>OX276465.1:9400883-18444511 GCA_946251905.1 Cryptocephalus moraei | reverse complement strand
AATCAAAATTGGTAATTGGTAAAATTAATAATTTTGAAAAGTTTTTTGGAGTTTTGAGCCCAGATCCGCATTTAAGAAAAATTGAAATAAATGTTTTACATTTTTTACATATCTCTTTAATTTTTGAGATTTTGCGGAGAAAATTTGTTTGGAACAGTTGCTTGTATTTGCGTTTTCTAAACGTGATTAAGAGGAAGGCTTCAACTTTGGAAATACCCGGTATGAGATAAAAACAAACGATTTGTTTTTAAATAAGACAGTACTACGACTCGTAGTGTGACAATAATATTGTGAACAATGAGTACGGACAGATTTTTGTGAGAGATATACCCAAAATTGAGAATACGCTCGGTTGCTCCTCAGAGATTTACGACGGATCAAGCGTCGGGCTTGAAATGCACCAGCGGGATTATAGACGCCCCGTGGCGTTAAGGATCGTACCTGTCGGCGTTCTCAGGTAGTTCGTACTACCAAACAATATAGAATTGAGTATTTCAACGAATTTTGATTAACGCGAATATATTTTTATTAAGATCGTTGTTTCTTCCTCTATAAATCGATACCAAACTCAAAATATTTCCAACAAAATCAAATTGTTTTATGGTTTTAAATGTGTATCTATGCACTAATATAAAGACGAAATTGTTACATATTTGAGAAAGAGACATCTTTACCTGTAATCTTTATCTTCATGAAAAGGGAACTTGTTATACCCCCTTAATGTTGTTTACCACGTTGATAAGTAGGGTAAAGTTCCAGTAATGTCTAAGGTCCGTCAAAAATTGCAATTTGTCCAAGAACTCATCAATTCATATGACAATGGGGAAATCACTCGTTACCAGTATGTGAAAAGAGTTTCACATCAATATAGAATATAAAATTTTTTCGTAATCTTTTGTATTTTTTGGATTTTATATTTTACAATTTACAATTTTATATTGTTTGGTAGTACGAACTACCTGAGAACGGTCAACAGGTACGATCCCTAACGCCACGGGGTGTCTATAATTACGCTGGTGCATTTCGAGCACCACCCGGATCAAGGAACCGAACCTGAATCCACTTTACGGGCACGTTACCGACGATGGCCTCCCAATTATCGCCCTTCCCCGATACGAAGGTCCCGGATTAAGCGCGGAACGTGGAGGAGGAAAAAAAAAATAAAGGCCGATAGTACGTTTCGGTGTGAGCGGCTTAAGGAGACGTCCCCAAGGCCGTAACTTCGGAAAATCAATTTCTGTTATGGGGATTTATTACGTGGCTGGCTGGGGGTGGAAGGGAGAGGAGGGGTTTGTCTTTATGGAATTCCTAAGACTTACACATCCGGCCGAAATGAAATCCGTGAGTGCTGCATAAGAAACGGTTTAAACGGACCCGTAACGCTGGATCGGTTATTTGTGGATATTGTGGAGTGCTCGGGTAAGATCTTATAGTCCAGTCGCTAACGGTTTACACCGTGAGGGGGAAAGTCTCATTTAAAAACCGGCGAGATTTATACCGAAGTTGTGCATGCGCAGTAAAGGACGACTAACGGTCGGCTTCGATTGGTCGGATCGCGGTATAAATCTGAAAAGTTTTGGTTCGCACCAAAGTTTTCGTCAATCACAAACGGGCCCCTTCTTTACAGCTACTGCGCATGTGCCACTTCCGTGTAAATCTCGCAACTCTGCGGCACGGCTGACATACAGTGTTGCCTGATATTCTGCTGTCACACATAAAACTCAACCATGAAACACAAAACGCCGCTGGATTTTGTCAACAAATTTATGATTTTTATCGCAAGCATTGTAAAGCAAAAATATGAGGGTTCCCCTCAAAGTCTCCCTGAATTTCCCAATCATCGTTAACTATAGCGCCCAACATAGATAGTTTGCAAGGTTAATACTAAAATGTGAGTCTATATGGAAACTACTATACTTAATATACAGACCGTTTCTAAAGAGTCGCAGGATGGGATAAACATGAGAGCGAAGGAAAGGCCATATATTTCTCGTTAGCTAAACAGAGAACGACCTTTTGCGATGTTGCTACCTCGCGAAACATTACAGTCATCCGCTCCGCACACTGTACCGCACACATCCGAAAGTGTATAAGCGATACGCGACCGCGATACGCGTTGACTTGGACTGCGTGCTCGGCCGGCAACGTTGCAAAACTTCCCTCTCTGTCATGCTAACGAACTACTGCAGGTTTCTCTTTTGCTCTTGTTGGTTTCCCATCAAGCGTTTTGATAGAAAAGCTCCGTATATGCAGGATACACTGTTCCATCCAAAGCCTGTTTTGCAGATTTAAATTTTTTTCCGGAAATCGTCTTGGAAACAACATTTTCCTGCTTATTTATTCGCAGGAAAATAGATTTTTCCGAACTAGTGCTGTAAAGACACTACAACACGCAAAATATTTTTTCGATGTTGTTTACTTAGTTGTTAACAAAATTGACAAACTTGATTTTTGTGGAATTAGTAAATTTTTTTTTAAATTTGTAAATTTCGCCCTTTTTACGATACCCGGAAAAAATAATATAAAAGTGAGATTTTCCTGACTTTGATGTAAATAACTATGGTGAAGTGATGGGTCTTCCTTTAGTCACCAGATCTAACAACTAACTTCGTAGTGACAACTGGGGTAGTTTTCCTCAAGTGAGACGAAATTGGAAATGTAGTAGATCTGAGACCTTAATTTTAGTAATAAATTTGATGACTTAAAACTTCGAAATATAAGTAACAATGCGAAGTCTTAATTTTCTTTAACAGTTTGTCTTCTGCCGCCAATTTCATTACATGTTTGATCTGACATGTCGTGAAATTTTTGGTTTTCATCAGTAGTATGTTTTCGATCTTTTGAATCTTTCGTTTGAAGCCACCTTAGGTAATTTCTCATATTCTGATTCAATATCATGAGTTGTCCAGTAACAGTTGTTTTTAAATTTGTGTGTAATTGTCCGATAGTCTCATTGGGCTGTTCTGTACAATTCTTCTTCACTACTGCATTAGTGTTTTTGAAATATTTGTTATTGTCTTCTTTCAGGCTTTCTAAATTGTAAATGTGCCTTTATTTTGATCTATTTCCACGTTTGGCAATCACATTTTGGGTTTTACCAGGAAATAATAAAACCCAGAATTCCGTCCTATTTGGGGTCTTACGTCCCAAATATTGATATTTGTAGAACTCGGAATTTGAAGGTTTTCTTTATGGCACAATTGGTCTTTGTCTGGGTCTAATGGGCCCATTAGCTATTGGCTATACTTCTTCGTTTAAACCTTTTTTATAACATCCAATATTTACATCGAGGTGGCACCTATATTTCCAGCTCTTGATGTGGATGGAGGATTTTCAGATATTTTGGAGGATCTTCTAATCGTTCATCTAGAAGCCTTCGAAACGCGATTTTCTTACACCTAACCACTTTAGAAGTCTGGAATTTTTCAGTTTCGACGTCACTTTGGATCTCGCTGAGCAAATTAATGATTGGTTGAATTTGGAATTTTAAAATGGTGGGGGGTGGGTAATATATACGAGTCTAATGTCAAACGTCAGAAAGTGCATAAATGTATACACCATCAATCGACAGTATGGTGTTACCCTCGAGTTTATTTTGTGCAGGCAAGCAATCGCCCTCTACCCTTAAACCTTAAACCCTTAAAACGTTAAAATCCTCGGTAATCCATAAGAACCGACAAACTCTTTTCCCTTTCACGATTAAACCCGTCGGACTAATCCTCCCAAAAGGAAACACATTCGTTACAAAAGTGTGTGTAATCGTATAATAGCACGTTAAAAATTTAAACCGGAGAGTTCTTCCGGTCTCGCCCGGAACCTTCGTAAAGATCGCCCTGGTCCGGTTGTATTATTCATCCCGAAGGGTCCCGAGGGTCGGGGGGGAACAAAAATGGCGTAAACGTCAGGTTTTAAGGTGGCAGAATTGCGACAGATTTAGATTTAGTCCGAGGACAAAGAACTTTCCGGATTCAGCTTAAAACTGATCAACTAACTGATTAACTAACTATGTCCACATGTTTCTGATTAAACGAGATTAAATCGGAAAGACGAAGGGAACGAAAATAATCCGTACTTATTAGTGAAACTGAAATTATTCCCATTAAATGTTTCCTAATCGCAGGATTGGTCGGGATAGGGACGTTCCCTCAAGATCGAATCAGCAGATTTTGAAAGGAATAAGCAAGACGACTAATTTTGAAAAACTACCGTGTTGTGTTCTTAAGTATGTACTCTTCCCAAAAAAAATATTAATCTCTGCATAAAACAAATGTTTAGTAGCTAAAATGAGACTTTTATGAACACTTTTTAAATTTCGCGCCAAAACACTCGTAAGTGTCATGGCGTCGTTGTGACGTCACACCGTAGAGATCAAAGAGAGTGGAGGTAACAAATGTGGTTGGAACAAATAGACCAAAGCACAGACCAAAGTGGCTTCTGCATATGGCCGACTTCCTGTAAGAAATCTTTCTCTCCGATGGCGTAGCATTACGTTTACTAAAATTATGATATAATTTGTATGAAGCAGTTTTATTTTCCATAAAATGTCACAAAATGCTAACATATGAAACAATACGAGAAGGTTGCTCAATACGAATTAAATAAAGATTTATTTTTTTATATTTCTTGATTAATTTAACGCATATTTATACTAATAGTACATAACAAAATTACCTACATCAGTTTTTAAAACCTTACGTTGTTGTTCATTCTTTGCAAAACGGAAACAAAGAAAAAAACAATCAGATTTTGGGATTAATCAGTTAATAGAAGAAAAATTACCAAAAAAGAAATGTGCTCCAGGTATACCAGGAAAACAAAAAACGAGCAGAAAACCAGGAAGAAGAGGAAGAGCTGATTCAGTTATGTAGTGGGTATATTATATTAAAAATATGTATGTATTTATTATTAATTGTTAAACTTTGGTCCCCAATGGTAGATCCGCCACTGCAGAATTCACCAATAACAATCGCAGCAAGCCTTCGAAAAGTGGCTTCTCAATATGGCCGGTTCCGTCTACAAAATTTATTACCCCCTCTTATGTTTTATTTATTAACATGTTTATTTAGTTGTTGTTTTATGTGGTATATGATGATCTTGAGTTGAGTAATTTATTTTGGTCTGAATATTGTATAAATAACTCTTCTGATACATTTTAACGAAATGAAATGTACATTTTAATACTTTTACTAATATTTTCTTTTATCTATTTTACTGGAAATCCAGATAAATCACTGGTATTTTGTATAAAACTATGTTATAAATAAAGATGATAATTTTACATTTTTGTATTCTTTACGAGCCTATTCCCCCAGCATTTGAATTCAAATTTGCCGCCAAGTACAGAAGGAAATTCAGTCGTAGTTCAACGTCTGCCGTAAGAGGCGCTACAGTCAGGGCCCGCTATCACTTGTCATTTGTGTTTCGCTCAAAATACACGGCGTTTGCACTTCTAAACAATATATGTTCTGTGTGTCAACGTACAGTGTTCAGTTGATTAAGTGTTTAAGGACAATAATTCAGTTATTTTGTGTGTTAAACATGGCGTATAAATGGTGTGCGGTTCCACAGTGTAAAAACACAACAATAAAAAGTCCAAGCAAGTTTATTGTTTACGTTCCGAACGCGGTAACATTTCGAAATAAGTGGCTGACTCTTGCACGCTGATACCCCTATGTATTTACCATAGAGATAAAAGAGAGAGGAGGTAACAATTAGGGAGAGGGGGTAATAAATTTTGTAGACGGAACCGGCCATATTGAGAAGCCACTTTTCGAACGCGTGTTTGCGATTGTTATTGCTGAATTGTGCAGTGGGGGATCTACGGGGGGAGCTACAGGCTACCATTGGGAACCAAAGTTTAACAATTAATAATAAATACATACATATTTTTAATATAGTATACCCACTACATAACTGAATCAGCTCTTTCTCTCCTTCCTGGTTTTCTGCTCGTTTTTTGTCTTCCTGGTATACCTGGAGCACATTTCTTTTTTGGTAATTTTTCTTCTATTAACTGATTAATCCCAAAATCGTTTTTTTTTGTTTGTTTCCGTTTTCCAAAGAATGAACAACAGCGTAAGGTTTTAAAAACTGATGTAGGTAATTTTGTTATGAACTATTAGTATAAATATGCGTTAAATTTGGTAATCAAGAAAAAAACCATTTTTTTTTATTTTTATTGAGCAACCTTCGTATTGCTTCATATGTTAGCATTTTGTGACATTTTATGGAAAATAAAACTGCTTCATACAAATTATTATATCATAATTTTAGTTAACGTAATGCTACGCCATTGGAGAGAAAGATTTCTTAGAGGAAGTCGGCCATATGCAGAAGCCACTTTGGTCTGTGCTTTGGTCTATATGTTCCAACCACATTTGTTACCTCCACTCTCTTTTATCTCTATGGTGTGACGTCACAACGACGCCATGACACTTACGAGTGTTTTGGCACGAAATTTAAAAAAATGTTCATAAAAGTCTCATTTTAGCTACTAAACATTTGTTTTATGCAGAGATTAGTATTTTTTTGGGAACAGTACATACTTAAGAACACAACACGGTACTTTTTCAAAATTAGTCATCTCGCCTATTCTAACGGGAAGCTTGGCGTAAAAATTAATCCGGCGGTCGAGAGGCCGTCACTCTCGAGAATCGGACCGTCCTTCCCGGAGAGGTATCTCTCGATCCGATTAGAAGATTCTCTCCTTATCGAGAACGTGTAAGCGAGGGAGATAAAAGACTTGCCAAATAGATAAATATTAATGAGATAAATAAATAAGTAGTGACAAATAAATAAGATGAACAAAACGTTACAGATAATGCAGTGGAATGGAAGAACACGGTGGAAATGTTATGATAAACAATTATTTGAAGCTCTCCCAAACATGACTGCGGGTGCGAAGGATAACTAACTGAATTACTTGACTTAAGAGTCACTTTAACTTATTACTTTTCAAACTTAAACAAAACTGTTATTAGACTAAAGTATGAAATCGCGTAAAAACCCCGTCACGATGAACATATAAGATTAACGAACGCTCCCCGTCAGGACCACCGGTTGATACGACCGGCGAAGCTTATCGATTTTATGGGCGACTAATTGTCAAGTTTGTTTTCTCATTAAGCGACTAAATGGAACGCCGTTCGATGGAGAATTCCAGTTTATTAGGCGGGAGATTGACGGGCGGGTCAATGTAGCGGCCGTTAATAAGGAAATATGTTCAGGGAATCAAAGTGACGTTTAACGACTAGTTTAAATCGTCAAAAAGCACCTGAATGAAATTTAGAACGCCAGTGGTGGTTTTCAATGGAATTGGGACATAAAACTGGATGGCCGTTGCAGTATAATAATCGAGACTTATAAATGTTATATACTGACCGCATACCTGTATATTTTACAAACGTAGGCCCTTTAGCATACGCATTCAAATTTTTGCAGAGATTGTATTGTCTGAAGGGGTAGCAGGCGCAGGAATCTCAGCGTCGCAGAGGACATCATTCCCCAAGCAAAACGGCTGGCGGATACGTAGTTCAACTTGGTAGCGTGACGGGATCAATTGATATGTTTACCATTTCGCGTGTGCTGCATGGTTTCAATAAACATACGTGGCTCGCCGGGAGATTCCTTTATGAGGTTATGTTTTGGTAATTCACGTTTTGCTGAGGTATCACTATTTCCTATAAAAGCTATATCTATAGATCAGTTGTTTAGTTAAAATCTCTTCTAGAAATTGCGAAAGTCACATTTTTGGTTGAAAGTTAAACTGATTTCTATGTAATCAACAAGAGTTCATTAGGTTTTTTTGAAGTTTGTATTAAATGATAGAATTATTGTTCAGATTAACGATTAAAAGTTGACTGGATTTCTGGAAAGTTGACTACAGTTCATTAGACACCTTCATAGAATGTCCCCTGAAAGCCAGATTAATAGATCAGTCATTTAGTTATATTCTCAGTTTCTATTAGTTCCTCGAAAAAAAGCTACGTGAATGTTTCTGGATAATTATCTCAATCTTATCTAACTTTTGAGAAAAGTATGCAAATTGATGAAAATTCCAAATTGAAGAAATTTTAGTTTCTTGAAAACTGACTATGAGATTAATTAATGAGATAAAAGTTAGGTGATTTTTTTAAAGAATAACTAAAAACAAGGAAACTACTAAATTAATTGCAAATATTACCCTTTGGGTAAAAATTTCAATTGATTTCTGTATAATCGACAAAAGTTCATTAGATTTTTTGAAATAAAATTGAATTTCGTATTTTACGTATCAAATTTTTGAAATTACTGAATTCCCTTTAAAAGTCAGATTCATAGATGTTATTTAGTAAAAATCTCACCTTCTGGAAACTAACTACAATATCAGTTTCTGGAAAAAACGTTATATGGATGGATGTTTTTGGACAATTACCTCTATTTCTAGAATCTATTAGAGTTAAAGGTCACATTTTTGGTTAAAAATTAAATTGTTTTCTGCGTATTCGACAAGAATTCATTAGATTTTTGGAAAAAAATTAATGTTTGGACCAAAAGGCGCATTTACGTATCAAATTTTTGACTAAAAGGAAATTTGGCAAAAGTTTATCAGATTTTTCGGAAAACAACTGTACTTCCTTTAAAAGCCAGATAATAATATTTATAATAATAATAAATAATTCTAACTAATCCATTATAACTTCGAAAAAAAAACTACGTTGTGAATAATTATCCCCTTTTCATATAACATTTTTGAGAACATATTGAAATTAGTGGATATTCAAAACTTATGAAATGGTTGTTTGGTATAACTTCATTTTCTGGAAAACTGGCTCGAAAAGCAGTTAATAAGATTAAAGTTATGTGGTATTCTAAAAGAATGACTAGAATCTAGAACATGACTAAATTATATGCATAGGTAAACTTTTTGGTAAAAATCATCTTAAATGATTTCTGTGTAATCCACAAGAGTTCATTACATTTTTATGAAAGACAAAGGACGGATTTATGGATCAGTTTTTTTGAAAAAAAAGTTAGAGGGATTTCTGCAAAATTATCTAGAGTTGATCAAACATTTTCAAAAAATCTTCTGTTTTTTTTAAAACACTAGATTTAAAAATAAATTGTTTAGTTAAAATCTCATTTTCCGGAAATCAGCTACATTAGCCTCTTGAACAAAAGCTACATATATATATATATATGATTTTAGAAAATTATCCCCATAATTCGGAGAAAGTACTGTACGTTTTGGAAATTTTAGTCAGTTTCTGGAACACTGACTTGAAGATTAGGTAAATAGACTTTCAGAGTCAGACTTTACGGAAAACTACTTAACTTCCATTAAAAGCCGGATCCATAGATCACAAACCTAGTTAAAATCTCATGTGGCTGGAAACCTACTAAATTTTTAGTAGTATCTTAAACAAAATCTATATACAGCTTTTTTGAATGATTATCTTGACTTTTGTACAAAGGGTTGAAATAGGTGGTTAGTCATTATTATTGGAACAGGTCCTTGGTTGAAATTTTAGGTTTTGAAAAATCGACTACAAGATTAGTTAATAGGCCCCCAGGTTACAGAAAGTTCATTTTCTGGAAAATTGACTGGAAAATAGTTAAAATATAATTATTTGGTCGTAGAAAGTCGATTTTTGAAATGAAAAACAACAAATCCCCCGGAGAAGATGGAGTGGTCATTGAAGCCCTTAAACTGGGTGGCGAAAAGCTATTACAGAGTCTCAAAGTTCTGTTTAATGAGTGTCTTATACAAGGTAAAACACCACAACAATGGAACAATGCAACCATTACCTTAATACATAAGAAAGGTGACATAACCAATCTTGCAAATTACCGTCCTATCAGTCTGCTCTCTTACGTGTACAAGCTATTCACTCGAATCATCGCAAATAGATTAAAAGCAAAACTAGACTTCTATCAGCCAAGAGAGCAGGCTGGGTTTCGACCAGGCTATGGCACGAATGATCATCTCCAAGTCCTGAAGAATCTTATAGAAAAGTCCATTGAATACAACAGACCACTTGTCCTGATATTCGTGGATTACGAAAAAGCCTTTGACACTATAAACCAGTATCAGATGTTAAAGTCACTCTCTGACTGTAGAATAGACCATCGATATACCCTAGTAATAGAGTCTATATATAAAAATGCTACAGCTAACGTAAAACTGCAGGAAACAACAAATGAATTCAAAATAAAAAGAGGAGTCCGGCAGGGGGACACTATTTCGCCGAAACTGTTTACGAACCTGCTTGAGTATATGTTTAAATCGTTGAAGTTAGAAAATCTAGGAGTAAACATAAACGGTGAAAGCCTGACACATTTGAGATTTGCAGATGACATAGTTCTAATATCAGATCGCCTCGACCATGCTATGAACATGCTACATCAGATAAACTCTGCTTCCCATAAGGTCGGACTAAAAATTAATGTGACAAAAACCCAACTAATGACCAACCTTGTACTCGGCGAAGGAGTATACATAGATGGCATCCAAGTGGAAGAAACTACCTCATACAAGTATCTTGGCCACGAAATCCGTATAAACAGACATAATCAAACCTGCGAATTGCTTAGGCGAATAGGATTAACTTGGGCCGCATTTGGGAACTTAAGACACATATTAAAGTCAGACTTACCAATTTGCCTGAAGAGAAAGGTCTTCAACCAATGTGTCCTGCCTGTCCTAACTTATGGTGTTGAGACCTTAACATTAACAAAAAAGGCTGTACAGAAAATCAGAGTGGCACAACATGCAATGGAAAGGTCAATGCTGGGATTGACCCTCAGAGATCACATCACAAACGCTGAGCTACGTAGAAGAACCAGAGTGATTGATGCAGTAGAAAGAATAGCAATCCTAAAGTGGAATTGGGCGGGACACATTGCGAGAATGCAGGACAACAGATGGACCAAGAGGATCATAGAGTGGAGGCCTAGACAGGATGCATACAGAAGCAAGGGACGACCACCAACTAGATGGTCCGATGATATTAAACGTATTCACACAAACTGGATACAAGAGGCACAAAATAGGACGATGTGGAGGCAATCAAGGGAGGCCTATGTCCAGCAGTGGACGAATATAGGCTGAATGATGATGATGATGATGATGATAATTATTTGGTAATTTGTCCTAATTGAAAGTTCGTCAAGTGCTACATAAGTTCGACCGCCGCTCGTAGAGTTCGTTCCCACTGGCTTATCGTCCAAGTGCGAGAAATAGAGAGACCATATACGGACCTATTCTATTGAAATGCATGGTCCGAAATCAACAAGAGTGAAAGAGAAACAAATAGTAGTTCGTTAGTATGACAGAGAAGGAAGTTTTGCAACGTTGCCGACAGGCCGGAGGATATACAGCGAATGATCCGCTAGAGTGTGGCGATGAGTGTGATGTTTCGCGAGCTAGCAACGTCGCAAAAGTTCTTTCTCTGTTTAGCCAACGAGAAATATATGGCCTCTCTTTCGCTCTTATGTTTATAGCATCCTGCGACTCTGTAGAAACGGTCTGTATAGGGTACACGGTCTCAGCCTTTTTCCCGAGCGTGTACGAAGCACATACGAGAGCGCAACCTATTTTTAGGAACGTACGAAATCGCGTTACCCGTTGGAAACTGTACTTTTTTGAAACTTTTTTCCACCCCCTCCCCATCGAAAACTTCACGCGTCCGTAACGTGTCAAAAGAAAAAAGGAAATCGCTCGAATAAAATATTTATAACGACCGAATTCCGTTCCGGAATCTATTATTTACGACGGAATGACATTATCAAGGGATTCGGTAACGGCTTCATCGCACCTCTATACCTTCATCTCGCCCTCCTTCCGATTTTAAGGGTTGCACGCGAGGTGAGAAAGCGCGTCCGTCGGCACGCCCCGCTCGAACGGCGGAGCCTCTATTAATTTCAATAAGGGTTGATCGATAATGTTTCAATTTACATTGTATTAACGGTATTTTTTACGATTCGTTCGTTAAAACCCCCCTCGGGCGGGGATTGGAATGGATAAATTTGGGGGGGGGGGTAACGTTTCGAAGTAATCTCGCACGACGAATTTGGACGAGCTCTGTTTATTAACGAAATGGGTTTTGAAGTGAAAAGGTATTCAACTCGGACGTCAGCATGAAATCGGTTACACTGCGAGTCATCGTATATCCAAACGCGTGTTATAAATATACAGGGTGTTAGGGGTTTGACTGCCTTTATTTTAACTGGCGATAGTATTCACCAAAATAAACAAAAAAACCTTATATAACAGGGGCCCTAAAACTAACCGTTTTCGAGAAAAAAATTAGCAAACTTCTAACTCGATTAAATGGCTGTGACGTGGTGTGGCAACACCGCGAACTTATCGCACGCGTTGCGAAACATTCACCCCGTACAGTTGTTTACATGTATACGGATCATTTCTTGTCGGTGTTGCCAAGTTGTGGTGAAATACCTTGATAATATAACTCGACTTTTCTCGAAAACGGTAGGTTTTAGGACCCCCGTTATATAAGGTTTTTTTTGTTTGTTTTGATGAATACTATCATCTATTAAAATAAAGGCAGTCAAACCCCTAACACTCTGTATACAGTATACCTACATACATATGCGGAGTGTAAGCGAGTCAATGTATACATGTATATAACTTGTTGATTCCCCATTCCCTGTCGATAAAGCGCTTCCATGAAGTTGATTGACCCGTTCTTATATCCTATTTACATAAGGGTGGCTATTGCTTACGGGTAAGGGCTTAAAGTACATAAGAGGAGTTTAAAAATTCAATAATTTTTAATAAATAACGATTTATATTTTGTAGAAAATTACCAAGAAAAAATATTGAAGTTATTAAATACCAAAGAATTAAAAAAAACATTATTACGTTGACGATATAGCAAAGAAACTTGCCCATCGGGTATTGCGCTTACCGCCATATTATTGCGCTCTTAACCCAATTGAATAGCTATGGGCTCAATTAAAAAATAACTTTCTTGGGAAAAACAGCAATCCTAAATTATTAAATAGTGTAATTGATTTAATCAATTTCGAATTTAAAAACATAACAACCAACGACAACTCAAAAAATACAATTGAGCATGTGTGCAAAATTGAAATGAAACATAATAATCGTATTTTGGTATTTGGATCAAAATTTTGACCATTTGGACAATGGCATTTTACATTATTACGAAAGTAAAATTATTTAACTTTCCTAAACTGTACCTAACACGCATGATCAATTTTTAACAGTTTTTGAAATTTTGAGGAAAAACTTAACTTTTTTAATTAAATTTGGCAAGGATATCCGAATGATTAGAAAAACAGTGCCATTTTGCGTGTTCAAAGTAGAAACTTTATAATTTACAGAAATTTAATTTTTTTAAGGGAAAACCTTAATTTAGGTACGTAGGTAATTTTTTTGAAAATATAAAATTTTCAAAATATGGCTGTGTATTAAAAATACCGCAATAGGATTTTACATTATTTTCAAAATTATATACGTTCTTAAACTGACACTTTATACAGTTAAGTAATTCTGAAGAAAATCATAACTTTTGTAATTTTTTTGGAGATATCTCAAATTTCGCAGATATAACAGTAATTTAAAAATCTATATCTTTTTTATTGGCTTCAAATCAGTAATTCATATTTTTTGAAAATTTCAAATTCCCTTTTTTAATAGAAAAAATATAACTTTGTTTACCTACCTAGGTAATTTTTCATAAATTGAAATATATATACCTAACACGAGTTTATTTTTAGTTTTCGAAATTTTGAGAAATACCCCAAGTTTATGTATTTTCTTTTAAAGCGTTAAATTTGAAAAACATAACCGATTGGTAAAAATACTGTGGATGGTATTTTACATTATTTTTAAAATCCTAAGTATTTTAAGCAATTTTAGAAATTCTGAGAAACAACATTTTTTAAATTATAAATATAAATATCGGAATAATTAAATAATGCAGGTCATTTTGCATTGTTTTCAGGGCAGAAATTCTGAATTTTCCTAAATTGATACGTGCCCAATGCAGGGCAGGTTATATCAGTATTTCATTAATAAATTTCGGAATTTTAAAGAAAACCTAATTTTATGTAATTCTTTTGAAAACGTCAAATTTGAAAAAAGTTACCGTTCGGTAAGAATACCATTAAGGGTATTTCACATTTCTTTTAAAGATCCAAGTGTTCTTAAACTGAAACGAATTTTAAGCAATTTTAGTAATTTTAAGGAACAATTCAATTTTTGTATTTTAAAATATCAATGTCAATCTACATATTTTCAGAGCAACAAACCCAAAGTTTCGCTAAAATGAAACATACTTCCTAATGCATTAATTCAATTTCTTAGCAAATTTTTGAATTTCGAAACGCAACCCAATCTATTGTATTTGTTTCGAAAATATATCAAATTTGAAAATTAATCAGGATTACAATTACAAGGAACGATCACAGTTACATATAATTCGGTCGATGGTACGTTCACAATCGGACGGTCTAGATCTAACGGTCGGTAACGTTCACAATTACATTTATCGGTCGGTAGTACGTTCACAATCGGACGGTTACGTAACAAATAACGAATAATTCGGTCGGTTTAAATCTAGCGGTCGGTAACGTACACAATTACATATATCGGTCGGTGGAACGGAAACGGATATCAGACGCAGTGGAAAAATACGGATAACGTACCGTTTGTCACAGACAAGTATTGGTTCTCACCTTGGATTAACTCAGGCACAGAACGATTTGAGGGGGGAGGTCGCCTTATCTAAGTTTAGTCTGGATGTTTAAGCGAGTGTAGATTGAACAGTGCCTTATCGGCCACTTATGATTTCGCGATTAACTGTACAGTATGTGGTCTACCCTCAACTCTCCAAAAATGGGCTTCATTACAACACCATCACTTAGCGAAAAGTGTCCTTAAACCTCCCATGTTTAACTACTAGCGTTCGCCGAGAAGGGAGAGTAGAATGATGGGGAGCACATCCTGTGCTCCCTTTGTTGGCCGTTCTGAACTTCCCCGGGGGGAGAGGGGGGTATTCGTCGCTTTTTTTTTTCGCGATCGTATAGCGGAGGCCTTTGTCCGGACCGAGGAGGGGGAAAAATCGCGCCCCCCTCCTCCCCCTACGCCGGAAATGAAAGCGCGAACGAATAGGGCGAGGCCGAACGGCTCTTTTTTTTAATTATAACGTACGTTATTGCGGCCGAGAGGGAAGAGTGACCGCAAGCACGGCGTCCTAAATTGATTTTATCGTTTCCGAACCGATCGGGAGGCGTTTAATTGTGAGTAATGTACCGTGATGCTCGAGTAAAGTAATAAGTAGCGGCAAAAGTAACGGCGATACCCTTCAAACACAAAGTTTGCGCGAAGAAAATTGATTACAGTTCCTAAATATTTTCTCGGTTCTCATGTAATCTGTGACCATTTTCTATTTCTTTCCAAAATATTGATAAGACTCATAATAGTTATTTATGGTACTAGTGTGTTATGTTGAAAATAAGTCACGCGAGAAGATTTATACCACGAAGCCGTCAGGCCGAGTGGTATAAATTTATATAGTTTTGAGTAGTTATATGTCATAACGTCAATATATTTTATCTATACAGTACATGTTATTCAAAGGTAATACTATTAATATGACTTGATGATTGTAAGTCAGCCATTCAATGGCTATTGTACTATCTAAATGCAATTACTATTTGGAGAAATATCATTTCTGTAAAAAGTCGCGTAAACCATGTTTCTTTACACAAGTTTACCAACTGTTAAAGGGGAATACAGCACAGGCCTGCGTTTTTGAAGTTTTGTCTCAGGCGAAGAGGATTTCCTTGGAGAGAAATTTATAACCTC
The DNA here is from genome assembly GCA_946251905.1 of Cryptocephalus moraei. Taxonomy (NCBI): domain Eukaryota; kingdom Metazoa; phylum Arthropoda; class Insecta; order Coleoptera; family Chrysomelidae; genus Cryptocephalus; species Cryptocephalus moraei. Next base: position 18,428,676 of record OX276465.1, on the reverse strand, counting down.
GGATAAAATTTATTTCCAAAATTGGAGATTTCGTGGAATTTAAATTAATTTAATTTTTCTGCTTTGGCATTTAATGAAATTAGTTACCGTTCAAAACTTTGTTAAGTCATGAGTGGGGTTAATCGAATTTTTAGGGTTGATATTACAGACGATGTGATCTGAAATCCACCAAATTTGGATTTCAGTCAGACGAACAAACTTACGATCTGCCAATTTGATTTCATATTGAGGTCGAGTTTATAGAAATTTTTGAGTTATTTAAGAAAAACACTAAAATCAAGAAGATTAAAATGGCGTTAAAACAGTTTTTACTTAAATATAGTTTTGAATTGAAAAATCTATTTTGTAATTATTATGGTCATAATTATATTGATTTTGTTTATGGGGTAAATTGATTATTCTTAATATTGGTAAGGGTATATAATATTTTTTAAGCTACTCATATATGATAAGTATTGTAAACGGGTTAAGTTATCAAGTTTAAGTTATTAGAGTTCCTAGGTGGTTTCATGTCTTACAAATTAAAAAAAACCTTAATTGTTATTAATAAAACAATGTCAGTTAATGCACAGTTTTAACAAAACCTAAATAATTTCTGGCGAACCTATTGTTTTGTGATTGCAAAATAAGTTCGACCAATAACGTTACGTTTCATCAGTTAGTTCAGTTATTAAGATTAACCTACTAGCTGTTAAAAGTATTTAAGAAAATCACTATTTACTATTCACTATATCACTATAAACAAATTTACAATGGAATTAAACTGTGTTAATTTTGCTTCCAGTGGAAATTATTTATTGTTTAGTTTGATAACTGTGCGACGTATTTCGTATTTTTAACTTTATATACAAATCAAGTTAATAAGAGTACTGTGCAAGGGCGAATTAGACGTTATAAGATCCCCTAAATCCAAAACATATGTTTTTGGAAAAATTTCTGCGTATGTATGTGTGTAGACTTTTTATTAAAATTGTCAGCGATAAATGGACAGTTAGGCATTTTTCGATTTTTTGGAAATTTTCAAAAAATTTTCCCTAAACTTCTAATATTTATTCTACTGTAAAATATAATTGTAATGAAGTTTGATAACAGTTTTGGCGAAATCTTTCCTCAATGGCATTTTACACTGGTCAGTTTTAGGAGATATTCTCAAAAATCACTACAATATTTTCCCAAACTTTAAATATTTATTCTACTATTAAATATATATAACACAGTTGCTAAAAATTGAAGACAAATTTTATATAGCAATTAAGAGATATATTCAGAAATATTGCTGGAAATATGAAGATATACGGAAGTATTAACAGATTTAATAGTAATATATAAAGAGATATAGAGAGTTATAGAGGGATCTAAAAAATACAAAAACACTCAAAGGTACACAGAAGAACATGTAGTTTACTTTGTAGACAAAAAATCTGATTAATTTTGGACGTACCAAAGTTACAATTAGTTAAGTTAAAGTTAAAATACACTTTTTTACCAAATATAAGCATACTATATGGCTAGTCTATTTTTTGGCGAATGCACAATTAGTCCGCCAAATCACTTTGATTTCGGCCAATTTGTACCCTTCTTTGAGATTAATTAGCTATTTAATTAACTAATAATTAAGGGGAATCATTAATAAACCAACAAGTTAATATGTAATATTAATATGTGGCTGGTCGATTTTTTGGAGAAACGAAAATATTATTTCGCCAAATAACGTTAATTTGGAGTTTAACCAGTTATTTAATTAATTAGTTATTTAAGACAGTCACTATTAAACCAACAAGTTAAAACGCAGTTAAGACGTCACCTACATGAGTACTTCGTTAAAAAAATATTCCATTAAAATTTGAGGTTAGGTTTAACTTTAAGTTCGACCTGTACATTAACCAGTTCAGTAACGACTGTAATTAGCAGAGTGCGAAGCTCTGTCTTATACTTACGACCCATTAGCCCAGGTACGTCTAAGAAAGAGTCATTTGTAACAATTTCCGACGTATCGATATACACACTTATAAAAGTATTAGCGATAAGGGTTCATTTTTTTCCAAGACGCGACCATCGATCATATCCTCCCTTCTCTCTCTATCTCTCTCTTGCTTTCCGATCGGACGACTCGTTAGTTCGGTTAATTTCCCTCTTTCTCTCTCTCTCTCTCTTTCTTCGTCTGTACTGGAGCGATGATATCTGGGGTTCCCATGAAACTGGGAAATAAATTGAAAACGTCCAACGGAGAAGGGAGAGTTCGTAAGTATACACGCGGACACATTCAAAACGATCCTGGAGGGATTTTTCTGTCTATAAAGGGCAGATAGGGAGATAAAGGGCGATCCGGACGTTCCACCTTATTCCCTTTTTTTTTTTTTCGAAAATTAAGCGCGTACTGCGGCAGTGAGAGATTGAGAAATTGTTAAGTTTGCGACGACAGGTAACAATTTAGGTGAGATATTACTAGGAAATTACGTCACTTTGGTTATCCCACTAATTTGTGTTTGGGAGAAAATTACAAACTTCTACTAATTTATAACAAATCGGCAAAAATGGTGCCATTTTTCACAATCACAAAATTTGGTGAATTCGCCAACTACCTGTTAGCTGGAGTTCCACGTCGAAACTATGAAGAAATTTTAAATTAAAAATTTACCTCATGATGACGATTAGGACTCGTTATATCCTTAATCTGTATATCTCGTCGACATCAGTACCGGCAATCTTAGTTTATATAGAAATGTTTCATAAATTGATATAACTAAATGAAAATTTCAAGAACTCTGGATTTTTTTAAATTTTTTTCTTATCAGATTTTTGTATTTCATTTGCAAAAGTGCAAAAGTGCTGAGAGGTGATTTCATCAAGTTATAACCAATTTTTGTAGGGGACATTTGTTACGCTGTCACGTTGAAAATTATACCCATTTAGATTAACCAGTAGATTTTTTACAAATTTGCAACATCCCTTACATTTCAAAAATAAGTTTTTCCCCATAATAATAATGATTAAGCATAAAGTAAATTATGTAGGTACATATATAAAATTAGGGTAATTATGAAGTATCCTCAAATTTGGACAAAATGGTTTCAATGGACAAAATTTCTAAATATCAAAAGATGTACCATCACACTGTAACATGACATTACAACACTTATAATAAGTGGAATATTACCAGTTGGTCTTATATAAAGCACTAACCTTTCATGGAGTTTTGGGGCTGCAGGACCGTCCTCAGGGTCCCTGAAACAAATAGAAACATCTTAAATAACACTTAACCTTACGAAAATACTACTCAATCATCTACACTACAAAATTTAAAAAAAAAATTACACTACTATTATTACTATTGTTATTACTATTACAGAACAAAAGGGCTCTGTTTCATATTAAACAATACACGTATTTCTCAAAGGTTAAAAGGAAATCTGACGTGTTTTCCATGCTGGAAACGACGTTAACACGATTACATGGCAACAAGCCCCGTTAAATAATCCTCGATTGACTTTTAACCTTTTGTTAGCGAATTACCTAATTGGGGGGTACGTAGGTGGAGCAAATAGTGTTTCAGGAGCGAAATGATCGGCCCGTAAACAAAAGTTTAAGTTAGATTAACTCGTCTAAAAGTGAATATTAGGCGAAACTCAGTTGGCATGAATGAATATAGTTAGTAGAGTGAAGTGCCGAATTAAGGATAATGTATAAGAAATTGTTAATACATTTTTATAGTTTTTTAAAACCCCAATAAATGGTAGATTAATTTTTTTAATAACGTCCTTCCAATTTTTAATGCCAATTACTTTATTGGATTTTTGGAATGACAAAAATTTAATGAAAAGAGCGGTGATCGAAATTTTCACAAAATGTAATCTACCCCTTAGTAGCGTAATGCATTATTTTACAAAATAACAAAATTTCTAAAAATTTCAACGACTAATTGACTATTAAATAATTAATCCGAAAACCTAATGCGACCATTTATAAAAATTTTAGGATATTGAAAAAACATTAAATTTCCTACAAAAGTTTAAATAAATTCCGTAAATTAGAAACATACTTCTAATTTCAATGAAAGTTGAATTTTAGTAAAAAGATATTTTTCCTTAATATCTACTACAATGAAATAACCAAATTAGGAAATCGATTTTATCGAAATTTTATTCTAACTCAAATTACAGTTGAATTTACAATTAAAATGTTTAATTGACACGTGTAGAAACTTAACTATTTGCGATGACATAATAACCTATCAAATAGTTATATTGAGTTATTGGGATTTTAAAACATACATAGAAATAAATCATTTAATGGGAAAATATATAGAAAATTAATTTAATTTTATTAATGTTAATCTTTGTTCCAATTGATTCTATAAACCCAATAAATGATTAATTAAATATTCTGAAAGGTTTAATATCATTTGCATTACATTTTTGTGAAAGATCCTGATAGCCCTATTACGTATTTTTTTATTACTAAGATTAACTTTAATTCAATATTGTTATTAATATTTATTACGTTAAGTTTCAATTAATTCCGTTAATCATAAGTTCAATAACACAATCACAGGTTAATCATAATTTAGTGAAATATCACAAAATAAAATTGATATTATTTACAACTTTAGCCAAGTAAATCGCATTGAAAACTAGGAGAGTGTTGCTTGGGTGGCCAAAGTTTAGAAGTTTAAGAAGTTGTAGAAGTTTAAGGTTTTGAACAGTTTTATAACAGTTCAGAACAGGTTTAGAGCAACCACCAGCTCGATTAAGTTTACCTAAATTGTTTAAAGCTGTTCTGAAGCCGTAATGTACAGTAATTTGTTATTGTGGATACAATAGAACGTTAAATTTTTAATAACAACCCCAATTTAGTGAAATTACATCCCCCTTTTGTTCGTTTCAGGACGAGAATGAGCCGCACAAAAAGGGCACACCGCCATGTGAAATTCGGGGACACCTAATCGAGCTTTACGTCCGCGCGGGTAGAGACAACACTCGCCGCCATGTTCAACACGAACGTCATGTCTTTTATGAAAAAGGTAAGAACACAACGTGACGTGAAGACTTCTATACGCTCGCTTGAGAAAAATAAACTTTCTTTAAATGGGGTAAAATCTTGGCGTCAGCATGAAACCTGTTACGCTGCGAGTCATCATATATATCCAAACGGGTGTTATGAGTATATACAATATGCGTTAGCGGAGTATAAGCGTGCATGGTGTTCCCTCTCCGCCGGTCTATTCTTTCCAACAGAAAGAACCCCATGGTATGCCAGGCTGAAAGGTAGATTTATGGGTAGGACACAGAGTAATGTAACAGACACGATGTTTCAAAGAAAGGTATACGAGGTGTTAAAAAAATACAAACGTCAAAATTTCAAACTTTTTGCAAATAACTTTTTTTCTGTACATTTCACGAAAAAAATATTTTATACAAAAGTCGTTCGCCTCTATAAGATCAATAAAAAACCTAAGTAACATTTTTCTCTCAGACGCGGAATTAATGTTTTTTTTTTTAAATAACAAGCCGCCATTTTGAAACCGCTGCACCTAATTGGCCCATTAACGAACTCGACCGAGATTTTCTGCTGACTCTTAGCGGCCCAGGATGACTATCAGCTATCAGTCACTAATCGGACTATGGTCATTCGATTCGCTATTCAATTCTACACATGTGACCAAAATTTAAAGAAAGTCCATAATGCGGAACAGTTTGAAAAAAAAAATAAAAACGAACCGTCGACGTCGTAGTTGGGTCAGATACAAAAAGTACGCTGACTCTTAGCGGCCCAGGATGACTATCAGCCATCAGCCACGAATCGGACTATGGCCAATAGATTCGTCATTGAATTCTACACATTTGATCAAAATTTAAAGAAAATCCATAATGCGGAACAGTTTGAAAAAAAAAATAAAAACGAGCCGTCGACGTCGTAGTTGGGTCAGATACTAAAAGTACGCTGACTCTTAGCGGCCCAGGATGACTATCAGCTATCAGCCACGTATCGGACTATGGCGAATCGATTCGTCATTGAATTCTACACATTTGATCAAAATTTAAAGAAAATCCAAAATGCGGAACAGTTTGAAAAAAAAAATAAAAACGAACCGTCGACGTCGTAGTTGGGTCAGATACAAAAAGTACGCTGACTCTTAGCGGCCCAGGATGACTATCAGCCATCAGCCACGAATCGGACTATGGCCAATAGATTCGTCATTGAATTCTACACATTTGATCAAAATTTAAAGAAAATCCATAATGCGGAACAGTTTGAAAAAAAAAATAAAAACGAGCCGTCGACGTCGTAGTTGGGTCAGATACTAAAAGTACGCTGACTCTTAGCGGCCCAGGATGACTATCAGCTATCAGCCACGTATCGGACTATGGCGAATCGATTCGTCATTGAATTCTACACATTTGATCAAAATTTAAAGAAAATCCATAATGCGGAACAGTTTGAAAAAAAAAATAAAAACGAGCCGTCGACGTCGTAGTTGGGTCAGATACTGAAAGTACGCTGACTCTTAGCGGCCCAGGATGACTATCAGTTATCAGCCACGAATCGGACTATGGCCAATAGATTCGTCATTGAATTCTACACATTTGATCAAAATTTAAAGAAAATCCATAATGCGGAACAGTTTGAAAAAAAATAAAAACGTACCGTCGACGTCGCAGTTGGGTCAGATACTAAAGTACGCTGATTCTTAGCGGCCCAGGATGACTATCAGCTATCAGCCACGAATCGGACTATGGCCAATAGATTCGTCATTGAATTCTACACATTTGATCAAAATTTAAAGAAAATCCATAATGCGGAACAGTTTGAAAAAAAATAAAAACGAGCCGTCGACGTCGTAGTTCGGTCAGATACTAAAAGTACGTTGATTCTTAGCGGCCCAGGATGACTATCAGCTATCAGCCACGAATCGGACTATGGCCAATAGATTCGCCATTGAATTCTACACATTTGATCAAAATTTAAAGAAAATCCATAATGCGGAACAGTTTGAAAAAAAAATAAAAACGAACCGTCGACGTCGTAGTTCGGTCAGATACTAAAAGTACGTTGATTCTTAGCGGCCCAGGATGACTATCAGCTATCAGCCACGAATCGGACTATAGCCAATAGATTTACCATTGGAATCTACAAATTTGACCAAAATTTAAAGGAAATCCATTATGCGGAACAGTTTGAAAAAAATAAAAACGAGCCGTCGACGTCGTAGTTCGGTCAGATACTAAAAGTACGCTGACTCTTAACGGCTCAGGATGACCATCAGCTATCAGCCACTAATCGGACTATGGTCATTCGATTCGCTATTCAATTCTACACATGTGACCAAAATCTATTATTCGGAACAGCTTGAAAAAAAATGTATATAAATAATAATGTAATAAACTTTTGAGAAATGATTAAGTATGATCTCTAGATACCAAAAAAAACTGAAAACCGCATTTTAATTCCTCTTTTTTCAACTTCGTTAACGAATGCAATACTAGATAAATCTACAAAAAGTATATATAAAGAGGATCTAATTAGCGTGTTATACGAGATACTATGGTCCAACACGTTGAGTACAGAATTAAATTTAAAAATTGCCTAATGATATAAAGTCGGTACAACAAGATATGGGACAACAATAAATGGTATTCACAAGACACTCAGATGAGTTTCATTCAATTTTTCTTATCAAATTTAACAGTTCCAAATCTCTCGAATATTCAAAAAAATAATTTCTCAAAAATTCTAAATTTGATTCCTGAAAATCCTGAAAAATTTTTCAAAAAAATATTCAAAACAATTCCACTTCCTATCCCCGGGGCGACCTACATTACATAAGGTGTCGCCCGTCTAGTTACTATCGATCGGGATCGCTTCGCCGTTCCGTAATAAACAACTGCAATAAAGCGTATAATAAGAGGAAGATTGATTTCATAAATAACGTATGAATGTTCGCGAAAGCCACGTGGATCCAGGGATGGCGTGTCGGACGCATTCGATATGCAGTAAATTGGGAAAGATATCGAGCCTCGTCTATTCGGTACGGGGAAATAAGTGACAGAATAGCCTGTCGGAGGCCGAGGAAGATATGATCGGTCTCTTCGGTAATTTAGGGGAGAAATGTTGTCCAATGTCAAAAATTAATTATTTGTATCAATTGGTAATGACCAGTAAAATGTAGGATTAGAATTTTGTGCGCGAATTTAGCGCCGAATCTCCAGCGTCGAATTTTGTATGGGAGTTATTTCCGCCAATGGTTGTTACCTTAATAGAGAACATAAAAAGGCCTATAAGTGCCCATAGTAGAAATTTCCAAAAAATGGTAATAACTGATCTAATGCGCGGGCATCTATTCAGATTCCCAATTTTTGAAAATTCTTGATATGAAAACAAAAGTGTGGAAAGTTATACTTCCGCGTAGCTCCATACATTTCAGCTACCTCGTGCGATGTCTCCGTATTTCGACATTGTCGGACGACAGTTTACATCGTCTACATTAACCAGATAACTAGCATAACGTGACATTGCCTTTGTATCCATCAAAATTTAACTTGCAAATGCGACAGTGACTACGAATTTATCACCAAGTTTACGTGCGACTGCGGGTATTAGATTTAGCTTAGATTTTCTTTGCGGTAATGTAATGTTTTTCCACTGCGGCGAATGCAACAATTATACCGAAAGTGTGTATGCATCGGTGAATAAGAGTAGTGTAGCAATGCCGATTCTGGGCCCCGAAAATTCCGGTCCAGAACCTGCTTTCCTGTACTACTACATGAATGTGTAATGTAGTACTAATGTCGTTTTTGGTGCCGATGAGGAATAAATCTACATGTGATGGTAATTTTGAATCGAGATTCTGTCTACTTATCGTAGATAACACTGGAATCAATACAAATATCGGCATAAGCATAACATTTTCGTGGTGAATCGTCAGGATCTACTTTAACGGATTACACCTATCTCCTGTCAGATGTAAACGTGTACCCCCCCCCCCATTCTGCACCACCCGGAGTAATCGGAGCACATTCCGAATAAGTAACGGTAAAGTAATTTTTCGATTACCCAATTTGCGTAAGGGAATATTTTCAGGTAGCGAGGCTTTGCATAAATCTTGATTAAACTCTCCCGGAGTCCCGTTGTTACCGACGTTTGCTCCTCCAACCACTATTCGTATATAAGCGGAGCTTGTTCCTTTCCCCCTTCGAATTTTTATCTCGTAGGTGTTGGAAATAAAGAAATAACTTTAAAATATCCTTTGTAAAGTCTACGGCATCGGCGGATGAAAGTTGAGATAATTCCGAGGGGCGAAAGGGAATATCGATGAATACGTGTGTTCGTCGGACGTGTCGAACGTCTAACAAAAGCAGTGGAATTGTGTGTGAAACCCCTTTTACTAGAGCAATCTAAAGGGGTCGTTCAGTATCTCAACTCCTATGGAACCCAAATGGATTACAAAAGGTGCGTAGGCGTCTTAATTCCATCGCGTCCCGCTGAATTTTTGAAGTGAAACTTCTATGCCCTCATTCGCCATTTCGTATATAGTGAAACCAGAGTTTAGTTGGGCGTTGTGGCGTTTCTAGACATAAGTTCTTACTGCTTAAGTGACAGTTTGTGTTAAATAAGTCTCTCTGTCAATAACAGACTACAATGAAAGATATGGTCTTCAGCATCCATCAAACACACACTTAAAGTAAAATTAAAGTCCAAGTTACTTTGATGCCGCCCTTTACGTCCGAGATTGAAGTCCTTATATGCGACGAAACGTGGAAGGGCAATATTTTCGACGATAAATCGTTACAATTTATTGTACCGAGGAACTATGTCCTATGTAATACGGCCGTAATAAAGTTTTATGGGTGTTCCATTATATCGATGTATAAATTACCACTTTGCGTCGTAAATCGAGATATGAGCACAACAGGAACAGGGTCAGCGGTCGGGGGGATTGTAAATTCCGACGGTCGCCGGAGTTATGACCGTCCGAAGTGAGGGATAAGTAAAGGGAAACTCGAGCAACGGAAAGAGGGGTAAAGACGTATCGAATTAAGAGTGTAACGAGTAGATTTTTTTTGGATCAAACGAAATCTTGAAGGTATGAAATTTACTAATAAACACGTTATCGACCTATCACGAGCTTCTCTGATAAAACAGCGAATTTTCCGACCTGCGCCGATTATGATGACGCGTTTTCCGAGCGCCCCTTACTACCAGAGCCATTACGAGAAAATAAGGCAAATGATGTATTAAAAATGTTTACGTTTAGAGAGAAAGAACACGTTCACATGTTGCCACGTTACTTTAAATTTTCTTCACACACCATACAGTTAATCGCGAAGTCAAACCTCTCTCAGATAGATGGCGGTCGATAAGGCAATGTTCAATCTACCATCGCTTAAATATCCAGGCAGGTCAACCTCCCACCTCAAATTGTCCTGTACCTGAGTTAATCCAAGGTCAGAACCAATACTTGTCTCTGACAAACCGTCCGTTATTAGTATTTATCCGTTGTGTTTCTGTCCTACCGACCGATATATGTAATTGTGAACGTTACCGACCGTTAGATTTAAACCGACCGAATTATTCGTTATCTGTTACGTAACCGTCCGATTGTGAACGTACTACCGACAGATTGTAATTGTGAGCGTCACCGCCGTTATATTTTAGGCCGACCGAACTACTTGTTATCTGTTATGTAATTGTCCATTACCGACCGCTAAATAATAGTAAATGTCTTGTTATTCCGTCCGTATATATTAGTCCGTATTCCGAACCGTTAACCATCCCGTCGATGTAGGGAATACAAGGTGTTCACACAAAGTCCCATAGTTGGGGCGGCGGTGGTCGTGTGGTTTAAGGCGCGGGCTTTGAATCAGGCGGTCACGGTCGTCGTGGGTTCGAATCCCACGTAATCCATGGATGTTGTGAGTGTTGCGGGAAGTGTGTAAAATGTATCCAAAATCCCGTTCCTATTCACGCCGGTAACCTGGCCGGATAGGATCGGATATCCTGTAGGAGGGCGGGACTAGGATACACACACCCTGAGTCGGTAGAGCACGGAGTAGATCAACTGGGGTGAGAGCCTTAAGGGGGTACAACCGTGCTCGAGGACCGTGGTTCGGAGCTCACGTTAAACTGTAGGTCCCGTCCAAATTGGCCACAGCAGCGAAAAAGAGACGTTAACTTAATAAGGAGGGAAGGAAGTCCCATAGTTAAATTTTTAATAACTGCGCGATTAATTGCGATTAATTTAATAATCTGAAAAAAATCCAGACAAAGTGATGACCGCATATTTTTTTCAGATTGTAGAGCCATACGAACCAGGCCATTTGCACAACTGTCTCATTACTGCAAATACAAGACATACTTCGTTAATTTTTAGGGGTAAAATTCAAAAATGTTATTAGTTTAGCTAGTATTGGGAGACTGGTGTATACATCTAAAACGACCATATTGTACTATGAGTCTCCAAAAAGCTAACGGAAAGCTAGGAAGGTGATAAAAGGCGTCTCGCACTTTAAGTACCTTTAAGCGCAAGTTCATTCTCTCACTTCATTACCATCATTCGTCCCATTCCATTATCGTCTATTAGCAACGTCCGTTTTTACCGGGGCACACTACATTAACATGTCCTCCGTCTGTACAGTGGCGCGAAGCGTTCATTTTCTTACCTACAACCATTGTGAGCGCGCGTATTGTGTCCTTAATTGGCAACGCTCTTTTTAAATTGCCCCGTACATTCGAGCGACGACACAAAAGGATTAACACAGAAGCCATTAAAGGGAAACATCAAATAATGAAAAATAAGAAAAAAAGGACAAAGGGTAACTATTAGGGAGCGTCGTGGAAGGGCGGCACAAAGGGAGAACGGTCCAGGAACGCAAACATCGTAGCGGCGGATTAATTCCTCTCTTGCGCTATTTCCCGGCCTTAAAATTGGATCAGATACTCGATGGGTTCTTAGCTTATCCCGACCGGTCGGCTCATTCAATTAATTCTTTTGATATTTTTTAATGCCAATTTATATCCGACTTCTGGAGCGACCGGGAAAACGAGCAGATGCGGGAAGTTTATTTGGGATTCCGCAGGAAAATGTAAATTATCTCGTAAAGGGACGAGACGACGGCAAGGAATATACGTGGATATTCCCTGGAAATTAAACGGAGGGACTCTATTAATTTCATATAAATACATTGGAATCTTGCTACTTAACATTAAGAGCGATTATAACCGACAAACAAAAACACGAAAACCTACACGTCAAACGTCAGTCATCCGTCATCAGTCATGAGTCGTCCGTCTTCCCGCATCCGTCATCAGTCATCCTCCATTGATCAGTCATCAAGTTAAATAACTATTAAGGAGATTATAACTATTTTTCAAAATTTTCGAAATACAAAAGTTTACCTTTGTCATGTTTACGTTTCTGTCATTTTTAAAAGCTCACGTTACTGTAACTCCGGTCCTACCCTCAATATCCTCCACGAAAGTGTCATTGGTCGGTCACGAAAAGCGAAAAATTTCCAATTCTTTTAAAAATCTCCACCCAACTCCAACCTCAATTTAGAACAATCCGATACGAACAGACTTTCAGAATTAACTACCTATGTATTTTCCGCAGATGATACCAACGGAGCCCGGAGCTGGAAACCCCACCGCCGAAACGGCCGACGGAGGGACGACGTTCGGTAAACTCAAACAGACGCTCTCGTCTTCTCTGTTAACTGCTCAAGACAAAGGTGAGTTAATGGTTAGAATTAACAGAAATGCCCGGCTAACTGACTCACTAATTGAAAATTTTTAAGTAATTAAGTAACTATAAAGTAAGTGAGTAAATAAATAAGAAGGTATGTAAGTAAGTAAGTGAGTGAGTGATTGTGAGTGAGTGATTGTGAGTGAGTAACGGCCGTATTCACCATTCTTAACTTAACAGCCTGATATGTAACAGGCTGATAACAGTTAACAGTTTGATAAAAATTTATGGTATTCACCATGAAATGAACTCGCTGGATAAGAAACAGACTGTTAGCAGAATATTACTAAACATTAATGACGGTAATCAACCGAATTCCGCTCGTTTTGTGCATGTAGCTGTTTTGTGGTGATAGATGACAGTAGCTTATAAAGTTTGGTTATAGTTATAGTGGTTCCTCTCCAGCACTACCGGAGTCCGACGATGAATGTAATACATAGATTCTATGAATTCTATCGACAACATCAACATCAGCAATCATTGCTGATAAAATTAATCAAAACATAAACAAAACAAATTTCAATTTTGATAACATAACCTCAAACTATGCCAATTGTACCGAAGGTAGGTAAGTAAGTAAGTGAGCGAGTGAATGAGTGAGTAAGTAAGTGAGTAATTGAGTAAGTAGGTAAGTGAGTAGGTAAGTAAGAAGGCAAGTTAATCAGCAAGTAAGTGAGTGAGTGAGTAAATAAGTAAGTAAGTAAGTAAGTAAGTAAAGTGAGTGAGTGAGTGAGTGAGTGAGTAAGTGAGTGAGTGAGTGACTGAGTGAGCGAGTGAGTAAGTAAATAAGTATGTAAGTAAGTGAGCTAGTGAATGAATGAGCGAGTAAGTGAGTAGGTAAGTAGGAGGGCAAGTTAATCAGTAAGTAAGTGAGTGAGTGAGTAAATAAGTAAGTAAGTGAGCGAATGAATGAGTGACTAAGTAAGTAAGTGAGTAAGTAAGTAAGAAAGTAAATAATTAATTAAGTGATTAAGTAAGTAAAAAGGCAAGTAAGTCAGTAAGTAAGTGAAAAGATGAATGAGTGGGTGAGTGCGTAAGTGAATAAGTATGTCAGGTGTGTCAGGTAGGTGTGTCAGGTATGTGAGGTAGGTGGGTCAGGTGTGTGAGGTGGGTGTGTAAGGTGTGTGAGGTGGGTGTGCCCGGTGCGTGAGGTGGGTGTGTCCGGTGTGTAAGGTGGGTGTATTAAGCGTGTAAGGTGGGTGTGTCGTGTGTGTGAGGTGGGTGTGTTGATGTTATGACTTAAAGGTGTAAAGTAAGTTACGTATATTATTGCGTACCGAGTAGTAATTTTAAGAATAATAAAGATTCAGGGTTCGAAAGAATGGGTTGTTTTTCTGAATACATTACATTAATCAAATTTGTTTCGTGTTTCGACAATTTCATATTATAAGGGTAGTACCAGCTCAGTTCGGTCGAAAGCAATATTTCGCAATTTATCTCAGCGATTTGGGCGATTTGGGCAATTTCGGCAATTTGGGAAATTTGGACAATTTTGGCAATTCCTATCCTGTTCCAGTGGTGAAGATGACGCCGAGGCCGTCGCTGATCCCCGACCTCGAGCCGACGGCCGGCGTCGCGACGCCCCAGGCCGAGGAGAGGGCGACGCCCGCGTCGGAACCGCCCGCTGCGCAGAAGCAGGAGCCGGGCAAGCCGCCGAGCAGGGCGGGCGCGTGCAGGGTGTGCCTGAAGGCGTTCAAGCCGGACGATTTCAGCAGGACATGCGCTGAGTGTACGCAGAGGGTGTGCGAGGACTGCGCGAGCTACAGCAAGATGGAGGAGGGCGGCGACACGTCCAACTGGACGTGCAGCGTGTGCAGGAGGTGAGAATACTAGTTTCACGTTTTAAACACATAAACTTGGGGAATCTAAATTAAAATATTTACTTACTGTGAGTTGAGCAGAAGGGGTATTATAGTACTCTTTTTCCCAACGAGATAGACGAATATTAATGAGCTCGTCGTCAACAGAGGAATTTTTCAGGTATAGGAGGTACCTAATGTTTTTGTATAATTCTGAAAGGGCCACCCTGTTTAGAACAAAAGGTCCGAAGGCGAAGAAGAAGGTAAGAGATAAGCAGAAATCCGGCTAGCGCATATTGAGATGTCAGTGGCGTTTCGCGTTTAAATAACCTTATTTCAACGAAAAATAACGTAATTATTGGTACTCCGTTATCCTAAATGATATTGTTACCTGCACGCCTATGACCTCATTACTATCTTGTTGGAAAAAAGAGTTTAACAATTTCTCACTCATTGTAATTCGTCCAGTAGCATCTCTCCCAACGAATGTTTATTTACTGTTTTATAGACGTGAGTTTAATTTAAGGTTGTTTGAAAGTCCCAAGTTTCTTGTCCTCGTGCCAAGGGTTTCATCCCTATATAAAATCAAGGCCGAACAATTTATTTTTCCTTTGTAATGTCATTAATAAATGAGAATCAGAAATACGAAAGTATGAAACCAGAAAACTCATTCTCAAATTTATAAAAAAACACATTTTCATGAGTAACACTCATTAATAGTCAGAAAGCGAAAACTTGGAGGATTGAACTTAGGGTTCTATAGGGTATAGAAAAATTCGATAATCCCAACTTTCGCTTAACGTAATGTCATCAAAAACAAATATCCTCTCGGATATCGTCGCTGACTTGCATGTCGTTAGAAACAATTTTTTCCCCTTCGCTCAAAGCGGACCGGGATTTTCCCCATCGTCCGGCCGCGACTAATCCCACCTGCTCCTCGCCCTTCCCAGGTCAGCGGAGGCCCTCGAATCGATACGTCCCTTCCAAAGGGTTCCCTCTAAATTAATAAAGGAGGAATCGAACGGCGGACGGGGGCACCGTTTTATTGCTTATCGGGTAAGATTATCGTCTCCCTTCGGACTCCGAGGGATGTCCACTGGGCCAGAAGTGATGCAGATACGTAAGGGAGTTATAGATAAATCTGGAAGAAGGGCGCTCTCGTCTCGAAATAATGGCCGATCTTTTTCGTGGAAGGGATGCCGAGACGTCTGAATATGGAGGAGTTGACTCCTTAGAGCCAACCGATAGAGCTAAAAGAGAATGCGTTTTCATACTAACGTTTAAACGGTCAAAATATGTACTATCGTTTAAAAGACAGTTCATAGATGAAAACCCACCTGTTTACCCTAGCGAGATCGATGTTTTTCACTGTTTAAAGGAGGTAACGGAAACAGCTGTCATCGAAATATTTTAACTTTAGGAACTAATTTAAAAAGTTCCTCTGGAAAAGAATCCCTATCTCAACCCGGTTACATATCAAAAACATTGTAACAAAGCCGATTTTTCAGAGTCGAGAGTAGACCACTCACCGTACATTTAACCGTGAAATCAAACCTATCTCAGATAGATGGCGGCCGATAAGGCAACGTTCAATCTACCATCGCTTATATATCCAGACGTAACTTAGGTAGGTAAACCTCCCCCCTCAAATCGTCCTGTACGTGAGTTAATCCAAGGTCAGAACCAATACTTGTCTGTGACAAGCCGTACGTTATCCGTATTTTTCCGTTGCGTCTGATATCAGTTTCCGTTCTACCGACCGATACATGTAATTGTGAACGTTACCGACCGTTAGTTTTAAACCGACCGAATTATTCGTTATTTGTTACGTAACCGATTGTGAACGTACTACCGACCGATAAATGTAATTGTGAACGTTACCGACCGACACCGTCCGATTGTGAACGTACCACCGCCCGAATGATATGTAACTGTGATCGTTCCGCCGTTATATGTTACGTAATTGTCCGTTACCGACCGATATAATAATATATGTGAGTGATCTGTCGTACCGTGAAAATGTCCGTCTCTCCGAACCGCTATGAGTTAATTTTTGATGCCGCTCTTATATGCGGTCTACCGTCCTTAATCTATTCTAATATGCGATCTACCTCAATGACGTCTCAATATATTATGTGGTCTACTAATGAAATTGAAGTGTTAATGTAGTTTATTTCTTACGAGTACGAGTTGGTATTTACAAAATGATAACACATTATTACGTATACAAAATATAAATTCACGGGTGATATACATCTTTAATGTCTCTCGGGAATTTGATGAAAAGGTCATCTTCATTTTTGTTTATAATTTTCCAGCTAATGTAGTCCAAATGTGACTGCATATGTACAGTGGGAACACCATTTTGTCGATTGGTTTAGGATTGACAGGTTAAATTGAACTGGAGATTGTAGAAAGAAGGAACTGTCTTATATTCACTTGCAACTTACAGGTAATCGGATTAACGTTTATTTATCATACTTAGGAAATGATCGAAACTCAAGTTATTACCCTATAATTTCTACATACTACAGGTCATCGAATTATCGTTAAAGCAGCATACCTAGAAAACGCTCGAGGCCTCAACATGTTATCCTCTCATTTATTAAAGCAGTGTATAAATAGGCGCGGAGTCTGATTCAGGATTCGGATGTGTTTCAACGGTTTTTTGCAGGTGTTCCGTGCTTAAACGGTTTTTTGCAGGTGTTCCAACGGTTTTTGGTGGAGATTTAACGGTCTTTTGCAGGTGTTTCAACGGTTTTTGGGGGGATTTAACGGTTTTTGGGGGATTTAACGGTTTTTTGCAAATGTTGCAACGGTTTTCGGGGGGATTTAACGGTCTTTTGCAGGTGTTTCAACGGTTTTTGGGGGGATTTAACGGTTTTTGGGCGATTTAACGGTTTTTTCACAAGTGATCCAACGGTTTTTGGGGGGGATTTAACGGTCTTTTGCAGGTGTTCCAACGGTTTTTTGGGGGGGGGGGATTGCAGGTTTTGGTTTTGCAGGTATATTTCCTTGAAACATACAGGTAATCGGATGATCGTTTGTGCACCTAATAGCGTATATAGGTAGATCGGGAGTAGACCACATGCAGCAGGTAGACTGCATATTAGAGCGGCACCTAATTTTTCCCTCGTCGTGTTAGGGGAAAATTAATTCACCGCAATCTTCCGCTCGCTCTCTCGAAATGTAAAAGGCCGTATTACCGAATATTAGTTACTGCACGTTTTCCTATCGTCTCCGTATCTAGTTATTTCCCTTTCATTGTGAAATTGTTAGGATAATTTTCCGTTTTCCCCATTTTCAATACTTAGAGGGTTTTTCCGTATTTCAGACCTTAATTGTTTGCGACAGTATTGTAATTTTCCTTTTCCGCATTTTTAGCTTCGCCGAACCATTTTTGGATTTTTCCGATTTTCTATACGTAAAGTAATTTTTATTTTTCTTACTTTCCTAATTGTATTTTCTTTCCGAAATGTATAAATATTTGTAAATAAATTAATGGATGGTTGGATGATTAATAAATTAATGGAAATTAATTTTCTAAAAAAGTGTAAAAATTAATTTATAACGTGATTGTGTAAAAACTACGAATCGAACAGAAACCATCTTAAATTACACAGCATTATCCATGATTATTCACAACTTCAAATTTGTCAATATTATGAATTTTTTTAAAGGAGGTTAATTTTGGAAGTTTTTCCCTATTTTCTCCTCTTTTCCTATTATATGCGTACGGAAAATAAATCCCGGAGTTATTCTCGGGAGGAGTGGGAGGTAGCGGGATA
Source organism: Cryptocephalus moraei (assembly GCA_946251905.1). Classification (NCBI taxonomy): domain Eukaryota; kingdom Metazoa; phylum Arthropoda; class Insecta; order Coleoptera; family Chrysomelidae; genus Cryptocephalus; species Cryptocephalus moraei. The sequence goes on along the minus strand of OX276465.1, from coordinate 18,410,350 downwards.
GGGAAAGTTCTTTCGCGTCTGTACTTTCCTTGATTTATCTTAGACGGGAAGGGGGCGAAAAGTGCGCACCGTATTAAAAGTGGATAAGGGGCCGGGGGTTGAATTAAGGCCGAATAAATTTGATGGCGACCATATTTTCTCGATATGCCGACTGTTCCAGAAGTTTGGAAAAGTGGGGTAATATAGAGACTTGTCCCCATTCGAAGATCTTAATTTGGAGTTTACTATAAGTTTTTTGAGGTTAATGCAAGTTAATACAATTCTGAAAGTGCCTGTCAACATCCAACCGAACAATTGTTACAGTTATAATGATCCTACGACACTTTTAAAGGAGTTGCGAGTATCTTAACGAAGGTGTACAATTCATAAAGTTTTTAAAAAAGTTGTGACATTGTAAAACAATTTTTAAGGTACTAAGTAGCTTGTCGACAATTTTAAAGAAGTCGCAGTTATCTTAAACTTAAGCTGTTGTTTCAAAATAAGTTAAGGAGCTTCTAAAGAACTTATGAGAACTCTAATGCAACACAAATAACTTGAACTGCCTTATATGAAGTTGGAAAAGTAACTAATGAAGTTTTTTAATTAGCTACTTCGTTAGATCAAGTTAAAAAGTAGTGTCTAATGTGTCGACATCTTTGCCTTGGGATTATTTTTTAGAAGTTTGAAACTTACATTAGCCTGTTGTGTTTTGAAGTATCACTTCAATTTCTAAACACTTGTTTACAAAGTAGTTGGTAAATTTCGGAAAATTGCAAAAATTTTACGATTTCATGAAGCAAAGAAAATAATTCCTAACACTTTTTGAGATTGTTTTAAGTGTTAACACCATAAACTTAGGTTTAGTGTATAAAAGTCAGCCTATGTATTTGAGGCTTTTCGCTATAAATAACTTAGATATTTTGAAAATAATTGAAAACTTCACAACTTCGGGCAATAAAACAAAGATTTTAGAACTTCATCAGAGAGTTTCCATTAGAAATTAAATTGCATTATCTTAAACTGATTTAGAAATTTCAAAAATTGAATATTTTCAACAAGTTCACGAAGAAAATAATAGGAATTCTAAGCTTCCTGGAGTTATGCTTAACATTGCTGCAATTAAGATTAATATACAACTTTAAATACTGTTTAAATACAAAAACGAAATACTTGTTATTTGTATTTAAATGTATTGTCCAGAGAAGTATTTAAAATACAAGTAGATACATTTTGTAAAAAGTATTTGCGTTTACATTTTTAAAAGTATTTTTAACAACACTGTTACTAATGACAGTCATAACTGTCATGTGTTGGATAAATAACGTTAAAAATGGAGGAAAATTTTTTTTGAAGAAAACTATGAATTTGTTAGCTTTCCACTATTTCCCAGTTCTCAAAGGACTTGTCACTATTAATCTTATTGAAGCATTGAACTGCTGAAATTGATTTTGGTGTTCTTCACTAAAACTGTTTTTTCTCGGAACCTGTTCTCATATTCGAGCACCTACATATTGAATAACGATGAGACTCAATTTATCATCCCTAATATGATTTAGTTTATTTCCAGACATTTACTCGCACTTGAACATCTCCAATATTTCCTAGATTTTCTATCGTATGTACCTTCAGATTTCTCTCCCAGCGATTGTCACGGTGAAAATATATTCATCCCTTTCAGAGACGAGAATAATACATGCATAATATATTATATCGCCCCTGGGGTGTGTTCGGAAACCACTAATGTTTACGTATATATCGTTTAAAATTGTTGTAAAAGTGGATTCTTAAAACGACTACACTTACCCCCTCGTCAAGTTTATTATCTTTAATTTGTGAAATAAGTGAGATTATCCCGGCGAATAATCGCAAATGGAAAAAGAGAGATTGGAATTTTATCGGGAATACTTAAAAAAAAGTAAATAAAAATTGGGTAAATAACGTCGGATTACAACACGCTCACAACCAATACGCCTGCAGGTTTCCTGTATTTATCAAATACAGTAAGTACTTACGTTTAATTCCATTAGGGAATCGAACAGCAAATATTGACACACATACAACAAATTTAGATAAATACAATAAATAAATAATTACGATAGGTCGGTTAAAATTTCATGATGAAGAGAGCACTATTAATTAATTTTTGGAACATCGACAGGAACTCATATCGCCCGATCCGAGCGGTTATCCGTCTGAACAACCCTGAAATGGGTAATGAATTTTAATGCAGCCAGCTATAAATTATTGTAGGCTGGACGATGCGTGTTTTGTTGCAACAAACGCGTTATTTCTACATGCAAAGTTGCAAGCGTATTACTGTCGTTGATTAAAAGTTTATGTAGTTCAACAAGTAGTTATGTGTTAATGGGTTAAATTCGAGTAAATGTACACTGTAATAATTTTTCTATGTTCCGGCACTAAAATGACGGCTATTCTAGCACTAACATGGCCGAAAACAATGCTTTAATGAGGATTATTGACGCATTGTTTTTTTTTTGTTGGGTTGGTAACAAGATATTCCCTGATGCTGTCTGTGTGAAAAATGAAAAATAGTGTGAAAATTGACAGATGTCTAGGAAACAGCAGTAATACCAACTTAAATGTCAAGATAAAAAATTCCCCAGATAAGAAATTTTTAATTATCTAAACATAAATAAAAATGAAATGGAAGCCGGAACATAGAAAATGTTGTAAAGTATATACTCGAATATGACGTCTTCTGTAACTTGTACTTTAAACTACTATTAATAGGAAGTTTATAGTATGTTACCGTTATGAGTTTGGAGGTTACCTAATATAGTTTAAATGAGATTTTAAAATTTATTGGTGACTTTAGTTGTTAGGGTGAACCTCGTATATCTTCGAATAGCAGGAATATACAAAAATCTTGATTTCCCGACCCTGCAAGTCTTTTTTGATCACTAGACTTGCACTTGTGAGTTTAGAAAAAAAGCCATAGCCTCAAATTTCAATGTTGAGCCCGTATCTATTACATATTTTAAATAACGAATACAAGAGCTGTTTTAAAAATGTTAAATTTTTCATAATTATACCAATATCTCCATCCAAAACTTGTTATAAACTATAGAAGCTGTGCGATCACGCATTTATTGCTAAACAACAATCTTACTACGAAGATCATAAGAAAATATTTGGAGAACACGAAGCCTTGCTTAATTTGGATTTTCCAGAAAATTATGCAATTGTAGTCTAAAATTCCATACCAGGTATGCACTGGAATCAGGCAACGGTATTTGTGGCGTACATCAATTATAGAGACAACCAGGAGATCAAAGGCCGAGGACTTGTCGTCATATCAGACAATTTGATACATGACACACTCTGTATATATCTATCAGAGACTGTTGTTAAATTATTTGAAATCTAATTTTTCCAAACTCACAAGTGCAAGTCTAGTGATCAAAAAAGACTTGCGGAGTCGGGAAATCGACATTTTTGTATAGTCCTGCTATTCGAAGATATACGAGGTGTTCACCCTAGCAACTGAAGTCACTAATTTTTAGTGTCGTTCTCGAACGGGAAATTTTTTGCCACTCCAAGAATTTCAAGGTTTTTTTCTATTCGACAAAAGGAACCTCTTTGATTTTTTTCTGCAAAAACACCTGAAATCGAGTTTTCAGATGGGCCTAAAAAATTTCTGAATTTTAGCCATACCAAAAAAATATTTCTTCTTAAAGTACGTCTTTTTAACAAACAAAAAACTTTAATAACTTTTTTCTCTAGGAGGCACTGAAGAGAGCTATATGAATTCTGTTTATTCGTGTTTTCGCGAAAATCTGATTTTTCCGCTCCATAGCTGGAGCCTGGAATTTTTTTAGACCTCCAAAATTTGGGATTAAATTATTCAATAGTTACCCTAAACATAGCCACAATCAAAAAAATTTATATTTTTGAGTCCGCAGTGTTAGAGAACGGTGGAACCGAGGTGCGTCCCGCGGTCAGTAAAATGACCGAGGTGCGTCCCGGCAATAAAATTTCATAGCCCAGGTCCGTCCGCGGTTCAAAAAGGGATGGCCGAGGTGCGTCCGGCTGTTCAAAAAAGGACGGCGTCGTTGTCGAGTTAGGCATAATATTTGTATCTTGATTAATTTTCCTTGCCCTCTTGCCCTTAATATTATCGTGATAAACATGAGATTTCCCGTAATTTTCGGTACTCCTTTACCTAACTATTTTTATCCTGGACTCAGCATTTTAATTCGGGGCTCAGTTGTCATTTGGCCTTGGGCTATACCGGGGATCAATCGTAGGGTGGTATTAGCGTTACCGTTCGAATTTTCTGACCGCGAGCCTCAGTTGTCGGTGCCCGGCTGTTTTCACCGCGGGACGCACCTCGGCTATGGCCGTTTTGACCGCAGGACGCACCTCGGCTGCAGCCTTAGAGAATGACCCATATCAAAGACAAGTACCGTATTGTCTCTGCCCATATATAGGGATATTATGTATACATCGGTCATCTGACGGTCGGAAATTTTGCGTATTCACCCGTGTGTTTTAGCAGTAGAAGAACCTCGCATAGAGAAAGCTAGCCTTCTAAAATTACCCGTTGAGCTCATAAAGGTCTGTTCTGCTTCACAATATGAAGCGAAATTGGCATGACTTCAACAACCGAAAAATGGAAAAACGATGGTAAGATTTTCCTCAGGCGTTTTCCCGGAAAATCAATTTCCCTTTTCGCCAGAACGCTTTTCCGCTAATAGCCGAAATGTGCGTAACGGCAGAGTCCTAATGTAGGCACGGTGCCCCGCCCGTTTCGATCCCACCGGTCGGCTAACTCGCGAAAAACTCTCTCGCGTGAACCGCCCGAACTTCCCCGAGAATTACGAAACGTAATTCGCTTATTAAAATTTATAACGGTCGCGTCCTTTTTTCCCCCGAAACCACATCTCGAAATCAATTTAACGGTCCGGCGTCCCCTAACCCCTCTGTCCCCACCATCATCATCATCATCATCATCGTTAAACCGATCCCTCACGATATAACCGCATTCCTGTGTCCCTCTCCCCGTCCACCCTCTCCTTCCCGCATACTAAAATGTTCCCTCAGGAGCAGCAGGGAATCATGACACCGTCTCTCGTTTTTCGCTTCCAGGAAGATCCAGTCGAGGGCGGCCCTCGCGCAGGACTCGAACGAGAGCCTGCTCGAGATCCCGATCCAGGAGCTCCAGAGGCGGCACTCCGAGGCTCGCCTCGGCTCGGGCGGCGGCGGCCTCGGCCCGGGCGGCGGAGGCGGCGGCTTCGGGGGCGGCGGCCTCGGCAGCGGCCTCGCGCCCCCCAGGAGCCCGGAGCTCAGGAGGCACTCGGACGTCTCGCCCGCCTCGCTCAAGGAACTCGAGAAGGTAAGAGCGAGAAGGGGGGAACTAATTTTTATCGTGACACGTCTCGATCATATTCTTTTACAACTTTTTTCTTAAAAAAAAAGGAAAAGCACTCCATCTGTTCGAGAATTAGATTACCACTTGGGCTCATAGAGATTTTCCTGAGTTGCAGTTGTACAAAATGGCGCATAATTGCCATGAAAGGTCCATTAACACGCGAAATTTGCATTTAGATAGTATTTCAATAACCGAAAATTGCACAACGATAGTAAGGGTTTCTTCAAGCATTTTTTTATTTCTACTAGAGACAAAATAATCGGACGTCCGCCACTGCTACCAAGCCAACATGGCTTAATGGCATTTCGAATATTTGGCGAATGCGCAGTAGGCATGATTGTAATATATTAAATAATGAAATAATTATTAAAAAAATATATTAATGATAGCTAATATTTTGTTAAAATAAAGACATAAAACATAGCAGCCCGCCATGCGAAGTGGAAAGTCAATTAATGCGAAAGACGTCACTTCTATGTAAATATCATTTTGTTTCATTAGACTTCCTCGTTTTAGCGCTTTTACCGATTATTTCTGTTCGATATTTATTATTATAACCGAACACTGACGTCACTGAACGCTGACATGCACTTTACAAGTTGAGGTCAATGCTGTGGTCGATGTATTTACATAGGCGTGGCGTCACAAGCGACGCCATGACACCTACGAGTGTTTTGGCGCGAAATTGAAAACTATTCATAAATGTCTCATTTTAGCAACTAAATATTTGTGTTATGCAGAGATTAGTATTTTTTTTTTTTGAACAATACATACTTAAGAAAATAACACGGTACAAATCTCACAAGTAACTTAGGACGTTCCGAGTTCCATAACAAACTTACACTTTAAACTTCATGTTGTGTTTAAGATAACTACAACTCATTTAAAAATGCCATAAGTTGCAAAAATTTTTACAATTACGTTGGTTTGCAAACTTCCAACGTTGCTCCAATTAATTAATTTAATTTACTCAAAGAGGCTGATGAGGGGAATTAAATTTCTCAAGTACCTATAAGGTCCAGTTTAAGTTACCCGACTTCCAAAGTCGCATTCCTTTAAAAGGCTGGATTGCAGAATTGCCACTATCAAATTGATTTTCTTAAAATATAACACGGAATTTCTGCAATTTCATTGCGAGACAACCTTCTCCAACTGAGACATAAGAAATCTACATTTTTGATTATTTTCCGGAGTCACTAAATCACAAAATACCTACGACAGTTCAACCAATACTTCAGACGCGCGATATTTGTCGAAAACCAATATTGCTCTTTCGCCATTTTATACGGACGACGTCTAAATGTCTCACAAGAGAAACTTAACAGTATGCGATACGTCACTTACTCGTTATTAATGTAGTAAACTAACCCCTATACGTATTCAGGCTGACAGCTCACGTCATTACTCACAAAGAGATAGAAGAGAGATGTGAAGAGGTATTCTCTTTCTGTTCAGAACAACCTCGAGCCAAGTGTGAATTATTATTCTTTATACGCAGATTACCGACTTATTATGCTGTCAAAGAGTATGAGGGTGTATTGTTGCCGCAACGCCCTAAATTCCGCAGAGGCGACTTGGAGAAGGGATATGATAAATCCCAATGATGAGGCTCTCATATGTATATATTAGGCAGAAGCCTGAAAAAACATTTTTATGTTTTTTTTACAGATTTCGATTCTTTACATTTTCAAGAATCATCTCAAAATTTTTATAAAGAAATACGAAAAAATAGAAAAGTTATAGCGCTTTGAGCGCACACGCGTGTACGACTCTCTTCTTCTTCAAGTGCCATCTCCTCTTAGAAGGTTGGCTATCATCATAGCTATTCTCACTTTTGATGCTGAACAACTCAGTGGAACTACAGTTGTACCATTTTCTCAGATTATTTAACCAGGAAATGCGTCTTCTTCCTATGCTTCTTTTTCCCTGTATAATATAACAACACCGTGAAAACGTAGCATCTCAATATTCTGACGTGTAGGTTAAGATCTCTACTGCATAACACATTTCTCATTTTGTTAAATATGGCTCTGGCTTGTCAAATTCTTGAATTAATTTCTTCAGTGTACTCATTATCTTCATTAACAATCGTTACTAAGTATTTGTAGTTTCTGACTTTCTCTACTAGTTTGAGCCATGGGTTTTCCTGTTGCTGAACTGACTTTGTAATGGTCATGAATTTGGTCTTTTTGATATTCGAGGTAAGTCCGCTTTCCTCACTACTCTATCAACCAAGCTCTGTAAATTTTCTATTGTTTCGGCAATAAGTATGGTGTCGTCTGCATACCGTATTCCATTAGCGTTTACTCCCTCTGTTGTTTCCTCCGGAGATATTATTTGTTTTGTTACCTTGCACCAGACTGACCTTCTCGAGAAGCGCTCGTTATCACGTTACCTAGGCGTCGTGTTATGCTTAGTCAGCTGAGTATTGGGATTTGAACTTGACCGGATCACGTTCGGTCGCAGTTGTTTTTGCTAGTGTTATTGATTCGTGTACGAACGCCAAAACCATTCAATAATATTTTACACATCCTTGCTCTTAATCATGACTTGTTTTCCGTTTGTAGAACAACGCGTGTTAATTTCAATGATTAAATGACGTGAAAAGTCCCCTAAATTAGTTTACAATACATTATGATTTCTTCACCTAAAATTCCCTTAAATAGTGTTGACGTTAGCGTCAACAACTCAGATATTAGCCGTCTGATTGTAGTATAAATTATTTATTATTCTAATAGCTTTGAAGTCTATATTTTTTACTTTTACGCAATCGAATAAGGTGGTTATGGAAGACTTCATCAAATTCTTTGTTGTAGTCAATAAAACAGACATACATCGGTTGTTTGACGTCCATGCATCTTTGAGCCAACACATTAAAGGCAAACAAGACTTCTATTGTTCCCATTGGATTTCATTTCTAAAGCCAAACTCGTTTTAGTCCAGTTTCCCTAATACCCGAATTCTTCCAGCTGAAGGGCGGAGGTTCGAAGACGCCCGACCCGGACTGGACGCGAGGCAGGGGCGGCCGCAGCACGGCCTCGAGCCGCCAGAACAGCCCGCCCCGCGAGCCGCCGCCGCCCGCGGCCGCCCCGACGAGGAGTCGCCGAGGCTCGAGGGTCGCCCGCCAGCACAGCTACGACGACGAGATGAAGAACAACCTGGCGGCGGCCGCGGCGGCGGCTGCCGCCCCGGGCGGCCTCGGCGGCGCCGCCTCGACCGAGAACGGCCTCGGGCTGCCCGCTCCGATGCCTCGGCGCGCCTCGGCCTACGACGTGTTCTCGGTGCCTGCGCTCAGCACGGTGAACGTCGGCCCGGGCCTGAGCAGGCGGGCCTCGTTCAGGATCGCGCCGCAACAGCCGCAGGAGCCGGCCAGTCCGCCGAGTCCGGACCTGCCGCCCCAGACGCTCGTCGCGACCGACGACGACAGGAGGACCAGGCGGAGGGGATCGCACTTGTAAGTCCCGAGGGATCGTGTGAACACACTGTATACTTAAATTCGGAACTTTGTGTCGCGAATTTAGACGTATTGTCACACCTAAGGGGTGGCATCTGCGGAGCAGATTGCACTTGTAAGTCCTGAGGGATCGTGTGAACACACTGTATACTTAAATTCGGAACTTTGAGTCGCGAATTTAGACGTATTGTCACATCTAAGGGGTGGCATCTGCGGAGCAGATTGCACTTGTAAGTCCTGAGGGATCCTGCGAACGCATTGTATACTTCAATTCGGAACTTTCTGTCGCGAATTTAGACGTATTGTCCCGTCTAAAGGGTGACATCTGCGGAGCAGATCGCACTTGTAAGTCCTGAGGGATCGTGCGAACGCATTGTATACTTAAATTCTTAAATTTGTGTCGCGAATTTCACCGTACTGTCACGCCTAAGGGGTGACATCTCTCTGACGCACAGTGGCCCCTGTATTTGATTTTGATTTTCAAAAATGGATTCTTCTCATGAAAGTAAGTACTTTTTAAAAATGTAAATAAGAATTTGCAATTTAATATCCAAATTTGAAATTTTAATATAAATAGAGGTTAATTTTTAGTGACAAAACTAATTCAGATCAATGTTAGATTTAGGAATTGGGCGAGATTCGGGTAAAATTTTTAAATAGAATGATAGATCATTTTACAAGGAATGTAAAATAACAAAAGAAGTGTTAAAACATTACGTCTTCAAATTCATTAATAAAATAGTTATAAAATTCATGATTTTTCTGGAAAATTACGGGTTTTTTTGGTTCTTGCCCTGAGTACCCCAAAAATGTATAAAAGATGACATTTCTTATGTAAGATTTTTCGTAGATTACGCTAACATAGTCAACAGGTCAAAATTTTTCATAGAAAATTCCGAAAATCTGAAAAATCTATTTTAGTAATGTTTCAAGTGTGTGATCGATAGTTACTCAAAAAAATATTTTTTCAAGGATATTGCAAAAATAATATTAAAATTGCAAAACTCAATTATTTTGACATCCATATTGGCGTTCAGCGACCTTAAAAAAACTTGACTTATTTAACTTAGGCGTGATTGCTAACACAATTCATATATTTGCTGAAAACCATTTTTTGCAAGTTTAATATTAATTTTTACAATATTTTGCATATCACAAGATTTGTTTAGTTTTTGGTAATGTTTCAAGTATGTGATCGATAATTACTCAAAAAATATTTCTTGTCATATTGCGAAAGAAATATTAAAATTGCCAAATTTAAGCATTTAATTTCAAAATTTAATTATTTTGACATCTTGTTCAGCGACCTCAAAAATCTGTCTATACCAATCTTTATCTGAATTTGACAAAATCTGTTTAAATCACTATACAGACCGGTCTGGAACCGCTTTGAACCGGTCTGGAACCGGTAGCGGTTCGAAGGGGGGGTAGTGGTGGTGGTGGTCTGAAGTGCTCCATTACCTACTCATAGGGCACATGCCAACGGAATGAGAATCGAAGCGCTGATCGATATAACAAATTCCAAAGTGTAATTAAGTGAGAATTCCGCCAGGCGGCCATCTTCATAGGAATAATCGTTCCAAAGAGCTTTGGAAAAAAAATTTAAACGCAAGCTTCACGTTGAGAGAGAGAGAGAGACAATTCGTATTATTCCGATCCGGCCCATTGTGCACCCGTTAAAATGAAAAAATGAGCCGCAACGCTACCTCCCTCCCACCCCCTCCCTCCTATCCGCACCCTTCGGACGAGCTTTCAGCGCTTTCCCGTAATAACGGCTCTTATCACGCGAACGAGAAGTTATAAATATGTATTTTTCCGTGTATCATTTTTTCGTGCGGCCGCACACGTTCCCCCTCGCCCCCTTTCCACCCCCCACCCCCACTCCCGAATCTGCGAGAGGAGATAAACCAGAAATACAGCGGCGGATTTTAAATATTACAACGGGACGTCCCCTGCGGCGTTCCCGAAAAGCTCTCTCGCATTTATGTTTCATCCTTAAGGATCCTTTCCGCTGACCTGTTGACAATGCGAACGGGGAAGGAGCGTGAACGATAAAAAGACAATAATCGGTACTTCGGGGGAAATTCCGGACGAGGAGATAGTGAAATGCGCTTCCAGGATATCTCCGTATCATATTTCTTCCCTTATTGCCACGAAGGGGCGTAACGAGCCGGGAGTTATGGCGATAATGAGGACAACACTTATTTAAATTTATTCGCTAATTGGATTATTAGGTCTCCTCAAATTATGAAGACCGCAGCGAAACTTTGTCAAACCTCGACCCCCCCCACGGTCTTCATCCCAATCCTCCCTTCAATCCTCCTCTTACTTTCCCTTTCCCGAATTTCCCCCAAAAATGTACGTAATTCGAATCCCACTCTTACTCTCACGGCCAATCAAAAATCCTTTACTCTCTCTTTCGCTCCATCCAACAAACTCCCCTCTTACTAAGTACTTCGCTTGGCGTAGTAGAAAAAAATAAATAAAAAAATAAGAGTAATAAAATAAAAAATAATAATAAAAAAATAATAATGAGATTTTACTATGATTTTTTCCGTTTGGAATCATTTCCTCTAATGACTAATCCTGAGGGGCATAACTGATATGCGTGCTTTTAAGATAACAACTCGATCGAAATATGAACTTATCACCCTATAAACCATTGGCTGTTAAGGGTAATACGCTCCCAACTAATTTAGGTAAGTAATCTCGCACTAAATAAATTTTAGAAATTTATCAACCGAATCCGAAAGGTCGCGGAAAAACTTATTAGCCAGTCACATTTTCGTGTCGGTAATAATGAAGTTCAGGAAAACTTAATTTCCTTACTGTGATCCCTTTATTAAACCTCGCATGGCGATATTCCTCGGATGTAATAAATCAAGTATACTACCGCCACTTGTTGCTATTGAAAATACCTTTAATAGCCTCCTTTGATAAGAAATATTGGCCCGTCATCATTATTCATTTCTTTTTTCGTCGAATAACTGCCTTAATTGGATAATCACAATTAGATTAATGAGGTGTTTCGTAAATAGATTCTAATAACGATTGTTTATCGCAATATATGCAACAAAACACAAGGATTTAGGTACAACATTTTATGTTACATAACCTAAGTTATTTCTGTAATAAATTGGTGTGTTGAAGATTTAACCATCGGAGTTAACAATGATCATAGATTTAAACATACAGTTGTCGTAATGTATAACATACTTCCATAACTTCCCATCGTGATTTCGACAGATTTTTTGTGTGTTATTTTTGGGTGTTATTCACTTTATACAGAAATTCTTATTCACTATTTCTTTCACCATAATTTAAAAAGAATTTAAATATTGTCACGCCTAAGGTCTTAGGTGCGTTTAAAGTTAGGGACCCTGGCCGAATTATGAATAATACTCCGAGTGATAGTTGAAAATGAAAATAGACATGATTTTACCAATAGCTTTATGAGTTATGACTTTGTGAGTGACGAATAAACGAAATTAAGCACACAGCTTAAGCTGAAATTAAGCAATTTTGTAGTATATGGTATATAGTCTTTATAAAAACTTCGTGTTGCGGTTTTCGAATATTCGTTAATTGGCAATTCCCAATTATCTTTTCACTGATCTTTTAACCATCTATAGAATTATAGCAGTCAGAAAGCGTGAACGCCTCAAAACTAATTATCGACCAGCCTCGCCCGAAATTACCTCTCTAGAATTCAACTAGCCTATCAACTATTTATTTTTCTAGAGACCTCCATAAATTTACATTGCCGTAGACCTACCTCAAAGGATCGTACTACACAAAGACCGAAACTCTATCGCGTTCCTAATTAGTTTAGAGGATTTCGTGATTAGTCCCTTTGTCCCAGGTAATTACAGTAAAATGCGATGCATGCGACCCGTACACGAGGCTCGCGCTTGATCACGTTACACGTGAATATAGTAATCATTAATTATTATTTTTATTAGTTTTATCAAAACGTGGTTGTTGTAATTATATGTCCCTCCAGTCAGTCAGGAAGTGAAATTTTGGATTATCGAATTTCTGTGTTCCATATGGGAGCGCTTTCCTTAGAAAACTCAATCTCCAGATAACTAATTATTAACTAATCTGGATATTTCATCCCCTTTACTCGGTTAGTAAAATTTGGGGTATTTTGAAATTAAATCGCTAAGCTCCCTTAATTCTCCTCTTAGAAATTCTTGTAAAAATGAATTTGTAGCTCTTTTTAAGTATTTTGATAAATTATCTATACACCCCAAATCAGAAAATTTTCTCATTTTTTTGTTATTTAACGTTAAATGTTTAGAATTCAATTTTCGCGGCTTCCCATGTTACTACGCGTTCAGTTCACGGTCCGACTCGAATTACCCGGACGTGTAAAACTGGGAAATTACTTTAATAAGATCTACGTATTGTCAGTGCCTTAATTAATAAGTTCCACCTACTGGGTAAAAGCGTCGATTGTTAATGTAACGTCGTATTGATTCAATGTATTCATTTTTGTGATCATAAACTTTCCTATGATTTTCTCTGGTGACCGTGTTACTACGCGTTCAGTTTACGGTCCGACTCGAATTACCCGGACGTGTAAAACTGGGAAATTAATATAATAGGATCCACGTATTGCCAGTGCCTGAATTACGCAATCAAGTGGAAATTTTTAGTAAAATAATTTACACCTACGGTAAAAGCGTCGATTGTTAATGTAACGTCGTATTGATTCACAGTATTCATTTTTGTGATCATAAACTTTTCTATGATTTTCGCGGCTGCCCGTGTTACTACGCGTTCAGTTCACGGTCCGACTCGAATTACCCGGACGTGTAAAACTGGGAAATTAATGTAATAGGATCCACGTATTGCCAGTGCCTTAATTACGCAATCCAGTATAAATTTTTAGTAAAATAATTTCCACCTACTGGGTAAAAGCGTCGATTGTTAATATAACGTCGTATTGATCCACAGTATTCATTTTTGTGATCATAAACTTTCCTATGATTTTCGCAGTTGCCCGTCTTACTACGCGTTCAGTTCACGGTCCGACTCGAATTACCCGGACGTGTAAAACTGGGAAATTAATGTAATAGGATCCACGTATTGCCAGTGCCTTAATTACGCAATCCAGTATAAATTTTTAGTAAAATAATTTCCACCTACTGGGTAAAAGCGTCGATTGTTAATATAACGTCGTATTGATCCACAGTATTCATTTTTGTGATCATAAACTTTCCTATGATTTTCGCAGTTGCCCGTCTTACTACGCGTTCAGTTCACGGTCCGACTCGAATTAACCCGACGTGTAAAACTGGGAAATTAATGTAATAGGATCCACGTATTGCCAGTGCCTTAATTACGCAATCCAGTATAAATTTTTAGTAAAATAATTTCCACCTACTGGGTAAAAGCGTCGATTGTTAATATAACGTCGTATTGATTCACAGTATTCATTTTTATGATCATATACTTTCCTATGATTTTCGCGGCTGCCCGTGTTACTAAGCGTTCAGTTCACGATCCGACTCGAATTACCCAGACGTGCAAAACTGGGAAATTACTTTAATAAGATCTACGTATTGTCAGTGCTTTAATTAATAAGTTCCACCTACTGGGTAAAAGCGTCGATTGTTAATATAACGTCGTATTGATTCACAGTATTCATTTTTGTGATCATAAACTTTCCTATGATTTTCGCGACTGCCGGTGTTACTACGCGTTCAGTTCACGGTCCGACTCGAATTACCCAGACGTGTAAAACTGGGAAATTAATTTATTAGGATCCACATATTGCCAGTGCCTTTAGTACGCAATCCAGTGGAAATTTTTAGTAAAATAATTTTCACCTACTGGGTAAAAGCGTCGATTGTTAATGTAACGTCGTATTGATTCACAGTATTCATTTTTGTGATCATATACTTTCCTATGATTTTCGCGGATGCCCGTGATAATACGTGTTCAGTTCACGGTCCGACTCGAATTACCCGGACGTGTAAAACTGGGAAATTAATTTAATAGGATCCACGTATTGCCAGTGCCTTAATTACGCAATCCAGTGGAAATTTTTAGTGAAATAATTTCCACCTACTGGGTAAAAGCGTCGATTGTTAATATAACGTCGTATTGATTCGCAGTATTCATTTTTGTGATCATATACTTTCCTATGATTTTCGCGGATGCCAGTCTTACTACGCGTTCAGTTCACGGTCCGACTCGAATTACCCAGACGTGCAAAACTGGGAAATTAATTTAATAGGATCCACGTATTGCCAGTGCTTTAATTACGCAATCCAGTGGAAATTTTTAGTGAAATAATTTCCACCTACTGGGTAAAAGCGTCGATTGTTAATATAACGTCGTATTGATCCACAGTACTCATTTTTGTGATCATAAACTTTCCTATGATTTTCGCAGCTGCCCGTCTTACTACGCGTTCAGTTCACGGTCCGACTCGAATTACCCGGACGTGTAAAATTGGGAAATTAATGTAATAGGATCCACGTCCACCAAAGAAACAGGCTGAACAGGAGATACAGGATTAACTACGACCCGGAAATTAAGAGGACCATCAACCGGAAGAACAAGGAGATCAAAGAAGAACTGGCAGAGCACAGGAGCAACAAATGGAACGCATTTTTGGAAGAACTGGACGAGGATACAGGAGCGCACTGGAAGATCATGAGGAAGCTGAAGAAGAACAAACCTTCAACTACGAGTACTGCTATTCATGGAAAATTTGGTTTATGTTTTAGGGACGAGGACAAGATAGAGGCGTTCGCAGATACCATGGAGGAACAGTTCAAGATGAACGAAGGCCAAGAGGACGACATCGACTTCGAAGAGGACATCGACAGGAGGGCGGCCAAGATCAGAAGGAGAAAGTGCGAGGACGAATTGGAACCCACGACGATGGAAGAGATGGAGGCGATCATCAGAACCCTACCTACGAAGAAGGCACCAGGACGGGACACCATAACAAACAAAATGATAAAGGAACTACCGGAGGAGGCAAAGAAGAGGATCCAGGAAATCTACAATGCGGCGATGAAGAAGAGATACTACCCACAGATATGGAAGGAGGCAGACGTCATCATGTTCCCGAAGCCAGGCAAGGACAAGAAATTCCCGCAAAACTACCGCCCCATAAGTCTTTTAAACAATTTAGGAAAACTACTGGAGACGATACTACTGAGGAGGATCAAGGAGGAAGAGGAGAGTCTACGTATCATACCGGACGAACAATGTGGATTCAGGGAAGGACACTCGACGGAGCACCAGGCGCTGAGGATGGTAGAAGAGACGATCAAGGACATCAACGAGAAGAGGACGACATGCATGGTACTATTCGACGTGGAGAAGGCGTTCGACAGGATTTGGCACAACGGACTAATAGCAAAGATGGACGGATTAGGATTCAAGACGGCGACGACCCAGATGATACAGGACTACCTACGAGACAGGAACTTCAGGATCAAGGACAAAGGGACGAGATCGAGTAGCAGGAGGATGGAAGCAGGAGCACCACAAGGATCGGTATTGGCACCGGTCCTATACAACATCTACACTAGCGACATACCGATTGGAAGAGGGAACAGCCACACGAGGACCTATATCTACGCGGACGACACGGCGAAGGCGGCGACATCGAGACAAACCGACAAAGCGACGGAGTACCTACAGAGAGAAGTGGAACAAATGGAAGAATGGACGAAGAAATGGAAGATCAAACTCAACGCGGAGAAGACAGAAGCAATATACATAGGACCGAAGACTAGACGACCGACGACCAACATCACAATAGAAGAGAAGGAACTGGAATGGAAGGAAGAAGTGAAATATCTAGGAATCCACATAGACCGAGGACTTACATGGAGAAGGCACATAGAGGAGACCGAGAAGAAGGCGAAAGACCGACTGAACAGACTGGGACCACTAATAGGACGACGGAGCAAGCTGAGACTGGAAACCAAGAGGAAGATCTACCTGGCAGGAATAAGACCTATAATGACGTACGGAACAGCAGCGTGGGTACAAGCAGCAAGGACGCACCTGGAGAAACTGGAGAGGATACAGAACCAAGCGATGAGAAGGATGACGGACGCACCATGGTATATGAGGAATGAACAGCTTCGACGGGACCTACGCATCGAAGAACTAAAGAAGACCATCAGGAAGAGGACTAGAAAGACGATAATCAAGGCAATGGAGCACACGAACCCACTAATAAGGAAGGCAACGGACTACGACGAGGACGCAAGATCAAAGAGGAAAAGACCCAAGACGGCAATGAAGGAAGACTAATTACGAAGGACATACCAGGAAGATGAAAACACAATAGGAGGACCACCAGGACGACCAGGACAACCAAGGAAATACCATCACGCGGAGGAAGAAGAACCTAGAGGGAGAAGTAAGGAGCCAGGCGCTCAACTTCGGGAAATTGAGGACAACATACGTTAGGATCCACGTATTGCCAGTGCCTTAATTAATAAGTTCCACCTACTGGGTAAAAGCGTCGATTGTTAATATAACGTCGTATTGATTCACAGTATTCATTTTTATGATCATATACTTTCCTATGATTTTCGCGGCTGCCCGTGTTACTAAGCGTTCAGTTCACGGTCCGACTCGAATAACCAGACGTGCAAAACTGGGAAATTAATTTAATAAGATCCACGTATTGTCAGTTCCTTAATTAATAAGTTTCACCTACTGGGTAAAAGCGTCGATTGTTAATATAACGTCGTATTGATTCACAGTATTCATTTTTGTGATCATAAACTTTCCTATGATTTTCGCGACTGCCGGTGTTACTACGCGTTCAGTTCACGGTCCGACTCGAATTACCCAGACGTGTAAAACTGGGAAATTAATTTATTAGGATCCACATATTGCCAGTGCCTTTAGTACGCAATCCAGTGGAAATTTTTAGTAAAATAATTTTCACCTACTGGGTAAAAGCGTCGATTGTTAATGTAACGTCGTATTGATTCACAGTATTCATTTTTGTGATCATATACTTTCCTATGATTTTCGCGGATGCCCGTGATAATACGTGTTCAGTTCACGGTCCGACTCGAATTACCCGGACGTGTAAAACTGGGAAATTAATTTAATAGGATCCACGTATTGCCAGTGCCTTAATTACGCAATCCAGTGGAAATTTTTAGTGAAATAATTTCCACCTACTGGGTAAAAGCGTCGATTGTTAATATAACGTCGTATTGATTCGCAGTATTCATTTTTGTGATCATATACTTTCCTATGATTTTCGCGGATGCCAGTCTTACTACGCGTTCAGTTCACGGTCCGACTCGAATTACCCAGACGTGCAAAACTGGGAAATTAATTTAATAGGATCCACGTATTGCCAGTGCTTTAATTACGCAATCCAGTGGAAATTTTTAGTGAAATAATTTCCACCTACTGGGTAAAAGCGTCGATTGTTAATATAACGTCGTATTGATCCACAGTACTCATTTTTGTGATCATAAACTTTCCTATGATTTTCGCAGCTGCCCGTCTTACTACGCGTTCAGTTCACGGTCCGACTCGAATTACCCGGACGTGTAAAATTGGGAAATTAATGTAATAGGATCCACGTATTGCCAGTGCCTTAATTAATAAGTTCCACCTACTGGGTAAAAGCGTCGATTGTTAATATAACGTCGTATTGATTCACAGTATTCATTTTTATGATCATATACTTTCCTATGATTTTCGCGGCTGCCCGTGTTACTAAGCGTTCAGTTCACGGTCCGACTCGAATAACCAGACGTGCAAAACTGGGAAATTAATTTAATAAGATCCACGTATTGTCAGTTCCTTAATTAATAAGTTTCACCTACTGGGTAAAAGCGTCGATTGTTAATATAACGTCGTATTGATTCACAGTATTCATTTTTGTGATCATAAACTTTCCTATGATTTTCGCGACTGCCGGTGTTACTACGCGTTCAGTTCACGGTCCGACTCGAATTACCCAGACGTGTAAAACTGGGAAATTAATTTATTAGGATCCACATATTGCCAGTGCCTTTAGTACGCAATCCAGTGGAAATTTTTAGTAAAATAATTTTCACCTACTGGGTAAAAGCGTCGATTGTTAATGTAACGTCGTATTGATTCACAGTATTCATTTTTGTGATCATATACTTTCCTATGATTTTCGCGGATGCCCGTGATAATACGTGTTCAGTTCACGGTCCGACTCGAATTACCCGGACGTGTAAAACTGGGAAATTAATTTAATAGGATCCACGTATTGCCAGTGCCTTAATTACGCAATCCAGTGGAAATTTTTAGTGAAATAATTTCCACCTACTGGGTAAAAGCGTCGATTGTTAATATAACGTCGTATTGATTCGCAGTATTCATTTTTGTGATCATATACTTTCCTATGATTTTCGCGGATGCCAGTCTTACTACGCGTTCAGTTCACGGTCCGACTCGAATTACCCAGACGTGCAAAACTGGGAAATTAATTTAATAGGATCCACGTATTGCCAGTGCTTTAATTACGCAATCCAGTGGAAATTTTTAGTGAAATAATTTCCACCTACTGGGTAAAAGCGTCGATTGTTAATATAACGTCGTATTGATCCACAGTACTCATTTTTGTGATCATAAACTTTCCTATGATTTTCGCAGCTGCCCGTCTTACTACGCGTTCAGTTCACGGTCCGACTCGAATTACCCGGACGTGTAAAATTGGGAAATTAATGTAATAGGATCCACGTATTGCCAGTGCCTTAATTAATAAGTTCCACCTACTGGGTAAAAGCGTCGATTGTTAATATAACGTCGTATTGATTCACAGTATTCATTTTTATGATCATATACTTTCCTATGATTTTCGCGGCTGCCCGTGTTACTAAGCGTTCAGTTTACGGTCCGACTCGAATTACCCGGACGTGTAAAACTGGGAAATTAATATAATGGGATCCACGTATTGCCAGTGCCTTAATTACACAATCCAGTGGAAATTTTTAGTGAAATAATTTCCACCTACTGGGTAAAAGCGTCGATTGTTAATATAACGTCGTATTGATTCGCAGTATTCATTTTTGTGATCATATACTTTCCTATGATTTTCGCGGATGCCCGTGTTACTAAGCGTTCAGTTCACGGTCCGACTCGAATAACCAGACGTGCAAAACTGGGAAATTAATTTAATAAGATCCACGTATTGTCAGTTCCTTAATTAATAAGTTTCACCTACTGGGTAAAAGCGTCGATTGTTAATATAACGTCGTATTGATTCACAGTATTCATTTTTGTGATCATAAACTTTCCTATGATTTTCGCGGATGCCCGTGTTACTACGCGTTCAGTTTACGGTCCGACTTGAATTACCCTTACCTCTAAAACTGGGAAATTAATTTAATTGATTATTGACCACAGGACCATTACTCGGAAAAAACGGACTAAAGCACCGGACGGACGAGAAGAAAGAAGTATTCGCGGATGCAATGGAGCAACAATTCAGACTGAACACGGACCAGGGACAAGATACCGAATTCGAAGAAGACATCGATAGGAGAGCGAGGAACATAGAGGACGAGGAAAGTGACCGCGAACTGAAGAGGACCACGCCCGAGGAGATCACGGAAATCATCCAGAGTCTGCACCCAAGGAAGGCACCAGGACACGACAGGATAACGAACAGAATGCTGAAGGAACTACCAGAGGGATATATGGAAAGGATAGCAAGGACAATCAACGCGGCGATGAAGAGGCGATATTACCAAGAGCAATGGAAGCTAGGAGAAGTCATCATGATACCGAAACCAGGAAAGGACAGGAAACTACCACAAAACTACCGACCCATCACGTTACTGAGCAGCATAGGAAAAATCATGGAGAAAGTCATACTTTGGAGGATAAAGGAAGAAGAAAGAAGATTGGACATCATCTCGGACGAGCAATGCGGATTCAGAGAAGGACATTCAACGGAGGACCAAGTAGTACGACTAATGGAGGAGGCGATCAAGGACATCAACGAGAAGAGGACGACGTGTATGATATTATTCGACGTGGAGAAAGCATTCGATAGGATATGGCACAACGGACTGATAGCAAAGATGGACCAACTAGGATTCGGAAAGGCGCACACGCAGATGATACAGGAATACTTGAAGAAGAGGACATTCACGATAAAGATTGGAGAAGAAACATCAACTACGAGGACAATCGAAGCAGGAGCACCACAAGGATCTATACTGGCACCAGAACTATACAACATCTACACGAGCGACATACCCAGGAAGGACTTAGGAGGGCACACAAGGACATACATCTACGCGGACGACACGGCGAAGGCAGCGACATCACTACACCCAACGAAAGCAGCGGAATATCTACAGAGGGAAGTTGACAAGATGGAAGAGTGGACGAAGAAATGGAAGATAAGGATCAACCCGGAGAAGAGCCAAGCGATATGCATAGGAAGGAAGATAAAAGGACCGAAAATAAAAATCAAAGTGAGTGACAGAGAAATCGAATGGAGCAACGACGTCAAATACCTAGGAATACATATCGACAAGAGACTAACATGGGGGAAACACATCGAGGAGACAGCGAAGAAGGCAAAGCAGAGACTAAACCAACTGGGACCAATGATAGGAAGAGGAAGCAAGCTACAACTAAGAATAAAGAAGAGGATCTATGAAGCAAGCATCAAGCCAATCATATTATACGGAGCAGCAGCATGGGGACAAACAGCGGACACCAACATCAAGAAGCTAGAAGTGATACAGAACCAGGCAATGAGGAAGATGACGGACGCACCATGGTACATGAGGAACCAGCAACTACGAAGGTAGTTAGGAATGAAAACCATCAAGAAGGAAATCAGGGACAGGACGAGGAAGACAATAAGAAGAATGGAGACGCACCAAAACCCGCTAATAAGGAAGGCCATCGACTACGACGAAGAGGAAAAGTCAAAAGTGAAGAGACCATTACTAGCGCTACTACAATCGGAGGAAGAGGAATAAGAAGGAAGGAACAGAAGAGGACATAATAAGAAGAAGAACAGGAGAAACAGCATGATACAAGAGGGACAAATGAGAAGAACAAAGAATACTAGAGGGAAACAATGAAAAATATAAGAGGGAAAAAGAAGCAAGGGGCACACAGCCCGGCTTTGGAAGTAAAAGAGGATACCAATTGATTATTATAATAATAATTTATTATTATAATAATTATAATAATAATATTATAATAATTATAATATTCACGTATTGCCAGTGCCTTAATTACGCAATCCAGTGGAAATTTTAAGTAAAATAATTTTCAACCCCCGGATAAAAGCGTCGATTGTTAATGTAACGTCGTATTGATTCACAGTATTCATTTTTGTGATCATAAACATTCCTATGATTTTCGCGGCTGCCCGTGTTACTACGCATTCAGTTTACGGTCAGTTTACGGACTCGAATTACCTGGACGTGTAAAACTAGAAAATTACTTTAGCTGATTCGTGTAAAACAATTCTCGTATTGCCAGTACCTTAATTACGCGATACAGCCATTGCCCTTTGACGATATCTTAATTGGTTAAGTTCACGGGGTCTCGTTAAGTAAGAAATTGAAACGACCATATCGATATGGACCTGAGAATGCAAGTTAGGGAAGACTCGCCTATTTAAATCGTAACGGGAGCGGTCGCCTTATTAGAAAAACCTCCGGAATTCCCCAACAACCTTCGGGACCATCTCTCCCTTATTTCGTCTCGTACGCCGCATAACGAGCTTCAATAATGAGCGTTCAACCGGATCCGAAGTCGAGTAGTCTATGCAAATGGTAAAGGGGATTCATGTTTTATTAAACGCCGCCGCCGCAGTCGTTAAGTGTGCGAAATATTAACTCTCCCGAAGGGCGTAGGGCGGCCTCGGAGATCTCCGAAGGGTTTTCGGCGTTTCGAGCCCTTTCGTCGCCGTCTCTGAGACAATTTTCCAATCGATCGGGTCGGGACATGATCCTATTTGACCAAAAACGTAATCCTCATTCCTTTGGAGTTTTTGAAAATTTTCTACTGTTGCAGGCCTGATATAGGCGGCGTCGGCGGCCTGCGCCCCATGGCGCCGAGGCCGACGCCCGCCCTCGAGGACCTCGAGGCGACGCCGAGGAGGCAGGCGTCGGTCGACGCCGAGGCCATACGCATCGTCATACACGACGTCGACTCGGGGACGTCGGCGGCTGCGCAGAAGCGAGTCGTACTCAAAAGGGACCCGACGGATAAGGCACACAGGAGTAAGTTGGGGTAGAACCATAGAATAAACTTCTATATAAAATCTAGGACGCCTATAGACTCTCACCCAAATTGTTGTTTTTGTGGATGTTTTTGAAGTTCCACAACGGTTGAAGACAACGCTGAAGCAACCTTCCACGAGAATTGTGCTGGAAATTTGAATTTTTAACAAATATCTTAAAATTTGGGACCAGCCAAACTTCTATTTGGGCTCAAAAGTTTTGTACCGAATCAAGCTACGCTCCTGATTTTTTTGGTCAGGAAAGCTGATGATGTTTTTTTTGGCGGCCTTTTTTTAGCAGTTTCCAAAAGTTCAAAGCATTACAAACAACTTTTGTTTGAAACTTTTTTCATAAAAATGGGTATTTTTACAAGTTGAAAATTTTTGGTTTTGGAGCCGAACCTGTAAATTTCAATTTTCAATTTTCAATTGTCCATAACTTGAGTTCTATTCCACTTAGGACCCTAAAAATTTAGGAGGAGTTTCGGGGGCCCAAAAGGACCATTTTCCTTCATTTTGGGCCACATCTAAAAAAAATCCAAATTCGCTATCCCGTTCGGCGTCGACATTTGTTCCCGGTTTTGTCGCCGAAACACCTACCGGCCCTTATTAAATTCCCGAAATCTCCCCCGTCTCCCGCCCTCGTCGTTAATTAAAAACGTCCCTTCAACGGCCCGTCCCGCGGGATCGGGCCGGGAGAGCGTTTAGGGCGCGTCAAAAATTCAAAAGGCTACTACGAATTCCCCCTTTTCCACAGCGCGCGGTTTCGGGATGCGAGTCGTCGGAGGGAAGATGGCACCGGACGGTCGATTGTTCGCCTACATCGTGTGGACGGTGCCCGGCGGGCCGGCCGAGAAGGGGGGACTCCAGCAGGGGGACAAGGTGCTCGAGTGGGGTAAGTGGGGAAGAAGGGGAATCGAGGGGGAATTTCTGGGAAGCAGTCGAAAATTTTCATATTTCATATATAGTTGTCCGGTCATGGGCCATTTATAACCTTCTTCGAAAAGAGCGTGTTTATTTTTCGTTTTTTGTTAATAACAATTGCAATTTTTCTTAGCAGAAAAAATCCTCAAAACCCATTTCTCAGTTTTGCATTCCGCGTTGAATGAGCTATCGCTTATATTTTCTGAGCCTTTTAACTATTTTTCGCAGCAAACACACATCTTGACAAGACTATTTACGATTCTTAATGTATAAAGTTTCCATGAACGTTGTATAGCAACACTTGTGATGCAATCGCTCATCTCAATTATCAATTACAAAAAAAACTTGTCTGGCATCACGTGACTCTAATTCCTCTTCACTGAAAAAAAATCGGGTGAAGCTTTGTGAGAGTCACAGTCTGTTTTCCTGCTGATTTTTCTTAATTCCTCTTCACTGAAGGTACGAAAATCACCGGGATAAAGCTTTGTGAGTGTCACTTTCCTGCTGATTTTCCCGTAATTTTCCACAACATTTTCCGACTTCCGTCGCAGCATAAAAATCTCGTTTCGGGCCCGGATCGATACGGGCCACGATCGTCTTTCGATATTATAAATGCGTTAGCATGTAATCCACGTCCGTGACGAGGTCTTCCGCCCTCTCTCTCACACACTCTCTCGTGGTCCCCAGGGGGTGTGTCGTTGATAGACCGCTCGTTCGAGGAAGTATGCGCCATCATGGACAGGACGGGCGACACCCTGGAGCTGCTCGTCGAGCACGCTACCGACCTGAGGATGTGCGACCTCCTCGACGACCCGCTGCCGCCGCCGAGCTCCAACGCGGCCGGCAGGAAAGCCTCCGACGCTTCGATATCGGCACTACACATAGGTGAGTCTCGCTTCATCGGCTCAAGTCGAGAAATGCGCAAGCTGTGTGCTGCCGCTGTCTCTGTTTCACGCGGACCCAAGCGCTAGGCAGAATGGAAGGGAGATGAATGCGTGAGAAGCGAAACGTTAACAATGCGTCGCGAGGCAAACGAAGGTCGATCTCTGTCACTTGTTCTCGCTCTCGCTTCCACGCATGGGTCAGGCCGGGCGTAACGTTACAATGTTTTCTGGGATGTGTAGCCTGCACACCGATTTATAAGACGTTTGTCACGTTAAAATAATGAAATGTAAATCGAATATGTAATGTAATAAATATTAGCCTATAGTAAATGCTGACTTATGACGTGGATGATGTGGCTTAATAGACATGTCCAATTGTCGTTAAGTAGAATTGTTTGCGAATAATTTACCTTACGTAAGAGTCGACGTAAGCGACAACATTTATATAAAAAATATTTACAGTGAGTTGGAAAAGTCTACATACATGCCCAATATAAAAACAACTCATGTACACAATTCGCACGGTCGATCAAGATAAGAAGATGTAACGCTTACGAATATCCCGTTACAAGTATCATATTGTTCATATAAAAAGTGTATTCGAAAGATTATCCTCTATCTGTTTAGCCATCGCACACGTAAGAGTTAGTCGTCCCATCCCAACGGGTCGATAAACCCGAATCTACAGGTAGTTCCCGATTACGCCGTCAATCTCGCTGGACACGGATTTCGCGTGCGACTTATCGAGGGTCATCTTAATTACACGCCGGGACCGTAAAAACGGACGGTTACACACGTACGACGCCGTTTTAATTGAATGCCGTATAGACGTGTGGCGGGTGTTAAGATTGATCGCGGAGATTCGTTCGGAGATGAAAAGGATATCGAGAAAATTTCGAAAAAACAAACGAGATTTGACAAGAGTAAAGTGCCCTTCAGACGAGATTTATCGAAAGAGGTTACTAAAGCTTTTTATGCGCGTTCGACAGTGGAATCAATATTCAAGTTTTGAAGAAAAAATTCGTATGTATTTAAATAATGGTTGGTAGCTCGGGCGCCAGTTTTGTATATGAAAAACAAGAGTAAAGTGCCCTTCAGACAAGATTTACCCAAAAATGGGATTAATCCTTTTGAAGCACATTCAGTACTAGAATCAGTATTCAACTTAAAAAAAAAGTTGTATGTACTGGAATAGTGGTTAACAGTTCGGGAGCCAGTTTTATACATGGAAAGTACATAGACAAGAGTAAAGTGCCTCTCAGACAAGATTTAGCCAAAAATGTTATTAAAATTCGGAAGAACTGCTATATTCACATTGCCTGGATAAGGTTATGGAAGTTATTTGTAAGATGAGTTGGTAAGTCGACAGCTGCTTTTAAGAAATAAATAATTTACGAGGAAATACGAAAAACTTTCTTTCTTTTCTGAAAACCTTAAGTACCGGCTTCTTCCTAATTATAGTATACCTATCAATGAGCCATGGAATGATATAACGAAGCTGTCATGGTTATGAACATTATGTTCATGACGTGAAAAAAAAATTATGTTCAATTGTTTACATTTCAGCTAGTAACTGTTGTATATCAATTGATCCCAAGTACTTAATAATTACATATATGTGTATTTATATTTCATTCATATTAGCACTACAAGTGGCCGTTTAAATTTAAAAAGGGACTTTTTACAAAATGTTTAACTGTATTTCTGTATTTATTTTTATCTGTATTTATCTGTCTGTATTTTACAGTAATTAGATAAGGGCTGTGTTACGTGATAGCCTATTGAAAATATTCAGTGAAAAATAATTTAAAAACACTAACCTCTAAATATAACGGAGCCTCATCTTCTACAGTCATTTCCGCCATTTTCTCTAATGCGACTGTACCTGTAAATTTGAGTAATAACAATATTAGAAACTGAAACAATAAGATAAGAGGAAGGTAATTCGTCATATTACTTCGATAATAAATTTAATAATAATAATAATAATAAAATATTACTAACCATTAGAACATGAGTGTTATTGCCGATTTCGCGTTGCCCTTAAGTTGTCTGGAGTTGCTGCTTAGCTGCCTGAAAAAATGTAAATAAACTTATGAACATTTAAGTATAACAATATACAAACAAAATAATATTTAAAAATGTAATACAAAAATACTAACCATCAGAAGACAAGTCCGTTTGCCTTCCTGCCTTTCTACGAAGATGTCGCCACCTCAGCTGAAAATCTTACCTGAAAAATTAATAGTAAAAATAGTAATAAAATTGCTACGAAACCACTTTGAAGAAAAATAATGAAGCCCTTAAAAACTAACCTTATAGACGACTGATACTCTCTTGAATCTCTGCCCTTATCTGAAGTTCCATGCCATTGTCGTCGATAATACTCACCTGAAAACGTAACAATAACATAATTATACCGTTCCATCGTAGTTGCATAAAATAAAATTATAATTCGATATTGATAAAACTGGCATACCATTTGACAATGACATATCGGCATGATGGCAACGCCTCCCTCCTTGCCGCTGCTTCTGACTCCACACTATTCAACACTAACACTACACTGCACCTGAAACAATAAAATAAAATTAGCAACACTGAACCACAAGAAGAGAAGGAACGTTGACATTTAACAATATTTTTTTAAAAATGGCCAAGTGTGAAACGTACTACTTTCCAAAAGTTTGCTACAAGAATTCTATTTTTAAATTGTATTACTTATTTAACTTGAAAATATATTGGTAACATTTCAGGCTACGCTTTCTCTGAAGGGCACTTTACACTTGTCATTTGTCGGTTTTTGGAAATTTTCTCAAAGTCCACTCCAATTTTTTTTTAACTGTCGAATGCGTATAATGAAATTTTATAACATTTTGGTTCAATCTTCTCTAAAGAGCAATTCACTTGTTTGTCAGTTTTTCGATTTTTTCTCAAAATCCACTCTATTCATCTTTTTAAGCAAAAAAGCTTATCCTTAAGTTTTCCAAATTTTGGATGATATTCAAGGCCAAATCAACTATCTCCCTGTCAAACTGCAAATCACACGAATCTTATTGCCCAAGGTAAAAATAAAAATAAATAATATAAATCAACAGAACATAAGAAAGTAAAGTAAAGTGCATGTTTATTAGATATTTTGCTCAATTTTGACATGGCACCAGGAGGCTCCAAAATATTTTCGCGTGTTTCGCGAAATTCGAAATATAATAAAATCCTAAAGTTTCATAAAAATCGAAGCTATGTATTTTTTGCTCGTTGGGCGTACTATGACTTTATAAAGTACCTACTACAATTTGTATGCGGTTTCTCTTAACTGTATTTTAAATTTAGTTCGCATCAACACGAAAACTCCTTACGAAATAATCGTTATTTCTCTTTTCAGAACCTGAAACCGACAAGGCACCCTCGTCCCCGACTAGACGGAAACTACCGAAGACTCCGGTATAATTTTTTTCCTTAATAGTATTTTCTAATGCAGGAATCCTAAAAACGAATTGACTGTTAATGAATGTTAGGACGAATGCCTCCTGTTCCGGCTCATTTCTAAATCACATTTTCCCACATCCGAAAATCAAAATATTAATCTAGTCATGGTAATATGAAATTTCGTAACAATTAATACACTCGTTCCAGACTCAATATAAGACACGAGATATCGTTGGGAACAATAGGGATTAATATCGCAACAAGAGAGTGCGATCGGATAGAGGGTACCTACTCAAAGTTTAAGAATGAGCCGGTGGTAAACGAATCCATATCAGCAACAACAAAAGATAAGAAACGGGCCGTTGAGTTAACACGAAACAAGGCGTGAGACAATCTTACTGTTCTACCTTTAAGTCGGCATATTTTCGAGCTTATTTACACGTTCATTTCTTCCCCTAACTAAAGACGAATATTTTATATACGACGTGTACACTTTCAAGTATCCGAAACAATCATATCACCTTTTCACTTGTCGGCTGTTCCCCTTTAACCGAGAGAAAAATCAATAATTTTGATCGTAGTAAAAATACCTGAATAGGATGAGATCGTTAGAGATTAGAAATGAGAGAATTGTAACGTCTAAATGACGTAAAATGGACCGTTCGCGGGAGATTCTGGAGTTTTCGGGAATTCGCCACGTCGAGATGTGAATAATCTTCGCGGTAGTACCATGGCGAAGGGATTACCTTTTACCTTCGCCTTCCCCAAAATTCCCGTCTCGCGCTTAGCGTTCGGTCCGTCTAGAACTTGTATTTTTGGATAATTACCTACGTACATATGATATAACTGAGGAATTAACGAAGCATATTATGTAAATCAAAAGCAAGCTTTAAAGAAGATAGATGTTAACTATGTGTAAACGTAACTAGACTGTCGGTCAAGAGATTAAAAAGAATAAAGCGAAGATAATAATAAATTGTTGACGGAATGATAACATCAATGCGACTGATGCCCGGTCAATATCGCTTTTCTGCGTATCTGTTTTTGATCTCTTGATTTTTATTTCCTCGGGGGTGAAGGCGGTGGGCTCGGTAAAGTTTTGTCGGTACGCAGGCGTAAGTTCGATTTAAGATGAGAACATTGGTACTCGACGAGTTGTATTTTGAGTATTAATCTGTAGATTTTCTTAAAAATGAATTCTATACTTCAAGAAGTAAGGCCACAATGATTTTTGTAAAGCAAAGCCATAACTTGGCTTCCATTGGTCGCATTGAGATTTTGAAAATTTCAATATATGCGTGAATAAAGTAGCAAATGCGTTTACTTATTAGCACTCCATGAATTATCTCGAAATAAATAAAAAAAATAAGAGTTCAGGTTTAGACGCCGAGATGAGTCAAATTTTACCTACGTCTCAAAATGTGAAGCATTTAGTTTTACACTTCTTTACCAATTATTTCCTAACTTCAATAAACAATTTTACAATGGCTTTTGCAAAAAAAACTAACTTGAGTTCTATCGGACGCACCGAGATCTAAAATCTATGAAAGCTAGACAAATCTCATGTCCTATGTTTTTTTTTTACTGATGGTGGTTTACAATTATTATTTTCAAAAACCTATGAGAGCTAGACGAAATCTCATATCATAAGTATAGGTTTTTGATTACTGATGGAGGCTTACAATTTTTTTTAAAAATCTATGAAAGCTAGACGAATCTCATGTCCTGTGGAATTTTTGTACTGATGATAGCTTACAATTATTTTCAAAAATCTATGAAAATCAAAATATATGTGACTTACATTCATTTTCAAAATCTATGAGAGCTAGACAAATCTCTTGTTCTATGGGTTTTTTGTAATGATGTAGCTTACAATCATTTTCAAAAATCTACGAACACTAGACCGAATCTATTATCTTATAGGTTTTTTACTCAAGGTGGCTTACATTTTTTTTAAAAATCTATGAAAACTAGACAAATCTCATTTCCTATGTTTTTTTTACTGATGGTGGCTTACAGTGTCTTTAAGAATCTATGAAAGCTAGAGAAATCTCATGTCCTATGTTTTTTTTTTCTACTGATGGTGGTTTACAATTATTTTCAAAAACCTATGAGAGCTAGACGAAATCTCATGTCATAAGCATAGCTTTTTTATTACTGATGGAGGCTTACAATTTTTTTTAAATCTATGAAAGCTAGACGAATTTCATGTCCTGTGGAATTTTTGTACTGATGATAGCTTACAATTATTTTCAAAAATCTATGAAAGGTAGAGAAATCTCATGTCTCATGGGTTTGTTTTACTGATGGTGGCTTACAATTATCTCAAAAATGTGGATTTTTGTACTAATGGTAGCTTACATTCATTTTCAAAAATCTATGAGAGCTAGACAAATCTCTTGTTCTATGGGTTTTTTGTAATGATGTAGCGTACAATCATTTTCAAAAATCTACGAACGCTAGACCGAATCTAATATCTTATAGGTTTTTTACTCAAGGTGGCTTACATTTTTTTTAAAAATCTATGAAAACTAGACAAATCTCATTTCCTATGTTTTTTTTACTGATGGTGGCTTACAGTGTCTTTAAGAATCTATGAAAGCTAGAGAAATCTCATGTCCTATGTTTTTTTTCTACTGATGGTGGTTTACAATTATTTTCAAAAACCTATGAGAGCTAGACCAAATCTCATGTCATAAGCATAGGTTTTTATTACTGATGGAGGCTTACATTTTTTTAAAAAAAATCTATGAAAGCTAGACGAATCTCATGTCCTGTGGATTTTTTGTACTGATGATAGCTTTCAATTATTTTCAAAAATCTATGAAAAGTAGAGAAATCTCATGTCATATAGATTTATTTACTGATGGTGGCTTACAGTTATTTTCAAAAATCCATGAAAGCGAATGGATTTTTTTTACTAATTGTAGCATACATTTATTTTCAAAAACCTATGAGAGCTAGACGAATCTCGTGTCCTATGGATTTTTAAGTAAAATATAACGAGCCCTTATTGGATCCCATGTGAAACTTGTACATTTGAAGCTTTCTCATCTCATCGTTTTACATAGCGAGTTCCATTTTGGAAATAAGAACATCTTCAGTCGGTCCACGTCTTCTTAAGAACTTTTAGAGTACCTACAAACGTACAAAGCTTTACCGTCCCCCGTACGACGATCGATTCGGCCCTCGAACATGTGGATCGTTGTGTTGTACTCAATTTAGACAGTTTCCACGGCAATGGGGTAAGTGTTCGTTATCTGTTGTTCGATGTGTATTATTATTATTACGTAGAAAATGGCCCCTCTTCCCGAAATCGACGTCGCGGAAGCGCGACGCTGGACGTCGCGACGCTTCCCCCCTCCCCGCTCTCTCTCTCTTTCTCTCTCTCTCTCTCTCTCTCTCTCGCTCTCCTCTCTCTCTCTTTCCCTTTTCCAGATGAATTTTTGATTTCGCAGTACGTTATTTCCGCGAGAGCCGACGCCGAGGAATTACGAAAGTGCGGCTAACGAAGTTATGACGTTATTTTGTGTAGGTTTTCGGTAGTGGGGTGATTAGTTTTCCGGGAATGGGGTCGTTCTCGGAATTCGGGAGAAATTCGTCGGAAACGGGTAGATTTGATTCGGGGAAAATTTGATTTTTGATGAGATTTTTGTATTAAATTCAAATTTCGATCTCCACAAATCACTCGATTATCAGTTCTGATGAACAGATACAACAGCCTTTTCTAACTCAGAAATTGATAAATCTAGTCAGTAGCGAAAATAAAGTTTTTGGTACTACATTTTTTGAATCATCACAAATCATAACAAAATCTCAATTTCGAAAGATTAATTTTAAATCATCATTACTGTCATACGCTACACATTTACAAAACCTCACAAACTTATCCAAATGTCCTCTGTAAACCGTAGGTACCTCTGATTCCTCAAATAGACGTGACCGCACTTGGGCCACCCCCCCCCATACTTTTTTAAAACCGGCCCACTTTACATGCCTCCAAGTAGATTTAAACCGTTTTGGAACAGATTTGGAGTGTTCCACAGCTTCATCTATACTCTATTCAAAACGAATCCCGATACACGTCATTTTTATGACGTCAGAATCGTCCAATACTACCAACTTAATATAGTCACAGGACATCGCAATTTATGTGTTCCGTGTATATTTTACTTATATTAAAATTGCGATGTCCTGGGACTATATTAAGTTGGTAGTATTGGATGTTTGGTGACGTCATCAAAATGACGTGCGTCGGGATTTGTTTTGAATAGAGTGTAGGTGATTGTTACTCTGGAATCGATTGAATCTTTTTTAAAACTGTTCATGTCTGTTTACAGGTGTTCTAGGGCTGTTTCGGATCATTCTGGAACAGTTTAAATCCGTATATATCCGAAAATATAATTGTTCTAACTTCTAGGACAAATTTAAGTGTCAAAAGTTTCTCAGTAAAATGACAGATGTTGGATATTTTGAATCACTCAATTGTCAAAATTTAAATAGGCTACATCCAATGACATAATTACAATTAAAGCATCCAGAAAAAGTAGAGTTCTTAAAAAATCTAAGCTAGCAAAATTCAAACTAGATTAACTGGGCAGCTAGAAATGGATTTTCAGATTAGCTAGACAGCTATAAATTAGCTACACTGATAGATATGTTGAAAAAATGAAAATTTCGAGATAAAATTGAATAAAACCAGAATGTAAAAAGTATTTTAAACTGAAAACTGTCTTTTCCTATTTTCGCCATAAGTATTGTTACATTGCAAAAGAATTAACGAGAAATTTGTCTTATTGAGGTGGTTCAACCATCTACTGTGACGGTTTTAGTGCTATAATTTGTGGGAAAAAAGACAGATCTTAGATATTTTAGGTGACAAAATTATCAAATTGTCAAAATAGCGTCATAATTACAGCCAAAGCATCAAGAAAAAATAGAATTCTTAAAAAAATTTAAATGTCCAAAACTAATTCAGCAAGATGGGAACTAAATTAACTGGGCAGCTACAAATTGACCCTTGGGTTAGCTAAACAGCTAGAAATTAGCTGCACAAATAGATATGGTCAAAAAACGAAAATTTTGATACGAAATTGAATAAACCAAAAATTAAAATACAAACTGTCGGTTTCTTCAACTGACATAAGATGTGTTCCGAAATACAAATAACAAATTCTTAATCAAAAATATTTTAACTAACTGCAATGACAGTTAGTGTCATAGTTTTCCAGCAAAATGACAGCTTGGGATACATTAGGTCAATTAATTGTCCCAAAAGACACTTAGTGTTATAATTCTAAGTTAAGATATCCAGAAAAATAAAATTAAAAAAAAAACAAAAATGTGTAAAATATATTCAACAAAACGATCTAAAAATGGATTTATATATCACATAGACAATTGGAACTTAGCTGGATAGATAAGTTTTAAAAAAAGGAAATTTTTAGATTAGCGAGTGAAATATGTTTATTAATTTTTTCGTTTACCATAAGTAAATTTGTTTGTAAAATGTGTAAATTTTCGAAAAATGTTTTAAGTAACCAATATGACACTTTGAGGATAATCTAACTAAACAGTCGCAAGATAGCATTACCCAAGCTATAAATCTCTGTTAAAGATGGGTTTTAGCGAAACCAAAAAGGGCTCAATTCAACAAAACACCAAATTTCCAAAACGAATCCACATCAACAAGACAAACTAATTTTTGAATTCGCCTGCCAAAACGTCCCATTTAATAGAAAAATCCACTATCTTTGACTTGAATTCCACATACAACCTTTCAGCTCGTTTGATGTGTCTGCTTTACATGTACTCGTTCAATCGACAGATTTTTAAATAGCGAATGAGCACAGAAACGAAGTGGAAATGATAACTAGCAATTAGCTTAATGACGCTATATATGTGGCCCTTACGAATCTCGTGGATTCAAGCAGATTTGAAGGCTTTGAAGGTAAAAACAGTCTAAATATCGATCGGTTTTCATCGAGGCTCCCTTTGGCCCCATTAGTTCGATTACATAATTGAGCGACGATGTTTTCGGCATTTCGACTCTTTTCCCATCCAATTCCATAATTGAATTTGTAAATTATTAATGGCGTAAGGGACGATATGCTTTTTGAGTTTCTCACTAAACAGTTTTAGAGACCGTTACATAACCTCAAAAAAATTGAAATCAGATTTTTGGGACGTCGACAAGGTTTTTATTACTTTTAGGACAAATTGTAGATTTTTAAAAATGTGTTTTTAAAATTCCACAACCATTTATCCATTTAACCATTTTTATCATATAATTTTGATACATTTTCTAGAATAAAAAGTGGAAATATTGTACCACTTCAAAATTAATTGATTAATTGATAACCGCATGTGTTAAAAAGAAATTGAATTTCATACTTATGTGGTATCCAACTTATTGAAAATAAAAGTTAGTTTTTTATCATTCAAATGAGATTATGATGGAAATATTACAATTAATTTTAATAACATTTTAATTAATATTTGACACTTATTTACATTATAACATAAAGATTTATAATAACTTATTACGTTTTTCATAATTTAGGCAAAATTCAACCATACTTACAATCCGATGAAATTCTATATTTGAGAGGGCCACGACTTTCTTGGATACAATAAAATGCACAGATGCGCTCAGTATGAATTATGATACAAAATTTGAAAAACTAGGAAAATTCGATTTTCAAAACTAAACGATTCATAATAATGACAAAAATGCAGAAAAAGTAGTTTTAATATTTTTTTTACTATATTTCTCAATCTTTAAACATATGAATAAATTCACACAACGACTTTGGTATCCCAGAAATAATATATATTTTTTTCGCAGAACCATTAAGCGTTATTGTTGAAGTACCCAATTTCAAAAATTTAAAATAACCTCAAACATTCGAAATTCGCGCCAAAAATTTTGAAAACACCGTATTGCAGCTAACAGAACACTCCACATAACGAAAATATTTCTTTTCTATTACAGAAAACAGAAATATCGTTAATTCACGTTTTAATTTTTTTGAGATTCTTGGGGGGATATTGAGAAAATTTCCAAAAACCGACAAATAACTACTCCAACAGAGAATTTTCCTAAAACATGTTTTCGTACTCGGAAGACCTTAAATCGTCTGGAAATAGTAATAACTAAATCGAATTCAAAAATAATGTAATCAAGGGCTGTAGATCACATAAGTACCTACCTAGAAAGTTATATAAGTGATGTTGGAAACACAGATATTGATATAATAGAATTACACAACGTCGTAGAGCGATATGGAGAACACACCTGACAAATTACGTTTAGAACCGAAGAAATTATTCAATTATCTTTAAGATCAACTTAATTACAAAACAGTATCTCACCATGTGGCAACGCCGCATCCCCCTTCCCACCTCGCCATCAGCACTCATCTCGGTCCACCTGAAACATATAAAACGTACGAATCAAAAACCAAACCAAAAACGCTTAAAAACACGTTCAAACCGTAGAATTGTACGTACATTTCAAAAGCACTCCGTAACGCCCTTTGAACGCGGAAAATAGGAAAAGCGGAAAATCGGAAAATTCACCGACGGCACCCTACGCGTACCGATACCGAATGACTTGTCCGCACTTGTCGGATCGGATCGTACCTTCCGTACCGAGCACGGCTGGCCAAAAAAACGTTGGCCAACGTAGGGAAAAAAGTGTTACGTGGTTAACAGTCTGCGATAAGAGCGTTTCGAGTGTCGAAAATATCGCATTTACTTCGGCCGAGAGAGAAATATTTCTCGGCGCTCTTCGTTAAGGAAATTTAAAGATTATTAGGAAATACGGAAAGTTGTAGTTAGTATAAGACCCATCTGTCAGAAATTTGCTTTAGATGGACGTAAGAGGTAACCGCAATGAGGATTGACTTATCCTCTAAAGCGCAAAGGACGGGTAAATTTTGAAAAAAACGCGTTTTTCCGACTTATTTTGCTTATAACTTTTTAAATATTAAATTTAGAAGAAAGTTGAAAAGAGAAAAAAGTTACAAAATCGCTTTTTACATTATATGGCATAAGTTAGAAATTCAAAATTTTATTAGCGGTTTTGCAAAATAGCAATAAACAAAAAAAATGGTGTCGTTTTTTTGCTTATAAACAAATAGATTATCTCGGCGAATTTTTTGTTAAATGAAATTCTGAAAACATATCCGGAAAGTGCTCTGAAAAATACTTCTTTTTATATAGGACAAGTTGCTATTTTGTTCATTAGTTTCTGAGATATAACTCCTCAAAGTTGATTAGTGTTAAATAATGGTTAATAAAATTACTATTTTCTTATATTAATAATTGTTTCTCACAGTAACCAGTATAATATTTTTGTTGAAATTTACATTAAAAAAATTGAAATTTACTTAATTACGAATTTTGACAAATTTACAAATTTGACACCAACTTTAAACAATGACCGTGACCGTTCAAATAAATATTTTTTAATTTTGAAAAAAGCACATGAAAGCTTGTTCCCTCTTCTATATGCTTAGCGAGTTTTGTTAAAATCTAAGAGTGGTAAAAATGTTTAAACAATTTTGAAAATTTTCAATATTTTTTTATGTTTCTGATCACCAGATTTCGGAAAATATTTAACTTACGTTACGGTATGTTCCAAATCTTGTGGAATTTTAAATTGCCGTTTTCTGGAAATCACAATTTTTCTTATTTTATTGTGTAATTTTCGCCAACCCGAATTTTGCTAATTAACCTTATTATTACGAATTTGGAAGCTAAAACAATGTGCTAAAACATCACCATGCAACACCTATTTCAAATCACCCTGTATATAATAAAGGTATCTTAAATGAGCTCAGCAGCTACAAATGCATATTCAGTTTCACCCCAAAAACAAAACAAAAAAATTGAAATACAGTTAATTTTGAAAATAAGAAATTTTCTTGGGGAAAAGCTTAAGAAAATATATTTATTTAATTTAGGTAAAAATTTATTTGTAGAGTTAAAAGTTTTCATCTTTTATATAATTTTATAGTTTCTTTATTGGAAATTGTTATTTATATTATTAATAAGTTATTTATCAAAAGTTTAGTCATTTAGATTATTTATCGAAGTTATTTATCAAAAATGAAAATCTGGGAAAGGAACTGAAAATGCGAAATAAATGAAAATGTAATTGTTCTAACTTCTAGGACAATTTAAGTGTCAAAAGTTTCTCGGCAAATACACATATGTTGGACATTTTAAATCACTCAATTGTCAAAATTTAAATAGGCTACATTCAGTGTCATAATTACAATTAATGCATCCAGAAAAAGTAGAGTTCTTAAAAAATCTAAAGTGTCTGAAATTAATTTAGCAAAATTGAAACTAGATTAACTGGGCAGCTAAAAATAGATTTTCAGATTAGCTAGACAGCTATAAATTAGCTACACTGGTAGATATGTTCAAAAAAATGAAAATTTTGAGATAAAATTAAAAAGTATTTTAAACTGTAAACTGTCTTTTCCTTCATTCGCCATAAGCATTATTACATTGCAAAAAAATTAACGATAAATTTGTCTTATTGAGGTGGTTAAACTATCTACTGTGACGGTTTTAGTGCTATAATTTGTGGGAAAAAAGACAGATCTTAGATATTTTGGGTGACACAATTGTCAAATTGTCAAAATAGCGTCATAATTACAGCCAAAGTATCAAGAAAAAATAGAATTCTTAAAAAAATTTAAATGTCCAAAACTAATTCAGCAAGATGGGAACTAGATTAACTGGGCAGCTACAAATTGACCCTTGGATTAGCTAAACAGCTAGAAATTAGCTGCACAAATAACGAAGATTTTGATACGAAATTGAATAAACCAAAAATTAAAATACAAATTGTCGGTTTCTTCAACTGACATAACTTAACATAATTTTAACTAACTGCAATGGCATTTAGTGTCATAGTTTTCCAGCAAAATGACAGCTTGGGATACTTTAGGTCAATCAATTGTCCCAAAAGACACTTAGTGTTATAAGTTTAAATTAAGATATCCAGACAGAGTTAAAAAGACAGATCTTAGATATTTTAGGTGACACAATTGTCAAATTATCAAAATAGCGTCATAATTACAGCCAAAGTATCAAGAAAAAATAGTATTCTTAAAAAAATTTAAATGTCCAAAACTAATTCAGCAAGATGGGAACTAGATTAACTGGGCAGCTACAAATTGACCCTTGGATTAGCTAAACAGCTAGAAATTAGCTGCACAAATAACGAAGATTTTGATACGAAATTGAATAAACCAAAAATTAAAATACAAATTGTCGGTTTCTTCAACTGACATAACTTAACATAATTTTAACTAACTGCAATGGCATTTAGTGTCATAGTTTTCCAGCAAAATGACAGCTTGGGATACTTTAGGTCAATCAATTGTCCCAAAAGACACTTAGTGTTATAAGTTTAAATTAAGATATCCAGACAGAGTTAAAAAGACAGATCTTAGATATTTTAGGTGACACAATTGTCAAATTATCAAAGTAGCGTCATAATTACAGCCAAAGTATCAAGAAAAAATAGAATTCTTAAAAAAAATTAAATGTCCAAAACTAATTCAGCAAGATGGGAACTAGATTAACTGGGCAGCTACAAATTGACCCTTGGATTAGCTAAACAGCTAGAAATTAGCTGCACAAATAACGAAGATTTTGATACGAAATTGAATAAACCAAAAATTAAAATACAAATTGTCGGTTTCTTCAACTGACATAACTTAACATAATTTTAACTAACTGCAATGGCATTTAGTGTCATAGTTTTCCAGCAAAATGACAGCTTGGGATACTTTAGGTTAATCAATTGTCCCAAAAGACACTTAGTGTTATAAGTTTAAATTAAGATATCCAGACAGAGTTAAAAAGACAGATCTTAGATATTTTAGGTGACAAAATTGTCAAATTATCAAAATAGCGTCATAATTACAGCCAAAGCATCAAGAAAATATAGTTTTTAAAAAATTTAAAATGTCCAAAACTAACTTAGTAGGATGGAAACTAGATTAACTGGACAGCTACAAATTGACCCTTGGGTTAGCTAGACGCTAGACAGCTAGAAATTAGCTGTACAGATAGATATATTTAAAAAACGAAAATTTTGAGGTAAAGTTGAATAAACCAAAAAGGCTATGCAAAATAGCAATAAACAAAAAAAAATCGACTCAAAAAAGTGGTTTTTTAATTCATTATTTTAAGCATTTTCAAGTATAAGTTAGAAGTTAGAGTTAAAGGAATGGTTGATTTCGACCTTTATCTGCCTACCCATAAAAGCCAACGCCAGAGATTGCAGCGATCACCGCACCATTAGTCTGATGTCTCACACACTAAAACTGCTCCTAAAAATCGTCCATAACCGTATATATCAAAAACTAGACCTGGATATAGAGGAAACACAATTTGGATTTCGTAAAGGCCTGGGTACGCGTGAGGCTCTCTTCTCACTTAATATATTAATTCAGAGATGCCTGGATGTGAACCAAGATACAGCCGGTTCGATATTTGGTGAGATAGAATTCCAAGAAACTACTAAGCCAATAAACCCCTTCTCATCGGAACTAATGTAACAATATACCGCGACAGAGGCGTGCTTTAAAAATTTCGACATTATTGTTAATGTCGAATTCACGCACAAGCTAATATGGTAAGTGCTACGACCGCGCAGTCAATGAATTTCTAACGCTACTCATACTCCGTCGATTGTCGAAAGTCGTCGATACCGAGAAAGGTAGCTACGGGTTTTCTTGGAATTCTATCACGTCAAATATTGAACGGGCTGTATGTATGTTTGTTTCAACGACTATAATAAAGCGTTTGATAAAGTCCGCCACGACCAACTAATGACGGTCCTCCAAGTGAAACAAATAGATCATAACGACCTTAGAATCATATCAAATCTATATTATAGACAACGAGCAAAAGTACGCATTAACGAACATCTGTCAGAAGAGATTGAAATTAGTGAGGCAGGGCTGTGTATTATCACCACTCCTCTTTAACGCATACTCAGAAGACACCATTATAATGGCAGAAAACATCGAAGATCTTCTGAGACTGATGAAAAGGATAGTCGAATGTGGTCGAGAATACGGGCTAACAATGAACATCAAAAAGACAAAATTTATGAGAATATCGAACACACAGAGAAACAACGAGAACCTGACAATCAACGGCACCAGTGTAGATCAAGTAGAGCAATATACATACCTGGGCACAATGATTAACTCCACAAATGATTACTCCAAAGAGATTAAGACAAGAATAGAAAAGGCACGCACGGGCGAATTCAAACTAAGAAGAGTACTCTGTACAAGAGACCTAAAGCTAGACCTGAGAGTCAGATTGGCAAAATGCTAGTTTTCTCGACATTGCTTTATGAAATGAAGACTTGGGCCCTGAATGCGGCAACTATCAAAAGGCTGGAATCATTCGAATTGTGGGTATACAGAAGAATGTTGAAGATATCATGGACATCGCGCGTCACAAATACCGAAGTCATGAAAATGATAAACAAAGAAATGGAAATCATAGAGACAATTAAGATCAGAAAACTACCGTACCTCGGACATAGTACACGCGGGACAAGATACGCCATGCTTCAGTTGATTATGCAGGGAAATATCATAGGAAAGAGAAGTATAGGAAGAAGGAGAATATCATGGCTACGTAACCTGAGAGTATGGTACGGATGTACATCAAGTGAACTTTTAGAGCAGCTGCCTTCAAAATCCGAATAGCCATGATGATTGCCAACCTCAATATCAATGTTAAGCGACGTGTGAGACGTCGCAAATTAAAACTAAGAGGAAAAAGACAGTTAAAAATTATCTCACGTCTAAGCACGAACACTAATTAAAATTATATGGAGAAAGCCCTAGGGGGGGGGGCTGAAGGGGGTTACGTCCTCATCATTAAAGATTGCTCTGCAAATGTCCTTTCACATTATGGGATAGCACCAACGCTATCAGTGTTGAGCTAGGACAGCTTTAATTAGCCAGCTAGCTAGCCAAAGTTATTAGTTATTACCAATAGGCGAATCAATTAGGGATTTCGCCATGACATCGGATCCTCGAGCAGGAGATCCGGGTTTTTCGGTAATATAGGCCAACAGAAACAAAACTTACAGGAAGAGACTATACGAGACTATGAACATCAGGCATTGTTATTAACAATTAAACGTCAAAAAATGCTTTTTACAAAATACAGCCGCAGGTTCAATTTCGCAATAACAATTGTTTAACGAAGAATTTGTCCATTTTGACATTCTATACCATTTTGAGGTCGGTTTAGAATCATTTTAAAGGTTTTTTAATTCCTTAGACTAGAGGATGGTGAGCCCATTTTACCCAAAATTAACTTAGTTTTTCATTGAGAACGAAAATAGTCAAAAAGTGCCTTTTTTGACGTTTAATTGTTAATAACAATGCCTGATGTTCATAGTCTCGTAGGGTCTTCCTATACGCAAAACAGGGGATTTTTTGTTTATCTGCTCGGCCTACAATAGTATCACCGTTCGCCGCGTTATTTATTTAACATTTTTAAAGAAACTGCAAAGAAATCTTCACCACCAACCCTCAAATTTGATTCCGGAAAGAAAACCCCGATAACCTTAAATATGAAAATGGCGACGGTGGTGATACAACGATCACTCCAACATTTCCATCGATCACCACTCCTCGATTCGGGCCAATCGGCCCCTCTCGAATAAAGTTTCGAATGTGCCACGAGAGGATCTCTCTTGCCTCTTCGAATTGTAGGCCGATCTAAAATCGATATTTCGAGTGCGAAGGTTAAGTAGTTTGTGGGGATTGATCACCGACACTTCACTACCGAAAACGTAAGTCCGGTCGGAGGAAATTTTTCCCTTTTCGTTATATTTCACTTAAATTGACGTAACTCAGATGACAGGAAGAAATGAGAAATAGTTCGGCAGTATTTGGACACATTTTGTCATGTATCGGGGGTTTAACTGAAGATAACTGCATCAGAAGGTAGAGTTAACTTTGAGTCCTGGATGAATAGGAAGTGTTTATGAGTTTTTCGCTTGTACAATTTTCCGTTTTCTTCCTAGGTGAAAAGTGGAATGAGGAAATTGTAGGCACGAAATGGCAAGTACCTACTGTTTATGAAGATAAGTTAACTATTTGCATAAAATTACATTTTCTCCCTCTGCACTTAGAATAATTAGGTATTTTCACATTTTTTGAAAACTGGCTAAATGAGAGAGTATACGCCTATAAATCTTAGGTTAAAATTTGATTTGGTCGCAATTTAACTCCTACACTCCAGCGGAAACAAGGATAAAGTCCAAAATACTCGAAAAAAGCTATTTGTGAACTGCAGAACGGACCCGTGTTTACACGCGGAGTGACGTCACCATGAGCGGTCGTTTCGCTGGTCCTCTAACTTTTCGCACATTTACTGCTTTTTATACCTGAAATACTTGGTGCTGGACCTATTGCAGGATTTTCTATGATTATGAAATTTGTCTGAGGGTTCGTCCCTATGAATTTAGATATATTTCGTTTAATTTCAAATATATGGCAAATACCTAATTGGAGTGGCATGAGAGTTGCGAGTATTAATTAAAATGAAGATTGCACTTGTGATTTCTGAGTTATTCATATTCTTTTTAAGCAAAATATTAGCCCATTATAAACTATTAATTGGAGGTTGGGTAGATCTCTGCTAAACTGACTGAAGTTTGGCAGATTTTTCGAAAAACTACTGAATTTCCTATAAAATTCAAATTTGTACTGAGATGTTTATCTACAATTTCAGTTCCCAAAATTGTACCAAAATATTATTTGTTCCTCGACCAAAAATGATATGATTTTTCTGGATAATTAATTCAATCTCATCAATCGTTTCCAGGAATTAACTGGTTTCATCACATTTTTCGAAAAACCACTATATTTGCTTTAAAATACATGTCACGTTCCTAATTAAGATCTCAGTTTATAGAATTTGACTATGTGTTAAATGTGACTCTGCTAAACTGACTGAAGTTTGTCTGATTTTTCGAAAAACTACTGAATTTCCTATAAAATTCAAATTTGTACTGAGCTGCTTATCTACAATTTCAGTTCCCAAAATTTTACCAAAATATTATTTGTTCCTCGACCAAAAATGATATGATTTTTCTGGATAATTAATTCAATCTCATCAATCGTTTCCAGGAATTAACTGGTTTCATCAACATTTTTCGAAAAAAACACTAAATTTGCTTTAAAATACATGTCACGTTCCTAATTAAGATCTCAGTTTATAGAATTTGACTATTTGTTAAATGTAACTCTGCTAAACTGACTGAAGTTTGGCAGATTTTTCGAAAAACTACTGAATTTCCTATAAAATTCAAATTTGTACTGAGATGCTTATCTACAATTTCAGTTCCCAAAATTTTACCAAAATATTA
The DNA here is from genome assembly GCA_946251905.1 of Cryptocephalus moraei. NCBI lineage: Eukaryota > Metazoa > Arthropoda > Insecta > Coleoptera > Chrysomelidae > Cryptocephalus > Cryptocephalus moraei. The sequence continues at coordinate 18,366,604 of OX276465.1, read as the reverse complement.
ATTGTTCCTCACCAAAAATGATGTGAATTGTCTGGATAATTGATTCAATCTCATCAATCGTTTCCAAAAATTAACTGGTTTCATCACATTTTTCGAAAAACCACTATATTAGCTTTAAGATACATGTCACGTTCCTAATTAAGATCTCAGTTTATAGAATTTGACTATGTGTTAAATGTGACTCTGCTAAACTGACTGAAGTTTGTCAGACTTTTCGAGAAACTACTGAATTTCCAATAAAATTCAAATTTGTACTGAGATGCTTACCTACAATTTCAGTTCCCAATATTTTACCAAAATATTATTTGTTCCTCTACCAAAAATTATGTGAATTTTCTGGATAATTAATTCGATCTCATCAATCGTTTCCAGAAATTAACTGGTTTCATCAAATTTTTCGAAAAACCACTATATTAGCTTTAAGATACATGTCACGTTCCTAATTAAGATCTCAGTTTATAGAATTTGACTATGTGTTAAATGTGACTCTGATAAATTGACTGAAGTTTGACAGATTTTTCAAAAAACTACTCAATTTCCTACAAAATTCAAATTTGTACTGAGATGCTTATCTACAATTTCAGTTCCCAAAATTTTACCAAAATATTATTTGTTCCTCAACCAAAAATTATGTAAATTTTCTGGATAATTGATTCAATCTCACCAATAGTTTCCAGAAATTAACTGGTTTCATCACATTTTTCGAAAAACCACTATATTTCCTTTAAAATACATGTCACGTTCCTAATTAAGATCTCAGTTTATAGAATTTGACTATTTGTTAAATGTGACTCTGCTAAACTGACTGAAGTTTGTCAGATTTTTCGAAAAACTACTGAATTTCCTATAAAATTCAAATTTGTACTGAGATGCTTATCTACAATTTCAGTTCCCAAAATTTTACCAAAATATTAATTGTTCCTCGACCAAAAATTATGTGAATTTTCTGGATAATTGATTCAATCTCATCAATCGTTTCCAGAAATTAACTGGTTTCATCACATTTTTCGAAAAACCACTAAATTTGCTGTAAAATACATGTCACGTTCCTAATTAAGATCTCAGTTTATAGAATTTGACTATGTGTTAAATGTGACTCTGCTAAACTGACTGAAGTTTGTCAGATTTTTCGAAAAACTACTGAATTTCCTATAAAATTCAAATTTGTACTGAGATGCTTATCTACAATTTCAGTTCCCAAAATTTTACCAAAATATTAATTGTTCCTCGACCAAAAATTATGTAAATTTTCTGGATAATTGATTCAATCTCATCAATCGTTTCCAGAAATTAACTGGTTTCATCACATTTTTCGAAAAACCACTATATTTCCTTTAAAATACATGTCACGTTCCTAATTAAGATCTCAGTTTATAGAATTTGACTATTTGTTAAATGTGACTCTGCTAAACTGACTGAAGTTTGTCTGATTTTTCGAAAAACTACTGAATTTCCTATAAAATTCAAATTTGTACTGAGCTGCTTATCTACAATTTCAGTTCCCAAAATTTTACCAAAATATTATTTGTTCCTCGACCAAAAATGATATGATTTTTCTGGATAATTAATTCAATCTCATCAATCGTTTCCAGGAATTAACTGGTTTCATCACATTTTTCGAAAAACCACTATATTTGCTTTAAAATACATGTCACGTTCCTAATTAAGATCTCAGTTTATAGAATTTGACTATGTGTTAAATGTGACTCTGCTAAACTGACTGAAGTTTGTCTGATTTTTCGAAAAACTACTGAATTTCCTATAAAATTCAAATTTGTACTGAGCTGCTTATCTACAATTTCAGTTCCCAAAATTTTACCAAAATATTAATTGTTCCTCACCAAAAATGATGTGAATTGTCTGGATAATTGATTCAATCTCATCAATCGTTTCCAGAAATTAACTGGTTTCATCACATTTTTCGAAAAACCACTATATTAGCTTTAAGATACATGTCACGTTCCTAATTAAGATCTCAGTTTATAGAATTTGACTATGTGTTAAATGTGACTCTGCTAAACTGACTGAAGTTTGTCAGATTTTCCGAAAAACTACCGAATTTCCTATAAAATTCAAATTTGAACTGAGATGCTAATCTACAATTTCTGTTCCCAAAATGTTACCAAAATATTATTTGTTCATCAACCAAAAATTATGTAAATTTTCTGGATAATTGATTCAATCTCACCAATAGTTTCCAGAAAATAACTGGTTTCATCAAATTTTTCGAAAAACCACTATATTAGCTTTAAGATACATGTCACGTTCCTAATTAAGATCTCAGTTTATAGAATTTGACAATGTGTTAAATGTGACTCTGCTAAACTGACTAGTTTGTCAGATTTTTCGAAAAACTACTGAATTTCCTATAAAATTCAAATTTGTACTGAGATGCTTATCTACAATTTCAGTTCCCAAAATTTTACCAAAATATTAATTGTTCCTCACCAAAAATGATGTGAATTGTCTGGATAATTGATTCAATCTCATCAATCGTTTCCAGAAATTAACTAGTTTCATCACATCTTTCGAAAAACCACTCTTAATTAAAATCTCAGTTTATAGAATTTGACTATGTGTTTCGTAATCAAAAATTGTGTGAATTTTCTTGATAACTTTTTTTTGGGAAAAGTTACTGAAATTGATGTAAATTCCAAGTTTGGGACTAAATTAAAAGGCGAAAGTTTACACCAGTTTATAACTAGTTTTTAGCCATTAGTTTGAATTTAATTGACTCATTTTTTTTTCTCTAACTTTATGATATGGGCCCCATCTCTCCCCTAGCACTTCCTGAAGCGGCACGTTTGTTCGAATATAACATATTAGATCGATCGTCCTGAAATTGTGGAAACAATAAGGGATCCTGTATAGGCACTTGGAAAATCTACTAAATATCATTTCGATTGATTTGCTCAAAAGTTATTAACGTATTAATTAATTGCTCAATTGAGCGGTTTTCTGCAAGTGTCTCGGTAAGTAATTGACCGATTTTAATAAACTGCACCTCAAAATAAAGGCCCTTCCAATGGCTACAACTTTCTTACTCCACTTTTTCACCTAGGATGGAAGCGGAAAATTCTACAATGAATTTTCCAACTGTAATCATACCTACGACGCAAAATTAGCTGTATCTCTAAACGAGAAAAGTGTCAAAACGCCGTTAAACTCCTTTTCACGTCCCTTCGACTGTCTTCTTATAGCTGACGCAGTTTCCGATAATCCGGCCGCGAAGCGCGACAAGTGTGACGGATAACGTCCCCTCGGCTCTCTCGCCACGTCCATTATTCATCCCTCCCGTGAAAGGGTAGTTCTCCCTTTTATGCGTATACATGTGTCGCTCCATCCGAAACATCTCGGCTACCGTTTAGCGAACATTTACTCCATGTTTTACTACTGCGTAGTACGTAGTTCACAATGACAATATTTAGATCGTTGTAATAGACTGACAAGAGATATGTATATGTTCTATTCTGTTAAATCTGCAAATTTCTATGTTGGTTTTATTGAGGGAGGGGAGGGCCGCGGGGAGGCGCGTCGGGAGCAGGAAATTGATCATGAGTCTGTTTGTGAGATTGTGGATTTTTACATTTTTTTCAAAAGTTCGAAACGAGTACCAAATTTTGGTTTTACTTAAAATTGCCAGTTTGGCAATTAAATTCTTAAATTCTGATTTTTTGATAGGTTAATGAGTCTAAATTTAATAGTACATACCTATATTTATGGAATTTATTTTTTGAAAAATCATCAGTTTCTTCTTAAATTGCAAGCTTACTGCGAAATACATTCTTTTTAACTTCTCTCCAATACATAATGTGTCTTTTCATTAAATCTCATTATTTTTCCTAGGAAAGAAAACTTTGGGAAATTTCCATTTTTTTTAAATCGACACTTAAATTGCCTCAATTTTGATGAAGTTTAACATGTGTAGAATACGAAATTCTGAATTTTTATAGGTTAAGGAGTCTATTTTTTTTTAAATTGTCAGTTTCTTACTAAATTCACCTTACACCTTAAAATCACTGTAACTACAATTCTAGACATTGATCGGACGATTACGTGCAGTACGCCCCTGGTTGGACCAATGAAGGAATTACCTCAGATGTTGGCACACGGCTCTCCGTACAATCAATCTGAATTAACTGAAAATCTCGACGCGTGCTCTCCGGCCCTCCCCCTCCATGTTTTAACTGTAGTAGCTAGAAATCGATGTGTCTTAGTGTCAGCTGGGACAGGTGTACAAATTATATTGTGTGTGTATAGTAAAAAGAGAAAAAAAATAATAGAGTATGAAAGTACAATGACGTGTGTTTTAAGTTCCCTCCTGCCCTTCTATGTCTTCTTTTTCTCTCTCTTTCTCTCGATCTCTTTCTTTTTCTCTCTTTTATTTCTGTCGGCCGAGGACGACGCGCCGCGGGACCGGGAGCGGAAGAATAGGTACGCGAAGAGCAAGGATGAGAATCATAATATAATACACCCGCTTTTATACTGTCCCGACTGGCACTAATACTGCTTTCCCCTTTTTCCATCCTTCTTAGACAATCTGAGCAAGGGCTGCGATTTGTGTGCGTTGTCGTAAACAGTAGATGAATGCTCATTAGATTAATTAGGCTTGGAATGACTCTCCTTAGGCTTCGTAGGGGAATATATGGGAAAATTGCTCGTTTAGGTTGCCAGAATGGGAAGCTTGTATGTGGATATCACCGACAGAAAGGCAGAAGAGATCAAGAAAAAAACCCAAATGGTCTCGGAGATTGAACAAAGCTGCGAGCTTCGTATTGCTTTTTATAAAAACAATTCGATGCAATGCCCAGCCTGAATGACTGGTTCTATGAACCAACTTTGCAAATCCGTTCCTCCTTCGTTTATTACATGTTTAGTATCAAAGTATTTATATTCTACAATATCTCCACCATTCAATTGCTTTATATACAATTCTCGCAAATGAGGAAGTTTGGAATAAATGAAACGGTATAATACCAAAATATATAACTTTATACCCCTTCGAAAAACTCAAAATGGAAGAAACGTAGGTTGGGAAGAAAAAATAGAAATGCTAAAGAAGGATGTTATGAAAATGGAAAAGATCATGTCATAAATCGTGAAAACCTTGGAAGTTCAACATAAGTAAAATAATATAGCGGCAACATGAACTCAAAATGAAATGTTAATTTCGTATTCCTCCTCGATAACTCAAAAAACCCAAATGATTTCAGAGATTGAACAAAGCTGCGAGCTTCGTATTGCTTTTTATAAAAACAATTCGATGCAATGCCCAGCCTGACTGACTGGTTCTATGAACCAACTTTGCAAATCCGTCCCTTCTTCGTTTATTACATGTTTAGTATTAAAGTATTCTACAATATCTCCACCATTCAATTGCTTTATATACAATTCTCGCAAATGAGGAAGTTTGGGATAAATGAAACGGTATAATACCAAAATATATAACTTTATACCCCTTCGAAAAACTCAAAATGGAAGAAACGTAGGTTGGGAAGAAAACATAGAAATGCTAAAGAAGGATGTTATGAAAATGGAAAAGATCATGTCATAAATCGTGAAAACCTTGGAAGTTCAACATAAGTAAAATAATATAGCGGTAACATGAACTCAAAAAGAAATGTTAATTTCGTATTCCTCCTCGATAACTCAAAAACGCAAATGATTTCAGAGATTGAACAAAGCTGTGAGCTTCGTATTGCTTTTTATAAAAACAATTCGATGCAATGCCCAGCCTGAATGACTGGTTCTATGAACCAACTTTGCAAATCCGTTCCTTCTTCGTTTATTACATGTTTAGTATCAAAGTATTTATATTCTACAATATCTCCACCATTCAATTGCTTTATATACAATTCTCGCAAATGAGGAAGTTTGGAATAAATGAAACGGTATAATACCAAAATATATAACTTTATACCCCTTCGAAAAACTCAAAATGGAAGAAACGTAGGTTGGGAAGAAAAAATAGAAATGCTAAAGAAGGATGTTATGAAAATGGAAAAGATCATGTCATAAATCGTGAAAACCTTGGAAGTTCAACATAAGTAAAATAATATAGCGGCAACATGAACTCAAAATGAAATGTTAATTTCGTATTCCTCCTCGATAACTCAAAAAACCCAAATGATTTCAGAGATTGAACAAAGCTGCGAGCTTCGTATTGCTTTTTATAAAAACAATTCGATGCAATGCCCAGCCTGACTGACTGGTTCTATGAACCAACTTTGCAAATCCGTTCCTTCTTCGTTTATTACATGTTTAGTATCAATGTATTTATATTCTATAATATCTCCACCATTCAATTGCTTTATATACAATTCTCGCAAATGAGGAAGTTTGGGATAAATGAAACGGTATAATACCAAAATATATAATTTTATACCCCTTCGCAAAATTCAAAATGGAAGAAACTGAGTAAGGGAAGAAAAAATAGAAATGCTAAAGAAGGATGTTACTAAAATGAAACCGATCATGTCATAAATCGTGAAAACCTTGGAAGTTCAACATAAGTAAAATAATATAGCGGCAACATTAACTCAAAATGAAATGTTAATTTCGTATTCCTCCTCGATAACTCAAAAAACCCAAATGATTTCAGAGATTGAACAAAGCTGCGAGCATCGTATTGCTTTTTATAAGAACAATTCGATGCAATGCCCAGCCTGACTGGTTCTATGAACCAACTTTGCAAATCCGTTCCTTCTTCGTTTATTACATGTTTAGTATTAAAGTATTCTACAATATCTCCACCATTCAATTGCTTTATATACAATTCTCGCAAATGAGGAAGTTTGGAATAAATGAAACGGTATAATACCAAAATATACCCCTTCGCAAAACTCAAAATGGAAGAAACTTAGTAAGGGAAGAAAAAAATAGAAATGCTAAAGAAGGATGTTAAGAAAATGGAAAAGATCGTGAAAACCTTGGAAGTTCAACATAAGTAAAATAATATAGCGGCAACATTATCTCAAAATGAGATGTTAATTTCCTTTGATATAATAAAATTGATACAATTTTCCGCACATTTCACGCAAATACTCCCAACGCCAAAGCAAGAAAATGATTTTTAAAACGATAAAGCCTTTATAATGTCACCGGGATAAAAATAGGAATCCAATTAATGAATAAAGAGAGAATGGAGAATGAAGAAAAGTGGCAAAACGACGTCGATTACCACAGAACAAGATGAGATGAAATAATCCGATAAAATGTTTTGAAAAGATGAGAATTTCATCTACAAAACAGCTTCCATTTAACGACGCGATACATTAACAACCGTGGGAGGTTGTTACAAAACGGAACAGAAGGAAATCCGAAAACAAAAGCAATCGAAAACACATCTTAAACTTCCCCCTTTCTTCTCTTGTGACGTGCAATTTTCCATTGCAAGTTTTGTCTGCCCGTCTGTCTTGACTAATTGTGTGTTTAACCACAGTTGTTACATGTAGAGTAAGCTTTTTGTGTAAAACAACCAGACTAAATGAGAACGTAAAACTAGACGAGAATATGGAACATCATCATGATGCAATTTCTTTCAATGTAACTTGTCAGACTCAACACATGTTACACCCTAAAGTGGATACTTAAAGAGTCAATTTACGGCATTAAAGAAAAAGATGTGCCTCTAATAGAGCTGATCAGTAATATCAACTTGGTCTTACGACATTTACAGCTATCTCACTACACGAGAGTGGAATCATTTGGAACGAAGTTCACACATCTGCCTATGTCTCTATTAGCTCCAAACAAATTTAAAAAAAGTGAAAGGTACTAAATGTAAAAATTACAAAAAAATATCTATACTGTATATGTTATGTATATTTATTTTAGCATTTCATTTACCTTATATTAAAACGAAAATCCCTCATCGACCTACTATCAAAACGATTTAACGTTGCATCCCCTTAAATCGACTCCAGAAAGTGTATACTTTGGACTCTACATTGCATCAGTCCAAACCCGCAAATCTCGTCTAGTTTTACTTAAACCACATATATCAGACTCATATCTGACCGTACTCAAACCAATCACTAAAAATCCACAGAACGATTTTTACTACGATTACAAACAGGTCTGTTCCAATAGAAACTCGGACCAATACGATTACATTACTCATCTCGGGATCGAGACGCGCGGGATTGGAACAGACCCGATCTGTCACACATAACCTAAGTAGATACTAGATTTCGCCAACACCTAAAATTCACGTCTCGTGAGACTGATGGTATCTATACAGCGTTGCCATATGCGATACTCAAAATACCACCTTGGAAGGTGTCGAAACGTCGCAAAAACTTAGTTGTTGCGTAATAATAATAATAATATAAAGGAGCGTATTTAGGAATTAGAATAGTAGATTTTATTTTTTATCTAATATTTAATGCGACATATTGTGAAAACTTAATATATCATGTAACTGCGCTAGGTCGTTATTTTACGTTATTCAAACAATTTCCCACCGTTGAAAGGAAGAAACCGACTTAGTAAACAGAGGGGAATGATGGCACATGATATGGCATTGTCGTTTAACTTGACCATGCGCTGTAGAGTATTTGGTGTATTGATATCAGTACAAAATTGGTAAGGAAATCATTGCGGTTTAAATCCTCTTCATGGAAATAACTCAGAGGTTCAACTCTCTAGAATATCAGGAGGTTCTACATGTTTTCAGATCCCAACACAAATCAACATTAAAAATGTTGAGAGTTTGAAAGCAAATTCCAGAAAATTCGTCCAGACCAAAAGTCATGGCGGCGATCTCTATTTTGGGCAAGCCAAGGTATCCATTTAAACTAGGAAATTTTCCCTTGGAGGAGATCACTATCATTACTTTAGGTATATGGACCTACATCTCTGGTTACCACTTGCAGCGCTGCTAGTGCTGAAGAAAAATGAATCACAGTAAACCCAGTTATAACGACGCTATAACTAAAAATATGATCTGAAATCTGATTCCCCTTACCGCTCGACACCGCCGACGTCGATAATCTCTGCGACGGTCGGTATGAGTCAGTCTCACGAGAAGTGTATTTCGGATATGGTACTATATGTACTCGTACTTGGACTTGTCGTGCCGTAACTGTTGTATTCCTTGTGTTTTTTTTGAAGGAGCAGATGGCGCGGGAACGTTGCGTATCCGGCAGGATACAGATCCAGGTGTGGTACCACGACGAGAGGAAGGAGTTGGTGGTAGCGGTATTGGCGGCCGACGATCTGGCGTCGAGAGACGACAGCTTAGGCTTCGGATCGCTCCCGGAGGCGTACGCCAGGCTGTGCCTGTTGCCTTTGATGTGAGACTTAGGCTTAGTGAGGGACCGAAGAAGATATGAGGGGTAGATCGGTGGGAATTTTGGATTGTTGGGCTGAGTATCGGTATCTTTTCGTTGAAGGGATGCGATCGAATTTGGGCGCATTAAGTAGACGTGCCATCACTCGGGCCACCCCCCTCTACTCGCCTAAACCCCGCCCACTGCCTCCGAACACCGAAACAGGTTTGGACAGGTTCCAACGACTACATGACAGTTTTCCAAAACATCATGACAGTTTTTACGAGCCTGGCGGGCGTGGCTTAAATGGGTGGAGGGGGATGGCTCAAGTGACGCTATACATATTTTATCCAGCGCTACCAACGTGATTAATAATATAAGGTGGAAATGCCTTTTAGTCTTATGCGGTTAACACTTCTAAGTCGTGTAAGGGATTTTCATTGCATTGCATTTCTCAAACTTGAAGAGGAACAGAATATGTTAATCTAGCAGGATAAAGAGAATCAACCTTTGCTAGTGCGAGTTAGGTAGGTACATGGCATAATTCAGTTAGAATAACTACTTGGTCACCTGGATGAACCAGGGTACTTTTTCCCTTTATTTCCGGGATTCTAACGGTACCGTTTCTAGGGACGAGGCGCACTGCGTCCAGACGGAGGTCGCCCCCGCCAGCCAGAACCCCATCTGGAACGCGAACCTGAGCTTCCCCGGCGTGCCGGGCGAGGAGCTGATGGAGCGCGTCCTCGAGATCACGTTGTGGGACCTGGTGCCGCACCACGAGCACGTCTTCCTCGGCGAGTGCTCTGTGGACCTGCAGAAGGCCTTCCTCGACGACAGGGCCGTCTGGTGCAGGCTCGAGGACCCGAGGCAGGTGAGGGGCGGCGGCAAGTCGCCGCACACGTCGCCGAGGGGATCGATCGCGGCCGGCTCGGGGAAGCGGGGCGACTTCGGGATGCAGAGGAGCGTCTCGGACGACGTCGACTCGATAGGTGAGAGGGGAGAGTCGTAGATCACTCTGGGTTGGAGATAGGAAACTGGCATGGTAAAAATGGCGACGCGGCGAGCTAGAATCGTTCAAAAGGGGAAGAGGGTGAGATGAAGAAGAACTTAGAAAAGAGCACTTCTTTTCTATCTCTCTCTCTCTCACTCTCTGTTTTCAATCGGTTTGATTGGTTTGGTTCAGCACTCTGAATTTCCATTGTTTCCTATCTGCTGCCAATCTTTTCACATTTGACATCTTCCATTGTTTGTTTTACGTATTGTTTTCTCAGTACTGTAGCCGCTCAACAAAGCTACGAGAACTCAAGATTCTATATACAGACCACTGTACTACCTTAGTTCACTTAGTATGTGTCCTATTAGTGTATCGCTCGTTTTTTTTTTGATCACTTTCATGATATTTCTCTGGTCAATACTTAGCACCACATCTCGAATGTCTCCAATCTCTTCTCTTTCGGTATCGGTATTATCCACGTTTCACAGCCAATGTTACAAACAAATGTTTTCAATAGTTGCTTCCTCTTGTGTAGAGAGATCCTTTTTGAGGTTAATAATTTCCCTTTTAATGTCCCGACTCACAGCGTAACAGATTTCATGCTGACGGCAAGTTGAAGATTTTACCCCATCTAAAAACGTAAATTTTGGATATCATATATCTTTTGTTACTGTACACCAAAATCACTCGAACACTAATCCTCCTTTTCAAGGAGAGTGCGCGAGCCTCCTCCATCCGGACCATGCGTGGGGCTCGAGGCGCGGCTCGTCGCAGTCCGAGCAGCTCGAGGTCGAGGTGTACGAGCTCGGTAAGGACTTCTCGAGGTCGCTGCCGGGCTCGAGGCGGTCCTCGTTCCAGTCGGCGCAGGAGCAGCAGCAGCAGCAGCTGCAGCTGCAGGAGCACGATAAGCCAGCGGTGCCGCCGCCCGCCTCCTACAGCAGAGACAGGAGACGCAGCAGCTGCACGAGGATGCTACGCGACCCGGAGGAGATACTCAAGTCGCTCAAGGCGGTCAAGGGGGAGCTCGGCAGGACGATGAGCCTCACGGGGGATAAACGACAGAGGAGTGAGTATCGAGATGATTAGGATTTAAATTTATGAGTATCATATGATGATTGAAATAGTTAGATTGTAAGGCAAAGAGATATTGGAAAAGATGGACTTAAAGTTATGAGAAAAGTGGTATTCCGAATGGAAGTGAGTAGGTTGTATCCTTTCAAATTGGGCGTGTTCGTACACTGAATGCTCCTTCCGGTATCTATAACCACCCTAATACCACTATAGCGTACTCTAACTCACTCTTTTATTTGATTTGAGAGTGTATGTTCGGGTGATGGTGTTTGTTAGTGTGCTACTGTTTTAATCTGTGTTTATATGGGTTAGTGTGTGACTATGTGTGTTAGGGTGTCAGTTTCCGTTCACACTCACACTCCGTTCACGTTCAGGCAAATAAATAAAGCACGTCGCTTTCTCACTCTAAATGGACGGAGCTAACAACCGACATCAAAGTCCTCTTAAGATTTTAAACCGATTTGTTAGACTGCATTTCGGGAGGCCCTTATTTCACCCTAACGACAAGCCCTGAGAGTTTACACCGGAGATTATGTCACGCCCTGTCCCCAACTACAAGAACTTCAAGTATGATCTGTACGTTACGCCCTCAGATCCACCCCGAAGATTACGTCACGCCCTGTCTCCTATCTACAAGAACGTCAACCAGGACCTGCACGATACGCCCTCAGGTCCACACCGGAGATTACGTCACGCCCTGTCTCCATTCTACAAGACCGTCTACAGCCTTACAACCTGTCAACAAGATTCAACACTGTAGCCAATTAACGAGCTACGATATTTTACATACAGATCACTGTACCCTTCGTTCACACAGTGATTGGTACCAGCAAAAAAGAGGCATTTTTACAAGACGCCCTCTCCCGTCGTCAAACATTAAAAATTAATTGTTTTAGAAAGCTACCTTTCTCTATGTGAGGTTTTTCGACTGGCAAAACACATGGGTGAATACGCAAAATTTCCGACCGTCAGATGAGATGATGCCGTGGCTGTCACGTGACTATGAAAATTGTGTTTTCGAGATTGGAGGTTCTTTTGAATTACACCGATATTTCTTTTCTGAAAATCGGATTTCGCGTACCAGGATAGCAGAAGGGCCAGGAGGTATGGAGGTGTATGGGTTCCTGTGTCTAATAATGTTTCTCAAATCGACGTTCCGTGTCATAAAACCGATGTGTCCCGTGAAATTAGACTTGGCAGCTAGAAGGGAGATTTAACCATGGTTGGGAGCCCACGTTAAACTGTAGGTCCCGTCCAGATTAGCCTTGCAGTAAAAAGGAGACGTTAACTACTCACAACAACAACAACAACAACAAAAGGGAGGTTAACATGAAAACAAACTAGAACCGATGTAAACAAGAGACTTATAACCGAATGTCTAGAAGGACTAGTATAGACGATCGGAGAGAGGTATGCATCGTCCACGGCGCCGCTTGGTTGTTGAATAAGCCAAGGGATAGAGCATTTTGTCGTGAGAAAATAGGAAATACGAGAGGAAAGTGTGACGTCAGAATTTGGTAACCATGGCAACTGTTTTAAAAAAAAAATTCAAGTAGGTGGTAATCTACTTAAACGAAATTTCTTTCTAGGTAGCTTTCGACTGTCGGCACTCCCAGAGTGTAACGTGTCTGTTTTTTTTTTCAATTTTGAAAGAGACGGCTGCCTTAAATCTTCTCTCTCCCGTCGCAGGGTCGAGCGGCGCGTCCGTCGGCCGCCCCGACGACCGCAAGGGCGGCGGCGGAGTGACGGAGATAGCCGAGTCGGCGAGGGAGACGTCGAGTCCGCCGTCGAGCCCGGAGCGCACGTCGCCGCCCCGGCTCGGCCCGGGGCAGATCAAGCCGAGGGGCTTCAGGTTGTCGAGCACCCGCCCCGTCGAGATCAAGCTCGGCCTGCAGATGAGCAAGGGCCAGCTCGAGGTCGAGGTCGCGTGCGCGAGGCACATCCCGCCGCGCGAGACGCCGCCCGACACCTACGTCAAGTGCTACCTGCGCGATTCGGATCGATGGCTGCAGAAGAAGAAGACGAGGGTCGTCAAGCACTCCTGCGAGCCGCACTTCAGGTACGTGCCCCCGGTCGACGTATCCATGCAGGATCTTCCACTTCTAAAGAGGCTCTGTCCTTCTATATCTGTGACATTAGTTTCTATTCGCTTCTTTAGTATTCGTCCATACAGCTTTCCCATGGAACTGGTGACACTTATCCCTCTATAATTATTACAGTCCTTCTTATCGTCTTTTTTATAGATAGATCTTATAATTGCTACATTCCAGCCGCCTGATAAATCTTCCCCTTCCAACATCAATTTATTCATAAGATCTGCAATTTTATTATATAATATTTTTGGGCCATGTTTCACGAACTCTATCGGAATGTCTCCAGGACCAGCAGCTTTACCCTTCTTCATATCCTTTGCAGTTTTTCTGATCTCTTCCGGAGCTATCATCAGTTACATTTATATTTGTTAGTTCACGCTTTGGTTCATCTATTTCCCATTTGAAATCATCTCGGACTTCTGTTAGTAATCTGATAATGATTGGTCAACTCGCCCATGCCAATAAGTGTAATGTTTTTTTCTCTTTCACGTCTTTTCTTATACTCTTCGATATCTTACAAGCTTCAATCATCTTTCGAAGGTTGTCCAGCGACTCGAAGTTGGGCATGGCAGTATAGACAAGAGGGAAACACCAAGAAAAACCAAATTAGTTGGGAAGACTTGGTGTTTCTCTCTTGTCTATTCAATCATCTTGGTTACACCCATGAAATGATCAACCTCTCCACATTTCTTTTCCCACATGTGATTAGCAACCTCTCTATTTACTTCTCTGTTCCATATATCATTAGTTCGAAGCCAGTTTTGGTATGCCACTTTTTGACCTGTCATCTCTCCTGTATTTCTTCTGACCACCAATCGCGTATATTTAGTTTAAAGCCTCTGATATTTACTTGAAATACTCGTCGACCTCCATTTGTGTGCGTGGGACTAAACCCCCTTCCGTGTCCTTCTTCCTTCTCAGGCAGACGCTGCGCTACCAGGCGTGCGACGTCCTCGGCAGGAGCCTCGTCGTGATGCTGTGGGAGCGGCAGGGCGGCTTCGAGCACAACCAGGGCCTCGGCGGCGCCGAGGTCGCGCTCGACTCGCTCACGCTCACCCACCTGACGACCGGCTGGTACCCGCTGTTCCCGATACACTCGCTCGGCTCCGACTCGAACGACTCGCCCTGACCGACGCCGGCAGCGACGCCGCCGGACGCGGACGCCGCCTCCGACGAGCCGTAGGCGAGGGGGAGGCGGGAACGTAAACACCAAGGGAAGTAGAGAGAGTGTGTCTGTATTGGATGAGTTGTGAACGGATTTCGACCAAACTTAGGAGCGTCGCTTCGGGTACGTACGCGCTGCCGCTAGGTGGTAAGGGACTACGTGCCACTCTTTCCAATTTCAATCAATTTTCTTCTTCTCTTCTCCTTTCTCGGTCACGTCTCTTCCATGTTTCTCCATGCTGTCCTGTCCTGTGCCTTCTGGAACCATCTGTCCATCGAGCCATCTTCCCTGGGGTCTTCCTGAGCTTCGTTTTGTTTGTCTTGGTCGCCAATGTGTCAGTGTTCTTCTTCTTTTACTTCTTTCTCCGTTGACTAGAATTGCTCTTTCCTCCAGTCACTTTCTTCTTCTCTTTTCCTTTCTCGGCGTACGTCTTGTCCACTCCTGGACATGGGCCTCTTTCATGTTTCTCCATGCTGTCCTGTCCTGTGCCTTCTGGAACCATCTGTCCATCGAGCCATCTTCCCTGGAGTCTACCTGAGCTTCGTTTTGTTTGTCTTGGTCGACTGTGCATTAGTCTTCTTCTTCTCCTTTCTCCGTTAACTAGGATTGCTCTTTCCTCCAGTCACTTTCTTCTTCACTTCTCCTTTCTCGGCCACGTCTTGTCCACTCCTGGACATAGGCGTCTTTCTTGTTTCTCCTCCCGTCTCGTCCTGTGCCTTCTGGAACCATCTTTCCATCGATTAATCTTCCCTGGGATCTTCCTGAGCTTTGTTTTGTTTCTCTTGGTGGCCAGTGTATTAGTCTTCTTCTTCTTTCTCCGTTGACTAGGCTTGCTCTTTCCTCCAGTCACTTTCGTCTTCTCTTCTCCTTTCTCGGCTACATCTTGTCCACTCCTGGACGTGGGCCTTATTCATGTTTCTCCATGCTCCTGTGCCTTCGGGAACCATCTTTCCATCAAACCGCCTTCTCTGGGGTCTTCCTGAGCTTCGTTTTGTTTGTCTTGGTCGCCAGTGTATTTGTCTTCTTCTTATTTCTCCGTTAAGTAGGATTGCTCTCTCCTGAACCTCTTTCCAATTACTTTCTCCTTCTCTTCTCTGTTCTCAGCCACGTCTCGTCCACTCCTGGACATAGGCCTCTTTCATATTTCTCCATCCTGTTCTGTCCTGTGCCTTCTGGAACCATCTGTTCATCGAGGCATCTTCTCTGTGGTCTTCCTGCGCTTCGATTTATTTGTCTTAGTCGCCGGGGTATTAGTCTTCTTCTTATTTCTCCGTTAACTAGGATTGCTCTATCCTGAACCTCTTTCCAATTACTTTCTCCTTCTCTTCTCCTTCCTCGGCCACGTCTTGTCCTCCTGGACATAGGCATCTTTCATATTTCTCCATTCTGTCCTGTCCTGTGCCTTCTGGAACCATCTTTCCATCAAGCCATCTTCCCTGGGCTTTGTTTAGTTTGCCTTGGTCGCCAGTGTATTAGTCTTCTTCTTCTTTCTCCTTTGACTAGGATTGCTCTTTTCTCCAGTCACGTTCTTCTTATCTTCTCCTTCCTCGGCTACGTCTTGTCCACTCCTGAACGTGGGCTTCTTTCATTTTTCTCCATCCTGTCTCGTCCTGTGCCTTCTGTAACCATCTGTCCATCGAGCCATCTTCTCTGGGATCTTCTCGAGCTTCATTTTGTTTGTCTTATTCGCCAGTGTGTTAGCGTTCTTCTTCTTTCTGCTTTGACTGGGATTGCTCTTTCCTCCAGTCACTTTCTTCTTCTCTTCTCCTTTCTCGGCTACGTCTTGTCCACTCCTGGACGTGGGCTTCTTTCATGTTTCTCCATGCTGTCCTGTCCTGTGCCTTCTGGAACCATCTGTCCATCTTCCCTGGGGTCTTCCTGAGCTTCGTTTTGCTTGTCTTGGTCGTCAGTGTTTTAGTACTCTTCTTATTTCTCCGTTAACTAGGATAACTGGTTGTAAAACCGGTTTATTGAACGTAATTTCTGGTTTCCATAATCCGATAATGAATCACAGTCTCGTTTGTTTGACTTGATAATAGGGCAATTTATTGCTGTTGGGCTGCTACTAAGTTAATGAGGGTTTCCTGCCACTGGACCCTGGGACGTTTGGTACGGGAGGATGATGCTTGCATCTTCTCTAAGTCACTGGTTTCGCTGTCACTGAAGATTTCACCTTCTTCGGCCATTTTATTGTTTTTACTGGTACAAAAGTCACGTTTAACTGCAAACGACTAGCACACTGGGCAGAGACAATCCCACTTCTGATAATAAGTTTCGACTACTACTTTTTCAAAAAAAACATATATTGATGGTGTAAAATAGATACAATCCTTATGACGGTGCGACGACGACTGAACTACGTGCTGCGTGCTCGGCCATTCTGCAACGTCGTCGTTTTTGAGAATCACGCCTTGCTTTTCAGCTGACGGATAACATGTATTTATTGTTTTGTTCCTCTAGTATCGGCTCTTGTTTCTGCTGCATATGTTAGAATTGGCCTCACCAACTCTTTTATATATCTTCATTTTGCTTTCCATTGTCATATATTTGTTCTTCCATATTGCTCCATAAAGACATCCGCTCACTCTCGCTGCTCTGTTCGCCTGTGTTATCACTTCTTTAATAATATTCCTACTGCTCCCAGGTAATTGAATGTCATAATTTGTTGTATTATTCCAGTTAGCATCTTCTTGGTTCTTTACTTATTACCATGCATTTAGTTTTTTCATTATAGTTTTCCTTAGTTATTTTCTCTATACTTTACTATTGAGATATTTAATTTGAATAGCGAAAACTCTTCTAACCTGATTCAGTTTGAAAGTAAACACTACCTTCAGTTAAACGTGTCGAGCATCCTATATCGTTTAACGTCTTCCAAATTATCTCCCAACAACTACTGATATCCTGCTACGTCTTTTAACTCTACCTTATGTTTTGAGATATATTTACCATTTTTCCTAGCGAGTTGCTGAAAATGTTTAGTCGATTTCCATTTAGTGTACATCATTTCCACGTTTCTTATCTCGTGGCAGCGCGTACGGACTCTAGAATTTTCTAACACTTTTCTATCCCTTCTCAATTTCAATTTTCGAACCGACGGATCTCCACCGAATGTACACAAGTGAATTTCACAATCACAAGTGCTTTAATGATTTTCGGTAAAATAAATCATATAAATACAAATGTTTAATTTTGGAATTTGAAAAGTTTGACAGAGATCCGTCTAGATAAACTAACTCTTCTCGCTTCCTAGGCTAGACTTAGACTTTTAGATATAAATCACGCACGGAACGTTGTGTGGCAGAGAATTGTCTGAGGTTTTAGACTATCTCTTAAGCGGAGATACTCAATTTTGGAAATTTTTTTGACGTGCCTTGTAGGATCTAAAGTTCAAGTTATCACCAACAAACATATTTTAACGATTTACAGTTATTATCGTTTTATCTCATTTAAATTCAAATCGGGGAATTATAGAAAAAATAATGAAATTGCGTTTTGTTTCGATCAATTCTTACGAGTACAACCACGAAATTTGATTTTTTGAGTTTGTATTCCCTAATGAACCAAATCGATATACACCAGGAATTGTCGTAAAATCCAAAATTTCAGACAATTCGTAAGTATTAAGTGTGTCTTTAAGTCGAATCTCAATGAAAACAATCAATAACGAGGATTGAAGAGGATGAAACGTCGTGACTAACGAAATTGACTCCTTGAAATTGATTCGTTCGAGGCTTTAAGTCCTAAAATCGAGCAGTTCTAATGACAATAATTTCTGTCTTAATTTTTTAGTTCATTACATGAAATGTACAATCATATATTAACTCGAACGCGGTGATTTTGGAACGAGAGTTATCCGAGAGGGTGGAGAATCATGAAAGTTAAACTAATAAAATTATCAATAAATATACATTACTATTAAGAATCAGTAAAGTGTTAAGGTTGAAAAAATGGTCACAGGGTAATTTAAGTAAGAACACTCCTTCTAAAATAACTCAATAATTCTATCAAAGGGGTCAATTAAGTTACTCGCCCTACGACTTCAAGCATTTGGAACAAACCTACTTATACAAATAGCCCTAAAACGTATGAAAAATTGTGTGTAAATTATGTCTGATTTACTGTTATATCGAGTTAAGCTCAAAGGTTTTAATAAAAGCGCGAACACGCCTGAAACAGTTAGTGACGTCAGAAGTTGGACGCCCGCCACTGCTACTAAGGCAAGCAATGCTCAGTTTCGATTTGATACAGTTGAACGTTAGAGCAGATTTCCATTCAATGGTAAGGAAATTGGACGAAACCTTTAACAATTGGCAAAATTAACGATATGAAGAAGCCGAGAACTCAAAAACATTGTAAGCAACCTGGAAGGTTTCTTCCTGTGCTTGCACAATTTTCTACATTATTTGATAAGATTTGGCGTTCTCTGTGGTAAATTCAAAAAACATAAAATTCGTCTCTAGTGCTTACTAACTTCTCACGTCACTACATTTTATTTATTATTTAAAAATATGTTTCTTCGGTTAGGAACACTTCTCTATATTTTGATACTCATTATACACATCCACAGTCGCGTAAAAACATTTCAAGATAAAATAGCAAACTTTAACGCATCAATAAGGTGTTTACTATCAAACAAGTCAGATACACCAGAATCACATTTTATGCTCTTCACAACGACACCTCACTCGATAGTCTTCTTTGACAAATTGTTTCAACGTTTGGTCTACAAAATTATTTATTATTATTTATCAGTAATCGATCGAATCGAGTGAGGTGTCGTTGTAAAGCGCATAAAATCGGCAATCTTGTACGTAGGATTTGTACGACGTTAAACGCGTTATTGATGGATTTGTATGGACCATTTTATTATAAATCTTTATGCATATCAATAATCTCATTAATGACATCCGGGAAATACTCTCTGTACACTACAAGGATGGTACAATATAAGATTCGATATAACGCTATTAACATAGTTTCCACTTTTGTTTTGGAACTTTAGTTCCTTTTGCCAGGGATTGGGGAGCGAGGGTGGTCGCGCCGCAAAAAAATCTGACCGTTAAATGGAATGCGTTACCGGAAAGCGTTACCGGAGCGAACGCTGCCGAGCCGCTACGAACGCTGCCGAGCCGCAGTGACTGTACTATATAAACAGTGGCTCGGGGGGGAGAGGGGGGAGTGGGAGAGAGTGGAGGAGAGAGTGGGGGGGTGAGGGAGAGTGGGAGAGAGAGAGAGAGAGAGAGAGAGAGAGAGATAGAGAGAGAGAGAGAGAGAGTGGGAGAGAGAGTAGGAGAGAGAGTGGGGGAGAGGGAGGGGGGGGAGAGGCAACGATATTCCATTGCCTTGCTTATAGAATCAATGCTGTGTATTATATGCAATGCCCGTCTTACTGTCGCTGTTTCACGTTAAACATTACAAAGTTTTATTAAGAAATAATTAAAAAATATTGCTTATTAATTAAAAGGAACTAAAGTTCCTAACGCGTGTCCCGCGACACGTTTCAGGTATTTTTTTTCTCGTTTGTCAGATAATCCCTCTCTCAATATATCGAGATTACGAGTGTCTCAATTAATATAAACGACGATCACACTGTTATCATTTCCGACGCGATGGAACGTTTCGCGTGTGTTTTGCACTTTGTCTCATTTGACATTGTATTTAGCGATTAAAAGAAGAAAAGAGAAAAAAAAAGTAATCAATGGCCTAACATTGAAACATGACAATCTATTATTATTATATATTATTATTATATATTATATGGACGATATATACCTACATATATCACTGTCTATGGATGTTATCAATATTTAGTGTTGACATATCCCCTTGAGAGTCTAGCTAGTGACAATCTGTTCATATGTGATTTGTTTTAGAAAACTGACGAGATTGTGTGATAATTAGTTAACTATCTAGTGCACAGATTTAGTACTCGTTGTGTTCGCAATTGTAGTATACGCACCGCGCCATTGGGCCGCAGAGGGAATCACAAACTCATATCACAATGGAGTGTCCTATTGATCGGTTTCAAGCAACAGAACACTTTGAGCGAAGCAAGTCACAAAATTCAAAGTTTCCATGGGATAGATAACTCACAATACACGGGAGTAGTAGTATAACTAGCGCCGTCCTGATACACCTAGAATGTCACGTGTACTTTGAGTTAGATGGTGTTCCGTGTTTAAGGATAGATTTGACTTTGAGATGTTTAAATGGGGCTTTTTCTTCTTTTTTCGCGAAATTGGTACTTTGGGGTTAATGTTCGGAGCGCGACAGAAGGGTGTTAGTCGTACTACTCGCGTCGAGATCAATATGGCATTTCAGTTTCCTCTGATCGACTCAGGATGGCCAACGTGTGTCCGTTCAAACGAAAATCTCAAACCGAATCCAACCTAATTGTAACGGCTCAAACGACTCCTTAGGCTCTAAACTCTAAAGAAGAAAACGCAATCTGAGATTTGTCTTTGAACTGAACTTTTGTACGTTTATCCCACCTGTACTTGCGTATTTTTTGAAATATCAGATTATATATACTATTTTGTTATCATATATATTTTATTTTAAATATATTTTATACAAGGTGTATATAAGAGGAAGAGATATATATCGAACTTATTTACGAATTTCCTCATCTTCTGACTACTTAGACGAGATAAGGGAAGGCTTGCGTCTGTGTTCTTCGCATAAATGGGATGAGGGTACCACTTACCCGAAAATCGATCTTTACCTTTCCAAATTAGGATATCAAAATCTGTACACAATTTGAAGTAAATTCGTTAATTGCTCCACACCGACACCGACGACTAATGAAATAATCAACGTAATTAAGGCTGCGAAGATCGTACCCTCATCAATAGTACGCTGTACCTACTCTGTATTCGAATTTATTTTCTATTTAACAAACGAGTTTAAAGGTTTGCCTCCCCCCATTCGGGACCCATACATCGAAGGCCCTTTAAATTTGCTTGAGCTTGTGAAAACTGTGTAAAGTTTGTATTTATGTATCTATGGATATATTATTTTAGTACTGTTTAGGTTAATGTGTTATAAACCGAATTATTTTTGTTATACATAATATAAATGTACTGTAACGTATGTAAGGAAGATATATAAAAATAAATATAATTTGTGTTTCCAAGATCTTCGTCTCATTTCGGAGTCTTGGGAAATTGTCTTTCGGTTGCGTTAATGGAGGAAGTGGGTAATTCGGTTATTGAAACTGGGAATGCGTTCCAAAGTTAATTAGAAAGTAAGTTACCAACTTGAGAGTTTCCAAATTAATGCTGAGATATTCCGTAAGTGTGCAAATTGTTATGCTGATATTAAACTTGACATTTTGTTGTTATGGCAGTTCGCAAACTTCATTTTCTCGATTGATAATAGGCAATTTTGCAAGAAATTACAAGCAGAAAATATCTAAAACATTTATAGAAGGTAACGTATTTTAATATTTCCTATTCGAGAAATAATCTGAAAAACTGAAATGTTACATTTCATATCAGTTAATCTGTTCCAAGAGTAGTTTTGAACAAATTTCGAAACAAGTTGAGCTGCGTCATTAGTTCTATTATAAAAAACTAAGCCATTTCTTGACTGGAGCCATATTGTTGGAGTTTTATTATTTAGTACATTAATAATTTTATTAACTATTTTACTGGAACTTAATGTATCGTAAGTAATGGGGCTGTTTTCAAAGCCCCAACCCATCGATTGCAGCCGTTTAATCCACGGTAATTCTTGTTTAACCCTAGGTATCAACAATTTTGTAAAGAGTACAAGACATAACGGGATCCTAATATTTAAGCGACATTTGCCGTTTGTTTTCAATTATAACTCTCCAGAATTGAATTTCCTCATCGGAAACGCTACTAATTTGCATTAAAATTACGTCATCGAGTCTTCCAAGAGCAACTTTGAACCGCTTTTGAAGAAAGTTGAGCCACGTCATCATTTCTTTGTTTGGAGCCGTATTGTAATAAACCTAACGTGCAATGCTGTGTTTAATGAATGACTCTCATATTGTGGTTTAAAGTCGTTTTAAGCAAATAGTCATATCTACAACTTATTCATATCAGATTCACGAACAAGAAGTCAAAATCTCTTAGTCCTGCTCTGATGAACGCTGAAATATCCCGCGCTTAATACACTATTTACTGCGTAAACTCAGAAGTAGGTCAGTTTGCCCTACGGGGCACCAAATTGTTCAGAACTGATTGGCGTTCAAGAGTTTATTATATTTCTGTGATACATCTTCTGTTTTGTGCTGAAATGAATCAGTTGTTTCATTATACAAGTAGTAAAGTAACCAGCGTATATTAAGTTGTTCACTAGGTAAACCTTTGTTCTTGTCAGTTTTCACCCATCACGATGTAGAACCTCTAGCTTCCTCTGTGAATCACCGAGAATTACGCGTATATAGAGTTGCCTATGTATCGGTACCAAGCAGATGTCGAAATTTCTGGTTACATTTTGTCATGTAATCACTTATAACATCGAGAACGCTTGAGTTGCATTTTGTTGTTGTTTTCTAGAGACGTTTTCAAGTCATTATCCCAATTTTTAGTGTCCATAAGACCTCCTCATGCTCATGGCCTCCTCTGACTCTCTATCGTTTTGTGTTTAGTGAACGAATTTCCCGTTCCGAGCCCGTGCAAGACATAACCTCAACTTAACCTCATTTGTTGTTCAAGTGGTAAACAAAGTACATTTCCAATATCGGACGATATAAGACTCCACGAAAATGGAGTGTCTAGTGGCGAACGTGGACCACATCAAGTTCGACATCGAGGGGGCGCTCGAGGCGCAATTCGGGGCGCTGCCTCTACCCTTCCCCGGAATGGACAGTAAGTCTAATTCCACTTTCACTTTTGAGAATACCAGATTCCCGTTTCGTTTTCCCAGAGTCGACCGCTGCCGTCTGCCAGTTCTACACGACGGGCGGTTGCCAGAAGGGCCCCCAGTGCCCGTTTCGCCACGTGCGCGGCGACAGGACGATAGTGTGCAAGCACTGGCTGCGAGGCCTCTGCAAGAAGGGCGACCAGTGCGAGTTCCTGCACGAGTACGACATGACGAAGATGCCCGAGTGTTACTTCTACTCCCGCTTCAACGCATGCCACAACAAGGAGTGCCCGTTCCTGCACATCGACCCGGAGAGCAAGATCAAGGACTGCCCGTGGTACGACAGGGGATTCTGCAGACATGGCCCGCACTGCAGACACAGGCACGTCAGGAGGGTCCTGTGCACGAACTACCTGTCGGGCTTCTGTCCCGACGGGCCCAAATGTAAATACATGCATCCAAGATTCGAGCTGCCCGCCCCGCCCGATCAGAACCTGAAGGACCAGAAGAAGACGCCAGTCATCATCTGTCACTTCTGCGGAGAGCACGGCCACAAGGCCATCCACTGCAACAAGATGGTCGACCCTAATAAGGTGTACTTCCTCCAGAACGAGGACAACAAGCAGGGGGAGGAGCATACGCAGAACAGTTATTTGCAGAAAATGTTGCCGAAAAGACTGGAGGACGTTACTTGTTACAAGTGCGGTACCAAGGGACATTACGCCAATAGGTGCCCGAAGGGGCATCTCGCCTTCCTTTCTCAGAATAAAGATAAGCTCGGCATCAGTAAAGACGTACATATGAATTAGCTAATGTTAAGTAATTTTTAGGCGTGTGAATTAATAATTTTTTAATAAACCCTCAGTTCTTCTATTCACGCCCTCTCATCATTTCCATCAAAGATTTCTATAGATTAGCGTTCAAACCTTCACCTCAAGTCTCAGTCATGAGTTCTGGCGTCTTCCTACTGATCTTTTACCCTCTATTATGAGTCGAAAGGACCATCAAGACTACAAGTTTACTATCTTCTTAATATTATTTAACATTTTTCGCTAACTGAAAACGTGTTTCATTTATTGGAACCAATTTGGAATGTCCATCGGAACAAACCTAACTGAAATTTAAACTATTGATGTGTCCATCAAACCAGTTTTTCATATTTTATTATAATTGTGGAGGCTCTTCACAAAGCCGATTTCTAAAAAAAAATATTTAAAATGATGTGTAACGTTCCCTCCATAAGAAGATTTGGCCAAAAATATGATTTGTACATAGCAGCTAACCTATGAAGTAACTGAAGACTCATAGAGGAACTAGTTGAGTTGTAAAGACTATTACAAACGAGCAAATCAAAAGTTAAAACTATTACAAAGGTTGAGTTTGTATTGAAATGGACAAACAAGCGTGTATATCTAATTGAATGAGGAAGACTATTATGAAAGGGCCTTTATAGAAGCTAATCAAAATCTAAAGACTTATTAAAAAGGATCTATAAGAACGAAGACTGATTATTACAAAGCTACTTGTATTTGAATTAACTGAACAGTGAAGGTAATTACAATAAGGCTTGTATAGAAACTAACTGAACAACGAAGACTGTTATTGCATAGAAACAATCTAACCGACGACGACCGGTTAGAAATGGAGCTTGTACAACAGCTAAATCAATATTAGTTAATACTATTACAAAACAGCTTTTACAGGAAGCAAAGCTGAGTAGAGAAGACTATTCAAATCATTACAATGGAGCTTGTATTGACACTAACTAAATAGTGAAAACTGTTGCAAAAGGGCTTGTGTTGAAACTAATTAATACTTGGCAAATCTTCTACAGAAACTAAGCGAAGAGTACTACAGAATAGTGTGAAAAACTAAGACCATATTACCGAGCTTGATCAATTGTAAAAACTTACAAGAGCTAATGGGAACTAATTGAATATGGAGGATTACGGATTACAAATAAAGGGCCTGTAATCCCATATAGAAACTAAAACTGAACTAACTGGTGCCTACTGCAATCTAGCTTGTATGGACGAAAGTAAATTAATAACAAAGATTCTTATTACAATAGCAGCTGCGCTTGGAACTGACTGAAGACTATTACGAATGGGTTTGTATACGAACGAACCAAATAAGTAAGACTTAATACAAAAGAGTTTATATACAGGAACTACGGTCATTACAGTAGAGACTGACATGAATTCAGCATAATTTTCGAGTTAATGAATCGACTCATTTTGGAAATAAGAGCAATTCAATTTTAGCTATTATGAATCTCAAACACATTTTGAAATAAGCAAAAATGTATCGACAACCAAGTTATTTCTAGTCGCTCAAACAATATTCTCCTATAACCATATCGTCAGCACGCAAATGGGCGATGGTAAGTAAAAGTTCGTTACAAGTTCTCCCGCTTGCTTGGAGCAAACCAGTCGATGGGAATCCCCGATTAGTAACAGCCTGGGAACGTCATCTGACAAATGTCAATTTTTCAAAAAACGCCGATTCAAACGAGCGTCTCCGATTGGTCAGCAACGGAAACGACAACTGGCCCTCTACGAGCTTCGTAATATACAGATACATCGCCATTCGCCATACTGCTTTTTGCTTTCCGTTCCATCCTTTGGACTTCGTGATCCAGGCGACCGAAGATATCGTCTACTTATCCAGTCGAGAGACGCAGTTGTATCTTAAGTCCATTTTCGGGAGTTTCAAGGGCTACGGGGAAGGTACTTGGGAAGAGCGAGTAGGTAAGTCCATTTTCAGGTACCGCGTGTCGCACGTGCTTGCGTTGAATGTTTCCGTTATTGCAAATGGTGGTGAAACCTTCCGCCTTATCACATAGCAAGCAGTTACGCCGGTAACACCTACGCCACAGCAAAACTGGGCATTTTGATTAAACGGGGTATTTATATTAACAAACAACATTCGGAACGCAAGTTCAAAATGGCGTCTTAATAATGTCCGTTGTTCTGCAAATTCAGCAGTGTTCAATCCTTTTTCAAAACTCAATAACTCCTCCCAATATTAGATCACATCACTGCGATGAGTTCGTCTCAGCAAGAACGTTCTGTGCTTGTCTCAGTTCGGGGTGCTAAAGTGGAATTATACCAACTAGTGCACCAGTTATAACACGACTAACAGTTATGATATTAACTAACATACCTTGGCTTTAAAACTCGAAATGTTTGGTAAAATTTTTGGAAAATACTGTGTTATCAACGAGTTTGCTGCACCTAATGGTACAGCTCCTGCCTATGAACGTTGTACTATTCTGAGATTAGTATGCAACCAATTGTGCTTGGAGGCAACGGTATAACTCCTTCGTATGAACATTGCACCATTCTGAGTTTATGGTTGTTATGAAACTGAAAATGAAGATTTGGACTGTTTCCAATAGCAATAATGTTTCATATTACTTATTATTGTTATAACTGTTGGTTGTAACAGCTAACAGATTTTAGCTGTACAACTCGAAATGTTTGGTAAAATTTTTGAAAAATAGTGTGCCACCAAGTTTGTTGCAGGTAATAACTTTGCAAGGTATAACTCCTTCGTATCAACATTGTATCATTCTGAGATTTATGGTTTTTAAACAAATGGAGATTTGGTACAAAAAGTACCAGTCCCAATAGTAGTATAATTTCCGCGATAGCAGTAGTATTGTTTTATAGTATATTCTTTATTATTGTTATAACTGTTAGGTGTGACAAAGTTGTAACAACAATTAACAGATTTTAGCTTTAAAGCTTTAAATGTTTGGTAAAATTTTTTAAAAACAGTGTGCCACCAACAAGTTTGTTGCAGTTAACAATATAACCCATTCGTATGAATATTCTACCATTCTGAGATCTATAGTTTTTTGAAGAAATGAAACTTTGAAAATGGAGATTTCATACAAAAAACCAATGATGTACTGTTTCCAATAGTAATATCGTTTTATATTTAATTTGACAGTGAGTGTAATACAGTTCTTTTGTACCTAGATGAAGTTGACCCAATAAAGCAACAAAGCTGACTTGGAGACACTTGCATAGAAGTTGTAGCTTTGTCTGTGGAGCAACCGAGACCGGCTTTGGATCCGTCTGGGGATAAGAACCAGCTTGTTGAACTCGACCAACAATATCTGCTTATTTAAACTAGAGTAAGTATCATTTTCGAAAAGTACCCATGTATAAATCCTCTCTTTACTTTTGTCATAGTTATTTCATAATATTTAATACCTATATTATATATGTGAGACTCCTTTTATATGAAAATGAAATTTTTATTAACGAATATTGAGAACACAAAAAGGACATCAACAATATCACTGTTGTAAGTTCCGTTCAAAAGATACAATACTAAGTCGTATCACTACAAAGAAGTTTGTCTTGGCTTTATTTATAGTGGAGCCAATAACAATTTCAGAACCATCGGACATACCCAACTTATCTAACAAACCTTACTTTTGGCATATAATATATCGAAATGGTCTAATAAAATTTTAGTGAAGTATACCAAAGTGAAATTGTAAAGTATACCTGTAAAATGTTGTTACAAACGTTGTGTCACTTATTCTTAATTTTTAACGTAGGTTGGAACTATACATAACGTGTATAGTACATGATTAACTTTTTAACTTCTTGATTAATGATATTGAGTTTGTTCTAGGTTCTAGAGTTGTACTAGGGAATGAGATGAACTTTGTTGCATTCATGTCCAATGAAGGAGTCTTACTTTAAATGCAATTAGGTATCGACATACAGCAAAATTTTTGAGAAGTGTACAACTGTTATTTCATAACTCTAGACATTCTAGAATAACTAAGATTATTTTTAAACACTTGACAGAATTCTCGATATTCCAGACACTTAATTAGAATCAAGATTAACTCTCATGTAACAACACAATCTAGCTTCTCTGAACTGTGTACTTCAGACGTAACTTCCATTCCAGAACTCTAGACGCTAGAATAACATAAAAGAGGTTTCTAGGTCCTCCTCAAACGCAACTCTAATGACAAAATTCTCAATCTTCCAGATACTTCTTTCACTCTACATTGACCTTAATGTAGCAATACAACTAGAGGTTCTTTAAAATGTGTATTCCTTTCAATAACTCTAGGTACCATAGATTAACTGAATAGATAATGCCGTTCTAAATTCGCTCCAAATGCAACCGTATGACTGAACTCTATATTTTCCTGTCTAAAGACACTAGAATAACTCTTAATGTAACAATATGCATAGGTGCTTCGTAACGTCGACATCTGCTTCATCTTCACTGGGAGGATAGGAGCACGCCGGCGCGTGAAGATACAGTTTTTTCACCTTGGGTAGTTCCGACAGGTCCACTCTTCAACCATGCCCGACCCCAGAGGCGGCAGCTCCGACGAGGGCAGCGATGACGATGAGATGGTGGATTACGAGAAAATGTATGATGATTTGTTTTCGGAGATGGCCTCGCAACAACACGTGGACCTCTCCAATTTCAAATTGAGGGATGCGGGCGTCGATTTCTTCAAGGGGTTCCTCGTAAATTCGTCCATTACACACTTGAAGCTCGATTTTAATGACATCACGGATGTGGGAGCGATGTTCTTGGCGAAGGGTTTGAAAGGTTCCAATGTCCAATTTCTCTCCCTTACAAATAATCAGATCGCCAGTAAAGGCGCGTTGCATTTATCTAGAGCGTTCAAATGTATATCATTGCAAAGGGTAGATCTCAGTAATAATCGCTTGGGCGATCTCGGTGTCACGCACTTAGCTAATTGTTTGAATTTGCCCACGATCTCCCACTTGTTCATCCGGGACAATAACATACAGGACGAAGGCGCCATGGCTTTATCGGAATGGCTGCCATACTCTATGGTTACTAAACTGGAACTTTGTAATAATGATATAAGTTATGAGGGCGCCAAACATCTGGCTGAGGCGTTGAAGCATACACACATCACACATTTACAGCTCGATGGGAACAACATCGATGACGAGGGAGTTAAAGTTATAGCGGAAGGTTTCAACGGCAGCAAAGTCACTCACTTGAACCTGAGCAGAAATCGCATTACGGGCATTTACGCCGCAAATTACTTTGCCGAGATAGTAAGTTACAATCCCAACCTGGTCTTGAATTTCGACAAAAATCACCTAACGTACAGCCCCGCCATCAAACGATTCCACGATGGGTTAAGGCACGTCAGGGGTAACTACATGATTTCCTTCGACGTGTTTTACGAAAATAACTCCAACTGCAGTTACATCTCCCACCACCTAAGTAAGTACGACAACACGACGACAATTTACGGAAACAACATCGGCGGCAGTGCCGCCTCGTATCTCAACGAACTCTACAGAGATACCTACATATCTGAACTGGTTCTCAAGAACGAACACTGGGGCGACGCCGCCATTCAGGACCTAACGCGTGCGTTCGACCGTATCGCCATCCAGTCCATGACGTTGACCTACGATCAAGTCATACGGATCGATTGCATGAAGAGTTTGGCGAAGGCGTTCGCGTGGAGCAAGATCTTCGTGCTCAACATCGATTCGATGGGGATCGGGGCGATCGGCGTCGAGCGCCTGATCGTCTTCCTGAAGGCGGGCCAGTTGATCGAGCTGAGACTCGGAGGGAATTCTATAGGTAACGAGGGTCTGAAGTGCTTGGCGCCCGCCCTTAAGTACAGCTCGATCATGAACCTTCAGATCCCGAGGAACAACATACAGTCCGCCGGCGTTCAGTACTTGGCAGAAGTGCTGAGGGATACGCACATAACCACCCTGAATTTGGGCGAGAATCGTATCGGGCCGGACGGCGCGAAAGCGCTCGCGGAAGGTTTGAAACGCAGCCAAGTTACGAACATCGATCTCAAGGGGAATCAAATTGGATACAGGGGATATGAGTACCTGAGGCAAGCCGTTGACGACACTAACATCATGTGGGAGAACTTGTGCGTTAATAACATAGAATCTGGCATGAAGACTGGGAAAGGGGCGCTGCCGAGGAAGGACAAGATGACCAACGCGCATAGGGCTCGCGAAACCTTCGAGAGATTCACGTGCCTCAATGATTCCAAGCGTGAATTCGAATTCATCGTTCCTCAGGGAAAGCTCGACGACTTGAACGGGTACCTTTGGTTGATGCAGAATTTCAGCGCCACTTCATACCTGAAGGTGCACGTCATCCAGGAAATGTGCGTCAGGGAACACATATTCGACTTCCGCGTCATGGAGAAGATATGCAAATTTACGACGGCTATACAACACAACTTTAATGTGTTCCTCAACAACCAAATTCTCACCTTATACAAGAGGCTCGGCGAGTACGATTATCTCGCTTTTATTCGTCATTGCGAAATGACCCAACTGTATGAAGTCGTTAAAAATTTATTACAGCACAGGGAGCTGTTCTACGTCGATGCAGATCACGAGATACTGCACCCGCTCATATACAAGTTGCTGAAGAAATACGACCTGAGTTTGTACAGCGAACAACTTGAACCTAACAAAAGGGCGTTGATAATAGAGTTTTATCAGCACAATTTGGAGATCGAGGGTGCGCAAGAAGTAATCGATATTTTGAAATCGTAAGGACCCTGTCGCAATTCAATTCAAATTTTGTATTTTGTTGTTTATCTAGTTTTGTTGCTTATATATTGAGTTACCTTTTATTTGATTACATATTTACGGAATGTTGTTTTGTTGTCAAATTTTGTATTTTGCCAAAGGATTTTGTTATAAGCCTATTTTGTAGTTAATCTAGTTTTGTTGATTATATAATGAATTACTTTTTATTTGATTACATTTACGGAATGTTGTTTTGTTCATTGTCTAAGAAGGAAGGTGCCTTTAATCAGCCACAACTCCAAGTAAGTTCGTTTCGGCTTTGTTCCAACAGTAAGAACTATAGTTCGTCCACGGACAATTGAATTCGTTACACTCATCACAGTCTTAGGTGTGCCTTACTTTTAAACACTTTGTTAGGTTATACAGTATGCATTACATGAAATATGAATTATAACCAATGTCTTGCGTATGATTGATTATACATTGCATGAAATATGAATTGTAATAACTGTTTAACGCACTCATTGAGTGGTAAGTTACTGAATAAAGTTTTCATTGATGCATCGTTTTTATATTTACGTTAAACGTATTGTATAAGCGAACTCACACGGTAGTTTCTTTTTTCTGGTTTAAACTATCTTCTGTCTTGTGAAGTTTCGAAGCACCTTTATTCAACTTTATTATCTGTTACTTTTGTTCACTAGTTTTGGCATAATTTTTAAAAACTGTTTAGACTAAAGGAGTTTATCCAATTTTTTGTTTAAAAAAGTGGTTTTAAGGTGTTTGATATTAAGAGATCTACAACTATAGATCAGGCACTATAATACTGGCATCCCAAGCAATTCCATGGTTTCAAAAAAATTATGAAATTTAGTATATTCTAGAAACACTTTCCAGAGTCTGAGAATAATTTATTGTCTAGAGATCGATCTTAAGAAGAGACAAAGAACTATTTACGAATTTCTGAATATAGTAAAAATGCTTCAAAAGTCCACAAATGACAGAACTTTTCGACTGTCAACGGAGATCTAGATTATTAAAAAAGAGTAAATTATTATAGAATGTTACATCTATAGTCTTGGAATAATTTATTGTCTAGAGATCTTAAGAAAAGAACGCAGAACTATTTCTGAATAAAATAAAAATGCTTTAATTGGCAAGTCCATAAATGTGAAGATTATCCAAATTATTATAGAAAATTGTTACAGAATCTACAAGCATTTATATAGTCTAGTGATTTTTGAAGATACGCATCTCATTGTTTCTATATGGCACCCTAATCAACTGGGTGGTTTCAAAACATTATGATTGTGCTACGTTCACTTGACAATAGGGGAATAATTCATTGTCTAAAGATAACAAGGATTACGGACTTCTGAATAACATGAAACTGCTTTAAATAGTAATTCCACGAATACGAGAACTTTCGAGTGTCTCGCAGAGTTCTAGATTATAAAAAAAAATATCATTCTAGAACCTTCATGCAAGCAATACAAACATGGTCCCAATTACTATTATTAAAATAAAGCTTTTAAGCTACACAGAGAATAGACAGATGGTATGAGACAACTATAATTTAGTAAAATATCCATGATGAATTAATAAGTAAAAAGAACATGTGGACGGACAGACAAAATCTGAACTGAAAAGTTTACATGCATTACCTAAATTTAGTGTTTTAAGAACTTAACGAAACTCGAGTACTACCTATTTGTAAAATACTTTAAAACCAGTTCTAATAACTCTCCCGCACATATAAAATATTAAGGAATTTCAGTGCGATAATTCCAGTTCTGTGCTATGGTAATCAACTGTGTGCTAAAGATCTAATGCTAAAATCATGTATACGGAGCTTTTCTATCGAAACGCATGGTGGGAAATCAACAAGAGCAAAAGAGGAACTAGTTGTTAGCATGACAGAGAGGGCAGTTTTGCACGTTGCCGGCCGAGGTTTAGCAACATCGCAAAAGGTCGTTCTCTGTTTAGCAAACGAGAAATGTATGGCCTTTCTTTCGCTCTTATGTTATTCCCATCCTGCGACTCTTTAGAAACGGTCTGTATATTATTAAATGTAGGCATCCCCATTAAATATGAAATAAATTTAGTTTGTTTCAGCAATAGTTCATTACTGCAAATTGTGAAAAACTTCTTTGTTTCCCTAATGAGACGGAAGATTAATCACAGTTCATTTAAGAAAATGCATAATTGATTCAGGATGTTCCAACCTATCGACAGCCACAATAAATTTGTGTAAATTATAAACGAATGAAATTATTCAAATCGAAGATCAAATCTTCTGCATTGTCATACCAGTTGATATAGAGTAGACATATCAATGTTTAATTAGGCGACAGCATCAAGCATCACTCGAAAGTGAGTGTGCACAAACTGATAGAAAACGAGATGTCATCGAGATATGCAACATTGTTGCTGTGATAGATAAGTAGAAATTGGATTGCATTAAGCACATATGAAATAAAAACATTGATGTTGCACTCGAAGGAAGTGAAAACTTTTATACGCGTGCCTAGAAAATATCTAGAAGGTTGAAGTATAGAAGGCAATGATAATGAGCTTTTCACTGGTGTAACGATGTCAATTTTACATATCCTCGCTTGTGGTGAGGGAAGAAATGAAAGCGCAGGTCTAGTAGAGTAGATTTATTAAAAATTTTTGTACTAAACGTAATAAAATCTTTGATATATCTATCCACGTAGGATATTTAACAAAAAAGTGTTCCCTGTCAGCAGGACACAGCATATCTCGGGAAATAGGTGTCTGAAAGGTACATGCATGGGTGGCGTAGAACGGTACAATACACCGTTTATAATAATAGTAATTATTATTTAGTGACACCTCTGTGCTGCCGCCGTCGTAGTCGTCGTCTTCATCGTATCCTCCTTCCTCGTCCTCCTCGCATTTACAACACACCAACCTGGTCGTATCGAACACGCGACTTTAATATAAAACAACCGATTGCATTTATAAACAAATACAGTGTGTTCTCACCTCAACAAAATAACTAAAAATATATTTTTTTTTCAACAAATTTCACTAGCAATATTTTAGTCTCATAATTTACATTCAAAAAGAGTTCATAAACACTGAGCATACTGAGATTTTAGAGTGCGTTACTAGTTACATCTTTCGTATCACACTTATCGTTGTTGCGACATCGGCTGAGGGGAGCGCCGCGCCTGCGGTGGGTTCCCGCCCGTGTTCACCGACGGACTGTTGCCGTTGCTCGTCGACATCTTCGAGAAGTTGAACAGCGTGTCGGGGAAGTTGGGCGGCGTCGCCGGCGTGTTGCACGGCGTCATCACCTACGAAATTGCTATGTCATTATTGATATCACATCACACCTAATTATATATTATACATAATATATTACTTATATCGAATGTGGATAAAATCTTTGAAAGACTAGTATAGTCTTTACGAGGCAAGTGTAACAACGAGGCTGGCGAGGAGAAAGGGGAACGTAAACGAGCCGCCTCCATAGGCGCGCGGAATATTTTTTACACACTTCAGTAAAATTTCCTGACTGAAATAATCCTGACGCAAAGCAACAATACGAGGTGACTCCATGATGACCATTCGAGAATCTAATTTTTTGTGTTTAAATCCGCAACTTAACAGAATTGACCTTAAAGTGTCTAAAGATTTATATTTATATTCCTCAAGACTGTAATTTTTGAAAAATTGATAGTAAAGTGGGCACCTCGTTTTTAGCATAAAAACGGTTCTGCGTATAACGTCTCTAGCAGCGTCATCTAATGCTTTGAACTTCTTTTGATTACCTAGTCTATTTTGATGATGATCTACAATTCCTCGCTGAATTATTTTATAAATTGGAATTAATGTCAAGTCTGAAATTTCTAAAATTAAGCAGCGAACCGATTGTTCGGGGGTGTCTTTGTTGGAGGCGCTTAAACATATTTAAAATTACTGTTTGTAATTGAGGATGTAGATCCTTATTTGCAAACTCCCAAGAAGGAGACGAGGAAGAGCAAGAGGGTTAAGTAGTCACGTTTTCCACATCAACTCGCACTGTTTCTGTCGCCCACGGTCTCCAAAACGCCATTCCGATTACAAATTATTATAAATATAAAAACGAACGGCAAATTATACGATTATGAAATTAACTTAACAAACAAAATACCTCTATAACTGAAGAAGACTGAAGACACGTGTTCGAGACGTTCTAGGAAAGATCCAGTCGTCCAAAACGTTTATGAATCCACTACAGCACAAGCGAGAAAAGTAAACTATTGACAATATTTAGGCGTGTAACTTGCTCGACGTGGAACTGGAGTGTTCCAGGACGAGTTCCCTAAATAACGTATCATGTATCGAGCATGCCATATATGTTGTTATTGATCGATACCCGTATAAGCTTGTATATATGTTGGTAGTTACACTGGCTTCGTAAAGACTATACCTACATAATCGTTTGTATAATTTCTTCATTAATTCTGCATGAAAATCAATATTAATTCATCTAGTACAACTAGATATAAAACGACTGAATTGCCTAAATATAGCAAAAGAATAGTATTTATATCAATACAAAACTTTTTAACAAGTTACCTGAGTTTAAAATATCGAAAGGTTCTAAAACATTTATTAAGACAAACATGTACAACTGATGGACATGACTGAACTGTATAAGTAAGTTTAATAGATGATCTTTAATACGTGATAATAAAATAATCAAGATAACCCATAAATATACTTGATAGTGCCACATGACAAGCACTTTTATAAACATACAAGTTGTTTCATATCTATAAATGTATACTTTTATTTGTCTTCTAATATTTAGTTATATCTTAGTCTTTAAATTATAATGCTTATTTATAAACATATCATACTAGCGCCTGCGCACACAGAGGTATTTACCTCTCTCTTGCAAGATACTATATACGCTCCCCAGGAGTTTTTCCATTGTATTGCTACAGAAATAAATGCATATTACACTATTATATGATATTCATGTATTAAAAAATTTTAAGTGCAGACTGAGTATAATATGAACATCGACTTCACAGGAGCTTTTGAGTAAGTAATAATCAAATATTCCAATAAAAAATATTAATTATATTTTTGCACCCTTTAAGGAAGTAAAAAGTCATGTAGGGTTGGTACTTCTTCTTCTGATTTGACATTGGAATAAGTTAATTTCCAATCAAAACAGCCAACTGAACCCCATTTATAAGTACTGGCCAAAAGTACTTTAGTTAGCCGGCAGTTTTAGTCGGGAATTAACTAAATGCGATGCCTTAGAGTTTATTTTTTTGATTAAGTTTAAAGACTGTGTAAATACTGACACTGAAGGCGAAATATGCAGCTACAGTCCAGGTAATGTGACACAGAAAAATTTGAGAAATGGTTGAAGTGAACTTACATTAACTAATTCTGCAATGTTTGCTTCAAAAATTGTGAAAATAGTAAACCAAATGCGGAATATGTATCTACATTGCAGGTAAAATCATATATAAAAGAATGAAAAATGCTTGGATTAAATGCAAATTTACATAAATTAGTTCTGTATAAAATTCTTCATATGTACGTAGAGCTTGATTAGTTTACTTCAAAAATCGTGAAAATAGTGACCCAAATCCTAAATAAGTATCTGCATTGCAGGTAATATGGTGAGCAACAATTAATGAAAATTAAGTTTGCTTCAAAAATACAATATTGACATCAACTACAAGATACGTACCTACACTATACTGTAAGTGATATTATCGCTTATAGTGATTAATATATTGATATGTTGATATCATATTATCAAGCAACAAAATGAGCATTGAACGGTGCTTCGAAAACATAAATAGCATTGTAAATAGGAAAATCAAAAACAATTATCGAGATTGAAAACAACACAGTAATAATTGTTTCTTGTTGCTTTTATCAAACCTGAATCCAATCTGTTACATTCTTTGAAAACGTGACAGGGTGACTAGCCACATTAAAATTCACCAAATAAGGATGTGACTTGTATCGGCAATCGATGTTATTGTAATGCATTTAGAGTATTATTTTCGAACGATGGTGAATCATCAAGGTTTATCCACTCTACAAGTAATTTATTATTAAACTGTTTGTTTGTTTATAAATAACAAAGCTCACTTTATTATGGAGAAAAATAAATAATATAATAAAATTCCTGGAAGTCTAAACTCGTTGAATGACACACCATCAGAGGAAAAGCATTTAAAATAATAGAAGCTGGGAAGTATATAAAGACATACAGTGTAAACTCTCTATAACGAATTAAACAATGCAGATATAAACCAAACACAGCTAACCATTGTTTACTGTATAGAGTTTACACTGTATTTGGTATTAACTTAAGAAATACAAACCTGGCCGAAATGTGAGGTGCCTGAGGGACATGAAGGTAAGGCGGCATCTTGAAAAAATATACTGAGGGCAGTCTGCAAAATAAACGTATTCATCACTTGTACAAACATTGTAAATAGTTAAGGTGAAATTAGGATTCACAATTTCTGAACTACATTTGGCAACTGTGAATACCCTCGTCCCCTTACAAACTAGCCAAAATTGTTAGATTTTCCAAACACAAAAATACTGATGATAATCTAACAATTCCGTCTATTATGACATAATAAAAAAGGGAAATCTCGCATCACCCTTTCAAGACTTCCAGCAGGAACTTCAGACATTCTCCTCTGCCATCAGTTGCTTTCAATCAGATTCGAAACATATTCACTCTCAATCCATCAGGCTTTCCCATCGGAACATTCTTTCTTCAGGTTCTCGGTTCCTCCATCCAAGCGAATACAATCCGAAACACTTTTACACACTGCAGTTTTACGAATTTAATACTCAAATCCTTTCGCTCAAACAAACCGTAGGTATGGTACCTAATGCATATTTTGGATTTCGGGGAATTTAAGAACAAACGGTACCCCAGAAACCCATTTATGTATAATACCCATGTGTACAGTACAGCCCGAAAATCGAGAATTTTCACTCTATCCAGACAAACGAGTAAATATTTTTGAGTTGTAACAACCAAACTGTCATTGTTTGCAGAAACTGTTATTACTACTTAGAATAGTTCTAGGCCAACTGACCAACTTTAACAATGAGTAGAGTGAATATGGCTCAATATTTAATGAGCTTATACCGTCAGTTAAGAGGTAATTTTCTACATTAGTTAATCAGATGAATCTTA
Organism: Cryptocephalus moraei; assembly: GCA_946251905.1. Taxonomy (NCBI): domain Eukaryota; kingdom Metazoa; phylum Arthropoda; class Insecta; order Coleoptera; family Chrysomelidae; genus Cryptocephalus; species Cryptocephalus moraei. The sequence goes on along the minus strand of OX276465.1, from coordinate 18,328,417 downwards.
AGAAGACTAATGGATTCTTTGAAGGGTACATGGAAATAGAAAAGCTGCCTGAAAGGTTAGTTGAAACTCAAAGTCCCTAAGTTAATCAATTTCTACAAGGATATTTGATGTTTATACAAAAACCATGAGCGATTAAACAAGTAAGTAAATAATATAAACACCAAAACAATTATTTAGAACCTCACTGTTTGCTGAAATTATTACTACCGTCTAGAATGATAATAATTCCATTTACCTAAAGGTGACCTGACTTTAATAATAAATATGTGAATCCAGAAGATTAATATAATGAGGTATAGCAAAATTACAAATGGCAGTTTTCGCTCAATCAATCAAATTAACTACTACAATTACTCAATCTAGCTGGATCTCCATTGCCTATGTACAATCAGAATTCTAAATTCTTGCGAAAAAAATAAAACAACTGATTAAATTATGTATATACAAATTTCTCGAAGGAGAGATAATGTAGACTATCATGACTCATTTCTGGTAAATTTGGTATCTCAATTCTCTCACTATTCCAGATTTTAAGAGGTTTTCAACAATTTATCAGTAGCATTATAAGAATAACGCTACATTTTCTAGTTTCTATCATCCCCTTGATTTCCAGGATCACCAGGACCACCTGATCATTCTGAAGAAATTAGAAGGATCGAGATAGCACGGGCAGGATTTATGAATATGAGTAAAATTCTATGTAATATGAAACTATCAATGACAACTAAACTAAGAACCCCAACATTACATTTGCTTACATTTGGACGTTAATTTACTATTTAAATACTATTTACCGTTACCTCTCACAATATCCATTACACAAGCCAGAGGAAAATAGAAACGATAAACTATTATACCTACTGTCTGATTTTATATTTTGTTTTATTTATTTGATACGACGACTTCATCAAGTAATTAAGTGATTATTTCTTTGTTCAAGAAGAATTTCGTTGTGTTCATTAATTTACTTACTTTTTTATAATACTAATTTAATCATTATTATTGGTAAGGTCTGTCAAGCTAGCACCCCCACCACCACGGAATAGAAATTTGATTGCCCAGGAATTATGTGCTCTTTATGTGCTAATTATGTGCGGCAATGGCAATTTTTGTGCTCAAAGGGATCTTTGAAAAAAAACATATTTGAAGCGTGGGGGTGCTGACTTGATATCAAGCTAGCACCCCCCCATTTGCAAAAGCAGAAAACGGAGTCTGATAAACGCTATAATTATGTGCTATTTATGTGCTTTTCAAATGCCTTGAAGCGAACTTGATAAATCAACCCCTTCTTCGAAAAAGTCACCCCCAAAAGTAACACCTTCAAGAGGTAAAATCCACAACGATCGAGCACAAAAATATTAAACTATACTAAAACGTGGAAATAATTATGTGCTCTTCAAATATCCTAGTCGCGATTTTTGTGCTCGCACCCTTCTTCGAAAAACTCACCCCCGAAAGTAACACCTTCAAGAGGTGAAACCTAGAACGATCGAGCACAAAAATTTTAAACTACGCTAAAACGTGGCATTAGTTATGTGCTCTCCAAATATCCTAGTCGTGATTTGAAGGTGTTACTTTAAGGGGTGAGTTTTTCGAAGAAGGGTGCGAGCACAAAAATCACGACTAGGATATTTGGAGAGCACATAATTAAAGCCACGTTTTAGCGTAGCTTAAAATTTTTGTGCTCGAGCGGTGTGGGTTTCACCTCTTGAAGGTGTTACTTTCGGGGGTGAGTTTTTCGAAGAAGGGTGCGAGCACAAAAATCGAGACTAGTATATTTGGAGAGCACATAATTAAAGCCACGTTTTAGCGTAGCTTAAAATTTTTGTGCTCTAGCGGTGTGGGTTTCACCTCTTGAAGGTGTTACTTTCGGGGGTGAGTTTTTCGAAGAAGGGGTTGATTTATCAAGTTCGCTTCAATGCATTTGAAAAGCACATAAATAGCACATAATTATAGCGTTTATCAGACTCCGTTTTCTGCTTTTGCAAATGGGGGGGTGCTAGCTTGATATCAAGTCAGCACCCCCACGCTTCAAATTTGTTTTTTTCAAAGATCCCTTTGAGCACAAAAATCGCTATTGCGGCACATAATTAGCACATAAAGAGCACATAATTCCTGCGCAATTAAATTTCGATTCCGTTGTGGTGGGGGTGCTAGCTTGACAGACCTTTATTGGTATTATCATCACTATAATTTATAGAGATAATTTTAACTTTTCTAGTATAGTAGTGTTTAGACGCTATAATCGTTATAGGCTCGTCCGTCCTAGATTTTTGTTGCCAATCAATACGTAATGGGCCCGTTAAATGGCGAGCTCAAAGAATTCTCAATAATTTTAAGAACTTACTGAAAAATTTATCAAAATGTTACGGTAGCAATTTACGAGGGTGGCTCGGGCTATCATCGGACATGTCCGCTTTCTCTACGTCCCTCAAACTTGAACCACATTGTTTACAGTTGAACTTGAACTTGTAAATTTTTATATATTTACTGTAAGATAATTAAAGATAGTATTTCACAATGTATCTACTATCGAAATAGGTCTAGGTGAAATTTAATAGAATCGGTGACCGGTTTCGGCTAATTCGCCATCATCAGACCTAATTAATTGAAACAAATGTACAATACAGAAAAACGAGACACCAAGTAGTAATAGTACCTATTTCATCATTAGTGGCCACTTTAAGAAACTAGAACTAGAGGATCTACGTATGTATGTACTAATATTGAAATGGGTTGTTCGTCATTAACGTTGACATACCAGAAAGCCTTACAAACTTTCAGCCTCCATCTACAACTTTGCTCACACAAAACTAGTAGGTAGTACAGTGAAACCCCTCTATTATGTACACTGACGGGATAACAAAATATGTCCATAATGGAGGGGTGTCCATATAATTGAATTTCCAACCAAGATACGGTATTTAAACTGTCATTAATATCGTCTTTTGATATATTGTTTTTTAAATTTTTGAACTTGACGAAGAGCCTCTTCGTAATTTTGAAATGTCCGGTTCAGCCGTGTTGGTGAAATTTTATTTGAACTATTAAATATTCAAAGGTCGAAGACAAACTGAGGTATTTTCCTACCATTTTTAATATTTTTGCTACCTGTCAGTTACCTGTTCTAAAATCCCGAGATTTGAGGCTCGTTAACCCGCTAATTAAGGGCCAGTTCTCAAGGATGACTCATTGTAAAGTTCCCTTGACTACATATGACTGTCCTTAAAATAGAGCGGTGAAGTATGAATTTTAGTGTCCACGTCCATATTAGATGGTGTCCCTTATAGAGGGGGCAACGCTCAATGTATTCTTAAAGTCACTAGATATATAAAGTACTACAGCAAACTCCACCATTTTTGGGCAAAAAATTTGGCGCCAAATTTGAATTGCTAACAAGAAATAATGAAAACAATGCTTCTTGTTTTAATTAATTGCCTTACTATCTGCATTTCAATTATTAACGCATGTTGATACAGTTGTGCTTTTTTTAACAATACAGTACAAAATTGATTTTTATTTACCATTAGCAATTCAAATTTGGCGCCTTATTTTTGGCCAAAAATGGCGGAGTTTGCGGTACTTTATATATCTAGTGACTTTATGTATTCTTATGGCAGTTTTCTGGGATATTAGAAAAGGTCCATAATACAGGGGTGTCACTGTACTAGGTATACGGAGCTTTGCTATCGAAACGCATGGTGGGAAATCAACAATCAACAGCGAAAGAGAAACTAGCAGTAATTTGTTAGCATGACAAAGAGAGAAGTTTTGCAACGTTGCCGGCCGAGCAGGCAGTCCAAGTCATCGCGTATCGCGGTCCCGTATCGCTTTACACTTTCGGATGTGTGCGGTACAGTGTGCGGAGCGGATGATCATCGCAAAAGGTCGTTCTCTGTTTAGCCAACGAGAAATATATGGCCTTTCTTTCGCTCTTATGTCTATCCCATGCTGCGACTCTTTAGAAACGGTCTGTATATAATATGTAATATCACTTATTGTCTTGTTTTCAACCTGGATAGTTCATTGTAGAGTAGATACTAAGAGAAATAAATGTTAGCGACGCGGAACTTCACACGCTACGTGTTTATCATGAAAGTGTTAAGGTGGATTTATACAGCTTTTATTTAACAGCAACATTAGTAGTAGTCGTAACTTAAAAGTTGAATCACCTAGAAATAGACGTGGCTGTTTACACAGTCTCTATTTTAGTATTAGTCGTAACTCCCTTAATGCAGTAACCTTGAAAGTTCGCAAAATTGAACTTTGCCGTAATTTAGCATTAGTGGAAAAGAAAATACCACATTCCTTCTTTTGACATTTGGTGTGTTATCTGTTTTGAACCAGTTATCCCTTACGCCTTAACCTGAATTCTAAACAATATCTAAAACGAAATCTTCATCATCTATCATGTGATTTTGGTAAGTTTACGTTTATACTATGTGACGTATTCATATGATTTCAAATAAAATATTCAACATTTTGAGTTTGAGGTTATATCGTCATTCATAATATTCGTATTGATGGTGATTAAACGGTGTATTACAAAATGATTCCAGAGGACTTTTTATTGCTCGGAATCAAGATAACCAGATAACCACCATATATTATTATAACCTCAACTTAAAAGACGTATTAATGTGTCAAATCTGTCAAATGCCGATAACACAGTTTTCTGCATTATCGGCAATCACACCAAATTTCATACAGAAATAGAAACGGTTCTATTTTATCAAACAACTTGTGACTGAATGTGATTTGGATTGTGACAGACCTTGTGACTTATTCTGTATGATAAATCACATAGTGTAAATACTAAAAATTTAGTTGTGATCAAATTACATGACAAAATCATATGAAAAATCACATAGTGTAAAGGCGTCAATCTAAACCTTAACCTCACTTTCAGTTGTAATTTTTATTTCTTATAAACCGCAAGACAAATTACGACTAAAGTTAGTAGCGGCTAAAGATGATACTAATGCTAAATTAAAGCTGTATAAATCCATCTTTAGATTAGGCTTGAGATTCGAGGGGGATTTTAAAAAAAAAATTCTATGGAAACCTCGAGAAAGACAAGTTGCGTGGGAAAAATAGGCGTTTGATCCGAGTATATTTTTACTAACAAAGTCTTTAATAACGATCTTTGGATCCTCCAAGTTATAACTGTCGTTTCCTTGTGTGACCATTACAAAAGAGAGACCTCCCGAGCGACATTAGACGCTATTATTACCGCATCCGCGTAAATAAACCGTCTGGCGAAGGCACCGCAATAAAACTTTTATAGGCGAGCAGTAAAGTTCAGAAGGACACCCTGTAAACGACGTACCGTTACGTTTTAAATGTTTTCGTCTCGGGGCCGTCGTCGATTTCCTCGAAAAACAACAACAACAAAACAAAAACATTCGGAACGGAACGGATGGGGATCAAAACAAAATGAGTATCTAGTACATACTCATAATAATAATAAAGTCCAGAGGAGGAAACGTGACGTCGCGGTCTTACGTAAACCAGAAGTGTATTTTTGAGGACAGGACGGTTTAGATGTAATGTAATGTAGGTGATATATTTGTTGTCACGAGGAGAGGAGAGGGGCAGGAGGCAATCTCGAGAATTCCAACAAGTGAACCAAAATAAACATCCGTTCCCGGTTGTTGTTTATCGGCCACGCACCGACCTTGAGGGCCCAGTCAGTCAATAAAACGAGCCTCGCCGCGGAAGGGAACATTCGACCGCATACACACACAAACAAACTCATCCAAAACATACGTCGGCCATGTTGATTCTCGCGACACGTTTGTTTACAAACGCTCGCCGGGAGAACTCTGGACCCCCTTCCCGCATAATGATAGTCTTCCCTTAAATGCACTCACCTCGAATTGCCAGTGGGCCGACTGCAGGATCTGCTTCGCCTGTTCGTGAGCGCAACCGGCGGCCAGCACGAACTGGTTCACCATAACTTGCTCGCGTAGCGACAAATCCATTCTCGCTGCGGCGGATAAACAATAATAAATAACCAGCACACGCACACACACACGGCACGGCACCGCAGATCGTACGGTACGGTGAGATGAGTTCTCTTTCGCTCCGGCGTTTCGTGATATTTAACTATCTTTAGTTCCGAGGTAGACGCGGACGCGACGCGATACCAAATGGAGGATGGAGATGAAGGAGGCGGACGAAACTGCCAATGAGAGAGCGAGATGAGCGACACGTGACCGTCTGGCGCATGCGTCGTCGACCGCGCTAGACGGGCATAGATACTCCATTGGATTCTTTCTCTCGCTCTATTGCGGGTTTGTCAGAATCGGCGTGCAGAATCTTATTATCTAAATATATGAAAAATAAAATTGTCGAATTCATTATTTACACCTTCATCTTCAAAATATTAATTACTTAGAAATATACTAATTTAATCATCATTTCTTAAACTAAATAATTAAATTCCAAATTTTGATAAATATTTATTAATAATATACTTAACTAACAATTTTTAAGTGAAAATTTATTTTTTATTAATAATTATTTGAACTGTTTATATAATTATGTTTTTATACTTAGATAGCTTATACAAGAGCATAGTATCGAAGATACTAAAAGGAAAATTAGATTTTTTTAAGTATTTAAAGAGAAATCTCAATTTTGTACAATTATTACAAGTCGTACCCGGCATACGTTGTAACACCACGTAAAGTTTAAAAAAAGAAAGGTAAATAAAAATTATAGATGACCCGGTGGACTCCGTATCACCTACATATATTTTTGAAAAATATGGTCAAAACTTGATACAAAATTTTTATCAAAATTAAATTAAATACAACACAGTTACCTATACACATAATCAATTTAAAGCTTTCCGATGTACTATATTTTTTGTCTTTTTTTGCGGTGCGTAAATATATAAAAATGATGGTTTTACGACTCGCGAACATGCGACGTATAATTGCCCATGCGCGAAACAGGGAAACTCCAAGTTGATTCCGTAAACTGTCCTTGTATCTGCAATGGACTACCTAAGCCTGACGTGCAACCGAGAAAGCGTGCAATTCTCTCATTAGAAGATTTTATTTTCAAGTTTGTTATTAGTTTTGACGTGAATATGAGACTGGTCAGGTCAATATTTGGTGAAAACTTAGGACGGTTCAACGTTTTAACAAAGTATTTGTGATAAAAGGTAAGTCTAATTATTATTTTTCGCCCATTTTAGTTTTTTGAGGTTATGTTTTTAGTTACTAGTGTGATTTATTTTGTGTACTTTTAGTTAAATAAAACCATTTGAAGGCAGAATTTTGATTGAAAAATGGTATCCAAACATGTTTTGAAGATCTGCGACATTATTGAGTTTTTTGAAGACGAGAATAAAATGATAAAAGGGGTGAAATTCATTGGAATCCAATCATGTAAAAAGCATGCAGTTTGATGCTGATTGTATGATTATTATAGGGGAAATACATACCAGCATGAAGGATAAAATATATAGAGTACAGGTAAAGTATTCTGCTGCCCATAGATTTTATAGATATTTATCTTATTAAATGTTCCTATTGCAGTTTACGCTAAATAAATCAGGAGAGATTACTTCGGCTACTTGTACCTACCCGAAGGGTACAAAATGCCATCATATTGCTGCGCTGGCTCTTTTTTGGGTTTTTGGGCATTATAATATGACAACTGCAAACTAAGGAGTGCTTTAAAGGTTCTCGATCTTGCCTCTGAATGTAAAAAATTTACAAACTTTTTGGTCACTGTAGTGCTTACAGTCAGGCACAAAACACATAACCATGACTAGAGATATTGACCACGAGCCTAAAAAACGGTCTTTAAATACAGCAGCACCACTAAACTTAACAAAAATGGTAAGTTTTGATGAAAATAAAACGATAACATAACCTATAATCTATAATATGGGCCAAAACTACATTATACTACTTACCTATCTAGAAATATTTGGTGATAACAAATGTTTGAACAAACTTTATCACAATATATAGCTGGCAACTCTTATTTACAACAAAATTAGGAATAAATGTAGAACTAAAACTCTCTTATGGACAAATTGCGTGCTTTCTCGATTTGTTTGGAAAGGTTTGGAAGCTCCGCCCCCTCGCGTGACGTCAGCACTTAGGTAGTCTATTATTCACTGTTGAACGCAATTCTGTAATACCAATACGAATGTTATCATTATCTGTCTCTCGCTGGTCGTCAGTGCGATTTGCACGTGAGGTAGCTCGTCGCACATTTGATTGACTTCGACGACCTAATAAGTCAGGTCGTCTTCTATATATATAGAGATTAATCTTCACATTAGCAGATTTTCAATTCACATATCCTGCTTCGATGCATTTAGATCAGATTAGTTAGACAGTTCGTAGTTAGGCTTCGTAACGACCTTCTTACTGTCTTCTAGGCTAGTTAGGTTTTATCTATGTTCTTCACCTAACTGTGAACCGTGGTGAAATTCCACCTTAGAAGCCGTGGTTGAATGCGAAAAAGGAAACAAAAAGTGATCAATATCAACACGTCTACAAAATTAAGAGGAAAAAGACACCAAAAAAATAGTCTATGCTAAGAATGACTACTGGGAAGGAACATGTGGAGAGATCGATAGGTATTGGGAACACTAGGGCAAATAAAGCGTGGAAAATATTGAAAGGAATGAGAACCAACAATAAAGATGCAGCATGAATAAGTCTGATTAGCGTGCGAAAACCTATTATGACTGAAAATCGACCAAACTTCAGACATAGAAGATTCATACATCACAGTACATCAATATTAACGTGGAACTTTTGAAAGTAGCGCCCGATGCTGTTATGGATCTTTTTCAGTTCCAGTTCCTCGGGGTTATCCATTCTTAAAGGGAAGAGAACCGCAGACATCTCTAATAAAATAGACCAAGGAAGAAAAGCGATTCTCCAACTGCACTCACTACTTTGGAACCCAGCTATAACAAAGAGGACCAAAATCACTATATGCAAAAGTCAATAGTAGTGCGGAGCTGAAACCTGGGACCTGAGCAAGAGGGATAGATACCTACCACCAGATGTCTACTTTTTATATTATAGATAGAATTTGGTTGACAAGTAAATGAAATCAAGACCAAATAGACTGCATATCGATGACTATGAATTTTTCTGAATATGGTTGCTTCAGTTTCGATCTCAAAATAATTGAAATTTTCTAGAAGATACCAATTATAGAAGATAGTTCTCAGAAGAGGAAAACCATCTAGATCAGAAGCAATAAAATCCATTTCTTCATCAGGTTTGGAGAGTTGTAAAGGTGTGGCTGCTAGATGGCTGATGAGATGACTGGGTTATTGAAGATTCCTCCGATGGTTTTGGTGGAGGATTGTCTGAAAATACTTTTAAAGGCTCCTCCATGCTTCTTGTCCCGATCAGAAATTGAAGTTCACTGCACAATGCTTCCAGCACAGCGGGCTATACTTTTATGATCTTCAAGATGTATGCCATGTTCATGATTTCAGTATGGCTTGTCACACACAGTAGGAGACTTGCACCGGCCAAATTGCTCAGCAATTCGAAATAATCCTTGGATATTCCACCTGCAGTTTGTCACTCTATAGTTTGTTCGATGATTTCCCGAGACACACGGATCTGGAAACGTGCCAGATGAGTCGTACCACGACATCGATTAGCTAGTGGAAAAATTAAATTTCGAATTCCGTAATGGTGTCCCGACGATAAAGTTAGCATGGAGTAAATTGAGCCGTCCCCCTACAACACACGAGCGCTTATTGATTTTCCACTTAACGCGTATTCAACGCCAAAAACAAAAGGGGGAAAGAGAGTGACGGGAGAGGCAACAGTTTGTTAAGGTTATGGAAAATCTGACAGGTGGTTAACAAAGGGGGAACACCCGATAAGTGCTATTAGATTACACACACACACACACCTCCACTACTTCCTTTTCGATACCGAGCGCCCTTCGTTCCGTTTCCGCGCTCGTTAGTTCCGTCGATAATAAAAAGAAGGTTGTGAGATAGAAAAATTGTTATAATAAATTGTTATCGTTAGAGTGAGGTGATAAATAAGTAACACACACATACACACGTTGAGTGCCTATCGAATCGGCTTCCATTTCGTAGAGGAGAGAGACGTATCTCATTTCGTCTTCCACATGGACTACGACTACCTTATCAAGTTCCTCGCCCTTGGAGACTCTGGCGTTGGAAAGACGAGCTTCTTGTATCAGTACACCGACGGGTTGTTCAATTCCAGATTTATTTCCACCGTCGGCATCGATTTCAGAGAGAAGAGAATGGTGAGTGGACGAGATACCTGATGGACTGTCTGTAAAAGTTTAAAGTTTTGACTCCAAACAAAGAAGGAGAACGTTTAAATCTTAGCTTTCCTTTTTCCTTTCATCTTAGTGGATATTATGGATTTACCAATCAAATATTCTAGAATTTATTCAAATAATTTATACTCACGCCTAGTCACAAGTGGCTAAAAACCATACACATTATAGCGTAGTTATTATATAGAAACCATATCGTATAATTAAGTAGGTGAGAAAATGTGACGAACATATAGTATCAATAATGAGCTCACTTCAAAGTTTTACATTTGGAACACAATTTTAATCTAGATTGCCTGAAAAATGTTGATTGCAGAATCTATTAATTTAGTTGACTATTACAGAAAAGGAAAACATGATATATGTTATTATATATCTGAATGACCCAACATTGCTATCTAATTTCCGAAAAGATGTTTCAATCACAACCAAATGTATTTACTAGATCATTCTAAGATAGGATCTGGTTTTCAAATATCGAAGATTAAAATGATAACATTAGATTCTAATTACAGTAGAACATATGGAAGGCAATTATCCAAACAAAACTATCTAGATAGACTGAAGACTGAATATAGAAGGTAGACTTTAATAATTGTATCCTTGACGAGTATTATATAAAATTAAGACCAGGATTAGATAGATATATAGATTATACATCTAGAATCCGATTAATGACCACAAAGGTTGTAGCTATGACTAACATTTTTAATTTCCAGAAATCTGCTGAATAAGCTTTTTCAACAGTTTCAATAAAGATTATTAAGATTATCTAGAAGCTGAGATCATAATTATACAATAAACTTGTCAATAACAAAAGATATGAAAACCATTTAGATTGAGAGGTTCTAATTGTTAAATGTGGTTGTCTATATAGCCAATTAATCTATCTAGGTAGTCTGGATAATTGTAGAGTTAACCAGTATTATAGAAGATCGTTGCCAGATTATATATAGATTGTGCCAATGACATATTCAAATACTTAATATAGAATCTGGCGTTCAGTAAAAAGGACCAAAATCATGTAAACTGTATAAAAGATTCCTAATTGTAGAATCTGGTTGTCCACCGCTAATATAAATGATTATAAATGTAGAATCTTGTTGATCATCATAGAAATTAAACACTAAATAAATCGTATTGATGACTAATGCTTCTAATTTCTGGAAATCTTCTCTACGTATTATTAATATTAGTTTTAATAAATTATATAGATTTTATGGAAGATAGTTACTAATATAGAATTTGGTTGCCAATAACTAAGGATCTAAATCATCTAGATTGACTGGAAGGTTGTAATTATAGAATCTGGTTGACGCGTATAAAGAATTAGAACCAAATGACTTAGATTGTCCAGAAGACTGTCATTTCTAATTGCCGAAAGTCTGCAGAATGAAGGTGATTTAATAGATTAAGAATTTTCTGCAAAATATCCTAATTGCAGAATTCTTTGGAAAACTGTGTAATTGTAGACTCTGGATATCAAGTGCATTAATTAGATCGCCCGGGAGATTATAATTTCTAAAAGAGTTTGTCAGAGGAGATCTGGTATGAATCTACAGATTCTAATTAATCAGCTATCAACAGTACTCAGAGAAAGTTTTCATATCTTCCAGATTTATCAACTGAAAGGACGCAGCCTGAGAGTCCACCTTCAACTCTGGGACACAGCAGGTCAGGAAAGGTGAGTAGTACACATCTGCTGGAATACAATTTTGTTTCCGCTGCGACCTCAAAACGTTTTTATTATCACGATTTAGATTTCGAAGCTTAACGACCGCATTCTATAGAGACGCCATGGGATTTTTGCTTTTGTTTGATCTGACGAACGAGCAGTCGTTCATTGAGATCCGCAATTGGATTGAGCAGTTAAGGGTATGGAAGAAATGAAAGTTTTCTTTGCTTTTCGCGAGCTTTACGTGTAGCATGCATAGATTTTGCTTTTCCAAAACATACTTCATCCCCATTTTAAGACATTGTTTTGTATATTATGTGTGCAATTTTTATAAACGCAAAGGCAGTTAAATGTTACATGATGCATGCACTGTACATAAACTGTGTTAGTATTGTAAAACGTCCTGGCATGAAATAGAATAAATTTTCTGACGTGATGAACTTTAGAGTTCAAAAGTGCAGTAAGAAATCATTCTAGCTTTATTTCTATCCCTTCCTAATCACACATAGCAAAGTTAGTAGAAGACACATTTCCGAAAAGTTTCATTTGGAAGGCAGAAACCAAAGAACTTTTGAACATTTCAAAAACTTCAGAAAATTAAATTTCCAAATGATTGGGAAAAAAAGAAAAAAATATTATGAAGAAGAACCACGATAAACACCAACATAAAAAAACGTTTGTCCTGCAAGTCGCAGGAATAAAATATGTTCCCAATAAAACTTTCCCGAAACGTTCCTCCTGACTTTCTTTACTATCTTTTAATAATCCGTGTTTTTGACTAGATACATGCCTACTGCGAGACCCCCGACATAGTACTATGCGGAAACAAGGCAGATCTAGACGACAAAAGAGTGATAACTGAGTGGCGTGCTAGAGAGCTAGCTGAAAAACATGGGTAAGACACGAGTTGAGTTGAAAGCATGCAAATTTCTTAAGATTCATATTTAAATGTAGAATATTTTGAAAATACACGCGAGTTTTGGAAGGTCTTAAAGTAACAGTAGATAGTTCTACTTAACTTGAAGTGGTCCAGGTCAGTGCTATAGGCTCCTGAAGTGGCTGTAGGCAGCCTTATTTAGACATAAATGGTTTAGTTTAGGTGAGTCAAGGAAGGTCTTCAAATGTCAGTAATTAGTCTTGCCTGGGCAGAAGTTGTCAGTCGTCTCCTGAATGGTCCTAAAGTTGACTGTAGCGAGCCATAATTAGGCTGAAGAGGTCTAGGCGAGTTCCTGAATTCCTGAAGTGGCAGTAGACAGACTTGACTAGGCCGAAGTGACTCTTGAAAGGTTCTGAAGTGAGAATACACAACCTGGTCCAGGCCGAAGTGGTCCAGGCGAGGGCTGAAAGGTTCTAAAGTGTCAGTAGATAGCCCTACTGAGGCTGAAGTCGTCTAGACCAGTCCTAGAAGATCCTAAAACTGGCTGTAGACAGTCCAAATTAGGTTGAAGTGGTCCAGGCGAATCATGGAAGGTCCTGAAATCACAGGAGACGGCCTTGCTTAGTATGAAGTGAACATGGCGAGAATGGCAAGTCCTAAAACACGTCATTAAAGAGATTTACCTAGGCTGAAGTGATCCAGTCGAGATCTGGAAGGTTCTCAAATGTCAGTAAATAGCCTGGCCCAGGCTGAAATCGCCCAGGTGAGTCCTGGAAGGTCCTAAAACGACAGTAGACAGCATTGTCTAGCCCTAAGTGGTCCAGTCGAGTCTAAAGAAGGTCCTGAAATCACAGGAGACTGCCTTGCTTAGTATGAAGTGAACGTGGCGAGAATGGCAAGTCCTGAAACGTCATTAAAGAGCCTTATTTAGGCTGAAGTGGTCCAGTCGAGTCTAAGAAGGTCCTGAAATCACAGGAGACTGCCTTGCTTAGTATGAAGTGAACGTGGCAAGAATGGCAAGTCCTAAAACGTCATTAAAGAGCCTTATTTAGGCTGAAGTGGTCCAGTCGAGATCTGGAATGTTCTCAAATGTCAGTAAAATAGCCTGGCCCAGGCTGAAGTCGCCCAGGTAAGTCTTGGAAGGTCCTAAAATGACAGTAGACAGCATTGTCTAGCCCTAAGTGGTGCAGTCGAGTCTAAGAAGGTCCTGAAATCACAGGAGACTGCCTTGCTTAGTATGAAGTGAACGTGGCAAGAATGGCAAGTCCTAAAACGTCATTAAAGAGCCTTATTTAGGCTGAAGTGGTCCAGTCGAGATCTGGAATGTTCTCAAATGTCAGTAAATAGCCTGGCCCAGGCTGAAAGTCGCCCAGGTGAGTCCTGGAAGGTCCTAAAATGACAGTAGACAGCATTGTCTAGCCCTTAGTGGTCCAGTCGAGTCTATAAGAAGGTCCTGAAATCACAGGAGACTGCCTTGCTTAGTATGAAGTGAACGTGGCGAGAATGGCAAGTCCTAAAACGTCATTATAGAGCCTTATTTAGGCTGAAGTGGTCCAGTCGAGATCTGGAAGGTTCTCAAATGTCAGTAAATAGCCTGGCCCAGGCTGAAGTCGCCCAGGTAAGTCTTGGAAGGTCCTAAAATGACAGTAGACAGCATTGTCTAGCCCTTAGTGGTCCAGTCGAGTCTAAGAAGGTCCTGAAATCACACAGGAGACTGCCTTTTGCTTAGTATGAAGTGAACGTGGCGAGAATGGCAAGGCCTAAAACGTCATTAAAGAGCCTTATTTAGGCTGAAGTGGTCCAGTCGAGATCTGGAAGGTTCTCAAATGTCAGTAAATAGCCTGGCCCAGGCTGAAGTCGCCCAAGTGAGTCCTGGAAGGTCCTAAAATGACAGTAGAGAGCATTGTCTAGCCCTAAGTGGTCCAGTCGAGTCTAAGAAGGTCCTGAAATCACAATAGGTTGAAGTGAACCAGGGAGAGTCTCGGAAAGTCCTAAGGAGGTCCAGGCCAGTCATGGAAAGTCATTGAGGTTTACTTAGGCCGAATTGTCCCGAGCGAGTCTTAGCAAGTCCTCAAATATCAGTAAACAGTCTTGCCTAGGCTGAAGTCGTCAAGGATAGTGCGGTAAGGTCTAGTAGATAGCATTACTTAGGCCGAAGTGCTCCTGACATATCAGTAGACAACCCTAAGTTAAGCGGAATCGGACCAGGTTAGTCTTGAAAGTTCGTGAAGGGTCCTTCTTAGGGTGAAGGTGCCAGGTGAGTCTGATAAGGTCCTGAAATGACAGTAGGCAACCTGGCCTTAGCCAAATTGGTCCAGGCGAGTCCTGGAAGATCCTGAAGTGGTAGTAGACAGTCCTACTTAGTACAAAGTCGTATCTGTAATCTAGTTCATTCTAGTTCATCAGTTCACTCTTTCCACCTCTGACTCCTTTAAATTCCACAGTCTTCCGTACCTCGAGACGAGCGCGGCGACGGGTCAGAACGTCGACAGGGCGATCGAGACGCTCCTCGACAAGGTGATGATCCGCATGGAGACTGCCGTCGACAGGGCGATGCTGCCAGGCAGGAGGGGTAGGCCGAGGGACCCAAACGACCCGGACCTGAACGCTCCCCCGAACCAGAACTGCGCCTGCTGATCATCCCGAGAAAACTGAACGTCGCTCCCGCATCCTCCTCTCAGACAGTATTAGCCCTAGATAATAAATAATATATATTACATATAGGTACGACCGACACGTGTGCGCTTTTTTGTATAGAGAGCCTAATTGTTAACGTTTTCGACGAATATTTTATGGATGAGATGAGAGTTTATTAAGAAAATATGCATATTATATATACAGTTTTATATTTTATCTCCCATTGTGTTCAATAAAATGTATTTTTTATGAACGAATTGCTCTTATATATGGTACTCATTGGAAGTACCTACCTTCTTTTCTACCCTCACTGTGGAAATGGCAACAAAACGAGGTAAGTCACCTTTTCATTACTTCTTATTGTTACAGGTACCTACTCGACAAGCTATTCACAGGAAGGAAAATCTAATCCATCACAAAAGTACCATCAGATCGATTTCAGATGTAAACATTTTACCATAGAACTCCATCTTTCTTATCTTCAATTGGGTGCAGGAATTTAGCAGGATCGAGAAAATCGAACAAACTATAGAGGATAATAAAAGCTTGAAAGTCATGCGCAGGAGTTTGGAAAACAGAAGAAAAGAAATAAATAAAATTACAAACATAACAACAAACAGGAAATAAATACTGAGAGCTGTTGAAGGTATTTTTTGGTTGTAAAAGAGAAATAGAAAGCGTTCTTAAGGCACACAATAAAAAATATTTGAATATGTATATAAAATTTAATATTCTGTGTTTCCAAGGATTAATTACATAAAAGTCCTGTCAATCTCTAAAATTAAAAGATACCTACTTCTAGGAAGAGAGAAGATTATTGCTTGAATTTTCATATTTTTAAGGTATGTGTTGCATACATAAATTCAATAAGCTTCTCTTTCAGATCTGTAGGCATCTATGAAAATAAATATAAAATTTCAATGCAAATTAAACCAACTTAAACTTGAGCAAACACGTAACATAAACTAAATGACACATTTTTAAATAATGTGGTGTATCTCCACTGGTTCACAACATGGCGAGTTCTTCAGGAGTCACTGTAATAAACAAAAAATTAGAAAGTTACTAAACAATCTATTTCAATCACCTACGCAGATATTTAACGATGACGCTCGCATCTCCGATATTGTTCTCCACATCATTTATAATATGCTCGATTCTCCCCGTAATGTTCAAAACCTCTTCGCTGCCGAGTTTATCGAGGAAATTCCTCTTCTTCCTCAGATTCCAAAAGTAGGCAATCCTGCCCCGTTTCAACACTCTCAAATAATCTTTCAAGATCTGCAAGCAAAGGAATATTCCAACGGTTGCAACATCGACGACTAATTCTTACCGTCATGAACACGTAACTCAAGGATTGATCCCAACGCCAATATTTTTTGTACACAGAGACTTGCCATAACAGCACCGTCTTCAGGTGATAGGATGCAATGTTGTGTTTTTGCGTCACGGTCAATTTCTGAAAACGGAAACAAGGTGAGTCAAGGACGACATGAAGAAGATACCGAATAAACATGGTGACTTATAAAAATTCGCTACAAACTTACGTTTTACTGTTCCGGTAAGTTTATATGTGCAAGATATTACATAACTTGCTAGGAAATTACCCTTACTAGTTACCCAAGTGAAATATACATATAACGCTTATTTGATTTAGCTTAAAAATGATGACTTAAATCTATATAACATATACTACATATGTGCCATATGCACAGCTGTTTATTTTTCCCTGATGGACACATTTACTTAATTAAAAAATATTTTATCTTTATACAATAATAAGTATCAATTTTAATTTGATTAGGTATGTCTTCAGCAGTTAATAATTATTCCCTTTGTTTTATGGATAATATATAAATATTTATATTTATTTTGCATTGATATATTTGATATCATTTGTGCACTAATTATTGTTTTTGTCATGTACAATACACACATTGTATGTATGTATGTATAGACACATGTATGTAATTTAATGTATTTTTTTAGTAATAAGTAATGTTATAAAGTGGCAAATGTTTTATTACCTCTATCACAAATTAACTTTGAAACTTGCACTTTCAATTGTAACTTAATACGAAATGTTCTGCTAATTGTTTATGCTTAGTGGAAAGTCATCTAATGCAGATGACTTTGCAGCTTCTAAAACGTCAATACAAAACGTTGTAATAAGATCCTACAATTGTTCTTAATTATGGTCCTTTAATTCCGTTGTCCCTTACCTTCAGCAGCTTCAAAACCGGTTTCAAGAAACCCTTATCGTGAATTATTTCTCGCTCCTGTTCCTGGAACGAGGCCCTCCAATAGCGATCGCTGCATGGAGTGTAAGTCAATGCCGGATCGGACGGTTTCGGTACAACGAAGAAACCGGGCTGAAAACTGATCCTTGAAACGTCATGATTAAATTGAAATCAACGCTCACCTTGCTCGGAACCGGGTTCGGTTTGAATCCATGCACCGGCCACTGGTCCTGGCCGAAGGCGAAGCAGGGGACCAAATCGATTTTGAATTTGCTGAGTTCTCCGTTAACGATTCCCTGGACGGAAAGGGTGAACGCTGGGTCGTCCGTACGCTTCTTCACCTATAAGTGTAAAAATGTCGGTGAAGGGTCACGAGAAATTCTGATATGAGGGAAACTTACATGGAAGACTCCTAATTTGGTTTTCAGTTTGTAGCCGTTTACACCGTACGGAAATGTGAGGAGAGCTCGATCAAGTACGCTTTGCATCCATCTGAAGACCTTGCTGGTTTCCAGGTAGGATTTCTTACCCAATAACGCTTGTAGACCCCTGAAAAGCATTAGCCGAAGTTGAGAGGTGAGACAATTAACTAAACCGTAAAAATACATTCGGTAAAACCTCGTCTGATAAGCCCGGCACTAGTAACCCTTTAATGTGAATTCAATGCAACCAAACAATTGAAATGAGTTCTGACGCATAGAAAGCAGTGGAGGGATTTTAAAGTTGCTGGTTAAAAAGATATAAATAGCTTCAACGGTCTTAAGGAAGATGTGAAACTCAATGATACTTTAATATAAGTTTAGACGTGTCCACGGTAACATTTTTAGGGGGTTGTAATCGTTTTAAACAATACATGAAGCTTAAAATATATTTATTTATTTATTTATCCTCCCACATAGCACAAGAAAGTAGTTATAATGTAAGAGTGCCTACTAACTAAAACATAAATTCTAAGCTTCCTAGGGTTATGCTTAACATTGCTGCAATTAAGAGTAATTTACAACTTTAAATACTGTTTAAATACAAAAACGAAATATTTGTTATTTGCATTTAAATAAATTGTCCAGAGAGGTATTTAAAATACAAGTAAATACATTTTGTAAAAAGTATTTGCGTTTGTATTTAAATACATTTTGAAAAGTATTTTTAACAACACTGGAATCAAGAATATTAAAAATGTAATTTGTTACGATTTCGAGAAAACTGAGCACTTTCTAACAAACTTCTGATAATTTCAATGGACTGATGACATTTCTGAAAGAGACGTAATAATAATTTTAAGAAAAACACGGAATAGGAAACTAAATTCATGACAATCTCTAAGAATTTTTCGTATTATAAAAAGTAGTTACAGTTGCAACAAATCTGCTACTTCTTAAATGAGTTTATGGTTTTTAGAGAAAATGTAATGGGTTTTAAAGGTGTTTTGAATCTCTCAAAACAACACAGAGTTGAAAATATAATCTATAACATCCTTTACAAAACTCCTATAGGCATTTAAATGTTAGTCATTCCGTTGTAATCGTCGGAAAAAAACTTTGAATTTTCTGTATCCGTTGAAAAAAATTGAAGAAAAAATTATTTTTATGGTCGTTAATGCATTTCAATGACTAATAAGAGAGATCAACAAATTACGTGCAACGAGTATTTATTGATATTTCCAAAAATCAACTGGTTCACAGATCATCTTCGTCTTCAGAATCCAACGTCACCCTCCTCCTATCGAACTTGACCGAAGTCTGATTTCTCGCTCGGTCATTGATGTTCTTGAGCAAACCGATCAGCTCCTTCTCGCCTATCCTCGCCGATATCTGCCCACTCTTGGCCATGCCTATGAGCGCCTTCTCCACCAATTTACCCTTCTCCGGCTTGCCCAGCATCAACGTGCTCAGCCTCGCCCGGGCCGGCTGGTCCAGGATCTGCGACAATATAGCGTTCTTCGCCTCTTCCTGCGCCTTCTTGCCCTTCGCCGCCTCAGAGGGGTCCGTCGGGCCTGCTCGGACCTTCCCCAACTCTTTCAGCTCCAGATCTGACATTTCTATTGTGACAACACCAGAGAATTTTAGACAATTAAAAATGGCAGAGGACACGAACGAGTCGAGCCTGTCATGGCAAACATCAAAGATTAATGGAACGTCTATCTATCTATCTATACAGCCTTAATGAGTCCATTTTGGACACAAGCGTCTCCATGATGCCTCCATTCTTCCCTATCATTTGCGGTGTTTATCCATTTAGAACCAACATGCTTCCTCAGATTATCTGCCCATCTCATTTGTGGGCTTCCTCTTCCCCATTTGTAATCCCACGGTCTCCAGTGGATTATCTGTTCTACATTTCGCCTTTTTGTCTGATGTTATGTCCTGCAATTCTCCCCTTTTGTCGTGCTGCTTTTTCCCTGAGTTATGTTTCTAATCCTTCCGTTCAGTCAATTCCAAACAATGTTTCTAAAATTTGTTTCTGTATTGCGATTTCTTGTGAAAAACTAAAGGTTTTTCCCATGCAATCTAAATTCCACAAGTTTCTCCTATAGGAAGCTTAACGTAACCTGAACCTATTTTAAAATTGAACCGAACTCTTGTTCCAGTTGAAACATACAAAACGTAACTTCTTCTGGCTTGGAAGTTAAATGCTTTGTCAAAAAGAAAACTCAACTTCAATAACTTCACAATTTGGAGATCGTGGTAACTAGAATAGCCTTCTCTGATGATTGAAATAGATACAAGTAAAGTTAATCGTTATGTTGCTGCATATAAATATTCCATATACGAAATACTAGAATCTCCTTTCCAAAAGGAGTATGAAAATCACATCTGCAACATATCCAACCTCATAACTCACCACTTATTCAGGTAAGTGTTTATCTTCTCCTTGAGGCTCCGATCGGTGACGATGCCCGTTTCCAAGGCGCACAACCTGACGTTCAGGAAGCCGCGAACGTTGCTCGTGGTGACCGTGGGCAGCATTAAGGGCGGAATGTGGAGCAGTATATCCAGATCGAACTCGTCCGCCCGACTGACTTTCAATCCGTCGTACACGCTGCCGCCGTAGAAGATCCTCTCCCGGTCGGTACCGTTCGGTTCCGGCGGGGCGGACAAGTTCTGGAAGAGGACGTCCTTCTTCTTCATCTCGGCGAGGATCCGATCAACCACCTGCACATATATATGATACAATTTTTCAATGGATATAGGAAACGAACCACTGAATGGCGTAATGAAGATGATATGAACGAAAATGGAGAGATACTGTGCAAACAACATCTGTACTCTAGCTGTTTCTATATGTGAGCCAAGGTATATGTCCAGATGCTTACTTTGCCTTTATAAGCAGAATCCAGGTAACGGACATTGGAATGCAGTTGAACTTGAAACGTTAAGTAGGCATCTGCATAAAGAGTGTGTTTCAGAGAGTGTTAAATATAGCTTGTTGTGACTTCCCAGAGTGGTTCAATTTACCACATTGGGCTTCAAGAATCCACTAACATTTTATCACCAAGGTACTTATTCGCTTACAGTGGAAGATGATGAGGTTATACCTTAGATAAAACCCAATACCCCATCCGAGAATTCAATGGAAGTTTTACCCATTTACAATCTTCAAATCTAAATCACGCGTCAGTTGAGGAAAAGAACGTAAACCACATTTTAGTGAAAACTCCATTGAAATAGTGAAAGATTGGAGTCAATCCAGAAGATCTGAAGGAACTCCTTGAAAGTACTAACCTCCTGCAAAATCTCCTTGTTGAGCTTCTCCTCTTCCTCCGGAATGGATATGAACTTCTTGTTTATATCCTGAAGCTGCGACTCCATATAATCGTACTTCTGCCTTTTTAACTTCTTGTTCACCATGATGCACTCCTCTGAAAGAAACAATAAAATAACTCCCAACTGTATCCTGCTCTTTAGCACAGATACAAAACCTAAGCGTCCTAAGCGTCAATCAGCTGAGTGAGATCCCAGACGGAACACAAACTTACCGATTGGTAAATCACCCGAGCCAGAGAACGGAAAAATGAAAATCACGAAATACCAACAATAATCAGATTTAAAAGTCAACTCACTTATGGAATAAACATTAATCAACTGCTTACCGGTTTCGAATTTACCGCCTGCGACCTTCACTTCTAATCAAGCTTTCAATGCTCACTATCTTGACAATAAAATAACAATCAATTTTAGCTCGTGCACATTTGCATTGTAAGCAAAAAGATAAGAAAATCGAGGACAACTTGATCGCTTGACGATTCACAAAGCAGGAATGAAATCTCGTGTGAATAACAAGGCATTTTCCTCCTTATCATTGAACCAAGTACATTAGATAAACCGTACCTGAGAAACCAGTTACATGAGACTGATGATAATATCGAGGAAGGAATACAATCACGAAATAGAGACTTGAGAAAGTTAATGAAAGAAGTGTATAAATGTATTTTATTTCAATAAAACGTTTATATCAATACTGCAAATATAATAACTGTAAAAACAATAGGATCTTATAGACAACTATTTTAAATGTATAAAATCGTCAAAACTCATTCGAAACGATGGATTCACGTTATATAAATCAATTTCTGTATTAGTTAAAAACCAAAGTTTCCTTGTGATACACTCTGCTGTTAATATAAGACACTGTGTTCTCGGCATTCTGTTGAGGCTACAGTTTCAGGAACAGGAAAGAGAGATAATAGATAAAAAATATAATTTGAACCCAACGATAAAGCTGTACCAATCAGAGGTGGAAATTTTAAACTTATTTTATTTTTTCAAAAAATTCCAGTAATCTATGTTTTCAACAGAATTTACCAATCATACCATAATAAGTAACTTCTTTGGAGAGTATCTGGTCTATCCAGCTTCCTTCTAATGAACTAAGTATTTCTGTTGGATTAACAGGTAGGTACACCACAACCTAAAATACAAAACTAATGTGATGGTAACTTATAGAAATATCGATTTGTTCCAGTAGAAGATCCAAATTGGTTTTGTAGAATGAAAAGCTATCGCTAGTTGAAACCAGCTTGGGTTATCTTGTGCAACAAACCAAATACATATAATACTAATTTGAAGATTATGTTGTTCATCCATATTCTTTAATTATAATGTAATTTGTAGAAGTTCATCTGCTGGTACTAAAATAAAAGTATCCAATTAATGAAAACGCCCTTGTTATGGAACAGAAATTTTATAAAATACAGAATATATTGAATTAGAAACTCACATAGATATTTGGCGATAATACCATCATTCCCAATGTTTCTCTCCACATCATCTATAATATGCTTAATTCTGTTTGAAATGTTAGAAATCAATTCCTTCTTCATGTTCTTCAACAAGTTATTTTTCTTATTCCAAAAATACGGAATACTGCCTTGTTTCAAGTACTCGTAATAATCCTTTAATACCTGAAAATACATATATTCGAAGGATAAGGATATTACTAATTACAACTGATCCTTACCGTCATGAAAACGTAACTTAAGGGCTGATTCCAGAAGGATTTGTCTCTTTTATCAGACACTTCCCACAACAGCACAGTTTTGATGTAATAACTGGCGATGCACTTGTGATCCTGAGTGTCCCTCAATTTCTGAAAAACAAAAATTACAATGAACCACTACGACAAGGTCCAGTCGCTTTTACCTTCAACAACTTTATCGTTGGTTTCAAATTATATTTTTTATCTATTATCTCTCTTTCTTGTTCCTGGAACGATAGCCTCCAATATCGGGCGTTAGGGATGCTCTCTAACCTCAACGGTTTCGGCACGACGAAGAACCCTGGCTGAAAATACGAACGTTCTGATTAGACGCTTCGGTTATTCTGCTACGTTTACCATATTCATGACGGGGTTGGCTTTGAAGCCGTTCTGAGGCCATTTATCCTGGCCGAAGTAGAAGCACGGCACCAGGTCTACGTCCAGCTTGATGCGTTTGCCATCTACGGTTCCCTGGACCATTAGAGTAAAGGCGGGACCGCCCTTGTGGATCTTCGCCTAACAGGGGAAATATGTCATTGTAATAGTATTCATCATGTTGTAGTGTGATCGATAAGGGAAACACTTACTTTAAAGACTCCGCTAGAAGTGTCAACCTCGGAATTAGGAAAAGTATTCAGGGCTACGGTGACCACCTTCTCCATCCACTTCAAGACTTGGGCGGTATCGAGGTACCGGTTGTTTGATATGAAGGTTTCGATCCCCCTGAAAGTTATATTATTAGATAGGTTTAACGCACTAATATTAATAATAATATAATATAATAAACATCAATAGGAATGTTACATTTACGAAATATTTAGACTTGAGCACACATTTTAGTGTATAGAAGTGATTAACATTATCAGGTACAAATAAAGTAGGTACTGAGATTGCAGCTCAACAAAACAATGTGTTACACGTCATAATCTCAGGGACAAAACTAATTCACATTAATTACATTCCTTTTAAAACAGAAAGTCTACTTAATGAGATCGAATAGAACTCTGTAGAACGTTCTAGAAGATTGTGAAAACTAACAGAATTCGGTGTCTACTGAACTTTCAGGAAATTGTCGAATTGAGCCTTTCTGGAAGGTTCTACAGAGAATAAAATTTTGTACAATATTGTAGAATAGCGCAAGGTAAGTATAGTAGAACGACACTACTCTGCATAACCTTCTGGAAACTTTGGCAATAGTCTAGCTAGAAGATTATGAAAATGAATAGAACTTTGTGAAACCATCTTGAATTTTCTGAAATTTGTCCATTACTACAGCTCAGTGAATGTGACATTAACAACAAACTGGTTGGTGATTGTGGTGACACTCATATGAAAGTACGATGAATAGAATTCTGTAAAACGTTATAATCCAGAACATGTACGTTCCAATATCTCTTAATATAATATATGAATATAATAATAGACAATAATAATAAAATATCAATGAAATCAACACAACTCCGATTGAAATGAGATTGCTACTAATTATTTGCAAAAGTAATTGAGTTATTAGTAAATGAATCGTAGTCGTAGTTATTAGGCTTTCAAACATTCACGAATCATTAACTAAAACAAATTTAGCTGAAACTCTCCAGAAATGTTTACTGAAGTATACTTTATAAATATCAGGAATTTAACTAGGTTATTTAGAATTCGTGGTATGTACTACGAACTTCATAAAATTTACTAAAACTCTGATTTAGCAGAAACTCTCAAAAATCGTCTATTAAATTCTGCTTTATAAACTTTCATCTGATTATTTAAGATAGCTATCCAGTTTTGGCAATAATGTAGGTATGTAAGTTGCACTGAAACTTGCGATTAGGGAAGTTTCATTTCACAGAACATTAACTGAAATCCAGATATAGCTAAAAAGTCTCCAGAACTGTGTGCTCAAATCTACTTTATAAACTTCAGAAGTTTCATTCAATTGGATACAACAAATATAGAGTTATTGACGAAAGAAACTAAGTTGTATTAGAACTTGTTGGTGGTATTGAAGAAATTTATGGAAAGCCCGATTTTGCCGAAACTCTCCAAAAACGTGTATTACAGTCTGCTTCATGGACTTTCACACTTTCATTTGATTGGCTAAAATAGTTATTGAGTTATTGGCTTGGGTAATAAGCGTCTTTTTTACACTTTAAGTATTTTATAAGTAGGAGGAGTGCTGTAGAATCTGGCTGTTGATTAACATTTCAAAAAGTTCTCTTGATTCTCATGGTAAACTCATGTGTGAAAACACTTGTACTTTTATTGTTGTGTACATGTAAAACAGCTTTTATTAGAAATAATGTAGATTTAATGAGACATTCTAATTCTTTAAATCGTTCAGAATCTAATGTACAGTGTTCCATTAAAATAATCTTACTGCAATACATCAATAGCACTTGAAGATAGATATCTGTAAACGGCACTTGTAACAGCTTGTTTATCATACAATATTCAAATAACAAGGAACAACCTGAAATAGCCTACTATCGAGCTTCTAATGACACACCTCTAATTTGCCTCAGAGTGTAACGTGACTTAGACAACCTAGTGCATAACCTTGCACCCTAGTGTATTCTGTATATTCTGTAGGGCAACTGGTGCAACTAGGTGCATTGTAACAGAATAAAGAACTCTCCCTCTCACTTGAACCTCTTGACGAGCTCCAGCTGCTTGTTGAACTCCGCCAGTCCGGTGAGTTCAACGTGCACGAACCCAGGAAGGTTGCTGGTCGTCACGGTGGGTTTCAGCAGAGCGGGCAGGACCATGAGGAGGTCCAGGTCGAACTCGTCCGGCTGACCGACCCTCAGCCCGTCGTAGTAGCTGCCGCCGTAGAAGACGCGCGTGAATAAACTCTTGAAGAGGGCGTTCTTCTCCTTCATTCTGGTGACGATGCAGTCCAAGAGCTGTAAACGGAGAATTGGGCTCTGAAAACGAGGGCGTCCTAAAAAAAAAACCTCGTTTTCAGAGCCCAATGGACGTTCTATCGCTACGACGACGTAGTCGACAAATAATCGGTTTGGTCCAATTACATTTTATATAGGAGTTATCAAACAATGGGAAACGTTCAGATAAGTGAAGTGTCTTGAGGTTCTTTGTGAACAATAGATCGTAATAAACTCATTCGAGTAGCAAATAAATCCTAATGCCAAAGAGAAGAGCTACATTAAGTATAACTCGCTTGAAACCATTTAAAAATTGAGTGGGAAACACACAGACTTCCGTAGCTATTACTTACCTCCTTTAAAATCTTATTGTTTCTCTTTCGGTCTACCTCCGAGATGGAAACGAACTTCTGGTTGATTTCTTGGAGCTTTTGCTCCATGAACTTATACTTCTTCGCTTCATCACCCATGGCGTTACCGCAGTTGTACAGTACGCAAAGCGTTATTAGAACAAAGCTGAAATATTGCATTTTTATACTATTTCAATTAACGAACAGCTTATCAATTTTCTCGGAAATTCTTTTTTCAATTTAGTAGATAGGATATCTGCTAATTAAAGGTAGAGATACAAGGGTTTAAAGAACCACTTTAGTTTTAGTCATCAATCAATCAATCGAACTGTGAACTATCGATTATAGTTTCCTTGCATAGCTATACTTCAATTTCTGTTCATTGGGGAGGAACACCTACCTCGACTTGCACGAATGCGTGGTAAAACTAACAACTAATACCACTTATTACCCCGAAAAACTGAATGAATGTTAATACTGAAAGAATTTATGCAAGCCCAGAGAAATCTCAAATAAGATAAACAATTAAAATAGAGCAATCAGCAGGAATATCTGCCATTTCGATGGAATAAAAACGAAATTACGTTTAAAATTAAATCAGCATTGGTACATTATCGAAATTGCTGATCTGAATAAATACAAAAACAGACAAACAACGCTTAAATGTGAGATTAAAAAATAAGGATTCCAAGAAGCCTCGATCTTATCATTCGATTAACTACAATAAGGTGTATTGGGGGACTTACACACACCTATTGATACAATTTATTTTATGATTGCCATTTCATTATGACATTTGCAATGAGAAAGATTATAGATAAAATTCTATTCTGGGTATTAAGAGATTCCACGAAAAACAAAAATGTGGGTTGAAACTACAGGGATTTGCTACAAGAATAAGAGCATAAGTTATTCTCGTTTTTCAAAAAAATTAACGTCTTCAGCTTGTTAAACAGTAAGAGTGGTTCTTAAAGGAAGTGTATATGAGTACTCACCACATTCTACGGACTCATAATTAATTTTTAAAAGAACAGAATTTATTACAAAGATGTTAAATATTGCTGAAATCATACCAATGAACAATTACAAGTGTATTTAAATGAAACCCTATTACTTATCCTGCAGGGGTGACATTGTTACATAAATATAATTGTGGAAAAATTATAATTACCCGATTCCGAGTCGTAGGTTCCCCATGGTGGCTCTCCTCAGTTGATCAAATTTACAGCTGAACCTAGAACAGTCATGTAATTCACAATTCTAGTATAATATCATGATTCGAACTCACTCGATATAACATTCAGTGTCTAATCCAATGATAGCGTTAGGAAACTATTGGAAAATATCTCAGGACACATCAAACAGTCTTCTTCAATGTCGTTCCTAAAATGGATTGTTTCAGAGGCCTGAAAATTGTCTTTGTTGCGGTAAGTAATGGTTTTTAAAACTATTCAAAAATGTGAACGGTTGAGAGTTAAAAAATTGGTTTATTATACTTCTCAGACTATCTCCCCCAGATTAAAAGCTTCTAATGAGACAAATTACTAAATACTTTTAGTCGTTTATTCATTATCAGTTTCTTGTAACAATTCAGTTGGAATGTCCACGTCCTTTAGGTTGTCTAAACCTATTTCATCCTCAGTCCTAAAAATAAAACAAAAGGGATTAGCACAGTCCATTGGTTGATGAAAAAGTAGGTACAGGAGCAATGTAAAATGGAATAAGTATTATTTGGTCAAGATGCACCTCATTCAGTAATGAAATGACCTTCCAAAACACTGTCTATCTATTGGACGGTGTTCTGAAATTATGAGATAATCTGTCAGTGGAATATTGTACATACTCTCTATAACAATATTTTAATTACAAACAAATGTTATTGGTTGTTGAGTTACAGCACTGCAAAACCTACTCAATTTTTGGTTGAGATGATTTCTCAAAAGTCTGCACATCTATCTTATTTTACAATGACTTCTAGAGCTACGAATGATATAGAAGCAACTATAATTCAGAAATGAAGAAAATTGCACGCAGTTCATGACGGATTCTCTATACAAGGGTTCCTATAGAAGAGTCTATAATTGTTAAAATATTGCAAAGGAAACAAGAAGTCGTAAAATGAGATGTTGGGATGAACGACGAAGTTTTAAAAAAATTATAGAACGTTTATGGTAAATTTCTAGAATCTAGAATGATCTAAATATTTACTGAAACGGATTTATAGATGTTAAAGAAACAATTTGAAAGCTTTGAATAATCTAGAGGCGTTTACAATTGAAAAATATTGCAGAGAAAATTTTAAGACGGATTTAGAAGACTATGATTCAGAAATAGTCAAAATAAGAAATTATAAGAATATTATGACAGATTTTTGGAACCTAGGATTGTCTAGATATCCAGAAATGTCCCCTAAGATTTCAGGGGACATTTTAAAACGTATTAATAGAATACATATGGAATAGAATAGCACCAGATCTGTGTAAATTTCGCATCTCTGGTCGGAGCCAAACAATCCAATGGTAAGAATATAGGCAATGCATGTCTACGCAACTACTTTAGTACATAACATATGGTCAAAAGAATTAACTTAATGCATACGCTCACCTAGATAATGAAATTGAATCGGCTCTTAAAGATATGGAGAACAACAAATCGCCTGGTGAAGACAATATGTCTTCATGTGACTATGACATATGTCATAGTCACTATGCATACGAAAAGAGATATTATGGATCAGAAACATTACAGACCAATCAGTTTATTGTCTCATATATACAAGCTATTGTATCAAGCAATTGTAGATTGTATTCTTGAATCAAGAAATCAATCAATAAAATAAGAACACCACAAGCAGCAATGGAAAGATCAATGTTAGGGATCTCTCTTAGAGCCAGAATACCTAATAGAGACGTTGGACAGTGAAGACCACGCCATGGAGCATATCGAAGTAGAGGAAGACCTCCTACTAGATCAATGGTTCCCAACCTGTGGTCCGTGGACCACTAGTGGTCCGCAGAAGCCACAATATGGTCCGAGAACGATTCTAATTTTATTTAGCAATATGTTGGGAAGATTATATAAACTGAGAGGAGAGGTTGAGATTTTTCTGGTTGACAAAAAATGAATGATTTGTTGAAACAGTTTACTAATCCGGCATGTTAGATGAATTTGGCTTATCTTGTGGATATTCTCACACACTTAAATAAATTGAATATGCAACTGCAAAATTCCTGAAATAAACAATTAGAAAAATATATTCATTTTTGAAGATAAACTTCGCCACTTTATTTGCAACCTTCAGTTTTGGTTATTTTTTGCATTTGCGACATTAAAAGCACTTGTGTAGTAAGGCAAAAAGTATGACGCTAGTAAAGCTAATATACAAGAAAACATCAGGACTCATTTACAAATGTAGATTGATGAATTCAATCGTTACTTCCTAGAAGAAGCTAAAGTTGATCAAAAACTGATTCGTAACCCTTGTAGCACGGACGCTGGTGACGTTACTGAAGGAATCCAGGAAGAGCTCATTGAATTCCAAAATGACAGAAACTGCAAGGATGCTTTTGAGTCGAATTCACTCGAGTCGTTTTGGTGTAAAAAAGCAATTTCTTTGAATTTCGAGAAATCGCCTTGCGCTATTTTATGGATTTCTCACCAATTACTTATGTGAACAAGGATTTTCTGCTTTGTTAGTAATTAAAAACAAGGCGAGGAATCGTTTGGAAGTGAGTGATGATTTCCGTAACAATATTAGTCCTGGGATAGCCGAACTCGTAAAGAAAATGCAAGCTCAGAAATCACATTAAACCAAAATTACAGAATTCTATCCTACAAATATTATTAGGTATTTCTTTTTACGTAATTTTCTATTGAGTTTTTGATTAAAGTTTCAGTTTGATTATTACAATTTATATTTCTTATACCTAGGTACATAGTGGTCCCTGCTAACAAGAATATAAAAGTGGCCCATGACCAAGGAAAGGTTGGGAACCCCTGTACTAGATGGACAGTCGACATAAGGAGAATACGAATGAACTGGATGCAAGTCGCACGGAACAGAGATGAGTGGCACTGGTAACTGGAGTGGACGTTACAATAGGCTTGACGTGCTCACCTGATCAAAATGTTTACGAGACGCTCGCACGCGGACCGAACCTTCCCGTCCTTCTCCCACTTATGCAACTCCCTCAGCACGACGTACGCGTTCTTCCCCCTGACGAACTCCCTGTTCCGCCTCCTCGTCGTCAACAGCGTGAGCGCCTCGATCAGCATCAACCGCACGTCGGGGTCCTCCTCGCGGGCCTTGTCGGCCGGCAGGTACTGCAGGTCGGGCGGCAGGCCGTCGTTCTCCTCCTCGTCGAGCTCCTCGCCGCCGGCGAGCGGCAGCAGCAGCGCCGGCAAGACGTCGACCTCGTCGCCGAGCAGCCACTCGTGGTCGTCCTCCTCGAAGCAGCAGTTCCTGATGGCGCCGACGACGCCGCCCCGCCTCACCGTCGAGCCGGCGTACCCGGTGAACGCGAGCAGCCGCCGCACGGCGCGGCCGTCGCGGTCCAGCAGAGCTCGCCTGACGCGACGGCTCTGCGACAGGTTGGAGAGCAACGGCCCGACGTAGTGCATCGAGCACCCGGACCGGTTGTACTCGGTCGACGTGAGGACGTCGACGAGCCTGTCGAGGGCGGACTCGCCGAGGACGACGTCGACGATGGCCTCGACGAGGCGTTGACTCCTCGTGACGTTCGAGAGGATCATGCAGCAGCGGTCGGCGAGCGCGCTCCCCGGGTCGAGGATCTCGCGCAGGCAGTCGCGGGCGACGTCCGCTCCGAGGGCGGACGCGCCCCTCGCGTCAGCCGACACGTTGACGAGGCAGAGGGCGGCGTCGCGGGCGACGGGCGGCGCCGCCCGGTCGCCCAGGAGGCGGACGAGGGCGGCGAGCAGAGGCGCGCAGGCGACGATCGCGGCGAGGCCCTCCTCGGAGCCGGTCAGGAGGAGGACGTGCTCGGCGGCGATCAGCTTCAGGTCGAGCCTCGCGTCGGGCCGGAGGAACTGCACGAGCTCCTCGAGCGACTCGGACGTCTCGGACGACGTCGGCGGTCGAGAGTCCTGGTCGCAGAAAGTAATGTAAGGGCGAGTTTACACAGTGCGAGTTGCTGGGCTAGCCAGTAGACAGTAGCTGTTACTTTGCGAGTGAAGCCAGTGAAGGTGAGTTTAGACGGTGCGAGCTAGCGGGTCAGTTGAGAAGGCCAGTAACTGTATGCCAGCTACTGTTATTATTAAAACAGATACCGCCGAGTTACTGTCTCTGCAAGGATGGGCAGCTACTGAATGCGAGTTACTTCAATATTTTTTGATTTTACTGACCACTTGCCTTCCCCCTCGAGACTGAAGTCAATAGTTCGCATCCTATTCGCCTAATTTGAACGCATAGTACAGTACCTGGCTAGACAGTAGACAGTTGAAGCAACGCGACCCTATATATGTACCCTATATAATAATGACAGCATCCTGAACGTCATTCCAGAGGTCAGAAAAGTCAAGGTTACTTCTAGTTTTACTCTAGCTTGGTTGGCTTCACGCATGTGTCATTGCGTTGAATACCTACTTGAAGCAATTAAATTTAAAAGAATTTCGAACTGTGGAGGTGTCAAACGCATATCAGCTTGATATTCTCGAGGGTCCTGATAATATAGCCCTCTCATAATCATGTTTGTAGCTCCTGATGATTTCTTTTGCAACCAATTTCTGACCCAAATCCGTCTGTTTCTTTTTCTTGTCAGATCATTTTCAAATTCTTTAACCAACTCTTCGCACAAAGTTATGGAAAAAGATTGTATTGCCTTGCGGATCGCAATTTTTCGTACTTTCGACATATTGCACTCTCTTTCGAGACCTGCAAGCCCACTGCCCAGAAACACAGTAGAGCTACTTACTTCGTGTAAACAGGTGAGCAGCTTGCCTATTTCGTCCCTCACTCGCATAGTACAGCTACTGTCTACTGGCTAGCCCAGCAACTCGAACTGTGTAAACTCGCCCTTTAGCGAGTTCTCAACCCCATTCTCAAAGCCATTCTCAACTGACCCGCTGGCTCGCACCGTATAAACTCACCTTAAGGTTATCCGATACTTACTCATATGCCACACGATGCAATTTTATGTCAACATTAGAAGAGAAACCGATCGATAAATTTTCAAATTTCTGCCACTGTTCGATTGTGACATTGAACGGGACCTTGAAGAACGTTTTTTCAAAAAATGTTTAGTTTTCTTTAAATCTGTAGTCAATAATGAAAAAAATGTAATCTTATTATTAGTTTCAAGTGAACATCAAATCTCAATTTTTGGCTTCAAAGGGCACGAGGAATTCTATTGTCTATCGTACTGTATAAATGATAACTCTTAACTCCGAAACCCCTCCTATGGCCTTTGGGTAAATACAGTCGATTTGCTTGGTAGTCGTAAAACTGATTCTCAGTATTTCTAAGTCAAGACTGGGATCATTCCGTTTGTATCTTTCTAATACACGTCACATTCACATTTGTGCCGCTAGCTACATCTACCGGAATTCAGTTGTCCCTACAAGGTATCGGATAGCCTTAAGGCAGAGATGCGAGATTTACATGAAAGTGGTGCATGCGCAGTAGCTGTAAAGAATGAGTCGGTTTCTGCTTGAGGAAAACTGCCGCGATCCGACCAATCGAAGCGGACCGTTATTCGACCGCTACTGCGCATGCACTACTTCCGTGTAAATCTCGCCTTACATTGTAAGGCCTCAGGTATGATACGGGCGACGAGCGGCAAATAACAGAGCGGTATCTGCGACTGCGGCTATTGTGGCAATCTGACTGTGATTTTGATGCTTTAGGTGTATAATAACAAGTCACATCCACTCACATATCCAAAACCACAGATCCAAAAACTTTTTGTATTTTTGAAGTGAAAACTTTTATACGCGCTTGACAAAAGTAAACGTTTTTAGATATGGTAAAATCGTCAACTTGGCGTCAGCATGAAATCCGTTACGCTACAAGTCATCCTATATCCAAACGCGTGTTACAGTATATACAATATACCTATATACATGTGCGGAGTAGAAGCGAGTCAATGTATTTATATGTATATACATATATAAGTATATACCGTGATATCAAAAATTACCTTGGCCAAGGGGTGGTCATGGATTTTCAAATGATTGTCGCAGCTCCCATACTACATTTATGTCAACCATTTTTTGAGTGTCAAAATCTGTCCTCATTGTGCTAAAGGTATTGATGATGTCAGTGTAGCTTGACAATGACAGAATTATTTCAAAAGGATGATTTAAGCTAAGACAACTGTTTTACATTCCATGGCAACCTATAGATGCAATCCTATAGATACGGTATACCATGTAAGTTTCATACTGCTATTTGTCGAATTGAAGGGGATTATCTACTTTCTCACTAATTTGTCAAAGCTTAAGTGTACATATTCTTGATCTTAATGACATAATCATAAAAAAATTAAACATATTAGCATAGACAGAAACACTTATGGTGAATGATCAGCTTATATTTATTCCAAATTTGTATCCTATTGTAAGCTATAAAAGACCACAAGTTTCAGCTGCAGGTGTAGCCATTTAAGTACAAGATAAAACTCATATTGTTAGTTCTCACATGGATATACATGTAAGAAATACTCAATTATTTGGATTAAATGTGTCTGAAATCGTAGAAATATGCATTGCCCTTTGCAGTTTGGAACATGGATCAACAGTACTGACGGTGGCTCTTTATATATCTCCAAGAAATTCAAACAACAATGTTATAAACTTTCTACAACAAAATTTACTGATTTATACTGAAGCTATGTACAAATACTTAGAAACAAATCAAACAGATTTAACGAAACGCCAATGATTTTGAACGAAGATTTTAATGTAAACTTTGCAGAAAAATCACCTCAACCATTAATTGAGTTACTCAAAGAAGACAAATTTAAATATGTCTAAAGATAGAAATATCGGTACAACAAGATATAGTACAACAATACATGCTTAGATAAGTTTCACTACTTACACTTACACAATGCAATAGAAGGATTGAAGCAGTATTTGGTTTGAATGCTATGGTTGTGTTTTACACATAACCCACCGAGAAAATATTTGGTAGATCACACGGCGGAATGAAACCGATATGATCACCGCTGAATACTTGTACTTCAATCTGTGAAGCCGTCCCGTACGGGTCAAGAACAGTCTTGGTTGACCTTTGGCTCCAAAGTCTTCTCCTTGGCTTGCCGAAGTATTGTTAGTATTCATTTTGTGCTAACACGGCGTTTGAAATAAAGACCAATTATACTTATTACATGATTTTGAATGCAAACAATTACTGGTGTTGATACGGAAATGTACTGGAAAGACTTTGAGTTTTGCTTCGTTACAAATAACTTTGGCCAACTTTGAGTGATAGGACAACATAGGACTACATTTGATCTCACTAACATGCAAAACGGGAGGAATCCGTATTAAACATGTCATGGGATCTTAGCGAGCGGAAGAAATAATTTAATAAGAAATATAATTAGGGTATGTCACTCACCGACAATTCCATGAAACCGTTGTTGAAGTAGTGGTGCACTATAACATATACACGAAGTAACGAACGAAGGAGCCTCGTTTAAGTTATTTTACTGCACGTTACGGGAGGACGGTATTTGGAGGTTATGTTTACATCTTTAGATTTGTAGGTTATGTTATGACAAGATTGTCTCCCGTCATTCGTGACAGTTTTTTCACCGTGACACCTTGGTATGCTTCGATTTTTGGGTAAGTATTCGTCATAACGGACGTTCCCGGATCGGGACAACGAGCGGGAATTCATGAAATCGATTTCGACTCTTCGGCGTCGCCGTCGTCGTCTTGACGTCCGCTCCTCGGTCGCTGTCATTCGGCGTTTACGTGACAATCGTGACATTCTCCATTTGTGACACCCATCGAAGGATGTCAAATTGATCCGTCGAGAGGCGACTCTCGGAGTTCCCGTCGAAGTTACGTAAGTCCACCGGTGTCGGAGAGATGACGAAGGTGTGCCGCCTGTGCCTGCAGAGGCTCGCGAGGGGCGCGAAGTACTTCAACGTCAACGCCGTCGAGTCGTTCACGGGCTTCATGCCCTACAGGGACCAGTTGACGACTTGCATACCAGAAATGGTGCGTATCGATTTTTTTTCTTCGTCCGTTTTTAAGAGATAAGTACGCTTTAAACTCGTCGAGAGTGGCCCGGTACTGTCCTAATCCGGAACATACAGGGTGTTCCGGATTATCAAGCGACACTTCTTCCAAGGTCAGGCCGCGTTCAGTGACGTCACAGGAAGCTACGGTCCCTCGAGGTGTTAATGAACTACTTTATATATGTCGCGAGAGAGAAGAGAGAGAGTAGAAAATAGACAAGGAAACGTTATTACAACCGTTTAACACATAGCCGATAAATCAAGGATGGTTCAATAACGAACAATTTCTTCTCTCTTCTAGTACCATCTGCATTACTGGAGGTTGATTACAATTTTGTCATGTACATCTTACTACTACTCCATGGCTTACAACCCTAGGTGTGTCTTCGCTGACTTCACAATGAGCCTCCATTGCTGCCCGTCTGCCATGGCTTCTAATGTGTTTTCAATATTCTTCACTCTTAGGTCTTTGGCAATATTGCCTTTCCATCGAAGGCCTAATGGTCTGTCGCCAGTCGGTAGTTCTTCCCATGTGACTATCTGGTAGTCTCCTTACATATGCCGCACACTGTAGTTTTCTAGATTTTATTTCTCGCACAGTATTAGTCTCCTCAAAAGATCCTCCAGTTCTTTGTTGGTACGAATTCTATATGTTGTATCAAGTCAAGTCAGTATGTTCTTGATTTGCTACTGTTAGTGTCCAAGCTTCACAACCATACACCACTATAGGTTTTATTATTGTTTTGTATATGTTGATTTTGGTGCGCCTTGTTATTTTGGATTCTTTGAGGTCTTGCATTACATAAAGTCACCTGCAATTTTTCTGCAGTTTGTTTCCTAGGTTTCGTTGGTGTTTTCTGTTAGCGTTGTTCCCAGATATTTGAAATTCTTACCGGTGTAATGTTGGCAGTCACTTTCACTAGCCAAAGTGAAAAAATTAAAAATTGCTATAGAGTATGTTTTTTTTCAGGGTTTTATTCACAAATTGCAATATTATTTAGAAAACAATTATATATCACCTCATACATTATCACCAGTTACAATGTGGTGAAACTACCCCTATTCCAGAGTTCTGATAATAAGTTAAAATGCCCTGCACAGTCGATTGCAGGGATGATATTCATAAAGCATTCAGTATTCGTCATTCTTTACAGTCCGTCTTTAATGATCTTCCATCTTCCAGGCTTTGGATCTGATCCCGAACCCGGTGGTGTGCAACTCGTGTCGCACGGCCCTGAAATCCGCCTACGACTTCAAGACCCGTTGCCTCCTCGTCGAGAAGAAGATAAGGGCGTACATAGAGCAGCAGCCGGCCGGCACCGTCAACTACGACCTCTCGAAGATACTCATCTCGGACCTGCCGCCCATCAACAAGATGCACATCCTGCAGAAGGAGCTCGAGCAGGACGGCATGCTCGACAACAACAACGACGTCGACGACGACAATTGCCAGCTGCTGATGCAGCTGCAGCACGAGGCGAGCATCCCGATCACGGACGAGGTCGAGATCACGAACGTCACGAAGAAGAGGAAGGTGAGGATGAGGGAGTCGGCGCACTACTGCTTCAAGTGCTGGAAGAAGTTCGACGACGTCGGCGAGCTCGTGGCGCACAAGACGGAGCACTCGGAGGATTTCGTCTGCAACTTCTGTAACCAGCCGTTCAGGAGTCTGCAGTATCTGAGGCGGCATAACAGTATATGTTCGAAAGGTATACCATAATCCCATTTACTGTTGGCATTTATTGGCGTATACCCAAGTATGGCCTTTTGGCAACATTCTGTACAATTCAAACTTATTTTGTTGGGATTTAATTCCGAAAATCGCTGAAAATAAGCACTTTTAATAAATCTATAGATTTTGCATATTTCCCGAGCTCTCCTGATAACTAAACAATCGATGTATATACTTTGATACCAAACACTCATTATCCTCCTGCGTAGAGCTCTTACCTATCGTCTAAGATACCTTACATTACTAAAACTTATCATGTTTGTCAAACAAAATATTAACCATTTCTGATGTTTCCAGGTAACAACAGGAGCGTGACGACGAACATCCTCACGAAAAGACCGCACCTACCAACCAAGGCGAAAAACCACCTGAAGCGGTGGCTCTTCAGACACACAGACGTAAGGGACGGTCCCGTTAAACTTTAACCGAGCTCACCGAGCGTCTCTTTTGTAGCATCCGTACCCGACCGATCTCGAGAAGCAGATGCTGATGCAGGAGACGAACCTTTCCCTTCTGCAGGTCGAGAATTGGTTCATAAACGCCCGCAGACGAATATTGCAAGATCTGACGAAGTTGAAGAAGCACGGGATTAGATGTGGTAGGACTTTGTTTGAGTTGAAAGGTAGACTTATGGTTCTATTTGTTAATTCGTACCGTTACATTTGTGGATGATATTGAGAGCTACACATTGTAAAAGAGTGCTAGGAGTGCTTGAAGAGTCATTAATCTATCCGGTGTTTTTTTAAATTTCACCTCAGTAGGCTGTGGATAGTGTTTGTGAATGCGCCTTACTAAAAAATGTCAAAATTGACATAACCTCATTTTTTTAACAAAAATTGATACTGCCCCAATCGGTTAATAGTGTCTTGAAAAAGACAGATCGCTCATCTACGCCCAATTAATAGAGCCAAGCTGTCTTTTTCAAGACACTAGTAACTGATTGGAGCAGTTTCAATTTTTATTAAAAAAGTGAGGTTATGTCAATTTTGACATTTTTTAGTAAGGCGCATTCACAAACATTATCCACAGCCTACTATGAGGTCCAATTAAAAAAAACACCCGATACAACGGATATGACAAGAATTTAAAAACAAAAATGTAGGAGAATCAGATATTAACATCTCTGTTTTTACAAGATGTTTGGAGACAATTTTTCAAAGAATTATGATAAGAAACTAACTTGGAATGACACAGTCATCATTTTTTGAGTATAAAATTGTTGTAAATTAGACACATTACATGATCCACCGTACCACTAAGATTGAAGCTAAAGGTGACAATCACCCTTAACACATTTCAAGTACGTATTGGTCATTGTTCAGATCTGCCACTTCCGTGCGTGAGTTACAGAACCTTACCAAACTCTCACAGTCTGCTTCTCGCCTACCCTTCAATACATTCCGCGTACCTCCGGCATGATTTTCCGAAAAAAAATTGTCAATGTCAGTCACCTAATACGAGAATTTTTCGTACGCTCTCGTCATCCTGCCGCCATTTCGAACGCTTGCATGTGTCTTTAAGTTCGTACATCGTTGCCGGTGAAACGTCGGGTTTCGTCACACATGTCGCGATAACTACGCGCATATCTTTTCGTCAGACACGTCACGGTTAGTACACGGATATCGTTCGTGCGCTTGCGCCACACTTCTCAAAATACTAAGCCATCCCGTTTGCGACGATGCCGTTCTATTCAAACACGACCTCGGCTCCGTCTCCCTATATCTCTTGTTACTATAGTTCCGTTCAAATCGCATATCCTACCGATTACGATATCGTACGCGTTGTATCTACTTCGCTTCTCCCGGCCCACGACTCCAAGCGCGTCCCAGTACTTGAACACAACTCTATTATCTTCCTCACTTCAGCTCCCACACAATGTACATTCATCCGCGATGCTCTCTCCACAATATTAGGTGCGATACCATTTTGGTAGCAGAAGGCTGCTTATCGCTTATGCTGATCACCGTAGCTCAAAACGGAGAACATTACTATCTGTCGCATCAGGCAGTTCAATTTCACTGATATACCGCTGATAACGTCGCAAAATTCGTTCCAAGCCATCACCACTTCTTTGTTCGCCTTCGCACGTCCAGGAAATTCAGCGGGTACACGTGGCAACCCTGCGGTCCTCTTCGCAAACGGCAACCTTCTCAGATCACCTATTCACATATTGATTTCTCACGGTTACAGGTAACCACCCTTCTTGCCACTTGATGTTTACCGCTAATATCGCGCGAAACAGCGTTTTTTCGCAATGCCAATCTTAAACAATACTTCTATCTAGGATGTCAATGGACAACGCCCTGGCGGGCGTTCCTAATTGGCCCGATAACATAAACAATGCCACCCTGTTCAACATGAACACACAACATGAACGCGTTGTTAGGCTTCCTATGCCGCCATGGTGCTTTGTCACCATCTTCCGCGCAATACCCAAGTGACACTACGTCTGGATAAGTTCTGGACGCTACCTGGGGAACTATTTTCACCCGCCTACTAGATTTCGTAGGGAACAAGGGCTTTCCTTGCCCCCTTGAATGCATTTCTTCTTCTGGGCTTACTCGTGTAATTTCCCTTTCTCTTTATCAGTCACCATTCACACTTCGACTCGTACCGCACATCGTTCTGCGGACATACAGGGCGGCCCATAACCCCACCCAACACCCTTTTTTTACTCCACTAACCCTTAGGTGCGTTGATTGTTTCTGGTAGAAACACCTCTAAATAGTGATTTTCTGCTATAATTCGAGAAAAATTGCGAAAAATAGAAGTAACAGAACTGGAAATTTACCTACGTATTTTCAACTTTTCCAGAGGACGTGTCCGATAACACCCTCGGACTCCAACTGGACTTGGAGGAGATGATAACGCCGCCCGAGGAATTATTGACCGTACATTCGCCCGTCGCTGAGGAGAGGGAGCGGCTGCCCGATGACGATGGTAAAGCGGACCATCCAGGCGACATCGAAGAGGCGATAGAGGCGATAGCGATCATCAAACCGGATAACTCCCGTAAATCAAAACCGAAGAGATATCGACAAATCGACGGTCCCATCGATGTAAGTATCATTAAGACTGAGGTGGAGGACGATCGGTAATTGTCGTTTTTGCTGTATCGAAGTTAACTGTTCGATGTGAAATGTTTTATATGAGATAAGCAGTACTAACGTATTTAGTGATGAGGTTTTCTTGTCAGTGGATTAGTGTCTGAAAATGGCATGTGTTGTAGCATTTCAAAGGGGAGCGCTGGCTCTGGAGGATTATTTAATAACGCGCGAGTTTATTGGAAAATAGGGAAAGTTGGGAGGAAACCCTGGATAGTTAATAGTTAAACAACATCACAAAGAAACACATCAAAATAATCTCTAATCCTTAATTCGCGACATTATTGTGATATTTACAGTTGGGGAGAGAGATGGTATTTCTACACAAATCGTTTTCTTATTGGAATTACCATTGGGAACATTTTCAAACAAAATCGCTTTTAGTGTGTGCTACTGTGTGCAACAGTAAACTTTGAAATGTATAGTTTTCTTGCAACAAATGTATTATTTGTACCAGTTAGTTTCATAATTTGTTTTAACAAACATTCAAACTTCCGAATCGATAAATCATCTCTTCAGGTAACCTGCCCATATTTCCTGTAATTATATACTAAGAAAACCAGTTGTTAGATAACCCCCCACCGCCTAAAACTACCGTGATATATTAGTAAGCTCTGTACTGTTACGAAAATCTCCTCACTAACCATCGAAGCTCTGAAACTACTATTTTATTAATTATAATGTTCTTGTTAAGTTTCAAGTTAGACTTTCCTATTTCACTATCGGTCCATTCCCGGAATCAATCAGGAGAGATTTCTTTCCCGGAACAGACCTTAAATGTATATGTTAAATAAGTGTTACAAATATTTATGTTAAGTTTAATGTGAAATCATACAGGATGTAACAGAGATGTCTGATAATGACTTACTCTGTGGACAGATTTAATTTATACGATAGATCCGTAGTTCTTTTCCTTCTTACATTTTTGTTACACTTTGTATCTTTAATTTATTTTTTTAAATTCTATTTCTACACACAACTTACAAGTTAGATATTCCGTTGATTTATAATTATTCGTATTTTTTTAAAAGTAAGGGCTATATTTTTATTACATTTTTTTTGTAATCATACTATCCAAATAAACTCGAACTCCAAAATTAATAACGTTTATTACACGTACTTGTCTCTTTGAATCATTTCAATGAGTGGAATTTGTTGATGTAATCTGAGGTCTCCCGGTTGCTGATGATGCTGAGGTGGTCTCCGCTGACTAGCGTGGTCTGAGGCGGCTTCTGACAGTACTGGAAAAAGAACAACAGTTACAAACAATCCGCGTTTCAACTCATAAAGAAGTTTCGAAGTTATAACATGTCATTAGAAACTCAGTATTGTCTTTCAAATAACACAACTTTATTTTTATCGAAACTGGGAAGTTTATGACGTGGTAGAAACCCTATAAAGTTAATTATAGAATTCATAGGCACTTTTTTTAATATAACTTTGATTTTGTTGAAATTGTATAAGATGATTTGTGGGAATCTTTTTTAGAAGTTCAAGGAGTATCAATTCCATCCATAAAGAAGTTTCGAAGTTATAACCTGTCATTGAAAATTTTCTTAATTTTTTTCAAAATACTTCTGATTTCTTCAATACAATTTTTTCTACCACTTCTCATATTTTTCGCAATTTTTCTCGAATTATAGCAGAAAATCACTAGGGGATATTCCGACGCAATCCGGAGGCTTCGAGTTCGTATTCGCTGCTTTGACGCGACTTGGAAGGCGTTGGTTCCGACATTTCGAACGTAAAGTAAGCGCGCGTCCCGAAGCGAAGAGAACAAGTGCCACACACACACACACGTTGTGCGTTTAAGGGATGACGGTCGAAGGGAGCAGGGTGGCATTATTTATGATATTGGGCCAATTAGGAACGCCCGCCAGGGGGTTGACCATTGACACCCTAGATAGAAGTGTTGTTTAAGATTGGCATTGCGAAAAAACGCTGTTTCGCGCGATATTAGCGGTACACATCAAGTGGCAAGAAGGATGGTTACCTGTAACCGTGAGGAATCAACAGGTGAACAGGTGATCTGAGAAGGGTGCCGTTTGCGAAGAGGAGCGCAGGGTTGCCACGTGTACCCGCTGAATTTCCTGGACGTGCGAAGGCGAACAAAGAAGTGGTGTTGGCGTGGAACGAATTTTGCTACGTTATCAGCGGTATATCAGTGAAATTGAACTGCCTGATGCGAAAGATAGTAATGTTCTCCGTTTTGAGCTCCGATGATCGGTGTCATACTGCAGCCTTCTGCTACCAAAATGGTATTGCACCTAATATTGTGGAGGGAGCATCGCGGATGAATGTACATTGTGCGGAAGCTGAAGTAAGGAAGATAATAGCGTTGTTCAAGTACTGGGACGCGCTTGGAGTCGTGGGCCGGGAGAGGCTAAATAGATACAACGCGTACGATATCGTAATCGGTAGGATATGCGATTTGAATGTAACTATATTAACAAGAGATATAGGGAGACGGGGCCGAGGTCGTGTTTGTATAGAACGGCATCGTCGCAAACGGGATGGATGAGTATCTTGAGAAGTGTGGCGCAAGCGCACGAACGATATCCGTGTAGTAACCGTGACGTGTCTGACGAAAAGATATGCGCGTGGTTATCGCGACATGTGTGACGATACCCGACGCTTCACCGGCAACGACGTACGAACATAAAGACACATGCAAGCGTTCGAAATGGCGGCAGGAGACGGGAGCTTCCAAAAAATTCACGTATTAGGTAACTGACATTGCCAAATTTTTTTTCGGAAAATCATGCCGGAGGTACGCGGAATATATTGAGGGGTAGGCGAGAAGCGGACTGTGAGAGTTTGGTAAGGTTCTGTAACTCACGCACGGAAGTGGCAGATCTGAACAATGACCCAATTTTTGTCAAAACTGTATAATATGGTTTTGGGATATAATATTCGAATCACAATTGGTACTAACAGACGTCTCCTGCGAAGCTCCCTTGACTTTACCACTATAATGGAATAGACTTTTAGCCTTGAAATGAGCAAACTTACGTTGGTCAGTTCACAGGCATCGAATTTGTTCCTGTCGTTCGATCGTATCAGGTGCACCTTGCCGGAGACGAGCTCCTCGCTGGGCACGTACGAGACGATCTGCTGCACCCTGTCGAACATCCCGAGCAGCCCACCGAGCAGGAACTTCCTCCTGTACTCGGAGCCCTCGTACAGCGTGACCGACACCTTCACCCTCGACTCCCAGTCCGGACAGGATTTCAG
The DNA here is from genome assembly GCA_946251905.1 of Cryptocephalus moraei. Classification (NCBI taxonomy): domain Eukaryota; kingdom Metazoa; phylum Arthropoda; class Insecta; order Coleoptera; family Chrysomelidae; genus Cryptocephalus; species Cryptocephalus moraei. The sequence continues at coordinate 18,284,691 of OX276465.1, read as the reverse complement.
CTTCTCCAACATCTGGAACAACGGGACACGATTAAGTTCCCAGCTGCGCGGAAAGCGGCGCGTCACTTACTTCCCTGTTGTTGATGTCGAATATGTTCCTGAGGATGTTGATCTGCAGGCTCTCTGCGTCGTCCCCAAGCTGCTTGAATCCCTGCTGGATGGTCGCCGGGGCGCTGTCTATGAAGAAGAGGTGGATGCTCATGTTCTTCCTGTGCAGCAACCTGGCGATCTCTATGGCGAGGGGTCCCCCAGAGGAAACGCTCACTATATTGTAGACGCCTCTGGAGAATACTTTCAGGATTTTCTGGAAGCGACCGAGGAGTCAAATTGGTGTCGTGCAGATCAAATGAAACAGTGAAACTGTGGCGTCTCTCCCCTTACCTCTGTGAGGATCTCTGCCATCTTCTCGATCGGCAGCAGCTTCGACGGTATGACGGCGCAGAATGTCGGATAGAGCAGCGTCGTGAACAGCTCCTCCATCTCGGTCCTGCCGGCCAGTCCGGGGATGAAGAACAGCGGGCACAGTTCCCTGATCTCCGTCGGGCCCTCGGTGATCACCTGGATCAGGTCGGGCTGCTCGGGGATGCGCTTCTGCTCCTTGATGATCTCGTCGATGGTCGGCAGCAGCTTGCGCACGTCTGGGGAGGAAACGTGAAGGGTCCGTGAGTGTCATGCTTTTTACTTTCTAATACGAGAAAGTATTGGAATCGTGCTGATTTTCGGAATTTGAGATTTTGACGTTTCTAGATGTTTTGAGAATAATGTTTGGAATTCATTAAGGGTTCAGAGTGTGACTGAACCAAGGGAATTTGGGATTTTGGTACAGTAGGTCCATTTGAGCCTACAGCCATTATTGAGCGAGTTTGGTGAAGTGGAGTTGAAGGTGCTAAAACTTGGCCGTTTTGCTTAAAAGGAAAATGGAGCAATGACGTTCTTCTTATGAGATTCTGGAACAATCCCCGCAAAGCAGAACCGCCCCCGTTACCTTTGAACATTCCCTTGCTCTTGTCCTGCTTGGTCTCGCCGTAGTTCTCCATCTTGACGGCGACGTCGTTGCTCCTCGAGCTGAGGATCTGATCGAAGGCAGCTATGCAGTCGTCGATCTCGTCCTCCTTCGCGCCTTGCACGTTGTACGTGCCGACGAAGCTGGCCTCGGCCCTCGCCAGGCAGAGCCCAGCCGCGCCCCTCATCAGGTTGACGAGGAAGGCTCGCGGCGCGGCCGACCTGAGCGCACCCTCCAGGTGCCGGACGTGGCCGATGTCGCCCGGCCCGAGGACGAATGCGGCCTCGACGTGCCCCAGGACGCCGACCTCGGCGAGGAGGTCGGCGGCTGCGCTCTTCGAGTTCGCCTTGCCAGTCGCCGTCACGATGTTCGCCTCGTAGTACGTCTGCAGGAGAGACAGCCTGCGGTTGATGTGGTTCTGGGTGGGCCTCGAGTCGGACGCGACGACGACCTTCTTCGCGCCACGTTGGATCAGCCACTCGGCGACGTCGCACCAGTTCTCCGCCGTGCCACCTGGAGCAATAACCAAAGACGCTTTCATTCGGCAGAAGAAGGAGCAAAAGCGAGTTTCAACGCTGTGATGGCCATTCTGAACAGTCAGCTTTAAACTTAAGCAATTTTGGACTATCCATTTGAAGTGCAAGTTTAAATTTTGATTGTTCTACAATTAAAATGCAGACATATTTGTTGACGCTAACGTCGACATTATTTTAGGAATTTTTAGGGTTAAGAAATCGTAATTTATTGCGAACTAATTCAGGGAGCCTCTTCCATCATTTAATAAAAACACGCTTTGTTTTTCGAAACGAAGCATGACTCTGACCCAGTAATAAGGTCAATTATGTACCACTAAGGTGCAGAATGTGGATGTCAGCCTAATACTCCTTCGCAACTTGATCGCAAATCCACATCGGTAAGGTCAGTGAAGCAATTCTCGGACATCGGAAGATAACATTCAACAAAAATTAACAACGTTATCAAATAATTGAAACCAAAGGGTAACGTAACTCAAAATGACTGTGTATTAAAGTTCGTGAATTTTTGGCAATAAATTAGTATACCTAGTATGCTCAAAACGACAGTGTGTTGTGGTCTTGATTCTTCAACCCAACCTACAAGCTCTCACGTTACGCCCTGAGAGTCTACGAGATCTTCAAGATACGACAACTTCAAACTCCAAGAACTTCAACCCCGGATCTGCACGTTACGCCCTCAGATCCAACCCGGAGAGCACGTTACGCCCTCTCTCCATACTTTGAGAACTTGAAGACATCACGTCAAGCCCTGATCTACAAACTACGAGACCGTCTTCAGCCTTACAACCTGGAGACAAGAGTCATCTCCGCAGCCACCCACGAGCTGACGAAAAGAGATTCTATACAGTCCACTCTCTATAGAGATCATTTCACACCCTCGTTCATATTACTTTCTGGAACATTCTGGTAATGCCATAAATACTTTGGAAGAATTTTAAAATTTCCATCCTAAATTTAATAAGAAGACTGGAAATTTCCTTACGAAAAGCGTTCGGAATGGCTTTATTAAATGGAAATTCATCTTACCGTAGATCAGGTAGACGCCCTTCGGACTACAAATGAACTTGTTAGGCTTCTCCGTGTTGAGTTTGCTCACGTTCAAGCTGTCGTTCAGCTTCATGACGATCTTTCCGGTGTTGGTGCTCTGCTTCAGTTGTCTGAAATAGTACGACAAGTGTTAACTTAGTCTACATAGCAGAGATCTAGAACAAGGAGTTAAAGCAGGAGCAAAACGTGGATTCCAAAAAAATAATTCGGTAAGGCAATTTCTTATCGAGGCACGTAGGTTCATTCAAATCGATCAACATGGCCGCCAAAAAGGAACAGCAATGAAAATTGGTCTTCAGTAAATGGCGATGCGAATAGCCATTCGTGGAGGAGTGATTGAACTGCCTTTGGACATGAGGTTCCGATGCACCTGTTGTACTTACAGGCCGTTTAAAGACTCGTGTAAGCAATTTTCGCCATGTTTATTGACCTAGTCTGAGCTACAACCAATCCATAAATGTATTTGCTTCGTTTCAACTCTGGGCCCTGAACCTCGAAGACCGTGACAATAGTTCACTAGGCTTCCACTTGGGCTCACCTCAACGCCGCCGGCACGTCGAAATCCTCGACGACCTCCCTCACGAGCGGCCTGATGTACATCTTCTCGAGCCCCTCCTCGATCATCCTCCTGAGCTCCTCCTTGACGTCGGGCGACTCGTCGACGACGTCCTCGAGGCTGACGACGTAGAAGGACGTGTTCCTCAGGAAGCAGTACATGCCGATGCTGTTGCCCTCCTCGACGTCGTACTTGCCGTACTGGATGAAGTTGCCGTAGTCGGCGAGGCAGGCGAGCGAGTGCCTCAGGAGGCTGCCGGAGACGCAGTTGAGGATCACGTGGGCCCCCTTGCCGTTCGTCGCCTGCTTCAGGTCCGACTCGAACGAGTCGTCGTCCGAGCTGAGCACGTTGCACTCGTCGATCTGATGGGTTGAAATCGGTGAGTAATATGGTACTTTGCCGGAGGTTACGGACATCAGCACTGCTTCAAGTTGCAAGGTTTCTGAGATAAAGTGCGAGACGAGGAAACTTATATAAGAGTCTGGGGTATCATCTTAGGGCTTACTGTGGGATGTACAAGAAAATTGAAGCCTGTTGAGGACTCTGGGATCCCTCATGCTAGATTTTGAGACATTTTTCTAGACTGCGAACGCTTATAGAAGAATTTGGAATAACCTACAGCTACCGTAGCACATCTACATTAACTTACGTTTGAAGAGTTAACAGAGGCTATGACGGCTTCCTATAAGATTTCCAGGAGCACCTGGAGAATTCTCTTGAAGCTTCTGGATATGACGTTCTTTCATTTCATAAGCTCTGTGGAAGCGTTTAGATTTTTCAGAGCTCCCTGTAGGATTATTAGGAGAAATTGAAATTGTAAAGGGGCTTGAGATCTCTTTTGCACGCTTGGTTTTATGTAGTACCTCAACTCCTCATGTGAATATAAGCTTACAGAAGAATCTAGATTGTCTCGCATAGAGAGTCATAGCTTATTGTAGGATCTTAAAGACAGTTGGAAGTGTTTGGGGAAATTTAAGTTTGGGGACATCTCAAAGGTTCTTATAAGATACTTAGAAATTCATGGGGAATTCACTAGATACTTTACGGCCTCTTTTTAGACATTTCCGCCCTCATAAAACCTGTTGAAGTTTGTAGAAAACAATAGAAGCATCTGAGGGTTTCCTATGGAATCTCTAAGGCATTTTAAGTTTGTAAATGAGACTGGCTTATCTTAGGACTGTTTATAAAGTCGTTTGCGAAGTGCTCTAAACTCTCAACATTTCCTTTGGAACTTCTTCATCTCATAAATTTCGTTTAAGACTCTGGGTATCTGGGGTTTCTTGTGGAACTTGTGAGATAATTGAAGTTTGTTAGGTTTGTATTTTGCAGGTTTTTCAAGGTTTTGTACAACATTTTCGGGAACATCTGGGAAATTTTATAATTGCCTGAAACAGCGCAGGGCTAATTTGTGTATAACGAAGGCTGGGATTTCTCTGAACTTAGAAATTTCTGGAGAATTTTGAGATATCCGTGAACATCTGAAACGCCATGGAAGATCACAGAAAGGTATTCAAGTTTCTACACTAACTTTGACAGTAATATCTATGATAATATCTGACAGATTTCAGGAAATCCTTGAAAATTTGAATACTCTGGAGGGGTCTCTGTCTGATTTCTTGGTTAATTTAAGTTTGTGGAATATGTTTGGACTTATTTAGGTACACTTTTTGAAGTTCGAACACGCCCCTGTTCTCCGCCTCTGCTTATAAAGACGAGATGTTGACATTTGAAGCATTTGGTAAGACAATAGTGTCATAGCATTTCTTTTTATAAATTTCTTGTAAATATGTCAAAAACCTTACGACTTTGTCCAATGCTGAGCCAGGATTCCTACCACCAATCTGGTTCTTGGCTTAGGAAACATGTCACTTACGAAAGAGAAATGCCTGATCAGGTAGGCCTTCTGCCACGTCGTCGATACGGTGAGGTAAACCTGGCAACCGTACGAGTTGGCCACCGAGGCCGCCGCCAAGCCTATCGGGGAACAGCCGGCGTGGATCAGGACTGTCTGGCCCGGCTTCAATTCGCCTTTGATCACGAGCATGTAGTAAGCCTGGAACGAAATCGATATTTTTACAAGAGGTGCAAAATCAAGGTTTTAGTCAGAAGAGGGAGTGGAGTCCCTGGGACGCCTGTAACCCTAATATTATCAACCGCCCAAGCGAACAATTTCACTTTTCACGTTTTGCAGATCTACTTATGGCTGGAATTATCTTCAAAATTTCAAGCTATCCTTACGCTGAGGTAGGCGTGGGGCACGGTCACCGCCTCGGTCATGTCCCACCTCTCGGGCAACTTCCACTTGAACACCGGGTCGAGGACCAGCTTGGTGCCGTCCTTGTCCAATGAGGCGAGCCCCATGATGCTCTCGCCCTTCGACGTGACGGCGGCGTAGTCGACATTACCGAGTTCGTTCCTCTTGACGATCTCCGGGTTGATAGTCTCGTCCCTCAGGTTCACGCTCAGGTACTTGATCGCATTGCCTTCGATCACGTTGCTCGGCGCGACGTCCAGGCTTATGTCATCCTTGTACCTGCAACCAATAGACATGAGGTCTCTTGGACGAACCAAGCCCGATCCCACCCACCTGAAGGACAGCGAGACGACCGTATACAGCCTGCCCTCCTTGAACACGGCGAGCCTCTGGCTCGTCCTCGAGAGCGCCCCGAGGTCGACCCTCCTCTTGTCCAGGTCGAAGACGAACTGCAGGTTCTGCATATCCGGCTGCGCCCTCGCCTCCTGGACGAAGTTGTTGATGCCCTCGGTCGGTATGATCGAGGAGACGAGCCGCACGTTCGTGTTGTTCAGTTTGGCGTCGGCGATGGCGGCGTGGAGCTCTGCCACCCACGAGGACGGCGACGACGAGGAGGAGGGGGAGCGCCTCAGGTCTTTGATGCCGAGGACGTCGCCCTTCACCGTGACGGTATCGGTCGGCACGTTGGTCACCTGGAAGAGGTTCGACGGTATTTGAACGTTGGGCTTGCTACAGGGTCTAAATAATTTTGGTACGACCGACTGTGTTGACTGGGCGGATGGAAATATCTGACAACATCGCATGGTCTCCCACTCACCCTTCTGACTAGAGAGTAATTCACGTTCCTCATCCTGAACCGAGCGACTTGGACTATCTCCGGCTCATCTAGCGTGCTCTTGTCGACCTTCGACAGCAGCAGCGCGTTCGTCGACAACAAAAGCTTGACGACGTCGGGCTTCGCGACGTCGTTGACGACGATCAGCTGCGGGTAGGACTGCTGGACGACGATCTCCTTGGACTCCTTCACGTTGCTCAGGTTGAACTAAAAGAACGTATTCGATAAATCATTGGAAATGTCTATCGTCGTCGTAGTGGATTACGTCGATTTCGGCGCGTTCGTTTATGATGTTCCTCAGGTGGTCGGTGAGGGGGTTCTCGGTCTCCAGTTCGGATATGAAGATGGTGTTCACGTCGAACGTGTGGAAGTTGTCGAGGGCCAGTTGCACCGCGAACTCGAGACCGCCTTCCATCGTCTGAAACGAGTCGATGACGAGAGGATCAATCACAAGGACAACTCAGCATGAAAATAATTGTAATCATGAATCCACTACTGAGGCAGCGTGAAGTATCAGAAAGCTTATATGTGTAACAACAGTGAGTTGCTGCAAAACCAGTTTTTGAGTGTCGTCAGTATTACGTTACATTATGTAAGCTCACCCCAAAGGTTCTAATGCCTTTATGAAGTTACTTGACACTACTACCGTGTCTTAATTACTCCTCTTCTTCTCACTTCAATTTCAAGTAATAGAGCAAATAACTACTTACGCCGAACTCTGCGTCGTTCAAGAGTACCATCTCCACGGTGTTCAGGTAGAGCGGCGGGTCGTCGATCTGCAAGGGCACCGTCGAGAATCCCAGCATCTGCAGGCCCTCGGTCGATATCATGTTGGTCGAGTAGTGGAAGTCGACCTGCAGGTCGGTCGGCTCGGTAGGCAGCTGCGAACTCGATATGACCACGCGCTGGATGAACTTCGGTACGAAGACCTCTTGGCCCCTCTCGCCGGTCAACAGTAGGCTCTGCTGGAACATCGACTCGAGCAGCGAGGGCCAGCTGTTGTTCCATTGGATCGTCGCGAGGGAACCTGCGAGGAGAGGGAATTCAAGAGGAGGTCTACGTTGACTAGTTGTATGGTTGAATTGGTTAAAGTTAGTCTATGACGCCCACTATAAGTCTGCTTTGATGACACGCTCCCATGCTTCGATTGCATCGACCGCTTTGTTAGTTAGACACTTGCCTATGGTCTGTAGAAGTCCTGTTTTGTAATTACGACATTTTTTTTATAATAAACTACTTGAGGGTAAGGGAGTAAACCCTACGAATCTGGCGCCCGAGTAAACCGTACTTCAACCCGAACCCGAAATTTTCTCAACCCTTCCACTCGAAATCGACTCGTAATTACCATATGTTCCCTAATGTTCCCTTCCCCTTACCGTTATCGGCCAAGACGACGCCCTTCACGTTCCTGTACGAGCCGGAGAACTTGTAGCCCCTGTGCTGCATCTCGCTGTAGAAGTCGCCGCTGTTGATCTCCACGTTCTGATCGCTCACCGCGACCCTCTCCCTCTCGAGGAGGTACTTGTCGTCCGGCTGCGGGAAGAAGATCTTCCCGGTGACCAGCAGATCCTTGTCGGAGATGATCTCGAACACGCCGGTACCCTTCTGGACCATCAGGTGGAGCGGCACGAACCCGTTCTTCGGGATGATCAGGTGCTTCCTGATGTGGATGTTGTCGAAGACCATGTCGTTCTTCTTCAGGTCGACGTAGGCGTTACTGAAGATCTGCGCCATCATGTTCTGGGGGCGAGGGAATGATTTCGAATCGAATTTTGGAACTAGTGAATCTTGGTCTTACTAGATAGCAGCTGGTGGGTAGCACGACCTGTCCCTTCAGCTGGTGCCCGGCACAATCCTTGAACTCGTCCGAGGTGAGCGTCACCTCGTACTCCTTCGTCACCATCAGCGCGTGGAGCTTGTCCTCCTCGTCGTAGTACTTCCAGGTGTCGGCGTGGTTCCACTTGACGAGGTCGGTGGTGCTGGGCGTGCCCCGGCTGATCGGGTACTCGATCTTCGGGTAGATGTTGGACACGTTGAAGTCCATGCCGGACAGGTACATCCTCGGGGAGAGAACAGATCGAGGATTAGGGATTTTGACGAGTCGCGATGGGGTTTGAGTTTTTTGAGGGTATATTGAGAGGAGACAAGTATGAGCTGCTTCAAGTTACCATCAAAGGTAAAATGGATGTACACGAGGACCGGGAAGAAGAGAACAATCCTGGTTACGTAATATCCGTGGTTGGACTGGTATGGGGTCGGTGGGTGAAGTGATGCATATGGCACAAGACAGAAAGACGCTCTTACCATGGTGGTCGCTAATGTCAGAGAGACCGGACAAGGCACGTAAAAGAAGAATAAGAGGTCTTAAGATTAATTTTCATGGGTTAAGATAGAGGGCAGAAGAGGCCCAGGGAGAAAGCAATATTCGTGGCTGCGGGATATAAGAGTTTGGTGCGGAATTCGAAATGCAGAAAAAAACTACACTTGCTAGAGAGGGACAGCTACAACTTAATGCCAGATGAAGCCTACAAGCTGGAAGCGTTGAAGTAACTTGAAGAAGAATCCGTTTCTATGTCGTGAAATGAGTGATGTGAACATGAAAAGTAGATCCTGGACTCACTTTCCCAAGCTCTGCAGCAGGAACTCGACGCCGCTCTTGGAGCCGCGCTGCGTGAGCGGTATGCTGACCGTGTTCGGCACGGACCTCTTCAGGATCGCCTGTAGCAGGCCATGAGGCGCGATCTCGATCAGCACCGAGTCCTTCGGTATGTGCTTGCAACCCTCCTCGAACAGTACCGAGCTGAGCAGGTTGTTCGTGTGGTACTCGGGCGAGGAGTGCTTCGCGAGGTCCGTGTCCCACTGCGACTGCACGTTCGACGTGCTCACCCACTTCGGCGATCTCGCGATCGGCTCGGGGATCACCTCCTTGAGGTACTTGAGGAGCAGCGGCGCCGCGGGCTTGATGTACCTGCTGTGGTAGGCGATGTTGGCGACGTTGACGAGGCGAGCGAAGATCCCCTGGTCGGTCAGCTCCTTGACGAACTTCTCCATGTCCTCGGTCGGGCCGGAGATCGTGCAGCTCTCGGGGCCGTTGTGGCAGGCGACCTCGATCGCCTCCGGCAGGCGGTACCGGATCTGGTTGTAGCCCAGCCCTGAGGAATATCAGACAGTCTTCAAAAAATGTAACTGGTACATTGGTTCTGGAAAGTATCTTCCAACACTAAAGGCAAGACGTCTGAAAAGTGTCTTGCGACACTAAAGGGAAGCCATCACTATAAACTGGTGATGGAAAGTATTTTGCAACACTAAAGGTAAGACGTTACTATCAAAAAGGCTATCAATGGGTTTATGTGGTTCACAAGAAAGAAGGCATTTATCCACCATAGAACTGACAATAAAAACTGGCTCTAAAGCATTCAGAAGGGAGGAGACATGAAAGGTTAATACTGATTCTACAGTATGTAGTATGCAAAGAAAAGAGGACGCGAAATCAACTGGAACTGACCCCATAAGCGCTAACACTGTCTATAAAGCTTGCATCATTCACACGAAAAAATTAATGAAGTCACTATATAACTATCTCTAAAACGGGTTACTCCTAAAGCATTCAGCATTGAGTAGGGAGAATGCATAAAGACACCATGATACTGCTTATGAAATGGCTAACACTGTCTCTAAACGTAACCAAATGAAAGTTGAGCTCAACTTTAATAAAGCAGTTGGTGAAGACTTGGTGTTTTCATTTGGTTACATTGCCATGGCCAACTTAGAGAAGCTGGACAACCTTCGGTCATTACTGTCTCTAAGACTTGCAACATTCAGACTGAACGACTCACCGACGGCCGCCATCATGCCCTTGATCAGCTCCACCTCGATGGAAGCCCTTCCTCTGCTGTACGCGGCGAGGATCATCTGCTCGGCGGTCATGCAACCGTCGGCGTACGCGCAGCCCAACTCTCCAACGGAATGCCCGATGATGCCGTCCGGCACGATACCGAGCGCCTTCAGCAGGTCAGTAAGGGCGATCTAGAACATGGAACGCAACCTTCGAAATGCCCTTCACGTTAAAGCGTTTGCTGTGCGATTACCTGCATGGCGGCGATGCCGACGAAGGAGTTAAGTATCGTGTCGAAGATCGTCTTGTCCTTGGAGGTGATGATGTTGAAGAGATCGAGCCCCTTGGTGGCGAGGATGTCGTGCGACTTCTGGATCGACTGGGCGAACACGTCGAAGCGCATCAGGTCGCTCAGCATACCGTTCCATTGGCTGCCCATGCCGGAGTAGACGAACCATACCGGGCGCTTGTTGCCTGTGTGGTACTGAAATAAGGTAAGCGGTGAAAATGTACCGAAGTCGATCAGGTTGGGGTATTTGTAAATCGTCCATTTTTCGACTCTGCAATGTTAACAGAGGCAATTTCAAATTCTACGACGCTGAAAGACTTTTGGGTATCTAATTACCTTTGATCATTAAACATCCATGCCCTTTCTTCCAATACAAAGATATATTTGGTCGGTAGAAGACACGTTTCAAAACTCCAATGAACCAAGAGACCATTGGGTATGGATCGACCCCTCAAAACAAGGAAAACAATTGGTCATTCAAATGTGTCTCCAATTTGCTAATCAACAAGTCTGTTGGTTCTAGAAAGACAACCTTCATTTTTAGAATATAAAGGATCTATAATCGTACAAAGACTATTTTCAATTTTCTGATATTAAAAGACTATTGGCCGCAGTAATGCCAATTTCCATTTTTCAATTCAAAGAGTCCAATGTGATGAAAGCACCTTCATGTTATTATGGGATTATGTTCAATACGTATGAATACGTATAGTTATTGAATGTAGCTGCTTAAGGCTGTCCTGAAGCTGGTAAAATTGGATAACGAAGGCTGCTCTGAAGCGGCCAAATCTGTTTTGTAGACATGTTTTGGGACAAATTGTCCAATACAAAAAGAAGGGTAATGAGTGCGTTATTCGTGTATATCGAAATTAATGACCATGGTAATGGCCATTCCTTCACTTCACAAATGCCGTTGTCCTTGAGATTTCCTTCGTCTTGATTAAGAAATAACTCACTTCAACAAGATTATCGGCAAAAGAAAAGCCATTTCCAATCCATTGGCCGTAGAAGAGACAATTTCCAATCTAGCAATACAGAACACTCCAATTCTTTCACCCCAAACTCCAGCTTAATAAGAGAGTCAGTAGGAGTATCCAAAGTGGTAACAGTATCATTCCTCGGATTAAGAATTTTCCGCTCGGCCGGCGCCGCTAAGTCGGATAATTTTCCGATTTATGAAATCGGATAATGCGCGGAGAAGAGGATAGAAAGCATTAAGCATCTGATACAGACAATTTCATCGTTAAATAAGGTAATTGTCGATTGCATCACTTTATCAGACGATTGTTTTGCAGGTAATACCAAATGGAAAAGAGATTTATACTTGAAGTATGTAAGGAGGGCGGCAATTTATTTTGTTCAAGTTGGTGTTGGAATATTTTACGTAATAAATAAAAAGTGGCTTTACAGAATTATAAATACTAAGAACAATAATAGGGAAAAACAAGAAGGGACAGAGTGAGAAACGAAGACATCAGACAGCAATGCGGAATATACGATACACTAAGATGGGAAAGCAGCGTAAAAGGCAGTGGTACAACCGTATAACACGTACGGATGAGAACAGACTTCCGAAAATCGCCCTAGTAAACAACCCGCCAAGCACTAGATCACCAGGAAGATCACCGAAGAAATGGAGAGATAGTCCCTTAGGAAAAGATTGCAATTTCAGGATTAACAGATCGACAGATCTCCATAGAAGAAGAAGAACTTTGAAAATGTACACGTCCCACAACCATTTCGGCCCATCTCGAAAACCACTCGGTACCACTCACCATGGTCTCCTCTTTGACCTCGTCGCCTAGCAGGATGTACCCTCGGTACAGGTGCCCCTGGATCGGCTCGGCGAATGCGCCGTGGATCAGCTTGTAGTACTCCGGGTCCTTCGGTTTGTTCTTGAGCTGGAAAACGCCGAAAAGGTAGTACCGAATCCTAAAACCTACGAAGATATCGTCATACCGTCTCGAGGATCTCCTTGATGCCCTCCTCGGTCCTCGTCGAGATGTTGACCAGCATGGGCAGGTCCATGGGGACGTCGGGCTTCGGCTTCGTGTTCGCTCTTAGCAGGATGTGGCCGTAGTAGGAGTTGATACCTGTCGGGAGGAAGAAAAGGCTTCTTATTCGATCAGAAGAATCTCTATGCCAACCCATATTATCACTTGATCACTAGATAGTTATTTGAACACTATAATAGTCTCCTTCAATGCTGTTTGCCCTTCTAGAGATATTTCAACAACATTGGTGTGTTCTGAGGTCTACTTATATAATGTCTTCTGGTGATACACACTTGGTGGATGTCATTACTTATTCATCTATGCAACCTGTTTTACTGCAATTACAATCTAAGAAGTGTATCGTATCGATGATAGATCATCACGTCAGTATAGCTTCAAAAACGTTCACCGCTGCTGTAGCTGTAAGTGTTTGTTGTTCACTCATGTTCCGATCACGAACGAAACGTTGTTTAAGTGTAAGTACAAGGAACGGTTTGCAAATAGTCAAAAGCTTACTAAGCTACTACTATTATCAACTACCATTATTGAACCATTTCTGGACCATTGGATACCATCTGAACCTTCTGGCTGACCCTCTGAACCATTTGGATCTAAACTCAACGAGAACTCACCCAAGGCCACACCAGACCATTTCTGGACCATGGGATACCATCTAAACTCAACGAGAACTCACCCACGGCGTTAACACCATTTCTGGACCATGGGATACCATCTAAACTCAACGAGAACTCACCCAAGGCGTTGACTGCCGCGTAGGTCGGCGTCCATTTCGTGTTCTGCGTGACGACGCGGATGTTCCCGTTGTGCAGGGCTTTGATGTCGGGATTCGGCGTTTCGAATTGAAGGGTGGCTGGGATCGTCCCTGTCTCCATAGCGACGAGCACGTTGACGACAGAGAAGAGTGACGAGGCGGCCTCGGCGTGACCGGTGACGGTCTTCACCGACGTCACGAGGAGCGGCTCCTTGCGATTCTTGCAGTAGATCCTCTCCAGCGCCTCCAGCTCCTTCTGGTCGGTTTCCTTCGGGCGAGAGGAGAAACGAGTAATAGACAAACAATATATTTCCTTTGTAGAAAGAAAGTAGATTCGCTTTGGGGCGTTAACGTGACAAATGAAGGGAACAAGTTGATCAATATACTCAAGGCAATCACCAGCCACCAGATTTATAATTCGGTATGTATTGGAGCAATTAGTCGTATTGCAGCTAGACGCATTGGAGGATTTAGACCTGTTGGAGCTAGACGTACTGGGGGAGCTAGACGTATTGGAGGAGTTGGACTTATTGTAGCTACACCTATTTGTAGTTGAGTTGTACTGGATGTACTGGAAGAGCTAGACGTATTGGAGCTAGTCGCATTGGAGGAGTTAGACGTATTGGAGGTAGACGTATTGGAGGAGTTAGACATATCGAAGCTAGATGTACTGGAAGAACTAGACGTATTGGAGCTAGTCGTATTGGAGGAGTTAATAGTATTTGAGCTAGACGTATTGGAGCTAGACGTATTGGAAAAGTTAGACGTATTGGAAGAGTTAGACCTGGTGAAACTAGACGTTTTTGGAGGAGTTAGACGTATTGGAGCCAGACGAATTGGTGGACTAAGGCGTATTGAAGAAGTAAGACGTATTAGAGCGATACGGAGAAGGTGTACTGGATCTACTGGAAGAGCTAGACGTATTGGAGCTAGACGTATTGGAGGAGTTAGACATATTGGAGCTAGATGTACTGGAAGAGCTAGACGTATTGGAGCTAGTCGTACTGGAGGAGTTAATCGTATTGGAGCTAGACGTATTGGAAGAGTTAGACGTATTGAAACTAGATGTATGGGAGGAGTTGGACTTATTGGAGCTAGACGAATTGGTGAAGTTAGGCGTATTGAAGAAGTAAGACATATTAGAGCTATACGGAGGAGTTGTACTGGATGTACTGGAAGAGCTAGACGTATTGGAGCTAGTCGCATTGGAGGGGTTAGACGTATTGGTGCTAGGCGTATTGGAGGAGTTAGACATATTGGAGCTAGATGTACTGGGAGAGCTAGACGTATTAGAGCTACTCGTATTGGAGAAGTTAATCGCATTGGAGCTAGACGTATTGGAAGAGTTAGACGTATTGGAGCACCGAATGCGATCTAGCCCTTCTGACTCGAAAACATCTCGATCTCGTTTCGAGCCTCACCTTCAGACCGCACCCGTAGGTCTCGACCAACGGTACCTCCTCGGGCTTGACGCTCGTCTTCCCGTAGAACTCCTTCATGAACTCCTCCATGCCGTCGACGCTGTGACTGATCACTTTGTCGTTGTGGGTGCCGTCGAACCTCGTGTTGACGTGCATTATGGTCGCGTAACACCTCCTCGCCTGCGACGCCCTCTGGAGGAAGAGCACGACGGTGCCGTCGCTCCTACCGTAGCCGCTCGCTACGGAAATCGACCGTGGAATGGTAATAGTGGAACGCGATGTTCAAATGGTGAAGGAGATGGTGACGACGTTGATGATGGTGAATAGGGACCTAATGATGATGATGATGATGGTGCCGTTGAAAATGATGGTTATGTTCTGTTTTGGGTGTATTCTTCATTAATGAAGGTTGGGCCCAAATGACGATGGAGATGATGGCGTTGAAGATGATGGTTATGGAACTGATGATGATGATGGTGGTGGTGGTGGTGGGTTGATGATGGTGATGGTACAATGGATCAAGGGTTACCTACCGTTGGCGTCGAAGGCCCTGGTGCTGCCGTCCTTCGACAGCAACCCCATTTCGTTGTAGATCCACTGGAACTGCGAGTGTATGGCCAAGTTGACGGCCCCGACAATGACCGACTCGCACTGGCCGCTCTTGATCGAATTGTAGGCGAGCCTGATGACTTCCAACCCCGTCACCCAGTTGCAATCGTACGCCACGCTGGGTCCTGCATGGGAATGTCCAAGCAATGTAACGGAATACGTAACGGAAAACGGTACTGCGTATACCTTTAAGGTTCAACCAGTAGGAGATCCTGTTGGGCATCATCGCCCTGGAGTGGCCGGTGACGCCGAAACCGCTCACGACGGACTCCAAGAAGAAGTTGTCGTTCTCGCCGATCGTCGAGCCCATGTACACGCCGATCCTCCTGCCCCTGATCTCGTTGGGGTTCACCCCTGGAATAACATCGATTACCTTAGGAGAGGACCCACTAGTGCGATCTCCAAATTTGATCAAGTGTTCCACTTGATTATGGGTGTCATGTTACGTGACGGGCCTTACCGGCGTCCATCAGAGCCTCGTAGGTCCTTTCCATGAGCAACCTGTGCATGGGGTCCATGAACGTGCACTGCTGCCTGTGGATGCCGAAGTAAGAGTTGTCGAACTTCTGATAGGTCGGTATGGTACCGCAGAGGTGACAAACGCCTCTCTCGCCTTAAAAATTAAAATATATATCGCTTAACTGGGAATCTTATATTTGAAAATGACGTCGATTATGATGATTTCCCATCTCGAAGGTTAAGACTTTAAGAAGAGTTTATAATCCATAGCGAAATGTGCACCAAGTCAACTGGTTCAAATTAATCTTTAGAAATTTCTATTCTGGATAGAAGAAATCAAGGTGATTTCATCAAGTTACTAATCAGTGCAGGTCAAATCTCGTAAGCCTCTGAATTAGAGAGGCTCAATCGATCTTTGAGAACTAAATAGGTACATATGAATGATTTCGTACTACCTTATAGAATGCAGGCAGTAAA
Source organism: Cryptocephalus moraei (assembly GCA_946251905.1). Classification (NCBI taxonomy): domain Eukaryota; kingdom Metazoa; phylum Arthropoda; class Insecta; order Coleoptera; family Chrysomelidae; genus Cryptocephalus; species Cryptocephalus moraei. Next base: position 18,268,604 of record OX276465.1, on the reverse strand, counting down.
GAGGTATAGATGAGTGACATTTCATATTACTAAAATTTTTGTATTACATGCAATACCTAGAATAATTTTTTTTTTATTCCTTGTTCAATATTAACTTATAAGGTTTCAAATGATTTTAATTAATCATTTAATATTTAATAATTACATTTAATATGTCATTCTATTACGTTCAATTAATTTGTTAATTTGGAAGGTTCGAAGTAATTCTGTGAACTAACTAATACAATTTGAAGAGATCTAGATTATCATCGCTTCTATTGATTAATTATGTACAGTTTCCAAGAAAATAGAGAATAATTCAATTGGTCCCGATTGACTTTCAGAAACTTCTAATCGAGATAGAAGAATTTACCTAAATTTGGTATTAATAAAATATTAATAAATTATAAATTAATATTAATAAATAAAATAGAAAAAAATAAATAAAATAGAGAATAATCCAATTGGTCCCGATTGACTTTCAGAAACTTCTAATCGAGATAGAAGAAATTACCTAAATTTGCTATTAATAAAATAATAATTAATATTAATATCAAATTAAAAATTAATAAATTATTGAATAATTTTATTAAGTTTCTACTCGGTGAAGTATGAATCTAGGTTAATTTAAAAGGCTCTGATTAATTTGATTGAACCTAGATTAAATTGGAGAGGAGGAATTGAGTTTAAAAACATTGTGATCCTTGCAGAAATGGTGTAAATCTATTTGATTGATTTCAAATTAGTTTGTAGAGTTCTGATATTAAAAATGTAGATGAATGGAAGATTCCAATTTACTAAGATTTTTGTAATACGTGCACACAAACGTAGTTTGGTAAGTTTAAAGTCGTATTAAAAATCTGTTTAAACCTTACTTAGTGAATGTAGATCAATTTAGGAAACTTTAATAAAGTGTTTATTAATTTAATTTACTTAATTAGTAAATTAATTTAATGAAAAAAAATTAATTGAATAAATCTAGTATTGTTTAGAAAGTTTCAAATTACTGATGGTTTCTTATAAAATCGTATTAAAATCTTTTTAAACCTTACTTAGTAAATGTAGATCAATTTAGAAAATTTTAATAAAGTGTTTATTAATTTAATTTACTTAACTAATTAATTAATCTAATAGATAATAATCATTTGCAAAGAATTACCCAATGCTTTTCAACTGATACAATTTACATTGCTTTCACTGGTGTTTCTCGTGGGAGAAATGGTTATCTCATACATTTTCAATTATGATTTAGTTAACGTATTAAATTTGCATTACTAATGAGCTCTCAGCGTTTTTTATATAATATCCGTGGTCGTCGGAAAAAATGTTACAAACGTGTGTATTTTCACGCATAACAAACGACGTACTAGTATGGGAGATTTATCCGTTTATTACATGGAATTTATGCATTTTGCCGTTAAATTTACATATGCAGAACCGACCACACGATAAATACGCACGTTGGGTGTTTTCGTTAAAACAGGAAACATACATGGAAGATATAAATGAATGTCGATTTGTTCGGAAATTTCAAAAAAATCAAATATTACCTTCAGGCCATTTCGGTTCGAGTAAATACTCGTTTTTGAAGAGGAGATCGGCGAATTCCGCCACGTTCTTCGACTTAGGGAAGTATCCCCCGATGCCTGAGATGACGATGTCTTCTTTGATGAAATCCATGTTGAATGTGCAGCCTAAAACGCATTTGGTCGAGTCAAGAGAATTGCATCATTGATCACTATTTATTAAGGAATTGCCTACCTGAAGGAAAATATCCAGATCCTCTACTTGATAGCCGCGGCGAACTATTAAGGTTCGATGTCGCCAGAAAAGTTTAAATAACTTTTTTTTGTCGAATACGCTTAACCTTTGTAGGGGACTAATTCAATTGAAATTATTTAGATTATGTGCCGCCGTAATCGTAAACAATTCCCTTGAACGGTTATGATGTACATACCGATGGCGATTTCGTGTAATCGAACAATGGAATTCGAGAAAATGCCATGTACGAAATTTTGCAGAGCGGAAAAGCACAGTAAATTCGATTTCGAAGATACATACTGTGCGTAAGTGTAATTTTTTTTCGAAATAATCAATAAGCTCGTATTGCTCGTTGTGTATTGTTGAGTATTGCAAATTGGAAACTAGTGGTTGACTCGACACGAGACATAAGAGATGGTCGTGGACCACCCTCCTCAGGCCGGCAAAACAAAATCGTGGAGATTTTGTGTCTTTTTTGTAGCGAGAGAACGAATTTTGTAGCTTTTGACCAGCCGGAGCTACAAAAGGTGGGCTAACTCAAACTTAAGTTAGCGGCCACCGCTATAACTCATACACGGAATGTAATAGGATGCTCTGGTTTGCGCAGAAATTGGTGTCTTTAGAAGTACTTGAGTCCCGGGCCAAACATTTTTTTGGACGCCTTTGGCCAATTTTGGCCAAAAATGACAAGATGTTCAATCATCACTCGCGGTTCAATTTCATGATATAGTAGCAATCTTGAGAATCATTTGGCACTGGAAAACCTTCTGATAATTGGCTGAAAAAGCGGGCAAAAATGGCCAGGAATGGCCAAAAATTCGAAAATGACTTATTTCAGCCCAAACATGGGAAATTCATACGTCGACAGGTCGAACATGTGGTACACAGAGAGTTCAGAGACGCTAGCAGGGGGTCAATAAAATATATCCAGAAATGGCCAAAAATTCGAAAATGACTTATTTCGGCCAACACGTGCTAAATTGTGTATAAACCTGAATAGTTCGAAAATGCGGACCCTAGGAATTCCAGCAAAAACGTGGAGGATTTAGGAGACTGTCAGCCACTGAGAGTCACTTTGCACAGTGGGCCTGTGGAGCTACGAATTCTAAAATGACTCGTTTCGGCCAAAACGTGCTAAATTCTGTATAAACTTCGACAGTTCGAAACTGTGGGCCCCGGAATTTTCAGACACACTATCGGAGGATACAATTGATCCCTGTAGCCACTGGAATTCCCCTGAGACTGCGGGCCTGTGGAGCTAAACATTCTAAAATGACTAATTTTGGCCAAAACGTGTTAAATGCTGTATATACTTCGACAGTTCGAAAATGTGGTACCCGAAATTTTCAGACACACTGTCGGAGGATACAATGAATCCTTCTAGCCACTGGAATTCATTTGAGACTGCGGGCCTGTGGAGCTACAAGTTCTAAAATGACTAATTTTGGCCAAAGCGTGCTAAATCCTGTATATATTTCGACAGTTCGAAAAAGTGGGCCCCGGAATTTTCAGACACACTGTTGAAGGACCTAGTGGATCCTTCAAGCCGCTGGAATTGTCCTGAGACTGCGGGCCTGTGAAGCTACAAATTCTAAAATGACTAATTTTGGCCAAAACGTGCTAAATGCTGTATATACTTCGACAGTTCGAAAATGTGGTACCCGAAATTTTCAGACACACTGTCGGAGGATACAATGGATCCTTCTAGCCACTGGAATTCATTTGAGACTGCGGGCCTGTGGAGGTAAAAATTCTAAAATGACTTATTTCGGCCAAAACGTGCTAAATTCCTTATATAGTTCGACAGTTTGAACATGTGGGCCTCGGAATTTTTAGACACACTATTGAAGGCTGCAATGGATCATTCCAGCCACTGGAATTCACTTGAGACTGCGGGCCTGTGGAGCTACAAATTTTAAAATGACTAATTTTGGCCAAAGCGTGATAAATCCTGTATATACTTAGACAGTTCGAAAATCTGGGCCCCGGAATTTTCAGACACACTGTCGAAGGACCCAGTGGATCCTTCTTGCCACTGGAATTGTCCTGAGACTGTAGGCCTGTGGAGCTACAAATTCTAAAATGACTTATTTCGGCCAAAATGTGCTAAATTCTGTATATACTTCGACAGTTCGAAAATGAGGGCCCCGGAATTTTCAGACACACTGTCGGATGATACAATGGATCCTTCTAGCCCCTGGAATCCACCTGAGACTGCGGGCCTGTGGAGCTATAAATTCTTAAACTACTTATTTCGGCCAAAACGTGCTAAATTCCTTATATACTTCGACAGTTCGAAAATGTGGGCACCGGAATTTTCACACACTGTCGGAGGATTCAATGGATCCTTCTAGCCACTAAAATTCATCTGAGACTGCGGGCCTGTGGAGCTACAAATTCTAAAATATCCTCCGATAGTGTCTGAAAATTCCGGGGCCCACATTTTCGAACTGTCGAAGTATATACAGGATTTAGCACGCTTTGGCCGAAATAAGTCATTTTAGAATTTGTAGCTCAACAGGCCCGCAGTCTCAGGGGACTTCCAGTGGCTAGAAGGATCCACTGGATCCTTCGACAGTGTGTCTGAAAATTCCGGGTCCCGCATTTTCTAAACATTGAAGTATATACAGCAATTAGCACGTTTTGGCCGTAATAAGTCATTTTAAAATTTGTAGCTCCACAGGCCCGCAGTCTTAGGCGACTTCCAGTGGCTAGGTGGATCCACTGGGTCCTTCGACAGTGTGTCTGAAAATTCCGGGTCCCGCATTTTCTAACTATTGAAGTATATACAGCAATTAGCACGTTTTGGCCGTAATAAGTCATTTTAAAATTTGTAGCTCCACAGGCCCGCAGTCTTAGGCGACTTCCAGTGGCTAGGTGGATCCACTGGGTCCTTCGACAGTGTGTCTAAAAATTCCGAGGCCCGCATTTTCTAACTATTGAAGTATATACAGCATTTAGCACGCTTTGGCCGAAGTAACTCATTTTAGAATTTGTAGCTCCACAGGCCCGCAGTCTTAGAAGAATTCCAGTGGGTAGCAGAATCCACTGGGTCCTTTGACAGTGTGTCTGTAAATTCCGGGTCCCACATTTTCTAACTATTGAAGTATATACAGCATTTAGCACGCATTGGCCGAAATAAGTCATTTTAGAATTTGTAGCTCCACAGGCCCGCAGTCTTAGGGGATTTCCAGTGGCTAGAAGGATCCACTGGGTCCTTCGACAGTGTGTCTAAAAATTCCGGGTCCACATTTTCGAACTGTCGAAGTATATACACGATTTAGCACGTTTTGGCCGAAATAAGTCATTTTAGAATTTGTAGCTTCACAGGCCAGCACTTTCTTGATTCCAGTAGCTAGAAGGATCCATTGGGTCCTTCGACAGTGTGTCTGAAAATTCCGAGGCCCACATTTTCGAACTGTCGAAGTATATACAGGATTTAGCACGTTTTGGCCGAAATAAGTCATTTTAGAATTGGTAGCTCCACAGGCCCGTAGTCTCAGGTGAATTCCAGTGGCTAGAAGGGTCCACTGGGTCCTTCCATAGTGTGTCTGAAAATTCCGGGGCCGACATTTTCGAACTGTCGAAGTATATACAGGATTTAGCACGCTTTGGCCGAAATAAGTCATTTTAGAATTTGTAGCTCCACAGGCGCGCAATCTCAGGACAATTTCAGTGGCTAGAAAGAAGGATCCACTGGGTCCTTCGACAGTGTGTCTGAAAATTCCGGGGCCCACATTTTCGAACTATCGAAGTTTATATAGGATTTAGCACGTTTTGGCCGAAATAAGTCATTTTAGAATTTGTAGCTTCACAGGCCCGCAGTCCCAGTTGAATTTCAGGGGCTAGAAGGATCCATTGTATCCTCCGACAGTGTGTCTAAAAATTCTGGGTCCCACATTTTCGAACTGTCGAAGTATATACAGGATTTAGTACGTTTTGGCCGAAATAAGTCATTTTAGAATTCGTAGCTCCAAAGGCCCGCTGTGCAAAGTGACTCTCAGTGGTTGAAAGAGTCTCCTAAATTCTCCACATTGTTGCTGGAATTCCCAGGGCCCGCATTTTCGAACTATTCAGGTATATACACGATTTAGCACGTGTTGGCCGAAATAAGTCATTTTAGAGTTTTTGGCCATTTCTGGATATATTATATTATTCGACCTGTCGACGTATATACAGGATTTCCCATGTTTTAGCTGAAATAAGTCATTTTCGAATTTTTGGCCATTTCTGGCCATTTTTGCCCGCTTTTTCAGCCAATTATCAGAAGATTTTCCAGTACCAAATGATTCTCAAGATTGCTACTATATCATGATATTGAACCGCGAGTGATGATTGAACATCTTGTCATTTTTGGCCGAACTTGGCCAAATGCGCCCAAAAAATTTTTTGACCCGGGACTTTCAAGTACTTCTAAAGACACAAATTCCTGCGCAAACCAGAGCATCCTATTACATTCCGTGTATGAGTTATAGCGGTGGCCGTTAACTTAAGTTTAAGTTAGCCCACATTTTGTAGCTCCGGCTGGTCAAAAGCTACAAAATTCGTTCTCTCGTTACAAAAAGACACCAAATCCCCACTATTTTTTTTTTGTCGGCCTGAGAAGGGTGGTCCGCCCACTTTATATACATGAGATGGTCTCGTCTCGCTCTCGAAAATCCGTAAAAATTGCGTCTCGTCTCGGTCTCGAAAAATCTCGAAATAAATGAATATGTTCGTTCTTGACAACATTGACGGATATTTGTTAAACATGACCCTTACAGGAATCTCTAAGGTATTTGTCAAAATTCTAAAATTTTAAATATCCTTACAGCACTAATTTACAAGGTTTGTCTTTGGTAAATTTTTCAGAAATTTACCGAATGTCTGGTCTCGACTCGAATTTAAATTCGAGCTACTAATAATCACAATTGATTAAAAAATTTGGGAATAAATAATATCATTATTAAATATTACTTATCATTAGATTTTGTGTTATTATGAGAATGTAATTGAAATTCAATTTTACTACCTACGATAACATCTAATAATATTTTTGACATGCTACAATGACATTCTTTTCTTAACTTTCACATGCTTCAGTCATATGAAGAAATTTGTGTAATATTAGCTTTTTCGCTAATGGAATTTGTTCTTGTAAACATGACAATCGAACTTGATAACCATTAGAAGGTTAAGTGAACACTGAAACAGCAGAAACTATACAACAAAACGTATTTTGAGAATAACTTCGAACATAATTTGAAGTATGACGAAGGTAGCATCCATGTAGCTCTTTATCAGCTCTTCTAAAATAAACTCTGTATTCCGTTGTGAAAAACACTCGGCTGCTCACTCTACCTATTTATTGAACCGTTATTTTTTAATTGCTGATTTTTCGCAATAGTCAATACTTTTCTATAAATTAACGTACCCGTTGCACGGAAAACTATGATAAAGTTAATCGATAAAAAAATTAATAACAAATACAGATCGTTAGTCCATTTCGAAATCTGTTGTTTCCATTTGCTTTTAATGAACGAGAAAATTACCGTCATTCATTACCGAACCGGTAACGATTTGGCGAATTAAAGTGCAGTCTCGATCCTTAATCGAAGTATAATGAGTTGATTGATCGTTTGCGAAATCGGATCGATAAAATTCGCCCAATTAATCCGATCCATTAAAAAGTGAAAACGTAAATGCGATCGCCGGGCGTTAGATCGTAACAATATCGCGATTTATTAATTAATCGCAGCGGATATCGAAACGCGACTTCGATCGGGACAATCCACCTTAACCTCATTGGCATTAGGGACAGCATTGTATTGACTTTTCAAAAAAAAAACGATTAACTCGATTTTCCAAGCGAAGGAATTAAAATTCTCGCCGTGATTATGCAACTTAATTATTAATTAGGCATACCGATCTAGGTTTGAAAGAAATTAATCGAAATGAAAGTTAGACCGAGTATTGTTATAATAATTGGCATTCGAGTCGAAGATAAATCGGAGAAAAATGTATTGAATTGAATATAATAGGCACATAAAGAAGTACTGGAGACCTGAATTGGATTTAATACTTATTTCGGTGCGCAAATTCGAACTTAGATTAATCGTAATTGACATATTTTATTAAAGTTGACTTAGTTGTATCCACATCGAGCTGTAATTTTGGTCTCGCCAGACTTTTCTCAGGATGACCTGGATACATGGGATAGCACATGAACCTATAATCATTATTTCAACATTTAAAAATGTCAATTATACTATATTTTTATTTCCCCAGCGTTCCAGGATCTTCCAGACAATTCCCAGAGAATCCAAGACGCTTGGAGTATCTCATAACCTTATTATCAACATATATTACTATCCAAATTGTGTGAAGAGCCAATCAGTCTCCAGATTTCTACAAGCGTACTGAAATTTTCAAAAATTCTCTCAGAACGCCCAGAAAACATGGGATAACTCACGAACCTATAATCATTATTGTCATTGCTATTTCAGTTTTTCAAAAAGTCAATTAGACTAAATTTTTGCTTCACAAGCGTTCCTTGATCTTCCAGACTATTCCCAGTGAACCCAGTAATAACCTTATTACCTTTGTGTCTACTGCTGTCCAAACTTTTCAAAGATTCGATAAGTTTCCGGATTTTTTCTACAAGTATCCTGGAATTTTCCAGACTTTTCTCGGGATAACCAGGACATTTGGGTTATTATTATTGTAATAATAGATAATTGTAATAATTATTATTATAGTCATTATTGTTCTTCCTATTTCTATGTGACTGTCACAAACATTACATGATTTCCAGACAATTCTTATGGAATCCAAGACTATTCCTTATTCCCAGAAGGAGAATTAGTTTTTCAATTATTTTATAGGCATTCTAGGGCGTTAGAAGTATCTCTAGGACGCTTGGGATATCTAACATTATAAATTATTATTGCTATTAGTACTTTAAATTTGAGAAATCAAGGGAGTTTCTAGATTCAAGAGCGTCCAGGAATTTTCCACACTGTTCCCAATGGATCCGCAAAGCTTGGGTTTCCGTGTCCTTAACACTAATGTTTTATTACCAATCATTTCCAATTTTTCAAAAAGGAAACCAGTTTCCAAATTTCCTCTGCAAGCGTCCAAAAACCTTCCAGATTTTTCCAGAGGATTCGGAACGCTAGGGATATTACAGGTGTTACAGGATCTTTCAGATTTATTTTTGGAGCATGCTTGCTCATCATAACCATAACAATTATTGTTTTTGCTATTTGAACTTTTTAAAACTTAATTAGAATCTATACTTTCCTCACAAGCTCACCATTATCTTCCAGGATATTTCCAGGGAATATATTTCTATGAAACACCTAATTACAGTTTCTTTCATTGCTATCCCAAATTTTCAAAAAGTTAGTTAGTTTCCAGATGCTGACCTCTCCGAGGAACTCCAGGATGCTTGAAATATTTCACAAACTTATTACGTATTATCAAGAAAACACTCTGTATACTAATTTATTTTATGGTATTGAGAATTTAGAAATTGAATTTGGATTTATAATTTATGTATCAACATTTCGGGCTGGAATTTAATTATAGTTTCAATTAAAGGTGAGTGGAATATATGAGTGTCCTTTTTAAGAAGTTCTCCGTAATTTTTCCCGCCAAAAAACTACCTTACCTCAACGTTTCGTCAGTCATTCTCCTGTGTGAACCGAACTTTTTGATTTTAGAGGATTTAGATAGTTTAGTGAAAATTAATGGAACGCTCTGTATACTAATTTTAATTTATGGTATTTTATGGTATGATTTACACTTTATATATCCACATTTCGGGCTGTAATTTCACTACAGCTTCATTTAAAGTTGAGTGGAGTATATGAGTCTACTTTTTGAGCAATTTTCTGTAATTTTTCCCGCCAAAAAACTACCTTACCTCAACGCTTCGTCAGTCATTCTCCTGTGTGAACCTTACTTTTTGATTTTAGAGGATTTAGATAGTTTAGTGAAAATTAATGGAACGCTCTGTATACTAATTTTAATTTATGGTATTTTGTGGTATGATTTACACTTTATATATCCACATTTCGGGCTGTAATTTCACTACAGCTTCATTTAAAGTTGAGTGGAGTATATGAGTCTACTTTTTGAGCAATTTTCTGTAATTTTTCCCGCCAAAAAACTACCTTACCTCAACGCTTCGTCGGTCATTCTCCTTTCTGATCCGAACATTTTGATTTTAGAGGATTTAGATAGTTTAGTAAAAATTAATGGAACGCTCTGTATACTAATTTTAATTTATGGTATTTTATGGTATGATTTACACTTTATATATCCACATTTCGGGCTCTAATTTCACTACAGCTTCATTTAAAGGTGTGTGGAGTATATGAGTCTACTTTTTGAGTAATTTTCCGTAATTTTTCCCGCCAAAAAACTACCTTACCTCTACGCTTCGTCAGTCATTCTCCTGTGTGAACCGAACTTTTTGATTTTAGAGGATTTAGATAGTTTAGTGAAAATTAATGGAACGCTCTGTATACTAATTTTAATTTATGGTATTTTATGGTATGATTTACACTTTATATATCCACATTTCGGGCTGTAATTTCACTACAGCTTCATTTAAAGTTGAGTGGAGTATATGAGTCTACTTTTTGAGCAATTTTCTGTAATTTTTCCCGCCAAAAAACTACCTTACCTCAACGCTTCGTCGGTCATTCTCCTTTCTGATCCGAACATTTTGATTTTAGAGGATTTAGATAGTTTAGTAAAAATTAATGGAACGCTCTGTATACTAATTTTAATTTATGGTATTTTATGGTATGATTTACACTTTATATATCCACATTTCGGGCTCTAATTTCACTACAGCTTCATTTAAAGGTGTGTGGAGTATATGAGTCTACTTTTTGAGTAATTTTCCGTAATTTTTCCCGCAAAAAAACTACCTTACCTCTACGCTTCGTCAGTCATTCTCCTGTGTGAACCGAACTTTTTGATTTTAGAGGATTTAGATAGTTTAGTGAAAATTAATGGAACGCTCTGTATACTAATTTTAATTTATGGTATTTTGTGGTATGATTTACACTTTATATATCCACATTTCGGGCTGTAATTTCACTACAGCTTCATTTAAAGTTGAGTGGAGTATATGAGTCTACTTTTTGAGCAATTTTCTGTAATTTTTCCCGCCAAAAAACTACCTTACCTCAACGCTTCGTCGGTCATTCTCCTTTCTGATCCGAACATTTTGATTTTAGAGGATTTAGATAGTTTAGTAAAAATTAATGGAACGCTCTGTATACTAATTTTAATTTATGGTATTTTATGGTATGATTTACACTTTATATATCCACATTTCGGGCTCTAATTTCACTACAGCTTCATTTAAAGGTGTGTGGAGTATATGAGTCTACTTTTTGAGTAATTTTCCGTAATTTTTCCCGCAAAAAAACTACCTTACCTCTACGCTTCGTCAGTCATTCTCCTGTGTGAACCGAACTTTTTGATTTTAGAGGATTTAGATAGTTTAGTGAAAATTAATGGAACGCTCTGTATACTAATTTTAATTTATGGTATTTTGTGGTATGATTTACACTTTATATATCCACATTTCGGGCTGTAATTTCACTACAGCTTCATTTAAAGTTGAGTGGAGTATATGAGTCTACTTTTTGAGCAATTTTCTGTAATTTTTCCCGCCAAAAAACTACCTTACCTCAACGCTTCGTCGGTCATTCTCCTTTCTGATCCGAACATTTTGATTTTAGAGGATTTAGATAGTTTAGTAAAAATTAATGGAACGCTCTGTATACTAATTTTAATTTATGGTATTTTATGGTATGATTTACACTTTATATATCCACATTTCGGGCTCTAATTTCACTACAGCTTCATTTAAAGGTGTGTGGAGTATATGAGTCTACTTTTTGAGTAATTTTCCGTAATTTTTCCCGCAAAAAAACTACCTTACCTCTACGCTTCGTCAGTCATTCTCCTGTGTGAACCGAACTTTTTGATTTTAGAGGATTTAGATAGTTTAGTGAAAATTAATGGAACGCTCTGTATACTAATTTTAATTTATGGTATTTTGTGGTATGATTTACACTTTATATATCCACATTTCGGGCTGTAATTTCACTACAGCTTCATTTAAAGTTGAGTGGAGTATATGAGTCTACTTTTTGAGCAATTTTCTGTAATTTTTCCCGCCAAAAAACTACCTTACCTCAACGCTTCGTCGGTCATTCTCCTTTCTGATCCGAACATTTTGATTTTAGAGGATTTAGATAGTTTAGTAAAAATTAATGGAACGCTCTGTATACTAATTTTAATTTATGGTATTTTATGGTATGATTTACACTTTATATATCCACATTTCGGGCTCTAATTTCACTACAGCTTCATTTAAAGGTGTGTGGAGTATATGAGTCTACTTTTTGAGTAATTTTCCGTAATTTTTCCCGCAAAAAAACTACCTTACCTCTACGCTTCGTCAGTCATTCTCCTGTGTGAACCGAACTTTTTGATTTTAGAGGATTTAGATAGTTTAGTGAAAATTAATGGAACGCTCTGTATACTAATTTTAATTTATGGTATTTTATGGTATGATTTACACTTTATATATCCACATTTCGGGCTGTAATTTCACTACAGCTTCATTTAAAGTTGAGTGGAGTATATGAGTCTACTTTTTGAGCAATTTTCTGTAATTTTTCCCGCCAAAAAACTACCTTACCTCAACGCTTCGTCAGTCATTCTCCTGTGTGAACCTTACTTTTTGATTTTAGAGGATTTAGATAGTTTAGTGAAAATTAATGGAACGCTCTGTATACTAATTTTAATTTATGGTATTTTGTGGTATGATTTACACTTTATATATCCACATTTCGGGCTGTAATTTCACTACAGCTTCATTTAAAGTTGAGTGGAGTATATGAGTCTACTTTTTGAGCAATTTTCTGTAATTTTTCCCGCCAAAAAACTACCTTACCTCAACGCTTCGTCGGTCATTCTCCTTTCTGATCCGAACATTTTGATTTTAGAGGATTTAGATAGTTTAGTGAAAATTAATGGAACGCTCTGTATACTAATTTCAATTTATGGTATTTTGTGGTATGATTTACACTTTATATATCCACATTTCGGGCTGTAATTTCACTACAGCTTCATTTAAAGTTGAGTGGAGTATATGAGTCTACTTTTTAGTAATTTTCCGTAATTTTTCCCGCCAAAAAACTACCTTACCTCAACGCTTCGTCAGTCATTCTCCTGTGTGAACCGAACTTTTTGATTTTAGAGGATTTAGATCAGAGGTTCCCAAACTTTTTTTGGTCATAGACCCCTTTCAAAATTAATCTGGTTCCGGTGGACCCCCTGTAGCTACATTTCTACCATGTTTCCAAAACTCGACAAAAAATGCGAAGATTGGATCTAACTATGGAAATTTGAGTTGCGGCTGAGTTCTAACTACGAATTAATAGTTCACAGAAAACAAAGTGCGAATTTATTTGTAAATTAATTAATTGATTGTACTGTGAGTTGGATGTCAAAAAAGTAAAGTTGGCCAATCAAAAAAGTGATTCCATCCAACGTTAATTTTTTGACATCTACTCACAGCACAAGGAACCAACGAATTCTCACTTATTTCATTTAGAAAACACCCAATTCGGAGTGGTAAAAATAAAAATAAAAATAGTACAAAAATAAATAGTCAATAATATGCAAGTTTTTACAACAGTCGCTGAGCTTCTTAAAATATTATCTGCCTACATTGATAGATGAATTCAAGCCAACATTTTAGTTCTTCACCATCGAAAAAAGATAAATTTTCGTGGACCCCTATTTACGAATTGTGAACCCCCATTTTTTTGTCACGCCAACGTAGACCCCGTCGAGTTTCCCGTGGACCCCAGGGGGTCCACCTGGACCACTTTGGGAACCTATGATTTAGATAGTTTAGTGAAAATTAATGTAACGCTCTGTATACTAATTTTAATTTATGGTATGATTTACACTTTATATATATCCACATATCGGGCTGTAATTTCACTACAGCTTCATTTAACGGTGAGTGAAGTATGTGAGTTTGTTTTTTGAGCAATTTTTTAATTTTCCCCGCCAAAAACCTCCTAATATCTGCCTTATATTTTATATATCCACTCTAAGCTATTAAGCCAAGGAATTTCGCTCTAACTCCAAATAAAGCTGAGTAGAGTATGAGTCTCTTTTTTGAGCAATTTTTCGTAATTTTTCCCGCCAAAAAACACTTCCTAAACCTCCCGATGAAATTCCTTTTTGGGCAATTTCGATTACATTTCGGCATCAATTACTTATAAATTTTTCCTTCGCTCGATCCGCTCCGTAATTTTTCCCGCCAAAAAACTCCCTAACCTCAACGCCTCGGCCGTGTGTCCGTTTCAGGCGATGTGGAAAGCGACTTTTTCCATTTTTTCCCTCCTTCCGTCCTCCCTCTATCTCTGCTGTGGCGTTCTTTAAAAATCTGTCTCTCGTCGTGTCCGTCCGTCGCGCTCGCAGAACAGGTAAGTAGGTATACCTTATACCTACACTTACCGGCTTACCTAAATCATGTCCCGCCCGCTAGTACGGTCCTAAGGAATGGCGGTTTCGGATCTGTTCTTCTTGTGCGTGATCAGTGCCCTGCCTGGTATGTGGTGAGACGTTTTGAGACGTTTTTCCGAAATGAGAATCGAGTGTCGAGAGCGGGGAAATTTTGGAAATATGGAAGCTCTTCGAATTTGAGAATTTTTGAAGGGTTTCATTTTGTTATTGTTTTTAACTGACTAATCTATTTACACTTTTAAACTTTTCGCACTTCAAATTACGTTGAGAAAATAAAGAAATTGTATTTAAATTCCCTCGAAGTGAAGTGTAGGTACTTAACCTTTTAAATGGGCTGGGCATTTGAATGAAATTTAAATTCAATAGGAGTGGAGATGCGAATGTATGAAGTTTATACCATTTTAGGTGTTTATGAACGTTTTAAATTACGGCCTATTACGGTTTGTTGTGTTTTTGGACGAACAGCAATTTTAAAATGACATTAATTGTTGCATAATGTAGTAACGAAATGAACAATTTGATTGATAATTGGTAATACAATTTTGATATTCCTTTTTTAGTACGCTTATTGTCTATTGTATTTTTATAACATTTTAAGTGTTTTAATGTGGCAATTAAAAGCGTCATGGAAATTATGTAAGTACCTACCGTTATTGTTGTTATGATGTAATAATATCAAAAAATAATTGAGGGTTTTTTTATAGATTATTATTATTTATAATCATAACCGGAAGTGTTTATTAGACTGCTTTCTTAAATTTTATTGTAGTAGAAAAATATCCAAAATTTAACACAAATTTCGAGACAATTTCAAAAATATATTAAAGTTCCCTTTACAGAAGATATAGTCAAGTATGTCATGAAACTTTATTGTAGGAATTTTATAGTGGAACGAATATTCAAAATAAAAAATTTTTTTGGAATGAATTTCGAGGAAATTTCAAAAATACTAAAAAACCGAAAATGGTAAAGTGCCCATCAGAAGCAATTTAGCCATAAATAATTTACACTTTATATATGTGTAAAACATTTTTTTAAGTAAATTTCAAAAAAATTGGAGAAGATTTACCAAAAAACTAATTAATTGGCACGTCAGATAACTTTCTTATTAATTGCGTTAATTGCACTTATGATTATACGATTATTATTTTTTAGGTCCACCCGGTGTGAGGATCGAAGATGCTTACGTTCAACTGCTGCCTATTAACAAACAAAAGTGTCACGACATTGATCCCATACGGGACATTTCCTTCCAATTGTTCACGAGGTAATATCATCAATGTAACGATATGTTCAGACTATTCGTGTTGTTTTATGCACTACGGTTCAGGTAATAACTCGAGTATTCGACTGAATTTCGACTCAAATTACGATCTTGAATTATTGACTTTAAGCGCTGTTTCGAGTTCGAGAACTTAGATTAAGTTTAAGGTGCGATTTTGGGATTACGATCTTGAACTTTAAAAGCTTTAAAAGATGTTGAAGAGTTACTAAACTACCATCCTGTGACAATTGGAATGATCAAGGAGGTTGCAAGAATCTTAAGAAAATTGGAAATATATCTTGATATATGATACTTGGAATTAACTAGAAGAGTTTCACCTTTGATAATTGTACACTTTTGACAATACGAAGTTTGTACTCTAACTGGAGTTGGGGGTTTCTAAGTTGCTTATAACAATAATTGTACATCTTCAACGACATTTAAAAATACATCTGAGACCAAGTCTAATTTATCACAGGGAGTTGAGGAGTTTCTAAAAAATTTGAACTAACGTAGAGTCCCATTTGTAATTTTGTTGAACGACTGTTTTTAATGTAACTTAAAGGATTAATAAATAGAGTTATAATACATTTACAATCACGATGAGTAGTTTGTAAGGAAGTTATGAATATGATATTTTTTATCGTAAACCAAAGGACGAAGAACAGAAGTCATTTTAAAGTTAGTCTTTATTTTTTCCAGAAAAGACCACAGTGAGTGGTACCATTAAAAAAAGCATTGTTACAAGACGCCCTCTCCCCCTGCCAAACATTATTTTTTTTGTATTCTTCAATAAATATAGAGCAATATCTAAGACATTTTGTGACTAGATGTAATGCGCCCTTTTTACAAAAAAATCCCAAAAAAGTGTTTTTTCCCAATTTTGAAAAACACCCTCTTCTAAAGTTTAATGTGCTCCCAGGGAGGAAAATCCGATGACGTCGGAATTTTCCGGGTTTTCTCGCTGCGCTAGTCGACGCGGCAATGGCGGAAATGCGAAAATTCGAATTCTCGAACTACTTTTACGTTCTCTCTAAACTTTCTCGCCGTCTTCCGCGAACTTACGTAACGTGCTCGATTTAGACGGATCATAACGGCCGCCGGCGATGGAAATTGCAGTGAGTTCGATACGGAATCGATTATTAGGCGAGCGGTCATTTTTCGATGTGACCCCGGAGCATTGTTCGGCAAGGTAAAGGTTATGTGAAGGACCGAATAATCGGCGGTTTTTAGGAGGAGGTTATTCGATTTTTCTAGTAATTTCGGTTTTGGGAACGTCAGTCGGTTTTTGAAAAGTTAATCTTGTTGCTTTGAACGCTTTTGTGTTTCAAAATAGCTAATAAAAAAATTTGAAAAAAATATATTTTCAATTTGTGAATGTCAAAATCTCTAACTTTTTGCATATAACTCTTTCAATGTACATTTCTCAAAGATATGTTTTATACAAAAGTCGTTCGCCTCTAAAAGATCAACAAAAAACCTAAGTAACATTTTTCTCTCAGACACGAAATACATTTTTTTTGTTTTTTTTTGAAAAAAAAAACACTTTTTTTCTGTACATTTCTCGAAAAAATCTTTTATACAAAAGTCGTTCGCCTCTATAAGATCAACAAAAAACCTAAGTAACATTTTTCTCTCAGACACGAAATTAAAGATTTTTTTTTTTGAAAATAACAATCCGCCATTTTGAAACCGCTGGACCTATTTGGCACATTAACGAACTCGACCGAGATTTTCGGCCAACTGATTTTTGTACCAAATTTCGTTGTGATTTTTTAAAAAATGCGACCTGTAGCTTGCCGACAAATTTCGTTATATCCGATATATATACAGGGTGTTAAGGGTTTGACTGCCTTTATTTCAATAGGTGATAGTATTCATCAAAACAATCAAAAAAACCTTATATAACGGGGGTCCTAAAACCAACCGTTTTTGAGAAAAGTCGAGTTATTTTATCAAGGCATTTCACCACAATTTGGCAACACCGACAAGAGAAGATACGTATACATGTAAACAGCCGTGCGAGGTCAATGCTTCGCGACGCGTGCGATAAATTCGCGGTGTTGCCACACCACATCATAGCCACTTTATCGAGTTGTATTGATTGGAAGTATTTTTTTATTCTTTAAAGAAAAAATTGTTTTGTTAAAAATTAAACATAAATACAATAAAACAATACACCTTGTGGTCATTTCATCTACAAAATTATTTTAGATTCTTTAATAAAACTGAATTTTCACACCTTAAAATTAGAAGTTTGTTATTTTAAAATTGATATTTTTTTTGAATATCTGAAAACAAATTTTCCAAAGACAAAAATTTCAAAATTGAAATTTTTTTCTTAAAATGACGTTTTATTTGAATAAACATAAAATTAATTTCAACAGAGATACAATTTATTTTCCTAACACCAAGACGACAAAATTTTGAATAACAATATCAACCAAATTTGATAAGCAAAAAATGAAAACAATACATTTTCTCACCGTCGAGAACTTAACATTGACCTTTTATTGTGAATACGGTACTAACTAAATTTTATATACAATATGTAAAAACACTACAATTGATTTCTATCTATCAACAAATCAAAATTGACGTTATTGTTAAAATGCCGTTTAATTTGTGAAAAAACAAAAAATAATTTTCATGTATAATAAATGAAAATACAACAATATATTTACAGAAACGTCAATATGTCCAAACAATTTGTAACGTATACCGAATGAAAACAATATAATTTATTTTCCAAACGTTAAGTACATATAATAAGTAATAACAAGACAGCAATTGATTCTTTAAATATTACATTAAAGCTGACAGTTTTCTTAAAAACCGCCTTATTTCGAAAAAGAATATCAACCAAATTACACAATTTTTCACTTATATAATGAGTGAAAACAACAAAACATGGTATTTTCAAACATCAAAGTATAGGAAGGCTCGCGATAAATGAATTTTATGACGCGCCGGCTGATCGCAAGAAGTTAAGGGTCTATTGTGCCTTAATGTTTTTATTGTAGGTATTTTGCCGCCGAATTTCGAGCAGCTCTCCGAGAAAAAGGTAAATGAGGTACTGCCCATTGTTGGGTCGCGTCCTGACTGCCAAAATGATGGTACTAGTAGCCTGGTAATAAATCTAAAGATTAGGTACCTCGAAGAAGAGGAGAAGGCCATAATATTCGTTTATCGCGAGCCTTAATTATTGATTATTAATAATTATCATATATATCATTATTTAGATAGATATAGATATATCATATAGATATAGATATATCATTAATTAATAAACGAAAATAAAATTTAATTTCGAAAAGTCAAGACTTCAAAATTTACACTTTTCCTAAAATGTCATAAGAGTACAATAATTATAGGTGGATTAATTAAGGAGACAATTTAATAACACTAATAACAGCTACGAGAAATATTTAATTTTGTGACTTTTGCCGTTATTTTCAGAGAGCATTGTAACGTTTTGAACATTTTAGTCATTCTTGATTCTGATATCAAAATCTTTTTTTTTATAAATAGGTACATATTTTTCCACATTGAACGTCTAAGGTATCTAGTTTCATCACATTTGTGACGAACAAGTTTCTAAATGTAGGCCTCCGTTCACTAGACTAAAAGTCCTATGCTTCGTTTTTAAGAAAAGAAAGTAGTTTACATATTATATAATAAAATGGCTTTGCCTTTGTACAGGCGTACACGTCCAATAAAATACCATTTATTTTTTCGTTACATATTCCACGACAGTTACTTTTTATCCTAACACCTTGAAATCCACCTTTACCTGCAATAACATTTACCAATTTCTAAAACAACTAGATGGATATTACGATTATCTGTGGAAACCGTCAAGTCGATAAACATAAATATTGCCGTTTCCTTATCTATCGGGCGCACCTTCGGTATTAATATTCTGGTCAACGATCGACATTTAAATTGTAAGCGGGCACGAAATTGTTTATTAGGTTAGAAAACGCCTTTGTGCGGCGGTCAGGGGAGTTCAGGCATATTTTAAGAGGTCTTTGCACAAGCAAGGGAAGGGCGAGAGGTAGGTAGGGTTTACCACACAATAGGGAATTGAAAATGTGCTCAACGTAGGAAATTATGATGAAAATCGAAAGAAAATCAATGGGACATTATCTGTAAATTGAGTTGACTAATTTCTAGCACATCTTAACATTCCAGCTCCTCTCAAGTGCCTTTCTAACTTTCCTGCGAAATTAGAACGATGCCAGAGTTCATCCATGATCTTCTCCTGGAAATTTCTTCAATACGGGTCTTACCCTTCAAGACACCGAACAACTATCCTCTGATCATAAGGCTCTTTCTGGAATCTCACCCCTTTCAATGAAAATTCTTCATTTTTTCCCTTTTTATATAAAGACCCCTTAGACCATCCAGGTGTTTTCCTTCTTTCTTCAAAATTTTCACAATACATTTTTGTTTCCATTGGAACCATTATTTTTAATTCCCTGGAATTTTCTGGACCTTTTCTGGACCTTTCCAGGAAAGTTTTATAGAAATTTTGAAGTGAAACTTCTTTGCGCACGTTATACACATTGGGATGGGGTGTTGGTCGAAAAACCGCGTCACGCGTGATAAGAAATCCATGGACAAAGCCGTGTTGCCAGAATGCGTGTAAAGTGTACCGATCGCCAAATCGAGAGCGTCGAGCCTTTCGGACAGCCGACACCTAACCTAACCTCAAACGGCGAGAAACAATAACATCGAGCGGCGACAAAACGGTGAGCTGTATTGTTAAATTGCGTGACATAGACATGGAGAAAAGGGAGGAGGCGTCGCGCCTCACGTCGGATGAGAACATAGAGACAACATCTGTGGAGATCATCGTGAAGGCGGTCGTAGAAGAACTCCGTCTTTAGATGGTGCAAGCGTTGCGGTAGCAAAAAAATTGTCTTATATTCAATTTATATATCCTGTCTGTCTGTGTGACTTTTATATTTTTTTAAATTGGAAAGCGCCCAATGTTTTCATAATTTCTGAGTCTATCCTGGATCTTTCAATGTTCCTGGCAACATTCTCCATTAGAGTCATTCGCCTTCAACGGCATCGTGAAATATTTTTATTATTCCTAAAGTCTTCCGGGATTTTCTTTCTTTCCTGAAAAATTCCCCCAATAATTTACCTGGCTCTTGGGATACCTATAAATTTTCTCATGATTTCTGGTCTCTCCCTGGTTGTTTCCAGCCTTCCTTGAAAATTTTGTCTTCTCATGATTCTTGAACTAATCCTAGATCTTTCCATATTTCCTGGAAAGTTTTGTAGGAAAATATTTTCATTCGGAGCCTCATCACATTCTAATGATACTTAAGCATCCTGGCCTTTTCAATTTTTTTGGAAAGTTCATTCAATATCTTCCTGTAATTTTTGGGGTAAGTTACCATAAAACTTATTGTCTCTTTCCTGCTTCCTGAAATAATTCACTTTTTTCTAGTATCATCGGGACCTTACTGGATGTTCCCTGCTTTGTTGCAAAGGTTTAATAATAGGTTGTGTGACTGTTTAAGACACCACGAAACTTTGTCATGTTTCCAGACTGTCCCTAGATATTCCTAACTTTCCTGGAAAATTTTGGATAATCTATTTGGGTATCTTATTACTTTTTCATGATACCTTTCTTAGAAATTACCCTAACACATTAAGGATGTAAAAATGACATCATCAGGCTCCTCCTGGGGCTTCCTAATTTCCCAAAATCATTTTCTTTCGGAATCTCACATTAAGCTCATCCTGGACCTTTCCAATTTTTGTGAAAGGTTACCTAAACAGCTGTCATGCCTTTTCAGGACGCCATTCAACCCATAAAACTTATGATCCCCAAGATTTTCCTGGATTTTTCATGCATTCCTGAAAAATTCATAAGAAACTATGGATTCTTTGTGATCCCTGGACTCCGCTTGGGTAGTCTCAATTTTCCATAAACTTTTTATAAAAGAAACCGCAGGATCTAATGATCCTTAAGTTCATCCTGAACTGTCCCAATTTTGTGATAGATTACCACAAAAGCTGTCCTGTCTTTTTAGGACACCATAAACTTCATGAACTGTTGGAGATTTTCCTGGATTTTTCCTACTATCCAGATAATTCAATATTTTTACGGAACCTTGGACTTTTTGTGAACCTGGATAATCTAAACTTTCTGTGAAAATTCCTTGTCTTTTGGAACTGCAGCTTCTAATGATTCCTGAGCTCATCCTGAACCTTTCTAATTTTTGTGAAAGATTTTCCCTTTACCTTCCTTGAAGAAAGGTGTTGATGGAAACCTCAACACCTTTCCATGATTTTTGAGCTCGTCCTAAGTCTAACTAATTTTCCTGGAAAACGCTTAAAAGATCATCTTACCCTTCATGGAAGAGTTGAACACCATGAAACTTACTATTCTCAAGATTATACTTTTGCTTTCTTAAAAAATTGCGTCTTTCCTGGATAATTGTACGATGTATTTTGATGGAAACCTCAACACCTTTCCATGATTTTTGAGCTAGCCCTAAGTCTATCCAATTCTCCTGGAAAATGCTCAAAAGATCATCTTACTCTTCATGGAAGAGTTGAACACCATGAAACTTACTATTTCCAAGATTTTACTTTTGCTTTCTTAAAACAAATTCGTCGTTCCTGGAAAATTGTAGGATGTATTTTGATGGACACCTCAACACCGTTCCATGATTTTTGAGCTCGTCCTAAGTCTATCCAATTCTCCTGGAAAATGCTTAAAAGATCATCTTACTCTTCATGGAAGAGTTGAGCACCATGAAACTTACTATTCCCAAGATTTTCCTTTTGATTTCTTGAAAAATTCCGTCTTTCCTGGAAAATTGTACGATGTATTTTGATGGAAACCTCAACAACTTTCCATAATTTTTGAGCTCGTCCCAAGTCTATCCAATTTTCCTGGAAAATGCTTAAAAGATCATCTTACCCTTCATGGAAGAGTTGAACACCATGAAACTTACTATTCCCAAGATTTTCCTTTTGATTTCTTAAAAAATTCCGTCTTTCCTGGAAAATTGTAGGATGTATTTTGATGGACACCTCAACACCGTTCCATGATTTTTGAGCTCGTCCTAAGTCTATCCAATTCTCCTGGAAAATGCTTAAAAGATCATCTTACTCTTCATGGAAGAGTTGAGCACCATGAAACTTACTATTCCCATGATTTTCCTTTTGATTTCTTGAAAAATTCCGTCTTTCCTGGAAAATTGTACGATGTATTTTGATGGAAACCTCAACAACTTTCCATGATTTTTGAGCTCGTCCCAAGTCTATCCAATTTTCCTGGAAAATGCTTAAAAGATCATCTTACCCTTCATGGAAGAGTTGAACACCATGAAACTTACTATTCCCAAGATTTTCCTTTTGATTTCTTGAAAAATTCCGTCTTTCCTGGAAAATTGTAGGATGTATTTTGATGGACACCTCAACACCGTTCCATGATTTTTGAGCTCGTCCTAAGTCTATCCACTTCTCCTGGAAAATGCTTAAAAGATCATCTTACTCTTCATGGAAGAGTTGAGCACCATGAAACTTACTATTCCCAAGATTTTCCTTTTGATTTCTTGAAAAATTCCGTCTTTCCTGGAAAATTGTACGATGTATTTTGATGGAAACCTCAACAACTTTCCATGATTTTTGAGCTCGTCCCAAGTCTATCCAATTTTCCTGGAAAATGCTTAAAAGATCATCTTACCCTTCATGGAAGAGTTGAACACCATGAAACTTACTATTCCCAAGATTTTCCTTTTGATTTCTTGAAAAATTCCGTCTTTCCTGGAAAATTGTAGGATGTATTTTGATGGACACCTCAACACCGTTCCATGATTTTTGAGCTCGTCCTAAGTCTATCCAATTTTCCTGGAAAATGCTTAAAAGATCATCGTACTCTTCATGGAAGAGTTGAATACCTTGAAACTTACTATTCCCAAGATTTTCCTTTTGCTTTCTTGAAAAATTCCGTCTTTCCTGGAAAATTGTACGATGTATTTTGATGGAAACCTCAACAACTTTCCATGATTTTTGAGCTCGTCCCAAGTCTATCCAATTTTCCTGGAAAATGCTTAAAAGATCATCTTACTCTTCATGGAAGGGTTGAATACCTTGAAACTTACTATTCCCAAGATTTTCCTTTTGCTTTCTTGAAAAATTCCTTCTTTCCTGGAAAATTTTAGTATGTATTTTGATGGACACCTCAACACCTATCCATGATTTTTGAGCTCGTCCTAAGTCTATCCACTTTTCCTGGAAAATGCTTAAAAATCATCTTACTCTTCATGGAAGATTTGAACTTTTAGTCTATCCAATTTTCCTGGAAAATTCTTAAAAAATCATCTTACTCTTCATGGAACAGTTGAACGTTCTGATAGTTTTTATTTTCTTTCCGGTTTCTTAGTTCAATATCTTTCCACTTGTAATCCAAATTCTAAAAGACTCTGAAAATCCATTGCTTTTTGGACTTTTGGATGTGGTTTTCTGAAATAAGTCAACATCTTTTTAGGCACAACCCCCTACAACCCTCCCAGCTGAGGATCGGGGACGACGAGGCGCTCTCCAAGTCCTACTTCAACTTCTCAGAACCGACTGTGATATTCTTCCACGCCTTCTTCGAGTCCTCCACGGCCACTCCCGCCTCTACCATAAGGACAGGTGAGAAAAATCTAGTCAATTAATGTCAAAATCCAAATGTCAAATTAAAAGACTTATCTACTCAAGCCCTGAGACGCTTACGGCGACATTGAACTTTACGTACGGCGTTCAGTTGTTAGTTACGTTAATTAGATTTAAAGTAGATGTTGATTGAAGCAATTCATGACGAACGTAATGTTATATATATGGTATAGTGTGATGAGGTATGAAGGGGAAGCTTTATAAACGAAAAAGACTTAGTTATGGTGTGTTTGTACAATGAAATTAAGACTTATTTACTTATTTAATATAGACTTATTTAAAAAACGAAATCGAGCACTCTGGGAATGACTGAGAGAGGAAGCATAGCTTTTTTAAAGCACTGCACTTCAATTGGATCGAATAAATAACTGAAAAATGTCCATAGTTTGACCAGTTAGCAGTATCTCGTTCTTATGTAGCAAAACTATTGTAGCATTATTCCATGTCGACGTGATAACTCCCTCAGCCAGACACTTATTAAACAGAGATTGAAGAGCTCCAATAACTTCCTGCACTTTTGTTCTCATATCAGAAGATAGATAAAGCAATTAGGTATGCCACCACTGTACAGAGCATTTCCGAAAAATGTAAATAATTGAGCTATTTCGAGATTTCCGAAACATCATGTCTATGTGTATAGTAGCAACTTAAACCGCTGTAACTCCGGAAGTATAAGTTCCTGAACTTTTGTTCTCACATCAAAAGAAAGGCAAGACAATTAGCTATGCCACCACGTAGAGGGAATTTCTACCTTCCCTTCTGTTTTCTTGTTTCAAGCGTATCTTCAACGTGGCGACCACAACATCATACTGGTGAACGCCCAAAGGTTGGAGGCGGGACCTTGGTACTTCACCGCCTCCAAGAACACCCTGGTCGTCGGTCAGTACGCAGCCCAGTTCATAGATTACCTGGTCTCCAGGGGGATGTACCTGCCCAGTTTGCATCTGACGGGGCTAAGTCTGGGCGCCCAGATGGCGGGAGTGTGCGGCCAGAGCGTCAGGAGCGGCAGGATACAGAGGATAACTGGTAAATGTGGGAGAAGTGAAGGTTGATATATGGGATCGAAAATTGATATGTTATGAAAATTCTGTCTTTACGCAGAAATAAAATTTGTTCAAAAAATTCAAAATCAGATTGTGAAGATAATGTTTTTACGTTAATATTATTTGATCTTTGAAAATTAAAAAAAAATTATGACAGATTGTTTATAAAATAATAAAAACACATTTTGGGGAAATATGTTCAAATTTGTCCTACAACTTTTCGACCTGTTTACGGTATTTCAAGATACTAAATATTGTACCTACATCCACATCACAGAGTTAATTTGAGTTAAAGTTGACTCATTTATATTCAGTTTAGTTAATCGTAGATATAGCGGCACTTGGGCCACCTCCCTCCACTTGTTTCAACACTCTCCCACCTTCTCAGCTCCTGTGTCAGCTTAAGTGGGAGGAGCTTAAAACCTCAGAGGGAGGGGTGGCCCGAGTGACTCCACATCTACTCAACCGTACCATCAATTTAACTATCTCTTCAGGTATGGACCCGGCAGGCCCTCTCTTCACGAAATGGCCGAAGAGCCTGAAGCTGGACGCCGAGGACGCCGAATTCGTCGACGTCATCCACACCGATGCCGGCATCTTCGGCTATCCGAGGTCCGTCGGTCACGTGGACTTCTGGCCCAATCAGGGCATATCCCCTCAGCCAGGCTGCACGCTCGAAGAGGTGAAGAGGAGGAACCCGGACTCCATTGTGGAGCCACGTAAGTATGGGAATGAGGATCTCACTCTCGTTAAACGTACTTCAATACTTTGGAAATAAGAAAACAGACACGTTGCACACTAGGAATGCCGACAGTCGAAAGCTAGCTTTGTTTTGCGTAACTTTATAGAAGGTTAAAAATTGGTGAATGAATGACTCGCCAACGTTTTACTTAAAGTATATCTTAGAATTATTAGTTCACTCTATCAATTCAATTTGTAATGTTATATAGTTGGAATACAGTTTAATAATTTACAATATATAAGAAATCGAATAAGAAAATATATCTAAAATTAAAAATACAAAAAAAAGACAACGCACTTCGTGCTCAAAACATGCGCCATTGCATTTTTATTCCAAAACATAATGCCAACCTAAGTACAGTGCTAAACGTAATGCCAACATAAAACTATAGCCAGTGCTGACCTCTGTGGCAAGAACGTCGCAATATATATATTATTATAGGTATATTATGTATACATCGGTCATCTGACGGTCGGAAATTTTGCGTATTCACCCGTGTGTTTTAGCAGTAGAAGAATCTCGCATAAAGAAAGCTAGCCTTCTAAAAATAAATACCAGTGAAACCTAAGTATCTCATCATGTATTTAAATACAATTCGAAATACAACTCTAAATACATGCCTCAACATGATGACAGAACCTCTCAAAGTGCAAATACTATCTGAGCGAAGACTCAATCGATCTCTTACTAAACAGTCCTTTTCTACGTTTTTAGTATTCTGCAGTCACTGGAGGTCTTACCAGTACTACGCCGAATCCGTAGTGAATCCGAACGCCTTCTACGGAGCCGTAGCATGCGAAAACTGGGACGATTATCAGAGTGGGAATTGCGTCCCTCAGGTCAGGCCCACCACCAGGATGGGGCTCTACGTGGATTGGGAGTAAGTTTAACTTACCGATAGGTTAGCTTATACGGACCTATTCTATTGAAACGCAGGGTCCGAAATCAACAAGAGCGAAAGAGAAGCTAAGTTTGTTAGTATGACATATGAAGGAAGTTCTTTCTCTGTTTAGCCAACGAGAAATATATGGCCTTTCTTTCGCTCTTATGGTTATACCATAATGCGACTCTGTAGAGTAGGTCTGTATGTAAGTGAAATCATAAGTAAAGTTTAAAATAAAGCTGTTTCTGTGATAGGTTAGCTTATATGTAAGTGAGATCTTAAGTAAGGTTTAAAGTAAAGCTGTTTCTGGGGGACATATTTGATCAACATAATGACTTTTTTCAATGTTTCGAAACTCAACTTGTACTTGTAATTAAATTTTTTAAAGTTGGTGATGACTGATAGTCCTAAATTTTAAGATACCTTAACGTACTTCTTTTTAAAATGGTAGCTGCAGTTAAGGTATTGTAGGTAACAGCTATTACAGTAGGTTGAACTCCTGAATTTATTTCAATTAATTAGTTATTAATTAAGTAGTTTCATTATGTTAATTTTATAATATTCTCTACAATTATATAACGGATTAATAAAGACACTGAAGACGTTTTAAGTCTTGAGATCAACTCCACATTTTTCCAAAAATTCTAAAGCAGTACGTCTCCATTTTATTATGTATTTTGCTACAGGGTAGATATAGAAAGCTCTAGAGGAAGTTTCAACCTACTACTCTAAAACTCACAATTTGTTCTACAATTACCTAAAGATAGTTAGACCTCTGACTCAATTTTCAGCTTAGAGGAATACTCTATTCAAAACAAATCTCGATGCACGTCAATTCGATGACGTCACCAAACATCCAATACTACCAACTTAATATAGTCCCAGGACATCGCAATTTATGTGTTCCGTGTATAGTTTAGGTTGAGAATACACATAACCACACATATTGCCAACCTAAAATATACACGGAACACATAAATTGCGATGTCCTGTGTCTATATTAAGTTGGTAGTATTGGATGATTCTGACGTCATCAAGATGACGTGCATCGCGATTTGTTTTGAATAGAGTATAGATTTTTCAACAAATTTCGAAAATCGCCAGTGAAGTTAATTTGTTTACTCTACGTTCTTGTTTTATTTTAAACCCAAACATCTCCCCCTCAAAACTCCGTGGGAGGGGAGAGAAAATCCCTTCCCCTCGAGGAAAACGTGCCCTTAAACGCCGATTGTGTTTATTTCATTACGGTTAACTAACGTTTAAAACGTGCTTATCTCCCTTAACTCGATATTAACGTAATTCTTACCTCCCCCCCACTAAGTTGTTGCTTGCCGTAATTATTTGGGGTGAATGATCGAGGGGATAAGGGTCTATCGCGTGGTAATTGTTATTAAATATAATAATGTTATTACCAATTACAATTTTTCTGAAATAATTTTTTTTGTTTTATTAGAGCAAGAGGAAACCATTTCATCCGCACCAACTCGGAGTCCCCGTTTTCTATGACGTGAGCTCTCTCAATTTTGAAATTTTGTTAGTTATTAAGTAACTTATTTTTTGGTAAAATAAGATCCAATTTAAATTTCTTGAATGTCAATCTTGTGTTCTTTCCTCTAGTCGGTAATGAGTGAATCCTTCTTTTAACGAAACTGAAAAATGTACTTTATGACGTGTTAACTAATTTATTCTTGTTTTAGATTTAAGTAAGTGGTTGAAAAATTGTAATATATTGTTATTTGGAAATAAACTATTAGTGCATTATACGTTATACAGTTTTATTTATATAAGGTACCTAGTTAAGAAAATAAGATCTTAAAATTACCAGTAACGAAGGTTAACACTTATCTTTCTTATTATGTAATTTTTTGTACTTATAGGACAGTGTATAAAGGGATTAAGTTAATTAAATTAAAATTAAAATAAATTAAAATAAAGGAAAATTTATGATAAAAAAATTATTATTGCAATATTCTTCCTGTAATATCGTATAAACTTCTTATAATATACAAAAAGAACATCCCTGTATTCAGAAAACGAATTATTAATATTTTTTCAACTCTTCTCAATATTCAACTTTAACTGATATCTGAAAAATTATATTTAATTACAACTTATGAACCCTTAATTGTTCATTTGCCTAGGGAATCCTTAAATCAGTTTCTTAAGGAACTACTAAGTTTAACTAACATGATTAACTACTGTTGTCATCTGGTTAAAGAATTGTTTATTACGTGCTATACGAACGCATGGACAAGGTCAGAGAGCAAAGTGGGGATGAGATATAAACAACACTATTGACTAGTTACGAAAGATTGGGTTATACAATAACCCCTTATAAATAACCCATTATTAAATAACCCATTTGCTCTACATCAAAACTTGAGCAAAGTATATTTTATCTAAACACAATAAAAATTACACTATCACTCGAATTTGTAGACCGTTGTATTAGTACAACGATCTCATTATGAATTATTACTCACCGAGATAGTAGATAGTGAACGTTACTATTGACAGGCGTACTTATACCATTCATTAAAACTGATATATGTATTTGTGGTGCATTTTTCTGGCGAATAGTGAAAGCGGCAGTGCGTACCTTATTACATAAGCGAATTTTTCCTGATTAACTCCCAGTATTTTAAAACGACATTCTGGTTCGCTGTTAGACACTTTAATGTAAAATTTCTAATTCAAAGAGAAATTGGTGCGGTATTAGTATATTAATCTGTTCAAAATTGCTTAGCATCTTGTTGTGAATGTAAACAAAAGGTGGATAAATTGAAAATTACTTGATAAAACTGTCTCAAACAATTAGGAGATTACGAAGTTTTAATCAGAAAAAGCGGTGTTGGTTAACAAAAACAATTTAACGTATCATTATTCGAAATCGCCCCTTTAAAATTGTAAATATTATTCGCAAAATTAGTCGTCTTTTAATATTCATATATTCTGCCAGTAAAGTTTATCTAAACTCAATTGAAGAAGCCGTAAGGAATTTTACATATACATTTTCCAAGACATCGATACAGGCGAATTCAGTTTGTACGGTGTTTAGTCCAGCAGACCCAACCAATCCCACTCTCGTCTTGTAAGGTTCTTTATATATGTATATATATGTAAGGATCTTTATATTTCCATAATTTTTTTACAAATATGTTGCTTTAAGATTTTGTTTCGTTTGGACCTTATTGCCCTTTAAAGTAGCCCTGGGCAGGATCGGTCTTTCTAGAGTTGCATGCAACTTCATTAAATGCACCTGAGTTCTTCTAAAAGTTTTCTCAGAGAAATATTGAACTAAACATTTCTCCTCTACGTTCTTCTAGAGGTTTCTATTAATACTTAAGTGCCGTAGAAATTACCACGGGACAGCTTCGACCTTTTAGAGTTGCATCTTAAATACTTATAAGTTTCTTTGGAATATCTCTAAATGTCTAAAGTTTGGTAGAATTGGCTACGACTCGTTTACCTAAATTTACGATATTCTATCATAACTCGGTTGTCGTGTCAAGTATCCTAGCATCGATCCAATTTTTTTTAAATGCTTCTGAGTTTCTCAGCAACTGTTTTAGAACACTTTGAACCGCTCTTACGACTCATATAAGCACTTCTATTCTTCTTCTTCTATTATTAAGTGCTCTATGAAATAGCTCGGAACAACTTCAATTTTCTGAAGTTGTACAGAGTCTATAGAATTTTATTAAGAAGTTATGAGTTCCTTAGGAATGTCTCTAAAGGTCTAAAGGTTGCTAGAGTTCGCTATAAATCTTATACGTAGGTTTCTGATCTTTTAAACATGTGTACAACTTCACTAAATTCTTCTGAGTTCGTACTGAACGTCCCAAGAAAACTATGAAGTCCGCATAAATTGACTACGTATTGCTTACTTTTTGAGTCTTATTATTATTTATTTATGGAGTCTTTTACAATTACCTAATGGTTTTGTGAGTCAAGAGGCAATAGAATCGACCATCTAGAGTTATATACAACTTCATTGAATTCTTTTGAGGTATTTTGTAATGTCGCTAGAAAGTTCTGTTTTGTACTAGAAATTACTAAGACTCTTTTATGTACTTCTAGAGTCTTCTATAATTATGTAATTCCTCTGTAAAGTAAAACGTAAGAGCACCGACCATCTAGAGTTATATACAACTTCATTAAATTCTTCTGAGTTGTTTTGTAACATCGCTAGAAAGTTCTGTTGTGTACTAGGAATTACTAAGACTGTTTTATGTACTTCTAGAGCCTTCTATAATTATGTAATTGCTCTGTAAAGTAAGACGGAACAGCATCGACCTTCTAGAGTTGTATACAACTTCATTGAATTCTTCTGAGTTGTTTTGTAAATTTCCTAGAAAGTTCTGTTGTGTACTAGGAATTACTAAGTCTGTTTTATGTACTTCTAGAGCCTTCTATAATTATATAATTGCTCTGTAAAGTAAGACGGAAGAGCACCGACCTGCTGGAGTTGTATACAACTTCATTGAATTCTTCTGAGTTGTTTTGTAAAGTCCCTAGAAAGTTCTGTTGTGTACTAGGAATTACTAAGACTGTTTTATGTACTTCTAGAGCCTTCTATAATTATATAATTGCTGTGTAAAGTAAGACGGAACAGCACCAACCTTCTAGAGTTGTATACAACTTCATTGAATTCTTCTGAGTTGTTTTGTAAAGTCCCTAGGAAGTTCTGTTGCGTACTAGGAATTACTAAGACTGTTTTATGTACTTCTAGAGCCTTCTATAATTATGTAATTGCTGTGTAAAGTAAGACGGAACAGCACCGACCTTCTAGAGTTGTATACAACTTTCATTGAATTCTTCTGGGTTGTTTTGTAAAGTCCCTAGAAAGTTCTGTTGTGTACTAGGAATTACTAAGACTGTTTTATGTACTTCTAGAGCCTTCTATAATTATGTAATTGCTCTGTAAAGTAAGACGGAACAGCATCGACCTTCTAGAGTTGTATACAACTTCATTGAATTCTTCTGAGTTGTTTTGTAAATTTCCTAGAAAGTTCTGTTGTGTACTAGGAATTACTAAGACTGTTTTATGTACTTCTAGAGCCTTCTATAATTATGTAATTGCTCTGTAAAGTAAGATGGAAGAGCACCGACCTCCTGGAGTTGTATACAACTTCATTGAATTCTTCTGAGTTGTTTTGTAAATTCCCTAGAAAGTTCTGTTGTGTACTAGGAATTACTAAGACTGTTTTATGTACTTCTACTAGAGCCTTCTATAATTATATAATTGCTCTGTAAAGTAAGACGGAAGAGCACCGACCTCCTGGAGTTGTATACAACTTCATTGAATTCTTCTGAGTTGTTTTGTAAATTCCCTAGAAAGTTCTGTTGTGTACTAGGAATTACTAAGACTGTTTTATGTACTTCTAGAGCCTTCTATAACTATGTAATTGCTCTGTAAAGTAAGACGGAAGAGCACCGACCTGCTGGAGTTGTATACAACTTCATTGAATTCTTCTGAGTTGTTTTGTAAAGTCCCTAGAAAGTTCTGTTGTGTACTAGGAATTACTAAGACTGTTTTATGTACTTCTAGAGCCTTCTATAATTATATAATTGCTGTGTAAAGTAAGACGGAACAGCACCAACCTTCTAGAGTTGTATACAACTTCATTGAATTCTTCTGAGTTGTTTTGTAAAGTCCCTAGGAAGTTCTGTTGCGTACTAGGAATTACTAAGACTGTTTTATGTACTTCTAGAGCCTTCTATAATTATGTAATTGCTGTGTAAAGTAAGACGGAACAGCACCGACCTTCTAGAGTTGTATACAACTTCATTGAATTCTTCTGAGTTGTTTTGTAAAGTCCCTAGAAAGTTCTGTTGTGTACTAGGAATTACTAAGACTGTTTTATGTACTTCTAGAGCCTTCTATAATTATGTAATTGCTCTGTAAAGTAAGACGGAACAACATCGACCTTCTAGAGTTGTATACAACTTCATTGAATTCTTCTGAGTTGTTTTGTAAATTTCCTAGAAAGTTCTGTTGTGTACTAGGAATTACTAAGACTGTTTTATGTACTTCTAGAGCCTTCTATAATTATGTAATTGCTCTGTAAAGTAAGATGGAAGAGCACCGACCTCCTGGAGTTGTATACAACTTCATTGAATTCTTCTGAGTTGTTTTGTAAATTCCCTAGAAAGTTCTGTTGTGTACTAGGAATTACTAAGACTGTTTTATGTACTTCTAGAGCCTTCTATAATTATCTAATTGCTCTGTAAAGTAAGATGGAAGAGCACCGACCTCCTGGAGTTGTATACAACTTCATTGAATTCTTCTGAGTTGTTTTGTAAATTCCCTAGAAAGTTCTGTTGTGTACTAGGAATTACTAAGACTGTTTTATGTACTTCTAGAGCCTTCTATAATTATGTAATTGCTGTGTAAAGTAAGACGGAACAGCACCGACCTCTTGGAGTTGTATACAACTTCATTGAATTCTTCTGAGTTGTTTTGTAAATTCCCTAGAAAGTTCTGTTGTGTACTAGGAATTACTAAGACTGTTTTATGTACTTCTAGAGCCTTCTATAATTATGTAATTGCTGTGTAAAGTAAGACGGAACAGCACCGACCTCTTGGAGTTGTATACAACTTCAATGAATTCTTCTGAGTTGTTTTGTAACGTCGCTAGAAAGTTCTGTTTTGTACTAGGAATTACTAAGACTCTTTAATGTATTTCTTAAGTCTTTTGTTAGTACCTAATTGCCCTGTAAACTGAAAGTGAGCAGCACCGATCTTCTAGAGTTGCATACAACTTCGTTCAATAATTCTGAACTGTTTTATAACGTTCGTAGGAAGCTCTATTTTACAATAGGAATTAGTAAGACTCCTTTACGTACTTCTAGTGTCTTCACTAATTACCTAATTGCTATATGTAGAAAGTCGCTGTAGCATCGATTTTATAGAGGTGGATACAACTTCATTTAATTCTTCTGAGTTGTTTGCAACGTCCCTAGAAAGCTCTGTTGTGCATTAGGAATTACTAAGGCTCCTTTACGTACCTGTAGGATTTTCTATAATTACCTAATTGCTCTGTAAAGCAAACTGGATCGACCTTGATCTTTTAGAGTTGCAAACAACTTTAATTAAACGCTTAGTACGGTACAGTAGACTTTATTGCGACTCCTTAACGTACTTGTACTTGAGTCATCCATAACTTCCTAATTACTCTTCAAAGTAGGCAGGACCATCTCCGATTTATCTATGAAGTTGCATGCAACTTCACCGATCAAAGATTAATCACTCGTCCATTTTCAATGTCAATTCGCGGCTGTTCTCAGTTCCGCTCGGGGGGAGAGAAACTCCTCCGGTAATTAATGAAAATGTAAATTCCCTTTCGTTTCGGTAGACCACCACACCACCACTCCTGTCGCCACTGAGGAATGAAAATCAGTCATGAATGCGAACCCGCAATTGCACCGCAATTCCAAAATGCATTATAATAACCGTGCACTTATGCAACTTAACACCGATCGTAATGAGCGCAACTGGGCCCACCTCATTGCTCTGCCTCTTGTATCATTTCACAGGTAAGGATAATATTTGTACAGATGAAATTTTCTTGGAGCCGGTTTGTTTCATAATTTTATTATTGATTTAACTATTAACTAATTAATTTAATTTTAAATAATATATTTAATTTTATTTATTAACTTTAGTTTATTTTAATTTTTAATTTAAATATTTAATTTAATTAAAGATTTACTTATTAACTAATTAATACTTCGTATATGGAGTAATTGTTTTTTTTTAATTAAGCTAGAACCCTTTAGGGTCTACAACTTTCCAAATTAATTTTGTAATTTGTCCAATTAATTACAATCATGAGTTAATAGTGAAATTAATTCCTGAAATCCAAGTTATTTTTTTGATTGTCACTGTTGCTAACTTACTTTATAATCAACTCCCTTTTATATGCTTATATTGCTATGAGGTGTTACAGATCCACAGTTATTCTACATTGGTAATTTCACTTTAACATGGAAGCCGATAAATACGAAATTTTGTCCTCACATAAACGGGGATAAGTACGTCAAGTTTTACTTATACACGAGGCAAGTACACACTATTCTAAATTAAACAAAATATGTTCTAATTACTACATTTGATTACAATTGATATTTTGTTATGTTCAAGTTTTTGGTTTCATTTTTATTTTAAATTTTCCAGGGAGAATTACCACAACCCTCAAATTCTAAAAGTGGGAAACGACTCGTTATTATCCATTTCCAACATGGATTTCAACAGGCCCACAGTGATATTCATGCATGGTTTCACGGAATTCCTACATGCCCCGGATATACAGCTATTGAAGAATTGTAAGTACCTCTATATATCCAATAAGATAATTTAATTGTTTATTAGATTTAATTCACTAAGGTTTGAAAGTTGTCAAAATTGACTTATAATCAATGTATCAAAATTGCATAAATAAATCAAAATTATCTAAATTACATATCTATTATACTATACATGCAAAGCATACCATTTCATATCATTTATAGAAGCTGAGCTTTTGCTGTTTAATTTGAATTTGTTTTAATAAACTCAACTCAAGTTCGAAATGTTACAAAATTCTGGTTACATACGAAAATTTTTAAAAATTCCCAAAAATATTGTCGAAAGTTCCATTTGGATTAAACTCCTCATAAATATTCATTACGGATTTGTATTGGACTGACAAAGTTTGGAAAATTTGTCAGTATTAACAATTTCAGTTTGAAATAATAAAAAATATGATTCTATATATAACAGAAGTTCAAAAATTCACAAAATATTCACCAAAACTCCAATTAGGATGAAACCCTTCAGGGATGTTTAGTACAGGTTTGTCAAAGTTCAAACGAAGTTCATTATTGTTATTGAATTTGTTGTAATAACATGAACTTGAGTGTGAAGTGTTACAAAAATCTGGTTACATCCACCGAAATTTAAAAATTCACAAAATATTCATCGAAAGCTAAATTTGAATGAAACTCCTCAAATGTATTCAGTACGCATTTACTAAAGTAGTGACGAAGTTTGGGCAAAGTGTGTAAACCTGAATTTTAGTTTGAAATTTTACGAAAATATGACTATAAAATACTGAAATTCAAAAATTCACAAAATATTCACCAAAACTCCAATTAAGATTAAACTCCTCAGGGATGTTTAGTACAGGTTTGTCAAAGTTTAAACGAAGTGCATTGTTGTTATCTGAATTTGTTGCAATAACATGAACTTGAGTGTGAAATGTTACAAAAATCTGCTTACATCCACCGAAATTTAAAAATTCACAAAATATTCATCGAAAGTTAAATTTGAATGAAACTCCTCAAATGTATTTAGTACGCATTTATTAAAGTAGTGACGAAGTTTGGGTAAAGTGTGTAAACCTGAATTTTAGTTTGAAATTTTACGAAAATATTATTATAAAATACTGAAATTCAAAAATTCACAAAATAGTCACCAAAACTCCAATTATGATGAAACTCCTCAGGGATGTTTAGTACAGGTTTGTCAAAGTTTACACGAAGTTTATTGTTGTTTCTGAATTTGTTGCAATAACATGAACTTGAGTGTGAAACTTTACAACAATTTGCTTACATCCATCGAAATTTAAAAATTCACAAAATATTAATCGAATGTTAAATTTGAATGAAACTTCTCACATATATTCCGTACGCATTTATTAAAGTAGTGACGAAGTTTGGGTAAAGTGTGTAAACCTGAATTTTAGTTTGAAATTTTACGAAAATATGATTATAAAATACTGAAATTCAAAATTTCACAAAATATTCACCAACACTCCAATTAGAATGAAACTCCTCAGGGATGTTAAGTACAGGTTTGTCAAAGTTTAAACGAAGTTCAGTGTTGTTTCTGAATTTGTTGCAATAACATGAACTTGAGTGTGAAATGTTACAAAAATCTGCTTACATCCACCGAAATTTAAAAATTCACAAAATATTAATCGAAAGTTAAATTTGAATGAAACTCCTCAAATGTATTCAGTACGCATTTACTAAAGTAGTGACGAAGTTTGGGCAAAGTGTGTAAACCTGAATTTTAGTTTGAAATTTTACGAAAATATGACTATAAAATACTGAAATTCAAAAATTCACAAAATATTCACCAAAACTCCAATTAAGATTAAACTCCTCAGGGATGTTTAGTACAGGTTTGTCAAAGTTTAAACGAAGTGCATTGTTGTTATCTGAATTTGTTGCAATAACATGAACTTGAGTGTGAAATGTTACAAAAATCTGCTTACATCCACCGAAATTTAAAAATTCACAAAATATTCATCGAAAGTTAAATTTGAATGAAACTCCTCAAATGTATTTAGTACGCATTTATTAAAGTAGTGACGAAGTTTGGGTAAAGTGTGTAAACCTGAATTTTAGTTTGAAATTTTACGAAAATATGACTATAAAATACTGAAATTCAAAAATTCACAAAATATTCACCAAAACTCCAATTAAGATTAAACTCCTCAGGGATGTTTAGTACAGGTTTGTCAAAGTTTAAACGAAGTGCATTGTTGTTATCTGAATTTGTTGCAATAACATGAACTTGAGTGTGAAATGTTACAAAAATCTGCTTACATCCACCGAAATTTAAAAATTCACAAAATATTCATCGAAAGTTAAATTTGAATGAAACTCCTCAAATGTATTTAGTACGCATTTATTAAAGTAGTGACGAAGTTTGGGTAAAGTGTGTAAACCTGAATTTTAGTTTGAAATTTTACGAAAATATGACTATAAAATACTGAAATTCAAAAATTCACAAAATATTCACCAAAACTCCAATTAAGATTAAACTCCTCAGGGATGTTTAGTACAGGTTTGTCAAAGTTTAAACGAAGTGCATTGTTGTTATCTGAATTTGTTGCAATAACATGAACTTGAGTGTGAAATGTTACAAAAATCTGCTTACATCCACCGAAATTTAAAAATTCACAAAATATTCATCGAAAGTTAAATTTGAATGAAACTCCTCAAATGTATTTAGTACGCATTTATTAAAGTAGTGACGAAGTTTGGGTAAAGTGTGTAAACCTGAATTTTAGTTTGAAATTTTACGAAAATATTATTATAAAATACTGAAATTCAAAAATTCACAAAATAGTCACCAAAACTCCAATTATGATGAAACTCCTCAGGGATGTTTAGTACAGGTTCGTCAAAGTTTAAACGAAGTTCATTGATGTCTCTGAATTTGTTGCAATAACATGAACTTGAGTGTGAAATGTTTCAAAAATCTGCTTTCATCTACCGAAATTTAAAAATTCAAAAAATACTCTTTGAAATAAGTTAAATTTGAATGAAACTCCTCACATATATTCAGTACGCATTTATTAAAGTAGTGACGAAGTTTGGGTATAGTGTGTAATCCTGAATTTTAGTTTGAAATGTTACGAAAATATGATTATAAAATACTAAAATTCAAAAATTCACAAAATATTCACCAAAACTCCAATTAGGATGAAACTCCTCAGGGATGTTTAGTACAGGTTTGTCAAAGTTTACACGAAGTTTATTGTTGTTTCTGAATTTGTTGCAATAACATGAACTTGAGTGTGAAACTTTACAACAATTTGCTTACGTCCATCGAAATTTAAAAATTCACAAAATATTAATCGAATGTTAAATTTGAATGAAACTTCTCACATATATTCCGTACGCATTTATTAAAGTAGTGACGAAGTTTGGGTAAAGTGTGTAAACCTGAATTTTAGTTTGAAATTTTACGAAAATATGATTATAAAATACTGAAATTCAAAATTTCACAAAATATTCACCAACACTCCAATTAGAATGAAACTCCTCAGGGATGTTAAGTACAGGTTTGTCAAAGTTTAAACGAAGTTCAGTGTTGTTTCTGAATTTGTTGCAATAACATGAACTTGAGTGTGAAATGTTACAAAAATCTGCTTACATCCACCGAAATTTAAAAATTCACAAAATATTAATCGAAAGTTAAATTTGAATGAAACTCCTCAAATGTATTCAGTACGCATTTACTAAAGTAGTGACGAAGTTTGGGCAAAGTGTGTAAACCTGAATTTTAGTTTGAAATTTTACGAAAATATTATTATAAAATACTGAAATTCAAAAATTCACAAAATATTCACCAAAACCCCAATTAGGATGAAACTCCTCAGGGATGTTTAGTACAGGTTTGTCAGGTTTAAACGAGGTTCAGTGTTGTTTCTGAATTTGTTGCAATAACATGAACTTGAGTGTGAAATGTTACAAAAATCTGCTTACATCCACCGAAATTTAAAAATTCACAAAATATTCATCAAAATAAGTTAAATTTGAATAAAACTTCTCACATATATTCAGTGCGCATTTACTAAAGTGGTGACGAAGTTTGGGTAAAGTGTGTAAACCTGAATTTTAGTTTGAAATTTTACGAAAATATGATTATATAATACTGAAATTCAAAAATTCACAAAATAGTCACCAAAACTCCAATTATGATGAAACTTCTCAGAGATGTTTAATACAGGTTTGTCAAAGTTTAAGCGAAGTTCATTGTAGTTATCTGAATTTTTTGCAATAACATCAACTTGAGTGTGAAATGTAACAAAAATCTGCTTACATCCATCGAAATTTATAAATTCACAAAATATTCATCGAAAGTTAAATTTGAATGAAACTCCTCACATATATTCAGTACGCATTTATTAAATTAGTGACGTAGTTTGGGTTAAGTGTGTAAACCTGAATTTTAGTTTGAAATTTTACGAAAATATTATTATAAAATACTGAAATTCAAAAATTCACAAAATATTCACCAAAACTCCAATTAGGATGAAACTCCTCAGGGATGTTAAGTACAGGTTCGTCAAAGTTTAAACGAAGTTCATTGATGTCTCTGAATTTGTTGCAATAACATGAACTTGAGTGTGAAATTTTACAAAAATCTACTTTCATCTACCGAAATTTAAAAATTCACAAAATATTCATCGAAAGTTAGATTTGAATGAAACTCCTCAAATGTATTCAGTACGCATTTACTAAAGTATTGACGAAGTTTGGGTAAAGTGTGTAAT
The DNA here is from genome assembly GCA_946251905.1 of Cryptocephalus moraei. Lineage (NCBI taxonomy): Eukaryota > Metazoa > Arthropoda > Insecta > Coleoptera > Chrysomelidae > Cryptocephalus > Cryptocephalus moraei. The sequence goes on along the minus strand of OX276465.1, from coordinate 18,228,631 downwards.
CCTGAATTTTAATTTGAAATGTTACGAAAATATGATTATAAAATACTAAAATTCAAAAATTCACAAAATATTCACCAAAACTCCAATTAGGATGAAACTCCTCAGGGATGTTTAGTACAGGTTTGTCAAAGTTAACACGAAGTTTATTGTTGTTTCTGAATTTGTTGCAATAACATGAACTTGAGTGTGAAACTTTACAACAATTTGCTTACATCCATCGAAATTTAAAAATTCACAAAATATCCATCGAAAGTTAAATTTGAATCAAACTTCTCACATATATTCAGTACGCATTTCTTAAAGTAGTGACGAAGTTTAGGTAAAGTGTGTAAACCTGAATTTTAGTTTGAAATTTTACGAAAATATAATAATAAAATACTGAAATTCAAAAATTCACAAAATATTCACCAAGACCCCAATTAGGATGAAACTCCTCAGGGATGTTTAGTACAGGTTTGTCAAAGTTTAAACGAAGTGCATTGTTGTTATCTGAATTTGTTGCAATAACATGAACTTGAGTGTGAAATGTTACAAAAATCTGCTTACATCCACCGAAATTTAAAAATTCACAAAATATTCATCGAAAGTTAAATTTGAATGAAACTCCTCAAATGTATTTAGTACGCATTTATTAAAGTAGTGACGAAGTTTGGGTAAAGTGTGTAAACCTGAATTTTAGTTTGAAATTTTACGAAAATATTATTATAAAATACTGAAATTCAAAAATTCACAAAATAGTCACCAAAACTCCAATTATGATGAAACTCCTCAGGGATGTTTAGTACAGGTTCGTCAAAGTTTAAACGAAGTTCATTGATGTCTCTGAATTTGTTGCAATAACATGAACTTGAGTGTGAAATGTTTCAAAAATCTGCTTTCATCTACCGAAATTTAAAAATTCAAAAAATACTCTTTGAAATAAGTTAAATTTGAATGAAACTCCTCACATATATTCAGTACGCATTTATTAAAGTAGTGACGAAGTTTGGGTATAGTGTGTAATCCTGAATTTTAGTTTGAAATGTTACGAAAATATGATTATAAAATACTAAAATTCAAAAATTCACAAAATATTCACCAAAACTCCAATTAGGATGAAACTCCTCAGGGATGTTTAGTACAGGTTTGTCAAAGTTTACACGAAGTTTATTGTTGTTTCTGAATTTGTTGCAATAACATGAACTTGAGTGTGAAACTTTACAACAATTTGCTTACGTCCATCGAAATTTAAAAATTCACAAAATATTAATCGAATGTTAAATTTGAATCAAACTTCTCACATATATTCAGTACGCATTTCTTAAAGTAGTGACGAAGTTTAGGTAAAGTGTGTAAACCTGAATTTTAGTTTGAAATTTTACGAAAATATAATAATAAAATACTGAAATTCAAAAATTCACAAAATATTCACCAAGACCCCAATTAGGATGAAACTCCTCAGGGATGTTCAGTACAGGTTTGTCAAGTTTAAACGAAGTTCAGTGTTGTTTCTGAATTTGTTGCAATAACATGAACTTGAGTGTGAAATGTTACAAAAATCTGCTTACATCCATCGAAATTTAAAAATTCACAAAATATTCATCGAAAGTTAGATTTGAATGAAACTCCTCAAATGTATTCAGTACGCATTTACTAAAGTACTGACGAAGTTTGGGTAAAATGAGTAAACCTGAATTTTAGTTTGAAATTTTACGAAAATATGATTATAAAATACTGAAATTCAAAAAATCAAAAAAATATTCACCAAAATCCCAATTATGATGAAACTCCTCAGGGATGTTAAGTACAGGTTTGTCAAAGTTTAAACTTAGTTTATTGTTGTTTCTGAATTTGTTGCAATAACGTGACTTGAGTGTGAAATGTTACAAAAATCTGCTTACATCCACCGAAATTTAAAAATTCACAAAATATTCCTCGAAAGTTAAATTTGAATGAAACTCCTCACATATATTCAGCACGCATTTATTAAATTAGTGACGAAGTTTGGATGAACTGTGTAAACCTGAATTTTAGTTTGAAATTTTACGAAAATATGATTATAAAATGCTGAAATTCAAAAATTCACAAAATATTCACCAAGACCCCAATTAGGATGAAACTCCTCAGGGATGTTCAGTACAGGTTTGTCAAGTTTAAACGAAGTTCAGTGTTGTTTCTGAATTTGTTGCAATAACATGAACTTGAGTGTGAAATGTAACAAAAATCTGCTTACATTCATCGAAATTTAAAAATTCACAAAATATTCATCGAAAGTTAAATTGGAATGAAACTCCTCACATATATTCAGTACGCATTTATTAAAGTAGTGACGAAGTTTGGGTAAAATGTGTAAACCTGAAATTTTCCGAAAATATTTTTATAAAATACTGAAATTCAAAAATTCACAAAATATTCATCGAAACCAAATTTAGGTTAAATATTGTACAGATACATAATACTGCCCTATTGAAGTACCAACGAAGTTTTATACTGCAATCTTAATTTGTTTCAATAATATGAACTTTGACTTGAAATTTTACAAAATTATCTTTATGTAATGGCAATATCACCAAAAATTTATTAAAAGTTCACTTTGAATGAAACTCCTTATAGATATTTATTATGGACTTGTTAAAGGACCAACGAAATTTGAGACTGTTCTCTGAATTTATTTCAATAATATGAACTTTGACTTGAAATGTTGCAAACACCAGCTTATTGTTCTTAAAGGTGTTTAGTAAAAATTTAGTACGTTACCAATGTATTTATTCCAATTGTATTTTCAAATTCTACATTCAAAACGTTACATAAGTGTGTGACACTTTTTACAATCACAAAGTGCATTATTCAAATTGTCTTGTTAACTTACAAATTGCATAATTGCGAAAGTTTCTTCGGGAAATCCATTAAACTAAACAAGTGTATAAATACATTTTATATTGTGAATCACCAAGAATGCTTACTTTCGGTAAAATTATGTCAGACATGGAAATTTCTTGTTAAGGTTCAAAATTTAAAAATAAGAATGATGTCTTATCATAACGAAAATGGTGAAAAGATCATTAGATAACCATTTATTAACTTAACCTGACATAGTCTAACCTTCCGTTTCGATAACTAAGCAACTAATCGTACCTAGAAATTAATACATATCTTACTGTAACGTCTTTTGTAAGTGTCTCTGCTTTTTTAAATCAATTTAAGTCAAATAAATTTTCTTTGAAGAAATTTTTGAAAGAGGATATTTGATACTTTTGTAAAATTGCCAATACCTGCTTAATAAGTGCGGTGAAGAAGTGTATGCTTTCCTTAATTTTTCCATGAGTTCCTGATTAACTGAGTTACTTTGACGTAATAAATGATGCGTGTCCCAACAACGCCTCCACCATAAGTGGGTTGCAATGGACCATACGTCGGCCATGGGTCGTGACAATAGCCTTATAACGAAGAAAGTGAAATGTGTTTCCAAATTTCCAAGAACGTAATTATGATGCCGTTCGAGACTTTTATAAAATCGCCAATACCCGCTTAAGGAAGCCAGTGAAGAAGTATATGCTTTTCTAACTATTCCATTATATATTGATTATGTGTTGAAGTGTTATTAACGTTGATTTTAGATTTCCTGACACGCGGCGAGTACAACTACATCGCCGTGGACGCGAGGAAATTGCTCGCGGGCCCCTATTACGTCGAGGCCGTCATCAACACGAGATTTATAGGCGAATTCGTCGCCCTCTTCGTGGATTATCTGGTGGGTAAGGGGCTGAGATTGCCCGATTTACACGTCATCGGCTTCAGCCTCGGGGCTCATATTTCCGGATTTGCGGGGAACTACGTCAGGTCCGGGAGATTATCGAGGATAACGGGTACGCGGGATTTTTGTATTTTTCATAAACTTGGCATACCTTTCCCGTGCTCTGATTTATTAGCTGCGAGACTCGGATCAGATCGGTGTCGCTAATTTTGACCTAATTCGTACCGATTTGATTAAAATGTTACAAACACCTATGCCGAAATTCAAAAATTAAACAGGATTTCACTGAAACTTCTCACAAATATTTAATACCGTTTTAGTTTGTTACCTGAGGTTGTTTCAATAACATGAACTTGGGTTTAAAATATTACAAAAATCTGCAGATAGAACGCTAAATTGCAAAACTCACAAAAAATTCATCTATAGTCCAATTTAGATGAAACTCTTTAAAAATGTGTAGCACAGCTTCATTGAAGTACCCACGAAGTATGAGGTACATATCTGATTTTTTTTCAATAACAGGAATGTCTGTGGCAAATTTTATAAAAGCCAATTACATAGAATTACATGTCTGCTAGAAATGTTGTAAATATCTATTTATACTACATAGAACACATAACAGTCCATGGTGTCAATTGCTGTATGATGGTAATCGAGTAAATACCAACTCAGAGATACATCATCATTCTAAGCGTTTACGACATATGGTGGAGGCGTCGTCGAAGGCGACAATATCTAGAAAAAAAATTTCACTTAACGCGTTCTTGAAAACTTCTGAAACCCCTTTTAACTCCAAAGAAATAATTTAGTAGTAAGTTTGACTTACATCTCCCTCAGGTCTGGACCCCGCTGGTCCGCTGTTCTACAAGGCGCCGCCTGAGCATCGCCTCGACGCAGGCGACGCGGACTTCGTCGACGTCATCCACACGAGCAGTTACCTCTTCGGGTACGGCAAACCCAGCGGCCACGTCGACTTCTACCCGAACGGAGGAGTACCAGTACAGCCCGGCTGCGATCTGAAGGCGAGGCTGGAGACGGGATCGATCAATGAATTGGGTGAGTAACGCGTAACTTACCCAGAAATGCGTGCTAAAACACTTGGGATTTCCCAGGGTACCCTCCGGCCTCTCCTGGAAGATCCTGGAGGTACCTCTCCTTCTTTGCAGCTAAAAACATCTCAATGCTCCGTTCCTTAAACCAAATACCCAAAGGTCTTTCAAGTTGAAGTTGAAATGGCGGTACCACCATTAAAAATGAACTCTTGATCGTAAAAAAGCTGGAGAAGGGTTGTTATCACAGTATGCATGCTACAACACTTAGAATTTCCCAGGGTTTATCTTATTCGAGTAGGTACTCTCCTGCCTTTTCCGGAGGATCCTTGGGGTAACTCTCCTTCTTTGCAGCCAAAAACATGTCAATGCTCCTTTCCATAAACCAAACTCCCAAAGGTCTTTCAAGCTGAAGTTGAAGTGGCGGTCACACCATTAAATAAGAACGCTTGACCGCAAAAACCTGGAGAAGGGTTATTATCACAGTATGCATGCTACAACACTGAGGATTTCCCAGGGTTTATCTTATTCGAGTAGGTACCTTAGTGCCTCTCCCGGAGGATCCTGGATGTACCTCTCCTTCTTTGCATCCAAAAACATGTCAATGCTCCTTTGCCTAAACCAAACACCCAAAGGTCTTTCAAGTTGAAGTTGAAGTGGCGGTACCACCATTAAAAATGAACTCGTGATCGTAAAAAAGCTGGAGAAGGGTTGTTATCACAGTATGCATGCTACAACACTGAGGATTTCCCAGGGTTCTCCTGCCTCTCCCGAAGGATCCTGGGTGTACCTCCCCTTCTTTGCAGCCAAAAACATGTCAATGCTCCTTTGCCTAACCCAAACACCCAAAGGTCTTTCAAGTTGAAGTTGAAGCGGAGGTACCACCATTAAAAATGAACTCTTGATCGTAAAAAAGCTGGAGAAGGGTTGTAACCACAGTATGCATGTTACAACACTGAGGATTTCCCAGGGTTTATCTTATTCGAGTAGATACTCTCCTGTCTCTCCCGGAGGATCCTGGGTGTACCTCTCCTTCTTTGCATCCAAAAACATGTCAGTGCTCCTTTGCCTAAACCAAACACCCAAAGGTCTTTCAAGTTGATGTTGAAGTGACGGTACCACCATTAAGTACCACTGCTCTTGAACGTAAAAAAGCTGGAGAAGGGTTGTTAAAGACTATAGGACGTCAATCTGTTATGAACAACCCGGAACCCCATAGGGTAAATTGGCCTACTTCTGAGTTCCAGCAATAAGTGGTGCATTACACCAGAACAGAACGTGAACTACAGAACACAAAACACAAATGGCAAGAGATTTTCTAAGGATTTAAAAAACAGGAACGCAAAAGGAAATCAGCAACTCCTAAAAGACGACTGTGTTCTTTGTATAACGCCCTGTATACTTGTCATTACCACGTACGCTTCTGAGGCGGTGTTGCGAAATTTACTACATTTTCTCATATTACCTACTCTCGTCGCATATGATCTATTCAGACTTTCATTTGAAAAGTACCGAAAACAATCGAAACTTGCAACGGTGTGGCAAGAAGAGACGTTCTACGCATGTACAAGTACTGAGTGTTTGTAGAGTCATTTAGCTGAATCTCTGACGTACCTATTAGCCTCCTAGAGTTTATTGTATTCCTATAGTTGTTGTGGGAACACTGTGAGAAATAGCTCAGGCATGTGTTCTAGTTGTACTACCATCATTTTAAATCGCTTTCCCCATAATTATAATTCCAAGTCATCCAGGAGTTTTACACATTAAGTTTCTTTTATATTAATTTATGGTATATGAGATTAGATGGCATTGTAAACTTGCTCATCGAGCTTCGTTGATCAAGTGAAATTAAGTATTTATAAACTTGTAACAAAAGGGATGAGGTTTAGAATCTGTGATAACACGGCAAAATTAGCTTAGTTGATAGTTAAGTGAGTTGTCGAGAGCAGGAATATTATTAGCGTGTTACAAATTAGGTGACAAGTTTCCCCAGAGTGTCGTTCACTCCGATTTCTCCCATAACAAAACACTTTTGCGCAATTTGAACCGAAACGAAGGAAATCGACTTCACCCAAATTATCCAGCTTGTCACTTGTTATATCGCGCACATGCCTCGGCACTTAGCCTCTTATTATTATACAACGGAATACGACTTATGCATTATTCATGTCGCTGTAAAACTTCCAGAGACTCGCGGCGCTCGGATATCATAACGCGACGTTCTGTACGAATCGTCAGGTGCATTGAGACGTCGCGAACGCTTCAATTCGCGATTTATGCGCTCTTTTATATTTTATGTAGTCTCGTTACCTGACGCCTCCTCTCGATTGACGCAATGTTCGTGCATTCAATTGTCTAAGTCTGCTCACATTAATTGAAGAATGAGAATGAGAAACATAACACGCAAGTGGCCTACAATGTTTTATCCAACACGTGGAAGAAATAGGTTTTTTATGAGATAGTAATTAATAAGCTTAATGTCAGAATGACTTGACAGTGACTTTTTTACATTTTGGTTAAAGTAGGTTGTTTGGTTGGTTGCCATGGGCAACCTTTAAATATAAATACTCCAAAAAGTTACTCCAAATAAAGGAGTAATAACGATTCTAATCTGGCTCCCTGTACACAGTGGATTTAATATCTAAGAAAAACTCATATCAACTTCTTAATAAACATAGGAAGAGATTTCCAATCCCCTCGGTCATCATGGCATCATCACCAATGTAAAAATGATCCACTTAACCACTTTTTGGCGACTGAAGTTCTAGTACCTAGTCAAAACATTTATTGGCAACAAGTAATTCTCTACCAAGTTGAGCAGACTCGTCGTAGGACATACCTTCAGGATTAGCCTTAGTGACTCAACGATGTGTTTCCTTGTGGGTGTAGCTAATTTGGCAGTAACAATCATGTTTCAGTTGAATGTCCAAACAAGGAATATCTATGCTGTGAATATCAAGTTTCATGAGCTTTGGTCTCACAAGAGCTACTGATAAGCACCCTTATTGCTTTGAAGGAATTAGTGTCACGTATACCAATTGGTGTCGTTGCCACTACCTCAACCACCACAACCACCAATTATGTGTAGGTGATGGTAGTGTATACGATACTGGTGGTTGTAGTGATGACACTTGTGGTGTTGGTAGTGGAAGTCTTGGTGGTGATGGTTGATAGTGTAAGCGGTGGTGGTGTTGGTACCTAACGTTGGAACTTGTGGTGATCCTTTCCAATTTCACCTAGAAGCTTTCAGATTTGATTCTGTGTTGCATTCCAGTGTTCTGCGACCACTACAGGGCGTTCAGATTATTCGCCGTGACTCTACTCGAAGGCAAGAGGTACCCTGCGCACAAGTGTCTGGATAAGCTCAATGCGCACTTCGGGAAATGTGCCGGGGAAGTGGAGTACATGGGAATCGACGTGGATCGAAAGTAAGTAACGAAACGTTATGAATTTGGATAAGTTAAGTGAGTTTGTAATTTTTCCAATTTCAGGTCCAAGGGGGTGTATTATGTTTATACGGGCCTGGACGCGCGTTTCCTGAGCTGAACGACGTTTTTCTATTAGATATATTAAATATGTATTTTCTATATAATAAATGTATTAAATCCACGTATGTTCAGCCTTTGTGGTGATTAACGTGTACACACGAAATCGGCTTACAATTTAATTACATGTACCTACATAGAATTGGTAGACTGAAGTTCGGCTATAAAATATATTTATTTAATTAGGGATTAGCCAAAGGGGCATGAAACGGGAACGTGTAATGGAAAATCCATTAAATACATATCACCTCATTTTGATAATTCCATTCCAGATTGATTTAATTAATAGATATATAGAAAGCAAATGGGAGTCAATTTGTAGTCGGCTCATTAAGGGATAAAATGAAAGATTTAATCTAAATGCAATTTATTGACTACATACGATATACGTCGAGTTGAAGTTAATATTAATTACCATCAAAACGAAACAAAAAAGATATTGTAATTATATTAGGCTACTTTCCATTAACTCAGAATTTAGAAACAATATTTGCGAGGAGGTAAATACACTGTAACGAAGCCTATTTTTCCGTGGCTAGAACCCTTGTCTCCCTCTGTTACCATTTGCGGAAATTCCGTAAATTCAAATAAATAACAATTGTCTTTCCGCCGTAACACCTGCAAAGTCCGAGACCAAGTTTTAACAAAAGACCACCAGTTGTCTCTCTAATCTACGAGCCGCAAACTACCCATCCTTATTTCGCCGAGAGCTTTAAATACGAGAGAAAAATATCTAAAATCAACACAAGTCCGCCGGCCGATTACCGAGACGCGGGTGTTAGTGCAGGTGCTCCGCCTCAGTGCAACGTTGCCGCTCCAGACCGTCCGACCCGGAAACCAGGGATTGTCCAAGGTATTGTAGTTAGGGAAATCCGACCGCCCCCCCCCCCACCGTCCCGTTAGGTCAGGCCGTCGAATTAGCTCTTCCTTGGGTGAGACTCGGGAAGGTTAATTTGGGCTGCTTGGGCAGGTACATCCCTGGGTGAGACTCGGGATAGACCTCCCCGAATACGACGCAATCGAGCCCCCCCCCTACCGTTCCCGTTGGGTTAGGCCGACGAATTGACTCTTCCCTGGGTGGGACTCGGGAAGGTCGATTCGGGCTGTTTGGGCAGGCGTATCCCTGGGTGGGACTCGGGATAGCCTCCCTGAACGCAACCCGACCTTGCTTGAACTATCGCGCATGCTTAGTTTCCCTAACGACTTCCGCGCCCGCGATTTGATTGACGCGAATCAAATCTGCTAAAGCGCATGCCCGTCAATTAGCAGACCGCCGAATATAGTTTTATCCCGCTTGCCAGCTTTTCCCCCATAATGCTTGCTCCGCTCTCACCGTTTCATTACGCTTGCCTGACCGTTGCACTTAACTAGCTTTTCTATTGTAAATAGAATAGACACCGACTAGATTAGCTAGACCGCCATGCACTACCCCCCCCCCCCACCGTAATAACGGGACCATGCACTGTTGCCCGACCGCTTCGTAAAACCGAGACTCCAATGTATTCCCGATGTACATAGTTGCCAAATGTTTCCATTTTTCGTAGAGTTAGGGAAATTTGTACATAGATGCCGCTTTGCTGTAGAAACCGTTAAATATTGAGTTTTGCACCGTTGCTGATTCTTGCTAACATGATTGTCCTTACTTTGATGCAGTTTCTTTAATAAATTAGTTTTATTTGTTTTCCGAATTGTGTGTTTTATTTTCACGGACTTCCTGGCATTATCCTGAGTATAAACTAACCCGTGGCTTTAGGGAGTAAACCCTTAAAAAATGTGGCGCCCGGGAAAAACCGAAAAACCGACTTTAAAGCTCCGAAACTCCGAAAAAAGCGCCAATTCAACAAGTGACGTAACCTTCTAGCAGAGAGTCTTCATGCCGCCGACGACACTGCTGCCAGCTCGAGGTAAACCACGTCACAACACAAAGTTTCGATTTCTCTTCTCGTCAGGTATAATTGTAACTGTTAAAATGAGCCTTTTAGAATTTAATGATTTGATTGGATAACTGTGGTTTAGGGCTTCAAGGTGACGTGTTTCCTGGTAAATAATCCAAAGGGAAACATCTAAATCGTTTGCGTAATTTTGTTCTAATTGTCTGAATGGAAAAAACTGATTGCTCCTTATTATCTACACTTGCTAAATTTGTTCAAATATTTGTTTTAACATTTTTATCTACAAATGTTTCACTACGTACAAGTAATTTCTTTTCAAAAGTTCTCGCTTAAAGAGAAGTATGAACAACCAGATGCACATGTCACAATAATGGGATATTTAATGAGTTTGATTTGTGTTCTCTACAGCTTTGCAGGTAAGTCGCACTTTCGTGTTATTTTAATAATTTTATATAATTTGATAAAACAAAAATTGTGGCAAAATGCAATGCAAGTAGGTAATTAAAGTTGAATTTAGTATGTACTCTGAATTCGTTACACATAAAACAAATTTTAATATTCGGAAATTCTACTTACCTACATAATTCGTACTAAAATTCTTATTTATCTAAATGTTTGCAACAAAGTAGTTAATTTCGATATTTATCTACCAGTACGTAAATACCTACCTGTTCACCTAACTACTTCTCGCGGTAACACAGTAGGTCAATTTAAAACGCACTTTTACACAATATGTACCTAAAAACAATTTATTACATCTTCATGCTGTTAAATTAACTCAAGGACTTCCGTTTCAGGTCCTCCTTACGTTATATTCCAGAATGGAACTTATCAGTCCTACACTGTCAACAGGAGGCTTTGCCCGACTTTTGACCAATACCGAGACACCACGTTTGAACTATACACCAAGTAAGCTCCATTAGTTCAAATTTAAAGATCTTTAGAATTCAATGGAAAGAAAAATTTGTAATTATCTCCATGTTATTTAGCTGAAAAAGACTTTTATGGGATGTTTCCATGAAGTGCTTATGATCCAGTCAACGTAGTCATTTTTTAACGTTTTACGTGGGAGTGGTCAAATGTTGTAGGCTCTGATTAGTTGATCATGCCTATATAGTTTTAAACATTCAAAAAGTGTGCATTAACAAATGGGACATTTTAAATGCATTTAAAATTTCAAATATAAGTTGTAGAGAATTTAGAACCCTACAATTTGAGGTGCAGTACGATTAATTTTGTTAAATATTTATTGCAAAAATGCCAAAAATCAAAAAACTTGTTTTTGCTAACTTTGAACCCCTCCCAATTGTTAATGCACCCTTTTTGAATGTTTAAAACTATATAGGCATGATCAAGTAATCAGAGCCTACAACATTTGACTACTCCCATCCGGTTATGAGTTAATGTCGTGAAAAATCTACACAGACTGGTCTATTATGTTAGGAGTGTGTAAGTTTCCAAAAAAATCTATGCAATCTAATCGGCAGATTGTGCAGGATTTCTTTGACTTTTGGGGATATTACATTGATTAACATGGTATTAATATAAACTGAATTAATAAGCATCGCAGTGTAGGAGGTCAGTAGGAGGATCTATCGATCATTTGACATGTTATATATGTGATATTTCACAACAAAAACGTTTCATCAGCTCTAATTAAAACAATAACGAAGTAATTGATACGTTCCGTTGCGCTCGGACACCGCTTTTTCGTTATGTTCATATTTCATAATAACCTTAAATTGAAATACAAGTATGCAACACACCACTTGTTATACTTAGATTGACTTAAGTTATGTTTTGTTGAAGTGATATTCAAGACAAGATTAATTTTCAACTGTACCTGCTAAGTAACTTTAATAATTATTATTTTTACCTTGCGCTCATACAAAAATTAATTAAGCATATCGAATTAATCAGTCAACACATCACCTTGCAGAAGTGTGTCTAGTACGGAAAGAGTTTTCTAAACTTAACCCACCGTTTAGCATTCGCAAGGCCATCTTAAATATTCCAACTTATTAACTATTTTTTTTATTATCGTTGTTAGTACGTTATCATGTTCGGTACTGTCATGACAGGTCTATGTGTGTTATACAACATGCCGGGTGATTAGTAAGAAAATTCATCAAAGGTTCGTCACTGTAAAATTGTTCAATTTTAAGGTCCTCCCTATGTGGTAATCGAGAATGGTACTTATCAGGTATATACGGTTAATAGGAAGTTGTGCCGGGAGTTCGACGAGAGGAGGGATACGATTTTTGAGCTTTACACGAGGTAGTGACGACATTTTCTAATTATTTGATTAATTACTGTCGATTTATCTCATTTTGCTGATTAACCTTTAAACCTTCTTAATTAATTCATGGTACCAAACCAAATGGTATTTTTTATTTGATTCAGTTAGTGACTAAACTTTCCAAACTTACCGCCAATTACAGAAGTGAGTTGTTAAAGTAACTTCAAGTTAAATGGAGTTGAATCAGTTAAGAATGCTAATTGTGACTTTCTTCTTTGGTAATTATTGTGAAGAAATATGGGACTATTACTATCTTACTCATAACTTAACCTGGTTAGTTTGAGTTAATTGATGGCAACTATAATTCGATAAGGGTAGGTTTACCAATTTTAAACTTGTTCGAAACGACCTGGAAATCATACTGACCAATTCCAATAAATACGCGTTAGGAAATATTGTGAAAGGGTACCACCAAAATTAACTAATTCAGCACTTTCAGCTATAGAGCACCAAGAAAATTTAAGGGGTGTATAAGGCCAGTAGTTTTATTAAAATTAGATAGTAAGCTTAGACAGATAAGTTCGAAGTAGGAAGGGTATTACCAAAAGCACCAAAGCACCAAAATAGGAATTTTCAAAACTCCCAAAAGTCTTGGATATCGAAAATCGGAAAGGACAGGAAGCAATAGACCAATTCGACCCAAGCAAATTAATTGTAACTTACTAATTGTAATATTGTCACCCAATCTGGTTGTTTCTTAAAAATCGCCCATTTTTAATCATTTTCAGAAACAACCCCACAACTGCTCAGTACTTATACCTGAACAACGTGACTTCAGTTAACAGCTCCAACATAGATTTCAGCAAGCCCACTAAGATGTTCTTCCATGGTTTCCTGGAGGCCTCAGATTCAGACGACGCAGTCCAAATGAGAAACCGTAAAGCAAATTTATCCTTTATTTATTTAATATACGTAAGTTTGGGAATGTCCTCCAAGATTTGAAGGTTCATAAATCCTGGATCCTTAAGAATACAGAAAATATAATTAAGACTTTATCTACATGTACCTGGTGAGTAGACATCTTACAGATTTTTCATGTTTTCAATATTTTCTTATTATAGTGTCCTCTCCTTTTCAACATCATCTCTCTGGTTTGCAGGTTACCTCGAACTGGGCGACTACAACGTCATCATAGTGAATAATAGGAGACTGTTGGCCGGTCCGGATTACCTGACGGCCGCCTTCAACTGCGAACCCATCGGGAACTATTCGGCTACCTTCGTGGACTTCCTGGTCGGCCTCGGTCTGAACGTGACCGATCTACACGTCATCGGGATGAGCCTGGGAGCGCATATCGCCGGCTTCACCGGGAAGTACATGACCACCGGGCGACCTGGCAGGGTTACAGGTGAGCTATCTTGGTACCATCGCTACCACCAAAACCACCAGTACCTCCAGTAGCACCAAATCCGCTATGACCACGTCTGAGCAGTTGGTCCTGTTAGTTTCACCAGTTGGAGCAGAATGTGGACTTGTCTCCCTCAACTGCTGACGTCATTAATGAAAACGTGGAGCGCCTGAACCTTTGCTATATAGTCCCGATCTACAAGTGGCTGGGTTTCTTCCTCGACCTAAAATAATCGCTGGGGTGGTTCAACCATTTCAAGTTTTAAGATTAACGAGCCGTGGTGTGCGATACCAACTCACCAATCACCTCATCATGTAGGTTTGGAGCTATCTTGGTACCACCACTACCACCATCACCAGTACCTTCACCACCACCTCATCTGCCACCGAATCTCCTTTGACCACGTCGGAGCAGTTGGTCCTGTTAGTTTCACTAGTTGGAGCAGAATATGGACTTGTCACCTTCAACTGCTAACGTCATTAATGAAAACTTAGAGCTCCTGAACCGTTGCTAGATAGTCCCTATCTACAAGTGGCTGGGTTTCTTCTTCGACCCAAAATAATCGCTGGGGTGGTTCAACCATTTCAAGTTTTGAGATTAACGAGCCGCGGTGTGCGATAACAACTCACCAATCGCCTCATCATGTAGGTTTGGTACCATCAAAACCACCATCAGCAGTACCTCCACCACCACGTCATCTGTCACCAAATCTCCTATGACCACGTCGGAGCAGTTGGTCGTGTTAGTTTCATCGGTTGGAGCAGAATATGGACTTGTCTCACTTAACTGCGAACGTCATTAATGAAAAGTTGGAGCTCCCGAACCGTTGCTAGATAGTCCCAATCTACAAATGGCTGGGTTTCTTCCTCGACCCAAATTAATCGCTGTGGTGGTTCAATCATCCCAAGTTTTGAGATTAACGAGCCGTGGTGTGCGATAACAACTTACCAATCACCTCATCATGTAGGTTTGGAGCTATCTTGGTACCACCACTACCACCATCACGAGTACCTCCACCACTGTCACCAAATCTCCTATGAACACGTCGGACCAGTTGGTCCTGTTAGTATCACCAGTTGGAGCAGAATATGGACTTGTCTTCCTGAACTGCTAACGTCATTAGTGAAAACTTGGAGCTCCTGAACCGTTGCTAGATAGTCCCAATCTACAAGGGGTTGGGTTTCTTCCTCGACCCAAATTAATCGCTGTGGTAGTTCAACCATCCCAAGTTTTGAGATTAACGAGCCGTGGTGTGCGATACCAACTCACCAATCAGCTCATCATGTAGGTTTGGAGCTATCTTGGTACCACCACTACCACCAATACCAACACCTCATTTGTCACCAAATCTCCTATGACCACGTCGGAGCAGTGTGTCCTGTTAGTTTCACCAGTTGGAGCAGAATATGGACTTGTCACCTTCAACTGCTAACGTCATTAATGAAAACTTGGAGCTCCCGAACCTTTGCTAGATAGTCCCAATCTACAAGGGGCTGGGTTTCTTCCTCGACCCAAAATAATCGCTGGGCTGGTTCAACCATTGTGCGATACCAACTTACCACTCACCTTATCATGTAGGTTTGGACCCGGCAGGCCCGATATTCTCCATCCTGCCAGAGAGTAAAAGAATAGGGAAGGGCGACGGGGATTTCGTCGACATCGTCCACACCAACGCTTGGTTCAACGGCATCCACTTCGGGTCTGGCGACGTGGACATTTGGGTCAACGGCGGTTGGTCCCAGCCGGGTTGCGGGTTCCTGGAGGTCCTGGAGAGGAACTTCGGCTCCATCGCCGAATTGAGTAAGAGGAACTCGAAATATCTGGTTACTTGTAACATTTCAATATGTAGCGTTGGTAGTTGTGAACAAGTGTTGTTATTATGGCGTCAAGTTTAATGAGCAGGACTTGAATGCTTTGCTCAGGGCTGACGTCGAGTAAGGGAAACTTCATTATGAGAAATACAACTCAATGTCTTGCCAACAAGTTTCAACAGTTGCCAAAAATTGTTGGCAAGAGTTTTAGTTCTCATAAGTGAAACTTAAGTGAGCTCTATTTGCTATCGTATCATGTCCAGTGTATAAACTCCTATATTATCACTTCAGTGGTGATTTCTCATCATTAAACTTAATAAAGCTGAAGTGAAATGAAGGATATGGTAATATTTAGTTTGGTAATTTAGGTTCCTGGAAAAAATAGAGAAATATTAGCTTTTATAATCCAATTTAGTAAAACTAAATTGGCTCAATAGGTTTAAACCTAAAAGTAGCTAGCTAGCAACGTTCACCAGATAACTAACGTAACATAATTACCACAACATAACTAAGCCAAGTTTCCTGGCACATTTGGAGGAGTACTCATTCCATGACCTAATTTGTTGGAAAGAGTTTCTAACTAATGCAATAATAAATTGGGCTTCTTAAGCCCAATTGGTGGATTCTATTTCCATAGTATTGGTAACAAGTATCGAAGTATGTTTGGAACATGACGAAACAACCCCTCCTAACCATTCAAGGCATTGAATTATAATTGATAACACGCTAGACGCGAAATAGAGTATGTAAGTACAAGTCATGGTCCTAGTCAAATGTAGCCTTTTGTAAAACTCTTCAATTTAATGTTAGGAATATGTATAAGAATATTGAAGGTGCCTAAATTGCTTAGTTTCCACCAAACCTTAAATTTAATCTATTCAATTTTGCCATATAAACTGACGGAAATTAATGGCCTTCTATAATTCATATTAAAGTCGAAATTTGTCAATGATTTGTATAAATGCGAGGTTATAGGTCAACAATGGTAACGATAAATTCTTAAGGCCGTTATCCAATTTCACTGCAATTTTAGTTGTTTTTGTGTTATTACAGTAATTGTACTGGCATTATGTGAACTTAGTGGATTGTTACGTGAACTGTTAGACCGTTAAATTTTCCATTTAATTTATGAACGACGGCTTTGAGAATGTTATTAAGTATTATTCAAGAATCGAATGCAATTTTGTTCTTTATCAACTGTTACTGTTTTCTTAAATAGTGTCTCTTTGTAAAATGTAGCTTTCCTATTTTCTGGTCTATATCATGGGTGTTAGTAGACTGTTGTATTACCTGAAGCCTACCCTTTAATAAGAAGCAGAAGTCACTCAAATAATACCGAAAGTGTAAGAAAAACAAAATTACAAAACTCCTGCTTCCAGTACCTACTTACTTCAGTTACTGGCGACGTGTAACATCACCTTAACTGCCCATGGAACACAAAATATTTATGCTTCGATATTTCCAGTATTCTGCAACCACTACCAGGCTTATAGGATGTACGTGATGTCCCTGATCGACCCTCAATCTTACCCTATAACACGTTGTGACGATTACGCCAATTACCTGTCTGGCAATTGCGATTCCAACGATCACACTTACCTCGGAGTCGACATAGACACTTCGTAAGTCGTCCGCGTCACATTTCACAAAAATTTTATTTTCCACTTTTCAGGGCGAACGGGTGGTACTACATCAAAACGAACGCAACTGCTTTGAGCCTGTAAAGAGAAGTGATCCTGGAGTTAAGGAGGATGTTTCTTGGACAAAAGTGAACTTTAGATCTTCCGGTAGGTGTAAGTGGATCGTTCTGCGAAAGAGTTGTAATACAAGTTTGTGCGATTGTTGGGTTTAAAATTTGGTGGCCAACAGCGAGTCATTATTGACGAGCACAGACTATTAATATAACTAGACGCGACGTTCTCATTATTATTTCTTAACATGCCGAAATAGGTGATGCAAAGATCGAAGCAAATATGAACAATTAAGATGACGATGTCACTTAAAGTTATCTTATTGCTTAAGTAAAGTGGTCAACATGTTAATTATCTGCGCATCGTTACTGACTAATTCTGACGAGGAGTTGAACTCCCATCTTGGGCTCAACTGCATCCAGACCCTTTCCACGCTGAGGCCCATCGGGATTTGGAGTAAGGTCGACCATTTGAGCTGCCAATCACCTGTGAGCAACTTCAAAACGGAACCGTAAGAGCGCATGTGCGTTATTCACGGTATGCTGCTTGCCTTACCTGGTCGAATGGTTTGTATCGAATGTGGAACATCGTGTGTAACAATTTGTTCGTCGGCGGGATAGCTTTGTTAGGTTCCATTTTGTCGTAGTTTTCGCTCACGCCCAGCTCACGGTAGATCCACTCGGAATTGCATTTAATAAAGTTGTACAGGGCCTAATGGGGACATCAGTGTTAACAAGTTGATAAGAATAAATTTGAGGACAAAGCCCCCACGTTTACCATAAAGTTCGCAATGCTTAAACACGACCCAGCGTCCTTTGGATCGGATTGGATCGGAAAGTAACTTAATTTTCCAGTTAAACTTTTACAAAAAGCGCCTGTTCTATCCCAGCGATTAGATTACACTGCGAACTTTCCCGTTAATACTAACTTTCAGGCTGTGTTTTCCACTCGATGCGATCAAAACATCGCTAACGAGGATTTCCGCCATCTGCGTATTCGACTCGACCCTCTCGCATCCGTCGCTGAAAAATTCCGCGTCCCTTCCCGCGCCCTTCGCCTGGATTAATTATTTAATAGTTAGTTAGACTTACGAAGGGAGTAAGGAGGCTCTTTAAAGTGGCAATATTTGGTTGATGTTCGTCTTATCGAACACTGAATTTTGACCGTCAAAGTTTATTTTTATCGCTAAATTCATTGGAATAACTTATTGGGATATTCAACAAGTGGAACTCAAAAATGACCAATATTTTTCTGCAAAAATTACAAATTTCCTAATGTTAATGTTATTTTTCGCAATATACTGATAGTGTCCTCTTTCACAAAAAAAAATCATAAGCATCGGCTGAGTCTGACAAGACGAACCTCCTCCACCTTTACCATCATACCACCTTTACCTTTTTCAAAAATGGAAAGTGTAAATGATGAAGTGAAGGTGGAAACCACACCACTCCTTCTATATAACGTGCAGTAAATAGTACCAAGACTTTCCTGCCGTAACCCTCCACTCTTACGTGTCTAACCTGCTCGAGAAGCTCGTCTATTTGATGTGTGTGCTTGTTGTCCTCGTCGATGCCGCAAAGTGCCTCGGCCACGGCGAGGGCGATCGCCTCGGGTCCGCCCTTCCCACCACCGTCGAGACTAGTCACCGCCTCCTGCTCAGCGAATTTCACCTCCTTCTTCACCTTCTCGGACTTCTTCAGCAGATGGCTGTACAGGGCGCTGACCAATACCTACAAGCGGACACGATGTCAGAAATTTGACCAATTTACTCTAGTTGCGGTATTCGAAGAAATGGCCGAGGCGCTTACTGCTGAGTGTACCGGTTGGGAAATGAGATTATCCCCGAAATCGTTAATTATATCGAATTCAACTTGGGTACCTATTCATCATAAAATCGAATGAGGAACGCATCATTACTGGTCAAATTTCGAATGTTCCTTCGCCCAAAGCCAAACGGTGCTGCATGGTCCTTCGAGCCGGATCGACACGATTACTAAATTTATCCGTACCTGGAGGAGGCAGGACCGGTGGAGGGGCACCACGTCGGTCGGCACGAACTCCTGCAGGAGCGACGTGATCCTGGCGAGCGACGGATGCACGCAGTCCCAGAATTGACTGAGACAAGCCAATATCACCGCCATCGCTTGGTACATGCTCGCGTCGGTCTGGAGGGCGTTAACGACGGTCTCGGAGATCACGGGCAGCAGGGGCGAGACGAGGTTCATGAGGGCCTCGTACCAGGGCGGGCGGATCTGGTTCCATACCTTCGGGAAGGAGAGGTACCGAGGAGTTACGAGCAGGTCTTGGCAAGAGGTTGGTAGGTGAAGGCCTAGAGCAACACCAGCCACAGTGCGATCGGTCCAGTTGTTAATTAGGTAACATACGATGGGATCACATTGTTCATGCAACCTCCTACCAGGTACCTTCGATTTTCTTCGTGGAGTTAGTAGATTAATTGGGGGATATACACCATAATAACATACACATGCACCATAACGAGGGTAGCTGGTAGATACTCATCTATTCCCCCGATAGGTGCAGATCTACTTCAGATTATACTTCTACTACCTCTATTTAAACATCCTTCACACCCACTCGCCAACATGCACATGGACAGGCCTGGGTCCAAATATTGCAAGAAATTACTTGCAACACCATCACCTCGCAAAATCACAATTTCCGCACTCACGTGTCTCCTCTCGAAGCATTTGGCCCAACCGTCGCGCTTCGTCACCACCTGCACCAGGATCTCGGTGAAGTCCTCCACGTTCCCGGTATGCAGTGCGACCTCGGTGGCGGCGAGCACCAAGTCGTAGTGGTGCTCGTCCGTGAGCGTGCTCGAGGAGACGTGGACGTTCCTGCAGGTGCCGTCCGCGTTGCAGAGAAAGGACCCGCAGTCCGTCTCTTCTATCGGGACCTTCTGCATCTCTCCAGAGTATGTCGCGAGCGACAGACGGAAGACGGTGCTGAGGATTTTGGAGTTCCTCATACAGAGGACCTAAGCGGAGAGTGAAATTATTTGTTTCGTGATATAGTTTTACCTTCAACAGTAGGGCCCAATTGGGTTGCGGTTGCGCCAAGAGGACCATGAGCTCCAGCGCGATGGCGACTTCGTCCTTCAGATCTCTCATGGTGTCGATCCGCTTGGGCCAACCGTCGAATATGTTAGGCAGCGAGAAGACTATCCACAAAGCCGGACCGGGGTTCTTGGACTTGAAGAGCGCGACGTTGTCCAGACCGTGTTTGAAAACCTAAAGCACCATGGTTGTTGAAGTATGATTGGTTGAATTTCTTACCTTGTGGAGCTCGTCGAGAGGCGCTCCCCTGAGCAAGAGACAGATGAACAGTTCCTGGCATTTGGTGTGGATATCCCTCAGGATCTTGTTGTTGGTGTGAGCGTAGGCGAAACCGACGAAATCCTTGGCCGTGTCGCATATCGACGGCAGGAGCTGGGCGGAGCAGAGCAGCAGATTGCTGATGTCGACGGTGAGGAGTTTGCTGCGAACCTTAGATGGGACACTCTAATCGGAAAAAAATGGTATAAA
This sequence comes from Cryptocephalus moraei, assembly GCA_946251905.1. NCBI lineage: Eukaryota > Metazoa > Arthropoda > Insecta > Coleoptera > Chrysomelidae > Cryptocephalus > Cryptocephalus moraei. The sequence goes on along the minus strand of OX276465.1, from coordinate 18,207,718 downwards.
AATGTAAATTCGATTTGTTACCTGTGTGTAACGGACTGTGAGAATCGTCAGGGACTCGTTCAACATGCCGGCGAACACCCTCTGCGCCATTTTCGGCGGTACCGTGTTCCAGAGGTCTTCCTTAGTACCTTGCATGTACAGCCACCACATCTGCACCGTATAAGACCCGCGCTCCGACTCGAAGAACGCCTTCTCGTTCTCCCAGTCGAGGCACTCGGCGTCCTGCAGGATGTACAGAGACAGTAACCTGCAGTGCAGGTCGAGGAGTCTCTCGGCGAGCGCCTCGCACATCTCGTGGTACTTCCTGTAGCCGCTCTGCAGTTGCTCGGCGTTGCTGCTCTTCTTGTCCTCGATAGTTTGGACGAAGTACCAGAGGCAGTTCTTGAGCAGGGCGGCCGCCCCTATGGTACCGGTCAGGACGGTCAGGTCCGCGTGGTCGAGCGCTTCCTGGGTGAGGATGTGCAGGTGGCCTGCGGCACCAAGAAACTTTACTTGGTATAGGTACTTTGGGCTTTAAGAAGGATGGCAGAGATTTCGGGGGGCCCGTTGAGATGTTGAGAAGAATGTACGGAGATCTATATGCGTTTCTAAGCTTCTTGTTGTATTCTGGTACTTTTTTGGGAAGTGGCAGATTGGTTCCAAGACTGGATCCAGATAAAATGACCCTTAACTCCTACACTGTGTGTAGGATAGCAGATGGGTATTAAGGGATGATGTAATAGGAAAAGCAGATATAATAAGGAAGGCATAGACTGGATTACACACAATCCAGAGCTTACATTCAATACTGCTGGAGTTATCAAATTTTGCTCGAAATCTGTTACTGCGGTTATTCCACTAAAAACATCGTACATCCCACAGTTTAGTTCACTGACCAATCTTATCGAGTCTTGAGCATAGAGTTGACTTTATTCAACTCAAGACATCTTATTAAGCAGGAACCACTATTAAGGCATCGTCACGGAGACGTCAAAGCGTGATCCAGTATCATTGAGGACTCGTAGAGGGATTACCAAAGCATCCTCAAGTTGGATCACCAAGGATCAACAAGGAAACATCAAGGTGTCATCCAGGGATTACCTAGCAGTTGCTCGGCCGATTTGCATATCAACCCGACGAATTTCCCCGGATCGGAGTCCTTGACTATCCCGGCGCAGTCCAGGTCAGAGGTTGCTCCCTCGTCCCCCTTAACGTCCGGGATGAACCCCGAGGGTCTCTTGAAGGCGGCCACGTACTCCTCCTCCCACCACAGGACGAGCTTCATGGAGGCGAACGAGGCTGAGCGAGGGAAGTCCAGGCGTCCGCCGATTATGCCCTGGCAGATCGTCTCCTGGAGGATCGACTGCTTTTCCTGGAGGAGGATTTTTGATGGTAAATGGGATAAGATTGTTGTTAGAATGCAATTAATTGACTCGGGTTGTTGCAGATCAGATAAGTTAGATTGGAAGACGTTTGGTGAGATTTTTTTGGGGAATATAAAATGTTTGAGTGAGTATTGATGAAAGTTGTTGTGGTCTTTTAATGGAAAATGGTGATGGGGAAATGATCACACGAGGTTGGTAAAGTTCACATTCTACCTTATATTGGTAGCATGTTGGTGAAGCTAGTTTAAATTTTCCAAGTAATCCAACATATTCCACCACTTTTCATGGAAGTCCGTGAATGGAGTGTTAACTATTCGATTTCCATTCAAAATTTTCAATTCTAAACCAACCTTGTAATACTCCATGTCCCTCTGGATAAGGATGTGGACCTTATCCATCAAATTCCCGTCTTCCATTACCTCCATGGTGAAGCTCGTTAAACAATAATCCACGGCCACGGACGAAAGTAAACTAAATCGGCGTAAGGTAAAAGCTACGCTCTATTGATCAAACGAACGTTGCGAAGGTCCGCACTTTCGGAAGGGTTGCAGAAGGATAATTATGGAAACGTGGAGAAATGGCTGTATCGAGTTAATTTTTATTTATTGTGTGGTAGCAGCTGATCTGTTGTGGGATAGGTAATAGGGGAAAGCTATAATTAAAAATTTTACGAGAAATTTAAAAAAAAAAATAATTTTTTTTAAGAAATTTTCACTTATCATATTCGTACTCTTGTCGTTTTTCAATTTTTTGAAATTTTCTCAGAATCTTCTCCAAAATTTTTGAAGTGATATACGTCTTATAAATCGGTGTACGGGCTACCTACACGTCCCAGAAAACATTGTAACGTTACGCCAGACCCATGCGTGCGAGCGAGAGCGAGAGCGAGGACAGTAGACAGAGATCGACCTTAGCGTTTGCCTTGCGACGTATCTGTCTCTCTTCCACTACAGCGTCCGAGTGAAAGAGAGAATTTAGATTTTTTTTGATATTATTTGGAAACTTGGATAAAAAAACTATGTTTTTGAATACGTCATTAAACGTGTAGAACAGTCATTGTTTCCAAAAAGTCATAGAAACTTCGTCTTTTGAACAATTTTTTGTTTCGTTTGGAAAACTAGAGGAATTTAAATGTGGATAAAGATCCCAGAAGGGTCAAGTCTATTTTTGTGTTGTAGATTGTAAATTCAAGGTGAATGTTAGTGTTTATGTAGTTTATGGAAAAATTTTCTGACTTGTTCACAAATATGTTACATTACGCGTTACCTCACTTAAGAAGCACATGACTTCCGAAAAGCAACCCTTCAATCGCGTAGCACTAAACCCTTTTATGTATTTCACCGCAGTGTACCTGTCAGAATCGCAAAAGGGTCCGAATTGCCCGATCACCCCTCGTCGAGGTAATATCAATTATCATCCCCTAAACTTTCGGGTCGCCGTTAAAAACACAGCCGTTCCGCTTTAAAAAAAAGGAGGGTAAAACACCCGACGCGTCCCATACCTACCACCCACCCCCGCCCTCCACGCCTCCGAAGGGTTTTCCGCGCGAAAAATTGACACATTGACCACACGACCGACATAATCCTCCCTCGTCGGATGTGCACCGGCTCGTGGTCGCACAACATCGAATCCACACAGCGTGATCACCCGGAGCCCATTAACGCACGTACGGTTAGTCAAAGGGCGGCGTTTCTATTTTGAAATCTATCGGGAGGGCCGATAACAACCCCTAAGGGTTTCCCCGTTTTCCCGTCTCCAGGGAAAGGGCGAAGTGCCGGGCTTATTCCCGTAATTTCCGCTCGAGACGACGAGGCGGACGTCATTCTGACGTCTCGAGAAGGAAGAATCGGGACGTCGGGAAATCTTAGACGTCGAGGAGGGAAGAGGGCTTTTCTGGGACTCTCATGAATGTTGGAGGATCTACGTAGAGGTCGTTGCAGTGATGATCCTGGGAGGTTCGAGGGCCGGAATTGCTCGAGATAATCAGATTACATAGACACAACAATGCAAATACTAACAGACTTCAGTCTAACGCGACATCTCAAAACAGCAGCATGAATCCGCCAAGGTGACAGACTCGGCGCTCTATTATTCAACAGAATCATGGATAATAGTTATTTATGGTACTAGTGTGTTATGTTGAAAATAAGTCATCCAAGAAGATTTATACCACGAGGTCGTCAGGCCGAGTGGAATAAATTCTCAAGTGACTTATTAGGAAATATAACACGCGAGTGTCATACAAATATGTACTTAATATAACGATTAGTTGTTGGCCAATGCTAAAGTTCCTCCCTTGGCATCAAGAGTGTATTATATATTTATTTAAATTATTATTTAAAAATTGCTCGGGATTGCTGCCTAGTTAGACCAGGGTCGATAATTTACAAGACAAAAAAAAATAGTAGGATGAAACCCATTGGAAAAGGTAGAGAATATAACAAAAATGAAAGGAAGGGTAAATTAAGGGCAATCTGAGGTCGGGAAGGGGGAGAGAGTGAGTTTTTAAGGGTAAAAAACCGTTTATCTCGATTTCCGGCAAACCTGCAAGACCTATGAAAAAAAGTTAAATAGCAAAGTTATAGGTAATAATGAGATCTACAACTTTTGTATCGGCAATTTTTTCACATAACCTCAAAATTTATGTGAAAAATTCAAATAACCAAATTTTTGGTTTTTGAAATAAGCTAAAAATAAGTGTCAAATACGCGTTTCCGCACTATTCAGCCGCCTCTAGTGATCGCCATTGGCTTCCAATTTTATGTCTGTTCATACGAGACACTCCATCTGTCCCCGAGAAACACCTGTGCACCACCATTTCAGATTTGGAACAAGATCAGTGAAATAAGCTTAAAATAAGGGTCAAATACGCATTTTCGCACTATTCAGCCGCTTCTAGTGATCGCCAGTGGCCTCCAATTTCATGTCTGTTCATACGAGACATTCCATCGGTCCCCGAGAAACAGCTGTGCACCACCATTTCAGATTTGGAACAAAATCAGTGAAATAAGCTTAAAATAAGGGTCAAATACGCATTTTCGCACTATTCAGCCGCATCTAGTGATCGCCAGTGGCCTCCAATTTCATGTCTGTTCATACGAGACATTCCATCGGTCCCCGAGAAACAGCTGTGCACCACCATTTCAGATTTGGAACAAAATCAGTGAAATAAGCTTAAAATAAGGGTCAAATACGCATTTTCGCACTATTCTGCCGCATCTAGTGATCGCCAGTGGCCTCCAATTTCATGTCTGTTCATACGAGACATTCCATCGGTCCCCGAGAAACAGCTGTGCACCACCATTTCAGATTTGGAACAAAATCAGTGAAATAAGCTTAAAATAAGGGTCAAATACGCATTTTCGCACTATTCAGCCGCATCTAGTGATCGCCAGTGGCCTCCAATTTCATGTCTGTTCATACGAGACATTCCATCGGTCCCCGAGAAACAGCTGTGCACCACCATTTCAGATTTGGAACAAAATCAGTGAAATAAGCTTAAAATAAGGGTCAAATACGCATTTTCGCACTATTCTGCCGCATCTAGTGATCGCCAGTGGCCTCCAATTTCATGTCTGTTCATACGAGACATTCCATCGGTCCCCGAAAAACAGCTGTGCACCACCATTTCAGATTTGGAACAAAATCAGTGAAATAAGCTTAAAATAAGGGTCAAATACGCATTTTCGCACTATTCAGCCGCATCTAGTGATCGCCAGTGGCCTCCAATTTCATGTCTGTTCATACGAGACATTCCATCGGTCCCCGAGAAACAGCTGTGCACCACCATTTCAGATTTGGAACAAAATCAGTGAAATAAGCTTAAAATAAGGGTCAAATACGCATTTTCGCACTATTCAGCCGCATCTAGTGATCGCCAGTGGCCTCCAATTTCATGTCTGTTCATACGAGACATTCCATCGGTCCCCGAGAAACAGCTGTGCACCACCATTTCAGATTTGGAACAAAATCAGTGAAATAAGCTTAAAATAAGGGTCAAATACGCATTTTCGCACTATTCAGCCGCATCTAGTGATCGCCAGTGGCCTCCAATTTCATGTCTGTTCATACGAGACATTCCATCGGTCCCCGAGAAACAGCTGTGCACCACCATTTCAGATTTGGAACAAAATCAGTGAAATAAGCTTAAAATAAGGGTCAAATACGCGTTTCCGCACTATTCAGCCGCCTCTAGTGATCGCCATTGGCTTCCAATTTTATGTCTGTTCATACGAGACACTCCATCTGTCCCCGAGAAACACCTGTGCACCACCATTTCAGATTTGGAACAAGATCAGTGAAATAAGCTTAAAATAAGGGTCAAATACGCATTTTCGCACTATTCAGCCGCTTCTAGTGATCGCCAGTGGCCTCCAATTTCATGTCTGTTCATACGAGACATTCCATCGGTCCCCGAGAAACAGCTGTGCACCACCATTTCAGATTTGGAACAAAATCAGTGAAATAAGCTTAAAATAAGGGTCAAATACGCATTTTCGCACTATTCAGCCGCATCTAGTGATCGCCAGTGGCCTCCAATTTCATGTCTGTTCATACGAGACATTCCATCGGTCCCCGAGAAACAGCTGTGCACCACCATTTCAGATTTGGAACAAAATCAGTGAAATAAGCTTAAAATAAGGGTCAAATACGCATTTTCGCACTATTCAGCCGCATCTAGTGATCGCCAGTGGCCTCCAATTTCATGTCTGTTCATACGAGACATTCCATCGGTCCCCGAGAAACACCTGTGCACCACCATTTCAGATTTGGAACAAGATCAGTGAAATAAGCTTAAAATAAGGGTCAAATACGCATTTTCGCACTATTCAGCCGCTTCTAGTGATCGCCAGTGGCCTCCAATTTCATGTCTGTTCATACGAGACATTCCATCGGTCCCCGAGAAACAGCTGTGCACCACCATTTCAGATTTGGAACAAAATCAGTGAAATAAGCTTAAAATAAGGGTCAAATACGCATTTTCGCACTATTCAGCCGCATCTAGTGATCGCCAGTGGCCTCCAATTTCATGTCTGTTCATACGAGACATTCCATCGGTCCCCGAGAAACAGCTGTGCACCACCATTTCAGATTTGGAACAAAATCAGTGAAATAAGCTTAAAATAAGGGTCAAATACGCATTTTCGCACTATTCTGCCGCATCTAGTGATCGCCAGTGGCCTCCAATTTCATGTCTGTTCATACGAGACATTCCATCGGTCCCCGAGAAACAGCTGTGCACCACCATTTCAGATTTGGAACAAAATCAGTGAAATAAGCTTAAAATAAGGGTCAAATACGCATTTTCGCACTATTCAGCCGCATCTAGTGATCGCCAGTGGCCTCCAATTTCATGTCTGTTCATACGAGACATTCCATCGGTCCCCGAGAAACAGCTGTGCACCACCATTTCAGATTTGGAACAAAATCAGTGAAATAAGCTTAAAATAAGGGTCAAATACGCATTTTCGCACTATTCAGCCGCATCTAGTGATCGCCAGTGGCCTCCAATTTCATGTCTGTTCATACGAGACATTCCATCGGTCCCCGAGAAACACCTGTGCACCACCATTTCAGATTTGGAACAAAATCAGTGAAATAAGCTTAAAATAAGGGTCAAATACGCATTTTCGCACTATTCAGCCGCATCTAGTGATCGCCAGTGGCCTCCAATTTCATGTCTGTTCATACGAGACATTCCATCGGTCCCCGAGAAACAGCTGTGCACCACCATTTCAGATTTGGAACAAAATCAGTGAAATAAGCTTAAAATAAGGGTCAAATACGCATTTTCGCACTATTCAGCCGCATCTAGTGATCGCCAGTGGCCTCCAATTTCATGTCTGTTCATACGAGACATTCCATCGGTCCCCGAGAAACAGCTGTGCACCACCATTTCAGATTTGGAACAAAATCAGTGAAATAAGCTTAAAATAAGGGTCAAATACGCATTTTCGCACTATTCAGCCGCATCTAGTGATCGCCAGTGGCCTCCAATTTCATGTCTGTTCATACGAGACATTCCATCGGTCCCCGAGAAACAGCTGTGCACCACCATTTCAGATTTGGAACAAAATCAGTGAAATAAGCTTAAAATAAGGGTCAAATACGCATTTTCGCACTATTCAGCCGCATCTAGTGATCGCCAGTGGCCTCCAATTCCATGTCTGTTCATACGAGACATTCCATCGGTCCCCGAGAAACAGCTGTGCACCACCATTTCAGATTTGGAACAAAATCAGTGAAATAAGCTTAAAATAAGGGTCAAATACGCATTTTCGCACTATTCAGCCGCATCTAGTGATCGCCAGTGGCCTCCAATTTCATGTCTGTTCATACGAGACATTCCATCGGTCCCCGAGAAACACCTGTGCACCACCATTTCAGATTTGGAACAAAATCAGTGAAATAAGCTTAAAATAAGGGTCAAATACGCATTTTCGCACTATTCAGCCGCATCTAGTGATCGCCAGTGGCCTCCAATTTCATGTCTGTTCATACGAGACATTCCATCGGTCCCCGAGAAACACCTGTGCACCACCATTTCAGATTTGGAACAAAATCAGTGAAATAAGCTTAAAATAAGGGTCAAATACGCATTTTCGCACTATTCAGCCGCATCTAGTGATCGCCAGTGGCCTCCAATTTCATGTCTGTTCATACGAGACATTCCATCGGTCCCCGAGAAACACCTGTGCACCACCATTTCAGATTTGGAACAAAATCAGTGAAATAAGCTTAAAATAAGGGTCAAATACGCATTTTCGCACTATTCAGCCGCATCTAGTGATCGCCAGTGGCCTCCAATTTCATGTCTGTTCATACGAGACATTCCATCGGTCCCCGAGAAACACCTGTGCACCACCATTTCAGATTTGGAACAAAATCAGTGAAATAAGCTTAAAATAAGGGTCAAATACGCATTTTCGCACTATTCAGCCGCATCTAGTGATCGCCAGTGGCCTCCAATTTCATGTCTGTTCATACGAGACATTCCATCGGTCCCCGAGAAACAGCTGTGCACCACCATTTCAGATTTGGAACAAAATCAGTGAAATAAGCTTAAAATAAGGGTCAAATACGCATTTTCGCACTATTCAGCCGCATCTAGTGATCGCCAGTGGCCTCCAATTTCATGTCTGTTCATACGAGACATTCCATCGGTCCCCGAGAAACAGCTGTACACCACCATTTCAGATTTGGAACAAAATCAGTGAAATAAGCTTAAAATAAGGGTCAAATACGCATTTTCGCACTATTCAGCCGCATCTAGTGATATCGCCAGTGGCCTCCAATTTCATGTCTGTTCATACGAGACATTCCATCGGTCCCCGAGAAACACCTGTGCACCACCATTTCAGATTTGGAACAAAATCAGTGAAATAAGCTAAAAATAAGTGTCAAATACGCGTTTCCGCACTATTCAGCCGCCTCTAGTGATCGCCATTGGCTTCCAATTTTATGTCTGTTCATACGAGACACTCCATCGGTCCCCGAGAAACACCTGTGCACCACCATTTCAGATTTGGAACAAAATCAGTGAAATAAGCTTAAAATAAGGGTCAAATAGGCGTTTTCGCACTATTCAGCCGCATCTAGTGATCGCCAGTGGCCTCCAATTTCATGTCTGTTCATACGAGACACTCCATCGGTCCCCGAGAAACACCTGTGCACCACCATTTCAGATTTGGAACAAAATCAGTGAAATAAGCTTAAAATAAGGGTCAAATAGGCGTTTTCGCACTATTCAGCCGCATCTAGTGATCGCCAGTGGCCTCCAATTTCATGTCTGTTCATACGAGACACTCCATCGGTCCCCGAGAAACACCTGTGCACCACCATTTCAGATTTGGAACAAAATCAGTGAAATAAGCTTAAAATAAGTGTCAAACACGCGTTTTCGCACTATTCAGCCGCATCTAGTGATCGCCAGTGGCCTCCAATTTCATGTCTGTTCATACGAGACACTCCATCGGTCCCCGAGAAACACCTGTGCACCACCATATCAGATTTGGAACAAAATCAGTGAAATAAGCTTAAAATAAGTGTGAAATACGCGTTTTCGCACTATTCAGCCGCGTCTAGTGATCGCCAGTGGCCTCCAATTTCATGTCTGTTCATACGAGACACTCCATCGGTCCCCGAGAAACACCTGTGCACCACCATTTCAGATTTGGAACAAAATCAGTGAAATAAGCTTAAAATAAGGGTCAAATACGCGTTTTCGCACTATTCAGCCGCATCTAGTGATCGCCAGTGGCCTCCAATTTCATGTCTGTTCATACGAGACACTCCATCGGTCCCCGAGAAACACCTGTGCACCACCATTTCAGATTTGGAACAAAATCAGTGAAATAAGCTTAAAATAAGGGTCAAATAGGCGTTTTCGCACTATTCAGCCGCATCTAGTGATCGCCAGTGGCCTCCAATTTCATGTCTGTTCATACGAGACACTCCATCGGTCCCCGAGAAACACCTGTGCACCACCATTTCAGATTTGGAACAAAATCAGTGAAATAAGCTTAAAATAAGGGTCAAATAGGCGTTTTCGCACTATTCAGCCGCATCTAGTGATCGCCAGTGGCCTCCAATTTCATGTCTGTTCATACGAGACACTCCATCGGTCCCCGAGAAACACCTGTGCACCACCATTTCAGATTTGGAACAAAATCAGTGAAATAAGCTTAAAATAAGGGTCAAATACGCGTTTTCGCACTATTCAGCCGCATCTAGTGATCGCCAGTGGCCTCCAATTTCATGTCTGTTCATACGAGACACTCCATCGGTCCCCGAGAAACACCTGTGCACCACCATATCAGATTTGGAACAAAATCAGTGAAATAAGCTTAAAATAAGTGTCAAATACGCGTTTTCGCACTATTCAGCCGCATCTAGTGATCGCCAGTGGCCTCCAATTTCATGTCTGTTCATACGAGACACTCCATCGGTCCCCGAGAAACACCTGTGCACCACCATTTCAGATTTGGAACAAAATCAGTGAAATAAGCTTAAAATAAGCGTCAAATACGCGTTTTCGCACTATTCAGCCGCCTCTAGTGATCGACATTGGCTTCCAATTTTATGTCTGTTCATACGAGACACTCCATCTGTCCCCGAGAAACATATGTGCACCACCATTTCAGATTTGGAACAAAATCAGTGAAATAAGCTTAAAATAAGGGTCAAATAGGCGTTTTCGCACTATTCAGCCGCATCTAGTGATCGCCAGTGGCCTCCAATTTCATGTCTGTTCATACGAGACACTCCATCGGTCCCCGAGAAACACCTGTGCACCACCATTTCAGATTTGGAACAAAATCAGTGAAATAAGCTTAAAATAAGGGTCAAATAGGCGTTTTCGCACTATTCAGCCGCATCTAGTGATCGCCAGTGGCCTCCAATTTCATGTCTGTTCATACGAGACACTCCATCGGTCCCAGAGAAACACCTGTGCACCACCATTTCAGATTTGGAACAAAATCAGTGAAATAAGCTTAAAATAAGGGTCAAATAGGCGTTTTCGCACTATTCAGCCGCATCTAGTGATCGCCAGTGGCCTCCAATTTCATGTCTGTTCATACGAGTCACTCCATCGGTCCCCGAGAAACACCTGTGCACCACCATATCAGATTTGGAACAAAATCAGTGAAATAAGCTTAAAATAAGTGTCAAATACGCGTTTTCGCACTATTCAGCCGCATCTAGTGATCGCCAGTGGCCTCCAATTTCATGTCTGTTCATACGAGACACTCCATCGGTCCCCGAGAAACACCTGTGCACCACCATTTCAGATTTGGAACAAAATCAGTGAAATAAGCTTAAAATAAGGGTCAAATACGCGTTTTCGCACTATTCAGCCGCATCTAGTGATCGCCAGTGGCCTCCAATTTCATGTCTGTTCATACGAGACACTCCATCGGTCCCCGAGAAACACCTGTGCACCACCATTTCAGATTTGGAACAAAATCAGTGAAATAAGCTTAAAATAAGGGTCAAATAGGCGTTTTCGCACTATTCAGCCGCATCTAGTGATCGCCAGTGGCCTCCAATTTCATGTCTGTTCATACGAGACACTCCATCGGTCCCCGAGAAACACCTGTGCACCACCATTTCAGATTTGGAACAAAATCAGTGAAATAAGCTTAAAATAAGGGTCAAATACGCATTTTCGCACTATTCAGCCGCATCTAGTGATCGCCAGTGGCCTCCAATTTCATGTCTGTTCATACGAGACATTCCATCGGTCCCCGAGAAACACCTGTGCACCACCATTTCAGATTTGGAACAAAATCAGTGAAATAAGCTTAAAATAAGGGTCAAATACGCGTTTTCGCACTATTCAGCCGCATCTAGTGATCGCCAGTGGCCTCCAATTTCATGTCTGTTCATACGAGACACTCCATCGGTCCCCGAGAAACACCTGTGCACCACCATTTCAGATTTGGAACAAAATCAGTGAAATAAGCTTAAAATAAGGGTCAAATACGCGTTTTCGCACTATTCAGCCGCATCTAGTGATCGCCAGTGGCCTCCAATTTCATGTCTGTTCATACGAGACACTCCATCGGTCCCCGAGAAACACCTGTGCACCACCATTTCAGATTTGGAACAAAATCAGTGAAATAAGCTTAAAATAAGGGTCAAATACGCATTTTCGCACTATTCAGCCGCATCTAGTGATCGCCAGTGGCCTCCAATTCCATGTCTGTTCATACGAGACATTCCATCGGTCCCCGAGAAACAGCTGTGCACCACCATTTCAGATTTGGAACAAAATCAGTGAAATAAGCTTAAAATAAGGGTCAAATACGCATTTTCGCACTATTCAGCCGCATCTAGTGATCGCCAGTGGCCTCCAATTTCATGTCTGTTCATACGAGACATTCCATCGGTCCCCGAGAAACACCTGTGCACCACCATTTCAGATTTGGAACAAAATCAGTGAAATAAGCTTAAAATAAGGGTCAAATACGCATTTTCGCACTATTCAGCCGCATCTAGTGATCGCCAGTGGCCTCCAATTTCATGTCTGTTCATACGAGACATTCCATCGGTCCCCGAGAAACACCTGTGCACCACCATTTCAGATTTGGAACAAAATCAGTGAAATAAGCTTAAAATAAGGGTCAAATACGCATTTTCGCACTATTCAGCCGCATCTAGTGATCGCCAGTGGCCTCCAATTTCATGTCTGTTCATACGAGACATTCCATCGGTCCCCGAGAAACAGCTGTGCACCACCATTTCAGATTTGGAACAAAATCAGTGAAATAAGCTTAAAATAAGGGTCAAATACGCATTTTCGCACTATTCAGCCGCATCTAGTGATCGCCAGTGGCCTCCAATTTCATGTCTGTTCATACGAGACATTCCATCGGTCCCCGAGAAACAGCTGTGCACCACCATTTCAGATTTGGAACAAAATCAGTGAAATAAGCTTAAAATAAGGGTCAAATACGCATTTTCGCACTATTCAGCCGCATCTAGTGATCGCCAGTGGCCTCCAATTTCATGTCTGTTCATACGAGACATTCCATCGGTCCCCGAGAAACAGCTGTACACCACCATTTCAGATTTGGAACAAAATCAGTGAAATAAGCTTAAAATAAGGGTCAAATACGCATTTTCGCACTATTCAGCCGCATCTAGTGATATCGCCAGTGGCCTCCAATTTCATGTCTGTTCATACGAGACATTCCATCGGTCCCCGAGAAACACCTGTGCACCACCATTTCAGATTTGGAACAAAATCAGTGAAATAAGCTAAAAATAAGTGTCAAATACGCGTTTCCGCACTATTCAGCCGCCTCTAGTGATCGCCATTGGCTTCCAATTTTATGTCTGTTCATACGAGACACTCCATCGGTCCCCGAGAAACACCTGTGCACCACCATTTCAGATTTGGAACAAAATCAGTGAAATAAGCTTAAAATAAGGGTCAAATAGGCGTTTTCGCACTATTCAGCCGCATCTAGTGATCGCCAGTGGCCTCCAATTTCATGTCTGTTCATACGAGACACTCCATCGGTCCCCGAGAAACACCTGTGCACCACCATTTCAGATTTGGAACAAAATCAGTGAAATAAGCTTAAAATAAGGGTCAAATAGGCGTTTTCGCACTATTCAGCCGCATCTAGTGATCGCCAGTGGCCTCCAATTTCATGTCTGTTCATACGAGACACTCCATCGGTCCCCGAGAAACACCTGTGCACCACCATTTCAGATTTGGAACAAAATCAGTGAAATAAGCTTAAAATAAGTGTCAAACACGCGTTTTCGCACTATTCAGCCGCATCTAGTGATCGCCAGTGGCCTCCAATTTCATGTCTGTTCATACGAGACACTCCATCGGTCCCCGAGAAACACCTGTGCACCACCATATCAGATTTGGAACAAAATCAGTGAAATAAGCTTAAAATAAGTGTGAAATACGCGTTTTCGCACTATTCAGCCGCGTCTAGTGATCGCCAGTGGCCTCCAATTTCATGTCTGTTCATACGAGACACTCCATCGGTCCCCGAGAAACACCTGTGCACCACCATTTCAGATTTGGAACAAAATCAGTGAAATAAGCTTAAAATAAGGGTCAAATACGCGTTTTCGCACTATTCAGCCGCATCTAGTGATCGCCAGTGGCCTCCAATTTCATGTCTGTTCATACGAGACACTCCATCGGTCCCCGAGAAACACCTGTGCACCACCATTTCAGATTTGGAACAAAATCAGTGAAATAAGCTTAAAATAAGGGTCAAATAGGCGTTTTCGCACTATTCAGCCGCATCTAGTGATCGCCAGTGGCCTCCAATTTCATGTCTGTTCATACGAGACACTCCATCGGTCCCCGAGAAACACCTGTGCACCACCATTTCAGATTTGGAACAAAATCAGTGAAATAAGCTTAAAATAAGGGTCAAATAGGCGTTTTCGCACTATTCAGCCGCATCTAGTGATCGCCAGTGGCCTCCAATTTCATGTCTGTTCATACGAGACACTCCATCGGTCCCCGAGAAACACCTGTGCACCACCATTTCAGATTTGGAACAAAATCAGTGAAATAAGCTTAAAATAAGGGTCAAATACGCGTTTTCGCACTATTCAGCCGCATCTAGTGATCGCCAGTGGCCTCCAATTTCATGTCTGTTCATACGAGACACTCCATCGGTCCCCGAGAAACACCTGTGCACCACCATATCAGATTTGGAACAAAATCAGTGAAATAAGCTTAAAATAAGTGTCAAATACGCGTTTTCGCACTATTCAGCCGCATCTAGTGATCGCCAGTGGCCTCCAATTTCATGTCTGTTCATACGAGACACTCCATCGGTCCCCGAGAAACACCTGTGCACCACCATTTCAGATTTGGAACAAAATCAGTGAAATAAGCTTAAAATAAGCGTCAAATACGCGTTTTCGCACTATTCAGCCGCCTCTAGTGATCGACATTGGCTTCCAATTTTATGTCTGTTCATACGAGACACTCCATCTGTCCCCGAGAAACATATGTGCACCACCATTTCAGATTTGGAACAAAATCAGTGAAATAAGCTTAAAATAAGGGTCAAATAGGCGTTTTCGCACTATTCAGCCGCATCTAGTGATCGCCAGTGGCCTCCAATTTCATGTCTGTTCATACGAGACACTCCATCGGTCCCCGAGAAACACCTGTGCACCACCATTTCAGATTTGGAACAAAATCAGTGAAATAAGCTTAAAATAAGGGTCAAATAGGCGTTTTCGCACTATTCAGCCGCATCTAGTGATCGCCAGTGGCCTCCAATTTCATGTCTGTTCATACGAGACACTCCATCGGTCCCAGAGAAACACCTGTGCACCACCATTTCAGATTTGGAACAAAATCAGTGAAATAAGCTTAAAATAAGGGTCAAATAGGCGTTTTCGCACTATTCAGCCGCATCTAGTGATCGCCAGTGGCCTCCAATTTCATGTCTGTTCATACGAGTCACTCCATCGGTCCCCGAGAAACACCTGTGCACCACCATATCAGATTTGGAACAAAATCAGTGAAATAAGCTTAAAATAAGTGTCAAATACGCGTTTTCGCACTATTCAGCCGCATCTAGTGATCGCCAGTGGCCTCCAATTTCATGTCTGTTCATACGAGACACTCCATCGGTCCCCGAGAAACACCTGTGCACCACCATTTCAGATTTGGAACAAAATCAGTGAAATAAGCTTAAAATAAGGGTCAAATACGCGTTTTCGCACTATTCAGCCGCATCTAGTGATCGCCAGTGGCCTCCAATTTCATGTCTGTTCATACGAGACACTCCATCGGTCCCCGAGAAACACCTGTGCACCACCATTTCAGATTTGGAACAAAATCAGTGAAATAAGCTTAAAATAAGGGTCAAATAGGCGTTTTCGCACTATTCAGCCGCATCTAGTGATCGCCAGTGGCCTCCAATTTCATGTCTGTTCATACGAGACACTCCATCGGTCCCCGAGAAACACCTGTGCACCACCATTTCAGATTTGGAACAAAATCAGTGAAATAAGCTTAAAATAAGGGTCAAATACGCATTTTCGCACTATTCAGCCGCATCTAGTGATCGCCAGTGGCCTCCAATTTCATGTCTGTTCATACGAGACATTCCATCGGTCCCCGAGAAACACCTGTGCACCACCATTTCAGATTTGGAACAAAATCAGTGAAATAAGCTTAAAATAAGGGTCAAATACGCGTTTTCGCACTATTCAGCCGCATCTAGTGATCGCCAGTGGCCTCCAATTTCATGTCTGTTCATACGAGACACTCCATCGGTCCCCGAGAAACACCTGTGCACCACCATTTCAGATTTGGAACAAAATCAGTGAAATAAGCTTAAAATAAGGGTCAAATACGCGTTTTCGCACTATTCAGCCGCATCTAGTGATCGCCAGTGGCCTCCAATTTCATGTCTGTTCATACGAGACACTCCATCGGTCCCCGAGAAACACCTGTGCACCACCATTTCAGATTTGGAACAAAATCAGTGAAATAAGCTTAAAATAAGGGTCAAATACGCGTTTTCGCACTATTCAGCCGCATCTAGTGATCGCCAGTGGCCTCCAATTTCATGTCTGTTCATACGAGACACTCCATCGGTCCCCGAGAAACACCTGTGCACCACCATTTCAGATTTGGAACAAAATCAGTGAAATAAGCTTAAAATAAGTGTCAAATACGCGTTTTCGCACTATTCAGCCGCATCTAGTGATCGCCAGTGGCCTCCAATTTCATGTCTGTTCATACGAGACACTCCATCGGTCCCCGAGAAACACCTGTGCACCACCATTTCAGATTTGGAACAAAATCAGTGAAATAAGCTTAAAATAAGGGTCAAATAGGCGTTTTCGCACTATTCAGCCGCATCTAGTGATCGCCAGTGGCCTCCAATTTCATGTCTGTTCATACGAGACACTCCATCGGTCCCCGAGAAACACCTGTGCACCACCATTTCAGATTTGGAACAAAATCAGTGAAATAAGCTTAAAATAAGGGTCAAATACGCATTTTCGCACGATTCAGCCGCATCTAGTGATCGCCAGTGGCCTCCAATTTCATGTCTGTTCATACGAGACACTCCATCGGTCCCCGAGAAACACCTGTGCACCACCATTTCAGATTTGGAACAAAATCAGTGAAATAAGCTTAAAATAAGGGTCAAATAGGCGTTTTCGCACTATTCAGCCGCATCTAGTGATCGCCAGTGGCCTCCAATTTCATGTCTGTTCATACGAGTCACTCCATCGGTCCCCGAGAAACACCTGTGCACCACCATATCAGATTTGGAACAAAATCAGTGAAATAAGCTTAAAATAAGTGTCAAATACGCGTTTTCGCACTATTCAGCCGCATCTAGTGATCGCCAGTGGCCTCCAATTTCATGTCTGTTCATACGAGACACTCCATCGGTCCCCGAGAAACACCTGTGCACCACCATTTCAGATTTGGAACAAAATCAGTGAAATAAGCTTAAAATAAGGGTCAAATACGCGTTTTCGCACTATTCAGCCGCATCTAGTGATCGCCAGTGGCCTCCAATTTCATGTCTGTTCATACGAGACACTCCATCGGTCCCCGAGAAACACCTGTGCACCACCATTTCAGATTTGGAACAAAATCAGTGAAATAAGCTTAAAATAAGGGTCAAATAGGCGTTTTCGCACTATTCAGCCGCATCTAGTGATCGCCAGTGGCCTCCAATTTCATGTCTGTTCATACGAGACACTCCATCGGTCCCCGAGAAACACCTGTGCACCACCATTTCAGATTTGGAACAAAATCAGTGAAATAAGCTTAAAATAAGGGTCAAATACGCATTTTCGCACTATTCAGCCGCATCTAGTGATCGCCAGTGGCCTCCAATTTCATGTCTGTTCATACGAGACATTCCATCGGTCCCCGAGAAACACCTGTGCACCACCATTTCAGATTTGGAACAAAATCAGTGAAATAAGCTTAAAATAAGGGTCAAATACGCGTTTTCGCACTATTCAGCCGCATCTAGTGATCGCCAGTGGCCTCCAATTTCATGTCTGTTCATACGAGACACTCCATCGGTCCCCGAGAAACACCTGTGCACCACCATTTCAGATTTGGAACAAAATCAGTGAAATAAGCTTAAAATAAGGGTCAAATACGCGTTTTCGCACTATTCAGCCGCATCTAGTGATCGCCAGTGGCCTCCAATTTCATGTCTGTTCATACGAGACACTCCATCGGTCCCCGAGAAACACCTGTGCACCACCATTTCAGATTTGGAACAAAATCAGTGAAATAAGCTTAAAATAAGGGTCAAATACGCGTTTTCGCACTATTCAGCCGCATCTAGTGATCGCCAGTGGCCTCCAATTTCATGTCTGTTCATACGAGACACTCCATCGGTCCCCGAGAAACACCTGTGCACCACCATTTCAGATTTGGAACAAAATCAGTGAAATAAGCTTAAAATAAGTGTCAAATACGCGTTTTCGCACTATTCAGCCGCATCTAGTGATCGCCAGTGGCCTCCAATTTCATGTCTGTTCATACGAGACACTCCATCGGTCCCCGAGAAACACCTGTGCACCACCATTTCAGATTTGGAACAAAATCAGTGAAATAAGCTTAAAATAAGGGTCAAATAGGCGTTTTCGCACTATTCAGCCGCATCTAGTGATCGCCAGTGGCCTCCAATTTCATGTCTGTTCATACGAGACACTCCATCGGTCCCCGAGAAACACCTGTGCACCACCATTTCAGATTTGGAACAAAATCAGTGAAATAAGCTTAAAATAAGGGTCAAATACGCATTTTCGCACGATTCAGCCGCATCTAGTGATCGCCAGTGGCCTCCAATTTCATGTCTGTTCATACGAGACACTCCATCGGTCCCCGAGAAACACCTGTGCACCACCATTTCAGATTTGGAACAAAATCAGTGAAATAAGCTTAAAATAAGGGTCAAATAGGCGTTTTCGCACTATTCAGCCGCATCTAGTGATCGCCAGTGGCCTCCAATTTCATGTCTGTTCATACGAGTCACTCCATCGGTCCCCGAGAAACACCTGTGCACCACCATATCAGATTTGGAACAAAATCAGTGAAATAAGCTTAAAATAAGTGTCAAATACGCGTTTTCGCACTATTCAGCCGCATCTAGTGATCGCCAGTGGCCTCCAATTTCATGTCTGTTCATACGAGACACTCCATCGGTCCCCGAGAAACACCTGTGCACCACCATTTCAGATTTGGAACAAAATCAGTGAAATAAGCTTAAAATAAGGGTCAAATACGCGTTTTCGCACTATTCAGCCGCATCTAGTGATCGCCAGTGGCCTCCAATTTCATGTCTGTTCATACGAGACACTCCATCGGTCCCCGAGAAACACCTGTGCACCACCATTTCAGATTTGGAACAAAATCAGTGAAATAAGCTTAAAATAAGGGTCAAATAGGCGTTTTCGCACTATTCAGCCGCATCTAGTGATCGCCAGTGGCCTCCAATTTCATGTCTGTTCATACGAGACACTCCATCGGTCCCCGAGAAACACCTGTGCACCACCATTTCAGATTTGGAACAAAATCAGTGAAATAAGCTTAAAATAAGGGTCAAATACGCATTTTCGCACTATTCAGCCGCATCTAGTGATCGCCAGTGGCCTCCAATTTCATGTCTGTTCATACGAGACATTCCATCGGTCCCCGAGAAACACCTGTGCACCACCATTTCAGATTTGGAACAAAATCAGTGAAATAAGCTTAAAATAAGGGTCAAATACGCGTTTTCGCACTATTCAGCCGCATCTAGTGATCGCCAGTGGCCTCCAATTTCATGTCTGTTCATACGAGACACTCCATCGGTCCCCGAGAAACACCTGTGCACCACCATTTCAGATTTGGAACAAAATCAGTGAAATAAGCTTAAAATAAGGGTCAAATACGCGTTTTCGCACTATTCAGCCGCATCTAGTGATCGCCAGTGGCCTCCAATTTCATGTCTGTTCATACGAGACACTCCATCGGTCCCCGAGAAACACCTGTGCACCACCATTTCAGATTTGGAACAAAATCAGTGAAATAAGCTTAAAATAAGGGTCAAATACGCGTTTTCGCACTATTCAGCCGCATCTAGTGATCGCCAGTGGCCTCCAATTTCATGTCTGTTCATACGAGACACTCCATCGGTCCCCGAGAAACACCTGTGCACCACCATTTCAGATTTGGAACAAAATCAGTGAAATAAGCTTAAAATAAGTGTCAAATACGCGTTTTCGCACTATTCAGCCGCATCTAGTGATCGCCAGTGGCCTCCAATTTCATGTCTGTTCATACGAGACACTCCATCGGTCCCCGAGAAACACCTGTGCACCACCATTTCAGATTTGGAACAAAATCAGTGAAATAAGCTTAAAATAAGGGTCAAATAGGCGTTTTCGCACTATTCAGCCGCATCTAGTGATCGCCAGTGGCCTCCAATTTCATGTCTGTTCATACGAGACACTCCATCGGTCCCCGAGAAACACCTGTGCACCACCATTTCAGATTTGGAACAAAATCAGTGAAATAAGCTTAAAATAAGGGTCAAATACGCATTTTCGCACGATTCAGCCGCATCTAGTGATCGCCAGTGGCCTCCAATTTCATGTCTGTTCATACGAGACACTCCATCGGTCCCCGAGAAACACCTGTGCACCACCATTTCAGATTTGGAACAAAATCAGTGAAATAAGCTTAAAATAAGGGTCAAATACGCGTTTTCGCACTATTCAGCCGCATCTAGTGATCGCCAGTGGCCTCCAATTTCATGTCTGTTCATACGAGACACTCCATCGGTCCCCGAGAAACACCTGTGCACCACCATTTCAGATTTGGAACAAAATCAGTGAAATAAGCTTAAAATAAGGGTCAAATAGGCGTTTTCGCACTATTCAGCCGCATCTAGTGATCGCCAGTGGCCTCCAATTTCATGTCTGTTCATACGAGACACTCCATCGGTCCCCGAGAAACACCTGTGCACCACCATTTCAGATTTGGAACAAAATCAGTGAAATAAGCTTAAAATAAGGGTCAAATACGCATTTTCGCACTATTCAGCCGCATCTAGTGATCGCCAGTGGCCTCCAATTTCATGTCTGTTCATACGAGACATTCCATCGGTCCCCGAGAAACACCTGTGCACCACCATTTCAGATTTGGAACAAAATCAGTGAAATAAGCTAAAAATAAGTGTCAAATACGCGTTTTCGCACTATTCAGCCGCATCTAGTGATCGCCAGTGGCCTCCAATTTCATGTCTGTTCATACGAGACACTCCATCGGTCCCCGAGAAACACCTGTGCACCACCATTTCAGATTTGGAACAAAATCAGTGAAATAAGCTTAAAATAAGGGTCAAATACGCGTTTTCGCACTATTCAGCCGCATCTAGTGATCGCCAGTGGCCTCCAATTTCATGTCTGTTCATACGAGACACTCCATCGGTCCCCGAGAAACACCTGTGCACCACCATATCAGATTTGGAACAAAATCAGTGAAATAAGCTTAAAATAAGTGTGAAATACGCGTTTTCGCACTATTCAGCCGCGTCTAGTGATCGCCAGTGGCCTCCAATTTCATGTCTGTTCATACGAGACACTCCATCGGTCCCCGAGAAACACCTGTGCACCACCATTTCAGATTTGGAACAAAATCAGTGAAATAAGCTTAAAATAAGGGTCAAATAGGCGTTTTCGCACTATTCAGCCGCATCTAGTGATCGCCAGTGGCCTCCAATTTCATGTCTGTTCATACGAGACACTCCATCGGTCCCCGAGAAACACCTGTGCACCACCATTTCAGATTTGGAACAAAATCAGTGAAATAAGCTTAAAATAAGGGTCAAATAGGCGTTTTCGCACTATTCAGCCGCATCTAGTGATCGCCAGTGGCCTCCAATTTCATGTCTGTTCATACGAGACACTCCATCGGTCCCCGAGAAACACCTGTGCACCACCATTTCAGATTTGGAACAAAATCAGTGAAATAAGCTTAAAATAAGGGTCAAATAGGCGTTTTCGCACTATTCAGCCGCATCTAGTGATCGCCAGTGGCCTCCAATTTCATGTCTGTTCATACGAGACACTCCATCGGTCCCCGAGAAACACCTGTGCACCACCATTTCAGATTTGGAACAAAATCAGTGAAATAAGCTTAAAATAAGGGTCAAATAGGCGTTTTCGCACTATTCAGCCGCATCTAGTGATCGCCAGTGGCCTCCAATTTCATGTCTGTTCATACGAGACACTCCATCGGTCCCCGAGAAACACCTGTGCACCACCATTTCAGATTTGGAACAAAATCAGTGAAATAAGCTTAAAATAAGGGTCAAATAGGCGTTTTCGCACTATTCAGCCGCATCTAGTGATCGCCAGTGGCCTCCAATTTCATGTCTGTTCATACGAGACACTCCATCGGTCCCCGAGAAACACCTGTGCACCACCATTTCAGATTTGGAACAAAATCAGTGAAATAAGCTTAAAATAAGGGTCAAATACGCATTTTCGCACTATTCAGCCGCATCTAGTGATCGCCAGTGGCCTCCAATTTCATGTCTGTTCATACGAGACATTCCATCGGTCCCCGAGAAACACCTGTGCACCACCATTTCAGATTTGGAACAAAATCAGTGAAATAAGCTAAAAATAAGTGTCAAATACGCGTTTCCGCACTATTCAGCCGCCTCTAGTGATCGCCATTGGCTTCCAATTTTATGTCTGTTCATACGAGACACTCCATCTGTCCCCGAGAAACACCTGTGCACCACCATTTCAGATTTGGAACAAAATCAGTGAAATAAGCTTAAAATAAGGGTCAAATAGGCGTTTTCGCACTATTCAGCCGCATCTAGTGATCGCCAGTGGCCTCCAATTTCATGTCTGTTCATACGAGACACTCCATCGGTCCCCGAGAAACACCTGTGCACCACCATTTCAGATTTGGAACAAAATCAGTGAAATAAGCTTAAAATAATGGTCAAATAGGCGTTTTCGCACTATTCAGCCGCATCTAGTGATCGCCAGTGGCCTCCAATTTCATGTCTGTTCATACGAGACACTCCATCGGTCCCCGAGAAACACCTGTGCACCACCATTTCAGATTTGGAACAAAATCAGTGAAATAAGCTTAAAATAAGGGTCAAATAGGCGTTTTCGCACTATTCAGCCGCATCTAGTGATCGCCAGTGGCCTCCAATTTCATGTCTGTTCATACGAGAGACTCCATCGGTCCCCGAGAAACACCTGTGCACCACCATTTCAGATTTGGAACAAAATCAGTGAAATAAGCTTAAAATAAGGGTCAAATACGCATTTTCGCACTATTCAGCCGCATCTAGTGATCGCCAGTGGCCTCCAATTTCATGTCTGTTCATACGAGACATTCCATCGGTCCCCGAGAAACACCTGTGCACCACCATTTCAGATTTGGAACAAAATCAGTGAAATAAGCTAAAAATAAGTGTCAAATACGCGTTTCCGCACTATTCAGCCGCCTCTAGTGATCGCCATTGGCTTCCAATTTTATGTCTGTTCATACGAGACACTCCATCTGTCCCCGAGAAACACCTGTGCACCACCATTTCAGATTTGGAACAAAATCAGTGAAATAAGCTAAAAATAAGTGTCAAATACGCGTTTCCGCACTATTCAGCCGCCTCTAGTGATCGCCATTGGCTTCCAATTTTATGTCTGTTCATACGAGACACTCCATCGGTCCCCGAGAAACACCTGTGCACCACCATATCAGATTTGGAACAAAATCAGTGAAATAAGCTTAAAATAAGGGTCAAATACGCGTTTTCGCACTATTCAGCCGCATCTAGTGATCGCCAGTGGCCTCCAATTTCATGTCTGTTCATACGAGACACTCCATCGGTCCCCGAGAAACACCTGTGCACCACCATATCAGATTTGGAACAAAATCAGTGAAATAAGCTTAAAATAAGTGTCAAATACGCGTTTTCGCACTATTCAGCCGCATTTAGTGATCGCCAGTGGCCTCCAATTTCATGTCTGTTCATACGAGACACTCCATCGGTCCCCGAGAAACACCTGTGCACCACCATTTCAGATTTGGAACAAAATCAGTGAAATAAGCTTAAAATAAGGGTCAAATACGCGTTTTCGCACTATTCAGCCGCATCTAGTGATCGCCAGTGGCCTCCAATTTCATGTCTGTTCATACGAGACACTCCATCGGTCCCCGAGAAACACCTGTGCACCACCATTTCAGATTTGGAACAAAATCAGTGAAATAAGCTTAAAATAAGGGTCAAATAGGCGTTTTCGCACTATTCAGCCGCATCTAGTGATCGCCAGTGGCCTCCAATTTCATGTCTGTTCATACGAGACACTCCATCGGTCCCCGAGAAACACCTGTGCACCACCATTTCAGATTTGGAACAAAATCAGTGAAATAAGCTTAAAATAAGGGTCAAATAGGCGTTTTCGCACTATTCAGCCGCATCTAGTGATCGCCAGTGGCCTCCAATTTCATGTCTGTTCATACGAGACACTCCATCGGTCCCCGAGAAACACCTGTGCACCACCATTTCAGATTTGGAACAAAATCAGTGAAATAAGCTTAAAATAAGGGTCAAATACGCGTTTTCGCACTATTCAGCCGCATCTAGTGATCGCCAGTGGCCTCCAATTTCATGTCTGTTCATACGAGACACTCCATCGGTCCCCGAGAAACACCTGTGCACCACCATATCAGATTTGGAACAAAATCAGTGAAATAAGCTTAAAATAAGTGTCAAATACGCGTTTTCGCACTATTCAGCCGCATTTAGTGATCGCCAGTGGCCTCCAATTTCATGTCTGTTCATACGAGACACTCCATCGGTCCCCGAGAAACACCTGTGCACCACCATTTCAGATTTGGAACAAAATCAGTGAAATAAGCTTAAAATAAGTGTCAAACACGCGTTTTCGCACTATTCAGCCGCATCTAGTGATCGCCAGTGGCCTCCAATTTCATGTCTGTTCATACGAGACACTCCATCGGTCCCCGAGAAACACCTGTGCACCACCATATCAGATTTGGAACAAAATCAGTGAAATAAGCTTAAAATAAGTGTGAAATACGCGTTTTCGCACTATTCAGCCGCGTCTAGTGATCGCCAGTGGCCTCCAATTTCATGTCTGTTCATACGAGACACTCCATCGGTCCCCGAGAAACACCTGTGCACCACCATTTCAGATTTGGAACAAAATCAGTGAAATAAGCTTAAAATAAGGGTCAAATACGCGTTTTCGCACTATTCAGCCGCATCTAGTGATCGCCAGTGGCCTCCAATTTCATGTCTGTTCATACGAGACACTCCATCGGTCCCCGAGAAACACCTGTGCACCACCATTTCAGATTTGGAACAAAATCAGTGAAATAAGCTTAAAATAAGGGTCAAATACGCGTTTTCGCACTATTCAGCCGCATCTAGTGATCGCCAGTGGCCTCCAATTTCATGTCTGTTCATACGAGACACTCCATCGGTCCCCGAGAAATACCTGTGCACCACCATTTCAGATTTGGAACAAAATCAGTGAAATAAGCTTAAAATAAGGGTCAAATAGGCGTTTTCGCACTATTCAGCCGCATCTAGTGATCGCCAGTGGCCTCCAATTTCATGTCTGTTCATACGAGACACTCCATCGGTCCCCGAGAAACACCTGTGCACCACCATTTCAGATTTGGAACAAAATCAGTGAAATAAGCTTAAAATAAGGGTCAAATACGCGTTTTCGCACTATTCAGCCGCATCTAGTGATCGCCAGTGGCCTCCAATTTCATGTCTGTTCATACGAGACACTCCATCGGTCCCCGAGAAACACCTGTGCACCACCATTTCAGATTTGGAACAAAATCAGTGAAATAAGCTTAAAATAAGGGTCAAATACGCGTTTTCGCACTATTCAGCCGCATCTAGTGATCGCCAGTGGCCTCCAATTTCATGTCTGTTCATACGAGACACTCCATCGGTCCCCGAGAAACACCTGTGCACCACCATTTCAGATTTGGAACAAAATCAGTGAAATAAGCTTAAAATAAGGGTCAAATACGCGTTTTCGCACTATTCAGCCGCATCTAGTGATCGCCAGTGGCCTCCAATTTCATGTCTGTTCATACGAGACACTCCATCGGTCCCCGAGAAATACCTGTGCACCACCATTTCAGATTTGGAACAAAATCAGTGAAATAAGCTTAAAATAAGGGTCAAATAGGCGTTTTCGCACTATTCAGCCGCATCTAGTGATCGCCAGTGGCCTCCAATTTCATGTCTGTTCATACGAGACACTCCATCGGTCCCCGAGAAACACCTGTGCACCACCATTTCAGATTTGGAACAAAATCAGTGAAATAAGCTTAAAATAAGGGTCAAATAGGCGTTTTCGCACTATTCAGCCGCATCTAGTGATCGCCAGTGGCCTCCAATTTCATGTCTGTTCATACGAGACACTCCATCGGTCCCCGAGAAACACCTGTGCACCACCATTTCAGATTTGGAACAAAATCAGTGAAATAAGCTTAGAATAAGGGTCAAATAGGCGTTTTCGCACTATTCAGCCGCATCTAGTGATCGCCAGTGGCCTCCAATTTCATGTCTGTTCATACGAGACACTCCATCGGTCCCCGAGAAACACCTGTGCACCACCATTTCAGATTTGGAACAAAATCAGTGAAATAAGCTTAAAATAAGGGTCAAATAGGCGTTTTCGCACTATTCAGCCGCATCTAGTGATCGCCAGTGGCCTCCAATTTCATGTCTGTTCATACGAGACACTCCATCGGTCCCCGAGAAACACCTGTGCACCACCATTTCAGATTTGGAACAAAATCAGTGAAATAAGCTTAAAATAAGGGTCAAATAGGCGTTTTCGCACTATTCAGCCGCATCTAGTGATCGCCAGTGGCCTCCAATTTCATGTCTGTTCATACGAGACACTCCATCGGTCCCCGAGAAACACCTGTGCACCACCATTTCAGATTTGGAACAAAATCAGTGAAATAAGCTTAAAATAAGGGTCAAATAGGCGTTTTCGCACTATTCAGCCGCATCTAGTGATCGCCAGTGGCCTCCAATTTCATGTCTGTTCATACGAGACACTCCATCGGTCCCCGAGAAACACCTGTGCACCACCATTTCAGATTTGGAACAAAATCAGTGAAATAAGCTTAAAATAAGGGTCAAATACGCGTTTTCGCACTATTCAGCCGCATTTAGTGATCGCCAGTGGCCTCCAATTTCATGTCTGTTCATACGAGACACTCCATCGGTCCCCGAGAAACACCTGTGCACCACCATATCAGATTTGGAACAAAATCAGTGAAATAAGCTTAAAATAAGTGTCAAATACGCGTTTTCGCACTATTCAGCCGCATTTAGTGATCGCCAGTGGCCTCCAATTTCATGTCTGTTCATACGAGACACTCCATCGGTCCCCGAGAAACACCTGTGCACCACCATTTCAGATTTGGAACAAAATCAGTGAAATAAGCTTAAAATAAGTGTCAAACACGCGTTTTCGCACTATTCAGCCGCATCTAGTGATCGCCAGTGGCCTCCAATTTCATGTCTGTTCATACGAGACACTCCATCGGTCCCCGAGAAACACCTGTGCACCACCATATCAGATTTGGAACAAAATCAGTGAAATAAGCTTAAAATAAGTGTGAAATACGCGTTTTCGCACTATTCAGCCGCGTCTAGTGATCGCCAGTGGCCTCCAATTTCATGTCTGTTCATACGAGACACTCCATCGGTCCCCGAGAAACACCTGTGCACCACCATTTCAGATTTGGAACAAAATCAGTGAAATAAGCTTAAAATAAGGGTCAAATACGCGTTTTCGCACTATTCAGCCGCATCTAGTGATCGCCAGTGGCCTCCAATTTCATGTCTGTTCATACGAGACACTCCATCGGTCCCCGAGAAACACCTGTGCACCACCATTTCAGATTTGGAACAAAATCAGTGAAATAAGCTTAAAATAAGGGTCAAATACGCGTTTTCGCACTATTCAGCCGCATCTAGTGATCGCCAGTGGCCTCCAATTTCATGTCTGTTCATACGAGACACTCCATCGGTCCCCGAGAAATACCTGTGCACCACCATTTCAGATTTGGAACAAAATCAGTGAAATAAGCTTAAAATAAGGGTCAAATAGGCGTTTTCGCACTATTCAGCCGCATCTAGTGATCGCCAGTGGCCTCCAATTTCATGTCTGTTCATACGAGACACTCCATCGGTCCCCGAGAAACACCTGTGCACCACCATTTCAGATTTGGAACAAAATCAGTGAAATAAGCTTAAAATAAGGGTCAAATACGCGTTTTCGCACTATTCAGCCGCATCTAGTGATCGCCAGTGGCCTCCAATTTCATGTCTGTTCATACGAGACACTCCATCGGTCCCCGAGAAACACCTGTGCACCACCATTTCAGATTTGGAACAAAATCAGTGAAATAAGCTTAAAATAAGGGTCAAATACGCGTTTTCGCACTATTCAGCCGCATCTAGTGATCGCCAGTGGCCTCCAATTTCATGTCTGTTCATACGAGACACTCCATCGGTCCCCGAGAAACACCTGTGCACCACCATTTCAGATTTGGAACAAAATCAGTGAAATAAGCTTAAAATAAGGGTCAAATACGCGTTTTCGCACTATTCAGCCGCATCTAGTGATCGCCAGTGGCCTCCAATTTCATGTCTGTTCATACGAGACACTCCATCGGTCCCCGAGAAATACCTGTGCACCACCATTTCAGATTTGGAACAAAATCAGTGAAATAAGCTTAAAATAAGGGTCAAATAGGCGTTTTCGCACTATTCAGCCGCATCTAGTGATCGCCAGTGGCCTCCAATTTCATGTCTGTTCATACGAGACACTCCATCGGTCCCCGAGAAACACCTGTGCACCACCATTTCAGATTTGGAACAAAATCAGTGAAATAAGCTTAAAATAAGGGTCAAATAGGCGTTTTCGCACTATTCAGCCGCATCTAGTGATCGCCAGTGGCCTCCAATTTCATGTCTGTTCATACGAGACACTCCATCGGTCCCCGAGAAACACCTGTGCACCACCATTTCAGATTTGGAACAAAATCAGTGAAATAAGCTTAAAATAAGGGTCAAATAGGCGTTTTCGCACTATTCAGCCGCATCTAGTGATCGCCAGTGGCCTCCAATTTCATGTCTGTTCATACGAGACACTCCATCGGTCCCCGAGAAACACCTGTGCACCACCATTTCAGATTTGGAACAAAATCAGTGAAATAAGCTTAAAATAAGGGTCAAATAGGCGTTTTCGCACTATTCAGCCGCATCTAGTGATCGCCAGTGGCCTCCAATTTCATGTCTGTTCATACGAGACACTCCATCGGTCCCCGAGAAACACCTGTGCACCACCATTTCAGATTTGGAACAAAATCAGTGAAATAAGCTTAAAATAAGGGTCAAATACGCGTTTTCGCACTATTCAGCCGCATCTAGTGATCGCCAGTGTCCTCCAATTTCATGTCTGTTCATACGATACACTCCATCGGTCCCCGAGAAACACCTGTGCACCACCATATCAGATTTGGAACAAAATCAGTGAAATAAGCTTAAAATAAGTGTCAAATACGCGTTTTCGCACTATTCAGCCGCATCTAGTGATCGCCAGTGGCCTCCAATTTCATGTCTGTTCATACGAGACACTCCATCGGTCCCCGAGAAACACCTGTGCACCACCATTTCAGATTTGGAACAAAATCAGTGAAATAAGCTAAAAATAAGTGTCAAATACGCGTTTCCGCACTATTCAGCCGCCTCTAGTGATCGCCATTGGCTTCCAATTTTATGTCTGTTCATACGAGACACTCCATCTGTCCCCGAGAAACACCTGTGCACCACCATTTCAGATTTGGAACAAAATCAGTGAAATAAGCTAAAAATAAGTGTCAAATACGCGTTTCCGCACTATTCAGCCGCCTCTAGTGATCGCCATTGGCTTCCAATTTTATGTCTGTTCATACGAGACACTCCATCTGTCCCCGAGAAACACCTGTGCACCACCATTTCAGATTTGGAACAAAATCAGTGAAATAAGCTTAAAATAAGGGTCAAATAGGCGTTTTCGCACTATTCAGCCGCATCTAGTGATCGCCAGTGGCCTCCAATTTCATGTCTGTTCATACGAGACACTCCATCGGTCCCCGAGAAACACCTGTGCACCACCATTTCAGATTTGGAACAAAATCAGTGAAATAAGCTTAAAATAAGGGTCAAATAGGCGTTTTCGCACTATTCAGCCCGATCTAGTGATCGCCAGTGGCCTCCAATTTCATGTCTGTTCATACGAGACACTCCATCGGTCCCCGAGAAACACCTGTGCACCACCATATCAGATTTGGAACAAAATCAGTGAAATAAGCTTAAAATAAGTGTCAAATACGCGTTTTCGCACTATTCAGCCGCATTTAGTGATCGCCAGTGGCCTCCAATTTCATGTCTGTTCATACGAGACACTCCATCGGTCCCCGAGAAACACCTGTGCACCACCATTTCAGATTTGGAACAAAATCAGTGAAATAAGCTTAAAATAAGGGTCAAATACGCGTTTTCGCACTATTCAGCCGCATCTAGTGATCGCCAGTGGCCTCCAATTTCATGTCTGTTCATACGAGACACTCCATCGGTCCCCGAGAAACACCTGTGCACCACCATATCAGATTTGGAACAAAATCAGTGAAATAAGCTTAAAATAAGTGTCAAATACGCGTTTTCGCACTATTCAGCCGCATCTAGTGATCGCCAGTGGCCTCCAATTTCATGTCTGTTCATACGAGACACTCCATCGGTCCCCGAGAAACACCTGTGCACCACCATTTCAGATTTGGAACAAAATCAGTGAAATAAGCTTAAAATAAGGGTCAAATACGCGTTTTCGCACTATTCAGCCGCATCTAGTGATCGCCAGTGGCCTCCAATTTCATGTCTGTTCATACGAGACACTCCATCGGTCCCCGAGAAACACCTGTGCACCACCATATCAGATTTGGAACAAAATCAGTGAAATAAGCTTAAAATAAGTGTCAAATACGCGTTTTCGCACTATTCAGCCGCATCTAGTGATCGCCAGTGGCCTCCAATTTCATGTCTGTTCATACGAGACACTCCATCGGTCCCCGAGAAACACCTGTGCACCACCATTTCAGATTTGGAACAAAATCAGTGAAATAAGCTTAAAATAAGGGTCAAATACGCGTTTTCGCACTATTCAGCCGCATCTAGTGATCGCCAGTGGCCTCTAATTTCATGTCTGTTCATACGAGACACTCCATCGGTCCCCGAGAAACACCTGTGCACCACCATTTCAGATTTGGAACAAAATCAGTGAAATAAGCTTAAAATAAGGGTCAAATACGCGTTTTCGCACTATTCAGCCGCATCTAGTGATCGCCAGTGGCCTCCAATTTCATGTCTGTTCATACGAGACACTCCATCGGTCCCCGAGAAACACCTGTGCACCACCATTTCAGATTTGGAACAAAATCAGTGAAATAAGCTTAAAATAAGGGTCAAATACGCGTTTTCGCACTATTCAGCCGCATCTAGTGATCGCCAGTGGCCTCCAATTTCATGTCTGTTCATACGAGACACTCCATCGGTCCCCGAGAAACACCTGTGCACCACCATTTCAGATTTGGAACAAAATCAGTGAAATAAGCTTAAAATAAGTGTCAAATACGCGTTTTCGCACTATTCAGCCGCATCTAGTGATCGCCAGTGGCCTCCAATTTCATGTCTGTTCATACGAGACACTCCATCGGTCCCCGAGAAACACCTGTGCACCACCATTTCAGATTTGGAACAAAATCAGTGAAATAAGCTTAAAATAAGGGTCAAATAGGCGTTTTCGCACTATTCAGCCGCATCTAGTGATCGCCAGTGGCCTCCAATTTCATGTCTGTTCATACGAGACACTCCATCGGTCCCCGAGAAATACCTGTGCACCACCATTTCAGATTTGGAACAAAATCAGTGAAATAAGCTTAAAATAAGGGTCAAATAGGCGTTTTCGCACTATTCAGCCGCATCTAGTGATCGCCAGTGGCCTCCAATTTCATGTCTGTTCATACGAGACACTCCATCGGTCCCCGAGAAACACCTGTGCACCACCATTTCAGATTTGGAACAAAATCAGTGAAATAAGCTTAAAATAAGGGTCAAATAGGCGTTTTCGCACTATTCAGCCGCATCTAGTGATCGCCAGTGGCCTCCAATTTCATGTCTGTTCATACGAGACACTCCATCGGTCCCCGAGAAACACCTGTGCACCACCATTTCAGATTTGGAACAAAATCAGTGAAATAAGCTTAAAATAAGGGTCAAATAGGCGTTTTCGCACTATTCAGCCGCATCTAGTGATCGCCAGTGGCCTCCAATTTCATGTCTGTTCATACGAGACACTCCATCGGTCCCCGAGAAACACCTGTGCACCACCATTTCAGATTTGGAACAAAATCAGTGAAATAAGCTTAAAATAAGGGTCAAATAGGCGTTTTCGCACTATTCAGCCGCATCTAGTGATCGCCAGTGGCCTCCAATTTCATGTCTGTTCATACGAGACACTCCATCGGTCCCCGAGAAACACCTGTGCACCACCATTTCAGATTTGGAACAAAATCAGTGAAATAAGCTTAAAATAAGGGTCAAATACGCGTTTTCGCACTATTCAGCCGCATCTAGTGATCGCCAGTGTCCTCCAATTTCATGTCTGTTCATACGAGACACTCCATCGGTCCCCGAGAAACACCTGTGCACCACCATATCAGATTTGGAACAAAATCAGTGAAATAAGCTTAAAATAAGTGTCAAATACGCGTTTTCGCACTATTCAGCCGCATCTAGTGATCGCCAGTGGCCTCCAATTTCATGTCTGTTCATACGAGACACTCCATCGGTCCCCGAGAAACACCTGTGCACCACCATTTCAGATTTGGAACAAAATCAGTGAAATAAGCTAAAAATAAGTGTCAAATACGCGTTTCCGCACTATTCAGCCGCCTCTAGTGATCGCCATTGGCTTCCAATTTTATGTCTGTTCATACGAGACACTCCATCTGTCCCCGAGAAACACCTGTGCACCACCATTTCAGATTTGGAACAAAATCAGTGAAATAAGCTAAAAATAAGTGTCAAATACGCGTTTCCGCACTATTCAGCCGCCTCTAGTGATCGCCATTGGCTTCCAATTTTATGTCTGTTCATACGAGACACTCCATCTGTCCCCGAGAAACACCTGTGCACCACCATTTCAGATTTGGAACAAAATCAGTGAAATAAGCTTAAAATAAGGGTCAAATAGGCGTTTTCGCACTATTCAGCCGCATCTAGTGATCGCCAGTGGCCTCCAATTTCATGTCTGTTCATACGAGACACTCCATCGGTCCCCGAGAAACACCTGTGCACCACCATTTCAGATTTGGAACAAAATCAGTGAAATAAGCTTAAAATAAGGGTCAAATAGGCGTTTTCGCACTATTCAGCCGCATCTAGTGATCGCCAGTGGCCTCCAATTTCATGTCTGTTCATACGAGACACTCCATCGGTCCCCGAGAAACACCTGTGCACCACCATTTCAGATTTGGAACAAAATCAGTGAAATAAGCTTAAAATAAGGGTCAAATAGGCGTTTTCGCACTATTCAGCCGCATCTAGTGATCGCCAGTGGCCTCCAATTTCATGTCTGTTCATACGAGACACTCCATCGGTCCCCGAGAAACACCTGTGCACCACCATTTCAGATTTGGAACAAAATCAGTGAAATAAGCTTAAAATAAGGGTCAAATAGGCGTTTTCGCACTATTCAGCCGCATCTAGTGATCGCCAGTGGCCTCCAATTTCATGTCTGTTCATACGAGACACTCCATCGGTCCCCGAGAAACACCTGTGCACCACCATTTCAGATTTGGAACAAAATCAGTGAAATAAGCTTAAAATAAGGGTCAAATAGGCGTTTTCGCACTATTCAGCCGCATCTAGTGATCGCCAGTGGCCTCCAATTTCATGTCTGTTCATACGAGACACTCCATCGGTCCCCGAGAAACACCTGTGCACCACCATTTCAGATTTGGAACAAAATCAGTGAAATAAGCTTAAAATAAGGGTCAAATAGGCGTTTTCGCACTATTCAGCCGCATCTAGTGATCGCCAGTGGCCTCCAATTTCATGTCTGTTCATACGAGACACTCCATCGGTCCCCGAGAAACACCTGTGCACCACCATTTCAGATTTGGAACAAAATCAGTGAAATAAGCTTAAAATAAGGGTCAAATACGCGTTTTCGCACTATTCAGCCGCATCTAGTGATCGCCAGTGTCCTCCAATTTCATGTCTGTTCATACGAGACACTCCATCGGTCCCCGAGAAACACCTGTGCACCACCATATCAGATTTGGAACAAAATCAGTGAAATAAGCTTAAAATAAGTGTCAAATACGCGTTTTCGCACTATTCAGCCGCATCTAGTGATCGCCAGTGGCCTCCAATTTCATGTCTGTTCATACGAGACACTCCATCGGTCCCCGAGAAACACCTGTGCACCACCATTTCAGATTTGGAACAAAATCAGTGAAATAAGCTTAAAATAAGGGTCAAATACGCGTTTTCGCACTATTCAGCCGCATCTAGTGATCGCCAGTGGCCTCCAATTTCATGTCTGTTCATACGAGACACTCCATCGGTCCCCGAGAAACACCTGTGCACCACCATTTCAGATTTGGAACAAAATCAGTGAAATAAGCTAAAAATAAGTGTCAAATACGCGTTTCCGCACTATTCAGCCGCCTCTAGTGATCGCCATTGGCTTCCAATTTTATGTCTGTTCATACGAGACACTCCATCTGTCCCCGAGAAACACCTGTGCACCACCATTTCAGATTTGGAACAAAATCAGTGAAATAAGCTTAAAATAAGGGTCAAATACGCGTTTTCGCACTATTCAGCCGCATCTAGTGATCGCCAGTGGCCTCCAGTTTCATGTCTGTTCATACGAGACACTCCATCGGTCCCCGAGAAACACCTGTGCACCACCATTTCAGATTTGGAACAAAATCAGTGAAATAAGCTTAAAATAAGGGTCAAATACGCATTTTCGCACTATTCAGCCGCATCTAGTGATCGCCAGTGGCCTCCAATTTCATGTCTGTTCATACGAGACATTCCATCGGTCCCCGAGAAACAGCTGTGCACCACCATTTCAGATTTGGAACAAAATCAGTGAAATAAGCTTAAAATAAGGGTCAAATACGCATTTTCGCACTATTCAGCCGCATCTAGTGATCGCCAGTGGCCTCCAATTTCATGTCTGTTCATACGAGACATTCCATCGGTCCCCGAGAAACACCTGTGCACCACCATTTCAGATTTGGAACAAAATCAGTGAAATAAGCTTAAAATAAGTGTCAAATACGCATTTTCGCACTATTCAGCCGCATCTAGTGATCGCCATTGGCTTCCAATTTTATGTCTGTTCATACGAGACACTCCATCTGTCCCCGAGAAACACCTGTGCACCACCATTTCAGATTTGGAACAAAATCAGTGAAATAAGCTTAAAATAAGGGTCAAATAGGCGTTTTCGCACTATTCAGCCGCATCTAGTGATCGCCAGTGGCCTCCAATTTCATGTCTGTTCATACGAGACACTCCATCGGTCCCCGAGAAACACCTGTGCACCACCATTTCAGATTTGGAACAAAATCAGTGAAATAAGCTTAAAATAAGGGTCAAATAGGCGTTTTCGCACTATTCAGCCGCATCTAGTGATCGCCAGTGGCCTCCAATTTCATGTCTGTTCATACGAGACACTCCATCGGTCCCAGAGAAACACCTGTGCACCACCATTTCAGATTTGGAACAAAATCAGTGAAATAAGCTTAAAATAAGGGTCAAATAGGCGTTTTCGCACTATTCAGCCGCATCTAGTGATCGCCAGTGGCCTCCAATTTCATGTCTGTTCATACGAGACACTCCATCGGTCCCCGAGAAACACCTGTGCACCACCATATCAGATTTGGAACAAAATCAGTGAAATAAGCTTAAAATAAGTGTCAAATACGCGTTTTCGCACTATTCAGCCGCATCTAGTGATCGCCAGTGGCCTCCAATTTCATGTCTGTTCATACGAGACACTCCATCGGTCCCCGAGAAACACCTGTGCACCACCATTTCAGATTTTGAACAAAATCAGTGAAATAAGCTTAAAATAAGGGTCAAATACGCGTTTTCGCACTATTCAGCCGCATCTAGTGATCGCCAGTGGCCTCCAATTTCATGTCTGTTCATACGAGACACTCCATCGGTCCCCGAGAAACACCTGTGCACCACCATTTCAGATTTGGAACAAAATCAGTGAAATAAGCTTAAAATAAGGGTCAAATACGCGTTTTCGCACTATTCAGCCGCATCTAGTGATCGCCAGTGGCCTCCAATTTCATGTCTGTTCATACGAGACACTCCATCGGTCCCCGAGAAACACCTGTGCACCACCATTTCAGATTTGGAACAAAATCAGTGAAATAAGCTTAAAATAAGGGTCAAATACGCGTTTTCGCACTATTCAGCCGCATCTAGTGATCGCCAGTGGCCTCCAATTTCATGTCTGTTCATACGAGACACTCCATCGGTCCCCGAGAAACACCTGTGCACCACCATTTCAGATTTGGAACAAAATCAGTGAAATAAGCTTAAAATAAGGGTCAAATAGGCGTTTTCGCACTATTCAGCCGCATCTAGTGATCGCCAGTGGCCTCCAATTTCATGTCTGTTCATACGAGACACTCCATCGGTCCCCGAGAAACACCTGTGCACCACCATTTCAGATTTGGAACAAAATCAGTGAAATAAGCTTAAAATAAGTGTCAAATACGCATTTTCGCACTATTCAGCCGCATCTAGTGATCGCCAGTGGCCTCCAATTTCATGTCTGTTCATACGAGACATTCCATCGGTCCCCGAGAAACACCTGTGCACCACCATTTCAGATTTGGAACAAAATCAGTGAAATAAGCTTAAAATAAGGGTCAAATACACGTTTTCGCACTATTCAGCCGCATCTAGTGATCGCCAGTGGCCTCCAATTTCATGTCTGTTCATACGAGACATTCCATCGGTCCCCGAGAAACAGCTGTGCACCACCATTTCAGATTTGGAACAAAATCAGTGAAATAAGCTTAAAATAAGTGTCAAATACGCATTTTCGCACTATTCAGCCGCATCTAGTGATCGCCAGTGGCCTCCAATTTCATGTCTGTTCATACGAGACATTCCATCGGTCCCCGAGAAACACCTGTGCACCACCATTTCAGATTTGGAACAAAATCAGTGAAATAAGCTAAAAATAAGTGTCAAATACGCGTTTCCGCACTATTCAGCCGCCTCTAGTGATCGCCATTGGCTTCCAATTTTATGTCTGTTCATACGAGACACTCCATCTGTCCCCGAGAAACACCTGTGCACCACCATTTCAGATTTGGAACAAAATCAGTGAAATAAGCTTAAAATAAGGGTCAAATAGGCGTTTTCGCACTATTCAGCCGCATCTAGTGATCGCCAGTGGCCTCCAATTTCATGTCTGTTCATACGAGACACTCCATCGGTCCCCGAGAAACACCTGTGCACCACCATTTCAGATTTGGAACAAAATCAGTGAAATAAGCTTAAAATAAGTGTCAAATAGGCGTTTTCGCACTATTCAGCCGCATCTAGTGATCGCCAGTGGCCTCCAATTTCATGTCTGTTCATACGAGACACTCCATCGGTCCCCGAGAAACACCTGTGCACCACCATTTCAGATTTGGAACAAAATCAGTGAAATAAGCTTAAAATAAGGGTCAAATAGGCGTTTTCGCACTATTCAGCCGCATCTAGTGATCGCCAGTGGCCTCCAATTTCATGTCTGTTCATACGAGACACTCCATCGGTCCCAGAGAAACACCTGTGCACCACCATTTCAGATTTGGAACAAAATCAGTGAAATAAGCTTAA
The DNA here is from genome assembly GCA_946251905.1 of Cryptocephalus moraei. NCBI lineage: Eukaryota > Metazoa > Arthropoda > Insecta > Coleoptera > Chrysomelidae > Cryptocephalus > Cryptocephalus moraei. The sequence goes on along the minus strand of OX276465.1, from coordinate 18,169,800 downwards.
AATAAGGGTCAAATACGCGTTTTCGCACTATTCAGCCGCATCTAGTGATCGCCAGTGGCCTCCAATTTCATGTCTGTTCATACGAGACACTCCATCGGTCCCCGAGAAACACCTGTGCACCACCATTTCAGATTTGGAACAAAATCAGTGAAATAAGCTTAAAATAAGGGTCAAATACGCGTTTTCGCACTATTCAGCCGCATCTAGTGATCGCCAGTGGCCTCCAATTTCATGTCTGTTCATACGAGACATTCCATCGGTCCCCGAGAAACACCTGTGCACCACCATTTCAGATTTGGAACAAAATCAGTGAAATAAGCTAAAAATAAGTGTCAAATACGCGTTTCCGCACTATTCAGCCGCCTCTAGTGATCGCCATTGGCTTCCAATTTTATGTCTGTTCATACGAGACACTCCATCTGTCCCCGAGAAACACCTGTGCACCACCATTTCAGATTTGGAACAAAATCAGTGAAATAAGCTTAAAATAAGGGTCAAATAGGCGTTTTCGCACTATTCAGCCGCATCTAGTGATCGCCAGTGGCCTCCAATTTCATGTCTGTTCATACGAGACACTCCATCGGTCCCCGAGAAACACCTGTGCACCACCATTTCAGATTTGGAACAAAATCAGTGAAATAAGCTTAAAATAAGTGTCAAATAGGCGTTTTCGCACTATTCAGCCGCATCTAGTGATCGCCAGTGGCCTCCAATTTCATGTCTGTTCATACGAGACATTCCATCGGTCCCCGAGAAACACCTGTGCACCACCATTTCAGATTTGGAACAAAATCAGTGAAATAAGCTAAAAATAAGTGTCAAATACGCGTTTCCGCACTATTCAGCCGCCTCTAGTGATCGCCATTGGCTTCCAATTTTATGTCTGTTCATACGAGACACTCCATCTGTCCCCGAGAAACACCTGTGCACCACCATTTCAGATTTGGAACAAAATCAGTGAAATAAGCTTAAAATAAGGGTCAAATAGGCGTTTTCGCACTATTCAGCCGCATCTAGTGATCGCCAGTGGCCTCCAATTTCATGTCTGTTCATACGAGACACTCCATCGGTCCCCGAGAAACACCTGTGCACCACCATTTCAGATTTGGAACAAAATCAGTGAAATAAGCTTAAAATAAGGGTCAAATACGCGTTTTCGCACTATTCAGCCGCATCTAGTGATCGCCAGTGGCCTCCAATTTCATGTCTGTTCATACGAGACACTCCATCGGTCCCCGAGAAACACCTGTGCACCACCATTTCAGATTTGGAACAAAATCAGTGAAATAAGCTTAAAATAAGGGTCAAATAGGCGTTTTCGCACTATTCAGCCGCATCTAGTGATCGCCAGTGGCCTCCAATTTCATGTCTGTTCATACGAGACATTCCATCGGTCCCCGAGAAACACCTGTGCACCACCATTTCAGATTTGGAACAAAATCAGTGAAATAAGCTTAAAATAAGGGTCAAATACAGGTTTTCGCACTATTCAGCCGCATCTAGTGATCGCCAGTGGCCTCCAATTTCATGTCTGTTCATACGAGACATTCCATCGGTCCCCGAGAAACAGCTGTGCACCACCATTTCAGATTTGGAACAAAATCAGTGAAATAAGCTTAAAATAAGGGTCAAATACGCATTTTCGCACTATTCAGCCGCATCTAGTGATCGCCAGTGGCCTCCAATTTCATGTCTGTTCATACGAGACATTCCATCGGTCCCCGAGAAACACCTGTCCACCACCATTTCAGATTTGGAACAAAATCAGTGAAATAAGCTAAAAATAAGTGTCAAATACACGTTTCCGCACTATTCAGCCGCCTCTAGTGATCGCCATTGGCTTCCAATTTTATGTCTGTTCATACGAGACACTCCATCTGTCCCCGAGAAACACCTGTGCACCACCATTTCAGATTTGGAACAAAATCAGTGAAATAAGCTTAAAATAAGGGTCAAATACGCGTTTTCGCACTATTCAGCCGCATCTAGTGATCGCCAGTGGCCTCCAATTTCATGTCTGTTCATACGAAACACTCCATCGGTCCCCGAGAAACACCTGTGCACCACCATTTCAGATTTGGAACAAAATCAGTGAAATAAGCTTAAAATAAGTGTCAAATAGGCGTTTTCGCACTATTCAGCCGCATCTAGTGATCGCCAGTGGCCTCCAATTTCATGTCTGTTCATACGAGACACTCCATCGGTCCCCGAGAAACACCTGTGCATCACCATTTCAGATTTGGAACAAAATCAGTGAAATAAGCTTAAAATAAGGGTCAAATACGCATTTTCGCACTATTCAGCCGCATCTAGTGATCGCCAGTGGCCTCCAATTTCATGTCTGTTCATACGAGACATTCCATCGGTCCCCGAGAAACACCTGTGCACCACCATTTCAGATTTGGAACAAAATCAGTGAAATAAGCTTAAAATAAGGGTCAAATACACGTTTTCGCACTATTCAGTCGCATCTAGTGATCGCCAGTGGCCTCCAATTTCATGTCTGTTCATACGAGACATTCCATCGGTCCCCGAGAAACAGCTGTGCACCACCATTTCAGATTTGGAACAAAATCAGTGAAATAAGCTTAAAATAAGGGTCAAATACGCATTTTCGCACTATTCAGCCGCATCTAGTGATCGCCAGTGGCCTCCAATTTCATGTCTGTTCATACGAGACATTCCATCGGTCCCCGAGAAACACCTGTGCACCACCATTTCAGATTTGGAACAAAATCAGTGAAATAAGCTAAAAATAAGTGTCAAATACGCGTTTCCGCACTATTCAGCCGCCTCTAGTGATCGCCATTGGCTTCCAATTTTATGTCTGTTCATACGAGACACTCCATCTGTCCCCGAGAAACACCTGTGCACCACCATTTCAGATTTGGAACAAAATCAGTGAAATAAGCTTAAAATAAGGGTCAAATAGGCGTTTTCGCACTATTCAGCCGCATCTAGTGATCGCCAGTGGCCTCCAATTTCATGTCTGTTCATACAAGACACTCCATCGGTCCCCGAGAAACACCTGTGCACCACCATTTCAGATTTGGAACAAAATCAGTGAAATAAGCTTAAAATAAGGGTCAAATAGGCGTTTTCGCACTATTCAGCCGCATCTAGTGATCGCCAGTGGCCTCCAATTTCATGTCTGTTCATACGAGACACTCCATCGGTCCCAGAGAAACACCTGTGCACCACCATTTCAAATTTGGAACAAAATCAGTGAAATAAGCTTAAAATAAGGGTCAAATAGGCGTTTTCGCACTATTCAGCCGCATCTAGTGATCGCCAGTGGCCTCCAATTTCATGTCTGTTCATACGAGACACTCCATCGGTCCCCGAGAAACACCTGTGCACCACCATATCAGATTTGGAACAAAATCAGTGAAATAAGCTTAAAATAAGTGTCAAATACGCGTTTTCGCACTATTCAGCCGCATCTAGTGATCGCCAGTGGCCTCCAATTTCATGTCTGTTCATACGAGACACTCCATCGGTCCCCGAGAAACACCTGTGCACCACCATTTCAGATTTGGAACAAAATCAGTGAAATAAGCTTAAAATAAGGGTCAAATACGCGTTTTCGCACTATTCAGCCGCATCTAGTGATCGCCAGTGGCCTCCAATTTCATGTCTGTTCATACGAGACACTCCATCGGTCCCCGAGAAACACCTGTGCACCACCATTTCAGATTTGGAACAAAATCAGTGAAATAAGCTTAAAATAAGGGTCAAATACGCGTTTTCGCACTATTCAGCCGCATCTAGTGATCGCCAGTGGCCTCCAATTTCATGTCTGTTCATACGAGACACTCCATCGGTCCCCGAGAAACACCTGTGCACCACCATTTCAGATTTGGAACAAAATCAGTGAAATAAGCTTAAAATAAGGGTCAAATACGCGTTTTCGCACTATTCAGCCGCATCTAGTGATCGCCAGTGGCCTCCAATTTCATGTCTGTTCATACGAGACACTCCATCGGTCCCCGAGAAACACCTGTGCACCACCATTTCAGATTTGGAACAAAATCAGTGAAATAAGCTTAAAATAAGGGTCAAATAGGCGTTTTCGCACTATTCAGCCGCATCTAGTGATCGCCAGTGGCCTCCAATTTCATGTCTGTTCATACGAGACACTCCATCGGTCCCCGAGAAACACCTGTGCACCACCATTTCAGATTTGGAACAAAATCAGTGAAATAAGCTTAAAATAAGGGTCAAATACGCATTTTCGCACTATTCAGCCGCATCTAGTGATCGCCAGTGGCCTCCAATTTCATGTCTGTTCATACGAGACACTCCATCGGTCCCCGAGAAACACCTGTGCACCACCATTTCAGATTTGGAACAAAATCAGTGAAATAAGCTTAAAATAAGGGTCAAATACGCGTTTTCGCACTATTCAGCCGCATCTAGTGATCGCCAGTGGCCTCCAATTTCATGTGTGTTCATACGAGACACTCCATCGGTCCCCGAGAAACACCTGTGCACCACCATTTCAGATTTGGAACAAAATCAGTGAAATAAGCTTAAAATAAGGGTCAAATAGGCGTTTTCGCACTATTCAGCCGCATCTAGTGATCGCCAGTGGCCTCCAATTTCATGTCTGTTCATACGAGACACTCCATCGGTCCCCGAGAAACACCTGTGCACCACCATTTCAGATTTGGAACAAAATCAGTGAAATAAGCTTAAAATAAGGGTCAAATACGCGTTTTCGCACTATTCAGCCGCATCTAGTGATCGCCAGTGGCCTCCAATTTCATGTCTGTTCATACGAGACACTCCATCGGTCCCCGAGAAACACCTGTGCACCACCATTTCAGATTTGGAACAAAATCAGTGAAATAAGCTTAAAATAAGGGTCAAATACGCATTTTCGCACTATTCAGCCGCATCTAGTGATCGCCAGTGGCCTCCAATTTCATGTCTGTTCATACGAGACACTCCATCGGTCCCCGAGAAACACCTGTGCACCACCATTTCAGATTTGGAACAAAATCAGTGAAATAAGCTTAAAATAAGGGTCAAATACGCGTTTTCGCACTATTCAGCCGCATCTAGTGATCGCCAGTGGCCTCCAATTTCATGTGTGTTCATACGAGACACTCCATCGGTCCCCGAGAAACACCTGTGCACCACCATTTCAGATTTGGAACAAAATCAGTGAAATAAGCTTAAAATAAGGGTCAAATAGGCGTTTTCGCACTATTCAGCCGCATCTAGTGATCGCCAGTGGCCTCCAATTTCATGTCTGTTCATACGAGACACTCCATCGGTCCCCGAGAAACACCTGTGCACCACCATTTCAGATTTGGAACAAAATCAGTGAAATAAGCTTAAAATAAGGGTCAAATACACGTTTTCGCACTATTCAGCCGCATCTAGTGATCGCCAGTGGCCTCCAATTTCATGTCTGTTCATACGAGACATTCCATCGGTCCCCGAGAAACAGCTGTGCACCACCATTTCAGATTTGGAACAAAATCAGTGAAATAAGCTTAAAATAAGGGTCAAATACGCATTTTCGCACTATTCAGCCGCATCTAGTGATCGCCAGTGGCCTCCAATTTCATGTCTGTTCATACGAGACATTCCATCGGTCCCCGAGAAACACCTGTGCACCACCATTTCAGATTTGGAACAAAATCAGTGAAATAAGCTAAAAATAAGTGTCAAATACGCGTTTCCGCACTATTCAGCCGCCTCTAGTGATCGCCATTGGCTTCCAATTTTATGTCTGTTCATACGAGACACTCCATCTGTCCCCGAGAAACACCTGTGCACCACCATTTCAGATTTGGAACAAAATCAGTGAAATAAGCTTAAAATAAGGGTCAAATATGCGTTTTCGCACTATTCAGCCGCATCTAGTGATCGCCAGTGGCCTCCAATGTCATGTCTGTTCATACGAGACACTCCATCGGTCCCCGAGAAACACCTGTGCACCACCATTTCAGATTTGGAACAAAATCAGTGAAATAAGCTTAAAATAAGGGTCAAATACGCGTTTTCGCACTATTCAGCCGCATCTAGTGATCGCCAGTGGCCTCCAATTTCATGTCTGTTCATACGAGACACTCCATCGGTCCCCGAGAAACACCTGTGCACCACCATTTCAGATTTGGAACAAAATCAGTGAAATAAGCTTAAAATAAGGGTCAAATACGCGTTTTCGCACTATTCAGCCGCATCTAGTGATCGCCAGTGGCCTCCAATTTCATATCTGTTCATACGAGACACTCCATCGGTCCCCGAGAAACACCTGTGCACCACCATTTCAGATTTGGAACAAAATCAGTGAAATAAGCTTAAAATAAGGGTCAAATACGCGTTTTCGCACTATTCAGCCGCATCTAGTGATCGCCAGTGGCCTCAAATTTCATGTCTGTTCATACGAGACACTCCATCGGTCCCCGAGAAACACCTGTGCACCACCATTTCAGATTTGGAACAAAATCAGTGAAATAAGCTTAAAATAAGGGTCAAATACGCGTTTTCGCACTATTCAGCCGCATCTAGTGATCGCCAGTGGCCTCCAATTTCATGTCTGTTCATACGAGACACTCCATCGGTCCCCGAGAAACACCTGTGCACCACCATTTCAGATTTGGAACAAAATCAGTGAAATAAGCTTAAAATAAGTGTCAAATACGCGTTTTCGCACTATTCAGCCGCATCTAGTGATCGCCAGTGGCCTCCAATTTCATGTCTGTTCATACGAGACACTCCATCGGTCCCCGAGAAACACCTGTGCACCACCATTTCAGATTTGGAACAAAATCAGTGAAATAAGCTTAAAATAAGGGTCAAATAGGCGTTTTCGCACTATTCAGCCGCATCTAGTGATCGCCAGTGGCCTCCAATTTCATGTCTGTTCATACGAGACACTCCATCGGTCCCCGAGAAACACCTGTGCACCACCATTTCAGATTTGGAACAAAATCAGTGAAATAAGCTTAAAATAAGGGTCAAATACGCATTTTCGCACTATTCAGCCGCATCTAGTGATCGCCAGTGGCCTCCAATTTCATGTCTGTTCATACGAGACACTCCATCGGTCCCCGAGAAACACCTGTGCACCACCATTTCAGATTTGGAACAAAATCAGTGAAATAAGCTTAAAATAAGGGTCAAATATGCGTTTTCGCACTATTCAGCCGCATCTAGTGATCGCCAGTGGCCTCCAATGTCATGTCTGTTCATACGAGACACTCCATCGGTCCCCGAGAAACACCTGTGCACCACCATTTCAGATTTGGAACAAAATCAGTGAAATAAGCTTAAAATAAGGGTCAAATACGCGTTTTCGCACTATTCAGCCGCATCTAGTGATCGCCAGTGGCCTCCAATTTCATGTCTGTTCATACGAGACACTCCATCGGTCCCCGAGAAACACCTGTGCACCACCATTTCAGATTTGGAACAAAATCAGTGAAATAAGCTTAAAATAAGGGTCAAATAGGCGTTTTCGCACTATTCAGCCGCATCTAGTGATCGCCAGTGGCCTCCAATTTCATGTCTGTTCATACGAGACACTCCATCGGTCCCCGAGAAACACCTGTGCACCACCATTTCAGATTTGGAACAAAATCAGTGAAATAAGCTTAAAATAAGGGTCAAATACGCATTTTCGCACTATTCAGCCGCATCTAGTGATCGCCAGTGGCCTCCAATTTCATGTCTGTTCATACGAGACACTCCATCGGTCCCCGAGAAACACCTGTGCACCACCATTTCAGATTTGGAACAAAATCAGTGAAATAAGCTTAAAATAAGGGTCAAATATGCGTTTTCGCACTATTCAGCCGCATCTAGTGATCGCCAGTGGCCTCCAATGTCATGTCTGTTCATACGAGACACTCCATCGGTCCCCGAGAAACACCTGTGCACCACCATTTCAGATTTGGAACAAAATCAGTGAAATAAGCTTAAAATAAGGGTCAAATACGCGTTTTCGCACTATTCAGCCGCATCTAGTGATCGCCAGTGGCCTCCAATTTCATGTCTGTTCATACGAGACACTCCATCGGTCCCCGAGAAACACCTGTGCACCACCATTTCAGATTTGGAACAAAATCAGTGAAATAAGCTTAAAATAAGGGTCAAATACGCGTTTTCGCACTATTCAGCCGCATCTAGTGATCGCCAGTGGCCTCCAATTTCATGTCTGTTCATACGAGACACTCCATCGGTCCCCGAGAAACACCTGTGCACCACCATTTCAGATTTGGAACAAAATCAGTGAAATAAGCTTAAAATAAGTGTCAAATACGCGTTTTCGCACTATTCAGCCGCATCTAGTGATCGCCAGTGGCCTCCAATTTCATGTCTGTTCATACGAGACACTCCATCGGTCCCCGAGAAACACCTGTGCACCACCATTTCAGATTTGGAACAAAATCAGTGAAATAAGCTTAAAATAAGGGTCAAATAGGCGTTTTCGCACTATTCAGCCGCATCTAGTGATCGCCAGTGGCCTCCAATTTCATGTCTGTTCATACGAGACACTCCATCGGTCCCCGAGAAACACCTGTGCACCACCATTTCAGATTTGGAACAAAATCAGTGAAATAAGCTTAAAATAAGGGTCAAATACGCATTTTCGCACGATTCAGCCGCATCTAGTGATCGCCAGTGGCCTCCAATTTCATGTCTGTTCATACGAGACACTCCATCGGTCCCCGAGAAACACCTGTGCACCACCATTTCAGATTTGGAACAAAATCAGTGAAATAAGCTTAAAATAAGGGTCAAATACGCGTTTTCGCACTATTCAGCCGCATCTAGTGATCGCCAGTGGCCTCCAATTTCATGTCTGTTCATACGAGACACTCCATCGGTCCCCGAGAAACACCTGTGCACCACCATTTCAGATTTGGAACAAAATCAGTGAAATAAGCTTAAAATAAGGGTCAAATACGCATTTTCGCACTATTCAGCCGCATCTAGTGATCGCCAGTGGCCTCCAATTTCATGTCTGTTCATACGAGACACTCCATCGGTCCCCGAGAAACACCTGTGCACCACCATTTCAGATTTGGAACAAAATCAGTGAAATAAGCTTAAAATAAGGGTCAAATAGGCGTTTTCGCACTATTCAGCCGCATCTAGTGATCGCCAGTGGCCTCCAATTTCATGTCTGTTCATACGAGACACTCCATCGGTCCCCGAGAAACACCTGTGCACCACCATATCAGATTTGGAACAAAATCAGTGAAATAAGCTTAAAATAAGTGTCAAATACGCGTTTTCGCACTATTCAGCCGCATCTAGTGATCGCCAGTGGCCTCCAATTTCATGTCTGTTCATACGAGACACTCCATCGGTCCCCGAGAAACACCTGTGCACCACCATTTCAGATTTGGAACAAAATCAGTGAAATAAGCTTAAAATAAGGGTCAAATACGCGTTTTCGCACTATTCAGCCGCATCTAGTGATCGCCAGTGGCCTCCAATTTCATGTCTGTTCATACGAGACACTCCATCGGTCCCCGAGAAACACCTGTGCACCACCATTTCAGATTTGGAACAAAATCAGTGAAATAAGCTTAAAATAAGGGTCAAATACGCGTTTTCGCACTATTCAGCCGCATCTAGTGATCGCCAGTGGCCTCCAATTTCATGTCTGTTCATACGAGACACTCCATCGGTCCCCGAGAAACACCTGTGCACCACCATTTCAGATTTGGAACAAAATCAGTGAAATAAGCTTAAAATAAGGGTCAAATACGCGTTTTCGCACTATTCAGCCGCATCTAGTGATCGCCAGTGGCCTCCAATTTCATGTCTGTTCATACGAGACACTCCATCGGTCCCCGAGAAACACCTGTGCACCACCATTTCAGATTTGGAACAAAATCAGTGAAATAAGCTTAAAATAAGGGTCAAATAGGCGTTTTCGCACTATTCAGCCGCATCTAGTGATCGCCAGTGGCCTCCAATTTCATGTCTGTTCATACGAGACACTCCATCGGTCCCCGAGAAACACCTGTGCACCACCATTTCAGATTTGGAACAAAATCAGTGAAATAAGCTTAAAATAAGGGTCAAATACGCATTTTCGCACTATTCAGCCGCATCTAGTGATCGCCAGTGGCCTCCAATTTCATGTCTGTTCATACGAGACACTCCATCGGTCCCCGAGAAACACCTGTGCACCACCATTTCAGATTTGGAACAAAATCAGTGAAATAAGCTTAAAATAAGGGTCAAATACGCGTTTTCGCACTATTCAGCCGCATCTAGTGATCGCCAGTGGCCTCCAATTTCATGTCTGTTCATACGAGACACTCCATCGGTCCCCGAGAAACACCTGTGCACCACCATTTCAGATTTGGAACAAAATCAGTGAAATAAGCTTAAAATAAGGGTCAAATATGCGTTTTCGCACTATTCAGCCGCATCTAGTGATCGCCAGTGGCCTCCAATGTCATGTCTGTTCATACGATACACTCCATCGGTCCCCGAGAAACACCTGTGCACCAGCATTTCAGATTTGGAACAAAATCAGTGAAATAAGCTTAAAATAAGGATCAAATAGGCGTTTTCGCACTATTCAGCCGCATCTAGTGATCGCCAGTGGCCTCCAATTTCATGTCTGTTCATACGAGACACTCCATCGGTCCCCGAGAAACACCTGTGCACCACCATTTCAGATTTGGAACAAAATCATTGAAATAAGCTTAAAATAAGGGTCAAATACGCATTTTCGCACTATTCAGCCGCATCTAGTGATCGCCAGTGGCCTCCAATTTCATGTCTGTTCATACGAGACACTCCATCGGTCCCCGAGAAACACCTGTGCACCACCATTTCAGATTTGGAACAAAATCAGTGAAATAAGCTTAAAATAAGGGTCAAATACGCATTTTCGCACTATTCAGCCGCATCTAGTGATCGCCAGTGGCCTCCAATTTCATGTCTGTTCATACGAGACACTCCATCGGTCCCCGAGAAACACCTGTGCACCACCATTTCAGATTTGGAACAAAATCAGTGAAATAAGCTTAAAATAAGGGTCAAATTCGCGTTTTCGCACTATTCAGCCGCATCTAGTGATCGCCAGTGGCCTCCAATTTCATGTCTGTTCATACGAGACACTCCATCGGTCCCCGAGAAACACCTGTGCACCACCATTTCAGATTTGGAACAAAATCAGTGAAATAAGCTTAAAATAAGGGTCAAATATGCGTTTTCGCACTATTCAGCCGCATCTAGTGATCGCCAGTGGCCTCCAATGTCATGTCTGTTCATACGAGACACTCCATCGGTCCCCGAGAAACACCTGTGCACCACCATTTCAGATTTGGAACAAAATCAGTGAAATAAGCTTAAAATAAGGGTCAAATACGCGTTTTCGCACTATTCAGCCGCATCTAGTGATCGCCAGTGGCCTCCAATTTCATGTCTGTTCATACGAGACACTCCATCGGTCCCCGAGAAACACCTGTGCACCACCATTTCAGATTTGGAACAAAATCAGTGAAATAAGCTTAAAATAAGGGTCAAATAGGCGTTTTCGCACTATTCAGCCGCATCTAGTGATCGCCAGTGGCCTCCAATTTCATGTCTGTTCATACGAGACACTCCATCGGTCCCCGAGAAACACCTGTGCACCACCATTTCAGATTTGGAACAAAATCAGTGAAATAAGCTTAAAATAAGGGTCAAATACGCATTTTCGCACTATTCAGCCGCATCTAGTGATCGCCAGTGGCCTCCAATTTCATGTCTGTTCATACGAGACACTCCATCGGTCCCCGAGAAACACCTGTGCACCACCATTTCAGATTTGGAACAAAATCAGTGAAATAAGCTTAAAATAAGGGTCAAATATGCGTTTTCGCACTATTCAGCCGCATCTAGTGATCGCCAGTGGCCTCCAATGTCATGTCTGTTCATACGAGACACTCCATCGGTCCCCGAGAAACACCTGTGCACCACCATTTCAGATTTGGAACAAAATCAGTGAAATAAGCTTAAAATAAGGGTCAAATACGCGTTTTCGCACTATTCAGCCGCATCTAGTGATCGCCAGTGGCCTCCAATTTCATGTCTGTTCATACGAGACACTCCATCGGTCCCCGAGAAACACCTGTGCACCACCATTTCAGATTTGGAACAAAATCAGTGAAATAAGCTTAAAATAAGGGTCAAATACGCGTTTTCGCACTATTCAGCCGCATCTAGTGATCGCCAGTGGCCTCCAATTTCATGTCTGTTCATACGAGACACTCCATCGGTCCCCGAGAAACACCTGTGCACCACCATTTCAGATTTGGAACAAAATCAGTGAAATAAGCTTAAAATAAGTGTCAAATACGCGTTTTCGCACTATTCAGCCGCATCTAGTGATCGCCAGTGGCCTCCAATTTCATGTCTGTTCATACGAGACACTCCATCGGTCCCCGAGAAACACCTGTGCACCACCATTTCAGATTTGGAACAAAATCAGTGAAATAAGCTTAAAATAAGGGTCAAATAGGCGTTTTCGCACTATTCAGCCGCATCTAGTGATCGCCAGTGGCCTCCAATTTCATGTCTGTTCATACGAGACACTCCATCGGTCCCCGAGAAACACCTGTGCACCACCATTTCAGATTTGGAACAAAATCAGTGAAATAAGCTTAAAATAAGGGTCAAATACGCATTTTCGCACGATTCAGCCGCATCTAGTGATCGCCAGTGGCCTCCAATTTCATGTCTGTTCATACGAGACACTCCATCGGTCCCCGAGAAACACCTGTGCACCACCATTTCAGATTTGGAACAAAATCAGTGAAATAAGCTTAAAATAAGGGTCAAATACGCGTTTTCGCACTATTCAGCCGCATCTAGTGATCGCCAGTGGCCTCCAATTTCATGTCTGTTCATACGAGACACTCCATCGGTCCCCGAGAAACACCTGTGCACCACCATTTCAGATTTGGAACAAAATCAGTGAAATAAGCTTAAAATAAGGGTCAAATACGCATTTTCGCACTATTCAGCCGCATCTAGTGATCGCCAGTGGCCTCCAATTTCATGTCTGTTCATACGAGACACTCCATCGGTCCCCGAGAAACACCTGTGCACCACCATTTCAGATTTGGAACAAAATCAGTGAAATAAGCTTAAAATAAGGGTCAAATAGGCGTTTTCGCACTATTCAGCCGCATCTAGTGATCGCCAGTGGCCTCCAATTTCATGTCTGTTCATACGAGACACTCCATCGGTCCCCGAGAAACACCTGTGCACCACCATATCAGATTTGGAACAAAATCAGTGAAATAAGCTTAAAATAAGTGTCAAATACGCGTTTTCGCACTATTCAGCCGCATCTAGTGATCGCCAGTGGCCTCCAATTTCATGTCTGTTCATACGAGACACTCCATCGGTCCCCGAGAAACACCTGTGCACCACCATTTCAGATTTGGAACAAAATCAGTGAAATAAGCTTAAAATAAGGGTCAAATACGCGTTTTCGCACTATTCAGCCGCATCTAGTGATCGCCAGTGGCCTCCAATTTCATGTCTGTTCATACGAGACACTCCATCGGTCCCCGAGAAACACCTGTGCACCACCATTTCAGATTTGGAACAAAATCAGTGAAATAAGCTTAAAATAAGGGTCAAATACGCGTTTTCGCACTATTCAGCCGCATCTAGTGATCGCCAGTGGCCTCCAATTTCATGTCTGTTCATACGAGACACTCCATCGGTCCCCGAGAAACACCTGTGCACCACCATTTCAGATTTGGAACAAAATCAGTGAAATAAGCTTAAAATAAGGGTCAAATACGCGTTTTCGCACTATTCAGCCGCATCTAGTGATCGCCAGTGGCCTCCAATTTCATGTCTGTTCATACGAGACACTCCATCGGTCCCCGAGAAACACCTGTGCACCACCATTTCAGATTTGGAACAAAATCAGTGAAATAAGCTTAAAATAAGGGTCAAATAGGCGTTTTCGCACTATTCAGCCGCATCTAGTGATCGCCAGTGGCCTCCAATTTCATGTCTGTTCATACGAGACACTCCATCGGTCCCCGAGAAACACCTGTGCACCACCATTTCAGATTTGGAACAAAATCAGTGAAATAAGCTTAAAATAAGGGTCAAATACGCATTTTCGCACTATTCAGCCGCATCTAGTGATCGCCAGTGGCCTCCAATTTCATGTCTGTTCATACGAGACACTCCATCGGTCCCCGAGAAACACCTGTGCACCACCATTTCAGATTTGGAACAAAATCAGTGAAATAAGCTTAAAATAAGGGTCAAATACGCGTTTTCGCACTATTCAGCCGCATCTAGTGATCGCCAGTGGCCTCCAATTTCATGTCTGTTCATACGAGACACTCCATCGGTCCCCGAGAAACACCTGTGCACCACCATTTCAGATTTGGAACAAAATCAGTGAAATAAGCTTAAAATAAGGGTCAAATATGCGTTTTCGCACTATTCAGCCGCATCTAGTGATCGCCAGTGGCCTCCAATGTCATGTCTGTTCATACGATACACTCCATCGGTCCCCGAGAAACACCTGTGCACCAGCATTTCAGATTTGGAACAAAATCAGTGAAATAAGCTTAAAATAAGGATCAAATAGGCGTTTTCGCACTATTCAGCCGCATCTAGTGATCGCCAGTGGCCTCCAATTTCATGTCTGTTCATACGAGACACTCCATCGGTCCCCGAGAAACACCTGTGCACCACCATTTCAGATTTGGAACAAAATCATTGAAATAAGCTTAAAATAAGGGTCAAATACGCATTTTCGCACTATTCAGCCGCATCTAGTGATCGCCAGTGGCCTCCAATTTCATGTCTGTTCATACGAGACACTCCATCGGTCCCCGAGAAACACCTGTGCACCACCATTTCAGATTTGGAACAAAATCAGTGAAATAAGCTTAAAATAAGGGTCAAATACGCATTTTCGCACTATTCAGCCGCATCTAGTGATCGCCAGTGGCCTCCAATTTCATGTCTGTTCATACGAGACACTCCATCGGTCCCCGAGAAACACCTGTGCACCACCATTTCAGATTTGGAACAAAATCAGTGAAATAAGCTTAAAATAAGGGTCAAATTCGCGTTTTCGCACTATTCAGCCGCATCTAGTGATCGCCAGTGGCCTCCAATTTCATGTCTGTTCATACGAGACACTCCATCGGTCCCCGAGAAACACCTGTGCACCACCATTTCAGATTTGGAACAAAATCAGTGAAATAAGCTTAAAATAAGGGTCAAATAGGCGTTTTCGCACTATTCAGCCGCATCTAGTGATCGCCAGTGGCCCCCAATTTCATGTCTGTTCATACGAGACACTCCATCGGTCCCCGAGAAACACCTGTGCACCACCATTTCAGATTTGGAACAAAATCAGTGAAATAAGCTTAAAATAAGTGTCAAATACGCGTTTTCGCACTATTCAGCCGCATCTAGTGATCGCCAGTGGCCTCCAATTTCATGTCTGTTCATACGAGACACTCCATCGGTCCCCGAGAAACACCTGTGCACCACCATTTCAGATTTGGAACAAAATCAGTGAAATAAGCTTAAAATAAGGATCAAATAGGCGTTTTCGCACTATTCAGCCGCATCTAGTGATCGCCAGTGGCCTCCAATTTCATGTCTGTTCATACGAGACACTCCATCGGTCCCCGAGAAACACCTGTGCACCACCATTTCAGATTTGGAACAAAATCAGTGAAATAAGCTTAAAATAAGGGTCAAATACGCATTTTCGCACTATTCAGCCGCATCTAGTGATCGCCAGTGGCCTCCAATTTCATGTCTGTTCATACGAGACACTCCATCGGTCCCCGAGAAACACCTGTGCACCACCATTTCAGATTTGGAACAAAATCAGTGAAATAAGCTTAAAATAAGGGTCAAATACGCATTTTCGCACTATTCAGCCGCATCTAGTGATCGCCAGTGGCCTCCAATTTCATGTCTGTTCATACGAGACACTCCATCGGTCCCCGAGAAACACCTGTGCACCACCATTTCAGATTTGGAACAAAATCAGTGAAATAAGCTTAAAATAAGGGTCAAATTCGCGTTTTCGCACTATTCAGCCGCATCTAGTGATCGCCAGTGGCCTCCAATTTCATGTCTGTTCATACGAGACACTCCATCGGTCCCCGAGAAACACCTGTGCACCACCATTTCAGATTTGGAACAAAATCAGTGAAATAAGCTTAAAATAAGTGTCAAATAGGCGTTTTCGCACTATTCAGCCGCATCTAGTGATCGCCAGTGGCCTCCAATTTCATGTCTGTTCATACGAGACACTCCATCGGTCCCCGAGAAACACCTGTGCACCACCATTTCAGATTTGGAACAAAATCAGTGAAATAAGCTTAAAATAAGGGTCAAATACGCATTTTCGCACTATTCAGCCGCATCTAGTGATCGCCAGTGGCCTCCAATTTCATGTCTGTTCATACGAGACATTCCATCGGTCCCCGAGAAACACCTGTGCACCACCATTTCAGATTTGGAACAAAATCAGTGAAATAAGCTTAAAATAAGGGTCAAATACACGTTTTCGCACTATTCAGCCGCATCTAGTGATCGCCAGTGGCCTCCAATTTCATGTCTGTTCATACGAGACACTCCATCGGTCCCCGAGAAACACCTGTGCACCACCATTTCAGATTTGGAACAAAATCAGTGAAATAAGCTTAAAATAAGGGTCAAATATGCGTTTTCGCACTATTCAGCCGCATCTAGTGATCGCCAGTGGCCTCCAATTTCATGTCTGTTCATACGAGACACTCCATCGGTCCCCGAGAAACACCTGTGCACCACCATTTCAGATTTGGAACAAAATCAGTGAAATAAGCTTAAAATAAGGGTCAAATATGCGTTTTCGCACTATTCAGCCGCATCTAGTGATCGCCAGTGGCCTCCAATGTCATGTCTGTTCATACGATACACTCCATCGGTCCCCGAGAAACACCTGTGCACCAGCATTTCAGATTTGGAACAAAATCAGTGAAATAAGCTTAAAATAAGGGTTAAATACGCGTTTTCGCACTATTCAGCCGCATCAAGTGATCGCCAGTGGCCTCCAATTTCATGTCTGTTCATACGAGACATTCCATCGGTCCCCGAGAAACACCTGTGCACCACCATTTCAGATTTGGAACAAAATCAGTGAAATAAGCTAAAAATAAGTGTCAAATACGCGTTTCCGCACTATTCAGCCGCCTCTAGTGATCGCCATTGGCTTCCAATTTTATGTCTGTTCATACGAGACACTCCATCTGTCCCCGAGAAACACCTGTGCACCACCATTTCAGATTTGGAACAAAATCAGTGAAATAAGCTTAAAATAAGTGTCAAATAGGCGTTTTCGCACTATTCAGCCGCATCTAGTGATCGCCAGTGGCCTCCAATTTCATGTCTGTTCATACGAGACACTCCATCGGTCCCCGAGAAACACCTGTGCACCACCATTTCAGATTTGGAACAAAATCAGTGAAATAAGCTTAAAATAAGGGTCAAATACGCATTTTCGCACTATTCAGCCGCATCTAGTGATCGCCAGTGGCCTCCAATTTCATGTCTGTTCATACGAGACATTCCATCGGTCCCCGAGAAACACCTGTGCACCACCATTTCAGATTTGGAACAAAATCAGTGAAATAAGCTTAAAATAAGGGTCAAATACACGTTTTCGCACTATTCAGCCGCATCTAGTGATCGCCAGTGGCCTCCAATTTCATGTCTGTTCATACGAGACACTCCATCGGTCCCCGAGAAACACCTGTGCACCACCATTTCAGATTTGGAACAAAATCAGTGAAATAAGCTTAAAATAAGGGTCAAATATGCGTTTTCGCACTATTCAGCCGCATCTAGTGATCGCCAGTGGCCTCCAATTTCATGTCTGTTCATACGAGACACTCCATCGGTCCCCGAGAAACACCTGTGCACCACCATTTCAGATTTGGAACAAAATCAGTGAAATAAGCTTAAAATAAGGGTCAAATATGCGTTTTCGCACTATTCAGCCGCATCTAGTGATCGCCAGTGGCCTCCAATTTCATGTCTGTTCATACGAGACACTCCATCGGTCCCCGAGAAACACCTGTGCACCACCATTTCAGATTTGGAACAAAATCAGTGAAATAAGCTTAAAATAAGGGTCAAATATGCGTTTTCGCACTATTCAGCCGCATCTAGTGATCGCCAGTGGCCTCCAATGTCATGTCTGTTCATACGATACACTCCATCGGTCCCCGAGAAACACCTGTGCACCAGCATTTCAGATTTGGAACAAAATCAGTGAAATAAGCTTAAAATAAGGGTTAAATACGCGTTTTCGCACTATTCAGCCGCATCTAGTGATCGCCAGTGGCCTCCAATTTCATGTCTGTTCATACGAGACATTCCATCGGTCCCCGAGAAACACCTGTGCACCACCATTTCAGATTTGGAACAAAATCAGTGAAATAAGCTAAAAATAAGTGTCAAATACGCGTTTCCGCACTATTCAGCCGCCTCTAGTGATCGCCATTGGCTTCCAATTTTATGTCTGTTCATACGAGACACTCCATCTTTCCCCGAGAAACACCTGTGCACCACCATTTCAGATTTGGAACAAAATCAGTGAAATAAGCTTAAAATAAGGGTCAAATAGGCGTTTTCGCACTATTCAGCCGCATCTAGTGATCGCCAGTGGCCTCCAATTTCATGTCTGTTCATACGAGACACTCCATCGGTCCCCGAGAAACACCTGTGCACCACCATTTCAGATTTGGAACAAAATCAGTGAAATAAGCTTAAAATAAGTGTCAAATAGGCGTTTTCGCACTATTCAGCCGCATCTAGTGATCGCCAGTGGCCTCCAATTTCATGTCTGTTCATACGAGACACTCCATCGGTCCCCGAGAAACACCTGTGCACCACCATTTCAGATTTGGAACAAAATCAGTGAAATAAGCTTAAAATAAGGGTCAAATAGGCGTTTTCGCACTATTCAGCCGCATCTAGTGATCGCCAGTGGCCTCCAATTTCATGTCTGTTCATACGAGACACTCCATCGGTCCCCGAGAAACACCTGTGCACCACCATTTCAGATTTGGAACAAAATCAGTGAAATAAGCTTAAAATAAGGGTCAAATACGCATTTTCGCACTATTCAGCCGCATCTAGTGATCGCCAGTGGCCTCCAATTTCATGTCTGTTCATACGAGACACTCCATCGGTCCCCGAGAAACACCTGTGCACCACCATTTCAGATTTGGAACAAAATCAGTGAAATAAGCTTAAAATAAGGGTCAAATAGGCGTTTTCGCACTATTCAGCCGCATCTAGTGATCGCCAGTGGCCTCCAATTTCATGTCTGTTCATACGAGACACTCCATCGGTCCCCGAGAAACACCTGTGCACCACCATATCAGATTTGGAACAAAATCAGTGAAATAAGCTTAAAATAAGTGTCAAATACGCGTTTTCGCACTATTCAGCCGCATCTAGTGATCGCCAGTGGCCTCCAATTTCATGTCTGTTCATACGAGACACTCCATCGGTCCCCGAGAAACACCTGTGCACCACCATTTCAGATTTGGAACAAAATCAGTGAAATAAGCTTAAAATAAGGGTCAAATACGCGTTTTCGCACTATTCAGCCGCATCTAGTGATCGCCAGTGGCCTCCAATTTCATGTCTGTTCATACGAGACACTCCATCGGTCCCCGAGAAACACCTGTGCACCACCATTTCAGATTTGGAACAAAATCAGTGAAATAAGCTTAAAATAAGGGTCAAATACGCGTTTTCGCACTATTCAGCCGCATCTAGTGATCGCCAGTGGCCTCCAATTTCATGTCTGTTCATACGAGACACTCCATCGGTCCCCGAGAAACACCTGTGCACCACCATTTCAGATTTGGAACAAAATCAGTGAAATAAGCTTAAAATAAGAGTCAAATACGCGTTTTCGCACTATTCAGCCGCATCTAGTGATCGCCAGTGGCCTCCAATTTCATGTCTGTTCATACGAGACACTCCATCGGTCCCCGAGAAACACCTGTGCACCACCATTTCAGATTTGGAACAAAATCAGTGAAATAAGCTTAAAATAAGGGTCAAATAGGCGTTTTCGCACTATTCAGCCGCATCTAGTGATCGCCAGTGGCCTCCAATTTCATGTCTGTTCATACGAGACACTCCATCGGTCCCCGAGAAACACCTGTGCACCACCATTTCAGATTTGGAACAAAATCAGTGAAATAAGCTTAAAATAAGGGTCAAATACGCATTTTCGCACTATTCAGCCGCATCTAGTGATCGCCAGTGGCCTCCAATTTCATGTCTGTTCATACGAGACACTCCATCGGTCCCCGAGAAACACCTGTGCACCACCATTTCAGATTTGGAACAAAATCAGTGAAATAAGCTTAAAATAAGGGTCAAATACGCGTTTTCGCACTATTCAGCCGCATCTAGTGATCGCCAGTGGCCTCCAATTTCATGTCTGTTCATACGAGACACTCCATCGGTCCCCGAGAAACACCTGTGCACCACCATTTCAGATTTGGAACAAAATCAGTGAAATAAGCTTAAAATAAGGGTCAAATATGCGTTTTCGCACTATTCAGCCGCATCTAGTGATCGCCAGTGGCCTCCAATGTCATGTCTGTTCATACGATACACTCCATCGGTCCCCGAGAAACACCTGTGCACCAGCATTTCAGATTTGGAACAAAATCAGTGAAATAAGCTTAAAATAAGGATCAAATAGGCGTTTTCGCACTATTCAGCCGCATCTAGTGATCGCCAGTGGCCTCCAATTTCATGTCTGTTCATACGAGACACTCCATCGGTCCCCGAGAAACACCTGTGCACCACCATTTCAGATTTGGAACAAAATCATTGAAATAAGCTTAAAATAAGGGTCAAATACGCATTTTCGCACTATTCAGCCGCATCTAGTGATCGCCAGTGGCCTCCAATTTCATGTCTGTTCATACGAGACACTCCATCGGTCCCCGAGAAACACCTGTGCACCACCATTTCAGATTTGGAACAAAATCAGTGAAATAAGCTTAAAATAAGGGTCAAATACGCATTTTCGCACTATTCAGCCGCATCTAGTGATCGCCAGTGGCCTCCAATTTCATGTCTGTTCATACGAGACACTCCATCGGTCCCCGAGAAACACCTGTGCACCACCATTTCAGATTTGGAACAAAATCAGTGAAATAAGCTTAAAATAAGGGTCAAATTCGCGTTTTCGCACTATTCAGCCGCATCTAGTGATCGCCAGTGGCCTCCAATTTCATGTCTGTTCATACGAGACACTCCATCGGTCCCCGAGAAACACCTGTGCACCACCATTTCAGATTTGGAACAAAATCAGTGAAATAAGCTTAAAATAAGGGTCAAATAGGCGTTTTCGCACTATTCAGCCGCATCTAGTGATCGCCAGTGGCCTCCAATTTCATGTCTGTTCATACGAGACACTCCATCGGTCCCCGAGAAACACCTGTGCACCACCATTTCAGATTTGGAACAAAATCAGTGAAATAAGCTTAAAATAAGTGTCAAATACGCGTTTTCGCACTATTCAGCCGCATCTAGTGATCGCCAGTGGCCTCCAATTTCATGTCTGTTCATACGAGACACTCCATCGGTCCCCGAGAAACACCTGTGCACCACCATTTCAGATTTGGAACAAAATCAGTGAAATAAGCTTAAAATAAGGATCAAATAGGCGTTTTCGCACTATTCAGCCGCATCTAGTGATCGCCAGTGGCCTCCAATTTCATGTCTGTTCATACGAGACACTCCATCGGTCCCCGAGAAACACCTGTGCACCACCATTTCAGATTTGGAACAAAATCAGTGAAATAAGCTTAAAATAAGGGTCAAATACGCATTTTCGCACTATTCAGCCGCATCTAGTGATCGCCAGTGGCCTCCAATTTCATGTCTGTTCATACGAGACACTCCATCGGTCCCCGAGAAACACCTGTGCACCACCATTTCAGATTTGGAACAAAATCAGTGAAATAAGCTTAAAATAAGGGTCAAATACGCATTTTCGCACTATTCAGCCGCATCTAGTGATCGCCAGTGGCCTCCAATTTCATGTCTGTTCATACGAGACACTCCATCGGTCCCCGAGAAACACCTGTGCACCACCATTTCAGATTTGGAACAAAATCAGTGAAATAAGCTTAAAATAAGGGTCAAATTCGCGTTTTCGCACTATTCAGCCGCATCTAGTGATCGCCAGTGGCCTCCAATTTCATGTCTGTTCATACGAGACACTCCATCGGTCCCCGAGAAACACCTGTGCACCACCATTTCAGATTTGGAACAAAATCAGTGAAATAAGCTTAAAATAAGTGTCAAATAGGCGTTTTCGCACTATTCAGCCGCATCTAGTGATCGCCAGTGGCCTCCAATTTCATGTCTGTTCATACGAGACACTCCATCGGTCCCCGAGAAACACCTGTGCACCACCATTTCAGATTTGGAACAAAATCAGTGAAATAAGCTTAAAATAAGGGTCAAATACGCATTTTCGCACTATTCAGCCGCATCTAGTGATCGCCAGTGGCCTCCAATTTCATGTCTGTTCATACGAGACATTCCATCGGTCCCCGAGAAACACCTGTGCACCACCATTTCAGATTTGGAACAAAATCAGTGAAATAAGCTTAAAATAAGGGTCAAATACACGTTTTCGCACTATTCAGCCGCATCTAGTGATCGCCAGTGGCCTCCAATTTCATGTCTGTTCATACGAGACACTCCATCGGTCCCCGAGAAACACCTGTGCACCACCATTTCAGATTTGGAACAAAATCAGTGAAATAAGCTTAAAATAAGGGTCAAATATGCGTTTTCGCACTATTCAGCCGCATCTAGTGATCGCCAGTGGCCTCCAATTTCATGTCTGTTCATACGAGACACTCCATCGGTCCCCGAGAAACACCTGTGCACCACCATTTCAGATTTGGAACAAAATCAGTGAAATAAGCTTAAAATAAGGGTCAAATATGCGTTTTCGCACTATTCAGCCGCATCTAGTGATCGCCAGTGGCCTCCAATGTCATGTCTGTTCATACGATACACTCCATCGGTCCCCGAGAAACACCTGTGCACCAGCATTTCAGATTTGGAACAAAATCAGTGAAATAAGCTTAAAATAAGGGTTAAATACGCGTTTTCGCACTATTCAGCCGCATCAAGTGATCGCCAGTGGCCTCCAATTTCATGTCTGTTCATACGAGACATTCCATCGGTCCCCGAGAAACACCTGTGCACCACCATTTCAGATTTGGAACAAAATCAGTGAAATAAGCTAAAAATAAGTGTCAAATACGCGTTTCCGCACTATTCAGCCGCCTCTAGTGATCGCCATTGGCTTCCAATTTTATGTCTGTTCATACGAGACACTCCATCTGTCCCCGAGAAACACCTGTGCACCACCATTTCAGATTTGGAACAAAATCAGTGAAATAAGCTTAAAATAAGTGTCAAATAGGCGTTTTCGCACTATTCAGCCGCATCTAGTGATCGCCAGTGGCCTCCAATTTCATGTCTGTTCATACGAGACACTCCATCGGTCCCCGAGAAACACCTGTGCACCACCATTTCAGATTTGGAACAAAATCAGTGAAATAAGCTTAAAATAAGGGTCAAATACGCATTTTCGCACTATTCAGCCGCATCTAGTGATCGCCAGTGGCCTCCAATTTCATGTCTGTTCATACGAGACATTCCATCGGTCCCCGAGAAACACCTGTGCACCACCATTTCAGATTTGGAACAAAATCAGTGAAATAAGCTTAAAATAAGGGTCAAATACACGTTTTCGCACTATTCAGCCGCATCTAGTGATCGCCAGTGGCCTCCAATTTCATGTCTGTTCATACGAGACACTCCATCGGTCCCCGAGAAACACCTGTGCACCACCATTTCAGATTTGGAACAAAATCAGTGAAATAAGCTTAAAATAAGGGTCAAATATGCGTTTTCGCACTATTCAGCCGCATCTAGTGATCGCCAGTGGCCTCCAATTTCATGTCTGTTCATACGAGACACTCCATCGGTCCCCGAGAAACACCTGTGCACCACCATTTCAGATTTGGAACAAAATCAGTGAAATAAGCTTAAAATAAGGGTCAAATATGCGTTTTCGCACTATTCAGCCGCATCTAGTGATCGCCAGTGGCCTCCAATTTCATGTCTGTTCATACGAGACACTCCATCGGTCCCCGAGAAACACCTGTGCACCACCATTTCAGATTTGGAACAAAATCAGTGAAATAAGCTTAAAATAAGGGTCAAATATGCGTTTTCGCACTATTCAGCCGCATCTAGTGATCGCCAGTGGCCTCCAATGTCATGTCTGTTCATACGATACACTCCATCGGTCCCCGAGAAACACCTGTGCACCAGCATTTCAGATTTGGAACAAAATCAGTGAAATAAGCTTAAAATAAGGGTTAAATACGCGTTTTCGCACTATTCAGCCGCATCTAGTGATCGCCAGTGGCCTCCAATTTCATGTCTGTTCATACGAGACATTCCATCGGTCCCCGAGAAACACCTGTGCACCACCATTTCAGATTTGGAACAAAATCAGTGAAATAAGCTAAAAATAAGTGTCAAATACGCGTTTCCGCACTATTCAGCCGCCTCTAGTGATCGCCATTGGCTTCCAATTTTATGTCTGTTCATACGAGACACTCCATCTTTCCCCGAGAAACACCTGTGCACCACCATTTCAGATTTGGAACAAAATCAGTGAAATAAGCTTAAAATAAGGGTCAAATAGGCGTTTTCGCACTATTCAGCCGCATCTAGTGATCGCCAGTGGCCTCCAATTTCATGTCTGTTCATACGAGACACTCCATCGGTCCCCGAGAAACACCTGTGCACCACCATTTCAGATTTGGAACAAAATCAGTGAAATAAGCTTAAAATAAGTGTCAAATAGGCGTTTTCGCACTATTCAGCCGCATCTAGTGATCGCCAGTGGCCTCCAATTTCATGTCTGTTCATACGAGACACTCCATCGGTCCCCGAGAAACACCTGTGCACCACCATTTCAGATTTGGAACAAAATCAGTGAAATAAGCTTAAAATAAGGGTCAAATAGGCGTTTTCGCACTATTCAGCCGCATCTAGTGATCGCCAGTGGCCTCCAATTTCATGTCTGTTCATACGAGACACTCCATCGGTCCCCGAGAAACACCTGTGCACCACCATTTCAGATTTGGAACAAAATCAGTGAAATAAGCTTAAAATAAGGGTCAAATAGGCGTTTTCGCACTATTCAGCCGCATCTAGTGATCGCCAGTGGCCTCCAATTTCATGTCTGTTCATACGAGACACTCCATCGGTCCCCGAGAAACACCTGTGCACCACCATTTCAGATTTGGAACAAAATCAGTGAAATAAGCTTAAAATAAGGGTCAAATAGGCGTTTTCGCACTATTCAGCCGCATCTAGTGATCGCCAGTGGCCTCCAATTTCATGTCTGTTCATACGAGACACTCCATCGGTCCCCGAGAAACACCTGTGCACCACCATTTCAGATTTGGAACAAAATCAGTGAAATAAGCTTAAAATAAGGGTCAAATAGGCGTTTTCGCACTATTCAGCCGCATCTAGTGATCGCCAGTGGCCTCCAATTTCATGTCTGTTCATACGAGACACTCCATCGGTCCCCGAGAAACACCTGTGCACCACCATTTCAGATTTGG
This sequence comes from Cryptocephalus moraei, assembly GCA_946251905.1. NCBI lineage: Eukaryota > Metazoa > Arthropoda > Insecta > Coleoptera > Chrysomelidae > Cryptocephalus > Cryptocephalus moraei. The sequence goes on along the minus strand of OX276465.1, from coordinate 18,144,067 downwards.
AACAAAATCAGTGAAATAAGCTTAAAATAAGGGTCAAATACGCATTTTCGCACTATTCAGCCGCATCTAGTGATCGCCAGTGGCCTCCAATTTCATGTCTGTTCATACGAGACATTCCATCGGTCCCCGAGAAACACCTGTGCACCACCATTTCAGATTTGGAACAAAATCAGTGAAATAAGCTAAAAATAAGTGTCAAATACGCGTTTCCGCACTATTCAGCCGCCTCTAGTGATCGCCATTGGCTTCCAATTTTATGTCTGTTCATACGAGACACTCCATCTGTCCCCGAGAAACACCTGTGCACCACCATTTCAGATTTGGAACAAAATCAGTGAAATAAGCTAAAAATAAGTGTCAAATACGCGTTTCCGCACTATTCAGCCGCCTCTAGTGATCGCCATTGGCTTCCAATTTTATGTCTGTTCATACGAGACACTCCATCTGTCCCCGAGAAACACCTGTGCACCACCATTTCAGATTTGGAACAAAATCAGTGAAATAAGCTTAAAATAAGGGTCAAATAGGCGTTTTCGCACTATTCAGCCGCATCTAGTGATCGCCAGTGGCCTCCAATTTCATGTCTGTTCATACGAGACACTCCATCGGTCCCCGAGAAACACCTGTGCACCACCATTTCAGATTTGGAACAAAATCAGTGAAATAAGCTTAAAATAAGGGTCAAATACGCGTTTTCGCACTATTCAGCCGCATCTAGTGATCGCCAGTGGCCTCCAATTTCATGTCTGTTCATACGAGACACTCCATCGGTCCCCGAGAAACACCTGTGCACCACCATATCAGATTTGGAACAAAATCAGTGAAATAAGCTTAAAATAAGTTTCAAATACGCGTTTTCGCACTATTCAGCCGCGTCTAGTGATCGCCAGTGGCCTCCAATTTCATGTCTGTTCATACGAGACACTCCATCGGTCCCCGAGAAACACCTGTGCACCACCATTTCAGATTTGGAACAAAATCAGTGAAATAAGCTTGAAATAAGGGTCAAATACGCGTTTTCGCACTATTCAGCCGCATCTAGTGATCGCCAGTGGCCTCCAATTTCATGTCTGTTCATACGAGACACTCCATCGATCCCCGAGAAACACCTGTGCACCACCATATCAGATTTGGAACAAAATCAGTGAAATAAGCTTAAAATAAGTGTCAAATACGCGTTTTCGCACTATTCAGCCGCATCTAGTGATCGCCAGTGGCCTCCAATTTCATGTCTGTTCATACGAGACACTCCATCGGTCCCCGAGAAACACCTGTGCACCACCATTTCAGATTTGGAACAAAATCAGTGAAATAAGCTTAAAATAAGGGTCAAATACGCGTTTTCGCACTATTCAGCCGCATCTAGTGATCGCCAGTGGCCTCCAATTTCATGTCTGTTCATACGAGACACTCCATCGGTCCCCGAGAAACACCTGTGCACCACCATATCAGATTTGGAACAAAATCAGTGAAATAAGCTTAAAATAAGTGTCAAATACGCGTTTTCGCACTATTCAGCCGCATCTAGTGATTGCCAGTGGCCTCCAATTTCATGTCTGTTCATACGAGACACTCCATCGGTCCCCGAGAAACACCTGTGCACCACCATTTCAGATTTGGAACAAAATCAGTGAAATAAGCTTAAAATAAGGGTCAAATACGCGTTTTCGCACTATTCAGCCGCATCTAGTGATCGCCAGTGGCCTCCAATTTCATGTCTGTTCATACGAGACACTCCATCGGTCCCCGAGAAACACCTGTGCACCACCATTTCAGATTTGGAACAAAATCAGTGAAATAAGCTTAAAATAAGGGTCAAATAGGCGTTTTCGCACTATTCAGCCGCATCTAGTGATCGCCAGTGGCCTCCAATTTCATGTCTGTTCATACGAGACACTCCATCGGTCCCCGAGAAACACCTGTGCACCACCATTTCAGATTTGGAACAAAATCAGTGAAATAAGCTTAAAATAAGGGTCAAATAGGCGTTTTCGCACTATTCAGCCGCATCTAGTGATCGCCAGTGGCCTCCAATTTCATGTCTGTTCATACGAGACACTCCATCGGTCCCCGAGAAACACCTGTGCACCACCATTTCAGATTTGGAACAAAATCAGTGAAATAAGCTTAAAATAAGGGTCAAATACGCGTTTTCGCACTATTCAGCCGCATCTAGTGATCGCCAGTGTCCTCCAATTTCATGTCTGTTCATACGAGACACTCCATCGGTCCCCGAGAAACACCTGTGCACCACCATTTCAGATTTGGAACAAAATCAGTGAAATAAGCTTAAAATAAGGGTCAAATAGGCGTTTTCGCACTATTCAGCCGCATCTAGTGATCGCCAGTGGCCTCCAATTTCATGTCTGTTCATACGAGACACTCCATCGGTCCCCGAGAAACACCTGTGCACCACCATTTCAGATTTGGAACAAAATCAGTGAAATAAGCTTAAAATAAGGGTCAAATAGGCGTTTTCGCACTATTCAGCCGCATCTAGTGATCGCCAGTGGCCTCCAATTTCATGTCTGTTCATACGAGACACTCCATCGGTCCCCGAGAAACACCTGTGCACCACCATTTCAGATTTGGAACAAAATCAGTGAAATAAGCTTAAAATAAGGGTCAAATACGCGTTTTCGCACTATTCAGCCGCATCTAGTGATCGCCAGTGTCCTCCAATTTCATGTCTGTTCATACGAGACACTCCATCGGTCCCCGAGAAACACCTGTGCACCACCATATCAGATTTGGAACAAAATCAGTGAAATAAGCTTAAAATAAGTGTCAAATACGCGTTTTCGCACTATTCAGCCGCATCTAGTGATCGCCAGTGGCCTCCAATTTCATGTCTGTTCATACGAGACACTCCATCGGTCCCCGAGAAACACCTGTGCACCACCATTTCAGATTTGGAACAAAATCAGTGAAATAAGCTTAAAATAAGGGTCAAATACGCGTTTTCGCACTATTCAGCCGCATCTAGTGATCGCCAGTGGCCTCCAATTTCATGTCTGTTCATACGAGACACTCCATCGGTCCCCGAGAAACACCTGTGCACCACCATTTCAGATTTGGAACAAAATCAGTGAAATAAGCTTAAAATAAGTGTCAAATAGGCGTTTTCGCACTATTCAGCCGCATCTAGTGATCGCCAGTGGCCTCCAATTTCATGTCTGTTCATACGAGACACTCCATCGGTCCCCGAGAAACACCTGTGCACCACCATTTCAGATTTGGAACAAAATCAGTGAAATAAGCTTAAAATAAGTGTCAAATAGGCGTTTTCGCACTATTCAGCCGCATCTAGTGATCGCCAGTGGCCTCCAATTTCATGTCTGTTCATACGAGACACTCCATCGGTCCCCGAGAAACACCTGTGCACCACCATTTCAGATTTGGAACAAAATCAGTGAAATAAGCTTAAAATAAGGGTCAAATACGCATTTTCGCACTATTCAGCCGCATCTAGTGATCGCCAGTGGCCTCCAATTTCATGTCTGTTCATACGAGACACTCCATCGGTCCCCGAGAAACACCTGTGCACCACCATTTCAGATTTGGAACAAAATCAGTGAAATAAGCTTAAAATAAGGGTCAAATACGCGTTTTCGCACTATTCAGCCGCATCTAGTGATCGCCAGTGGCCTCCAATTTCATGTCTGTTCATACGAGACACTCCATCGGTCCCCGAGAAATACCTGTGCACCACCATTTCAGATTTGGAACAAAATCAGTGAAATAAGCTTAAAATAAGGGTCAAATAGGCGTTTTCGCACTATTCAGCCGCATCTAGTGATCGCCAGTGGCCTCCAATTTCATGTCTGTTCATACGAGACACTCCATCGGTCCCCGAGAAACACCTGTGCACCACCATTTCAGATTTGGAACAAAATCAGTGAAATAAGCTTAAAATAAGGGTCAAATAGGCGTTTTCGCACTATTCAGACGCATCTAGTGATCGCCAGTGGCCTCCAATTTCATGTCTGTTCATACGAGACACTCCATCGGTCCCCGAGAAACACCTGTGCACCACCATTTAAGATTTGGAACAAAATCAGTGAAATAAGCTTAAAATAAGGGTCAAATAGGCGTTTTCGCACTATTCAGCCGCATCTAGTGATCGCCAGTGGCCTCCAATTTCATGTCTGTTCATACGAGACACTCCATCGGTCCCCGAGAAACACCTGTGCACCACCATTTCAGATTTGGAACAAAATCAGTGAAATAAGCTTAAAATAAGGGTCAAATAGGCGTTTTCGCACTATTCAGCCGCATCTAGTGATCGCCAGTGGCCTCCAATTTCATGTCTGTTCATACGAGACACTCCATCGGTCCCCGAGAAACACCTGTGCACCACCATTTCAGATTTGGAACAAAATCAGTGAAATAAGCTTAAAATAAGGGTCAAATACGCATTTTCGCACTATTCAGCCGCATCTAGTGATCGCCAGTGGCCTCCAATTTCATGTCTGTTCATACGAGACACTCCATCGGTCCCCGAGAAACACCTGTGCACCACCATTTCAGATTTGGAACAAAATCAGTGAAATAAGCTTAAAATAAGGGTCAAATTCGCGTTTTCGCACTATTCAGCCGCATCTAGTGATCGCCAGTGGCCTCCAATTTCATGTCTGTTCATACGAGACACTCCATCGGTCCCCGAGAAACACCTGTGCACCACCATATCAGATTTGGAACAAAATCAGTGAAATAAGCTTAAAATAAGTGTCAAATACGCGTTTTCGCACTATTCAGCCGCATCTAGTGATCGCCAGTGGCCTCCAATTTCATGTCTGTTCATACGAGACACTCCATCGGTCCCCGAGAAACACCTGTGCACCACCATTTCAGATTTGGAACAAAATCAGTGAAATAAGCTTAAAATAAGGGTCAAATACGCGTTTTCGCACTATTCAGCCGCATCTAGTGATCGCCAGTGGACTCCAATTTCATGTCTGTTCATACGAGACACTCCATCGGTCCCCGAGAAACACCTGTGCACCACCATTTCAGATTTGGAGCAAAATCAGTGAAATAAGCTTAAAATAAGTGTCAAATAGGCGTTTTCGCACTATTCAGCCGCATCTAGTGATCGCCAGTGGCCTCCAATTTCATGTCTGTTCATACGAGACACTCCATCGGTCCCCGAGAAACACCTGTGCACCACCATTTCAGATTTGGAACAAAATCAGTGAAATAAGCTTAAAATAAGGGTCAAATACGCATTTTCGCACTATTCAGCCGCATCTAGTGATCGCCAGTGGCCTCCAATTTCATGTCTGTTCATACGAGACATTCCATCGGTCCCCGAGAAACACCTGTGCACCACCATTTCAGATTTGGAACAAAATCAGTGAAATAAGCTTAAAATAAGGGTCAAATACACGTTTTCGCACTATTCAGCCGCATCTAGTGATCGCCAGTGGCCTCCAATTTCATGTCTGTTCATACGAGAAATTCCATCGGTCCCCGAGAAACAGCTGTGCACCACCATTTCAGATTTGGAACAAAATCAGTGAAATAAGCTTAAAATAAGGGTCAAATACGCATTTTCGCACTATTCAGCCGCATCTAGTGATCGCCAGTGGCCTCCAATTTCATGTCTGTTCATACGAGACATTCCATCGGTCCCCGAGAAACAGCTGTGCACCACCATTTCAGATTTGGAACAAAATCAGTGAAATAAGCTAAAAATAAGTGTCAAATACGCGTTTCCGCACTATTCAGCCGCCTCTAGTGATCGCCATTGGCTTTCAATTTTATGTCTGTTCATACGAGGCACTCCATCTGTCCCCGAGAAACACCTGTGCACCACCATTTCAGATTTGGAACAAAATCAGTGAAATAAGCTTAAAATAAGGGTCAAATAGGCGTTTTCGCACTATTCAGCCGCATCTAGTGATCGCCAGTGGCCTCCAATTTCATGTCTGTTCATACGAGACACTCCATCGGTCCCCGAGAAACACCTGTGCACCACCATTTCAGATTTGGAACAAAATCAGTGAAATAAGCTTAAAATAAGGGTCAAATACGCGTTTTCGCACTATTCAGCCGCATCTAGTGATCGCCAGTGGCCTCCAATTTCATGTCTGTTCATACGAGACACTCCATCGGTCCCCGAGAAACACCTGTGCACCACCATTTCAGGTTTGGAACAAAATCAGTGAAATAAGCTTAAAATAAGGGTCAAATACACGTTTTCGCACTATTCAGCCGCATCTAGTGATCGCCAGTGGCCTCCAATTTCATGTCTGTTCATACGAGACATTCCATCGGTCCCCGAGAAACAGCTGTGCACCACCATTTCAGATTTGGAACAAAATCAGTGAAATAAGCTTAAAATAAGGGTCAAATACGCATTTTCGCACTATTCAGCCGCATCTAGTGATTGCCAGTGGCCTCCAATTTCATGTCTGTTCATACGAGACATTCCATCGGTCCCCGAGAAACACCTGTGCACCACCATTTCAGATTTGGAACAAAATCAGTGAAATAAGCTAAAAATAAGTGTCAAATACGCGTTTCCGCACTATTCAGCCGCCTCTAGTGATCGCCATTGGCTTCCAATTTTATGTCTGTTCATACGAGACACTCCATCTGTCCCCGAGAAACACCTGCGCACCACCATTTCAGATTTGGAACAAAATCAGTGAAATAAGCTTAAAATAAGGGTCAAATAGGCGTTTTCGCACTATTCAGCCGCATCTAGTGATCGCCAGTGGCCTCCAATTTCATGTCTGTTCATACGAGACATTCCATCGGTCCCCGAGAAACACCTGTGCACCACCATTTCAGATTTGGAACAAAATCAGTGAAATAAGCTAAAAATAAGTGTCAAATACGCGTTTCCGCACTATTCAGCCGCCTCTAGTGATCGCCATTGGCTTTCAATTTTATGTCTGTTCATACGAGACACTCCATCTGTCCCCGAGAAACACCTGTGCACCACCATTTCAGATTTGGAACAAAATCAGTGAAATAAGCTTAAAATAAGGGTCAAATAGGCGTTTTCGCACTATTCAGCCGCATCTAGTGATCGCCAGTGGCCTCCAATTTCATGTCTGTTCATACGAGACATTCCATCGGTCCCCGAGAAACACCTGTGCACCACCATTTCAGATTTGGAACAAAATCAGTGAAATAAGCTAAAAATAAGTGTCAAATACGCGTTTCCGCACTATTCAGCCGCCTCTAGTGATCGCCATTGGCTTTCAATTTTATGTCTGTTCATACGAGACACTCCATCTGTCCCCGAGAAACACCTGTGCACCACCATTTCAGATTTGGAACAAAATCAGTGAAATAAGCTTAAAATAAGGGTCAAATAGGCGTTTTCGCACTATTCAGCCGCATCTAGTGATCGCCAGTGGCCTCCAATTTCATGTCTGTTCATACGAGACATTCCATCGGTCCCCGAGAAACACCTGTGCACCACCATTTCAGATTTGGAACAAAATCAGTGAAATAAGCTAAAAATAAGTGTCAAATACGCGTTTCCGCACTATTCAGCCGCCTCTAGTGATCGCCATTGGCTTTCAATTTTATGTCTGTTCATACGAGACACTCCATCTGTCCCCGAGAAACACCTGTGCACCACCATTTCAGATTTGGAACAAAATCAGTGAAATAAGCTTAAAATAAGGGTCAAATAGGCGTTTTCGCACTATTCAGCCGCATCTAGTGATCGCCAGTGGCCTCCAATTTCATGTCTGTTCATACGAGACATTCCATCGGTCCCCGAGAAACACCTGTGCACCACCATTTCAGATTTGGAACAAAATCAGTGAAATAAGCTAAAAATAAGTGTCAAATACGCGTTTCCGCACTATTCAGCCGCCTCTAGTGATCGCCATTGGCTTTCAATTTTATGTCTGTTCATACGAGACACTCCATCTGTCCCCGAGAAACACCTGTGCACCACCATTTCAGATTTGGAACAAAATCAGTGAAATAAGCTTAAAATAAGGGTCAAATAGGCGTTTTCGCACTATTCAGCCGCATCTAGTGATCGCCAGTGGCCTCCAATTTCATGTCTGTTCATACGAGACACTCCATCGGTCCCCGAGAAACACCTGTGCACCACCATTTCAGATTTGGAACAAAATCAGTGAAATAAGCTTAAAATAAGGGTCAAATACACGTTTTCGCACTATTCAGCCGCATCTAGTGATCGCCAGTGGCCTCCAATTTCATGTCTGTTCATACGAGACATTCCATCGGTCCCCGAGAAACACCTGTGCACCACCATTTCAGATTTGGAACAAAATCAGTGAAATAAGCTTAAAATAAGGGTCAAATACGCATTTTCGCACTATTCAGCCGCATCTAGTGATCGCCAGTGGCCTCCAATTTCATGTCTGTTCATACGAGACATTCCATCGGTCCCCGAGAAACACCTGTGCACCACCATTTCAGATTTGGAACAAAATCAGTGAAATAAGCTAAAAATAAGTGTCAAATACGCGTTTCCGCACTATTCAGCCGCCTCTAGTGATCGCCATTGGCTTCCAATTTTATGTCTGTTCATACGAGACACTCCATCTGTCCCCGAGAAACACCTGCGCACCACCATTTCAGATTTGGAACAAAATCAGTGAAATAAGCTTAAAATAAGGGTCAAATAGGCGTTTTCGCACTATTCAGCCGCATCTAGTGATCGCCAGTGGCCTCCAATTTCATGTCTGTTCATACGAGACACTCCATCGGTCCCCGAGAAACACCTGTGCACCACCATTTCAGATTTGGAACAAAATCAGTGAAATAAGCTTAAAATAAGGGTCAAATACGCGTTTTCGCACTATTCAGCCGCATCTAGTGATCGCCAGTGGCCTCCAATTTCATGTCTGTTCATACGAGACACTCCATCGGTCCCCGAGAAACACCTGTGCACCACCATTTCAGATTTGGAACAAAATCAGTGAAATAAGCTTAAAATAAGGGTCAAATACACGTTTTCGCACTATTCAGCCGCATCTAGTGATCGCCAGTGGCCTCCAATTTCATGTCTGTTCATACGAGACATTCCATCGGTCCCCGAGAAACAGCTGTGCACCACCATTTCAGATTTGGAACAAAATCAGTGAAATAAGCTTAAAATAAGGGTCAAATACGCATTTTCGCACTATTCAGCCGCATCTAGTGATCGCCAGTGGCCTCCAATTTCATGTCTGTTCATACGAGACATTCCATCGGTCCCCGAGAAACACCTGTGCACCACCATTTCAGATTTGGAACAAAATCAGTGAAATAAGCTTAAAATAAGGGTCAAATAGGCGTTTTCGCACTATTCAGCCGCATCTAGTGATCGCCAGTGGCCTCCAATTTCATGTCTGTTCATACGAGACATTCCATCGGTCCCCGAGAAACACCTGTGCACCACCATTTCAGATTTGGAACAAAATCAGTGAAATAAGCTAAAAATAAGTGTCAAATACGCGTTTCCGCACTATTCAGCCGCCTCTAGTGATCGCCATTGGCTTCCAATTTTATGTCTGTTCATACGAGACACTCCATCTGTCCCCGAGAAACACCTGCGCACCACCATTTCAGATTTGGAACAAAATCAGTGAAATAAGCTTAAAATAAGGGTCAAATAGGCGTTTTCGCACTATTCAGCCGCATCTAGTGATCGCCAGTGGCCTCCAATTTCATGTCTGTTCATACGAGACATTCCATCGGTCCCCGAGAAACACCTGTGCACCACCATTTCAGATTTGGAACAAAATCAGTGAAATAAGCTAAAAATAAGTGTCAAATACGCGTTTCCGCACTATTCAGCCGCCTCTAGTGATCGCCATTGGCTTCCAATTTTATGTCTGTTCATACGAGACACTCCATCTGTCCCCGAGAAACACCTGCGCACCACCATTTCAGATTTGGAACAAAATCAGTGAAATAAGCTTAAAATAAGGGTCAAATAGGCGTTTTCGCACTATTCAGCCGCATCTAGTGATCGCCAGTGGCCTCCAATTTCATGTCTGTTCATACGAGACATTCCATCGGTCCCCGAGAAACAGCTGTGCACCACCATTTCAGATTTGGAACAAAATCAGTGAAATAAGCTTAAAATAAGGGTCAAATAGGCGTTTTCGCACTATTCAGCCGCATCTAGTGATCGCCAGTGGCCTCCAATTTCATGTCTGTTCATACGAGACATTCCATCGGTCCCCGAGAAACACCTGTGCACCACCATTTCAGATTTGGAACAAAATCAGTGAAATAAGCTAAAAATAAGTGTCAAATACGCGTTTCCGCACTATTCAGCCGCCTCTAGTGATCGCCATTGGCTTCCAATTTTATGTCTGTTCATACGAGACACTCCATCTGTCCCCGAGAAACACCTGCGCACCACCATTTCAGATTTGGAACAAAATCAGTGAAATAAGCTTAAAATAAGGGTCAAATAGGCGTTTTCGCACTATTCAGCCGCATCTAGTGATCGCCAGTGGCCTCCAATTTCATGTCTGTTCATACGAGACATTCCATCGGTCCCCGAGAAACAGCTGTGCACCACCATTTCAGATTTGGAACAAAATCAGTGAAATAAGCTTAAAATAAGGGTCAAATAGGCGTTTTCGCACTATTCAGCCGCATCTAGTGATCGCCAGTGGCCTCCAATTTCATGTCTGTTCATACGAGACATTCCATCGGTCCCCGAGAAACACCTGTGCACCACCATTTCAGATTTGGAACAAAATCAGTGAAATAAGCTAAAAATAAGTGTCAAATACGCGTTTCCGCACTATTCAGCCGCCTCTAGTGATCGCCATTGGCTTCCAATTTTATGTCTGTTCATACGAGACACTCCATCTGTCCCCGAGAAACACCTGCGCACCACCATTTCAGATTTGGAACAAAATCAGTGAAATAAGCTTAAAATAAGGGTCAAATAGGCGTTTTCGCACTATTCAGCCGCATCTAGTGATCGCCAGTGGCCTCCAATTTCATGTCTGTTCATACGAGACATTCCATCGGTCCCCGAGAAACACCTGTGCACCACCATTTCAGATTTGGAACAAAATCAGTGAAATAAGCTAAAAATAAGTGTCAAATACGCGTTTCCGCACTATTCAGCCGCCTCTAGTGATCGCCATTGGCTTTCAATTTTATGTCTGTTCATACGAGACACTCCATCTGTCCCCGAGAAACACCTGTGCACCACCATTTCAGATTTGGAACAAAATCAGTGAAATAAGCTTAAAATAAGGGTCAAATAGGCGTTTTCGCACTATTCAGCCGCATCTAGTGATCGCCAGTGGCCTCCAATTTCATGTCTGTTCATACGAGACATTCCATCGGTCCCCGAGAAACACCTGTGCACCACCATTTCAGATTTGGAACAAAATCAGTGAAATAAGCTAAAAATAAGTGTCAAATACGCGTTTCCGCACTATTCAGCCGCCTCTAGTGATCGCCATTGGCTTTCAATTTTATGTCTGTTCATACGAGACACTCCATCTGTCCCCGAGAAACACCTGTGCACCACCATTTCAGATTTGGAACAAAATCAGTGAAATAAGCTTAAAATAAGGGTCAAATAGGCGTTTTCGCACTATTCAGCCGCATCTAGTGATCGCCAGTGGCCTCCAATTTCATGTCTGTTCATACGAGACACTCCATCGGTCCCCGAGAAACACCTGTGCACCACCATTTCAGATTTGGAACAAAATCAGTGAAATAAGCTTAAAATAAGGGTCAAATACACGTTTTCGCACTATTCAGCCGCATCTAGTGATCGCCAGTGGCCTCCAATTTCATGTCTGTTCATACGAGACATTCCATCGGTCCCCGAGAAACACCTGTGCACCACCATTTCAGATTTGGAACAAAATCAGTGAAATAAGCTTAAAATAAGGGTCAAATACGCATTTTCGCACTATTCAGCCGCATCTAGTGATCGCCAGTGGCCTCCAATTCGATGTCTAATAGTACGTGGCACTCCATCTGACCACGATGAACACCTATACGTCAATATTAGGGATCTGAGAACAAACTCGTTATTCAGTCAGATAAGCTAAAAATATAGAATATAAAAAAAGCGTGATATTAAAAAAAATGAATTTTTGCCGCTTTTGGCCACTAAAAATTGCCGTAGCGCGTAAAGATGGGCATTTTGAGCTTCGGCCCCATTGAGACTTTTGATCAGAGTGACAAAACGAACAATTTTCCAAATTTTTAGCAAATTTCAGCGGAAGACCTTTTTCCATATAATATGTGCGATATTTTGGCATCCCGAAGAAGATGCAATATTTTTGGTAGCGATTTGAAAACCACCCCATTCACTTGTGGATCAATTGACATGGAATCTCTCACTAATAAAACTGTCATTGTTATGGGTCAAGATATTGATCTGTTGGTCCTTTTAAATCAATCAAATTCTAATAATCATGATAATCATTTTCCCAAGGCAGGTTCTGGTACTATAAAAGATCTATTTTTCACGTCTAATAGTTTCAAATATGAATCCTTATAAAATATCGTTGCATTTCTCTATTGTTTTTCTGGTTGCGATACAACATCTGGATTTGCCGGAAAAGGAAAGAAAAGTATCGTCAACTCCTTATTAGCCGATAAAAATGTGTCAAATTTATTCAAATTAATTCCGGAAATATTGCTCAAAACTATTTGCTGCAGATGTGTTTTTGTGACAGTTTAAACTGTGGCTACCTAAAACATGGTTTAAAATTCCCAAATTTATGCTCAAATTGTCATGGTTCTGAAACATGCTCCAATGTGGAAGAAGAAACCTACGAGGAAGTTGATGATTCAGATGAAATTGTGGATGAAGAACCAATGCAGACCGGAAATAATCTTGGAGACGAAGACGGTGATGGTTTTGAAGATTTCGAAGATCCACTAGAATCGGGAAGGTTTGTCGAATCTAACGATGAAGAAATGCCATCAACAAGACAAAAAGTAATGGAGAAGTGATTAGAATGCAAGATAAGATTTATTATAAATAACAAGATTATTGTATTTAAAAATATTATAATCAGTATAAAGTATTTAAATTCAATAGTACGATTTACATGTATATTTATATATTATGAGATTTTCTATGACATAAATGTAATTAGAATTTAATAAATCAACTTTATTACTGAAAAAAATTGCAGCAGTCATATTTTTTAGATGAAATCCCCTTTAAATCCTATTTTTAATATTCAGAACAACTATTTTCGCATGTTTTTTGCAATCTTGATGTTTTATGATTTGTAATTTTTTTGTTTATCAATGTAACATGAAATCTTAGGTTTTTTCGAATAATTAAAGTGTACATTTTAATAAATAGCTCAAAATTGTACATAATGATTCAAAAAAAATTCGGATCCGAGTTTTTTTCATTATTTGCATTTTCTGAAAACATTTACCATAGTAATGTATATTTTTTTTGTACCATCAGAAAGTTGAGATTTCAACGAACAAAAAACACTTCGACTTTTTTAAAAAAGCAGATATTTTGACGTGTGAATTTTTGATTGAAAATTAGGGTGTTTTTCGATATTATGTCAAAATGAGGTGAAAAAATAAATATTTTAAATCAAAAAAATTACTGTATGTTTGGGACATAAAAAGGTAAGATTTCACCAAATTTCGTGAAAAAATATTTTTTTTTGCAAAAGATAAAAATAAAAAACCAAAAACTTGGTTATTTGAAAGTTTTCACATAAATTTTGAGGTTATGTGAAAAAAGTGTCGATACAAAAGTTATAGATCTTTTTATTACCTATAACTTTGCCATTTATCTTTTTTTCATAGGACTTGCAGGTTTGCCGGAAATCGAGATAAACCGTTTTTTACCCTTAAAAACTCACCCTCTCCCCCTTCCCGACCTCAGATCGCCCGATTTTTTTCACTTTTTACCATTGTCAAAATTATCGACACTGGCCTAAGTAGCAAAAACAAGACCATAAAATGAGCATAAGAATTATTGTAATACTATGCGTTAATGTTTGGTTGGTTTTGTTTTTCAACTGGTTTGCATGTCGATGTCAAGGGATTTTGTTGTTTTAGCTGTATTATACTCCTGAGTATGCCTTCCTATTATATTCCATTCGGAAAATCGAGAGAGTAATAAAATGTCATTATAAATGCAAATCCTCAAAAACTGTAGTACTGGCGAGATATGTATAAACATTGCATTTAGTTATACGTCTCTGTACTGTTCCTAGGAACTATTACATTGAAAAGCACCCGGATCAAATTTCTACCTGCGTTCGGGTCAAGGGATATAATCCGTCTTTATCTTTCTTATGAAGAATTGAATGCTCTTTCTCTATTACTCCGATTCGGTTATTTCGCACTGTTTTCGTTTACTTGAAATCGTCACATCAGAGTCACGCCATGGGGTTTTTTATTTAAAGAAAAAAAGTAATCATAAGCAATATTTGTTTATTTAGAATTTATGGAACCTATATATAAATAATAAATTTATACCGTGAGGTCGAAATGAAACTATAATTAATTCACTTTTACTCAAAGAACTGAACTTTTCCTAATATTATACCTAACACTGGCATATGCCATAAGGGATAGAAATATACATCAATCCAAATTAATTACTTACTAAATTAATATATCAAAAGCACAAAGTATACATAACATCACTTTTGTCCAAGCTTATAAGAAACAAAAAAATTTTAAAACGAGGAACGTGGCACAATTTCACAAATTATACAAAAGAAGTAACTAAATGGCTTAAAATAATAATATATTTATTGGAAATAAACGTTTTTTTACAAGAATAACAAATCTTGTTTAAACAGTTCAAAACGGTTTAAACCTTAAGTTAATAATAATATAGGTAACTATAAGTATACCTAAATCGATTTTCAGAAATCTCATTTTCTCGTACAAGAATCCGTTCAGGTATACAAAAGGTACACGTTCAAAAGAAAAAGGAGTAATCGTGAGGTTTTGGAAAGACGCAATGTTCAGGAATGTTTTCAAGTTGAAATTAATTAATATTCAGAATCATCTGAAGAACTCTCTTCATTGATATCCTGTGCAGTAATGATTAAGGGTTCCACGGCGTTATCAATCATAAAATCTAACTCCCAAAATTTTTCTTCTTCTTTTATAACATGATTTATGACTTTTTGCCAATTTTCAGAGGTGGTTCTGCGAATGGATTCTTCCAGAAGAATTTTAACATCTTTTAATTTAAATGTTTTATTTTTCCGAGCAACATAGCCTTTTACCTGAGCCCATATTAATTCTATGGGATTGAGTTCGCAGTGATAGGGCGGAAGACGAAGCACAGTTATTTGGCGATTTTGTGCCATTTCATCAACTGCATACCTTTTACGAAAGTTGCAGGTCTTTACAATTGATATCAATTCCGATTTGACCATGTCCTCCTTATACGGAATATTTTTTCTTATCAGCCAATTTAAAATTTCAGCCTTCCGCCAAGAAATTACCGGGGATTTATCGACCTGTCTGGAATGATAGCTCGCATTATCCATGACAATTACGGAACCAGGTGGGATGAGATCGAGCATTTGAACGAAGTACTCCTCGAAAACGTCCGCGTTCATGTCTTCATGATAATCTCCCGTCTTCTTCGATTCAAAAAGAAGTAAGCCGCCATCCACAAAGCCACTAGTACTGCCGATGTGGGTAACAATAAGTCGTTTACCTTTTCCAGCCGGTGCTTTTAGTCCTGTTGATAAACCTTCTAAAAAGGCTTGTCGCGGATTCACCACACTTTTGTCCTGCCACACTTTTCCCACGGTATATCCTTGGTTTACCCAGGTTTCATCCAGATAAAAAATAGCCCTTCCTTCTTGTCGAAATTTTTTAATATCTCTGAGGTAGCTTCTTCGCCAGCAAATAATTTCATCGGATTCCCGAAGAGGAGAAGTTTTAATTCGCTTATCCCAACAAATACCTAGTTCCTTCAGAATCGTCCACAACTTGGTCCTTTTCAATGTCATACAGTCTTCTGGCAATTCATGTAACATTTTATCCAATGTTGGGATTTCACGTTTGAAAAAAAAAAGGAATGAAGCGTTCGACGAATGAGTCTCTTGCTATCCTCATCAACAAGCATTTGAGGTCTTCCTGGTGCAGATTTTGGAGCCTTCACCTCTCCACTCCTCTCTTCCCTTTTGACGCGATATATCGTTGATTTTCCATATCCCGTCATTTTGTGACACATTTCAACTAGGTCATCTACGCTGGATTTAGGATGTAGATGTTTCAATCCGTTAAATACATTTAAAACAACCACTTTTTCACGACACGATAACGCCTGCTTATTCGGTAACTTACACGGGGTAAAGTTCATAAGACTTGACATATTTAATTCTTGATAGTAAGACTATTAGAATAAGAATAACCGAAATTCAGGTATTTCCCTTTTATACCTCCTTCAACGGAGGGAGAACTTTCGACCCCATTTCCAGGTAATTCTTAATCCTACAGGTAAATCTCTGGTAACAGTTAACTAAGTAGTTTAGTGGAAGAGTAAAGGTGCCTGAACAAATTATTAAGTGTCCACATTAAAAAAGACCCTTTCCAAAATGGTCTCCGAGTTGACGAATTGTCTAAAAGTATTCAATATTTACAAGTAATATCATTCATTGATATATTTCGTTAACGGCACCGATTAAATTGGTAATTATATGAATTCATTCCTTTTAGGTTCAATCCTTAATCACTATATGTACGATACAACTTCAAGAAATTTTAAAATGGAAACAGTTCGATGGGTGAATTTAATTTATATTTAAAAATCAGGGAAATAAGGATGGTACGCCCTTTGTTACAACCCTAACCTCCGATTTTGAGTTATTTATTACTCTCTCCCTATTTCGAATGGAGTTTAGTTATGTTATTAATAACATTGGTAAAAGGTATAATTTAAAATAGGTATTACCTACCTACTATGTTTGTAATATATGAAGAATGTTACAATTGAAGTTTATGCCTTGAATTTGTAATAGAATATTTTAAAGAGATTTATCAAATAAGTAGTCATAACATGATTTTCAGCGCAAAGTAGTAGGTATACGTGTTGTTTTTATCGATTTTCCAGTATTTGTGATCATATTGTAAATTATACATATAATTTATTAGTAGGTAATACGTACTATGTAAATATTTCTATTAATAAGAGTTATTTTTTTAAACGCGACTTTCAAGTTTCATCTCGATTTGGAGATTGTTTCATTATATAATATAAAATGGTAATACTATTGTAATATCGAAGAGGTGGAGATCCCTCTACTTCTTGGAAAACCAAATTGTGTGTTAAGAGGATGAAAATAAGATCTATTTCATTATTTGATGAATTATTATTTTTAACTTAGAAGTTATAAGTCGCCACGGTATATTCGTGAATATATATACCTTACCTATACATATATATCTCATGAATATAACAATTAATTCTGTGTTATCTGAACTGTAGATATGTACCTACCTACACACAATTGTTATTAGTGACTGTAATTAACTATTGTATTATTAACGTAAGAGTTAATAACGCTAGAGTAAATCAAATTTACTGTATTGCGTGCAATAGAATAAATACCCATAGTCATTAATTTGGGTAATAATCAATATATTATCAAATTAGTATTTCAATCAACGCAATAACTACCTTAAACAACGCTAAAGACCCGTACGTCTAGTACTCGTCTCCTCTGTCCTCGCAGTTAGCAGACACCTTTCCTGGAAAATCCTTTAAAAAGATCCCCGTAACGATAAGTAGGCCAAAAAGAGTGCAAATTTACGTACCGGAGGGTAGCGATACGGTCCAATGACCCCGTCGGGCATGCGCCCTACGCACGCCTCCACTTTTTTGCCCAGGAATCCCAGGATTCTTATCATCGAACGAGCCATTGATCGTCTTGGTTTTCGTACGAGGAGAGCCGCACGACTCATCTCCGCCGTTTCAGTTAATAAATCCAATCAGTAATCAGTCCGTTTGATCATGACTATGATCGATTGTTGTGTAGTGATCGCATTGTGTGTAATTTGAATTCGAATCCACCAGTGATGGTATTTGGTATTTCGGTGGAGATGTGTGTGCCTGTCTCCGAGTAACCGGACGATTTCGTTTTCTGAGTACTGCGCCGTGTTTTCGGATTTGACGAGAGATTTGTGCGACCGTGTGTGATAGTGTCCGTCTAGTGATAGTGACTTTGGTGATGATAGTGTCGAATTTCGATTCGATCGAAGAGCAACAGGTGAGTTTCCCTCGTCACTAAACAGTTTTGGTTCTTCCACTGGCGTCGATAATTTTTTTTCCTGGGGGGGGTAATACATTCCCATCATGTAATTTTTTTTTTCTGGGAGGGGTAATACATTCCCATCATGTAAAAATTTTTCAAAAAAGTGATAATAAGTAATAATGATAATAAATAAGTAAAGTAATAAAAAGTAACTTTAGTTCTTGGGGGGGGTAGTTACCCCCATTACCCCCCCCTTATCGACGCCCTTGGGTTCTTCCCATTTTATTCTTCAATGACGGTCTTGTTGTTATCTATTTAGTTGTTGTTTAATGTTTATTGTTTTGTATTTTCAGTGCAAGTGTGGCGGTAATGGAGGACCATTCGGCGAAACGACATCCGATCGGCCGGCTTCTAAAGGTGAGTCCTTTTTTGTTGTTGTTGTTTGATTGTGTACAATACACAAACTGTCGAAAGTGTTGTTATTGCAACAACATTGCAACAATGGGTTAAGGTGTGAATAATAGTTTAAAGTACAAGTTGCAGAAGACGTCATATATGTCTTCTGCGACGAGTACTTTACAACATTTTCTATGTTTCGGCTTCCATTTCATTTCTATTCATAAATTTCTTATCGGGGGATTTTTTTATTGTGACATTTAAGTTGGTATTACTGCTGTTTCCTAGACATTGTCAATTTTCACATCATTCTCAAATTAAGTTTAATGGATTTAAATTAAATCGAAATCACGTCTCAAGAATCCGAATCGCATCAAATACAAGAGGATGTTTCTTTAACTCCATCGGAACTACAAGAAGTGCCTTCAAATGCAATAAGGAAATTGCTACCTGATAAGTCTTGAGACGCATATGAAAAAGTTTACAATAACTTTGTGAACTGGTGTAAAGAAATAGTCGTTTAAAGTACAAGTTGCAGAAGACGTCATATTCCAAGCACGAATCCTCGATTTTAAAACTAGCCGCTTGCGGCTACAGCTTAGTCAACACTTACATACTACTTGCATTCCTACCCTACCCTACCCCATCGACGCGGCGGCCATATTTATTTTTAATTTTGTTTTGACACACATCAGATAGCATTAGGGAATATCTTGTTACCAACCCAACAAAAAAATAACCAAAAACAATGCTTTAATAAGCCTCATTAAAGAACTGTTTTCGGCCATTTTAGTGCTAGAATAGCTGTCATTTTAGTGCCGGAACCACAGACCATTAATATAACTAGACCCGGTGTTCCCATTAGAAACTGATGTTTGTTTACATGCCAACATAGCCGATAGGCGCGGTGTAAAGGGGAAAGGAAATATGGCCGCCGTTGACGAATTTTGACAGCGTTCGAAATAGCTATCCATAGGCGTATCAACAATAAGGGGCAAAAAGGAAACAAAATTAAGAAAATAACTTATTTAGATCAACGGGCAATGAAGCCCTTTACGTGCTATGTAACAAAGGTGCAAAATAAGTGACAAATGAAGTATAGAAGGACATAGATTATAAAAAAAAGTAATAATACATACAATAAGTATAGTCCAAGACCCATCTGTCAGAAATTTGCTTTAGATTGACCAAAGAGGTAACCGCAATGTCTTTACGGTGTCTTAATTTGTCATAAAATTGTTTAAAATGCAACAGTATAAAAAGCGCGTTTTTTCCCGACTTGTTTTGCTATTAACTTTCTAAGTATTGAATTTAGAAGAAAGTTGAACAGAGAAAAAAGTTGCAGAATCGCTTTTTACATAAAATGGCATAGGTTAGAAATTCAAAAATTTATTAGCGGTTTTGCCAAATAGTAATAAACAAAAAAAGGTCGGCCCAAAAAAGTGGTTTTTCAATTTACTATTTTAGGCACTTTCAAATGTAGTTAGGACTTCCATATTACAGGTAGAAAATCTTTAAGGTATAATAAAAGAATCCCGTAAATTTCGTTTCGATCGGTTTATTAGATTTTGCACAATAATTTTGCAATCCAGAAAAATCGAAAAATATAAATTGTTTTAAATTTTTTTCCACTATTCGATTTTAATAAAACTGTTTGGGCATATATAAGAGGGAACAAGCTTTCATGTGCTTTTGTCAGAATTAAAAAAATATTTATTAGAACGGTCACAGTCATTGTTTAAAGTTGGTATCGTTTTTTTTTTGCTTATAAACAAATAGATTATTTCGGCGAATTTTTTGTTAAATGAAATTCTGAAAACATAGCCGGAAAGTACTCTGAAAGACGCTTCTTTTAATACATAATAACTTGCTATTTTGTTCGTTAGCTTTTGAGATATAACTCCTCAAAGTAGTGTAGTGTTTAATAAAGTGGTTAATAATGGTTAATAAAATTATTATTTTTTCTCATATCTTAAGAAATAATTGTTTCTCACAGTAACCAGTATAATATTTACAATGTTTTTGTTGAAATTTACTTGATGCATCGGTAATGGAAGAGCGTATCTCTCTTTAAATATCTAACATTGTCGGTTGCACTTATTTTAGACACAAAAACATCTTTATTGAAATGTTTTGAGCAAATATACAGGACGATTTTGTTATGTTATCATTTTCGCTAAGTCCCAAAACAGAAATCCAAATATTTCTTTTAATTGGATCTGCTGGAAACCTAAAATAATAACCTGATAGAACGCCACTGAGATGATACATAACCTCAATAAATTGCTTTATTTACTTATGAAAAGACAATCCCGAGGCTTTCTCTGCATCGCTATAAACGTTGCATATCTTGCACCTATTAACCAATGTTAAATGTTTTTTTTATTTTTATCAAAATACACACAAAACCCGCGTACACAACGAATTCTATCACGTAAAAGACTAGGACGCGATGTTGCCACTCATAACAAAAGTCTATTATTTTAGATTTACCTACAACTGACCAACCGCTGGCGAAGTAGGCTGGATGTATACCTACGCAAATCGTAAGCGAGAATTCGTCATCTGCATTCATGCAACAGCGCAAAAAAAACGCTTAGAATGTGCTAAGATCTTGGTAATACATTATTTTGTAAACAAACGGGTCTAGTTATGATAAATGTTGAATGTTCAAAGCGGCTAACGCCGCAGTGAGTGAATGACTGTCAGTCATTGAAATCAGTCATTCACTCACTGCGGCGTTAGCCGCTTTGAACATTCAACATTTATCATCAATTCATATGGTGGTCGGCCTTAAACGACTTTGGGGGGCTCAGGGACGAACGGGGTCGTACGCTACTATGTAGCAATGACCCGTCAGCGTTGCCCAATAGCCCATCATCCCTTGCACCCTCGACTTCGGGAATTTGATGGTTCTGGGTGGGATTTCAATTCATATACGCCTCATCTACAACTTTGTTCCACCAACCCGGTGACTCAAGTGGTAGAGCAATGGCGCGTAAAGCCAGAGGTTGTGGGTTCAAGTCCCACCCAGGGTTGTCGAGTTTTCGGGGTTGAGAGTGCAATTTCATTCATTCTTTGATACTTTCGGGTCTAGTTATATTCATGGTCTGTGGCCGGAACATAGAAAATCGAATTTCAATTTTCAATTGTCCATAACTTGAGTTCTATTCCACTTGGGGCCCTAAAAATTTAGGGGGAGTCTCGAGTGTCCAAATGGACCATTCTCTTTCATTTTGGGCCACATCTAAAAAAAAAACAAATTCGGCGTGGAACGTAGAGTCCATTCACTTTAAGAAGAACCGTGGCCTTGTGTTTCACCGAGAGATATATTCCGTCGGCTATGTTCGATTTCTATAGTTACATGTAATTCACCCTCCCACCACTGCTTATACACGCATTACATGAAATTATGGAAATCGAACATAGCCAACGGAATATATCTCTCCGTAAAACTCAACGCCACGGTTCTTCTTAAAATGAATGAACTCTACCATATATATATCGGATATAACGAAACTTGTCGGCAAGCTACAGGTCGCATTTTTTAAAGAATCACAACGAAATTTGGTACAAAAATACGTTAGCCGAAAATCTCTGTCGAGTTCGTTAATGGGCCAAATAGGTCCTGCGGTTTCAAAATGGCGGCTTATTATTAAAAAAAAAAATCAAAAAACTTTAATTTCGCGTCTGAGAGAAAAATGTCACTTAGGTTTTTTGTTGCACTTATAGAGTCTAACGACTTTTGAATAGAACTAATTTTTGAGAAATGTACATAAAAAAGTTATATGCAAAAAGTTTGAAATTTTGACGTTTGTATTTTTTTCACACCTCGTATACATTTTTTTGACACATCGTCTTTGTTATCTCTATAACCTACCCATAAATCTACCTTTCAGCCTGGCATGCCATGGGGTTTTTTGAAATCGAAACTTCAAATTGGATGCGCTAATTTTTTTGCGATATCTCGGCTTCTAGGCAACGTAGAACCTTATTTTTTTTTTATTCTGGGGCAACTCGACGAAATATTAACATTTCCCCTATTTTCATCGCCCTGGAAAATTGGAGAATCCCGGAAAATTCGATAGTTACAATTATCAGAATTTTTTACAATTTAATGAAACTTTAAAGTCGACCTTGTCGTTCTGCGACTCCTTAAAGTGATAATTCATTAAAAACCCTCCCTGGAGGGAGACAAACGGGACGCGAACATCCCCAGCATCGAATCTCAGAAATGGAAAGTTCGACGTCGAACCACCGAAATTAGTCCCTTAACACAAACGCACTCGACGTCTCCGAGAACGGAATCGTGATCCACTCGACGGCCGAACACAAAACACACTTATCGCCAAGTTCCCGAGACTATGGGAGCGAAAACGGCAGGATAAACGTCGCGCCTAAACAACCCCCCACCCTCTCAGACGTAAACAATTCGATTGTCGACGATCTATCGCCCTACCCCTCTCGTTCTCTCCCTTTCCGTCCTTTCTCTCCCTCCCGTGAATGGGGGAGAGATAGTGTGTGCGGGATGACATCTCCACAGAGCGCTCCCGCCGGAAACGTCGGAAGGGGCGAAAAATCGAATTCGAGGAACGTCCCGTCCCGTCGCCTGGAAGAGGGAAAATTATGCGTCGCGCGCCTCTGATTGACGTTATCTCTCGTGCCTCTGTGTGTGTGTGTGTTCGCTTTCGACGGGGAAGGTGAATCGGGAGAGTGATAGTTTTCTGTATATACACTCTCCCGAGTCTAAATCGGGACGTGTTCATTTCAGTGTTATTACCGTATTGGCAGGGCGGATCTGCCGGTTCGGGTCTTCGGAAGGGAACGCGATAGAAGAAGAAATTACAAAAGATGTAATATTCCGTTGGCTGGGAAAGTATTCACGTCACCCTGACATTCATTTCTTATTGAAGTGAAACCTTTTGTAAGCGCGTTTGAGGAAAATAAACGCTTTTAGGTAGATCGGGTAAAATCTCCAACTTTGCGTCAGCATGAAATCTGTTACGCTGCGAGTAATCTTTTACTTCAAAAACCTACTCCATATTATTGTAGTACGATATGGATGATCAATTGTTGTGATAATTTCAGTTATAATGCCATTAGCTAATTAGGGTTATTTTAAAAATGCTCATGTTGAATTATGAGCCCTTGATAAAAATAAACGTTTTTAGTGGGGGTAAAATCTCCAACTTTGCGTCAGCATGAAATCTGTTACGCTGCGAGTAATCTTTTACTTCAAAAACCTTAAGCATATTGTAGTAGGTATGATATGGATGATCAATTATTGTTGAGATAATTTCAGTTATAATGCCATTAGCTTATTAGGAATATTTTGAAAATGCTCATGGTGAATTAGGCGCGTTTTTAGAAAAATAAACGTTTTTAGATAGGTTAATATCTCTAACTTTGCGTCAGCATGAAATCTGTTACGCTGCGAGTAATCTTTTACTTCAAAAACCTTAAGCATATTGTAGTAGGTATGATATGGATGATCAATTATTGTTGAGATAATTTCAGTTATAATGCCATTAGCTTATTAGGAATATTTTGAAAATGCTCATGGTGAATTAGGCGCGTTTTTAGAAAAATAAACGTTTTTAGATAGGTTAATATCTCTAACTTTGCGTCAGCATGAAATCTGTTACGCTGCGAGTAATCTTTTACTTCAAAAACCTTAAGCATATTGTAGTAGGTATGATATGGATGATCAATTATTGTTGAGATAATTTCAGTTATAATGCCATTAGCTTATTAGGAATATTTTGAAAATGCTCATATTGAATTATGCGCGGTGTTAGAAAAATACATGTTTTTAGATAGGGTAATATCTCTAACTTTGCGTCAGCATGAAATCTGTTACGCTGCGGGTAATCTTCTACTCCAAAAACCTACTCCATATTATTGTAGTATGATATGGATGATCAATTGTTGAGATAATTTCAGTTATAATGCCATTAGCTTATTAGGAATATTTTGAAAATGCTCATATTGAATTATGTGCGTTTCCTGTTTGATTTGCCTTCCCCTCGGAGATCACATTACGTACTTGTATTACCGTGTGTACAATACGTCCGGATTTCCTCGCTTTTTTTTTATTTCAGGAAGATTATTAAATCCGTCGGGAGCAATGCGCGCACATGGAAGAGTAATTGTACTATTAGGTACGTCGGAGTTGGTTAATTTTAAAAAGCCCAGCGCGACGCAGGATCGGTTATTAAAATCTTGATATCATGAAGCGGGAAAGGTAATAACGTTAATAAATGTGCAACGTATCAATGCGAACAGTAACCGGAGAATAAGTTGATCACAAGTGCTTTACCACCGGCCGAACAAGATAGGAACATACCAAGTACATGAGATATTGAATTTTGGATGTCAATCAACTAATTACTTTTGGTTTTACACTTTAAATCACAGTTGAAAATAATTAACTTTTTTAATTAGCGCAATTACAATTACCAACTCAGAAAGGGGGGATTCTAGAACAGGATTTTATAGAATATTCGCAGTGAGTGATAAAACGATTAATTGACAAAGGCGATTAAATAATTGGATTTTTAATAAAAAAATTATTTCCAAAAAACATGATATCTTTGAATCAATGGTACCGTGAGTGTGATGACGTAATCTGAAAATCCTAACAATATTCTATTAAAAATGATGATTTCGTATTCCTTGCGTCTGCTCATTAGTTGTCCTCCTTCAGGATAATTCAAGATTGGTGAAACTCACCACTCATATTAATTTTAATTCTGTAACGCGAAATGTAAAGAGCAGCGGGAAATGTGTTTACACTCATCGGACGGCGGCTTACCTCAAAGGAACGCCGCTACGCTTAATTGAGCAATAAAAAAACCGTCCCCAACGTCCCGGAAACATCTTATTAAGGAAGAATGATTTATTACCTTCTGGACGTTTCTATATAAACATTATTAGGGAAAAGAAGGATCGAGTTCTCTCAGGAATTATCGCGAATACAATTGAGATATGTATATAAGCGGGGCTGCGGTCGGAGAGATTAGATTAGACGTGAAGCCGCGATAGAGTAAACATTGCGAAAAACGGACAAGCGAATGGTAATAAATTAATAAGTTAAGTGTGTTATATAAACTAATTAGTTTAGTAATAGTGTAAATAAATTAAGTAGTGTGTAGTGTATAATTAAGAACAGTGTAAATAAATTAGAAATAAACGTTACAATTCACTATGTTTCAGATGGACAAAAATTACATGGTGCTCACTAAGTTCCTAACATTAGTTGACTCAACATGACAAATTAGCAACTAAAGTGTAATTCCTTCTTCTCACTTTTTCCACTATTAACTCAGTACGTCTCAAAAAGACAAAAAAACGTAAACTCTGCTCATTAGTTACTATTTAATGACTCAAGATGAATCACCAAAATATGAGCTGAAGAGTAAATTCTTCCCATGTGTGCCAATTTTGAGTCAGTACAGGAAATACAATTTTAACAACATTTTATCAAGATGTCAAATGTCAAACTGACTTTCATGATCAAAATCAATTTTGTAGCTGTGCTCGTTTTCAAAAAATGAGAATTGTATGTTGTAATTCTCCGAATGTATGGAAATCATGAAACCTTAAATCCTGCTCACTAAGTTCCTAACATTAGTTGACTCAAGATGACAAATTAGCAACTAAGGCGTAATTCCTTCTTCTCACTTTTTCCACTATTAACTCAGTACGTCTCAAAAAGACAAAAAAACGTAAACTCTACTCATTAGTTACTATTCAATGACTCAAGATGAATCACCAAAATATGAGCTGAAGGGTAAATTCTTCCCATGTGTGCCAATTTTGAGTCAGTACAGGAAATACAATTTTAACAACCATTTATCAAGATGTCAAACTGACTTTCATGATCAAAATCAATTTTGTAGCTGTGCTCGATTTCAAAAAATGAGAATTGTATGTTGCAATTCTCCGAATGTATGGAAATCATTAAACCTTAAATCCTGCTCACTAAGTTCCTAACATTAGTTGACTCAAGATGACAAATTAGCAACTAAGGCATAATTCCTTCTTCTCACTTTTTCCACTATTAACTCAGTACGTCTCAAAAAGACAAAAACGTAAACTCTGCTCATTAGTTACTATTAAATGACTCAAGATGAATCACCAAAATATGAGCTGAAGGGTAAATTCTTCCCATGTGTGCCAATTTTGAGTCAGTACAGGAAATACAATTTTAACAACCATTTATCAAGATGTCAAACTGACTTTCATGATCAAAATCAATTTTGTAGCTGTGCTCGTTTTCAAAAAATAAGAATTGTATGTTGCAATTCTCCGAATGTATGGAAATCATTAAACCTTAAATCCTGCTCACTAAGTTCCTAACATTAGTTGACTCAAGATGACAAATTAGCAACTAAGGCATAATTCCTTCTTCTCACTTTTTCCACTATTAACTCAGTACGTCTCAAAAAGACAAAAACGTAAACTCTGCTCATTAGTTACTATTAAATGACTCAAGATGAATCACCAAAATATGAGCTGAAGGGTAAATTCTTCCCATGTGTGCCAATTTTGAGTCAGTACAGGAAATACAATTTTAACAACCATTTATCAAGATGTCAAACTGACTTTCATGATCAAAATCAATTTTGTAGCTGTGCTCGATTTCAAAAAATGAGAATTGTATGTTGCAATTCTCCGAATGTATGGAAATCATTAAACCTTAAATCTTGCTCACTAAGTTCCTAACATTAGTTGACTCAAGATGACAAATTAGCAACTAAAGCGTAATTCCTTCTTCTCATTTTTTCCACTATTAACTCAGTACGTCTCAAAAAAAAACAAAAAAACGTAAACTCTACTCATTAGTTATTATTAAATGACTCAAGATGATTCAAATGATACCAAAATATGAGCTGAAGAGTAAATTCTTCCCATGTGTGCCAATTTTGAGTCAGTACAGGAAATACAATTTTAACAACATTTTATCAAGATGTCAAATGTCAAACTGACTTTCATGATTCAAAACCAATTTTGTAGCTGTGCTCGTTTTCAAAAAAATGAGAATTGTATGTTGCAATTCTCCGAATGTATGGAAATCATGAAACCTTAAATCTTGCTCACTAAGTTCCTAACATTAGTTGACTCAAGATGACAAATTAGCAACTAAAGTGTAATTTCTTCTTCTCACTTTTTCCACTATTAACTCAGTACGTCTCAAAAAGACAAAAAAACTTAAACTCTGCTCATTAGTTACTGTTAAATGACTCAAGATGAATCACCAAAATCTGAGCTGAAGAGTAAATTCTTCCCATGTGTGCCAATTTTGAGTCAGTACAGGAAATACAATTTTAACAACCATTTATCAAGATGTCAAACTGACTTTCATGATCAAAATCAATTTTGTAGCTGTGCTCGATTTCAAAAAATGAGAATTGTATGTTGCAATTCTCCGAATGTATGGAAATCATTAAACCTTAAATCTTGCTCACTAAGTTCCTAACATTAGTTGACTCAAGATGACAAATTAGCAACTAAAGCGTAATTCCTTCTTCTCATTTTTTCCACTATTAACTCAGTACGTCTCAAAAAAAAACAAAAAAACGTAAACTCTACTCATTAGTTATTATTAAATGACTCAAGATGATTCAAATGATACCAAAATATGAGCTGAAGAGTAAATTCTTCCCATGTGTGCCAATTTTGAGTCAGTACAGGAAATACAATTTTAACAACCATTTATCAAGATGTCAAACTGACTTTCATGATCAAAATCAATTTTGTAGCTGTGCTCGATTTCAAAAAATGAGAATTGTATGTTGCAATTCTCCGAATGTATGGAAATCATTAAACCTTAAATCTTGCTCACTAAGTTCCTAACATTAGTTGACTCAAGATGACAAATTAGCAACTAAAGCGTAATTCCTTCTTCTCATTTTTTCCACTATTAACTCAGTACGTCTCAAAAAAAAACAAAAAAACGTAAACTTTACTCATTAGTTATTATTAAATGACTCAAGATGATTCAAATGATACCAAAATATGAGCTGAAGAGTAAATTCTTCCCATGTGTGCCAATTTTGAGTCAGTACAGGAAATACAATTTTAACAACCATTTATCAAGATGTCAAACTGACTTTCATGATCAAAATCAATTTTGTAGCTGTGCTCGATTTCAAAAAATGAGAATTGTATGTTGCAATTCTCCGAATGTATGGAAATCATTAAACCTTAAATCTTGCTCACTAAGTTCCTAACATTAGTTGACTCAAGATGACAAATTAGCAACTAAAGCGTAATTCCTTCTTCTCATTTTTTCCACTATTAACTCAGTACGTCTCAAAAAAAAACAAAAAAACGTAAACTCTACTCATTAGTTATTATTAAATGACTCAAGATGATTCAAATGATACCAAAATATGAGCTGAAGAGTAAATTCTTCCCATGTGTGCCAATTTTGAGTCAGTACAGGAAATACAATTTTAACAACCATTTATCAAGATGTCAAACTGACTTTCATGATCAAAATCAATTTTGTAGCTGTGCTCGATTTCAAAAAATGAGAATTGTATGTTGCAATTCTCCGAATGTATGGAAATCATTAAACCTTAAATCTTGCTCACTAAGTTCCTAACATTAGTTGACTCAAGATGACAAATTAGCAACTAAAGCGTAATTCCTTCTTCTCATTTTTTCCACTATTAACTCAGTACGTCTCAAAAAAAAACAAAAAAACGTAAACTTTACTCATTAGTTATTATTAAATGACTCAAGATGATTCAAATGATACCAAAATATGAGCTGAAGAGTAAATTCTTCCCATGTGTGCCAATTTTGAGTCAGTACAGGAAATACAATTTTAACAACCATTTATCAAGATGTCAAACTGACTTTCATGATCAAAATCAATTTTGTAGCTGTGCTCGATTTCAAAAAATGAGAATTGTATGTTGCAATTCTCCGAATGTATGGAAATCATTAAACCTTAAATCTTGCTCACTAAGTTCCTAACATTAGTTGACTCAAGATGACAAATTAGCAACTAAAGCGTAATTCCTTCTTCTCATTTTTTCCACTATTAACTCAGTACGTCTCAAAAAAAAACAAAAAAACGTAAACTTTACTCATTAGTTATTATTAAATGACTCAAGATGATTCAAATGATACCAAAATATGAGCTGAAGAGTAAATTCTTCCCATGTGTGCCAATTTTGAGTCAGTACAGGAAATACAATTTTAACAACCATTTATCAAGATGTCAAACTGACTTTCATGATCAAAATCAATTTTGTAGCTGTGCTCGATTTCAAAAAATGAGAATTGTATGTTGCAATTCTCCGAATGTATGGAAATCATTAAACCTTAAATCTTGCTCACTAAGTTCCTAACATTAGTTGACTCAAGATGACAAATTAGCAACTAAAGCGTAATTCCTTCTTCTCATTTTTTCCACTATTAACTCAGTACGTCTCAAAAAAAAACAAAAAAACGTAAACTCTACTCATTAGTTATTATTAAATGACTCAAGATGATTCAAATGATACCAAAATATGAGCTGAAGAGTAAATTCTTCCCATGTGTGCCAATTTTGAGTCAGTACAGGAAATACAATTTTAACAACATTTTATCAAGATGTCAAATGTCAAACTGACTTTCATGATTCAAAACCAATTTTGTAGCTGTGCTCGTTTTCAAAAAAATGAGAATTGTATGTTGCAATTCTCCGAATGTATGGAAATCATGAAACCTTAAATCTTGCTCACTAAGTTCCTAACATTAGTTGACTCAAGATGACAAATTAGCAACTAAGGCATAATTCCTTCTTCTCACTTTTTCCACTATTAACTCAGTACGTCTCAAAAAGACAAAAACGTAAACTCTGCTCATTAGTTACTATTAAATGACTCAAGATGAATCACCAAAATATGAGCTGAAGGGTAAATTCTTCCCATGTGTGCCAATTTTGAGTCAGTACAGGAAATACAATTTTAACAACCATTTATCAAGATGTCAAACTGACTTTCATGATCAAAATCAATTTTGTAGCTGTGCTCGTTTTCAAAAAATGAGAATTGTATGTTCCATATCTCCGAATCGTTGGAGATATCAAGTCCATTGGTTTGGCAAAATTTGGGCTCACATTGAGCTTTCCAAAAACCAACCGTTTTTGTCAAAACCCACCCCAAAATAGTAGCCTAAAACTTAATACAAAAATATTCGTAATGTAGTCAAAATAGTTTTTGGCAATTTGATGCGTGAAAGTTGATGTAGCTGTGCTCATTTTCAAACAAGAATGACTACACAATGACAGAATGTAGTCATTCTGCATATCTCGGAGACATCGAGTTCATTGAATTTATAGCTATTTTAATGAGCTACATTAAACTTTCCAAAAACCACCCCTTTTTCCCAAAACCCACCCCTCCAAGATCGAAAGTGGTCTAAAATTTGTATATTGATTTTTCGTAATGTAATCAAAATAGTCACACCCTCAAAAAAGTGAAATTTGGGATTGTCAGATTTTTCTTCGCCCAAAAGTGTACCAAATTCAAATCCCACTCTCACTCTCACGACCAATCAAAAATCCTTCTCACACACACACACACACTCTCTCTCTCTCCTCTCAAGCACCAATCATTTCGCGAAAAATCAATTATCTTTTCACCTTACTGACCATCAACCTACTTAACCTGTAATTAAAGGTAAACCGTATAACGGGACTTTTTAAAACTTTTACCAGCAATAGTTAATAAATCGAGCCCCATTCTGACAAAATTCCAACATTCTATGTCGTGACAATATTTTCGACACATTCGTAACACTTCTTAAACAGAAACTTCCCTCGCCGTCCTGACCATTCGATCCCTGCGTCCTTCAACGTACTTCAAAGGAGGAGAATGAGGAGGAGGTGTCCCTCCCGCCCCACGGGTTCGTTACCTTTGTTTGTGTGTGTCCTTTCGCGGCGTAGGGAAACGGCTCGATTTGCGTGAAATTGCCTTTCTTTCGCTTTGTTTCTCTCGCAAAAGGCATTGTCGAGAATGGGTGGAAGGCGGACGCGTTTCTTTTCGCTCGTTTCTGTGCTCGTCGCAGGTAATTATCGTCGCTTTGTTGGAAATACGGTTTGCGCCCGTCTTGAATCGAGGCGTGCAGGAAATGGCAATTTTGAGTTTTTTTGAAAGTCGGGAATTACGTTTGAAACGTAAGACTTAAATGGATAAGTACTCATGTTGGTCAGTTAACTACTTTCTATCTAGTAAGTAGTTCAGATTATAAGATGATGGAACCTTTCGATTTGCAGGATTTTGCTTGATTAGGTACTAATATTAACTAGAGTTGTGGTCTAACCCTAGCACTAATTATAGTATTTCCACTTGTTTTTGTAGAATATGTAAACCCTACATATCTTTTGCCATTTTCTGTCTTAAGACTTCTTACTTACTGATTTTGAAGTTTTCCATTTATAATTTCACTATCGGTAAAACTTACTCATAACCAGGGGACGGATTATATGCGAAATGCATATATATGCAAATTGTGCATATAAGTTATATTTTTCATAAATTTTGCATATTTCAACAAAATCGTCATATTTTCGCATAAATTTCATATGCAGGGTATTAGGGGTTTGACTGCCTTTATTTTAATAGGCGATAGTATTCGTCAAAACAAACAAAAAAACCTTATATAACGGGCGTCCTAAAACCAACCGTTTTCGAGAAAACTCGAGTTGTTTTATCAAGGCATTTCACCACAACTTGGCAACACCGAGAAGAAAAGATACGTATACATGTAAACAGCTGTGTGGGGCCAATGCTTCGCGACGCGTGCGATAAATTCGCGGTGTTGCCACACCACATCATAGCCACTTTATCGAGTTGTATTGATTGGAAATATTTTTTTATTCTTTAAAGAAAAAATGTTTTGTTAAAATTTAAACATAAATACATTAAAACAATATATCTTATTTCATGTACAAAATTATTTTAGATTCTTTAATAAAACTGAATTTTTACACATTAAAATTAGAAGTTTGCTAATTTTTTTCTCGAAAACGGTTGGTTTTAAGACCCCTGTTATTATTTTTTTTTTTTTTTGGTGAATACTATCACCTGTTAAAATAAAGGCAGTGAAACCCCTAACACCCTGTATATTACATATAGATAGAAAAAGAGGATCTAATTAGAGTGTTATATGAGATACGATAATCGAACACGTGGATTATAGAATTGAATTTAAATTAGTCTAATGATAGAAATGTTGGTACAGCAAGATATGGGACAACAATAGGGGCCGAATTTACAAGGTACTAAGATAAGTATAATTTGATATAAACTTCATGTAAAAAGGCAATATGAAACTAAGCAGGCATGTAACTACAATGCATTTCGAACGTATTTTAAGATTCAGCGAAATTTAATATTTTTATCCAACACATGACAGTTATGACTGTCATTATTAATGTCATTTTAGACAAGTAAACAATCAAATAACACACTAGTGTGTTATAATCCATAACTCACTAGTGAGTTATGGATTATAATTCACGTACATATTTAAAGTAGTATTCTATTTATTTATGGTACTAGTGTGTTATGTTGAAAATAATTTACGCGAGAAGATTTATACCACGAAGCCAAACAAACAACCTACTTTAACCAAAATGCAAAAAAGTCACTGTCAAGTCATTCTGACATTTATAGGGTACTGAGATTCAAGTAGCTTTGATTTGATCACAAAGCCTATTAATTATCATCTCATAAAAACCTATTTCTTCCACTTGTAGGATAAAACATTGTATGCCACTCGCGTGTTATGTTTCCTAAGTCACTTGAGAATTTATACCACGAGGCCTGACGGCCTCATGGTATAAATCTTCTTGCGTGACTTATTTTCAACATAACACACTTATAGCTACCATAAATAACTATTTCTCAGTATAAAAAATATTTTTCAAACGCACTTATAAAAGTATTCACTTCTGTCGACTCTGTCGGCAACATATTTTTCATAATATCCCCCGAAAGACGCAACGACATTTAAATAAAACCCCAGCAAAGTCAAATCCATACCGTCCCGTTCAACCCTTGGAGGAATATCCCATTTGATACGCCCCATCGGACCGCCATTAAGGATTTTTCGAAATTAATAAACCCCGACGCGAAGGGTATTAGCGTCGGGTGCATCTCTCTCTCAGATTTTTGAAATGTGCCACGTGGTATTTATCTCTCGATGAGGAGCGCCTGATTATGGGGTAAGGTAATAAATTTCAAGGGAACGACGGCCCGGCGTCGCGGAAGTGACGTCCCATCTCGCGCGAGACCCTCATCCCTTAGTCCGAGCGATTTGCACGTCGATTCGGATCGTTCCAGTAGTCAGTCAGTTCGAAAGGGAAAAATGCTTTGAAGGGCAATTCTTCGGTCGTAAGTGAAAGGAGCTGATGTTAATAGGGAATTAAGAATTTAACGTCTATGCGCTCAGTGTGTATCCGTATTCGGCCAATAGATGGATTAATACGGCTTAGATCCGGCTGAGATCTTGATATTGTCACGTTCCTCAGAACATTTATGTTGATTGTGTTTATGTTTATTTTGTAGATTGTAACTAACAATATTTATGTACCTACCTAATTGGTATCATTACACTAATTATGGTTTGATCATATCGTCTGATTTTTAATTTGTTTAAATTAGTACTTTTAAATTTCATTTAAACCCTTAGATGTTGTGTCGAGCTCTGTTAATCTCATCAATATTTTAAGTCCTTTTTCTTGATATATTTGTATAAGTCACGGAGCAAACGTAGTCTGACAAGCAAGAAGGTACTCATAACTAAGGAAAGGCTAATAGGCAAGATGCATACAAAGTGCATATTTAAACTAAGTTTCAAACAATTATCTACCTTTTCGTATCTTCTACGAATTATTCATTATTGCGAGTAAGGATAGCTTTTCTGCTATTTACATTATTCCTTCAGTAACTGGGCTGCCTATGTTCCTGAAACAGTCTCAGCTGCCTTTGATAACTATATTAGTTCTCATTGTAACGTACAACAAGACATTACAAAATTAGTTTCTCAGTTTAACTTTACTGATTCGAATGCAATTGAAGTAATTGGAAATTCGCCGTAAAGAGCCCTGATGTTTAAAAGAATATTAAGACAACAATGATACATCTACATTTTGGAAAAATGGATACAATAATATGGAACAATAATATCAGGACTAGAAAGGATAATCTTCCATTATTCCTGTTGCATGGAATTTTAACTTCTGCAAGAGATTTTTAATACTCTGCCAGCGTTTTTACATTACTGAATACTGAAGAGGAATACCATTTCTTGTTTCATACTCTAATCTTAAATTTCAGGGAATTTCAGGATATACGTCCTGCAGGATAATACAAGGGGTCCTTTCTTGATATCTCTGCAAATCCTTTAATTTAAAAATATACCTGCAAAATAATCGAACTTGAAATTGAACATGTATAGAGAAATAACATCAGGACTAAAAAGGATAATCTTCCATTAATCCTGTTGTATGTAATTTTGAGAGAGTAACTCCTGCAGGAAATTTTAAATACTCTGCTGACGTTTTTGATGCCACCTGTTTTACAGTACTAAGTACTGAATGAGAAATACCATTTTTTATTTCATACTCTAATCTTAAACTTCGGGGAATTTCAGGATACCTACATGTCCTGCAGGATAATACAAGGGGTCTTTTCTTGAAATCTGTGCAAATCCTTTAATTTCGAACTATTCCTGCAAGATAATCGAACTTGAAATTGATTATTTATTGAGAAATAATATCAGGACTAAAAAGGATAATTTTCCATTAATCCTGTTGCATGAAATTTTGAGAAAGTAACTCCTGCAAGAAGCTTTAAATACTCTTCTAGATTTTTTGATGCCACCTTTTTTACAGTACTGAATACTTAATAAGTAATACCATTTCTGTTTTTATACTCTAATCTTAGACTTTAAGGAATTTCAGGATACATGTCCTGCAGGATAATACAAGGGATCCTTTTTCGAAACCTATGCAAATCCTTTAATTTCAAAATATTCCTGCAAGATAATCGAACTTGAAATTGATTATTTATTGAGAAATAACATCAGGACTAAAAAGGATAATCTTCCATTATTCCTGTTGCATGGAATTTCAAGAAAGTAACTTCTGCAAGAAATTTTAAATACTCTACTGGCGTTTCTGATGCCACATATTTTACAGTACTGAATACTGAATGAGGAATACCATTTCTTATTTCGTACTCTAATATTAAACTTCAAGGAATTTTAGGATGCATGTCCTGCAGGATAATAAAAGAGGTCCTTTTTTGAAACCTGTGCAAATCCTTTAATTGCAAAATATTCCTGCAAGATAATCGAACTTGAAATTAATCATGTATAGAGAAATAACATCAGGACTAAAAAGGATAATCTTCCATTATTCCTGTTGCATGGAATTTCAAGAAAGTAACTTCTGCAAGAGATTTTAAATACTCTGCTGGCGTTTTTGATGACACCTTTTTTACAGTACTGAATACTGAATGAGGAATACCACTTCTTATTTAATACTCTAATCTTAAACTTCAGGAAATTTCAGGATACACGTCCTGCAGGATAATACAAGAAGTCATTTTTTGAAACCTGTGCAAATCCTTTAATTTCGAAATATTCCTGCAAGATAATAGAACTTGAAATTGATTATTTATTGAGAAATAACATCAGGACTAAAAAGGATAATCTTCCATTATTCCTGTTGCATGGAATTTCAAGAAAGTAACTTCTGCAAGAGATTTTAAATACTCTGCTGGCGTTTTTGATGACACCTTTTTTACAGTACTGAATACTGAATGAGGAATACCATTTCTGTTTTTATACTCTTAACTTAGACTTCAAGGAATTTCAGGATACATGTCCTGCAGGATAATACAAGGTTTCCTTTTTTGAATCCTGTGCAAATCCTTTGATTTCACAATATTCCTGCAAGATAATCGAACATGAAATCGATTATTTATTGAGAAATAACATCAGGACTAAAAAGGATAATCTTCCATTATTCCTGTTGCATGGAATTTCAAGAAAGTAACTTCTGCAAGAGATTTTAAATACTCTGCTGGCGTTTTTGATGACACCTTTTTTACAGTACTGAATACTGAATGAGGAATACCATTTCTGTTTTTATACTCTTAACTTAGACTTCAAGGAATTTCAGGATACATGTCCTGCAGGATAATACAAGGTTTCCTTTTTTGAATCCTGTGCAAATCCTTTGATTTCACAATATTCCTGCAAGATAATCGAACATGAAATCGATTATTTATTGAGGAATAACATCAGGACTAAAAAGGATAATCTTCCATTAATCCTGTTGCATGTAATTTTGAGAGAGTAACTCCTGCAGGAAATTTTAAATACTCTGCTGACGTTTTTGATGCCACCTTTTTTACAGTACTAAATATTCAATGAGGAATACCATTTCTTATTTCATACTGTTATCTTAAACTTCAAGGAATTTCAGGATACATGTCCTGCAGGACATGTATCCTGGAATTTTGAAAAAGTAACTACTGCAAGAGATTTTATATACGCTGCTGGCGTTTCTGATGCCACATTTTTTACAGTACTGAATACTGAATGAAAAATACCATTTCTAATTTCATACTCTAATCTTAAACTTCAGGAAATTTCAGGATACACGTCCTGCAGGATAATACAAGAAGTCATTTTTTGAAACCTGTGCAAATCCTTTAATTTCGAAATATTCCTGCAAGATAATAGAACTTGAAATTGATTATTTATTGAGAAATAACATCAGGACTAAAAAGGATAATCTTCCATTATTCCTGTTGCATGGAATTTCAAGAAAGTAACTTCTGCAAGAGATTTTAAATACTCTGCTGGCGTTTTTGATGACACCTTTTTTACAGTACTGAATACTGAATGAGGAATACCACTTCTTATTTAATACTCTAATCTTAAACTTCAGGAAATTTCAGGATACACGTCCTGCAGGATAATACAAGAAGTCATTTTTTGAAACCTGTGCAAATCCTTTAATTTCGAAATATTCCTGCAAGATAATAGAACTTGAAATTGATTATTTATTGAGAAATAACATCAGGACTAAAAAGGATAATCTTCCATTATTCCTGTTGCATGGAATTTCAAGAAAGTAACTTCTGCAAGAGATTTTAAATACTCTGCTGGCGTTTTTGATGACACCTTTTTTACAGTACTGAATACTGAATGAGGAATACCATTTCTGTTTTTATACTCTTAACTTAGACTTCAAGGAATTTCAGGATACATGTCCTGCAGGATAATACAAGGTTTCCTTTTTTGAATCCTGTGCAAATCCTTTGATTTCACAATATTCCTGCAAGATAATCGAACATGAAATCGATTATTTATTGAGGAATAACATCAGGACTAAAAAGGATAATCTTCCATTATTCCTGTTGCATGGAATTTCAAGAAAGTAACTTCTGCAAGAGATTTTAAATACTCTGCTGGCGTTTTTGATGACACCTTTTTTACAGTACTGAATACTGAATGAGGAATACCATTTCTGTTTTTATACTCTTAACTTAGACTTCAAGGAATTTCAGGATACATGTCCTGCAGGATAATACAAGGTTTCCTTTTTTGAATCCTGTGCAAATCCTTTGATTTCACAATATTCCTGCAAGATAATCGAACATGAAATCGATTATTTATTGAGGAATAACATCAGGACTAAAAAGGATAATCTTCCATTAATCCTGTTGCATGTAATTTTGAGAGAGTAACTCCTGCAGGAAATTTTAAATACTCTGCTGACGTTTTTGATGCCACCTTTTTTACAGTACTAAATATTCAATGAGGAATACCATTTCTTATTTCATACTGTTATCTTAAACTTCAAGGAATTTCAGGATACATGTCCTGCAGGACATGTATCCTGGAATTTTGAAAAAGTAACTACTGCAAGAGATTTTATATACGCTGCTGGCGTTTCTGATGCCACATTTTTTACAGTACTGAATACTGAATGAAAAATACCATTTCTAATTTCATACTCTAATCTTAAACTTCAGGAAATTTCAGGATACACGTCCTGCAGGATAATACAAGAAGTCATTTTTTGAAACCTGTGCAAATCCTTTAATTTCGAAATATTCCTGCAAGATAATAGAACTTGAAATTGATTATTTATTGAGAAATAACATCAGGACTAAAAAGGATAATCTTCCATTATTCCTGTTGCATGGAATTTCAAGAAAGTAACTTCTGCAAGAGATTTTAAATACTCTGCTGGCGTTTTTGATGACACCTTTTTTTACAGTACTGAATACTGAATGAGGAATACCATTTCTTATTTCAAGGAATTTCAGGATACATGTCCTGCAGGATAATACAAGGGGTCCTTTTTTGAAACCTGTGCAGATCCTTTAATTGCAAAATATTCCTGCAAGATAATCGAACTTAAAATTGATTTTTTTATTGAGAAATAACATCAGGACTAAAATGGATAATCTTCCATTAATCCCGTTTCATGAAGTTACTTCTACAGGAGATTCCAGGTATTTTGTTTGCGTTAATAAGGTCACATCCCTTATATTCCTGAATATTGAATCAGAAATAACACTCTTTTTTTGAAATCTTAATTTTATACTATATAGATTTCCAGAATACAATTCCAGAATTCCAAAATATAGAAACGGCTTCGAGCATCATTTTCCCGTTCCTCACATGAATCTTCCGGAGCTTCTGTTTCTCTCGATAAGGGTACGTTAGTCCTGGCATATTTTGAGGTAAGTTGCGAAGCATCTTGACGCATTAGTTCCAAACGTTTACGTCCGTATCGTTCGCAGTTAGCGTCGTTCGGAACGTGCCGAGTTTCCTCGTCGGAATAGGTTATTGTGCTCATTTCCCGTGTCCCTTACTTTTCCCCTCGACCGTGAGCGAAATTCGTATTTTCCTCGACACACACACACACACACACACACACACACACACACACACACACACACACACACACACACACACACACACACACACACACACACACACACACACACACACACACACACACACACACACACACACACACACACACACACACACACACACACACACACACACACACACACACACACACACACACACACACACACACACACACACACACACACACACACACACACACACACACACACACACACACACACACACACACACACACACACACACACACACACACACACACACACACACACACACACACACACACACACACACACACACACACACACACACACACACACACACACACACACACACACACACACACACACACACACACACACACACACACACACACACACACACACACACACACACACACACACACACACACACACACACACACACACACACACACACACACACACACACACACACACACACACACACACACACACACACACACACACACACACACACACACACACACACACACACACACACACACACACACACACACACACACACACACACACACACACACACACACACACACACACACACACACACACACACACACACACACACACACACACACACACACACACACACACACACACACACACACACACACACACACACACACACACACACACACACACACACACACACACACACACACACACACACACACACACACACACACACACACACACACACACACACACACACACACACACACACACACACACACACACACACACACACACACACACACACACACACACACACACACACACACACACACACACACACACACACACACACACACACACACACACACACACACACACACACACACACACACACACACACACACACACACACACACACACACACACACACACACACACACACACACACACACACACACACACACACACACACACACACACACACACACACACACACACACACACACACACACACACACACACACACACACACACACACACACACACACACACACACACACACACACACACACACACACACACACACACACACACACACACACACACACACACACACACACACACACACACACACACACACACACACACACACACACACACACACACACACACACACACACACACACACACACACACACACACACACACACACACACACACACACACACACACACACACACACACACACACACACACACACACACACACACACACACACACACACACACACACACACACACACACACACACACACACACACACACACACACACACACACACACACACACACACACACACACACACACACACACACACACACACACACACACACACACACACACACACACACACACACACACACACACACACACACACACACACACACACACACACACACACACACACACACACACACACACACACACACACACACACACACACACACACACACACACACACACACACACACACACACACACACACACACACACACACACACACACACACACACACACACACACACACACACACACACACACACACACACACACACACACACACACACACACACACACACACACACACACACACACACACACACACACACACACACACACACACACACACACACACACACACACACACACACACACACACACACACACACACACACACACACACACACACACACACACACACACACACACACACACACACACACACACACACACACACACACACACACACACACACACACACACACACACACACACACACACACACACACACACACACACACACACACACACACACACACACACACACACACACACACACACACACACACACACACACACACACACACACACACACACACACACACACACACACACACACACACACACACACACACACACACACACACACACACACACACACACACACACACACACACACACACACACACACACACACACACACACACACACACACACACACACACACACACACACACACACACACACACACACACACACACACACACACACACACACACACACACACACACACACACACACACACACACACACACACACACACAAAATCCTCCGTCACTCAACCGTACCAAATACGTTTTCAATACATTAGAGAGAGGGGCAGATAAAAGCCAAACATGCCGCTCGCGTATATCTTGAGTTAGTCGTCGACAAAAAGTCCTCCAGATACATCGGATGTTCATTCCGTGTTCTACATGATAGATTCTCAATTCAAACAGAACTAATTCATGGAAATTGGATTTCCATCGTATGTGTGTGTGGGTGAGTGTGCGAGCGCCATCCGGCTATCACTTGGATAAACACATAACCCATCATTCCTTTGTTGACAGTTTGCCCCCTTCTACCTCCATTGTACTCCATTTCTGTATTAATTTCAATTTCCATTTTACGAACGGGAACGGGCGATTCCATCTGCCGTGCATAATGGATAGTTCGTTTTTCCTCAGCAATTCCCTCTTTATCCCCTCTTTGAAAAAATAACAGAATAATTGATCCGTTTTTAAACACAGTGCTACTGGGTGATCAAGAATGACTGTTTGAGTTGGCAATCCTACCTGGAGGATTTTTTTGTCTAAGGGTTTGCAACGCTATAGCCAGATATGTTTATTTGACAAAAAATTTTACATAACAATCAGCGATACGATTGTAGGTTATGCTCCTAAAGACATTGTCCTCCAAGAGCCCAAATAACGAAAAATCTAATGGAGTGAGGTCTGGTGACCTGCTTGGCCAAATGCCCTGACTAATTACTCTGTCGCCAAAATTCTCCCTTACATATCCCATAGTAGCACGAGCCGTATGTCTTGTTGGAAATATCCAATTTGACGCTCTTCGTCTGTTAATTGGTTCATAAAAGGCCTCAAAAGGTGTCGGATATATCTCTCCGAATTGACGGTAAAACTAAAGAATATCGGCCCTTACA
This sequence comes from Cryptocephalus moraei, assembly GCA_946251905.1. NCBI lineage: Eukaryota > Metazoa > Arthropoda > Insecta > Coleoptera > Chrysomelidae > Cryptocephalus > Cryptocephalus moraei. The sequence continues at coordinate 18,101,484 of OX276465.1, read as the reverse complement.
CCCGCGTCCTTGAAACTGCCAACCAAACACCAACTTTAATCGGGTGCAAATGTGTCTCTGATTGCATAAGGATTTTAACCTGACCAAATTAAAAATTTTAATAAAAATAATAAAAATAAATAAATAAACTAATAAAAATAATAAAAATAATCAATAAGTAACAATAATTAATGAAATAATAATAATAAAACTTCATATTTCGTCAAATCACGGTGGTATACGCAAAAAACTGTCGATATAAGTGATAAAATATGAAATTTAACTTTTCGTTTGTTTTAAAAATCATCAAGTTGTCATAATCATGTTTGAGGGTCTTTTAATTTTTTAATCCTTTAAATAAATAAGTAGGATACAAATAAGATAAGAGAAAGTAAATAAGTTCCTCAAATCTAGACATACGAAGTAATATGCTTTACTTTAAATGAAGCAATTAAGCTTATTCCCCATTTTTATTTACTTCAATAAATAAATAATTTATAATTAATGTATGCCCCAATTAATAATAAAATTATTCTCCTAAATTTATTCCCCATTATTTATTTTATAGAGAAAACTGAAATTTAGACAAAGCATAAATTTTTATAAAGTACTAATTTTTTTATATAAATTTATATACAAGAATCAAACGAATAATAAGTATAATATTAAATTATCCTTTATTTAGTTAATAATCCTATATTATCTATAAAAAAAATTATAGTGCAACCAAACTAATAGTAGTTTGGTTTGTTAAAGTTATTTCAGTTTACTTAACTTTCTTAATAATACATCATGAAATTTTTGTTTGTTTCAGTATCTTGTCGACCCACTATTGGCCAAATTTTCGTAATAATATAGTATATGGAAGGTATCCCAGACAGCACACAGACGTCTTAAAGACGTCTTGTAAATGTCTTATGGTGGTCTTGACGTCTGAAGATCTCAAAGAGGCGTCTTTAAGATCTATTGTTTTGGACGTCTTTAAGATGTCTTGTTTTGGACGTCTTTAAGATGTCTTGTTTTGGACGTCTTTAAGACGTCTGATTGAAGTCTGGATATTTGTTGACTAATAAAATTCCTCTTTATACGTCCGCATATGGACGTATTAAAAACGTCTTAATTTGGCAGGTCATCATAAAGACACCTTTTTCAACAACTTTTGGACTGTCTAATTAGGAAGTCTTTAAGGCGGTATTTTAGGTGTTTGCATGTTTAATAATAATAATAAATTAATTTTGGCTCAGGCTAACAATGCGTCCTAAAGACGTCTTAATGACATCTTACATACAGCTTGCAAGATATCTTAAAGACGTCTTATATAGAGGTTGCAAGACATCCTAAAGACGTCTTATATAGAGCTTGTAAGACATCTTAAAGACGTCTTTTTTTGTAACAAATGACGTGTAAAAGACGTCTTCACGGACGTCTTACAGACGTCTTGCACAGCTATAATGGAACGTCTGTAAGACGTCTTAAAGACACCTTTGTGCTGTCTGGGATAGTAACAAATAATTGGCCCGAATTTCGTTTTAGTGACTCACTTCACTTTGCATCTATCGTCCCTCTGGCGCATTCGCTTGATTCATCGTATGTCTTTATTGAATGTGTTTTTGAAATGCCAATTATCTACTCGTTATCCTCCGGTCGGCAGTAATGTTTCATCAAGTAAATATCGACCGAATGAACCGTAAACATCTGACGGGTACTGTATATCCTTGTTGGGAACGACACACGTTAATGGATAAAAACATCAACCGGTAATTCGAACGTAAATCCACGTCGTTGATGCCACTATTATTATTTCCCTCCTGATTGACTGACGGGCTCTGCCGTTCCCGTACCGAAAACTGAAATGTACGCCCCATTGTGCTGTCCGCATGATGATAATCCCGACGGTAATACCGGTGAATGGGAAAGAGTTCTTTTTTTTGAAATATGATGAGCGCTCGTGGACGTTTATGGAGTCTACGGTGGGTTTTGTTGTTCGAAGTGTTCTTAAGCGACGTTGTACGAATGGAATTAGTGGTCTTCCACTAATTTCATGGAAAAATGGTAGTTCGATATGTTTTATTATTGTGAAAAATTGATGGAATCGAGCAGATGTCCATGATTTATTCTAGTTGCACTGCAGGATAGTACAAGTCTCACTGTACACATGTACGTATACCGAGCTTTTCTATCGAAACGCACGATGGGAAACCAACAAGAACAAAAGAGAAACCAGCAGTAGTTCGTTAGCATGACAGAGAGGGAAGTTTTGCAACGTTGCCGGCCGAGCAGGCAGTCCAAGTCAACGCGTATCGCGGTCGCGTATCGCTTTACACTTTCGGATGTGTGCAGTACAGTGTGCGGAGCGGATGACTGTAATGTTTCGCGAGCTAGCAACATCGCAAAAGGTTGTTCTCTGTTTAGTCAACGAGAAATATATGGCCTTTCCTTCGCCCTCATGCTTATCCCATCCTGCGACTCTTTAGAAACGGTCTGTATACATACATACGTGTTGGTCGTTCACTCACTACTCATCTACTATGTCTAAAAAAACCTCCCGGCATGCCAGGCTGAGAGGTAGATTTATGGGTAGGATATAGAGTAATATAACAGACAAAAATGTATACGAGGTGTGAAAAAAATACAAACGTCAAAATTTTTAAATATTTGCAAATAACTTTTTTTCTGTACATTTCTCAAAGATATGTTTTTTACAAAAGCTGTTCACCTCTATAAGAGCAACAAAAGACCTAAGTAACATTTTTCTCTCAGACGTGTTTTTTTTTTTTTGAAAAAAATAATTTTTTTTCTGTACATTTCTCGAAAAAAATATTTTATACAAAAGTCGTTCGCCTCTATAAGATCAACAAAAAACGTAAGTAACATTTTTCTCTCAGACTCGAAATTAAAGTTTTTAGATTTTTTTTTGAAAATAACAAGCCGCCATTTTGAAACCGCTGGACCAACTTGGCCCATTAACGAACTCGACCGAGATTTTCGGCCAACTGATTTTTGTACCAAATTTCGTTGTGATTCTTTAAAAAATTCGACCTGTAGCTTGCCGACAAATTTCGTTATATAAACTTTTGAGAAATGATTAAGTATGATCTCTAGATACCATAAAACTGAAAACCGCATTTTATTTCCTCTTTTTTCGACTTCGTTAACGAATGCAATACTAGATAAATCTAAAAATAAGGAATTATTGTTACTAAAAATATTTTTTTTTGTATATCATACGTACTTACCAGAAAACAAAAAAATATAAAACTCGCTAGCAAAGCACCAAAAACACCACGATTCACGAAAACTATTCCGATTTTTCCAATGAAAACCATGTCTGGCAATGGCCGGACTAGCTTCGAAGCTTCAAACGATGATTTAACAGTAAAGGCGCGTCCATAAGGAAATGCGAACCTACCTGAAAATAAAGAAGAAAGTCTATTAGAGCTTTAACAATCTCTAAATGTAACAGACATCACAAACTCGGACACAATCTTATAAACAATACAATAGAAAGGCACAATTATGTGGTTACTTGTGTTAAATTTATAAGATTCACTAAAATTGATAGAAGTTAATGAGATTTCAGTGTAACTTGTAAATATTTATTTGGCGGGATACTTACCACTTACCCAAGGATTCCCAAGGCCCGAATCTCATCTCTCCTCTCATGTGTGGAACCTGGAGGCAAGTCTTCTTTTTCCTCGCCATCCAAAAGACATCAACAATCTAGGACTCCGTTAAGTGATCAAAAATTAACCCTAAAATCAAAGCTTTGAACTCACGTTCCAGTGTAAATTTGAATGTCACACAGAATCAATGTACTAATTTGGAAAAGTTTTATGTGCTTCCAAAATTATATCTAGGAGCCTTTAGGAAGTCCAAGAGGGTAGACGTCAGTGGTGGGAGACGTTTCATTCACAAAATTCACTATCACAATCACAAGACACTCTATTTTCGAATAAATTTATGCACCCGCATCGTTCCGCACCCGAACAGTAACTGGGCCTTGCAGAGAATTACATAATTAATCATCTCGACACCTAATAATGCTTATCTTAAAGACGATATTTTAACGACCCTTTTTTCGTATTTCGTAATATCATATTTTTCCTTGTAATATGTCACACTTATACAACAGATATTTTTTGCTGGTGAGTTATTCCCGAAAGTATTCTAATCGTTGAATATACCTAACAGTGAATTTTATTAATAAATATTTAATAATAATTAATTAATTGAGCTAGAGAAAAATTTACAAAAGAAAACAAGAAATAATAATATTGATTTACCTATCTACTTAGCCAAAATATCGTTAGATTTTTTTTATACATATTTGAGAGTAGAAAATTTATTAACATTATAGCAGCATATTGTCACACGCCTGAGGACCTAGGGTCCAAAGGGAGTGCTCGGGTTGGGGGTGTAGCTAGGTGGAGCTAAAGAGAAAACATGGTAACACGTAACAATATTTATTCAAACATTAAATGTAGGGGAGAGAACATCGTAAAATAAAATTAAGGCAAGTGATCAAATGTAGAAAAGTGAGAAGAGGTTAAATGGAGGTGGTTGCTTACTTTAGCAGGGCGAAGGGCAGCAGGTGCGAGGCTCCTCCAATTAGCGGCATGCCGACAAGGACGGGCTCTCAGACGGGCAGCGTAACGTGATACTCGGTGACAGACTGATCCCCTGATCGTTATGATCCCGCTGTATAAATACAAGCGGGATGTTTACGAACGTGTTGTCGTACCTGTCCGAGAGTCGTGTCGTCCTTCGGTTTAAGGTCGCCGCGGTGCTGAATAAGCTTAGACGGCGACCTATTTTCGCTAATTGGGGCCGCATCGCGACAATATTTAAAAAAATAATATCACATACTAAATATTTGTGAGAGAGGTTCAGATATGTATCTACTTGTCATTTTTATGATTGCAACGGTTATCTTTTTGATAATGGTTTGATATGGTGGATTCGTCGTCCATTAGGTATTTATGGAGAATTCGTGAAAATGTTCGGATGGCGAACGTTATTGGAATATCGAGGAATCGCACTTGCGGGACACGGAAACCAAAACAATCCCGCCCCCCGTTACGCAAATAAAAATCCCCGATTTAATACGAGAGCAGACATTTTTCCCGTTCGACGTCGAACCTCATTCGGATTAAAATACATGCCCGGGATGTTCGCGTAGTTAGAATTCAATTTAAAAATTCTACCATTAGATCGAAAAAATGTAATACCCTCTCTCTCTCTCTCTCTCCCTTTCCCTTTTTATTGTTATTTTCGGGACGGCGGAATAACATCGCGATGTACTACATCAAAACAATGTTTTATGGATTTTTTTTGTTTCTTGTCCGGATCGAAATGCCCCATACGTTATCGTTGTTTTTTTCGAGCTTCCGATCGACGTTAAAAAAAATTTAAAAATTGATGATCGAATGTCGATTACTGATGGAATATATATCTTCCTTGCCCGCGGTGGGTATAAATGTTCCAATTTTTAATTTACATAACATGGAGCGTACGAGGGAATGAATAAAATGAATGAAATACGCGTTTATGTACAAGAAATTGTGACAGGTAGAAAAACGGATTAATTAGCGAATTTTTTTGAGGTTAAATTCTTAACATCGATTTATTATTAGATCGTCTTGCGATTAATTACAATTATATTACTACATTAGGATATACTAAAATTTGACCTGTGATCAATCAAATAGTGCCCGTATAGAAAATGTGATTTATCTACTTCACTAAGGATAATTTCATAGATTTTTGATAAAAATGTAAATATTGTCAAGAAATGATCAATCAGCTTACCTATCAATCAACTAATTAATCCAAATTCCGCTGATAATTTAACTTTTTATTCTTACATCATGTCAACTCGCGTGTTTTCTTTTCTTTATTCTGCAAAGCGAGTAATTTAGCTACTTTGCAGTAACTTATAGATTCAGCAATTCTCGGATAATACTCTTCACTAATTCGACACGCGATTTCCGCGAGCTAGCGCGCGCGGATGCAACGCCTCGAATTCGATATCGAGCATCCGCCAAAGAGTCCGGGAATCGACGAACTTTCCACGTTAGGTTAATAACGACAAAAAGCTGATTGGTCATCAGGAGAAAATTATAAATTGGCTGGAGACCGACAAAACCAGGTTCATTTGGTTCAGTTCAGTTCAGTTCATTAGTTTTGCAAATCGCGCCCTTGGTCGGTCTCCGAGACGCGTCCCCTGAGCCACGCCCAAGATGAACCTCTTAGGGTAAGTCGTTATTTCCATGTGCTGGTCCCTTTTTGTATTATTATTATTAGTCCCTACTCCCTTCTCATCATTAGTTTTTTTTTGTGTTTTTTAAGTTTTGCTACGTTGTCCCATGTTTTGATTACTTTTTGATTCTTTTTTTTTGTTTTGTGTGTCGTTTTCAACTGTTGTCGTGTTGGCCGCTGGTCGCGCTTTTCAACATTTCAACATTTATGACTACGTTGGCAATTCTGTAATAAATCTAAATTAAGGAAAAAGTGGCGTTGCTCGGAAGTCAGTGACGGCAATAATCGTTTTTTTTTTTGACAACTGAAATCGAGCAATTTTCTTATAGGCAATTAATAACTAAAATAAAAACATATAATAAAATAATATGATTATAAAATAAAAGTAAATAAACCAGTATCAATTATATTAGAGTAAATATGAAATAAATCATATTCTATGTTATCCAGGACCGGCGTTAGTCGCTGTGGTAATAAATTCATAGGAAAATCTTTCACCGTACGGATAAGATGTGTTGCATTAGTTAATACTGCCCACCCTGTATGTATTCAAACAAATACTTAGATAAACTTAACTTAAATAAAAATTTGTAAAAAAATTTTTGCTGATTAATTTTATGAATTTTTGGATCATGTTTCGTTTTATGGAAATTCGAATATTAAAAAAAAAACTTATAATGTTGATGAAACTCGTTCAAAATTTAATTCCGGAATAATTTGAAGGTTTTCAAATATTCCTCAAAACTTCCATTTTCTCAATCAATTGTGAAGTCCTAAAAATTTGTAAAATGTCAGTGTAAGAATTTTCTTTAAAACTCGTAGTTCTTCTCAAAAGACCATATTAGGTTTTTCCAAAAGATCCTAGAATCCTGAATGTTTCTGGAAGGACCTCCAGGTCCTGAAATGTTTGAAGATCCCTGAGGGTCCTATTTCAAGAGAAAAAATAGTTATTTGGTCCTTTTATTAAAACGAAAAATCCAAAAAAAATATAAAAATTCCAAGAACAGAACGGATTGAAGCATTTAAAATTAAATCTTCTAAAATTGGAGGAAATACAGATTTTGTAAGTAGGTATTACTAAAATTGTTTCGAAATTCAAATCCCAAATGTAAGACACTTAATATTGACTTAAAATTGAATCCATCAAAAGTTGAAGCAAGAAAGGATATTAATATTTAAATTATACTTAAAATAAAATTCCCAAAGGACGAAGCAGAGATGATTAAAGGGATGTAACTAAAATTTGTCTGATTTAAACTTATGAAGGACAGTTGAAAATAAAAATCGGAATTACATTTGGTTTAAATTTTTAAATTAACACTAAACTTATCTATATTTAATAACTACAGAATTTGTATTTGAGAAATCTTTACTTATTCAATCAGCAATCACTATTATGGGAATTATATTAAAATTCCCACTTTTATTTATCAATTTACCTTACTTTTGGAAAATGTATTGAAAACAGAAAATTTTATAACAGAAAGCTTTATTGAAAAGATAGTATAAGCTCTATTTATGCCAAAACTCTTATATATGAGATGGCGAAACGGCGCATTTATCATTGGCATATATGGAGGAAGTGGAGGGAAATAGATAGTTTTACGCATGGTTTTAGGATTCACCTAATTTGGCCTAAGATGACTGGACTATAAATAGATATAATAGGCCGGTTCGGCGATAGAATTCCGTACATAACCTCACTTTCGTGTTCCGTGCTTCGGACACTTAAGGATTTTCGTGTTCCGTGCTTCGGACACTGTTAAGGATTTTTGTGTTCCGTGCGTTGGCGCGAAGCTGTCATATTTTGGCGGGAACTTGAAAGTGAGGTTATCTACGGAATTCTATCGCCGAACCGGTCTAGTATATCTACTGTGAAAATGTTGTCCGTATTTTTAGGAATTATTCGTGGTATGTCGTTATCCAACTAGAAATGATCTTTAGAATATTCTTTCAGAACTCTTAAAAATTATTCAGTAGTTCTGTGGACTCGTCTTGAGGTTTTGAAATTGACCAATTTCCTTAAAGATACTTTTACGGTTTTGCATGAACGAACAATGGTATGCAAGAAGCGTGTTAGATTTCTAGGGACGATCTTCTTCTTAAAAATATGAATGCTATTATTAAAAAAAAGCCTCAAGGCTCGTAGCCTTTTGAAAAATGTCTGAAAATGTTACATGGTGCGGTTTGGTTAAACTGTTTTTACCGATTCGCGACTTGATGGATGTGCGCTCTTTACGGCTTCCCGTCGAATAAGCCGACTTAATTGGAAACGTGTTACAGTCGAAACGCTAATGGCTGTAATGCAACGGATTTCGACTAATATAAATAATTAACGAGAGTTGTACGTAGGCGAGTTTTAATTATTTTGAATACGTTCGATCGGGAAACGGAATACAGCCCGAGGGATTACACTCTCGGAGTTACCTGGAATTGTTCAAATTGGAAATATAAATGGATTTATCCCCATGCATCCATTGTGATATTCCGAATTCGTTCCCGTAATTACGCATTTCGTTAAATTTTCAATTTATTATTACCGTTCGGTTGTTAATATCACATGAACCGCCAAATTGCATTCGGTACAAATTTTGCATGTCTGTTATTACGTTCGTATTAATTGTATTTTAAATAAGGACCTCTTGCGTTTTTCAGAATTGATGCGTATTTGTTGCAAAAGTATACAGGGTGTTAGGGGTTTGACTGCCTTTATTTTAACACGCGTTAGTATTCACCAAAATAAACAAAAAAACCTTATATAACAGTGGTCCTAAAACCAACCGTTTTCGAGAAAAAAATTAGCAAACTTCTAATTTTAATGTGTAAAAATTCAGTTTTATTAAAGAATCTAAAATAATTTTGTACATGAAATGAAAATAAGATGTATTGTTTTAATGTATTTATGTTTAATTTTTAACAAAACATTTTTTCTTTAAAGAATAAAAAAATATTTCCAATCAATACACCTCGATAAAGTGGCTATGATGTGGTGTGGCAACACCGCGAATTTATCGCACGCGTCGCGAAACATTGACCCCGCACAGCTGTTTACATGTATACGTATCTTTTCTTGTCGGTGTTGCCAAGTTGTGGTGAAATGCCTTGATAAAACAACTCGAGTTTTCTCGAAAACGGTTGGTTTTAGGACCCCCGTTATATAAGGTTTTTTTGTTTGTTTTGATGAATACTATCACCTATTAAAATAAAGGCAGTCAAACCCTTAACACCCTGTATATTAATTACATTCTCTATTCTCTTGATACAGTATTTATAAAATTGTGAGAAAATCAAAATCCAAAGGATATGTTGTACAAACCAGTGTATAGGGAATTTTACAAAAGTCTCTTTCAGCAGTTTTGAGGTTGGTTCTTTCACTACTGTATTGTACACAATTCTTAAAAACCACTTATAGATAAGATATATGTATATTGTCACGCTTAGGGCGAATTACGTCTTTAAATGTGCTCGGTTTGGGGATGGCAGCTCAGAGCAAAATTGGTCGTTACTTATATCTACTAATCACAAACGAATTACAGGGGTAAGGCTGAATTACTCAGGAATATATGTGTGTTTCTCTTCCCTTAAGTTAGTTATTAGGTCCAGGGTCTGCTCATGCTCGCGACAATATTACTAAACGAATATGTACTAAAAGTGAAAATTGAAGAGACTTAACTCCGGCGATAAACCCACGAATCTAAATCAAACAACGTTAACGTACAACCAGTGGTCCCAAAAGCTCTACAAGCAAACTATACGAATATCGCATGACTCCCCCTCCCCCCCTTTCTCCCACATATACACATTAACTACCTCCCAACCCCCTCGCCCATACCCTTTCACCCCGGTTCTCCTATTCAGGTGAGCTAATAAATTTAATATCCACAACTAGTGGACGGGGGGGATGCACGAGGAGCTGCCTAATTGGCGAAAAGTTGCGACCGGGATCAAATTAGCTGAGTTGGCGCGAATTTTGCGCGATACGGTAATAATGTTGGACCGTCTAATCCGGTCAGAGCAAGAGCTCTCTTACGGAGGTTGTGATGTGATACGGGCGGCTCATGTTAGTTATGTTAGTTATTATTAGTTATTATGTTAGTTGGTAGGAAGTTACTGATGGCGAATATCGATGGAAGGTTTTGCCCCTTCCAGCCTTAGGTAGTAGCGATTCGCACGCAAAACTAACATGAGGTCGCAGAAATAACCGACTTCTAACTTAAGAGTGTCAATTGCGCACCGCGTCTCATGCGACATCGAAATTAACTAATATTATAACATTTCTAATAATGTAATGAAAAATGGGTAGATAACTAGATTAAAACCATGACAATCTTACAACCAATTACTCGTCTGAAGAGTTTTTTCAAATATTATAGGTATTTTGTAAAAGATCTTTTAGGCATGTATATTATTCTTCCAGGCAATGTTCTGAAATTATGTCAAATTCCTTTGTAAAGTATTGTTCAAAAGACCATACCGAGTCCACGACATTCCCGAAAATTGTGTCAGGGTCCTGAAGGATTATTGATGATAGTGTTGAAGGTCCTAATACATTTCTGATAAGATTCAAACATATTTTATGGCGTTAGGCACTTCTTTAATGACTTCCAGGTGTGCTTAAGGAATTTAGGCCATTTCTTAAGAGGTAGGTAGGTGGAAAAATGATTTTTAATTAATGTTATACGTTACAATTGTTATGTAACAATTGTTTTCCAGCAATTGATATTTTTTCAAAATTGCATGGAAGTCTTTGGAAAAGAAAGTATCGACAATTAATTTCCTGCAGATAAGTAACCTTGTGAAAAAATCTCAAAAGTGTTTTTTTAAAGTATTAAACACCTCCTGAAATGTTTGGAGAAGATTAAAATTTCTTGGAGTCTTATAGCAAACGGTGAACAAAAACCAAAATTGTTTAAGAGGCTGTAAAAAGTTTAAGCCTGACAACCTAACAGACTAGAACAAAGGACACAATTGCAATTATAAGTGAATAATTCAAGGTTTGACTTGAAGTTACCGATCAACTTTGAATTGTAGGGGTATATCTCTAGTCGTTATACTCGTATCTTAGAAGTGTTGCTAACAATCCTATTTCTATTTTCAGGTAGGTCCAATTTATGAATGCAGTCCTGATGAGTGGTAAGTTTTTGAACTACTTCTACAAGGATTTCTGTTTAAAACTATTGACATTACAAAAATATGACATTTATAGATTAGTTAGACCCTTTTGTAAACCAACATTCTTGGCGTAATATTACCATAATTAAAAGCGTATTTAAAAGACAAACAGACAGTTAATGTGAGCAAATAAGAACGTGTCTCCAAGTCATTGTAATATATGTCATATTGTAATAACAATATTTGTTGCAATATGAGCACTTTAAAGGTTTATAATGACTAATATTGTCACACGCCTGAGGGCCTAGGGCCCAAAGGGAGTGCTCTGGTTGGGGGTGTAGCTAGGTAGAAACTAAAAAGAAGGCATGGTAACAGACAATATTTATTGGAGCATTAAATATAGGGGAGAGAACATCATAACACAAAATTAAGGCAAATGAGCGAATGGCAAGAAGTGAGAGAAAGGTCAAAGGGAGGTGGTTGCTTACTGTAGGATGACGAAGGGCAGCAGGCGCGAGGCTCCCCCAATTAGCGGCATGCCGAAAAGGACGGGCTCTCAGACGGGCAGCGTGACGTGATATTAGGTGACTGACTGACAGCCTGATCGTTATGATCGAGCTGTATAAATACAAGCGGGATGTTTACGAACGTGATGTCGTACCTGTCCGAGAGTCGTATCGTCCTTCGGTTTAAGATCGCCTCGGTGCTGAATAAGCTTAGACGGCGACCTATTTTCGCTGATTGGGGCCGCATCGCGACAATATCTCCAATGTAACGAAACAAACTGGGAAGGTTGGTTATTTTGATACAATTTCCAAATTTAAAAGATTGAAGAGTTATGGGAAATCTGAGGGGGAGAAGAGTTTTACCGCATTTGAACAAAGTATGTTTTGAAGCAAACCCAGGACAGTTTAGACAGTAATAGGAGAACTTGAATATAGATTTCAATTAAATTAGTATTTTTCTAAATGCAATTTTTATAAAACGTAAATTTTATTCTAGAAAACTGTAAAACAGGCAGAACATTTGAAGTGAGATTTCAAATAAACAAACAAAGAGGCTAGATACCTCAATATTCACCAAATTTTAAGGATAAGTCACAAGTTACAACAACTTTATAATGAGGCTCTAAATAAGACCCCTTACCTAAACTGAACTTCCTACGCGTTCGCAGCTAACAAATTGTAACGATCAGATAAGCGCCATTAGCCGAACATTGTACCTAATAGCGTTCGAGTAATTAAACCGGATATTGGTACGTTATATGCGGACATCAATGTAAATTAAAGCATATAATACAGGGCACAACTATTAGTTTTGGTTAATTTACGATCAAATAAACCGCACAGACATTTCACTGCCAGTTTCGTCCGTCGCGACGATTACGTTTATATTGCGAGCCGGACCAGTTGGTACGCCTACGTTTTTCCTGCCGCTCAGTTTACGAGCGGATCAGATTATACCATACTGATTAATACTGGTAGCAGTATTACACTTAATTACACTAATTAGTACGCCACAGTGCTCGTTATTGGAATACAATGAAAGTAATCTCTTATACGTTAAAAAGCCTTCGCGTTAAACAAATTTACAATAACTTTTACCAGATTTTCCAAAAAGAAACGGCTAAGTTCGGTATTATGTGTAGTGTGAAATTCCTAAATTTGAACAAAAGCGACAAATTTTTAAATTCACTATCCCTGGGATCTCTACAAAAATGACATAAATTTCATATGTGATGAAATAGGTTTAATTTAATTCTTTAAGGTTTTTTGTACTATAATTCTTTATATTATTTTGTACGAAAATTCAAATTTAAGAAAGCCTTATGATCTGTCACTCATTTTGAAGATATTCTAGGCAGAAAGTGCTCAGATGCTTTGGAGAACGATAATTGTTTCCTTTAGTTATTTTTGTAGAAGTTAGAATAATAATAATAACTGACGCAGAAAGAAACTCATTAGGAATTTAAGAGAGTAATTTTATTACTTATTTTATTTGCAAAAATTTAAAATTTAAGATCTCTTGACAGCCTGATGGCACACATTTGCAATTTATCTGATGCAGAAGATCCCCACGACCTTGGAACAACATTCCTTAATTTATTTTTTGTTCTAAAATTGTAAGTTATTAAACTTATTAGCTTTATTATTAAAGAAAATATCAAAACACATTCCATTGAAAACCTATTTCAATAAAATAAAAAAGAATAAATACACTATAAAGTTCTATATAAATAGTTAAAAAAATATGAATAAAAAATGAATATAATAAACAAAAATTAATTCAAAAGATAAATAAAAAATATTATTTAAATAAATAAATAAACATAAAAATATATTAAATTATGCAAATTTCGAAATTTAAGTAATTCCAACTGCCTGGCTCATATTTCCCAATTATTTGATTTAAAGGATCTTCAGAAGAGGATCCCTTATTTTCTTTGCGAAATTGAAATCCCAGAAAACTATTTCTTTAAGATTTCCTAATGAGTTTAAGTTTGATCACTTCTCCAGATACACACATATATACATATAATTTGAATTTGACTTTATTTCCAGTAAAATACAAGGCTGTAGCTTTACTGAACTAATTGTAAGGTCGCTGCAAAGCTGCCAAGCAGCTGTACGCACTGGGTTACAAAAAAATACTTAATTATCTACAATATTAAAACTAAAACTTAAATCTGAATTTAATTAATAAAAGATAATATAAAAATAAACAAATTAACTATAAATAAAAAAGGATTTTTAGGCAATTCTTGAATTTTGTTTCTTTTTGATGCAAAATTTGAAATTTTAGTAATTCTCACACCTTGACGCACACTTCCCAATTATCTAATACAAAAATTTCCGAGGATCCTTAGAAGACAATCCCTTAACTTATTTCATTCACAAACTTTTAAAATTTAAGAAAACTACTACTTCTTAAACACTCAAAATCTAAATATAAATAGGCTATTGACTATGTCGAAAATAACGGGGGTAAAAGGAAAAGATATTTTATTTTTTCTAAAGAAATAAAATCCAAAAGTGCTACTAAATTTAGCTATGCGTTTTTGAGAACGGGGTTAGTTAGTCCACTTTTCGATTTTTCGGCTATAGCGCAAAAACTATACATTTTTAGACGATATGTGCCGTGAGATTTCTTGTAAAGAATTAAATTTCCTATGAAACTGATATTTTTTGAAATAAAATTTTTTTTATTAAATAAATTCAAAAGACAAAGTTAAAAAAATGGAAAAATTTCAAACAAATGTGTTTTTTTTTTAAATTTTTGACTATAACTTTTTTCTGAGTGAATTTAGGTATAGGCATTGCTTCATAGAAAAGAAAGCTTATGAAATTTTCTTTAAAACGGTGGCTTGTAAGACTTTATATGTTTAATATTCACTGAGATATAAACGTTTGAATTATGCCATTTTTCTCTATTTCTTACTTTTTCTTTAAAATGCGTATTGTTTCATATTTTTCAAAAAGTATTCAAAAGGTCAGATAAGAGACCACCGCCCCTCTTTTCGTCCCCCTCCTCCTTCTCCGCCCCTACCACCCCCCCAACCACCGTTGGTCGTCCGATTTCGCCACGTCCGACCACCCCTAAATTTTAAATAAATATTTTTATTAACGTTACCCTAATCGGATTAGTTCCGCTTTAAGGGGCGGCCGAGGCGTCCGACCGTTAACCTACCCGTCGTCAGTTCCGGACGAGCGCATCTTCCCCCCCCCCGGGGGGAGGGGGACGAGGGAGAGGGCATGGATTTGCCTCCCTTATGTTTATGAGTTCATACGCTTTTAATTATGGTAATATTAGGCCAAGAATTTTGGTTTATAGAAGAGACAAAGTTATGAAAACATTTTTTCTGATTGTTTTACCTTCAAAATCACTATTTACCAGTTAAAATAATTTTGAAATTTTTACCTGCGAATTTTGAACAGTTACTTTTACGGCAGTGCAAGAAACAGATATTCTCTTTTCGCTAAGTTATTCCGGCGTTCCTATTGAACAATTACAATTAAGTGTTAACTATATGTTACCTTTAGATTGTAGGAAAATTGTAATACTGTATCATATAAGTTTATTTTTATAGCAGGGTGCATAAATTAGCCGTCATGGGTAGGTGCTTTGCCCAATTAATTTAGGGTTAGATTGGAATATTTCTGAAAAGCAATTTGACTTAACATTTTTAAACACTTTTCCAGCGAAAACATTTATTGTAGAAACTTGACCGTTTCAAGATGTGTAATTTTGTATGAAAACAGCTCAGTCTATTTTTTGAATTCCAACGAGATTCATGTAGGATTTGTGAATCAGTTAGCCGTGGCATCTTCAACGATTTCACATTTTTCACAAGCCATTTCCCGGCTTTAAACTTCCAATTTACGACCGCAAAACCTCCATTGTAAGCTGGGAATTTAACATCTGTATCCTCATCAAAAAAATAAACCGCCGCATACTCCGACTTTGATATGATGTACGTTACCGGTGACGTTTTCATTATAACTTAATTCAATTTTCTTTCCCGGCAAATCCCCAGATGTGCGTCGCCGACGTACTTATTTTCCGCACGGTCCATTAAAAGGTAGCAGCGCGACGAGCGTATAGTGCAAATAAATGTAGAAACTCCACGTAATAACTCGGTACATGTTTCATGAGGTGCAACCGCAACGTCACATACGACCTAATCCCACCTATTTACTTAATTATTTAGGATGCCCATTTTGCCGGATTAACGGCGAGATAGATAGAGAGAGAGAGAGACGATATGTCATTTATTTAAAGCGTGAGCGCCGTGATTCGCCTGTTCAATCTGTATTCATAATTATTATCGTCAGTGTTGTTAAGTAATTAAATAGATGTATTTAGAAATGTATTTTAAATACTTTTTATGTATTTAAATACACAGTTAAATACATAAGCTTAATTTGTATTTACTGTATATTTAAAATACATTTCTTCTGACATTTTAAATACAGTAGTTCAAATACATTTTTGGGCAATGTTAAGATCCATTATTTGCTAAATTATTCCTTAAATGCTCTTACACTTATTTTATTTTGTTACAGTAACTATAAATGCGCATTTTTATACATTTTTTGAGCATATTTCCGGCTGTCCATTTGCATTTACATGTACTTACATGCTTATTTTGAAGCTAATTGTTACAGTTATAATGCTCCTACGACACTTTTAAAGGAGTTGCGATTATCTTAACGAAGGTGTACAATTCATAAAGTTTTTAAAAAAGTTGTGACATTGTAAAACCATTTTTAAGGTACTAAGTCGCTTGTCGACATTTTTAAAGAAGTCGAAGTTATCTTAAACTTAAGCTGTTGTTTCAAAAGAAGTTAAGGAGCTTCTAAAGAACTTATGAAAACTCTCAAATAACTTGAACTGCCATATATGAAGTTGGAAAAGTAACTAATGAAGTTTTTGAATTAGCTACTTCGTTAGATCAAGTTTCTGTCTGTTTTCTTCTGTTCTTCTGTTTTTTCAAGTAAAGTGTCTAATGTGTCGACATCTTTGCCTTGGGATTATTTTTTAGAAGTTTGAAACTTACATTAGCCTGTTGTGTTTTGAAGTAGCACTTCAATTTCTAAACACTTGTTTACAAAGTAGTTGGTAAATTTCGGAAAATTGCGAAAATTTTACGATTTCATGAAGCAAAGAAAATAATTCCTGACACGTTTTGAGATTGTTTTAAGTGTTAAAACCATAAACTTAGGTTTGGTGTATAAAAGTTAGCCTATGTATTTGAGGTTTTTCGACACAAATAACTTAGATATTTTGAAAATAATTGAAAACTTCACAACTTCGGGCAATAAAACAAAGATTTTAGAACTTCATTAGAAAGTTTCCATTTGAAATTAGACTCCATTTTCTTAAACCGATTTAGAAATTTCAAAAATTGAATAATTTCAACAAATTCACGAAGAAATCTAAGCTTCCTGGGGTTATGCGTAACATTTCTGCGATTAAGAATAATTTACAAATTTAAATACTGTTTAAATACAAAAACGAAATACTTGTTATTTGTATTTAAATATATATTGTCCAGAGAAGTATTTAAAATACGAATAAATACATTTTGTAATAAGTTTTTGCGTTTGTATTTAAATACATTTTTAAAAGTATTTTTAACAACACTGATTATCGTCGCAATTGGTTTCCGAATGGAAAAGGGACTTTCCCACGTTCAAGTTTTGGGATTTTTCCATAGAACTTTCTCAATATTTAGTTTGGAATTTGGAGGGGATTTCGAGCAAATTTAGAAAAAATCGCGATACGACAAATAAGGTGCCAATCAGAGAGGATGTTATTAATTATCCATATTCGACAGTAAAATACGTATCAAAAGTTTTAAAAAAATTCCTGGAGCGACTCTTTAGAAAATTTCTAGTAAGAAAATTTAAAAAGTACCTTTCCAGGTACTTTTCGAATTTGGAGGGGATTTCAAGAAAATTTCATAAAACCGCAACTAAAGTGCCAATCAGGGAAGATGTAGTTAATTAAAAATTAATTATTTATATTCCACAGTATAATACATATTGAAAGTTTAAAAAAATTCTTGGAGCGAGTTTTGGGACAATTTCTAACGAGAAAAATTCAAAAATTATCTTTCCAAAGAACATTTCTAATTTAGAGGGAATTTCAAGAAAATTTCATAAAATCGCGAAACAACTAAAGTGCCATTCAGAGCAGATTTCATTAATTCATAATTAATTATCTACATTCGACATATTGAAAGTTTAAAAAAATTCTTGGAGCGAGTTTTGGGACAATTTCTAACGAGAAAAATTCAAAAATTATCTTTCCAAAGAACATTTCTAATTTAGAGGGGATTTCAGGAAAATTTCATAAAACCGCGAAACCACAACTTAAATGCCAATCAGAGAAGATGTCATTAATTAAAAATTAATTATCCATATCTGATATTAAACTACATATTAAAAGTTTAAAAAAACTTTTGGAGTGACTTTTGAGAAATTTTCTAACAAGAAAAAGTAAAAATATAACTATAATATAGTATAATATATAATAAATAATAACAGCCTTTCACAGATCACAACTGAGTTTGCATAGTCTCGAATATCAGAATAAGGAAGTTAATATAAAAGTGTTCAGCTAAAATTGCTTTGACTGTTGAAAATGTCGTGTACTTTCTAAAATTTGTATTTTGTACCTTTCAGAAGGAAACTCAATATTCCAGAATCTGATGCAGTTTGCGAATTGAAAGTCAATCTTATATTAAAATACTTACCGTACGAGTTTCACCTATAAATCGCAGTAATGAATTCCGAGTCCACAATATATCGGTTATATTTATTAATTAAATGTATATTAATATATTGTATATAAATAATTAATAAATTGTACTACCCTGAGTGGTTAGATGATGAAGACAAAAAATTTGTTTAATTGCTAATTTTATTGTTTATTAAGTTAACAGTCTGTTATAAACAATTTTTTAGTGTCACAATATTTTTTTCTAACACTAATAAAAATTTACAAAAACATCGTTTTATATACTTAATAAAACTTTTTTACGGCACCTTGTTGCATATGGTTGTTTTTTACATTTTTAGTAGTATTAGAAAAAAAAGTATTGTGACACTCAAAAATTGTTTATAACCAGTTGTTAACTTATCAATGAACAATGAAATTATCAATTACAAAAAAAGAACCATCAATAATGATTTTTAAAAACAAAACTATTCCGTAACTGATTAATAAAATAATGCAAGTATTAAAAAAAACGAATATAAACAATAACAAAAAATTTTAAGAACAATTTTTAATTTTAAAAATCATAATTGACCCTAAACAATAGAATGGTAAAAAAATTCAAAAATAGTAAACTAAGCCGTTTGATTATAAACAATTCATAAACAAATATTTTATTCACAATTATTTAATCCATAATTTGAATATAAAAACAGCCATAAAAAATTTGTAGGGAATTTATTTAAACATTAGACTGCTTTCAATGAAGACGGAAATACAAAAAAAATAGTTCATTAGTAATAGGCTAGCTTTTTGAAAAATGTATTAAATTTTTTTTTCGAACGGGACTTTGTTCTTTCAAGTATATAGAATACAATAAAACTTGTTTTAAATTTTTAAACTAATACTTAGTACCTTAAAAAAATATTTTCCATGACGTACTAGCCTTACTTTCAGCAACAAATTAAAATTATAAATATTAGAGACAGAAATCCGGGAGTCGAGACTTTTTTATTGAAAATTTCCTTCTCTTTAACGACCTTTTTTGCGATTTCCGCTATCTCTTATGATTTTTGAGTTATCATCAAAAAATCTAAGTAGCTTTTTTTATTCGTTTTTTTTTGTTAATAGCAATTGTAACATTTATTGGCAAAAGGAATCCTCAAAACGACGTTCTCAGATTTGCATGGGTTTTTCGAAACCTTAACTGTTAACTTATAGACTACTAGAACAAATCACGGGTCGTTCCCCGAAATTGCGACATCACGAGAGCGATACGTCTAGTTGTTTATTCCCTCCGCGTCTCCGGATCGCATTACATCCCCTCAGTTTACGTCGAATCAGATTATCTCTTCCTTTAGTTACGGATCGAGCGGTCCTTAAATGTTATGAAACAAAATACGGTTACGATGTCACGGGCGAATAAAACCGTCGGTTACGATTCCCTTTACGCGCGTCGAGAGTCCTGCCAGCCCGCCGCCCGCTTTGACCGACGAGGGATTAAATATTCTTTTGTAGGGTGCGAAGGTTGGATAGGTGCTCGGGAATTCGTCGGAGATCTTCCAGGTTCGGGTTCGGTACTGGAATTAATCTCTCGGCCGTTTCGGGGGGAAACAACCTTTCAAAGTGTCAAAGTTGGACATAATACTTAACAACTTTAATACTCCTTTATAAAAATTGCTGAAACTCACCAAACTGCTTCAGAACTATTCATTAAACAATTGTTGTTTAAATATACCATAATTGAAATTTGCAAACTTACAATTTAATTTTTTAAAAATTACAACTTCATCCCAGTTACTTGTCATCTTAATATATGAATACCGACAACATGAAAACTTCTTCACCAAAATAGGGTTGAAACTGAAAGGGTTTGAACTGATTTTCAAAATTCATATAAAAATTATGATAAATCAGATTATGGCCAAAATTATCAAATTTATTAACCGTAGTGTCTTTTGGGGAGGTAAGTGGGTTTCAACTCTTTTTGGTGAAGGAGTTTTGAAGTTGTCCGTGTTTATCTAGCAATCTGACATAGTAGTGGCAGTATGTACTGATTGTAAAAATTCATAAAAAAGCTATTTAAACTCAGATTACTGTTATACTCACCAAATTTATTGAATAAAGTGTCTTTGAGGAGGTAAGTGAGTTTTAACTCTTTTAGTGAAAGAGTTTTTAACTTGTCGTTGTTCATTTAACAATCTGACACAGTGATTAAATGAAATGGCTGTCTGTACTGATTTTAAAAATTCATAAATATTATTATAACTCAGATTATGGCCAAACTTATCAAATTTCTTAACCGTAGTGTCTTTGATGAGGTAAGTGAGTTTCAACTCTTTTAGTGAAAGAGTTTTTAACTTGTCGTTGTTCATTTAACATTCTGATACAGTGATTAGATGAAATGGCAGTTTGAACTGATTTTAAAAATTCATAAAAAATTATTATAACTCAGATTATGGCCAAACTTATCAAATTTCTTAACCGTAGTGTCTTTGATGAGGTAAGTGAGTTTCAACTCTTTTTGGTGAAGGAGTTTTGAAGTTGTCCGTGTTTATCTAGCAATCTGACATAGTGGTGGCAGTATGTACTGATTTGTAAAAATTCATAAAAAAGCTATTTAAACTCAGATTACTGTTATACTCACCAAATTTGTTGAATAGAGTGTCTTTGAGGAGGTAAGTGAGTTTTAACTCTTTTAGTGAAAGAGTTTTAAAGTTGTCGGTCTTCGTTTAACAATCTGACACAGTGATTAGATGAAATGGCTGTTTGTACTGATTTTAAAAATTCATAAATATTATTATAACTCAGATTATGGCCAAACTTATCAAATTTATTAACCGTAGTGTCTTTTGGGGAGGTAAGTGAGTTTCAACTCTTTTTGGTGAAGGAGTTTTGAAGTTGTCCGTGTTTATCTAGCAATCTGACATAGTGGTGGCAGTATGTACTGATTTGTAAAAATTCATAAAAAAGCTATTTAAACTCAGATTACTGTTATACTCACCAAATTTATTGAATAGAGTGTCTTTGATGAGGTAAGTGAGTTTTAACTCTTTTAGTGAAAGAGTTTTTAACTTGTCGTTGTTCATTTAACAATCTGACACAGTGATTAAATGAAATGGCTGTCTGTACTGATTTTAAAAATTCATAAATATTATTATAACTCAGATTATGGCCAAACTTATCAAATTTCTTAACCGTAGTGTCTTTGATGAGGTAAGTGAGTTTCAACTCTTTTAGTGAAAGAGTTTTTAGCTTGTCGTTGTTCATTTAACATTCTGATACAGTGATTAGATGAATTGGCAGTTTGAACTGATTTTAAAAATTCATAAAAAATTATTATAACTCAGATTATGGCCAAACTTATCAAATTTCTTAACCGTAGTGTCTTTGATGAGGTAAGTGAGTTTCAACTCTTTTTGATGAAGGAGTTTTGAAGTTGTCCGTGTTTATCTAGCAATCTGACATAGTGGTGGCAGTATGTACTGATTTGTAAAAATTCATAAAAAAGCTATTTAAACTCAGATTACTGTTATAATCACCAAATTTATTAAATAAAGTGTCTTTGAGGAGGTAAGTGAGTTTTAACTCTTTTAGTGAAAGAGTTTTAAAGTTGTCGGTCTTCGTTTAACAATCTGACACAGTGATTAGATGAAATGGCAGTTTGAACTGATTTTAAAAATTCATAAAAAAATTACGATAACTCAGATTATGGTCAAACTTATCAAATTTGTTAACCGGAGTGTTTTTGGGGAGGAAAGTGAGTTTCAACTCTTTTAGTGAAGGAGTTTTAAAGTTGTCGGTGTTCGTTTAACAATCTGACACAGTGATTAAATGAAATGGCTGTTTGTACTGATTTTAAAAATTCATAAATATTATTATAACTCAGATTATGGCCAAACTTATCAAATTTGTTAACCGTAGTGTCTTTTGGGGAGGTAAGTGAGTTTCAACTCTTTTTGGTGAAGGAGTTTTGAAGTTGTCCGTGTTTATCTAGCGACCTGACATAATGGTGGCAGTATGTACTGATTGTAAAAATTCATAAAAAAGCTAATTAAACTCAGATTACTGTTATACTCACCAAATTTATTAAATAAAGTGTCTTTGAGGAGGTAAGTGAGTTTTAACTCTTTTAGTGAAAGAGTTTTTAACTTGTCGTTGTTCATTTAACATTCTGATACAGTGATTAGATGAAATGGCAGTTTGAACTGATTTTAAAAATTCATAAAAAAATACGATAACTCAGATTATGGTCAAACTCATCAAATTTGTTAAACGGAATGTCTTTGATGAGGTAAGTAAGTTTCAACTCTTTTAGTGAAGGAGTTTTAAAGTTGTCGGTGTTCGTTTAACAATCTGACAGAGTGATTAGATGAAATGGCTGTCTGTACTGATTTTAAAAATTCATAAATATTATTATAACTCAGATTATGGCCAAACTTATCAAATTTCTTAACCGTAGTGTCTTTGGGGAGGTAAGTGAGTTTCAACTCTTTTTGGTGAAGGAGTTTTGAAGTTGTCCGTGTTTATCTAGCAATCTGACATAGTAGTGGCAGTATGTACTGATTGTAAAAATTCATAAAAAAGCTATTTAAACTCAGATTACTGTTGTACTCACCAAATTTATTGAATAAAGTGTCTTTGAGGAGGTAAGTGAGTTTTAACTCATTTAGTGAAAGAGTTTTTAACTTGTCGTTGTACATTTAACAATCTGACACAGTGATTAGATGGAATGGCAGTTTGAACTGATTTTAAAAATTCATAAAAAAATTACGATAACTCAGATTATGGTCAAACTTATTAAATTTGTTAACCGGAGTGTTTTTGGGGAGGAAAGTGAGTTTCAACTCTTTTAGTGAAGGAGTTTTAAAGTTGTCGGTGTTCGTTTAACAATCTGACACAGTGATTAAATGAAATGGCTGTTTGTACTGATTTTAAAAATTCATAAATATTATTATAACTCAGATTATGGCCAAACTTATCAAATTTCTTAACCGTAGTGTCTTTTGGGGAGGTAAGTGAGTTTCAACTTTTTTTGGTGAAGGAGTTTTGAAGTTGTCCGTGTTTATCTAGCAATCTGACATAGTGGTGGCAGTAGGTACTGATTTGTAAAAATTCATAAAAAAGCTATTTAAACTCAGATTACTGTTATACTCACCAAATTTATTGAATAGAGTGTCTTTGAGGAGGTAAGTGAGTTTTAACTCATTTAGTGAAAGAGTTTTTAACTTGTCGTTGTACATTTAACAATCTGACACAGTGATTAAATGGAATGGCAGTTTGAACTGATTTTAAAAATTCATAAATATTATTATAACTCAGATTATGGCCAAACTTATCAAATTTCTTAACCGTAGTGTCTTTGATGAGGTAAGTGAGTTTCAACTCTTTTTGATGAAGGAGTTTTGAAGTTGTCCGTGTTTATCTAGCAATCTGACATAGTAGTGGCAGTATGTACTGATTGTAAAAATTCATAAAAAAGCTATTTAAACTCAGATTACTGTTGTACTCACCAAATTTATTGAATAAAGTGTCTTTGAGGAGGTAAGTGAGTTTTAACTCATTTAGTGAAAGAGTTTTTAACTTGTCGTTGTACATTTAACAATCTGACACAGTGATTAAATGAAATGGCTGTCTGTACTGATTTTAAAAATTCATAAATATTATTATAACTCAGATTATGGCCAAACTTATCAAATTTCTTAACCGTAGTGTCTTTGATGAGGTAAGTGAGTTTCAACTCTTTTAGTGAAAGAGTTTTTAGCTTGTCGTTGTTCATTTAACATTCTGATACAGTGATTAGATGAATTGGCAGTTTGAACTGATTTTAAAAATTCATAAAAAATTATTATAACTCAGATTATGGCCAAACTTATCAAATTTCTTAACCGTAGTGTCTTTGATGAGGTAAGTGAGTTTCAACTCTTTTTGATGAAGGAGTTTTGAAGTTGTCCGTGTTTATCTAGCAATCTGACATAGTGGTGGCAGTATGTACTGATTTGTAAAAATTCATAAAAAAGCTATTTAAACTCAGATTACTGTTATAATCACCAAATTTATTAAATAAAGTGTCTTTGAGGAGGTAAGTGAGTTTTAACTCTTTTAGTGAAAGAGTTTTAAAGTTGTCGGTCTTCGTTTAACAATCTGACACAGTGATTAGATGAAATGGCAGTTTGAACTGATTTTAAAAATTCATAAAAAAATTACGATAACTCAGATTATGGTCAAACTTATTAAATTTGTTAACCGGAGTGTTTTTGGGGAGGAAAGTGAGTTTCAACTCTTTTAGTGAAGGAGTTTTAAAGTTGTCGGTGTTCGTTTAACAATCTGACACAGTGATTAAATGAAATGGCTGTTTGTACTGATTTTAAAAATTCATAAATATTATTATAACTCAGATTATGGCCAAACTTATCAAATTTGTTAACCGTAGTGTCTTTTGGGGAGGTAAGTGAGTTTCAACTCTTTTTGGTGAAGGAGTTTTGAAGTTGTCCGTGTTTATCTAGCGACCTGACATAATGGTGGCAGTATGTACTGATTGTAAAAATTCATAAAAAAGCTAATTAAACTCAGATTACTGTTATACTCACCAAATTTATTAAATAAAGTGTCTTTGAGGAGGTAAGTGAGTTTTAACTCTTTTAGTGAAAGAGTTTTTAACTTGTCGTTGTTCATTTAACATTCTGATACAGTGATTAGATGAAATGGCAGTTTGAACTGATTTTAAAAATTCATAAAAAAATACGATAACTCAGATTATGGTCAAACTCATCAAATTTGTTAAACGGAATGTCTTTGATGAGGTAAGTAAGTTTCAACTCTTTTAGTGAAGGAGTTTTAAAGTTGTCGGTGTTCGTTTAACAATCTGACAGAGTGATTAGATGAAATGGCTGTCTGTACTGATTTTAAAAATTCATAAATATTATTATAACTCAGATTATGGCCAAACTTATCAAATTTCTTAACCGTAGTGTCTTTGGGGAGGTAAGTGAGTTTCAACTCTTTTTGGTGAAGGAGTTTTGAAGTTGTCCGTGTTTATCTAGCAATCTGACATAGTAGTGGCAGTATGTACTGATTGTAAAAATTCATAAAAAAGCTATTTAAACTCAGATTACTGTTGTACTCACCAAATTTATTGAATAAAGTGTCTTTGAGGAGGTAAGTGAGTTTTAACTCATTTAGTGAAAGAGTTTTTAACTTGTCGTTGTACATTTAACAATCTGACACAGTGATTAGATGGAATGGCAGTTTGAACTGATTTTAAAAATTCATAAAAAAATTACGATAACTCAGATTATGGTCAAACTTATTAAATTTGTTAACCGGAGTGTTTTTGGGGAGGAAAGTGAGTTTCAACTCTTTTAGTGAAGGAGTTTTAAAGTTGTCGGTGTTCGTTTAACAATCTGACACAGTGATTAAATGAAATGGCTGTTTGTACTGATTTTAAAAATTCATAAATATTATTATAACTCAGATTATGGCCAAACTTATCAAATTTCTTAACCGTAGTGTCTTTGATGAGGTAAGTGAGTTTCAACTCTTTTTGATGAAGGAGTTTTGAAGTTGTCCGTGTTTATCTAGCAATCTGACATAGTGGTGGCAGTATGTACTGATTTGTAAAAATTCATAAAAAAGCTATTTAAACTCAGATTACTGTTATAATCACCAAATTTATTAAATAAAGTGTCTTTGAGGAGGTAAGTGAGTTTTAACTCTTTTAGTGAAAGAGTTTTAAAGTTGTCGGTCTTCGTTTAACAATCTGACACAGTGATTAGATGAAATGGCAGTTTGAACTGATTTTAAAAATTCATAAAAAAATTACGATAACTCAGATTATGGTCAAACTTATCAAATTTGTTAACCGGAGTGTTTTTGGGGAGGAAAGTGAGTTTCAACTCTTTTAGTGAAGGAGTTTTAAAGTTGTCGGTGTTCGTTTAACAATCTGACACAGTGATTAAATGAAATGGCTGTTTGTACTGATTTTAAAAATTCATAAATATTATTATAACTCAGATTATGGCCAAACTTATCAAATTTGTTAACCGTAGTGTCTTTTGGGGAGGTAAGTGAGTTTCAACTCTTTTTGGTGAAGGAGTTTTGAAGTTGTCCGTGTTTATCTAGCGACCTGACATAATGGTGGCAGTATGTACTGATTGTAAAAATTCATAAAAAAGCTAATTAAACTCAGATTACTGTTATACTCACCAAATTTATTAAATAAAGTGTCTTTGAGGAGGTAAGTGAGTTTTAACTCTTTTAGTGAAAGAGTTTTTAACTTGTCGTTGTTCATTTAACATTCTGATACAGTGATTAGATGAAATGGCAGTTTGAACTGATTTTAAAAATTCATAAAAAAATACGATAACTCAGATTATGGTCAAACTCATCAAATTTGTTAAACGGAATGTCTTTGATGAGGTAAGTAAGTTTCAACTCTTTTAGTGAAGGAGTTTTAAAGTTGTCGGTGTTCGTTTAACAATCTGACAGAGTGATTAGATGAAATGGCTGTCTGTACTGATTTTAAAAATTCATAAATATTATTATAACTCAGATTATGGCCAAACTTATCAAATTTGTTAACCGTAGTGTCTTTTGGGGAGGTAAGTGAGTTTCAACTCTTTTTGGTGAAGGAGTTTTGAAGTTGTCCGTGTTTATCTAGCAATCTGACATAGTAGTGGCAGTATGTACTGATTGTAAAAATTCATAAAAAAGCTATTTAAACTCAGATTACTGTTGTACTCACCAAATTTATTGAATAAAGTGTCTTTGAGGAGGTAAGTGAGTTTTAACTCATTTAGTGAAAGAGTTTTTAACTTGTCGTTGTACATTTAACAATCTGACACAGTGATTAGATGGAATGGCAGTTTGAACTGATTTTAAAAATTCATAAAAAAATTACGATAACTCAGATTATGGTCAAACTTATTAAATTTGTTAACCGGAGTGTTTTTGGGGAGGAAAGTGAGTTTCAACTCTTTTAGTGAAGGAGTTTTAAAGTTGTCGGTGTTCGTTTAACAATCTGACACAGTGATTAAATGAAATGGCTGTTTGTACTGATTTTAAAAATTCATAAATATTATTATAACTCAGATTATGGCCAAACTTATCAAATTTCTTAACCGTAGTGTCTTTTGGGGAGGTAAGTGAGTTTCAACTTTTTTTGGTGAAGGAGTTTTGAAGTTGTCCGTGTTTATCTAGCAATCTGACATAGTGGTGGCAGTAGGTACTGATTTGTAAAAATTCATAAAAAAGCTATTTAAACTCAGATTACTGTTATACTCACCAAATTTATTGAATAGAGTGTCTTTGAGGAGGTAAGTGAGTTTTAACTCATTTAGTGAAAGAGTTTTTAACTTGTCGTTGTACATTTAACAATCTGACACAGTGATTAGATGGAATGGCAGTTTGAACTGATTTTAAAAATTCATAAAAAAATTACGATAACTCAGATTATGGTCAAACTTATCAAATTTGTTAACCGGAGTGTTTTTGGGGAGGAAAGTGAGTTTCAACTCTTTTAGTGAAGGAGTTTTAAAGTTGTCGGTGTTCGTTTAACAATCTGACACAGTGATTAAATGAAATGGCTGTTTGTACTGATTTTAAAAATTCATAAATATTATTATAACTCAGATTATGGCCAAACTTATCAAATTTCTTAACCGTAGTGTCTTTTGGGGAGGTAAGTGAGTTTCAACTCTTTTTGGTGAAGGAATTTTGAAGTTGTCCGTGTTTACCTAGCGATCTGACATAATGGTGGCAGTATGTAGTACTGATTGTAAAAATTCATAAAAAAGTATTTAAACTCAGATTACTGTTATACTCACCAAATTTATTGAATACAGTGTCTTTGAGGAGGTAAGTGAGTTTTAACTTTTTTAGTAAAAGAGTTTTTAACTTGTCGTTGTACATTTAACAATCTGACACAGTGATTAGATGGAATGGCAGTTTGAACTGATTTTAAAAATTCATAAAAAAATTACGATAACTCAGATTATGGTCAAACTTATCAAATTTGTTAACCGGAGTGTTTTTGGGGAGGAAAGTGAGTTTCAACTCTTTTAGTGAAGGAGTTTTAAAGTTGTCGGTGTTCGTTTAACAATCTGACACAGTGATTAAATGAAATGGCTGTTTGTACTGATTTTAAAAATTCATAAATATTATTATAACTCAGATTATGGCCAAACTTATCAAATTTCTTAACCGTAGTGTCTTTTGGGGAGGTAAGTGAGTTTCAACTCTTTTTGGTGAAGGAATTTTGAAGTTGTCCGTGTTTACCTAGCGATCTGACATAATGGTGGCAGTATGTAGTACTGATTGTAAAAATTCATAAAAAAGTATTTAAACTCAGATTACTGTTATACTCACCAAATTTATTGAATACAGTGTCTTTGAGGAGGTAAGTGAGTTTTAACTTTTTTAGTAAAAGAGTTTTTAACTTGTCGTTGTACATTTAACAATCTGACACAGTGATTAGATGGAATGGCAGTTTGAACTGATTTTAAAAATTCATAAAAAAATTACGATAACTCAGATTATGGTCAAACTTATCAAATTTGTTAACCGGAGTGTTTTTGGGGAGGAAAGTGAGTTTCAACTCTTTTAGTGAAGGAGTTTTAAAGTTGTCGGTGTTCGTTTAACAATCTGACACAGTGATTAAATGAAATGGCTGTTTGTACTGATTTTAAAAATTCATAAATATTATTATAACTCAGATTATGGCCAAACTTATCAAATTTCTTAACCGTAGTGTCTTTTGGGGAGGTAAGTGAGTTTCAACTCTTTTTGGTGAAGGAATTTTGAAGTTGTCCGTGTTTACCTAGCGATCTGACATAATGGTGGCAGTATGTAGTACTGATTGTAAAAATTCATAAAAAAGTATTTAAACTCAGATTACTGTTATACTCACCAAATTTATTGAATACAGTGTCTTTGAGGAGGTAAGTGAGTTTTAACTTTTTTAGTAAAAGAGTTTTTAACTTGTCGTTGTACATTTAACAATCTGACACAGTGATTAGATGGAATGGCAGTTTGAACTGATTTTAAAAATTCATAAAAAAATTACGATAACTCAGATTATGGTCAAACTTATCAAATTTGTTAACCGGAGTGTTTTTGGGGAGGAAAGTGAGTTTCAACTCTTTTAGTGAAGGAGTTTTAAAGTTGTCGGTGTTCGTTTAACAATCTGACACAGTGATTAAATGAAATGGCTGTTTGTACTGATTTTAAAAATTCATAAATATTATTATAACTCAGATTATGGCCAAACTTATCAAATTTCTTAACCGTAGTGTCTTTTGGGGAGGTAAGTGAGTTTCAACTCTTTTTGGTGAAGGAATTTTGAAGTTGTCCGTGTTTACCTAGCGATCTGACATAATGGTGGCAGTATGTAGTACTGATTGTAAAAATTCATAAAAAAGTATTTAAACTCAGATTACTGTTATACTCACCAAATTTATTGAATACAGTGTCTTTGAGGAGGTAAGTGAGTTTTAACTTTTTTAGTAAAAGAGTTTTTAACTTGTCGTTGTACATTTAACAATCTGACACAGTGATTAGATGGAATGGCAGTTTGAACTGATTTTAAAAATTCATAAAAAAATTACGATAACTCAGATTATGGTCAAACTTATCAAATTTGTTAACCGGAGTGTTTTTGGGGAGGAAAGTGAGTTTCAACTCTTTTAGTGAAGGAGTTTTAAAGTTGTCGGTGTTCGTTTAACAATCTGACACAGTGATTAAATGAAATGGCTGTTTGTACTGATTTTAAAAATTCATAAATATTATTATAACTCAGATTATGGCCAAACTTATCAAATTTCTTAACCGTAGTGTCTTTTGGGGAGGTAAGTGAGTTTCAACTTTTTTTGGTGAAGGAGTTTTGAAGTTGTCCGTGTTTATCTAGCAATCTGACATAGTGGTGGCAGTAGGTACTGATTTGTAAAAATTCATAAAAAAGCTATTTAAACTCAGATTACTGTTATACTCACCAAATTTATTGAATAGAGTGTCTTTGATGAGGTAAGTGAGTTTTAACTCATTTAGTGAAAGAGTTTTTAACTTGTCGTTGTACATTTAACAATCTGACACAGTGATTAGATGGAATGGCAGTTTGAACTGATTTTAAAAATTCATAAAAAAATTACGATAACTCAGATTATGGTCAAACTTATTAAATTTGTTAACCGGAGTGTTTTTGGGGAGGAAAGTGAGTTTCAACTCTTTTAGTGAAGGAGTTTTAAAGTTGTCGGTGTTCGTTTAACAATCTGACATAGTGGTTAGATGAACCGGCAGTTTGTACTGATTGTAAAAATTCATAAAAAAATTATTCAAACTTAGATTACTATTAAACTGACCAGATTTGTTGAAAAGAGTGTCTTTGAGTAGGTAAGTGAGTTTAAATTCTTTTAGGGAAGGTGTTTTTCATGTGGGAGGCCCTCTACACGTTGATGTGTACGTTTAAATTTTGAGGTTATGTTAGAAAATTGCCCCAGAATCAGCTGTGCCTTTCTACTGTTGTGTGCTCATTTTCAGAGGTTTTAGTTATTTTCTAACCGCACTCGTCCCAGTGAAAATCCTAACTTCTAATTGCTCGCGGTTAAATCCCAAAATTCCGTTTTTAGTTATTTTCGCGAGGCGACCGAGAGTTATCGTTAAAGTTCCGGCCGTGTAATACCCGTGTAAATTGGCAGATGCGTGCCTCGTCCAACTTTTGCATCTCCCCGAGGTAAACTATATATCCACGGCACACTGTTTGGGTCAGCAAGCACCGAAAATTATTAAGTTCCGTCGTAACTTTTAATTAAGGCGGTCGTTGTGGCGTTTGCATTCATTTACTGTGCGGGATAATAGCAGATGTACGTGTGCGTGTTAAGGGTCGCCCCTAACGAAATGTATAGGAGCCTGTGGCATATTTTGATAATTTAATCGGTTTATGGGGACAACGGAGTGTAAGAAGGGTGGAAATGCGATGCGGGTCGTGCACGAAAAATTTTGGGAAGTTTTTTGGAAACATCAACGATCATTAATAACTCCCAAAATGGTAAAATCAAGCAAAAATCGTTGGGAAATTACACCTTTAAATATTAGTAATTAACAATGGGGAGCTCACTTTGACTGGTTACTAGTTACTGCTAGTCCTTATTTACCATTTTGATCTTGATTTGAGAGGGTTAGTTTAATGAAATTTTATATTAAAATATATAAGGTTAATTTTGAGGGTCCACATTACTGTGATTAATTTTTTCCACCATTTTGTTCTTCCATTTTTTATAAAAATGACGATTTTAATAGTAATGAATATAACTGCTATTATTGGTTGCGAAATTTCAAAATTATCCGTTAATTTTGCACTTTATCAAACCATTTATATAATTAACGTGAAGTATATCATCATTTAACCAATAGAGTTTTTTCTTGGTTTAAATGATAATTCATTTGACCAAGATTGACCTTAGTTTTATGGATCGGACTACTTTAGGACCTTCGGATACTTTACATAGTTCCTCGTATTTTATTATAAATCTTCCATAGAAGAATAAATTTTTGAAACTTAAAAACTTAACTTAAAAAAAATTCGATGTGTCCATCTGACCTTTTCTCGCATTTTATTATAAATACTGTTTTAAAATAATTTTTCAGGCAGATTTTTCAGAACATTTTGAATAAATCAAATTTTGATCAAAAATGTCAAACTGTTCTTTACAAATTTTTTAGCAGAATAATTGGTCAAAGTTTATGAAAGATACTGAAGTAGGTTTTGAGGAAAATTTCCAAAAACAGGAAAATGACAAGGGTGAAGAGCCACTTAGAGATAATTTAGCTAAAAATTATATTAAACTTTATTATACATATTCGGTGGTGGGATATATGCTGTAGGTTTAAAAATATATTGAAATAGATGAAAATTCGAAAAGTCGAGAAAAGATGTAAAATATGTAAACTCCCCTTTGTAGAAGATATATACCAAAAATGTTAAAACGTAAACAGAGTGCCCACACAGTCGGGAAATCAGGAAAATCATGGAAAAGTGAGGGAATTCTAAATTTAGTCAGGGAAATCAGGTGATTTTGGAAAATATTTCGGGAATTTTGGGGCTATTCGAAAAAAGTGTGGAAATTACGAAGCCATTCATACTGTCAGTTAGAAATACACGAAAAAAATATGAAGAAGCTCTCAAACTGCAAGAGCAGAATAAGAATAAAAAAATCGAAATTGTAAATGAAGTTAGACTGGCAAACATTAAAATCCGTTAGCTTGAAGACCGAAAAAAGAACTATTACAATCAAACAGTAGAACTTAATAAGGAAGTTGTAGATCATACCAAAATAATCTTTACTAAGAAGAAAATTTAGAGAACTGCATATTGCACCAAACCAAATGAGACCTGATAAGCTGAGGCAGTTTAATTAAGAAATTCTCAAGGCGTAATACAGTAAAAATAATCTAAATATTTTGTACTTCGACGTAACATTGATAATTTGAAATATTATCTATGAACCACAATAAATATTAAGAAACTTTAGTTCTCCCGTTTTCACAAGTTTTCCATGATATTTTTCCATGATTCTTCCATTACTTTCTTAAGAAAAGAGTTCCTGGAAGCACGAGGGAAAGACCGCTGATTACAAAAATAAGCTCGGGAAAATTTTAAAATTTGGCGGGAAATGTCAGGGAAAAGTCATGGAATTTCTAAAGGAAAATTTTATGGGCACCCTAGTGTAAAGTACTTTGTGGATCTTTTTGATTGATTGATTTGATTACCTGAACCTAAATTCGACCTAATTTGTATCAGATCGCTGATTACTAAAGAAATGGTTATCGCCCTCTGGGAGGTCGATTACATGTATTAGTCCAGTCATCAGCAATTTTCGCGTGGAATTTCGGGAAACAAGGTCGATTTCTTTAAAAATTGAACTTGTGCCGAAGTGTGCTTTTTCTCTAGGGGTTGAAACCACCCCTAAATGGTAAGAAGTGTTTTAATCAAAGTAAACCAGGAAATCCATAGATTGACTAATTTTAAGTAACTTTTGTCCTATAAAGTTTTTTTGTAAAATTGATATTTTTCGAGTTATTCACGATTGAATCTACACATTTTTCATTGAAAAACGAATGTTTTTTAACGGTTTTGCACCAATACCTTGAAAATCTTTCATTTTATCGGAAAAAAGAATCACAACAAAAATGTAGCTAATAAGAAAACAAAGAAAAGCGTTTTTGAATGACCTCTATAAACCCAATATGGACTGAGTTATCGCTCGTTGAAACATGCTTATTTTTCGAGAACCGCGAAATTTAAAATATTCAACCTTCAATAACTTAAAAATGGTAAAATTTTTGGGGATAACTCAATCGACCTTTTCTAAAGTATATAAAATACCCTTTAAAATGAGTACTGACATAAGTGTTCTGCATAAGAATTGACTGCTTTATAACAAAAATATAGTAACACCTTTCTTGATTTTTTAAAAATTTCAAAATTACACCCTCGTCCTGATAAACCCACCCTGATAAAAATTAAATGTAACCCACTTGCCTTTAACTTTATATAGGTATTATTGATAAGATCTATGTGGTTTAACCGGTTTAGAATGCTTATTTTAGAAAAAAAATTGTTTAAAATGAAAATTGCATTTTCGTAATTTTAGAAAAAAAAAATGCATTTCTTAAATAACTCAAAAACTATTTCAGATTTAAAAAACTGTTTCAAATGTTAATTGCAGGGTTTGTTTCACTGATAATTCTGATTTTTTTATTTCTCTTTGTATCATAAAAATGAAGGAGATATGGCGTTTCGAAGTTTGCATTCGCGTTTTTGGAACTTTAGTTCCTTTTGCCAGCGTTCGTAGCGGCTCGGCAGCGTTCGTAGTGGCTCGGTGGGGGGGAGTGGGAGAGATTGGAGGAGAGAGTGGGGGCGAGGGAGAGAGAGGTAGAGAATGGGTGAGAGAGGGGGTGGGGCGGGGGGAAGAGAGAGAGAGAGAGAGTGAGCGAGAGCGAGAGGGGGAGAGGGAGAGGGAGAGGGGGAGGGAGGGAGAGAGGGAGAGGGATAGGGGGAGAGAGGGAGGGAGAGAGAGAGAGAGAGAGGGAGGGAGGGAGAGGGAGAGGGAGACCACGCGCTTGACGCACCGAGCCGAGGAACGATATTCCATTGCCTTACTTATAGAACCAATGCTGTGTATTATATGCAATGCCCGTCTTACTGTCGCTGTTTCACGTTAAACATTACAAAGTTTTATTAAGAAATACTTAAAAAAAATTGGTTATTAATTAAAAGGAACTAAAGTTCCTAACGCGTGTCCCACGACACGTTTCAGGTTTTTTTAAGGCCCTGTAAGCTTAGGGCATAACTGCGCCAACTACTTCTTAATTACGGTTCCCGGTTTAAGACGGGTTTTCCCGTGATTTTCAAGGAATTTGACATTTTTGAGATAACAAATGGGGAACAGCATGTTCTTCATTCTTAGTTCGTTCAGTGTGCTGTTAGATTTTGTTAGTGAACGAATAATAACAAAAATGGAAAAACTCCAAACTAGAGTCAAAGAGGCAAAACTCTTTTAATAGTCGACAACCAAAAATTTCATAATAGTGGAAAGACACAATTGGGATTGAAGTGGTGGTGTTCCGTGAAGAGCTGCCAGGCTAATTTATTTACGGATGATGCACTGACTATTATATTACGTAAGTACATGATATAGGTATTAATAGGTACAAGAGTAAATATTGGAATAAGTACATATTTTTATGATTTTGTTAAAATTTTAAGAAGAAGCAAATTTGTTGAATATTATTATACTTGTCTTGTCTTGTCTTATTAAGTTAACGTCTCTTTTTCGCTGCTGTGGCCAATTTGGACGGGACCTACAGTTTAACGTGGGCTCCGAACCACGGTCCTCTTATACCCCTTAAGGCTCTCACCCCAGTTGCCGTGCTCTACCGACTCAGGGTGTGTGTGTATCCTAATCCCGCCCTCCTACAGGATACCCGATCCTATCCGGCCTGGTTACCGGCGTGAATAGGAACGGGATTTTGGATACATTTTACACACTTCCCGCAACAATCACAACATCCATGGATTACGTGGGATTCGAACCCACGACGACAGTGATCGCCTGACTCAAAGCCAGCGCCTAAACCACACGACCACCGCCGCCCCTATTATTATACTTGTATTTTCGGGTTACGAAGTATTACGAGTTTTTGATCGGGACTACCATGACCTCACATGATTCTCTGATCGCGCGCTCTCCGCCCTCTATCTCGAAAACAGTTAGAGGTATGAAGAAATGTTAAAGACAAAAGTTGTAGAGAATTTAATTCTGTACAATACTGATAATAAATAAAAATAGCGTAAAACCCATAGAAAACGAGATATTTGGAAAAAATGTAGAAAA
This sequence comes from Cryptocephalus moraei, assembly GCA_946251905.1. NCBI lineage: Eukaryota > Metazoa > Arthropoda > Insecta > Coleoptera > Chrysomelidae > Cryptocephalus > Cryptocephalus moraei. Next base: position 18,065,527 of record OX276465.1, on the reverse strand, counting down.
AATCGATTTTTGTGACTTTTCACCCCCGACTTTAAAACTTGCGGCCATCCAATTATATGTGAATTTTGAGAAAAGTTTTACGATGCCAAAATATTTACGTGTTAATATACTGGGTATGTCGATTCCTATAATGCCTGGACTACACGATTTTTGAGCAATTTTAACGGCGAAAGCGCGTCCCATACTAAATTGTCAATATCCTTACCATCACGGATCGGACACGTGGAAATGGCGACAGGTGATCGATTGCCTAATAAATCCCCGGGACGCGGGACGTATGTGTATTTCGAAATGATGAACGACGGGAACTCGAAAGGAAAAGAGAATCTCGGAGCACACACACACACTGGGAAACTATACACTTAGAGATAATGCGATCCGAATAACTTTTTCAATTTTTGAGCGAATTTTCCGTCTGTGAGCAAATTTCCCTCGGACGATTTATTATTTTTCCGGCTCGCCACGCAGACAACAGGGGAGGACCGGCACGGGGGCGAAATTAATTCCGGACAGAGGTCCTGCTCTCCTTTGTCGCGGAATTTCTGGACGCGGCGTCAGCGATGAGATTAAACGAGATTTCTGGAGTATAATGAGTAGATGTATGACTTCTGCCTCGTACCGGCCGAGACGTTCCCGCGGGAAGTTAATTGCGGGAGGATTTAATAATAACAAAAAAAAGTGAATAAAGTGCGGAATTAAGTTAAAAATTGTCGTTCTCCGCGGGTTTCGCGTGTTATTCTAGCTGTCGAGCGGAAGGGAGTTATTAACGTCTTCTTGCTTTTGCGTTCATTTACGCGTTGTTTTGTTGCCGTGCCTGAAAAAGTTTCCAGGGGATTTTCCTTTGTTTTAATTAATTATTTGGACGGATCCCACCGACCCCGAAATTTATGAAAAGTCTCGTGATGAATTTTTCAAAAAGGTGAACGTGTTTCGAGACTGCATCCTAATGCGAAACTCGAAGGATGTTAATCGCGTTTCTTTTCAGGACTTTTTGCTTAATAGCAATTTTATTGATTCTTAACACAGCCAAATATTTTGTCTCATTCAAGTTATGAAAATCGAAACTCACTTATGTTATACATATTACATTATATATCATATTAATCAATTCATACTAATTATTAACAAAATTGATTATGATAGTATGTTGAGAAAGATGAATATAAATACATAATAATTCTAGTGAGATTTACTGAAAATGGAATTTTAATAGAAAAATTATGAATTCTTGAAACTACTTACAAACCGAGGAAACTGCAGCCACACAGATTCAGTAGTGTCATTTTTCTACATAAAGCCTCACAACTTTGAAACTCCTTAATAAAAACTGACACTCGATAATCACACTTCGATAAAGAACTATTAGCGAATTTCAGACTAATTTGATTCTGATTATTTTTTATGAATCATTAACATACTTGCAAATTGAAATTTCATCCAATCACTAACAAGTTTCTAAATAAACACCAACTACTTAAAAACTACACCACTAAAAAAAACCCTGAAACGTGTCGCGGAACACGCGTTAGGAACTTTAGTTCCTTTTAATTAATAACCAATTTTTCTTCATTATTTCTTAATAAAATTTTGTAATGTTTAACGTTTAACAGCGACAGTAAGACGGGCATTGCATATAATACACAGCATTGGTTCTATAAGTAAGGTAATGGAATATCGTTCCTCGGCTCGGTGCGTCAAGCGCGTGGTCTCTCTCTCTCTCTCTTTCTCTCTCTTCTCTCCCTCTCCCCTCCACTCTTTCCCTCACTCCCCCCCACCGAGCCACTACGAACGCTGCCGAACCGTTACGAACGCTGCCGAGGTAACGCTTTCCGGTAACGCATTCCATTTAACGGTCAGATTTTTTGCGGCGCGACCACCCTCGCTCCCCAATCCCTGGCAAAAGGAACTAAAGTTCCAAAAGTTGAAACTTGCTAAGTTTCCCAAAGTTACTGCATTCAACGACTTTAGTGAGTTTTTAAATAATTTTTAAACTCATTGCCAACTTCCACTTCATCCAACCACTAAGTTAGGCTGTAAAACACTCTTTAACGAAATGAGTTAGAACTCACTAAATTTCTCAAAGATATTTCAGGCGAAAATACACATACTTTGATCGCTTTCTTCGAAACTATTTAGGAAACTCCCACAAACTATAGAGTTTCAACTAATTGTAAATGATTTAATTGATAGTAGTTAGTGTATAGAGATAGTACAACTTACAACTTTTTAATGAAAGAAGTTTAAACGATCTGAGCTTCTTGCGAAACTCCCACAAATTGTCTTATTGAGTCTCGACAAGATTCAAGTGGGACTACCCAAATTACGAATATTTGCAATTAATTACGTAACGTAGTGTCTAATGGTTGGTATTAATTTTGGAACCTCTTTATGAAGAATGGAGACTCCCTGAACTTCTTTGAGAAACTTCTCTTCTCGAGAACTTCTTTCATTTTCAGGAGTTTCAACAAAATGGAAGTTGTGTTACCACAATTATGGATTTTGATATTAATTACCTAATATTGTGTCTAATATTAAGTTATAGTTTCAAAACTACTTTGTGAAAAGATGAAACTCCCTTAATTTCCTTAAAAGACCATCGTGAAGGAATATTAAAATAGTTTGTTATTACCTAAATTAGAAATTTCTGTAAATACCTGATAGGATATAATCTTAACTTCTTTATGAAGAATAATATTTCCAAAATGTTATTTAGAATACTCCCACAAACCACCCTATAGAATTTCAACAAGATTAAATTTGTGTTACCAATATTTCGAATTTTTGATAATAATTACTTAATATAGTGTCTAATGATTGGTTAGAGTTTCAAAACTACTTTGTAAAGTACTTAAATTTGCCAACGTCTATAAAAAGTCCGATCAAGTAATTTATAGAGTTTTAACAAGATTAAAGTTGTGCTACCAAATTTCCGAATTTTTGATAATATCCATATAATATATATATATATATATATATAGTACCTAATGATGACTTATTGTTTCAACATTGCTTATAAAAAGAGATGAAATTTGCCTAACTTCTATAAAAGAAATGTAATTAAGTAATTTATAAAGTTGTGTTAACAAAATTACGAATTTTTGAAAGCAATTACAAAATAAAGTTTCTAATAGCTTATAAATTCAAAATTGCTTTTTGAAACGAGATAAAACTTTCTGGACTTTTTTAGAAACTACTACAAACCATCTTGATGAGTTTCAATAATATGTAGATTGGTATTACCACAATTATGAGATTTTGAATGCAAATACCCAATATATTTATAGTTTCAGACTACTTTATGGAAAGACAAAACTCCCTTAATTTCTTTAAAAAGCCTCATGAAGGAATTTATAGGATTTCAATAAAATGGAATTGTAGGTGTACTCGTATTACCAAAATTAGAAATTTTTTAGAAAGGATAGAATTTCCAACAATTTCTTTAGAAAACTCCCACAAACCACTCTATAGGATTTTACCAAGTGGTGTGGCAAAGAAGAGCTCAGAATAGGGAGGTTTGGAAACAATTAGGGGAGCCCATTTCCAGTTATGGAAAGTTAGTTAGAAATTAGGCTAAAAGGAAGAGAGAAGAACTCTTATTCCTGAAGATGTCTTGTCAAATTACAAAAAATTCAATAAAATGGAGTTGTAGGTATACTCGTATTACCAAAATTAGAATTTTTTTAGGAAGGATAGAATTTCCAACAATTTCTTTAGAAAACTCCCACAAACCACCCTATAGGATTTTACCAAGTGATGTGACAAAGAAGAGCTCAAAATAGGGAAACAATTAGGGGAGCCCATTTTCAGTTATGAAAGGTTAGTTAGAAATTAGGCTAAAAGGAAGAAATAAGAACTCTAATTCCCCAAGATGTCTTATGTCAAATTACGAAAAATTCAATAAAATGGAGCTGTAGGTACTCGTATTACCAAAATTAGAAATTTTTTAGGAAGGATAGAATTTCCAACAATTTCTTTAGAAAACTCCCACAAACCACCCTATAGGTTTTTAACAAGTGGTGTGGCAAAGCAGAGATCAGAATAGGGAGATTTGGAAACAATTAGGGGAGCCCATTTTCGGTTATGGAAGGTTAGTTAGAAATTAGGCTAATAGGAAGAAATAAGAACTCTAATTCCCGAAGATGTCTTATGTCAAATTACAAGAAATTCAATAAAATGGAGTTGTAGGTACTCGTATTACCAAAATTAGAAATTTTTTAGGAAGGATAGAATTTTCTACAAACTCTTTAGAAAATTCCCACAAACCACTCTCTAGGGTTTTAACAAGTGGTGTGGCAAAGAAGAGCTCAGAATAGGGAAACAATTAGGGGAGCCCTATTTCCAGTTATGGAAGGTTAGTTAGAAATTAGGCTAAAAGGAGTTGTAGGTAGTCGTATTAGCAAAATTAGAAATTTTTTAGAATGGATAGAATTTCCAACAATTTCTTTAGAAAATTCCTACAAACCACTCTATAGGGTTTTAACAAGTGGTGTTGCAAAGAAGAGCTAAGAATAGGGAGATTTGGAAACAATTAGGGGAGCTCATTTCCAGTTATGGAAGGTTAGTTAGAAATTAGGCTAAAAGGAAGAAATAAGAACTCTAATTCCCGAAGATGTCTTATGGCAAATTACAAGAAATTCAATAAAATGGAGTTGTAGGTACTCTTATTACCAAATTTAGAAATTTTTTAGGAATGATAGAATTTCCAACAATTTCTTTAGAAAACTCCCACAAACCACTCTATAGGGTCTTAACAAGTGGTGTGGCAAAGAAGAGCTCAGAATAGGGAGATTTGGAAACAATTTGGGGAGCCCATTTTCAGTTATGGAAGGTTAGTTAGAAATTAGGCTAAAAGGAAGAAATAAGAACTCTAATTCCCGAAGATGTCTTATGTCAAATTACAAGAAATTCAATAAAATGGAGTTGTAGGTACTCGTATTACCAAAATTAGAAATTTTTTAGGAAAGATAGAATTTTCAACAATTTCTTTACAAAACTCCCACAAATTACCCTATAGGGTTTTAACAGGTGTGGCAAAGAAGAGCTCATAATAGGGAGATTTGGAAAAAATTAGGGGAGCCTATTTCCATTTATGGAGGGTTAGTTAGAAATTAGGCTAAAAGGAAGAAATAAGAACTGTAATTCCCGAAGATGTCTTATGTCAAATTACGAAAAATTTAATAAAATGGAGTTGTAGGTACTCGTATTACCAAAATTAGAAATTTTTTAGGAAGGATAGATTTTCCAACAATTTCTTTAGAAAACTCCCACAAACCACTCTATAGGATTTTACCAAGTGGTGTGGCAAAGAAGAGCTCAAAATAGAGAAACAATTAGGGGACTCCATTTTCAGTTATGGAAGGTTAGTTAGAAATTAGGCTAAAAGGAAGAAATAAGAACTCTAATTCCCGAAGATGTCTTATGTCAAATTACAAGAAATTCAATAAAATGGAGTTGTAGGTACTCGTATTACCAAAATTAGAAATTTTTTAGGAAAGATAGAATTTTCAGCAATTTCTTTACAAAACTCCCACAAATTACCCTATAGGGTTTTAACAGGTGTGGCAAAGAAGAGCTCATAATAGGGAGATTTGGAAACAATTAGGGGAGCCCATTTCCAGTTATGGAAGGTTAGTTAGAAATTAGGCTAAAAGGAAGAAATAAGAACTCTAATTCCCGAAGATGTCTTATGTCAAATTACAAAAAATTCAATAAAATGGAGTTGTAGGTACTCGTATTACCAAAATTAGAAATTTTTTAGGAAGGATAGAATTTCCTACAATTTCTTTAGAAAACTCCCACAAACCACTCTATAGGGTTTTAACAAGTGGTGTGGCAAAGCAGAGCTCAGAATAGGGAGATTTGGAAACAATTAGGGGAGCCCATTTCCAGTTATGGAAGGTTAGTTAGAAATTAGGCTAAGAGGAAGAAATAAGAACTCTAATTCCCGAAGATGTCTTATGTCAAATTACAAAAAATTCAATAAAATGGAGTTGTAGGTACTCGTATTACTAAAATTAGAGATTTTTTAGGAAGGATAGAATTATAACAATTTCTTTAGAAAACTCCCACAAACCACCCTATAGGATTTTAACAAGTGGTGTGGCAAAGAAGAGCTCACAATAGAGAAACAATCAGGGGAGTCCATTTTCAGTTATGGAAGGTTATTTAGAAATTAGGCTAAAAGGAAGAACTAAGAACTCTAATTCCCGAAGATGTCTTATGTCAAATTACAAAAAATTCAATAAAATGGAATTGTAGGTACTACTCGTATTACCAAAATTAGATTTTTTTTATAATGGATAGAATTTCCAACAATTTCTTTAGAAAACTCCCACAAACCACCCTATAGGGTTTTAACAAGTGGTGTGGCCAAAGAAGAGCTCAGAATAGGGAGATTTGGAAACAATTAGGGGAGCTCATTTCCAGTTATTGAAGGTTAGTTAGAAATTATGCTAAAAGGAAGAAATAAGAACTCTAATTCCCGAAGATGTGTTATGTCAAATTACAAAAAAGTGTTAATAAGCACATTAGGTAGTCGCCCGCCAAAAATTACACTTTATGGAGAATTCGCCAAAATATCACAACAAAAATCTTCTGTTTGTCGCTCTCAAAGTAAGCAGGCACAGCAAAAACCTCAAGCGACACAACCGGGGATCAAAGCGAAACCGTGTAACACGTTTACCCTTTGCGGCCATGCTGCAATTACGAACGGACAGCAGGTTCCGTACGAGATCGATAAAACGATAGATACCGGCGGCTTGTACGTTGAATTAGGACGTTTTGTAACGACGTTTCGTTATTGTGTGTTCCCGAGGATTAGAGTCTTGCTCACCGATACCGTATAAATAAAAGTGAGGCGAGCAAGGCGGGGACGTACGTGTCGTACGTGCACCTTTCTCAGTTATTTACCCTTTACCAATCTCGCTTGTTTGGCGAGGCTCTCGTCAAATATTTGGTTATCTATCTTGCGGTGTAAAAACAAAATTGTCGATGAAATGGAATCGAGGAACTTGATTGGGATGAATCACAGTGGATTTTGTTTGGATCTCCTGACTTGCTTTTAAATAACTCATTAAATCGTAATAGTTTTGTCGAAGTACTTATGTACGTTTGAATCGTGAAAGTGTAATTTTGCGCCTAAATTAGTTAGCTCAGTTAACGTAGTCTTGTTTTTTAGCAAAAACTTAACTACTCAAAATTGTATCTTTCCCAAAAAAGCTTCAAATAATATCTGTTTTAAGTGCCCAGTTATAATTGTATCGGACTGAGGTTTTAGTATATTGTTTTTATCGTGTGTATTATTTGAAATAATAGGCTGAACTTATAGATGTATATAGACTTACGATGTATGCTCAAAACGACAGTGTGTTGTGATCTTTCTTCACGCCACCCAAACCGACAACCCCTAACCTCAAGAACTTCAACCCCGGAGAGCACGTTACGCCCTCTCTCCAAACTACTAGAACTTCAACCCGGACCTGCACGTTACGCCCTCCAGTCCACACCGGAGAGCACGTTACGCCCTCTCTCCACAACAACTAGAACTTCAAGAACCTCAAGAGACTACGTCACGACCTGATCTCCGTCTACAAGAGCGTCTTCAGCCTTACAACCTGGAGACAAGAGTCATCTCCGCAGCCACCCTCGAGTTACGAGAGATATCTATATACTTCACACTTCGTTTAAACTTAGTACATAAAGCCTATGTTTTGGTAAGATATATAACGTTTAAGTTAAATCTATTGCTCTTAAAAGTCTGAACATTCAGGACCCACGTGCAAAAGTGAAAAAATCTGAAATACAAATACCTAACTAATTCAAATCCAAAAAGCTGTTCTCTACTAAACTAAGGAACGTACAAGATTAATGGATTGTCCAATTTTTTTTTAAGAAAACTGGTAGTACAGACGTCCAAATGCTAAGTTATACTAACTGCAAAGAATATTTTAATTCAGTTCATTCATTCTTGGGGAAGTGTGATTTTTGGACAAGAAAACCTATTGAAAACACAATTTGTTATAAGCACATTGAATTGTTTAATATCTAACTCATAGAAAATGTATATTAGCAACAGATTAAGCTAAACTTAACAACCTACAGGTTCTTAACCCAACTACCAAAAGACTTTACATTCAAGGACCTGTTGCTAACAGTGATAACAATATTTGCGTCAGTGTGGCGGGCACAAGAGACACGCTGTCATCGAGTAAATTGCTTTGTTAATTTTGTAAAATTTTTGATTTGTTATACTCGCGTAATTTGGTTTGGTAGGACACCCCGAGCCGTAAATAACAAAAAAAAGCGATAATTATCCAATTACGATATATGTACATCCATCAATTTGGAATACGTAATGAGAAAAAAAACACACCCATAAACGAAATAAAGTAGAGGGGAGAGTGAAAACGAACGGCTGTTTGCGAGCCCGGCAAATAGAAGCTAAATTAATTATTATTCGGCTTCGTTGCGCCAACGTCATATTTAATATTTGATTTATAACAGCGGATTGCACTTATTCGGTTCCGCGTTTATTCGAAAATTCGTTAGGAATTAATGGCCGTTGCATTATTCCATCGATGTTTTAATTAAGTTCGATACGGCCGGGTAAACATCAAAACGGAAAATAATTCTATTAAAAAAAATTAAATATATAATAACGATGATGATTATAATAATGGAACACGAGGGAATTTGATTTCGTCTGTGTATTTGGGATACGGCGGGTGAGTGCTTTTAGTTGCGTTTAACTATATTGCGTGCCTAAACAGGAGGTTAAAACTGTGTTAAAATTTGTTTAGTTTCAAAAGCTGCAGACATGATTTTTGGTTCTTGTTTACTTGAATAATGATCTCTGCTTGTATTGCTTTAATACTTTCTTCGCTAAATTTTCCATAAGTTATTAATACTAATAATTGTCACGCTTAATGTAATGCCCAAACCCCAACTGACTTAGCTGGTAATTGCTTCAAGGGGTAGTTTGCCTAAATCCAAGCTAAGCAGTTGCTGATCGCATCAATAGGTTGTTTCCCTGAAGACAAGCTGAGTGAATTGCTGATCGCTTGAAGAGCTTACCTCAAGCTTACCGAAGCTGAGCTGAGTAGGTTGCTGATCGCTTCAGTGATTGGCCCGAAGCCAATTTGACCTAGTTAGTGATTGCTTTGGGAGGTCTAATCTGAGCAGTTGCTGATCGCTTCAATAGGTTGTTTCCCTGAAGACAATCTGAGTGAATTGCTGATCGCTTGAAATGATTGCTTATCTGAAGTTGAGCTGAGTGAGTTGCTGATCGCCTCAGTGATTTGCCCGAAATGCAACTATGCAACTGACTTAACTGGTGTTTTATTCGAGAAGTAGTTTGGCTAAATCTACTCTGAGCATTTGTTGATCGCTTCAATGAGTTGTTTTCCTGAAGACAAGCTGAGTAAATTGCTGATCGCTTGAAGAGATTGCTTATCTGAAGTTGAGTAGGTTGCTGATGGCTTCAGTGATTTTCTCGAAGCCCAACTGACTTAGCTGGTAATTGCATCAAGAGATAGTTTGTCTAAATGTAAACTGAGCAGTTGTTAATCGATTCAATCGGTTGTTTCCCTGAAGACAATCTGAGTGAATTGCTGCTCGCTTGAAGAGCTTACTGGCCTGAAGCTGAGCTAAGTAGGTTGCTAATTGCTTCAGTGGTTTACCCAAACCCCAACTGACTTAGCTGGTAATTGCATCAAGTGGTAGTTTGCCTAAATCTAAGCTGAGCAGTTGCTGATCGCTTCAATAGGTTATTTCCCAGAAGCCAACCTGAATGAATTGATGATCGCTTGAAGAGCTTACTGGCCTTACGCTGAGCTAAGTAGGTTGCTGATTGCTTCAGTGGTTTACCCAAACCCCAACTGACTTAGCTGGTAATTGCATCAAGAGGTAGTTTGCCTAAATCTAAGCTGAGCAGTTGCTGATCGCTTCAATAGGTTGTTTCCCTGAAGACAATCTGAGTGAATTGCTGCTCGCTTGAAGAGCTTACTGGCCTTACGCTGAGCTAAGTAGGTTGCTGATTGCTTCAGTGGTTTACCCAAACCCCAACCGACTTAGCTGGTAATTGCATCAAGAGGTAGTTTGCCTAAATGTAAGCTGAGCAGTTGCTGATCGCTTCAATAGGTTGTTTCCCTGAAGACAATCTGAGTGAATTGCTGCTCGCTTGAAGAGCTTACTGGCCTTACGCTGAGCTAAGTAGGTTGCTGATTGCTTCAGTGGTTTACCCAAACCCCAACCGACTTAGCTGGTAATTGCATCAAGAGGTAGTTTGCCTAAATGTAAGCTGAGCAGTTGCTGATCGCTTCAATAGGTTGTTTCCCTGAAGATAAGTTGAGTGTATTGCTGCTCGCTTAAAGAGCTTACTGGTCTGAAGCTGAGCTAAGTAGGTTGCTGATTGCTTCAGTGGTTTACCCAAACCCCAACTAACTTAGCAGGTAATTGCTTCAAGATGTAGTTTGCCTAAATCTAAGCTGAGCAGTTGCTGATCGCTTCAATCGGTTGTTTCCCAGAAGCTAAGTTGGGTGAATTGCTGATCGCTTGAAGAGCTTACTGGCCTGAAGCTGAGCTAAGTAGGTTGCTGATTGCTTCAGTGGTTTGCCCAAACCCCAACTGACTTAGCTGGTAATTGCTTCAAGAGGTAGTTTGCCTAAATCTAAGCTGAGCAGTTGCTGATCGCTTCAATAGGTTGTTTCCCTGAAGACAATCTGAGTGAATTGCTGCTCGCTTGAAGAGCTTACTGGCCTGAAGCTGAGCTAAGTAGGTTGCTAATTGCTTCAGTGGTTTACCCAAACCCCAACTGACTTAGCTGGTAATTGCATCAAGTGGTAGTTTGCCTAAATCTAAGCTGAGCAGTTGCTGATCGCTTCAATAGGTTATTTCCCAGAAGCCAACCTGAATGAATTGATGATCGCTTGAAGAGCTTACTGGCCTTACGCTGAGCTAAGTAGGTTGCTGATTGCTTCAGTGGTTTACCCAAACCCCAACCGACTTAGCTGGTAATTGCATCAAGAGGTAGTTTGCCTAAATGTAAGCTGAGCAGTTGCTGATCGCTTCAATAGGTTGTTTCCCTGAAGACAATCTGAGTGAATTGCTGCTCGCTTGAAGAGCTTACTGGCCTTACGCTGAGCTAAGTAGGTTGCTGATTGCTTCAGTGGTTTACCCAAACCCCAACCGACTTAGCTGGTAATTGCATCAAGAGGTAGTTTGCCTAAATGTAAGCTGAGCAGTTGCTGATCGCTTCAATAGGTTGTTTCCCTGAAGATAAGCTGAGTGTATTGCTGCTCGCTTAAAGAGCTTACTGGCCTGAAGCTGAGCTAAGTAGGTTGCTGATTGCTTCAGTGGTTTACCCAAACCCCAACCGACTTAGCTGGTAATTGCATCAAGATGTAGTTTGCCTAAATCTAAGCTGAGCAGTTGCTGATCGCTTCAATCGGTTGTTTCCCAGAAGCTAAGTTGGGTGAATTGCTGATCGCTTGAAGAGCTTACTGGCCTGAAGCTGAGCTAAGTAGGTTGCTGATTGCTTCAGTGGTTTGCCCAAACCCCAACTGACTTAGCTGGTAATTGCTTCAAGAGGTAGTTTGCCTAAATCTAAGCTGAGCAGTTGCTGATCGCTTCAATAGGTTGTTTCCCTGAAGACAATCTGAGTTAATTGCTGCTTGCTTGAAGAGCTTACTGGCCTTACGCTGAGCTAAGTAGGTTGCTGATTGCTTCAGTGGTTTACCCAAACCCCAACCGACTTAGCTGGTAATTGCATCAAGAGGTAGTTTACCTAAATCTAAGCTGAACAGTTGCTGATCGCTTCAATAGGATGTTTCCCTGAAGATAAGCTGAGTGTATTGCTGCTCGCTTAAAGAGCTTACTGGTCTGAAGCTGAGCTAAGTAGGTTGCTGATTGCTTCAGTGGTTTACCCAAACCCCAACTGACTTAGCAGGTAATTGCTTCAAGATGTAGTTTGCCTAAATCTAAGCTGAACAGTTGCTGATCGCTTCAATAGGATGTTTCCCTGAAGATAAGCTGAGTGAATTGCTGCTCGCCCAAAGAGCTTACTGGTCTGAAGCTGAGCTGAGTATGTTGCTGATAGCTTCAGTGATTTGCCCGAAATGCAACTGACTTAGCTGGAGATTGCTTCAAGAGGTAGTTTGCCTAAAGCTAATCTGAGCAGTTGCTGATCGCTTCAATAAGTTCTTTCCGAAAGCCATGCTGAGTGAATTGCTAATCGCTTGAAAAGCTTACTTATCTGAAGTTGAGCTGAGTGAGTTGCTGATGGCTTCAGTGATTTGCCCTAAGATCAACAGACTTAGCTGGTGATTGCTTCGAGTGGTAGTTTGCCTAAATATCACCTGAGTAGTTGCTGATCGCTTCAATATGTTGCTTCCCCGAAGTGTAGTGATCGTTTGAAGAGCTTACTTATCTAAAGTTGAGCTGAGTAAGTTGCTGATCGCTTCAATGATTTGCCCGAAATGCAACTTGACTTAGCTGGTGATTGATTCGAGAGGTAGTTTGCCTAAATCTAAGCTGAGCAGTTGCCGATCGTTTCAGTAGGTTGTTTCCCTGAAGCCAAGCTGAGTGAATTGCCAATAGCTTAAGGAGCTTGTTGGTATGAAGCTGAGCTGAGTAGGTTGCTGATTGCTTCAGTGATTTGCCCGAAGCAAATTTGACCTAGTTGGTGATTGCTTTGGAGAAAATTTGCCTAAATATAATCTGAGCAGTTACTGATCGCTGTAAGAGCTTACTGGTCTGAAGCTGAGCTGAGTGAGTTGCTGGCCGCTTCAGTGGTTGGCCCAAAGCCCAACTGACTTAGCTGGTGTTTGATTCGAGAGGTAGTTTGCTTAAATCTACTCTGAGCTTCATTGGGTTGTTTCCCTAAAGACAAGCTGAGTGAATTGCTGATCGCTTGAAGAGATTGCTTATCTCAAGTTGAGCTGAGTGAGTTGCTGATCGCTTCAGTGATTTACCCTAAATGCAACTGATTTAGCTGGTGTTTGATTCGAGAGGTAATTTGCCTAAATCTACCCTGAGCAGTTGCTGACCGCTTCAAACGTTGTTTCCCTGAAGCGTAACGATCGCTTGTAGTTTTTTATCTAAAGTTGAGCTGAGTGAGTTGCTGATCGCGTCAGTGATTTACTCGAAATGCAGCTGACTTAGCTGGTGATTGCTTTAGTAGGTAGTTTGCCTAAATCTAATCTGAGAATTTGCTGATCGCTTCAATGGATTGTTTCCCTGAAACCAAACTGAGTGAGTTGCTGAGTACTTGAAGAGGCACTTTGCATAGAGTTAAGTTGAGCGCTTTGCTGATCTTTCAAGAGTCTGTTTGCCTGAACAACAGCACATTTATATGTAATACATTTTTCTGGTCTTTATCATTTCATTAATGATCTGGATACGATCATAAAACTAATTAATTCAGTTTAATCCACCCAAAAATGAAAATCGATAACATATCAAAGGCACATTACAGGATTCTCAGTAGTACTCCAATTAGCATGAATACACACATGTGCGATTGCGCACGCTCAACAGATTTGAAATGTGAGTATTACTGCTGAATTACTAGTGTTATTGAATAGATTGGAAATGAAGCCCTTTGATGTCGAAATAATATTCCACCGATGCGACGTCCGTCGCAGGAGGACTAATCTCCTTTGATAATATTCGGACTCCTGGAAATTACATATTATGTATGTACGTTTGATTTTCTGTCATTTCTATTAGATTTGCGCACGTATGTATGTATACAAGTTACCGAAGCTCCTTTGCTTGATATTACTTCGAAGTAACGTACTTATGTACTTACGTGAAAATCGAATGTAATTAATATTTCACGCGCAAGAGATTTAAGCTTAACTTCACGTTAAAAGTGATTAAAACGCATTAAAAATATTCCGCAACAAACTCGCGGTTCTACTTCATAAATTCACATTTAGGCTACTCGCGCTAATAGCACGGGCACTTAACCGAACGAATAAATAATAGAATTATGATTCCTCTCGTTTCGAGCGTCGAGCTCTATTCTGTCGGGCCTCACCTCGAGTCGCATCTCGAGTGATTTATGAACCACAAGACCATAAATCAACGGGCGACGTTTTAAAATCAATTAGGTAATTGGCCGGGAAATCGTCCCGGAAGGGGATTACCAGTGCGACGGCTGGCAGACATCTTTAATAAGAAGTGGCGTTCTATCGGACGTCATTGCGGTGATGATAATTGGAAGTGAGGCTCTGCGCTTCTGGTTCACGTTCTGAATGTGTTACGTATGTGAGGGCGAGCAGAGAACGAATCTATTAAAGTCACTAGATGTATAAAGTACCGCAAACTCCGCCAAATTTGGCGCCAAATTTGAATTGCTAATGTTAAATAAAAATCAATTTTGTACTGTATCGTTAAAAAAAAGCACAACTGTATCAACATGCGGTAATAATTGAACTGCAGATAGTAAGGCAATTAATTAAAACAAGCAAGCATTGTTTTCATTAGTTATTGTTAGCAATTCAAATTTGGCGCCAATTTTTCGGCCCAAAAATTGCGGAGTTTGCGGCACTTTATGTATATCTAGTGACTAGTCATAGTCACTAACTAGACTTTATAAATCTAGTCAACTAGAGCAACACAAAACAACCAACGCAAATAAATGACACGATCAATTGGACTGACTCTTGTGAAGATATCTACAGAACGGCCTTTCTGCCCTGCCGTGACGTACGCCTACTTCAACTCCAGGCTCATGTAGGCCACTGGATAATTCACCTTGTGTATTTAAATACACAATTTTCGACTTTTTGACTTTAATCCCGTTGTGTTCCTTTAGTGTCACTTATCATAATTTGGTTTTTCCCCTAAGTAAGCCCTAAGCGCGACAATATCTCTATTAAATTTCGATAGCCGTCATTTTTGGTGTATCACTATAAACTTTATCTGCTGTAACTTGGCCAGATATTACAAATGAGACAAAGACAAAGAACACAATGTTTTACAAGAGAAATGAGGCTATTACAGACGTTTGGTGAGTTAAAAAATCCAGTTAAAAAAACTATATTAAGCTTTAATATTAAGGAATTAATTTTTTTTTATTTTTTTATTGTATTTTATTTTATTTATTAAATTATCACAATTATAATAATATAATAAATATAATTATAATTATATTAATTATAATATATTTTATTTATTTATTTCATTTTGTGAGTTTGAGCACCTTTTATAAAGGAGTTTCAAGGTCTTGATGCTTTAGGAAATAAATAGACAAACTTCAACAAGTTTTACCTCGCAATGTAATAGTTTCAAAAATTAAAATATTGCTAGAACCCATTAGAATTGATTATTGAGATGACTTTGTTAGTGAAGGAGCTTTAAAGTTGTCGGTGTCCATATTTGTTGGATAATGGGGCAGTTCGCAATTACTTTAAATATTATTAGAAAAGTGATTATATCAAAACTCACTAAAGTTCTTGAGAAGTTTGTTAAGTTTCAACTCTTTTACGGGGGAGTTTCTAAGTTGAAGTTATTTATTTAACTAACTGATATCGATCGAATGAAGTGGCAAATTACAAGTATTTTAAAAATTTATAGGGCGATATCCAAAGTAGGATTCTTGTTAGGTTAATTAATGATCGACTCTTGATATGTTCTTTAAGACGATTTGTAAGTTTCAGCAATTTTTAATAAGGAATTTTGAAGTTGTAACGCTTTATGTAAAACATTGACACAATTCATTGCCTGTGGTTGTAATTTACCAAGATTTCTAGGATCATAAATTCGTAATTTTTATGTTGAAACTTAGATAATGGTAAAACTCACTATAATTATTTTTTGTAGTTCTTTTGGGGAGTTTATTGTGTTAAAATTAAAGTTGAAAATGTTTATTTATCTTCCTGACAGTAATCTTAAGTTTCATTTTACAAAATATTTTATTACATTTTTTTAATTCACTAATAATTATTTATTGTGATCTTTTGAAGACGTGTGGTAAGAACCATCACTTTTTGTAATGGAGTTTTGAAGTTGGGTTATTTTATGTGAAAAAATGACACAATTGAACGAGTGTAGTAGCAATTTGAAACAATTTCTAGTTTCGTAAATTCGTAATTTTTGTATTGAAACTCAGATATTAGCCAGTCTCAATATAATTGCTTATTGAGGTTTTTTAGGGGAGTTTAGGGAGTTTCAACTATTCTTGTGAAGGGGTTTTGAAGTTTTCCACGTCCAGTTATCAAGCCGACACGATCTTTTAAGAGGATTCGGTTTATTTTCTACTCATCTTTTAATTTATCAAATTAAGCAATCTAATTAAAATTTAATCAGTGTGGAATTAACAAGGCATGTTTAAACTTTACCCTTGTGGTGCTACACTTTTATTACAAATAATTTTAGACCTCGAGTGGTTCCATTGCAATATCAATAACACATGTTTTTCGTTATTTTTTAAAATGTACCTATTTATAATCTTGTTATCTTTAAAATTGTTGTCTAAAGGTAGCAGCAAGTGATCGCAATGGAAAACTTTGTTGATAACGACCGATAACTGTTTAAATAAGGTTTTTTTTTCGCCCTGATCCATCGAATTCGGGTTAATCTTTTTATTGAGTAATTACAGGGATAATAGTGCTAAATCATCAAACTCTATCTTAGCATTGAATCATCAAATTTCTTTAGAAAGTAGAGTCTTATTTACAATAATTTAATACTAACATTTCTTCTTTGTATTGGTTCTAATTTTAATCCATTTTTAATTAGTAACTTATTGGACTTAATAATCCAACTGGTTGTAGTCTAACCAGTCTAATTTAAAATAATTTATTTCTAACCTCTCTTCGTTGTATTGGTTCTATCTATTAGTAACTTATTGGACTTAATCACCCAATTAGGTGTAGTCTAACAAGTCTAATTTACAATAATTGAATTCTAACCTCTCTTCGTTATGTTAGTTCTAACTTGAATACATTAATAATAACTTATTGGACCTAATAATTCAAATGATTGCAATCTCACAAGTCTTATTTACAACAGATTGATTCTAACCTACCTTCTTTGTGTTGGTTCTAACTGTAATTCATTTTTTAACTAATAACTTATTAGACTTATTAATGGAATTAATTGTAATCTTGCAAGTCATATTTACAATAATTTTATTCTAACCTGTTTCTTTGTGTAGGTTCTTATTATAATATATTTTTTTTTGAAAACCTATTGGACTTAATAATCTAATTAGTTGTAATCTCACAAGTCTTATTTACAATAATTTAATTCTAACATCTCTTCTTTGTGTTGGTTCTAACTATTAGTAACTGATTGGACTTCATAACCCAATTAGTTGTAGTCTAATAAGTCTAATTTACAATAATTTAATTCTAACCTCTTTCTTGTGTAGGTTCTTATTATATTATATTTTTTATTAAAAACCTATTGGACTTAATAATATAATTAGTTAAAATCTCAAATGTTTTATTTACAATAATTTAATTCTAACATCTCTTCTTTGTGTTGGTTCTAACTATTAGTAACTTATTGGACTTAATCACCCAATTAGGTGTAGTCTAACAAGTCTAATTTACAATAATTTAATTCTCACCTCTCTTCGTTGTGTTGGTTGTAACTTGAATCCAATTTTTAATCAATAATTTATTGGACTTAATAATCCAGTTAGTTGTAATAACACAAGTCTTATTTACAATAATTTAATTCTAACATCGCTTCATTGTATCGGTTCCAATTTTATTCCATTTCTGAATTAATAACTTATGGGACTTAATAATTTAAATAGTTGTAATCTCACAAGTCTTATCTACAATAATTTGATTTCTTTGCATAGGTATCTGTTTTCATATATTTTTTATTAACAACTTATTGGACTTAATACTCCAATTAATTGTAATCTCACAAGTCTTCTTTAAATAATGTAATTCTAACTGTAAAAATTCTAATTAAACCCAAACCAGAAACTTTCAAATTCCAATTTGTCTTCGCATAGTTTTTGAATGAATTTACCAGACGTTAACTTCAGTTTATCACCCCTGACCATACTTTTGCTCAATTCCGTTACCACGACAACTATATTACCTCAAGGTTCAATTAGTGCATTATTTATTACATCTGAGCAAATATTCAAAGGTTAAATAGCGTTATAAAACTTAATTCTCGAGTACCTGCCTTATCTGAGCTATAAGTATCGACTTGTATTTATCGAAAATCACTACGTTTGGATTGCTTTCGGTGTGGATTTCGTCAACCAAAGAGTAATTGAAATGGTGCAGATAGCAGGAAAGTACAAGCTCGAGAAGAATGTCGGCTTTTTGGATTTCCTCCTGAAACACAGTGAGTACAATGATCTTATTATTGTACAGTATTTTCTATGGTGTAAACCGTAATGTGTGAATTATTGTCCTTTCTTAGACATTCCACAAGATAAGGCGGAGAAAATGGAAGCGAGCAGGCCGACTATAAACGTCACTCTAGAAGGTGACAAAATGACAGTCGATGTGGACGGGCTCCAGAAGACCACAAACGTGTACATCCTCGGGAAGGAGGTCGACGAGACTTTGAACGACATGAAGCTTAAGGTGAAAGGGAAATTTGAATTTATGGGAGGGAAAATCGTCCCTCCCTATTTTATTTTGAGCTGTGACAGTAAATATTTTAAGCCTGATGGTCAATTCTCAACGATTTAAAAGTTGTGTATTTCTATGTTCGTCATGCTGAACATAACTTTCGGTTCAGCATCTTATCTAACGGGGAGCAAAAGTTGTCATTTTTCTCCAGAGTGTATTTAAGTACTTGCAACAATTGTTAAGTATAATTTAGTTACACAGCTTCAAATTCGCTCATAATTTGCAATTAGTACTTTGCTCAAGGGATGAGCAATGTGGATTTCCCACAAGTTTATCTTATCTAACTGGAAGCAAAAGTTATCACTTTTCTCCAGAGTGTATATAAGTACTTGCAACAATTGTTAAGTATAATTTAGTTACACGGCTTCAAATTCGCTAATAATTTGCACATAGCACTTTGCTCAATGGATGAGCAATGTGGATTTCCCACAAGTTTATTTTATCTAACTGGGAGCAAAAGTGTAATTTTTCCCCAGAGTGTATTTAAGTACTTGCAACAATTGTTAAGTGTAATTTAGTTACACCGCTTCAAATTCGCTCATAATTTGCATCTAGTACTTTGCTCAAGGGATGAGCAATGTGGATTTCCCACAAGTTTATCTTATCTAACGGGGAGCAAAAGTTGTCATTTTTCTCCAGAGTGTATTTAAGTACTTGCAACAATTGTTAAGTATAATTTAATTACTCGGCTTCAAATTCGCTCATAATTTGCATTTAGTACTTTGCTCAATGGATGAGCAATGTGGATTTCTCACAAGTTTCTCTTATCTAACGGAGAGCAAAAGATGTCATGTTTCTCCAGAGTGTATTTAAGTACTTGCAACAATTGTTAAGTATAATTTAGTTACACGGCTTCAAATTCGCTCATAATTTGCACATAGCACTTTGCTCAATGGATGAGCAATGTGGATTTCCCACAAGTTTATTTTATCTAACTGGGAGCAAAAGTGTAATTTTTCCCCAGAGTGTATTTAAGTACTTGCAACAATTGTTAAGTATAATTTAGTTACACGGCTTCAAATTCGCTCATAATTTGCATTAAGTACTTTGCTCAATGGATGAGCAATGTGGATTTCCCACAAGTTTATTTTATCTAACGGGGAGCAAAAGTTGTCATTTTTCTTCAAAGTGTATTTAAGTACTTGCAACAATTGTTAAGTGTAATTTAGTTACACGGCTTCAAATTCGCTCATAATTTGCATCTAGTAATTTGCTCAAGGGATGAGCAATGTGGATTTCCCACAAGTTTATCTTATCTAACGGGGAGCAAATGATGTCATTTTTCTCCAGAGTGTATTTAAGTACTTGCAACAATTGTTAAGTGTAATTTCGTTACACTGCTTCAAATTCGCTCATAATTTGCACATAGTACTTTGCTCAATGGATGAGCAATGTGATTTTCTCACAAGCTTATCTTACCTAACGGGGAGCAAAAGTTGTCATTTTTCTCCAGAGTGTATTTAAGTACTTGCAACAGTTGTGAAGTATAATTTAGTTACACGGCTTCAAATTCGCTCATAATTTGCATCTAGTACTTTGCTCAAGGGATGAGCAATGTGGATTTCTCACAAGTTTATCTTAACTAACGGGGAGCAAAAGATGTCATTTTTCTCCAGAGTGTATTTAAGTACTTGCAACAATTGTTAAGTATAAGTTAGTTACACGGCTTCAAATTCGGTCATAATTTGCATTTAGTACTTTGCTCAATGGATGAGCAATGTGGATTTCTCACAAGTTTCTCTTATCTAACGGAGAGCAAAAGATGTCATGTTTCTCCAGAGTGTATTTAAGTACTTGCAACAATTGTTAAGTGTAATTTAGTTACACAGCTTCAAATTCGCTCATAATTTGCATTTAGTAATTTGCTCAATGGATGAGCAATGTGGATTTCCCACAAGTTTGACTATATTCTCGTTTTTGTAACTAATTTCCATTTACTTCTCTTATACAATGGACGATAATAGTTGATCATTTCTCGTTATATTAATTCCACCTCTTAAGTACGTTTCAGTTTTATTTCCACTTTGTACATATTTTTCATGTCTCCATTCAGTAGATTACTCAATAAGTACTCATACTCTTTTTCTCACTAAGTAAGCGAAAGACTAATTTTCTTGGGTATTTTCCAGTTATTCTTTTCGTTCATCACATTTGTAAGCTTTCTTTCGGTACGTTACTCACGAGGTGAGAAAAGTGTTCCATTTCTCACTACTTTAGTACTGTACCATGTTATGAAGTACTCTTTAGGTGTTTCTTTCCAATAGTTATTTAATAACTATTATTAATGATTAATAATTATCATAATTAAATCGTGCCTCCGTTCCATTAAGCGTATAACTCTAGCGTGTGTAAATTTCATTATTTCTCACGAATTTATCAACTCTTTTAAGTTTTCAGTAACGACAGAAAAAGGTCGTCATTTCTCATTAGCTTGAAACGCCATCTTTTTTCCATCTTGGTGCAATTATTCTTAATATTCCTAAATTTCAATTACTTACATTACTCAACGTGTGAGAAACATGGTCATTTCTCACGAGTGCCAGGTTGCATTTTTTTAAGTACTTTTGTGTTATTTTTGCACATATCCATTAAGTCCAAAGTAGTCATAATTTTTCGATCATGACATTACTCAATACCCGAGAATTTCTGGCCCCACGTTGGGCGCCAATTTGCTACGCGTGAAATTAGACTTAAGCTATAAGGGAATACCCGGGAAAAAGTTTGTCATTTCTCTTGAGTTCATCGGTAAACTTTGATATTACTTACGAGCCTTCCCTAAGTACTTGCAACAATTCTTAAGTATAATTTAGTAGTCATATGCTTTAGTACATTGCTCAATGGATGAGGAATGTGGATTTCTCACAGGTTTAACAATACATGTTTTCCGACCTCTTTGCGCTAATTCATAGATATTGTCACACGCCTGAGGGCCTAGGGCCCAAAGGGAGTGCTCTGGTTGGGGGTGTAGCTAGGTAGAGATTGAAAAAGAAAACATGGCAACACGGACAATATTTATTTGAGCATAAAATATAGGGGAGAGAACATCGGAAACAATATTAAGGCAAATGAGCAAATGGCAAGAAGTGAGAAAAAGGTCAAAGGGAGGTGGTTGCTTACTGTTGGATGACGATGGGCAGCAGGCGCAAGGCTCCTCCAATTAGCGGCATGCCGAAGGACGGGCTCTCAGACGGGCAGCGTGACGTGGTACTTGATGACTGAATCCCCGATCGTTATGATCGATTCGTATAAATATGTGCGGGATGTTTATGAACGTGATGTCGTACCTGTCCGAGAGTCGTATCGTCCTTCGGTTTAAGGTCGCCTCGGTGCTGAATAAGCTTAGACGGCGACCTATTTTCGCTAATTGGGGCCGCATCGCGACAATATCAACGCGTTCCATTACTCAACAGAAGAGAGTTATGGTCATATTCCACTAGTTTAACGTTACTTTTTTAAAGCAGTTTTGAGTTATTCCTTTCAAGTGCTCAGTTAGTCCAAAATAGTCGTTATTTGAGACATTATTCCATTAGTGAGAAAAGTTTGTCATTTCTCACTAAACAAACGGAAGTCTACTTTTTCTGTATACTTTCTAGTTGCTTTCCTACCTGGTTTCCATGTTGTCCAAAATATTTAAAACCTTTCATTCAGTACGTTATTCAATGGGTGAGAAAAGTGTGCCATTTCTCACTGCTGCCTTACTGAACCCTTTCAGTTTTCAGTGTATTGATACTCGTCAATACGTCTCAACGAGAGAGAAAGGCAGTCATTTTTACTATTAGTAATTACTATTATGAGTAGGAAATATGGTCATTTCTCACGAGTTTAACGTTACAATTTTTTCTTAGGAACTGTTGAGTTGCTCCTTGTCTAGTTTTGTCATTATGTTCATAAGCTGTCATTTAGTATATTACTCAATGGTTATATCATTATCATCCAGTAATGCATTACTCAATGGGAGAGAAAAGTGTGTCATTTCTCACTGTTGTTCTAACTTACTTTTCAGGGGAAAATTATTAATTTAATTGGTTTTGCTTTATTTTTAGAGCGTTGCCACTTTGAACGGAAACATCATCAACATTACTTCCAAAAATTTGGATGGTTCCGCAAGCGGCAGTCGTGTTTACACCTTCTCCGATAGCGGAGTCGAAGTGGTAGGTCTATGATAGAATTTGGAGGAAATTTTCGTTTTATTGTAAAGAAAATTTAAGAATTTTTTTAAATATTTAAATTTGGTTTCTTGCAGCAAGTGAACTCAGTCAACGGAGCAACAGCTAAGAGGATCTACAAGCGACTGTAGACTGGAACATTTTTGACATTTTGAATAAACTTGTTTGAGCAACAAAGTGTTTGATTTATACCTGAATACCCTCAGGAATGATATTATTTATATTCAAGCTTCCCGTCTCAAAAACAATCTTCGTTGATAAGCCATTACAATATTTAACATAACGTGAAACGAGACTTTCGTATTGCATTAAAGAAAACTTAACAAATTAGCTAATAATATATTAGTATTGAGATATGCAATTGCGAACATTTTATGAATTAATGAAGGGGCTAACAGTCTTTTTTATTAACCTATAAAAATTACAAAGTATCAAACATAGTTCTGATATGATATTGTTATTTAATTCATAATAATATTATATATATTATTCATAATAATATTGTTACATACTTATAAAAAACTCCCTAGGTTAATTATTATAAAACCCTATTTTACCGATTGCTGATAATATTGCATAATTTATTATTTATATATTTCAAAATTGGCTCTTAAAACTTTTTTTCTCTCTCCAAATTTGAATTATTGTTTACATCCTAAGATATAATATTTCTAATTTCATTCGCACAATTACATTTTAATATATTTGAATTTAAAATATGTAATTGTTGAATTTGACAAAAATTCCAAAAATTAGGTGAGTAATGTGAAAATAACCAGTAATGCTTAAAATCGCGATTTTTAATACCTTTATCGACATTTCACACCTCCAACTGCTGTTTAAGAATATAGAGTAGCTCTCTATTATAATATTGTCACACGCCTGAGGACAGCAAGGGGGTGCTCGGGTTGGGGGTGTAGCTCGGTGGAGACTAAAAAGAAGACATGGTGAAACAGACAATATTTATTGGAGCATTAAATATAGGGGAGAGAACATCATAAAACAAAGTTGAGGCAAATGAGCAAATGGCAAGAAGTGAGAAAAAGGGCAAAGGGAGGTGGTTGCTTACTGTCGGATGACGAAGGGCAGCAGGCGCGAGGCTCCTCCAATTAGCGGCATACCGAAAGGACGGGCTCTCAGACGGGCAGCGTGACGTGATACTAGGTGACTGACTGACTGACCTCTTGATCGTTATGATCCCTCTGTATAAATATGTGCGGGATGTTTATAAACGTGATGTCGTACCTGTCCGAGAGTCGTATCGTCCTTTGGTCTAAGGTCGCCTCGGTGCTGAATAAGCTTAGACTGCGACCTATTTTCGATAATTGGGGCCGCATCGCGACAATATATAACTTCCAATGTAATATATAACTGTTGTAGACTTTCCAGTTAAATCAATAAAAATTTTAGTTCCCTCTACATACCATTTTCACATTTTGGAAATCGATTATGCAATTAATTACCTACATCGCCTCGCTATCAATTATATTTAATTGAAAGTCATCGTGTTGCTCAAAATTTCACAACGATTACTCGTGGCCAAAAAATGTACTATTATAATTTTTGGATAAATTAATATCAAGAATCTATTGACATTGGTATTAAGTGCGTCATACATGTATATATAGCGGAGCGTTTGCCGGGACATGCATAGTGATATCTAGAAAGATAAAGTACCAGACATCATGGTTCAAATCGCTGGAAAGTACGAGAAAACCGGTGGCGTTGGTGTGGCTGAATATTTGAGAGCCAGAGGTAAGTAGAAGTCTAACTTTTAATTAATCTTAACTTACACTATATTTCTTCCATTATGTCGTAATTCGATCTTTATTTTATGTTACATGGTGATTTCCGTAACAATTGTTGAAATGGTAGATGCTTTTCCATTTGGTCATTGTGGCTTTAACGAGAACTCCAAGCCTTTGACTGACTATTTTGACATATTTCTTGTCATAACTTGAATGGGTAAATTTGGTATAATTTCTTTGTTCAGAATGATACATTGTCAATTCAACATCACCTTAAGAATTCCACGTGAGTTATGAGTCATTATCTCAATGAGTTCATAGGAATTTTCGGGTCAAAATAGCTTATCATCGTATTTCTTCCATTACATTAAAATAGTGGGTTGAAAAATATACTCACTTATATTGAATCACAATCACATATATATTGTCCATGTGCTGGTTTATTAGAAGTGTCATATTTTCCATAGTATTTGTTATAGGTTTATGTAAATTTTATACCTAGTAGTTGGTCGAAATAGGATGCAACCATATTTATGCATATCAACCGTTGCAAAAATATTTTTATTTCCATTAGGTCCTGGAGGCCCATTTATGAACTTCAAAGTTATGGCCATCCGAAGGCATTAGTCATTACTGTCAGTACTGTCATTAGTTGATTAATTGAAGGTATAATTTTTACTATGGAAATTGTATTTTTTAGTAGTTTTTAATCAGACTGTTACTACATCATAACATTAGCTAGAAGACTAGATTTACTTTCAGTTGGTCAATAAGACATATTTGAGAACTCCACAGTCATGACCTCTTGTTCGAGGACTGCAGTCATGGTCATTGCAAGGCGAATTTCATAGTTAAGATGACATGTTTAACTTGACGTATAGACATGTAATCGTGGAAATTTTTAGAAGTTCCCAGTCTCTAATTTTGTACATTTTATGATCAAGATAACGTAATCATATTACTTTCATTGCATTGTAACGTTTGCTAGAAAAGTGTGCTCACTTGTATTTGATCATGATAACTTATTAAGCAAAGCATAGGCGTCGCATGACTTATATTCATAAGAAGGGGTCATATTTATATTCGAAGCTTTATTGATTAAAATCCATAATTTTCATCGAGTTTGTCATAGTTCCATAAAAATTGTATACTTTTTGGTTAAAATGGTGTCATCATATTCTTTCCATTGTTGTGTAACAATAACAAAAAAACTGTATTTACTTACATTTGTTCATGATGACTTATTTGGAAACTCAATGGTCATGGTCATCACATATTACAGTTTGTTAATTCCATAATTTCTATGGAAGTTATTGTAGTTCGATAAAACTTGTGTAGTTCATGGTCATCATATTTATATCCTTGCATTGTACTGGTTGCTAGAAAAATATCTTCACGTCCATCTAGTCATTTTGTTTTTTTTTTCCAAACATTCCCAGACAGCACAAAGACGTCTTTAAGACGTCTGATAGACATCACCATTAGGCATTTGCGACATCTCAAAGATGTCCTGTGACGTCCGAAGAACGTCATTGAAGTGTCCATTTTGTGTCCATTTCATGTTATTTGTTACAAAACGGTACGTCTCAAAGATGCCTTCAAGGCATTAAAAAGACAACTTTACGACGTCCATTTTTCGTCTTCAAGACGTCATAAGGACGCCTTCTTCACGTCTGTAAGACGTCGTAAAGATATCTTCTGATTTCTTTGTGACGTCTTTAAAATGTTCATTTTATGTCCATTTCACGTTGTTTGTCACAAAACGGTACGTCTCACAGATGCCTTCAAGGCATTAAAAAGACAACTTTAAGACGTCCATTTTTCGTCTTCAAGACGTCATAAGAACGTCTGTAAGACGTCTTAAAGATGCCCCCTAATTTCTTAGGAACGACTTTAAAATGTTCATTATACGCCTATTTCACGTTATTTGTCATAAAACGGTACGTCTCACAGATGCCTTCAAGGCATTAAAAAGACAACTTTACGACGTCCATTTTTCGTCTTCAAGACGTCATAAGGACGCCTTCTTCACGTCTGTAAGACGTCGTAAAGATATCCTCTAATTTCTTTGTGACGTCTTTAAAATGTTTATTTTATGTCCATTTCACGTTATTTGTCACAAAACGGTACGTCTCACAAATGCCTTCAAGGCATTAAAAAGACAACTTTACGACGTCCATTTTTCGTCTTCAAGACGTCATCAGGACGCCTTCTTCACGTCTGTAAGACGTCGTAAAGATATCCTCTAATTTCTTAGTGACGTCTTTAAAATGTTTATTTTATGTCCATTTCACGTTATTTGTCACAAAACGGTACGTCTCACAAATGCCTTCAAGGCATTAAAAAGACAACTTTACGACGTCCATTTTTCGTCTTCAAGACGTCATCAGGACGCCTTCTTCACGTCTGTAAGACGTCGTAAAGATATCCTCTAATTTCTTAGTGACGTCTTTAAAATGTTCATTTTATGTCCATTTTACGTTATTTGTCACAAAACGGTACGACTCACAGATGCCTTCAAGGCATTAAAAAGACAACTTTACGACTTCCATTTTTCGTCTTCAAGACGTCGTAAGGACGCCTTTTTCACGTCTGTAAGACGTCGTAAAGATATCCTCTAATTTCTTAGTGACGTCTTTAAAATGTTCATTTTATGTCCATTTTACGTTATTTGTCACAAAACGGTACGACTCACAGATGCCTTCAAGGCATTAAAAGGACAACTTTACGACGTCCATTTTTCGTCTTCAAGACGTCATAAGGACGCCTTCTTCACGTCTGTAAGACGTCGTAAAGATATCCTCTAATTTCTTTGTGACGTCTTTAAAATGTTTATTTTATGTCCATTTCACGTTATTTGTCACAAAACGGTACGTCTCACAAATGCCTTCAAGGCATTAAAAAGACAACTTTACGACGTCCATTTTTCGTCTTCAAGACGTCATCAGGACGCCTTCTTCACGTCTGTAAGACGTCGTAAAGATATCCTCTAATTTCTTAGTGACGTCTTTAAAATGTTCATTTTATGTCCATTTTACGTTATTTGTCACAAAACGGTACGACTCACAGATGCCTTCAAGGCATTAAAAAGACAACTTTACGACTTCCATTTTTCGTCTTCAAGACGTCGTAAGGACGCCTTTTTCACGTCTGTAAGACGTCGTAAAGATATCCTCTAATTTCTTAGTGACGTCTTTAAAATGTTCATTTTATGTCCATTTTACGTTATTTGTCACAAAACGGTACGACTCACAGATGCCTTCAAGGCATTAAAAAGACAACTTTACGACTTCCATTTTTCGTCTTCAAGACGTCGTAAGGACGCCTTTTTCACGTCTGTAAGACGTCGTAAAGATATCCTCTAATTTCTTAGTGACGTCTTTAAAATGTTCATTTTATGTCCATTTTACGTTATTTGTCACAAAACGGTACGACTCACAGATGCCTTCAAGGCATTAAAAGGACAACTTTACGACGTCCATTTTTCGTCTTCAAGACGTCGTAAGGACGCCTTTTTCACGTCTGTAAGACGTCGTAAAGATATCCTCTAATTTCTTAGTGACGTCTTTAAAATGTTCATTTTATGTCCATTTTACGTTATTTGTCACAAAACGGTACGACTCACAGATGCCTTCAAGGCATTAAAAGGACAACTTTACGACGTCCATTTTTCGTCTTCAAGACGTCATAAGGACGCCTTTTTCACGTCTGTAAGACGTCGTAAAGATATCCTCTAATTTCTTAGTGACGTCTTTAAAATGTTCATTTTATGTCCATTTCACGTTGTTTGTCACAAAACGGTACGTCTCACAGATGCCTTCAAGGCATTAAAAAGACAACTTTACGACGTTCATTTTTCGTCTTTAAGGCGTCATAAGGACGCCTTCCTCAAGTCTGTAAGACGTCTTAAAGATGCCCCCTAATTTCTTAGGAACGTCTTTAAAATGCTCATTTTACGTCTATTTCACGTTATTTGTCATAAAACGGTACGTCTCACAGATGCCTTCAAGGCATTAAAAAGACAACTTTAAGACGTCCATTTTTCGTCTTTAAGACGTCATAAGGACGCCTTCTTCACGTCTGTAAGACGTCTTAAAGATGCCCCCTAATTTCTTAGGAACGTCTTTAAAATGCTCATTTTACGTCTATTTCACGTTATTTGTTACAAAACGGTACGTCTCAAAGATGCCTTCAAGGCATTAAAAAGATGCCCCCAAATCCGTAATGACGTCGGTTTTAAGAGTTTTTTTATACAAAACTACGCCTTTAAGACGTCTCTAATACGGCTGGCATAAAGGTCAGGCATGAAAGCGATATATATAGTCCACTTCTGGCCTATAAAAGATCAGGCATAAAATTGACGTAAATTAGACGTCATTAAGACGTTCGTCTTTTAGTATCTTATAGACATCCAAAAATGGACGTCCTAAAGAGGTCCACTTCAGGCATAAAGAATACAAGGCATGAGATCTACATAAACTGGAACTCATTAAGATGTGCGCCATCTTAGAGGCATCCAAAAATGACGTCCATTTTAGGCATATAAGAGATCAGGCATAAAATTAGACGTCATTAAGACGTCCGCTTTCGAACATTTTAGAGACGTCCAGAACTGGACATCCTAAAGAAGTCCATTTCAGGCATAAAACTGACGTAAATCAGACGTCCTTAAGGCGTCCGCCTTTTAACATCTTCGGGACATCCTAAACTGGACCGCCTAAAGAGGCCCATTTCAGGCATAAAGAAGGTCAGGCATGAAAACGACATAAATTGGACATCTTTCAGACATCCAAAACTGGACGTCCTAAAGAGGCCCACTTCAGGTATAAAATAGACGAAAATTAGATGTCATTGAGACATTCCGCTCTGGACATCTTAGAGACATCCAGAAATGGACGTCCTAAAGACGTCCACTTCAGGCATAAAAAGGTCAGGCTAAAAATCGACGTAAATTAGACTTCTTTAGGACGTCCGGCCTTGGACGTCTTAGAGACTTCCGCATATGGACGTCTTATACATGTACTTTTTATGTCTTAATGCGTCCAGGCATAAAAAAGACTTAAAATGCATGCCTTTAAGTGCTGTCTGGGTTTATATGTCATGGCAGCCCAAAGATACATTTGTTCAAAAAATGACATATTTTGTTCATGGATTTATCCATTTAAAATATCATAATTTTCATAGACGTTGTCATTGTTCAGCTCCTTCAAGAACGTGAAACTTAGTTTCAGTATTGATCTGTTAAATGTTCCATTTCCATTAAAATTGTATGATTTGTCCAATAAATTGTTATGTTAGGTATATATCAATTCCCATTTGGATTTCAAGGCAAATTTAATAACTCCACAGAGTGTATTAATGAAATTGTTATTAGGTGTACCTGAGGACAAGATCAAGGAAGAAGAAAATGATAAATCATTGGAGATTACCGTCAATGGGGACAGCATCGATATCGCTCACGGTAAAATCAAACATCATGTCGAAATAGGAAAAGTGACTGAGTCTAAAACTCCCAAAGGGGACGTAGTAAAGGTAAATAACTCTCCTTAAAACACCTCTATAACACCCTGACTATTACTACCCACCAGTACGATACCATGGACCATGAGAATACCACTCTTTACATTGTATGCTATCCGATAACAACCGTTCCATGTATTGTATGACATATGACAGAATCTAACCTACAAGTACTAATTTTCCCGCTTATCACGAATGAACGAGAGTAGCGTAAGCAACACCAAAATATTCATTGTTTTCTCGGCCAGACCCCACCCAAACTTCTCAGAGCTAAGCCCCAGGCTACACCTCTCCATTTTTACAAATATATAAATATGTATGATTCTAATATGTAACACTTATGTAAACTTTGTTTTTTGCCCCAAGTCTAAAAACAAAATTGGAGTGTTATGATTCACTACACTTCAAACGAACGCTATCTACCTCTCCTTATTACTCACATACCGAAAAACAAATTACTGCAAATCATGCACTGTCACTTTACAATATTATCTAATCTAATTCCTAACGATGAAATGTACCGTTTTATTTAAATACATATTAGCCAGCGACAAATAAGAGAATCGTCATCTGTCGCAGAGTTTACCGGCAAACAACCATAAGGACATAAATAAATAAAATGTTATCGCTATGATTGATTAGTAATTTGAACAAAATATATTTCAGACTAAAGCGAGCCTCAATGGTAACACTTTGTCGATCGAGGCGACCGAAAGTGATGGAAAACTTCATTCAAGGGAGTACGTGTTCAGCGACGCCGGGCTTGAGATTGTAAGGACCTTCGTCTTTGTTCAGCTTTCAAGATCGATCGTCTTGAAATTAATTTAATGCGTTACGGAGGGATATGTATTTAATCACAACTCTTTTATTTCAGACCTTGAAATCTCAGGACGGCAAACACGCGAAAAGGACTTACAAGAGGGTGTAAATGCCATTTGAAGTGTACAAATGTAATGCCAAGAAATAAAATATTTTAACCTGTTCTATGGATTGTTGTATTTGTTTCTCAATTGTTGTAACAATTTAAAAGTATTTAGAGATTTAATTGAAGGGGTTATTGGCTCTCTCTTGTTTAACAATTAATAAAAAAAATTCTCTTAAAAACTACTATTTTTTATTTATTTTGATTTATTATATTTAAAAAAAAATAAAAAAATTGAAAATATTCATGGAATTGCAGAATTATAAACGGCGGAATTAACAACGACAAGTTGAACTGTTGTTTAACAATAATTTCTTATTTGGGAAATTATGTTTCGTATTTTCCATAATAACATCTTATCTTATTTATTATTCTTATTTTCTTAAATAACCGAAAAGCACATTTTCCATAAGAATCAGCACAAATTATTTACATTTTATTGGTCGATCTTTTATAGGTCTTATTTTGCCCAGACACAATTCAAAAGAAACTTTTTTAATTTTTCAAAAAATACTTGGACAATTTTTGTAGTTTCAGAATAGTTAAACCGTTACAAAAAACTTTAAATGAATTTGGAAATAATTAAAAAAATTCAAATATCTAGAATTGTGGTTTTTTGAGTTTTCCAAAGTTATGATAAGTTGCTAGAAAGAGAATTATGAAATACATATGAGATTTGAGTCCAGTTCCAGAATATTTTGAGATTTTCTAATAACTGAGTTTCAATATTTCTATACACCCGGAATAGTATTTTCCTTTTCGGAGTTTCCAAGAGACATAAGAATTTTCCAAAAATTCTTAACGTTTATATGAATTTGTAAGTTGCGACATATGAAATTTGTGATCTTTGAGCGGTCCCAGAATATTTGAATCGGTTCTAAACATTCAAAAAGCATATATAGAAATTTCGAAAATTTATCCAATTATATAAGAATTCACAAAAAATCATGAAAGTTGCTATAAATTCCACAACTTGAAAACATAAGATTTAGGACCATTTAAAGCGTTCCAGGATATTAGGAGAATTTATGAACAATACCAAACAAGAAGAATTTCCCAACATTTTTTAACGTTTCTCTGAATTTATACATTGCGAAATATGAGATTTGGGAGAATTTAAAGAGTTCCAGAATTTTTATAAAAATAACTTAAAACTAGTTTAATGACTTAAAGGGAATTTATTGTAGTTTCCAAAAATTCTAAATATTCTAGAGCTACATTCGTTTGCATAGTTTTCAAAAACAGAAAAAAACACTTTCAGAGCCTTAATTGCCTTGAAACTAGTAGCAATTACATGTTAATCAGTGTAATTACTCAAATGTGAGATAACAGTTATCTAATTAACGAGCATTTTTGTTCTAGAACATATTCGAAATATTTAATGCACATACAAACAAAATTATCTGTTACAAATTTTTGCAGTGTCTTTATCTGATAAGTCCAGTTTTATACAATTCACAGGTAAAGATTTCACAGAAATGTCCTTCACAGAAGATTAGCCAAAAACGTTAGAAAACTTTTTTATACATATTCAATAGTAGGATAAATATTCAAAGCTTAAAAAAAATTCGTCTAGTAGATTTCGAAAAAAATTGAAAAAACCGAAAATTGACAAGTATAAAGTGCCCTTCACAGAAGATTTAGCCAAAATCATTAAAAAACTTTTTTATACCTATTTAATCGTACAATAAATATTCAAAATTTAAAAAAAATCTTGTAGCGAATTTCGAGAAAAATTAAAAAACCGAAAAATGACAAGAGTAAACTACCCTTTTATCCTGGCAGATTTTAATGAAAAGCTTATTTTCACGTCCTGGTATGGTACAAAGTCTAAATACAAAGTTTTGTCAGTAAAGGGGCGCCAACAACTACAAACAAAGCCCGGCCCCGACTGATATCTCGACCCCCCCCCCCCTCTAGTTGTTAAGGGGTGTCGATAAATGTCTCACAGCTATCAAACGTCTCACTTACCTTGACGAAGGCTTAAACGAATTCGAGAGAGAAATGTGTGAATATAAAGTTAAGTGGAGTTGCTAAGTAAAGAGCTTAGTTGGTTGCATATTAAAGGATCTTGAAAAATTTCTAATCACTGGGCTACAGTTCTCGATTCATGCCTTTTCTCAAAAAAATAACGTTACACAGTTATTAAATTAGTAGTTATTTTGAACCCGAAATACGTTACAATATAGTCCAGAGGTCAACAGGTTAATTAATTTTTGGAGAAATTTTCATTAAGCCGGAAAATTAAACTCGTTGTTTTTAGAGTTTATATTTTATTTGATGTTGACCGTCACAGCGTCTACAATCTTTTGTAAATTGATTTGGCTTCTCCCCCATCGCCTCCCCTGAAGACCTGAAAATTCATGAAAATTTAACAAACACGTTACAAAATTACAGTCACTACTTACAATCTCCAAACCTCCATCGCTGAACACGTAATCCCTGGAACGCGTCTTCCCGTCGGGATGCACGGTATCAATCGTCAAAGTGTTCCCGTTCAACTTGGCCGTACTCTGAACATCGAAGATACGAAATTAGTATTGATTCCATGCTTTAACTTGGACTTAGATACCTTGAAAGTGTCCCCGCGGGGAGTCTTCTCCTCCACCTCTTTACCGAAAGTGTAATTCGAGGTCCTTTTCTCCTGGACGAACGTAACTTTATCGCCGTCTAACTTGACTTCGAGAGATTTCTCCTTGTCCATCTCCTTCGCCCTGTCCTCGGGTACACCTGCAAGTGGGAAACGTTGGTAAGTTTTGGAAAGGCTTAACATGTAGATGAATGTTAAGAATCTTAATGTTTTGGTAGATCTATCTAGTATTGCATTCGTTAACGAAGTCGAAAAAAGTGGAATTAAAATGAGGTTTTCAGCTTTTTGGTATCTAGAGATCATACTTAATCATTTCTCAAAAATTTGTCGGCAAGCTACAGGTCGCATTTTTTACAGAATCACAACGAAATTTGGCACAAAAATCAGTTGGCCGAAAATCTCGGTCGAGTTCGTTATTGGGCCAAATTGGTCGAGCGGTTTCAAAATGGCGGCTTGTTATTTTCAAAAAAAAAAAAATCAAAAATCTTTAATTTCGCGTCTGAGAGAAACATGCTACTTAGGTTTTTTGTTGAGCTTGTAGAGGCGAACGACTTTTGTATGAAATGTTTTTTCGAGAAATGTACAGAAAAAAAGTTATTTTTTTAAAAAAAAAATATTTTTTTCGCGTCTGAGAGAAAAATGTTACTTAGGTTTTTTGTTGAGCTTGTAGAGGCGAACGAGTTTTGTATAAAACGTTTTTTCGAGAATTGTACATAAAAAAGTTATATGCAAAAAGTTAGAAATTTTGACGTTTGTATTTTTTTAACACCTCGTATACATTTTTTTGACATATCGTGTCTGTTATATTACTCAATGTCCTACCCATAAATCTACCTTCCAGCCTGGCATGCCATGATTTTTATTATTTTAGAATAATAATTTTGGGAGTAAATATATCTAATGTTTTCTTGATTGATTTAGCTCTTGAATTTATTAAAAGAATATAATTATTATAATGCAAAGAAAATTTAAAAGAAATACAAATTTTCTGCTTAATTAATATTACCAATTTACTAGGTACTAAATTTTAGTAATATCGTTATTTTATATCTATGGTATACAGTACCCCCTATTTCTTGATTTATTATATTTTATTTATTATATTTATTTAATCTTATTATTATTACAATATTATTTAAAAACTGTTACACATTTGTACTCACCCCTCGCGGTAAAGAACTCCACAATCCCAACACTTTGGGTCTTCTCATATTTCCCAGCGACTTGCACCATGTTTCTGTTTCGATTTACAATTAAACTTAACCCATCGCGAGAAGCGTATTTATATCCATTCCCAAAAACAACGTGTTCATTCTTATTTATTCTCGCTAAATGTAGATGATAAGTTAAATATTTATTAAGATAAGATGATGGTAAATGTAAAAACTGTTGAATAATTTAGGCTAATATTCGGTTTTAAATGTGATGTCATTTGCTCGTAGTAGCGACTGGCGTGTTCATTGTGAAATTTGACTCCAAAATAATTTCACTCCCCTTGTTAAATACTTGACTAATATATTTATCGCCGATAACTAACACTTATTACTTAATTTATATATCACAGTATGAGCACGGCCGCTCAGGTCAAATATTCGTCGCGTTCACTGTTTTATGACTACTTCTACGTCCAGCGGCGTCCTTACCTCTGTCTTATGTCGAAGCTCTACAAACTATAATGCTATAAGATTTAAACTGGAAAATAAGGTAATGAAGATGTAATGTGTACAGCGGTGTCTTGCAAGTGGCAAAAAATCTCTCGAGTGTACGTATACCTACCTATAGAGTTAATGCAATAAGTTCATATATCTTTCGATACAACCCTTCCTACAGAGTTAATTCCCGAATATTGAAATTTGGAATTGGTTTTTTAGTCGGGACATTTTAAAATTCTAAATAGTTCAAAATTGGCATCCTTTTCATGGTTCGTAAGAAATAAGTTTTCCAAAAATGGAAATTTAGTGTAGGACCAAACCGTTGTGGTTTTCGAAAGAAATCTTTAAAACTACTTGGAGAAGAATTCAAAATTTTACCAAAATTGCAATTGACTACTGAGAGTTCATTGGATTTTAAGGAGATTTTGTCGAATTCAGTTCAAAACACTGAATTATCTATTAGGTTTTTCACTGGTTGAATTTTTGGGAAACTGACTTCATATGACATTTTGGAAAACTGCGAATTGCCTTTACAAGTCCAATTCATAACGTTACTTGGTACTAAGGTGCTCTGGTTGGGGGTGTAGCTAGGTAGAAACTAAAAAGAAGGCATGGTAACACAGATCAATATTTATTGGAGCATTAAATATAGGGGAGAGAACATCATAAAACAAAGTAGAGGCAAATGAGCAAATGGCAAGAAGTGAGAAAAAGGGCAAAGGGAGGTGGTTGCTTACTGTCGGATGACGAAGGGCGGCAGGCGCGAAGCTCCTCCAATTAGCGGCATGCCGGAAGGACGGGCTCTCAGACGGGCAGCGTGACGTGATACTTGGTGACTGACTGACTCCCTGATCGTTATGCTCGAGCTGTATAAATACAAGCGGGATGTTTACGAACGTGATGTCGTACCTGTCCGAGAGTCGTATCGTCCTTCGGTTTAAGGTCGCCTCGGTGCTGAATAAGCTTAGAAGGCGACCTATTTTCGCTAATTGGGGCCGCATCGCGACAATATCTTCGAAAAATCTGTGTGGATTCAAAAAAGAAGTTTCATTGAAGAAAGTCGTTCAGTATTTTCGAAAAATCAGGAAAAAAACGTAGGGTCCACATCTATCATCTAGCACTTTTTTAAATTTTTTCAGATTTTTTTTTGAAGGGATTAGAGGTTAGAAAATTCTATTTTCCTTAAAAGAAAAATTTTTTTAGGCCACAAATTTAGTGATTTTCGTTTAAAATTCGGGTGAAACGAAAATTAAGGTGTGCACATTTTCGTTAAGAAAATTCAGTAATTTTCTACGAATTGAAATTCCCACTCAAAAAAATTACCGAAATTTGCAATATTTTTTTAAGGGACATAAGGGTCTTGAAAAAATTTAAAGAAATTCAAGGCAATTTAGGGTGTCGAAAGAAAGTTACATTTAAGGAACTTTCGGAAAATAGTTCCTATTTATATTTCTTCTTATTAATTGTTATACAAGGGATAGCAAATAACCCCTTCGATTAAATCTTATAATTAAATATCTAAGTATTTTTAAATTGTTACAATATTTGAGCAACAAATACAACACTCAATAAAAAAGGTTAGAATATAAAAGAAACGAAAAATTAACTAAACTATTTTATTTCTTCACGTTACATTTGAACACTTCTAATGGCGTTTACAGTCTTTTGTAAGTCCTTTTCCCTTGTACGCCGCTCGGAGATGTCATGGTCTGAAATTAAAGAGGTGTAATCAACACATATCCCTTCCTAACGTATTAAATTAATATTAAGACGTTCAATCTCGAAAGTTCAACCAGGACTTACAATTTCAAGTCCGTTGTCGCTGAAGACGAACTCCGCTAAAGATACTTTTCCATCGCCTTCAATCGTCTCGATCTTTAAAGTGTTACCATTAAGGCTTCCTTTGAGCTGAAATATTTTGTTAAAATTACTAATCTAACAAAGTGATAAATAATATTACTTTTTATTATTTATATCAGGTTGTTTGCCAATAAACTCTGCGACAGATTACTAGATGATATGAATAAAACGGTTCAATCCGTCGTTGAGAGTTAGATTAGATAATATTGTGGAAATAAATGGGACATGATTTGCAGTAATTTAGTACGTGAGCAACAAGGAGAGGTAGATAGCGTTCGTTAAAAGTGTAATGAATCATAACACTCCAATTTTGAATTTAGATAAATATGAGATAAGCAACAATGTTTACAGAACTGTGGCATGTTACATTTGTACACTTATATTTTTACAAAAAGACAAGGTGAGATCATTTTTAGATATATTTACCCATACATGAGCCTCAATTAGTTTTGGCACAACTTTATGCAAAATACTCAAAAATTACCAAAATTCCTGCAAACAACCAACATGCTACTCTAATTCAAAGTAGGTGCTACATCTGCTTAATTGTTTACCTTGATCGCTTGCCCTCCGGGCATTTTAGTCTCAGTCACCTTTCCTAGTTCGACATGATGCTTCAGTTGACCATCAATGATATCAATGTTGTCCCCATTGGCCTTAATCTCCAATGATTTATTATTTTCTTCGACCTTGATAACCTCCTCAGGTATACCTAATAACAGTTTCAATTAATTTCGTGAATACTCTCTGTGGAGATATTAAATATTCCTTGAAATATAAATGAGAGTTGATATAATACACCTAACATAATAAACATAATAATATAATATTCATACAACTAACATGATAATTTTTTTTAAATTTAAACAATACTAATGGAAATGGAATTATTGCATTGTAATGGAAGAAATATTACATGTTATTACGACCCAAATTTGTTCAATCAAACTTCCATGGAAATTATAATATTTTGAATTAATCAAGTCATAAAAATTAATATGTCGTTTTCTTAAACAAATCTACCATAGGATGTCCATGACGTGATTATGACAGTTTATGTAATTCAAACAATGGAAACCAATATGTCGCCTTCTTAAGAAACTGTACTTTAAGATGGCCATGACCATTGAGTTTCCGGATAAGTCATCATGATCAAATGCAAGTAAATACACTTTTTTGTAATTGTTACACAGCAATGGAAGAAATATAAGACATTATCTTGCCTTGTGTTTTAACCCACTATTCTTACTTAATAGAAGAAATGTTATGATAAACTATTTTGATACGAAAATTCTTATGAACTACAGTAACACTCATGGAGATAATAATAGTTATCTTCACCACTATGGAGTTCTTAATTTGATGTGCCATTGTTTAAAGAAGAAGATGGCAAAGAAGAAGAATTATACCAAATTTAAACATTCAAGTTATAAATATATCAAAATAGTCAGTCATAGGCTGTAGAGTTATCGAACAAGCCTTATGGAAAAGAATGTATCATTTCAGCAATTGTTACAATGTAATGGCATAATAATGGAAGAAATATAATGCAAGTTAAGACATTCACCAACAAGTTTAATTCAAGTTTACACTTCTAATTACCTCTGGATCTTAAATATTCAGCAGCACCAACACTGCCGGTCTTCTCGTACTTTCCAGCGATTTGAACCATGTTGTCGTCGTCAGGTACCTCTGTAGATATCACTATGCATATTCCGATAAATGCTCCCAATATATACATAAACGTATAGCGCAATCAATAGCATTGCATTGCATATTTTTATCTCAAGCAGCAGATGGCAACTATATTCTCAAAAGAGTGAGATATAGTGAGAGGGAGAGATGGGGACTTACCTTGAAAACTGCAATCTAAGATCGCACGAACCAATTAATGTATCATTTATATCCATCCCTTGAAATACTAGTTCCGTCTCTTTTTAAATTCTAATTAATTCACTTGCTTCAAATGACAATCGCGCGATATCTAATCAGATAATAATAATAATGAATCATCGTTCTTCTCTCTCTCTCTCTCTCTCTCTCTCTCTCTCTCTCTCTCTCTTGTGTTTTGTATAATGCCCCTGATTGGACGTCGAGTTCGTAATTCGCTCTTTCTCTATTTTAATTAGACGCGATCGGCCTCAGATCGGCGTTGAATTAAATTTAATCAGTCGCGCGAATGATATTTAGATTAATTAGGTCTGATCGGTTTCCACCGAACGGTTTAATTAGGGGGAGTTTATCGACTTAAAATGTTTAATTTGGGGATGAATAACATTGCTAATAAATAACGTTATAAGGGGTAACCATAATAGTAATTGTGTTAGGTATGTATATTTTATTATGTAATATCAGAAGTTAAGTTTAGTCACTTGCGTACGTTAAGGCAATATTATATTTTTATATGGAATATATTTTAATTGAAAGTGCAAGTAAG
Organism: Cryptocephalus moraei; assembly: GCA_946251905.1. Taxonomy (NCBI): domain Eukaryota; kingdom Metazoa; phylum Arthropoda; class Insecta; order Coleoptera; family Chrysomelidae; genus Cryptocephalus; species Cryptocephalus moraei. The sequence goes on along the minus strand of OX276465.1, from coordinate 18,026,018 downwards.
AAATGTTTTTAATGAGCCAATGAAAATTATTACAGTCTTGGTTTTTTGATTATCTAATTATTACCTCTATTATAATATCGATTTAATAATAAAATTTTTATTGAAGTAATAATAATATGCAAATATATAAAATGACAATAAATAAAAAGTGTACTATAATGATTGCAATAAAATTTATTATCTAGTAGTATTTAAGTAGTTTAATTCAAGTTAATTATTATAACAAAAGAAAAATGTTGTGACCACAATTATGATTTCATATGATGATGACCACAGTCATTATGATTGATATCAAATAAGCTTATATTAGCTGTCAGCCTAAATTTGTAAATTAAAAAACATACCATTAATTAGAATTGTTATGCTTAAATGTTGTTACCTGATAATTTCCGTAAAGTTTGAAGTGAAACTTTTATGGTGTCGTCCAACAGATCTTACTTAAACTTAATCCAAAGCTTCTTAGAGGTTCAAAAAAGCATCCATCCCGCGCATATTGCTCCTCTTAACAATATATGTCATGTAGTAAGATTATTGAGGAGTACAGAGGCAGTGGAAGTTCAGGGTTTGAAGCTGCGATAGATCTCAATAAATTGAAAATTTTATACAAAGTTTGATTTAAAATTAATTAAAAAATTATAATTTTCTCAAAACCCTCCTAACATTAAATTGTAGTTTTAAATTAATTGCAGTTCATTGCATCGTAACTAATTCCTTTAGAAACTACTTGATTAATTTCCTTTAATTTGCTGAATTTCCCAAAAAACAATTACTCTTGTAAATTTTCCAAAATTAAGAAAATTCAGTTGTTTGAAAGTAGTTTAACTACTTTGAAATCTGATCCATATTTCAGTCATTTGAACTTCACTCAGCAACTTTCTCAAAAATCTAATGAACTCTTGTAGATATCCAAAAATCAATTGTCTTATTAAGCAAATTTTGACTTTTTATCTAATTCAGTAGCTTTACTACTAATAATAAATAAAATATATACAAATAAAATTATAATATTCTTAACACTCTTTTGGAAAACTACATAACTTTCGTCCTACGAACCAAATTTCAAATCGATATTCAAGAGACAGAAATTATCAATTTTCAACTACTTTTGGGGAATTGAGATGTTAACTAAGTAACGTTATGAATTGGACTTGTAAAGGCAATTCGCAGTTTTCCAAAATGTCATAAATATGAAGTCAGTTTCCCAAAAATTCAACTTGTAGCGGTGTGCTCTGTGGAGAGCCGGGGGTCGGTGTCGAAGGCCCAAATGAGAGACAAGGGTTGGTTAAAGTTTATATTGTCTGTACATACACTATTTACAAAGGAAGTTAATGCGTCGATCGCGGACGGAGAGCACACCTTGGTCTTCGACGGACGAGCCTAGGGCCCCGGACGCGTTGAGGAAGCTTGCCCACCCACCTTTAGGGTGCAGACAGAAATTCCTCGAACCGTCGGCCTAAGACTCCCGGGGAACCAAAACAGACAGCCGGCCCACCTTAGGGCGCAAGTCTCTCTGAGTCGGTTACTCAAGGGTACCAGAAGATCCACCTTAGGATGCTAACTGTTGTACCAGGTACCAGTGAGTTCGAGTCGGAGTGGAGCTCGTGCTCGCTGATGTCTATCCTCGGTCGCCACGGGGTGCCGTCGCGAAGGGTGATAGTCGCATCTCTTGGGGTGGGAGTGCGTGCGCGAGTGGGGTGGTTTCAGCGCGCGCTACCCTTACTTTGGCGATCGATGGGAAGTAGGGGTGAGCCTCGCTTGTCGTGCCTACCAGCGCCAGCGAGATGGGAGAGCGTAGTAGCGGGGCGCGTTGGTACTAACTCCCGGCGATCGATAATCCTCGAGTTGTTACAAACCAGAAAAAACCTAATACATAATTCAGTTTTTTAAACTGAACTCGGCCATATCTCCTTAAAATCCAATGAAACCTCAGTAGTCTATTGTATCGGGTGTTTTTTTTTTTAAATTTTACCTCATAGCAGGCTGTGGACAGTGTTTGTAAATGCGCCTTACTAAAAAATTTCAATATTGACATAACCTCACTTTTTTTAATAAAAATTGAAACTGAAATTGAAATCAGTTACTAATGTCTTGAAAAAGACAGCTTGGCTCTATTAATTAGGCGTAGATGAGTGAGCTGTCTTTTTCAAGACACTATTAACAGATTGGAGCAGTTTCAATTTCTATTAAAAACGTGAGGTTATGTCAATTTTGACATTTTTTAGTAAGGCGCATTCACAAACACTATCCACAGCCTACTATGAGGTGAAATTTAAAAAAAACACCCATTATTTTTGACTTCTTCTCTAACTCAGTAGTTTTAAAGATTCCTATCACTTTTTTCGAAAACCACAAAAGTTTGGTCCTGCAAACAAATTTCCACACAATGTTCAAGAAACTGAAATTTTCGATTTTCAGCCAATTTTGAATTGGACTTTTAAAGGAAATTGATAGCTTTCCGCAGTGTTATAACTGTAGTAAATTTTCAAGAAATTCAACCAGCTTTCCATTAAAAATTGGATCCATACGTCGTCCTTTTGAACTAATTTCACCAAATTTCCTCAAAACCTAAGATACTTACTCCTGTAGATTATCCCAAGCTCACTTGATTTTTCAAGCAAATTTTGACTTTATGTGTAATTTTCAATTTTCAGCCAATTTTGAATGGGACTTTTAAAGGAAATTGATAGCTTTCCGCAGTGTTATAAACTGTAGTAAATTTCCAAGAAATTCAATCAGCTTTCAATTATATCATTTTGAACTAATTTTGCTCAATTTCTTCAAAGCCTAAGATACCTACTCCTGTAGATTATTCCAAGCTCACTTGAATTTTCAAGCACATTTTGACTTTATGTGTAATTTTCAATTTTCAGCCAAATTTGAATTGGACTTTTAAAGGAAATGGATAAGTTTCCGCAGTGTTACAAACTGTAGTAAATTTTCAACAAATTCAACCAGCTTTCAATTAATAATTTGATCCATACTTCGTCCTTTTGAACTAATTTCGCCAAATTTCCTCAAAACCTAAGATACTTACTCCTGTAGATTATACCAAGCTCACTTGAATTTTTAAGCAAATTTTAACATCATGTGTAATTTTCAATTTTCAGCCAATTTTGAATTGGACTTTTAAAGAAAATTGATAGCTTTCCGCAGTATTACAAACTATAGTAAATTTCCAAGAAATTCAATCAGCTTTCAATTATATCATTTTGAACTAATTTTGCTAAATTTCTTCAAAACCTAAGATACCTACTCCTGTAGATTATCCCAAGCTCACTTGAATTTTCAAGCAAATTTTGACTGTATGCGTGTTTTTCAATTTTCAGCCAAATTTGAATTGGAGTTTTAAAGGAAATTGATAGCTTTCCACAGTGTTATAAAATGTAGTAAATTTTCAAGAAATTCAACCAGCTTTCAATTAATAATTTGATCCATACTTCGTCCTTTTGAACTAATTTCGCCAAATTTCCTCAAAACCTAAGATACTTACTCCTGTAGATTATCCCAAACTTACTTGAATTTTCAAGCAGATTTTGAGTTTATGTGTAATTTTCAATTTTCAGCCAATTTTGAATTGGCTTTTTAAAGGAAATTGATAGGTTTCCGCAATGTTATAAACTGTAGTAAATTTTCAAGAAATTCAACCAGCTCTCAGTTAAAAATTGGATCCGTACTTCGTCCTTTTGAACTAATTTCGCTAAATTTCCTCAAAACCTAAGATACCTACTCCTGTAGATTATCCCAAGCTCACTTGAATTATCAAGCAAATTTTGACTTTATGTGTAATTTTCAATTTTCAGCCAATTTTGAATTGGATTTTTAAAGAAAATTGATAGCTTTCCACGGTGTTATAAACTGTAGTAAATTTTCAATAAATTCAACCAGCTTTCAATTAAAACTTGGATCCATACGTCGACCTTTTGAACTAATTTCGCCAAATTTCCTCAAAACCTAAGATACTTACTCTTGTAGATTATCCAAAGCTCACTTCAATTTCCAAGCAAATTTTGACTTTATGTGTAATTTTCAATTTTAGCCAATTTTGAATTGGACTTTAAAGGAAATGGATAACTTTCCGCAGTGTTACAAACTGTAGTAAATTTTCAAGAAATTCAACCAGTTTTCAATTAATAATGTGATCCATACTTCGTCCTTTTGAACTAATTTCGCCAAATTTCCTCAAAACCTAAGATACCTACTCCTGTAGGTAGATTATCCAAAGCTTACTTGAATTTTTAAGCAAATTTTTACTTTATGTGTAATTTTCAATTTTCAGCCAATTTTGAATTGGACTTTTAAAGGAAATTGATAGCTTTTCGCAACTGTATTAAATTTTCAAGAAATTCATCCAGCTTTCAAATAAAAATTGGATCCATACTTCCTCCTTTTGAAGTAATTTTGCAAAATTTCCTCAAAACCTAAGATACTTACTCCTGATTACCCTAGGCTCACTTGAATTTTCAAGCCAATTTTGACTTTATGTGTAACTCAGTTTTTAAACATTCCTGTCACTTTTTTGAAAAAACCGCAGGACTCTCGTCTTATTAACCAATTTTCCAGTCAATGTTCATGAAACTGAAATTTTCAGTTTTCAACCAGTTTCGTTAAATTGAGATATTAACTAAGGAAGTTAACTGTTTAATTTTTCAGCAAGAACGTGACTTTGGATTGAAGTTAGTAATTTCCTGGATTCGTGTTAATCTTGTTGGATGCCACATAACTTCTGTTCTAACTAATCTTCCGATCAATTTTGCAGAAAATGAAGTTTTAAACAGGCAACTTATCAAACTGATAAATTTAAATATTATAACGTTTATTTCTAATTTATTTACACTGCCCAAATTATACACTACACACTACATAATGTATCGTAACTATTTCCTAACTAATTAATTTATGTCACACTCTTAACTAATTTATTTCACTTGTCCGTTTTTCGTCTTGTTTATTCACTCGCGGCTTCACGTCTAATCTAATCTCTCCGACCGCAAGCCCGCTTATATACATCTCAATTGTATTCGCGATGGTTCCTGAAATAACTCGATAGTTCTTTTCCTTAATAATGTTTATGTAGAAACGTCCAGAAGGTAATAAATCATTCTTCCTTAATAATATGTTGCCGGGACTGAATTAAGCGTAGCGGCGTTGTATGTATGTATATCTTCAGCGGTTTTCGAGATATGAATTGATTTCTTACTTTTTGTGTACAAAACATAGGTTCAATTAAATACTTATTACCGTGGTATTTGGATTCGTAGAGATCTGAAATTTTGTATATGTTTTATTAAGATCCTGGGAATTAGTCATGTTTGAGGAAATTCGGTTTCTATTATACAGGGTCGTTCAAAATTTGTAATTAAACTGACAGATACGAAATTGGTGGAAAGTGTAAGTGTAGTGTTAACACAGAATATAATTGGAAAGCAAGGATGCAGCTGAAGATGCAATAACATGCAAGGTGTCTCGTGTAACATATCAACGTTGTTGTTACTCTTTAAGCAGTAGCGTTCAGGAATATGCAAGTATGCAGTCAATATGAGGTTTGCATATTTTTCGACCCCTAATGATATACAATAGAGGTCCAAATACTATTGAACCATTTCTTATTTCTACAATTTTCTTTCTCTCGCATAAGTACTTTCTTAATATCACGAAGAAACCTCGTATATTGGTGATTAATCACATTAAGAAATTAACAATGGTATCTCGTATACACGCACGAGATATCCATCTAATCTCGCGGTTTGAATGTTTATATATAAATTTGGGCGACTCATAGACCAGTCAATATTACGTTTTAGACTAGAAGACGTGACAACAAAATAAGTTTCAAAAATGGCACCAATTGATGGCAAATACCAACACGTCAGGAGCGAGAACTTCATCGAATTGCTCGTCAAAGAAGGTGAGAAGTAATAGTACTATTGGGCAGGTGATTCGGGAAAAATTTACAAATCTTCGTATTTATTTTTGACTGTCCAAATCAACACTTTTCATGTTAATCAGTTCCACATTCCTCTTATTCTGCCTTCTTAAGTCTCACCAATTTTTGTTCCTAAACACTGTTCGTTACCTCCGACGATGCTTTAAAGGTGTACCCGAAGACGAAGCTAGGAAAAAAGAGAAGTACTACGTGTCTGGAATCCATGTCGAGGGAAAGAACATCACGGTGACCACATCGAATAATAGTACTGCCGTGTACCAGGACGGAGTGGAATTCTCCAACGGTGACATAAAAGTACGAAACTTACCGATTGATTAGAGACTTTTACTGAAACTAACCGTTACCCGCAGAGATCGCTGAAGATAGACGGAAGTACCGTGACGAGTACGAAGGTACTCCTGAACGGTCAAGTGTGGTACACCGATTTCGTTTTCGACGACGAAGGTTACGAGGAAGTGAGTTATTGTATTTTCTCAATAGTGTGGTTCCTAAGGACCTAACTAAGCTTCACGTGTTTTTCAGCTGAAGAAAGATTCCGACGGGGTTGTTAGAGCAAGACGTTACTTCAAGAGGATCTAAAAATGTGCTAATTGTAATTAACTGCAAGTTTAAATGTTGATATCATTAAGTTAAATGTTATTAAAGAAGGAATTATAGCGGCTTATTGCAAGAAGTTAAGGGTCTATTGTTCTTAATGCTTTTACTGTAGGTATTTTGCTTCCGAATTTCAAGCAGCTCTCCGAGGAAGGGGCGTATTGAAAAAAAAAAAAAAATAGAATTGAAATAAGGTATATTTTGTTTTATGAACAGTAATTATATATGAATAGTATTCTACGATTGTTCCGAAAAATGTTTAACAGATCAAAAATCCGGGAATTTAGAAGATTCCAAACTGCCAGAATGAATACTTATCTTTGGATGGTAAATACGCCCTTAAAATCTTTGCACTCAATTTTGTATCACCCTGTATTAGTGGCGGTGTTTGACAGCGATCAAAAGAGTGTCCTAACTATATTTTTAGATCTGTATGTTTTGCCCATACGTTCCCCTCCCTTGTTTCCCGGATCTCTTCTGTTCACTCCTCGCGGTGGTTCGTTCCTTCCCCCACCCCTCCCGTTCCTTCGTATGCATATCATAATTCCCGGATACCGGGCATTGTTCCTTGGCCTAAACTCCCGTATCGCCGAGCGCCGCCGCGTCCCCTTTCGGTAGTTACGACAATTACGTTACACTAATTAATACTTCGACAATGTCGACTATGGATGATATGCATGTGTGTGTGTGTGGCACCGATCGGATTTTTGATTGGGCGACGACGTGATGAAATCATTTTAATTCGCCGTACGATGTAAAGTTAATTAGCGATGCGATTCGCGCCGTTAGAGTGAGAACGAACGAGGTTCGTTCCGCCCGGATCGGTCCAATTAAAAGTCTCAATTATTTAAGGGCTGGGGTTTCGTCCATGGGGGACCGGGGGTCTGCTGCCCGTACGGGATAAGCTATCCCGCAGGTTAGGTTAGGTTATATAGGTTGTAGGTTAACTCAAGGGTGGCCAACCTAAATGATCTTGCGGGCCACATATAATATATCCCCACTATAGACGTTTTTTCGGAGTGAAAAATTGAAACATAATGAGTTATTAGTATTGAGTTCACTAATATTCTTAGATGTAAACATAGAGAATGTAATAAGATTGATACAGTGAAACCTCTATATAGCGGACAGTCACCGGAACCACAATTTAGTCTGTTATAAGGAGGTGTCCGCTATTGGGAAGAAAGGATTAAAAAAATATTGATATGTGCGCAAATATATTTCAAAATACTACATTTTCAAATTGCAATTAATTTCTTATCGAAAAATTTGTCAATAATAGTTTGTTTACCAGAAACCACTGAATCAATATGACTACCTCTTTATTCTGAAATATATCTGGAATTCCTGAATAGGATGATTGCAATTTAAACACCTACTTCAGAGACTTAAGGGATTTATGGATGCAATTATGAAAAATGTCCGTTATTTAAACTACTTAGTAAAACGGATTCTAGGAGATGATGACTAAAATGTGTATTCCTATTTAATAGGTATATTTCTTACATATCTGATTTCAAAAGTTACTGTCTGTTTTTAAGAGGTAATTTTATTAACAATTATATAGGAAATGACAGTTATTAACTGTTTGTGTCCGGTATTCGGAGGGTCCGCTATTGGGAGGTGCTAATATGTATAAATCCCCTATTAAGAAATTCGGGAAATATAAAACACTCCGTTATGTAGAGGAGTCCACTATTGGGACGTGTCCGTTATTAGAGGTTTTACTGTACTAAATATACAGTATAAAGAAATATATAACAGTAAAAACTAAATATAAAAAACATAATGTAACGTTTTACTGACTTAAATACTTAACAAATTTATTTAACACTGATAAACTGACACTTAGTACCTAATTGGTATTTCACAGCTATTTATTTATCTTTGGTGCACGGCCGCTCAGGTCAATGGTATTCGTCGCGTTCCCCGGTTCATCAAAAAATCAAAAGAGCGTTTTTATTTTTCGTTTTTTGTTAATAACAATTGCAATTTTTCTTAGCAGAAGAAAACCTCAAAACCCATTTCTGAATTTTGTGTTCCGCGTCAAATGAGCTCTCGCTTATATTTTTCCGAGCTTTCTATTTTTCGCAGCAAACAAACATCTTGACTAGACTAATTGATATGTTGATAATTTAATTGAAATTATTATCAATTAATCTGTATAAATAATACTTAAAAAGTAGATCGACATACGATCGGAACTTAACGAAAAGTCCGGGTATTCCTCGAGTTGTGTGTCGAATTATTATCTGAAACACTTAAAACTTCTAGAAAATAAGCCTTCATGGGTCACAGCTCAATTTCGGAGTATGAGTGTCAGTCTCGAGTAAAGTACTCGAAATCCTCATATTGCCTGTCGGATCGCTCGAATTTTGAGGAGAGGAGAGCTCCGCACCGTGTAGAAGTAGCGTAGTGAATAAGGGAGAGGAACAATCATCCCCTCTCCCGCCCCCGTTCGCCCTTACGGTCTCGCCTCGTCTCACCCACCATAATGAAAACCACTCAGGTATCCCTATTGCTAAAGGTAAAAAAGTGAGTATGTAGTTCACTCGGTCTCTCCTAACCCCGCCTCCGACGCCGTCGCAGCATCCCCCTCGACGTCTCTCCCTCCCCCACTCTCTCGCTCTCTCGCTCTCTCTCCCGTTCTTCCCTCGGGAGGGCGTCGGGACGCTCTCGCTCTCTCCACACACACACACACACACACACACACTCTCAGGCCAGTCCACTTTGGGCATTGCTTACGTGCGGTGTAATAGAGACGCTCGCCATCATCACACGACGTTCACGCGCTCACACGCACTCACGCACGCTCTCGTCTCTCACACACACTCACTCTCTCTCGACCTCCCTTCTTTTCGGTCCCAACGCCCGCCTAGCTAGCCTACTACCCGTGTCCGCCGGGCGACGCGAGAGTTTCGCGGAGTTTTCCGGGTTTCCCGACGAATTTTCCTCCTGATCGTTCCCGTGGCTGCCGACCCTAGGGACCTCGCTCGCCGGCAGGTACAGTAATGTATTCAGAAAAAACGATCTCAATCTTTATTATTTTTAAAATTACCAGTGCGCAATGATACGTTATCTACTTTACACCTTAAGCAAACTTGTATCATCAATATTAATTCAAATGTGCTGTGTTGGACATTTACAATCGCTATACATTCAAATGTTATTTAAATATAGTTCACACGTTTTTCGATTAAGCAAGTTATCCAACTTCCGGCAAAGAAGTTTTTTCGAAGCATCCAAAACAATTTTTTTCCTAGGAATAATCCCAGACAGCACAAAGGTGTCTTTAAGACGTCTTACAGACGTCCCATTATAGCTGTGCAAGATGTCCGTGAACGTCTCCTAGACGGCTTTTACACGTCATTTGTTACAAAAAAAGACGTCTTTACGACGTCTTTAAGATGTCTTACAAGCTCTATATAAGACGTCTTTAGGATGTCTTGCAACCTCTATATAAGACGTCTTTAAGATGTCTTGCAAGCTGTATGTAAGACGTCATTAAGACGTCTTTAGGACGCAGTGTTAGCCTGAGCCAAAATGAATTTACTATTATTATTAAATCTGCAAACACCTAAAATACCGCCTTAAAGACTTCTTAATTAAACAGTCCAAAAGTTGCCTGAAAAAGGTGTCTTTATTAACGATGACCTGCTGAATTAAGACGTTTTTAACACGTCGATATGCGGACGTATAAAGAGGAATTTTATTAGTCAACAAACATCCAGACTCCAATCAGACGTCTTAAAGACGTCCACAAACAAGACATCTTAAAGACGTTCAAAACAATAGATCTTAAAGACTCCTCTTTTAGATCTTCAGACGTCCGGACCACAATAAGACCTTTACAAGACGTCTTTAAGACGCCGTGTGCTGTCTGGGATACAATTTCACTCTATTTTGATGTATCTTTACAGGTTTGTTATTTATCTTTAAAACTGCATTTGTTTCTTCGTTAGGCAAAATTTCATGCGGACCTGTATACAAAACATCTAATTCTCTACTTTCATTTTCATATCACTTATCTTGTAATAATTAGTATCACTAGTTTTAGTATTAAATATTTGTACTTGTCTACTTTTTGTTGCCAGTAAATATTATTTCGTTCGTCAATACAAGCTGTCTGTAGTCTACATCTTAACTCTATCTCATAATTCTCAAAATCTTGAGTTGTAGTTAGTTTGAGTAATTGACCGAATTTTCCAAATACTGATTCATAGGGACATTATGGGTTTTCCGTATGTACAGTATTATTAAAAGCGAAGTGGCAATAAGGGACCCATGTAGGTACTCCAGGTCTCTGGGTATGGAGAAATTTTAATACTTAAATATGCACCCACATGTTTTTTTTTCTAAGTTTTTTCTTTGTTCATTGATGGAAAGCATTCTATAAACTTGGTGAGGTCACATTGAATTTTTAAAACGTAGCAATTAATTCTAATATCAATTTGTAGGAGACGACCAAGTCTAGGAATACCCTAATTCTCAATCCAAGCCAAAAGTAAAATTTTTTGACATCACCAGTACAGCAACTAAGTACGCAATAATACGTAACATATACTTTACACCATACCTCTTATATCATCAATATTAATTCTAAAGTGCTGTGTTGGACCTTTGGAATCACTATACCTCCGAATTAAAAATAGTATTTAAATATTTCACGCGTTTCTCCATTAAGCAATTTAACCATCACAGTACGCATTCGGTTTCTACCCTTTTTGTGATTCGAGATTCCATATATTTCTCTTCTTCTTCTTCTTTGCTAAGAGTATTGAGCACATTGCCTGTTACGGTACCCATAGGTTATTTTGGGTACTGAATGTATGTTTACATTTTTACAAGAGCTGGTTACTAACCAACTGCTTAACCTGTTTTCTAGTAGGGCTAGGATTTTTCTGTAGGGGTTTCTCCCTTGGCCAGTATGTTCCAGTTTTAGGGCGCTTGAAACTCGCCCTTTACCCTCTTGAGTTGGCTACATAACGCACATTCATTTTAAGCTATGCATTGCCTAGAGGTTAGTAGTTTAACCTCTTAACCTGTTTTCTAGTAGGACTAGGATTTTTCTGTAGGGGTTTCTCCCTTGGCCAGTATGTTCCAGTTTTAGGGGGCTGGAAACTCGCACTTTACCCTCTTGAGTTAGCTATATAACGCACATGCATTTTACGCTATGCATTGCCAAGAGGTTAGTAGTTTAACCTCTTAACCTGTTTTCTAGTAGGACTAGGATTCTTATGTAGGGGTTTCTCCCTTGGTCAGTATGTTCCAGTTATAGGGCGCTGGAAACTCGCCTTTTACCCTCTTAAGTTAGCTACATAACGCACATCCATTTTACGCTATGCGTAGCTTAGAGGTTAGTAGTTAGTAGGATTTGTTAGTAGAGCTGCCAGTTAGTAGGTATTAGCAGCCTACACAACCACCTAGGCTCGTTATTAACATTTAACCTCCTCTGTGAAATTGAAAAGCTTTTTTTAAAACTTACGGAGACGATGATTGCTTTTTCTAAACTTTTGTAATGAAATGTACTTCGCCAAGTTAGGAACAAGTCGCGACGTTATAAAATACGACTTCAGGAGCGCCACTGTTTAATTTATGATAAATATAGATATACTTGTAATTTACATATATGTAGACCAGACGATGCAAAAAGTTGAATTCATAAGTGTGGTACTAGTACTTTGTTTTGGACCAGTCTAATTCAAAAGTTTACTCAAAATAGAAATTTGGCAGTCGGTGGATTGACCGGCAGAATGAGCTGTAGACAAAAATCAGTTACAGTGCCTAAGAACAGAGTTTTGAATGGATTTTTAGTGTCTCGTATCGCTTGACAAATAAACGTTAAAAATGAAGTAGGGAATCAATGGGTACTTAAATTTACTAACGGACTACATTGAGGTACGTGCAACTTTTTGTCCATACAAGTACTTCGTATATCTTAAATTGAGTTTAGAACGAACCTACCCGATAGTTTTAATACTTGCCCCCACTACAATCGACCGATATTCAATCAGGCAACCTCTTCGAATAATCTACGAATATTCATCGATACACACCCCCTTCACCCCCCCCTCTCCAGAGTAAATTTGATATCACATTGCCGATTGGAGGAACACGCCAGGCTAGTGAATTTTTCGCCGGGAACAGAGGGAGAAGGAGAAATAATCTGCATTGCCGTCGGCGTTTAACATATTAGAAATTACAGTCTTTTCAGTGGCGCAACGATAAGCGAACGGTGGGGTTTAGTCGTTCCTTGCTATTTGACATTGTAATTTCGTTATTTCATAAATTTCCTACGTGCAATTTGGATAGGCTGGCGTCCTTTGGAATTAAGGGCGTCTAAGTGGAATTGGGAGCCCAATTTAAATATGATGACAGTTACGGTCGTTTCAGGGTCTCTCAGCTCCAAAAATTTATCGATTCATCTTCATCATCATCATCATCGTCATCAGCCTTTATCCGTCCACTGCTGAACGTAAGACTCTCCCATTTATCTCCACATGTATTGGTCTTGAGCTAAGTATGTCTCATCTGAGTCTAATAGTATCTTTGTGTTCTCTAAAATGGTACTTCTCACTTAAACAAAGTTCTTCCCAGTTGATGGATTGGAGGCCATTTTCTGAACTCATATGTAGTCAAAAATTCATACTCAGAAGATCCTCAATCGAGTCCATGACATTTTAGTGTGCCATCTTAGTCTAATAAGACTTTGATGGATTTGAAACCATTTTCTGAACTCATATTTAGTCAAAAATTCATACTCAGAAGATCCTCAATCGAGTCCATGACATTTTAGTGTCATCTTAGTCTAACAGGATCTTTGTATTCTCTAAAAAGGTACTTCTCACTAAAACAAAGTTCTTCTCAGTTGATGGATTGGTAACCATTTTCTGAACTCATTTAGTCAAAAATTCATATTCAGAAAATCCTCAGTCGAGTCCATGACATTTTAGTATGTGTCATATTAGATCATTAGTATCTTTGTAATCTGGTTCTCCATCTCAACAATTTTGACGCCCAACGCTTGTCATGCGTTGCCAGATGTCCAGCCCATTGCCATGTTGGCACGAGGCCACTTTCTGTACTACATCTGGCATACCTTCGTTCCTCAGTTTATCTCTAGGGCTCGCTTCAAGCATTGTACGTTCCATTGCTCTCTGCCAAACTCTTAACATTTCTGCACTTCTTTGTGTGAGTGTTGCTGTCTCTGGACCGTACATACAGTCGGCGGTCCTATAACGTGTGTAACTGTGGTGAACTTGACCCGCAACTGTGTCTGACTACCGTCTTATACCTAATACATCTGGAGTTTTAAACTTGAAATCCCTTTACCTAAATTTCTGAGATTTTGAAGTGCATTACATGCAGAACATATCTGGTCGGTCCAAAGGTATTACCTCAGATGTTGGCACACAGATCTCTCTTCAGAAGTATGGTAGTAAGTAGTACTGATTTATTTATGAGTATATGTGCGACAACATTACTAGAAACCTTAAGATTTCCATTAAATTTGTAGAGTATAACGTATCTATAGTTTTAAACTTAAAATCCTTTTACCTAAATTTCTAGGATCTTGAAGTGCATTACATGCAGTACATCTCTGGTTGGTCCAAAGTTAGTACCTCAGATGTTGGCACACAGACCTCCCTTCAGACGTATGGTAGTAGGTATAAAACCTATGATTAGTACAGGGCTTGGAAATACTTTTTGAAGAAAATTTCATCTTATAACCTCGTTATTCTGCAGTTTGCGCGTCCTGATATAGTCAACTCTCACCTCCTAAATTAAGTGTATGCTTGTGTAGGCGGAGCGTTCCTGGTATTTTTCCCCGATAACTTTTTAAATAATACACCGCCACCCTCGGGCCCGGAGACCATTCAGCCAACGACGATGAGGATAGTGAGGAAAGTTTAATGTTATTTTTTCCTCCGGTGTGCTAACTCCATAAAAGTTCTGATCGATTCCGTTCATAATTACTCCCGGGGGAGTCTCGACGTCGATGAAGACGAGAAAGATGAAGAGGCTTCCGCGGTCTTCTCTCCGGTTTCGTTTTTCGATTCAATGTAACGGTCGTTCCAGGTGAAATGGGGAGGTTTTTGTTAAATGTCGGCCGAACATGTTCGAGGTAATTAACGGCCGGCGCGGGAAGTTAGGGAGTTTTTGATACGTTTTTGTGCGGAGGGTCGGATTATTTGCGGTGAAAAGGGGTGAGAATGGCGCGTCATTACTCGGAATGTACGGACGTACTTTGGTTTATCTTTTTCGATGCGGAGATAAATGGCGGTGCCTTTGTTTACTCATTAACCGAGTCTGTTATGCATAGCATATCGCACAGTTTGTTTCAAGTTTCCTTTTTCAATCTATGATGAATACTATTGTAACGTTTATTGCTAATTTATTTACAGTGTCCTACACACTACACACTACATAATTTATTTAGACTATTACTGAACTAATTTATATAACACACTTAACTTATTTGTACAATTCTCGCTTGTCCATTTTTCGCACTGTTTATTCACTCGCGGCTTCGCGTCTAATCTCCTCTCTCCGACCGCAAGCCACCTTATATACATATCTCAATTGTATTCGCGATGATTCCTGAAATAACTCAATCTTACTTTTTCCTAATAATGTTTATCTAGAGACGCCCAGAAGGTAATAAATCATTCTTAACTTAATAAGATGTTGCCGGAACGTTGGGGACGGTTTTTTTATTGCCCACTTAAGCCTAGCGCGAGAATCTTATATATAAGATTGATAGTTATTTATGGTACTAGCGTGTTATGTTGAAAATAATTCTCAAGTGATTTAGGAAACATAACACGCTAGTGGCATACAATGTTTTATCCAACAAGCGGATGAAATCGTTATTTTATGAGATAAGAATTAGTAAGCCAAAGCTACTTGCGTCTCAGTACCCTACAAATGTCAGAGTGATTTGACAGTGACTATTTTACATTCGATTACATGGATTATAAATTATAACACACTAGTGTGTTATTTGATAGATTACTTTTCTAAAATGACATTAATAATAACAGTCATAACTGTCTTGTGTTGGATAAAATCATAAATAATTACTTCATTATACATATTAAATAGTAAAACGAATATTCAAAGTTTAGACACAATTCTTGAGATGGAAGTAAATATTTTACACGAAGTAAATATTTCGAAAGTTTTTGACAATATTTTATTGCTATTTAAACCAGTAATTAACCAACCAAGAAAGATATTAAAGACAAAGAAGACATTAAAGACTAAACTGTTTTCACGAATTTTATAAATTTAATGTAGTGTATCCATTGGGAATTAATGGAATTTACTAATCCATTACGACTAAGTATATGTTAGCCGTAAGAAATAACGATGTGACCGTAAGGACGATAAGTTCAAAACATCGACTCGACAGTCATCCGTGTATTCGTACAGCTATTAGATGAACAATCAGGATCAATTTTGTGGATCTTTAGATTCTCTGATATTGTCCCTGCTTCGAGGTGTGCGGAGAACAGCCCTACTGCCCTATAGTGACTACTGATCACTCTAACGCCCTTCGTCTCATGGAGGTTTATGTCGCTAGTTTGCTTTCCTTTGGTACTTAGTGTGATTTTCTTGCAGGTTTCACATTTCTCATTAATTTACATCCTTGTCTCATTCCCTTAGGTGTTCAACTACTTTCTTTCCTGTAGTTAAGGTTGTACGGTCCCTTGTAACTGGGATAAATGTCTAGTTTCAGTAACCTGTTAGTTGTAACTGAACATTTACTTGAACTGAACAATAACTGTAAATGAATTGTAACTTCTTTTTAAGCTATACATCGACATGACTAGTAACGATTGTACGACAATAATTGCCCGACTTAACGCACATGTCGACGTTTCGTGTTCGTCTTGTACCCAATAATTAGATCTCATCCCACCGACTCCAAACTTTCCCATCTCCTGACATCGCGACTCTTTTCGTTCCTAGCGTCAAACTTTAGCACGCCACACGTACGCTATATTTAACCATTAATTACTCGAGGGGGGGACCTTTTAGCGAGTGATCCACAATGGATATTAACGCACCATCGCGAGGCTACGTACATGAATTTAACATTAAATTCGATATCAAATTTGCGAGGAACAACGCCAACTTTAGAACAATCTCGTCGTCGTCCGGGGACGGCACAATGTCACGCCGCATCAACGGGAGGAGACCTTCGGCGAGAAGGGGGGCTCTTTTGTAAATGAGCTTATTCCGATCGAGAGTTTGATTGATATGTGCGCGACGTTTTGTTCCCCCACGGCCGCGTTCTGAACGTTGAATGCCGTCGTATCCGTTGGGGTGGTTTGCGGGGGATGACGCAAATATGTATGGTAAATATCGCGAGGTTCCGGTGGCTGGAATTCTATTACGCCTTGTGCTTGTGGCGAAAGTCCGAGCAACAATGCAATTATAGCGATATTGTCACGCCTAGGGGGACGCACTGTTCCTAAGGGTAAATTTACCTTCTGAATTTACCAAGGGGTTTACCTACCAGACGCTTGTGAAGAAAGTGGGAAAGTCTGGTAAATGGCGATGAGCAACAATGAAATTATAGATATTGTCACGCTTAGGGGGATGCACTGTCCCTGAGAGTAAATCTTCCTCTTAAATTTACCAAGAGATTTACCTCCCAAGCGCCTTGTGAAGGCATTGGAGAAGTCTGGTAAATGGCAATGAGTAACAATGGAATTATCGAGATATTGTCACGCTTAGGGGGACAGTCATCTGAGGGCAAATTTACCTTTTAAATTTATCAAGTGATTTAACTCCCGAGCGCCTTCTGAAGCAAACGGGAATCAATTTTATTACATGGGCCCCTCAGATTTTGGGGTTCTCCCGCCAAAAGTGTGTCAAAATTACCGATTTAAACGCTTTCAAAGTCCCGGACCGAATCCTCTTCTCCGTTTCGTCTCCTCTGGAGAATGTTCCCTTCCCTATGACCGGAAGTGACGCGTCCGCCAATCATTGAACTTACACTCTTTCTCTTTCTGGATTTTTGACCTATCCGGGCTTTCTAAATATCCCACTTTTGCTATTTCTTTTCTCTCACCATAAGACAGAATCGGTCACGTACACCGCTCTTCTTCCCCAGTTATTCTCAAAACGGAAATAGATAATAAAAGGTTTCAATGTCAAGTGAGACATATTTTAGCGTTTTGCATTGTCAGTACGGTGTGATAGCAGCTAAACTAACCGAAGAATCTCGTTCAAACTTGCACATCTCATTACCCAATAGTATAATATTAATCTATCAAAATCCCAGATTCCTACATGTTATAGTTTTCGTCATAGTACAATGGACACGCCGTGACGCTAGTGTCCCATGTAAAGGTTACCACACGTCCTCTCAGGTAAACAAACTTCGACTGGAATCGCACACACTTTCAGATCAGGTTTTGACCAAGCCAAGTGGGATAGAGAGTATTTCGCAATGTTGCGTTAATATTCGGACTCTGTTAAAATAACGACCGAGGAATCGTAATTATTTAAAATTCATTGGCTAATTTGAGGTTAAAAAAACGTAACGTAACATTCTGGCAAATTAGAATGAACAACAATGCAATTATATAGATATTGTCACGCTTAGGGGGACACACTGTTCCTAAGGGTAAATTTACCTTCTGAATTTACCAAGGGGTTTACCTACCAGACGCTTGTGAAGACAGTGAGAAAATCTGGTAAATGGCAATGAGCAACAATGAAATTATAGATATTGTCACGCTTAGGGGGACGCACTGTCCTCATAAATTTACCAAGGGATTTACCTCCCAAGTGCCTTGTGAACGAATTGGAAAAGCCTGGTAAATGGCAATGAGTAACAATGGAATTATCGAGATATTGTCACGCTTAGGGGGTCAGTAATCTGAGGGCAAATTTACCTTTTAAATTTATCAAGTGATTTAACTCCCGAGCGCCTTCTGAAGCAAACGGGAGTCAATTTTATTACATGGGCCCCTCAGATTATGGGGTTCTCCAGCCAAAAGTTTTTCAAAATTACCGATCTAAACGCTTTCAAAGTCCCGGACCGAATGCTCTTCTCCCTTTCGTCTCCACTGGAGAATAATCCCGTCCCTATGATCGGAAGTGACGCGTCCGCCAATCATTGAACTTACACTCTTTCTCTTTCTAGACTCTTGACCTATCCGAGCTTTCTGAACATCCCACTTTGGCAATTTCTTTTCTCTCACCATAAGACAGAATCGGTCACGTACACCGCTCTTATTCTTCCCCAGATATTCTCAAAACGGAAATAGATAATAAATGGTTTCGATGCCAAAGTGCGACAGATTTTAGCGTTTTGCATTGTATGTACGGTGTGATAGCAGCTAAACTAACCGGAGAATCTCGTTCAAACTTACACAGCTCATTACCCAATAGTATAATATTAATCTATTAAAATCCCAGATTGCTACCTATTATAGTTTTCGTCATAGTACAATGGCGACGCCGTGAAGCTAGTGTCCCATGTAAAGGTTACCACACGTCCTCTTAAGTAAACAAACTTCGACTGGAATCGCACACACTTTCAGATTAAGTTTTGACCAAGCCAAGTGGGATAGAGAGTATTTCGCAATATTCGGACTCTGTTAAAATAACGACCGAGGAATCGTAATTATCTAAAATTCATTGGCTAATTTGAGGTTAAAAAAACGTAACGTAACATTCTGGCAAATTAGAATGAACAACAATGCAATTATAGAGATGTTGTCATGCCTAGGGGGACACTGTCCGTAAGGCTAAATTTACCTTCTGAATTTACCAAGGGGTTTACCTACCAGACGCTTGTGAAGAAAGTGGGAAAGTCTGGTAAATGGCAATCAGCAACAATGAAATTATAGATATTGTCACGCTTAGGGGGATGCACTGTGCCTGAGAGTAACTCTTCCTCTTAAATTTACCAAGAGATTTACCTCCCAAGCGCCTTGTGAAGGCATTGGAGAAGTCTGGTAAATGGCAATGAGTAACAATGGAATTATCGAGATATTGTCACGCTTAGGGGGACAGTCATCTGAGGGCAAATTTACCGAGTGATTTAACTCCCTAGTGCCTTCTGAAGCAAACGTGAATCAATTTTATTACATGGGCCCCTCAGATTTTGGGGTTCTCCAGCCAAAAGTTTGTCAAAATTACCGATCTAAACGCTTTCAAAGTCCCGTACCGAATCCTCTTCTCCCTTTCGTCTCCTCTGGAGAATAATCCCGTCCCTATGACAGGAAGTGACGCGTCAGCCAATCATTGAACATCATCACACCCTTTCTCTGTCTAGACTTTTGACCTATCCAGGCTTTCTGAACATCCCACTTTTGCAATTTCTTTTCTCCCACCATAAGACAGAATCGGTCACGTACACCGCAAGATTAAGGCCGCGTCGAAAGTTCGGGCGCCAGATTTGCTTGATTTCCTTTATGTAAGGACCCTGCCATCGTCCAGACTCTATAGAGATTTCCCTTAAAATATTTTATTTCAAGAAATCGATACCTGCTTACAAATTAATTATGTGGTAATTATTCTAAAACGAAGCAAGGCAGGTTTACATAAAAGAACCTGGCGATAAGTTCGAGAGGAGTATTAAAAGAAACTATTTACAGAGCTGAGGTAACGAGGGGTTATTTGGATAACGTGCGAATCTAATTAGGGAAAAACGTCTACGATTGCGAGAGCGGGTGCAAGCAAGAAAGATTACCTAACTAGCGAGCGGAATGTAAAATGGACCGTAATCAGCAGTCGGAGAACTGCGAGGTTGTCGGTGCGTCATCGTATCGAACGGTTGCGATGAAATTCGCCGGCGAAGGTCGGAAAATCGGCACTTCTATTCGGAAAATGCGCGGAAATATAATTTTAGAGTCGGAAAAACGGATTACGATTATCTAGCCCGCATCCAACGGCCCATTTCCGTTCTTCCATTAATTACCGCCGCCGATGTATTATGCACGACTCGTCCAGGAACACATGTGATACACCTGTAGAGGTGTGATGGGAGTAGTTAAATATTCAGGGCCGGCTCTAGCAACGAACTTAACTCCGAACCGCACCCCGGGAGAGTAAGGAAGGTCGTATTATACTCGACATGAGGATCCGATCAAACATTTACAGCGAGACAGAATAGCATTGAAAGAACGAGAGGACATGCGATCAGTTGAAGTAGAAAGTTTAATTCTCATAGATCCCTTTTTCTCAAGTCAGGACCACTTTTGGGAAAGATTGCGTTTTCCATCTAAGCTGTCTTGCAAGCTGTGTAATACTATTATATAACCATTAAATATTAATTTATATCAATAAGCTATATTCGCAAGATAGGCGAACTGTATGTAACTCGCTATTTAATTAATTATGACTACATGAAATAATTATGCAATGAAAGATTTCGACGTGGATGTGGCAATCCATTTCTCAATTCACCCCCCCCCCCCATACAATATAACACGGTCCTATTAGTTGCGTTGGGCGGAAGAAGTTTCGACGGGACCAGGTGTGTTACGATGGGTTGATGCCAATTTTCGACGGCATGACCGAAAAGGTGGTTTTATCGTACAGGTATTTTCGACTGTAAAGAAATTTAACAAGCCCGCATATTGATAGTTGGATGAGGGATGAGAATAAGGGGATATATATACGTCAAAACACAAGAGGGCAAGGAAAATCTACGGGAAATCCCGTCTTTACCACGGAAATGTGGTAAGGGCAAGGAAAATTGCCCTTCTTAAAGGGCAAGGAAAATTTATAGTACGCGTGTCGCCGTCGACGGTAAAATAAATTTCCACGGCCGCGGCACAAACAATTTTGCAAAGAGCGTCGCATGACGTGGACCCGGAATGTATCGTAATCTCACCGGGACCAAAGGATTCTCGTACACGGGAAGCGTAAAGCTACCGATGCCATGTTCCGGGAAATAACGAGAAAAAGGTAAAGAAAGTTATCGGAAGTGACAGCTTAATAGTATCAAATAAATGGAATAGGGAGAGAGAGGGAGAGAGAGAGAGTAGGGGGGTAGAATTCAAAGGCCGTTTTACGATCCATATAAATTTCATAGCGTACGTGGGCGTATGTACGTTTTATCGTCCGGGAGTGGGAGTGGGGGGCGACGTCGGGCAGAATTAAACTGATAAGTGAATTTCAATTAAACGAGCCTCAGAAGCAGGAACGGTCTCGGGCTTTTGTCGTCGGATGTGTCGAGTGCTCTGACAAAGCACGGTATATGTAGTACGACGTATATGATGTATATACACGTCACTCTAAGCTTATTATCTCCTTCTGTTTAATCGGCTTGTTGTGTTTACTGTTCTGCGTGCGGTCGCTTCTTTCTGTATTCAAATCGGCGTTGGTATAGAAAAGAGTTATCTTCGAAGAGTCGATCTCCATTATGACTCGACATGAAACAGTAATATATACATATATTACCCGTCTATTCCGTTAAGAAACGGTAACCACCGACACGTGTTTCTGCTTATTAGCTTCGTCAGGGTGGTATAACCAAGCTCTGAATGATAACGACGTTTGACAGTTGGAAAAAAAATTATACAACTCAAAAAGAACGTCAACAGTTGACAGCAAAGCACTTTTGCGTCTGTAAAGAGAAAATCCTCCCTTCGAGGACAACAATCCATACGTAACGCGGTGGCCAGCTATAGCCAACTGTCACGAATCTTTTGTCGAAGGAAATTTAGTAGTGAAATTCTAATACAATATTTAGTTATATTATAATAATAATATAGAAAATAGAATTTCATTGAATTCAAGAATTTCAAGAATTGGATGTGGGCATGAAATTTTCCTGTACAATATACTTTGCACCAAATGGCGTCATCTGAAAGCAATTATTATATGAGCTGGTGTTGGGAACAATTGTGTCAATTTTACCCTACCACCATCACATCATCCAATAGATTCACCTCTGTATTTTAACACTTTACAATATTGACAAATGATTGTCATTTCTCCAATCGTTACGGATTGGTCGGCACAATAACCTATTTCCAGGTCGTAGTAGGTTTACAGGAACACTGCGCCTGCGTAATCGCTCTATTTCATTGTGTCGTGCTCGCTGCTGTTGTGTTTGATGTGCCCGAAGTCGTTCCATTCTAAGCCTATCTACTTCATAATTATTCACTGTCGAACGCAATACTGTCATACCAATACGAATGTTATCATTATCTGTCGCTCGCTGGTCGTCAGTGCGATTTGCACGTGAGGTAGCTCGTCGCACATTTGATTGACTTCGACGACCTAAGTCAGGTCGTCTTCTCCTTGGCATTTTGAAATCAATAGAGTTCTTGCGCACTGACAAACTGATGATAGATTTTAATAATCGTCTTGATGTTTAGTTATTTGACAACCAACTGACACTATACTTTCATTAGTTTGATTGCAAATGTCAAATTACAAAACGTAGCTTTTTTAGTATTTCCGTATGTTTCTCGCCGCTTAAACCTTCCGTGAATCTCCACAAATATGTATTTCCTAGAACATATGTATATCAATACAGCAGTTTATCACCAAATTGAAATATAGAGAACTAGAGAACCACGAAATCGATGATAGGAACCTACTACATAAGGTAAAACACTCGGTCCCCATTGGGAAGATTTATGTGATCGTACGACTTTACGGCTCCGTAAAACTGACGGTGTAAAGATTATGTCATAAAGGCTAGATCGCCGTTACAGGGCCATAAAGGTTTTGGTAGAAATGTCTCTACATATATAAATTTTACTATATCTAAATTGAATTGTGCACATACTCCGTTTTACCGGGTGATTGTAAAATGTCCATAATTCAATAATAAAAACGAACATGTGTGACGACAGTAAATTCCTGGACGTTGCTTCCTTCGCAGATATCGGGATAAATTTAATGTGATATAAAACGGGATAGTTCCCAAAACGCTACGTGGATGGAAACTTAAACGATTTATCTGGGAAAATGAAATTTGTTCCAAGTTATAAAGCAGCGCTATTTGATGTGTTGGTAGTTTTGAATATCTTGATTCTTGCTGAAACTCGCTAAATTCCGAAAATTGTTCTGATATAACTTAGCAAGATTGTTATCGAGACTCTTGCTATGGCTTTACAAGACTTCCTGAATTCAGTACATTATTCCGAATGAATTCTGAGATATTAAGGGAATTACCTCAGAACTTTTGCACTCACCTTGCACCCACTCCCTTCATGGGATATTTGTATTTAGTGTTAAGGGTTGTATTGATAAAAGGTGTATCGATTGGCCTATTAAAGAGCTACTTCGTAAAATTAAAAGTCACATAATAATGATTGTTAGTTTGAACATATTGTCGCGTCCAGGGGATGAAGTCACCCTGAGAGCGTGCTAGGGGGGTAGCTCGAGGTGGAGAAAAGAAATCAGTTAGGGAAATATAGATTTATTTTCAGCGGTTAAATACAGGGGATGTGGAAAAAAGAATAAAAGAAAACAAAACGAGAACAAAATAAAAAAGTTAGGGCAAGAAAAATGTTACATAAAAGAAGGGGCTCTTACATGGTTATTTTCGGGGAGGCGAGAATGACTTGTATGAAGATTTGCAATTACAGGTGAACTAAAGTTTGATAACCGCGGAGCGGAGAATAATAATTGCAATACTTGTAATTGCAGTTCGGTAACTCGCGGAAATTACAATGATCTCGGGTTCTTAATTAGGTCGCGACAATATCTTAAGCTACTGGAATCAAAATTTATACCACGAAGTTTTCCAAAACAGATGTTTTCAATTAAATAAAATTTTAAAAATTACAAAATTGTCGAAATTGTGTATCTTTCAAAAACTCTGTAATTAGGGGAGCAACCACGTTTTATAAATTTTGAAATTGTAAGAGGATGTTTCATTTCGATGAATTTCGCCTGAAATACAATTTTGTAAGTAATAAGTCGAGTTAAATAATTATCACTATTTAGGACTCCGTGTAGAATCTCGTGAAATTCCCAAAAAACAAAGATCCTTACGACCATGTCTGGCCATAAAAACCTTCCCGTCTCGAATATCGCAAGCAAGAGTATTAAAATTCCCTTATACGTTCTCATAAAAAAAATAAATTTAAAATCCCCCCCGAGCGAAATTCTTTTTGCGCATCGTGGTAGTCGCATAACTTAATTATTACTCATCCAAGATTGATCGTCGTTATTGTTATTATTATCACAAGAACAACAACAACAACGTCGAAATTTCTATATAAAAATAGCCCTCGTCTCGCCCGGATTAAGGTCCATATTGACTTTAACATCCATGCATAAAATACGAAGTGCTAAGAGGGGACGATTACGGTTTTCGTGGGTGGAATGCTCACACGCGATAAAAACTGTTTTATTAAATTTTTGATGTATGGAGGAAACGAAAGAGGAGAGAGAGAGAGGGGGAGGGAGAGACAAAAGGATATTAAAAGTGCGTCCCATCGATCTCTTCCCGATCTCTCCCCGTTAAAAATGTTAATCCTATGGAAATTAAGGCGGGACTCCTCGGGAATATCCTTCGAGTCTATACTATTATCCTTTGAACTCCTCCCGGGAAAGTGCGAATTTAGGACGGATGATCGCGCCTCGGGAAATTAAGAGGAATTACTTTTCGGGTCTCGCTTGAAAATATTTTCATCTCAGAACTATCAAAGTGTTTCTGAAATGTAAAAAGGCGCTTGAGAACGTCAAAACTCGCTTTGCGAGTTTTGACTCCTCCGGGTAAATATTAATTTTTCGAATTTTGCAGCGTGAAAAGAGTAAAGCTAGTTTTTTAGGTAGCAGACACACTTTGAAATTTCTTTAAAATAACAGACAAAACAATGTTTGTGATAATAAAATTGCTCCAATTCCAATGTTTTTACACAATACAGTCCAGTCAAGGGGGTAGTCTGGTTCTCTATACCTTTTTTTCCATTTTTTTTTTTTTTGGAAGTGAAACTTCTTTGCGCACATTGTATACATCGGGATGGGGTGTCGGTCAAAAAACCGCGTCACGCGTGATAAGGAAAAAGCGGTATTGCCAGAATGCGCGAACCCGCGAACTGAGCCGATCGCCAAATCGAGGAGAAATGTTTCCCCCGCCAAGCAACGCAGAGACGTCACACTCACGACTATTACCGCGCGTCCGTGTTAATAGCCGAAAAAAATATAATACGGTGTTACCCGATGTTTCCGTGCGCTACCAGCGGATACGTGGCAACACCGGAGAGCGCCCAGGTCGGCGAATCGTGACGTGCCGGGTGGGGGGGGGTACAGTCCGTTCAAGACAGACGCGGTAGACGTATTGCCATTGCGGCGTCTAATCCGTGTAATCAACTATCAGTTAACGGCGTTGTTGAAGGAATGATTATAGAAGAAATTACTTATAATGATAATATATAGGTGTTTAATATAATACTAAAGTCACTTCTATATCAAAAATCTATATAAAAAAAATATCAAAAAATGTTTTGCTTCTAATTTTTTAAGTACTGAATTTAGAAGAAAGTTGAAGACAGAAAAAAGTTGCAGAATCGTTTTTTACACAATACGGCATAGGTTAGAAATTCAAAAATTTATTAGCGGTTTTGCAAAATAGCAATATACAAAACAAAGTTCGGCCCACAAAAGTGGTGTTTTAATTTATTATTTTAGTCATTTTAAAATATAGTTAGGACTCCCATATCACAGGTAGAAAATCTTGAAGTTATAATAAAAGAATCCTGTAAATTTCGTTTCGATCCGTTTATTAGATTTTGCACAATAATTTTGCAATCCAGAAAAATCGAAAAATATTGAAAATTTTCAAATCGTTTAAAATTTCTTTCTAAAATTCGATTTTAACAAAACTGGCTGAGCATATATAAGAGGGAACAGGCTTTCATGTGCTTTATTAGAACGGTCACAGCCATTGTTTAAAGTTGGTGTCAAATTTATAAATTTGTCAAAATACGAAGCGAGAATTTTTGTTATGTAAATTTCAATCTGTTTCATGTAAATTTCAGCAAAAATATTATACTGGTTACTCTGAGAAACAATTATTTCTTAAGATATGAAAAAAAAATAGTAATTTTATTAACCATTATTAACCATTTTATTAAACACTAATCAACTTTGAGAAGTTATATCTTAGAAACTAATGAACAAAATAGCAACTTATTATATATAAAAAGAAGCGTCTTTCCGAGTACTTTTCGGCTATGTTTTCAGAATTTTATTTAACAAAAAATTCGCCGAGAGAATCTATTTGTTTATATGCAAAAATAACGATACCAACTTTAAACAATGACTGTGACCGTTCTAATAAATATTTTTTAATTCTGAAAAAAGCGCATGAAATCTTGTTCCCTCATATATATGCTCAGCCAATTTTGTTAAAATCGAATGTTGGAAAAAAAAATTTAAATAATTTTAAAAACTTTCAATATTTTTCGATTTTTCCGGATTGCAAAATTATTGTGCAAAATGTAATAAACCGATCGAAACGAAATTTACAGGATGCTTTTATTACAACTTGAAGATTTTCTACCTGTGATATGGAAGTCCTAACTCTATTTTAAAGTGCCTAAAATAATAAATAAAAAAAAAACACTTTTTTAGGCCGATTTTTTTTGTTTATTGCTATTTTCCAAAACCGCTAATAAATTTTTCAATTTCTAACCTACGCGATATTTTGTAAAAAGCGATCTTGCAACTTTTTTCTCACTTTAATTTTCTTCTAGATTCAATACTTAAAAAGTTAGACGCAAAACAAGTCTGAAAAAAACATTCATCTAAAGCAAATTTCCGACAGATAGGTCTTAGACTATTATTAAAACAGTCAATGACTTGATGGATTATTTCAAAAAATGTTTAGAACTTTTAATGATCCTCTTCGATTATAATTGTGTATTTTTTAAAATTATGTTTAATTATTTTTCTCAAAATTTCAATAAAAGTATCTTTGTTATACCTCAATATAAAAATTTAGTAGGTTACTGAGCGTTTGGAAAAAATAACATTCTATAATTCAATGAAATATAATTGAAATAACCCATTCACCCAATACTCCTAATTTAGTAAAATGTCCCAAAATTGAATAATCCCTGAAAAATTTAATAGAAAAACTAATTTCGATTATCATTAACATCCCATTGACCAAATTATAATTTATTAACCAATTTTTGTGACAACTCAAATACATACGTGGGTTAATAAAGTCAACCTACATTTCTGATAGAGCCGTAATATTGTTTCATGATATTCCACTAAATCAGGGTTATCGTGCCCCATTAAATACTTTAATTGAGTTATAAAAACTAGTAAAAATAATTAATATTTAAAAACACTGCAATTTGGAGAGCTTTTTAGATTAATTGAGTTCATTAAATGGTTACCTTGAGGGTGGGAGTTGCATTCACAAGTTAAAAAAAATATAGTGAAAATTGAAAAATGTATAAATGTTTAGAAAATATTATTTTTCTTAAGTTACCCATTAATATGGTAATTAAATGGCGATAGTTTAACAAACTTCTTGTTAAACTATCGGAACCAACCGCTTCCCACATTCATAGGAAAATCGCTTTTCTCGGAAAGTCCTTGATAAGCATAGGCGGCGCTAAGAGTCATTTTTGCAATTTTACTTAAATATTTTTACTACTAATAACTCTATCGAATTTAAAAATTGTTAGTAGGGATGGGATATTGTACATTGTTTGTAATGACAAAGTTACCAAATAAGGTAAACCGTAGATAAATATTTTGTAAATAAGGATAGGAACGAGCGGGAGCAAGTTCGTTTTTCAGAGTTCTCAGCGTATAAACATAATAGCGGACAGATTTTCCGATGATCTCTATACAATATAATCCTTACAAGACCTCGAGCTTCTCTCCCGTCCGATATTTCATTATCCGTCTCGTTGGAATCGCATCTCCCGTTACAAATAGTGGCGATTATCCGCTAAAAAGGGACCGTCAAGGAGACACCATCAAATAAATGATATCTACGACGACAAAAAAGAGATGGGAAGATAGAAAGACTCGACCCCCCCTCCCCTTACCCTCCGGTCGTAATACACAAACCGAGACATTAATGGTATTAAAAGAGACTTCATCTCCCTTATCCGAACGGAGGAGAATAGGGAAAACGAAAAGGAGACTAGAGATCTCGGATCTGGCTAACCATCCGGGGAGATTATTGTCGTATTAATTGCAATTCACTTAACCCATTTAACCAGACCGCTAATGATAATAATGGAGACAGAGAGAGAAAGAGAGGTGTAAGTACATCGCACTGCAAAAGTGCAATTGTATTAAAGAGAAGGTTTTGATAAAGGAAAAGAGATAGGTTTGGAAGTTATTGGGAAGTAATAGTTTTCCGCAAAATAATAACTTATAACTATAAACGCATAACTTAATTATATGGTACATATACTGCCTCCTATACGTGACAATACTCAGGTTATAGCGATGAAAGCATACAAAATAAAATCTTATACAGAAGAAATAGGAAATGGGCTGATGCCTCAGAATGGAAACCGGAAGAAAGTGACTGGAAAAGAATATTGAAAATGTGAAGTTTTGAGGGAAAAAGTAGCGAAATTTTGAACCATTCCAGTAAAATGAAAAAGGTCACTAAAAAGTATGGAAACTGTAATAATACTAAACAAAGATGTGAACTCTATTTCTATCTTTTGAACAAAATGTTACCGATTCTTATAAATCTGAGCTCTAGTCAACTATCTACAATGTGATTTGATTTCTGATGAAAATTGTGACATTCGTACTGAAATACATTAATTTTCAGAACAATATAATAAATTTTTAGCACTCAATTCAAACTAGTCACATTTTAATCGAAAAATCTTTTACTATATTTTTGCTTTTTGTATCTTTTTTCCAAAATTTGCTCCAAGAATTTTTATAAAATTTTGAGTACCTATTCTACATTAGATATAATATATAAAAAAGTTTTGTAACGTTTTTGGCTAAATCTACCGTGAGAAGTACTTTATAGGTACTTGTCGTTTTTCGGTTTGTTGCTTAAATTAACCGCTATATATGAGAAAGTACTCTGATGAACACATCACGATTTTTTGACTGGGTTTACATGTTTTGGAATTGTTAGTAAGTATACTATAAAAAGTACCCATGTTGCAATTATAAAATGAAAGTAACATTTATAAAATCGAAAAATCTGTTCCAAAAGTTCTACATTTGTATTAAAATATGTAAATATATAAAAATGTATTAAAATAGTTTGCCCAGTAATTGCTGTCTTAACTGTAACGAGTGATATCTTCTTAAATTCAGAGACTTGTAGGATTTATAAAGTTTTCTACTTTCTGGTGTTGAGTGTCTACTTATAGTTCTCTCAATGGAAGTTAATTGTGACAGTTTATCCTCTTTACAAATTTATGAATAATTTTATTTGGCATACGTTAATCGAAATACCATTTTCTAAATTATATTTCTCAGAATGTTTTCCTTATTTTTTTTTCATTTCCTTTGAGTGTGCTGAAGTGGCTAACAAGGAGGAAAATATGGAGAAAATAAAGGAAAAATCAACATCATGAAAGTAGCTTCAATTTCATAAAGTAATATTTTCCACCAATTTACACCTACATCTTTAATGAACTTCAAATGATCTCCACCAACTTTCCGTACGAACTGAAAAAAAAGCAATCACAAAATTACATAGACTGAAAGTTCGACGTGGAAACGTCGCATAATAAAGTTTTCGGTAACTCCGAGTCTTGGCGCTACTCACCTTTAAAACTTACGTAAAAACGGAAGTCTCCCACTTCGCCCGCTCTAATTACAGAAGTTTTAATTTGCATCGGCTGAGAGTAGGAAATAATTAAAAGGCAGAAGACGTCGCCGTCGACGTTGTTGTTGTTGTCGTCGTTGTTTATCCGCGGGACACCATCCGAGAGTGAGGAACTAAGAAACTGTTCATTTAAATGTAAATTTCTGCTATTGTCTAGAGGAATAACGGCAGATACATTACATCAGAGAGGTAAATAAATTTTTGGCCGGCGTGGGAGAGGGAGGCGGAAGGGTGAAGTTCGTAGTTGTTTCCAATGGGAACTCTTCGCTTTTGAAAATTGAAAACAACTGGAATTTACACGTTGGGATGTGACGTTGTTTTTGGACTTTTTCGATTCATCTGAGAGTCCAATTTCTGTTTCCGGCATGTTTCCTGTTGTATAATCTTCACCCCTTCTTCCATCCCGTCGAGAAGCCAAAATTGGTGGATTTCGAATTTTTTTCACATTCTATGATTTCTCATGAAATCATTAAAAAACTATTTGTGTTTTTGTTGCAATAGCCTAGTCAAGGTGCGGGGTTTATTTGTAGGAGTGCCACGTCGAACATGATCTCTTTAAGTTGGTTACGTCGTGTTGAAATTGTCTCAAAATTATCTCTAAGAATTTTTAGTAAACTTGCCATATTTATTGTACTCTCAAGTCTGTAATATAAAGTTTAATATTATTTTTTCCATATCTTCTCTGAAGAGAAGTTTACAGTTGTCTCTTTTTTGGTTTTTGAAATTTTCGTTTGAACTGTACATCTTATGTAATAGTAGTGTAACTATGCCGGTTCTAACCCAAAAATACAGCTTGTTACCAGATGATGACACCCTCTCTCTCTATGACCTACATAGCCGATGATGTCATACTTGTGGTACAACTCATCACACACCATTTGGGCACAAAAACTGTTCCCCATTTAAAATTACGTGGGGGATTGGGCCACAAATTAGGGTCCAAATTGGACAATTTTCGACCTAAACTTTTTGGTTTAGAAGTTCGGCCGCGAGCGATATCAGACCGTAAAATGGGCAAAAAGTTGTACCCCCATTTAAAATTATATGGGGAATTGGGTCTAAAATGCAGAGATAGACATTTTGGGTACAAAAATGGACGAAATTTGACCTTGACGAAAAAGGGCGTTTTTTGGGTTAGAACCGGCATAGTTACACTACTTGTAATGTTAGTATCTCCAATCCTGCGTTAATGTTGTGCTGGAATAGTGTATGGAATCACCAAATTTAATTTCTTGTCAGAACTGCAGAGATAGGCAACAAACCGCACATTTTGGGTACAAAAATGGGCGAAATTCGACCTTGACGAAAAAGGGCGTTTCTTGGGTTAGAACCGGCATAGTTACACTACTTGTAATGTTAGTATCTCCAATCCTGCATTAATATTGTGCTGAAATAGTGTATGGAATCACCAAATTTAATTTCTTGTCAGAACTGCAGAGATAGGCAACAAACCGCACATTTTGAGTAGAAAATGGGCGAAATTTGACCTTGACGAAAAGGGGGCGTGGTTTGGGTTAGAACCAGCATAGTTACACCACTTGTAATGTTAGTATCTCTAATCCTGCATAAATTTTATGCTGAAATAGTGTATGGAATCACAAAATTTAATTTCTTGTCTTGTCAGAACTGCAGAGATAGGCAACAAACCGCACATGTTGGGTACAAAATGGGCGAAATTCGACCTTGACGAAAAAGGGCGTTTTTTGGGTTAGAACCGGCATAGTTACACTACTTGTAATGTTAGTATCTCCAATCCTGCGTTAATGTTGTGCTGGAATAGTGTATGGAATCACCAAATTTAATTTCTTGTCAGAACTGCAGAGATAGGCAACAAACCGCACATTTTGGGTACAAAAATGGGCGAAATTCGACCTTGACGAAAAAGGGCGTTTTTGGGTTACAACCGGCATAGTTACACTACTTGGAATGTTAGTATCTCCAATCCTGCATTGGTTGTGCTGATGTAGTGTATGGAATCACCAAATGTAATTTCTTATCATGTTATTACTACTGAAAATTGTACATGAATACCTCACAACAAATAAACTCTATTAGAGACCACAAAGGAAGGCATTATCTATTTCTAAGGTAATATCCGGATATATTCGGATATTAAAACTCAGTCAGAAATTCTACTGACGCCCATTTTATCGGTAGGATTCATGGAAATTTTAAATATTTTCGTGATCTAATGACCGATCTTTCGCAATAGCGGAGATTCGTAATGGCAAACCGTTGGAAAAACTGCTCTCCTTCCACCTCCGTGAAATTTCTCTTTCTGTCTGGCGCTCGGTTCTAGCAGTTCAAAGAAAATATTATTGAAACCGTCGCTGCAGCATCTCCCTTTGAAGCTCTTGTTCTTTCATGCGTCCCTCTACAGTTTATTCGAGGGAAATAGAAAAAAAAAAGGAGAATGACGCAATTTAAAATTTAAATGAACGGAATAATACTTCCAACTTAGCGGAATCTCCCTCTCGCTCTGTCTGTATCTCTCTCTCTCTCTCTCTCTCTCTCTCTCTCTCTCTCTTTCTCTCTCTCTCTCTCGCTGTGTAATACAATCGAGCCGTCTTACAACCAATTAAATTAGTTATTACTTCACGATGTTGTAACGCGCTTAGTGCGGTTACTTATGAGATTTGGCGCTGGGACGGATTTCGGGAGTTCGGAAAAGGATTTTAAAAGTCGGTTTTACGGTTTTGCTCGGGCGCCAGATTTTTAAGGGTTTTCTCCCTCGGGAATATGCCTGGGTTTAACATGTAGTGAACGTTCATCCACAGATAGCTTATATCTAGCGGTCGGTACGCTCACAACGAAAAATCACAGATAACGTATAGCCTACTAGCTAGCGGTCGGGGACGCTTTCACAATAGACGAATAACTACGAATAGCTTGGACGGCTTAAGACTATCGGTCGGGGACTATGCACAATTTACGTACACTCACAAATAACAAATAATTCGGCGGCTTATAACTATCGGCGGTGACGTTTACAATGGACAGATAGACGGATCGGATCGACTTGCTCTAAAACAAGTCTTGGTTCTCGCCTTGGATTAACTCGGGCAGAGGACGCTGGAGGGGCGAGTGGCTTATATACATTTAGTCTTGATACTTAAACGATGGTAGATTGAACATTGCCTGATCGGCCGCCCTCTATCTGAGATAGGTTTGATTTCGTGAATAACTGTATTATGTGTAGTCTACTCTCAACTCTCTAATATCGGCTTCGTTACAATGTGGTCTATTGCGATTTTGAATAAGAAAATTCTGGAAGGGTTCGGACCTGGATGTTGTCCTTTGAAATGGTCTTATTAGAAAGTTTGTTGAGTAATGGAAATTGAATATTGGTATAATGTTTCACGAAATGTCTTTGTGTGTCTGAGTGACTTTGTTCTTATATACTACTTACTACATAAACTGTAAGACAACAAAGTACTTCATAAACGCTGCCACATAAACGTACTACAACTTCTTCATAAAAATTTTATTAAAATCAGTCTGGATAGAGACGATGGTAATTTTTCTTATTTGAGTAATGAACAACAGTATTCAGGACCGGCTTCTCGCTGTGGAAATGGACTTGGAAATGCGTATTTTTGAATTGGAGAGAGGGTCTCGTCGTACACTTTGTGAAGGGCAATATTCTTCCCTTTATGTGGGTTTGAGTTCGAAATGGGAGAAGTGATGGTTTTGTGGTACATTACGTGCAAAATCGGTATCGCTCATCTGCTAACTTGCACGTATGGCGACTTTCGTCTAGCGATGCCCACGATATTCTCGTTTGCGACAGTCTCGTCTCGTCTCGTTTCCGAGACGAGACTCGAAACAATACTTTAAATTTTCCTCGCGAGACAAGACGAGACTTTCAAAAAATCTCGTCTCAAATCTCGCACGAGAGTCTCGCAAAAG
This sequence comes from Cryptocephalus moraei, assembly GCA_946251905.1. Lineage (NCBI taxonomy): Eukaryota > Metazoa > Arthropoda > Insecta > Coleoptera > Chrysomelidae > Cryptocephalus > Cryptocephalus moraei. The sequence goes on along the minus strand of OX276465.1, from coordinate 17,991,792 downwards.
TCTCGGAAGTATCGCAAATAAAAATGGCAAATGAGGAGCAACGAGGAACCGGACGTAATAAAACGGCAAAATGCAAGATATGCACGAGATCTTGCGAGACTTTCGCGCGAGACGAGACTTTTATTGCGAGACGAGACTTTCAACTTTTTTTGCGAGACAAGACGAGATTTTTCAAAGTCTCGTCTCGTAGGCAACACGTCTCTCGTCCCAACCTCGAATACAACGCGATTACAAGAATTCCCGGACCGCAGCGAGTTAATTTTACCGTCCGCCGATTTAATTCGCCGGCCGCATCGTCGTCATTTCCGAGACACAACGGTCTCGGAATTCGAAAATAAATTAACACATTCTTTTGCGCCGTCGGTATTTCGATACGGGCCAATTAAACGACGCACGTTCCGACTTTTGCTCGATTTTCCCGCGACGACAAAAGACGTCGCGACGCTCCCTCGAAGATTTTTATCCAGGAATTTTTCTAATTCGAAAGTTCAAGGTATCAAGTATTATGGAGGGACACATATTAAATACACGTCGCAGAATTATTTGGGGCTTAGGAAAATAATAATAAACGTTACTTCAAAACGTTTGTTTCTCTCGTTTGTTCATAAATATTGTGTAATATTGCTCCTAACAGGTCTGTACGCCGCTCTCGTAAGTACTCTTTTGAGGCCGCAATAGGACGATATGTGAATTAATTATGGATGTAATATATGTACATTGCAATGGATACAGTAATACCCTGGGTAACAATATAAGTGAGGCAGTACTAGAAATGTACATCACATGTAGTTATTTTACCAATTAGGTAAAATTAGGTAAAAGGAACTAACGCGTGCAAGATATTTTATTTTTTCATATGGTCAGTTGACCTCTAAAGAAATAAAATCCAAAAGTGATACTAAATTTAGCCATGCGTTTTTGAGAACGGGGTAAGTTTGTCCACTTTTCGCTTTTTCGGCTATAGCGCAAAAACTATGCATTTTTCGAAGATATGTGCCGTAAGATTTCTTGTAGAGAATTAAATTTCCTATGAAAATTATATTTTTTGAAATAAAAAAAAAATTTTTTAATGAAATAAATTCAAAAAATAAATTCAAATTTTTTTTTCAATTTTTGACTATAACTTTTTTCTGAGTGAATTTAGGTATAGGCGTTGCTTCATAGAAAAGAAAGCTTATGAAATTCTCTTTAAAACGGTAGCTTGAAAGACGTTATATGTTTAATATTGACTGAGATATTAACGTTTGAATCCAGCCATTTTTTCTCTATTTTTTATGTTATCGTTGTTATTGTTATGTGTTAATGTTGTTAACTGTGTTATTAGTGTTATTGTTAACCATGTTATTAATTGTGTTGTTAATTCCAATTTTAAGCAATCACCTCCTTGAATTGATTTTGTTAAATTTATTTTCTCTCAAAAACTAATAATATAAATAACTAACACGACCTCCCTTTCTTTACAGATTAGAAACGCTTAATTCGCAGTACCAGCTCCAGGGTGGTTGCAATTTCACCGCATCACAGGTAAGAGTTTCATTAAATATTTATTATCCAACACATGACAGTTATGATTGTCATTATTAATGTAATTTTAGACAAGTAAGCTATCAAATAACACACTGGTGTGTTATAATCCATAAATGAATCACGTTCATATTTGAAGCAGTATTGAAGCTTATTATCTCATAAAAAATACGATTTCTTCCACTTGTTGGATAAAACATTGTATGCCACTCGCGTGTTATGTTTCGGAATTTGTTATGTTTTGGGACAATCGGAAATTACGTTAATTTTTGTATTTCTCTCTGACTTCATCCGATCATTTCATCGTTTCTGTCGGCGTTCATTTTTCCTCTTGTGACAGAATTAATTGTGAGGGGACTCTCGATTGTTAATAAAGAGCAAACATTTCTTTTCTCCGCGAAAGTTAATTGATAAGAATCCATAAAAGCGAAAGAGATACGTATTGTCTTGAATTCTGGGACTTTACCGAAGAATGGCGTTTTTTTAATTAGTAAAGATCGCCGAGGCATTGTCTTATTTAAAATCGGAATATTATATCGGAGTGGGTGGTGCAAATATTTAGAAGTGCACAGTGTGGGTGGTTAAGAAATTTAAAGAAATTCGGTCCCCATTGTCCCGAAACTCGCTCCTCGACCTCCAACTCCGGCTCGCGTTATTAATAATAAACTTCCTGGATCGAGCACGTATCGAACTTCTCCCTTACAATAAGTCGTTCCCAGATAGTTTCCATTGACTCACATAGATCCGGCGTTTGAATGTTCTTGTGCACCAATTAGCGCGAATGGAATATATGCCGAAACTCCCCCGACATGGAAAGGGACTTTCCGCGAATATAATTTTCATTTTGTGTACAAACATACCTTTCCATTTTCCCTTCTCGATGGCGTCCGATGTTGTTCCGAAAATAGGGGATGGTTTGTGGTGGTGCTGTCATAATATTTCAGTGTGTGTGTGCTCAATTAACCAATGCGGTTAAATAAGCTTCTGATTTATTAGCACAAACTTTGTTCATGTGGTGAATTGTTGAATAAGTTGAAGTTATTGAGCGTAGATGTTCTCCCAAGTCGATAGGCCAATTTTTCTCAAATTCATAAATTGAGAATTTTATGTAATAATTTGAAGGAATAAGTAGTATAGAATTTTCCAAATTGTTGAGCATATTTTCCTGAAATCCATGGACATCATGTGGTATTTTGGAGAAATTTAAAATTCCTTCAAACCATTTCACCCATTTTCTAAAAACAATTAAAATGTCATGTAGCAATTTGAGGGGATTGAGCAGGAATAACATTTTTGCCAAATATGAGACCCATTTTTTAAAAAAAAAAACGTACAGTCAAGACTTTTATTAGAAAATTATCTGGGCCTGTCTTGATATCGATAGACTTCAGACTTAACGACTAATAATTCTTCGAAATTGTGAGACCTCTTTTCGCAGTCTACATATTAAAGACTTAATATAGTAATTTAATTTAGATTATGAGACCAATTCTTCTCAAATTTATAGGCTTAGGGTTTAATGTAACAGTTTTGAGCAATCAATCGTAAAGGTTCTATCAAATTCTTAGGCCCATTTTTCTTAAGACTTCATGTAATGATATTGAGAAGTGTATTAATAAAAATTCCCTCAAATTGTTGGGTTCAGAAAAACCAACAAAATATTGGTATGATGAAAGAAATTACCTGAGTCGAAACTATTAGTTAACACACCTGCTGAAATTAACTCGCCAAACTTCATATGCGTCTTATTACGTGTATCTTGTCCGGTGTTGTATATTTCTGACATGTATTCTACCCATTATTGTGGGTAGCAAATGTAACTTCTGTCCCTGGTATGACACCATTTTCATTATAACCGTAAAGTGCTGTAAACCTTCAAGTTTAATTCATACCTTTTTGGTTATAAATTTTCCACCATCTTTTACCATATCAAAGACAAACGCAATTTTCGAATATTCCGTCCTAAACAATTCCACCCGGACCTAACCAAACAGCGAAATCGAAAACATTTCAACGTTTCTTAACCTGACAGTTGCTCCCGGCATAATGAACTGCGTCTGCCCCTTGGCGACTTAATTAACGCGAAAGTGTTTACCCTCCGAGACCTTCTCCGACAGTTTCGCCTTCTAATGGCCCTTTAAACGCCGGCCCCTCGCAACTTTCGGAGTTTCTCGCTGTCCGGGAGCTACTTGAACGTCTTTCAAGAGAACTCCGGCCCGAAAACTTCTTGTTTGCCGCTTCCGGCCTCGGCCGCTGGCCGTTTCTTACTTCGAAGCGTGATGAAATGCGAAAGTAGCCGAAAAAGACGTTATCACTCTTGCTTGAATTGTGAAAGCGACAAGCGTAACAATTTGGACGGTGTTCTGACGGTTTCAAAGTGAAACAGTATCAGATTACTAGCTTCAAAGTAGTTGGATGAAATAATATTAGCGTAACATCTAGCATCATGTAGATGAAGCGTTGATTACTTGATGATTTGGGGTTAGTTTGGAAATTCGGGTTTAAAATATTCAGAAGAACAACTTTCTCGTTCGAAGCTTGAACCTTCATTATTCGTCGAAAAATTATTTGATCTTAATTTGCGAAGGCTATGAATTTCGTTAAGTTCTCACGACACTTGTGATCGGTTGGAAAAGGTACTAGTAGTGCAGATTGGTCGGAAAATGCGTAGTCTAAACTCGCGAAGGTTGGAAAACTCGCACTTTTCTCGACGGCCCACAAGATTGAATCATACCGACTCGACATCGCCGGAAAATGTGCGATCTTACTTCGTGAAAATATCATAAGTATGGTCCCAAAAACCGTAGTTTTACTTAGTAATTGTCGGAAAATTCCATATTCTATCTACAGCTCGCGGGATTAATCGACAACGGTCGTACCAATGCGGGATGGTCGGAAAATGCGCAGTTTTTCTTCTCGAAGGTCGGAAAAATGTCACTTTGATCGGCAGCTCATTGAATTACTTTACCAACGTATTACCAGCGTGAGATGGACGGAAAATGCGCAACTGTACTTCGCGAAAGTCGGAAAACTATTTGTGCCAAATTCTCGATGTAAAAATCTTACGAATCTTGGCAGAAGAGGCCATTAAATCAAGCAGTGTCTAACAAGTGTTCATTAGAGCTCACTACATGATCCCACTCTCGTGCTGTAAGATTAAAATTATCTGTCATTAGTTTAATTAGGTTACGTTATTCGAATGCTTAGATCGACTCTGGAGGAAGCGTGAAACTAAACTAACGTGAGTCCTTAGAAAACACCTTAAATTTTTTTCAAATTTTAATTAATTCATCATAAGTCATAAGTAAACGTACACAATACTTACGTCATGATGGAAAATAAGAGCTACAGTGAGTCTAAAATGAAGCTGACAAAACTGACATTGTCACGAAATATAGAAACGCTCGGCTATTATAAGCCTAAAGTTTAATTTGTGTATTATCACAAAAAATCTATTCACTTTAGTGTCCTAAACTAATTGTGCATAACAATGTCAGGAACAACTTAGCTAAGCAAGGTCAGTCAAAGCAGTACCGTCGAAAAATATTTTTTCTTAATTTGCGAAGGCTTTGAATTTCGTTAAGTTCTCACAACACTTGTGATCGGTTGGAAAGGGTACTAGTATTGCAGATTGGTCGGAAAATGCGCGGTCTAAACTCGCGAAGGTCGGAAAATTCGCACTTTTCTCGACGGTCCACGAGATTAATCATACCGATTCGGCATCGCCGGAAAATGTGCGATCTTACTTCGTGAAAATATCATAATTATGGTCGGAAAATCTGTAGTTTTACTTAGTAATTGTCGGAAAATTCCATATTCTATCTACAGGTCGCGGGATTAATCGACAACGGTCGTACCAATGCGAGATGGTCGGAAAATGCGCAGTTTTTCTTCTCGAAGGTCGGAAAAATGTCACTTTGATCGGCCGCTCATTGACTTACTTTACCAACGTGTTACCAGTGTGGGATGGTCGGAAAATGCGCAACTGTACATCGCGAAGGTCGGAAAATTACTTATGCCAAATCCTTGATGTAAAAATTGACAGAAGATGCCATTAAATCAAGCAGAGTCTAACAGGTGTTCATTAGAACGCACTACACGATCCCACTCTCGTGCTGTGAGATAAAATTATCTATCATTGGTTCAATTAGAATACGTCATTCGAAGGCTTAGATCGACTCTGGAGGGAGCGTGAAACTCCCGGAGTCCTTAGTAAGCGCCTTCAAATTTTTCAAATTTGTCAGGATGTGTCGCGTATCAATTCAGAATTCCAGACTCATCCTGCTCGTAAACAACATATCACATCTCAATGATCCCTTGTGTTTTTAACCCCCATTCACCTGGAGGTCTAATTACGACCATCATGTTTCGAATTATTCCGCTGCGGTCCCGTGCCTTCAAAGGCGGCGCTCTGCTCGAGAGAGATTCGTTTAGGTATCATCTATCTAATTCAATTTCTCGAGATAATTACAAATACGGTACGCTTGTTTACTTGAAATTCGCAAGTTTACTCAAAATATCACGAAAGGTAAATACCGGAGGAATGGGGAAGGGGTTAATTATTCGAGATTGCAGGCGAATGGAGTGGTAACATTGGAAATTGGTGAAGGTGCGATAAATTATTTTTTTGATTTGATCTAAACGCGGGTGAACGGGTTTTTAAAGTAGTTAAAGTCAATTTTGTATTTTTTCTACGTATACAGTCAACTCAATGCTACAAAAACCTGAGGACAGAAAAATTAAAGAATATTTTGTAACGCGCTTTTTTTGGAGAGAGCGAGAGCGAGCGGAGGAAAGAGGTAACAAATAATTCGGCGGCCTTAAATTTAACGGCGGTGACAATCACAGTTTACGGACAGTTACGCAACAGATAACAAATATAACGGCGGTACGCTCACAGTTACATATAACAAATAATTCGACGGTCTTAAATCTAACGGTCGGGGACAAGCACAGTTTATGGACGATTAGATAGTTCGGTCGGTCTAAAATATAACGGCGGTGACGTCCACAATTATATATATCGGTCGGTAAGACGGAAACAAGGTACGGCTTGTCACAAACAAGTATTGGTTCTGACCTTGGATTAACTCAGGCATTGGGGATAGGATTAACTCAAGATTTGAGGGGGTAGGTTTGCCTACCCAAGTTACGTCTGAATATATAAGCGGTGGTAGATTGAACGTTGCCTTATCGGCCGCCATCTATCTGAGATAGGTTTGATTTCACGGTTAACTGTACGGTGGGTGGTCTACCCTCGACTCTCAAAAATCGGCTTCGTTACAATATCTTAATTTCTCTATACATTTGTACAATGTATATCGGAGAATTGGAAATTTAACTACAAGTCGTTCACGAGTTATCAGTTGTTATATTTTCTCTATTGTTTATACGGTTGGTAAGTGAGTTGTGGTGCTTCTGTGAAGGCACTTCAAATTACCTGGCCTTCAGATTAGGGGTAGTTTAACACCATTGTAACGGGTGATAAATGGTAATACATAATGTTGAAACTTGTGGATAAAATTCTTTAAAGAAGCATATTCTATAACGATTTATAATTTTCTTAATTTGGCAGCTAACTTCACACCGGTTTTGGTTTACAGGCCCTCACTTCCACTTCCCCTCCCGAGACGACACCTCCTCCCTTCGATTGCTTTTTCTCGTTTGTAAATCGCACGACAAACCTCTCACGTACCCCCTCTTTCGCCCGTAATCCGTCCCGTCTCGATTTTCCGGGATTTGAGGTACGCGACGGCCCTCCCCCTTCCCCTCCGCCACCCCCGAGGAGCCGAAATTCGATTCGGGACGTGCCTAATGCGGGATACCTCCCGGAAAATAAAAGATCGCCCCGAGAACATTACAGATGTTAAAACTCCCCCCCCCATCGTCCACCCCATCCAGATAAGGGACGTTTCATCCCTCCCCAACAAACACACACACACACACACGTAAACCAAAAAGAGAGAGGGAGAGTGAGGTAGAAGAATCGTCTCCCAGATTGAGATTGATCCGAAGTGAAAAGTTCAGGTATGAGAGTCCTGATGTGGAGCGGGAGAGACGTGCAGGTTAAAGATAAAAGATTACCCTCCTTCGGATTTCGGAAAAATAGCTTTTGATGTTCCACGAACAAAGGGGGGCGGAAAAGTTTGCGCGGACTGGTAGGGAACGTAATTAGATGAAAGCGCACGGAAAAATAATTTGTAAAGGTGGATCCTATTCAATCGGGAATTTTTTAACGTGGGACTTATCTGGGGATTCGATTGCGAAAACGGGTTTTTCATGCTGGCATGAAATATGTTTAAAAATAACAAGCCTGAGGGCCTAGGGCCCAAAGGGAGTGCTCTGGTTGGGGGTGTAGCTAGGTAGAGACTGAAAAGAAGACATGGCAACACGGACAGTATTTATTCAAACATTTGTAATGTCCTCTTATTACCGAGGACATTCTTGAAAGAAACTCGGAGAATAATTTGGAGTAACGATGATTTATTGTTGATTTCATATAACTCGGTTTGCGGTCTTTTACATACTGTAGTTTAAATGATACTTTTTGAATCGATCACTGCGACTGTTAACATGAGTACTCAGCGTTCAACTGACGATCGCATATCTACAGGTGAACTGCCTTTCGTTCAGTCACCTGTTGACAAAGCATAATTGGAAATATGGTATTGAACGGATGTGCGATTGTCGTTGTCCGCGTAGGTATTGCTAAGTTCGATAATGCGTACTTAGCTATTTGTGAAATAAACGATAGGTTAATGTACTTAATTAAGTGTCTTTTACTTGAGGTCATAGAAGGGCATTACACCACCCCTCCTAGATGAGCGGACTCCGATATTGACGCGGAGTCTGCGAGAGCTACTTGACCTCGAGTAAAGAGCTGCAATAAGCCATAAAAATGCGTGATTATCCTATATAAAATATGGTAGATATATTAAGTATAAACATATGTTAAAATATTGAGTCATATACATTATGAATTTATTAAAAATTATTAAATCTATTATTATATTATATGAAATGTAGATTAAAATTATTAAAAAGAAAAAAAAAGGGAGAATTGTCAACAATCGAAATAAGATTGAGAAATAAGACGTGTTAAACGACGTTCGTCTCGGGTTGAGAACGAATTCTGCGTTCTGCACTTTTTGCTCTCCATTCTTTAATAATTGCGTTGCTTTGGGGTACAGCACTTTTAGAGGTTATCTTAACAACTGGGTCAATGAATACTAATGGTGTTAAGTGCAAAGTGCAGTGTTATTGTACTAATTATATTTGCAAAGGAGGTTGTAACTATTACTTAGGTATGTATGCTGTAATGCTATATCGAAACTTAACTTATATCAGATTGTTTTTGTGTTTGATAAATGTAGATAAAAATTCGTTTGAGTCAGCGTTCCTTATTCGTCGGTTATAATGCTTACGTTAAGGATAGGAGAGAGAGAAAAGGAGAGGAGATGGAATGGTAGGTAGATTTATATATTATATTATTAGCTTATTAGTTAAATTAATTTTTATTACATATATATATTTTTTTTTTTTATAGTGGTTAAGCTTCTTGAGCGTCGGTTGCGGGGCCGTATGGACGCACACGGTTTTTGTGAACCTTCGCTGTTTTTCCTTCATCGTTCGAGATGACGCAATTCGGATCCTCTACTGTGGTAACTACAAATGGTCCTTTATACCATGGATCAAATTTACGTCTTCCTTCGTTTGTCAAGGTTACTAGGTCTCCGGGATTTATATTTAATGGTTTCGAATTTATGTTTACTTTTGAGTTTCTTTTTCGTTTTTCCATTTCAAGATGTTGCGCTACTCGTAAGTGAGCGTACTGTAATCTGTATCGGAGTTCCTGTTCGAACGCATCGATATTGTAACATGGTTCTATTTTACTGTTTCGAAGAGTATCTGGCAGATGAACCTGTCGGCCATATACTAATTCGAAAGGTGTGTAATTATGGTACGTGCTTGGTGTTGTATTATAGCAAAATGCGTAGTAGTGTATCCAGTTATCCCAGTCATTGTGAAATTCATTGATATACATTCGAAGGAATTCATTCAGTACTCTGTGATTACGTTCACAGCCTCCGATTGTTTGGCTGTGGTATGCTGTAGATATTTTGTAGGATATACCGAGTAATCGAGTCAGGTTCTCGAGCACCTGGTTCTTATACTCGGTTCCCATGTCTGTCCGAATTTCTTTCATTGGTCCGTATATTAGGATGAAATGCTTTACTAAGTTTTCCGCGATTGTATTGGCTTCTTTATTGGGTATAGGGATAACTACTACGTATTTTGTTAGTTCGCATTGAACCGTAATAGCATATTTGTTATCTTGTATGGTTGTTGGGAGTTTGCCGATTGTATCTATACACACAATATCGAACGGTTGCTGTGGGGTTGGTGTTAATATTAATGGTTCGGGTTTTCTTATTTTACTTTTATTTATTTTACATTGGTGGCATTGTTGTGTAAAGTTTGCAACGTCTCGTGACATGCCTTTCCAAATGTAAGTAGATCTAAGCTTCTTCAGAAGTCTTTTTTGACCGTTATGACCACCCAGCAGCGGATCAGTATGATGCTGTTTTATTAGGTGTTGTTTTTCCGCATTAGTCTCTACTTTTTGCCTAGCCCTGATGAGTATGATGCTGACTTTTGTTAAATAATGATTACTTTCCTCTTTCAGTATATTTGGAGTGCACTCCTTGAAAATTTGGTCGTTAAGACACAGTTTAACTTTTTTTATTTTCATATCGCTGGCTATTTTATTTAGCTCAGGCAGAACTAGCGCTAGAGCTGTTCTGCCATTAGCGACTGGGATGGTTCTGCGCGCGATGAACCTACCCTTATGCCTCAGTGACATCCTTAGATGTGTGGGCGTTAACTGAAAGCTTAATAGTGGTATTTTTATTACCTCAGCATTATTAAGGGCCTCATAAGCTTTGGGCTCTGTGATTGCATTATTTACGGGGTTGTTACTCTTTTGGGGCTGGTCGGAAGATCGAGACTTTGATCGAGTTACTACTAGTACATTACTGACATTTTTTGCTATGGACTTAAGCTCGTCGATTGTGATGCGTGACAAGGCGTCTGCACATACGTTTTGTTCGCCTTTTACATATTGGATGTCGAAGTTGTATTCTTCGAGGTCCAATCTCATACGCGTTAACTTAGATGTTGGGTCTTTCATGGAAAATAAGTAGATAAGTGGTCGGTGATCTGTTTTGACTGTAAATTTAGTTCCGAAAATGTAGCAATGAAAATATTTTATTGCCCAATGTACTGCGGTCAGTTCTTTGAGGATTGTGGGCTTGTGTGATTCGCCTTTAGTAAATGATCTGGATTGTTGTGCTGGCCTAAAGGTCTTGGAGCGGGTCCTGGTACTGCCTGGGAGCTGGTGCCGGTGCAGGTGCTGGAGCTGGTGCCAGTGGGAAACGTTGGATTCCTTGGAGTGCCGGTACAGCTTGCGGTATGGTCATTGTTGAAATCGCGTATCCTCTTTGTATGTTCCTTTTGACATTTCTGCGGTACATTTGGAACATTTTTAGCAGGAACAGGGCAGTTAGGAGTCCTAGGATCGCGTACAGTACGACTTTCACATCCTTGGTGACGTTGTACTCCTGGTTCTCAACAATGAAGTTGGAGTTTACTACGCCGCTTTCGTGTAAGTCTTGAGTGCTCGACTTGGTGTTGCCCATCTCTTCTAATGGTCAGGATACTTCCACTTAACGTCCACTATGATTCCACTGGCAGGATCGCCATGTAATGTCCTCTTATTACCGAGGACATTCTTGAAAGAAACTCGGAGAATAATTTGGAGTAACGATGATTTATTGTTGATTTCATATAACTCGGTTTGCGGTCTTTTACATACTGTAGTTTAAATGATACTTTTTGAATCGATCACTGCGACTGTTAACATGAGTACTCAGCGTTCAACTGACGATCGCATATCTACAGGTGAACTGCCTTTCGTTCAGTCACCTGTTGACAAAGCATAATTGGAAATATGGTATTGAACGGATGTGCGATTGTCGTTGTCCGCGTAGGTATTGCTAAGTTCGATAATGCGTACTTAGCTATTTGTGAAATAAACGATAGGTTAATGTACTTAATTAAGTGTCTTTTACTTGAGGTCATAGAAGGGCATTACACATTAAATAGGGGAGAGAACATTGACAAAGGGCAAAAATAATAATTAGAGGGTGAAAAGATGATACAAAAGTGGAAGAAGTGGTTGCTTACTGTGGTGTAACGAAGGCTCCTCCAATCAGCGACATGTCGAGCAGGACGGGCAGCGTGACGGGGTGCTAGCAGACTCATTCCCTGATCGATCTGATCGATCCGTATAAATACTTTCTGTTTGTTGACAAACGTGCCCGCCGCCTATCCGCGAGTCACGTATCGTCCTTCGGTTTTAGGTCACCTCCGTGCTGATTTAGCTTGGGTGTAATAATTGTAGTTTTGTTAATCTAATCTGTGAGATCTAATGGCTTCAATTAGTACCTTAGTAGTAAAATTAACCATTCTTATTTGATGTACAATAATTATATACAAGATCAGTAACGTGATATAGGCTTAATGTGCCATATAATTATCCTCGGGTGACACGTGAATCCCCCACATTAATTAGGTAGAGGAATTCACTAATTCATCACGATTTTTCAAATCATTCGGTACGATAAACAATCGAGTTGTCATTCGAGAAGTGATAATGCCACGCCTTCGAGGTGTTCGTAAGACAGCCCTACTGCCATGTAGTGACGCAAAATAAATTACCTTCCTTAATCTGCCAATTTTTTTGAGATTCCATCGTAAAACTATAAGAATTTATTCTAATCTGTCACGCTACCGGTTTTTCAAAGAGTAAGAAATCTTTAAGTACCACATTAGAACTGGAATGACTCGCAGAAACGTTGGAGTCGCTTGAAGGTACCGGAGTGACCTGGTGACAATTTGAGTTGTCACGGAATGGCCTGAAATGATCAGCAAGATTACTGGATACGTCTGGAAGAACTGGGTCGGATTTGAAACCACCTGGAGAAGTCTATATGAACCATGGAACAATCTTCTGGTGCCTGAAGTAGTTCTTGGCATCTGGATTCACCTGGAGACGTCTGGTGGATGCTTACAGTAGATAAGAAACCTAAATCCTGGAGTTACCTAAGAAATGAGCACCTGGAAGTACCCGGAAGAACCAGAAGATGCCTGGAACTACCTGGAAACATCTGGGGAAGTCTGGAACGCACCGGATATACATAGAGAGTCCTGGACGTATCTGGAAGAACCAATGGAGACCTGGATCTAGCCGTAATGAATTGACTTTCGACGTCAGTAGCACTAAATAGAAATTTTTTCAAAAATGTGAGTCTTTGAAATAATTACAGGAATGGAAGATAACGATATACCTCCAAGTAGAAATCTCTTTCTCCAGGGAAGAATCCTTATGGATTGCCGAACAAAACAGCAAGGAGGAAAATCATAAACTCTTCAGTTTTCCCCGGAATCTTTAAAAAAGTGTTCAATTCAATAAGTGGCAAATAATTACCCATCTGCTTTATTTATTTCTTTTATACAACCGTTCAGGAAAACACACAAGCACACTAAATTCCGTAATTGGTAAAAGCCGTACCCGACGAAAAGAATAATAGGAGATAAAGGAGGGCGAGCGGCCATTAGTGATCCCTACCCGGGATTATATTTCCACGGTTCGGTTGGTAATTTGTTGGAAAATAATGATGTGCGTAGATAATGCGATTTGGACGTAATAACGAAAACCAAATTTTGCCATTATCTTCTCGGGGTTGCTCCAGAAACGTATACGTCGGATATAGTGTTTCACATTAGCCGTTTGGGGTATCGATAGAGGCGGAGTTCGTGGTGAACTTACTCTATTAAGTCGGATGAAAGTGGCTGCACTTAAGTGATTTTCAGTTGGTGAATCACAAAAAAGTTACATGTACACATTTTACAATTAATTACTTACTTACATGTATACTAAAATATACAATTAATACTCGAAAAAGTTATAAATAAAATTATCACAAAATTTTCTAAATTGAACCTCTACTAATACTAAAACTTTTTCACATTTTTGCATAAATTTTTAACCGGAGCCGAGTCATGTGCAGAGTTTCCTGAAAACTTGATACTCTTAAATTATTGCTTTCAAACTTAAATTTTAAGTATCCTTGTCATTTCAGGGATATAAAGAGGAGAATAAGATAACTGAAATTCTAAAATTATATGAAACAGATGGAATATGTTCTCGAAATTTATTCAAAGTGATGGTGTATATGAAACAAATGTAAGAGAATCTGAAAATGAAATTTGTGGCTCAGCCGGGATACGAACCCGGATCTCCCAATATCGCGTCGGGTGTTCTAACCAATTGAACTATAGTTCAATTGGTTGAGACGAATCTAAAATTCAGAATTAATATGGCTTTGAAATTACAATTTTCTGAATTCCTGGCTCTTTCATAGACAATTTATGTATTCCCAGAAATAACTCAAATTCTGCTTTTAATCATGACACAATTTTTAACTTCCATACGGTTTAAATGATTTATTCATTGAGGAGGTTTGGAATTAAAAAGCATTAAGGTTTAAATTTAATGGTGAACGAAGTGTGAAGTGGTCTCTGTTGAGAGTGGAGTGGACTGTATGTAATCTCTTTCGTAGCTCGTGGGCGGCTGCGGAGATGAATCTTGTCTCCAGGTTGTAAGGCTGGAGACTGTAGTAGTAGTTGGAGATCAGGGCGTGACGTTATCTAATGAAGTTCTTGAAGTTGAAGTTCTAGTTGTGTGGAGAGAGGGCGTGACGTACTTCTCCGGTGTGGACCTGAGGGCGTAACGTGCAGGTCCGGGTTGAAATTCTTGAAGGTTTGGAGAGAGGGCGTAACGTGCTCTCCGGGTTTGAAGATCTTGTAGTTAAAAACTGTAGTATCTTGAAGATCTCGTAGAACTCTCAGGGCGTAACGTGAGAGCTTGTAGGTTGGGGTGATGTAAATCAAGACCAACAACACACGTCGTTTTCACCATACAAGTATACTGATTTATTGTCCCAAATTCCAGAGCTTTTATACATCTTGTTTTACATTGGTTAAATGAGATATTATTTGTTTTCTTACAATGAACTAGCGTTGCAGAAACTGACCTTAACTGGAGCGCTTGTTATCACGTTCCGTAAACGCTTTTGTTATGCTTACTCGGTTAATTATTGTGATTTGAACTTGACTTGTTGACGTTCGGTCTGCGATTTGACATCCAAACGAACCATTATAACTTCGAAACTTCTTGAGATATCAAGTTCCAATTTCGTCAGTGTCATAGTGGAACCAACTTTTATAAACGTACGGAGTTTCATTAAAATGGGATGTTGTTTTAAATTTTTTAGAATTTTTGAAAATCAAGAGTATTTGACATCCAAACGAACCATTATAACTTCCAAACTTCTGGAGTTATCAAGTTCCATTTTCGTCAGTGTCATAGTGGTACCAACTTTTATAAACGTACGGAGTTTCATTAAAATTGGAGGTTGTTTTAAATTTTTTCGAATTTTTGAAAATAAAGAATATTTGACATCCAAACGTACCATTATAACTTTGAAGCTTCTGGAGTTATCAAGTTCAAATTTCGTCAGTCTCATAGTGGTACCATCTTTTATAAACTTACGTAGTTTCATTAAAATCGGATGTTGTTTTAAATTTTTTCGAATTTTTGAAAATCGAGAATATTTGACATCCAAACGTACCATTATAACTTTGAAGCTTCTGGAGTTATCAAGTTCAAATTTCGTCAGTCTCATAGTGGTACCATCTTTTATAAACTTACGTAGTTTCATTAAAATCGGATGTTGTTTTAAATTTTTTCGAATTTTTGAAAATCGAGAATATTTGACATCCAAACGTACCATTATAACTTTGAAACTTCTGGAGTTATCAAGTTTCAATTTCGTCAGTGTCATAGTGGTACCAACTTTTATAAACGTACGGAGTTTCATTAAAATCGGATGTTGTTTTAATTTTTTTCGAATTTTTGAAAATCAAGAATATTTGACTTCTAAACGTACCATTATAACTTCGAAACTTCTGGAGTTATCAAGTTCAAATTTCGTCAGTGTCATAGTGGTACCAACTTTTATAAACTTACGGAGTTTCATTAAAATCGGATGTTGTTTTAAATTTTTTTAGAATTTTTGAAAATCAAGAATATTTGACATCCAAACGTACCATTATAACTTCGAAACTTCTGGAGTTATTAAGTTCCAATTTCGTCAGTGTCATAGTGGTACCAACTTTTATAAACGTACGGAGTTTCATTAAAATCGAATGTTGTTTTAAATTTTTTCGAATTTTTGAAAATCGAGAATATTTGACATCCAAACGTACTATTATAACTTTGAAACTTCTGGAGTTATTATGTTCCAATTTCGTCAGTGTCATAGTGGTACCAACTCTTATAAACCTACGGAGTTTTATTAAAATTGGAGGTTGTTTTAAATTTTTTCGAATTTTTGAAAATCAAGAATATTTGACATCCGAACGTACCATTATAACTTTGAAACTTCTGGAGTTATCAAGTTCAAATTGAGTCAGTGTCATAGTGGTACCAACTTTTATAAACGTACGGAGTTTCATTAAAATCAGATGTTGTTTTAAATTTTTTCGAATTTTTGAAAATCAAGAATATTTGACATCCAAACGTACCATTATAACTTCGAAACTTCTGGAGTTATCAAGTTCAAATTTCGTCAGTGTCATAGTGGTACCAGCTTTTATAAACTTACGGAGTTTTATTAAAATCGGATGTTGTTTTAAATTTTTTCGAATTTTTGAAAATCAAGAATATTTGACATTCAAACGTACCAATATAACTTCGAAACTTCTGGAGTTATCAAGTTCCAATTTCGTCAGTGTCATAGTGATACCAACTTTTATAAACGTCCGTAGTTTCATTAAAATCGGATGTTGTTTTAAATTTTTTCGAATTTTCGAAAATCAAGAATATTTGACATCCAAACGAACCATTATAACTTCGAAACTTCTGGAGTTATCAAGTTCAAATTTCGTCAGTGTCATAGTGGTACCAACTCTTATAAACCTACGGAGTTTCATTAAAATTGGAGGTTGTTTTAAATTTTTTCGAATTTTTGAAAATCAAGAATATTTGACATCCCAACGTACCATTATAACTTCGAAACTTCTGGAGTTATCAAGTTTAAATTTCGTCAGTGTCATGGTGGTACCAACTTTTATAAACTTAAGGAGTTTCATTAAAATCGGATGTTGTTTTAAATTTTTACGAATTTTTGAAAATCAAGAATATTTGACATCCAAACGTACCATTATAACTTCGAAATTTTGAGTTGAATGAGATATCCCAAAAACCTTATTACCTAAGCTGCGTCAGTGACTATTATCTGTTTGTAAAACAAAACGTGTTGAAAACTTCCCAAACTTAGTTCACCATAAATTACAATTTCTTAACCTAAAATAATGTTGACGTTAACGTCAACAAATGGAATTTGCCGGAATAATACCTGAAGAAGTGAATTACCGAATTAAGAGTACGTAAGTAACAAATGAGTTACTAAGTAATTTAATTACTTTAATTTAAAGTAATTATTAAGTAATATATACGAGTACTAAATAATCTGAATGAGAAATGAAATTTGATAAATGTACTTTTGTAATAAAATTTCCAGGACTTTTGTGTAATTCATGAATATATTAGATAATTTGTACATGTAATGTCCCAATGTAAATTCGAGTTCCATATTTAAAGATCGAATGTTAGATTTTTCATATTTAAATTTTCTGAATTCCCTGATACTTCATGAATCCTTTATAAATTCCCAAAATTAAACAAATTCTTCATTTGATCATGACACAATTTTGAACTTTCATGCAGTTTGAATGATTTGTGTATGGAGGAGATGTGGAATTAAACAGAATTAAGTTACAAATTTAATGGGATTATCCCGGATAATACCTAGATAAATGAATTACTGAGTAAACAGTATGCAAGTAAGAGTAATCTGAATGAAACGTGAAATTTGATAAAAGTGCTTTTGTAATAAAATTTCCAGGAATTTTGGGTAGTTGATGCATTTATCAGATAATTTGTACGTGTCATTTCGTGTTCCAGATTTGAGGATCGTATGTTACATTTGTTATATTTTAATTTCCTGGACTTCTGGGTGACTCGTGTATATTTTAAGTTGTCGCAGGGAATACCATAATTCTGGATTGGAGGAACGGTTACATTTCAGTTTCCCGGATTGGTGGAAGACTTATGGATACTTCACATTAGCCCGAAGGAGTGGAGAAATCCTGGATTAAAAGGGCTTTTAAATTTAAATCTCATTTACGAATATTTCATGTTGCCCGGAAGAGAAGTGAAGTTTCGTGGTAAAAGTGCCTATAGATTAGGATTTCGCTGACTCCTGGACGCTCATTGAATATTTCAAGGAAAATTCGTATTTTCCGATTCGAATTTCCCAACATTGTCTAAACTTCATCCATTCACGTAGGGCGGAAATTGCATATTTCCCGTCCAATTTTCGGTATCACCTCAGACCATACGGGTAATTTTCCGAAGCGAACCTGCCGCGTAACTGATCAAATATGACTACTCTCTTTTTCGACGGTTAATCCAGCGCCCGTCCGCCATTTTCGATAGAGGCAAACAAAGGGGGGATAAGAGTCCGCAAACGGGGTCCCCGGTCCTGGACAATGGAGCCCGGGAGATATTTTAAAGCTCGGCAAACAGTCTGGGAGATCCTTCGGCGAAGGGACGATGGGAAGTTACTTAAAATCCGTCCAGTTTTCGATACCTACCCCTTTTGTTCCTTCAAATATAATAAAACTCATAAGGTACTACTGTATCATGTGTTAGTAGATAAACAATGCCGGTTCTAACTCAAAAACCCGGATTTTTTTTTCAAGGTCCGATTTTGCCAAAAATTCACAATTTGTTTATTTTTAAACATAAAGACCTGAAACTGCTCAAATAACTTAATGAACCCTTTAACCAAACAACACCCTCCACTTCACCTAACGTCTTGATAGCAATTACCTTACCTAAATCATACTATTTCATTTAATTGCTGCCCGATATTTCAATAATACGATTCTCTTAATTGTCATCTCTTGTAAATAATCTTCCAGGTAATTGTCCGAATGAATTACGTCCCGTAACTAACTACCCGCGTTATTGTTTCCGGGAAACGTCATTAATTGCTGGAAAGTTCCCGGGGAGTGTATGTCAATAATTTATTGCGAAAGTAATTGCTTCTTTGAGAGATTTAATTCGAATTTGGTAGCGGGAATTTCGGGAGCCAAGAATGGGGAAATAAGAGATAATAATTGTAAGCCCGGGAGAATTATTGTCCCGAGACAGCCGGCTAAACAGCGGGAAGATTTATAAGGGAGAAAGGGAACGGGGGGAGGGATAGAAATTTGAAGTGAAAGGTTCGATTGACGGTATTTGAGAGGAAAATGCCTCAAAAATTAGGAAAATTTGAATTTACCTTCTTTGTTAAAAGTTCGGTAAGAAAATGGCGATGTGTAACATTGTTACCGGACCGAATATTCAAGGCAACATTACTAAAGTGACTGTTAAGGTAGTTTTCGAAAAGATTATTTCAAATAAAAGTTGGAGCCATTAGTTAGGCCAGTTCAAATCAAAAATTTGGTAAGAATCAGTACCTACAGATATTTTGGAGAAAAGTGACAAAAACTGAAAATTTACAACAGTAAAGGGCCCTGATTAAAATTCCATGCGTAACAAGAGGAATTACAGACTACTCTTTGTCCTTCTGGCGAATATACATTGTGTTTTTATGCTGAAACAAAATCTGAATGTACAAAACTTTTCCTTCAGAAACAACAAAGCTCCGAACATTATCATGTAAATTTTGTTTCCAGATTTTCACTAACACAATAAATTTCCACAAACATCAAACAGATTTATGTACGATGCACGTATTCCGTTAGAGGAAGGTTTGCTAAATGGATGCGATTAGTTTATTATCGTTTGATATATCACGTTCAATTCGTAAGAGTATATTTATGTAACTAAAAGTGGAAGCGGTCTAATATTCCATATTTAATCACAAGTTATTGTATGTCTAATTTTGATTGCGTTAAAGAGGTTTTATTAATTTTGTATAGTTTATTGGGCCATAGATAAGGGTACGACAACCGAAAAGGACTTGGTTTATAAGATAAAATATAGAGATGGTAGATTTTCAGTTTCTTCGATATATCTCGAAAACCAAGCAGAATCAGTCACTAGTCACATATATACTGTTGTGTTAGCCGGTGATGGGTGAGTGTAGAAATAGGCCGGATGAGTTTGACTCGTCTATTGATAAAAATGAAAAAGCATTTACAATTTTTATACAAGCTGTTCGCCGAGGAAGGTTCGAGGGTAACTGACCTTAAAAACTACCGCCCGAAGATTCTATCCCTCGGTAGACGCGTACATGGCAGGTACCCTCGGTGCGGCGATTTTATGGGGTGAAAGTTTTAGAGACCATCCCGACAGCTCGATTTTGTAGAAAGCTCCGAAACCGTTCTTTGAGGAAAACGTATGTTTCTTTTTATGAATGGTACTAAGTTTCGGGGCGTTCCTAGAATCGACTCTCGAGATGGTCACATTTGTAAAAGAAAGGAAAGTGCAGCCCGTGGGAAGAGAACTATTTACACTTTTTACAATATTATTTACAACTCATCTCCCACGGGCCCCTACAATACCTTACGACCACTGGTAGATTTGGATATCTTACAAAACAATTTTTAAAACATTATTTGGATTCTTAAATTAAAATTGATCATGGTAGTTGTCAGCTACTCCATATCCACCAAGGCGGACACAGAATTGTAATGTCTTCTCTCCCACATTTACGGATTCTTAGCACCACATATTAATAATACATACGCCAAGAAAAATATATTCAAGATGTGTAGTTGTGATTGCTTAGATAATTACCTCCTGAACTTAAGAAGCTTGATCAAGAAGCAGTCAACAAAAATTGATACTAAACAGGTGTGTTATATTCGGAATCTCGGCGTAACGTTCATGCTACACTTTTAGAACGTTTAGAAACTAAGAACATTTAGAACGAGGACCCTGTATATGGAAATTACTTAGCAAAGTATAAGAAAGAATTACAAGTCGATTGTCTATTTACTCCACAATATTGAAGAGATCAGGATGGTTCTCACAACATAACTGGTTGTGATATCGATAGTGTCCATTTTCCTAGTAAAGGTCCTTGTAGAGTTACTACGAGGGAGTCGTAAGTTTTGGATAGTTTAGATTTGCTCCGAGAATCATAATTGTTTTGAAGCTTCAGAGTTGTTGCTTGAGAGCCGTGTCAGAGTTAACACGTAAGTAAAGGAGAACTACTTGGAATTGAATGAGTCTCAACTTACAAGTGAGAACCTTTGACTAAATTTTCCCGATGATCGTTTTATCTCCAGGCCCGACATCTGCAAACTTTATTACCCGTCATATTTCAACTGCAAACCCGTACGGACCGATACAGAAAAAAAAGTCCGATAATGATCTCCGATATCTCCATTACGGGACGCTGCGGGTGAGCCGTTTCCAAGCTCGGCACACGGCCATAAATGAAAGAGTTCAATTATCGATCTCGTGTACATACGTGTCTCTCTTTATCCCTCTCTCCATCCCTGCTACCACTTCGACGTTCCCTTTGAATGCAATCAAACGGACTGCAACCGAGACCTCTCCGTATCTCTAATGTAACTGTCACCCGCAGAGTGGAGATCTTAGCGTTCCCCGGTACACTTTTTCCGTTTTACGGAAATTAATTAACCTCGCTGCTTACTCGACGGGAACGGGGACTCCGAAGCGATAGCCCGGTAAATTGCGACGTCCGTCAGATTTTCAGGTGCGACTAGGAGAGCGTACCGCGGGAAATCGATGTGTACTCCTTCCGAACTCAATTTAACGTTAACAGAAACAGTTCATCAATTTAAGCGCCATTATGATCATTGATCAACCTCTATCAGCCCACTCCTGGATACTCTCCTTTTCAATTGTTCTTTGTCCTGCGCCAAATGGTGCCATCTCTTTTCTGCTCTTGAATTCCACTCAAAATTGGGCAGCCGAACCCTCGAGGGTTTGGCCGTACTACCCATTTCAAGGCTCGAAGCTAAGTTCTCTCTTCCTTCTGACTTTCACTCCAACTCACCTTCACTTATAACCGGAAATGACATCCTATAACCTATGACTGAGTTTCCACGTGTGCAGAAACATTTCGTCAATTTAATCGCCATTGTGATCATTGATCAACCTCTGTCAACCCACTCCTGGATACTTTCTATACTTTCCTTATCAATTGTTCCTTGTCCTGCGCCAAATGGTGCCATCTCTTTTCTGCTCTTGAATTCCACTCAAAATTGGGCAGCCGAACCCTCGAGGGTTCGGCCGTCCTACCCCTTTCGAGGCCTGAAGCTAAGTTCTCTCTTCCTTCCGACATTCACTCCAACTCACCCCCACTCATAACCGGAAATGACATCCTATAACCTATGACTGAGTTTCCACGTGTGCAGAAGCAGTTCGTCAATTTAATCGCCATTATGATCATTGATCAACCTCTGTCAGCCCACTCCTGGATACTTTCTATACTTTGCTTTTCAATTGTTCCTTGTCCCGAGCCAAATGGTACCATCTCTTTCCTGCTCTTGAATTCCACTTAAAATTGGGCAGCCGAACCCTCGAGGGTTCGGCCGTCCTAACCCTTTCGAGGCTCGAAGCTAAGTTCTCTCTTCCTTCTGACTTCCACTCCAACTCACCCTCACTTATAACCGGAAATGACATCCTATAACCTATGACTGAGTTTCCACGTGTGCAGAAACAGTTCGTCAATTTAATCGCCATTATGATCATAGATCAATCTGTGTCAGCCCACTCCTGGATACTTTCTATACTTTCCTTTTCAATTGTTCTTTGTCCTGCGCCAAATGGTGCCATCTCTTTTATGCTCTTGAATTCCACTGAAAATTGGGCAGCCGAACCCTCGAGGGTTCGGCCGTCCTACCCCTTTCGAGGCCCGAAGCTAAGTTCTCTCTTCCTTCTGACTTCCACTCCAATTCACCCCTACTTATAACCGGAAATGACATCCTGACCTATGACTGAGTTTCCAATTTCACTTCCTTCTCATTTCTAGCCTATTATCGCCCGGTCAAATCTCTACTGGGCGTTAACAATCTCCCCAAACCAAATTAAACGAAGAGAGCGACGTCGCTCGTTAATCCGGGATATTTAAAAATCGTAACGTAACAATGGATTTTGCACTTACGGTGGTGATTAACTTGACGTCATTTGTTGTCTTCATGGTTCATTTTCACGTGCAATTTGACATTTAATGTCACGTTTCAGTCATTTTAATAATTAAGAGTCCAAATATAAGGAGATCGTGGATAAAACGTTATAGTGCGCTCGTGTTTTAGTCGCGTTTTATTCACTTAACGCTGCTAGCACCGATAGAGCTAAATCGGGAATCAGCATATCGTCGACTTCCGACGAGGCGAGAACGCGGGACGCCTCGTGAATATCAATCGGGCGTCGCGACGCATCGGCCGATGGTGACGTCACGCACGCACACGTGCCGCGGAATCGATGGACGGGACCTGAGGGCAGGTCGCGCGACCGACGGGAAGAGAGGGAGAGAGATAGATAGAGGGATGAAGGGAGTGGGTAGAGAGGAAGAGGGGAACGCCGAAAATTGGCTGCCATCCAGTTATTACGTACGTTAAAAAGGAATCCGAAATAGAGAGTGTACCTCGGGGGCTTTGGAGGGGTCGGGAGGGTTGCCGGTGTTTTTCACGGGGACGTTGTGTTGTTCTTTGATGTGAGAGTTGAGAAAATTGTTTTGAAATACGTACGTTTGATGGAATCGGTAATGAAGTTCGGGGATCGAACGGAGTTAAGCCTTCTCGGAAATTATGTTTGCTCCTTTTGAGGAATTACGCGAGATTCGCGATGAGACGTACACCGGCTCGCGGGGGAAATAAATTCATTTTAAGAGGTAATTGGAAATTGACGTTCTGTGCAATACATGGCTCAATAGCCATGACGTCCTTCGTACGCGGATTAAAATATTATTTATATTTTCTCTGTTTTGACGAAAACTACAACAGATGGAAGTTTGAGATTTTGAGAGATTGATGGGGCACCATACGAGCATAAGTTGTGTGAATTTGAGTGCGATCCTCCGGTCAGTTTAGGCACTATCCATCCGTACATTAATTGCAAACGCGAAGATCTGTCTCGCTTTGGCCGGAAACCATTTACGACCGACTTCCGGTTTGATGAATTCTTAAAGAAGATGAACAAGAGATGTCTACGTGACTGACGTCATCGGACAGTGGGAGATGGATAGGTGCTAAGTGGGAAGTTTAGAGGGCTCAGATAGGTTGAAAGTCTAGAGAGAGGGAGATGTGAGACTCAGCGAAATTTCAAATTCATTCGAGAGCGGATGAATTGGGAAGAGAGGACTAAGTTTGAAAACTAGAAAGTGTACCTGTGGCCATTGTGTCCCAGCTATCTGTTGTTTTGGTATTTAATTTGTTTGAAAATTTGTATCAGTTTGGAGGGAGCGAGAGACTTTGAAAGCGGGCAGACGTGATTTCTTTTGACAAACTTTTCACTAGTGAACCCCAAAATTTGAGGGGCGCAATGTCATATTTCACGTAATTTTCACGTAAAAGGGACTGTTAATGGATTAAGCCGTGGTTAATTCGTAAATTTCTCCACATTGATTAGATAGAGAATTTCATTGCTGATTCATCAAAATTGTTGAGACCGTTTTATAAATTGGGTTAAGGGAGCAATGAATTCAAAACATCGGGTTCGGTCATTGCAGGAGTATCGAGTATGGTAATACTCAGCCTGCTTCGAGATGTGCGAGAAACTGCCTCATTGCCCTGTAGTGACGTAGCATCCTTTCACGCTCTCTGATCCGTGTAAGCTGTTTTAACATTCTCTGTTATTATATATCCCTTCCAGTCGAAGTTAAACATGTTTCAATTATGTGCGTATTGTGTATTCCATACCAACGAAAATCTAGATGTGTGTCGTCCTGATGCTTTCGCTCTCCTCTCGTCTACGGAACGAGGTCGTCGTTATAACTGTAATATATTCAATTCCTTATCGCAGCACTCGAAATAATCTTACGTCAACGGAAATCCATCGTATTAACCGAATTAAAATTGTACGTTAAGTACCCGGCGATGCCGACAGTCAGCAATCCCCTTCGGCGGTTTCAATTCCTTCCCCGAAATCGACGGAAATAAATTACAATTCGGAAGAATCCGTTTGATCGTAGGTCGAGAATCCGAAATCTCCCCCTTTTATGGTAATTTGATCAATCGCGAACAGGCCCTCCAAAAACTTGTTCGACGGCTGGATCTCTCTCTCCCTCTCTGTCGTTCCTCTTCACGTCATCCCCATCGTGCTCTCTCGAAATTCCGCCCCGTCTCGCCCTCTTTCCCCCCCCTCCCCCTCGCTCCGTCCGACTGCGAGCTTCATCAAAAGCGTATATACGTACCGAGTTATTTAATCTGGAAATTTAATAAAAGTTTCGCTTCCTCTCGATGGAGATCGGATCCGAGTCCTTTATACGGGACGAATAATGGCCATTTATCTTGTTTGTGTAAACTTTATTCGAGTGTGTGAGATTCCTATCGCTCCCACCTTACGCGTCGATATAGATATTGCTCGTTGCGGACACGGAAACTCCATAAACGTGCGTCTTCTCCGACGTGCGGTAATTCTCAATTCGGACGTCGTTTCTCGTCCGGGTAATATGACGAAGGCGGAAAAAGGGTGAAATGGTCATTAATCACGGTATTCAAAATGCTTTGGGATGTGTACTCTTGTTTCGTGTCAAGCAGATTGATATTTATCGGCAGTTGATGCATTTCTAGTCGCCACAGGCTTCGAATTGATATTAATAACTTGTCCAGGCATACAAGTCTTTGCAAAATGATAGTACTAAGTATCAGCCTTGAGGAAAATATTTACCTCAATCCTATTGTCACTGTGCTCTGGCTGGGGATGGTGGCTCAGAAGAAGGGAAAAACGTGAACAAATATAATAACATTTATTGGCAAATAGTGGTTCATCTCAGAAGAGAGAGAGACCGCATGCAAATGGACGGCAACGACACCGTGAATATAACGTGAAAAAGACAAGGCTAATGAATGGTTAGAAAATATTCTAGCGGTGCGGCCCTAATTAGCGAAACTAGGTCACCGCCTAAGCTAATTCAGCACTGAGGTGACCTAGATCGAAGGACGATACGTGACTCGCGGATTGGCGGCGGGCACGTGAGCGCATCAATTAAATCGACCAGGGATCAGTATCCAGCACTCCGTCACGCTGCCCGTCCGAGAGTGCGCCCTATTCGACATGTCGCTAGTTGGGAAACCCACGTACCGGCCACCCTTCCACAAGTGCAATGAAGCAACCACTTCTCTTTCACCTTTTTTCGTTTGGTATACTCTCTTCTAACGCTATTTATCATTTTTGTGCTTTTAATATGCTTTCTCCCCTAGGTGTTTTGTGCTCAATAAATCGTCATTAGTCTACCTGCATATACCCCCAACCAGAGCACTCCCTTTGGGCCCTAGGCCCTTAGGCTTAGAACATACGTGTCTCGCCAGGAGATTATTTTACGAGGTTATGTTTTGATAATTCCCCTTTTGTTGAAAGTGACACTATATTAGACACAGACAATATAAACACTGCATGTTAAGAAATGAAAAATAATATAATTAATAGCGCGAAAGAAGCTGTTGTAGAACGAAAAATCAATATAAAGATCTGTAGTCATATTTCCGGCGGAGGGATTGACACGATCGCTACATCTCCGGAAGGAACGTGATTACTTAATTTGGAATAACTTCCATACTACGCCACGTACGAGAATGTTCTCTACATCCTTCTACATCCTTAATTAAATAGTTTGATTTTAAATTTAATTAGGCGAATTTAATGGTACTACCAATACGGTACGGTCGGAAAATGCGTAATCGTAAATCGCGAAGTTCGGAAAATTCGCGGTTTTATCCGTATCCTTAAGTAATTACGTCGCTGTATTGTTGTGAGAACTTCGGAACGATACTTTCCCTTAAAACAACCGAGAGTTTCGCTTAGTATACTTAGCATTTAATATTCTCAAGGTTCTTAGCGCTAATTCTCAAAGACAATCCCTGCATTTCCATCAATAACTCCATCATGTGCAAGCACGATTACGAAACGATCTCACCTACAGCTTATCCTTAATATCCCGGTAATGCAAATTGGCTTGTATATTCCCGATAACAATTACCGGCATATTACTTCCCTGGCGGAACGGCCTGAGACGTTACTTGAACGTATGCGATAATAATTCTCGCATAGAGGACGTACACATTATATATACATACATCTATCTACATCCTCCGTTCGTTCGCTAACCCCAAATTAATTCGCGAGATAAGACAGCGCCGGCAAAGATTAGTTACATTCAAGCAAACTCCGTTTACTTAATTCGTACAACAAGACAATACATATTGTTTCCTGCCAACTTTGTACGTTGCGACAGACGAGGAGGGGGACGAGGAGGAGGAGGTGGGCGCATTAATTACGGCGAATTTTGAATACGCCGGGGAATTAGATGAATCGGCCCTAATGAATTTACGACGAATGTAATCACTTCAATGCGGGTGTAATTAATGGTAAAAACGTCTCCTGCAAAGTCGACGGGGATTACTTTGTATTTGCCGTCGGAGGGGGCGCTGTTATGACGTCTCTGCTTGTACACTTAGGACTGTCGGGATAACTCGTGAAAGAGAGGAAGGGATGTGGGAATTTTCCTAGCTCGAAACGTATCATTCTGTACCTACTTGACCGGTACAGCTGAGCTCCAGGCAAATAGTCACCGTAATTGCTCAACTTCCAAACTTGCTGTATCCAAACAAACACGATCCGTTTTATTGTTGTTAACGAAGCGTACCCATCAACACGCGGTTTAACGGTATTTCGGATCGAACCACGAATTCACCAAACAGATTTACAAAGGACATGGGCCCCTCAGATTTTGGGGTTCTCCAGCCAAAAGTTTGTCGAAATTACCGATCAAAACACAATATATATAACGTATATAACAATATATACGATTGCTTAAAACAATCACCACATAATTTGAAATTCCAAACCGCCACTTATGGAAAATTACCAAAGCTCCCAAATCATCAGACCATTTTTCATGTCGCCGTTGATCGTTCGCCCGTTCGCGAGGCAAATTTAAGAATTCCCAGATTAAGGGCGCGATCCGATCCTTCAAAAGGGACGGCCCGGCCCCCTTTGAAGTCTTCGAAACGTGAAGGATCGGAAGTTTGGAGGTCTGCAAATTAGTAACTTAATTATAAGAGTCAAGCTCGGAGCGGCCCTTAATGAGTGTATTTAGGGAATTATTTTAAATGAAACGGGGGATGTTTTGTGAGGAGAGATAAGAAAGGTGGAAGGGGAGAGGAAAGGAGAGAAATATTAATGGCTTGATAAACATGAAAAACGGTAATTTGTGTATAACTCGCACAAAGGAGGTCCCTTGTGAAGCTCCTTGTGTTACTTAAAAGTAACTGACAGATGTCGCAGGAACGGCAGGAATTCTCCGAGCATTCTTTACCTTTTATGTTAAGGTATCTGAAAGCGTCTGAATTTTTCTTAATTTGTTGTAATGTTTTCTGATAATCTCAGCATTTTAAGAAATTTGTTTATTTATTAACTGTCTGATAAATTTTTTTTTGTAAATTACAACGATTTGGAAAGGTGATAAGCGCAAATTTAATTTCTTAATTTGCTTATACACATATTGTTCACTCACGAAGCTGAGATTTGAGAAATATTTAACCCCAAAATAATACCGGAATTCGATGAAGCGTTAAATTTCAAGCAAAAAATGTTATACAAACTTTTCTCGGTAAGTTAATATTTTCCGAATTATTCACGATAAAGTAAATGTAAAGTGTCATAAATAGACCATTTCAAATTCTGAAATAGCATTTTGTTGGTAAATTTCATTGTAAGGGGTGGTTTATAAATGTTGAAACTATTAAGTAGTCAAGAAATTGAACTATGAATATTAAATGAATTTTTATTCACTATAAAATGCGCAATTCACTAATTTGAAGGTGCAATTTTTTTGCAACTTTTGAACTAAAGGGTAGTTTTTAAGGGTTGAAAAATAGTTTGAAATCTTAAACATTATTAAGGTTCAAATAACGCTTAACTATGCGGTTTTTAATTTTTTGTAATAGGGGGTAGTTTTCACCCCTTAAAAACAAAAAGCGCACATTTTAGTTATATAACTTTAGAAGAGGATGGTAAGACAAACTCACTTCCAAAATTTCATCAAAATCGGTGCAGTACCTACTTTAAAATTATGAGGTTTTACAATATTTTACCGTGAAAGAATGGACTAACAGGCACATTCTAACTTGGCCTTAGCGTCCTACTGTTTTAAATTTTGCTAGTTCCTCCCTTTTTACCCTCACAAGGTTAGAAACTTACTAAATCTAAATCTTACTTATTAGGGTGGATCGATAGACACACCACGAAGGTGTAAAGCTGTATGATATGTAAATGTATATTGATTTGTGGATAGTCTGGCGGGCACAAGAGATGCGCTTTCGCCGACTGAACGCTGTGTTCAATTTGTTACTATTTTTGTAAATTACGATGATTTCAAAAGCGCAAATTCAGCACCTTGATGAGACCAAATTTCCTACACATATTTTTGACTCGTGAACCTCAGATGAGGATTTATATAAATCAAGCATATTATGATTTGGCCTTAGCGTTTTACTATTTCGTATTTAGCTCGCTGTCAATGGAACCCTACCCCAGTTCCATCGTGCAATAGTAGGGGACCCCATGATGCTAAATGTGGATTTACTCGAGCGTCGCGGAGACCTATTAGAATTGGTAGATTAGATTATAGGAAGAGTAAATGGCCCTACAATGTTTTCACTTTTAGCGGTGGGGGAAGTGTCTACAGATTTTCAAAATTGTAAAAAAAACAATGACATGGAAATACTGATTAACCCAGGTCTATTTTGCGGGTTAAAGGAAAACCCGTTTTACTAACCCAAAAGTTAAGCGTCCACTGAACAACCGGGCCTTAGAGTGAAGTGTCACCTCCGATATAATTTAAAAACTGTTAGCAACAGTTGCCGTGGTAACCTAATCCATAAGGCGTAATAGAAAAAAAATGTATTTTAAAAGGTAAGAAAATGGGGCTCGAGAATTGCCTAGGGGCGCTGATGGGTTTAATCCGTCCCTGGGTGCGAGACAGACAGAGATAGAAGTAAAGCGAAAGGGACATAGAGGCGTGGAGTGGGTAATAGATGTTTTACCATAGCTGCACGCTCTTAATTAACGATTTTGATTACTTTCGGCTTGCAGAAATCGTCAGATTATATTTTTTCTGTTATTCTGGTATAATTACCTCTAGAATAAAAAAAGAAAACGATCGCGCTCGAGTAAATCCACACATCGTTTTTTTGCAACTTTGTTACACTCCCAAGTGTTGCGCTTAAATCGTCAGATTAGCAAAATGGACACTTGTTAGTTAGTAATTAACCCTCCTTATCTTAATCTGACGCGTTCGATTATTTCTGATGATCGATTTTTTTTTTTAGTAATCTGACGGGTTCCCCTTGGCGAACCCCCCCCTCCCCCCATATTAAGGCCTCATACTTGCTGGAGGTACTTATCAATATATAAGGTATCCTCCCTTATATTGTCGCGACCTGCGTTAAGCACAAGGTCGAAAACTGAGGGGTAGCTAGGGGTAGAGCAACACGAAAAAGGTAAGCCTAAGTAAAAAGAGTATATTAAACCAAATTTGGTACATTAAAGGCGCGACGAGCGGCCAACACGACACCAGTTGAAAATAACACAAAGGAGAAAAAAATCAAAAGTAATCAAAATATGGGGCAACGTAGTAAAACTTAAAAAACACGAAAAAAACAAATGATTAACAGGGACTAATAATAATAAAAAAAGGGGACCTAAATAAAAACAGTATATGAAAAATACCGACTTACCCTAAGAGGTTCATCTTGGGCGTGGTTCAGGGGACGTGTCTCTGAGACCGACCAAGGGCGCGATTTGCAAAACTAATGAACTGAACTAAAATGAACCTGGTTTTGTCGGTCTCCAGCCAATTTATAATTTTTTTCCTGATGACCAATCAGCTTTTTGTCGTTATTAACCTAACGTGGAAAGTTCGTCGATTCCCGGACTCTTTGGCGGATGCTCGATATCGAATTCGAGACGTTGCATCCGCGCGCGATAGCTCGCGGAAATCGCGGGTCGAATTAGTGAAGAGTATCATCCGGGAATTGCTGAATCTATAAGTTACTGCAAAGTAGCTAAATTAGTCGCTTTGCAGAATAAAGAAAAGGAAAAAAGAAAACACGCGAGTTGACATGATGTAAGAATAAAAAGTTAAATTATGAGCGGAATTTGGATTAATTAGTTGATTGATAGGTAAGCTGATTGATCATTTCTTGACAATATTAATCTGACGCGCTCGAGTAAATCCAAAAATCCCCTCTTGGGCTCCCCTACTACAATGTTTTATATCATCCGACGTTGAAATGGCATCGACCTGATTTCACGTCCTGCCGGATCCGGTAAAGTGGCTCGATGCGCCCCCACCCCCCGTTAATCAGCTTGCTTAGCAATTATTCATATCTAAAGGGAAGAGTCTATAATTATATGATTCGATTAGCGCTAACGAATTTCCAGCGATGATTCCCTATTCAATCGTGAAATCGAGTCAAATGAATTGTACGGCTTAATTTCATTCCGGCCGATAATAAATTCGGGACGGTTCCCCCCGTTCCTCCCTGTCCGTCCCGTTAATGTTTGTACATCCGAAAACAGATGTACGTGCTCGCGAGCATAAGGAAGTGAACCTCGTTAATGTCTACCCTTTCCCTCTCCGGTCCGCCCTTTGTGACGTTTTCTTTAAAATCTGTCGCTTCGTCTTTCGACGAATGCTCCCCGTTCTAAGCGAATTACCCCTCGCCGGAGTGGATGTATATCCGTGTTTTGAGAGGGGAGGTACGCTCTCCGCGACGGGAAAATATGAGCGCAAATTCGATCAGGGCGGAAAACGCTCTCTGCGCTTTCCATTTTCCGCGAGGGAGAAGTTCGACGTTTATTTTTCGTGTTGCGTTTACGTTCGGATCGGAAGGTAACGTTCAACTGACGAGGAGAACTCTCTTTAAGGAGCGTGCAAGCGAGAGCGAGAACAAGTGACAGAGATCGACCTTTAGTCCATTTAAAAGAACGGTAAAAGGTCGAGAAACGCTAGACTTGACGAGACCACTTGTCCCGTATGTATTTTGGGGCGCTGATTACGAAAATGGGGGTTGGAACTTGCAGGAATGTTTGGGACGCCCCTAAATAGGGGTGTTTTTCGACTGTACTGCGAAATTCCCTTACGAAACCTCCCACGGATATTTAACCTTGCCTGTTCAGTTTCTTTCGGTCGCTGATATTCAAAATCAAAGGCACATCACGCGAAAAGGGGTGTTACACCCCCCGCATGCAAGAAACACCCCTCCCAAAGGGTGGATTTGTGAAAAAAAATTGAAAAAGAAAGTGAATGGGCAAGGTCAGACATTTACTGAAAATTGGATCAAGTTGGATAGATTGAATATCAAGGAATCGATCAGTCGCCGGTCAAGTTCAACACAGTTCCCATCGCGACCGCTCCCGATGAAAGTAGACTACCCTTTAAGCAGTTTATTGCAAATAAGTCGTTTCTTTAGTTTTAGTGATAATTCTTGTTTGGATTACAATTGTTTTACAGACTGTTGAATTTTATAGTTACGACGAACTTATTTCCCCACTTTCTCAAAGGGTCGTCCCTGTCTTTCACGCAATACCTATAGCTTTCAGTGTTATTTCTCGTACCGTTCGCGGTATCCTTAGGCCCTCTCTTCGATCTCGAACGTTTAATTGGCTCCATGTGCAGCCACATCAGTCGACTCGTAATTCAATTCGGCACAAAAGCTCTACGGATTCCCGGAGTGAGCCCGAATAAACAAATTTCCATCTTTTGGCGTAGAGAGAGGTAAGGTACCTTTTCGACATTCACCCGACTCCGCCCTTCAGACCATACAAAATCGAAAATAGGGTCCGTATGCGACGAACTTATTAAATTGGAAACTCGAAACGTTTTTCGAGCTTGTTAGCGCACGAAAGGAGTTCGGGGAAGGGACGCTACTCAAATTGCCAAGTTTATAATGTAACATCGACTCGAGTAGCGAGAGACCTGCGGGGGACATCAAGGGGATGGACGCTAAAAGCGGCCATTAACGACGTCGTCTATATGTCGAAGTCGCGGATATGACACTCCGTCACCCTGACTTTGTTGTTTAATTAGGAGATTGGCGGAATAGATGCGTCGGTATTGGCCTGGACATTGATAGCAGTTTGCTGCTTTACCCTCTTATTCGCCGGTGACCAAATCCCCATCTCAACAACACCATTTATGAATAGTATAAAATTGAGGATAATAATTGTCTTAGAGCCGTTCCAATAACTACGTGATAATTAGGCCTTCACGATACCACCGGCAGGTCTCGGTATCGTCTCGGTCTCGTTGAAACTATATTTTTCCACTCTCGTCTCGGTATCGCCGAGACGAGACAAATGATCACTATCGTCTCGGTCTCGGTCTCGAATTACTATCGTCATAAGATAATGTCCATTTGTGTTTTTGTTAAGAAGATTGGGTCTCACCGGCGTAATATGTTACTGAACAATATGTAAGTGGTGAATTATTTAGTTATATGGAATATATTTTTTAAAACCTCTTTATCTTGTCAAAAAATTTAATTACAAAAAGAAAACTTGTTGGTAAAAATTTATTTAACGTAGTAAGGACGATGATTAAGTGTTTAATTAATTTTATATGAGGTAAGGTAAAAAATAAAACTTGTTTGTCTCTAATGACACTGGTGTCACAAAGATAACGCCTCATTTTGATTAAAACTGAACTAAGGATCACACAATTCGAAATGGGAACACATAATAAGAAAAGAACTGCTTTCAATGAACACTCTTTCCTAAATGAATTGCCAAAGAGCTTTAGAGAGCTATAGGTTTATCCCTAATTTAGTGCTTATTACTGGTGTTCCAGAAATCATTTTTAAATATAGCCTGATTACCGATTTAACACCACCATGGCGGTTGTTATACACAGCTTAAGGCGTATTCACCATTATTTTGTCTTCATTCGACATATCTTAATAGGATTTCTTATTCTTTTCATAGTAAAATCTTACTAAGTGATTAAAGCAGGTAGTTTTGACCTGCCTACCTGAGGCATTATGAATGAAATTTGGATAATTATATGGAAAAATGATAAATCATAACGAGACCGACAGTTTTCAAAATTTAGTATCGTCTCGTCGAGACCCTCGACCAATTGTGTCTCGGAAATTTTTACCGCTCTCGTCTCGGTATCGGTCTCGGTCTCGTGCGATACCGATACAGAGACCGAGAGTTTGTCTCGATACCGTGAAGGCCTAGTGATAATCTTTTGAGTTACCTTACTTAAGACTATGCACAAATAGTGGTGGACACGAGACGAGACCAGTACTGGTTCGAGATATAATTTCGTCTCGTCTCGAAAAGTCTCGAAGTCTCGAATTTTTGTAAGAGATAAAATGGTAGGTATACGTTTACCGGCACATTTTTTTAAAATTATGGTAGGTAATTTAAAGCATACCTTCAGAACTAGTGAGAATTGTAAGTTTCGGAAGGTCCAGAAGATTTGAACCTAGTTTTATGACACTTGAATTTTTATGTTCTAAAATAGCCTTTGACTTTATATTAAGTTTGAACAAAATAATCTAGCTGACCGAATGCCAGCAAGAACCCTGCCTCCTCTTCTTACTTGCCGCATAATACCTAAGTATAACTTTCGTAATGATTAAAATTAATTGCCGTCATTACGGAGAGATTGCCCATCGGCCCTATTTTCCGTTACCCGATTTCTTGCCCGTCGTCCACACAAAGGGCTCCGGCTTCCGATAGCCGAAAACGTTATTGTTATTGATATAAATGTCAGGGAGCGCGAGGGTGATTTAAAATTTAAACCCTCCGGGATCGGCTAACGGCTACAAATACGCTCTATATACTCTTCCCCTTCGTTACGTCTCTCTCTCTCTTTCTGTGAGCCGGGAAAAATATGTACTCCCCAGCATCTCGCCATTTATATTTCATTGCGATCTTTATAAATTATGAATGGGACGAGGAGGAGCCCGTCCCTGCGAATATGTAGAACGTACTTTATCGTCTCTTTTGTGTGTGTGTGTGTGATACCCTGTTTAGGATCTTCGCGAGAGCTTATTCGATTTGTTACGTTCGATCCTCGACGAGCAAGCAGGAGCTCTCTTTCTCTCTGTGTGTGTGTAATAACATCATAACAAACTCGAGCATTGCGAAATTGCATCCATTGTCACACCTCATCTGATCCGATATTTCCCGATGTTAGTAATGTGATATACAAACCGTTTCTACAGAGTCGCAGTATGGTATAAACATAAGAGCGAAAGAAAGGCCATATATCTCTCGTTGGCTAAACAGAGAAAGAACTTTTGCGACGTTGCTAGCTCGCGAAACATCACAGTCATCGCCACGCTCTACCGGATCATTCGCTGTATAGCCTCCGACGGGAATATTTGGAATGGGTTACGGACCGGCAACGTTGCAAAACTTCCTTCTCTGTCATACTAACGAACTACTATTAATTTCTCTTTCGCTCTTGTTGATTTCGGACCCTGCATTTCAATAGAATATGTCCGTATAAGTATGTAGCGTAGATGTGACGCAGATTTATGCAAAACGGATCTTTGGACAAATATACCATGTAGGTTAGTAGGTATACTAACGCCGAACTGGCTCACATCTCGGACATAACCTCAAATCTATGATATTTTAATGGGAAGTCGTGCAAAACGGGAGCTCCAACTAGAGCACAAAAATAGCCTCGTTAAACTTGGGGGTTGTGATGCTCATTTCTCAAGATTGGAACAACTTCTGCAAATTCTTTAATGAAACCATAATTTTTCCAAAAATGATTTCAAAGTTTGAAATTTTCCCGTAATTCGCGAGGATATCAAAGCTTTATAATTATTTCAAAAATTGAACACAAAGTTGATCGTCTTAATTTTGACAATTTTTCAATAAATCGTAGAGAACTTCAAATTTGAGTTGGTGTCTAAATATCTCAAATTTCATAGTTCATGAAAGAGTCTTCAAGTGTAGCCGATTATTTCAATATCTTTCCACCTAACCTTTCCGATATGATAATTGGTGAAGTTGTTTTAGTAGTTTTCAAAAAGATTCGAGGCTCTAGCAAAGTTTCAAAAGTGTTTGAAATTACATAAAAAAATTAAATTGTTCATATTTTACCCCTATTTCCACCACCCTTGGAGGTAGAGGAGAAAATTTGTTGGACAATAATAGTTGGTTAGCATAAATTTAAATATATTTTTACTTTCTCATATGAGGTACTCATATAATATGAGAGTATTATAATCGGGTCAAAGTAATTTGAGCTTTGAGAAAGTCTCTCTACATCGCAGGATGTCACAGGGGCATACTTCAGTGATGTTATTTTTTGTATGCTCAAATCCACCTCCTCTTCAAAACATTCATGGATTCTACACACGTTTTTTAAGGTTGATAAAGCGGGATTCATCCCCACTACTTGTTCCATTTTAATTTTTAACTTTTTCCCGACAGAACCACCAGCATTTTTAAAACTATTTTCAATTTGAGAAAATATTTGAAGACTCTCCACTAAAGATTGCCTTTTTTCCAAACAAATTATATTTTGGGGAATTTTTTCGAAAATTCCAGAAATATATGCCAAATTACATTTGATATGCTTGGAGTTTACTGCTTCTTGAGCTCTCTTAATAGACGCAGCTTCATCCGGTGAAAATGAATTAATTATCTAAAAAATATTTTTAAACTACATGCATTTTTTCTTATAAAACAACTTACTTCTTTTATTGCTCAAAATGTTTACTATAGAAAAGACTTGCTTCTATCCAAGTTCCCCATCTCGTTAGTACAGGCTCTGGAGGCAAAGGAATATCTGGGAGCGTGTTGGGGTAATGTGCTACTCGAAGAGGAGCTTTTAGTAACACCTGAAATATTTGGCAATAATTTAAAAATCAATTAAGCTTGCTTAATCCAGTTTCTTACATTTTTTACAGATGAAATAAGTTCATTCACTTCTGTAAATGCTTCTGTAACCATCTCACAAACTCTGTGTGGCATGTGCAACGCAGGTAACGTGCAATACATTTCGGTAAAACGGTTTTAAATGTTTTACAGCCTTTAACATGTAGGGAGCTGCGTCACTTACGAAAACTAGGACCTTCTCTTTTGTTTCATTTTCTTCATTTGGATAATCCCTAATTACCTGAACACCTGAAGACCATAAATACGGGGAAAAGTATAAAACTCATTCGGGTTTAAAATAAAATTATGGTGAAAACAGATGTTTACATGCCTACTTTTAAAGCGATCCTCAGAAATATTTGTGTATTTTGCCATTCAACTTATTTCAAAATTCTTGAAATAATTTGAAAACACCTAAAAAAGGCAAAATAAACTAAAATGTCTCAATTAGGCAAAAACCTCAAAAAAGAGGTAAATTAGGCAAATAGGCAGGCACGAGGTAAATGCCTTACTATCCGCTCTTTACTCATGAAACTATTACGAGACACATACATGTAGTCACAGACCAATAATATAACTAGACCCGTTTGTTTACAAAATAATGTATTGACAAGATCTTAGCACATTCTAAGCGTTTTTTTGCGCTGTTGCATGAATGCAAATGAAGAATTCTCGCTTACGATTTGCTTATACATCCAGCCTACTTCGCCTGCGGTTGGTCAGTTGTACGTAAATCTAATAGCGTGTTCGGATGGTCGCTCTAGAGCACTCTGGGAGCAATCTGAGAGCATAAATTGCGTTCGGGTGGGAATTCTCTCTCAGAAGTTGGCGTTTGATTGGGCGAGAGATAAGCTCTCAGTGTTCCGAGATTACTTGACAGCTCCAGGGCAGATGAAATTGTCTCGTCCGAACACGCTATAAAATAATATAGACTTTCGTTATGAGAGGCAACGTGGCAACATCGCGTCATAGTCTGTCACACGCTAACCTAACCAAACCAAAACTAACCGGGAGTAATTTTGAAAAAAATAGGAAACATTTAACAATGGTTAATAGGTGCAAGATATGCAACGTTTATAGCGATGCAGGGAAAGCCTCTGGATTGTCTTTTCATAGGTAAATAAGGAGATTTATTAATGAAATTTTTTGAGGTTATGTATCATCTCAGTGGCGTTCTATCAGTGTTATTATTTTAGGTTTCCAGTAGATCCGATTAAAAGAAATATTTGGATTTCTGTTTTGGGACTTAGCGAAAATGATAACATAACAAAATCGTCCTATATTTGCTCAAAACATTTCAGTAAAGATGATTTTGTGTCTAAAATAGGTGCAACCGACAATGCTAGATATTTAAAGAGAGATGCTGTTTCATTGCCGATGCATCAAGTTTTTGAACCTAAAAGTACTATAAGGTAATTAATTTCTACCCTGTAACTGTGTTTAATAGAAATGTCAAATTTATGAATTTGTCAAAATTCGAAGCGAGACATTTTTTGAATTTAAATTTCTATCTTTTCAATGTAAATTTCAACAAAAATATTATACTGGTTACTGTGAGAAACAATTATTTCTTAAGATATGAGAAAAATAGTAATTTTATTAACCATTATTAACCATTTTATTAAACACTAAACAACTTTGAGGAGTTATATCTCAGAAGCTAAGGAGCAAAATAGCAACTTATTATGAATAAAAAGAAGCGTCTTTCCGAGTACTTTCCTGCTATGTTTTCAGAATTTCATTTAACAAAAAATTCGCCGAGATAATCTATTTGTTTATAAGCAAAAAAAAAACGACACCAACTTTAAACAATGACTGTATCCGTTCTAATAAATATTTTTTAATTCTGACAAAAGTACATGAAAGCTTGTTCCCTCTTATATATGACCGCTAGTTTTATTAAAATCGAATAGTGGAAAAAAATTTAAACAATTTTGAAAATTTTCAATATTTTCCGATTTTTCTGGATTGGAAAATTATTGTGCAAACTCTAATAATCCGATCGAAACGAAATTTACTCGATTCTTTTATTATAACTTGAGGATTTTGTACCTGTGATATGGAAGTCCTAACTACATTTTAAAGTGCCTAAAATAATAAGTTAAAAAAACACTTTTTTGGGCCGATTTTTTGTTGTTTATTACTATTTGGCAAAACCGCTAATAAATTTTTGAATTTATAACCTATGCCATTTTATGTAAAAATAGATTCTGCAACTTTTTCCTCTCTTCAACTTTCTTCTAAATTCAATAATTAAAAAGTTAGAAGCAAAGCAATTCGGGAAAAACGCGTTTTAAATTACTTTTTAAATTGTTAAATTTTTAACAATGTTCCCGACCGATGCGCTTTGGAGGATAAGTCAATCCTTATTCTAGACGTTATTCCCGAGGTATTCATGTAAAAACATTGCGGTTACCTCTTATGCCAATCTAAAGCAAATTTCTTTCTAAAGCAAACAGATGGGTCTTGGACTATACTTATTATATGCATTATTACTGTCATGATGATTTTGATAATCTATGTCCTTCTTTATCATTTGTCACTTATTTCGCACCTTTGTTGCCTAGCATGTAAAGGGCTTCATTGCCCGTTGATCTAAATAATAAATAAATTATTTTCTTAATTTTGTTTCCTTTTTGTCCCTTATTATTGATACGCCTATGGGTACCTATTTTGTACGCTGTTAAAATTCGTCAAAGGCGGCCATATTTTCTTCCCCCTTTACACCGCGCCTATCGGCTATGTTGGCATGTAAACAAACATCAGTTTCTAATGGGAACACCGGGTCTAGTTATATTAATGGTCTGTGCATGTAGTACTTATAAGGTAATTACACCATATAGTACTTCCACCCTCTATTTGTAGGTGGAAATATGTACTCAAAATAGCCTTATCGTGTAACGAACAGTAAACAACATTTTTTGGCGATTTTGTACGATTTTTGTTGAGGTTTCGTTCACCCGGTCATCGCCGGCCAATCGGACGTCGCGACGCTCGCGACACCTGTCGCGCCCCCTGCCGTACTTCCTCACCCTCACCCTCCTCGCCTCCTCTTCCGTGTCGCGAGGCGTCGCGTACGCGTCCCTTATCGATTTCGTTTCGATTTCTCGGGCGAATTTCTCGTCTAGAAGAGAGAAATAGCGTCGAAAGTGCGACAGTCAGGTGTTAAAAGTGTTTCCCGAACTGGAATTCTCGGAGGGACCACGAGAGATGAGCCGCGCAAGTACGCAGAAATCCCGTCGACAGGTAAGTGGCTTTGGTCGTATTGTTTTCGGGTTTGGTACGCGAGGATTACAAGTCATCGCGGAATGTACCCTCAAAAATCGTATTCTAATTGTCTCGTTTAGAAGGCATTGCCTATTTGTATTGTATGAAGCACTTTGAAATTTTTCCATACACGTACAGAGCGTCGCGTCGTCAGGTTTGGACCTGCGCACTGCAGCTCACTTGAGTCTCAGGTTGGACTTGGACTGATGTTATAAGGAGAAAATTAACTTGCAGCCCATATTAGGGTAGAAATGAAACATTTGTCGCAAAGTCGCGGAATCTACAACTAATACTGCGTTTTTAAGCGAATTTATAGATCCATTTGGTATTTTACAAAGGCTATAATGATGCCCTTCCTTACTCACTACGTCACTACAAATTTTAAAGGTAGTTATTATGTATGCCATTAAATAATATACATGGGAGATTCCATGTCAACTGATCAGGGAGTGAATGGGGTGGTTTTTAAATCTCTACCGGAAGTATCTAGTCGCCCTTTAGGGGTATAAAAATACGTCCGATCCTACATTTTCAGCCCCTAATTTTGCGCCATTTTGGATTTGTGACCTATTTTGTGTCTTGTTCATTTTTTTACGGGTCATGACAAATTTTCGTTTTTACACTGCCGAAGCGAGAATTTGAGTTTAAAAAATTCTGAAAATAGTGGGTCGATTTAAAATCTTCCCAGGAATCCATTTCCGGCCTGAGAATTAGGATTGGATGCTCCCCCGAGCGAAAAATCCGAAAAAACATTTTTTTTTTCAAAGTGCGATATCTAAAAAGTTTATTTTTTTTTTAAAATATTTAGAAGCTGCCAAAATCTTCCTTTTTACATATACTCTAAGGTCAAAACAAATTATCGGTGTGTATTTCGGTTTTAAATTAATAAAACACGCAAAAAACTGATTTTTTTGTGAAAAAATGAATTAGTATTTCTGTGTCTAACCCTATGAAAACTCATGCAATCATTCAATTCGACATTTTTTAACGTTCCAGTGTTATACCTTCATTTCAAAGCCTATAATCTTGATCTTAGCATTTTTTGTAATTTTTGAAATCAACAAACTGTTCTAACTCACCAGTTGGCATATTCAATTCTTTCACCGGAGGGAGGAGCTCTAGAAAATATACAAATTGATGGGAAAACACGTAAAAAATACATGGTAAAAACCCAGAAATTTATACTTTATTCATCCAATCTAACTGGTACAGAGAATTTCATGAATCAAGATCTTCAATGTTAAATGTGTTAAAATGTGTTTGAATTTTGTGTGCCTGAGCTTTGTTCAAAGTGGTTTTCGGTGATGATTTGTTTTTTCAGTGAGCTTAACCTCACAAATAACATGTGAAAAGATACAGTTAGCCAAATAGGTGAGTCAGGAAAGAAGTAAACTTTTGAGACAGAATTATAACTAAACACTAACGTCTCTGCAACAAGATCATCTTCGTTGCTGTGAATTATGCGACCCAAATGCCAGTTGTTATTGAATAGAAAAGCAACATCCAAATTCTCCTCCCAAAGTTTCACAACTTTACCTTTTAAATCGAAAACCAATGCCCAATTCTCATCCATACTGGTGTTTTTACGTTTGACGATTTGCTTATTGTGAACACAAAACTGATGGAAACTTTTAGTGCTTGGAATGGTTTTTGCTTCCTATTTGTCACTGTTTTCATGAAAAAATTTAAGTTTCGACGTTCCAGTGAAAGAGATAAAATTTTTAAGCTTTTATCAAGGACTTGCTCAAGCGTCAAGCTGGTATTGCGAGTTTGAAATGACCCTATGAAAACCAAACCATGACAGTGCACGAGCTTCTTAAATTTTGTCATGGAAACAGTGACAAAAAAAAGGAAGCAAAAACTATTCCAGGCACTAGAAGTTTCCATCAGTTTTGTGCTCACAATAAGCAAATCGTCAAATGTAAAAACGAGAATTGGGCATTGGGTTTCGACTCAGGCTCAGGCACACAAAATTCAAACACATTTCAACAAATTTAGCATTGAAGATCTTGATTCCTGAAATTCTCTGTACCAGTTAGATGGATGAATAAAGTATAAATTTCTGTGTTTTTACAATGTATTTTTTACGTGTTTTCCCATCAATTTATATATTTTCTAGAGCTCCTCCCTCCGGTGAAAGAATTGAATATGCCAATTGGTGAGTTAGAACAATTTGTTGATTTCAAAAATTACAAAAAATGCTAAGATCAAGATTATAGGCTTTGGAATGAACCTAAAATGTTTCTTTACTATTAAGGTATAATACTGGAATGTTAAAAGTGTCAAATTGAATGTTTGCATAAGTTTTCACGGGGTTAGACAGAAATATTTCATTTTTCCACAAAAAAAAATCTGTTTTTTGCGTGTTTTATCACTTAAAACCAAAATACACACCGATAATTTGTTTTGACCTTAAAGTATATGTAAAAAGGAAGATTTTGGCAGCTTCCAAATATTTTTAAAAAAATTAACTTTTTAGATATCGCACTTTGAAGAAAAACTGTTTTTTTTTCCTTCGAATTTCTCGCTCGGTGGAGCATCCAATCCTAATTCTGAGGCCGGAAATGGATTCCTGGGAAGATCTTCCATCGACCCACTATTTTCAAAATTTTTTTAAACTCAAATTCTCGCATCGGCAGTCTAAAAACGAAAATTTGTCATGGCCCGCAAAAAATGAACAAAACACAAAATAGGTCACAAAACCAAAATTGCGCAAAATTAGGGGCTGAAAATGTAGGATCGGACGTATTTTTAAATTTTTAAATTGATTAATAGATTTTCCTATTGGTTCGCCATCGTTTCCTCGTGTCGACACGACTCGTCGCGATTCAGCATTCAGATTTTCCAAAAATATAATAATAATAGTCCAGGAGAGGACCCATCTGTTTTGACGGGGATGTAATAGGTAACAATGTTTTTACATGAATACCTCGGGAATAATGCCTAATGCCTAAAGTTAAACAGAGGAAAAAGTTGCAGAATCGCTTTCTACATAACATGGCATAGGTTAAAAATTCACAAATTTATTAGCGGTTTTGGAAAATAGCAATAAACAAAAAAAAATCGACCCAAAAAAGTGTTTCTTAATATATTATTTTAGGCACTTTAATATGTAGTTAGGACTTCCACATCACATTTTTTATTATTTATTTTTATAAGATTTTGCACAATAATTTTGCATTCCAGAAAAATCGAAAAATATTGAAAATTTTCAAAACTGTTTAAATTTTGTTTCCACAATTCAATTTTAACAAAGCTGGCTGAGCAGATATAAGAGGCAACATGTTTTACTGCGTTTTTTTCAGAATTAGAAAATATTTATTAGAACGTTTACAGTCACTGTTTAAAGTTGGTGTCAAATTTATAATTTTTTTTTTCTAATGTAAATTTCAATAAAAGTATTATGCTGGTTACTGTGAGAAACAATTATTTCTTAAGAAATGAGCAAAAATAGTAATTTTATTAAACACTAATCAAGTTTGAGGAGTTATATATCAGAAATTAATGAACAAAATAGCAACTTATTATATATAAAAAGGAGCGTTCTTCCGAGTACTATCCGGCTATGTTTTCAGAATTTCATTTAACAAAAAATTTGCTGTGAAGGATACTTTATACTTGTCGATTTTTTGTTTTTTGTATTATTCTCGGAATTCGTTCCAAAATTCTTTTTAAACTTTGAAAATTTATTCTGCAATTAATAATGTATAAAAAGGTTTGTAACGTTTTCGGCTAAATCTTCTGTGAAGAGCACTTTATATTTGTGGTTTTTCGGTTTTTGAATTTTTTTCAAAATTTACTACAAGAATTTATTTTAAATTTAGAATATAATATATTCTACCATTGAATTAGTATAAAAGAAATTTTTCTATCGTTTTTTGCAAAATCTTCTGTGAAAGGTACTTTGTATCATGAATTTTTGGAATTTTTCCCGAAATTTGCTCCAAGAATTTTTATAGAATTTTGAGTACCTATTCTACATTACATATAATATATGAAAGAGTTTTGTAACGTTTTTGGCTAAATCTACTGTGAGGAGTACTTTATAGGTACTTGTCGTTTTTTCGGTTTGTTGCTTAAATTAAACCCTATATATGAGAAAGTACTCTTATGAACACATCACGATTTTTTTATGAAGAATTTTCACCCAATAAATTGAAATTTGAGTAAGACGTATTTTCGATCTTGTTTTGAATTTGTGGATATGACTAATTACACAATAGGTCTGTCTAATGCGTTATTCACGATTCAACAACGCATGTTGTATTTAGCCGTTATCATTGTTTTAGAGATTTTGAAGAATTTTTGTGCAATGCCTGGAAAATTCTGTAAATTTTCCGCTATAATCCTCCGATATCTAAAAGCTTCTTTTAATGGTTTTTAAGAGCTCTTAACATCTACTAGATTATTCCAAGAAGTTTCAAATAAAAAATTCAGGCAACAATTCCTGCCAAAATTTTTCCTCCTTTCCCGGAGATTTTTCTTAAAAACTTATGCGATCTCTTC
The DNA here is from genome assembly GCA_946251905.1 of Cryptocephalus moraei. Lineage (NCBI taxonomy): Eukaryota > Metazoa > Arthropoda > Insecta > Coleoptera > Chrysomelidae > Cryptocephalus > Cryptocephalus moraei. The sequence continues at coordinate 17,947,190 of OX276465.1, read as the reverse complement.
TCCCTTTTCGTTCCCAATTAAACCTTACGAACGGGATAAATAAAAACCGGGAAACTTTTCCTACGACCCCATCCACACACCTCCTTAGCATAATAAATCGGAGGGAACGCCGTCGATTTCCCGACTTTCCCGACTCCCGCTATCCCGGAAAACTCGTCTGGAGCGAACCGGATCGACGTGTCGTGGAAGTGATAAATTTTTGTTGTGTCGGTGTAGCCTGTTGAGCATCGAGAAGGGAGGCGAGATCGTATTATGTTATTATATTATATTGTAACGAAGTGCCGGCAGTATAGTATTTCTATTCAAATATACAGGAAACTGTAATTAATCTTTCGAACTAGTGGATGATTCTTCCGAAACAAGACGCAGTTGTTCCCATTTCCGCTTGTGGGCGCTGCGGTCGACTATTATATTCTACCAGTCTTCCCATATAGTTAACGTTAGTATACAGTTATTGGAACGAATTTTAGAAAGTGCTTTAGTGAGAGTTTTAGGCTTTAGTTCATATTTGTTATCAAAGTTCTGAAAATCAGTTTCAAAATCTCACCTTTTTAGATCGATGCTAAAGATGAAATCGTGGTGCCTAAAATGAGCAAATCACAATTAAGATGAGCGCCCCACAAATTATTTTTAGTTGAATTGTATTGTATCAAATTGATATTACAAACTGAGACAACTTTTTTTGTCTTTTTAGTATTTGAATTGAATAATTTCAAATATACACATGCTGTGATACTGTATCAAAATAAATTTAATTATTAATTTTGATAAGATGATAAGCAAAATAGGATAGTTAAAAAAAACAGATATCAAAATTTCGTTACTATACAAATATGTGTTTGAGATGTTCACATTTCCACACTCTCCTTGACATACAATACACTGAATAACTGATTTTTGATCGTCCAATGTGAGTTAACACATAAAGTAACATTCACATGGCTAAGGTCGCCAACATTACTTCCACCACCCGCTATCTTTTGTTCGAGATATACCCAAGCTACATCAAAGACGTTTTACTCGTCGATATTGTCACGCTTAGGGTCTAATTGGGCTCTTAATTGTGCTAGGATTAGTGGCAGTAGCTCAGAACCTGGAGTAGGTCAAACAAGTTAAACAAAGAAACGATATTTACTTATTATACCAAGAGGGTTCTATCACTAATGACCTGAATTTTGAGAGAAACAGAGGAAGATCAAATGCAACATTTCATTAGATATCTAAACTAAAGGAACCCACTTTCGCCCCTGGCTTAAATATGCTCCTTCATAAGATATAAGGCGTTTACGACTGTACCTTATCAAGTGGCTTAAGGTTGTTCTTAAATGGCTTTAACATTTTAACGATCTTAAATTTCTGTGAAAGCATTGACGGAGTGAAGGAAGGACAATTGACAATGTATAAGGTTAATTCCAGTAATCATACTCCGGTGTTTATTTCAATTTTTTGAGTACGGTCCCTTCAAGGTCGGCTAAATTTCTATTAAAATGTGTAGCAGTAGGTGAAGCCGCGGTAAAAGTGGCAGGGGGTGCACTAAACCACTTAAGTAGGTACAGTCATAAACGCCTTATATCTTTTGAAGTATACATGGTCCGGATACTGCCCTGTGCACGTGACAATATGTCCCCTCGGATCGAAAGTTCGAAGGAAATCGTCGCTAATTATTTCATTACGTCTCGCAAAACTTCGTACCTTAATAAATTATATGACGCGGAGTGGGTCTGCTTGATGAAGATTGAGAATTCGCTGTCAGATTAATAATTAGAGGGTTTTAGATGGGGGAGGGGGAGAGAGGGAGAAACAGAGAGAGAGACGGAGAGGTAGCACACGCACATCAAAAGGTCGCGCCTCACTGCAAATCTGATTATGGTGGATCGCAAGGTGAAATAATTACCTTATGGGCGTGTTCGACGTAATTAGGAGTAAGCGCCTCTGGGGAGAAAGTCTATCTTTCCTCTCGTGTCTCTCTCTGTGTGTGTATGTTTGTAAAGCGGAAAAATGACCAACGTTCTGATTCACTCACTCACTCAGAGGTGATTAAAAACTCTCGTTAGAACTAAGAAGATTATGAGTGGAAACCTTTGGAGGGATTTGCTGCCTCCATACCTATATTTGTAAAGAGAAAGGTTAGAATCAAGGTGTAAGGAACAAGGATTTGTTTCACAAAAAAATTGTGAAAATTTCTTGATCAGTCATTTCGATCAGTAAATTATCCAATATTCCATCAAGAAATATTCCCACTTTTTTGCCTAATTCCGCTAATTTTTTAAAACATTGTAATATTCTCGTGTATCCAAATAGTTACTACGTACTTATGTAATTTATTTAACACAAAGTAATACCTACCTACCTACCTTACATTTTATTTTACTATTTATTTATTTTCGGCGGCCTCTCGTTAGTAGATGTCCAAGATAAGAATAAGAATTTTTAAAATCGCCAAAAAACCGCAAAGATTTTTAAAAGAAGCTAATTTTTGTTCAAATCTTATTTTAGCTATAACTAAAAGAACATGTTACAGAGTTACAACCAATTATGAGATGTAATATGTGTAAGCGTATGTATCTAGTATTCCATTGTTAGCGCCGTTGTCCTAGCAACCACCCTGAGAAAGAGGAACGCACGCACGTTGTGTCAGTGTGTGTGGTTCGCTTGACAGCGTCGACAGCGAAGATTGTGAATGAACAGTACGAATAAACGGTTATGAAGTGAAGTCGGCCATCAATGCACCCCGAAGCAACCTTACAGATTAGGAGTGGCCGAACTGTAAGCGTATATATCTAGTGTTCCATTGTTAGCGCCGTTGTCCTAGAAAGAGGAACGCACGCACGATGTGTCAGTGTGTGTGGTTCGCTTGACAGCGTCGAGAAGAACGTATGTAAATCAGCGGTACGAATAAACGGTTTGAAGTGAAGTCGGCCATCAATCCATCCCAAGCAACCTTACACATGATATTAAATAGTACATTATGTTTGTCATAAAGTTCATTATAAATAAAGAAAGTACTTTCATATGCCCATAAGTAACATAATAATAATAATAATAAACATAAGATTTTATATTCTTCGCCAATTAATTATTCTCTAAATTTGATTGTAATGAAATTTACCAAGCAATTTATAATATTTGGAAATCTCTGGCACTGTAATATATATATAGTGGTTATACTTTTAAATTACTAACTTTGAACATCAAAAAGGTGACATTAAATAATGTTGTTTGATATTAGCGTTCATGTGATAGGTGGATATTTATGTTTAATTTTTAACAAAACAATTTTTTCTTTAAAAAATAAAAATATATTTCCAATCAATACAACTCGATGAAGTGGCTATGATGTGGTGTGGCAACACCGCGAATTTATCGCACGCGTCGCGAAACATTGACCCCGCATAGCTGTTTACATGTATACGTATCTTTTCTTGTCGGTGTTGCCAAGTTGTGGTGAAATACCTTGATAAAATAACTCGACTTTTCTCGAACACGGTTGGTTTTAGGACCCCCGTTATATAAGGTTATTTTGTTTGTTTTGATGAATACTATCACCTATTAAAATAAAGGCAGTCAAACCCCTAACACCCTGTATATAATTTGTAAATAAGGAATATATTTTATATATATTATTGTAATTTTTGTAAATTGTAATTACCGCCAAAAAGGTTCCCAAATAGTTTTTCGTACTACCTTCGAAAACCTCCTCATTATCCTTACAACATGTACTTAACAAATTGTTTCGTCGATCCCGGAAAATTTTCGCCGAACTCGATTAATTAGCTAATTAGTAGCTTGTTCGGCGAAACTTTGCGGAAAAGCCAGACTAGAATTTCCCGCGATTTCCACGTTTTTAATAAAGAAAAATTCGAATCGACTCCGCTTTAGCCGCCGAGGCGTCTCTCCCTCACAACGAGTAACGTATTAATTACCGTGTCCCAACTTTTCTTTATTTTCCTTCTTGCAGGTAATAAGGAAATTCCTCGTTGATTCATCGGTCCATAGAAAATGCTCGCGAGTATGAAACTTTCGTCCCCTTATTATTAAATTTTCCATCGAAAATATGTACCGAGAGAGGGAGGGGGGGAGGTTATGGAAAAGTGGAAAACTGCTCTCGGCGAAAAAAGAGGTTTCGGGAGGTAATAATTTTTTTTGTAAAGATGTGAGTTTATCATAGGAAAAATATCATTGAAAACTTGTGAAAAAATTCCGGAAAAGTTTTCCAAAATCCTTGACTTTTCCCGATTTCCCTGAGTAAATTTAGAATTCCCTGACTTTTCACTGATTTCACGACCCTGCGTTTAGCACTAACTTGTGTAAGTAAATTACATGAAAATTTCTGGTGTCAGTTAAGAAAATACAATTTTGGGAAAATACAATGTTTAGTTAGCATAGATATCAACAGGTCACTCTGATGAAGTAAATTTCTGAATCACAAAACTAAATTAGTCAATTATTCAGGAAATTTGATTTATATTAGTTAGCATAGCATATTTATGCATTGTTAACAGTTTGTGATTAAGTATAACTGAACCATGAGGAAGTGACTGGCGGCGTGAGATAAGGACGCACGGGTAAGGTCAGTTAGCGACAAATATCTAAAGAATAACATGTAATCAGAGCACTTTGAGAATAAATCGAGAAGACAGACGATTCAAAGGTAGGGATGTTATTTAAATACAAAAAGATGTTTAGGAGTTTCCAAAACAGTAAATCGTTTGATGGCTGCATAATTTAACTCTACACGCCATGCATACCCCAGGAGGATTTTAAGACCTTCTACAGATTTATCAACTTCTACAGACTTAAGAGAGTTTGACGTAATCTCCACACTACTAGCAACGTGTAAACTTCTTAGTCTTTCTGGATTATTTGAGTGGTGTCAGTTACATGGAGTACTTTTACCCACAAAGTTGGCATGTTATTTCCCCTAGTAGGCGCCCCCCTTTGGTTCCAGTCGTAATTTTAACACCTCCACCCTCTCGAGAATCGACCTTTAACGGCCCCCAGGAGACATAAAGCGCCATCCGAAGTTTGTCGACCGATCATGTAAAACGCTACTAATACTATCCGTTTATCGCCACTTCCGCTTTTACAGTTCCGATTTAATAGCCCCGGAGAAAACGAGAGAGAGAGAGAGAGAGAGAGGGGGAGTGAGGGTAGTTAAATAAGCCGTATAACTGTTTTCTTCCCTCTCTCGTCCCTCCTCCTTCTTCCCCCTTCCGCCATTTTTACGAGGCTACGGAGGTGTAAAACGCCCGTCCCGCGACGTTATTCAAACTTTTTAATTCAATCCCACGCTACAGTCGCGTTTAGATTTTAATACGGACGTGAGGGTGCGCCCTAATGAGGTTAGATGATTAGTTTAACGGAGGGCGCCGTTTGATAGTCCGGAGGGCGCGATTCCAGGAATTACCCTCTCTCCGGAACCGATGCGATGCATCGAATCGAATTACCGACTCCGGCAAGGGGGGCGGAAGGAGTGAAAAGATTTTAGTCCCAATTTCTCAAAAGAAGATCGCAGAAAGTAGAAATGAGACCGTCATTTCGACGAAAGAATTAACGTTAGTTCTGCCCACAATGTAGTTGTGGCGAATCCACCCCTATTTTGACATTATTACCTAAAAATGTGTTTTGAAAACTTGATGTCGAGGTGACATTGCAACGGAAGACATTTCGACTTTGAATGATTTTCCAGATAATCCCTAACTGTAGTTATGAATATCAACCCCCATTTTCATTGGTATCATAAGATTATTAACCTCCTTTCTCTCGTTCAATACCCTCGGCTCCTTTACCAAGGTGGGAATAAAGTGATATTTTCACAAAAGCAGCTCAAACAAAATTTAAATCTTCTCACGATGCAGTGGCGAACTCACCCCTATTTTCATATTTACTTACACCCCTTTCATCCCTTAATATTTGTGAATCTCCCTTGAAAAGGTGGTGGAGATGACATTTCAACAGAAAAAGTCACAACTTTGAATCACTTTAAACACAGATCTCAAAGGGTAATTTTAAGTCACCAACCCCTATTTTCTAATTAGGTCAAAATATTTTAACTCCATTTTCTCGAACATCACTTATGTTGATTTTACCATGTTGGAAGTTAAGTCACACTTTGATAAAAGTACTAGATTAAAATCTGCAACACTTGTGGCGAATCCACCCCTATTTCCACATTAACGCCATTGAATAGTACTACTTTCACCTATTATTACCTAAAAATGTGTTTTGAAAACTTGATGTCGAGGTGACATTGCAACGAGAGACATTTCGACTTTGAATCATTTTCCAGATAATCCCTAACTGTAATTTTGAATATCAACCCCCATTTTCAGTCGTATCAAAAGATTATTAACCTCCTTTTCCTCGTTCAATACCCTCGGCTCCTTTACCAAAGTGGGAATAAAGTGACATTTTCACAAAAGAAGCTCAATCAAAATTTAAATCTTCTCAGTGGCGAACTCACCCCTATTTTCATATTTACTTACACCCCTTTATCCCTTAATATTTGTAAATCTCTCTTGAAAAGGTGGTGGAGATGACATTTCAACAGAAAAAGTCACAACTTTGAATCATTATAAACAAATATCTCAAACGGTAAGTTTGAATCACCAACCCCTATTTTCTAATTTAATCAAAAGATTTTAACTCCATTTTCTCGAACATCACTTCTGTTGATTTTACCAAGTTGGAAGTTAAGTCACATTTTGATAAAAGTACTAGCTTAAAATATACAACACTTGAGGCGAATCCACCCCTATTTTCACCTTAACGCCATTGAATAGTACTACTTTCACCTATTATTACTTAAAAATGTGTTTTGAAAACTTTGATGTCGAGGTGACATTTCAACGAAAGTCATTTCGGCTTTGAATCATTTTCCAGATAATCCCTAACTGTAATTTTGAATATCAACCCCCATTTTCATTCGAATCAAGAGATTATTAACCTCCTTTTCCTCGTTCAATACCCTCGGCTCCTTTACCAATTTGGGAATAAAGTGACATTTACACATAAAGCAGCTGAAACAAAATTTAAATCTTCTGCAGTGGCGAACTCACCCCAATTTCCTATTTACTTACACCCCTTTCATCCCTTAATATTTGTGAATCTCTCCTGAAAAAGGTTGTGGAGATGACATTTCAACAGAAAAAGTCAGAACTTTAAATCTCAAACGGTAATTTTGAATCACCAACCCCTATTTTCTAATTCAATCAAAAGATTTTAACTCCATTTTCTCAAACATCACTTATGTTGATTTTACCAAGTCGAAAGTTAAGTTACAATTTGATAAAAGTACTAGCTTAAAATCTACAACACTTGAGGCGAATCCACCCCTATTTTCACCTTAACGCCATTGAATAGTACTACTTTCACCTATTATTACCTAAAAATGTGTTTTGAAAACTTGATGTCGAGGTAATATTTCAACGAAAGTCATTTCGGCTTTGAATCATTTTCCAGATAATCCCTAACTGTAATTTTGAATATCAACCCCTATTTTCATTCGAATCAAGAGATTATTAACCTCCTTTTCCTCGTTCAATACCCTCGGCTCCTTTACCAAAGTGGGAATAAAGTGACATTTTCACAAAAGAAGCTCAATCAAAATTTAAATCTTCTCAGTGGCGAACTCACCCCTATTTTCATATTTACTTACACCCCTTTATCCCTTAATATTTGTAAATCTCTCTTGAAAAGGTGGTGGAGATGACATTTCAACAGAAAAAGTCACAACTTTGAATCATTATAAACAAATATCTCAAACGGTAAGTTTGAATCACCAACCCCTATTTTCTAATTTAATCAAAAGATTTTAACTCCATTTTCTCGAACATCACTTCTGTTGATTTTACCAAGTTGGAAGTTAAGTCACATTTTGATAAAAGTACTAGCTTAAAATATACAACACTTGAGGCGAATCCACCCCTATTTCCACATTAACGCCATTGAATAGTACTACTTTCACCTATTATTACCTAAAAATGTGTTTTGAAAACTTGATGTCGAGGTGACATTGCAACGAGAGACATTTCGACTTTGAATCATTTTCCAGATAATCCCTAACTGTAATTTTGAATATCAACCCCCATTTTCATTCGAATCAAGAGATTATTAACCTCCTTTTCCTCGTTCAATACCCTCGGCTCCTTTACCAAAGTGGGAATAAAGTGACATTTTCACAAAAGCAGCTGAAACAAAATTTAAATCTTCTGCAGTGGCGAACTCACCCCTATTTTCATATTTATTACACCCCTTTTATCTCTTAATATTTGTGAATCTCTCTTGAAAAGGTGGAGGAGATGACATTTCAAAAGAAAAAGTCACATCTTTGAATCCTTTTAATCAAGAAATCTCAAACGGTAATTTTAAATCACCAACCCCTATTTTCTAATTAAGTCAAAATATTTTAACTCCATTTTCTTGAACATCACTTATGTTGATTTTACCATGTTGGAAGTTAAGTCACACTTTGATAAAAGTACTAGATTAAAATCTGCAACACTTGTGGCGAATCCACCCCTATTTCCACATTAACGCCATTGAATAGTACTACTTTCACCTATTATTACCTAAAAATGTGTTTTGAAAACTTGATGTCGAGGTGACATTGCAACGAGGGACATTTCGACTTTGAATCATTTTCCAGATAATCCCTAACTGTAATTTTGAATATCAACCCCCATTTTCAGTCGTATCAAAAGATTATTAACCTCCTTTTCCTCGTTCAATACCCTCGGCTCCTTTACCAAAGTGGGAATAAAGTGACATTTTCACAAAAGAAGCTCAATCAAAATTTAAATCTTCTCAGTGGCGAACTCACCCCTATTTTCATATTTACTTACACCCCTTTATCCCTTAATATTTGTAAATCTCTCTTGAAAAGGTGGTGGAGATGACATTTCAACAGAAAAAGTCACAACTTTGAATCATTATAAACAAATATCTCAAACGGTAAGTTTGAATCACCAACCCCTATTTTCTAATTTAATCAAAAGATTTTAACTCCATTTTCTCGAACATCACTTCTGTTGATTTTACCAAGTTGGAAGTTAAGTCACATTTTGATAAAAGTACTAGCTTAAAATATACAACACTTGAGGCGAATCCACCCCTATTTTCACCTTAACGCCATTGAATAGTACTACTTTCACCTATTATTACTTAAAAATGTGTTTTGAAAACTTTGATGTCGAGGTGACATTTCAACGAAAGTCATTTCGGCTTTGAATCATTTTCCAGATAATCCCTAACTGTAATTTTGAATATCAACCCCCATTTTCATTCGAATCAAGAGATTATTAACCTCCTTTTCCTCGTTCAATACCCTCGGCTCCTTTACCAATTTGGGAATAAAGTGACATTTACACATAAAGCAGCTGAAACAAAATTTAAATCTTCTGCAGTGGCGAACTCACCCCAATTTCCTATTTACTTACACCCCTTTCATCCCTTAATATTTGTGAATCTCTCCTGAAAAAGGTTGTGGAGATGACATTTCAACAGAAAAAGTCAGAACTTTAAATCTCAAACGGTAATTTTGAATCACCAACCCCTATTTTCTAATTCAATCAAAAGATTTTAACTCCATTTTCTCAAACATCACTTATGTTGATTTTACCAAGTCGAAAGTTAAGTTACAATTTGATAAAAGTACTAGCTTAAAATCTACAACACTTGAGGCGAATCCACCCCTATTTTCACCTTAACGCCATTGAATAGTACTACTTTCACCTATTATTACCTAAAAATGTGTTTTGAAAACTTGATGTCGAGGTAATATTTCAACGAAAGTCATTTCGGCTTTGAATCATTTTCCAGATAATCCCTAACTGTAATTTTGAATATCAACCCCTATTTTCATTCGAATCAAGAGATTATTAACCTCCTTTTCCTCGTTCAATACCCTCGGCTCCTTTACCAAAGTGGGAATAAAGTGACATTTTCACAAAAGAAGCTCAATCAAAATTTAAATCTTCTCAGTGGCGAACTCACCCCTATTTTCATATTTACTTACACCCCTTTATCCCTTAATATTTGTAAATCTCTCTTGAAAAGGTGGTGGAGATGACATTTCAACAGAAAAAGTCACAACTTTGAATCATTATAAACAAATATCTCAAACGGTAAGTTTGAATCACCAACCCCTATTTTCTAATTTAATCAAAAGATTTTAACTCCATTTTCTCGAACATCACTTCTGTTGATTTTACCAAGTTGGAAGTTAAGTCACATTTTGATAAAAGTACTAGCTTAAAATATACAACACTTGAGGCGAATCCACCCCTATTTCCACATTAACGCCATTGAATAGTACTACTTTCACCTATTATTACCTAAAAATGTGTTTTGAAAACTTGATGTCGAGGTGACATTGCAACGAGAGACATTTCGACTTTGAATCATTTTCCAGATAATCCCTAACTGTAATTTTGAATATCAACCCCCATTTTCATTCGAATCAAGAGATTATTAACCTCCTTTTCCTCGTTCAATACCCTCGGCTCCTTTACCAAAGTGGGAATAAAGTGACATTTTCACAAAAGCAGCTGAAACAAAATTTAAATCTTCTGCAGTGGCGAACTCACCCCTATTTTCATATTTATTACACCCCTTTTATCTCTTAATATTTGTGAATCTCTCTTGAAAAGGTGGAGGAGATGACATTTCAAAAGAAAAAGTCACATCTTTGAATCCTTTTAATCAAGAAATCTCAAACGGTAATTTTAAATCACCAACCCCTATTTTCTAATTAAGTCAAAATATTTTAACTCCATTTTCTTGAACATCACTTATGTTGATTTTACCATGTTGGAAGTTAAGTCACACTTTGATAAAAGTACTAGATTAAAATCTGCAACACTTGTGGCGAATCCACCCCTATTTCCACATTAACGCCATTGAATAGTACTACTTTCACCTATTATTACCTAAAAATGTGTTTTGAAAACTTGATGTCGAGGTGACATTGCAACGAGGGACATTTCGACTTTGAATCATTTTCCAGATAATCCCTAACTGTAATTTTGAATATCAACCCCCATTTTCAGTCGTATCAAAAGATTATTAACCTCCTTTTCCTCGTTCAATACCCTCGGCTCCTTTACCAAAGTGGGAATAAAGTGACATTTTCACAAAAGAAGCTCAATCAAAATTTAAATCTTCTCAGTGGCGAACTCACCCCTATTTTCATATTTACTTACACCCCTTTATCCCTTAATATTTGTAAATCTCTCTTGAAAAGGTGGTGGAGATGACATTTCAACAGAAAAAGTCACAACTTTGAATCATTATAAACAAATATCTCAAACGGTAAGTTTGAATCACCAACCCCTATTTTCTAATTTAATCAAAAGATTTTAACTCCATTTTCTCGAACATCACTTCTGTTGATTTTACCAAGTTGGAAGTTAAGTCACATTTTGATAAAAGTACTAGCTTAAAATATACAACACTTGAGGCGAATCCACCCCTATTTCCACATTAACGCCATTGAATAGTACTACTTTCACCTATTATTACCTAAAAATGTGTTTTGAAAACTTGATGTCGAGGTGACATTGCAACGAGAGACATTTCGTCTTTGAATCATTTTCCAGATAATCCCTAACTGTAATTTTGAATATCAACCCCCATTTTCATTCGAATCAAGAGATTATTAACCTCCTTTTCCTCGTTCAATACCCTCGGCTCCTTTACCAAAGTGGGAATAAAGTGACATTTTCACAAAAGCAGCTGAAACAAAATTTAAATCTTCTGCAGTGGCGAACTCACCCCTATTTTCATATTTATTACACCCCTTTTATCTCTTAATATTTGTGAATCTCTCTTGAAAAGGTGGAGGAGATGACATTTCAAAAGAAAAAGTCACATCTTTGAATCCTTTTAATCAAGAAATCTCAAACGGTAATTTTAAATCACCAACCCCTATTTTCTAATTAAGTCAAAATATTTTAACTCCATTTTCTTGAACATCACTTATGTTGATTTTACCATGTTGGAAGTTAAGTCACACTTTGATAAAAGTACTAGATTAAAATCTGCAACACTTGTGGCGAATCCACCCCTATTTCCACATTAACGCCATTGAATAGTACTACTTTCACCTATTATTACCTAAAAATGTGTTTTGAAAACTTGATGTCGAGGTGACATTGCAACGAGGGACATTTCGACTTTGAATCATTTTCCAGATAATCCCTAACTGTAATTTTGAATATCAACCCCCATTTTCAGTCGTATCAAAAGATTATTAACCTCCTTTTCCTCGTTCAATACCCTCGGCTCCTTTACCAAAGTGGGAATAAAGTGACATTTTCACAAAAGAAGCTCAATCAAAATTTAAATCTTCTCAGTGGCGAACTCACCCCTATTTTCATATTTACTTACACCCCTTTATCCCTTAATATTTGTAAATCTCTCTTGAAAAGGTGGTGGAGATGACATTTCAACAGAAAAAGTCACAACTTTGAATCATTATAAACAAATATCTCAAACGGTAAGTTTGAATCACCAACCCCTATTTTCTAATTTAATCAAAAGATTTTAACTCCATTTTCTCGAACATCACTTCTGTTGATTTTACCAAGTTGGAAGTTAAGTCACATTTTGATAAAAGTACTAGCTTAAAATATACAACACTTGAGGCGAATCCACCCCTATTTTCACCTTAACGCCATTGAATAGTACTACTTTCACCTATTATTACTTAAAAATGTGTTTTGAAAACTTTGATGCCGAGGTGAAATTTCAACGAAAGTCATTTCAACGAAAGTCATTTCGGCTTTGAATCATTTTCCAGATAATCCCTAACTGTAATTTTGAATATCAACCCCCATTTTCATTCGAATCAAGAGATTATTAACCTCCTTTTCCTCGTTCAATACCCTCGGCTCCTTTACCAAAGTGGGAATAAAGTGACATTTTCACAAAAGCAGCTGAAACAAAATTTAAATCTTCTGCAGTGGCGAACTCACCCCTATTTTCATATTTATTACACCCCTTTTATCTCTTAATATTTGTGAATCTCTCTTGAAAAGGTGGAGGAGATGACATTTCAAAAGAAAAAGTCACATCTTTGAATCCTTTTAATCAAGAAATCTCAAACGGTAATTTTAAATCACCAACCCCTATTTTCTAATTAAGTCAAAATATTTTAACTCCATTTTCTTGAACATCACTTATGTTGATTTTACCATGTTGGAAGTTAAGTCACACTTTGATAAAAGTACTAGATTAAAATCTGCAACACTTGTGGCGAATCCACCCCTATTTCCACATTAACGCCATTAAATAGTACTACTTTCACCTATTATTACCTAAAAATGTGTTTTGAAAACTTGATGTCGAGGTGACATTGCAACGAGAGACATTTCGACTTTAAATCATTTTCCAGATAATCCCTAACTGTAATTTTGAATATCAACCCCCATTTTCAGTCGTATCAAAAGATTATTAACCTCCTTTTCCTCGTTCAATACCCTCGGCTCCTTTACCAAAGTGGGAATAAAGTGACATTTTCACAAAAGAAGCTCAATCAAAATTTAAATCTTCTCAGTGGCGAACTCACCCCTATTTTCATATTTACTTACACCCCTTTCATCCCTTAATATATTTGTGAATCTCTCTTGAAAAGGTGGAGGAGATGACATTTCAAAAGAAAAAGTCACAGCTTTGAATCCTTTTAATCAAGAAATCTCAAACGGTAATTTTAAATCACCAACCCTTATTTTCTAATTAAATCAAACGATTTCAACTCCATTTTCTCGAACATCACTTATGTTGATTTTACCAAGTTGGAAGTTAAGTCACACTTTGATAAAAGTACTAGCTTAAAATCTACACTTTTCCCGAATCCACCCCTATTTTCTCATTTTTCACACCAATGAATAGTACTACATTATTACCTAGAAATGTGTTTTAAAAACTTGATGTCGAGGTGACATTTCAACGAAAGACATTTAGACTTTGAATCATTTTCCAAAAAATTTACTGTAATTTTTTACAATCAACCCTCATTAATGTAACCAAAAGATCCTTTTTCTCGTCCAGTACTTATGGTATTTTTATCAATGTGAAAATCAAATCAGCTTTTCATAAAAGGAGGTCTAATTAAAAGTAATAGTGAATGCACCCTCACTTATCATTATTTATATTTCCATTTATCAAGATGGAAACCAAGTGACATTTCTATGAAAGGAGACTACATTAACTTTAAATTTTGTGGCGAATCCACCCCTATATTCATATTCTTATTGACGTATTGACAATCTCCCCTTGTATCGACTATTATTTGGAAACACCGTTTGAAAAATTAGTATGAACATCACATCTTCACAAAAGAACTTTCAACTTTAAATTAATTTGCAAAAAAATCCCAATGGCCATTCTAAAATATTGACCCTTATCGGACGGGGGCTTACCTCAAAGGAACGCCGCTACGCTTAATTGAGCAATAAAAAAACGTCTTGAACGTCCCGGCAACATCTTAGCAAGGGAAGAATGATTTATTACCTTCCGGACGTTTCTAGAAAAGCATAATTAAGGAAAATAATTATCGAGCAAATACTAGTAGGTTCTGGAATACATTATGGAGGGCTATAAAAGTGAACGTTGCGGTCGGAGAGATTAGATGTGACGTGAAGCCGCGAGTGAATAAACAAGGCGAAAAACGGACAAGTGAAATAAATTAGTTAAGAGTGTGACAAATTAATTAGTTAGGAAATAGTTAAGATAAATTAAGTAGTGTGTGGTGTATAATTAGGACAGTGTAAATAAATTAAAATTAACGTTACAATATCAAAAGGTTGTAACTCTCTTATGTCGGTGACTACTTATGTTTCTCGTAACCACATTGCGATCCAGCTAATATTTTGACAAAGGGGGATTCAACTAACGTTAAATAGTCTTCTAGTGCTTCTAGTGTAGTTGCCGCTAATCCACCCCTGACTTAATTTTATTCCAATTTTACTTAATAGTTGTAAATGTCAAAAAATAAATGATAAAAAGACACCGACTGACCGGGAGAGTGGTGAACGCGACAAAGTTTAATTAAATCAAGTAATAAGTGTTACTTATCGGTGGTAACTAAATAAGTTACGGATTAATAAGTGGAGTGTAGTTATTGTGAACCCGAAAAACGTTACAATAGTACCAATTTACACCACCCAACGTACGTAAATTCAGCTGTAACTCCAACGCACAATTTAATTATTGTGCCATGTACGAGTGGAGTATCATTAAAATCTCGCATGTCGGCGTGTCATTTTTATGAGGCGAATATCATTTCGAACGCTGATTCCCCTGGTGCATTTGCGACCCGGTTTAATTAACCTCCTCATTGGACCGTTCGAAACGTGTTGCCGACGTCAGTTTCTGTTTTAATAGTTAAATTTGTTTCATAACATCACACGAAAAAGCTAATTATAGTCTGTCAAAATAACCCATGGAGTAATAAAATGTCATTATAGATGCGAAACCCATACAAGGTGGAATGCTCTAAATTTTGGGAGTTTTATAGTGTCTTACGGAGCCACTGCTTAGATGGATTTTAAAAATAATACAATAATAATAATCATATAATTATACCGGGTGGTTTTTTTAAATTTCACCTCATTTGCACCTTACTAAAAAATTTCAATATTGAAGTAGGTTAGGTTATTGAAGATTATTGAAATTGAAGTCGTAAAATTTTAAAAAAACCACGGTTTATTTCGAAAATCGTTCAAAATCTGCTCCCTCTCTTTTGTTAAGTGTCCTAAATCGCGTTTGATAATGGAGAGTCATGTCAAAGTTATTATCATCTATCAGCCGTCAAAGGTTTCGCGTCGGGAGACGTCTCTATCACCTTAATCCTCTTGAATATCCCTTCATCGAAATCCGCTCTCCCTTCAGATAAACGTACCTACCGGACTCTTTACATCACGTCGTGCCATCGATAACGTTACTCACCGTTAGATCAAACCCTCGACTTACATCGTTTAATTCCTGCATCCTCCCTTCGAATAATTCACCACTGGCATTCCTTACGCATCCCGTTCCGAGAACTCCCCTCTATCTCCTTCTCCCACTCCTCGAAATAAATCCGTTCCGTGCATAGTCGGACTAACGTCCCGGTATCTGTTGAATGTTCCCGAATCGGGCAGGTGCCTCGTAGGGACGAGGGAGGGGGGGATCTACGATAATTATTGCGTTAAGCGAGCCTCGACCTCCCGCTCACCCCGTTGATTTACTGCGGGTCCGATACCCAATCACTTCCTTTCCCCCTTTCGGGGGTGACGAGGGTGGAATATTCGATTTCGGGGATTCGATTCGCACCCTCTCGACTCTTTTCGCCCCCATCTCTCTCTCGTTTTCCGTACGACGACGTGCTAAAAATAAGGGTAGTTTTCGTCGATTCGAATTCCGGGCGGTCGACGTGCCGGAAAGCGGGTTAAAAGTTTCGTGGGGTGTGCGGGAACGGAGTCCGGGATATGTGGGTAGTTCTAGGTCTGGTACGGCTGATTTTGCGTTCCGTGCAAATTAACGATGTTAATAAGTGGAAAATTCGGTTTTTCCCTCAGTAAAATTCTTCACATTGATCACATGATCACATGATTCACATGATTACATTTGAAGTGTCTTTATATTGACTCGCTTGAGGAAACTAATCGTTTTTAGATTGGATAAAATCTCCAACTTGCCGTCAGCATGAAATCTGTTACGCTGTGACTCATCGTACATCCTAACGAGTGTTAGAAGTATATACAATATACATCTATGCATACGTAGAGTATGAGCGTACAGGGGGTTCAGCATTAACATAAACTACATACATATAAACTGTAAGTATAAGTTGGATAGTGATGCCGAACTCCTTTTTTTCACTCTCACTACATCACTTGGATTATCAATGTTCATCACAGCATTCTATCCTTTTATCCCTGTCAATTAAAATAAAAATCAAAAGTAGTTCGTTTCAGATTGGGAAATGGTCAATTAAGTACCAGTTTAAAATGGCGGCGTCATTGTTTAAATAATGAATGAAACGTGAAATTTGTGAAAAAATGAGTTTTTTGACTGTTTTAAAATATACTTCAAAATAGAAGTTTTCACAAATTTTTCTTTGGAAAATCATAGATAAACGTCTAATTCTAGACTTGCTAACAACGAGTTGACTTATAATTTGTTAAATAATTGTTAAAAACCATACAAGTTTCAATTGTTAACAAAATGGAAAGAAAACCATAAATGATACATAAAGTTATACGAGATGTATTTTGTTACCCTTAACAAACCCACAAAATTTGGTTCAAAAATAGTAATCTCTTTATTAAGAACTTACTATTTTCAAGCTAAAAAAACTTAGCGTTGTTAACGCTATGTTTGAAGTTTTGATAAGTGCTCATTGTATTCGTTTCGACCTATATTTTTAAAATATTGTCACCCGCCTGAGGGCCTGGGGCCCAAAAGGAGTGCTCTGGTTGGGGGTGGTAACTCGGTGGAGACTAAAAAGAAGACATGATGAGACAGACAATATTTATTGGAGCATTAAATATAGGGAAGAGAACGTTGTAAAACAAAATTAAGGCGATTGATCAACAGTAGAAAATGAGAAAGGGTTAAAGGGAGGTGGTTGCTTACTGTTGGATGACGAAGGGCAGCAGGCGCGAGGCTCCTCCAATTAGCGGCATGCCGGAAGGACGGGCTCCCAGACGGGCAGCGTGACGTGATACTAGGTGACTGACTGACTCCCCGATCGTTATGATCGAGCTGTATAAATACAAGCGGGATGTTTACGAACGTGATGTCGTACCTGTCCGAGAGTCGTATCGTCCTTCGATTTTAAGGTCGCCTCGGTGCTGAATAAGCTTAGACGGCGACCTATTTTCGCTAATTGGGGCCGCATCGCGACAATATACAATAAGAAATTAAAATTTTTACCTACCATCCCCCAACATGGCGTTTAAAAAATTGTCTAATTTGTTAATAACCTTTAAAATTGTGCTAGGACCATTTTCAACCGAGGTAGCCTTTTTTAAAAAAATGCCTATTATAAAAGTTAAAAAATATTTTATTGTGTTAAATAACGATTTTAAAAGCATGCTCCAACAAATTTTAATGTCTGAAAAGTGGTGGGGAGAATCATTTAATGTGGGATATCACTTTAAAACGATAACAACTACACGCTCCTTTTTGAAATTGTTATTTATTAATTTGTTATAAATAAATAAATTTTCTTTTCATTTTTTTTGTGAAAAATAATTATTGCAAACATTTCGTGATATTAACTAACGCAAATTATGTTTTCTGAAGAATTTCAGTAAGTTTGTGTTCTACATTCGACAAGAAATATTAAAGTTATGAAGTCAGTTAATACTCTATATTTGTTAAATATTTTTACAAAATTCGTGATTTTAGTAATACAACTTTAAATTTCTTAAAATTGTATAAAATGGCATGTTAAAGATTATCAAAGAAATTTATAGGAAATCCCTTTCACATAAGAAATTTTCTGAGTTATATTTCATTATTTACTTTGTTAGGTGATTATTTTCACCTAACCTTTTCATGATTATATAACAATTAAAATTGTTTTTTCATAAAGGAATTTTAAAAACTGTAACAGGTGATTGTTATCAAAAATTTATTATTTTGTTAATACAATTACCTATCTGAATTAATTAGGAATTGAGTAAATAGTGTTAAAGTTTAAAAATTAGGAAAGTTTTTTAATGAACTTCAGGAAATGTAATTTTTTTCATAAATGAATTTTAAAAATTATAACCGATTATTAGAATGTCTAACAACTAATTCTATTCTTAATTTTCTTATTGCAAGTTTAATTTTTTTGTGGGGGTTTTCTAAGGAAGTTCCAATATTGTCGTGATGCGGCCCCAATTAGCGAAAATAGGTCGCCGTCTAAGCTTATTCAGCACCGAGGCGACCTTAAACCGAAGGACGATACGACTCTCGGACAGGTACGACATCACGTTTATAAACATCCCGCACATATTTATACAGCGGGATCATAACGATCAAGAGGTCAGTCAGTCAGTCACCTAGTATCACGTCACGCTGCCCGTCTGAGAGCCCGTCCTTTCGGCATGCCGCTAATTGGAGGAGCCTCGCGCCTGCTGCCCTTCGTCATCCGACAGTAATCAACCACCTCCCTTTGCCCTTTTTCTCACTTCTTGCCATCTGCTCATTTGCCTCAACTTTGTTTTATGATGTTCTCTCCCCATATTTAATGCTCCAATAAATATTGTCTGTTTCACCATGTCTTCTTTTTAGTCTCCACCGAGCTGCACCCCCTTTGGACCCTAGGTCCTCAGGCGTGTGACAATATTTTCAAAGGAAATGGCAAAATTTAGAAACTCTTTTAGGAAATTGCTCAAAATTGCATGATTTTATCAACACTATTTTAATTTTATTGATTCCTTATAAAGGTTTTTTTAAAAAAATTGGGTAATTAAGCTCTTGGTTATAGAAAGTTTTTTGAGGTCGTGACGTGACATGCAACTGACAAACTAAGGATAAGTTTTTTGGAAAAATTGTGTTACTGTTAAACAGCAGACATTTTGTATAAAATATATCTAAGTAACAACTCAAATTTTTTTCACTCAAAAATTGGAGAACGTTCATTTAAGCAAATCCATACTGTGTGAAATGGGAATTTTGAACAAAGCCCTAGTGTTAATTATGATTCTAATTTCTCACAAGATGCAATTTTGAATCTTCTTTGTTGAAGTATGTCGAGCAACCCCCATAATAGAGTGATATTCACTGGCGTCGATATTTTTTTTTTTTCTGGGAGGGGTAATATAACGATATTTTTTTGGGAGGGGTAATATAATCCCATCATGTAACAAATTTCAAAGAAGTGATGATAATAAATAATAACTTTAGTTCTTAGGGAGGGTAGTTAACACCATTACCCCCTCCCCTTATCGACGCCCGTGGTGATATTCCCTGGGATTCCTACATTTCCGATAAATATTTCAGGACCTACCCCCCATTTCATCCCTTCATTCATCATAATTGTGTTCCCTTTTTTTAATAGCGAACGAGACGATGTGCTCGGAGATGTTTGAAACAAAACGATCCATCCCACTTTCATTAACTATTTTTCACGCTCCCTCAGACGTTTCCTCCTCTCCCTCTCGCCGTTATCTTCCAGAGAGAGGAGAGTCCTCCTTTCGACTTTTCGAGAAACGACCGTTCAATGGCGGCTCGAGAAAGAGAAATTATCATGTTCATTCCTTTTAGTGTGACTCGGACGTTTCCGCTAGATCGGTTCTCGGTTAACGGTTTTTTTCCCTCTCGTCATTTGTTAGAAGGGGAGGAGGAAATGACAGATCCTTATCAGTCACGCTCTCCCCCGTAACTTTTCAATTTTCTCGAGGCGCCCGGAGGGGGGGGGGGGATATTATTTAGATCGTCGAACGATAATATTGTCGGTGCTAATTGACGATGCCGAAAATTTTTTCCATCCACGGAAATTGGAATCTGAAGGGAGTCGCTTTCCTTTTGAGAAATTGTGGGAGATGTCGCTGAAGGAGACGAATCGAAGTTTTACTGGTGTCTATATAAGCCACATCATCCACTCCATAAGTCAGCATTTACTATAGCATATAGTCAGCATATACACGATTTTATTGCTGCAACCCTTAGCGAGAAAAAGGGGATAATCTGACTTGAGACTTAAACCACATCATCAACACCAGTATCTCCGGAACCGCAGGAAACATATACATAAACTAAGCAGCATATTTTATTGTTTACGATGGGAACTAGGTAGCGCAACCCCAGAACTATCCCTTCAACCCCTAGCATTAAACTCACCCCAGAAAAAATTATGTCCCTTAAGTACTACCTGGTCTCTTTATTACTATTTCATTTCTCAGCCTCCAAGCAATGTACGATTTTAGTGCTCCACCCTTTAGCTTGGAAAAAAGGATTATCTGATTTAAGACTTAAACCACATCTCCAGAACCGCAAAAGTTATATGCATAAACCAAGCGGCATATTTTATTGCTAATTTATTGCTGAAGACAGGGGCTAGTAGCGCAACGCCAGAACCACCCCTTCAACCCTTAGCATTAAACTAACCTAGGAAATATCAGAAAAATGCTTGAAAGTTGAACAATTAAATAGTAATAAAGAGCCCAGGTTGTATTTAACAGAAATAATTTTTTTTACGATTTTTATGATATTTTGTGAGTTTAATGCTAGATCTCTTCGTCCGCCTCAAATCTGACTATTCCTAAACAAAATTTTGGCATTTTAATGGAGATAATTCCCATTCGATATCTCGAATCTTAAATGAATCTCAAGAATTTCGAACAATTTTCCATATTTTAACCTCGATGAATCCAACATCAATTCCATCAATCTGTTTTCGCGAAGTGCCGCGCTGAAGATGAATTCCGGGATTCAATGGGTAATATCGCGATGTATCCATCCAGCGGGAGGATATTAAAAAAAGAATCTATTCCTAGGCGGAGCGGAGAATAAGACGTAAGGTAACAATGCATTAGAGAATACAAAAGGGGATAAGGGAAATTGAAAAAGTCGTCTGCTCGCAAACGAATACGTCAAAACGCCGTAACATTTATATCGGAACGTTATTACGTCTGCGTTAGGGACGGGAAATTTATTCCGTAATGCGGCCCGCGGAGGACCCGAGGATCGTTGACGATTCTCGACGTTGTTATTACGTAGCTATACTCCACTTTTCACTCACTCTCTCTCTTCTCGTGCGACGTATCTTCGTCGTGTTTTTTCCCCTCTACGGTCCCACTCGAATCACTCTCCCGATTGGCACTTAACGGGCCGTAGCGGCATCGACGCTCTCGTTATTTTCGATTTTTCAGGAGCTGTGAGAGAGATGATTTTCCTCCTTTTTCGAACAATACCGGAATGACTCACCAATGGCTATGAAATACCAGAAATTGGTGAAACAATGTATAATTTCATAAATACAGCTACTAGTCGAAAGCTAGCTTTGTTTTGCGTAACTTTCTAGAAGGTTCAAAATTATTGTGAGGTTGTGAATAATTTATGTAAATGTATGGCTCGCCAACGTTTTACTTGAAGTATATCTTTCGTTAGTTATCTCCTCAAGTCGATCGCCTTATATCTTTATCGATCTAGCGTCACGTGCTGATCTCCGAGTGACAATTTTACCTCTTCAGACATTCTGCAAGTCGATCACCCATTCACAGTAGATTCTCTACTATCATACTATCATATTCATCTATTTAATAAAAAGTGCAATCTGGCTATTTGTTTCTGACACCTTGACAAAATTTTGAAAATAAGAACGTTACGTGAAGAGCTTGGACTGACCATTTCACCCCCTTGGACGACCCTTAGACCCCTTATACAATTTTTTTGCTTGGTTTCAAATTGTTATTAATGCACCGTGACGAGGTTTTTTTTTGTAAGAAAAAATCTGTTTTGGAAATCTTACTTTATCGAAACGCCACTGAAGAAAATTGCTGCTCAAATATGAAATGGCGAAATTGAATAGCGATACAATTCAGTGAAGGAGAACGGGAACTTTGAAATTCAAGGGAATCCATCGAGTTAACAAAAATATTATTAATATTAATTATTTTAGTAGTTTATAATATGTATATATGAAACTTCTTAGCATCTAAATCCAATTTTCGGCATACGCCTCTTCTAAATCCTTCCATTATTCTCCATTTCTTTCTACGGTCATCGAGTTTAAACCTAAACCTAGTTTAAAATTTGAGATCGTTTACCCATCTTATCGGTGGTCATCCTTTAGGTCTGGGGTAGTTATGTGGTTGCCATTCTAATGTATTGTGCCATTTACCGAACGTGTCCAGCGTTATGTGATCTGCAGATTGCCATTCAAGCTTTGATACTCAAACTATGGGCCCAGGTCAGTAAGGTTTATTTAACAGGGGAGAGAGAGTAAGTATACCCGTGTTAGGGGCAGCAAGGCAAAATGGAACATGAGAGAGTCAAAAAATAGATAAAAAGGGCAAAAAATAAAGCGGTGTAAGGTTGGTAGTTGCTTACAGTAGTCTCCAAGGGGCCTGGTAGGGTAGCGGGTGCGAGGCTCTTCCTATGGCTAGCATCTCTCCTCACAAAAGGGCGGCGGGCTAGTACGCAGGTCAAACGGGCGGCGACACGGGAAGCTGGTGCTTGACTGATCCCCAATCGTCCGTTTTTATTTACATAAACATTATACTTATGTTTATGTTGTCCTGTGCGCCGCGTGCTATGTTTGCATATACGTGCCTCGCCGGAAGGTTATTTTGTGAGGGTCAAGCCGTGTTGATTTGTGTCAACGCCGATGCAGCTTGACCTGGTTTTTGTTGTTTGGGGTCGCCTCGCGACATTAGGGTAAGAATAGTGACTTACCGTAATTTTACATAAGTAACGTTAAGTAATAACGTTATTAAAATATAACTTTCCAGAAAATGCAAATGTCAAAATGACGTCGACCTTATTACTGTTTGACATTATGTACTGTTGCAATATACCTACCATTTAGCACCATCAAGCGGCCCGTTTGTATGTATATGAAATATCGTCGAAATCTTATGATGATCGGATTGTAATTGTACGAAGTTTAATGAGAGGAAGAAACTAGAAATAATTTCAACATTACGACTCATTTTCGAACCAGGGAATTGCGTCGGCCTTTTCTACAGCTCCTCCTGGGCCCACACCACGAAACCATAACTTCCCCTTAGCCTTCCCATTAAGCCCTTTCAGCACGAACAATCGCACTTACTCTTACATTCCACCCGAGGATTTTTTAATCAGCCAAATCCAGTCCGCCTTTCGCGTTTTTAATTCTGGGCGAGGAACCGTTTTCCCGGCTTTCCCCCGAAGATCGAAAAAATATGAATAACACCCTACCAGCTCCTCGGAACGCTAAAAGCACCGACCGAATTATAAATTTAAGTCGAAAGTGACAGTGCGCAACTGGAAAGGCATAAATGTTGCAGGGACAATGGGGACGGCGACGTGTCACGACGTGACAGGTAAGGACGGCGGAGTTCGGGAAATTGAAAACCGACACGCCGGAACGGAGCGGCGTTTCCACATCGATTTTCCGTGGGGGGTGGGGGAGAGGAGGTGGAGGTCCCCGTGTATGTGTGTGTGTGTTTGTCTTCTCTCGTTCGCTTGTGTTATTATTGTCTCTGGATAAATATCGGCAGGTTATTTTGCGAGGACGTTGCGGATTCGGCGGGTAATCGTGTACCTACGACGAAGAGGAGTCTATTTGTCCGAGAGACGGGGATTGTTCCTTGGAGGCCTCTGCGCGATATTCAGTTTCATGTTTGGAGTGGGAGGGGGGATCGACTGGAAATTTTCTCCAATTGTAGCAATTTAAATGTTCTTCTTCTTCCTTTATTGTGAAGATATGCCCCGTTCTTCTTCACTCTTCAAATTTTTGTCAAGTGTCCTGAACGAAGTGTGAAGTGGTCTCTGTTGTAAGTGGACTGTATAGATCTCTCTCATAGCTCGTGGGCGGCCGCGGAGATGAATCTTGTCTCCAGGTTGTAAGGCTGAAGACTGTAGTAGTAGTTGGAGATCAGGGCATGACGTGATCTCTTGAAGTTGAAGTTGTGTGGAGAGAGGGCGTGACGTACTTCTCCGGGTTTGGATCTGAGGGCATATCGTGCAGATCCGGGATTGAAGTTCTAGTCGTTTGGAGAGAGGGCGTATCGTGCTCTCCGGTGTGGACCTGAGGGCGTAACGTGCAGGTCCGGGTTGAAGTTCTTGGAGTTAAAAGTTGTAGTATCTTGAAGATCTCGTAGAACTCTCAGGGCGTAACGTGAGAGCTTGTCGGTTAGGGTGACGCAATTCAAGACAAAAAACACACGTCGTTTTGAGCATACATCGTATACCAGTTTATTAGCAAAATTTCACAAGCTTTTATACATCTTCAAATTACATTGGTTAAATGACAAATTAAGTTTTGTTATCTTTCGGCGTCCTAGATTGTAATTTCCCTGACCTAGCTGTGTGCTTGACCTTACCGAGCACGTTTATTATCATATTACGAGAATTGGTGTTATGCTTACGCGATTAATTATTTTTGTAAGATTTTGAAATTGTCACTTTGATCCGAGCTGTTTCGTCCACCTAAGCGACTCAGTTGTTTTAATCCCCTCTTTAATAGTTATTAATTACTTCATATTTGATTACTTTATCAGCACGTTCACTAAATTATTTCACTGACTTGTTAATTTTTGATTACTTAATTTGCAAGTAGAAATTTTCACCTAAGATGTTTTTAATAACAAGTTGCTCTAGTTCTGTTTAATGGTTATTAATCCCTAATTGATGATTATGTTCCCTAAATCCCTATTAAAACCCTACAACCCTACTTAGCTCTCTTTTATGTTGATCGTAGAGTGAACAGATCGTAGAGTCCGGAGATAGCCAACTTTGGGCCCATTTTTTGTGCGGTCTTTCTGCGCTCCTTTTTCCTGGAGGTTTATAGTCTTGCTAGTTTTATTAATCTGGTATCATCTGCTCTTGACAGATGTTCATTTCAAACTCTTTGGATTTCACCATGTCGATTACGTTACAGTGTTATCGTATATCTGAACTTCTTGCTCTGTCCAACTCGGTCTTTCCTCCTGTTGTTCTTAAAGTTGTAACGTTAATTATTTACTTCAATTAATTTTGCTCTTAATGCCGGCTAGCCAATGACTATCGTTATTTCGGACCGAAACGCGAATTCACCACACGGATTTACAAAGGACAATTTTATTACATGGGCCCCTCAAATTTTGGGGCTCTCCAGTCGAAAGTTGGTAAAAATTCTGATCTGAACGCTTTCAAATTCACCAATGCCGATGTACATAATTCAGATTCAACTTTCGTTAGGTACGTCTCCGACATGGAAAGAGGATTCCCTTACACGTCCTCCTCCTATTTCTCCCATATGCGCTCCCTGAATCCCTCCTTTACCCGATAACGCATCTTATTCGCACGTAATTTATGGCTCGCGCGACCAGATAAATTCAGATCTGGGCGAGAACCCGCTGTCATCCGACGCGTTACCATTTACTACGGATTCGAGTTTTTCTCGGCGGGAAGTACGTTTTCGACGTCTCCAAAAATATATTATTATTAGTATTTCGGGGACGCGGGGGAGTGTTGTTTATCGTGCCGAGGGAAAGTGCGGAAAGTGGAAATGTGGCTTTTGTTTTGAAATGAGGTAAATTCTGAAAAAGTGACAAGTCGCCTAAGAAATGTCAATTTGGCGAGAAATTCATTTATCACCACCGAATCGATCACATCACAAAATAATTTATTCGATTTTATTACACAACCAACTATTATTAGGTATTATTTATTGCTTATTAGAAAGTTAGCTTTCTTAATGCGAGGTTCTTCCACATACGCAAAATTTCAGAGCGTCAGATGACCGATGTATACATAATACACTTATATATATTACGACGTTGTTGCCACAGAGGTCAGCACTCGCTATAGTTTTATGTTAGCATTATGTTTAGCACTGAGGTTGGCATTATGTTTTGGAATAAAAATGTTTTATATTTTCAATTTTAGATATATTTGCTTATTCCATTTCTTATTATATTGTAAATTATTATAACTGTATATAATAGTACAAGTTGAATTTATAAACTGAAATAATAACACTAAGATACACTTCAAGTAAAACGTTGGCGAGTCATTCATTTACACAAATTATTCATAACCTCACAATAATTTTTAACCTTCTATAAAGTTACGCAAAATAAAGCTAGTTTTCGACTGTCGGCATTCCCAGAGAGCGTGTCTGTTTTTTTAACCAGTAACTAGGTTGTTGATAGGGTGATAGTAGGAAGAATCAAATTAATATGTTTTTTGTCAATCGAATATCATGTGATCTAAAAACTGTATAATTGGCCAATTATCAATTTGTTATTTAATCACAAGGTATATCACTTGATTTATTATTTCATTTAACTTATCAATGTGTGAACTGTAATCATAAAAAAAAAACTTTCCCTCGTCAACAAATTAAATTTTTCCTCATCTTGACATCCAAATTCATTTTTCACAATTATGAGATTATCCTTTTCCATGATGGAAACCAGTTCGTCAAGAGATGCACCCAAAAATCTAATAGAATCTATAAATCGGAATTTGATATTTGTTCCTTCATCATATGTCGTAAAGCAAATGTACCTTTCCTTATTATTTGGTAAGACGCTAATTCTGCCCGATTTGGCTAAATCGCTAATTAAAAAATGTGAATCGTACCCCGTCAAATTATGAAATACTATGGGCACCACAAATATCTTTTTGAATGAGAGATTGCACATCTTATGCGCCCAGCCCCGTGCTTCCCCACTAAAGTGATCGTGGTCCAAAACCTTTTTCTCCTTGGGTCCAAACGGTTTCTCACAAATATGACATGTTTTCGAGTGAGGTAATTTGCTAGTGACAGGTACAATTTTCTTCATTTTTGACCCTACCAATTTTGCCAATTTTTTTAATTCCGACATAAACCACTGAATACAATATGCAGCACGATAACTTGCATAATATGAGATTGAATTGTCATAGGCACAGTTTAAATCATACCCCACAAAATAGGCCGTATGCTTTTGATATTTTCGTGTAGTAGCAATAGCAGAAGTGTCGTCGAAAACTTCCAAGAGGCTTTCAAAATCTGCATAAATTATTAATGGTGCAGTTTGTTTAAAAATAAAAATTTTAAATTCGACTTATTCATAGGGGGGGAAGATATTTTGTAATCGTTGCTACTCCCACAAAGTTTTATAAGCTCATGGAATTTTACCTGTTTCTGGAAGTAATTTAAACATCTGTCACAAATTAATTTCTTATGTCTATTCTTATTTAGCTGTGCTGAAACTAATCTAGATTGATTTTGGATGTAGCAGTAATGATATTTAATTTCTTCGTCATCCTCATTATCAAACGTGTCATCTTTGAGGTAATACTTATTTTGAATTAATAATAAATTAACGTGCCTATCCAATTTATTTTCAGTTAATCTAACGGGCACTACTGTATACCAGTTTTACTTTAGTAATTCTAAACCATACACATTAACAGATATGTTATTGGCGCGTTCAAATTTTGAAATTTGTGACAAAGGCATCGGAATCTAAATTTTCGGTAACCAAAACTGATTTATAGAAAGGGTATGAGCTTGTTAACTTATTATTATGACTATTTGAAGGAAATAGACCACATACAACAGACCAATAGAACCACGCATTATTATCCCCATTCTGAATATTAATAACTGCAAATTTTCTTTCTATTTCCACTGGTAGCTTTATGAAAGATGAGCCGTTGCCAATTTCGTATTTGTTTACGTTAATTTCTAGAAAAACAATTCGTTGCAAGGTCCACCCTGACTGACGTTCCTGAAATTCCGACATTTTGTTTGAAATTTCATCTTGAATGTTTTGTATGAACCAACTTTGCAAATTCGTTCCTTCGTCGATTATCGCATTTTTTGTATTAAAATATTTAAATTGTAAACTGTCTCCGTCATTCGATTGCTTTATAAATTCGCCACAAAAGCAATCTTCTACTAAAAGAATCAAACCAAATATATTAATAAAGTTATGGCTCGATGACCCACACTAAAATTTAATTAATACAATAATTATTACTCACTCAATCATCAAATAAAAAAATTGAATCAAAATTTTTTTTTAACTAATTAATTAAAATTTAATTTCGCGATATGAATTCCTGCATTGAACGTATCGCAGATATACCAGTGAATATTTGTTATTCGATACATAATATGTATCGAAAATTCTGTCTTTTATGTTTTGATTAAAAATATCATCGAGCATTGCCCGCATAAATGAACGTGCCCTGTCGGGAGGTGCATTGTTGAATTTCGAATTAAATTAGTGAAAAAGGTTTTGTTGAATTCCGAACATCGCGTTTCGTTTGGGAACAATGCTTGTCATGATTAATTAACGCTACATTTAATTCCGTATATTGTATCGAATAACACGGTAACAACTGTTATTAATCTGAAGTTATTGAATAGTTAGCTTTGGTACGATTGGAAATATATATTTTCTATTAATCAGCTTATTATAGTGTTTAACTCATGTTTCTCAAATTTACACAAAAGGCAAAACATTGGTAAATTTGAAAATATTTGAACTTCCTTTTTAACTGTTTTAGAAATATTCTTTCCGTAAAATGTATTTTTGAATTATGATACGAAACCCTTAACCAATTTGGAACATAAGTACCTAAGTTTGTTATTAACTCCAATATGTTGTTAATTTTTGAGATCACTGCGTATGTGATTCAAACTTATAAAATAAATAATAATTTATAAAAAACGAAGTTGATCGGGTTCTTAAAATTTCTCAA
Source organism: Cryptocephalus moraei (assembly GCA_946251905.1). Lineage (NCBI taxonomy): Eukaryota > Metazoa > Arthropoda > Insecta > Coleoptera > Chrysomelidae > Cryptocephalus > Cryptocephalus moraei. The sequence continues at coordinate 17,917,823 of OX276465.1, read as the reverse complement.
GATTAAGATTAAGTATAGTCATTCAGTTTTGGAAAGAAATCCAATTTTCTGTATTAGTGGTAGATAAGATGTTGGTATTGAAAGAAAAAAGAGATACTTAAGTTTTGAGACTTTTGCAAATTCTACAATTTCTAAAAAAAAATTGAAACACAACCTAAACGTTTAACATGAATTTTCTTTTTGTTTTCAGGTAAGTCGAGTCCTCGTCTCCACTGAGTTGTGAACGAGAGTAAGTTCAATTAATCAGCTTTAGGAAGTTTTCAAGATAAGCTTAAAATACGATCTTGGTATTCAAACTTCTATGTCCAAAGGAAATAAGTATTTTTTTTTTAAAATTCCATCTATGGAGCTCAACAAAAGTAGCAGGTATTGAAAGATTGTTCCCTTACAATACGAGGCTGAGATCGTAACATGCTTAAAGAAGTATCGGTCGATGCGTAATTCTACATAATTCTTCTGATTCTTTGCTGCCTTAGTAAAAATGGTTGGAATATATTTGTGAATTCTTAAGCAAGTCCATATTTCCAACAAAGTGTCATGCCTTCAAATAACTCACTTAGTTTAGTTATTACTGGTATAACTGCTTCCTCTTCGTTCTAATGTTATGGTGAAATTCCGGGTCATCTGGGAGTCCAAGCTGTACCATTACCAAGTTTCCACTTTCTTTCCCAACAAAGTGCCTAATGTTATGGTGTTTTGGTGAAATTCCGGGCCGTCTGGGAGTCCAAGCTGTACCATAACCAAGTTTCCAGTTTCTTTCCCAACAAAGTGCCGTGCCTCCAAATAACCCATTTCTTCTTCTTCTTATGGTGCCGTCTCTTTATGGAGGTTGGCTATCATTACAGCTATTTTTACTTTGGATGCCGCGGCTCTGAAGAGTTGGAGGGATGTGCATCCAAACCATTCTCTGAGGTTTCTTAGCCAGGACATACGTCTTCTGCCTATCGATCTCTTTCCTGCGATCTTTCCCTCCATTATCAGTCGTAGTATACCGTATCTCTCTCCACGCATAATATGACCGAGATATTCTAATTTTCGGGCTTTAATCACGTTCGCTAGTTCTCTTTCTCTTTTTCTCGGCGTAGAACTTCCTCATTGGTAATCTTTTTTGTCCATGATATTCTTAGTGCCCGCCGGAAGATCCACATTTCAAAAGACTGGAGCTTTTTCATTGCGATTTTGTTGATTGTCCATGATTCCAGTCCATACAGAAGCACTGGGATTACGTAGCATTTAATCATTCTCAGTCTGAGTTGGAGATTTAAGTGGGGATTAGTGAATAGTTGTTTCATTTTGAAGAAAACATTTCTCGCCTTTTCTATTCTAACTTTAATCTCCATAGTCTGATCATGTTTGTCGTTGATCCACGTGCCAAGATACTGATACTGCTTAACTCTTTCGATCAACAATGAATTGACTTTGATGTTGGTATTAGGATGGCATGATGGATTTTTACTTATGACCATGTATTTCGTTTTCTTATAGTTCATTTTTAAACCGTATTCCCTGCTGACCCGATCGATTTCTTGAAGTATTATTTGAAGGTCATGTATGCTGTCAGTTATGATTAGGGTGTCGTCAGCGTAGCGCACGTTGTTAATGATCTTTCCATTTATAATTATGCCTTCTTTTCTGTTCCCAAGAGCCTCTTTGAAAATGGCCTCTGAGTAGTAGTTAAACAGAAGTGGCGATAAAACACATCCTTGTCTCACTCCTCGTTGTATTTTGATGTCTTCTGATGTCATTCCTTCGGAGCTGATCACAGCAACTTGATTCCAATAGAGATTCTTTATTATTCTAACATCTTGCTCATCAAGTTGGCTTTCTCGTAAAAGATTAATTAGCTTCTCGTGTCTCACCCTGTCGAACGCTTTCTCGTAGTCGATAAATCCCATATATATTTCCTTATTCATATCCAAACATTTTTGTATTATTACATTCACTGCGAATAAGGCTTCACGTGTGCCCATTCCATTTCGAAATCCAAACTGATTTTCACTAATATCGATTTCTAGCTTTTTATATATTCGACTATGTATAATCTTGAGGAAGGTCTTTAAAGTGTGGGACATTAGGCTAATTGTGCGGTGGTCAGAGCACTCCTTTGCATTTACTTTCTTTGGCAACATTACGAAGGTTGATCTCAACCAATCTGTAGGGATGATCCCTGTATGATATATAGTGTTATATAGATCTACTAGTATTTGCAGCTGGTCATATTCTATAAGTTTTAGCAGTTCTGTCGGAATACCATCAGGGCCAGGTGCTTTTCCTGTTTTGGTGCATTGAATAGCATATTCCACCTCCCTCCTGGTAATAGGTGGACCTTTTCTGATTTCTTGGACTTGCAATTCTTCTCGTTGGTCTTCAAACAGTTCCCTAATGTATTCTTCCCATCTTCGCAGTTTTTGGGCAACATCCATAATTAAGTTCCCTTGCTTATCTTTGATGAGACTGTAGCTCTTCTTTTTACCTGTGCCTGTGATTTCTTTGATCTTTTTGTGAATCCCAAAACTGTCATATTTTTTCTCCAGCTCTTCTATTTCATGACATCTCTCTTGCATATATTGCTCTTTCGCTTCAATTATCTTGCGTTTTATTCTTCGATCTATATTTTTATAGGAATATAACCCATTTAGTTAAGTTATTACTGCTATAACTGCTTCCTCTTCGTTCTAATGTTAGGGTGTTGTGGTGAAATTCCGGGCCATCTGGGAGTCCAAGCTGTACCATTACCAAGTTTCCAGTTTCTTTCCCAACAAAGTGCCATGCCTCCAAATAACCCATTTAGTTTAGTTATTACTGCTATAACTGCTTCCTCTTCGTTCTAATGTTATGGTGTTTTGGTGAAATTCCGCGCCATCTGGGAGTCCAAGCTGTACCATAACCAAGTTTCCAGTTTCTTTCCCAACAAAGTGCCATGCCTCCAAATAACCCATTTAGTTTAGTTATTACTGCTATAACTGCTTCCTCTTCGTTCTAATGTTATGGTGTTTTGGTGAAATTCCGCGCCATCTGGGAGTCCAAGCTGTACCATTAACAAGTTTCCAGTTTCTTTCCCAACAAAGGCCGTGCCTTCAAATAACCCATTTAGTTTAGGTATTACTGCCATAACTGCTTCCTCTTCGTTCTAACGTTAGGTGTTGTGGTGAAATTCCGGGCCATCTGGGAGTCCAAGCTCTACCATTACCAAGTTTCCAGTTTCTAGTTGTTTAGTAATTATTTCGGCCCCTATTTCCCCCCTCTCGGTAATCTAAATTCGAAGTGGCAGTATTTTCCTGAGTTACCTTGGAGCTAGGGCTATAAACGTGTGAAATTTGTAGTTTCTATCAAATTCTCACTGTTTTCACGAATTTTCCAAAATTGTTTTGTAGTTCCATTGCCTTCATTGGTTGTAGTGTAGTTTAGTAATTTTAGTAATTTAAAGATAACAGTGTCCCCCCCCCCCTTCCGTACCAAAACTAGATCTCATCCCCTCGCAGTCTCTGCTGCGGGTTACCAAAATTAAACCGAAATTCATGCAAACTAGCCGTTAAAAATCGCTTAATACACTTCGTGTTTATCTTGGCGAAATTGAATAACATTAACCTGAAGTTACGTTTTAACCGACGAAACTTTGTGTTCCCCCACCCCATTCCCTCTCCCTCTCCCCTCTCTCTCTCTCTATCTGTATTTCCCGTCCGGCGAACTTTTCAAAATGTTGGAATAATTAACGTCACGTTTTGAATCGTAGGCGTCGGCCCGTTAAATATCGATCGTCGGTTAAAAGTTAGGCCAGAATCGAAAATCTAACTCGCATTAAGTTAGATTAGATATATTAAATATTCGTCTATTCGTTACGTATCTCCCTCGAACAGTTTTAGGTCGAAAATCTAGGGTCCATTGATCAATCAATCAATAGGGCTGAACAAATTTTTGTAAGTTACCATTCATAACTGGAGGTACTCGTTGAATTGCTTTGTACTCGATTAAATATTATGGTAAAAAATTCAGCCTGAATTTAGTCCATTCCAATTTCCAACTTGTGACGTTCTAAGAAATGGTGAATGCGCTTAACGCTGATACTGCGGTGAGAAATTCCAATTTCGACTTCAACCAAGAATACCCCATTTCGTTAGCGATTTCTTAGTTCTTGTACCAGTTCAGTTTCAGGAACCTCCAGAGACTGCCAATTTGGTAAAGACCTACGGAAAGTTAAATTGTTTCAAGTACCGCGACAGTACTTTTCACCATCTCTCACAGAGGATTTTACATATTTTGGTAAAATGGCGTTCGGCTCGGTCGAGAGAACAAAATCCGGAGCCTCACGAAACGTAATCCGGCCAATAATTATTTTTCACTTAAGCTCGTGGCTAAACGTATACGTAATCCCCAATTTCGATGGTGCTGCATTTGAATATCAAATTTCGTTATGGATAATTAATTTTTATATCGGAGAGCTTAAACGGGTATCGATCCGGCTACGATCGCACTGGCGGTTCCATAAAATTGTAATTATGTCGCTGTGGAGAAGGAGGAGGAGGGGGGGGGGGGAATTAATCGAGTTGTTCTCTTGTAAAGTGAGATTCATCTGAGGAGGTAATTGATGCGGGTAGAATTGAGATCTTGACTGGAGAACAATTTACTTAGGTGTATGTCTCTACCAACGTATGCACCTTGAAATTACTTCCTAAAGAGACAGGATAATTTGGAAAGAACAATTATTACAATTTATCCCATTTTTTATCTGAAATTGAAATAAGATGAAAAAGGCATTTTATGTTGTAAAGGTAGGTCAAATTTTGGGTATTGAGTTATGCTCTTTAATTATTAGTGTTCTGTAGTCTTGTATATTATATTTCGGTCTATTTCCTTGAAGTATCATTTAGTAATGGTTTGTCTATTCATTAGGTGTAAGCATTTGTAAGGTATTGTGTCCCCGTTTGCTATTTCTAATATTTTTTTAAAATTCTTTCCTATGGTTTCGTTGATCTATTTTAACCTCTCAGTATTCCTTCTTCTCGTTTTACTATTTGCCTCAGTTTCTGCCTGAGGGTAACGTATACTTTTGGTATTCTTAAGGCTTTGTTACTTAACTACATCTGTAAGGCACGGGTGTGAAGTTAGCCACAACCAGAAATCTTGTAGTCCGGTAAAATAGGTGCTCTTTTTTGATGTCCAAATTTGTGCAAATAATGTTCTCGTAGAGATTGTTTATTAGTAAACAAATGTATTTACCGCGATTTACCACCCTAGCTTTCGTTTTGGGGTTGATACATAGGGTACATACAAAACTCGAAAAAAATTATTTTAACCACCTAAACTAAATTTTACCATGAAATGTATTCACTTATACATAAGGTATTCCCTAAAACAGTTTCATGTCGAAAATCAGGGGATGCAGTAGTCAATTGGAGGTTCCTAAGACTTTTACTTAGAACTTACTTATTAATTCACTTCCTCCAGTTTTACGTACATAAATACGTACATTTTCTATCTATCTCTCTCTCCCTTTCGCTTCGGGCGAAATTTCCATAGTTTCCCGCTGCCACCAGACGGAAAATCTCATTGTGAGCGCCGCACGCAAACGAAAAACTTCGCCGTTAACGAAGACAGACGCGAGTCCCGGGGCCCTTCTCATTTTTCGGAGGGTTGTCAGACACATTTCACAAGTAACACCAACTCTTCGTAAATTCCTACTCGCTCCTAGACCCCTCGTTTAAATTAAACTCTTAGCGCGAATCGTTCTCGGCCAAGGGAGAGAGCTCCGCGGACAGAATGTTGCGCAGATGACTGGTAGCAGTCTGCGCAGCTGCGCATTATGTCAACCGCAAGTCGTCAATTTTGGTAGTATCGCGATATGTTAAGTACTTTGAAAAAATTTGGTTGTCTGCAAAGTTGGTTTACAGACGATAATTTTTACGTGATAACGTCATAAGAAAACGTAAGAGACGACGGGGTGGAAACAGTGCAATCAGAACGCTCTTCGTCCCCTTCCAAGGCGCTCGCGAACCGAGCCGATCGCCAAATCGAGCTTTCACTCGGACGCTGTCGTGTAAAAGAGATAGATACGTCGCAAGGCAACCCTAAGGTCGATCTCTGTCTATTGTTGTCGCTCTCACTCTAGATCGCACGCATGGGTCTGGCGTAACGTTACGATGTTTTGTGAACCGGCGGGTAGCTGGCACATCGATTTATAAGACGTATATCACGTCGAAAATAATACTCGTGGTACGTCGTATCGGTCGCTAATGACTTTAAGGGGTGAAATCCGCCCCTAAAGTTCATCCCCCGAATGTCGTTATTTTGGACCACTTCATAAATTCTTGGAGAAAATTTCAAAATACTGGACAAGTGTAAAGTACGTCCTTTGGAGGAATTTTTCACCAAAAATGTTAATGAACTTTATTACACACCCTCGACTGTGTAATGAATATTAAAATTTTAAAAAAATTAAAACTAATTAGAGCAACTAAAGTGAAAACTGTTTTTTTTTTCTTAGAAACTACTTGTGAACATTAAGGTGAACTTTAGTTCAAAAATTCATACTAAATACAGCATTATTAGTTAGTTTGTTTAATACACAAGATTCGATACAAAATAGGGTTAATTGCTTCATTTCTTGTCAGATTTTCCTAATTTTTTATAGCTAAGTGGCTAAATTCCCATTCAGTTAAAAATCCCAGTTAGATTTCCGTCTTTCCGCAATTCCTTCGCCCACGTATCGTCGAAGTTGAACCTACTTTGCGCGCAATTAAAATATTTCATGGAGGTCTCATCTGTGCGGATGATTTACGAGGCGAAACGACACTAATAATAAATGAGCTATAAATAAGTTATTCAGTTATTTACTTCTGCGGTAATTTTATTGGAGGCCTCCTGAAACTCAGCCTTAATATTTAATCTTACCTAACTAAATATTGTAGAGGATCGTGGAGGTACATATTGCCTAATACAAAATTTATACTGTGTAACAGTTATAAGTTAGCTCGTTTGGAGTGTACGTTGGAGTAAGTTTTTGTGTTTTTCAAAAATGTGAAACATCCGTCAGGGAAGCTTTTGTCAAAAATGTTATAAAATCTTATTATATTGTAACGTTTTTACTGTAACGTTAAATTTTTTCTAAAATGTGTAATTGGCGATGTTATCAACCCTTTTCATAAGTAAGGCACAGATTGATCTAAAAAATATTTTATATACAATGAGTCTAGCTCAGTATATATGATGTATATATGCGGCAGAGACAAAAGGGGAGCAACCGACCCGAGAGAAGCAGTCATAAACTGGGAACATGTCGACTCTCTGACCTGAGCGGCCGTGCGCGAAATATAAATAAACAACAGTGTGATATAAATTACACATATACAGACACCTAGCGTAGTGTAAGTTATTTTGAGCAAATAAAATGTTACAATAACTGATAAACTAACTAACATACTTGGTGATTATGAAAAATTATGGTGAAAACGTATGGGATTTTAAGTTGTATTTTTGCGTTTTCCTGTTTTTGCATTTCCTTACGATCCTCCCTCGTGTGTTGCTCAGAAATGGCATCACAACTTTGATAGAGATCTTCGAATGGTATCCCGCAGGAGGGCGGAGACTGTTATCCGACCCACATAAACGAGATAATAAATACACTTCCAGGGATCTTTTATTCATTTCGCCTCCCCATAACTCGACCGAGATGAGGTAGGGTGGGGGGGGCGCGTTACGTAATGTCCCGTCACAACTTTTTTAATTTTGTCCCACTTCGCGGAGACTTTCCCGAGAAACGACTCTACCCCCACCCTTCCGCGACCGGAAAAATAGCTCACCTGCGTGTGCTCCCCCGAGGGTTGTGAGGGTGAGGGTGAGGGAAAGTTATTAGTTCGAAAAACGCTCGGGAGTAAAGGCGAAATATGCTGAGGGTTCGGGGAATACTAATGTATAGTATTACGGAGTAAGACATTACGTGTAAACCCCCTTCAGAGAAGATTTAACCAAATTTTGTTTAGCTTGACATTAAAACGTAAAATAAATATACAAGTGTTTGATAGTATATTTAAATTACTAAAAATAATTCTTTAGGAGAATTTCGAGAAATTTTCGAAACACCAAAAAACGACAAGAGTAAAGTTCCCTTAACGATGTTGCTAAAAATATTATTAAACTTTATTATATATATATATATATATATATATATATATATATATATATATATTGTCACACGCCTGAGGACCTAGGGTCCAAAGGGAGTGCTCTGGTTGGGGGTGGTAGCTCGGTGGAGACTAAAAAGAAGACATGGTGAAACAGACAATATTTATTGGAACATTAAATATAGGGGAGAGAACATCATAAAACAAAATTAAGGCGAATGAGCGAATGGCAAGAAGTGAGAAACAGGTCAAAGGGAGGTGGTTGCTTACTGTCGGATGACGAAGGGCAGCAGGCGCGAGGCTCCTCCAATTAGCGGCATGCCGAAAGGACGGGCTCTCAGACGGGCAGCGTGACGTGATACTTGGTGACTGACTGACTCCCCGATCGTTATGATCGAGCTGTATAAATACAAGCGTGATGTTTACGAACATGATGTCGTACCTGTCCGAGAGTCGTATCGTCCTTCGGTTTAAGGTCGCCTCGGTGCTGAATAAGCTTAGACGGCGACCTATTTTCGCTAATTGGGGCCGCATCGCGACAATATTGAATAGCGAACAATATTAAAGTAAAAGTAAATTAGGTACTACCCTGAGGGAGGATTTCGAGAAAATTTCGAAACTGACGACTTCGCAAACTTTTATTGCCAGAATCTCAAAAATGCATAAAAATAATTTAAACCCAATACAATTTATTATGTGTTGCGTTATTTAAAAAAAAAGTTTTTCTAAAAATTTCAGGTATAATTTAACTCACAAATAGTTTTATTAAATTATAAATGCAATAACCCAATATAAAGAAATATTGGGTTGATGGATTATTCTAGAGAAAAATAAAGTACCTAACCGTTTCAACAAACTCTAATAATAATCCCATTAAATCTTATAAAATCTCAGTATTGATTCCTATTGGCCCAATAATCATTCATTTCAAGCATTCTACATAAATTATCGTTTAGCACAGATAAATCAATTTGCGCAAAATAGTTAATCGAATACCAGCACAGCAAAATTGTTCAGTTAAATTTGGCAAATCCCTCATTTACGCTCCTCGTGTCACATTTGATCAAAGCATTTAACCGAGGCGGCTGACTCTGCAATTGCAGGGCTGCACCTAATGGACAAAATTATAATTTCGAACTTAAACGGTCCCCTTCCCGTCGCACAGTAATTTTCAAGATGTCAAGCTGGGCGTGGCGGAGCTCCGTTAATTATTTCACGTCGAATAATAATCGCCTGATGACGATCGGGACGATTCAGAAACGTCGCAGAGTTAAATATATATACACGATTATATGGGGATCCGTTTCGGCTGACGCCGCGACCACGGACGATCAGTCAAGCCTCGACGTCTTAAAGGGCGCTTATACGTTAATTTGAAAGTTTCTTTAAGATTGACGTGACGCCTAAAGTTGGAGGCGATTATTTTTTAACGGCGGTATTTATTCGAATTAACCTAACGCATTATGTGAAGAGGAAACAACAATAAAAATGGTATATACTTGGATATTTACGACCACTAATCATACACACTGAAATCGATATTTTATTTTATTTCACGTACCTACTATTTTATTTTTGTTTTTTTTTGTATCATCGACAGAAGTAAATTTTTATTAGTAAAATTATGAATTCTCGAAGGATATTGTCGCGATGCAGCCCCAATTAGCGAGACTAGGTCACCGCCTAAGCTAATTCAGCACTGAGGTGACCTAGACCGAAGGACAATACGTGACTCGCGGATAGGCGGCGGGCACAAACGACAAGTATTTATACGTATCCATTAAATCGATCAGGGATTAGTCTCCAGGACCTCGTCACGCTGCCCGTCCGAGAGTCCGCCCTATTCGACATGTCGCTAGTTGGGAAAGTCACGAACCGGCCACCCTTCCACAAGTGCAAGTAAGCAACCACCTTTCTTTAACCTTTTGTCATTTGGTATACTCTCTTTTATTCTCTATTTATCATTTTTGCCCTTTTAATATGCTCTCTCCCCTAGATGTTTTGTACCCATAAATCGTCATTAATGTTGCCCTGCCATTTTGCATTGTCTCTATCGTCATACACCCCCAACCAGAGCACTCCCGTTGGGCCCTTAGGCGTGTGACGATATCAGCTAATAGAGTTTCTAAAGACCTATCGTTATTTCGAAACTTCTTTATGAAAGAAGTTGCAACTATTTGATTTCATTTAAAAAACTACCAAATACAAACTTATAAATTTTGGCCGATGGCCAACATCATAATAGGACAAAAGGAACTGGAATGCAAGGAAGAAGTACGATATCTAGGAATCCACATAGACCGAGGACTTACATGGAGAAGGCACATAGAGGAGGCCGAGAAGAAGGCGAAAGACCGATTGAACAGACTGGGACCACTAATAGGACGACAGAGCAAGCTGAGACTGGAAACCAAGAGGAAGATCTACCAATAGTAATGACCAATAATGACATACGGAACAGCAGCGTGGGGACAAGCAGCAAGGACGCACCTGGAGAAACTGGAGAGCATAGAGAACCAAGCGATAAGAAGGATAACGGACGCACCATGGTATATGAAGAATGAACAACTACGACGGAACCTACGCATCGAAGAGCTAAAGAAGATCATCAAGAAGAGGACGAGGAAGACGATAATCAAGGCAATGGAGCACACGAATCCACTAATAAGGAAGGCAACGGACTACGACGAGGACACAAGGTCAAAGAGAAAAAGACCCAAGACGGCAATGAAGGAAGACTAACCAGGAAGATGAAAATACATTAAGAGGACCACCAGGACAACCCAGGAAATACCATCACGCGGAGGAAAGAAGAACCAAGAGGGAAGAAGTAAGGAGCCAGGCGCTCAACTTCAGCGAAATCAGGTCAACATACGGAAAGCTAATAGATACGATTCCGAAACGTCATATAAACGGCGCCGTTACCGTCAAGACAGTAACCGCGGTGGGTACATGAGAACACAATTCCACGTTTAAACACGCGTATTAACGCGCCACGTTAATCCCTCTCGACAAACAGAAGTCTCCCCCATCTTCGATGATCCCGTCCCCCGCGCCCCTAATAAATATTCCCCCGAGGAGCGTTAAACAAACCCCCGTCGACGATTCGAACGCGTGTCGTCGAACACTTCTATCCCTTTGTAATTCCATCATTTCGTGTGAATTACCGCCTCAACGGTCGCCTAAATGCTGAACGAGCCGGAAAACGGGCGTGTAATGGGTAAACTCTACTGCCGTACGGTTCGCGGGGGTGGCACTCATTGAAGCGCGATAAGGGAGGAGGTTGGGGGAGAATTTTCGAAACGTCGAACTTATGGATTTTCCAAAAAATCCATTCGACTTATATATGGAGTTTGTAGTCAGTCGGGATTTTATACTTTACGTTTTGGAAAACGAACCCTTCCTCAAAATTTGACAATATAACCAAGGGAGTAGCATAAGACGACAATTTCGAAGATGTTACAGATTGAAGTTGAACACAACAACCAAAGTTTTGTAAAGAAGTATTCACTATAAAATTGGTTTAGTTAGGCTGTTCTAAATAACTAGACGCGCCAATGATAGTTTCAGGCGCAGCCATGCTGCCCAAACTCGCCGTTTTACCTCGTACACTTTTTAGAACTTTGTGAATCCTGTGAATAAGTTTTCTCAATAAGCACCCTGTGTAATAAACAAAATAACTGGTGTATGTAACACAGACTCAAGTAATCGGACGTATAAAGTCTTGTGAATTGTTCGATGATCATAAATTTCACTAAACACCCCGAAGAGGCAAGAAGTGTTTAAAAGGTACTAAAGCACAGAAAGTTATCTACTTCACATTACTTCACGGAGCAGTACCATGAACCAAAAAACCCTTACAAAGTTACAAAACGGCAATGGCATTCATAATACCTAACAGACATGCATCGCACTGAAAAAACCCTCATTTCCTCGTTTTCGACACAGGACGTGACATTTTAATAAAAGTAGAATGCAACTAGGTAAATTGCGCTGACATCGCAAGAACGACTTGGCAGTTGTACTCGGGGTTACCAACTTGAACTCTGCTGATTCAGTTGAAGGGGCGCGTTATTTGGTTAAGGCGCGGAGACGCGAAAAATCAGGAGTTTGATAATTAATTAATTAGAAAATGGCGGGACTTATGACGTTTAAGGGATAGCTATAGGTCAAGTGGATAGGACAGGACCAATTAGAAAAGTGGAGGAATAATTTTGTCAGCGACTTAGGGTTGTGGAAAGGGAAAGCGGGGTTTCCACTAGAGAAAAAATTGTGGAGAAAGGAGTCGATTGGAGTCGGGGAACGGTCGAGTTTTTCGAGTCGGGAGTGTTTTTCTCAGTGTTCATATTTTTGAAGGTTCTATATTGTGGGAATTATATTTTTTTTGAGTTAGAGTTTGCTTTATATTCGCGTGGCGAAGTCAATTCTTTGAAGTAATACGAGGGAGTCGTAATTGGAAGAGTTAAGTTTAGAGGGGAGTGATTTTGTTGAGTTCAGAGTTTTCAATGGAGAGAATAGTGCTTGAAATATAAGTTTTCCTAGAGATTGTGTTCATAGGAATTTAAAGTCACTCACGAGGGGGTCCTACTTTTCTTGGTTGAGGTTGTTAGTTTGACTAGAGTTTGTTTAGAGTTTTATTGGGAGCGCTTAACGCAAGAACCTATTTGAGAGTAGAGTCGATCGTTCCATTTTTTGGAAACGTGTTTGCGATCACCCCTGCTGAGCTACGAGTTCGCAGGTTTCCAAGCCCAGGTTGTAAGCAGAGTTCACACCGTGGCCCAGTGGTGAGTCTGTTCTGATTTGGGAGGGTTGAACAACCCTTAATTTTTGGGTTTGGTTTTGGTACGTCGCTATAATCTCGATATACCGATTACTAAATTCTTTAAAGGTCACGCCCTGGTATCGTATCGCGTCACAGTTTCCATATACGGGGATCCTAAGATAAGTAAAGGTGAATTGTAAGATTTGAGCTATTTGTTTGGGGGTTTTAGTTTCCTGGTTATCCAAGGATAATTTTTTATTTTATTTTATTGTCTCATTTTGGGGATATCTTGTGGTTAGAATTACTTTGTCCTATTCGACCGTGTTGGGTCAAACAGTTTTTTTTGTTCTTTTTAATAGAGATATTTTTTTAACTCAGTTGTTTAATTTCAAATCGAGTAAAGCAGGCATTCGAGAAGCCCTGCGCCTACGCTCTCTTGAAACATCAGATTTAGAGTCAATTTTATTATATGAGTCAATCCCACCCAAAGTAATATGGCCATTTGCGCCTAAAAGGACCGGCCATTACATAACTTATATTCAAATAAAATCTAAATTATTATAAAATTAAATTAAAGTGATGTTCTCTATATACGCTTGATGATTTACATAACCTTAACCTCATATTCCTTCTCACGGTACAAGTCATGTATTCGTTTACTTACATCAACAATTCTTACTGGAGTTTTAAACAAGCTTTAAGCCTTCACGTTAGGTCACACGTTCAATCACTCCCATTGTGACTGGCTAATTTAATTACAAGGTTCCCTAACTGAATCTTTTTTAAGGAAAGTAATGTAGTAAAGTAGCAAGCTCTTAAAGCAGTTTGGCGATAGAATATCATCCCTAAAATCTCAACCCTGTTTCCTTAATTTTGGTGTCGATTTTGAGTTTTGATATTTAATTGTAACATTTCCCATTAAAGTTAGAGACTTTCTGCCTGTTTGACGGTCGTGTGCTCGTCGTTATTTCGAAGAGGAGTCGCTCGCGCGGCCGGAAAAAAATTTAATTAATACCACGAGCTTAATATTAATGAACGCGAATTTTTAAAATATAAATCTCTTACGGCGAAACGGATCACCTGCAGCTGTTCGCAACTAATTTCGCTAATAGCCGGAGGCGGGAGAGATCGTGGCGTGCAATGCTAATGACATGTGTGTGTGTGTGTGTGTGTGTGTGTGTGTGTGTGTGTGTGTGTGTGTGTGTGTGTGTGTGTGTGTGTGTGTGTGTGTGTGTGTGTGTGTGTGTGTGTGTGTGTGTGTGAGAGAGAGAGAGAGAGAGAGAGAGAGAGTTTGTGCGTGCGTGTGTATTCCAGAAATTCGGCGTTTTCGGGAACGCTCTATCTGTCGCTAACGACGTGAAGAGTTGTCTGATTTAAGGGACGCCGGACATTACCCGAATGAGCTCCGCGGCCGCAGGAGCTTTCCGGGATTACACGGGTCATCCCTTCGTTCCGGTGAATAAGACCGAAAGCGTCACGTCAGGTGGTAACGACGATTTGACGCACCAGGAGAGTCCTTCCTCGATTTACTACCGAAATTAGGAAATGTCTTCACCCTACAGTTACCCTACATAGGCTACAGAGAATTAGAAATGTGTCATACTGAGAGCATTCCGGAAAATAACTGAATGAAACTACCTAAGGCAGTAATCGAAATACGTTTTAAATATTCTCGTCTTGGCCTTTTTGCTACCTTCCCACTTATTATACATTTCGAGCCTAAGTTTCAAACATCGTTTGGTCCCTTACTACTTCAATAAGCTCTTCGAAATTTCTGTACCAGATCACTCTCCATGACATTTCACATGTGTCGCCCTAGAAGAAATTACATCATTTTATACTGTCACGCCCAATGGCGCCTCCACCATATGTCACTCCAATTTCCACACTGTTAGGATGTATTCCTGAATGAGCTCCGAGGGGGAAGATCAGAATGAATAAACAGGAAGGAGTTAGAAAAAATATGCATCAATTTCCATGCAAGACCAGTATGAAGTCAATACATCAAAAATTGTAATCACAGATTTCAGTTGGGGGAAGGAAATTGATTAATCTATATTATATTAATTTTATATTAATTCAATTAACTAATTTAAACGAAGGATGCACTCGAATCGCTATTATATTACTCTGATTTTTTGGATCATGATATCTCTGTGTATAATTTTTTTCAGTCAGTAACTTTCCTTTAATCCAGCTAATTTACGATTTTAGAAACTTATGTGCTCTTATATTTCAAATTGGATAATATTGGAGAGACTTATTAAAATAGGAATTTTTAAATCTTTTGAAAATTGTACGTAAAATTAGATTTTATAAACCTCATTAACACACTTTAGATTTTTATATTCGGTATAAGTAGTATTAAATACAAAAATTTCTATTTCTTCTAAGGTGTCCAATATCTAAAGAGTTTTAATCCGGGCACTTTGTAACTTAATAAATGTAAGGAACGTGGTACGCTTTTATAGTCGATCGTAACCCTTTTGATGACATATGGTGGAGGCGCCTTATGTAGTACGAAAATAAGTCGATTCTTGCAACTTCGTAGGAGTTTAAATCGAGTGCCATGTGGATTTCAGAAACGTTAACGTTTCCATAATATATGGGAGAGTCCCTAGTCTCCTTAGTAAGTTCCAAAATCCACTTGTATTTACAGGAAACGTATTGTTAATAACAGTCTCATTACTTTTGATAAATCGTCTGCTCGAACCGTTTAAATGAGGAAAACTAATCTTTTGACAATAATTATAGAAATATTTCCCGGTGGCTGTCGACCAGCCCCCTCCCCCCCCACCTCCTCCACCCCTCCCCCCCCGCGATTCCGCCGTTGCCAGAATTAACTCGTAAACAAATTTCGAATTCAATTAAATTTTTAATTAGTACGAAAGCGAAATCGATTTCGGTTAACTCGCGTTTCGCATTTACGCTTAAAGTTTGCTTAATGGATTAATGGAGGGCTCGCAAGGAATATCGAGCGGAATAATATCGGCGATCGTTTAAGCGACGGGAAAGAATTACGAATTAAAAGTCCGGTCCTTTGTTTACGATTTGTTATGTTACTGGTTGAACGAAGTGTGAAGTGGTCTCTGCTGTAATTGTAAGTGGACTGTATAGATCTCTCTCGTAGCTCGTGGGCGGCTGCGGAGATGAATCTTGTCTCCAGGTTGTAAGGCTGGAGACTGTAGTAGTAGTTGGAGATCAGGGCGTGACGTGATCTCTTGAAGTTCTTGAAGTTGAAGTTCTAGTTGTGTGGAGAGAGGGCGTGACGTACTTCTCCGGGTTTGGATCTGAGGGCGTATCGTGCAGATCCGGGATTGAAGTTCTAGTCGTTTGGAGAGAGGGCGTGTCGTGCTCTCCGGGTTTGAAGATCTTGGAGTTAAAAGTTGTAGTATCTTGAAGATCTCGTAGAACTCTCAGGGCGTGACGTGAGAGCTTGTAGGTTGGGCTGATGTAAATCAAAACCAACAACACACGTCGTTTTGAGCATACAAGTATACTGGTTTATTACCAAAAATTCACAAGCTTTTATACATCTTCAAATTACATTGGTTAAATGGCAAATTAAGTTTTGTTATCTTTCGGCTTCGTAAATATGGCAATGATTATGTTTTGTCAATGAATTCATTATGATAAAAAATTTTATTAACATTACTATTTTTAATACCAATTAGATTTATAAATTATTGATTAACTTGTTTTTTCCTTTTTATAAGAATTTTCTTTTTCTTTTTATTTATAGATTCAAATTGATTTTTTAATCATATTATCTATAATTTAGGTTGTTATTCGATTCTACTACAATTACACCAGTCCTTAATTCAACCATTACGTATGGTGTTCATTCTTAAGTAAGAAAACGACGTTTAGGTTAGGTTAGGCTTGGTTACGTTGGGTTGCCAACACAATTTTCTAAATTTTTCTACACATCGTCTAATTAAAATTTTTAGATGCGTCAACAAAGCGTGGCAACGATATTCCAAGTTTTTAGCGATTCTTCCAAATCCGATTTTCCATTCTGTTCATTCTAGTGAATTAGTCATTACTATTTTGAAGTATTAATGGATTTTTCTTTATTTAAAGATAAATTTAAATAAACGCGTCGATCACCAAAGAAGTTGAAGTAATTTTGGGTAAATGTTCCTTGAAACTTTTATATTCATGAGGCTATACACATTTGTATAAATTTAATATTTTTCGTTATTTTTCAGGAATCGATCCCAGATTAGTACGACCCTGCTCACGCTTCATATTCACCTCCATAGGTAAGTCACATGTTGACTAATGTTAGTTTGACCTACTTTTCGTAACTAATAGTAATACATTTTGATTAGTTATCAGTTGTCATTTTGTTATAACTCATACTTCGTAAATTAAGCTTTTTAAAAAATTTGAAGTTTGTGAACTTTGAAACTGACTCGCTTAATATAGAGTTTAGAATTAGTTACGTACAGAATTGATATGCATCCCATTGTTTTACCTTGCGAGCTAAAAATTCGAAAGATAGCCCTTTGTTCTTAAATTTTTTAATCGAGCCAATATTGGATTTTAACTCTTATCATGCAATTGTAAATGAACTGCTGAAAATATTTTTGGTTTCACACAAAGTTTAACTAAGCAAAGATTTGTCATATTTCAGCAAAAATACCTCGACATAATTCTATTCAAATGTGATTTTCTGCTTAAATTATTATTGCCATTGTGGAAACTCTTTTATTGGTGATAACTGGCGGTTTTTTGAGGATTTATATCCAGAACGATAATCAAGAAGCACTATCAAAAATATCAGGTTTTTTGTTGTAAGTTAGAACTTACTAACTAATTGGCCGTTAGGTTACTATCATACCGTCTGTGAGAAAATTATATGAGTCATTGTTTAAATAACCGATACACTATTCTAGCCGAGTTTGTAATATTTTGCTGAAATTTTTTTACCACACAAATTTTACGTAAAATTTCCTGTGTTTTACGATAGAAATAATTCCGATTCCATAAAAATTACCGCAAGTCGCAAAAGACCTCAATTTTTCCTCTTTAGATATTCCCATATAATTACCGTTTAACAATAGTCATAATAATAACCAATAATAACATTCATTTTCTCAAAAATCGAATTGCTTCTCACTATTGTACTTTGTCTGGTTATGGGATGATCCCAACTTATACTTAAATTCCTCTCTGTTTCCATCGAGGTTCGGAGGATAAATCTTCATTTGGGACTTTCACGAGTCACGCCGCGACATTAATCTCTCGTCCTTCCGGCCGTCGTCGCGGTCATCATCGCTCATCATCACCTCCTGACGAAGTGAACTCCGATTACAAAAACAGAAATGCACACGCATTCCGCATCGATTGCGAAGCCGGTTCCCTTCCCGGTCGAGTCCCGACGATCGCGTGGTCGGCTGGACGCGATAATTGGATTTTTAATTAACAGAGGAAGAGATTGAAATGAGGGGGAGCGGGAGAGAAAAAAATGCGCGGAGCCAGCGTCAACGCAGCGGCCGCAATTATCAGAAATCGAGAGCGACGACGGTCACGAAAATAATGGTTTTTCTCGGATGGATTATGCGACGGGGGGTTTACGGGAAGAGGGTGGGACGTCCGATTCCGGGATGGTAAACATTTTCCGGGGCGTCCCTAACGAGCGCTTTCTTCGATAAGTTGCCGAAATGGGAAGGACGAAGCAGAAGGAACAACTCGGAGGCTGCAAATGTGTACATAAATGAAATCAAGAGCAATTTGTAATGGTGAATGAGATTAAACGACTTCGTGAATTCCATGAAGTTCATTAATACTTACTTATATACTTCGTCCTCTTCTATCTCAAGTGAGGGGGTGAAGGTTCATAAAAATGGAAGATTCGATTGCTCTAGACACTCATATCACTAGTTTCTACTGTTCCTTCGACTGTACGGTTTTGGTGTATTTCATGGGCGTGGTCTTCGGAGTTTTTAGACAATTGTCTTACAGTGTGGTCGGAAAATGCTCGATTTCAATTCCTAATAGTCAGAAATTCGCGACTCCATCGATAGTTTTCGGAATGTATTGATAGCGTTCCAATTAACATGATGACGTCGGAAAATGCCCCCGAATTTACATTGTAAGG
This sequence comes from Cryptocephalus moraei, assembly GCA_946251905.1. NCBI lineage: Eukaryota > Metazoa > Arthropoda > Insecta > Coleoptera > Chrysomelidae > Cryptocephalus > Cryptocephalus moraei. The sequence goes on along the minus strand of OX276465.1, from coordinate 17,898,838 downwards.
GTCGAAAAATTCAAGGCTTCGTCGGCGGTCTTCAGAATATACAGAAGTTAGTCCTACTGCTTGGTCGGAAAATGCTCGATTTCAATTCGTGATAGTCGGAAAATTCGCGAATCCATCGCTGGTTTTCGGAATGTATTGATAGCGTTCCAATTAACATGATGACGTCGAAAAATGCCCGAAATTATATTGTGGAGATCGGAAAATTCGTGGCTTCATTAGCTGTCTTCGGAGTTTATAGACGATGGTCCTACTGTGTGGCCGGAAGATGCTCGATTTCAATTCGTGATGGTCGGAAAATTCCCGATTTCATCAGTGGTTTTCGGAATGTATTGATAGCGTTCCAATTAACATGATGACGTCGGAAAATGCTTGAACTTATATTGTGAAAATCGGAAAATTCGTGGCTTCATCAGCTGTCTTCGGAGTTTATAGACGATGGTCCTACTGTGTGGGCGGAAAATGCTCGATTTCAATTCCTAATAGTCAGAAATTCGCGACTCCATCGATAGTTTTCGGAATGTATTGATAGCGTTCCAATTAACATGATGACGTCGGAAAATGCCCCCGAACTTACATTGTAAGGGTCGGAAAATTCGAGGCTTCGTCGGCGGTCCTCAGAATATACAGAAGTTAGTCCTACTGCTTGGTCGGAAAATGCTCGATTTCAATTCGTGATAGTCGGAAAATTCGCGAATCCATCGCTGGTTTTCGGAATGTATTGATAGCGTTCCAATTAACATGATGACGTCGGCAAATGCCCCCGAACTCACATTGTAAGGGTCGGAAAATTCGAGGCTTCGTCGGCGGTCTTCAGAATATACAGAAGTTGGTCCTACTGCGTGGCCGGAAAATGCTCTATTTCAATGCGTGATGGTCGGAAAATTCCCGATTCCGTCAGTGGTTTTCGAAATGTATTGATAGCGTTCCAATTAACATGATGACGTCGGAAAATACCCGAAGTTATATTGTAAGGGTCGGAAAATTCGGAGCTTCGTCGGCGGTCTTTGGAATTTATAGACGATTGTCTTACTGTGTGGTCGGAAAATGCTCGATTTCAATTCGTGCTAGTCGGAAAATTCGGGAATCCATCGATGGTTTTAGGAGTTTATTTATTGCGATCCAATTAACATGATGCGGTCGGAAAATGCCGAAACTTATCATGTGAAGGTCGGAAAATTCGCGACTCCTTCGATGGTTCTCGGAATGTATTGATAGCGTTCCAATTAACATGATGACGTCAGAAAAAGCTCGAACTTATCATGTGAGGATCGGAAAATTCGCGGCTTTGTGAAAATATAATTACACATTTGGAGATCAGAGTCATTTTGAGATATAACAATGGATAATAGGCCAACCAATAGAGATTTTTCTGCACACTAAAATATAACCGGTCAAAACCTATACTATCGTGTAGAGGATAGTTCATAGATGAAAACCCACCTTTTTCCCAATGAAATCGGTGTTGTTTTATAAATAAATTATAGTGCAAAAAATGCATTTTTTGTTTTTTACAAATATTGCGAAAAGTAATGAAGGGATCGTTATACTACCAATAGGACATTATTACCTATCACTACCCCGAAGATAGTTTTTCCAGCATCAAATTAGTCGACATTACGTATTTTTCAAAAAAGAAAGATTTTTGGGGGTTTTCCCAGATTTTCTCATTGAAAAATGGTCCGATCGTGTTGTACCGCAAACCATTTTCTAGGTTTTATGCGGTCAGAAATGCCGAAACTTATCATGTGAAGATCGGAAAATTTGCGGCTTCATCGGCGGTTTTCGGAGTTTATAGACGATCCTACTGCGTGGTGGGAAAATGCTCGATTTCAATTCGTGATGGTCGAAAAATTCGCGACTCTATCGATGGTTTTCGGGATGTATTGATAGCGTTCCAATTAACGTGATGACGTCGGAAAATGCCCGAACTTATCATGTGAAGGTCGGAAAATTCGCGGTTTCATCGGCGGTCTCTGGAGTTTATAGACGATTGCCTTACTGTGTGGGCGGAAAATGCTCGATTTCAATTCGTGACGGTCGGAAAATTCGCGACTCCATCGATGGTTTTCGGGATGTATTGATAGCGTTCCAATTAACGTGATGACGTCGGAAAATGCCCGAACTTATCATGTGAAAATCGGAAAATTCGCTTTGTGAAAATATAATTACACATTTGTACATCAGAGTCATTTTGAGATATAACAATGGATAACTGATATAAGACGTAATCTTTTTGTGCTGTACCTACATATAAATTGTATTTATTAAATTTTGCCATATAAACTGACGTTTATTGACGTCAAATCGAACCTATAAAGTCATTGTTCATTTTGGGCAGCGGATTAATAGTTATTTATTCAATTTTGCCGTATAAAGTGACGTTTTATATGTTTAAAATTGTTTTCTTCGTTGTCAAGGTTGCGGCACAGAAGTTGTCATCTTGTCAAATTTTCTCTTCAAAATTGGACTTACTCCGCTAAACGTCAGTTTAATATGCCAAAATTGAACGTTGTAATACACTCGCGGATACAATGAACATTTATTTATTATTGATATGGCTTTTCCTCCCAACTTTGAATTGAGTTGGCGAATACGTTTGAAATGGATAACAGTATTCTGTTCTTACTGAAAATATGTCCTGTGCTTGCCTTACATCTTCTCCACCGAACTATGCATGTTTCCCTACTAACTGCACTATCTGCAAGTATGTACCGGTCGTGAATAACATTACTGAAACGCACACCCTCCCCGGAGGATAACCAGCATTCAAAGCCTATAGAAGCGAAAACAGTTTCCAAGGCAACAATACACCTCTGCCCCGTGGAGTGTATGTACATACGGGTTTACAACGTTCATTCACGATATTAACAACGCCTTTAATTATTACTCGCTGCGCAGGGCTTGTTGTTTGAAATTTTTCCCTGACGTTAAGTTAATTAAATTTCATATTGCGCTACCGGCGGCGGCGGCGGGGAATTTATGGATTTCGCCTCTGCTGCGTCCTGCCCCGTCGGCGTTCTTATGCCCTGCAACATCAATTAATAAGCTAAGGATATATGTATGTGCCTATGTAAGCTTACACCTGGGTATGGATGTATTTTAATTAGTGGGGTTTTAAACGAGGCACGTTAGGGAGGAGTATTTGTTTCTTCTTAAATTCCCTCGTTCGTTGCTGCGTTATATTTTAATTTGTTTTAAGGCAAAAAGACAATATATATTACTATACTTTTGATTCTTCTTCTGCTTCTTATAAAAATGGTTAATCATTGGCTGTTCAGCCTGTTCCAGGGTTCATTCCCTTCGCTCGTACATTTCTGCCATTCCTTTCTGTCTTCATAAGCTGCCCAGTTGCCAGGAAAAAGTCGATGCAGTGAATATAAAATATGCGTATAGAAGAAGAACAAAAATATAGATAATAATAAAGAATCTTAATAAAGAATTATTTATTAAATATTTTATCCCGTGTAGTTGCATGTTTGAACAAATGTGTGGCTTCATGAAGTGCCGGGAGAGGTATTGACGAGATACCTCGTTTTACGATTTACCTTGTATTCACTTGATTAACTCGTGAACCTGTCGCTGAGTTCGATACCTGAAAATTTGCAATTACAGGTGGACTATATTTTGATAACCGCGGAGCGGATGTTAATTATTGCAAAAGTTGTAATTGCAGGTCGGTGACTCGTAGGGGCTACGATGACCCAGCTCGCTTAATTAGGTCGCGACAATATATTTTACTGGGAAAAAGACAAACGTTAGTTGATTTGATTCAAAATGTTGGCTAATAACTGTAAACTAATAAAATTCGACATTTTGTCAAATTGTCAAAAAAAACAACAAATGATTGTCAATTTTTCTGAAACATGACATCAAAAATATGTACAATTTTAGCGGAGGATTTATTTCCTATTACAACTTAAACGACTGTTCGCATATTTCTGATATTTCGTTCACGAAAATAGGCTGCTACAACACGTGGAAACATTCATAATAACTTTGGAACGATAACTGCACGTTCGGCTAATTAATATCCAATTCTAATTCTCGCATTCGTCGCATTCCCGACCGTTTGACAAACATCATCATTATATACGTATACATAACGTACAAAACGTACCCTCGATACGTCCTAATTTATATAATATGTGTATATAAATGGAATTCCTAACGAAACATACCCCCCTCCCCTCCCTTTCGAATATTTGTTTGCATTTCATTTATCCTCGTTTCGCATCGCCGAGAGGAATATCCGGAATTCCCCGAAGACTTCACGGATTGGAAATTCTTCGGAAAATTTATGCTAAATACGAGGGAGGATCGAGCCGTGCCCGGATTATTCCAGGTGTCGGTAAAAATACGCGGAGTTTCGGATCCGGAGTTGGGTACTTAATTTAAGGTGTAGGGGGTGGGTTACTGGTATTTGTTACTGCAATCGATTGAGCGTAATCTGCAATCTGTCCGAATGATCTTGTCGATTCTGTGAAGTTTTGAAGTATTGTGTCTTCGTTTATGGGGAAAGCCTTACTATTTGGGAGTTTTAGAACCGAAACAGGAATGGGAAGACCCTGAAAAGTCACGTTATTACTTTTCCAATGATTCATCTTGAATAATTAGCAATACGCTATCACATTTTATGTGATGTATTTTAACTCATTACTTATATTAATAAATACTTTTAGTCGTTATGTCTTGTCTCATTGAACCCATCTCAATATACTCAGCCTCGTTTCGAATTATCAGAATTAATTAACGTAATAGATATCGATTATAGTTAATGCCACGCGATACTTCGATTAACAATTAAGCGTACAGACGCCATTTAGAGAAGTTGTGGCACCTTCGAATGTTTTTAGATTTCAAAGAGATGGTGGACAAGATATTAACACTTTTAGGCGTTAATAGTTACATTTTCTACATCGACCCGGCTAGGTTTAGATTGGGTCCGGTTAGGTTTAGGCTTCTGGTCGAACCTTCTAGAATTATTTAGATATTTCGAACTGAAAGGGCTCCTTTGGTAATCAATTTAAGTTCTTCTAGGGAATTCTGAGACGCTTAGAACGAGCTCCATGCATTCTAGCCTATTCGGGAAAGATTTCCTTAACCTTCTAGATGTTCTGAACCAATATAGTACGTAATTTAGGATCTTCTTGAAAACTTTAGCACTCTTGTTCAGCTGTAATCCCTCTGCACAGATCCCAGTCCCTTTAAACCTCATTGATTTTGGATCCCTTTGTTCTCTTCAAATTATTCCAATTGATCATATATTTTAATAGCATGTTCTGGTTGCAGAAATATTCTAGATTCTAGAAGGATATTTCGATTAGAATTTAGGAGATTTTATAAAAAGTTTGCGATGCTTTGGGATGAGCTAATATTGGAGTTGGAAGCTGTAGGGGACTTATGGTTTATTTTCTGTAAAATCCCTTCCAGCCAGTAATACATTCCATTAGGATATTGCAGCGGTCTAGAATCTTCTAGAACTTACCAGAACGTTTGAGATAATAGTAAGTACATGACGTCATACAGTAGGACAAATAAAGTGTTTTCCCAAACCGTCTAGAAGTGTTTCGAACTGGATGGGGTCCTTTAGTATATAATTTACCTAATCTTTTCTAGATGGTTGTGAGATCTATAGGTCGAGCTATATTTATTCTAGGATTTTTGGAAGAGATATCCTAAACCTTCTAGATGTTCTATCAAAAAATTTTCTAACCCTAATGGTCGGATATTTAGGGAAACTAGTGTAAGACCAGGCATGCTGAGACGATTAAGATAGACCGGTAAGGTCCTCTAGAGTTTCCCTTACATCTTCTAGAAGCTTATATCTAGTCGTGGACTAGTTTATAATCTTCTTAGAAACCGTGGAAATCTTACAACAAGCCATGTTTTGCTCCAAGATCTTTGATAGAACTCCTGGAATGATAAGATATCTTTGTTTTGTTCAAAACCTTGTCTGATCGGTAATATAGACTCATGGGATACTCAGGTTGGGTTTCTAAGCGGTCTAGGATTTACTAAAAGTTACTATGGCATCTAAAGTGGACTGTAAAAGCTGTAGGATCATCTAGAACTATCTAGAAAATCCTGCATTGTTCCAATAAAGACAGCTTAAGAGCTTGAATGTTAGAAGGTAGACGAGGCGAGAGTGGAGGTAATTCTCGGAAGAACGGAGAATCTATACTCGAGAACTCTCGAGAGGGTTGAACAGGGTAACGTAAATTGGGAAGTAGTTGTAAAATTTTAAAATTAGAAAGTGAAATTGTACCAAATTTCTCTGGTATTACAAATTTGAAAAAAAGGAATTTCTAAATTGCCAGATCGGCCATCGACCCGAATTAAACTCCGAAGTGCCTCTCCCGTAAAACGTCGAGGCGTCCCTTAAAAATTGCGCTCTCGTAAATCCCCGTCCCGGAATTATTCCGGAAACATTCCAGGTACTTCCTCCCGTTCCCGTCACGTCGTTGAAGTAAGTAAACGCCTAATAAGATTAATTGTAATGATTGCGACAGCCGTGGAAATGACCTCGTAAAGCGAGGAGAGTTGCACTCGGGAGCCGGATTAAAATCGGATATTTAAAAGGTGGCGAAACGTGGCAGACGTGATAACTAAGTAAGGGAGAGGAAGGGAGGGGAGATTTCCTGGAGTTAGCGTTTTCGTATTGAGAACACGACATACTAAACTCTGTTGTTGCAAAATGGCGAATTCGCACTTACTATCGGTTTTACGGTTATGATAATGAGGGGAAGGTGCGATTCGTAAATAGGAAAGGCATGAACGGAATTATCAAAATCTTATACAAATATGGTAATATCTAGAGCATTCTCTCATTTGGATTAAAACTAATATATTAAGCAGTATGGAACTTTTAAATAATTTATCCGACAAAATTCGAGTTAATTTTGTGTTAAATGGATAGGACTTAATGTTGCATTCATCAAATCAACAAAATAAGCGATGATCTTGAAAATCGTATTTTTGGGCGCTATAATTTAATACCTCACTCGATATGGTAGAAACATAAATTGTGAATATAATAATAAATTGTGTCAAGGCTCTTACTAAGGAATAAAAATATGGTTGTACTATCACATCAAGGTATTACGATATTAACTTAATCCAACTAATTTTTTTCTAGTTTTGTGTCATTTTTACAAAGATAGCTATAACTCAAAAATAAGTTTCTTTTAAATCAATCTTACTTAAGCTGTGATGGTTACCTTTATACCGTTTACGTAAACATAAAATATGAAATATACATATTCATACAGTGACAGATAGTACATAGAAACTACAACATACGCCGTCCACACAAATTGTTAACGTACAGTTTTGTGAAAGTTACTTTCTTGTGAAACTGATGTAGTTCACTTATGAAATATCTTGGAACTATGTGTAGTAGTAGGTAAAATGCTATTTTGCCTTTGAAAGTGAAGTCAGACGCAGTACTACGAATTTTAAAAAAATACTGTTATTCGTTATATACTTTCATACGAATCTAACGTTATAGTTAGATATGTTAACGTTATATAACGTTGTGAAATGGAGAAGAATGCAATCGCCACGGTCCTTACGAAGGATGAAAACTAGTATACTACTATCTATTTAAAGTACTATGGTACTAACTTAGAAAAAATGTGTTTTACTAAGATAGTGTTTTACTCAGTTAAAAATAAGTTCCGTTTGAATCAATTTTACGTAAAAGTTATTTGTTACCTGTTGACTGTTTATGTAAATATAGATATGAAATATGGACCAATGTTTATACAGTGACAAATAGTACTTAGACACAAAACACAGCCACACAAATTATTGACATCATGATACAGTTTGTAAAATTTACTTTCTTATGTAACTGATTTTAACTTATCAAATATCTTGCAACCAATATGTAGTAGTAGAACAAGTGCTACAGCAGATTTTCAAAGTAATATGAACGGCTTCCAAACAGTTTCAGAACAGAAGTTCTCGGAGTATTAAATCAGTTCTAGAACGGTTTAAATCTATGTCAGGACTGTTTGGAGCATGAAGTGAAATTTTTAATTGTACGTCCTTTGAGCGCTGTAAAAACATTTCCCATCTCCGTAACTTTCGCTCCGACTTTCCCTAAGGACCCCTCCCGTAAACCCTTCCCGCCCTGCGACATCATAAAACGGCATTACCACAGATCAACCCTCGTCGAATTCTGTGACTGATGCTAATGCCGGCCAGACGCTCTCCCGCTCTCCCGTTTTTCCGTTATCTGTCCCGCAGGAGCGGGGATTTTCTCGAAACCCCTGCCACCGTGTTTTGTTAATTATGCAACTCCGAGCTTATCTCAATTCGGTAAAGCCACGGACGCTTGTTAGATCATTATTGGTCCGCTGACGTTGAATGATGTTGTGACGGCGACATGTCCGTGCGGTGGGCGGTGTTTTAAAACGAGTTCGGGATGGGTCGGGTGTAGAACAAGGAGGAAACCCCTCTGCTTGACACGGGAAGGGGTTTAATCCTCGAGATGTACGTTTCGGGGGGAAATTGTGGAGAAAACACTCTGGTGGATGTTGTAGTAGATAATAACGATGTATTCGGTGATATATACAACGACACAGTCGTCGCAGGTGTATCTGTCTAATCGTTGCTGCATTTACAACCCTCTTGCTCCTACCATACCTGTTGCCTATTACTGGAAACAGCCAAAAACTCCAGGCACGATTCAAGAAATTACAAAGATTCGAGAGATTTGTGAGAGGTGTAAAAATTGATAGAATTTTTTTGATAACCATTGAAATTAATACGCGTTGTTTTAAAAAATAGAAAAATAAGTCATAATTAAGAGCGAAGATAGTTACGTAAAATATTATTGGATTGTTTTAACGTTCGCACACGAATCAATAACACTAGCGACCATTTCACGTTACTAGAGGAAAACAATTACGATTAAACGTGAACCGGTCAAGTTCAATTCTTCATACTCAGCTGACTAAGCATAACACGACGTTTAGGTAACGTGATAACAGTCGCTCCTCGAGAAGGTCAGTCTGGGTGCAAGGTAACAAAACAATACTATCTCATTTAACGAATGTAAAATAAGATGTATAAAAGCTCTCAAATTTGGGACAATAAATCAGTATACGATGTATGCTCAAAACGACAGGTATTGTGATCTTTCTTCAAACCGACAACCCCTAACCTCAAGAACTTCAACCCCGGAGAGCACGTTACGCCCTCTCTCCAAACTACTAGAACTTCAACCCGGACCTGCACGTTACGCCCTCAGGTCCACACCGGAGAGCACGATACGCGCTCTCTCCAGACTTCGAGAACTTCAACCCCGGACCTGCACGTTACGCCCTCAGGCCCACACCGGAGAGCACGATACGCCCTCTCTCCACACAACTGGAACTTCAAGAGATCACGTCACGCCCTGATCTCCAACGACGACTTCAGTCTCCAGCCTTACAACCTGGAAACAAGATTCATCTCCGCAGCCATCCACGAGCTACGAGAGATATCTACATACAGTCCACTCTCTAAAGAGATCATTTCACACTTCGTTCACTATGCGTCTTAATAAAAACATCACATCGATGCTTTGAAGAAGATTAAGGAATTTCCCGCCTTGTTAGAATTGTAATGATCAATTACCCTCTACCTCTCTAATCGGCTTGGTGCTATTCGACCACCCCACATACTAAACGGAAATATCTCACCGTTAGGGAGCAGAAGTAAATCGACATAGTTTATCGACGTAATGAGGTTACCCGCTCACAATTACCTCAATTATATTGAGGTAATTTGAATTGAGAGGTCTGCAGGTGGCGCAGAATCGAATTTAAAACCGTTTGGAAGTGAGTGAGTTTTCCTGCCCGGAGATATTGCCCCTGGGACGAAATGACGGATCGATGCGTTTAGAAAAAATGGTGGAAAATAATGCGGAAAAGCTGGAAGCGAGAAACGCTCTCCCATCCATCCATCCCCGTTTCAATTTAACGATCAGACCGCACTCCACGGGCGGCTTAAGACTTGAGGTTCGAGCGTAATATTTCTAGAGGGTCGCCATAATTCCCACACGTACACCTAACGAACGTACTGCGTTCGTGCTCTTTACCGGACTTTACTGAACTTGCCTTAGGGGCGAAGTTACGTTTTAATTATGTACTATATCATCTTCAATATTTATCGTTTATAAACCTAAAAATGATCGATTTTACGTTTGTTTCATTTAATTCGTCACGTTGTATATCCAGACGGAAGTAATTCTGCTCTTATCATTTCCGTTTTGTACGTACACTCTTCCCGGGAGATTTAAGTATTCAAACAACATTACTTTAATGCCAGTAATCGGTACTTCGCCCTTGTAATTCGTCTTGATTTAGAAGTTTCCCGGCGTCATCCAAAGTATTTAAGAGCAATACAAATGAGATATTAGAGTCTACGAGCGGAGTTTAAAATGGCGGATTTGTAGCAAATTAAGTACTTTTGTTACGTTTAAGTTGAGTCTCGAGCGAATCGGAACAATAGCGATGTTAATAATATTATATTTTGATGGGGTTTCCAGTAAAACAATTGAGGTTAGAGTTGTGAGAGCTTGCAATTAGGTACTTGGCTTAAGTTTTCAATGTTGCTTAAATATGAAATAATTAAAGCTTTTTTGTAATAAACGTCTCATATTTAATTACAGGTTAGGTACTTCAAAACTAGATTACAGAAAGAATTGTTGATATTAAGTTCTTCTTATTGGTTACATATTCTTCTGTTTCATCGATATCGATATCAATTTGCTTAAATTTTGCAGTATTTTTAATTATTTTTTTTTAATCTTAGATGACAAGTACTGTAATCGAATGGATTATTGGAATAAGATTTTTGGCTAAATTTCCTCAAAATTCAGGGAATTATTTTTTCCTAAACTCTCGAGCAGTACTTCCACAAGCCAATGTGCCTAATAAAATTTAGGCACATTTAGGCAATTTAGGCGTTCCTGGAAACTTTCCTTTGAGGAAATTCAAATTGAAAGCGTACCGCGCCCACCTCAAAACGTTTGTTAGCAATTAATAAACAATTAAAAAAATGTATAACTGTACCTGTCACCGCCAAATTACCACCTGATAATTAAATTTCTTAATTATCCCGTCGACGCCGCGTTCAGATGTTTCGAATGTATTCAACCGACTGCGAGAAAAACACCAACAGAAGTAGACTCCGTGGGCTCGTGAAAAATGCCAGATGACGACGTCGATGACATTTAAGTGAGATAATGACGACTGTCAAGTTGAGCCCCGTGTCGTTTCAAAACGGGCCGGGATGATTGATGTCCGCGATAACGGCTCTTTTGTCCGGGGCGTATTTAATTTTGTTATCATCCGAATGATAAATCGGCAGAAATGGAGAGGAGCCGGTTTTATCCTCTTCCAGTGACGAATGTAGAGACTCGCGATTTTTGAAATTTCATGTCAAAGCGAGACGAGAGCGTTATTAATGAAAATTTTTGAAAGTGTGTGTGTGTATGAAATTAAGTAAAATCTAAGCCACGCGAGGAACCTTGTATTATTGGTCTATCTATTTTTAATAAGCCTTAAAAGCCTTAAAATGTACTCGGAGTGATTTTGCTCTCGTTGCACTATATCGAACCGGAAACTAAGACATTCCTTAATTTGGGATAACTTCTTCACTACATGGACACTTTCTGGTGGTCTATGGTGGTACATATGGTATTTTCTACACTGCGTGGAGGAGAAAGACTCCTTGGATGTAACAGAAACACGCTACTGTGGCCCCGGGACAGAAGAATATCTATCTACACTTCTGGTGAAATTAATTATAACGGTGAAGTTCAAATCTCGATCCCGGATTTAAACGCTTATTCTGCCCCATGTAACAGTTACTTATATTTTGAAGATTAACTGATTAAAGATGACGATATAGTGCTTGCCGAGTTAACTTTATTAACAACAACACTTTCCATTTCTTCAGAGAGATAAGTTATGAATTAGAGGGAATTGTACTCGATTCTGTTCGTGATCTCGGGCTAGCGTCTACTCTGAAAGATTATCTTGAGTATACCAAAGGTATGAAGGCAGGATGGTTTCCAAAATAGGGATATTTATACCAAAACTCAAGAACAAGCAATTCACAGAACAGATAATAGTGGAATCTTTAATACGATAATACCTCTAAAAAAATCTAAAAAAGATTATGTTGGCCCAATATGGATTAGATTCACCTGTTTGTCTACATAACCCCACAGACTATTAATATGACAACGTTTTCGTAAGAAAGTGTTATTAGTTTACATGCCGATAGAGTTGATGGACGCGGTGCAAAGCGGAAGGCAAATACGGGCACCGTTGGTGAATTGCGGTAAGCAACAAAACAGTTGTCCATAGACGTATCACTAAGGAGACTCCAAGAGAAACAAAATTGAGAAACTAAGAAATTTAGTCTCTTTTTAGTACAAAACAAAATTAATTGCAAATGCACCTTGCTTTATTTAACTCCAATGAGGGGATACAATACACAACCTCTATAAATTTCCGTATTAATTTGTCATATTTAGGTTTCAACGTCTTTTCTTCATTGCTATACACTTTGCATAACGTGTATCTATCGAACATTGTGTCTAAAAATCCTTCACGAAGTGCATTGTAAACAAACGAACATCACGTTGAAAGCATATGAATCCATGTTGCCGCTCATATCGAAAGTCGCTATTTATTCTTTTATCCAAGCCAAACCAACCTAACCTTTCCGGCTGAGTCGTAAGCCCAGAAACGTGCAAATAAGTGTATTGAAGATGAGTACTATATTAGTCAGTAGTTCTAGTGTAGCGACAAATTGCTTTTTTGTGAATTTATGTTATTAATTACGTGTTATCACTTATTTTGTAGATATATATTAATTTTATTTATGTTTTGGTTAGTAGTATTGATAAATTGCTCTTAGACAAAATTTTAACCATGCCAGGTATTAAACTGTCAGTTTTATGTCTTAAGCACTATACAAGAAATTCTCATTTATACCCAATCGGGTGACACTGTCCCCAAAAGTGTTGTCGTTTGTTAGTATTCGATGGGTACTTTCTACCTGCTTCTGACTCAACAGGGAGGAAAGTTATTATACAAACACACACCGCATATGGAGAAACGACGAATTTCTTTACTTATTTTGAACCACCCAACAGGGCTTCGGACACCCTTTTGAATGTATAATGAGGTGCTCTGCTATCAACTTCTCTCGTTAATGAATAATAATCAGTCGAAACCGGTCGCGGCATTATAGTCACCTGTAGGCGAGACTTTGAGTTTTATAACTCAAACCATTACAACCCTGCGTACGTATGACGTACACATCCCCTCGCTCGTTTTTTAATATTGCAGTCAATTAAACAGATTCGCCCGTCAGGTCGGACGCGTGGAAAACTCCCGTCCGCGGAATTGTTTATGTAATGTTTCCCTGCCCCTCTTCCCACGTACCCGCCGATAATCCCATCAACCCCTTCGGCCCCGTGAAACGGTGCCGTAAACACAACCATCGAAATTTAATCGAGTCTGAACCTCGAACCTCGAAAACAACATCGGGCCGGAATTTAATTAGCGAATGAGATTAACGTACGGCGATAAATGCACAATTTTTTATTTCACGTTACATCCCTAATTATTAATTAAGGGAGCGGTAATGAGATCGGGCGAGGGGTCGTAGTGATAATTGCCGTTAGACGATGACAACGGTAAATCCCCGCCCGAGTGTAATTCCCTTCTTCTGCGGGGCAGATTCTTGCTTTGAGCCCTTCTACGGTGATAAGGGGAATTTTATTAAAAGTTACCGGGGAGGCGAATAATTAAAATTAAGAATGCCGGGATATTGGCTCGAGAATGTTGCGGAGGCGATGAAATTAAAAACCGTGGACGTGTGGTGACCCCAAACTGGAGAAAAGGCCCCCATGTAGTACGAAGTGTTCGAATTAATACTTTTGGATATGTCATTATTTTCTCTTTACCTGTGTTAAAAATTTCTCTTGTCTGATTAAAAGTATTATTTACTGTTAATTAAACAGTAAAAAAAAACATTGAAACAGGTGGGGGAGTTGGCGAGCATGAGTAGTGTGGACATAACACCTAGAGAAATTAAATCTTTTGGGGTTGTAACGGTTGTTGCAGGTGCTTGGGGAATTTAACGGGTCTTTTGCAGGTGTTTTAACGGTTTTTATGGGGAATTTAACGGGTTTTCTGGGGACTTTAACGGTTTCTGCAGGTGTTTGGGGGATTTAACGGTCTTTTGCAGGTGTTTTAACGGTTTTTATGAGGAAATTAACGGGTTTTCTGGCGACTTTAACGGTTTCTGCATGTGTTTAGGGGATTTAACGGTCTTTTGCAGGTGGTTTAATGGTTTTTCTGAAGAATTTGGGTTTTCTGGAAACTTTAACGGTTTCTGTAGGTGTTTGGGAAATTTAACGGTCTTTTGCAGGTGTTGTAACGGTTTTTCTGAGTAATTTGGGTTTTCTGGCAACTTTAACGGTTTCTGTAGGTGTTTGGGAAATTTAACAGTATTTTGCAGGTGTTTTAACGGTTTTTATGAGGAACTTAACGGGTTTTCTGGGGACTTTAATGGTTTCTGCATGTGTTTGGGGGTTTAACGGTCTTTTGGACGTGTTTTAATGGCTTTTCTGGGGAATTTGGGTTTTCTAGAAACCCTAACGGTTTCTGTATGTGTTTGGGGGATTGAACGGTATTTTGCACGTGTTTTAACGGTTTTCCTGGGATATTTAACGGGTTTTCTAGGAACTTTAACGGTGTCTGCAGGTCTTTGGGAAATTTAACGGACTTTTGCAGGTGTTTTAACGATTTTTCTGAGGAATTTGTGTTTTCTGGAAACTCTAACGGTTTCTGTAGGTGTTTGGGAAATGTAACGGTCTTCTGCAGGTGTTTTAACGGTTTTTATGGGGAATTTAACGGGTTTTATGGGGAATTTAACAGTTTCTGCAGGTGTTTGGGGGATTTAATTGTCTTTTGCTGGTGTTTTAACGGTTTTTCTGGGGAATTTGGGGATTCTGGGAACTTTAACGGTTTCTGTAGGTGTTTGGGAAATTTAAGGATCTTCTGTAGTTGTTTTAACTGTTTTTATGGGAAATTTAACGGGTTTTCAGGGGACTTTAACGGTTTCTGCAGGTGTTTGGAGGATTTAGTGGTCGTTTGCAGGTGTTTCAACGGTTTTTATGGGGAATTTGGGTTTTCTGGGAACGGTTTCTGTAGGTGTTTGGGGTATTTAACTGTCTTTTGCAGGTCTTTTAACGGTTTTTCTGGGGAATTAGGGTTTTCTGGGAACTTTAACGGTTTCTGTAGGTGTTTGGGGGATTTAACTGTCTTTTGCAGGTGTTTTAACGGTTTTTCTGGGGAATTTTTGTTTTCTAGGAACTTTAGCAGTTTCTGTAGGTGTTTGGGAAATTTAACGGTCTTTTGCAGGTGTTTTAACGGTTTCCATGAGAGACTTAACGGGTTTCCTGGAGACTTTAACGGTTTCTGGGGGATTTAACGGTATTTGCAAGTATTTTTTTCGGTTTTTCTGGGGAGTTTGGGTTTTCTGGGAACTTTAACGGTTTCTCTAGGTGTTTGGGATATTTAACGGTATTCTGCAGGTGTTTTACCGGTTTTTTATGGGGAATTTAACGGGTTTTGTGGGGACTTTAACTGTTTATGCAGGTGTTTGTGGGATTTAACGGTTTTTGCAGGTGTTTTACCGGTTTTTTATGGGGAATTTAACGGGTTTTCTGGGGTCTTTTAACGATTTCTGTGGGTGTTTGGGAAATTTAACGGTCTTTTGCAGGTGTTTTAACGTTTTTTCTGGGGAATTTAACGGTCTTTTGCAGGTGTTTTAACGGTTTTTCTGGGGAATTTGAGTTTTCTGGGAACTTCAACGGTTTCTGCAGGTGTTTGTGAAATTTAACGTTCTTCTGCAGGTGTTTTAACTGTTTTTGTGGGGAATTTAACTGGTTTTTGGGAACTTTAACGGTTTCTGTAGGTGTTTGGGTTATTTAACGGTTTTTTGCAGGTGCTTTAACAGTTTTTCTGGGGAAATTAAGCGCTTTGCAGGTGTTCGGGGAATTTAACATTTGTTTTAAGGATTTTTTAACTCATTCAATGGTAGAACTACAAATCAAGACAACTTCTTGATAGCAAGTTGCCTGAAAGAACTGCAGAGAGTGATAAATAAAGTAACATTGGTAAGCAAGGATTATGGGCTCAACATAAATATCAGTAAAACACAAAAAAATAGTAGCATCCAAAAGAACTGACACTGGAGATCAACTAACGTTAGATAATAAGATGGTTGAGCAAGTTCATTAATTGAAATACCCACGTACTAACGTACTACGATGAATGAAAATGTAATCCAGAATGAAGAAATTTTATCAGGAATTGAGAACGTCTTTTATAAAAATGAAAAAATTGCTGACAGCCTAGGAGCTCTGTTTAACCTTGAGAATAAGAATGGTGCGGTGTTGTCTTCCCAATGCTACTGTACAGTCTTGAAGGGTGAACGCTAACTAAAGAAACATCGAAGAGATTGGAAGCGTTTAGTTCCAATATATTAGTTAAATAGTAGTTAGATATAATAAACCATATTGGTTCTAGTTAACCCATAAGTAACCCATAACCCAGTAAGTCCATCTAGTTAACAAACTGCTATATGGAGCCTTTTTAATTAAAGAACTACATAGATTACCTTTATTACACCAACTACACTAATTTTCATTATTCTGTTATAGTGGTCATCATACTATACGAAATCATTTTAATTAAAGAACTAAATAATATTATTTACATTACAAGTATATTACACTTATTGTCATTAAACAAAATATCTCAGGTACCTGTCAATTACACATCTAGTTACAAACTACTATATGGAACCACTTTAATTAAACAACCTACAACTGACAAAATCCAAAGTTCACGTCGCTCGAAAATGCCTCATCTAAAACTTTCAGACTAATTAATTAAGTGGAACCTTTATTTTAACTTGTCACTTTCTTCAATTACTCAACCAATGTTTCCCTTAGCGTTATTGACGTTTTCACTGAACGGAATATTTGTCAGTTTCAAGTTCAATAAATAAGAATTATTCATTTTTGAAACTATAAATCATATAAAATTACAGCTACACTTTGATATCATAAAACGAGCCGAGACGACGATTAGTTTCGATCTAATTGAAGTTTAATGCCGTCCTCTTCTCGCACTCTACCTTCTGTTTTCTTTACATTTAACTTCGCGAAGTTGGGCCGCTGTCCCATTTAAAGTTTCGAGTG
This sequence comes from Cryptocephalus moraei, assembly GCA_946251905.1. Classification (NCBI taxonomy): domain Eukaryota; kingdom Metazoa; phylum Arthropoda; class Insecta; order Coleoptera; family Chrysomelidae; genus Cryptocephalus; species Cryptocephalus moraei. Next base: position 17,881,554 of record OX276465.1, on the reverse strand, counting down.
AGAGTTTCGACTAAGAGAGGAGTTAGTTTTTCTTTCGCGTGCGACTCCGATCTTCGTCGTTACCTCCGGTGAGAGACACACGAACGTTGATAAACAAATATAAAGTTACGCTGTTGGTTTAAACGGAGTGGTCGTACGTTGAAGTTGCGATTAACTTCCACGGGAGCATCTTCCACGTTCTTCAATCTCTGTGTGGTTATCCATGTTCTTTGACGCTTCGTTTTTTCTTCTGGTAGATCTTGATCTTCATATACAGACCGTTTCTACGGAGTCGCAGTATAGTATAAACATAAGAGCGAAAGAAAGGCCATATATTTCTCGTTGGCTAAACAGAGAAAGAACTTTTGCGACGTTGCTGGCTCGCGAAACATCACAGTCATCGTCACACTCTACCGGATCATTCGCTGTATAGCCGCCGACGGGAATATTTGCAAAACGTCCTTCTCTGTCATACTAACGACGTACTATTAGTTTCTCTTTCGTTTTTGTTGATTTTGGACCCTGCATTTTAACAGAATAGGTCCGTAAATCTCCAGCTACACCATCCCGCCATTATATGGACGATAACCTCCCAATTATTATTCTTTCAGCATAACCTAACGTAACTCTGATGACTAATGTGATATTATGCAAAGAAATCTCACTGTGCTGATCATTAAAATAAATTTACTTTGTTTCGTAAGGTCCAAAATAATGTAAATGTATAACATGACGCGAGCGGTAAGAAGGGCGCTAATGTAATTCCTCGAGTTTCTTAATTAGTTTTTAACGAGTAATTGTTCCTTTATTTAATTTGGCGCGAGCATTAAATTTCACTTTTCAAGGCTATTAAGGCATTTGCTAAAGCGAATGTAGTAATTATGTTAAAAGAATTGTAATTAAATCGGGGTTCAGCAAGTAACTCTGAAATAAGTGTTTCGGATGAAGCTGTTGTATTAAGTGTACTCGTTATGAAATAGTCCTATGAAGTCACCCTGAGAGCGTGCTAGGGGGTAGCTCGAGGTGGAGAACAGAAAAAAAAAATAGGGAAATATAAGTTTATTTTAGCACAGTTGAATACAATGGGGATGTGGAAAAGTAGAAATGAGAAAAATGAAAACAAATCGAAGAATAAAATAAAATAAATAAAAAATAATGCAATTACAGGTGGACTAGAGTTTGATAACCGCGGAGCGGATGTTGATTATTGCAAAAGTTGTAATTGCAGGTCGGTAACTCGCTTGGATTACAATAACCTCGGTTGCTTAATTAGGTCGCGACAATATTTTACTTGAGAATGTATTATTTTCTTTCATTTTAGTTCTGCACTGTTAAGCAGTTCTCGATTAAACTACAGAAGGTTGTCCGGGTTCTCAATGTTGGTCATGGCAAATGTAGACCAGAAGAAAACACTAAGTCTTCGCCAACTAATTTAATAAATCGGAGCGACCGGTTTCGACTTGCTAGAAGTCATCATCAGGCTCTCACTAGATATATGAGAAACGTATATGGATTATTCAAATTTGAATTCATATCAAAACCTCATTTAATTATTACGTTTGCCTATCCGCCTGGGCGTCATGTACTAATAAATAGATAAACGTATATTCAATTAAATACTTAATCTAACGATTAGATTGAGAGAGATTGGGTGGGGGTGGTCGTAATATGCATTTCTCCCGGAGGATGTACACGTGGCGGGTACAAAACGTCGACGGGACTGTATCACGTTATCCAATATCCCTAATTGATCTGGGAATGTAACCCCACTCCCCGCTCTCCCCCCACCCGGGTTCTCCCATCCCGGATTGATTAATTCGGATCGCGTGTTTTATTCCCTTATCGAGGAAGTGCAATTCGTCCAATTAGGACCTCCCGAAAACTTCCCCTGGCCTACCCCCCCCCCCGTCGCCCCTTATTAGACCGTCAAATTGATTTTTGTCTTTACTTTGTCTCCCGACGGAAAAAGTTTCTTTGCCGGCCTATTCCGTCGCCATCGAAAAGTTTCCTCTATTGTTTTCCACTCGACGTTTCCGTCGAAAGCCTGCTCGTTGAGCGCTGGATTTTCGCTTAGCCGGCGATTTCCCTCCCTCTTGTTTCTTTCCAATTAAGAGGCGCGGAAAAGTGGTGGCGGGGGGGGGGGGAGGGGGTAGGAGGTGATGGTGGGGGGGAGGGGTCGGGGGTAGCGATCGGGATGATAAGGACCTTTTTGCATAAATGAATTTTATGATCCGTCTTCACTTTTACGTCTTCCGAACGCGACGTTTGTATCTGCTTGCTTTTGAAATTAGAGGTTCATTCGGGATTTCGGTGAACAGAGAAAAATATCGAATTAAATTTAAACACGGTGAAAATGGCGGAAAATTCCATGAAAAGAAACTTACATAGCAATTTTTAAATTTTCTACCTTTATCTGCAGCAGAAACTTTTTCCTTTCTTTATGTTTCTTAGGTTGTAGCGTTTTTGACGTGATGACGTCCTATAAATTGATGACCGCCGGCTAAACACACCAGAAAATATTGTAACGTTACGCCTGACCTATGCGTGCAAGTGAGAGCGAGAGCAAGTGATAAAGATCGACCTTAGCGTTTGGCTTGCGACGTATCAATCTCTCTTCCACTCCATCGGTCGATGCGTGCGAGTGAAAGAGAGACAGCGGCAGCACACAACCAATGTGAGCCATGCGTGCAAGCGAGAGTGAGAACAAGCGATAGAGAGGTACGATCGGCCTTAGCGTTTCGCTTCTGACGCATTTATCTCCCTTCCATTCCATCGGCCGATGGGTGCGAGTGAAAGAGAGACAGCGGCAGCACACAGTTTGACGTTAACTGTATTGCCGACTATTTATAAAGTGAACTGAATATTTCCTGTGAATACAATTGCTTATTACAGTAACAATTCCAGCAATGAGGTAATTAATTCTTGCATTCTTACAATTTGATTAGCTATATAATCTCATATATTTGTTCTTTGATTATTACAAAACAGTAGCATCGGTCAGCGAATGCAGTAATTGACGGGTATTGATGCCGATGTACTAATTCTTCTTTGCGGTCACTTCAACACAAACGTGAAAAATGATGACACATTCCTCAAATACATGAAAAATACGTACAATCTCGATGCGTATCAGTTGTTAATCAGTCAACAACCATCGATTTGACTTTCTCAAGGCACATTACCTTCACACACTCCCCTTGATTTCCTACTTACCCTATCATCGTCCTGTCCTTAACAAAATAACGCAGATTGGAAGTTCTTAAATATCACACATCACACATGTATACAAAATGTTATTAATTTATTAATATCGTTTTAGAATCATACAAAATTCCTTTTTGTATTATTCAAAATAATGATAAGTTAGTGATAATAATTCAATTCAATTCAATTCATAAAGTATGCAATTTTTCATCAATGTTTTCTTATGACGTTATCACGTAAAATTATCGTTAGTAAACCGACTTTACAGATAACCAATTTATTTTTTATTACACTTTTTGATAGTCTCTACATTTACGATATGCCTTTTTTAAATAAATTTGACGCGAAATTTAAATTTATGGTTAATAATTTTGGCTCTAAATTCTGACGTTAACCGAAGTTTGTCACAAGGATTTCTCGAATCTGTAAAAATTCAGCTTGGAGAGAAAAATCAAATGGAAAATTCACTTTTCCAGATAATACGTAACTAAAAATTAAAACACTGTTTTCCCTGTCATTTTTCAGTTTTTCCGACATTTCTATTCTTTGGTGAAATTTTCCTACTAATTTCTAAAACTTTAGAATTGAGCGCAATGGTTTCAAAAAATATATAAGTTTTGAAATCCCTCGTATCTACGAGATGTTTCCATATTTACCACCCCAAAAATATGTAATTTCTATAATATTTCTGCCATTTTGATGGATTTTTGTATGGCTCTCTGCAAATTTGTATGGAAGCTTCAAAATTCCTAAAAATTGTAGTCGAAAGTTCTATAATTGTTTAACATTTGAAGATTTTGTATTCATGTAACGAATTTAAACGGTGAAAGTATCCTAGATTGTCACGACTAAGGCTCGGGTTGTATGTGGGTAAATGGCAAATTTCGATATTTCTACAAAATTGCACGTTGGATATTTTTAAAGCAAATTCTGTAGGTTTTCATTATAAACCTTAAAAAGACATACTTTGCATTCAATTCTTACCAAAAAACAAATGAACCCACTCTTGCGAATAATGCTTGGAATTACGTTAGATTTATACTCTCTTGCTAAAATTGTACAATTTCTCCACAATTTTTGGTACAATTTTCCACAAAAAATTTAATGCTCCATAAAAATCCTTTGTAAAAACCTAATTCTAATCTTGTGACAAAAAAAAAACATGTCGCGGGACACGCGTTAGGAACTTTAGTTCCTTTTAATTAACAACCAAATTTAAAAAAAAAAGGGAATTGAATATTTAAAGTGAAGTTTGAAGTGGTAAAGTTTACTTTTGAGAATCTTTCGTTTCTTTTGGCTTTTGGCTAAATGCAATCCAACCATTGCTACCGACCGGACTCTGAGAAGAACCTGTATCAGCTAAATGTAATGTTGCTGAACAGTAAAGGCGTGTAATTACCTCACTTCAGCAAAAGCATGTACAATTTTACCTTTAAATGCAATGAAATCGTGCCTCTGTGAGGTATGTAAGATTGTAATTCGCTTATGAGCATTTCTACGTTTATTTTACCTAAACGAAACACTTCTTTAAAATGTTGCTATGGAATCTCAAAGGGATGCATCACAGCTCGCAGATTTTTTCTTATAATTCTTGTCCTCCGAAATCAACAATTTGTGACGCACTGAAAACATGTAAAAACATTACAGAAATATATGCCATTTTTTCGCTATTAAACATTGATCAATTTTGAAGATTTATTTAACCTAACTTTTTCGTGAGAACGTATCGATTGTCTGATAACTTAAAAACTGTCTATACAATTAATGTTTTTATTTATATTGCAACGTTTTATATGAATTACCTGTTTTCGTTTTCTTCCACTACGGTTTATCGAGTGTTTACAGACACACAGAAGGCTTCCTGTCACTATATACGATATATCGTAAAAAGTTACGAGAAACCGTAACTTACGATAATGTTCAAAATTGCATTTATGATTACGAGGCTTACAGATTTGACTACGATCGCGACAGATGTGTTCAGAATCGCAGCATAAGTCTGAAGCCTATGCGTATGAGTCACTGCTTCGTACACGAGGCATCGTACACGAGAGCAGTGATAAAGACAGCGAACGACTCAACGAGAGAGAGAGAGAGAGAGACAGAGATAGCGAGCGGCTCGGCAGCGTTCGTAGCGGCTCGGCAGCGTTCGCTCCGGTAACGCATTCCGGTAACGCATTCCATTTAACGGTCAGATTTTTTGCTGCGCGACCACCCTCGCTCTCAAACTCCTGGCGTAAGGAACTAAAGTTCCAAAAACGCCAAACAAGGTGAAAATGACGGAAAATTCCATGGAAAGAAACTTATATAGCAATTTTCAAATTTTTACCTCAATCTGCAGCAGAAACGTCTTCGTTTTTTTGGTTTTTTAGGTTGTAGCGTCTTTCATTACCCTTTTTTGTTAGTTTATGATATCATTACGATATGCCCTTTTTAAATAAATTTGACGCGAAATTTAAATATATTGTTAGTAATTTTGGCTCTAAATTCTGATGTTAATCAAAGTTTGTCACAAGGATTTTTGGAATTTATAAAAATTCAGCTGGAAAGAAAAATCAAATGAAAAATTCACTTTTCCAGATAATACGTAATTTCCTGTTTTCCTCGTTATTTTCCAGATTTTCCGAAACTTCTTTTTGGTGAAAATTCCACCAATTTTCACTTTAATAAAATATATAAATTGTCTGGTAGTGCGCAACAAAATTCCGAATCTTAGTTGAGTTTTAAAATAACCAAATTTATTATTCCAAAATTTTCAAAATTTCCAGTTCTTAGCGGACTCTTGGAACATTTTTAAAGAAATGCATGAAATTTTGAGACGTAACTTCACAACTTTTGTGTAGTAATCACAAAGGTATATATTTGAGATTACTTTTATATTTTGAAAACTTGGCAGAGAGTTGAAAATTTATGGAGATTAGCAGATAAATTCTACACAAATGGAAGACATGTTTCAGTATCGGCAAAAATCTCAAAAAACGTAAAAAAGTGAAATATTTCTCATTTTGGAGTTACATATTATTCCTGACAACGAATTTGATATTTTTTTAAACTTATTTCCAGGTGTCTATTTACCGAGAAATCCTTCTGACAAACTTTAATAACTTGCCAAATAATTTCACAAGTTATAATAACAATTTTTAGTTCAATTGAATTTTTTACAGGAACATTCAAGAAACTATTATTTCAAAACATACTTTTAAGATACTTGGAACATTTTCAAAATATGTTTAGATAACTTCAAAACTTTTAACCACAAGTTTGGAAATATTGAAGTTTTCACACAATTTTCCAAAAATTTTTAAACAAAATTCTTTCAAAATTGCAAAACCTAGGCATTAAAATATTTTTAAATGGAACACAGCTTTACTTTATCGAAAGTTTAGTTTGTTAAATTTTTCTTAGCCGCCTAGTAGGCCTTTTTCTAAAAACCCTTTTCGACAAATCCAGAAATTATGTCTTTAGCGTCTAGAACCTTAAAAGGCCGTTGCAAAAATTTTTTATAAATTTTTTGAGTCTACACTAAATTCCAATTTTCCAATCTCTAGAGCACTCCACGAATTCGACTTTCCCAAACACGACAAAAGAGACGGAATAAAAGTTTTTGTTACTGAATGACGCACTTTATAATAATGTCATATAATTGTAATGTCGTTGCGTAAGATGTAAACCTAATTTTCCAATTTTCTTCGTTACGTGTTTTCAAACTTTTCATTTTTTTTCAGATTCGTAAAATCTTCTGTGGCAACTTTAGAACTTTGGGTAAGTAGACATTTTGACCTCTTAAAATTCAAAAAAGAAATACAGTAATTGACAACCACGTATTAATAATATTTGGCTCGTATGGAAAACGATCTACTTATTTGCATAGATCTTGGGTTCAATACGATACAACACATTACTTAGAGCAATGTAGGAAATATTAATTTTTGAAAATTGACTTGATTGAATTAACATATTCACAGCATAAAAACGTACTTAACGAATCCTCATTACTTATTAGTACTTACGTTGCTCATTTTACACTTTAAAATTTCGGTTTAACGAGTAATGTCTTTAATGGGGATTACTCCCATCTCATTTCTGGAAGTTAGTCCGTTAGTACTGTCGCTAATTATACTCTGAGGGTGTTTCGGGTGGAACAAGTTGAAGGATTTTTATTAGTGGATCTATGCAATTTGAAAGTACAAGAGGAATTTAAAATTTAAAATGTAGTTTTGAGTCGTGAGGATTGTAAAACAGTTGCGAGGGTAATGAGAGTTTTAATGGTTATTCCGGAAACTTTTAGATTGTTCTTGAGTAATGGCAATTATTCATGACAAGGGTAATTAGCGCTATTTGTACATTAATTCTATTAATTTTCGTCGTAGCACCGGGTTTTTAGAAAAAGACCTACTAGGCTGCTAAGAAAAATTTAACAAACTAAACTTTCGATAAAGTAAAGCTGTGTTCCATTTAAAAATATTTTAATGCCGAGGTTTTGCAATTTTGAAAGAATTTTGTTTAAAAATTTTTGGAAAATTGTGTGAAAACTTCAATATTTCCAAACTTGTGGTTAAAAGTTTTGAAGTTATCTAAACATATTTTGAAAATGTTCCAAGTATCTGCTTAAAAGTATAAGTTTTGAAATAATAGTTTCTTGAATATTCCTGTAAAAAATTCAAGTGAACATTTCTAGAATTGCTAAAATTCTAAAATTCTAAAAAAATGTAAAATTCGTTGTCAGGCATAATATGTAACTCCAAAACGAGAAATATTTCACTTTTTTACTTTTTTTGAGATTTTTGCCGGTACTGAAACATGTCTTCCATTTGTGCAGAATTTATCTGCTGAATTCCATAAATTTTTAACTCTCTGCCAAGTTTTCGAAATATGAAAGTCATCTCAAATATACACCTTTGTGATTACTAAACAAAAGTTCTGAAGTTACGTCTTAAAATTTCACAAATTTCTTTAAAAATGTTTCAAGAGTCCGCTAAGAACTGGAAGTGTTGAAAAATTTTGTAATAAAAAAAACCATGAAACGTGTCGCGGGACACGAGTTAGGAACTTTAGTTCCTTTTAATCAATAACCATTTTTTTAAATTATTTTTTAATAAAACTGTAATGTTTAACGTGAAACAGCGACAGTAAGACGGGCACAGCATAAGTAAGGCAATGGAATATCGTTCCTCGGTGCGTCAAGCGCGTGGTCGGTCTCTCTGTCTCTCTGTCCTCTCTCTCTCTCTCTCTCTCTCTCTCTCTCTCTCTCTCTCTCTCTCTCTGTCTCTCTCTCTCTCTCTCTCACTCTCTCCCTCTCTCCCCCCCACGGAGCCACTACGAACGCCTCCGAGCCGCTACGAACGCTGCCGAGGTAACGCTTTCCGGTAACGCATTTCATTTAACGATCAGATTTTTTGCGGCGCGACCACCCTCGCTCCCCAATCCCTGGCAAAAGGAACTAAAGTTCCAATAAATTCGGTTAGTCTAAAGCGGCCCATACACGCTCAATATTATTGCGCAATATTTAGGTTTGTGCAATATAGTTGATCGTGTGTAGTCGAAATTGAAAGGTTGTGCAATATATTGTGCTAAATTCAAATCTTTGAAAATATATTGTGCAAACGGGAAAAGGTTGTGTCGTCTGTAGGCAATATTGCGCCATATCCCATCAGTCAGTATCAACACGTGGTAGAGTACGTGTCGTCATGGCTGCCAAGGAAGCTGATAGGCAATTCATTCTGTAATTCATTGAAGTTTATCGTGGCCTTCTGGCTCTGTGAGTTGTAAAGTGTACAGATTATACTAATCGTGCGAAAAAGGGGGAGCAGTATGAACTCTTGTTAGAAAAATACCGCGAAAAATATCCGAAGGCTATAAACCAGACCTCTTCCTTTTCGCATTGGCACCCACAGCAATAATCACACAACACAAATCCCTATCACTCAACATTACCTCACTACATGAAATTGTGCTTGGAACTGTTTGCACAATATATTGCCTTGAAGGTTGTACGTCTGTGCTCGCGATTGCACAGTATATTGCACAACCATCAATATTGCCTGCATACGATACAATTTATTGCACAAATCAAAATATGGCGCAATAATATTGAGCATGTTTGGCCCTTCGTCAAAATAATGTGCAACCCACATTGCGCAATAATATTGAGCATGTATGGGCCGCTTTAAACTCAACTAATATTCGGAATTTTCTGCGCACTACTAGGCAAATTATGGATTTTATTAAAGTGAAAATTGGTGAAATTTTCACCAAAGAGAAGTGTCGGAAAAACTGAAAAATGAAGAGGAAAACAGGAAATTACGGAAAAGATCTGGAAAAGAGAATTTTTCATTTAATTTTCCTCTCTAAGCTGAATTTTTACTGAAACTTTCGGAAACTTGTGTTGAGGAGATCCTAAATTGAAAATTTCCGGAGTTTTCTGAAGATATATTTCAATACATTTCGGGAAGGTTTGAAAATTTCAAAAATACTAAAAATTGTATCGCCGAATGTGTCTCGAAACTTCGCAAGATTCCTAAAACTATTTCACCACGTGTAGAATGAAAAATAGGAAAATGCTATAAGAAATTTTTTTCGAAATTTCGTTCTAAATCGAGGAAAAAAATCACCTCTTCGGGAAACAAAATCCAATCCCATTTCAATCTCGCGAATATTTCCTAACCCGCAGCATATAAATCATCGGAAAGCGTCCGCATCCCGGAATCAAAGCTTTTACCTCACGTCGAAGAGAAAATATTTGATTGATTGCGCTCTTTGCTAAACATTTACCGGGCGGCAAAAAGTATATTCTTGTCGTCCGACGATGTATATATACTTTGGCTTCCTCGATGGATGACGATGCGTAACTTTTCGGAGATCTTTACAGATACCGAAGCGGGCGAGAGGGGAGGAAAATTGGGGCGGGAGGCGCAAAGTGATGTATCGGCAATGGAAATGGGAAAAATAACATACGCGAGTATATCGAACAGGTAGGCAGATCCTGGTAATGGGATTGACTTACGCAGGTATTCAAAGCTGTTAGACTTTTTTGAACGAAGAACTTTTCAGTTCTGTAAAGAGATAAATGAATTAAATTAAACAAGGTGAAAATGGCGGAAAATTCATCGGAAAGGAACTTGTATAGCAATTTTAAATTTTTTACCTTAATCTGCAGCACAAACTTCTTCGTTTTTTAGGTTTTTTTTTACAATTTTTGTTAGTCTATGACATCATTACGATATGCCCTTTTTAAATAAATTTGACGCGAAATTTAAATTTATGGTTAATAATTAATAATAACGTTAACCTAGGTTTGTCACAAGGTTTTTTCAAATCTGTAAAAATTCAGCTTGGAGAGCAAAATCAAATGGAAAATTTACTTTTGCACATAATACGTAACTAAAAATTAGAACACTGTTTTCCCCGTCATTTTCCAGTTTTTCCGACCTTTTTCCACTTTGGTGAAATTTTCCTACTGATTTCTAAAAATTTAGAATTGAGTGCAATGGTTTCAAAATATATATAAGTTTTGAAATCCCTCATATCTTCGAGATGAAATTGTATGTATGTAATTTATATAAATTTTCTGCCATTTTAAAGGATTTTTGTATGGCTCTCTGCAAATTTGTATAGAAGCTTCAAAATTCCTAAAAACTGTGGTTGAAAGTTCTATAATTATTTAACATTTGAAGCTTTTGTATTCACGTAACGAATTTAAAGGGTCAAAGTAACACTGTCACGACTGAGGCTCGGGTTGTATGTGGGTAAATTGCATATTTCGATATATCTACAAAATTGCACGTTGGATATTTTTAAAGCAAATTATGTATGTTTTCATTAGAAACCTTTAAAATACATACTTTGCATCCAATTTTTACCAAAAACCAAATGAACCCACTCTTGCGAATAATGCTTGGAACTACGTTAGATTTACACTCTCTTGCTAAAATTGTACAATTTCTCCACAATTTTTGATACAATTTTGGTCCCACTTACGCGAGCAAAAGACATTGGTTGACCATTTTTGACCTGTCCATCGCACCTTAGTTAAGGCTTTGAATGTGGATGACCTGTAAAATCGCCATGATTTCCATGTCCAGGATCTTGGACGAAACATCGGCTGTAATAATAAAAATTGGATTGTGAAACTACTGTTTCATTTGGGGGTTTCACCGAGAACATCATTTCAGCTTAATATTAACTTTATTTACTGCTACTTTGCAATTCAGGCGACGCAAGACCGATTTGAAAATGTAGCATGGCTCATCCTACATATTATTTCAATTTTGCAAGAGCCTTACGATATTAATCTAATATGTAGTAACATACTGGTGGGATGTGCGTGGAAATCCCTTGTGACAACTTTTTACAGATTTGCTTGTTTCGTAGCGGGATTTTCTCAATCAGTTAATCAATCTATATGCATTTCCATTTTTTACACTTTTATATATTTTGGAATCGTCATTACAGACATGAAGAAAATACTCAAAAAACTAAAATGAGAACGTGGAATGAAATGAAGGTATTATTTATAAAATAAAACGACATTCTAATTTCTTTAGTTAGAAATAACAGTTGGTAAGGCTTTACATAACAAACGTATTGAAAAAAATTTAAAGTCCGGTTATTATTTATCCGTTTTGAGGTCACTTCAACGCTTCTTTTTTGGCACGGAACGTCTCGAGTTTAGAATGTCTTTTCTTGCATTCCAAGCAATCCTGGAGTCCTACTGGGTACAATTGACCGATCCGTGCGCCCACTTCAAGTTATTCTATAATTGCCCTCTATATAAGCATCGAAAGCAATATTTGTCGTCCCTCCCCTGTGCGGGATTAAGGGACAGACCTCGAAAACATACGTTCGGGATGAACGCTCAAGCGGAGGGAAAATAATATATATCTGACCGATTGCGATTTTCCGCATCGCAGATTCCTCGAGGACAGAAGGGGCTTTCCTCCTTGTTTTTCATTTTCCCGTACTCCCCTCTCGAGCGGAACGCATCTATATAAACTTTAGTCCCTCATCGCGTCTCGATAAATACACCTGGCCGATCGATTTCTTCCCCCCTCACCCCCAACCCTCCCCTGTCGATCGAATCCGGGATGAAATATCCCCTGATGCTAATGGAGAGTCCGGTTAACGAAGACTCCAAGGAACGTCTAATTAGCCAGACGTATTTATTCATAAAGAGCTTCTCCTCGCTCGGGGGCGATGTGGTATTAATTTTATGCAACAATCGAGTCGCGACATTATGCGATTTCTTTGTCGTCAAAGCAAATAAATTAATAACCTTGATAGGCCGGGGAAATGAGCAAAAATACGGTCTCTCTGGGACTGCAGCTTTGCTTCCCTTGATGCTTCAGGTGTATAGCAACAAAAGTCATGTCATGGCATCCAAAAAAATTAAATCGGTGTGCGGGTTACCTACACGTCCCAGAAAACATCGTAATGTTACGCCAGGCCCATGCGTGCAAGCGAGAGCGAGAACAATAGACAGAGATGTACCTTAGCGTTTGCCTTGCGATGCTTCTTCCACTACAGCGTCCGAGTGAAAGAGAGACCGGCACCACACAACCAGTGTAAGCCATGCGGGAGTGATATGACGCATCTATCTTCCTTCCACTCAGTCGGCGGCGACGGCGACAGCACGCAACTGGACGTTAGCGGTATTGCCGACTATTATTTATAAAGTTATCTGAATATTTGCTGTGCATACCATTGCTTATTACTATTACAATGACAATTGCGGCAATATGGTATTTAATTCTTGCATTCTAAGAGTTTGATTAGCTATATAATCTCATATAGCATTTGTTCTTGCATCGGTCATCTTTCAATTAATATTTGTTGGTTTATTTGAAATAATTGAACTGAAACTGCGACTTTTTGGTTTATTGCAAAATGGTGACTACATCGGTACAAGTGTTACTCGCTTTCTTCATAGAATAGTAATTTTAGAAAATACATGTGTCTGTGTTCTCAAAACATAAAGATATTAAATAGTATGAAATGTAAATACATCAACACTCTCCCTTATTTAATAACTTTGCAGACTCCCATGTCGTTACATAATTTTCGTAAACGAATTGAAAACAGTGGTTTTGTCAAAATATCCGCGAGCTGATTTTGTGTGTCAACTTTTGAAATGTCCATTTCTCCAGCTGTGACCAATTCGCGAACAAAGAAGTGTCTGATACGAATGTGTTTCGTTCTTCGATGAAATTCAGGGTTTTGTGCTAGCCGGATGGCTGCTTCATTGTCGACTTGCAGAATGGGGGTCGACTTCAACTGGCCTAGTTCAGTCAGAAGTCTCTTGATCCAGATGATCTCTCTTGCGGCTTCACTGGCTGCCACGATTTCAGCTTCGGTTGTGGATATTGCATCAGAGGGTTGTCTCTGGCTCATCCACGAGATAGGCGCTCCAGAGTACAGGCACAGCACCCCTGAGGTTGAGCGGCCCGTACCAGGGTCACCACCATGATCTGCATCGCTGAAACACTCAAAAACCTCCTCTCCCAAGTTGGCTTTGTAGACCAGTCCAAGATCTGTTGTACCTCTCAAATACCGCAGCATCCTCTTCACCTTGAGCACATCTCGTTCAGTTGGTTTGTCAAGGTTCCTGGAGGCGACGCTGACAGCATACGCGATGTCTGGTCGGGTGCCACACATGAGAAACATGAGTGCTCCAATAGCTTGTCTGTATGGAAACTCAGAGTTCCTAGGGCTCTCTTCTGCGTCATTGTCCTTAGTGATTGGAGTAGGCACAGCCTTGCAACGGCTCATGTTGAATCTCTCCAGTACGGTTTCCGTGTAATGAGCTTGGCTCACCCTTATTGAACCATCTTTTCCTTGGTTGATTTCCAATCCTAGGTAGTACGATGCTGGCTTGGAGGTGATTTTAAACTCCCGTTTCAGATCATCTAAGAACTTCTGGAGTTCCTGCTCATCTTCGGCCGCAATCATTCCATCGTCAACGTAGAGAACAAAGAACATCTTCTTCTGTCCTTTTTGCCTCATGAAGAGACAAGGATCAGCTTCACTTCGTTGAAATCCTAGGCTGACTATGTAGTTGCTGAACTTCTCATTCCAGCATCGAGGAGCTTGCTTCAGACCATACAGGCTTTTCTTCAGGCGGCATACCTTGGCAGATCCATCACCATGTCCTTCAGGTTGTTGCATGTATATAGTTTCCTTGAGGTCACCATAGAGAAATGCCGTTGAAACGTCGATCTGTGCTAGTTTCATTTTCTCTTTTGCAGCAACACTGAGCAATGTTCTGATGGTTGATGTCCTGGCCACTGGACTGAAGGTTTGGTTGTACTCCACTCCTTTCCGCTGTGAATACCCTTTGATGACCAATCTGGCTTTGAATTTATCAATCGATCCATCGGCATTTGTTTTAAGTCGGTAGACCCATTTATTTGAAATGGCTCTTTTTCCTGGAGGCAGATCAACCAGTTCCCAAGTTTTGTTCTCTTCAAGAGCTCTCATCTCCCGACGCATAGCTTCCTTCCAGTGGTCCTGTTGGTCTGATTTAATGGCTTCACTGAAGGATTCAGGTTCTTGTTGAGGGCTTGAGAGATACATTACGAAGTCTTTATACTTTGACGGAGGATTGAGAGAAGAACGTTCACGAAGTCGTCGAACGTTGGTGTCGTCTGAGCTTTGAGCACCTTTTTGTTCTAGTTGAGTTTCAGTTTCGTCTTCAGTACTCAGGTCCCAGAGTTCATCTTCTTCCTCTTCGCTCTGTATTTCGTCGTCATCTTGCTGTTCTTCAGGGGTCGAATCTTGTTCTGGTTGAACAGAAGGGTCTGAGCTTCCCTGAGGATGGATATCGATCTTGTTCTGCAACACTTTCTCCTCGAAAATGACATCTCTCGATCGAATTAGTTTACCTTCCTCTTCACAGAAGATCCTGTAGCCGTCGTCGTTGTCGTATCCAATAAGAATTCCTTTGGTAGCCTTTGGATTCATCTTCTTCCTTTGTTGCTTGGGAACATGCGCATAGCAGGTAGACCCAATAACCCGAAGATGTTTCAGACCTGGTTTCCTGCCGTACCACTGCTCGTAGGGAGATGTTCCCTCAGCGTGAGAAGGTCCAGTCCTGTTGAGAATGTAGGCTGCTGTCCGGATCAACTCGGCCCAAAGTGTTTGTGGAAGTTTTCCATGAGCATGCATCATTGCTCGAGCAGACTCGACCACGGTGCGGTTCTCTCTTTCGCTGGATCCGTTTTGTTCGGGAGTGTAAGGCGTGACAAGTCGTTAAACAATTCCCTCTTTCTGCAAGATTTTTCTGACATACTGGTTATCGAATTCTTTGCCATTGTCACTCAGCAGCTCCATGATGGTGTGTCCGAGAGTCTTTGCTTCTGCAACAAATTGGAGTAATTTCTTTGGAACTTCAGACTTTTCTCTGATGAAGTAAATGGTCCTGAACTTCGTAAAATCATCCTTGAAGAGGACGAAATACTTGTATCCTGACATTGAGTCGTCGAATGGGCCGCAAACGTCTGTGTGAATCCGCTCTCCCGGTTTCGTTGTTCCAGACCTCGTTCCGAAAGGCAGACGATGAGCCTTGCCATAAACGCAGCCTTCACAGAGTTCGCTGTCCACCTCAACGTGAATTCCCAGCTCTTTGTTTAAGAGGGATCTCACGTGTCGCTTGTTCTGATGACCAAATCGTTCATGATAAAGTTGGAGAAGGTTGTCCTTTTCTGTTGCATTTACTTCCTTGAATGCACTGTTGTTCACGTTCCTTACTCTCAGCTTGTAGAGTCCACCAAACTGCTCACGAATTCCAATTAATTTTGTTTCGCCGTTGATGATGAAACTGCAGACCTCTGGAGACGAGTTGAACCTGCTGGCTTTGTTTCTGTCTTGGGCTGCAAGGACTGAGAATAGATTTCTCTGGATCCCAGGAACGCACCATACATCAGCCAACGTGAGCTTGTGCCACTTGCCGTTGACCGCTGCTTCGATGTCGATATCACCTTTTCCAATGGCTGCAACCTTCACACCGTTCGCTGTGGTCACTGAGTGTTCCGTAGAAAATGGTTCAAATGTTCTGAAGATACTCCTATTCATAGAAACATGGCTCGTTGCTCCATTATCTACAAACCAATCGTCAGAGTTGCACTCCGAGTTCATCACAATCGAGGTTATAGCGACCAAAGTCATGTTGGCACCGCTTTCTGATGTTCCTGAGTTGCTGGGCTTGGGAGGTCTTCCATCGGCGATCCACTTTCTGCATTGTTTGATAGTGTGATTAAGTTTCTTGCAGTAAGGACAGATTTTCCTTTTGTTGTTCTTTTGGAGATTGTCTTTCGAAGAGTTGTGCTGCTGAGTTTGCTGTTTGGACGAATTAAAGTAGAGTGCTTCTTGTTGAGATGAGACTTCTTTGCTTCTGAGTGCCCTCTCATACGCACACAGCTGATTGGTCAGGTTGTCGACTGTCCTTTCGGTTTTTGACATCAACATCCAGCTAGACTTGAACGAAAAATATTCTTCTGGCAGTGTACCTAGTATTTTACAGATCATAAATACATCTGGCAGATCGTACTTCATTCCGTCATCTTTGGACATTTCCTGTTTTAGTTCGCTCCACAGGTTCTTTAGTTTTGAGACATGTGTTGCGATGTCATCCACATTAGCCTTTTTGCAGCTGAAGAATTGCAGGCATAAGTTGTACACTTTATCTTCAGAGATGCAGTCAAATAGTGTATGAAGTTCTACCCACACTTCTCGGGCTGATGTGAGACGCATGATTTTTTGTAACGTCTCTTCTGACATGTTAGTGGTTAACACAATCAGTGTGTGGCTATCCGCCTTATTAAAAACATCAAGCTGAGTCTGATACGCCTCTCTTGCCTCAGAGGTTGCGTCCTCAGGAAGTGAGTCTGGCTTCTCTAACCTGCCTTCAATTACGTCTAACGCTCTGGGGATCCCTCGTAGGCAAATACTTATTTTGTATCTCCATGTGTTCCAATTTGCTTTTCCTTCTAGGAGGCCAACGTTGATTGTCCTGGTTGAATCCATTGCGTGTGCACGTGGTTCTAACCTCAAAATCGGTCCTCGGAGTTTTCGTCAAAAATATCGCTCCAACACACTGTTCTTATTTCGTCCAATTATTCACTTTAGCTCAATGCGTAACTGTGCCCATAACCTGTTGGTTTATTTGAAATAATTGAACTGAAACTGCGACTTTTTGGTTTATTGCAAAATGGTGACTACATCGGTACAAGTGTTACTCGCTTTCTTCATAGAATAGTAATTTTAGAAAATACATGTGTCTGTGTTTTCAAAACATAAAGATATTAAATAGTATGAAATGTAAATACATCAACAATATTCAATGAAAACAATTATCCTGCGCAGCAATTCATGTAAGTAGTATAACTAACGAGGTCTGATGACAAATTTACCTTTGGACCCTCACGAGTGGATATGGAGGATGGCATCGGTCCTCCGAAGCGACCACCGCAACCACCACATGTTATCTCTATTTTATCTTTCATTTTTATTTCTCATCTCCCTCAACGACGACAAAATTGTTGATAATTTGCACCAAATGAAAAATTGTAAAATTAAACGGTTCGTACTCTAGCTTAGATGGTTTATTATTGTATATTACATTTAATTTTATGAATAAAATCCTATTTAAATTCTCTGTGACAAACCATGTTAGCCACCCACTTTTTAAATTAATTATACATGCTTAACAATCACATCTCTATTTTATATTATATTTAAATACACACGTAACATATCGTTATCTACGTTGTATCGGTAGCTGCAATGCTAACGGCTCGGACTCCCATACGTAGGAGTCAGAGTTCAAGGCACACTCGCGACACGGAAATTTTTCAATTACAAAGTGCCAAAAGGGCACTAACACAAATCGAAAAATTCAATTTTGTCTTTCTTACGCCCATCTGGCCAAATGCCAAAAGGGCACTATCCGTCAACCCCTAACAAAAGGGGTAGTTTAGGGGTAAGACACCCCTCCACTAAGCTTGACAGGTGAGACAGGTGTGACATCTGCACGCCAGGTAAATGTGACCACTGGCACAACTGAGCACCCTCACCTGGTATTGACACGTTCGCGTGACTCAGCAGAAACACTGCGTAATTAGTAGTAATTAGTGATTCTTGCAGACTAATGACAAGAAGCGTGACTCAGCAGAAAATACCCCCTCGCGTACGTTCGCGGTGGTCGCTTCGGAGGACCGATGCCATCCTCCATATCCACTCGTGAGGTTCCAAAGGTCAATTTGTCATCAGACCTCGTTAGTTATACTACTCATGTAAGGTTCAAGATTAATGGTCAACTTCACACATGTCATAACAATGTGTCTAAAACGACCAGTTGGACCGGCCAACCGCAGTGCGAAAAAACCTTCTATAATAGAAAACATCAATGATAATTTAGTGAATGCAATTCATAAACGTATGCAATTTTTCATCAATGGTTTCTTATGACGTTATCACTTAAAATTATCGTCCGTAAATCGACTTTACAAGCAACCAATTTTTGTATTTTTTTTATTATAGACAGTTATAGGCCAAAGATGCATGATTTTAGAGTTTTTCTCTGTATTTAAAATCGCTTTACCCGATCAAAAAACTGAAGTTATCGTCTCGTAGGGCTTTAAGAAACCTTTAGAATGAGCTACCGTGAAAGTTATTTGATGCATGTGATGCTTACTAAAACCTTAATTGAGTTAAAATTAAATTATTCATAACTTTGGCAAAATTAGCTGAACATCCTAATTTTATAAGCAACATTGGTCGCGTAATATAAAAGCTAGAATAATTCTAATGAGTACATCTTAAGGACAGGACTTCTTCTATCAATTTGAATTGCCAAATGATCTAAAATTTCATAAAATTGTATTGCAAATTAGTAGCATTTTTAGCTTAAGTCAAATTTGATCTTCACTTAATTCCTTAACTTCTCTACCGATTTCGATCCAATCGAAACAACTGATATCAATAATTAATCGCAACGTTATCCTCCATCCTCCCGTTATACGTTCCGCTGTAGACAATCGTATCTCTTTTTCTTGTAATAATACGAATCACGGAAGATGCTCGTATTGCGTGGAAGTGATAGAGTTCCTCGCGAAGGGGAAAATTCGAGGGAGGGAGATCATTTGGCCCGAGATTCGTGTCTGATCGCGGATTCGCATATCCGAAACGTCGTTCGGTTTTTTTACCAAATTGAGTTTGTTACCGTGGATATTTTAAATCTGCAGTCTGGGTAATGTTAAGTTCCAATGTTCTAACGTCCCTTCATGGATGTTTCGTCTCAGATAAGTGACATTTTTAATTTATTGTTGCACCGATGTTGATTTACAGAGGTCGACATTGCTGTCATCCTCGAGTACCCGATACTTCTTCGAGATTTATTTCCTATAAATCACAAGTCAAGTGAACAATTTAACCGTAAGGGTAACAAAGACCCTCCGGGAAAGTCATCGAGTATTTTTACAGAAAGTTTTTGACTACATTTCGAAGAAGTAGGGTACGTCGCGATTTCTGAAACATGTGCTTACCATCTGTATATGAGATGAAGACAACGATCTTCAGCGATGGTCAACATGCCCTTTACCGGGGTGATTTTCAACCAATAAGCGACGAGTAAAGGGGACTGAAATCAATCTGACCAATAGGAGGAGATCGCGTTTCCCGTCTCTAATTTTTGAGGAAATTTTAATTATAAGAAGACTCTTCGTCTGATTGCGAGAGCATCACTTTACTGAGTTACTGAGTTACAGTTACTGAGGTTACTGAGATGTAAGTAGCTTTGATTTGATCACGAAGCTTATTAATAATTATTATCTCATAAAAACGGATTTCTTCCACTTGTTGGATAAAACATTGTATGCCACTCACGTGTTATGTTTCCTAAGTCACTTGAAAATTTATACCACTCGGCCTGATAAGTCTTCTCGAACATGGATGATTATAGCGACTTTTTAAGCTATTTTTCTGACGAGGATTTACAATCCGACGGTAATGAATATATGCATAGAAATCAAAATTACTTAGGTAATTTTTTCGAAACTGATTGATTCGAAATTAAATTCTATAATCATGCAAATACGTTTTGAATTTATCTAATGTAATTTTAGAGACTACAGTCCCAAAATATAGAGAAGAGGTATTGTTCGGTCATTTTAGGGTTTCGAGAGATGTGGCAAATGATTTAGGGGAGCAATACTCAAACAGCCCTAATTTTAAAAACCATCCAGGACCGTCAAGGATAATTTTGACACTTTAATAATTTTAAGGAAAATGACACAACAGACCATAACAACACAATACACAAACGATTACAAAGTCGTTCCAAGCCCACATCTTAGAGAACATTTCCTTTCTTCCCGTTCGACGTGTTCGAGTCGAACGTGTCGGATTTAAGGGACGACGGACGTGTGGCGCGTCGTCTGGAGGCCCGCCGTTGCCGACTTTCGAGAGATTAATCCGCCTCGATAGATTGCGTCGTGACGAATAATGCTCGGAGGCCTCGAAGCTCCCCCGTCGTTTGTTCGTTAAGTATATAAAAGGAGGAAGGAGGTGTTGGAGGAGACGTGTACGTCGAATCTTTATGGTACGTTCGGATTTGTTTTGGCGTTTCGAGCTCTAACGTAGGGGTTGATAAGTGAGTGATGGGTTTTCAGGCAAATACCCTCTTTCCGATGGAGAGGGACTCGATCCCCGGGATGAACTTAAGTTTGTCTGACACTTGACTAGATTTAGTACTTTTTCCCTCTCTACAAATCGTCTTTTTTCATAATTTCATCTATGGTCTTCTCACTTCAACTTCTCATTAGTTGGATTATGGAATCGGTGATCCATCCGTTTCTCTTCTTCTGCACTTCCTCTTCTCCTCCTTCTTTAGCCCGTATCGAGCCACCCCTGATTGTAGGCATCTTCCATTGTCTTCCATGTCGTTCTACCTTGAAGTGGAAGACACTGGGGTCAATAAACTGGATCTAAATCTGTCACAGTTTTCTTATTTCCCGCTACTTATTACATTCAATCGTTTGTAGGTAAATTGTAGGTCAACCTACTACTACAACCTACTAATAATCTAAGTAATACCCCGACTTACGCTACCCCGTTTTACGCGAATTCGCAGGTACGCGGTGTTTGTTTTTCCATCCAAAAGACCAAAAAATGGGTCATTTTGAAAATTAAACAGTTTAACGGATGGCTCAGCCGATTTTAAAGTCGTTCTAATTTGCATAGCATCGCAGAACGTGGATAGGCGGCAAGTGCTGATAAAGAAGCTGCGTCTCTGGCTAATGGATGATTGGTTAATCATACGACTAACACCTGTTGGCGCTAGGTCGTCGAACGGAGATCGGAGAAGTACAAAAACTTATTTACAATTATTTATGTATTCCGAAAAGGAAATACACAAATGCGAGAATGTAAAATTATCACAGTTGGAGAGAAATAAAATGTATTTTAAATAACATGAAATCGGACATTATGCGGCGAAACGAAAAATGCGGAAACGGAAAATTTACAATACTTTTGCAAACAATAATTAGGATCTGAAATACGGAAAAATCCCTCTTAATACTGAAAATGGGAAAGGGGAAAGTTATCCTAACAATTTTACCATAAAAGAGAAATAGCTAGATACGGAGACGATAGGAAAACGTGCAGTGTTTAATATTCGGTAATACGATCTTTTACATTAGGAGAGCGAGAGAGCGAGCGGAAGATCGTGGTGAATTAATTTTTCCCTACAACGACGAGAAAAATTAACTCGTAGCGGTTCTGAGAGAGAGACGGGTGTTGTCACGGTTAACGGTTCGGAATACGAGCTAACATACACGGACGGAGTAACAAGACATTTACTATTATTTAGCGGTCGGTAATGGACAATTACATAACAGATAATAAATAGTTCGGTCGGTCTAAAATGTAACGGCGGTGACGCTCACAATTACATTTATCGGTCGGTAGTACGTTCACAATCGGACGGTTATGTAACAAATATCGAATAATTCGGTCGATTTATATCTAATGGTCGGTAACGTTCACAATTACATATTGTCGCGTCCAGGGGATGAAGTCACCCTGAGAGCGTGCTAGGGGGTAGCTCGAGGTGGAGAAGAGAAATCCGTTAGGGAAATATAAATTTATTTTCAGCGGTTAAATACAGGTGATGCGGAAAAATAATAAAGGAAAAAAAGAATACATGAAAACAAATAAAAATGAAAATAATTAAACAAGTTAAGGCAAGAAAAATGTTACATAAAAGAAGGGGCTCTTACATGGTTATTTCGGGGAGGCGAGGACAGACGTCGGACGTGCGACCCTTGGCGAACCACTCACTAACTGACGACCAAAAAACCCCGATCGATAACGCTCTTTGAATTTATAATTTTCAAATCGCGTATTCGGCGGTCTGTTGAACTCGTAAAGACTGCAGAATAGACGATTTAGCACTTGTATTCACCTGATTAATTAGTGAACCTGTCGCTAAGGTCGATATCCGAGAAGCGGATATGACTTGTATGAAAATTTCAATTACAGGTGAACTAAAGTTTGGTAACCGCGGAGCGGATATTAATTATTGCAAGACTTGTAATTGCGGGTCGGCAACTCGCGGAGATTTCAATGACCTCTGTTGCTTAATTAGGTCGCGACAATATATCGGTCGGTAGGACAGAAACACAACGGATAAATACTAATAACGGACGGTTTGTCACAGATAAGTATTGGTTCTGACCTTGGATTAACTCAGGTACAGGACAATTTGAGGGGAGAGGTTGACCTAACCAAGTGTAGTCTGAATATGTAAGCAATGGTAGATTGAACATTGGCTTATCGGCCGCCATCTATCTGAGATAGGTTTGATTTCGCGATTGGTGGTATGGTGTGTGATCTACCCTGAAATCTCCAAAAATATGCTTCGTTACGCCGGTGAAGCGAGCCCTGTACCAGCTATCTGTCCAGGCCCCCTGGGGACTATTGTAAGCACACATTTATACACTGTATACACCCGGATGGACTGTGTCTAGTGAACTGTATCGGATGGATTGTGTATGATGGATTGTGTCGGATGAATTTGTGTCGGATGGACTGTGTCGGATGGACTGTGTCTAGTGAACTGTGTCGGAGGGATTGTGTATGATGGACTGTGTCGGATGGATTGTGTCGGATGGACTGTGTCGGATGAATTGTGTCGGATGGATTGTGTATGATACATTTGTGTCGGGTGGATTGTGTCGGATGGATTGTATCGGATGGACTTTGTCAGGTGGACTGTGTGAGGTGGACTGTGACCGATGGTGTGTCGGATGGACTGTGTCGGGTGGACTGTGTCCGATGGATTGCGTCGGATGGACCGTGCCGGTGGACTGTGTGGGGTGGACTGTGTCCGATGGTGTGTCGGATGGACTGTGTCGGATGGATTGTGTCGGATGGACTGTGTCGGGTGGACTGTGTCGGATGAATTGTGTCGGATGGATTGTGTATGATACATTTGTGTCGAGTGGATTGTGTCGGATGGATTGTGTCGGATGGACTTTGTCGAGTGGACTGTGTGGGGTGGACTGTGACCGATGGTGTGTCGGATGGACTGTGTCCGATGGATTGTGTCGGATGGATTGTGTCGGATGGACCGTGCCGGTGGACTGTGTGGGGTGGACTGTGTCCGATGGTGTGTCGGATGGATTGTGTCGGATGGACTGTGTCGGGTGGACTGTGTCGGATGAATTGTGTCGGATGGATTATGTATGATGGATTTGTGTCGGGTGGATTGTGTCGGATGGATTGTGTCGGATGGACTGTATCGGGTCGACTGTGTCCGATGGTGTGTCGGATAGACTGTGTCGGATGAACTGTGTCGGGTGGATTATGTCGGATGGACTGTGTCGGATAGATTGTGTTGGATGGACTGTGTCGGGTGGACTGTGTCGGATGAATTGTGTCGGATGGATTGTGTATGATGGATTTGTGTCGGGTGGATTGTTTCGGATAGACTGTGTCCGATGGTGTGTCGGATGGACTGCGTCGGATGGATTGTGTCTGATGAATTGTGTCCGATGGATTGTGTCGGATGGACTGTGTCGGGTGGCCTGTGTCCGATGGTGTGTCGGATGGACTGTGTCCGATGGATTATATCAGATGGACTGTACCGGATGAATTGTGACGTAAGGGATGTGTCGGATGGACATACGTAAATAAATCGAAGGACACTCCCCACAACAAAACCTCTCGTCGTTCATTACTTTTCTACGTTCGTTACTACGTCCGCTACTCGCGACGCGGAAAATTACCCGTTACAAATTGCGATACACCTCGCGAGCTCATGGAATTATGCGCCTAGGAGGTTTTTACGGGTTTTCAATAAAACTCGAAGGGCGTCTCTCGCACAAAAGGTATACCTTGATCGTTGCTAACGAGGGACCGATCGCGCTACCTAAGATCCGATAATTGAATCGGCGATTCGTCGGTAATCTCGGAGAATTGGCGAGGATCCCGCCGAAATCCCCACGACATGAATTTTATATTCCTCGACGGCTGCACGGGCACGTCCCCGTCGATACGTAGATTATCCGGGACGGGAGAGAGTCTCGCGTTCGACACGAAAAAGAGCTTTTGTGTGTGTGTGTATATTCTCGCTTTTATCTTGTTACTTTTTCCCCTCGTCCCTTTCATAAACTCATATTTTAGCGTTGCGGATGGATTACAGGCGATCGTTCCAGATATCTCTCTCTACCTCTCCCCGAGAGAGTTTAGACTGTTCGTTCAAACGGCAAAGATAATTATGAAAAATAAATAAAGAGAAACGTGGGAGAAAATGCGAGGTAAAATTTCGAGAGACGACAAAGAGGAGAGTCGCGAAAAAATTTAAAGTCACCGAAGGGAGTTGATCATCTCACTCAATTTCAGAAAACACATTTTAAGGTCTAATTTTTTCCTTTAAGCAACGTCACTTTTTGAAGAGAAAGATTTTGCAAGCCAGCTTGAAAAAAATAACCGTTTAGAGATGGGGTAAAATCTTCAACATGGCGTCAGCATGAAATCCGTTACGCTGTGAGTCATCGTAGAAACTCTTCTTTATGAAACCTGCTGTAGATATTAAACAGATGTGTTTACTAAATACCACGAGTAACTGAACCATCGCGAACCAACATCTGAACCAACACAATGTCAAAGTAGGTTCGCTGGCGATAAGAAATAATAGATAGGAATAAGTCTCGACCTAGTAATAAGAAGAGGGTTGCACGCTAGGGTAGGGATGGTTCTAAGGAACCTACCCTAGAGAAAGACGTGATTTTTACCATATCAACCATATATGTTCCTGGGAAGGGAAAGGAATCTCCCCGAAAGTCAAAAAGGACAGTGGTTAACGATACACTAAAATGGGAGAAATTAAAGCGGTTTTTCCTTAAGGGTCGAAAGGAGACACGGGTGAAAAGAAAAAAGCCTCTCAGAGAGTAGGAGATCTTATGAAGGATCTCCCTCTGGGGTCAAACATGGGCGACTCCACCATATGTAGTGGTGGAGAGAAAAAGAGGGGAGTAGTGGAGAATATGAAGAATGTTCCTTAGGGGCCGAAACGCGGAGCTCCAAAACCTGAGAGCTTAGGACCCAGAGGGATGGTAGCTCAGACGAAGAAGAAAGAGTAGTCAAATTAACAAGATTTATTACCAGAAATGGGCTGACAATAGTTCATTTAGGGTAGAGAGAGAGAGAGAGAGAGAGAGAGAGAGAGAGAGAGAGAGATTGTACGCCCAAGGTAAGGGACGTCAAAGACAAAGGTAAACGTTAAGATAAGCAATTGTTAAATAACAAAGACAAAGTTAATCAGTGGTAACAATGACTTACATGAGACCCCAGAGTATTTATTTGCTGAAATCTTTATTGTTTCACGTTGTGCTGCTCTCGATTTAACTGAACATGCGTGCCTCGCTAGGAAGTTCCTATGCAAGGTTATGTTGTGGCAACTTGTGCAACGTTTTGCTAGAGGATATGTTCCGAATCAAAACGACCAAAACTGTGTTGTACCTATTGTTGCGTACGTAACATCACTCTGCACTTGATTTTCCCTTTTCTAATAATACAATACAAGTAGTAACAACACTACTCATTTCCCCACATTCCAATTTTGAGTTTTATAATTTCTTTCGAAGGAAAATTCTGAAAATTCCCGTCTTGACTCTCGTTTTATTAACATTTCGACATTCCCCCTTTTCCTCAAACTATCGGGCATTCCATCATCTGCGACCCGTCCACAAATCGCCGTTGTACGTGTACGGTATTTCCTCGCCGTTTATCTCTCGGCCATCGTTCCCGTAGATTTCATTGCCTTCTCCCCTCTTTTCCCACATATTACAACCGCTAAGACGTTCCTGAAATATTCATACGAAATTCTTTACTTCCATACGTTTTCGGTGAATCTTAGGGGATGGCATTGTGAACGAAATCACTGGTTTGAACGTTATTCTTAGCGATATCTGTAGTGTCTGCTTATGAGATTTGTTACGTCATTTTCACGATTAATTCCTAATTTCAAGAGAAATTCACAGTTTATGTATTCTCAAGAATTCCTGAATGATGATTGGCAGTTCAAGCAATTCCTGTAATTTATACAATTCCAGCAATTTCTGCAATGTCACCTGCAATAGTTCTTAGTGTTTAGCTTGTGCAGTTTATACACTACCAGGAATTCCCGGTGAGTCCCGGCAATTCTTGTATGGTACATAACTATAGAAAATGTGGATAATATGACAATTAGATAATTCCTGTAGTTTCTCTAATTGGCGCAATTTAATGTTCACTCCATTTAAGTCCAATATAATGTGCAATTATGTAACTTGTAAGTAATGGGAAAATCGGATAATTGCTGAAATTCCGGGAATTGCTGTTTCCTATATTTTACAGTTTCAGCAATCTGTTCTACAATTTCAGAAATTTCTGATAACTCCTGCAGTTTATGTAGTGCAGTTACAGCAATCTCTGAAATTTATACAAGTCCTGCAGTTCCTGTATAATATGCAATTATAGAAATTGGGGCTAGCATGAAAATCAGATAATGCCTGTAGTTTATGTAATGCCTAAAATTGCTGAAATTACTAGTTAGTTTCTGCAAAATATGCAATTGTACCAAATGTGGAATATGTTAAAATTGGGTTATTAGTGCCAATTTTGTAATTGTTAAAATTCTCCATAGTTCCAGCAAACATTCCATTTTTTGACAATACCAGTAATTAGTTTAGTAGTGGATACTAGTTAGTACCGATAATTCCTATATAATATAGAAATTATGGTTATATGTCAAATTTTGACAGTTCCTCTAATTTCTACAATTTCCTGAATTCTAATGCAATTGTTGTTGCAAATCTGTAACAGTAAATGTAGCACTCAAAGCAGAGTATCTCTATCGGTATGAAATGTTAAGTGTATCTAGATTAAGTTATAATATTGTAACGTTTATTTCTAATTTATTTACACTGTCCTAATTTTACACTACACACTACTTAATTTATCTTAGCTATTTCCTAACTAATTAATTTATGTCACACTCTTAACTAATTTATTTCACTTGTCCGTTTTTCGTCTTGTTTATTCACTAGCGCTTCACGTCTAATCTCCTCTCTACGACCGCAAGCCCGCTTATATACATCTCAGTTGTATTCGCGATGGTTCCTGAAATAACTCGATAGTTCTTTTCCTTAATAATGTTTATGTAGAAACGTCCAGAAGGTAATAAATCATTATTCCTTAATAAGATGTTGCCGGGACTCAATTAAGCGTAGTCGCGTTCTTTTGAGGTAAGCCGCCGTCCGATAAGGGTAAACACATTTCGCGCTGCTGTTTACATTTCGCGTTACAATATTGATGCAATTAGACGCAATTAGAAATTACGAATTACGTCAACGAATGTAATGACTAATAAGCCGTCCATTTTTTGAATATAAATAATTTATTTAATTTTTATTTTGTTTATTTTGTATTATAATAAATATAATACAAAATTTTTCAAAAATTGCCCATAACGTTTTGAGATAATCTGACGAGATATTTTAGAGAATTTTTGAGAAATATTTGGGGCGGCGATTTACGAGATAAGCGGTCGTTCGTCAGTGGTCACGGTCAAGTTTAATTATAGTCAATAATTAGATTAGTTTATTTAGTTTGTCGAATAGAAGAACTGAAGTGATGGGAATTTAGCTCTGTTCAAGCGATATTAGGGTAATAAATTTGATTGCTTTTTGGCTAATGCTCGTAAGTTTAAGACGTGCGCAACATATCCCACTTTAGGTATTTCTCTGATATATAGTCGTGCATAGAGAAATAAATTATTTTGATGGGAATGTGTTTAGTGAAAATTCCTGGTACACCCAATTTACTTTTAATTTAATTTTCCGGCGCACTCAGCAAGGCCTCCTCGCAGAACGGGAAAAAAACATAATAAATATCAGCGATTCCCTTCCCAATTACGTTCATTATAAAATACAGCCAGATTTTTAATCCTCAATTTATATTTATCACGAATATCGCATAAATAACTTTTTTCTTCGGAGAGTAGGGCGCCGCTTTTAAAAACGCCTTTCAGGAAATTATGACACGTATTTAATGTCGGCGGAGGGGATCAAATTTTAATTTAGCCGAAGGTCTTTATCTTGTCGTAATATTTTCATAAAAGTTGCATAAACTTCCGTTTTATAGTTTCGAATGGGGGGAGGACTTAGAGGGGGGGGGGAGCATTTATTAGGTTTTGCTCAATTCGTATTTATGTTAACGGCGGAAAGACGATTTTTATTCCTCGGGGGTAGTGGGGGGGACACATCGCGACTTTGGAGTAATTAAAGGAGCGTCTCGAATCGAAAACTCAGTTTATAACTTAATTTAAGAGCCTCGGGCGCAAAACGAACCGTAGGAAGTTTCCTGTTAATAGATACAAATTAATTTAACTAAAAACTTTTAAAAAGTAACTGGTAACTTTTTAAGTTCACAGCCCGAAACTTCTGAGAAAAATTAAATTTTGCAGTCTTGCAACGTTATCACTGAGTCTTTATTTTTTCCATAGAATATGAATAATGCTTAGAATAAGGATTGAGTTACCCTTCAAAGCGCAGAGGTCGGGAAAGTTGTTTAAAATGCAACAATTTGAAAAAATGGAAAAACGCGTTTTTTCCATACTTAATTTGCTTCTAATTTTTTATGTATTGAATTTAGAAGAAAGTTGAAGAGAGAAAAAAGTTGCAGAATCGCTTTTTACATAATATGGCATAGGTAAGATTTTCAACAATTTATTAGCGGTTTTGCAAAATAGCAATAAACAAAAAAAATCGGCCCAAAAAAGTGGTTTTTTAATTTATTATTTTAGGCGCTTTAAAATAGAGTTAGGACTTCCATATCACAGGTAGAAAATCTTGAAGTTATAATAAAAGAATCGTGTAAATTTCGTTCCGATCGGTTTATTAGCTTTTGCACAATAATTTTGCAATCCAGAAAAATCGAAAAATATTGAAAATTTTCAAAATTGTTTAAAATTTTTTCCACAAGTTCGATTTTAACAAAACTGCCTAAGCATATATAAAAGGGAACAAGCTTTCATGTGCTTTTTCCAGAATCAAAAAATATTTATTAGAACGGTCACAGTCATTGTTTAAAATTGGTGTCAAATTTAAGTTTGTCAAAATTCGAACAGAGAAAATTTTTTTGATGTAAATTTCAATCTTTTTAATGTAAATTTCAACAAATATATTATACTGGCTACTGTGAGAAACAATTATTTCTTGAGATATGAGAGAAAATAGTAATTTTATGAACCATTGTTAAACATTTTATTAAACACTAATCAACTTTGAGGAGTTATATCTCAGAAACTAATTAACAAAATAGCCACTTATTATATATAAAAAGAAGCGTCTTTCCGAGTACTTTCCGGCTATGTTTTCAGAATTTCATTTAACAAAAAATTCGCTGAGATAAACTATTTGTTTATATGCAAAAAATAACACCAAATTTAAACCATGACTATGACCGTTCTAATAAATATTTTTTAATTCTGAAAAAAGCACATAAGAGCTTCTTCCCAGTTATATATGCTCAGCCAGTTTTGTTAAAATCGAATAGTGCAAAAAAAATTTAAACAATTTTGAAAATTTTCAATATTTTTCGATTTTTCTGGATTGCAAAATTATTTGTGCCAAATCTAATGAACGGATCGAAACGAAATTTACACCATTCTTTTATTATAACTTTAAGATTTTCTACTTGTGATATGGAAGTCCTAACTCTATTTTGAAGTGCCTAAAATATTAAATTCAAAAACTACTTTTTTGGGTCGATTTTTTTGTTTATTGCTATTTTTCAAAACCGCTAATAATTTTTTGAATTTCTAACCTATGCCACATTATGTAAAATTCGATTCTGCAACTTTTTTCTCTTTTCAACTTTATGTTAACTTCAATACTTAAAAAGTTAGAAGCAAAACAAGTGATGAAAAATGGCGTTTTTCCATTTTTTTTTAAATTGTTGCATTGCGGTTATCTCTTACATTCCCGTGAAAACAGATGGATCATGGACTATTGGGAAATTCAGAAAATATTCGACAATTAACACAAATTTTGTAAAATTTTGATACTTGTAACTCTGAATCATGGAGTATCAAAAAATTGCCCCTCGTCCTCCTCTTATTATCGACAATTTTGAAGAACGTAGATTCATTACACTACACTGAGTCATCATAAACCAGCATATTGTTCAATTTACTGTCCGTAGATCACTTAAGATGACTTGAGATCTTCAGAATTTTCCTGGATCAACTAGGATCACAAAATTCCCCGTTACAACCTTCTTATAATAGTTATGGGCAGGTCGCTACTTAATAACTCTAGTTAAAACGGAATAACATAATATTGTAACGCGAAATGTAAACAACCAGGGCCTGCCTCAAAGGAAGGCCTCCGCTAATTGAATCCTATAAAAAAAGACAGTTCCGGGATACTCCCGAATATCCATTTAAAGAAAGAATGATTTATTACTTTCGGGTCGTTTCAAGAAGCTTCTCGAGACACAATGGAGGACTATATAATGACGGACTTGCGGTTGGAGATTAGATTAGACGTGAAGCCGCGAAAGAGTAAACAGTGCGAAAAACGGACAAGCGAATTGTACAAATAAATTATATATAATTTAATTAATTCAGTAATAGTTAAGTTAAGATAAATTAAGTAGTGTGTAGTGTATAATTAGGACAGTGTAAATAAATTAAAATACACGTTACAATATAATAATATAACAAGAAAACTATCATATATGATATAACTATATAATCAAGTAATATAAAGTTAATAACAAATAACAAGAATTAACATTAAAAACGGAATAGCTAGTTAGTTATTCAAGATGTGTAGGGTATGAGATTTTGAAAAAGTCTCGTTCTCTAATAAATTGAAAAATGGAGGAAAATATACTGACAAATTTTAGATGAAAGCTCTCTTCTACATACATTATAAATTATAACAAACCAATAACCGAGGATCGAATCCATTGCGCCCACTTTAATCGACGTCCATGTTGTTCCTGTTCCCATGAATGTAAATTGGTGTTCGGCGAATTTGCCTCTGCAAACAAAATGAATAGAAAATATTGCTAAAATACGAAGTCACGCAAACATACTCGCTTACGGCTAACAATATAAACATGAATCATCCCCACATTATGCGGGGTTGCGTAATGTGTTTGCACAATCAAGTCGGGTTTAAAATATTTAAACTGCAGTATATATTGTAATGCTATGTGGCCGAATTGCGCCACACGTTTGCACAAATATGCAGGTATGTGTACGTGAACCGAGGGATGATGTTTTAATTAGATGTTTATTTCAAAAGGCGTAAGATTAAACTTTTTTTTTTCATTTTCGGATAATAGATGATCGATGAACACTGAACTCGACAAGGTTTGATCATTATGATCACAGAAGTAAGCTTCTATTGAATGTAAGACAGTTCTGAACAATATTCTGATCTTAAATGATTCAGGAAACTCTGGATTGAACAATATTCTGTTTATAGGTGAATTAGGAGGACTTTAAAAGTCAACATCTTTGAAATTGTTTAACATTAAAACGTTTTGAAAGATTTTCTCATTCTGCACTATTTAGCATAATGTTAATAGTCAACGTCCAATCAATCATTAACTATAATACGGTTCCGAAGAATATTCTATTGCAACGTTAAATTCTATTAACGTTACAAGACGTTTGATGATCTTACTCACAGGGCCCGACTAACTCAACTCGTCGGTGAGTGGTCGTGGGTGAACTACAAGTTGACCAAATAATGCGATGAAAGAAGGGCGCCAACAACTACAAAGCCCGGCCCTGACTGATACTTCGATCTCCCCTTTAGTTGTTAAGAGGAGACGATACCGTCTCACAGCTATCAGATGTCTCACTTACCTTTACGAAGGCTTATTCGCATCCAAGAGAGAGGTTGAGGTTAGATCCGAAAAATAAAACTTGAACAACTCTCATAAATGAATTTAATATACTATAGTTGGATATAGCACCCCACTCTCGGATATGCAACCACTAAAATATTGTGCCCTAATAACCCTAACCTGACCGGTACGGGGCGACGCTGCCGTTGACCCTCGAGGGACTGCCTAGACTGCCGGCGTAGGCCCCCTGGACTGGGGTGGTTGGACTGGTACGGCTATCGGCGTGGGCAGCTCCGGCGTCGTCTCTGGACCCCTGGACTGGAGGCTGGTCCAACTGCGTGGACGGCTCTGGCGTCGTGGCCGACCCCTGGGCTGCTTACGTAGGTCCCTGGTCGCTGGGGCTGACCCCTGGGCTGCTTACGTAGGTCCCCGGTCGTTGTGGCTGGTCCTACTGCGAGGGCGGCTCTGGCGTCGTAGCGGGACTACGGCGTGGACGGCTCTGGGCCCCCCCTGTCGACAGATGCGAAGTCCCTCGGATGGCTCGGTTCGGATGTGCGTCGCTGCGGGACGGGTTACCGTCGGAACAGGAAACAGGAACCCCCTTTCTCTCGCTGTCGCCTGTCAGCGCGCGAAACGAAACGACAGAACACCGCGTTCACGTAACGGTCGTTCCGTGCATACACCAACCGGTTCGGGTTCGGGATCACAACGTTCGCGAGAGTCCCACTTTCTGTCGCTCGCACTTACGCCCGGAATCAGGAACCACTCGATAGCGGAGGGCAAGAATCACTGAGATTGACAGAGAGTAAATCACTAAAATAACTAACGTTAACAAAGAGCAAGAGTAAGAACTAACGGAGAGTAAGAGCGTAAAAGACTAAGAGAATAAGAGCAACCGGTAACAGAGACTAAGAATAAGAGAGAATAAGAGAGCGAAACAGGGGAGCTGTCCGCTTTTATACTAATCGTTCCTTCTCTACAAAAAAAAGAACCTTCTAGAAGGTATGGCCATAAACTTAACAAAATTCATTACCAATACAAATAAATGTTCCTAACTGTCAACCAATCCGAATTAAGTGAGAGAAGGAAAGACATATCTGCATGAGCGAAATAAAACTACTCGTATAACTGGTTGCCTACCCTTGACTTCTAGGAATAGATAGAAATTAATCAAATTATCCCTATTTCCTGTGGTACTGTTACTATAGGGTCTCACCATGTATTCCTAAAAGTCGCCAATACTTTGTACTACATTTTAAGCCGAATCTTCCTATTGAATCTAACCTCTCATCCAAAAATGTGTTCACAGAGGATGGGAGATCACTTGAGGGCTCAACCCTTCATTATGTACTACGCAATAATCTATAATATCCCCTGTGAAGACATTCCGGGTACATTAGTTCTATTATTGGCAACTTATTACGTTTTATAATTGGAGGTTAAAATTCCTAGATTACCTGTTCCCTACTTAGTCCACACAATCCTAGTTAAGATAACTTCGTTCTTGTATAACCACCTATTCTCCCGGAGCCTTATCTGACGTTAAACTAGTTACCGCGCATAACCTCTCACGAACCAGAAATGTGTTCACAAGGGAAGGGATACGAAACTAATAACTTAGCCCTTAATGGGGCAACAATACACCCTATCCCCTGGCGACACTAGTCCTGTTACATCGGCCCTATTCCCTGGTATTGAATTACATGTGGCCTGTTAGAGGTTATGATTTACATTTACCTTTATTACCTGACTCCTGTTGGCCTTAGGGGCAAACGAGCTATGTCAACAGGTCAGTTTGGCTCCCGGGGACGTGAATTACGTAAAATGTGTGAATATAAAGTTAAGTAGAGTTACTAAGTAAAGAGCTAAGTTGGTTGCATATCCAGGGATCTTAAATAATTTCCAATTAACTGGCTAAGGTTGTCGATTCAGGCCGCCTCTCAAAAAAATAACGTTACAATCCCCCCTCACTTTAAAGAAATTTACCCAAATTTCTTTCCCCAAAAGAATTAAAACATACCTAATTCGGAGTTTCAAGTACTTAGCCCTGCGCATACACACTACTTAACATAACCATAGACATCCAGTTTTAATCTCTCACTCTGAGAATTATGTGACCAGTAATTACAACGGTAATACTCACATCCATACTGAAATGTCTTACGCATGGTAAACTCTTTGATGGCAAACAGACCGATGTGGAGAAACTTCTGACGGCTAAATCCCTCATACCGAGGTAAACATAGTCTGCAACTACAGCAACATCTACAAATCATCCATCAAGAATCTCACCACAACAAGCCTAATCGGTCAACTCACATTAGTGTATGGGGCGGGATATCGAGAGAAAGAAGGATTTGCAAAAAAAACTCTGATGGAACTTGCGACAATCCAGCACCAGTCAATTACAACCAAGCTAAAGCTTTAAATAGAACCGAAGGAACGAAACAGGCTACAAAATAAAAAGAATTTAGGACGTGAAGCGTCCCAATTCCAAGTGTTCACTTAACCTCTATCGGGAATTTCATTATATTACACGTCAGAATGGGAGCTAGGGGAATCGGTCACCCCTAGTCCCATGTGGGGCAATCAATACAAAAAAAAAAAAAAACGATAAGAAGACTCTACGAATTTATACCAGTTTCCCACAATAACTGGGGTGCGCTGGGTCAGAACCAACGACACCTACCTTAAAACTACTGAAATGCGGCACTTAGCCCCCACGCTAAGTCCGCCCAAAAAGGGATAAAGCAGGAGACCGCTCGGTGGTGATCCCTGCGGGCAAATCCCGCGCGCGAGCCTACGCGATGATGTCCGCACACGGTTCACCCCAAGACTCCTTGCACCCAAACGCGAAGATCGATCACACGAGGTGATCGATCGATGGAGAACCTCCATCCTAAATAAATGAACTATTGGACTTCTGCCCTAAGAGGGTTACAGAAAACTACACACCGATTCTACCGGGATCATGCCCGGATGGGAAAATGGTTCGGCTAGACCAAAAAAGAAACAATTAACCCTCTATTCCCACACATATTCGAGGCTCCACTAAATTCCTATTATCGAAAGGGAATTCTATCAAATCTTCTCAATCCAGCTTTAAAGACTGACAAAGGGAAGCTCCAATGAGGAAACGAAAATGAAACGACTGACTCCAAATGCAGTTTCTGAAACACAGCTATCACCGGAAACAACTACTCCGCGAGCTAATATCCCTCCCGGCATTGAATGACACCGGTGATTTCTGACCTCACAAACAAACCCACATGAAAGCCTGAAAATTGTTGGGGGTGAAATTTAGGTCGGAGTTTTACCGCCAGGACTCCCAACAGCCCTACGGAGATATTCTACCGCCGTCATCCGCTCAGCGAACATGGTTGGGGGATGGAATTTAGGTCGGAGTTTTACCGCCAGGACTCCCAACAGCCCTACGGAGATATTCTACCGCCGTCATCCGCTCAGCGAACATTGTTGGGGGATGGAATTTAGGTCGGAGTTTTACCGCCAGGACTCCCAACAGCCCTACGGAGATATTCTACCGCCGTCATCCGCTCAGCGAACATTGTTGGGGGATGGAATTTAGGTCGGAGTTTTACCGCCAGGACTCCCAACAGCCCTACGGAGATATTCTACCGCCGTCATCCGCTCAGCGAGCATTACAAGTAAAAGCTTCCCTTAATAAATCTTCTCTAACTTTACCACACCCACGAGTAGATGGAAGTAACTCTGTCGCATTCCGGTAAGATATTTCGGATAATTAGTCCCCCACAACAACGCCACGAACTCCAGAGGCCGAAAGTACACCATTACTTCGCCTCCCACACAAGAACGGCATGAGTGTTGATCTCTTCGTATTATTCCTTGCACACCAAGACGTTTCCCGAAACCATTATTACACTAGGCAAGTGGAAACATTACGACAGAGAACACAACTCATTCCTAAATCCTCGCCAAGCGAGATAACTCTTAAAATGGGGATAAAACACCTACTTTCCTACCCTTATGCCCACAGACACTAGCTAAAGACCTAACAAGGCCTGACTCGACTCCAAAACCAACCAAGGGATATCACCCTATAAAAAAAATCACCTCAACTAAACTCTAAATGTGGTAAAATTAGCCGAGACCCGCTCATCTGTCGTAACCAAATCATTATCCAAATCATAATTCCAAAACGAAAACCTTAACGACGATTAACTACAACAGTCCTGCCATCTACACGCCCTCTTCGGGAGGATGGGCTTTTAGGTCTTTGATGTGCCATGTACCTGCACTTTTCCCTGATTCATCCCTCAACTCATAAGTCCATGGGGAGAGACGTTTAGAAACAAGGAACGGTCCTATAAACTTAGGGGCTAGCTTAGCTGAGAAGTATTTAGCCGCATCGGACAGGACATAATTCTTTCGCCAGACTAACTGATTTGGATATAACTGCACATCCCTACGTCTAAGATCGTAGACCTTTTTGTTAGCCTCATATGCTTTCGCTAACTTAGAACGGACTTCAAGGAAAAGTTTCGACAAACCATTCGTCCGAGACTCTAGACTGGACGTTCGGTCAAACGAGATAGGATTATCCCTCAGGGGATCCTCTGGATTTTTATTGCGGGTACACAACTCTCGTCCAAAAACAATGAGGTTAGGAGTGTAACCGGTGACTTCATGTACCGTAGATCGAATCGCACTACCAGCCTGGGACAATTTCATATCCCACGTTTTATGATTGTCACCAACATAAGACATGATTAATGTTTTGACAACTTTGTTTACTCGCTCCGTTGGATTTGCTTGAGGATGGTAATGTGGGGTATATTTAATACTGATGTTATATTTGGACATCAAATTCTGAAACTCCTTGGAC
Organism: Cryptocephalus moraei; assembly: GCA_946251905.1. NCBI lineage: Eukaryota > Metazoa > Arthropoda > Insecta > Coleoptera > Chrysomelidae > Cryptocephalus > Cryptocephalus moraei. The sequence goes on along the minus strand of OX276465.1, from coordinate 17,844,104 downwards.
CGAAACTGAACACCATTATCGACAATAAAAGTCTTCGGACAACCAAACACAGAGATCACATGATCCTCGATTATCTTAGCAACACCTGCCGCCTTGGCGGAACGCAATGGGAATAACAATGGGAATTTACTAAAACAATCTACTACCACTAATATATAAGCATGTCCAGAAGTGCTACGGGGTAACGGACCTATTATATCAGCACACAACAACTCAAATGGTTTGGATATTGAAACTTGAGAACTCAACATTAGCCCAGCCGGCTTCTTTTGTTCGGGTTTAATGGAAATACAAGTAGGACAACGTCGAACAAACTTAGCTACATCAGCATACATCTTGGGCCAATAGTACTTCTGGGCCAGATACCGGAATGTTTTGAAAGTGCCTAGATGAAGCAACTGCTCATGAGTATTTTTGATCAAAGCTGGTCGATGATCTTTAGGTACCACTTCCCGCCAACAATCTTCAGGAGTCATCAATTCGGGATAACGCATTTTTAAATGCTTATACAATTGATTACCTGTTTTCCGGAAGCCAGGATAACGCTCCGGAGTGGTAGAAACACGACTAAGCATCTTATTGAACCAAGGATCGGTAGTATGATTGAACTTTACATTGATAACATCGACGACGGGTACTGACCGGGATAAAGTATCGGGAACTACATGTTCTTTCCCTTTTCGATGAATGATCTTAAAATCGAATTGTTGCATACGAACCGCCCAACGAGCTAAACGTCCTGTGGGATTCTTCAGGTTACTTAACCAGACTAGAGAATGATGATCAGTGATGACAGTGAAATGACTCCCTTCCAAGTAAGGTCTTAATTTCTCAATTGCCCAAATCACAGCGAGACATTCCCGCTCTGTAACTGAATAGTTACGTTCTTGTCGAGTCAAAGATCGGGAAATATATGCGATCACTTTCTCTCCCTCTGGGTGTTCCTGACTGAGAACCGCACCAACACCAAACCCAGACGCATCTGTTTGAACAATAAAGGGCCGAGAAAAATCTGGACAAGTAAGGACAGGAGCTCTAACTAAACAGTCCTTTATTTTATTAAACGCTTCTTCACACTGAGGAGACCAATCAAACGACTGATTTTTCCTCGTTAGCCGGGCTAAGGGGGCTATGATGGTCGAAAAGTTAGGTACGAAACGTCTGTACCACGAAACTATTCCAATAACTTGTCTGACTGCTTTGACATTACGTGGAGCTGGTAATTCGAGAATGGCTCTAACCTTTTCGGGGTCACAATGCAATCCTTCGGAATCCACCACATAACCTAAATATTTCAGTTCAGGCCGACAAAAGGAACATTTCTCTTTTGAGACAGTAATATTAGCCTCTTTTAATCGTCTAAAAATTTCTCGAAGGATTTCAATGTGCTCCTCAAAGGTTTGGGTAACAACAATAATGTCATCCAAATAGACAAAGACGTGATCGTCTAACTCAGGACCTAAGATACGATCAGCAAGTCGCTGCCAAGTGGCAGGAGCATTGGACAATCCCATGGGTAACCTGCGAAATTGGAAGAGGCCACGACCTGGGACAGTGAAGGCCGTCAAAGGCTTGGATTCCTTGCTTAGGGGCACTTGAAAATAAGCGGACTTAATATCTAATGATGACAAGTAACGAGCATCCCTTAACTTATCCAACGTCGCAGAAATATATGGTATCGGATAGGCATCCTTTTCTGTTACCTCATTCAGCTTTCGATAATCCACTACGAATCGCCATGAACCATCCGACTTCTTAACCAATAATATTGGGGATGACCAGGGACTAGAACTAGGCTCGACTACTCCTTGCTCCAGTAATTTATCTAGCTCTTGGCTAATATGATTCTGCATAACGGGTGAAACAGGATAATATCGTTGTTTGATAGGAGCAGAATTAGTTTTGATCGAATGTTCTACGAGATTCGTACATCCAAGTCCATCACCCATTGCTCGGAAAGCATCTTGTACCAAATTATCCAACTTTCTATACTGTTCCCGGGTTAATTGAGTTTTAGACTTTAAGGCAACTACATCTAAAGATTTGCACACAGAGGACTCCACAGAAAATTTCCAACTACCACTCCTTAAATCCGGGACAATACCCATACGTTGCCAGAAATCGGCTCCTAGGATAAGTGGATGGGGTAACGTAGGCATAACTAACAGTCGAACAGCTTTCACTCGATCTTCAACCTCGATCGGTAACACAACATAACCTATACTATGACATGGCGTACCATCAGCCAAGGTACAACTATTAACAACACTAGACTGCAAAGACACACCTATCTTCTGTAACGAAAACCAACCGGGAGCTCCAATTATACTAACGGAGGCTCCACTGTCTAATAATCCCTGAAACGGTATCCCAAAAATTTTCACAGAAAGATAGGGTCGCTCATCACCCTGAACATGTGACAAAATAAAATCTAAAGCTGTTCGATGATTACTTGTAATATCGACCGTAGATGGGAAGGCACCTAACCGGTCCCTTAGGGCCTCCCTTGGAAGTTTTCCGAATTCTGATTACAACGAGGACATGAACGCACTGTATGACCCTGTAATCCACACTTAAAACATTGAATATTTCTAGGCGGTCGCCCACTATCTGAAGAACGATTCGGTTGAGGACCCTTAGATGGAAGGTTATTCGGTCTAGACCGATTTGGAGGAGGATTGTTAACACGAGTACCATTAGATCGAGGACAATTCACAGCTAAATGACCAGTAGCAGTACAATTATAACATCGCCGACCTGGAACAACATTATGAGTGCTAGATTCTGAGTGTACATAAGCTAGATCAGGTTCCAAACTTTTCCTACTCCGTGAGGGGGGGATAAATGCCTCGATCGCCTCCTTTCGTTCTTCTAACTTTTGCCCAACATCAAGTAATTCTTCCAAAGTATTAATGGTTGTCAATCCTAATTGAGTTTGGTAGAAGGGAGCGATATTTCTCAAGAGAATACTTAATTGAACTCGTTCGGATATAGGACAAGTCAGCCGATTAAACATATTGCTCATAGTAGCCACATACATGCCCATATTCTCATTCGGACCCTGTGTACGAGTTTTGATTTCATCTAACAATTTCTCATTATAATTGCTAGGAAGGAATTGCTTTCGAAGAGCTAACACAAGATCATCCCAGGAACGGAGAGTATTCTTCCTAGATTTAAACCAAATTTTTGCTTTTCCGACAAATAAATCACCTGCAGAGGTAAACAACTGAGTTTTTGAAACATTCCTTGATTCACTCAACTCACACACTGATTCCAAAAAAGCATTCAGGGAAGATGTTGATTCCCCATCATATTTTAAGTCCCACTTATATACCGGAACAGAATATGGTTTAAAATTACCCTCACTAATAGGGCCTACAGAATTTCCTACTGAAGGTTTAGCATCTTCCTCAACTTCCTCATCAGAGCTAATCTCTGAATTACTATCCTCGGGGGAATCTTTCGAAAGAACTGTGGACGATAATACTTCGACAATATCTACACTACTTACAGCCTGCGATAGTTGTTTCACTCTCTTTAATCTCCGTTTTAAATCGGAATTGAGTTGCATTACCTCTAATAAATGTTTAGAACGTATTAACAACTCTTCATTGGAAACAGCTTTCGTACGCTTGAGCCTTTCATGTACATGCCATAACTTGGTGGAAATTTTCATATACGGAACACTACGTTCATCTTCGGCCAATGCCTTAATTAAAGATTGAATCTCTGAAAGTTTCTTTACCACCGCAGCTATATCATCTACAAACGATATACTATATTCCGGTATTGAAAAGGCTGCACCACTCTTCTCAATTTTTAACAAGTTACTGAGAGCTGTGCGCATCTTCATCACCGTCATATCGGGGTTCACGTCTATCACTCGACACTGTAATTCATATAATAATTCCTCCTTGTCAAGGCGGTTCACATTCATTCTGAAACCTTCCATTCTCAACTTCTCAAGACCAAAACAATCGAACCAAAATAATCACTGTAACAACTAATTACTTGAAACTATAATCAAAATCACCTAGAACTCTGTTAATAACTAAAAAAAACTACTTAATTGAAACAATAATAAGTGAAACAATTGATAGCTGTATTTCGATGGCCCCACGTTTTAGGGTGCCACTTTTGCAACGTTAAATTCTATTAACGTTACAAGACGTTTGATGATCTTACTCACAGGGCCCGACTAACTCAACTCGTCGGTGAGTGGTCGTGGGTGAACTACAAGTTGACCAAATAATGCGATGAAAGAAGGGCGCCAACAACTACAAAGCCCGGCCCTGACTGATACTTCGATCTCCCCTTTAGTTGTTAAGAGGAGACGATACCGTCTCACAGCTATCAGATGTCTCACTTACCTTTACGAAGGCTTATTCGCATCCAAGAGAGAGGTTGAGGTTAGATCCGAAAAATAAAACTTGAACAACTCTCATAAATGAATTTAATATACTATAGTTGGATATAGCACCCCACTCTCGGATATGCAACCACTAAAATATTGTGCCCTAATAACCCTAACCTGACCGGTACGGGGCGACGCTGCCGTTGACCCTCGAGGGACTGCCTAGACTGCCGGCGTAGGCCCCCTGGACTGGGGTGGTTGGACTGGTACGGCTATCGGCGTGGGCAGCTCCGGCGTCGTCTCTGGACCCCTGGACTGGAGGCTGGTCCAACTGCGTGGACGGCTCTGGCGTCGTGGCCGACCCCTGGGCTGCTTACGTAGGTCCCTGGTCGCTGGGGCTGACCCCTGGGCTGCTTACGTAGGTCCCCGGTCGTTGTGGCTGGTCCTACTGCGAGGGCGGCTCTGGCGTCGTAGCGGGACTACGGCGTGGACGGCTCTGGGCCCCCCCTGTCGACAGATGCGAAGTCCCTCGGATGGCTCGGTTCGGATGTGCGTCGCTGCGGGACGGGTTACCGTCGGAACAGGAAACAGGAACCCCCTTTCTCTCGCTGTCGCCTGTCAGCGCGCGAAACGAAACGACAGAACACCGCGTTCACGTAACGGTCGTTCCGTGCATACACCAACCGGTTCGGGTTCGGGATCACAACGTTCGCGAGAGTCCCACTTTCTGTCGCTCGCACTTACGCCCGGAATCAGGAACCACTCGATAGCGGAGGGCAAGAACAGTGGCGGCGCCAGGGGTGGGCGCAGTTGGGCGAGCGCCCAACCCAAATTGTCCTCGCCCAACCATTCGCCCAACCTGCTAAATTAAGCTTTTGAGCAAAAAATATATTTGGAGAAATAAATTATTTCTATGGTAAAACAAACAAAAAACAAGGTTTATTCAACTGTTTATTAGTCGGAAATGATTGAAACCTAGGTAATTGATTTTTAATAGGATGCACGCCAGCCACGCTGATAAAGGTCCTGTGGCTCTACCTGATTTGGCCCAGCCCCTAGAATGCCTAGAACCTCCTTTGCTTAGTTTTCCGAAAACAAGTCCTGTAGCTCCACCTGATTTGGCCTAGGGCCTAGTTGAACTTCCAAGGCAACCACCTTTGCTCAGTTTTCAGAAAACAAGGTTTGGTTCTGATTTGCAATCTTTTAAATCAGACTATTACAAAATTTATTCGTGGATTGAATACAGTATTTTAAAAGATGCTGTATTGTGTTATCTTTGTAGATTTTTTTTAACGAAAGGTACAGGGGCATCCAAAACTCTTACTTCTGAAGGATACAAAAATTGGATACGAGCTTCAGAAAGAAAAGCTGGATTCAGATATCATCACAATATCTATCAACACAAAACTGCTATGGTAGCTTGGCAGTCCTATGAAAGTAGTAAAAATCAGCAGTCAGTAGCAGCTCAAATAAGCACTGTGCATACTGAATTGATTCAACAAAATTGGGAGTATATTAAATCTATCATACGTTGTATAATTTATTTGTCTACCTAGGGTCTTGCTCTATGAGGACACGACGAATTCAATACTAGTCAAAATAGAGGCAATTTTTTAGAATTAGATCTGATGTCACGTGACAATGCCATCATCGCAAAAAGGCTATTTGAAAGCCCAAAAAATGCTAAGTATATGCATCACTCTATTTAAAATGAGTTGATACATTATCTAGCAGAACTATCTGTTAAACATATTAGTAAAGAAGTTAGGGAAGCCCGTTATTTTGTCATTATGGCTGACGAAACGAAAGACCTAAGTAAAACTGAGCAGTTATCAATAATAGTAAGATATTACTTAAACGGTGTGTTTTACGAGAGGTTTTTGGGCTATGAAGCTGTACACAAATTAGATGCAACGTCATTGTTTCAGTTTATTAGGAAACGTTTAAGTGAGTGCGACATTGACATAAGTTGTTGCATGGCACAAACTTATGATGGAGCCAACGTTATGAGTGGCAAGGTTAGGGGGTTACTAACGTTGATTAAAAAACAAGTTCCACAGGCTACTAATGTATACTGCTTTAATCATGCCTTAAGTTTGATAGTAGTAGATGTATGTAAAAATTTAAAAGATTGCTATATCTTTTTTTCTTTTGTTGAGAATCTTTATGTTTTTATTAGTGGATCATTATGGATTAGTACATAACACCTTTTTACAAATACAAAAAGAACTACACCCTAAAGATAAACCTATAGAGCTAAGACTTAGTGATACGAGGTGGACATCACACATATCAAGCTGTTTGGCTGTAAAAAAAGCACTGCAAAAAATATCTAGATTATAAAATATATGCTTATTACCCGAAATATTACACATGCATTTTTGCTGCCCACACGCCAAATTTTTCTGCCGGGTGTCGCCCAACCGAAAAGAAAAAACTGGCGCCGCCACTGGGCAAGAATCACTGAGATTGACAGAGAGTAAATCACTAAAATAACTAACGTTAACAAAGAGCAAGAGTAAGAACTAACGGAGAGTAAGAGCGTAAAAGACTAAGAGAATAAGAGCAACCGGTAACAGAGACTAAGAATAAGAGAGAATAAGAGAGCGAAACAGGGGAGCTGTCCGCTTTTATACTAATCGTTCCTTCTCTACAAAAAAAAGAACCTTCTAGAAGGTATGGCCATAAACTTAACAAAATTCATTACCAATACAAATAAATGTTCCTAACTGTCAACCAATCCGAATTAAGTGAGAGAAGGAAAGACATATCTGCATGAGCGAAATAAAACTACTCGTATAACTGGTTGCCTACCCTTGACTTCTAGGAATAGATAGAAATTAATCAAATTATCCCTATTTCCTGTGGTACTGTTACTATAGGGTCTCACCATGTATTCCTAAAAGTCGCCAATACTTTGTACTACATTTTAAGCCGAATCTTCCTATTGAATCTAACCTCTCATCCAAAAATGTGTTCACAGAGGATGGGAGATCACTTGAGGGCTCAACCCTTCATTATGTACTACGCAATAATCTATAATATCCCCTGTGAAGACATTCCGGGTACATTAGTTCTATTATTGGCAACTTATTACGTTTTATAATTGGAGGTTAAAATTCCTAGATTACCTGTTCCCTACTTAGTCCACACAATCCTAGTTAAGATAACTTCGTTCTTGTATAACCACCTATTCTCCCGGAGCCTTATCTGACGTTAAACTAGTTACCGCGCATAACCTCTCACGAACCAGAAATGTGTTCACAAGGGAAGGGATACGAAACTAATAACTTAGCCCTTAATGGGGCAACAATACACCCTATCCCCTGGCGACACTAGTCCTGTTACATCGGCCCTATTCCCTGGTATTGAATTACATGTGGCCTGTTAGAGGTTATGATTTACATTTACCTTTATTACCTGACTCCTGTTGGCCTTAGGGGCAAACGAGCTATGTCAACAGGTCAGTTTGGCTCCCGGGGACGTGAATTACGTAAAATGTGTGAATATAAAGTTAAGTAGAGTTACTAAGTAAAGAGCTAAGTTGGTTGCATATCCAGGGATCTTAAATAATTTCCAATTAACTGGCTAAGGTTGTCGATTCAGGCCGCCTCTCAAAAAAAATAACGTTACACTATCACCACATGATCTACGAAGATGGAAGTGAACACTATTCTGATCTTAGATGATCCATTAACATTAATTACACTATAAAGAGGCCATAATGATCAGTATTCTGATCCTAGAGATTCAGGACGAGTTCAATTTCAGCATTCAACAGTCAACATTAAAGGTAAACAAATGTTAAACTAAAGAATATTTTGATCAGTGATCAAACGTTCTTTGATATTTTGTACTATATTAAAGTGATCAAGAAAAATGTTCTTAGAGTAGAGAATGCAATTAGGTTTGTGTAAAATTTTCTTCTTCTTCTTTAACCTTCTCCGAAATTGCTATATAAGTATTCGAAATATATATGAAATTTTGAACAATTTAAGATTCTTTAAAATCTTCCATTCAGGTGAAACCACAGAGATACTATGTACAACCAAGCACAAATTTACATTTTGAACTAATTTTGATACTCTTTTAATTTTAAAATAAAATATTAAATATATCAAATAGCATTTCTTAAAAACCAAACGGAAATGCCAAAATCTCAAACTTAACGTTTCAAATACTTTTTATTATTTGTTTCGAGCCATACATCCATAGGTACGTACATATATGTCTCTCTGTTTTTGTACGAAATGATGTCTTATCGTTGCTTATGGGAATAACATCTTTTTTGCTCTACTCGCTTATATCGCTTATTACCGTTTCAAATACTTTTTTATTATTTATGAATGTTTCGAGAATATTCCGTTTACTCAATACATCCATATCTCTCTCTCTCTGTTCATGTGCGAAATATCTTATCGTTTCTTATGTGGAAAAACATCTTTTTGCTCTCCACGCTTATCATCCGAGACGATCGCTAATTAGGGACGTATATACATTTGGGTATGACTCATTAGTGAGTACACTCTGTGTAGAATGTACAGTTTTCCGGGTGTTCCAAGAGGTGAAAGTGCAAATGAAAATCTTATGCCAACTGTGATATGTGATATGTGATATAATTTTGATATTAATTAAGAGAGAATGAGAGGAGGGGTGGTTAAGCCGGGAACATCAGTGTTATCCAGAACCGTAATTTTGTTTTGTGTTACTATTATTTTTGCAATATTCTGTTTTTGTTATTGGTGAATACGTTTATTGAATGGTGAATTCTTTACGATTAAGGTGTAATATTGGAACGTCAAAAAATGTCAAATTCCATGTTTGTATGAGTTTTCACAGAGTTAGACACACAACTATTTCATTTTTCCACAAAAAAAAAAATAGTTTTTCGCGTGTTTTCTGGATAGTATGTTCCAGGTCTCTTTTTGGGAGGCGAGCAGGGAAGGTGTCTTTCCATAATAGCAATAGATCACAGAAATATGTTTATACAAATTGATATCGAAAACCTGAATAACAATAGCGATACGTTAAAATAAACCATCAACTAAAAGTCCACTATCACAGTCAACGACTTTCCTGGACGCTTGTAAACAGACAACCGTAGATCAGACAACTAAATTTGTTTATGACTTTTCCACCAATAGCAAACGGCGTGAATTAGGTGTTGTCTAACTTTACTACCTTTTCTCGTTTCGTGGATGTTTTCTTCTCAGTGGACTTACTATAATTTACATCTTTATTTCAATCTAATTGGATGTAGTTTACAATGCGCATTACAGAACTTTATAAATTAAATGGTACCAATTCAAATTATTTAAAAAAAAATTGATTTGCAGAATCGGCAGGACTTGACGAAGGTTTCCAGCTTAACTGCCAATGTCCAAGTACCAAATATTGAGATTCCATATGAAATTCCCAATATTGAAAATCAAAAGGTTTGTTGTGAATGTAATGATTGAAGTAATTGAATTTTCTATCATTCATATGTTTATAAAAAGGTGAAAGCCAGACCTTACGTGATCAATTAATTGCAGCTTGCAACAAACAAGTTGAATGATGCTTTACAAAATTCAAACATGGAGTTAAAGGGGCAATTGGAAAACCTGAAGTGTTGTATGAGTGTTATATTTTCCTGATATAACAATAAAATCCTTTCTAAACTGTCACTACCTTCAGCATTACTGTTCATACCTGGACCCTGAAAAAAATAACCAATTTAATTCGATAAAATAGTTCAATATTTGAAATCAACAAACCTCAATTTTTGAGTTTTCTGGTGAGCAAGTGCTTCGGTGGGGGTCATTTTGCTTGGTTTCGACATTGGTTTTTATGGCAATCAAACCTTGTGTTCAAAATTCTCTCGCACCTTCAAGAAAAAAGGTCACAAACGACAAATTTTACATATAAAAGTAAATGATTTTATTTCATTTCAGCGCCTTTTACCTTTTAAAATTCACTCAATCGCCCAGAACAATTGAAATAACATTTACAGAGTGAGGTTTATTTGAAGAGTCGAATATTTGGTTTTACTTTCAAGTACTTTCTTTAAAGCACTCCTTCTTCCATAATTTTTCAATAAATATGACAACTTTATAACTTGTTCCCGCTTAAAAATATAGTATTTATAAAACGACAAGGTTATTTTGAACATGACGTTGGGAAGAAAATGGCGGACGAGCTTATCTACTTCTATAGTGCTTTAGTAGGATCGGACGTGTTTTTATAGCCTAAAGACGACTAGATACTTCCGGTAGCGTTTAAAAACCATCCCATTCAATCCCTGATCAGTTGACATAGCCCCCGCGAGTTAGCCAACCAGCAACGCACGCACCGCGCGCGCGCGCTCCGGCAACGCCGCCGTTCTTCGTTCGATAATCTCGCACGGATGGCGTTGTTGGCGGCATCGTCGCCAGAAACACGTGCGGTACAAGCGGAGCCTGTCGTACGTTCCGTTCGCGTTTCAGTGAGTGTGGGGGCCGCGACGAAAAATCACAGGAAGGATCCCGAAAGAGGAGAGAGACCGAGAACCGACGGACGCACGCACGCTTCCTCCGTACGAGCGACGGGTTTAACGTAAGTAAACTCGAGAAGCTAGACGCGATGGAGGCGACGCTTCCCTCGGGAAAGCGTCCCGACTTCCCTTGTATCGCGCGTACCGTACGTATCCCTCCGCCCTACCGGTCCCTCCGTTCGATCGTCCCCGTTTTGTTTCTTTCATTGTTTAACGCGGTGTCTTTGTCCCGTGCGCGTCTAATTCCTCTTCGGCTATTTTCATTCCCATCTCGCCTTATCTGCGAGTCACATTTATTGCGGTCCGGCTCCCTTCGGCCGCAATTCGCACCTTAAGCACGTTAAAAATAACCTTAAACCGCCACCGTGTCCCGATCGTCGAGGAAACGAGCTTTGTGCATTTGTGCTTGATGCGACGAAACTCGCGACGACATAACCTCACTTATCGTAACACTGTAGTGACCAGTCGATATCTCGATTGGGATAGGTTCATTCGTGCCCAAGACTCTTCTTGGATTCAAGAGTTAGGTACGTCCTTAAGCCGTAAGTTATGTCGAGAATTCATGGACGAAATTGAGTTGTAAATTTTAAAAACATACTCCATTTCTACTTGGGCCCAATCGGGGGTTGGAATTCGGATTCGGGACTACATTAAAATCAACGTCGGACGCGCTTGCGCAGTAAACTTGACGATTCCAGCAGTTAGTTTTGGCGGCAATTCAAAATTTACTCGTGGTGGACTTAGTCATACTTTTAATTATTTATTTATGTTAAGCCGTATATTGATATCAAGTTATTTCTTGGTGATATCGATTACTATGAGTTAGTTGGTTTCGTACTTAACATGAAGTTTTTACTAATAGTTACTCTGTTAGTTTCTTTAAGTAGGTAGTTAAAATGGGGTTATTCCTTGTTTTAACTGCTAATTGCAAAAGAACTCTGACAATACACATAAATATAATTGATCAAAATAATACACATATGCTTGGTTCAATTTCTTCTTTTATATTTTTTTAAATATAAATAATAATTACTATAATATAGTTAATGAATTAATATAAAAATAATAATTATATAAAATATAAATAATTATAAATATTTTTGTTTACATATGAAATATTATATACTACCGATAACAATATTCTAACTATTAGAGAAGGATCGAAATAATTTTATTCTGATTTTTCTAATTTTTGATATTCAAAACCACGTGTTTTGCCTTTAACCTTTTTATAGTCATCCTTTTCGTTTCTTGTATTCAAATACATTTTTAATAGTATTTTTAACAACACTTTCCACGTTTCGAAAGTATTGCATCCATCCTCAGCTTAATCTAAGGAAAATTAGTTACGCGACCATTCTTCTGCGTCGATTCAATATCGTTAACGTTTTGTACAAATACATTCTGGCCGACACTAGAAAATTTCCAGAAGTTAATTATTGTCGTCTCTCTTAAGCTCTCTTGTCACGCTAACACATCGGAAAGCCAGAACAACTTTCAATCTGCTAGTCAAATATTGGCCCAAGAGATTATTACATTATAAGGATCCGACGTTTAAGATTTGGGAGTAATTTGTTTTCTTCTAGGTTTCGGTATTTTACACTTCTTCGTGATTTACCTGAGCATTTTTTGGCGCTGCATATTTGATTTGGTTGTACTAAAATTTTAAAGTAGTAACGTCAGTAGCTATGTTTCGTAATGGCCTAATTACATTACCGAGTCGTAACTTGGCGGTATAATTTTTCCAGAGCTGTTGATGCGATTAGATGACCGAGCTGACAGTTTTGTGAGTTTTGTAGAAGCGTACTTAAAAACTAATCAGGTGTTATAATGACGACAATTTTGAAAATACAGTCGAACTTGTATCTCAAATATTTCTGTTGAGTCGACCTTTGAGAACAGTTTTCTTGTGAAATTGTTTCTATAATTCGAATTTATTCATTTTTTTCCAAAATTCAAAGTAAGCGTATTTTTCCAAATTTTTATACTTAACAGTTTGATCCTAATTTTATTATTGTAATGAGCATTTTTTGTTCTGAATTCTTGGGATCTAAAAGTTTATAGAAAAAGTACTTCAATTAGTATGATTGTACTGAAACTCTGCACGCGTGTTAAGTGTATATTTGACGTTCTGTTAATTATTTTCCAAAATTTTTGAATCTCTGACGTTCATCTGCATGTCTTGTCATTTACCAAAATTCGTAAGAACGGTTATTGCAATTTCATTTATTTGAAACTTTTTACCATTGTTAACTGAAGTACATTTACGATGTTCAGTAAGTTTCAGGATTTGATTAGCGAGCTTTTTGAAAAATTCACGTGTTTTACATCGAATTAATTTGAAACTCGTGCTTCACTAAATTCCAAAAAAAATCATAAAATTAATTCTGCCACTTCACTTTAGTTGAAACTTCACATATACGTTGCCCGAAATACTAATAAGCAACGATGCAAATTTCAGCCAATCATACATCAAGCTTTCTGAAAAATAAATACATACTTTTCGTCTCGGTACTTATGTTTCTTGGTATTCAAATTTCAAAAATTCGTAAAAACTTACTTCCACATCGATTTCTTTGAAATTTTTTACGATTGTTAACTGAAGTACATTTACGATGTTCAGTAAGTTTCAGGGTTTGATTAGCGAGCTCTTTGAAAAATGTCACGTGTTTCACATCGAATGATTTGAAACTCGTGCTTCATTAGATTCCAAAAAAAAAATCATAAAATTAATTCTGCCGCTTCACTTTTGTTGAAACTTCACATATACGTTGCCCGAAATATAATTAAGCTACGATGCAAGTTTCAGCCAATCATACATCAAGCTTTCTGTAAAATAAATACCTACTTTTAGCCTCTGTACTTATGTTTCTTGGTATTCAAATTTCAAAATTTCGTAAAAACTTACTTCCACTTCGATTTCTTTGAAACTTTTTACAATTGTTAACTGAAGTACATTTACGATGTTCAGTAAGTTTCAGCGCTTTGATTAACGAGCTTTTTGAAAAAGTCACGTGTTTCACATCGAATGATTTGAAACTCGTGCTTCACTAGATTTCAAAAAAAAATTATAAAATTAATTCTGCCGCTTCACTTTTGTTGAAACTTCTCATATACGTTGCCCGAAATACAATTAAGCTACGATGCAAGGTTCAGCCAATCATACATCAAGCTTTCTGAAAAATAAATACATACTTTTAGCCTCTGTACTTATGTTTCTTGGTATTCAAATTTTAAAAATTCGTAAAAACTCTTACTGCCACTTCGATATCTTTGAAACTTTTACCAATTAAGTGAAGCACACTTTTTGTACTTTCTGCTTTATCATCGTGCAAACTGAAATAAGAGAGTTTCACCACGAATACCTCTAAACTCTTGTTTAACGTAAATTCAAAAATTCGTGACACTGATATTACAACTCAGATTTAGTTGAAACTCCACATAGAACCTGACTGAAGTATATTTAAGAAGTAGATGTGAGATTCAGCCAATTATGTATCGAATTGTCTGAAATGTGAATGTGTATTTACAGTTTCGGTATGTTTCTTATGATTTTCAAAAATTTATGATTAACTGCAATTCTAATTTTATTGGAACTCCGTGTTGGCATTCTACATCTAGATTTACCATGTCACATTTAACAGTAACTCGAATTATCTACAATTCATTTCCTTCTTCCATTATTTCCATATTAATTGTTTACTATGAAACACGAATATCGTGACGTTATCGTTCATTTACGATATTCAGTGGTTTTAGCGTAACTTAGGTACAAGAAAACGACAATAATTCACGGTGATTAATATTTTTAACCAATCGGTCTATTAGTTTTTCCTCGTGTAATTAACGATCGGCTTCGTCCTTGGGCAGAGTATGTATTTATAATACGCTCTGCAAGTATTGTGCACCTGGCGTGAAATATTTAAAGATAAGCACAAATAGTCAAATGAAATATTCGTCTAGCTTGACGAAGGTGAATTTTGACGATAATTCTGATGTGAATCCAAAAAAAGAGAGCTGTTGCAACTTTGCAAATTTTTCTCTCTTCAAATTCTTTCCAGAACGTCTATTTGATATTTGAAAAAAAAAACTAATTGACAAGAAAGAAGAAGATGGAAGCTTCAACATCCTAATGTGCTCATATTTTTCCACGAACATCGATTTAGCGGTTTCAAAAAATTTAATATTTGGTTGGAAAATAATAATAAAACATTGACTACCTACTCAAAATGGCAGGGAAATTTTTGGGTTATTTCCAGATATATTATTTCAGAAAGTTTTAACAATGATAAGCAGAAAGTACATTAAGTGTGCTTCACCTAATTGGTAAAAGTTTCAAAGATATCGAAGTGGCAGTGATAGTTTTTACGAAATTTTGAAATTTGAATACCAAGAAACAGAAGTACCGAGGCGACAAGTATGTATTTATTTTTCAGAAAGCTTGATGTATGATTGGCTGAAACTTGCACTGTAGCTTAATTGTATTTCGGGCAACGTATATGTGAAGTTTCAACTAAAGTGAAGTGGCAGAATTAATTTTATGATTTTTTTTTTGGAATTTAGTGAAGCACGAGTTTCAAATCATTCGGTGTGAAACACGTGACTTTTTCAAAAAGCTCGCTAATCAAAGCGCTGAAACTTACTGAACATCGTAAATGTACTTCAGTTAAGAATTGTAAAAAGTTTCAAAGAAATCGATGTGGAAGTAAGTTTTTACGAAATTTTGAAATTTGAATACCAAGAAACAGAAGTACCGAGGCGACAAGTATGTATTTATTTTTCAGAAAGCTTGATTTATGATTGGCTGAAACTTGCATCGTTGCTTAATTGTATTTCGGGCAACGTATATGTGAAGTTTCAACTAAAGTGAAGTGGCAGAATTAATTTTATGATTTTTTTTTGGAATTTAGTGAAGCACGAGTTTCAAATCATTCGGTGTGAAACACGTGACTTTTTCAAAAAGCTCGCTAATCAAAGCGCTGAAACTTACTGAACATCGTAAATGTACTTCAGTTAACAATTGTAAAGAGTTTCATAGAAATCGATGTGGAAGTAAGTTTTTGCGAAATTTTGAAATTTGAATACCAAGAAATATAAGTATCGAGGCGACAAGTATGTATTTATTTTTCAGAAAGCTTGATGTATGATTGGCTGAAACTTGCATCGTAGCTTAATTGTATTTCGGGCAACGTATATGTGAAGTTTCAACTAAAGTGAAGTGGCAGAATTAATTTTATGATTTTTTTTTGGAATTTAGTGAAGCACGAGTTTCAAATAATTCGAACTGAAACACGTGACATTTTTCAAAAAGCTCGCTAATCAAAGCCTGAAACTTACTGAACATCGTAAATGTACTTCAGTTAACAATTGCAAAAAGTTTCAAAGAAATCGATGTGGAAGTAAGTTTTTACGAAATTTTGAAATTTGAATACCAAGAAACAGAAGTACCGAGGCGACAAGTATGTATTTATTTTTCAGAAAGCTTGATGTATGATTGGCTGAAACTTGCATCGTAGCTTAATTGTATTTTTGGGTGATTTCCAGAAAACCTCATCTCTTTTAACATTCCATAAAATTCCAAAACCGAATTGGTTGGTTTGGACAGAAAATGACGTTAATCGGTTTTCTTTTGAGGTATTTCGACTAAAGGAAACTGCGTTTATACCACAGACCATTAATATAACTAGACCCGGTGTTCCCATTAGAAACTGATGTTTGTTTACATGCCAACATAGCCGATAGGCGCGGTGTAAAGGGGGAAGAAAATATGGCCGCCTTTGACGAATTTTGACAGCGTACAAAGTAGCTATCCATAGGCGTATCAATAATAAGGGACAAAAAGGAAACAAAATTAAGAAAATAATTTATTTATTATTTAGATCAACGGGCAATGAAGCCCTTTACATGCTAGGTAACGAAGGTGCGAAATAAGTGACAAATGATAAAGAAGGACACAGATTATCAAAATCATCATGACAGTAATAATGCATACAATAAGTATAGTCCAAGACCCATCTGTCAGAAATTTGCTTTAGATTGTCATAAGAGGTAACCGCAATGTTTTTACATGAATACCTCGGGAATAACGTCTAGAATAAGGATTGACTTATCCTCCAAAGCGCATCGGTCGGGAACATTGTTAAAAATGCAACAATTTAAAAAGAAATTAAAAAACGCGTTTTTTCCCGAATTGTTTTGCTTCTAACTTTTTAATTATTGAATTTAGAAGAAAGTTGAAGAGAGAAAAAAGTTGCAGAATCTATTTTTACATAAAATGGCATAGGTTATAAATTCAAAAATTTATTAGCGGTTTTGCCAAATAGTAATAAACAACAAAAAATCGGCCCAAAAGTGTTTTTTTAACTGATTATTTTAGGCACTTTAAAATGTAGTTAGGACTTCCATATCACAGGTACAAAATCCTCAAGTTATAATAAAAGAATCGAGTAAATTTCGTTTCGATCGGATTATTAGAGTTTGCACAATAATTTTGCAATCCAGAAAAATCGGAAAATATTGAAAATTTTCAAAATTGTTTAAATTTTTTTCCACTATTCGATTTTAATAAAACTAGCGGTCATATATAAGAGGGAACAAGCTTTCATGTACTTTTGTCAGAATTAAAAAATATTTATTAAAACGGATACAGTCATTGTTTAAAGTTGGTGTCGTTTTTTTTTTGCTTATAAACAAATAGATTATCTCGGCGAATTTTTTATTAAATGAAATTCTGAAAACATAGCAGGAAAGTGCTCGGAAAGACGCTTCTTTTTATTCATAATAAGTTGCTATTTTGCTCCTTAGCTTCTGAGATATAACTCCTCAAAGTTGTTTAGTGTTTAATAAAATGGTTAATAATGGTTAATAAAATTACTATTTTTTCTCATATCTTAAGAAATAATTGTTTCTCACAGTAACCAGTATAATATTTTTGTTGAAATTTACATTGAAAAGATTGAAATTCAAATTCAAAAAATGTCTCGCTTCGAATTTTAACAAATTCATAAATTTGACATTTCTATTAAACACAGTTACAGGGTAGAAATTAATTACCTTGTAGTACTTTTAAGGCGGAAACAGACTATCGTCACGTCACGTGAGTTCACGTGCTGTCACGTTAACTCACGTCACTTTGACGTAACCTCAGTCTGGTTCTAATACATTTAAATACCATGTGAAATATTACTCCGCACTTTTTATCCGTGACGTGAGTTAACGTGACAGCACGTGAGCTCACGTGACGTGACGATAGTCTGTTTCCGCCTTTAGGTTCAAAAACTTGATGCATCGGCAATGAAACAGCATCTCTCTTTAAATATCTAGCATTGTCGGTTGCACCTATTTTAGACACAAAATCATCTTTACTGAAATGTTTTGAGCAAATATAGGACGATTTTGTTATGTTATCATTTTCGCTAAGTCCCAAAACAGAAATCCAAATATTTCTTTTAATGGGATCTGCTGGAAACCTAAAATAATAACACTGATAGAACGCCACTGAGATGATACATAACCTCAAAAAACTTCATTAAGAAATTTCTTTATTTACCTATGAAAAGACAATCCCGAGGCTTTCCCTGCATCGCTATAAACGTTGCATATCTTGCACCTATTAACCATTGTTAAATGTTTCCTATTTTTATCAAAATTACTCCCGGTTAGTTTTGGTTTGGTTAGGTTAGCGTGTGACAGACTAGGACGCGATGTTGCCACGTTGCCTCTCATAACGAAAGTCTATATTATTTTAGATTTACGTACAACTGACCAACCGCAGGCGAAGTAGGCTGGATGTATAAGCAAATCGTAAGCGAGAATTCTTCATTTGCATTCATGCAACAGCGCAAAAAAACGCTTAGAATGTGCTAAGATCTTGTCAATACATTATTTTGTAAACAAACGGGTCTAGTTATATTAATGGTCTGTGGTTTATACCAATAGAAAAGTGTAAAATTTAAGTTTTTACAGTTTCAAAAAATATTTCTAAATTAAGTTTACATCTTCGTGAGTTGTCAGATTCAAATACGAAATAGTGTATATACATGGTGTTTTCCTGACAATATTTTCTGTTAACATCAATTGGACATTACCAAATTTCAAAAATTTTAATTTGGAAGACAACTTGTTTCAAACTCCACGAGTTTCTTCATATTTTCCAAGAGACGTCAATGCGAGAGTTCGAAATTGTGTCGCCAATTGTCAAATTTCACAATTTTGGAAAAATGACGTCAACCAAAAAAAATGTTTTTTTTTTTCTGTTTTTGTGTATTTTTTATTTTTATTTCGTATAATTCGGAAGTATCGAATTTCACGAACTTAAAATATTTTAAAAAAAATTTAAAGCCACAATTTTGGAAAAGTTACCTTATTGTAAGTGATAAGAAACGCCCAAAAAGGGGATTGTTTGTTTTAAAAGATGGATGATTTCACTTTTGGGTTATTTCTGGGCCCTTTCCTGGACTCATTCTTTTAATATAGATACATACCACTTTGTTCAAAAATTTTCTAAATTATTAGAAATCGTAACTTTTATCAAAAGTCCTTACATTGTTGTCCATTTATCTCTAAGAAAACAAACTCGAATATAATATTGATATTAATTTACAAATTCTGGCAAATATGTTCTTCATTATTTCTTTATCAAGAGAAGTACATATTTGACATTTAATTAGTATTTTCAAATACAAGCAAGTTTTACTTTTGGAAAAAGAAGAAAACTGCAAACATTTTCCAGTCACTATAAGTACGTTTTTCGAAATATAAGAAAAGTTTTTTGTTCGAAAGAGAAAAAACATTTTGAATTTATTTTTTTCCCCAGATAACAATTTGACTGTAAAAATATTCCAAAATTTACGTCACAGGTACTAGAATTTCAAAATTGACTATACTGCTTTAATTAATTGGTTGCATAAATTGCTATTGTACGATTGGGATTACAAAGATAAGTCCGTATACGTAAACAATGGAAGGAATGGAATTGGTCAAAAGTAGTAGATTTTTATATGTTTTAGTGCTGGACTTATTTTAAGAAAGTTATTGTTTGTAAGGAATTTTACAATTTTTAAGTCAAAATAAGTCGAAAGTTCCCATAAGCGCTTGTTACAACTCGGTTTGATATTAAAACCACGATGTACGTACGTATCAGTAGTAAGTGACGATTAGAACATTATTAGTATTATTAGTTTCCAAACCTCTCGCGGAGTACTTAGCAGTACTTGTGCATGTTGCGATGTCTACTTCAATAGCAATTTCACCTCGTCGAACACCTCAAAATCTCGTACCTCGATTACTCGACTTCGCTTGATCTTGTACTCTTTTTTCTCCTCGATGAGATCATCGATTAAGTTTTTGTTCTCTTATTTTTGCAGATTTAAACCCGCACCACCACCCCCTTGGCCCTGAACCCCGCTTTCACAACTGAACCAAAATGGACCAAAAAATTTTAAACGATGATACGGTCACAATTACTATCAGACTGATTATGCAAGGAAAGGTAAGATACAATTTTTGTTGTTTGTTTTAGTAAGTGCGGTCGTATGTACGTTTCTCGTATTCGCAATTGAAGGTTTACCATCGAGGAAGAGTCTCGTAAATGTCAGGAATAATTAATTAGTCGCGAATCGAATGGTTCTTGAAAATCCGGGTGTGTGTCATCAAAGAAATGATCACGGTAATAATTTACGTAGCTAAGTAATTTATAAAAAATGGTTCCTGCGACTGCGGAACACGTTAAAGTTAAATTTTAAGTAATATCACTAATTTCCATGAGTTGTTATGGATATTTAGATGCCATCGTATGAGATAAATTATTAAGTAGGTGTTACTTTTGGAGTAAGCACCTGCATATTTTTTTTAACTTTCCGTAAGACAAACAGGTTGGTGTTTCCATATTTTTTCATTTTAACTTCTCCCAACTAATATGTTTCAAATGTACCTACTGGCCGCTCAATTAATACAAATACATATATATTTGAATTGATTTTTAATTGAACTCTTATAGATTTGGTCCTGAAAATCTCAAAATTCACTTATCTTTAAAATTTAGTTTATTTTTGAATTAAGTTTTCTTAATGCAGATTTATTATTGGTATTAACAGTTGGATTTCTAGACTAAAATCTAGGTTGATTTGGAGCTTAACTGGAATTACTAACTGTATTTAAAAAAAAAATTAATTGCTACCTTTGGGTACAACTTAGGTCTTCCTTCAGGTAGATTAGTTAGAACTGTTAATTTCAGTTAGAACTGGGATAAAACTGAGGTGTAACTGAGATTCTGCTAGATTTAACAATTTACTGGAGCAACAACTGTCCTTTACTTATAACCGAGATCAAGGAGGAATTGAAGGTTAACTGTATTGATAGCTATTGCCCATTAAGTATACTTGAGATACAGCATGAACTGAATTGTTACCTTTTGTCGAATATTTACTGCTGATATTCAGTTGGAATTACTAACTGTATTTAAAAAAAATGAATTGCTACCTTTGGGAACAGCTTAGGTCTTCCTTCAGTTAGATTTAACAATTTACTGGAGCAACAACTATGTCCTTTACTTATAACTGAGATCAAGGAGGAATTAAAGGGTTAACTCGATTGATAGCTATTGCCCATTAAGTATACTTTAGATTCAGCATGAACTGAATTGTTACCTTTTGTCGAATATTTACCGCTGATCTTCAGTTGGAATTACTAACTGTATTTAAAAAAATGAATTGCTACCTTTGGGAACAGCTTAGGTCTTCCTTCAGTTAGATTAGTTAGAACTGTTCATTTCAGTTAGAACTGAGGTGTAACTGAAATTCAGCTAGATTTAACAATTTACTGGAGCAACAACTGTGTCCTTTACTTATAACTGAGATCTAGGAGGAATTGAAGGTTAACTGTATTGATAGCTATTGCCCATTAAGTATACTTGAGATACAGCATGAACTGAATTGTTACCTTTTGTCGAATATTTACTGCTGATATTCAGTTGGAATTACTAACTGTATTTAAAAAAAAATGAATTGCTACCTTTAGGTACAGCTTAGGTCTTCCTTCAGTTAGATTAGTTAGAACTGTTCATTTCAGTTAGAACTGAGGTGTAACTGAGATTCAGCTAGATTTAACAATTTACTGGAGCAACAACTATGTCGTTTACTTATAACTGAGATCTAGGAAGAATTGAAGGTTAACTGTATTGATAGCTATTGCCCATTAAGTATACTTGAGATACAGCATGAACTGAATTGTTACCTTTTGTCGAATATTTACTGCTGATATTCAGTTGGAATTACTAACTGTATTTAAAAAAAATGAATTGCTACCTTTGGGAACAGCTTAGGTCTTCCTTCAGTTAGATTTAACAATTTACTGGGGCTACAACTATGTCCTTTACTTATAACTGAGATCAAGGAGGAATTAAAGGGTTAACTCGATTGATAGCTATTGCCCATTAAGTATACTTTAGATTCAGCATGAACTGAATTGTTACCTTTTGTCGAATATTTACTGCTGATATTCAGTTGGAAGTACTAACTGTATTTAAAAAAAAATAATTGCTACCTTTGGTTACAGCTTAGGTCTTCCTTCAGTTAGATTAGTTAGAACTGTTCATTTCAGTTAGAACTGAGGTGTAACTGAAATTCAGCTAGATTTAACAATTTACTGGAGCAACAACTGTGTCCTTTACTTATAACTGAGATCTAGGAGGAATTGAAGGTTAACTGTATTGATAGCTATTGCCCATTAAGTATACTTGAGATACAGCATGAACTGAATTGTTACCTTTTGTCGAATATTTACTGCTGATATTCAGTTGGAATTACTAACTGTATTTAAAAAAAATGAATTGCTACCTTTGGGAACAGCTTAGGTCTTCCTTCAGTTAGATTTAACAATTTACTGGGGCAACAACTATGTCCTTTACTTATAACTGAGATCAAGGAGGAATTAAAGGGTTAACTCGATTGATAGCTATTGCCCATTAAGTATACTTTAGATTCAGCATGAACTGAATTGTTACCTTTTGTCGAATATTTACCGCTGATCTTCAGTTGGAATTACTAACTGTATTTAAAAAAATGAATTGCTACCTTTGGGAACAGCTTAGGTCTTCCTTCAGTTAGATTAGTTAGAACTGTTCATTTCAGTTAGAACTGAGGTGTAACTGAAATTCAGCTAGATTTAACAATTTACTGGAGCAACAACTGTGTCCTTTACTTATAACTGAGATCTAGGAGGAATTGAAGGTTAACTGTATTGATAGCTATTGCCCATTAAGTATACTTGAGATACAGCATGAACTGAATTGTTACCTTTTGTCGAATATTTACTGCTGATATTCAGTTGGAATTACTAACTGTATTTAAAAAAAAATGAATTGCTACCTTTAGGTACAGCTTAGGTCTTCCTTCAGTTAGATTAGTTAGAACTGTTCATTTCAGTTAGAACTGAGGTGTAACTGAGATTCAGCTAGATTTAACAATTTACTGGAGCAACAACTATGTCGTTTACTTATAACTGAGATCTAGGAAGAATTGAAGGTTAACTGTATTGATAGCTATTGCCCATTAAGTATACTTGAGATTCAGCTTGAACTGAATTGTTACCTTTTGTCGAATATTTACTGCTGATCTTCAGTTGGAATTACTAACTGTATTTAAAAAAAAATGAATTGCTACCTTTGGGTAGAACTTAGGTCTTCCTTCAGTTAGATTAGTTAGGACTGTTCATTTCAGTTAGAACTGAGATAAAACTGAGGTGTAACTGAGATTCAGCTAGATTTAACAATTTACTGGAGCAGCAACTATGTCCTTTACTTATAACTGAGATCAAGGTGGAATTGAAGGTTAACTGAATTGATAGCTATTGCCCGTTAAGTATACTTGAGATTCAGCATGAACTGAATTGTTACCTTTTGTCGAATATCTACTGCTGATATTCAGTTGGAATTACTAACTGTATTTAAAAAAATGAATTGCTACCTTTGGGTACAACTTAGGTCTTCCTTCAGTTAGATTAGTTAGAACTGTTCATTTCAGTTAGAACTGAGGTGTAACTGAGATTCAGCTAGATTTAACAATTTACTGGAGCAACAACTATGTCCTTTACTTATAACTGAGATCTAGGAAGAATTGAAGGTTAACTGTATTGATAGCTATTGCCCATTAAGTATACTTGAGATTCAGCATGAACTGAATTGTTACCTTTTGTCGAATATTTACTGCTGATATTCAGTTGGAATTACTAACTGTATTTAAAAAAAATGAATTGCTACCTTTGGGTACAACTTAGGTGTTCCTTCAGTTAGATTAGTTAGAACTGTTCAATTCAGTTAGAACTGAGATAAAACTGAGGTGTAACTGAGATTCAGCTAGATTTAAACCGTTTTAAACAAAATTGTACAAATTAAAAATTCTTAAGAATAATGTACCCTTTATTACATTTTTAGGAAAATATATTTTAAATAAAAATTGTATATATTTAATACGTTAATTCAACTATAAAGTTTAGTGAAAACATTTGAAGCATTTTAAAAAAAAATTGAGAAAATGGAAATGTTCAATAGTGCCCTTTAGGGACGTTTTACAAAAAAATATTTCAAATAAAACTTGTAGTCATTAGTAAGATCAGTTGAAATCTAAAATTTGGTAAGAACTGATAAAGCCGGTTTGAAGAAAATTGAGAAAAACTGGAAATTCACTAAAGTAGAGTTTCCATACGTTTCCATTTGGTTATTGGTATGTCGGCAGTTTATAATTATAAATAGCGAAAATTTAGAATAATCTGAAAAACTTATGCATGTTGATATCTAAAAATAGACTGATTGAAAGTTTCTAAGTGCGCCATGTCCATTTCTGTTAAATGAAGCAATGACTTTTTATTAGCTTTTCGTTAAAAATAATAAACGAGTCCTTTCATTGTTTAAATATGTTACTTGCATAATTTTCCCTTCACGAACTAATTTTAGAAATTTATTAAAAATTATTTTGGATTTTAGGTTTTAGATTTAAGTTATTTATTTTTAGGTATTAGGCGGTTAAAAATTATTAAAAACTTAAATTCAACGTCAATTTCCATTAAATGTGAAAAAACTTGAAAATATGTTTATCCTCTAGTACTTGCCACCTCCTCGCGATTATCCAGGGCGTTCTCTCCTCTTAGTTCGCCGTTTTCTCCCCCGAATTCCTCAGGGTAGACGTTCTGTCACTCAGAAAACGTTCAAGTGCCGAGTGCGCAACTCACACGCCAGAGTTATAATTTCAAGGCATCCGGGAGCCCAGGAACGAGACGTCACTATGCTAACTCACAAAACTCGCGCCACAACTCACAAACTCACACACTCGCATGAGCGTGGAGACCGATACGTCCGTTCTCGATTGAACGATACATTAAACTGACACTAATTAAGGTTCGGAGCGAGAGATAAATCACTTCACGTAATTGTGCTGATAAGCGGCGATGATTCAAATGTAAACGATACAGTTCTTTTGCTACCGAAATGCCCGAAATAGTACGGGTGTGAAGATAGCCGAAAACGTTCTCGGAGAGATTGTTTATTACTAAACAAGTCTAAAATTTGGTGAGGATCGGTATAGCCGTTTTGGAGAAAATGGAGAAAAACAGAAAATTCACAGAAATAAAGGACCCTTCACCGAAGATCAGTCAAGATAACGATAACGACCTCAAAACTTCCAGAAATGTCAATATCTCAAATTCGAAAATCATCACGATTACAATACTTTCTCGTATTATATGGATATCCCATATATGAGAAAGTAATTAGCAATAAAATATATGGATTTTAAATGGGAAAATGTTGCCATTATCCTTAATTCTAAGGACTGTTTGTTATGTTTCCAAAATGACCGTTGTAGTGTTCTCATATTTTACACTAATTAATTGTTTATTAAATTAATTTAATATATTAAATTAATATTAAAAAATTTAAAATCAATATAAATAAATATTAGAATAGTAATAAATATAAATAAAATATAAAATATTAAAAAATTAATACTAAATTAACACTTATTGAGATTAATACGAGAAGCTAATTATTGAAAAACATCGCAAAATTGGTTGTGGAGTGAATTTTCTCAAAGTTTCACCTAAAAAAATACCTGTCAAGCTTGCTATAAAAACGTATAATTGGCAAAAAGAAATGTAATGAGCGAATTATAAATGAAGTGTACAGTTGTTTGCATTTGTTGTAAATTTTGATGTGGTTTTTAAAAATACAATAAACTACCAAACTGGTAACTAAGCACTACGTATATTAATAAAGTTACATATAAGTAATCTGTTTAATCCGTCTCAATTACAAATTTCCCTTGAGAACTCAGTTAATCATAATTGATTACCAATAAAAATATGGTACCAACTAGCCATCTCTTCCAAATATTTTACACCATACTATTAGTATATGGAGGACCTACGTGTACCTATGTAGTCCTACGAGGACCGAAATCAGGTCAGTATAAACGGAATTATACATTACTTATTAATAAATCTACGGGAAAACTTTTGATTTAGTGCCTCTGGCGCGACGTCTAGTGAGATCCAAGTCAAAATTACCGAATTTTCATTAGATTCCTCGCGGAAACTGAATCAAAGTTTAGAGTATTTTTACAGAAAATCAATAAAATGGACAAGTGTTATGGTGGACTTTAAATTTTTCAAAATTAGGTTAAAATAGGGGTGGAATTCTTCTCGAATAGTTAAATATGCTTAGGCCTCAGAATTGCCGTAAAAGATGAAAATTTTTCGATTTTCATTCCACCGAGGGTGTAAAATAGGGGTGAACTTTCATTTTCCAAAATTAGGTGCAAAAATAGGGATGGAATTCTTCTCGAATAGTTAAATATGCCTAGGCTTCAGAATTGCCGTAAAAGTTGAAAAATTCCCGATTTTCACTCCACCGAGGGTGTAAAATAGGGGTGAAGTTTCATTTTCCAAAATTAGTTTAAAAATAGGGGTGAAATTCTTTTCGGATAGTTAAATATGCTTATGCCTCAGAATTGCCGCAAAAGATGAAAAGGTTCTGATTTTCACTCCGCCGAGGGTGTAAAATAGGGGTGAAGTTTCATTTTCCAAAATTAGTTTAAAAATAGGGGTGAAATTCTTTTCGGATAGTTAAATATGCTTATGCCTCAGAATTGCCGCAAAAGATGAAAAGGTTCTGATTTTCACTCCGCCGAGGGTGTAAAATAGGGGTGAAGTTTCATTTTCCAAAATTAGTTTAAAAATAGGGGTGAAATTCTTTTCGGATAGTTAAATATGCTTAGGCCTCAGAATTGCCGTAAAAGATGAAAATTTTTCGATTTTCACTCCACCGAGGGTGTAAAATAGGGGTGAACTTTCATTTTCCAAAATTAGGTGCAAAAATAGGGGTGGAATTCTTCTCGAATAGTTAAATATGCCTAGGCTTCAGAATTGCCGTAAAAGTTGAAAAATTCCCGATTTTCACTCCACCGAGGGTGTAAAATAGGGGTGAAGTTACATTTTCCAAAATTTGGGTAAAAATAGGGGTGGAATTCTTCTCGAATAGTTAAATATGCTTAGGCCTCAGAATTGCCGTAAAAGTTGAAAAATTCCCGATTTTCACTCCACCGAGGGTGTAAAATAGGGGTGAAGTTACATTTTCCAAAATTGGGTTAAAAATAGGGGTGGAATTCTTCTCGAACAGTTAAAAATGCTTAGGCCTCAGAATTGCCGTAAAAGATGAAAAATTTCCGATTTTCACTCCACCGAGGGTGTAAAATAGGGGTGATATTTAATTTTGTCCCATTTATAACGAGGTATTTCTCGAATAGTTGGAAACTTTAAACTCAACACGGTTATAGCTTAGATCTCAAAATGGCTTGAAAACGTTTAAAAACCTTGAATTTGTCTTACGAAGGGATATAACTTTACTTGACAGTGCCTTAGTAGCTAGAGACTTTAATCTTGTCACGCTTATAGCTTAGGTCACCAAGTGGCTAGGAGAATATTAAAAAAAGCCCAAATTCCCTTACCGAGGGATGGAAAAAGGGGTTGATTTCATGCAATAATAGTTATTAAGTAGTTGGACATAGGAAACGTGGTACGGTTATTTATTAATGTATAATTTGGATACCGTATCATATATTATGAAATAAAAATTAAATGTGCTTCATTCGTCTCTCAAATGGAATCACTTCACTCTTACAGACACTTCTGTTGTTGTATAATAACATGCCAACGCTCAACAATAAAATAAACATGAATTACGTGTTTATTTTCAGATGGAAATATATCAAAGTAATGAACTCCGCACCAGATAATTAATAGGGTTGTTAACAACGTTCAAGCAGATAAATGTTATTGCCCCACTCGTATCTTTTTTAACTCTCGATATATCGTCGAACACTCGTCTAATAGCGTCGCTGCTTACCTACCTATCTTTTTTTATTTCTTAATTTCCACCACTTGGCATTGTGTCAAAGTAACTTGTACTCATTAAAACATTTTTTTTTCTCCTTTTTCTATCTTTAGATTCGTTCCATATTTTTTAATGTCCTTATAATTCATCCTGTCAGGTGATCGTACTAATTAGATGCGGTACCTTCCCGGACTCCCTGCGGTCAATACTAAAATCGAAGTTGCAATTAGAGACATTTAATTATAGATTAATACCGAAGCGAGCGATCCCGGACGGATATTGCCAAGATATTCGTGATGTATCGCAAAAATATGTATGTACTATTAATGAAATTCTATAATTACATCGCTAGACTAGACTTCGCACGTGCTTTTCGGACGGCTCGTTAATAATCTCCTGGACGTCACCGCAGCAACCCTTATCCGGGGGTCGTTCCAAGGGTTTCCCCTAATAAGCGGCACGGAAATAGTTTTGAGGAAAAATGAAATATGGGACGCGTAACTGGTTGTGGAGCAGGGGCTTCCCTAAAGAAATTTAAATAAATCTCGTTAAGGTACGACTCGTGTACAGGCATGGGAAACTTTAATAGGGTAATTATTGTCTTCAAGTGGGACTAAATTGGAAATATAGCGGATCTGAGACTATTATTTCTTTTTGGTTATTTTAGTGATAAAGGAAAATTTCTTACACTGCACTAATTGTTTGTTTTCTTTTTTTTTTATTGAAACTTAAAATTTTTTAGTATAACGTCACTAAGCGCCCTCTTGAGGGAAATCATTAAAGAACCATTACCACCACTGGAATCTATCTATACAGCCTTAATCCTCATTTGTGGATTCAATATTAGATACCTTGTACGGGGGTGGTCGAATAGCACCAAGCCGATTAGAGAGGTACGGGGATTAAACGATAAGAAGGGATCGATCACCAATTCGTTTACCTGGTTGTACGAATCTTTTAACTAATTATTTTACTGTAATAATGTACAGATATTTAATTATGATTTACGCATATAAATAACATCTCATGAAAACGAATCTATGATTTCGCGGACATTCAATTGCAGTACGTTCTCGGGTAAATAACATCCTTATTTATTGGTTACCTTCGGAGGTGCTTAAGTACGCGGTAAAACTTAAGTCATGTACGAATGAAAAGTTCTCGTACCTATACTTTCCCATCCCGTCACGTTCGATTAATCTCGATAATTAATCGAAGATTTGTATATAGTTACTACTATATTAAATTTGCGAAACGACGGGTATACCTTCTCGTCCCGCTAACGAGGCTATCGTCGGTTTTCGAGCCTCGGGAGAGGGACGACCTTTTCCGCGAGAGGAGTAAGTAATCATCGTCGAAGAGTTACATGAGCATTGTTAATGTACGTTTATTTTTAAACGCTCGGAAGAAGACGAGAGAGAAACGAACGACGGGCGCGGAGGTGATACGTCGACCCGAATGAATACACACAGGCAAACTTACTCAAACTCAGGCAAACTTACTTAAACTCAAGCAAACTTACACAAACTCGAGGAAACTTACTTACACGAACTCTGACAAACTTACACAGACTCTGGCAAACGTACTCAAACTCACGCAAACTTACTCAAACTAGACCAAACTTACACAGCCTCTGTCGAACTTACTCAAACTCCGGCAAACATACACAAAATCTGGCAAACATACACAAACTCAGGCAAACTTACTCAAACTCAAGCAAACTTACACAGACTCTGGCAAACTTACTTACACGAACTCTGGCAATCTTACACAGACTCTGGCAAACTTACACAAACTCACGCAAACTTACTCAAACTCAAGCAAACTTACACGAACTGTGACAAACTTACACAAAATCTGACATACTTACACAAACTCAGGCAAACTTACTCAAACTCAAGCAAACTTACACGAACTGTGACAAATTTACACAAAATCTGACAAACTTACACAAACTCAGGAAAACTTACTCGAACTCGAGAAAACTTTCACGAACTGTGACAAACTTACACAAACTCTGGCAAACTTACTTACACGAGCTCTGGCAATCTTACACAGACTGCCAAACTTACACAAACTTAAGCAAACTTACACAAACTCATGGAAATTTACTTACACGAACTCTGGCAAACTCACACAAACTCAGGCAAACTTACTCAAACTCAATTAAACTTACACAGACTCTGGCAAACTTACTCAAACACAATCAAACTTACACACACTCTGGCAAACTCACACATACTCGATGAAACTTACTTACACGAACTGTGACAAACTTACACAAACTCTGGCAAACTTACTCAAACACAATCAAACTTACACAGACTCTGGCAAACCCACACATACTCGAGGAAACTTACTTGCACGAACTCTGACAAACTTACACAAACTCAGGCAAACTTACACAGATTGTGGCAAACTTACTCAAACTCAAGCAAACTTACACGAACTGTGACAAACTTACACAAAATCTGACAAACTTACACAAACTCAGGCAAACTTACTCGAACTCGAGAAAACTTACACGAACTGTGACAAACTTACACAAACTCAGGCAAACTTACACAAACTGTGGCAGTCTTACTCAAACTCAAGCAAACTTACACAAACTCAGGTAAACTTACTCAAACTCAAGCATACTTACACAGACTGTGGCAAACTTACTCAAACTCAAGCAAACTTACACAGACTATGGCAAACTTACACAAACTCGAGGAAACTTACTTACACGAAATCTGACAAACTTACACAAACTCAGGCAAACTTACTAAAACTCAAGCAAACTTACACAGACTCTGGCAAACTTACAGAAACTCGAGAAAACTTACTTACACGAACTGTGACAAACTTACACAAACTCACCGAAACTTACTCAAACTCAAGCAAACTTACACGAACTGTGACAAACTTACACAACATCTGACAAACTTACACAAACTCAGGCAAACTTACTCGAACTCGAGAAAACTTACACGAACTCGAGAAAACTTACACGAACTGTGACAAACTTACACAAACTCTGGCAAACTTACTCAAACTCAAGCAAACTTACACAGACTCTGGTAAACTTACACAAACTCGAGGAAACTTACTTACACGACAAACTTACTCAAACTCAAGCAAACTTACCCAAACTCATGGAAATTTACTTACACGAACTCTGGCAAACTTACTCAAACTCAATTAAACTTACACAGACTCCGGCAAACTTACTCAAACTCTGGCAAACTTACTCAAACACAATCAAACTTACACACACTCTGGCAGACTCATACATACTCGAGGAAACTTACTTACACGAACTGTGACATACTTACACAAAATCTGGCAAATTTACTCAAACTCTGGCAAACTTACTCAAACACAAACTTACACAGACTCTGGCAAACTCACACATACTCGAGGAAACTTACTCACCGGAACTCTGACAAACTTACACAAACTCTGGCAAGGCTACACAAACTCAGGAAAACTTACACAGACTCTGGAAATCTTACTTACACGAACTCTGACAAACTTACACATACACAGGCAAACTTACTCAAACCCTGACAAACTTACACAAACTCAGACAATCTTACTCAAACTCAAGCAAACTTACACAGACTGGCAAACTTACTCAAACTCAAGCATACTTACACTGACTGTGGCAAACTTACTCAAACTCAAGCAAACTTGCACAGACTATGGCAAACTTACACAAACTCTTGCAAACTTACACAAACTCTAGGAAACTTACTTACACGAAATCAGACAAACTTACTCAAACTCGTGCAAACTTACTCAAACTCAAGCAAACTTACACAAACTCTGGCAAGGCTACACAAACTCAGGAAAACTTACACAGACTCTGGAAATCTTACTTACACGAACTCTGACAAACTTACACATATTCAGGCAAACTTACTCAAACCCTGACAAACTTACACAAACTCAGACAATCTTACTCAAACTCAAGCAAACTTACACAGACTGGCAAACTTACTCAAACTCAAGCATACTTACACAGACTGTGGCAAACTTACTCAAACTCAAGCAAACTTACACAGACTATGGCAAACTTACACAAACTCTTGCAAACTTACACAAACTCTAGGAAACTTACTTACACGAAATCCAACAAACTTACTTAAACTCATGCAAACTTACTCAAACTCAAGCAAACTTACACAAACTCTGGCAAACTTACACAAACTCGAGGAAACTTACTTACACGAAATCTGACACTTACACAAACTCAGGCAAACTTACTAAAGCTCAATCAAACTTACACAGACTCTGGCAAACTTACACAAACTCGAGGAAACTTACTTACACGAACTGTGACAAACTGATACAAACTCTGACAAACTTACTCAAACTCTGGCAAACTTACATAGACGCTAGCAAACTTACTCAAACTCAAGCAAACTTACACAGAATTTGGCAAACTTACTTCGAATTTTGACAAACTTACACAAACTCTAGGAAACTTACTTACACGAACTGTGACAAACTTACACAAATTCAAGCAAACTTACACAAACTCAGGCAAACTTACTCAAACTTAAGCAAACTTACACAGACTCTTGCAAATTTATACAAACTCGAGGCAACTTACTTACACAAACTGTGGCAAACTTACACATTTTAATTTGGAGTACCTCTTCGACTACATTACAAATATGCAATTTATTACTTAATTACCTTTTAAGTAAGCAAATTAATTTATTTCAATATTTTATCTTTTCTTTTTTAAAACATTTTCAGTATTTTTGAATGTTATTACTAACGGAAATCAGAAATGACTGCACCCCAAAAATACAAAATTGCTTTCTAAATAAAGTATCTAATTTGTTTAAACATTTTTATAATAATTATTTTTCTAAGTATAAATTTGTTAATGCAAAAGAACGTCCTCTGGAACATTTACAATTTTGCAAAAACTTTATAGATGAATCCTTTTGAAATTTTTATCACACATCAAGTACTAGAAGACACAACTTTTTAAACAATTTCAAAGTTGTAAGTTGATTTTTGCAATTACAATTATCTTGTTGAATGTCTTCTGCAGAAATATCTCGTGTTGATATAATACTACCTAAGATATCTAAAGTCCTGGGTGCTTCTTATTACCCCCTGTGGTAACTGTATATCCTCTACCTCTCCTCCAACCCTTAAGTCGGAGTTGGAGGATGGACAATTGAAAATGTGGGATTTATTTCAAATTTCTTCCAGATATGCCCCATCAGCTCTCTCAATTGTAATGTGTCGAGGGGTCCCTAGGCGAAATGAGGGCTTGTTAAAGTTTTATTGGACCATTAAATATTGTATTACTTCCGAGCACTAAATCTGCACTGAAGCGATCTAAAATAATGTTTCCTGATTCGTCGTTATGTCGAGGTATCGCCAAAAATCTTTTGTTTCGAATTTTGAAATATTCCAGGTTATATTGCCAGCATTGAGGACATTTTGAGTAGTCAACGGCTTTAGAGTTATGACTTGGTCTCGTGTCATAAAATTTATTTCTCGTCTCAATACAAGTCTTCTCGTCTCGGTCTCGAGAAGTCTCGAAATAAATAAAGGTGTTCATCCTTGACAACATTCATTGATTACTTTTGACAGGCGTGGTAATGTTAAGCGTACAGAAATTAGTCTTATCGATTTCATATGTTGATCAGGATAGTAATTTTTTGGAAATATTGAATTAAAGGAATCAGTTTATTACTAGATTAGTATTGTAACGCGAAATGTAAACAGCAGCGCGAAACGTGTTTACTCTTATCGGACGGCCGCTTACCTCAAAGGAATGCCGCTACGCTTAATAAGCGCAGCAAGAGATTTCGACGAGAAACTCGAGACTTGTCTCGATATAGATTCGTGCAATGGTATTATTGGCCTAATGTATTTTTCCGGGCGATTTTCGAAATAGTATTTTGATTTTTGAGTCGATTCACTACGTCTCGACGTTGAGTTATAAGGTCAGTGGAACCTTGTGATTTCGAGATTTTCAAAAAATATCAACAAGTGGGCAGATGAAATTATATCTCTGTATTTCATTAAAGTTGCCTAATTTCATATTCTAAAGGTGTGGAAGTTCCAATAATAAGTATTACCAAACGATGACAAGTTGCCGGTAGTCTTGACGTCTCGCTTCTTTATTTTCATGAATTATTTAGCGTTACGTAATTCAATAGCGTGTAAATCGTATACAAACGGTTCCATTCGAGGATTCCCATAGGTCCCAAGGAGAAAAGTGAGAATACCCTCTAATTTGAGCTGCTTTCCCACACTCCTAACTTTCGTTTTTGGAACCTCGACTTGTAATTACCGTACACTTGTACGTTCTACGGTTCCCCCTTTACCGTAACCTTTTACATTCTAATAATAATAATACGATCCTATTTTCTCCTCATAACCTTCGTAATTTTAATTTTCACGTGTCTTCGCGCGTTTTATGTTCATTATGCAATTGTCGTGAAGCGCTAATTCCCTTTTGGCATTTAAGGTGGTCGTCCCATGCAGGTATCTCGCCTAAAATAAAAATGTCCGCACGCTGAACGGCAAAACGTGTAGAGGTTTGCACGTCCGTTGCGTAAGAGCCAATTTGTGTGTTTAAATGAGTTATGTAAATGAATTGGAATGGCGGGAAAATAGAGTGCTCAATTTCTTTCTTTTTTTGAAAAATAATTACAATTTCTCTTCGACTTGCCGTCAGCATGGAACCTGTTACGATGTGAGTCATCGTATGTCTAGACGCGTGTTGCAAGTTGTGGGCCCATAGGGGCATGTATCGCCGTACAATTTTGGGACAAATAAGACGGCCATTTATCATAGCCTATACGATAAAACTCACCTCGTTAGTTCTCACATGTGCATACCTGTAAGAAATACTCAATCATGTGTCTGAAATCGGAGAAATATGCATTGCCCATTGCAGTAGTGATATTGGCTCTTTATATTTCTCACAAGAAATTCAATCTTTAATATGTGTTAGAAACTTTTTACAACAAAATTTACCGATTTATACTGAAGCTGGTTTCTGAATACCAAATAGAGACAAATGATACAAATTTAACGAAATGCCAATGGTTCTGAGTGGAGATTTTAATGTAAACTTTGTAAACTCAACCATTAATTGAGCTCCTTAAGAAGGACTTAAATTTAAAATGTAATAATCAGGTTATAAAAATTAATTGCGTATTTCTTATTACTCATTTTGTCTAAAATATTATTTAAATTTATATTTTATGAATAATTTAAATATATTTAAAAAGAATATAGAAATATAAGAAAAGCAATATGAAACTCAGCAGTCACATAACTATAATTAATTTTAAATGTATTTTAAAATTCAGCGAAATTTTATATTTTTCTCAATACCTATAAAAATAAGTATGTAACTCGTTATTACCGTCATTTTTCTATTTTGCAGGAAGTGGGAAGCATAATAGGAAAAAAGGGAGAAATCATAAAAGGATTCAGAGAAGAAGTAAGTACTTAACATCCCAAACGACTAATTGTAACACATTTCGACTTGCAACTTTTCTATTTTCCAGAGTGGTGCCAAAATAAACATATCAGACGGTTCTTGCCCGGAGAGAATTGTGACAGTGATAGGATCGACGAACTCAATTTTCAAAGCTTTCACTCTTATCTGTAAAAAGTTCGAGGAGGTAAGTGAAGAAAAGCGCCCACCTAATGTTATTACCCTCATTGTTTGTATAGTATTACAGAAGAACCTGAAAACCCTTCCTTTTAGTACAAAGAAGTGTAAATGATATTCCAGAGCAATATCTATAGGCAATCTGACACTTAACTAGATTTAGTACTTTTTTTCACAAATTTTATAAGCCCTAAAATATTTGTACAAAAGTAATGAAGTGTCAGACGGGCATTCTAAGACAAGGATATTCGAGAGCAATATCTGTGTGCAATCTGACACTTAACTAGATTTAGTACTTACAAGTATGTGCTAAAAATTTACGAAATGTCAGATACCTTTTACATCTTGCGTCAGTTACCACTTGTCTCTGATTGAAGGCCCCACTAGTTTATCAGAGCTCGGAAGAAAACAAGGCGATATAAATTTAAACGATCCGGCTGCAATTAATTTTATCGACGGTATACCTAACACATTAACGGCCGCGGCAACGTCAAAATAACTCAAAAGTACTATAATTCATAAAAGAATTTGGCAGGGTATATCTACCGTTCGGAAATTTATGGGTAACTAAGCCACGCCTCATTATTATTCGATCCTGTGATATATGTCGTGTTTATATCGGCTCGACGTGCCAAAGGGACCTCAATGCGGGACATAAATTCGGGGAAGTACTAAGATTAGATACATGCGATTTGGAGTATCGTCAGGGGACTTAAACGGGAAATAGTATTATGTTGATTGGAGACGGTGAAGCGGTTACTTATTTTATCATCTAGTTAGTTTATAGATGGTTTCCAGCAAATGGGCTCATCTACAGGAAAGCAAATGGGAACTAAAATTTCATCTGGGGAGCAGAATTCCAATTCATAACTTTGATTCATTTTCACGAGGCATTTGACTCAGTTGAGATCTGTCATATATTAAAATCCATGAACAGCACCCCTGCATATTGTTAGTGTATTGAGTTCGACTTTATACTTCAAGGGAGTTTAAATCATATTATAACTTAATCATTTTGGATCATACCAATACAATTCGTATGTTGTATCCAGAACTATCTTAACAAATAATCGAGTTTAACAGTATCTTGGTCTCATCGTCTTTGCAGCTACTTATATGCAACCGTACTTTATTCTATTTCCCTCGACTGATCCGAGTTCTCATTCTTTTCCTCTTTTTCCAGTTCCAAGAGATAAACAGCGGCAGCAGTTCGGTGCCTCGGCCGCCGATCTCGTTGCGGCTCGTCGTGCCGGCGAGCCAGTGCGGCTCGCTGATCGGCAAGGGCGGCTCGAAGATCAAGGAGATCAGGGAGGTGACGGGCGCCTCGATCCAGGTCGCCTCCGAGATGCTGCCCAACTCGACGGAGAGGGCGGTCACGTTGTCCGGCACGGGCGAGGCGATCACGCAGTGCATCTACCACATCTGTAACGTCATGCTCGAGGTGAGGATGATGGTCGCGTCGTTCCGAGCTGAGGCGACGTTGAGTTGACGGAGGGGCGTTCTTATTATGTCTGAGATTGAGGAGGGATTTTTGGACTCTGCTGTTTTATGGCCACAAATGCTTATAACTCAAATTGGCAAAAAACTACACGATTCTTGTATGACTTGATTTGTTTTTCGTGATGCGGATGAAGTTAGTTCAAATAATTGGCACTGTGGCAAATCGTCACTCACTTATGATGCTCATCATCATCATCCAGCCTGGTGTTGAGTCCACTGCTGGACATGGGCCTCCATTAAACTGCTCCACTGGGTTCTCTCTTGAGCTGTTCTCATCCAATGTCCTCCAATCCTCATTATATCATCACTCCATCTTGTTGGTGGTCTACCCCTGCTTCTTTTATCCGCTCTGAGTCTCCAGTTTGTTATTCTTATGGTCCACCTGTCATCCTTAAATCTCGCAACATGTCCCGCCCATTTCCACTTTAATGCTGTGATTCGCCGGATTATGTCCTGTACCCCTGTCCTTCGTCGAATTTCGGTGTTTCTGATACGATCTTGGATCCTAATACCCAGAATAGCTCTCTCCATCCTTCTCTGAGCCACTTCCAATTTCTCCACAGTGCCTTTTGTCAAGGTAAGCGTTTCGGCGCCATAAGTCATTACTGGCAGCACGCACTGATCGTATACTTTCCGTTTCAAGCTCATTGGAACGTCATTACCGAAAATATATCTCAATCTTCCATATGCTGCCCATCCAAGACCAATCCTCCTCTGTAATTCCATTGTTTGGTTGTCTCTATTTATTCTAATTTGGTGTCTCAGGTATTTGTATTCATCTACCTCCTCGATGGCTTTGCTGTCTAGTAATATAGTCCCTCCCAGTACTAGGTTTTGTGATGCTCACTTTACGAATATTGATAGTGTTACTTAACTGAAATCGTTACTTACGAGTAGTAGCTATCTATCAATTTCCAAGTGGAGTAGAATCCTCAAAGGAAACACACCGAAGCATGCTTGGTTAGCACTGGATCTTGATCAAGATGAAAAATGCCTTGAAAACCTTCCACTACATCCCATGATTCCATGTTAGTTTTATTACACACTCTCCCATTTATCTATAGTTTGACACTTCACTTTTAGATTATTTATAAGCGCTTCGTCAATTAGGCGTTCCAACGACCTGTCAAAAATAAATCCAATATGGCCGTTGTGGGCAAACAACTTGGTTATGTCATATGTGACTATTGATCGAAAAGTGTTCCATTTTATGTTTTTGAGAGTGAGTTAAGTTGTTTTCATATTTTTAAAGTGTACAGTACTGTTTTTTCGAACAAAGATGCTCTTGTATGCTTTCATTCGTGCTTTGCTGTAGTAACTATGGGTTAAAACTAAATATGAAAGGATATCCATGTTGGTGACAGACGGAACTTGGTGAATAGAATTGTCCAAATCTTCAACTTTCAATGCAAATGGATCCACATTATCGATTAACTTCAGCTTCTTTAGATAACTGCAAAAAATATATATAGAAATGCAAACACAAAACTTTAGTAAGTATTTTCTAGCTTACGGTTCGCATCTTAAAAAGTATATAAGCACTAACAAAACCGATAAAACTTTCTAAAAAATCACCTTTTCACCAACAAACAACAGAACCATGAACACTTTCTTATGGCGCTGTCAAACTGTCAAACTTTGTTTGCCCACAGCCGCCATATTGGATATCACGTGGTTTGGAATGCTTAATTCCAAATGGTCTTTGGTAATATTATGTGTAAGGTTATGTAATAGGGACAAGTCGTGAAGGCATTTTTATGAGGCATCAAAACTAGCTAAAAGTGAAATTGTTAAACCAGTTTGGTCCTCTTAAGAGCGAATGTTGTGATATGAGTACTAATTAGATTTTTGGATGGTGGGTACAAAACTCGACAGTAGATTTTCGAACGCAGTCATATTAATCTGACACACAGCAGTTGTACCCTGGTAAATAACGTGGAGTGTTGGAGTGTTTCTTTCCATTTCCTTTTTATTAGATGTCAATATTCATAATTTATAATACATTGGTAATTGATATGTAATACCATAACATTAATTATCTATTACAACTCTTTGTCATCTACCGCATCTCAGCTTCCAACGGGTTTATCTAATCAGCTTCTTCTAGATTTCAATTATTCATAGCTTTCTTTATTATAGTGTTCCAGGATTGTCTAGAGGCCTAGCACTTGTTTCCTATTTTGTGTAGGTTTTCATTGCCATAATTTTCTTGTTATTCCATCTTCGTCCATTTGTCTTAATTGTCTTTAGATAACTTAGAAAGTTATCTTTGCTCTATTTTATCCATAAGTGATGTTTCTACCTGGCATTCTTGCTTTAATAGTGTCATTTCGCACGTGATGCATTATTGTTAGTTTGCAGCATCTCTGTAGAACAAATAATCCTTTCCTGCATTTTTAATTTTTTTTTATATATAACGTCCAACTTTATGCAATATGTGAGGGAATTTTCAATGAGTGTTCCAAATAACCCCTTTTTTGTATGCCTGGACTGCGAATTGTACGACGTTTATAAGTGATGTCCAACCTCAAAACTAGCCGACGTCAACTCATACCGTCAACTGAACCACAACCTCAGAGAATCCATAAATCCATATTAAGAATGTAACGTACCGCAGATTTAACATTTTGATGTTTTAACGTTTTTTTATTTTTCAGTCCCCTCCCAAAGGAGCAACCATCCCCTACCGCCCCAAACCCCCCGTGGGTGGTCCCGTGATCCTGGCCGGCGGACAGGCCTATACTATCCAAGGCAACTACGCCGTTCCCGCCCACGCTGACGTAAGTAGTACTGTAATGACCCCCCTTTTTGCCACCCCCCACCATCCCCTGCCCCCCGCCGCCGTTGCCGGCCACCCGTTGGCGCCCCCTCCGGCCGCAGTCGCTCCGCACTTCGTGTCCTTCGAGCCCTCGCTCAAGAATGGACACTTGCAGGCTGCCCTGCCGCCGCCGAGCGCGCATCTCTTGCCAGACGTAAGTTAGTCGTTATGGTGAGCCCCGACCCGACCCGCTGCCCTTGACCGCCGCCACAACACCCCCCCAGAGACACCGAACCACCCCCAGCCCCCTATTTTTTTTCAGCCCACCGTCGTTGTGTTTTCGTTGCGCCCAACCCCCCACCCTTCTAACGTTTTTATTTTAAAATTCGATTTCGTTGCCGCAACCACCTGGGGGAGCATCCTGGACGAGGAGGTCTGGTAAATTTTGAATTGTACACTTGGGTCGACGGTACCTCGTTTTATGTACCAGTACTGTAGGAAAGGTACTAGAAACAAATAGGGAACACAATACAGAAAAGTACATATGCACATCTCAAAGTACTCGTCGTGGGCTATTGACAGCAGGGTTCTTCATGGTCTTTAGATACCATCCTCCAATTTACCCATTTCTTATTTAAAAGTCAGGTCGATCAGAACAAGATCCACCTATTACTCAAACAGTTAAGAGTGATCCTGCAGAGCTTAAATGTCATTCACTCACTGGAGTTGCAGGAATACAATAGTATATTATTATACTAGTTTAATAAGATGGAGTATTGTCACACGAATAGAACGAGTGTGACAATACGTCTTATTAAACGTGTGTAATATACTATTTTATCTACTTTGCTTTATTGATTCATTAAATTTTGGCTGTTCAAGTTCTGGTATTACACTAGGGAATTTTGCTTGGGTCGGTCACACTGACGTCACTGACATGGACGTTTCGTATTTGAATTTGAAAATCTAGTAGCCCTAGGACAAATTCAATAACTACGCTCTTACTTACATGCGAGAAATGGAAAACACAACTGTAGAACTACTGACCTGTACGGCGTATTTTCAGGAGAAAAGCAAGACAAAAAAGTCTTCGATACTCTGGACATCGTACTATAGCATGCTGTGAGCATGTCTAAATCATGTTTCATTTGTTACCTGTTTGTATTGTTTTCGGTTATACTCATAATGGGATATACTACTTGTTTTATTACTTACGGGCTTCATCTTATTAAGAAATTTGTCAGCTTTCGCCCAATCGGTATAGCTTCAAAACGCTTTTTTCTCACATACCGAAACGGCCGATGCATCACTAACTCTATAGGGATTAATAAGAGTAGCCAAGTGCCACGCATAATGGCTACGTTTCTTAACCTTGCTAATCCGGATCAGTACACGGGGCACTGCTTCCGTAGGTCCAGTGTACTAAACTTGGCCAATAATGGAGCAGATTTAATTACTATAAAAAACCATGGTGCCTGGAAGTCTTGAGCAATAGCAGAGGGGTACATTGACACTTCGTTAAAAAGGAAAAGAGATGTGGCGGATATGCTGAGATCATCGACTTCTACTTCCGTCAATGCACAACCAATGTCCGAACCAGAACCCCCTAAAATTGGAACTATAAACAATATCAATTCAATCACAAATGAGACCAGTTTCTTACGAAATATTCAGGGAAATACTAACTTTAATCACTCAAAATGTCTCTGGCATTAGCATAAATGCCCAAGCCACAGTAATGTCGTAGTTAAAGTTTTCACTAATTGTACATTAGCTACTGATTAGTTGTTCGTCTTTTGGGTCATAGTACCGTCTTTTGTAACTTGTAATGCATTTTGTACTAGAATAATATAAAATAATACCAAATAATACATTTTTCATGTAAATTTTAAAGGTTATGTTTACTGATAATTTAACCTTGACAGCTGCACACGTTTTTGTGAGAGCTTGACGTACCAACTTAACAAAACTAAAAAGTTACCAAAAGTAGTGTAATAATATGAATATTATTACACTACTTTTGATGCAATAATGAGGTCATTAGTAACGCAAAGTAGATAAAAATATTTATTGATCTGAAACAAATAACACAAATAAAACTTAGGTAAGGTTACTTTATCCATTGATTTGATGTAGATCTACATATATCATTTTGCGTGTCTGGTATGTGGTTTTTGAAATTCCCAGCAGATTTCATGCACAATATTCAATAATTAGAAAGTGTAATTTTTAGGTCCAAAAGTACCAAAATTTCTCTTTCAAAAATCGCGTCCACCACTTATATTTTCCTATTTCTGCTCCTGATTACAAAACCAATTTCCAAGTGGTGACAAGTAATCCATGAGTAACATTCACATTTCCAAATTTGCAATAAATTTAGACTTTCTACTTCCAACCATTCCAATTACCTACCTTCAACCTGTTCCGTCAATTCAGAATTTAGTAGACCGCTGGCCTCGACCTAAGCGGACCGTACCACCTGATGTAATTACGTCTCTTTATTTTTTTAGAAAACCAAGCTTTGTTATCTGTGCCGTCCGTATTATGTTCTATGTCAAATTTGTATGTTGCATCCAGTAGGTACCAGCATGAACGTACCCAGTATCGTACCGAAGCCCGTTAAGGAACACCGAAGGGGACCCTTCAGACCGGTTGAAGGGTGACTTTTCGTTGGGATGTTTAAAATGGTCTCTTCTATTTTTTCAGTCGATGTACACCGTTCGAGCCACTCATGACATACGCCGAAAAGTTTGAAACATTAAGGAAATGTTTGCTAATTTTCTGATGATTATTTTTGAAAAAATCGATAAATCTGAAAAACAGAATATTGATCAAATTGATTGTTCAAATATTGTAGTTTCGGTAACAAAAACAAAATATATCTGAGATAACCGTTCAGTTAATAGAAGTGTATATTCCAGTAACTCTCTCCATAACTGCATTTCTTGTACTGCTCAGCATTAACAGCTCAACATTATTTCACCAACCTTTTAAGTACCTTAATTTTAATTAGTCAGTTACTAATAGACCTTCTTAAGGGATTAGTTTAACAATTGTGGGTTAATTAGCTTATTCAATTGTTTAAAGAGGCCACTGCATTTATTTAATATAATAAGTAGACCATTTTTCGATGCAAACCAATCGTAATAATAGTGTACCTCCAACGAACGTTATAACTACATCTTCAATCGTTCTAGATAAATAAAAATAACGCGCGGGCAAGGTCAGTTATGATAGACATGGCATCAATTATAAAAAATGTTAGTAATTAAAATATCAAGTAATAGTAATTTTATTAATTAACGTAAAACTATGTAAATAGTTGATTAATTTTTTTTTGAGTACCTACCAAAAACACAAAGAGTCGTTTGTTGAACTATTATATTTCAAAGTTACAATATTCATTCTGCGTTGCTTATAAAGTTGTTTCAGATTTTTCGGCACATTACCTTACTTTCGACACTAAAAATTTCATACTCGATGAATCAGCCAATGAAGATTCTATATGTGATGCCTTTCCAGATCATTTCATGGATGGGAAAGTTAATCTAATGTTAAATTGAGTAAATCGTTTTTTTGAAGTCCTATTTGTTATTTTTCGTATCTGGTAGAAGTAGCGGTAGATAAAGACGATGACTGTTTAAATATTACACTACACTCTACAGATTTAAACTTTTCTGCATGTTACAAGACATTCTCACGACGGTAATTCACTTTCTACGCCTAGTTAGCTTTTGTTTTTAATCATTCATTCGGGTGGATGCCGGATCGGATATTTAATCGTTGTCTGTGATATTTCTTCTTTCCGTTTGTTACA
The DNA here is from genome assembly GCA_946251905.1 of Cryptocephalus moraei. Lineage (NCBI taxonomy): Eukaryota > Metazoa > Arthropoda > Insecta > Coleoptera > Chrysomelidae > Cryptocephalus > Cryptocephalus moraei. The sequence continues at coordinate 17,800,136 of OX276465.1, read as the reverse complement.
TTATAGTGCTTTTGGGCTAATTACGAGTATGCATCTATTTGATGGTAATTTTGCAGCTTGCAGGTTCCATTCGTACCTATACGAAGTTGTTTTTTGGTACGGTTCATTTCGAAATAGTTCAGTATCTGCATAGTTATGCATGAAGAATGGGGACACCAAAACGATTCATACTTACGGGTGTTGTAGTAAGAACTGATGAGATCTATGTTTTAATGCCTAAATAGTACCATATAAAAGAAGAGTCCAAGGAAATATTGAAACTAGTATAGTAAATTGTATTTACTTACAACGAAAACAGTAAGTAATATTTTTTTGTTATCTAAGCGATTAAAATCTGGATTCGTTATTGTACAGTTTCAGGTTCCGGAATCATGACGATTCGTTCAGGAATAGTAATACACTTTCCTTGTTCTTTTTGTAATCATGAATCACACTTCCTCAATTATTATTCCAAGTCACTGTTGTCCAGAAATGTTACTCGATTCCACGAGGTATGTTAAGTAATGTTTAATGGTTAAGATTATTTTTATTTTTCGAGAACGGGTAGTGTAGTACTTAAGCAGTATCTCTGTTTAGGTTCCGGCCGGTCTCCCGATGCACGTCCTCTGCTCAAATCGCTGATACGTCTTGTTTCAGGTGGCCGCCCTGAGTAAAAACCCGCTGGCCGGCCTGGCCGCCCTCGGCCTCGGCGGACTCGCGCCCACGGGGGCCAGCGCCCTCAATCCTGCCGGTAAGTAGATAAATAGATAAGTGAGTAAGTAGTTATGGCGATCATGATCGATCAACGTGTGTTTGTCTACTACCGGACATAGGCCTTGAGTGTAGGTAACCAAGTAATATTTGCAGAAGACGAAGATGATATGCACTATACGGAGCTTTTCTATTGACACGCCTGTCCCGAAATCAACAAGGGCAAAAGAGAAACTTATAGTAGTTCGTTAGTATGACAGAGAAGGATGTTTTGCAACGTTGCCGGCCGAGCAGGCAGTCCAAGTCAACTCGTATCGCGGTCGCGTATCGCTTTACACTTTCGGATGTGTGCGGAGCGGATGACTGTGATGTTTCGCCAGCTAGCAACGTCACAAAAGTTCGTTCTCTGTTTAGCCAACGAGAAATATATGGTCTTTCTTTCGCTCTTATGTTTATAGCATCCTGCGACTCTGTAGAAACGGTCTGTATGTTGCGAAAGATGAAGGATATGCTGGGTGGGGTCTGACCACCAGTAGTGGTCAGTGTCTTCTATATATTTATTTTTCAAGATCCTTTATATAGCAGTTATCACCTCAAAAAAAAAACATGGAAAAAATTCCTTGAGTGTCATGGAAATCATGGAATTCATTCAAGATTTTCAATAGACACCCTGGTAGCTAATAGGGAATCATTAAGGGTGAAAGTGCAACCGATACTGACTCTCCCTCTCGTGTTCGCAGCTCTCGCCGCCCTCGCCGGCTCCCAGCTGCGGACGTCGAACTCTCGCAACCAGCAGCAACAGCAGAACACGAACCAGCAGACGCACGAGATGACGGTGCCGAACGAGCTGATCGGCTGCATCATCGGCAAGGGCGGCACGAAGATCGCCGAGATCAGGCAGATCTCGGGCGCGATGATACGCATCTCGAACTGCGACGATCGCGAGAGCGGCTCGTCGGACAGGACGATCACGATCTCGGGCAATCCGGACTCGGTCGCGCTCGCGCAGTACCTCATCAACATGAGGTGAGTGGGATGGGTGGCGCCCCCTTCGGCTCCGGCCAATCTTGGGTAGTCCCGTGAGGCAGCGTTGGGGGGGGGGGGGGATCCCGTGTACGAAGTGCGTTACAATAGAACGAGAGAGGGAGAAATATCTGTCTCTGTCGTCGCTTTCTTCTTTGTCCGCATGCGTCGTTAGACGGAGGCAGATACTCACTTGGATTTTCTCTCTCTTTTTCTACTGTTTGCATTATTTCGCCCTTCTTTACTTTACCTCGGCAATTAGGTGGAAGGTGGTAGTGTGGGTACGTTTCGTCTGGGGAGCATCTGCTTTGCTCTCGTCGCTCGAAGGCTGTCGGTGTCCTCTTTAGGTAGACATGGCCCAGAGAGAAAACTCGAAGGTCTTGCCAACAAGTTTAAATATAGCGGGGGTCCTACAGCTTCCTTTGCCACATCCCTCATTTCGTACGCCACACTTTTCTATCTATCCACTCCTGGATGATCTATTTGATTCCTTCCTTCCAGGACCTTGAGGGCCTTCCTCGTCTTCTTCTATTCTGCGGTTGATGTATTACTGCTTTTTTCGACAACTTGTCCTGCTCCATCCTCATCACCTCTCCATACCAGAGCAGTTGTGCAGTCTGTTTTGTCTCTGCAGTCGTATATGCTCGTCCTGCTCTTTGTCATATCTTCATTTCATATATGCTCTGTTCTGGATATCCTGCATGATCTTCTCTTACATGGTATCTATTTTAGGTAGATTTCTATGGTTTCTTCATTACATATCTCTTTGGTTAATTGACCGCTGTTTTACAGCAATATCTGACACGTTTAAGTACATTTTTAAGGTTATTGTTTACTTCTCATCGGCCAAACAGCGCATTATGTGAACACGCTGCCCAAAACGTTCACAGCTAAGCAGATGACCTCGACTGAATGTTACCCATTGTTACAATATATTTTTGTAATTTGCATTTGTAACGAAAAATTTATTTGACAAAGATGTCTGTAGGTGTATTTCAGTATGGAAACATGTTACTTGTAATTGACCTTTTGAACATTGACAATAATGTCTGTGATTAATGTTACATGTTTGCAACATGATTTTATACTTGTCGGAACAAATGTTTCTTCCCCCAACGCTGTCCTCTCCGAACGCCGTTTAAGAATTACTTCTCATCATTTTTATCCTCGCTTACTTTATTACGAACCGAATGAATGGACGAATGGACGGTACGAGAACGATTTTTATTTTCAGATTTCTTGCGATCGTATGTGTTTAATTTGTTTTATTTAGAGAGAGACACAGTTACGGTATAAAGCGACATACGAAATCATCGGTATAGCGACAAATTTTTCATTTGATGTGTTCTTGGAATATACAGAAAAGGTGAAAGAAACGAAAAGTGTGATGCGTATTACCTTATTTTACTTCCTTTCTCCATGTTCACGTTCTCAATAACACATCAATTGATCCAACAAACTCTTTCCTTTCGCAATACTTTTTGGAGTTGTCTTTTTGATCCCTCGACATCGCCCTTCCAGACCACTCTTGATTTTTATTATTGCAGCCTTTGAAACCTAGAGATTTTTCTTTAATATGAACATCGGGAAGGAAATAGGTATGACTAAGGTGTCATCCAGGTACAGCTCCTGATCATCATAGTCAAAAAGTGGTCAGTTTAGTATTCGTGTACTCCTTGCCATTATTACATCAATCCATATAATTCAATGCCTGGAGTGGTGACTTAGCCGTGGGGATAGTTCAGGATTGGTTCATATTTGTAATAGTTAAATCGTATGGAATTAAGTTTCAATAAAATTAACCAGAATAACTATCAATATTCACATTTGGAGAGTACTGTAAGTATTAACTAGTCATATGTGGTGCTAATGACAGTACGATTATTGGAGTAGTGTAAGTCATCAAGTAATATTTAAAAGATATATAGGCTAAATTTCATTGGAAAGATAGATATTTGGATTTGTGACTTAATACATTTAGTAGAATTTGTGTAAAATTGGTAAAATCTAAAAATTCTCATTAGAGGTTGAAAAATATTAACCAAATAATTATTTAAACTCACTTCATCGAGGCCTTGTAATCCCCCTTTTCTAGATTTAATTTTCTTTTTCTTCCACAAGATCTAATTTTGCATTAATACCGTTCATATTTATAATTTCATTCCAAACCACCAAAATTGCCTTTTTAAAAGTGACTTGTTTTAACACTCCCAAATTGGCTTAATGGTTTTTGGAACAAATCACATCTTTCAATTGTCTCAAAGCAGCATAGCCAAGTGCCTCGTCTTATTAAAGCTATTTCACATGCTAAAGCCTAAGAGACATTACGTTAAATACTAATGTGTGGAAATAGACAACTGTTGCCTAAACAATACACTAATTTCGCCTTATTTGAATTACATACACATATGTAAACTATTTGATAGGATATTAGGAATCCGTTTCCTAAAGAAAGTTAACCGCTCCATCTTCGGCTTTACATACAGGACATGTTTCAAGGTTGCAATAATAGATACGTAAAATGTGAATTTGGTAAAAGAAGTCATAACTGTCTTAAAAATGAAGTGACAAATCCAGGGAAACTAAGAAAGTCTCTTCGCCTCATAATGAACCAACAAGTCTTTGGTGAAAGTTAGTTGTAACTTGTCTCGAATCAACTGGAGCCCATCATCAGTAAAATTCCTAAATAAAAAGGAACGTTTATTATTACTTAACGAAGATAAACGGTAAAAATGCGGCACCGTCATCAGAAACAGTTAGTGCATTTTTTTAAATTACCCATAGTTTTTGCTGTGTCAGTATGTCACCGTTGAGATGGGTAAACGATCTCAAATTGGCGGCCGGTTTAAACTCAATGACCGTGGCAAGAAGTAGAGAACAATGGAAGCATTTAGAAGAGGCATATATCGACAAATTGATTTAGATGCTAATGAAGAAGAAGAAAAAGTCAATTCGTTAGTTGTCTAAATATTACAGCTTGTACATTAGACTTACGCAGATTTTAAGTCGAGTAAGTGCTCAAGGGTCCAGTTAACTGTTCGAGCAGTTGGTAACTTTAAAAACACGGCCACATTGTATGTTAAGCTTTTATGTGTAATGATTGTATGCGTATATTTGTCGACATGTCAAAGTTTGTTATGTTTCCTTTCTTGTCCGTGGTTCAGACTGATGATGGGCACTTATTGAGATGAGACGTGTAAGGTAACTTTAGCCGAAACGACCGGTTTGCTTCGTTAAGCGACTAAGAGACTCGTAACGTTCCCCCCTGGACGTCGAAAGCCGAATTTTGACGAGCCCCCTCGACCCTCTCGAACCCCCCCCCCCTACCGTAAACCGCTCTCATGTCCCATCGTCAATTCTTTGTGTGTTGATTTCCCCAGCGTCGAGCTCCAGAAAGCTAACCTCGAGGCCCAAAACTCCCCGACCACAGGCGGCTCCGGCCAATCCTCGACCTCTGCCTCAACCACAGCCTCTCCCTTGGCGAGCGCCATTCCGATAGCCCAACTGTTGACGAAACCGGGCGCCCTCAATGCCCTCACGAGCCTTAGCGCGCTCGGCGGCCTCACGGAGCTGCTGAGCGGCGGCGGCCAGGGCACGGCGACGGCGACGGCCGCGCCCCAGGTGCAGACGACGGGCGTGCACAGGGCGCACAAGGCGAGCGCCTACCAGCCGAGGCTGAGGTCGCCGGGCGGCAGCGGCGGCCCCGACTCGTCCAAGATCAAGGCGGAGAGGAACAAGTTCAACCCATACTGAGGAGGCTGAGAAGGCGGCGGGCGACGTTTACCGTTGACTTGACTTTGACACGCCGTCGCGCCCGCTCTTCTCGTTATCATTTTATGTTTTTCTCTCACACATTTTTTTTTACTTATTTGGAAAGGATAATAATCGTTCACTTTGTATGCTCGTCTGTGCAGAAGGCTTCGGGGGGCGGAATACGCGAGGGATGTGCCACGACCGCTCCCATTACACCCATTACCGTTGGGCTCCATGAACCATTTAAATACTTTGTTAGGTCTTCATTTAGGTTTCTCTTCAATCGAATGAGTACTTCCTTCAGAAGTTACTTGGAGTTGTTAAGAAACTTACAATAACTTTTAACTCTATGGATCGTTTGGTTGCCTTTTAGAATCTTTAATTGTGCCACAGCTACATCTGTAATGATGTCTGATGCAATGCTACCTCCATATCCAAGCAACTGTAAGAACATACTGTAGCTTCAACTCTCAATAATCCACTACAGCTACGAAGTTGACAACACTTTTGAATTATGTGTGGGTCGTTATCTTTGGGTATCTTTCTGGGTTGTTTAAGAAATTACCTTACTGGATTTCTCACTTATTTTAGGGTACTCAAATAACCTCTTAAAAAAATTTATGGATAGTTTACAGCCTTTTTAGAATCTTCATTTCTGCTAAAGCTACAGCCGTAATGATATATTATGCAAGGCCATCTCCACATCGAAGCAACTGAAAGAAACTTACTGTAGCTTCCAACTCTCAATAATCTACTACAGCTACCAAGTTGACAACACTTTTGAATTATGTATGGGTCGTTTAGATTCTACAATCAATAAGCACCTTCAGGAATCTTCCTTCATCTTTAAGAATTTACCTTACTAGATTTCTCACTTGTTTTAGGATACTTCAAATAACCTCTTAAAAAATTTACGGATAGTTTACAGCCCTTATAGAATCTTCAGTTCTGCTGAAGCTACAGCCGTAATGATATATGATGCAAGGCCATCTCCACATCGAAGCGACTGTAAGAACATACTGTAGCTTCAACTCCTAATAATCTACTACAGCTACCAACTTGACAACACTGAATTATGTATGGGTCGTTTAGATTCTACAATCAATATACACCTCCAGGAATCTTTCTGGGTTGTTTAAGAAATTACCTTACTGGATTTCTCACTTGTTTTAGGATACTTCAAATTTACGGATAGTTTACAGCCCTTTTAGAATCTCCAATTCCGCTAAAGCTAAAGCCGTAATGATATATGATGCAAGGCCATCTCCACATCGAAGCGACTGTAAGAGCTTGCTATAGCTTCGTCAACTCTCGACAACCCACTACACCTTTTATTTACTACTACTACTACACTACTACTACTACGATAGCTTATGGTCTACTATAAGTAGACAACACTGTTGTGTGTGGGTCGTTGAGATTCTAAAATTAACAAGCACCTCCAGGAGTTTGAATTGCTTTACTGAATTTCTGTTTTAGGAAATTTCAAGAGCTTTCTGGTTCAACTCGTGTTATCATCAATGGCTTTATTAACGAACTATTCTCCAAAATCAAGAATCCTTTAATTTACTTGTTGAAATTGGCCATACAGTCCAGAATCCTTACTATATGCCTACTCCAATCTTAAACACCTAATCATCAACGATAGATTCAACTCTAAGTAACTTTCTGGAGTTGAGTTCTTAAAAACATCAAGATTCTTATTATAGCTCATTATAGTTCAAACAACTCAACTCAAGATACTTCGTCACTTTCTAAGGATGGGTTTCGGTCCACATACTCTTGATCTTTTTACTGTACTGTATAGTTAAAACTTTAGAACTCTTCTTCTGAAGCTGGGGTATTTGTGCTGGCATCTTTGTTCCAGTGCACTATCGTTCAAACATCCAAATTGTCTTATTATCATCAAGGTGTTATCTTCATAGGTAGTACAAATATTTGATCGCACTTCCTCGCAAATAAACTCTTTGAATTGTTATTACAGAACACTGTAATTGAAACATTCAAACTCTTTCTAACACGCTCACATCTTGATAGCATACTATAGTTCAAACATCTAGGTTATTTTTGCCAATGTAAGTTTCTGGAAGTGTAATTGTGATTCAAAAATATCTGGAACCTTGTTACAGTTTAGGATGAAGTACCCCAACCCTTCTTTTCTAAGAATGAGTTTATAAAGCATGTAGGAGTCTTATACAGGCAGATCGAATCGCTTTCGGAGTCCAATATCGCTTGATTCGTAGTATTGTACTTTGTAGTTCAAAGGTCAGTACAGATACGTCTAAATTCGTCGTATTAAACATTCTGAAAGTAAGCCCAAAAACTCCAGTTTACTCCTTATCCAGTAGGTGTTCACTGGAGTTCAAAACTTATAACCGACCTTATCAAATTGACTTTCTGTAGATTAGTTACAAGTCCAAATGTACTTACTGGACTCTCTGAACTCTACTAAGCTGGGCTCATTATTAGTGTACGCTGGAATTTAAACATTCAAACTTTTTGCTGAAATGGTTTTAATAAAGAAACATTGTGACACTGAGCCTATTGCCATACACCTATTTATCCAAGTAAATTTCTGAAGGTGTATTTTTAGTCTAAAAACACTTGGATCCTAATTGCAATGTGAAAACCCTCTTTCTGAAGCCAAGGTTTTGTCCAAAAATACTTAATTATTCAGAACAAAAATGCGTGAATCCGTATCACAGTACACTTGTAAGCCTTTAGGTCCTTATCTCAGTGCGCTATAGTTTTCAAAGATTCTGGCATTCCTTCACCAAGTGAAGGTCTAATAACGTTTGGGGCTCTTATTACTGTATATAGTTCAGACTTTTGAACTCTTGACATTTGGGTTTTTGTTCAGAAATATTTGGATCCTGGTTTGAACCTAAATTACTTTCTGAAAATAATTTGTTACTCCAAATACCTGTATACCTATTACAGTAGTCTACAGTTCAAAATCAAATAACTTTCTGGAAGTGAAATTCCAAAAGCACTTAGACCATTCAGTACTCCTAGAGTGTGCTGCAGACCTACAGGGAGTGTAAATCCCAGCTTTTAACTTTACTTTCTATTTATTGTATTTACTTCATAAAATTTAATTATTTGATTCGTCATCTTTACAATAGTTTGTGATAACGTATTTTTTGGTTTGCAAGTTAATCACAACTGATTCTATGGGAGCTCTTGCTAAGTTTAACATTAAACAAAATTGGTTTCGTGGCACATCCCCCATCCGACACCTTAGCCTTCGAATACGGGGCCCATAATAGACCGCTTGTGTAGATCCGCTGAAGCTGAGCTTCGTCGCTGTACTCGTAAAGGAGCGAAGCATTTTTATACGGACTGTTAGAAATGAGATGAAACTCTGTTCTGGTTTTGTACATAACCACGAAATTGCGTCGTGGTAGCGTTTCTAAGCAATTTTCGGTGTTTAGTCAACAATAACGTTTCAGTGGTAGGCTGTTCGAACGGTTTAAAGTTTCATTTCGATTACGATTAGTTAAGTTATACTTTATTTCCTGTTTTACTTTTTGATCAATACCATGTTGTTTCTGTTTGATTTGTTTTGAGACGCAAAGTTAGTTTTTTAAATTTTAGTTTGCCTCCAGGAGTATGTTATTTAGGTACACTATTTAGATACTTAGTGCCTTTTGTCTGAGTTAGAAGAAGACAAAGGTAACAATATCACTTTCATTGTAAACGATGGAACCGTATGAAGTCGATGGTTTCGCTTGGAACCATCCATATATTTACAATGGATTTATTGTAATGTATAATTTCATTTAGTAGTTAAGTACTGTTCATAATGCAGGAGTTTAATCGACGTAAGGGAAAAGTTTTAGTTCTTAGGCTGAACGTTTTTTTATATAAGATTTCAAGTTACTTCGACAGGGTAATAATATTTTCAGATGTTTTCCGCTCGTACAGTATTATTGAGATGAAATTGAATGCTTTTAACTAGTTTTGTACGGTGGCTGCGTAGAGCGAGAAGTGCCGATGTCGAGCGAAAAATCTTCTGTTTTGCTTATTAGTTATGTTATTGTTCATTCTTTTCAATTACATACTTATATACTATGGTAACTTAACAATACATTTATGTGTGTATAACGGTTTTTTATTTTGATGTTTTTTTTTTAATTTTATTTCCATGTTTTTCAATCTCGGCGTGGAGGTTTCTCATATAGAGTAAGAGCCCAGAGCTCCCAGATATACTCTATTTTCTGAAACACAACATGTAGGTCCTCGAGTAGTGTTTATATGTACATTGAATGCCAGCATACCTGCTGATAGAATTTAAGTAACGTTAGTCCGATTTTTACTTACCTTTCTCCCCTGGTACCTGTAAATCTGCCGTCTAACCAACTTAGCAGGTATGCTAGCATTCAATGTACATATCGACACTAACTACTCGAAGTCCTACATTTTGTGTTTCACAAAATACAGTATGTCTGGGAGCTCTGGACTCTTGGACTAACATAATTAAGTTTGATGGAAAACCTCCGAGTCGTGACTCCTTAGCCACCGTCTTGTAACTAAGTCCGTTTTCACAAAAGAAAAGAAATGAAATTGGTATGATAGAGGTTGTGCGATGATCACGTGATTGTGTTGCCCATCCTAAAGCTAACAGACCGATGCCTTACAACCAACCACCAATCCAGGCAAAAAGAAGACTCTCAGTCACACTTCCCGGTAAGCTTAACCTTCCATAGTCATCCTTTCTTATCTCAGAAACAATGCGATTTTGCCATCTGTCGGTGAACGTAATAACTTTCGATTCGAATTTTGAGACGTGGTTCACCGATGGAAGGCAAGATCCGTGTCCAGACCTAAAAAAAACACCTTCGTATGAGAAGAGGTTGTTCCATGTTGGAATTCGAAAAAGAAGGAATATCTGTTTTTTTTTTTCAGAAAGTGTCCCTCGTTTCCTCTCACCGTTGTAATTCATTGTGCTTTAATTTTGGAAACTTAGAACACCTAAGTGAGTCCAACTTTGCAAGCGACGGTCTAACTTTCCAAAATTACGTGAAATCTCTCGACTGTATCTTAGAACGTAAAAATCGATTTATATGTATGTTTTAGGTGGTATTCGATGTTCTGATGTTTTTTACTAGCCTGTTCTGTATATACACCAGATCCACACTTATCAAGGGTGAAACTCTCCCGTAATCCGATATACCTTCTTTGTCCCCATTTCTATTTTAAGTACTGTTCTGATGTGCCTTTCGAGCGACTAATTTAGTGAATTTTCTTTTGTTAGGATATCGATGGAGACTGCAGGTCTGGCGATTCCAGGCTATCATTACATAGCCCCGAATCACATCGTTAAGGCCCCCATCCACTAAGGAGACCAAAAAGTAGGACACACTGGATGCCCCCTAAATTCTGCGATATTCAATACCAATTACAAAAATGAAAAACAGTATATACCAAAGGGTCTGATCTGAGAAACTAAAAAAAAAGTTTTAAAAGAAAAATTTTGACAATATATGTCGTTAAATATGAGTATAAAATATACAAGATTGGTACTGGGGATCAAGCCAAAGATTTTATTTTCCAATTTTTTACAAAAAGCTATATTTATATGATATTATATTTAGATACGGTCAGGAATTTTCGACTTGTTTCGTAGACATTTTTTAAATAGCTAGTTTACTGTTCTTATTTATTGATATTTATTTTGAAGAAACGCAATCAAGCTAGGATTTACCAGGATTGTTGAGTATGTATAATGTAATCAGTCGTTTGAAGTTTGTGTATATATTTATAGCGCAGACGTTGTTCTGTTGGTAGAGCTTTTGGGCCGGTCGAGTACTCGCCCGGTACGTACAAAATTCGACATTCTAAATTTTCATTGACCACCTCCAGTAACCAATCGCGTCATCGCTAGAGTAGTCGGAATATGGCGGTTGTCAATTTGGAACCATCCGGTTGGTTACTCGAGGCGTTTCCTTGTACACAACAGAACGTCGACCGATGCGATTTGTGCCATTTTCGAGATGTTTTCAAAGTGTGATAGAGACGTTGGTGCGATGATATTTTTTCTTTATTGTTTTAATCGTTAGGTCGGTAGTTATTCGAAGAGTGATTTGGGCACCTTCGGGGCCGGTCAGTGCATCTTTTAGTTTTTGATCTGTACCGAATCGCCGAAATCAAAGACCAAATACTGTTATTACCATTAAAGGATGATGATCAGGCGTTTAACGATGATGGAATCTTTGATGATGATGATGGAAAATTGTTTTGCTAGTGACCGGATAGTAATGTATTTGAAATTGCAATCACCTCAGGAAAAGTACTTGTGACAAACACAAATTAAAACCAAATTTAACAAGTACTAAGCGACTGGAGTAGTGAAAGTGCCGAAACTGACTATTTTTATATGAAGCGTCTTTTACTTCTGGATAAATGAACATAACATAGTCTTTGTGGCTACTTTACCTTTGAAATTTTGAATTTTCTCCTTCTTCGCTCTTTGTTGGAATGTTTTGGATTTTCTATAAAGTACATGTGTGGAATGAAGTTTCTATAGTTATTTGAAAGAATGTCTAAAACCCACAGACATCCTTAAAAACGAAAATCAAACATTCTACAATTCTGTAAGCCTAACTTGATCAATTTACGAATTCATCAGTTTATTAAGCTAATTAATTAATGATCATAATGAAGCTAATTAAGCTTACAAGCGTACAACTAATCGTTTCTTTAAAATTTATATGTGGGAAAGAGGTTACAAAAATTCCATACAAGATGAGAGTAGAATGATTAAAAATCAGACAGTGATTATGTTAAGGTTAGCTTACTTTTAGAAAGTCAGCAGTGTAACCGTTATGAACTTGACCCGTGTCTACGACTGTTTTCAAATTAAGGGCGTAATAGAACAGAAGTGTGAAACCGCCCCTGTCCCTGGTCCCCACGTATTACATATTTGTGGTTCCTTAAAGTGAAAATAACATCGTAAAGAATGGGAGAATGTTCTCGGGGAGCTCATATGAACAGTCAGGAACGTTCTCGATAATCCCCAATTATAAAAACAACTAATTCTTAGATATATCAAACTGCCGACGTTTCGTTCATCATTATCAACATATTCATGGCTATGACATGTTATGTTATAGACGTTATCAACGATATGCGACCGTCTGACAGTAAAAATGTAAGCAGCAACATTCCCAGGCAAAGTGCATCTAAACCAATTCAGAGAAAGGTCGAAAAACAGGTGAAGATGCAATCAAAAATCCCCCGAGCTATTAATACAATAATTAAAAAGAGTAGAATTGGAATAGAAAAACAAGTGAAATCTGTAGCTACCAAAAATAAGATCACTCATATGGGCACGGGTCATCTCGTAAGAATTTATCCCCGTCCGCATTTGACCTTCGCCGAGATCGGTCAGCTCGTAAGGATATGGTCCTCAGATCGGTCAACTCGTAAGAGTTGACGTGAAAAATCCCAAAAGGGGGATTATCGTATTCCTTGCGAGAGGGCAAGGAAAACCCTACGGAACCCGACCGTTATTAACAACAAGCAAGTCTTTCCCGCGTTGACTTTTAATAAAATCCATAACTATCTCGGTGCTCGTCACCGTTCAGTTGGAACGTAACAAACCACCCCCTTATATCATATTCTTAGTTTCAACAAATATTCGAACTACTCCGTTGCAATCATCATCCCCTCGATTATTTCTGAGAATCCCCTTACGAGTAGACTCATCCAAAACGACCCTTTAAAAATTTACCTGCCGGTTCGCTTACGAGATGACCGATCTTAGGGTGCGCCGCCGACTCATATAAATGGTTTGGAGGTGAGAAGAAACACACCTGGGAATGTTAGGTTGAATAAAAGATTTGAATTATTGATGAAAATGAGAATGCAGTTGTTTAATTGTACTTTTTGCACGTCTTCACTGTTCTCATGTATCAAAATTAGTTTTTTTTATAAATTATCAAGAACGTGCCTGACTATTCATCTCAGCACCCGGAGAACATTCTCCCATTCTTTACGATGTTTCAAAATTTCTAATTTTCTAAATTTCGAATTCAAATCTTCTATTCAACCTAACATTCCCAAGTGTGTTTCTTCTCTTCTCCAAACCATTTATATGACCCCGGCTCCACACATTGGGACCAATATTGGCCCCAACATTGGCTGATGTTGGTACTGTGGTTGGTGAAGCTGTCCGCACGGCTCCCACACATTGGGGCCAATATTGGCACCAACGTTCGACTGTTCAGTTCAGGTCGAAAAGCGCCAACAAACATGTCGGATGAAAAAAATTGCAGTGGGTGCGTTAGCTATTTTAAGCATAAATAAATACATTTTAACAGTAAAAAAAAAGACAACCTCGCAAACGAAGATGGTGGGCTGTAACATTGCATAGACTGCGTTTCTATTTTTGTGGTCTCTGATCATTGGGTTCCACAAAAGTGGTTCCGATTGATATAGTTCAAGAAATTCTATAGCCCTTTCATTCGTCCACTGACACTGTGTTGAAGACATTTCAGTCATTTCACTTTTCACTGGATATTTTCAATGATATTTAACAACACCACTTAACCTCACTACTCACACTTCCCTGACCGCAGTCAAATTAATCGAATAGACAACCAACAACCAATGTGTGGCCGCAACTCGAAATATTGGCGCCAACTTCTTTGATGTGTGCTCAAAAAACCGACTCGCTTCGGCAAGCACGCCAACGTTGGGGCCAACAATTCCAACATTGCCCCAACGTTGGCGCCAACGATATATTGTCGATCCACACATTGGACGCACTGTGTTGGCCCCAATGTGTGGAGCCGGGGTTAGCCATCTTACTTTTTGTGGCTACAGATTTCACTTGTTTTTCTATGTCAATACTACTCTTTTTAATTGTATTATTAGCTCGGGGGACTTTCAATTGCATCTTCACCTGTTTTTCGACCTTTCTCCGAATTGGTTTAGATGCACTTTGTCTGGAAATGTTGCTCCTTACATGTTTGCTGTCAGATGGATACATATCCTTGATAATGTCTATAACATAACATCTCATAGCCATGAATATGTTCATAATGATGAACGAAACGGCAGTTTGATATATCTCAAGAATTAGTTGTTTTTGGTAGATTTATCTAGTATTGCATTCGTTAACGAAGTCGAATAAAGAGGAATTAAAATGCTGTTTTCAGAAAAACAAAAAAAATATATTTCGCGTCGGAGAGAAAAATGTTACTTAGGTTTTTTGAACGACTTTTGCATAAAACTAATTTTTGAGAAATGTACATAAAACAAAATTTCATCGACTACCAAAGTAAACTACTGTCCAAAGTGTCCAATAAGTGTATAACAAGAGCCGGAGACGGCCATCTTAGCTTGAGTTATGTGATGTCAATATTCTTGTTATGGGTCAAGATAGGCAACTCCTTTTACAGTTGTAATGTTTGTGAATGGGTAGATCAAATTTGAATCAGGTAAAGTGACAGTTTATAGGTCAAAATGGAATTTTCGATAAAAAAACTTTTATTTCGCGTCTGAGAGAAAAATGTTACTTAGGTTTTTTGTTGATCTTATAGAGGCGAACAACTTTTGTATAAAACATTTCCTTGAGAAATGTACAGAAAAAAAGTTATTTGCAAATATTTAAAAATTTTGACGTTTGTATTTTTTGACACATCGTATCTGTTATATTACTCTATATCCCACCCATAAATCTACCTTTCAGCCTGGCATGCCATGGGGTTTTTATAATTGGGGATTATCAAGAACGTTCCTGACTATGAAAATAACATCATTTGCCACTAATTTAGACAGTCAATTGCCCTACTTTAGTAGAAAAATTTCCTTTACATTGCGGAATATTATATATTTTTTTAAAATTGGAGTATTGAACATATCCCAGACTAAAAAACCCAAATTCATGTCGCACACTTGAAGCTTCCATTACCTCATTCGAAAAACTTCAGATCGTCCGATTCGACCAGTCGAATAGCAAAGATTTCCATCATGCCTCTACTTAGTGAGCCGTTAACGTCTTCCAGATCAAGAACTATCTGAACGATGCGTTCGATTGACTGGCCTATTTTCATTTCAAGTTCGAATTATATTAATTATTCTTTTCGAGAAAGCACACGTGCCAAAATAAGTGAACAAAGATGCTCATCGCGTAGGCTGCCCTGTTATTATTAAATTATTGAAATATACATATATACAAGATATATATATTAAGATTAAGGTGTGTTGTACGCGTCATTACGGCGAATAAAAAGTTAAAATCCAAAAAAAATAAATAACAATAATATGATTCGAGATGCTCATTTCACTCGCTCTTGAGATCTGTTTCTCTCGTGTACGCAATACTTTTTTGGATAATTAAAACTGCAGATAAACATACAAGAAAGAAGTATTTATGTGAATAGTTGTAGATTACTGTGATCACGTAACTTAAAAAAATTTGCACTGTCGAAAACATATTCATTAACTAATTAATTTTAGAGTAGATATTTTATAATAAATCTCGTAACAAAAGTGTTTTGACGTAGTTGCGTATTTATATTAATATACAACAGTGCCATCGATAGACTGTGTTAAAGGCTTGAACCGTTCAGGAGAGAGAGTTTTGGAAATTTCTGGTACACCTTTTCCCCCCTACATGTTTGTACGTTAAGTAGTGTAACTTTCGCTCTTGCTACGTCAAAACGTTTTTGTTTCTAACTCGTCACTTGAAACGTGTTTTATCTCATGGGACGTTTGAGCGCCTACACACCCACTCTTCCTGTCAAATCTCTATTAGATCCTAACGGCAGCCGGTTTTTCACATTTAAAGTGGGTATGTAAGTTTAGACGACATTCGATCATCTTAATCATCATCAGTGCTTATTAGAGGATAGAAGAGATGTCTAGTCTTTTACTAAATATAATTTTGTCATTAGTCTAGTCAATTTCGTGGCTCAAGCACGTTGTATTTAATCCCGAAAGGCAACAATAATTAATAATTATGTAATAAGTGATGTAAATATGAAACAATCAGAAAATATTCGATAGGCTGTAGCAAAAAGACAATTCGACTGGGATTAAATGCAATGCCGGAAAGCTTTTTCGTCTAATATCTAATGTGTTTTGTTAGATTTTACGTCGATGTTTATAACAAAAACTATAAATGGGGACAATCTGTCGTTAGCCCTTTTGTTTCCCTTGAGAACTTATAAAGTATAACAATGTGCCAAAGATTAAAAAACGTGTGTACAAAACTTTCGTTGAGAGAATTAATGTATTTATTGTAAAAATGGAACTGTAACACCGTTTCGATTGTTAACATCACGCCAGTCTTAAACCGATAAGTCCATGATGATACACAAAATTCGCTCCCCCCTTTGGACGGTATCATGAGTGGTTCGTAGATTCTGTTACTATGTATAGTACGTTTCACGGTAGTTTGACGTTTTAAGGGGCACCTGAGACGCAGTAAGGATTTCGACCTTTTTCCAGATTGTACCTACTAATGAAATGACTTATCGTAATAAGTGCATCAATAAGATATTCATCGTCAAATAAATCATAATGCATCAGAATCCCATTTCTTTCTCCTTTAAATCGATACTTCACTTGGTGGGTTGGAAACTTGCGTTATGTTAAATTGAACGGTATTTAGGGTTTCGCCCCATAAGAGGCGTTTCTAGTGCATTATGATTTATTTGATGGTGAACATCTTATTGGTGCATTTATTTCAACTGTTTCATTACAATTTTCTCTCTTTTCTCTTTTGGTCTCATTAGTGCAATTTGTAAATATGTAAAATCATCAAGATGAATATATTGCGCTGCAAGTGTTCTTTAAAATGTTAAATTGTCGTGAGACGTACCTATAATTAGTGAGTCACAAATTAAGAAAACGTCATTTTCTAGTCAATTAGGTGCTAAGGTTTTGTCCGTTCGAAGAATGGAAATTTTGTTTTGAAATTGTTGTATTTTATGTTTTGTGACTCACTAAGCCCCACCACCACAACCACAATCACCGCTCGAATTTATCCAACACTTTAAGTTTATGTATGTCTCTCTCTCTCTCTCTCTTTCACTTTCCCTCGTTATGAATCAAGGTAACGAAGTTTCCGAGTCGCTAAGGATGAGCGGAATAGAAGCGAAGATGGAACGCCCTGTTCGTTTTACTTAGAGGAGTAGTTCATTAGCAGGGGCCTTAATGTTTTGGCTATTTCATAGTTGTTTGTCGTGTTGTGCCAGGCAATCAACAAGTTTAGCTTTATAATCTGTAGCGGGAGAGCTCAGTACTTAAGGTGCCAAATGTGGTTAGATGTCGTCGCGACGCCCACGGGTACTCGGTCCGCGGCCGTTAACGTTTATGTGCCGATATGTACCTTTTGACAGACAAATTTTTAACGGGACGGTGGAACGAGTGGGGTAGTTTACGTTCAGGTCGAAACTGTGGGATAACGGCATCGTCAATGTGCTTCCTGATGTTTACTTCCGGGCGTACTTTGGCAACTCTGCCAATGTTCCATTGCAAGGTATCTTCTTACTACTCCAAATTTTTTCATTGCAGTTGTGTAACTTCAATGAACTTGGTTCAGTGAATTCTCTTAATTTGGATAATCTCGATAATAAACGGCAACTCTGCATGTTCCATTGCAAGGTATCTTCCAGTGTAAATTATTTCAGAACTTGCTTCCTCACAAGACGACTACTCCAAATTAATTCATTGCAGTTGTCTAACTTCAGTGACCTTGGTTCAGTGAATTCTGTTAATTTGGAGAATCTCTATAATAAACGGCAACTCTACATGTTCCATTGCAACGTATCTTCCAATGTAAAATGTTTCAGAACTTGCTTCCCCACAAGACTACTACTTCAAATTAATTCATTGCAGTTGTGTAACTTCACTGGTCTTGGTTCAGTGAATTCTGTTAATTTGGAGAATCTCCATAATAAAAGGCAACTCTGCATGTTCCATTGCAACGTATCTTCCAATGTAAAATGTTTCAGAACTTGCTTCCCCACAAGACTACTACTTCAAATTAATTCATTGCAGTTGTGTAACTTCACTGGTCTTGGTTCAGTGAATTCTGTTAATTTGGAGAATCTCCATAATAAACGGCAACTCTACATGTTCCATTGCAACGTATCTTCCAATGTAAAATGTTTCAGAACTTGCTTCCCCACAAGACTACTACTTCAAATTAATTCATTGCAGTTGTGTAACTTCACTGGTCTTGGTTCAGTGAATTCTGTTAATTTGGAGAATCTCCATAATAAAAGGCAACTCTGCATGTTCCATTGCAACGTATCTTCCAATGTAAAATGTTTCAGAACTTGCTTCCCCACAAGACTACTACTTCAAATTAATTCATTGCAGTTGTGTAACTTCACTGGTCTTGGTTCAGTGAATTCTGTTAATTTGGAGAATCTCCATAATAAAAGGCAACTCTGCATGTTCCATTGCAACGTATCTTCCAGTGTTAAATGTTTCAGAACTTGTTTCCTCACAAGACTACTACTTCAAATTAATTCATTGCAGTTGTGTAACTTCACTGGTCTTGGTTCAGTGAATTCTGTTAATTTGGAGAATCTCCATAATAAAAGGCAACTCTGCATGTTCCATTGCAACATATTTTCCAGTGCAGAATGTTTCAGAACTTTCTTCCCCACATGACTCCTACTTCAAATGGATTCATTACAGTTGGAATTAGTTTAGATTTATGAAAACTCCCTTTTAGAAGCTGTAACATTTCACAAGTTATATTCCATCACTACTCTCTTTCATACGCAAGTATTGGAAAATGTTTTCTTCAACTTCACATGCACTGATTGTAGTCGTTTTCAGTGTTGTAACTTCACTGCCATTACTTCAACTAAACGTTTTGAAATATTCCTAAGTTGGGGAGTCTCCCTTTTGGAAATATGACATTTCAAAATTTGCTTTTCCGTAAAGTTGGCAATTGGCATTGGAAAGGAATTGGTTTGCTAATTTTGTAAGTTAACTGACGTTACTTCAATGAGATATTTTAAAGTTCCGTTGATTACAGGATTCTTCTTATTCATACAACTTCTGTTATGGTTTAGGAGATCTTCCTTTTGAAAGTTGTGATTATCAAAACTTGTTTTCCCTCAAAATGAGTTTCAATTGTTATCTGTGCCACTTCACTAGGATTACCATTGTTCCAGATTTCTTCCTGTAATTATTATCTTCTATGTTGTAGATCTTGATCTCGGATCAAGATATTTGAACCAAGCCAACGTTCGTATCGTACAGTTTCTGGACCAGAACGGCAACGGGACGTTTTGATTGGTTGATTTCCGCGCAACTTAAATTTTTGCTTTTGATTCTGTGATATTTTCGTGGTGATATTTTGAGTGGGCTCTGATCGGCGACCCGTGGGGCGGACCGTCGCTTAAAACAATTATTGAGATATTTGAAATATATATTTTGAATTTTGTATTTTAGAAATGTGTGTGACTGATTTGATATCAAAATATTTTTGCAAGGTCATATATATTTTATGCTGAGAGGTATCGTTGTCAGCATATATATCCTGAATGAAATTCCCATATATAATCGATCACAATCAGATAAACATGAATATCATTTGTCTAGCCTTTATAATACAGGGTCTTTATCAAATAAGAGATTGTATTGTAAGTAGTTATTTGTCTACAGCAGACGTTAAAAGAAAAAAAGAAGTTATGAACAGTATTGTTTTCTTTTCGTGAGATTTGTATTTTAGTGATAAGATCTTATGACGACCCTCTATGATCATTTTGACAAATTTCTTTGGACATATCCGTAGGTTATGTTAAAATAGTTTTAACGAAAGTCAGCAAAATAGGTTTGTATCTGTATATGTACGCTATTTCTAGTGCTTTTTGCTTCAAAGATCACAACACGACTGTAATTGTAATTTAATGTAGATGCACGCTGTTACTCTTTCTATATTTCACTCTCGTTATCGAACCATACCAAAACAACAAAAACAAAAAAAAATTAATAATCATATCTTACCCCCACGTACATATCCTGGTTTTTCGATATATCATCCACTTTTAGAAAATTTTGCTCAATGATTTCCTCCCGTTTTCATAGAGTAACAGCTCGAAATATTTTGATATAAAAGAATTGATATTTTACCAAACGATCGTGTAGTTTTTTAATATTAGGCAATAATAATATTAATGATAAATATTTGAGGAAGAATGTGCAAGAATCGTTAGCAAAAAAAGACAGTTCTAGTTAAATGCACATATTTTATTGTTCTTTCCATATGCAAATGTTAGTATATTTACTTATATTAAGATGTTTTATGTTTGTTTTTGGTTAATAAAGTGTGAATATTCTTCCCGTTGTATTAATACCTTTTAAGACGTCTGCCGTATTGCCAATAAATTCTATCATCGCATTCTTTATTGTTTCCAGGCTGAAGACCGGACAACCTTGATAACCTGGCAAATGTGAGCGGATAAACCTTGACGTATTAAAGCGAGTCATTTGAAACGTTACTCGTTCGAAAAATAAGAAACAAATCAATTTATTGGAAACCCACAAGGTTTCTGAGTTGCCTCAGATGTTAGTAGAATCCTGATGAACTCTCGGACCTAACAGTATTTAGAGTGTTCTGCTACAATTAAGATCTAGAGTTAGTTTCTCCATCAGACATGAAGAAAGTTGAACTATCAAAAGTTTTAGTAAACCTTCAAGGTCTCTTCGGCAATTTTCACAATCTGAAAAACTTTAATTTCTTCTCAATTTGAAAGAATTTCACGGAAATGTATAAAGTTTTGGGTATGTTACAAAATATATTTTTATACTTTACAGAGTACAAATTTGCCTATACTTGTATACTTTAAATTATAGATCTCTATATGACAAGAGCCACCTCATTTTGCTAAACCTGTAGGGTTTCTTTGTTAGGTTAACTATTTTCAGTTTATGGAATCTAATTAGTAATTTGGGCGGCTTTATTGGAATTTCCTAATCCTCCAACTTACGGTCTAACTGTATCAAATGAAGTTAGAAACGTCAAAAATTGGGATTCATAAGGATGCCTTAACCAGGTTTATAAATAATTGTTTGCTTAAACAGTAGAAAAAGATATCTAGAAATCGTAATGTAATAAAAGTCAAGTGTAGGTAATGCACTTCGTACGTAATATGATAGTTTACTAACTTGTGATGTCGTTATCGGCTTTTGGGTCTGTTTGAGACATTTGGGATTAAGGTTATATGAAGGAAAGAGTTTGCAGGCAAGTTGTATAGGTGTGGTGAGTACAAAGTGTAATGAACAAAATTGAAATTTTAAGCGAGTATAATTTAAACATGTATATACACACTGGTCGAAATATGATAGTTTACTAACTTGTGACGTCATTAACGGATTTTGGGTTTAACTATATGAACGAAGAAGTTTGCAGGTAACATATATTGGTGTATATGCGTGGTGAGTACGTCTGAAGTGCAATATTTGTTGATGTGAGGGTCTCATGTTATCTAGAAAATGTCATTACGCGTTTATGAAAATTCCAACGTTTTCCGAATTCGTCATAGTTCTTTTTTTAGACCAGGAACGCCCTAGGAAGTACGAGTGAACGCGGCACAGGTCCGTTTGGCGCCAAATCTTCGCGTTGGTAACGCTCGGGTGTTATATTTTAAAATCGTGACTGAGATGAACGTGACGTGACGATCACAGTATCGCGGATCGAACTTGACGGGCAGTTAACGTCCAGATCCTGATCGACAATTAGATGTAAGTGTCGGTAGCGCGAGACATGTTCGATGACATCAAGAGGAAGGTAAGTGAGTCAGAAATGAGAGGGAATTGTGGGTGTCTTACTAGTTTTCAAGTTAATTTTACCTATTTATGTACGAATTCTTTTACATCACAATTACACATTACACAATTTGGAAAATCTAATTTTATAGCATTTTGGGAAAAAATTGTAAAGGGAATACAATTACTAAACTTCATTTGTTTGTAGTTTACTTAAAGAATAAGTGCCTTTTGGAAGACATGTTTTCATTATTCGTCTCAAAGAATTTTTCTTCGTCATTAGAAACGAACATTGAGGAAATAAGCTTTCCAATTTCGCAACAAGCTCTTAGTTTAAATTCATTTTTCAGTAATTTAGGTATGTCCCGACAGGTTCATGAAAGCAGTTCTTTCATTTTTCGCATCAGAAACCTTGTGCACCTAACAGGTTGCACATGAACTTAATTAATCATCAAATAGGTAGAAGAAGCCCGTGGATACTACATAAATACGTTGTAGTTTACTTGCTGGTAGCAAATTAGTGAAACGTATTAAGGTACTTTAGTAAGTGTCACGAACATCACTAATACGTGACATAAGTCGAAGATTCCTAGTTCACCAATCAAGTGGTGAATAATTTACCGAACACAAATTTTAGTAATATATCACCTAAATCGTTAGCTGGTATGTCTGTTTGGATTTGAAAAGGTGGAGA
This sequence comes from Cryptocephalus moraei, assembly GCA_946251905.1. NCBI lineage: Eukaryota > Metazoa > Arthropoda > Insecta > Coleoptera > Chrysomelidae > Cryptocephalus > Cryptocephalus moraei. The sequence continues at coordinate 17,777,233 of OX276465.1, read as the reverse complement.
AAAACCTATTTTTCCGTTATGGGTAGTTTGCGTAAGTACTACTTTTCCCTAGTAAACAATAACAGTAAATATTTACTCTTTCCACCATTATCACCCTGATATCACCGGGTCAAGAGTCACAAAACGTACAAATAGATAATATGGGCTCTAATTGACATTTAACGTTCGACAAATTGAAACGATTATGTTTATATATATTCTTTTAATAGAACGCGCGTCGTTCTACATTTTTCTCCAAATTAAATGGCAGTGGGGCGAGACACTTTTGGCAGCTCCGACCGAAGATTTCGAAAGATTGTCGCCGATGCCGACTGATTATTCCGTTAATTGGCGTCGTAATACGCATTTTCATTTTAATTAATTTTAGTAAAGTGGATGAGGTGGGTGGTAGCGAATAGAGCTACATTAAGCAACTCATCCGCTCTATCAATTCATGGACAATAATTTTCTGGGGTAGCGGGTAGACCATCTCTACGATCCCGGTAGAGATAGGTCTACTTTCAGGGATGCGACCCTGCCCACGCGAGCCTTGGTATCTCCCACCCCCAAAACCGGGAGATTGCCATGTCCCCTTCCTCAATTCCTACCCAAATTCCGCATTGATGCTACTCCACGTCCTACCCAGCGTGGGAGATTAAGGCTAATCACTTTCCATATATGTCGAGTTTCAAAGCAAAAGTACCCCAGATCGGTAGAGCTCAGGGCTCAAGATCCCATCCCGATAGAAATACATGGATTCTGGGGGAGGCAGAATATCGATAAGGTTTATGAAATCTATACAACCCTCCACCAAAATCTATTTCACAACTTACAACTGTAGAACTGTGAGTACAGGCGACCACCGAGAAGAACCGGAACAGGCATGAATTTTCTTACTTAATATTTGGTGAGTTGTAGGATCAATTAGTTAAAACAATACGCAATACAACAGTATGATAGTTGATTGTTTTTCTCTCTATTTTCTTCTGGTTTTTGGAACGGGTATTAGGGGGTAATACTAGGCGTGCATGGGGTACTAGGAGACAAGCGCTCAAAGTATCCGTCCCAGCTACTAGGTTTACTAGTAATCTCATAAACTTCTAGGGTCGATAATAGTATTACTAGGTGGTACTAGGGAATGGCGCGCATGGTACTTAACCGATATCCTAGCAAACGCAGTACACTAGTACCTACCATACGCGCAATGGTACCAGGGAATGGCGAGAAAGTTACCCGCTATACCTACTAATAGCAATTACTCCAAAAAGGTGCAATGAGTACTAAGGGAATGCCGCGCGAACTGACCAACATCAGTGACTAAATAATGTTTGGAATACCAAATAGAGACAACTACGATTATTACTCTGTTTTAGTATGGATAGTTCATTACATAGAAATATAATAAACTATAGAATACTTGTAGGCAAGTCAGAGATTCGGTTAAATGACCACATAACGAGCAAACACCCATTACATTTCCATTTTCAAGAAGTCTTTCAAAAACCCTTAGTCCTGCCCTGATGACACGGTGAGATATTTTGCTTAATACACTATTTACTGCGCAAACTCAGCGGTAGGTGAATGTGCCAAGTTGTTCAGAAGTGTTTGGCGTTCTAGGGTTTCCTATATTTCTGTGTTTAATTAATTGAATAGTTAGTTTGTTAATACATCAACACATCAACAGTAGAAGAATGAATGGCTCAGTAATAAACTGACCAATTAGTGACTTCTTCCAATTGCCCTGCTCAATATTATTGTCTTTTCGCCCAGAAAAGGGGCTAATCCAATCACACAACACAACATAAGCTCTTAATGAAAGGTAATCGAAGAGTAAAACACGTAGGCAAACCTTTTTAAAATCTTAACGTTTCCCTTTACCTATGTAGTTCGGGAACAACTATACTCTTAAGTTGTATTAGGAATTCTAATCGTTTAGCTCACATGTGATACCAGGCACATGCGTATTAGCCGGCCCTTAACGAAGTGTTCTCCGGTACTGTTTCTCAACGTAAAGTATATAAATAAAAATTGGACAAAAAGAAGAAGAAATATAAATAGTCATTCTTACATCATAAATATTAAATTAATTCCATTTTTGTAATTTTCTCGACAGTTCGAGACCGACGGGTTCGCCGTCGTCGAAGGGCTGTTCACCGAGGGCGAGGTGGATGCGATGAGGGAGGAGATTCAGAAGGTCGTGGAGAGGATGCCGGACCGGGAAACCAGGACTGTGTTCAGTACGACGGACTCGGAATCGAGACAGGTAACTTCTTCCTGAATGTTCATTCGCATCGTCATTTATCGGCGACCAATATTTATTGTTGAAGTCACTCCGAGTCCTTGTTCTAGTAGCCTGCTATATGTTGTGCGTGACAGTATCAAGTGTCATACAGGTCCACCTTAAGACCCCTCTCCTGACTGTACTTACCCGTTTTTCCTTTCCTCCAGAATAAGGACGAGTACTTCCTGGACAGCGGCGACAAGATCTCCTATTTCTTCGAAGAGGGCGCTCTAGATAAAGACGGTGAACTGCTGGTCGAGCCGCTGCTGTCTTTGAACAAGATCGGCCACGCCCTTCACGAACTGAACCCCGTCTTCAGGAGGTACACCTTCTCGGAGAAGGTCAAGGAGGCGGCTTTCCAGCTGGGATTCGAGGAGCCCGTGGTGCCGCAGAGCATGTATATATTCAAGAATCCCGGCATCGGCAGCGAAGGTATCAATCACCATCAGCTTGAAATATTTAGCTTCAAAAAGCTATTTACTTATTGCTTTATTCATACTTATATATTGTAGACCGAAAGGAAGGCGCAGCGTAGACCTAGGAAAAGACCTAGGCAGTGTTAAAAATGTATTTTAAATACTTCTCCGGACAATGTATTTAAATACAAATAACAAGTATTTCGTTTTTTGTATTTAAAGTTGTAAATTATTCTTAATTGCAACAATGTTAAGCATAACCCCAGGAAGCTTAGAATTCCTATTATTTTCTTCGTGAAATTGTTGAAATTATTCAATTTTTGAGATTTCTAAATCAGTTTAAGAAAATGGAATTTAATTTCTAATGGAAACTTTCTAATGAAGTTCTAAAATCTTTGTTTTATTGCCCGAAGTTGTGAAGTTTTCAATTATTTTCAAAATAGCCTCAAATACATAGGCTCACTTTTCTACACTAAACCTAAGTTTATGGTTATATAACACTTAAAACAGTCTCAAATCCAGATTTCTGCATTCGTGACATGTTGTAATCTTGATATTCTCTAAATACATTTCTAAATACATGTATTTAAATACTTAATAACACTGGACCTAGGGAAGTTAAAAGCCTAAACTCCTGAAGTAGACGATGACGACGACTTAACTGCAAGTGACAATGAATTTTCCAACGTTCTTTGTGGGCTTCTTTCAGTGACCGCCCACCAGGACGCGACCTACCTGTACACGGAGCCCGTGAAGGTCGCCGGATTTTGGATAGCGATCGATGATGCGACCGTCGAGAACGGCTGCCTGTGGTTCGCGAGGGGTTCCCACGGGAGCGGCGTCCACAGGAGGTTCGTACGCAATCCGAAGGTCGGCGCCGAGGAGCTGCTCGTCTACTCGTCGGCCCCGCCGCACTACCAGAAGGACACCTTCTGCCCCGTGCCGGTCTCCAAAGGTAAATCTGATTACTTATCCGGGAGAAGTGTGAGCGGAGAGTGGGATCGTTTGGTTTGCCGGAACGGTCGGCTTTGCAGACATTAGAGATGTAGGCTTTCTTGCGTCGGCGTTTCATGAAGTTTTTGGCGACTTCTTACATTTGCCATGTCTGTCTGAATTTACCTTCCTCAAAATTGAACGAAATTTTTATGAGTGCTACATTTATACTGTACAATGCCTTCATACGGGATGTCTCAGTTTTAATATGGAATGAAATGTCAATGGAGTTGAAACTCTTGCCTAAAATGGTTTTAATGTTTTGATGCAAGGTTTCCAGATTAACCAAATTTCGCCCAAAATATCATAGAAACTTACTAAAACTCCACTTCACATGAAACTCCTCAGGGCTACTTAGTTATAGTTTTATTAAAGTGCCGAAAATGTTTAAAGTTTCTGAATTTGTTTCAATAACTGTGTTTAGAACTTTTAAAATTCACCAAAAAGAAATTCAATGAAACTCAAAGTTGTTTATTGTGGTGTTTCTCAAGCACTGGCGAAACTTCAGTCAATTATCTAAATTTGTTTAAATATTATGAACTTCGGTTTGAAATATTACAAAAATTTGCTTAGACGTCTATGTTAACGTTAATAATTCACACAAAACTCATCGATACTCCAATTTTCAATAGTACATATACTGTAATACCAAAACTGTTATACCATGCGTTTAATACCATTTGTCATAAATATCAAATTTTAGGCTCCTGCATTTTGATCCATGGCCAAGTGGTGCACTTTAGCGAAGCGAACAGGTCGAAGAAATCGAGGCACGCGTACACCTTCCACGTGGCGGAATCGAAGAACACTGTATGGTCCAAGGACAATTGGTTACAGCCCAAGAATAGACCGTTTTTGCAACTGTACAAGACTTGATGAATTGTTATCGAAATAAATTGATTTATGGTATGTTGGAGGTTGCCACAATTTATGTAATTCTTGATTTCATATTTGTTATATCTGTATTCGTATCTACCCCTTCGCAGTTTGTTCGAACGTTTTGAAATCCACCCTTCAGTTTTTAAAAAACGCAACTCTCTTAAAATATGTTTTATCTAGATTGTCTTGTTGTGATTTTCGTAGTTTCTAAAAGGGTTCAGCAAAATTGACTGTCTGATAAGACGAACATTTACCATTTGAACCGTACCCCAACTAACTGGAAGTGACTGATCTATAAGAGTTCCTGGACTATAGTAGTGTAAACTCGCGGCATATTGTAGAAAACTGTTCCAATTTCAGCGGCCTGCCGTGAGATGGCGATCATTGTAAACTGTCAACCTAACCTAACTTCTTACGAGATGTCATTCGAAGCACTTATAAAAATATGTAAAAATCCAATCTCAAACGTGATTCATTTCCTGATATGCAACATGACTAGGATAGTAATTGAAGTGCAGTTGCGCAAATAGTGAGTAGTTTATTTTTAGTCGACTGTCATGATCGCCTTAATAATGGCCGCCGTGGGATACACTGTGTTTCCCATAGCCTTAGGTCTGGTGTCTTTGAAACTATACATAAAACTAACCACTGGGATATGCCACAGCCAAGTGTGCCTCAAGGGGAAGACCGCTATAGTCCTAGGGGCGAATACCGGTGAGCGAATAGACCCTCCAGACTTCCTCAAGAAACATGAGTTCATAGATCCGTTACCTAATACTAGATCTAAATGAGATCTTGTATCTAGATTATTGTTGACATTGAGGAAATCCTGGTACAGTCTGGAGGTCCTTGTTGCTGTTCATTTAGTGCTAACCCAGTGTAGCCTGCTATAGACGCGAACAGCATTAACCCCCCCTCCTGTTTTATCGATCGAATATAAATTATCTATCTTACATTCTTTAGTGCACTGATACTCACATCGATCTCCCCTCAACAGGCATAGGCTATGAGACGGCGATCGATTTCGCCAAACGGGGCGCTCGGGTGATCCTCGCGTGCAGGAACGAGTCGAGGGCGAGGGAGGCGCTGAGGAGGATCGTCGAGGAGACCCACAACGAGAACGTCTCGTACAAGCTCGTCGATCTCGCCTCGTTCGCCTCGGTGAGGCGGTTCGCGGAGGACGTGTATGCTACGGAGTCCCGGCTCGACGTGCTAGTCAACAACGCCGGTGCCGGCGGACTAGGCGACAAGAGGACCGAGGACGGGCTACCGCTAGTCGTGCAGATCAATTACTTCTCGCATTTCCTGCTCACCATGCTGCTGCTCGGTAAATGGGATCGTTCGGGGGAAGTAGTGAGCGGTGTGTTCGATTCGAAACGTTATATCGTATATTTGTCGTCATCATCATAAGGCAGCAGTTTCTCCACTGATGCATATGTGCTTTGCTTAAAATATTCCATGTGTCGCGGTCTTGGGAGGCTTGGATCCAGTTGCCACATAACCTTTTAAAATTAATATTACAACGAATAGATGAGATGAGCGTTTACAATTTTTCTCAAGATTCTCTTCTTCTCTTTAGATTTATTGAAGAAGACCCGCAGCAGGGTGGTGAATGTGTCCGCCATCGGAGCGAAATTGGGGAAGATCGATTTTGATAAGCTGACCACCTTCCAGGGCAACTCCGATCAGTACATCACTTCGAAGTTGTGCCAGATCATGTTCACGGTGGAGTTTGCCAATAGGTATTCTGGTACGAACGTGACTATGTACTCTTTGCACCCAGGGGTGATTAAGACCGATGTGTTCCGGAACATGCCAGCCTTCTGGAGGAGGATCACCTTGTTCGTCATCGATTGGTTTTATAAGGTGAGGTTGGGTTAGGTTAGTGGGTTTGGATAGGTTTGCTTATAGGTTGATTTCGACATTTCTCATTTTGGATCTAACTATCTATCTTGTTGCAAGAAATTAACTTTTCAAATTTCGTCATGGAACTCGCAGGAAACGACAGGGAGATGATTCTAAGGTCGGTGGCTGAGTTTTAGATCGCAAACTTCAATACTATTCGATTTATCGCCATTTTACGTTTTTTTTGAAAACCTATCCATCTTGTTGCAAGAAATTAAATTTTCGAATTTCGTCATTAAACTCATAGGGAACGTTAGGAAGATAATAATCTTGATGAAGATAATAACAGGTAATAATTCTTTGAATTCATTTTGCCTATTCCTCTTTCCCATTCTATTACATTTCTCGTTTCTAATCCATAAACCCCTAAACACTTACTCTTAATTTCTTAATCTTCTTCTTATCGTTTTTGTTTGTTTAGACGGCGAGCGAAGGTGCTCAGACTCAGATCCACTGCTCGGTGGCGAATGGCCTGGAGATCCACAACGGCGGACACTTCCACGATTGCCGTCCGGTGCCGAGGTACACGAGCGCCAGAAATGCGGACACGGCGAGGAGGTTGTGGGAGGAGAGCGAGAGAATAGTCGGACTGGAGAAAAGATGAGATGATGTTAAACTCGATTCGAGTTTCTGTTTGGTACAAATTTATTATTTAAGTACATACGGACCTATTCTATTGAAATGCAGGGTCTGAAATCAACAAGAGCGAAAGAGAAACTGATAGTAGTTCGTTAGTATGACATAGAAGGAAGTTTTACAACGTTGCAGGCCGTAACCCATTCCAAATAATCCCGTCGGAATGATATGGTAGTGTGGCGATGATTGTGATGTTTCGCGAGCTAGCAACGTCGCAAAAGTTCTTTCTCTGTTTATCCAACGAGAAATATATGGCCTTTCTTTCGCTCTTATGTTTATACCATACTGCGACTCTGTAGAAACGGTCTGTATATTCATTAGTTCCGAGAAGTTTCATTCTCATTTAACTAAATTCCTATGTTTCATTGGCTGGAATTGATTTTGAATGATCCGCTGGTTCTAACTGGTTCAGGTTCATTCTGTTGATGAGAATCTATATTTGCATTTAAAATATATGACTTTAAATATTGGATTATTTTTAAGGAATGTTGTAATAGAGTCTCGGAAATTTCATTGTAAACGGTTTCGAAACTGTATAACTTCCAAAGTGCTGCCATTGAATTGTTATATTGACTTTTGACAGAAGCTGTTAATTAAGTTATTCTGATCAGGTACCTCATAAACTCATAACATAATATTTTTTGCCTATAAGAGCCTATACTGTATTCACATTACCCTTGGTACTATGTTTATCGAAATTTCGTCTGTTCTTTGACAAAATTTGTTTCGTGCATCAATTATTGTCCGGAAAAGTAACGAAATATGTCACGCAATAGTAGTAACAATGGATGTTTCATTAAAATTACCTCAATACTTGGATTTGTGACATGCTAATAAACTTATTAGATTTGTAATCATTATGTGGTGATTACAATAATGTGATTATAACAATTGGATAGCTAAGTAACAGCCTTCACTGTCTTTTTATCATCTTTGTTGTATAAAAGTTGGCCTGTTTGTAAAATAAAATCTGTGATGATATTGACAATAAATTTTGAACAGATTGCATATGTTTTAATACTTTGTATATTCCCTATTCTTTTTCCGAAGTTGATGAAATTGCTGTCGACGATTTATGTCTGTGGTGACCTCTAGTGGGAAAACCGGGAAACTAACAAGTCTGTAGTAGATATTTCTATCGTTAGAATTCTCAATTTCTAGTGCAACCGATAGATGGCGCTGTGGATTGAAGATTTAGGCTGATCAATTCAGAAAAACGGGAATAACTCGAAAACGGCTGGACAGAAAGGGCTGAAACTCGGCGAAGGGCTTCAGGGGCCCTTCGCCCACCTGCCCTGCGAGTTTCAGCTCGAAATTCGAAAGTTTAAGTTTTACAGGTATAAAAACGTGCAAAATTCCATTTTTTCGATTTTCCAATTATGCGTGCAATCGATCAAGGGCGTCGCCCTAAGCACGATGGTGAAGGTCCCAGGGCCCTACGGCCCTTCGTTCCCGAGATATCGTCGGTTTTCGGAATAGCCACATGAAATCAGAAAAACGTGAATAACTCGAAAACCGCTGGACAGAAAGGGCTGAAACTGGGCGAAGGGCTTCAGGGGCCCTTCGCCCACCTGCCCTGCGAGTTTCAGCTCGAAATTCGAAAGTTTAAGTTTTACAGGTATAAAAACGTGCAAAATTCCATTTTTTCGATTTTCCAATTATGCGTGCAATCGATCAAGGGCGTCGCCCTAAGCACGATGGTGAAGGTCCCAGGGCCCTACGGCCCTTCGTTCCCGAGATATCGTCGGTTTTCGGAATAGCCACATGAAATCAGAAAAACGTGAATAACTCGAAAACCGCTGGACAGAAAGGGCTGAAACTGGGCGAAGGGCTTCAGGGGCCCTTCGCCCACCTGCCCTGCGAGTTTCAGCTCGAAATTCGAAAGTTTAAGTTTTACAGGTATAAAAACGTGCAAAATTCCATTTTTCCGATTTTCCAATTATGCGTGCAATCGATCAAGGGCGCCGCCCTAAGCACGATGGTGAAGGTCCCAGGGCCCTACGGCCCTTCGTTCCCGAGATATCGTCGGTTTTAGGAATAGCCACATGAAATCAGAAAAACGGGAATAACTCCTAAACCGCTGGACAGAAAGGGCTGAAACTGGGTGAAGGGCTTCAGGAGCCCTTCGCCGACCTGCCCTGCGAGTTTCAGCTCGAAATTCGAAAGTTTAAGTTTTACAGGTATAAAAACGTGCAAAATTCCATTTTTCCGATTTTCCAATTATGCGTGCAATCGATCAAGGGCGCCGCCCTAAGCACGATGGTGAAGGTCCCAGGGCCCTACGGCCCTTCGTTCCCGAGATATCGTCGGTTTTAGGAATAGCCACATGAAATCAGAAAAACGGGAATAACTCCTAAACCGCTGGACAGAAAGGGCTGAAACTGGGTGAAGGGCTTCAGGAGCCCTTCGCCGACCTGCCCTGCGAGTTTCAGCTCGAAATTCGAAAGTTTAAGTTTTACAGGTATAAAAACGTGCAAAATTCCATTTTTTCGATTTTCCAATTATGCGTGCAATCGATCAAGGGCGTCGCCCTAAGCACGATGGTGAAGGTCCCAGGGCCCTACGGCCCTTCGTTCCCGAGATATCGTCGGTTTTAGGAATAGCCACATGAAATCAGAAAAACGGGAATAACTCCTAAACCGCTGGACAGAAAGGGCTGAAACTGGGTGAAGGGCTTCAGGAGCCCTTCGCCGACCTGCCCTGCGAGTTTCAGCTCGAAATTCGAAAGTTTAAGTTTTACAGGTATAAAAACGTGCAAAATTCCATTTTTCCGATTTTCCAATTATGCGTGCAATCGATCAAGGGCGCCGCCCTAAGCACGATGGTGAAGGTCCCAGGGCCCTACGGCCCTTCGTTCCCGAGATATCGTCGGTTTTAGGAATAGCCACATGAAATCAGAAAAACGGGAATAACTCCTAAACCGCTGGACAGAAAGGGCTGAAACTGGGTGAAGGGCTTCAGGAGCCCTTCGCCGACCTGCCCTGCGAGTTTCAGCTCGAAATTTGAAAGTTTAAGTTTTACAGGTATAAAAACGTGCAAAATTCCATTTTTCCGATTTTCCAATTATGCGTGCAATCGATCAAGGGCGCCGCCCTAAGCACGATGGTGAAGGTCCCAGGGCCCTACGGCCCTTCGTTCCCGAGATATCGTCGGTTTTCGGAATAGCCACATGAAATCAGAAAAACGTGAATAACTCGAAAACCGCTGGACAGAAAGGGCTGAAACTGGGCGAAGGGCTTCAGGGGCCCTTCGCCCACCTGCCCTGCGAGTTTCAGCTCGAAATTCGAAAGTTTAAGTTTTACAGGTATAAAAACGTGCAAAATTCCATTTTTCCGATTTTCCAATTATGCGTGCAATCGATCAAGGGCGCCGCCCTAAGCACGATGGTGAAGGTCCCAGGGCCCTACGGCCCTTCGTTCCCGAGATATCGTCGGTTTTCGGAATAGCCACATGAAATCAGAAAAACGTGAATAACTCGAAAACCGCTGGACAGAAAGGGCTGAAACTGGGCGAAGGGCTTCAGGGGCCCTTCGCCCACCTGCCCTGCGAGTTTCAGCTCGAAATTCGAAAGTTTAAGTTTTACAGGTATAAAAACGTGCAAAATTCCATTTTTCCGATTTTCCAATTATGCGTGCAATCGATCAAGGGCGCCGCCCTAAGCACGATGGTGAAGGTCCCAGGGCCCTACGGCCCTTCGTTCCCGAGATATCGTCGGTTTTCGGAATAGCCACATGAAATCAGAAAAACGTGAATAACTCGAAAACCGCTGGACAGAAAGGGCTGAAACTGGGCGAAGGGCTTCAGGGGCCCTTCGCCCACCTGCCCTGCGAGTTTCAGCTCGAAATTCGAAAGTTTAAGTTTTACAGGTATAAAAACGTGCAAAATTCCATTTTTCCGATTTTCCAATTATGCGTGCAATCGATCAAGGGCGCCGCCCTAAGCACGATGGTGAAGGTCCCAGGGCCCTACGGCCCTTCGTTCCCGAGATATCGTCGGTTTTCGGAATAGCCACATGAAATCAGAAAAACGTGAATAACTCGAAAACCGCTGGACAGAAAGGGCTGAAACTGGGCGAAGGGCTTCAGGGGCCCTTCGCCCACCTGCCCTGCGAGTTTCAGCTCGAAATTCGAAAGTTTAAGTTTTACAGGTATAAAAACGTGCAAAATTCCATTTTTCCGATTTTCCAATTATGCGTGCAATCGATCAAGGGCGCCGCCCTAAGCACGATGGTGAAGGTCCCAGGGCCCTACGGCCCTTCGTTCCCGAGATATCGTCGGTTTTCGGAATAGCCACATGAAATCAGAAAAACGTGAATAACTCGAAAACCGCTGGACAGAAAGGGCTGAAACTGGGCGAAGGGCTTCAGGGGCCCTTCGCCCACCTGCCCTGCGAGTTTCAGCTCGAAATTCGAAAGTTTAAGTTTTACAGGTATAAAAACGTGCAAAATTCCATTTTTCCGATTTTCCAATTATGCGTGCAATCGATCAAGGGCGCCGCCCTAAGCACGATGGTGAAGGTCCCAGGGCCCTACGGCCCTTCGTTCCCGAGATATCGTCGGTTTTCGGAATAGCCACATGAAATCAGAAAAACGTGAATAACTCGAAAACCGCTGGACAGAAAGGGCTGAAACTGGGCGAAGGGCTTCAGGGGCCCTTCGCCCACCTGCCCTGCGAGTTTCAGCTCGAAATTCGAAAGTTTAAGTTTTACAGGTATAAAAACGTGCAAAATTCCATTTTTCCGATTTTCCAATTATGCGTGCAATCGATCAAGGGCGCCGCCCTAAGCACGATGGTGAAGGTCCCAGGGCCCTACGGCCCTTCGTTCCCGAGATATCGTCGGTTTTCGGAATAGCCACATGAAATCAGAAAAACGTGAATAACTCGAAAACCGCTGGACAGAAAGGGCTGAAACTGGGCGAAGGGCTTCAGGGGCCCTTCGCCCACCTGCCCTGCGAGTTTCAGCTCGAAATTCGAAAGTTTAAGTTTTACAGGTATAAAAACGTGCAAAATTCCATTTTTCCGATTTTCCAATTATGCGTGCAATCGATCAAGGGCGCCGCCCTAAGCACGATGGTGAAGGTCCCAGGGCCCTACGGCCCTTCGTTCCCGAGATATCGTCGGTTTTAGGAATAGCCACATGAAATCAGAAAAACGGGAATAACTCCTAAACCGCTGGACAGAAAGGGCTGAAACTGGGTGAAGGGCTTCAGGAGCCCTTCGCCGACCTGCCCTGCGAGTTTCAGCTCGAAATTCGAAAGTTTAAGTTTTACAGGTATAAAAACGTGCAAAATTCCATTTTTTCGATTTTCCAATTATGCGTGCAATCGATCAAGGGCGTCGCCCTAAGCACGATGGTGAAGGTCCCAGGGCCCTACGGCCCTTCGTTCCCGAGATATCGTCGGTTTTCGGAATAGCCACATGAAATCAGAAAAACGTGAATAACTCGAAAACCGCTGGACAGAAAGGGCTGAAACTGGGCGAAGGGCTTCAGGGGCCCTTCGCCCACCTGCCCTGCGAGTTTCAGCTCGAAATTCGAAAGTTTAAGTTTTACAGGTATAAAAACGTGCAAAATTCCATTTTTTCGATTTTCCAATTATGCGTGCAATCGATCAAGGGCGTCGCCCTAAGCACGATGGTGAAGGTCCCAGGGCCCTACGGCCCTTCGTTCCCGAGATATCGTCGGTTTTCGGAATAGCCACATGAAATCAGAAAAACGTGAATAACTCGAAAACCGCTGGACAGAAAGGGCTGAAACTGGGCGAAGGGCTTCAGGGGCCCTTCGCCCACCTGCCCTGCGAGTTTCAGCTCGAAATTCGAAAGTTTAAGTTTTACAGGTATAAAAACGTGCAAAATTCCATTTTTTCGATTTTCCAATTATGCGTGCAATCGATCAAGGGCGTCGCCCTAAGCACGATGGTGAAGGTCCCAGGGCCCTACGGCCCTTCGTTCCCGAGATATCGTCGGTTTTCGGAATAGCCACATGAAATCAGAAAAACGTGAATAACTCGAAAACCGCTGGACAGAAAGGGCTGAAACTGGGCGAAGGGCTTCAGGGGCCCTTCGCCCACCTGCCCTGCGAGTTTCAGCTCGAAATTCGAAAGTTTAAGTTTTACAGGTATAAAAACGTGCAAAATTCCATTTTTCCGATTTTCCAATTATGCGTGCAATCGATCAAGGGCGCCGCCCTAAGCACGATGGTGAAGGTCCCAGGGCCCTACGGCCCTTCGTTCCCGAGATATCGTCGGTTTTAGGAATAGCCACATGAAATCAGAAAAACGGGAATAACTCCTAAACCGCTGGACAGAAAGGGCTGAAACTGGGTGAAGGGCTTCAGGAGCCCTTCGCCGACCTGCCCTGCGAGTTTCAGCTCGAAATTCGAAAGTTTAAGTTTTACAGGTATAAAAACGTGCAAAATTCCATTTTTCCGATTTTCCAATTATGCGTGCAATCGATCAAGGGCGCCGCCCTAAGCACGATGGTGAAGGTCCCAGGGCCCTACGGCCCTTCGTTCCCGAGATATCGTCGGTTTTAGGAATAGCCACATGAAATCAGAAAAACGGGAATAACTCCTAAACCGCTGGACAGAAAGGGCTGAAACTGGGTGAAGGGCTTCAGGAGCCCTTCGCCGACCTGCCCTGCGAGTTTCAGCTCGAAATTCGAAAGTTTAAGTTTTACAGGTATAAAAACGTGCAAAATTCCATTTTTTCGATTTTCCAATTATGCGTGCAATCGATCAAGGGCGTCGCCCTAAGCACGATGGTGAAGGTCCCAGGGCCCTACGGCCCTTCGTTCCCGAGATATCGTCGGTTTTAGGAATAGCCACATGAAATCAGAAAAACGGGAATAACTCCTAAACCGCTGGACAGAAAGGGCTGAAACTGGGTGAAGGGCTTCAGGAGCCCTTCGCCGACCTGCCCTGCGAGTTTCAGCTCGAAATTTGAAAGTTTAAGTTTTACAGGTATAAAAACGTGCAAAATTCCATTTTTCCGATTTTCCAATTATGCGTGCAATCGATCAAGGGCGCCGCCCTAAGCACGATGGTGAAGGTCCCAGGGCCCTACGGCCCTTCGTTCCCGAGATATCGTCGGTTTTAGGAATAGCCACATGAAATCAGAAAAACGGGAATAACTCCTAAACCGCTGGACAGAAAGGGCTGAAACTGGGTGAAGGGCTTCAGGAGCCCTTCGCCGACCTGCCCTGCGAGTTTCAGCTCGAAATTCGAAAGTTTAAGTTTTACAGGTATAAAAACGTGCAAAATTCCATTTTTCCGATTTTCCAATTATGCGTGCAATCGATCAAGGGCGCCGCCCTAAGCACGATGGTGAAGGTCCCAGGGCCCTACGGCCCTTCGTTCCCGAGATATCGTCGGTTTTAGGAATAGCCACATGAAATCAGAAAAACGGGAATAACTCCTAAACCGCTGGACAGAAAGGGCTGAAACTGGGTGAAGGGCTTCAGGAGCCCTTCGCCGACCTGCCCTGCGAGTTTCAGCTCGAAATTCGAAAGTTTAAGTTTTACAGGTATAAAAACGTGCAAAATTCCATTTTTTCGATTTTCCAATTATGCGTGCAATCGATCAAGGGCGTCGCCCTAAGCACGATGGTGAAGGTCCCAGGGCCCTACGGCCCTTCGTTCCCGAGATATCGTCGGTTTTAGGAATAGCCACATGAAATCAGAAAAACGGGAATAACTCCTAAACCGCTGGACAGAAAGGGCTGAAACTGGGTGAAGGGCTTCAGGAGCCCTTCGCCGACCTGCCCTGCGAGTTTCAGCTCGAAATTCGAAAGTTTAAGTTTTACAGGTATAAAAACGTGCAAAATTCCATTTTTTCGATTTTCCAATTATGCGTGCAATCGATCAAGGGCGTCGCCCTAAGCACGATGGTGAAGGTCCCAGGGCCCTACGGCCCTTCGTTCCCGAGATATCGTCGGTTTTAGGAATAGCCACATGAAATCAGAAAAACGGGAATAACTCCTAAACCGCTGGACAGAAAGGGCTGAAACTGGGCGAAGGGCTTCAGGGGCCCTTCGCCCACCTGCCCTGCGAGTTTCAGCTCGAAATTCGAAAGTTTAAGTTTTACAGGTATAAAAACGTGCAAAATTCCATTTTTCCGATTTTCCAATTATGCGTGCAATCGATCAAGGGCGTCGCCCTAAGCACGATGGTGAAGGTCCCAGGGCCCTACGGCCCTTCGTTCCCGAGATATCGTCGGTTTTCGGAATAGCCACATGAAATCAGAAAAACGTGAATAACTCGAAAACCGCTGGACAGAAAGGGCTGAAACTGGGCGAAGGGCTTCAGGGGCCCTTCGCCCACCTGCCCTGCGAGTTTCAGCTCGAAATTCGAAAGTTTAAGTTTTACAGGTATAAAAACGTGCAAAATTCCATTTTTCCGATTTTCCAATTATGCGTGCAATCGATCAAGGGCGCCGCCCTAAGCACGATGGTGAAGGTCCCAGGGCCCTACGGCCCTTCGTTCCCGAGATATCGTCGGTTTTCGGAATAGCCACATGAAATCAGAAAAACGTGAATAACTCGAAAACCGCTGGACAGAAAGGGCTGAAACTGGGCGAAGGGCTTCAGGGGCCCTTCGCCCACCTGCCCTGCGAGTTTCAGCTCGAAATTCGAAAGTTTAAGTTTTACAGGTATAAAAACGTGCAAAATTCCATTTTTCCGATTTTCCAATTATGCGTGCAATCGATCAAGGGCGTCGCCCTAAGCACGATGGTGAAGGTCCCAGGGCCCTACGGCCCTTCGTTCCCGAGATATCGTCGGTTTTCGGAATAGCCACATGAAATCAGAAAAACGTGAATAACTCGAAAACCGCTGGACAGAAAGGGCTGAAACTGGGCGAAGGGCTTCAGGGGCCCTTCGCCCACCTGCCCTGCGAGTTTCAGCTCGAAATTCGAAAGTTTAAGTTTTACAGGTATAAAAACGTGCAAAATTCCATTTTTCCGATTTTCCAATTATGCGTGCAATCGATCAAGGGCGCCGCCCTAAGCACGATGGTGAAGGTCCCAGGGCCCTACGGCCCTTCGTTCCCGAGATATCGTCGGTTTTAGGAATAGCCACATGAAATCAGAAAAACGGGAATAACTCCTAAACCGCTGGACAGAAAGGGCTGAAACTGGGTGAAGGGCTTCAGGAGCCCTTCGCCGACCTGCCCTGCGAGTTTCAGCTCGAAATTCGAAAGTTTAAGTTTTACAGGTATAAAAACGTGCAAAATTCCATTTTTCCGATTTTCCAATTATGCGTGCAATCGATCAAGGGCGTCGCCCTAAGCACGATGGTGAAGGTCCCAGGGCCCTACGGCCCTTCGTTCCCGAGATATCGTCGGTTTTCGGAATAGCCACATGAAATCAGAAAAACGTGAATAACTCGAAAACCGCTGGACAGAAAGGGCTGAAACTGGGCGAAGGGCTTCAGGGGCCCTTCGCCCACCTGCCCTGCGAGTTTCAGCTCGAAATTCGAAAGTTTAAGTTTTACAGGTATAAAAACGTGCAAAATTCCATTTTTCCGATTTTCCAATTATGCGTGCAATCGATCAAGGGCGCCGCCCTAAGCACGATGGTGAAGGTCCCAGGGCCCTACGGCCCTTCGTTCCCGAGATATCGTCGGTTTTCGGAATAGCCACATGAAATCAGAAAAACGTGAATAACTCGAAAACCGCTGGACAGAAAGGGCTGAAACTGGGCGAAGGGCTTCAGGGGCCCTTCGCCCACCTGCCCTGCGAGTTTCAGCTCGAAATTCGAAAGTTTAAGTTTTACAGGTATAAAAACGTGCAAAATTCCATTTTTTCGATTTTCCAATTATGCGTGCAATCGATCAAGGGCGTCGCCCTAAGCACGATGGTGAAGGTCCCAGGGCCCTACGGCCCTTCGTTCCCGAGATATCGTCGGTTTTCGGAATAGCCACATGAAATCAGAAAAACGTGAATAACTCGAAAACCGCTGGACAGAAAGGGCTGAAACTGGGCGAAGGGCTTCAGGGGCCCTTCGCCCACCTGCCCTGCGAGTTTCAGCTCGAAATTCGAAAGTTTAAGTTTTACAGGTATAAAAACGTGCAAAATTCCATTTTTTCGATTTTCCAATTATGCGTGCAATCGATCAAGGGCGTCGCCCTAAGCACGATGGTGAAGGTCCCAGGGCCCTACGGCCCTTCGTTCCCGAGATATCGTCGGTTTTCGGAATAGCCACATGAAATCAGAAAAACGGGAATAACTCCTAAACCGCTGGACAGAAAGGGCTGAAACTGGGCGAAGTGCCTCAGGGACCCTTCGCCCACCTGCCCTGCGAGTTTCAGCTCGAAATTTGAAAGTTTAAGTTTTACAGGTATAAAAACGTGCAAAATTCCATTTTTCCGATTTTCCAATTATGCGTGCAATCGATCAAGGGCGCCGCCCTAAGCACGATGGTGAAGGTCCCAGGGCCCTACGGCCCTTCGTTCCCGAGATATCGTCGGTTTTCGGAATAGCCACATGAAATCAGAAAAACGTGAATAACTCGAAAACCGCTGGACAGAAAGGGCTGAAACTGGGCGAAGGGCTTCAGGGGCCCTTCGCCCACCTGCCCTGCGAGTTTCAGCTCGAAATTTGAAAGTTTAAGTTTTACAGGTATAAAAACGTGCAAAATTCCATTTTTCCGATTTTCCAATTATGCGTGCAATCGATCAAGGGCGCCGCCCTAAGCACGATGGTGAAGGTCCCAGGGCCCTACGGCCCTTCGTTCCCGAGATATCGTCGGTTTTCGGAATAGCCACATGAAATCAGAAAAACGTGAATAACTCGAAAACCGCTGGACAGAAAGGGCTGAAACTGGGCGAAGGGCTTCAGGGGCCCTTCGCCCACCTGCCCTGCGAGTTTCAGCTCGAAATTTGAAAGTTTAAGTTTTACAGGTATAAAAACGTGCAAAATTCCATTTTTCCGATTTTCCAATTATGCGTGCAATCGATCAAGGGCGCCGCCCTAAGCACGATGGTGAAGGTCCCAGGGCCCTACGGCCCTTCGTTCCCGAGATATCGTCGGTTTTCGGAATAGCCACATGAAATCAGAAAAACGTGAATAACTCGAAAACCGCTGGACAGAAAGGGCTGAAACTGGGCGAAGGGCTTCAGGGGCCCTTCGCCCACCTGCCCTGCGAGTTTCAGCTCGAAATTTGAAAGTTTAAGTTTTACAGGTATAAAAACGTGCAAAATTCCATTTTTCCGATTTTCCAATTATGCGTGCAATCGATCAAGGGCGCCGCCCTAAGCACGATGGTGAAGGTCCCAGGGCCCTACGGCCCTTCGTTCCCGAGATATCGTCGGTTTTCGGAATAGCCACATGAAATCAGAAAAACGTGAATAACTCGAAAACCGCTGGACAGAAAGGGCTGAAACTGGGCGAAGGGCTTCAGGGGCCCTTCGCCCACCTGCCCTGCGAGTTTCAGCTCGAAATTTGAAAGTTTAAGTTTTACAGGTATAAAAACGTGCAAAATTCCATTTTTCCGATTTTCCAATTATGCGTGCAATCGATCAAGGGCGCCGCCCTAAGCACGATGGTGAAGGTCCCAGGGCCCTACGGCCCTTCGTTCCCGAGATATCGTCGGTTTTCGGAATAGCCACATGAAATCAGAAAAACGTGAATAACTCGAAAACCGCTGGACAGAAAGGGCTGAAACTGGGCGAAGGGCTTCAGGGGCCCTTCGCCCACCTGCCCTGCGAGTTTCAGCTCGAAATTCGAAAGTTTAAGTTTTACAGGTATAAAAACGTGCAAAATTCCATTTTTTCGATTTTCCAATTATGCGTGCAATCGATCAAGGGCGTCGCCCTAAGCACGATGGTGAAGGTCCCAGGGCCCTACGGCCCTTCGTTCCCGAGATATCGTCGGTTTTAGGAATAGCCACATGAAATCAGAAAAACGGGAATAACTCCTAAACCGCTGGACAGAAAGGGCTGAAACTGGGTGAAGGGCTTCAGGGGCCCTTCGCCCACCTGCCCTGCGAGTTTCAGCTCGAAATTCGAAAGTTTAAGTTTTACAGGTATAAAAACGTGCAAAATTCCATTTTTTCGATTTTCCAATTATGCGTGCAAACGATCAAGGGCGTCGCCCTGAACACGATGGTGAAGGTCCCAGGGCCCTACGGCCCTTCGTTCCCGAGATATCGTCGGTTTTCGGAATAGCCACATGAAATCAGAAAAACGTGAATAACTCGAAAACCGCTGGACAGAAAGGGCTGAAACTGGGCGAAGGGCTTCAGGGGCCCTTCGCCCACCTGCCCTGCGAGTTTCAGCTCGAAATTCGAAAGTTTAAGTTTTACAGGTATAAAAACGTGCAAAATTCCATTTTTTCGATTTTCCAATTATGCGTGCAATCGATCAAGGGCGTCGCCCTAAGCACGATGGTGAAGGTCCCAGGGCCCTACGGCCCTTCGTTCCCGAGATATCGTCGGTTTTCGGAATAGCCACATGAAATCAGAAAAACGTGAATAACTCGAAAACCGCTGGACAGAAAGGGCTGAAACTGGGCGAAGGGCTTCAGGGGCCCTTCGCCCACCTGCCCTGCGAGTTTCAGCTCGAAATTTGAAAGTTTAAGTTTTACAGGTATAAAAACGTGCAAAATTCCATTTTTCCGATTTTCCAATTATGCGTGCAATCGATCAAGGGCGCCGCCCTAAGCACGATGGTGAAGGTCCCAGGGCCCTACGGCCCTTCGTTCCCGAGATATCGTCGGTTTTCGGAATAGCCACATGAAATCAGAAAAACGTGAATAACTCGAAAACCGCTGGACAGAAAGGGCTGAAACTGGGCGAAGGGCTTCAGGGGCCCTTCGCCCACCTGCCCTGCGAGTTTCAGCTCGAAATTCGAAAGTTTAAGTTTTACAGGTATAAAAACGTGCAAAATTCCATTTTTTCGATTTTCCAATTATGCGTGCAATCGATCAAGGGCGTCGCCCTAAGCACGATGGTGAAGGTCCCAGGGCCCTACGGCCCTTCGTTCCCGAGATATCGTCGGTTTTAGGAATAGCCACATGAAATCAGAAAAACGGGAATAACTCCTAAACCGCTGGACAGAAAGGGCTGAAACTGGGTGAAGGGCTTCAGGGGCCCTTCGCCCACCTGCCCTGCGAGTTTCAGCTCGAAATTCGAAAGTTTAAGTTTTACAGGTATAAAAACGTGCAAAATTCCATTTTTTCGATTTTCCAATTATGCGTGCAATCGATCAAGAGCGTCGCCCTAAGCACGATGGTGAAGGTCCCAGGGCCCTACGGCCCTTCGTTCCCGAGATATCGTCGGTTTTCGGAATAGCCACATGAAATCAGAAAAACGTGAATAACTCGAAAACCGCTGGACAGAAAGGGCTGAAACTGGGCGAAGGGCTTCAGGGGCCCTTCGCCCACCTGCCCTGCGAGTTTCAGCTCGAAATTCGAAAGTTTAAGTTTTACAGGTATAAAAACGTGCAAAATTCCATTTTTTCGATTTTCCAATTATGCGTGCAATCGATCAAGGGCGCCGCCCTAAGCACGATGGTGAAGGTCCCAGGGCCCTACGGCCCTTCGTTCCCGAGATATCGTCGGTTTTCGGAATAGCCACATGAAATCAGAAAAACGGGAATAACTCCTAAACCGCTGGACAGAAAGGGCTGAAACTGGGCGAAGTGCCTCAGGGACCCTTCGCCCACCTGCCCTGCGAGTTTCAGCTCGAAATTCGAAAGTTTAAGTTTTACAGGTATAAAAACGTGCAAAATTCCATTTTTTCGATTTTCCAATTATGCGTGCAATCGATCAAGGGCGCCGCCCTAAGCACGATGGTGAAGGTCCCAGGGCCCTACGGCCCTTCGTTCCCGAGATATCGTCGGTTTTCGGAATAGCCACATGAAATCAGAAAAACGGGAATAACTCCTAAACCGCTGGACAGAAAGGGCTGAAACTGGGTGAAGGGCTTCAGGAGCCCTTCGCCGACCTGCCCTGCGAGTTTCAGCTCGAAATTCGAAAGTTTAAGTTTTACAGGTATAAAAACGTGCAAAATTCCATTTTTCCGATTTTCCAATTATGCGTGCAATCGATCAAGGGCGCCGCCCTAAGCACGATGGTGAAGGTCCCAGGGCCCTACGGCCCTTCGTTCCCGAGATATCGTCGGTTTTAGGAATAGCCACATGAAATCAGAAAAACGGGAATAACTCCTAAACCGCTGGACAGAAAGGGCTGAAACTGGGTGAAGGGCTTCAGGAGCCCTTCGCCGACCTGCCCTGCGAGTTTCAGCTCGAAATTCGAAAGTTTAAGTTTTACAGGTATAAAAACGTGCAAAATTCCATTTTTTCGATTTTCCAATTATGCGTGCAATCGATCAAGGGCGTCGCCCTAAGCACGATGGTGAAGGTCCCAGGGCCCTACGGCCCTTCGTTCCCGAGATATCGTCGGTTTTCGGAATAGCCACATGAAATCAGAAAAACGTGAATAACTCGAAAACCGCTGGACAGAAAGGGCTGAAACTGGGCGAAGGGCTTCAGGGGCCCTTCGCCCACCTGCCCTGCGAGTTTCAGCTCGAAATTCGAAAGTTTAAGTTTTACAGGTATAAAAACGTGCAAAATTCCATTTTTTCGATTTTCCAATTATGCGTGCAATCGATCAAGGGCGTCGCCCTAAGCACGATGGTGAAGGTCCCAGGGCCCTACGGCCCTTCGTTCCCGAGATATCGTCGGTTTTCGGAATAGCCACATGAAATCAGAAAAACGTGAATAACTCGAAAACCGCTGGACAGAAAGGGCTGAAACTGGGCGAAGGGCTTCAGGGGCCCTTCGCCCACCTGCCCTGCGAGTTTCAGCTCGAAATTCGAAAGTTTAAGTTTTACAGGTATAAAAACGTGCAAAATTCCATTTTTTCGATTTTCCAATTATGCGTGCAATCGATCAAGGGCGTCGCCCTAAGCACGATGGTGAAGGTCCCAGGGCCCTACGGCCCTTCGTTCCCGAGATATCGTCGGTTTTCGGAATAGCCACATGAAATCAGAAAAACGGGAATAACTCCTAAACCGCTGGACAGAAAGGGCTGAAACTGGGCGAAGTGCCTCAGGGACCCTTCGCCCACCTGCCCTGCGAGTTTCAGCTCGAAATTTGAAAGTTTAAGTTTTACAGGTATAAAAACGTGCAAAATTCCATTTTTCCGATTTTCCAATTATGCGTGCAATCGATCAAGGGCGCCGCCCTAAGCACGATGGTGAAGGTCCCAGGGCCCTACGGCCCTTCGTTCCCGAGATATCGTCGGTTTTCGGAATAGCCACATGAAATCAGAAAAACGTGAATAACTCGAAAACCGCTGGACAGAAAGGGCTGAAACTGGGCGAAGGGCTTCAGGGGCCCTTCGCCCACCTGCCCTGCGAGTTTCAGCTCGAAATTCGAAAGTTTAAGTTTTACAGGTATAAAAACGTGCAAAATTCCATTTTTTCGATTTTCCAATTATGCGTGCAATCGATCAAGAGCGTCGCCCTAAGCACGATGGTGAAGGTCCCAGGGCCCTACGGCCCTTCGTTCCCGAGATATCGTCGGTTTTCGGAATAGCCACATGAAATCAGAAAAACGGGAATAACTCCTAAACCGCTGGACAGAAAGGGCTGAAACTGGGCGAAGTGCCTCAGGGACCCTTCGCCCACCTGCCCTGCGAGTTTCAGCTCGAAATTTGAAAGTTTAAGTTTTACAGGTATAAAAACGTGCAAAATTCCATTTTTCCGATTTTCCAATTATGCGTGCAATCGATCAAGGGCGCCGCCCTAAGCACGATGGTGAAGGTCCCAGGGCCCTACGGCCCTTCGTTCCCGAGATATCGTCGGTTTTCGGAATAGCCACATGAAATCAGAAAAACGTGAATAACTCGAAAACCGCTGGACAGAAAGGGCTGAAACTGGGCGAAGGGCTTCAGGGGCCCTTCGCCCACCTGCCCTGCGAGTTTCAGCTCGAAATTCGAAAGTTTAAGTTTTACAGGTATAAAAACGTGCAAAATTCCATTTTTTTCGATTTTCCAATTATGCGTGCAATCGATCAAGGGCGTCGCCCTAAGCACGATGGTGAAGGTCCCAGGGCCCTACGGCCCTTCGTTCCCGAGATATCGTCGGTTTTCGGAATAGCCACATGAAATCAGAAAAACGGGAATAACTCGTAAACCGCTGGACAGAAAGGGCTGAAACTGGGCGAAGGGCCTCAGGGGCCCTTCGCCGACCTGCCCTGCGAGTTTCAGCTCGAAATTCGAAAGTTGAAATTTTGGCCAAAAAAGTGATAATTTGCTCAGTACGATATTTCAATTTCGCGTACAAACAATAGAGGGCATCTCTTTTAATAGCCTTAGTTCTCGAGATATCGTCGAGATGGTGTTAATTCGTCAACCAAGTCGAGTTGATGAAATTGCAGTTGGCGAATTGTCCCCAAATTACTACTTAATATATGCCAAATAGCTGTTGGTGATTTGTTCTCGGCGTTGGTGAAATTTCTCAGTAATAAAACAACGAAAATAATAAAAATCCTTTATTTGATAGAACTCAGTAGATGTATATACAGCCTAATTGTATAAAAATATAATGAAGATATTTACATAGTCTACAAGAAAAACACGAATTGATATGTACTGAACATGGAATCTGACAAAATATTTATAAAATGGTCAAATTTACAATGGTTAAATGGAAATGTTTACAAAATGTGACATCAGTCAAAACTTAACTAACAAAGAAAGATGAGTTACAGTTATTTTGTAATGAACTTGATCTTGCTAGGGAAGGCCCACCCTCAGTGGAACTATCCTTCGTTCGGTGTTGTCGAAGAGCAGATGTACTGACATCTGTTGGATTATCTTCCTGATTTGTAATCTGAAAATTGGAATATTCATATATTATACATTACTATTATCATTCTATATCTATATTACTACTAGTACTTTGAATTTATAATGTGATTATATAAATTGTTACTAGTCAAAATGTAATCTTTTTATTACGTACATACAGATTAAAGGAGTGGAACATTTCAGATTTTTCCGAACGTGGGTAAATTGTATATGTACTATAATAGGGGAGCCCATGATGCTAAATGTGGATTTACTCGAGCGTTTACTATAAAAGGGATGCTCTGCCAATGTCAGAAGTCAAAAAATTTCTTTGGAAATGTAATTCCCCATTTACCTGTGTCCCGATATGGCTTGAATAGTCTATTTCCAGTGAGTTGCGTTGGCATACGAGCTCATCCTTCCTGTGACGTCGTAAGAGTTCTCGCAGCAGTCTCGAGCTGGAAACAGGACGTCCCTGTAATACGCCAGGAATAATTAAAACTTAAGCTATAACTAAACATTCCCATCAATAGAAAGAAGTCAGTAAGTGGTACTCTAATCCCACATCTTTCAAAGATCCCCATTTTTCACGTCTTACATGTTACCTTACGTAATGAAACAATTATGTATGAGTTATGCCTACACCTTATATACTTTTGTCGGTATTACGCCATATACCAATAATCCACGAAGCAAGTAACGTTCACGAAAAGAACGTGCACTAACCTAATTAAGACGTTTATATCAACGAGGAAACGAACTTACGAGGGTGTTATGCGTTATACTATATTTATTAGTTTAACGCTTTCTGTACCTCTAATCGATTTATTTGTTTATAAGTTTCACCTCAAATGGGAACGACAGCTATTAAATAATAACGAGTCAGTTGGATAACACGTTCTCACAATAAACAAAATTGGAATAACTATTTTAGAAATTTTAGAAACAATCTAATTATAATTCCACATCGGTTCTAGAAGGATTGGATACCTACTATGATATTTGTATAAATGTTTATAATTGATAATGTCAATATTTTTGTAAGTGAAGTTGAAGTTTTGTATAGTTTAAGATTTTTGTAAGATTTATTATTAATTTTTATTAGATAGATAGATAGATACATTTATAGATAAAATCTCTCGCAGGAAAATGGTAGAATCTCTTCCTACAGGTCAATATTACCCAGATCACTTTCTTATGTATTTCACAGTCCTTTAAATTTTTATTCCACTGAGCTACATGTGATATTAGATATTAGATATTACCAAGGTCCAATTACCAATCCATCCACATGGATAATATATACAACGTGATCGAGAAATACTGTTTAAGTTGGCAATCCTAAATTTTACTATAAAATGGTAGAACTGGAACCACTTCCGGTTGCTTGACAGCTACTTCGACGTTTAACAGTGACAGCATGTCGTTAGCATGACACTTGAGCGGCGATTCAAATTTTTATTATAAAAATATAAAAATGATACTACTATTTACATTAGTACCGGATATTTTTATTGGCATGGCTTATTTCCAGTGTAGCATTGCAAACCCTTAGGCAAAAAAATCCTCCAGGTAGGATTGCCAACTTAAACAGTATTTCTTGATCACTCCGTATATATGTACGTCACGTTTCTCTACCTAATCTTCATATATGACTTTAATGGACTTATTAAATAATTGTTAAAATTACTTCCTTGTCGAATTGATGCAACAATTTCACCTTCTCCATTACTTTCCCCGCCGGCAACAGACAGACTATCTTTCCCGAAGAAGAAACCTATACCTACATTCTAATAAGAATACAACGTAAATTGTTATTCAACAACCTACGCTTGTACTCTCGACCTACTTCTCTACTGACTCACTCTCCGAAACGGTACCTGTTGTTATATAACAAGCGCGACGGCTCTCGTTATACAATAGGTTCGCGAAAATGACTTAAAGTGAGAGTGGCACAACGACCGAGATATGCTATATCTGTATAGCAGCATATATAAAATATCCTCTTGTGTGAAAGGAGTTACCTACTGCTAATATCCCTTATTCTAAACACTCGTGGAGTTTTCTTCAATCCCAGATCATTCAAAATTATCTAAGCAACTCTACATAGTATATATAGAATAAAGGATAGGTGTTCAAAGCTTTATATTCTATAAAGCTGTCTTGGATCACTGTTTATGAATCTTTGGTTCATCCCTTGCAAAAACCATCGAAACACCCCTTACCTTTCAATTCTTCTAAATTTTAATCTTCATTCCATTCGCCCAGAAGGATATCGTTTCATAATGTGAATGATTAACTGTGACATAATGATATCCATTACCGCACGGAATAAATACTTAATCGAATACATACGCGGAAGTTATTACGTACTATATAGAAAAAATATATTAGACATGTCAGTTAATAGGTATAGCGTGAGGTAATGTTGACCTTTAAGAGTGAGTATGGGTCTCATTACGACCTACTTTACAGATTTTGAAGTTGAGGGAAAATAGTTAACGACACATTAATATACCTACTTATTATCAAAAGAAATTAATTCGTATTGTGGTTGGATCAAAGCAGAATCTGCGTTTTCAGGCGTGAGTTATGTCTGCCATTATGCAGAGCGGCTATTACTCACTAGTAGTTCCTAGTTACTTAGGGTTAGAAAGAGATACCTATATATTTGTTAACTGGGTCTGGCTTGAGATAATGTTGATCTTTAGGCGTGAGTTATAGGTCTCATTACGAGCTACATACGAGATTTGGGAGTTATAGAAAAATAGTTATTATTTTATTACAACGACGTTGTTACTGTTTTTAAAAATTATTTCGTGTCGTGGACGAATCAAAATAGAATATATGCGTTTCCAGTCGTGAGTTATGACTGCCAATATGCAAAGCGAAAGGGAGTGAATTATTGGGTATTACTCACTAGTAGTTACAAAATACTTAGAGTTACAAAAAATATGTATATTTGTTAATTGGGTCTGGCTTGAGATAATGTTGATCTTTAGTCGTGAGTTATAGGTCTCATTACGAGCCACATACGAAATTTGGGAGTTATAGGAAAATAGGTATTGTGTTTTATTAAAACCACGTTGTTATTGTTTTTAAAGATCAAATTCGTATTGTGGACGAATCAAAATAGAATATGCGTTTTCAGGCGTGAGTTATGACTGTCAATATGCAATTCGAAAGGGAGTGAATTATTGGCAATTACTCACTAGTAGTTACAAAATACTTAGGGTTATAAAAAATATGTATATTTGCTAATTGGGTCTCGCTTGAGATAAATGTTTATCTTTAGGTGTGGGTTATAAGTCTCATTACGAGCTACATACGAAATTTGGGAGTTATAGGAAAATAGTTATTATTTTATTAAAACGACGTTGTTACTGTTTTTAAAAATTAATTCGTATTGTGAACGAATCAAAATAGAATCTACGTTTCCAGGCGTGAGTTATGACTGCCAATATGCAAAGCGAAAAAGGGAGTGAATTATTGGTTATTACTCACTAGTAGTTACAAAATACTTAGGGTTATAAAAAATATGTATATTTGTTAATTGGGTCTGGCTTGAGATAATGTTGATCTTTAGGCGTGAGTTATAGGTCTCATTACGAGCTACATACGAAATTTGGGAGTTATACGAAAATAGTTATTATTGTATTTCATTAAAACGACGTTGTTACTGGTTTTAAAAATTAATTCGTATTGTGGACGAATCAAAATAGAATCTGCGTTTCCAGGCGTGAGTTATGACTGTCAATATGCAATTCGAAAGGGAGTGAATTATTGGCTCTTACTCACTAGTAGTTACAAAATACTTAGGGTTACAAAAAATATGTAAATTTGTTAATTGGGTCTGGCTTGAGATAAATGTTGTTCTTTAGGCGTGGGTTATAAGTCTCATTACGAGCTACATACGAGATTTGGGAGATATAGGAAAATAGTTATTATTGTATTAAAAGGACGTTTTTACTGTTTTTAAAAACTAGTTCGTATTGTGAACGAATCAAAATAGAATCTGCGTTTCCAGGCGTGAGTTATGACTGCCAATATGCAAAGTGAAAGGGAGTGAATTATTGGCTATTACTCACTACTATTTACAAAATACTTAGGGTTACAAAAAATATGTGTATTTGTTAATTGGGTCTGGCTTGAGATAATGTTGATCTTTAGTCGTGGGTTATAGGTCTCATTACGAGCTACATACGAAATTTGGGAGTTATAGGAAAATAGTTATTATTTTAATTTATTAAAACAACGTTGTTACTGTTTTTAAAAACCAATTCGTATTGTGGACGAATCAAAATAGAATCTGCATTTCCAGGCGTGAGTTATGACTGCTAATATGTAATGCGAAAGGGAGTGAATTATTGGTTATTACTCACTAGTAGTTACAAAATACTTAGAATTGCAAAAAATATGTGTATTTGTTAATTGGGTCTAGCTTGAGATGAGGTTGATTTTTAGGCGTGAGTTATAAGTCTCATTACAAACGGCATACGAGATTTGGGTGTAATAGGAAAATAGCTAATATTTTATTTTATTAAAACGACGTTGTTACTGTTTTTAAAAACCAATTTGTATTGTGGACGAATCAAAATAGAATCTCCGTTTCCAGGCGTGAGTTATGACTGATAATATGTAAAGCGAAAGGGAGTGAATTATTGGCTATTACTCACTAGTAGTTACAAAATACTTAGGGTTACAAAAAATATGTGTATTTGTTAATTGGGTCTGGCTTGAGATAATGTTGATCTTTAGTCGTGGGTTATAGGTCTCATTACGAGCTACATACGAAATTTTGGAGTTATAGGAAAATAGTTATTATTTTATTTTATTAAAACAACGTTGTTACTATTTTTAAAAACCAATTCGTATTGTGGACGAATCAAAATAGAATCTGCATTTTCAGGCGTGAGTTATGACTGCTAATATGTAATGCGAAAGGGAGTGAATTATTGGTTATTACTCACTAGTAGTTACAAAATACTTAGAATTGCAAAAAATATGTGTATTTGTTAATTGGGTCTAGCTTGAGATGAGGTTGATTTTTAGGCGTGAGTTATAGGTCTCTTTACGAGCTACATGCGAGATTTGGGAGATATAGGAAAATAGTTATTATTTTATTTTATTAAAACGACGTTGTTACCGTTTTTAAAAATTAATTCGTATTGTGGACGAATCACAATAGAATCTCCGTTTCCAGGCGTGAGTTATGACTGATAATATGTAAAGCGAAAGGGAGTGAATTATTGGCTATTACTCACTAGTAGTTACAAAATACTTAGGGTTACAAAAAATATGTGTATTTGTTAATTGGGTCTGGCTTGAGATAATGTTGATCTTTAGTCGTGAGTTATAGGTCTCATTACGAGCTACATACGAAATTTGGGAGTTATAGGAAAATAGTTATTATTTTAATTTATTAAAACAACGTTGTTACTGTTTTTAAAAACCAATTCGTATTGTGGACGAATCAAAATAGAATCTGCATTTCCAGGCGTGAGTTATGACTGCTAATATGTAATGCGAAAGGGAGTGAATTATTGGTTATTACTCACTAGTAGTTACAAAATACTTAGAATTGCAAAAAATATGTGTATTTGTTAATTGGGTCTAGCTTGAGATGAGGTTGATTTTTAGGCGTGAGTTATAAGTCTCATTACAAACGGCATACGAGATTTGGGTGTAATAGGAAAATAGCTAATATTTTATTTTATTAAAACGACGTTGTTACTGTTTTTAAAAACCAATTTGTATTGTGGACGAATCAAAATAGAATCTGCATTTCCAGGCGTGAGTTATGACTGCTAATATGTAATGCGAAAGGGAGTGAATTATTGGTTATTACTCACTAGTAGTTACAAAATACTTAGAATTGCAAAAAATATGTGTATTTGTTAATTGGGTCTAGCTTGAGATGAGGTTGATTTTTAGGCGTGAGTTATAAGTCTCATTACAAACGGCATACGAGATTTGGGTGTAATAGGAAAATAGCTAATATTTTATTTTATTAAAACGACGTTGTTACTGTTTTTAAAAACCAATTTGTATTGTGGACGAATCAAAATAGAATCTGCATTTCCAGGCGTGAGTTATGACTGCTAATATGTAATGCGAAAGGGAGTGAATTATTGGTTATTACTCACTAGTAGTTACAAAATACTTAGAATTGCAAAAAATATGTGTATTTGTTAATTGGGTCTAGCTTGAGATGATATTGATTTTTAGGCGTGAGTTATAGGTCTCTTTACGAGCTACATACGAAATTTGGGAGTAATAGGAAAATAGTTGTAATTTTATTAAAACGACGTTGTTACTGTTTTTAAAAACTATTTCGTGTCGTGGACGAATCAAAATAGAATATATGCGTTTCCAGTCGTGAGTTATGACTGCCAATATGCAAAGCGAAAGGGAGTGAATTATTGGCTATTACTCACTACTATTTACAAAATACTTAGGGTTATAAAAAATATGTGTATTTGTTAATTGGGTCTGGCTTGAGATAATGTTGATCTTTAGTCGTGGGTTATAGGTCTCATTACGAGCTACATACGAAATTTGGGAGTTATAGGAAAATAGTTATTATTTTAATTTATTAAAACAACGTTGTTACTGTTTTTAAAAACCAATTCGTATTGTGGACGAATCAAAATAGAATCTGCATTTCCAGGCGTGAGTTATGACTGCTAATATGTAATGCGAAAGGGAGTGAATTATTGGTTATTACTCACTAGTAGTTACAAAATACTTAGAATTGCAAAAAATATGTGTATTTGTTAATTGGGTCTAGCTTGAGATGAGGTTGATTTTTAGGCGTGAGTTATAAGTCTCATTACAAACGGCATACGAGATTTGGGTGTAATAGGAAAATAGCTAATATTTTATTTTATTAAAACGACGTTGTTACTGTTTTTAAAAACCAATTTGTATTGTGGACGAATCAAAATAGAATCTCCGTTTCCAGGCGTGAGTTATGACTGATAATATGTAAAGCGAAAGGGAGTGAATTATTGGCTATTACTCACTAGTAGTTACAAAATACTTAGGGTTACAAAAAATATGTGTATTTGTTAATTGGGTCTGGCTTGAGATAATGTTGATCTTTAGTCGTGGGTTATAGGTCTCATTACGAGCTACATACGAAATTTTGGAGTTATAGGAAAATAGTTATTATTTTATTTTATTAAAACAACGTTGTTACTATTTTTAAAAACCAATTCGTATTGTGGACGAATCAAAATAGAATCTGCATTTTCAGGCGTGAGTTATGACTGCTAATATGTAATGCGAAAGGGAGTGAATTATTGGTTATTACTCACTAGTAGTTACAAAATACTTAGAATTGCAAAAAATATGTGTATTTGTTAATTGGGTCTAGCTTGAGATGAGGTTGATTTTTAGGCGTGAGTTATAGGTCTCTTTACGAGCTACATGCGAGATTTGGGAGATATAGGAAAATAGTTATTATTTTATTTTATTAAAACGACGTTGTTACCGTTTTTAAAAATTAATTCGTATTGTGGACGAATCACAATAGAATCTCCGTTTCCAGGCGTGAGTTATGACTGATAATATGTAAAGCGAAAGGGAGTGAATTATTGGCTATTACTCACTAGTAGTTACAAAATACTTAGGGTTACAAAAAATATGTGTATTTGTTAATTGGGTCTGGCTTGAGATAATGTTGATCTTTAGTCGTGAGTTATAGGTCTCATTACGAGCTACATACGAAATTTGGGAGTTATAGGAAAATAGTTATTATTTTAATTTATTAAAACAACGTTGTTACTGTTTTTAAAAACCAATTCGTATTGTGGACGAATCAAAATAGAATCTGCATTTCCAGGCGTGAGTTATGACTGCTAATATGTAATGCGAAAGGGAGTGAATTATTGGTTATTACTCACTAGTAGTTACAAAATACTTAGAATTGCAAAAAATATGTGTATTTGTTAATTGGGTCTAGCTTGAGATGAGGTTGATTTTTAGGCGTGAGTTATAAGTCTCATTACAAACGGCATACGAGATTTGGGTGTAATAGGAAAATAGCTAATATTTTATTTTATTAAAACGACGTTGTTACTGTTTTTAAAAACCAATTTGTATTGTGGACGAATCAAAATAGAATCTGCATTTCCAGGCGTGAGTTATGACTGCTAATATGTAATGCGAAAGGGAGTGAATTATTGGTTATTACTCACTAGTAGTTACAAAATACTTAGAATTGCAAAAAATATGTGTATTTGTTAATTGGGTCTAGCTTGAGATGATATTGATTTTTAGGCGTGAGTTATAGGTCTCTTTACGAGCTACATACGAAATTTGGGAGTAATAGGAAAATAGTTGTAATTTTATTAAAACGACGTTGTTACTGTTTTTAAAAACTATTTCGTGTCGTGGACGAATCAAAATAGAATATATGCGTTTCCAGTCGTGAGTTATGACTGCCAATATGCAAGCGATAGGGAGTGAATTATTGGCTATTACTCACTAGTAGTTACAAAATACTTAGGGTTACAAAAAATATGTGTATTTGTTAATTGGGTCTGGCTTGAGATAATGTTGATCTTTAGTCGTGAGTTATAGGTCTCATTACGAGCTACATACGAAATTTGGGAGTTATAGGAAAATAGTTATTATTTTAATTTATTAAAACAACGTTGTTACTGTTTTTAAAAACCAATTTGTATTGTGGACGAATCAAAATAGAATCTGCATTTCCAGGCGTGAGTTATGACTACCAATATGCAAAGCGAAAAAGGGAGTGAATTATTGGCTATTACTCACTAGTAGCTACAAAATACTTAGAGTTACAAAAAATATGTGTATTTGTTAATTGGCTCTGGCTTGAGATACTGTTGATCTTTAGGCGTGAGTTATAGATCTCATTACGAGCTACATACGAGATTTGGATTACAGTATTACTTCATTTTATTAAAGCGTCGTTACTACTGTTTTTAAAAGTAAATTCGTATTGTGGATAAATGGAATCAAGTACAATCTGTAATTTGTGAATGCAAGAAACGAAACTTACCCCGAAGTAACGGTTGCGGCCTCCGAACCAATCGGACGAGGGCAAGGAAAATCGTTCCGCTATTCTCTATCATAGACGCCTATTTCCTGCAAGGGAAAAGTAATAAGTACTTCGAAAAAGATCCTTCGGGATACAAGTCTCTGAAGATTTCCAAAATTTTATTTGATTTTTGAATAATACGAAATGGGCTTATCATAATAAGAATCATTCTAAACGGGACTTGTACCGTTCGAAAAGAACCTAATTGAATTTCATTAAAAAGAGTCTCTTTCTTTTTTCTTCTCTCGCTTGACGTGGTCGAAAGGAGAAAGTGTTCGCATCCCAAAACGAGTGGCGCAATCTCCCCCGTCAGGTGTGCGCCGGCTGATCGGTAGGAGGGAGTAGCGAAGAACGCAATTGAGTTGATAAATTTTGTACAGTTCGACTTACTCCTGCGGTATCGACTGGATTCAATTTCGGTAAGAGCGAAGACGGTACGAATTAATTTTGTTTTTTTTTTACTTTTTTGAAAAATTATATCTCTTCCATTAATCTCGGTTCATATTCGAAGAGTTGTAAGTTCTGATTGAGCGAGGTAAGTGAGGAAATGTAACGTGTTTTACGTAACTTAGTTTATATAATGTGGTGGTCGTTAAGGTTTTGTTGGTCTGGGTGACTAGTATGGAATTTTAGGAATAGTAACGATAGTGTTACTAATTATTTCGTGCAATCGCACATTAAACAAATTTCGAAAAAGGGATTCTGTGTTCTTTTCTTCAAATGTCAAGGAACAAAGATCCTCTTTATTCGAATTTCCCAAAATTCATGGTTCAAAAATCCTAAGCGACAGTTAATTTAACTGCCATTGTGTGCTCTTCCCTGCAAACTCAAAATTTGGAATTATTTAAATGCTAAAAAAATTTTTTTTGTGTATCTCGAGGAATAATGATTTTATTTAGTTATTTACTATTTCAAACTTTACTTCGTTTAACTGTCAGGTTAAAGGGACAATTTAAAGAAATATTAGTTTTCATAACATTTACTGCCATTTTATTTGCTTGGAAATTAATAACTGAATTAACTGCCATCCTATGTTGTAAGCTGCCAACTTAATTATATTTGTATAATACATAATATAATAAAGTCAGTAAAATTTATTTAAATTACTTAAATGAAAAAAAAGTTGTTAATAGGAAATATAAAGTAAACATTAATAAGATAATAGTTATTTATGGTACTAGTGTGTTATGTTGAAAATAAGTCACGCGAGAAGATTTATATAAATTCTCAAGTGACTTAGGAAACATAACACGCGACTGGCATACAATGTTTTATCCAACAAGTGCAAGATATCGTTTTTTTATGAGATAATAATAAATTAGCTTTGTGATCAAATTAAAGCTACTTGCATCTCAGTACCATGTCAGAATGACTTGACAGTGACTTTTTTACATTTCGGTTAAAGTAGGTTGTTTGTTTGGCTGCCACATAACACACTAGTACCATAAATAAATAAATAGAATACTACTTTAATTATGAACGTGAGTTATAATCCATAACTCACTAGTGAGTTTTGATTTGAGTTTCGAATTTTTAGGAATATTAGAAATACAAACGTTTATCTTTGGTTTTCGACACTTATCCTAATCGAGTTTTAATGTCCAGTAGATTAACCTTCACAGTTTAAATTTTTAAAAACCTGATAGGTTATTACACTACTGTTAGCATTATCTATTTCTATATTTTCATTATTAACGTCATATCCCGAAAATGATACAAACTGGTTACGATAACTAAAATAAGAAATGAATACAACTGT
Source organism: Cryptocephalus moraei (assembly GCA_946251905.1). Classification (NCBI taxonomy): domain Eukaryota; kingdom Metazoa; phylum Arthropoda; class Insecta; order Coleoptera; family Chrysomelidae; genus Cryptocephalus; species Cryptocephalus moraei. The sequence goes on along the minus strand of OX276465.1, from coordinate 17,742,528 downwards.
ATGAAACTCTTGTAAATACGGCATCTATCGTTCTCCCAGATCTTGTTGTACCGACATTTCTATCATTAGATATATTCAAAAATGCATGTCATTTTGATGACGTCAGAATCATCCAATACTACCAACTTAATATAGTCACAGCACATCGCAATTTATGTGTTCCGTGTATATTTTAGGTTGGCAATATATATGGTTATGTATATTGTCAACCTAAAATATACACGGAACACATAAATTGCGATGTGCTGGGACTATGTTAAGTTGGTATCATTCTGACGTCATCAACATGACGTGCATCGGGATTTGTTTTGAAAAGAGTATAGGTATATTGTATATACTTGTGACACGCGTTTGGATATATGATGATTAACAGCATAACAGAATTCATGCTGACGGCATATTGAAGATGTTACCCCAAATGTCAAAGATATTTCCTATTAAGAGTTAAAATCCAAAAGCGTTTTTTAAGGCGAGTGAGTCCATTACTTTTACAACTCGTCATCCAACGATTAACAACTATTTACGACTCTTCGCACCTCCATAAATAAAAGTGCGTTAAAAAAAGTGTCAAAATACTCAAAAATGGCTAATTGACGTGAAAATGGAATTACGTAGCACATTTTTTTCCCAGTAATTAACCTGTTATTACCGACATTCCTCCGTTATTATAAGCAGTACGTTGTAACCAATCGAGCAGTAACCAACCAATAACATTTAAACCTATCGAGCCGAGTCGAAGAACCAACCAGCATTTCCCGTTACTGAACTGCGCAAATGCCTCTTTGCGCAGCCCACGCTTAATCGTGACCGTTCATCAGGCGGAGTCTCAAGTATGCTTCTCACGAACGGGAGAGAGTTAAAGCTTCTCTGTGTCGGTTTTTAGATATTCGCCTGTCTGTTTCAGAGAGTTATGGAGGAGAAGTCGCTTACCGAGGTGGACGCGTACGTCTGCAAATTGTCCGAGGAGACGCAGTCCATAGCCAAGGAGGAGCTGCGCGAGGACGAGTCCACGAGGACCGCTGCGCTGGCCTCTTTCCGGGAGTGGATACTGCAAAACCCGAAGATCAGAAAGTGCAGGATGGGTAAGGCGACGACGAATCCGGAAAATCCAAATTCCCCCTTCTTATCCTCCTAGGGGTCGTTATACTCTCACAAGTATCAGCTGGAAGGCTTAACAAAATCTGAATTTAGTTATCTCTACAGTAAACCACGGGACTTACTTTTTTGCTTATTCAAAAACTCACTGGTTTATTTTAAAATGCAGGTGTTCAGTCGCCCAAATAAAATCGTACACATGAAAGTATGGATATCTACAGATAAAGAAATAGAAGGTCTATTGGGCCATAAAAATGTTTTTACGACAGCGGCACTTCGTCTGTATCCTCTTCCTCTTGTATGGTCCAGGTGTATAGTCGATCAGTGAAATCGTGTACGAGAAAGTACGCGAGACTCTACAGATACTGAATGATCCGCTGGATCTTAAAAGAGCGGGCACGTGTTTTCCTATCGTATTTCGCGTCGTATTTCACCACTTAAAACGCCATGAAGTGTTTTTGTTGCCGTTCCAATTGAGGCTAGGGACAGTATAAGTCCATAGGTAGTTGCTGCATCGGATAATCCACTGCATTCTCTAATATTCCGGAGCCATGAATGGTGTTTTCTTCCTGGTCCCCTGCGTCCTTCTTCTAGTTTTCTCTGTAGGATCAGTTTTGGGATTGAATAACGGCCACCTCTTAGTATGTGCCACAAACAGGACATGTTTCTCTGCTTTGCTTCAATCATTAGCTGACTTTGGGCTCCTGCTCTGCTCAACACCTCTTCATTGGCTTCGTGTTCAATTCAAAATGTTCTTAATTGACGACGCAAAGTTCACATTTCAAACTCTTCGATATGGTTTACTGTTTTCAGCAATACAGGCCAGATGGAAACTCTAAATCGCAACTCCAAAGGCAAATGTCTATCTAACAGCAGAGTTTGAGTGTAGCAAAAGTTCCATTTAGCAAGAAGCATTGTGCCAAAGCACAATCCCATTTATCATTAAGGGGGGGCCCTAGGTATTTACATTTGATAATACTCTCAATACTCACCCCTCCAATCAAGGTATTGGGTTTTGTAATTTGCCTGCCAATACTCATTACCTTCGTCTTTGGTATGTTAATTTGTAGTTTCAGGGAGTCTAATAATGCTTCTCTAGTTCCAAATCCAAATTCCCCCCTTCTTATCCTTCTAAGGGTCGTTAATGCCACCTCAGTGCAACAATGTAAGGGTGTTGTCTTCAATGTAGTTGCTGCATCGGATAATCCACTGCATTCTCTAATATTCCGGAGCCATGAATGGTGTTTTCTTCCTGGTCCCCTGCGTCCTTCTTCTAGTTTTCTCTATAAGGTGACTTTTGGGATTAAATAACGATCATCTCTTTAGTATGTGCCACAAATAAGACATTTTTTGACCATCAGCTGACTTTGGGCTCCTGCTCTTCTCAACACCTCTTCATTGGCTACGTGTCCAATTCTAAATGTTCTTAATAGACGACGCAAAGTTCACATTTCAAACACTTCGATACGGTATACTGTTTTCAGCAATACAGGCCAGATGGGAACTCTTAATCGCAACTCCAAAGGCAAATGTCTATGTAATAGCAGAGTTTGAGTGTAGCAAAAGTTCCATTTAGCAAAAAGCATTGTGCCAAAGCACAATCCCATTTATCATTAAGGGTGGGCCCTAGGTATTTACATTTGATGATAATCTCAATACTTACTCCTCCAATCTAGGTATTGGGTTCTGTAGTTTGCCTACCAATACTCATTACCTTCGTCTTTGGTATGTTAATTTGTAGTTTCAGGGAGTCTAATAATGCTTCTCTAGTTCCAAATCCAAATTCTCTCCCGTCTTATCTTTCTAAGGGTCGTTAAGTCCACCTCAGTGCAATAATGTAAGGGTGTTGTCTTCAATATAGTTGCTGCATCGGATGATCCACTGCATTCTCTAATATTCTGGAGCCAAGAATGATGATTTCTTCCTGGTGCCCTACGTCCTTCCTCTAGTTTTCTCTGTAGGATCAGTTTTGGGATTGAATAACGGTCACATCTTTAGTATGTGCCACAAATAAGACATTTTTTGACCATCAGCTGACTTTGGGCTCCTGCTCTTCTCAACACCTCTTCATTGGCTACGTGTTCAATTCTAAATGTTCTTAATAGACGACGCAAAGTTCACATTTCAAACTCTTCGATACGGTATACTGTTTTCAGCAATACAGGCCAGATGGGAACCCTTAATCGCAACTCCAAAGGCAAATGTCTATGTAATAGCAGAGTTTGAGTATAGCAAAAGTTCCATTTAGCAAAAAGCATTGTGCCAAAGCACAATCCCATTTATCATTAAGGGTTGATCCTAGGTATTTACAATTAATAATACTCTCAATACTTACCCCTCCAATCAAGGTATTGGGTTTTGTAATTTGCCTGCCAATACTCATTACCTTCGTCTTTGGTATGTTAATTTGTAGTTTCAGGGAGTCTAATAATGCTTCTCTAGTTCCAAATCCAAATTCCCCCCTTCTTATCCTTCTAAGGGTCGTTAATGCCACCTCAGTGCAACAATGTAAGGGTGTTGTCTTCAATGTAGTTGCTGCATCGGATAATCCACTGCATTCTATAATATTCCGGAGCCATGAATGGTGTTTTCTTCCTGGTCCCCTGCGTCCTTCTTCTAGTTTTCTCTATAAGGTGACTTTTGGGATTAAATAACGATCATCTCTTTAGTATGTGCCACAAATAAGACATTTTTTGACCATCAGCTGACTTTGGGCTCCTGCTCTTCTCAACACCTCTTCATTGGCTACGTGTTCAATTCTAAATGTTCTTAATAGAAGACGCAAAGTTCACATTTCAAACACTTTGACGCGGTTTACTGTTTTTAGCAATACAGGCCAGATGGGAACTCTTGATCGCAACTCCAAAGGCAAATGTATATGTAACAGCAGAGTTTGAGTGTAGCAAAATTTCCATTTAGCAAAAAGCATTGTGCCAAAGCACAATTCCATTTATCATTAAGGGGGGGCCCTAGGTATTTACATTTGATAATACTCTCAATACTCACCCCTCCAATCAAGGTATTGGGTTTTGTAATTTGCCTGCCAATACTCATTACCTTCGTCTTTGGTATGTTAATTTGTAGTTTCAGGGAGTCTAATAATGCTTCTCTAGTTCCAAATCCAAATTCCCCCCCTTCTTATCCTTCTAAGAGTCGTTAAGGCCATCTCAGTGCAATAATGTAAGGGTGTTGTCTTCAATGTAGTTGCTGCATCGGATAATCCACTGCATTCTATAATATTCCGGAGCCATGAATGGTGTTTTCTTCCTGGTCCCCTGCGTCCTTCTTCTAGTTTTCTCTATAAGGTGACTTTTGGGATTAAATAACGATCATCTCTTTAGTATGTGCCACAAATAAGACATTTTTTGACCATCAGCTGACTTTGGGCTCCTGCTCTTCTCAACACCTCTTCATTGGCTACGTGTTCAATTCTAAATGTTCTTAATAGAAGACGCAAAGTTCACATTTCAAACACTTTGACGCGGTTTACTGTTTTTAGCAATACAGGCCAGATGGGAACTCTTGATCGCAACTCCAAAGGCAAATGTATATGTAACAGCAGAGTTTGAGTGTAGCAAAATTTCCATTTAGCAAAAAGCATTGTGCCAAAGCACAATTCCATTTATCATTAAGGGGGGGCCCTAGGTATTTACATTTGATAATACTCTCAATACTCACCCCTCCAATCAAGGTATTGGGTTTTGTAATTTGCCTGCCAATACTCATTACCTTCGTCTTTGGTATGTTAATTTGTAGTTTCAGGGAGTCTAATAATGCTTCTCTAGTTCCAAATCCAAATTCCCCCCCTTCTTATCCTTCTAAGAGTCGTTAAGGCCATCTCAGTGCAATAATGTAAGGGTGTTGTCTTCAATATAGTTGCTGCATCGGATAATCCACTGCATTCTCTAATATTCTGGAGCCATGAATGGTGTTTTCTTCCTGGTGCCCTGCGTCCTTCTAGTTTTCTCTGTAGGATTAGTTTTGGGATTGCATAACTGTCACCTCTTAGCATGTGCCACAAATAAGACATTTTACTCTGCTTTGCTTCGATTATTAGCTGACTTTGGGCTCCTGCTCTGCTCAACACCTCTTCATTGGCTACGTGTTCAATCCAAAATGTTCTTAATAGACGGTATACTGTTTTTAGCAATACAGGCCAGATGGGAACTCTTAATATCAACTTCAAAGGCAAATGTCTATCTAACAGCAGAGTTTGAGGCTAGCAAAAGTTCCATTTAGCAAAAAGCATTGTGCCAAAGCACAATTCCATTTATCATTAAGGGTGAGCCCTAGGTATTTACATTTGATAATACTCTCAATACTCACCCCTCCAATCAAGGTATTGGGTTCTGTAGTTTGCCTACCAATACTCATTACCCTCGTCTTTGGTATGTTAATTCGTTAGTTTCAGGGAGTCTAAGAATGCTTCTCTAGTTCCCAACACCCCAACAAATCCAAATTGAGTTTCCCCACTCGTTTCCTTACACTTTGGTAGATATTCTGTAGTGTATAATTCGTAGAAAATGCTCTTTTTTGGAATTGCCCCAAAAGTCGATTTCCTCTCTATCCCTCCGCAGACTCCAACTTCCTGCTGAGGTTCCTGCGCTTCAAGAAGTTCCACATAACGCTCGCCCAGGAGGCGCTCGAGCGTTACCTCCTGCTGAGGCAGACCTTCGGCGTGGCGTTCAACTGCCTCGACATGACGATCCCGATGATGCGCGAACTCACCGACCTCGGCTACATATTCGCCTCCCCCAAAAGGGACAGCAAAGGGAGGAGGGTCATCATCACCAGACCGGGTAAGGTTGCTCTCGTCAGGAGAGTACCTACGTGACAGGTCATCGCAGACTGTAAACTGTTCTACGTTGACTTTTGCGCAGATTGTCTTGCGTTTAAGTTGACTTATACTCTTTTTTCCAGCAAGATAGATGTATATTAATGAGTTGACCGTCAAGGTTATGGGCGTGCAGGTAACAATGTCATTTAGGATAACGGAGTACCAATAATTACGGTATTTTTCGTTGAAATAACGTTCTTTATGTGTAGAGTTCATAGTAAGGAGAATTATAGGGGTACGCAGGCAACTTGTAACAAGTGACCCCGTCTTCCTGGAAAAATACATGTAGAGGGAAAACGCGAAACGCCACTACAATTTTACCTTCTTCTTCTTTTTCGCCTTCGGACCGTTTGTTCTGACACCACTTAACAAGGTTAACACCACTCTTCAAAATTATACAAAAACAGATAAAAATGCAGGTATACCTCTCTAATCGGCTTGGTTTTTTCCATTTTATAGACCATAACCAATTTCGCGACATTTTTTTAAAAACAGTAGAATTTCCTAATAATCTAAATAGTCTAAATAATTTATTAAAGAACTGTCAAAAGAACTCATTATGAAGTTTTGTGAAATTTTTAGGAAGCTCTTGAGTCTCTAGAATTACGACAGACAACAAGTAGATACGACACTTTTTCAAAATTAATGAAATGTGCAACTTGAATCGTACTCCACTTGTTTCTAAATAAAAATTAATCAGAATTCCGGAGTTACGTATGCATCACAAAATGTGAAATTTCTAAAGCAAATTCATTTTTTTGGGAGCTTTTTGGAACTTCAATGGTTTCAAATTGTCAAAAATTGAAAGAACCCTGTAATAAAATTTAGTTACAAGAATTTACAAAACTTCACTCGACGAACTGGCTGGGACATTGTCATTGATATAACTCACCTTCGCCTTGACACCAAAATCGACAAATCTGTAATAATTCACCGTGTGATAGTTTATGTTATTAAATGAACGTGCGCGTTTGTTATTACAAATAAAGTTAATCGGAGCGTGGACAACGAAACTAGCAAACATTCGACACATTTTCGGGAATTACTTCTATTAGAAAATCTCACGTTTTCCGGCATTTCGGAAAATCACCATCAATAATTTATGTGTCTTAGGCGTGTTCGACATGGACAGATTCACCAACGGCGACATGTGTCGCATCCACGGCATCGTATACGAGACGTTGATGGAGGACGAGGAGAACCAAGTTCGAGGTTATGTCCATTTCGCCGACGGCCGAGGCGTCGGCTTCCCTTACCTCACACTTTTCACCATCAAAGAGGCCGTCCGCATCGTCAAGAACGGAGAGGTGAGAAAAGTATTAATTCTTCAAAATTTTTCGGAATTGGATGAAAATTGTCTGTATGAAACTATGAAAGATTCAATAGTTATTTCCATAAAAGTTAGGAGAATCTCACATTACTGAATAGTAGTCCAATGAAAAGTTGGAAAAAATTTATACAGATATTTTAAGGTCCTAAAAAATATTTGGGAAGTACTAGATAAATTCGTGACGACCTACAGCTAGTTTTGCTTAGTTTCTTTAAAACAATGTTCAAAATTGAAAAAAAAATTGTTTTTGTTCATACAACGTTCTCTTCATATTTATAAGGAAAATACTTTAGATAAAAGTTGTAGCCCATTAGAAAAACTTAAATTTGGCATTTTATAAACTCAACTCGGTTAACAAATGCCTGAAATAATGGCAAAAATGCGTATTTCTGCTCTAATTTATATAAATGTCAATAAATCTGTTATTAACATAACATTTAGTATGACGTATTGTAACGCGAAATGTAAACAGCAGCGCGTAACGTGTTTTCTCTTATCGGACCTCGGCGGTCACTTCAAAGCGCTCCGTTAATTGGGCCGTAAAGGAAGAAGGATTTATTACTTTCTGGGCGCTTCTAGATAAACATTATTCGAGAAAAGAAGGATCGAGTTCTTTCAAGAAAGGTATCGAGGTAAATACAACTAATAATCCTTCAATTATGACAAGAAAAATAATATATTTAGGGATATATATCCTGTTAAAAGGGCTATGATAGTAGTTTGTAAAAGTAGAGAAAAACCCAATGGAGGACTATATTATGACGGGCTTGCGGTAGGAGAGATTAGATTAGACGTGAAGCCGCGAGTGAATAAACAGTGCGAAAAACGGACAAGCGAATTGTACAAATAAATTAGAAAGTTGTGTGTTATATAAATTAATTAGTTCAGTAATAGTCTGAATAAATTAAGTAGTGTGTAGTGTATAATTAGGACAGTGTAAATAAATTAGAAATAAAGGTTACAGTATTAAAAATAAGGCATGTAATGTGTTTTTAAGATGTGCTACATTTCAGCCAGATTGATCAAATAGTTTACAAGATTCTAATTGTTTATCACAGAAAGCAATTTTTTAAACAATTGTCCTTGCCTAAAAATTAAAGGCAGTTTCTCACGAATACCTTAACTTTAAAGGGCTGTAACTTTTTACACGTTGCGTGAATACCAAATCTATGAATGGAATCATAAAACTAAGATATTAATTTATAATGTGTTAAAATTTCAGCTCTATATTTTTATAAACAATGGAGATATAATTATTTTATAAAAAAAGCTATCTCGGTTCGTATTGGTCGTAGAAGGTTCTTTTTTTTTTGGGAAAGTGTGTTTTGACTCCAGCTACCCAATGCACCAACCTACAAGTTTGTACCATGAATAATAGTAAAGTTATCATAAATGTTTATTAGCTATAAAGTAACACCTTTTTCAAACGATATTTTTTATAACAAAATTTAAAAATGTATATAGTTTTCTTGATATATCTTACGGCTAAAGCCACAAAAAATCTATTTCAACTTTCAAAATTTACCTAGATTCATTATTTAGGCAAGGACAATTGTTTAAACAATTGCCATCTGGGATAAACAATTAGAATAACTTATAAACTATTTGATCAATCTGGCTGAAATCCAGCAGACCTTAAAAACTCATCGAATACCCCATTTTCAAAAGGTTAGATTAAATGTTGTTACATTAACAACAAGTTTATAACTATTTATAAATTAGTGCAAAAATAAGCGTTTTTTGCCATTATCTCAGGCATTTGTTAACCGATTTGAACTTAGAAAACACCAAATTAAAGGCTGTTTAATGGGCTACAGCTTTTATCCAAAGTATTCTTCTTAAAAATGTAACGGAAACGTGGTATGAACAAAAACAGTTTTTTTCACTTTTGACCATTGTTTGAAAAAAACAACTAAGCAAAATTAGATGTACGTCTTCACGGATTCTTCATCTAGTATCTCCCCAAATACCATTTAGATCCTTAAAACATCTGCATAAGTATATCCCGTGAAATCGATGAATTTGGCATAGATTGACTGCAGTACTTTTCCAAATAAGTACAAAATTAAATTCCTAAACTCCTTGGTTTCTTTATTATACAAACTCGATAGAGGAATACTTATTCAAAATTCTTGTAGCGGATTTCGAGAATGTTTCAAATAACCAAAGAAATGACAAGAATGAATTATCCCTTTATTTCAGCAAATTTTGATTTAATAAAACTAGTGGGAAGTCCTGGTATGGTAAAATATCTAAATTCAAAGTTTGAACCGTTCATGATTTTGAATAGCCGAGAATAGACATTTTCTCAAAAACACTATTTTGTACTTGTGGACCCTTAAAAACGTCGAATCCAACTATACCCTGTCAAAAAAACCGATGGAGTAATAAAACGATTATTTCGCCGGGGACCAGAGGAGTGCCACCTTGTATCGGTATTGCACTTATAATGAGATTTTATTACCCCACCGGTTTTTTCGACAGAGTAGGTATACAATTATGATCAAATAAAACCGTCACCCCCGACCTCCCCCTAATCTGTCGCCGACTACAAAACCTCCCCGGTTTCGTTCTCCCCCTTCTTCCAGAAAACGCTCCCGATGCGCCACAAGGAGGTCCACGGGATCAACGTGCACCCCTCCATGAAATTCCTGCTCGACTTCGGGATGTCCCTCATCTCGGAGAAGATCAAGAAGCGCGTCCGGATATACGCGAACCTGGAAGAGGTACTCGCCTGCGAGAGCCTCGAGAGAGACGTGCTACCGAGGGAGTACGGCGGGACGGTCCCGATGGCGGAGATGATAGGTCAGTACGGGGATTATTTATAGTCGGATGCGCTGAAACTGACCGACATTTATTCTGTCCGCGCAGAGCTGTGGAAGGGGGAGCTGCGCGCCGCCCACCCGACGCTCATGATGCACGACGAGATGGAGGTGAACGAGTCGATGTTCAGCGCCAAGGCGAAAGAGGGCGCCGTCTCCGCCCTGAAGAGGGGCGGCGGCGTGTCCTGCGGGTCCGAGGGCGACTCCCTCCTCTGCGGCATAACCGGCAACTTCAGGAAGTTGGAGGTCGATTGAGCGGAGTCGGAGTTTCGTATTATTAAGTCACTTTTTCGGACGGCAGAGTTGCTAGATTTACATGCATGCGCAGTAGTTGTAGAAAGGGGGGGGGGGCGGTTCCTGATTGGCTAAATCTGTGTCGACCATTATAAGTCCGCTACTGCGCATGTACCACTTACGTGCAAATCTAGCGACTTTGTCGGACGGTTTCACGATGAACTTGGAGCGAAATCAACTGACGGCGACATCTTTGAAAGATTGTATCAAGTTGAACGATCCTACAGGTTTTTCAATATAGACTGAGTTAAAGTCACTATATCTCCAAAGTAGCGCAATCGGTAAGGACAATGTGTTAGACAGAGAAAACACTATTTGGATTCAAAATGGAGGAGTGACAGTTGTCAAACGCTTGTCAGTTGCCATTACAAGTTTTCATACAAATTTCACAAACTACTCCACATACGGTCGAATGCAAAACATTTTAGTTGTTTGTCATGTCATGTTATGTCAAATATGTCATTTTTCCAAAGATATGCAACCAAATAGCAACATTTGTTAGACATTTGAATTTACCGCGAAATTTCGGAATCAAAATGGCGACCGAATTGCGCTACCTTGGAGATAAGTGACTTTAGATTGAGCTAAAGTCACTAGATATTAAAAGTACCGCAATTGGCGGCCATATTTGTTCCCAATTCAGGCGGCAAATTTAAATCTGGATGTCAAATAAAAAACGTGTTGTATTTTGAATGTATGACGAATACGAATCAGATGATAACTATTTCTTAGGGGGCGGGTGGTAGTTCGGACCCGCTACCTTTTCACACAGCGGGGTTTCGACAAGTTCGGACCCATCCTACCTGCTCGCAGTGATTCGAATTATAAGTAGAGTGAAATATTTTTCAAGGGGGGCAAGGGAAAAGAGGCAAGGAAACTGATTTTGGGGGATCATAGGGAGATGTTTGATAGAGCGAAAGTCTATTTTTCCTAGAAAACTTTCGAAAAAACGACGATGGTACCCTTACTTTTCTGGAAATGATCGGTATTAATCGCACCTGTGTGGGTCCGAATCCTTGACTACCTGACCGCGGTGGATCCGAACTCGCCTCCTCCGTTCTTAGGTTGAGTGTAGACATTTTACAATCTAATGTTTATACAATTCAATGAAATAAATGAAGGAATGGTCTAGAACAGTGAAGATTTAATTTGTAGAGCCGTCTCATGCAGAAAACTCTATTTTGCTAAATCTGTTTTTTGGTTTATTGCAGTGCTATTGATTAATCAGTTGAGAATAAGTTTTTAAACATTTATTTAATATAGCATAAGTAATATATAACAAATTTAAACATGGAATGTTGGAAATGGTGTATTTATTAATTATCATATTTCTGCACTTTAACCTACAGTTATATAAAAGCTTTGATAAAAGGTTTGTCCAAATGTAAGTCATACAATACCAACTATTTAAAAACATGTTACAATGTTCAACAAATGAAAGCAATTTGATTTTTGACTTTTATAACAAATATTCAACAATACACTAAAACAAGACAATAAATCATGCAATACAAAATTAACATGTGTAATTCTTTTAACATAAAATTTTAAATATTTTACCAATGATACAAAAGTACCTAAGTTATAAATCACAAAATAATGTTCAATGGAACTCTAACTATTTGAACTCCGATTATCCAAATCCCTTATTCTAGTTTTATTATGACTTGGCTGTCTGAAAACGGATTAAGACAGCCAAACAGCTTACTTTATTTACCAATTCATAAAGACAAGGATGCGTGATGGTTTACCACATTCGTATTTTTTTAGACTTTCAACTCCACTTAAAACAATAACAGATAATATATGGTTCATAAAATAGGTGCCTGCAATTCAATTTTTCTTTTAAAACTGAAGTTAAATGTGGCTGACAATCTACAGAGAAAGTTCTAAAGGAATCTAAAGAGAAAAAACGCGTTTTTCCAATTTTTTTCCTTCAAATTCTTGCATTTTAAACAATGTCCCCGACTTCTGCGCTTTGGAGGATAAATCAATCCTTATTCTAGGCACTATTCCCGAGGTATTCATGTAAAACATTGCGGTTACTTCATACGTTCACCTAAAGCAAATTTCTGACAAATGGGTCTTGGACTATCTCTGTTAAAGTTTAACATGTTGCGCACACTTCATACCCTGTTAGAGGTCCCTTCACATTGGGTTTTTTGTCCTGGCCGTTTTCACTTACACCTACAAAACGAACGGTATTATCTGACGAGATTAACAAGAATCCAGATGAGTGTTGGACCAACCAATACGGTTTCGCTGTTTTCGATACTTTTGGACTGGATCCCTTCTCCCCGTTTTTTGGTTTCGGTGTTCTCCAGTAGAGAGAAATCCTAAAAATAAAAATAGAAGTAATGTAAGTTTTACCATAATTGTCTAATTAATTTTTAATGTTCATTGTATACAGTAATGTTAATTCTACACCTCACTGTCATGTATATGTAATTAATCATTATTAATTAGTTAATTATTTGAACATCACATACCTGTCCTTTATTTTGTACTCAATCCCACAAGCATAAATACCAATGCATGAGTAGCAACAGCATCTTCCTCTCCTGAAGCCTTTTTCATTGTAGGCTGCCCTACAATTGAAGAAGTGGTAACATCAAACTGTTGACCTGGTTTTATTCTCATCTCATCTACAAGTAGGACAGCATGCTTTTCAGTTTCATCAAACAGCTTCACCTATCAAAGAACAAACATACATTTATTAAACTAAAGTGGATAAATAAAAAATAGTACTAAAAAGTGAACTAGATTAAACAATTTGGTCTCGAAAGGCTACCTACTTTTCCTTCTACTAAATGTAATATGTGGCAGATGAGGAAAATGTGAAAGGAAAATAAAAACTAAACTAAACCCACAATTTACAACTGCTACATACCTTTAACTCTTAACAGATTGATAACATCTTTCAAAATACCTGGTTTAAATTTCAAGCTTTGAAGGCGATGCTGGAGCGTACGAATACTAGGATAAGGAAGATTCTGATTTCTCAGTTCGTTATATCCTTTGGCTCCACAAGCCAGATATAATTTTAAGCTTTTAGTAAGTGTCTCATCAGACCATTTTTGCCCTCTACTGTTGCCTTTTTCTAAAAATTGTAACTGATCCTTATGGAAGACTTTCTCAAGATTTGTAACTTTTGTTTCAATTTTTTTTTTGTATGTGTTACGCTCACGTATGGCCTTTCGTAAAGCCTTTCTCAAGTTATTAACCAGCTGTTCGTCTTTTACATCATCATTTGGCAATAACTGTTCCATTTCAGGTTCAAACAATTCATCTCGAAAACTAATCCCCATTGGATTTTTTACAGATTCTTCATGAACCTCAGATTGTACTTCACATAATATATTATGTGTAGAAGTCGAACGTTTCACTTCTACACTTGTGTTGAATTCATACAATGTCCCGTGCAGTAAATCAGGAACAGCATTCCACTTCAATAACTTCTTTCCATCGGCCCTATTCTGCTCGAACTGCATTTCAGAAAAATGTCTCTAAAAGATACCAAAGTGAAATATTGCAAATTGCTAATTATTTTATAACTAACTAACCTCGCAAATTCTTGCATTTTCATGTAATTCCCTGTTGTCCACAGCCCTTTCCCATATATCTCTTCTGTTTACATCTAAACAAACAAATATCATGTAATGTTATTAAATAATTTTAGCTACAACGTGCTACAACTTACCGCTAGGTAATTTGAATAATCTCACATTACCCTCACGAGCATTGTATTTACACACGCAACACGAAGGCATTTCAGACGTCCTTAATAGTCAAATCACACAAACAAATCACAAATACTATACGTAAATAGAAACGGAGAAATATAACCTTAAATTCTAATCGATACGTTTTTCAAACAGCTGTGTATATGAAAATCCGCCATATTTGTTCCCAAACGGGTGGTTCTCTCTCTTACTCATTGGTCCAATGAATTGCGGTACTTTTAATATCTAGTGACTTTAGATTGAGCGAGCCCGCCGCGCCATCTACAGATTATTACCAGTAATGGAAAAATGTTTACAGATTACTACTTCTCCAGTTTCGTCCTAAATGGACCAATTTGCTCCAATTACGTGACCGTCTCGAATTTAAGTCTTCCTTTATAGTTTTAAGATATTTCTAAGTTTACTCACCTGTAGCAATATAACTTGTAATGTACCGCATAGCAAGAGGAAATTAAATTTCCCACTACATTCGATAATATCAATAAAATCGTTAGAAAAAGTTGTACTGGGTGTTTCACTTGAAAGAATGTAAAAATTAATCAACCCTCTTTAATTTTATTTTACTATTAATAATGAAGAGATACGTACTCTCAATCCAAACTCGATTTAAGAAGCTACATGTTCTTCCTGTAAAAGTTTAAGGTACATTTTTCAAGTTCTAGCTTTTGACCCAATGAGAAACTTTAGTTAGTACTTTGATGTTGTGTTCCAACACTACAAGGCTACGTAACTGAAGGTTAATTACTTTGTTTAACCCTCAATCTCTTAATCTCTAAAATCAAGAAATACTGTTTAAGTTGGCAATCCTACCTGGAAGATTTTTTTGCCTAAGGGTTTGCAACGCTACACCGGAAATCTCTGCACTCTGCATGACAGCGACAGCTAAATTATCACAAATATTTTAGGTTGCGGTGGTCGTGTGGTTTAAGGCGCTGGCTTTGAGTCAGGCGGTCACTGTCGTCGTGGGTTCGAGTCCCACGTAATCCATGGATGTTGTGATTGTTGCGGGAAGTGTGTAAAATGTATCCAAAATCCCGTTCTTATTCACGCCGGTAACCAGGCCGGATAGGATCGGATATCCTGTAGGAGGGCGGGACTAGGATACACACACCCTGAGTCGGTAGAGCACGGAGTGGATCAATTGGGGTGAGAGCCTTAGGGGGTACAACCGTGCTCGAGGACCGTGGTTCGGAGCCCACGTTAAGCTGTAGGTCCCGTCCAGTTTAGCCTTGCAGCAAAAAGGAGACGTTAACTACAATTCACACACACACATGTTTGAGGTTAGAAAACCATCCTAAATGGACGTCATTAGCTTCATTGGATAGAGGAAGGAACTTTCACTTATAGCGCATGCGCCAATTAAAGGAGGCTTTAGGATTTGGACTATGAAACGCAAATATCGATTAAAGGCGACCTTCAAGGCTTCTTATAGTGCCGTCTGTGAATATAAACCTTAATTTCATAACGCAACAAGTCAATTGACGAAATATTGAAAATTTGAAAAATATGTAACTATAGTTGCCAACAAAATTGACATAGATTATTGTAGAATTTGGAAAAATATTTTATAAAACTTGTAAATTTCGTTATACTTTACGATTTTCGGGAAAATTCAATACAAAACATGTCAGAAAAATCTCTAACTTGACTCTGAGCTTTATATTACTGCAGTCAATCTATGCCAAATTCATAGATTTCACGGAATACACTTATGCAGATGTTTTAAGGATCTAAAAGATATTTGGGGGGGGTACTAGATGAAGAATTCGTGAAGACGTACATCTGATTTTGCTTAGTTTTTTTAAACAATGGTCAAAAGTGGAAAAAAATCTGTTTTTGTTCATAAAACGTTTCCGTTACATTTTTAAGATGAATGCTATGGATAAAAGCTGTAGCCCATTAAACAGCCTTTAATTTGGTGTTTTGTAAATTCAAATCGGTTAACAAATGCCTGAGATAATGGCAAAAATCGCTTATTTTTGCACTAATTTATAAATGTTAATAAACTTGTTGTTAATATAACAACATTTAATGTAACCTTTTGAAAATGGGGCATTCGATGAGTTTTTAAGGTCTGCTACATTTCAGCCAGATTGATCAAATAGTTTATAAGTTATTCTAATTGTTTATCCCAGAAGGCAATTGTTTAAACCATTGTCCTTGCCTAAATAATGAATCTAGGTAAATTTTGAAAGTTGAAATAGATTTTTTGTTGCTTTAGCCGTAAGATATATCAAGAAAACTATACATATATTTTAATTTTGTTATAAAAAATATCGTTTGAAAAAGGTGTTACTTTTTAGCTAATAAACATTTAGGATAACCTTACTATTATTCATGGTACAAACTTGTAGGTTGGTGCATTGGGTAGCTGGAGTCAAAACACATATTCCCAAAAAAAAAAGAACTTTCTACGACCAATACGAACCGAGATAGCTTTTTTTATAAAATAATCATATCTCCATTGTTTATAAAAATATAGAGCTGAAATTTTAACATACTATAAATGAATATCTTAGTTTTATGATTCCATTTATAGATTTGGTATTCACGCAACGTGTAAAAAGTTACAGCCCTTTAAAGTTAAGGTACTCGTGAGAAACTGCCTTTTATTTTTAGGCAAGGACAATTGTTTAAATAATTGCCTTGTGGGATAAACAATTAGAATAACTTGTAAACTATTTGATCAATCTGGCTGAAATGTAGCACATCTTAAAAACACATTACATGCCTTATTTTTAATACTGTAACCTTTATTTCTAATTTATTTACACTGTCCTAATTATACACTACGCACTACTTAATTTATTGAGACTGTTACTGAACTAATTAACTTATATAACACACTTAACTTTCTAATTTATCTGTACAATTCGCTTGTCCGTTTTTCGCACTGTTTATTCACTCGCGGCTTCACGTCTAATCTAATCTCTCCTACCGCAAGCCCGTCATTATATAGTCCTCCATTGGGTTTTTCTCTACTTTTACAAACTACTATCGTAGCCCTTTTAACAGGATATATATCCCTAAATATATTATTTTTCTTGTCATAATTGGAGGATTATTAATTCTATTTACCTCGATACCTTTCTTGAAAGAACTCGATCCTTCATTTCCCTAATAATGTTTATCTAGAAACGCCCAGAAGGTAATAAATCATTCTTCCTTTACGGCCCAATTAACGGAGTGCTTTGAAGTGACCGCCGAGGTCCGATAAGAGTAAACACGTTGCGCGCTGCTGTTTACGTTTCGCGTTACAATACGTTATACTAAATGTTATGTTAATAACAGGTTTATTAACATTTATAAAGTAGTGCAGAAATACGCATTTTTTGCCATTATCTCAGGCAATTGTTAACCGAGTTGAATTTATAAAACGCCAAATTAAAGTTTTTCTAATGGGCTACAACTTTTATCCAAAGGATTTTTCTTATAAATATAAAGGGAACGTTGTATGAACAAAAACAATATTTTTTTTTTCAATTTTGAACATTATTTTAAAAAAAACTAAGCAAAACTAGCTGTACGTCTTCACGAATTCATCTAGTACTCCCCAAATACTTTTTAGAACCTTAAAATATCTGTATAAATTTTTTCCAGCTTTTTATTGGACTACTATTCAGTAATGTGAGATTCTTCTGACTTTTATGTAAATAATTATTGAATCTTTCATAGTTTCATAGAGACAATTTTCATTCCAATTCCTAAAATTCCGGAAAAATTTAATACAAAACACCTCATTAAAATCTCTTACTTATAGTCCTTCAAAAGATATAAGGCGTTTATGACTATACCTTATAAAGTGGCTTAGGGTTCCCAGTCGTAAATGACACGCGTCCGAAAACCGAACGTATTCAGGATATTTCAAGCTTAACCATAACGTAGCAATTTTTCTCAAATCCTAAGAAAGGGTTTTTATCAAATAGATTTAACATATTAATGATCTTAAATATCCGTAATAGGATTACAATTGACAATGTATAAAGTTCATTCCAGTAATCTTACTTCGATGTTTATTTCAGATTTTTAAGTACGGTCCCTTCAAGGTCGGCTAAATTTGTATTAAAAGGTTTAGCAGTAGGCGAAGCCACGGTAAAAAAGGCATGGGGTGCACTAAACCACTTAAGGAGTACAGTCATAAACGCCTTATATCTATATATAAAGCTTTAAAATACTCAGTAATGTGAGATTTTCCTGAGTTTTATGTAAATCTATTATATTGCAGAATTTAAGGGCAAGTGTCTGATTACTACAAACTTTGTTTTATGGACTTCCAAAATTTTACCATTTCACCCAAGAGGTATTAGTACAGGAAAAAATTGTATTTCTGATTTGAGCCCTTTGGAAGGCCTTTAAGTTTAGGTTAAAGAGCTAAGAGTTAATGAACAAGTCCCATCACCAACGTTACAGATTTGTGGCCCAACTCACCTTTGCTCCGATGCCATCGTCCTCCGTTTTGGGTGACATTTGGGGGTGAATTGGTCCTGAAATGAATGATTACGACTCGTAAGAGATAGAATTTTATTGCATTCAGGAAACTTTACATGTTTCGTTACTTCCATAATCATCTTTATTTAACATAATAATATTAAACCTATAGTATGTTCGACATTTTAACGCAGACATGCGCGCTCCCTTCCTCGCACTCCCTCTCTCTCGCTCACTCTCTCTCTCTCTCTCTCTCTCTAGCACGCATCGCTGTATACGCATTTTTCCCTTTCTCTCCCTTCCACATTCGCCCTCTCGTAGGGGGGGGGGGGGTTAATACCAATCGAAATGTGAATATCATTTTCCTGAAATTTGATGAAATGAAAAGGAACGTGGTCCGTACTCTCGTCAAAATTTAAAAAAAAATTTTTTTGAGTCACTAAATATCAAAAAAAAAAAAATTGAAATTATAATACTACGCAGGGACGGAACGGACCGACTCGAACCGAAAGGGAGAGAGAGAGAATGGGAGAGAGAAAGAGAGGGGGAGAGAAGGGCAGATTCGTTGATTCGAATCCGTCCGAGAGTCCGTCCCGAGGTTTTCGTTCTTATTTTACCGTACTAGAAACTTCAAAACTACTTGCGTGTGTTATAAATTATGTGTTTGATAGTGTTCCTTTGTCGTTTCTAACACATTTACGCCCCACTCACCCCGACGCGATCATACGGCACGTGCGGTACATACAGGGTGTCCCAGGAAACAAACGATATATCAATAGGGGAGACGATAACTTTAACGTCAATACTATTTTTAGTCGCGCTAACGTCAACGGTTTAATGTGACATGCTGGACAGATCCAGCAAAATTTCATTTTTTTTTAGATTAGCAAATTAATCCCAAATGGCATTATTTAAAAAAAAATGCCATTTGGGATTAATTGGGTCGAAGTTGTTTCAAGTTTTCGAAAACGGAAAATTTCGGTTTTTTGAGGAATAGCGCAATAAGGATGTTTTTCCAAAATTTTTCAATATACTACCTGATGTCGACACATTCATCATTTAATTATAACATCAAATTTAAGTCTAAAAATTTGTTACATTAACTTTCAATTTTAGGAAATTTGGAATATAAGAACCAAAATATTGCTAGGAGAACTTGGAAACACAATTTTCCAAAAATGTTAATTCCAAAACAGAAAAGTCCTGTGGAATGCCAAATTCTAATTCAACAAATGATCACTCTGGTAAAAACTAGAAAATCCAAAATTCCTTCATCTTTCCTGAGATTGTTACATACATCTGACACTTTTCGAAATAATTTTTTCAAATCACAAACTGCCAAAAAACAATATTTTTTGGTTTTCGAAAAGTTCGATCCAACTAATCATGTGAAATAATTACTAATTCATCTAATTGTTAATTATCAAAATATATAATTTCAAAAAATCACATTATTACCAAACCAAAAATTGCAAATAGAGAGTTCAACTAGAACTAGAATTATTGTAGTTAATGGTAAGTTATTACCAAGTTATTGTTGAATAGAAAATTGCAATTAAAGTACTAATTAGTAAGTAAGTAGATTTTCAATTATTGTAACTCACTTTTGATAAACAAATTCAATCTCCCTTAATTAACGTTACGATTGTTCCAAAAGCACTAACGCTATATCTCCGCACGTAATCGTCGATCGATTAATAATTGAAAACAATTTAAAAAATATATATTACGACGCACCATCCAAAATACCTCATTAAAACGCTATCATGTTAATTACTATTTGTTTTTCTTTTCTCTTCTTTTAATTAATATGTAACAATATTTACATTTAGAATAATCATTCCGGCCCGCCGCGGAATTCGAACGGATTGCGGGGGGGTGGGGGGTGGGGTGGCGGCGGTGCTGGCGGGGGGAGTTAGTTAATTAGGCCAGCGCAGATCAATCAATCGATAATTACTTATTAATCACTACTTATTACTAATTAATAATAAAATCAATTAATTAATATACAAAAGATTTGGATTAATCAAACGGATTAATTGTTAATTGACAGAATGTACGTAGTTACGTAGTTCGTTTGGATGGGAAAAAGGGGTAAAAGCAATTACGACGGGGATGGAATTTGAAATTAATTCTACTTTTACATTAAATAAATTCACAAATTATAATTTATATAATTATTTTAATGTATTCCCAGACAGCACAAAGGTGTCTTTAAGACGTCTTATAGACGTCCCATTATAGTTGTGCAAGACGTCCATGAAAGTCTCTTAGATGTCTTGAAGACGTCTTTTACACGTCATTTGTTACAAAAAAAGACGTCTTTACGACGTCTTTAAGATGTCTTACAAGACGTCTTTAGGATATCTTGCAGCCTCTATATTAGACGTCATTAAGATATCTTGCAAGCTGTATGCAAGACGTCATTAAGACGTCTTTAGGACGCATTGTTAGACTAGATCAAAATGAAAACATCTCAATATTCGTCCAGATATATTTTATATAAATATTATTATTAAATCTGCATACATATAATACCGCCTTAAAGACTTCCTAATTAGACAGTCCAAGAGTTGTCTGAAAAAAGGTGTCCTTATTAATAATGACCTGCCAAATTAAGAAGTTTTTAATACGTCCGTATGCGGACGTATAAATAGGAATTTTATTGGTCAAAAAACATCTAGACTTCTATCAGACATCTTAAAGACGTCTCTTTTAGGTCTTCAGACGTCCAGACCACAATAAGACCTTTACAAGACGTCTTTAAGACGTCGTGTGCTGTCTGGGTTTAGGTCTAGGGTAACCTAGAATACTCCCTGCAAGGTACACAATGAAATATCAAGTACTTTTGAAAGTTCTTTAAATTTCTGAGCAACTTGTAATGGCAAATTCAAAAAATTCAAGGGCAAAAAGCCTCATTTTCTAATACTAATTAATATTTTCCAATGATTCCACAAGCAATCCCAATTCTCACAATTAATCTTCGTCTTTACACCACAACGATCAATTAAATTACAATAAATTCATTCACTTACATAAATACACAGCGTAGTATAGTCTCGGCAAAACTGACGGAATTGCTGACGAGAAGTGATAGACCAGGAGACAACGGGAGGAAAAAAAGTTGTTTACGTTGTAGTGGAATATCTTTAAACGCAACGCGTTGGTAAGTTACTTCTGGGTAAAATGGGCTCACCATCCTCTAAGGAATTAAAAGACCTTTAAAATGACTCTAAACCGACCTCGGGATCTTCATTTGTTGCTGACAAAAATGGTATAGAAGGTCAAAATTGACAAATTCTTTGTTTAACAATTGTTATTGCGAAATTGAACCTGCGGCTTTGTTATTTTGTAAAAAGTCGGGGATTATAGTGCTTAATATGTGGTAAAAATTTCAGATCGATTCATCAAATAGTTTATTGCAAAATGTAATTTGTTTATATTTTTGCAATAACCATCTACGCACAACCAAAAAAAAAAAAAATCGCGATTCTAAGATCATGGTGCCCTAGAGAAACATTTTGTCCATCGATATCAACTGTTGAATATGGTAAAAAGCAATTTTAAGATTGTTTAAAAAATTAAAGAAAAACATTTTTTTTTGTATTTTGGCAGCTTATGTCATAAGCAATATCTCTGGAAATTGTTGACGAATTTTGATGTTTCTTCTTTTAATTTGGAGTACCGTTCTGAGCACGTTATGTGGATGCAATTTGTTTATTAATTTATTCATTAATTTACCACCTAATTTGTTGAAACAAATTTTTGTAATTTTTTTTCGCGAAAAATATTTTTTTTTTTGGTATGATTTTCATTGTTAAACATGGAAATGGATAGAATAAAACGTACATTATAATATTATTAACTATTTTGTCTTATTGTTATATCAAATGATATGAACATAGTGTATTTTTTATCATATTTTTATCAAGAAATAAATTTCAAATTTATTTTTTTAATGACAATAATTCATGTATTATAGTTAAACAAGTAATTTCCATGTTCAACAATAAAAACCTCACCAAAGAAATTTTTTTACAAAAATTTGTCTCATAAGGTGCCAAAATAAAGAAAAGTGTTTTTCTTCTTTAATTTTTTAAACAATTTTAAAATTACATTTCATCATATTCAACAATTGATATCGATAGAGAAGATGTTTCTCTAGGGCACCATGATCTTAGAATCGCTATTTTTTTTTAAGTTGTGCGTAGATGGTTATTGCAAAAAAAATTGCAAAAATATAAACAAATTACATTTTGCAATAAACTATTTGATGAATCGATCTGAAATTTTTACCACATATTAAGCACTATAATCCCCGACTTTTTACAAAATAACAAAGCCGCAGCTTCAATTTCGCAATAACAATTGTTAAACAAGGAATTTGTCGATTTTGAATTTCTATAACATTTTTCTCAGCAACAAATAAAGATATAGAGGTCGGTATAGAATCATATTAAAGCTCTTTTAATTCCCTAGAGGATGGTGTGCCCATTTTACCCAAAAGTAACTTAGATTTTAATTGAGAACAAAAATAGTGAAAAAAGTGCATTTTTGACGTTTAATTGTTAATAACAATGCCTAATGTTCATAGTCTCGTGGGGTCTTCCTATACGTTTTGTTTCTGTTGTGCTATATTACCCAAAAATCCGGGTCTCCTGCTCGAGGATTTAATGTCAAAAACAGGGTATTTTTTGCTTATTTGCTTGGCCTATTACAAGAAAAATTTCATGTTCCCATTCAAAATTTTGTAAATTCGAAAATCAGAATGTTACCCGAATTCTAATTTTGGGCATACTGACATGCACCACCACATGAAATATGAGTCTATTAAGTCCTTTAAACGTCTGTTTAATTGAAGTTAAATTAATTAAATAAAAAAATTGATTTAATCATAGTTAAATATTTTTAAATTACCAAAATTTCAGGAAATGTGATGGTCGATGCAAATTTCGAAATATCTCTCTGAAACTCCGTTTGTTTAAACGTTACTAGCGACTTGCACTTTTGAAAATCAATGGTCAATTTCGAACTTCATATGAAATTGTTTAAAAAATGGATGCAAAGTGACACTTTGCCAAAAAAGTTGCAGAAACTGTTTCGGAATATGAACTCCTATCTTCTATGAAGGTACCTACGTATTACCAAAACTGGGGAGATATAAAAAATATTTAATTTTTCACAGGTAAATTTCGAGCAAACCGGAAAATCCCATCCCAAACCAAATCCTTTCCCCAAATTCGATTCAAATGTTCCAACCCCAAAACCACCACCGCCGCCTTCGTCCCCTTCGCCCATTCGCCCCTTGTAGGGGGAGGCGGGGGCCGTACGAGTAAGTGCACATACCTCTGCACTTCCTCTTCACTTTTTTTTTTTCATTTTAAATATATTATGTATATTAATAATAATAATCATAATAATAAATACCGTACGTGTCAACGAATATTTTTCTTTTTTTCTGCTTTTTTTTTCATATGCTTTTTAATCTACCTACTTCCTCAGATCTCTATTACGTCTCGTTTCATTAGTAATTTTTAATCGAAAGTGCTTAGAACCTTTACGGAAATGGCGCGGGGGGTTCCAACCGATTTTACGCTAACGCTACCATAGAACTCCCCGTCAGAAAGAGATAACCTGGAATCGAAAGGACGAACACCATACAGATTCTAGAAGTCTTACATAAATCCCCCGTAAGAGAAAAACTGGTCTACAGAACCATTAGAAAATATAGAAAGTTCCTCGCGGGTTCTATCCCCTGACCAACGCCGCGACGATCTTTGTGTTGAGCTGACCGTGCGAGCCACGCTGATCAGAGCATGGAACCGTTCCACAGAACTGAACGAAAGCGCATCTAGAATTCTCCTCGTCCTTCCGCAAAAAAGAAACCCTCATCATCAACAAATCAGTAAAATTATTCAACAGTTACCTAAAGCGCGTGTACTTTGTGTTTTGTGTGTATGTAATGTGTCCATGTGTTATTTACATATATAACCTTTTACAAAATACGTGTGTAATAGAATCACCCAAAATACTTTGAGCTAATTGTTGTCGTTTTAAATTAATTAATTAATTAATCTCCATTTTGTTTGGTAATTAACTCTACGTATATATATATATATATATATATATAATATTTATATAATCGTACCTATACAATGTTTATTTAGAATGAATCCCGCAGAGGGACAGCGCGAGGTTAACAAGAGCGAAAAAAAGGGTTACCCCGCTCACCCCCAAATTCGGGGGGCGACCGGTACCGTCGAAATGTGATTACATGCGCTTATATCGATAAGGGTGCCTAATTAGAGCCCGTCCTCTTCCATTTTCCATTTAATTGGCAGTGAATTCCTAATAAATTTAATAATTAAGTAAGTTATTTACAAACGGACCGGCGGATTTTCCCAACATTCCACGTCTCCATAACCTCGCGTCGCCCCCAATCAATTTAATAATTAATTTCACTAGTGTTTAGTTCGTTTCGATTAATAAAATTCATCTTTTGATTAAAACACCATTTCTTTGTCCAATCGTCGAGTCCATGTGAGGGAGGGGAGAGCGTCCGTATATGAATTAATTAATCAATTAATTGATCGATATAATACCTATATATTGTAGTAATAATTAAAAAACTATCGTGTCCATCGATTCTCGCCCGTAATTAATAATCGATTAATTAAAAATCTCTTGCCACACTACCGAAAAATTGAGCATCCGATTTTATCTCATTTTATTAATTAATTAACAAATGAATCTATTTGCAATTAGAAATTTTGCGGGGGTGCCATCGACTCGCTCGTTACATTCTAGGGAAATGTAATAGGCGATCGATGTATCAGCGGGACGCCATTTTCATAACTGGATCCAAGAGGTCCCCGAGAGAGATTCTAGAATCTATAAGATCGTAAATCGTAGTAGTTGCATTCTAGAAGATTCAAGGATATAGAAGAATATTTCTGAATCAGTATACAACTAAAAAATGACAGTCACTTCCAGAATTCTAGATGATACATAGAAGAGGCAGGTAAAACAGTTATATATGATGATGAGAACCTTATAAGAATCTAAAAAGAATAGAAAACATTTATAATTAGAAACCAAGGCAGTCAGATCAAGACTTGAAAAAGAAATAGCAAAAATCTGATCGTTTCTAGATCTAGAAGGAACTCAAATCTAAATATTCTAGTTAATTCAAGAATCTTAGATCGTAGGAAACGAAGGTAAAACAGTGTAGAACAAAAGAAGTTATGAGCCTCTTAAGAGAGACAATATCTAGAAAGTACCTAGTTGAAAACAGCACAGCTTAACAAAAAGAAATCTAGAGTAAATAGACAAGAGTATAGATCAATAAGGAGTCAAGAAAGAAAAAAATTCTATATATTTGATCTGATTAGATAAAATAATATTGAAAAAAATAAATAAATAATAAAATAATATAATCTAGATACATATTAATATTTTCGTATATATTCTATAAAAATCTAGAAGAAACAGTTATAATTAGAAACCAAGGCAGACAGATCAAGACTCGAAAAAGAAATAACAAAGATAGTAAACTAGTAATAAGAAGACCTGAGAGGTTCTAGATCTAGAAGGAACTCAAATCTAAATATTCTAGTTAGTTCAAGAATCTTAGATCGTAGAAAATGAAGGTAAAACAGTGTAGAACAAAAGAAGGTAAGAGAGACAGTATAATAAAAAAGTAGTTGAAAACAGCACAACTTAACAAAAAGAAATCTAGAGTACCTAAATAGACAACAGTACAGATCAATAAGAAGAAGTCAAGAAAGAAAAAAATTCTATATATTTGATCTGATTAGATAAAATAATATAGAAAAAAATAAATAAATAATAAAATAATATAATCTAGATACATATTAATATTTTCGTATATATTCTATAAAAATCTAGAAGAAACAGTTATAATTAGAAACCAAGGCAGTCAGATCAAGACTTGAAAAAGAAATAACAAAAATATTAAACTAGTGATAAGAAGACCTGAACGTTTCTAGATCTAGAAGGAACTCAAATCTAAATAATCTAGTTAGTTCAAGAATCTTAGATCGTAGGAAACGAAGGTAAAACAGTGTAGAACAAACGAAGGTATGAGCCTCTTAAGAGAGATAGTATAATAAAAAAGTAGTTGAAAACAGCACAACAGAAATCTAGAGTACCTAAATAGACAACAGTACAGATCAATAAGAAGAAGTCAAGAAAGAAAAAAATTCTATATATTTTATCTAATTAGATAAAATAATATAAAAACAATAAATAAATAATAAAATAATATAATCTATATACATATTAATATTTTCGTATATATTCTATAAAAATCTAGAAGAAACAGTTATAATTAGAAACCAAGGCAGTCAGATCAAGACTTGAAAAAGAAATAGCAAAAATAGTAAACTAGTAATAAGAAGACCTAAGCGTTTCTAGATCTAGAAGGAACTCAAATCTAAATATTCTAGTTATTTCAAGAATCTTAGATCGTAGGAAACGAAGGTAAAACAGTGTAGAACAAAAGAAGTTATGAGCCTCTTAAGAGAGACAATATCTAGAAAGTACCTAGTTGAAAACAGCACAGCTTAACAAAAAGAAATCTAGAGTAAATAGACAAGAGTATAGATCAATAAGGAGTCAAGAAAGAAAAAAATTCTATATATTTGATCTGATTAGATAAAATAATATTGAAAAAAATAAATAAATAATAAAATAATATAATCTAGATACATATTAATATTTTCGTATATATTCTATAAAAATCTAGAAGAAACAGTTATAATTAGAAACCAAGGCAGACAGATCAAGACTCGAAAAAGAAATAACAAAGATAGTAAACTAGTAATAAGAAGACCTGAGAGGTTCTAGATCTAGAAGGAACTCAAATCTAAATATTCTAGTTAGTTCAAGAATCTTAGATCGTAGAAAATGAAGGTAAAACAGTGTAGAACAAAAGAAGGTAAGAGAGACAGTATAATAAAAAAGTAGTTGAAAACAGCACAACTTAACAAAAAGAAATCTAGAGTACCTAAATAGACAACAGTACAGATCAATAAGAAGAAGTCAAGAAAGAAAAAAATTCTATATATTTGATCTGATTAGATAAAATAATATAGAAAAAAATAAATAAATAATAAAATAATATAATCTAGATACATATTAATATTTTCGTATATATTCTATAAAAATCTAGAAGAAACAGTTATAATTAGAAACCAAGGCAGTCAGATCAAGACTTGAAAAAGAAATAACAAAAATATTAAACTAGTGATAAGAAGACCTGAACGTTTCTAGATCTAGAAGGAACTCAAATCTAAATAATCTAGTTAGTTCAAGAATCTTAGATCGTAGGAAACGAAGGTAAAACAGTGTAGAACAAACGAAGGTATGAGCCTCTTAAGAGAGATAGTATAATAAAAAAGTAGTTGAAAACAGCACAACAGAAATCTAGAGTACCTAAATAGACAACAGTACAGATCAATAAGAAGAAGTCAAGAAAGAAAAAAATTCTATATATTTTATCTAATTAGATAAAATAATATAAAAACAATAAATAAATAATAAAATAATATAATCTATATACATATTAATATTTTCGTATATATTCTATAAAAATCTAGAAGAAACAGTTATAATTAGAAACCAAGGCAGTCAGATCAAGACTTGAAAAAGAAATAGCAAAAATAGTAAACTAGTAATAAGAAGACCTAAGCGTTTCTAGATCTAGAAGGAACTCAAATCTAAATATTCTAGTTATTTCAAGAATCTTAGATCGTAGGAAACGAAGGTAAAACAGTGTAGAACAAAAGAAGTTATGAGCCTCTTAAGAGAGACAATATCTAGAAAGTACCTAGTTGAAAACAGCACAGCTTAACAAAAAGAAATCTAGAGTAAATAGACAAGAGTATAGATCAATAAGGAGTCAAGAAAGAAAAAAATTCTATATATTTGATCTGATTAGATAAAATAATATTGAAAAAAATAAATAAATAATAAAATAATATAATCTAGATACATATTAATATTTTCGTATATATTCTATAAAAATCTAGAAGAAACAGTTGTTATTAGAAACCAAGGCAGTCAGTTCAAGACTTGAAAAAGAAATAGCAAAAATAGTAAACTAGTAATAAGAAGACCTGAGCGCTTCTAGATCTAGAAGGAACTCAAATCTAAATATTCTAGTTAGTTCAAGAATCTTAGATCGTAGAAAACGAAGGTAAAACAGTGTAGAACAAAAGAAGGTAAGAGAGACAGTATAATAAAAAAGTAGTTGAAAACAGCACAACTTAACAAAAAGAAATCTAGAGTACCTAAATAGACAACAGTACAGATCAATAAGAAGAAGTCAAGAAAGAAAAAAATTCTATATATTTGATCTGATTAGATAAAATAATATAGAAAAAAATAAATAAATAATAAAATAATATAATCTAGATACATATTAATATTTTCGTATATATTCTATAAAAATCTAGAAGAAACAGTTATAATTAGAAACCAAGGCAGTCAGATCAAGACTTGAAAAAGAAATAACAAAAATATTAAACTAGTGATAAGAAGACCTGAACGTTTCTAGATCTAGAAGGAACTCAAATCTAAATAATCTAGTTAGTTCAAGAATCTTAGATCGTAGGAAACGAAGGTAAAACAGTGTAGAACAAACGAAGGTATGAGCCTCTTAAGAGAGATAGTATAATAAAAAAGTAGTTGAAAACAGCACAACAGAAATCTAGAGTACCTAAATAGACAACAGTACAGATCAATAAGAAGAAGTCAAGAAAGAAAAAAATTCTATATATTTTATCTAATTAGATAAAATAATATAAAAACAATAAATAAATAATAAAATAATATAATCTATATACATATTAATATTTTCGTATATATTCTATAAAAATCTAGAAGAAACAGTTATAATTAGAAACCAAGGCAGTCAGATCAAGACTTGAAAAAGAAATAGCAAAAATAGTAAACTAGTAATAAGAAGACCTAAGCGTTTCTAGATCTAGAAGGAACTCAAATCTAAATATTCTAGTTATTTCAAGAATCTTAGATCGTAGGAAACGAAGGTAAAACAGTGTAGAACAAAAGAAGTTATGAGCCTCTTAAGAGAGACAATATCTAGAAAGTACCTAGTTGAAAACAGCACAGCTTAACAAAAAGAAATCTAGAGTAAATAGACAACAGTACAGATCGATAAGAAGGAGTCAAGAAAGAAGAACATTCTACATATTTTATCTAATTAGATAAAATAATATAGAAACAATAAATAAATAATAAAATAATATAATCTATATACATATTAATATATTCGTATATATTCTATAAAAATTTAGAACAATATAGAGCGATAACACTAAATCAAGTCTAGTGAGACTTCAGTATTCAAGACTGAGATATCAGAACCCTCTAAGAAAAATCATATAATTTAGAATGAATAGAAAACAATACAGATCAATAAGAAAGTTATCAAAAAAGACCATAGAGTCTAAAAAGGAAAAATAGGAAAAGTATAGACTAATAAGAAGAAACCAAGTATAGATATTTTAAGCAGTCAGTTCTAGAATAACAGATCATACAAAATGCAGATAAAAAGTAGTAAGGCTACATTTTTCCAAAATGAATCTAGAAGAACCAAAATACACCGTACCTATCAGAAAAGATCAAGTCTGAATATTCTACAGAACAGACAAATGACACTCAGTTCTAGAATCAAGATTAGAAAACAAGTTAAACACCAATAAAACAGTGCGTAGATCAAAACCAAGAAGGCAACTCCAATGACATAACCTCATTTAGCTGCATGTGGGCCATGCAGGACACCGTAAGAATCATCTATATGGAAATATGAAACATAATCGAACAAACCCAAATACATAATTAATTCAAGAATCCTCAAGCGATTATCAAAATGGGCGTCCCGCGCATGTCCTGCGCGCACCCCGACGCCGACGGTCTGGCGCTTACGCATGCGCGCTGGCAGTGTTCTCCGGCCGCAGCGACGAGGGGCGCGCAGGTATCTTCGAAAAACGAGACGGAGCAGAGAGAAAAAGGGAAACCCTATAAGGCGTATTGTCCGGTCGCATTTATTTGATAGAATTTATTCGTGGTAGTAAAATTTTTGAAGAGATTAGTACTCGAGAAGGCCTGTGAAAAACGATGGGCGCTATTGACTGTCGGGGTCTAAAGTCACTAGATATATAAAGTAGCGCAATTGGTAAGGACAATGTGTTAGACAGAGAAAACACTATTTGGAATCAAAATGGCGGAGTGACAGTTGTCAATTTCCAGTCGCTTGCCAATTTCCATTTTAAGTTGTCACGGGTGGAAGTTCAAGTTCAATCGTAATAAATAAAACGTTGCCATTACAAGTTTTCGTTTTGATTTCTCTTACAAATTTTACGAACTACTCTACATACAGTTGAATGCAAAACATTTTGGTTGTTTGTCATGTCATGTCAAACATGACATTTTTTTAAAGATATGCAACCAAATAGCACCATTTGTCCAACATTTGAATTTACCGCGTAATTTTGGAATCAAAATGGCGGCCAAATTGCGCTACTTTATATATCTAGTGACTTTATCGGGGTCAAAGACTACCTAATACAAGGAAGGACTTACTAATAGCAAAGACTGTATATTATAGACCGCTCTATAGCTACTAACCAATAGATGGCGCAGCTGCATCAGGGTTAATTCGACAGGATTGCCAATGATTACCGCTTTTATAGTTTTTAGGGATTTTAGGAATGGTTACAAGGTTATCAGAGGAAATGAGCAATTAAATGCAAGAATTAAGAAAAAGGTTACAGCGCAGTGTTGAGCAAAATTAAATTGTGAGACGATAAAAAATTAACAATTATTTAATTGGTAATCCCGCCTCTAACAATTAAAAAATTAATATACATAGTCCTTGCTAATAGGAGTCTATTATTTTAAAGGTATTGGGATTGTATCTACAAGTAGACAGAGAGAAGTGAATGCAAAATAGGTACACGCAAACCAAACTATACAATACACTAATACGATACAATCAAAGTCTTGTATCGAAATAAATGATTAACCTGGATGTTGTTAATAATATTGTTGACCCTAAAGTTCT
Organism: Cryptocephalus moraei; assembly: GCA_946251905.1. Taxonomy (NCBI): domain Eukaryota; kingdom Metazoa; phylum Arthropoda; class Insecta; order Coleoptera; family Chrysomelidae; genus Cryptocephalus; species Cryptocephalus moraei. The sequence goes on along the minus strand of OX276465.1, from coordinate 17,710,871 downwards.
ACTGCCATGAATAAATTATATATCAAATAAATGCAGCCGGAATATACTTGTACTCGTAACGTGCGATTCGTCATCGAAAATGGCGGCGGAGAGGCGCGCCACCTACCGACGTCGACGCCAGAACAGGAAAACAAATCGAAGATGGCGCGAAAGAAGAACTCTCCGTTCAATCTCAATTTAAGATATCGTTATCGCCATTAACGTATCGATCTCAATTTTGTGTTATGCGTGTATATACATCTCAAATTGAGTTGAGGACGAGTGTATTTAATAAAGCGGGGTTTTGCGGACGAACAGTTAAACTCGAGTTTAAACCGAGTTCATGTTCGTAAAGTCGACAGATTTAAACGAGGGGTTTCTGACGTCGCGGCGGTCGAGACGTTCAGGAAAGAAATATCAGCAAAGGTTGGCCTGTTATCAACGCGTTTTACTAATCCTAGTTTAGATTTGCTTTGTTCGGTTAAGAAGTCCATGACTATATATATCTATGTATAATTTTTCTCAGCTGGAATCGAGACGGGAGGGGGCAGGTCGGCCGGGGTAGGGCTCAAAGAAATATTAAAGAATTAAGTTTTATGAGAATTTGGTTGGTGGAAGAAGAATCTTTGTTTTGTAGAAGTTAGAAGTCCAACTTGGACAGTAGTTTTGGAATATTTTTAAATCAAATAATTAGGTAATCTTACTCGTGGTATAAGACGTTTCAAGATAAAATAACATAGACCTAAAAAACAAACACTTACCGCTGCGGTGAACGATTGAACCATTTGCTGATTTAATGATGGTCGCTTATACATGGTGTCCCATTTTAATGTACCACACCTGATATCTCTTTAGATATGCAATTTAGCGAAAAATGGTCCAGACAAAAGTTCTATGGCTCGAAGGGGGCCATCCAAAACCGACCTCTTCGTTGACCTTGAAATGCACTTCCAAGGTCAAATCAAGGTCACCTTTAGTCTTTTTTATAGAAACATATACTTTTTATGTCATACTTGGATTCTCCAATAAAAAATACGTATCCTATGTATGAAACATTTTTTTCGCAAATGCCTTGATTTCTCGCTAGAATATACTTTTCAGCTTTGACCTCGATTCAATCATCAATTCGTCCAGTCAAGGCAATATCCTTCACAGTCTAACCAGCCAAGGCAAAGTCCTCTCCCGTCCAGCCACTTGAGGCAAGACAACACAACAATAACAAGTCTAATAGTCCTCCTAGTATGATGACGAGCCTTCTGGATACTTTTCAGCGTACAACCTCGCCGCAACGCTGTTAATTGTCGTTACGTTCTCCAAGAATCTTGATCATACTGATAATCTTTACTGGCGTGTAGTTAGCCATTGTCGTGATCCTACTACTGTCACTAGATGGTAACCTTGACACGTTTTGACCTGATTGAGACTTGAAATTAACCTGTAGATTAGACTGTGACTAGGCCTTGACTCGACCTTCACCGGGCTTGAGCCTGATCTTGACATGGTCAAGCCAAGGTCACGTAAAGGTCAAAGCTGAAAAGTGTCTCCTAGCGAGAAATCAAGGCATTTACGAAAAGGATGTTTCATACAAAAGATACGTATTTTTTATTGGAGAATCCAAGTAATGACATAAAAAGTATGTGTTTCTAATAAAAAAAAATACAGTTTACCTTGATTTGACCTTGAAAATGTATTTCAAGGTCAACGAAAAGGTCGGTTTTGGATGGCCCCCTTCGAGTCCTAGAACTTTTGTCTGAACCATTTTTCGGTAAATTGCATATCTAAAGAGATATCAGGAGTGGTACATTGAAATGGGACACCCGGTATATTTCTCGGAAAACATTGTAATGAGATGGTTATTGCAGTTGCATCAATAATAACATCAGTAAGGTGTTGATCATCAAATAAATCAACAAAATTATTTATTCATGTAGTCGGTATCAATCGAATCAAACTTAATATCGAGTGAGGTATCGTTGTAAAGAGCACGAAACATGATTTATTTGACGACAATCACTTTACCGATACCATTTTCTTATGTTTAAGTCTACGTTATTTCAATGGTGAAACGATTTCCGTTCGGGTTGATATGTCGAGTAGCCCGTCCCGCGACCGCAGCGCCCTCCATCGAAAATCCGCTAGCATTTAAACCTAACCCCTATCTCAGTAAACAGTAAATATGTGTAATAATATAATACATAATTAGTAGTAGGCAAGCATCTTCGGGCCACCTCGATTAATATTCGAATTTCAGTAAGTATTCCTCGAGTGTAGTAGCGTGTCCGACAACAGTTCGAACTGAGCATTTTCTTTTATGTACTTTTAAGGCCATCACGCGTAACCTCTCACTCGGCACACGCGCACATCCGCCGAAACGCAGAAGGAGAAGCGTCGCTCCGGTGTAGGGGGCGCTACCGCGCGTTCGAGCGAATTTCGTCCTCACGCGCTCGACGTCGTCGTCGTCGTGGGCGTGGTCGTCGCCGTCTCCTCCTCCTCCTCCTCCTCCTCCTGGTCGTCGTTGGGGGCGGGATCGCGCCTCCTCCTCTTGAAGCTGTGGTGGAGGTAGGCGGCGCATGCGCGGCCCCGCCTCGCTATCAGCTCGACGAGGTGGTCCTCGAGCGCGAGGAGGGGCGTCATCGGGAGGGGCAGGATCGTAGCCGTGAACGTCACTAACGGGAAGCTGTCCCATTGTCAGACGGCGCTGTTCGGGAAGCGGGGCGGCGGTAGGGGGGGCGGCTGCCGGACGCCGCCGCCGCCGCCCGTCGTCGCCGTCGAGTCGTTCGACTCGCGGTCGCCGCCTCCGCGCGACGAGCGCTCCGAGCCGGCTGCGGGACAGACGAGTTTCAGGAATATTAAATAGAAATGTAAAAAGAAACAGTACTGCCAACAGTCGAAAGCTAGCTTTGTTTTGCCTAAGTTAAAAATTATTGTGAGTTTATGAATAATTTCTGTAAATGAATGACTCGCCAATGTTTTACTTGAAGTACCGGGTGATTTTTAATGATTGAAGCAAATTTTGTGGGTTGGCACCCTGCGTAGTTGGTTAGCGTGGTCATTTTTGTCAACTTGTTTACTTTTGATTCATTTTTAGTTTAGGTTATGTACAGTGTTGTATAGAGATAAGAAACAAGTTACATTATTCTACATCTACAGTAAGGGGCAAATTCAGAAACGCCACACACACTCCTTTCTACCTACACTCATTTGTATCTCAACATGAGAGTGAGTGCGCCTTCTCCTCAATTTTGGAATTCAGAAACGTGTAAATCAAGTTACTCAAATACGTCTCAATTTAAGAATGATTTGAGGGAAGGATGTTTGGCAATATCGCAAATCGTCGTGTTCACTGCTGACTGTGTTAGTTTAATTTGGTGTTCTGTGCATATATCATGTGTTTTGTGGCAGCAACTGTCAGGCGCATGTCAGGCGTCACCTAATTTTGAATCGCGTTTTGCAAAGTCGTTTAGGTTGAAACAATGAACAATGAGCATTCGAAAAAAGTAGATGTGTGCAAGGGAAAAGGTCCAATTAAAAGAGTCTCCACCTCTATGCCTGTCATATACCATTGGAAAAATAATATGTCGAATGGTGTCTTCATTAAATCTATACCTCTTAAGATCTCAAAGTTGGTTAAGTGCTGAAGGGGATTATTGTAATCTGTGATATAATTTCTGAAACAATTAATTGCCTTATTGAACAAATCATACTTTTCCCTCGGTACGCATTTCCGTCTTAGGGTACTACCTACAATATTATCGTAGGTAGGAAATTAATCGCACCTGTCTTTACTAACCGTGGCACTGCTAAATACCTTTCATCCTCGTAAGTCAAAACTCGTAAAAGTAAGGGTGGGAATTATTTTAAGTGATGAATTTCAACCAATCAAATCTTACTCAATCTGATACTCAATTTAAGGGACATTTCAATTGAGAGAAGTCTATGAATTCCAAATTGAGTGTAGGTGAAGGGTGAGGGGCGTTTCTGAATTTGACCTTCTTGTTGTAAGCAACATTCAACTCTACGCGATAAATTATTAAAAACATTTAACTAAAATTCCATGTCTAACATTTGCCATAGCCACTTTCTTGCAAATTGTCCAAATGGTTTCGAAATACAACTATTTTTAAATAAGGGAACAAGAAATAGTCCAGGGGAGTCAAGTCTGGAGATGTACTAGGCCACAAACTAAACGGTCTTGATAGAATTCCTCCAATAACGAAGTTGTAACTCGTGACACCAATTTTGAGTGTGACTTGGATAATATTGTGGGGGTTATGTGCTGACCAAGTTCTGTAATTCTGTGAACTGATATATCCAGAGAGATGAAACAATGCCTCATCAACAAAAGAAAGTCATATCCTGCTGGTCAAGGTTGTTGGGTAGGTTATTGTTAGACCAGTGACAAAAGTGGATTCTTTGGAGAAAATCAGCAGGGCGGAGTTGTTGGACGACTGTTGGATTCTGTTGTATAATTTGATCTACATTTTGCACAACATCCGACGTGGCAACAGTTGGACGTCCAGTAGATTTACCCTTTTTAACGCTGCCTGTGCCTAAAAGTCGTTCAACCATCCTACCACAATGTTGTGCAAAAACACAATATTCTGTTTGCTCCTCTGGGTATGTTTCGAGAAACTGATCGTAAGTCAATTGCTGGGAATATATCCAGAGGCCATTTTCATGATGGAATGCGCTTCGAAAATACCCCATTACAATGACGGTGTCACGTTCAGTTGTAAAATCCATTTTTCGATAAATAAATCGTGATAAAGATAATTTTATTTATTCAATTTTGCCATATAAACTGACGTTTATTGACGTCAAATCGAACCTATAAAGTCATTGTTTATTTTGTTTATTTAGGTAGCGGACTAAAATGTTTTAATACGCTGCCTATTCAATTTTGCCGTATAAAGTGACGTTTTATATGTTTAAAATTGTTTTCGTCGTTGTCAAGGTTGCGGCACTGAAGTTGTCATCTGTCAAATTTTCTCTTCAAAATTGGACTTACTCCGCTAAACGTCAGTTTATATATGGCAAAATTGAATAAAACGTTGTAATACACTCGCGGATAAAATGAACATTTAACTCGAGATATTAACATATCGCTCGTTAAACGTTCATTTTATCCACTTGTATAATAAATAATTATTATTTTGAACTTCGATGTCTCATTTGAATTTAAAAATCAAGTGCAACAACTTCGTACCGTAAACAAACTGTAAAAATATTGCCAACCTAACAAAAATAATCACAGTCATTAAAAATCACCCGGTATATCTTAGTATTATCAGTCCATAAATTCAATTTGTAATGTTATATATAGTTATAATACAATTTAATAATTTACAATTTAAAATAAGAAATCGAATAAGAAGATTTTTCGTTTACATAGATTACCAGCTGCTTGAAGATTTTCCCATGTTAATCTCCCATAAGAAAAAAGTAGTGTAGAAACAGTTTCCATGGGTTACCATGGTAACCAGGAACGAAAACCCAACTATTTTTGAAAGAATGGGATGCAATATAATTTGATGCTCAAGAAAACATCAAGCTAATTCGTGCATTCACCTACCTTGATTGTGGTGTTATTGAGCGAACGAAAGGTGTAGTTTTACTAATTTCAATGTGTTGTAGTGTTGGTTGCCTATGTGTGTTAAAATGAAAATCGTGACAAGTGTGTTGCCTATCCCTTTGCCGTGTTGTTTCAACTTGTGAGTTTATATATTTAGTGCAGTAATTACTTTATAACACTTCATATATGACCACATAAATATTACAATCGGCTATTACATCATCAGATTGTTATTTAATTTTTGTTTAGTCATTTCATTACCAAACGTAATATCCCGATTCGGTAATGTCGGCCGTTATCACACTGGTGGTCTTAGATGAAAGTGCTAGGATAAGCGTGTTATGTACATTGTAACTTTATAGTGTTCTGTAATCCGGCAAGGTGTGATAAATTGTGCCGCTCTCTCGCGGCCAATAGATAAATACCTGTGACGACGGCATAAGCGGAATGCCTCCTAAGGTTAAACGTCGCTTTCGTAATTCGCCTTTCGAAAGGGTTTGGAACTAATCGAAATAGACTATTAAAAACAAGGCATAGTTATTATCGAGTAAAGAAAATCGGATATGTAAAAGCAAACAATCGTCTCAATAAGTTTTTGCTACTAAACGAATGAGGTGTGCGATTTAAGAAGCCATGAAAAATGGTACGAGACCAAGCGAACCCGCTCTAGTGTTGTAAAATCTACTTTCTTCCATGGCTTTTCAAATTTCCTCCAGAGAGTGAATGTAAGTTCTTTCATGTAATGTCACCGCTTAATATCACCCCGAATGGACATCGTGGATTAAAGCGAGAATCAGATTGGTTCAATTAAGATCAGGCAACAGTAACAGATATAGAACAGATTTATAGTTCCATGCAATGCGACAAAACAGATATATTAAACATGGCAAATAATAGTTGTAAATCCACTGAGAAGAAAACATCCACGAAACGAGAAAAGTTAGACAACACCTAATACACGTCGTTTGCTATTGGTGGAAAAGTCATAAAACTTTTGGCGGGAATTGTTAATGTACGGTGTCGGTTCAGTAAAATTAACAAGTTTAGTTGTCTGATCTATGGTTGTCTGTTTACAAGGGTTCAGGTAAGTCGTTGACGGTGATAGTGGTTGATGGTTTATTCTAACGTATAGCTATTGTTATTCAGGTTTTTAATATAAATTTGTATAAACATATTTCTGTGATGTATTGCAAGCCTTCCGTGCTCGCCTCCCAAAAAGAGACCTGGAACAATACTTAAGCTGCGGGGAGAAAACCATTATTTTAAATGTATATAGAAAAGAAAGAAATGAACATCCTTAGTAAAGGATAAATTATAGTCAAGGCGATCATTCTTAATGCGATCCTGTACTTATTCGCTAGCTTTGAATTTCGACGTTTCTGTTTCATGGAAGTTTTCTTCTCGATGGATTTATTTTAGTGTGTTATGTTGAAAATAAGTCACGCGAGAAGATTAGTACAAATTCTCAAGTGACTTAGGAAACATAACACGTTATGTCATAACTGTCATGTGTTGGATAAACGTTCTTTACTCGCTCGTGCATTAATATACCATTATTTATTTTAAATTAAATTCACTCTCGAGCACGGGACACTAAATTCCAGGCGGCGACATCTAGCGAGACGCCGCCGGATCATGCATAACTCCATAGTATAACTCCCTCACATAACCTCAAATCTACCGCTACACTAAAGGTACTGAACGCTTTGGTGCCCTTACATGAGTCCTGCTGCGTCTTCTCTTCCGTGACGAGCCCGGCTTGTTCCGTGATCGGAAGGTGTTGCTCCAGGGCGTTGACGCAGTTCAACATACTCCTATACAAAAATATGTACATACACATATACACACAAACACACGGACACCCTGTATATCGAGGGAGAAGCGAGAGGAAAGGAGTACAGTGAATGAAATCGGGAATGGAAATCAAAATTGGGTATTTTATTACAAAACGAATAAAACAGAAACGACTCATTGTTCCAAGGCTAATTTGTTCGGTGCTGACGCGACGGGAGCGGGTGAATCGGGTGTACTGAAAAAACAAATACAAAAATAAAAATAAAATAAAATAATTGTTGAGTGGTATTTTCATTCACTTTTGGTTGGGATAAAGTATAAAATTATAAGTTTCCCAAAATAAAAGAGTCATGCGGTATGGTAACGGGGGACTTACCCGTACAAACGGCTGTCCCGGAAACTAACCCTAAAAATATTACCTTTCAATTAATAACGACGATTGTTTTTTTTTAATATAAAAATTAAATAAAACAGGAATTGGAGGTTAATTTGGGGAATAGTATAGTGGGGGTTAAAAAAAGTGATATCGCTTTTAGGGCGTCTTGGTATAATATGTGAAGTTGGTTATTTGATGAAAAATACAAAATTTCACGTTTTTCAAATACAAATACACTTTCTCCTGGCAAAAAATCACATTTTTCTTTTGGATTCTTCAATAAACAGTAAAATGAAAGGTAAGAGACTTCAGATTTTGAACTAAAAATATCAAGCATTAGATGAATTTTTCCACATTTTGGAATAAGGACATTTAAGAATTTGGGTGAACGGGGACGTGATAACATCGAAACGTTGGGAACTATAATTTGAGAAAATGGAAATTTGAAAAATGGCACATAACTAAATTTTAAGCTGATATGTTCAAAATGAAAAAAAAAATATGCGAAGAAATTGACACATGAGAACAAGGTCGGCGACTTTAAAAATACACACATTTACTATGTCGAAAATAACAGGGGTAAAAGGAACTAACGCGTGCAAGATATTTAATTTTTTCATACGGTCAGTTGACCTTTAAAGAAATAAAATCCAAAAGTGCTACTAAATTTAGCCATGCGTTTTTGAGAACGGGGTAAGTTTGTCCACTTTTCGCTTTTTCGGCTATAGCCCAAAAACTATCAATTTTTCGAAGATATGTGCCGTAACATTTCTTGTAGAGAATTAAATTTCCTATAAAAATGATATTTTTTGAAATAAAAAAATTTTTTTTAATGATATTGTAATGCGAGAAGTAAACAAAGCGACGCGTAAAAGACAGCTGCATGAATTCTGCCGGATTGTTGTTTACGAAAAGTAATTTGTGACCTTCTGAAGATTTCCTGCGTAGGCGTTGTTAAAGGAACAATCGTAGCTTCTAGAAGGTACGAGACGATTCTCGATCATGGTTGGGGTGTATATATAAGGGGGCTTGTGATCGAGGGAGTTAGTTAGAAGTAGAGAAGCAGACGTGAACGCGACATACGATCCGAAAGCGGAGCAGTACAAATAAATTAAATAGTGTCTAGTCTAGTGTACAAGTAGTTAAGTGTGTTAAATAAATTAGTGTTCAATTAATGTAAATAAATTATAAAATAAACGTTACAATATTAATTCAAAAAACCAAGGTAAAAAAATGGAAAAATTTCCAAAAAATTGCTATCTTGAGTTTTTGACTATAACTTTTTTCTGAGTGAATTTAGGTATAGGCATTGCTTCGTAGAAAAGAAAGCTTATGAAATTCTCTTTAAAACGGTGGCTTGTAAGACTTTATATGTTTAATATTGACTGAGATATAAACCTTAGAATTCAGACATTTTTTCTCTATTTTTTTACTTTTTCTTTAAAATGCGTATTGCTTCATATTTTTACCTGAAAAAATTATTTTTATGCAATAAACAACTTATGTACGAATAATTTAATATAAAAGATGATCTTATTTATTTATATTTAAAGTCAGTTTGGCAGGAAGACCATAGCTTTCGGTATTTATACTACGTTCACTGGGTGGAAAATATAATTTTGATGATACAAAACAGTGCAGTGATTTTCGGTGCCAAAATGACTTTAAATATAAATAAATAAGATCATTTTTTATATTAAATTATTCGTATATGAGTTATTTATTGCATAAAAATTATTTTTTTCAGCTAAAAATATGAAACAATACTCATTTTAAAGAAAAAGTAAAAAATAGAGAAAAAATGGCTGAATTCAAACGTTTATATCTCAGTCAATATTAAACATATAAAGCATTACAAGCCACCGTTTTAAAGAGAATTTCATAAGCTCTCTTTTCTATGAAACAATGCCTATACCTAAATTCACCCAGAAAAAAGTTTTAGTCAAAAATTAAAAAAAAAACATTTTTTTGAAATTTTTCCATTTTTTTACCTTTGTTTATTGAATTTATTTCGTTAAAAAAAACACTTTTTTATTTCAAAAAATATCATTTGCATAGGAAATTTAATTCTCTACAAGAAATCTTACGGCACATGTCTTCGAAAAATGCATAGTTTCGGCTATAGAGCCGAAAAAGCGAAAAGTGGACAAACTTACCCCGTTCTCAAAAACGCCTGGCTAAATTTAGTAGCACTTTTGGATTTTATTTCTTTAGAGGTCAACTGACTATATGAAACATTAAATGTCTTGCACGCGTTAGTTCCTTATTAAATGACATAGTCAATAGTCTATAATGACGATAACTAACTTGTTTTTTAATTTTTTGTTGGACACATAACTAACAAACTAATTACTGATTACTAACCTGCCGGTGCCGTGCCTGAACAACGCCGTGATCTCCTCGAACGTCTTGTTCTTAGTCTCGGGCACTTTCTTGTACGTGAAAATCCAGAAAATCGCCAGGAACACGCTGAAGGGGAGGAACGTGTAATTCTCCAGGGCGGCCTTGAAAGAATAAACAATCAAACTAATAGTTATTGATGGTACTAGTGTGTTATGTTGAAAACAACTCACGCGAGAAGATTTATACCACGAGGCCGTCAGGCCGAGTGGTATAAATTCTCAAGTGACTTAGGAAACATAACACGCGAGTGGCATACAATGTTTTATCCAACAAGTGGAAGAAATCGATAATAATTAATAAGCTTTGTGATCAAATCAAAGATACTTGCGTCTAAGTACCCTAATAAATGTCAGTTATTTGGTTATAGTAGGTTGTTTGTTTGGTTACCATGAGCAACATTAAATATAAATACTACTAATATATGAACGTGACTTAAACTCACTAGTGAGTTATGGATTATCACACACTAGTGTGTTATTTGATAGTTTACTTGCCTAAAACGACATTAATAATGACAGTCATAACTGTCATGTGTTGGATAAACATTCATTATTCAACGATTTACCCCATAATAGCCACATATCCACCTGGATACGGTTAATTTCTAATTTTTCCTAATTGGGCTCTTATTAGTTCGATTCGACGGCGGCATTTTTCGATTTGAGGTTTTACAAGTTCGCGTAGCGAAAGCGCAATTAGTACGTTTAATATTCCGAATTGTGTACTTTAAATGGTAATTGTATTTAAAGAGATAAGAGCGTAAGTACATTCGATATTAAGATGCAAGTGTGTTAATAATTTATTAATATTCGCGGGGGCACCCTTTCACGGAACCCGCAAGGCGGTATAAAATGGCAAATGTACGCCGTATCACCAACAGTGCCCCAACAGCCAAGTCAACAACAACAACATGAGGATCGTTCTGGTAAGTTCCCGATAACGTAAAATTGTTACCTTTATTTTCAACGATTTTCGTAGTAACTTGGGAAATGTGTTTTTTTGAAAATGGGTTTCCAAATCACGATATTTCGAAAACCACTAATCCCAAGCTAATCCGAGACTTCGGATAATTTCAAGAACTTCCCACGTGATTTTCATAAGGAAATTCGGGAAATTATAATTTTTTTGGGCTTAGCGAGCACTTTAAAATTTTTCCCAAAATTTCGAGATATAAAAGAACTACTTGCGACATTTATTTTCCAATTTATACTATTTTGAAAAATGAGTTTTACCGTTTAAAAAAATATGTTTCGAAAATCAACCAATGGAAACTGCGACAGAACTTCATATTACCTTAAGAACGTTCCACGTGATTTTTAACGTGAAATTCAAAGATTCGCATCTTTGGGCTAAATAGAGAGGACTAACTTACAAATTTTTCCAAAATTGTGCAAATATCAATTTTTCAATATACACAAGGTAGACGACAGTTCAAAATAACTTCTTACAAATTTAGTTTTGTCCATGGGTTTCCTTTCCGTTTTGGAAAAATCGATATTTTGAAAACCACTAATCCAAGCTAATCCAAGACTTTCAAGAACTTTCCACGTGATTTTCATCATGAAATTTCGCAAATTATTATTTTTTGGGCTTACCGAGCACTTCACAAAATTTCGAGTTCTAAAAGAACGGCTTGCGACATTTATTTTCCAATGTATACTATTTTGAAAAATGAGTTTTACCATTAAAAAAAATTATGTTTCGAAAATCAACTAATGGAAACTTAAAATATTAGCTAAAGAACGTTCCCCGTGATTTTCATCGTGAAATTCAAAAATTTGCATCTTTGGGCTTAATAGAGAAGAGAATTCCAAAATTAATATTTTTATAAAACTACCTCCTGTATGACTTTCCTTATATTAATGGCCATTTCAGTGGGAATTAAGTGTTGTTTTATAAATCACCCCCTAACCCTAAAGACAGCAATTAGGGTTAATAAAATTACGAATAAGGCAATTAATCGATTATTTAAATAAATCAATTGCTCAATTGTTAGTCATTTAGGGAGGAATCCTAGAAATGGGGGTAATCCCAACTTACAAATTTTTCCAAAATTGGGCGGATATTAATTTTCCAATATACACAAAGTAGACACGACAGTTCAAAATACATATTCAGTCTCATTACTCTCAACTTTCTCATTTCAGCTTCTGTCCGCCGTGGCGTTCTACGCCTCCTCGGCCGCCCCCCAGTACGGGGGCGGTTCCGCGGGCGGCCTCCTCGGCCACCACGAGCCCCTCGGCCACTACGTCATCGGCCTGAGCAGGGGGGAGGAGCATCATCACGAGCATAAGAAGGAGGAGCACCACGAGCACAAGAAGGAGGAGCACCACGAGCACAAGAAGGAGGAGCATCACCACAAGGAGGAGGAGCACCACCACCACAAACAAGGCTCGGGCGGATTCGGCGGATCGCACTTCAACACCCCCGTCGACGTGCACCACGAGCACGAGGTTCACCTCAAGGTACCGGCATACAATGTTTTATCCAACAAGTGGAAGAAATCGTTGTTTTTTTCATGAGATAATAGCTTTGTGATCAAATCAAAGCTACTTGCGTCTCAGTACCCTATAAATGTCAGAATGACTGGACAGTGACTTTTTACATTTCGGTTAAAGTAGGTTGTTTGTTTGGTTACCACGGACAACCTTTAAATATGAACGTGAGTTATAATCCATAACTCACTAGTGTGTTATTTGATAGTTTACTTGCCTAAAATGACATTAATAACGACAGTCATAACTGTCATGTGTTGGATAAAGATATTTTCTCTTTGAATTAATTTCGAAAAACTCAATTCGATTTTTCACTTTCAAAAGAACGTGTTACATAGGTACATTCATGTGATATGAATTTTCAAATTTTTTTTCAAACATTTCATCAAAATTATGAATATCTACCGAAAAACCTAGTTTCAGAGATACCTACTAACTTTAGCAATTTTAAATAAAATCAACTTTCATCGATTTTAGAACTGTTGGGCACTAAATTATATTTACCTCTATTAATATTATATACCCATTAATCGCTTGACCATATGGCACGTGGTAAGAGTACTACATAAAAGTCGCCCATTGGAGCTTGAAACGCGCTAACAAGCTGCCGATTAATTATCGTTATTGCTGCCCGATGCAAATTAATTAACCCACAACAATAATTAATATAATTTACGGTAGAAATTGCGTAATTTAAATCAAACCGTCGGAAAAAATGAAAATTAGTCTACAGCACAATTATATTATTTGTATCCTACGATCTTGTTATCTCTTTCAGGCTCATCCCGAGTACCACTACGACTACCACGTGGCCGACCACAAGCACAAGGACTACAAGAGCAAGCACGAGGAGCGCGAGGGCTACAAAGTGAAGGGCAGCTACAGCCTTCTGGAGCCCGACCACAAGACCATCAGGGTCGTCGATTACGTCTCCGATAAGAAGTTAGGGTTCATCGCTAAGGTTTCCTACAAGAAACATCACTAAGAACTCCGGGTCTTCTCTTGTAATCTTCGAGGCCAAGTCATCATCGTTTCGTTTCTCGTTTGTAGCGTTTTAGGTATGTTAATTGTGTTTGTTGACAGTTTTATTGCGAAATAAAGGTTTTGTTAAAAAATGGAATCTCTTATTCTAAGTAGCACTAAATTCCAAATCTCTCCCCTTTCGATTAAACTCACTGCAATCTGCGGATTGCACCAAAACGCAAATATAAAATCTTCTAAATAAAGAGGAATTCGACAAATAAACATTTCAAACTGAAGCCCAATTAAGAAACTCAATTACACCCCAGGAGGGGTTATTGAAAAAACAAAAAAAATCAAAAAATTCCTACACTTTTTAAGTGATACCAGGATCTTCTAGGAGTTTCCAGAAAACTCTGTAACATTTGGGACGTCGAAGAAACTTTAGAATCACTAACTCTTAAGAAAAAAAACTTAAAGTTTTTCTTAACTCAAGACGTTTTTCGGAAGGACTCCAGGAAGCTAAGGATATATCTCACAAAAAATGTCTTTGTTGTTATCAAACATCTAAAAGATTAAAAAACATCAATTGATATCTAAATTTCAATTTAAATCGTTCCAGGATCGTTTAGATCTTTCCCATGGAGTCCAGATTGCATATTGGGCAATCATCGAGACTAACATACAAAAGGATAAATAAAATTTCATTGACGTTGAACATTTCAGCATCACGATCAACAGTTCCATTTAATTTTGAAACATAAGTATTGTAGAGTAAAACCTCCCATAACGGACACCCCCCACTAGCGGACACCTCTACATAACGGACAGTTTTATATTCCCCGGATTTCTTAATAGGGATTTATACATATCAGCACGTCCCAATAGCGGACCCTCGAAATAACGGATACGGACAATTAAAAACTACCATTTCTTATATAATTGTTAATAAAATTACCTCTTATTAACGGACAATAATCAACTCCAGAGTTGATAACTCCAGAAGTTTCGAAGTTATAATGGTTCGTTTGGATGTCAAATACTCTTGATTTTCAAAAATTCGAAAAAATTTAAAACAACATCCGATTTTAATGAAACTCGATACGTTTATAAAAGTTGGTACCACTATGACACTGACGAAATTTGAACTTGATAACTCCAGAAGTTTCGAAGTTATAATGGTTCGTTTGGATGTCAAATATTCTTGATTTTCAAAAATTCGAAAAAATTTAAAACAACATCCGATTTTAATGAAACTGCGTACGTTTATAAAAGTTGGTACCACTATGACACTGACGAAATTTGAACTTGATAACTCCAGAAGTTTCGAAGTTATAATGGTTCGTTTGGATGTCAAATACTCTTGATTTTCAAAAATTCGAAAAAATTTAAAACTTACATCCGATTTTAATGCAACTCCGTACGTTTATAAAAGTTGGTACCACTATGACACTGACGAAATTTGAACTTGATAATTCCAGAAGTTTCGAAGTTATAATGGTTCGTTTGGATGTCAAATACTCTTGATTTTCAAAAATTCGAAAAAATTTAAAACAACATCCGATTTTAATGCAACTCCGTACGTTTATAAAAGTTGGTACCACTATGACACTGACGAAATTTGAACTTGATAATTCCAGAAGTTTCGAAGTTATAATGGTTCGTTTGGATGTCAAATATTCTTGATTTTCAAAAATTCGAAAAAATATAAAACAACATCCGATTTTAATGAAACTGCGTACGTTTATAAAAGTTGGTACCACTATGACACTGACGAAATTTGAACTTGATAATTCCAGAAGTTTCGAAGTTATAATGGTTCGTTTGGATGTCAAATATTCTTGATTTTCAAAAATTCGAAAAAATTTAAAACAACATCCGATTTTAATGAAACTGCGTACGTTTATAAAAGTTGGTACCACTATGACACTGACGAAATTTGAACTTGATAATTCCAGAAGTTTCGAAGTTATAATGGTTCGTTTGGATGTCAAATATTCTTGATTTTCAAAAATTCGAAAAAATATAAAACAACATCCGATTTTAATGAAACTGCGTACGTTTATAAAAGTTGGTACCACTATGACACTGACGAAATTTGAACTTGATAACTCCAGAAGTTTCGAAGTTATAATGGTTCGTTTGGATGTCAAATACTCTTGATTTTCAAAAATTCGAAAAAATTCAAAACAACACCCGATTTTAATGAAACTCCGTATGTTTATAAAAGTTGGTACCACTATGACACTGACGAAATTTGAACTTGATAACTCCAGAAGTTTCGAAGTTATAATGGTTCGTTTAGATGTCAAATACTCTTGATTTTCAAAAATTCAAAAAAATTTAAAACAACACCCGATTTTAATGAAACTCCGTATGTTTATAAAAGTTGGTACCACTATGACACTGACGAAAATGGAACTTGATAACTCCAGAAGTTTCAATGTTATAATGGTTCGTTTGGATGTCAAATACTCTTGATTTTCAAAAATTCGAAAAAATTTAAAACAACATCCGATTTTAATGAAACTGCGTACGTTTATAAAAGTTGGTACCACTATGACACTGACGAAATTTGAACTTGATAACTCCAGAAGTTTCGAAGTTATAATGGTTCGTTTAGATGTCAAATACTCTTGATTTTCAAAAATTCGAAAAAATTTAAAACAACATCCGATTTTAATGAAACTGCGTACGTTTATAAAAGTTGGTACCACTATGACACTGACGAAATTTGAACTTGATAACTCCAGAAGTTTCGAAGTTATAATGGTTCGTTTGGATGTCAAATACTCTTGATTTTCAAAAATTCGAAAAAATTTAAAACTTACATCCGATTTTAATGCAACTCCGTACGTTTATAAAAGTTGGTACCACTATGACACTGACGAAATTTGAACTTGATAATTCCAGAAGTTTCGAAGTTATAATGGTTCGTTTGGATGTCAAATACTCTTGATTTTCAAAAATTCGAAAAAATTTAAAACAACATCCGATTTTAATGCAACTCCGTACGTTTATAAAAGTTGGTACCACTATGACACTGACGAAATTTGAACTTGATAATTCCAGAAGTTTCGAAGTTATAATGGTTCGTTTGGATGTCAAATATTCTTGATTTTCAAAAATTCGAAAAAATATAAAACAACATCCGATTTTAATGAAACTGCGTACGTTTATAAAAGTTGGTACCACTATGACACTGACGAAATTTGAACTTGATAATTCCAGAAGTTTCGAAGTTATAATGGTTCGTTTGGATGTCAAATATTCTTGATTTTCAAAAATTCGAAAAAATTTAAAACAACATCCGATTTTAATGAAACTGCGTACGTTTATAAAAGTTGGTACCACTATGACACTGACGAAATTTGAACTTGATAATTCCAAAAGTGTCGAAGTTATAATGGTTCGTTTGGATGTCAAATATTCTTGATTTTCAAAAATTCGAAAAAATATAAAACAACATCCGATTTTAATGAAACTGCGTACGTTTATAAAAGTTGGTACCACTATGACACTGACGAAATTTGAACTTGATAACTCCAGAAGTTTCGAAGTTATAATGGTTCGTTTGGATGTCAAATACTCTTGATTTTCAAAAATTCGTAAAAATTTAAAACAACATCCGATTTTAATGAAACTGCGTACGTTTATAAAAGTTGGTACCACTATGACACTGACGAAAATGGAACTTGATAACTCCAGAAGTTTCGAAGTTATAATGGTTCGTTTGGATGTCAAATACTCTTGATTTTCAAAAATTCGAAAAAATTTAAAACTTACATCCGATTTTAATGCAACTCCGTACGTTTATAAAAGTTGGTACCACTATGACACTGACGAAATTTGAACTTGATAATTCCAGAAGTTTCGAAGTTATAATGGTTCGTTTGGATGTCAAATACTCTTGATTTTCAAAAATTCGAAAAAATTTAAAACAACATCCGATTTTAATGCAACTCCGTACGTTTATAAAAGTTGGTACCACTATGACACTGACGAAATTTGAACTTGATAATTCCAGAAGTTTCGAAGTTATAATGGTTCGTTTGGATGTCAAATATTCTTGATTTTCAAAAATTCGAAAAAATATAAAACAACATCCGATTTTAATGAAACTGCGTACGTTTATAAAAGTTGGTACCACTATGACACTGACGAAATTTGAACTTGATAATTCCAGAAGTTTCGAAGTTATAATGGTTCGTTTGGATGTCAAATATTCTTGATTTTCAAAAATTCGAAAAAATTTAAAACAACATCCGATTTTAATGAAACTGCGTACGTTTATAAAAGTTGGTACCACTATGACACTGACGAAATTTGAACTTGATAACTCCAGAAGTTTCGAAGTTATAATGGTTCGTTTAGATGTCAAATACTCTTGATTTTCAAAAATTCGAAAAAATTTAAAACAACATCCGATTTTAATGAAACTGCGTACGTTTATAAAAGTTGGTACCACTATGACACTGACGAAATTTGAACTTGATAATTCCAAAAGTTTCGAAGTTATAATGGTTCGTTTGGATGTCAAATATTCTTGATTTTCAAAAATTCGAAAAAATATAAAACAACATCCGATTTTAATGAAACTGCGTACGTTTATAAAAGTTGGTACCACTATGACACTGACGAAATTTGAACTTGATAACTCCAGAAGTTTCGAAGTTATAATGGTTCGTTTGGATGTCAAATACTCTTGATTTTCAAAAATTCGAAAAAATTTAAAACATCATCCGATTTTAATGAAACTGCGTACGTTTATAAAAGTTGGTACCACTATGACACTGACAAAATTTGAACTTGATAACTCCAGAAGTTTCGAAGTTGTAATGGTTCGTTTGGATGTCAAATACTCTTGAATTTCAAAAATTCGAAAAAATTCAAAACAACACCCGATTTTAATGAAACTCCGTATGTTTATAAAAGTTGGTACCACTATGACACTGACGAAATTTTAACTTGATAACTCCAGAAGTTTCGACGTTATAATGGTTCGTTTAGATGTCAAATACTCTTGATTTTCAAAAATTCGAAAAAATTCAAAACAACACCCGATTTTAATGAAACTCCGTATGTTTATAAAAGTTGGTACCACTATGACACTGACGAAAATGGAACTCGATAACTCCAGTAGTTTCGAAGTTATAATGGTTCGTTTGGATGTCAAATACTCTTGATTTTCAAAAATTCGAAAATATTTAAAACAACATCCGATTTTAATGAAACTCGATACGTTTATAAAAGTTGGTACCGCTATGACACTGACGAAATTGGAAATTGATACCTTTTAAATAGGAAATCAAAGTTTAATCATCATCTCCTGGAAACCGTTTTACTATTTACTAAGCAGTTTAAATAACGGACATCTATCATAACTGCATCATAAATCCATTAAGTGTCTAAAATAGGTGTTTAAGTTTGCAATGAGCCTATTCAGGAATTCCGGATATATTTCAGAATAAGGAGGTCATCTTATGTTGATTCCGTGGTTTCTGGTAAACAAACTACTAGTTATTGACAAATTTTTCAATAAGAAATATATTGCAATTTAAAAATCTAGTATTTTGAATTACATTTGTGCACATATCAATATTTTTTTTTTATTTAACCCTTTCCTCCCAATAGCGGACACCTCCTTATAACGGACAAAATTGTGGTTCCCGTGACTGTCCGCTATATAGAGGTTTCACTATATATGGTTGCCACTCAAAAAAGCGAACTTTTTCGTTTCCCAAAATTTTCCATTTACATCATTCCGCTGATGCAATTTTAAACGAAAAGCAATTACGTTTCCCGGGGAATTTCGGTAATCCTCTTTTATTAGAGATTTTCCGGCGAATTTTCCACCCATCGCGATAAGTCTTACAGGTGCGTCTATGTAACTACATCCTATTTACATTGTAAACTGTTGATTAGCGCTACGTCGCGAAAATGGTTGTTTTGTTAAAAAATGTATACGTAGTTTACGTTTACTAGCGTAATTGTGTTTATGTTGGATCGTTAAATAGGCCAGGCTACAAAAGAAGGTGATATTTTGTTCTACAGATATCTGAAAGATTTAAATGGTAGGGGGGACCTATAGGAAGATCACTGTATATACAGCTAGAATGTCTGTGGGTTAAAGTGTGAAAATCGATTTTTTCCTCATAGAATTTTCCGGTTGCATTTTAGAGAAAAGTCGTCAACAGGAAAGTCGTAGAGAATAAAAAGACGGTTCATTTGGTTTTTTATAAATTAAAATTGATAAATAAACAATTGAGTTATTAGCAAAAAACCATCAATTATTCAATATTTTATAAAATTTGATAACTTTTGCAATAATAGCAATGAGTGAAATGTAATACACGAATTATGAAGCCTTTAGGGGTCTTTATAAGTGTGCAAAATTTCAGCCAGATAGGATTATTAGTTTACGAGATACCTTATTTGTTTATCCCAGAGACTCAATGTTTTAACAATTGAGCTTGCCCAGGCTGTAATCCTACAGATATTTAATAAGCAGTTTTATAAACATTATGCCGTGAAAACTATAATTTTTCAGTATGTGGCCTGGGCTAAAAAACTTTTTTCCGAAATTCCCCACTCCAAAACTACACGTTTTACAAAGAAACCGAATTTCTTTGAGACAAAAATCGTCAAAATCAGTCGAGGTTGGTGATTAAATTCCTGATTGTCAAAAAATTGTGTTTCAGAAAATAGATGATTCACAAGAGAGAAATGTCATATCTTGTATAAGGATTGATAGAAAATAGTTTGCCGCCAAAATTTTTAAATATTGATTTTTGGCATTACCTGCCAAAGCAGCAAGGAATTGACTTTTCCCTTTTTGGAGGGTCAAATAGTGAATTTTAGAATTGGAAGAAAGCCCGGCAGTGTTGAAATACGATAAATATAACAACGTATCTAATATAATAAATAGTAAAATGTATAAAACTGAAATTTCAAAATTCCAATTTTTCCAATTCTAATTGGAACGTAGTCGGACACGATACGAATTGCACGCACGCACTCGTTCTCCTTTCGATAGGCGTTTTCTAAACGGAATCATTAATGCATCGAGAGCAATACCGAACGAGAGATCGCTTTTCCTCTCACTTTTCCATCCCTCTCCTTTTCCACAAGAGCAAACGAGCGAACCTCATTATACGACTTATTACCTTATTGCGAGACCGAAACGTTTAACAGTAAGACTTCTGATAACGTTACGTGAGATTAATGAGGCACGACAGAGAAATACAGTACCTACACATTCAATACACTAATTTAAATGATGATTGGACTGAGGATTTGTATCGCTCTGTATATAAATGAAAACCTTATTATGAGGAGAGCAACCTTCAACTTGGAAAAATGACCCAAGGAAATAGTCAAACCATCAAACAAGATGAAAAGTATGGAGTCGGATGAAGCTGCACCATTCACTAAGACCAAATAAGATCATGTTAATCCCACGAAAGAACCTAGAAGATTAAATCATGAAATTCAAACATCAGCGTGAAGCGTGCTCTTTCTTATCTGACGAAGTCGGCGCATTTCAAAGGGGACCGCTTCGCTAAACCAGCTTAACTCTCTTCTCAAATAAAATCGAGAACGTCCAATTAGAGATACAATAACCCGGGAAGCTTCTCGAAAAACATTATTAATGGATATAAATTACGAGCCGATTCCGTGGCAGGCAAAGTAGACCAGGAACCGTGTCGTGACTGAAAAAGGGCGATAAGCCGATAAAAATAAATTAGCGCGTTAAGTGTATAACATAAATGAATTAGTTAAGTAATAGACTAAATAAATTAAGTGTTAAGAACTGTAAAAATAAATTAGAATAAACGTTACAAAATATTGTAACGCGAAATGTAAACAGCAGCGCGAAACGTGTTTACCCTTATCGGACTGCGGCTTTCCTCAAAGGAACGCCGCTACGCTTAATTGAGCAATAAAAAACCGTCCCGAACGTCCCGGCAACATCTTAGTAAAGGAAGAATGATTTATTACCTTCTGGGCGTTTCGAGAAAAGCATAATTAGGGAAAATAATTATCGAGCAAATACTAGTAGGTTCTGGAGGGCTATAAGAGTGAACGCTGCGGACGAAGGAGATTAGATTAGACGTGAAGCTTCGAAAGAGTAAACAGTGCGAAAAACGGACAAGCGAATTGTACAACTAAATTAAAATGTTAAGTGTGTTACATAAATTAGTTAGTTCAGTAATAGTTTAAATAAATTAAGCAGTGTGTAGTGTATAATTAAGAACAGTGTAAATAGATTAGAATAAACGTTACAATATATGTAAGTCCTTTAGGTGTAGGACAACAAAATGATCACAGTTTCCAAAAAAAAGTCTCTGTCGCCTTGAAAGTGTCGCAAAACAATCAATTTTCACCACTTCCCCACAGGCAACGATATTCCCATCGTTACCTGGACGCCTCAATACAAACAAACAGAGCTTTACACAACAACTCCCATTCATGACAATCTTTACAATCTGAGACCAATAATGGCTATAATCCAAAATCAACATTTACCTTGATAAGGGGCAATGTAAGTTATAGAGGGAACGAGGCTCATTTACAAAAGTGCTCTTGTTAAGTAGACAAGGAAGTGTTCGTGCAAGTTCAAAAAAATCAGGTAAGTACGAAAATTTTAACAGTTAATTAAGCGTATATACAGTTCCCCCGTCTTAAATCGACTTACATCTATGAACCTCGATAAGGTAAGTAATGATAATTTTAATCAAAATCGATCTGAATTGAATTGCAAATTATGACGCGTATCCAGATTAAGTTAAAATTATGTAGGAATGTTTTGTAATCGTAAATTGTTATTATTGGATTAATTCAATACGAGATATGACAAAATACGATTTAATTATACTACCACCAATTATTAATAAATGTATTATTAGTTGCATACCTATAATCCTATTATGGGAAAATTATGCAAGTAACATATCCTGTTAACTACTCTGAGAGTGATGTAATATCCACATTACGCACCAGACGGTAATCTAAAAAGGCTTCAAGTTAAGAAAAGACCCCAATATGCACGAAAAATATCCCCAAATTGTATTTATCTGGAATTTTAGTTCAATTAGGGCGAACTTTGGGCCGCAAATAATGAAGGTACCTGATTAATTGAAGGGTCAAATAGCTTACAAGAAATTTGGGCCGCGGCTTAAGACAGGTAGGTAGGAAGTGTATCGGTACGAACGGTCAGCAAGGATTTTCTTTG
This sequence comes from Cryptocephalus moraei, assembly GCA_946251905.1. Lineage (NCBI taxonomy): Eukaryota > Metazoa > Arthropoda > Insecta > Coleoptera > Chrysomelidae > Cryptocephalus > Cryptocephalus moraei. The sequence goes on along the minus strand of OX276465.1, from coordinate 17,688,057 downwards.
CCCTTTTAGATGGGATCTCCCGTAATTTGCGTATTCTCTTGCACCCTTACCCATTTTTCTTGCCCTTTAATATTTTCGTGATAAAGATAAAGATTCCTAATTCGAACATCAATGCGCCAAAGTTAAATTTCTTTACCGCCCAAAGTACTTATACAATAAAACGTCATGCCGCCCAAAATTCCCACCAGCCCATCACCCCCACCTGGTCGCGGCCCAAACTTCCTCCGCCCGTATAATTACATCAGAAGTGTCAAGATTCACATTTTTGTGAATTTTTTTTCACACAATTTTGGAAATGTGAAGCCATATACAATTCCAAACTCCGAGCTCACCTATAGGAAATTTTTTTACAAATTTTTATGTTTCCAATAACTTCGAAACTCCTTATCGAGAACTTATTAAACTTCGAAATCAGACTTTATCGTCTAAGTTTATTATATATTGTAACGCGAAATGTAAACAACAACGTGTTTACTCTTATCGGACCTCGGCGGTCACTTCAAAGCGCTCCGTTAAGTGGGCAATAAAAACCGTCCCCAACGTTCCGACAACATCTTATTAAGGAAAGAATGATTTATTACGTTCCGGGCGTTTCTAGATAAACATTATTTGGGAAAGGAATCATCGCGAATACAATAGAGATATGTATATAAGCGGGCTTGCGGTCGGAGAGGGAGATTAGACGTGAAGCCGCGACAGAGTAAACGTACAAGCGAACGGTACAAATAAATTAAAAGTTAAGTGTGTTATATAAATTAATTAGTTAGGAAATAGTTAAGATAAATTAAGTAGTGTGTAGTGGGACAGTGTAAATAAATTAGAATAAACGTTACGATATGTTTGGAATCTCAAGGAAAGGCTAAACGGGCGCAAAACCCAAACAAACGATTAACGTGAAATAACGGCGGAATTAATGGTTTATTAAGTAAACTGGCGGACGGGTACTAAAAATAAAAGTCTAGTCCGAGTCCGGCGTACGTAGACTTATCACACGGTGAGTACGTACCTCTGCCAGAGAAAAGTAATAAAAGCAAAACTTTCACAAAAGTACAATGAGAGTGGCAATTAGAAGTAAGAGCCGTTGCGACAACGCGCGTGATTGTTTCGTGGATTACTATAATTTTTTTTATTATTAACGAATATTGTGTTTGGCGAAATCTGGGGATATAAAATCTTTTTTATTGGTAGCAGCGCGTATTGGTAATGGCTGTAATTATTGAACAACAAGTTTCGAAACGTCGTAAAAGTGTTAAGTGCCTGCTATACTTCGACCTGTTTACCGTGTATACTCGACAAGATCAAACTGCTCAACAGCTAATTACCAAAAATTTTCCAAACATATTATATAAACCATCTTAATTGATCCTTTTTTAATCCTGTACTATTCACCAACAACCATTAAAATATCTTCTCAACAAGAAGACTTTGCATATTTAAAAACACATCTCTAAAATTGCTATACTCTCATTATTATCTCGTTAAGTCTGCGCCATGCGTAAATATTTAATTATCCGAAGAGCGTGTTTGCTTTGCATAATTTATAAAGTGAACAGGTAAAGTACGAATATTAAATATTGCGAATGAGTGTAAAATAAGCTGTACGTATCGAGTCGTTATGAAATAACTGCCGGTTCAATTTCGAAATTTACTTCCAAACACATCTGTACTGAATACACAAAATAAGTTACAATTTTTGTTTTACTTAATGCATTCTAGTCCAAGACTCATCCGTCAGAATGCAACAATTTAAAAAAGGGTTTTTCCCGACTTGTTTTGCTTCTAACTTTTTAAGTATTGAATTTAGAAGAAAGTTGAAGAAAGAAAAAAGTTGCAGAATCGCTTTTTACATAACATGACATAGGTAAAAAATTCAAAAATTTATTAACGGTTTTGCAAAATAGCAATGAACCAAAAAAAATCGGTCCAAAAAAGTGGGTTTTTAATTTATTATTTTAGACACTTTCAAATGTAGTTAGGACTTCCATAGCACACGTAGAAAATCTTGAAGTTGTAATAAAAGAATCCTGTAAATTTCGTTTACGTATATGGAAGTACTAACTCTATTTTAAAGTGCCTAAAATAATAAATTTAAAAAAAAAACACTTTTTTGGGACGATTTTTTTTGTTTATTGCAATTTTGCAAAACCGCTAATAAATTATTGAATTTCTAACGTTTGCCATATTATGTAAAAAGCCATTCTTCAACTTTTTTCTCTCTTCAACTTTCTTCTAAATTCAATACTTAAAAAGTTAAAAACAAAACAAGTCGGAAAAAAGCGTTTTTTAAATTGTTGCATTTTAAACAATGTTCCCGACCTCTGCGCTTTGGAGGATAAGTCAATCCTTATTCTGCGCATTATTCCCAGGTATTCATGTAACAAAATTGCGGTTAGCTCTTACTTAAGCAAATTTTTGACAGATGGGTCTTGGACTTGATGATTGAAAAATTCTAGATTTTCCAAAATTTTCAAAAAGTAAACTACACGTTTTACGAGGTAGTACCGTCAGGCTTTTCTCGTCATGTCGTCGTTCTCTATCAGCTGAAACTAGAATTTTGGAAACTATTCCAGATAGATGGTGAAAATCCACATTTTCCAAACTTTGTAACTTAAAAATAAGCCAAACATTGTGCGTATTCCACTTTAATTAAGCGTTAAGGAAGTGTGTCCTTGACACGCCGATCTAGATGCTGTACAATACCCGCTGAAATTCTTAACTCGTTCCGAAATCGTAACGTAATTAATTACCTGATTAACGGCGTCACGCCGTCGTGCTCACCTCGTTACAATTAACGTAATTAGCGTCGGCGTCGTACCGTACCGATCGAAAAATCCTGATGGGCCTCAGCTCACAGCACAGCTCAGTATTGAATGAGAGGACAACGTGACCGGACGAGACGTCCCATTAAATTCCATACAACGAAATAGGCGTATAAATATATTTGGATTGTTCGGTTAGTCGAATTATCATTAATTGTTATTATTTTAATGAGGGGATATTTGAGAAAGTTCCCGTTGAAAGATCTAAATTTGTAATATTAAATTGTATTTTCTCGATATTCGTTTTGTAGGAGACATGAGCGAGGAGAACCCGCAGGCGAACGTCTCCGAGGAGGAGAAACAACAAGGTGAGAATCCCGAGGAAAACCCGGAAAATCCCGAACGACCTCTGGTGCGGAAGAAAAGGGCCCTGGTGGACGTCCCGACCAGGAGCGACGTGGGATTCGACGGGATGCCTACCGAGGAGTTCAAATAACTCGCTTGTTGTTAATTGGATAATAATTATGTTTATAATTCAAGTAAATGCTATCTTAAGTTAGTAGTTACTGATTTTGTCTCAGAAAAGTTATAATGTAATAAATAGTATGTAGCCTGAAAAGCTGTGTACCACGAGCACTTCCAATAAAGTACTAAACACCAAATTTTCTTAGAGAGTAGTTAAATTTGTGAAAAAAATTGATAAATCCTGAATTTGATAGAAAACATATTGAAACGGATATATGATATTATTTGATTCAATTCAGCAGTAATTTGGAAATGTATTAATAAAATTTCGAGATTATTCAACAACAACAAAATATTGACTGAACAATTAGGTACTCTACAAACCGATGCAATTAAGCAAGTGCCCTTTAGGGCAATTTCAGATAAAAATATTTAAAATAAAAAGAATAGGCATTACACAGGTAACTAACTTATGAGATTTGGTATAAATCACTAAAACCGTTTTAAAGGAAATTCAAAATAAAAATTCTTAAGAGTAAAGTGCCCTTTAGAACAGTTTTAAAAGAAAATATTTGTAATGAAAATTGTAGCAATTAGATAAGTCAGTTCAATTCTAAAATTTGGTAAGAATAGGTATCAGGATACTTGTGGAAACCATGCATATTCTTCAATTGTGGCGTTTTCGTTCTTAGAAACATATGTAGATGGCGACATTTGTACGATTATTTTAAAGTCACTAGATACATAAAGTACTGCAAACGCCGCCATTTTTGGGTAAAAATTTGGCGCCAAATTTGAATTACTATTGTTAAATAACAATCAATTTTGTACTGTATTGTTAAAAAAAGCACAACTGTATCAACATGTGTTAATAATTGAAATGCAGATAGCAATGCAATTAATTAACACAAGCAAGCATTGTTTCCATTATTTATTGTTAGCAATTCAAATTTGGCGCCAAATTTTTGCCCAAACATAGCGGAGTTTGCGGTACTTTACATATCTAGTGACTTTAGATTATTTTTCTATTTTCAGTTCTGCGTCACACTCCATGGAACAGAAGTTATTGACCCTGATGATTGTGGCAACAGTTGCCATAATTATACAATGTGTTTCAAAATGATTGTCATAAGCTACTATTGCGTGGGAGTGTCACAAATATTGGAATTCAAACAGTGTATTAAAGCGGTGTTGCAATTTTGCTTTCTTATGCCGCATTTGAAGAATATCGAGATTATTTCAAGATAGCAGCCGCATTTTTCCATCGACCGTTTGTAATAAGACTAAGCCGTTGAAGAATGAAAAAGACACCATTTTGACAACAAATGATAATTAGTACGCTGACTCTTAGCGGCCCAGGATGACTATTAGCTATCAGCCATTAATCGGACTATGGTCATTCGATTCGCTATTCAATTCTACACATGTGGCCAAAATTTAAAGGAAATCCATTATGTGGAACAGTTTGAAAAAAAATAAAAACGAACCGTCGACGTCGTAGTTCGGTCAGATACTAAAAGTACGCTGACTCTTAGCGGCTCAGGATGACTATCAGCCATCAGCCACTAATCGGACTATGGTCATTCGATTCGCTATTCAATTCTACACATGTGGCCAAAATTTAAAGGAAATCCATTATGTGGAACAGTTTGAAAAAAAATAAAAACGAGCCGTCGACGTCGTAGTTGGGTCAGATACTAAAAGTACGTTGACTCTTAGCGGCTCAGGATGACTATCAGCCATCAGCCACTAATCGGACTATGGTCATTCGATTTGCTATTCAATTCTACACATGTGACCAAAATTTATAGGAAATTCATTATGCGAAACAGTTTGAAAAAAATAAAAACGCGCCGTCGACGTCGTAGTTCGGTCAGATACTAAAAGTACGTTGACTCTTAGCGGCTCAGGATGACTATCAGCCATCAGCCACAAATTGGACTATGGTCATTCGATTCGCTATTCAATTCTACACATGTGGCCAAAATTTAAAGGAAATCCATTATGCGGAAGAGTTTGAAAAAAAATAAAAACGAGCCGTCGACGTCGTAGTTGGGTCAGATACTAAAAGTACGCTGACTATTAGCGGCTCAGGATGACTATCAGCCATCAGCCACTAATCGGACTATGGTCATTCGATTCGCTATTCAATTCTACACATGTGGCCAAAATTTAAAGGAAATCCATTACGCGGAACAGTTTGAAAAAATATAAAAACGAGCCGTCGACGTCGTAGTTCGGTCAGATACTAAAAGTACGCTGATTCTTAGCGGCTCAGGATGACTATCAGCCATCAGCCACTAATCGGACTATGGTCATTCGATTTGCTATTCAATTCTACACATGTCACAAAATTTAAAGGAAATCCACTATGCGGAACAGTTTGAAAAAAATAAAAACGAGCCGTCGACGTCGTAGTTCGGTCAGATACTAAAAGTACGTTGACTCTTAGCGGCTCAGGATGACTATCAGCCATCAGCCACTAATCGGACTATGGTCATTCGATTTGCTATTCAATTCTACACATGTGACCAAAATTTATAGGAAATTCATTATGCGAAACAGTTTGAAAAAAACAAAAACGCGCCGTCGACGTCGTAGTTCGGTCAGATACTAAAAGTACGTTGACTCTTAGCGGCTCAGGATGACTATCAGCCATCAGCCACAAATTGGACTATGGTCATTCGATTCGCTATTCAATTCTACATACGTGACCAAAATGTAAAGGAAATCTATTATGAGGAACAGTTTGAAAAAATATAAAAACGAGCCGTCGACGTCGTAGTTCTACTACGACAAACTCGTACATTTTAGCTTTAAGTCCAAGTGCACTTGATGGGATTATTCCATTCTTAGAACTTTTTTAAATACTAAATTTTGTAAAATACTTTCTGGGAATAAGTCTGAACTAATAGTCTTAAAATAAGTATTGTGGATATTGACAAAAAGTGGGAGTTTCGGATAAAATCCACTTTAATTCGCCCGAAAATTGCATCAAAATCCTCGACGTAAAAATTCAATAAACCGATTATAAAATTAGCATTTCTAATTAAAATTTAAACTGATGACAAATAAATACATACCAAAATAACCTTAGCAGGTAATAGCAATAGTCGTAAAATATTCTTCATTGGTAGTAATACCAAAGAAAAAATTAGTTTTACAAATAACGCCTTCAAAGTTTCAATTACCAAAAGCAACATTATTAACGTTAAAAGTTTTCTCAATTGTCACTTTTCAGTAAAGTTAACGTAACAATGTAATATTAATTTCGAAACGCCATTGTCAGTCTTTCCTAACGACCTTTTTAAAAAGTGCGGATTACATAAAGTTACCCAATTAATCATCGGCGTTATTGTTAGGTTAGGCGGAGAGAGCCTCGTTAAAAATAGACCCATTTTCCGATGAAAAGTGGGAAGTGAACATTTACGTTCCATCAATTTTTACGTCACAGGATATCTATCAGTGAATTTAGAATACAATCTTTATATATAACAGACAGATATCGTGGGTTCCCGGAAAAACTGAAATATTTTTGGAATAACTTCGTTAGCTCCTTATCTTAACGTTGTAATCAGATTTAATCACCATAACGTAATGTACCAATTTATCATAAATAATTAATCCCCTTTAGTTGTTGCATAATTTCGTTCAAATTTACGTTACATATTCAAAAATGGAATAAATACCCAGACAGCACACGACGTCTTAAAGACGTCTTGTAAAGGTCTTATTGTGGTTTGGACGTCTGAAGACCTAAAAGAGACGTCTTTAAGATGTCTTGTTTTGGACGTCTTTAAGATGTCTTGCTTTGGACGTCTTTAGGACGTCTGGATGTTTGTTGACCAACAAAATTCCTCTTTATACGTCCGCATATTAATTTGACAGGTCATCATTAATAAAGACACCTTTTTTAGACAACTTTTGGACTGTTTAATTAGGAAGTCTTGAAGGCGGTATTATATGTTTGCAGATTTAATAATAATATTTATATAATACATGTATAACTAATTAATTAGTTAATCAAATAATTAGTTAAAATTAGTTAGTTAGTCAATAAATAATTAATATATTTTAGCTAGTTAATTCTCACATTTTTGATAATTTTATACATTTAATTGGCAAGGCGGAAAAGTATATTTAACAGATTATTGCTCTCAGGTAGGTGCATTGCATTGCAGTGAAGTATATATATCTTCGTGTTTGTGTCTCCTTAGTAGCCGTGTATGCAATAAATCAAGGTGAGTTTACATATTGTATATTTTATACCGTTTACAACGAATAATTGTAAGCTGAGTATATGTGTAATATATACAATCTACAATAATATATATTATTTTATTGTGTTGTAATAAAATATATTTGTTTAAAAATTGATGTGTTTTCATTTTGGCCTAGGCTAACAATGCGTCCTATTTTTTTTCTAAAGATGTCTTAATGACGTCTTACATACATCTTGCAAGATATCTTAAAGACGTCTTATATAGAGGTTGTAAGACATGCTAAAGACGTCTTATATAGAGCTTGTAAGACATCTTAAAGACGTCTTATAGATAGATTGTAAGACCTCTTAGGCTGCCATTTTCCCTTGGTCCCCAAAAATATTTAAAAAAGACATATATGAATCGACAGTATTTCAAAAACGTGTTTCAGAGACACCCAGTCTTATATTGCGGAGACGATCCGTTTAAAAGTTATGACACTTTCAAAATGCGATTTTCCATAAGTCGTCAAAAATTAAAAACTCACCAAAAAATCACCTTTCGTCCATAAAATACTGTTGAACATGACGGTCCACTTCTTTTTTTTAAATTCCTTCTGGTTTATTTACAAAAAAATAATTTCACTTTTTAGGTTAGTTCCCCGGTCGGTTCCCTCTTCCGTTTCGTTGCTTTCTCGAGACGAACGGGCGGACATCAAATTCATTCCATATCACACGTTTGTGATCCTCTTTATATATTTTTGCTATTATTCACGCTCAAACTCTTTGCAAAATATGTTAAATGCGAATTTCAGGAGATATGACCAAAATTGTTTTCGTTTTGCCACAAAACACCCTAAAACACTTGACATGTCTATACATTCATCATGGAACGTCAAGGTTTTTATTCTGACTACGAGACCGTCCGGGCGATCTTTCTCAGGAGACATTCTTCGATTGAATTCGCATGTTTGTACCATTATCTTCTTTCTCATACTGTTGGTATCATTGTTTTCACTACTAATAATACAATGCAAGCGTCTTTTTACAAAGAATATCCAATAATATAAACTGTCTACACCTAGGCAACCACACATTACCACCATTAATAACTTCATAATTTGCAATTTTATGACTTATTACAAGTGTTTCATACTCTCAAATAATATCACGTGATCTTTCGTCGCTACCAATATACCGCAATTTTCATGTAAAGGAATCATTGCATATTGCATTTAGTTTCAGATATGTATTTTGGAATTGTTCCGTACTTCCACTGTTTCTGGGCTTACGACTCTGTCGGGAAGATTAGGTTAGGTTGGTTTGGTATGGCTTGTATAGTAATTAAAACATTTGTACGTTTCTGGGCTTACGACTCAGTCGGGAAGGTTAAGTATGTTTGGTATGGCTTGTATAGTAATAATTAAAATATTTGCACGTTTCTGCGCTTACGACTCAGTCGGGAAGGTTAGGTATGTTTGGTATAGATTGTATAGTGATTAAAACATTTGCACGTTTCTGGGCTTACGACTCAGTCGGGAAGGTTAGGTATGTTTGATATGGCTTGTATAGTAATTAAAACATCTGCACGTTTCTGGGCTGACGACTCAGTCGGGAAGGTTAGGTTAGGTATGTTTGGTATGGCTTGTATAATAATAATTAAAACATTTGCACGTTGCTGCGCTTACGACTCAGTCGGGAAGGTTAGGTATGTTTGATATGGCTTGTATAGTAATTAAAACATCTGCACGTTTCTGGGCTTACGACTCAGTCGGGAAGGTTAGGTATGTTTGGTATGGCTTGTATAGTAATAATTAAAATATTCGCACGTTTCTGCGCTTACGACTCAGTCGGGAAGGTTAGGTATGTTTGGTATGGCTTGTATAGTAATTAAAACATTTGCACGTTTCTAGGCTTACGACTCAGTCGGGAGGTTAGGTATGTTTGGTCCCCCCCGTCTAACGAGACGTCTATAGTCTGTCATGTCGGCCGATTAGCCACTGCCAAAACTGCTCTCGGCGTGTCTGTCAACAGTATTTAGATATGGCGAAGGCGCGAAAACGTATCTATTTCTAATCGTGTTTTTCCATATTTTTCGGTATTATTTCGGCGCGAAGTTAATGTCACCGTTTAGTTTAGGCATTAAACTACATTTTAGTAGTTTACTCACGAAAACATTGAGTAATTCCTCTTTGAAAGTAGGTAATTTCGGTGTTTTTCCCAACATTTTATTTTTTTTTTTCTCAAAAAATAAGCGTTTCCGCACCTACAGACTATTTTTCCCGGCATCTACAAAAGCCCCTCTTCCTGATTATAATTTTTACTTTTCTTTAACTCTGGGTACCAAGGAAAAATCTTTAGAACGTGTTATATACAGCTTGTAAAACATCTTAAAGACGTCTTTTTTGTAACAAATGACGTGTAAAAGACGTCTAAGAGACGTTCACGGACGTCTTGCACAGCTATAATGGGACGTCTTAAAGACACCTTCGTGCTGTCTGGGTAGGTATTCAAAGTTTAACGAGAAATTATTTGAGTGGATTTCGAGGAAATTCCAAACAAAAATCGAGCGTTTCCAAGCCCTTTACAGAATATCCATTCAAAAACGTCACGAAATCTCATTATACTTATTACATATATTACTTCAATCGTAAAGTTACGAAAAACGAAACTTTCGAAACCGGCGTAACGTCACCCTAAAATAGCATCGTCGCGTCGGATCCTCTCGTACAAAGAGAGAGGAATTTCCCTCCCACATCCTTCACGGAAATCCGCCTGAAAGCGTCCGAATGAGTCCCACTAGAAAATCTCCAAAAACCGCCTCGCCTACCTACACTTTCCAGCTATACCGGAGCACCCGGAGGCGATGGATGACGTGTGTATACATTTCTCCTCAAATCTCACGACGAGGAGGACCCGTTAAAATTGTCACGCATATATAAAACGGTACGTCGCGATGGCAGAGAGATCAGTCGGAAGAGGAAAGATGGAGCCGAAACAGAGCGACGAGCACAAAGGCCGCAACACCACCAACAACCCGAGCGACAACAAGAAGGGCAAGAGGGTGAAGAGGACCGTCGTCGACGTGCCGCCGAGGAGCAACGTGAGCCCGGACGGCTACGAAATCGAGGAATTCGTGTGAAAAGTGATATACAAGTACGGCCCTGGACGAAGATGGTTCCCGTGTCGGTGTGACGAAACCCCTCCCGAGAGGCTTGTGATACAGGATCAGTATTATTACTCACTATTTATTATTTATTAACAAGTAATATAGATTTGGATGTGTCGTAATAACACGAAATGTTTTGCGTTTTATTTGACTAAACTTTGACGCCGCATCGCGAGATAAGGTAAGTGTCGCGTTAATTTCGTGTCTCCTTGCAAATCTCACGCTCTCTTCTGAATTTTTGACAATTTTGCAAATTCGAAAGTTTTTAAAAAGATCTTGGTGCTCAACAATTCATTTTTTTGAAAAAATTGTTTGTAGTAAAAAAAATTAAAATTTTGATGACGCACATCGTGCGTGCGTTCCTCTTTCTCAGGGTGGTTGCTAGGACAACGGCACTAACAATGAAACACTAGATATATACGCCAGCAATGTCAGCAATGCAATGCATGGTATTGAAATAAATTATTTGTTTTCTCGGTAAATCTATATTCGCTAGATTAACTATTTTTATTTAATTGCTCATTTATTTCATATCAAACTGAGCCACAGCGAAGCGTGGTCGGGTCACGGCTAGTCTTCAATAACTTCAAGGCAAATTCGAAAGTTTTTAAAAAGATCTTCTTGGTGCTCAACAATTCATTTTTTTGGGAAAAATTGTTTGTAGTAAAAAAAAAGAAAATTTTGATTAATATGTACATTTAAACACTATTGCCATAATAAGATTAATGTGCAATCATACTAAGGAAAAGAAAACGACTTTCAATGAATGACGTTTAAAGTGATTTCCACCTAATTCGATTGAACGTTATTCTTTGAATATTGATAAATTGTTCAAAGCGAACTTAAAATAATATTTTCAATGTTCAAAAGTTTGTTCTGTGTTAAATACATTCTGAAATGCCGAAGAAAATTTTGATTTTTATGCAAGCAACTGCAATAATAATTCTAATAATGTGCAATTACCAAAATAATTAAGAGACTTTCAGTGAATGAACATCGAAGTAACTTCTGCTCAATTCGATTGAACATTGTTTGTGGTTGTTGGAAAATTGCTTAAAGCGAACTCCAAAACTTCATTTATTGGGAATTAACTTCAAAATTCAATTAGAAAGATTTGGATTAATGAAATGAAAAAGACTTTCAGTGAAGTAACTTCTTCCCAATTCGATTAAACATTATTTGTGATTGTTAGAAAATTTCTTGGAGCAAATTCCAAAACTTCATTTATTTGTTCAATCAAGTTGTTTCTTGAATCTCGCGTTCACGAAACAACGAAGCAATTTTTATAGAAAACATTAAAACTTCAATTCTCCAAATACCTACCCCATAATCAAATACTTATTTACCTCGAGTGGCTCGAAAAACATTTCCTCAAATTATCTCTCAAGTAGCTGAAATTGTCACAAGAGTACAATCGGAAGTTAACTCACTTAAAATGCTATTGTTCAAAGTTCAAAATTATAACTTACGACTTTTATTTGTATTTCGACTGGAGTTTAGCTAATTTTCAAAATTTCCAACTTGTTTAGACAATCCATAAAATGTTTTATGGTGTGTTTCATACTTAAAACTGATAATTATTTAAATATTTGGCGAATACTCCCCAGTTTCTCACTCGCATGACATTCATTTAATTTTTTTACTTTCTCATATGAGGTACTCATATATGTGAGAGTATATAGATTTTCTCAAAAACCAAAAACCACAAACGCTCTAAACTTTGTATTTAGACTTTGTACCATACCAGGACGTGAAAATAAGCTTTTAATTGAAATCGGCCACGGGGTAGTTTATGTCCTTGTCATTTTTCGGTTTTTTTGAATTTTTCTCGAAATTCGCTCCAAAATTTTTTTTTGAAATTTTGAATATTTATTGTACGATTAAATGGGTATAAAAAAGTTTTCTAACGATTTTGGCTAAATCTTCTCTGAAGAGCACTTTATACTTGTCAATTTTCGTTTTTTTCAATTTTTTTCGAAATCCACTACACGAATTTTTTTTAAACTTTGAATATTTATTCTACTATTGAATATGTATAAAAAAGTTTTCTAATGTTTTTGGCTAAGCCTTCTGTGAAGGATACTTTATGCTTGTCGATTTTTGGTTTTTTGTATTATTCTCGGAATTCGATCCAAGAATTCTTTTAAACTTTAAAAATTTATTGTGCAATTAAATATGTATGAAAAGGTTTGTAATGTTTTCGGCTAAATTTTCTGTAAAGAGCACTTTTATACTTGTGGTTTTTCGATTTTTGAATTTTTCTCAAAATTTGATACAAAAATTTATTTTAAATTTAGAATATTATATTCTACCATTGAATGAGTATAAGATAAACTTTTCTATCGTTTTTTGCAAAATCTTCTGTGAAAGGCACTTTGTATCATTCTTCAATTTTTTGAATTTTTCCCAAAATTTGCTCCAAGAATTTTTATAAAATTTTGAGTACCTATTCTACATTAGATATAATATATAAAAAAGTTTTGTAACGTTTTTGGTACTTGTCGTTTTTCGGTTTTTTGCTTAAATTAACCCCTATATATAAGAAAGTACTCTGACGAACACATCACGATTTTTATTGCTTATAAATCAACCAATGCAACCAATGCAACCGCACCAACTCAATCGAATAAAATTAGCATTCCTTATAACTTTTACCCAAGAAGAATCACTCCTGGGTTGTTAGTGAAAAGATCCATCGAGCATATTTGCCTGAACTATTAATGTAGATACATAAAAAAAATACTCCACTACTGAAAGTCTTAATTGAGCAACGTCGTAATTAGTTATGATACTTCTGCTTAAAAAGAGTCACTCCTGATTAAGTAATGAAAAGATCCCATATGCCTGAACTATTAACGTAATTAATGGTTCCATGAAAAATATCCCAGTAAATGTCGTGACAGAGTTTTGACTCATTCCAACAAAATTGGAACTAATTAGGGCTCTTTTACTAAACTAAAGTCTAAGAGATTAAGTAATGGAAAATTCTATCGACCGTATATGGATCAATTTAGATCTATGTAGAATCCTAGTAAATATCCTAATGGATCCATTTGAATTTGGATACTTTTCTCGTATGACAACCCATTTCTAACTTACATACTTCCAAATAGTTCCAACTCGCATATTGAAACGCATTGTAATCGTACATGCTCCATTACCCACGATCCATTAAAATAATTTTCCACCGGCTGTATATTATTGTATAACTAGTTAATTAAACCTGACTTGAGCTTTATGGAAAATGTCATTTCAATCAAAATCAATTTTTTAAACTTTAACATAAACCGAATACTTCCTAAAATAATTTTGGTTTAATTCCGGATAACATAAATTCGCCGAACAAATCTTTGAAAATAATATTCTTTACGAGAAACGCTTAATTTGATGTGAATTATCAACATTTCGGTGTATTTTTAGAATCTGGCACCGAGTCGTATAAATATTTCACACATTTTTCTCGGATGTTAATAGAGAGAGAACGAGAGGAAACATGAAAAAACATTTTGTACGCGAAATAGACGTCTCCTAAAGATAGTAACAATACAAGAATGAGTAACGTCTATAAATCTGACCATGAGATAATTTATCTCATGACATAAATTAATTGGAATTGATTATAGTTGATTACAAATTCATTACCAATACATTTGTTACGCACATGTTATGATAATTTCGAATAAATTAGTATAAATTAAGCGATAAACACGAAATTACTAATTCAATGGTAGAATATATATTCTAAATTTAAAATAAATTCTTGTAGCAAATTTTGAGAAAAATTCAAAAACCGAAAAACCACAAGTATAAAGTGCTCTTCACAGAAGAAAAACAAAAAATCGACAAGTATAAAGTATCCTTCACAGAAGATTTAGCCAAAAACATTAGAAAACTTTTTGATACATATTCAATAGTAGAATAAATATTCAAAGTTTAAAAAAAAATCGTAAAGTGGATTTCGAAAAAATTTGAAAAAGCCGAAATTTTACAAGTATAAAGTGCCCTTCACAGAAGATTGAGCCAAAATCGTTAGAAAACTTTTTTACACCCATTTAATTGTACAATAAATATTCAAAGTTTCAAAAAAATTCTTTGGGCGAATTTCGAGAAAAATTCAAAAAATCGAAAAATGACAAGAGTATACTACCCTTTTATCCTGGCCGATTTTAATGAAAAGCTTATTTTCACGTCCTGGTATGGTACAAAATCTAAATACATAGTTTTGACCGTTTGGTGGTTTTTAGTTTTTGTGAAAATCCTACCACAGACATACATACATACACACACATACATACATACATACAGACAGACGACTTTCCAAAAACATGTTTTTTTGACTCAGGGGACCTCAAAACGTTCAGAAATGCTAATAACTCAATTTCGAAAAATCGACCCGATTACAATACTACTCTCTTATATATGAGTACCTCATATGAGAAAGTAAAAATTAATGTGTAAAAGATTTTTAAATCTTTTATGTTATGTAGGTAATACTATAAGGGAAATGCACAAATTCCTTAAAAGTTTATGAAACATTCTCAAGAAACCTCATGAGGTTTCTTGAGCGTTTAGAAAGATCTTAAGAGTATGTAATAATATAAGAATTTCCTAAACCATCTAGAACCATTTTGACTCTTTAAATAAACTCTTGACCTGGATGGATCGTAAAGAAATATATCTAATAGCAATGTAACATTTTAGAAGAAATCTAGAAGGTTTAAAAAATACAAATGCACCTCTACTATATGGAGGGTGTTGCAAAACTAATTTGCAAACTAACTGCAAAAACACACACACACACACTCGCCGCGGAACCAGTCCCCGTGCGCCGTGGGCTTTCATCTCTTCCGGTGTCTCCATGTAGTCATCTGAGGTGAGGTGAGGCACGACGCCTCCTCACTTTTCTCTATGTCCATGGCACGTAATTAAACAATACAGCTCACCATTTTCTCGCCGTTTGAGGTTAGGTTCGGTGTCAGCTGTCCGAAAGTCTAGACGCTCTCCGGTGTTGCCACGTTGACCTCTTTGGTAGCACATGTAAACGATTTGGCGATCGGCTCGGTTCGCGGGCGCGATGGAAGAGGTACACTTTACGTGCATTCTGGCAACACGGCTTTGACCTCGGATTACTTATCACGCGTGACGCGGTTTTTCGACCAATACCCCATCTCAATGTATACAACATGCGCAAAGAAGTTTCACTTCAAAAATACAAATGCACCTCTACAATATGGAGGGTGTCGAAAAAATAATTTTAAAAAAATACTTTATAAGTTTCAGAAATTGTTTACTATCCCAGAAGATTTTTTTCTATATATTTCATATATTTCACCAGTCTTCAAAAAAGGCTCAAGATCAGATCCGAAGAACTACAGAGGGATTGCCGTCATCCCTACTATTGGTAGAATATATTCCAGGATATTAAAAACCTTAGTTGAGGAGGGTATCAAAGAGAAGCAACCAGAAGAACAGGCAGGCTTTCGGGCAGGACGGTCAACGGTAGATAATATTTTCACTGTCAAAATCGCAACAGAAAAAAGAATACAACGTAACAGAGAGACACATATAGCCTTCATTGATTTGGAGAAAGCTTATGGTAGTGTCCCAGTCTCACAATTATGGAAAGCAATGGAGGATTTGAATATCAGCAAAAGTTTAATAAAGACCACTAAAATGTACTATGAACAGAACACAGCCATGATCAAACTAGGGAATAGATTAACCACTTCATTTGAGACAACAAAAGGCCTGAGGCAGGGATGTTGCCTATCTCCCACCCTTTTCAAAATTTACTTGGACAGATCTTTAGTAAAGTGGACAAAGAAATGCAAAAATATGGGACTGAGGGTGGGAGATGACAAATTGTTCACATTATACTTCGCAGACGATCAAGTCGTCTTAGCGGAGGACGAGGAAGACCTTTCATATATGGTTAGAAAACTCAAAGAAGAGTATTAAGCAGCCGGGTTAACTATGAATTTGGCGAAGTGTGAATATCTTGCTGTCGGTAAAGAAGAGGTTGAGAATTTAATTTTGGGGGATGAGAGTTTGAGAGGAGTGGAAAAAAGTAAATATCTGGGAGTGATTCTGAATAAATATGGAAACAGTAAAGATGAGATAGGAGAAAGAATAAATAAAGGACGATCTGTTACTCGAGCATTATTAAACTCTTTGTGTTGGGACAAAAACATAACAAAAAAAAAACTAAAAAATATATTTATGAAAGTATGGTTCAAAGTGTCACTTTGTATGGCTCAGAGGTATGGGATGTATCCAGTGCAAACAAGAAAAAACTAATGGCCACAGAGATGGATTTCCTTAGAAGAAGCTGCAGACGGTCAAGATTGGAAAGAGTCAGAAACGAGGTTATACGGGCAGAAATGAATATGAGTAGACCAATATCGGAAGAAGGCGACAATTGACATGGTTCGGACACGTCAAGAGGATGGCTGATGATAGATGGCCTAGAAGAATGCTGGAGTGGATACCACCCGAGAGAAGAAAGAGGGGACGACCTCGGAGAAGCTGGCGAGATGATGTTGAAGACGCCATGACTACGAGAAATTTAGAGGAAAATCTATGTTATGAGAGGGAAAAATGGAAGTTGGGGACGGAGAGACGGCGACAGCTGTAGCAATCCGAATATATATGGTACGTTCCACGCCGAATTTAGCTTTTTTTTTAGATTTGGCCCAAAATCAACTAAAACGGTCCTTTTGGGTCCCTGAAACTCTCCTTAAATTTTTAGGGCCCTAAGTGGAATTGAACTCAAGTTATGGACAATTGAAAGTTGAAATTTTCAGGTTCGGCTCCAAAACCAAAAATTTTCAACCATCCATAACTTGTAAAAATACCCATTTTTATGAAAAAAGTTTTAAACAAAAGTTGTTTGCAATGCTTTAAACTTTCGGAAACTGCTAAAAAAAAGTTCATCTGACATGGTTCACTATTGACGAGTCTTGGCGCCATTAGTCGTCAGGCCGCAAAAAAAAACATTATCAGCTTTCCTGACCAAAAAAATCAGGAGCGTAGCTGGATTCGATATAAAACTTTTCAGCCCAAACAAAAGTTAGCCAGACCTAAGGGCTTAGAGAAAAAAAAATGGTTTTCAGGTTCAGCTTCAAAACCAAAAATTTTCAACCATCCATAATTTGTAAAAATACCCATTTTTATGAAAAAAGTTTTAAACAAAAGTTGTTTGCAATGCTTTAAACTTTCGGAAACTGCTAAAAAAAAGTTCATCTGACATGGTTCACTATTGACGAGTCTTGGCGCCATTAGTCGTCAGGCCGCAAAAAAAAACATTATCAGCTTTCCTGACCAAAAAAATCAGGAGCGTAGCTGGATTCGATATAAAACTTTTCAGCCTAAACAAAAGTTAGCCAGACCTAAGGGCTTAGAGAAAAAAAATGGTTTTCAGGTTCAGCTTCAAAACCAAAAATTTTCAACCATCCATAATTTGTAAAAATACCCATTTTTATGAAAAAAGTTTTAAACAAAAGTTGTTTGCAATGCTTTAAACTTTCGGAAACTGCTAAAAAAAAGTTCATCTGACATGGTTCACTATTGACGAGTCTTGGCGCCATTAGTCGTCAGGCCGCAAAAAAAAACATTATCAGCTTTCCTGACCAAAAAAATCAGGAGCGTAGCTGGATTCGATATAAAACTTTTCAGCCCAAACAAAAGTTAGCCAGACCTAAGGGCTTAGAGAAAAAAAAATGGTTTTCAGGTTCAGCTTCAAAACCAAAAATTTTCAACCATCCATAATTTGTAAAAATACCCATTTTTATGAAAAAAGTTTTAAACAAAAGTTGTTTGCAATGCTTTAAACTTTCGGAAACTGCTAAAAAAAAGTTCATCTGACATGGTTCACTATTGACGAGTCTTGGCGCCATTAGTCGTCAGGCCGCAAAAAAAAACATTATCAGCTTTCCTGACCAAAAAAATCAGGAGCGTAGCTGGATTCGATATAAAACTTTTCAGCCTAAACAAAAGTTAGCCAGACCTAAGGGCTTAGAGAAAAAAAATGGTTTTCAGGTTCAGCTTCAAAACCAAAAATTTTCAACCATCCATAATTTGTAAAAATACCCATTTTTATGAAAAAAGTTTTAAACAAAAGTTGTTTGCAATGCTTTAAACTTTCGGAAACTGCTAAAAAAAAGTTCATCTGACATGGTTCACTATTGACGAGTCTTGGCGCCATTAGTCGTCAGGCCGCAAAAAAAAACATTATCAGCTTTCCTGACCAAAAAAATCAGGAGCGTAGCTGGATTCGATATAAAACTTTTCAGCCCAAACAAAAGTTAGCCAGACCTAAGGGCTTAGAGAAAAAAAAATGGTTTTCAGGTTCAGCTTCAAAACCAAAAATTTTCAACCATCCATAATTTGTAAAAATACCCATTTTTATGAAAAAAGTTTTAAACAAAAGTTGTTTGCAATGCTTTAAACTTTCGGAAACTGCTAAAAAAAAGTTCATCTGACATGGTTCACTATTGACGAGTCTTGGCGCCATTAGTCGTCAGGCCGCAAAAAAAAACATTATCAGCTTTCCTGACCAAAAAAATCAGGAGCGTAGCTGGATTCGATATAAAACTTTTCAGCCTAAACAAAAGTTAGCCAGACCTAAGGGCTTAGAGAAAAAAAATGGTTTTCAGGTTCAGCTTCAAAACCAAAAATTTTCAACCATCCATAATTTGTAAAAATACCCATTTTTATGAAAAAAGTTTTAAACAAAAGTTGTTTGCAATGCTTTAAACTTTCGGAAACTGCTAAAAAAAAGTTCATCTGACATGGTTCACTATTGACGAGTCTTGGCGCCATTAGTCGTCAGGCCGCAAAAAAAACATTATCAGCTTTCCTGACCAAAAAAATCAGGAGCGTAGCTGGATTCGATATAAAACTTTTCAGCCCAAACAAAAGTTAGCCAGACCTAAGGGCTTAGAGAAAAAAAATGGTTTTCAGGTTCAGCTTCAAAACCAAAAATTTTCAACCATCCATAATTTGTAAAAATACCCATTTTTATGAAAAAAGTTTTAAACAAAAGTTGTTTGCAATGCTTTAAACTTTTGGAAATTGCTAAAAAAAAGTTCATCCAGCACGGTTCACTGTTGACGGGTCTGGGCGCCATTATTCGTCAGGCCGCCAAAAAAAAACATTATCAGCTTTCCTGACCAAAAAAATCAGGAACGTAGGTGGATCCGATACAAAACGTTTAAGCCCACACAGAAGTTCGCCAGACCTAAGGGCTGGTCCCAAATTTGAAAATTTGTGTTGAAAATTCAAATTTCCAGAACAATTCTTGTGGAAGGTTGCTTCAGCGTTGTCGTCAACCGTTGTGGACCTTCAAAAACATCAACAAGAGCAACAATTTGGGTGAGAGTCGCTTCTTGGATAAAAAATGTGCGTCAAGCGAAGTGATCTGGGATCAAAATTCAAGTATTTTGAGGAATTTTGAGTTTTTGAGCCGCCGGGGACTTGGAAAGTGCTCTATTTATATGAAAATAGCATGCCAACCTTAGTGATGTTGATCCCCAGTCAACTTCTAGAAAAAATGTCGCTCATGGTTTGAGATTAACTGGCAAACAGTGGATTTCTGGGGGCTCAATGGAATTTTGTTGATATCAAGGGATTTTTGCCGGATTTCACCATTTTTTTTTTCTCGGAGCTCTTTGGTCTGGCTAACTTCTGTTTGGGCTCAAAAGATTTGTATCGAATCCAGCTACGCTCCTGATTTTTTTGGTCAGGAAAGCTGATAATGTTTTTTTTTTGGCGGCCTGACGACTAATGGCGCCAAGACTCGTCGATAGTGAACCATGTCGGATGAACTCTTTTTTAGCAGTTTCCAATAGTTTAAAGCATTGTAAACAACTTTTGTTTAAAACTTTTTTCATAAAAATGGGTATTTTTACAAATTATGGATGGTTGAAAATTTTTGGTTTTGAAGCTGAACCTGAAAACCATTTTTTTTCTCTAAGCCCTTAGGTCTGGCTAACTTTTGTTTGGGCTGAAAAGTTTTGTATCGAATCCAGCTACGCTCCTGATTTTTTTGGTCAGGAAAGCTGATAATGTTGTTTTTTGGCGGCCTGACGACTAATGGCGCCAAGACTCGTCAATAGTGAACCATGTCGGATGAACTTTTTTTAGCAGTTTCCGAAAGTTTAAAGCATTGCAAACAACTTTTGTTTGAAACTTTTTTCACAAAAATGGGTATTTTTACAAATTATGGATGGTTGAAAATTTTTTGTTTTGGAGCCGAACCTGAAAATTTCAATTTTCAATTATCCATAACTTGAGTTCTATTCCACTTGTGGCCCTAAAAATTTAGGGGGAGTTTCGGGGGCCCAAAAGGAACGTTTAAGTTGATTTTGGGCCAAATCTAAAAAAAAAATCTAAATTCGGCGTGGAACGTACCATATATAAGATTTTTTTGGGAATATTGTATTGCTGAAATATGCCCTGCAGTATGTGCATAATGAATTTTAACAGTACCTACATTTGATAACCTGACACTTGTAAGTACTTGTAAAAAATTCTTAAAAAGTATTTCAAAACGAACTGAAATTACTGTTATTCTCTTTTCCAAAACTTTCCTGCTCGAAAGAGGCAGAAAATTACATTCAAAGCAGAAAATTGCGATCTCTTTACTCGCTACCGTTCAAAAAAGAGAACAACCCTCGACGTAACGTAAGAAATACACGCGTAGCATGCAGTTACTAAAAATAAACCGTCGGTAGCTAAACAGCCGCTAATCAGCACTCTGATCTGAATCAGTCGGAGGTATGTTAATTTTCCCTCGTTCCCTCTCTCTCTCTCTCTCTCTCTCTCTCTTTGGGTTTTTTCGTGTCTACTGACGGAAAATGCGGGGCATCGAATCGAAAATGAACCAGAAATACTCTCTCGTATTCCGGCAGGCCGAGCGAAATAATAAGAGCGTGACGAGCTGCAACAACGTTTCCTTTTAATTCCAGAAGAGGTACAGATTAATATTTAACGAAGGCGGTAACACACGTAATCGGCACGTAATCTCGCCGACGACGGGATTACTTAACGTCGCCGTCGATGAAAATTTAAATTTTTATGCAAATCCCAGAGATTCGTGTTCGGTGAACGTGCAAAGAGGTGCTGGTTCAAAGTAACAAGGTGATCAACCACATTGAACACCAGATGTTGAACCTTTCTTCAACGATTATGGCATAAAAATGGCATAGGGGCCCCAAGATTGACCTAAGTATCCCCACGAGGTGCCCCCAGATGGTATATGGGCCTAGGGCCCACTTGAACCAAAAATAGGCCCCGTTAAATTGAGGGGACGATATATCCTAAATTGCCTGATCGTTTCCAAAAGTTGTAAAATTTAAAAACCAAACTAAAATCTCCATCGGGAACGGCTAATACAAGGATAAGGATAATACTATCAGTTCAGGGTCATTATCAGCGGCGGGCGCAA
The DNA here is from genome assembly GCA_946251905.1 of Cryptocephalus moraei. Lineage (NCBI taxonomy): Eukaryota > Metazoa > Arthropoda > Insecta > Coleoptera > Chrysomelidae > Cryptocephalus > Cryptocephalus moraei. The sequence goes on along the minus strand of OX276465.1, from coordinate 17,666,017 downwards.
ATTGGGTGAAAAGTACCTGAGCATATTGATTGGGCGAAGGGATCTCGGGACTGACTTAATCCGACAGGCGAACAGGGCGATAGTGATTTGCGTATTCCCTTGCCCGTATCCATTCTCCTTGCCCTTTAATACCATTTTCCTTGCCCTCTTGTCCTTTAATACCTTCGCGATAAAGATGGGATTTCCCGTAATTTGCGTATTCCCTTACCCTTTACAATTTCTTCTGGGTCGAAAATACCTGTACAATAAAACCACCTTTTCGGTCATCGTGTCGAAAATCACTATGTCGTTTTCGAAGGTTCTAGTTATTTCAGGAACCATCGCGAATACAATCGAGGTGTATATAAGCGGGCTTGCGGTCGGCGATTAGATTAGACGTGAAGCCGCGAGTGAATAAACAAGCCGAAAAACGGACGAGCGAGAGCATATAAATAAATTATTAATTAAGAGTGCGATATGAATTAATTAGTTAGGAAATAGTTAAGATATATTAAGTAGTGTGTAGTGTAACATTAGGACAGTCTATATAAATTAGAAATAAACGTTACTAAAGTCACTAGATATATAAAGTAGCGCAATTGGCAAGGACAATTTGTTAGACAGAGAAAACACTATTTGGAATCAAAATGGCGCAGTTACAGTTGTCAAACGTTTGTCAACTGCCATTTTAAATTGTCACGAGAGGAAGTTCAAGTTCAATCGTAATAAATAAAACGTTGCCATTACAAGTTTTCGTTTTGATTTCTTCTACAAATTTCACAAACTACTCCACATACAGTCGAATGCAAAACATTTTGGTTGTTTGTCATGTCATGTCATGTCAAACATGTCATTTTTTCAAAGATATGCAACCAAATAGCAACATTTGAATTTACCGCGTAATTTTGGAATCAAAATGGCGGCCGAATTGCGTTACTTTGGATACATAGTGACTTTAAAGGCGGAAACAGACTATCGTCACGTCACGTGAGTTCACGTGCTGTCACGTTAACTCACGTCACTTTGACGTAACCTCAGTCTGGTTCTAATACATTTAAATACCATGTGGAATATTACTCCGCACTTTTTATCCGTGACGTGAGTTAACGTGACAGCACGTGAGCTCACGTGACGTGACGATAGTCTGTTTCCGCCTTAAACGTTACAATATGTAAGCGCCCATTACCTTTAATAAACCAGGTAAATGTCCGCGTTGTCCGCGGCAATAAAACAAACAAACAAAGCGCCGCACGCTGGAAAAAATACGCCCGGCGAACGAAAGTGAACGCTTTAAACGTGACTTGCGCAAAGGTTGCGCAAAACTTTGGCGCGCGGCAATTTTGTGGAAGGTAAGAGGTATACGATAATACCGAAAATATTGTAACGAAATCGATAATCTATTTAATATCATGTAAAATGGCATAATTACACATCAACCTTGTCAAATATGTAAGTTAATTAACGACGTTTCAATTTAAGAAAAGAAGGAAAATACAGTCATCCAACGTAGATATGTAATTTGTTTGTGATGCAACACCTTTCGATCAAAAGTACATATGTAAAAACGATCGTTTAAATGACGAATTGCCAAACACATTTAATTATCTTCATCTAATTTGCACTCCAGGAAATCTAATTACAACTGGTACATTAAAAACGACATAAAATAGTAACGATTGCCTTAAGCAATAACGAAACGTATATACGTACTTACATATGTACGTATGGATTACAACGCAAGAAAACCGCCGGAATGTATTACATTAGCATTAATAAATCAAATTATAAACAATGCAAGTGACAAAGTAGATATAACTACAATTAATCGATATAATGTAGGTCAAGGATTTAATTGATGACAATTACAAAAACGTGATGTGTTCATCAGAGTACTTTCTCATATATAGGGATTAATTTAAGCAACAATAACGACAAGTACCTATAAAGTACTCCTCACAGTAGATTTAGCCAAAAACGTTACAAAACTTTTTTATATATTATATATCTAATGTAGAATAGGTACTCAAAATTTTATAAAAATTCTTGGAGCAAATTTCGGGAAAAATTCAAAAAATTGAAGAATGATACAAAGTGCCTTTCACAGAAGATTTTGCAAAAAACGATAGAAAAGTTTATCTTATACTAATTCAATGGTAGAATATATATTCTAAATTTAAAATACATTCTTGTAGCAAATTTTGAGAAAATTCAAACACCGAAAAACCACAAGTATAAGGTGCTCTTCACAGAAGATTTAGCCGAAAACGTTACAAACCATTCTATACATATTTAATTGCACAATAAATTTTCAAAGTTTAAAAAGAATTTTTGGAACGAATTCCGAGAATAATAAAAAAAAAACAAAAATGGACAAGTATAAAGTATCCTTCACAGAAGATTTAGCCAAAAACGTTAGAAAACTTTTTTATACATATTCAATAGTAGAATAAATATTCAAAGTTTTAAAAAAATCGTGGAGTGGATTTCGAAGAAAATTGAAAAAAACCGAAAATTGACAAGTATAAAGTGCCCTTCACAGAACATTTAGCCAAAAACGCTAGAAAACTTTTTTATACCTATTTAATCGTACAATAAATGTTCACAGTTTCAAAAAAATTCTTCCAGCGAATTTCGAAAAAAATTCAAAAAACCGAAAAATAACAATAGTAAACTACCCTTTTATCCTGACCTATTTCAATTAAAAGCTTATTTTTATGTCCTGGTATGGTACAAAGTTTAAATACATAGTTTTGACCGTTTGTGGTTTTTTGTTTTCGAGAAAATCCTACCACAGTTATACACACATATAGGAAGGCTCGCGATAAATGAATTTTATGACGCACCGGCTTATCGCAAGAAGTTAAGGGTCTATTGTGTCTTAATGCTTTTATTGTAGGTATTTTGCCGCCGAATTTCGAGCAGCTCTCCGAGAAAAAGTTAAATGAGGTACTGCCCATTGTTGGGTCGTGTCCTGACTGCCAAAATGATGGTGCTAATAGCCTGGCAATACATCTAAAGATTAAGTACCTCGAAGAAGAGGAGAAGGTCATAACGGGAGCCTTCCTATACATACAGACAGTTTTCCAAAAACATGTTTTTTGGACTCAGGAGACCTCAAAACGTTCAGAAATGCTAATAACTCAATTTCGAAAAATCGACCCGATTACAATACCTACTTTCTCATATATGAGTACCTCATATGAGAAAGTAAAAAACATATATAACTGAAATAATTTAAAACATGTTTGGAACTCCTGCAAGCTTTAATGTTAGTTTTAAAAATTTGTTTCCAATTGTAAGACTGATTTTATTTATCTATTACTTTCTACCTATTTTACTTCCATTCCCCCCTGCTTTTCAAATTGTTATTTATATTTCGCCTAGAGAAAACAACACGTGGTTCGTCTTATATGAGATAAGTTCGAAATTCCGTTCTTAAAGTGGAATATTATCGAAACACTACTCAAGTGTTGGGCCCATCCCTAAGAACGGGAAAAGGGAAGATTCTGAGTGCGTTACAGTTTTAAAAAGGCGTGTTAGTCTTATATCATCGCTCATGAGAGTTGGTGTTGTTAAGTACGTGATATTTATTTAACTGTGCAAAGGACATTCGTATTGAGCAGAGTAATTGGAAGAAGCCACTAATTGGTGAGTTTATCACTGAGCCATTCATTCTTAGACTGTTGATTAACTAACTAACTCTTTAATTAATTAACCATCGGTATTTAGAAATGAGAAATAATCGTAGTTGTCTCTATTTGGTACTCCAAACATTATAGTCAGTGACTGTTAACACGGTGCCGCCTTTTATCTCAAGGCAGGGTACTTCGCGCGTTTCTCCCTTAGTACTCATTGCACGTTCTTGGGGTAATTGCCACTAGTAGGTGACGGGTACCTTGCGCGTCCCTCCCCTGGTACCATTGCACGATCAGTACTAGTGTATTGCGTTTTCCTAGGATCTCGGGTGGTACTTCGCGCGTCTCTCCCTTAGTACCATTGCACACTCGGCCCTAGATGTTTATGATATTGGTGTTTCCTAGTAGCTGGGGCGGGTACTTCGCGCGACTCTCCCTTAGTACCCCCTGCACGCCCAGTACTGGTGTGTTTGAGGTCTGGTGGGTATTTTGCGCGTTACACCCCTAATACCCATTGCACAAGCCAGACGAAAATAGAGAGAAAAACGATAAACTATGATACCTACTGTCTGATTTGATATTTGTTCTGATTACTTGATTCTACAATTTCACCAAGTCTAAAGTAATAGAATTTATCATTGTCTGTAAATTAACAGAGAGAATGAGTTGCTCAAAGTCGTTTTTATTTCTTTGTTCCAGAAGTGCAGTCGTCTCGAACCTAAGACCCCTCGCCATCTGGCCCACACAGACAATTTTTTATAAACAAGTCAAGTGCCTACACCATTTACTCTCATTACTATTATTATTATTACATATCAATATAATCATTTATATATATTATTATACTACCAATTTAATTAAAAGTGGGATCATATACTACTAATTACTCAAAATTGGGATTATTACTATTATCATAATTTTATGCTCTACAAATTAATTAAAAGGGGGAGTATATACTACACTTATATGTATAACCTCCTTTTTATAAAACTCCAACTTCCAAATTCAAATTTTCGACTTTACCAGTTAGTTCATACATGAGCAGATAACATTTTGACAAAACTTTGTGAAGGCAACTTGTTTGAATTACAGAACTCGCTACGCTCGTCCTGTAAACTTTCAAACGCGTGCCTTAAACGTGCACTTTTCACACTTGTATCATAAAATAACTATTCAAAAGAGGTGCCTTATCTCGCTTTTCCTAATACGTCCCTTCGAAATGACTTAACTGTGACGGTCGACGTGTGATTCACCGAACACGTCGAAAACTTGCCCGAGACGCAACGTTACGAAACCCGACGTGACTTCACGTCCAAAGTCCGAAAAGTGAGTAGGTAAGCAAGATCGGACCTGCTCGAGACCGCCGAAAATAATAAAAAAAAAATAAGAATGACGCCACGAGCGCCGCCCGCGGTCACTTCAAACGGAGATAGGCGTTATCGAATCGACGACGACTCATCGATAACGTCGGATCGACGGCGCTTCGCGCCAGTCCCGACTTGTAGCCCGATAAGAACGTAGAAAACGAAAAAAAGTGCGTATATAAGAGAGTGAAAGATGGAGCCGCAGGAAAGAATCGAGACGGAAACGTCGAGGAAGACACCATTCGACAGATTTCGGAAGACTAACAGCGTCAGCAGCCTGATCGAACGCTTCGAGAAGCAGATAGTGGAAGAGGAGAGTGCGACGAGGAGTTACAAAGCAGAGCCTAAGAGGATCAGTTGCGCAGAGGATATTTCTCGTGGGGCGCCCACGAGGAAGGGACCGACCGAGACCCCAGAGGATCAGATCAGGGTCGTCGAATCCATCGGGAGGACCCCATCAGCGGAGACGGTGAGGAGGATCCCCATCGAAGTCGTAGAGGTACCAGCCGAGAAGACCCCATACCAAATCCTAGAGGAACCAGTCAGAAGAGACCAGATCGAAATTGCCACCATCAGGCCCATCACCAAAATCCCCATTGAAGTCGTAGAGGTACCAGCCGAGCAAACCCCAATCCAAATCCTAGAGGAACCAGTCAGAAGAGACCAGATCGAAATCGTGACCATCAGGCCCATCACCAAAATCCCCATCGAAGTCGTAGAGGTACCAGCCGAGCAAACCCCAATCCAAATCCTAGAGGAACCAATCAGAAGAGACCAGATCGAGATCGTCCCCATCAGGCCCATCACCAAAATCCCCATTGAAGTCGTAGAGGTACCAGCCGAGCAAACCCCAATCCAAATCCTAGAGGAACCAATCAGAAGAGACCAGATCGAGATCGTCCCCATCAGGCCCATCACCAAAATCCCCATTGAAGTCGTAGAGGTACCAGTCGAGCAGACCCCAATCCAAATCCTAGACGAACCTATCAGAAACGACCAGATCGAGATCGTCACCATCAAGGAACCCACCAAATTCCAGGAGAATGATCGCCTCCTCTTAGAACCACAAGGAGCGATCACCTTCACCTCGGACGATCGAGATGTCGCGACCTTCCAGAGTAAACCCATGGAGACGGACGGACTGGTCGGTTTGGCCCCGGGGCGGAAGGGCGGCGCCTTCAAGACGAGGGGGATGCGGGTGAGTGCGGAAGCAGCCCCGGCCGCCCCCAAAAACTTCGTCGACGTGCCCGATTTCGGGTATTACGGCATAGATGGGTCGTTGCAGACCGAATTCTAGAATCCCGGGATTCACGTCTAGAATCCAGAGGAGTTGCGATTTTCCCCCCACGGATGTCGGGGGGCGCGAGGTGGCCAAGTATGTAGCCTTAGCCGCGAAACATCTGCGCATGAGCGGGTGTGATGAAATGACTGTTATTTCGTTTTAAGAAGTTCGAATAAAGTGATGTAAGAGACGAGTGAATTTTTTAATTAATTCCTGTCCTGATAAGATAAAGTTTTGGAAAAACAACGGAGCGATAGGCGATACATGGCAGCCAAAGGAACGTCCTGCAAGAGGTTTATACAATATTTTAAAACAGTTCACTAAAATGAAAGAATTGTTCTGTCTAAATGAGGCAGCACATTTCAAAAATTTACAATAATTTATATGTTTCAACAATATCTATTTTAACAACGTCCGTTGTTTTTCTAACAAAGTGAAGACAAGAGAACATACACTCCTATAAAATATACCAAGTGTTCTACAAACGGTCTTGAAAGATGAAGTCCTATTTTCCAGCAAAGAAATAACACTTTTTGGAAATATGTAAGTAGCTACTCCAATAAGTTAAATTTTTTCTCTAAACAAAGTGATACATATCACCCATTTAGTTATTGTGCTAAAGCCAATTTTTTTTAAATTGACAGTTTATTTTATATTGGGAAAATCTGAGACTGATGTTTAAAAAACTTTATACAACTAGTTCTATTTAGAACTGGCCAATTATTATAAATAAAAAAATATACCAGATTGAAACTCAAAAAACCCCATGGCATGCCAGGCTGAAAGGTAGATTTGTGGATAGGATATAGAGTAATATAACAGCCACGATGTGTCAAAAAAATGTATACGAGGTGTTAAAAAAAAACAAACGTCAAAATTTCTAACTTTTTGCATATAACTTTTTATATGTACATTTCTCAAAAATTAGTTTTATACAAAAGTCGTTCGCCTCTATAAGATCAACAAAAAACCTAAGTACATTTTTCTCTCAGACGCGAAATTAAAGTTTTTTTTTAAATAACAAGCCGCCATTTTGAAACCGCATTTTAATTCATCTTTTTTGACTTCGTTAACGAATACAATACTAGATGAATCTACCAAAAATAGTAGCAACAAATAAGAATTTGACAGTGACAATCGAGAATAGAAAAGGAATATTAGAAGAAAATAGACCACTTTCAAAAAAACAATTTTCATTTTAAATTCTTTGAATTTTGTCTTAAATTTCAATTCAAAATATTTTTTGTTTATTAAATGAAAATTTTGAAATTTTAAATTTTTTGATTTGATTTATCAAAAAATTATAATATACTCATAACAGTGAAAATGGGAGACTGGAGTGACATCCTAAAAACAAATTTAACCATGTCAGTCTAAGGGGTCCTCTAAGTCCACGTGTCTACGTAAGTCATATTTACGTCAATGTAAGTGTAAGATGTTAAAAATTACAATAAATTTTCATTAAAATGATTTCTTCAATTTAGGTCAAAATGTGCATTAAATGCCATGATAAATATTACCTATAACTTATAATTAACAATAGCTTAAAAAAAATAAAAAGTTAATTGTATCTAATGTGCGGTTAAAACGAAATTATAATTATCGTTACTTGCCTAAAATATGATATAAAATCAGAATAATTGTGGTGTAATATTGTACTCACATACATAATAGACCAAGAGCTGGGCACGAGATTTCAACATCATCAGTAATATGGAATTTGTAAAGAGGAATAAATTCTATTACCATCAGTTATTAAAGTTCCGAGCAGGCGGACAGCTCACTGGTTGCTAAGGGTAGTTATAGGGGGTGAAAGTGATTAATTTTTAGGGGAAGTTTCGGCATCGATAATAAGCTTAAAAATCTATGTAATGATAGTTCTTACCATACCTAAACTAAATTCCAAGCGGCGGACACATAAGTAGGTGCAAAGGGGGTGGCGGACAATAGTAAGGGGGTGAAAACGCGGAGAGCTAGAGCCGAAATTTCAACGTCACCGTCATCAGTAATATGGAATTCGTAAACAGGAATAAACTCTATTACCATCTGTTATTGAAGTTCCGAGCAGGCGGACAGCTTACTTGTTGCGGAGGGTAGTTATAAGGGGTGAAAGTGATTCATTTTTAGGTGAAATTTCGGCATCGATAATAAGCTTAAAATTGTATGTCAAGATAGGTCTTACCATATCTAAACGAAATTCCAAGCACAAATTAACAACTTTCGCCCCTTATAACTACCCTAAGCCCTAAGTAATCTGTCCGCCTGCTCGGCACTTTAATAACTGATGGTAATAAAGTTTATTCCTGTTTACAAATTCCATATTACTGATCATGTTGAAATTTCGGCTCTATATAGCTCTCCGCGTTTTCACCCCCTTTACCACTGTCCGCCACCCCCTTTGCACCTACTTATGTGTCCGCCGCTTGGAATTTCGTTTAGATATGGTAAGACCTATCTTGACATACAATTTTAAGCTTATTATCGATGCCGAAATTTCACCTAAAAATGAATCACTTTCACCCCTTATAACTACCCTCCGTAACAAGTAAGCTGTCCGCCTGCTCGGAACTTCAATAACAGATGGTAATAGAGTTTATTCCTGTTTACGAATTCCATATTACTGATGACGGTGACGTTGAAATTTCGGCTCTAGCTCTTCGCGTTTTCACCCCCTTACTATTGTCCGCCACTCCCTTTGCACCTACTTGTGTGCCCGCCGCTTGGAATTTAGTTTAGGTATGGTAAGAACTATCCTTACATAGATTTTTAAGCTTATTATCGATGCCGAAACTTCCCCTAAAAATTAATCACTTTCACCCCCTATAACTACCCTTAGCAACCAGTGAGCTGTCCGCCTGCTCGGAACTTTAATAACTGATGGTAATAGAATTTATTCCTGTTTACAAATTCCATATTACTGATGATGTTGAAATCTCGTGCCCAGCTCTTGGTCTATAAGGTTCTGACATAATTTTAAGGATGAGTCAGGTGTAATCTAATTAATCCAATTGTTTGTTTGTTTTGATAACTTTTCGATTTCATGTTTTTTTTTCGACGAGATCGACAAGTTCACTATCTTCTATCGATAATAAATGAGTCAGAATGAAACGATTAATTAGCTGAAAAACTTAGGAAATAGGAAATTATGTATATGTAGGTCAATTATTAATTAATCGTCGTATCTTATTTAGGAACGAAGTTAATGGCTCGTACAGCAATAAACGTTTCCACGGATTAATATAAATAGTACTTTGATTAAAATTGCCTTTCCCCACTTCTACGAAATTCCAGTGCAATTAATACTCGTCACGGTGATTGTCGCACGGAGCATTTGTACATATTATCACGTCGAATATGACGAATAAAATAAAGAAAATTTGAAGTTCAAACAAACCGTGAATCACTACACGTTAATAGATGCGACCTCGATAATTTTTATAACAAAACAAACTGACGAACAACATTGTAAGATCTAACTTAGTAAAATTTTATAATACTTGCGTCATTTTTGTTAAGTGGAACAAAATTCAAAAAGTTTGTCCAATTTTTAAAAATGCGATAGTTGTACTTGAACTTGCAATTGTTTCCTTTGAATTTTGTGGAAAGAACAAAACTTATAGTAAGTCCGACCCTGTTAAACTTAATCTGGCATCATCGAGGAACAGGACCGGATCGAAAAAAGTATTTTCGAAAAATCTTAATTTTCCAAAAAAATCTCTGGACCGATAATGACTCTGTAATGAACTGATAACATCCCAGACAGCACAAAGACGTCTTTAAGACGTCTTTTAGGCATTTAGTCACCATTAGGCATTTGCGACATCTCAAAGATGTCCTGTGACGTCCGAAGAACGTCATTACAGTGTCCATTTTATGTTATTTGTTACAAAACGGTACGTTTGAAAGATGCTGTCAAGGCATTAAAAAGACAACTTTACGACGTCCATTTTTCGTCTTCAAGACGTCATAAGAACGCCTTCCTCAAGTCTGTAAGACGTCTTAAAGATGCCCCCTAATTTCTTAGGAACGTCTTTAAAATGTTCATTTTACGTCTATTTCACGTTATTTGTCACAAAACGGTACGTCTCAAAGAGGCCTTCAAGGCATTAAAAAAGATGCCCGCAAATTCGTAATGACGTCCAAAAGACGTCTGTTTTAAGACATTTACGCCTTTAAGACGTCTCTAGTACGGCAGGCATAAAGAGGGTCAGGCATGAAAGCGATATATATAGTCCACTTCTGGCATAAAAAAGGGCAGGCATAAAATTCACGTAAATTAGACGTCATTAAGACGTCCGTCTTTTAGTATCTTATAGACATCCAAAATGGACGTCCAAAAGAGGTCCACTTCAGGCATAAAGAAGACAAGGCATGAGGTCTACATAAACTGGAACCCATTAAGATGTGCGCCTCTTAACATATTAGAGGCATCCAAAAATAGACGTCCTAAATAGGTCCACTTTAGGCATATAAAAGATCAGGCATAAAATTGACGTAAATTAGACGTCATTAAGACGTCCGCTTTCGAACATTTTAGAGACATCCAGAACTGGACGTCCTAAAGAAGTCCACTTCAGTCATAAAAAGATCAGGCATTAAATTGAGGTAAATCAGACGTCCTTAAGGCGTCCGCCTTTTAACACCTTACAGACATCCAAAACTAGACGTGCTAAAGAGGACCACTTCAGGTATTAAAAAGGGCAGGCATAAAATAGACGAAAATTAGATGTCATTGAGACATTCCGCTCTGGACATCTTAGAGACATCCAGAAATGGACGTCCTAAAGACGTCCACTTCAGGCATAAAAAGGTCAGGCTAAAAATCGACGTAAATTAGACTTCTTTAGGACGTCCGGCCTTGGACGTCTTAAAGACTTCCGGATATGAACGTCTTATAGATGTACTTTTTATGTCTTAAGGCGTCCAGGCATAAAAAAGGCTTAAAATGGATGTCTTTAAGACGTTATGTGCTGTCTGGGATTTGAAAAGTACCTAATTGAAATGAAGAGCAGACAGCTTAAAATAAAATTGATATCCTTAAATAACTTCTGAAGCTTTGAGAGAAGTTGTAAGTTGTAAAGTTGCACGATGTATTTAAAAGAATTACAATTATCCGATTAAATCGTAACCGGAAGAGTTTTGGTAGATTTATCTAGTATTGCATTCGTTAACGAAGTCGAAAAAAAGAGGAATCAAAATGCGGTTTTCAGTTTTTTGGTATCTAGAGATCATACTTAATCATTTCTCATAAGTTTATACATATACAGGTCGCATTTTTTAAAGAATCACAACGAAATTTGGTATAAAAATCAGTTGGCCAAAAATCTCGGTCGAGTTCGTTAATGGGTCAAATCGGTCCGGCGGTTTCAAAATGGCGGCGTTATTTTCAAAAAAAAATCAAAAAAACTTTAATTTCGCGTCTGAGAGAAAAATGCTACTTAGGTTTTTTGTTGATCTTATAGAGGCGAACAACTTTTGTATAAAACATTTTTTTTTTTTTTTTTCGAGAAATGTACAGAAAAAAAGTTATTTTTTTCAAAAACAAAAAAATCAAAAAATTTTTATTTCGCGTCTGAGAGAAAAATGTTACTTAGGTTTTTTGTTGCCCTTATGGAGGCGAACGACTTTTGTATAAAACATATTTTTGAGAAATGTACATAAAAATAGTTAGATGCAAAAAGTTAGAAATTTTGACATTTGTATTTTTTAACACCTAGTTTAACGTATCGATACAAAAGTTGGTACAAAAGCCAGTTGGCCGAATATCTCGATCGAGTTCGTTAATGGGTCAAATTGGTCCGGCGGTTTCAAAATGGCGGCGTTATTTTCAAAAAAAAAAATCAAAAAAACTTTAATTTCGCGTCTGAGAGAAAAATGCTACTTAGGTTTTTTGTTGATCTTATAGAGGCGAACAACTTTTGTATAAAACTTTTTTTTTTCGAGAAATGTACAGAAAAAAAGTTATTTTTTTCAAAAACAAAAAAATCAAAAAAAAAATATTTCGCGTCTGAGAGAAAAATCTTACTTAGCTTTTTTGTTGCCCTTATAGAGGCGTACGACTTTTGTATAAAACATATTTTTGAGAAATGTACATAAAAATAGTTAGATGCAAAAAGTTAGAAATTTTGACGTTTGTATTTTTTAACACCTAGTTTAACGTATCGATACAAAAGTTGGAACAAAAACCAGTTGGCCGAATATCTCGGTCGAGTTCGTTAATGGGTCAAATTGGTCCGGCGGTTTCAAAATGGCGGCTTGTTATTTTCAAAAAAAAATCAAAAAACTTTAATTTCGCGTCTGAGAGAAAAATGTTACTTAGGTTTTTTGTTGATCTTATAGAGGCGAACGACTTTTGTATAAAATATTTTTTCGAAAAATGTACAGAAAAAAAAAAATTTTTTTTTAAAAAAAATCAAGAATTTTGTATTTCGCGTCTGAGAGAAAAATCTTACTTAGGTTTTTTGTTGCCCTTATAGAGGCGAACGACTTTTGTATAAAACATATTCTTGAGAAATGTACATAAAAATAGTTAGGTGCAAATATTTAAAAATTTTGACGTTTGTATTTTTTTCGCACCTCGTATACATTTTTTTTGACAAATCGTGTCTGTTATATTACTCTATTCAGTGGTCGCCAACCCGTCGCTCGCGAGCGACCGGTTGCTCGCGAAGGGAAATTCTGGTAGCTCCCAACATATTTGAAAATACAAACTAATCGCTAAACTAAAGTATATCTAAACTTACCAAATTGTCTGGCTCTTTCAAACTATACTCCAAAAATCAATAAAACTGTCAATTTGTCGGAGTGTCAGCCTTCTCATTAAAAACCATTAATTGGTATTTGATATGCTATTGTACCTATCTACTTAAGAATTTTTGTTTTTTTTTTAACATTATTATGACTGATGTATTTATGTCGATTATTTTAGTGTATCTTTATCAGTAGGTATGTATTTTAAGTGTTAAGTTAATAAATGTATCTAAAACGACTGTGTAATATTTCTTCTTGGTTGGCCTACAGCTCATTGTACATTCCACAATTATCAAATATGCTCAATACATTGAGAAGGTTAGCGACCACTGCTCTATATCCTATCCATAAATCTACCTTTCAGCCTGGCATGCCATGGGGTTTTTAAATAAGATTTGAAAGAATTGAAGATGTTTAAGAATCTTATGATAACTGTAAAGACTTATCGCATTTTAAAAAAAAGTTGCAAGTGTCTTAAGAAAACATGTCGTGAAACATAAAGGAAGTTATTAATCTACTTGTTACAATTTTAATGATCTTACATTTTAAACGGACTTGCAAGTATCTCAAAGGACGTGTGATATCATTAATGGTTTTAAATGGGTATTGAAAGAAGTTTCGAACATGTCAGTTTCAAAAGAGTTACAATTATCCTTGGAAAAACATGGAATTTGAAGGAAAATTGGCAATCTTAATAACATTTCTGAAAGGGCTTGCTTGCTATAGAACGTGAAGTTGAAAACGTATTGTAACGCGAAATGTGTTTACTCTTATCGGACGGCGGCTTACCTCAAAAGAACGCCGCTACGCTTAATATTGAGTCCCGGCCACATCTTATTAAGGAAGAATGATTTATTACCTTCTGGACGTTTCTACATAAACATTATTAAGGAAAAGAACTATCGAGTTATTTCGGTTTGCGGTCGGAGAGATTAGATTAGACGTGAAGCCGCGAGTGAATAAACAAGACGAAAAACGGACAAGTGAAATAAATTAGTTAAGAGTGTGACATAAATTAATTAGTTAGGAAATAGTTATGATAAATTAAGTAGTGTGTAGTGTATAATTAGGACAGTGTAAATAAATTACAATATTTTATGACATCCATGCAGAAATCTGATATTTTTGACCATGGCATTTAGTATGAAGAGTGTTAGCATCCCACAACAAAACTGCAACTTGTAGATTAAAAATTGCGTTCATAGAAAAGTATGTCTGTGATAATTATTCTGAAAGTATTGGTCATCTCATCTATGCTCCCAGAAAATAGTAAAGAAGTTCAGGAAGTTCATACAAGGAGTTCAAAATTATAATTACATATATCTAGTTATAACAGAAATAGTTACAAATGTTTATCTCATTATGTTGAATTATACAAATACGTAGTTAATGCAGAAGACGACGTGATAATCACATTGGCCTCAACAGTAACGAATGTTAATTTTTTATATTGTGCTGTATTAGCAGACGTAGAATTAATTTTACGCGATTTTAAGCGGTAAGTTCATAATTGTTCATTTATCTAATATACCTAATATAAGCAATTTATGATTTAGATGAATTAGTCTATTATAAAATTATTTGATTGTACTTTGCCCTAAATGTGTGTTAATATTTGCCCATTTTCCCCTAATAGTTTCCCGATTCGATCACCGCAGCTTATCACATAACATAAGCATTTGAGAATTTGGATATAAGCGTTTACCTACCTACCTACGCACTTCATTTCGTAATCTCCGCTACAATATCTAAAAGTACTTAGAGGAAGTAAAAGTCGATCCTCCATTCGAGGGCGAGATAAGACGAGATCGAGATCGAGACGAGATTAATTCCTTCGGGACATTTCCGGGACGAGACGAGATCTGGGGTCTCTCGTCTCGTCGGCAAATAACACACAACGTCATAATATGAAACGTAACGTATACCTTTAATGGGACACCTTCGCACTCTCTGTACACCGTAAAATAATACAAATATACGTATACAAGAGGAACAATCACGGGACGTCGTCGTCGGCCCCCTTCGGCTCGGGAGGCGTCGCCACCTCGGAACGCGGTCGCTTCTCGACGTCCTCCGGGAGTGGGGGTGCGTCCCTCGGGATCTTGGGGTCGGCGGTCGTCGCCGTCGTCGCCGCCGCCGCCGTCGCCTGCTGCAGGTCGTAGCTCTTCTTTTGGGTGTTGCCCATGTCGGTTCGCCTTTACGTGTGCGTGTGTCGGCGACGCCGTTTTATAGACTCCACGATAAGATAGATACGTTGATCAAATATGTACGACTCGCAAATATTTAAGACCTGGATTTCGCTCCGGCGACAAACAACACAATAGGTACCCCGGTAAGTACCTACGATGGCCGGTAGGTAGGTAGGTAGGTACTATGATGTGTCGTACTTTTATGTTGCGCGGGTCGGAGCGCGCTATCACAGGCTCGCCCCCGATAGAGGTGTGAACACGAGACTAGGTGACAAATAATATCGTCTCGTCTCGAAAAACCGACGAGAAAATTAATCTCGTCTCGTCCTGTCCGGATCTCGAAAAGGTCCTTGTTCCGACGCATAGACAACTTACCTGAAGGTTGTTTATTAAGCTTAGTGTCACTTTTCACCTATTGCGCCTTAGGGTACGAACATACCGAAGATACCTCGATGTCGCGGTCGATGTCGATGTGAGGGCGAACATACCGAAGATGCTTTTCCTTTCAGTGTTCCTTGCAGTCTACTCGGGGAACGACGGGAACGTTGTTTATTGATTTGTCTATTTATTAAAAAGTACTGAAATAATGTACAACAGCGATAGTAGTGACAGTGATTATGACATGTATTCAAGTGCAAAGTGGTGGATTCTCTGTAATTCATCAAATCGCCAATTTAATGTTCATCCCATAAACCAGAAAAGACAATATTTAGGTGAATATCACCATCTCTTCAATGAGTTAAAACACCATCCAGATAAATTTTTTGCGTACATGAGAATGACTCTTGATACGTTCCAGTATATCTATGACAATGTAAAAACAAGAATTGAACTTTGCACATATAACAACTACCATACAAACCCTATTCTTGGCGAAGAAAAACTAGTAGTAACATTTTGCCGCAATCCTTTTCCACTCCCTCGCCAGAACATGTCTATTATGATGCTGTTTGTGCCGCTTATCCCAAACAGCAGGAGTACTGTATACCAAATCTATTAGTTCGTCTTTCATTATCTAGATTATCTAGTAACACCAATCCAAAAGTCTCAATACGTCGCAATGAGAAGGAATACGGAAATTCGCCCGTCTTCAGTAAATAAAATTGCCTTCCGTATCTCCCTCCAGCTAAATGTCACGTGGTTTGAAGAGCACCAATGAACGTGCGAGTTACATCGCGATCAACAGCTCGATCGCGATGTAAAACAAACTATTTTGATCTGGCATCGACCTCGCTGTAAACCGCCATGATAGGCGGCGAGGGTGAATGGGTGAAACATCTTTGGTATTTACGCTTTCATAAGAAAATAAAGGTTTGTTTCGACATCGACCGCGACATCTTCGGTATGTTCGTACCCTTAGTGTTAAGTTTCCGAGATCTCGCCTTAATTTAAAAAGGTTATTAATATACGGAGCTTTTCTATTGAAACGCCTGTCCCGAAATCAACAAGAGCAAAAGAGAAACTAATAGTAGTTCGTTAGTATGACAGAGAAGTAAGTTTTGCAACGTTGCCGGCCGCAGTCCAAGTCCATCTAACGCATATCGCTTTACGCTTTCGGTCTCGGGTCGTCTCGTGCGGAGCGGATGACTGAGATGTTTCTCGAGTTAGCAACATCGCAAAAGTTCTTTCTCTGTTTAGCCAACGAGAAATATATGGCCTTTCTTTCGCTCTTATGTTTATACCATCCTGCGACTCTGTAGAAACGGTCTGTATAGTCCGGTAAATTAAGGAAAAAACCTGGGTTAAATTCTGCAAAGGGATGAAACCGGGGGCAATTGTAGGTCTCAGCTGGGTCTTTCGAAATACAGAAAGTTGCCGATTCTCCAGGTACCGCGACATGGTGGAAAATGGCCCTCAAGTTTCAAAAATCCGTTTTCAGCCAATATCTCCGAGAATATGGCGTTTAGAGAATTTTTGATTAGATACAAAAGGAAGATCGGTTCATTAGCTACAAAAATGGTTCTTATGAACCATTATGAACCTCCTTGATTCAGAACAGGTGCAACAAGTGGGCCCGTTTCGGGGCCATTATCTCGAAAACTGTCGAGTTTTCGGGAAAAGTCCCAAGGACCATTTTTGTAGCTAATGAACTGATCTTTCTTTTGTATCTAAACAAAAATTCTCTAAATGTCATATTCTCGGAGATATTGGCTGAAAACGGATTTTTGGAATTTGATGACCATTTTCTACCATGTTGCGGGACTCGAAGAATCGACAACTTTCCGTATTTCGAAAGACCCAGTTGAGACGTACAAATGCCCCCAGTTTCATCCTTGTGCAGAATTTAACTTAGGTTTTTTCCTTCATTTACTGGACTATTCGTTTATCCTTGCCCAAACAAGCGATGGCGAAGTCACCAAAAGTTACACGTAATGTAGAAGATACTGTAATGATTTCAAAACATTTTTCTTGAAAATTGCCCAATTTCCTTACCAGAAACTATCTCCTATGTATTGTCGCGATGCGGCCCCAATTAGCGAAAATAGGTCGCCGTCTAAGCTTATTCAGCACCCAGGCGACCTTAAACCGAAGGACGATACGACTCTCGGACAGGTACGACATCACGTTTATAAACATCCCGCACATATTTATACAGCTCGATCATAACGATCAAGAAGGCAGTCAGTCATCAAGTATCACGTCACGCTGCCCGTCTGAGAGTCCGTCCTTCGGCATGCCGCTAATTGGAAGAGCCTTGCGCCTGCTGCCCATCGTCATCCGACAGTAAGCAACCACCTCCCTTTGACCTTTTTCTCACTCCTTGCCATTTGCTCATTTGCCTTAATATTGTTTCCGATGTTCTCTCCCCTATATTTTATGCTCAAATAAATATTGTCCGTGTTGCCATGTCTTCTTTTTCAATCTCTACCTAGCTACACCCCCAACCAGAGCACCCTAGGTCCTCAGGCGTGTGACAGTATTTTTAAGCCGTTTTTCCAGTATTTGCTGAAAATTTCGAGAAAAAATTCGTGGTAACGGTGTCGTCAGCCTACCCCTTTTCAACTATTGCCTTTGTGTTAGTTTCCGAAATCTCGCCTTAATTGAAAAAGATTATTAATACAGGGAAATCACATTTTTCTGCCACTGTAACTATGACTGAATTCCTTGGTGGTTTAGATTTAGAGGAACAAAAGTCATATATTAAGACAGCCACATTTTTTTGGGGATTTTTCTATTCTTTGACAATAGTCCAGTAAATGAAGGGGAGAAAAAGGCAAACCTATGAATAATTAGTTAGCATTTTTATTTGCTCTTTAATGGGGGGGCATTTGGCACCCCATTTAATATGACACAAAGTTTGGGTAAAAATATTGTGTGACAGGGGGAGAAAATGGCCCCAAAAGACCCGGAAAATCGGTTTTCCGCGAATATCTCCCAAAATATGGCAGTTAGAGATTTTTTGTTCAGATAAAAATTGAAGATCAACTAATTCTCTACAAAAATGGTTTTTATGATTTTTTTGAAAATTTTACCGTTTTCGAGATAAACGGGCCCAAGCGCACCCAAAATATTGAGTTATTGAAAGGTAAATCATGAAATTGTAAAAAGGAGTTTTGGTACTATATATCATACGAGGTCTCCAAGAAAAGTAATTTGCATAATAAACTCTCGAGGAGTTGCTGAACAACTTAGTAATTAACTGCGATTGACTCAGACTAACGGGAAGTTTGAAAAGTAACTAATGAACGAAGTTAAGCAGCTTAAAACGAGACGAATTCAAACGGGACTTTTAAAATAAGAAGTCCAAAGGCGTTGGAAGAAACTGATGAATTACTAAATGTTATAAAAGGCGTTCAAATATTTTAAATAACAGAAGTAGTACATCCACAATCGAGAACCTTCAAAATTCATTGAAAAGCAAACTTACCGGGTAGATTAAAAGTAATACCCAACTTTGCTCGACTCGAGGAGATTCCAAATTTAAAAATAGTCTGTTAACAAAACAATCCATTAAGGTCTCAAATAAATTAAAAACTCCAGGAAACTCTCATTCGCGAGACGGATCTAAGATTGGTTCAAACATGTATTGTGTATTGCGTACCGGCATTACAAAGGCAAATGGATCTCCTCGATTCTGCGCCTTCTATAATTCAACGAATTCTCGCACCAGGAGCGCATGCGCACCGACATAAAGAGAGAGAGGGTTCAACGCATTTATTATCAGTAGGTAATAGTGAATACACACAACTTCACCGCGACAAATCGCACGCGTTCCACTTCATCAGGCGAACTCCTCCTGCGGCTGCCCGTCTATCCCGACGTTTCCCCTCTTCGGGACGTCGATGAGATTCCTCGCTTTGGAGAGTCCGCCGCCATCTTCGCTCCCGCCATCGCCATCATCGGCTCGTTCCTGCTCTTCCTGCGGCTGAGGGGGTTCGCTCGTCTGCTCGGCGTCCGACATTTTGGCGAGCACTGACGTCGATTTCGGCGTTTCTTGCGATTTATACGTGGACCGCTGATAAGGCGGATGCGGTCGGTTTGTTTTCCAGCGTTTGTCGTAAACGCGATAAGTCTTTGTTTGTTCTTAGTTTACGGTCGTATTAAACGGCATTAAATGCGCGAGTCAAATTTCGACGACACAAGCGCAATTAAACGATTGAAAGAGGTTTTTAAGGAAAGACCACGCAATGATCCCGTTCTATTTAATTTCGAAATAAAAGCGTATTTACGCTCCAAATTACAATTATTGTTTTATTGCACGCAATAAAGGTTCTTTGTTGAAATCTTAATTAAACGTAATTACCGACGGATTGGAGCGATTACGAATGACATTCCGCGACTGAAATACGACTAATTTATTAAAATTCGCATTGAAGTTAGAAAGTTCGAGAGATAGACTTAATTGTATGCCTAATAAGTGTGATTTTAATTTTAATGCCGTTACATTTGATGAAACAACAACAGTCGCATATTCTCGAGGGAAAAGCGACGTTTACTTACGATCTCACGAATTTCGGATAATTTACGCGGACTTATGCAACCGAATGGTTAAATATATTGTTTAAACGTTAAACTGTTTTTAAAAGAAAGTAAAGTTTCGCTAAACTACGACAATCTCGACATCTAATTTGACTGCACTAACCATTACTATATCTAATACTACTATTTTTTATAGTTATATAATGCCTCCCACTGGACGAAGCAGGCATTACATATCAGCATTGCACAAAGTGTTTAACATTATATATATGAGACAGATCGCTACCTCGAACAATGGTTATGTTCCATATTCCCCTGCCTAAGAAGACCAATACAAGGAAATGCGAAGATTACAGATTCATTAGTCTGAGGAGCCATGCCTTAAAAATGTTTCTCAAAACCATACACCACAGGATTATATACAGAAAGTGCGAAAGAGACATAAGTGATTCACAATTTAAGTTTTGACAGGGATAGAGGAGCGATAGTCTCATCCACAATTGCTACAACCAGAGAATAACTAAAATAAATATTGTAACGCGAAATGTAAACAGCAGCGCGCCACGTGTTTACTCTTATCGGACGGGCTTACCTCAAAGGAACGCCGCTACGCTTAAGTGAGCAATAAAAACCGTCCCGAACGTCCCGGCAACATCTTAGTAAAGGAAGAATGATTTATTACCTTGTGGGCGTTTCAAGAAAAGCATAATTATCGAAAATAATTATCGAGCAAAGACTAGTAGGTTCTCGAATACATTATGGAGGGCTATAAAAGTGAACGCTGCGGACGAAGGAGATTAGATTAGACGTGAAGCCGCGACAGAGTAAACAGTGCGAAAAACGGACAAGCGAATTGTGCAAATAAATTAAGAAGTTAAGTGTGTTATATAAATTAATTAGTTTCATTAGTATTCAATATATTAAAATTGAATTAAAGTAGGTGATATAATCGCTATTTTTATTATTCACATTTTATCATCACATCCCATCTTATCATATTGTAATGCGAAAAGTAAACAGCGCGAGACGTGTTTACTCATATCAGACCTGAGCGGCTACTTCAAAAGGAATTGCTGTGACGCTTAATTGAATTCTATAAAAAAAGACAGCTCCATGAATACTCCGGGATTATTATTTAAGGAAAGTGATTTTTGACACTCTGGAGCTTTCTACATAATAAAAGATATTTCGAGTAATTACACGAATACGCGAGAAGGTTCCCGACTACAATTGAGATGTATATATAAGCGGGCTTGTGGTCGGAGGATTATTATTATTAGTAGACGGAAGCCGCGAGAGTAAATAGCGAAATAGCGAGAGCGTTTGAAGTGAAATAAATTAACGATTAAGAAGTGTGATATGAATTAATTAGATAAGTTAGTTTAGTAATAGTGAAAATAAATTAAGTAGTGTCTAGTATTAGTATTAGTGTAAATAAATTACAAAATAAACGTTACAATATTATTACGTATTATTATTATGAATATTGTCATTCATTTTCACTATCAGTGTTCTTCTTCTTCCTGCTCTGTTGTTCTTATTATTATTATTATTTTATCACTGTATCATATCTTTAAGGGCGTTTTCCAGTAAATAAATTAATAAATGGTTATTATAGGGTTAACACGAATTTTAGGGCCCACCCTGTACAACCGGAAAAAAAAACGGAAAATTGTTGTACCATTGCTGTACCACATCTTTAAGAACGTTTTCCAGTAAATAAATAAATAATAGGACATATGATAAGTTTAACAAGAATTTTAGGACCCACCCTGTCAACTAGGAAAAAAAACGGAAAATTGTTGTACCATTGCTGTACCATAGATATCTTTAAGGGCGTTTTCCAGTAAATAAATAAATAAAAGGTCATATTATAGGGTTAACAAGAATTTTAGGGCGCACCATGTACAACCAGAAAAAAAATTACAAAAATTGTTGTACCATTGCTGTACCATAGATATCTTTAAGGGCGTTTTCCAGTAAATTAATAACCAATACCTAGGACATATTACAAGTTTAACAAGAATTTTAGGGCCCACCCTGTCATTCAGAAA
Source organism: Cryptocephalus moraei (assembly GCA_946251905.1). Classification (NCBI taxonomy): domain Eukaryota; kingdom Metazoa; phylum Arthropoda; class Insecta; order Coleoptera; family Chrysomelidae; genus Cryptocephalus; species Cryptocephalus moraei. Next base: position 17,643,844 of record OX276465.1, on the reverse strand, counting down.
AAAAAACGGAAAATTGTTGTACCATTGCTGTACCATAGATACCTTTAAGGGCGTTTTCCAGTAAATAAATAAATAATAGAACATATTATAAGTTTAACAAGACTTTTAGGGCCCACCCTGTAAGACCAGAAAAAAACCCGGAAAATTGTTGTACCATTGCTGTACCATAGATATCTTTAAGGGCGTTTTCCAGTAAATAAATAAATAATAGAACATATTATAAATTTAACAAGAATTTTAGGGCCCACCCTGTTATTCAGGAAAAAAACGGAAAATTGTTGTACCATTGCTGTACCACATCTTTAAGAGCGTTTTCCAGTAAATAAATAACTGAAACGTCATATTATAGGTTTAACAGGAATTTTAGGGCCCACCCTGTATAACCAAAGAAAACGGAAAATTGTTGTATCATTGCTGTACCATATCTTTAAGAGCGTTTTCCAGTAAATAAATAAATAAAAGGTCATGTTATAGAGTTAACATGAATTTTAGTGCCCACCCTGTACAACCATAAAAACCGGAAAATTGTTGAACCATTGCTGTACCATAAATATCTTTAAGGGGGTTTTCCAGTAAATAAATAAATAATAGGACATATTACAAGCTTAACAAGAATTTTAGGGCCCACCCTGTACAACCAGAAGAAAACTAGGAAAATTGTTGTACCATTGCCGTACCATATCTTTAAGAGCGTTTCCAATAAATAAATAACTAAAAGGTCATATTATAGGGTTAACACGAATTTCAGGGCACACCCTGTACCACCAGAAAAAAAAAACGGAAAATTGTTGTACCATTGCTGTACCATAGATACCTTTAAGGGCGTTTTCCAGTAAATAAATAAATAATAGAACATATTATAAGTTTAACAAGAATTTTAGGGCCCACCCTGTAAGACCAGAAAAAAACCCGGAAAATTGTTGTACCATTGCTGTACCATAGATATCTTTAAGGGCGTTTTCCAGTAAATAAATAAATAATAAGACATATTATAAATTTAACAAGAATTTTAGGGCCCACCCTGTTATTCAGAAAAAAAAAACGGAAAATTGTTGTACCATTGCTGTACCACATCTTTAAGAGCGTTTTCCAGTAAATAAATAACTGAAACGTCATATTATAGGTTTAACAGGAATTTTAGGGCCCGCCCTGTATAACCAAAAAAAAACGGAAAATTGTTGTATCATTGCTGTACCATATCTTTAAGAGCGTTTTTCAGTAAATAAATAAATAAAAGGTCATGTTATAGAGTTAACATGAATTTTAGTGCCCACCCTGTACAACCATAAAAACCGGAAAATTGTTGAACCATTGCTGTACCATAAATATCTTTAAGGGGGTTTTCCAGTAAATAAATAAATAATAGGACATATTACAAGCTTAACAAGAATTTTAGGGCCCACCCTGTACAACCAGAAGAAAACTAGGAAAATTGTTGTACCATTGCCGTACCATATCTTTAAGAGCGTTTCCAATAAATAAATAACTAAAAGGTCATATTATAGGGTTAACACGAATTTCAGGGCACACCCTGTACCACCAGAAAAAAAAAACGGAAAATTGTTGTACCATTGCTGTACCATAGATACCTTTAAGGGCGTTTTCCAGTAAATAAATAAATAATAGAACATATTACAAGTTTAACAAGAATTTTAGGGCCCACCCTGTAAGACCAGAAAAAACCCGGAAAATTGTTGTACCATTGCTGTACCATAGATATCTTTAAGGGCGTTTTCCAGTAAATAAATAAATAACAGGACATACTACAAGTTTAACAAGAATTTTAGGGCCAACCCTGTACAACCAGAAGAAAATTAGGAAAATTGTTGTACCATTGCTGTACCATAGATATCTTTAAGGGCGTTTTTCAGTAAATAAATAAATAATAGGACATACTATAAGTTTAACAAGAATTTTAGGGCCCACCCTGTACAACCAGAATAAAAAAACGGAAAATTGTTGTACCATTGCTGTACCATAGATATCTTTAAGGGCGTTTTCCAGTAAATAAATAAATAATAGGACATACTACAAGTTTAATAAGAATTTTAGGGCCCACCCTGTACAACCAGAAAAAAAACCGGAAAATTGTTGGACCATTGCTGTACCATAGATATCATTAAGGGCGTTTTCCAGTAAATAAATAAATAAAAGGTCATATTATAGGGTTAACAAGAATTTTAGTGCCCACTCTGTACAACCATAAAAAAAACGGAAAATTGTTGTACCATTGCTGTATCATAGATATCTTTAAGTGCGTTTTCCAGTAAATAAATAAATAAAAGGTCATGTTATAGTATAGGGTTAACACGAATTTTAGGGCCCACCCTGTACAACCAGAAAAAACCCGGAAAATTGTTGTACCATTGCTGTACCATACCTTTAAGGGCCTTTTCCAGTAAATAAATAACGAAAAGGTCATATTATAGGGTTAACACGAATTTTAGGGCCCATCCTGTACAACCAGAAGAAAACTAGGAAAATTGTTATATCTCCAAGTGGAAAATTCAACAACACCCACCAAGGGTCTGTCCTCTCAATCAAAAGGGGGAAAACCATTAATACATACTAGAAAAGTAAATTACCTGCTGGAGAGCACCGACGCCACCATCGCCAAATCTCCCTTGACCGCTTGAACACTTCAAATCAATACAAGCTATACGTTTAAAATGTTTCCAACGTCTGGAAAACCCGGAAAATCAAAATTCACCACCGAAACACTCTCAGACCCAAAACCTAACGAGCAACTGATATTTTTCTAATAAGTGAACGTGCAGGGCTTCGTCTAAGGCAAAAAACCAGTCTCTAGAGTAGTAAACAAGGGGGACAAAAAACTGTTGTTCGTCTGAAACAAAAGCGATAAGATAACGTTTAGATCGCCAACGGAGAGAAGTGACTGGATATTCTCGAGACATTTTAAAATAACACTAACTTGTTTTAAAATACATATGTTATATGTAAAAGTTCAATTGACAAAATTTTTAAAAACTTTCATAATTTTATTATTATTAATTTATTTTTAATAAATTTTAATACATTTATTTAATTTATTAATTTATTTATTTATTAATTTTATTATTATTATATTATTATATTATGTATAGTTACGTACAATATAATGTAAAATAAAAATTTAATCGAATCTTAACTTTCTGGCCGGGCCTCAATTTTATTGTATAAACGTAGGTAGTTAATTCGAGCGTTATTAAACGTTTACATCGTAATTACTGGGGAAAATTATTTTTATATTTCAAAATTACATCTTTGAGACCGAATAAAACTCACCAGCGTTCTTTATTAAAGCGTTATTAGGAAGTTTGGCAAGTTGCCACAGTGGAGGGATTCTTAATTAATATAACCAGTATCAATTTGCAAGTTTCCCAAAGATAACTAAAAATCTATTAAAACTCAAATTATTATAAAATTCGCTAATGGTTGTTTATTGAAGAAATTTTGTGAACTTCGGCATTTTTTACAAATGTGTTTTGATATTGTCACGTCTTATTTAAAAAAACTGACACAGTCGATGGAATCTATTTTGCAATTTGTCAATATGCCTAGTTTTAAAAATATACAAATTTTGGGCGATTTTACAAAATTTGAAAAATTACTCAAAATTTAAAAATTTTGATAATTTCTTTTGTCCCTATTATAAAATGTAATTATACATACACTTGTTATAAACTTAAAAACAAGATGATAATTAAACATGATTCAACCGACTTGAAAAATTAATATCTTTTTCTATAAACTACAAATAATTGAACGTATTTTTACGCTTCTGTTATTAAAGTTATTAAAATCGAAGAATGATTACATGAAATTTTAGTTACAATTTTATGAATAGATTTCTACACCAAATCTATGTAAACCCGCTACATATCTTAATGTGGCGTGTTTCGTATCTCTGTTGTCGCAATTTAAATAATTAGCCCCATTATTACATATCCACATGCCGTCCCATATAACCAACCAATTAGAATTTCCTTAATTTTACGTCTTTTTTGGTCTGTTTTTCGACAGCCTCGGCGAGTGGGTTAGGCAACTCGTTTAAATTAGACGTAAGGAATTTTTAATTGCGCGCCGTAAATTTAATGATGCGTATAATAGTTAATATGCCCGTTATTCGTTCTCGTGCCATAATAAGATTCGAGCCGAACGAAGAATGTTTGTTTTCCGCAATTCAGCCTCCACCCACATCATATTTCCCTTCCGTTTAGAAATCAGTCTTAGACGTTATGACCGATTCTCGATTCTACGCTAACTAACCCTATGGGAATGAATTTTTTGACGCCCTGTATATACATTTCCGCAATTCAAACGAAACGACAGTACTATTACCGCAATTCATTCGTGTAAAGTAACTGAAGTCTTAACTGGCTACATGCAGAAATTAGTATGCATACTTGAGATTTTGCGACCTATACAAACAATGTAGTAATGCACGTTGTAAAACACTAATTACGTTATAGTTCAATTCCGTGGCGTAATTATGGTGACAACTCACTTGAGATACCTTTTGTCTCTAACTCGCCTGGTTTTTCATTAAAAGCTCTAACAGCACATCGTTATTGTACATTAACTCGACGATTAACGTGCTAATAATAATAAGATTTTACTCTTGTGGCATAATTGGGGTTGTAATTAACATTTCTCATTACTCACAAGAGTTTCTTGTAATTTTACTTTTAATTAACGTAATGATTCTAGAATAGGCGTCAGTGGCGTAATGGAGGTGATAACTCACTCGACGTTCCTCATAATTCGTCGCGTTTGTTTCCAGATTTCGTATCGATGAAGTAATGGAGGTCATAACCTATCATTGCTAGTTGTATTGTACATGAACTCGATATGGTACGTGCTAATAAGATTTTATGTCTCTTGTGGCATAATTGAGGTTGTAATTCACTCGATACACTGTGGTCTTAATTCCAGTAATTTCTCATTACTCACAAGAGTTTCTTGTAATTTTACTTTAATTTAACGTAATGATTCTAGATTAGGCGTCAGTGGCATAATGGAGGTGATAACTCACTCGACATTACTCATAAATTCGTCGCGTTTGTTTCCAGATTTCGTATCGATAAAATAATGGAGGTCATAACCTATCATTGTTAGCTGTATTGTACATGAACTCGATATGGTACGTGCTAATAAGATTTTATGTCTCTTGTGGCATAATTGGGGTTGTAAGTTACTCGATCCACTGTGGTCTTAATTCCAGTTATTTCTCATTACTCACAAGAGGTTCTTGTAATTCTACTTAGTTTAACGTAATGATGCTAGATTAGGCGTCAGTGGCGTAATGGAGGTGATAACTCACTCGACGTTCCTCACAATTTGTCGCGTTTGTTTCCAGATTTCGTATCGATAAAATAATGGACGTCATAACCTATCATTGCTAGCTGTATTGTACATGAACTCGATATGGTACCTGTTAATAAGTTTTTACGTCTCTTGTGGCATAAATGGGGTTGTAATTCACTCGATACACTGTGTTCTTAATTCCCGTCATTTCTCATTACTCACAAGAGTTTCTTGTGATTTTACTTTAAATTAAGTAATGATTCTAGATTAGGCGTCAGTGGCGTAATGGAGGTGATAGACTCACTCGACGTTACTCATAACTCGTCGCGTTTGTTTCTAGATTTCGTATCGATGAAGTAATGGAGGTCATAACCTATCATTGCTAGTTGTACGATATGGTACGTGCTAATAAGATTTTATGTCTCCTGTGGCATAACTGGGGTTGTAATTCACTAGATACACTGTGGTCTTAATTCCAGTCATTTCTCATTACTCACCAGAGTTTCTTGTAATTTTACTTTTAATTAGCGTAATGATTCTAGATTAGGCGTCAGTGGCGTAATGGAGGCGATAACTCACGCGAGGTTACTCATAATTCGTCGCGTTTGTTTCCAGATTTCGTACCGATGAAGTAATGGAGGTCATAACCTATCATTGCTGGCTGTATTGTACGTGAACTCGATATGGTACGTGCTAATAAGATTTTATGTCTCCTGTGGCATAACTGGGGTTGTAATTCACTCGATATACTGTGGTGTTAATTCCCGTCATTTCTCATTACTCACAAGAGCTTCTTGTAATTTTACTTTTAATTAGCGTAATGATTCTAGATTAGGCGTCAGTGGCGTAATGGAGGTGATAACTCACTCGAGGTTACTCATAATTCGTCGCGTTTGTTTCCAGATTTCGTATCGATGAAGTAATGGAGGTCATAACCTATCATTGCTAGTTGTATTGTACATGAACTCGATATGGTACGTGCTAATAAGATTTTATGTCTCCTGTGGCATAATTGGGGTTGTAATTCACTCGATATACTGTGGTCTTAATTCCCGTCATTCCTCATTACTCACAAGAGTTTCTTGTAATTTTACTTTAATTTAATGTAATGATTCCAGATTAGGCGTCAGTGGCGTAATGGAGGTGATAACTCACTCGACGTTACTCATAATTCGTCGCGTTTGCTTCTAGATTTCGTATCGATGAAGTAATGGAGGTCATAACCTATCATTGCTAGTTGTATTGTACATGAACTCGATATGGTACGTGCTAATAAGATTTTATGTCTCCTGTGGCATAACTGGGGTTGTAATTCACTCGATATACTGTGGTGTTAATTCCCGTCATTTCTCATTACTCACAAGAGTTTCTTGTAATTTTACTTTTAATTAGCGTAATGATTCTAGATTAGGCATCAGTGGCGTAATGGAGGTGATAACTCACGCGACGTTGCTCATAATTCGTCGCGTTTGTTTCTAAATTTCGTATCGATGAAGTAATGGAGATCATAAACTATCATTGCTGGCTGTATTGTACGTGAACTCGATATGGTACGTGCTAATAAGATTTTATGTCTCCTGTGGCATAATTGGGGTTGTAATTCACTCGATATACTGTGGTCTTAATTCACGTCATTTTTCATTACTCACAAGAGATTCTTGTTATTTTACATTAATTTAACGTAATGATTCTAGATTAGACGTCAGTGGCGTAATGGAGGGGATAACTCACTCGACGTTACTCATAATTCGTCGCGAATCGATGAAGTAATCGAACTCATAACTCAACCGAATTCATTATTCACCCCAGTTACGGAATCGATGTAATTTCCACTTCCGCGTAGAGGAAGAACACGGCGAATTCCTCGACGTTTCCCGGATCACTTACTAATTAGAATACCTCCGCGTCCGTCCAATTAACGCATCGTCAGGTATTCTCGTTCCGAATGCAACGTCAAGATCAAGGGAAAGTGCTCGTGAAACACACGCACGCACGTACCGAGGGGGGAGAAAATAAAACGGGAGAGATCTCCTCCCGTCGACCGAAAGAAAGTCATGGGGGGCAGGAGGTCCCCCTTTTCGCCTCTCGTCTCGGCCCGAGAGGGGGTACCTACTCCCTTTCACGCTCCCCTATATAAAGTACCGATCGTACTCGGGTGGCATCAGTACGCTTCCGACGTTTTAACATCGGTTCTCCCCGACAAATACAACACCCGAAACTACCATGCAAATCTACATTGTAAGTACACTGATGGGGGTGATGGTTACGAATATAGTGATAGACGCACTGTGTATTTCGAGCGTTTTCGAAAAAAAAAATCATATTTTTCTTGCATTGTGTTATATACCTGACGTGTGAACGAGTAGTTTTCGGTCATTTACTTGTTATTTGAAAATTTAAAAAAATTCAAAACAATTAGTCTGGGGTAAGTCGTGTAGATGAAAACAGTATACTTTAGGCCATTTTCGGTATTTATACAATGTAATTGACTCAGTTTAATAATTAATCTTTTTTCCATATTTTTTTCTTAATACGTATAACATGAATATCCCACGAAGAATTTAAGCCGTACTTATTCAATATATATTTATATATTATGTATAACATTTGATGAAATATTAGTTCCTTGTAAAATTATATATTTATCATTGTACCTGAATCAAAATTTTTCAAATTGTAAAATTTATTACCAATTAATGTAATTCATACAAAGCAAATATTTCTTTTTTAATCGATTAAATCGATCATGTTTTAAAGCGATCACCAACCAATCCACAAAATCCAATTTCTACGAGGTATATTAATTATGTAATATTTAATTATTATCTACTTTTTAATTTAATTTAATTTCTAATATTTAAATAATAAGAAATATAATAATTTACTACAAATCAACCTTCCAACAGTAACGATTTTAGAACCATTTTTCGACGTTTAATGTAGGCACTCTGTAGGAATTCAATTAACTAACCCAGGTTTACCTAATACCTAATTAGTCCAACCTTAGATACGAAACCCTAAATAGACTTGACAATATTTACCGCAATCAATTGCAACTGAACTCATACATTAATAAATTTTTCTTCTAAGTATCAATTAGATGCAAATTAACTCACCTATCCCAATTAACGTATAACTGCTACGATCTTGATCAATATGTTTAATACCATAATCAGCCTTGACTTTGGCTGCAACTGAGATGATTCCCCTAATTAATCTAGTTATTAAAGCGTTGTGGGGGTCCACTTTAATTAACCACGCATTCAGGCTTAAGCTCAAGATTAATCGGGCTTGATCTCCATTGTAATTCTTTTCATAATCTTCAGAAGACAGACAGTCAATCAAATTACAGACACTAATTGTCAGTTAATTGTTTATTGTGAAGCTCGCCTAAGGTATAATGAGCTACAAATTGTGGCAATCGTTGATTTAAAGTTCGAAATTCTAAGTATTTTCACTCTACAATTAGTACGTAATTCAAGTTCACATCGCCGAAGATGACTTGGAGTTCCTCAGGTTTAATTAGCTCCTGATTATCATAAATGTTGGTTATAGGTTTACAAACCAATCAGGCTTCATTTTAGTTAGGATTCCGTCTTCCCCAGATTTAATTAATTATACCTTAACTTAACTAATTAGGTGAGTCGATAACTTTTTTAGTTATAAATCAGAGTCGCCCACCTGAAGTTCACCTGAACATCTCCTGGTTTAATTACCTTTTAATTGCTTTTAATCAGCATTGCTAATAACTTTTTTTAGTTATTAATCAGAGTCGCATACTCCAGGTTTAATCATCTTCTAAATTAGCTACAACTAACGTTGTTTGGTGCAAAATTCTACCCAGGCTTTTAGTGGTTTATTATTAGTAATTAGTGTAATTAGTGGTGAATTAGTATTGCACTGACCCTTCAAAATTTAATGTGTTTCTGCTTAATCTAACGACTTTATCCAATGGTTAAATACATACTCTCATATTTCTGATACATACCCAGGTTTTCTAGGTTCTAATTGCAACCGTTAATCCTAGATTTTAAATTCTTATTAGTACATACCGACCGCGTCTCCAGGTTTACAACATTGACCACTTTCGATCGATCTCCTTTGATCGACAACCATCCGAGGTTTTTTCGAAATCTAAACCTCCCAGGTTTGGTGAACCGTTACATTTTTGGTTTCTCTCATTCAGGTTTGTACAGCCGCATTTTTCGCGCTCGCCAGCGCGCGACCAGGCGGCGAGTACGAGCAACATTTAGGTTTGGGGGGCGGCGGCGGCGGCGGCGGGGAAGAGTACCACTCCGGGGGGGACCTCGGGGGCGGCCACCACTTCGCCACCAGCTACCAATCGGGGGGTCTCGATTCGTACGGAGGCAACGAGATCCACGACAACCACGAGGAGCAGGAGCACCACGTAGATTATCACGTGAGTGAGAAAAGTTAATAATTCACGGAGAGCGATAAACAATTACAATACCTACTGCTCATATATATGAGTGGCGGTAGTGTAACGAAGGGGGTTCTGGCTCGAAACGCCGACGTAACCTCACTTTCGAAGATTGTGTTCGAATTTGTCTCCAAATCAGTATTGATATATGTGAGAGGCGGTAGTATAGCAAAGGGGGTTCTGGCTCATTTTCCAAGATTGTGTTCCAATTTGTCTCCAGATCAGTATTCATATATGTTAGTGGCGGTAGTATAACAAAGGGGGTTCTAGCTCGAAACGTGGACGTAACCTCACTTTCGAAATTTGTCTCCAAATCAGTATTCATATATGTTAGTGGCGGTAGTATAACAAAGGGGGTTCTAGCTCGAAACGTGGACGTAACCTCACTTTCGAAGATTGTGTTCGAATTCGTCTCCAAATCAGTATTCATATTATGTGAGGGCCGGTAGTATAACAAAGGGGGTTCTGGCTCAAAACGTGGACGTAACCTCACTTTCGAAATTTGTCTCCAAATCAGTATTCATATATGTGAGTGGCGGTAGTATAACAAAGGGGGTTCTGGCTCTAAACGCTGACGTAACCTCACTTTCGAAGATTGTATTCGAATTTGTCTCCAGATCAGTATTCATATACGTGAGTGGCGGTAGTATAACAAAGGGGGTTCTGGCTCTAAACGCTGACGTAACCTCACTTTCGAAGATTGTATTCGAATTTGTCTCCAGATCAGTATTCATATACGTGAGTGGCGGTAGTATAACAAGGGGGGTTCTGGCTCAAAACGTGGACGTAACCTCACTTTCGAAGATTACGTTCGAACTTGTCTCCAGATCCAAGTTATCTGAACTCACAAAACTTGCCGAAAGTAACTCAAAGATAATTTAAAAGACGACTCTAGACAACGCTGTGTCTCGGGGTAACATAAACACGTATTTTCGATGAGTGAGGTTATAGCCGTGAGGTTATATTTTGAACTACAACCCACTTGTAAAAAACTGTTGAGAGAAACTTGGGGGTTTGAGGACCAAAAATCCAGATTTCTTGTCTCAAGGGGAACTTAACGGGTTTCAAGGGTTTCTTAACGTAAGGAGGAATTTGTATCTAGACGAAACGGCACTTTCAACGATAATTTATAGTAACCTACTCTTTTCGAAACAAATCTCGACGCACGTCATTTTGATGACGTCAGAATCATCCAATGCTACCAACTTAATATAGTCCCAGCAATATATTGCCAACCTAAAATATACACGGAACACATAAATTGCGATGTGCTGGGACTATGTTAAGTTGATATTATTTGATGATTCTGACGTCATCAAAATGACGTGCATCGGGATTTGTTTATGAAAAGAGTGTATATACAGGGTGGTTGCATTACAGTAAAGTACCCTGTATTTTGAAAGATTATTAAAGTAAGCAAGCAACTTGTTCGGATTGTTCGATAGACTGAATTGAAATGTTCAGGACAGTTACTCATCTAAAAAACCTTGTTGTATTCTATAAATTGTTATAAATTCTATAGGTACATTACAAAATTCAAAAAGTGAGTAATAGTTGTAGAACGAGTCGTGGATTCAGCGATTACCAGTCGGTAAAGAAACTAGAAGTGATGTACGGTGAGTCATGATCGCGATTATGCCCGCAATAGAAACGTCGCGCGATGAGCTATGAGCTTGATTATTACACCGATTACCGAGTGACAATATCGGTCCCGTAAACGTTCGCAGTGAGTTACGTCCCCGATTACTTCATCAACGGTAATATCGGTACTGTAACTACCGAAAGTAGAGGTCGAGTTATGTACGTCGTTACATAGGCGAAGTGAGTAATTGGTCTGAAGACATTGAGAATTAGAAACCCCGAATTAACGTCTTTTCGAATTTTCTCTTGTTTTCTCTCTCTAATCGCCGCTTTTGCATTCGAGAAAGAGAAGCTCTCTCCCGTACGTGATTCTATTCCTCATCGGACATTTCCCGCCTTAAATACTTATGCGATCCGATAGAAATCCTTTCCTGAATCCATCTGTGAAAATTCTCATTAGGAATTTCCTACAACGCGTCTCTCATTACGTGTGATAATGGCGAAAGTTGTTGTTGTTGTTGTTACCGTTGTTGTTTCACACGTAACTTTTGCATACATGGCGATGGAACGTTAATCGTAATACCAACGATACCTGTAACTTGTCCCGTTTATCGAGACGAGAAAATGAATTTGTAACGCCACCGAGATAATAATTAGAGTGAGACTGTTAAGTTTAGGTACGCTTTAGGATTAGGAAAAACGTTACAATGGCCCAACGAGCAATACAAGTCGGCGATTCCCATCTCGGCACAAGAAGCAGGTAAACGATAAAATTATACCGCAACTCGGCATACATCCAGGCAGGTACTCAATTCTACAGCGCCCATCTCGGCATAGGGTGATGCCCATAGGGTGATCCTTGCCCCCTTGCGTTTCCAACGTACTTTCGAGCGTATCACATGACGTTCACTCGTATACGGTGTGCTGCGTAAACTAGGTTTCTCAAATATTATGAATTTTGTGCAACAGTCAAGTGCCATTACTTTCGACAATAACGTATTATCAAGAAGGTACCTCCCTAGATTTATGCCGAGTTATTGAGAGATTATTGTGGTGTGTACCTGCTCGATCCGTTGTGCCGAGATGGGTATATTAGAAATGGACCGACAAGGTGTCGCAAAATTGACCGCAATAAAGTGTGCCGAGATGGGATACACCCATACAAGTATCTTGAAATTATGTGAATATTCTACAATTCCAATATTTATTTAAATTAGTATCAGCTGCACTCTTTTTAGGACAGTCTTGAAATACCTTAAAATCCCATCCCTAAAATTTAAATAGTCAACTCGCAAGCTTAAAATAGTGTAAAGGAAACTCGGAATTAATGCGGCGGGCCGATAGGTAGATGCTTCCCGAAATCTAAGTGCCCTTCCCATAAAGGACATTTCTAGTATGATCGATCATACTGCACGTAATTCGGTTCTTTCCCTCGCAATCACCATTTCTACGACTGTTGAAATACATCCAGGCACCGTATCGAAATAAACACTCGGTGAAAGTACGCGTCATAAACAAAGTTAGGTTTAATTAGCCGTATCTACGACATATACCTTACCAGACGCTCGTGTGTTTTCTAAATATCGCTCTAATTACGCCTAAATAAATAAGATGCGATTGTGAAAAAACAAAACCGGAGGAAAAATTAAGACGTTTCGTAAGAGAGCTTCAGGAGGTTCTTAAGTAATGTTCTAGGGAGTCGTACCTATTTTGTGATCTGCGAAACGTTGATTGAGAATAATTTAAACAGTTTTTAGTTTCTCATATGAGGTACTCATATATGAGAGAGTATTGTAATCGGGTCGATTTTTCGAAATTGAGTTATTAGCATTTCTGGACGTTTTGAGGTCCCCTGAGTCCAAAAAACATGTTTTTGGAAAACCGTCTGTATGTATGTGTGTATGCCTGTGGTAGGATTTTCTCAAAAACCAAAAACTACAAACGGTCAAAACTTTGTATTTAGACTTTGTACCATACCGGGACGTGAAATTAAGCTTTTCATTAAAATCGGCCAGGACAAAAGGGTAGTTTACTCTTTGTCATTTTTCGATTTTTTGAATTTTTCTCAAAATTCGCTACAAAATTTTTTTTGAAACTTTCAATATTTATTGTACGATTAAATAGGTATAAAAAAGTTTTCTAACGATTTTGGCTAAATCTTCTGTGAAGAGCACTTTATACTTGTGGTTTTTGGGTTTTTGAATTTTTCTCAAAATTTGCTACAAGAATTTATTTCAAATTTAGAATATATATTCTACCATTGAATTAGTATAAAATAAACTTTTCTATCGTTTTTTGCAAAATCTTCTGTGAAAGGCACTTTGTATCATTCTACAATTTTTTGAATTTTTCCCGAAATTTGCTCCAAGAATTTTTATAAAATTTTGAGTACCTATTCTACATTAGATATGATATATAAAAAAGTTTTGTAACGTTTTTGGCTAAATCTACTGTGAGAAGTACTTTATAGGTACTTGTCGTTTTCCGGTTTGTTGCTTAATTTAATCCCTATTTATGAGAAAGTACTCTGATGAACACATCACGATTTTTTTGATCTTGTTACATAGTTTTAACGCTTTTTTTTAAATTTCTATGAATGACTCAAACACGGCAATCATTGTTCATCCAGAAATTGATTGAAATGGTTGTCTGACAATTCAAAGTTGACTAGATTCACCGTGAAAGTGTCTTAAATGGTAATGACCACTTCCAGGCACCACCTAAGTACCACTACGACTACGCCGTCCACGACCTCCACACGCACGACATAAAGTCCCAGTGGGAGACGAGGAACGGCGACGAGGTCAAGGGGGAGTACACGCTCGTCGAGCCCGACGGCTCCAAGAGGATCGTCTCGTACTCCGCCGACAAGCACACCGGCTTCCACGCGGTCGTCAAGAACGTCCACGACATCTAGAAGATCGCGCTCGCTTGCCTACGCTACCCGATGTATTAATTTATTAATTAGTGGATTTCTTATGCTGTCCTATCAGTATTAAACGATCATCGAAATTGAGGACGGACGTACGTCGAGTTAGTAAAGAGTTAGTAAGTCAAAACAAATCCCGATGCACGTCATTTTGATGACGTCAGAATCATACAATACTACCAACTTAATATAGTCACAGGACATCGCAATTTATGTGTTCCGTGTATATTTTAGGTTGACAATATTCTTAACCTAAAATATACACGGAACACATAAATTGCGATGTCCTGGGATTATATTAAGTTGGTAGTATTGGATGTTTGGTGACGTCATCAAAATGACGTGTATCGGGATTAGTTTTGAACAGAGTATAACTCTAACTTGGCGTGGGTCTGTCGCGATCGGTTTTCGTTTTGATCGTACGTTATAGTGTTAGTAAAATTATAGTTGAGGTGCGCGCGCAAACGTGGATTAGCCTTTATAAGGTCGAGAGTGGGGCGTGACGTAATCAGTCGCGGTCGGATCCTCGACGCGATAACGACGTCGTTGTTTTGTAATCTTTTTATATTTTTTATAATGTATTATCATGCAGATACTCATTGTGTTCAAGTTTAAATGTATCGCAGCTTTTCTGTAAATAAGCTTAATAAATAAATGCACTATTTTTTTCTAAATTGCCCATAATTCAGCGCCATAATTGACCCGTTGAATGATCGAGATTATTATGGTACCCAAGTGGTCACAATCAGTTCCACATAGTCTTAACAGTCAACATACAAATTGAAACGGAAATGAGCATAAATCAATCTTTATAAGTGATGTTGCATCACCAAGAAATCCATAGTTAGAAAAACGTATTCTATATTAACAGCGTAAGAAAGCTATCAGTTCAAATCAACACAACGAAAAGTGATGTTCAAAACACCTGACAAGAAACAAGAAGAATCCCTTCATCATCGACCAGAACCAAATTGGTTTCTACAAAAATGTAGAGAAGTTCACGGATGAAGCTAGCTTCACAAGGCACAGCGTTGTAATGTAGACGTTTGGCATGAAGACCATCCTCATGCAGTAAGGCAGTCTGGACACCAAAGATTTATGGTGAACTTGTACAACAAAATTTAAATACCTTTTCGGATGAAGTACCTACTTTTGCAAGTGACAGTTCAGGAGTGGCTTATGAACGATACTGGTGTCCCACCATATTTTTGACGATCGTATCATTCGGACCTGTTTTACGGCCATTAAGATGACCAGATCTGAAAATTCTGTTAAATTCCTTTTTGGGGGCGTCTACAATGTTTCAAGGGTGTTTTCCCCAAGGGTTTCACAATGCGTTTTTCAATGCGTTTCTTGCTTTGAACAAGAAACATGAATTCGAACAAGAGTACCTTTTCGTCAGCGAACTGTATGAGGAACTCAATGTTGCCACATGCGTGCCATAACTGTTGATATCGTTACAATTTAGAACGTTTAACCATTGGGCTCGGTCTGTGCTTATTAAGAAAAAATTAAGGTACGGAGTACCAATGTAACATCGATACTAAAAACCATTTAAATAAAATGTACATAACGATTATGAAATGTCAACTTCCAAGGGCCACAAGTTAATATCTAAGGTACCACCACCGACCACCACCAGCGTGTCCCGATAAGCATCCCCGTACTGACTCACCTTGAGGCTCGGGAAGCCGATGCCAACGACGAAATTGGCGATCCAATTGACCAGGACGGCTATGGACATCGCTGCCGGCCTCGGCCCCTGCGAGAACAGCTCGGCCGTTATCATCCAGGGTATGCTACCGGGTCCCATCGCGAAGAACATCACGAAGCACAACGTCGACACGACCGACAGGTACGACATCCAGTCTATCATCTCCTGCACAAAACCGAAGAACTCCTATCAGGCGGTAGAATCGAGCTCTTTCCCGAATCGTGGAGGAGATTGCGAATCGGGGGGAGGGAACGGGAGGGTTTATGGGGGTGTGTGCAAAGGGGAATACCTCCAACGTTCTGGGACTTCTGGGTATTTCGTAAGTACACTGTTATTCGTAAAGAGTAGGTTGGCAAAGTCTGTTCTGGGCCATTTTTTACCCATCCAAACCACCAGCAGGAAAGTTTTAAGTTAAATTTCAAGTTTGTGGATTATTTAAGGAGAATTCAGCTTGCCTAAGCACGGCTGTAAATTTTGAAGAAACTTAGGAATGCCAAAAACACATGAAATAGGGGTTATTACTTAAACAGAATGTTTCAAAATATCACAAAATAATTAGCTGGAAAGCTCCATGTTAAAATTCAAGTCTACTCAAGATTTCAGCTTTCTGTACATCGAGGGTACTGCAAATGACAATTACATTAACTACAACAGACTTAAGAAGTAGGTACCAAGTGTTATCAGGACTATAGATGGGTGTCAAGGTTTTCCGAAAATTCCATTATTCTGAACGAACGAAACTTATTACTAAAACAAGAAGTTTTAAAGGTTTTCAAAATACAATTTTAGGTTACACGTACTGAAAATTCATAAAATGTCCAATCATCATCAGGACGACTCCGAACGCGTTTCAAAGTTTGCAGGAGATTTCAGAAAACTTTTGGTTATCTAAGTATCACTCGTAATTGATCTACAAATTTTTTGAAGAAATGATATATGTAAATATCACATGAAAAAAGACGTATTATATGGATTATAAAAGGGCGCTTTAATTATCTGCGACCATTTCTGCCATAAAACATCTAACATAGTTAATGTTAAAATGTTGCAGGTTCTTTCTATGTTTACAGTTAAGCTGAAAAGGTATGCAACTACTCACACCATTTTTGTTTGTAGCTCGGTTTTTTTGGAGATATTTCCCTTTCACTAATTGGAATCCATATAATTACCCAAAGCGTGATCACCTCCACCACAGCAGGAAAGACGATAAAAATGTCAGGGGCGGGGATGGGTAGTAAAAAGCCTAGGAGACAGGGGTTAGCAAGTAAAATGAAACAAAAACATAAAACAACCTGAAAATCTAAAATGAAAAACCGTTAAGGACGAGCGAAAGTAATACAAAAGCATGCGGGAATTGGGAGGTCTTAACCTACGGAACCGAAACGTATCGAGGCTTCTTCCGGACGAATGAGAAGCTTCGACAGAAACCTAACATTCCATTTTCACTTTAGAGTGAACACTGTACCATTAGGTTTAACCAGGTTCGACCTAGATGATTACATTTTGACTATTTAACAGCTAAATTAAAAAAAAATGGTGTCTACTTGACAGAAGGTTCTTCTAAGTTAAACCTGGTTTTATGCCAAAGTTCTAGCTTCGTCTAAAACGCTTCTCAGTTTAGGGGACAGCTGGATGTGATTGCCAACAGGTTGTCAGGTGACAACCTTCCGGACGAATGAGAAGCCTCGACTGAAATCTATGGAAACCTAACGTTACACTTTCAGTTTAGAGTGAACACTGTACCATTAGGTTTAGCCAGGTTCGACCTAGATGATTACATTTTGACTACTTAAAAGTTAAATGAAAAAAAAATGGTTTCTACTTGAAAGAAGGTTCTTCTAAGTTAAACCTGGTTTTAAGCCAATGTTAGCCGGATGTGATTGCCAACAGGTTGTCCCAGAAAAGAAGTGTTATACTCGAATTAAAAAATAATTAAAATAAACCTCAAAAACGGTTTTTGCTTCGTAGTTTCCTCGATTTTTGGTAATAGTCACTTCTTTACATTCTATACAATTACAAATACAATTCCGTTCTTATCCTTTGTAACGAATTCCAAAAATTTTGATAACGGCCATTATACTAAAATAATATTTATGGGTATATTTGGTAATAAGACTTTGATTATAATGTAAACACTACAGAAAACTGTAACAACTCCATTAGGCACAATGAGAAACCTGTCTACAGACTGGTGAATTTGAATTTGATGTATCACGCTATGGCGCCGTCCACTAAAAGTGCTTTCTAACCATTTTTGTTCACCTTGGGTGTACACATATACCTATAGTTAAGAAAATTAAGTTAACCCAGTCAAGATAAACCCTGTAAATCTATAACAGTATAATGCAGCGTTTGTGTTTTGAACATTGTTGGCGAAATTGTCAAAATTATGAAGAAACAATAGCTTTCTATTTGAGATCAAGTTTCAATAGTCTGACCTAAACATTCGTCATCACATTTGATCTCCACCATCTCATCCGACCATCCCCTTTAAGGTTACACCTTCCACCATCAACCTAGGTTCGACCTAGTCGATGTATCTAGGTCGAACCTAGCCTACGCCCGCCGTCGCCGTCGCAACGACTCGAACCTTTATGAGGAATGAGATCGTGATGCAGATCGAGAATATGAACATCCCCCCTAGTCCGTAGAGGTGAAGCGTCCGCCTGCCCATCCTGTCCATCAGCGGGATCGAGATCAGCGTCATGATCACCATTATGCAGCCTATGCCTATGGTCGCGAACTTCGCGTTGTCCTGCGGCAGGCCGGAGCTGAAGAACAGGCTCGTCGAGTAATAGAACACCTGGAACGGAGATCGAAGTGAATATCGGACGGTTCGGATTAGAAGGGGCGACTATAGTAAATCCAGTGAGAAGAAAACATCCACGAAACGAGAAAAGGTAGTAAAGTTAGACAACACCTAATACACGTCGTTTGCTATTGGTGGAAAAGTCATAAAACTTTTGGAAGGAATTGTTTAACTAAGGAACAGTTTGTTTTTACTGGGAAGTACGTACGGGAGCAAGAATTTGTATTTTTGCATCGACGTCAGAAAAATCATTGAGATCTTTAACTTTCAACATGTTATGGCTGGAATTTTCAGCCTCTTCGATCGACATGTTTTCAGACGCCCTTTTAAACCTCCCTTACTGTATTTGTCCAGTCTCATGAGATTTTGTAAAATAACTGTTCAACTATTTTACAAGCTAAACGACAGAATTTAGTGTCTGGAGTCAATTGTAACGTTAATATCTTAGAAATTGCGGAAATTACCTTAATTTGGAATATTTCTTTTTCTGACCCGTTCGCTCATTGCTGAGACAAAAGAGAATCGGAACGCTGATACGCCATGTGGCTCCCCTGTTCCTAATATTTTGAAAAAATGGGAGGGAAGGAAATGTCAGAGGTATCTATTGTCGTTTAACAAATGTACAGTTAACTATCTCGAAAGTTGCCTCTTGGAAATTCCAAAATCTTATGGATCCGGCTATATGCCGGTTCCGCCATATTTACCGCATTGATCCCGGACAACTGCTGGCTGAGCTGCATGACGATACCGATGATCAGGGGCGTCCTCAACGTCGGCGAGAATATCAATTCCATCATGCTTATGGACGCTTCCGCTTGCTGCGCCCTCTCTTCCGCTCGCATCTCTTCGATGTCCTCCTCTACGGCGTTACTGGCCCTCAACCTGGAAACGCGTACAACGATTTAGGATTTAGGGACCGAGCATGAGAAGTCTCCGAGAAACAAAAGTTGGGAGCGTAGCAAATTTTCTCTCAATTTATGATATGCAATTGTCACGACGTGAAAGACAAATTCGTAATGAATGCGAATGTATAATTAGGAAACCGTTTATGAACTGCATCTTCTCTTAAACATAGCCTTTATCTGTCTCTTCGAGCGCCACTTGTAGTGTTCGTTCGCACAGAACCCATCTTTTTCTATTTAAAATTACGCACTCTTTCGCTTGGTCCAGCGAATTTTAGATGGGAAAAACCGCTGCCCTTACCTCTTGAGCGCCTTCCTGGCCTCCTCCTCCCATTGCTTCGTGATCAGCAGGTAGCGTGGACTCTCCGGACATATCGGCAGCAGCACGAGCTGCAGCAGAGCCGGCACGACGGCGAGGCCCAACAGGAGGGGCCAGCCGTCGTTGGTGCCGAGGATCTGCTCGATGCCGAGCACCTGGGAGAGGAGGAGGCCGATCGTGACGGCGAGCTGGTTGACGGTGCCGAGGCCGCCTCGCAGGTTCAGCGGCGATATCTCCGATATGTACATCGGTACCAACGAGGTGTTCAGACCTGCGGGCAGATGATGGGCTCTTAGAACGGTTCACGATTGAAACGTTTCACGACTACTGAGCTAGTCGTGAAACCCCCACCCAGGGGGCTGGTAGTAGTAGTAGTAGTAGTACATGGGGCCCTCTGGGTCAACGATTATAGACTACTAGCAAAATCTGCCTGGCAAACTTTGTGACGTCACCACCGATGCTGGACAGAAGATATGGATTTTTATTCATTTTACTGTAGTAAACAGTAAGATTTATCATTGTAAACTGCACGGTTTACGTACGTACTCTACGTAATCCATATTTACGTACGATATCCGCATCACGTCATAAACGCACTTCAGCACCGGTGGTGACGTCATAAAACTGTCCAACATTGGTCAAATGTAAGTGAGCAATCCTGGTTTAGTCTATAATCATTGCCCCTGGTTGGGCAGACGGTGTCATGCTGGTTGCCGCGGTTGCGAGCTGTCAAAAGTTGTGTCCCGTGGCCGCGCGCCGGGAAAAAATTGTGTCCTGTGTGGGGCAGAATCGGCCTAGTATATCTACTTTCATGGAATAAAACATTATCCATACTATATCATTTCTTATATTATCCGGCCCACTTGATGATCTGGAAAGTGCTCCATTGTGCCGAAGGAAAGCATTAGAAGCGTTATATAATTTCATAAAACATAGCAGATAGGTACCTATCGAGTACATTCCCTGGACAGTATAATTATCCTGAGAAATTTTATGAAAGTATTCCGAGTTTCTTGTAATCTCACAGGCTTCACAAAAGATCATGTAAAACACTTTATGAAACAGGTGAGAGGTTATCCAGGAAAGGTACCTCAGAAAACATTTAAAACAGTATCATCACCTAAAATCATCTCCGGACTTACCGCAATTGACCCCGATGATAAATCTGCCGACGAGCAGCATCTCATACGAGTTCGCCAGTTTCGTACACCACATTAGACACGCCCCGCTTATTCCCAAGACGTTATTCAGCAGCAGGCCGCCTTTCCTGGGGGAAAATATCACACACATATATATACACACTCACATGATATATAAAATAATAACACGGACACTCACACACCACGCGGAGAGAGGGAGAATGTCACCGAGGCAGAAAAAGGGAACGGGGTGGAAATAGCAGCGGGCGGGAGGCGATTTGTGTATGGAAAGGCCGCGGGGGGTTGGCGACGTTTCGACCTCTCTCTCTCTTTCTCTCGAAATATTTCCAGCAGGAATATATAATAACGACGTAATCAACGTGTAAGCGAACAATCTCAACACGAGCATAACAAGTCCGATAATCGTGTCGAGTGTCGGACAAGTGTAGAAAAGTATGGCCATGTAGGTTGTCAGTCATTTTCGGATTTCTCTACATAATTTGAATCATAATACCCAACAAAAGGAAATATAAATTCAGGAATATTCAAAGCAAGAGTGTGAGATATCTGACAGAATGACTGACGGCATTATTTACAGAATTTCCCTCAGAAAACCTGCCCTACGACACAGTGGTTATTTGAAACTGGTAGATACGGTGATACGGTGACTAACCAACGAAGAAGTGTTAAGGAGAATCAATAAAGATAGGGAATTACTAAGGACTCTCAAACATAGGAAAATGTCTTATCTGGGTCATGTGTTAAGAGGAAGTCGTTATAGGATCCTAAAACTGATTATGAGTGGAAAAATTGAAGGTAGAAGAGCTGTCGGAAGAAAACAAGCTTCCTGGCTAAAAAATATTAGAGATTGGACTGGTATCCGAAATGCAGGACAACTCCTACACATGGCAGAAGACCGTGAAGCCTCCGCTATGGTGATCGCCAACGTCGGATCATACTGACAGGGACCATGAAGAAGAAGATACGGTGACACTTGGGCCACCCTCCCGCGCTTCTTTCTCAGCTCCCGTCCAATTTCTCCTATACTCTTTTTCCTAACAAGATAGACGCATATTAATGAGATGGTCGTCAACAGAGGGATTTTTCAAGTACCGGAGGAATAATTTTTTTCTCAGTTTTCGTAAGTAATTTCACCTGCAATTTTACCTGGTTTTTGTATGATTTTGAAGGGGCCACCCTGTTAAGTGGTGTCAGAACATAAGATCCGAAGGTGAAGAAGAAGGTAAGAGATAAGCAGAAATCCGGTGAGAGGATATTGAGGTGTCAGTGGCGTTTCGCGTTTAAATAACCTTATGTCGACGAAAAATACCGTAATAATTGGTACTCCGTTATCCTAAATGATATTGTTACCTGCACGCCCATGACCTTGACGGTCAACTCAATACGCATCTATCTTGTTGGGAAAAAGAGTTTAACAGACCCCTTCAAAGGAATCTTTTAATTTTAACGACATCCCTCAAATACTTCTCTTTCAAAAGAGACAAAAATATCATTTTTGTTAACATAAAAGCGAAAATTTCTCTCACCTGCCGAACTTGTTGGCGACCATGCCGCCCCCGAAACCGCCGAGCATGCCCCCGATGGCGAATATCGAGACCGCTATCGAGTAGAGCATCTCGGCCGAGTCCTGGTTGAGGTCCTCGCCGTACCTCTGCTTGTACAGGTCCTTCATGAAGTACTCGATGTTGTCCTGGGGGGCGTTTATCACGCCGGTGTTGTACCCGAACTGGAGCATGCCGAGGACGGCGGCGAGGATCGCGTACGACAGGAAGAACGTCAGGCCCTAGGGGCGACAACCACAATCAATCATCGATCGGTAACGGGGAAAAAATCAGTGGGATCGTGGCATGGATTACTCGCGACTCGTGGACATTTCGTAAGCGTACCAATTACTCCGTACAATCCTCCTTTTTTATTACGAGTGCTTACATTGAGTTTGGGTCGACATGTTCTATACGTTATTTGGACTTTCAAGCATACCCTTTCTAGTATAAATAGTAGGGGAGCCCAAGAGGGGATTTTTGCATGTACTCGAGCGCGTCAGATTAATATAAGGGAGGATACCTTATATATTGATAAGTACCTCTAGCCAGTATGAGCCCTTAATATGGGAGGGGGGTTCGCCAAGGAGAACCCGTCAGATTAGTAAAATAAAATCGATCATCTGAAATACTCGAGCGCGTCAGATTAAGATAAGTGGGGTTAATTACTAACTAACAAGTGTCCATTTCGCTAATCTGACGATTTGAGCGTAACCTAAGGGAGTGGGAGGGTAACAAAGTTGCAAAAAAACGATGTGTGGATTTACTCGAGCGCGGTCGTTTTCTTTTTTATTCTAGAGGTAATTATACCAGAATAACAGAAAAAATATAATCTGACGATTTCCGCAAGCCGAAAGTAATCAAAATCGTTAATTAAGAGCGTGCAGCTATGGTAAAACATGTATTTTCCATTCCACGCCTCTATGTCCCTTTCGCTTTTCTTCTATCTCTGTCTGTCTCGCGCCCAGGGTCGGATTAAGCCCATCAGGGCCCCTAGGCATTTCTCGGGGCCCCATTTTCTTACCATTTAAAATACATTTTTTCTATTACGCCTTATGGATTAGGTTACCATGGCAACTGTTGCTACACCTTTTTTTAGTTATATCGGAGGTGACACATAACAAGGCATACAACTGGAGCACTACAAGTTGGGGAGGTCCTGAGCCACGAAACGAAAGGCTTGAACAATCGAAGTGTTGTCCATATGATTCTTGGCTGAGGAGAGGCTCTTGGTAACCTTCTCAATGTAGTGTTTTGTAGAGCCTTCGTATGAGAAAGTTTTGAATATAAAAGTGGCCCATAGAAATAGTCTACGAAGGTGAAGATGATATTGTCCAGATTCCGAAAGGATGAAAGGAATGGGGGTAGAACCACCTGATATTGGATCTTGTCGAGCTTATCAAGGAGACCTTTGGTAACTCAAGAGGAATGAAACCTGATCCAAGTGAGGTAGAATTAGGGATTTATATAGGGATAGTAGAGTATTAGGTGAGGTTCCCCACCAAGTACGGCTAAGAGCTCTCATCATGTTTATTCCCTTTACTGTTTTGCAACAGATGTATCCTTTCAATTTCAATCACTGAACTGGAAAACCTCAAAGGTCAAAATAATTATTAAAATGTTTACATAATCTCTAATTTACACAGCGAGTCACTTTGACGATTCAAATGAAACGACTAGGCTATGGGAGTGGGTGTTGCCAACCTAATTTAAAAATCATAGCCTACTCTAATTATAAATTTAAATATCATGGTATGAGCTCTACACTGAGCTGGAAAAATATAGTACTACAAGTAGGAACGTAAACCCTTCCACAGTCGGAGCGCGAACGCACGCAGCCATTCGAATCGGTTTCGAACGCGCCTGTAGGTCCGTCCTACAGCAAGAGCACAGAGAGGGGCGTACAGGTGCACGCGCAGCAAAGTGTAGGTCGGATAGGTAGGTAGGTAGGTAGGTTGGTATACCTGTTCGAGCAGCCTGAGCTTCCTCCTGTGCGTGTGCTCCTCGAGCCTGTCGACGTACTCGCGCAGCTCCTCGATCTCCTCCTTGACCTGCTGCACGGTGTCGAGCTCGTGCTTGATCGCGACCATGTCCCTCTTCACCTCGGACACCTCCGACTGGCACGACTCGACCGACTTGGTCAGCTCCTGCAGCTGCGTACGGATCTCGCACAGCGCGACCGTCGTCTCGAGGTGACGGTCGCCGCGCTGCTGCAGCTCGTCCAGTTTCGCGCTCAGGTTCATGCTCATCACGCTCACCTGCTTCTGCAGACTGCGCAGACGGCACCACGCACGCACGCGCACACGACACACGAGTTAACGCGCAGTCCAACGGCGGCAGTCGGCGCAATGACGGGGGAGGAGAGCGAGGGGAAGAAAACAACGACTACGATTAGATCATATATGACGTAATTATACGTATTCGATTGGGGGGGAAGGGGTGAACACGAACGGAAAATAACAGAAAATAAAACGAAAGAAAATCGGAAAAAATACCGTGGAAAAATCATATGGTAAATGAATGCGTCTGGATGAAAGAGTCGTGCGGAGGATCCATGCAGAACAACGAACAAGATAAAAACGAATAGTAGGTACATCGACCAAACCAAACCAAAAACGTGTCGTTTTTTCGAAAATAAAGAAATCAATCTTGTTATTTATTTAACAAAACAGTCAGTATAATGGGACTCAAACTACGTCTGATTATCAAGTTAGGAAACTACCACTAACCAAAATAGAAAACTTAACGAACCCAATATACAGGGTGTTAGGGGTTTGACTACCTTTTTTTTAATAGGTGATAGTATTCACCAAAACAAACAAAAAACCTTATATAACAGGTGTCCCAAAACCAACCGTTTTCGAGAAAAAAATTAGCAAACTTCTAATATTTAGGTGTGAAAATATGTCACATAATTTTGTACATGAAATGACCATAAGAAGTATTCTTTTAATGTATTTATGTTTAATTTGTAACAAAACAATTTTTTCTTTAAAGAATATATTTTTTTCCAATCAATAGAACTCGATAAAGTGGCTATGATGTGGTGTGGCAACACCGCGAATGTATCGCACACGTCGCGATCCAGACAGTTGCATTTTGAATTAGAAAGCGTACAGCGTAAAGACGGCATTTAGGAAGAGTTCGCAAAAATCATGAACCTCGCACGATCAGCTGTGTACACATGTTTACGTTCCCTTTCTTGTCGGTGTTGCCAAGTTGTGGTGAAATACCTTGATAAAATAACTCGACTTTTCTCGAAAACGGTTGGTTTTAGAACACCTGTTATATAAGGTTTTTTTGTTTGTTTTGATGACTATTAAAAAAAGGCAGTCAAACCCCTAACACCCTGTATAAAAGAGACGTTAAAATATTATATTTTTTATTAAATGAATCACTCAAATAAATTTTAAAGTAACGTTATCCCGTTAAGGCTCCCTATAGCCCGAGAAATCATTTGTATAACCTCTATTTCGTCGTAATGGAAAAAAGGTTTCGCCGGTATGCAATACGCAATGCACGTACCCCCTGATCCTATCTGGCCACTCAACAGGAAACATTCCAATAGTTTCCGACGTACAATATGAATCTACGGATCTCGGTAAGATACCGTATACGGTCGATCTAAAATGGTTATCAAACATTGAATTCAGTGTAACCGTTGAAACTAATACGCTTGCAGTGTATGTGTATTGTGTATTGCGTACCGACTAAAATGACATACGAGATCGCCTCTATTTAACAGTGTTGCCCACGAGACGAGACTTTGAAAAATCTCGTCTTGTTTCGTCTCGTCTCGAGTCTTGTCTCGTCTCGTCTCGTCTCATGTCTCGCGCGAGATTCTCGAAAAGTCTCGCAAATTTCGCAAAAATGTTGTGAATATTTGTATTCCCTAGGTAAGTCTTCAACTCTAGTATAATAGTCGTACACGTGGCAATATCTCGGAAAGCTCAAACATTGCGTAACAGTTATTGTAAACACAGGCTGCTCGCTATTATGCTGCTTAAAAAAACATGTTTCAATAACATTCGCGATAATTATAATAAATATTTTTAGTTGCGATACTTCGAGACTTTTGCGAGACTCTCGTGCGAGATTTGAGACGAGACTTTATGAAAATCTCGTCTTGTCTCGGAAGGAAAATTTTAAAGTATCGTCTCGAGTCTCGTCTCGAGACGAGACGAGACGAGACTCTCGCAAACGAGAATATCGTGGGCATCACTTCTTTTTAATCGAGTGACGTATTTTACGTTGCAGAATTTATATTCGATCTGTATAAAGTGTAATGTAATGATACTACACCCTGTATATTTATGAATCGCCATCTACGTATCGATCAAACAAACAAATCTAACAAGTACATACAGATAAATGATATAAAGATATGATTCAGAAGACTTGATATTATATTCAGCGGATAGACATGACCTGTCTTACGGCGGCGAGTATTGATTCAAGAAACACTTAGTAAAATAAATTCGATATATTCGTTGTTATTGGTTCGCATTTTGATGCGATAAGAGCGGTAATAATGTTACGGCCAGCACCCAAAAAGACACAAAAATTAATCGCGATTCACTTTTACAAACAAACTACTCGATACTTTGACCCGAGATCAAAAGTTATCCGAGCACACTGTACACGAGAAGAGGATTATGCAGTCACACTGGTCAAGTGTATGTATGTACAGACCGTTCCTAGAGAGTCGCAGTATGGCATGAACATAAGAGCGAAAGAAAGGCCATATATTTCTCGTTGGCTAAACAGAGAAAGAACTTTTGCGACGTTGCTAGCTCGCGAAACACCCAGTCATCGCCACACTTTACCCGATCATTCGCTGTAATGGGTTACGGACCGGCCTGCCGGCAACGTTGCAAAACTTCCTTCTCTGTCATACTAACGAACTACTATTTGTTTCTCTTTCGCTCTTGTTGATTTCGGACCCTAAATTTGAATAGAATAGGTCAGTATACCGTTCGGACATATAAGATCCCCGTGAGATAAATACATGGGTTCGAGTACCACGAGATCCATCAATCCCAACGATCCCGAAAAATATATGTATCGCTATGATCGTAATTTGGAAATCAAACAAAAAAAGTGGATATCGCAATACGCTGAAATACCCAAATCGACCGTTACGATTGGCCAAGGCCGCAAACGAGGTCCGTCACGGTCAATATTGAAGGTAATCCCTCACACATGGACTCCCGTAAGGATTTTCAGGTAGTTCTAAAATCGCACATGAACTCCCGTGAAGGGTGGGTGGTGGGTGATGTAAATTCAAGTGTAGGAAGATTGTTACACATTTTATTTGGTTTAACTTTTCTGACATATGAAGAAGTAGGAGACAGTTTTGTTTTCGACTCCATGGAAGATTGTCCTATTGACCCCAAAGTTACAAAATTCAATTCAAATTTATAACTGGTAAAATTGTCCAATATAAGAAAGGAAATATTACAAAGTATAACTTTGTAAAATGTGTAGCGAAACGCCGGTATAAATTTGTCCGGTACCCACGTAACAGTGGACGTCTAACGGACGTCCAGTTAGGTCCATTTTACGTCCCAGACCTCCACGTTCTAATTAGGTCCAGTTTAGGTCCACAGTGGACGTCCATTGAACGCCCAGTTTACGTTCATACGTACGAACCCTTACGGGAGATCGTGTCGGGGATTATAACGAATGCAGGTATAACTGTGTTCGGTATGAACCCTTACGGGAGATCGTGTGCGCCGTTGGCCAGTATCTACGTCCGGAGGTTCTTCGGTGCTACCAACACTACATGAAACGTCACTTCGGATCCATTCGATCTCATGGTACTTCCATGCAAATTCACAACGGAGAAGGTTATTATCTTGTAAAACGGCTAGTAGGTACACGTGCCAGGTGATAGATGATCCGGGATCTTACACGAACGATAAAGGTGACGACGAGAGTGCTTTGGAGTAGTGTCAGTACCGTCGTTGGTATCGTGGAGCGATTACATGTTATAGTAATAAATATTCGGGTAAAGATGCAAATAACCATGCAGGACATGCACAAGCGACAAGCGTTAACAAAAAACCACCGTACATAATACGAGTAAGAATACGAAAACGACGCATGCGCAAACTGAAAAGCTTTCTCAGCACCTACTGTTCATTTATTGTATGTACCTGGGAGGCAAGGATACCATGGCTGTGTTCCAAACTACGGTGGACACCTCCCCAGGTATCCTTTTCTCGCCCAAATGTCTCTCTCTCTTTCTCTCGTTAATAGTATATAAGTGAAAACAAAGATCCTTTTTGGGTTTTCTCACTCTCGCTCTCTTTCGCTATTCTCACTCGCTATTAACCGTCGATCCGACGTTTCGTCAGCATCACCATCGTCGGGTTCAAGCGGTACGCGTCGGGACTCCCTCTGAGGGTATCAACAACATCATCATCATCATCATGATCATCTTTCCTCCACCTATAGTTTGGAAACACAGCCCTGTTAGGGAGCGTGCTAATCTCAATTTTAAGGGTGCAACTAACGGAATTTTAAAATCGACCACGACGTCCCCCAACACTCATTGTGTAGATCGATCTCTTACTTTCGGGCGGTCGTGGTCGACTCTAAAACACATACGAGACGGATGACCGTCCGATTGTTCCGACACGTGACACGTCACATTTGTGCTTTTCGGTCGGAGACGACGGAAAATGAAAAGATCGTCTCGATCTCTCGAAAATAATTCGATGTAAGAGGCACATTGGCAATGAACGAATGAATGAATGAAGGTATATGACGGAAAACGAAAACGGAACGGAAATATCGCCTCTAAATCTAGATT
The DNA here is from genome assembly GCA_946251905.1 of Cryptocephalus moraei. Lineage (NCBI taxonomy): Eukaryota > Metazoa > Arthropoda > Insecta > Coleoptera > Chrysomelidae > Cryptocephalus > Cryptocephalus moraei. Next base: position 17,614,324 of record OX276465.1, on the reverse strand, counting down.
GAGAACGATAAATGGAGTCGAGATGAGAAACGAAAATGTAATGTACGAAATTAAATTAAAAAAATTGAAATTACTGCAACAAATCCGTCTCGCTAGTTCGAACGGAAACTGATTTGTTGGGTGATATTTTGACAACTCCCGAGATAGTCCTGAAATCTGTATCAGCGGATTACAATTCGAAATTACTAAAGCCAGTCCGGCACTTAACCGAATTTGGTACATTTCTACAAAAAACCGTTGATACTGGAAAATCTGTGGCCCAACTCGTCTATTTTTATAAATATAGTCATTTGGGATGGCTTAATTTTAGAGGTTCTACACAATTTCGAAAAATCACGTCTCTTTTATTTCCACTTGGGTTCAAAATTTATGTTTCACACCTGTCAAATGATATTTTTTTCTAAACATGACCCTTCAAAGATTGACAGAACGACAGTCGATCGAATTAGGGTTATGCCGGTTTATGCCACCATCAACCTCATTGATCTCAATTACAACGTTATCAAGAAATACTGTTTCAGTTAGCAATCCTAAATTTTACTTTAAAATGGTAGAACTGCAACCACTTCCAGTTGCTTGGCTGCTACTTCGACGTTTAATAGTGACAGCATTGACACTTGAGCGGCGATTCAAATTTTTATTATAAAAATGGTACTCTTTACACTAGAACAGGATATTTTTATTGGCATGACCTATTTTCGGAGTGCAGTTCATGATCGCATTTCTGGATGGCAATACTCATTGGAATCCACTTTGCACCAATTTGAAGAAATGTTTCCTGAAGTTGTGTTCACTATCGACGTTTTTAAACGACACTGCATGCGTGTAGTTCAACGATATTTGAATACAGACAATGTGAAGAAAGGAGAGCACCTGGTAGACCCTCAGTACTCACTGAAAATGTGTTGCAAGACGTCAGGACCCGACTGCAACAAAGTCCCCGCAAATCGGTTAGGAAGCTTTCTGTCCAAACAGGTTTGATCCTTATCACAAGTTCACCAATTTCCACTTATTCCTAATTTCCCGTATTACGTTTCGTGACTTTACAGGTTTATCATATGGAAGTTGTTCCACTGTGTTGAAGAGCAAATTGAAATACCATCCGTACAAATTTTCGATGGTCTGATCTTAAATCCTCCACAACGCGCCCTGCTCTGTAACTGGTTCAATCAGGAAATGAACAATGATGACATCCTGGATAAAACCTTTTTTCCCGATGAAGCCTGGTTCCATCTCAATGGCTATGTTAATTCTCAAAATTACAGAATTTGGTCTGGTGAAAATCCACATGCTGTTAGAACAACAGCTTTACATTCTTCTAAAGTTGGTGTTTGGCTGGCTGTATCGCGGCAGAGAGTAATTGGTCCTGTATTTTTAACTTCACAGTTAATTCTGAACGATACATTCAGCACATTCTCCAGCCATTCGTTGCCCAATTAACCGTAGAGGAGCGCGAAAATGGTTACTTTCAACAAGATTCGACTCGAGCATATACGGCTCGTGCCACAATGCAATATTTGCGGGAAGTTTTTGGTCATCGAGTCATAAGTACGGGAATCTGGCCAAGTAGGTCACCAGACCTGACACCTCTAGACTTTTGTTTCTTTGGGCACCTCGAAAACAAGGTGTTCAGTAATATTCTACATACACGTGAAGAACTGGAAGCTGCCATTATCGAGGAAGTTGTAAATATTTCTCCTCGGATGTTAATAAATGTCTTCGAGAGCCTAAAACGGAGAGTGAATTTATATTTAGAACATAATGGTGCTCAATTCGAGCAGTACCTTTAAATATTGAAGATTTTTCTGGTGTGGTCTTTCAATCGTAAATAAATTCACATAACCTAAAATATTTGTGATAATTTAGCTGTCGATGTCATGCAGAGTGCAGAGATTTCCGGTGTAGCGTTGCAAACCCTTAGGCAAAAAAATCCTTCAGGTAGGATTGCCAACTTAAACAGTGTTTCTTGAACACTCTGTATAAGTCAGAACGTCACGTCAAACTGAATTGGATGTTGGAATTGGAAAACAAATGTCACCATCGAAGTTTTGAGTATATCGACCTGTTCAACCATTTCTCGGAATTTTTGTGACTGTCAAAATGACAAGTTAAAACAAAACGTCATAAGACGATGGTGTTTCTAATGTAAGCCGTCAAATGACGTGTTCTCCGACAAAGAGTGTGTGTGAAACGACAATCGAGTGAATTGAGATTAGGTCACCAATGACGTCAACCATACGGTAACGTCAACCTGTCGGCCAGTCTATAGCAATTTTTTCATCTATCAAAATGACAATTCAGACCAAATGTCGTGAGACTGACCAATAGCGTTTTTCCAATAGGATTATTCAAAAAATGACACGGCAGGCTTTTTACAAGATGACACACTCATGGGTGAAACAGAATGGACGCGCTCTAGACGCGCTCTACGTTCTACACGTCGTGAACTGTCTAATCAGATAGAGCAAGTGACGTTTTTGTGAAACTGCACAGAATGAACGCGCTTGACGTGAACAATACGCCGAAAGTTGGTCAACTTTCTACTTTTACGCGCTCAACGCCAGAATTAGATATTTTGTGTTATGTGTGAGACAACCTTTGTTTTACATGACATCCGCATTGATCCGTATTGATCCATTTAACTCCGGACGCGAACGCGATCAAATTCAACAAGCGGATTCGTCTTCAACTTCAATAGTGGTGTTATAACCTCGCTTCAAGATGCTTAGTGACGATCAACTTCTCAATCTACGCGAAGAAAACGAAGAACTTCTACGTCCACTGCGGCCAAAACTTTTCAGAAATCTTTTTAAAATCTTGCTCAGAAGGAAGTGGTACATAGAGAGGATTTAATACTTTCCAAATAATTTTGCAAGTATCCAATATTATCTCTCTCACAGTAGATTTTCCCATGTGAAAACTCCAGGCCAAATATTGGTGGCTAACTCCTTGCGATAAATAGCTAAAAAATGTCACTGTTACTGCATATATCGGAAAATAGAAAGACATGAATGTATTTAAAAATAATTAAAAACATTCTTACGAAAGAGTTAGAGCTAGTCGACATTCTACATCTATAGGTTTCCTTATAGACTGTTTTGTTAAATCAGCTTTCAAGTGATTTAACAACAGTTCATATAATTCAACATTCATCCTTGTGTGTTTAAAAAACTGCTCTGGGTCCAATTTTTTCAACTTTAAAAAAGTATTTGAAAAATATCCTGTTGCGTCTCTATTTCTATTTACTGGTCTAACCCACCAACGTCTTTTTCGGTGGCCAAAAATATTGGCATTAACTAATAGTTATTTAATAATATTTAATAATTAACTAACATTAATAGTTCGAAATCGTCCATTTCGGAATTAGTTCAAACACTAACTGACGTTAACGAACGTACGCTGGCTGACACCGAACATATAGGTCAGGTTAGGTTTTGGCTGACATACGCTCACGCTCATTGTGGGCGCGTTTTCTTTTTTCTCTACTTTTAACAGTTCACGACGTGTAGAACGCGTCTAGAGCGCGTCCTTTCTGTTTCACGCTTCAACGTTGACAGCAAGTCGATGAAGATATGGTTATATCAACAACGAGTTAAAAGTGTCAACTTTTCCTTTTGAATCGTTTTAACTGTCCAAATGAATAAACGTCATAAGAGATTTGCGTTTCTTATGTCATACTATTTTTTTTTGAATTATTTTACAACAAAAACAACATGTGGAGGACCTAACATATAATTTTACTACTACCTACTTTGCATCAATAATCAAGCGCTTTTCAATATTGCGTATACAATTTAAACTTTTTTCGAACACTTATCGAGTTATCTATCACAATACAGATGTTTTTGCCTGTTTTTTAACATTTCGTTTAATGAACACTTAAAACTTTGTTAATTCAATTTCAAAAAGGAAAATTAGCGTTCATTTAGAAAAGGCCAGACCGAAAACCGACACCGCTCGTACTAAAATCCACTCATAAACACTAGACCACTTAGCTTAATTCCCGTAGTAATTACTTAACGGCATTAGTGTATCAATTAATAGCATTTCGGAAAAATAAGTGCCATTAGAACGGACAATTAGCAAGTTTACAATTCCGCAAATTTCGTATCGACTTCGGGAGTTCTCAAAACGATAATAATAAAATCGAACGAGTCAGAACCTTAATAAGTAATTAGCACCCGAAGCTGCCGTCGAATAAGCCTCGCTTTAGAATCGTACGTAGCTACATGCCTCCTTAAATAAATTAATTATTTAACGGCAGCTCGGGAACCGTGTAAGCGAGTTCAAGCGGAAGTACAGCCAATCAGTACGGCTGGACGTCGAAATAAATCGGTCCACTTGAACTTAGCTCGGAAACAACAAAATAAACAAGAACAAAAGAGAACTATCAGCGTCAGCTCTGCCAGTAAATCATCATCGGCACAGGAGGAAATATAGGAGCCTGTCAGAGTAATTCTAAGTTTTGAGTTCGTGTGAAACCGAATATTTATCATAATTGAATTACATTTTGCGAAATATCCAGGACCCAAAATTGCATTCATTGCTACTTTACAAAATCGCTCCTCTGTAGCTTATTCAAAAGTTAGACTGTCACTGAAAATCTGTAAGTTTTACATTTCCTAAGATTGTATTTAAATGGGGAAAGAGCACGTTTTTGATTATTCCAAAGATTATTTCATTTCAACTGTACAGTCCGTTTGGAAGTTTGAGAATTTTCAAGAAGACAAAAAATCGTACCTATACATTTATCCAAGTATTAGCTTTGAAATGAACTAACTTGCACACTAATACATAATAAAGGGCACTGGTAGATATAGCGCCGCTTGGGCCACCCCCTTCCACGTTTTAAGCGTGCCTAGTTTCTACAAAAAGCCCTTTTAGGGGGCGGAGCTTAAAAGTGGAGGGTGTGGTCCAAATGGCGTTATATGTAGTGCTGTTTCAAAATTTGTTTCACTCCCATTAAACAATTTCGGAAAATTATGACCATTTCGCAAGCCATTCAAAAGATCCATAGCGTCCACTTTCCTTAAAAATTTGAATCCGAGTGTTAATATTGAATTGAACTGAACTTACATTTAGATCGATAAAGCGCCACTTGGGCGATCCCCTCCAAACAGATTTCAACTCACTGAACAAGGCCCAAAAAAGTGGAAAGAGGTGGCCCAAGTGACGCTACATCAACTTACATCTGTGACGAGTCCAAAATTTGGTACAGCGCTTGTAGAGAGTTTTGGAAATTTTACCAAAAGTACGACTCTTATTGTAAATTGCTATGATTGGCTCGGGAGCCCGGTCGGGACTGGACCGACTTATCACGAAGCCTGCAGGAGTCTGCCTGGATATTATTTCTTTCGGTACTTTAAACAGGAAACGTAGGTGCGAAATGGGATCATCACCCGAGATAATTACAACCTTCACCAACGACTTTTTCTACAGGTTGTTAGGGCTTTGACTGCCTTTATTTTAATAGGCGATAGTATTCATCGAAACAAACAAAAAAACCTTATAAAACGGGGGCCCTAAAACCAACCGTTTTCGAGAAAACTGGAGTTATTTTATCAAGGCATTTCACCACAACTTGGCAACACCGACAAGAAAAGATACGTATACATGTAAACAGCTGTGCGGGGTCAATGTTTCGCGACGCGTGCGATAAATTCGCGGTGTTGCCACACCACATCATAGCCACTTTATCGAGTTGTATTGATTGGAAATATTTTTTTTATTTTTTAAAGAAAAAACTGTTTTGTTAAGAATTAAGCACAAAATTATGTGAGATTCTCTAATAAAGCTTAATTTTTACACCTTAAAATTAAAAGTTTGCTAATTTTTTTCTCGAAAACGGTTGGTTGTAGGACCCCTGTTATATACTGTTTTTTGTTTATGTTGGTGAATACTATCGCCTGTTAAAGTAAAGACAGTCAAATATTTACAGGCTGTCGTTGTGTGAAGCACATGAATTCTGGTAAACGAATAGACACGTTAGGTTATGAACTCTCGATTAGAGGGACTGGGACCAGCTCCTTTTCCGGAATAGTGACGATCGAGCTACTCCTGTATTTCCTCGCGTATACCTTCTCATAAGCGACACTCACTCACTCACTCGCCCAGTCGCTCTCGCGTGTGTAAACCTCGACGTCTCCCTTTACCTAATGAGCAGTTCTCTAAGTGTCGCCTCGTCTTCATCCTGTACCTTTTCCGACGTCTCATCACCGTGTCGCCTCGTCGAGGAGGAGAGCCGTCTCGCCGACGGTCGGCCGTACGCCTCCTGGCCGGGGAGTCGCCTCGTCGAGGTGTACGCGTCCCTGCTGAACGGGCGGTACGTCGGGGGCGGGGTCGTCGCCGCCGGCCTGTGCTGCTGGTGGGCCGGCGGGGGGGTCGTGGTCGTCGGGACGCCGCCTCGGCGACTCGTCAGCTTGATCGTCTCCCTCGTCTCGAATTCGCCGCCGTCCTCCGACAGGTACGCTCGGTCATGGTCTTCCTCCACCTCGGCTGTTTCCGCTGAGACTGGAATTGGAAAACGTCACTCGCTTCAGAAATATTCCCTACCGATGAAAATAAATTGCAATGAAAGATTTCCAAACAACGCGCTTCAGTAGAGTATATAGGCCGGTTTAGCGTTGAAATTCCGTACATAACCTCACTTTTGCCGGCGGCCGGGTCCGTCGTTGGAGCCCGGCGTCAAGCTCACCCCGTGGCTGTTCCCCACACCCATGTAGGGCACAAGAGTAATAATCTACTAGTACAACTACTAGTAAACGAGTAAACTACTACTACTAGTACTATTACTACTAAACTACCATTTTTTTAGAGGTTGAAAAATCTTCTAAAGACGTCACCAACAAAGTTCAAAATGAAGATGACGTTGGTAGTGTGGGATTTCTACCCACTAAACAACAATCCTCTTTCTTTCCTTCCTTTGAGAAGGAGGCTAGACCGGAAACCGCTTTCGCATTACTTCAGTCAGACCCACTGATACGCCATCAGACGTCCGCCGTTAAATCTCCTTCAGCTTTCTTTGCCTTGAGGACGTTCTCCGCAAAGCACATCACCGCTTTCCAAGAGTTCTCGGAGCTAGCCATGAGCGCTATGATACTTCTGGGATTAGGTGTTTCCCCAATGGCGTCCCAAGCGTTGTTCCTTTCCACTATCCAACGGTTACAGTGGAAGAATGTGTACTAAGCGTCCTCCACCTTCTCCTTGCAGTAGGAGCATTGTGGGCTCCTCTTAAGTTCCATCCGATGAATGTAATGGTTAAATAGCCCGTGTCCCGTAAGAGGCTGCGTCAAAAAGTAATTAGTCTCCTCGTGATTACATTCCGTCCAAACTGTCAGATCCGGAATGAGCTCCGCCGACCATCTACCCGTTGTGGAGCTTTTCCACCGTTGCTGCCATTCTGACGTAGCGCGGTCTTTTTCGGTCTTCTTAGTACGTTCATTCAACCCGCCCTGTTTTTCGGAGCTGATGGAGTCGTCTGCGTTCTTGCGCCATTAAGTCAATAGGCGGGGCCCTTAGCTATAACCAATATGGCTGCCTCGGATACTGTACGATACGCACAGGCAACTAGGTGGGCTGCTCGCCTTTGTATGGAAGCTAGCTTTCGTCTGTAGCTTTCAAGATGTAGTTGGTCCGCCCGAATTTCTGCGCCATAGAGCATGATGGAATGCTCCGTGCTTCATAGCAGACATCGCTTGGCGTACCTCGGACCACTCGTATTCAGCATAATCCTTGATAATCTCGCTGCAACTTTGCTGGCTTTTTCTCTTGTTTTGTTCAGGTGTTCCCGGAACGTCAGTTTCTCCTCCAATTGGAGCCCTAAGTTCCGTAAGGAGTGTTTGGCCTCGATATTTGCATTTCTTATAGTCACTGTAAAATTCTTGTCAAACCCGCGTCGCCTAGTCAACACCGTCATCTCGGTTTTGCTCGCTGCTAAGTGCATCCTATTACCTTTTAGCCACTCACAGATTCTCCTTGTAAGATGGTCTATTTTCCGAAGAGAGCCTTCTTGTCTCTTACGAGAATCAGACCGGCGACATCGTCTGCATAACCGACCAGGTGGATGTCTTCTTGGTACAACTACTTGTAGTAGTAGTAGTTTACTCGTTTACTGGTAGTAGTAGTACTAGTAGATTATTGGTCTGGAGCCCTACATGGGGGTCACCTGGGTGGGGGGAACAGCCACGGGAAGAGCCTGGCTCCGACGACCGACCTGGGCGCCGGCAAAAGTGTACGGAATTCTGTAGGTGTACGGCCTGTATACTCTACTCACTTCGATCTTAGTAGGTTGGTCATGGCGGTTCTGAACTAAGAACCCCCGAGTTCCCACACGGAACATTAAAGGGAACTAAGGGCAACAGTGCACATTTTGGTGCCATGGGAGGATGGGATGCAAAACGCGCCAGTCTCCCGATTTTTCTGTTTGGTCTGGGAGAAGGGCGACTCCACTCGCCATTCAAACAAAAATGTACGTTGAATTCGATTGAAAATCCTTCTACACCACACATTATGGAATCCAAATATGTGATGCTAAATCCCCGATTCAAAATACCATGCGATTTTGGGCCAGAACCGGTATAGACTACCTACTACTAGGTATCCATAACGAATCTTTTAATAGTCTTTCGAATATCGTCAGTTTTGAATACGGTATCAATTGTTAGAGTGCATTCACTTTAAGAAGAACCGTGGCCTTGAGTTTCACGGAGAGATATTAATGTCCGATTTCCATAGTTTCATGTAATTCACCCTCCCACCACTGCTTATACATGAATTACATGAAATTATGGAAATCGAACACAGCCGACGGAATATATCTCTCCGTGAAACTCAATGCCACGGTTCTTCTTAAAGTCAATGGACTCTAGCCGACAATAGCCTAAAACAAATGAAAATTTCCAATTTAAAAAATAGGGGTCGCTACCCTTAACATCGATAGTATTGTAATTTCACGGTCTCAACTTGCAGAATTTGAAGCTGGTTTTGGAGTTTCGGATTACTCGATTAGATTCAAAGTACAAGTGTCCGCCGGGATATTCGTGTGGATAAAATACACAATTCGGAAAGTAGGCCAATTGTATTGCTGGAATTGGCAACAAGGTGCGAAAGTAATCACCTCATTTATCATCAAATCACTTGCCACCCTATTAAACAATAGTTCGAAACAGGCGTACAACTTCTGCAGAGACTCATCCAACGTAAGAGTTTAATAAATCACAACTCCCTAAAAAAAAAGGAACCTTTAAACTTCCCCCTCCGACTCCGGCTAAACCGCCCCGTTCCCCCGAAACAGGTCGACACGTTGACCCGCGTCTAATCCTCCTCGGACCCTCAGATAACGAACGCAATGCACCTGATCCCCTTAGCGGGACGGTCGTCTCTGATTAATAGCGCCAAATCGACCTAACGATAATTAATATATAAAGTTGGAGGTGGACCCGGGGGAGCGGACCCCCGCCCCATCCTCCACGTCCCTCCGTCCAGTTTTGACCGGGTCGCAGTCAATTCCGGCTGATACAAAATGCATGAGGCGAGGCCAGTTACCAAGAAAATAATAAAATGTGAGGGAAGAAACACGAATCAAAAGGGGTTTAAGACGAGGATGTGTGTGTGTTGTCGCTGGAGCCGTTTGATGTCAAATTAGAAAATGCGTTTGGAGCGGCTTTGGAGACCAGGCGGGAGGTAATCGTGGCGAACGTAGAAGAAAATTCCATGCGTTACACTGTGATAATAGCTGTATGCTAACCAAACTGGGTGATTACCATCTTTAAAATGGGTCGAAAACGAAATGAGGCGCTCTGGGAATGCCCGAGAGGGGAAGCATAGCTTTATAGCCACTTTCCGATTCAGCCCACAATCGCCACCCCTAGAGCAGGCAACCCACAATACAAACAATTATAACACGAATTGCCACCAAACAGATAGCGCGGCTCCAAAATACATCACTATTTTCTTTCTTCCTCCATAGCGTATCATGTATTCTTTTATATACAAGAAAACTACATACTTCAATGTTTCGTATTTTTCACAGCTGATAGTTAAGAAATTTCGTTTACGTAGGTTACCACCTACTTGAAAATTTCCCCAAGTTACTCTCTCATAAGAAAAAAATTGCGTAGAAACAGTTGCCATGGTTACCAAATTCTGACGCCACACTTTCCTCGCGTATTGTGAACAGTCCGCCGGAGCTTTTAGGAAGTTACAAGCAGAGTTACGAGATTTATAAGGAAGTAGTGAATGCGCACAAGTGACGGTCGCCTTCGATTGTTTGGATCGCGGTAGAAACGATTGGTAGTTAGCGTCCGAGCAGGCAACCGACAATACAAAAACAATTGTAACACGAGTTGCCACTAAACAGCTGGCGCGGCGCGATAATTGGCCTTTCACCGATTCAGCGATTCGAGCGAAGCCCGCCATAAGAAAGCTATGCTTCCAATAATTGAGATATCTCGAACGAACGAGGATTTTATAGTACTAGCTACCGTAGTCAAACTTCGAAAAGGGACCAGAAGGATGTAGATAGTTGAAAAATAGCTCCAAATAGTTACCATTTTTCCATAATAATCCAGAAAAACATTTTGAAAGGTATATACAGATTTTGAGTATCATTTCAATTTATTTAAAGGAATTTCGAATGATTTTAAATAAATTACAATAAATTTCACTGAATAATCCACGTACCACTGAGTTTTCCTAAACGTCATGAAAAGCAATCGATTCGCAGTAGAATATTAAAAAAATTTCGAAACCACTTGTCGGAGCAAACAATAACAATTTTTTTAGTACAACACAGAGCTATCATTTAAATATGATTCATCTAACTATCGTTTAATACAGTATTATTATTAACGTGGCACATTTCAATCAAAGCCGTTACGCGTTTATAACGAACGTTCCGATTTATTGTAATATTTTCAACGCCTTGAAAGTTTCTCGGAAATCTCGAATACGTAACGAGAAAATGTTTGATTAATCGACGGCAACAAAAAAACTTATTGGAAGCCATTTTTCTAATTTTTGGATACATTTCGCTCGACTAACCAACATAGCGAGTTCTGCCAGGAAATTAGAGACGGTGAATTCAGACGTAGGTGAGTTCTGGGATGGGCTGGATGGGAAACGCATGGTGGGAAATCAACAAGAGCAAAAGAGAAACTAGCAGTAGTTCGTTAGCATGACAGAGAGAGACGTTTTGCAACGTTGCCGGCCGAGCAGGCAGTCCAAGTCAACGCGTATCGCAGTAGCGTATCGCTTATACACTTTAGGATGTGTGCGGTATAGTGTGCGGAGCGGATGACTGTAATGTTTCGCGAGCTGGCAACATCGCAAAAGGTCGTTCTCTGTTTCGCTAACGAGTAATATATGGCCTTTCTCTCGCACTTATGTTGATCTCATCCTGCGACTCTATAGAAACGGTCTGTATAGCCAATTTAAAGTAACGGTAAAAGGTCGGGAAACGCTGGACTTGACGAGACCACTTGTCCCTTATGTATTTTGGGGCGCTGATTACGAAAATGTGGGTTGTAACTTGCAGCAATGGTTGGAACACCCCTAAAATTGCAAATAAGGCTCCTAAATAGGGGTGTTTTTCGACTCTACTGCGGAATTCCCTTACGAAACCTCCCGCGGACATTTGACTTTGCCTATTCAATTTCTTTTTAAATTTTTTCAAAAACCCACCCTTTGGGAGGGGTGTGTCTTGCGTGTGGGGGGTGTAACACCCCTTTTCGCGTGATGTGACTCTGATTTTGAATATCAGCGACTGAAAGAAACTGAATAGGCAAGGTCAAATGCCCGCGGGAGGTTTCGTAAGGGAATTCCGCAGTACAGTCGAAAAACACCCCTATTTAGGGGCGTTTTTGGCAATTTTAGGGGTGTTCCAACCTTTGCTGCAAGTTCCGACCCCCATTTTGGTAATCAGCGCCCCAAAATACATAAGGGACAAGTGGTCTCGTCAAGTCCAGCCTTTCCCGACCTTTTACCGTTATTTTAAATGGACTAATATGGGTGTGAAGCTAGCGACGAATTTTGTAAGAGGGTTATTTCCGCCGACAGTTGTTCCATGGATTCCAAACTATGAAAGCTGGTTCGTAAATATTGGATAACCTCGAAAGTATAACTTTCTACACTTTTGTTCTTATAACAAAATATAGAGCAGATAATGATCTATGCAATGCCTGTAGCAAGAATTTCCCACAAATGTCAATACCTGAGCTATTTCGAGATTTGCGAGTCCCGTTCAAGTGTAATGGAGTTACTTAAAGGGCTGTAACTCCGGAAGCATAACTTTCTACATTTTTATTTTTACAGCAAAATATAGAGAATACAATGATGTATGCAATGACTGTAGCAAGAACCGTTGGCGGAAATGACCCTCGTACAAAATTAGTCACTGGAGAATCGTCGCTAACTTCACACAAATGCTGGACATGTTGCCCGGCAAGACAACTCGAGATGTACAAGACCCATACTCCTCTGCAGACCAAGATCCAAGTCGATTGTAAGAGGACATCAGAGAGATAGCAGGAAAGAGACGGCACCATTTGGCGCAAGACAGAGCACGATGGGAAAGGAAAGGGGAGACCTATGTCCAGGAGTGAGCTGATAGAGGTCACTGTACACATATACATATCACTGTATTCTTTTCTGTATACATTTAAAATAATGGTTTTCTCCCCGTAGCTTAAGTATGTTCCAGGTCTCTTTTTGGGAGGCGAGCAGGGAAGGTGTCTTTCCATAATTGCAATAGATCACAGAAATATGTTTATACAAATTTATATCAAAAACCTGAATAACAATAGCGATACGTTAAAATAAACCATCAAATAAAAGTCCACTATCACCGTCAATGACTTTCCTGAACGCTTGTAAACAGACAATCATAGATCAGACAACTAAACTTGATAATTTTTCTGAACCGACTCTGCACATCAACAATTTCCCCCCAAAAGTTTTATGACTTTTCCACCAATAGCAAACGACGTGTATTAGGTGTTGTCTAACTTTACTACATTTTCTCGTTTCGTGGATGTTTTCTTCTCGGTGAATTTACTATAGATCCGATTGTTTGGTTTCTCCCAAAAATCCCCCGGTGTAAGTTACTCAAATAGCAACTGATCCCGACCTAGTGCTGGGTTAGGTCAGATCGTTTGGTCTCACATCGCTCACCTGTATGTTGTGAACCGGACGCTGTCGTCGTGAGTGTATCGACTGAGTCGCTCTGCACCGACGCCACTGGATGCAGGTGCTCGAGCCTCGAGGGGTGTGTGGGGGTGGCCCCGGTGTAGGACTGTCTCATCGGTGGTGGCCCCCGGAGGCGCCCCTCCTTAGGCACGCCGATTCGGAACCTGCCCCCCTCGACAACGTCTCGCTGCTCCCTATCGTGATGATGATCATGCGCCCCTGGAAGAAGGGGAGAGGGGAAAAACCACCACCAAAACCGCCACCGATCAGTTATAGGTACGCAAACACCCCGAGGAGATGGAAAGAAAATGGGAGATGACTTAAGGGATGGAAAGACTACAGAACTATTATAGAACATGACCGTAATGGTCAAATGACAAAACACAATCTATTCTAGTCCCATTCATATGAAACCATATTAGGCCATTGACTATGTCATTAAATAAGGAACTAACGCGTGCAAGATATTTTATTTTTTCATATGGTCAGTTGAGCTCTAAAGAAATAAAATCCAAAAGTGCTACTAAATTTAACCCTGCGTTTTTGAGAACGGGCTAAGTTTGTCCACATTTCGCTTTTTCGGCTATAGCGTAAACACTATGCATTTTTCGAAGATATGTGCCGTAAGATTTCTTGTAGAGAATTAAATTTCCTATGAAAATGATATTTTTTGAAATAATAAAAAAAAAATTTTTAATGAAATAAATTCAAAAAAATTTAAAAAAATAATAAAAATAAAATAAAATAAAAAAGTAAAAAATAGAGAAAAATGGCTGAATTCAAACGTTTATATCTCAGTCAATATTAAACCTATAAAGTCTTACAAGCCACCGTTTCAAAGAAAATTTCATAAGCTTTTTCTTTTCTATGAAGCAATGCCTATACCTTAATTCACTCAGAAAAAAGTTATAGTCAAATATTCAAAATAAAACATTTTTTTGAAAGTTTCCTATTTTTCTAACTTTGTTTTTTGAATTTATTTCATAAAAAAAATTATTTCATTTTCATAGGAAAATTAATTCTCTACAAGAAACCTTACGACACATATCTTCGAAAAATGCATAGTTTTTGCGCTATAGCCGAAAAAGCGAAAAGTGGACAAACTTACCCCGTTCTCAAAACCGCCTGGCTAAATTTAGTAGCACTCTTGGATTTTATTTCTTTAGAGGTCAACTGACCATATGAAAAAATAAAATATCTTGCACCCGTTAGTTCCTTTTACCCCTGTTATTTTCGACATAGTCAATAGCCTATTTTACACTTCATTCCTCACAGTCCACTTAAATTCCCTTAAATGTTACCAGATTACATGGCATATAAGCAAATGTGTAGCAAAGCCGGACGTGCAAAGCAAGCAGCAGCCATCTTGATACCGATCCGTTGTATCGTTCGCCGCCATTTTGAGACGCGCACACGTCAAACGTCATCGCCATTTTGGCGGAGCGCCGAATTGGTCGCCGTTTTAAGCTTGCTATCGTAGCAAATTTAATATAACCGTTTAAGAGAACGTTTGATTTCAAAAAAGGTTATTAGAAGACATTTTAAAACGCCATTTTGAAATGCGCAGTAGCGGATTTGCCCAACTTGTCCGCCTTTCTTAAACTGACGTGCATAGCAAAAATTATAATTTATTGCCAGTAAAATTAAATTTGTTTCATACGATCAATCCTAAGTATGGCAATTATGTAACGAGTATCAATAAACGAGTCGTACTTTCGTAGCGAAAATCATGCACAAATCATAGGAATATTTTGCCAGTAAACTTAATAAAACGGTTTTAGTCCAGGATAAATCTGATTTTTAAATAAAATTATTAACAGAACAGATATAACGTATTTTTGAAATGTACAAGTGACGCAACAACAGATTTTCGACAAACTGGGTTGGTCTCGACGCCATTTTAAGATTCACTTTCGTAGCAAAAGTTATAATACATATACCCGGTAAAATTAATCAAAAAAAATTTAATCCAACATTAATTTAAAGTTATGGAGATATTGACGTTTTTCATAACTGACCTAAATGTAGCAAATAAACTAGTGGTATCGTTCAACGCCATCTTGAAACGCATAAATTTCCAAAGTCATCACCATCTTAAAGTGGCGCAGTAACGCATTTTCGACTAAAAGTCTGATTTTTAATGTTGTGGACGTTTACAATCGACACATCAAATAACTCCGCCTTGTAGGCTGTATTACTGTTTGCGTACGGAGTGCGACATTGCCAGTATAATTTTTTGAGGGTAATCATTTGGCAGTTATAAATAGTTTGAAATTTACGTTACCGGACCGCTGATGCGCTGATGTGAGTACATTTCACGACATCGCTCGGATTACGGCGATCATACGATCCTCGTACTGACCGACAAACCAATAGCCGAACAAATGGGTGGTAACAATATCGGCATCTCTCTCTTTTTGACGGGTTGTAAAAGTCCACAGAATTAAAAATCTGAATATAGTCGACACTATTGTTTGGCACCATTTTAAAATTCCCGATTTATTTATAAGTATTTATACAACAAATACTCTTCAAGCACTCTCCAGATTGTAAAAATAAATCAATACATAGGTACCATCAAACGAAAAGATAATCCAGAATGTATAGAGCGATTTACATACAAAACATATTTTCGCCAAAATATTTGGGTTATCTAATTCGTGATAGTCGAACTATCTTCGTCCTTTAGACTTAAAACACTTAAAAATTTGAGGATAACGCAATACAACAACACAACAAAAAAGTTGAACAAAATAATTGCAGAGGTAAAAATCCATGCAACGTACGTGAAATAAAATTCAAATGCGTCGCTAATTACTAATTCATCTCAATTACGAAATATATTTGCGGCTAACGCAAAAAATAATCGATAAAAATTTGCTCACCTCAAGCTTTTCCGCGGGCATGTTTCTCGTTGAGATCTCTCCTGAAATCCTTGCTTACATCAACCTGGAACAAGTAACACTCAAAATTACCCAACGGACTTCGAGCCAAATAAAAATAGAAACAAAATAATGCAATAAAAAATTCGATTATGTCAAAATCTAATCAAGATTCGACATCAAAAAGATTCCTGTGTCGATAGTTCTAGACGATAAGTGATACGTTAATTTACAACGTCGATAAAAACTTTTGACGCGCTCTCATTTAGATAACAATAGATAATAAATTTAACTGTAACGGTCACCACAGTATTTAATATCTACTATAATCTAAATCTGTTTGAACGAGAGAGCAGTAAAACATTACATGAATCTAAGAAGTGTATGCGATATAAATAAATCCGGTTTATTGTCCCTGCATAGCATTATAAATATGTATTTATCATTTTTATTTATTCGACCTTTATATCAACTTGAATACGAACATCTGTACCTAAACATGCATAGGTAAGACATGCATGTTTTCTTGAAAACGTATTAGTTGGATTGTTGGGAATTTTTTGAAACCTTGTTGTACGCACTAATAATACTTATTACGGGATTACGTTAATTGGTGGGAGCAGCGGCGTCGGAAAGTCATAAAATAACAGTAATTACACTCTTGGTAACTTCGTTCTAACGTTGCTTGACAACAAATTTCATATACATATCGTCGTCCCGTTCAAAAAAGAGTGAGTTTTGTACCTAGTCTCAATTTACCAAATATCAAGGGTACCGAGAATGCAAGAATGTTTCCTTTGGAAAACTGTATAGTCTAGTCAAGATGTGTGTTTGCTGCGAAAAATAGTTAGAAGGCTCGGAAAAATATGAGCGATAGCTCATTCGACGCGAAATGCAAAACTGAGAAATGGGTTTTGAGGATTTTTTCTGCTAAGAAAAATTGCAATTGTTATTAACAAAAAACCGAAAAATAAAAACGTTCTTTCGATTTTTTGATGACAACTCAAAACCATAAGAGATAGAGGAATTCGCAAAAAAGATCCTTAAAGAGGAGGAAATTTCCCATAAAAAAGTCCCCACTCCCGGATTTCTATCTCTTATATTTATATTTTTAATTTGTTGCTGAAAGTAAGGCTCCACGCGACCGTTACGGCATGCGCTCGCCGCCTCTGAAGCGACTACGCCAAAGAAAATAACTTTTTAAGGTACTAAGCATTAGTTTAAAAATTTAAAACAAACTTTAGTGTATTCTATAAACTTGAAGGAATAAAGTCCCGTTGGAAAAAAAATTTAAATGCATTTTTCAAAAAGCTAGCCTATTGTTAATGAACTAGTTATTTTCGTACTTCCGTCTTCATTGAAAGCAGGCTAAATGTTTAAATAAATTCTCAATAAATATTTTGCTTCTTGGAGACCTTTCTACGAGTGTACTCAACAAGGTGACGTTATAAGATTTTTTTAAATTTGTTTATTTAGTTCACAACGAATTTTTAAAATCAACAAAAAAAACGCAAAATCCAGAAATTGTTGTTAATTTTTTTTTCTCTTATATATTATGTTATGGCTGTTTTTATATTCAAACTAAGGATTAAATATTTGTGGAAAAAATTTTTTACAGCTATTTGTTTAAGAATTGTTTATAAATAAACGGCTTAGTTTAATATTTTTGAAAATTAATTTTTTACCATTCTATTGTTTAGGATTAATTACGATTTTTAAAGTAAAAAAAAATTTCTAAAAAATTTTCTTATAGTTAATAATCGTTTCTTTAATGTTTTCATTATTTAAATAATTAGTTAAGGAATAATTTCATGTTCAAAAATCATTATAAAAATCTCTTCATAAAATAGGAGAAAAAAATTTTTTTTCATTGATAATTTCGTTGTTTATTAAGTTAACAATTTGTTATAAAACGTCGTTGAGTGTCACAATTTTTTTTTTCTATTACTACTAAAAATTACAAAAACAACCAAATGCAACAAAGTAAGGAAAAAAAATTATTTTGTTGCATATCGTTGTTTTTGTAATTTTTAGTAGTAATAGAAAAAAAAATATTGTGACGCTCAAAAACTTTTTATAATAAATTGTTAACTTAATAAACAATGAAATTATCAGTAAAAAAAATTTTTTACTGATTTTTATGATTTTTCAACACAAAATAATTTCTTAACTAATTATTTAAATAATGAAAACATTAAAAAGACGATTATAAACTATAACAAATTTTTTTAAGAAAATTTTTTTTATTTTTAAAATCATAATTAATTCTGAACAATAGAATGGTAAAAAACGAATTTTCAAAAATATTAAACTAAGCCGTTTATTTATAAACAATTCTTAAACAAATAGCTGTAAAAAAATTTTCACAATTCTGTAATCCTTAAATTTAACAACAATTTCTGCATTTTTGTTGATTTTAAAAATTCGTTGTAAACTAAATAAAAAAAATTTAAATAATATTATGACGTCACCTTATTGAGTAAACTCATAGAAAGGTCTCCAAGAAGCAAAATATTTATGGAGAATTTATTTAAACATTTAGCCTGCTTTCAATGAAGACGAAAGTACGAAAATAACTAGTTCATTAACAATACGCTAGCTTTTTGAAAAATGCATTTAAATTTTTTTCCCAACGGGACTTTATTCCTTCAAGTGTATAGAATACACTAAAGTTAGTTTTAAATTTTTAAACTAGTACTTACTACCTTAAAAAAATTATTTTCTACGACGTAGTTGCTTCAGAGGCGGCGAGCGCATGCCGTAACGGTCGCGTGGAGCCTTACTTTCAGCAACAAATTAAAAATATAAATATAAGAGATAGAAATCCGGGAGTAGGGACTTTTTTATGGGAAATTTCCTCCTCTTTAAGGATCTTTTTTGCGAATTCCTCTATCTCTTATGGTTTTTGAGTTGTCATCAAAAAATCGAAAGAGCGTTTTTATTTTTCGTTTTTTGTTAATATCAGTTGCAATATTTTTTCCTTTTTCATAACATTCTACAATATAATCACAGCAATGTCAGCAATGCAATGCATGGTATTGAAATAAATTATTTGTTTTCTCGGTAAATCTATATTCGCTAGATTAACTATTTTTATTTAATTGCTCATTTATTTCATATCAAACTGAGCCACAGCGAAGCGTGGTCGGGTCACGGCTAGTACCTAATATTTGGCAAATTTACAGAATCTGGAAAACCTGAAAAACGATAGTAACTGAAAATCGAATATGAACGTGATTTTAAGAAAACATGTAAGGTAAATTTGCAGGTTGGGTTAGGAAGTCCTGTGATTAAATCAATCGCGTTTAATGTTTACTAACCTCTGACGTCACACCAATAACATAGTGTGTCGAGCAACGTGTCGAAATTTTAACTGTAATTTAAAAAAAATTGCGGTATTTCCATTAAAGCAGTTATTAAAAACGAAAAATATTTTCTTCGACAAAGCGACGATGACAAGACAAGTAACAGAAGGTTGCGGTACATGTACCTTTAGATACCAACACAGAATGGCGGTTGCTACATCCCGGTGCACCCGAATTGCTGCCCGCTAATACCCCACCCGAATTGCGGTCAAGAAATATTTTCTACATGTTGCTGTAACCCGAATTGCGGTCCGGATCCCACATTTACAAACTCGGTGATCGGCGTTTTACTAAACCTCAATTGTTTATCCTTGCCCCAATAAGCGATAGCGAATAGAATAAATTATCATTCAGTAGGTACTGGCTGGACCGCGATTCGGGTTAGGGATTATATCCCACTTTTCACAATTGATGTACTTGTAGGTCCTGGGACCGCAATTCGAGTGCGCCCGCTACACCCTTTCTTTGGTAGTTTCGGGACGTAATTTCGATATAGTCGTAAAACTTCTTCTTCTTACAAGTTTTATATAGATATGGGAAAAAGGCATGTTTGGAACCACTTTTTAGTATATAAAGTTGACGTGTAAAATATTTAAAAATGTGAAACAGTCGACGTCGATGTACGCAATTTCATCAAAAAAAGAAAAACCGAAAATTCGCCAAAGGGAGTAAGTACCACTTTTGCAATGGAAACAATCACGAAGGACGTTCCGACGAACGTCCAAAAAACCCCAATGAAACATTCCAATCGACGATACCCATTGTTTATCTACCAATTAAATTTTGTAAGCGTATAACGTTATTACTTATCGACAAAAAAATTTCTATAAACAAAACAAGAATCGGATTCCTGCGACGAGTGAAAGCCGATCTAATCGCGCAGAAAAAGAAATACCAAACGGCACATCAACTAACCGAAATTCTCGCAGATTCGCCGCCTGTCGGACGTCCAATGGGAAGAGAAAAAGGAAGAAGTACTGGAAATCGACACGAATCGGTACCGAAAACGGGACGATTGGAACTTCAGCGACGTACCCACGACGAGACGAGAACGTACTGATTACCACCGTGAGAACGTGCGTCGTGCGCTCACTACGTAGCCTCGCAAGGTGGAGGGAAAGTGATACAGCGAGTGATACGAGTCCAAAGAGATCGGCGTACAGGGTGATCCGTTAACCGTGATGGTACCGAGAGAAATGGTCGATGGTACTCACTTGATAGATCGCCTCGCACAATGCGACACTGATACTCATACTCATAGTACTCAAAGGGCGGAAAAAATGCATGAGAATAATTTAAAAAAATGAGCATTAAAATGCAGAAAAATGTAAAAAAAATTCACGAACATTTCAAAAAAAAAATCAAAAAATGCATAAAATTTAGTAAAAAATGCAAATGCTATATGTATTTCAAAATGTTCAATAAGATAAGGTTTTCTTCTACCAGTGAACATATAATTTAAAAATAAGTTCATTTTACACCTACTGAAGTAACAGGAGCGTATTTTAATGTATGTAGAATATCTGGATTTAGGTACATCAATTTTATTAGACAAATAAAGTCGCCCATAAATATTATTGCAACAGTATTTAATACAGAAAATTCTTCGTTAGCTTGTACATTACTAGAAAATTTGGAGAAAACTAATTTTTCAATTTTTTCATGTACCTTTTTACATTCGGCTTTAAGAACATTTTTAATAATCGAACTGCCTCAACCAGTCTAATGGATACCTAGGTAGATACCCGCTCAAAGTAATTAGCGTAATTGGAATATTGTTAGCAAATAAATGAATTACTAATTTAATTTTAATACTAACAGCTAACTCTGCCCCGCGGTCAAAATAAGCCTTTCTACGAATTTTGAGTATAATGTATATATAAAGCATAAGTAAGAGTATAAAGTAATTTGTGAGTTATGAAGCACATCCTCCTCCTATTAGAATACACATTAAAAACAAACCTTATTAAAATGACCCACTGCCAGGGTAGTAAAGGTACTTGATAACCAGATTTCAGTTCCAGTTATAACTTATATTGACTATAAGATGTATAAGTTATGATTTATCATTCACCGTACATTGTTTTTTTTAAATATCTAGCAGATTTTAAAAGAAAATGCAAAATATGCACGATTTAAGAAAAACATGCAAATTTGAAGAAAAAAACCGAAAAAGTGCAAATAATGCAAAACATGCATTTTATCCGCCCTTTGCTCATACTCATACTCATTAAAGGGTAATTTGTGTACGCCCCCTGTACGAAAGTCGACCTGCGTGTTCCTCCCGTATACTTTCAATTTCTTTTCGGTAAAATTTTTCCTCTTTGAAAACAAGTTTTTAAAAAATAAAAAAATGTCAAGTGAAAGACGGGCGTTTAGAGGTGCCGGGAAAATAGTGTTTATCTGCGGAGACGCCCAGTTTAAGAGAAAAAAAAATAAAATGTTGGAAAAAAACACCGAAATTGCCCAATTTCTCAATGTTTTCGTGAGTTATTCAGACTTCCTACATTAACTTCGAGTCGTTAATAATACCGAGAAATATTTAAAAACCGATTAGAAACTAAAGGCGGGTTTAGCCAGCTCTTAATGCACAATGGATAACCCTTAGTGTTTAATGCATAATTTTGAAACCTAAGTTTTATATGTACCCGTTTATACAACTCATAGTGCACAATTCACAATTTAGTGCATAATGCAGAATTCACAAAGTTGACCAACTTTTAACTTTATGCATTACGAATTATGAAAATTATGCTTAAGGGCATGAGAATGTCAAAAATATCGACTTGTCATTCCTTTGACGGGCTCGGACTTGATTGTCTGATTGTTTTGTATTATCGTAGCAACCAGTATCAATTCAAAATAGAAAAAGCAAAACCGAATTGATGATATTCAAAACAATCACAACACAAAAGTAAGGTTAACGGTTACAAACGTCACCTTCACAGAACATAACTTTGTCTCCATTTCACCTGCCGAATCTGTCACTTCTGTGATTTGGCAGTTTATTAATGCATAAAAGTTACACGTTGTATAAACACATTTTGAAATACTGTTGACAGCCACGCCGAGAGCAGTTTTGGGAGTGGCTAAACGGCCGACATGACGGACGGTACTTGGAATAGAAGGAATCTAGAGATGTTAAAAGGTTTGTTCCAAGTACCAAAAGAACCGTACTGGAACCGTCCCGCGCAAGCGCAATAGATAAAAAGCGTTCAAGTTGTCTGTTACGGTTCGCGAACAATTCCTTCGAATGTTCCAAGTGAAATTGGAACGATTCGTGAACCGTTCTTGAACGGTAATTTCGGTACTTGTCCCAGACCAAGTATTGCGAGGATAGGTCGCTTACACATGCGTATTGGCAACTTATTCGACAAATTTGATTTCAAACATGGATGATGATAGCGACTGTTTAAGCGATATTTCTGACGAGATTTAGAATCAGACGGTAATAAATATATGCATAGAAATGAAAATTATTTAGGCAAGTAATTTATTCGAAACTGATTGATTCGAAATTAAATTCTAGAATCATGCAAATACGTTTTGAATTTATCTATTGTTATTTTAGAGACTACAGTTCCAAAATATAGGGAAGTTCTTCGGTAATTTTAGGGTTTCGAGAGATGTGGCAAATGATTTAGGGGAGCAATATTCAAACAGCCCTAATTTTAAAAACCAACTAGGACCATATGGGCGTCAAGGATAATTTTGACACTTTAATAATTTTAAGGAAAATGACACCACAGAACACAGACTATAACAACACAGTATACAAACGATTACAAAGTCGTTCCAAGCTCACATCTTAGAGAACACTTCCAGAACCGTTTTGAAATAGTGCGTGTTGACGCTTTCGCATAAAGTCAGTTCCAACAGTAACAAAACCGTCCTAGAACCATACCAAAAACACTGCTTGGAACAAACCTTAAATCTACGTTGTTAACGTAAGGGGGCAAGGATCAATCATGTACTCACTGAGCCTAAAGGTATCATCAGAATTTGCTGTAGAATGTGAAATATCATGAGTCCCAGTTCGGGTGGATCCCGCCCTGGCGAAAAGATCGCCTGGACGGTCTCGTAGCCAGAATAAAAACCTTGACGTTCCATGATGAATGACGAGTGTACATTCTATATATCGGGTGTTTTGTGCTAAATGGAATCCAATTTTGGTCATATCGAAAGAAATTCGCATTTAACATATTTTGCAAAAAATTTCAGCGTGAAAACTAGTGACAAATATATAAAGAAGACCACAAACGTGTGATATGGAATGAATTTGATAGGAATGAAGAAGGAAAGTGACCCGTCCGCGGAAGTAACCTAAAAAGTGAAATATTTTTTTTGCAAAGAAACCAGAAGGAATTTCAAAAAAAGAAGTGGACCATCATGTTCAACAGTATTTTATGGACGAAAGGTGATTTTTTGGTGAGTTTTTAATTTTTGACGACATAACCTCTTATGGAAAATCGCATTTTGAAAGTGCCATAACTTTTAAACGGATCGTCTTAGCACTATAAGACTGGTGTCTCTGAAACATGTTTTTGAAATACTTTCGATTGATATATGTCTTTTTAAAATATTAAAATTCGGCCTACTTTTCAGCTGATCAGTTCTGCTAAAGTTCCTTCAGACAAGGGTGGACGGGCACAAATTTCCCTCTCTTTTCCTATGCAAAACCATCTGCATAATCTGAAGCGAAGTAGAACACCGAAGCAAATGCAGTTTCAAATATAAGCTCTACTAATAGATCAGCGATAAATTTGTGAATTTACGGCTTCAACTTCGTGCGGATTTCATTAAAAATGGTCATGAATTTTCAGCTCGGCACGCAATGATCTCACATGAAGTCGGCGTATTGTTAGACGAACCTATTAAGAATTTCAGTTTCAAAACTCTTCGAGTTTCTGTGATCGATATCAAATCTATTCCAAGTACCCTGCACGGCTTGTATTCAATTTGGATAGCTATATATTTGGTTGAAACCTATACAGCATGTTTTTTTTGTTTTATTTTAGAAGTTACGAAAGCTTTGATTCGGTAAGTGAAAGAAGTTTTGAGTTTCGACGGTCTGATTGAAGTCAAAGTAGATTTTGGGATGTCATGTAATGAACATTTGTAAAGAAAACAGAACATTTTGTAACGAAATAGCTTGCACGTCGGAATGAGTCTCTTCTAAGAAGTTCCTAACGAGATAGATGCTGATGATGCCTATTAGGCTCCTCAATGAGTATATGTTTGATCCTTGCCCCCTTGCGTTTCCACCGTACTTTCGAGCGTATCTCATGACGTCCACGTACTAGAAAAACTTGTCTCATCTGACAACTACGGGTAAAAAAGGTGGTGCTCGAAATGCACCAGCGGGATTATAGACTCCCCGTGGCGTTCGGGATCGTACCTGTCGGCCGTTCGCAGGTAGTGGTCAGGTAGTCCGCACTACCAAACAATATAATATTGATTATAATTTTGAATTTAGATTAACGCGAATATATTTTTATTAAGATCGTTGTTTCTTTCTCTATAAATCGATACCAAACTCAAAATATTTCCAACAAAATCAAATTGTTTTATGGTTTTAAATGTGTCTCTAAACACTATAAAATTGATTATAATTCAATATCATGTTCCAGCGAATTTTGATTAACGCGAATATATTTTTATTAAGAACGTTGTTTCTTCCTCTATAAATCGATACCAAACTCAAATACAAATACTATTTTGTTGGAAATATTTTGAGTTTGGTATCGATTTGTAGAGGAAGAAACAACGATCTTAATAAAAATATATTCGCGTTAATCAAAATTCGCTGGAACATAATATTGAATTATAATCAATTTTATATTGTATGATAGTGCGGACTACCTGACCACTACCTGCGAACGCCCGACAGGTACGATCCCGAACGCCACGGGGAGGTCTATAGTCGGCTTGGTGCATTTCAAGCCCGACCGGTAAAAAAGGACTCCGGAAAGTTAGGTAAACGGGCAGATAAACGGTGCATCTCATGAGACGAAAATATATAGGTCGAAGGGATAGAGTGGGTCAGGTAACAGGACTACCTCTCGATGATCAGAGGGAAATGTGTCGACCCAGGACCTAAAGGTTAAGTGACGTCACTTCTAGTGACATTTCGAGAACTCGAGAATCCCACGTGTCACATAGACCATGCCTATTCTGGCGGGGAATTATGCGCGCGCGTGTATGCCGCGGATTATCACGCACGAGGAGGAACGTCGTCGTGCATGTGTGTATGTGTATGTGACGGATAATTAAACTGTCATAGAGCGACAGAGAGCCGCCTATGAATATTCAAGCGTTTATTAATTCACTTAATTGGGCTGCCGGTTCGTCGGATCGATATCCACGTGGGGAACGTGAAACGAAGCGCACGGAACGTGTACGAGTTCGGTAAATTTTTCGGTTCCGTGGATGGAGGGAACTGTCGACTCGAGACGTTGCATCCGGAGAATTGATTTCGAATATGTGAAATAATGCGTAAAACAACAATAAAAGTACCGAATAGTCAGACTCCGAGACAGAAATTATATATTAAACGACCTCAGTTTAATGTTGATTGAAAGGAGAAATCGAAACGAATCGATTTTTTTAAAGTGTGAATGAACTCTTCGCGAAATTCGGGTCACTGTCAATACAAATATTGTATGGACTTAATCCGAAGAACGGCTCCATTGTAGCTTCGTAGATTCTGGCTAATAGTGTAACGCGAAATGTAAACAACCAGCGTAAGCCTTCTTCTTATCGGACGGCGGCCTGCCTCAAGGGAAGGCCGCCACCAATTGAATCCTATAAAAAAAGATAGTTTCAAAATACTCCCTCCCGGATAATGATTTAAAGAAAGAATGATTTATTACCCTCTGGGCGTTTCTAGAACAAACATTATTAGAAAAGAATACACCAGAAGGTTCCTGATTAAAATTGAGATTGCGGTCGGAGAGAATAGATTAGACGTGAAGCCGCGAGTGAATAAACAAGGCGAAAAACGGACAAGCGAATTGTACAAATAAATTAAAGTTAAGTGTGTTATACAAATTAATTACTTCAGTAATAGTCTGAATAAATTAATTAGTGTGTAGAGTGTATAATTAGGACAGTGTAAATAAATTAGTAATAGACGTTGCAATAGTCTCAAGTGAACATTATTCGGTAACTACCGTTTCACCTGTGCTCATCTCCGGCTTTAGGTACTCCGATTTATCGAAAAATATTGTTCTATACGAAACGAGCCCCTTGAATCTCGCCGTATCAGTCCATATCACCGAGACCGTTTGATTTATCCAAAATGGCGGCCGTTTGCGCGGCACCCTTAACGGTTGATGTTTTCCGCAGCGGAAAGTTTTATTAGTTCAAAATTATCGATAGCGAGCGCGTAACCGCCGACCTTTTTTTCCGGAGGGGAGGTAAAAATGGCGCATTTCCGCCATTTTCCGCCGCGAAATGGCCGCACGGGCATGGATCACGGTCATTAAAAGGTTTTATCAATACCAGAGTTACATGTGTGTTAATATAACGCAATATTCCGAGTCGAGGTAATGTACAAGCAGCCAGGTCGGCTATTTTAATCAGTTTTCATATGAGAATATATAACCTAAAAAGTGTCAACTGTTGATTATAATATTGGTTGACGCGTGTTTGTGAGAATGTGGAATTCAAGCTCATCATCATCATCTTCTGATGAAAAATATATTCCTGTGCGAAGGAGGAAAATTTATAAAAAGCGCGTTAAGTTGGAGGACTTTAACGACAGTGAAGTGTTCCAAGAGACTTCGGTTAAAAAGGGAAACAATCATGAGATTGTTAGACGAAGTGGAAGCGGACATTAAACTGCGATCTAATATATACGTTTTAATCTCACTTTACAAAAACAAACGAAAACACACAGATGAGAAACGAGAAACCGGCGAAGAGCGCGTCTAGAGCGGATGACAAGTGTCTGGCACGGAACCACAGATCACTCTAAGCACGGAACAGCTCAAACACCAAGCGCGAGACGATCGTCTGTTTTGGATGGCTGCCTCGGCGCGTTACCGTGATAAAGTCACT
The DNA here is from genome assembly GCA_946251905.1 of Cryptocephalus moraei. NCBI lineage: Eukaryota > Metazoa > Arthropoda > Insecta > Coleoptera > Chrysomelidae > Cryptocephalus > Cryptocephalus moraei. The sequence goes on along the minus strand of OX276465.1, from coordinate 17,586,834 downwards.
AGCTATATATAAAGTACCGCAAACCCCGCCATTTTTGGGCAAAAATTTGGCGCCAAATTGTTTGCCCAAAAATGGCGGAGTTTGCGGTACTTTATATATCTAGTGACTTTACCATAGAGATAAAAGAGAGAGGAAGAGAGGAGGTAACAATCAGGGAGAGGTGGTAATAAATTTTGTAGACGGAACCGGCCATATTGAGAAGCCACTTTTCGAACACGTGCTTGCGATTGTTATTGCTGAATTGTGCAGTGGCAGATCTATGGGGGGAGCTACAGTCTACCATTGGGAACCAAAGTTTAACAATTAATAATAAATTCATACATATTTTTCTCTCCTTCCTGGTTTCCTGCTCGTTCTTTGTCTTCCTGGTATACCTGGAGCACATTTATTTCTTGTAATTTTTCTTCTATCAACTGATTAATCCCAAAATCGGAAATTTTTTGTTTGTTTCAACAACAGCGTAAGGTTTTAAAAACTGATGTAGGTAATTTTGTTATGAACTATTAGTATAAATATGCGTTAAATTAATTAAGAAAATTAAAAAAAAACATTCTTTATTTAATTCATATTGAGCAACCTTCGCATTGTTTCATATGTTAGCATTTTGTGACATTTTATGGAAAATAAAACTGCTTCATACAAATTATTATTTCATAATTTTAGTTAATGTAATGCTAGGCCACTGGAGAGATAGATATCGTCGGCCATATGCAGAAGCCACTGTAGTCTGTGCTTTGGTCTATTTGTTCCAACCACATTTGTTACCTCCTCTCTCTTTTATCTCTATGGACTTTACACCGGGACTTGTGGGGCCGCCATCTGTCACAAAACAGTAAAATGTTATAGCTGATCGTTGCCAACATTTAAATATTGCAAGTCAAGCGACTTTAACTAAAGTGACTAGTCGACTTTACGCTAAAATCCACTTTAGCTAAAGTCTCCTTTAGGAAGTTATTATGAAACCGGGCGTTACTGTGCCCCATACAGCATATCACAACGTCTGCCACATCTCACTGGGACAAATCCGAAACATTTACTCGAACTGCCGACTTTGAATTCACGATCGCACCTTCGGATCCCCTCCCCTCCACTCTTCGTTCCATCGCCGAGGGAGAATTTTATTGGGTTTTCTCCCCGAGCGCCCTTTAAACCTCGAACGCCGATTAGACCGAAAGAAACAACAACGACGAGCCATAATAAACCTCCCTTCATATTTTCCTCTTAAGCGAAAAAACATCCATTGTGTACACGACAGGTTATCTCTTAACCCCCGTACTGCCGCCTCCCCCTCCCTTATCGGATCTCGATCGATTCGTTCCAATTCGGGACTTTCGTCCATTGAGGCTGTGAGGTTGTCGTTTCTTTTCTGCGCTGTGTTTACACGTGTCGTCCGCGCTCTATTCGAGTGAATCCCACAAAGGACGTACCGATCGGTCGCGCGAGATGGCGCCCGACCACGTCCGAAAAGCGGACATGGAGAGAGAGAGAGAGATATCTTTTATCGAAGAAGTGCGACAAGTTTCGGACTAAATCCGTCAAGTTTACCGCCGAAGAATGGGACATTCACATTTCCGACCTATGAAATTTTTGAAAATAAAAATACTCGATAGCGTAACGTCGTCTTGTCGCCATCTATGATAAAGATGAAGACAAGGAGGGAAGTTACTTGTAAAATTTGGCGCTAGACGGGGTTAGGGTCTTCGGTTTTATGGTTTAAGGGTCGGTTTGCTCGGGCGCCAGATTTGAAGGGTTTTCTCCCTCGGTTGCATCCCTAGGTAGTTTATGTACTCAGGAGAATGCCAGGGCTGTCCATAAAATATAGAACATACAGGGCGGAAAATACTTAGATTAATTAATGTCGCATCGGTAGTGGCAACAATGTACAAGCAAAGCAACATTTACATTTCGGTGTGAAGTGGCAGGTAGAGAGTAGGAATAGTAGTTTAAAGTACAAGTTGCAGAAGACGTCATATTCGAAGCCCGAGTCCGAGATTCTAAAACGAGCCGCTTGCGGCCAGTTTTAGAAAGGACGAGGGCTTGGAATGTCTTCTGCAACGAGTACTTTACAACATTTTCTATGTTCTGACTTCCATTTAATTAGTATGTATGTTTAAATAATTTATAATTTCTTACCTGGGGAATTTTTTTATCGTGACATTTAAGTTGGTATTACCGCTGTTTCCTAGACATCTGTCAATTGTCACACCATTTTCAAATTTAATTTAATGGATTTAAATAAAATCGAAATCATGTCTCAAGAATCCGAATCGCATCAAGTACAAGAGGGTGTTTCTTTAACTCCACCGGAACAAGAAGTAGCTTCAAATGCAGTAACGAATTTACCTTACCTGAATATCTTGTTACCAACCCTACAAAAAATAATGCTTCAATAAGCTTGATTAAAGCACTATTTTCGGCCATTTTAGTGCTAGAATAGCTGTCATTTTAGTGCCGGAACATAGAAATGAAATTATAGTCCACAACACGAGAGTGAGATCGCTCGAAATGCCAGCCGCGGGTCGTCCGGTCTGAAGCTTCGTGTAACCATACCGACTGCGAAAAGAGTTCTTTCCCGATGGTTCGGGTGATTCCCCGGCCGGTCACGGGACGGGAAATTCGCGGTAACCCGCGATCGAATTTTCTGTATAAATGCGGTCTCGCGTGTCGCTCGGGACGTTACAAACGACACGTTAGCATGTCGAGACGAATAACGATTGGCTAATGATTATCGAAAAATTCTGATTCGGTAATGAAATGGGCCCAAAGTCGGATTACGTCAAGGGGTAACAAACGAGATTTCCAGAAATGTTGATTCCTCATTTGAAGGTATTTCTGTAATATTTGTTGGGATTGCCACATAAAAAAAAAATGTAGTTAATTTAGCTAATGAGAAAAATTTCGAGAAAATGAGAATTCGATTCATACTATGTTCATGAAGAAATACGACTTTTGATATTATGCAGAGCGCTACAAATTACAAGATTTCATTAATGCGAGAAGAAATCGATATTTTGGATTTAATTTATTTTTTAAGTTTTTAGGTTACGTCCAGAGAGTGAATGTCAAAGAAGTGATTTAACTCTTATCGTGGAACGTGACGAATTTCAAAAAAGATGACGCACGGCCCCCGAACAATCCCCTCGCAAATGAGAATCATCAAAAATTCCGCCACTCGTCTCGGCCCGGCGCAATAAGCGGCGCACAGACGAATAAATCACGGAACGCGATCGCCAGAAATGGAAATTAATGTTTCATCTATTTATACGGACAGTGAATGCGTCCCGTGAAATAAGCCCGCGAAACGAAACGAGAAAAGGGGCACCGTTATAGGCGTTTTGAGAGATGATGCCTCGCAGATCTCGAAATGGGATCCCCCGGGTGAGATCTCCTCGGATCGGCGCGAACGCCATCTTCGCATACAGACGATAACTAGATTCTTTAGTTCGCTTCTCGTATTTAATTATAAAATTCGGCACCAGACACATTTACAAAATCTCTATATATATAAAAATGGATTGCTGTTCGTTTGTCTAGCTTGAACTCGAGAACGGCTGGACGGATTTTGCTAATTTTGATCTTGAAATATTTGTGGAAGTTCAGGGAAGGTTTTTCGGTGAGAAACATAAATAATAAGTAAGGGAAATACTGAAAGAGGTACGTTTTGTAATTTGACATTTATAATCAAACAAATGAAAGTATAGTGTCAGTTGGTTGTCAAATAAATAAATGTCAAGACGATTATTACAATCTATCATCAGTTTGTCAGTGCGCGAGAACTTTATTGATTTTAAAATGACAAGGAGAAGATGGACTTAGGTCGTCGAAGTCAATCAAATGTGCAACGAGACGAGCTCTCACGTCCAAATCGCACTGACGATTGACGACCGGTGAGAGACAGATAACATTCGTATTGGTATGACAGAATTACGTTCAACAGTAAATAATGGAATCGAACGAGTTCGGGCACATCTTACACAACAGCATTTAGATCGACAGGGCACCGAGTCTACAAAGTCTACACGACGCCAACACAAAAGCGGAAAGTCATGAAACCAAGAAGAGTCCTGAGTAAGTCAAAGCAGCTTCACCAGGACACCAAGTCTATAAATTCTACAAATTTGAAACGACGGACATATCCAGTCACTGCAGCCGGAGGAAAAGCCGCCAGTGATTACAACTCCAAAACTTCAAGAACTTCGACGCCAACACAACGGCGGGAAGTCAAGAAGACAAGCAAAGTCCTGAGTAAGTCACAACCACCTTTTCCAGAGAATTAAGTTAAAAAATTCACAATTTCAACTACGACAAGATATAACAAGCAGATGAGTTGATTCAAAAACAAGAGAAAATAGTCCAAGAAATCATATAACTACAAAATAATTGCAAGAAAAACGGAAGTGCAAGAAAAACCAAGGAATACTTACAAAAAAGGATTGATCACCTAGAAGCACTATGGGGGAAAGCCCAAGAGAACAACGAGGCGTTCCATGAACTTGGGTTTGACGATCAGCACAATTATATAAAATCACACTGTTTCAAAAGGATCGAGGAAAACTACAAGACTGTACCTGACGTCAAACGAATAAAACACCCAAGAAACAAGTCTATGAGGTACAAATACAAGACCCAAAACCGGAAGTGAAGAAACCCAAACAACAGACCGAACAGAATTACCGACGAATCGAACTAAAGGTAAAAATAATAAACAAACAAAAAACTACTTAGACAAGCTGAAAAAGACATGGCAGAATCAACACCAAGGTGGTCATGCACGTACTACGAGCAACAAATGCCCAAAACATGGAGCGCACTTCAAGACACAATGAAATAGAGCGATTCCGCAGACGCAGTGTTCCTTTAAACCTGGAACGAGTAGCATTCCACTACGACCCGGAAATAGATTATTGTGCCGAAGAATCCGTAACGATTGGAGAAATGACAATCGTTTCTCAATATTGTAAAGCGTTAAAATACAGCGGTGAATCTATTGGATTATGTTGTGCTGGTGGTAAAGTAAAATTGCCGTAATTGTTCCCACCACCAGATCCATTACCTTCTTTAGTTTCTGGGGTGGGAAATGACTCTAAATATTTCTTGGCCAATATCCAAACGTATAATAATTGCTTTTAAATGACGTCGTTTGGTCAAACGCACATTGTACAGGAAAATTTCATACCTAATTTCAGGGTAATTTTTCATAAATTATTTATTAAAAATTTAAAAAGATAATATACAATTGCTAATACAAGGACAGTTTGCGGAATAAACTTGGAGTTTCCCGGTTTCGCGCATGGACAATTATACGTCGCGTGTTCGCGAGTCGTAAAATCATCATCTTTATAAATTTACGCACCGCAAAAAAAGACGGAAAATATAGCAGATCAGAAAGCCTTAAATTGATTATGTGTATAACTGTGTTGCATTTAATTCAATGTAGATAAAAAATTTGTATTGTTTTGACATTATTTTTCAAAAATATATGTAGATGATAGGAATTTCACCGGGTCATCTATAATTTTTATTTATCTTTTTTCTTTAAACTTTACGTGGCATTGCGACGCATGCCGGGTACGGCTTGTAATGTATAAAAAAAGTTTTGTAACGTTTTTGGCTAAATCTACTGTGAGGAGTACATTATAGGTACTTGTCGTTTTTCGGTTTGTTGCTTAAATTAACCCTTGTATATGAGAAAGTACTCTGATGAACAAATCACGATTTTTTTTTCAAAAAGACTACCTATTGTATTTAGTCAAAAATGTTTTTTTTTTAAATATTGCTCTATATTTATAACGAAAAAAAAAATCTGTGGTACTTCTCTATATTTCTGTTTTGTATTTCTGATGAGTATTTCATCACACACTACAAACTTAGTGATATTTTCTGAGCAAGAGTTTCTGAAGACTCTTGTCTGTATGGCCTGTTTTATAAAATTCTTAATTTATATGCCAACTATGTTAGACTTATTGGACATTTTGAAATTCTAGAATTTAAAATTTCTGAAATCCTTTACTACAAAGTTAGAAAATTACATTTTCGCCGAATTAAATGTTTTTCTCGAAAATGATTCATGTCGACGATAAAGACTACAAAATTAACAAAAACGTCTTTCCGAAAACAGGGCGCGAAGGTATAGAAGCCGATTTACGCGGGAAAGTTTTTGAGGTTACTAATAAGTTCAGTTAAAAGATATATCGAGTGTGTTTTTTAAATTTCACCTCATATTAGGCTGTGGATAGTGTTTGTCAATGCACCTTACTAAAAACTGTCATTATCAAAAGTCAAATCGTTCCAAGCCTATGAGGTGAAATTTTAAAAAAAAACACCCCTTACTTCACCATGCATTATATGCGGATTAGGGTTAGGCCATGCGAGAGAAAACTTTGTAAAGTAGACAAAGCCATATGTGATTATTTCGAAAATTTCTCAATTTTACACAAGTCAAAAAGTGCATTTGCCCGAGAATCCGGTCTTTGGCGACGAATAAATTCCAACTAATGGGATTTCGGGTGATATTTTGGTACCGCTGGCGTAGGGAATAGGCGTGCCCGCAGCGTTGAATAACGGGGGCCGACTTAAATCGTTAATGAATAGGGTGAGAACTCTTGAGAACTTTGCAGGAGACAGTCCGCTGCTCGGATATTATTAATAAGGGTTCATTTCGTTTAAACGAGCGGATCCTCGGCGATTTATCCACGGGAGTAGTTCAAACCGCCTGAATTACCTTAAACGACGTGAATATATATATCTTGGTCGGCTCACAATTACACTCTGTTGTACGATAACCGGGAGCGTCGGATAATGTCGTATTTGATATGAGGGATCAACTAGAATGCGTTGGGCTAATGTGCCATCACTCTCCAGACTTTTTTCAGATGTATTGATCCGTCATTTAGGTTCAATGTTTAATGAGAAAATTAGCTTAGAATACCTTATAATTATTGTTTAATTAGTATGGGGCAAATTCAGAAGCGCCACTCACACTCATTTCTACCTACACTCATTTGTGAGTGTATTTTTCATATCATGTGTTTTGGGGCAGCAACTGTCAGCCGCATGTCAGGCGTCACCTAATTTGGAATCGCGTTTTGCAAAGTCGTTTACGTTGAAACAGTGAGCAATGAGCATTCCAAAAAACAGTAAAACGGTCTCTTAAATTCATATTTAAATTTACAATCTTCACTATTATTATTTAATAATAATAAAGATTAATAACAACATATTTAACATCGTCAGTTAAAATGCTGCTGTATAAAGGCAGCTCTAATTACATTTCCTCTTGCATTTAGAAGCATGAGGCATCTCTCTGTTATTCTCTGGCAGTTCAATGTCATTATTGTTTAAAGTTATGGCAATACTGTGTAATATCGCAGTTGCAGCAATTATTCTAGTAGTTTTATTCACTTCCAAGCTGTTGCTAAACACCTAAAATCTCACTCAATCTGATACTCAATTTAAGGGACATTTCAATTGAGGGAAGTCTATGAATTCCAAATTGAGTGTAGTGAAGATTTTACTTAAAAATTGAGTGTAGGTGTAGGGTGAGTGGCGTTTCTGAATTTGGCCCGATAACTCGCAAAAAATATGTGTCAAATTTTTAAAGAACGTTAACTCCATTCGTTGAACTTATAACTGCAGAGCACGTTTGACACTTCATTAAAATCTTTTTTGGCTTGTGTTCGGCATCGAAAATGATGATAATCCTCGAAATTTGAATCCTAACCTCAAAAAACTGCAAAACAAGGATCAAGAAACCACGACGATGTCGTATATGCACTCAATCTTATTCCAAGACGGCACCGGCATAATTAACGTAATAATCAAAAAACTACAATCACGAAGTGCCGTCGTCGATTTGACACTTAACACTACGAAATTCCAATCAGACTCATCACGTGACGTCTTAATCGATCCGTATACACCTACGACTTATATTCGTCAGGTATTAAATCGGTCGACATAATAGAATCCCATTACTCGCCCGACGTCGAATCCCTTAACGTAATATTAACTATTAAAGATGCATTGTAGCGATAATCTCCGGAACAGTCGCGAACTTAATCGCGTGACTAATTATGCACCTTATAGGTAGGTCGCGCCCCAAGAGCCAGAGCGCTCCTTTGATTGATTGCTGGAGAGCGTCGAGTCGAGGCGACAGGTACCTAAATGGCGTTAGGAAACGTAAAGACACAGTCGCGGGGACGATCGGGACACGAACTGTCCCAACGTTCTAAACAGGGCGTAATCCAGATTGGATTGCCAACTTAAATAGTATCTATTTCTTGATCACTCTGTAGTAATAAGCAATGTTATGCACAGTACATATTCATATAACTTTATAAATAATAGTGTGCTGAGTGCTGTCGCCGTCGTCGACCGAGTGGAAACAGTGCAATCGCCAATCAGAACGCGCGTAGCGCGTACCCCTTCGCCCCCTTGCATCGCGCTCGAGAACCGAGCCGATCGCCAAATCGAGCTTTCACTCGGACGCTGTCGTCTAATGCGTCGCAAGGCAACCGCCAAAGTCGATCTCCGTCTTAGTCCAGGCAACGAAGACCAAAAAATACCAAATAGCGGAAATAATTCATGTAGAAGCCAAAATTGGTACAGTTGTAGGGGAAGGTGTCCTTAACAACATACTAAAAGTACTGAGGGGTGGGGGTGGAGCTAAGGGTGCGGGAGGTCTGGAAAGTTCCTTTTTTCAATTTTTCGTTAATAACTCAAAAGCCACTGCTTCTATCAAAAAAATGCTTATATACTAAATTAATATACATAAAATTCTCTACAATAAAGATTCTCTACACTTTGTTGATAGGGTCAAAGCTTAAGGAAATATGGTGGGGGAAGATAGAAAATTAAAAAAAAAATTATTTATCTACTTTGCGTTACTAATGATCTCATTATTACATCGAAAGTAGTGTAATAATATGAATATTATTACACTTCTGTTGGTAACTTTTAGTTTTGTTAAATTGGTACCTGTCAGCCTATCACCTAGACGTGCGTAGAGGCAACAAGTTCTCAATAGCCTCTTGAGCAGCTTTGCGTATTTCACAGAAAACCCTGCCCTCACTCAAGACATTTGAGCAATATTCACAGATCCCTCAGCATCACCTGAGGATATTGAACAGGCTGGCGAGAAGCTTTTTTTGGCTGTATACAAAGCGCCTGCACATCAACATAACTTGGACTAACTAGGTACTCGGCGTTTTTGAACGCGTCAACGAAACCCAAATCAGACATGGCCACTCTTCCTCCCACCAGAGGAGCTTCAAAGCAATACTTGCTCAGAGTATATCTACAGGTAAATTTATTTACATATAGGTTATTCTTTATACTTTACAAATATTAGTTTATGATAAATACTCAAGTTGGTATCATTACTTTCTTACAGGTACAACAGTGGCTCGGCAACCCCCTACAACCCACCCAATGGGGTTGGGTGAAGGGAGAAGATGGGATCTTTTACGCAGTTAAAACGAACGACCCTGTGGCACCCGACTCCGTTTTGAACATGATATTTTGCCAATGTACGACTGGGTGTGGGGTGCGCTGCGGTTGCCGCAAAGCTAAAGTCACTAGATATATGAAGTACCGCAAACTCAGCCATTTTTGGGCAAAAAATTTTGCGCCAAATTTGAATTGCTAACAATAAGTAATGAAAACAATGCTTGCTTGTTTTAATTAATTGCCTTACTATCTGTATTTCAATTAAACGTATGTTGTAACAGTTGTGCTTTTTTTAACAATACAGTACAAAATTGATTTTTATTTAACACTAGCAATTCAAATTTGGCGCCAAATTTTTGCCCAAAAATGGCGGAGTTTGCTGTACTTTATATATCTAGTGACTTTACGCAAACCAGGGATTGCCTGCTCCAGTGTCTGCGGCTGCATCGACTCATGTACTAACGGAGCCCCCGTCCAAAATAGCTTGGATGATGATGAAAATTTAGATTTCAAATTTAATGTTCAATATATATCATTAAGCTGTAATTATTTCATTTTTGATAATAAAGATTTCATTTTTAAAATTAAACAATTCATTTTCAACAATAAAAACTGTTATTTTTTTAAATTTTCTATTTACCCCCTCCATATTTCCTTAAGCTTTGACCCTATCAAAAAAGTGTAAAGAATCTTTATTGTAGAGAATTTTATGTAGATTAATTTAGTATATACGCATTTTTTTGATAGAAGCAGCGGCTTTTGAGTTATTAACGAAAAATTGAAAAAAGGAACTTTCCAGACCCCCCGCACCCTTAGTTCCACCCTCACCCCTGAGTACTTTTAGTATGTTGTTAAGGACACCTTCCCCTACAACTGTACCAATTTTGGCTTCTACATGAATTATTTCCGCTATTTTTCCTTCGTTGCTTGGACTATCTTTTGTTGTCGCTCTCACTCTAGCTCGCACGCATGGGTCTGGCGTAACGTTACAATGTTTTGTGAAAATCGATTTATAAGACGTATAACAAGTCAAAAAACATGGGTTTTTAACTCGATAAAGCGTTACAACGCTAATCTTTTTACGTTTGACGTTCAGAGCAATGCTTCTGCCGACAAGTTCATTTTCCATTGCTCGACGGTGACTGACTACGAAACGAGGATAACAAGTGGAATTGTTGTGATCATGATAACGATTGTTATGAAACGTTGTTTACATAATAGACCCGAATATCGTGGCAAATTGAGAGAAAAATGAGCGACCCTTTAATACCTAACGTTCCAAGTTATTTCTTTTTGTGTCCCGCGTTATTTTCGGCGTCGAATCATCGATCCGGACGTACACATGCACCCACATACACGTAGTACATATAGGCTGGCCGCTAGGTATTCCCCGCGGTACATTTTCGCATCGCGGTATCGATACATCATTGTATTGTTGAACGTCGAATTGACACGACAGTGTCCCAGTGAATAATGGCGTGCGCGGTATAATGATGTGTCCATTCATTACGTCCAGCAATTTTCTAAAGCCGCCACCTCCCCCTCACTCTCCGCACAATACAAAACAACGACGGTCAAACGTCGGCCCCTCATATATCGGGGGATTATTGGTCGCCTGGAAGCGATCGCCCTCAACCTCCCTTCGAGTTTTAATGAAAGTCGGACGAGTCGCGCCATAAGCCTAAATCACATTAAATATACACGTCGGAAATTTTTTGGGAAATTTGTCAAGTGTATAGTCGTTAATGCACTCAGAAATTGCGGTACTTCGATTAATCATCTATATAGGGAGATGAAGTTTAATTAGGTGGGGAATTGTTTATTGTGCAAATCGGAGACAATTTTATGTAACTTAAATTTAATTACTGCGATACTACTTTCGCTTAATATAGTTAATTTTATTTAATTGTTTTGCGACAACCTCCGCTGACCCGGCTTGCAACGTGAGATATGAGCGCGGGGGCAAGGTCAGTTACAATATGGAAGTAAACAAAAACACGTGAGAGGAAACCGCCGGAAGGAAATTTGATAGTTCGAAGAGTCCTCCAGTAAGGATCCAGTAACTTTAAGCGGTTTCAAAAAAGCGCTTCATTACTTGACGATGTGGAAAGTATGACAATTTTGAAAAATAGTTCTTTTTACTACTAATACCTAATCTCTTTTAATAAGTTTATGATATCTTGATTTCATATTCCGAAATATTATTTTTGCATATGTAGATAAATTTCTTGCATAAACGTATCAATAGGTATGAATACATGTGAGCTGACCCCTTTCCTAAATCTCTTTTAAACGGCTCTAGAACAGATTAAAGCTACTCGGAGGCACTTAAAATCCATCTCATGCTGATCGAGGAAAAGGGGGGAAGTGGGTGAGGCTGATAAAGGGGAGGGGGTGGCCCAAGTGTCACACGTACAAACATACCTATCCCCTTCTATACGTACATATAACGTAATATCGATACTTCCCTGTGACGACCGCCGTTTCTGCGTCCCCTGCGATTCATTTGACAAAACATAAAACGGAAAGCCACATCAGACGCGACGTCCTCCCCTCCCCTCGCCCCCGGGACCGCAATGGCGACGGTCGGGTCGCGTTTCGCGGATTTTAATTAACGGACGTTTTCGAAAATCGAACAGCCGTTACGTTTCGTCGAAGTCACGCGACATAATAACGTCCGTGTCCGCCACGTAGTAAGCGGATCGTCGATTATAGGCGTATCGATTCTAGACTCGAGTTTAAAATCCGCTTCGCGGAGGACTTACCGTCTATAGATGAAAATTTGACAAACTTTCTTTGGGTCGAATTTTTGGAAAAATACTCCAAAATTTACCAAAAATTTGGTTGTCTGTAAAGTCGGTTTACGGACGATAATTTTAGGTACGTGATAACGTCATAAGAAAACTGATGAAAAATTGCATACGTTTATGAATTGCATTGAATTATTATCACTAAATTATCATTAGAAGGGTTTTTCGCACTGCGGTTGGCCGGTCCAACTGGTCATTGTAGACACTTTGTTATGAAATGTGTGAAGTTGAACATTAATCTTGAACTTGATCTTGAAATCTTGAATTGCTGCGCAGAATAATTGTTTTCATTGAATACTAAATGAAAGCAGTCGACTTTTTACACGATTATTTATATCATTCATCATGTTTTAGTCGAGATCGTAACCTAACCTATTATTACTGCACTCGTAGACCGATGCAAGAACAAATACTATATGAGATTATATAGCTAATCGAACTCTTAGAATGCAAGAATTAAATACCTTATTGCCGCAATTGTTATTGTAATAGTAATAAGCAATGGTATGCACAGTAAATATTCAGATAACTTTATAAATAATAGTCGGCAATACCGCTAACGTCCAGCTGTGTGCTGTCGCCGCCGACGGAGTGGAAGGGAGATAGATGCGTAATCTCTCTCTCCCGCATGGGCTCACATTGCTTGTGTGATGCCGGTCTCTCTTTCACTCGGACGCTGTAATGGAAGAGAGATAGATGCGTCGCAGGGCAAACGCTAAAGCAGGGTTTTCCTAGCAACGCCTATTTTGCGCGACGTAGAACGTAATTCGGTCGACGTAAAACGTCGAGCACATGTCTAATGAAAATCAAATGGAGGCGTTTCCCTACACAGCGCAAAAACGACTTACGCTGGCGCATTACGGTCGACGCAACTGGACGTCTGCTCCGAGAGCAGTCTGTTCGGTTGTACGCTGCGTGTTGGCGAAGGAAGTGCTACTGTGTTATAGTGAAATAAGAATTGCTGCCTTGTAACTTTAAGTACGCTTTAAATTTTACTTCGTCGTCGAGCAGATGTCTATGGATCAGTAATTTAAATGCTCCTTCGCTGTTTCTATTTTGAAATAATTGACTAGTAGAATTTCCAGTGCTATTATGAATCACGGTTATTATGTCAATCCCTTCTTGCAAAATTTGGTCTTGTAATAATAATAAAGCCAAAGCTAATTTCGTCTTATTTGATACATTCATCGCGACGGCCGGGACGCAACTGACAATCCTAGGAAAACAGTTTTACGCAGCGTATTGTATTTTGCGTTACGCCGACCGAATTACGTTCTACGTCGCGTAAAATGTGCGCTGCTAGGAAAACCCTGCTTAAGGTCGATCTCTGTCTATTGTTGTCGCTCTCGCTCTCGCTCGCACGCATGGGTCTGGCGTAACGTTGCAATGTTTTCTGGGACGTGTAGGTAGTCCGCACACCGATTTATAAGACGTATATCACGTCAAAAGTCGAGGGTTCGCCCCTCGCTCGTCCATACGGACGCTAAATATTAATAACGGCCGAGACGAGCGGACTTGTCTCCTGCAAAGTTCTCAAGAGTTCTATCGCCCTATTCATTAGCGTGCCTGAGTCGCCTCTCATTATTCATCGCGTCGTACACGCCCCCTCCTCCGCACCAGCAGCGGTCTCGAAGCGAAATCACGTAACCGAAAACTACCCCCGGAAAAAATTGGGAGAGGTGGGAGAGAAAAACCCCGACACAAGCCGAAAAATGGAAAAGACAATCCGTCACTATTTATTATATATAACGGGGCGTGAAACTTTAACCTATCGACGGCAGATTAAATCGGTCTGATGATGTCAGCTCTCGTTCGAAACTAATCGCGGCCAATGAAAAGTCAGAGAACGGGCCAGCAAACCGATCGCATAATCGAATTAGGGACTTCCGTTCGCTCTGACTAGCTGTGGGTGTAATGATTAATTAACGAAGCCGATCCTCGTCGAAGTTTTAAATGTAATTTTGCACCGCTACATCAATTGCGCTGAAAATATCATTTACATAAAGTTATTGAGGAGATAATGCGATAAAAAGTGTAATAAAACGGTGAAAGAAACATACGTCCGAGTTATATAACTTTAACAAATCCCAATTGATCTAAGCTAACTCATAAAATCCCGGGCAATCTACTTTTCAGGTATTGTCATTGTTAACGATAACGTCAACGTTATTTTAGGAAATTTTTAGGATTAAGAAATTGTAATTTAATGCGAACTAATTCAGGGAGTCTCTTACATCATTTAATTAAAACACGCTTTGTTTTACGAAACGTAGCATAACACTAATCCAAGGTAATGAGGTTAACAGTGTACTATTAAGGTACGGATTGTGGATGTCCGCATAATACTCACTGGTAACGTGATCGCAAATCAGTGGATCATTGGCAAATAACATTCAACAAAATTTAACAACGTTATCAAATAATTGGAACCAAAGGGTAATGTAACTCAAAATAACTGTGTATAAAAGCTCGTGAATTTTTGGCAATAAATTAGTATACCTAGTATGCTCAAAACGACAATGTATTGTGGTCTTGATTCTTCAACCCAACCTACAAGCTCTCACGTTACGCCCTGACAGTCTACGAGATCTTTAAGCTACGACAACTTCTAACTTCAAGAACTTCAACCCCGGATCTGCACGTTACGCCCTCAGATCCAACCCGCAGAGCACGTTACGCCCCCTCTCCATACTTCGAGAACTTCATGGGATCACGTCATGCCCTCATCTACAACTCACGAGACCGTCTTCAGCCTTACAACTTGGAGACAAGATTCATCTGAACAGCCACCCACTAGCTACGAGAGAGATCTATACAGTCCACTCTACAGAGATCACTTCACACTTTCGTTCATGGTCCTTCGAGCCGCATCTGCACGTTACGCCCTCAGGTCACATCGGAGAGCACGTTACGCCCTCTCTCCACTCCACTAGAACTTCAACCCCGGATCTGCACGTTACGCCCTCAGATCCAACCCGCAGAGCACGTTACGCCCCCTCTCCATACTTCGAGAACTTCATGGGATCACGTCATGCCCTCATCTACAACTCACGAGACCGTCTTCAGCCTTACAACTTGGAGACAAGATTCATCTGAACAGCCACCCACTAGCTACGAGAGAGATCTATACAGTCCACTCTACAGAGATCATTTCGCACTTTCGTTCATGGTCCTTCGAGCCGGATCTGCACGTTACGCCCTCAGGTCACATCGGAGAGCACGTTACGCCCTCTCTCCACTTCACTAGAACTTCAACCCCGGATCTGCACGTTACGCCCTCAGATCCAACCCGGAGAGCACGTTACGCCCCCTCTCCATACTTCGAGAACTTCAAGGGATCACGTCATGCCCTCATCTACAACTCACGAGACCGTCTTCAGCCTTACAACTTGGAGACAAGATTCATCTGAGCAGCCACCCACGAGCTACGAGAGAGATCTATACAGTCCACTCTACAGAGATCACTTCACACTTTCGTTCATGGTCCTTCGAGCCGGATCTGCACGTTACGCCCTCAGGTCACATCTGAGAGCACGTTACGCCCACTCGCCACTCTACTAGAACTTCAACCCCGGATCATCACGTTACGCCCTCAGATCCAACCCGGAGAGCACGTTACGCCCACTCTCCATACTTCGAGAACTTCAAGGGATCACGTTACGCCCTCATCTACAAACTACGAGATCGTCTTCAGCCTTACAACCTGAAGACAAGATTCATCTCCGCAGCCACCCAAGAGCTGAGAGAGATCTATACAGTCCACTCTACAGAGATCATTTCACACTTTCGTTCATGGTCCTTCGAGCCGCATCTGCACGTTACACCCTCAGGTCACATCGGAGAGCACGTTACGCCCTCTCTCCACTCCACTAGAACTTCAACCCCGGATCTGCACGTTACGCCCTCAGATCCAACCCGGAGAGTACGTTACGCCCACTCTCCATACTTCGAGAACTTCAAGGGATCACGTTACGCCCTCATCTACAAACTACGAGATCGTCTTCAGCCTTACAACCTGAAGACAAGATTCATCTCCGCAGCCATCCACGAGCTACGAGGGAGATCTATACAGTGCAATCTACAGAGATCATTTCACACTTTCGTTCATGGTCCTTCGAGCCGGATCTGCACGTTACGCCCTCAGGTCACATCGGAGCAGAGCACGTTACGCCCTCTCGCCACTCTACTAGAACTTCAACCCCGGATCTGCACGTTACGCCCTCAGATCCAACCCGGAGAGCACGTTACGCCCCCTCTCCATACTTCGAGAACTTCAAGGGATCACGTCACGCCCTCATCTACAAACTACGAGCCGTCTTCAGCCTTACAACCTGGAGACAAGATTCATCTCCGCAGCCACTCACGAGCTACGAGAGAGATCTATACAGTCCACACTACAGAGATCATTTCACACTTTCGTTCAGTCATCGAAGAGAGCTTCGAGGCGCTGAAATGTCTCTTTTTCTAAAGTTGCAGCGACCAATAGCGACGAAAACTGGCTTAATTTTCATAAACAAATGTACTGTGACCAAAAAAACACTGATGACATTAAAAAACCACAGAACGACCTTTAAAAAAATCGACAATTATTATTATCATCTTCATTATCAAAACCGGAGGTGTCCTACAAGAAAATCCACTGCGCCGTCCGTTTTTGACATAGACTCCGTCGTAGTAAGCGACTCGACGTTATTCATTAGAATCGGTAGAGCCGTCGTTGTCTGTGAAACTAGGGAAAAACCCTCTGAAATTTCTTCCTAAAATCGAAACGACTTTTCAACAATCCTTCAAAAATACCGACAAGAGCAATACTATCTGACAAACTCAAAAGTCGTCTCCTCATCGATAGTTCCCCTTCTCCCGCGACGACCGCAACTTATAAAACTTCGATTCGCGACGCCAGCCTTGTAAAATATGCAATTTCCCCCCCGTTCGTCGATAACGGGAAAGTATCCGTTGCCGCTTCGTCATCGGGCCACCTCGAATTTCCCGTTAATAAAGGCGAGAAAAACTCGCGTCTTTCTTTCGGATGCGGACGCGACAAAAGAGGAAAAGTTCCCGGTGCCATTTCGCGAGAAGTTATCGCAGAGGGTGGAGGAGGAGGAGGTTGACAAAAAGTGGGGGAATTTCGAAATTTATGGGGTGAGGAAATTTCGATCGTTAATTCATGCTCGTCGAGGGGCGGGGGAAACGAAACACCCTCTCGGGGAGGAGAGCTCACTTGGAGCGGCTAGTGTATAAAACGATTTTGTAACTAGTTCAAATCGGTCTTGACGCACATACTAGAATTTTCTACATTTTGTAAAACCTCAACCCTTAAATGACCACATTTAGACAGTTCAACCCTTAGACACCAACCTTTGGTTAAAAATATTGCCACGACCCTTTTCTGTAGTACTCCATATTTTCTTTTCGTTTCCCACATGAATTCTGGAATTGTGGCGCTGAACGAAAGTATGAAGTGATCTCTATAGAGAGTGGGACTGTGTGGAATCTCTCGTAGCTCGTGGGTGGCTGCGGAGATGAATCTTGTCTCCAGGTTGTAAGGCTGAAGACGGTCTCGTGGTTTGGAGATCGGGGCGTGACGTGATCTCTGGTTGAAGTTCTCGACGTATGGAGAGAGGGCGGAACGTGCTCTCCGGCGTTGGATGTTGAAGTTAGAAGTTGTCGTAGCTTGAAGATCTCGTAGACTCTCAGGGCGTAACGTGAGAGCTTGTAGGTTGGGTTGAAGAATCAAGACCACAACACGCTGTCGTTTTGAGCATACTAAATATACTTACTGATTTATTGCCAAAAATTCACGAGCTTTTATACACAGTCATTATGAGTTACATTACCCTTTGGTCCCAATTATTTGATAACGTTGTTCAATTTTGTTGAATGATATTTGCCAATGTCCGAGAATTGTTCCAATGACCTTACCGAAACCCTTATGAAATTTTATATAGGTTTTCCAATAATATTCTCCTAATAATACGCAATTTCTTACTAGAGTTCCTTTAATTTCACACGCTAATTACACACTCACACCCTCTTAACGCCAATATGACCATTACGTTAAGTTACCAGTTACGCCTTTTGTTAGATGAGGACTACTGGGTAATCAGGGAAAACAACTACTGCGAGGACAAATACCCATGCCGACATTGAATTACACCCACAATTCCCCTCTCCCCCATAATTGTCCCAACTGGGCACCTCTCCTCTCCTCGACCCCCGAATAAACAGTGAGCAGTGTTCCCAATCAGCGGATAATTCTCCGATTTGCGTATAATTTTTTTAAGTGATAATAAGTTTCGGATCTTGACTTCTGGAGGATATATTTAAGATAATTTATGAACCACCAAGTCGTCCAGACTTAATTTCACATTAAAAAAAAATTGCATTTGTTTGAAATATAATTTGCCGCGTTATTGGTTTCTTGTTAAATTTTTCCGTGGTCAGGTTGGCAACAGACAATTCACCAATGTTAAATGTCGAATGTTCAGAATGTTGACATGTTGTGTAGACTGTCGAGTGAGGCATGTGTTCCTAGTTCCTATATGTTCTGGATGTTCTGTGTGTGTGTGTGTGAGATGACGTTAGGAAAAGAGAAAGACCGGAAAAACTGGAAAAGAGAACTAATAGTAAAGCCTTGCAGCTTGCAGCAAAAGCGTGGGAAAATCATCGGTTTTGCAATAAACGATTAGCAGATTATCTGATTTGCGCGATTTTTGGCAGTTAGCACAATGATTTTTTTTATAATATAATTTAAGTACATATTAAATATATGTTATCAATTATCATATACCAGAATACTGCTAATTGCAAGGTGATATTAAATGCCAAAATATGGACTGAGAAGTGAGATTTTGTGTTTTTTTATATATATTTAACAATAATATGTTATCATTTTCCATAAAAATGTATCTATTACTACTTTACTTAATTTTGTAAGAAAATGTTTATTTTTTTTTGAAAAAAATCGTTAGTTTGATTTGGTTATATGATAATTGATATTTTTGATATTTGACATGCGAATGGAGAATTCAACGTTTCGACGTTGGGAACACTGATGAGTGAGAGGCACGCATAGAGATAAAAGGTAGAGGAGGTAACAAATGTGGTTGGAACAAATAGACCAAAGCACAGACCAAAGTGGCTTCTGCATACGGCCGACTTCCTGTAAGAAATCTTTCTCTCCAATGGCGTAGCATTACATTAACTAAAATGATAAAATAATAATTTGTATGAAGCAGTTTTATTTTACATAAAATGTCACAAAATGCTAACATATGAAACAATACGAAGGTTGCTCAGTACGAATTAAATAAAGAATTTCATTTTTAATTTTTTTTGATTAATTTAACTCATATTTATACTAATAGTTCATAACAAAATTACCTACATCAGTTTTTAAAACCTTACGCTGTTGTTCATTCTTTGGAAAACGGAAACAAACAAAAAATTTCCGATTTTGGGATTAATCAGTTAATAGAAGAAAAATTACCAAAAAAGAAATGTGCTCCAGGTATACCAGAAAGACAAAGAACGAGCAGGAAACCAGGAAGAGCTGATTCAGTTATGTAGTGGGTATATGCATGTCGAGTTCCGACAGACTGATCACTGTTGCGTTGCAAACTAGTTAGCAACTAGTAGCGTTGTGTGCGGATGCCTATTTAAATACACGGGCGGCGACTCAATATAAACTGATTGGTTATTTCAGTTTGTAATTCGTTTCTTTTTAGTAGCTTAATGTGCGGAGGGCCTTACAATTCATTTTGTATGTGTCGCGTGTCGTATTTTTCCTATTCACCTCTCTCCTCGGCAAAGCTAACCTCAAAAGTTTCGCTAACTCCTTGTGCTGGCTTTAATAGGTACTTGAACCGAACGAGCTACAAGTAAGATGGGTGCAAAATGGAAGTCGTTCTCGACTAGGAACGTGAAATCTTCCTTTGTCCATATCTGATGACGTTCCCTTAGTTCAAAGAAGACGGAAATTTTCCTGAAAACGTCGAATCGGAAAGAGAGAGAGAGAAAACGGGGACGAGCGCACGCACGCCCCCGAACCGAGCCGCATAGAACAAAAATCACAGGAGCAAACACCCAAATACGCGAGGAAAGTAATGACGTAGCACATGTGGGAGAGGGGATGGTAACCATGGCAACTGATAGCAACTGTTTCAACACAATTTTTTTCTTATGGGCGATTAACATGGGAAAATTTTCAAGTGGCTGGTAAAGTACGTAAACGAAATTTCTTAACTATCACCTGTGAAAAATAAGAAACACTGAAGTATGTACTTTTCTTGTATATAAAAGAATACATGATACGTTATGGAGGAAAGAAGAAAAACGTGATTTATTACAGAAGTGACATTTCACTCTAATTCAAATTTGGTGCCACTTGTTAAAGTACGAAATTGACAATTTGTTAACCAATCAGAAGCGACTACGACATAACAGGTTAACCTTGATTTTCCCTTCTCTCAGGCTTTCACGACCACGCCTCTTATTTTTGTGCTTCTGATTGGTTCACAAACTGTCTTTGTCATATTTTCTGACAGATGGCGTCAAATTTGAATTAGATTGAGGTGCCACCTCCGAAATAAATCACTTTTTTCTTCCTTCCTCCATAACCAATCATGTATTCTTTTATATACAAGAAAACTACATACTCCAATGTTTCTTATTTTTCACAGCTGATAGTTAAGAAATTTCGTTTACGTAGGTTATCAGCTGCTTGAAAATTTTCCCATGTTAATCTCCTATAAGAAAAAAATTGTGTTGAAACAGTTGCCATGGTCGCCATGGTTACTAAATTCTGACGTCACACTTTCCTCGCGCATTAAGAAGTATCATTTGGATCGCTTGTCATGAGAGAAAGAGAGAGGGAGAGTCTTTCGTCTACGACGAAGAAAATTAGACGGAACGGATCCCTTTTAGTAAAATCGGGCGGCCCGGCGGGAGTGAGGAGGAGAGGACGGAGGGTAAGACGTCGTCGGAATGTGGGCCAACAACCCGTGCGCGACCCATTTCGAGCGTCCCGGCGGCGCGCGTGACGTAGACGCTCGTCGCCCTGACAACGGGGAACGGTACACGTGACGTCAAAGCGGCCGCCGCCGCCGCCGCCGATGGGCGTCGCCGCCTCCGCCTGGAATAACCCTACGTGCAACGTCAGAACGTCTCCGGATCTCCCACGGGGAAAGGTACCTACCTGTCCGCGATAGGTATTTACCTACGCGTGGCGACAAAGCACACGTCCAGATATAGATCATGGGGGAAGACGGTTGATCCTAAGACCTATGGTTGCTTCGCATACAATTTCATAAAATCAGAACGACTTTTTCGTTTCTTGATCGAACAAAGAAGAATTCTTGGAGGTAGAATAAGGATTTATGCTGAACTAGGACACCATACGTTCACGTAAGGATCTAATCATCCAAATGGAACAGATCCTTGGAAAACGCAAGTTTACTAAATTCATAGGTTCCCGAAAACCTAATCCACCAATAATATGAGCAGAATCGCTTGAGAAATATTTTTTTAAGACAGAGGAAGAGCGTCAAATTGGATATTTCCAACAAGACTCTGCAAGGGCACATACGGCTCGTGCTACTATGGGATATTTAAGAGAGAATTTTGGCGACA
The DNA here is from genome assembly GCA_946251905.1 of Cryptocephalus moraei. Classification (NCBI taxonomy): domain Eukaryota; kingdom Metazoa; phylum Arthropoda; class Insecta; order Coleoptera; family Chrysomelidae; genus Cryptocephalus; species Cryptocephalus moraei. The sequence continues at coordinate 17,564,947 of OX276465.1, read as the reverse complement.
GAGTAATTAGTCAGGGCATTTGGCCAAGCAGGTCACCAGATCTCACTCCATTAGATTTTTCGTTATTTGGGCTCTTGAAGGACAATGTCTTTAGGAACATATTGCATACTGAAGAAGAGCCGCGAGAGGCAATAGTTCAGGAAGTGGCAAACATTACCCCCAATATGCTGGTGAATATCTTCGAGAGCCTAAAAAGAAGAGTTAATTTATGTCTGAACCAAAATGGGGGGCATTTTGAGCATAGCTGTTTAATTAAATCACTATTCTGTATTTCGAGTTTCATTTTTAAGCGTTAATGTTTATTCACATAACCTACAATCTTATCGCTGATTGTTATGTCAAATAAACATATCTGGTTGTAGCGTTGCAAACCCTTAGGCAAAAAATCCTCCAGGTAGGATTGCCAACTCAAACAGTCATTCTTGATCACCCAGTACAATAAATTTTAAATCACCCCTAAGATACAAACGAAATTAATATGGTAAAAAGTGACGAATCATTTCTGTTCAATGTGGTCGTCGTAGAGGTCCCTATGTACTACTTCTTAAATTTGTGATTTTTCGGCACCCTTTCAGAGCCGTTTATAAAAATATTTTCCTTCGGAAATAACAAAGATATTCCAAATAAGAGAAGTTTAATTTTCATTAAGGCAAAATTTATTAAACGCTGAAATCTCGAACTTTAAAATGGCGTTTCTTGTTGGTTTTTTATTCCGTCCAATTATTCACTTCAGCTCAATGCGTAACTGTGCCCATAACCTGTTGGTTTATTTGAAATAATTGAACTGAATCTGCGACTTTTTGGTTTATTGCAAAAATGGCGACTACATCGGTACCATAGAGATAAAAGAGAGAGGAGGTAACAAATGTGGTTGGAACAAATAGACCAAAGCACAGACTAAAGTGGCTTCTGCATATCGCCGACTTCAAATAGTCCAAGAACTAGCTACATAAAATAGTATCGATAAAGTACACGTCATTTGAGTTCAACTGATTGTAAAAACATGAACTCAACACCAAATGGCTGTTCTGCCGGTTTGCATAGGCCGGATATGTAAATGGCGAAAAATCGATAAGGTACACGGGTGAGATTTTGTTCAGGCATTGTCTAGACCTTGACTAAGAGCGCTGTAACAATGGCAGAAAGTTGGAAGGTCGGACAACCCTCTGCAGAGATGATTCATAGTCGCGGAAAATTACTATGACAAAAACCGATAAGTTACACGTGAAAAACATTTTCCGTACATTCTTTGGTCCTCAAGGAAGAGCGGTGCGATAGTGGCAGAAAATTAGCAGGTCGGAAAACCCTCGGCAGAAGGTCATGAAAAACGCCCTGTAGGAACTGAAGGTCATGAGTGTCATGATAAACGCCATGTATTGTTCCTACAGGGCGTTTTTCGTGACTTTCAGTTTCTTCTGCCGAGGGTTTTCCGACCTGCTAATTTTCTGCCACTGTTACACCGTTCTTAGTCAAGGTCTAAACAATGCATGAACAAAATTTCACGAGTGTACCTTATCGGTTTTTTAGGCATCTTTTTCCAATGTGGAAAACTGGCCGCCATTTACGTATCCGGCCTATGCAAACCGGCAGAATAGCCATTTGGTGATGGGTTTTTTTTTATAATCAGTTATGAACTCAAAATGTCGTGTACCTTATCGATGCTGTTTTATGTAGCTAGCTCTCCGACTAAAACAATCGCAAACACGCGATAGTGGCTTCTCAATATGGGTTCCGTCTACAAAATTTATTACCCCCTCTCCCTAATTGTTACCTCCTCTCTCTTTTATCTCTATGATCGGTACAAATGTTACTTGCTTACTTGATAGAATAGTTAGTATAAGAAAATACATGTGTCTGTGTTCTCAAAACATGTGAGGATATTAAATAACATAAAATGATAAATACATCGACGTTTCTCAACATTTTTAATAGGAAAATATCTTTTGGCGCGTTTGGCAGTAAATTCGAGCGTTGCGGGACGACGTGATCGTGGCACGTCGTTCGACTCCTCCCCCTCTCCCACAGCGCAATAATATATAATCACTTACAATATATGTCACCGAAAATTACAGGAATGGTTTGTAATACCGATACATCAAATATTGTATTATTATTCGCAGGACTTTCTCATAAGTACAATATACTTCAAAATGATTGTCATCTAGTTGGCGTTGGAAGTTCTGTGCATGTAATTTTTCATGTGCCGCGCTCTATTGATTTGTACCTATCTAATTCTGACAACAAGTGACACTTCGAAAATTTATTGTGAAACTGGCAATCAGTACTGCTGGTAATTAACGGCCCTTTTCAGGGCCAAAACAAATACTACAAATAGACAAATACTCAGAATTCGTTTTCTTTTGACAGAGAAAAACCGGAAGTTAAAACAGATTAAGTCGGTTATTTTGAGGTTATGTATAGCTAGTAGAAACTCCTATTTTCGCAAGGCGGATTTTTTTTTATCTTCCATGGAAATTCCAAAGCCGACTAGATGACAATCATTTTGAAACACATTGTACAATCCCCACGCACAAAGAAATAGTTACATTGCGAATAGGGGTGCACGTGACGTCGTGTGTACGTCCCCGATGACGTATGTGTCTACGTACCAGTCCCTCTTATAAAACGCGAACCGGCGAGGACGTCAAGGCCCGTTTAACCTTTCCAGGAGCTTCCAGAAGCGTAGGCGTGAGGCCCGCGAGGTAATCCGTAAAGGTTAAAATTTCGATTTAGACACACTTCAGCGCCTCGAGCGCGACCGAATCCGTCCGATTCCCATTAATATTGTTGCTAAATCTGGATTACAGGTAAGTACATAATATTGATCGCGTGGCGGTTCTGGTCTGTCTATACTACGTTAAAATTTCATAAAGACGCCCTGAATCGATGTTTAATCGCGTTGATTCGTTTCAAACCTTGATGTGATTTAATGTTTAAACAATGTTCCTATCTATTAGAAATTCCAGAAGTATGTACCTACATACACCGTAAAACTAAAAAATCCGATCATTATGTTCATTTCATACATAACAGTAATTCAAAGGTACCTTTCCTTTTTATGTACTGGTCATAGTTTAATTATTATTAAGTTTACGGTTTTCCACACTACATATGTATTATATAAATATAACCTCAATATGAAATTGCTTGAAAATGCCTCGAAATGATACAACTAATGGCGAAAGGAATGTAACAGACACAAAGGTTACCTTTTCTAGAGTTTTATAAAATTCAAATGTACCTACGACGTATTCGCCATTTTACATCGGTCAGCGTTTCGGTAACAGGCAACACACTATACACCACGAAAACACGTTTCACCCATATCGATTATTAAGATACGTTTTCCTCAGTCTCTCACACACACACATACGTCGAGACGTCGAGACCAACGTGGGCAATTACCTTCCAATTAACAATAAACCCTCAATTAATGAACGTCGATTGAAAAATAGGTGGTTGTCGTCTGTCAAACGGAGAACAAAAGCGCGCGCATAATTTCAAACAACCCATCAAAACAACCCCCTCCAACCGTCACTTAACCTCACTTTCGGTTCATTCCTTCTTATCCGTTTCGAGCGACGAACCGATTACATAGAAATTAGACGTGTGAAGAAAGAAGACATGACGCAGAGGAACAGGAGCGGCGGCGGGCACGTCGAGACCGTCGCCTGCGAGAGGTACATGGCCAGGATGCTCCACAGGGAGCTCCAGAGGGAGAACGCCGCGAAGCCCTCGTCGGCGAGGCAGCAGGCGTCGAGGCTCGCCCCACAGACCGGCAGACACGGCCCGAGGCAACAGAACTTCCCGTCCCAGGGCAGGAACGTCGCCGAGTACACCGCCAAACACCAGACCCTACCGCTGTCCGCCCTAGGCCGGAACATGCAGGAGTACGACGAGGACGACGGCTTCGTCGAGGTGACCGTCAAGACGGCGAACCCGAGAGCGGTGCAAAGGGCGAGGTCCGCCGTCGAGAGGGAGCCCTGGGGACAGGTGCTCAGCCAGCAGAGGGGCGGCGACGAGGCGTCCGTATTCGGCAGCTTCGATCCGTTGAGGACGCTGCACTTCCTAGCCAAGGAGCTACAGATACAACTACAGAACGTTCTGCCAGGTGAAGTAACATCCTCATTCTGCCATGTAGAGATTTGGGATATAATTCCTCATTGCTCACCTTCCTCTTCTTCCTCAGTCGTTGTACGTAGTCCTCTTTCATGCTTCTCTATCTTGTGCTAACTGGAACCACCTCCTTCCTGCTTGTGCCTTTACATCATCGAACCATCTCTTCTGTGGTGTTCCCACACTACTGTTTGACAGTCTTCGTCTCCAATATTCATCAATTTTGTTCTTGCCTAGCCGTGTTTCCCACCCATTGCCATTTGAGCTTTGCAGTATGTTCCATTATATCTACGACTTTAGTTCTTCGGCGGATTTTTCTGACTATCTCTTATATTGAGCATGGCCCATTCTATGACTCTGTGCATTATGCTCAGGTGATCAGCACTTTTCTTTGTCATTGACATAGTTTCTGTCTTCCAAAGCCTGTCCAAGCCAATTTTATTCTATGTCTTATTTCACAACTGTTTGGTTTTCTTTGTCTATCTTTATGACATGTCCTAAGTATATGTATTCATTTATGTTTTCCAAAACAGTGTTTCCTATTTTTATCTTCACTTCCATGTTACTGATTACTTTTGTTTTGGAGAGGTTCATGTTCAGCCGATCATTTTTGATGCTGCATTTAGTTTTTCAATCAGGTTTGTGAGCTCTCGGATGGTGCTACTCATTAGCACAATATCATCGGCAAAGCGTAAATCTCAGGTAGTTTCCATTGATGTTGATACCCAGTGATGGGAGACTGTGAGGCTTCCCTTCATGAAGTCTCAAATGTATCTTACATGTGGTTCCCATGTGTGAAACCATTATTTCGCAGACTTGAAATGTCTCTATCACTTGTTGTCTCCCACAGATGATAATACGGTGCAACAAATGGTATCGGATATACAACACGCCTTGAAACGTGTGCCCCCGGAAATCGTCTCGAGCATACATCTCCAACAAGCTTTAAGCTATCTACCGATCAACAAGACCTCCCAGACGAATTGCCAACAGCCAGTAAGGAAAATTATTTATAATTTCAGTTTGAAACAAGCCGACCCAATTATTTTACTCATTCAATCGCTCGACTAATATCACTAATGTTTAAATCCCTATTTAAGGAGAAATTAAAGCCTTCAGCTTCTGAAAAAGACACCCAGACATTTCCTCCCAAGATGCTTCACCCAAAAGGAGATGAGGACAAAATCCAATGGCAGAAGCTGATGGAAGAGAACACCCAAAAATTAGAAGAGAGCTGCAAGACGATGGAGCTGGTCTGCACGAGGTTGAAGAACGAGAAGGAGGAATTGGAAAGGGAGCTGAAGGAGTTACGGAACGAAAGAGTATGTCAAAATTTTTGTTTCAAAACGTGCTTCAGATCAACAATGGAGTTGTGTTTTAGAGTTGATAGGTGTGATCGAAATCTGATTATCTTCCAGGATACCGTCTTGATCCCGAAAATCACCAGTCTGGAGAAGGAGAAGCGGAGCCTCAAGTCCGCCCTCGACTCGACCGAGACCGTCGATCTGAAGAAGCAGCTCGCCTCGAAGAACGCGCTCGAGGACGAGTTCGCCAAACTCAAGCACCAACTGAGGATCTCGGCGATCGAGAAGGAGAAATATGTCGCGATACTCGCCGTCAGGGACAGGCAGATCGCGGAGATAAGGGGCGAGATGGCCCAGCTCCAGGACGCCGTCAACGAGCAGCTGTCGGAGCTGAGGGGGAACGCGGGGAAGCTGTGCCACATCGACGGCCAACGGAACGCGGCAGGTAAATTCTCGGTTTCGATCCGATCTCCCGTTACAATCGGTGGTTAATTTAACAGAGCACAGCAACATAGGCGACACATCGATTTCGACGATCTACTCGAACGAGGATAGGATGAGGCAGTTCCTCCAGCCCGACCACGAGAACTCCTTCCGGGACCTACCATCGGGAGACCCGGACGCTTCGGACGTTTTCCAGAAAGCGGAAGAGTTGCTTAGAGAGCGAAAAGTAAGGTCGTCTTTGTAGCAGGAGAATTTCACAGAAAAACCATGATTTGAACCTAAATTTCACAATAGTTCGGCATGATCGGCCGTACTATCCGTTTTATCTTTTTCGACCTTTAGTGTTACCGTTACAAGTATATATATTTTTACTATTTTTAAGAGTAGTTTCTTCGATACAGCTTATGTTCCTTCTCTTACTTCTGACAGTAACATATCACTATATTTAACCATTGTTGCAATATTTCGTAACATTCATAAGTCTGTACAAAATCATGAATGATTTCTACAGTATAGCTTTCTATTTCTATTTCTCTCAACTTTAGTAGAATACCGACTAAAGTGTGTTCCAAAATATTGCTTAAACTTATCGAATTCACTTGCTTGGAAGTTGTCATTATATTTTGTCCTGTCGTCTTCCGCAGATTGTCCCACATTCTAGTAGGGTGGCTTTGTTGTACAAGTTTTAAACGCTTGACGCATTTCTTTTTCAAGGATACCGAGCAAGAGCAGGAACTGAACAAGTTGGAGCGGTTCGATTCGCAGGCGAGCATCAGGAGCATGTTCAAGGAGATCAAGAAGACAGCGTACGCCGCCATCGGCTCGTCTAAGAACAATAACGAGACGTACGGCGAATGAACGAGGCTCCAGTTGGTCGTAATAAGAAATTTGTAAAATTGTACTGTGATCGTCTTGAAGTGAAATAAACAATTAGGACTGTTAAGGGCGAGTACATCGGTAAGATTTAAAATGTGATCAAGTGAAGTTTTAATGCAACTGAAAAGGTTTTTAGGAACGTTTAGATATAAATTCGGCCATTTTTGACTTTGTAATTTTTGAAATAGCTAAAACCGTCTTCATATTGTTAATTGGACGTTTAAATATGATCAGAAAAAGTTTCAATATCATCGAAGCTGAAGAAAGTCTTTAGGAATATTTAAATTTGTCGATTGTGCCATTTCTGACTTGTAATGAAGTATTTTGGACATACTGTAACGAAATAGATGCCATAAAGATAAGCGCCCGTCGGAATGAGTCTCTTCGAAGAAATTACTAACGAGATAGATTCGGGGAACTAGTGCAATTCACGGAAAGCCGTAGAGTATTCGAGTATTATCTAGAAGGTTACCGAGAGGACCGGAAACGCCTCGATCTTTCTGGATTTCCCATACGGCTAGATAAATAGGAGACCGAGAGCGAGACGGAGTTAGTCGCCGGGAGACTGGTCGACAGATGTTAGCCAGGCAGGCCGTAATATAAATTAAATGGTTGAGATAAATTAGATTAAGTGCTAAGTGTAAGTGTACAAATAAATTAGAGTGTAAAGTGGTAACAATAAATTAAGTAAGACAACTCGTGTAGGTAATAACGTTATAATATTTTTGAAATATGCTTTACTGAATTACTTAACTAAAACTTGAAACTGAATCACCAAGCATGTACTTCTAATGTTGAATATAGACCGTTACTAATACGTCATTTGTATTACTGGAGTTTGAGTTCACTTTAACGTCATCTGAGTATTAGGGTTGGAAGGAGTCGACGACCACGGTTGATGAGACTGGATCTGTTAATAACCACCTGAATATTTGGGAATAATATATATGTATTGGATATATCAGATAAGCATTTGCAGCCACTTTTTGAGTAGTTTTTGAATCCGTTTCATTATCGACCTGAAGGTGCCAGCGACTTGTCGAAACTCGGACGGTCGAGGAGAGAAAATTTCCGGGATTAAGCAGCGCGGTAGGAGGGAAATCTGGTATATATGTAATTCCAGAGATTAATTGCGGGGCATTTTACCCGCATCTGCGTCTTTGTCGAGAGCGACGCGCTACGGCTCTCCTCTACACACTCACGTGATTTATGGACGAGGACCGTCACGACGAGATGATAAATCGCGAAATACCTGCCGGGCCGGGGACGTGTCCAGGAGAGATGCAGATTATCGTTTACGGTTTTACCCGAGTAGACACTTCTTTTTGCTCTGTCTGTCTGTCTGCCTTCTTTTTGCGTTTCTCGTTTCCGCGATCGTTGTTCGCGACGTGCACTCGCGAGAGACATGTAAATATTGTCGTTTACGTGAATTATTGAACTGTCGACGACAGTCGAGTGTGAGAAGAGGCGATTTTCGGCCCTGCCGATAATGTCATTATTCACCAGACGTCACGCGAAACGTCCGATTTACAACCACAACACTTCCATACAATTCTAGAATCTAAAACCATCTCGACAGTTTTTGCTTTAAAATCAAGCATTTCATGCATAAATAAGTCTCAGAAGACCATGTCTTCAACAGGCATTCATTATCTAAGATACCTACATACTTATTATCAAAAATATCATCACTGTAAACTGTACAATAGTTTCTTTGCCTTTTCCACGTGGGACAAAACGTCCCTTTGACCTAATTCTTCAATTTGAATTTGAACCTGTACTAAAGGGTTGATGAAGAATCCAGATTCGAATTAAGCCGATCAATGGCTTCATTTCCACAGTTGATGAAATTATAGTATTAGTGCAAACAAATTCATTTTGTTAAATTTTTTTGACAAAAGAAATGTGCTACGAGAATTTTTCTTGGAATTTTCAGAACTTGGCTAAGAAATTGTAAAACAGTCTTACAGGTTCAGAACGAAATCTTCCGTTTAGTTTGTCCACAGAAAATTTGTTACAATTAGAAAATTTACCATCAATGGACATAATTAACGAATTGTAACAATAAAAACACAAATATCGAAGTGACAAAACAAAAACTGTCGCGATTTCGAACTGATTCCGATGACGTCACGAATTGAAAGTACAAGTGGATTAAGGGTTGACCTTTAAAGGGACCGAAATAAGTGCGTCGGGAAAGGACATTAGCACACACGCCCCGTGAAAAGAAATTCATGATCCACCGTACAAAAGACACGTCAGCTTCAAAAAAAAAATAAAGTAAAACGAGGCAAGACATCCATTTCATGATTCATTAATTAATTACGCGTAGACATTAACGAGCACGTTTTAAATCTAAAAAACACACACATACCGCCCTAATTCACTCTTACCCCCTTATATTAATTAAACAAAACATTTATCTCTCACTCTCTGCCCGTCTCTTTCTCTCTCCCTCTCTTTCTTTCTCGTGTAATTTATCATCCGACGTCTAGAAATTCTAAAAGTGCCCATACACGCAAGCACACACACCAATACACTGGTGATGTCGACGCAGAACGAAACGTCGTAGTCGTCGTCGGGGCGCGAAGATGCGCCATTGTCCCCGCTTAATTATTTAATTAAAATTTATGGCGACCCGCCCTTTCGCGTGATAACAGAAGGGGGGGAGGGAAGAAGGGGGAATCCCACAGATTTACGGGGTGTTAGATATTTGTGTGTGCTAAAAGCATTTTTTTTTTAAATCGGTAGACCAAACATGTATTTTAAAATTACACCATTTTTTGAGATATTTTTATATTCTGTTTTTAAGAATTGGAAAATTGAGATTCTCCAGAATGGATCTGATTTGTTTTTGGAAATTACTCTCTTCATTTTTGCCAAAACGTGTTTCTGTGAATTTGCGTCTTATGTCATTAAATTATGTTCAATTCAAACACACACCAAAACGTTAAAACTTATGGGTACAATACGGAACGTCCGAGTATTCGCCAAAGCATGGATAATTATGGCGATATAGCAAACCAACCTAATTATATGCAAGAATTGTGCGGTGAGTAGTTGAATAACAACGACCATAACCCACTTTTACAATGTCTAACCTCGTAACACAATTTCTATTCAACTACAGTGCTATAAGTGTAGTTTTTTTAAAATTGGCTGCACCAATTTTTTACCGAATCAAAGGAGACAGTTGATTTATAATGCCTCTAACTTACCTTCAAATAAAATTCAACTTCACGCCATTAGCTTATTGTAACATGACTGATATAGATTTTTGAATTGATATATATGAAGTAATGACTAATTATTTTTTAGGATCGAGTTGAAGAATAATGCTCATAAATCACTTTTACAGGAAAGTTAAATTAGGCAGTACAGTTTTAATTAACGTAAAGCGCAATGGAATAGACCAATACCTATGAGTACAGATGTTTTTAGTACAATATGTGTAGGGTAATTACTAATTACTACTACTGTTTTGCGAAGAATAAGATTCAATATGAAGGAGGATCGAGTTAAGTAATAATAGCTATAATTCACTTTAACAATAAAATTCAACCGCACAATACAAATTTGAATAACGTGGAGCATTTAATTTATACATTTTGTTGTAAAATGGTACTAGGACAACTCTTTCCTTCTAGAAAATATCAACGCATATTGCACAGAAAAATTTCATGCCCACTTTCAAGGTAGTTTTTGATAAACTGTTTATTAAAAATTTAAAAAGATAATATACAATTGCAGGATACAAGGACAGTTTGCGGAATCAACTTGGAGTTTCACTGTTTCGCGCATGGGCGTCGCGTGTTCACGAGTTGTAAAACCATGATCTTTATATATTTACGCATCGCAAAGAAACACAAAAAATATGGTACATCAGAAATCCTTAAATTGATTATGTATATATCTGTGCTGCATTTAATTTAATATAGATAAAAATTTGGTATTAAATTTTGACCATATTTTTTCAAAAATACAGGGTGGTCGTGATATAACCTTACAAAAAAATTCTGGGTCATTAGGAGGATCCAACACTTCAGAAAAACCCATATTTGGTAGGTCTAAAATGATGAAGAAAAATTAACCCCTATTCACACTCATTTGACGCCACTGATCACAAAAATAAATAAATACATATTTAACCAAGATTTAATTGTTAGTTACTTAGTTACAATAAATTGACAATTTGCTTTCAAATTTGATAGACGTTTCCTTTTGCCAGTAATTTACCTGTCAGTTTGCATATGTCAGTTGTCATTTATATGTCGTCGCCTTTCTTGTTTTCAATGTATTTTTTCTCTTATAATCATTTTTGTACAAGAAGTCTATAAAACCAGTCTTTTTCAAGACATCACTTGCGTTTGTGTTTGCAGTTTGTAAGTAAATAGCAAATTTCATGGGTCAAGACACTGACGGATAATCATGATTGTGGTTTTAGGTTAGAATCTGCCGATAAACACAATATTCAACAAAGAACAACGATCTCAACATTCAAAATTATTGAATTTGACAAATGTCATTCAGTTTACTAGTTGGTACAGGTACCCATTATCATTACTAGACAACCAAAATAACATTTTTTTATCCTGATTAACTCACTGGCGTACAGCAAATTTTGTACAAATTTTCAATTATTTTTATCTCGAAAACGAAACAACTTTTGCTAGATTTTTTTTGCATATGAGTTCTACTCATCGTCACCTATTACCGGTTTTTTTTTTGTAAGGTTATACCACGACCACCCTGTATATGTAGGTGATGCGACGTTCACCGGGTCATCTATAATTTTATTTATCTTTCTTTTTTTTTAAATTTACGTGGCATTGCAACGCATGCGGGGTACGGCTTGTTATTAATGAATTTAGATGTAGAAAGCCTTTTTAAAAATTTATAAAAAGGTGGGACTTCTGTCGGGATGCGAGTTTCGATGCGACCAAAAAAAACTCCTTTTTTGGAATTTTTACATTTTAATCAATGTTTAAACACTGACGTGGTTGCTTTAAATCGATACCGTCGTGCGGATTGTATCATTACGGTTTTTCTAAACTTTTGATTTTGAAACTGTTCCAATTTGAAACGGAGTAGGTACTTAACGATGACTCAGCTATCGCCACCTCACCTTGACCACAAGCAATATGAAATCCGAGTCCCGAGTGTAGGTATGACATATAAGTCAATGGCCGTTTACTGTCAACGTTGACGTCGATCCGTTTCAGGTTTAAGAATTTCGCGAAATCCCCTCTCGCCTAGCGCCTATAATGGGACGATCGAACGCGAACCTTAACCTTACCTGGAAACCTCGAAAGCGAGAAAATAAAGGATACCTACGTATCCAGACCTGCGGATTCGAAACGACTCCCTCTCGTCACGGACGATTTGGTATTATTTTCGATGCGGCCGCGAGGGATATTTCCGAAATCCCCGACTGTATCGATTCATCGGTCTGCACGATCTCATCCCGAGCGTGACGGCGGCGGGCCGACCGACGACCGGACCTGACGGGAGGGATGTCGGACGACGACTAATAAGGGAGACGGCGGCGGCGGCGGCGGGCGTCGCGGCGGCGGCGAAGACGGCAACTCACCTGATGTCGGTGCACCGGGGCCGATCCGCTCGCGATCGGCCCATGTCCCTCCTGTCTCTCGGTCCGGGAACCGAAAGGGACGTGTGTGGCCCCCTTTCTCTCGATCCTCCCCCGACGGCGGCGGTCGTCTCCTCTCCTCTCCCACTCGTTTTCCTCTGGCACGAGCCCGACTACGCCCCGGAACCCGGAATCCCCGCGGCGGCGGTCCGCGTGCGTGCACGTCTCGTCACGAACGTGTATACACACACACATACGACACGTACGTACGTAACGAACTACTTACGGCACACGTACGTATACTGTAATGTATTGTTATTTCTCTCCCGTGTACATTTTCGCCGCTCTGACGGGGCCGGGGAGAGAACACGCACACGCACGCACAGGTGAGCGTGTGAGTGTGTGTGTGTGTGTGTTTGCGAGAGAGAGAGAGAGAGAGAGAGAGACTGTTGGCGAGTGAGTGAGTGAGTGAGCGTGTGTGTCGGAGTTTGAAAGTGTGTTTGGTGTTTTCGAGTATGTGGTGTGTGCGTGCGTGTGTGTGTATGTAATACGTTGTATAGTGTATGTGTATATGTATGTGTATGTGTGTGTGTGTGAGAGAGAGAGTGTGTGTGTGTGTGTGTGTGTGTGTGTATGTGTGGAACGAGGATGACACGGTGGCGGCACTGGCTACAGCACACACACACGGGCTGTGGCTCCGGAGTCGCCGCTTCCGGGCCAGGGTTGCCGGAACGCGAGGGGGTGATCTCCGCCGAGAACGTGGAGGGGAGGCGACGCCGGCGCCCCTACTCCCTTTTGAAACTTACACCGGAGGATTCCGACGTGGACGCGTCTCTCCAGCGGTCCGCGGGCCGAGGAGAGGCCCTAGTCGCGCTCCCTGGTGTCCGGGTGTTGGGGTATCCTCTTTTATCTTCCAAAGCAGGGCTGTGTGTCCCTTGCTTCTTTCCCCTTTTTTATTTTCTTTGTTTCCCTCTAGTCTTCTTTGTTCTTCTCCTGTTTTTCTTCTTATCTTGTCTTCCTCTGTTTCTTTTTCCTTATTCGTCGTCCTCCGATGGTAGTAGCGCTAGTCTTGGTCTCTTCACTTTTGACCTTTCCTCTTCGTCGTAGTCGATGGCCTTCCTTATTAGCGGGTTTTGGTGCGTCTCCATTCTTCTTATTGTCTTCCTCGTCCTGTCCCTGATTTCCTTCTTGGTGGTTTTCATCCCTAAGTCCCTCCGTAGTTGCTCGTTCCTCATGTAGGGGAGACTGGGTACGGTTGTAACGGAGTACGGTTGTACTCCGTACCGAAACTATACACGGTAGGTGCAAGGGACAAAAGTGTTGTACGCAGGCAGCAAGTCCCGCCATGACTCCAGTGTTGCTTCGTCTGTCTTGCGGTAAGTGCGTTTACAAGGAGGCCTATTGTCTATTGTCACCCAAAAGTAAGTATTTTTGGCGAGTTTATTTATGATATAGCTTAAATATTAATATTATTATTATATTTCAAAATATATCTACGCAATCGTCGTATTTTAGATGTTATAATACGCTAATTCGTTTTTGTATAGATTGTGTTATCTCGTTACTATGACAGCCGTATTACCAAAAAGGGGGGGTGGGGACGGTTGTAACGATTTTGCATGGGGGCGGTTGTAACAGTAATTTTATAATATTTTTTATTGTAGATGCCTCGGAAACGTATACGAAAGACTACGAGAGGTGAAACTGACATGCTGCCGTGTAACGCCTACGATGAAGTCAAATTAAGGACTTCATTAAGACTAGCTGCTGTACAGTACGGCGTTAATTATGTCTCTCTCATGAGATATAAGCGAAAGAGGGAAACCGCGAATGAAGATGACCATGAACTTGTACAAAATGTTAGCATGGGATATGCAAACGAAACATTTATTGATAGTCAAATTCCTACAATACTTGAAATCGCCGAGCTCCAAACAATAAAAACGCCGCTTAGACCAACACTTCCAGAAGTTAACCAAGAGTCGCAAGCCTACATCCAATCTAGAACCAGGCATCTCTCCTCGCGATGCTGTTTCGCGTCAGCAACCAGAATCTCTTCCGTCTACAAGCAGTCTAATTATGAAACTACTCAAGTGATACACTCCAAAGAACGAATATTATTTCTGTTGACTTGTTTTGGTTCAGTTTTAACAATTTTCTACTTAAATATGCCTTAAATATTTTTAATATGTTTTAAGTACATTTCAGTATTTTTCAGTAATAAAACTCGTTTTAAATGCCTGATTTATGTATTATTTTTGAGTGTTACAACCGTCCCCCATTGGTGTTACAACCGCCCCTGCTATGGGGACGGTTGTAACATTCGCACACACTAAATAAAATTACATATTCCTGCCAAACTGTTATAACTGAGCTATTGCTTTCGACATTAATTTAAAGATAAATGATTTTGCTTTCATCAAAAATGCTTTAATCGCTGCTTATAATAGTGTAAATAAATAAATAGTGTAAATAATGTAATAGCTGTGCTGTAGACATTTCAAGGAAAATTGTTACAACCGTACCCAGTCTCCCCTACCATGGTGCTTCAGTCATCTTCCTCATTGCCTGGTCCTGTATCACGTCTAGTTTCTTGATGCTGCTGCTCCGTATAATATAATTGGCTTGATGCTTGCTTCATAGATCCTCTTCTTTATTTTTAGTTGCAGCTTGCTTCCTCGTCCTATCATTGGTCCCAGTTGGTTTAGTCTCTGCTTTGCGTTCTTCGCTGTCTTCTCGATATGTTTTCCCCGTGTTAGTCTCTTGTCGATGTGTATTCCTAGATATTTGACGTCGTTGCTCTATTCGAGTTCCTTGTCACTCACTTTGATTTTCATGTTCGGTCCTTTTATCTCCTTTCCTATGCGTATCGCTTGGCTTTTCTCCGGGTTGATCCTCATCGCCCTTCCATCTTCGTTCACTCTTCCATCTTGCCAACTTCCCTCTGTAGATATTCCGCTGCTTTCGTTGGGTGTAGTGATGTCGCTGCCTTCGTCGCGTCGTCCGCGTAGATGTATGTTCTCGTGTGCCCTCCTAAGTCCTTCCTGGGTATGTCGCTCGTGTAGATGTTGTATAGTTCTGGTGCCAGTATAGATCCTTGTGGTGCTCCTGCTTCGATTGTCCTCGTAGTTGATATTTCTTCTCCAATCTTGATCGTGAATGTCCTCTTCTTCAAGTAGTCCTGTATCATCTGGGTGTGCGCCTTTCCGAATCCTATTTGGTCCATCTTTGCTATCAGTCCGTTGTGCCATATCCTGTCGAATGCTTTCTCCACGTCATACACGTCGTCATCTTCTGGTTGATGTCCTTGATAAGGTTTCCGGGTAATCCAAGTTCTCAAGTTTACGCCAATCTCAAGTTCCAAAAATATGTTTACGCCAATATCTCCGACAATATGGCATTTAGAGAATTTTTGTTTAGACACAAAAGGAACATCAGCTCATTGGCTACAAAAATGGTCCTTATGACTTTTTCCGAAAAATCGACAGTTTTCAAGATAACGGCCCCGAAACGAGCCCTTTACTTGTTGCACCTGCTCTGAATCCAGGAGAGCAAATTCGAGAAATGGAGACAGAAGCGGGCGGACAAATTGTCCAATAACTCAAATAACAAACGAAATTCATGTCACTGATCGAGAAAAATCCATAAACTAGGCTTAATAACTTCGAATTAAGAGAAATAAGAGTGTATACCCCAACGGATGTTCAAGAAGCAGTAATTGCATTTAAGAAGTTAACAAGCGAATCCTTCAAACGGATACTCGGCGATCGTTGAATACCAATTATTCAGTTCCAGAAATGAACAAGTCTGCCTTATAGTTCTAGAATGATGGAAATGTAAATTTGGATTTCAATGTGTTAATGCATTTGGTATATTGCAGAAACCAACAAGAGAAATTCCCCATTCTAAAATACTTATTCTTTCTATACGAAGGGTAGGGATCCAAAATGGGTTGAGTTTCAACAATCTATTATTCCAGAATGTTCCAGAAACTCACACGAAAGCCACCTACGTTATTCCACAGTATTTGAAAATTTGACTCCTTTCATTTGTAACGTGGTAACGGAGCGAATTGGGTTTTCAAAAGTGTTATAGAAAATAACAAATCTGTTCTCTCCTTCCTTCCTTACTTCTAGCCGTTTTCTATCCGTTGGATATAGGCCTCTCTCATTGTTCTCCAGGTTTCCCTGTTTATATCGTCGTGCCAACGCTGTTGAGGTCTGCCAACGCTTCTTCTCTCGCCCCAAGGTCTCCATCTAGTCACTTTGCTGCTCCAGTTGTTGTTGTTTCTAGCAATATGCCCAGCCCAGTTGCACTTGAGTGAGGCTATTGTCCTTTCGATGTCTTTGATTTTTGACGTTCTCCTGATCCATTCGTTAGTTTTTCGGTCTTTCAGTGTTACTCCAACTATCTTTCTCTCTATTGCTCTTTGATGTGTTTTGAGCTTGTTCAAGTTCTTTTTTGTCAAGACCCAAGTTTCCGATGCATATGTAGATACTGACAGGACACATGTATTATATACTTTTGCTTTTAGTCTCATTGGTAGATTTGACTGAAACACCTGTTTTAGTTTGCCATATGCTGTCCATCGCAGCCGTATTCTCCTATTGAGCTCTGTAAGCTGGCATTCCTTACTAATTGTTATCTCTTGGCCTAGATAAATAAATGTACGACGTTACTTTTTCGATTAACTGGTTCTCAATTGTTAGTGTATGGGTAATTGTATCTTCGTTTGTCATGGATTTGGTTTTATTTATGTTTATCTCTAGTCCAACGTCGTTTGCTTCATGGTATAATTCCTGAATCATGCCTATCAGTTCTGCCTCGGTTTGAGCAAATATGACGATGTCATCTGCAAATCTCAAGTTGTTCAGTTTTTCGCCTGCTATGTTTATTTCTCTGTCTTCCCAGTGTAGATTTCGAAATACATCTTCGAGAACTACCGTGAATAATTTTGGTGATAATACAATCTAATTAATATGATGAATAAATAATACTTATTCAATGTGAAAATGTCAAGTAATATATTACCTAATGCTATTAGCTTCAATATCATTTAAATATATAGCTACGTATAAGTAAACCTGTAGTAAAACTACAGAAACCGCATTTCCTTTGTAACAATATCGTAAAAGTTACCATACTAGTTTTATCAAATTGTAAAATGTATTCATCCATTTCCTTATTGTCTTGTTGCATAATTGTACTCTTTATTATCGTAAGAACAATATATCTTACCTCAAGTAATAGGTCATTTAAAACCGCAGAACTATATATGGCGCGTCACTGAAAAACATCAAATTATCTTTTATTGAGCGTTTCCCAAAGGACCCCGCACATATATGGAAAAAGGTCTTCCGGTGAAATTTACTAAAAATTTGGGAAATTGTTCGTTTTGTCCCAGTGAACAAAAGTCTCAATGGGGTCGAAGCTCAAAATGCCCATCTTTAGGCTCTACGGCAATTTTTAATGGCCAAAAGCGGCAAAAATTCATTTTTTTTTAAATTGGGTTTAATGCTTTGGAAAATCTTTGGCAACTCTTGGGAACTCTTTGAAAAAATGCATAAGAGTTCCAAGTTCATTGAAGGTTATTAAAACCACAAAATACTATTGAGACGGTGTGTATTAAATCTTGTATAATTGTGCATTCAAAAACCCTCTCACACAAATACATATACTTACACACATATAATTAGACATGGACATATTCCTACATAACACACATACGCATACACGCATACAATTTAATGAAAACTTAAGGGACTGTACAAGCATTAAACATAATCTCTTCTCTATATATATAAAAATGGATTGCTGTTCGTTAGTCTACCTTTAACTCGAGAACGGCTGGACGGATTTTGGTGATTTTGATCTTGAAATATTTGTGGAAGTTCAGGGAAGGTTTTTATTGTGAGAAACATAAATAATAAGTAAGGGAAATACTGAAAAAGTGCGTTTTGTAATTTGACATTTATAATCAAACAAATGAAAGTATAGTGTCAGTTGGTTGTCAAATAAATAAATGTCAAGACGATTATTACAATCTATCATCAGTTTGTCAGTGCGCGAGAACTTTATTGATTTTAAAATGCTAAGGAGAAGATGGACTTAGGTCGTCGAAGTTAATCAAATGTGCAACGAGACGAGCTCTCACGTCCAAATGGCACTGACGACTGACGACCGGTGAGAGACAGATAACATTCGTATTGGTATGACAGAATTACGTTTAACAGTATATAATGGAATCGAACGAGTTCGGGCACGTCTTATACAACAGCATTTAGATCGACAGGGCACCGACTCTACAAAGTCTACACGACGCCAACACAAAAGCGGGAAGTCAAGAAACCAAGAAGAGTCCTGAGTAAGTCAAAGCAATTTCACCAGGACACCAAGTCTACAAATTCTACAAATTTGAAACGACGGACATATCCAGTCACTGCAGCTGGAGGAAAAGCCGCCAGTGATTACAACTCCAAAACTTCAAGAACTTCGACACCAACACAACGTCGGGAAGTCAAGAAGACAACCAAAGTCCTGAGTAAGTCACAACCACCTTTTCCAGAGAATTAAGTTAAAAATTTCACAATTTCAACTACGACAAGATATAACAAGCAGATGAGTTGATTCAAGAACAAGGAAAAATAGCCCAAGAAATCATATAACTACAAAATAAATGCAAGAAAAACGGAAGTGCAAGAAAAACCAAGGAATACTTACAAAAAAGGATTGATCACTTAGAAGCACTATGGGGGAAAGCCCAAGAGAACAACGAGGCGTTCCATGAACTTGGGTTTGACGATCAGCGCAATTATATTAGATCACACTATTTCAAAAGGATCGAGGAAAACTACAAGACAATTCGACTGTACCTGACGTCAAACGAATAAAACACCCAAGAAATAAGTCTATGAGGTACAAATACAAGACCCAAAACCGAAAGTGAAGAAACCCAAACAACAGACCGAACAGAATTACCGACGAATCGAACTAAAGGTAAAAATAACAAACAAACAAAAATCTACTTAGACAATCTGAAAAAGACATGGCAGAATAAACACCAAGATGGTCATGCACGTACTACGAGCAACAAATGCCCAAAACATGGAGCGCACTTCAAGACATCATGAAATAGAGCGATTCCGCAGACGCAGTGTTCCTTTAAATATGGAACGAGTAGCATTCCACTACGACCCGGAAATAGATTATTGTGCCGAAGAATCCGTAACGATTGGAAAAATGACAATAGTTTGTCAATATTGTAAAGCGTTAAAATGCAGCGGTGAAGCTACTGGATTATGTTGTGCTGGTGGTAAAGTAAAATTGCCGTAATTGTTCCCAGCACCAGATCCATTACCTTCTTTAGTTTCTGGGGTGGGAAATGACTCTAAATTTTTCTTGGCCAACATCCCAACGTATAATAATTGCTTTTAAATGACGTCGTATGGTGCAACGCATATTGTACAGGGAAATTTCATACCTAATTTCAGGGTAGTTTTTCATAAACTATTTATTAAAAATTTAAAAAGATAATATACAATTGCTAATACAAGGACAGTTTGCGGAATAAACTTGGAGTTTCCCGGTTTCGCGCATGGACAATTATACGTCGCGTGTTCGCGAGTCGTAAAACCATCATCTTTATAAATTTACGCACCGCAAAAAAAAAGACGGAAAATATAGTAGATCCGAAAGCCTTAAATTGATTATGTGTATAACTGTGTTGCATTTAATTTAATGTAGATAAAAATTTTGTATTATTTTGACATTATTTTTCAAAAATATATGTAGATGATAGGAATTTCACCGGGTCATCAATAATTTTTATTTATCTTTTTTCTTTAAACTTTACGTGGCATTGCGACGCATGCCGGGTACGGCTTGTATTTAAAAAAAATGAATTTTTGCCGTTTTTGGCCACTAAAAATTGCCGTGGACCCTAAAGATGGGCATTTCTAGCTTCGACCCCATTGAGACTTTTGATCAGGAGTACAAAACGAACAATTTCCCAAATTTTTAGCAAATTTTACCGGAAGACCTTTTTCCATATAATATGTGCGGAGTCCTTTAGGAAATGTCATGAAATTAGAGGATTTTATAATGACAAGCGAGATACGCAGTAATGAAATATGATGAAAACTCCGAACAACGTACCACGTACCACTACGAAATTGTTCCACATTTTTCGAACACCCTGTATACAAAGACACCCTTGCGAGAGGGACACGGCACAATGGCGGACATGCGCGATATCCACCAGCGCGGTACGTCCGCCATACGATATATTCACCATAATCTTAAGTTATCCGCCAACGTAACTGTTATTCACCAAATCAAAAGACTCGATGTATTCGACGATGATGACCATTTTTTGAAAACCTTTCGCGTCACCTGTCGGACATCTCCCGTAGTCTCCAACCGGGTGCCTACGTCACCATGTCCCCCTGCAACCTCCGCATTTACCGACGAGAAAGAGAAGCATTTCATTTCGGCGGTGCAGATAGTTAAATATGAAACAAACACCGCAATCCGCCGTGCTTGTCTCAACGCCGAAAGTGCTTAGAGGTCGTATCGATACAATTGATACCCTCGGTACGAGGGTAGGCCGCCATCGTGTACAATGGCGGACGTCCGTGGCGTCCACCATAGCTGGCCGGATCCGCACAGTCCGCCAGAAATCGTACACCTCTATCGTAAATCATAAACAAACGAGAGACGCTCGACGTACTCGACAAAGACGCTCACCTCCGACGCGAACGTACCAGTTTTTCTCGTCAAGCGTCTCTCTCTCTCTCTCGGTACTCACCTTACCTCCGACGCGCTCCCGGCTCCCGGTACGACTCCTACGGAACTCCTGGCCACTCGCACACTCGATGAACACACGCACCTCGATCCGCCGACACGAAATTCGTACTCTTCCACCGAATTTTACAGGAAGAAAACCCATCGTCGAGTACCTTGGAATGGCTGCGACGCGTTCGCGAAACGACGGACGAACGAGGAAGGGCCGAGGACGAGGCGAGAGGTCGAGGCGGGTGGCCGCGCACGCGCCCTGGAAAATTCGATGGTGAATCGATGACGAATACGAAGATGGGACTGACGCGGGAGGCGAAAAAATTAACGGGAAGGAAAAGGAACGTTACGAGATCGTTCCCGACTTTAAGGCGAAGTCGGAGCGATTTTTCCGGCACGTTTAGTTCTCACTTTGAGACCTCACGTACATACCGCTCGATCGAACTCGTGCCGGTTCGGACGACCACGTGATCAAATTACTTGAATTTTATCGGTTACTGTTGTAACATTTTGATTCCAGCCAATGAAACTCTTCCGACTAAGTCACGTGACGATTCCTTCGCTCCGCCGGGCAGTCAGGAATGGTTTGGAATCAGTTTTGGAGCATACCTTAAAACGGTAAATATCGGGTGTTTTTTTAAATTTCACCTCATAGTAGGCTGTGGATAGTGTTTGTGAATGCGCCTTACTAAAAAATGTCAAAATTGACATAACCTCACTTTTTTAATAAAAATTGAAACTGCTCCAATCGGTTAATAGTGTCTTGAAAAAGACAGCTTGGCTCTATTAATTAGGCGTAGATGAGTGAACTGTCTTTTTCAAGACACTAGTAACTGATTGGAGCAGTTTCAATTTTTATTAAAAAAGTGAGGTTATGTCAATTTTGACATTTTTTAGTAAGGCGCATTCACAAACACTATCCACAGCCTACTATGAGGTGAAATTTAAAAAAACACCCGATACTATATATCCCTGAGCCAACCCACGAGTGGCAATAAGTTACCAGACAATAAGTTCATTCACCGCTAATCAATATCTTCAATATAAAACGTGATCAAGAATGACTGTTTGAGTTGGCAATGCTGAATTCCATTTTTAAATGGTACAACTGGTAATTAGAATTTGCTATTTCAAATTCAAATTTCTGGTATTCTTTTCAAATTTATTTATTTAAAATGGTTTTCACGTTACAACACGAAATTTTCATTGGAATGGCGTACTTTCGAAGCGGGATTTATAACCCAATTACTGGTTGGCAGTACTCTCTCGAAGCGATATACCTACCAGCAATTTCAGGAGTTGTTTCCGGAGACGTTGGTCACTTTTGCTGTCTTTCTGCAACATTGCATGGGAGTAGTTGAACGTTATTTAAACACAGGGAGCGTAAGCAAACAAAAATCAACTGGTAGACCTTCAACTCTAAACGAGGAAGTTGTCGAGGATATCAGAATTCGAATGCAAAGAAGTCCTCGCAAATCCTTAAGAAAGCTCTCCCTTCAAACAGGTTTGGTCCTTATACCTCCTATTCAACCAATTTTCATTCTTACCCATAAGACTTCCACTTTTCCATGTTGTTCTAATTCACGCTTTTACAGGTTTACCATATGGAAGTTGCTCCACTGTGCTTAAAAAAAAATTAAAGTACCACCCTTACAAAATTTCCATCGTCCAGTTATTAACCCCTCTTAACCACCCGCAGAGTTTTATTTTGCAATTGGTTCAATGGCATATGAAATAATAATGATATCCTTGACAATACCTTCTTTTCCGACGAAGCCTGGTTTCATCTCAACGGCTATGTGAATAAACAAAATTACAGAATTTGGTCAGGTGAAAATCCTTACGCTATCAGAGAGACACATTTGCACCCGGTTAAAGTTGGTGTTTGGTTGGCAGAGTCAAGGATGCGGGTGTAAGCGCCTATATTTTTTAATTTTACCGTCAATTCGGAGAGATATATCCAACACCTTTTATAAACCAATTAACAGACGAAGAGCGTCAAATTAGATATTTCCAACAAGACTCTGCAAGGGCACATACGGCTCGCGCTACTATGGGATATTTAAGTGAGAATTTTGGCGACAAAGTAAATAGTCAGGGCATTTGGCCAAGCAAGTCACCAGATCTCACTCTATTAGATTTTTCGTTATTTGATATTTTCATTAATTTTTGATATAACGGTATAAACATCAAATTGGATATGTGTACGTATGTTCCAGATATACCCTAGAACAATTCTTACTGAATTTGGTATATATAACATAGTCTGGAAGGTAGTACGTAGTGTATGGTTAAGACATCCCTAGAACCCCTAGGACGAGTATAGCAAAGGAATGATTGGCTGCCTTAAAAATTAAGTTATCGTTAAAAAACCAAGCCCTAGGACTCAAATACATTTAACACTTCTAGGTATAAAGTAGAATTTCTCATGTTCATGACACTATCTAGACTCGCTGGAAATCTTACAGATTAATTAGTACTAATAATAATAATCTCAAGGTGCCTCAAACTTCCTAACGATTTTTTTTTTCAAATTCCCTTATGCAATTCTGATTCAAAAAAACTTGGAGCAGACTACCCAGAAACCTTACAAATTTACTAGAAATCGAAAATCCTCCGACTTTCATCCCTTCGAGCGGAAACGTAAAATTCCGAATTGTCGCGAGAAAAGTTCTCGATCACGTGTGCACGTGTCTCCGAAAAACCGGCCCTACGGCGATGAGGTTCTCGCTCGCCCCTCGGCTCGGTCCCTCGATCCGCCCCACCATCGGCGCCTACGCGGGACTCGGGGAAAACCGGCGTCGAGACGGCAACGCCGCCGGACGCGCTCCCCCAGAATCAATAGCCGGTCCCCCGGCAGCCTGGACACGCTCCTCGCTCGGGCCCTAGGGCCGCTCTGGCCGACAGGGGGCGCTCCGCGGGTTACCCCCCCACCCGCGCGACCGACCCCCTTTCTCTCCCCACTCCCGGAGAAGGAAGCGCCATCTCGCGGAGGGCGGACGGCCGAAGACCTACACAACTCCGAGATGGTAATATTCTTTTTTTTTAATGGTTGGGAACGTATTAATAATTATATTAATACATATTACCAGTCTCGGCTCTCTAACCGCCATCAGGACTATAAACGTGATGTTGCTGATCGCGTTAAATTAAACAACGGTCCGTTTCGCAATGTAATTCATATTTATTGTAAATATATATACTTTCACCTGATTAAATATTATAGTACAATATTTATGTGATTAATGTAATCAGTATAAGGATAAAATACATGTGCAACATGACATTGACTCTAACTGCCAGAGATGTATTGATTATAAATAAACCAAACCGGCCATAACAATTAATATTACAAAGAGGTTGACGTAACAAAACAAAAACATTTAAAATCAACAGTAAACTGTTGATTGGATGAAACAAAGACTAAATTGGCGGAAGCGCTGCAGCGAATCGCCCAAAAAAATTTAATAAGGATCGAACCGTATTCCCTAACGTTTAACCTTACATTCGCAAACATTACTATTTACCGAAAGGAACTCCAATCAGTCACAAACATAACATCACATCGGGATTCCAACGTTACACCGAATTAAGACCATGCGGCTTAAACATTCCATAAGGAAACACAACAAACATCAGCTTCGTTCGTAGGACGGTTGGCCTAAGTCGTAGTTTAAACTATGAGTACGTACAGTATCTCCAGAGTCAATTTAGAAGGCCATAATACCACTTTCCAACATACCAAGCTAATCCCACTTCTTCTGTATCGATAACTTTAGATCACCATTATCAAATTTGAGAAAACGTCAATTTAAACCATTTTTTTATATCATGATTTACGCCCGGTTTCATAATGCAGCTAAAGTCCACTTTAACTTAAAGTGGACTTTGACTGTGACGTTAGAAGTAGTAACGCCTAGTGACTAGTAACGCCCGGTTTCATAATGCAGTTAAAGTCCACTTTAACTTAAAGTTGACTTTGACTGTGACGTTAGAAGTAGTAACGCCCGGTTTCATAATACAGTTATAGTCCACTTTAACTTAAAGTTGACTTTGACTGTGACGTTAGAAGTAGTAACGCCCGGTTTCATAATACAATTATAGTCCACTTTAACTTAAAGTTGACTTTGACTGTGACGTTAGAAGTAGTAACGCCCGGTTTCATAATGCAGTTAAAGTCCACTTTAACTTAAAGTTGACTTTGACTGTGACGTTAGAAGTAGTAACGCCCGGTTTCATAATGGCAGCCACTTTAACTTAACGTCACAGTCAAAGTCGACTTTAGGTTAAAGTGGACTTTAACTGCATTATGAAACCGGGCGTGACTTACACCTAATCCAAGGTTAAACGTCATCTACAGTACGACTGATTTAGGTTGGCTTGTGACCTTGTGACCGGGCAAAACGTAGATGTGGCTCTCACTCTCACTTCATTACGCTGTATCGCTCTTTCATTCTTATCATCTACTTTCTCCCTTCGCGTTCTGCACAGATCACCGGCCAAGTTAACTCAGTTCGATTGTAGTTACGTTCATTATAAAATTGTAACACTTGCCACCGTCCCTACGAACACCATACCTCACACTCCATTCGTTCAAACATCGACCGATGAAATCACACCGCTGAACCTTACTTACAGACCATCCCGTTGGATACGATTCGGATTCCACTCTCGAAAGTCGTGAACAACACCACAGCCTAGTTTTCAACATCTCAACATTATAATTTGTTTAACATCACAAAAAATGACAAGGAAGAATAAGATAAAAAGACAGAGAGGGAAACAAATCAATCAACACAACAACCGTGAAGAAATTCCAACTTCAATTCGCTTCTTCAGTAAGTCTTAGAGAATTTAACAGTCTGAGTACACAGTAGGTAAGGTGTTTTTTTTTTAATTTTTCTTGTATACATTTATCTAATAGGTTATTTACTTTTAGTTTTTGTTAATAAGCGGATATCGCTTGTGAGTCCATGCAATTGGCGGTTATTAACAAAAATTAAATCACTTACGCCCTCACCTTCATCAACAATTACTCCAGAAAAATCTGTTTTTCCTCCTACGGGCCAAAGTGCCTTCTCGAATATATATATATTATTTATACAATATATTATATAAAATTGAATAAATAAAAAAGCTAACTTTTAACTTACAGTAAACTGCATTTTCAAACAAATGCTCACTTAAATATATCATATATAGTAATATTTTCATTATCTGTTTTATATCAACTCATAACATTGATATACCGATCCACACACAGTATGATTAAAAATTGATGTCTCTCGATTTATTTACTTGTTTCAAATGAAAGCGGGTGGGGGCGAGAGGAG
Organism: Cryptocephalus moraei; assembly: GCA_946251905.1. NCBI lineage: Eukaryota > Metazoa > Arthropoda > Insecta > Coleoptera > Chrysomelidae > Cryptocephalus > Cryptocephalus moraei. The sequence goes on along the minus strand of OX276465.1, from coordinate 17,538,494 downwards.
GGGATCCGAACCTTCGGAAAGTACAAACCCTTCAACGATTCTCTTCCAATAAAACTGGAATCCATCCAAGACGTCCCCGCTCGCCCCTCCCACGAGGTCGGACTCCCTATAACACAATCATTTCTAAAATGACAAGTTTATTTTTTGATAATGGAAGTACCCGTTTATAATAAATCTTTGGGAGGGTACCCGAATATTGCGGAAGGATGAAACCTCTTATCGTTCCCGAGAAGGATTCTTTCCTACGGCAACTAAAAAAAAAAAAAGATGAGTTACGTCGACGGTTTACTCGGTACGGAGCCGGGGTCGTTCAACACAATGAAGAGAAAGAAAAAAAGGAGCTAAAGTAACGCGAATAAAAAACTGTTTTGAACTGAGCCTAATGGACACTTTTATGAGAAGGTGGAGAAAAATGAATTCCTTCCTACAAGGCGTTCGTAAGCCTTGAGAAATATTTATGCAATTTTATCAGTTCATAGTTAATACAAGAGCAAAGCGTTCCCGATTCCCGAACCTATTTCTGAAGGGTATGCATAGCAGCACCCTGTACCTTCAAACCTAGAGGTGTGACGAACGTCAAACGTTCACCACAGAACAATTTATTGCACATACCAAAATTAAAATTATTTTGAGAATTGTTTAGAGTTAACTGCAATTCAACATATTATGGTAACTTCGAAGAATGATAACATTCGCAACAAATCAGCCATGAATAATGTATAACATCATTTCACTTACAAAGAATTCAAATCCACGATATACCTCAGGGGGGCGTTCCATTTTAAGTCGGAACCGAAGTAATTAAACTTGAAAATGAGTCAATTCCTCCGGTTTGTCTCAATTTTTCAAGAAATCTTATTCGTTGAGTTACTTAGTAAACCGATTGACTCGACGACTACCTCGTCTGCGTTTCAACAGAAACAATCTCATCCTCCCTACTTTGGACGCTACTATATACATACAAAATATACACATACGCATACGCACTCACCTCTAGACTACTTCACTCACATAGAAGTAAAATATTGAATAACTCGCGTTTTTTGAACCCATTGGGTTTATCAGCATTGTCATCGTCGTCGTCGTCCCCACGTAAAGCCCGAGAAGTGAAGAGATTGGTAGTATTGATCCGTTATAGTGATTCCAATGGTAAAAAGAAATTTACTCGCCTTTCAAACAACCAAAAACCTAATCAATCAATCCTCGTACTCATACGATCTAAAAGATAAAATAGCTAGTTAGCGGCACGCCGGCCGAACCAATCTCTACAAGTCTCGGCTTCCTACTCCCCACCCCCTCAACCCCGAGCTGACTTTATTTCGGCGAGTCCTCCCCGCTCCACTCCTCGAGCTCCTCCTGCAGCCGCAGCTCAAGCTCCCGCATGTCGTTCGCTATGTCCGCCTCGTACATCGCATCGTCGGTCTGAGGTACGTTCGGATTGCCGTTGGTGTAGTTGCTCATCGCCTGGCTCAGCGAATGGACCAACTTATTCTGGAGAATGCAGAAAAGAACAGATTTACCGTAATGTAATGTAATATGGCTACCAATACTAGTACATAGTTCTAACATTTCAAATCCAAATTTTTCAAATATATTGGATATGAAGAAGATTCCAGGGCCGATATAGTATCAAGCAAGCATCTTCGAAAAGAAATCAAAAATTTCCCTGCATTAGAACAGAAAACAACTTAATACTCTCTCCTTGTTTCAAGTTACAAGGCTAAAATTACTAAGATTGTAAATTTCCGCAATGTAAATTTATTTCGATATGTTTCCTTATAAAAGAAACATCCTTATTAATTGTCACCGATTTCGATTATTCATAAATAAGTACTTTGAATATGAACTGTCCTGAATTGAACTTCAAACGACCGTTGTACTTACCAGGCAAGCCTCCTTCTGCTTCTCCTGAATCCCCTGCTCTATCAGCTGGAGCTCCTGCGTGAGCCTCTCGCTCTCGCTGAGGTTCGTGACCCCCTGCGTGGCTATCTTCAGATCGTTCAGCTGCTTCTCGAGGTTGCGCAGCTGCAGCTTCACCCTCTGCGATTCGGCGATTAGCTCCTTCGACGGGTCCTGGAGCCTCGAATGGAAAAACAGCTGGTTTCCTATAAATATGACGGTTAATACACTCTTCTATGTTGTATAAATACATACAATAAAAGGTCTATAGACAACGCAAAACTTGGGTTAACTGGTCTATTACAACCCAACCCCAATAATTTATTTAATAATGATCAGATGAACACACGATGGACCAAAAATATTAAACAGAGCTTACCGTAGGCGACAAACCCATCATTTACACCACCCGGAGTGCTCACAAGGGTGGGTATCGTCGCCTGATGGTAATGGGTGTTGTTGCAGTACCACGAAGTGACGGGACTAGCTGATGAGACGGGCCTTCTCACCTAAAATTTCCAAAAAGGATGTGTTGTAGAATCACAACGTATCATACCACTGATATTCAATTCATTACATCGTGACACGGGTGATCTCGATCAAAAAGCAACTTATCAAATTATTAAATCCACCCAATTAATAATCTTTTCACGACTTGACCTTCTGTAACATAATGCAAACATGTATTGGTACCAGTAACGTGTTACATTTACCCACCAACGAACTGGTATCCCTGTAGGGCGCGACCCCTTGTCCGATCCCGTTGTCCTTGTTGTGCATCCTCGATATCGGCCCGTACTTGCTGATCGAGGGCGAGTCGTACGGCACGTAGTCGTCGTCGGCGGCGAGGATCGAGTCCGACCTGACGAACGTCGGCCCCGAGCTGATCGCGCCCGACCAGAAGTTGTACGGCGACGTCGGGCTCTCGAGGTCGTGCTGAGACTCCTGCCTGGCGAGGTTGCTCGCCGTGTTCGAGATCTCGGTGGCGGCGTTCTTGCCGACGACCTTCTCGAGCTGAGAGATCACCTCCTGCCTGCGCTGGTGGAGTTCCGTGAGGCTCTTCGTCGACGAGCGAGGCAGCTTAGGGGGGTTATTCGCCGACTGCTGGACGCCCTGGCTCTTGGTCATCTGAGATATGACATCAATATTTAGGTGCTATGGTGGAAAAAACTATATGAAATAAGATACTGGTATGTGAAAGTAAAATTATAGTCCTTGGCCATTTATACAACCTGTTTACCAGAACGTAACATCACGGTTGGAAAATAAATTTGAGCTCTACCAACCCAGTGAACAGGCTGGATTTCGTTCCAGTTTTAGAACACACGATCACCTGCAAAGTATTAAGACCCTCATCGTGAAAACCGTCAAGTAGAGTAGACTCCTGGATCAAGCAGGGCCAAGACAGACGAGATTGGAGGGCCATGACGGGGACTTTTGCCCAGCAGTGGACGTAAAGGGCTGGTGGATGATGATTGTTGACGAGAAAGTAATCACGTAAACTGTTTTATACTGGCTGATGGTTTGAACCGCAAAAACCGAAGATTTTGTTAGGTTTTACCAAGGGACCCTTCTGCATGTATCGTTAATGAATGGTGCAATGTAGAAGTGCTAATTTCCGTTGGTTCCCATCAGTTAGTACAACACTCTTATTCTCAAATATCTCATTATCTCGATATCTTAAGAAATACACAACATCTTACTATAATATCCCAGTTGGTTCTCTTTATGGCATCGGTCCCTCCTCCCTGCTGACCCTGTTGTTGTTGCTGCTGCGTCTGCGCGTTCTGATGATGGTTTAAATTCCCGAAATCCTGCTGGGCGCCGAAGAATTGCCCGCCGTTCGCGAGCACGACATTACTCGGGTTCGCCGGCGAGTAGATTTCGTGTACGGGGAACGTCGCCGCCGGCGGAGCGTACAGCGGCTGCGAGAACGGCTGGACGGGCGGGAAGGTCGGGTTCGGGTGGAACGGCACGTCGTAGCCCATCCGCGGCATCTGGACGACCGTCGGCATCGGCACCGGGCTGACGGGCACGGTGCCGGACAGAGCGTAGTAGTCCTCGTTCGACTGGTAGCTCTTCTCGGTCGTCGGCGACTGGTTATCGACGCCGCGGTGGTCCTTCGACCTTGTGATCGCCCTACGGTTCTTCGCCCTGTACTTCTCCAGCTCCTCGTTAGAGTGGGCGAACGTGCAGTTCGTACCCCTCGGGCAGCTGCCCCTAAGCGTCAGGTCGCGGCACATGCTGATCTTGTACTTCGCGTGCTGCGAGTGTGTCGTGTCCTGCAGCTTCCTGTTGCCGTGCTGATGGATGAACTCGACCAGCCCGGCGACGACCTGACGGACCGCCTCCAGGCACTCCGAGCACTCCTTCCACGACGGCGACGGAGACTCTGAAAATGATTACCCATTAAAGAACCTTTATTGTACAATCTTGTTCTTGTAACGATCAGAGGAGTTTAATTTTTTGTTAGAAGCAGCCTACTATGGAACCTTCAATGGATGTATTTGGAACGCCGCAAATTTCAATTTTTGCTTCAAAACGGTCCATTATAAGACCTTTGAAGGACGTTTTCAGAACTTCCACCAAAGATTCATTTTTGGTTTGAAGCAGCCAATTATTAAACCTTCAATATATGTTAACTATAGAAGTTATTAATTATTTACAACCATAACACAACACACACGGAAACTTTGAGTATGATTTAGGTTAGCTTTTACATGACATTTGACGAGATAATTGCGCCTATGTCACATAACATCACTTGCTTATCGCACGCTAAAGGTATCAAATAATATCAACTCTCCCATCCTTACCTGGACTCGGATCGATCGCCGCCAGCAGCTCGAGATGCTTCCTCAGCACAGACAGCTTGCCCGGGTCGCCGGTCCTCTGCAGCGCGATGACGAGCTCCTGCACGGACTGTGCGAACGACTGTGGCGTCTGCAGCTTATCGATTATGCTCTGCATGTGGGACTTGTGGGCGGTGTCGCCGTACAGCAGGGCCGACCACTGGTCGGGCGCTATGCGGAGGCCCGCCTCCGTCGCTATCTGGACTATCTGGGCGTCGTGCTCGCGGCGGAGAGCGTCGTACGTCCTGAACTCCTCCTTCAGCTGCATCAACGACGAGTCGCCCTCCCGCTTCGATACCTACAGAGGATTTCGATTTTTATTAATGAATGAGTCCAAATTCGAATCGAAAAATTCGTAATAGAAGTTTTAAAATGCTAATGTCGAAACTTCTTATTAATCCATAAAATATATCCTACACATGTGATCGCTTACTTTAAAGCATGACGCTCTGTAAAGCAGTTGTACGACATGGCCTATGCTTGTTTTCGATGCTTGAGGAAAATGCGGTTCTAATCTCTGCACGACGAACATCACCAATACTTTTCTGGATAGTGCAGAGCCATCCTCTAAGGCCAGCAGAACTAGTTTCAGGACTTCTTCCTGCATTGCTGTAATAAAACAAAAATTCGTTCACATCACTGGATGTTCTAGATCATACAGCACTGTTCTATTCTACTTAGATTGTAAGAAATGCCTAACCTAAGTAAATTTTATATCATAGAAAATTCTAGTTACCACCTTTACTTCAGAGCCTTCCATTAGGATATCATAGAATATAGTATAGTTTAATTCTTTAAATATACCTAGTTTCCAATAAGTGCCACCCTCGAGTTCTTTTCTAGATTACATGCCCCGCCAAAGCCACATGCTCTCTAGGTTCCAACGTACTGTAGCTACTAACCGATCAGGTCTCCATATTACCTGGTCCTAAGAACTGACACCCCCTCGCCCGGACAGCAGCCCAGAGGTTCGCCGACAACTGCTGCGGGTTCTGGTGTTGAAGTATCAATTCCGTGACGGTTCTCTCGCCGAGCGACCTCGCCGCCCTCATCGCTCTCGTCCTGCCCTCCTCTTCGACCATCTGGCAGTTGATCAACGTCACGAGTTTCCTCTGCATCGGCCGCGAGAGGACGCTGCCACCGTTCGGATGCGGCTTCAGGTAAAGCGCGAGCTCTTCTATGCACAGCTTGCACGAGTGGTAGTCGTCGAGGTTGTCCTGAGGGACGACCTTTGCGTCCACCTGAAGGAAGAACGGGGTAAAATTTTAATGGATATTGTTTCGTAATGATGTTGCGTGCGCGGCCTACGCATGTTAGGATCCTTCTACTATTTGCTTTTCTGTGTAAATATTGTAACAGAATCTATCAGGTGGTTTTTTTCAAATTTCACCTCATAGTAGGCTGTGGATAGTGTTTGTGAATGCGCCTTACTAAAAAATGTCAAAATTGACATAACCTCACTTTTTAAATAAAAATTGAAACTGCTCCAATCAGTTCTAGTGTCTTCAAAAAGACAGCTTAGCTCTATTAATTAGGCGTAGATGAGTGAGCTGTCTTCTTCAAGACACTATTGACCGATTGGAGCAATTTCAATTTTTATTAAAAAAGTGAGGTTATGTCAATTTTGACATTTTTTAGTAAGGCGCATTCACAAACACTATCCACAGCCTACTATGAGGTGAATTTTAAAAAAAACACCCGATAGAATCTAGTAGATTCAGAAACTGAGAGATACACCAGGGCAACAGGGAGGATCACACTCCTGGATTAGTTTAGATATGGCTCCGTAATAACTTCCTTTGGCCGAGTGTTACTTACTGGTTCGTTGTTCTCGCATTTGTTATACCCGGGCCCGACCAGTTGGAGGAGGGCCGTGTTGATGGGCAGGCAGTCGATGTCGAGACCGATGTTGGTCTGGTCGAAGGGGCACTGTTTTCTGTGCAGGTTCGAGAGACATCCTTTGCATATCGTGTGACCGCAGCCGAGGCTGATGGGGCCGCGCTGCTTCTCATCGAACGAGTTGCAGCAGACCGGACAAGAGAGGAATTCCGTCCACTGTGGCGCCTGTATTGGCATTCTGAGGGAGGAAGAAAAGTATTTAGTTAATAACAGATATTGGGGAAAACGAATTTACTGCCTTTCCATTAATAGCTCAATCGAATTAGTCCAAAAGGGGGCAAACGTTGGAAAAATTTTTGACAGCAATTTTCCTTCGGAATTGTTTAGAGGAGGTCACTGGCAGTCTAAATTTACATTTAGCCGTTGTGTCATCCGCCATCTTGAATTTAAGGGTGAACTCTTGTTTATTAAATAACAGATTAAGAGACAGATCGAGGGAAAATGACAAGAAACGATCACGATCTGGAAGATATTCAGATAATAGGATCAAATGTGAGAGATAGACAGCAAGAGGACATTACAAAGCTCTATACCTAACAGGCTAACAATAAACAAAAGTATTGTTTTTATTAGGATAATAACACACAAAACCTGTGGAACTTACAAAAAGGTCATTATCTACTGCTGCCTGTTAACGGATACTTATTAACAGCCACTGGATTCATGAAGTAGATGAAATGAGAGTGTCTTGTTTTGTAAACAATTCAATACAATTTTGTTTATGTGACCTGTTTAACATTTGCTCAGGGACTACTGTATTGTTGTTTAAATAACACAAAAAAGGTTTATTAAACTGCACTTAAAACCACAACAAAACAAAATGAACCAAAGCTCAATAGCTTGAATAATATTTGTCAAACTGTCTCTAAGCAATTATCATTGAAGTATTGGTTAAAAATGATGATGCTTTAAGTAGTAACCATACTTTTACCTTTAAAGTGGATGTCTTTGGGAATGTCATTTCACCAGAAAGTCATAAAGAAGGAACTAATGGAACCATACCGATGTACTTACAAAAAATTACTTCACTCCATTTTGCCAAATAGCAATAATATACGAAGCCCAATAATGTACACAAGTGACTGTCTTATATTTGTGCATGAAATGTACAATTGACGTAAACAACTGTAATACCTTTCGCAACATCATTAGTCTCTTGACCTCGAGATGTGCCAGCATAACAAAACATCCAAGGAATGGCTCACTTAAAACCATCTTAATCGTTACCTCGCCTTACCTGCCGTTCTCAAGCTTAATCCTAGAAAATAAGGGAAGATTTTCCTCGAACCGAACATGCACTAGCTCAAACGGCCGATATCCAGACGACTTATCAGTAAACCAACTTGATACCTCTTTCAACAAACTAACTATCCCGAAGGAGGGATGTCCCCAGATCCAAGGAAACCGTGACCTTCGAGATAAAGTCCCCTGGATGGACTTTGATAAGGAAAATGTCGGATATAACCTTAAAAACGTACCCATCGCACCGAGGGGCGCTATGAAACTCTCGACACGTCACAGTGAAGACCACCAGAGGGAATAATACTTAGCCCCTGTGGGGCTCCGGTGGGGACGGAACGAGCCCCGGACTCACCTAACCCGCGAGGGAAAGATAGACTCATCTGTGAGAATATTCTCGGATCATTCTAGATTGTCAAGATCAGGTGATATCGTAGATAATGTGCAATGTGGCAGATTCCGAGAACCTGCGGCTATAAATTCGCGAATGGGGGCGTAGGGGAGGTCCCGAGGGGCCCTCAGCGGATGATAAAATGCGAATTACCTTGTTAAATATGAGGAATATATCACATTATGAAGCACCACCGTATGACTCACATTTGTTGTGAAATTCAGTGAAATACATCACCAGTCATCACAATAACACGCAACAACTGACAAATCAACTGACAGATAGATGACACGGAACGTGAAATGTTGCACCGGTCCCAACTAAAGTCACTAGATATTGTCACAATATCTAGTGACTTTAGTCCCAACGATTATAGACTACCAGGATTGCTCAGTTCGCCGAATCTGCCTGGCAAACTCTGTGACGTCACCACCGATGCTGGACAGAAAGCGTGGCTATACGACCTATAGTGCAGTCATTTAAGATAAAATAGAGTCAACCTCGGCTCAACCTTTGGCATACTAAAGGTTGTCTTAAAGTTTCATAAAATCTCGTGTCTTCGTATTAAGATATTGATGATCAAATGTCACAAAAAATCCATTTTTCGCAAACATCTCGCGTCCTACGTTTTCGATGCAATCTTCATCTATAACGAGGTTAGTTAAGCAAAAAATTTTGTTCAAAACATTTTTAACAAAACGGTTAACCATTTTTGAGATAGAGCATGGGGAAAACGCTCAGCCATACATAGTAAAATCAATCATTATAACTAAGCCCCGGTTTATTCATCTTACTGTAGTAAACAGTAAGATGTATCATAGTAAACTGTACGGTTTACGTACGTACTCAACGTAATCCATATTTACGTACGATATCCACACCACGTCATCCACAGATCAACACGTAAACGCACGACTTCAGCACCGGTGGTGACGTCACAAAACTGTCCAACATTGGTCAAATGGAGTTACATTATAGGAGTTCTTGATCTCATTATAGTCCTCAAAATCTGATTTTTGAGTGATCAATTGATTTTAAAAAAGATCAGGATACCGAGCCTGTCGCGCGTCTCATAACCTCAACCTTTTTATACATACACGCACATTGACATATCGTTTGATCGCTATCATTCCAGCGCCAAAACAAAAACATTTCGGCGTAATAACAGCAATAATTATAATAATAATACTTTCGATGTGGAATATGTCTAAATTAGACAGTGTCTGTTAACATAATTTCGTAGTACCACTAATGATGGAAATTGATGACGACGAAGAAGGTTTGTATGACGATTCGGGGAACGAAACTAGCGGAGACGATGGGGATTACGTCATCGACAGCGATAGCTGCTCTCAGGTTTGTACGCAGACGTCGCCTCTTAAGATTACCTTCACTTTTCGGGAAAAAGTACGAGTGAAGTTCACCCCCCATTCAATTTAAGATGTTATAAGACCACACTTCTCCATAGGAGAGGAGCTTCATTCCATTCGTGATGACCAAATCGAGGAACTCAATTGTAGACTGACTCTGGGAAAATCGAATTTCTCCATTACAGATAACCACTTACGAAGATGAGTACAAATACGTAGTGTTATCGACGGACGAGATAGTCGAAGACATGGTGAACTGCATCAAAGAGGTGAACATGATCCTACAGATACCGTCGACGACGACGCGGATCCTCCTCAATCACTTCAACTGGGACAAAGAGAAGTTCATGGACAGGTTCTACGACTCGAATCAGGAGCAATTGTTCAAGGACGCGCACGTCATCAATCCCTTCAAGAAGGTGAAGTATATCGTGGATGTCTTATTGACCTTAATTAAAGCGAATCTTTCGGGGATAATTTTGATACTTATGAATCTTGCGAAACTCGTGAAGTTACGAGTGAGCAATGTGATCAACCACTTTCTGGTTCAAGAAATGTAGGAGTTATCAGAAAACTTCCAAAGGAGCTTCATGGGTTTTTAGACTCTTTCATTTAATACAATGTGATCATAGTTCATTACGTTTTGCAACTCATGAGAATGCTAGTTGAGACATCGACACACTACTACGTTTATAACGAGACACGTTACGCCCTGCTAATCTCCACTGAATCAGCATCTTTCACCTGTCAAATTCTCATTTCAAACTTCCAAGCTTTCCCAGTATCTCCTGAAGTATCCTAGAGAGACTCACCCTCTTCTAACGACACCTTTGGTCCATATGGCACTATATGGTCGTTCGTGGAGTCTCTTAAAGCACAGAACTTTCCTGGGACAATTCTGTACCTACCTCATGTTTAACTCCTCTGGTCCGATATGATGTATTGAAGGGTTGTTACGTTATGATTTTCTCTCTTTCCGTTAATTTAATTTGGCTAAATTTGGCTTGAGTCCAGTCTGCATGAGCGAACGCCTACTTACAGGGCGATCCGCACCGTATCCGGACGACTTCCGCCAGCCTGCGACGATCACCGAGCCCGCTTGTGTGTTGTGATTAACGCTATGTGACAGGCATTTTCCCCCCTTAAAGGCCTTTAGGTTGAAACGTTTTCTCGATCGATCCCCCCATTAATTAGAAACAAACTTTAAGTACTTATGTGTTTCTGCTATTTCTTTGCGAACTTTTAAGTATTTTGGTACTTTGGTAATCAATGTAGATTACTCCTTTATGAACTTTTGGGAATATGTATTTAGACAGTTATTAGGTATTGATTTGGTTATTTGACATTAGGTATTCTTTGGTAATCTGATTCCTCATGTATTTGGACATTGTTGAATTCTTATCTTGGTTCTTTGACTTATTCAATTAAACAGCTGTAATTGGATTCTGACATTTCTTTTCGACCACGCCTGAGTAACTTATTAGTTCGAGCTAGCCGGCCGAGAAACTTCTAAGCTTTAATCCAGTAAGTACGAAAATATCATGCGTTTCAGGGTCTCGTGTTGTGCAGGAGTTGTAAGGAAGTTGTTGTAGTTTTGTCCTCGTGCTTCCAGGTGCGCCCGGTGCCGAGGTCCAGGTCGTACAAGAACGTCTCCCTCGAGAGCTGTCCGATATGCATGAACCCGATGCCGCCGATCGAGATGACGGGCCTCGAGTGCGGCCACAGGTTCTGCTACGACTGCTGGAACGAGTACCTGACGACGAAGATAATCGCCGAGGGGAACTGCCAGCTGATCGCGTGCGCGGCGCACAATTGCTCGATACTCGTCGACGATCACACCGTCATGAGGCTGCTGAGGGACCCGAAGGTCAAGCTCAAGTACCAGCACCTGATCACCAACAGCTTCGTCGAGTGCAACAGGCTGCTCAGGTGGTGTCCGGCGCCGGAATGCACCTACGCGATCAAAGTAAGAGGAAGGTGATGCTCGTTCTTATTGTCGCTCTTCTTCCGACACATTTACCATCTGAGTCTCGCCAATATCATGTTCTAAGGTTATGTACATTCTATTATGTATCATCTTCAGGAATATATTTTCGCGTGTAATCCATGAGACTAATATTTCGGTAGTCTGTGCATTGTTATGCTTTTTGGGATGATGATAAACGTTGATAACAACCATTCTTTGGGTGTGATATCTGTTCTCTATATAGCGTCAAACAGATTTGTAAAATGGTGAGTGTTCTCTTCTTCCACCAATTTTAGAATTTCAGAAGGCAACTCGTCTGGACGTGCAGCTTTTCCAATCTTTCAGGGAATCTTTAATCCTTGGGGAATCTCAAAAACTGACTAACCTTTCAATAAAGTCACTTACTACCGTTTGCGTCATCGCGAAGGTAAGCCACCCGGAGGCGCGGCCGGTCGAGTGCCACTGCGGCCACGTGTTCTGCTTCGGTTGCGGCCAGGACTGGCACGACCCGGTCCGCTGCGTGATCCTCCGCCGCTGGCAGAAGAAGTGCGACGACGACTCGGAGACGTCCAACTGGATAGCGGCGAACACGAAGGAGTGCCCCAAGTGCGGCGCGACCATCGAGAAGGACGGCGGCTGCAACCACATGATATGCAAGAACCAGAACTGCAAGGCGGACTTCTGCTGGGTGTGCCTCGGGCCGTGGGAGCCGCACGGCAGCTCGTGGTACAACTGCAACAGGTACTGGGTCGAGAGATAGGCAGATATAGATAGATAAATAGAGAGAGGTGTCACGTTGGCAGGTACGACGAGGACGAGGCGAAGGCCGCCCGGGACGCCCAGGAGCGGTCGAGGGCCGCCCTGCAACGGTACCTCTTCTACTGCAACCGTTACATGAACCACATGCAGTCGCTCAGGTTCGAGCACAAGCTCTACTTATCCATCAAGGACAAAATGGAGGAGATGCAGCAACACAACATGAGCTGGATAGAGGTGCAGTTCCTCAGGAAGGCCGTCGATATCCTGTGCAGGTCTTTGCTCTTTCATATACGTTCACACAATAACAATGGAAGCGGGCCTCGAAGGCCCTCGGCAATTCGGGGAAGTTGTTTCGGGGTTGCCTCTAGTTAAGTTATCTGAGCTCAAACAACTTTGGAGACGATTCCTGAAACAACCTCCCACAGGGCATCGCCTTTGACTAATACTGATGGCCAAATCGGTGTCGACCAGACAGTTTGAGCATTTCAAGTCGTCCAATCTATTGTAACGTTTATTTTATAATTTATTTACATTAATTAACACTAATTTATTTAACACACTATAGTACTTGTTCACTAGACTAGACACTACATAATTTATTTGTACTGCTCCGCTTTCGGATCGTATGTCGCGTTCACTTCTGCTTCTCTACTTCTAACTAACTCCCTCGATCACAAACCCCCTTATATATACACCCCCCAACCATAATCGAGATCATTCTCGAACCTTCTAGAACGCCTACGCAGCAAATATTCATAAGGTCACCAATTACTTTTCGTAAACAACAATCCCGGAGAAAATACCTGCAGCTGTTTCTTACGTCGTAGTAATTCTGAAGAAGTAACCGCTTTACTCGGGGCGAGTAAACATGTGTCGCTTTGTTTACTTCTCGCATTACACTGCTCCCGCCTTAGAGACGTTTCGTCTCGGAACGTATCCCTGGTAGGCCCATGCAGGAACCTGCAGTTAGCCCCCCGCTTACAGCGAGACGTGGCATCAAAATAACAGGGGACCGTCTTCCCCAGTCGACATGGTGCAGGCCCAAAACAGCAGACTAAAACTTCCACTCCGGTATTCTTCAACACTACTTCCAGCATATTCCGGACAACCCTCCAGTCCAGCTGATCTCGTCCAGCACCTAACTTGGGGACAGCTAGCTTCCTGATGTCGAGCTCCAGCAGTCGGTCTCGTAGCCTATGCAAGGTTCGCCATACATCGTGATAACATGGTTTAAGGGACCCGATCTCCTTCGTAACCAGATAAAAGATGTGTCTTACGTTGTCACGTAGTTCCAGAACCTTGCCAATTTCCGGGAGTTGCGCTCTGAGTTGTTCCAAGCGCCCGTACTTCTTCTTGAAAACCGTGGCGATACCTCGTGACATTACCAGGTCGGCGGACACGCAATGGGCCAACGAGTATTCTTCAGGTATGCTGAACAAATCCTGTTGTTTTTCACAGGTTACCCCATACCGTGCTTTTCCGGTACCCCCGTAGGCGCTCATAAATTCTTCGAACGAAAGTTCGTTCTCCTGCGCCAACGTGTTTCTTACTCGGGGAACCTCCGCCTCATCGTGCGACCCCTCATAGGGTGCCAATCGATTAAAGTGCACCACTCTCGGCTTGCCGTTTGGTAGTTTGCTTACCCGGTAGACCACGTCATTGATTCTTTTCTTCACAACATAGGGACCTTCCCAATTGGTCTGTAACTTAGGGGACAAACCACGTTTCTTCTGTGGGTTGTACAGCCAAACTCGATCTCCCATTTGGTAGCCACCCTCTTTAGCGTTGATGTCGTAACGCTCTTTGATGCGATCACTGGCGATATTTAGTTGGTATCGGACTTGATCGTGAATCTCGTTCATCCTTTGCCGCATCCTGGAGACGTAATCTTCCCCCGAAACGTCCTCGTCCGGTCTAGCGCCAAAGATTAGATCACAGGGCAGTTTAAGTTCTCGCCCGAACAGGACTTTGGCTGGAGTTTGTCCTGTCGACTCATGAACGGCCGAGCGGTAGGCCATCAGGAAGAACGGCACGTGTTCGTCCCAGTCTCTTTGATGTGACGAGACCATTTTCGCTAGATAGCGGTTGAGGGTGCGATTCATTCGTTCTACCATGCCGTCAGACTGAGGGTGAAGGGCCGTGGTTCTTGTTTTTCGTACCCCAAACTTCTCACAGATCCTCCGGAATAGGCCACTCTCAAAGTTTCTTCCTTGATCCGAGTGTAATTCCATGGGTACTCCAAACCGGCAGATCGTCTCCTTCACTAGCACATCGGCCACTGTCTCTGCCTCCTGATTAGGGAGAGGGTACGCTTCTACCCACTTCGTAAAGTAGTCCATCACGACCAAGATGTATTTATTCCCCTTTTCGGTCTCAGGGAAGGGTCCTGCTATATCAATAGCGATCCTTTCGAAGGGGCTTCCGACGTTATATTGTTTCATGGGAGCTTTCGGTCGTCTTTGTGGCCCATTACTTGCAAAGCATGTAGTACATTTCTTGCACCAGTCCTTCACGTCGTCTGAACAATTGATCCAGTAGAAGCGCTCCCGTACCTTCTGCAGCGTTTTCTTGATCCCTAAATGTCCGCCAGACAATCCGTCGTGAAGGTGCCGCAAGACCTCCGGGATTTTACTGGAGGGAATTACCAACTGCCGTCTTTCCTCCATCCCGTCTTGGCTCTCCAGTACGCGTTTTAGTAGTCCATCCTCAACCACTAGCGAGTCCCACTGTGCCCAATAGCTCTTGAGTTTTGGCGAGCCAGGTGATACCTTTTGCCACTCAGGACGCTCTCCTCCCTCTTTCCAAACCAGGATTTCTTTGAGAACCGGGTCTTTTCCTTGCTCTTGTCGTAACGAGGATGGTGTCCATTCCTCGGCGACCACGGTCGTTCGATAGACTTTCTCGGACTTTTCCTCAGCTCTATGACAATGAGGACACTCATCAGGGCATGGTCTTCTCGAGAGTGCGTCTGCGTTTCCATGACTCTGTCCTGGCCGATGTTCTATGACAAAGTCATACTCCTGGAGCCTCTCGATCCAGCGAGCGATCTGTCCTTCGGGATTCTTAAACTGGAGGAGCCATTTAAGAGCAGCATGATCGGTCCGGATCAAAAACCTCCTTCCACATAAATATTTATGGAAGTGCTCGATGGACTTGACGATGGCCAATAATTCACGTCGGGTGACGCAGTAATTCCTTTCTGGTTTGGAGAGTACCTTGCTGAAGTATCCAAGGACACGTTCTTGTCCCTCCTGACGCTGCGACAGAACACTTCCAATTCCCACATTGCTCGCGTCGGTGTCCAGGATGAACTGTCCTTCTGGCAGAGGAAAACTCAGCACTGGGGCACTGGTGAACTTCCTCTTCAGCTCGTCGAAGGCAGACTGGCATTCCTCATCCCAACAGAAGTTTCGTCCTTCTTCCGTGAGCCTTGTCAACGGCTTAGCGACGTCGGAGAACATTCGGACATAGCGTCGGTAGTACGTGCAGAGGCCCAGAAAACTCCTCAACTGGTGTTTATCTACCGGTATTGGCCACTCCATCACCGTACTTGTCTTGTCCGGATCAACGGCGACGCCCTCTCTGCTCACTACGTGCCCTAAGTAAGAGACCTTCCTTCTGAAGAGCTGACATTTCTTCGGGTTCAGTTTCAGCCCCGCACCTCGCAGTCTCTGGAAGACGTCCACTAAGTTTTTCAGATGTCCTTCGAAGGTCTTGCCCATCACGATGACATCGTCCAAATAGACTAGGCACGTTTTCCACGTCAAACCCATTAGCACGCTCTCCATCAGCCTCTCAAACGTCGCTGGGGCATTACAAAGTCCGAATGGCATGACTGTAAAATGCCACAGGCCGTTACCGAAAGTAAATGCCGTCTTTTCCTTATCGGCAGGGTCCATTTCGACTTGCCAATAGCCGCTTTTTAAATCCAAGGTCGAAAATATCGTGGATCCAGCAAGGGTATCGAGTGTGTCGTCGATACGTGGTAGCGGGTAGCTGTCCTTTTTGGTGACACTGTTCACCTGCCGGTAGTCTACACAGAATCGAGTAGTCCCATCCTTTTTCTTCACCAGTACTACCGGCGAGGCCCATGGACTGCTTGACGGCTCGATGACCCCGTCCCGCTCTAGGTCCTTGATGATTTTCTCGGCTTCCTCCCGTTTGGCCAAGGGTAGTCGTCTTGCTGTTTGTCGAATCGGTCGTGTTTCGCCCGTGTCAATTTTATGTGTCACGACCTTGGTCTTTCCCAGCTTTCCATTCTCGGTGGTAAATATGTCCTGGTACTTATTTATTAATTCATTGGCCTTCTGTTTCTGTATGGGCGAGAGAAACGCACTGGTCTGGGAAAGAATTTGTTTCAAGTCCTGCGGAGTGTGTCTGGACCTTTCTTCCTCACTAACGCCCCTTACGATGGCCGAAGCGGCTATACATGTGCCCAGCTTCGTACCCTTCTTGATGGTGACCGGGTACTGATTGATGTTGAGTAGTCGCACAGGCACTTCACTTGAGAGAGTAACGAGCGCCTTTCCTACCAGTACTCCCCGAGCCAGTCGATTGTCATCGTTTTCTGGTTCGATCAAGGCTGGAATTCCCTCTTCCACAACACCCCTCAGACAGGTAGAGGTGATCGTTTCGCTTCGTTCCGGGAGAATCACATCTTCTGCCATTATTACGTCTAACACAAAGTTGTCACGATTGTGTAGCAGTAATTCTTCTTGACCGATCCTCAACACTCGGTGTCCGAAATCCAACTGGAATCCATGATTCCTCATGACGTCCATCCCCAGTATGACATCTTCCTCAATTTCGGCTATGAGAACAGGATGGTCAAACTTTACTCGTCCCAACGTCATGCTAACCGTCGCTTCACCGTGTATTACTGCCTTCTCCCCAGTGGCAGTTCTTAATTGCCACCTACTTGGCCTAATCTTCCTACGGTCCCTCACAACTTCCGAGCGTACGATCGTCTTCGTAGCTCCCGTGTCCACAAGCATGGCGTGGGATCTCCCGTCGATAGTGCCATCGACGTACGCGCTCCCCAATTGGTGGGAAAACGAGGCTATACTGGCCCGGGGGTTTCCACTGCTACGGGTCGACGTTCCCCCTTTCTTATCGACCCGCATTAGTTTTCCTGGGCCTTCGCCGGCGCCGCTGTTCTGGGCCGCTTGCAAGAACTCTTCACATGGCCCACTTCGCCACAGTTCCAACAGCGAACTACCTTCTTCTTCGCCGACAGCATCTCCATGATCTGCTGTAGGACCCTTTCCACGAGCTTTTCAGTGTCTACTTCCTCTGTAACCGCTCGAACACGGCCATGACCGCGGGAGGCTTCCATGGCTGCATCATGCTCCAGTGCGATGGCGAGCGCGTCCATTAATGTTTTCGGTCGAGCTAGTCTCAGGGCCCTCTGCAGTTCCTGGTCCCGCAGCCCGCTCACGAACGTCTGCACTGCGAGGCACTCCATCATCTGTTCCGGTGCCGTGGGATACGCCAACCTCACTAGTCTGGCTACGTCCGCTTCGAACTCCTGCAGGGTCTCGTTCGATCTCTGACGGCGATTGGACATCTGGGATTGATGGACTTGCTCCAGATGTGTTTGGCCGAACCGCATTTCCAGTCGCCTCAGCAGCTCCGTGTAATTCCCGGCTTCCTCGGTGGATAGCGTCTGAAGAACTTCCAACGCCTCTCCACGTAAGGCTACCGTTAGGGAAACAGCTTTCTCGTGAGGGGACCAAGCATTAGCTTCCGCTGCTGCCTCAAACTGCTTCTTGTAGCTGGCCCACGGAATTTTTCCATCGAACGTTGGGGGCGTCACTCGATTAGTGCATATCGAGTTCTGTTGAACGACCGCCTTTATTTCTTCCTTCGTCTCGCCGCTACTGACTCGCCTTAGTCGTTCTTCCAACTGCTTCGTCTTCTGTTTAATTTCGTCTTCTTTCCCCTCGCCGCTACTGACTTGTTCTAGTCGTTCTTCCAACTGCTTGATCTTCTCTTCAATCTCCTTACGCTGAGCCTCCATCTGGTCGGTTATCTGAGCAGTAATATGAGTAATTATGTCTTCCCTCTGGCCGGCGATTTGAGCAGTGATGTCTTCCCTCTGGGCGGCGATTTGAGCAGTGATGTCTTCCCTCTGATCGGCGATTTCTTCCCTCTGGGCAGCGATTTCTTCCCTCTGGGCGGCGATTTGAGCAGTGATGTCTTCCCTCTGGGCGGCGCTTTCTTCCCTCTGGGCGGCGATTTGAGCAGTGATGTCTTCCCTCTGGTCGGCGATTTCTTCCCTCTGGGCGGCGATTTCTTCCCTCTGGGCAGCGATTTGAGCAGTGATGTCTTCCCTCTGGGCGGCGATTTGAGCAGTGATGTCTTCCCTCTGGGCGGCGATTTGCTTCGTGATGTCATCGTCTTCGAACTCGAAAACTTCCGGGTCCTGGCCATTTTCTTTCAAAAATGCCGAGAGTCGGTCCTGCAGTTCGGTCTTCCTCCCTCCTGTTTCCAATTCGCGTTCCTCGAGTTCTTTTTTTAACTCGGCCACTTTTAATTCGCGTAACTTCTTCATGATCCGCTCTTCTGACACCAATGTAACGTTTATTTTATAATTTATTTACATTAATTAACACTAATTTATTTAACACACTATAGTACTTGTTCACTAGACTAGACACTACATAATTTATTTGTACTGCTCCGCTTTCGGATCGTATGTCGCGTTCACTTCTGCTTCTCTACTTCTAACTAACTCCCTCGATCACAAACCCCCTTATATATACACCCCCCAACCATAATCGAGATCATTCTCGAACCTTCTAGAACGCCTACGCAGCAAATATTCATAAGGTCACCAATTACTTTTCGTAAACAACAATCCCGGAGAAAATACCTGCAGCTGTTTCTTACGTCGTAGTAATTCTGAAGAAGTAACCGCTTTACTCGGGGCGAGTAAACATGTGTCGCTTTGTTTACTTCTCGCATTACACTATAAATCCACACTTCCCCATTGCAGATGCCGCCAGACCCTTATGTACACGTACGTGTTCGCGTACTACCTGGTCAAGAACAACCAATCGGTGATATTCGAGCACAATCAGCGCGACTTGGAGCGCGCCACCGAGATGCTCAGCGAGTACCTCGAAAGGGACATAACGCAAGAGAACCTTGCCGACATCAAGCAGAAGGTGCAGGACAAGTACAGGTACTGCGAGGGGAGGAGGGTGGCGCTGCTCGCCCACGTCCACGAGGGGTACGACAACGACTGGTGGGTGTATAACGATTGAGGGTACTCGCCTCCGCTGAACTCCGCGGCGACAAATTACGGTAATTTTAAGGGTTTTACACGATGGAGTCATTTGAGATTTGAAACAAATAAACGGTTTATTACATGCGGTCTTACTGTGCTCGAACTTTCGATGTCGCCTCTGAAGTCTCTGCCCGTCATCGGGCCGTTGCTGCGCCGAGGATCGTGAAGTTACTTGCAACGACATGAAATTGGTGCAAGTACGACCGACACAACAGCTCAGTCAGGAAAATGGGACGGAAAATCGTAGAAAACCGTCACGGAGTGCAGTTTGTGGTGTTGTGGTTTAATGTATAAGAAAATAACATTATCTTTACATAGGATATAATTTTATTAGTTACGGATAGAAGTTCTCGTTCGCATATTTGTCACTTATGATGGTCGGGGGGCATTCTGTTTGGATTTGTGTCCTTGGTAAATTAAAATCTTCGTGGACATTCCGTTTAGATACCTTTAACTTCCTTCTTTTATGCACTCTCTTTCCCTCTATCCCAGAAAGCTTCTAGATTTAGAATTCGCTCACAGTTTATCTAAATTCCCATACAAATCACTTTAGTCTATTAAGGCATTCTGGAATTTCAACGTAGGTAGTTGAGTTTACAACCATTATGAATGTTTCCATTTCTGAGGTTCCAAGAGTTTTGCATTTCAGATAAAAGAAAAGCGCACGTCTATGCAATTTTAAGGTTAAGTACTTATTGAAAAAATAGAGGTTATGGACTATTTTATAATATGTTTATAAAGTGTTAAGTAAGTTAAGTGTAAAGTGTTAATAAACAATATTACACAAATTCTTAAGCATTTCATTAAAGTAAGAATCTTAATCTAAGTCGGTAAATTGTGCCATTATTTAACATTCGGAAGAAAGTGTACTTTAGAACAACAAAGTTAGATGCCTTCAAAAATGCAATCTCTGGAGATAAATTATAGGAGACTGCTATGCGAAGACTTGAAGAGACCCTGCGAAGAACTCTCCATATACTTACTAGGAAAATTCCTAGTTCGGAAACTAGAAGATGGCACCGTGTTGAAAGGGAGGATCGTCGAGACCGAAAGTTACCTCGGAGGCGAGGATAAGGGATCTCACACATTCGGAAACAGGTAAAACATCTCTCTTATGACATCTTAGGAAACTTCGAGTATTATATAGACGAGAAAGTAATGAGTCTCCCTGGCAAGACTGTAGTCATAGTTTAACACATCAGAACAATAGTGAAACTAAACATAAAACAAATTTTGAGACATGTCTAATAGAGATGCTTGTAGATCATGAATAGTAAAAGTTCCAAATGGAGTCTCATGGGAATACGAAAGGTCCTGAGTAATTGGGGCCAACAAAGTGATGGAGTATAGAACGGAGGGAGAGCAATTCCATCACAATACCCCTGAATAAAATTATTTTTAATACCAACTCGTTCCCTTTTCTTAGGCGAACACCAGCCTGTGAACCGATGTACATGCCAGCTGGCACTTCGTACGTCTACATGACGTACGGCATGTACCACTGCCTTAACATCTCAAGTGAAGAGCCTGGAGCAGCGGTACTGATCAGAGCGCTTGAACCGACCATAGGAACAGAGGTCATGGAGAAGCATCGAGGTGAGAATCATAATCAAAACTCAATGTACTGAAAATTAGTATCATCTTTGACTTCTACAGATATTATCTCGTTTAAAATGTATAACTGAAATATCTTTCAGTTATGTTTATTTCCAGCCACAAGGAACAAAAGCAATAAGGTCCCGAAACCTCACGAGCTATGCAATGGTCCTTCCAAGCTGTGCATCGCTATGGACATCACGAAAGACAACTTGAACAAGGTGGACGTCACAGATGATAGAAACCAACGAATGTGGCTGGAAGACGACCCAGATTTCGACATACGGGACTTTGATGTGGTACACTGCGCCCGGATAGGGATACCCTCAGCTGGAGACTGGGCGTCGAAACCATTGAGGTATTACATTTATGGTAACAGGTGTGTTAGTAAAAGGGATAAGGTGGCCGAAAAGCGATTGAAGTTAGAGTAAGTAAATAAACAATCTTTATAAGTACACATGTTTATATTATTCGGAAATAATATTAAATTTGTACTCCGTAACAGTGATGCGTGCAATGAAACAATCCACAAAATTATAAGTTAAAACGATGAAAAATTTATTTCCCATTGAACCGCACTAAAACTGCAATCTCCAGCAACCCACCCAACGAATAATAACAACAATAAATAAGAAAAATTAAAAAAGAACACAAAATTAATAAAAACAACGCCAACAATATATTAAGGGATAGTTAAGATTAGATAAACTGGAGAAAATTTCAGTAGAACATAAAGGAATCTCATATATACTTGTTCAATTGTTTGTGTAATTTCAACTCTAATTTCATTCAGGAAATCAGCTCAGTTTCCGATTCTCTCCCTTTTAATTTAAATGGTCCCCGTTTAGTCCCAGATCAAGACTTGACTGATATCAATCGAATTCCATCCAAAATCGAAATGGAACAATGATCGAGTCGAGACAGAAAAGTGAATTAAGCCGAGATTCAAAAATGAAACAATCTGAGCGGCAACACAACTTTTGCATACAATCGCCATTTGTAGGTCAAAGTTCAAATCACAGGACTCTCCATGCTTCCCTAATCGTCCTACCCCGTAATGTACATCCACATGTATTATCTGGTGGAGGTCATCTCGTCAACTTTCGCCTTGGCGTAGATGGGCCTGCCCATAAACAGTGGCCCATGATCGGTTAGGCTCTCTTTCCTCCTTTTTGTGCTCGGTACCTGTGCGGCGGCATTTTTCATGTACCTGAATGTACCATCGCCGGGCAGCTTCGGTGGGCACTTCGGGTGGCTATACCACAGCCGGTACGTCACGAACCACGTCAGGATCGCCGCCACTCCCCCGAGGAACTTCTCTATCATTATGTGGTAGTACAACATCGTACAGATCAACATCACGTCCCACAGCAACTGGAACACCGCGATCAATATGAAGAGGACGCGGATGTAAGGCGTGAACTTCTCATAGTGTCGTTTGACGTGATCAAATTGTTTCTCGGTGAGGTTACGCAGAGGGTTCATCATGTTCGGACCCTCGTTGATGCTCCTGCTGTGCTCCTCGAGCCGTATGTACTCTCTTATGCCGTCCCAGTTCGCGATACACCGGCACTCCTCGATGGCGAACAGGCTGCCGTATATGAGTATGAAGCAGTGGCCGGACAGGTCCAGGCCGTGCCAGACGTGGCCCTCGCGCAAGCAGTCCGCCTTCGTGGTAAACCCGGTTACGCCACACCTGCCGAACGAGGCCTCGATGAAATTGAACGCGCTCGTCCAGAACCACCAGAAGAACGTCGCGATACCTATCCGTATCAGGTGGTTCTTCAGTATCTGCACCCTGTTACCGCAGCAGTAGATGAGGGACGTGAACGCGACGAAGGGCACTATCAGGGCGAGATTCCAGCCCCAGGCGAACTTCACGAAGAACCTGTTGAACACATTGTCGGATCTCGAGAGGTACGTCTTGGGGAAGGGCACGAAGTCCGCGACGAGCGACACCAGGAAGAGACTGCCGAGGTAGATCGCCACCTTGAGGTTCGTGTCGAAGAAGAGAGACTTCTTGCACAGGTACAGTATCATCAAGGTGAATATCTCTTTGACGGAGGCAGGGCCGCTCGTCGGTTTCGTGCCTTTCGCCGGCTCCGAGTAATTGTTGTTGACGACCGGTCGGAAGTTGAGGTTCGTCGCGTGGATCGGGGGCCGCCGCTTGCTCACCATGTTTATGCTCTCTCTGAACGCAAATTAAATGCTTCCGCATTCGACCCGATCTACATTTCGATTTGTAATGGTTCACGTTATGTCACTGTCACGTTGACGCCTTAAGTCAACTTTCACGGTGTTCCGTGAGATTTATACGTCACATTCTGTGGGTATTCGGAAGGGGCAAGTTAGGCAACCGAGCGTGCCCTCCAGACATTCAACAGATGGTTCACCCATATCAAACGCCAAATATGCAGGCTGGAAATATAGAATGTAATGAATGAAAATATTAGGCACCATAACAAACCTAAAATAGGTACAATACGTATCTACAAACAGTACACAGCCTCAATCGACCGGAGAAAACGTCAAGGAGCACAACTAGTATAAGGTAGGCAACCAATTTGACAGATTGCTCTCGAATTTGATCATGTTTTCGCTGAGAAGGGCTTTTTTAGCCCTTCGTCTAGGACGTGCTACCACCCCTTTCGGCATCAGATTTATCTAACGCACTGAAAAATGCGCCTGAGCCCTTTAACTCCTTGAGCGCTGTAGAGGCGTCCAGGCCAACCGGACGGTGAACCTGTGGAATAATAAAAGTCGGCCGGCCACCTGAGCGGTGACGAAATTAGATAAATTTCAACGCACCCTCTTGAGACAGGCCAACTATCCAGTGTATCTACCTGTTATTAATTGTGTCCCTTTTAAGGATTACTGTTCCTATTTTAAGAGGAATACTTGGACTTTCATTAAAACTTAGTTATAATTTGCTGTATTTGATCCTTGCCCCCTTGCGTTCAGATATTGCGTATTGTCACACGCCTGAGGGCCTAGAGCCCAAAGGGAGTGCTCTGGTTGGGGGTGTAGCTCGGTAGAGACTAGAAAGAAGACATGGTAACACGGACAATATTTATTCTATTCAAAGAGGAGTTAGACAAGGCGATACACTGTCCCAAAAAATATTCAACACTGTTTAGAATATGCTTTTAAGGCTCTGAATTGGGGAAACAAAGGTATCAGTATAGATGGGAAGATGCTAAATAATCTACGATTTGCAGACGATATAGTGCTGATAAAAGAGAACCTCAAAGAAGCCGGTTTAATGATAAACGAACTGAAGCAGGCAACTGAAAATGTTGGCTTATACATAAACCAGCAAAAAACAAAAATCATGACAAATCTAGTACTGGGAGGGACTATATTACTAGACAGCAAAACCATCGAGGAGGTCGACCTGGGGCACCACATTAGAATAAATAGAGACAACCAAACAAAGGAATTACAGAGGAGGATTGGTCTCTGATGGGCAGCATATGGAAGATTGAGAGATGTTTTCGGTAGTGACGTTCCAATGAGCTTGAAACGGAAAGTATACGATCAGAGCGTGCTGCCGAAACGCTTACCTTGACATGAAGCACTGTGGAGAAATTGGAAGTGGCTCAGAGAAGGATGGGGAGAGCTATGCTGGGTATCCAAGATCGTATCAGAAACGCCGAAATTCGACGAAGGACAGGGGTACAGGACATAATCCGGCGAATCACAGCATTAAAGTGGAAATGGGCGGGACATGTTGCGAGATTTAAGGACGACAGGTGGACCATAAGAATAACAAACTGGAGACCCAGAGCGGATAAAAGAAGCAGGGGTAGACCACCAACAAGATGGAGTGATGATATAAACAGGATCGGAGGACACTGGATGAGAACAGCTCAAGAGAGAACCCAGTGGAGCAGTTTAATGGAGGCCTATGTCCAGCAGTGGACTCAACACCAGGCTGGATGATGATGATGAAGACTGATAATTGAAGGAAAGATAGAAGGCCGGAGAGGAGTAGGCAGAAGAACAATTTCATGGGTCCGTAGCATCAGAGCTTGGAAAGGCATGAACGTTCAACAATTACTAAGAGCGGCACAGAATAGGGAAGATTTTGATGTAGTGATCGCAAACCTCCAGTAATGGAGTGCAGCTGAAGAAGAAGATGTTTCAGCTGAAAAAAAGTCTCTAGCCCTTCGAGGGCTGAGTAGGGCAAAATTGGAACCAACCCTTTCGGCATCAGACTTAATTAACGCACTTAAAAATATTGAATTTAGTTGCATTAATTTCTGGCTCTAATCTATGAAATGTTTAGATGTTTGATAGCGTTTGATTGTTAATTATACATATTATTCGATTACGTGTGAATTATTCTCCCATTTTTCGGTCATGCAAGCTATCAAAAGTTGAAAAATCTATAAAAGCGAGATGGTAGATTACAATGCAAAATGCCAGACGACTTGATCATTTCCAGAGATTTCCCAAAACAGAAAGAGATTGAAATTAAAAGAAATTTTGCGTCTTGTTACATGTCCGTCATGAATCTGACAGTCAAAAAGTCTCAAATTAATGTGCGTTAAAAAAACATTGAAATCGCAAAGCTTTTGTCTGTTACCAATATTTCCATAAATCGCCAATTCAACAAATACCGTCCTTCAATTACATTACTGTTTATAGAATCCTCGCTTCCTGACCTTGCCCACGCGTCCCTATATCACGCTACAAATCAGTTCGACGGAGTTTACTTGAACCGTTTTTAGAGAAATTGTAACGGTCATCAGGGAACGAAATCGACGTCGAAAAGAGTCCCGGCGTCGCTATCGACCGGAGCGGCGTCGTGCCGGGAGCGTCGCCGGCGTCGGAATTCCAGTGGACGTCCGACCGCCGCCGCGTGCGCGTCGCCCCCCACGACGTCGACCGCCCCGCCATGGGGAACGGCATGAACAAGGCAAGTGGCACAACACACCCATCCTTTGGCACAACACACACACACCCATCCTCATGCAAAACGTGTAACGCAATGCGTTCATCGCCTCATAACTCGAGAAGTTCCGATAGAACATCGTGTTCCACATAACGTGTAGACAGTACGTTCGATAGCTTGTACTTGGTTTCGATAAGGACGGAAATGTATAAGCGCTCTTCCACGTGGTGTTCGAGTTACTCAAAATTTGACGATTAGTTTCGCAAAATTCACAAAATATTCTTCAATCGCACGACTTACGGGTACCTAATGAAACGACTCGTCTACTATGACATATATTTTTGTAATGGTGTGAGTAATACGCATTAACATACTCCGTGCCAATTTTATCACTACAGAATCTAAAATTTTTCCCGCTATTGCTACTACGAATGTATACTTACTACGTATCTCCGAAAAAAAAAAAACTTCGAAAATTTTTCTGTAACAATTTATCTATCTTATTCCAAAATTGAATAATCTTTGGTTTCTACTGGATAAGGAAGTGTTGAGTTACAAGTATTTCTCATTTCTCAAAGTGTGCAATGTGTTTGTGCACTGTGCAATGTGCACAGTTAATATAATTAAATTCCATGTTCTGATTTAGTCGTCTTCTAGAATTTATTCTTCTCCTAGGTAACGTGTGTATGATCGGTGAGTTATGGGATCAAACACAGATTTGGCCCATTGCAATTTCGGTCCATCATGAGTTTCCTAGAATGAATCTTGATTCCAATTCGAACAATTGTTAGCTTCGAAGGGGAAACTTTGAAGACTGATGTGCGTTATGAATGTTTCTCATTGCAATTCTACATAAAATTTTACCTTACAATTTATTTATGCTATTTCCATCTTTACAAACCCATACAAATGTTTTTACATGTAAAGGAATCTGTAAAAAAAAACCTAAGTACAAAAGTTACCTTGTTCTGTAAAGTTGAAGATTGATGAGTTATAAGCATTTCATATTAGCACATTGTAATTTTAGTTCGTCGTGAATCCACCAGAATTCACTCAGCAACTCATTTTCAAGTGACAATCGTGAGCTTTTTTTGGGTAATGATGAATTCAACATAAACCAGTTATGAGTATTTCTCATGGCAATTCCGGTACGTGTGTCTGTTATAATTCTTGTAAAATTGATTAGACCGCCTTCTATAGTTCACGCTCTTTTAAGTAATATGAAAATCCATAAGGATTTCTCACTTGTTCATTGCAATTTACCTCGCCGTGAGTAATAGCAATATTCAGTATTTTTGGGTAATGTTGAACACTGTTGAGTTATGAGTATTTCTCATTAAAATGATATTTTGCCTGTTTACATCCTTCAAAAAGTGGTGGTCTATTCGAATCGTGTTCTAGAATTCATATTTCTTTTACGCAATGCTAAAAATCGTGGGTTAGGAGTATTTCCCACTCGTTCGTCGCACTTTTAATTCGCCGTGAGTAATAGCAATTTTCATTTTTTTTTTGTAACGTTGAACACTGTTGAGTTATGAGTATTTCTCATTAAAATGATATTTCGCCTGTTTACATCCTTCAAAACGTCGTGGTCTATTCGAATAGTGTTCTAGAATTCACATTTATTTTACGCCAATGTTGAAGGTCGTGAGTTATGAGTATTTCCCACTTGTTCGTCGCACTTTTAATTCGCCGTGAGTAATAGCAATATTCATTTTTTTTTGTAACGTTGAACACTGTTGAGTTATGAGTATTTCTCATTAAAATGATATTTCGCCTGTTTACATCCTTCGAAACGTCGTGGTCTATTCGAATCGTGTTCTAGAATTCACATTTCTTTTACGCCAATGTTGAAGGTCGTGAGTTATGAGTATTTCCCACTTGTTCGTCGCACTTTTAATTCGCCGTGAGTAATAGCAAATACATTTTTTTTGTAACGTTGAACACTGTTGAGTTATGACTATTTCTCATTGCAATTATGATATTTCGCCTGTTTACATCCTTCGAAACGTCGTGGTCTATTCGAATAGTGTTCTAGAATTCACATTTCTTTTACGCAATGCTGAAATTCGTGGGTAAGGAGTATTTCCCACTTGTTCGTTGTACTTTTAATTCGCCGTGAGTAATAGCAATTTTCATTTTTTTTTTGTAACGTTGAACACTGTTAAGTTACGAGTATTTCTCATTAAAATGCTTTTTCGCCTGTTGACATCCTTCGAAACGTCATGGTCTATTCGAATCGTGTTCTAGAATTCACATTTCTTTTACGCCAATGTTGAAGGTCGTGAGTTATGAGTATTTCCCACTTGTTCGTCGCACTTTTAATTCGCCGTGAGTAATGGCAAATACATTTTTTTTTGTAACGTTGAACACTGTAGAGTTATGAGTATTTCTCATTAAAATGATATTTCGCCTGTTTACATCCTTCGAAACGTCATGGTCCATTCGAATAGTGTTCTAGAATTCACATTTCTTTTACGCCAATGTGGAAGTTCGTGAGTTATGAGTATTTCCCACTTGTCCGTTGCACTTTTAATTCGCCGCGAGTAATAGCAATATTCAGTCTTTTTGGGTAATGTAGAACACTGTTGAGTTATGAGTATTTCTCATTGAAATAATATTTCGTCTGTTTACATCCTTCGAAACGTCGTAGTCTATTCGAATCGTGTTCTAGAATTCACATTTCTTTTAAGCAATGCTGAAAATCGTGGGTTAGGAGTATTTCCCACTTGTTCGTTGCACTTTTAATTCGCCGTGAGTAATAGCAATTTTTTTATAACGTTGAACACTGTTGATATGAGTATTTCTCATTGCAATTATGATATTTCGCCTGTTTAATTCCTTCGAAACGTCGTGGTCTATTCGAATCGTGTTCTAGAATTCACATTTCTTTTACGCCAATGTTGAAGGTCGTGAGTTATGAGTATTTCCCACTTGTTCGTCGCACTTTTAATTCGCCGTGAGTAATAGCAAATACATTTTTTTTTGTAACGTTGAACACTGTAGAGTTATGAGTATTTCTCATTAAAATGATATTTCGCCTGTTTACATCCTTCGAAACGTCATGGTCCATTCGAATAGTGTTCTAGAATTCACATTTCTTTTACGCCAATGTGGAAGTTCGTGAGTTATGAGTATTTCCCACTTGTCCGTTGCACTTTTAATTCGCCGCGAGTAATAGCAATATTCAGTCTTTTTGGGTAATGTAGAACACTGTTGAGTTATGAGTATTTCTCATTGAAATAATATTTCGTCTGTTTACATCCTTCGAAACGTCGTAGTCTATTCGAATCGTGTTCTAGAATTCACATTTCTTTTAAGCAATGCTGAAAATCGTGGGTTACGAGTATTTCCCACTTGTTCGTTGCACTTTTAATTCGCCGTGAGTAATAGCAATTTTTTTATAACGTTGAACACTGTTGATATGAGTATTTCTCATTGCAATTATGATATTTCGCCTGTTTAATTCCTTCGAAACGTTGTGGTCTATTCGAATCGTGTTCTAGAATTCACATTTCTTTTACGCCAATGTTGAAGGTCGTGAGTTATGAGTATTTCCCACTTGTTCGTCGCACTTTTAATTCGCCGTGAGTAATAGCAAATACATTTTTTTTTGTAACGTTGAACACTGTAGAGTTATGAGTATTTCTCATTAAAATGATATTTCGCCTGTTTACATCCTTCGAAACGTCATGGTCCATTCGAATAGTGTTCTAGAATTCACATTTCTTTTACGCCAATGTGGAAGTTCGTGAGTTATGAGTATTTCCCACTTGTCCGTTGCACTTTTAATTCGCCGCGAGTAATAGCAATATTCAGTCTTTTTGGGTAATGTAGAACACTGTTGAGTTATGAGTATTTCTCATTGAAATAATATTTCGTCTGTTTACATCCTTCGAAACGTCGTAGTCTATTCGAATCGTGTTCTAGAATTCACATTTCTTTTAAGCAATGCTGAAAATCGTGGGTTAGGAGTATTTCCCACTTGTTCGTTGCACTTTTAATTCGCCGTGAGTAATAGCAATTTTTTTATAACGTTGAACACTGTTGATATGAGTATTTCTCATTGCAATTATGATATTTCGCCTGTTTAATTCCTTCGAAACGTCGTGGTCTATTCGAATCGTGTTCTAGAATTCACATTTCTTTTACGCCAATGTTGAAGGTCGTGAGTTATGAGTATTTCCCACTTGTTCGTCGCACTTTTAATTCGCCGTGAGTAATAGCAAATACATTTTTTTTTGTAACGTTGAACACTGTAGAGTTATGAGTATTTCTCATTAAAATGATATTTCGCCTGTTTACATCCTTCGAAACGTCATTGTCCATTCGAATAGTGTTCTAGAATTCACATTTCTTTTACGCCAATGTGGAAGTTCGTGAGTTATGAGTATTTCCCACTTGTCCGTTGCACTTTTAATTCGCCGCGAGTAATAGCAATATTCAGTCTTTTTGGGTAATGTAGAACACTGTTGAGTTATGAGTATTTCTCATTGAAATAATATTTCGTCTGTTTACATCCTTCGAAACGTCGTAGTCTATTCGAATCGTGTTCTAGAATTCACATTTCTTTTAAGCAATGCTGAAAATCGTGGGTTAGGAGTATTTCCCACTTGTTCGTTGCACTTTTAATTCGCCGTGAGTAATAGCAATTTTTTTATAACGTTGAACACTGTTGATATGAGTATTTCTCATTGCAATTATGATATTTCGCCTGTTTAATTCCTTCGAAACGTCGTGGTCTATTCGAATCGTGTTCTAGAATTCACATTTCTTTTACGCCAATGTTGAAGGTCGTGAGTTATGAGTATTTCCCACTTGTTCGTCGCACTTTTAATTCGCCGTGAGTAATAGCAAATACATTTTTTTTGTAACGTTGAACACTGTTGAGTTATGATTATTTCTCATTGCAATTATGATATTTCGCCTGTTTAATTCCTTCGAAACGTCGTGGTCTATTCGAATCGTGTTCTAGAATTCACATTTCATTTACGCAATGCTGAAAATCGTGGGTTAGGAGTATTTCCCACTTGTTCGTTGCACTTTTAATTCGCCGTGAGTAATAGCAATTTTCATTTTTTTTGTAACGTTGAACACTGTTGAGTTATGAGTATTTCTCATTGCAATTATATTTCGCCTGTTTACATCCTTCCAAACGTCGTGGTCTATTCGAATCGTGTTCTAGAATTCACATTTCTTTTACGCCAATGTTGAAGGTCGTGAGTTATGAGTATTTCCCACTTGTCCGTTGCACTTTTAATTCGCCGTGAGTAATAGCAATATTCAGTCTTTTTGGGTAACGTTGAACACTGTTGAGTTATGAGTATTTCTCATTAAAATGATATTTCGCCTGTTTACATCCTTCGAAACGTCGTGGTCTATTCGAATAGTGTTCTAGAATTCACATTTCTTTTACGCCAATGTTGAAGGGCGTGAGTTATGAGTATTTCCCACTTGTTAGTCGCACTTTTAATTCGCCGTGAGTAATAGCAAATACATTTTTTTTGTAACGTTGAACACTGTTGAGTTATGACTATTTCTCATTGCAATTATGATATTTCGCCTGTTTAATTCCTTCAAAACGTCGTGGTCTATTCGAATCGTGTTCTAGAATTCACATTTCTTTTACGCCAATATTGAAGGTCGTGAGTTATGAGTATTTCCCTCTTGTTCGTCGCACTTTTAATTCGCCGAGAGTAATAGCAAATACATTTTTTTTGTAACGTTGAACACTGTTGAGTTATGACTACTTGTCATTGCAATTATGATACTTCGCCTGTTTAATGTAATGTAATGTAAAATTATTATGCAGTCTATAAATTGGACTTGTAATATACAATTATAATACAGTTTGAGAAAAGACATCTAAAGATGTTCTTAGAAATTGTATTATATCCTTCATTGGTTTTGTACCAGTAATGTATACAACTACCATTACTATTTCTCGACCGTCATCTGTTTTACAAATAGCTGAACATATATCTCTAGCGACTATTTTACGACTAGGAATCTCATTCTGTCATCGGTCATCTGTCATCTATCTGACGGTCGAAAATGTTGCAAAAAATTTGTAAATTTCGTGCTTTTCAAGTTATTTCCTATTTCGTATTTCAAGTTAGCGCCTCTTCCGTGATGCGAAATGTTCCCGACTTGTACGTAAATAACTGTTAAATGTAAGCCAGCGTCAGAGATAAAATTTTGACACTTAATCAAAACGACACAAGCGAGGGTCGTCCCTCGAGGACACACCTCATAACACCAACAATAACATTCCGTTAATATTTCAACGAGGACCGTTGTTCGTGTCCGGCCCGAGTTCAACTCCCGAGGGGATGAGAAGGGAGAAAAATACTCCTCGCAACGATCCAATCGCAGCGCTGTCACTGACCACTAACGAGATGGAACCGAGAATTAACCTCTTCCCTACTGAAAAATTCATCCTTCGAGGGAGTCGAACTCGACTCGCATTTACTCATTAAGGGTAAATTTAATACGCGTCCCGGAAGGGTGGAGCGATCGATCGCCCCGTTACGTGGACGAAGGGTGAAAGTGTCGACTACATACACGTCGCCCGATTATTACTATTACAAACATCGTTTCGTAGCGACGGATTCCTTTTTCGCGCTTTCGTGATTCGTACCTCGCATGACGTGTTTTTGAGTGATGTCCGTGGCAGCAGAAATGAATTATTAATATCAGAAGAATGTTGTATTGTTTTGCGGCTTAAACGAGGATCGTAATGCCGCATTGGCATTATTTTGAAGCCACCACTATAACCACCCTAAATAAAGGGGGATAAAAAGTCAAGAATTCTACACTGAATTTTACATAATACTCGGAATAACTAGTACCTACGAAAATACCAATTAATAATAGTAGGTATTATAAATCTGGAGGAATTGATGGCATTCATGCTAACATATTAAAGGTATTAAGTAATAATGATGACTTTATTTTGGCTCCATCCTATTTATTCAACATGTACTTTCAATGGTAACTGTCATATATGTCCCATGTTCTATCACTGATGTCATAGTTTTCCATGATTGACTCTGAAGTATGCATTCTATCCTATCGTTAGATTCAACAAGCATGTTAGCCGTTAGTAGAGTATATTAAATAGATTAAGAATCAAATCCACATTCAATTCGAACCCACAAGAAACACAACAGTAATTCTCAGATATGTCTTAAAGAACTGATAAAAATGCCATTTCTTGTATACAAAAACCCCAGCAAACATGCCTCTTACAACTTACATATCCGCAAACAACCTTACAAATTCTTTGTCGAGACACTCTCTATCTCCCTTCATCGAAATGTCCTCAAAAGATTTGAAAATTATATACGATTATCAATGAAACTTAACTTCTGTACAAATATGGACATGAATGAAGCTCACAAAATTTTCCTTTCGAAATTCCCTGGCTTTTCCCTTTTCAAATTTTAAAATTTTCTCGATTTTATTTTTGCAATCAGCAGTCTTTCACGCGTGCTTCCAGGAAGTCTTTTCTTAGGAAAGTAATGGAAGGATCATAGGACAAATATCATCGAAACTTGTGAAAACGGGAGAACTAAACTAAATTTTCTTCTTAATAGAGATTATTTTGGTAAGATCTGCAATCTCCTTATCAAGTTCTGCTGTTTGATCGTAAAAGTTGTCTCGCGCAACTTTTTTTTTTGTATTCAAGCTTACAGATTTTAATGTTTGCCAACGTATGTTGTCCTCAATTTCCCGAAGTTGAGCGCCTGGCTCCTTACTTCTCCCTCTAGGTTCTTCTTTCCTCCGCGTGATGGTATTTCTTTGGTTGTCCTGGTCGTCCTGGTGGTCCTCCTATTGTGTTTTCATTTTCCTGGTATGTCCTTCGTGATTAGTCTTCCTTTATTGCCGTCTTGGGTCTTTTCCTCTTTGATCTTGCGTCCTCGTCGTAGTCCGTTGCCTTCCTTATTAGTGGGTTCGTGTGCTCCATTGCCTTGATTATCGTCTTCCTAGTCCTCTTCCTGATGGTCTTTTTTAGTTCTTCGATGCGTAGGTCCCTTCGTAGCTGTTCATTCCTCATATACCATGGTGCGTCCTTCTCATCGCTTGGTTCTGTATCCTCTCCAGTTTCTCCAGGTGCGTCCTTGCTGCTTGTCCCCACGCTGCTGTTCCGTACGTCATTATAGGTCTTATTCCTGCCAGGTAGATCTACCTCTTGGTTTCCAGTCTCAGCTTGCTCCGTCGTCCTATTAGTGGTCCCAGTCTGTTCAGTCGGTCTTTCGCCTTCTTTTCGGTCTCTTCTATGTGCCTTCTCCATGTAAGTCCTCGGTCTATGTGGATTCCTAGATATTTCACTTCTTCCTTCCATTCCAGTTCCTTTTCTCCTATTATGATGTTGGTCGTCGGTCGTCTCGTCTTCGGTCCTATGTATATCGCTTCTGTCTTCTCCGCGTTGAGTTTGATCTTCCATTTCTTCGTCCATTCTTCCATTTGTTCCACTTCCCTCTGTAGGTACTCCGTCGCTTTGTTGGGTTGTCTCGATGTCGCCGCCTTCGCCGTGTCGTCCGCGTAGATATAGGTCCTCGTGTGGCTGTTCCCTCTTCCAATCGGTATGTCGCTAGTGTAGATATTGTATAGGACCGGTGCCAATACCGATCCTTGTGGTGCTCCTGCTTCCATCCTCCTGCTGCTCGATGTGGTCCCTTTGTCCTTGATTCTGAAGTTCCTGTCTCGTAGGTAGTCCTGTATCATCTGGGTCGTCGCCGTCTTGAATCCTAATCCGTCCATCTTTGCTATTAGTCCGTTGTGCCAAATCCTGTCGAACGCCTTCTCCACGTCGAATAGTACCATGCATGTCGTCCTCTTCTCGTTGATGTCCTTGATCGTCTCTTCTACCATCCTCAGCGCCTGGTGCTCCGTCGAGTGTCCTTCCCTGAATCCACATTGTTCGTCCGGTATGATACGTAGCCTCTCCTCTTCCTCCTTGATCCTCCTCAGTAGTATCCTCTCCAGTGGTTTTCCTAAATTGTTCAAAAGACTTATGGGGCGGTAGTTTTGCGGGAATTTCTTGTCCTTGCCTGGCTTCGGGAACATATGATGACGTCTGCCTCCTTCCATATCTGTGGGTAGTATCTCTTCTTCATCGCCGCGTTGTAGATTTCCTGGATCCTCTTCTTCGCCTCCTCCGGTAGTTCCTTTATCATCTTGTTTGTGATGGTGTCCCGTCCGGGTGCCTGCTTCGTCGGTAGGGTTCTGATGATCGCCTCCATCTCTTCCATCGTCGTGGCTTCCAATTCGTCCTCGCAATTTCTCCTCCTGATCTTGCCAACGACCGAAGGTTGTCCAGCTTCTCGAAGTTGGCCATGGTAATTTAACCAAAGGAAAACACCAAGTCTTAACCAACTGATAGATTTATTGAAGATGAGCGACCGGTTTCGGCTTTCTAGAAGCCATCTTCAGGCTCGCAAACAAGTTGTTTTGTTTTTGTTTTGTTTTAGTTTTAAAACAAAACAACTTGTTTGCGAGCCTGAAGATGGCTTCTAGGAAGCCGAAACCTTCAATAAATCTATCAGTTGGTTAAGACTTGGTGTTTTCCTTTGGTTAATGTTTGCCAGTTTAACTTTATTTACAATTTTGATTTGTTTATTCTTATTCTGCTTTTGCAGTTGGAGAGCTTCTTCATATTTTTCCGTGCATTTCTAACTGACAGTATTAATGGCTTCGTAATGTCCACACTTTTTTCCCAATAGCCCCAAAATTCCCTAACATTTTTTCCCTGACTTTTTCCCGATTTTCCGACTGTGTGAGCACCCTGAAATACAAATTGGAAATTTGGGTGGAAGCATGCGCAGAAAGCACAGATCATATTGCGCCTTAAATATTTTCAGCTGTGCCAATATCTGAGGGAATTACTTGGGCCAACGTCGTTATCGCGATGACTATAACTTTAACATAAAACGCGTCATTGCTAAGAACCGATAAGTATGTGGAAGTTGCCTCATTTGGTTTGGTTCCTTTTCATTTTTGAGGAACAGTCTTGCGTGTGAATTAAAATTCCCGAAAAATTTTCCAAAATCCCTTACTTAATTTAGAATTCCCTGACTTTTCCCTGATTTCCCGACTGTGTGAGCACCCTCTTATTACTAAAACAAGTTTGAATAACTTACGAAAATAACGGAAACTCCAAAGAAAACATCCGAAATCAAAGTCCCGGGCCGTTCCGAGAGAAAAACAACCCCATACGAGACGACCCACACATCGAAAAGGGCTCGGGGTGTAGGTAAACATCAGACCGACTGCACGGATTCTAAATGCATCAAAAACAATCCCAGCGCTACGATCGGGGGTAGTAAAATCTGGAACGAGCGCCGAAGGGACGGTAAAAAAAGACGAAACGTCTTATTAAACGGGTACGGGGGAGGGTTTGATCCTGAAGGAGGGGGAAGGGAGGTTACGTGTCAGGACGAACGATAAAGTGAGATTTAATTGGGCTTCGGAGGCGGTTTCGGTAACGGGACCTGTAATTTTTGTGTTGCAGGTTCTACCGGGGCTCTACGTGGGAAACTATCGGGACTCCAAGGACCCCACGCAACTCGCCAAGTTCAACATCACGCACATCCTCGCCATACACGACACGGCCAAGAGGATACACTCGGTAAGTCCAAATTTGAAGGATAAGAAGAAACTAAGTATGTAGTTTTAACCAAGTCAAATCTAATCGTCAAATCGAATGGGGACAATTTTCCAAAAAAATGCACTAAAACACAATTATGACTCCTCGCGTAAGGTAAAAATAACGTTATGACTGTCATTATTAATGTCATTTTAGGCAAGTAAACTATCAAATAACTCACGTTCATATTTAAAGTGGTATTCTATTCTAGTGTTATGTTGAAAATAAGTCACGCGAGAAGATTTATACCACGAGGCCAAACAAACAACCTACTTTAACCAAAATGTAAAAAAGTCACTGTCAAGTCATTCTGACATTTATAGGGTACTGAGGCGCAAGTAGCTTTGATTTGGTCAAAAAGCCTATTAATTATTATCTCATAACAAACGATTTCTTCCACTTGTTGGATAAAACATTGTATGCCACTCGCGTGTTATGTTTCCTAAGTCACTTGAGAATTTATAAATCTTCTCGCGTGACTTATTTTCAACATAACACACTAAACCACGTTTGGAAATAATAGGAGTAATGACATTTGGCGATTGATCCCTTTTTTGAAGAAACTGTAGAGCGTTTTGTGTGGAACAAACGCATAAATTCATGTGCCGCACATACAAATCGTGAACTTATCGCACAAGCCATCCGGCGTTGTAAAATGCCGACCTTTCGTTTTCTTGAATCATAAAGTGGTTCGAAACATTTATCATCTTTTGAAATGCATTTTCCAGTCGGTTAACTGAGCATTACACTTTAATAAAGCTATTGAAAAACTATAATAGTTCAACGTGCGGTTTTAAGCGAGCCACGAAAAGAGTATTGTTGGTGATGGCGGCAACCAGAAATACACCATGGAAGTATAATGCTGAGGATTGCTTACAACGGCAACAATGCACCAATCCTTTGGCCAAGGTTCGTTCCATGAACGTAGATGCTGTATTTTCCAGAATGAAACATATTTTTTGTAGTAAACACGAGTGACTTATTTCCAAAGACTTATTAGCAAAACATGAATATGTATTATTCCTTTGATTAGTATTTGTATCTTCTTATTCGTAAATAATGTTTTAGTAATTTTTTAAAAAATTCCTTTAGTAACGACTCTACTTTTACGCACGCCTATGGAATCCATATAAGTACCCACGAAACATCAAAATCGGACTGTCAGTCACTCCTATTATTTCCAAACGTGGTATACCAACTTAATATAGTCACAGGACATCGCAATTTATGTGTTCTGTGTATATTTTAGGTTGAGAATACACATAACCATATACGGAGCTTTTCTATCGAAACGCTTGGTGGGAAACCAACAAGAGCAAAAGAAAAACCAGCAGTAGTTCGTTAGAATGACAGAGAAAGAAGTTTTGCAACGTTGCCGGCCGAGCACGAAGTCCAAGTCAACGCGTGTATCGCTTCACACTTTCGGATGTGTGCGGTACAGTGTGCGGAGCGGATGACTGTAATGTTTCGCGAGCTAGCAACATCGCAAAAGGTCGTTCTCTGTTTAACTTGCGAGAAATATATGGCCTTTCCTTCGCTCTCGTGCTTACCCCATACTGCGACTCCTTAGAAACGGTCTGTATATTGTCAACCTAAAATATACACGGAACACATAAATTGCGATGTCCTGTGACTATATTACGTTGGTAGTATTGGATGATTCTGACGTCATCAAAATGACGTGCATCGGGATTTGTTTTGAATAGAGTATAGATCAATTTGCCCCGAATTGTGTCGAATTGATTGGCGTTCTCTAGTTTATTACACTTCTATGGTTACACTACTGTAACTTCCTCGTATAGCTGTTCAAATTATCTGCGCCTCATTACATTAAAGACGAGAAACGAGAAGGCATCTTCACTAAAATAGTCGCCTCGAGGGACTCGAGGAATCGAAAGTAACAAAGTATAAGCGCCTCGTTTCGAATAAAATCGATAGGGGGCATTACTCCAAACTGACGTCATTAATATCGTTTCGGTTCGACACGTACCGGAACATCAATTTCAATTCGCTGAGAACAGCGAGACGGCGGAAGTCTCATTCGGCCCATTTTCATTTCTAGGACAAACACTACCTTTGCGTCATGGCGGCGGACACGCCCGACCAAAACCTCACCCAGTATTTCTCCCTGTGCAACGATTTCATCCACGCCGCCAGGCTGAGGGACGGCAACGTCCTCATACATTGGTCAGTACATCGAAAATGAAACGGTTCAGTAACTATATACAGACCACAGAGTTATGAGATACACAGAGCTGACAAACCATTCATAAATACGCATTTTCTTGACGTGAGGTATAGGAATGGGTATAAACATAACCAACTTCCACTGAGATAGAAGATAGGTTAGGATTCTTATAATCCCCTTTTCAGCAAACTTCACAGATTTTAACCATTTCTATTAACTGTCTTTATAAAGGCGGGAAGTAAACAAATAGTATCGGTAGCAAACTACACGAACAAACCTGAAGAAACACCTAAGAAGGCCAAATAACACCGATTGTTAAATCATAGTAAGATTGACCTTGGGCCCCAAGACGGTTTGCGCGTTAAAAACCATGTTGCCGGTTTTATTTTCGAATATATTCGATCTAACGATCTGCATCCGTCTACATGTATTTTAGGAAGGTTTTATAAAACTAAATATACCTAATTTATTTTCACAATTAACATGTTTATTGTATCGATGGAATAGCACTGTATGTAAGAAACAAGTATGTCTCCTCCTTACACTGTGGACATAAGTCTCATTTTCCATAAAAAACTATATTTTGTGTAACACTGGCAACATTATTGTTTATCCCCATTTTCAGCCATCTTCAAACATTCAATGTTGGCTACACGAAAAATGTTAATAATCATCTCTGTTATTCTCATAACTCTGTTATACAGACCGAATTGCCCCGAGTAGGTATGCCGTCACTTGGGATACCCCCTTCCACTTTCTAAGCTCCGCCCACTTCGAAATCTATTCGGAGCAAGTGAGTGGGGGTGGCCCAAGGGAAGCCACATCTATTGTCCTGCGCAGGTCAAACAATCAGCTCGAGTTTGGCCTCCATCGGCTAACTCAATTATTAAACCGCAGATAACGAGAGGAATTTCCATAGTTTGAAAGCGCGGTTAATTGCCTCGTGAGATTTTAATGAATTCAATTAGTTCAATAATTGAACACTAAATTATTGAATGTAGGAAACGTAATTTGAGTTTGTACACCTCAGCCGAACTGAATACACGTCACCATCTCGCTCTCATTTAGCAAGACTGCGATTTAATCCCAACTAACTATTTTCTTAAATTGAGTCATAACTAAATAATCCCTCTCTGTCCTGTTCCCCTCCAGCTTGGCGGGGATGTCGAGGAGCGTGACCGTCGCCGTCGCGTACATAATGTCCGTGACGAATCTGAACTGGAAGGAGGCGCTGAAGGTCGTCAGGGCGGGCAGGGCGGTCGCGAACCCGAACCTAGGTTTCCAGAAGCAGCTCGAGGAGTTCGAGATCACGAGGCTACTGGAGGTGAGGCCCGCGGAAATAAGAGTTTAGATGTAAATACGTCGGTAGTATAGCTATGATCGTCCTGGGACACATTCGACCTTGGAATTTTATTCCGTCGTTTTCAAAATTATTTAAGTCATTTTTAATCTTAAACGGATCTGTGAGAATGCATTTCGAGATGCCCTCACTACAAGCTCTCACCATACGCCCTG
Source organism: Cryptocephalus moraei (assembly GCA_946251905.1). Taxonomy (NCBI): domain Eukaryota; kingdom Metazoa; phylum Arthropoda; class Insecta; order Coleoptera; family Chrysomelidae; genus Cryptocephalus; species Cryptocephalus moraei. Next base: position 17,497,981 of record OX276465.1, on the reverse strand, counting down.
GGAATTTCACCAGAGATCACGTTACCTATCTACGAGAACTTCAAGCTACAAGAACTTCAAGCTACAAGAACCTCAACCCGGATCTGCACGATACGCCCTCAGGTCCACCCCGGAGATCACGTTACGCCCTGACTCCATTCCACAAGACGGTCTACAGCCTTACAACCTGTAGATAATATAGATAACCATGTAGATTCATCTCCGCAGCCGACCACGAGGTACGAGAAGCTATACAGTACACTCCAAATAGATCACTTCTACCTTCGTTCATGGATTTTCGTTCGTAAATGATGTGATATTGAGTGAACGGAAGCTGTTTAAAGCTATTCCGGAACTGTTGTGAGGCCTGTTGTGGCGCCCCCTCGCGACAACTTCGAATGGCAGAAATGAGTACTAACCTAAACACAAATTTTAGCACAAACGACGATTTAGTTGGCTCGCGGTCACGTTTGCGAACGTAAATCCTATTTAAACCAGTAGGGGTGGGTCAAATGTGTCCCAGAACGATCATATCTATACTACTTACGTTTGTCCCAAAAACGCTCCAAAACAACGAACTTAAGCAGCTTAAGTATGTTCCAGGTGTCTTTTTGGGAGGCGAGCAGGGAAGGCGTCTTTCTATAATTGCAATAGATCACAGAAACATTTCCCGCCAAAAGTTTTATGACTTTTCCACCAATAGCAAACGACGTGTATTAGGTGTTGTCTAACTTTACCACTTTTTCTCGTTTCGTGGATGCTTTCTTCTCAGTTGATTTACTATAGGTCGCATCTCTTCGTAGGAGCGCCGCAGGCTGAAGGAGCGTTACCCGAGCCTAGCGCTCGTCTACAAGGACCGCGAGCAGTGCGCCCTGATGCTCGACAACTACGAGGAGCTGCTCCAGTCGAGGACGATCTGCGAGGGGAAGTGCTCGCTCGGCGAGCAGTGCCCGACGGGCGTGTGCAGGTCGGGGCCCGCGCAGAAGAGGACGAGGTCGAGGCGCCCGAGTCGCTCCCAATCGGAGATGAGGAGGAGCCCGAGCACGACGAGCGCCGCGAGCACGACGAGCAGGCCGCGTTCCGGACCGGCCGGCCTCAGGAGTTGCACAGGTAGGTGTACTGTGTACTCTCACAAAGCGCATCAATTGGAACACTTAACAAAATCGGAATTTACCGAAGACATTCGAAAATATGCCGCTATCTCTACAAAACCATGGGACTTATTTTTTTTGCTTATTCAGAAACTCACTTATCACAATGATAAGTCCCAACAAGTTTCGTTGAAAATCAGAAAGTCGACTATTTCAAAGGACAACTCCAAAATTGCAGCTTGGAAATTTTTGGAGTTTCGGGAAAACGTACGTATTGTAAACAACTTTCTCCATATTGCCGTTCTACGGGTTTCGACCTATGTTTTATAGAGCGAATTTTTAAATTTTGGCAACTCCGCTTCTCTCTGTCTCTCTCTTTACGTTGAAAATTTGCTAAAACGGCGAATCGCTCGAACTGGGGATGGGATTTTATGAGTTTTGCGTGTGCCACTCGCAACTTGTTGTGGCGATGAGTCACTCGTGAAGTAAAAGAGATTTTGGTATAGTTAGCGTTGGAATTTCTGTGCATGTAATATTTTATGTGCCGCGCTCTATTGATTTGAAGCTATCTGATTCTGACAACATGTGTCCTGTGATCTGTGCTATCTGTGCAAGTGTCAATCACGGCTGTCAGCGATCAGTAGATCCAATATTTATTAATTGTTATTTTTAAGCAATTGAAATGTATACTGTTCAAGAAAACACCTTTATTATTGAAGCCTATTTCCGAAGTGGACCATTAGTAAACGCGAATGGCAATATTCCGTTTCTGAATGCAAAGCACAGTTCCGATTCAAGTTTCCCACTAAAATTTTGAAGACTCCACCTTGCTACATCATCTCCGCCGAATTGTGGAAAGATTCCAGACAACGGTAAGCGTATTGAAAGGGAGATCTACTGGAAGGCCGCAGACTAACGAAAATATTGTCGAACATGTGGAAGAGATTGTTGAAGAAAATCCACATTCGTCATTACGTCGTTTATCGGCTCGAACAGACGTGTCCTTCAGTACTGCTAGAAGGATTCTGAAAAAACGTTTGCACATGCATCCTTATAAAGTCTCCATAGTGCAACAAATCTTACCGAGAAATTGCAACAGTCGGATGCAATATTGCAACTTTTTTCGGGAAAACCTCAACAACGATGATGTTCTTGATCTAAGTTTCTTCACAGGTGAAGCCTGGTTCCATTTGAGCGGTTATGTCAATAAACAAAATTACCGGACATGGTCCGTTGTTAATCCACACAATATCATTGAGGTTCCCTTACATCCACTGAAAGTAGGGATATGGTTGGCCATGTCACGTCGTAGAATAATAGGGCCAATATTCTTCCACCATACCATCAACAGTCAACGTACAGAGGACAATTATTGACGCCATTTGTAGAAGAGTTGTATCCTGATCTGAGAGAGATACCCAACATGACGCGTTCCATGGCCCTTTGTGCTACAGAATTGGGCAGGACATGTCGCCACAATGACGGACAACAGATGGACAAAACGTATATTAGAGTGGAGGCCGAGACAAGATGCCTACTGAAACCGAGGCCGCCCACCAACAAGATGGACCGATGACCTGAAACACTGCCACAATGACTGGATGCAGGCAGCACAAGACCGGGATGCATGGAGAAGAACGAGGGAGACCTACGTCCAGCAGTGGACACGAGATGGTTGACTGATGATGATGATGATGATGTATTTTGGAATTGTTCAGTACTTCCATTGTCTCTGGGCTTACGACTCAGTCGGGAAGGTTAGGTTGGTTTGGCTTGTATAGTACAGTGCGATCGAATAAAAAAATAGTCAAAGCAGGCCATGAGCTAAAATACGCATGTCTTTTCCTAAAATTCTTCTTCTTCAGGTTAATAATTACAAATGTCAAGTTGACGTACATGACACGAGACGATGTTGTCGAAGCAAATCAAAAGTTTTCTTTTAGAATCCTATTTTTAGAAATGGAGTGAAGCTGGAAAACGGTGAATGGCAATATTCGTATGTTGCCTGTTACGAAGAGTTCTAGGAACATTTTCCCGCCCAAGATGCCAATCACTCGTATGACGTTGTCAAAAATTAACTTTAAGTTTGACTTTGTCAGTGTCAATCAGTATTTTCTGTTGTCTGTATTTTGAAATTTAACGAACTAAGTAAAGACATGCGGCTTTTTTTTCATGGCCTGCTTTGACTATTTTTTTATTCGATCGCGCTGTAGAATAAAACATTTGCACGTTTGTGAACCTGGCAATTAGTACTGCTGGTAATTAACGGCCCTTTTCTGGGCTAAAACAAATACTACAAATAGACCAATACTCAGAATTCGTTTTCTTTTGACGGAGAAAAACCAGAAGTTAAAAGTGGTTCAGTAGGTTATTCTGAGGTTATGTATAGCTAGTAGAAACTCCTATTTTCGCAAGGCGGGTTTTTTTACATACTACATGGGAATTCCACAGCCGACTAGATGACAATCATTTTGAAACACGTTGTACATTCGAAGCGCAATTTCCACCAAAAGATCCTTTTTCTGAAATTTTCCCATTCAAGCATCACATTTCTGTTACCATCCAACGGATAAAGATGAAATTGAAAGACCCAACAACTCACCAGTTGCCCTTCAAATTAACTTGCCGCCCCTGAAACTTAACATTTATTTGCCGGCTCGTTCCAGGCTCCGCCCCGCCGTCCAGGTCGGGCTCGAGGGCGGACGTGTCCGCCGCGGGCCTGCCGCCCCCGTGCGCCTCGTCGACCGCCCCGACGACGCCACACGCCACGCCGCCCGTCTCCCCCAAGAGGCCGCCCGCCGCCCGCGTCGTCAACGTGCCGCTCGCCCTCAAGGAGGACGACCTCGACGACTTATAGCCGGGGGCGGACGACGCGGGGGCAGTAAGTCCGTTCGCACGATTCTCCAAGCAATCCACAGCTCAATTATTATTCTCGTTATTATGTTATGGGGTGCGGGAAGGGAGGGGTTAGTCTCCTTTGGGGTGGAGCGGGGCGGCACTTTGCCGCCCCCCCCCCCCATCGTTTAGGTCGGTCAATTAGTCAGTTCGGGACAGATGGCGTTATGAAATAACTTTGCGCAAATGAGTGCGCAACGTCAATTTAAGTTAAGTTTAATATTACTTGATCTCATTTTCTCAAGTGGCGCAAGTTCTTCTTTTAAAGTAGGTTTTTTGTATTTGTAAAAATGTTTTAGTAATTTTTTAAAAAATTCCTTTAGTCACGACTCTACTTTTACGCACGCCTATGGAATCCATATAAGTACCCATGAAACATCAAAATCGAACTGTCTGTCACTCCTATTATTTCCAAACGTGGAACACAACGTACCAAAAATACTCGAAAATTCAGAATTATTCAGGAATTCAGGATGACATACCAGTAACATACCAGCAAAGACAATTTTCTTAGCAAAAATTCCATAACGTCATTATGAACGCCCGTATGAACTGAAAGTCCCGAAACTTTAACAACGTGACGGAAACAGGCGACGAAGTCAATTGGGACAAAACAATTGTAACCTCGTGTCTATTTTTAAAATTTTTCGAAAATTGTTGTGGGGCGGCGATTTTTACTACTGTCAATTGAAGGGAATTTTTGGTTCAAAAGTTTTGGATTTCGTGGGTGACAGTACGATGTGAAAACCATTCGTGGAACCACAACAGGGACGGGGATCTCTTATATTTAACACCCCCACACGACACACTTCTAGTGACCCTTAAATACTTCGTAAATTTTCACATCATACCACCGCCACCCTTCGTACTTGTTTCACTGTTTTCTTGATCGCAAAGGTTTAACATGGCTTTCACTAGATCACTAGGAAAACTCCTGCTGTAGTTTCCTGTCGTATTAGGTACATAAATATATCTATATATAAGCGTATATTTATACAGATCAAAAGGGAGATTTTATACAACTTATTATACAACATGCACAAACGAACGGGAGAATAATAACTTTTATCTATACATACACGTATTTGTATAAAAACGACGACCCAAGTCGGAAACCACATTAAAAACAGGATTGAAAGTATTTAACGACAATTACGTAAACCATTCTCGTCTTATTAGAGAGCAAACAAAATCCCTCCATTTTTAAACTGAGAGTATTTTGAAACCAACGGATATAGATGGCCGGATCTAATGGGATTCCTCGAAGCGGCTCCACTGCGCCGGCGCGATCTTAACACAAATGCTATCGATAATTACACTCTTCTTCACGTTGACATATACAAGTGTACAACTGTATTTATGTAACACAGATAAATTGGAGTTTCAAAAGTTTAACGAAACTTGGGATTCACTAACGTTTTCTGTCTTCTACAAAGCCACTGTAATTAAAGTCACTGTATTATCCAAAGTAGCGCAATTCGGCCGCCATTTTGATTCACGCCACTTAACCCGAGAAACCATAACCTCACGAACTTCAACCCGGAGAGCACGTCACGCCCTCTCTCCAAACTACTAGAACTTCCACCCGGACCTGCACGTTACGCCCTCAGGTCCACCGGATAAAGTCACTATATCTCCAAAGTAGCGCAATTCGGCCGCCATTTTGATTCCAAAATTACGCGGTAAATTCAAACGTTGCTATTTGGTTGCATATCTTTGGAAAAAATGACATGACAAACAACCGAAATGTTTTGCATTCGACTGTACGTGGAGTAGTTTGTGAAATTTGTAGGAGAAATCAATACGGAAACATGTAATGGCAACGTTTTATTTATCACGATTGAACTTGAACTTCCTCCCGTGACAACTTAAAATGGCAATTGACAACTGTAACTCCGCCCTTTTGATTCCAAATAGTGTTTTCTCTGTCTAACACATTGCCCTTACCAATTGCGCTACTTTATATATCTAGTGACTTTAACTGTAATTAAAGTCACTAGATATAACTGTAGTTTTAACTGTAATATCCCCACAGCGCCGTCTGCCTGTCGCCCAGTGCGATGGAGCCGCTCCGACCAACCCCACAAGACCAGGCCGTTATATACGGGCCATGGTTTGTTTTAAATTCAATTTCGGTTAAATCAAATTCCATTGATTCAATTCGTGAACAATAAAGGTTGTGATACGTTGAATTATCAGTCGTGATATGTATTATCAGTTACGTGATTATTACGGTTTTGTGATTGATGCTTTAGCAATCCATCCTAATAAAATGAATATTTATATAAGTAATAACGTTAGGCTAAGATTGTAATTTTAAGAGAGTCTCGTCGACAGAGTTATAAAATAAACGAAGATCGTTAATAAGTTGTACCTGAGGAATTGTTAAAGCTTGACCGGTGTAAATGGAATTGTGATAATTAAAAAAGGGAACAATGGATTTGGGAGGAAACCCCGCAATTACAAATTCTCGTATCGAAGTACCGCCACGGTAGGTAATGTAAAAGTTTAAAAATGTTTAAAGTTGGTTGTATAACTATCTGAGTCTAAAGTGTGTAACGGGTTTTCCTCAATTTGAGCTGTGAAACGATAAGAAAAATGAAATTTTAACTCCGATGAGTCAACGCTCACATTTTCCAAAAATGCCCGACCGAACCACTTAGCCCACGGGCTGGTCACGATTGGTAAACATTGCTGTGATTTATCGGCGTTAAATTGTTATTTGCACTGGGTTTCAATCAAACTCGTAGGTTAGGCTGATGTGGTTTAAATTCGGTTACTCGTTAACTTAAATATAAACTCACTAAAGGCTAGTTAAGGTAGTTTGTGTTGAGGTCATGGCGTATTTTATTTTTTACATTAAATATCAAAGCAATAACATATCCGAAGGACCGAATTACTTTTTCGAAAGAAAGGCAGTTCGGTTCTCTAATAAACCTGTTATGTGTATAGAGATTATTATATTTTAGCAGAGTTTGGATGTATTTTTAGCAATTGTTGGCACGTTGTTGATAGCTTATCGAAAAGAAAAAATATATAAAAAATTGCCCTTGTGGACATGTTAGTGTTTAGGGAGTACTTCCTCAGCCCTCCATCACGCTTTCAGTGGGTGTTACGATAGGCGACAAAGGCTGTACTTAGACATATTTTTTGTACCGAGTTCGGAGTTTAGAAAACCTGTTGTACTTCCAGTAAGTAATAAATGAATGTAACAGACGCCGGCTAGCTTATTTATTCCCAAGAACCCTTCCAAAAAAGAAATCTAACTGGATAATCAAATTTAATTTAAATATTTTACTTACAACAAATCATGTAATGGCACATATCAACTAGAAAAATGGTAACTACATAGTAAATGACAGATATTTGTACTCTAGGTAGAATAGTACTTGTTTTTAGTACGTCGAGCAAAAACACTTCAGACTAGAGGCGCTAATGAAATACATTTTTGCTGGGTCGCTCGGAGGTAACACCGTTCCAGACTAGACTATCTCGCCGAAAAGTATTTGGTACCACTTACACAACACTCTAATAGTACTTCGGCTTTTAACGGTTAAATAATGATATGCAGTACTCAAAAGTACCTGATAGATGCGATACATATGTGCAACCGCATATGTAATGTAGCAATTTCCAAAAACTGATTTCACTGAAGTGTGTTGCTTATTTTATATTAAATCTAATTGAGAGTTTTCAGTGAAAAGAAAATTATTTGGTGAATTACTACAAATTTTCGATTACTACTTATCCATATTCCGATTGTATGGAGAGGCTAAATTCACCGGGAGCGATTGTAGTGGCGTGATACCAAATACGAGTATCCACCAATACTGCAACAAAGAATCACAATTGAACCCATTTCGGTATTTGATCCATGCAGGCTAATATCGCTAAGCGCAAGCATCGAACGTTGCCTCGAAAGTACCGAGTGTAAAGCGAATTAATCTACACTAACCTGCATCTCCAGGATTGACTAAGAAGGAGAAGGAACTGCAAACGTCCTGGCACTCTGGAGGTGGCAACACATGCCACGTCTTCGATCCCTGGAGCTGCGCTTGCCACATCAGACGGTTGATGAAGTCTAACTAAAGAGGATAGTAAGGTGACGTAAAGATAGTGATGGTATGTTATTGTATGAAACTCTATACAGTTCATGTGATAGGAGCTTGAACCATAACGGGTTTTAAGGATAAAGTCACTTATTTGTCTAAACTCCTCTTCATGAACAAGTGAAATTATCTAAAGTTCTTAACAAAACTTCAGTTCGGTCTTGTGAAGTTTTATTGGAGTTAAAATATTTTTTATAAGGATTTAATGCCTGTAACTTCACAACCCCTTTTTAAAAAAATGTAAAACTTTCAGGGTTACTTATGGAAGTTACAATTTACCATCATGAATAGTTCGTGATGGGTGTGAACAGTGAACAATTAAGTCCAATTTATAGCATATTATAAAGAGCCATTTCTGATTAAATCTCCCTTTCATAACATTAATTTGTTAATGGTATAAACATGTGGTATACTAACATGCATAGTCGCCCCCTCATCGTACCCCATAAAAACATACTCCTTGGCAGGTATTTCGCAATCTTCAGGTAAAAAGTGTGGTTTCGGGTAGTACTTCCTCATCTCATCGAGTATCGCAGGATGGCAATTACCCCTGTAAGCAAATTCAATTATTTTATCTATCTCAATATTCATACTATAATATCATAACCAATCACACAGAGGAAGAACTGTATATAGTTATGTGCCCACTTACCATCCGACGTACCACGAGTTCTCTCCCGGCGCGTTCCCCGCCCTCGCCTCGCCCATCCGGAACACGTCCCGGATCGAGATGAAATCCGACTTGAAATGCAGGAACTGACACTCCTCGTCGACGCTCCTGTGCCCGTCCTCGACCCTCTCGTACAGCTCCCGGAAGAACCGGAGCGAGAACTCTCGTCTCGCGGGCCAGTCCGAGAAAGCGCCCCTCACGACGATCGGCAGCGAGCCGTACGCGTACGGCCGGAACTCCTCCCTCGTCACGTTCGGGAGGAGCACGGGGGCGCTCGCGTTAGAGCAGAACGCGCAGTCCGTTATCGGCCTCGTCGCCTCCCACACGAAGTAGTTGTTCGGGAAGACGCACCGGATGCCGAGAAGGTAGTTGGCGAGGAGCGCGAAATAGTTCAATTTGTAGGCTACCGAGAGGACGACGGCAAAGACGCATAGGGCCGACGTCGGTCTGGTGATCTTGAAGGAGCCCTGATCGGAGATTGCCGCTTCCAGATCGTCCACGGAGCAGCCAGATTTGATGTAGTATCGGTTGAGTTGTAGGAAGGAAGACTTACACTTTCTGAGGTGCTCGTCTCGACTCGTACACGCCATTGTCGCTTGTTGAATCCTACATTATTGTTTATTGTTTTGGTAATTATCAAATTGCTTATTGCTTAATTGACAAATAAGAACGTGAAACACGGAATAAGAAACCACAGAACGACAGCATGAAAAGATAAAATCGTGACTACACATTTCTTGTTTTGTACCTTCCGCAACCCACCATGCAGCAGCCACCTTTCCACATTTAACTGCATTATAATTATAAATTTAGAATTTATTACAAAAATACACCAAGAGGCAGTTAAACGAACCACGTGAAGTGTAGATCAATAAAATGAAGCATTATTCGAGTATCGATCGATAAAAACCAATAGGCAGTGTCGAGAAGAAGAAGAATATAACCTCTCTCGTCTGAGACTGTGTGCCGAAGAATGAAACAAGAAACAAAGCCCTGATAATGTCGGTGATGTATTGTACTAAACTATCTTTGTTTTTACATAATTAATACTAAATTAGGGTATACCCTAAATTAGTATAATGCCCTAGTGTGTCTCTCTCATGGTGGTATGAGCGTCTCCGTGCTATCCTGTTCGCTACCGCGTATCGAATCTCTGAAAAGTGCCCTAACGGCAACTTTCCTCGGTACTTTTCAATGAATATTTTAATTGTCCTGTTATACTAATTGAAATATTCTTTTGATTGTTACCGTGCGGAAAGACTATCATCGCAGCGTGCCCGATGTCCGACGCGGGGGCCCCGGGCTGCAGCGGAGTCGGGGGCCCGACGGGGGCCTCCGCCTACCCCGAGCTGAGCAAGTTCCACATATTAGATGAGACGGACGAGAGCGAGGAAACGGGTAACTCGGACGGAAGTGTCTCGGACGACATCCCTCAGGACGAGCTCGACAGGCTGGTAGAGGATGCGGTCGCCACCTCGGGCAAGAGGAAGCCGTACGATGACGGCGAGTCATGCAAGTCCAAGGTGATCCTAATCGAGAGGGGCGACAGTCGGTGCGACCTCCCCGAGGGCTGGCTGCAGATCATCCACAGCAGCGGAATGCCCGTGTACCTACATAAGACTGCGAGGGTGTGCACATTGTCCAAGCCGTACTTCCTGGGACCGGGCTCCGCGAGGAAGCACAGCATACCCGTCAACTCCATACCTTGTTTGGATTATAAGAACGCGAAAGAGAAGGAAGCGCAGACCCCCAATGGCGAGATCGTAGACGAGAAATGCGAGAAGCTCGATCCGGAACAGATGCGTGAGTACTGCCAGAACCTGTTCCAATTCAAGACGATGAGCGTGTTGCGGTTCAAGTCGTGGTCGGAGCGGAGGAGGTACGCGAAGAAAAAGAAGCGAGAGAAACAGATGCAGAGGCCGACGCTGCCGGACGGCACGAAACTCATCACCGTCCCGATACATAACTCGGAGAATCCGGACAACCCGAGGCAGAGGAAGGAGTGGGTCATGAACCCGAACGGGAAATCGTACGTGTGCATCCTGCACGAGTACGTCCAGCACGCGCTCATGAAGCAGCCGTCGTACGAGTTCTCCGAGCTGGAGAACGCGGCCACGCCGTACGCCGCGACGGTCATCATACAGGACATGCGGTACGGGTCCGGTTATGGATCGAGCAAGAAACAGGCGAAGGCCGAGGCGGCCAAGAGGACGCTCGAGATACTCATACCGGGGATCAAGGCGAAGATCGCGGCCGAGAATGACAAAGGTACAATTAGATCGTTTATAATAATTGTAAATTAATTGGATTGTACATAATTTATCTTTGATGTTAATGCCCCATAAGGGTGTCTTGAGTTAGGGGTATACATGGGATAGACCTTTCCAAGGAAGGCTCTTTAAGACACACACATTATATCGGGTGTTTTTTTAAATTTCACCTCATAGTAGGCTGTGGATAGTGTTTGTGAATGCGCCTTACTAAAAAATGTCAAAATTGATATAACCTCACTTTTTTAATAAAAATTGAAACTGCTTCAATCAGTCACTAGTGTCTTGAAAAAGACAGCTCGGCTCTATTAATTAGGCGTAGGTGAGTGAGCTGTCTTTTTCAAGACACTAGTAACTGATTGGAGCAGTTTCAATTTTTATTAAAGAAGTGAGGTTATGTCAATTTTGACATTTTTTAGTAAGGCACATTCACAAACACTATCCACAGCCTACTATGAGGTGAAATTTAAAAAAACACCCGATACTAATACAGTTGTACAGCTGGTTAAACAGCCAGAACTTTGAAACTTCTTTTTAGAAACGGGTGTAACTCTGATGTTTCAGTTAACTGTCATGAAATTTCATTGTAGTTACTGTATCAGTTAATAGTCTGGACTGATTCAGAGCAGCCCTAGTAAACCCTTGCCTTTGCCTTGTTTCTAGAAGCCACCGCGAGCGACGCGAAGGACCAAGACCTGTCATTCTTCGACGAGATCCGCGTCGAGGATCCGCGCGTCACCGAGTTCTGCACGAAGACGACGGAACCGCCGCCGTTCAACATCCTCCAGACGTGCCTGCAGAGGAACTTCGGCTCGGACGGCGACGTTAAGATCAACTACCACGGCAGCAGCGACTCGAAGGACGACCAGCTCAATCAGTTCACGATGACGATCGGCAAGCACACGGCGACCGTGACGTGTAGCAACAAGCGCGAGGGCAAGCAGCGAGCGTCGCAGACGATACTCCAGAAACTCCACCCGAACATCACGTCGTGGGGCTCGTTGCTGAGGCTGTACGGCAACAGGTCCGTGAAGAGCTTCAAGGAGAAGAAAATGGACGAGCAGGAGATCGGCTCGTCGCAGTGCAAGGGATCGGCGAGCCGGCCGAACTACGCCATCCTCGAGAAGCTGTCGTTAGAGTTTGGAAAGGTGCGGCAGAGAAAACCGGCGGCCGACGAGGGGGCGAGTGCCGTGTCCAACGTCAATCTGAAAAATGTCGATTTGTGATTGTATCGATGTTCATATTTTAATTTGAATTTGTTAGCGTCTTTCGATTAGGACTTATTAAAATTGCATTCGAATATAAAATCAAGAAGCCATTACAATAAGCATGTACCAACCCTGTATGAATTCTAAATTCTAGCCATGAATAATTATTGTCTAATAGACCCTTCTACGGAAAACTTTATTGGGAGTTAACCAATCAACCAGGCAATTCCTTTATGGTAGCAACAATGTAATCGATAAATCTTATTCTTTCATTACAATTGCCAAAAGTTTCTTAGGAACTCCTTCTAATAACTCGTTCTATCCTTGTCGGCATTGATTTGCTTAAGACCTTTGGTTACCCATAAGCTCTGCTTATGCTTAGCTCACTAACATGCTTTTGATTCGTTTGGATGACGGAACGTAAACTAATAAATAGAACTCGTCTAAAGGTTTCGTGTTTTCACTGTTCCATCCAACCGACAGCAAAAAAGAGACGTCCGTTTCCGTCGCGTCAAAGTCGTTGTTCTGTGGGTCGTGACTGGTTTTTGTGAAAATGGAAAATACTTTTACTTATTAATCGCATGAATATACCACACGGTAAACTTTCCCTTGCGTGTTAATTTCCAAAAATCTACGACCGCCCCCTCTCGCGACTCTGACGCTCGCTTCACAGCTAAAGAGAAGAGAAATTTTTTTTGACAGCCCCGAAAAAGCAACAAAATAGAAAATTTAGTCGTACATATTTATACACTCTTTTTATGTCATTGATATTGAAGATAATCCGATCTTGAAAAGGAGAACGACGAAGATGATAAAGCTTTTCTCCTTGAAGCAGCAGAAGAAAGACGGCGAGTCCTCGCCGAGGCCTGGCAACCAGAAGAAGGCCTCCGCCGCCCAGCTCAGGATCACCAAGGGTACTTCGGCGGACGTAGGAGACCTTGGCTTTTTCAATATTTGGTTTTTGCAGATATCAATGAGCTGAACCTACCCAAGACCTGCAATACGGAATTCCCGGACCCCGACGACCTATTGAATTTCAAACTCGTTATATGCCCGGATGAAGTAAGTTAATGGAACACATACCGTCATAGATCATGGAACTTTTATGTAGCTATTGTATTTTGAACTTGATTTAGTGTATCATAAGGTGGAATAACCTTATGCAGGGCCTATTTTTTGTTCAAATGGGCCGTAGGCCCATATACCATCTGGGGGCCCCTCGTAGGGATACTTGGGTCAATTTTGGGGCCCCCTGAGTCAGGGGGCCCCAGACACGGGCCTATTGGAAAAATAGGCCCTGACCTTATGAAATCTCACCAAGCATCATCATTGATATTGGAGACAGAAATCGATAGTTCAAACAGCTATTATTGGTGTTTTTCCCTAGATTTTGGGATTATTCCCAATATTTAAATTTTTAAGTACCTACTATGGACAATACATATCAACTCCATTTTGGAGTTCATACGTTACTCATTATTGATTCACTTCCCTGTAAATTGTTATTTTTCTAGGGCTTCTATCGGATGGGCCGTTTCGTGTTCAGCTTCAAGGTGGGTCCCAATTACCCCCACGAGCCGCCGAAGGTGAAATGCGAAACGCAGGTGTACCACCCGAACATCGACCAGCAAGGCAATGTGTGCCTGAACATACTGCGAGAAGACTGGAAACCCGTGCTGACGATCAACAGCATCGTCTACGGCCTACAGTACCTCTTCCTGGAACCGAACCCAGAAGACCCGTTGAACAAAGAAGCTGCGGAGGTGCTCACTAACAACAGGAGGCTGTTCGAGCAGAACGTCCAGAAGGCGATCAGAGGCGGGTACGTGGGGGGCGTCTACTTCGACCGTTGCCTCAAGTGATCCGTTGACTTTTTAAGCGTATAAGTTAATTAATTCCTCTTATTATACCAAGGACAACGACTTGCAAGTGGTTTAAGTGGGAAGATGTATAATCAAAGGATATGGTCGTTTTTCTTTCTGAGCTGGGCGGTTTTCCCACCATAAAAGAGTTCAGACTCGCTGCTTAAGTACTACTACCACTACTATTTTGTTCATTTCATATGATTATTTTTTGAAAGGCGAAAAGTGCTTGTAAACTAATTGGATTTTACGAAATTATAGTGATGCTTCCGAACTTTCGGCGATCTCGAAGTTTTGTATAATTTTATAAACTTAAGTATTACAATGTTTTTATCGTTATATCCCAGCTCTGGTCCAGCATTTCAATGTTGTAATTTGAATCAAGAAAACCCCCATTTTAAAAATCGGAAAAAACTACCTCCTCAGAGTGGTTTCAGTTAGATTTAAGGTGTCTTTGAAGTCTATCTCAATATAATAAACAAATCGAAATATCTATATATATATTTATGACTTGTTGTACAATTGAAGCATCTTTCTCGCAATTGTTTTCATTGTTGTGAACCTTGTTTAATTTACTTCTATTTCATTATAAGAAATGCAAATAGGAGGTCAATTTTCTTAATAAAAAACAATTATAACAAACCTCGCCTCTCATTTCAAGGACTACCCCTGAACGTGCAGCCCCCGAAATAAAACATATCACTAAAAGCAAATAGTTTATTGAATCGCTGTAACACCTGTTTCTTCTTCCGTCAATAACCAATAATTACAAAAAAAAAGAAGTCTAGAGTAATTAATAAAATATAAAATAAGCTTGAAACCAACTGAAATATAATTTTATCATAATTACGAATTATATATGTACAGAAAGCTACCTTCTGTGAACCTCGAATTTATTTCCATTCATAATCTGAATAGCAATCTCTAATTAAAAGGCACTTAAAAAATAAAAAAGATGTATATATATGAGACAACTGTACAAGTAATCACCACACACTGGTCGTTAAGGTCCAATTTTACATTCAGTCACAAATAAATTACATTTATTATATCCCCGGAGGAGGGAGACGGCGGAAACCGTTCATGAGTTCCCGTCGCCGCCGAACTTGAAAGATGTCGGTACGGATTGCTGAGTGAACATGTAACCTGTACAACAAAAGAATAAAATTACAAAATTTGGGTCTCATGGGTGCGAGATTGGATTTTTTATAGATACCTTACAAAAGCTTAAATAAGAATTAGTAAAGAAAATTGATATTTGACTTTAGATTATTGCATAATCAATGAATAAGAAAGCTTTAATGGTGTGCAGGGATAAAATGCATGAGCTGTATTTAATGTTGATAGAATATGCAAGCTGTAGGATTGCCAATAAGTGGAAGAGTATCCAAAGTGAGTATCTGTCTTTGTTTGGCGCGCATGCGTTAAGAAGATAGAGCCACCCCTTTTGCTTTGGCGTTAGGCACGCTGGTTTAACCACCTTCACCTAACCTCACAGTAAAGCATTCACTGCCAGTTACAGTTTCCTGCACAATTACAGGAACAATCCACAGCGCCACCTCACCCAATGCAAGGCACCAACCTTCTACGCTCTCCGATATAATCCCATCTTACCTCCCTGCTGTTCGATCCTCTTACTCTCCCTGGCGGCGGCCCTCTGTTCCGCCAACAGGCAGATCTCGCCGATGGACTTGATCTGCGCCTCGGTCAGGTTCGACGTGAGCGCGTTGTACCACTCGAGGTCCTGGTTCTGGATGACGGTCATGACCTGCTTGAAGGCCTGGTACTCGTCCACCTCGCAGTTCTCGTCGTCGAGCGGCGTCGTGTACGTCTCGAGCGCCGTCTCCTCGTTCACCTCGAAGTCGGAGTCGTCGTCGTCGGAAGTGTCATCGACGTCGTTGATGGTGGTCATCACGTTCATGCCCTGGGCGGCGCCCTGCGATACGGCCTTCTTCGACAGCTGCTCGAGGTAGTCGTGCTCGAGATCGTCGATGTCGTCCTCGTCGGAGCTCAGGGCGTCTGTTGGCGAGAGTGTAATGAAGCCCATTTTTAGAGAGTTGAGGGTAGACCACACACGGTACAGTTAATCGCGAAATCAAACCTATCTCAGATAGATCGCGGTCGATAAGGCACTGTTCAATCTACCATCGCTTAAACATCCAGACTAAATTTAGATAAGGCAACCGCCCCCTCCATTGTTCTCTGCCCGAGTTAATCTAAGGTGAGAACCACTACTTGTCTGTGACAAACCGTTCGTTATTAGCATTTAGCCGTTGTATTTCTGTCCTAACGAACGATATATGTGATTGTGAACGTTACCGACCGTTAGATCTAGACCGACCGAACTATCCGTTATCTGTTACGTAATTGTCCCTAAACTGTGATCGTCACCGACCGTTAAATTTAAGACCGCCCGCATATTGTCTTATATGTTGTGAGCGTCACCGCCGTTATATTTTAGACCGACCGAACTATTTGTTATCTGTTATGTAATTGTCCATTACCGACCGCTATTAGTAAATGTTTTGTTATTGCGTCCGTATATGTTGGCTCGTATGCCGAAACGTTCCCATTTTCTCCAAGAGAGGTTTTTCCATATTTCATATCTCAATTGTTTGCAAAAGTATTGTAATTTTCCGTTTCCGCATAATTTGCAATCATTCCGATTTCATTTAGAATAAATTTTATTTCCCTCCAACTGTGATAATTTTACATTTTCGCATTTGTGTGTTTCTTTTTCGAAATACATAAATAATTGTAAATAAGATTTTTTGTACTTCTCCGATCTCCGTTCGACGACCTAGCGCCAACAGGTATTAGTGGTACGAATTGTTTTCCACTGCCGTTTGGGAATAAAATAATTTAGGATTTTCTATTTTGAGTGTGTTTCATTTCTACGGACAACCCTGGTAATCTCCTGAGTTTGTAAACTACCCAGGCATATTTCCGAGGGAGAAAACCCTTAAAAATCTGGCGCCCGAGAAAAACCGTAAATCTTAAAACCCTTTACCGAACTCCCGAATTCCATCCCAGCGCCAAATCTACCTAGTAACCGCAACAAGCGCGTTACAAGAGTAAGGCGTCATTAAGATATTATATGGACGAGGGTGTCGTACTGTGGTAGGTGGACCGTAAAGTTGGCTGATCGAACCATGATTGAAGGTGTTTTCCCTTTGACTTTATCTAGTGCAGATAGTGGGACTTTGAGAGAACGACAGCTTTCATTTTCCGTTACAGGACACATTACGCCCTATCTACTTTCAAAAATTATTACAGCATGACACTATCCTTTACTGATGAATACCTACCGATTGTGACCCTTACTGCCTCATCGTTCATTCTATAATGAGCGGTCTTCGGGAACAAATTCAAAAGAGAAGACAACTTATTCCGCCCTACGATACGTACCGACTTCGATGTCCTCCTCGGAGCTCTCGCTCTCCTCCTCCTCGGCGGCCGCCTCGGCCTTCGCGGCGTACGCCCTCTTCAGACCATCGAACAGTAGGATCAGAGAGGGCACCACCTTCGGCGCCATCTCGATCAGCGTCGGGGGCTTCGTCGGCATCGAGATCAGCGTGCACAGGCCGAGCACGCACAGCTTCCTGTCGTGTATGCCGAGGAAGCAGTCGGTGTCGTGCAACCACTGCTTTATGAAATGGTTGGTGAAGTCGGGCATCTTCTGCAGGACGCCGAACAATAGGTGTGGGTCATAGTAGAGGGCCGCTATCAGGACCTGCAACACGACAAATATACAAATGGCGACATTGTAGGAGAACCCTCAAAAAACCGCTAGCACTAACCTGTAAGCACATGGTCCTTAGCTCGCTGGTCTTCACTTCCCTAAGCAAACGTGTAGCGACGAGCTCGACAAGCATTGGCGCCGCATTGTCGATCTTCTTCCTGCACTGCAACAGAACGATCTCGAGGAGCTTGGCGGCGTGCGACTCCGGGTCCTCGCCGACGTCCTTCGTCAGGATCTCTTTGCACATATTAAAAATGGCAAGGAGCCGTTGTTCGTTTGATAGAAATGCGTCGGTGTCAACTGTGATGTAGTTGTGGAGAGCAGGCATCATGTCCGTGAAGTGATCGATGCCGTTCTTCATGAAAACCTTAAAAATGGAATTGCCAATGTAATAGTGCACTCGAAGGGAAACGGTGACGCATACCTGATAGAGCAGCTCAAACACCTTCCACATATCGGGCGATATGCTCTGACTCGTCAGGTCGTAGATCAGGGCGAGGACCTCCTCGTAAAAGTCCTGCACCTCGTTTTGCAGTACGTGCGCAATTACTTGTAGCACGGTCGGCTCCAGCAGCCTGATCACCTCCGGCTGCTCGTCCATGACGGTCAACAACGTCTCTATCGTGCTCAGCAGCCCCATGGCCGTTATCGCCTTCTCGTCGGATCCCTCGTCCGTATCCAAAACCTTCCAAGTGAAATGCCCAGTTAGGTGAAATGATGTTAATAAGAAGGGTGAAGGGTGAAAGGGCGTTCGTTCTAGTGTAAACCTGGACTAGCACTAAGTACTCTTGGTATCCCTGCATCTATGCATCTCCTCACCTGATTGAAAGTGGTGGCCAAGTGCTGGCAGATCTCGACCGCTATCGGCGCCAGTTGTTCCGTGAACACGCAGACGAGCTTCTGCATGACACCCGTCACGTCCTCGTTCTCCGTCTCCCTGATGATGGTCAGCAGCTCGAGCGCGATCGCTTTGACCTGTGGCTTGATGTACTTGAGCGCCTTCTCCTGGTAGTTCAGCAGGCTCTGGAGCGCTATCGCCGCCTCGACCTTGACCGGCAGGTCCTTGTCGAAGAGCAAGGCGCGCACCGTCAGGTTGACGGCCTCTATCAGGACACTCTCCTGCTTGAACGAGAATTCGGCGAAATAGTGCAGCATCCAGCAGGCCCTCGCCCTCATGTGGCCGCGGTCGCTGCTGAACTCCGGGAAGACGTACTTGATGAATAGCTGATCGAGCTGGTCCCTGTACAGCTTCTTCTTGAGGAGGATGTCGGCGAGAGAGCCGACCATGTGCAGGGCGCCGTCCTTCTGCGGCGGCTCCGTCGCGGTATTCGTCAGGATCTGGGTCAGCATCACCATAGTCTTCTGCAGCATCTCCTTGCGCTTCCTGCATGACGAGTGCAGGAGCGTCTGAGCCGCCGTCACTGGCGACACGAAGTCCTCGAACACATCTGAAACGAGGCAGTACAAATGACATGTCGAGATAAGAGATAAGAAATAGTTGCATATATGTCAAAAAGTGGAAGAATACATACATGCGTTCTACAGACCAATGACAGCCATCATCTCGTGACAAAGACATAGGTTTAAAACAATCAAGCTAGTTGACAGTGCTCAGGTAACTGGTCTTTTATATAGTGATGCCATCTCTTGGCGAAATCATAACTTTAAAACAGTCAAGTGTATCGATCGTTCAGCTTACCGAATTTAACTCTAATATACTCGTGTGGGTCTACCGTCCACAGCTCGTGGTCCTCGGCCGAGTAACTCATGAGCGGGAACAGGACATCCTGTATGATGGCCGGCATGTGTGGCTTGAGTATCTTCCAGGTGTGACCGTGCGAGACTGCCTGGTTCAGGTAGTTCAACGTCTGCTGGAGCACCCTAGGAGGCACCCAGTGTCCGCCTCTGTAACCGTCCAGCACCCTCAGGAGTACCTCGAGGATGCCAGAACTGAGGGGGAGACGGAACGGTTAATTAACACTGTCTTTGAAGGGTTGCAATAAGGATTTCGTCTTTACAGAGCGACAACCAGGATCTAATTCTTAATGTTTAGGATAATTTAACCAAAGGAAAGCACCATGTCTTAACCAACTGCTTTATTAAAGATGAGCGACCGGTTTCGGCTTCATAGAAGCCATCCTCAGGCTCGCAAACAAGTTGTTTTTGTTTTTAGGACTCCTTATGTGCGGCGTCACACATACAAAACAAATACGTTGACATACACAGTTAAAATAAATAAAAATTAGAAATTAACACACATCTAACAAGATTAACTACATAACGTTCTTTCAGGACATGGATCTAGCCCTAAAGGCGTGAGCTTCCTCATTCTCGAGTTATGTAGTTAATCGATGTGTGTTAGTTTCTATTTTTTATTTATTTTAACTGTGTATGTCAACTGTTTGCGAGCCTGAGGATGGCTTCTATGAAGTCGAAACCGGTCGCTCATCTTTAATAAAGCAGTTGGTTAAGACTTGGTGTTTTCCTTTGGTTAAATCACCATGGCCAACTTTGAGAAGCTGGACAACCTTCGGTCGTTTAGGATAATTACCTGAACGTCTGCAGATACCATTCGGCGAACTCGTTGTATTCCTTGGTGACGTGGCCGGGGGAGCCGTAACGTTCGAACATCCGATACAGTATGTGCAAGGCCCATTTCTTACACTTCCACCATGGTAGGTCGGGCCTCTCGTCCTCGTCCGGCTGTAAAGCTGCTGGAGGTACCGGGCGTTCCACCACCTGATTACAAATGAATAATGAGATATGCGAAATATGTTCAATTATTAAAATTGTATTAGATAAGGGAGTAAAAGTGAACATACTGGAAATGTCTTGGTAAAATTTAAGCACCCTAGGGCTCAGGGTACTTCATATCATTAAAATATTTTATAAAATTTTGTAACCATAGTATTACATCAGTAGTGTACATCGTATCAGGTGTTTTTTTTAATTTCTTTAAAAAAAAGGCTGTGGATTGTTTGTGAATGCGCCCTACTAAAAAATTTCGTTGTCAAAAGTCAAATCGTTCCAAGCACTTCGAAGACTATTGTTCCATGGAAGAGTTGAGAGTAAAGTCACTAGATATGCAAAGTACCGCATCCATTGACCCCACGTGTAAGAGAGAGATAGAATAATTCTGAACCAAAATGGCGGCTATTTTAGGGATTTTAGTAGGAATTTTATTTTCTATACCAAACAGTTGTCGAATTTATGACAATTATTGACAAATGACATCATAACATCCTGATAACATAACATCATTTTTCCAAGCGGTAACGCGTGGTAAGTGGTCATCTAGTGACTTTAGTTAAGAGTAGTCAAGTTTGTCTTCACAGAGGTTCTCGCATTTAGATTTTTATATTCTTTAATCTCACTCATCTACACCTAGTCAAGATGTTTTTTTCAAGACACCCTGCAAGACACTAGTAACTGATTGGAACAGTTTCAATTTTTATTAAAAAAGTGAGGTTATGTCAATTTTGACATTTTTTAGTAAGGCGCATTCACAAACACTATCCACAGCCTACTATGAGGTGAAATTGAAAAAAAAGCACCCTAGTATTCACTTTTACCCCACCGATGACCACAATGTGGCTCGTTCTGAGGACCATGGAATCCGAAACTGCAACAAACAATTTTCTCAGAGAGCAAGTCCAACTTACTGACAACTTTCCCTTGCCTGCCTCGACTATTTCAGAAACCAAACAATCATAGCCACTGATAATCACCATAAAACAAACTGAACTCCCATAATAATTTATCAATGGAACATTTCAAATTCTCTCCCCATACCTGTCGGCAGACTTCCATCCACTGGGCGAATGCTTCCTTGCTGATGAGGTTCAACGGCAGGATGTACTGTGTCAAAGCGAAGTACACCTTGAGGCCCTCCTTCTGCAGCAGGACGGACTGCTCCGAAGGGTCCGGTAATAGCCTCACCTCGAGCTGGTACAGCTGGGGCAACAGGAGATTCATCGCCTCGTGCAGGTGGGCCCTCTCCTCCACCTTCTTGTACTCAAAGTTCTTCACCAGCTGATAGAGGCAGAGGAGCGCACCGTGCCAACCACTCGGATCCGGATTCGATAAATAGACACTTATCTGCAAAGGTATAAATGTATAGAATTTTAATATAGAGGGAAACAGACATGTCCCCTTACCTTGTCTACGATCTGGGTCCACCTCCCGGGGAAATCGTGCTTGACCATGTTATTGACGCAGGTGCATAGCTGCGTTCGGATGAGGTCTGGCGCATGGACGACGGCATCGACGATGCTGTCTCTGATTAGCGCCCTGTCCTGCTCGTGCAGCGCGAACGGCACAGGTTGGCCATTCTCAGACTCCCGGTCATGCCAGTTGTTCGATATCAGGTTCTTCAGGTAGATAGCGCCCGCCTGACGTACGGGCATATCACAGTCTGCCATCATTATCACTTGCAGGAGGGACGGGGCGAAACCGATTATCTTGTGGATCTAGAATACGTAACTATGTGACTTACTTGCCGATAGACATAGCCCAGTAGAGAAATATGCAAATAAAACTGATAGTATGACAGTTTACAGGGAAAAAGTTTGGTTTAGCAAATGGTAGCGTTGGAGGGCAAAGTTTATGGTGCTGTACTTCCGATGAGGAGTGAAGAGCTGGGCTGCGTATGACAATGATTTTATACGTTATATCCCACACTAAAGAAATAGTTCGAAACTAGTGAAACATGACTGAGAATTGGACACATTGTCTGAACGAACGACCAGGCTCTACATATTTTTCTCAATTCAAACTATAAAAAGCAGCCTAGGTGCATAAACCATGAGTCATATGGAAATGAGAATTTTCTGACATAACCTAGCAAAACCTAACATGCCAGGTTGACTAAACCAAACATGTTCTACTCCATACACGTCCTGGACATCGCCACAAACCCGCCCGCTGCGACCTGACCCATCGGCGACATCCACGCGCCTCGCACGTGGAAACCGCACAGTCATCCCGGGAGGACACGCGGGGCCCCCGTTAACGTCTACTTGCCTGGTCGAGCTGTATCTCGGCCTGCTGACGCTGGTTGGGGTCGATGGTCGCCCTCAGGAGCTCGATCAACTTTCGGATCTCCATGCTTCCGGGGCCCGGGACACTTTACTACCGCAACTCCGGGGTGGCGTGAGGGGCACGCTGGGGGCTCTGCTCTGCCTGGCCGGGCGACGCGATGGCGCTCTCTCTCTCACTCGCTATCGCGCTCTTCCCGGATGGCGCGCACACACGCTCGCATGCACACGCAAGAATTTTCAGTTCCCGGACACGACGATACGATGTCGATGTCAAATGGAGAACCACGCACAGAACATCTATATCTATATTCTATACATCTAACCACGGGACCTATGCATGGGACGATGGTATCGGGACGACGAGGGTTAACATCATGGAACGAGAAAGTGGATGCATGGAAGGTTTACCTTTTAGTTTACCTTGCCTCTGTGAAAATGCTAGCCGTGCCAAGATATTGGATTACCACAAAATTGAGCCACAAGGGCTCTGGATGTAGAGCGGTGTATAGTGCAGCTCCCTTGACACTAAACAAAAACACTCGTCTTCCGTTTTCCTCCTCCTGTTGAAATCATGGAACAACCCCTCGCTCTGGATACGTGCATGTGTACATCGTTTTATTCCGGGCGCGAAATTCGAATTATTCACAAGGTTCCCACCAATTTAAATAGTTAATCCGATGAATTTACTAATTAGAACTGGATTGCTGCTATGCTTCGTTCGAACGACGACAACCCGGACGTAGGGAATGGTCGAACAGGTTCGTCGGGGTGCCGCCTCTTGACTTTTCTCGTTCCGTCCCTCATATGTCAAAAATCAAAAACAAACATTGTAACGTGTAAACGCGCTTGGTCTCCCCGTTATCCTGCGGCGCCCCGTGTGCTTTTTGATTACCCCCTTTCAGTAATACGCCGCCCAGATGCCTCCGAAGAAGCGAGAGAAGGACCCCGACTCGACGAAGAACCCCCGCATCGACCACATCCAGGCCGATCATGAGTTGTTCCTGCAGGCGTTCGAGAGTGAGCAATGCCCTTTTCCTTGTTATTTAAATTCGAATCGTGACATTGAGCGGGTGGATTAGAACGGCGATGAGTCGTTCACCATCGTACGATGGAATCTGGCATGGCTTTGAGTGAGAAAAAGGTCGCATTGCGACGATCCCCCCTAGGAAGATTCGTCCATCGGGAAATAAACACTCGATGTTATGTTTCATGACAGAATTATGTAAAATTAACGGAAGATGTGTCGCGTTCTGTTTATATTTGGTACTAATGATTATTTTAATGAGTTTTTCTTATACTACTTGCCTAGGTTAGGAACCTTATCAGGGGATATTTAAAGTAACACTAGTTACACCATTTAAAGAAGTACTCATTAGTCAACCCAATTCACTTTGGTTTTGCCCGTTTGAAAGCCATCAAGATTAATATTTGCATAAGTAGTCATTTCGCTTTATTTATAGGCGACATTCAAGAATAATAACATCAAATTTCTTTTGATTTCATTTGACTATATTTCTTTTTTAGAGCCCACCCAGATATACAGGTACCTGCGGACGAGAAACATGTGTTCTGTAAGTCAGGTTTTATCTCTCTGATCCTCATCGAAAGCTAACTTGTTCTCTCCCCGCAGCCGATTTTCCTCAATCGTACCCTAACGTACATGAGGGAGAGGATGTCGAGGACCCACAAAAACCGCCAGAATTTCAAAGTAGACTCCCTCCTGGAAAAGCTCTCGACCAAACGGGACTCCCTCACCATTCAACCGGGTTACATCAACCTCACCTTCCTCGGCTTCAATAACAAGTCGCCCGAGTACAACACCCAAATCGCCCAGGTCGAGACCGTTCTGCTGAAAATCAGCCACAAGAAGCGCAAGGACAGCTCGTCGCCGAGCATGCAGGTCACCCTCGGCACGACCGACGTGCCCGTCAACCCAAACGAGCACGAGCTGCCGCCGACCGCGCCGACCATCAGCATACCGACCGAGTCCTTCAACGCGTCGACGGGTCCCCTGGTCAAGTCGTACATCCTGCTGTTCCGTGTGAGGTTGTTGCCGACCAAGGACGGCGACGATGAGGAGCCGGCTCTCAAGAAGCGCAGATCGAACGGCAACGTCGAGAGCGATGTCAAGTTGTACGGCGCCGAGCTGACCATCTACGATAAACACAACAGGTGTTACCTGAGCGACGGTGATTATGATATCGTCATGCAAGACTTCTCGGTGAACAGCCGTAACTCGCCGAAGAAGCACTCGAGCTGGGAGAATGTGAACGATCTAGTGGAGACGTGCGGGAACCTGGACGCCTTTATAAAAGGTATCGAGACATGTAGGTTTTTACATGGTCTCATTACAAGGAGTGTATGTGCAGTCTTTATGGAGTGAATTTACAGACGCTTAAACAAAAAACATGTTATTTATAGTTTCCCATTTATTACTGACAATAATATCATTGATAAAGGTACTGCAAACAAGAATAACATGTTTGTAACATAAATTTCTGCTTGCTGGGACGAACTTTGTGCAATTCTATTAAACCGTCCTCTTCTCCTTGTCGCTGCAGGTGCTATACTGAAGTTTAAGCTGAATTGGTCTCCGGAGGCTTCTGCCCGAATAGTAGAGCGCCCCAAGCCGTACCCGTTGCAGGAGAACAAGGAGAACCTCCCGGCGATGATGAACGCCAACAATAACAACAACATGGAGAAGCTTCAGATTGTCTATCAGTTTGTCTACAATAATAACTCGAGGCAGCAGACGGAGGCGTGTGAAGACCTGCACTGCCCCTGGTGCAGCCTGAACTGTAATCAGTTGTATACGCTGCTCAAGCACCTGAAACTATGCCACTCTAGGTAAGTTGTAGATAAGAAGGGGGACAATGATTATGCATTAATTAATATAGTATAGTCTTGTTTCATAGCCCTTATCATTTTCAGATTCACATTCACCTATGTTCCTATTTCGGTGGGCGCGAGGATAGACGTCGCCATAAACGAGATGTACGACGGCTCGTACACAGGCTCGCCCCACGACTTGATCTCCCAGCAGACCGTATGTGCGTTCTCGAGGAACGGACCCGTCAGGAGGGCGTCCATCACCCACATCCTCGTCTGCCACCCGAAGCGGCCCAAGCCTAGCCTGTCGGAGTTCCTCGAGCTCGACGACTGCGAGTTCGACGGCCAGAGACCGTTCATCACGGGACACAACAGGTTGAACGATTTTCTTTGTCGTTACGTTATGAAGCTTAGTGAGTGATGCTGAATGTATCGATAGCAGGATACTCAAACTGATAGTAACATGTTGCAATAACTTCTATGTAACCTTACCTATAACTGACTGCCAAAGAGTACTTTCTGATTGCTTCATAAAGTGTCTCCTTGCATGAATATACATTTTCTTTTGTGTTATTATTTTAAAGGGAAAAATTAATCCACATTAACTATGCTGGAGATAACACATTTAGTTGTTCCCACAGATAAAATCTTGAAGAATGCCGACAGATATTATCTTTAAAATTTGGAAAAGCCTTTCGATCTCTACATTATAGGAATTACGGAAATTGCTATTCGTCTCATTACTTTTACTCTCTAATTTAGATGCCACATTATCTTTTGGCAGCGTCAAAATAGTCGCTGCCCCCTTAGCACACTGCTGCCATGTGAGCCATCGAAGCGTTCGTATTTATAGCCATCGCACCACCGTTTCCTCCCCCGTGATTTACAGTATCACCACTTTTGCAGGCTGTACCATCACACGACGACCTGCCTGCCGATCTACCCCAAGGAGATGGACGTCGACTCCGAGGGCGAGAATGACCCCGAATGGTTGCAGAACAAGACGATGATGATGATCGATGAATTCACGGACGTTAACGAGGGTGAGAAAGAGCTGATGAAGATGTGGAACCTGCATGTGATGAAGTTCGGCTTCGTCGGGGACTGTCAGATACCGCTCGCCTGCCAGATGTTCGTCCAGCACAGAGGTGAGGCATTGTGGTCGTTTGTAGGAAATGATCTTTGTAGCAAAGGTGATTGGGTATTGTTTCATAGGATATCATTTTGGCAGTGATAGTGATAGTCTAGCAGTAAAGTTAATCAGTTAGTTATGGATTTGTCATTATATCATATATTACCACTGTATCATAGGTTCCCTAGATAAGTCTGAGGTTAGTCACCTTATATATCACTAGTCAGATTTAAAGTTAGTCACAGAAGGTTCTGACATTAGATCAGATAAGTTAGTCATGAAGATGAATAACTTCACTGGTCAAAACTTAGTTTGTTACATTTATATGACAATAGGAATTCCAGTTGGTTCAGTATGAAAATAGTTTTGTTTTATATTTTTAGATTCATATATATAACACTTTTGCTTCTAATTAGTCAAGTAATAACTTTATAGTAAAATATAGAATTTACCATTAGTACACCATCGTACCATGGTTAATGAAGTTATTGAAGAAAATCATGATTCGATTTCCAGGTAAAGAGCTGCTTCTAAAAAATCTGTACAGGAACTTCGTGGTACACATGTGCAGCCTGTTCGACTTTGGGCTGGTGAGCGCCGTCTGTCTGTATACGATAATCCAGAAGCTGCAGGAGTTGGTCGGCGACACGGGCCCCATCAGGACGATCCTGAAGGAGTCGCGGGAGGCCCAGATCGACACGTGGTCGAGGACCGTCAACGTGCCTGCGGCGACGGCGGCGGCCGTCGTCGCGAAGACGCCGCTGCGGAAGGCGGCCGCCGTCGGCAACCAGAGAAGGAAAGGGACGCCGACGCCTAACGACATCGCCGCGAGGAGGAAGTCGACGTGCGGCGAGCCGGCGCGCAAGAGGCTCTCGCTGAGCAAAAGTGACCAAAAATCTAGTTAGTAAGGTTGTATCATTGTTAACAGTAAATTATTATTAATGTAGGGTTACTGCGTAAAAAGGTGTTTGAAATGGAACGAGTTTGTCTTCTTGAGAAGGGACTAAATTGGTAATTTGTGTGCTGTGTGCAGTGCGTTTGGAAAATTATTAGTAGTCGGGCGCTGAACGCGCAGTAAGGTGAGCGTTTAGTCGGTTCCAAAGTACAAATTAGGCGATATAATAAATAATCTATTTTTTAACTCTTGAATACGGATTTCAAACATGATTGGACTTCACTTTTTACAAGTTATGAGGAAGCGACGCACTGCACGGGTAACCTTTGGAAAATCTAATCTCTGAAGAGCTTAAGTGGAAAGCAAAGTGTGAGTAAAATATGTTTTTTTTTTGTTATTTGTTATAAATATTTACATTTATTTGACGAGTCGACATTCTGTCTTTTATATATATTATGTAATTGTAGCTCTTGCTAGATGATAAACTTTTTCAAAGTACATTACGTGCGTTTTCATACCCTGACATGCCATACATGTATACTTTTAAACTTATATTGGGTGTCTTTTTTTAAATTTCAACTCATAACATATATGTAATACTCCTATATCACAGTATATTAAATTCTAACAGTACAGTCACTTGGGCGTGTTCGAACACCCATCACCTCTCCTCGTCCCACTTCCCTTAGTCTACGAACTTCCCGCCGAGAGGGCCCACCTCTCGTCGTCGTACCTCTCCCGCTCTACGAACTTACCGGGATAACGATATTTTTATTACTTTACAACCACCTGCAAAAAACGCCGGCATTTTCATGGACATCAAAGAAGTGAGCATACTGTTAGAATTATATATACTGTGCCTGTGCCTATATTGCTAACAGAGAGAGAGGTTTGGGCGAAAACATCCATCTCATGTGACTGGGTCTGTAACGCGCAGACGTCTGTTATGGCCAATGAAATCAGTGGATTCGCATCACGTGTATATTTACGTCACGTCGAGCGGCATGTGTTTGTTTACGTATTTTGGGATTTTAGTGATTTTACGTTTAGTATTTTAAAACAAGTAAGTTTTTTGACTAACAGTTCTTATAACAAGTTGCAACGCTAGCCAATACTGGCAACTTTTATTTGAACCATTTTTCGATTCGATGAGAAAACACTATCCTTTTTTGCGTTACGTTTTGTTTTGCATTAACCACGCGTAAATTTTATATTTATGATTATACTCCAAACTCCAATTGTGAAAAACTGACAATTAGTATAGAGTTGTCGAAGAAATAATAAGGGTCAATAATTATTATTTACTTGGAATTGGTGAACGCTTTACGAGACAGATTTTGTAATACCTACGGGGCCATTGTTCACCGTCGCGCTTGCGCTTCATCTACCAAGTCATTGACTTCTGTCTCACTTGTTTTCGCCAGACTCACTATGGGACGAGATAGGACGCTAGCGATATAGGAGTATTACATATATGACTCATAAGTAGGCTGTGGATAGTGTTTGTGAATGCGCCTTACTAAAAATGCCAAAATTGATATAACCTCACTTTTTTAATAAAAATTGAAACTGCTCCAATCAGTTACTAGTGTCTTGAAAAAGATACTATTAATTAGGCGTAGATGAGTGAGCTGTCGTTTTCAAGACATTATTAACCGATTGGAGCAGTTTCAATTTTTAATAAAAAAGTGAGGTTATGTCAATTTTGACATATTTTAGTAAGGCGCATTCACAAACACTATCCACACCCTACTGAGGTGAAATTTAAAAAAACCACCAGATACAATTTGTTTATGGTAAATGGTAGAGGTTATGTTCAAAAGGTGGCACCAGGATGCATCAAAACGAAAGATACTTTGTAATTATTTTATTTAAATCCCTTATTTAAAAAAAAACCTTATTCCTTCTTGGCCGCCTTCGGCTTCTTCACCGGCAGAGGCTTCTGCGACCTTAGCACCGCACTAGCCCTTCGCAGCGCAGCCTATAGATACAACACAATTAACTCCAATGAAATCACCATGAATCACACCCTCTTACCTTGGTAAGATCGGTACGATATCTGTTGGCGTCCAGTAGACGCTTCAACTTGTACAACGATCTCCTAGGCCCCGACTTCATGGTCCTCTTGACGACGCTCTGCCTCGGTTTGAACTGAAACACGAGTAAACCCTCTGAAGTGTCCATGTTCGTTTATGATTCGATGTGCTTTACCTGCTTCCTGGATTTCTTGAGGACGACATTGAAGCCTTTCTTGTCGGGTCCAGGGGCGATCGCGACCGTCTTCTTGTGCACGAGACCGTTGTACCTGTACGAGTTCAGGTTCGTCAAGTTATTGGGTTCCTAAAACGGGTATAATAGGTTTAGAGAAGGGTGTATATATATGGAGGTGCGGGGGCTTACAGTGCTGAAAGGTTTCGAGATGTTCCTCTTCTTCAGCAGGTAAGCGCTGTTGTTTCGGATGATACTCCACACTAGATGCGAAGACATTTTGCCAAAGTTCTGCTGTAAGAAAAATCGAGTTTAGTACCAAGTTTCGAAAGAAATTCGAAGATACACACGTTTCCTAACCTGTACTAGTGGAAAAAGAAAGATGGACGCGACGTAGGAAACGGAAATACATACTTGCATGAAACGTGAAGTTCGCTAGAGGCGCGTTCGATTTTATTTCCATGAACAATGTCTAACTGTTGGAATCTCCGCAAGCTTCTTTGAAAGATTCAGAATTGTCTTTGAAAACGTTATAAGTCGCTTGTTAAATTGAATCTTTTGTTCTTTAGGGAGATCCAACGATATCTGAAACTGTTTAAAAAAATGGTATTTCTTACACGTAATTGCAACAAGTACAGAAATTCCACGACAAAAACTCTTGCCACAAACTTCTTAAAGTACGGTATAACAATTGCAACTCCTTTGAAAGAGTCGTGACTTGTTGAAATCTTAACACGTGATTTTGAAATTCCCAAGATTTCATTGAAATTGTGCAACTTCTTTAAAGGGCGTCATAAATACATCAACAATTCCCACCAAAAGTTTTATGACTTTTTCACCAATAGCAAACGACGTGTATTAGGTGTTGTCTAACTTTACTACCTTTTCTCGTTTCGTGGATGTTTTCTTCTCAGTGGATTTACTACAGGTACCTTATTGGTTGAAAAATCTTGGAAATTTCTTTACAACTCCCTTAAAATCCTTAGAAGGTTACATTCCAAGTTAGATTTTGTGCTTAATTTGGTAACAAATCTTTTTTAAAAATAATTTTGGCCAAATAAATAACTTAGGGACATCCATGACTTCTTCGAAAATGCCGGAACTCCTTCAAAGATGTAACAAATTACACTTCCAACTTCGTATTTTCCTTAATTACAACTCTCTCAGAAGTGTCATTAGTCCAATAAAGTCTTCAGGAGTTCCCTATAAACTCCCCAATTTTGATCCTAAAAATGACTTCATCTCTACTAAAAGCGTCAGAACTTTGTTAAAATATATCATAAGTTCATTAAAAAAAACCCAAGTCCAAGTGCCCTTAAAAGTTATTTTGAGAATTTAGAATTATATTTGGAAACTATTGTTTTTTTTTTTCAAGATATACGCGCCAATTTCTTCAAAAGTGTCATCATAGATACTGTTTTTCCTGTCAGAACTCCTTTAAAAGCATTATAAATGTTTGAAAAACACGCAGAAGGATCTGCTTGCCAAAGCGAAATGTTATAAATATCCTTGAAAACGATATATGGGCAGGCCAAGGGGAAGATGGGTTTGCAGTAAAAGATTACAAACTTGAAGTCAGGAAGAAAAAAGTGATGACTGAAGAGATGAAAGAGTTGGAAGGGTTTAGTGACAGTGATCGTTTTAAGCGAAAAGGTTACTCCATCTTGAAACTTCGTAGTAATATGTTTAATATCTAAAAGAGGAAGCATGATCACTGGGAATTGAAACATAGCATCCCGTAACCTCCTTTTGGGCACAGCAAACTGTACCTATAATCATATTTATAGGGATTAAGGAATAGGGTACCTAAAGTTATAAATATGTTAGGATGGCTCCATAACATGTACCACACAGGCTTAATCGAGTTTTACAGTTAGTCCGTTAACAGTTTCCCCTAACTAACCATCTCAGTTATTAGCGGCGTGACGTCCCGCCAGATATGTATCCCTCATTCAAAATCCCAACAATGCGAACGTCCAAACGTCTGCCCGACCGCCGTCGCGACGTCTATAAATACCATCCCGTTGTCACAGATCCGAATGCCAATATTTACACGTCGAGAAGCTGCTGCCCAGGCATACAGGGAGCAGCAGGAGAGCGTCGCGACGCTTAAATATATCCATCAACGATAGGCGCGATGTTCCATTTGTAATCGGCGTGGTGGTCAGTGTTATCCCCGACATCGTCATCCCCGAGAGCGGATCGTCCCGCGGGACATGCAGAACGGAGAGGTGAGTACTTATAGTAGGCAGATAGTCCCACTAGGGAGAGGGTAGAGATGCCGCCGTACGGTGGACGGCGTGCGCTCCCGAGGGAACCTTTCCGGTCTATTTGTATGAATGATAATAGAGGAGAGGATGGGATTAAAAATAACCTTGTTAGCGGCCAATTCACATACATACGCTCGCACGCCGCCCGAGCATTCACTGGAAGAAGTACGGTATTGAGGTGTTCTAGAGGAAGTCGGTAGGTAGATTTGTAGTGAGTATAGCGCATATAGTGAAAATTCGACTATTAACTTCAACGTCCACTCGATTTAACTCCTGCGCTATTTTCAGGATAGAGATTTTGCCGAAGGAGGATGAGTAACCTGTTGAAGCAGTCTTTGAGGGGGAACATACACAAAATCAGAGAGTTCGAACTAGAGAAGGTGAGATAATGTATAGATCGAGGTGATACGCACCTAGAACATGTCGCTTCTAGTTGTGATTCAGATCATTGTAAAGGTGAAGGCAGAAGATGCGTATGAGTGACTATAGTAAATCCACCGAGAAGAAAACTTCCAAGAAACACAAACGTCAAAATTCGCCTTGACTATAATTTATCTTTTACTAAAAGGATGTTCATTTCTTTCTTTTCTGTATACATTTAAAATAATGGTTTTCTCCCCGCAGCTTGAGTATGTTAACTATGTAACTTAACTATGAAAAGTTTTATGACTTTTCCACCAATAGCAAACGACGTGTATTAGGTGTTGTCTAACTTTACTACCTTTTCTCGTTTCGTGGATGTTTTCTTCTCAGTGGATTTACTACAGAAATAAACATGTTTGTGACATGTTTGCTGCTCGCTAGACGAAACTTAAGAGTGTCGTTGTTAGGAGAAAAGTGTGAGAACTTTACGATATTGCCTTGCTATGTTGAATTAGTAATAAAAAAATACCCACAACAGAAAAGTAGGTGTATTTTGCTGTGGCATAGACCAGCTTATTATTATGTACTTTATATAATTTTCCCAAAACGAATTTGCTATAATAAGAACTGTAGGCTTCCAAGTTAGATTTAGTAGCAATATCTCTCATTGAACTGCAAGACACACATGTTTTATTGCAATTCGCCTCCAATAAGTTATAATACAAAAGAAATATACTATTTTTTGTAAGCTTGTCTGATCAAGCTACCAAACTAGCACTTGTCGCATTTTGGTACCTTTCGCACATCTCAACTCGGAGTCTTCCAGGTGAACCTCGTGGAGGAGTTCGACATCCTCCAGATAGTCGGCGAGGGCTGGTTCGGGAAGATCCTGCTCGTCGAGCACAAGGCGACCGACACGGAGATGGTCCTGAAGGCGTTACCGAAGCCCTACACGTCCCTCAAGGACTTCTACAGGGAGTTCCACTACGGCCTCCACCTCGGCGTCCACAAGAACATCATCACCGCCTACGACGTCGCCTTCGAAACGGCCGGCTTCTACGTCTTCTCGCAGGAGTACGCCCCCCTAGGTAAATTGGTAATTTGGAAGTCCAAAAGGACCTATGAGAGGATTGAAGGTGTCCCCTGGACGTCCATTGGGCTTTAGATCGTAATGGACTCTGTATCTCAAAAAGACGCAGATTGAGTAAGTCCTTTGGACTGTAACTAATAGGATTTCCGCCCGCAGGCGACCTGACCTCTAACGTGTCCGAGATCGGCATCGG
The DNA here is from genome assembly GCA_946251905.1 of Cryptocephalus moraei. NCBI lineage: Eukaryota > Metazoa > Arthropoda > Insecta > Coleoptera > Chrysomelidae > Cryptocephalus > Cryptocephalus moraei. Next base: position 17,464,136 of record OX276465.1, on the reverse strand, counting down.
CGAGCTGCACACCAAGAGGGTGGCGAAGCAGCTGGCGGCCGCCCTCGAGCACATGCACTCCAGGGACTTGGTCCACAGGGACGTCAAGCTCGACAACATCCTCATCTTCAAGTCGGACTTCTCGAGGATCAAGCTGTGCGACTTCGGGGAGACCCGCAGGGGCGGCTCGGTCGTGCAGCGCAGGAACGAGTGGCTGCCCTACGCCGCCCCCGAGATCCTCCAGGTGCCAACCGACGGAGATTACATGTAAGGGACATGCTCTCTTTAATGATGTTGTAACGAAGTGAACGATACTCTGCGTATTGCTGGTCGGGATGCTTTACAGCTAAACGCTCTTGAGAGATATTTCACTCTGCGAATATTGTAGAAATCATTTCTTCTCAAAAATCTTTAGAATGTCTTTTTCTAATTAACTTCAGGTGTTAGGCCATTGCATGTTACCATCTTTTGTCCTTGATACACTTCTTCTTCCTTTGGAAATAATAGGAGTAATGCCATTTGGCGATGGATCCCTTTTTTGAAGAAACTGTAGAGCGTTTTGTGTGGAACAAACGCATAAATTTTTAATTAATTTAATTAATTTAAACGCACTCTACTTTTACGCACGCCTATGGAATCCATATAAGTACCCACGAAACATCAAAATCGGACTGTCTGTCACTCCTATTATTTTCAAACGTGGTATAGATTTTTACAGGTAGGCGGTTCTTATTTATTCATTCGTTCTTTCCATTGTTTTCTATGTTCTTTGATTCCTTTGTTCAAATCGAATATGTTTAGTTCGTTTCTTATCCTAACCATCCTGGAACAGTCTTTAACCCCCCCTTAAAAAGATTTGAATGTTTGCATTACTGGTTGCCTGCTGGAGCGCAGGTATCATAGAGATAAAAGATAGAGGAGGTAACAAATGTGGTTGGAACAAATAGACCAAAGAAACAGAAACAGAAACAGACCAAAGTGGCTTCTGCATATGGCCGACTTCCTGTAAGAATTTGAGTTATTTGCATTTCTGGACTTTTATAGTTCTCAGAGTCCTTAAGACATGTTTTTGAAGAATTGAGTGTATAACATTTATGGCTAAATCTGTAAGGAGCAGTTTGCAGTTGTCATTTTGCGAGTAAGTTGTAAGTTGTAAGCTTGTAAGTTTTATCAAAATTCACTACAATATTTTCTTCCAAACTCTGAGCTGCTTATTCTGCTATCGAATGTGTATCATAAACTCCACTAAAAATTTTGACTAAATCTTCTCTAAAGGGCACTTCACACTTGTCATTTTTGGGTTTATAGAAATTTTCTCAAAAATCTACTTCAGAATTGTTCTCTAAACTTTAAACATTTATTGTACTATCGAATATGTCTAATAAAGTTCCATAAAAATTTCGGCTAAATTTTCTCTAAAGGGCACTTTACACTAGTCATCTTTCGGTTTTTATAAATTTCCTTAAAATCTACCACAAAATTATTCTTTAAACTTTAAATATTTATTCTACTCTCGAATATGAAAAATAAAGTTCAATAAAAATTTTGCCTAACTCTTCTATAAAGGGCACTTCACACTTGTCATTTTTCGGGTTTTACAAATTTTCTCAAAATCCACTGCAATATTTTCCTTAAAACTTTTAACATGTATTGCACTATTGAATATGTATAATAAACTTCAATAAAAATTTTGGCTAGATCTTATCTAAAGGGCACTTCACACTTGTCATTTTTCGGTTTTTAAAAGTTTTCTCAAAAACTCACTACAGTATTTTCATTAAAACTTTAAACATTTATTCTACTGCTGAATATATCTAATAAATTCAATAAAAATGTTGGCTAAATCTTCTCTAAAGGGCACTTCATACTTGTCATTTTTCGGTTTTTATAAATTTCCTCAAAAATCCAATATAATATCTTGCTTAAAACTTTAAACGTTTATTCTACTATCGAATAAGTCTATTAAAGTTCAATACAAATTTTAGCTAAATCCTCTCTAAAGGGCACTTCACACTTGTCATTTTTCGGTTTATAGAAATTTTCTCAAAAATCTACTTCAAAATTGTTCTTTAAACTTTAAATATTTATTCTACTCTCGAATATGAAAAATGAAGTTCAATCAAAATTTTGCCTAAATCTTCTATAAAGGGCACTTCACACTTGTCATTTTTCGGTTTTTATAAATCTCCGTAAAATATATCACAAAATTATTCTTTAAACTTTAAATATTTATTCTACTCTCGAATATGTCTAATAAAGTTCAATAAAATGTTTGTCCAAATCTTCTCTAAAGGGCACTTCACACTTTTCATTTTTCGGTTTTTACAAATTTTCTCAAAATCCACTGCAATATTTTTCTCTAAACTTTAAACATTTATTCTATTCGCCACAATCTATTCATTGCTTCTAATGTTTTAATGGATGGTTCGCATCGACGTTTCAAAACGCTATTGAGAATAAAAAGTGAATGGATGTTGGGCGACCGAGAAAAATTCCCGACTAGACGTTTGGCACCTACACGCACGTTACAATATTTCCGACAGTTTTCTGAAAAAGTGCCAGTAGCATGATCGTTTCGTTTCCGGATAATTAAACAGATTTAATAATAACAGAAATTTAGGTTGGGAAGTCCCATTATTCTCCTTTATAGACTACCTAAGTGCTGACGTCACGCGAGGGGGGCGGAGCTTCCAAACCTTTCCAAACAAATCGAGAAAGTGTGCAATTTGTCCATAAGAGAGTTTTAATTCTACATTTATTCCTAATTTTGTTGTAAATAAGAGTTGCCAGTATTGTGACAAAGTTTGTTCAAACCTATGTTATCACCAAATATTTCTAGATAGGTACCTAAGTAGTACAATGTAGTTTTGGCCCATATTATATGTTATAGGTTATGTTATCATTTTATTTTCATCAAAACTCATCAGTTTTGTTATGTTTAGTGGTGCTGCTGTGTTTAAAGACCGTTTTTTAGGCTCGTGGTCAATATCTATAGTCAGGGTTATGTGTTTTGTGCCCGACTGTAAGCACTACAGTGACCAAAAAGTTCACGTCACCTTATTCACGTCAAAACTAATAACAAACTTGAAAATAAAATCTTCTAATGGGAAAATTGCACGCTTTCTCGGTTTGTTTGGGAAGGTTTCTTAGCTCCGCCCATTTGTGACGTCACGCTTAGGTAGTCCACTACCTCCCACCGTTTACAGTGACCACAATAATTACAGGGCGAAGACGTCCCACGACGTCTGGCAGTTCGGCATAGTGATCTTCGTCTGCCTGACGGGTTGCCTGCCGTGGCAGAAGGCCGCGTTGGACGACCCGCGGTACGTCCGCTATCTGTCGTGGCAGAACACGAACATTCCGCTCAAACGCCAGCCGAAGCTGTTCAAGCTCGTCTCGTCGAAGGCGCAACGGCTGTTCAAGAAGTACCTCGAGCCGAGGCCGGAGAAGCGACCGGAGGGCCTGGCCGAGGTGTACAGGTTCCTCGAGGACAGGTGGCTCTCGAAAGGTAAGGCGACAGAGGACATTCGAAAAGAGTCCGTTATCTCTATACAAAACCATGGGACTTAATATTTTAATATGCAGGTGTTTGTGTTCGTGCAGTCGCCCAAGTAAAATCGTATATGTGAATGTATGGTTATCTACAGATAAAGAATTAAAGGGTCCATTGTGTCGCAATTTTGTTTACGACAGCGGCACTTCCTTTGTATCTTCTTCTTCTTCTATGGAGCAGGTGTAGTCTTCTTCGGCACTTATACTCGAGAAAGCAGTGGTGCTGCTATTTGAAAGTGAATTCATTGTTAGAGTTATTATCCGTAATGATACGCCCATGGACGACCATGGCTTTTCACCACATAAAAAGCCATTAAGTGTTTTTGTTGCCGTTTCAACTCTGACTGGATAAAGTCTACTATACACGCCGAGGGTAAGGTGTAACGTCATTTGAACCACCTCTTTCTACTTTTTAAGGCCCTGTCCGTATTTTCCCTCTCTCAACAACAATGTTGCGCCCACAATTTGGACTTTGTCTCGCCATTGGACTAAACCGACTTAACATTAAGGCTCGAGAGCATGCCAATATTAGCACTGGACCCGAGTGGTTTCAAAATTTGAGCCGCTTTAAGTGTAGGGCTAGAGTTTGAGCGCCTCAAATATGCTATAACATTTAGTCCTGAACACCTTTGAGCCATAAAAACCCTAACTTCGAGGCTTATTTTTGAGTCAGTGAGCAACTGAGATTTTGAGCAACACGACAATAAGGCCTTATTGTGTGGAGATATTGAGTCGCCTGAGGTCTAAACGTCCCAAAATTTGAGTGGCTATAATGTTGGGGCCGCACTTGAAGGTCGTGTGAGGCTAAAAGGACTCATGCATAAGCGCTAAAACTTTCAGATCCTGTTATGAGTCAGCTCAGAACTCAACTGAATGAAAAGTTGAATTTTGAATTATTGTATTAAGCTTGCTTGGGGTAATGTTCATTTCATTCTTTCGTTTCCTTCTCCAATTTTGGCGTTGTAGTCTCCCATTGCGATAGTTGCCCCTAGTTTGTTTTTTGTTAGTTTTAGCACATTTTTGAGTTCTTCATAAAATGACTACCTCGTCGTCACTTTTTTCAGCTGTTGGGACATACACCTGAATTAAGTTCATGCTGCTGAAGGTATCTGAGTAGTATTTTTTAACTTCTTCAAGAATGTCCTCTCTCTTTGTGAGTATGTTACCACTACCATCTTACTCAATGTAGTGTTTCAATTTCTTTACTGGGTTCACTAGTTTACTGGTTGACCGATGCGGAATGTTCGTGAGTAGGACCGGAAATAGAGCCTAATTTACATATAAATTACTCGATTGGCTCTACAATATCTAAATTATGCTCGTTACGACTTAAGTATCATTCACATAAGCAGTAGTGCAGTTGTAGGGGTAGTGCGGTGGTATTGTAAAAAAATTAAGCCTGTGTATGTTAACGACAGCGTTCACATCGACGACCTTGTGGGAAGGTAGTGGTAGCGGTAGTGTAGAACCTATCAAGCTTTTAGCTTCTGCACTACACGCGCATACAAGCACCAATCAGAGACGAGTGCTGACGTCGGCCGCGTCGGCGTGTGTTGTTTTGTTTACAAATTGTTTAACTTCAACTACAACTACAGTTTTGTTTCGAGTTAATTTTCTCAGTAAGTTTAAGTTTTCAAGGTGGACTATCCAAATCAAGAATACATTTTGCAACAACGACGTGTTTGTCTATATACGAGTAGGAACGAATAGGTAACAGAACATACTGCTTCTTCAGCAGCACCTGCCCTGCAATTGCACTACTGCTTATGTGAATGATACTTTATTATACTAGCGTCTAAAACGTGTCGACGTATTTGTAGGCATGGAGAAGACGAACGAGACCGCGAAAGAGGAGGAGGGCCTCTGCCCGTCGATGTACAGCTTCCACAGCAGCCCCGAGGAGAAGAACAAGCTCCTGTTCACCTTGAGCCAGTACGGGCTCGAGACGACCGTCGACAGGACCGCCAAGAAGGACAGGATAAGGCAGTGGATCCAGAACAGCGTCATCGAGGAGGACGACGAGTCGATCGACGGGGGCACCGACGACGACGACGACGAGAACGTCAGGATCCACGACAACCAGAACGGGCCGGCTGGCGAGAGGGGCGAGCGGGGTCCGCTCGGCCTCGCGAGGGCGAGGCGGTCCTCCGAGGCGCACCAGAGGAGGCTCGCGACGCTGCGGAGGGCCTCGGCCATCGCGACGGGGCCCTACAGGTCGCCGGTCGACCCGCGCGTCCCCCTCGACAGGCAGCGCCCCGCCGCCGTCGTCGCCCCCAATAAGCTGCCGAACTCGCTCAACTCCTCCGAGAGCAACTTCAGCAGCGACGACTCGGCGGGCGCCGCGACGCTCGTCAGGCACCGCGTCGGCGTGCAGCATCCGCAGGCGCCCCGCAGGGGGCAGCAGGGGGCGTGACGGGCGGGGCCCCCCTAAAATCGAACCGTTATTGTGATGCTGTCGTTCGTCTCCGTGCCGCGAACGACGGACGGGACGAGATAAAAGTGATAAGTCCCGGATTGGTTCACGTGTGTGATCCACCGGATCAGTGGCGGCGGGGGTGCCTATCTACTAATTTGTTAGATGTTTCGTCGTCCTTCTCCAAGACGATTTGCCGTTATGTGAAATGTACGCCACGCACAAGAAGTATCGCATATTTGGTTTCCAACAGGCCGAATAGTAAATATCGTTTCTCCATCCCCTATGTAAGAAGTCACAAAAACTTGAACAACCAAATCCCTCATAACAAAAACAGATTACAACCTGCACACCTACGAATACACGCACGTGCCCTTTCGTCGGCGCTTGTCATCAAGCTTTAGGTGCTTGTCTCTAATGGCAACCGGCGTTTGATACTTGTTTCTGCCCAGGTTTATCTATTAAATTGTATTTCTTCCTACCAGTTATACTACCAGTCCATCGCAGCTCCATCTACATTTCCTATGGGAAAGCAATGGAGCATGGAAACCTTCCTTGCGATGTTAGATCTCCTCTCTCTCTCTCTCTCTCTCTCTCTCTCTCTCTCTCTCTCTCTCTCTCTCGCTCTCTCTCGCTCTCTCTCTTTCTCGTTTACTTCCCTTACACTAACAGTATAAAACGGATTCTAGGACCAAATATGAACATAACCTCACTCTCGTAAGCGCGTGTTTGGGGGCCGTTTTGGGGCACGTATAGTTTGCTCGAGTGTACCGTGAAGTAGAGTAGTATTTGGGATATCTGGAAACTTCATTATATATAATTTTATATATTATTTTTGCTGTGAGCTAAAAAAGCGGTTAGGGTTTTTTAAAAATTCCATTTAGAATTTGAGATTTAGTTTTTGACTTAATCGATTAAATTCATTAAATAATTGTGTAATACTTTTGGTTGCCATTAGCGATTAAAAGAGTAATTGAGATATTTTGAAACTTCAACACATTCTCTTGGAGGATTTTTGGAGACAAAACTGGAGTTGAAATGTCATTAAAATCCTTCTTGATACATTTGTAGAGTACATCGATGCTACGTGTGCGTAGTGTATTTCTTTGACTGACTAGTATGTTCAAAGTGGTATAGGCACCGTTGCTAGAATAATTTTATTACCGAAAACACGTTTACCTTTACATCCGGTGCAATTTCTTTAGTTCTGAAAGAAGACACGAAAGGTCGTATTGACTGGTGCTCAAGAAATGAAACTATATCTGTTGCATTTCCAGTAGAAAAGCAGCAATGGATGCGCACTTAACTTTTGAACACAATGCATATCAATTCTCATCGGAGGTAGCAAATATTGTCCCATCGCTAATTTCGAAACCCACTAGGGAATAGACGCCCTTGTATATAACTTTGTGTTGTTCTAGTTTTGTTGATATTGTACAATACTTGATCAATTAGCTACTTTGTAATTTGAACTATTCATGATTCGAGACCAATAAGCCGTGTGATTCCCCGTAAGGAAGATAGTGTTATAGAGATAGTATTTTTTTATAGCTAGTCAAACGGTTACATGTACTTGTACTTCCTTTTGAAAATAAAGTCACAAATCGTCTTTAATCTTTAATACCTTTACGTTAGTTCCAATTTTTAATACAAAGTGTGAGTGGAATACAAACACCCAGTAAAAATTATGTTATTTCAATGATATCCTGCATCGAAAAAGCACATTTTCTAATGTCCAGATTTGTAATGTCTAAGGAAAGAAGAAGAGAATGAATGAAACATTCAAGCCAACAAGCCAAAATAATTTAAAGAAAACCTGCCAGGTTTTCAACTGTTCAACTGCTACGACAAAACCCTCGTATTCACTTAGTGATCCATGAAACTCAGTTATGCTAACTTCTGACGTCACGTCAATAGTTTTTCGTTTTTTTCTTGTTTAATTCAGTTTAGGGTGTAAAGAGGTAGGCCGACGGTCTCAATTAAGCTGGTCACGAAATCGGGAATTTCAACATTTATCCAAAAGATGGCGCCCCGGAAGGGGTTATATTAAAGTAAGTAGCGCAATTGGTAAGGACAATGTGTTAGATAGAGAAAACACTATTTGGAATCAAAATGGCGGAGTTACAATTGTCAAACGCTTGTCAATTGCCATTTTAAGTTGTCACGGGAGGAAGTTCAAGTTCAATCATAATAAATAAAACGTTGCCATTACAAGTTTTCGTTTTGATTTCTCCCACAAATTTCACAAACTACTCCACATACAGTCGAATGCAAAACATTTTGCTTGCTTGTCATGTCATGTCATATCATGTCACGTCAAACGTGTCATTTTTGTCAAAGATATGCAACCAAATAGCAACATTTGTCCAACATTTGAATTTACCGCGTAATTTTGGAATCAAAATGGCGGCCGAATTGCGCTACTTTGGATATATAGTGACTTTAGGTTATATGATATTAAAGTCACTAAATGAGGATTTAGTGACTTTAGGTTATGTCTAAAGTCACTATATATATATATATATATATATATATATATATATATATATATATACAAAGGAATTCACGACTTACCCGTCTAATCCCGTTATGAAGCGGGTAACCACCGACACGTGTTTCTGCTTGTTAGCTTCGTCAGGGTGGTATAACCAAGTTTTTGATTGAAAACGATGTTTGACACTTGGAAAAAAATTTTTACAACTCACAAAGAACGCGAACAGCAGGCAGCAAAGCACATTTGCGCCTAACTTAGGAAAGACCTTCCATTCGAAGGTAACAATCCGTCTGTGACGCGGAGGCCAGCTAAAGCCAACTGTTCCTTGACATAAGATTCGTGACAGTTGGCTTTAGCTGGCCTTCGCGTCACAGACGGATTGTTACCTTCGAATGGAAGGTCTTTCCTAAGTTAGGCGCAAATGTGCTTTGCTGCCTGCTGTTCGCGTTCTTTGTGAGTTGTAAAAATTTTTTTCCAAGTGTCAAACATCGTTTTCAATCAAAAACTTGGTTATACCACCCTGACGAAGCTAACAAGCAGAAACACGTGTCGGTGGTTACCCGCTTCATAACGGGATTAGACGGGTAAGTCGTGAATTCCTTTGTATAATTTTTCCGTCGTTAATTTCACTGATATATATATATATATATATATATATATATATATATATATATATATATATAGTGACTTTAGGTTATGTCCATGTCTGTTTAATTTGATTTTGAAGATTTCCAAAAATAGAAGAATGACATGTATAAAATGTAAACTTTGGAATAACAAGAGTAAACTACTGCGAAACTTAGTTTTCCAGTGGTCATCGGATCGATCCAAAAAGGAAACGGTAAAAGACGTTTCGTTATGCAACCAGTATTGCGTAGGAGCGCCGCCCGATACTACACTACCACAACTACCAAGCGAAATATCAACGTAAAAAATGTAACCTAATAGGGTGATCTGTGACTTCTGTGAGTGTAATAGTTAGTTACGTCACAAGTCCGGTAGATTACAAGTACTACTAAACATGTGCCGTAATGAATTTTATTTCATACTGCAGCGGCTTGAGGTGAAATTTCAACTAAGATGGCCATCATTTTTCAAGCAAGTTGTCGTCGTACATAAACAAATACTTTTCGCCAGTTATTATCTTAAGGACTTTCATCGCTATTGTACTAGTACCACAGCCTACTAAAATATGTGGTAAAATATAGTTATTCGCTATATAAGTGTAATAGATAAATAAAACAAAAATTTCCAGGGAATCGCGACATCAATTATTACAATACGTTCCATACAGCACTTTCGTGAATCACTTGAAGTTGTGAAGAATGCCTTCTTAATTCTGTCTGTTCTGTGATTCTGTCTATTCCTCGTGTCGTGCTCGAAGAAGCATGTTCCGTGGCAAAGTAAACGTTCCGTGGTTAAGTAACGTCGCGTGGTAGTTGCGGGTAGGGATGCGCATCGAAACGAAACATCGATGTTCAAATTCGATATTTAACATCGAAAGCGCACCATCGATGCTAACGATATATCGCATTAAAAACATCGATGTAACAAACATCGATGTTTTATTACTTTACTAAACAGTTAAAAAAATGAATTTCCCTAAAGGCCCAAACGCAATACAAAAATATAAGCGATAGGCGATAAATATAAGAATTTATTTGTCCTAATTCTTATAGCTTATATATTTCGTGTAACCATCTGATGTTTCAAGTTGAAATTGGCTTTAAACATTGACAGTTGTACCTACAGCTGTCATTAGGATGAAAGTTAACGATCTACTTTATAAACGTTCTGCAAACTTTATGAGTTATGTCAGGTACAAAAAATGTTTGGATTCCTTCCTGAAAATTAATCGTCATGTTGACAACGACTATTACATTTAAATAAAACAAAAAATAAAAACAATATAACATTCTATAAAATGTAGTATAGAGGGTGTCATGTAAACTTCTTCACTTATTCCCTCGGACTCGGAGTCGGAAATGTCGGAATTCTGATTATTCGGAATGATTCACGATATTCACGAATGATTGGAAATATTTCGAAATCTCGAAATCGTCGGAACGGAACAACGATAGTGTGGGAACTCGGAATCGTTAGAATAGTCGGAATTAGAAATCATTCGAATTATCCTATGGAATTATCGATCGCGAACTATCACGAACTGAAGAACACCGAACAAGCATTTACATAAAATGCTAGAAAACATCGTGAAACCATGAAAAATGAGTTTGTTGAAAATGCCGAATAATAGATATGTAACCGATATATTTTATTAAACATCGATGTTTCTGCGATTATATCGAAACTAAAACATCGATGCAAAAATATCGATACTATTAGATCAAACATCGATACTTTAAAAACATCGATGTTAAATGCGCATCCCTAGTTGCGGGTCGCGGAGCCTGGTCGCAGGGGGATTTACCTACGACTATAATTTCTGGAATTCCGGAAGACGAGTACCCTGGACGGCACTGCGTTGGTCGCGTTATCGTTTTGAAGTGAGTAGTCCCCGTTCGAGCGTTCGGGGGATCCTTTCCCAGTTAAGGCACAGTAGGAGTTAACCATCAGGGACGGCCGTCAGGGATCCGCGTGTCGGGCGATGGGCGAAACGTTCAACTCCAAAAATTTCTCCTGCAAGGCTCCCAAGGATAAAGCGGTCAAGGGGGCCGTGGGTCTTCCGCCGCCTCCGCCGCTGTATCCCCGCCCGAAGAAGTCGTTCCCGGTGGAAGTCGACCCGGACACGGGCGACACGTTCATTAACCTCAACGGAAAGAAGCTGAAGATAGTGCCCGAGTCCCAGAAGACCCAGAAGCCTCTCCTCTCCATACCTAAGGTCCTCACGAACACCATCAAAACGAAGCGGACGCCGACCGTCATCAAGCCGCCGCCGACCGTCGGTAAGTCGTTGGTACTCGTCACCGCACCGAAGACTCCAGCGAAGTCGCCGCTGATCGCCGTACCGCCCAACGAGAAAAGGTACGTAAAGGTGAAGAGGAATTCCTTATCAGAAAAGATAACAGATAACGTGGGGAAACTGAACGAGGACGTCGGTAGTTCCGATAGGACGACAGACGACGGCGGCCGCATAGACAGCAGCGTAGCTGATAAGATGAAAGCGTTGGATTTATCAAAAACAACCAAATCGGACAATTGTTCCCAAACACAAATCGTAGAGTATAATGATATAGGGATACAGGTGCCCGAGACTCCATCGGATATACTGAGGGAAGATGTGTTCCTCGGCAGCATCCTGGCAGATATAGATTTCAGCGATATTTTGGGGCCTGAACCACCACGCGATATGCTTAAAGATGAGCAAGCCATCAATTTCTTTCAGGACTTGAGGGTGGCCCTGCAGCCCGACGATAAAGGGAACATGTAAGTTGGTTTATTATGACGGTTACGAAAAAATGTTTTAGACGAATGATGAAAATTTGATGCTTGTAAGTTACTCTCTAAAAGTCTTTGAAATGAATCTAAAACAACCATATTCATTAAATCCTGATATTGTGATATGGAGTTTGTTTGGATTATATATACCACATGATATAGATTAGATGAGCAATGGCATTCGTAACTTTGTCTCGTTTAATTTAATGCAAGTTGTTTCATTTAGTTTCTTAATTTATTAATTAGTACGTTTAATTAGTGTACTTACTTTAAAGATCTCTCATTTTATCAAATATTTCTCTAAGGCTAGGCTATATGCTCATTGCTAATAATTCAGAGAATATTGTGGTTTCAAAACCGAAGAACACTTTTTTCCACTTTTCTCAAATTCCATTTTCCAAGTTTTATAAATTGCAATATACAAATATAAATCGGAAAGGAATTATTGCATACATTGCACAATAAACCAGAACATAAACAGATCAAATATTATTACAAGCATTGAATTACTATACATGTGAACAAACAAGAGATTAATAAATGTGTGAATACTGAATTACCTAATAGTGAGTCCTCAGTAATTGATAGGAAGTTGTGAATCACAGGATTTTAACATCTTTTGCAACAAATTCACATAAATATCCACTTCAAAATAGAGTAAACACACATATCTATTGCAAAAGAGTGATTTTGGCGTTCATAATTTGAGCTATGCGATGTTTCACCATATTACCAAATTTGATTTACCCAACCTGATAGATTTTTTAAAAATCATTGATGTATAATAATTCTGATAAAAGATTTACATCATGCAGTTTCCAACCTTGTTTTTGAGTCACTCTCAACTCAAAATTGAGATTTTTTTACCACTTGTAGAGTGTCGAGTCAGCTTTAGATCCAGAATGTGAATGTCAGTCATTTTGGGGCCATATTCAAATCAGTAATATCATAATCAAATCATAACGCCAGATTGGATTGAAGGACCGAGGATTTATAATTTCAAGTCCAGTTTTGGTCCAATTTTGAGTCAACTTTGAACTAATGAACTACATTAGCCACTCCAAATTTGAACTCCATAGTTTGCAGACTCGTTTTTGAGTCACCATCGGGCTGAAGTGATTTAACATTAAGTCTCTGTAACATACCAGTATCAAGTCAGTTTTGGATCACTAAGCGTTGGGCTAAACCAACTCCCCATTAAAGTTTCATAGCGTACCAGTATTGAGTCGGTCTAGGACCCCAAAGGTTTCAAAATTTGAACCGCTTTAAAATCAGTGCAGAGTTAGAGCAGGTCCAAATTTGAGCGTCACAAAGCCTTAGGGTTTGAGCTGCAGTGACCCCAAATTCGAATCCAAGTTAATGTTAAAACTTTGTAGGGTACTGGTCTATCTATATCATTGCAGGGCCAGATTGGCTCCAAAGACTGATCGTTAATGCTTTCAGGTAACATTAAGTCTCTATATCATACCAGTATCAAGTCAGTTTTGGATCACTAGGTGTTGGGCTAAACCGACTCACCATTAAAGTTTCATAGCGCGCCAGTATTGAGTCTGTGTAGGACCCCAAAGGTTTCAAAATTTGAACCGCTTTAAAATCAGTGCAGAGTTAGAGCAGGTCCAAATTTGAGCATCACAAAGCCTTAAGGTTTGAGCTGCAGTTACCCCAAATTCGAATCCCATAGTTTTGCATTAGTCTAAAGCGAGTCAATGTTAAAAAACTTTGTAGGGTACTGGTCTAATCTTCATTGCAGGGCCAGATTGGCTCCAAAGCCTGATCGTTAATGCTTTCAGGTAACATTAAGTCTCTATAACATACCAGTATCAAGTCAGTTTTGGATCACCTAAGTGTTGGGCTAAACCGACTCACCATTAAAGTTTCATAGCGTGCCAGTATTGAGTCGGTCTAGGACCCCAAAGGTTTCAAAATTTGAACCGCTTTAAAATCAGTGCAGAGTTAGAGCAGGTCCAAATTTGAGCGTCACAAAGCCTTAGGGTTTGAGCTGCAGTGACCCCAAATTCGAATCCAAGTTAATGTTAAAACTTTGTAGGGTACTGGTCTATCTATATCATTGCAGGGCCAGATTGGCTCCAAAGACTGATCATTAATGCTTTCAGGTAACATTAAGTCTCTATATCATACCAGTATCAAGTCAGTTTTGGATCACTAGGTGTTGGGCTAAACCGACTCACCATTAAAGTTTCATAGCGCGCCAGTATTGAGTCTGTGTAGGACCCCAAAGGTTTCAAAATTTGAACCGCTTTAAAATCAGTGCTGAGTTAGAGCAGGTCCAAATTTGAGCGTCACAAAGCCTTAGGGTTTGAGCTGCAGTGACCCCAAATTCGAATCCCATAGTTTTTCATTACTCTAAAGCGAGTCAATGTTAAAACTTTGTAGGGTATTGGTCTACTCTATAGCATTGCAGGGCCAGATTGGCTCCAAAGACTGATCGTTAATGCTTTCAGGTAACATTAAGTCTCTATAACATACCAGTATCAAGTCAGTTTTGGATCACTAAGTGTTGGGCTAAACCGACTCACCATTTAAGTTTCATAGCGTGCCAGTATTGAGTCGGTTTAGGACCCCAAAGGTTTCAAAATTTGAACCGCTTTAAAATCAGTGCAGAGTTAGAGCAGGTCCAAATTTGAGCGTCACAAAGCCTTAGGGTTTGAGCTGCAGTTACCCCAAATTCGAATCCCATAATTTTCCATCAGTCTAAAGCAAGTCAATATTAAAAAACTTTGTAGGGTACTGGTCTACTCTATATCATTGCAGGGCCAGATTGGCTCCAAAGACTGATCATTAAAGCTTTCAGGTCCAGTTTTGTGTCGGGAAGATCCCGAAATTGGTCCAAAATTAGAATGCTGAGTCAGCCTTCTGCTCGATAATTATATTAGCGCATCTGTTCAATTAGTTTAAATGTGATAATCTTGTTGTGCAACAAGTATAACGTGAATTCTAATGTTTCAGGCCCATTCACATGGCCGTCATCAAGAATAACCTGTCGATGCTGAACAAGAACTGGTTCATACTGAGAGCCCTGAAACAGTCGATAGATATCCCGAACAGCAATGGTCTCGTGAGTAGAACACTTCATTAACGCCTTATCTAATTATTTGTTCGAAATAGATTGTCTCTTTATTATCAGCGGTGTCATCATTTTTCACATTTATGCCGAATCCATATTTTGGATGTAACCAAGAATCCTCGAAATCCCGGTTCGCCGGAATCGCGGAATTTATCAGTAATCGATGAAGGGGAAATTTGCAACTCCCGGAAAAGTTTATCGATATTGATCGTGGATGACATGCAGATTTTGCCATTAAATCTCTCTTCTTCAGACCGCCTTGCAATTATCCATCACGATGAACGCCTCGAAGCAACTTATCACGTACTTGCTCGAGAACCACGCACGTTTGGACGTCCACGATGCGGACGGTAACAATGTGCTGCATTTGGCTCTCGAGTATCAACGCGAGGATGCCTTGCGGGCGCTTCTCGATTTCAGCGACAAGTTCAACGTCATCAACGAGTATAATCACGAAGGTATTGACCATAGAATATCTCCATGGATTTAGATTTTAAACAGTCCCAATTAAGCCCTAAGGGATTTAACAACTCTGGAATTGCCGTAATCCAGATAATTATATTATCCAATCTCACTATGTTGTTGGTAAAGTCCATTCAGTTTGAGAAGAACCGTGACCTTGAGTTTCAAGGAGACATTCGCGACAGTTCTCAAACTAAATGAACTTTGGCAAATTTGGAGATAAAAATTTGAGGTTATGTTAGCCAACGGTGTGTTGACCTTCATATTTTTGAAATGTGGTTGCGCTTTAGGCATGACGCCGTTGATGATCGGTGCGATAAACGGTCTGCACGGCTGCGTTGATATCTTACTGGACTATGGCGCGACCGTCGACTTACGGGACCAGATATCGGGCAGGACGGCCTTGTTCCACGCCGCTGAAAACCAGGACAGTAAGTACCAAAACGTTGTCTAAATCTTGGGAGATCAGTGGTTGAAACGGTAATTAATCCGTTGTTTAAACCGTTACTTTCCCAGCGAGATACAAGGAAAATCACAAGGAGAGGTGTTTGCGGGTTTACCCCAGATAAGATAAATTTTCTGAAATTGTCACCTTTCAGCTTAAAAGTGAAGTTCCAACAATTTTGTGCAAGTCAAATAATGAAATATTTTATCAAGTGAATTCTTGTGAACTCAACTTATATCCCCAAGGCCAGTTTTATCAAGGATTACCTTATGGCTCAGATTTTCTAATTTTTTAACCTTCGAAATCTAAGAGAAGGGATTCACATGTGATAATTATAGTTATTTATAGTTGATTCGTTTGTTTATAATAACAAAAATTTACAAGATTTAATTTATTAATGGAACATTAAATTCCCCACTCCAATCCACTTACACCTTTCGGTTCGATTCCCCCTCTCGGGTATTCCCCGTTTTGATTTCTCAATAAGATAGGTAATTTCTAAATTCAAAGGAATAAAGCTGAATTTCTTGGAATTACGACAGTCGTAAATCAATGACGAGTGACATGGGTACTGATAAAGCTTGTAAATACTTACTGATAAGATTTTATAAGTATCACACACACGCAGGAACCGCTTGTTTTCCACAACTTTGTTATTTATCTCGAAATTATTATTTTTTTATATAAGTGGAGATTAAGAAGCCTGTAATTGCCTCTTAGGAGCAAAAAGGAAACGGTCCTATTGTCTAACATTTTTTAAATTCGATATGTAACATTTCCTGAGTCTTGAAAGGAAGCAAAACATATGTTATAGGTGACTCCTTATTTATTTTAAAGGCAAGAGAGCGTTTCTAATATCAATAGTGATCGAGGTTTGACAAAGATGTGGAACAGCATGTCCACAGTGGAGCGAGAGAGGGAGTCCAAGTGAGTATCTGTCTCCATCTAACACGTTTGACGGAGACAGTCCGTGGAGTCTCTCTCGCTTCCACTCATTGGTGCTTGTGGGCACATTTCTACTTATTGACGATCCTACAGCTCGCCTCCTCTAATATTTGGCTGATTATGAGTTTAAGGCGTGACTCTGTCAAAGGTTGAGTTGTCTCCAGAACTATCTATTCAAATTAAGTGTAACTCTTTCCCCTACTTTCGTACAGCAAAACATTTTAAGGGTTTTAAAGGAGATTGTTCACGTTTGATTTATTTATTAAATTGATTTTGTGTATACTACTTACATATCTGTTTTTAGACATCTCTCACTTCAATAAAAACTAGTCAGCCTAATGTACTAGTTATTGCGATGAATCAGTCAGTTTGTCAGAGAATGTCTTATTAGTTGGCAATTTGTAACTAATTATACAACAAATATAATTGGTAATTTATACAACCTAGTCAGTAAGTGTAATATTATAGGTGCCTATGGTCGGAATAGTGAGGTTATGTCTTATGTAGCCCTTACATTACTTTCCATTATTTTTTAAAGCGATCAATTGTGAACATATTTCAGTAAGTCAGATAGATCTCTTCAGTAGGCCAAACAATGTCACTAAAGAGCCGAACACTTGAGTCCCCTCATATTTCAATACATTTTAAATCCCATAAATCTGTCCTCAGTGGAGATGGTGAAGCTCCTGATGCACTACAACGCCAACACCAAGATCAAGAACTTCTTCGGCACGAGCCCCCACGACGCGATGTACGAGATCGAGGAGATCTCGCCCGAGGTGAAGCACATGATACTCGGCAAGAACCTCAAGCGTAAGCAGTTCGAGGAGATGCACCCGAGGAGGGAGGTCCTCAAGATAATCAAGTCCGAGCCGAGGATCAAGACCTACTCCAAGGTAGCTAAAAACCGGACGTGCTGATACCGTCGGATGGAGAGTCCGGATAAGTTAATGTCGAACGTGTCCGTTTCAGGAGAGGATAAAGTCCGAACCGTCGGGCAGCGACGTCGTCCTCTAGGGGTGCCTGGGAGGGGAGTGGGTGTTCGCGGGGGCGACGCCGATCATGAAAAATTGGCATTCCGATGCTGCAGGATGTTTTCCCAATGGATCCAGTCAGAGGAGCGTAGGCTGTTATTTTTCAGATGCGAATAGAATTCAGTTTTTGTTACGATTTCTGGATATAACTTGCTCGAATAGTTACTTGATTAAGTCGATGCTGTGATTAAAGTGTCTTCCACGGGTACAGTGGAGCACATTTTAATTAAGTGTTAAATATGGATGGATATTTCATAAAATGATTGGACTTTGTAGTGATTTCATTGAATTTTCTTTATGTATATTGAGGTTTAATTTAATATTGACGTTTATGTATGTATATCGAGGTATTATTTGATTGATTTATTGTAATTTGGTTTAGTGATTGGCGAAAGATATGTAGTATGCTAGTAAAAATTTCAGTTGGTTTCAATTTGTATAACTTAGGAATTACTCGTTCTTAAATTAATAAGAAATGATGATGGATAGTTTAATGAGAGCACGTCATGGCTAAATCGCAAAATCCATTGAAAAGGAAATGTAATTTTATTTTCTATACAATAAAAAAAATGTTAATTACACTTAGTTGCCTTAGTTACAAACCGATGTGCCCCTGGTATTTTTAAGTACCAAATCGAGTGCTGTGGGATAAGTAGTGACGTGAGCTGCAGTACAATATGCATAAATCATAGACTTGTATAAATAATATATATAGGTATATCAGGTTATGTGCTTACGAATTAGAAGCAGTTAAACAAAATTAATAGCAAATATAGTAAGATCAATAGCAGAAGGAATTTGACGACCGTTTGGAACCAATACAACCTGCAAAAGAAATTTTTCAATAACTTGACTGAGCTTAAATTCATTCATTCAGAGATACTTTCGGCGCAGCGAACAAGTGGAACATCATGCATTTCATTAACTCAATACATAGATACAATTGAACTGAGTTAACTTGGCCGGTGATCATTGCAGAACGGGAAGAGAGAAAGTAGATGATAAGAAAGAAACAGCGACACAGCGTAATGAAGTGAGAGTGAGAGCCACCACAAGGTCCACAAGCCAACTTAAATCAGTACTCGATTGTATGGAATGTCGACTTAAACTTTGTATATTTAACTCGCTCCCGGGTGCGTTTTACCTTTGCAGCTTCCTCCTCGCCTGCGGCAGGCTGGCGTCGTCGTCCTTCATGACGTACCGCCGGATGCCTCCGTTCAGGGTAGGCACGTACTCGTCCCAGCGGAACTTGTCCCTGCCGAGGTCGACGTCGAAGTCGCGTCCGTTCGCCGTGTGCTTGACCGCCTTGCTGAGGCCCGCCATGTTGGCTGTCTCGAAGCGCCACTCGTTCGTCGAGAAGAAACTGCCGGCGAGCAGGGCGGAGTGGAACTTCTGGCTGATCTTGAACATCCTGGACAAGTCGCTCGGATTGTAATATAAAGGGTTTTCCACAGAACTCGACAAATGCTTAGGACGGGTACCACCAATCGGCTCAAATTGTAATAGAATTACAGCGAGGTACTCCATCAAAACTTTCTCGAAACTGTACTTTCAAGTACTTCCGATGTGTCAACGATAAAAAGAACACGTTACGCATCACACTTACATCGGTTTCTGCCTCATAAGGAGCAGGTAGCAGTCGAGCAACACCGACGGGATCAGATGGAAGAGTACCGCCTGGACGAGGTGCAGTGACCTGTTGGTCGTGTAGCTGAAACCCGGGTACCACGTGACGTATCTGCTCGGGTGTTCAAGGGACGTGATCAGCGTCAGCCGTCGGAACTCCTTCCACGTGATCGGGTTCGAGTCGTCGTTGGTGCAGTTGAACACCCGGACGGGGCCCGAACTGAGACGAGAACCACCCATCAGGTTTTGAGCGAACGGTGTTAATTCCACTCACCTGTTCACGGAGACGTGCCACGCGGAGCATATGAGGGTGTTCACGACGACGTCGACCGGTATGAGGTGCATGCGGCACCGTTCGTCGCTGATGATGCTCTTGATGGTACCCCTGCAGCACTCCATGACGATCCCGGTGATCCCGCTCAGGTTGTCCACCCAGCCCGGGTAGGGCTCCTTGAAGGCGGGGGTTACTGGAAATGTACAGGCCAACGGGTATAACGTAGGAACACAAAAGTGGACGAAGATGAGGCGGACTGTATTGAGTAGATATAGCGTCACTTGGGCCACCCCTTCCACTTTTTTGATCAGTTTTCACTAGTTTCAAAGGTTACCCGGTGTTGTTCAAATCTGTTTAGGTGGATGGTCTAAGTGACGCCACGTCCAAATTGAGAACTAAGGACCTCTATATAACTTACTGATGGACGGTCTCACGATGACGGACGGGATCAACGAAGAGTTTTCGTACACGATATACTCTGCCATCGCCTTGGTCAACGTGTAGGTGTTGGGATGCTTTCCCTGGGTGAAAGTGATATCGTGGATTGCTTGAAACGAGCGGTCGACCGAATAACTCACCAGTAATCTTTTCGTGAATATCGCAATCATCTCCTCCGGCACGAAATCTATGAATTTCAGGATGGCATTGGGATCGTAGGAGGGCTTGTAGACCTTCTCGTCTATCGAATCCTTATCTGCGTTGCTGAAGGCGGTCGAAACGTGTACGAAACACTAAGAGAAAACCTTTAAAACTAATCACTTTTGGCGGGTAGCTAAACTCGTACCTTTAGACGTTTCATCTTCTTGCAAAGCTCGAGTAGCCTCTTGGTGCCGAAGACGTTGTGCAGCACCGCGTGCTTCAAATCTTGATCGAAGCTGCGACAAAAGGAGGCGAACGGTTTATAACGCTAAATCGAAGGAACGATATCTTACCGGACGCTGGCGGCGGAATGGAAGACGACGTTCACATTGTCGATTAACAGCCTCCTATCGTGGTGATCGAGCCCTAGGTGAGGCGTCGCGACGTCGCCTGAGACTGCCTTGATTTTGCTCAGTGCGTCCGTGCACCTGATCCTGTTGAAAACCTGAAACATTCAACAGTCATCGGTCAGAGAAAGAGAGGGAGAGTTAGGCGGCATTTCTAAATTATCAATTTTCTCTTACCGGACTCTTCAGCAGCTCCTCGAGCCTCTCCTCGACGCCGACGCCCCTCTTCGGCCTCATCAGCAGGTAGACGGTGCCGATGGTCCCGCAGGACCGTAGCAGCTTCTCGACGAGCACCTTCCCGACGAATCCCGTGCCGCCGGTCACGAGGACGTCGGCGTCCCGGTAAAAGTCCGGGACGCCGCCGCCGCCGGGGAATCCCGCTCCCTCGGGGAACTGGAGGGGACACGTCACGCCCATCGGGGACGGAATCTGCGGGGGCTATTTCATATGGTTAAA
Organism: Cryptocephalus moraei; assembly: GCA_946251905.1. Classification (NCBI taxonomy): domain Eukaryota; kingdom Metazoa; phylum Arthropoda; class Insecta; order Coleoptera; family Chrysomelidae; genus Cryptocephalus; species Cryptocephalus moraei. The sequence goes on along the minus strand of OX276465.1, from coordinate 17,442,986 downwards.
TCGTCGATCGTCGAGAGACGACGCGTCCTATTGGGCGGGAAGGGTGTGTAGTGAGGGGGGGATTGGTTGGAAATGAAGGAATCTGTAATGTCGGTCGGATAACTAAGTAGAGTTTAGTCCTAGGGAATTTTATTATTCACTCACTTTAAGTTGAGTTGACCCCAGACTTCCACCCTCCACTCTATCCCAAAATAAAATTGTTAGGGTGTGGTGAGGATTAGTTGGAAATGAAGGAATCTGTAAAGTCGGTCAGGTAATTAAGTAGAGTTTAGTCCTAGGGAATTTTTATTACTCACTCACTTTAAGTTGAGTTAACCCCAAACTTCCACCCTCAACTCTATCACAAAATAAAATTGTTTTAAAAAAAATCCTACCTTCAGTTTTCTTCCTGCGCTCTCCTCCGAATGTCGACTGCTCGCATTTCCCGTTATGCAGGCGGAAGAGAAATGCATCTTTCGTCGAAGTCACAAGTGCACACGCATATGCAGGAAATGCATCTTAGAGAAAGTGGGAAGAAAGCAGAGAGAACTAACCGATAATCTGTGTTTCTAATACCAGTTATGGCGTTTAAAAAAATTTATTACTCGCTTATTGCGATCGTTATCATTTTTACGTTGTCTTGTAAATTTCATATCTCGGGAAGTAGGCGTTTGAGATTTTTCCCAAAAACGTTTTGCAGGTATGTCGAGAAAGCCGATATAACTCCTAACTTCAGAATTTCAACTCCGGTAACTTCCTAAATAGTTACGACACGAACTCCGGTACTCAACAAACTAATAATTGCAACAACTTACAAGCTAAAAAATCTCTTAACTAATTGCTTAACTGACTGTGTTGTTAACTGATGGAGTAGATTTGTAGAAAGTTTAACCAACCAACTGTATTGTAACGTTTATTTCTCATTTATTTACACTGTCCTAATTATACACTACACACTACTTAATTTATCAAAACTATTTCTGAACTAATTAATTTATAGACCACACAGTCTACTTTTTAATTTATTAGTACAATTCGCTTGTCCGCCTTTTACTCTGTCGCAGCTTCACGTCTAATCTCCTCTTTCCGACCGCAAGCCCGCTTATAATACATATCTCAATTGCATTCGCGATGATTCCTGAAATAACTCGATCCTTATTTCCCTAATAATGTTTATGTAGAAACTTCCAGAAGGTAATAAGTCATTCTTCCTTAATAAGATGTTGCCGGGACGTTGGGGACGTTTTTTTATTGCTCAATTAAGCGTAGCGGCTTTCCTTTGAGGTAAGCCGCCGTCCGATAAGAGTAATCACATTTCGCGCTGCTGTTTACATTTCGCGTTACAGTATAATTATTCGATAAGATAAAGTCCAATTACCTGGATAATTTCACCGCAGTAAACTAGGTGGTGGGTAACTGACTGATTAACTGATTGATTTTTACTGAACTGTGTCAAAAATTTACGCAATCAAAATCATACGTAATTAACCCTAACCACGTTAATTAGTTCGATAATAGTGTAGTTATTTATAGAAGTGCAATTAGTTCGATGATATCACCAAAATAAATTTTGTACTGTCGTAGCTAATTCATGAACTCATTTGATTCGACTCGACTTGTCAAAACTGAACGTATTAAATTGTATGCAATTACCTCAATTAGCCAGTTATAAAGAACAGTAATTACTTACCAATTTAATTATACAGCTCCTACAACTTTTCGTCGCTTGGACAGTTATGATTGGATAGCTGAAGAGGCCTCTTTAAATGGAGGGAGAGGGGGAATTGCCCATTGGGCAATTCTGATCTGGTAAGCTGTTTGAGTTGATTGCGGGAGAGGCGGAACTGTGGAAGGGGGTGACCCAAGTGACGCTCGCATTTTTGGTAGATTTATATCTAGTATTGCATTCGTTAACGAAGTCGAAAAAATAGGAATTAAAATGCGGTTTTCAGTTTTTTTGTATCTAGAGATCATACTTAATCATTTCTCAAAAGTTTATATATATATATATATATATATATATATATATATCGAATATAACGAAGTAGATGCCCTAGGCCGCTTCTGCGACCACAGAACACAACTTTTGACAGCGCGGCAAACAGCATGACATCCAGCATTTCTAGTTCCGTGCGTCAGACACTGTCAAGGACTTTTGTGTTCCGTGCTTTGACGTGAAGCTGTCAAATGTCAACTGGGGAGTAGCCCATAGAGATAAAAGAGAGAGGAGGTAACAAATAGGGAGAGGGGGTAATAAATTTTATAGACGGAACCGGCCATATTGAGAAGCCACTCTTCGAACTCGTGCTTGCGATTGTCATTGCTAAATTGTGCAGTGGCGGATCTATGGGGGGAGCTACAGTCTACCACTGGGAACCAAAGTTTAACAATTAATAATAAATACATACATATTTTTATATAATATACCCACTACATAACTGAATCAGCTCTTCCTGGTTTCCTGCTCGTTCTTTGTCTTTCTGGTATACCTGGAGCACATTTCTTTTTTGGTAATTTTTCTTCTATTAACTGATTAATCCCAAAATCGAAAATTTTTTGTTTGTTTCCGTTTTCCAAAGAATGAACAACAGCGTAAGGTTTTAAAAACTGATGTAGTTAATTTTGTTATGAACTATTAGTATAAATATGAGTTAAATTAATCAAAAAAATTAAAAATGAAATTCTTTATTTAATTCGTACTGAGCAACCTTCGTATTGTTTCATATGTTAGCATTTTGTGACCTTTTATGGAAAATAAAACTGCTTCATACAAATTATTATTTTATAATTTTAGTTAATGTAATGCTACGCCATTGGAGAGAAAGATTTCTTACAGGAAGTCGGCCATATGCAGAAGCCACTTTGGTCTGTGCTTTGGTCTATTTGTTCCAACCACATTTGTTACCTCCTCTATCTTTTATCTCTATGGAGTAGCCCTATATTGGGCTTGGGGTGGGGTGGAGGGTCAGGAGCCACGGGGATGTCATGCTGTTTGCCGCGCTGTCAAAAGTTGTGTTCTGTGGGTTGGCGACCATGCGCCTGCAGAAAGTTGTGTTCTGTGGTCGTAGAAGCGGCCTAGGGCATCTACTTAACGAAATTTGTCGGCAAGCTACAGGTCGCATTTTTTAAAGAATCACAACGAAATTTGGTACAAAAATCAGTTGGACGAAAATCTCGGTCGGGTTCGTTAATGGGCCAAATCGATCCAGCGGTTTCAAAATGGCGGCTTGTTATTTTCAAAAAAATCAAAAAACTTTTATTTCACGTCTGAGAGAAAAATGTTACTAAGGTTTTTTGTTGCTCTTATAGAGGCGAACAACTTTTGTATAAAACATTCTTTCGAGAAACGTACAAAAATAAAGTTGTTTTTATCAAAAAAATAAAAAAACTTTTATTTCGCATCTGAGAGAAAAATGTTACTTAGGTTTTTTGTTGTCATTATAGACGCGAACAATTTTTGTATAAAGTATATCTTTGAGAAATGTACAGAGAAAAAGTTATTTGCAAATATTTTAAAATTTTGACGTTTGTCCGTATGCATTTTTTTGACACATCCTGTGTTATATTACAATATATCATACCCATAAATCTACCTTTCAGCCTGGCATGCCATGAAGTTTTTTCAGATACTGATTTATCTTCCTTTTAACTGAAGATGGATGCTAGATGATTGGAACGTTTCGTTTTAGTAATTTGTCTTTGTCATAGTTAAAAAGTGTGAGTTGGAGCACTGTGGACATCTTGAATTTGGATTTTCCATAATCTTAATAGGGAGCATTTTGGTGAAACATGCCTTGAATGGTTTGTAGAATGTGTTATCAATCTGAAGGGTGTACTATGCAACCTTTATATTCTCCAAATTGGGACTGATTTGAAAAGCAGGAATAAACAAGACGATCGCAATTGAGTTTAGGAGTGAGTTTAACTTGTTCAAGGCCCTGTAAGTGTATACGCCAGTAGATACAGCGTCACTTGGTCCACCCCCTCCACTGTCTTCTCCAAAAGTTTTCGACCAGTTTCAGACGGTTCCAGGACAGCTATAAACTGGCCGTCCGGTTCGCTCTCTTCGCTTCAATTTTGAAATCCTCCTTCTGTTTACCGGTAAAAACGAAATACCAATCCGCCGGTGTCGATGGTAACAACAACAACTTGTTTCCCAACGTCTCGACACATGTTTATACCAAAAAAATGACGCAGGAGTTATAATTCTTTGTATAGCTTGTATACAAAGGAACTCCGTACTTGGCCCGCTGCCAGCTTGGCCCGCGTCCAATCCGCTTTGTGTATGTGTAGTGTACACCCAAGGGTAATAATCAATCTACACGCACACCAGCAGGAAGTTCAAATGAGACCGGTCCTCTGCTGAGAGTTCAAGAAGTGTTCAGACGCTCGTTATCGCTTAACTCCGAGTTAGTTAACTGCGAGTGTTGTGAGTTAGTTTGACGCAGATCGGCCGAGTGTCGCAGGAGACAGGAGGACAAGGTAAGGGAACTGTCAAGCGTGATCAGCTGTGGTGCTCAACGGGACGAAGTGCTTTTGTTCAAAACTATAGGGTTTCATTCACATTTCGGAAATTCGCAAGTAATTCAGTGAAAGTTCACAGGAGGCTTGGGGTACTGTCTAAAAATTAGAACTGTGTTCCTGAAGATCTTTCAATCTGGCGATGGAGTAAGTACCGCGAAACTTGAGTTTGTCGCTAAACCCCAGCTCCCTAAAATTAGAAATTCCAAAATTTCCTACGATAAGAACTATAATTTTCCCAGCTCTGCGCAGTTAATTTCCAAAACTCCTTCGCCGTAATCCGTGTGTTACTTCGATAAACCGAAATAGCTACGTGCATCGATTCAAATATCGGAAATAGATCGAGTCGTGAGGCGAGTTCGAAGTTGGGAGTTGGATTTTCGGGAAAACGTACTAATTAGAGGTCTCCAAATGATAAATTACACCTTCCGGTATTTTTCTTTTTCAATTAGAGCGCGTGTATTGTACGAAAATAATTTTCCGAAAATATCCAGCGGTCGGCGACCTCCGGGCGGAAACAAAAGGAACAGGAAGGACCCCGCAGGTGCGAATTCGAACATGGAGGTTCGCCTTAAGGTCGTCTGACGCTTGATTGGAGTTACACCTTTTTTGAAATTATTTGTAATGAAAATTTAAAAAAAAGTACATTGAGTTAAGGGCAGACAAAGAAATTTTTTTTTGTAGCTATTTTGAAATTATTTAAGGACACATTTAGTTACTTGAGGAGTCTGATGTATCTCACAATAATGAAATCGTTATATTTCTCGTTACAATGGATTTTAACATATCAGGAGTTTCTAAGGTGCTTTAATGAGTTGTACTTATCTCAAAGACAACATGAAGATTGAAATGTTGATGTGTAGTTAAAAGAGTTACTTAGGACGATTTTAGAAAACTGACATTTCAAAAAAAAATCGTGATGTGTTCATCAGAGTACTTTCTAGTATATAGGGGTTAATTTAAGCAACAAGCCGAAAAACGACAAGTACCTATAAAGTACTCCCCACAGTAGATTTAGCCAAAAACGTTACAAAACTTTTTTATATATTATATCTAATGTAGAATAGGTACTCAAAATTTTATAAAAATTCTTGGAGCAAATTTTGGGACAAATTCAAAAAATCGAAGAATGATACAGTGCCTTTCACAGACAATTTTGCAAAAAACGATAGAAAAGTTTATTTTATACTAATTCAACGGTAGAATATATATTCCAAATTTAAAATAAATTCTTGTAGCAAATTTTGAGAAAAATTCAAAAACCGAAAAACCACAAGTATAAAGTGCTCTTCACAGAAGATTTAGCCGAAGACGTAGCAAACCTTTTTATACATATTTAATTGCACAATAAATTTTCAAAGTTTAAAAAGAATTTTTGGAACGAATTCCGAGAATAATACAAAAAACAAAAAATCGACAAGTATAAAGTATCCTTCACAGAAGATTTAGCCAAAATCGTTAGAAAACTTTTTTATACATATTCAATAGTAGAATAAATATTCAAAGTTTAAAAAAAATTCGTGTAGTGGATTTCGAGAAAAATTAAAAAAACCGAAAAATGACAAGAGCAAACTACCCCTCTATCCAGGCCTATTTTAATGAAAAGCTTATTTTCACGTCCTGGTATGGTACAAGGTCTAAATACATAGTTTTGACCGTTTGTGGTTTTTAGTTTTTGAGAAAATCCTACCACAGTCATACATACATACACACACACATACATACACATACATACAGACGGTTTTCCAAAAACATGCTTTTTGGACTCACGAGACTTCAAAACGTTCAGAAATGCTAATAATTCAATTTCGAAAAATCGACTCGATTACAATACTCTCATATATGAGTACCTCATAATATGAGAAAGTTAAAACCCAAATTCGACAAGTATAAAGTATCCTTCAGAGAAGATTTAGCCAAAAACGTTAGAGAACTTTTTTATACATATTCAATAGTAGAATAAATATTCAAAGTTTAAAAAAAATCGTGCAGTGGATTTAGAAAAAAATTGAAAAAAAAACGAAAATTGACAAGTATAAAGTGCCCTTCACAGAAGTTTTAGCCAAAATCGTTAGAAAACTTTTTTATACCTATTTAATCGTGCAATAAATATTCAAAGTTTCAAAAAAATTCTTGGAGCAAATTTCGAGAAAAATTCAAAAAACCGAAAAATGACTAGAGTAAACTACCCTTTTGTCCTGGCCTATTTTAATGAAAAGCTTATTTTCACGTCCTGGTATGGTACAAAGTCTAAATACAAAGTTTTGACCGTTTGTGATTTTTGGTTTTTGAGAAACTCGTACCAGTCATACACACACACATACAGACGGTTTTCCAAAAACATGGTTTTTGGACTCAGGGGACCCCAAAACGTTCAGAAATGCTAATACTATCTCAATTTCGAAAAATCGACCCGATTACAATACTCTCTCATAATATGAGTACCTCATATGAGAAAGTAACAATTGTTATTGTCTCGAGAAAAACATACCGCCAAAAATTGAGTTTTGATTCCATGAAGGAAGTTACTTGCTAATCACAACTTGGTTGGTAGCTAATATTTTAGAAAGAAGAGGTTATGAGCCTTGACTCAGACTCACGCAAGTGGACCTCGACTCTAGGAAAAACTTGCTCTGGCTAACTTCCCAAAGGAAAAAGCCATTTTGGATAGAAGAAGAAGAAGAAGAAGTTACTTCGATCCACATTTAAATGACATTTAAAATATGACATAAGGTTTTTAAGAAAGTTATGGTATTCTCAAAGAAGTTAGCTTCTAAGGTACTTTTAACAATTGTAACCATCTGATGACTTCCTGAAACAGCCAGAGTTATTCTAACGGCAACATGACATTTAAAACACAAATTGATTACAGCTTATCGATGATATTTTCAAAGAACTTGTACCTACTTACTTTAAACCAGTTCTGATGTTTCGAAAAAGTTGTGGAGTTTCGTGCAATCGTGCATTTCATTAAAAACCGTTTCGGTTATAAGTTAATATCATCTTCCACGATACAAAAAGTTCTTCCACGACTTTTCTATTCAGGATTAACATTTGATTCGTGGGATGCATTTGATTTTATATACCTAACACGCAAAATACTACTTAAAACGCTTGATTTTCGAAAAAAAATTTTGAACGTCGTAACATCCGCCCGCCGTGATTCTATTTCTAGTCACTTACTCAATTTTTTCCAGCTAACAAAACGTTGTTTTTTTTTTCTATTTTCAAGCACTGATGTTGGTAATTATTTATGAACTAAGTAACAGTTTTTGATGGAAACGTAACTGACGAAGTAAGTGCACAATTGCAGTTATGAGGATCTAATGTCAATCGTTCATGTGAATTAGTAAACTGATAAACTGCTCGAGATATCATAAGTTTTCTTAGTTTTTGAACCAATCGATTTCAACTGCCTTACGACGTACTCCGGTCACGTGTGTATTGTATACCAATCTATCTTGCTTCCTGACCTTGCCCACGCGTTCGTATCTCACGTTACAAGTCACTTTTCAGAGGAACAAAATAATTATTAATATGCTCAGTTGTAACGTTATTACATTGACTCAAGATATTTCCTCTAGTCCTCTACTAAAAATTTCCAGGTTAGATATACCTACGGTTTCACCTACCAACTATATTTATTTTGCGAGAGATGATAACGACACCGCCGTGAACCTCGCGTCACGAAAAGTTTATTTATAAAGTCCCATAAAGTCAAGTGACGATCAGGGGGAACGGGAGTGCGTTCCCGTGTTCAGACGTCGCGGTCAAGTCACGCGCGTTCCACCTTCCTCGAAATTCATCCCTATCCGGACCACATGTCGAGCGCCCGGGCTATGTTCAATCTGTTCGCGTACAACAGGAGTTACTATCTGATCAGGTGTTCAGTGAGTAATCGTCGTTATTAATCACGTTGTGTTGTGCGTAATTCGTTTTGGATTAATCGTTAATACGTCGCTCTGGTTCGGTTCAAGGGTGTTCAAGGGTTGCTCCCTTAAAATTGCTTGTGGGTTAAAAGCGTAATTGGAAATTAAGCTACAAGTACAGTAACTGTATTAATGGCTTCCCGTATTAATATCGCCTACTAATTACATCACCTACGTCATCTGTCACGATTTTTCTTTGGGGATTCACCTAAACCGTCTTCGCCCTTAGGCAACACACAATACGTGAACTATTGCCGCATTAAAACCATTGCGTCATTCTCGAATAACAATCCATAATTAGTGGCAACCGATGAAATCAATCAGAGAGGCGATCACGTGATCGAATCGTAACTTTCCATTTGCGACTTGGGAATAAAATTGAAAGAATTAGTCACGTGATCAGTTCAAGAGCAAAAAAATTGGCAATGGCGACACTTTCTCATATTTTGGGAAACTTTGGGTGGATTTTCACTAAATCTTCACTGTATTCAATCAGTCTTCTACATTCAATTTTATAACCTTAGAGGTTACAAAGGTTTCTCCTGATTAATTTGACAAATAATAAAGTACTACATAATCATATCGTGGTACTACAAGCACTTTGAGCATATTCGACCCAATCTGATTGAAGAAGTTCGGAAGAGATATGTGTAGATGCCGTTTGACATTGATTTGATGTAAAGTCACTAGATATATAGGGTGTTTTTTTTAAATTTCACCTCATAGTAGGCTGTGGATAGTGTTTGTGAATGCGCCTTACTAAAAAATGTCAAAATTGACATAACCTCACTTTTTCTAATAAAAAGTGAAACTGCTCCAATCGGTTAATAGTGTCTTGAAAAAGACAGCTCACTCATCTACGCCTAATTAATAGAGCCAAGCTGTCTTTTTCAAGACACTAGTAACTGATTGGAGCAGTTTCAATTTTTATTAAAAAAGCGAGGTTATGTCAATTTGGACATTTGGACGAAGGTTAGCGGCAAACCTTGGTACTACTGGTGCTCTGGTATTGAACACTCCCCTGGTGCTTCAGTTGTAACTGGATTGGAAGCATATTAGCATATGACATTGAAGGGGTATTCTTCCACGTTGGGGTATCAATACAAGGTCTTTTATTCAGGTAGTAATCCAATTTCCCTCCCCTTTCGGTTCGCAGAAGATGCCGACCGAGTGCATAACGAACCCCCTCCAGAGGGAGCTCGCCGACTCGATCATCCGCATGGTGCCGCTCGACGAGATAAGGATCCTCCTGGCGTGCGGCGCCAAGGTGAACGAGCCCGTCACCCAGGGGCTCATGCCGCTGCACTACGCCATCTGGCAGCGGTACTACGAGGCCGCCCAGCTGCTGCTCACGAGGGGCGGCGACGTGAACGCCATGGACGAGTGCGGCTACAGCCCCCTGCACCTGTCCGCCGAACACGGGTGAGTACCACGGTACAATAAACTCTGGAACTGTACAATTTGACCTACTTCTGAGTTTGCGCAGTAAGTTGCACCGGGTCACCAGGGCAGTACTAAGGGGTTTTTCACTCCTAGTTCCTGAATCTGACATGAAAATTTGCTTGTACTTCTTCAGTACTTCTTCTAACGACTTCTTCGGTCGTCGTGAAATGACGTTCTAGAGTTTATCACATTTCTGTTTCTGTGGTACCTACGCTACCTTGTTCATAATATATGAATTTCTCGTGCCAGTTACACGGACCTGGTGAGGCTGCTGCTGAGGTCCGGCGCGAAGGTCGACTACCGCCCCGACACCGACGAGGAGTTCCCGAGGACGACGCAGTGCGACGAGCCGCTCAGGCTCGCGATAAGGAACAAGCACCACGAGATCGCGAGGCTGCTGCTCGAGCACGGCGCCGATCCGAACAAGAGGTACTTCTTCGGCTCGGAGATCAACCTCGTCACCGATCTCGAGTTCCTCGAGCTGCTGCTCACGTTCGGCGCGAACCCGGACAGCAGGGACAGGGCCGGACTGACGCCGCTCATGAAGGCCGTCAGGCAACCCCAGGTGATTCATCGATTATTTGCAGGGTTAATGTGAGACGGGGGTAACATAATAGGGGTACTCACAATCTTTCATTTAGCATGCTATAGCGTGCTATTTGTGCTAGTCGTATAATTTCAGCAATAGCATGCTAAATATTCCAATAGAAATAAGTTGGTCCATTTAGCGCACCTGGTTGGGTGCTAAATACAGTGTTTGTACGAAGTGTGAAATGGTCTCTATAGAGAGTGGACCGTATGTAATCTATCGTAGCTCGTGGGTGGTTGCGGAGATGAATCTTGTCTCCAGGTTGTAGGGCTGAAGACGGTCTCGTGGTTTGGAGATCAGGGCGTGACGTGATCTCTGGTTGAAGTTGTCGAAGTATAGAGAGAGGGCGTAACGTGCTCTCCGGGTTGGATCTGAGGGCGTGACGTGCAGATCCGGGGTTGAAGTTCTGGTAGAGTGAAGAGAGGGCGTACCGTGCTCTCCGGTTTAGATCCGAGGGCGTAACGTGCAGATCTGGGATTGAAGTTAGAAGTTGTCGTAGCTTGAAGATCTCGTAGAACTCTCAGGGCGTAACGTGAGAGCTTGTAGGGTCACCCATAATTCTAATTTTAGCATGCTAAGTAACATTGTGAGTACCCCTATTATTGTGCCTCTGTCTATCGTAACTACCTTACGACCTGACCTTGCCCGCGCGGGCCGTGCGCTCGTATCTCACGTCACAAGTCGAGTGTAATTCTCACTTTTTTAGAAAATAATACAGTGCCCGCCGATAATTACAGTAAGTGATAGAGTTCTGCGAATGTGTTACATAGAGAAAAGTGGTAATTCACGAAAATTTTTTTTTTTCTAAAGAACCAAAAGTTTATGAGAGAAAGTGTGTGCCATCGTTTTTCATGTCTTTCTACTGAGTACTGACGAGTTTTTAAATTTCTATCCCATAACACTTTCTAGTAAAATCAGAAAAATTATCAAATGAATAACATAAGTTCGACAAAATTTAATCTAAGTTCCCTTCTCCAGGGGATGGAAGCCGCCCTCCTCCTCCTGAAGTACGGCGCAGACGTGAACGCCATGACCGACGAGCGGCACGATTTCAGGACGGTCAGTACGCGACATAATAAGGCGGTACCGAGGTACTAATTCAGATCTTCTTCAGGTGCTCCACTACGCCGTCCTCTCCGGCAATTACGACATAATCACGCTGATGATAAAGCAGGGCGCCAACCTGAACTACGAGGACTGCTACGACTTCGGCAAGCCGAGCCCCCTCGACCTCGCCATACTGAAGGGCGATCCGAAGATCGTCGAGCTGCTCATAAAATGCGGTGAGTAGATATCCTAGGCGGGTTCGGCCCCCGCATAACCTCACTTTTGTCGCCCAGGGGACCCCATGAATGAATTCTGAGTATTTGTCTATTTGTAGTATTTGTTTTGGCCCTGAAAAGGGCCCTTAATTACCAGCAGTACTGATTGCCAGTTTGACACTTGCACAGATCGCACAGGACACTTGTTGTCAGAATTGATAGGTTCAAATCAATAGAGCGCGGCACATCAAACTTACATGCACTGAAATTCCAACGCAAACTAGATGACAATCATTTTAAAACACGTTGTACTACTAGTAACACTACTACTGCTATTAGTCCCAGACAGCAAAAAGGTGTCTTTAAGACGTCCCATTATAGCTGAGCAAGACGTCTGTAAGACGTCCGTGAACGTCTCCTAGACGTCTTACAAGCTGTATATAAGACGTCTTTAAGATGTCTTACAAGCTCTATATAAGACGTCTTTAGGATGTCTTGCAACCTCTGTATAAGACGTCTTTAAGATATCTTGCAAGCTGTATGTAAGACGTCATTAAGATGTGTTTAGGGCGCATTGTCAGCCTAGGCCAAAATGAATTTATTATTATTATTAAATCTGCAAACATATAATACCGCCTTAAAGACTTCCTAATTAGACAGTCCAAAAATTGTTTGAAAAGGGTGTCTTTATTTATGATGACCTGCCAAATTAAGACGTTTTTAATATACGTCCATATGCGGACGTATAAAGAGGAATTTTATTGGTCAACAAACATCCAGACTTCAATCAGACGTCTTAAAGACGTCCAAAACAATACATCTTAAAGACGCCGCTTTTAGATCTTCAGACGTCTAGACCACAATAAGACCTTTACAAGACGTGTTTAAGACGTCTTGTGCTGTCTGGGGTAGTTCTACTAAACTACCACTACTACTACTAGTAGTAGTTTACTCGTTTACTAGTAGTAGTAGTACTACATGGGCAAAAGTGAGGTTATGTGGGGCCGAACCCGCTAGGATATCTACTGCGGTAAGAGAAACGCTTATTATTTGTCCTTATCGACGGGACTCGAGGTGAATTCGCACATGTTTCCAGGCGCAGACGTGAACTGCAGCTCGCCCATCATCGGCTCGCCCCTGCACGTGGTCTGCTCGGATAATATACCCAACAGATTCGACATTCTAACGGTGATGAGCAACACATTTTAAGGTGATTGTATGGTTACTGACTAGAGATTTTGTATGAGCAGATGTTGCTGAAGGCGGGAGCGGACCCGAACCTGAAGGTCTACAACGACGAATTCGACAGGAATTCCCAGCTTAGACCCGTCCTGGTGGAGTATCTCGCGAGCAACGAGCACCCGAGCCTCGAGGTCGTACAGCTGCTCATACAGCACGGAGCCAAAGTAAGTGATGTCATCGCAGATTACCCTGTGGAGATGGTACTACCGGCGTTTTGTACATATCGCCGTTTCTCGACTCGTGAATCGAATTAAGACGTCCCTTTTCCAGGTGATCATGAAGACCCAGTTCAGGGACTCGGACGGCGTCCTCAACTCCTTGCACAACGTCATCGGCGACAACTGCTACGAGATATTCTTCCTGCTGCTGGAGGCGTGCGAGTCGTTCGACGCCTGCATGATCAGGAGGAACAACCTCATGTCCGACAAGCAGAAGGAGGTGCTGCTCGAGCTCGCCAAGTACCCGCTATCGCTCAAGAAACAGGTAAGCGGAGAGTTTTCTGTGCGCTTTTCTGGATCAACTTTCGTATCATCGTCCGCAGGTGAGGCTGTCGATGAGGAGACGCCTCGGCGCGACCCTCCTGAAGGTGGCCGACAGGTTCGGGCTGCCCAAATCCCTGGCGAAGTACCTGAAGTTCGACTACAGTTGAGGGGCGTCCAGGGCTCGCCCCGGGCTTTCTGCTGAACTTGTGATATGTTTCGACGGAGGTCGTCTTGGGAGCCACTGGCCACAGTCGCGGGAACGTGTTCCTGCGGGAATTAGTCGACGTTACTAGTTGACCCCACGTTCCGCGTTGTCCGGATCACCCCCACAGTTGTATTTTTACTCACCCTACTAACAGACTTATTTAGACTAGTGTGGATTGTACAATGTAACACAGTCGAGTCCCAGCTTAGGTGTTGTTTTTTATGAATTAACGATTTAGGGATCAAAGAGGCCGAAAGTCTCCCTTTAACCTGTGGTTGATTTCAAAGAGCTCTGAACCTTTAATCACTCGCTAATTCTAATACCAAAAGTGATACTTTCTAGGATGTTTATTTTGTAATTTCAGCTTAATTGTTTCAGTTATATTAACAATTTTCTACTAAATACTACCCAAGATACACCTACCTAATAGGCGGTTTCCGCAACAAAATATCGTTAACCACAATTGTTTTTAAATCAGTCAATCACTGGTGCAACACAACAGTACTAATCAACAATGACTAATAAACTTAACGTCTTGTTTTTCGTTAATCTTACTAATAAAAGCTTTTTGAATTTTTTCGAAAACGTCTAATCAACTTAATTACCTTTCGTTCTATTTACACTAACACAGTGTCTGTATATGTGGCCAGGGCTGGACCTGTTGTATTAATCTGTTTACGAATTGTGATAAAGTAGGATAAGAGACGAGAGAAAGGTAAACGGAGAAATGTCCATTTGTACGCTTCGTAGTAGGTACCTACCGTCAGGATATTTACTTGATGTATGTATAATCTCAATTATTATGTAGTTTTGTATATTTCTATCCTTGTCGTATTTGTACGTTTTTACTTAGAGAATTAAAAATCGTTAATTCAAGACGAATCTTTCCTTCAAATTAGCTCCCGGATCGATTAATTTTAGACCGTCTATCCAGGTTCACTGCCAAGAGATGATTTGTTAGCACAAGGAGCGGTGTATATATAAAATTTATTTTTGACACAGCTCGACACTAATGTCGCTTTCCTGTAGCACATATGCAATTAAGATGTGCATTGCAATTTTACAAAAATGCAAAGTGGAATTACAACAGTACAAGTGTTGTACTCTAGCTGAAGGAGTTAGATCCCTTTGAGTGGCGATTTGGATATTTATTTTAAGCACTTGCCATACTTTTTCAGGATCTTCATTAGTTTCCAGTACATAGTTCGCATCTCATTGTTTTTATTACCAGGTAAAATTAACAAACATCATGATGTGCATAGGAATTTTACAAGACGGTTTCCGCAACAAAATCCGCTTAAAATATGGTTAAACCGCTGAACACAAATTATCAGGCAACCAGAAATACATAGCAGACGCCGCCACCGCTAGATAGCGCTCCCGCTTCCCACATCCGAAAGTGAGGTTACGTATCGTTGCGGAATCCGTCTAGTACATCTACTCAGATCAATTGAATACGCTTTCCCATTAAGACATCATTCTCAGTTTATCCATGCGGGTTGCGGGGACTTGGCGCTCGTCTCTCCCTCGTCGCCCGTCCCCGTCCTGAACACGGCGGCCGGGTTCGACGTGCCGAGCTGGCAGCGGAGGTTCACGGACCTCTTCCTCGGGAACAGGTGCTTCACGTTGCTTATCCCGAGGTTCCTGCCCTTCGTCACGTTCCTTATCACCCTAGAAAGCTTATACCTTAAAAATTAAACGTAGGAACGGCCGAACGTGTCGCGATTAGGGGCGTGGGTACCTTCTCTTCTGGCCGAGTACCTTCACTATGTCCAGGTGCAAGTCGTGGGCCGGATTGGAGCCGACGTCGTTCAGCCTCTCGGCGCTCGTCGTGTCCATGAGGGCGCGGAACGCGGAGAGGGCCCTCGACACGCCCACCTGGAAACAAAGGAGAAACAATTTCGACCCGAAAAAAATCCTACATACCCTGGAAGTTGCTGGTTAAATCGCCCCTTACGTTTTTGTGCTTGACCATGTGCTCGGTCAGATCGGCTCCCATCAGTTCGACGTGTACGTCCATCCTGATCGTGATGAACTGATTGATCACCCACAGGAGGGCGATGGTCGAGGCGAGGCCCCAGCTCAAGAGGCAGAGCACTGTCAATGACTGCACCCCCAACAGGTACCATCCGCCGCCTGGAAAATCGGATTAGTCAAGGGATTTTACTTTATTTATTGTAAACCTGCATCTACTTCTGTATTTCTAGACATATCGTCTTCAACTAATTGCCAATCATCTAAATTGATCATCTCTGTAGTCAGTGATCAGTCGTGGGTCAAGTTTACCTTACGCTCTTCGAGCCGTGATCGTCCCCTGTTCTCCCCTGACCCAAAATGGGCTACCCTGAACTGTATATTGTAACCAAATCATTTCTTTTGGCTTTTCAGGTTCAGAACTCTCTTTTTTGAGTAACACATATGCAATATCTATCTGTGCAATATTTCCACTGCAGATAGGTGGCGAACATTAGTAAACCAAATAACAACTTCAGTAAATTGCCCAACAGTGAGCACTTACTATAACGTCCATGTCGTCCATCTCTTTGAGGTTCAATAGAGTTACTTAATATATCGTAACTAACTCCCATATTTCACTATTCAACAATGCAATATTCTTACTGCGGTTTGTAAACATGGCTGGCGAACATGGTCCATTCTCTTCTATATGTTTTCTGTTCTATTTATTCTAACTTCTAGTCTATCTCCTTTATGTTTTCCACTATGAGCTACAGCTTAACGAACACTCAGCAACAATGTTTTTCATCGTAACAAGCGCATCAGAGGTAGGTAGTACGTACCGTTAACTAACCCGCTCCTTCCGTTAGTTGTGTCCAGAGGGTAAGGATTTTCTGCAAAGATTCCGACAGCTATGACACCTGAAACGGTTCGGGATGAGTTAATGAATCTGGAAATCACTTCGGATTGACTAACTAGTTCAACTCACCCCATATGCCTCCGACCCCGTGTACAGCGCTAGCTCCCACAGGATCATCGACGCCCATCTAATATTAATGAGAAATATATAGTGTTAGTAAACATATATATTGCTTTATATATCTACCTTGTCGAAGAGAGGCATGGATATGCAGACGAGCAGAGCTCCGATGCAGCCTATGACCAAAGCTTCCCAGCCTGAAAGAAGGAAACTCACAAATGACATGTAGCAGATGTGTTGAATTTATAATAATCAGTAGAAAAGGAGCTCCTATATATAACAACAACTCAATCACAATCCAAAATCGACAACTTGAAAGAGTAACGCAATATAGATGCTTAGGATGTTGGTTGCATTCAGACTGGAACTCTGATAAGGAAATCTGAATCAGAATAGAAATTGCACGTATGTAGTCGCCAACATCCACTGATGTGGATAGGCAGTCGAAGAAGAATGTGGTAGAGGCATATCTTGTGATTGTAGTACCACAAAACGAGAGGACACTTTGTGGAGTCATACTGTATGAGCGGGGAATCTTAGGAAGTGTGTGTGCGTGTAATTCAAGCCTACCGGCACTGTGTGGCGCTCTCACAGTTCTCAGAAACTAGGGTTATGTACAAAATTTCATCGTGGAATCCGTCTAGTATACCTACTATGCATAGAAATTGTGTCGTACGTAGTGAGGGTACGTATATACAAAGATGAAAAGAATGAAACAAAGAAGGAACTCTCAAAACGGTGTTATTTAAATTATCCCAACAAGTTTCTATAGTTCGTAGAGTATTTTAAGTGATCCATACCTCGGTAGAGAAAGCAGCCGGCGGTGATGGCGACGAGGGAGCCGAGTATCCCGTTGATGATATCCATGGCGTCGATTTTACCATTCAACCTGGTCATGCTATATAATATACTGATGGTACCGCCACCGAAGGTCGACATCATCGTCATGACGGCCGCCCTGGCTGCGTAGTGCCACTTCTCGCCGCTGAGCTGCACGGGGGAAAATTTTCCAATAAGTTTCTCGTCTATTTCCAGGCGCCATCGATTTTACCCCATAAGTGCTGCCCGAGTTGAACGCCAACCATCCCCACCAGAGCACGAAGAGGCCCATCACCGCGTTCACCGGATTCCCGAGGGGGAGCGGAGTGATCCCGTTGTCGTACCTACCCAATCTCGGGCCCAGCATCAAAGCGCTGGCGAAGGCCGCGCTGCCACCTAGTCGACGATGAAATAGTAGTGTGATGGCAATGATTACAACTAGGATTTAAGGCAAATTGTATCTAATCTGTAATCTACTTGAAACGTAGTACAAGGGGATTTAAGTATAGGAAGCTTGAGATGAGTTCCTTCTTCTTACAATAGCTTTCGTATTTGATTTTAAGCTTCACCTATGAGATGCACGGCGCCAGAACCGGCAATATCGACGGCCCCCATGTTCCTCAGGAAACCATGTTCGCCCCATATCCAACCCGCCGGGATGCAGTAGATCGCAGTATTCAAGAAACTGAAGACGCAGTACGCCTTGAAGTTACACCTGAGTGGAAACAACCAAAAAATCAATCGAAGCGCTTCGAAAGTAATTCATACGCAGTAATGTGTGTTACGTGATACCTCTCCGCCATGGCGCCGCTGACGATCGTCGTCGCCGTCGTCGCGAACGATAGCTGGAAGATGAACGCCGCGTACACGGCCCCCTTGAGCGGATCGTCGAGCGACGGGTCGATGAAGAAGTCCCCGAGGGCGATGAAGCCGTTGTTCAGGTCGCTCCTACCGAAGGAAAACGCGAAGCCGAACACCCAGTACGTGAGGCCGCCGAGGACGATGTCGACGACGTTCTTCATCATGATGTTCACCTCGTTCTTGATCGACACGCAGCCGGACTCGAGCATGCCGAAACCTTTCGAAGTTTACGAATATAGCTTCTGAGCAGATTTATACAGCCCCGAAGCTGATAACATCTGCTCCATTTAATTGCTGTTTTATAACCTCAAGAATGTATTTTAACATCAACCATACCACCATAAGAGCTCTCAAACTTTATATGCGGGTTCCAAGTCAAGAGTAAAGATTGGCAATAGAGGGTCAGAGAAATTCCTGGTGGATAAAGGATTGCGACAAGGCTGTTTGTATATCACCAACACTATTCAAGATCTATGTAGCAAGAGCCTTACACAAGTGGAAGAGGAGATGCAAACGAATGGGTATTGACATAGGACAAACGTACTTATATACGCTACAATTCGCTGACGATCAAGTCATCATTGCAAACGATAAAGATGACTTAGAATATACGCGGCCCAGAAACTTCAAGAAGAGTATAGTAACTGGGGACTGGAGCTCAACACACAGAAAGCTAAATACCTCCCTATAGGAGCAGAACTATCTAATATCCAATTGGAGAATGATGAAGTGGCAAACTGCAGTAGGTATACATATCTGGGTGTGGAATTTGACACTTCAGGTAGAGATGACTGAGAGATTCAGAAAAGAATAACACAACCCAGAAGAACAACTCAGTGTCTGAATGGTATACTGTGGAAGAGCAACATCGGAAAGAAACGAAAACATACCATATATGAAACTCTCATTAAAAGCAGTTTAACCTATGGAGCAGAGACGTGGAGAAGAACGGAACGAAATCGAAGAAAACTTGAGGCGACTGAAATGGACGTTTTTAGAAGAGCACTGGGTGTATCAAGGAGAGATAGAATACGAAATGAGGAGGTAAGACAACGGATGGGAATAGATGGTTCGCGCTATGACTGATATAGAGAGAAAGGAGCTAATATGGTACAGACATGTCCAGCGGATGGAAGAAACGAGACTGCCCAAAATAGCCATGAAGTCATGTCTATTTTTTCAATAAGCCCGTGACTGGGCGTCCCTGGCTCAGGGTGGCCCCAAAATTGACCTAAGTATCCCTACGAGGGACCCCCAGATGGTATATGGGCCTAGGGCCCACTTGAACCAAAAATAGGTCCTGCATGAAGTGGATACCATCAAATCGTAAAAACGAGGAAGACCTAAAAGAACGTGGAGAGAAGGCATAAACAAAGCCATGAGTGCTCGGGACCTGAGAGAAGACCCATGGAATAACCGAAACGAATGGAAGTTGGGCATCGGACAACGACGAAAGACATTTTAAACCGATACATACATACATATATATGTATTTTCTGTACCAACTCATCTTTTAAAGAAATAGATACTTACTTACCCTTCTCTAATCTCCTCATTATAACGAAGTGCATATTTACCTGTCTGCATAGTGAATATCATGAAGGAACTCGTGATGATCCAATTGCTGTCCTCAACATCGATATTATACAGCCACAGCACGGAGCTGTTCCTCTGCGTGGCGTTCGCCATGACTGCCGCCAATAGAATTCAGATTCTCGATCTAGCGTCGTCTTGGCATAAACAATTTAATTTTTAAAACGAGCGCAATTTGAGAACCTTGGGAGTACTTACGTACATCCACAGTTTCAATAATTCAGTCCGTTCCAGGTGAAAAACACAATCATGGTAATGACGGATGATTGGTCCTAATTGTGGGAGATTACTCAGATTCGGGTGTTTTTGGCATTATTGTTTTATTTATTTTTTGCTCTTATTACAAAACTTTCCTCTTTTTTTAATTTCTTTAAATATAAAGTATTAAGTCTTGACTCGCAACAATTTAAATAATATGTACAATTATATTACACTTTAATAGTAGAAATTAAAATTAGAAAAATTAAAAACGGTTCAAGAAAGGTAGTGTGTAAAAAGGCTGAAGGGAATCGGGGGGGGGGGGGGGGGAAACAATTCGAACAATGTATATATAAAAAGAAGATTTGTACATAAGTACGAGACATTTCGAGATGTTCGCGAACCGTTTCATGCACACAAATTTTATACAATTTCCTCTTTTGGAAGGTCGAAAAACCGCTATCTACCCGTCTTTTTTTAATTACAATCAAAGAAAAACAAATTTAAGCTACGTAACTGTACTCGTCCGTTGAGTGCGCCGTTCTTTCTATGTACTGTTTATCTATTAGCGATTCGATGCATTTCTTAATCAGCTGCACGCTCGGGGCGAAAGACACTTTCGATTGAGCATAAACCTGCAAATAAAACAATACACGAGATGGAGAGGTTTGTCCAGGTTTAGCCTATTTTCAACTTGATTTATTCTAATATGCATTTTTTGCTGATAATTACCTCCTGTATTAGCAAATTGTGCTTGAGAACCTTCCTCGACTTCATGATCCTGACTATCGCCGCCTGCAGGTACATCTTGCGGTCCTCCTCGACCGAATTCATCGTCTGCTCGACCTCGTGCGGCGTCTCCTTCTGGACGGCCGCCGTTATCCTGAACTTGGTGCGCTTATTCGAGTAGTCCATGTTCAGCTTGAGCGTCGTCGTCGGCGTCAATT
The DNA here is from genome assembly GCA_946251905.1 of Cryptocephalus moraei. Lineage (NCBI taxonomy): Eukaryota > Metazoa > Arthropoda > Insecta > Coleoptera > Chrysomelidae > Cryptocephalus > Cryptocephalus moraei. The sequence continues at coordinate 17,421,981 of OX276465.1, read as the reverse complement.
CCTTATTAAAATAACGAAAGTGACGGAAATGTATGTAATACACGGAAATTGTACTTACCTCGGCATCGGCCAGCAACAGCTTCGAGTCGACGAGACTGACGGCGTGCCTGTGGAACTGTTCCCCGTTCAGCTGCAATGTCTCCTTGATCTCCTTGCAAGTCAGCGAGTTGACGTTCTCGAAGAGGAGGAGGATCGCCATCTGGAAAGTCTGCACCGTCACCACGTACGGCTTCTTTAGGTGGCTCAGCTTCAGCTCGGCCTGGCACAGGTGGTGCAGCCATGTCAGCTTGCGCCCGTTGAAACGGTTGTGGTAGAAGGTCTCAAACTATGACGTATACAAAAGTTTAATTAGCTTGGTATGTAATGCAAGCCCTACGCTTGAGGTCTATGGCAAAGAAGTATAGTTTTATTTTTGTTCACTGGAATCTAGTAGTTAGCGTTATTGAGGATGAAGGAGTTGTAATCAAAAGGAAGATCAAGGAGAAGTAAAGAGAGATAGAGGTGGGGAGAGCAAAGGACTTAGGGATACACGTTGGGATTGTTCGGCTAGAAATAATAGATTTTTTCTTAGGTATCCAAAGAATTCCCGTGAATAAATTATATTCATATACAACGGTGTATAATTTATTCCTTATATGATGTGGACCTAATAATTAACCCAATGACATAATTAAGTTTACGAAATTAATTAGCGAAAATTTTTCAGCTCGACAGTTACCGTTCATTAATTCATTATTCAGGTAAAAGGGAGATTGTTGAAAAGTCGACATAACCTACACAACTGTTAGAAAGGATTCTGAACTCAATCCACCAACCTCCTAGAAGACCAGAAACCATGTAAATTCTAGAATAAAAAAACTGAAAACCAATTAAACGTATCCTGCATCGCTCGGACCCTTACCATGTGTACGCTCCTCTCGAGCTGGTGGGGCACGGCGAACGGCGTGACGGCAGCCTGCCCGAGGGGCCAAGCCCCCGCCTGCAGCACGTACACGCTGAAGTTGACTCCGAGGTCGACGTTCTCCTGTTTGAGGTGCGTCAGGAACTTCGAGTTCAGGTCCGAACTTACCGACATGTCCGTGAACATACGGTGCAGCTTGCTGGTGAATTCGTAACCGCAAGCCTACGACGAGACCGATTAGTAACAGGAGAGCGAGAACCGGTCGAGACGCAAAGTTACCTGTTTGAGCTTGTTAATCATGCTCTCCTCGGCGTCCATGCTCTGCGTCTGCTGGTGGATCAGTCGTTTCGCGAGCATGCGCGAGTAGAACTTTTGGAACACGTCCTTGTCGTCAATGTACTTGAAGATTATTATGCTCTCCGCTAGTTTCTCTTCTACCTGGAACACAGACATCTAGTCTACAGAATGGTTTTTATATATATGGAACTCTAGCAGACAAAGCAGTAGAGATATTTGATAGAGCCCAAGAAGACCCAAAAGCAGAGCCCTCAGAATACTAACTAGCGTCTCGTATTGATAAATTCCACTTGCAAACAAGGCATAAGAACTATCCTCAACATGTAACCCTTACTTCCGATTCACCGATCCCCTTGCTGCTCTTCTTCAGCAACGTGTCGCAGTACTTCGCCAGCAGCTCGGGGCTCCGACACGGCGATTTACCCTCGTTAGGCCTGTGGTTGATGACGGAGCTGCACGCCTTGTCGAGGGCCCCCATGAACGCCTGATCGGACTTGAAGATGTCCTTGATCAGCTGCCGGTACTTCTTGTACACCGCCAGGAGGTTCTCGACGAAGTTGATGTGGATGTTCTCACCTTGCAGGTTTCCTATCGCCTGAAGGAACGGACACTAAATGTTTTAAGTGTTGCATGTAGCACAAATGGGGATGTAAAATCCCCATTTGTGGGAATATATGGGAATCTAGAGAGTAAAAGTTAATGGAACTTGCAGTGATAATGTGGTACTAAATCGTGGTGTCCCACAAGGTACAGTCGTTGGACCATATACATCAATGAACTGTTAAATCTAGATGAAAGTACCTTTTTCTTCGCAGAATATATTGAATTTAAAATTGGATATGCTTTACTTCTGGTTCAGTAAATTTAAGTTATCTCTAAATGTAGAAAAGAAGAGTTCCAGAGTATTCCAGAAGATTTAACTATTAAAATAAATGGCAATCAAATACAAAGAGTGAATAGTACTAAGTATTTAGGTATTTTCTATGATTCAGGATTAACCTGGTAGACACATACGTTACATCTTTTGAAGAAATTAAGATATCCGTCTTATGTATTTACCAGACTAAAATATATGTTAACTAAATCCCAACTGAAATCTGTATATTATGGCCTATCCCAAAGTACAGTGACTTATGGTATTATCGTATGGGGAGCTGAAAGCGACACTCACATCTACAAACTTATAAAGTTGCAATATAACATAGTAACATTCTCCTCCAATGAGGATACTATAAACACCAGACAATCATTCCTTTTGGAATCAATTTTACGTCAAAATGACTTATTAAAAAACATAATAATATATAGTAACTCTCTATCTACAACAAGACAAATACAAATGCCACTGTGCAAGCTTAATAGAGAAAGAGGCAGGCTATGCGTTTATTTCTATAAAATTATGCAGCTCACTGCCACCTTATCTAAAATTACTGGAAAACCAAACAAAAGTTATTAAAAGCAAGCTAAAACCATGGTTAATCCAAACTTTCAACACTCCGATGAACATAAATCAAATACTAAAGCCTTAAAAATGCATAATGAGTATATATAGAATACATAAAAGAAGCAATATAGTAGTTTGTAATAAAGTGTAATTACTACCAAATAAGTATACAAATAGAAATGTAGTACTAATTAGTTTTAGTAATTAAAATAGTAGTTTTAAGCGTCATCCTACGCACGGTTTTGTAAAACCCCTGTAGGATACATAGTATATTCAATATACTTTTTTGTTTTTGCATTTACCGATTAAATAATTTTGTACCTGAATCTGTATTACTATGTAAAAAGGCATAATTAAATAAAATACTAATAAAAGGGATGAAAAAGTGAAAGGAAGGAGGGGTATTGCGCTGCCCAACTAAACCTGAATATTACGTTTCATATATAGCAGGGGTGGCCAAAGTAACACTACATCTTTATTAAGTAACTAGGCAATGTATTTGTTGATATAATACTATTCGACAAAACTATTCTAGATTAGATACTGTAGCAGAGTTACCATAGGCTGGCATCTATACTGTACCGTGAGGCCTTGGGTTTTGATGTGGTCCAAGACCGTATCGACGAGGACCATCATCGCGTTCTGGACGCTCTTCAGCAGCTCGTACATGTTCGACAGGTCTTTCGCGCGCTCCTGTTGCACCATATTCAGAGATTCGCTGTAGAGGAACTGCAGGTGTTCTGCGACCATGTGAGTTTCGCACCTGTGCGATACCTGAAAGTAAAAACATTTTTACCGTTTAGTCTGAACGAATCTATAAGTTCACAAATTTCATTTACTTTTGATAGAGAGCTCGTGTGGACGAATCTCCTCGCCCTGAACAGTTCCTCTTCGATCTTCCCTTTAACCTTTTCCATGTACAAACTCACGTCGCGTTCCTGTAATAACCTAGCGGCCTCGCGCTTGTAGAACTCGCCGCTGCTGTCCAGGAATGGCTCCTCGAACAGCTCCTGGTACAACCTCAGCTGACCTTTTTTCCTATAGCTTTGAACCTTGAAAGAAACAAAGAAAATGTTACGTTTGTTGGTTATGTCACCTTGTAAGGTGTTTTTAAATTTACAATTTTTAAACTATCATCGGATATTTACTTCAACGAAACTAAGTATGGTCCCCCTGACCGCATCGATGGGGGTGCTGAGGGGTTGCTGCGCTCTGTCCTGGTCTATCGCTTCTAATATTAATTTAACTAGTCTTTGTCCTAAGGGGGCGATCATGCCGCTCTGCCATACTTGCAGGGCCAGTTCTCCTATTTCCAATTGCTCACCTTGAACGATACAAAGTTTCGATTGAGGTAGACTTATACCTGAACTAAAACTACTTCAAAATACGAATATGAACAATAGACCAGTGTATACTCACACATATCTACGTTACTTACTTCCAGTGTTATCGGCGCTACCATATATAATCTCAGCATCTGACAACTTCTGCATCCTAATGTGCTGTTGGTTCAGGTACAAGTATAGCCCATGTAGGTACCCACTCCCTATGGAGTACTGGGACCAATACAGGAAGTAGTTCTTCAAGAGATTCTGTTCACCGTCCTCCTGGACCTTGTTGAGTAGCCTCGCGACGTGATCGATGAGGTACTGCTTCGTCGAAGCGTACAAGCGATCCGCCATTGGCTCGGGGTGGGCCACGCACAGCGAGTACACATCTCTGACGAGGGGAGAAATCAAGACGTTAGGTTATTCGTTACCACATAAACGACGCTCTAGTTTGAAGGTTTCAGTATAAAGCATAGGTAAACTCACGACCTGTGCACATAAAGATTCGGCTTAACGACCATGAATCGAAGCGAGCGGCGAGCGCCTCATGAAAAAGCAAACGTAAGCCGCCACAGGAAAAACTCCACTTGTTGACGTAACTATGAAAGCTCCCTTCGATTAGATCTAATTCTCACATTCAGTTCGGTTCGCTTGAAGTGAAATCTAGAAGGGTAAAACCGGAACGTAAGTGTCGAGGAGAAGAAAGGACACCCACCGAAAGATCGGCCAGGCCAGAGAAAGCCTCAAAGCAGACAAAGGTGGTTAACTGAACATGATTCAGGTAAGGGAGGGTGTCGATGGGGGCTCGGGGGTGATACGTAAGGGCCAGGTATTAAAATGGACCCCCGGTGTGGAGACTTACGAGAACCTGTCGTTCCAGACGCCCCTGGGGACATGGGCGAGCGTGAGGACGCCCTTGATGGTGTCCCGGATCGCGCCCCAGGTCGCGTTGAAGTCCACCTGCTTCGGCTTCAGGGACATGTTGCTGCTACCCTGGTCCTCGTCGTCGAAACGGTTATTTTGAGACTTGTCAAAAGGCGAGAGGGAGACAGTGACTTTGCACAAATCCGGGAAGAGATCTGGATACCTGGAAAACGTTCAGGAGTAGTAGAAGGCGACGACTCCCAATCCGAGACCGTTCTCGATACCCCCTCGAATCTCGCGGGATTACGTACGTTTACCTTGAGACGTCCGAGCGATTTCAAAACATTATATCGTGTGCCGTTAGGGATGTACCTGTTGTCAGCGCGGGAGACCTCGACGGTCCACTGCACGTCTCCGGTTCTGTCACGTACGGGTATCTCCGGGGTTACACCGCGTAAGGTTCTCATACAAAATTTCACGGAAAATTAGTCGTATTTGGGAGAACCTTCAGTGGAAAGTCCTCTCATGTGTTACTTTTGACAGATCTCGCTGCACGGGACACCGAATTCTCGTGTCACGTTTCGAACTCGAGAATCGAACGTGCCTCTTGGGCGGGTGGAAAATGTTTGGTTCCAGGGAGTGAAAAACGTGAATATTTTATTTGACCGTGTTGACCGTTAAGATACAGACGAGGGGAAAATGTGTGAGTGGGTAGAAATAACATGTTTATAGCTTTATTTCCCACGATTACCCATTCGCAGATGGAACAGGGAACAGTAAGTTTCGTGATAGCGTCTCTCGTCGCTATGTTCTGTGGTTTTTCATGCGCGTCGCCGTTCCTAAAGCGTCCCCAAGCATCGAACTGTTGCTAAAAGTTATTCAAATCGCGTTATTTTGTAGATACAATTCGGTCAATTTCACATTTTCAAATCGCAGAACATCGAATCCTTGTTCCACCGCGAGAAGACGAAGAAGAACCGAATCTGACATCAATCAGATAGGTTATGTGTCGCGAGTCAGAGTGACTTTTCCAGGATTTATCCGCTGTCCGCTTGTTTTCGAGACGTCACACGGGAAAATAGTGAAATCACATCGAAATAGTGTCGATTGAGTACGGGCTAACGGGAACGATAAGTGAGTGCTATGGGATCATCCCGAGGGAACAGCACCAGGGACCCTTCCCAGTGAATTAGCTTCAACAAGTAAGTCCATAGGTGTGAGTTACTGAGCGAGTTTGCGTTTGTAGGTTGTTGTGAGTTTCGATATGTTTTCCTCCCGAAGGTTCAAGGGGGAATGTTGTTGTTGTTTCGGGGACTGTCGAGGCAAGACTGCTTCGGATGCGTCCCGGTTCGTCCTGTTACGAAAGGGGCGAATCTTTTACAATGTTAATGCATACAATGTGGGTACAAATTGGTTACACCTTATCGCAAACTCGATTAGGAATACTACAGCCCTTTCGGTGTGAAGGAAAGTAGGCTATGAGTCTATCGGCTAATGGAATTTGAGTGAATTAATGTGAACTGATAGAATTTTGGTATTTTGGTGCCAGTAACCAGGAAATTATGTTAACAAACATGCTATGTCTTGTTGTTCATACGTTTCTCTTCTGATTTGATAGTCGGTGTAGTGAGAGACACTCCGAGAAATACCTAACATGCTTGTAACATGTTTTCTGCTTGCTGACTATTACATGTAGAAACAGACAAAACAAATGGGTATTTTCCTTATTTGAAGTAAATGGTATTGAATGTTACATTTCAGTTGCTTCAGATGACTGAAGTCTAATACAATGGTATTGCTAGTATTCATAGTAATCAGTAGTAATAATGATAAAGTGATTTTCAATTGAGGTTATGTATGCTCAATATGTTCCATTGTTTTTCACCAAAAGTACAATAGTAAGACTATTAGTAATAATAACAGTAATAGTCTGATAATGTTATAATGATCTTAATGATGAGAAATTGCCGTCACACAATACGAGAGTGGGATCATAATGTGTTTGGTCAACTGTGGTTATCATTATTAGCCTTTTTATGGCTTTCGAAATTAAGTTTAGATAGGCAGTATCACTTTCTATACTTGAGCGCTTGCAACCATCTGCATTTGGTGTCGATCAGAATGCTTCGTCATTGAGTATGTTTCAATTAAGTATGAAATGATGGAATAGGAACAACTTTTTCAAATATCATTATGGAGATTTAAGAGTCTAGAAAACGACGTCAAATTTCCATGAACTTTTTCCTAAAGTTTAGCTAAAGTGCTGAAAAAGCGGATTTCGTTCCAAAAAAGTTTTTACAGTGTTTTACAATGTACACCGAAGAAACGACAACGCACCTCGTTCTCAAAACATTCGCCATTTCTATTCCATCTTTATTTCAAATTCCAATCTTCCAATCAACGCCATCGTTGTTTCAAAAGATAATGCCAACCTAAATACAGTGCTACACATAATGCCAACATGAAACTATAGCCAGTGCTGACCTCTGTGGCGGACGGTAGTCAAACAACAATCGGTTATCTGACGGTCGGAAATTTCACCCGCGTGTTTTAGCAGTAGAAGAACCTCGCATAAAGAAAGCTATATCCTGATTTTTAATGTTGTGGACTTTTACAAGCCGTCGAAAAGAGAGAGATGCCGATATTGTTACCACCCCTTTCTTCGGCTATTGCTTAGGTAGTATCATATGATATTCCCTAAATTTCAAACTATTTATAACTGCCAAATGATTACCGTCAAAAAAATTATACCGGCAATGTCGCACTACGCACCGGCTGTCTACAAGGCGGAGTTATTTGATGGTTCGATTGTAAAAGTCCACAACATTCAAAATCAGGGTTTAGCCTTCTAATAATTATTGACTAATCAGTTACAATGAATGTACTTGTATAAATGCGTTAACAGTAAACACAATCTTTACAAGGCAACAATTGTGACAAGTATGACCACCGGTTATGCATATTTTTAAAATGCTGTGCATATGTATTCCGTTGCATGCATATTTTTCGTGGCATATATGCTCGTTTTCGAGCGTTCTGCGTTGTTAGCACAGTGTCCCCGCTCGATTTATGATTAGAATAATTCCCGGACAAATCTAATTTCCCGTGTCTGTCTGTCTGCCTGCCTGTCTGTCCGTCCGAGGTGTTTACTCAGTGATCCGCCGCGGTAAACGTAATCATCTTCCTTAGGCGAACCAGATAATTATTCGCGTATATATGAACAAGAGATAATGTCCCCCCATTCGCCCCTCGGAGCCGTTCCCCCTGATGGCATATTAATAGATCTTCGGCGAATTAAGGGGTTGTCAAGTGCGACAAAACTTAAACCCTAACTTAGACAAATTAACTGTACCGTAGCACGGCTGCTAATACCTTACATCGGATTGAATCAATCACCGACGTCAGGCCGAGGGAGGAAAGTATACATACCGTATTCAGACAGTCGGATCGATCGGCGATAAATGACATTTCGAGGTTTTGTCATCAAAACAGAGAGAGAGAGAGGAAGAGGAGACGTACCCGAGGAACGCTCAGCTTTTCTGACGTAATGAAGCTTCAATCTCGAGGAGTGTCGTCAAAATTTAATCAATCCTCAATTTCGGTCAAACGGTTCCATCTTCTATCTCGCCGTGTGGGTGTGAGTGTGTGAATTTGCGTCGTATTGTCACGCTTAGGGACCTGATCGGTCTTTAAGCGTGCTCGGTTTGGGGGTTGAGAATGGACTAGCTTAGACTTTCAGTCGCTAATAAGAAACGCTCAAGGGAGATGAAAATTTGCAGAAGTCGTCGCTAACCTTCGATGGAAGACGGCACCTAAAGAACTGAATGAAGTGTGAAATGATCTCTTTAGAGAGTGGACTGTATGTAGAATCTCTCGTCGCTCGTGTGTGGCTGCGGAGATGAATCTTGTCTCCAGGTTGTAAGGCTGGAGACTGTAGTTGTAGGTTGGAGATCAGGACGTGACGTGATCTCTTGAAGTTCCAGTTGTGTGGAGAGAGGGCGTATCGTGCTCTCCGGTGTGGACCTGAGGGCGTAACGTGCAGGTCCGGGGTTGAAGTTCTCGAAGTCTGGAGAGAGGGCGTATCGTACTCTCCGGTGTTAAAGTCACTAAATGAGGAAAGTACCGCAATGGGCGGCCATATTGTGTCCGCGCCGCGCCGCGTGAAATTCAAAATAGGAAACAAAAATTTGCTCGTTTTAAAAGATAAAACAACAACTTGGCATTTTTATTCCCAAAAAGTAAAAACGAAATTTCGCGAGAGAAAAATGTACATAAAAATTAATTTACACCTATATACAATAATATAAACAAATATGACACACTATGACACATAACCCACAATCCACAAAACACAACAATAGGCATGAAACAGGCAGATTGTAGCTGTAATCCGCCATATTGTGTCCTAAAATGTACTTCTCTCTCTAACACGTTGGGACATTGAATTGCGGTACTTTCCACATTTAGTGACTTTATCCGGTGTGGACCTGAGCGCGTAACGTGCAGGTCCGGGTTGAAATTCTCGAAGTCTGGAGAGAGGGCGTATCGTGCTCTCCGGGGTTGAGGTTCTTGAGGTTAGGGGTTGTCGGTTTGGGTGGCGTGAAGCAAGATCACAACACACTGTCGTTTTGAGCATACATCGTATACTGATTTATTGTCCCAAATTTCAGAGCTTTTATACATCTTATTTTACATTGGTTAAATGAGCTATTATTTGGTTGCAGAAATTGACCTTAACTGGAGCGCGCTTCTTATCCCGTTCCGTAAACGCGTTTGTTATGCTGACTCGGTTAATTATTGTGATTTGAACTTGACTTGTTGACGTTCGGTCGGCGTTGTTATTCTTCGTAATAAAATAAGACGTGCTTTTTAGTTGAATTAGATATCCCAAAAACCTTGTTACCTAAGCTGCGTCAGTGATTATTATCTGTTTGTAAAACAAAACGTGTTGAAAAGTTCCCAAAATTAGTTCATCATAAATTACAATTTCTTAACCTAAAATAATGTTGACGTTAGCGTCAACAGAACTTTTTCGGAAAATTAAACTTGGTACCTCGTAGGCACCTTTAGTTTGAATAAATTTTGACCTACGTTTTTAAATAACACTCCAAAAAATTACACTACTTAGAGATAAATATTCTTTCAAAGACAAGTTCAGAATTTCTTTTCGTGACAGTTATTGTTTGTCCTTAATGGCCGAAAGTCTATCGATATGTGTCACTTGATAGCCATTAAGGCGACAATGGAAATATTAACAGGTGGCGTTCTTAACGGACGTTAAAACCGTCGAATAACGTCGAAATCAGTTTTCGCTCTCCACATTTCTGAACGCTTTGGTCCTTCGAGCCGGGTACATGATTATTTCATGACCAGCAGCGTAAAGATGGACTTCCTTCACTAGGAAGTGTACAGTAAGATTCGTGTAAGTACTTCTTTTACATTTTAAGTGCCATTACCTCTTCTAGAGTTTTGTGAGTCGCTCTATGGGCTCCTCCTTCGTCTGGTATTTATCACGTAACAACCATTGGAGACGCAACGGATGAATAAGAGATATTTTCGTTGTATATAAAGTGGTAGAGGTAATAGCTCGGATCGGAACTTCCCACTTCTGGAATCAATCGGGAGTGTGGGAACGCGTCCCTCCCTCGCCCCCCGTCTGTGTTTTCGCTCCGGGAATTATCGTCGGCAACGATTTTACAAACTTACGACCTCTCTCGGCGTATTTATTCTGTCTGATTTTCGGGGCGAACATTCGGCTTTTCGGAATTAATTCTGGAGGTGAAATATAATACACGTTAATCCGGAAATTCGGTTCGATTTTCGGTCGGTCGGCCTCTCTTCGTAGTATAACAAATAACGAAATTAGCAACATTAGATGGGCAAAGCAGATGGATCCACCAAAAGTCAAAGCACAGCAATACAACAACATGTGCCAATGTCTAGGTTTTGTAGGACAAAGGTATACTCTAACCAGTAGCAATTGGAACACTCAATAAAATCTGAATTTACCGAGGACATTCGAAAAGAGCGCATTGTCTCTATACAAAACCATGGGACTTATCTTTTTGCTTATTCAGAAACGCCCTGGTATTTTTAAAATGCAGGTGTTCAGTTGCCCAAGTGAAGTCATATATGTGACTGTATGAATATGTACAGATAAAGAACTAAAGGGTCCATTGGACCGCAAAATTTTTTTTACGACAGCGGCACTTCGTTTGTATTTTCTTCTTCTTCTAATACCCCCCTTTACATGCAGCCATTGCCGCTGCTACTCGCGCTGTCCGTTGTCCTGCCCTGAATAATTCCAGGGCAACTTTTGAAGCATGCAACTATTTACATGCAGCCACTGCGGCTGCTACGCCCGCTGCTCGCTGTCCTGTTCGCAGTATTCTCCCTGATTCTCCTGATGCTAGTCAACTGAAAGGACAGGACAGCCGGCAGCATGTAAACAGACGTTACCGCTCGTGCTGCCAATCCTTTGACTTCCGTGCGAAATATCCACTGAAGCATGCGGCAGCGGCAGTGGCATGTCGCCGCCACCGCCGCCTACCATATCGCCAGACGGTGATATACCCCCTTTACATGCAGCTCACTTCCGTGGCAGTGAGCAGGGAATTGGGCAGGGAAGTGAGCAGCTCGAGTATGTAAACGCGTCGCTCGCGCTGCCTTTGCTCATGCCACTGCCGCTGCCGCATGCTCCCTTCAGTGGCGGTATTTCGCAAGGAAGTCAAAGGATTGGCAGCACGAGCAGCAGCACGAGCGGTAACGACTATTTACATGCTGCTGGCTGTCCTGTCCTTTCAGTTGACTACCATCAGGAGAATCAGGGAGAATGCTGCGAGCAGGACAGCGAGCAGCGGGCGTAGCAGCCGCAGTGGCCGCATGTAAATAGTTGCATGCTTCAAAAGTTGCCCTGGAATTATTCAGGGCAGGACAACGGACAGTGCGAGTAGCAGCGGTAATGGCTGCATGTAAAGGGGGTAATAGACACTGGTAATAGACGATAATCGAGGAAAGTATGCCCTTTGGTGGAACGACTCTTTTCGACCCATTAACCATATTCCGACATTTGCATACGATTCCGGAGAGGGCATCTCGATTTATGCCAGCATCAACAAGAAGTGGTGGTTATAACAGGTGCTAGGACTGGTCACAGACGCTCGGAGTTACTTTTTCCCGGTTTCCCGGGCTGTCTGAGTATGTCCCAAAAAGGGCATACGAACATAGATTATCGACACTTTTGGTGTTATGGGCCCACGGTCTAATAGCACCATTTTTATATTTTTACAAGCCGTACCCGGCATGCGTCGCAATGCAACGTAAAGTTTAAAGAAAAAAAAAATTATAGATGACCCGGTGAAATTCCTATCATCTACATATATTTTTGAAAAATAATGTCAAAACAATACAAAATTTTTATCTACATTAAATTAAATGCAACACAGTTATACACATAATCAATTTAAGGCTTTCTGATCTGCTATATTTTCCGTCTTTTTTTGCGGTGCGTAAATTTATAAAGATGATGATTTTAGCGAACACGCGACGTATAATTGTCCATGCGCGAAACCGGGAAACTCCAAGTTTATTCCGCAAACTGTCCTTGTATTAGCAATTGTATATTATCTTTTTAAATTTTTAATAAACAATTTATGAAAAACTACCCTGAAATTAGGTATGAAATTTTCCTGTACAATATGCGTTTGACCAAACGACGTCATTTAAAAGCAATTATTATACGTTTGGATGTTGGCCAAGAAATATTTAGAGTCATTTCCCACCCCAGAAACTAAAGAAGGTAATGGATCTGGGGGTGGGAACAATTACGGCAATTTTACTTTACCACCAGCACAACATAATTCAATAGATTCACCGCTGTATTTTAACGCTTTACAATATTGACAAACGATTGTCATTTCTCCAATCGTTACGGATTCTTCGGCACAATAATCTATTTCCGGGTCGTAGTGGAATGCTACTCGTTCCAAGTTTACAGAAACACTGCGTTTGCGGAATCGCTCTATTTCATTGTGTCTTGAAGTGCGCTCCATGTTTTAGGTATTTGTTGCTCGTAGTACGTGCATGACCATCTTGGTGTTGATTCTGCCATGTCTTTTTCAGCTTGTCTAAGTAGTTTTTTGTTTGTTTGTTATTTTTACCTTTAGTTCGATTCGTCGGTAATTCTGTTTTGTCTGTTGTTTGGGTTTCTTCACTTCCGGTTTTGGGTCTTGTATTTGTACCTCATAGACTTGTTTCTTGGGTGTTTTATTCGTTTAACGTCAGGAACAGTCGAATTGTCTTGTAGTTTTCCTCGATCCTTTTGAAATAGTGTGATCTTATATAATTGTGCTGATCGTCAAACCCAAGTTCATGGAACGCCTCGTTGTTCTCTTGGTCTTTCCCCCATAGTGCTTCTAGGTGATCAATCCTTTTTTGTAAGTATTCCTTGGTTTTTCTTGCACATTGTTTTTCTTGCAATTATTTTGTAGTTATATGATTTCTTGGGCTATTTTTTCTTGTTCTTGAATCAACTCATCTGCTTGTTATATCTTGTCGTAGTTGACATTGTGAATTTTTTAACTTAATTCTCTGGAAAAGGTGGTTGTGACTTACTCAGGACTTTGCTTGTCTTCTTGACTTCCCTCCGTTGTGTTGGCGTCGAAGTTCTTGAAGTTTTGGAGTTGTAATCACTGGCGGCTTTTCCTCCGGCTGCAGTGACTGGATATGTCCGTCGTTTCAAATTTGTAGAATTTGTAGACTTGGTGTCCTGGTGAAGTTGCTTTGACTTACTCAGGACTCTTCTTGGTTTCTTGACTTTCCGCTTTTGTGTTGGCGTCGTGTAGACTTTGTAGACTCGGTGCCCTGTCGATCTAAATGCTGTTGTGTAAGATGTGCCCGAACTCGTTCGATTCCATTATTTACTGTTGAACGTAATTCTGTCATACCAATACGAATGTTATCTGTCTCTCACCGGTCGTCAGTGCGATTTGGACGTGAGAGCTCGTCTCGTTGCACATTTGATTGACTTCGACGACCTAAGTCCATCTTCTCCTTGACATTTTAAAATCAATAAAGTTCTCGCGCACTGACAAACTGATGATAGATTGTAATAATCGTCTTGACGTTTATTTATTTGACAACCAACTGACACTATACTTTCATTATAAATGTCAAATTACAAAACGTACCTTTTTCAGTATTTCCCTTACTTATTATTCATGTTTCTCACCGAAAAACCTTCCCTGAACTTCCACAAATATTTCAAGATCAAAATTAGCAAAATCCGTCCAGCCGTTCTCGAGTTCAAGCTAGACAAACGAACAGCAATCCATTTTTATATATATAGAGATAATAAAAATTTGAAACGCCGCTCAAGTGTCAATGCTGTCACTGTTTAAACGTCGAAGTAGTGGTTGCAGTTCTACCATATTAAAGTAATATTTTAGGATTGCCAACTTAAACAGTATTTCTTGATCACGTTGTATTAGCGCGAAAATAAAGTTTTCCGCATTTTTAAACGTTGCCATGCCGGCATGTTTTCTATAAACTTTTTATCTAAGGGCTCTTAATGAAAGTTTTTCTACTCGAACATCCTGTGAATATCGCTCGTTCGAACTAACCCACATATTTGTACAAATTTCATAAATTCCACAATAGATCCCCTTAAAACTTTTTTAATTTTCCTTAAGTATAAATAACTTTTATTCTCCATTGGGTTAGTTTAAAAAAAATTTCGTCGTTATGTAGGTGTCTTTCACCCATCATAACGAAAATACGTGAAGGACGTGAGACAAAACTCCCTCGGGAACAGACAAAAGGGCTCGAATCGCATTCTTTGGGAAATTGAGACGTTGAAAAAGGTGCAAGTACTTTTTCCATCGGGAGACTTGAGAACGTTTAAAAAGTAAGGAACGGTATCGGCAGTCCTTTTAATTAACGTCACTACTCTCGTTAATTACGGATCCTCCGTTCCGTAGATGAAATTTACTAATTTTTCCCTAATCGAGTTTTATTCCTCCGCTGCTATTTCATGTTTTTTTTTTGTTTGGTGTTATTTGGAGGGAAAGCGGATTTAATTACTCTCGACTTTTGTTCTCCGTTCAAATGTTTGCAGTTCCCCACCTGTTCGGGGGAAGGCGGAGGAGCCCGGGCTAATTTTTATCGATCCCATTACTGTGTCGAACAAATGTTGTATAAAATGCCCTCCGCTCGGATTTGCATTTCATTTAAGAGTTTCCAATCGGTAAGGACAGTTTGTACAGCTTATGTTAACAACTCCTTATGATCGATATCGGTTATTCGGGATAATATGCTGTGGTGTTTGCATTGAATGTGTAAAGTACATACATACAAGTTATTAATTACGTATTAAAACGTCGATATTCTATTTGTATTTGTTGTTTTGTAGTATTTTTCCAAACATTTCGAGGAAGTCGCTTATTGAACGACAATTTCTGTCTCTTCCAGTCCATAATGCCTCTCATAAGTCTTTAAATTTTAAACGTGTTTCCATTATTCATCTATCGTCAACGTCTCCATTCAACAACAGGTGTCCGTGAATTATATATCATTTTATAAATAATAAATCGTCGCTACGTTTTGTGATTTACGCTTCGGTCGTTGGATTCGTAATGGACTTATTCATAAACGGTGATTAAGCGATCTCGTTCGCCCAATCCACGATCACGCCTGATTCAGAAGTCTATAGAGTTGCGAATGATGAAAGTATGAGAGTTAACGAATCGTCTCCAACAAACTGTTGTAGAGTCGCCCTCCGAAGTTTTGGAGTTGTCTCCAATAGACTCTCTCTGGGGGACCAAAACCTGCAAAACTGTCCTTCGCACAAAGCGACATGTCATTTTGAGCCAGAACCCGTCTAGTCTACCTACTAGCGATGAAATAGGCAAGACGTGTATTAAGTGGCGTGAGCGTGTCTCCGTTTGTAACAACCCTCCAGTGTCATTTTGAGCCTGAACCCGTCTACTCTACCTACTAGCGATGAAATAGGCAAGACGTGTATTAAGTGGTGTGAGCGTGTCTCCGTTTGTAACAACCTTCCAGTGTGACTTTGAGCCAGAACCCGTCTAGTCTACCTACTAGCGATGATATAGGCAAGACGTGTATTAAGTGACGTGAGCCTGTCTTCGTTTATAACAACCTTCCAGTGTGACTTTGAGCCAGAACCCGTCTAGTCTACCTACTAGCCATGAAATAGGCAAGACGTGTATTAAGTGGCGTGAGGTTATCTCCGTTTGTAACAACCTTCCAGTCTCATTTTGAGCCAGAACCCGTCTAGTCTACCTACTAGCGATGAAATAGGCAAGACGTGTATTAAGTGGCGTGAGCATGTCTTCGTTCGTAACAATCTTCCGGTGTCATGTTGATCCAGAACCCGTCTAGTCTACCTACTAGCGATGAAATAGGCAAGACGTATTAAGTGACGTGAGCGTGTGTAACAACCTTCCAGTGTCATTTTGAGCCAGAACCCTACTAGCGATGAAATAGGCAAGACGTGTTATTAAGTGACGTGAGCGTGTCTGCGTTTGTAATAACCTTGCAGTGTCATTTTGAGCCAGAATCCGTCTAGTTTAGCTACTAGCGATGAAATAGGCAAGAGTGTATTAAGTGGCGTGAGCGTGTCTCCGTTTGTAACAATCTTCCAGTGTCATTTTGAGCCAGAACCCGTCTAGTCTACCTACTAGCGATGAAATAGGCAAGACGTGTATTAAGTGGCGTGAGCATGTGTAACAATCTTCCAGTGTCATTTTGAGCCAGAACCCGTCTAGTCTACCTACTAGCGATGAAATAGGCAAGACGTGTATTAAGTGGCGTGAGCATGTCTTCGTTCGTAACAATCTTCCAGTGTCATGTTGATCCAGAACCCGTCTAGTCTACCTACTAGCGATGAAATAGGCAAGACGTATTAAGTGGCGTGAGCGTGTGTAACAACCTTCCAGTGTCATTTTGAGCCCGAACCCGTCTAGTCTACCTACTAGCGATGAAATAGGCAAGACGTGTATTAAGTGGCGTGAGCATGTCTTCGTTCGTAACAATCTTCCGGTGTCATGTTGATCCAGAACCCGTCTAGTCTACCTACTAGCGATGAAATAGGCAAGACGTATTAAGTGACGTGAGCGTGTGTAACAACCTTCCAGTGTCATTTTGAGCCAGAACCCTACTAGCGATGAAATAGGCAAGACGTGTTATTAAGTGGCGTGAGCGTGTCTGCGTTTGTAATAACCTTGCAGTGTCATTTTGAGCCAGAATCCGTCTAGTTTAGCTACTAGCGATGAAATAGGCAAGAGTGTATTAAGTGGCGTGAGCGTGTCTCCGTTTGTAACAACCTTCCAGTGTCATTTTGAGCCAGAACCCGTCTAGTCTACTTACTAGCGATGAAATAGGCAAGACGTGTATAAGTGGCGTGAGCGTGTGTAACAATCTTCCAGTGTCATTTTGAGCCAGAACCCGTCTAGTCTACCTACTAGCGATGAAATAGGCAAGACGTGTATTAAGTGGCGTGAGCATGTCTTCGTTCGTAACAATCTTCCAGTGTCATGTTGATCCAGAACCCGTCTAGTCTACCTACTAGCGATGAAATAGGCAAGACGTATTAAGTGGCGTGAACGTGTGTAACAACCTTCCAGTGTCATTTTGAGCCAGAACCCGTCTAGTCTACCTACTAGCGATGAAATAGGCAAGACGTGTATAAAGTGGCGTGAGCATGTCTTCGTTCGTAACAATCTTCCAGTGTCATGTTGATCCAGAACCCGTCTAGTCTACCTACTAGCGATGAAATAGGCAAGACGTATTAAGTGGCGTGAGCGTGTGTAACAACCTTCCAGTGTCATTTTGAGCCAGAACCCGTCTAGTCTACCTACTAGCGATGAAATAGGCAAGACGTGTATTAAGTGGCGTGAGCATGTCTTCGTTCGTAACAATCTTCCAGTGTCATGTTGATCCAGAACCCGTCTAGTCTACCTACTAGCGATGAAATAGGCAAGACGTATTAAGTGGCGTGAACGTGTGTAACAACCTTCCAGTGTCATTTTGAGCCAGAACCCGTCTAGTCTACCTACTAGCGATGAAATAGGCAAGACGTGTATTAAGTGGCATAAGCGTGTCTCCGTTTGTAACAACCTTCCAGCGTCATTTTGAGCCAGAACCCGTCTAGTCTACCTACTAGCCATGAAATAGACAAGACGTGTATTAAGTGGCGTGAGCGTGTGTAACAACCTTCCAGTGTCATTTTGAGCCAGAACCCTACTAGCGATGAAATAGGCAAGACCTGTTATTAAGTGGCGTGAGCGTGTCTGCGTTTGTAATAACCTTGCAGTGTCATTTTGAGCCAGAATCCGTCTAGTCTACCTACTAGCGATGAAATGGGCAAGACGTGTATCATGTGGCATGAGCGTGTCTGCATATGTAACAACCTTCCCTTGTCATTTTGAGCTAGAACCCGTCTAGTCTACCTACTAGCGATGAAATAGGCCAGACGTGTATTAAGTGGCGTGAGCGTGTCTCCGTTTGTAACAACCTTCCAGTATCATTTTGAGCCAGAACTCGTCTAGTCTACCTACTAGCGATGAAATAGGCAAGACGTGTATTAAGTGGCGTGAGCGTGTCTCCGTTTGTAACAACCTTCCAATGTCATTTTGAGCCAGATCCCGTCTATTCTACCTACTAGCGATGAAATAGGCAAGACGTGTATTAAGTGGCGTGAGCTTGTATAACAACCTTCCAGTATCATTTTGAGCCAGAACCCGTCTAGTCTACCTACTAGTCATGAAAAATAGGCAAGACGTGTATTAAGTGGCATGAGCATGTTTCCGTTTGTAACAACCTTCCAGCGTCATTTTGAGCCAGAACCCGTCTAGTCTACCTACTAGCCATGAAATAGGCAAGACGTGTATTAAGTGGCGTGAGCGTGTGTAACAACCTTCCAGTGTCATTTTGAGCCAAAACCCTACTAGCGATGAAATAGGCAAGACGTGTTATTAAGTGGCGTGAGCGTGTCTGCGTTTGTAATAACCTTGCAGTGTCATTTTGAGCCAGAATCCGTCTAGTTTAGCTACTAGCGATGAAATAGGCAAGAGTGTATTAAGTGGCGTGAGCGTGTCTGCGTTTGTAACAACCGTCCAGTGTCATTTTGAGCCAGAACCCGTCTAGTCTACTTACTAGCCATGAAATAGGCAAGACGTGTATTAAGTGGCGTGAGCATGTCTTCGTTGGTAACAACCTTCCAGTGTCATGTTGATCCAGAACCCGTCTAGTCTACCTACTAGCGATGAAATAGGCAAGACGTATTAAGTGGCGTGAGCGTGTGTAACAACCTTCTAGTGTCATTTTGAGCCAGAACACGTCTAGTCTACCTACTAGCGATGAAATAGGCAAGACGTGTATTAAGTGGCATAAGCGTGTCTCCGTTTGTAACAACCTTCCAGCGTCATTTTGAGCCAGAACCCGTCTAGTCTACCTACTAGCCATGAAATAGGCAAGACGTGTATTAAGTGGCGTGAGCGTGTGTAACAACCTTCCAGTGTCATTTTGAGCCAGAACCCTACTAGCGATGAAATAGGCAAGACGTGTTATTAAGTGGCGTGAGCGTGTCTGCGTTTGTAATAACCTTGCAATGTCATTTTGAGTCAGAACCCGTCTAGTCTACCTACTAGCGATGAAATAGGCAAGACGTGTATTAAGTGGCGTGAGCGTTTCTCCGTTTGTAACAACCTTCCAGTGTCATTTTGAGCCAGAACCCGTCTAATCTACCTACTAGCGATGAAATAGGCAAGACGTGTATTAAGTGGCGTGAGCGTGTCTGCGTTTGTAACAACCTTCCAGTCAAATCAACCGACTTTGGCGGTCACATTTTGTTCCGGTTAATTCAACAGTCATTGATTTTTGGGAGTACAAGTATAAATATTGGATTGTTACTTCGATACAAATATGTGGTTTTATTGATGCGTGCCGAAGGTTGTCACTGTTAAAATTGGATGATTTTAACATAGAAACACCGATAATATTGAACGAATACTTGTACTGCCTTCAACTGCTCGTTATTTATCCAGAAACATCTTGGGATTAATTAGGAAAGATCACACATTCTTATGGTTTAATTACAATTGTCTTATAATCCTGAACGTTCCATCAATTCAGTTGGGAAACTTGTAAAATTTTTAGGGACCATTTATGATACAATTCAGTTATCTAGAATCTTTTACAGCCTTCAATTCCTTAAGGTTTCTCCAAACGATCCATGTTTCGGACATTTAGCATCCATCTTCGACGTTAAAGCATAAAAATGGGATTGTATAATAGAGAGCTAATAATAGTACTAGCAACTGGATCCTTATTAGATATTGTAGATTATTATGCAGATCCCTTCTTTTTTTTGCGACAAGTTTATTTAACAATTAACGATTCGGATAGGTAGGTATGCGTCCCTTTTGTGCGATGAGACTTAAGATAACTTCTGTGCGGATTCCGTGTCCTTTACAAATAGTAGTTAATTAAAAGTAAACTGTTACGAATAATTTTAAAACTATGTCTGTATACGCTCAGTTGTATTGAAAAATGTAAGAACAACTCTCGTTTCTGACTGGACAGTCAATTTTCAAACGTTTGTTGATATAAAAGCTTGGAATCTGATACAGTAAGTGAGAAAGTGAAAGATTTTCCCGGCCCGGGAGTCTATTAAATAAAGATCACCTCTGTGTATCTCGAGCAATGACGATTTGATGAGCGATTGCCATGTATTTCACACATCTTTAAATGCGTTAAAGTTCGCTAAAGCATTTGGATTATCCTCGGAAGGCCCAGAAGGTCCCACGAAGGGATTCTCATAAAGACGGCAAACTTCTGGAAAATCTTTAGGAAGCCCACGTAACCCGAATCGGAGTTTCAGCATTGAAAAGCGATGATCCGTTAAATCAGTGTCAACTTGTGTCTAACGAATCAAATGATTAATTATACAAATGGCGTAATACTTTCCTCTCTCGTTTCTTATCTGTTTTATGCGTAATATGATTGACGTAAGAATTGGGTTTTTATCGTCGTGAGTTTGTAAATAGGTTAATTCTCGAAAATATGGACAAGTGTCCACCATGAAGTATTTCTGCTGGGGAGCATTTCAAGTCTTCTTTCTAACTTGCGTGCAGGCCTAACATAACAGACGGGAGTGCCGTTATCCAAGGTATGTATATGTATCTTGGACATGAGTGCTGCTTTAAAAGTGCGGTGCCATCTTTGTATTATGCCGTTAGAGGCGTGGTGGTAGGGTAAGGTTTTGGTTTTGTATGCCCCAATGAATCTGGCAGAACACACTGGTTATATACCCTTCTCTTTTGACATATGTTCCAGTGTGTTCTGCCAGTGTTAACATATGGAGCCGAAACAATGACACTAACAGAGCAAACGGCAAACAAAATAAGAGTGACACAGAGAAGCATGGAAAGAGCTATGTTGGGTCTCTCTCTGAAAGATAGAGTTCCGAATGCGGAGGTGAGAAGGAGAAGTGGAGTAACAGATGCCATCACAAGATTATCGACTCTAAAATGGAACTGGACGGGTCATCTAGCCAGAATGAGCGACGGAAGATGGACTAGAAAAATAACTGAATACAAACCAACTGGTTGGATACAGCACGGGATAGAGGTATATGGAAATCATTACTGGAGGCTTATGTCCTGCAGGGGACGAACATATAGCTGTGTGATGATGATGATGATGATGAAGCCCCTTTATCTGAAACAGACGAGCAAAGAGAAGCAAGATTAGAAATCGAAGGAACTGCTCGATCAAGACAATCAAGCACGCCGATTGAAATCATTTTCATGGAATGTGGAAAAAGGGATGAGACAGGGTCGCCCCCGAGCGAAGCCGAGTACCTACATCGGTTATAAAAAATAATTACAAAAAAATATTTTTCCCTTTTCATAACATTCTGCAACATAATCACAGCAATGCAATGCATGGTATTGAAATAAATTATTTGTTTTCTCGGTAAATCGCTAGATTAACTATTTTTATTTAATTGCTCATTTATTTCATATCAAACTGAGCCACAGCGAAGCGTGGTCGGATCCCGGCGAGACCGCCTGTTACGGCCATATTGGGGTCTAAAAATAAAATAAAATCTTTTTGTAATACTAAAATCTATATTATCATTATATAAAAAATAAAAAATGTGATATTAAAAAAAATGGAAAAAAAGATATTGAGAACCAGACTACCCCCTTAATTTCGAAACAAACTTTTGGTATTTCAGCGCTGCCGTACGTAGCGGCCGCCCCTGGTCGCCGCCCTATTTTCTCCGTCGGTCGCCCCTACCCTCACCTCTCTCTCTCTCCTCGAGAAGTATGCGATACTTTTTCCGTTAATCCGAAAAGCGCCCCGAATAGTTTCCCGAATTATCGGCGTTTCCCGGACCCTCCGCGTCGCATCGAGAGGGAGGACGGGAGAGACTTTTAAATTTTTTTCTCGCTCTCCCCCCCGACGCCCGACGCGGTCCCCCTGGATACCGTCCTGCGTCTTTGTCCCGTCCGACGACGACGGCGGCGGCAGGGAGGAAGGGGTGAGAACCGGGACGCGTTCGTCACATACCTTACCCTTCCCCCACGTGCAGGCGGCGTCCCGGTGCAGAGCGTCGCCGCGTGTTACGTGTCCTCCTCCTTCGGGTGCTCGGCGATATAGAGGGATTTCGGGAGGCGCGAGTGCGTGTGTCTCGTTGCGTGTATTTCGGCGGCGGCGGCGGCGGCGGCCTCTACGTCACCGATGCCGATCAATACTTCATGAATTTGGCGCGCCGCGACGTCGGTCTCGCAGCCACTTCCGCCTCTCCTCCTGCGGCCGTCAGGGGAATTCCCCCAGGAAAGCGAGGTTAGGGTGTCGTTTCGTGCGAGAGAGATCGAGTACGAGAGACGGAGAGAAAGACAAACGTCAAATTAGGTGCTGCCCGAGTTCCGAGGGATTTTCGGGAATCGCCAGAGTGCCGATACACGTAGGTTGTTGTACTCTTCCCGTTCGCGTGCCGCGCCGGGCGTTCGGGTTGTTTATGTTGTACCCGTGCAGTGTTGTTGTTGTTGTTGTCGTCGCTAGGGATCGCACCAGAGAGGAGAACATGGCGGTAAGGGAACCCGAGAGCGACGGATCGAGAGGAAAGGGAGCGAATTTGCTTCGATTCAAAAATGCCCAATTACCCGATTGATTGATCGCTCCCCCCTTTTGTTGACGCTCTCTAATTCACTCGCTAAAGGGCCCGATGTCTTCCTTCGTCCCCTCGCGAATTAATAGAAAAACCGCGTATGGGGAGGCGCCCTCCTCCCAGATCTCCCCCTGTTGTCCCCGCAAATATTTTCGACGTCTTCGCCTCCGGGACGACCATTTTGCCCGACCTTCTCGAACATGGGAATCGGCGTCGCAAAAACAAACACTAAATAGCGATCTATTATTTACGCTCCGAGCTCTCCGAATAAGAGGACGACGGGTCGCTCCGATTCATTATTCTTTAACGCAGGATAAATATCTGTGTATAGATGCGATGTGGGGACGGGGGTGCTCCTGCTGCTGCTTTCATCTCTCGGCCGAAGGGGGTGGATTCTCGCTTTATCTCCCTCGCGATCCCGATCGTATTTCTAAAACCTTTTTCTCGTGGGGTGACGTCCGCGGCTCCTTCTCGACTTTAATCTTTCGCCGGTCGTTTCTCTTTCAGCTCTGCATAATATATTTCTTCCTCGTCTCTTGACGTTCACTGTTTTGTCATCTTGTTACCTCAGGTGTCCTGCATCTTACAATATTGAATCGTGGAATATGAAGAATGACGCACCAGGACTGAAAATGACGTTTCTCTGATTTGTTTTCCTTTCGTTTCTAGCATCTTCCATCCAACTAATTCCACATTGTGCCACATATCAAACACTTTTAGCCTTTCGATTAAGCAGTTCCCACAACTTGATGGAAACTATTTAGGTTGGACTCTTCCACTTAGCCCTTCTCACCAAAATTTACAGGTTGTTTAGTAGTATCCTGTCAAAGTTGGATTCTAGCGATTTGCGAATCCGAATGAATTGTATATCCAAGTTCTCCCAACCAAATCCCATATCTTCTCATCAGGAGATTCTAGATTGTAACACTGTTCACATCTTACAATGTGACTAGTTCCCAATAACTGAGCTCTTTTCTAAAACTCAGGAGTACTGTCCCCTTCACAGCTAGCTTGTTCCAGGATGATACGAATTCTAGATTTTAGCACGCTTTAGCTACTAACTGGTATTTGGAAACTCCAGATTAAAGTTAGTATCTCAAAATTCAGTTCTCTCAAAATTACATTCTAGCACATTTTATTTTCAAATGAAATCTATATCCTAACAGGTTTTAATTTCCCAGCTTCTTCAAATAGTATTATACAATATAGCACAGTTCCAGCTCTTCCACTTGGCCCTTTTTCACCGAAAATTATTGATTGTTTAGTAGTATCCTGTCAAAGTTAGATTCTAGCGTTTTGCGAATCCGAATGAATCGTATATCCCAGTTCTCTCAACTAAATCCCGTATCTGGTCATCAGAAGATTCTAGATTGTAACATGGTTCACATCTTAAAATTTGCTTAGTTTCTAATAACTGGGCTATCTGAGCTCTTTTCTGAATCTCAGGAGTACCTACTGTCTCCTTCACAGCTAACTTGTTCCAGGCTTATAGGAATTCTAGATTTTAGCACGCTTTAGCTACTACCTGATATTTGGAACCTCTAGATTAAAGCTAGTGTCTCAAAATTCAGTTCTCTCAAAATTACATTCTAGCATAGTTCATTTTCAAATGAAGTCTATATCCTAACACGTTTTAATTTTTCAGCTTCTTCAAATAGTATTATACAATATAGCACAGTTCCAGCTCTTCCACTTGGCATTTTTCACCAAAAATTACAGGTTGTTTAGTAGTATCCTGTCAAAGTTAGATTCTAGCGTTTTGCAAATCCGAATGAGTCGTATATCCCAGTTATCCCAACCAATCCCATATCTTCTCATCAGGAGATTCTAGATTGTAACACGGTTCAAATCTTAAAATGTGCCTAGTGCCCAATAACTGAGCTCTTTTCTAAAACTCAGGAGTACCTACTGTCCCATTCACAGCTAGCTGTTCCAGGCTGATACGAATTCTAGATTTTAGCTCGTTTTAGCTAGTAACTGGTATTTGGAAACTCCAGATTAAAGCTAGTATCTCAAAATTCAATTCTCTCAAAATTACATTCTAGCATATTTCATTTTCAAATGAAGTCTATAGCCTAACACGTTTTAATTTTCCAGCTTCTTCAAATAGTATCATAAAATATAGCACAGTTCCAGCTCTTCCACTTGGCCTTTTTCAGCAAAAATTATAGGTTGTTTAGTAGTATCCAGTCAAAGTTAGATTCTAGCGTTTTGTGAATCCGAATGAATCGTATATCCCAGTTCTCCCAACCAATCCCATATCTTCTCACCAGGAGATTCTAGATTGTAATACGGTTGACATCTTGAAAGTTGTCTAGTTTCTAATAACTGAGCCCTTTTCTGAAACTCAGGAGTACTCTCCCCTTCACAGCTAGCTTGTTCCAGGCTCATACGAATTCTAGATTTTAGCACGCTTTAGCTACTAACTGGTATTTGGAAATTCCAGATTTAAAAATCTAGTATCTCAAAATTCAGCTCTCTCAAAATTACATTCTAGCATATTTCATTTTAAAATGAAGTCTATATCCTAACCCATTTTAATTTTCCAGCTTCTTCAAATATTATTATAAATTGTAGCACAGTTCCAGCTCTTCCACTTGGCATTTTTCACCTTAAATTACAGGTTGTTTAGTAGTATCCTGACAAAGTTGGATTCTAGCATTTTGCGAATCCGAATGAATCGTATATATCCCAGTTCTCCCAACCAAATCCCATATCTTCTCATCAGGAGATTCTAGATTGTAATACGGTTCACATCTTAAAATGTGTCTAGGTCCCAATAACTGTGCTCTTTTCTGAAACTCAGGAGTACTGTCCCTTTCACAGCTAACTTGTTCCAGGCTCGGACGAATTCTAGATCTTAGCACGCTTTAGCTAGTAACTCTAGTATCTCAATTCAGTTCTCTCAAAATTACATTCTAGCATATTTCATTATCAAATGAAGTCTATATCGTAACATGTTTTATTTTTCCAGATTCTTTAAGTAGTATTATACAAAATAGCACAGTTCCAGCTCTTCCACTTGGCCTTTTTCACCCAAAAATTACAGGTTGTTTGGTAGTATCCTGTCAAAGTTGAATTCTAGCGTTTTGCGAATCCGAATGAATCGTATATCCCAGTTGTCCCAGCCAATCCCATATCTTCTCATCAAGAGATTCTAGATTGTATCACGGTTCACATCATAAAAGTTGTCTAGTTTCTAATAACTGAGCTCTTTTCTAAAACTCAGGAGTACTCTCCACTTCACGGCTAGCTTGTTCCAGGCTGATACGAATTCTCGATTTTAGCACGCTTTAGCTACTAACTGGTATTTGGAAACTCCAGATTAAAACTAGTATCTCGAAATTCAGTTCTCTCAAAATTACTTTCTAGCATATTTCATTTTCAAATGAAATCTATATTCTAACACGTTTCATTTTTCCAGCTTCTTCAAATAGTATTATACAATATAGCACAGTTCCAGCTCTTCCACTTATCTTTTTTCACCAAAAATTACAGATTGTTTAGTAGTATCCTGTCAAAGTTAGATTCTAGAGTTTTGCGAATCCGAATGAATCGTATATCCCAGTTCTAGATTGGAACACGGTTCACATCTTAAAATGTGCCTAGTTCCCAATAACTGAGCTCTTTTCTAAAACTCAGGAGTACTGTCTCCTTCACAGCTAGCTTGATCCAGGCTGATACGAATTCTAGATTTTAGCATGCTAACACAAACTTCAGTGTAAACAGTTGGTAATCTTAATATAAGCTACTATCTTAAGATTCAATTCCAGCATATTTCATTTTCAAGTGAAATCTATATCCTAACACGTTTTAATTTCTCAGCTTCTTCAAATAGTATTTTACAATATAGCACAGTTTCAGGCTAATAGGAATTCTAGATTTTAGCACGCTTTAGGTTCTAACTGGTATTTGGAAACTCCAGATCAAAGCTAGTATCTCGAAATTCAGTTCTCTCAAAATTACTTTCTAGCATATTTCATTTTCAAATGAAATCTATATTCTAACACGTTTCATTTTTCCAGCTTCTTCAAATAGTATTATACAATATAGCACAGTTCTAGCTCTACCACTTGGCCCTTTTTCACCAAAAATTACAGATTGTTTAGTAGTATCCTGTCAAAGTTGGATTCTAGCGTTTTGCGAATCCGAATGAATCGTATATCCCAGTTCTCCCAACCAAATCCCATATCTTCTCACCTGGAGATTCTAGATTGTAATACGGTTCACATCTTGAAAGTTGTCTAGTTTCTAATAACAGAGCTCTTTTCTAAAACTCAGGAGTACTGTCCCCTTCACGGCTAGCTTGTTCCAGGCTGATACGAATTCTAGATTTTAGCACGCTACAGCTACTAACTGGTGTTTGGAAACTCCAGATTAAAGCTAGTATTTTAAAATTCAGTTTTCTCAAAATTACATTCTAGCACATTTCATTTTTAAATGAAATCTATATCCTAACACGTTTTAATTTTCCATCTTCTTCAATTACTAGTATTATACAATATAACATAGTTCTGGTCCTATAATATGCCTTGTTATTGTATCCAAGACCTTGCCTAGATTATAATCAGACCCATTAACGCTTCAATAGTTCCCACAATTTGCTGGAAACTGTACTACAACCTAAAGGACTAAAAATTACGTTAGTTTATATATAGAAGTGCAATATTTTATACAACTCTACATCGTCCAAGCTTTGTAGTAGTGTCCTATTAAAGTTAGACTCTATGAATTCTATATTCTAGGTCGTTCTAGTTACCGATTATGCTCTACATTCATCAAATTGGGTACCATATAGTAGTCCATAAAAATACGTATAATTTCTAATGGGTATCGCATCTGAGATTGTAGTAGTGTCCTTTTCAGAGCTACCATGTTCCAGGCATATGTATATTTTAAACACACTACAGCTACTAACTAATGTCTTGATATTTGTACTGGGATATCCTACCCTAACAAGATTCTAATTTTAGTATAGACATATACTATTTCTGATGTGTGTTCCAGAATATATTGTCCTTTAATAGTATATTAAAGTATGAGTGGATATTGAGCTCTTTCAAACACGAGCGAGTTTTCGAGCACGACGGCGTAGCCGGAGTGCTCGAAATAGAGCAAGTGTTTGAAAGAGCAGTTATCCACGAATACTTTACGCTATTTTTTTTATTGGTACCATTTTTTATACCAAAACCAAGTGCATACCCAATATGATTAATTTGAACGACACTCGTGACACTTCGTGACGGCCCGTCGCCCGTCGTGCGACCAATAGGCTCGTCCCGCTACGGCCAAAGACGCTCTGTTATTGGTTAAGATGGCCGTTGTTGATACGTTTCCATGGCGACTTTAAAACACGCGGGTGCGATAAAGCTCGATTTACGCACGCCAAAGCATGTTTTAAATAGGCAAAATAGCGTACCAATAAAAAAAAAAGTAAAATATCTCATCTGAACTCTTTTCTAAATTACTGTACTATCAAGCTAGCAAATTCCAGGCCTATAAGAATTCTAGATTATATCACAATATAGCTACTCATGTCTTTATCTTCCTATTGGAATATCCTAAAATTACCAGATTTTAATTTTAGTATAAGTTACTATCTAGCATGTCCTTCATCTGATGGTCCCGTTAAAGTTACATTCTAGTACGTTTCAGGCGTGAGTTTCGCATTGTAGTACATCCTAGTTGTCGAGTAGATTCCAAAATTCATCCACAAAAGTGGGGATTCTAAACTATAGCACAATTCGCATTTGGAAACCCAATAATTCTTTATAAATGTCTGATCTGAGCCAATTTCTGGATATACAGTGCTGTTTCCTTCAGAGCTGCCATGATTCAGGCATATACCAATTCTAGAGTCTGGCGCATACTGGTGCCTAAATCCTTCTTCTAAGACACTCTATAATAGGAAGGTTCTGAGCTCGGTATAGAACACGTTCTATATTCTATGAATTGTAGGAATTAAAGAACTCGTCTGTCAAAATTAGCACGTTCTGAATTGCAGAACCTTCTACGTCTTAATGTACGTCTAGTTTTTAATAAGTTGTAATCGACGTCAAGACGTACTTTAGCAGTTTTTCAAGACTGTAAGTTGTAACTGCATTACGGAAAATTAATAATTGTTTTGTGTTAGTAACGTCTGCTGAACCGACTTGTAACTTGAAACTTGAAAGATTCTTATTTGAAGAGTAACGAAAAGATACTTTCGAATATTGAACTTTAAAGAAAGCAAAGTAACTTCTTAAATAGAAGTTTCAATTTTTAAAATCGTATCGAGTTATGATTTCTTAATACATTTCGCCTAATTTAACGCATTCTACGTTACGTGAGAGTGAAAAATTGATATTAACGTATTTTTCACTTTCGTTGAAAATTCGTGTTTCGTCGTAGAATCCAAATTCCGCCTGTAAAGTTTTACGACACGTCACACATCCGTAAATATTGTATAGAAACGTATAAAGTGGACGTCCTCATATTCCTCGTTGTATATCGCGTAGGTATTGAAAATCGCCGGTATATAAATTTATTTCGGAATATCGCCGTGTGCAACGCATAAAATGAATATCGTAGGTAGGTAGGTAGGTTTTTACCTTATCTTAGGTAAAAAATACAATACCACCCAATGGTGAATTCTCGCTGCTCCTAATTAAATCGACGTAAAACCTTTTTCGTAAAGTACGTGCGAAAGCCGAAAGGACAGTTTGCGTTCTCGTAAGTCTCGAGTAGGCACTTCGAACTACCTTAACTACGAACTCGACCTAAGAACGTCGGATCGATGAGGGAGGTTTACCTTTTATCCGAGTTGGAATCGCTGCTTTAAGTATTTCGAAATTAGGAGCTGATTCTGATTTAAATCCGATCCTCGGGATCGTTATCGTTCGTGTGAACGTTACAAAGGTGAATCTAAACCGAAAGACAATTGTACGTCGCCACTTTAAGCGAGGCTT
Source organism: Cryptocephalus moraei (assembly GCA_946251905.1). Lineage (NCBI taxonomy): Eukaryota > Metazoa > Arthropoda > Insecta > Coleoptera > Chrysomelidae > Cryptocephalus > Cryptocephalus moraei. The sequence goes on along the minus strand of OX276465.1, from coordinate 17,392,001 downwards.
AGCTTAGCTAAACCGGGCTGAAGGGAGTCCAAGCGTTATGATAGGCGAAATGATCTTTTTGTGGAAATCTTTATCTAAATTTCCAAGTTTCACGTGTCCACGTAATCGGGAAGTGTCTTAAGTTCCTGAAGACGGCTAATTATCGCGCCGCGCTAGGCGTTCGGTGGCAACAGTGGCTTGTATTGTCGGTTGCCTGCTCCAAAGGTGGCGATTGCAGGCTGGACCAGTGAGAGGTATTAACATCGAAAAAACGAATGAGCCGGATATATCATTAGTAATTCATGATATGAAACACCTAAATAAGGAAATACAAAAGGAAATTCGAAAAGACATTAGACAAAACAACACTAGAGAGATAGCAAGGACAATTGAAGAAAACAAAAGCCTAAAAGTTCTTAGACAAAATATCTCCACTGGAAGAAAAACAATTCATAGATTAAAAAACAGTCAAGGGCAAATTAATTGCGACCGGGAAGGCATTCTGAACATTACAGAAGATTTTTACCGTCAGCTGTATGAAGAACAGGGACAGCGTGCTGAAAATCACACACTGCCCCAATTGATGAACCAAGGCTCAGAAGAAATTCCAGACATAACATCGAATGAAGTAAGGAAAGCACTCCATGAAAAGAAAAACAATAAATCTCCTGGTGAAGATGAAGTAGTAGTTGAGGCTATGAAATTGGCTGGGACAAAACTTCTACAGGCTCTAGTAAGACTCTTTAATAAATGTCTAATAGAAGCAATAACTCCAACTCAGTGGCATAACGCAGTAATTATTCTATTGCATAAGAAAGGGGACATCACAGACCTTAAAAACTACCGACCGATCAGCCTGCTTTCAAACATATACAAATTATTCACCAAAGTTCCGACAAAAAGGCTAGAAAATAAGTTAGAATTCTATCAGTTACGAGAACAGGCCGGATTTAGATCTGGATATGGAACAAGTGATCATCTATTAGCATTAAAGAATATGATAGAAAAGTGTATCGAATACAACAAGCCTCTAGTACTGATATTTGTGGACTACGAAAAGGCTTTTGATACAATCAGTCACGGAAAAATGCTGGAAGCTTTAACAAAATGTCGTATAGACCACCGATATACAAACATAATTAAACATATATATCGGAACGCCACAGTAAGTATTAGACAGGACGATAGACAAACTGAAAAATTCCCCATACAACGCGGAGTTCGACAAGGAGACACCATTTCACCAAGACTGTTCACAACAGTGTTGGAGTATGCATGCAAGAGGGCAAATCTGAGTGAAAAAGGTATCAATATAAATGGAGAAAATCTAAACCACCTTCGATTTGCGGATGATATTGTGCTAATAACGGACAGTATAGACGAAGCTAAAGACTTACTGAACAGACTCCACCGCTCCTCCCTAGAAGTAGGACTGAAAATAAATATGTCTAAAACACAAATTATGACAAATCTAGTACTCAGCGAAAGCATAAACATTGCTGGAGCAGCCATCGATCAGACTAGTTCTTACAAATACCTAGGACACGAGATTTGTCTTGGAAGAGATAACCAAACCATCGAACTAAACCGCCGCATTCGACTGGCCTGGGTAGCTTTCCGCAAACTTAACTATGTTTTCAAATCAGATATCCCAGTAAGCCTTAAGAGGAAAGCATTCAATCAGTGCGTGCTGCCAGTTCTTACCTATGGAGCTGAGACCTTGACACTTACCAACAAAACAGTGTACAAAATTCGCGTAGCACAAAGGGCCATGGAGCGCGTCATGTTGGGTATCTCTCTCAGACAACGAATTCCAAACCAAGAAATTCTACGCCGAACAGGAGTCCTGGACGCGATAGAGAAGATAACAACCCTCAAGTGGAATTGGGCAGGACATGTCGCCAGAATAACGGACAACAGATGGACAAAACGTATATTAGAGTGGAGGCCGAGACAAGAAGCCTACCGAAACCGAGGCCGCCCACCAACAAGATGGACCGATGACCTGAAACGTTGCCACAGCAACTGGATGCAGGCAGCACAAGACCGAGATGCATGGAGAAGAATGAGGGAGACCTACGTCCAGCAGTGGACATGAGATGGTTGACTGATGATGATGAACTCATGATGATGAACTCATGATATATATCATATATAAGCCGTACCCGGCATGCGTTGCATACACATAATCAATTTAAGGCTTTCTGATGTACTATATTTTTTGTCTTTTTTGTGGTGCGTAAATATCTAAACATGATGATTTTATGACTCGCGAACATGCGACGTATAATACCCCATGCGCGAAACAGTGAAACTCCAAGTTGATTCCGCAAACTGTTCTTGTATCTGCAATTGTATATTATCTTTTTAAGTTTTTAATAAATAATGTATCAAAAACTACCTTGAAAGTGGGCATGAAATTGTCCTATACAATATGCGTTGCACCAAACGACATCATTTGAAAGCAATTATATTTTTGGATGTTAGCCAAGAAATTTACCAAGAGTCATTTCCCACCTCAGAAACTAATGAGCGTAATGGATCTGGTGGTGGGAACAATTGTGGCAATTTACTTTACCACCAGCACCACATTGCTTTATTTTAACGCTTTACAACATTGAGAAATGATTGTCATTTCTCCAGTTGTTACGGATTTGTTGTGCTCGCTGCTGTTGTATTTGATGTACCCGAAGTCGTTCCATCCTAAGCCTATCTACTTCATAATAATTCACTGTTGAACGCAATTTTGTCACATACGAATTCATTATTTGTCTCTCGCTGGTCGTCAGTGCGATTTGCACGTGAGGTAGCTCGTCGCACGTTCGATCGACTTCGACGACCTAAGTCAGGTCGTCTTCTCCTTGGCACTTTAAAATCGATAAAGCTCTCGCGCACTGTCAAACAGATGATAGATTTTAATATTATTTATTTGACAACCAACTGACACTATACTTTCATTTGTTTGATTACAAATGTCAAATTACAAAACGTACCTTTTTTAGTATTTTCGTTACTTATTATTTATATTTCTCGCCGGTTTAACCTTCCCTGAACTTCCACAAATATTTCAAGATCAAACCTAGCAAAATCGGTCCAGCCATTCACGAGTTTAAGCGAGACAAACAAACAGTAACTCATTTTTATACATATAGAGATGTAACATCATACGGTTTATAATGTAGGTATATGTAAAGCTATGCTTCTCCTCTCGGTCAGAGTGTCTCATTTCGGTTTTTTGTTCCAATTTAACGTTGATTTTGGCGTATAGAGTTGTAGCCCTGTTGTTGGTAAAACTGAACTTAGTTACCAAATCTCCCACTTTGGCAATATTGTAAAACTTATCATCGGGTGAAACGACGTATATGTATAATTGGGCGGAGGAACTTTCGACGGGACCAGGTGTTTTACGATGGGTTGATGCGAATTTTCGACGGCATGACCGAAAAAGTGGTTTTATTGTACAGGTATTTTCGACGGTAAAGAAATTTAACGAGCCCGCGTATTCATGGTTGAATTAGGAATGAAAATAGTAGAGGATATATACGTCGAAACAATTTATTTGTTACTACAGGACAAGAGGGCAAGGAAAATCTACGGGAAATCCCATCTTCATCATGAAAATATTACAAGGGCTTGAATTTGAACCGTTCCTACCGATACACTTCCTGCCTACCTGCATTAAGCCGACCGTCGAAATTTCTTGTAACATTATTTGACCCTACGATTAAAGCAGGTAGCCTCAATATTTGCCGTCTAAAGTTCGACCGTAAATAGTTCAGTCTGGTCACACGTTGATTGCTTCGGTTAACGTAAACTTACAAATATTTCCGCTGATGATATCGTTTACATCGATTGTTTCCCGCTGGGTTCGGCGTATTATTATTTAATAAATTTGAATAATCTCCCCGTTGATGGGGATATTACCGCCGCCATCGCTAGCGATGTCGTAGATCTAAACACAGTTAACCTTAAAATGAGCTTTTAAGCTTCTTACGTCGACTATACCTATAACAGAGTTTACAAAAACCGTAGTACACGAAAGTTCTCCTTATAAAAACTTTTTATCGCGTCTGACCTTTAAGGAGAGAGAAAGAGAGAGAGAGAACTGTTGCGATAAAGACACGCCTCGTATGAAATTAGTTTACGACGTAACCAGTTAATATTTCGAACTGTAAAATTCAACTTTTCCGGGCGGGAAAGTTGAAACAGTGCCTCGTCGTCGCCGTGTTGCATTATAATGCGCGAAATGATGTTGGGAAAGTTTCTTCGCCATTGTTTTTGGAATTTAAATGACGTGCTTTAAGCACAGTCGATTGTTTTTATCTCTATCTTGTTATTGATAGTAAAACGGGGGTGGAATCTGTTTACCAGTTCGAACTGATTTAGATTGTTTTACGGGACACTTTTTTAACTCGGCGAAGTTTATTGCGGATCCTGTCGATTTTCTTCTTATAAGTTTATCGCTTTTTCCGGTTCCTTACATTTTTTCAATCCACGCATCTCAGATACCATTGGAGATATTTCGCATTAAAAATAACGTTTACGTTAAATTGACATGTGCACAAATGGTTTCTGAAAAACTGGAACGTTAATTACTTACCGCATGTGGTATTTACTACGGCTGTACGCTGCGCTATTAAAAGAAAGTTTGAACGAAGTGTGAAATGATCTCTAGAGAATGGACTGTAGATAGATATCGCTCGTAACTCGTGGGTGGCTGCGGAGATGAACCTTGTCTCCAGGTTGTAAGGCTGCAGACGTTCTTGTAGGCGGAGATCAGGGCGTGACGTGATCTCTTGAAGTTCTTGTAGTTTGGAGGGAGGGCGTGACGTACTTCTCCGGGTTTGGATCTGAGGGCGTATCGTGCAGATCCGGGGTTTGAGTTTCTAGTAGTTTGGAGAGAGGGCGTGACGTACTCTCCGGGTTGAAGTTTGTTAGGTTTTGGGTTGTCGGGTTAAGTGGCGTGAAGAAAGATCACAACACACTGTCGTTTTGAGCATACTAGCGTATACCAAATTTATTGTGCCAAATTTCAGGGTTTTTATACATCTTGTGTTACATTGATTAAATGAGATATTATTGTTTTTGTTACCTTGCACCCAGACTTACCTTCTCGAGAATCGTTTGTTATCAAGTTACCTAGACGTCGTGTTATGCTTAGTCGGCTGAGTGTGAGAGTTGAACTTGACCGCTTCACGTTTAATCGTAATTGTTTTCCTCTAGTAACGTGAAATGGTCGGTAGTGTTATTGATTCGTGTGCGAACGTTAAAACAATCCAATAATATTGTTCACACTTATCCTCGTTCTTAATTATGAATTGTTTTTCTGTTTTGTACGAATACAAAATATTAAAAAGGCAAAAGCATCAAGTAAGAATGGCCAATACAAAATTGGTAGCTTCAAAATTAACGAACGAGTAACTCAAGGAGGTACGAAAAATTGTAAAAGATACTGATATATTGGATAAATAATTAGGATCAAATATTCTTAATTATGTGTAAATTTTATGGATTTGTTGCAACATAAATAAAAATAATGACGTTCCAAATGCGCCAACTGTTGTATTCCTCCCTGACTTTTAACGTAATTATGGAGAATTGTAGCGATATTCAAAAATGCCCAACCCAAATACGGAAAACTACACCTTCGCATAGTACCAAGATTGTGTCCGGAAATGTTTTTCTGTGGGAGAAGACCGCTGCATAGTGTTTTAAATGAAATAATAAAAGCGATACGAAAATTCGGCCCCACAAAAGTATCGTTTCCGACATAAATTTTTTTGATCCGTTTTATTTATCGGTCATTTTTAGTGTTTCCTTTTCTTCCATAAATCCATGTGCGGTTTCGATATCGTTTTCATAGACGCCGAATTTTGTATTCCTCGATAAATATCGGAGTTTTATTTCTTCCGTACGTGTCATTGTTCTCGTATCCCACGGGACCTCGCATGATATGATCGCCGTTCTTATGAGGAGGTCTTCCCGAAACAACGTTATGTTATAAGGTTTCAATACGTAAATACGAATTTAAATGGGTTTCCACTTTGAAATCTTGGATTTTTGCTTAATTCTATCATTGAGTGTGCGCTGGAGATATAAAAATAATAGTTAAATAAATTAAGTAATAAAAAACTATAAAAGTCTGCGTCGGACCAGACGGTGGAAGTGAAACTTCTTTGGCCATATGCACACAAACGTGCGCGCGCGCGCGCGCGTCTCACCGACAGACAAGAGATATAAATGAAATGTAAAAGATTTTTTTTCTTTTGCTGCCGCAACGCTTGCACCGGTCCGCTCGAGTCTGCCGACAGTCTCGGCTCAGGTGATCTCCCACCTGCTGGCAGTTGTAACATCAAACGCTTTAGATTGCCCTGCTCCGGGGAAGTGTTACAGACGCCATAAGCACTCGTTCGTCGCTCTGCCGGCAATCCAGCAATAATGCAGGAGACAGCATTTCGCTGGTAACGCCGACTCTCCCGCCAGCTTCGCATGGTAGTAGGTGGTCATTGACTCGCTGGCCAACTTTTCCCGTCTTATCTTCTCGTGGAAATCTCGCTGCCCAAGGAACGACGCCACTAACATGGCTCGCCACTTTGCCATGGTCGATCATAGTTGTCGAGATGCTGATGCCAGAGCTTCCCCGTCCCGGCCAACCGCGACTGCAACAGAGTTCTCTTCTCTAAATCTGTCCAGTCGTAAATCGCCCCCAAGTTGATCAATCTTGGAGAGCCATCGCGGTGTCCACACTGCTCTCCAGGCTGCTGGGGTCGATAATTTCCACCATCTTCATCGCCAAAGACGCTCGAAGTCGGGTACTCGCCTGCTCCACTCCTGATCCCTCGCTGCGGCTGGATCCGAACGTTGTTGTCTGCGTCTGCCCCGACACGTTCAGAGCAACAATGCGGCCGCTTGTTGCCTCGCCGCTTCCACTATCTATTGCTGGAGTCCTCCCACGATCGCCTTCACGATGGTCTCCACAGATTCGCACGTACGCCGCCTCGAGCCCGTTGATCTTGTGTTCGAGAATTACCACCCATTCGCCGCGGACCAGTATCCGTGCGCCGTGGGCTTTCATCTCTTCCGGTGTCTCCATGTTCTCATCTGAGGTGAGGTGAGGCACGACGCGTCCTCACTTTTCTCTATGTCCATGTCACGTAATTAAACAATACAGCTCACCGTTTTGTCGCCGCTCGAAGTTATCGTTTCTCGCCGTTTGAGGTTAAGTTAGGTGTCAGCTGAAAGTCTCGACGCTCTGCGGTGTTGCCACGTTGACCTCTTTGAGGTACACTTTACGCGCATTCTGGCAACACGGCTTTGTCCTCGGATTACTTATCACGCGTGACGCGGTTTTTCGACCAACATCCCATCCCAATGTATACGACGTGCGCAAAGAAGTTTCACTTCAAAAACAAATAAACAACAAGTCTCCAAACTGATTTATACAGCATCTAAACAGTTTCAGAATAACTGCCTCTGGTGGCAGAAGTGAGAACTTGTGGGCCAGAACCATCATAGTATAACTACTTGCATATCTCCGGTATGGTTTTTTATTTAGATTATTTAAGTCCTCTGTACATTCATCTTTGGTTCATAGTTGATTATTTCATTTTCCTACATTTTTTGGAGTTCAATAGAAGTGGTCCATCACCATCACAACGGACAAAGAGATCTTTTTGTTGTCCTTCACTTCTAACGACAGTATATGATGGGGATTCAAAACGCTAAATACCGAATTAGTTGGAATTTATTTTAAATAATTTTATTTCCCAAAACGGCGAACGTGATAGTTTTCTATACGATGTTTAAATGTACATAAATGTAAAGAAAACAGTTTATCTTATAAAAATCGAAAACTCCTAGTTTACTTCAAAAACTAAGTACAAATGAGAACATTTTTATTGTCTCTATGTCATTAGTATTGTGTTTAAGAAAAAAGGGCACGTCCATACAGCTGTCACCCAAAACCTTTAACTATATACCAAAAATAACTACATCGGCGGAAAGAGAGTGCAAAGACAAACTTACCTGGGTGTGGATCATTGCTCAGTTTGTCTAACAACCGAGATATTTAATTATAAAGTTTGCTTTAAAACGTAAACATGCCACAGCCATCTTGAAAGGCAATTGACACAGAACGCGAGAAGCGTTCACGGGAGAAGTATGGAACGGTACATTTGACAATATTCACGGAGATTCTATTTGTTCCAACGTCATATTTCACGGATATTGCCGGTAAATTACCGCGCTAACTTGAATGTGCCTTCTTTATTCATTGCGATTATGGCCGCGTTACAGTATCCCGTGTTGTTCGTCGGCGGCGACGGTTTCGACGAATTTATTAATCAATCGGACGCCGAAATTATTCGAAAGCTCAACTCAGTCGGGAAGGTTAGGTTGGTTTGGTTTGGCTTGTACAGTAAAATAAAACATTTGCACGTTTCTGAGCACACGACTCAGTCGGGAAGGTTAGGTTGGTTTGGTTTGGCTTGTACAGTAAAATAAAACATTTGCACGTTTCTGAGCCTACGAATCAGTCAGGAAGGCTACGTTGGTTTGGTTTGCAACAGAGGCTGGGGTGGCGCATTCATCATTTCCTCGATAATTTTGAAAATCGAATTTCTCGAAAAATGCCCAATTTCCTCACCGGAAACTATCTCCTACGTATTTTTAGTCCCTTTTTACACTTTCTGAAAATTTCAAAAAAAAATTCGTGGTGGCAGTGTCATGTACCGACCCGTTAATTTTTAAAGAATACCCCATTAAGACGATCGGTACCTTGAAACCTCCTTCATGACTGGAATTAATTAAGGAACAAGGAACTCCTGACTAAGCCCGAGCCTTTGGTGCTAAACGATTAAGTGCCCTGTGACATTCCGTTAAACACCTACGTAACAATTAAAAACGACGATGCTTTATCATGCCGTAATTACGCCGATAACTTACGCAAACCACGCGATACACTCACAATTCACATTCCACCTCGACGTCGGCATTTCCAGTCACGTCACAGCTTAATATTTTTTCCGATACTTCGACGATCAGTGCTAAACCGACGGGATTCTTTTGTTTCAGGAATTTACATCGGCCACTGAATTCTAATTATTACGATCACAATCTCGATATCGAAAAGAGTCGGCCCTGGACGGTTTTCCGCGTTTCCGCTCGTATAATAAATATTTATAACGTGACAGGAAAATCTATGCACGAGTTGTGAGTTTCCTCTCGACCGGAAGGGGAAGAGGTTAAGATATGAAATTTCTAAATAGCCTTTTCGCTTGATTAAATTACACACATCGGGGAACCACCTTGCGCCTCCTCTCCCGGAAGGTATTTATTTAGCGAACGTAGGAATCCACGAGTTTACGGTAAACACTCCCTCCCCCCGATAAGTACGTATAACGTCGTTATTAAAACAAATACATTACGCTGCGGTGGATGGAATTTATTGTTCCCATTTAAATGGATACGTACATATATATAGAAACCCGGGCGTGCGAGAGATTGGAATTGGAATTCATATAGATACGGTTAGAAATTGATAATGTATAAATAAAACTGCAATTATGGAAACTGTATATACGTCGGATGTGGTCGATTGAAATTCGAGAAAATGTGTTTCATTTTGGGAAGTTTGGGAGTTTTTGGAAAACATAAATGGGGAAGATATTTATCTGAAAGCTGATTTGAACGCCGTTTCCCTGTATGTTACTTAGAATTAGAGGTTTCCTTTAATTTCGACAATTCTTGATTAATGAAAATTTTTACATAAGTAACAAGATAATTAAAATATGCAACGTATGGTAACAATCATTTGACTAAACTTGATAACCTCTTTATCGGTTCTTAACCTTTGTTTTGCAGCAATAAGACGAACACAATCGAATAATAAATTGATACAAATACATTTTGTAATAGTATTTTTTAATTGAAGGAAACTTAAATATAACCTTTAATTCTTAGTAAAATTGTCCTATTCCATTTTCCTCTAAGATAAAAGTATACCTTTGACAGTATGTTTTGAGATCTTACAAAATTTAGACTCCATTGAATTGGCTTTTAAAATTTTCCGGACAAAAAATTATATTTATAAAGTTCCTATGAAGTACAAAATACTAAATTCTGAAATTTCATCTTCCTTTTGAGTGAGTTCCGATTTAAAGTTCCTTTAACATAATACTTAATTCCTGAAATTTCAAGTACTATACCTGAAAGAGCTTGTTTTGAGTTCTTACAAAATTTGTACTCAATTGAGTTGACTTATAATTTTTCATGCTGGAAAAAGATGACAACTTTCTAAGTTCTTATTACAAAACACTGAACTCAGAGGTTTACTAAACCCTGAAACAGCTAAATAAGTTCTTATAAAATTTAAAACGTATTGAATTAACTAAATATTTTCCAGACTGAAAATAATATGTTTCAATAGGTTATGTGAAGTACAAAATACAAAATTCTGAAATTACATTTTTCTGAAACGGCCTGTTTGAGTGAGTTCTGAAAAAAAGTTTATACACTTCTAATGTTCCTATAGGGAAATACTGAATTCTGACATTTTTAATCTACCTAAAACAGCATGTTTTGAGTGAGTTTTTGCAAAATTTAAGTTCTATTGAATTGACTTTAAGGATTTTATAGACTGGACAAAGTTTACAAATTTCCAAAATTTCTATTGCAAAATACTAAAATTCGAAATTTCATGTATACTTTTGACAGCACGTTTTGAGAACTTACAAAATTTAAACTCCATTGAATTGGCCTTTAAAATTTTCCGGACTGAAAAAATTATATTTATAAAGTTCTTATGAAGTACAAAATACGTACTAAGTTTTGCATTTTCATCATTCTTTTGAGTGAGTTCCGATTTAAAGTTCTTTTATCATAATACAAAATTAAATTCCTGAAATTTCAAGTACTATACCTGAAAGAGCTTGTTTTGAGTTCTCACAAAATTTGTACTCAATTGAGTTGACTTTTAGAATTTTTCAGGCTGGAGAAGATTACAACTTTCTAAAGATCCTATTACAAAACACAGAATTCAGAGGATTACTAGATCCTGAAACAGCTAAATGAGTTCTTACAAAATTTACACTGTATTGAACTGACTAAAGATTTTCCAGACTGAAAAAAATGTGTTTCCAAAATTTCTATGAAGTACAAAATACTAAATTCTAAAATTACGTTTTCCCGAATCGGCCTGTTTGAGTGAGTTCTGAAAAAGTTTATACACTTCTAATGTTCCTATAGCAAAATACTGAATTCTGAAATTTTGAATATACTACTATCTAAAACAGCATGTTTTGATTGAGTTTTTACAAAAGTTAAGTTCTATTGAATTAACTTTATGGATTTTCTATGCTGAAAAAATTTACAAGCTTTCCAAGTTCTTATTACAAAATACTGAAATTCGAAATGTCGAGTATACCTTTGACAGTATGTTTTGAGATCTTACAAAATTTAAACTCCATTGAATTGGCTTTTAAAATTTTCCGGACTGAAAAAATTATATTTATAAAGTTCCTATGAAGTACAAAATACTAAATTCTGAAATTTCATCTTCCTTTTGAGTGAGTTCCGATTTAAAGTTCCTTTAACATAATACTAAATTCCTGAAATTTCAAGTATACCTGAAAGAGCTTGTTTTAAGTTCTCACAAAATTTGTACTCAATTGAGTTGACCTATAATTTTTCAGGCTGGAAAAAGATGACAACTTTCTAAATTCTTATTACAAAACACTGAATTCAGAGGTTTACTAGATCCTAAAACAGCTAAATAAGTTCTTACAAAATTTAAAACGTATTGAATTAACTAAATATTTTCCAGACTGAAAAAAATATGTTTCAATAGGTTATGTGAAGTACCAAATACAAAATTCTGTAATTACATTTTTCTGAAACGGCCTGTTTGAGTGAGTTCTGAAAAAAAGTTTATACACTTCTAATGTTCCTATAGGGAAATACTGAATTCTGACATTTTTAATCTACCTAAAACAGCATGTTTTGAGTGAGTTTTTACAAAATTTAAGTTCTATTGAATTGACTAAGGATTTTATAGACTGGACAAAGTTTACAAATTTCCAAAATTCCTATTGCAAAATACTAAAATTCGAAATTTCATGTATACTTTTGACAGCATGTTTTGAGAACTTACAAAGTTTATACTCAATTGAGTTGACTTATAATTTTCCAGGCTGGAAAAGATTACAACTTTCTAAAGTTCCTATTACAAAACACAGAATTCAGAAGCTTACAAGATCTTGAAACAGCTAAATGAGTTCTTACAAAATTTAAACTATATAGAATTGACTAAAGAGTTTCCAGACTGAAAAAAAAATGTTTCCACAGTTTCTATGAAGTACAAAATACTAAATTCTAAAATTACATTTACCTGTAACTGTTTGAGTGAGTTCTGAAAAAGTTTATACACTTCTAATGTTCCTATAGCAAAATACTGAATTCTGAAATTTTGAATGTATCTGAAACAGCATGTTTTGATTGAGTTTTTACGAAAGTTAAGTTCTATTGAATTAACTTTATGGATTTTCTATGCTGAAAAAATTTACAAGCTTTCCAAGTTCTTATTACAAAATACTGAAATTCGAAATTTCGCGTATACCTTTGACAGCATGTTTTGAGAACTTACAAAATTTAAACTCCATTGAATTGACTTTTAAAATTTTCCGGACTGAAAAAAATATATTTATAAAGTTCCTATGAAGTACAAAATACTAAATTCTCAAATTTCATCTTCGTTTTAAGTGAGTTCCGATTTAAAGTTCCTTTAACATAATACTTAATTCCTGAAATTTCAGTTATACCTAAAGGAGCTTGTTTTAAGTTCTTACAAAATTTGTATTCAATTGAGTTGACTTTTAAAATTTTTCAGGCTGGAAAAAGATTACAACTTTCCAAGTTCTTAAGTTAAGTTCTATTGAATTTCGAAAAGTCGAGACTGTTTCAATAAACAGAAGCTCAACAATTACATACGGTAAAATAATTATTGTTTTGCATAGTCTCCGCTGAATCGACTTGTAGCGGAATATACGAACGCACGGGCAAGGTCAGGTAAAAAGGCCATTCTCATGCTGATTCCAACAAGCTATATGACGTTTCCAAAAGTGAAAACGCATGAATGATTTACACAGCAGGACAATGAGGGTTGCGACGTCTACCTAATGGAAATCGACACTTCTGCAAGAAGATAGAACTGGACAGATATTAACATCATCGCGTTGATGACACTCTTAGAATCCTGATATGGGTGGTGCTCGGCTAATAAATAATCTAAACGAAACGAATTATTTTTCACTGACATTTCTCCAATAACTCGAGAAAATACAAGTCTAGACGGTTTAATTCATGTATATAAAGTTGGCGGACCACCTCCTCAGGCCGGCAAAACAAAATAGTGGAGATTTTGTGTCTTTTTTGTAGCTTTTTTGTAGCGAGAAAACCAATTTTGTAGCTTTTGAATTGCCGGAGCTACAAAAGGTGGGCTAACTTAATATTAAGTTAGCGGCCACCGCTATAATTCATACACGGAATGTAATAGGATGCTCTGGTTTGCAGGAATTTGTGTCTTTAGAAGTACTTGAAAGTCACTGGGCCAAAAAAAATTTTTGGCCAAATTTGGCCAATTTTGGCCAAAACTGACAAAATGTTCAATCATCACTGGCGGTTCAATTTCATGATATAGTTGGATCTTAAAAATCATTTGGCAATGAAAACCTTCTGTTAATTGGCCGAAAAAGCGGGCAAAAATTGGCAGAAATGGCCAAAAATTCGAAAATTACTTATTTCAGCCAAAACATGGTAAACCCTGTATATACGTCGACAGGTCGAACATGTGGTACACAGAGAGCTCAGAAAAGCTAGCAGGGGGTCAATAAAAAAATACCCAGAAATGGCCAAAAATTCTAAAATGACTTATTTCGGCCAAAACGTGCTAAATCCTGTATATACCTGAATCGTTCGAAAATGCGGGCCATGGGAATTCCAGTAACAATGTGGAGGATTTAGATGACTCTGTCAGACACTAAAAGTCACTTTGCACAGCGGGCCTGTGGAGCTACAAATTCTAAAATTACTAATTTCGGCCAAAACGTGATAAATCCTGTATATACTTCGGCAGTTCTAAAACGTGGGCCCCGGAACTTTCAGACACCCTGTCGAGGGATCCAATGGATCCTTCTAGCCACTAAAATTCGCCTGAAACTGCGGGCCTGTGGAGCTACAAATTCTAAAATGACTTATTGGATCCTTCGACAGTGTGTTTGAAAATTCCGGGGCCCACGTTTTCGAACTGTCGAAGTATATAAAGGATTTATCACGTTTTGGCCGAAATAAGTCATTTTAAAATTTGTAGCTCCACAGGCCCGCTGTGCAAAGTTACTTTTAGTGTCTGACAGAGTCATCTAAATCCTCCACATTGTTACTGGAATTCCCATGGCCCGCATTTTCGAACGATTCAGGTATATACAGGATTTAGCACGTTTTGGCCGAAATAAGTCATTTTAGAATTTTTGGCCATTTCTGGGTATTTTTTATTGACCCCCTGCTAGCTTTTCTGAGCTCTCTGTGTACCACATGTTCGACCTGTCGACGTATATACAGGGTTTACCATGTTTTGGCTGAAATAAGTAATTTTCGAATTTTTGGCCATTTCTGCCAATTTTTGCCCGCTTTTTCGGCCAATTAACAGAAGGTTTTCATTGCCAAATGATTTTTAAGATCCAACTATATCATGAAATTGAACCGCCAGTGATGATTGAACATTTTGTCAGTTTTGGCCAAAATTGGCCAAAATTGGCCAAATTTGGCCAAAATTTTTTTTGGCCCAGTGACTTTCAAGTACTTCTAAAGACACAAATTCCTGCGCAAACCAGAGCATCCTATTACATTCCGTGTATGAGTTATAGCGGTGGCCGCTAACCTAATATTAAGTTAGCCCACTTTTTGTAGCTCCGGCAATTCAAAAGCTACAAAATTGGTTTTCTCGCTACAAAAAAGCTACAAAAAAGACACAAAATCTCCACTATTTTGTTTTGCCGGCCTGAGGAGGTGGTCCGCCAACTTTATATACATGTTTAATTCTTTATGAGGCGACGATTTCACTTAACATAAAGGCAGTTCACGTCTAAAATCTCCTCATAATCTTGTTCCGAAACGAAATATCGACTGAACAACTATCCACTATCGGACGATTTTTTCGAATGCTTAAACCGAGTTAATGGTCCTCGTGATTCGCGATCGCTTTAAAATTACGCCGAGCTAACAAGTACGGCGATAAAGCAGTGCAATTTCTATTTTGGCCCCTCTCGAAGCACATAATAAACGTTTATTACGTTACCCGCGGCGTAGCGGTACAGATTTATCCGCGGCACCATCGGAAAAAATCCATACATCGCGTGAAATGCCTTCCCGCGACACTAGACTAGATTTTAAATATCGAAATTCAGTCTAACACAACGTGATCAAGACATACTGTTTAAGTTGGCAATCCTAAATTTTACTTTAAAATGGTAGAACTGGGACCACTTGCGGTTGTTTGACAGCTACTTCGATGTTTGACAGTGACAGCATTAGCTAGCCACAGACACACAATTTTTCGCGCGGTTTTAATCGCCACGAGTAGAAACGTCGCATTTACTCGCGGCGAGCCGATTTACGACCGAAGCTACAAACACAAACGTAAAAGTGGCGGACAATATCGCCATGATTAAATGTAGGTGTTTGTGGACTAAAACCGACGTTTTGCTCGTCGCTTTAGCGTGGCTCGTGGTGTGGTTACAATTTTAAAAGTTTTAAGTGTACGTCAGTTCATAAGCTGTAGTGTGCGGATCACAAACTAAAAAAATAATATGGTGTTGAACAAAAGGAAGCAAACTGCAGTCGTCAGTGCACTCATCTATTTTGAACATATAGCTCAAGATTTTAAGAAGAAAAGAACAAAACGTACAGTGTGGCAAAAGAAGTGGTTAGCAGAAAGGAGTAAATACAGTGATGTAAGCCTTTTGAAAGAATTACGTACCAGTCAACCAGACGATTATAAAAACTATTTACGTATGGATTCTGCAACGTTTGATGACCTGTTGCTCAGACTAAAAATGTATCTCACAAAAGAAGACACACCAATCAGAACGAGTATTCCACCAGAAGAACGGCTTATCATTACACTTCGTTTTTTAGCTACTGGTCGTAGCTTTGAAGACTTAAAATTCAGCACTGGGATATCCCCTCAAGCATTAGGATACATCATACCAGAAACATGCAGAGTAATATTTGAAGTTTTAAAAAATCAGTTTTTGAAGGTAACTACAAACTACTTTTTTTTACAAATATATTTTACAAAAAAACGTTACAAAGAAAAGCATGTACATATGTAATAACTATTATTGAAAACAAAATATTATCCAAAAATGATATACTAAAAAAATTCTTAGGATACATCCGGGTTAGTAAAATTATGATAATACTGTTGAAGGGAAACATTTGAGTTAGTGTTGGGTGATACATTTGAAGGTACATTATTATTGGATGATTGATTCAGGTGAGGGTTATACCAAACAGCGTTGGTGAGCTCTGTGCTGGCTGATAACGTGCCCATAACGGCTCTTTGTAATACTTGCGTTATCAACGTTTCGGCGTACATTTTCTGAGATCCGTCCTGAATGCCTTTGAGCTTTTTTCCAACATAAAGACCAAACGCATCACTATCATCTGTAACGTCATTATTGTTGCTTGTCAATGCAGCGGTGCATGCCTTCAAAAAGTTGTGGTGATCAATTTTTTCGTTTTTCTTTTGGCGTTTACGCGTTTGCCATCCTTCTGTTACAAAGGAAGTCGAGACACTCTGAGATATGACCGGCTCTGAATTTGTGACCTGTAATAAAGAACACACGTGTTTTGTTTCAGTTTCCTGCTACTAAGGAAGAATGGCTACAAATTGCAAAAGGGTTTGAACAGCGATGGCAAATACCCAATTGTGGAGGAGCTATTGACGGCAAGCACATTCGCATTTGGGCACCAAAAAACAGTGGAGCTTTATATTATAACTACAAACATTTTTACAGCATGGTTTTGATGGGTATAGTGAATGCAAACTACGAATTTGTATATGTGGATGTAGGCAAAAATGGTCGAATTTCCGATGGAGGAATTTTACAGTATACAACGTTTTATCAGCGCTTAACTGAAGATACATTAAATTTGCCTGAAAATCATGACTGTACCGAAAACTTGAATTTTGTCTTCATTGGTGATGAAGCATTCGCTCTTCACAGACATATGCTAAAACCATTTTCCCAAAAGGATCTTAGTTATGAACGCCGCGTCTATAATTATCGACTATCCAGAGGCCGTAATGTGGTGGAAAATGTATTTGGGCTAATTGCAGCACGATTTCGTGTTCTCAATACCGCTATAAATATGACACCACTCAAAAGTCAGTTTATCGTCTTAGCTATATGTACACTACACAATTACTTAATGAAGCGGAAAACGCGGTATACTGGACCCCACACTTTTGATTTCGAAAATAAACAGTCTCATGAAATTATGAAAACGGCAGAATGGCGCCAAAATGATGATCCATTATGTTCTCTCCAACAAATCGGGAGCAAAAATTACACCTTTGATGCAAAGCAGAACAGAAATGATTATTTGGATTACTTCAACGGTAGGGGACAAGTAGACTGGCAACACAACATGGTGAAGATGGGAAAAGCATAAATATGTAATACTAATAATAATAAATTGAACATGTACTTTTTCCGTTGCAATAAACCAAATAATATTCTAATATCATTATACAAATGTCTATAGGTACCAACCTGACTTTTTTCATTTATATTTTCTGGTTCGTTGCCCTGAACTTGGGAACTATCTTCTTCGGTAGCATCATGTAAATCAGCAACACGGCCTTCTCCATCATCCTCCTCATTACTTATGGTAGATGGACTAGTCACATTAGAAACACTTGCTGTAGGTTGTTCTTGATCTTTGAGGAAGAGCATTTGATCAAAATACCATAGGTTTGGAGTATAAATTTCTTCAAGTCCACGGCCACTTCTAGTTGAGCGTTCGACCTTATTATATTCCTTTCTAAAGGCGCCTCTTAATGACTGAATTTTGCGTTTCACTATTTCACGATCAGCCTTTATATTAAATTTTTTGCACACTTCTATTAACGCGGTGTATCCCATATTCTTTAAGTTTTTATTCAAATATTCAGTTGATTTTATCTTCCATAGCGAAGTATGCCTTCTGTATACTTCAATGAATTCAGCTATGAAGTCTTTGTTCATTATGTTGTAAATATGTAATAACTATGTACACTTGGAAATTTCTAATATGGTATTTGCCGCAAAGCGAGATGACGTCTGTTCAAAACTGCAGTATAAATGTGTGTGTTTGTATACAGGATTCGACACGTTCAAATCTGTCGCATAAAAGTGGCGCGTGGAGTGGCGTGCGAACTACACTAACACACATAATTATGTGCCCATCTGGAACGTCACATTCAAAATCGCGCGAAAAATTGTGTGTCTGTGGCTACCTATTGACACTTGAGCGGCGATTCAAATTTTTATTATAAAAAAATATAAAAATGGTACTATTTACATTAGAACAAGATATTTTTATTGGCATGGCTTATTTTCGGAGTGCAGTTCATGATCCCATTTCTGGATGGCAATACTCATTGGAATCCACTTTGCACCAATTTCAAGAAATGTTTCCTGAAGTTGTGTTCACTATCGACGTTTTTAAACAACACTGCCTGCGTGTAGTTCAACGATATTTGAATACAGGCAATGTGAAGAAAGGAAAGCCACCTGGTAGACCCTCCGTACTCACTGAAAATGTGGTGCAAGACGTCAGGGCCCGACTGCAACAAGGTCCTCGCAAATCGGTTAGGAAGCTTTCCCTCCAAACAGGTTTGATCTTTATCAAAAGTTCTCCGATTTCCACTTATTACTAATTTCCCGTATTCCGTTTCGTGACTTTACAGGTTTATCTTATGGAAGTTGTTCCACTGTGTTGAAGAGCAAATTGAAATACCACCCGTACAAATTTTCGATGGTCCAATCCCTAAATACTCCTGACCGTCCACAACGCGTCCTGCTCTGTAACTGGTTCAATCAGGAAATGAACCATGATGACATCCTGGATAAAACCTTCTATTCCGATGAAGCCTGGTCCCATCTCAATGGCTATGTTAATTCTCAAAATTACAGAATTTGGTCTGGTGAAAATCCACATGCTGCTAGAACAACAACTTTTCATCCTACTAAAGTTGGTGTTTGGCTGGCTGTATCGCGGCAGAGACTAATTGGTCCTGTGTTTTTTAACTTCACAGTTAATTCAGAACGATACATTCGGCACATTCTCCAGCCATTCGTTGCCCAATTAACCGTAGAGGAGCGCGAAAATGGCTACTTCCAACACCATTCGGCTCGAGCACATACGGCTCGTGCCACAACGCAATATTTGCGGGAAGTTTTTGCCATCGAGTCATAAGTACGGGAATCTAGCCAAGTAGGTCACCAGACCTGACACCTCTAGACCTTTGTTTCGTTTGGGCACCTTAAAAACAAGGTGTTCAGTAATGTTCTACATACACGTGAAGAACTGGAAGCTGCCATTATCGAGGAAGTTGCAAATATTGCTGTGAGATGTTAATTAATGTCTTCGAGAGCCTAAAACGGAGAGTGAATTTATGTTTAGAACATAATGGCGCTCAATTCGAGCAGTACCTTTAAATATTGAAGTTTTTTCTGGTGTGGTTATTTTAATCGTAAATAAATTCACATAACCTAAAATATTTGTGTTTATTTAGCTGTCGCTGTCATGCAGAGTGCAGAGATTTCCGGTATATCGTTGCAAACCCTTAGACAAAAAATTCTCCAGGTAGGATTGCCAACTGAAACAGTATTTCTTGATCACTCTATGTAGTTACTATCAGCCTCGTACCGACAAAAAATCCAATTAACTCCTTTGGAAATTCTAAGCCGCCTACAAACCAACGTAAACGGAATTTGAGATGGAGACAAAACCGTTCATTTCGACTTTCCAGTTTCGAATCATTTTTAATGAAATGTGGAAAAAAACCGTCTAGCCTCGGACGTTTCTTGGGGCGTAACGCAATGCGCAAAACGTCGAAAAAAATAATCGTAAGCTTCACGACTCAGTTTTTAATTTGTATGTTCATCGACTCGATGCTAGTGCCCGGGCACACTTTTCCATGGGGAGACATACAAAAATGTTCTAGCAGATTACGTCACAAGTTAACTTAGTCGTTGACTTACATAAAATCTTGATCCGGTCTCCTCCAAAATATTTACTTCAGTCTAATGTCTACTTCAGTATTAGATGTACATCTAATTTTGCTTAGTTTTTTTGAAACAATGGTCAAAAGTGAAAAAAAATCTGTTTTGGTTCATAAAACGTTTAGTTTGCATTTTTAAGAAAAATATTTCAGATAAAAGTTGTAGCCCGTTGAAAAACTATTAATTTGGCGTTTTATAAATTCAAATCGATTAACAAACGCCTAAGATAATGGCAAAAAACGCTTATTTTTGCACTAATTTATAAACGTTAATAAACTCGTTATTAACATAACATTTAATCTAACTTTTTGAAAATGAGTCATTGGATGTGTTTTTAAGGTGTGCTAAGTTTCAGCCAGATTGATCAAATAGTTTATAAGGTATTGTTTACCCAGAAGACAATTTTTTAAACAATACTCCTTGCCTAAATAATGAATATAGGTGCATTTTGAAAGTTGAATTAGATTTTTTTTGTGAATTTAACTGTAAGATAGTGTAACGTTTATTTCTAATTTATTTACACTTTCCTAATTATACACTACACACTACTTAATTTATTTAAGCTATTACTGAACTAATTAATTTATGTAACACACTTAACTTTTTAATTTATTTGTACAATTCGCTTGTCCGTTTTTCGCACTGTTTACTCTTTCGCGGCTTCACGTCTAATCTCCTCTAACCGCAAGTCCATCATTATATACATATCTCAATTTTAATCGGGAACCTTCTGGTGTATTCCTTCCTAATAATGTTTGTTCTAGAAACGCCCAGAAGGTAATAAATCATTCTTTCTTTAAATAAATATTCGGGAGTATTCATGGAACTGTCTTTTTTTATAGGATTCAATTAGCGGAGGCCTTGCTTTGAGGCAGGTCGCCGTCCGATAAGGAGAAGGCTTACGCTGGTTGTTTACATTTCGCGTTACAATATACCAAGACAACTTTATATTTTTTTGTTAAATTTGATATTAAAAATATTGTCACACGCCTGAGGACCTAGGGTCCAAAGGGAGTGCTCTGGTTGGGGGTGTAGCTAGGTAGAAACTGAAAAGAAGGCATGGTAACACAGACAATATTTATTGGAGCATTAAATATAGGGGAGAGAACATCATAAAACAAAGTTAAGGCAAATGAGCAAATGGCAAGAAGGTAGAAAAAGGTCAAAGGGAGGTGGTTGCTTACTGTCGGATGACGAAGGGCAGCAGGCGCGAGGCTCCTCCAATTAGCGGCATGCCGAAAGGACGGGCTCTCAGACGGGCAGCGTGACGAGATACTTGGTGACTGACTGACTCCCTGATCGTTATGATCCCGCTGTATAAATATGTGCGGGATGTTTATAAACGTGATGTCGTACCTGTCCGAGAGTCGTATCGTCCTTCGGTTTAAGGTCGCCTCGGTGCTGAATAAGCTTAGACGGCGACCTATTTTCGCTAATTGGGGCCGCATCGCGACAATATCGTTTGAAAAAGGGGTTACTTTTTAGCTAATAAACATTTAGAATAACTTTATTATTACTCATGGTCCCAAAAAGTGGGAACATTGGATAGCTGGGGTCAAAATACACATTCTCAAAAAAAAATAACCTTCTACAACCAATAGGAACCGAGATAGCTTTTTTAAAAAAAATCATATCTCCATTGTTTATAGATATTAACAGCTGAAATTTTAACAAGTTATAAATGAATATCTTAATTTTATGGTTCCATTGTTAGATTTACTATTCACGCTACGTGTAAAAAGCTACAGCTAAACTAAAGTTAAGAGTGAGAAACTGCTTCGGACAAGTGGAGGGGAGAAGGTCCTAGAATTGAGCCTTGCGGTACTCCAGAGGTTAAAATGACATTTTCACTGATAGCCCCATTAACACATACCTTTTTTTTCTATTCGATACATAACTTTAAATGGGATTACAAGCTGCTCCTCTAATCCCATATAACTAATTTATTAAGAAGTAGGTATCTCATGATTGGCCGTATCAAACGAATCTAAAAACGTAATTAAGATATGTTTGCTTTTATCCAAATTTGTATATATAGAAAATCAGATAATCTTGAAATTGGATCTTTACAACCAACATTTTTGCTGAAACCAATTTGTTTTTTATTAATTATCTTGTGTTTATACAAAAACACGATTAATCTGTACATTGTATTGCAACGCGAAATGTAAACATCAGCGTGAAGCGTGTTTCTTATCTGACGCAGGCGGCGCAAACTCTTCTCAAATAATCGGGAAACGTCCAATTAGAGAAAGAATAATCTGGTCCGTTCTCGAAAAAGACATTATTAAGGATATATAATTACGAGCCGGCAGTCAAAGGCAGAGTAGACCAGAAGCCGTCGTGAGTGAGAAAGTGCGATAAGTGTACAAATAAATTAGCGCGTTAAGTGTGTATTATAAATTAGTTAGTTAAGGAATAGACTAAATAAATTAAGTAGCGTTAAGAACTGTATGAATAAATTAGAATAAACGTTACAGTATGCTCTTCATTATCTATGTACATTCCTATTTTAGAAAAACCCATCTTCGGACCGTATTATTTACACGTTTAGATCTATTAATCTAAGATTAATTCGTGATGTTATTAAATCGGATCGATCGACAATAAGAACGTATCATTTCCGTCGTGTCGAGCGACGGAAAATGATCGACGTATAGTCGCCGCCTCGTCCCTAAATTTCAATCCGGGACGGAAAGTTTTTAATTTCCTGCGGGAGCGGCTCGATATTCCCGTTACATAAATTCGGACTCGCATAATCCGGATAATTTCCTATTAATTAACATTGTTCCGAGTTCACTAACTATCGGCTCGTCGATTGCGATCGGATCCCGCACCACTTTTTTCCCACCCCCGCAACCGCCGCCCCCACGATAAATACATATATGTATCATTGGTGGCGGATGACGAATTAGATTCCATATTAATTTAATTTATCATTTTCGCAATCGGAATGGCAGTAATTACCGGCCCCCGGAAAGGATGGATAATAGCGCTCATTAATTAAATACAACTTTTGTCGTTAGGAGGGGGTGGTGGAGGGGGCGGAGGGGGTTAGCAGGAAAAAATCCCGAAAATGACCGCATCTACTTCGAGGGTTAATGAATTCCGTGTAATTTATGCAGTGCGCTCAAACTTCCATTTGACTTGTAAAAAAAGTTTCGATTGATTAAGAGAGTTCGGTGGGTGGGCGAGAAAGAATCGTGAAAATGTATGATCGACTGTGGAAATTATTTGTTGGTTTTCTCGAACTTCGTCCGTTGTTCGAAAAGAAAAAGTAATCGATACTCGACACGAACTCACAATATTTACATTTTAAATGGTAAGTACGAAGGAACGAGAACGGACAAAAAATACTCGGTAATTAAGAAGGAGAAAAAGAGGCGTAGACGAGGAATTTCAAGGACCCGCATGAAGGGTAATTGGTCAAAACTCTGGATAAGATGAAAATGAGAGAAGGCTTCTGGCGTAGGCAACGTACAAGTTACGTAGGTATGTGGAAAAGTATAGAGGAGTATGCTATGTAACATAGATATATGTTAGAGCAAGACTGGCAAGACGGAAGAAGGTGGAGGCTTGGATGCGAGAGAAGCCGCATGGTGTAACCCCACTCACATATTATATATATGGTACGTTCCACGCCGAATTTAGATTTGTTTTTTAGATGTGGTCCAAAATGAAGGAAATGGTCCTTTTGGGCCCTCGAAACTCCCCCTAAATTTTTAGGGCTCCAAGTGGAATAGAACTCAAGTTATGGACAATTGAAAAATGAAATTTACAGGTTCAAAACAAAAAAATTTCAACCTTCCATAACTTGTGAAAATACCCATTTTTTTTTAAAAAGTTTCAAACAAAAGTTGTTTGCAATGCCTTAAACTTTTGGAAACCGCTAAAAAAAGTTCATCCGACGTGGTTCACTGTTGACGGGTCTGGGCGCCAAAAAAAAACATATGTTCCTGACCAAAAAAGTCAGGAGCGTAGCTTGATTCGATACAAAACTTTTGATCCCAAACAGAAGTTAGCCAGACCTAAGAGCTTCGAAAAAAAAAATGGTTTTCGGGTTCGGTTCCAAAACCAAAAATTTTCAACCATCCATGACTTGTGAAAATACCCACTTTTATGAAAAAAGTTTCAAACAAAAGTTGTTTGTATGCTTTAATCTTGAGTCCAAACAGAAATTTGCCCGACCTTATTCATCTTATTCAGATGACACTACTATCTTATGTAATGGTGAAACATGGAATCAAGATTCTAGTAACATAAAATACTCGAAAGCATTTACTATTATATGTGCATGAATAAACATGCTCTTAATATTGATAAACCTAAATATATACATAGGTTTAGCAAGTCAAAGTCAATGTATTCAACGAAATATTGAAATAGTTTATATTATTAAGTATCTGGGCATAATCATAGATTCGTCTTTGACTTGGGGGGCAGATGTTGAGTACACTGTCAAAAGACGTTATATGTGTTTGCCAAGCTAAGGGGAATATGTAAATAAATCTCAATTAATAGCCATTTAGTACTTTATTTCATAGCATCGCTACCTACGGTGTAGTAGCATGGGTAGGTGCATATGAAACACGTAAGTAAATTAATTAAACTTCAAAAAAAATTATCAAGATAATCTTTAGTTAATCAAATTTAATAAACCGTTACATAAAAGATCAGTTTTTTTTCTTGAAGCAATTACAACTCATCCAATGCTCGGAGATGCTTATTTGAATAATAATAGTAGGAGTAGATACGGCAGTATCAATTTACCTAAAACTAGTGAAGAAATCATAGATTTTTATCATGCAAAATATTTAATAAATTACTAAGTGCATTAAAATTAATGAAAACAACTATCAAAGTAATTAAAAACAAACTAAAAAATTGGATGAGGGGAAAATTAAACTCTGAGAATTAAATTAGACATATATTAATACAGAGTTCATAATGAGTCAAATGAAATTAAAAAAAAACTATTTTTGTACATCAAAGGAGCTTAAATTAAACAATATTTGGCAGTCTTAAGTGTTCTTAGTATAGTAATATGTGTATGTATAATACATATTAGGTATATAGGTATATAGGTATACGTATAAACAATCTTAGTATATACTATAGTGTTGTACGTAAGCCAAATCTACGCACGGGTTATTCTATAATCCCCTGTAGGTACATCCAATATATATCCCTCCAAAATCCAACATATAAAGTATTTATGTAATTTTTATTAACATTACAATAATAATAATGATAATTATTATTATATACATAGCGTTTTTCGATATTTTGTCGGAAGTTCCACATTTTTAAAACCTCTTGAAATTCAATATTTTCGAAATAGCAATGAACATTTCTTCCTATAAAATCAAGTTTTGTTCTCTTTGTACTACACAGTGCACGAGGAGACCCGAAGCGAGAGCGAAGTAATGATATCTCGTTACGTCGCCATTTCTCTGTTAAGAGAATTTACTTAAAAAAAAACTTCCAAAAAACGTAGTTTCATGTTTTCCGTTTTTCCGCAGGTGAGCCGTCGGCACGCGAGCCCCCGAGCCGAGCCGATTCCCGCCGGACCAGTCCCGAGCTAAGCGGTACATGCGCGTCACGATGTGATTCGCCGCTCGAACGTCAACTTAGAACTGTCAGATCATAGTCGA
Organism: Cryptocephalus moraei; assembly: GCA_946251905.1. Classification (NCBI taxonomy): domain Eukaryota; kingdom Metazoa; phylum Arthropoda; class Insecta; order Coleoptera; family Chrysomelidae; genus Cryptocephalus; species Cryptocephalus moraei. The sequence goes on along the minus strand of OX276465.1, from coordinate 17,366,044 downwards.
CCCCTCCCGCACTCACTCGCTCACTCACTCACCCCCCCGGTATATATATCGCGTCTCCCCCCCACCCTAGGTCCTCCACTGTCACCCATTTCCGACGACCCGATATACATTTCCCCTCTTTCTCTGTCCGTTCGCCTGGTATGTGAACGTCAAGAGGGAACGGGAAACAGTTTCAAGAGTAGACCATGGAGTCTTCCACGAAGCTTCTGATCTACGCCCTGTGGATGCTGGTGTTTCCAGAACTTTTCACAGGTGAGTCGTTTCATTCTTTTTGGGGTGAAATTTGTACGGGAAACTATGGGATAACAGGGGGTGTCGCAGCATACTGGTCCTCGATGTGAACAATCCTTATGGCGAGTGAATGTTGATTTGTTTCCCTTTTCAACAAATTATGTCATACAATTCTATGTGCGAAAGGGTGGGGTTATTTGTAGAATTGACGCTTAGTACGGTTTTTCTGAGTTAAACAGTTTCACAGGTGAGTTGTTTCATTTTTTGGGTTGAAATTTGTACGGAAAACTATACGATAACAGAAGATTTCGCAGCATACTGGTCCTCGATGTGAACAATCCTTATGGCGAGTGAATGTTGATTTGTTTCCCTTCTCAACAAATTATGTCATACAGTTCTATGTACGAAAGGGTGGGGTTATTTGTAGAAGTGACGCTTAGTACGGTTTTTCTGAGTTAAACAGCTTCACAGGTGAGTGGTTTCCTTTTTTGGGTTGAAATTTATACGGAAAACTATGCGATAACAGGAGATGTCGCAGCATACTGGTCCTCGATGTAAACAATCCTTATGGCGAGTGAATGTTGATTTGTTTCCCTTTTCAACAAATTATGTCATACAATTCTATGTGCGAAAGGGTGGGGTTATTTGTAGAATTGACGCTTAGTACGGTTTTTCTGAGTTAAACAGTTTCACACCAGTTTCACAGGTGAGTTGTTTCATTTTTTGGGTTGAAATTTATACGGAAAACTATGCGATAACAGGAGATCTCGCAGCATACTGGTCCTCGATGTGAACAATCCTTATGGCGAGGGAATGTTGACTTCTTTCCCTTTTCAACAAGTTATGTCATACAATTCTATGTACGAAAGGGTGGGGTTATTAGTAGAATTGACGCTTAGTACGGTTTTTCTGAGTTAAACAGTTTCACACCAGTTTCAGAAATGTTACATGATTTAAAGGATAGTGAAAGTGTTTAGGAAGACTTGTTAGAAATTTCGAATTATGGAGTTTCGGTAATGTTTGTCATCCCAAAGAGCAGTTCAAGTGGAAGGCTTAAGCTTTGAACTTCGGCCTTATGTTGTTTGAACAAAATTCGATTTTCGAGTTTTTCCTCCCGAATCGACTTGTTAGCTTCGGAATTTCCGAGCGGATCTCGCCGAATTTGTAAACAACGTCGTAACACGCCGAACGGCTCCATTCAAACATTTATGAAACCGTAAATGAGCACCTAAAAAGCCAAACATCCATCAGATTCGTTCAATTATTCACGGAGTAATCTTCTTACATAGTTTATTCCCGGTTTCGTTACGAGTGCGTAAAAAAACGGGCCGTAAAATCAAACAGAAACACCTTCCCCTTAATCAAATAACTAATCCTTTTAAACGAGCGTTCGTCCGTCCGCGCCTCGCCCCGCTCTCCCCCACTTTTTCCACCCTTTTTTCCCCTCCTTCGGCCTGGATTAAGCTAGGAAAACTGGCGGATTTTTCTATTCAAATGAGCACCGGCGATAATAAATCCGGCACAGCTAATAAATTAGCGCAGAAGTGGCCCGGAGTTGTGGAAGTTCTGCACTTTTCTTCACTCTCTCTCTCTCTCTCTTTCTCTCGCTCATTTCAGATACGAATCCGAAAATAATAAACTCCGCCGATTGCTTTATGTGCGTTAATAAACCGGATATTTAGGTTGCACCACCTTCGGCGGATATTTGCGCCGCCATCTTTGGAGGATTTAGAGTTCTCGATACGACTGCAAGTCCAATCCGTTTTACACAATGTTTATTTATGCAAAAATAGGTAAAAATTGGGTTTTTTGAGCTACCTTTGAGGCAACTTTAGATAGAGGATTTAAATTTTTACCATTTATGACTTGTTGAAAAACTGTTAATTTCAGACCAGGTAGATTAAATTTGGATATTAATTTGAATTTTGAAAATTTTGAAATATTTTTAATTTTGTGAAAAAAGCACGTAGAATCTTGAAACTTTCATATTTTGTGTCCTTTTGTACCCTTAACTTACCATAAACTTTTTTTGCAAAAATATTAATTTGTTTATGAAAAAAAACACACTTTTTGCAAAAAAAGGTGTTAAGTGTAAACCGTTTTTCGTCGGCCTAGAGGGTTCATCCGTGGCTCTATTTCTTCATAAATAGTTAAATTTTCAATATCGAAATTGAGGGTGTTCAGTGTTCACCATTTCCACCTTCAAAATGGCGTCGGAAAATGTGTAAATTTGTTTACGTCGGTTTTTTGCAATTATTTATGCAAAAAAATAATATATCTATATGCAAAGTTAGTTTTTGAAAAGGTGGTAATTTTCCACGTTTTTTTCAAAAAAAAAACGTCTGTAGCTCAACTAAGACCTAACATAATTTTTTTTTACAGTTATTAATTGGGTTGACGGTGATCGTTGGGAAACTACTTATTCTTCACGGATGTGCCTATCTATCTGTTCGGCACTCCGACTATATAATTACAGGTTCATGAATTAAAAATAATATTTGTGCCTTAGAGAGGTATAAGTCTGTTCGGTGTCTGTATTTACCCCATTGAAATTTTCAAAAAACCCTCGAGCTTCCACGGAAATTATCTCCGTTCCCTTTCGAGTGATTCAATACGTTCGCAAGTAGGACTACCCCCTTAGGTGAGGGTTAAATACACAATATCGTAAGGGGAGAATCGTGTAACCGTCGACGGGGGTAATTCCTTCCGAAGTTCTTCTTATATCGCGAGATCGGCAGATCCATTCTCGCCCCCCCAATTAACGGGTATCTCGTAGGAACCGTGTTCTCATTATGGGATTAATAGGTGGGAGCGTAAACTAATTTTTGTAATAAATTATAATCGATGATTATACATAACCCGGTTTCAGGGGTTAAACTTTTTTTAGGCGCGTATTTATTATTAAATCCTATCAGCGCAGATTTCTGACCTTTCCCCGAGGACGTTAATCAGAGTTTTCCCTTAATAATTCGTTTCGGGAGGGATAAAAATATATCTGCTCTTTTCCGGGGATAGATTTCGGTCGCCCTAAAAAAGGAGGGCCGAAATAGCACAAGTCACTTCGGTGTGCTAAGTATAGAATCTCTTCTAATTGGGTAATTTGGTCGGATTTCTGTTGGGGTATCTATTTTGGTATTTGGGATGGCTTCGATTTTTTTGTTGTTGGAATATTCTCGTTAGGGCATTACGGATTAGTTTAATGGTTTAGAGGTGGCTGGTTTTAAATTAGTCTAAATTAAACTGAAGATAACGCCTTTGCGGAACGAACTGTGCGTTTTAATTTACGCAAGGTGCTCAAACGGAGCCGATGAACGCAAGTTTAGTGTCGAACAGCACATGGATTCGGAACGTCCAAATCGATACACGGTCGGCGGAAAAAAAGAGAGCCAACGGAGCGGAGCTCACGGAGCGCCTGTCGCTCTCAGTTTACGAGGCGTACCAACCTAAACCGGACACGGAACGCGAAAGACGGTAGTCGCGTTCGACAGGAAAACGAACACGCTACAGTATTACGTATGGACGGTGATTTTCGTCTTGAGCACGTCGATTTGTAGCGTTTTCAGTTTTCATTATTCTCGACTGTGTCCCGCTTCCAGATAAACTCCCCGGCTTTTCACGCTCGGTCATCTCTCGCCCTCGGCCGCCGTATATCATCTACAAATCTTATGCGCTCCACTAAGTTTTTCACCTAAACATCCCCCTCGCCGTTTCCTCCCAGGTAGGATGATAAACAGCATCCCCGGCCCGCTCCTCTTCCCGATCCAATTTCTTACTCTTGCCGCCCTCCCTTTCTCTCTCTTACACTCTGATTTACATGCAGTCGCTTAGTTACGGGCCCCCTCGTTTTTCTCTCTGGACGGACGTTGTATAATTCCGCAGAGAGAAGTATGGTTTAACTTAATAGTTAGCATGGTAACCTGAAGATCGGAATATTTTTTGGGTACGCACAGTCTTTCCAGGGGGGATTCAAGAAGCCGGGAAACGTTACGACACGCCAGTTGCTTCACTGTAAGTCTTATGAGTCTATTCATCATCTAGGAGTCCTATGAAAAAGTCTGGAATGCTATAAAGTACGTCAGGATGAATCTAGAAGGATTTTGGAAAGTAAATTTAGGTTTACTGGACAGTTTAAAGGTTCAAGGATCTATTTAGATGGTTTTTAAGCGAATCTAAAAGATCGTAAGATATGTTATGTTAGACAAATAGTATGAAGTCTAAATAATGTGAAAGAATCAAGTATAAATTAGTAAAAAGCCGAAAGACTCCAAAACGACACGTTTAAGAATCTCTCTAAGAAATTTCAACGTTCTAGGTGGGAAACAAAAAATCTAGAAGATCGTTAATAGTACAATACTGACCTAGGATACATTTGTTTAGTAATAAACAATCTCTCCGGAACGTTTTTTGAACGTTTCTTCACACCCGTACTATTTCGGGCATTTCGGCAGCAAAAGAACTGTATCGTTTACATTTGAATCATCGCCGCTTATCAGCACAATTGCGCGTCGAGATTTATCTCTCGCTCCGAACCTTAATTACCCTCAGTTTAACGTATCATTCGAACGAAAACTGACGTATCGGTCTCCCCGCTCATGCGAACGTGTGAGTTGTGGCGCGAGTTTTGTGAGTTAGCATAGTGACGTCTCGTTTCTGGGCTCCCGGATGCCTTGAAATTATAATTCTGGCGAGTGAATTGCGCACTCGAACATCTTCTAAGTAAAAAGGGGCGAACTAAAAGGAGAGAATGTCCTGTAAAACCGCGAGTAGGTGGCAAGTACTGGAGGATAAACATATTTTCAAGCTTGTTCACATTTAATGGAAATTAACGTTAAATTTAAGTTTTTAATAATTTGTAAACGCATAATACCTAAAGATAAATAACCTAAATCTTAACCCTAAATAAGTTTTAATAAATTTCTGAAATTAGTTCGTGAAGGGAACTTGTTTCTCGTTGTCGCAACTTGTTGTGGCGATGAGTCACTCGTGGAGCAAAACGGATTTTGGTTTTATAGTTAAGTTACTAGTTAACAAATTCTAAAATCAACTTAAGTTAAGTTAAAAGTTAGTAACTTTTTAACTAGTTGGTCCCAACCTTGGATTTAGGTAAGCTAAGACAACCGTTTTACATTCCGTGGCAACCCGTGACCAAGATAATTTTTGATATCACGGTACCTCAGAACGTCCCATAGCTCCCCTTTCTGGGTGTCCCTAAATTGCACCGGACGTGCCGCATTTATCGTTATTGAATATGACGGGCGCGATCGGAACAAAACGACCCCGTTCGTGTGTGTATGTGTGGCGAACTCGGCCGCGCTTTAAAATGCGATAAATATCCATAACGCACGTCCCGACTTATAAAATCAATGCCGTATCTCTCCTGTCTCTCCCCGCAGGACGGCTCGCGGGAACTTCGGGGACTCGATCCCGAGACACGGACGGACGGTCCCGGAATCGCGCCATTCTCCTGTTTAATATCTCCGGCATCTCGGGACGATCGGGATCGCCTTTTCCGGGAGCGACGTCGGTAGATCCCTTAATTTCCTCGTGCGTATTGTCTTGAGATGTGACAACAGCACGGAACGTTCAAAAAGGGAAACGTTGGAGAATTAAGTCTATAAGAAGAACGAGAATTTCCATCGGCAGTCTTAGATAATCAGTTTAGGCAAATTGTGTGATTAACCCTTAATGAAGCATTCTTATATCTTTTCTCTTGAAAAGAAAAGGGTGGTTTCAAAGTGACACCCTCTTGAATGCTTTGGTGAATTCTGTGTGCTGTTTACTAACCTGTGACGTCATGCTAAGACGTACTTACCGTTTTATGTGTGACGTGTTTAAATTGCAAATATTATAACCCGAGTCAATGCCCGAGTCATTAGAAAAGTTAATATCTATCACTTCTATGCACTTAGTATGAACATTTTGGTTAAAAATTAGCTACAATTGCTGATACCTTGTTTTGTTATCATTTTGGAATTAGTAAAATCCCAGAAAAGTTTTGACAATTTTGTAGATTGTGATTCCCAAATGCTATCACGAAGTAAAATGAAACTTTAACATAACAAGCGAATTGTTATGATTGATACATAATAACCGAAACAATCGGAACGTATACAACAGCTATTTTGACATCAACTGAGTTGAAATGAGCTCACAACTGGCGCATCTGGGAAAAGATGTGAATTGATACGAAGTCACATTGTGTAAGCGGATCTTATCGCTTGATACTATTTACAACCATAACGATTGATAAGTCCGAAATATCAATTGATTTTGAATCGGGTATTAATAGTTCGATTGATATCGATAACAATTGCTATCGAACTTAGAGGGTACGTTGTTGAATAAATTTCAGTGAAACTTTTGTTGGTAAAAATTTGTTTAGATAATTAAATATTTTTTAATTTCATCTCATAGATGCCCATAGGGATGACTTGTATTGGATATAATTGTTTATTAATTAACAATCGCTAGATACGAAGTAAAAACAAACTTTAACATAACAAGCGAATTGTTATGATTGGTACATAATAATCGAAACAATCGGAACGTATACAACAGCTATTTTGACATCAACTGAGTTGAAATGAGCTCACAACTGGCGCATCTGGAAAAAGATCTGAATTGATACGACGTCACATTGTGTAAGCGGATCGTAACGCTTATAACCATAACGATTGATATGTCTGAAATAGCAATTGACTTTAAATGACTTTGACATTTTAACAATGAACTTTTGAAATCAATAGTTCGATTGATATCGATAACAATTGCTATCGGACTTAGAGGGTACGTTGTAGAAAAACGAAACTCTGTTCTTCGCTAAATTGGATGTTTCCCTCCTCTATTTTGCTTCTCAGTACTCTGGAGAATAATCTAGTTATAGATGGTATAACTGCAATTCCTCTATATTTACTACACCGTTTTTATCATCTCTTTTATATTGTAACGCGAAATGTAAACAGCAGCGCGCAACGTGTTTACTCTTATCGGACCTCGGCGGCCACTTCAAAAGTGGGCCGTCCCCAACGTTCCGGCAACATCTTATCAAGGAAAGAATGATTTATTACGTTCTGGGCGTTTCTAGATAAACATTATTTGGGAAAGGAATGACCTGGAATCATCGCGAATACAATGGAGATATGTATATAAGCGGGCTTGCGGTCGGAGAGAGATTAGACGTGAAGCCGCGAGTGAATTAACAGCGCGAAAAGCGGACAAGCGAATTGTACAAATAAATTAAAAGTTAAGTGTTTTATGTAAATTAATTAGTTCAGTAGTAGTTAAGATAAATTAAGTAGTGTGTAGTGTATAATTAGGACAGTGTAAATAAATTAGAAATAAACGTTATAGTATTGTCGCGATGCGGCCCCAATTAGCGAAAATAGGTCGCCGTCTAAGCTTATTCAGCACCGCGGCGACCTTAAACCGAAGGACGACACGACTCTCGGACAGGTACGACACCACGTTCGTAAACATCCCGCTTGTATTTATACAGCGGGATGGTAACGATCAAAAAATGAGTCTGTCACCGAGTATCACGTTACGCTGCCCGTCTGAGAGCCCGTCCTTTTCGGCATGCCGCTAATTGGAGGAGCCTCGCACCTGCTGCCCTTCGCCCTGCTAAAGTAAGCAACCACCTCCATTTAACCTCTTCTCACTTTTCTACATTTGACCACTTGCCTTAATTTTATTTTACGATGTTCTCTCCCCTACATTTAATGTTTGAATAAATATTGTTACGTGTTACCATGTTTTCTCTTTAGCTCCACCTAGCTACACCCCCAACCCGAGCACTCCCTTTGGACCCTAGGTCCTCAGGCGTGTGACAGTATATAGGGGTAATGTACTATTGGTGCCATTCTGGTGAAATTGGTTGTCCCCTTTGAATTTATTGTTGCCCTCTTCTAATATATTTTGTCACCTTCTGGTCTGCATATTTCAGAAGCTCCATTCTTATGTTTGCAGGGCCAGGACCTTGGTATTCTTAGCTTTAGTTATGGTTCGTACCGGATGTAATTGTTTATTACTTCACAATCTTCCTGGGAAGAGTTTTCAAAGTGGGGTTTCTGCTCTCTTGGGCTATGAGATTTGTTTCCGAGCATAGGCGGAGAGCAGGGGCGTGCTCGAATCGAGCGTAACAATTAGGTATTTTCACATTTATTGAAAACTGTCTAAATGCGAGATTATATGCCTATAAATCTTAGGTTATTATTAAAAAAAATAATTAAAATCATCCAAGCAAAAAAAGTCATTTGAAATTCAAACGCCAGGAATTGGCGCCAAAACGCCGTCTGACGTCACACCGCATATAAACAGTGTACCATGTGAATTAATCAAAAACACTATTTTACGACGCGAGTAATACAAATTACTAGATTTGGTCGCAATTTAACTCCTACTTTCCAGCGGAAACAACAATAAAGTCCAAAATACTCGAAAAATCTATTCGTGGACTGCGGAACGGACCCGTGTTTATATGCGGAGTGACGTCACGATGAGCGATCGTTTCGCTGGTCCTCGCACATTTACTGATTTTTATACCTGAAACAAGCCGTACCCGGCATGCGTTGCGTTGCGTTCTCCGGAAAAAGTGGCTGTGACTTACTCAGGACTTTGCTTGTATTCTTGACTTTTTGCCGTTGTGTTGGCGTCGAAGTTCATGAAGTTTTGGAGTTGCAATCACTGGCGTCTTTTTCTCCGGCTGCAGTGATTGGATGTGTCCGTCGTTTCGAATTTGTAGAATTTGTAGACTCGGTGTCCTGGTGAAGTTGCTTTGACTTACTCAGGACTCTTCTTGCTAACTTGACTTCCCGCTTTTGTGTTGGCGTCGAAGTTCTTGAAGTTTTTAAAGTTGAAATCACTGGCGGTTTTTTTTCCGGCTGCAGTGACTCGATGCGTCCGTTTTTTCGAACTTGAAGAATTTGTAGACTCGGTGTCCTGTCGATCTAAATGCTGTTGTGTAAGATGTGCCCGAACTCGTTCGATTCTAAGCCTATCTACCTCATAATTATTCACTCTTGAACGCAATTCTGTCATACCAATACGAACGTTATTATTATCTGCCTCTCGCTGGTCGTCAGTGCGATTTGCACGTGAGGTAGCTCGTAGCATATTTGAATTACTCCGACGTTCGACGACCTAAATCAGATCGTTTTCTCCCTGGCATTTTAAAATGGATAAAGTTTTCTCGCTCTGACAAACTGATGACAGAATTTGACAACCAACTGACAGTATGATTGGTTGCCTTGGCGATTTGTCCCCATAATTACAAAACGTACCTTTTTCAGTATTTCCGTTACTTAGTATTTATGTTTCTTACCGAAAAACCTTCCCTAAACTTCCACAAATATTTCAAGATCAAAATTAGCAAAATCCGTCCAGCCGTTCTCGAGTTCAAGCCCAGGCAAACGAACAGCATTTCATGTTTATATATATATAGAGAGAGAGATACTTGGTGCTGGGCCTATTACACGATTTTTTATGATTATAAAATTTGCCTGGGGGTTCGTCCCTATGAATTTAGATATATTTCGTGTAATTTAAAATATATGGCAAATACCTAATTCGTTTACGGGATTATTGTCCTGAACACGAATCGGATTCGTTTATCGTACGCTCGTGATTATCGCTGTTAGCGTAATTCGGTTGTGGCGGTGGGGAACGCGAAAGAATCTTTTTTGGTGGGTCTGCTCGACGTTTCACCTTTTACATCTGGTTTCTGTCCCTCTCGCCCTTTCCCATTTCCCTAATTTTTGCGTTCATTAATTATCGCTTCCGTCGTTTCCACCTTTTTTACCTTTCTCTCCACCTCTCTCTCTCTTTCTCCTTAGAGCAAATAATTCGTACGCGCGGCGTTTTACATTTCCCGACGAAAATCATCTCTCACATCAAAAATACCGCTTCCTCTGACGTCTACATCGTCGGAATTAATTCGGGGGGTTGTTGTTCGCCCCCGCCCCCCTTCCCCCTACCCCCGGCCACTCGCGAAAATATGTTCGTGTTGTGTAGTACGCCCGTCGGCTTTCTTTATTGCACTGTTTAAAACGATATTAAAGGGGATTGGAGATAATCCATCTCCTTGTTTCGCGTCGTTGTTAATAATAAAGCGAGAGAGAGGGGGCGAATTCGGGGGCACACTTCTACGTGAGTTCGTTACGCAGATTAGCTTTTCTCGGTTAGATCGATGGTCTTTTTCTTTCGGTTGATGGACAAGACTCGGTGATTAGGGGGTTGCGCCCCGCCGGGGATTACGTGGGGTGGTTGCGTACTATCGGGTAACGTTGCTTGCGGGCGGAAGGCCGTTACGAGAGCAACAAGTCCGGAGCGAGACGAACTTGATCGATACTTACGTAGAGAAGAGTCGGCCAGAGAGAGAGAGAGAGAAAGATGTGTTCTGTGGTGTGAAGGCTTTGTTCGGTTTTTCGCCACTTGCTCAGCCTAATCCTCTCATTGGCTCATCCCGTATGTAAACATCACAATAGGACATTGCGGATTACGGAGAGAAGTCGAAATGTGAGCCACGGCCGCGCCGTTTTTCCCTGAAACTCAGTGTTGCCCACGAGACGAGACTTTGAGAAATCTCGTCTTGTCTCGCAAAAAGAGTGGAAAGTCTCGTCTCGCGATAAAAGTCTCGTCTCGTCTCATGTCTCGCGCGAGAGTCTCGCAAATTTCTCGCAAAATCTCGCGATTTCGTGCATAGTGTGAACGAGGTGTGAAGTGGCCTCTGTTGAGAGTGGACTGTATAGATTTCTTCTCGTAGCTCGTGGGTGGCTGCGGAGATGAATCTTGTCTCCAGGTTGTAAGGCTAGAGACTGTTGTAGTAGTTCTTGAAGTTCTTGGAGTTGATGTTATAGTTTTGTGGAGAGAGGGCGTGACGTACTTCTCCGGGGTGGATCTGAGGGCGTATCGTGCAGATTCGGGGTTTTGAAATTCTTGTAGTTTGGAGAGAGGGCGTATCGTGCTCTCCGGTGTGGACCTGAGGGCGTAACGTGCCGGTCCGGGGTTGAAGATCTTGGAGTTTAGAAGTTGTAGTATCTTGAGGATCTCGTAGATCCTCTACGCTCCCTATGTTTAAATAACGTTCAACTACTCGCATGCAATGTTGCTGAAAGACAGCAAAAGTAACCAAAGTCTCCGGAAACATTTCCTGAACATGGTGATATGTCGCTTCGAGAGAGTACTGCCAACCAGTAATTGGGTTATAAATCCCGCTTCGAAAGTACGCCATTCCAATGAAAATTTCGTGCTGTAACGTGAAAACAATTTTAAATAAATAAATTCGAAAAAAATACCAGAAATTTAAATTTGAAATAGCAAATGGCATCTGTCAAAGACGCTGTCAGTGTCACCAACCAGGTGTACCATTTAAAAATGAAATTGAGTATTGCCAACTCAAACAGTCATTCTTGATCACGCTGTACTTTAGTTTAGTAGAGCAATTTAGTAGTAGTAGTATTACTACAGTGCATATTTTAAGTACTGTCCCCGATTCAAGTCAGTGTTCTGTGAAATTATGTTGCAATCCTGAATAATCTGTTGAAACCTAAAATCACCATACTTCAATAAGAATATCCAACCGACCAGCGACGTCACTGAAAAATGAATTGCAAACTAAATTGTAATAATTTAAAATGATAAATTTCGTTACGCTTCTCAAAATGACTCGATAGGAAGAAATAACGATCATCTCAAAGCCAGGTTGAACAAAAATAACAATGTGATTAAGCTCTCTTTACGCTCTGGTCAAGCGTAAATTGAAAACACTATTACAACGCCACTGGCAAAGAATTCACAAAACGTTAAAACTGTCAATTTTGAAAACACGTTGCCAACCAAAATTTAGTTGCAACCACGCATGCCAACAAAATTCGGGTACAGGAATTTAAAAACGCACTGTAGTAGTAATAGTGTAGGGGCCCGTGGGAGATGAGTTGTCAATAATACTGTAAAAAGTGTAAATAGTTCTCTTCCCATGGGCTGCACTTTCCTTTTTTTACAAATGTGACCATCTCGAAAGTCGATTCTAGGAACGCCCCGAAACTTAGTACCATTCAAAAAAAAAGAAACATACGTTTTCCTCAAAGAACGGTTTCGGAGCTTTCTACAAAATCGAGCTGTCGGGATGGTCTCTAAAACTTTCACCCCATAAAATCGCCGCACCGAGGTACCTGCCATGTACGCGTCTACCGAGGGATAGAATCTTCGGGCGGTAGTTTTTAAGGTCAGTTACCTTCGAACCTCCCTCGGCGAACAGCTTGTATAAAAATTGTAAATACTTTTTCATTTTTATCAATAGACGAGTGAAACTCATCCGGCCTATCTCTACACTCACCCATCACCGGCTAACACAACAGTAGTTTACTAGTTTACTAGTAGTTTCAAAGACACTAAGTGGATAGTTTGAAATAAGAAAAAAAGAAGTACACATGATCATAAGGTAATTGATAGTAGGGTATGAGTAGAGAGATATATTTCTCGACCCAGCAAAAACTTGTTGAATTACGTACATACAGTGTCCTCATTAAATAACTGGATAAGCTAATTAAAAGACCCCTATAATAAATCGAGTTCGCTATTAGTCCCTTCAGGGGTTTCCTAAGTAACTGATTAATTAAAATTGCTTCAGAATTCCTTAAGTAATGTTAGCGTTAACGCCATAATAAATGTTGTGATGGATCCAGAATTCTCCACGAGAGTTTCAGTTATCATAAAATTTAAATCGCTAATTCGGCTGTCTGCTCAAATTTAACGTTCTACGTGGTGTCGAAAGGAATCTAGATGGTTCAAAATGGCATCAGAAATAATCTAGATGACTCTGAGACACAAAAATCTAGAAGATCCTTGTAGACCTCAGGACTTATCTAAATGTATTTTTGTTTGTTTTTTGATTAATCTAGAGGCTTTACGCCTTTGATCAGTCTCAAGAACGGGTTTTCATATTTTCATAATTTTTTGTGATGTAGGTGGTGTTGAATAGCAACTAGAAGTAAAGTCACTAGATATATGAAGTACAATACAGTACAAAATTGATTTTTATTTAACATTAGCAATTTAAATTTGGCGCCAAATTTTTGCCCAAAAATGGCGGAGTTTGCGGTACTTTACATATCTAGTGACTTTAACTAGAAGATTATAGGTTGTTTGTAATGAATTCAAGGTTAATATATAGAGAAATTAGCGAAACTTGCGGTGCACGTCATCAAAATTTATGACGTCAGCACGTCGCCATGTTGCCACATCAAATTTTTTTACTTGACATGACTGTTGGTTTGGCTAGTAAATTTATAACTGAAAAGTATACATTTTCTTCGTCTTTCATGAATTTTGCTCTGAGATTATTGTGAAGTTCTTAAATAATTAAAATATATAGGTATTAGTATACACCAATAATTACAAATGAAATAAAATCATAATGTGTTAGGATGAGTTAGTAGGTACATGGAATTTACTCATTTAGTCAGTGTGATTTTATTAGTGTTATTATACATTTACATTACCTATACATATTACATTATACACTATTATGCTATTATACAATTATTTACAAACAAAATAGATATTAATAGATTAATTATATTAGAAATTATGAAATTCTTAATAACAAACACATTTATATACACTAATTACAATTCAAATAGGATCATGTGTTCTAGGATGAGTAAGGTATATGGAATTTACTCATTTAGTCAGTGTCATTTTATAAGTTTTTCTAATTTGCCATTATGCATTCTTGTTAATTGAATTACATATCTGCAAGTGCTTTGACTTTATGCATTACTTTGTTATAAAAACTCACTGTCCACCAAAGACCACAGGGAGGTGTGAGTATCACACGAGTATCACACCTCCCTGTGGGAGGTGTGATCCACAGGAAGTGTGCACTTTCATATAAAGAGAAACCCAGTAGAGAATGGACTTGGCACAGCACAGAAAATACAAGATTGAAATTGAATTGTTGACCAAAATGACCTACAATGTAATATTAGGTAATACAAATACAGATGAGAAAGAATAGAGGGCAATACAGAACAAATTAACATGTGAGAAACAAACAACAATAAAGTAAGTAAAGTATCTGCTGCCAGAATATATGTGGTCATCAATTGAAACAAAGAAACCCAAATTAAGCCTACAATTAAAAATAATAAATAGAGAAATTCAAATATAACTGAACTTTTGAGCAATTAGAGGAAACAACTACTTCGAGGACAAATACCCCTACCGACATTGAATTATACCACTAACTTCTCTCACCTGAACTCAGTTTAACATCTCAGTGATTTTTTATAAAGAATACATATATTTTTCGGGATTAAAGGTGCATTTTTCTTTATAATAAATAGAGAAGTATGGAGGTCGGGACTGACATTGTTGTGAAAACCATAAGTATAGAACCAAAAATATTAAGGAATACAGTAGCAAATAGAAGAAAACAAATAACATTAATAGATGACAAATCCAAAACAGAAAAGAAATATTTACACCAATGAAAATGAAATGGAAACACTGCTCTGAAGATAAGCTACAAACTACAAGTATGATATAATAACTGATCTGCAACATTTGGATCAAGAAAGTGTACACTAAATTGGCAGGTGTAATTGGATCGAGGAGCGTAGAGACATTGTAGGGAGGTGCATGTCCAACGGCCTAGAATCTGGAATTCAAGCAGAATATTGTAGTTATGAAAGTCGCGGAAGGAAACACACCCTGGTCAACCCGTCGGAAGTACTGTCTCTTATCAACTCTCTATTGGCAGCTTTACATGTGTCCATCGAGCCTTCATTTTATGTTCACCTAAAAAAAGTTTTACTATATAAATATGCATGCACTGCAGTTACAATATAATAATATTCTAATAATACATTATGTGCACATACCTAGAGTAAGATGTATTTACTTTAGTCAGAATCTGATATAGGTAAAAGTGAGATACCAGACATATCAGGCTCGATTTTAGATTCACAGTCACTACAGATGGCATGTTCGTGTAGATGTTAAATATTTCCTAAAAATCACTATTACTCTCTGAGTCACTGTTCAAGTCAATCACTAAATTGTTAACTTCCATTCTATCAAACATTCGTTCACGATTCCACCATTTCTCAATTACTTGTTCTGTATGCTTGATGGAGTTCATCCAGACCACAGGTGTAATGGTAGACAATGCTTCTTTCCACATGTCCAAACAGTTATCGTTTGCATTTCCATCTCGACCTACATGTTGGTTATAATAATTTTTCGTCACGCCCCATATCAACTCGATTGGATTGAATATACAATGATAGGGAGGAAGACGTAACACTCTATGGCCATATTGTTCAGCCATCTGATCCGTTAGGTATATCTTTTCTGGTTTATTTCTAGAAAAAAAATTACACAAACACAAATGTTTATATTTCATTTCTACTTACTGATTAACAATTTGAAGTAGTTCACTCTTCAACATTGTATGTTCAAATTGAAAGTTATGTTTTGTAAGCCAATCCTTTATAACAGGCTTTGTCGATCCACTTGTAGGAGCCTTATCTACCAATGTACTGTGGTACGGTGCGTTGCCCATAATAATAACTGACGGTTCCTCCGGTTTTTCTTTGGCGACTTTAACACCACATCACTCTTCACTTTTGCGAGATTCTACTCACAGTACACACACTGATCTTCAGTGCAGCTGAAACACGCTAAAATTTCCAATAAGGGCCATAGAAGCTTAATAACCAATAGTATCAATAATTTACCTCTCTAACGCAGTTTAACGGGAGTAAGGGGCCCCCATTATTTCGTTCCAGTTCAAAGTAACTGATTAGAGACGAGACCAGCTGCTGACACAGACTATTCAATGGTTTAGGCATTTTATTGCAATTCCTTACACTCGAAAACACCCAAACACGTATTTAATTTACAATTTACCGAAGCGAGCAAAGATTTCGAAGTATAACCTCAAATTCTCAAAATCATAACAAAACTTTCGTGTCAATTCGTGAATGGTCTGACAACAGTGCCCACGGCTACCAACTTATATTTTATCGGCTAACATCCGACAGTGTGCTATCTCTTTTTAACTGGGATAACAGTGTGCTCTGTTTAAAGCAAATTTTTATGTGACACCAACGGCAATTGGCAATAAATGTGACGTCATTGATGACGGCACCGCAAGTTTTACTAATTTCTCTATAGAAGGTTTTTTGAATCTCCCAAACTTTTACTAGATATCCCAAGGATGACTACAGTGTTATCAATTTTTTCAAAAGAAGTCGTAATGACTGGAAATTTAAGTTTTCTTATCTCCGCTTGAAACGTTTTAATACAAGGAAAGGAGCATTTTAGAAACTTTCCTGTGAATTTGGATAATTTAGATGATTTCTAGATTAATCTAGAAAGTCGTAGGTTACCATTAGAGATCTTGAAGTAGTTCTGAGAGGTTTTTGGGTAATCCAAAAATGGATGGAATACATTTCGATGTTTATCATAAGACCTGTGGGTAATGTTTATTATCAACGCGCTTTCTTGAGCGAGTCGATGTCATCTTTCCCTACCTGGTTAATTTTACGGCTAATTATCGGTTTATTGTAAATAATTTGTATTAAATTTAGTTTTGGCATGACGAGCTCGCATTGTAGTAATTTCAAATATTTCCCTGCACATTTTGCGAAACAATCACTAATCCGATATGTTGTGAACGTAAATATAATTAAATAGACGATATTTCGATTTAGTTGTCGCAACGTTGACAAGGGAAAAATACTACGTGGAACAATTAATCCGATACATATAAATTCCTAAATTAATCGATTAAACGGGCCGTTTCAAAAATTAATTGTTACAGGCAAAAAACTCATTATGCAGATTGATTTTGTTGGGGGTTTGATTACTTTAATATTAACGTTTGAAGGTACGAATACTCACTGCTCGATGTAATTAATTTTTCAATCCCATTAACCCTTCATTTGTCTCAAGTCTCATTTTCTTTTCCCTCAGCACACAAACACACACATCGCACGCATTCATCCCGGTTAACGTCCTTAATATCGCCCTTAATACTGGAACGTTACTTGTATAATTGTATTATAAATCTCTGGATGCTCTTGTCAAAATTTCCACTCTGCAATATTTTATTCGGGTTGCCGCGCTTTCGTTACCTTCCATCGCTCCATCCCCATTGTGTCCCTTTCGCTTCGCGGGTAATTGAACGCGGTTACTTTCTGGAGGGGACAGGGCGGAATTCCCGTCACAGGCGATTTTCGGATTCCCAAAGTGGAACTTACGTCGACGGATACGGGATAAGGTGAAAGGGATCGCGACGGGAACGGGTGGGGGGGGGAGGATTCGTAGGCAAACGACGGGACGCCGTGGGGGAACCGCAAAAGGTGGGACTTCGTAATGTAGTCATAGGACATCACAATTTATGTGTTCCGTGTATATTCTAGGTTGACAATATATATATGAGGTTTGTTTCTGCGGCCAGTTTGTGATAGTTTGATGACTGTTTCCTTTGCGCATGCGTGACTGCAGTTTGATTTAAAACCGTTTGCGGATTTTTTGTGCCAGAACACTGTTACCGAATTTCAAACTGTACAAGGATTTCACGTTGCAAAGTGTTCTGTGCCGTTTTGTCCTATGGTTTTGTTGTCACTAATGTCACTGTCAATTCTGTTTCTAACCTCAAAAGTCGGACGGACGTGTAAGGAAGCTACTTGGTTTAATAACAATTCAGGTTGGGGCGGCGGTGGTCGTGTGGTTTAAGGCGCTGGCTTTGAATCAGGCGGTCACTGTCGTCGTGGGTTCGAATCCCACGTAATCCATGGATGTTGTGTGTGTTGCGGGAAGTGTGTAAAATGTATCCAAAATCCCGTTCCTATTCACGCCGATAACCATGCCGGATAGGATCGGATAACCTGTAGGAGGGCGGGACTAGGATACACACACCCTGAGTCGGTAGAGCACGGAGTGGATCAACTGGGGTGAGAGCCTTAAGGGGGTACAACCGTGCTCGATGACCGTGGTTCGGAGCCCACGTTAAACTGTAGGCCCCGTCCAATTAGCCCTGGCAGCAAAAAGAGACGTTAACATAAAGACAAGACAACAATTCAGGTTTCATTGTGTTTATTTTTACAAAGGTAAAATATTGGCAATTTCATTTCTTCGTGCTACTCCTATTCTATCATTTTCTTCGTCAGCAATTTCTTCTCCATCTGCTTCATGTCGATAGACATCGTCACCTTCATTACCCTCTTCTATTTCTTGGAGTGGAAATTGATCCTCAATGGCAAAATTATGTAACACACAACATGCTCGTATAAAGTGCACCATATCTGGTACACTTCTTAATTTCAGTTGAAAAGAATTTAACAGCAGATTTTATTACCCACTCCAAAAACGTATTTTTTTTTTTTTTGGTTTGACACTGCAAGAACGCCAAATTTCCAATACGCATGCGTCTGATGGTTTCAAACCTTTGGGAACTACTGCACAAACAAACCTATGGTTATCTGTATTCTCAACCTAAAATATACACGGAACACATAAATTGCGATGTCCTGGGACTATATTAAGTTGGTAGTATTGGATGTTTGGTGACGTCATCAAAATGGGGTGCATCGGGATTTGTTCTGAACAGAGTGTATAAGTAGCTGTTTGAAACAGTATTAGGCTATCCCTTATTGAAGTGAAACTTCTTTGCGCACGTTGTATACATTGGGATGGGGTGTCGGTCACGCGTGATAAGAAAAAAGCGGTGTTGCCGGAATGCGCGTAAAGTATACCTCTTCCATCGCGCCGGCGAACTGAGCCGATCGCCAAATCGCAGAGACGTCACACTCACGACTATTACCGCGTGTCCGTGTTAATTTCAAGAAGCCGAGCGCAGCCGAAAAATAATAATACGGCGTTACGCCATATTTCCGTGCGTTACCAACGGGTCAACTTGGCAACGCCGGAGAGCGTCCAACTCGGCGATTCGTGACGTATCGGGTGGGAGACAGTCCGATCAAGACACACGCGGTGGACGTATTGCGGCGTATAGTCCGTGTAATCAACTATCAGTTAACGGCGTTGTCTTTTGAGCGTTTCGAGCCTCTCGATCGAACCTATTTGATAACGGTTTGCACGGAAAAAATTCTGCGATAATAAATTATCTCTGGTTATTAATATTTATATTGATTAATAATAAAGCTAATTAAAAGTAAAAAAAAAATAATCCGATTTCCCTGTGGCAATTTCACGCGGCATACAAGTTATTTAAAATAAATGAGTTCTAGGCAATTCTGACATCACAAGTTCTTTAAAAATCCAAACAGAGTTCCTTTAATTAGAGGACACTAAGTCTAAAATGTCATTAAAAGTCAAAAAACTATTAAACTGTGATCACTAAAGACCTGATTTTGCCTTTTTCGTTTGCGATTCGCAATTAATGTTGTAATCAGTTTTATATGTATTTTGTGGGTGTAGGAAATTTTTATCAAGTTTATTATGCCTAAAATTTAAAAGTACTAAAAATTTAAAGGTACTTTCCTGAAATTGCCTGTTTGACTATCTTTTGCTTTTGAAACTACCTCTTTTACAGGTTTTGTCGAGGATTGACTATTTTCTGACTGTATAATAATTTTAAAACAATTCTTAAAATACCTTAAAACTTGTTATTCAAATCCGGTATTCGTAAGGGATTGATGACAGGATCGTGACATTCTTCCAAGAAATTTAGGGTAGTTTATACCTGTTATACCACCTTTAATTAGGGCCGCAAGTATTTTTCCCTACATGCGCGTCCGGTGATTGATATCGCTAATTATCATGTATCAATAATTATTTGTTTTGCGTAAATATACATTTATTGTCATAAATGAAAATGATCTTGTTTATCAACACTTTAACGTTTTATTGTTATCGTTAAAAATATTTTAAATGAAATGTACGTATCTGCTTGAAAAATATTGTCACGCGAAGAAATGTAATCAGCAGCGCGAAACGTGTTTACTCTTATCGGACGGCAGCTTACCTCAAAGGAACGCCGCTACGCTTGATTGGGCAATTAAAACCGTCCCGAACGTCCCGGCAACATATTAGTAAAGGAAGAATGATTTATTACCTTCTGGGCGTTTCTAGAAAAGCATAATTAGGGAAAATAATTATCGAGCAAATACTAGTAGATTCTCGAATACGTTATGGAGGGCTATAAAAGTGAACGCTGCGAACGAAGGAGATTTGATGAGACGTGAAGCCGCGACAGAGTAAACAGTGTGAAAAACGGACAAGCGAATGGTAGAAATAAATTAAAAGTTAAGTGTGTTATATAAATTAATTAGTTCAGTAATAGTGTAAATAAATTAAGTAGTGTGTAGTGTATAATTAGGACAGTGTAAATAAATTAGAAATAAACGTTACAATATTTAGGTACTCGCAAAATAAAAATAAAACTAAGTTTTTCAAAAAATTATCAACTGTTATCTTTCTTCTGATTAATGAATATTTCGTATTATTTTGAAGAAAAGGATTGTTTGTCCGATTACAATGTATTGTAATTAATTCTATGATGTAAGGAATTTTTTTTCAGTGTACGAACTTTTAATAATTGTTCCATACAGCAAACTCTATTACGCCCACTACTCTGTTCATCCTTTTTAACCACTTTGGGGTTCACATCTCTCAATGTACATTTTCTATCAAAAGTTTGACTCCTTTCCTTTTAGTAAAATTATGTTTTAGTGTCTGCATCCATCTGCTTTGATGCCTTTATGACATTTACCTTGCTGAACTCTCAAGAATGCTTCCTCCATACTCTTCACATGAAAAATTCCCTGGAAAACCCATGAAATGTTGCTCTGATGTTTTGGAATTTATAATCGTTGAAACTGTATGAGCCTTTGGAAGCTATCGAAAATCCGAACGATCCGCACGGCCAATTATCGCGCCGCGGAGCTGTTTGGTGGTAACTCGTATTACAATTGTTTGTATTGTGGGTTGCCTGTCGTATGAGCCGGATATATGGGCTATGCTTGCCCTCTCTGTCATTCCCAGAGTGTCTCATCTCGTTTTTGAAACCTTCTCGATTAATGTCGAAATATTTTAGCATGTTTCAATTTCTATTTGATGTCATATAAATGATGAAAAGAGGATACGACAATTTTCTTTCAGATTTTTCACTATTTTGGGAAATTTTGGTTTGTTGTATTATTTCATAGTATCTCTTACCATATTTCGAGATCTACATTATACGTCTTTCCATTTGATAATATATACAGGGTGTTAGGGAATTTGACCGCCTTTATTTTAATAGGTGATAGTATTCATCAAAACAAACAAAAAAACTTTATAGTAATTTCGAGAAAAATCGAGTTATTCACCAAAACTTGGCAACACCGACAAGAAAGGAACCGTATACATGTAAACAGCTGTGCTGGGTCAATGTTTCGCGACGCGTGCGATAGATTCGCGGTGTTGCCACACCACGTCATAGCCATTTTATCGAGTTGTATTGATTAAAATTTTTATTTATTCTTTAAAGAAAAAATTGTTTGGTTAAAAAGTAAACATAAATACATTAAAATAATACATCTTATGGTGATTTCATGTACAAAATTATGTGAGGTTCTTTAATGAAACTGAATTTATACACCTTAAAATTAGAAGTTTGCCACGTTTTTTCTCGAAAACGGTTTGTTTTAGGACCCCTGTTATATAGGTTTTTTTGTTTGGTTTGGTGAATACTATCGCGTGTTAAAATAAAGGCAGTCAAACCCCTAACACCCTGTATATATATGTAACTATGAAATGAAAATTT
This sequence comes from Cryptocephalus moraei, assembly GCA_946251905.1. Taxonomy (NCBI): domain Eukaryota; kingdom Metazoa; phylum Arthropoda; class Insecta; order Coleoptera; family Chrysomelidae; genus Cryptocephalus; species Cryptocephalus moraei. The sequence goes on along the minus strand of OX276465.1, from coordinate 17,344,038 downwards.
TCTCGAATATGTTTATACACCATATTTATTATATATATCACCCTGTGTATCTTAATTCGAGTTTGGAGCGAGCGTCCTACACCCCATGCTTCGAGTTACCAAAATATTCACAAACCTTATTAGAAATTTAAAGGGTGGCAGTTCGAAATAAGCCCGGGATATTAATTCTACGTAATGGCGAATACTTATTCTCGTACGCCGAAAACACGTATGCCGCAACGTCCGCCAAAACGCTATTGGTATAGCTCTTCCCTTAATCCAAATTTAATAAATCTCCTGTTTTCGGTGTCGGTTTGAAAGGGAGTATTTAATAAACACGCCTGGAATCAATACCCGCCGCCGTTAGACGTTCGTAAATCCTTCAAATCCTTGAATATACAGTACGTCCGATAATTAACCTAAAGTTTAAGTAAACATATATTAACATACCCCTACACACGAGGGGATGATGGAATCTCAATTCGACCGTGATAACACTTAATAATCTAACGGGAATAAAACGGGTAATTTCTTTGAAGTTTTAATGAAGATCGATCGGGGGGAGCACGGGAGTGAACGTGTATATCTGATTAGATTTATATTCATTAATTACCGAGAAATTTAATTGCCGCTTTATTAATATTATTAGTATCCCCGGTTCGGTTATAAGGTGGCGGCGACCGATACTAATTTAAATTAAAAGCCTTAATTCAATTTTCGAAGTTGGATCGTCGATCGATAAACGGTGGTCCTTTGGACTGCTCTGCACGTTTTTAAAATATCTAACGTCGTTATCACCGACTAATCCCCTTAAATCCGATTAAATTGATTGGGTTAAATATACTTAAATCAGGTTAGGTCGAGTGTTGCATCTGGTAAAAGGGATTCCGGCTTAAAAGTAATTGCCGAGATGTTAAGGGCCGCTTCTCGGGGAGTGTTGGAAGTTCAAACTTCCCGAAATAGTTTAGGGAGCTCCAGTGACGAATCCTGGGGGGTTTTATTAAATTTCGAGTTTCGGTCGATTTTTGTACGTAGGTACTTTGCTGTTCCCTCGAAATTTGCTCATCGGAGTCGCTCTATTAGAGGTTTAGTAAATATTCTAAACGGAGAGTTAAAACTTTGGGGGATTTATTTACGCGACTTCTCTACACTTGATGACAGGGTCGATGAAATTTCTTATGAATCTTTGAAATTCCCACTAAAACTTTCTCATACTTTCCACGGCATTATTAATCTATTATATATATCTATCTATATCTATTAAATTAAGAGATGCTATCTTAGGAAGCATTTTTTGTAATAGAGCGTTGGTACTTCGGAAAATCGTTTAGAGATTTCCCAATAACCCGTCATGGGGAATTTTATTGAAATTGGATTTTCAGAGGTTTTTCCATGAATTTTTGAAATCGGCCAATTCGACAATGTACATATAATCCAGTCAACGTAGTCATTTTTTAACGTTTTACGACATTAATTCATAACCGAATGGGGGCGGTCAAATGCTCTGATTAGCTGATCATGCCTATATAGTTTTAAACATTCAAAAAGTGTGCATTAACAAATGGGAGGGGTCCAAAGTGAGCAAAAACAAGTTTTTTGATTCTGCAAGCCAAAGTATGTATTTTGACGAGAAAAGTTTCAAATATAAGTTGTAGAGAATTGAAAACCCTACAATTTGAGGTGCAGCACAATTAATTTTGTTAAATATTTATTGCAAAAATTCCAAAAAACCACTGATAATGGTCATTTTTGCATATTGATTATTTATTGCAAAAATAATATGATTTAGGTTTTTACTACTTTAAAAGCTAGCTTTTAAAATTACAAACCTAAACAGCTTTTATAAAAGTCAATTGGTAAATTTGTTGCTGAGATATTGCTATTTGTTTAAAGTAGTAAAAACCTAAATCATTATTTTCAAAAAAATGACCATTTTCAATGGTTTTTTGGCATTTTTGCAATATATATTTAACAAAATTAACATGCTACAGCTCAAATTGTAGACTTTTAAATTCTCAACAACTTATATTTGAAACTTTTCTCGCCAAAATGCATACTTTGGCATGTAGAATCAAAAAACTTGTTTTTGCTAACTTTGGACCCCTCCCATTTGTTAATGCACACTTTTTGAATGTTTAAAACTACATAGGCATGATCAACTAATCAGAGCCTACAACATTTGACCACTCCCATCCGGTTAGGAATTAATGTCGTGAAAAATCTACACAGACCGGGGTAATATCTTCAGAAATTGTTTAGTCGAAGCTCTATCTTGTAAAGTATTTCAGTTAGGTTGTTGTCATTTTGGGAAATCGCTCAGGAGACTTGAATAGTGAATTCTGTGTAATTTCGTGGAAATAGAATGTTGTACGATTCTTCCATGAATTTTGGAATCGACGAATTCGACAAAATACCAATAGTTTAAGAAACTTCTATAATGGATTCTGTGGAATTTCGTTGAGGTTGAGTCACTTCACAGAGTATCTTCCACTAGTTATGATGGAAAACAAGCCATATCCACTTGTTGAAAAAACGTGGCATATTTAAAAATAATAATTTATCCAACACATGACAGTTATGACTGTCATTATTAATGTCATTTTAGACAAGGAAACTATCAAATAACTCACTAGTGAGTTATGGATTATAACTCACGTTCATATTTAAAGTAGTATTCTATTTATTTATTACTAATACAGGAAGAATTCACATTGATATTGAGATTAAAGGAAAACGCTAACGATTTATTGGAATTTAATGTAATTGTTAAATTAATTGAATTTAATTAATTTGGTTTATAATTATTTATACTTTAACCAAAATGTAAAAAAGTCACTGTCAAGTCATTCTGACATTTATTGGGTACTGAGACGCAAGTAGCTGTTATTTGATCACAAAGCGTATTACTTATTATCTCAAAAAAAAAAGGATTTCTTCCACTTGTTGGATAAAACATTGTATGCCACTCGCGTGTTATGTTTCCTTAGTCACTTGAAAATTTAATAACATTTTTGGTAGTCACGGTTAACGTTGTTTCGTTTTTAAAACGTAAACTGATAATACGAAAAATTCTAATAGTCCAGTCATAAGCGGTACAAAAACGTTAAATCTGTGGAATTTTGGGAATCAACGTCGATTTTCATGAAAATTTGGACTTGAGCTCTAACTTACCCTCTTCTTCAAAGTTGGACGAGTGCCGAAGTGTGCTTTTTATTTTTTAGGGGTGAAAACTACCCCTTACTGAAAAATATTAAAAAACCCTAGATTTTAGCGTGCATTTGGTTAATATAAAGTTTAAACGAATTACTTGAAGATCTCTAGACATTATCGACCAAGATAAAACGGATGCAACCCCTGTAAATCATCCCCTAGGAGTATAAATTGTTAAAAAAACAATCAACGATTTTTTTTATTAAAAATGATTTAAAAGGGCATTTATATTGAATTGAGACTATATATTTTATTAGTGATATAAAATTTGTTGTTTTTTAAACATTCCAACCCTTAAAAAATGGAAATAAAAATTTTGTTTTTTGTGTACAAATTTGTTTACAATTGTAATACTTTCACCGTATGCCAGATGTTGCTCGCTTCTGCCTTTGTACCTGTGTTCCAAAATTCGTGCTCCGAAATAAAAAAAAACAATTGTTTTTTCGAGGATAATTCCTTTATCCAACACATAACTGTTATGACTGTCATTATTAATGTCATTTTAGACAACTAGACTATTGTAACGTTTATTTTAATTTACTTACACTGCCCTAATTATACACTACACACTACTTAATTTATCTTAACTATTACTGAACTAATTAACTTATATAACACACTCAACATTAATTTATTTGTACAATTCGCTTGTCCGTTTTTCGCCTTGTTTATTCACTCGCGGCTTCACGTCTAATCTCCTCTGGCCGACCGCAAGCCCGCTTCTACAGATGGTTTATACAGAGTCGCAGGATGGGATAAACATAAGAGCGAAAGAAAGACCATATATTTCTCGTTGGCTAAACAGAGAAAGAACTTTTGCGACGTTGCTAGCTCGCGAAACATCACATTCATCAGCTCCGCACACAGCCGAAAGTGTAAAGCGATACGCGACCGCGATACGCGTTGACTTGGACTGCCTGCTCGGCCCGCAACGTTGCAAAACATCCTTCTCTGTCGTACTAACGAACTACTGTTAGTTTCGCGTTTGCTCTTGTTGATTTCCCACCATGCGTTTCGATAGAAATGCTCCATTGTATTCGCGATGATTCCAGGTCATCCCTTTCTCAAATAATGGTTATCTAGAAACGCCCAGAACGTAATAAATCATTCTTTCCTTAAGATGTAGCATGACGTTGTGCACGGTTTTTATTGCTCACTTAAGCGTAGCGGCGTTCCTTTGAAGTAAGCAGCCGTCCGATAAGAGTAAACACGTTTCGCGCTGCTGTTTACATTTCGCGTTACACTATCAAATACCACACTAGTGTGTTATAATCCATAACTCACGTTGTTGACGCTTACGTCAACATTCTTTAAGGGAATTTTAGGTGAAGAAATTATAATTTATTGTAACCGAATTTAGGGAACTTTTTACATAATTTAATCATTGAAATTAATACGCGTTATTTTACAAAACAGAAAAACAATTCATAATTAAGAACGAGGATAAGTGTGAACAATATTATTGGATTGTTTTCACGTTCGCACACGAACCAATGACACGAGCGACCATTTCACGTTACTAGAGGAAAACAATTACGATGAAACGTGGACCGGTCAAGTCAATTCGCCGTACTCAGCTGACTAAGCATAACACGACATCTACGACAACCCCTTAACCTCAAGAACCTCAACCCCGGAGAGCACGTTACGCCCTCTCTCCAGACTTTGAGAACTTCAACCCCGGACCTGCACGTTACGCCCTCAGATCCAGACCCGGAGTAAAGTCACTAGATATTGAAAGTAGCGCAATTCATTGTACCAATGAGTTAGAGAGAGAGAGAGAGAGACGCCTATTTGGGACACAATATGGCAGATTCTGTCAAATTTGTTTACTTTCTGTAAACTCTGTGTGTAAACTGCTGTCTGCTGTCAATTGTTGAGGCTAAAGTCACTAGATATATGTAGTGTATATATAGTCCATATAGTAATGGACATCCTTCATTAAACAGAAAGGGGCTCAAAATGGCTCCTCCTTGAAAGAGGAACGGACACCGCCAGCCATATAATGTGTCTACAGTGGAAGCTCGGCTATTCGGCTTCCAATCAACAACGCCACAATATTAATTGGTACTTGAGGAATGAACTATCACCAACATTCCCCTATAATTAATATTCTTTATTCATTAAAATTAAAAATTGATAACCTATACCAAATTCAAATAAAGTTGACAGACGAAACACGGAACATAATACGGGTTGGAACAAAACTAACAAAAGACATTTTACTGTGGCATTACTGATTTGAGACACAATATGGCCGCTCAATTGCGCTACTTTATATATCTAGTGACTTTAACCCGGAGAAGCACGATACGCCCTCTCTCCAGACTTCGGGAACTTCAACCCCGGACCTGCACGTTACGCCCTCGGGTCCACACCGGAGAGCACGATACGCCCTCTCTCCTCACAACTAGAACTTCAAGAGATCACGTCACGCCCTGATCTCCAACCTACAAGAACGTCTTCAGCCTTACTGTAGACAAGATTCATCTCCGCAGCCATTCACGAGCCAAAGAGAGATCTATACAGTCCACTCTCTAACGAAATCATTTCACACTTCGTTCACACGTTTATATTGAAAGTAGTATTCTATTTACTTATTTATTTATTGCCCGTGGCGACCAAACAAACAACCTACCTTAACCAAAATGTAAAAAGTGACTGTCAAGTCATTCTGACATTTATAGGGTACTGAGACGCTAGTACAGCTTTGATTTGATCACAAAGCTTATCAATTATTATCTCATAAAAAACTATTTCTTCCACTTGTTGGATAAAACATTGTATGACACTCGCGTGTTATGTTTCCTAAGTCACTTGAGAATTTATACCACTCGGCCTGACGGCCTCGTAGTATAAATCTTCTCGTGTGACTTATTTTCAACATGACACACTAGTACCATAAATAACTATAATAAAGCAAAGTAGATAAAATAGTATATTACACCCGTTTAACGACACATTGTCACACTCGTTCTATGGGCGGATGTAATTTCGGCCGGTAGTCCCCTTGGGTACCTGCCCAAAGTAAAGGGCACTGCTAATCACATATGTAAATTCGGCCGAGGGTAATGTTTATGGTAGAAATGTGGAATTTATTTTTATTAACATAACACATATTAAATATTGTTGGAAATGGTGAAATAATAATAATAAGGAAATAAAAAAAAGGTTAGAGACGCAAGAGGGCAAGGATCAAACATGTACTCACTGAGCCTAATAGGCATCATCAGAATTTGCAAGGGAAAACCTGTGTGGTTCCGAATTCGCCTCCTCCGGTAGTGTATCAATGTATCACTTATAAAATTTAACAATATTTTATTTCACCCGGCCGAAATTACACATAAGATAAGAAGGACCCTTTAAACCCCCGGCCAAATTTACATCCTATGGACAGGTAGCCGATGGGATTACCGGCCGAAATTACGCCCGCCGCGTTCTATTAATGCACTCCTCGCTTCGCTCGTCGTGCTTAAAACTCTCCTGTGACAATGCTCTGTCTTTCATTCAAGGCTTCCATCCCTAGGGAAAAAACACACTTCGGCACAAGTCCAATTTTGAAGAAGGTTATAAGTTGTAAATATGTACTACCTAAATCCATATTTTCGAAGAAATCGACCTCAAACTTCACGCAAAAATGGCTAGTGACTGGACTATAAAGGCTTCTCTAAGGGAGGCTTGCGAATAGCAACAGGAACGTCTGTATGACGTCCTTCGGGAGCGAATCGAAATACCTGCAGCGTTAAACAGGCTCGACCGCCATAACGGCGCGAATAGAAATAATAAATCGTCGTCGGCCGCCGCCGTACAAACAATATTCCGAATTGATAAACACGGCGGGGCGAGTTTATCGAAAACATTTACCGCCGAAGTTACACGGGACGTTATCCATTATTTTGTTAAACAATTGGGCCGCCGCGGCGAAAAGCGGTGAGATAAGTCTCCTCCTCCCTCTCCTTCCGCGCCCCCTAAACGTATAACTGTTGAATCATAATTACCGCCGTTTTTACGGCCGCCCATAAATAATCCATCCCTTTTATCAATGTTTAAAATCCCCGTCCGCCCTTGGAAGTTCCATCGGGGAAGGCGGGGTAGGGTGGGGGAAGTGGGTATGGGATATTTAGGGGTTTCCGTCCGAACTTCGGATGAGAAATGTGCGAGAGAGGGAGAGAGAGAAAAAGAGGAAAGTGGGACGGATAGTTCCGTATAATATGTGTGTGTGTCTATGCGAGGGAGGGGAAAAACTTGGACGTATCGGCCGTGTGTTCGGGAGTCGGGCGTCAAAGTGAATTAATGACTGGGGCGCCAACTTTGCTAATAAAGGAGTTTTTCAGGTGATCGTCGTACACCTCTGGCGGGAGTGAGACGGGCACGCCAAGAATGTTATTAATTCACAATACGATTTTAATTAAGTGCCGCCCTATTGTCGCCCGACTGACAGTGGCGCGCGCACTCGACCAAGAACCGCGACTTAATTGTCCCGTCTTCGTCCTCCCGCGGCGCGAATTAGACGCGTCCCGACGGCCATTTAACCGCCGGCCTCACCGAATTGTACCGACACGAAAAACTCGTTAATCGAGATTGCTACATTCGTTCAATGCCCTACGACGACATTTTCGGGAGTAGTGGATGATTAGGGCCACTGCATATAGGCCAATCAATTAGGGATTTCGCCATGACATCGAATCCTCGAGCAGGAGACCCGGGTTTTTAGAGAATATTGGCCAACAGAAACTAAACGTATAGGAAGACTCCACGAGACTCAACATTAGGCATTGTTATTGACAATTAAACGTCAAAAAATGCACTTTTTGACTATTTTTGTTCTCAATTAAAAACTAAGTTACTTTTGGGTAAAATGGGCTCACCGTCCTCTTGGGAATTAAAACACCTTTAAAATGATTCTAAACCGACCTCGATATCTTCATTTGTTGCTGAGAAAAATGGTAGAGAACGTCAAAATCGACAAATTCTTTGTTTAACAATTGTTATTGCGAAATTGAACCTGGGGCTTTGTTATTTTGTAAAAAAATCGGGGATTATAGTGCTTAATATGTGGTAAAAATTTCAGATCGATTCATCAAATAGTTTATTGCAAAATTCAATTTTGTTTATATTTTTGCAACCATCTACGCACATCTAAAAAAAAAAAATCGCGAATCTAAGATCATGGTGCCCTAGAGAAACATCTTCTCTATCGATATCAATTGTTGAATATGATAAAAAGCAATTTTAAGATTGTTTAAAAAATTAAAGAAGAAAAACAATTTTCTTTATTTTGGCACCTTATGTCATAAGCAATATCTCTGGAAATTTTTATTTTAATTTGAGGTATCGTTCTGATTACATTACGAAGATGCGATTTGTTTATTAATTTATTCACTAATTTACCACCTAATTTGTTGAAACAAAAATTTTAAGCGAAAATCCATTTTTTTAGTGCGGTAAAAAAATACACTATGTTCATACCATTTGATATAACTAAAACAAAATATGTTAATAATATTATAATGTACGTTTTGTTTAATCCATTTCCATGTTTAACAATGAAAACCGCACAAAAAAATTGATTTTTCGCGAAAAAAATTTTTACAAAAAATTGTCTCAGCAAATTAAGTTGTAAATTAATGAATAAATTGATAATCAAATCGCATCTTCGTAATGTGCTAAGAACGATACCTCAAATTAAAAGAAGAAATTTTAAAATTCGTCAACAATTTCCAGAGATATTGCTTTTATGACATAAGGTGCCAAAATAAAGAAAATTGTTTTTCTTCTTTAATTTTTTAAACAATCTTAAAATTGCTTTTTATCATATTTAACAATTGATATCGATAGAGAAAATATTTCTCTAGGGCACCATGATCTTAGAATCGTGATTTTTTTTTTTTAGTTGTGCGTAGATGGTTATTGCAAAAAAATTGCAAAAATATAAACAAATTGAATTTTGCACTAAACTATTTGATGAATTGATTTGAAATTTTTACCACATATTAAGCTCTATAATCCCCGACTTTTTATAAAATAACAAAGCCGCAGGTTCAATTTCGAAATAGCAATTGTTAAACAAAGAATTTGTCGATTTTGACTTTCTATACCATTTTTTTTTTTTTTTTTCAGCGACCAATGAAGATATCGAGGTCAGTTTAGAATCATTTTAAAGGTCTTTTAATTCCCTAGAGGTTGGTGAGTCCGCTTTACCCAAAAGTAACTTAGTTTTTAATTGAGAACAAAAATAGTCAAAAAAGGGCATTTTTTGACGTTTAATTGTTAATAACAATGCCTAATGTTCATAGTCTCGTGGGGTCTTCCTATACGTTTTGTTTCTGTTGGCCTATATTACCTAAAATCGCGGGTCCCCTGCTCGAGGATTCGATGTCAAAAACAGGTTATTTTTTGCTTATTTGCTTGGCCTAAAATAGATATTGACAATAGAGAGGTATTAGAAAGATTGCGAATTCGAAAATAACGTAGTTTATATTAAATTGACACCAGCGCTTTGAAATGACAGAAACGTTAATAACTTACCGCACGATGGTATTAGTAGATATACTAGCCCGCTTCTGGATAATAATCGTACATAACCTCACTTTTGATGTTATGAACGAATATTATCCAGTATCGGCCTAGTATATCTACTGGTATTTACGCCGGACTATAACGTCGATCCATTATTGTGTGTCACTCAATTCATATGCTAGTTGCATCATTAGTAATTTAAATAATCAACGGACTTTGAGATGCTTGAACTACTTTTCTCGTTGACTTTTTCTGTATGGAAGGTAAGATCGATGTTATTTTGAGCACGTGCAATTGCGTTTTGGGATAAGATGGATTGTGTTATAAATACTAATAGTCCAGGACCCATCTGTTTTGACGGGGATGTAAGAAGTAACCGCAATGTTTTAACATGGATACCTCGGAAATAATGCCTACAATAAGTATTGGAAAAATGGAAAATGGAAAAAACTAGTGTTTTTCCGACTTGTTTTGCTTCTAACTTTTTAAGTGTTGAATTTAGAAGAAAATTGAAGAGAGAAAAAAGTTGCAAAATCACTTTTTACATAAAATGGCATAGGTTAGAAATTCAAAAATTTATTAGCGGTTTTGCAAAATAGCAATAAACCAAAAAAATCGGCCCAAAAAAGTGGTTTTTTAATTTATTATTTTAGGCACCTTAAAATGCAGTTAGGACTTCCATATCACAGGTAGAGTATCTTGAAGTTATGATAAAAGAATCCTGTAAATTTCGTTTCGATCGGTTTATTAGAATTTGCACAATAATTTTGCAATCCAGAAAAATCGAAAAATATTGAAAATTTTCAAAATTGTTTAAAATTTCTTCCCACTATTCGATTTTAACAAAACTGGCAGAGCATATATAAGTGGGAACAAGCTTTCATACGCTTTGTTCAGAATTAAGAAATATTTATTAGAACGGTCACAGTCATTGTTTAAAGTTGGTGTCAAATTTATAAATTTGTCAAATTTCGAAGCGAGAAATTGTTTTTAATTTAAATTTCAACAAAAATTTTATACTGGTTACTGTGAGAAACAATTATTTCTTAAGATATGAGAAAAAATAGTAGTTTTATTAATTATTACTAACCATTTTATTAAACACAAATCAACTTAGAGGAGTTATATCTCAGAAGTTAATAAACAAAATACCAACTTACTATATATAAAAAGAAGCGTCTTTCCGAGTACTTTCCGGCTATGTTTCCAGAAGGTAATTTAACAAAAAATTCGCCGAGATATACTATTTGTTTATAAGCAAAAAAAAAAACGATACCAACTTTAAACAATGACTGACCGTTCTAATAAATATTTTTTAATTCTGAAAAAAAGCCCATGAAAGCTTGGTCCCTCTTATATATGCTCAGCCAGTTTTATTGAAATCAAATTGCGGAAAAAAAATTTAAACAATTTTGAAAATTTTCAAGATTTTTCGATTTTTCTGGATTGCAAAATTATTGTGTAAAATCTAATAAACCGATCGAAACGAAATTTACGGGATTCTTTTATTATAACTTCAAGATTTTATACCTGTAATATGGAAGTCCTAACTACATTTTAAAGTGCTTAAAACGATAAATTAAGAAACCACTTTTTTGGGCCGTTTTTTTTTTTGTTTATTGCTATTTTGCAAAACCGCTAATAAATATTTGAATTTCTAACCTATGCCATATTACGTAGAAAACGATTCTGCAACTTTTTTCTTTGTTCAACTTTCTTCTAAATTCAATACTTAAAAAGTTAGAAGCAAAACAAGTCGGAAAGAACGCGTTTTTTAAATTGTTGCATTTTAAACAATGTTCCCGACCTCAATCCTTATGTGTATATATAAGACTTATATGTCAATCCCTATAAGGATGTTTACTGGGTATTCTAGGCATTATTCCCGAGGCATTCATGTAAAAACATTGTCTTACGTCCATCTAAAGCAAATTTCTGACAGATGGGTCTTGGACTATAACTGAATAAATAATACACTTGTATAGTAATAAATAAGATCTACGGTATTTTATCGTTTTGAGTGTGCGACGTTGTATTTTGAGGTAAGGGGTCTTCAATACAGATACAGGGTGAGTCTTAAATAACCCTCTTCCTTTTAAGAGGCAGTCGCATGCCAGCAATAGAAACGTAATATGACGAAATCAAGTTTAAATTGGAATAACAACAAATTAAATGATAGTTCAGGAATCGGGCGCGAAAAAATATGAAATAAAGATCTGTGTAAGATTCTAACAAAAAATCACTCGAAAAGATATTAATAATTATAAGGAATCACCAATAATATATAAAAATATTGCTGAATTTGGCGATATTCCCATAAGTTATTTGGATAAACTTACCGACATTAATTAACTTTAATTACCCAATTTCACGTTGGTATTCAAATTTCACTTTAACGATATGAATAAATAACTGAAAAAACGACCGGTCTGATCGTTTTTCAACCTCTGAAGCTGTTTTTTTCATTTTATTGATTAACATCTCTGGGTAACTGTTTATTTATTTTGTTTATTAACTTTATTTTCAAGTTTTTTCTGCGTATTATTTAAAAAAAATTATCTTTCATGTATTTAATTCGGTGATTGATCGAAACTAGTAAAAAAATGGCGGTTTCGTTTAAAAAACATGTGGTTTTTAAATTAACATTTAATACCACTGTAATAAATTATGTGCCATATAGTCCAGGACCGGCATTGAAAGTTTAGATTCGATTAGATAATTAGATTTTTAAAAAATCTATAAGAAAAACTTTTAATAGTTTACGTACAGTTAAAGAGGATTAGGATCATTTCAGACTCACCCTGTATATTAAAATTGTAGAAAACGTCTTACGGTAATAAGGGGTTTGTTCCATCAGCGACAGAAACTGATTTCTGTCAGAGGCATGCGCAGTGGAAAATATTCGTCCTATTAGGTCCAAATTCGTACGAATAATTTCTACTGCGCATGCCTCTGACAGTTTGAAACCAGTTTCTGTCGCTGATGGAACAAACCTACGTTATTTCGACATCTGAGCGTGCGCAATGAGATTTCGAAAACATTTTAGGAAACATTCAAGCAATTCTAACGCCTATATTTCCTTAAGAAAATTCTGATTCGTGGTTAATTTGGGATTCTAATTATCTAATTTAAAATATCACTACTCCCGAGAAAAGAAATTTGTAAGATAATTTGACTTGACCTGAACAATAAACAAGTATGGGTTGTACAGTCGTATGTTTGGTTGCATACATGTCAAATATGTCAATTACTAAATCGGTGTGTTTGGTTGCCTAACTGTTCGGAATACTACACTCTTTTAAGGGGCCAATTTATTTAACAATAAATAAACAAGTCTCCTTAAGTTGAATTACAAAAGATTCATTTTTATAAACAATCTTATAAATCTTAGCAAACTTAATTTTTTCCTAAACAAACAATTCCGCCTGCCGCGATCTCCTCGCGCCCGTTGGAGTATGCTAAACGCACGTATCCTGTTTTTCTGGACGTTTCCCCTAATGTCTCTTGGATAGGTTCCAGGATTCATTCCCTCTCGTAAGTCGGCATCTGGGGCGTATACACATTTAATATGTGCTCTCTGTTTTTATCGGATGTAACCCTTTTTGAATTGCAAGGGGGTGGAGGTATTTTTTGAATAAATGCCGGGGGTGGGTTTCACCCTTAATCATCTCGAGACGGAGGTATTCGTTGGATGTTTGAAGTGGAATCGTGTTGAATGTAGACTCCTTCGCTGAGAAAGGAGCCCTTATGTTGACTCTTCAGTTGACGTATAACAATTGCGATGGATATCAATCGAGTTGTTAATTCATTAAAGTTTGAATTGATGTAAAGGTAGTTGCAAGATGTACATTTATGGTCGTTTTTAACCGAAACAAGCTTGATACATATTTGTCTAGGTTAAGTGGACAAATTCTACTCCATCTATGTGAGCTACTATTAATAACGACATACTGCTACTACTGTATAATAATTAATAATTAGCTACTAATTACTGAGGGGCACTGTCTGACATGAACGTTCTTTCAGTCTTCCACGAAGGGGAAGCGGCACACCTGGTGAAGCGATTCACCGGCCTCTACACCGGCCCCTACTTCGACCCGTCGACCACCACGAACATCACGACGCAGCTCGGCACCCACGCCTACATACCCTGCAAGATCAAGCAGCTGGGCAACAAGTCCGTCTCCTGGATCAGGAGGAGGGACGCCCACATCCTCACGGTAGATAGGTGAGTGAGGACCGAGTATTTTTGTAATAATTATCGTTACCGACTTAAACTTTTAAGTGTATATGAGATGTGTTAGGTGATGTGCACGTTTCGTAACGTTTATTTTGTGTTGTAGGTATACTTTCATAGCGGACGACAGGTTCCAGGCGTTCTTCGTGGAGGCGACAGACACCTGGACCCTCCAGGTGAAGTACGTGCAGGCGAGGGACGCGGGACAGTATGAGTGTCAGGTCAGCACCGAGCCCAAGATGAGCCACTTCATCACACTCAACGTCGTAGGTGAGGGTCGTGTCACATTACTATATAGAGTAGAAAGAAAGCAGGCTTATAACGTTCAAGGTAATCCTATACTTTAGGACCCCGAAACTCAAGCACCATAGAACGTAAAACTAGAGAACGTGACGAAACGCATCAATTGACAGTTTTGTTGCCAGATTTATTTTTTGTCACAGAAGGGAATGGTGTATTCAATCATGTTTAATGTATGCAACCAACTATACGAGAATTTTCTTAATTAGTTACTTTAATTATATATGTGTTGAAGTTCTTCCAGCTGTTGAAATATTCCGTATGTCCCTGAAATTGATCCCGGGTTGCTTGGTATTCTTACTTATAATGTACAATTTACAATACTAATTTATTTATTTATATGATCAGTTGTTAGAAGCAATTGGGTTTAAATTAAATTACATGCAACCAAAGACGATGTGCGATCATCTTTGATGTAACATAAACTTAATAGGTAATTAGGACTGGTACAAGTTTCCTGAACTGAAACTAAAAACTATTTTTACAATTTAATTTGAAGCGTTCCATCGCCATACTAATTAAGTGATTTTATTGTTTACTTGTTATTATATATCAGTAACAGGATACCTATATCAATATAGGTATGTACATTAACAAATCAGTATTAATATTGTCAGTATTAAGGTTTTCAATTGAATAGACAGTCTGCTAAATAATTTAATTGCAGCAATACAGCTGTTCTTGTCGCTTTCAACTTCAATCATTGTGGATAATGGAAATTTTTATTTATTTCTTTTGTAGTAAATCATCCGTTACGTTTGAATTTATCATACCGTCGATATTCCCAATCCCAACACAAATCAGTGGCAACAGTGTGGAGGTTTGCGTACAAGTCAAAGTCAAGGACAAATTTCGGGGTCCTAAAGTATAGGATTACCACGTTCAATGTCTTACTTACATCATCCACTACACATTGTGTAGAGTATTCTTAGAGTTGAGACGCCTTTACCCTATATGATTTTGTCACGTGATTTTATCATACGTAATTGGTATGAAATATGATATCATGTGATTTTGGTAAGTTTACGTTTACACTGTGTGAGGTATTCATATGATTTCAAATAAAATATTCAACATTTTGATGATGAAAATGATTCCAGAGGACTTTTTATTGCTCGGAATCAAAATAACCACATAACCAGATAACCACCATGTATTATTATAACCTCAACTTAAAAGACGTATTAATGTGTCAGATCTGTCAATTGCCGATAACAACGTTTTCTGCATTATCGGCAATCACACCGAATATCATACAGAAATAGAAATGGTTCTATTTTATCAAACAACTTGTGGCTGAATGTGATTTGGCTTGTGACAGACCTTGTGACTTATTCTGTATGATAAATCACATAGTGTAAATACAAAAATTCAGTTGTGATCAAATCATATGAAAAATCACATAGTGTAAAGGCGTCTTTAATCAGTGTAGCAGAGTATGAGATAACTGTTTGGTGGATTTTTCAATTTTCAGTTCCAAAAATCGAAATCGAAGGCGAGTCCGACATCTATGTGAAGCGCGGCAGCACCGTTCAACTGAAGTGTGTGATCACCCAGTCGCTGGAGGAACCGGCCTACATCTTCTGGTATCACGACAGCGAACGGGTGCTCAGGGCACAGGATCAGGGCGCCATCGATATCCGTATGGCCCGCAAAGGTGAGCTCGATTGTGCCACGATTTAACTCGAGCTTTACTCCCAATTCAGTTATGCTTTAACCAAATATATGCTCAATTGAGAAAATCTGTTTTTTCATGTTTGCATTTTTCAGGTACGGACACAACAATAAGTACAATCACAATTTTCCGGACGAAGCCGGAGGACGCCGGCAACTACACGTGCAGCCCGTCGAACTTAGACTCGGCCAGCGCCTATTTGCACGTTCTCAACGGTAAGTCGGAGATACAAACAGGTAAACCTTAGCATACTTTTGGATTCTATTTCTTTGATAATTTAATACCGTACGACCTGAAGATTCTCTGGATCTCATTTTCAATGTATGTGTGTTGTATGCGTGCGTGTGTGTGTTTTTGATCAGTTTTGCTTTCCAGGATTTGTTTTTCAGGGGATTTTAATAGGACTAGTGCCATACGAAAGGAGTTGAATTTGAAAATTTCCTGTTTTCTTTATAGGGAATATACGTGAATTCGTATATACAATGAAATATATTACTTTGGAAGCATTTTAGTATTGTTTATTTTAGATTTCCTCGTTCTTAATTCAAAAGTAGCTTTGAAGAACTACTGTGACAACATGGCGGAGATCGTGTAATAAGACTTCTGGGATTCAAGAGGTTTCCACTTTCTGATAAGACCTGCCTTTATGTAAGTGGATCAATGACTTGGATGTTACCGTAGTTGTGAGTAAAGTGTGTTGCCTATGTTTATAAGTTTCAAAAAGTGATGTT
Source organism: Cryptocephalus moraei (assembly GCA_946251905.1). NCBI lineage: Eukaryota > Metazoa > Arthropoda > Insecta > Coleoptera > Chrysomelidae > Cryptocephalus > Cryptocephalus moraei. Next base: position 17,327,387 of record OX276465.1, on the reverse strand, counting down.
CATTCACAGATTCAATTAACACAACACAAGAATCATAGAAATCGTATTTTTGCCTATCAAAGTAACAATTATTAGATTTGTTTCATGAGTTAGTGTTGCAAGCTTGCAAATTTAGGGGATAAGCCATGTGGGAGAATGTTTATCCTTATGTGGGATTCTTGGAGAAATTTGTTTATGTGAGAAATATTGTGACTATTCAAGTTGTTGAAGACTATGTCATGCATTGAATAAGGTTTAATTTTGACTTTAGTGAGATCTAGATGAGAATGCAAAATACTAATATTATGTGAGTTAAGTGGGCAATTGAAAAATATATGTTGGGTTTCTTCCTCTTCACCATATCCGCATAGGTAGTTGCCGCTGAATAGATGACCTGATCGGAGTCTCGTGATTCTCACGAGTTCTCTTCTAGTGTTAGGAAACTGCTGAAACCACGGCCGGGTTAAAGGGAGTTCTAGGTAAATTCTATAATCCTTTCCTTTTATTCTTAATACTTCATTGTATTTAACGCCCCAGTCTGATTTGACCTTTTTCGAGATGATGTTTGAAATGTCCTTTATGGGAACTGGAGGGTTTAGTGTAATTGGAATCATCGGTCCCAATTTCGCGAGTTTATCAGCTTCTTCATTGCTAATTATGCCTTTGTGGGCCAGTATCCAGCCCAGTTCTAGTTTTCGGTCTGATTGGGTTATCAGATTTATGAGACATCTGATTTCTATGAATTTGTCTTCTGAATTAGCCGAATAGGTTGGTGAGGCTTAGAACTCCTTGAGAGTCGGCCAGGAATCCCAGGATTATAACTTTATGTTTTCGAAGTTGTAGTACTTTTTTGACAGGTGGTAGAATTGCCTATGTTTCTGCAGAGTTAACCGAAAAGACGATAGGAAACTAATTTTTATCAGTTGTTATGATTAAGTTATGAAGCCTAGTGCTTCGGTAGACTATGAAGCATCAGCAAACTTTTGAATAGTCTGGTAATTTTGTGTTGCTTCTCTCCTCATATTCGTCCATTTCCCGCCAGAATTTCGTTCCGATCGTTCAAACCGAATTGTTTTCAGGTCGTCTTGGCGGTCTTGTTCCGTGTCGAATTTCGTGTTCCGCGCTAGTTGGAGATCGCTTCTACTGCCATCTATCGACCGATGGACACATATGCAGGTTCGCTTTATTATAATGAGATGGCGACGCTTCAATTCGAATTGTCAGTGATGTCGCAATTTCAAAGACGGCTGCCATCTATCGAGCGATAGCTACATATGAAGGTTCACTGGATACTGACGAGATGGCGCTGCGTTAAATCTAATTATTAATGGTCCTCGAGTTTCTTGTCGCCATCTATCAGATGATGGCTACATATGGAGGTTCGCTTGATTTCCACAAGATGGCGCTGTCAGTATTGTGCCGACAAGCTCGTCCATCCGCCATTAGAGGCAAAATTTTTGGCGCGTTAACACAGGAAATTCAAATGTTTTGTTAAAATTCCATTATGTTTGAGTCATTTTAATGAAATATGATATTTTAATTTGGTGTTTTATGAGAAAGCCGAGTAGCTGCGATAAAAAAAATCGCCGTTGTATGTAAAAGATGGGTGTTTAGATTACTTTGACAGGTTAATAAGTAATTAATATTATTTTATTACTGTCACCCATATGTACCAAGTATATAATGATTTTTTTTAGACTTATTTATATATTAGTTTGATAGATATAGATAAATCAGGGTCGGAAATAGACTTTACAGCATTTTTAGCAACTTTTTCAAAAATACACATGAGTTTTGATAATACCTGTTTCTAAGTTATTTAAGTATTAAGGGCATAATCAGGGGAAATAGCACCAAAAGTGGGAACGAAGGGTTACCGAATAAACAGAAGAGTATTTTACGTGACACCCCCCTACATCACACTTAAGACCCAATTTAATAACACTTAATATTTACTCTATATTCACTATTATTCACCATAGACTAAATTAACATCAATTATTACGTTCTTAATAAAGCAAAAACGTTACAACTCAAATCCAAAACAACGTAAACAAAGGAAATTTGCCTCAAAATGGCGGCCGTATACCACGTGACTAGTCTGGCCAATAAAAAACGAGACATCGATTGTCGCCACTGTTTGTAGTAGTCACTGTATTAAATTTATACCTGCGCGCCATCTAGTCAATGTCACGTGAACCTTCTATGTAGCCATCGCTCGATAGATGGCGGTCAACGTGTCAGTAATATTAAAGTCACTAAATTTAGTGACTTTACAGTAATATCGAATCCATTGATAATTCGAATTGAGAGGAATTCTGGACAGAAGATAAAGTAATTACGCTCCCAATAGAAGCTTACAGCTACGTAACCGAAATTTCTGTTTTCGTTTATGTTTCCGACGAAATTTTCTTTAGTTCTGAGACGCAATGACGTGTTCTGTGAACGGGTCGTCGTCGTCGCCATTAAATTCGAGTAGGGTTTGTAGGTTACGTGTGTTCGTACGAAAATTTCTCGTGTCACGTTCGCTGGCAGACTCCAGAGTTTAAATCAGATGGACAGCCAGGTCGCCGTCGACGGCTACGCGGTGGACCTGATAGACGACGCTTGGCGGGCGGACGTCCTCCCCGAGGACGACATCGCCGTCCCCACCTGGGAACTGTCCGATCCGGAGGCGGACTCCGCCGACATCCACCTCACGCTCAAGGAGCAGGAGCAGCGTTGGACGGACATCATGCTCTCATCCCTCAGCGAACTACAGTAAGGTACGTCTGGGGTCTTATAAGGAACAACCTAAACCTAACCTAACTTATTCCAAGTGACATATTATAAAATTAACTGCATAAAACGACGTTCATATAATAACCGTTAATTAAGGTCACCAACACTTCAAACGCCGTCGCCATGGAGTTCCCGTCGACTGGCGAGAGATGTTCAGTCCCAACCTGCAAACGCCTCGACTTCCTCCCGTTGGAGTGTGAAGGCTGTGGCTTGAAGTTCTGCTCGGAACACCTTCGGCTCCACATAAGCTCGTGCAAGGAGAGGACTCTCGGTGCGGAGGAGCTCAAGCGGATCGAGGACGTGTACATCTGTTCCCGTCCCGGCTGTCGGGAGAGAAGCGTCATCGCGCTGCCATGCGACAAGTGCGGCAAGCACTTCTGCGTGAGCCATCGGCATGTCGAATGTGAAACCAGGACGCCGGAGGAACTTGAAAGGGAAAGAGAAAGGTACGCCGCACCCATCCGGAGGTTCAACGAGGCCAAGGCTGCCGTGGATGAGAAGGTGAGAGGGAATAGAAATTTGGGGGTTCTATTTGGTTGCAATTGTGCCATAGCAAATTGTACCAGTGATGAACCACTTTTTAGGGACTGTTTGGTCCTTGCTTCAATGTAATCGGTCAGATGAGATTAGCTACATGAAGAGCCTAAAGGCTACACATTTCAAAAAGTGGATACAAAGTCAATAAATGCCTGTGGTGTAATTGTTAACCAACATGCAAATCCAACCGAGTCACTTGGTATTTCTCCAGGTTGCCAACAGTCTAGTTGAAGCGAAGAAGAACCCCAAGACCAGATCCACGGCCGCCAAAATCCAGCTGATGAAGATCAAGGGAAAGGCGATCGGTCCGAAGACCGTCCCGACAACGGACCGTCTATACTTCGAAGTGACCCATCCATCCAGCAAAGTGCTGGCGGTCTTCGTCTCTAAGAACTGGACGGTCGGCAGGTGTATCGACGCGATGGCCCAGGAGCTCAGGTTAGTGAACAATAATAATAAAGCGAACGGGAGGAAGCTGAGGTTGTTCAGGGACGGGGCGCTGTTAGCGGGTGACGTTTCGGTGGTGTTGAACGGTTTGGTGGAGGCCGGTTCGGTTTGTGACGGGGATCGGTTGGTGATCGACTATGTGGAGGACACTTGAAAAGTTTATTTGCGGTTGTAATGAATAAAATATGGTTTGAGTTAAATCTCTCTTGTAAGTTTCTTTGTCTATCTGATGGTAAAATTTATGAAAAAGGTGTGAAAGTACAAAACAAGGTATCATAATTATTAGAAACTTTATTCAGTTCTGGAATAGTATAAAACTTTGTCTCGATAATATATATACTATATACTTAGTCTTTTTTCAACAAGGAACAAACACAAACAATCCCAGTAATAGTATGGCGGAAAAAATATTTTGTATATGTATTGCAATAGGTATAGCAACTTACATATATCTTTCAGGATCGAGCTCTTTGAAGGTTTCTGGAATACCACTCTTGATGTAATCGTAAATATGAGTAAAATCATTGTCTGAAGGAGGTAAAGACCTCAAGGAAAATGTGTTCAACGCTGATTACTCCCACCTTCAATCGACATCACTATTGAAGTTGAAGTTTCTCCAGAAAGACAGCGATGGTCTAGCTGGGAGGAATTAGCGTTAACATAAGATAGCGTTTTGCTGCGTTAATATATTAATTGTCTTTTTACACTTGTTGGGAATTTCCAAACTATTAATTTGGTATTTGTACAAATCAGAAATGAGTTTTGGAATGTCACAAAATCAGGACTACTCAGTCCTGGTCCCTGTCGTCTAATACCACCGACGAATCCTCCCTTCGTTCGTACTGGAAAGTTATATGAATCGTCGCCCGTCGGAACTTTACAAAATGTGGGCGAAACGAATCATGCAAGACTACTAAAACCGAATTATTATCACAGTCAGTCTTCCTGACGACAACTAGAAATAAATAATAATCAATAATAATAATAATAAAACGCGCAGTGGCTCAAAAACGTTTGCACATATAGGTGGCACCTGGATCGCACTTGAGAAAAGTTTACAGTGAAATCTCAATAATGTGTAGAGTTGAGGAAAAGGAATTTCAAATTATTATCGCCAGGAGGATAGACTGTATTAAGGACTTCATACGATCAGTAGTGAACATTGCAATGAATAAAAGAGTTGTTTCTCCATAAAATCAGTTGAGAATAGAATTGTTTTTTCTATAAACTATATTATTTTAAGGCACATGATTACTAAATGAAGAAGTGCGACCATTACGCAACAAACGAAATAAATAAACTGAATTTCATTCATTATTACACTTTGAGAATAACTATAGATAGATAGTTAGATATAAATAGATAATAATTGCCAAGGTCCTTCTAGGGCTTGGAATTATTGACATTTCACTGCGCTACCTTCAGGAAGGGATTTGAGGGGATACCAAAGGGAGGCAGAGGAGGTCATACTGTACGCAAATTTTTTTGAGTCACTCATCTATTCGCTCTATCGCGTCCACTATTCCATGGCGAACTTCCTCGTCCACTCCCTCGCCTTGAGCACGGCCTCCTGCTCCTTGGTCTTCCACAGGTTGGCGACGTCGTTGGCGAGCGGGTCGTCGGGGTTCGGGCTGCCGAGCAGCGCCTGTATCGATAGCAGCACGGTCCTGACCTGCAGGGCCGGCGACCACTGGTCCTTGAGGATGTCGAGGCATATCCTGCCGAGCTTGTCAATGTTCGGGTGAAAGATCTTGGTGAGGAAGCGGACGGCCGGCGGCGACATCGGGTAGTTCTCGGGCAGGAAGAGCTCGAGCTTGAACAGGCCGCCCTCGTAGGGGGAACCGCTCGGGCCCGCCATCACCACGTGGAATAACCTGTGTCGGGGGGGACGTACACGGTGAATTTAGGGAGAATTTCTATGAGGGAACAGATGTATTTCTTAAAGCTGAATTACTCTTCGATATTCACAGGAAGACGAACCAAAATGCAAATGAAATAGGTCTTTCGAACTTGTGGAATGTCATCTCGAAACGTAAAGTTGACAGAAGTGTGTTAAGAGAAAAACTATTTTACTGATACATTTTTGGGGATAACGGAGAGTGCTTAGCTTAGAGCAAGTCTTCATCTTGGAACATCAGGACTATGATTGAGGAGTATCAGTATCAGCAAAACTTGTGATGTGTTAGCAAAACCACAGCTACATAAACAAAAGTGTGTTATCTGAATGGAATCTTTCGATTTAGGCCTCGGACATTCTCCCTGTGAAATACTCGCCTACAGTTCGCCTCGTCCGGTCTCGCGCTGATGCCGGGCGGCGGGTCCTTCGCGAGGTTGTTGGTCTCGACCATGATGCGCCTCTTAGAGCCTGTCGCCATGTTCTCGCGTTCCTTTCTCTTGGGATGCTTCTGTTCCCGCAAGGGTTGGGCGCGGGGGGCCGGAAATCTGGAGAGCACGGAAAGTCCTCGGCGGGGGCCGCTGTCAGGGAACCGTCAAATGTCAAATTGTACGGAGCGCGTACGTGGATGGGAATCATGGAACGTTATACTTTTGTTGGTGTTCTATGCCGTTTACAATTGTGTCCTGTGCGCAATGGCAATTACGACTGCCATCTGTAGTGTAGGATCGAAATTGGAGTTGTCGATCTCCATAGGAATATTGTAGTGTAGCTTTTCCGTAACGTACTCTAAAATTCTCCTTCCACCCTATTACAAAATGGGCTTTGTTATTTGTTATATCAATATTACCGTATATATGTATAATTATATGATTATATCAATATATATACATATCATTATTTATAAATATATAAATTTTCAGCTGGCAAAGCCGAAGATAAACGACCAGAAGCCAGAAGTTCTTCGACGAATACAACTCGAAAGAATCGTAATTCTACTGAAGGCGTTATTCACGGACAAGATGAAGTTCATTCAGTAAATAACTGAATGTTTCCCTTGTATCATATTACCTTCTGACTGATATTTCTGTTTCTAAATTGAACCACTGTAAATTTGACTCTTTTGTAAATATTTTGCCAAATTCCATATTATAGTACAAGTGTTTTCCTTACCAAATATGTAGAGATCTTTTTTTAAAAGTTTATATAATTGTTTGTATCCAAAGAGGTTTTCTTAAATTAAACGATTTCCATTAGTGTTTTGTTTCTCTATTTCTAAAAAACAGCGCTAACAATCTTTTCAAGCCAATTTTGCAATTGAGGGACTGCAATTTCAAGTTTCAAGGGCTACTAACCTACTAAGAATTAAATTTCCGAATTGGTCAGATTGTAGTTGGCGATATGTCTCTATGTTAATATAGGTTTCTATTTAGTTTTACTAACCAATGTGGACAAATCACCAACAATAATTTCATCAAGTAGGGACAAATCGTCAACGAACAATTCGCCTTAAAAAACGTGGAAATTTCGATTTTGCGATTTTCCAATTATGCGTGCAAACGATCAAGGGCGTCGCCCTAAGGACGACGGTGAAGGTCCCAGGGCCCTACGGCCCTTCGTTCCCGAGATATCGTCGGTTTTCGGAATAGCCACATGAAATCAGAAAAACTGTTATAACTCGAAAACCGCTGGATAGAAAGGGCTGAAACTGGGCGAAGGGCTTCAAGGGCCCTTCGCCGACCTGCCCTGCGAGTTTCAGCTCTAAATTTGAAAATTTAAATTTTACAGGTATAAAAACGTGTAAAATTCGATTTTTTTCGATTTTCCAATTATACGTGCAAACAATTAAGGGCTTCGCCCTAAGCACGATGGTGAAAGTCCCAGGGTCCTTCGGCCCTTCGTTCCCGAGATATCGTCGGCTTTCGGAATAGCCCGATGAAATCAGAAAAACGGGAATAACTCCTAAACGGCTGGACAGAAATGGCTGAAACTGGGCGAAGGGCTTCAGGGGCCCTTCGCTGACCTGCCCTGCGAGTTTCAGCTCGAAATTCGATAGTTTAAATTTTGCAGGTATAAAAACGTGTAAAATTCCATTTTTTCGATTTTTCCAATTATGCGTGCAAACGATCGAGGGCGTCGTCCTGAGGGCGACGGTGAAGGTCCCAGGGCCCTACGGCCCTTCGTTCCCGAGATATCGTCGGTTTCAGGAATAGCCCGATGAAATCAGAAAAACGTGAATAACTCGAAAACGGCTGTGCAGAAAGGGATGAAACTGGGTGAAGGGCTTCAGGGGCCCTTCGCCGACCTGCCCTACGAGTTTCAGCTCGAAATTCGAAAGTTTAAATTTCACAGGTATAAAAATGTGCAAAATTCCATTTTCTTCGATTTTCCAATTATACGTGCAAACGATTAAGGGCGTCGCCCTAAGCACGATGGTGAAGGTCCCAGGGCCCTACGGCCCTTTGTTCCCGAGATATCGTCAGTTTTAGGAATAGCCACATGAAATCAGAAAAACGGGAATAACTCGAAAACGGCTGGACAGAAAGGGCTGAAACTGGGCGAAGGGCCTCAGGGGCCCTTCGCCGATCTGCCCTGCGGGTTTCAGCTCGAAATTCGAAAGTTTAAATTTTACAGGTATAAAAACGTGTAAAATTCCATTTTTTCGATTTTCCAATTATGCGTGCATAAGATCAAGGGCGTCGCCCTGAGAACGACGGTGAAGGTCCCAGGGCCCTACGGCCCTTCGTTCCCGAGATATCGTCGGTTTTCGGAATAGCCACATGAAATCAGAAAAACGGGAATAACTCGGAAACGGCTGGACAGAAAGGGCTGAAACTGGGCGAAGAGCTTCAAGGGCCCTTCGCCGACCTGCCCTGCGAATTTCAGCTCGAAATTCGAAAGTTTAAGTTTTACAGGTATAAAAACGTGCAAAATTCCATTTTTTTGGATTTTCCAATTATGCGTGCAAACGATCAAGGGCGTCGCCCTGAGGACGATGGTGAAGGTCCCAGGGCCCTACGGCCCTTCGTTCCCGAGATATCGTCGGTTTTCGGAATAGCCACATGAAATCAGAAAAACCGTAATAACTCGAAAATCGCTTGACCAAAAGGGCTCATACTCGACGAAGGGCCTCAGGATACTTTCGCCGAGCTGCCCTGTGAGTTTCAGAGCGAAATTCGAAAGTTTAAATTTTGCTCAAAAAACACGGTAATCTGCAATACACGATTTTCCAATTCCGTAGTCAAACGATAGAGGGCGCTGCCTGAGGTGGTGCTCTCTATTTTCGGTGATTTGAAACTATGGGGACAAATCGTCAATCGTAATCTCGCAAATTAAGAAATTGTCGATATTGGAGTTGGCGAATTGTTCCCGTATGGGGAAAATATAGGCGGACAGTATTAAAACACACTAATCACAAGCATCATGTTTTATTCTACACAGATCAATGTCATCAAATTAATAGCAAACAGTTACGACCTTTCCTTACCATGATGAATGTACACAAAAAACAGGTAATTTTAAAATAAATATCATGCAACATCATTAAGTGTATACGTATAGTATAAGAAATAAATTATTAAGAGGTCCTTTATCAGAATGTCTTATGTAATTGTACAGCAAGTTCAAAAGAAAAAGGAAAAAGATTACAATGTACAAAAATTAGAATACGAAATTCGCTATGAGTACAATCGAAGATGAATACGTCGAAAATCTCGTAAAACACTACTCATCCAACGCTGGAACAGTCAAAAATACAAGCATTAGATCTCTGTAACTAACCAATGGCCCACAGTGTCCGATGGTACAGCCACGTTACGCTGAACAGCCAGAAGATTCCTGTAATTACATCACAAATAATTAAAACCGTTAAAACTTATGTTGTTACAATTGAAAGAGGACGCCCTACGAAGTCTACTTTCAGAGGTGCGGATTTGTGAAAATTGGGCATTTCCCAATTCTGTGAAGACTTTGATTTTCTGTCACATTTTGAGAAATTTGGAGTTTAGAGAGTGTGTGAGGTTCTGGCCAGTAGGAGCATTAAATTTCGAATCGATTTCTAACAAAATAGACGCAACTTCAAAAATAATGAAAACGTAAAATTGTAGGCTTCTGATAATGAACTCATTTAATTCAATGATTTTAGTGAATACGTTTCGATTTAAAAGCGAAATGCTTACCAATTGTCTTATTAGGACGATTTCAGTATCTCCCGACGTTCTGATTCTCGAAGAAACGTCAGAATTTCCTCTTTTCCAACCAGTTCACCTTTCCTTAGCTGAAAACAAAACGGAAAAAAACTAATTAAATTTCAGATCTCATCGCAAATCACAAAATGCTAAAATTATCCTAACTGGATTCTACGTCCCTGAACAAAGACAAGAAAGAAACAGCTTTGCTCACATGCGATTTACACGAGAGAAGTGTAGTTTTTGCGCAAACTCCAAACTTCAGAAACAATTTTAATCGCAACTCCTTCATTCGTGCCTTTTTGCAGTGAGCGAAACGTCACGCGAGACTTTTATAATTAACTCTAATTAATTGGAATGTTATAGAAGGTAGGGAATTCTAATATGTGAATACGCGAATATGATACCGGGCGATTTCGGTGTTTCGGCGGCGGTTTTATTCCTCACGTTAAGGGGTAAGTGTCTGATTAATTATATTATTAATGATATCTAATAATTGTACTCCAACTTAATATAAATTTCTTTTGTTTTAATTGTCAATGAAGTACTATAGCAATTTGATCTTTGAGATTTATTGAACAGTTTAACAGAATCGTTGTATATCATTTTAAGGCACTTTTGGGAAACTTGTATTTTAACTAAACTATAAACTCTTTCAGAAAACAAAAAGATATACTAAAATTGTTGCCCAACTTTAATGCTACACCTCACATGTCAATGAAACTCTTGAAAATAGAAATTGTTACAGTTGTGGTATGTTTGATAATACGGTGAAACATAATTTTCGGTTTAATAGATTCCTTATGGAATTCCCACTAGGTACTTTTATCTTTGAAACTTAGCTTATACGATGTAGTTATAATGCCTATACATTTAACGTAGCCATTTCATACGTTAAGATTCCAACCGAACCTGTATTGTATTAAGCCAAAACAACTATTGCTGCTGCAGTTCCTGAAAAACATGGTTGTCAAAACTTAAGTCTTAAACTGCAATAACTTTGGAATACATGACGATGTGATCTTTGTTCCATGTAAGTTCCGGAGAACGGTATATCCAAACTGAACAATTTAATTTTGGGACCAATATGCACCAAACATCATTATGACGCCCCTCCATTTGTCCCCCTATTGTTATGGTAGCTTGAGACTGGAGTTATATAACGAATTAACATTAATTAGTGTTTAGAATGTTAACATAGGCTACGTTAACTTTCATATACGGACCTATTCTATTGAAATGCAGGGTCCGAAATCAACAAGAGCGAAAGAGAAACTAAATAGTAGTTCGTTAGTATGACAGAGAAGGAAGTTTTGCAAATATTCCCGTCGGAGGCTATACAGCGAATGATCCGGTAGAGTGTGGCGATGACTGTGATGTTTCGCAACGTCGCAAAAGTTCTTTCTCTGTTTAGCCAACGAAAAATATATGGCCTTTCTTTCGCTCTTATGTTTATACCATCCTGCGACTCGGTCTGTATATAGTTATCAGTATGATGCCATCTCATAACACGAGAGTGGGATTTGCTTTGTGGAACGAACGTGAATGCGTCATGTAGGTTTATTAAGTTAAAAAGCACAATTCGAAGAGTCCTTCTTATCAAACGCCGAGACAGTTTTCTTAAACAGATATTACTGCCACATTCGTCGATATTAGGAAAAATTTGTAAGAGACTTTTGGTAAAACCTCCTCCCATTTTGTGGGTCGGTCATCGCGAACCTTCCCGAATGAATCCTCTCCCGCGGCCACTGCGAAATCTGCAACGAGAGAAACAAACATTTATCATAATCGTGCCCCGCGAAATAAAACCTCGAGAGCAACACTTAATCCTGCGACGTGCAATTCATTCCTCGCACTAATCCCGGGAAGTTTGTCAGCTGACCGCCGACGATATTTCAGGATCCGGCCGGGATTAATATATGCCTCGGGACAGGATTAACCACCCCTCCCGGTTTCCTTCCCTTTTTTCCCGACTAATTAATCGACGGTGCGACCAATATCGATACCGATTCCGGAAAAGCCGAAGAGATGAATCTCGGGGAGAGTTTCGTTTCCTCCATTTAAGGGATGTAACCCTAAAGAGATTTAAAATCTTGACTCGGGTACGGAGGGGTTGCGACCCCAATTTTCTTACATGCAGGACGAGTTTGATGTTACTTGCGCTTCTCTCTACGGAGGAACTTTTAAATCCGCCTGCCATTCTATTTTTGAAACGAATAATGTTCAGCATTTTTGGGTAATGGTGAAGATTGATGAGTGATGAACTATGAATATTGCAATTATAGCACTTGACGCATCAGACACAATTTTTTTTAAATTGTACTTACTTTTTACTTCAACCCCTTTGCTCTTACGTAACGTCGAAGGTTGGTGAGTTATGAGCATTTCCTACTTGAATATTGCAATAGACTACCTAAGTGCTGACGTCACGCGAGGGGGCGGAGCTTCCAAACCTTTCCAAACAAATCGAGAAAGTGTCCAATTTGTCCATAAGAGAGTTTTAATTGTACATTTATTCCTAATTTTGTTGTAAATAAGAGTTGCCAGCTATATATTGTGATAAAGTTTGTTCAAACCACCAAATATTTCTAGATGGGTAAGTAGTATAATGTAGTTTTGGCCCATATTGGCCACTCTTATTCACGTCAAAACTAATAACAAACTTGAAAATAAAATCTTCTTTTAAGAAAATTGCACGCTTTCTCGGTTTGTTTGGGAAGGTTTCTTAGCTCCGCCCATTTGTGACGTCAAGCTTAGGTAGCCCATTTTGATTCGTCGCGAGTTACGGAGACGACGGACCGATAAAAGAGAGAGTAGAGAGGAGGTAACAAATGCGGTTCGAACAAATAGACCGAAGCACAGACCAAAGTGGCTTCTGCATATGGCCGACTTCCTGTAAGAAATAGTTCTCTGCAGTGGCGTAGCATTTAAAATACATTAACTAAAGTTATGAAATAATAATTCCAGTTTGTATGAAGCAGTTTTATTTTCCATAAAATGTCACAAAATGGTAACATATAAAACAATACGAAGGTTGCTCAATACGAATGAACTAAAGAATGTTGTTTTTTCAATTTTCTTGATTAATTTAATGCATATTTATAATAATAGTTCACAACAAAATTACCTACATCAGTTTTTACAACCTGACGCTGTTGTTAATTTTTTGGAAAACTGAAATAAACAAAAAATTACAACCACGCCACTGCTAGAAGGCCAACTAAATATAAGCTATTAATTGAAAAATGATATAACTCGCCAGGAATTATTTACAATACTAACAATATCAACCTCAATTTCCACAAGAGCAACACGAAACCATATTTCGAACTTTATATTCGACAAATACTAATAACAATGAACCAAAACCAAAACCGAAAAATTAACAACAATCTGTTTGAAGATACCACAATGACAATTCAGCAATAACAATCGCGCAAACCGCGCGTTCGAAAAGTGGCTTCTCAATATGGCCGGTTCCGTCTACAAAATTTATTACCCCCTCTCTCTAATTGTTACCTCCTCTCTCTTACATCTCTATGGACGAATGCCATTGACCTGAGCGTGCGCGTGAGATACGTAAACAGTTGTGCCGTATAAATTAAGTAATAAGTGTTAGTTATTTACGTTAAACGAATTAGTTAAGTATTAAACGTTACAGTATGCTTAACCATGGGGTGCCCAATTATTGGTTGATTTTAAACGAAATCTAAATAAAACCCCCAATAAACAATTGACCTGAACAAACTCGTTATTAGAAGCTCATGAAAACGTTACAGTCACGTTTGTCGCGTGTCCATTCCGACGGACCGAGCGAACCCCACTCTCGTGTTGTGACGGGGGAATATCAATTTCTCATCATCGACGATTCTTCTCTGACGCACTCACTTATCGGGAAAACGATTAATATTTATTTCCGATTCACCCCTCCCCTTCGACTTTTCCGGCTCACGTGAGGGGTGGAAAAGTTTGCCGCTCGAGTTTTTTTAATTATGCGGGAACGCCACACGTAATCCCCGATGATATTGCGGAATTAAGTGGGGATGGGGGATGGGGGAGAGGTGGGGGGAACCGCGAGAAAAGCCGGCTAATTACCGATGAGGAACGGTCGCCGCCCAACTCTGCAATTTCCCCCGTAAATTATCGGGGGACGTTAAGTTTTCCAATAAAGCGGCCGTTACGGTGTTAATTTACGAGAACGCGGAGGAATCCACGATTAAATGACGATTCCGTTATTTTCGCGAGGACGGTTTTAGGAAAGGATATGGAAGAAAAAAATGAAAATCTTGTAACGAAACGTAGTAGAGTTTCGAATTTCAAAAAAACATCATTTTGATGATGTCAGAATCATCCAATACTACCAACTTAATATAGTCACAGGACATCGCAATTTATGTGTTCCGTGTATATTTTAGGTTGGCAATATATATGGTTATTTATGTGTATTCTCAACCTAAAATAAACACGGAACACATAAATTGCGATGTCCTGGGACTATATTAAGTTGGTAGTATTGTATGTTTTGCAGGGGGGAAGAAAGTTCAGCGCCGTCACGCTGTAATACATCTATCTCATCTCCGTCCAGTGTCGCTAGATTTACACGCAAGTGGTGCATGTAGTGCACCTTGTGGACTTGGCGAGGACCTTGTCGCCCTTATAGGCTAGCCTAAAAGGGCGACAGGGTCGCCGACGGCATCCAATCACCTGGAAATCCCGTCCGAAATAACTTGCAACCGACTATACTACTGTCAGACATTATAATATCTCTCTGATAACTTCTCCACAATATCCCCAAAAAATGACAAGTCAGTCACACTCGTTCGTCGTCCGAATGTGAGCGCTTCTTAAATCAAAGAAATTACGGAATCTTAAATAAACCGACCGGATGAGAGATCTTTCCCCTCGATAAAACCGCCACCCTCCGTCCCCTCTCGACGGTAATATCATGTAAATTCAAAATCTACTGAATTAATTCCGGCATCTCCCCGACCCGGAATTATTCCCCTATCGTTTCCTCCATTTTGCTTTTTCGCTTATTGTTCCACGGGAAGCCGCATGTCGAGCGGGCATTACAATAATAATTCCGCGGGGCGGGAATAATAAGGAGCGGGCGGCCGCTCCCCTATACACCTGCACCCCCGCCTTCTGCTTTTTTCCCCACCCCGGTTTAATACGAGCCTAATTTAAATTCACGGACGCAGAGTGCTCACTTGAAATACTGCCCCCATATTGCCGGTGGAGGTAATAAACATGTGCACACGGTAGAATTTAATTTCATGCGGACACGTTAAGGGATGGTGCAGTCGAGGGGGGCTGCGCCCTAGGAGGAATTTTCTCATGAAGGGTTGCGAAATCTGCCCCTAACATTCACACCCAAAAATCTTCTTCTTCGGTTAGGACATGTCTTCTACTCTGCGGTATCTAGTCTTTGGGCCATTTTGCAATTCTGTCTGGGCCCATTCTGTCTGAGTGATCTCTCCATTCTCGTCTTCGCGATTTTAAAACCATCTAACCACGTCTTCCACCTGTAATTCTTCCTCACAACTCCTTAGTTATTTGGATGCAACTATGCAACTAGCATTGTATATTGCAGCACACTGTATATTTATAATAATGCTCTATGGAATAGAAGCTGCCACTCTAACAAAAGAAATGCTCAAAAAGATAGATGCCTTCGAGATGTGGCTTTACAGAAGGGTACTCCGGATATCATACGTTGACAGAATCACCAATGAAGAAGTCTTATGGAGAGTCTCAAAAAATCTAGAACTGTCCCAAGAGGTAAAGGTCAGAAAACTCCAATATCTGGGCCACGTAATCAGATTCCTGATCGATTATTTAATCTCAACAAATGACAATATCCATCTCATTGGTCCTCCATAAACGAGTTTTCCCTGTATAAAAAAAAGGAAGAAGAAGGATGTCGTGGCTTCGGAATCTCAGAGAGTCGTTCAACTGTACATCAAACGACCTGTTCAGAGCAGCAGTCAGCAAAATAAAATTAGTCATGATGGTCGCCGACCTTCGCAAGAAGTCGGCACCTTAAGAAGAAGAATGCAACTCGCCTCTCGTTCCTCCATGTCTTTTGAGCCGACACCGTTGCTTACGTTTGCAATTTCCATCCCTATCCATGTGGAAATCCGATGTGGGAACATCCCCACGACAATGTCATAAATACAATTAGATCTGGAGCAGGATGCGAGGACAACAGCCCTACTGCCCTGTAGTGACGTCATATCGTAAATGCGGATTTCTTAGGAGATCCATCGAAAACTAAATCAAATTACATTACCAATCATTATCTCTCCAATTCATCGTATGATTTCTATATACTACTCCTCATTCTCTCCTTCGCAGTGACCCTATCCCTGAAAGAAGTCGCACTACACATCGAACCCCAGACAGTCCAGTATGGGGGCGAGACAGTCCTCAGGTGCGATTACGACCTCGAGGGGGCGCAGCTCTACTCCCTCAAGTTCTACAGGGGCAGGCACGAGTTCTACCGTTACACACCGAAGGAGTTCCCGAGGAGGAAAGTCTTCCCCGTCGACGGGATAACTTTAACCGTTAAGTTCTATGATTTTTAACAAGAGATTATCCGCCTGATGACAGTGACTGACTTGAAAACGGTCATCGAAATGACTACAAAAATGATCGCATCTTAATTACGGCCACCCCCATAAGACGGTCGGTCGGTCTACTTGCTACACGCGTATTCACATTAATTTATCTCCTAATAGACATGACATCTTAATGAAACGGCCGATTAAAATGTGCCATATTCTAGAACATCTTAATTGAAGGATATGAAACATACTACAACATAATTTTGACATTACCTCTGGAACCATTCACGTTACAACTTTATTAAGCTGATTATTTATTTTATGCAGCTAGCCGAATCAAACGCTAACCAGGTCGTCCTGACAAACGTCTCCTTTGTCTTGACAGGAGTATTTAGTTGCGAAGTAACATCGGAAAACGCTCCAGTGGTCTCCACCATGACAGTCTCTGAGCAAATGTGGGTAGTCGGTAAGTGAATCAAACTTGAGAAAATTTGGAATTTTTTGAAATTGAGGTTGAGTCCCATAAACTTTGTCAATTTTGAGCGCAGACAATTCTACTTTCTTTCGATGAAAGATTTTTATACGTTCTACGACGTGGTGTATATAAAACTACTCTTGGGGCGAATTTCCCATTTTGAAAATGTTGGGGAACAAAAACCAACGATTTACTCTTGGAAGAATGGTCTAAAATATCTCAGAGATTCATCTTTCGTAATTATCCCACCTTTATTTTTTCAGTTATCCCGACAGGTTTACCGCAATTGTCTACAGAGAAACTAACGTACTCCCCAGGAGACGTACTCATCGCCAAGTGCACTGCCGCGGAGAGCAGGCCAGCAGCAGAGCTTTCCTTCATCCTCAACAATATTTTGGTAAGTATATTAGTTTTAAAAACATGACTTTCTCAGAGTGAATCAGGTACTTGTTTAATCGACTCCAATTAAGACCACCAAAAGTATCAAATCGTAAGCTTCAGCTCAACCATTCATTCTCCTATCTGTTTAACGAATTATTATGGAAACGATGGGGATTCAGACAATGAATTCAAAATGATCGCCGACTTACCGTCCCATCCGGGCGACCTCCCGCAGGTGTGCGTCTCGTGCGAGACCGCGAAGATCCAGGCCGGCGCGCTGTACCGCAGCGAGGCGACGCTGAAGATGCCGCTGTTCGACTCGCACTTCCACACGGGACGGCTCATCCTCAAGTGCGTCGCGACCGTGAACAATTACCAGCTCGAAAACGAAGTCGTCCTCTACTCCGATCAGGACCCAGTCCCTGAAAGAGGTGAGATCGTGAAACGATTTAGTGATTCTAAAAGTGACTTAAGGGGTCCACTAAATCAGGTCATTATGTGAAGGTAATTAACCTTAGTTTTTCATATGCACATCGAAGGATAGTGGGTTACCGGTATGCCTCTACGTTCTCAGTTAAAACATGGCCGATGGTCTCTCGCTGTCCATTTAATAGGCCGCCGTGAAATAAAGACCCATCAAAACGACCCTACTGAAAATTAGTTTATTACAATAGGACATACACAATCATCTAGCTCTACATGACTGTACATTCCCTTCACCCATAAGAACAACATTCCGAATATTCCATTTACCTTCAAGGGTCCTTAACCTCGTCACCACGATCCAATGATGCATTTCTGAATGTGCACAGCAACAATCAGAAACGCGATAATCAAAACATTACATCCGCTATCCACTTCTTTAATAATTAATCACTATTTTATAATTAATGAAAAAATTCCTATAACCTATAACAACACGGAACATCCACTGACCACTACCACCTAAAGTCACTAAATGAGGAAAGTACCTAGTACCGCAATGGGCGGCCATATTGTGTCCGCGCCGCGCCGCGCGACATTCAAAATAGAAAACAAAAATTTGCTCGTTTTAAAAGATAAAACTACAACTTAGCATTTTTACTCCCAAAAAGTAAAAACGAAATTTCACGAGAGAAAAATGTACATAAAAATTAATTTACACCTATATACAATGAAATAAAGAAATATGACACATAACCCACAACCCACAAAACACAACAATAGACATGAAACAGGCAGATTGTAGCTGTAATCCGCCATATTGTGTCCGAAAATGTACTTCTCTCTCTAACACGTTGGGACATTGAATTGCGGTACTTTCCACATTTAAAGACTTTACTACCACCTACCACCACCACCACACAGGACATTTTTTAATTGACGTGAACACGAAACAGTAAAATTTCTGATTCCAATAAAAATTAAACATGAAAACTTCTAATAACCGTTAAAAGATCTTTTATTTTTCGTATCATAACGATGAAATTAATCTAAGCATGTATTTTCGTAGGTATAACTACAATTTGACATGGTTTTGATTCATTTGCAGTGACATTCTATAGATCGTCCAGCAGTCCGGTATGCAACCAACAATACCTTTCGCTTGCCGTCCTGATCTCCATTCGATTTTTCTTATAAATCTACGCTTTAAATCACATTGTTATTTCAATTATACTAACAATAAAGACGTTTTTACTCTCATTTGCATTCTTAATAAGACATAAAATTGTTCCAATAATGGTAACCAAAATAATTAAAGTGGAAGGGGCTCCGTCACCCTGACACTCATGCCATTACCGTGGAAAATCACGAAGAACACCGGTTGCTTCAGTGTACTCAATAACGCTATTCCTGTATGTATTTAACAGTTAACATTGAAAGCTATGAAGGTATGTTGCAAAGTGTATTCTATACACTGGATCGACAGTTTTACTTGGGAAATTATAATATAGACTACCTAAGTGCTGACGTCACGCAAGGGGGCGGAGCTTCCAAACCTTTCCAAACAAATCGTGAAAGCACGCAAATTGTCCGTAAGAGAATTTTAATTCTACATTTATTCCTAATTTTGTTCTAAATAAGAGTTGCCAGCTACAAATTGTGATAAAGTTTGTTCAAACCTATGTTATCACCAAATATTTCTAGATAGTAAAGTAGTATAATGTAGTTTTGGCCCATATTATATATTATAGGTTATGTTATCATTCTATTTTCATCAAAACTTATCATTTTTGTTAAGTTTAGTGGTGCTGCTGTGTTTAAAGACCGTTTTTTAGGCTCGTGGTCAATATCTATAGTCATGGTTATGTGTTTTGTGCCTGACTGTAAGCACTACAGTTACCCAAAGAGTTTGTAAATTTTTTACATTCGTAGGCAAGATCGAGAACCTTCAAAGCACTCCTTAGTTTGCAGTTGTCATATTATAATGCCCAAAAAGAGCCAGCGCAACAATATGATAGCATTTTGTAACCCTCGGGTAGGTACAAGTAGCCGAAGTAATCTCTCCTGATTTATTTAGCGTAAACTGCAATAGGAACATTTAATAAGATAAATATTTATAAAATCTATGGGAAGCAGAGTACCTACCTGTACTCTATATATTTTATCCTTCATGCTGGCATGTATTTCCCTTCTAATAATCATAAAATCAGCATCAAACTGCATGCTTTTTACATGATTGGATTCCAATGCATTTTCACCCCTTTTTATCATTTTATTCTCGTCTTCAAAAACCTCAATAATGTCGCAGATCTTCAAAACATCATTGGATGCCATTTTCTATCAAAATTCTGACTTCAAATAGTTTTATTTAACTAAAAAGTACACAAAATAAATCACACTTGCATACTAAAACATAACTTCAAAAAAGTCAAATGGGCGAAAAATAATAATTAGACTTACCTTTTATCAAAAATACTTTGTTAAAACGTTGAACTGTCCTAAGTTTTCACCAAATATTGACCTGGCCACTCTTATTCACGTCAGGACTAATAACAAACTTGAAAATAAAATCGTCATATGAGAAAATTGCACGCTTTCTCGGATTGTTTGGAAAGGTTTCTTAGCTCCGCCCATTTGTGACGTCACGCTTAGGTAGTCCATTAATCATGATATCGAGTGTCACATATCTTGTTGTTCGCAGTATTCGCGAGCTTATCTTCCCCTGTATCTGTTGGATTTTTGGACAATCGTACAAGTAGACGATTTCTACTTCGATACACTCTCAACCTTCTGTTGGGAGCGTAGAGTACTTTCCTTTTGTCCAGAATTCGCCTCAATTCCAATTAACAATGGATTCCCAGTTTTGGGAAAAACGTTGACCGCCATCTATCCAGTGACAGCTACATATGAGGGTTCAACATATTTTACCGAGATGGCGCTGTCTTGTTTGTTGCCAGCGACAGCGCCATCTCAGTATAATCTGGTGAACCCCCATATGTAGCTGTCACTGGATAGATGGCGCTGCCGCTGACAGGAAGCAAGGCAGCGCCATCTCAGTAAAATCGAGTGAACTCCAATATGTAGCTGTCACTGGATAGATGGCGGTTAACGATTTTTCCCAAAACTGCGAATCCACTGATAATTCGAATGTATTCGAGATGTATGCAGGGAATATATACCTTAAATCTAGTTTAAATTTCGATTACTGTTAAGGTTCTAACTTGTTCATTACAGGCGCCAGCTCCGATCTGAGACAAGCGACTTCTCTATAGCAATTCAGATGGTGAAGGACTGGGGCATGTCCGAGAAGGCCGGTCAACGAAGGATGGTGGAGAACCCCAAGAGATTCTGGGGTCCTCGACTAACTAAATGGTAAGTGTCCGTTTAGACAATTAGAGCGACGAAAAAATAAGTAATTAACTAAAAATATGGCTTCTTTCAACAGGTCGATAGTGAGATCAAGAGAATATTAACAGAGAGCTATGACAGAGCGAAGCAACATCCTCAAGTCCCACGTCATTACCTATTCTGTCGTCGCTCTAATTGCCTAAAGGGACACTCACCATTTCGTTCGTCGAGGACACCAGAAGCTCTTGGGGTTCTCCACTATCCTTCGTAGACTGGCCTTCTCGAACATGCCCCAGTCTTTCACCATCTGAGTTGCTATAGAAGTCGCCTGTCTCAGATCGGAGCTGGCGCCTGTAATGAACAAGTTACAACCTTAAAAGTAATCGAAATTTAAACTGGATTTAAGGTATATATTCCCTGCATACATCTCGAATACATTCGAATTATCAATGGATTCGCAGTTTTGGGAAAAATCGTTAACCGCCATCTATCCAGTGACAGCTACATATTGGAGTTCACTCGATTTTACTGAGATGGCGCTGCCTTGCTTCCCGCCATTTATCCAGTGACAGCTACATATGGGGGTTCACCAGATTATACTGAGATGGCGCTGTCGCTGGCGAGCAACTAGTGACTTTACGAGCAACAAGACGTCGCCATCTCGGTAAAATATCGTGAACCCTCATATGTAGCTGTCACTGGATAGATGGCGGTCAACGTCTTTTCCCAAAACTGCGAATCCATTGATAATTCGAATTGAGGCGAATTCTGGACAAAAGGAAAGTACTCTACGTTCCCAACAGAAGGTTGAAAATGTATCGAAGTAGAAATCGTCTACTTCTACGATTGTCCAAAAATCCAACAGATACAGAGGAAGATAAGCTCGCGAATACTGCAAACAACAAGATATGTGACACTCGATCATGATTAATATATATAACTTCCCAAGTAAAACTGTCGATCCAGTGTATAGAATACACTTTGCAACATACCTTCATAGCTTTCAATGTTAACTGTTATACATACAGGAATTGCGTTACAATCTTTCTTTCCAAATTTCAATTGTTTTCTAAACCGTCGCTTGGTTAACTACTGACAATTAATCAGAGGTTTACCTTCGAATAAGGCGCAATACAACACATATTTTATCTTTAACCTTAGTTTAGTCTTAACTGGTATATTAACAGATTATTAATAAATTTATACATATAGTATTATAATTTTTTAAATATACATAGTTATATAATTCGTAACGAGATAAATCGATTACTTTTAAAAAGTCTAAAAAGTTAAGAGAGTTAAGAAAAAACTTTTAAAAATGGTCTAATTGATAATTTAGTTAGCGAGACTAAACTGATTTTTGTTAAATCAAACCTAGTAATTGGTGTGTGATTTCAAAATATAAGGAAATTGAATCGGTAACGGTTGTTAGCCGAATTACATTTTCAATATCCCTGATTTAAAGGCAACAGAGAATACTTTAGAATTAGTGACGTGGAACCCAGAAGACATGGAACGTATTGGGGAATTTCACGAATGACATACTTGTACTTGTAAATAATTAAATACAATCACGACAATCACATCACAACAATTAAACTACGTTACGTTACAGTGATAAGCAAAAATGTGAGGAGGGGGTATTGTACGATAAGCAAGTTAATTTAGTTAGTGTATAAGCAAGATCATAACGTTTCAAGGCCCGAGAGTTCAAAGTTCTTGATTATTAATAGAGATTCAAACATGATTTTCTCTAAATTTTCCAAAGTAAGTATGAAGTTTTTTGAAAATTGATTACAGTTACGGTAACTATCGCTTTTCACATCTTTACTTAATTTAGGTTGTAAACAACTCAATTTTATTAACTGATAAGTTAGGGGTTAATTGAGTAATTCTTAATTATTTAGCCTAGCAACAAGAGTTGTAGATATAATAATTTTTTAAATCAGGAGTTTATTTCTAATAGCTTTTCTTAAGATCTTAAAAAGATCCCATCTTATGCTGTTGTTGGTTGGTCATTTCGGAAACCCTGGAGCAATCATTTATATATGTAGTTAATTGATCCTTTCTAAAACAAGGCTACTATCAATTTCTCATTGAAACGTTTCACTTATTGGTTACTTCATAGTTTCTGAAAGGGTTTTCCAACGTTCCCCCACCCTTTATAACTTGAAATCTTCATCGATTCTTTTCCAAAGGTACTCACCGTGCCCACCAGGTTGTACAGCTCATCTCCAAAGAACGATGTCGTCATTGTATCGGCCGCCAGGACGCCGATGGGTTCCTTCCTGGGCTCCCTCTCTCCCCTGTCGGCTACCCAATTGGGCGCTGTAGCGGCCCAGGCGGCAATCGAAAGGGCAGCCATCCCCAAGGAGGAAATCAAGGAGGTCTTCATCGGCAACGTATGCCAGGCGGGCGTAGGGCAAGCGCCCGCCAGACAGGTCGCTCTCTTCGCCGGCCTACCAAAGTCCACCGTATGCACGACCGTCAATAAGGTGTGCGCCTCGGGCATGAAGTCCATAATGTTGGCGGCGCAGAGCCTCCGACTCGGCGACCAGGACGTCGCGATGGCCGGCGGCATCGAGTCGATGTCGAACGTGCCATACTACATGAGGAGGGGACAGACGCCGTACGGCGGTGTCACGCTCGTCGACGGCATCGTCCAGGACGGCCTGACGGACGTCTACAACAAGTTCCACATGGGAGTGTGCGCCGAGAACACGGCGAAGAAGTACAAGATCTCGAGGGAACAGCAGGACGAGTACGCCGTGTCGAGTTATAAGAGGAGCGAGGAAGCGTACAGGAACAACGTCTTCGCCTCGGAACTGGTGCCGGTGAACGTGCCGCAGGGGAAGGGGCGACCCGATAAGGTCTTCGGCGAGGACGAGGAGTACAAGCGCGTCAACTTTGAGAAGTTCTCCAAGTTGGCCACGGTGTTCCAAAGGGAAAACGGTAAGGTTGTGGAAAAGTGTTGACTTTCCTTATTTGACTAAAAGCTCGTTCAAAACCACTTAACGTACGTAACGTAACGTAAAAAATTAAATTAACAGACCATAGAAATTAATAACTTGTTCACAACCACTTAACGTAGTACTAAAACTTAAACTATGATCATGCGCGTTGGGTCAAACTGAGAACTTCACCTAACCTCACTTTTTGTATTACTTAAAATTGTTAACATGGAAAGAGACAAAGAAACTCTTCTTGGTATTGACAGATTTGAATAGTTCACTGTTGGGAAAGATTCTAAGGTACTTATATTTCCATCTGAACATGTATGTACTTGTGGGTTATGACGTTGTGACCATTATATGCAATTGTCGACAAAGTCAAATAAGCCAGTTTGATCGAGATGATTATCATTTACATTAATCATGTATTATGTCATGTATTGGTATTTTAATTATGAATAACTCCGGTTTCCAGGCACAGTGACCGCCGGCAACGCCTCCACCCTCAATGACGGCGCCGCGGCCCTCATCCTCACGACCTCCCGGACCGCCGACCGCCTGAATCTCGCACCCCTGGCGAGGGTCGTCGCCTACCAGGACGGCGCCTGCGACCCGATCGACTTCCCCATCGCGCCCGCCGTCGCCATACCGAAGCTGCTCGCCGCGGCCGGCGTGAGCAAGGACGAGGTCGCCCTCTGGGAGATCAACGAGGCGTTCAGCGTCGTCGTGCTCGCCAACCAGCAGATCCTCGACCTGGACCCGGCCAAGGTGAACGTGCACGGCGGCGCCGTCAGCCTCGGCCACCCGATCGGCATGTCCGGCGCGAGGATCGTCGTGCACCTCGTGCACGCCCTCGGGAAGGGCGAAAGGGGCGTCGCGGCGATCTGTAACGGCGGAGGGGGCGCGTCGACGATCATGATCGAGAAATTGTAAGTGGGAGGGCGTCCGGGGCGAAGGTGGGATATGTCTTTATGTGTACGTATGTATGGACGATGTGTAAAGGAGTAATAAACGGTTTTTATTTTACTTACACAAAGTATACCTTATTGCGAGGTAAAGGGCCGCAACACCCCCCAAAATAGGGGATGCTACTTTTAAATTACTGAGATCAAAATTTGACAGATCAAGGGTAACTATTCAGTAAAATCCAAACACCAGATAGGTCAATGTATCCTCTTTCCTGTTACGATATTTTCTGCCATCGGAATACAGAAAAAATTGTTTACATTTGCCAGAATTTCTGAAGGAGTAGAAAATGAGGATATAAACCGCGAGTTGTATTAGTAAACCATTTAATTGACTTATGTGGCTGGATGGCCCTGGTAGCGCAGGCCACATAAACAAAGAAGAAGAGAAGAAAGTATATGAGTTTGTTATCTATGAGTTCAAAATAAGGTACAAAAATGGGACTTGGAATTGGGACTTATTTCTTTGCTTATTCAGAAAATGTATGGATGTCTACAGATAAGGAAATAAAGGGTCCATTGGGTCGCAAATTTTTTTTTACGATAGCGGCACTTCCTTTGTATCTTCTTCTTCTTCTATGGAGCAGGTGTAGTCTTCTTCGGTACTTATACTCGAGAAAGCAGTGGTGTGTGTATGTGTGTGCCATTTATTTATGCTATTTGAAAGTGAATTCATTGTTAGAGTTATTATCGGTAATGATACGCCCATGGACGACAAGGCGGCATCGCTCTTGCGCTCTTCACTACTTAAAAAGCCATTAAGTGTTTTTGTTGGTGTTCCAATTGTGGCTGGACATAGTATACTGCCTAACCCCTACAGATCCCCATATCCCATTATCCCGATCCATGGATCCCCAATATTTCATTACACATATGTACCACACGTCACACCAAGTACCTACTTCTGTTGCCTTTCATTCCTACAGCTCCCGCTTTACTTCCAGGCATTCCGAAGCAGACTCGATCCCCCCGACGCTCACCCTGTACACAAAAGACCCGTGCCCTCTCTGCGACGAACTGAAAGCTGAACTCGCCCCGTACTCGGACAGGGTCAAACTGGAGACGGTCGACATAACCGAGAAAGGGAACGTCCGGTACCTCAGGCTGTACAGGTATGAGATACCGGTGCTGTTCTTGAACGGACGGTACCTGTGCAAGCACCGTTTGGACAGGAGGTTGCTGGAGGAAAGGCTGGGGGAATCGGAGAGGAGGTAACAGCGCATTAACAGTTAGTGCCATAAAGGGCTACTCTTGATGGGGCGATCACCGACTGCGTATATACTGGACCGGATTGCAGTTTCTGGGAATATACATATATGCGAACGATGTCAGTACAATTTTGATGCTTTGAAAGTACTATTTTAGTTGCTTTTAAATGTGGTGAGATGATGTAGATGGGTGCCGATCAATATCCCGACAATTACAATCCCAACAATCAAAACAAAGAAGTTGTAAATGATACCTGTTCATATAGAATAATACCTTTTGCCGTCAACACAATGTTCCTACATTGAATTCAGGCACTTTCTTGAAAAGACAATCAAAGGATGGCATATATAAGTATTTACCTAAGTGGATAGGGTTAAGAGAGTAGCTAGGTGCCTAAGTCATTTATGTTTTTGATTTTTCACTTGTCAGGATTCTGATCATCGGGATTTCAAACTATACCCAATATAGACACCCTACTTTCTAAAATATGTTGCATTCAAGAACTTTCCGATTCAAAGTATTATATACACAAGATTCTATCTATGGAATCGTCGAAATAAAACTAGGTTCCCTTCTATATAAATAAACTTATAATTGCTCGAGGAAGTATCCACCTACCTACACAATAAATCATCGTTAAGAAGGGAATGCTCAACAAGTACTCGTAAGTTTCAATGTAAATTCCATATAAAAAATTTGATCGAAAAGTATACATAGCGACCTTCTATAAAATATAATTTAAACAAAAATTCAACTTATATACTGCGTTTAAATAGGGCGAATGTTGTAGTTATTGTTTGTGGTATGAATGTTGAAGTATAGAGAGGAAGAGTGTTTTACATGTGCCTTGTGTTTCCGAAATTGATCCCGGATTGGTTGGCGCCCTTATTGCTGCCCATCTGGAGGCCGATGATCGTCTGTCCGGCTTTCAGTTTCTCCTCGGAGAAGGTTCTCTCGTTCTTCTCGGCCTCTTTCGGTCCGATGCCGGGCTTGCCGTGTTTCTCCATCTACAACAGAAACAATCAAAAATGCGCCTACAGAGGAAAGTTTAATAACATAGTAAGCGAGGAAAAATTTTCTAGAAAGGTCACTTGGTATCCAGTTTACAGTAAACGAGTTTTCTCCAAATTAATTTGGAACCTTTGGGAACATTCTAACTTGTACTATTCCAGACAGATTAACATATCGAAACATTAACTGTTCTAACGACTGCTGTGGGTGATATTCGTGCATAAAATTATTCGAGGAAACGATTAATGAGTGTGCTTGTACGGGCCGCGTATTAGCAATTATAAAATTTTTCCCACAGACAATAATGGCTCGTGAATTCTCGACGCGCCACCACCGTGAAATCATTTTAAACTCGGCCCATAAATTTAATAACACATATTTCAAATTGTAGTGAAAAGGCCTAAAGGATGAGCTCGAGGTTACTTTTAAAAGAGTGAAATAATCACAAAGAAGGATCTAAAAGACTTGTAAATTCCTTTACGAGATCCAGAATGTATATTTCAGAACTCTCCGTCGCTTTAGAATCCAAAAGTTATTCTGTATTAAACTAGATGGCCAAACTCTGAATGCAACTACCGAAATATTTATGGAAGGGTTCCACAGGATCCCAGTAAAGATACCTTTCTCCCTAGGGATTGGATGCAGATGACGACCGAGTTCAGGTTCTGCCTCTCCCACAGGTCGACGGTCTGGAAGGTCTCCTGTGCCGGAACTCCCAACTCCTTCGCAGCGTCTAAGAAGGCGTTGATGTTCTCCATACACTTAAACGCCATCTGCGAGTTGTTCACCTTCTTGACCATGCCAGGTTTGATGGAGTTCACCAATCTAAAGAAAACAAAAATTTAATACCACTAATTAGGGAGGTAGGTAATAACGATTACGAGTTTACTTTTTGCTTTATTGTAGTGCCTGTGTTGTCTCTCCTTTATGGTGTTTATTTAAAAAGTAAAGTAGCGGTAATGGGATTAAATTGTTCCGTAGCTGTAATCTGAAGTTGTGGGAGTGCATTTCTAACGAGGAGAAAACCGATTTAATCCATTTAACAGGAGGAAAAGTAAAACGGTTAAATAACCCGAAATTGAATCCATGTATCAAACCATCATTTTTAATAGGAATTACGTGTCCCGTCTGAGCATTTAACGCTCGTTAATGAGTTAAAAATAAATTATTACTCCGTATGTTTAAAAAGGAATGTTATCTGAACAAATTTGAAGTATGTACATTGTCCTCGTGACATCGGGATGGATTTACTTACTTCCGAAGTATTCATAGCTAGATTGATAAAACATTGTAAATTTGAACACTTCATAGGCAAGTTTCAGCTTGATCGATTGTTTTTCTGAATTATCTATAGACATTCATTTCCATTAGGTTGTTGAAGATTGAGTGCATTTAATTTCGAAACGTTTATGGTTAGATTAGTGCGGCTTTGTAAATTTATAAAGTGTTGTATAGTAAACGTTCCAACCAAATTTCAATCCAATTCATTAAGGGCCAACTGCACCGTTGCAATTGATAAGTGATGCTTACCTAAGCTTAACTTGAAATTTTAAGCGTCACTTAAAAATTATCAACTGCACCGCCAATACTTATCCTGCCCTTAATTAAGCCGCAATTTACTAGGGTTTTTATTTTTGGTTGGTTGCATCTCGCACTAAACAGTATACTCCGTGTATTGATAATGGAAAAGAAGAGAGTAAGAACTGTAAACTACACCATGAGTGAAAAAATTAGGTTGATGGAGCTTGTTAGAGATTTTAAAGTAATTATAGAATGTAAGAAGACTATATTCATATTAATTTCAAACTTTCAAACACCATACGTAACGTACACAACAAAACACAAACACATAACCACAAATAGTAGGTTATTGTGTCCCTTATGCCCGTTTGCACCAATTCTACTTAAATCAGTACATAGCAGCAAAGTGATACTTGTTTAAACCCAGCTTAAAATTGTGTGGCTTGCCCCAGTTGCACTTAAAAAATACTTAGCTAAGGTACGGTGGAAGGTTGGTAGCACTTGGAATTATCATGTTTCGTGATTAAATAGACTACCTAAGTGCTGACGTCACGCGAGGGGGCGGAGCTTCCAAACCTTTCCAAACAAATTTAGAAAGCACACAATTTGTCCGTAAGAGAGTTTTAATTTTACATTTATTCAAAATTTTGTTGTAAATAAGAGTTGCCAGCGATATATTGTGATAAAGTTTGTTCAAACCTATGTTATCACCAAATATTTCTAGATAGGTAAGTAGTATAATGTACTTTTGGCCCATATTATATATTATAGGTTATGTTATCATTTTATTTTCATCAAAATTTATCATTTTTGCTAAGTTTAGTGGTGCTGCTGTGTTTAAAGACCGTTTTTTAGGCTCGTGGTCAATATTTATAGTCATGGTTACGTGTTTTGTGCCCGACTGTAAGCACTACAGTGACCAATAAGGTTGTAATTTTTTTACATCCAGAGGCAAGATCGAGAACCTTCAGAGCACTCCTTAGTTTGCAGTTGTCATATTATAATGCCTAAAAAGAGCCAGCGCAGCAATATGATGGCATTTTGTACCCCTCGGGCAGGTACAAGTAGCCGAAATAATCTCTCCTGATTTATTTAGCATAAACTGCAATAGGAACATTTAATAAGATAGATATCTATAAAATCTATGGGAAGCAGAATACATACCTGTACTCTATATATTTTATCCTTCATGCTGGCATGTATTTCCCCTCTAATAATCATAAAGTCAGCATCAAACTGCATGCTTTTTACATCGGATTCCAATGCATTTTCACCCCTTTTTATCATTTTATTCTCGTCTTCAAAAAACTCAATAATGTCGCAGACCTTCAAAACATGTTTGGATGCCATTTTCAATCAAAATTCTGACTTCAAATGGTTTTATTTAACTACAAAGTACACAAAATAAATCACACTTGCATACAAAAACATAACCTCAAAAAAGTAAAATGGGCGAAAAATAATAATTAGACTTACCTTTTATCAAAAATACTTTGTTAAAACGTTGAACCGTCCTAAGTTTTCACCAAATATTGACCTGGCCACTCTTATTCACGTCAAAACTAATAACAAACTTGAAAATAAAATCGTCATATGAGAAAACTGTACGCTTTCTCGGATTGTTTGGAAAGGTTTCTTAACTCCGCCCATTTGTGACGTCACGCTTAGGTAGTCCATTGTCAAGTGACAACTAGTCAGGTCGTGGTTTTGTGGTTATGTTTGTTAGTTGTTGTTTTTAGCATAGTTTTTAGTGTTAGTTAATGCAACCTCTAAAATGAGCGAGAATAAAAGAATGAGAAGTGCCAATTACACTATCCAAGAAATGGAACTCCTCCTCAATCTGGTCAGCTAATGCCAACTAAACAATCAAGAAATATTTATTTTACATATTGTATAAGATACAAATCACAAGGATATTCTAAATGTTCCTCAATTCCTTCCAACAAGTCAACAACAAAAGTGTGGTTGCTTTCGAGATTCACCTTCTATAATAGGCAACATCATGAAATGAATAAAAATATTCTTCTCTGTGTAGATTCTACGTGGTATTTCAAATTCTATTAAATTTACTGCATTTTATTCAAAAATATCTTCAAATATTTGCAACATTTCTTTGCTTCTCAAAATAAACAGCACAAAACCTCAAAGTCTCTATACACAACAAGGTTAAGTCAAAGTTAAACCGAGAATATTCTTGGCTTAGTTAAACCTCATTCTAAGGTGAGCTTAGTGGTGAAATGTCACCATGTGCAAACCATTTTTTGAATTAAAGTGTTACTTAGGGTTAAGTGTAACTGGTGCAAACGGGCATTATAGTTTAAGCTGATGTTAAGGGGAGGTTTATGTACCGTTTAAATTAAGTGACACAACAGTTTAAGCTTCACTTAGATGTTGGTGCAGTTCACTTTAAATTTTAAGTGACACTTAACTCTAAGCCGAGGTGGTGCAGTTGACCCTCAGTCCTGAATTTTTTGTAAAACTTAATTTGCACCAAAACCAAAATGTCGTAGATACGACATAAGAATTTGCCTAAGGAGACAACTATACTTTAGTGAGACTTTGTAAACATTGACTGAAAATCGCCTAGACTCACTTGCAGAGCAACGTGCCGTCCTTCAGCACCTCGAAGAAGTTGTCCATGTCGCCTGCGGTACTGACGTTTTCGTCGGTGATCAGATTGATCCATTCCAGGCATTCTTTGGCTAATTCTTCGCTGTACTTAGCGTTAACCTGAAACAGAAAACTGCGATCACTAACTTGTACAATTGCGCTAAACCACAGTACAGAAATTGCTAGTGAATGAAACTCCTTTTCACCCTTGTAAGCGCAGTAGGTGGTAATCCATTTGCAATTTCAATTTCGCCGTTGAATGCAACAATCGAATATTGCCCGGAGCACAAAAGGAAAAGTACGTGATTTGCCACCGTGCTCGAAAGTGTAAATACGAGACATGTACGTAAATAAATTCCGGTGAATGTGTGATTAACAAGTACACATGGCAAACAATCATTATCGCAGATGGGCGACTTGTGAAAATATTGCTTTCGTAAACACACGTATTGTAATGAAACTAAACGATGATTCGAGTCACCATGCATTCGCACATGGCAGAGAGGGCGTTATTCATACAAACGTCATGTTGTAATAATAAATATTCCTTAGCGGCTTTTGATAGTTTGTTTGGCAAATTCTTTCCACTGCGATTAGATAAAGAGTTGCGGCTTGTTTATTTATTTCAATAGGAAAGGAACAAACTTTCAAGCCAATCCAGAACGTGGAAAAATGTACTCATAATACATTGACAATACAATCTAACGTTTTTGATAAAAGATTTCCAACTCCTCATTTAAGTACTTTTCTTCAAGATAACCAGATAGGCTGCCTAAAAAGGGCATTATTCCATGGGACCCCAAACCTCTTCCCAGGAGGCTTCTCTCACTATTTTCACCCCTTGTGAAATTTTGTAGCTCTAGATGTGTTAAAAGTGACCCAAGAAGCTTCCAGAATTTTTTAAAAGCAACTGAGTTCACACCTACTGCCGTTTGAGATGCCCAAGAAGATAATTTTGAAAAGTACCTCTTCTAGACTGAGTTAAAAGGATCGCTAAAACTAATTACACAATTAAGTGAGTCACTGTCCGCAATTACTACTAACTTGTTGCTATCGATAAGGTTTCCGTGTTAGTTATCGTCGCGGAAAAAATTTTATTTCGGTCACTTCCTCAGGAAATCATTTCATCCTCGTCGACGAATTTTAATTACGAGATTAACCGTTGATTAATCGTTAACCTTCTAAAGATCGGCTTGATGTAATGAGAGCTCGTAGATGGAATAATATAGAAGTGTTCTCTGTGTGTACGCGTTGGAGTTTAATTTCTTTCCAATTAGAGATAAGCATGGTATTTGGGTCGATAGTAAATAAACAATTATAATTCCAACGAGCGTGCATAAGATATTTCTTCGCTCCGGGAAACCCTCTGTTTCTGATTCAGGTTACTCACTAGGAGTCACATCTGGAAAATTCTAGGGTGACGAGGTACAGAATTATGCTACAGCACGACATTTCCATGTTAAACGTATAATTTCTTGGAAGAAGAGTTTTCTAGATGGTTTTAAAAAGATTCTAAAAGCTAAGATATCTGGGAGTCTAACCAACAGTCCAACATTAATTCCAGAAAACTGCCAGATGACCTCCTGTTCAAAGGATGGAAGATTGGACTCCTTCAAGAGGAGACGGTTTTAGGACAGTTTTGAAGTTGTCCCTTTAAAAATTAAACGAAATGCCAAAACCAAATTGACCATTTTCACCACTTTTACAAGAAATAAGTAATTTTCAGATCCAACTAGATTTGGTACATCCTCTTTAAAAAACTTTACAAATCGGTTGTAAAAACTACCTACTACTTGGTACTAAACCATATGCTCAATTAGATCCACCCGATAACAATTCTCCTAATGACAGCGATAACTTATCTAAATTGGGATTTTATTAATAAACCACGCACACACATCGACAGATTTTATAATTATTTCCAATCGGCTTCGAACACGTTCGACGCGAACAATGGGAACTAAATTAAACGTAAAAAGTGAGTGCCGTACGACAGGCACAATGGAATAATGGCATCGTAACTTCGCCTTAAAATAGTAAGGACTAATTAAATGCGTGCGCTATCGACGTAACGACGCGCGGAATTGCAAAATGGAACGAATTCGGTAATAACCCGAAGCCGACGATTGTCAAGTTATGTTAATTACAAAATTCAATCGAATCCACGTTAGTCCAGTTCGTCTTAACGGGTCATGTTTGTAGTGCGATAAGTAATGAACGTTATTATCAAACTGTAAGGGAATGAGTAACTTCTTAAAAAAGGCGAATCAGTTTGTAACAAACTTCTCAGAGAATCCTTGAAACATTTTTGATTAGGCAACGTCGCACCTACTACCCCTTCCACTCATCCGTGCGCCGTTGCCGGATTAACCGCGTCGTTCCGAGACCTGCGTACAAGACGTTTCAAACTGACGTGTATTCAGAATTTGTACCCGTCTTTTCGAAAAATGTAGAGAATTTTAAATATTTTCAGTTATAAGAAAGGTTATGGAGAGAACAACTTGTTAAACTGGCTAACTACCAATAAGTTTAAGACGCTTTTTGATGCTTAGTTAACTGCGATCTACGATTCCCTTTCCAACAAACGGTTCAGTTATTTTCACTCAAACTTTACACGTTCGGGGTCCGTTAAATAGGAAGTGCGCTCGTCCGCAGCGACGTTTCGAGAATGCCAATTACACATCTTCAGCCCGATGAATATTCATCGTGGACGGCCGATACCAGAAATGGCGGCACTTTCGATTAACATAATATCCGGAAAGATAAGGGATCTTATTAAAGGCAGATGCGACATATTGCACGAGACGATAAAAAAGTAATTAGCATTAATCCCGCAACGCTCGTTAAATACTAATCAAACGTTGATTGGTTTGATCTTATTTGATTGGTTGCGATTGGTGGAGTGATAGTCTTTACTGAAATTCTGACGTACTTGAAACCACTGACACGTATTCAATGAAGTCGAGATTTTCGTCAAGACGCTCATCGAGTTTAAAGTATTAATTTCCGTTTCGAATCAGACGCAGTTCAAAGACGTATCTTCAAAAAATGCAGTCGATGCGTCCCACGGAACAAACTGACTGGAATTGGGCGAGTTTGATTGGTCCGACCGCCCTCGCTGTTCCGTGATTGGTCGGTGTCCTTTACAAACTTCCCGAGCTGTCTTAAATTAGTTGTCCCGTGCTCGCGATTGTATTCTCCCACGGAACGCTATTTTCCGATCACGTGACTGTGACGATACACACCGAGACGTTCCCTGATTGGTCACTTTTTGCTTTCCCAGAAGGTGACTCGACACCCACGCTCCTCCTCGAGACAAAAGAGCCGTTTTTTCCACGAACCGACTCGTCTGGTCGTGACACGATCTCTCTCTATCTCCCTCTCTTTCTCTCTCGTTTGGTCTTCGATGCGATGAAGACGGTAAATAAAGCGAACCGGTCGAGACTAATTGAGCGCGGAGCATTTGTTTACCAGAAAAGGAATGCGAAAGGAAAGGGACACGTCGCTTTTCGAACGTACGTACTAAAGTCACTAGATGTATAAAGTAGCGCAATTCGGCCGCCATTTTGATTTCAAAATTACGCGGTAAATTCAAATGTTGGGCAAGTGATGCTATTTGGTTGCATATCTTTGAAAAAAAATGACATGTTTGAAATGACATGACATGACAAACAACCAAAATGTTTTGCATTCGGAGTAGTTTGCGAAATTTGTAGGAGAAATCAAAACGAAAACTTGTAATGGCAACGTTTTGTTTATTACGATTGAACTTGAACTTCCTCCCGTGACAACTTAAAATGGCAATTGAGAAGCGTTTGACAACTGTAACTCCGTCATATATCTAGTGACTTTAGTACGTACGAAATATACATATTTCGAAATTAAAAAATTAAAAACCGCCCATTTTAAAAAGGCCGCCAAATAGATGCAAACCGACCGTTTGTCATGTTCTATGATTGTAAAACACTGTCTGTGGTTTTAGTTTATATTTAACGTCAAATATTCAGTAATGTAGACGTTCTGTGGTAATTACTGTGATAGATAGGGACTGAAACGTATGATCATTAAATCAATCTAACCATAGATGACTCAGGCAACCTAACCAAACTACTTTTTTTAGTTCTG
Source organism: Cryptocephalus moraei (assembly GCA_946251905.1). Taxonomy (NCBI): domain Eukaryota; kingdom Metazoa; phylum Arthropoda; class Insecta; order Coleoptera; family Chrysomelidae; genus Cryptocephalus; species Cryptocephalus moraei. Next base: position 17,291,977 of record OX276465.1, on the reverse strand, counting down.
TCCTCAGAAACCCACGTATTTCATACCAATATTCCAGTGGTGCCAACGATACTTTGATGATTTCCCTCAAGCGGGTGCTTAGTGACGTCATATGACCTACCCTTCTAGATTCCTATCAGAAAATCGAGATCAAAATTAATTGGCGAAGGATGTTACCATCCAATAGTTTTCATGTTTTTTTTTATTTTGAAATAAAAAACTAGACAGTAAAATAAAATACACATATTTTTTCTTTTAAAATTAACTTTGAACTTTGGGTACCGTCACTAAGCGCCCATTTTAAAAACGCCGCCAAATAGATGCAAACCGACCGTTTGTCATGTTCTGTGATTGTAAAACATATAGTTTTAGCATAGAGATAAAAGACAGAGGAGGTAACAAATGAGTCAAACAAATAGACCAAAGTGGCTTCTGCATATGGCCGACTTTTACATTTTTGGAATTGACATTGTTCTTTCGGTTGCCCCTTCTACTACAGCTGCCATTTTTAGCCAACTCTTCTTTAAATTTATGTTTCGTTCTAGCTTATATTTTCAAAAATTATCCCTCTGTTTTAGTTTTTGTTTCTGAAAACTTCCCGTTTCCATTTGTCGCGGCCATTTTGGAACCGTTGATAGTGGAGAAACCATCTCTACTTAAGCTTTTCCAAGCTTTTTCCATTGTCTTTTCTCTATTGGAAAAACAGTGAAACTGATAATGCAGTTTTTTGCCAACAACAAAATGCTACGCTGTTAATCCATAAATTGTTATGTCAAGTGTGTAATCCGCTTGATGTCCCACCTTTGACCACGTTGACCTCAGAAAAGCTTTCCTAATTAATCACGTCATTTAATATGAGCACTCCATTGCACTCTATCTAATTAAAAACGTAATGGAATTGCAAAAATGGTGAATTTAATTTTAATGGTTTTATTTGATTAAATTTTCTCTCAACTAGTCACTCAACTAAAATGTAATTTAAATCTTTTCTACCTTCAATTTGGTTAAAAATCACCAAAGATTGATGAAACTCGTCCTTGAAGAGTCCAACTTGAGACCATGACATAGTCGATTTTCCAGGAAATGAACCCTTAACTAACTCCATTCCAAAGTCTGTCACATCAAGAACGTCAGTCATTTTTAACGATCCCATTGTACCTACCCGCCTTCGACTTGATTAGTAAATATCCGGTGTCCCATCGCACACAATTCTCGATAAATCGATCTGTCGTCATCGTCTATATAAAGATATGAGTACAGAGACACTCTAATGTAACGAAAACGGAAAGTTATCGAGATTTTTTTTTTTAAATTTTATTCTTTACAAAATCGTTCACACATCAATCGATATCACAAAGTAAACAGAAGTCGTCTGTCTTTCTCTCTCTCTGTCTCTCCGATAATGTATCAATAGTAATAAAGATTCAGCATTTGGGTTTATCAGTATAGGTTAACGTATCGAAATAACGTAGAAAACGGTTGAGTTGAATTTTATCGATATTTCGAATTTGGCGGTATATTACAATATGGCGGAATTTTAAAGAACTTAAAAGGTCCTAATAAGTGTCTCCAGTTAATGCCAATGAAAACACATTCGAAAGGAGACGAGCACTACCAAAAATTTAAGCTGAGACGAAGAAGATGAAATGTTTTTTCATATAATGGCAAGAGAAGAATAAAAAGTAAAGGAAGAATTCTTCAAAAATAGTTCCAATACTACCAACTTAATATAGTCCCAGCACATCGCAATTTATGTGTTCCGTGTATATATGGTTATGTATATTGTCAACCTAAAAGATACACGAAACACATAAATTGCGAAGTGCTGGGACTATATTAAGTTGGTAGTATTGGATGATCCTGACGTCATCAAAATGACGTGCATCGGGATTTGTTTTGAAAAGAGCGTAGTTACCTACTAAGACGAAAAAAATAACCTTTCTAAAATGGCTCGAGAAAGAACCAAATGAAGTAAAATGTCGATGGAATAACCAAAATGGCGCCGGCAAGAAAACTTAGTTGAGCCATAATCATAAAAGCAAATAAGACTAAGGCGATGGCTATAACAGGCTTATAACAGCGTTATTATAGCCATCGAGAGCGAAACCGAAACGTCCGTCTCAGATTATGTCACGCCGGCCGTATTTAATATTCCTTTCGTCTTTAACCTCATTCTCTCGGTGCCAAGGAGGTTCAGATGCACATTTAAGTACTGATAATCCGTGTCATGAGACGTCGAAACACATGCCAAATATGGTGGAAAAAGTCGAGGCACGTATCAATACCGATCGGGCAGAAATCAAAACCGTCCTTGACAATGCCGAATAATCGACGTAACAACTGTTCCACCCGATCCGTGGCAGTGTGGGAGACTTACGGGATCAATTCGCTAATCCGAATCGGATTAGGAACGGTTTTAGCGACGAAGCAGGGAGTTACGTCATGTCGAAATGGGTTACGGTTACGGTAACGTCTGGTGATTTAATGAACACCCGATATGGTTCTAGTATCGAAATTAATGACTAGAAACTAATAAAAAATCGAAAAGCGACACGTGTAAACTGATGTTATTAAACTTTAATATACACATTTGATATTAGAAGCTATATTCAAAATTTTAAATAAATTCTTGAAGCGGTTTTTAAGTAGATTTCAAAAAACCGAAAAACGACAGGTGTAAAGTGCTCTTCAAAGACGATTTAGCTAAAAAAGTTATTAAACTTTATTATACACATTCGATAGTAGAAGCTATATTCAAAATTTAAAAAAAAATCTTTAAGCGGATTTTAAGAAGATTTCAAAAAACCGAAAAACGACAGGTGTAAAGTGCTCTTCAGAGACGATTTAGCTAAAAAGGTTATTAGACTTTATTATACATATTCGATAGTAGAAGCTATATTCAAAATTTAAAAAAAATTCTTTAAGCGGATTTTGAGTAGATTTCAAAAAACCGAAAAACGACAGGTGTAAAGTGCTCTTCAAAGACGATTTAGCTAAAAAAGTTATTAAACTTTATTATACACATTTGATATTAGAAGCTATATTCAAAATTTGAAAAATTTTCTTTAAGCGGATTTTGAGAAGATTTCAAAAAACCGAAAAACGACAAGAGTAAAGTGCCCTTCAAAGACGAGCTAGCTGAGGAAGTTATTAAACTTTATTATACACATTCGATAGTAGAAGCTATATTCAAAATTTGAAAAAAATTCTTTAAGCGGATTTTGAGAAGATTTCAAAAAACCGAAAAACGACAGGTGTAAAGTGCTCTTCAGGGACGATTTAGCTAAAAAAGTTATTAAACTTTATTGTACACATTCGATAGTAGAAATTGTATTGAAAATTTTAAAAAAATTCTTGAAGCGGATTTTGAGAAAATTTCAAAAAACCGAAAAAACGGCAGGTGTAAAGTGCTCTTCAAAGACGATTTAGCTAAAAAAGTTATTGAACTTTATTATACACATTCGATAGTAGAAGCTATATTCAAAATTTAAAAAAAATCTTTAAGCGGATTTTGAGAAGATTTCAAAAACCGAAAAACGACAGGTGTAAAGTGCTCTTCAGAGACGATTTAGCTCAAAAAGTTATTAGACTTTATTATACATATTCGATAGTAGAAGTTATATTCAAAATTTAAAAAAAAAATGTGGCGGATTTCGAGAAAATTTCAAAAAAACCGAAAAATCGACAAGAGTAAAGTGCCCTTCAAAGACGAGCTAGCTAAGGAAGTTATTAAACTTTATTATACACATTCGATAGTAGAAGCTATATTCAAAATTTGAAAAAAAATCTTTAAGCGGATTTTGAGAAGATTTCAAAAAACCGAAAAACGACAGGTGTAAAGTGCTCTTCAGAGACGATTTAGCTAAAAAAGTTATTAGACTTTATTATACATATTCGATAGTAGAAGCTATATTCAAAATTTGAAAAAAATCTTTAAGCGGATTTTGAGAAGATTTCAAAAAACCGAAAAACGACAGGTGTAAAGTGCTCTTCAAAGACGATTTAGCTAAAAAAGTTATTAGACTTTATTATACATATTCGATAGTAGAAGCTATATTCAAAATTTGAAAAAAATCTTTAAGCGGATTTTGAGAAGATTTCAAAAAACCGAAAAACGACAGGTGTAAAGTGCTCTTCAGACACGATTTAGCTAAAAAAGTTATTAGACTTTATTATACATATTCGATAGTAAAAGTTATATTCAAAATTTAAAAAAAAATGTAGCGGATTTCGAGAGAATTTCAAAAAAACCGAAAAATCGACAAGAGTAAAGTGCACTTCAAAGAAGATCTAGCTAAAGAAGTTATTAAACTTTATTGTACACATTCGATAGTAGAAATTGTATTCAAAATTTAAAAAAAATTCTTGTAGCGGATTTTGAGTAGATTTCAAAAAACCGAAAAACGACAGGTGTAAAGTGCTCTTCAGAGACGATTTAGCTCAAAAAGTTATTAGACTTTATTATACATATTCGATAGTAGAAGTTATATTCAAAATTTAAAAAAAAATGTGGCGGATTTCGAGAAAATTTCAAAAAACCGAAAAATCGACAAGAGTAAAGTGCCCTTCAAAGACGAGCTAGCTAAGGAAGTTATTAAACTTTATTATACACATTCGATAGTAGAAGCTATATTCAAAATTTGAAAAAAATTCTTTAAGCGGATTTTGAGAAGATTTCAAAAAACCGAAAAACGACAGGTGTAAAGTGCTCTTCAGGGACGATTTAGCTAAAAAAGTTATTAAACTCTATTATACACATTCTAAAGTAGAAGTTATATTCAAAATTTTAAAACATTCCTTATCACGGACTTCGAGAAAATTTCAAAAAACCTAAAATCGAACTAGGTATGGACAACTTAAAACATCCAGAAATGCTCTACTAACTCAAATTAGAGAAATTAACTACACTACAATACTTCGTACAAGCAATTACAACTTATCGCCACTCCTGAACCAATCCCACTTCTTATTTAAATTTAAGGTTTAACAAGCTTTCTCGTGAGTCCCGTTGGGCGTTCCAGAACGCGTCCCGGATGCTGGATACGATATATTGATCGACCTGATAACCTACATTCCAGACAGGCGTCCCGATCAGACACGGTAACCTGGAAAGTCTGGACCAAATTTAATGGAGAATTTTATGACGCAAAACGTTAATGGAAAAATCAGTTTGTTGTATAATGAGTAGAACTTTGCATATGTCTGTCATCCAAATAAGTACCTAATTTGATGGTAAATAGTTATTTAATGGGTGAGGGTGAGGTGGGGGGGGGGGGGCAGCGATGGATTTGTTCTGGAATACGTAAATTAGGTATATGCGTTTGGTATATTTTTCATACTTTGGTGATGCACTGCGTATAAGTACCTACTATCTAGACTATGTCTTGCCTATATCTTAAGTACCTAGTGCTTTTTATGTATAACTTCTTATACGGCGTAATGCACACTATTGATAGTATAATTGGCAAATCATATTATATGGACCATGGACCAAACTTGATTTTAAAACAGTTTCCTTGCATATTTCATTACAATTTTGCATATAAGTCTCGACAGTTAAAACAAGTACAATGGAACCGAAAACGTAGGACCAACCAACTGCTCGTTTGGTAGGTATTTTTTTCCTTCCTTTTATCGTCGTCGACCCGTTTCGATAAAAAAAAGAAGCTTATTAAGCATTCCGTACAAAACCTCACGACACGTTCTCCGACCGGAAACGCCTATTCGAGTCGATCACCTGCTGAATAATCTTTTATGTTTCTTCGAGGCGATAATAATTAGCTGATAGCTACAAATTCGCTTGTCTACAGACGACACAAACATGAATTTACCTATTAGTTACTGAATCAAGCACTTCACTAAAATTTAAGGCGAATTTACACGTATCCAGTTGCTAAAACATCACGGCGAATTTACACGTGTCCGGCAAGCAAAATATGAGACGAATTTACACGTGTCGAGTAGCTAAAATCCAAGACGAATTGACACGAAGCAAGTAGCTAAAATTTAAGGCGGATGTACAAGTGTCCAGTAACCAAACTCTAAGGCTAAGGCGAATTTACGTGTCGAGCAGCTAAAATTTAAGGCGGATTCACACGAAGCAAGTTCGTAAATCAAGTACTAACTAAAATTTAAGGCGGATTTACACGTGTCCAGTAACCAATCTAAGGGAATTTCCGTGCGCCCAGTAACTAAGATATAAATTGAATTTAAACCTAAGGCGAATTTACACGTGTCGAGCAGCTAAAATATAAGGCGAATTTACACAAAGTGTACACAAAGCATATTCGTAAATCAAAGCGCCTCAAATTTAAGGCGGATTAACGTGTCCAACAGCTAAAATATAACGCGAACTTACAAGTGTCCAGTAACTAAAATCCAAGGAGAATTTACACGCGTCGGCCAGCTCAAATTCAAGGCGAATTTACACAAAGTTCTTAAATCAAGTAGGTAAAATTTAAAGCGAATTAACACGAAGCAAGTTCATAACTCAAGTAGCTAAAATTTAAGGCAGATTAACATGTCCAACAGCTAAAATATAAAGCGAATTTAGATGTGTCCAGTAACCAAAATCTGAGGCGAATTTATAAGTGTCGGGCTGCTAAAATTTAAGGCGAATTTACACAAAAAGCAAGTTCATAACTCAAGGAGTTCAAATTTAAGGCTGATTTACGTGTCTCCTAGTCAAAATATAACGCGAATTTACACGTATCGAGCAGTTAAAATATAAGGCGAATTTACACAAAGTGTACACAAAGCAAATTCGCAAATCAGTGTCTCAAATTTAAGGCGGATTACCGTGTCCAACGCCTAAAATATAACGCGAACTTACAAGTGTCCAGTAACTAAAATCCAAGGAGAATTTACACGCGTCGGCCAGCTCAAATTTAAGGCGAATTTACACAAAGTTCTTAGATCAAGTAGCTGAAATATAAAGCGAATTTACACGAAACAAGTTCTTAACTCAAGTAGCTAAAATTTAAGGCAGATTAACGCGTCCAATGGCTAAAATATAAGGCAAATTTACACGTGTCCAGTAAGCAAAACTTGAGACGAGTTTACAAGTGTCGGGCAGCTAAAATTTAAGGCGAATTTACACAAAAATCAAGTTCACAACTCAAGTAGTTCAAATTTAAGGTCGATTTAAGTGTCCCATAGGTAAAATATAAGGCGAATTTACACGTTTCGAGCAGCTAAAATATAAGGCGAATTTACACAAAGTGTACTCAAAGCAAATTCGTAAATCAAAGCGCCTCAAATTTAAGGCGGATTAACGTGTCCAACGGCTAAAATATAACGCGAACTTACAAGTGTCCAGTAAATAAAATCTAAGGAGAATTTACACGCGTCGGCCAGCTCAAATTTAAGGCGAATTTACACAAGTTCTTAAATCAAGTAGCTGAAATATAAAGCGAATTTACACGAAACAAGTTCTTAACTCAAGTAGCTAAAATTTAAGGCAGATTAACGTGTCCAATAGCAAAAATATAAGGCGAATTTACACGTGTCCAGTAAGCAAAATTTGAGAGGAATTTACAAGTGTCGGGCAGCTAAAATGTAAGGCGAATTTACACAAAGTGTACCTACACAAACAAAATTTGTAAATCAAAGTGTCTCAAATTTAAGGCGGATTAACGTGTCCAACGGCTAAAATATAACGCGAACTTACAAGTGTCCAGTAACTAGAATCTAAGGAGAATTTACACGCGTCGGCCAGCTCAAATTTAAGGCGAATTTACACAAAGTTCATAAATCAAGTAGCTAAAATATAAGGCGAATTTACACAAAGTGCACAAAGCAAATTCGTAAATCAAAGCGTCTCAAATTTAAGGAGGATTGACGTGTCCAACCGCTAAAATATAACGCGAGTTTACAAGTGTCCAGTAACTAGAATCTAAGGAGAATTTACACGTGTCGGCCAGCTCAAATTTAAGGCGAATTTACCCGAAGTTCATAAATCAAGTACCTAGCTAAAATTTAAGGAGAATTAACACGAAACAAGTTCCTAACTCAAGTAGCTAAAATTTAAAGCAGATTAACGCGTTCACTAGCTAAAATATAAAGGCGAATTTACACGTGTCCAGTAACTAAAATCTAAGACAAATTTACACGTGTCAAATACGATGATCAAACAATCAAACGGGCCTACTCGATCAAAGCGTCTTTTGATTTTGAACTGATCATAAGTGAATCTATATACGTATATACCCTCAGTTCATATACTTGATATCTAACACTGAAAGACGCTTTGCAAGTGGCTTACTTACTTGCCAAATTTATATTCGATATTAAATTTGGTGTGTTATACCAGGCGTTCAAAGAAATATTCGGAACTCAAGTTTAGTCCAATTGAAAACGGTCGAAACGTCCAATTAGATCGAAGGAGTTTCTTGATTTTGAACTAATCCAGAAAGGGGATCTATGTATCCGGCGATCAGATATACTTGTGGTAATCAATTTATATACCAGGTGTTCAAAAAAAAAAATCGAATTCGAGTTTAGTTGAGCGGAACGGCCAAATGCTTTCAACTTTCTTACCTTTCTCTGGGCCTCTGCGGCGAACCCGCTCTTCGTCGCCCTGTTCGTGGCCATGATCTCTCCCGAAAATTACTAAAAACCGGGAATAATACGCGACACGGGAACGACACTCCTTCTTCGCTCACGGGAAGAACGCGCACTGGATCCTGGATCAGAGACAGGCCCTCAAATTATCCAAAACCGAATGGAAACGTGTGTGAATGACGACGCACAAGCGCAACTGACTCACCGCAACTGAACGTTGTTGAATTGAGACGTTCGGCGTTCGGGTCACTACGATACTGAGGACGACGACGAGGGACGAGAAACGTTTGGATATGTCTCGTGTCTCGTTGAACGTTGAACGTTCCCACCTTCTTCCACCGGTGGCCGGTGGGTTCCCCTTTGCTTTTTCTTAGTCTCTCTCTCTCTCTTTCTCACACACACACACACACCTCTCTTTTTGTTCTCTCCCTCACACGTTCTTTAGCTCTCTTTCTCTCTCTCTCTCTCTCATTCACCAGAGGATCACGAAGTGACTCGCAGTACGGACACGGGAAAGTAAAATTTACAATTATTTTTTACCTGTCTGATTAACTGGATTTAGTAGAACTTGTAGATTGTAAAACCTTTTTTTTTTTAAATTAAGAAGGTTTAAAGAAGGGTCCATTTGTCGAATTTGAGTAATTCGATATCCAAGAAACATGGTTTGAAAAATTATCTGTATTACGGTTCTAATTTTGAATTTAGACTTTGTGCTATACATAGGCCGTGTTTTTAAAGTGTACCAGCTGCTCGAACACAATGTGCTCGAACAGTCAACCGAACACTTGAGCACTAGCTCGATCAGTGACATTTAAAAACGGTACCTATGCAAGTCTAAGGTACAAGTTGTAATGTTTTGACTTCTAACGATTTGTATACATCATACATCTTAAAACCATACAAAACAAAATGATAAATCCTTATTTAATTACTCTTAATATATTTGGATTTGATTAATATGAATTTTTTACTCAAGAACTCCAGTTTTACACTTGCTATTTAAGAAAACATTTCCATATTTTGGTCACCTCCATAATTTTAGCTTCTTTTGACCTATAATTTTTAGCTTAAATTACAAAACATTCAATTCGATGTCCAATTTTCTATCTATTCCTTGTTCTGTCGTTTCATACACCGATGCACCGTCTCACGACCCGGTGCATGAAAATTGTGTTCGAGCAGGTGTTCGAGCAACTTTGTTAATTTTAAAACACTCGACTGTTTGCTCGAACTGCATTTTAAAACGCGATTTTCCTGTTCGAGTACTCGAACCGGTGTTCGAACACTTTAAAAACACGGCCATAGCTTGCTGGTAAGCCTTTTGTTAAAATTGGTTGGGATACCAGGGTAGTCTACTCTCGCCAGTGGTTTCTAGAATGAGCCCAAGCAACCTGTGCACCTCCCAAAAAGTCTGACGAGCCTAGCGAACATCCAGGATACAATAAATTCCATGGGGTTTTCATTGAAGGTGTTCAATGGTGTTGAAGGTTTATTGAAGAGGTTTTCATAAGGAATACAAAGATAATTAGCAACCTTGGAGCTTCTCCAGGCGAGCAGTAGTTTCTAGATCGAGTCCAAGCAACCTGCGGAGTTTCTAAAAAGCCTGACAAGCCTAGCGAGCAACCAGGATACAATTTATTCACTAGGGTTTTCATTCAAGATTTTTATAAAGAATACAAAGATAACCAGCAAACTTGGGGGTTGTTTAGGAGAGTAGTAGTTTCTAGAGCGAGCCCAAGCAACCTGTGCAGCTTCCAAAAAGCCTGACAAGCCTAGCGAACATCCAGAATAGAACAAATTCCATGGGGGTTTCATTGAAGGTTCAATGAAGAGGTTTTCATAAGGAATACAAAGATAATTAGCTACCTTGGAGCTTCTCCAGGCGAGCAGTAGTTTCTAGATCGAGTTCAAGCAGCCTGCGGAGTTTCTAAAAAGCCTGACAAGCCTAGCGAGCAACCAAGATACAATAAATTCACTACGGTTTTCATTGAACGTTTACATAAGGAATACAAAGATAACCAGCAAACTTGGGAGTTGTTTAGGAGAGCAGTGGTTTCTAGAGCGAGCCCAAGCAACCTGTGCACCTTCCAAATGCGTAACAAGCCTAGCGACCATCCAGAATACAATTAATTCCGTGGGGTTTTCATTGAAGGTGTTCAAGGTTCATTGAAGAGGTTTTCATAAGGAATACAAAGATAATTAGCTACCTTTTGAAGCTTCTCCAGGCGAGCAGTAGTTTCTAGATCGAGTCCAAGCAACCTGCGGAGTTTCTAAAATGCCTGACAAGCCTAGCGAGCAACCAGGATACAATAAATTCACTAGGATTTTCATTGAAGGTTTACATAAGGAATACAAAGATAACCAGCAAACTTGGGGGCTGTTTAGGAGATAAGTGGTTTCTAGAGCAAGCCCAAGCAACCTGTGCAGCTTCCAAAAACCTGTCAAGCCTAGCGAGCAACCAGAATACAATCAATTCCATGGGGTTTTCATTGAAGGTGTTCAAGGTTCATTGAAGGGGTTTTCATAAGGAATACAAAGATAATTAGCTACCATGGAGCTTCTCCAGGCGAGCAGTAGTTTCTAGATCGAGTCCAAGCAACCTGCGGAGTTTATAAAAAGCCTGACAAGCCTAGCGAGCAACCAGGATACAATAAATTCACTAGGGTTTTCATTGAAGGTTTACATAAGGAATACAAAGATAACCAGCAAACTTGGGGGTTGTTTAGGATAGCAGTGGTTTCTACAGCGAGCCCAAGCAACCTGTATAGCTTCCAAAAACCTGTCAAGCCTAGCGACCAACCAGAATACAATCAATTCCATGGGGTTTTCATTGAAGGTGTTCAAGGTTCATTGAAGGGGTTTTCATAAGGAATACAAAGATAATTAGCTACCATGGAGCTTCTCCAGGCGAGCAGTAGTTTCTAGATCGAGTCCAAGCAACCTGCGGAGTTTATAAAAAGCCTGACAAGCCTAGCGAGCAACCAGGATACAATAAATTCACTAGGGTTTTCATTGAAGGTTTACATAAGGAATACAAAGATAACCAGCAAACTTGGGGGTTGTTTAGGATAGCAGTGGTTTCTACAGCGAGCCCAAGCAACCTGTATAGCTTCCAAAAACCTGTCAAGCCTAGCGACCAACCAGAATACAATCAATTCCATGGGGTTTTCATTGAAGGTGTTCAAGGTTCATTGAAGGGGTTTTCATAAGGAATACAAAGATAATTAGCTACCTTGGAACTTCTCCAGGCGAGCAGTAGTTTCTAGATCGAGTCCAAGCAACCTGCGGAGTTTCTAAAAAGCCTAACAAGCTTAGCGAGCAACCAGGATACAATCAATTCACTAGGGTTTTCATTGAGGGTTTACATAAGAAATACAAAGATAACCAGCAAACTTGGGGGTTGTTTAGGAGAGCACTGGTTTCTAGAGCAAGCCCAAGCTACCTGTGCAGCTTCCAAAAAGCCTGACAAGCCTAGCGAGCAACCAGGATACAATCAATTCCATGGGGTTTTCATTGAAGGTGTTCAAGGTTTATTGAAGAGGTTTTCATAAGGAATACAAAGATAATTAGCTACCTTGGAGCTTCTCCAGACGAGCAGTAGTTTCTAGATCGAGTCCAAGCAACCTCTGGAGTTTCTAAAAAGCCTGACAAGCCTAGCGAGCAACCAGGATACGATAAATTCACTAGGGTTTTCATTGAAGGTTTACATAAGGAAATACAAAGATAACCAGCAAACTTGAGGGTTGTTTAGGAAGCAGTGGTTTCTAGAGCGAGCCCAAGCAACCTCTGCAGCTTCCAAAAAGCCTGACAAGCCTAGCGAACATCCAGAATACAACAAATTCCATGGGGTTTTCATTGAAGGTGTTCAAGGTTCATTGAAGAGGTTTTCATAAGGAATACAAAGATAATTAGCTACCTTGGAGCTTCTCCAGGCGAGCAGTAGTTTCTAGATCGAGTCCAAGCAACCTGCGGAGTTTCTAAAAAGCCTGACAAGCCTAGCGAGCAACCAGGATACAATTTATTCACTAGGGTTTTCATTCAAGATTTTTATAAAGAATACAAAGATAACCAGCAAACTTGGGGGTTGTTTAGGAGAGTAGTAGTTTCTAGAGCGAGCCCAAGCAACCTGTGCAGCTTCCAAAAAGCCTGACAAGCCTAGCGAACATCCAGAATAGAACAAATTCCATGGGGGTTTCATTGAAGGTTCAATGAAGAGGTTTTCATAAGGAATACAAAGATAATTAGCTACCTTGGAGCTTCTCCAGGCGAGCAGTAGTTTCTAGATCGAGTTCAAGCAGCCTGCGGAGTTTCTAAAAAGCCTGACAAGCCTAGCGAGCAACCAAGATACAATAAATTCACTACGGTTTTCATTGAACGTTTACATAAGGAATACAAAGATAACCAGCAAACTTGGGAGTTGTTTAGGAGAGCAGTGGTTTCTAGAGCGAGCCCAAGCAACCTGTGCACCTTCCAAATGCGTAACAAGCCTAGCGACCATCCAGAATACAATTAATTCCGTGGGGTTTTCATTGAAGGTGTTCAAGGTTCATTGAAGAGGTTTTCATAAGGAATACAAAGATAATTAGCTGTCTTTTGAAGCTTCTCCAGGCGAGCAGTAGTTTCTAGATCGAGTCCAAGCAACCTGCGGAGTTTCTAAAATGCCTGACAAGCCTAGCGAGCAACCAGGATACAATAAATTCACTAGGATTTTCATTGAAGGTTTACATAAGGAATACAAAGATAACCAGCAAACTTGGGGGCTGTTTAGGAGATAAGTGGTTTCTAGAGCAAGCCCAAGCAACCTGTGCAGCTTCCAAAAACCTGTCAAGCCTAGCGAGCAACCAGAATACAATCAATTCCATGGGGTTTTCATTGAAGGTGTTCAAGGTTCATTGAAGGGGTTTTCATAAGGAATACAAAGATAATTAGCTACCATGGAGCTTCTCCAGGCGAGCAGTAGTTTCTAGATCGAGTCCAAGCAACCTGCGGAGTTTATAAAAAGCCTGACAAGCCTAGCGAGCAACCAGGATACAATAAATTCACTAGGGTTTTCATTGAAGGTTTACATAAGGAATACAAAGATAACCAGCAAACTTGGGGGTTGTTTAGGATAGCAGTGGTTTCTACAGCGAGCCCAAGCAACCTGTATAGCTTCCAAAAACCTGTCAAGCCTAGCGACCAACCAGAATACAATCAATTCCATGGGGTTTTCATTGAAGGTGTTCAAGGTTCATTGAAGGGGTTTTCATAAGGAATACAAAGATAATTAGCTACCATGGAGCTTCTCCAGGCGAGCAGTAGTTTCTAGATCGAGTCCAAGCAACCTGCGGAGTTTATAAAAAGCCTGACAAGCCTAGCGAGCAACCAGGATACAATAAATTCACTAGGGTTTTCATTGAGGGTTTACATAAGAAATACAAAGATAACCAGCAAACTTGGGGGTTGTTTAGGAGAGCACTGGTTTCTAGAGCAAGCCCAAGCTACCTGTGCAGCTTCCAAAAAGCCTGACAAGCCTAGCGAGCAACCAGGATACAATCAATTCCATGGGGTTTTCATTGAAGGTGTTCAAGGTTTATTGAAGAGGTTTTCATAAGGAATACAAAGATAATTAGCTACCTTGGAGCTTCTCCAGACGAGCAGTAGTTTCTAGATCGAGTCCAAGCAACCTCTGGAGTTTCTAAAAAGCCTGACAAGCCTAGCGAGCAACCAGGATACGATAAATTCACTAGGGTTTTCATTGAAGGTTTACATAAGGAAATACAAAGATAACCAGCAAACTTGAGGGTTGTTTAGGAAGCAGTGGTTTCTAGAGCGAGCCCAAGCAACCTCTGCAGCTTCCAAAAAGCCTGACAAGCCTAGCGAACATCCAGAATACAACAAATTCCATGGGGTTTTCATTGAAGGTGTTCAAGGTTCATTGAAGAGGTTTTCATAAGGAATACAAAGATAATTAGCTACCTTGGAGCTTCTCCAGGCGAGCAGTAGTTTCTAGATCGAGTCCAAGCAGCCTGCGGAGTTTCTAAAAAGCCTGACAAGCCTAGCGAGCAACCAGGATACAATAAATTCACTAGGGTTTTCATTGAAGGTTTACATAAGGAATACAAAGGTAAGCAGCAAACTTGGGGGTCGTTTATGAGAGCAGTGGTTTCTAGAGCGAGCCCAAGCAACCTGTGCACCTTCCAAATGCGTGACAAGCCTAGCAACCAGGATACAATCAATTTCATAGGGTTTTCATTCAAGGTTTCTATAAGAAAAGGTTTTTGGAAACTCCCTCAAAATTTGCGTCAAGGCTTTTTTCAAATCTTTAATATCCATTCCACTGCCGAATATGTATGATGAAGTTTAATAACAGTTTTGGCTGGATCTCCTCTGAAGGGCACTTTACTCTAGTCATTTTTCAAAAATCCACTCCAATATTGTTTCCTAAACTTTAAGTCTACTTCTAACTTCTACAACTTCTATAACAAAGTTTAATAACATTTTTGAATAAACCGTTCCTGAAGGGTTCTCTTTTTCCTGTCATTTTTCGGTTTTTCAAAATTTTCTCAAAATTTACCTGTGAAATTTCTTATATATATTCTACAATTTAACAATTGTAACAAAATATGAAAAAGGCTTTACGAAAAATAATCGAAATTCAATTTTAGCGAAAATCTATATCGCTTCCAAAAATGGTAAAAGCCTTGGTACTTTCTAATAAAAGAATCCTCTGAGGGTACTTTCCGGAACAAATTTTGCAGTAGGGAAATTTTTCTATTATTTTTTTGAAAGTTTACTTAAATTCCAGAGTTAATTCGAGAGACTCTGCATCTCTTAATTAATTCCGAGTTCGGAGTAAAGTGGAGGGGCGTAGAATTTTCTAAGAAATTTCAGAGTAAAGTACGATTTCCTTCTTTACATTTCGAGAGTTACGAGGAGTACCAGACGATAAAATAAACCTCTTGTGTTGTGCACGAATGAACTCTGCATCGAAGGTCTATAATAGGAATTTAGATTTCACCTCGAGGCGGCTCTGTTTAGAGATTTGACATCGGAATGACACCTGTTAGCAAAACGTGACGTTTTCCGTGACGAACGGCCCAAAGACGACACGTCTCACGTTCGTACGGTACCACCCGAACTGAAATTCGCATTTTTAAACAATTCCGAAACCTCATTACGAGTCGTAAGATAGATAATAACCTTTTGAACCGAACCAGACGTAGGTATAATAATAGTGATTATCACCGAGTCTTCGCTATAGTAGTACCTGTAATACGGGTACGAGTTATTTATGTACGTATGTATGAGTATATGCATAAATGCCTCGAACGTTACGTCGTCCCGTCAACGTTCTGTTTCCACTTCGACCGGTTTTTTCCTTTCGATAGGTACCAACGTGGAACGTTCGTCGTTTCTCTTCAAATTTTTTAAAAGACACTTGGAGCGATTAAACGGTACCGTGTAGCCTCCCAATAGCGGAATCGCTACAGCTATCGACGGGCGACCACTATCGACATCGAGATAACCCGTTACGTAACGTCCCAAGATGTCCTAAAACGCACCAAAAAGTCTTGAAATGAAGCACTTTCAGGCGGATTACGACTGAGCCACTGGCTCGTTAAGTCTTGTAACCCAACTTCAAATCTGGGTTTGAGTAACTAGCCGTTGGGGAAAAGGTACCTACTGCCGAGCTTTTTTAAAGTTGGAGTTGGATTTGGGTAGCAAATCGTAAATGTACTCTACTCCGTTTTATTGGAAGGTTAGGAAAGCTTCAAACAATTGGAATTAACCACAACTCTGGGTTTGGTAACCAATGGTAACCAAGCTGTACTGACGAGCTTTTTTAAAGTTGGAGTTGGATTTGGGTTGCAACTCGTAAATGTACTCTACTGCGTTTTATTGGAAGGTTATTAGTGAAGCTTCAAACAATTGGAATAACCTATGGAATTAACCTCAACTCTGGGTTTTGGTAACCAATGGTAACCAAGCGGTACTGACGAGCTTTTTTAAAGTTGGAGTTGGATTTGGGTTGCAAATCGTAAATGTACTCTACTCCGTTTTATTGGAAGGTTAGGAAAGCTTCAAACAATTGGAATTAACCTCAAATCTGGGTTTTAGTAACCAATGGTAACCAAGCGGTACTGACGAGCTTTTTTAAAGTTGGAGTTGGATTTGGGTAGCAAATCGTAAATGTACTCTACTCCGTTGTATTGGAAGATTAGGGAAGCTTCAAACAATTGGAATTAACCACAACTCTGGGTTTGGTAACCAATGGTAACCAAGCTGTACTGACGAGCTTTTTTAAAGTTGGAGTTGGATTTGGGTTGCAACTCGTAAATGTACTCTACTGCGTTTTATTGGAAGGTTAGTGAAGCTTCAAACAATTGGAATAACCTATGGAATTAACCTCAACTCTGGGTTTTGGTAACCAATGGTAACCAAGCGGTACTGACGAGCTTTTTTAAAGTTGGAGTTGGATTTGGGTTGCAAATCGTAAATGTACTCTACTCCGTTTTATTGGAAGGTTAGTGAAGCTTCAAACAATTGGAATAACCTATGGAATTAACCTCAACTCTGGGTTTTAGTAACCAATGGTAACCAAGCGGTACTGACGAGCTTTTTTAAAGTTGGAGTTGGATTTGGGTTGCAAATCGTAAATGTACTCTACTCCGTTGTATTGGAAGATTAGGGAAGCTTCAAACAATTGGAATTAACCACAACTCTGGGTTTGGTAACCAATGGTAACCAAGCTGTACTGACGAGCTTTTTTAAAGTTGGAGTTGGATTTGGGTTGCAACTCGTAAATGTACTCTACTCCGTTTTATTAGAAGGTTAGGGAAGCTTCAAACAATTGGAATAACCTATGGAATTAACCTCAACTCTGGGTTTTGGTAACCAATGGTAACCAAGCGGTACTGACGAGCTTTTTTAAAGTTGGAGTTGGATTTGGGTTGCAAATCGTAAATGTACTCTACTCCGTTTTATTGGAAGGTTAGGGAAGCTTCAAACAATTGGAATAACTTATGGAATTAACCTCAACTCTGGGTTTTAGTAACCAATGGTAACCAAGCGGTACTGACGAGCTTTTTTAAAGTTGGAGTTGGATTTGGGTTGCAAATCGTAAATGTACTCTACTCCGTTTTATTGGAAGATTAGGGAAGCTTCAAACAATTGGAATAACTTATGGAATTAACCTCAACTCTGGGTTTTGGTAACCAATGGTAACCAAGCGGTACTGACGAGCTTTTTTAAAGTTGGAGTTAGATTTGGGTTGCAAATCCTAAATGTACTCTACTCCGTTTTATTGGAAGATTAGGGAAGCTTCAAACAATTGGAATAACTTATGGAATTAACCTCAACTCTGGGTTTTGGTAACCAATGGTAACCAAGCGGTACTGACGAGCTTTTTTAAAGTTGGAGTTAGATTTGGGTTGCAAATCCTAAATGTACTCTACTCCGTTTTATTGGAAGGTTAGGGAAGCTTCAAACAATTGGAATTAACCTCAACTCTGGGTTTTGGTAACCAATGGTAACAAAGCGGTACTGACGAGCTTTTTTAAAGTTGTAGTTAGATTTGGGTTGCAAATCGTAAATGTACTCTACTCGGTTTTATTGGAAGGTTAGGGAAGCTTCAAACAATCGGAATAACTTATGGAATTAACCTCAACTCTGGGTTTTAGTTACCAATGGTAACCAAAAGTGGTACTGACGAGCTTTTTTAAAGTTGGAGTTGGATTTGGGTAGCAAATCGTAAATGTAGGTTAGGGAAGTTTCAAACAAATCGAATAACTTATGGGATTAACCTCAACTCTGGGTTTTGGTAACCAATGGTAACCAAGCGGTACTGACGAGCTTTTTTAAAGTTGGAGTTAGATTTGGGTTTGCAAATCGTAAATGTACTCTACTCCGTTTTATTGGAAGGTTAGGGAAGCTTCAAACAATTGGAATAACCTATGGAATTAACCTCAACTCTGGGTTTTGGTAACCAATGGTAACCAAGCGGTACTGACGAGCTTTTTTAAAGTTGAAGTTAGATTTGGGTAGCAAATCGTAAATGTACTCTACTCCGTTTTATTGGAAGATTAGGGAAGCTTCAAACAATTGGAATAACTTATGGAATTAACCTCAACTCTGGGTTTTGGTAACCAATGGTAACAAAGCGGTACTGACGAGCTTTTTTAAAGTTGTAGTTAGATTTGGGTTTGCAAATCGTAAATGTACTCTATTCCGTTTTATTGGAAGGTTAGGGGAACTTCAAACAATTGGAATAACCTATGGAATTAACCTCAACTCTGGGTTTTGGTAACCAATGGTAACCAAGCGGTACTGACGAGCTTTTTTAAAGTTGAAGTTAGATTTGGGTAGCAAATCGTAAATGTACTCTACTCCGTTTTATTGGAAGATTAGGGAAGCTTCAAACAATTGGAATAACTTATGGAATTAACCTCAACTCTGGGTTTTGGTAACCAATGGTAACAAAGCGGTACTGACGAGCTTTTTTAAAGTTGTAGTTAGATTTGGGTTGCAAATCGTAAATGTACTCTACTCGGTTTTATTGGAAGGTTAGGGAAGCTTCAAACAATCGGAATAACTTATGGAATTAACCTCAACTCTGGGTTTTAGTTACCAATGGTAACCAAAAGTGGTACTGACGAGCTTTTTTAAAGTTGGAGTTGGATTTGGGTAGCAAATCGTAAATGTAGGTTAGGGAAGTTTCAAACAAATCGAATAACTTATGGGATTAACCTCAACTCTGGGTTTTGGTAACCAATGGTAACCAAGCGGTACTGACGAGCTTTTTTAAAGTTGGAGTTAGATTTGGGTTTGCAAATCGTAAATGTACTCTACTCCGTTTTATTGGAAGGTTAGGGAAGCTTCAAACAATTGGAATAACCTATGGAATTAACCTCAACTCTGGGTTTTGGTAACCAATATGGTAACCAAGCGGTACTGACGAGCTTTTTTAAAGTTGGAGTTGGATTTGGGTTGCAAATCGTAAATGTACTCTACTCCGTTTTATTAGAAGGTTAGGGAAGCTTCAAACAATTGGAATAACTTATATGGAATTAACCTCAACTCTGGGTTTTAGTAACCAATGGTAATCAAGCGGTACTGACGAGCTTTTTTAAAGTTGGAGTTGGATTTGGGTTGCAAATCGTAAATGTACTCTACTCCGTTTTATTAGAAGGTTAGGGAAGCTTCAAACAATTGGAATAACTTATATGGAATTAACCTCAACTCTGGGTTTTGGTAACTAATGGTAACCAAGCGGTACTGACGAGCTTTTTTAAAGTTGTACTTGGAATTGGAGTTGTAAATCGTGATACACTCTACTGCGTTTTTATCAGAGAACCTTCAAACGATGAGTACCGTCTTGAAACACAACTTCAACTCTCGTATTTTGCAACCAGCTGTCGGGGAAATGGTACTATCGAGTTCTTTTAAAGTTAACTCCAAATAAGACCTCCAACGAGTTTAGGCAAATTTGTAATTTCATTCGATATATTAAGTCATTAAATCAAGTTTTGTGTTCAACTTGAAATAACCCCCTACAACTCACAATGAAATTCACTCGTTAGCTACATTTCTGTTAACGACTTTGGGCAAATTTGGAATCTCATTGTTATACCTACTTTATAAATGTATGAATATCTTATTTCGAATTTTGTGTTCAAAAACTCATAAACTCCTTGAACAATCAAATTGAAACGTCATTGACTCGTTAAGTACACTTAAATTAGCACTTAGAACATTTAGGGGAATTTGGAGCTTCAGTAACTTTCTTACTTGGATTTTTGGATTAGGCGCTTTACACGAGTATGTGCTTGACCTCAAACAAGCAACTGAAACGCAGAAGATCTTTGATGAATTAAATTGAAACTTTATTAATCTGTTAAGTACGTTTTTTCGTCGATTATATTCCAACCAACATGCCGAACAAATTTAGGCAAATTTGGAGTTCTGTTAATTTACTTATGAATTGTTGAATATCGGCATAATAACGATTTTGGTGTTCAGCTTGAAACATTTTATTATATCTCAAAAATGGTTTGAGTAATTATATTGAAACTTTATTAGATGTATAAGTACACTCCATTCAACATTCAGGACGAATTTAGGAAAATTTGGAGTTCTCTTAATTTACTTTGCAATTCTTGAATATTATTATTTCGAGTTGTATGCTCAACTTGAAACAAACTACTACAACTCAAAATGTTTTTGATCAATGAAATCGAAACTTTATGGACTATTTCATAAAGTACACTCCTGTTAACGTCCAGAACGAGTTTAAAATTTTTTAAGTTTTCATGAATTTTTTGCTTAGCTCGAAGAACTACTAAAACTCAAAAACTTCTCGAACAATCAAATTGAAACTTCATCAACTCTTTAAGTACACTCCAATTGACATCCCGACTTCTTTACAGATCCATTGAAACTCCCCCAGAGTTTAATTTATTAGAATATAATTGGTTTGATGTAATTATAAAATATAGCGAATTACGTATGTATGTACATATTTGAGGCTACCCACATTTCAAATTTCAGCTTAATCTAAGAGGACAAAACATGTTACAGATAATCCCGAAATAAATTATGATTAATTAGGAGTAAAACTGATCGAGAATGTGAGATGAGATATTTTTTATCGTGAAAGATGTCGGTATATCATTACAATGAATACTTTTATTGAGCGTAGAAACCAGATGTGCAATCACATGTAATTTATTAACAAGGTCTTCAATTGTAATTACGAAAATATCATTTAGAAGGAAAACGCTACGCTTTATTATAATTTACATAATTTTTAAAGTGCACAAAGAGCAATACTCATTTACTACTTTTGTCTACAGAAAGAAAATAATTCACTTAACGAGGATGAATCATCTCGTTTAATCGAGCACGCTATTTGGTTTAGAATAGAAACTTTCACTGTCCATATGGCTGATATAATGTGTGTACATTGACACGCTTGACCATATAAGTGCTCCGTTTTAAGGGGAGACTGAAAAATTAATTGGCAGCCAAAATAGACACGTGACGTATATAAAAACCCAGACTATGGGTTCCGCTGGTATTCACCCGAAACCTTATAAACAGGGTTATCGAATAGTTTCCATTTACCCAAACGTTTAGACTTCTGATATTTTATTTAATCCTCCTGGTTCATTTATCCCCACTCCTCGACGAGTCGATGCTATTGCTACCATAAAAGTAAACGCTTTAAAATCATACGTCTTCATACGAAGGTTCACGACCATATAAGGGGACCAGTAATGATGCAACGCACTTATCAATAAAGTACAAATAAATATTTATATTAAGCGGGATCATTCTAGATAAACAAGACTGTATTAAGTCACCTTTTTTCCCGTCGTCGATTTATCCCGGCGTGGGTAATCATGGAGAATCGATGTCAAGTTGCATGATAATGATTTTGATGATCCCGGGGTTAGTGTCACCAGGAAACTTGAGAACAAAATTCGAATTTTAAAAATCACTAAGACGATGTAAGGAGGAGTTAACTACTTTGTCACTCAAATAATTCATGTCATTATGTCAAACACTGATACCCTAAAATGGTTGCCTAGCGACCGACACGCAAACACTTCAAACTATCAACACACGTCCCGAACGTAAATGTAATTACCCACATTATCCACTCTAATTACTG
Organism: Cryptocephalus moraei; assembly: GCA_946251905.1. Taxonomy (NCBI): domain Eukaryota; kingdom Metazoa; phylum Arthropoda; class Insecta; order Coleoptera; family Chrysomelidae; genus Cryptocephalus; species Cryptocephalus moraei. Next base: position 17,269,782 of record OX276465.1, on the reverse strand, counting down.
GGTTAGGTTAAAGCAAAAGCGGCATGGACTTCGGGCTGGAGGACCCCCTCGACAGCGACGACAGTTTCTTCGAGGAGCCGAAGGCGCTCACGAGGAAATCGAGCGGAGCGTCCAAGACGCCCGAGAAGAAGTCCCTCGAGAACCTCTTCGGCCTCGAGGAGAAGCCGCCGCCGCCGCCGCCCACCAGGTCCGCCGTGACCTTCGAGGAGAGCCAGACGATGCCGAGGACGAGCAACCCGAGGGACCACCCGGAGAAGAGTGCCGACTTCCTCGACGACATCCTCCCGACGAGACCGCCCCCGAAGAGGACGACGGCCGAGGCGAAGCCCCTCGGGGACCTCTTCGGGCCCGCGAAGGAGAGGGCCGACCCCCTGGAGGACATCCTCAGGGCGTCGAGGGAGGCGAAGAGGGCGGATCGCCCGGAGGACGTCTTCAAGGCGAAGGATCCGATCGCGGACATCGCGTTCTCGACGCCGTCGTCCAGGCGGAGGGCCAGGAGGGGTTCCGGGATAGAGGACACGTTGGGCATCCTCGGCGGCGACTTCCAGGCGGGGGAGTCCTTCGGGAAGGAGAAGAGGGAAGAAGGGGCGGCGAAGAGCAAAAGCGGAACTGGTAAGGCGCCAACAGTAACGACTTTAAAACAACTGCCCAAGTGGGACAAAGTTCAAATGAACTATCCAAAAAAGGAACTTATAACTACACTAACTGGTTAACTACTCCTTGTTGAACACTTTATACGTTAATTTCAATAAATTCGGAGCTTCGCTAGATTTTTTATGAATTTTTTGATTCTCCAATAGTCCGCCTTACAAGTTTAACTGTAGTTAAACAACTGACAGTCAAAAGGTCTTTGGGCAAGGAACTTATAACTATACTTACTAGTTGACCACCCCTTGCTGAACACCTTGCGTATTTTTCAATAAATTTGGAGCGTTTATTAAAATTTTTATGAATTTTAAAATGCGCTAATAATTCACCTTTCAAGTTTAACTGTATTTAAACAACTGAAACTCTAACGGCCTTTGGACACGGAAGCTGTAACTCTATTAACCGTTTAACTACTCTTTAGTGAATACTTTGCATACGTTTCAATAAATTTGGAGCTCCACTTAGATTTTTGTGATTTTTTGAATTCGCCAATAATCTGTGCTGCGAGGTTAACTGTAGTTAAACAACTGAAACTCAAAAAGTCTTTGGGCAAGGAACTTATAACTACACTAACTAGTTAACTACTCCTTGTTTAACACTTCACGTTAGTTTCAATAAATTCGGAGCTTCGCTAAATTTTTTATGAATTATTTTAATTCCCCAATAGTCCGCCTTCCAAGTTTAACTGAAGTTATAGTTACACAACTGAAAGTCAAAAGGTATTTGGGCAAGGAACTTATAACTACACTAACTAGTTAACTACTCCTTGTTGAACAGTTTACGTTAGTTTCAATAAATTCAGAGCTTCGATAAACTTCTTATGAATACTATTTTAATTCCCCAATAGTCCGCCTTCCAAGTTTAACTGTAGTTAAACAACTGAAAGTCAAAAGGTCTTTGGGCAAGGAACTTATAACTACACTAACTAGTTAACTATCCCTTGGTGAACACCTTGCGTATTTTTCAATAAATTTTGAGCTTCAGTAAAATTTTTATTAATTTTAAAATGCGCCAATAATTCACCTTCCAAGTTTAATTGTAGTTGAACAACTGAAACTCTAACGGCCTTTGGACAAGGAAGCTGTAACTCTACTAACTATTTAACTACTCTTTAGTAAATACCTTGCATACGTTTCAATAAATTTGGAGCTTCACTTAGATTTTTGTGATTTTTTGAATTCGCCAATAATCTGTGCTGCGAGTTTAACTGTAGTTAAACAACTGAAACTCAAAAGGTCTTTGGGCAAGGAACTTATAACTACACTAACTAGTTAACTACTCTTTGTTGAACACTTTACGTTAGTTTCAATAAATTCGGAGCTTCACTAATTTTTTTATGAATTATTTTAATTCCCCAATAGTCCGCCTTCCAAGTTTAACTGTAGTTACACAACTGAAAGTCAAAAGGTATTTGGGCAAGGAACTTATAACTACACTAACTAGTTAACTACTCCTTGTTGAACAGTTTACGTTAGTTTCAATAAATTCAGAGCTTCGATAAACTTTTTATGAATACTATTTTAATTCCCCAATAGTCCGCCTTCCAAGTTTAACTGTAGTTAAACAACTGAAAGTCAAAAGGTATTTGGGTAAGGAACTTATAACTACACTAACTCGTTAACTAACCCTTGGGGAACACCTTGCGTATTTTTTAATAAATTTGGAGCTTCAGTAAATTTTTTATGAATTTTAAAATGCGCTAATAATTCACCTTCCAAGTTTAACAGTAGTTAAACAACTGAAACTCTAACGGCCTTTGGACAAGGAAGCTGTAACTCTACTAACTGTTTAACTAATCTTTAGTAAATACCTTGCATACGTTTCAATAAATTTGGAGCTTCACTTAGATTTTTGTGATTTTTTGAATTCGCCAATAATCTGTGCTGCGAGTTTAACTGCAGTTAAACAACTGAAACTCAAAAGGTCTTTGGGCGAGGAACTTATAACTACACTAACTAGTTAACTACTCCTTGTTTAACACTTCACGTTAGTTTTAATAAATTCGGAGCTTCGCTAAATTTTTTATGAATTATTTTAATTCCCCAATAGTCCGCCTTCCAAGTTTAACTGTAGTTAAACAACTGAAAGTCAAAAGGTATTTGGGTAAGGAACTTATAACTATACTAACTCCTTAACTACCCCTTGGTGAAGACCTTGCGTATTTTTTAATAAATTTGCAGCTTCAGTAAATTTTTTATGAATTTTAAAATGCGCCAATAATTCACCTTCCAAGTTTAATTGTAGTTGAACAACTGAAACTCTAACGGCCTTTGGACAAGGAAGCTGTAACTCTACTAACCATTTAACAACTCTTTAGTGAATACCTTGCATACGTTTCAATAAATTTAGAGCCTCACTTGGATTTCTGTGAATTTTTGAATTCGCCAATAATCTATGCTGCGAGTTTAATTTTTCAGTTAAACACTGAAACTCAAATGGTCTTTGGGCAAGGAACTTATAACTACACTAACTAGTTAACTACTCCTTGGTGAACACTTTGCGCAAGTTTCAATAAATTCGGAGCTTCGCCAATTTTTTTATAAATTTATTAATTCGCCAATAGTCCGCCTTTCAAGTTTAGCTGTAGTTAAACAACTGAAACTCGAAAGGTCTTTAGACAAGGAAATTTTAACTTCACTAAACGTTTAACTACACTCTAGTGAGGAACTTGCATCAGTTTCAATCAATGTGAAGCCCCAATTGAGCTTTTATCAATTTTTTGAATTCAACATACATTTGGAGTTTCACAGATCCTTTTTCGAATTTTCCAAATACTTTCCAATAACCAACACAACCAAGATGAAAATTTAAACTGCATGCACAGGAGACTGTTGTGAACCTATCGAAGAAGTAAGGTTCTTTGAACGTTAAGATTTGCCAATCAAGACGAGCCAATTACCATGGAAACTAATGTTTCAGACGTCCCAGACTGGTTGGGCGGCTCCTCTCAACCTCCCCCGACCGCCCCGAAGAAAACTGAACCACCACGACCACCACCAGAACCAGTCAAACCTTCCGAACCCGAACATCAGAACCACTCATCGACGCAACTGAACCCCCAGCAGATCACCGTGGATATCCAGAACGCGTACTCTGCGCTGCACCAGCAGGAGTCCTACCTGCTGCTCACCATGCAGATGAAGAAGTACGAGGAGTCGCTGCAGGAATTGAAGGACATGCAGAAGGAGATGATGGGGAAGCAGGAGAGGCAGCTCGGCGGCCTGCTGGAGGAGCACGTCCTCAAGCAGAAGATCGCGGAGAACAGCATCAGGTTACAACAGGAGAGGATCAACAATCAGATACAGATGTTGATATCGAGACCGACGACGGCGACAGGCGGCGAAGATCGAGTCGAAGAGGGCGAGGATAGAATGTTGAAGGTGTTGAAGCAAAGGCACGAAGAAGAGCTGTTCGTCCTGGAGGAGTCTTACAAGTAATGATTACCGCTCACCCACCTTCCATCCGCCTGGAAAGTTCTCCAAGTAGCTTGTGCCTTTCCTTCCAACCATTTTGAACTCCTCAAACCGACACTAGGGGCAACTATATTTAAACCTTCCTGGACACCATTTCAATTGCTTTGAACTCCTTATACAAACCATATACAATGTGTTCAAGGTTGAGTGTGCACCATTGCCACCTTTGCTATTTTTGGGTATGCTTCCAAGAGCATATACCCAGGGTTATTATTGCTAAGAACCCCTAATTTTGAACGCAAGACGAAGAAAGGATCTAGTTTATTGGAGACACCAACAAAGTTATCTAACAATTTTCCAGGAAGCAGATCAACATCCTGGAGACCTCCAATCGAAACCTGGAGGATAAACTCAGGGAGGAACTGGAGTCGACCACCCGCCTCCTCGAAAGCAAGATAGACGCCGTCAGGAACAAGTACGAAGACGAACTGACCTTCTACAAGGAAAAACTGAAAGCTTTGGAACTCCAACACCAGGACGAGGTGAGGCTGCTCAAGGAGCATCATTCGAGGACGTTGGACGAGCTGAAGGAGGACCATTCGGCCCAGTTGGAGTACTTCAAGCGGATGAAGCAACAAGAGACGGACGTCCTGGGAAAGGGGAAGGAGTACTCGCAGAGGATCGATGCAGGGATCGAACTGTTGGTGGGCAACGCCAAGCTACTACAGGGGATCGAGGAGAAGGTCGCTGGGAATTACGACGTGCTAGCGGTCGCGAGGGAGCACGCCATACAGACCAAGGAGAAGGAGATTATACGTAAGGATGGAAAATTTCACTCTAACTTCAATAACATCTACCAAACGCTGCAGTAGAAGTTAGATTTTAGGCTCATTTTTAAACAAGATTTGAACTTCTTAGTATTAATGCCATAAGCAACCATTTAAACCATTTTAAACATATTTCAACCAAGATCTAAGCAGTTTTCGTTTTATTTTTAAACAAAATTTTTATACTTTAATAAAGATCTTAAGCTCTTGTTTGGATCGGTGTAGATCCTTCAAGAAATATCCTGATCCTGCATTTGTAATAAAATCCACCAAAATTTCTTGAGGTCCTTCTAACAATTTTTAGGATTTCTCATAAAGTATAGTCAGGTACCTTCATAAATAATTGGGGAACCTTCAAAATTCCCAAAGCCGGCTGATATAGTTCCTACTAGAATTGGCAGCATATTTCTCAGCAACTAAACCGAGTTCAGTTACCAGAAGCGCATGCAAAACAATTTGTGATCTTACCTTGCGGTCCCTTTCAGTGATGCGTTCCTCCCTGGAGAAATGTCGCCAAGCAGCCGAGACGGAGAGATGCCAACTGCTGTCCTTGATAAGGAGCCTCGAGACCAAAATAGCCGAGCACAACCACACCAGCCAGGAGGACAGGTGGGCCCTTCAGCAGGCCTCAGCTACGCTGACGGCCAGAGCCTCGGCCCTGGAAAGGGAACAGGAATACAACAGGAACGCCATAGAACGAGAAAGGGAACAGTTGAAGGTACTTCTCGAATCGTTCCATACGGGAGAGTTGATTGTATGACCTACATCGATGCGTCCTAAATGTGACAATGTGCGCCCAATTTCAGACCTTGAAGGAGTCCATGCTGGCCGAACAGGAACGCCTCATAATGCAACTGACCGAGGAGAAACTGTCGCTGTGCTCCGAAAAGGCCAAGATGGACGTGACCAACAAACTGTCCAACGTTTACGAGGTGGAGAGGATGAGGTCCGAGGCGGAGGCCGCCATCCAGGCCGCCAAGGAGCTCACCGAGAAGGTCGGCCAAGAGAGGAACTACTTGCACAGGCTAAAGGGAGAGATGGAGGCGCAGAGGAGGCAGCTGCTAGAGAGAGAAAAGGAACTGGACGACAAGGAGGTACTAATCATTCTTAAGCAACTCAACGAAGGAGTCCCTTTCTCCTCCCATGCATTCTGAGATTATCTATCTGGTTAATGATAAAGCCTCTTAAACCCACAGGTGGAACTGGAGTTCCTGATGAAGGACGCGCAGCGGAAGCTGCGCGAGGACAAGCGCGTGCTGACCGAGGCCAGGGCAGCGGAGAACGCCTACAGGGAACGCCTGCAGGAGCTGCACCAACAGTGGGCCGCGATGACGAGCAGGGAGAAGAAGCTGGCCGAGGAGAAGGTCGCCTTGTCCAAGGAGAGGTTGGCGCTTTACGGGACGACGAAGAGCAATAGTAAGTGCTGCGCGCTGTGCAAGGAAGAGGCGCCGAAGGCGCAGCCGCCGGCGAGGTTACTGGACCTGCACAAGGTGAGGACAAGTTATCGAGTGATTACCTTGGAAAAATTGTTCATAGTGTATTCACTTTGCATGTTTTAACCGGATGAAAATTCAGTTAATACGCCGATAGGTTATTGGAAACCATACTATAGTAAATCCGCTGAGAAGATAACATCCACGAAACGAGAAAAGGTAGTAAAGTTAAGCAACACCTAATACACGTCGTTTGCCATTGGTGGAAATGTCATAAAACTTTAAAGCTGGTCGCGCGCTTTGAATTTCGACATTTGTGTTTCGTGTCTGTTTTCTTCTCAATGGATTTACTATAGACAGTTGTGGTCTGTATAAAGCACCATGACTCAAGTTTCTAGATACTATAAGTCAAAATCAAAGCTACTAAGAACTTTACTTGCTTTTAATTCTATAACAAAAATTATATTTCTCAATGCTTAAACGTTTAAAACTTAACTGGAGCCTTCTCTCTTACAAGAACATCTATTTGATACATTTCAATTCTCAAGAAGTTTGAAACAAACGCCTCAATAATCCAGGAGTCTTTAAAACACGTCAACACTATTCCAGAGTATCCTACTTCAAACTCTATTACATTCCTGACGACCTACTATTCCCTGCAAGTATTTCTAGAATAACTTCAATCACCTAAGAACTGTACTGATTTTATTATAGAACATGCACGAGCCTTGTGATCTTTGAGTGGTAAATTTGACGCTTTTACAAAAACTGGGATTGTGTAGTTAACAAAATTTTTGTGATACTTTCTATTTGATTTTCAGAATTTGGACGTAGAAGCCTTCAGACTGCGGATGGAGGTGGAAGAAGAACGAGAAAGTGAGGTCAGCCGAGAGGACATCTCCGTACATCTAAGCCGAGGTTGATATAACATATCTAATAAGTGTTCACAAGTTTGTATTTTCATACTTTTATATGGAACTTTCAGATATAAACGTTTTTCAGCAAAACAATTTCAAATTTAATCAAACAGCTTTTATTTTGTAGTTAACTTTTTTACAATAGAAATTAACACGAGAAGGAAGCCTCTCGGGGGCGACAAGTTCGCAAGTAAGAAACGAAAATACGGTACAATTGAAATATTACCACAGCAAACTCCATTCAGTTTCAACAATTACAGAAACCGAAGCTGAAGTTGAAGTTAGGATCTATAAAATGTATAAAATTATAAAATTTACTAAGTTTTGCTCGAATCAAATATACATCGTTCGTGTAGTATAGATATTGGATCTGGGTTCAACGCGAGCCAAAGATTAATATAACCTTTCATTTGTTTTCAACTGCAAAATATTTTATTGTGAAGATCGTTTCTCTCGACAAGGAAACGTCTGAGGGCAAGTCAGAAGTACTGCCATTTACCAAGGATGGCGTCCTTTATGGCGTCCACGTACTGCGCGGGCACCCAGTATATCCAGTAACGGGACGCCTCCGTCGGACCCAGCTGGATACCCTGAAAATTAAACCAAAATTAATTGCAAACACACCGTATGTACGATCCCACTCTCGCGTTTTGAGATAGGGATGACTGAATTGACCGATATATCTTTGGAAACTTCATGTATACCAGTATGTGATACTCTTCGTGTTCTTCTATTGGCTCGGACACGACGTTCTTGATGGAACCCATCTGAAGTTTCTCCGTCCTCTCCTTCGTGCTCAGCCACAGCTGGTCACTCTCCAGCTTGAAGGTGAGCCGCACCTTGCCGCCGTGCTTGTTCAGCATGCCGGAGAGCGGTACCGGCGGCAACACCTCCTGAAAATCCCAAAGAAGTTATAATAAAAAAATCCATAACTAATGGAATACATGGAATATATTCCATTAGTGAAGTATGGAATATATATATACGGAATGAAATATATACAATAATATATAGTATAATAAAGGAAATCTGTATCTGCAAATAATTCTACAATCGAATGCTCTAGATTTAAGCTAATTTTAAGTTCTATTATGCAAGGGCATGTGCACCCTTGCATAATACTGTATACTTTAGCTCCTGCGCACAGAGGTTCTTCCCTCTCTTGCAGGCTTAATGTATATGGATAATAATAAATAAACAAATAAATAAATAATATACAAGTAGTGGTAAATCGCTTCCGATTTTAAGGCTATACCTTTATATTCTTAATACCGGGCATCACGTCCTCCGGCAACCCCTTGTCCAGGATCTTACGGTGGATCTTCTGCTTGGAGAGCGGCTCCTTCGACGTCGTCGCCTTCTCCATCTCCTGCACGTCCTGCTTACTGACCGATGAGACGGCGAGCACGTCGTTCAAAGTCGAACCGACCAGCATCACCTTGGCGCCCTTCGTGATGCCCGAGCCGTTTATCGTCTGGCCGTCCTGCAGCAGGCCTTTGTACATGAGTTTCTGCATCGAGTCCGGCACGCCTGGAATACGATCGAATGAGGTTAATCGGTATGTAGGAAGGTAGAAATTGATGATGGAGGAGGTTAATTGTCGATTGCTACTCGAATTAAACGGAAGGTTGCGATGTAACCAATGGCTATAGCTAGATGACACAGCACTTTCTAATTAAAAAAGTTTTTACCTGGATATACTTATGTTGGCGTTATCGAGTACCATCAAGGCATCGATTGTGAGTGCATAACAAACCACTTTACCTAATAACGTCTGTAATTGCTTCTTGAAATCGGCTATGGTGGTGCCGGGCGTGACGGGCACATCGTATTTCTTCTTATTATAAATAATTTTAATCTCGATGGGCTCCTCGCCGGCGGCCGCGTCCGTGATCATGCCATCTCCCTCGACGCCCTCCTCCGTCTTAGCTATCTTACACTCGGATGGCTTCGTCAACGTATCACTCTCTTCTTTGGTACGGTTCTCCTCCTCCTCCATGATCTTATTGCTGTCGGAGGAACCTGCCGGGAGAGAGAAAAAGACCTTTTCGTTATTATTTAATAGGATGAGGTTGCAGTTTATAACCTGCAGCGACCGAGTTAGGTTAGATATCTCGCTCGACGGGGGCTCACTCACCTACGCACTCCATGGCGAGCGCGGCTCGGGGGATTGTCTTAGGCGGGGTCGCTCGTTCGGTGATAACGGAAGTCTAGAAGATATTTACAGGGTCGATCATTTGAGGTTGACTTGACATTTTCATTTTATGAATTTTTTACCAACCAACATCAAGGCCTCGTTCGACTGTTACACCGGTAGGCGATTCGAGCTACCCCGCATCGTACCTATCGCGATTAGTTCGTTTGGGTCGCATCGATTTCTCTCCTACAACTCCGGTACATAGGGAAAACAACAGTAAAAGCAATGAAATATGAAATTATTTTAGAAAACAATTCCAAAGCGATGTTTAGTTCGTTTTGCCAGTAATAGCTAATAGCTATGTAACCAGCACTACGAATGTCGGAACCACAGATGTCGGAACCATTGTGAACTATTTGTCGTATTTCTTAATATCCGATGCAATTAATATTTGAATTCACATTGTACGAGGTGTGTGAGAAAAGTAATGAGACTGATTTCATACTACCCAAAGTTTTTATTATTTTCAGACAATATGTTATCCCCTTCAAAGTAGTTCCCTTGGGCTATATAGCTATACATCGACGGAGTCGTTGTTCCCACTCTTGGTAACAGCCCTGGAAATCTTCAACTGCTATGGCTTTTAACTGGTCGGTCACAGTCGTTTGAATGTTCTCCAGAGTTCCAAAATGACGTCCTTTTGGGACATCTTTAGGATTCATCACCTGTGAACACACAATTGAAGAATTCTTGGTCATTGGCATTATTGGCAATCCTCTCAAGAACATCAACGCACACGTTTTTTCGAATGTCCTTCTGTTTAGTTGTGAGGTTTTCGCATGTTCTACATCATCTGTTTCTGTCAAAATTTGATGCAAGGTGAAAGTGTTTAAATTTAACTGTTCACTCATCATCTTTATTGTTATACGACGGTCTGACCTCACAAGAGTCCTCACACTTTCAACGTTTTCGTCAGTTTTTGAAGTTGGAGGTCTCCCTGAGCGAGGTTCATCTTCAACGTGTTCTCGGCCTTCCAAATTGGTCTCAGATCTCAAATATTGACGTAGAGGTATTCATCGGGGTCAGTTGGAGTGCCACGTACTATTAGACATGAAATTGGACGTTCCTGGCGATCACTAGAAGCGGCTGACTAATAGGAAGACACGTATTTGTAGCTTATTCGACTGAATAATTCTCGAGTTGGTCTCAGATCTCAAATATTGACGTAGAGGTATTCATCGGGATCAGTTGGAGTGCCACGTACTATTAGACATGAAATTGGACGATCCTGGCGATCACTAGACGCGGCTGACTAATAGGAAGACACGTATTTGTAGCTTATTCGACTGAATAATTCTCGAGTTGGTCTCAGATCTCAAATATTGACGTAGAGGTATTCATTGGGGTCAGTTGGAGTGCCACGTACTATTAGACATGAAATTGGACGATCCTGGCGATCACTAGAACCGGCTGACTAATAGGAAGACACGTATTTGTAGCTTATTCCACTGAATAATTCTCGAGTTGGTCTCAGATCTCAAATATTGATGTAGAGGTATTCATCGGGGTCAGTTGGAGTGCCACGTACTATTAGACATGAAATTGGACGTTCCTGGCGATCACTAGGAGCAGCTGACTAATAGGAACACACGTATTTGTAGCTTATTCGACTGTATAATTCTCGAGTTGGTCTCAGATCTCAAATATTGATGTACGGGGATTCATCGGGGTCATTTGGAGTGCCACGTACTATTAGACATGAAATTGGACGATCCTGGCGATCACTAGAAGCGGCTGACTAATAGGAAGACACGTATTTGTAGCTTATTCCACTGAATAATTCTCGAGTTGGTCTCAGATCTCAAATATTGACGTAGAGGTATTCATCGGGGTCAGTTGGAGTGCCACGTACTATTAGATATGAAATTGGACGATCCTGGCGATCACTAGAAGCGTCTGACTAATAGGAACACACGTATTTGTAGCTTATTCGACTGTATAATTCTCGAGTTGGTCTCAGATCTCAAATATTGATGTACGGGGATTCATCGGGGTCATTTGGAGTGCCACGTACTATTAGACATGAAATTGGACGATCCTGGCGATCACTAGAAGCGGCTGACTAATAGGAAGACACGTATTTGTAGCTTATTCCACTGAATAATTCTCGAGTTGGTCTCAGATCTCAAATATTGACGTAGAGGTATTTATCGGGGTCAGTTGGAGTGCCACGTACTATTAGATATGAAATTGGACGATCCTGGCGATCACTAGAAGCGGCTGACTAATAGGAAGACACGTATTTGTAGCTTATTCGACTGAATAATTCTCGAGTTGGTCTCAGATCTCAAATATTGACGTAGAGGTATTCATCGGGGTCAGTTGGAGTGCCACGTACTATTAGATATGAAATTGGACGATCCTGGCGATCACTAGAAGCGTCTGACTAATAGGAAGACACACGTATTTGTAGCTTATTCGACTGAATAATTCTCGAGTTGGTCTCAGATCTCAAATATTGACGTAGAGGTATTCATCGGGGTCAGTTGGAGTGCCACGTACTATTTGACATGAAATTGGATGTTCTTGGCGATCACTAGAAGCGGCTGACTAATAGGAAGACACGTATTTGTAGCTTATTCCACTGAATAATTCTCGAGTTGGTCTCAGATCTCAAATATTGACGTAGAGGGATTCATCGGGGTCAGTTGGAGTGCCACGTACTATTAGATATGAAATTGGACGATCCTGGCGATCACTAGAAGCGGCTGACTAATAGGAAGACACGTATTTGTAGCTTATTCGACTAAATAATTCTCGAGTTGGTCTCAGATCTCAAATATTGACGTAAAGGTATTCATCGGGGTCAGTTGGAGTGCCACGTACTATTAGACATGAAATTGGACGATCCTGGCGATCACTAGAAGCGGCTGACTAATTGGAAGACACGTATTTGTAGCTTATTCGACTGAATAATTCTTGAGTTGGTCTCAGATCTCAAATATTGACGTAGAGGTATTCATTGGGGTCAGTTGGAGTGCCACGTACTATTAGACATGAAATTGGACGATCCTGGCGATCACTAGAACCGGCTGACTAATAGGAAGACACGTATTTGTAGCTTATTCCACTGAATAATTCTCGAGTTGGTCTCAGATCTCAAATATTGATGTAGAGGTATTCATCGGGGTCAGTTGGAGTGCCACGTACTATTAGACATGAAATTGGACGTTCCTGGCGATCACTAGGAGCAGCTGACTAATAGGAACACACGTATTTGTAGCTTATTCGACTGTATAATTCTCGAGTTGGTCTCAGATCTCAAATATTGATGTACGGGGATTCATCGGGGTCATTTGGAGTGCCACGTACTATTAGACATGAAATTGGACGATCCTGGCGATCACTAGAAGCGGCTGACTAATAGGAAGACACGTATTTGTAGCTTATTCCACTGAATAATTCTCGAGTTGGTCTCAGATCTCAAATATTGACGTAGAGGTATTCATCGGGGTCAGTTGGAGTGCCACGTACTATTAGATATGAAATTGGACGATCCTGGCGATCACTAGAAGCGGCTGACTAATAGGAAGACACGTATTTGTAGCTTATTCGACTGAATAATTCTCGAGTTGGTCTCAGATCTCAAATATTGACGTAGAGGTATTCATCGGGGTCAGTTGGAGTGCCACGTACTATTTGACATGAAATTGGATGTTCTTGGCGATCACTAGAAGCGGCTGACTAATAGGAAGACACGTATTTGTAGCTTATTCCACTGAATAATTCTCGAGTTGGTCTCAGATCTCAAATATTGACGTAGAGGGATTCATCGGGGTCAGTTGGAGTGCCACGTACTATTAGATATGAAATTGGACGATCCTGGCGATCACTAGAAGCGGCTGACTAATAGGAAGACACGTATTTGTAGCTTATTCGACTAAATAATTCTCGAGTTGGTCTCAGATCTCAAATATTGACGTAGAGGTATTCATCGGGATCAGTTGGAGTGCCACGTACTATTAGACATGAAATTGGACGATCCTGGCGATCACTAGACGCGGCTGACTAATAGGAAGACACGTATTTGTAGCTTATTCGACTGAATAATTCTCGAGTTGGTTTCAGATCTCAAATATTGACGTAGAGGTATTCATCGGGGTCAGTTGGAGTGCCACGTACTATTAGATATGAAATTGGACGATCCTGGCGATCACTAGAAGCGGCTGACTAATAGGAAGACACGTATTTGTAGCTTATTCGACTGAATAATTCTCGAGTTGGTCTCAGATCTCAAATATTGACGTAGAGGTATTCATCGGGGTCAGTTGGAGTGCCACGTACTATTTGACATGAAATTGGATGTTCTTGGCGATCACTAGAAGCGGCTGACTAATAGGAAGACACGTATTTGTAGCTTATTCCACTGAATAATTCTCGAGTTGGTCTCAGATCTCAAATATTGACGTAGAGGTATTCATCGGGGTCAGTTGGAGTGCCACGTACTATTAGACATGAAATTGGACGTTCCTGGCGATCACTAGGAGCAGCTGACTAATAGGAACACACGTATTTGTAGCTTATTCGACTGTATAATTCTCGAGTTGGTCTCAGATCTCAAATATTGATGTACGGGGATTCATCGGGGTCATTTGGAGTGCCACGTACTATTAGACATGAAATTGGACGATCCTGGCGATCACTAGAAGCGGCTGACTAATAGGAAGACACGTATTTGTAGCTTATTCCACTGAATAATTCTCGAGTTGGTCTCAGATCTCAAATATTGACGTAGAGGTATTCATCGGGGTCAGTTGGAGTGCCACGTACTATTAGATATGAAATTGGACGATCCTGGCGATCACTAGAAGCGGCTGACTAATAGGAAGACACGTATTTGTAGCTTATTCGACTGAATAATTCTCGAGTTGGTCTCAGATCTCAAATATTGACGTAGAGGGATTCATCGGGGTCAGTTGGAGTGCCACGTACTATTAGACATGAAATTGGACGATCCTGGCGATGACTAGACGCGGCTGACTAATAGGAAGACACGTATTTGTAGCTTATTCGACTGAATAATTCTCGAGTTGGTCTCAGATCTCAAATATTGACGTAGAGGTATTCATCGGGGTCAGTTGGAGTGCCACGTACTATTAGATATGAAATTGGACGATCCTGGCGATCACTAGAAGCGGCTGACTAATAGGAAGACACGTATTTGTAGCTTATTCGACTGAATAATTCTCGAGTTGGTCTCAGATCTCAAATATTGACGTAGAGGTATTCATCGGGGTCAGTTGGAGTGCCACGTACTATTTGACATGAAATTGGATGTTCTTGGCGATCACTAGAAGCGGCTGACTAATAGGAAGACACGTATTTGTAGCTTATTCCACTGAATAATTCTCGAGTTGGTCTCAGATCTCAAATATTGACGTAGAGGGATTCATCGGGGTCAGTTGGAGTGCCACGTACTATTAGATATGAAATTGGACGATCCTGGCGATCACTAGAAGCGGCTGACTAATAGGAAGACACGTATTTGTAGCTTATTCGACTGAATAATTCTCGAGTTGGTCTCAGATCTCAAATATTGACGTAGAGGTATTCATCGGGGTCAGTTGGAGTGCCACGTACTATTTGACATGAAATTGGATGTTCTTGGCGATCACTAGAAGCGGCTGACTAATAGGAAGACACGTATTTGTAGCTTATTCCACTGAATAATTCTCGAGTTGGTCTCAGATCTCAAATATTGACGTAGAGGTATTCATCGGGGTCAGTTGGAGTGCCACGTACTATTAGATATGAAATTGGACGATCCTGGCGATCACTAGAAGCGGCTGACTAATAGGAAGACACGTATTTGTAGCTTATTCCACTGAATAATTCTCGAGTTGGTCTCAGATCTCAAATATTGACGTAGAGGTATTCATCGGGGTCAGTTGGAGTGCCACGTACTATTAGATATGAAATTGGACGATCCTGGCGATCACTAGAAGCGGCTGACTAATAGGAAGACACGTATTTGTAGCTTATTCGACTGAATAATTCTCGAGTTGGTCTCAGATCTCAAATATTGACGTAGAGGTATTCATCGGGGTCAGTTGGAGTGCCACGTACTATTTGACATGAAATTGGATGTTCTTGGCGATCACTAGAAGCGGCTGACTAATAGGAAGACACGTATTTGTAGCTTATTCCACTGAATAATTCTCGAGTTGGTCTCAGATCTCAAATATTGACGTAGAGGGATTCATCGGGGTCAGTTGGAGTGCCACGTACTATTAGATATGAAATTGGACGATCCTGGCGATCACTAGAAGCGGCTGACTAATAGGAAGACACGTATTTGTAGCTTATTCGACTAAATAATTCTCGAGTTGGTCTCAGATCTCAAATATTGACGTAGAGGTATTCATCGGGATCAGTTGGAGTGCCACGTACTATTAGACATGAAATTGGACGATCCTGGCGATCACTAGACGCGGCTGACTAATAGGAAGACACGTATTTGTAGCTTATTCGACTGAATAATTCTCGAGTTGGTCTCAGATCTCAAATATTGACGTAGAGGTATTCATTGGGGTCAGTTGGAGTGCCACGTACTATTAGACATGAAATTGGACGATCCTGGCGATCACTAGAACCGGCTGACTAATAGGAAGACACGTATTTGTAGCTTATTCCACTGAATAATTCTCGAGTTGGTCTCAGATCTCAAATATTGATGTAGAGGTATTCATCGGGGTCAGTTGGAGTGCCACGTACTATTAGACATGAAATTGGACGTTCCTGGCGATCACTAGGAGCAGCTAACTAATAGGAACACACGTATTTGTAGCTTATTCGACTGTATAATTCTCGAGTTGGTCTCAGATCTCAAATATTGATGTACGGGGATTCATCGGGGTCATTTGGAGTGCCACGTACTATTAGACATGAAATTGGACGATCCTGGCGATCACTAGAAGCGGCTGACTAATAGGAAGACACGTATTTGTAGCTTATTCCACTGAATAATTCTCGAGTTGGTCTCAGATCTCAAATATTGACGTAGAGGTATTCATCGGGGTCAGTTGGAGTGCCACGTACTATTAGATATGAAATTGGACGATCCTGGCGATCACTAGAAGCGGCTGACTAATAGGAAGACACGTATTTGTAGCTTATTCGACTGAATAATTCTCGAGTTGGTCTCAGATCTCAAATATTGACGTAGAGGTATTCATCGGGGTCAGTTGGAGTGCCACGTACTATTTGACATGAAATTGGATGTTCTTGGCGATCACTAGAAGCGGCTGACTAATAGGAAGACACGTATTTGTAGCTTATTCCACTGAATAATTCTCGAGTTGGTCTCAGATCTCAAATATTGACGTAGAGGTATTCATCGGGGTCAGTTGGAGTGCCACGTACTATTTGACATGAAATTGGATGTTCTTGGCGATCACTAGAAGCGGCTGACTAATAGGAAGACACGTATTTGTAGCTTATTCCACTGAATAATTCTCGAGTTGGTCTCAGATCTCAAATATTGACGTAGAGGGATTCATCGGGGTCAGTTGGAGTGCCACGTACTATTAGAATAGAAATTGGACGATCCTGGCGATCACTAGAAGCGGCTGACTAATAGGAACACACGTATTTGTAGCTTATTCGACTGTATAATTCTCGAGTTGGTCTCAGATCTCAAATATTGATGTACGGGGATTCATCGGGGTCATTTGGAGTGCCACGTACTATTAGACATGAAATTGGACGATCCTGGCGATCACTAGAAGCGGCTGACTAATAGGAAGACACGTATTTGTAGCTTATTCGACTGAATAATTCTCGAGTTGGTCTCAGATCTCAAATATTGACGTAGAGGTATTCATCGGGGTCAGTTGGAGTGCCACGTACTATTTGACATGAAATTGGATGTTCTTGGCGATCACTAGAAGCGGCTGACTAATAGGAAGACACGTATTTGTAGCTTATTCCACTGAATAATTCTCGAGTTGGTCTCAGATCTCAAATATTGACGTAGAGGTATTCATCGGGGTCAGTTGGAGTGCCACGTACTATTTGACATGAAATTGGATGTTCTTGGCGATCACTAGAAGCGGCTGACTAATAGGAAGACACGTATTTGTAGCTTATTCCACTGAATAATTCTCGAGTTGGTCTCAGATCTCAAATATTGACGTAGAGGTATTCATCGGGGTCAGTTGGAGTGCCACGTACTATTTGACATGAAATTGGATGTTCTTGGCGATCACTAGAAGCGGCTGACTAATAGGAAGACACGTATTTGTAGCTTATTCCACTGAATAATTCTCGAGTTGGTCTCAGATCTCAAATATTGACGTAGTGGGATTCATCGGGGTCAGTTGGAGTGCCACGTACTATTAGAATAGAAATTGGACGATCCTGGCGATCACTAGAAGCGGCTGACTAATAGGAACACACGTATTTGTAGCTTATTCGACTGTATAATTCTCGAGTTGGTCTCAGATCTCAAATATTGATGTACGGGGATTCATCGGGGTCATTTGGAGTGCCACGTACTATTAGACATGAAATTGGACGATCCTGGCGATCACTAGAAGCGGCTGACTAATAGGAAGACACGTATTTGTAGCTTATTCCACTGAATAATTCTCGAGTTGGTCTCAGATCTCAAATATTGACGTAGAGGTATTCATCGGGGTCAGTTGGAGTGCCACGTACTATTAGATATGAAATTGGACGATCCTGGCGATCACTAGAAGCGGCTGACTAATAGGAAGACACGTATTTGTAGCTTATTCGACTGAATAATTCTCGAGTTGGTCTCAGATCTCAAATATTGACGTAGAGGTATTCATCGGGGTCAGTTGGAGTGCCACGTACTATTAGATATGAAATTGGACGATCCTGGCGATCACTAGAAGCGGCTGACTAATAGGAAGACACGTATTTGTAGCTTATTCGACTGAATAATTCTCGAGTTGGTCTCAGATCTCAAATATTGACGTAGAGGTATTCATCGGGCCAGTTGGAGTGCCACGTACTATTTGACATGAAATTGGATGTTCTTGGCGATCACTAGAAGCGGCTGACTAATAGGAAGACACGTATTTGTAGCTTATTCCACTGAATAATTCTCGAGTTCGTCTCAGATCTCAAATATTGACGTAGAGGGATTCATCGGGGTCAGTTGGAGTGCCACGTACTATTAGATATGAAATTGGACGATCCTGGCGATCACTAGAAGCGGCTGACTAATAGGAAGACACGTATTTGTAGCTTATTCCACTGAATAATTCTCGAGTTGGTCTCAGATCTCAAATATTGACGTAGAGGTATTCATCGGGGTCAGTTGGAGTGCCACGTACTATTAGATATGAAATTGGACGATCCTGGCGATCACTAGAAGCGGCTGACTAATAGGAAGACACGTATTTGTAGCTTATTCGACTGAATAATTCTCGAGTTGGTCTCAGATCTCAAATATTGACGTAGAGGTATTCATCGGGGTCAGTTGGAGTGCCACGTACTATTAGATATGAAATTGGACGATCCTGGCGATCACTAGAAGCGGCTGACTAATAGGAAGACACGTATTTGTAGCTTATTCGACTGAATAATTCTCGAGTTGGTCTCAGATCTCAAATATTGACGTAGAGGTATTCATCGGGGTCAGTTGGAGTGCCACGTACTATTTGACATGAAATTGGATGTTCTTGGCGATCACTAGAAGCGGCTGACTAATAGGAAGACACGTATTTGTAGCTTATTCCACTGAATAATTCTCGAGTTGGTCTCAGATCTCAAATATTGACGTAGAGGGATTCATCGGGGTCAGTTGGAGTGCCACGTACTATTAGATATGAAATTGGACGATCCTGGCGATCACTAGAAGCGGCTGACTAATAGGAAGACACGTATTTGTAGCTTATTCCACTGAATAATTCTCGAGTTGGTCTCAGATCTCAAATATTGACGTAGAGGGATTCATCGGGGTCAGTTGGAGTGCCACGTACTATTAGAATAGAAATTGGACGATCCTGGCGATCACTAGAAGCGGCTGACTAATAGGAACACACGTATTTGTAGCTTATTCGACTGTATAATTCTCGAGTTGGTCTCAGATCTCAAATATTGATGTACGGGGATTCATCGGGGTCATTTGGAGTGCCACGTACTATTAGACATGAAATTGGACGATCCTGGCGATCACTAGAAGCGGCTGACTAATAGGAAGACACGTATTTGTAGCTTATTCCACTGAATAATTCTCGAGTTGGTCTCAGATCTCAAATATTGACGTAGAGGTATTCATCGGGGTCAGTTGGAGTGCCACGTACTATTAGATATGAAATTGGACGATCCTGGCGATCACTAGAAGCGGCTGACTAATAGGAAGACACGTATTTGTAGCTTATTCGACTGAATAATTCTCGAGTTGGTCTCAGATCTCAAATATTGACGTAGAGGTATTCATCGGGGTCAGTTGGAGTGCCACGTACTATTAGATATGAAATTGGACGATCCTGGCGATCACTAGAAGCGGCTGACTAATAGGAAGACACGTATTTGTAGCTTATTCGACTGAATAATTCTCGAGTTGGTCTCAGATCTCAAATATTGACGTAGAGGTATTCATCGGGGTCAGTTGGAGTGCCACGTACTATTTGACATGAAATTGGATGTTCTTGGCGATCACTAGAAGCGGCTGACTAATAGGAAGACACGTATTTGTAGCTTATTCCACTGAATAATTCTCGAGTTGGTCTCAGATCTCAAATATTGACGTAGAGGGATTCATCGGGGTCAGTTGGAGTGCCACGTACTATTAGATATGAAATTGGACGATCCTGGCGATCACTAGAAGCGGCTGACTAATAGGAAGACACGTATTTGTAGCTTATTCCACTGAATAATTCTCGAGTTGGTCTCAGATCTCAAATATTGACGTAGAGGTATTCATCGGGGTCAGTTGGAGTGCCACGTACTATTAGATATGAAATTGGACGATCCTGGCGATCACTAGAAGCGGCTGACTAATAGGAAGACACGTATTTGTAGCTTATTCGACTGAATAATTCTCGAGTTGGTCTCAGATCTCAAATATTGACGTAGAGGTATTCATCGGGGTCAGTTGGAGTGCCACGTACTATTAGATATGAAATTGGACGATCCTGGCGATCACTAGAAGCGGCTGACTAATAGGAAGACACGTATTTGTAGCTTATTCGACTGAATAATTCTCGAGTTGGTCTCAGATCTCAAATATTGACGTAGAGGTATTCATCGGGGTCAGTTGGAGTGCCACGTACTATTTGACATGAAATTGGATGTTCTTGGCGATCACTAGAAGCGGCTGACTAATAGGAAGACACGTATTTGTAGCTTATTCCACTGAATAATTCTCGAGTTGGTCTCAGATCTCAAATATTGACGTAGAGGGATTCATCGGGGTCAGTTGGAGTGCCACGTACTATTAGATATGAAATTGGACGATCCTGGCGATCACTAGACGCGGCTGACTAATAGGAAGACACGTATTTGTAACTTATTCGACTGAATAATTCTCGAGTTGGTCTCAGATCTCAAATATTGACGTAGAGGTATTCATTGGGGTCAGTTGGAGTGCCACGTACTATTAGACATGAAATTGGACGATCCTGGCGATCACTAGAACCGGCTGACTAATAGGTAGACACGTATTTGTAGCTTATTCCACTGAATAATTCTCGAGTTGGTCTCAGATCTCAAATATTGATGTAGAGGTATTCATCGGGGTCAGTTGGAGTGCCACGTACTATTAGACATGAAATTGGACGTTCCTGGCGATCACTAGGAGCAGCTGACTAATAGGAACACACGTATTTGTAGCTTATTCGACTGTATAATTCTCGAGTTGGTCTCAGATCTCAAATATTGATGTACGGGGATTCATCGGGGTCATTTGGAGTGCCACGTACTATTAGACATGAAATTGGACGATCCTGGCGATCACTAGAAGCGGCTGACTAATAGGAAGACACGTATTTGTAGCTTATTCCACTGAATAATTCTCGAGTTGGTCTCAGATCTCAAATATTGACGTAGAGGTATTCATCGGGGTCAGTTGGAGTGCCACGTACTATTAGATATGAAATTGGACGATCCTGGCGATCACTAGAAGCGGCTGACTAATAGGAAGACACGTATTTGTAGCTTATTCGACTGAATAATTCTCGAGTTGGTCTCAGATCTCAAATATTGACGTAGAGGTATTCATCGGGGTCAGTTGGAGTGCCACGTACTATTTGACATGAAATTGGATGTTCTTGGCGATCACTAGAAGCGGCTGACTAATAGGAAGACACGTATTTGTAGCTTATTCCACTGAATAATTCTCGAGTTGGTCTCAGATCTCAAATATTGACGTAGAGGTATTCATCGGGGTCAGTTGGAGTGCCACGTACTATTTGACATGAAATTGGATGTTCTTGGCGATCACTAGAAGCGGCTGACTAATAGGAAGACACGTATTTGTAGCTTATTCCACTGAATAATTCTCGAGTTGGTCTCAGATCTCAAATATTGACGTAGAGGGATTCATCGGGGTCAGTTGGAGTGCCACGTACTATTAGATATGAAATTGGACGATCCTGGCGATCACTAGAAGCGGCTGACTAATAGGAAGACACGTATTTGTAGCTTATTCCACTGAATAATTCTCGAGTTGGTCTCAGATCTCAAATATTGACGTAGAGGGATTCATCGGGGTCAGTTGGAGTGCCACGTACTATTAGACATGAAATTGGACGATCCTGGCGATCACTAGAAGCGGCTGACTAATAGGAAGACACGTATTTGTAGCTTATTCCACTGAATAATTCTCGAGTTGGTCTCAGATCTCAAATATTGACGTAGAGGTATTCATCGGGGTCAGTTGGAGTGCCACGTACTATTAGATATGAAATTGGACGATCCTGGCGATCACTAGAAGCGTCTGACTAATAGGAAGACACACGTATTTGTAGCTTATTCGACTGAATAATTCTCGAGTTGGTCTCAGATCTCAAATATTGACGTTGAGGTATTCATCGGGGTCAGTTGGAGTGCCACGTACTATTAGAATAGAAATTGGACGATCCTGGCGATCACTAGAAGCGGCTGACTAATAGGAACACACGTATTTTTAGCTTATTCGACTGTATAATTCTCGAGTTGGTCTCAGATCTCAAATATTGATGTACGGGGATTCATCGGGGTCATTTGGAGTGCCACGTACTATTAGACATGAAATTGGACGATCCTGGCGATCACTAGAAGCGGCTGACTAATAGGAAGACACGTATTTGTAGCTTATTCCACTGAATAATTCTCGAGTTGGTCTCAGATCTCAAATATTGACGTAGAGGTATTCATCGGGGTCAGTTGGAGTGCCACGTACTATTAGATATGAAATTGGACGATCCTGGCGATCACTAGAAGCGGCTGATTAATAGGAAGACACGTATTTGTAGCTTATTCGACTGAATAATTCTCGAGTTGGTCTCAGATCTCAAATATTGACGTAGAGGTATTCATCGGGGTCAGTTGGAGTGCCACGTACTATTTGACATGAAATTGGATGTTCTTGGCGATCACTAGAAGCGGCTGACTAATAGGAAGACACGTATTTGTAGCTTATTCCACTGAATAATTCTCGAGTTGGTCTCAGATCTCAAATATTGACGTAGAGGTATTCATCGGGGTCAGTTGGAGTGCCACGTACTATTTGACATGAAATTGGATGTTCTTGGCGATCACTAGAAGCGGCTGACTAATAGGAAGACACGTATTTGTAGCTTATTCCACTGAATAATTCTCGAGTTGGTCTCAGATCTCAAATATTGACGTAGAGGTATTCATCGGGGTCAGTTGGAGTGCCACGTACTATTTGACATGAAATTGGATGTTCTTGGCGATCACTAGAAGCGGCTGACTAATAGGAAGACACGTATTTGTAGCTTATTCCACTGAATAATTCTCGAGTTGGTCTCAGATCTCAAATATTGACGTAGAGGGATTCATCGGGGTCAGTTGGAGTGCCACGTACTATTTGACATGAAATTGGATGTTCTTGGCGATCACTAGAAGCGGCTGACTAATAGGAAGACACGTATTTGTAGCTTATTCCACTGAATAATTCTCGAGTTGGTCTCAGATCTCAAATATTGACGTAGAGGTATTCATCGGGGTCAGTTGGAGTGCCACGTACTATTAGATATGAAATTGGACGATCCTGGCGATCACTAGAAGCGTCTGACTAATAGGAAGACACACGTATTTGTAGCTTATTCGACTGAATAATTCTCGAGTTGGTCTCAGATCTCAAATATTGACGTTGAGGTATTCATCGGGGTCAGTTGGAGTGCCACGTACTATTAGAATAGAAATTGGACGATCCTGGCGATCACTAGAAGCGGCTGACTAATAGGAACACACGTATTTTTAGCTTATTCGACTGTATAATTCTCGAGTTGGTCTCAGATCTCAAATATTGATGTACGGGGATTCATCGGGGTCATTTGGAGTGCCACGTACTATTAGACATGAAATTGGACGATCCTGGCGATCACTAGAAGCGGCTGACTAATAGGAAGACACGTATTTGTAGCTTATTCCACTGAATAATTCTCGAGTTGGTCTCAGATCTCAAATATTGACGTAGAGGTATTCATCGGGGTCAGTTGGAGTGCCACGTACTATTAGATATGAAATTGGACGATCCTGGCGATCACTAGAAGCGGCTGATTAATAGGAAGACACGTATTTGTAGCTTATTCGACTGAATAATTCTCGAGTTGGTCTCAGATCTCAAATATTGACGTAGAGGTATTCATCGGGGTCAGTTGGAGTGCCACGTACTATTTGACATGAAATTGGATGTTCTTGGCGATCACTAGAAGCGGCTGACTAATAGGAAGACACGTATTTGTAGCTTATTCCACTGAATAATTCTCGAGTTGGTCTCAGATCTCAAATATTGACGTAGAGGGATTCATCGGGGTCAGTTGGAGTGCCACGTACTATTAGATATGAAATTGGACGATCCTGGCGATCACTAGAAGCGGCTGACTAATAGGAAGACACGTATTTGTAGCTTATTCCACTGAATAATTCTCGAGTTGGTCTCAGATCTCAAATATTGACGTAGAGGTATTCATCGGGGTCAGTTGGAGTGCCACGTACTATTTGACATGAAATTGGATGTTCTTGGCGATCACTAGAAGCGGCTGACTAATAGGAAGACACGTATTTGTAGCTTATTCCACTGAATAATTCTCGAGTTGGTCTCAGATCTCAAATATTGACGTAGAGGTATTCATCGGGGTCAGTTGGAGTGCCACGTACTATTTGACATGAAATTGGATGTTCTTGGCGATCACTAGAAGCGGCTGACTAATAGGAAGACACGTATTTGTAGCTTATTCCACTGAATAATTCTCGAGTTGGTCTCAGATCTCAAATATTGACGTAGAGGTATTCATCGGGGTCAGTTGGAGTGCCACGTACTATTTGACATGAAATTGGATGTTCTTGGCGATCACTAGAAGCGGCTGACTAATAGGAAGACACGTATTTGTAGCTTATTCCACTGAATAATTCTCGAGTTGGTCTCAGATCTCAAATATTGACGTAGAGGGATTCATCGGGGTCAGTTGGAGTGCCACGTACTATTAGATATGAAATTGGACGATCCTGGCGATCACTAGAAGCGGCTGACTAATAGGAAGACACGTATTTGTAGCTTATTCCACTGAATAATTCTCGAGTTGGTCTCAGATCTCAAATATTGACGTAGAGGGATTCATCGGGGTCAGTTGGAGTGCCACGTACTATTAGACATGAAATTGGACGATCCTGGCGATCACTAGAAGCGGCTGACTAATAGGAAGACACGTATTTGTAGCTTATTCCACTGAATAATTCTCGAGTTGGTCTCAGATCTCAAATATTGACGTAGAGGTATTCATCGGGGTCAGTTGGAGTGCCACGTACTATTAGATATGAAATTGGACGATCCTGGCGATCACTAGAAGCGTCTGACTAATAGGAAGACACACGTATTTGTAGCTTATTCGACTGAATAATTCTCGAGTTGGTCTCAGATCTCAAATATTGACGTTGAGGTATTCATCGGGGTCAGTTGGAGTGCCACGTACTATTAGAATAGAAATTGGACGATCCTGGCGATCACTAGAAGCGGCTGACTAATAGGAACACACGTATTTTTAGCTTATTCGACTGTATAATTCTCGAGTTGGTCTCAGATCTCAAATATTGATGTACGGGGATTCATCGGGGTCATTTGGAGTGCCACGTACTATTAGACATGAAATTGGACGATCCTGGCGATCACTAGAAGCGGCTGACTAATAGGAAGACACGTATTTGTAGCTTATTCCACTGAATAATTCTCGAGTTGGTCTCAGATCTCAAATATTGACGTAGAGGTATTCATCGGGGTCAGTTGGAGTGCCACGTACTATTAGATATGAAATTGGACGATCCTGGCGATCACTAGAAGCGGCTGACTAATAGGAAGACACGTATTTGTAGCTTATTCGACTGAATAATTCTCGAGTTGGTCTCAGATCTCAAATATTGACGTAGAGGTATTCATCGGGGTCAGTTGGAGTGCCACGTACTATTTGACATGAAATTGGATGTTCTTGGCGATCACTAGAAGCGGCTGACTAATAGGAAGACACGTATTTGTAGCTTATTCCACTGAATAATTCTCGAGTTGGTCTCAGATCTCAAATATTGACGTAGAGGTATTCATCGGGGTCAGTTGGAGTGCCACGTACTATTTGACATGAAATTGGATGTTCTTGGCGATCACTAGAAGCGGCTGACTAATAGGAAGACACGTATTTGTAGCTTATTCCACTGAATAATTCTCGAGTTGGTCTCAGATCTCAAATATTGACGTAGAGGGATTCATCGGGGTCAGTTGGAGTGCCACGTACTATTAGATATGAAATTGGACGATCCTGGCGATCACTAGAAGCGGCTGACTAATAGGAAGACACGTATTTGTAGCTTATTCCACTGAATAATTCTCGAGTTGGTCTCAGATCTCAAATATTGACGTAGAGGGATTCATCGGGGTCAGTTGGAGTGCCACGTACTATTAGACATGAAATTGGACGATCCTGGCGATCACTAGAAGCGGCTGACTAATAGGAAGACACGTATTTGTAGCTTATTCCACTGAATAATTCTCGAGTTGGTCTCAGATCTCAAATATTGACGTAGAGGTATTCATCGGGGTCAGTTGGAGTGCCACGTACTATTAGATATGAAATTGGACGATCCTGGCGATCACTAGAAGCGTCTGACTAATAGGAAGACACACGTATTTGTAGCTTATTCGACTGAATAATTCTCGAGTTGGTCTCAGATCTCAAATATTGACGTTGAGGTATTCATCGGGGTCAGTTGGAGTGCCACGTACTATTAGAATAGAAATTGGACGATCCTGGCGATCACTAGAAGCGGCTGACTAATAGGAACACACGTATTTTTAGCTTATTCGACTGTATAATTCTCGAGTTGGTCTCAGATCTCAAATATTGATGTACGGGGATTCATCGGGGTCATTTGGAGTGCCACGTACTATTAGACATGAAATTGGACGATCCTGGCGATCACTAGAAGCGGCTGACTAATAGGAAGACACGTATTTGTAGCTTATTCCACTGAATAATTCTCGAGTTGGTCTCAGATCTCAAATATTGACGTAGAGGTATTCATCGGGGTCAGTTGGAGTGCCACGTACTATTAGATATGAAATTGGACGATCCTGGCGATCACTAGAAGCGGCTGATTAATAGGAAGACACGTATTTGTAGCTTATTCGACTGAATAATTCTCGAGTTGGTCTCAGATCTCAAATATTGACGTAGAGGTATTCATCGGGGTCAGTTGGAGTGCCACGTACTATTTGACATGAAATTGGATGTTCTTGGCGATCACTAGAAGCGGCTGACTAATAGGAAGACACGTATTTGTAGCTTATTCCACTGAATAATTCTCGAGTTGGTCTCAGATCTCAAATATTGACGTAGAGGGATTCATCGGGGTCAGTTGGAGTGCCACGTACTATTAGATATGAAATTGGACGATCCTGGCGATCACTAGAAGCGGCTGACTAATAGGAAGACACGTATTTGTAGCTTATTCCACTGAATAATTCTCGAGTTGGTCTCAGATCTCAACTATTGACGTAGAGGTATTTATCGGGGTCAGTTGGAGTGCCACGTACTATTAGATATAAAATTGGACGATCCTGGCGACCAC
The DNA here is from genome assembly GCA_946251905.1 of Cryptocephalus moraei. Classification (NCBI taxonomy): domain Eukaryota; kingdom Metazoa; phylum Arthropoda; class Insecta; order Coleoptera; family Chrysomelidae; genus Cryptocephalus; species Cryptocephalus moraei. The sequence goes on along the minus strand of OX276465.1, from coordinate 17,242,089 downwards.
TAGAAGCGGCTGACTAATAGGAAGACACGTATTTGTAGCTTATTCGACTAAATAATTCTCGAGTTGGTCTCAGATCTCAAATATTGACGTAAAGGTATTCATCGGGGTCAGTTGGAGTGCCACGTACTATTAGACATGAAATTGGACGTTCCTGGCGATCACTAGAAGCGGCTGACTAAGAGGAAGACACGTATTTGTAGCTTATTCGACTGAATAATTCTCGAGTTGGTCTCAGATCTCAAATATTGACGTTGAGGTATTCATCGGGGTCAGTTGGAGTGCCACGTACTATTAGACATGAAATTGGACGATCCTGGCGATCACTAGAAGCGGCTGACTAATTGGAAGACACGTATTTGTAGCTTATTTGAGAATCTGATTTGAGTAATTTATTCTAGTCTGAATATTTTATAAAGTACTCTTCTCGATACATTTTAACAAAATGAAATTTACATTTGAATACTTTTACTAATATTTTCGTTTATCTGTTTTACTAGAAATCCCGATAAATCACTGTTATTTTTGTTGTAATCCAATCATTCGGTACCTACTTCTAATTATACTTTATTCCTTTAATATTACTATTTCCACTTAAATACTTAAATTCATACTTTGGTTATATTGTAAACCCTAAAAACCATCGGTCCCTTTGAAGATATTCCTCTTTTGTTAATTTAATCTTCCCTCGTAATGTACCCTCAGTCATTAGTAGTTAGTAAACAACCCCATAACCTTTATTACCAATTTCCTTTACAATAGTTGTTATCATACTTCCACTTAAATTGTACATATTTGAACCTAAACTTTTATGATAAGATTCCGATGGTTATTATTATCAAAAAGTGCCGAAGGTCGGATTACGGGTGGTCCCGGATAATAGAGGGATACTCCCACCACCACCATATTTTTGAGTAGGTACACGTAGTTTTAAGAAGACGGCATTCCATGATTCGATTCTATTCGATTCCGTCAAACACTCACAATCGTTCAGTTGTAATAATAACTTTATAAAATAAAACGAGTTAAAATTAAACAATTGTTTAAAATTCATTTTACAAAAACTCGGACGCGACGTGAGCGCCCATAACATTTTGGTGGCAGCAGCAAGCCCATAACATTTTGGTGGCAGCGGTAAAGCCGACGGTTACTTGGAGGAGCGTCGAGACGCAGATCATCGAGATCCAGGAGCACTCCAACTACCCCAACAATAGTATCACCACTACGAGACTACGACCCGAAGTTTTTGAAGGAGCGCCAAGTACGCAGCAAGAACCAGGATCTCTGAGGCGGTTTAAAGGAGCGCCAAGACGCAGTGGACCCCAGAGGAGAGGAGGACCCGAATCATCGCCAGCATTTCAACTTCCGTATTCCCGTTCCAGACGGTCGAGCTTCGGCAGCGGAAAAGTGATAGTGACGATGAAACTGTAAGTCTTTTCCTCGTTTTCCGTATGGTGACACTATTCCCTTAATTAACGAAGTAAATAATATCTAAATAATAATATACAATACAGAAAATTTTAAACAAATTCGTAAAGCTTTTAAATTTCAAAGTAAAATCTTTAGAATATTAAGTCATATTTTTTAGAATGACAGAAGCAAATAATGGAATAGATGCCTTTCAGGCTATACGACAAATCGATTCATTCGACGGTCAAGGAGATTATAATTCCCTTCAATTTTTTTTAAAAAATTGTGACACAATGATGGAGATGGTTGATCCTGCACAGAAGGACAATCTAACAAAATTAATTTTTGGTACCAAGCTTAAAGGAAAAGCTCAGGAAGCTACTCAGCTCCAAACTTTTGACGATTGGAATGGAATAAAAGATTTCTTAATTGAACAATTTACAGACAAAACTCCACCTCCTCATTTTCTAACTCAAATCATGAACATCAGGCAAAAATTCGGTGAAAACGCAAAAGATTACGGTAATAGATTAAAAGAATTATTTAATAAATATAAAGAAACTTGTAATTCAAATTATGAAACAGAACAGGCTAAAATGTTAACTGATACACTATCTTCATCCTTAGTTAATAATTTCAGGAAAGGTTTACTTAACGAAAAAATTCAACTTCGTGTGATAGCTGAATGTACCACAGATATTGACAAAGCAATATCACTGGCAATAGAAATGGAACTTGAACAAAATCCCAGAAATATCCAAACTAGCTCGAGAAACATTAATTTTGCACAAACCCAACGATTTCCCCAATTTAATAATACACCTCATCTCTTTTGTCTCTACTGTCATAAAAATAATCATGTTACTTCAAACTGTAGATTACTCTTGAGACATGAACAAAATCAAATGAATCCCAACAGGATTATTAACCAAAACCAGTTTTCTACGCAAAATTTTAATCGACAAAATTATAATAGATCTAATTTTCAGCCTACAAACATGCACAATCCTAACCAAAATTCAAACTTTAATCAAAATAATAATGCAAACTTCCAAAATCAAACACAACCTAACTATCCCAATCGTAACTACCAAAATTTCCAAAATTATTCATCTCAAAGAAATACAGGAAATTTTACTCCATTTAATCAAAACTTTCAACAGAATTTTCCCAGAAGATCTAATTTCCAAAACCAACGTAATTTCCAAAATAACCCTTCGATACCACAACAAGAAATACACACCATTAATTCCCAAATCCCAAATGTAACTTCGAATAATTTTGTACCACCAACCAGCGCAAATCTTCAAAATCTTCCGGGAAACGAATAGAAGGTTTTGATCGCGAACAGCCGACCAAGACCTCTCTAATTAATGTAAAAGTCATTAAACCCAGCTGTTCAAATCATTCAAATCAAGTCCCCTCAGAAACAGACAAATTAAAGCAATCTTTAATAAACACGAATACTAGCGGAAAAACCTATGTAAAAACAAACTGTAAAACTATTTTTCTTTCCAACAATCACCAACAATTAGACATTATTAAAATGAATTCTCCCCAGGTAGTGAATATGTCAATGCTACTCTTATTAGACACTGGCGCAGATGTTTCTCTTCTAAAATATTCTAAACTACAGAAAGATTTTCATATAGAAAACAATTGCAAGATTGAATTACGTGGCATTAGCGAACAACCCGTTCTCACTTTAGGCGCTTGTCAAATACGCATTTCCTTACAAGATAAAAATGAAATAATACACCCATTTCACATCATTCCAGATAATATCCCAATCAAACAAGATGGTCTACTAGGACGTGATTTTCTCCAAAAATACAAAGCCATTATCGATTACGAAAAACAAAATCTTAAGTTTCAAGACAATTATTTTAAAATTCTACCCTCAAATACATTCATAACTATCCCAGCGAGATGTGAAAAAATAATTCCGGTTACAACAAACATTTCCGACACAGAATGTATAATAGAATCTAAAGAAATTTGTAGTAATGTATATTTAGGCTCAGCTATTAGTACAGTAAAAAATTATAAATGTTTAGCAAGTATTCTAAATATCTCAAACGAATCAGTAACAATTTCTTTACCCCGAATTAACGTTGAACCATTTCATTCACATGTCGAACAAAATCAAGAAACCGAAAATATTAATTACGTCGATCGCTTTAAAAAACTGAAAGATTTAATTGAAATAGAAAATCTTAATGTTGAAGAAATTAATTCATTATTAGATATTTGCAAGGATTTTAGTGACATTTTTTATCTTGAAGGTGACAAAATACCTTGTTCTAGCACAGTAAAACACAAAATACCAACGGATCCAACAAAAGGACCAATTAATATTAAACCTTATCGATTACCATTTAAGCATCGCGAAATTATCACCGAACATACAGAACAAATGTTACGAGACGATATAATATCACACTCTACTAGTCCATGGAATAGTCCCCTCCTAGTTGTACCAAAAAAACCTGACATTACTGGAGCACCTAAATATAGAGTTGTCGTAGACTTTAGAAAATTAAACGAAATAACCGTAGGTGACGCATTTCCCTTGCCCAACATAACAGATATACTCGATCAATTAGGAAAATCAAATTACTTCACTACTCTAGATCTAGCTAACGGGTTCCACCAAGTCCCAATGGACGAACTAGATAAACAAAAAACTGCCTTCAGCACTTCAACAGGACATTATGTCTTCAATAGAATGCCTTTTGGTTTAAAAGGAGCACCAGCAACCTTCCAAAGGTTAATGAATACTGTTTTAAGTGGCTTAAATGGAATGAAATGTTTTATTTATTTAGATGACGTTGTAATATACGGATACAACTTAAAAGAACATAATGAAAGATTATTAGAAGTATTTCAAAGACTACGAGAACATAACTTAAAACTTCAACCTTCCAAATGTAAATTTTTACGCAAAGAATGCTTATACCTAGGTCACATTATTACCGAAAATGGCATTAAACCTGATCCTGCAAAGGTTGAATGTGTGTCCAAATTCCCCGAACCCAAAAATCCCAAAGATGTTAAATCATTTTTAGGTTTAGTAGGGTATTACAGAAAATTTATTAACAATTTTGCCAAAATTGCAAAACCATTAACTGTCTTATTGAAAAAAGACGTAGAATTTAAATGGGACAACAAGTGCAAAAATTCCTTTCAAACTCTGAAAGAAAATATTATTTCTCCACCTATTCTCCAATATCCCGATTTCTCAAAAGAATTTATCATAACAACCGATGCGAGTAATTATGCAATTGCCGCAATTCTGTCACAAGGAATAGTTAATAACGATAAACCAATAGCATTCGCAAGCCGTACTTTAAATAAAGCAGAACAACGTTACTCAACAACAGAAAAAGAATTAGCAGCTATAGTTTGGGCTGTTAAACACTTTAGACCCTATGTATTTGGCACTAAATTCAAAATTATAACAGACCATAAACCTTTACTTTACATTTTTAATATTAACGATCCTGGCTCACGACTAACTAGATTTCGTTTAAAACTGGAGGAATATGACTACGAAGTAATTTATAAAGCAGGTAAAATGAATACAAACGCTGATTCACTGAGCAGAGTAATTAATTTAGTAAATACTAACCCTATTACTAATTACACAGAATTTCAAAACTATTTGCAAACTAATATTATCATTAATTCAAAAATCAAAGATAAAAATACATGTCTATTCCAAACAAATAATTTACACCCCCTAGTTTTATTCCTTCCAAATAATTTTAAACAAAAACATTTAGAAATATTTCAACACAATAAACAAATAAAAGAACTCTTAGAAAATTTTAACTCCGACACGAAATTCACAGTACCATCAGTGCAGCAATATAAAACGGATAAATATAATATATTTTTATTAATAGATAGTGAAAACATATTTGATGAAGTCAATTATGAAAATATATGGGTTTGCTTACTCCAATTAAAAAATCTTGTAAGTAATAGTAATACTAAACTGTCTTTTCTTAAATACCACTATCATCCCCCTATAAAATGGGAAATTATACATCCCATGTTAAGGTACATTTTCCGAAATTCAGATATTGAAATCACAATATTCGATAATACTCTAAAAAATCCAACAGATTCCGAAAGGATTACCATATTACACGAATTTCACAACAGTCCTTTAGGTGGTCACCAAGGTGTGTCCAGAACTCATAAAAGAATATCACAACTATATATTTGGAAAAACATGAAAAAAGACATAAAAAAATTTATAAAAGAATGCGAATCTTGTCAAAAAAATAAATTATCGCGTAAAACAAAAATGCCCCTTGTAATCACTAGCACAGCTTCCCAACCTTTTGAAAAATGTTTTCTAGACATAGTAGGTCCATTACCAGAAACAGAATCAGGCAACAAATATATTTTAACTTTTCAAGATGATTTATCAAAATACATCATCAACGTCCCCTTAAAAAACCAAGAAGCAACAACAGTTGCACATCATTTCGTAACAAACGTAATCTGTCAATACGGCTTACCTGAAACAATAGTTACTGATCAAGGTACAAACTTCCTAAGTCAAATTTTTAAAAATACCTGTAAACTCTTGAAAATAAAAAAAATTCATACCACTAGTTACCACCCACAATCTAACGGAGCTTTGGAACGATCCCACAGAGTTCTGGAAGAATATTTAAGACATTTTATTGAAAACACTCAAACAGACTGGGATAATTGGATTCCTTACGCAACCTTCACCTATAACACTACTCCACATACTGCAACACAATACTCACCATTTGAACTTCTTTTTGGTTATTCACCCAATTTACCATCTTCAATCAATCCGCCTACTCACATAAAACCGTACTATTCTTACGACGATTTCGTAGCCAATCTAAAGTTAAAATTGCAACATTCAAGACTAATAGCCAAAGAAAACCTTATTCATTATAAAAGCAAGACGAAACAAAACTATGATAAATCCAATTTCATTAGAAACTTTGAAATAGGTGACAAAGTACTACTTTACGACGAATCTGTTCGACGAGGTAGAAGTAAAAAACTATCTTCCTTGTGGATAGGCCCGTATACCATAATAAACAAAAATTCTGACGTAAATTATACAATACGAAAAGGCAACAAAAAGCAAACCATTCATGCTAATAGGTTAAAACAATTTTATGATTAGAACATTTTCTTAGTAATTAAAATTATTATAATACATAACTGTATAAAGTAACACCATTCCCGAAATTGTTCACTACAAATGAATTTATATTCATCCAGCCAAGTTCGAAATACATAGCTATAGATGAAACCAAACAGCAATTTATTACATTTTCGGAATTAGACTATTTAAAATTTATAAAAATCACCGAAGATAAAATTATGTGCAAACAAGAAAAACCTGTTTCCTTATCTCATTTAGTTAGAAATTGTGAAGTAGAACTTTTGCAAGTAAAGAAAATGATACCTGATGTTTGCGATAAGAGAGTTATGAATTCAAAAAGATGTGTATTTATTCAATTAATTACCAGCAACACCTGGCTCTTCTCAACACCGCATCCTGAAAGTTTAACTATTTCCTGTCAAAATTCAAAGAAACCCGAAGACGTTATATTACGAAACTATGGTAGTGTCACAATAGGTAAACGATGTAAAGCTTACAGCCCTTCATCAATGCTTGTGCCTCACGGTAATGTGCTTCAATCCGAAATTTTTAGTGAATTTGTGCCCCCGTTTAACATCGACGATGAATGTTGTGGTAATGTTAAAGAGAAAAACTTAAACTTAACCGAATTATTAATTAACGAAAATTACAAAACACTAGCAAAACACATTCCCGAATTAGATATTGCTAGCCATAAATTAGACGACATAGAAAAATTAGCAGACGACATACAAAAAAATAATGTAACATCAAATTATACATTTTCTTCATCGATATTAGCATACATTATAGCAATCATTGTCGTGATATTTTTAATATATAAAATGTACAAGAGGTTTTCACGAATCTCTTCTTGCTGTGGTAGTATACCCAACGTTTGTATAAGGGTAAACCAAACTGTTCAACCATCCTCACGTAGAGGAAGTTACATTGCCCAATATACCTCTCGTCAAAATCGCGAAAATTCCAGTTCGACGGAAAATATCGAACAGGAAATCGCTGCCGTTGAACAACAGCGCACCACAATTAAATACATCCCGCAAACTAGGCGACAATTAAACAAATGAGTAATTATCTATTAAGTGGTTTTCTAAGTAATTACATTAAGTATAAGATGCATGAAAACGCATCGTATGATATATGTCTTGATATTTCTTGTAAACGATTGTTAAGCTTAAAAGTATGTTTAAATTATAATCTCATTATAATAATTTTTATGCTATTCTTTAGGTATTATACTAGGTATTCATTATACATTACTATATATGTTATTTTGGTAAAAATTTTCCTCGCCTTCATCTTATCATTTTTAGATATATATTGTATTAGGATTTTATTTAAATTTTTCAAAGAGATTTTCTAATAATTCAATTTAATTATTATAAAATCTCTCCTCAAGGGGGGAGGTGTTGTAATCCAATCATTCGGTACCTACTTCTAATTATACTTTATTCCTTTAATATTACTATTTCCACTTAAATACTTAAATTCATACTTTGGTTATATTGTAAACCCTAAAAACCATCGGTCCCTTTGAAGATATTCCTCTTTTGTTAATTTAATCTTCCCTCGTAATGTACCCTCAGTCATTAGTAGTTAGTAAACAACCCCATAACCTTTATTACCAATTTCCTTTACAATAGTTGTTATCATACTTCCACTTAAATTGTACATATTTGAACCTAAACTTTTATGATAAGATTCCGATGGTTATTATTATCAAAAAGTGCCGAAGGTCGGATTACGGGTGGTCCCGGATAATAGAGGGATACTCCCACCACCACCATATTTTTGAGTAGGTACACGTAGTTTTAAGAAGACGGCATTCCATGATTCGATTCTATTCGATTCCGTCAAACACTCACAATCGTTCAGTTGTAATAATAACTTTATAAAATAAAACGAGTTAAAATTAAACAATTGTTTAAAATTCATTTTACAAAAACTCGGACGCGACGTGAGCGCCCATAACATTTTGGTGGCAGCAGCAAGCCCATAACATTTTGTATAAAACTGTTACTTATAAATACAGATGATAATATTTTTATATTACTTAGATTATATTTAAATTATTGACATGTAACACGAATTTCGAGCGACAAACAAAAACTGGCGACGCATGAAAAGGTCTTACCTTGAGGCTAAAAAATTTTTTTTGTCAATATAAAAATTTATTCTGAGTATCCGGCTGTATTTGGTGCGGGGTTTCTTTCAATCTCCCGTACCCTGGGGCTGTCCGCTCTGGGCAAATGTGAATACTTCTAGAAAACGTGGAGTGAAGGAAGCAGCCGCACTGCTAATCGTTGTTACATGAAATGTTGGGAAAGGGTTGAAAACAGGCGCTGAAGGAAGGGCCGTTGTCGACAAGTAAGAGTTGATCGGAGGTCAAGCAGGCCTATTCGTGTTTCTTTGAGGGAGCTGATGCTTTTCCCGAGGTCAGTTACTTGATTAAATGTCTCGAAGGATTAGAAATAAATTAAAAATATTGATTTTGGACGAAAAAATTGAAGCAAAAAAAAATCGAGAGTTAGAGTCAAGCTCTGTTTTCGAGGAGAATCTTGCCTGAGGGATCAATACTTGGGTATGAGTGTCTCAGAGACTCGATGATGACTCGATACCCCCAGATACGTGGCAGGAGGATCAGAAATCGGTCAAAAATCGATCGAAAATGACCAAAATCGCATATTTCACGTTTTTTTGATCTTTTGCACCACTTAAAATATTTTTCGCAATAGACCATCTGAAAGGCAATGAAAAATGCCAAAAAATCGCGTTTTTCAATTTTGTGTCGCGAAAAAGGAAAGTGCTAAAAAACACGTTAAAAATATTGAAATAGCCGCCATTTCTCGGTGTTGATCTCAAACATTCTGAAAAAAATCACACATCTGCTCCTTCAAAAGACCGTTTGATTGCCACAAACCGCCTGGAAAAATATTATTTCTAGCCCGAGTTATTTCAAAAATACTGAAAAACAGTTTTTTCGAGATAACGGCCAATAGAGTCGCTCTAGCGGGCTGAAAATTTAGGAGACTTGGTCTTTTTCGATACCGAATCGAATGCATATGCACATGGTCCGGTGAAAATCCCAGAGGGGGGACTTTTCATTATCTTATATCGGGTGTTTTTTTAAATTTCACCTCATAGTAGGCTGTGGATAGTGTTTGTGAATGCGCCTTACTAAAAAAATGTCAAAATTGACATAACCTCACTTTTTTAATAAAAATTAAAACTGCTCCAATAAGTTACTAGCGTCATGAAAAAGACAGCTTGGCTCTATTAATTAGGCGTAGATGAGTGAGCTGTCTTTTTCAAGAAACTATTAACCGATTGGAGCAGTTTCAATTTTTATTAAAAAAGTGAGGTTATGTCAATTTTGACATTTTTTAGTAAGGCGCATTCACAAACACTATCCACAGCCTACTATGAGGTGAAATTTAAAAAAACACCCGATATAAGGGCTATGCACTATGGCCTTTGCTTTCAAGTATAAAAAAAAAACAACGTCTGCCGTAAGAGGCGGTACAGTCAGGGCCCACTCCACTGTCACTTGTCAGATGTTCCGTGTGGTGTGGCCATGTAGATAGATACCTTTCATTACGTCATTGACGTCATTTTCTCCTCCAGCCAATCGGCGAACCACACGAAGATGTTTTGCCACGTTCGAGCGTCGTAAAAATCTAACACACAGATCTGCAGGGGCCAGGGGTATATCTTGTGGTCCACCGGTTCTCTCCCAATCGTTCCAGCACAGCAGCTCCGACGTCACTCGTCCCAGAGGTCGCCGATAAGACGTGCACACATTTTTTTTCACTTTTTTCCGTTCTCGAAAGGTAACGGCGACGATGTTCGGTTTCGGCGCGGTGACGGCTCTGCTCGTCCTCGGCGCCTTCGCCAGCGACTCCGACATAACGACCGACGAGGGGGTGCTCGTGTTGAACAAGGGGAACTTCAAGGCGGCCACGACGGACAACGACTACGTCCTCGTCGAGTTCTGTGAGTATGAGCGCCACGGGGGCGGTAAAGGGTCTCTCGGAGAAAGAATCACATCACCCTTCCCACAAGCGAGAAGGGCGATTCAGGGTTGAAGTGACTGACTTCCTGTCATATTTGTCGATTCGATAGGTCGCTTCGAATGTACCCTCAGGTTAAAGATCCATCGACGTTCGGTTTGGGTGATCTCCAGCGTGTCGCTCGTGGGCATGACTCAGCGAGGCAGCAACTTCTATTCGTTGAAAATCATTTTCTTCCTTCTTCAGGCCGAAAGCAACCAAAGGTACCTCGTTACCGTTTGGCATATTTTTCCTTAAAATTCCATTCTTCCAGTTCGTTGACACTGCGTTTATGTGATTTATTTCCTACGTTTTGTCACTAAAAAGGATCATATGTTCCTTATTAATTAGTACAATTAGGCAGCATCTTCGATTCCTTCAGATCATTTGTTGAGATAACTTCCTACTTGTTAGCGTGTTTCCCCACTACTCTGTTAAAACACTTTCGGCTATGAGCGAAGAACACTCGTCACTTCTTTCCATAACACTACTTTACCCTCTGGACTTCCCCATTAAATGACGCTAAATAAATAAACCTGATTTTCTTTAACAAACTGATACAAAATGAACTTATATGATCTAAGTAACAAGGATGTTGTTTTATCTCCTTTACGTCTGTCTCTCGTCTCTCTTCTCAGATTTCCATATTGAACCAATAGCAGCTTTTATTGGCCCAGCTTCATCCTGTTGTCCATGTTCAACTAGGGAACACTATATTTATTCTAATGTTATCAAGAGATCTAAAACATGTTACTTTTTCTAGTTCTGGAATTTTACATTATTTCTAAGATGTCTTAATCTGAAAGAGATTTAGCCATTCACAAGTGTTTCACTGCTAAAGTTTAAACCCCATTCAAGCAGTCCAGGTACTTGTAGAATGTTCAAAATTTTTTTGGATCACTGAGAACCCTTAAAGCACTTCTACAATTAAATTCATTAATATTTAACAAAGTTTGGGCTATCTCTTCTAGAATCATGTCTATAATTTCCCCACTTCCGCTATGGAGTTATTTTTAACTATCTACAATCTAGAACGTGACTAGAACTAGAATCTTGAACAAGCCATTGCAAAACTGCCTTTGTAAAAATTTTAAATCTATCCAAGCAGTCTGAGAACGAGTTTCAAAAATTTCCTGGATCATTTAAATGAGGTTTATCATATAAAAGGAATGCAGTACATTATGTTAAAAAACCGAAATGTTACATTATTTCTTTCATTTGAAGATGGAAGAACTTTCAGAGATGTAAAGCACTTTTACATAAGCAAAACTTGCCGAACTCATTGGTGTCCCCAACTAAACCTCCATGTTGTCATTTCCTATTATTTTGATACATAAATGCACACTGTTTCTGCAATATTTTTGTGCAGTGTGTTGTAATTGGTATTGGTAATATAATTCAAACAATTTCTGACAACCTTACTATTTTCATTGCTTTGAATTTAAAACATTCATGAATCACTGGGTAGTTATCATATTATTCATTATGATATTTCATCCTAGTACTCATTGCATTCTTCATATTGTACATTTTTTTATTTTGATTGTATGTTTAATACACGACAATCTGTTACTCATGTATTGCCTCACATATTCCTTTATGACCAGGAAATGTTACTCAAGCCCACACACTTTTGTGATGTATTAGGGTCATTTCAAGATTATTATAGTACTTGAAGAATCTTCATAATATTGTGTTATAATAACATAATTTCTAGGCTGAATAGTAAAAGCAGAGATGAACCTCTCCCATCGTAAATGTTAATTACATGATATTTCAGTTCCTACTGATATTTATTTCGTAGCGTCAAGGTTGCTTATATTTGTCAGTGATTAATTTATTTACGGTTACAATCCACCTTTTATCGAGATAGTACTATCAATAGATTAAATATCATTAAAAAATGTAAAATTAGCATCATTCCGTATACTTTTCACCGTTAAGTACCATTCAGACCTTTTGTTTTATTCCTAGACGCCCCATGGTGCGGACACTGCAAGGCCCTCGCCCCCGAGTTCGTCAAGGCTGCGAAACAACTCGCCGACCAGGAGTCTCCTATCAAGCTTGCCAAAGTCGACGCGACCGAGGAACAGGAGCTCGCCGAGGAGCACGGCATCAAGGGGTACCCGACGTTGAAGTTCTTCAGGAAGGGGAACGTCGTCGAGTACTCTGGTAATTGTTAAATAATTTTGTCATGATGTCTCGTTTCAGTTAGGGAGTAATAATCTATCGTGGATAGATAGAATACATGAGATTTAAGGGAGTAAACTGTTCAAATCTGGCACCTGGCACATTCTCCAATCTTTTCAGGAGGTCGTCAAGCTGACGACATCGTCGCGTGGCTCATCAAGAAGACCGGCCCGCCAGCGAGGGAAGTCGGCTCGGTCGACGCCGCCAAGGAACTGATCGAGGCCAACAATGTCATCGTGTTGGGTTTCTTCAACGATCAGAGCTCTGACCTGGCGAAGGCGTTCCTCGAAGTGGCCGCCGCCATAGACGACATCCCGTTCGGTATCACCTCGGACGAGAATGTCCTTAAGGAATACGACGCGAAGGCCGATTCCGTTATTCTCTTCAAGAAGGTAAGTCTGATGCTTTAATGAAATCAAGAATTCAAAAATAACTAATTTCCCCTTGTAGATAGGCAACTAGCTTTATTGAAAAAATTTGGTTGTTCCCAGAATAGGTAGGCAACCAGCTTTGTCAATACTGGTTACTGACGTACCTTAATCAAGAGATTAAAGTAGTGGATATGATCTGATGTGAACAGTCAGCACTTTACTTCTTCAAGCACAAATTAGGATCAATTATATAAAGGATAGTTTCTAACCTCCTCTGCTAACCATTTCTAACCCAAGTGGCTCCTAATTTATATATAAATTGCTCTATCGATGTGTGTCAGACATTCATCCAATTGAGAAACATTCCATATCTCAATATCCAAAGTGTATCGCTACCTAAATTGAACACTCATCAAAAAATGTATGGTAACATATTGTAACATACCATAATCAAACTTTTTAAGTTGTAAATCTAAGAATTTACATTATATTTAAACTCGTCTCATTTGTCATTTCAGTTCGACGAAGGCAAAGTGCTGTTCGACGGCGAGCCGACCGTGGCCGCCTTCAAGAACTTCGTGCAGTCGAACTCCCTACCGCTGCTCGTCGAGTTCAACCACGAGTCCGCCCAGAAGATCTTCGGCGGCGACATCAAGAGCCACCTCCTCCTGTTCCTCGGCAAGTCTGACCCGTCATATGAGAAGATCACCGAGGCGGCCAAGTCGGTCGCGAAGCCGTTCAAGGAGCAGGTGCTGTTCGTGAGCATCGACGCCGAGGAAGAGGACCACCAGAGGATACTCGAGTTCTTCGGCATGAAGAAGGAGGAGGTGCCCGCCGCGAGGCTGATCAAGCTCGAGGAGGACATGGCGAAGTACAAGCCGGCGTCGGACGAACTGACCGCCGAGAACATCCAGAAGTTCGTGCAGGATTTCCTCGACGGGAAGCTCAAGCAGCATCTGCTCAGCCAGGAGCTGCCCGAGGACTGGGACAAGAACCCCGTAAAGGTCAGTGCTAAATAGTGGAACGTCTCAGATCGGTGTAGTAAATTCGTACCTAATACAGAGCGTAATATTATTATGACGAATAAGTACAGCCGGTTAGATAGTAATGAGTCTACTGTAGCTATCTTTGTGGAGTTTTTGTGAATGTCATGCTGGCATAACTTCAAACCACAGCTCAAAACGCCTTAACAAAGAGAGTTGAAACTAGCTAAACTTCGGGGCACATCATCAATTAACGAGATTTACCAAAATGTTATCATGTTCATACTATTACACTTCTAAAATTTCAACGAATGAAAATGGATCGTTTACCAGGTGCTCGTAGCGACTAACTTCGAGAGCGTCGCCCTCGACCCGACCAAGGACGTCCTCGTCGAGTTCTACGCGCCGTGGTGTGGCCACTGCAAGCAGCTCGTCCCGATCTACGACAAGCTCGGCGAGGCGTTCGAGGGCAACGACGCCGTCGTCATAGCGAAGATGGACGCGACCGCCAACGAGCTCGAGTACACGAAGGTGACGAGCTTCCCGACGCTCAAGCTGTACACGAGGGAGGAGAACCAGGCGATCGAGTACAACGGCCCGAGGACGCTCGAGGCGCTCAAGAAGTTCGTCGAGTCGGGCGGCAAGGACGGCGAGGCGGCCGCCGAGGAGGAGACGGACGAGTCCGCCGAGGACGACGCCGCCAAGAAGGACGAGCTGTAGGCACTTAAGGTTCGGTCGTCGGGTCGGAGTTGGGGAAGACGGGTTCAGTTTTGTGGGCGAGGTGGGTCTCGGAGTCGAAGCGCGTCAAAGGAACGTTCTTGTTAATTGAAACGGGAGGTAGTTGCTCGAAGCACGTTACTTTGGATTATTAAAGGAATGTGCTCCGACATGTCAGTCCTAAGTGCTACCCCGAAATAGACATTAACTAAACGTTTAAAGTTATCTAAAGTACCTAGTATCAGAAATTTTATGGGGGTGACTTCGAGATTGACCTGTATTAATCATCTTCCCACCTTTAAGAAACAATGCCTTCTTTGAATTGTGGTGTTTTCAGAGAAGTCTGTGGAAGCGAAAAGGTGATCAGCTTTTAAGTATAATAATAATTTCAGATTTATATGCTCTTCATATTGTATTGTTAGACTACTTACGAACAAACTGAGCAATCAAATGTCGTAGTTCATTACACAATTTCTTTAAAAAAGACAAAGCTGACATAACCTTATCGCAATCCTTTATTTTCTTTCACCCAACTAGATAAAATCCCGTGATCACTGTCATTACCTCTGGAAATGCCCTCTTTCTTTCGAGCTCTGAACCCGACTGGCCCCCACTCTTTAATATTATCCAACTCTATTTACACTCTAGATATTTTTTTATAAATTTTTTTAATACTTGAGATTCATTTCTTGGTTCGAGCAACAGTTTACCGTTATTCCTTTTCGATTCTTTCCTTTCGGACTAAGGGATGGTATGTTTGTGGTGCCTCTGTTTGTAGAGGTGTTGGTGAGACTGAGTCATTTGGACTTCCGCGCCGTGTGTATTTTCGAAACTTTCCGATTCAGCATCATTTGTATTAACTGTGTATCTATATGAGATTTATGAATTATTTTTCGTTTTTTGAAGTTGTGAAAATAAATGTGTCTATTTAACAACCGGCATCCTTGGGTTTTGTTTTGACGGGTGATGATGGAAAACCTTAATTTCATTAACTTAAAGTATGGATAATCATAACTGCATTAAGTTCTGAATTAATATGAACGAGAATTATGTCGAGCTGGCCAATGGTAACAACAAAACATCAAGTTTCCACAAGTATCTGTTCTGAGCTGGAACAGGGGAAGTAAACTTAACATCAAGTACACCAAAGGAACGTCTAGAAAAAAAAAGTAAGTAATAAGTGTATGTTAAAGTCATAGGGTTGTCATTTTTTGGGGTAGCGGGTAGCACTCCACTACGATACCGGTAGAGGACAGGCTACTACAAGGTTTGGCGAACCTTGCCCCTACGTAAGCTACTGATCAGCTCCTATTCCCTATCCTCAGGAGGGATCAGGTCCCAAACCCCACTTCTCCATCAACTCCCACTTATCCCATCCTATATCCTGTCCCGTCTCATCAACATGTTATTCACTTCAACAGTACCATTCAATATGATGTTAAGTCCGGAAAAACAAAAGGAGGTGCCATCCAAGCCGCCATATTCAGGAACTTGCCAAGTATTGAGACAAAAGGAGGTGCCACCCAACGATTCTGAAAAGTTACCACATTCAGAAAACTGTGAAGTCTTGAGACAAAAGGAGGTACCATCCAAGTCTTCATATCTAAGAAACCTGAAAAGAACGACATTCAGGAACTTGCTAAATATCGAGACAAAAGGAGGTGCCACCCAACGATTCTGAAAAGTTACCACATTCAGAAAACTGTGAAGTCTTGAGACAAAAGGAGGTACCATCCAAGTCTTCATATCTAAGAAACCTGAAAAGAACGACATTCAGGAACTTGCTAAATATCGAGACAAAAGGAGGTGCCACCCAACGATTCTGAAAAGTTACCACATTCAGAAAACTGTGAAGTCTTGAGACAAAAGGAGGTACCATCCAAGTCTTCATATCTAAGAAACCTGAAAAGAACGACATTCAGGAACTTGCTAAGTATCGAGACAAAAGGAGGTGCCACCCAACGATTCTGAAAAGTTACCACATTCAGAAAACTGTGAAGTCTTAAGACAAAAGGAGGTGCCATCCAAGTCTTCATATCTAAGAATCCTGAAAAGAACGACATTCAGGAACTTGATAAGTATGGAGACAAAAGGAGGTGCCACCCAACGATTCTGAAAAGTTACCACATTCAGAAAACTGAAGTCTTGAGACAAAAGGAGGTGCCATCCAAGTCTTCATATCTAAGAATCCTGAAAAGAACGACATTCAGGAACTTGCTAAGTATCGAGACAAAAGGAGGTGCCACCCAACGATTCTGAAAAGTTACCACATTCAGAAAACTGTGAAGTCTTAAGACAAAAGGAGGTACCATCCAAGTCTTCATATCTAAGAAACCTGAAAAGAACGACATTCAGGAACTTGCCAAGTATCGAGACAAAAGGAGGTGCCACCCAACGATTCTGAAAAGTTACCACATTCAGAAAACTGTGAAGTCTTAAGACAAAAGGAGGTGCCATCCAAGTCTGCATATCTAAGAATCCTGAAAAGAACAACATTCAACAAGAACACATGTTAAGTGTGGAAACAGTAGGAGGTGCCACCCAACAATTCTGAAGAGAACAAAAAAAGAAATATTGGGATTTTGAAAAGCAACATTAACATTCCTGGTTGATTTCGAAAAACAAGAGGAGACAATATCCAGAAATTTGTAGAGCAGCAAAAACTTTGTCAAGTTCACTATTGGTAATATACCTTAACATTATATGTGCGTCAATTTACTATTTCCCCCAATATTATTACCAAATTTATATCACACTATGAATATTTGCCCTGGCTCAGACATATCTTTGTCTTGGTGTCATGGCATGTGAAAAAGCATGAGACATTTTCGCATTTCAGACCAATTCCTGTGGCTTTCTTAACCTCTTGTAAGTACGAGAAGTACTCAATAGTAGCAATGTTTTTGTATTATGGTGCAACTAATATTTAACTTAATTTTCCATAATAGTCTTCAATATACTCCCATTTTTGCTTAACACTAACTAGCGGTGAATTTAAACGTTATTTAACACAATTCTGAATTGAATAAACCTTCAATTTCTAAAATTCCCATTTTAATCGATAACTCGTATTAAATTGGGATATTTCTCTTTCGCTGAGACTTCTATTTCCACGATATTGTCGAGGTTCTCGAGACTTTCCTTTAAAGTTTTCATCACCTGCGAAAAGTAATTGGTTGAGTCAACATCCCGAGAAAATGAAATAAACACCTACCTCAAATACTTTTGCTGGCGCATCTGGAACATTATTCTGACAAGCTTCTTTCAGGTTCGTGAACTCTGTCGCCGTGCACTGAGCCCATCTGGCCAAAACGTCATTATGTACTTTAGTGGTTAAACTCTCAGTGCTATCTTTGATCTCGATTACTAGGTAGTACTCGTCATTTACTAATGAGAGTTTCTCCACTACAGTTTTAAACTTGGCTTTAATTTGAAATGTACCATACAGTTTGTCTTTTAATAATTTTCCCATCGTCATTGGGGAATTACTCATTTTCCTATCTAAGTTATCGAGGTGGGCTTCTATGTCAATGTTTTCAAACAAATCAACTTCGGATTCTAAGTTCTCTATGGAATCGTCATTTTTACTAGTTGGGTTTTCCGTCGGGATTATTATATTTTCAAAGTCCAAATCGTCTTCGAACATGTCAGATGTAACTTCGTGCTGCTGAGGTGGTTGCATCATTTCCAGATCTCTCTCGGCTTCCAGCAATTCATCAATTTCCCTATCGATATTCATCTCATCCGGGTTATTTACACGAATCGGCTCATTTGGTACTGGCTGTGTCGTCCGAGTCGATATATTTGAAATGGAAAGACCTATAACACACCACAAATTAACAACAATGTCCATTCAACAAACAGTCATACTACTTGGGGTTTCCTGAATGAAGACGGCCTCCTGTACGGACTTCGGGTTGGGATTCAATGGCAGGTCCAACTGTTCGGCCAGTATGTTCTCGGCCGCATTCTCCACGATCAGCGAGTCGACCTCGCCCCCGATCACCTTCACGTGACGCTCCTCGAGCATCATCCTCCCTCTCCTCACGTCGACGGGGCCCGTTATTTTTATTTTCACGCCGGGCGTCAGGTTCAAGTTCAGATCTCGCACCGGCCTGAATTCCATCGCATCAATCTCCTGGATGCCGTCGGTGAGGGTGAGCAGGAGCACCCGCTTCGTCGAGGGCGTTTCGTCCTTATCGAGGTTCTTCGGCGTCTCATTGCGTATCTTCTGTAGCTGCCAGTACTTGGGCTTTGAGATGTCGACGACTTTCATCATCTGCAGCGAATAGCACCCGTTGAGGGTCAGCTTCTTGGCGGAGGAGAGGCCCGGGGGCAGGACGGGGACTTCGACGTCCCTCAGGTCGAGGAGCGTCCACTGTTCGAAGATCTTGTACTTGAGTTCCTCGATCGTGTAATTGGTGCCAAGGCACTCTTCCTTGCACCATTTCACGCCCTCGTGGAGCCAGGCGGGGCACAGGAGGACGTGCTTCGAGTCGAAGTAGCGCTTGATCACGGTGATCTCGTCGGTAGTCATGTTGTTGTTGTTGTTGCTATGTTTATTTGGCCTCCGCTACCAGGGCGATCCAGCCACTTTCTGACTTATCTGGAGCTGATTTCTAGGTAGAGCATGTGTACTGCAGTCTGAATGCCATCTTCAGCCCGTTGTAGCGATCACCACAGATTCAATCACTGGAGGACGCACTATCACCGTGATTATCTTATAACTTATACTTCGAGTTTTTGACATAGTCTGTTACCACAGAACAATTCTCTGACACGTTTTCAAATAATACGTCATGTATTGATAGTGGCCTAGAACAGCCTCTGGGAGATTTTATCTTGTCTAAAAGGGTTAAGACATTTTGGATGTTTCGAGGACATTCCATCAAGACATGTTGTACAGTTTCAACTGATCCACATTCACAATATGGGTCTGGTCGTACTCGTAACTTGAATAATATGTCCGAGGTTAGACAGTGTCTCACTCGTAGCCTTGAGTACGTAGACAAGGTTAGCCGAGATCTCTCCCTGATTTGATGGAACCATGGCCTCCTACCTGGTGTTCGCATGGATTCTGCGTATAATTTTCCTTTCGTTTGGGTCCATCTCTTGTAAGCTTCACCCCATGTCTTCCAGACGGCGTCCCTGATCTTCGGAATAAACATCGAAAAGTGGCCACTAAGATTAACAAATAGAGGTTTCTTCCTGCCTTCATTGGCTAGTCTGTCTGCATTCAAGTTTCCCATGATCCCGGAGTGCCCTGGAATCCATCCCAGTGTGATTTTGATATTTCTATGCTTTAGATCCAAGATTTTGGATTTGATCTCTAGTACAGTCGACTCAGGAAATGATGGAACAGACACGTCAGTTATAGATCTTAGCGCTGTCATCGAATCACTGAGAATCAGTGTCGATGACCACCCTTCTATCTCGGCCATCTGGACGCCTTGTTTAATTGCTAGTAGTTCTGCACTCTTGATGGTGAAGTCATTCGATAGTCTGGTCGATAGGCTAGTCCTGTGTTCTGAATAAACACCTATACCTGTAGACGAATCCCCTCCTTTTGATCCATCCACGAATAGCAAGTGAGCATGTGGCATTTTCTTATCCACTAGTTCTAGGAATCTTAGCTGATTGTCCCTCCCTTTTTGGAGCGGAAGGATCCAGCTTGGGACTGAGCACAGGAGCGTTTCCAAAGGGGCATTGTAGCATGGCATGTTTTCAGTTCGATAGATTCTATGACGGTACTTCCCGATTATGGAACGACTAGAGACGATGGGCGGCAACTTATTGTTCGGCCATTTCGACGCAAATCTACCACATACAGTTGCAAGGTTTTCTACCCATTGGAAGACAGGATTACCATAGGAAGATATTTTTAAAAGATATTTGGCGGAGATCATCAGTCTCCGGTGCTCCAAAGGAAGTTCTCCACTTTCGGATAGTATGCACGGGACCGGGGTGGACCTCATTAGGCCCATCACCGTTCTTAAACCTTGGTATTGGATTCTATCCAATTTCCTGAGCATCACCTCTGAACATTTCCCCATTATATGGCCGCCAAATTCTAGATGAGACAATACTATGGCTTTATATATCGAGAGGAGGGTGCCTTGGGAAGATCCCCACCATACTCTGCAGAGGCTTCTAATGATATTGATTCCCTTCAAGGCTTTGCTTGCAATGTGGTTAATATGTGAGTTCCAGATTAGATTTTGGTGGAAGATCGTCCCAAGGTATTTTACCTCTTTCTCCCAAGGGAGGACTTTATTTTCTATGACTATATTATGACGGGGGGCCGCTTTGCAACGCGCTTGGAAACAAACTGCTTTGCATTTATCAACAGATAAGGTGAGACCTCGTTCTCCGAAGTAACGAGCCACATCGCCAATGGCTTGGTTCATTGTATTAGTCATTTCCCCGGTATCTACGCCCCGAATAATTAGGACGAAATCATCCGCATAGCCTAGACACATGACCTTAGGGAGGTGGCTACTAATGTCGTAGCAGTAGATGTTAAAGAGCAGGGGGCTCAATGGAGACCCCTGTGGGACCCCTCTCGTAATTTCAACAGAACCAGTTAACTGCCGTTCACGTGGGTCTAAGACGGATATTTTACGAGATTCACAGAATTTCATGATTAATCTGACCAAGTCTTCCGCCAGACCGATTTCCTCCAGTCTTTTCAGCATTTGTCCGGGTAGTACATTATCATATGCCGAGGACAGATCTAGGAACACAGCTATAACCGACTTGTTTTTAGTTAATTCAGATGCCACTAAGGAGTATAACAATGTAGTACAGTCCCTGATGCTTCTGCCCCTCCGAAAGCCG
This sequence comes from Cryptocephalus moraei, assembly GCA_946251905.1. Classification (NCBI taxonomy): domain Eukaryota; kingdom Metazoa; phylum Arthropoda; class Insecta; order Coleoptera; family Chrysomelidae; genus Cryptocephalus; species Cryptocephalus moraei. Next base: position 17,220,368 of record OX276465.1, on the reverse strand, counting down.
AATTGTAAGGGATCGAGGATAGACCCTTGTTCGACAAACCACTCTAATCTAAGTTTTATAAGAGATTCTAACACTTTCCCCACGCATGATGATAGTGTGATCGGCCTCCATCCTGCTATGACATTTAGGTCTTTACCATGTTTGGGGATAGGAAGCACAACCTGGTTGGTCCAATCAACCGGAAAGGAGCTAGGATCGGAGAGAAGAGTATTGAAGAATTTTAGCAGCCACTCTCTCCCTTTCAATGGGAGGTTCTGTATCATTGAATAGGTTATTTGATCAAATCCGGGGGCGGTATCACGCTTTTTCATTAAGCTGAGGTTTAATTCTTCGATGCTAAATGGCGGGCTTGAGGAGGACCGAAAGACGACTAAGGGCAGGGGGGGAGTCCCCACATCTGTCTGAAGGGAGTCCAGCATACGTTCGCCTATGTCTAAATTCAGGGGGGTTTGGCGAGATGACTGGTTTATATTATTTGCGAATGATCTTATGGTTTTCCATACTGTCGTTGGAGAGGACCGCATATCTAGGGATTCACAATAGGTGGTGAAGCTTTCTTTTTTCTTTATCCGCATTAGCCTTCTGGCTCGGGCCCTAACCTTTTTAAAGACGATATAGTTACTTAGAGAGGGATCAGCTTTATACGCCTGGAGGGCTGTACGTCTTTCCTTGACAGCCTCCGCACACTCAGCGTCCCACCAAACATGACCTCTCTTTGCCGTTCCCGCAGAGGAAACTCTGGGAATAGAGACATCAGCAGATTTACGAATTGCTTGAATAAATTTTGGATAGGTTGTCTCTGCATCAAAGTTTAAAGACTCCAGGCCTTTCCTATACTTCTCCCAATTGGCAAGTTTGGGGTTATATAAACGTATACAATACTGAGGTGAGTTACATTGATTATTATGGGGTAAGTCAAATTGTACGAGAATAGGGAAGTGATCGCTACCGAAGCTATCTGCCAGTACTTCCCAGTTTCCTTTAGCTGCTAGAGCCGATGTGCTCATTCCGATGTCCGGAGCTGAGTTGGTCGCGTTAGGGGGCGTTATACGTGTAGGTGAGCCGTCGTTGAGCAGGACGAGGTTGAAACTTTCCACCAGGTCTAGGATTCTTATGCCACTCCGATTGGTGAACCCGGATCCCCACATAGGGTGTTGTGCGTTAAGGTCCCCTATAATTATTATATGCTTAGAGCTCTTAGATTTAAGATAGTTTAGTATTTCATGCAACAAAGGCAAAGGCAAGCTAATACCGGGAGCAATGTATATGCTAATACATATATGTTCTAAAAGCTCTATCGCAACACATTGCATAGCAAATGGAAAAGCAAATCGGGATAGATCCACAATGCTGTAGCGGGTAAGATCTCTTACGAGCACCGCCACCCCGCCATACCCATCGTCTCTGTCATGCCTAACTATGGAGTACCCTTTAAAGAAGCAAGTAGCGTTAGGTTTTAAGAAGGTTTCATTTAGCATTACTACATTTGGGGAGTGTTTATGTATTAGTTGAACTAATTCTATTCTATTTGCAAAAAAGCTTCTAATATTCCAATGCAAAAGGCTCAAGTGCTCAGTCACCATGCAAGCTATAGAAAAGTTAGCAGTAAAAGGGAGGGCTATCTATTAGTGTCTATGGAGCCCATATTGACTCCAAAGGCACTTTCAAAAGCGACACCATCGACTACATATTCATTACCTTGCTCAGAAGTAGGATTGAAAAGTGGAGATTCTTCGTCTTCCATGCGTTCATCGTTTTCCCCTGTATTTAAGTTGCTAGTATATTTCTTGTTAGTGTAGATCGGGCCCGAGGCGGTAACCGGAATTTGAGACGTGATTTTCTTGTGTTGTTCTCTGAAGGCTCGTTCTTTGGCAGGATTTTCCACCGTGGACATTTTGGCGCGTTTCTTCACAGCTCCGGTGAATTCGGTCTGCCGTGGACTTCTCTCCTTGCTTCTCGGCCTTAATGCCGGAAACTGTGTCGTGTCTCGTTGGAATGAGGTCTCCTGTCTACGTTCTCTTGGGATCAGCGGTGGGAACATCTTGGCTGCTTCAAAGAAGGTTATGTTTTGAAAGGCCATAAGTTCATTTATTCCTTTTTGTCGTTCAAATTCTTTACATTGGGCTCTGTTCGTAGCCGCATGGTTGCCATTACAATGAACACATTTGGGTTCCTGTTCGCATGTTTGGTGATTTTCTCCACAGTTAGCACATCGGCTTTTGCTTCGGCATTGGTTGCTTGCATGCCCGAATCTCAGGCAGTTACGGCATTGGAAGACAGGGGATATGTACGGGTGGACCTCTACCTCACATGTGAAGATATTTATGCTTCTGGGTCTCGTGTTTCCATCAAAGTTCAGTAAATACGTAAAGGAAGGTTCTAAGGTTATGCTCCCATCGGTCTTCTTAATTCTTCTGTTCAGTCTCCTCGCCTCTAAGATTTTCCTCGGTGTCACAGCACATTGAGTGATATCTTCCGGTGTAATGGAGAGCCCAATATTACGGATTATGCCTTTGGAGGAAATGAGTCGCTGTGGGACGTACTGTGTGAAACCCTTTTCTGCCATTTGTTTGTTGGATAGGAAGTTGTTGGCATCTTGCGGTCGGTTGAATGTAACCCCAACCTTATTCCTGCCTTTCTTTTCTATAGACTTTATATGTTGGATACCCATCTGATGTATAATTTTGCCAAGATCCATGGGGTGCAGCATACTGGAAAAGCCTCCACCGTTCGAAGTTGTCCTCTCAACCATTACCATGAACGGTCCATTATCAAAATCAGAATAGGTAGCCCTCTTTTGCTTCGCCACATTTATTCTGCGAAGGAGCTCCTTCACTTCTGCCACTAGACCATCATCGTTTAAATTTGCATTACCCAGTGTTATCACCTCCTTCTCCAGCTCGAGCACGCCTGCTAGAGAGGCGGGGTTGATGACATGAATGTTCCTTAGTGTTGTCACGGCACTCGTTGACAGCAATCTCGACACTTTCTCGTATTGAGTTTTATTTGTCCTCGTCCCCCCAGGGGGAGGGGGCCCGTCCGAAGCCGGGCCCATCACCTCAGCCACGTGCACCTAGCCTCACTTAGTCCAGAGCTGGTTGGTCACAACTATTAGTCTTCCTCCAGAGATTGATTCACTATTTCTAAGTAGAACTGATTATTATCGAATAACGCCCAAGGATTATTTGGATTTAAATGATTAATTCCAGGAAAGAACTACGAAACGATGTTGATCGAATCGACGCCACCATGGAACTCCATAGTCATGTTCGAATAGAATAGAACTTTAATTTACTTTAATCCACACTGTATTAGGTTAGGTTAGCGGTTCGCAGATGATCCTAGGTTAGGTTAAGAATTTTTTTCTAGCATGGGACGTTAAAAGTAAGTATGATTCGCGATGTGATTGGTCGACACACGAAATCATGTAATATGTTGACAAGTTGGTGTTGAATTGGACGTTCCGTGATCTGTCTGTCAAACATTAAAATGGTGGAGTTTTAGCGGATTGTTGTTAATTGTTATAAATTAATATTGTTAGATTTTGCAATGAATTCAGTGAAATAAGCGTAAAATGTAAGGTCCATTGGTCGATCTTCTTGTGTACGCGACGCGGGCCGTACGTAGGGCGCAACGGCGAAACTTTATATCCTTTGTGCATGAATTTTATTGTTTTTCAATTGATTTTCCATTACCTGCCCGTTTTATTACCGTCGGGCTCGCTTTATTCCTAGACGAGCCGAAGATGAAAAGGAAACGGAAGAACGCCTGTCCCTCGCCCTTGCTGGACGACAGTCCCAAAAGGTAACGTTAGATTGTAAGAGCACTGGCTCAAATGGTTTAAATCTATAAGGGGGCGACTAATATCGTTATTAGGGAAGGGTGGGTAAGCGGAAGTATGGCTTACAATGTAAAGAGGACAAGAGGATCTAAGTGGACTATTCCGGATAGGTTCTCTGTTCTCTTGTATATTACAGGTTCGAAAGAACTTACAATGCTATTAGAAGCTTCCACAGTCCAGAGCCATGAGGTTTTCCTGCCCCGCTGCGGGCTACGCCCTTGTTGAGTCACATTCTGTTCCAAGTTATAAAACCCTGAGATGTGTTTTCATCATTTTACATTTTAATATCTACTTTTAAAGTCTCTAAACAATTCTTGCTGGGGTTTCTCCTCACTTTTATATTAGATACATAACTCCTCCCTTTCCAGGACCAAAGTCCAGGCGCAGCGCAAGTTCGCGCAGGGCTCGAACGTCAACAGCCCCGTCATCACTCCAATAAAAGAACTCGAGTCCGAGCTGCCGAGCATCGACGCCCTCCCTGAACCTGTCGAGCTCCTGCCGATCAAGCGGCCGAACACGGAGGACTTCTTGACGTTCCTCTGCTTCAGGGGCACGCCGATTCTACCGCCGACCCTCAACTTCTTCAATACCGCATCGATCGTTGACACGAACGGTCAGGTGCACGAGATCAAGAGCGAATCGTCGCCGAAGAATGGCCCTATCGATATCGCGAAGTGTGGCAACTCTTCCGAGAAGCCGTTCGTCGCGTTCGGTGTGAGGAAGAGGGCTGACCCGATCGTCATCAGCAAGCAGATGGACCGGAAGCGGAGGCACGCGCTCGCGCTGCAGGCGTTACGGAGGAAGTACCAGGAGCAGAAGATGGCGAAGATAAGGGCGGTCGCGATCAGCAAGCTATCGGAGAGGGTCACCAATAAGACGCTGGTCAAGACTAACACGGTATCGAAGACCGAGACCGTCACGAAGAAGAGCACGACCATGCAAAAGACCAAAGTAGTGGCTACGAAGCACGTCAAGGTGACGACGCAGACGATGAAGACAACGTTGAGACCGACCGTCAACCAGAGGATGTGCCTGAGGAGCTTTAGGGGCAGGTTCATACAGAAGGAGCTGCCGTTCCGGAAGAAGATCATAAACGATAAGAAGATCATAACGAAGCCCGTCGGGAAGAAGATCGTCGTGACGAAGAGGGTCAGCCCCGAGGCGGGGAATCGGGAGAAGGAGGCGAAGGCGACTAGGCTGATTAAGAACCCGTCAGAAGCTACCAGCGATAATAGGTGGGTGAGGTTACTGTGCAGAGGTATAAGGAAGTTTTATTTCGACTATGATTGAAAGAAGAAATTCAAAAATTTGATAATGAATTAACAAAAGGTTTTTAAATTATTTTTTTTTTCAGTTTTGTGTAAACTTTGTGGGTTTACATTTAATACTTTTAATTTTTCATATAACATTCAAAAAGCAGGGTGTCCATAACTTAGTCAAAGGGGCCTGGCATAATAAGTCATATCATAAGTCATAAGTGGCCTTACTATATAAATACATTTAAGATCTTTTTGTGCTTAGTCATAGACTCTAATCTTATATTATAAGAAGAATATTTTGTATATATCTAAATGTGGTAACTTTATATTTTTGTTTATTCAATTGTTATCAAAGAATGCATTAGCAAGCTGAACAAGCAAATAACCCACCATAAGCTGATTATAATGGAAATTCTCGAATTACCAATTAAATAATTAAATTACCAGTACAAATTCTTTCGAAAGTATCACTGATGTGATATCACCTATCAACAAATTGGATGTGGTGAAATCACCCTATGTATTACATATTATAATTATTTTGTAATTTCTGTTTCAGCTCTCGCTTGACCAGGTCTGGCATCGTGATAGCTGCTAACAGACGAAAGCAGCAGAAGAGGATCATCATACCGGACCCCAAGACGATGGTCAAACCGAGGATCCTCCGTTCGACCACAATGAAGAAAACCGTCTTGTCCCGGAGACGGAGCAGAGTGCAGAAATCGAAGCAGAAATTGAAGACTGTACCGAAGGACAAAGTCCAAAACGCCCCGAAGAACGACGAGGAGGAAAAACCGACGAAACAGCCGCCGGGCGATATCAAGAGGGACTTCAAGAAAGTGACGGACTTCAAGAAGGAGTCTAACACTTTCTACGAGAAGGACAAGAAGCAGGTGAACAGGTCCCTGGATATCCGGAGGGAGATGAGCAAATCCACCGACATAAAGAAGAATATGAGCAAAGTCGTCCAGATAAAGCGCAGCGTCAGGATATCGAACGTCATTGAGAAACGAAACGTCGCCAGGAATCCCGTTAATGTTCCCGCGAAACAGAAAATAAACGAGACGAAGAAAGCAGAAGAAACGAACGTCAAGACCAACAAGAAACTGACCAAAAAACCCACTGACAGCCCGTCCCCGCAAACTAGATCCAAGAATAACCTCGCTGAAGAAAAAGAGGAAGATCCTAAGCCTAAAAGGGAAACGACCGATAACCCTAAGAAGAGCTCCGACAACATGAACTTGAGAAGTTCAAAGAAAGATAGTTCGAAGAAAGACAAGGTCGAACCTGCGAAGAAAAGGGATGATGAAAAACCACCACCACCGAAAAGTGAGAGTTTAAGAAAAAAACCTGACGGCCCGAAGAACGAAGATGAGCCGAAGAAGAAAGAAAAAAAGGAACCGCCAAAGAAGCAACAACTGGACGATATCCCAAAGAAAAAAGAAACCAATTATACCAAAGAGGAGTTGTTGAAAAAAAAAGAGGACGTACCAAAGAAAAAGGAAGAAGTGAATGAAGAACTCAAAGCTGAAGATACCAAACCCGTCGTTCCGTTGCCCGAGAAGGAGCCGGCGAAAATCGTACCAACGGCGAACCTCGAGCCGCCGACCAGAGAAGATCCGAAACCGGTCACGGTTCCGAAGGTCAACCAGAGACCGTCGAGGAAGACCAAACTCGCCGCCGCCATCTACATGGAGATCCTCAGCCACAAACTGGTCGACAGTAAAATCGACGACGACAACGTCTCCATAGACAGTTTCCCCGAGCTGCCCAACGTCAAGAGGACGGAACAGAGGGAGAACGAGCTGAAAGCGCAAGCGAAGAGGGACGACAAGGCGAGACCACTGAGCGGCGACGAGAGTGCCGACGACGCGTCGAACGAGGACAACCCATTGGTCATCGACGAGGACGTCGGCGTCGATGAGGAGGAGAAGGAGAAATCATCTGCTGGCGCCGCTCCCGAGGAGACCGCGAGGACGACGCGAAGGCTGACGAGGAACGCTCTGTCTCAACGCGGCCGCTCAGAGTCGTCTGAGGACGACTCCGATCAGTCGTTCTACGTGGACGTGAAGGTTCCGAGGAAGAAGAAGATGACGAGGAGCAAGGTGCCGAAACCGGTCGGGAAGGCGGACAAGCCAGAGTCGTCGAGCGAGTCGGACGAGTCGGTCAACCTGCAGATGTTGGTTGACATGCAGAAGTTTAAGAAGTTCTCCATTGCCAAGGTAAGTGGATGCGGTGGGTGTGTTGGTGTGGTCGACCCTGATGGAAGGGGAAACCGACAGTGTACGAGTTCTAGGTGGTTTCTTTAGATCTTCTCTTCTTATGGTACCATCTTCTAACGAAGGTTGGCAAGGTTTATCTTGTGTAGCTCGACATAGTGTATGTAAGCCAGTCCAATCTCTTATACTTTTTAACCGTGAATGTTTACATCTTCCAAGTCCTCTTTTGCCTTCTAGTTTCCCTTCGATAATTAATCTCATGAGCTTTACTCTACTATTTCGAATGTCTTGGTGAATTGGTGAAAAAGGTGAATTATTAATGTTAAACGATTCCTTCTTACTGAAGAAGCTACAAGCTTTGGCACTGTAGAATAAAACTGTCGCAGGTGGCGAAGAAGCCGGACTCCTTCAGCGACTCGGACGAGGAGCCGTTATCGAAGCTGACGACGAAGAGCGTCGAGACGCACCTATCGAAGCGCGAGGAGGCCCCCGACGGCGGCGGCAAGGCCAAGTCGCAGGTCTCCAGGACGTCGGGCAGCGAGAAGCCGAAGCGGGAGTGCGCGAAGAAGCCGCAGAACTACCTGCCGATGTTCTCCTCGTCCGACGACGAGGACTCGTTCCACGGCTTCGACAAGAAGACGGAGGGCGTCGATGGCGAAGGGGCGTCGACGAGCGCCCTCCACCTGAACCTCCTCACGAAAGACGTCGACCGCAGGTTCGGCAAGGAGAAGGTGAACATGTCGAACGAGCAGATCGAGAAGTGGCTCAATGACTCCGCCCTCGCCGGCAACGGCATCAAGAAGGAGAACGACAACATGCTGAAGTTCGGCGAGAAGCTGCCCGTCGTCGACGAGGCGAAGGCGGCGAAAGCGTCGCCGTCGAAGGTCGAGCCGAAGGTCGTCGCGTCGACCGCCGTCGTCGCCGAAGAGAAGACGCCGGTGAAGTCGGAGAGCGTCGAGTCGAAGCAGACGAAGACGTTCGTCTCGGACAGGAAGCTGATCTTCCGTAAGAACAAGGCGGAGAACATGCCGAACGTGAACGCTTTCTCGCCGGAGAACGAGAGCAGCGTGTACGCCTTCGGGGAGGAGAGCGAGGAGCTGATCAACACGCCGTTCAGGAGGCCCTCGAGGAGGCCGTCGAGCACGGCGACGTCGCGGTCCGAGGACGAATCGTTGAAGCACGAGGATTCTACGAAAATAGGTGGGCGGATTCGATTTCATATTTATTTTATCATCACCATCAATAATGATGAAAATGATGATGACATTTTCCTATATTTAACAGTCCTTAGTAATTCCAGATCCTTTGATTTTTCTTAGCACTTTTTCATTGATTATGCTCAAATCCAATGTATTTCAATCATTCGTCTATGTATCCACATCTCTAATGCTTCAATGCGATTCATTGTTGACAATTTCAGGGTACATGCCTTCACTCCATAGAAGTAAACCGACCAACCATAACATTTAACCATTATTTGCCTTAATTCTAAGTTAAGTTAGTCATATAGAACAGTATCTCATTTTTGCAAAAGTTGATTTCGTTCATTTTTGTAAAAGTTCTAATTTGCACATAATGACTTCCACTTTCTGATAAAACATGACGTGTACAGAGCTGATCGTGCGAAGTTAACGTTTTTGCGAACTCTTCCTAAATGCCGTCTTTACGCTGTACGTAAACGAAATAATTGTAAGTGATTCCAATTGATTCAATTATGTAATTATTACACTTGCATGTATAAATGGTAAATCAATAGCGATCAGTAATTCAGGGCCACTAACAACATTAGAAAAGGATCATGCTGTTATTGATATGTTGTAATTTTCAATATTTACCTGGTTATTACAGCATGTGTTCAAAATGTCCACCGTTGTCCTCTCACTTCACAGATGTTCTACAGTTAGGCAGTCGCCGTTGAGAAAATCGTTCGTGATAGATACGGCGTGCACTTGTAGAACTACAACGCGCCTCCCCGTAAATTAATAGCATATCGTGATATTCACGTATACTGAACATATTAAGGACCGAAAAATTTACACGCACCGAAAAGAAACCGTAACGATCACACGTATCTTTCGAATTAGAAGATGCACACTGCCACTGTCTGGCTCTCATTTCGCGACGCGTGCGATACCTTCGCGGTGTTGCCACACCACATCGTAGCCATTTTATCGAATTCTATTGATTGGAAAAAAAATTATTCTTTAAAGAAAAGATTGTTTTGTTACAAATTAAACATAAATACATTAAAAGAATACATCTTATAGTCATATAATGTACAAAATTATGTGACATTCTTTAATAAAACTGAATTTTCACACCTTAATATTAGAATTTTGCTAATTTTTTTCTCGAAAACGGTTGATTTTAGGACACCTGCTATATAAGGTTTTTTTGTTTGTCTTGATGAATACTATCACCTATTAAAAAAAGGCAGTCAAACCCCTAACACCCTGTATATTAAAAGACTCCGGTTAGGAACGAGTCAATTTATTGTGCTTTACTGCTACTTGATTGTACTGTTGGATCAGAGTTGTGCTTAGTTTCGCCTCATTTCCAGGCCACTTCAGGAAGCCGACGCCGAAGGGTGGCGAGCCGGACCCGAACACCGACACGGACGAGACCTCGCACCAGTTCTACGTCCCGCAGAAGCCTACTAAGCTCAGCTTCCCGGCGAAGCCTCAGCAGAGGCCGAAGGCCCGCGAGAAGTCCTCCGACCCGGAGGACTTCAAGTACAAGGTGCCGAGCTCGCCGTCGGCGAGCTCCTCGTCGAGCACGAAGCCGCTCCGTAGGCAGGCGCAGAAGCCGAAAGCTCGACCGCCACCCGTCGACTCGGTGTCGCCCGTGTACACGTCAGACTTCCCGAAGAGGTCCGAGCAGGCGAGGCTCGTCGAGGCGCCGACGTTCCATCCGACCGAGCAGGAGTTCCAGGATCCGCTCGAGTACATCGAGCGGATCAGGCACAAGGCCGAGCAGTTCGGGCTCTGCAAGATCGTGCCGCCGAGCAGCTTCAAGCCCGAGTGCAAGGTCAGCGACGACATGAGGTTCACGGCCTACAACCAGTACGTGCACAAGATGCTGCACAGGTGGGGGCCCAACTTCAAGGAGCTGATGGCGATCAAGAAGTATCTCGAGACGCAGAACATCAGCGTCGCGCATACACCGTGGGTGAGTCTATGGGTGACGAGTTGTGCTCGAAGATGGATCTTAACAAATTGAATATTTTTTTAATACGAGTATGAGTTTATAGTATCTTTGGTGGTTTCATCTGTTCTTGGAGCTGTATTGGTTCTCCTTCAGATTATGCTTATAACAGTTAGATTTGGAGATCATGCATACTAGATCTTTGGACTTTGATTGCAATGTTACCAGGAAATATACAGTGTCAACTCTCCATAACGAAACTCAAGGGACCTAGTAATTTCTTACGTTACAAGGAGTGAGAAAAAATTAAACAATGCAGATATAAACCAAACACAGCTAACCATTGTTTACTGTATAGAGAGTTTTTGGTTATAGAGAGTTTACACTGTATCCCATGATTTCTATCTTTGGATCTGTGATTTAACAATTCCTATTGAAATCATCTCCAGAATATTGAAATCTCCACCAGACTTCAAGGTCTTCCTGATAATCTTTTCAACTCATAAAATACATATTTTGGTCCGATGGTGGCTAATATCAGAACTGGTAACCTACTGAAGAACTAAACTCTTACTGATGAAGACTTCTTTCTTCTTCAGCTATTTTATCCATCCCGGACATTTGCAAAATTTATTTGGTTCAAGATTCTTTACATCCCTCATTTTACACTATATTATCATTTAAATTTAGATTAATTCAGTTCAATCCATAGATCGGAGGGATGGAAATCGACCTGCCAAGGCTCTATCAGACCGTCCAGAACCTCGGCGGACTCAAGGAGGTGATCGAGAAGAAAAAGTGGCCGAAGGTGTCTGAGCTGATGAAAATCCCCAAGTCGGCACAGGATCGGGTCACCAAGCTAGACGACATCTACTGCAAGTATTTGTTACCGTACGACACCCTATCCCCAGGTAAATTTGTACATGTTATTAATCATTATTAATTATACTTCAATTGTTCTTCTGTAAAGAACATTCAATTTGAATTAAGAGTTTTTGATAGCCATCCATTGATCAATTGCTCCATATCATTTCCAGCCGAGAGAGAAAAGCTTTTCGATGAGGTGGAGACCGACTGGGCCAAGAGAGAGTCGAAAGGCTTGCTGAAAGTGCAGGAGAAGAATGTGACTGACGACGATGATGATGAAGACAACGAGAGCGAGTTGGAGTCGGACGATAACGACGTGGAGGAGTGCATCACCAAAGGGCGGAACATGGCCCTGAATGGGTTCTACAGGATAGCTAGGAACACGATGAGCATGTACTTTAAGGTGCCAGAGCCTTCGGCCCAAGAGGTGAGAAGAGATTAAATCGATAGTTTAAAATCAAAATGTTTCAAGTTGACTGGACTTTGTCATAGATCTTGGTATCTTGATAGACCATGAACTGAAAAAGTTATTTCGAACACATTATTGATTACATTTTATCCGTATTACTTGCAGGTGGAACAGATGTACTGGAACTATGTGACGATGAGGGAGAATCACATCTGTGTCCATTCCGGTTCGATAGACTCCGGCAGCTGGGGGTACGGGTTCGCCGTGTCGAAGAATAGCCCTTTCGCCAGGCACCCGTGGAACCTCAAGGTCCTAACGAACAACAACGGGTCTTTACTGAGGTCATTAGGACCCGTCATGGGTAAGATATGGCGTGGGAATTGATTCACAAGAAAAGAGGACACTTAAAGATATATACAGTGTTTAATGATTTTTCATTATGCACAATCCTAGCTTTACAGACGAAACAGAAAAAGGTATATTGGATATGGGAGATTCCATGTCAACTGATCAGGGAGTGAATGGGGTGGTTTTTAAATCGCTACCGGAAGTATCTAGTCGTCTTTAGGATATAAAAATACGTCCGATCCTACATTTTCAGCTCCTAATTTTGCGCCATTTTGGATTTGTGACCTATTTTGTGTTTTGTTCATTTTTGAACATTGACAAATTTTCGTTTTTAGACTGCCGATGCTAGAATTTGAGTTTAAAAAAAATCTGAAAATAGTGGGTCGATGGAAAATCTTCCCAGGAATCCATTTCAAAAGTATCGGACGTATTTTTATATCCTAAAGACGACTAGATACTTCCGGTAGTGATTTAAAAACCACCCCATTCACTCCTTGATCAGTTGACATGGAATCTCCCATATACTTATAATACGAGTTTGCAGAATTCATGCTGACGGCATCTTGAAGATATTACCCCATCTAAAGTTGTTTATTTTTCTCAAGCGCGCGTAAAAAGTTTTTACTTTAGAAATCCATCGAAATTGGTTGCCCGATAAGACAAACCATTACGTGTCCCTTGTTCTGAAGATGGTCACAATGGTACTAATGAACCATCTCCGATTATCGATTTTACTAGTAGTGGGTGTTGCAGGCGTGACCGTCCCGACCCTCCACGTCGGCATGGTGTTCAGCTCGTGCTGCTGGTACCGCGACCCGCACGGCCTCCCCTGGATCGAGTACCTGCACACGGGCGGCAGCAAGATCTGGTACGGCGTGCCGGACTCGATGAGCGAGAGCTTCCGCTCGACGCTCAGGTCGCTCGTGCCGAACTACTGTAGGAACACGGAGCTGTGGCTGCCCTCGGACACGGTCATGGTGCCGCCCGGCCTGCTCGTCCGGCACGGCGTCTCGCTGTCGAGGCTCGTCCAGGAGCCGGGCCAGTTCGTCGTCGTCTTCCCGAAGGCGTTCACGTCGAGCATCGGCACCGGGTACGTCGTCTCGGAGAGCGTGTACTTCGCGCCCGCCCATTGGCTGAGGACTGCGCGCGCCCTGTTCGACGCGCTGCGCGGCAGCTGCGAGCCGTCGATGTTCTCGCTCGACAAGCTGCTGCTGAGGATAGCGGGCGACGCTCGGTGCGGCGTCGACGTGCTGAGGCAGGTCGCGCCCCTCGTCGAGGAGTTGTGCTCGAGGGAGGCGAGGGGCAGGGAGAGGCTCCGTACGCTCGGGCAGGTCGAGAGGGAGAAGCTCGACGTGCCCGACTTGGGCAAGAAGAAGAAGAAGTTCCAGCAGGGCGACGAGGGGGACTACGAGTGCGACGTCTGTCGGATGAGCCTGTTCGTGTCGGTGGTGAGTAGTCTCGTAACTTCGCACGTAGTCCTTATGATCAAATCTTTAAGCGGCGACCAGATGAACGCGGAACCAAAATCCTTCAGCTATATATTAGAAATAATTATTTCAGTGGAAATCAGCGTGCAATGAGACCGTTATGTGGTTGCGGAAATTATATAATTCCCTCTTACAGCCGAGATATTTAATTATTAAAGTTTCTTCTTCTTCTTTAAGTAGTCGGCAACCATCATAGCTATCCTGACTTTTGAGGCAGCTGTTCTAAAATGGTGATTTGAGCTGCATCCAAACCATTCTCTCAGATTTTTCAACCATGATATTCTTCTTCTACCTATGCTTCTTCTGCCTTCTATCTTCCCCTGCATTATTACTCGTAAGATGCAGTACTTTTCGCCTCGCATTATGTGCCCCAGATATTGCAACTTTCTCTCTTTGATTGTACGTTCAACTCCTTTTTCTTTACAGTTTCTTCTTAACTCATCAACATTTGTGATACGATCCGTCCACGCGATTCTCAAAATTCTTCGATAAGTCCACATTTCGAAAGAGTTAAGTCGTCTCATGATTTCTTAAAAACCGATTCAGGTTTTAACCAAATTTGTAACACTGGAACTCAATAATTTACAGAAAATTATGTGTTCACTTTACTTAAAAGTCCAGATGAGTTTTGTACTATTAACTGACGTCTCAGTAAATTTTTTAGCAACGAATCATACAAACACACCTCAATAAACCTTGATTTGTATATTTCCAGTAATTTTACTAAAAATTACATGAAATGAGATCACTTACCCAAAGAAAAAAAATCACAAGACTTTTCATGAATTAAAATTCTTGTAATTTTTGAAAAAACTGAAATTGCAACTAAGCAACTGATGATTCACACATCAAGCATTTGTACCAGTTTCTCGTTATCATTTTGGATCCCATCAATTTGCCATTTCTCAATTTCCGTTTTCAGGTGTTCGATTATCAAGAGACGGTGACGTATTGCCTGGACCACGCCGTCGAAGCGATCGAGACCAAGAAGGCGTCGGTGAGCAAACTGAAGCTGATGGTCGCCTACGACGACGAAGAGCTGGCATCGGTGCCGGACAAGGTAAGGGTCGCTATCGAGAACAAGCTCCAGAAGAAGGGTGGCTCCAAGTAAATTTTTGAATTCTTTGAATCTTATTGGAAGGCAAAGTGATTTCTATATGTGATGGCGTATGTATACTTAAATGGTATATTTTATTGGTGATTCCGCTCGTGTTTTCCGGCGAAGAAAGAGAAAAGATGACCGTGGAGATTGTGAATCTCAAGAGAGAGAGAGAGAGAGAGAGAGAAAAAAGTATTTTTTTAGAAGTTTTATTTTATTGGCACGGTATGTGCTGTTTTATTAATAAAAAAAGTAAAAACTGGTGTGTGTGCGTGTGTAGGTGTTTTTTTTTGAGTATTTATAATGGTTTTTTGAGGCGGTATGTGCATTTACAGGCGTCTCTCCTTAGAGGGATGTACTAACTGAAAGTTTTATTACGAATACGCAGTTAACAGATTTAAAATTTTCGATTCGAACTCATGCGGTGCAATAGATCTTCCCTCCAGGGAAATCGTGTCGATTTTCAAAAAAGTCTTCTAAAGGTTGTAGGAAAAATTGGTTTCATTACACTTATAGACAACTTACGGTTCCATTTTTCTATCATTCGAAACTCTCACATTTCCGTTTTTTGAATCAGGCGTTTTGACGAGAGGTTGAATCTCGTGGAAAAGTGGCATTTCACACTTTTACTAACTCGTTCTCTCAAGGTGGTGTTTCTATTCAATATACATAAATGTTTGTAATTCCAGTTGATGTTCGAGATAAAACTGAATTATAAATGTTATCAGTGTCATTTAGAGAATCTTCCCCGTAGACATGTTTCACTCCGTTTTAGTCGTTACTGGGAATAGTCGATGGATTTTTGAATCTTCCGTGTTTACAGTGCCAGGGACATACTCCCTGCAATTAATGTTCATAGTAATATTCCCGTCCTAGGAAGTAAATCTGTTGTTGATGTATATGAAACTGTAATTTATGCTTTGTTAGATTTATTAAACGCTGAATTCTACGATCTTATCATTTGAGAGATTCAAATATTTTTCGATCTTGTATTTTCCGAAAAAGTGATGATTTTTAGATATTTTTATGAATGGTTTGTTTGCTGACGACGATGTGTTCGTTCTTTTTTGTTTTGTATGTTTTATTAAATTTTTATCCAAACCAGACCATGTTTCAATGCAGAAATAAAACTAGGAACCTGTATCAAAGCATCATTATTGGTAAAAAAATGCAACAAAACATTAACAATTAAAATAAACTTCTAATTTACGAAAAACAAGGAACCGGTGAGATGCTACGACCAGTCTTACTGAATAAATTAACAATACATACATTATTCGTTATTTATAAAAATACATTTTTTTATTGAAAAATTCCAGTGAAAAATACTTGTGATCAACATCGAGTGTTTAATTCCTTAATTTTTAATCCACATTTATACGACGAAGAGGTCACAAAATTCACGAAAGCAAAATATCACTTTTAAAGTGGAAAATCTATCGATGAATGGAAAAGCTGTGCGATCCGATAATGGAAGTGAGAGAAGAAAATTAATATCACAATTCGATCATTTGTTATTCCATCGAGGACCAGTTACACCGACCAGGGGATACCACGACTCTCGTCTTTACGATCCCAGAATCTAGAAGTGGTGTAATCCAATCATCGATTAAGCGTAAGTGTAACCGGCCCAACGGTAAACGTAAAACACTTTATACAAACATATTACACTTGGATTATTCACAAACGCTGTTTAGGACTTATCGTTAATCAAAACAAAAATACTGAACTGAACGGAACGTTACGGAACATCGAATGCACTTTACAACACCATAAAAGAGGCGGGAACGGCGCTCTGTGAGACTTAAAACCAAATTCCCTAGTAACCCCAACTCAAAATCGTAGTCCATCTATTTTAAGGAAAATTTGAGGGAACGTTTGAGCAACTCGTTCCCAATGAAATGCTATTCCGAGCCTCAATTTGAGGGACGGTGAGTGAGGGTAGTCCTGTTTTGAGGGCGTAGGGTTGATTCGATCTTTCAATTGAGGGAAAAAAGGGTTAATGGAGTCTATGGATAAGGCCCTGAAGAGGGTATGCCGAAAGTACCGCAATTTGTCGTCATTTTGGGGCGGATCGTTGTGGGGGAATTTGGTGGAACTAGCTGAGAATATAAATTACATTGTTAAATCTGTAATTTATAATTTCACTTTAATCTTGTTAATTAAAGTGCTCTCAAGGAGTTCAGTGAGCTTCATAGAGGAGTTTTGAGGTTAGGGAAGTTTATAGAACATGTTATTGGTTAGATGAGATGCAATTTGCAAGATTTAAATCAACATTTGATCAGACTCTCTAGTATTTTTAATTAAAGTGCCCTCACGGAGTTTAGCGAGTTTCAACTCTATTCATGAAAGAATTTTGAAACTAGTTACAGGTACACCATCATATCCCGTTTCCTTTATCGTTAATTGCTAACAATACGTGGAGTTGAGGACATCTCATTCTCTCAGTTCTCCTGCAATTCGTCCACTACTTCTCTACTTGACTTCCCTTAAACTTTGGCACGCCCACCCCGGAAACACAGAACGCATCATCCCCTCCCCCAAACTTCTACCTCTCGTGCCTGTTGAGTATGTCGAACAGCACCTCGGTGTCGCTGCGCTCGTCGTCGCTGCTCGCGCTTACCGCCGCCTCGTGGACGTCGACGACCAATTTCTCCTCGGTGCCGTCCAACTCGAGGTCGTAGGGCCGTCTCGGCGCACGCGCCTGCTGCTGCGCGCGCAGCTTGTGGACGACGTGGCACGAGATGCCGCACAGGCATATCACGAAGCCGGCCGCCTTCATCGGCGAGACCTGGTCGCCGTTCCACTCGACAGCGAGGACCATCTGGACGATCTCCTGGGAAATTTCGGAAATGGTCAGTACGATGAGATGTTTAGATGTCGCAGGTCGCAGGTGCATCATAATTGTAACAACTGCCTTAAAAATTCCTCAACTATCTTCAAAGTTTTATAACAAACTTTCCTAAATTACATTCTGAATTCCTGTCCTAAAAAACAGCTTTAAAAC
The DNA here is from genome assembly GCA_946251905.1 of Cryptocephalus moraei. NCBI lineage: Eukaryota > Metazoa > Arthropoda > Insecta > Coleoptera > Chrysomelidae > Cryptocephalus > Cryptocephalus moraei. The sequence goes on along the minus strand of OX276465.1, from coordinate 17,202,688 downwards.
TGTCATAGATTTACTGAAAATCATTACAAGTTATTAAGAACTTTCCAAATTTCCTCAAAATCTCCAAACTCCTTTAAGGGTAGCGGCTCTATTTCAAACTTCATTCTTTTTGTAAGGAAATTACAACTCTTTTAGAAATATTATTGTAGCAACTTCTGAACTTCCTTGAAACTGCCACAACTCCATTAAAACATTGTGAATGTACAATTTCCTTTACGATCATTCAAACTTTTTTTTAAATTGTCTTTGGATCATTGTAATAAGTGTCATGTTTTCCTAAGACAAATGAAATGGCTTATCTTAATATTTTAGAAACTCTTCTTATGGAAGCACATCAGATATACATATCCCTTAAAATTGCTTTTTTAATCCAGAACATTATCTGAATATTCAAGAAATTTCTATAGTTTCAATAGTCCCAAAAGTCAATTCCAGAACAATAACAACAATAACTACTAATTATTGTATCCTAAACATTTTATGATTTAGATCTAGATTTTAGATTTTTAGATCTAGATATGATCTAGATTTTTCCAGAAGGCTTAGATGATATATAACAATTGAAACTCTACATCCTTCCATAGTTTTGATAGGCATTCTAGATTTTTAAACAATGTAAATTTTTAGAACTCTAAACCCTCACCATATCCGAAATAGCGTTTAATTACTGTACTTTTACATGTACTTGCGTGTACTTCTAATTTAAAATGTTTCCCTCAAATGTTATACACTAAATTAAAAATTGGGAAGCTTCACTAAATTCAACAATCAACAAAGTTATTTCTGCCTTTTACAATGGCTAACTACCCTAACAACCTCTAATATTAAACACAAAAGTGTTTGGCAATATGCTTACCTTAAAAATGCCAGCGACGGATAACGTTAAGCTCGAAGTGTAAGTAACGACCGTAACTTCGGTGAACTCCAAGAAGAACGCTATGAACGCCCCCAGTAAAATTTTGACTAGGATCAGCAATAACTGGTCAGTCTCCAGCTCCTGGAACTTGTCGTACACTTTGAAACCTGCAAAATATTAACGTATTGTAACAATAATTGTTGTTATAACAATCATGGTATACATCTAGTTCATATATTAACCATCCATGAAGTCTAAACGGTTAGGTATCGTTATCTAACCCAACCCTAATGGAGGTTTTTATTATACTGTATGCACCATCACATAAAACCTTGTAAATTGTTGCCATAACAATGACAGTATAAATCTGATTCGCATGACCTAACTGACTCGATCAAGTTATGGAGTGAAACCGTTTCCCCTAACCTTCTATCGCAAGAGCGAACGGAAACACCAGCACGATCATCCAAGGCTGCATGTAGTAAATCATATCGACGGGATTCCTCATGCCCATCCCCATCTTGGACTTCTGGAGGAGCACCTGGATGCAGGTCCACCGCACGCCGCTCGTCACCGAGGCGGTCAGCAGCAGGACGAAGCCGAACGCGTTGAACTCTGTCGACTTGTACGTGAAGAGCAACAGGCCGACCGTTATCATCGATATTATGACGATCAGGTTCCATGACTGAAAAGTGCGTAAGCGTCAACGAGTGCCACGTTCGATTCGATCCGATGCTTACCAGTTTCTCTAATTTCAATATGATCGCGAAGAACAGTATGAATACTATCGCAGTCGTTTTCGTCATAGTGTACCTAAAAAATTAACGAGTTTCGAGGAGGTTCTAACTAGGAGAGTGGATCAGTGTGCTTTCGAATGTGTGATCTTGTGGTGGGGTATGTACTGATTTAACTACTCTTCTCATTAGTGATTTTTATAGTACTAGAGTTTATTGTAAGGAATCTTTTCATGTTCGTTTCGTTTTGTTCAATATTACACTATTTCACAACACTTTGGTTATTATCAGTGCATATTTTACAATTCGTTAGCACATATACTCCAAGCTCTAGCAATTACTAAGTGTGATGTTAAAACAGTCCAAATGCGATCTCACTTTCCATTCACTTACAAAGAGATGGTGACCAAGTTGAGGCCCCAATTGGACAACGCGATGTCCAGCCCACTGAACAGTCCGGTCGGTGCCATCGTCACCACATACTCCTTCCACGTCAGGAACCTGATCGGCTCCTTACTTCGGTGCTTCGATATCACGCAACGGATCAAGGCCGCAAGTAGGTACTTCACTATCATATGGATCAGTACCGTTACCAACGGAATGTGGACGGTCTGGAGAAAAGAGAAATTAAATTTTCGGTATTGATTCGGTCATCCGTATTTTAATCACGGTGATTGACTGTTATTTTTTAAATTTCAAATTGCACACCCAATGATTTTAGGAGTTTCTAAGATATCTTAGAAGTTTAGGAGTTTTCATTTACTTTCAAAAATTGGAATTTGGGACATTTCTGAGGAATTGTTAACATTTTTAATGGAGTTCTGAGTAAATCGAAGCAATAATCACATTTCTAAAAGAGTTGCAAGTATCTTAAGGAAAGTATGACATTTGAAATGTAACTTGCAACAGTACAACAAATGAGTTTTGATACCTTCAAAGAAGTAGAGAAATTTCTAAGGACCTTGTGGCAATTGTAATGAACTGATGTCATTTTTAAAGAAGTTGTAAGAAGCTGAGGTTTCAAGATAGTTGAGGAGTTTGCATTGAATTTATAAAAATAACAAGGAATCTTAAATGTAACTTGTGAAGCTTTTAATGTAGTTTTGACGCATATTTAACTTAAGAAGTTTCTAAGCAAACTTGTGATTTAAGCATTAAGCAATCTTCAACAAATATATGAGAATTTGAAAGCAGTTTAAACTGTCTTTATGAGCAGAAAGTTGAGAATATTTTAAGCTATTTGTTACAATTGCAATGACTAAGACTTTTTAAAAAAAGTTGCAATTTCCTTGAAGAAGTATTACTTACAGTAATTATCTTCAACTATAAGGCTTCAAACGAATTTGAGTTGAATTTATGAAAATAACAAGGAATTTTAAATGTAACTTAAGTTTTTAAAGTAGTTTTGGCGCAAAATTAAAGCTAAGAAGTTTCTAAGAAAACTTGTGAAAACATTGCATGAAAGTTTCGAATCCAATGACTAAACCGGATTTTCAAAAAAGCTGTCTTATTAAAAGCAAAGCTAGTAAAAAACGCTACTATCGGTACTTATATAATACTTAGTACTGTATAATATATACTATTAGTAGTACATATTATCACTATTAGCACTGCCTAATAGTTTGCTATATGTTAAAAACTATTTACACCAGTTTTACAATTACACTTAATCACTCTTTTGTTTATCACATTTGTTAGAACTTAATTGGTCGTTTATTGCAGACAGGGAAGTACCATGTCTCTGTTAAGATTCGAGACTTCCTGTCAGATATGAAGCTATTATAGGTACTTCCGGGAACTTTTACTATAGATAATTAATGGAATTTCTTAATCCAAGCAAATGTATTTTATAATAACGTTCAATACAAATAACACAGGAACAGATAAGGAATTGAAATGGCAATGAGGTAAATGCCTTTAAAGGTAAAAACTAGAAATCTTTAAAATTAGCACTAATTGCAACGTTACAAATTCTATGGTACAGTTCTCGTCATAAAACAGGTACTTGTGCCTTGTGCCTTGAATATTTGAATGCAAGTTTCTTATGTAGTACAGCTAACATGTCAGTACAAACAAATATATTTTACAAGGCATCCTGTGGTTATTTGCAATAAAGTACTGGAACGTGATTGGCCGCGTCAGCAGTAAAGTACTGCAGGAATTCTCAGTTGTAGCAATAACGATTACTGATGAAGCGAATTGGGATTCATACCTACTTATCTATATAGAAAACGCCTGGAAAGAATTGAACTTATGTATAGTACTTAAGACAAACACTGAATACTGCACACCCCGTAAGCCACATAAACGGTTCCCTTACATCATAAAGCCATCGATTGTAGAACGTGAGGCCGATCGACGGGATGTAATAGGTCCCGATGAGGACCGTCGTGAAGACCGAGGACCAGAGGCAGGCCGGCGTGACGCACCTCCTCCTCGGCTCGGGGGCCTCCGCTTTGTCCGCCTCCTCCGGGTTACTAACATATGTGTATTTTATCCTTTTGTTCTTGAACATCTCGACAGCGTCCCCGGTATCAGCCCCCTATCGAAATCGAGCTCACTTGTACGGCCGCCTGAGACATCCTCGTCAGCAACTTGCAGGCTTTATCAAGCTTTTCGGTAATCGCCGTATAAACTAAACATTACTTTGGTGCAATTTAAACAATCATTTGACATTTGCCTGACGTGACGACAGGCGGTGTTACCAACCCCAAAATTTCGAAAGATCAAGGAATTTGAATTATAGGCACGTTCAAACCGATCACCTTCATCCAACAAGACGTTAATCACAAATTACAACTAATACAAACAATTCGAATATTTTACTTATATTATGTAAAGTGTATACATTCTCTGAAAAGGCAATTTCTACAAGCTATATACCAGATTCAAACCTACTTGTTATATCAAAGTTGGCCTGAAACTTGAGTCATTTCCGAGACACTTATCGTTTATTTTTGTTAAATAAGTTATCAGGAAAATCTAATACCCCACAATAATCGATTCATTTCGCTTTGTCATAACAAATTACTCTTATCTGGATTTTTTGACTGATAAAAGTTATTTGATTTTTTTCAATAAGTCAAACATCAGTTTATTCAATTAGTATTCTAACTGGGTTTTGTTGTAAATCGAAAGAAGTGAAATGACTTGGACTCCACGGATATATACGTGTTAGAGTTGTCTGGACCTTCCAAATTATTACATGTACTCATAGATAGGTGTATTTAATTTATGTTACATTATATTGTACTGTATTCTTATTCCTCTATAAATGTATCCAAGTAAGTTGTAATGTTGGTTGCCCATTCATAGGTGTTACAAAATTTGTTTCTTAGCTCTCTTTTCAAAGTATCGTCACCTTTTGAGTGATATTGTTCGCTAACCAAAACTTCATCTCATGTTGATAAGGACACTACACCGTTTTCATGTTTTTCATTCCGATGACACCATTAGTTTTTTTCACTGCAGTTTCAAAGCTTCACCTGAAATAAGAGAAATGTAATTTACATCAATTCATCCTAATATGACTACTCAATTGTCTTGAGTGATAGACAATTAATAGATCTGGTTTGTCTATGTGCTCATGATTATAACATTAAGTCAATGCTACTAACAGTGATCGGTCATGTATCTTCATGCTTCAATTTGCAGAGCGCCTTAATTTCACTTATAATCAGGGCTGCTCCTTTTTCTTTGGGCTAAAACTGTCCACCTGTAACAACAAAACGCTTTTGAAAACTCCAAGATATCGTTTCATACAAATTATGGTTTATATTATTACCTGGTGTACAACTACACCCCTAAGATGGTGTTGAATCGTCCTGACGCTCGGATATGGAAGGTTTTGCCTGCAAATCTCCTCGTATCCCTTAGCACCGCACGCCAAATACAATCGCAGGGCTTTTTCAATCGTCTCTTCAGACCACGTCGATCCCCTACAAGTGTTCCTTTCCAGGTACTGCAACTGATCTTCCGTAAAAATAGTTCCTAGTTTGGTCGAGCTCCTTCGCTTCAGTTCTTCCTCCAGTCGGTGGCATCTTCTAGAAGACTCATCCAGCTTGCGTTTCAATGTGTTTATAACATTATTTAGGTTCCTCACTGATTGTTCCAGGGGAAATTCTTGGGAATCATCCCAGGATGTGTTATCATCCTCAATAGATATAACTGAAGACAGGTCTGAGCTGTCATGTTTGTCTACAAAATTTTTATGTATATACTTATATATTATTATATACTTTTATATATAGATATATCATATACGGAGCTTTTCTATTGAAACGTCTGTCCCAAAATCAACAAGAGCAAAAGAGAAACTAATAGTAGTTCGTTAGTATGACAGAGAATGAAGTTTTGCAACGTTGCCGGCCGCAGTCCAAGTCAAGGCATCTAACGCGTATCGCTTTCGGTCTCGGGTGCGGGTATGACTATGATGCTTCGCAAGCTAGCAACATCGTAAAAGTTCTTTCTCTGTTTAGCCAACGAGAAATATATGGTCTTTCTTTCGCTCTTATGCTTATACTATCCTGCGACTCTGTAGAAACGGTCTATATATAGTCTTTGAGCACTTACCGTTGCTCATACTTGGTAAAGCTTCATCCGTTTCATCACCTTCGACGATAATTTTTATGGTCTCGGCAAGGTAACTGGAGGGTTTTTTTCGTTTCCCACCCAACTCCACATTGACGAGACTGGTGCAATCGATGAGAGGTTGCGGTTCCAGTAGGTCAGGGTAAGCGAACGGTTTCAACAATCTTCTCCCGTCCTCTCTTACGTTCTCGAACTGGCTGGGCGAAAAGTGCGCCTGGAAAGGTATTTTAACGATTGTTCATGGAAGGTATTGTGTTTTAACCTCACCTCACAGATCTTCGAATGATCGGTTATACTAGACCGACCCATGCAGTTCAACCATAACTGTCTCCGCTCGGCGTTGCTCTTTTCGCTTGGTAATCGAAACAGACGGAAACCTGTCTTGGCGTTGTTGGTGCAGTCCGGGACGCAACACCAGGGCATCTTTACGAGAGTAATATGGTAGAACATTTCGAGAAATAGGTTGGGTTCGTATGATACTTACGTTGATGTGTAATTGGGGAAGGGAATGGCGGAGAAAGTTGTAAATAGGCTGAAAATGTAAGCAATTATTGTGTGATTGTTGCAATTGTAGATATTACAACGAAAACAACGAAGCAAAACAAATAACAAAACTAGAATGACATCTGACATGTCCAATCCAATGTCAAAAGCATAGACCCCTAGAAAATTCGTCATATCTCATATCTCTCGAAATGCACAGGTCGCCACGAAATCAGCTTGAAACAAGAAGTAGTGTGAGTCGTCGCCATGTTTTATGGCGAGATAAGTACATGTTTTGTGAGATAGTGTCCCGTGTCGTGAAGTATACTGACGTTTCTACCGAAGGATCAACTAGCCCGACGTTTACCTCCGGAGCCCTCCAGCGAAGCCCAGCGTTACGTGTCATCCGTTCGGGCAGAGATGCCGGCCAACGCGACCGCCGAGCTCCACGTCGCCGTCGCTTCCTCGGCGTGACATAACCTCCGAGGCCCCCCCTCAGCCATGAACGTCGAAGAGAACCGCCTCAGGACGTTCGCCGAGTGGCCCCGGGACGCGGAGGTGCAGCCGCAGCGCATCGCCAAGGCGGGCTTCTACTCGACGTTGCGAGGCCTCGAGGTCGAATGCTTCGCCTGTCACATTAAGCTCTCCGACTGGCACTACGGCGACCAGGTGATGGCGAGGCACAGGTACCTGAGTCCGTTGTGCCCGTTCGTCATCAACCCCGCTACGTCCGGGAATGTGCCGATCATCTCGAGGGCGCCGCAGCCGCCCCAGCCCGCCTCGCCGTCCTCGTCGCTGACGCTGCGCGACTCCGTCTCGCTGAGGCTCGCCACTTTCGAGAACTGGCCCGCTTCTAACATCGTCACGCCCGAGAGCCTCGCGAACGCCGGCTTCTACTACCTCAAGGACGGGGACAACACCAAGTGTGCATTCTGCAGGGGCGTCGTGAGGGCGTGGGAGCCCGGCGATGACCCCGACGTCGAGCACCAGAGGCACTTCCCGAACTGTTACTACGTCGTCAACGTCATCAACCCGCGCCTGCAGGCGAGGAGTCCACAGGAGACCCGCAAGGAATCATCGTCGTCGTCGTCCTTCCCCGTCACGCTCGTCAACCTGCTCGCCGACGAGAGCGACCTCACGGAGCTCGGCGTGCAGGCCCACAAGGGGCCGAAGCGGACGAATTACGCGACGGTCGAGGCGAGGCTGCGCTCGTTCGTCGGCTGGTCCTCGGACCTAATCCAGACGCCCGAGCAGCTCGCGCACGCCGGCTTCTACTACGAGGGACTCGGCGACCAGGTGAGGTGCTTCCACTGCGACGGCGGCCTGAGGCACTGGGACCCGCACGACGATCCGTGGACGGAGCACGCCCGATGGTTCCCGACGTGCTCCTTCGTCAAGCTCGTCAAGGGGCAGGACTTCGTCAACGCCTGCTCGCTCGAACAGGGCACCGGGACTACGACGGTGAGTGATAGAGTTTAATTTGATGTTCTTAGGGTCAGTACTTTTGCTTGTGATTAACCATTAAACATCGGATTATATTAATTCCCGATTAAAACAGCCAACCAACTAAAGTATGACTACTTTTGTCTGTTATTTATAACTGTGATTCAGTTGACTGGCCGTTTTAATCGGGAATTAACTTAATCCGATGTTTAATCAGGACCCAAAGTATCAGCCCTTAGTTTATGTGTTTATTAAAATTATTTAACAAGACACTACTGCTCGGTGCACCTATGTGTGCAATAAAGGAAAAGATACTCTTCCATTTTTACCATACTGAAGGGATGTATAAAACAGGCCGCTTTGTTTTGAGTTGCCCGAAGCAAATATATCCACAAATATAGTTCCTTGGGTTATCCAAATTAAGCAATAGCGGTGGGAACAACCGGTGTGAAGTTAGCAGCCAGTTTCAGCAGCCAAAACGAGAAAATTAAAAATTGCTGTAGAATATGCGTTTTATAGAAAAAATTATTCACAAATTGCAATGTTATGTAAAAACAATTATATATTACCTCATATATTTATCACAGGTTACAATGGGGTGAAACTACCCCTATTCCAAAATTATGATAATAAATTTTAAGCACTTGCTACTTGAGTGCCAGGATGATATTTACGGGGAGATAGTGATTGCCTCCTCAAAACCATTACCACATACCCTACTTACTTACCTACCAACCATAGTAGTGGGTGGAACTACCCCTATCCCAAAATTATGATAATAAATTTTAAGGACTTGCTATTAGAATGCCAGGATGATATTTACAGTGTAGATAGTGATTGCCTCCACAAAACTACTACCGCATACCCTACTCACTTACCAACCAACCATAGTAGTGGGTGGAACTACCCCTATCCCAAAAGTATGTTAGGTAATATTTACAGGGTAGATAGTGATTGCCTCCACAAAACCACGCATACCCTACTCACTTACCAACCGTAGTAGTGGGCGGAACTACTCCTATTCCAAAATTATATTAATAAAGTTAAATGAGATGGTGAATAGCAATTACTATCAGAAAACCACTACCGAATACCCCACACTAAACTTCTAAAACTCCTTTAGATGCATTACACACTTGCCACCTTGCTTAAGTAATTCAATGGAGTAATTCAACGTCTTTAAAAATATCTCATTATAATTACAAGTAGCTCCTTTAGGTGAATCATTAAATTTCTTTATTATGAGCGCCAAGTGCTTCTTAAGACAATTTCAACACCTTTGTAAAGCTAGTGGCTTTAAAATTGTCAGAACTCCTTTAAATACATCACAAACTTCCCACCTTCTTTAAAATAATTGCAACTCCTTTGAAAATGTCTCTTTTTCATTGTAAGTACAACTAGTGTAGAAATTTCTCGACTTCCTTTGAAGTATTAGATCTCTTTATTATGAGCACCAAGTGTTTCTTAAGACGAGTGCAACTCCTAAAATGTTACTGGTATATTATAATCTCCAGAACTTCTCTACATGTGTCAAAGCTTATTTATAGACTTTTTGATTCCTTTTAAAAACGTTATAAATTTCTTAGGAACTTCTTAACTTCATTCAGCGCCAATTCTCCTTTTGATTCAAAACGACTAAACTTAGTCATTAGTAACTTAAAGACTCCTCAACTCCACGTCAGTTTCAGTTTAAACTTCTATTCCTGGTGTCTTTAAGATAAGTTCAAATCCCTTAGAAATGTCATTTGTTCATGACAATTGGAAAAACTCTTTAGGACGTTTGGTGTAACATTCAAACTCCCAAAAAATATTTTCATCATATTAGGTATTGGGACTTTTTCATGACAATAATTATTAATTAAACCTATAATTTGCCAATGAATGTCAACTGAAAACGGTTTCTGTAATTATTGAAGATATTCCAAGTCCCTGTAAGTGATTATTTGTAAATAAGTTTCGAGCCTCCTTTATAGATGTCGCATCATCTCACAATTTGTAAACAAATTGTCTTATTTCCAAAATTTGTAAAATATATAAACGTCCACGTTATAATTAACAATTACAAGAATACCCACTTGAACAGTGCATTATACAATTAATTAAAAATAGATATTATAAAAATAATGTGTTGATATGACCAGAATTTTCCAATTTAAGAACCAATCATGGAGTAATGGACATTCTCGTATTTTTTAAATTTATTTCATATTTTTAACATTCACTTGTCATTTCTTCCACTTGACTTGCTTGTACATACATTGAAAATCACTGTTGTTAAGAGCTATTTGGATATTAACTGATTTCCATTAATTTATTAGTGACAAGTGTTTAGAGGCGACACCTGCACTGCACTAACTATAAATTTGAATAGCAAATTTTACGTTAATTACAATTACTCATTTAATTTACTGAGAATATTGTGAAACTTCACATATGCGAATTTCTTTTTAATCAACGTCTAAATTTAAAAATTAATCAGCCGGAAAAGGTTAAGGTCACGTTTTTCGTTAATTTCGTTAATAATCAGTGGAATTTTTATAATTCAATTCGCATCTTTCGTCGTAATAAATTCATATTTGCAACATGCAACGGTTTCAAGGTCGACGCGATTACTGTGTCAAGTGGTGTTGTTTCTATTAATAATACAACAATTTCGTCCTTTAAAGGACGGCATAAATAGCGATATTGTTGTTATTACTGTCAGCGATGAAATATTACGTCGGTTTTCATTGGAAAATTATATGTAATAATCGACGGGTTCAACATTGATGGAATATTAAAATTAATCAAGTTAGGTATTTTAGAAAGTAATTATCATGTAAATTGTACCTAAAAGCATATTTCGAAATGATACTACTCTCGAGCTGTTTTAATCTTCGAAATTAATCAGGTGCTAAATGTTAAAGTCGTAAAAGGTTTAATAAAAAAATTATATTCCGAGGACTCTTGATTACCTGAAGTTAATTTTATCGCCTGTAATTTGAGGAATCACAATTATTACATTAAAAATGCTTATTTATTTTACGGCTCAATCCGGGAAATCTCACTAAAACCTCCATAAACCGACTATATAACATTAAAACTCACAACTACATAAGTAATTTTGATAACAGATAAAATTACGTCTTGGAAAGGTAAGCCCTAAGGCTCGCTTTTTATATTGTAAAGTGTAATAAAAACTGAATTACCTAATAATAATCTTGATCTATTGCAAAACAGATATTGTCCACGATCGACAGTATTGCTGAGCAACTAAACCGAGTTAAACCGTTGCTTCATTTTTTGGGGTTTATTCAAGAACGTTCCTACAGTTTCCTAAACTGAGTTTAGTTTTCCACAAGTAAAGTGTATCAAGTTTTAAGATCTAGTTTAGTTAGCAGACTCGAGCGAGAATCCAATCAAAACCTGATAGAACAGTCGCTCGACGACTAAACCGAGTTTAGTTAGACACGAATTTAGTTATAACTGAAGTGAAATTGAAATTACAATTCCGAAGGATCAAAATACTTACAAAAACTGAAACAAAGTGAAATGCAATAAATAATTAATTGAGATTAATTGAATTTCGAAATTTGGGTATTTGGCCCGATTTTGAGTTAATGGCCGTAATATCTATTGCGCATGTGTAGCCTTTTATTAAATAGAAGATTTTTCGTTGTGGTGCGATTGTGACCGCTTATAGTCCAGTCATTATAGGTGGTTCACTTTGCAAAATGGACATAGGTACTTGTGATTTGTGTGACTTTTGACCCCTGACTTTAAAACTGCCGACCATTCAATTATATGTGAATTTTGAGAAAAGTTTTTTAGGATGCCAAAATAGAAGTTTTTACGTGGTAATACACTGGGTACGTCCCAGTATATATTTACCTAATTTGGCCTAAGATGACTGGACTATTATGACGTAGGAATTCGTGTCGCCGCATAAATAAACAACAGACGTTAATAACAATAAAAGGGAATGCAACCGGAATGCATTTTGCATGAGTCATTCATTATTGTTACACGCGCACATCGAACGTGCCTGGGATTTTTCGGATTGCCTATCGCCGAGGAAAATTTTAATTATCTACGATCGTAATTGGTGGATGCGCTGCTCTACTGCGTATCGCCAAAAGATATTAATCTACTTTGCGTTAGTAATGTTCTCATTATTACACTACTTTTGGTAACTTTTAGTTTTGTTAAATTGGTACATCAGCCTGTCACGGAGACGTCAAGGTTAAATTATTAGTACTATTTCAATAAATTTCTTGAGCAGCTTTGCGTATTTCTGGGGGTGTACAGGTCAATTCTACATTTTTGTCTTCCATTTCGCGCACGTATGTAAGTAGTTCTTGAATTTGTCCTAAGGCTACTAGATATTCAGATACTAAACGTCAATGTTAGTGACGTCAGTGTAACCAACCCACGCAAAATTCCCTAGTGTAATACGAAAACTTGAACAGCCAAAATTTAAGAAATTAATAAAGCATAGTAGATAAAATAGTATACTATTACTAGTTAGTTATTGGTTATGAAGCTGATTCACGCGCGTTAAATTTCGAAAACTTCGTCTCGAAACGTCCTTCGTCCAAATTCGGTTATGATGTTTCTCGAAAAACACAACACGGTGATTCATAGATACGTCTCTGTCTATATTAAGATAATCGAAACGGGCGCCCCCGTAATACGATTCCGGCCTAAAAGACCGCTCGTGACGTCAGACGTCTGAGGTCATCGGTTAACCAGAAATATTCCAACGATGTGTTTTAGTACGATCTGTATATATGTACAAAGCGTCCTAGAATTCGGCCCTCGTGAATTATACCTTGCTTTAGTTGCCAGAATTGGCAAGAATCTAGTACGTCACTTTGAACTTCTTGGTAATTTACTCTATTAAAATTACCCATTTTTGTGAATTTCCATGGTAAAATATTTTTTTTCTTCTAATCGTAATAGTGATCTTGAACGAAGATTCCCATTGTTTCTATCTCCACAATTATAGAGAGCTTCGTTTGCTTGAAACATCATATCACCAAAATTATACTCTATTCAAAACAAATCCCGATGCACGTCAGTTTGATGATGTCACCAAACATCCAATACTACCAACTTAATATAGTCCCAGGACATCGCAATTTATGTGTTCCGTGTATATTTTAGGTTGAGAATACACATATTGTCAACCTGAAATATACACGGAACACATAAATTGCGATGTCCTGTGACTATAATATTATTAAGTTGGTAGTAATTTATTAGTAGTAGTAAATTTATAGGAAATCCATTATGCGGAACAGTTTGAAAAAAAAAACACGAGCCGTCGACGTCGTAGTTAGGTCAGATACAAAAAGTACGATGACGTATAATTCCACTGTAGCACCCTGAACTGAAATAAGCACAGAACGTAAATTAAAGAATGGGGCGGAACGTATACTTTGACAGTTTTGTTGCCAGATCAATTTTATTTCACATAAACTAATTCTACCTTGTCTAAGGATTCTACAGACTCTCGTTTAATTTATGCAACCAACTACACGAGAACTTAAATTCCTTATCTTTCCTTAAATTTTATGGAAGTTCTTCCAGCTTTTTACGTATGCCCTGTGTTCGCGAAATTTATCTCGGATTGGTTTACCCTCTAGTTGCTTCCCATTTGCACACCGATTATTGATACATTACAGACTACATTTAAAGATAAGTTTGTCCAATTTTAGCTTAACACCTAAAAATGGTAACAAACAGTTAATAACAGTATAGCTAGATTAATATGCAAAAATTGAAAGCAATTGAACCCAATAAATGTATCACTCTTTTAGACAGTCGAAACACAACCTTGCCACGAGAATCTTAAAAGAGTAATTAGGACGAATTAGGCTAATGAAGCACTTATAACGCCATTTTAGGCTCTCTTCGCGGGTTTATTTCTCCGACCGTTATTATCCCTTCCATTTGAATTTACAAAACCGTTTGTTTTCCCAATAGAAATATGTGGCAACATTGTGTAGTAGTGTTTACCTGTCAAAAGTTCAGGTTGCTAAAGTGGAATTATACCTTATTCCAAGTACTTGAGTAGTACAGTAAAAAAAAACATCAAAGTTTGTGGTTCAATAAAACTAACTCGAGTCTTGAAAATTGTCTTTATTTTCAACAAGGACAAGGAGTCTCGCGTCGAATTATTCGGGCGTATAGGTATCGCATGTGCAGTATATATGGTTGCCTATACACTCGTACCGATAATATTGTTATGTTTCCGATGTTATCGGAACCATCGGTTAACGGTAGTTGTAGTTTGAATTTTTCGCGCTTCAGCACGAAACATCACAAAATCCGATCGGCGCGAATGTGTTCCGTGAAAGTTTCCACGTGGTCGCGTTATCTGCGACCCCTAAAGGTTACCGATAGGAGAGAGAGAGAGATAACGCGGCGTGTCCATCGAAAACCGATCCGTTCATCGAGCAGTAAGAAGACATGTCGTTCGCGGGCAAAGTGATCCTCATAACGGGCGCGAGCTCCGGCATCGGCGCCGCGACGGCGAAGCACTTCGCCGGTCTCGGCGCGACGCTCGCCCTCACCGGCCGCAACCTCGATAATCTGAAGCGCGTCGCCTCGGACTGCTCCTCCAAGTCGATACCGTTGCTGCTGACCGGCGAGCTGACCGACGAGAAGGAGACGAGGTCGATCGTCGAGCGGACGATCGAGCACTTCGGCAGGCTCGACGTGCTCGTCAACAACGCGGGCACGATCGAGACGGGCTCGATCGAGTCGACGAGCCTCGAGCAGTACGACAGGGTGATGAACACGAACGTCAGGGCCGTCTACCACCTGACGATGCTCGCCGTGCCGCACCTCGTCAAGACGAGAGGTATACACGTAACGTAGAGATCCTCGTCGACGTCGATAGGTTTATTTCCGTTCGGTCGATCGACGTATAACTGGTTGCATACCATACTACCACTGAAATTTAAACATGTCGATGACGCGCATGCTCGCAACAGTAGGAACCAATCGGCGAGCTCTACTTGTCCGGGATGCGAGATTTGCACGGAACAGGTTCATGTTTCGTGGAAACATAAGCTGTTTTCGCGGAGCCGATCCCGAACACGTTCGGGATGTGCGCGCATGCGCACTTTAATATCAGCCGTTCGCGGAGCAAAAAGTTCACCCTCCGGATTAAAAGTTCCGTGTTCGCGGATCACGTTTGTTAACCTATGGACTAATTCAGAACGCGTTCGACAGATCCTTGGATGAAGGGAGGGATAGTTTATTCAGAGTGAATCATAACCTAGAACTTTGTTGTCAGTTGTCATTTGGGCATTTTCCGGAAGTAACGCAAGAAAAAGTAGGAGGTAAACATGTTTTTAAATTGGAATATCGATCGATAAACCACAGTAAAACTTATTTATACAGCACAAGTTTATAACAAAGAACAAATATTCTGAAGTTTGTCAGAAGCATGTCCGAAGTGCGTTCGCGGAGTTCAAAATTTCGAATTTGCCCGGAGCTAAATCTTAAACGCGCTTGCGCCATGGCATAAGTTCAGTTTATGCTCTGAATCTATTCAGGATTGTCTCCGCGAAAACAGCTATAAAGTAAGAATACCGCTGATGCGATACATAACCTCTGTAAATTCCCTTAATTTGTCAAATTTTGGCTATGACAGAGAGAGCTAGCAACGTCGGGAAAACATGAATTTTAAGAAAGCTGATTCTTTAATATATCTTTCCTTATGTTCTCACAAACAGCGTGTTTGCTGCCGGCAAACGTTGCGTTCGCTACTGCCCAACTCACCTGTGCAGTAAAAATATAGATTTGAAAGTGATTTTAAGAAGATTTTTTTTCCCACTAACTTTTAAGAAAAAATTTGAATCGCCGCTCAAGTGTCAATGCTGTCACTGTTAAACGTCGAAGTAGCTGTTAAACAACCGGAAGTGGTTCCAGTTCTACCATTTTAAAGTAAAATTTAGGATTGCCAACTTAAACAGTATTTCTTGATCACGTATTATACTGAACACTGAAGTCAGTGAACGTTGACATGCACTTTACAAGTTGAAGTCGATGCTGTGGTCGATGTATTTGACATCACAAGCGACGCCATGACATCTACGAGTGTTTTAGCACGAAATTTAAAAGTATTCATAAAAGTCTCATTTTAGCTACTTTTAACATTTGTTTTATGCAGAGATTTGTATTTTTTTGGGAACAGTACATACTTAAAAACACAACACGGTAGTTTTTCAAATTTAGTCATCATGCCTATTTGGTATAGTCTTCGTAAACTATTTTTTCCCTAAATAGACATGTCTAGATATGTTAATCGTTTGTGGTAGAAATTCGTCACGAATCGGTCTCTGTTCGACGTGGAAACAAACCTATAGATGCTGATAGATCTTTTATACTGGAATAGTTAATCTGGTGTAAATATCTTTTGAACGCTGAAGGTCCTCGGAGAGTGCAAGGGACAAGAGCTACATATGTTTATCTTACATCAAAATGCATTCAAATTTTCTTGTTTTGCCAAAAATGGATTGGATATTTTCTTAAAGTTTGGCGTAGCTTGCGTAGCATCACTTCCATTTGGTTACTCGTTTTAAGGGTTCTTAGTACGAGCGTACACGAGTTGCTCACCGTGGTCAGAGTATCGTTTAGGTCCTCGATTTCTACCGCCTAATAGAGGTTTTAAGACGGATTAGCGAAGGGGGGGGGGGGTGTTGAAAGCGATGTATTAGAAATGTGTTCCCATGCCTATTTCCTTTACTTGGTTGCTTATTTTCTGACGATGTAGGGTGGTACTGTCTATAGGTATGGTTGTGGTTTAGGTCAAATTCCACAATTCTCTCACTTACTCCAATGGTGTAAACCTTGGATTTACAATTTTTTGCACAACGCCAGTTTGTTTGAAACTGAAATATATTGGGGTTGTTTCAAAAAATATTTACACTACACCCTCTGTTTCGGAATTTCTTGCGATTAAAGGACACCTTAGGATTTGGACCATGAAACGCAAATATCGATTAAAGGCGACTTTCAAGGTTTCCTTGAATACGGACCTACGAAGTGACAACAAACGTCGTTCTTAGTAAAGTCTTTCTTATTTCCCAAGGAACACTTTATCTAAGGAACGACTGTGACCCTTAATCCTTCGCCTGTCCCTACCTGCCTGGATTTTGGAGATGTTCTGACCGCGGTGCGCAACTGGTATGAACCGCTTAGTACACCTTAGCCATTTAAGGTCTGCGACATTTTCGCTTCTTCTTGTTTGAGTATGTTCAATGGGCTACAGTCCATATCTTTATGGCTTTAATTACTTTGGAGACAAAATTAGACGATCGGACCAAAAGGAACATTACACTTTTGGTCCTTTCCTTGGGTTACGTCGATATAATTTCTTGGTGCGTACTTGGGACCTCTCATCGAGCTCCGTAGCCCAAAGAACCTTGCACTCGCCGAAGCTGACGCGTCGTCCCTTTTCCGCCCCCCTCACAATAGTCGATCTGCCCCGAAGGTAACATCGTGAACGTGAGCAGCGTGAACGGCATGCGGTCGTTCCCGGGCGTGTTGGCGTACTGCGTCTCCAAGTCCGCCCTCGACCAGTTCACGTGCTGCACCGCCCTCGAGTTGGCCTCGAAGGGCGTCAGGGTGAACAGCGTCAATCCCGGCGTGATCGTCACTCCGCTCCAACGCAGGGGCGGCATGAGCGAGGAGCAGTACGCCGCGTTCCTGAAGAGGAGCGAGGAGACGCACGCGTTGGGCAGACCAGGGCAGCCCGAGGAGGTCGCCAGGACGATCGCCTTCCTGGCGGGCGACGACGCCAGTTTCATCACGGGGGCGACGCTGCCCGTCGACGGGGGCAGGCACGCCATGTGTCCCAGATAGGGAGGAGGACGAGGGGACTTTGGGAAGATTGTCGTTTCCCAGGGTGCCCATTAGTGGCCTTACTGGAGTGGATGGTCCATCCAGTCGCTCCATTCCTTCCTTCCTCCCATCCTTCCTTTCTTCCTGCCTTCCTTTATTCCTGCCTTGCTTCCTTCCTTCCTTCCTTCCTTCCTTCCTTCCTTCCTTCCTTCCTTCCTTCCTTCCTTCCTTCCTTCCTCCTTCCTTCCTTTCTCCCTTCCTTTCTTTCTTGTTCATTCTTTGCAGTTATGTCCGCCAAGTCTTCTCCGTACTTGGTGTCGTTCAAGTCATTTTGATTCTGCCATCCTTCGTATTAGTAGGTACTTCTGCATTCATTCTAAGTTCGTGGTTCTTCCATATTAACTTTTGATTCATATTCTTGTGGAAGTTTTTGTTTTTGACTCTTACCAAAGTCGTTGTATATTGTTCTGGGGTATTCCATTTCTGGTGCCAGAAATTGGAAAAATTTAAGAAATTACAAAACTAGTAAGATTGAAATTGGGTAACTTGCTTTCGAGCTTTGGTGTCGCTCAATGGGTTATATGCTAGTGGATAAGACTATGGCTTTGTTTAAAAAATACAGAAGAAAAATTGTAATCTAAGTATTAAGGTAGAGTGTGTGTCTCTGTGTCTGGATTGTTCCATTCTTTAAACGTATACTAATTACGATCTGGTAATACTTATCATCTTCATTAACTGCTGTTACATTAAATCCTTTAACTTCTTCACGAAAGATCGCCTTTTAGTAAAATGACCACAGTAGACATACATTTTTGAATATCACGTATTTTAAGTTTGATCTTTTCGACGTTGTTTTCGAAATTAAACCTATGATGTATACTTAGTTAACTTATTGGTTTAACTAAACTCGGTTTAGTATTGTCAATTTTAACGTTTTGTTTTAATATCGTTGTATCGCATTTTATCGATACTGTTTGTTACTAGAACATCTAAACTGAGTCTAGTTGTTTGAGCAAGAGTTTGTTCTTGCGATCCTATTGTTTATAAATAATGTTCTTTCTTCTGACACGCCGCGACCTAAGATTTCTCCTTGTAGGTATATTATACTTGTAATAAATTTTGTATCTAATAACAGTCTTGGACTTTAATATCTATTTCCTATTAATCATTTCGCAGTAGGGGTAGGAAAGTAATTTCCCCCGGACGGAAATTTATTAAGGGGCGGGGGATTGAGATTGATGTAAATTTCCCTCGGAGGACGCAAGGGGGAGCCTTTAATATCGAACTTATTAAATTGGCAATTAAAACTCGAAATCGGAAGACGGAGAGTTTAATTGATTTTTTTTCGCAATCAGTAAACCTGGTATTGATTGATTTTGATGGAAGTTTCGAGTGTGACGCATGAAGCGCTGCCGTTTTTATAAGGTTTCAAAGCGGATTTATCGATTAATTAAGTTCTTTGACGAACATTATTTGAGTGTTGTACTGATAACCATTGTTTCAAATTATCATTATTAATTTAGTGACGTCAATGTTATCTTTTCTTTTGTGGGACAAAACATGTAAATGTGATGTTCACTGGTTAAGTGCGTTTGCCTTTGTGTCCTCTGATAAAGAGTGCAATAATTCCGTAATTATGTAAAAATATTCGACATACGCTTAAAAGTAATTTAACATGAGTTATAATTGCTTCGTTTAAATTCATTGTAGTCCGGTAAATTAGGTTTAATGCGACGCTTGCGGACGAAAATTTGGAAAATAATTATTTATCTGCAACAGTGAAATTATAGCTTCTAATCAATTTTTTCATTGTCACAATCAAGGGACAACGTTTTAGGACCGTTTTGATATCAATAGAAAATTCCAAGTTGAAAATGAAATTTAAAAAAAATTATATTTTTAAAATTTCAAAATTGACAAAATTTCAATTGTAATATAAGCTGAGATCTAGCACGTTCTACTTGGTGAATAGTATTTCCCAAGGACAGTTAAATTTTAGCATATGCCAGCCCCGAGTTAATTCTATATCTTACAGATACAAATACTAGATCTCTTTTCTAAATTATAGCCTTATACTATTAAAACCAACGTGCTCCACTTACACATGATTTTTAGATTCTAACTCCCTAACTGATTTGCAGGGATATTCTAGAAAAACAAGTTTCATATCTGATAATTTTGTTATTGACCTGTGAAGATTAGATTGAGTAGCTAAAAGTCAGGCCCAGGTTAATTCCATACCCAATTTGCCCCGTAGGTTCTAGATCTAGAGGATATTCTAGGCTCTAGTACAATTTACAGCTTAAAATATGCTTTGTTCGTTAAAAACGTCGCATCTGAGTTTTTTCTAGTTGCAGTACTGTCTCGTCGCTTCTAGCATAAGTACTAGATATGTATAGGATTTTAAGGTTTATAGGTTTTAAAATAACGCATGGATATAAAATCAAAATTGAAACATTTAAAATTTTTTAAGGAAATTCCAGATTTTTGTTTTGAGAAAAATGTAGAAAATTAACGAAAAAGTGAAAAAGAATAGAAATAAATGAAAGGCACAAATATCGTAAATATGATTTATTTCCTTTTTCCCATATGGAAGCTTGTTGGTAACTGGACTATCGCTCATGATTTCTTGTCAGACGTTTCGAGATGAAATAACGCTCGTTTCATAAATTGCCTCTTAAGACCCTCCGTTTTTAATGCAGATTCGTTCTGAATATATTTCTACAAGAGGGTGGGCGATTCTGCCTTAATTAGTGGAAAAATTCGCTGGTGGACGAGATCAAACAATTTAAGGTTTATCTATTCTGTACAAGCTGTTGAGAAACTCTATCAAAATATGTCTGCCTCCGTTACAATTGGAAATAGTACAACTACAACATTCCAAATGGGTAAAGGGGATGCTGCATCGCACCTGCCCTATTTAAGATCTGTTTAAATGGCGCATTATCACAGTGGAAACGTAAATGTAGTGCAATTGGGGACGATAAACTGTTCTCCGTACAGTATAGCCGAAGACAGAAGACAGGTCGGACTTAGACTACATTCTGAGGAGGTTACAAGAAGCATACGAAGAGTGCGGTATAACAGTAAATCCAACAAAAATCGAATATATGCTAGTAGATGCACAGTGCGAAAACTCGAAATTGAACATACCAGCGCAGAACAGACCAGACCATAGTAACCCAGAGCAAACCAGAACAGACCAGACCAGAGGCGACCAGACCAGACTAGACCAGACCAGTCCAGAACAGGCCAGACTATAACAGACCAGACCAGAGACGACTAGACCAGAACAGACCAGACCATACTAGACCAGACTAGACCAGACCATTCCAGAGCAGATCACACCACACCAGACCAGACTGAACCGGTGGCTATAAGAAATACTAAATGGTATCGATATTGAGGGGTTAAACTGTCAGAAAAAGCAGGAAGCAGTGATGCAATCTTGGCAACATGACAATTAAATGGAATTTGTTGGAGGGAAAAAATAACAAAGGATACTAAAATACCCATACATAAGACTATAGTGCAAAGCGTACCAACCCATGGTTCTGTACTGTAACTGAAAAAGGCAGATAAGTAAAAAATACTAGCCATGGAAGTGAACTATTGGAGAAGGTGCTGTAGACTAGATGACACACGAAATAAGAGCGAAAATGGGTATTGATCTGGATATTCTAGGTACAGTCGAGGCAAAACGCTTAAAATATTATGGACATCTAAGACATATGCCAGACGAAAGATGGCCGAAGAAGAGATGGGATTGGACTCCACCACAAAGACGATATGGAAGACGACCTCGAAGATCATGAAGAGGGGAGGTCGACCAATCCATGGAAAACAGAAATTTAAGAGAAAGTGACTGGAAAGAAGTGGAAAGTAGGATGCGAGAAACGGCGACAGCCGCCCAATCCGCTTTATATATATATATATATATATATATATATATATATATTTTTTTTTTTCTTTTTTACGCTTCTACTTGTATTTCCATCGTCGAATCGTACTTTTGAATGACGCTTTACTTGGAACTTCGTTAATTTTCGTTTCATTGCCAAGCGTGAAAGTTATCGATTTTAACGAGCCATTGTTCCAGCACGGTTCCAATTGTCGATTCCATTCCCATTTATCGATCTCGTGTCGATCGTGCCGTTCGGCTTTCCGCCAGATTTAACCGTGACGGTTAATTTTTAGCGGGCCTTCTATCGGGAATCGCTCGATGTTGAATGGGGAGTAATAATACGTATTTTCGATGGACGAGGACAGGCCGAAAATTAATTAGCTTTTCTTCGGTTCTCATCCTGTCTCAATAATTGCTATAATAATTCAGATTATCAATTTGTATTGTCGATTTCACTATATGTAATACGTACTATCAATTTATAAAATAATTTTCTTTCATATCACTACTTGTAACCAAATTTACTTGTTTCAAACTTTCTATTGACACTGTTGTTTAATTATTCATCAATGACACTTACGCCTTTTTCATTAAACTTTATTACTCAACGAGCGAAACGTTAACCTTCAGTTCAATTAAGCTGGATATTTACTTTGCGACATTTAAAAATGCCTGCAATAAAGCGTTATGGGCGCCAAATGTCACTGCTAAAGTTCACCCAAGGAATAGCGTCGTTGATGGCACTTAATAAAAATCAATAAACGTAAAAATGTCTATTAACTTGAAAATTGCGTTTCATTAATACCTACTCAGATACACTACAGTGTCAGACATCCCAAATGCAACTTTTGCAAGCAGACCTTTTGAACTACCACAACGAAATCTTACCACAAACTCAGAATTGATAGAGAAAAGCAGAAATACCGCGAAGAATAGGTCGGAGCTGGGCTGCGTTCAAAAAACTAGGATTTATACTTAAGAACAGAGATGTCCCCATGAACCTAAAAATGAAAGTGTATGATGGCTGCATACTTACGGGTTGGAAACAATGAGCCTCACAAAAAACAGTTTACATCGCTTACAATGCACGCAACGAGCTATGGAGAGACAAATGCTGGGTGTCAGTTTGAAAGATCATATAAAGAATGAAGAGAACAGAGGAAGAACCAGAATAACATGTATAACCGAAAGAATAGCCAGATTGAAGTGGTAGTGGGCAGGACACGTGGCCAGGATGGATAGCAGTAGATGGACATCTAGAGTATTGAAATGGAGGCCCTGGGAAAGCAAACGAAAATTGGGTAGGCCAATGAAGAGATGGGCTGACGATATTAAAATCACAACGGGAAGAAACTGGACACAAAAAGCGCAGAATAGAGATATCTGGAAAAAACTTGAAGAGACCTACCTCCAGCAGTGGAGGAATTACGGTTTGTGAAGAAGAAGAAGAAGACAACGAAATCGACTGTACACAGTCACACAGATCGATTGGAGAAGCTACCTTAGTTGCATTTGTACCGACATTGAAACTAGATGCAATAACTATGCTAGTTGCAATAAATTCTGATACTTTTCAACTAGTGCATTAAGTAAGAGTCGTTGATTGGAGATGTTTCGTGACGCTACATTTGAACGCAGTACCAAGGCAAACAGTTTCATTGCAACTTTTAGAATCAGGATGGATTGGAGGGATTAGTTCAGTTACATTTGTACCAATATTTGAACTAGTAAAACTAGCTGAGCCATAAATAACTGGCCAGGAAAGATGACGTCGCAGTACCTTCTGAAAACGCTGATTTCAAACTAAAGGACGTCGAGTTGAACAGTTAAGATGAAGGGAAGTCACAGTAAGGTTTTTGAACTATTAGTTAGGCACGTTAATCACTATAAATTATTGAATTGCCGAAAAATATGGGGTTGATTCAACTACAGCTACTAGTTTTGGCAACTACCGTAACTCTTAAGGACGAAGAACGTCCATTGAAAAGTACAGCTAGCTCTAACACGTCTGCCATTGGACGTGAATCGCAATATTAAAAGCTGTCGATTAATTAATCCACGTCGTCGTTCTTTCGCATCCTTCGTCTGGTCGTTATTTATTGGAAATATATCCGTAGCGAATTACCGCCAATCATGTTATTAGAGGCGAATGGTTTTTCATGGAGAGACCGTCGCCAAGACGGCGGAGGAAACTCGACATACACACGTCCGCTTATTTACAGTTTCCTGCTGCGGAAGTTCAGTTCAGTACACCGAGGAGCGTCGATCTAATTGAATTGGGGAATTCGAAATTAATTATCCTGGTCCTCATCGATATGAAGACTCAAAAAATATATTTAAATCCTGGAAGCTTCTTGAACATTTCTGGACGTTGCAAATTTTTGAAATGCGCGCTTGAGAAAAATAAACTATTTTAGATGGGGGTAAAATCGCCAACTTGCCGTCAGCATGAATTCCGTTACGCTGCGAGTCGTCGTATATCCAAACGTGTGTTATAAGTATATTCAATATACTTATATGCGGAGTATAAGCGTGTAGGGCGTACCATCTCCGCCTATCTATTGTTTCCAGCAGAAAAGAAAGAGAAAGAGAGAGAGAGATATTATATATAGATAGAAAAAGAGGAATGATAGAAATTACATGAGATACCATAGTCGAACACGTGGAGTACAGACTTATATTTAAGTATGTCTAATGATAGAATGACCAGCAAAAAAACGTATGTTTATGCTTTATAGACTATGAAAAGGCATTTGTTAGAGTCCGACACCATACACTTATGCAGCTTCTCAGAAGACTTGATCTGGACCAAAAAGACATTCGGTGCATTGGCACCAATCAGCACAAGTCAGAGTGGCTAACGGTTTAACAAATCAAATCATGATTCGTAGAGGAGTGAGGCAAGGGTGTATACCCTTACTTTTGTTTAATCTATATTCAGAAACCATTTTCCAAGAGTCGCTTGAAGATATGGAAATTGGAATCAAAATCAATGAAGTATGGATAAATAACATACGCTACGCCGACGACACAATGCTGATAGCGGACAACATGGATGATCTACAACAGCTGATTAATGTAGTGGGAGATTATAGTCAGGGAATGGGATTAAACATGAACACAAAAGAAACTAAATTCATGGTTGTCACGAAGAAGAAGGATGCATTTAGAGATGTCAGCTTAACGTACAATGGAAAACTTTTAGAACGAGTAGAAAAATTGAAGTATTTAGGAACATGGCTTCATGAAGAATGGTCATTAGACAAAGAAATTGAAACAAGCTCGCGGCGCATTCCTGAAACTCCAAAGAGTGTTCACTTGTAGCGACTTGGATCTTGGTCGCCGATTGAGATTTGTTGGATGCTGCGTTTGGTCCATATTACTGTATGGCGTGGAAGGCTGGACTCTAAAAGTAAAGGCTATAAACAAATTGGAAGCATTTGAAATGTGGATATACCGTAAAATTCTTAAGATTCCATGGACAGCCATATTAACAAGGAACGCGAACTCTACACCATTATAAAAAAGAGGAAAATTGCATACTTTGGTCACATAATGCGCAACCGTAAATATCAACTCCTGCAATTGATTATCGAAGGCAAGATCGAGGGTAAAAGAGGAATAGGACGATAGAGAATGACATGGCTGAGGAACGTGAGACAGTGGACCGGCAATGGTGATATACAAACATTGGCAAGAGATAGAGAAGCCATGGAAAAAGTGGTCGCTAACATCCATCAGTGGATAGGCAGAAGAAGAATGATAGAGATGTCGGTACAACAAGATATGGGACAACAATGGATGCCCTATTTACAATATACTTTCATTTAGAAAGTTACACCTCCAGAATTATAGCGTATTAAGTAATTCCATTACGTTTGAGGTGTAATGGAATTACACGCTCGCAAGGTGATCGAGGTTTTCGAAAAAAAGAAAAAGGAAGCGATCGTCCCACGTGTAACGAAGTTCCCATTCATTGTTCCTGCGTCCGATTTGATTCGCGTCGTTACAGAGAAACGGTACGTACGTGCCGGCGAATTTCACTCTCTTTCTCTCTCTCTCTCGCTCTCTGTCTTACTTTAGGCGAAATTGGATATCGCAAAATCAATAAGGGAAGCTATAAAATCTTCGGTTTTAACTGCGTCTTTCTGGTAAGGCGGACGTAGGCGGATTTTCGCGTCGTTCTGGGAAACGTTCCGTTTTGAGTTAAGCTAAAAGTTGCGGCACTGTAACGAGTTAAGCAAATGTTGTCGGACTAATTAGCGAAGTCGTCGCGATACCGTAATAGAAATATCGAGACGCTGATGCGATGGGAACGAAGCGATGGAACCATTTAATACAAGGAAATAATAAAAATTCTCACTTTTTTGACGTGATATACGTCTTATAAATTGGTGTGCACTTACACGTCCCTGAAAACATTGTAACGTTACGCCAGACCCATGCGTGCGAGCGAGAGCGAGAACAATAGACAGAGATCGACCTTAGCGTTTGCATAGCGACGCATCTATCTCTCTTCCACTACAGCGTCCGAGTGAAAGAGAGACCGGCACCACACAACCAATGTGAGCCATGCGGGAGTGAGATGACGCATCTAACTCCCTTCCACTCCGTCGGCGGCGACGGCGACAGCACACAGCTGGACGTTAGCGGTATTGCCGACTGTTGTTCATAAAGTTATCTGAATATCTACTGTGCATACCATTGCTTATTACTATTACAATAACAAGACTTTGATTAGCTGTATAATCTCATATATTTGCCTATAGTATTTCCTATCTTCTCGTTGCAGCGACAGTCCCCGGAGAAAGTACAGACGTCCCGTAGGAGGCGACGCGCCACCGAACTGGAACTCCAGGAGCACCTCTCGAGCCCGGCCGCTCTCGCCGCCCTCAGCATCGGCCTGAACATCGAGAGGGTGAAGAGGGCGATCCGGGACAGGCTAGAGCTGTTCGGAAGGTGAGATTTAAAGGGGGGGGGATGGTCGAATAGCACCAAGCCGATTAGAGAGGTACATGGATTAAACGGTGGAAAAATCTCGACTAGGTCAAGAGGGCGGCGGTCCAAGCGATCCCGCTCTTGTGTTGTGCGAGGAAGGGGGGGGGAGGGAGCTAGAGGGGAAGTACTTTGTGGGTTTAAGTTGGGGTTGCTCGAAAATTGAAGGAATGTGAACAGTTTTTTAGGTTAACGTATATTGATTTCGATGAGTAGTCGCATATTTCTTATGGAATTTTGGTTCTTATGGATAACCATATTAGTAGGCTACTGCCTGTTTGTTGCCAACGTGTCTTCCCCGGAAGATGAGGTCCAGCATTCTCTCCATCGTTTTGGTGGTCTTCCCTCTGCTATCTTTTCCCTACTGGGTTATTTATTTTTACATGTTTAACGAGTTTGCTGTCTTCCATTCTGTTCATATATTTGTTCCAAAACCTTCGTCTTTGTCTTACCCACCTTCCTATGTCCTGTATTCCGCATTGTTGTCTGATATCTTCGTTCCGTATTCTGTCATATAGTGTTTTGAGAGAGATTGGACAATTGGGTGAAATGACAAATTAAAATCAATGGACGCAAAATACATAGGAAGGGAGGAAACGTCACTGCAGGGCAGTGGAGCCGTTCTTACCGAACCTTGTAACGTTCGTTATTTACTTCATGCAATTAAGCTCGTAACGCCGGCTAGCAAATAGTCAACTCCGGGTCGGGTCGAAAGAAAGTCAATATTTAGATTATAGCGGTTTAATTAAGTTTGAAAACCAATTGAAAATTAACCAACGTTAATCCAATAAATACGGACGATCTTCCTAGATCGTACGTAACTCAATTGTAAGACAAATTCGTAATTCTTACTCAACAGATTTTAAAAACAACACAACTGTGTCAGGAAATAACAAATTCTTTTAACTAAATGACGCAAATTACTAATATCTAAATTACAAAGTCTGATAATGAGAAAATTATTTTTTTTTTGTTCGCTGCTTCCAAGGATCTCTCTACTTCCGGCCCTTTTAGAGACCTCGCCACGACGTTGATCGCTTCTCTCCTTTAAGTTCGATGAACACGTGCTCGGCTCCCTCAGATCTCGTATCAACGCACGGTCGACGATACCGGCGTATCAAAACAAACACAATCCGTTTTAACGTTATTGACGAAGCGTACCAATCAACACACGGTTTAACGTTATTTCGGACCGAACCACGAATTCACTAAACAGATTTTACAAAGGACAATTTTATTACATGGGCCCCTCAGATTTTGGGGTTCTCCAACCAAAAGTTTGTCAAAACTATCACTGTCTTGAATTTTTAAACTGATGCCAAAACTTGATAACTGGGCCAAGGTGGATCAGCCATCCGAACCTTCTCGGGTCACCGAGACTAGTCCTGCTCTCAGTTTCGTCTCCTGTCGAGAATGATCCCTTCCCATGACCGGAAGTGACGCGTCCGCCAATTACACTCTCTCTTTCTAGACTTTTGACCTATCCGGGCTTTCTGAACACCCCACTTTTGCAATTTCTTTTCTCCCACCACAAGACAGAATTGGTCACGTTGCGTTAATATTCGGACTCGGTTAAAATAACGACCGAGGAATCGTGCTTATTTAAAATTCGTTGGCTAATTTGTGTTTAAAAAAAAAACGTAACGTAACAACCCAGACAGCACAAAGACGTCTTTAAGACGTCTGATAGACATCACCATTAGGCACGACAACTTTACGACGTCCATTTTTCGTCTTCAAGACGTCATAAGAACGTCTGTAAGGCGTCTTAAAGAGGCCCCCTAATTTCTTAGGAACCTCTTTAAAATGTTAATTTTATGTATATGTCACATTATTTGTCACAAAATAGTACGTCTCAAAGATGCCTTTAAGGCTTTAAAGTGACAAGTTTACGACGTTCATTTTTCGTCTTTAAGACGTCATAAGGACGCCTTATTCACGTCTGTAAGACGTCGTATAGATATCCTCTAATTTCTTAGTGACGTCTTTAAAATGTTCATTTTATGTCCATTTCATGTTATCTGTCACAAAACGGTACGTCTCAAAGATGCCTTCGAAGCATTAAAAAGATGTCCGCAAATCCGTAATGACGTCCAAAAGACGTCTGTTTTAAGACTTTTTTATACAAAACTACGCCTTTAAGACGGCTCTAATATGGCAGGCATGAAAACGACATAGATTGGACGTCATTAAGACGTCAGATTTTGAACATCTTATAGACATTCAAAAATGGACGTCCTAAAGAGGTCCACTTCAGGCATAAAGAAGGTCAGGCATCAAAACGACATAAATTGGACGTCATTAATACGACATCAGTTTTTGAATATCTTAGAGACATCCAGAATTGGACGTCATAAGGAAGTCCATTTCTGGCATAAAAGAGAGCAGGCATAAAATTGACGTAAATCAGAAGTCCTTAAGGCGTCCGCCTTTTAACATATTACAAACATCCAAAACTGGACGTCCTAAAGAGGCCCACTTTAGGCATAAAAAAGGGCAGGCATAAAATAGACGAAAATTAGATGTCATTGAGACATTCTGCTCTGGGCATCTTAGAGACATTCAGAAATGGACGTCCTAAAGACTTCCACTTCAGGCATAAAAAGGCCAGGCTTAAAATCGACGTAAATTATACTTTTTTAGGACGTCCGGCCTTGGACGTCTTCGAGACTTCCGGATATGGACGTCTTATAGATGTACTTTTTATGTCTTAAGGCGTCCTGGCATAAAAAGGCGTAAGTAAAATGGATGTCTTTAAGACGTTATGTGCTGTCTGGGAACCTACCGCATCACATGAAATTTTAAGAATCTAATCGGTTGTTTGGAAATTAGGAAAGTACGTCACGTTGCCTATCTCCTAGCTCTCAATGCTTAGAACATATTTCCGGACCTGAGAATAAGAGATTCTTAAAACCAACAACTTCATGCGATGTTTTCGCTGCTAGAGTATTTGTCGATATAATATTTCCGAAGCTGTAGAAATTTGTTCTGTGGCCGTTAAAAGTGGAGGGTGTCATTATCGTACATTATCGGCCTCCCTCGCGAATTGCAGGTCGTACTCGCAGCCGGACGCCCTCGTCGAGGCCGCCCTCAACCTCCAGCACGACGAGGAGGCGGAGCAGGAGGCGGAGGAGCCGGACCGCGCCGCCTTCGGCGACTGCGTGAGCGACGCCGCCACGCCCCTATCGCAGCCGCCTCGCCAATGGGAGAACGGAGGCGGGGGCGGGGCCTCGGACGCGCCGCCCCTTAGGGCGGGAACTCCGCCGCCGCCGCCGCCGCCCACGCCCCGCCTCGAGAAGTCCGTCTCGCTCGAGGAGGAGAACAGGCTGCTGAAGGAGGCGAGGCTGTGCAAGATCTGCATGGACGGCGAGGTCGGTATCGTGTTCCTGCCGTGCGGCCACCTCGCGACCTGCGTCAACTGCGCCCCCAACCTCGAGGACTGCCCCGTCTGCAGGTCGGCGATCAAGGCGACCGTCAGGACGTTCCTATCGTGAATGTGACAAGATCGTTGTGTTTATATTGTACATACATGGCTCGTTTCTATGTTTTGTTCCCTGTTGTGGTCCTCGGGGAGGAGGGGACGCGGAAGATTGTTTCGGGACTCTCGCCGGGAAAAACGCTCTACCGGATCACGAAAGACGAGGAGGTGGAGGAGGAGGATGTAGGTAAATGAATTGAATTACGCTCGCTTCAAATCTCTAGAGCCTTCGAATTCCTGCTGTTGACATCGCGAAGCTCTGTATCAACCAATAATAATAAACCAGTTTCTCTCATCCGTGTCACTTTCACTAACAAATCAGCATTGGTTCATTTCTATTCTCCATTTCCAATTAACCGAATTTCACGAAGGGAGGGTTCACTAAACAGATTTACAAAGGACAATTTTATTATATGGTCCCCTCAGATTTTGGGGTTCTCCAGCCAAAAGTTTGTCAAAACTACCGATCTAAACGCTTTCAAAGTCCCGGACCGAATCTTCACTGTCTTGAATTTTTAAACTGATACCAAAACTTGATAACTGTGATGTAAGTGATAACCTGATAACTAGTGATGGACCCGAGACGAGACCGAACGCAAAATCACATCGTCTCGTCGTGCATTCGAAAATTCTAAGTCATGCCTTACATTTGTAACGCTGTATGGACGAACGGATTTTCGGGTTGTAAGGTGCGCTTTGCTCGGGCGCCAGATTTTAGAGGGTTTACTCCCTTAACGCCTCAGGTAGTTTGCTACTCGTGAGGTTCGGCGAAAATTAATGCAGGACTCGATTATTTTATGTTCGGGAAGTATTGGTGACGACATCTTGTCTTGTCCTAATCTCGAAAAGTCTCGAAATATATGAATGAGATGTTGCTTGTTCACACTTTTTTAACA
Organism: Cryptocephalus moraei; assembly: GCA_946251905.1. Taxonomy (NCBI): domain Eukaryota; kingdom Metazoa; phylum Arthropoda; class Insecta; order Coleoptera; family Chrysomelidae; genus Cryptocephalus; species Cryptocephalus moraei. Next base: position 17,171,472 of record OX276465.1, on the reverse strand, counting down.
TAAGGGTATGATTGCGACATATTGCAAGTATTAAAAAACATTATTACTTTTTCATTGCTACGTCATAAATTAATCCAAGAAGTTTAAAATTGGGCTTTAAGGTCTCATCAAAGGTCTTCAATAATTGAGACGAAATGAGATCAATAAGAAATCGAAAATGTTATGTACTTTGACAACCACGAAAGCTTTCTTTCATTCAGTTCTGAGGAATAAAAATTTCAGCACATTCGATCATTTGATTTGATCCTTGAATTAGGATCTAAGCTCAAATTCCTTAATGATTTTCGAATAATACTACAATTACAGTACAAGTACACAGACGTACCAACGACTTTTGACGCATTTTGGGAGACTTTTCCATGGCTAAATGTAACTGTTGCCCTCTATTAGAGAACAGCAATAAGGCTCAGTTCGTCTTGCGCTTCAAAATAATTTAGTCTCGAATTTCACGACGAGACCATGTCGATACGGGTCTTGGTCTCGTGCCCACCACTATTCGTAACGGGTCTAACACCGAACTGTCACAATTTTTGTATAATGGGATTTTTGTGTTTCGGACGGGATTTAAATGTCTCTGGGCTTACAAGGACGCCATTTAAGATACATGGGTCCTCCGATTAGAGGATTGGGTTGAGGTGTCTTTTGTTTCCCGAAGCGTAATCTGCCTGTAAATGTATCTTTGAATTTTGATTCTCTTCACACAAACAGCGGAGTGATGTGATAGTCGGGGTGGTATGTTACGGTTTAAAGGTTATATCAATGTAATTGTCATGTGTTTTGGAACAATCTTCCGAGATCGGCACCTCCAGAGGGCGTATAGAGATGATATTTACTATTTATTGATACAAAGATTATAACCGTTCAGTTCCTGGGGGAGTGTTTGTTTTATTTCACCCTTCGAAAGTGCGGAAAGTCTACTTTTTCGCTTTCGCGAACTTTCAGTTGGTCGTCCTGTAAAATAGCTGTTCGTTATGCCGCTGAACACGATCGTTCTCCATACAACAGACATCGGAATGCCCGGGAAGTAACAGTACTCTAACAATTTTATAATTATTATAGAAGAGGCCGTGGAAAGACACGAACATATGTACGACGTACCGAGACTATCCCTAACTTATCTATCGGGAGCGTATCTCCCCCTTCAGAGGGTCAATTCGAAGTGGATTTATCCCCCGAGGTGAATCACGCTCCCTAATAAAGGATGGGCGCTGCCCTAATTTTAAAGAAACCCATAATGCTCATATGGCACACCCTATATACAGTGGAACTGGTTCTTGGATGTGAAACGCCGAAGGATAAGTTCGGACCGGGGCGGGTCTAAACTCCGAAACGGACGGATTATAAAGGAGAATGTTGGTACTGAACTCCCTGGACAGTCGACTCTTACTCGGTAATATGAAGTTGCTTGATAAGATCCTCGGAACAAATTCGCACAACTTGCGGTTCAGGTTATAGCGTTACTCGAATTGGGAAGGCCACTCCGTTACAGGAACTTACATTGTTTTACACGGAGTGAAGTTTTTCCCTCTTCCTGGAGTTTTCGTTGCAGTAACACTGTTTTAAACTGGATGAAATTGTTTTATAATTGAACTCCTTTTCTAGAGTTCGTAATTCCGGAAAAGTCCGCAACTCCTTTCGGGAAAATCGAAGATCAACTCAAAAGAAGAAATTGGATCGTATCAAACAGAGTGACGTTTCCGATCTGTCAACTCATTTTCGAAGTTTCTTTTTATCCCGTTTGTCGACTCATTCTAGCCCTTTTTGGATTCTAAACAACTCCCCGGAAAGTCACCTCATTCCCGGAGCTATCAACTTCTTTTCAGGAATTTCAAGTCGTTTGGTAAGATTGTTGGAACCGATTCCTATTCAAGCTAGTTTTAAATTATGACAGTACTCGCATGGAAAGGTCCAACTGCAGGAGTTTTCGTCATGATGATCAGGGTGAAATTCTTGGACTTTGTCATCTCACCTCAACTTAGTATCTGGAGTTTGGGATGTTACACAACTTTTTTGGTAAACTTGTCGAGTCCAAGTCAATTGGCTCAACTTCAATCACATCACTACTGGCGTTGAAACTTCTGATTTTTTTACCAAAAGAACCTACTTACCTGCTTCTGGAGTTTCAAACGTCGCTAAACTTCAGGGAAACTTATCTTCCTTTTGATCATTCAATAAGTCATTCAGGTGGTCGCAACTTCTGCAACTTCCTCACCGACGGAGTTTTAACATTTTTTTTAGATTTTCAGTTAGCAGCCTTTTTTGTCCTCCAGGTGGCATTAAGGATTGCCCACCGTCGGAACGGAGGCGGCCCCCGGCGGACCACACGTAAACAAATCGAATAATAAAAACATTATGGGCGATCGTGAATGAAAGAACGTATTAAAATTCACTCCAGTCGGTTTCGTGTCAAAAGGGCCCCTCTCCTCGTCCCGCTTCAAAGAAAAAAAAACCTAATAACAAATAGGTCATTCATATGTAAAACTCTCAACGGTGATAAAATTTTGGGTTCGAAAGCTTTTAGCGTTAAATTACTTTTCTGGCTGTGTAAGGGAAAAAGAGAAATAAATGGTCGAAGGTGGGTTTAGGGAGTTTCGTAAAATGTAGCTTATTTTGAAGAGTCGCGACTTAGCTCCCTACTCATTTAAGGAAGTGATACAATTTTCGTCCCCCCTTACTTTTCGTCAGTATAAAAAGGCATGTGAATGTGAAAAAAATGTACTACTTCACTGCGCCAAATTTCGGCTTAAGAATAAGTTATTTCCCTATAAGTTAGTAAAAAAATCAAATATTAATCACTAGTTTAGGAAAGCGAGTCTGGGTTAGTTTCCCCCTCAAGATATTGAGCTACGTGTTGTTTCCGTTTCATTCAATGGGACCCATTGTTTTCTTCACGTGACGAAAATATAACGTCTGTATTTTTAGTTCCCTTGTGGTTATTGCCCCCCATGAGGTATTTCCCTTGTTTCGCCTTACCTTCCCCTTGGCCGACCTCCAAATTGCGACTCTGCCAATGAAACACGCAAAAAAGTGCTGCAAGTTTGAACTTAGTTTCCAAATTAGGTGGAAAACTGAATAATTATGTTGCCACTGGATCTGGTATCGTGCCATCTTCATTTCCATATGGTAATATCGTCTCCTTCAACCATATCTTTGACAGCAATAAGAACCGTTTTAAATCTCCTTGGTCCTTAAAGGGGACCCTTTACATTTTTTTTACCAAAAGGGTTGAAGCCGGCCCTGGCCAATATAATAAATTTTGGTTGGGTGTTTTGATGGTTTTTAAAACTTCACAAGTAACACTGAGAAGTCCTGTTAATGCATTAGTTATCGACCAGACGCTAATGTCCAATTACAATTTTTTTCCCCAAAAGTTCCTTGGAACACAAACCGGTCACGTGATCGGCCCTCTGCATTCAAATGTTAGCGTGTCGCCCTTTCTTCGGTTTCCCTCTCCGTGCAACCCTCGTCGGCCCACGTGACTATTTGCCGGCGCCTCATTGGTCGGAGGGCGAATATGCGATGCGAAGTAACTGCGAAGTTGATGGCGTCGAATTCGTAACAGTGTGCGGAAAATCGTGAGTTTTTGGTGAAATCCAGTGGAAAATCGTCGACGTGGTCCGAGGGGGAGGCGGCGTGAGGAGGATGAGAGAAACGCCAGGTCTTAAGGTGAGTCTAGTCTAGGAATGGTGATGGTTGCGGCGTAGAAAGAGAGGTTAGGGCTGGCTGGGTGAACTTCGTTGAAGGTTTTCGGGTTGATCGTTGAGAGTTTCGAAGTGTTTCACGTGGGATTTGCGTCGTTGGGCTGGTACGTCGCGTGTACCAGCGATAAGGGTGCCTGTCAGTCTCGATTTGTCTCGAGACGTAGTTGGCCCGGCGACTGTGACGTCATCGGACATAACCTCAATTGCTGAAAGTACATTAAAATTTAAATGCTATGATGTATTTTTAAGCTGGAGAGGGACAATGCATAAAACGTAAGGTACAGGGTACAGTGTACAATCATAATTCATCCAGGTGTTAGCATAATTCGTAGAGCATCTTCCGATGTTCCAGAAACGTTCCTAGGCTGTTCTCTGGAGACGAAGATCATTGCAAGATATTTTACACGTAAAGAATAGGAGAATGTTCTCGGGGAGCTAGATGAATTATGAAGTGAAGTGTTCTTGACAAACCCCAATACAAAAATAATCTTGATCAAACCGCCGACGCCTCGTTCAGTGCTCTGAACACAATCACGGCGCTGAATTTTTGAAAAATTTGAAAATTTGATCTTGATGACATTTTCAGCGCCGTGATTGTGTTCAGAGCACTGAACGAGGCGTCGGCGGTTTGATCAAGATTATTTTTGTATTGGGGTTTGTCAAGAACACTTCACTTCATAATATTTTACACGTAGTTCATAAACGAGCCAGTAAGTACTCGTACTTACACTACAATCAATCATCGAACGCAATTCTATCAAAAAACCGACAGATGTAAACTACCCATTTATCCCAGCAGATTTTAATAACAACCGTACTGGGAGGTATTAGTATGATACAAACTCTAAATACAAGTTTGTCTCATATGAGACAGTAAAGCAGGCAAGTCCCTAACTGACCGTGACTGTTATGAGGCTCGTCTAAACTTAACTTCGTCTTTCGGTGTTCCACGACTGTTCCTAATTCTATGAAAAAGGCTAAGATTTACTTTGTTAACACAAGTTAACTGACTCTTATATTGCAATCACTGTGGCTTTAATGAGGTTTTTCTTTTCACAGTTTACAGTTAAGGCAAGCTGTTTTCTTCCACAATACCATATATTTTAAGGAGTTATCCAGCTTGATTTGCTTGAATTTTGAAACATTGAAAATACCAATAAGTCATTTTGCAGGTGTTCAACCATTCACAATTTAGTTTGTGACATCGGTTAGTCAGTAAGTAACCGATCATTAAAAGCTAGTCTAACTCCAGGTGGGTTGGCAAATAATTCTAGCGATTATGTTGCATTCATCTACATTTCCTACTTTAGACACTTAACCTGTTAGTTACTGTGGTGAGTCAAAGAAATTGTTTGTCAGGGATTGAGTTATGGCTCCACACTGTTACATTAATTACAGCAAGCCAGCCTAGTCAGTTAGTCATTACAGATGTGTCATTGAACTGGCTTGACAGAGACTAGTGGTTGATCATATGAGACAGTAAAGCAGGCAAGTCCCTAACTGACCGTGACTGTTATGAGGCTCGTCTAAACTTAACTTCAACATCTTTCGGTGTTCCACGACTGTTCCTAATTCTCCTATGAAAAAGGCTAAGACAAACTTCATTGCAAAATTTTTACTTTGTTAACACACTTATATTGCCATCACTGTGGCTGTAATGAGGTTTTTCTTAGCTTTTTCTTTTCACAGTTTACAGTTAAGGCAAGCTGTTTTCTTCCAAAATACCATATATTTTAAGGAGTCATCCTGCTTGAATTTTGAAATAAAGTCATTTTGCAGGTGTTCAACCATTCACAATGTAGTTTGTGACATTGGTTAGTCAGTAACTAACTCATCACTAAAAGCTAGTCTAACTCCAGGTGGGTTGGCAAATAATTCTAGGGATTATGTTGCATTCATCTACATTTCCTACTTTAGTGACACTTAACCTGTTAGTTACTGTGATGAGTCAAATAAGTTGTTTGTCAGGGATTGAGTTATGGCTCCACACTTACATTCATTACAGCTAGCCAGACTAGTCAGTTAGTCATTACGAATGTGTCATTGAACTAATTTGACAGAGACTAGTGGTTGATCATATGAGACAGTAAAGCAGGCAAGTCCCTAACTGACCGTGACTGTTATGAGGCTCGTCTAAACTTAACTTCAACGTCTTTCGGTGTTCCACGGCTGTTCCTAATTCTCCTATGAAAAAGGCTAAGACAAACTTCATTGCAAAATTTTTACTTTGTTAACACGAGTTAACAGACTTACTTATATTGCCATCGCTGTGGCTTTAATGAGGTTTTTCTTAGCTTTTTCTTTTCACAGTTTACAGTTAAGGCAAGCTGTTTTCTTCCACAATACCATATATTTTAAGGAGTTGTCCTGCTTGAATTTTGAAATATTGGAAATACCAATAAGTAATTTTGCAGGCGTTCAACCATTCACAATTTAGTTTGTGACATTGGTTAGTCAGTAACTAACCGATCATTAAAAGCTAGTCTAACTCCAGGTGGGTTGGCAAATAATTCTAACGATTATGTTGCATTCATCTACATTTCCTACTTTAGTGACACTTAACCTGTTAGTTATTGTGATGAGTCAAAGAAGTGGTTTGTCAGGGATTGAGTTATGGCTTCACACTGTTACATTAATTACAGCTAGCCAGTCTAGTCAGTTAGTCATTACGAATGTGTCATTGAACTAATTTGACAGAGACTAATGCTTGATCATATGAGACAGTAAAGCAGGCAAGTCCCTAACTGTCCGTGACTGTCATGAGGCTCGTCTGAACTTAACTTTATTGCAAAATTTTTACTTTGTTAACACGAGTTAACAGATTTACTTATATTGGCATCACTGTGACTTTAATGAGGTTTTTCTTAGCTTTTTCTTTGTACAATTAAGGCAAGCTGTTTTCTTCCACAATACCATATATTTTAAGGAGTTATCCTGCTTGAATTTTAAAATAAAGTCATTTTGCAGGTACTCAACCATTCGCAATTTAGTTTGTGACATTGGTTAGTCAGTAACTAACCGATCATTAAAAGCTAGTCTAACTCCAGGGGGTTGGCATATAATTCTAGCGATTATGTTGCATTCATTTCTGTTTCTCTACATTTCCTACTTTAGTGACACAAAACCTGTCAGTTATTGCGATGAGTCAAAGAAATGATTCTGAGTCTTGGCTCCACACGGTTACATTATTTACAGCTAGCCAGCCTAGTCAGTTAGTCATTACGAATGTGTTATTGAACTAATTTGACAGAGACTAGTGCCTGATCGGTGGCAGTTTAACTTTCCGACATTCGTTAGGCCGTTAGTAATTGACTAGTCTGTGTTGGTAAGTGGAGCGATATGAGTCGATCTTCAGGTTAGTTAGCAAGATAGTAATTCTGATTAATTAATTATAGCACATCCATATTTGCTCCAGCATAGTTTCTACTTTGAGCTACGTTTCTAAATGATTGATACAATCTGTACAGTTATCAAGTCGAGATTGTTGATCTCCAACTTGGTTAACTGAGTAGTTAATTGGTTAAAGTACATTTGTTCCTATTTTTCCATAAATTCTACTTCTGACTGGTAAGCTTGATAGTTGGCTAGCCATTCCGGTTAATTAGTTAAAGTACATCCATATCAGTATACTTTAGTGAAAGTTTGCCAGCTTAGCCATTGCACTGCTTAAGTATTTGATTAGTTACAATTTAGCTTGTGATGTTAGTTGTTTAATTAATTTAAAAAAATATTTTTTTTCTAAATTTGGAGATTTTGAGGGAAACAAATTGAAATCGAAGAATATTGAAACGTTGTAACATGTCCAAATAAAATGGTTTTAAAACGTGAAGACTTTCGAATTTGACCAATTTTGATAGTCTCTAAGGAGCTCGCTTGTGGTATTATCAATTTTTGAGCCTCGAGCAAACTCAAAATAGGGAAAACTTGAGTTTTAGCTTTCCAAGCTTGACAAAGCTTACAGACGTGAAGTCTTTAAGAGGGATCAATGCTAAAATAAATTGCAAGTATCCTTTACTTACCTTTTATTGTCTCTTACACAATTGGCCTTTAGAAGAATGTAACACTTTCCTGCTGAAATGAAGGTAACCGGAATTACAGGTCTATGTAATTATATACAGGGCGTTCCGCTTAAGCACCGACACAAATCGTACGTGTGTAGAGGAATTATCAGAATGTGATAATTTAATTATTGTCTACCATACAATTAGCCTGTAGAAGAATGGTTTATGTAATGTAAGGTTTGTTATTTTTATGAATTTTCGAAGAAAAGATTCTAAAGGTTCAAACACCGTTCAAGGCTGCCTAGAACCCTCTCAGATTTATTAGTAATTATTGCTATAAGGGTCTATATTTGTGACGTCACTTTGGCGATATCTAAGAGTATCTTTGTAACCCTCTAACCGAGTGTAATTCTCGGTGAGTCGTCGTTTGTTCATATTTCAAAAGAATATTTTGTTGTATTCAAACCGAGAGAATATCGTAACTCTTTCGATTTTTGCTTTGTTTGAAATCTCTCACTGTATAGCATTGGTCCGCCTCTCATTATCAAGGTAAGTCGCGTGTTACTTTTCTTTATGTTCCTTCCATTCTTTCGAATGTGGAATGTTTCAATGCAATCGTCTTCGCGTACAAAACGATAAGTACTTAGGAATAAAGATGTTGGGAAGAAGAGCTTGAAAGGATTAAAGGAAAGCAAGGTCAAGTAAGGTCGAATTGTGTCAAAAATTAATCAAGTAACTACAGGTAACTTATTGCGGTCTAGTCGAGCTGGAATTAGGAGAATTCAAAATGACTCAAAAGAGACAAAAGTGCCAGTTAAAATACTGAATGAGAGCAAAACCATAACTGACTTATGTAAAAAACTAGCCAAATATTTAACAAATGTCAATATTTTCTAACGACAGCTAGGATCGCCTCCAGTTACTCTTAGTTTAAACTAAATTTAACCATACTCTCTTGACATTTAATGAAATTGGATGCAAGTTGCCTCAAATTGAACATATTAGACCAAAGCTGGTCAAAAGAAAATTTTCAGATTGCGAGAGTTAAAATTGTCTTTAGTTAATCTCAGTTTAAATCTTCGGCCAAAGTTGAACTTCGTATCATAACTTAAACCTAAACAAGGGAACAACTAACCTAAGTTTCCACCGTTTCCAGTTAATTTCGGATTAACTTAAGGCCTCTTTCGGAGAACTTTCGAGTTAACCCCTTTCAAGTTGAGGTTGCTGCCACAACATTTTTGGAATTCAATCGAGTTCCCCCAAATTGATCATAAAGACCATAAGTGCCAAACAAACTTTTCGTGTTACGGAAGTTGAAATTGTCTTCAGTTAATTTCAGTTTTTCGTCGAAGTGGAACTAGTGTCATAACTTGCTAAAATTGAATGAAATTGAGTCATATTGGCTCAAAATAACGCAAACACCAGCCAAAAATGTGACAAATATGTGTGTGTAGGTATTAACTAAACTGGTTAGTTAGTACACGCACTTGAGGGTTTCAGGTAATCTCAGTTTATGGTCGAAGTTGGACTTGTGTCGTAACTTGCTAAAATGGAATAAAATAAAGTCATATTGGCTCAAATTAATGCAAATACCAAAATGTAGCCAATGTGTATCTATTAATTGAATTAGTTAGTTAATACACATACTCGTGTGTTTCAGTTAATCTCAATTTTCGGTGGAAGTGGGACCAATGTCATAACTTGCTAAAATGGAATGAAATGAAGTCATATTGGCTCAAATAAATGCAAATACCAAAATGTAGCCAATGCGTATCTATTATTTGAGTTGGTTAGTTAATACACATGCTCGTCTGTTTCAGTTAATCTCAATTTTTGGTCGAAGTGGGACCAGTGTCATTACTTGCTAAATTGAATGAAATTGAGTCATATTGGGTCAAAATAACGCAAACACCAGCCAAGAATGTGACTAAACTGGTTAGTTAGTACACACACTTGAGGGTTTCAGTTAATCTCAGTTTATGGTCGAAGTTGGACTAGTGTCGTAACTTGCTAAAATTGAATGAAATGAAGTCATATTGGCTCAAAATAATGCAAATACCAAAATGTAGCCAATGCGTATCTATTATTTGAATTGGTTAGTTAATACACATGCTCGTCTGTTTGAGTTAATCTCAATTTTCGGTCGAAGTGGGACCAGTGTCATAACTTGCTATATTTGAATGAAATTGAGTCATATTGGCTCAAATTAACGCAAATACCAGCCAAAAATGTAACAAATATGTGTGTGTAGATATTAACTAAACTGGTTAGTTAGTACACATACTTGAGGGTTTCAGTTAATCTCAGTTTATGGTCGAAATGGGACTAGTGTCGTAACTTGCTAAGATGTAATGAAATGAAGTCATATTGGCTTAATATAATGCAAATACCAAAATGTAGCCAATGTGTATCTATTGATTAAATTGGAAAGTTAATTCACACACATTTGTCAGTTTCAGTTAATCTCAATTTTTGGTCGAAGTGGGACCAGTGTCATAACTTGCTAAAATTGAACGAAATTGAGTCATATTGGCTCAAAATAACACAAACACCAGCCAAAAATGTAACAAATATGTGTGTGTAGATATTAACTAAACTGGGTAGTTAGTACACACACTTGAGGGTTTCAGTTATTCTCAGTTTTTGGTCGAAGTTGGACTGGTGTTGTAACTTGTTAAAATTGAATGAAATGAAGTCATATTGGCTCAAAATAATGCAAATACCAAAATGTAGCCAATGTGTATCTATTCATTAAATTGGAAAGTTAATACACACACTTGCCAGTTTCAGTTAATCTCAATTTTCGGTCGAAGTGGGACCAGTGTCATAACTTGCTAAAATTGAATGAAATTAAGTCATATTGTCTCAAAATAACGCAAATACCAGCCAAAAATGTAACAAATATGTGTGTGTAGATATTAACTAAACTGGTTAGTTAGTACACACACATGAGGGTTTCAGTTAATCTTAGTTTATGGTCGAAATGGGACTAGTGTCGTAACTTGCTAAAATGGAATGAAATGAAGTCATATTGGCCCAAAATAAATGCAAATACCAAAATGTAGCCAATGTGTATGTATTAATTAAATTGGGTGGTTAATACACATACTCGTGTGTTTCAGTTAATCTCAATTTTCGGTGGAAGTGGGACCAATGTCATAACTTGCAAAAATTGAATGAAATTGAGTCATATTGGCTCAAAATAACGTAAACACTAGCCAAAAATGTAACAAATATGTGTGTGTAGATATTAACTAAACTGGTTAGTTAGTACACACACTTGAGGGTTTCGGGTAATCTCAGTTTATGGTCGAAGTTGGACTAGTGTCGTAACTTGCTAAAATGGATAGAAATGAAGTCATATTGGCTCAAAATAATGCAAATACCAAAATGTTGCCAATGTCTATCTATTTATTGAATTGGTTAGTTAATACACATACTCGTCTGTTTCAGTTACTCTCAATTTCTGGTCGAAGTGGGACCAATGTCATAACTTGCTAAATTGAATGAAATTGAGTCATATTGGCTCAAAATAACGCAAACACCAGCCAAGAATGTGACAAATATGTGTAGATATTAACTAAACTGGTTAGTTAATACACACACTTGAGGGTTTCAGTTAATCTCAGTTTATGGTCGAAGTTGGGCTAGTGTCGTAACTTGCTAAAATTGAATGAAATGAAGTCATATTGGCTCAAAATAATACAAACACTAAAATGTAACCAATGTGTATCTATTGATTAAATTGGAAAGTTAATACACACACTTGCCAGTTTCCGTTAATCTCAATTTTTGGTCGAAGTGGGACCAGTGTCATTACTTGCTAAATTGAATGAAGTTGAGTCATATTGGCTCAAAATAACGTAACACCAGCAAAAAATGTAACAAATATATGTGTGTAGATATTAACTAAACTGGTTAGTTAGTACACACACTTGAGGGTTTCGGGTAATCTCAGTTTATGGTCGAAGTTGGACTAGTGTCGTAACTTGCTAAAATGGAATGAAATGAAGTCATATTGGCTCAAAATTATGCAAATACCGAAATGTAGCCAATGTGTATCTATTAATTGAATTGGTTAGTTAATACACATGCTCGTCTGTTTCAGTTAATCAAAATTTTCGGTCGAAGTGGGACCAGTGTCATAACTTGCTAAATTGAATGAAATTGAGTCATATTGACACAAAATAACGTAAACACCAGCCAAAAATGTGTGTGTAGATATTAACTAAACTGGTTAGTTAGTACACACACTTGAGGGTTTCAGTTAATCTCAGTTTATGGTCGAAGTTGGACTAGTGTTGTAACTTGCTAAAATTGGATGAAATGAAGTCAACCTGGTTCAAAATAATGCAAATGCCAAAATGTAGCCAATGCGTATCTATTATTTGAATTGGTTAGTTAATACACATGCTCGTCTGTTTCAGTTAATCTCAATTTTCGGTCGAAGTGGGACCAATGTCATAACTTGCTAAAATTGAATGAAATTGAGTCATATTAGCTCAAAATAACACAAACACCAGCCAAAAATGTAACAAATATGTGTGTGTAGATATTAACTAAACTGGGTAGTTAGTACACACACTTGAGGGTTTCAGTTATTCTCAGTTTTTGGTCGAAGTTGGACTGGTGTTGTAACTTGCTAAAATTGAATAAAATGAAGTCATATTGGCTCAAAATAATGCAAATTCCAAAATGTAGCCAATGAGTATCTATTAATTGCATTGGTTAGTTAATACACATACTCGTCTGTTTCAGTTAATCTCAATTTTCGGTCGAAGTGGGACCAATGTCATAACTTGCTAAAATTGAACGAAATTGAGTCATATTGGCTCAAAATAACGCAAACACTAGTCAAAAATGTAACAAATATGTGTGTAGATATTAACTAAACTGGTTAGTTAGTACACACACTTGAGGGTTTCAGGTAATCCCAGATGGTCGAAGTTGGACTAGTGTCGTAACTTGCTAAAATGGAATGAAATGAAGTCATATTGGCTCACAATAATGCAAATTCCAAAATGTAGCCAATGTGTATCTATGAATTGGTTAGTTAATACACATATTCGTCTGTTTCAGTTAATCTCAATTTTCGGTCGAAGTGGGACCAATGTCATAACTTGCTAAAATTGAACGAAATTGAGTCATATTGGCTCAAAATAACGTAAACACCCGCCAATAATGTGACAAATATGTGTGTGCGTTGACTAAATTGGTTAGTTAATACTCATAATTGAGAGTATGAGGTTATTCCTCATTTCGTACCGGGAGAACTTCATTTTCTGTTCACGCTCGGTTGAAATCGTAGTTAGTCAAGGTGAAGAATTCCTTTTATTTCGAGTCCGGGGCACATGGTCAGCCAGCTCAGCTCGGGCAGATGTTACCGGGTGACAGGTGTAAAGAACAGCTGTTGCGGAGGTATAAAAATTTGTACTGTCAAGCCACAAAGGCACTTTTAGGCGCCTCAGAAGCGGCTCATTGCCGATCCGTAGCTCGTGCTATCAGAAGTGGGTTGGTTGGTGCGTGCCTATTTATAAGCCGAAAAATCGACGGTGTGAGGTTAAGAAGGGAGCGAGCACGACGTGAGTAAACGCAGAGATACCGTTTTAGACCTTTCGATCAATTAATTTATGGAGTTATAATAAGGAACTGTATGAGTGTGTGTGTGTGTGTGTGTGTGTGTGTGTGTGTTCGCCAAGAGCAGGATGTGATGTAATAATGTTCGATTAACGTGAAAGTTGAATGGTTAAAGGCGCCGTTATAAAAGTTGTTGTTATTTTTGTATCGATTGCATTCGTTGCGTTCGCCGGCAACGTTGTCCGTTTTGTTAGGTACAAAGGAGCTCTGTAGGTACTTTTTCGTCTCGAAATCGTTAATCCCCCATATTTCTCGTTCTTAATGTTTTGCCGAAAAGTTTTCCTTTAGGAGAGCATAAAATATTTTACCAACAAACACTTACCGTTGCTGGCCTAATCGAGTGAGGTGTCATTGTAAAGAGCGTAAAATATTTTACCAAGAAACACTTACCGTTGCTGGACTAATCCAGTGAGGTGTCGTTGTAAAGAGCGTAAAATATTTTACCGTGCAGGTTTTCAGGCAGTAACGTCAGTCACCTTTTCAATAGTACTTCCTGGTTAAAATATGTATTTGTTTTAAGAAAGATTCTGTGGTTAAGTGTTATAGACTGATCAAATTAAAAGAAAGTGTATGGTGTCTAACATCTAGAAAAATTTTGGTAAATTCAAAGTATAAAAGAGAAAAAATGATATAATCCACAAAGTCATTTTTGGTTCATGAGATTTAAGAAACTTGCAAATTAAAATTCGTTGATAATTTATTTAAATAATCCAAAAAATAACCAACAAAATTCAATGTTGCAGCAAATGATGCCTGACACGTCGCCTTTTGCTGCCCTTAAGAAACCATCAAAGTTTGGTTAAAAAATAATAATTTATTTAGCAGTTACGGCATTTAGTTATTAGGAAGTTAGGTTAAGTTTATCATCTGTCTTATCATTATTACCTAAAACTGCCGACATAAATCATCCAACACTTTATTTCAACAGAGACCGTTATAGATATTTAAAAAAAAAAGTTTATTTTGTTATGTTAATGTGTTCAAATATTTTATGCTCTTTACGACGACACCTCACTTGATTAGACCTACTACTAAAAAGGTTCAACCACTCACCGCTGCGGTAAGTGTTGGTTTTTACATTATATTGGAAGGCACCGTTTAGAATTGTTGCAAGGCAATAGAAATCCAAACAGAAATGATTTTGGAAAAAAAAAACAAATTTGGGTGATTAAGAATTTTAGATCCAAAGAGGATTATGTTCCTTGGTACCCAACAAATGGCCGGCGAAAGCCTAATGCACGTTCTCAAGAGGCCTCTCATCTAGAGATTCATAAATTTTTTTGTGGAACCGTTATCAAATAAACAATTAAAATGCCAAAATCACTCTTTTATTTATAACTCCAAATGGCTTAGATTTAGACGTTTGCGGTCAACAGCGAACTTTTAGAGAAAACAATTATCTTTAAAATGAGACTTTCTAAATTAAAATTGCTCTATAAATAAAAAAGTTATTGCAAAAAAGGAAGCAAAATGGCTATTTTTAAATATTGTTAATAACTTTTTAAATAGTTGTTCGAATTAAGTGAAATGTTTATAATTTATGAGTTGTAATGTACTTTATAAGTATGCAAAAAATGGGCCCGATCGGTCGAGTAGTTTTTGCAAAATTCTAATTGTTTATCCCGTTTTTTGAAAAAATCAACAATTTCTAAGTTTTTTTTTTCAGTCGATTTTTCTAAATGTATCTTAACAAACTTGGGCTCATCCTCTCCGTAAAGACTTATATTAACGTTCTATGTAAAAAAACAAGAATTTTTTTAATGTTTATTTATAAAAAAAGGCTTAACAAAAGGTATAGGTTTTTAAGCTTATAAACATTTACAATAACTTGGTTGGTTTTTGTTCAAACTTTGTGGCAATGATTTACTCGAAAAGCTGATTCTAAAATACGCATTTAAAGAGAATAAAAAAGCCCCACAACCGTTGTGAGCCGAGATAGCTCTTTAAAAAAAAAAAAAACACCGTCGCTACAATTATTAATAGTAAAGGCTGAAAATAACAAGGTTTTTAGAAGAAGAGTTGAAGTTTCCACTGGCACTTTCAGCGTTTAAAAACACCGAACATTGTTTAACGGAGAGCATTATAAACAAAGAGTAATTGCGCGTTGATTACTTTCCTGCTCGGAGTCCACGGAGTGGGGGAAGCTGACAGGGCGCTTGGCACAGCTCTCCTGAAAAGTGAGCGCGCGGCTTCAAATCGGACCGCTCGATAAGAAGACATTATCTCGGGTTGTACTTGACCAAAATTGCTCATTCTTTTTTAAACTGGGATATAATGGAGAAATAATAACAATTGACATACTTTCTATGCAAAATTGCTTTATCCAAAGACGCCAAATGTTATGATTACTTTAAATGTTTTTATATACTCTAATTAGAGTACATTATTTTGTATAGATTTTTATTAATTATTGCTTAATAATTACACCTATAAATAAATATTATTTATGCATTGTTAACATTATATAATCTGTACACTTCTGAGCTTTTATGACACATCAAGTAGGTTGCACAGAAAATATGTTAATTGTTATTATTTCTTCATTGTATCCCAGTTTAAAAAAAGAATGAGCAATTTTGGTCAGGTAGAACCCGAGATAAAGTCTTTTGTTTGAGCGGTCCGATTTGAAGCCGCACGCTCACTTTTCAGGAGAGCTGTGCCAAGCGCCCAGTCGGCTTCCCCCACTCCGTGGACTCCGAGCAGGAAAATAATCAACGCGCAATTACTCTTTGTTTATAATGCTCTTCGTTAAACAATGTTTGGTTTTTTTAAACGCTGAAAGTGCTTTTGGAACCTTCAACTCTTCTTCTAAAAACCTTGTTATTTTCAGCCTTTAATATTAATAATTGTAGCGACGGTGAATTTTTTTAAAAAAAGAGCTATCTTGGCTCACAAAGTTTGTGGGGTTTTTATTTTTCTTTTTAAAATCGTATTTTTGAATCAACTTTTCGAATAAATCATTGCCATAAAGTTTGAACAAAAACCAACCAAGTTATTGTAAATGTTTATAAGCTTAAAAACCTATACTTTTTGTTAAGCCTTTTTTTATAAATAAACATTAAAAAAATTATTGCTTTTTTTACATATAACGTTAATATAAGTCTTTACGAAGAGGATGAGCCGAAGTTTGTTAAGATCCATTTAGAAAAATCGGCTGGACAGGACTTAGAAATTGTTGATTTTTTCAAGAAACGGGATAAACAATTAGAATTGGGCAAAAACTACTCGGCCGATCGAGCCCATCTTTTGCATACTTATAAAGTATATTACAGCTCACAAATTATAAACATTTCACTTAATTCGAACAACTAATTAAAAAGTTATTAACAATATTTAAAAATAGCCATTTTGCCTCCTTTTTTTGCAATAACTTTTTTATTCATAGTGCAATTTTAATTTAGAAAGTCTCATTTTAAAGATAATTGTTTTCTCTAAAAGTTCGCTGTTGACCGCAAACGTCTAAATTTAAGCCATTTGGAGTTATAAATAAAAGAGTGATTTTGGCACTTTAATTGTTAATTTAATAATGGTTCCACTAAAAAATTGATGAATCTCTAGATGAGGGGCTTCTTGCAACAACTCAAACTACCTTTTCCAACTGTCAAACCCGTCTACACAGTTTTTTACAAAAAAAATCTAATTTGATTCGCCTATTAACGTTATGTGAATTGTTATTAAGTGTTCAAGTTAAACGCTGACTAATATTTTCACTATTTTATTTAACTCAACAACGGAAAAAAGATGATGAACAAAATGGATGGTTATAGAGATCTTGTCTCGACGGTAAGAGAGTCCCTTTTTAGAACAAAAATTTCCTATAGGGATTTTTTCGGGCTACCTGCTATAGGGTATACACTTGTGATTTTCGAAGATGTGAAGTGTAATATCATCACATCTGGCGACTCTTCTAAAGAGCCAAAGGACCAACTAAATTGCCCCATCTTTTATGATATTCACTCGTCTGAAGTTGGCGCCCGAATTTTTGAAAAAAAAATTTAATCTTTAGAGTTCTGAGGCGGGAAGGAATAGTTCTGGAGTTTTTTCATGAAAATTTCAATAGATCTGCAAAATTTCCCAAAAAAAAATGCAACAAACATATTTTAAATCGAAAATATGATTTTCGAGAATAACTTTTTCGTTTCGAGTCTGATCGAAAATTAAAGAGGAAAAAGTTGTAGAACTCTTTTGACGCTGCCTAGAACTATAATCAGAACTCCTCTAGCATTTTTTTCAAAAATATTTTCTCAAAAATCGAAAATATGATTTTCGCGAATAACTTTTTCGTTTGGAGTCTGATGGAAATATTAAAGAGGAAAAAGACGTAGAACTCTTGGGGCGCTACCTAGAATTCAAATCAGAACTCCTCTAGCATTTTTTTGAAAAATATTTTCTCAAAAATCGAAAATATGATTTTTGCCAATAACTTTTTCGTTTGGAGTCTGATCGAAAAATGAAAGAGGAGAAAGCTGTAGAACTCTTTTGGCGCTATCTAGAACTATAATCATAACTCCTCTAGCATTATTCGCAATTTTTACTCAAAAATCAAAAATATGATTTTTGCGAATAACTTTTTCGTTTCGAGTCGGATCAAAAAATGGAAGAGGGAAAAGATTTAGAACTCATCGAGCGCTACCTAGAACTATAATCAGAACTCCTCTAGCATTTTTTTGAAAAATATTTTCTCAAAAATCGAAAATAAGATTTTTGCGAATAACTTTTTCGTTTGGAGTCTGATGGAAAAATTAAAGAGGAAAAAGACGTAGAACTCATTGGGCGCTACCTAGAACTATAATCAGAACTCCTCTAGCATTTTTTTGAAAAATATTTTCTCAAAAATCGAAAATATGATTTTTGCGAATAACTTTTTCGTTTGGAGTCTGATCGAAAAATGAAAGAGGAAAAAGATGTAGTACTCTTTTGGCGCTACCTAGAATTATAATCATAACTCCTCTAGCATTATTCGCAATTTTTACTCAAAAATCGAAAATATGATTTTTGCGAATAACTTTTTCGTTTGGAGTCTGATCGAAAAATGAAAGAGGAAAAAGCTGTAGAACTCGTTGGGCGCTACCTAGAACTATAATCAGAACTCCTCTAGCATTTTTTTGAAAAATATTTTCTCAAAAATCGAAAATAAGATTTTTGCGAATAACCTTTTCATTTCGAGTCTGATCGAAAAATGAGAGAGGAAAAAGTTATAGTACTCTTTTGGCGCTACTTAGAACTATAATCATAACTCCTCTAGCATTATTCGCAATTTTTACTCAAAAATCAAAAATATGATTTTGCGAATAACTTTTTCATTTCGAGTCAGATCAAAAAATGGAAGAGGGAAAAGTTTTAGAACTCATCGAGCGCTACCGAGAACTCTTTCCAGAATTTTTTTGTGATTTCCAAAATTTTCATTTTTTAGAAATTTGCAATTTTTTTTTGAACACCAGAAAGTACTCCAGAACTCTTGTTTATGAGCCGGAATCAACGAGCAGAACTCCTCTAAGTACAAATCCCGTCGCTGGCCCTAAAATATGTTCGTTGCATATTTTTGGGAAATTTTGCCAAGAGAACTCCAGAACTATTCCTTCCCGCCTCAGAACTCTAAAGATTAGATATTTTTTTCAAAAATTCGGGCGCCAACTTCAGACGAGTATGATATTCCCGTTACACTTTTACAAGTAATAAATAAATCTGAAGTGTCTGAAGTACTAAAATCTAACAAATTACTATCCATTCAACAGAAACGTTATAACTTTCACATCAAACTGTTGTTGTGCGTACCTACACATTTGAATGTTTAAAATTTTAAACTCACTCTTCTTGGCACGTTGTTGATCCACCGTTACCTTTTTCCAGAACATTTTTCCGCAATCTTATCGTCGCTATGTTGTGAGTTAACCGCTCGTTACCCGGTTTTATCTCTTTGAGGCTTCGGTAAACAACCAAGGGGAAAACAAAAGTACCGGTGAACGACATGTGCTGTGCGGGTCGTTAAAACCGCATTATGATCATTACCCGAAATGTTCATTACGTTGGAAACCCCCGTCGGTTTTAATTACCGCGGAAGAGTATAAGTAAATAGTAAATAACATACATAAATGACACTTATTCGTGTGATTCACTTATCAGCGTTGTTATCGAAAGGTGTTTCTGTCATTCGATTGATTTTTAAAGTTTCTCTAATTGTTTATGTTGCCCTACGGCACGCAAAAAATGTTATCTGTACTTCGTTACTCAAAACTGATTAATCGATGGAGTAATGGTGATGAATGGAAACACGTAAATTTCCGTTTCCCTACTGCGGAAATTAGTAATAATTTCTGTGGAACGTTTGTTGGATAAGTGTGTTTATTTGTATAGGCTTTATAGAACCTTGAAATTTCAAAATCAATAGAGGAAAAAAATATTCCATTTTAAAATTTAAATGTAAGTTCCTAAATTGATAACTGATTAATATTACTTTTACTTTCTTAGGTACTGTAACGTTTATTTTATTTTATTTATACAGTCCTTAACACTACCTAATTTATTTATTCTATTCCGCAACTAATTAATTTATATTACACACTCAACGCGCTAATTTATTTGTACACTTATCGCACTTTTTCATTCACGACGGCTTCTGGTCTACTCTGCCATCGACTGTCGGCTCGTAATAATGTCTTTTTCGAGAACGGACCAGATTATTCTTATTCTCCCCCTTTGAAATGCGCAGCCTGCGTTAGATAACGAGCACGCTTCACAGTCATGTTTACATGTCGCGTTACAATACGAAAATTTGAGATTTCGAAATCAATAAAGGGCTCTTCTTTTCTTCAAAAACATCCAATTTGGAATTTAAATGTCTAAGTCGTTAGTGGGCATCTTATTGATTATACCACATGAAACATGAAATGTTGAAGTCGAAAATCGGAAGAATGTTCTTACGTCAGAAAATCTTCAAATTTGAAATTTTTTAAATTCGTGTGCTCAATTATGTAATGGGTTTGTCTCTGATTAATCCACACTTTGTTTTATCATCACACAATTTACTATCTTTGGTTTGTAAAATCTAAATTTCAAAATCCAATGAGCGAGTCTTTTCTTATTCGAAATAATATTCTATTTTGGTAGGGTTCAAATGGTATATTTTCTCTTGCTTTTCCGTATCTTGGAAATTAATGACGTTTTCTATATATTGTAACGCGAAATGTAAACAGTAGCGCGAGACGTGTTTACTCTTATCGGACCTCGGCGGCCACTTCAAAGCGCTCCGTAATTGGGCCATAAAGGAAGAATGATTTCCCGGCCTTTCTAGAACAAACATTATTAGAAAAGAATACACCAGAAGGTTCCCGATTGCAATTGAGATATGTGTATAAGCGGGCTTGCGGTCGGAGAGATTAGATTAGACGTGAAGCCGCGAAATAAATTAGTTAAGAGTGTGACATAAATTAATTAGGTAGGAAATAGTTAAGATAAATGAAGTAGTGTGTAGTGTATAATTAAGAACAGTGTAAATAAATTAGAAATGAACGTTACAATATTTTCTAATATTTCTAAAGTACACTTCAGAGTGATAGAAATTCGGTAACGAGAAAATTGAAATTTTCTGAAGCGAAGGCCTTGAACGTCCCGGCAGAAAAATTGATACTTTATCGGTTTCCGGGCGTAAGAGAGCGGAAAAGAGAGAAGGTAATAAAGAAGGGGCCGTGAAAGTTTCGGGGGTGTTCGATCCGGTGAAGGCGGTGAACTGTAGGAAATTTAAATAGAAAAGTAATTATGAGGGGAAAACACTCGCCCCGCGGGGGAACTTGGCAATTGGAATGCCGAGGGAAGTAGTCGAATGTTTGTTAGAAGTTCATCAGAGTAGTGACGAATTACCATTGTTTTACAGCTTGCGATCGTAACGGTACTACTTTCTACAAAGCTGTTGTGATTGTTAAGTATGTCCAAGCTGTATCCGAAAATTTATCTATCTAAAATAATTCACAAAGTGCAATATAAACAAACAAAGTGTAAGTGCAAGTGTTCTCCAGTTTAATAATGAATCGCAGAACAAATTTGTCAGTGGAAGAAGCAGTAAGAGCATCAACTTTGCTGAATGAGGGATATTCGATGCGTCATGTTGCTAATGTGCTAGGAAGAAACGATTCCAGCATAAGTCGCATGGTTAGATGATGTAACGAGACAGGTTCTCATTTACGAAGGCCGGGACAAGGGCGAAGACGGTGTACTAATCCAATAGATAAACGTTTTCTTAGACAATCCGCTCTAAGAAACAGAACAACGACTAGTACCATCCTACAAAATGAACTCGTAGCTACTCGCAATCTTCTTGTATCTTCCCGAACGATTAGAAGGCCCTTAAATGAAGCTGGATTAGGCAGCAGAAACCGGCCAAGAAACTCCTGCTCACCAGAGAGCACAAGATTCAAGGGTTGCGTTTTGCGAGACAACATCAAGATTGGACTCGTAATAATTGGAAGAGAGTTTTATTCTCAGATGAAACGAGAATCAGCCTTAAATCTTCTGATGGACGTGAGTGTGTCTGGAGAAGGTCAGGAGAGAGATTTGCAAGTTGCAATATCTCTCCAAGAGTTCCGTTTGGTGGTGGCTCTGTAATGTTTTGGGGAGGCATCTGTTTCGATGGCCGCACAGAATTGGTCCCCACACGTGGTAGGTCAATGAATGCGGATTATTATCTGGAACATATTGTTGTTGACCATTTGTTCCTATTGTGGAACCGAATTTCTTGTTTATGCAGGACAATGCTCGTGGTCATGTGGCTGGGCAGGTTATTCGCTACTTAAATGTTATAGCTATTCCGTTCATGGAATGGCCAGCCAAGAGTCCCGAGATGAACCCAATAGAGCATCTATGGGACGATATTAAAAAAAAGGATTCGACGTCGTACACCTCCACCTGCCAACCGCAATCAACTGGTAGATGCAGCAATGCAGGAATGGAAAAATATTCCTCAAGAAGACGTCCAAAATTTGATCTACAGTATGCCAAGACGCATGGAAGCAGTAATTAGGAGTAGAAGAGGACATACACGATATTAGAACAGCTCTAAGTCTGAAAATTCTATTGTTTTCTGTTTGCAAGTTTGCATTGTTTCCAAGAAAAAAAAATCTTGAATAAAAAATTATTAGAGATAACGCCCTGATTTGCTAATTTCATTTACTAGCTACTAGACAGTACCTAACTGTAAGCTTTTATAAAAATGTTATTGCAATACTAATTTCGGTATTGTAATTATATAAGTTTAATTGTGTGGTGCGTTAATTTTGTCCAGGAGTTTATATGTGGCATTAGCACCTTTTTTAACCACGGAGGACTTACATCTACTCAATCGTCCTAATTTTCTCCTGAATCTTCTGCATGGTGCCGAGACGTAGACTCTTAAAACATTAATAAGATAGAGGCTTTCAAGAAGTGGACATTGTAGAATCCCTTGGATATCTAATGAAGTACTACGTAGAGTGAAAAAAGAACGTGGGCTCTACCATATAACAAAAATTCGGAAGACTGGCTTACCTGGATCATGTGCTTAGGGGCGAGTGCGAGTCTCCTCACGAACCCTTTTTTAATACGCAAATTACGGGAAATCCCATCTTTATAAAATAAATAATAAAAAAATAATAAATGGGCAAGAGGGCAAGGAAACTCAATCTAGATACAAATATTATGCTTAATGTAAATGATAGAATAATCCCGACGGTGGGGTGGTGAGGCAAAGGGAGGAGAAAATTGTCATGGATGAGGAACACTCGACGCTGGACCTTTGAGCAACTCATAAGAACCGCAGGAGACAGAACAGCGTTTGATGGTGTAATTGCCAACCTTCATTAATGGAGACGGCTGAATAAGAAGAAATACTGTCGGTATTAGTACACTTTTGCAATATCTCTAATAATATTACCGTCCCCCGGTCAATGAACCTATATCAATTCTACAAACTTCTGCCAAAAATTTGATTACGTCTAATTATATGATTATGTATGATAATGATCCTTCGATTACGTGTAATCGAAAATAGCGTCGGTAGACAATCTCACGTTGCAAAACCGTGCCTGCATTCGTCCTCTCTGAGTCACCTGCGTTGTCAATTAAAAATGCAATCCGAGCGATAAATTCCAGAGGAAATCGGTAGGTATTACCTTAATGACCTTTTGTGCATAATAATATCTCATACCGATGACATTTACACATTTTACAACCTTCTCTCCGTCTCTCTCTTTCTCTCCTCTTCGGGCGTACGTACTTCTTGCGGCGGACCGTTCCGAATGCAATTGATTGCGGCATGTGTGCACATGCATGCCTTCATTCATCCATTCATTCATTCATTCATGCTTTTACACCAAACCCTCATAAAGTCCGACACGACAAGTAAGTAACCTTCTCGATCACCTTCACCCAGATACAATAAATAAATTCGTTATTATCATGTGCGCATATCGGCGAGGGAGGTATATATATAGTCATAACGTGACCATTACAGAATCCAAACTCAAATTCACAGTTAGTAATAGTAATAACTTTGTAGAAGGTTAAAAATTATTGTGAGGTTATGAATAATTTATGTAAGTGAATGACTCGCCAACGTTTTACTTCAAGTATATCTTAGTATTATTTCAGTCTATAAATTCAATTTGTAATGTTATATATAGTTGTAATACAGTTTAATAATAATTTACAAGATAATAAGAAAATATATCTAAAATTGAAAAAAAAAACGACAACGCACCTTGTTCTCAAAACATTCGCCATTGCATTTTTATTTCAAAACATAATGCCAACCTAAATACAGTGCTAAACATAATGCCAACATAAAACTATAGCCAGTGCAGACCTCTGTGGCAAGAACGTCGCAATATATAGGTGTATTATGTATACATCGGTCATCTGACGGTCGGAAATTTTGCGTATTCACCCGTGTGTTTCAGCAGTAGAAGAACCTCGCATAAAGGAAGCTATCTTTCTAATATGTGGATTAGGCCCCATTATATCACCGTGTTGTGGAAATAAGCTTCAATTTGCCTCGCAGGGAGTGTTCTAACGATTTCATGAGACACTTGAAAATGAAAGTTACATTTTTATTACTGACGATTGTTAAGAAATAGCGTATTTTTTGATAAATGTGAAAAATGTATCGTAACTATCAGCGAAATAGCTAGAGATATCATTAAAAACCGAAAAATGAGGAATTTCACATTTTTCTGTAATTAATTCGATATTTGTTTCCCTGTAACTTTGAAAAATAATGAAAGTACATGTAGAATGTAGGAAATTGTGTTTTCTGTAAATTTGTTTACTTCACATTTTGTCGTAAAATGAACCGTTACGAGGGTAATGTTAAAAAAGCTAACTTTGTATGTATGATCCAAGATGGCGGCGCATGAAACCCCTCCGCAAAGTAGAAAATTCGAAGCTTTAATTACGGTCTACCGATATACTAAAATATTCAAAAATAATTTCTTCTCCATCTTTTGCAACGCAAAAAAGTTTACTCAACATTTTTCTTTGGCTTAAGTACACTATGTACAATCTTAATTGTTATGACAAAAGTTACTAATGTTTATAAATTTATGTAAAAGGAGCCGATTTCTTACAACTTTCTCGCCTCCACTCTCTCATATGACAATTATATAAGATCCGTTACTGCATTTGCATTAATAAACTTGCCTGTCATTATTACCATGGTACCACGGTACCGGATACTTTCCCTTAGCAATTAAGATAATGACTCTGTTAGTATTTAAAATTCGACCCAGGAAGGAAACTAGTTGGTTCCTATTAACCCCTCTGTTAGAGAGCTCATGTATTTTAAGTAGTTTGTGTACTATTTGTAATAAACTGTTTTTTTACAAAAAGTAAATTCGACTATTACGGAAATTAACACGGATATGTGTACCTATAATTGAATTTTACAACGTAATGTAAATAGATTTCAACTCGTACTGCGCATCTCTCTTGAGGAAAAATCTAGTACTATTTATTTCCCAGGGGAAAAATTTTTCGAACGTAAATGTATGTGTGAATTTCCATGGGAATTTGTGGGAACATTTAAATACAATTTTCAGTAATGGATTATTCATGTTAACCCATACACGTTAATTGCTTAATCTGCGCAACACTTCACTTCTATGTACATTGGAAGTAATTGTAAAGGCATGAATATTCTATTTTGTATTTGCGTCAAGTTACGTCCAGCTTCGGAATGTAACGATTTGCATAAAACGAACTAAAAATGACCAGAAAACAAGATGAATTGTCCTCGTTTAGGACTCAGTTCGGTTAAATTAATCTTTTTAATCTCGGTAGTACTATATTTGTCTTTTTTTTTAGCTTGAAAATCTGAACACAGAAAAGAATTCTTTAAGAAGCTATATTAAGAAGTATCATAGGACGTCTGTGAAATGAGCATTTTGTCTTTCTTATCTTACTTTGGTATGAAAACAAAAAAAAATATTTTAAAATATAAATTAAGACGTCTTAACCTTAATCTAGGTAGTACTATATTTAAGTTTTTTTTGCTTGAAAATCTGAAAACAGAAAATAATTCTTTAAGAAGCTAAATTAAGAAATATCCTAAGACGTCTTTGAAATGAGCATTTTGTCTTTCTTATCTTACTTCGGTATGAAAACAAAAAAAAATATTTTAAAATATAAATTAAGACGTCTTAACCTTAATCTAGGTAGTCCTATATTTAAATTTTTTTTTGCTTAAAATCTGAAAATGGAGAAGAATTCTTTAAGAAGCTAAATTAAGAAGTATCCTAGGACGTCTTTGACATGAGCATTTTGTCTTTCTTATCTTACTTCGGTATGAAAACAAAAAAAAAATATTTTAAAATATAAATTAAGACGTTTTAACCTTAATCTAGGTAGTTCTATATTTAAGTCATTTTTTTTAGCTTGAAAATCTGAAAACAGAAAAGAATTCTTTAAGAAGCTAAATTATGAAGTATCCTAGGACGTCTTTGAAATGAGTATTTTGTCTTTCTTATCTTACTTCGGTATGAAAACAAAAAAAAATATTTTAAAATATAAATTAAGACGTCTTAACCTTGATCTAGGTAGTCCTATAATTAAGTCTTTTTTTAGCTTGAAAATCTGAAAACACTAAAGAATTCTTTAAGAAGCTAAATTAAGAAATATCCTAAGACGTCTTTGAAATGAGTATTTTGTCTTTCTTATCTTACTTCGGTATGAAAACAAAAAAAAAATATTTTAAAATATAAATTAAGACGTCTTAACCTTAATCTAGGTAGTCGTATATTTAAGTCTTTTTTTTAGCTTGAAAATCTGAAAACAGAAAAGAATTCTTTAAGAAGCTAAATTAAGAAGTATCTTAGGACGTCTTTGAAATGAGCATTATGTCTTTCTTATTTACATCGGTATGAAAACCAAAGAAAATATTTTAAAATATAAATTAAGACCTCTTAACCTTAATCTAGGTAGTACTATATTTAAGTCTTTTTTTAGCTTGAAAAATCTGAAAACAAAAGAATTCTTTAAGAAGCTAAATTAAGAAGTATCCTGGGACGTCTTTGAAATGAGCATTTTGTCTTTCTTATCTTACTTCGGTATGAAAACAAAAAAACATATTTTAAAATATGAATTAAGACGTCTTAACCTTAATCTAGGTAGTCTTATATTTAAGTTTTTTTTTTTGCTTGAAAATCTGAAAACGGAAAAGAATTCTTTAAGAAGCTAAATAAGAAGTATCCTAGGACGTCCGTGAAATAAGCATTTTGCCTTTCTTATCTTACTTCGGTATGAAAACCAAAAAAATTATTTTAAAATATAAATTAAGACGACTTAACCTTAATCTAGGTAGTCCTATATTTGTCTTTTTTTTTAGCTTGAAAATCATATTGACGGTACGTGATCGCCGTTTGAAGGGATTCTGGTTAGTTGTGATTCACCTTATATAAATTACATATTGTTACGTAAGGAAATGGTAATAGAAAACGACACGGGTTGTGAATAGATATTGTTACGTAAGGAATGTGAAGGAATTTCAGGCACAAAACGCCTACCTATTTTGGAATTACACCGTTCGAACACTTTTCCCAAAGTTTAGTGCCTTCAATTACGCCATCGTTAAATTTTAAACGAACGCACTGCGGTAAAACTTTTGTGTGTGTTTATTATGCGGCTAACACCTTTCTTTATTGCTTTCCCTTTTACGTCTTTTTCTCGTCGGCGTCGTCCTTTTCTCGTTAATTAACGCCTCCCGAGAGAAAGAACGAGCCGAGAAGGACGAGAGGAGAGAGAGAAAACGCGAAATAACAACGCTCGCAACGTTAATTTGAAGGGGGCACCGTCGCTGCGGTACGACCCAAAAGAGTACCGCCCGCGGTCAGAGAGTACCTATAAAGTCGTGCCCCGTACACATTCCCACGCGGCGAAAGCGCGTCGATGCCGGAATACCCTGGAATTCCTTAAGGTTCTTATTCTGAAATAACTCTACATAACTCTTAATCGAGGGTAATAATAATATAGGTACCTATATACTTCGATCCGGAGGTGTCGAATTGCCTCACACCACCCCACCGTCAGGATTATTCTATTACTTACATCAGGCATAATATTTGGATCTTGTTTGATTTTCCTTGCCCTCTTGCCTTTTAATACTGTCGTGATGAAGATGAGATTTCCCGTAATTTGCGTATTAAAAAAGGGTTCGTGAGGAAACTCGATGATTCTTAAGGGTTCTATAAGGTTCAGCGCAATGAATCTAACCCAAATCGCATGTTTTTAACAAAGAAATGTCTCTGTACGTTGTACTTGTTAGTTATTTAATCCAGTTTATTATAGCGCAATCCGTGTGTGTATTTGTTAAACAGAAATATTTGATCAAGATATCACTAACGACTCGTGTATGACGCAAAAACAAAGCTTTTCATACTTACGCGCACCTAGACTATAATTCTAGGTTACAATTATACTTTCTATTATTCCTGGAAAATTTCTAGTAAAGTTACATCTTAGATGGTTCCTATTTGTTCCTGTGGGATCTTTCAGTTCTAATTTTTCGAAATTCCTATACCAGACCCGACCAGATCTCTAACTTGTCATGAAAAATGTTTGGTAAAATTTCATGCTCTTGGAACATTTCATAACCTACAAACCTCCAATTAACTTATTAATGTGTAAAACCAGGAGGATTTCAGGGCGCTGGAATATTTCTTAAGATTGTTCAGAAGGTTTTCACAATGTCTGTAAAATATCAAAGAGTTTTAAAAGGTCTTCTGAAATATTTCTTAGTTCTAAAAGTTAAACTTCTTAGATGGTTCCTATTTGTTCCTGTGGGATCTTTCAGTTCTAATTTTTAGAAATTCCTATACCAGATTTGTCATGAAAAAACTTTGGTAAAATTCCATGATCTTAGACCTTTTTATAACCTACAAACCTCCAGTTAACTTAATAATGTGTAAAGCCAAGAATGTTGGGATATTTCTTAAAATTGTTCAGAAGGTTTTCGCAATATCAAAGAATTTTGAAAGATCTTCTGAAATATTTCTTAGTTCTGAAAAATTCCTGAATTTCGAGGCATTTTTATAAACTTTTAAAATGTTTCTGAAACGAGCTAATTTATTCTGAGAATTCCTATAACAGACACATTTTATGTATTAGCTTCTATTTTACAAATATTTTAATGTAGGGAATTTGGGAAGTATTTACAAAAAGAAACTGATTTCAACGCACTAAAATATCATCATGGTCACTTCAGTGGTTTTGCTAAAATGTACAAGAATCGCAAAGGGACTTAAGAGATAGTGTAGGTCGTTCAATATTTCTTGAAGGATAATCCCCAGACAGCACAAAGACGTCTTTAAGACGTCTGATAGACATCACCATTAGGCATTTGCGACATCTCAGAGATGTCCTGTGACGTTCTAAGAACATTATTAAAGTGTCCATTTTATGTTCATTTCATGTTATTTGTTACAAAACGGTAACGCCTTCAATGCATTAAAAAGGCAACTTTACGACGTCCATTTTTCGTCTTGAAGACTTCATAAGAACGTCTGTAAGACGTCTTAAAGATGCCCCCTAATTTCTTGGGAACGTCTTTAAAATGTTCATTTTACCTCTATTTCGTCACAAAACGGTACGTCGTAAAGATGCCTTCAAGAAATTAAAAAGACAACTTTACGACGTTCATTTTTCGTCTTTAAGACGTCATAAGGACGCCTTCTTCACGTCTGTAAGACGTCGTAAAGATATCCTTTAATTTATTAGTGACGTCTTTAAAATGTTCATTTTATGTCCATTTCACGTCATTTGCTACAAAATGGTACGTCTCAAAGATGCCTTCAAGGCATTAAAAAGACGTCCGCAAATCCGTAATGATGTCCAAAATAAGTCTGTTTTAAGACATTTTTTATACAAAACTACGCCTTTAAGACGTCAGGCATGAAAACGACATAGATTGGACGTCATAAAGACGTTCACTTCTGGCATAAAAAAGGCAAGGCATGAAATCTGCATAAACTGGAACTCATTAAGATGTGCGCCTCTTAACATCTTAGAGACATCCAAAAATAGACGTCCTAAATAGGTCCACTTTAGGCATATAAAAGATCAGGCATAAAACTGACGTAAATTAGACGTCATTAAGACGTCCGCTTTCGAACATTTTAGAGACATCCAGAACTGGACGTCCTAAAGAAGTCCACTTCAGGCATAAAATTGACGTAATCAGACGTCCTTAAGGCGTCCGCATTTTAGCATCTTCGGGACATCCAAAACTGGACCGCCTAAAGAGGTCCATTTCAGGCAGAAAGAAGGTCATGCATCAAAACGACATAAATTGGACGTCATTACGACGACAGCTTTTGAACATCTTAGAGACATCCAGAATTGGACGTCATAAGAACGTTCATTTCTGGCATAAAACCCAAACAGCACAAAGGTGTCTTATAGACGTCCCATTATAGCTGTACAAGACGTCTGTAAGACGTCCGTGAACGTCTTCTAGACGTCTTGAACACGTCTTTTACACGTCATTTGTTACAAAAACAGACGTCTTACAAGCTGTATATAAGACGTCTTTGAGATGTTTTACAAGCTGTATATAAGACGTCTTTAGGATGTCTTTCAACCTCTATATAAGACGTCTTAAAGACATTTTGCAAGTTGTACGTAAGACGTCATTAAGACGTCTTTAGGACGCATTGTTAGCATAGGCCAAAATGAGAACACCTCAATTTTCAACCAGATACATTTTATTACAACACATAAGTACATACAACATAGGATAGACAACATAAGGGCAATATTTTGCTAAATATACTTTTTCGCCCTGAACCACTTGTTAAACAGTTGGTTAATGTTAGAAATTCCTAATTGAATGTATAAAATTATTAAAAATTTGAGAATTAACTAGCTAAAATAAATTACTCTACTAATGACTTCTGCAAACATATAATACCTCCTTAAAGACATCCTAATTAGACAGTCCAAAAGTTGTCTGAAAAAGGTGTCTTTATTAATGAAAACCTGCCAAATTAAGACGGTTTTAGTACGTCCATATGCGGACGTATAAAGAGGAATTTTACGGGATAACAAACGTCCAGACTTCAGTCAGACGTCTTAAAGACGTCCACAACAAGACATCTTAAAGACGTTCAAAACAAGACATCTTAAAGACGTTCAAAACAAGACATCTTAAAGACGTCTCTTTTAGGTCTTCAGACGTCCAGGCCACAATAAGACCTTTACAAGACGTCTTTAAGACGTCGTGTGCTGTCTGGGAAGAGAGCAGGCATTAAATTGACGTAAATTAGGAGTCCTTAAGGCGTCCGCCTTTAAGCATCTTACATTCATCCAAAACTGGACGTCCTAAAGAGGCCCACTTCAGGCATAAAATAGACGAAAATTAGATGTCATTGAGACATTTCGCTCTGGACATCTTAGAGACATCCAGAAATGGACGTCCTAAAGATGTCCACTTCAGGCATAAAAAGGTCAGGCTAAAAATCGACGTAAATTAGACTTCTTTAGGACGTCCGGCCTTAGACGTCTTATAGATGTACTTTTTATGTCTCAAGACGTCCAGGCATAAAAAAGGCTTAAAATGGATGTCTTTAAGACGTTATGTGCTATCTGGGTCCCGAATGGCTAAGATTATTGAATTTGTTGATTCCTAAATAATTTCTGGAAGTGTAAGTAATTTGTCTTGAAAACACCACACCCTGAATATCCCTAAGGACTTTCTTGAAAATTGGTTGCATTGGTGTTTCTAAAAGTTGCCATGAGGTTTTTCAAACTTTTTGATTATTTCTGGAAATACCTACAAATTAACGTGAAAATAAAAAATTTATTTCTCAAGACTCTTCCTTGGTTTTGGACTTTGGTAGGTATCGAGAGAACATCTTGTGAAACATTGTACTTATTCATTTTGCTCATGCTCATTTCGGTTAAAAAGCGCCAAGACCAAAGATCTTGGATCTTAAGAGTAATTTCCATTTCCAAGTTTTTCAGGTACGACCTGAAAGACGATCTACGTTTCCGTTTTCTTCGCGGCAACGTCGGTCCTCGGCCGTCCCGCCGTGCCTCCTCGGGCGCATTCCGATGCAGCCGAGATTTCAATTATTATGAATCAGAACAAGTCTCTCTTCTTCTCCTCTCCATCTCTTCTCTATTTATTTTTCTCTTGTTTCTTCTTTTATTTTCGCTCCTATCCTAGCGGAAGTCTCGGATTATAATAAAGTGGAGGTATCCGCGCGAGGCCGTAAACCGTTCGCTTTTTTAATACCTTCCCATTCCGGTAGATTGCAATTAGTTCCCATTCATAAATCTGGATTTAACTTATTTCCCGATATATCTCGAGGTTTGTCGGTATTAGATTTGTTACATTGTGAAACGCGTTGAACGAAATCCCACAGGAACAGTTTCTGGAATGTCTGAATCTGTCTTTGGAAAGATTTGCAGTTTATCCTAAAAATCTGTGGAATTCAATTATATTATTCGTCAATAGGGACGGGTCAAGTCGAAATTTCCTGGAGTTTTTAAACAATTTCGAATCTTTTCCTTGATTACTGAATTCTAGTTAAGCAGGATAATCTTTCATATACTGAAAATTCCTGTTTGTCCTGAAATTTTTTTGAAGGATTACAAGGTCCTGAAATATTTCTTTGGATTCATCAAAAATCTATCTATTGTGTGTTCAATAATTATGATATTCATCAGGGGGGCAACTCAAGTCTCAATTTTTCACAATTATTAATCCACTTGGAGATTTTTCCTGAATTCTTATTTTTTTGTTCGAAGTTTTTAGGTAATCCAGGCAGTTTCATCTAAAATCCTGGAAGTTTTCTAGGAGTACATAGTTAAGGGATTTTAGGGTAGTTCTCAAAGGACATGCAATTATTGTATTAATTTTCCGGGGATTTCCAGGGATTTCAATAATATTTTAAAATATTTTAATAAATGTGCTAAGACTCCTGATGACAATTTATAATTTCCTGAATTACTCCTCAAAGATTTGTAGCATATTCTGAAAATTCCTGTTTATCCAGAAATGTTTTTGAAGGATTACAAGGTCCTGAAATATTTCTTTGAACTCTTGATTAAGCTGAACACATCAAAAATCTATCTATTGTGTGTTCAATAATTATGATGTTCATCAGAGGGACAACTCAAGTCTCAATTTTTCACAATTATTAATCCACGTAGAGATTTTTCCTGAATTCTTATTTTTTTTATGCGAAGTTTTTAGGTAATCCAGGCAGTTTCATCTAAAATCCTGGAGGTTTTCTTGGAGTACCTAGTTAAGCGATTTTAGGGTAGTACTCAAAGGACATGCAATTATTGTATTAATTTTTCGGGGATTTCCTAGGATTTCAATAATATTTTAAAATATTTTAATAAATGTGCTAAGAATCCTGATGACAATTTATAATTTCCTGAATTACTCCTCAAAGATTTGTCGTATATTCTGAAAATTCCTGTTTATCCAGAAATGTTTTTGAAGGATTACAAGGTCCTGAAATATTTCTTTGGATTCATCAAAAATCTATCTATTGTGTGTTCAATAATTATGATATTCATCAGGGGGGCAACTCAAGTCTCAATTTTTCACAATTATTAATCCACTTGGAGATTTTTCCTGAATTCTTATTTTTTTGTTCGAAGTTTTTAGGTAATCCAGGCAGTTTCATCTAAAATCCTGGAAGTTTTCTAGGAGTACATAGTTAAGGGATTTTAGGGTAGTTCTCAAAGGACATGCAATTATTGTATTAATTTTCCGGGGATTTCCAGGGATTTCAATAATATTTTAAAATATTTTAATAAATGTGCTAAGACTCCTGATGACAATTTATAATTTCCTGAATTACTCCTCAAAGATTTGTAGCATATTCTGAAAATTCCTGTTTATCCAGAAATGTTTTTGAAGGATTACAAGGTCCTGAAATATTTCTTTGAACTCTTGATTAAGCTGAACACATCAAAAATCTATCTATTGTGTGTTCAATAATTATGATGTTCATCAGAGGGACAACTCAAGTCTCAATTTTTCACAATTATTAAACCACTTAGAGATTTTTCCTGAATTCTTTTTTTTTTATTTGAAGTTTTTAGGTAATCCAGGCAGTTTCATCTAAAATCCTGGAGGTTTTCTTGGAGTACCTAGTTAAGCGATTTTAGGGTAGTACTCAAAGGACATGCAATTATTGTATTAATTTTTCGGGGATTTCCTAGGATTTCAATAATATTTTAAAATACTTTAATAAATGTGCTAAGAATCCTGATGACAATTTATAATTTCCTGAATTACTCCTCAAAGATTTGTAGCATATTCTGAAAATTCCTGTTTATTCAGAAATGTTTTTGAAGGATTACAAGGTCCTGATATATATCTTTGAACTCTTAATTAAGCTAAACACAACAAAAATCTGTCTATTGTGTGTTCAATAATTACGATGTTCATCAGAGGGACAGCTCAAGTCTCAATTTTTCACAATTATTAAACAATTTAGAGATTTTTCCTAAATGTTTATTTTTTTATTCGAAGATTTTAGGGTCCAGGCAGTTTCATCTAAAATCCTGGAGGTTTTCTTGGAGTACCTAGTTAAGCGATTTTAGGGTAGTACTCAAAGGACATGCAATTATTGTATTAATTTTTCGGGGATTTCCTAGGATTTCAATAATATTTTAAAATATTTTAATAAATGTGCTAAGAATCCTGATGACAATTTATAATTTCCTGAATTACTCCTCAAAGATTTGTAGCATATTCTGAAAATTCCTGTTTATCCAGAAATGTTTTTGAAGGATTACAAGGTCCTGATATATATCTTTGAACTCTTGATTAAGCCGAACGCATCAAAAATCTATCTATTATGTGTTCAATAATTTTATTATGATAATCATGGGGGGGACAACTCAAGTATCAATTTTTCACAATTATTAAACAATTTAGAGATTTTTCCTGAATTCTTTTTTTTTTTTATTTGAAGTTTTTAGGTAATCCAGGCAGTTTCATCTAAAATCCTGGAGGTTTTCTTGGAGTACCTAGTTAAGCGATTTTAGGGTAGTACTCAAAGGACATGCAATTATTGTATTAATTTTTCGGGGATTTCCTAGGATTTCAATAATATTTTAAAATATTTTAATAAATGTGCTAAGAATCCTGATGACAATTTATAATTTCCTGAATTACTCCTTAAAGATTTGTAGCATATTCTGAAAATTCCTGTTTATCCAGAAATGTTTTTGAAGGATTACAAGGTCCTGATATATATCTTTGAACTCTTGATTAAGCTGAACCCATCAAAAATCTATCTATTGTGTGTTCAATAATTATGATGTTCATCAGAGGGACAGCTCAAGTCTCAATTTTTCACAATTATTAAACAATTTAGAGATTTTTCCTAAATGTTTATTTTTTTATTCGAAGATTTTAGGGTCCAGGCAGTTTCATCTAAAATCCTGGAGGTTTTCTTGGAGTACCTAGTTAAGCGATTTTAGGGTAGTACTCAAAGGACATGCAATTATTGTATTAATTTTTCGGGGATTTCCTAGGATTTCAATAATATTTTAAAATATTTTAATAAATGTGCTAAGAATCCTGATGACAATTTATAATTTCCTGAATTACTCCTCAAAGATTTGTAGCATATTCTGAAAATTCCTGTTTATCCAGAAATGTTTTTGAAGGATTACAAGGTCCTGATATATATCTTTGAACTCTTGATTAAGCCGAACGCATCAAAAATCTATCTATTATGTGTTCAATAATTTTATTATGATAATCATGGGGGGGACAACTCAAGTATCAATTTTTCACAATTATTAAACAATTTAGAGATTTTTCCTGAATTCTTTTTTTTTTTATTTGAAGTTTTTAGGTAATCCAGGCAGTTTCATCTAAAATCCTGGAGGTTTTCTT
Organism: Cryptocephalus moraei; assembly: GCA_946251905.1. Classification (NCBI taxonomy): domain Eukaryota; kingdom Metazoa; phylum Arthropoda; class Insecta; order Coleoptera; family Chrysomelidae; genus Cryptocephalus; species Cryptocephalus moraei. Next base: position 17,135,746 of record OX276465.1, on the reverse strand, counting down.
GGAGTACCTAGTTAAGCGATTTTAGGGTAGTACTCAAAGGACATGCAATTATTGTATTAATTTTTCGGGGATTTCCTAGGATTTCAATAATATTTTAAAATATTTTAATAAATGTGCTAAGAATCCTGATGACAATTTATAATTTCCTGAATTACTCCTTAAAGATTTGTAGCATATTCTGAAAATTCCTGTTTATCCAGAAATGTTTTTGAAGGATTACAAGGTCCTGATATATATCTTTGAACTCTTGATTAAGCTGAACCCATCAAAAATCTATCTATTGTGTGTTCAATAATTATGATGTTCATCAGAGGGACAGCTCAAGTCTCAATTTTTCACAATTATTAAACAATTTAGAGATTTTTCCTAAATGTTTATTTTTTTAATTCGAAGATTTTAGGGTCCAGGCAGTTTCATCTAAAATCCTGGAGGTTTTCTTGGAGTACCTAGTTAAGCGATTTTAGGGTAGTACTCAAAGGACATGCAATTATTGTATTAATTTTTCGGGGATTTCCTAGGATTTCAATAATATTTTAAAATATTTTAATCAACGTGCTAAGAATCCTGATGACAATTTATAATTTCCTGAATTACTCCTCAAAGATTTGTAGCATATTCTGAAAATTCCTGTTTATCCAGAAATGTTTTTGAAGGATTACAAGGTCCTGATATATATCTTTGAACTCTTGATTAAACCGAACACATCAAAAATCTATCTATTATGTGTTCAATAATTTTATTATGATAATCATGGGGGGGACAACTCAAGTATCAATTTTTCACAATTATTAAACAATTTAGAGATTTTTCCTGAATTCTTTTTTTTTTTATTTGAAGTTTTTAGGTAATCCAGGCAGTTTCATCTAAAATCCTGGAGGTTTTCTTGGAGTACCTAGTTAAGCGATTTTAGGGTAGTACTCAAAGGACATGCAATTATTGTATTAATTTTTCGGGGATTTCCTAGGATTTCAATAATATTTTAAAATATTTTAATAAATGTGCTAAGAATCCTGATGACAATTTATAATTTCCTGAATTACTCCTCAAAGATTTGTAGCATATTCTGAAAATTCCTGTTTATCCAGAAATGTTTTTGAAGGATTACAAGGTCCTGATATATATCTTTGAACTCTTGATTAAGCTGAACCCATCAAAAATCTATCTATTGTGTGTTCAATAATTATGATGTTCATCAGAGGGACAGCTCAAGTCTCAATTTTTCACAATTATTAAACAATTTAGAGATTTTTCCTAAATGTTTATTTTTTTAATTCGAAGATTTTAGGGTCCAGGCAGTTTCATCTAAAATCCTGGAGGTTTTCTTGGAGTACCTAGTTAAGCGATTTTAGGGTAGTACTCAAAGGACATGCAATTATTGTATTAATTTTTCGGGGATTTCCTAGGATTTCAATAATATTTTAAAATATTTTAATCAACGTGCTAAGAATCCTGATGACAATTTATAATTTCCTGAATTACTCCTCAAAGATTTGTAGCATATTCTGAAAATTCCTGTTTATCCAGAAATGTTTTTGAAGGATTACAAAAGGTCCTGATATATATCTTTGAACTCTTGATTAAGCGGAACGCATCAAAAATCTATCTATTGTGTGTTCAATAATTATAATAATCATGAGGGGGACAACTCAAGTATCAATTTTTCACAATTATTAAACAATTTAGAGATTTTTCCTGAATTCTTATTTTTTTTTTATTTGCACTTTTTAGGTAATCCAGGCAGTTTCATCTAAAATCCTGGAAGTTTTCTGGAAGTACCTAGTTAAGGAATTTTAGGGTAGTACTCAAAGGACGTGCAATTATTGTATTAATTTTTCGGGGATTTCCTAGGATTTCAATAATATTTTAAAATATTTTAATAAAAGTGCTAAGAATCCTGATGACAATTTATAATTTCCTGAATTACTCCTCAAAGATTTGTCGTATATTCTGAAAATTCCTGTTTATCCAGAAATGTTTTTGAAGGATTTCAAGGTCCTGATATATATCTTTGAACTCTTGATTAAACCGAACACATCAAAAATCTATCTATTATGTGTTCAATAATTTTATTATGATAATCATGGGGGGGACAACTCAAGTATCAATTTTTCACAATTATTAAACAATTTAGAGATTTTTCCTGAATTCTTTTTTTTTTTTATTTGAAGTTTTTAGGTAATCCAGGCAGTTTCATCTAAAATCCTGGAGGTTTTCTTGGAGTACCTAGTTAAGCGATTTTAGGGTAGTACTCAAAGGACATGCAATTATTGTATTAATTTTTCGGGGATTTCCTAGGATTTCAATAATATTTTAAAATATTTTAATCAACGTGCTAAGAATCCTGATGACAATTTATAATTTCCTGAATTACTCCTCAAAGATTTGTAGCATATTCTGAAAATTCCTGTTTATCCAGAAATGTTTTTGAAGGATTACAAAAGGTCCTGATATATATCTTTGAACTCTTGATTAAGCGGAACGCATCAAAAATCTATCTATTGTGTGTTCAATAATTATAATAATCATGAGGGGGACAACTCAAGTATCAATTTTTCACAATTATTAAACAATTTAGAGATTTTTCCTGAATTCTTATTTTTTTTTTATTTGCACTTTTTAGGTAATCCAGGCAGTTTCATCTAAAATCCTGGAAGTTTTCTGGAAGTACCTAGTTAAGGAATTTTAGGGTAGTACTCAAAGGACGTGCAATTATTGTATTAATTTTTCGGGGATTTCCTAGGATTTCAATAATATTTTAAAATATTTTAATAAAAGTGCTAAGAATCCTGATGACAATTTATAATTTCCTGAATTACTCCTCAAAGATTTGTCGTATATTCTGAAAATTCCTGTTTATCCAGAAATGTTTTTGAAGGATTTCAAGGTCCTGATATATATCTTTGAACTCTTGATTAAACCGAACACATCAAAAATCTATCTATTATGTGTTCAATAATTTTATTATGATAATCATGGGGGGGACAACTCAAGTATCAATTTTTCACAATTATTAAACAATTTAGAGATTTTTCCTGAATTCTTTTTTTTTTTTATTTGAAGTTTTTAGGTAATCCAGGCAGTTTCATCTAAAATCCTGGAGGTTTTCTTGGAGTACCTAGTTAAGCGATTTTAGGGTAGTACTCAAAGGACATGCAATTATTGTATTAATTTTTCGGGGATTTCCTAGGATTTCAATAATGTTTTAAAATATTTTAATAAATGTGCTAAGAATCCTGATGACAATTTATAATTTCCTGAATTACTCCTCAAAGATTTGTAGCATATTCTGAAAATTCCTGTTTATCCAGAAATGTTTTTGAAGGATTACAAGGTCCTGATATATATCTTTGAACTCTTGATTAAGCTAAACACATCAAAAATCTGTCTATTGTGTGTTCAATAATTATGATGTTCATCAGAGGGACAGCTCAAGTCTCAATTTTTCACAATTATTAAACAATTTAGAGATTTTTCCTAAATGTTTATTTTTTTAATTCGAAGATTTTAGGGTCCAGGCAGTTTCATCTAAAATCCTGGAGGTTTTCTTGGAGTACCTAGTTAAGCGATTTTAGGGTAGTACTCAAAGGACATGCAATTATTGTATTAATTTTTCGGGGATTTCCTAGGATTTCAATAATATTTTAAAATATTTTAATCAACGTGCTAAGAATCCTGATGACAATTTATAATTTCCTGAATTACTCCTCAAAGATTTGTAGCATATTCTGAAAATTCCTGTTTATCCAGAAATGTTTTTGAAGGATTACAAAAGGTCCTGATATATATCTTTGAACTCTTGATTAAGCGGAACGCATCAAAAATCTATCTATTGTGTGTTCAATAATTATAATAATCATGAGGGGGACAACTCAAGTATCAATTTTTCACAATTATTAAACAATTTAGAGATTTTTCCTGAATTCTTATTTTTTTTTTATTTGCACTTTTTAGGTAATCCAGGCAGTTTCATCTAAAATCCTGGAAGTTTTCTGGAAGTACCTAGTTAAGGAATTTTAGGGTAGTACTCAAAGGACGTGCAATTATTGTATTAATTTTTCGGGGATTTCCTAGGATTTCAATAATATTTTAAAATATTTTAATAAAAGTGCTAAGAATCCTGATGACAATTTATAATTTCCTGAATTACTCCTCAAAGATTTGTCGTATATTCTGAAAATTCCTGTTTATCCAGAAATGTTTTTGAAGGATTTCAAGGTCCTGATATATATCTTTGAACTCTTGATTAAACCGAACACATCAAAAATCTATCTATTATGTGTTCAATAATTTTATTATGATAATCATGGGGGGGACAACTCAAGTATCAATTTTTCACAATTATTAAACAATTTAGAGATTTTTCCTGAATTCTTTTTTTTTTTTATTTGAAGTTTTTAGGTAATCCAGGCAGTTTCATCTAAAATCCTGGAGGTTTTCTTGGAGTACCTAGTTAAGCGATTTTAGGGTAGTACTCAAAGGACATGCAATTATTGTATTAATTTTTCGGGGATTTCCTAGGATTTCAATAATGTTTTAAAATATTTTAATAAATGTGCTAAGAATCCTGATGACAATTTATAATTTCCTGAATTACTCCTCAAAGATTTGTAGCATATTCTGAAAATTCCTGTTTATCCAGAAATGTTTTTGAAGGATTACAAGGTCCTGATATATATCTTTGAACTCTTGATTAAGCTAAACACATCAAAAATCTGTCTATTGTGTGTTCAATAATTATGATGTTCATCAGAGGGACAGCTCAAGTCTCAATTTTTCACAATTATTAAACAATTTAGAGATTTTTCCTAAATGTTTATTTTTTTATTCGAAGATTTTAGGGTCCAGGCAGTTTCATCTAAAATACTGGAAGTTATCTGGGAGTACCTAGTTAAGGGATTTTAGGGTAGTACTCAAAGGACATGCAATTATTGTATTAATTTTTCGGGGATTTCCTAGGATTTCAATAATATTTTCAAATATTTTAATAAACGTGCTAAGAATCCTGATGACAATTTATAATTTCCTGAATTACTCCTCAAAGATTTGTCGTATATTCTGAAAATTCCTGTTTATCCAGAAATGTTTTTGAAGGATTACAAGGTCCTGAAATATTTCTTTGAACTCTTGATTAAGCTAAACACATCAAAAATCTGTCTATTGTGTGTTCAATAATTATGATGTTCATCAGAAGGACAACTCAAGTCTCAATTTTTCACAATTATTAAACCACTTAGAGATTTTTCCTGAATTCTTTTTTTTTTATTTGAAGTTTTTAGGTAATCCAGGCAGTTTCATCTAAAATCCTGGAGGTTTTCTTGGAGTACCTAGTTAAGCGATTTTAGGGTAGTACTCAAAGGACATGCAATTATTGTATTAATTTTTCGGGGATTTCCTAGGATTTCAATAATATTTTAAAATATTTTAATAAATGTGCTAAGAATCCTGATGACATTTTATAATTTCCTGAATTACTCCTCAAAGATTTGTAGCATATTCTGAAAATTCCTGTTTATCCAGAAATGTTTTTGAAGGATTACAAGGTCCTGAAATATTTCTTTGGGCATTAGGGATTATTTAAAAATTTCTTGAAAAATTCAGGAATAAGTCCACCTTGTCCAAGAATCCTGAAGAATTTTTGTAGGCTGTGTTGGTAACGCCCTAGCCCTAGATTATTGCATGAAGAATCTGTAGTTTTCCTAAAAATGTCTTAACTTACCCGAAAAGATTGGGCTATTTGGAAAATTCTGAAATTTCCACGGGAGCGTTCAAAATTCTGAAAGATCCTGAAGTAGGCACTTCTTCAAGAAGGGCCATTAATGAACAGAATTTTTCAAAATGTGTTCTAAAAATTTCCTAAAATCGTATAAAATTTTAGAAAAGTTTTCGAAAAGATAGCATTTATAAAATTTCACATATTTTTGAACGCTTAGAATTTCGTCGTTAAGTTAATTGTGGATTATTAAAGAATGTAGTTATTCCTAAAAATGTCTTATCTTGATCAAAAAAATTAGAAATATTTGGAAATCTTGAAATTTCCACTAAAACATCCAAGATTCAGGACACTAATGCCCTGAAGTGGACACTTCTTAAAGGGTCATTAGTGATCCAGAAAAATTTTAAAATCTGATATATCAAAAGAGTTTGAAATATTTTCAAAATATTTGTGTATTAAAAATTTCGAAAGTTCCTAAGAATTCAGAAAGATATTTCAAATAATTAAATTTCTAAAAATTTGAAATAGTACTGGACGATAAGAATTCCGCGATTTACTTTCTATGAATCTCAGAATATTGCTTAAGAAATATGTAATTTTTCTCAAAATCCTAAAAAGGTACGTAAGGGTAGTTAGGGCCGCGAGAAACCCGGAGATATTTCAAATATTTGTAGAATAACGAAGATTTAAAGAAAATTTCCTAAAAGTGTGTTATTGAAAGGACTGCATTTGCAAATTCCCATCTCGTGGTCTTAAAAAACAGTTAATAAGACATAAATCGACGTTTCAGATCTCTTGTAAGAGTCTTTCTTCTTGGCGAGTTTATTTATTTATAATCTGGTTCTCTCGCGGCGTATAAACTTCGAAAAATGCTCTTTGTACTCGCTGGATAAGTACAGTAATACAGAGAGAAAGAGAGACTGCACACGGGGAGAAGGAATCTCTCGATTTAATCTCTTGTTCTTGTAAGATTTTTAGAACCAGTTTATTGGCATCGTCAGGTCGGTAATTCTTATTTATTGTCCGCAATGGAAACCTGTTGTATACGTTTCACATATGCCGTGGAAATAAATATAAGACGATTATTTATCCGGAGCGTCCGGTAATGTCTTGTTTTCTAATGTACTCCGGCGAATAGGGAGAAGTGCGAAATGCATATTTAAACGGAGAGAAATTGAGATTTTTAGCGAAAGAGATTTCTTTGTTGTTCTTGTGTGTGTTTATGAGCGTTTAATGAGGCAAAGTAAACTTCACTCTAAGTACATATGTACATACAAGCCAGATAATAACACACATACACACACACAGAGTGCGTGTATGTAAAGTGTAATGATTCATACTCATTATTTACGTTCTGAAGATCAAACACATTCCGTTTTAAGCCAGTGTCCTTAGTTACACTTCAGGTCACCGGTATAAATCGACTCCGATCAAAGATCGTGTATGTGCGATAATGGCAGTTATAACCGCTCAAAGGTTGGATTGTACACGCAATCGTTATAGATGAGTTTTTAAATGTACCGGAATGTTAACGAAACGCTCAGGAATTAAATTGGTCGAGCCCGAACCGATGTCGGTTCCTTTCTGATGAGATTTCTCATTGCCCGAAATAGAATCGCGATTCCATTATGTGAGTCTTGACCCTCCTGTGTATTCCCACATCGAACGTTCCATTGGAATTGTCTAAATTCAGCTTTTTAAAAAGTGAGGTTAACATTTTGGGGTTTGTAAATTTTTTGTGGAAGATTCCTGAAAGTTTAAGTGTTCTGAGACGGTTTTGCATGTTCTCAAATTGCTTGTGGAGGGATTTGTGATTTGTCCTGAAAATTTCTAGAAACGCTGAATCTTGATTCGCTCGGAAGGTCCTGAAAGAATTAGCAAAAATTGTATGACATCCTAAAGAGTTCAAAGAGATTTTTTGAAAGATATTCCATATTCTGGAGTAGTACTTCTTGAAAGATTCCTGAAAAATACAAATTTTTTTACGAATCCCGGGATACTTTGGAAAGTTCATGAATCTATCTGTAATTTCTGGAGGTTCTGTAATTTATCCTGAAATTTGCTGGAAACCCAGAAAAGTGCTTGTAAGTGCATCAAATAATATTTCTTAACACCCCAGATCAACCAAGAAGACTCTCAAGTACTATACAAGGAACTACGGAGCAATTTTGGGAATATTGAGATTTCTTAGTCAGGTTCAAATTGTTTCTGGAAAGATCTGCCATTTATCCTGGGTCTGTAATTTATATTATGGAATATTTTTTGAAAAAATCCTGAAACACTGAGAAGTTCCCAAATTGTTCCTCTGAAATTTCTGGAGGTTTGTAATTTAACCAGAAAGGGTCTAGAATCCCAGAAATTGCTTTTAAGTATTGCAAGAAACATTTCTGATTAACCTAGAAGGTCCTGACGGGCTTGGCGAGAAACTTGGCGTATTCTGGAATATTTCTTGAACGATTCCTGAAATTTTAAGGTGCCTGAAACACTAAGAAGTTTCCAAATTGTTCCTCTGTAAATTCTGCAGTTTTGTAATTTAACCAGAAACTGTCTAGAATCCCAGAAATTGCTTTTAAGTATTGCAAGAAACATTTCTCAACATTTCTGATTAACTTAGAAGGTCCTGACGTGCTTGGCGAGAAACTTGGCGAATTCTGGAATATTTCTTGAACGATTCCTGTAAAATCCTGGAATTTTAAGAATCCTAAATTGTATCTGTAAAGACCTAAAGTCGATACAGAAGGTCACTTGTGTTCTGGAATATTTCTGGAAAGATTCCTGAAATTTTAAGGTTCCTGAAACACTGAGAAGTTCCCAAATTGTTCCTCTGTAATTTCTGGAGGTTTGTAATTTAACCAGAAAGTGTCTAGAATCCCAGAAATTGCTTGTAAGTATTGCAAGAAACATTTCTCAACATTTCTGATTAACCTAGAAGGTCTTGACGGGCTTGACGAGAAACTTGGCGCGTTTTGGAATATTTCTTGAACGATTCCTGTAAAATCCTGAAATTTTAAGAATCCTAAATTGTATCTGTAAAGACCTAAAGTCGATACAGAAGCTCACTTGTATTCTGGAATATTTCTTGAAAGATTCCTGAAATTTTAAGGTTCCTGAAACTCTGAGAAATTCCCGAATTGTTCCTCTGTAATTTCTGGAGGTTTGTAATTTAACCAGAAAGTGTCTAGAATCCCAGAAATTGCTTGTAATTATTGCAAGAAACATTTCTCAACATTTCTGATTAACCTAGAAGGTCTTGACGGGCTTGACGAGAAACTTGGCGCGTTTTGGAATATTTCTTGAACGATTCCTGTAAAATCCTGAAATTTTAAGAATCCTAAATTGTATGTGTAAAGACCTAAAGTCGATACAGAAGGTCACTTGTATTCTGGAATATTTCTGGAAAGATTCCTGAAATTTTAAAGTTCCTGAAACTCTGAAAAGTTCCCAAATTGTTCCTCTGTAATTTCTGGAGGTTTGTAATTTAATCATAAATTGTCTAGAATCCCAGAAGTTGTTTTTAAGTATTGCAAGAAACATTTCTCAACATATCTAATTAACCTAGAAGGTTTTGACGGGCTTAGCTAGAAACTTGGGGTGTTCTGGAATATATCTTGAACCGTACCTGTAAAATCCTGAAATTTTAAGAATCCTAAATTGTTTTTGTAAAGACTTAAAATTGATACAGAAGGTCATTTGTATTCTGGAATATTTCTTGAAAGATTCCTGAAATTTTAATAATCCTGAAACACCGAGAAGTTCCCGAATTGTTCCTCTGTAATTTCTGGAGGTTTGTAATTTAACCAGAAAGTGTCTAGAATCCCAGAAATTGCTTGTAAGTATTGCAAGAAACATTTCTCAACATTTCTGATTAACCTAGAAGGTCTTGACGGGTTTGACGAGAAACTTGGCGCGTTTTGGAATATTTCTTGAATGATTCCTGTAAAATCCTGAAATTTTAAGAATCCTAAATTGTATCTGTAAAGACCTAAAGTCGATACAGAAGGTCACTTGTATTCTGGAATATTTCTAGAAAGATTCCTGAAATTTTAAGGTTCCTGAAACTCTGAGAAGTTCCCAAATTGTTCCTCTGTAATTTCTGGAGGTTTGTAATTTAACCAGAAATTGTCTAATTGTTTTTAAGTATTGCAAGAAACGTTTCTCAACATTTCTGATTAACCTAGAAGGTCCTGGCGGGCTTGGCGAGAAACTTGGCGTGTTCTGGAATATTTCTTGTACGATACCTGTAAAATCCTGAAATTTTAAGAATCCCAAAATGTATCTGTAAAGACCTAAAGTTGATACAGAAGGTCACTTGTAATCTGGAATATTTCATGAAAGATTCCTGAAATTTTAAGGTTCCTGAAACTCTGAGAAGTTCCCAAATTGTTACTCTGTAATTTCTGCAGGTTTGTAATTTAACCAGAAAGTGTCTAGAATCCCAGAAATTGTTTTTAAGTATTGCAAGAAACATTTCTCAACATTTCTGATTAACCTAGAAGGTCCTGGCGGACTTCGCGAGAAACTTGGCATATTCTGTAATATTTCTTGAACGATTCCTGAAATTTTAAGGTTCCTGAAACACTGAGAAGTTCCTAAATTGTTCCTCTGTAATTTCTGAAGGTTTGTAATTTAACCAGAAATTGTCTAGAATCCCAGAAATTGCTCTTAAGTATTGCAAGAAACATTTCTCAATATTTCTGATTAAGCTAGAAGGTCCTGACGGACTTAGCGAGAAACTTGGCGTGTTCTGGAATATTTCTTGAACGATTCCTGTAAAATCCTGAAATTTTAAGAATCCTAAATTGTATCTGTAAAGACCTAAAATTGATATAGAAGGTCATCTTGAAAGATTCCTGAAATTTGAAGGTTCCTGAAACACTGAGAAGTTCCCAAATTGTTCCTCTGTAATTTCTGGAGGTTTGTAATTTAACCAGAAAGTGTCTAGAATTCCAGAAATTGCTTTTAAGCTGAGTTTACCATCCTGGCTCAATCTATCTTTTCCGATGGGCTCATCGGACTTAATCCAAAAATAGAGCGAGTCCATTTTGAGCGGTGTCCTTGGTCGATCTGCTTCTATCCATATTGACTCATTGAGCCGGTTCTGGTCGAAAAATAGAACGGACGTCACCACGACCTCTTCCAACGGTCCCGATTAAGATTTGATCGAGTCTCGTCTAGTCGATTCGCCTTCTATGCATAGATACATGGCGAGTCTTGAATCGATAATGCTTGTGACACCCGTACCTTGTCAGTCCCAACAAAGGCTCGTTCCGGAGACAACAAACGATTGTACCCGTGCCCAAAGTTAAAAATGTAATAGATTCTAAACACGGAGACGTGTGTATGTGTATTATACGATTCTATTTTCCTCGTAGTCGTTATTTGCATATAATGGCAGACTTTTAGTGAGATCGTTCTGAAACGTCTCGCCTTTTCAAAAGAGCCGCGGACTTGATATTTAAATTATTCACGGAGAAAGGGAAACATGTAAAAAAGGGATAGTGGAATGTTCGAAAATGATAAAACCGAAATAGGGAAGTTCGATCTCGAATACGTCCAGTTTTAGGTAGATTTCAAATAATAGCTTGGTTTCCCAATTTTGGGCAGAGGCAGATGGTCAATGTGGCTCCATTACATAATTACAATTATTATATGCTTGTTATGTAATATTATACTTATATTACTTATTACAATTAGTAGAGAACATTCGAAAATAACATTGCCCGCCACAAACGCGCCATCTTGTATTGCTCTACGAAATGGCGAAGGAGCTTACCGGTGAGATTGCCATGCAACATTCAAATTTTGGAGCGCCGCAGCGCAATGTTTTATTTAAATTTTATATTCTTATAATCAGAATCTTATGAGACTCATTGAGTCAAATCTGATTTCTGGAATGTTTTAATTTGGAGCTAGAGTGTATTGAACAGTTTGTACTGTTGGATTCAAACGTAGCTCACTTTGACAATCTGATTTTTGACGCTGTTTCAATTGTTTGCATGCAGTGTGACGTCGAGTCGTTTTCTTTTTGAGTCTAATTTAAGTGATCGTAAAATCTTTTAAAGTTTCTTTAAATTGAGTTTGGACGGAGCAAATCGCATCAATCGTAACCCGTATCGGCCTTTGAGATTCGCTTTTGGTTCGCTTCTCCACTTCCAGCTTTCTCTGTTTGCTTCCTTCGGAGGGTCCGTATAAGTGTGGAACTTATTAGATTTCATCCCGAGAGGACGTCAGCTTCCCCGGTAATTTTCCACGTTTTGTCGGGAGTCGCCTCCGCTGGATCAATACAGCACGGGGGCTGTGCTAAAATAAGGGTTATACGGGAAAGTGTTGATTTTAACGCAGTGATGATAATTTGAGGGAAGGTGGAAAAATGTATTCAAATGTAACGTTTTCGTTAATTGTCTCTTCGGTTTTATCAATCGGCAAATAAGTCACTCAGTTTACGTTAAAATTTACGTGTGTTAAGATTTTATCCAACACATGACAGTTATGACTGTCATTATTAATGTAATTTTAGACAAGTCAACTATCAAATAACACACTAGTGTGTTATAATCCATAACTCACTAGTGAGTTATGAATTATAACTCCCGTTCATGTTTAAAGTGGTATTCTATTTATTTATAAACAAATAACCTACTTTAACCAAAATGTAAAAAAGTCGCTGTCAAGTCATTCTGGCATTTATAGGATACTGAGACGCAAGTAGCTTTGATTTTATAACAAAGCTTATTAATTATTATGTCATAAATAACTGATTTCTTCCACTTGTTGGATAAAACATTGTATGCCACTCGCGTGTTATGTTTCCTAAGTCACTTGAGAATTTATACCACTCGGCCTGACGGCCTCGTGGTATAAATCTTCTCGCGTGACTTATTTTCAACATAACACACCTCTAATCCGTAAATTTAGTATCCATTTCAAATTTAAGAAGATTGTGACAAATGTCATCAGGTGTCGTCGTTTTCAACTTTAATCAAAGCTTCATTGAAACGTTGGCATCGTTATCTTTTTTCGAAAAATTTACTCAATTTGTAGTTATGTTGAATGCATATTATACTATCGATCGTACGCATCTGGATGGCGTCCCTTTCACCCAGTGGTCTCCCAACGTGATCCCCATTTGTTTTCCTGTGGGCATTGCTACGTGACAGTCCCTCTCCCGTTCCAGGGATTCTTTTCTCTTATCCACCCGTTCGTCTAGGGACATTCGATTGCTATTCTCTGGAATTTGGTTAGTTCGTTGTGAATTTTGTGAAAATTGATCTGGGATTCTATTTGAGCAGATATTTTCGAGAGGCGGTTAAATCAAGGAAATTTCGAGCTATGTTGCAACAGGGTAAACTTAGAAAATTTTGAAATTCTTTTTAACACAAGTCGGAATGTGGTTTAGGAACATTTTCAAGAATGATTGCAGCCACAATCCTGAATAATACGTAATAAAAATTCAAGAATGTGATTGAATTTTAAAATTTTGCATTCCAAAATAGCAAAAAATGGAATGTGTTTTCGAAATATTTTAAGGAATTATCACAATTTTGAAAGTTACTGAATTCAAAAAAATCTAAAAATATCAATTATCTTTCTAAATAGGAGTTAAAATAACGAAATCTAGAATTGTGTTATAGCAGCACAATTTCTTACATGTAATTTCCAAAAATCTCCCTAGTAAATACCTTTCAGGAATATCGGATTGAAATATCTTTCGAAATTCTGCATATAGAAATAACAAAAGTCAAAATGTGATTCTGGAATGTTTTCAGAAATTCAAAATACTGAATTCGAAAAAAAAAACTGAAATATCCTGAAAAACTGTCCAAATACTCAAGAACTCAAGAAAAAATTAGTACTATCGAAAACCTTACAAGAACCGATAAGTTAATCAAATCTAGAATTCTATTGCAGTAGCATACATTTTTAGAATTTTAAGAAGACTTCCAAGTGTCGAACATACCGAAGATACCTCGATGTCGCGGTCGATGTCGCGGTCGATGTCGATGTGAGGGCGAACATACCGAATATGCTTTTCCTTTAGGTAAGCCGCGAGGGTGCGATGATGAAAGCATCTTTGGTATGTGCGGTCTCATAAGAAAGCACTGTTTTGTTTTAGACATCGACCGCGACATCGACCGCGACATCTTCGGTATGTTCGTACCCTTAGAATTCTATTGCAGCAGCATACATTTCTAGAACTTGAAGACTTCAAAGTGTCTTAACCAGATGGCTTTTAAGAATCTTGAATGGGAATCTCGCATGTCAAAACAAGTCGAAATATGTTTCAATAAGTCTTTCAGTAATTATAAAATGTCACGATTCTGAAATTTACCAAGAATATTCCAATGTTTTTGCAATTTCAAAGAAAAAGAGAATTTACATTTCAATAACTTACAAGAGTATGTAATTAAGATATCCTTGAATTTTGTCACAATAACAAAAGTCAGAATATGTCTCAGGATTAAACAATTTCACCTTCCTGAAATTTACTAAACTCACCAACAAACATCGAAAATTTTTAAGAAACAAGGTTAAACGACACGATCTCTAATATTGTGTTGCAGCAGAATAAGTTCTTAAAGATTTATAATGTTTGAAAAATATAATAAAAAATATTTCAGAAGCTTTCAAAAAGTTAGAGATAAAAACCGTAAATTCCAAAATTTAGCATAGCAGCTCAAGACTTCTAAAATGGCAAATTTATTAATATTTAATAAATAGTAATTAAATGTGATATTACAAATTCGAGATTATAATAATTTTTGGGATTATGTAAGAAGCAATTCCAACTCACTTCGCGTCTCCTTCCCGTTTTCCCATCTTACGATGGAAATCTGTTATTAATAAATACATTTTGTGTTAAAGTGCGTTCAGTTATACTCATATGGAGTTCTGTATATGACGTATATGGACGTTTCCTGTACGACTTTTAGTTAGACGTTAAATTAGTCTGATTTGTAGAAAATGTACCTCTCCTTTCGAACTCCCCCCTTCGGTTAATGAACCGATACGGATCGGAAAAGTGTTTACGGCTATTTTCGACTCGGCGTGCTTTTTTCTCATGGCCGATAGGAACACCGTAAAAATCTACAAAGGAAAACCATAAAATTCACTATCGAACGTATAAAGCGACCGCAAAATCGAGAAAAGATTGCGAGCTGCGCCAAACAGTTTGTTCAAAACGAGTAGGTAGGTACCTAATAATAAATAGTTCTTCCGTGTGCATGTGGTGAATTTGCTCTTCGGGTTGATTTAACTAAGGTGAAAGGTGGGTTACTAATTTTAAGTCGGTTGAGCGTTTGAGCAGTTGAGCGGTTAAAATGGTTACTCTGTTCTCTTGTATATAAGGCCTCGCTTTTATATGAAAAGTGTCATAATAGCCTCGTATTTTCGATTTTGAGTTGTTGGCACTGTTTTAGAACAGTTGTAAGTCTTCTTAAAATTCTAGAAATGTATGCTGCTGCAATAGAATTCTAGATTTGGTCGTTTTAACTATATTGTACTAATTTTTTCTTGAGTTCTTGAAATTGTAATTGCTGTTGCTGCAATATCATTCAAGATTTTGTTATTTTAACTTGATATACATATTTGGATAGTTTTTCAGGATATTTCATTTTTTTCGAATGCAGTATTTTGAATTTCTGAAAACATTCCAGAATCACATTTTGACTTTTGTTATTTCGATATGCAGAATTTCGAAAGATATTTCAATTCGATATTCCTGAAAGGTATTCATTAGGGAGATTTTTTGAAATTACATATAAGAAATTGTGCTGCTACAACATAACTCTAGATTTCGTTATCTTAACTCCTATTTAGAAAGATAATTGATATTTTTAGATTTTTTGAATTCAGTAACTTTCAAAACTGTGATAATTCCTGAAAATATTTCGAAAACACATTCCATTTTTTGCTATTTTGGAATGCAAAATTTTAAAATTCAATCACATTCTTGAATTTTTATTACGTATTATTCAGGATTGTGGCTGCAATCATTCTTGAAAATGTTCCTAAACCACATTCCGACTTGTGTTAAAAAGAATTTCGAAATTTTCGAAGTTTACCATGTTGCAATAGAGCTCTAAATTTCCTTGATTTAACTGCCTCTCGAAAATACCTGCTCAAATAGAATCCCAGATCAATTTTCACAAAATTCACAACGAACCAACCAAATTCCCGAGAATAGCAATCGAATGTCCCTAGACGAACGGGTGGATAAGAGAAAAGAATCCCTGGAACGGGAGAGGGACGGTCACGTGGCAATGCCCACAGGAAAACAAATGGGGATCACGTTGGGAGACCACTGGGCGAAAGGGACGCCCTCCAGATGCGTACGATCGATAGTATAACATGCATGCAACATAATTACAAATTGAGTAAATTTTTCGAAAAAAGATCACGATGCCAACGTTTCAATGAGGCTTTGATTAAAGTTGAAAACGACGACACCTGATAACATTTGTCACAATCTTCTTAAATTTGAAATGGATACTAAATTTACGGATTAGAGGCAAATCAAATAATAGTGTGTTATGTTGAATATAAGTCACGCGAGAAGGTTTATACTACGAGGCCGTCAGGCCGAGTGGTATAAATTCTCAAGTGACTTAGGAAACGTAACACGAGAGTGGCATACAATGTTTTATCCAACAAGTGGAAGAAATCGTTTTTATGACATAATAATTAATAGGCTTTGTTATAAAATCAAAGCTACCTGCGTCACAGTAAGTATCCTATAAATGTCAGAATGACTAACCGTTTTAAAGTCTCTAAAACATGTTGAATGGATCTCCTATCAATTTCGAAACCTCGAAATCTGCTCCAAGAATTTTTCTTCAAATTTTGATCATACACGTTCTACTGTGAAATATTTATAATAAAATATGACAAAATATCGCCAATTTTTAAGTACTTTTTTTGAAAAATTCTTCACATTTAAATTTCTGCTTAAAGTTTAGATACAACTTGGAAATTTTAATATTGAACTAGAGGTACAAACCTTTGATAACCTTTTAAGTGCATTTCATTGTTAGTTTCGAAACCAACATGAAAACTTATATCTTTGTACTTACGGTAATTACATAAAAGCCCCTTACAGCATTTTGAAATCCCCCTGGAAATCGTAATAGAATATTTTTAGAATTACGGGATAAGCTGGACACTTTCTAGATGTTTTAAGATCAAGTAAAAACCATTAAGATTGTTGTTATTTTTTGAAAACTTGTAGTTTGTTATGACAGTTCGTAACGCCCCGAGTACTTTTTTACAATGTGTGTTTACAAAATTGTCTAGATTTTTGAATATCTGGGCCCTTTTGCTGTCTTACACTCAGCTAGGATTTATAATATTTTAGAGACATTCTAAAGTTTTCAATTTCTGATGAGTGAAAGTCCTTTAGAAATACCTCTCATATCTCCATAAATTTCCAAAATTTTGCACTTTTGGTAATGAAAACGATACTTATAGTAGAGGTCCTTTTAATTTTTGGGAATTTTCTTCAATGCTTGGTAAGATAAGAAAGTCCATTTGATGTCCATCTAGACTCGGCTGTAATTTATAATATTGTGGAGACATCTTGGCGACATTCCATGTTTGGAAACATCTTGGAAAGTTTAATATTGAACTAGTGGTAAAAGCCTTTAAAGTCACTTTGATATCCTTCTAAATGCAATTAAATTTTTAGTTTCGAAAACAACTTTCAAACTTGGATTTTTGAACTTACATTATATAGAAGCCCTTTACAGCATTTTGAAATCCCCGAATGATCTACTAAATTGTTTTTTTTTGGGAATTTAGAAATAATCTGGACACTTTCTAAATGTTGTAAGATCAAGTTTCAAAAACATGCAAACTTATATCTTTGAACTTACTTTAATTACATAAAAGGCCCTTATAGCATTTTGAAATCCTCTTGAAAAACTTGATAGAATATTTTTAGAATTTCGGGAATAGGCTGGACACTTTCTAGATGATTTAAGATCAAGTAAAAACCATTAGATTTGTTGTCATTTTTTGAAAACTTGTAGTTTGTTATGACAGTTCGTAACGCCCGAGTACTTTTCATATATTTTTACAGTGTACGTTTACAAAATTGTCTAGATTTTTGAATATCTGGGTCCTTTTGCTGTCTTACACTCAGCTAGGATTTATAATATTTGAGAGGCATTCTAAAGTTTTCAATTTCTGATGAGTGAAAGTTCTTTAAAAATACTTCTCATATCTCCATAAATTTCCAAAATTTTGGACTTTTGGTAATGAAAATGAGACTTGTAGTAGAGGCCCTTTTAGTTTTTGGGAATTTTCTTCAATGCTTGGTAGGATAAGAAAGTCCATTTGATGTCCATCTAGACTCTGCTGTAGTTTATAATATTATGGAGGCATCTTTGCGACATTCCAAGTTTGGATACATCTTGGAAATTTTAATATTGAACTAGTGGTAAAAGCCTTTAAAGTCACTTTAACATCCTTCTAAGTGCAATTCATTTTTAGTTTCGAAAACAACGTGCAAACTTGGATTTTTGAACTTACATTAAAAGCCCTTTACAGCATTTTGAAATCCCCCGAATGAACTACTAATTTTTTTTTAAATTTAGAAATAAGCTGGACACTTTCTAAATGTTGAAAGATCAAGTTTCGAAAACATGCAAACTTATATCTTTGAACTTACGTTAATTACATAAAAGCCCCTTACAGCATTTTGAAATCCCCCTGGAAATCATAATAGAATATTTTTAGAATTTCGGGAATAAGCTAGCTGGACACTTTCTATATATTTTAAGATCAAGTAAAAACCATTGAGATTGTTGTTATTTTTTTGAAAACTTGTACTTTGTTATGACAGTTCGTAACGCCCGAGTACTTTTTATACTTTTTTACAATGTACGTTTACAAAATTGTTTAGATTTTTAAATATCTGGGTCCTTTTGCTGTCTTACACTCAGCTACGATTTATAATATTTTAGAGGCATTCTAAAGTTTTAAATTTCCGATGAGTAAATGTTCTTTAAAAATACTTCTCGTATCTCCATAAATTTCCAAAATTTTGGACTTTTGGTAATGAAAATGAGGCTTATAATAGAGGCCAGAGGCCCTTTTAATTTTTGGTAATTTTCTTCAACGCTTGGTAAGATAAGAAAGTCCATTTGATGTCCATCTAGACTCGGCTGTAATTTATAATAATGTGGAGGCATCTTGGCGACATTCCAAGTTTGGATACATCTTGGAAATTTTAATATTGAACTAGTGGTAAACGCCTTTAAAGTCACTTTAACATCCTTCTAGGTGCAATTTATTTTTAGTTTTGACAACAACGTGCAAACTTGGATTTAGAAATAATCTGGACATTTTCTAAATGTTGTAAGACCAAGCTTCGAAAACATGCAAACATATCTTTGAACTTACGTTAATTACATAAAAGCCCCTTACAGCATTTTGAAATCCCCCTGGAAATCATAATAGAATATTTTTAGAATTTCGGGAATAAGCTAGCTGGACACTTTCTAGATGTTTTAAGACCAAGTAAAAACCATTAAGATGTGTTGTCATTTTTTGAAAACTTGTAGTTTGTTATAACAGTTCGTAACGCCCAAGTACTTTCTATACTTTTTTACAATGTACGTTTACAAAATTGTCTAGTTTAGATTTTTGAATATCTGGGTCCTTTTGCTGTCTTACACTCAGCTAGGATTTATATTTTAGAGGCATTCTAGTTTTGAATTTCTGATGAGTAAAAGTCCTTTAAAAATAATGTCCATAAATTTCTAAATTTTTGGACTTTTGGTAATAATAATGAGACTTATAGTAGAGGACTTTTTAATTTTTGGGAATTTTCTTCAATGCCTGGTAAGATAAGAAAGTCCATTTGATGTCCATCTAGACTCTTCTGTAGTTTATAATATTGTGGAGGCATCTTGGCGACATTCCAATATTTTATATTTCTGACAAAATAAGATATACCTACAAAAATACTTCTGACATAAATCGACATAAATTTTCTGAATTTTGGTAATGGAAATGAAACATAAAAGTCCTTTTAATTCATGCCCCAATTTTCGAAATTTGTGAGACACTAGATTCTGAACGTCAGAATCATCTAGGTTTTTGATAAGAGAAGAGAGTCCTTTTGGTGTCCTCGATTCTGGTACAGTTTGTTTGAAATGGGATATATTTTTTGTACTGTAGGGTATGTACAATAATACTGATTTATGGTACTAGTGTGTTATGTTGAAAATAAGTCACGCGAGAAGATTTATACTATGAGGCCGCCAGGCCGAGTGATATAAGTTCTCAAGAGACTTATGAAACATACTACGCGAGTGGCATACAATGGTTTATCCAACAAGTGGAATAAATCGGTTATTTATAACATAATAATTAATAAGCTTTGTTATAAAATTGTTGTAATCCAGTCATTCGGTACCTACTTCTAATTATACTTCATTAGCATATATATTTCTATTTCCACTTAAATATTTAAATTCATAAGTTATATTGTAAACCCTAAAAACCATCGGTCCCTTTGAAGATATTCCTCTTTTGTTAATTTAATCTTCCCTTGTAATGTACCCTTATGTATTAGTACTCAGTAGTAATCATGCTGGGCACTTAACCAATTTAAATTTTTAGATCACCTTGCAGGTTGTATTCCACATTTCCACGCTTAAGACCTCTTGACATATCCTCCCATTGTTAAAACACACGTTACCGAAAAAAAAGGAAGTATATTCACCCGCATCTCACGAAAATTACATTTTTCGGGGCTCATCCTACCATAAAACGGACTGATACATATTTGACGGAAATAAAGGAAAAGGTGAGCCGTGTCGCAAGGTTAACGCATATTTTTTTTATTGTTATTAAACGTGTTCCCATGGAAAAAATAACGCAACAACAGATTATTCCTTTGATAAGGATGCCTACGTGGGCGTATTCAGCTGAACGTGCCCTGAACCGGAACAGTAAGAATAATGCTTAAATGGGAATTTTTTTAAATATGTGCATTGTTTCGTGGACGAATCAGTGGGGTGAATAATAAGATTATATTGTCTGTAGCGTCTTAAGTAGTGACAATACCAAATTTTAGTTGTGTAACGCCCTGTATATAAGTCTTTTAAGACTGTCAGGTTTTCCAGTACCTACGATATGGTATTTTTTGAGGCGAAATACAAACAAAAAAAAATATGGTAAGATTGTAGGTGCGAAATGGCACTGATTTTACATTACCAAAACCTCAGTGTCTTGTAAAAATACCCTTATAAGTTTTGATACTATTGAACCAACTACGTCCTACCTAGTTGTTACAGGATTGTAGAATCAACAAATTTAAACCTAAAAATTTGAATTTCGCGCTAATTTCGCCCCCCAAAAATACTGTATTATTGTCAATAAAACACCATAATTTGATATAAAAAGAAGCTTCTATGATAAAAAACCGGTAATATCCCCAAAAAGCTGAAAAATTACCTGCGGACAATTTTTTGAGGTTATGAGGTCTAAATTTGTAGTTAAGACATTAGTATACTGTTTGCTAAGAGCCGAAGGCAATTTTTATCTTTTACTACGGGAAACAATGTATTAACCGCCCGTTAATTATTACCCCACACTTCTCGACGAGTCGAGCGTAATTACAATATTAATCTCACATAAATCGAGGGACTCGCTCGAGGGGAGGAGGCTTTACCGTCAACTAACACATGAAATCTATTCAAATTTATGATAATTTTAATGAGCGTATAGTAAACTGAGAAGATATTTATAAGCGAATCGTTTTGATTGTTTTTACCGGCCTCGGTCGAATTCCCATAGTTGAAACAATGGAATCGTGGACGTTTCGAGTTTTTCGATCGTCCTCAATTTATATGCAAATCACAAATTTAATGCCGAAGTGTGCGCTTCGGTTCCGGTACGCGACGGGAGTTTATTTGAATTTGTACGTAAAAGGTAATGCCGTGCCGGATTCAAACGTTTCAAATTTTAAAAGTACGTGTAGGTACTCGTCTGGTAAAAAGTCCGAGCTGTTCTCTAAAATTATTGGATTTTTGGAAAGTTTTCCAGAGAGTCGTCCGAAACTCTCTAAATGCCATTTAGCTCAATGAGAATCTATCGGGTTGTCTCATTTTTGGAGTTTAAACGACTGTATAAAAATACCAGCAGTTCACTTAAAAGTACTACTAAAAGTCACGTCGTAGTTAATAGCATGCCGTTAATAGTTCATGCAATATCATGAAAGTACGTGATGTCGATAATGAGTTGGGGGAAGTTTAAATGAACACCCGTTATATGAGCCTCGAATGGCGTGTTAAATACCAAAATATTGTAAGGCTACATCTGCCATATTAGTTTCTCAGTAGATACCGGGTGTTCAATTAAATACGCGTCGGAGATATCGTCACGCTTGCTTAGATAACTCGTTGTAATGTACCTAATACATAGAAGTACATAATATCGAAAATCAGTGGGGGGAAGTTTGAATGAACACCCGTTACATAAACCTCGAGTGGCGTGTTGAATACCAAAGCATTCTAAGGCTACATCTGTCATATTAGTTTCTCAGTAGAGACCGGGTGTTCACTTAAATCTGCACTCAAAGCCACATTTCTTGCTTTAACAACTCGCTGTTAATTTAATGCAACGAAGTTATCATGGAAATACGTGTTGTCAATAATGAGTTGGGGAAAGTTTAAGTGAACACCCGTTATATGAGCCTCGAATGGCGTGTTGAATACCAAGATATTCTAGGGCTACATCTGCCATATTAGTTTCTCAGTAGATACCGGGTGTTCACTTAAATCTACACTCAAAGCCAGATTACTTGCTTTAACAACTCGCTGTTAATGTAATGCAACGAAGTTATCATGGAAGTACGTGATGTCGATATTGAGTTGGGGGAAGTTTAAATGAACACCCGTTATATTAGCGTCGAGTAGCGTGTTGAATACCAAGACATTCTAAGGCTACATCTACCATATTAGTTTCTCATAGATACTGGGTGTTCACTTAAATCTGCACTTAAATACGCGTCGGAGATAACGTCACGTTTGCTTAGACCACTCGTTATTAATGTACCTAATACATAGAAGTATGTAATATCGAAAATCAATTGGAGGAATTTTGAATGAACACCCGATACATAAACCTCGAGTGGCGTGTTGAATACCAAGACATTCTAGGGCTACATCTGCCATATTAGTTTCTCAGTAGATACCGGGTGTTCACTTAGATCTACACTCAAAGCCACATTATTTGCTTTAACAACTCTCTGTTAATGTAATGTAACGAAGTTATCAGGGAAGTACGTGATGTCGATAATGAGTTTGGGGAAGTTTAAGTGAACACCCGTTATATGAGCCTCGAATGGCGTGTTGAATACCAAAACATTTTAAGGCTACATCTGCCATATTGGTTGCTCAGTAGATACCGTGTGTTCACTTAAATCTACACTCAAAGCCACATTACTTGCTTTAACAACTGTTAATGTAATGTAACGAATTTATCATGGAAGTACGTGATGTCGATATTGAACTGGGGAAAGTTTAAGTGAACACCCGTTATATGAGCCTCGAGTGGCGTGTGGTATACCAAAACATTTTAAGGCTACATCTGCCATTTTAGTTTCTCAGTAGATACCGGGTGTTCACTTAAATCTACACTCAAAGCCACATTACTTGCTTTAACAACTCGCTGTTAATGTAAAGTAACGAAGTTATCATGGAAGTACCTAATGTCGGTAGTGAGTTGGAGGAAGTTTAAGTGAGCACCCGTTATATGAGCCTCGAATGGCGTGTGGTATACCAAAACATTTTAAGGCTACATCTGCCATTTTAGTTTCTCAGTAGATACCGGGTGTTCACTTAAATCTACACTCAAAGCCACATTACTTGCTTTAACAACTCGCTGTTAATGTAAAGTAACGAAGTTATCATGGAAGTACCTAATGTCGGTAGTGAGTTGGAGGAAGTTTAAGTGAGCACCCGTTATATGAGCCTCGAATGGCATGTTGAATATCAAAACATTTTAAGGCTACATCTGCCATATTACTTTCTCAGTAGATACCGGGTGTTCACTTAAATCTACACTCAAAGCCACATTATTTGCTTTAAAAACTCGCTCTCAATGTAATGCAATGAAATTATCATGGAAGTACGTAATGTCGATAATGAGTTGGGGAAAGTTTAAGTGAACACCCGTTATATGAGCGACGAGTAGCATGTTGAATACCAAGACATTCTAAGGTTACATCTGCCATATAAGTTTCTCAGTAGATACCGGGTGTTCACTTTAATCTACACTTAAAACCACATTATGTACTTGCTTTAACAACTCGCTGTTAATGTAATGCAACGAAGTTATCATGGAAGTACGTGATGTCGATATTGAGTTGGGGAAAGTTTAAGTGAACACCCGTTATATGAGCCTCGAATGGCGTGTTAAATACCAAAATATTGTCAGGCTACATCTGCCATATTAGTTTCTCAGTAGATACCGGGTGTTCACTTAAATCTACACTCAAAGCCACATTATTTGCTTTAACAACTCTCTGTTAATGTAATGTAACGAAGTTATCAGGGAAGTACGTGATGTCGATAATGAGTTTGGGGAAGTTTAAGTGAACACCCGTTATATGATCCTCGAATGGCGTGTTGAATACCAAAATATTGTAAGACTACATCTGCCATATTAGTTTCTCAGTAGATACCGAGTGTTCACTTAAAAGTACACTCAAAGCCACATTACTTGCTTTAACAACTCGCTGTTAATGTAATGTAACGAAGTTATCATGGAAGTACGTGATGTCGATATTGAGTTGGGGAAAGTTTAAGTGAACACCCGTTATATGAGCCTCGAATGGCGTGTTGAATGCCAAAATATCGTAAGGCTACATCTGCCGTATTAGTTTCTCAGTTGATACCGGGTGTTCACTTAAATCTGCACTCAAATACGCGTAGGAGATAACGTCACGTTTGCTTAGACCACTCGTTATTAATGTACCTAATACATAGAAGTATGTAATATCGAAAATCAATTGGGGGAAGTTTGAATGAACACCCGATACATAAACCTCGAGTGGCGTGTTGAATACTAAGACATTCTAGGGCTACATCTGCCATATTAGTTTCTCAGTAGAGACCGGGTGTTCACTTAAATCTACACTCAAAAAGCCACATTACTTGCTTTAACAACTCGCTGTTAATGTAATGCAACGAAGTTATCAGCGAAGTACGTGATGTCGATAATGAGTTGGGGGAAGTTTAAATGAACACCCGTTATATTAGCGTCGAGTAGCGTGTTGAATACCAAGACATTCTAAGGCTACATCTACCATATTAGTTTCTCAGTAGATACCGGGTGTTCACTTAAATCTACACTAAAAGCCACATTACTTGCTTTAACAACTCGCTGTTAATGTAATGCAACGAAGTTATCATGGAAGTACGTGATGTCAATATTGAGTTGGGGAAAGTTTAAATGAACACTCGTTATATGAGCGTCGAGTGGCGTGTTGAATACCAAAACATTTTAAGGCTACATCTGCCATATTAGTTTCTCATAGATACCGGGTGTTCACTTAAATCTGCACTTAAATACGCGTCGGAGATAACGTCACGTTTGCTTAGACCACTCGTTATTAATGTACCTAATACATAGAAGTATGTAATATCGAAAATCAATTGGGGGAAGTTTGAATGAACACCCGATACATAAACCTCGAGTGGCGTGTTGAATACTAAGACATTCTAGGGCTACATCTGCCATATTAGTTTCTCAGTAGATACCGGGTGTTTACTTAAATCTACACTCAAAGCCACATTACTTGCTTTAACAACTCGCTGTTAATGTAATGCAACGAAGTTATCATGGAAGTACGTGATGTCGATATTGAGTTGGGGGAAGTTTAAATGAACACCCGTTATATTAGCGTCGAGTAGCGTGTTGAATACCAAGACATTCTAAGGCTACATCTACCATATTTGTTTCTCAGTAGATACCGGGTGTTCACTTAAATCTACACTCAAAGCCAGATTACTTGCTTTAACAACTCGCTGTTAATGTAATGCAACGAAGTTATCATGGAAGTACGTGATGTCGATATTGAGTTGGGGGAAGTTTAAATGAACACCCGTTATATTAGCGTCGAGTAGCGTGTTGAATACCAAGACATTCTAAGGCTACATCTACCATATTTGTATCTCAGTAGATACCGGGTGTTCACTTAAATCTACACTCAAAGCCAGATTACTTGTTTTAACAACTCGCTGTTAATGTAATGCAACGAAGTTATCATGGAAGTACGTGATGTCGATATTGAGTTGGGGGAAGTTTAAATGAACACCCGTTATATTAGCGTCGAGTAGCGTGTTGAATACCAAGACATTCTAAGGCTACATCTGCCATATTAGTTTCTCAGTAGATACCGGGTGTTCACTTAAATCTACACTCAAAGCCAGATTACTTGCTTTAACAACTCGCTGTTAATGTAATGCAACGAAGTTATCATGGAAGTACGTGATGTCGATATTGAGTTGGAGGAAGTTTAATTGAACACCCGTTATATGAGCCTCGAATGGCGTGTTGAATACCAAAACATTTTAAGGCTACATCCTACATCTGCCATATTAGTTTCTCATAGATACCGGGTGTTCACTTAAATCTGCACTTAAATACGCGTCGGAGATAACGTCACGTTTGCTTAGACCACTCGTTATTAATGTACCTAATACATAGAAGTATGTAATATCGAAAATC
Source organism: Cryptocephalus moraei (assembly GCA_946251905.1). Taxonomy (NCBI): domain Eukaryota; kingdom Metazoa; phylum Arthropoda; class Insecta; order Coleoptera; family Chrysomelidae; genus Cryptocephalus; species Cryptocephalus moraei. The sequence goes on along the minus strand of OX276465.1, from coordinate 17,109,294 downwards.
AATTGGGGGAATTTTGAATGAACACCCGATACATAAACCTCGAGTGGCGTGTTGAATACCAAGACATTCTAGGGCTACATCTGCCATATTAGTTTCTCGGTAGAGACCGGGTGTTCACTTAAATCTACACTCAAAAAGCCAGATTACTTGCTTTAACAACTCGCTGTTAATGTAATGCAACGAAGTTATCATGGAAGTACGTGATGTCGATATTAAGTTGGGGAATGTTTAAGTGAACACCCGTTATATGAGCCTCGAATGTCGTGTTGAGTACCAAAATATTGTAAGGCTACATCTGCCATATTAGTTTCTCAGTAGATACCGGGTGTTTACTTAAATCTACACTCAAAGCCACATTATTTGCTTTAAAATCTCGCTCTCAATGTATTGCAACGAAATTATCATGGAAGTACGTGATGTCGATAATGAGTTGGGGGAAGTTTAAGTGAGCACCCGTTACATAAACCTCGAGTGGCGTGTTGAATACCAAACATTTTAAGGCTACATCTGCCATATTAGTTTCTCAGTAGATACCGGGTGTTCACTTAAATCTACACTCAAAGCCAGATTACTTGCTTTAACAACTCGCTGTTAATGTAATGCAACGAAGTTATCATGGAAGTACGTGATGTCGATATTGAGTTGGAGGAAGTTTAATTGAACACCCGTTATATGAGCCTCGAATGGCGTGTTAAATACCAAAATATTGTAAGGCTACATCTGCCATATTAGTTTCTCAGTAGATACCGGGTGTTCACTTAAATCTACACTTAAAACCACATTATGTACTTGCTTTAACAACTCGCTGTTAATGTAATGCAACGAAGTTATCATGGAAGTACGTGATGTCGATAATGAGTTGTGGGAAGTTTAAATGAACACCCGTTATATGAGCGTCGAGTAGCGTGTGGAATACCAAGACATTCTAAGGCTACATCTGCCATATTAGTTTCTCAGTAGAGACCGGGTGTTCACTTAAATCTACACTCAAAGCCACATTACTTGCTTTAACAACTCGCTGTTAATGTAATGCAACGAAGTTATCATGGAAGTACGTGATGTCAATATTGAGTTGGGGAAAGTTTAAATGAACACTCGTTATATGAGCGTCGAGTGGCGTGTTGAATACCAAAACATTTTAAGGCTACATCTGCCATATTAGTTTCTCAGTAGATACCGGGTGTTCACTTAAATCTACATTTAAAACCACATTATGTACTTGCTTTAACAACTCGCTGTTAATGTAATGCAACGAAGTTATCATGGAAGTACGTGATGTCGATAATGAGTTGTGGGAAGTTTAAATGAACACCCGTTATATGAGCGTCGAGTAGCGTGTGGAATACCAAGACATTCTAAGGCTACATCTGCCATATTAGTTTCTCAGTAGAGACCGGGTGTTCACTTAAATCTACACTCAAAGCCACATTACTTGCTTTAACAACTCGCTGTTAATGTAATGCAACGAAGTTATCATGGAAGTACGTGATGTCAATATTGAGTTGGGGAAAGTTTAAATGAACACTCGTTATATGAGCGTCGAGTGGCGTGTTGAATACCAAAACATTTTAAGGCTACATCTGCCATATTAGTTTCTCATAGATACCGGGTGTTCACTTAAATCTGCACTCAAGTACGCGTCGGAGATACGTCACTCTTGCTTAGTTAGCGATATTTGTATGACAGATTAAATGAACACCCGTTAGGTGAACCTCGAGTGGTCGATTAAATATTGTATGGCTACAGTAGGTACCAGGAGTTCATTTAAATTCTTACTTAACAGTTATTTCGCAAGTAAAGTCATCATTCCTGATTCGACATCTCGCTAACGAATTATCACAGAAATACGTACCACTTCGTTTATAAACATTTAAATGAACACTCCGCTTGAATTTTGAGCTTTTAATAACGTACCAAAATCTGATTTGCAATTAATCTATAGTTTTATTATGAAACTCCATCATTTTTCGTCTCTCCCACTCGTTTTCATCCAATTTAACCAACAAATAGGGTGGTGGGCGTAAATATTGTTGTTTATTCTCGTCGTGTGATCGATAATGAGATCACCCACGTTGTGGTAATTTGATGTAATCTCGATGGAAAGTCGATAGCAATAATAATCCTCATTTTTCCCGATGCGTAGTTCGGAAAATTGTTACGTGCGTAATTAATGGCGTCGTCGGCGGATTGATGAATCAATTTAGGCGCGCTCCTGACCTGAATATGGGTCGGGTAATAATTAATTATTCGATCGATCCGCGTTTATTTTAAGGAAATTACGGTCTAGTTTTGGTTACTTTGAAAGGTGCTGGTGGCTCCGTCACTTATAAGCGCTTACATTTATGCCGAGCCTATTATGGGAAGGTTGCATTTTGAGAAGTCTCCGTATGCAGCCGTGCCTGTACGTAGGTACCATATGTACTTATAAGTACCATAATTAGCGAGGCGGTTTGATATCGGCGAAATCTAAACCGTATGCGGTCACAACGGTATTGTTGCCGATGATTAATACGGCGAACAATTTTGAATGTTCGTCTCCGATCGGCGTCGAAATTAATCCCGAAACGTCCATAAATGCGTTAGAAATCTTCAATCAAAAGTATGTTAACACATGCTGAAATCTCAGAATCTCAGATGATCGCATGAACATCGAAACGAGACATCTATGCGGGTTATAACTGAATTAGAAGGCGCTGTTGCCTGATTTAGATAATTCCGGAACAGCCCAGATATTCTTCGAGAATTTTCTGAAAACCCAAAGAATTTACTGCTGAAAAATTAATTTCAGGTCGATTGGAAAGTTCTAGACAACAAAATTGTCTCTTACCTTCTTTAAGAAACTATATTCATTTCAACTTTCACACTGTCAATTAAAGTATCTAGTCAATTTCAACTTTTAATAAACCAAACATTCTATAGAATCGTTTAAACTTCAATATCAACTATCTGTACATCCAATTGAACTGGAAGGTCCTGCATTTGGATTTGAAATGTCTTTGTGAGATTAGCAACACTTTAAAATTTCTGAATTAAGAAAAATTAATTATTGATTTTAAACGTTTAATCGTTTTTTAATTTTTCAAACCCAATTATAAATTTTCTTAAATTTCAAGAATTTCATACGACCTGAAATGTCTTACTGAAACTCGTACGAACTTCTTTAGAAAACTTGTAATAGTCTGAATAGAATCGTTTAAATCTCAACAAAAACATTCACGAGACTGCCTTAATTAATTAATCCCAAAACGTCCATAAATGCGTTAGAAATCTTCAACCAAAAGTATGTTAACACATGCTGAAATCTCAGAATCTCAGATGATCGCATGGACATCGAAACGAGACATCTATGCGGGTTATAACTGAATTAGAAGGCGCTGTTGCCTGATGTAGAGAATTCCGAAACAGCCGAGATATTCTTCGAAAATTTTCTAAAAAACCAAGCATTTCCTGCTGAAAGTGCTGAATGGCACTGCAATTTAACTTCAGGTCGATTGGGAAGTTCTAGACAACAAAATTGTCCCATCTTCTTTAAGAAACTTCTGATAGTCCAACCATTCTATAGATTTATTTCAACTTCAATATTAAGTATCTGTACAGATCCTGATTGAGCTAGATGACTGTGGATTTGAATTTTATGCCAGAGCACATTGCGTTAAGATTACTTTTCCGCCTGCACCGCCGCTGCTTGTTTACATCTCAGATCGATCGAACTTGTTTTGATGTTTTTGTCGTAACAAATCCGAAACGTCCCTACCGGAGTGGCCCAAGTGTCCATATTGCACACGAACGTTTCGATCGCTGATTTATTTCCCGATTCTCGTTAAGAATCGCTTTCCGGAAAAGATTTCTCGGTAGACGCTTCGAAAAACAAAATGTCTCAAGGAGTAAAAGGGAAATCGCATACGTGCACACTGAGTCATCTCGTCATGTAACACAGCTAAGGTATTTTCCAGAGGAAGTCTGTATGATTAATGAATTAAAATAAACGTTTTCCCATGCATATTTATCGCACCCAGCCTGATAATTGTCATATAATTGCATAATTCCACAAAACTGTTTTTGTTATTTATTTGATTTGAGTTGCTATTGATTATCAAAAATTCTATCAATGGTCTCATTTGTACACGCTCCTTTTCGTGTTTATTTCGTGTACGACCTCCATCCACTTTTAAAAAGAATAACATTAATTCGCCACGGCATTGAACGGTGTCAGTGAGTGTGTGTGTATAATACAGTCTTTTCCTTTCGTAAACTGTTTACAAAGACATTATGACACGTTTGCTCAAGATGTTTCTCGGTACTATCAACAAGAAAACACTGAGCACCTAATGTTTAGTGTTTACAGTACCAATCAACCGTCAGGTATCTCCAGAGGTTCCTTGCAGAATTGATTTTTCAAGTCCTTATTTCTAACAGGATTTGATATAACAACGTAGATGTTTCAATTTTCAAAATCAAATTTTAACGGTTCTGAAGAAATTTTACAGACCTGCATCTCTATAGCCATTAGTAGTACCTTCTACTTCATTTGGCTTTTTGGATTTTTCCAAACAACCAAAACTCTAATTGCAGTACCTTCTAGCTAAGTTACAATCTTGCAATGCCAAACCGAAATTCAAGCCTAAATCGATAAATTTTTTTAAGGGTTGTCGGGTGTTAAACGTACGTACCTACTCACTTTTTTACACGTGACTGTCTAGAGACTTTGACCGCAAATTATGAAAAACGCGAAGCTTTTGGCACAAAATTTGTGTTCTTGAAAATTTTAAATAATGAGCAGAATAGCCCTTTACATTATTTTTTCTAACAACCTGTATAATACCAGTAAATATGGATAAGATTGTATTATGTTATAAATGTTCTCTGTTAGAGCAACATGTTGAAAATGTGAAAGTGACGGTTAACGAAAAATTTAGCGAATTTACAATTCCAGTTTTGGAATTGGAAAGTACAAGTTAAACTACTCTCAAATTGACAATTAACCAAAAACCTATTAAAATGGAACATTTTCCATACATTTTAACTCCTAGCGATCGACATTTTTATTGAAGTGTCTCGAGAGATACCGAGGAAATTAGTCGTTTTATATCGTGAATCTGTTACAGTATGGCAACATTGCCAGTAGAAAACTCTACATTTATGGACGTTATTTTCAGGGCACATCTGTTTTGACCTTTCTTAGAAATAAGGAGTCAGGTACTTGGGCACTTGACTTTCGGTAACTGTTTCATGCGTTGTTAGCCTCTAAGAACCTGCCAAATAGTTTAGACACCTTTCTGTATCCGTAATTTAATTAGTAATAAAGTTACACTATTCTTTGCGTTTACACTGCCTACTTACTTCAAACTACCTCAACAGTCTACACAATTTGGAACTTTTGTATTGTTTTTTAGGCGGTCTTCTTGCCATCTGTCAGATTATCTATCGACCCACTTTAGAGAGGTTGAACCCCACAGTTGCCATTTTGTACATTCGCACCTCAGCGCCATATTGCCGCACAACTCAACATTCTGCTTCCAAGCGCCATTTCTTCTGTCATCCTTCAAATCGTCATTACGTCCGTCTTCTTGAGATTAGACCCCACAATCGCCATTTTGTTCTATTAACTGGGATATAGATCCCAAATCAACGTTATGCTCTAAGGCAGCATCTTGTTCGTCAACTTTCCATCGCCATTTTGTCTATAAGGATGTCCTATTTCCGTCTAAAACAAGGTTATATATTCGAGTGCCATTTTGTGGGTTATCTTACAGTCGTCTTCCGAGATGAGATCTCACAATCGCCATTTTGTACTATTAACTGGGATATAGATCCCAAATCAACGTTATGCTCTAAGGCACCATCTTGTTCGTCAACTTTCAATCGCCATTTTGTCTATTAACCTGACTATAAGGATGTCTATTTCCGTCTAACAAAAGATTATATATTCGAGTGCCATTTTGTGTGTTATCCTACAGTCGTCTTCCGAGATTAGATCCCACAATCGCCATTTTGTTCTATTAACTGGGATATAGATCCAAAATCAACTTTATGCTCTAAGGCACCATCTGGTTCGTCAACTTTCAATCGCCATTTTGTCTATAAGGATGTCCTATTTCCGTCTAAAACAAGGTTATATATTCGAGTGCCATTTTGTGGGTTATCCTACAGTCGTCTTCCGAGATTGGATCCCACAATCGCCATTTTGTTCTATTAACTGGGATATAGATCCAAAATCAACGTTATGCTCTAAGGCACCATCTTGTTCGTCTACTTTCAATCGCCATTTTGTCTATAAGGATGTCCTATTTCCGTCTAAAACACGGTTATATATTCGAGTGCCATTTTGTGGGTTATCCTACAGTCGTCTTACGAGATGAGATCTCACAATCGCCATTTTGTTCTATTAACTGGGATATAGATCTTAATTTAACGTTATACTCTAAGGCACCATCTTGTTCGTCAACTTTCAATCGCCATTTTGTCTATTAACTCGACTATAAGTATGTCGTATTTCCCATAAAACAAGATTATATATTCGAGTGCCATTTTGTGTGTTATCCTACAGTCGTCTTACGAGATGAGATCTCACAATCGCCATTTTGTTCTATTAACTGAGATATAAATCTTAATTCAATGTTATACAATAAGGCATCATCTTGTTCGTCAACTTTCAATCGCCATTTTGTCTATTAACTCGACTATAATGTATTGTGTATTGTATTGTGGATGTATTATTTCCGCCTAAAACAAGGTTATATTTCCAATTACCATTTTGTGTGTTTCGTCTTCCGAGATTAGATCCCACAATCGCCATTTTGTTCTATTAACTGGGATATAGATCCCAAATCAACGTTATACTCTAAGGCAGCATCTTGTGCGTCAACTTTCAATCGCCATTTTGTCTATTAACTCGACTATAAGGATGTCATATTTCCACCTAAAACAAGATTATATCTTCAAGTGCCATTTTGTGTGTTACTCTACTGTCGTCTTTCGAGATTACATCCCACAATCGCCATTTTGTTCTATTAACTGGGATATAGATCCCAAATCGACGTTATGCTCTAAGGCAGCATCGTGTTCATCAACTTTCAGTCGCCATTTTGTCTATTAACTCGACTATAAGGAAGGATGTCCTATTTCCGCCTAAAATAAGATTATATCTTCAAGTGCCATTTTGTGTGTTACTCTACAGTCGTCTTCGGAGATTAGATCCCACAATCGCCATTTTGTACTATTAACTGGGATATAGATCCCAAATCAATGTTATACTCTAAGGCACCATCTTGTTCGTCAACTTTCAATCGCCATTTTGTCTATTAACTGGACTGTAAGGATGTCCTATTTCCGCTTAAAACAAGATTGTATATTCGAGTGCCATTTTGTGTGTTATCCTACAGTCGTCTTCCGAGATTAGATCCCACAATCGCCATTTTGTTCTATTAACTGAGATATAGTTCCTAATTCAACGTTATACTCTAAGGCACCATCTTGTTCGTCAATGTTCAATCGCCATTTTGTCTATTAACTCGACTATATGGATATCGTATTTCCGCCTAAAAGAAGATTATATAATCGAGTGCCATTTTGTGTGTTATCCTACAGTCGTCTTCCGAGATAAGATCCCACAATCGCCATTTTGTTCTATTAACTAGGATATAGATCCCAAATCAACGTTATACTATAAGGCACCATCTTGTTCGTCAACTTTCAATCGCCATTTTGTCTATAAGGATGTCCTATTTCCGTCTAAAACAAGGTTATATATTCGAGTGCCATTTTGTGGGTTATCTTACAGTCGTCTTCCGAGATTAGATCCCACAATCGCCATTTTGTTCTATTAACTGGGATATAGATCCAAAATCAACTTTATGCTCTAAGGCACCATCTTGTTCGTCAACTTTCAATCGCCATTTTGTCTATTAACTCGACTATAAGGATGTCCTATTTCCGCCTAAAACTATATTATATCTTCGAGTGCCATTTTGTTTGTTATTCTACAGTCGTCTTCGGAGATTAGATCCCACAATCGCCATTTTGTACTATTAACTGGGATATAGATCCCAAATCAACGTTATACTCTAAGGCACCATCTTGTTCGTCAACTTTCAATCGCCATTTTGTCTATTAACTGGACTGTAAGGATGTCCTATTTCCGCTTAAAACAAGATTATATATTCGAGTGCCATTTTGTGTGTTATCCTACAGTCGTCTTCCGAGATTAGATCCCACAATCGCCATTTTGTTATATTAACTGAGATATAGATCCTAATTCAACGTTATACTCTAAGGCACCATCTTGTTCGTCAATGTTCAATCGCCATTTTGTCTATTAACTCGACTATATGGATATCGTATTTCCGCCTAAAAGAAGATTATATAATCGAGTGCCATTTTGTGTGTTATCCTACAGTCGTCTTCCGAGATTAGATCCCACAATCGTCATTTTGTTCTATTAACTGGGATATAGATCCAAAATCAACTTTATGCTCTAAGGCACCATCTTGTTCGTCAAGTTTCAATCGCCATTTTGTCTATAAGGATGTCCTATTTCCGTCTAAACTCTAAAACACGGTTATATATTCGAGTGCCATTTTGTGCGTTATCCTACAGTCGTCTTCCGAGATTAGATCCCACAATCGCCATTTTGTTCTATTAACTGAGATATAGATCCTCAAATCAACGTTATATTCTAAGGCACCATCTTGTTCGTCAACTTTCAATCGCCATTTTGTCTATAAGGATGTCCTATTTCCGTCTAAAACAAGGTTATATATCCGAGTGCCATTTTGTGTGTTATTCCACAGTCGTCTTCCGAGATTAGATCCCACAATCGCCATTTTGTTCTATTAACTGAGATATTGATCCCAAATCAATACTCTAAGGCAGCATCTTGTTCGTCTACATTCAATCGCCATTTTGTCTATTAACTCGACTGTAAGGATGTCCTATTTCCGCCTAAACCAAGATTATATACTCGAGTGGCATTTTGTGTTATCTTACAGTCGTCTTTCGGAACTAAACACCACTATCGCCATTTTGTTTCGGCCTTATTTCCGCCCTGCTCAAATACTTGATTCTCGAGCGTCATTGCCATGACCCCCTTACGCCATTTTGTCCGTCATTTTTCTGCCCGCCAAATTAATTAAATTCTTCCGTAAATATGTACTTTACCGACTGTTTACTTTGTGTCTATTTATACGATTTGTATTACGGAAGATTTTATTTTTATTCCTCTATTGTAATCTGGGTCGGTTTTATGCTTTTACGAGGCTCTCTTGGCAATTTCCGGCTCAAAGTACACACACATCGTATGAAATCTATTCAGACAACAAAGAGCCAATCGATTATCGTCCAACAAATTATTAATTAGATTAACGATAATCTACGGTGTTGTTTTGTGTCGTGTGTATCGATGAATTTAAATTGGAGAGCGAGTGAGAGTGAGAGAGAGAGAGAGGAAGATTGATTTAGATTGCACTTTTATGGCCCGTTACAAAGTGGGAATAAATTGCATTCGGAATTCGGTTTGAATTGCATTCGATCACTCGACTTTTACGTTTTATAGAGTAATTTGAATATATTTGTAGGTAAACTAGGAAAATAGTCATAGCCAAATGTTGACACGTTGAAAGTTTGAATAACGTGAACAAGCTCTCTAGTCCCACGGGTAAATGTGAAAATTTAATTTCGATGAAATTCGGCAAGATGTTAGGATTAATTATGACGTAGTGAATGTCTCAAGTGAACATGTGAACAACCTTTTGACTTATGACCTTTTGTTCAGAACGCCATGATTGAAGAGAAATCATGTATTGAACGAGATATACAAAATTTTGTTGAAATTCGTCTGTTGTTGATTTTACTGTCATAAAGTCCCATTCTTATACTTTCAAATGTTAACATTGCCATTATCGTGCTTATCATAATGTTCTAAGGTTGTTGCTCGAGCAATTTACATAACTACTTAGTTCGGGCTGTGCTATTAGCACATTAATTTAATCGTTGATGTCTCGCCTTAACTTTTAGATGAGAAACGTGGAAGTCGAGGACTTATAATTATTTTTCTTTAATTTGGCGAAATTATTAATTACTGCAAGCGAATGAAATTGAATTAAATTTGATTGAATTAAAATTGATTTTATTATTTTTTAATAATTTAATTATCCTTAAATAATAATTTAATTATCCGTAATTTTTAATATACGAGGGTGTTCCGAAAAGTACTGCTTTTACGCGAAACGTAATAATCGTCAAGTTTGTGAAATTAATAATTCTTCCCCTTAAAAAACGATGCCCGTTTCATTTTTAATATTCGGAGCTTTTACAATATTAACACTCACATACACATCGGTCGACTACTGGGGTAAATCACCCCCTCGCGTTTGTTTGTTCCGTTTCCCGACGACCCCACCCAGAGAAAAACCATGAAAAAGGTTCATATTCACCCTTTACGAAGGATTGAGGGTTGCAATCGGTCGTAAAGCAAATTACGTCTTTTTGTAAGTTACAATTTATCGTTTGTTTTGTTTGGACATTCCGATTTGCTTTTTGAGAGATTAATAACTGTTTTCGGGGGAGGTGGGGGGTGGGGGGTGGTTGTCGTCCCTTAGATCGATGGATCGGCCTCCCCGTTATATCAAAGTTTATATGAGAATTATTTAATGTATCTGTGAGAATTTTCCACCGGAATTCCACACAATGTTTTCCAATTTTATCTTTCGATATGGTACTTGTTTTGTTGATATCTCTCCTCCAGCATATGAGATCATATCGCAAATAAATCTGACAATAGAGAGAGATAAGGAGGAAATATTACATTTACCAGGAACGCCATATATCTTATCGTTTAAGCTTCTAATGCCATTTAAGATTATTGCTATCGATGGCGCCTTTAATACAATCTTTTAAAAATTGAGACGTACCGCCGCTCTCCGCAGTTGTTTGTTTGTTATTTTTCCCGGTCTTGGGGGGGTTATTGAGATTTATGGTATGGGGTTCAAAATATTTATAAACAGTCCTGGGAAGTCCTCGCCAGGGGCGTACAACTAAAATAAATTATTATATTTATGGGAATATATATAGTAGTGTTTTAAAATCTAATAAAATTTAAAAAAAAATCTAAACTCAAAATTGCCGAGGCGATATTAATACGTAGATTATGTTTGGCATCAGATATGATGTTCCCCAAATTCGTAGGTCAAAATAATGAGAAACAATTTTTTTTCCTCGTTATCTTCGTAAATTTTGACCTTTTGACGCTTTTCTGTATGATTAAACGGTTTTTTTCTGCGCAAATTTCAAATTTTTGGAAGTTTGAACATTTTAGGTTAAAAATTTTATGGCTCGTTTCCTCGAACAGATGGATTTTTTTCAGTTGTTTTGTTGTTGTAGTACAGAGGTAACAAATAACAAACAGATTTTTGACCTTTTTTCACCTTTCTTCTATATGAATCATTGTATATTACATAGATTACAAAGTTTTGAACAAAAAAAGTCACTTAATATCAAGTGTTCAAAAGTGTTTTTTAAAGTTCAAAACAGATTTCAATTCCTCCAAACTTCCGTTGCTCCAGAGAAAAGTCAAATTTCAATTTGTTCCTGGATGAAATCTGTAATATTATCTAAAAAGCATAGTTTGTTTCAATTTTTCCAAAAGTTTCTAGCTTTTTCTGTAATGCAAAATCCTTATTCAAATGTCTTTCCAGAAAAAATGCAATTTTTAATCTGTTTCTGGAACAAATCGTTAATTTCACCCCAAAATCCGGTTTGATTTTCAGTTGTTGCAATTTTCCTCCGAAAAACGAATCTAAATTTAATAATTTTCAAAAAGAAAGTACATTTAACCTTTTCCAAAAAAGGCATTCAGAAAGAAAATTAGTATTTAGTATTACCTGGAAATACGCAACTTTTTCTTGTTTGGTTTTAAGTTTCAATTTCTCAAAATTTTGAATTTCTGTTGTTTTTTTTTTTTCTAGGACACCAATTTAATTTCATTCGTTCATTTGAACCTTTCTGGAACGCAATCCAAACTTTTCCTCTTTCTCCTGGAAAAAGTAAAATTTACTGGAACAAAGTTTTTGCCTCCCCCAAAATGCCCAGCAACTTTTGGTCTGTCCAAAAATTTTTCAGGATTCAAAACAAATTTCAAACCAAAATACGAAACTGCTTTCAATATTTTTCAAAATTAAACTTCTTTTTAACCTTCTCCATGACGGAAAACTCATTCAAATGTTTTTCCAGGAAAAAACGCAAAACCTTCTGGAACAAAATCGTTCCAAAAATTCAGTTTCTATCAGTTTTCTCCAAAGTTTTCAGGGTTGGATTTAACCGTCAAGAGGAAAGCCTATTTTGACCTTTCTCAAAAAAGTCTTCCAGGAAGAAAGTACACTTGTTACCTTGGAGCAAGGGTTCAACTTTCCCCAAAATGGTCACCGTTTCCTCCAGAAAACGAATCTAATGTCATTCGTTGTTAGAAATAAAGTCCATTTTTCCAGAAAGCAATTCCTATTTCGAACTTCTCCTCCTCCTGGAATAAATTAAAGTTCAGCCTTTTATTGGAACAAAGCTTCCACGTTCCCCAAAATGCCCAGCTTTTTTGATTTGCCCGAAATTTTTCAAAAATTCACAAATTTCAACGCATTTTTCTTCAGAATTCGAAATTGCTTTCAATATTTTTCAAAACGTAAATTCATTTTAACCATTTCCATGACGGAAAACTCATTGGAATGTTTTTCCAGGAAAAAAACGTAATACTTCCTGGAACAAATTGTCCCAAAAATTCAGGTTCTATCAATCTTCTCCAAAGTGTTCAGGGTTGGATTTAACCCCAGGAATAGACCTAATTTTAATAATCGTCAAGAGGAAAGCCTATTTTGACCTTTTTCAAAAAATTCTTCCAGGAAGAAAGTATACCTGTTACCTTGGAGCAAGGGTTCAACTTTCCCCAAAATGGTCACCTTTTCCTCCAGAAAAAGAATCTAATGTCATTCTTTGTTAGAAATAAAGTCCATTTTTCCAGGAAGCAATTCCTATTTCGAACTTCTCCTCCTGGAATAAATTGAAGTTCAGCCTTTTATTGGAACAAAGCTTCAACGTTCCCCAAAATGCTCAGCTTTTTTGATTTGCCCAAAAGTTTTCAAAAGTCAAAAGAAGTTTCAACGCATTTTTCTTTAGAATTCAAAAATTTGCTTTCAATGTTTTCCAATACGAAAATTCATTTTAACCATTTCCATGACGGAAAACTCATTGAAATGTTTTTCCAGAAAAAAAAACGCAAAACTTCCTGGAACAAATCGTCCCAAAAATTCAGTTTCTATCAATTTTCTCCAAAGTTTTGAGGGTTGGATTTATCCCCAGGAATAGACCCAAAATTAATAACAGTCAATTTTGCCCTTATTCAAAAAAAAATCCAGGAAGAAAGTATACCTGTTACCTTGGAGCAAGGGTTCAACTTTCCCCAAAATGGTCACCTTTTCCTCCAGAAAACGAATCTAATCTCATTCTTTGTTAGAAATAAAGTCCATTTTTCCAGAGAGCAATTCCTATTTCGAACTTCTCCTCCTGGAATATATTGAAGTTCATCCTTTTATTGGAACTAAGCTTCAACGTTCCCCAAAATACTCAGCTTTTTTGATTTGCCCAAAATTTTTCAAAATTCAAAATAAGTTTCAACTCATTTTTCTTTAGAATTCGAAATTGTTTTCAATATTTTCCAAAACGAAAATTCATTTTAACCATTTCCATGACGGAAAACTCATTGGAATGTTTTTCCAGGAAAAAAACGCAAAACTTCCTGGAACAAATCGTCCCAAAAATTCAATTTCTATCAATTTTCTCCAAAGTTTTCTAGATTGGATTTATCCCCAGGAATAGACCCAAAATTAATAACAGTCAATTTTGCCCTTATTCAAAAAAAAATCCAGGAAGAAAGTATACCTGTTACCTTGGAGCAAGGGTTCAACTTTCCCCAAAATGGTCACCGTTTCCTCCAGAAAACGAATCTAATGTCATTCGTTGTTAGAAATAAAGTCCATTTTTCCAGAAAGCAATTCCTATTTCGAACTTCTCCTCCTCCTGGAATAAATTAAAGTTCAGCCTTTTATTGGAACAAAGCTTCCACGTTCCCCAAAATGCTCAGCTTTTTTGATTTGCCCGAAATTTTTCAAAAATTCACAAATTTCAACGCATTTTTCTTCAGAATTCGAAATTGCTTTAAATATTTTTCAAAACGTAAATTCATTTTAACCATTTCCATGACGGAAAACTCATTGGAATGTTTTTCCAGGAAAAAAACGTAATACTTCCTGGAACAAATTGTCCCAAAAATTCAGGTTCTATCAATCTTCTCCAAAGTGTTCAGGGTTGGATTTAACCCCAGGAATAGACCTAATTTTAATAATCGTCAAGAGGAAAGCCTATTTTGACCTTTTTCAAAAAATTCTTCCAGGAAGAAAGTATACCTGTTACCTTGGAGCAAGGGTTCAACTTTCCCCAAAATGGTCACCTTTTCCTCCAGAAAAAGAATCTAATGTCATTCTTTGTTAGAAATAAAGTCCATTTTTCCAGGAAGCAATTCCTATTTCGAACTTCTCCTCCTGGAATAAATTGAAGTTCAGCCTTTTATTGGAACAAAGCTTCAACGTTCCCCAAAATGCTCAGCTTTTTTGATTTGCCCAAAAGTTTTCAAAAGTCAAAAGAAGTTTCAACGCATTTTTCTTTAGAATTCAAAAATTTGCTTTCAATGTTTTCCAATACGAAAATTCATTTTAACCATTTCCATGACGGAAAACTCATTGAAATGTTTTTCCAGAAAAAAAAACGCAAAACTTCCTGGAACAAATCGTCCCAAAAATTCAGTTTCTATCAATTTTCTCCAAAGTTTTGAGGGTTGGATTTATCCCCAGGAATAGACCCAAAATTAATAACAGTCAATTTTGCCCTTATTCAAAAAAAAATCCAGGAAGAAAGTATACCTGTTACCTTGGAGCAAGGGTTCAACTTTCCCCAAAATGGTCACCTTTTCCTCCAGAAAACGAATCTAATCTCATTCTTTGTTAGAAATAAAGTCCATTTTTCCAGAGAGCAATTCCTATTTCGAACTTCTCCTCCTGGAATATATTGAAGTTCATCCTTTTATTGGAACTAAGCTTCAACGTTCCCCAAAATACTCAGCTTTTTTGATTTGCCCAAAATTTTTCAAAATTCAAAATAAGTTTCAACTCATTTTTCTTTAGAATTCGAAATTGTTTTCAATATTTTCCAAAACGAAAATTCATTTTAACCATTTCCATGACGGAAAACTCATTGGAATGTTTTTCCAGGAAAAAAACGCAAAACTTCCTGGAACAAATCGTCCCAAAAATTCAGTTTCTATCAATTTTCTCCAAAGTTTTCTAGATTGGATTTATCCCCAGGAATAGACCCAAAATTAATAACAGTCAATTTTGCCCTTATTCAAAAAAAAATCCAGGAAGAAAGTATACCTGTTACCTTGGAGCAAGGGTTCAACTTTCCCCAAAATGGTCACCGTTTCCTCCAGAAAACGAATCTAATGTCATTCGTTGTTAGAAATAAAGTCCATTTTTCCAGAAAGCAATTCCTATTTCGAACTTCTCCTCCTCCTGGAATAAATTAAAGTTCAGCCTTTTATTGGAACAAAGCTTCCACGTTCCCCAAAATGCTCAGCTTTTTTGATTTGCCCGAAATTTTTCAAAAATTCACAAATTTCAACGCATTTTTCTTCAGAATTCGAAATTGCTTTAAATATTTTTCAAAACGTAAATTCATTTTAACCATTTCCATGACGGAAAACTCATTGGAATGTTTTTCCAGGAAAAAAACGTAATACTTCCTGGAACAAATTGTCCCAAAAATTCAGGTTCTATCAATCTTCTCCAAAGTGTTCAGGGTTGGATTTAACCCCAGGAATAGACCTAATTTTAATAATCGTCAAGAGGAAAGCCTATTTTGACCTTTTTCAAAAAATTCTTCCAGGAAGAAAGTATACCTGTTACCTTGGAGCAAGGGTTCAACTTTCCCCAAAATGGTCACCTTTTCCTCCAGAAAAAGAATCTAATGTCATTCTTTGTTAGAAATAAAGTCCATTTTTCCAGGAAGCAATTCCTATTTCGAACTTCTCCTCCTGGAATAAATTGAAGTTCAGCCTTTTATTGGAACAAAGCTTCAACGTTCCCCAAAATGCTCAGCTTTTTTGATTTGCCCAAAAGTTTTCAAAAGTCAAAAGAAGTTTCAACGCATTTTTCTTTAGAATTCAAAAATTTGCTTTCAATGTTTTCCAATACGAAAATTCATTTTAACCATTTCCATGACGGAAAACTCATTGAAATGTTTTTCCAGAAAAAAAAAACGCAAAACTTCCTGGAACAAATCGTCCCAAAAATTCAGTTTCTATCAATTTTCTCCAAGTTTTCTAGATTGGATTTATCCCCAGGAATAGACCCAAAATTAATAACCGTCAATTTTGCCCTTATTCAAAAAAAAATCCAGGAAGAAAGTATACCTGTTACCTTGGAGCAAAGGTTCAACTTTCCCCAAAATGGTCACCTTTTCCTCCAGAAAACGAATCTAATCTCATTCTTTGTTAGAAATAAAGTCCATTTTTCCAGAGAGCAATTCCTATTTCGAACTTCTCCTCCTGGAATAAAATGAAGTTCAGCCTTTTATTGGAACAAAGCTTCAACGTTCCCCAAAATGCTCAGCTTTTTTGATTTGCCCAAAAGTTTTCAAAAGTCAAAAGAAGTTTCAACGCATTTTTCTTTAGAATTCAAAAATTTGCTTTCAATGTTTTCCAATACGAAAATTCATTTTAACCATTTCCATGACGGAAAACTCATTGAAATGTTTTTCCAGAAAAAAAAAACGCAAAACTTCCTGGAACAAATCGTCCCAAAAATTCAGTTTCTATCAATTTTCTCCAAAGTTTTGAGGGTTGGATTTATCCCCAGGAATAGACCCAAAATTAATAACAGTCAATTTTGCCCTTATTCAAAAAAAAATCCAGGAAGAAAGTATACCTGTTACCTTGGAGCAAGGGTTCAACTTTCCCCAAAATGGTCATCTTTTCCTCCAGAAAACGAATCTAATGTCATTCGTTGTTAGAAATAAAGTCCATTTTTCCAGAAAGCAATTCCTATTTCGAACTTCTCCTCCTCCTGGAATAAATTAAAGTTCAGCCTTTTAACAATTGGAACAAAGCTTCCACGTTCCCCAAAATGCTCAGCTTTTTTGATTTGCCCGAAATTTTTCAAAAATTCACAAGTTTCAACGCATTTTTCTTTAGACTTCGAAATTGCTTTCAATGTTTTCCAATACGAAAATTCATTTTAACCATTTCCATGACGGAAAACTCATTGAAATGTTTTTCCAGAAAAAAAACGCAAAACTTCCTGGAACAAATCGTCCCAAAAATTCAGTTTCTATCAATTTTCTCCAAAGTTTTCTAGATTGGATTTATCCCCAGGAATAGACCCAAAATTAATAACCGTCAATTTTGCCCTTATTCAAAAAAAAATCCAGGAAGAAAGTATACCTGTTACCTTGGAGCAAGGGTTCAACTTTCCCCAAAATGGTCACCTTTTCCTCCAGAAAAAGAATCTAATGTCATTTGTTGTTAGAAATAAAGTCCATTTTTCCAGAAAGCAATTCCTATTTCGAACTTCTCCTCCTCCTGGAATAAATTGAAGTTCAGCCTTTTATTGGAACAAAGCTTCAACGTTCCTCAAAATGCTCAGCTTTTTTGATTTGTCCGAAATTTTTCAAAAATTCACAAGTTTCAACGCATTTTTCTTTAGAATTCGAAATTGCTTTCAATGTTTACCAAAACGAAAATTCATTTTAACTATTTCCATGACGGAAAACTCATTGAAATGTTTTTCCAGGAAAAAAACGTAAAACTTCCTGGAACAAATCGTCCCAAAAATTCAGTTTCTTCAATTTTCTCCAAAGTTTTCAGGGTTGGATTTATCCCCAGAAATAGACCCAATTTTAATAACCGTCAATTTTGACCTTTTTCAAAAAGTCTTCCAGGAAGAATGTATACTTGTTACCTTGGAGCAAGGGTTCAACTTTCCCCAAAATGGTCACCTTTTCCTCCAGAAAAAGAATCTAATGTCATTTGTTGTTAGAAATAAAGTCCATTTTTCCAGAAAGCAATTCCTATTTCGAACTTCTCCTCCTCCTGGAATAAATTGAAGTTCAGCCTTTTATTGGAACAAAGCTTCAACGTTCCTCAAAATGCTCAGCTTTTTTGATTTGTCCGAAATTTTTCAAAAATTCACAAGTTTCAACGCATTTTTCTTTAGAATTCGAAATTGCTTTCAATGTTTACCAAAACGAAAATTCATTTTAACTATTTCCATGACGGAAAACTCATTGAAATGTTTTTCCAGGAAAAAAACGTAAAACTTCCTGGAACAAATCGTCCCAAAAATTCAGTTTCTTCAATTTTCTCCAAAGTTTTCAGGGTTGGATTTATCCCCAGAAATAGACCCAATTTTAATAACCGTCAATTTTGACCTTTTTCAAAAAGTCTTCCAGGAAGAATGTATACTTGTTACCTTGGAGCAAGGGTTCAACTTTCCCCAAAATGGTCACCTTTTCCTCCAGAAAACGAATCTAATCTCATTCTTTGTTAGAAATAAAGTCCATTTTTCCAGGAAGCAATTCCTATTTCGAACTTCTCCTCCTGGAATAAATTGAAGTTCAGCCTTTTATCGAAACAAAGCTTCAACGTTCCCCAAAATGCTCAGCTTTTGTCGATTTACCCAAAATTTTTCAAAAATCGCAAGTTTCAACGCATTTTTCTTTATAATTCGAAATTGCTTTCAATGTTTTCCAAAATGAAAATTCATTCAAAGTCCTTACCGAAACTCGTGTGGTGCCAGAAAGAAAGGGCGTGAAGTTGCTGAAACAATTTGGTAAATTGGTAATTTGGTTGTTGTCTTTTGCAAACATTTTTCTAAAATAAAAAGTTAAGAGCAAGCTAATTGATTCATTTCGCAATTGAAGGAATGTACATACAGAAATGAAGAAAACTTGATATGGTAGCCAGATGAGTCGGTCGGATTTCCTCAATCGAAACTTCAAAAATCCCCAATATAAGGAGGTTTGGAAGAAAAATCCCCAGATAATATTTTAAATTTTTATTGTTTATTTTATTTCATATTCTAATTATTTCTGTACTTAAAATATCCTCCTCGTTTTTTAATATTGTCGTAAAATGAAGTGGCTGTCAAAAAATCCCTAAAATCTACAAATAATAACACAATAATAGGCAAATAATAGACAAGCTTTTTGCACAATTATCATAAACAGAAATCACTTGGGAATCCCCTAAAACAAAGTGTTTGCGGTGTTTGACAATTTGCATCTGCTTGTTTATACATAACGTCGAATTGGGTCGCTTCTACAGTATTACACATCTTTTGTACGGCGACAATAGATGGCGCAGCTTAAGAGTAATTAATAAAGTCACTAAATGTGGAAAGTACCGCAATTCAATGTCCCAACGTGTTACAGAGAGAAGTACATTTTCGGACACAATATGGCGGATTACAGCTACAATCTGCCTGTTTCATGCCTATTGTTGTGTTTTGTGGATTGTGGGTTATGTGTCATATTTGTTTATTTTATTGTATATAGGTGTAAATTAATTTTTAAGTACATTTTTCTCTCGCGAAATTTCGTTTTTACTTTTTGGGAATAAAAATGCCAAGTTGTTGTTTTATCTTTTAAAACGAGCAAATTTTTGTTTTCTATTTTGAATTTCGCGCGGCGCGGCGCGGACACAATATGGCCGCCTATTGCGGTACTTTCCTCATTTAGTGACTTTAGTAATGAATATAGCCCCTCTACTTTGAATCACAGTATTTAAATAGAGACGTAGCGCACCTTGGAGCAAAACTAATACCAACGTCGAGACCTAAAAAGTCCCTACCTTTATGAGGGAAATTCAAACCCTATATCCTGTATCGTAAACAGCTGGAACCCTTTTGCCCAACTGTTCTTACATTTACGTGCACAACAACCGGGCATTTTGTAGATAATTATGTACTTAAATACAAAAACCAATCTACCAGTACTGTCAGTGTCAACTGTTCTACTGAAAGCCTAGTGACTTTCAGTGCAACCAACGTGATTTTGCTCCAAGGAAGGCGCTACTATTCAAAGTAGAGGGGCTATAGTAATGAATATAGCCCCTCTACTTTGAATAGTAGCACCTTCATTGGAGCAAAATCACGTTGGTTGCACTGAAAGTCACTAGGATTTCAGCAAAACAGTTCAAACAGTTGACATTGACAGTACTGGCAGATTGGTTTTTGCATTCAAGTTCATAATTATCTGCAAAATGCCCGGTTGTTGTGCACGTAAATGTAAGAACACTTGGGCAAAGGGGTTCCACTTGTTCCAGCTGTTTAGGATACATGATATATGTTTTGAATTTCCCTCATAAAGGTAGGGACTTTTTTCGTCTCGATGTTGGTATCAAGTTCAATCGTAGTAAATAAAACGTTGCCATTACAAGGTTTCGTTTTAATTTCTCTTACAAATTTCACAAACTACTCCACATACAGTCGAATGCAAAACATTTTGGGTTGTTTTTCATGTCATGTCAAGTCAAACATGTCGTTTTTTTCAAAGATATGCAACCAAATAGCAATAACGTTTGTTCCACATTCGAATTTACCGCGTAATTTTGGAATCAAAATGGCGGCCGAATTGCGCTACTTTGGAGATATAGTGACTTTGGTAATGAAATAAATATCGAAGAAGATAGATTCTCTGTTAGAAGAATACAGATTGCTCTTATAGTATTACCAATTTTAGTTTAGTTAGGTAAAGTACTATTAAAATAATTTCCCCAATAATTTTTTCCCCCAAAAAAATACACAATGCACAAAAAATCCCCTCATTTTTGGGGAAAATACCTTAATCTGGCAACCCTTGATATCTCAGCTCGTTATGGTTATTGCACCATTTCCTTGCCCAATTCGCAATCATCTTTACAATTCCAAAAAGTTTGTTGCGCTATTCTGTTCGGACGGTAATTACGTTGGAACGCGAAAACCTTCCGCGCTGGTTTAATTGTTGTTGTTGTTGGTCGTGTTGTTTATAAAAAAAAGAGACCATCGAAAATTCGAGGCACCATTTGGGTTTCCACACGAAACGTTCCATTGCGAGAGAGAGGTGGGGGGGCTCGCCAAGGCCAATTTTAACGCGTTACGTCACGAATTTTAAAATAATTGATGAGGTTACCTTTACGAATTTCCTACGTAATCTACGTCTCAAATTGAAGCGAGCAATCCGTGGCCCCGCTGCCCATTAGGAAGGAGGCCTATACAGTCGCAGTTACTGCATTAATTTTTATAAAAGAGTGCGCAATACACACGTAATTGATTCCTGCACGGAGTGCGTGTGCGTCGGTATTTCGATTTGAATGTATGTATATGAATCATTTGTTTATGCATATCAATCGATGTAATAATTCGGTTCCGAATGCAAATCATATGTATGTGCGTCTGTGTGTACTTTAGGCGTTATTACTTCGATGTGGGAAGCTTCCATAAATTCAGCATAGCGATTCGATGAGTTCGGGGATTATCAATTTCCGAAATGGTTTACGACATATGAATTGTTATCCTGATTATCCTCCTATCGATTGATACGGAGCAGCCGATTTCGGCCACGAACCTTTTTCAGCGTAAGCGGAGGATTATGGTACGTTGATAAGTACGCCGACTTCGGCCACCGTTCTACCTGAATTGCTTAGGGCTTAGCCGAGGGTTTCAATGGGTCGGTGTAATCGAAATGCGCCCTGCTGTCAAATTGTAAGCGAATCAATACACCAATGATTTTGAGAAAAATGGTTCATTGGAAAATTTTTAGTATCAACCAATTATCCGCTAGTTAATAACTTGGCTTTAGTGTAGAGAGCAAATGTTCCTTTTTACAATATCTACATTTGCAACACACATTCAAGATAAATTATTAGTCCTATTCGTTTTGCTAAATGGCTACATGGCCTAACGAGCCATAATCCTTACTAATCCTACTGATAAAATCGCGTGACCGAAGTCGGCTGTGATTTTCTTCTCTGAGGGGAATGGTGGCCGAAGTCGGATGTCCCCGATTGATACATATAACAACCACTACAACAATTAAAAAGTATTCCATGTAAATATCAATTATATCGAAATGAGGTTACGTCTATGCAGTATTTAAACATTAGGATTGTTATGGATTGGAGGTCTGAATGTTGATTCGAATATAGATATGATATCTATTCAAAAAAATGCATGTAAGAGGTTTGAAAATGTTGCTGTTGGCGGAACTGACATTGGCTTGATTCAATCCCATCTTTCTCAATTTCATGGTGAGGTTACTATTACAACATCATTTTTATCAGTGCTCCGAGCTAACAGTTACTTAAATTTCAAAAAATGTTCTCTCCCTCTTATTTCCCATTTCAATACATAAAAATTTAATGACGCTTTGCTTTCTGGGAAAGCTTGAAGCCTCGCTTCAGGAAAGGAATGAAGTTTACCTATTTTTCTAGAGATTTGGAAGAAATTTCGCGACATGGAAACTGAATATGTTTTCTGAGAGAAATGGATTCAAATTTGTTTTTGGAAAATTTTGAGTAAGTAAGAGGGAGAGTTCGGAAAATAGATTTTGGTTCTAAAAACTAATAAAATTAAAGTTAGTTTCCTAGAAAAAAGAAAATGACAGCAATTGAAACTTAGGGGAAGGTTGAAATTTTGTTGCAATGTAGGATCAAACTTGATATTTCCCCCAGAAGTCTTTCTGGAAGGAAGTTAAAATGTACTTTCCTTCTGAAAATTGGTAAATTGCAGTTCGAATAATTGCAACAATTGAAAATTTCAAATTATGAAAACTTTGGGGAAAATGCAAAGAGACTGTGTTTTTAGGTGAAATTGACGATTTGTTCTAGGGAGAAATAAATTCTTGCCTTATTTTTATAGGAACAATTGTATAAGAGCATTACGTTGAGAGAAGTAGGTCCTGAAATTTGTTTCAAATTCTCGAAAATTTTAGACAGATCAGAAGATGCTGGGATATACATGGACGAACTGTACTTTTATCATAGAGATATATGGAAGAGATTTAAATTAGAAAGTTATTTTTCTAGAGATTTGGAAGAAATTTCGCGACATGGAGACTGAATATGTTTTCTGAGAGAAATGGATTCAAATTTGTTTTTGGAAAATTTTGAGTAAGTAAGAGGGAGAGTTCGGAAAATAGATTTTGGTTCTAAAAACTAATAAAATTTAGGTTAGTTTCCTAGAAAAAAGAAAATGACGGCAATTGAAAGTTTGGGGAAGATTGAAATTTTGTTGCAATGTAGGATCAAACTTGATATTTCCCCGAGAGGTCTTTCTGGAAGAAAGTTAAAATGTACTTTCCCTCTGAAAATTGGTAAATTGCATTTCGAATAATTGCAACAATTGAAAATTTCAAATTATGAAAACTTTGGGGAAAATGCAAAGAGACTGTGTTTTTAGGTGAAATTGACGATTTGTTCTAGGGAGAAATAAATTCTTGCCTTATTTTTAGAGAAACAATTGTATAAGAGCATTACGTTGAGAGAAGTAGGTCCTGAAATTTGTTTCAAATTCTCGAAAATTTTAGACAGATCAGAAGATGCTGGGATATACATGGACGAACTGTACTTTTATCATAGAGATATATGGAAGAGATTTAAATTAGAAAGTTATTTTTCTAGAGATTTGGAAGAAAATTCGCGACACGGAGACTGAATATGTTTTCTGAGAGAAATGGATTCAAATTTGTTTTTGGAAAATTTTGAGTAAGTAAGAGGGAAAGCTCGGATTAAGCTTTGCTTTCTGGAAAGAATAAAAATAGACTTTGGTTCTAAAAACTAATAAAATCAAGGTTAGTTTCATAGAAAAAAGAAAACGACAGCAATTGAAAGTTTGGGGAAGGTTGAAATTTTGTTGCAATGTAGGATCAAACTTGATATTTCCCCCAGAGGTCTTTCTGAAAGAAGGTTAAAATGTACTTTCCTTCTGAAAATTGGTAAATTGCAGTTCGAATAATTGCAACAATTGAAACTTTCAAATTATGAAAACTTTGGGGAAAATGCAAAGAGACTGTGTTTTTAGGTGAAATTGACGATTTGTTCTAGGGAGAAATAAATTCTTGCCTTATTTTTAGAGAAACAATTGTATAAGAGCATTACGTTGAGAGAAGTAGGTCCTGAAATTTGTTTCAAATTCTCGAAAATTTTAGACAGATCAGAAGATGCTGGGATATACATGGACGAACTGTACTTTTATCATAGAGATATATGGAAGAGATTTAAATTAGAAAGTTATTTTTCTAGAGATTTGGAAGAAATTTCGCGACATGGAGACTGAATATGTTTTCTGAGAGAAATGGATTCAAATTTGTTTTTGGAAAATTTTGAGTAAGTAAGAGGGAGAGTTCGGAAAATAGATTTTGGTTCTAAAAACTAATAAAATTTAGGTTAGTTTCCTAGAAAAAAGAAAATGACGGCAATTGAAAGTTTGGGGAAGATTGAAATTTTGTTGCAATGTAGGATCAAACTTGATATTTCCCCGAGAGGTCTTTCTGGAAGAAAGTTAAAATGTACTTTCCCTCTGAAAATTGGTAAATTGCATTTCGAATAATTGCAACAATTGAAAATTTCAAATTATGAAAACTTTGGGGAAAATGCAAAGAGACTGTGTTTTTAGGTGAAATTGACGATTTGTTCTAGGGAGAAATAAATTCTTGCCTTATTTTTAGAGAAACAATTGTATAAGAGCATTACGTTGAGAGAAGTAGGTCCTGAAATTTGTTTCAAATTCTCGAAAATTTTAGACAGATCAGAAGATGCTGGGATATACATGGACGAACTGTACTTTTATCATAGAGATATATGGAAGAGATTTAAATTAGAAAGTTATTTTTCTAGAGATTTGGAAGAAAATTCGCGACACGGAGACTGAATATGTTTTCTGAGAGAAATGGATTCAAATTTGTTTTTGGAAAATTTTGAGTAAGTAAGAGGGAAAGCTCGGATTAAGCTTTGCTTTCTGGAAAGAATAAAAATAGACTTTGGTTCTAAAAACTAATAAAATCAAGGTTAGTTTCATAGAAAAAAGAAAACGACAGCAATTGAAAGTTTGGGGAAGGTTGAAATTTTGTTGCAATGTAGGATCAAACTTGATATTTCCCCCAGAGGTCTTTCTGGAAGAAAGTTAGAATGTACTTTCCTTCTGAAAATTGGTAAATTGCAGTTCGAATAATTGCAACAATTGAAAATTTCAAATTATGAAAACTTTGGGGAAAATGCAAAGAGACTGTGTTTTTAGGTGAAATTGACGATTTGTTCTAGGAAGAAATAAGCCACATTTTTGGGCCGATTTGTTTTGTTATTGCTATTTTGCAAAACCGCTAATAATTTTTTGAATTTCTAACGTATACCATATTATGTAAAAAGCGATTCTGCAACTTTTTTTTCTCTTCAACTTTCTTCTAAATTCAATACTTACAAAGTTAGAAGCAAAACAAGTCGGAAGGTAAGAGGGGGGTTACCTCTTACATCCCCGTCAAAACACTAATGGACACTAAATGGACTAATGTGCTTTTTGGGAAAATTTAAGAACTTATTTGAGAAATTCTTTTTTAAGATATTTTCAAATGCTCATCCGATATTCGGTGCCCACGACGAGAAATCGAAAGTCCTTCTCCGTTTCGGATATAAAGGTCCGAGACCTCTCGATTATCCGAGGATCGACAAGGAAAACATTAAATACAAAGACGAGTGTTTGTTCACGAAGGGCCCGCGTCTCTACCTACTTACCTATTCGTATCCGTTTTACCGAACGGATGTGACGGGTTAACGTTTACGGAAAAATAATGAGTGCGCTCTTCCGGCCTTTATCATCGAATAGATAATAATGTCGCGAGTAAATCTCGATTACCGGGTTTTCCGAACGATAAGTGTGACTCAAACTGGATTTTCGGGGGTGAACTACCCCTTCGACAGTCGTTTAACCCTTCGGGGGGGGGGGGAGTTTTATAAGGAAATCACCGAAGAATCTAACCAAACATTTTCGAAAAAATTTGTACACTGTTAGTATATCCGTGATTTTCTTCGTCAAATTCGAAAACCTTGTCACAGTCTATGATACTTCTGTCTATGATATATCTAAACTGTGATATACGAGGGTATTATAATAGTAGTTATTTAAAGTACAAGTTTCAGAAGACGTCATATTCCAAGCCCGAGTCCGCGATTTTAAATCGAGCCGCTTGGGGCGACAGCTTATAGTCAACACTTACATACTACTTGCATCCCTACCCCATCGACGCGGCGGCCATATTTATTTTTAATTTTGTTTTGACAGAACATCAGACAGCATTAGGGAATATCTTGTTACCAAAAAATACCAAAAACAATCCTTTAATAACATAGAAACATAGAACATAGAAAAATATTACATGTGGGCTTGTGCTTTCTTTTGGCTGCCCCCAAGTGAAGATGGATTCGCCTACTTCATAGCTCGAATGATTAAATAAAATCTGCATATAATTGTTTTTAGGGTATATTATGATTTGCATTGTTTTTGGTAAAAATATGCGAATGAGCTTAAGCATCAAGAAAGTATGCGCAAAGTAGGCACTTCGCATAACTTTACCCATGAATGAGCGCCGCACAACGCTCAAAATAATCCGTTTTACGACTTCTCCTCTGGTTCACGCTCGACGGACTCTCCTTCTTTCTCTCTTTTTCCCGTCAGTCATTAATGCCCACCGGAACCTTCTTACCTTGCGTGGGCCGCCGTCGCCGCCGAAGAAGGAGAGCCGCCTCACCGTAATTCCTGTCGTCTCCTTCCTCGTGTGACGTGGAAAACGGCTCGGTTTTCTTTGTTTTTCCGTCGCCGTTCCAGACGTACTTTACGATTGCAGAGGATCGATCCTCGGGAATCGTAAAGTCCGTCTGGAGCGGCGAAAGTGAGAACGACGGAAAGTAAAAACGTCCCGAGACGGGGAAAGTCGTAAAGCGGATTACAAAAAGGGGTCGATGAAGGTTCAACTTTGGCACTGAGAGTCGGAGAGAGTTCTTATTGGTTTTCGCGTCGGGCGTCTCCACTTTCGCCACTTTGGATGTTTTTTGAAATTGGCTCCAATGTAGAATGCTCCAACAATGTCTTCTTGTTCTCCATATCAAGTATTGGGCTTATGCCTGTTTCGCCTTCCATTTTTTTTTCTTGGTCTAGCAATGCTTCTTCTGCCTCTACATTTATAGTTTAGATTATTTCATCTGACATTCTGTCTACATGCTCTTTCCATTTTCTCGTTGTTGGAATTCCAACAATATCTTTTTCATTATTTACTGTCTTATATAGCCCCTCATATTTCAATCTCCCGTCAATCTCTTCCGACTAGCAAGGTTATTTTTACACTCAGTATATATCTTTTGAAAATCATAAACTAGGCATCCAAAGGAACAAAAGCGCTTCAAATGTTTCCTATTTTCTGTTTTACTATTTGCAAGTTACAAATATTTGGTATCACAAGTTTAAAGTTTAAAAATGCCTAAAAAATGCATCGAAACTCCAATTTCGATGAAACTCCACAAAGTTACTTAGTACCATTCCCTTGAAGTACTAACGAAGTTTAGTACAATTATCTAAATTCGTTTTAATAATACGAATTTGTATTTCAAAAGTTAAAAATATCTGCTATCGAAATTTTCAAACTTCAAAAATTCCCAAAAAATCCATCGAAACTCCAATTTCGATGAAACTCCACAAAGTTACTTAGTACTATTTGCCTTGAAGTACTAACGAAATTTCGGGCAATTATCTCAATTCGTTTTAATAATACGAATTTTGAATTTCAAAAGTTAAAAATATCTGCTATCGAAAGTTTCAAACTTCAAAAATTCCCAAAAAATTCATCAACACTCCAATTTCGATAAAACTCCTCAAAGTTACTTGGTATCATTCCCTTGAAGTACTAACGAATTTTAGTACAATTATCTAAATTCGTTTTAATAATACGAATTTGAAATTAAACAGTTACAAATATCTGCTATCCCAAGTTTGAAGTTCAAAAATTCCCAAAAAATCCATCGAAACTCCAATTTCGACGAAACTCCCCAAAGTTACTTAATACCATTCCCTTGAAGTACTAACGAAATTTCGGGCAATTACCTTAATTCGTTTTAATAATACGAATTTGTATTTCAAAAGTTAGAAATATCTGTTATCACAAATTTGAAGTTTAAAAATTCCCAAAAAAATCTATCGAAACTCCAATTTCGATGAAACTCCCCAAAATTACTTAGTACCATTCCCTTGAAGTACTAACGAAATTTCGGGCAATTACCTTAATTCGTTTTAATAATACGAATTTGTATTTCAAAAGTTAAAAATATCTGCTATCGAAAGTTTCAAACTTCAAAAATTCCCAAAAAATTCATCAACACTCCAATTTCGATAAAACTCCTCCAAGTTACTTGGTATCATTCCCTTGAAGTACTAACGAAGTTTAGTACAATTATCTAAATTCGTTTTAATAATACGAATTTGAAATTAAACAGTTACAAATATCTGCTATCCCAAGTTTGAAGTTCAAAAATTCCCAAAAAATCCATCGAAACTCCAATTTCGACGAAACTCCCCAAAGTTACTTAATACCATTCCCTTGAAGTACTAACGAAATTTCGGGCAATTACCTTAATTCGTTTTAATAATACGAATTTGTATTTCAAAAGTTAAAAATATCTGCTATCGAAATTTTCAAACTTCAAAAATTCCCAAAAAATTCATCAACAGTCCAATTTCGATAAAACTCCTCAAAGTTACTTGGTATCATTCCCTTGAAGTACTAACGAAGTTTAGTACAATTATCTAAATTCGTTTTAATAATACGAATTTGAAATTAAACAGTTACAAATATCTGCTATCCCAAGTTTGAAGTTCAAAAATTCCCAAAAAATCAATCGAAACTCCAATTTCGACGAAACTCCCCAAAGTTACTTAATACCATTCCCTTGAAGTACTAACGAAATTTCGGGCAATTACTTTAATTCGTTTTAATAATACGAATTTGTATTTCAAAAGTTAAAAATATCTGCTATCGAAAGTTTGAAGTTCAAAAATTCCCAAAAAATCAATCGAAACTCCAATTTCGATGAAACTCCACAAAGTTACTTAGTACTATTTGCCTTGAAGTACTAACGAAATTTCGGGCAATTATCTCAATTCGTTTTAATAATACGAATTTTGAATTTAAAAAGTTAGAAATATCTGCTATCCAAAGTTTGAAGTTTAAAAATTCCCAAAAAATCCTTCGAAACTCCAATTTCGACGAAACTCCCCAAAGTTATTTAATACCATTCCCTTGAAGTACTAACGAAATTTCGGGCAATTACCGTAATTCGTTTTAATAATACGAGTTTGTATTTCAAAAGTTAAAAATATCTGCTATCGAAATTTTCGAACTTCAAAAATTCCCAAAAAATTCATCAACAGTCCAATTTCGATAAAACTCCTCAAAGTTACTTGGTACCATTCCCTTAAAGTACTAACGAAGTTTTGGACAGTTTCCTTAAATCGTTTCGATAATACGAATTTGGTTTTAAAAATTCACAAATATCTGTTATCGAAAGTTTGAAGTTCAAAAATTCCCAAAAAATTCATCGAAACTCCAATTTCGACGAAACTCCCCAAAGTTACTTAATACCATTCCCTTGAAGTACTAACGAAATTTCGGGCAATTACCTTAATTCGTTTTAATAATACAAATTTGTATTTCAAAAGTTAGAAATATCTGCTATCGAAAGTTTCAAACTTCAAAAATTTCCAAAAAATTCATCAACACTCCAATTTCGATAAAACTCTTCAAAGTTACTTGGTACCATTCCCTTAAAGTACTAACGAAGTTTTGGACAGTTTCCTTAAATCGTTTCGATAATACGAATTTGGTTTTAAAAATTCACAAATATCTGTTATCGAAAGTTTGAAGTTCAAAAATTCCCAAAAAATTCATCGAAACTCCGATTTCGACAAAACTCCCCAAAGTTACTTAATACCATTCCCTTGAAGTACTAACGAAATTTCGGGCAATTACCGTAATTCGTTTTAATAATACAAATTTGTATTTCAAAAGTTAGAAATATTTGCTATCGAAAGTTTCAAACTTCAAAAATTTCCAAAAAATTCATCAACACTCCAATTTCGATAAAACTCTTTAAAGTTACTTGGTACCATTCCCTTAAAGTACTAACGAAGTTTTGGACAGTTTCCTTAAATCGTTTCGATAATACGAATTTGGTTTTAAAAATTCACAAATATCTGTTATCGAAAGTTTGAAGTTCAAAAATTCCCAAAAAATTCATCGAAACTCCGATTTCGACAAAACTCCCCAAAGTTACTTAATACCATTCCCTTGAAGTACTAACGAAATTTCGGGCAATTACCGTAATTCGTTTTAATAATACAAATTTGTATTTCAAAAGTTAGAAATATCTGCTATCGAAAGTTTCAAACTTCAAAAATTTCCAAAAAATTCATCAACAGTCCAATTTCGATAAAACTCCTAAAAGTTACTTGGTAACATTCCCTTAAAGTACTAACAAAGTTTTACACGGTTTCCTTAAATCGTTTCAATAATACGAATTTGGTTTTAAAAATTTACAAATATCTGCTACCGAAAGTTTGAAGTTTAAAAATTCCCAAAAAATCCTTCGAAACTCCAATTTCGACGAAACTCCTCAAGCTTACTTAGTGCCACTCCCTTGAAGTACCAACGAAGTTTAGAATAATTACCCTAACTCATTTGAATAATATGAATTTTAGTCACGGGGTTTAGTTCTAGGGGTCCTTTAAACATTCTAAATCTCAGTTTCCCTATGCTTCCTCCTTTAAAAATTTAAAAGTTAGTTATGGTACCCTTTCTTAAGATTCCTTAAGGATTCCCTTAACTTGCAAGTTGTTGGAAATTTCACTGCAGCCTATTATAGGCAGTCTGAATTACCTCCAAATTAACAAAAAGATTCCAAAAGCTTTACGTGACCCTCTTAAAATCAACCTATTTTAAGCAAGGGACCAGAAAGATTCCAAAACCTTCCTAAGGCCATTAAGAGTTTTCCAAATTTTCTGAACCAGTTTCAGGTTTCATATGGACTTCTAGATTACAATAAGCAAGAATCAATGTGTTATAAGTGGTTCAGGATTACTTTAATCTTCCAAGTTCCTACTTCAGAACTCACCTCAGGTTACTTAGATTATCTCCACACAACCAGAAAGATCGCAAAAGCCTTTTATACCTTCCAAACTGTTTCAAACTTTCTAAGTATTTTAAGATTGCAATCAGAAAGGTGCAAGAGATTTCTTATGGTCTCTGAAACGTTCCCAAATCTACCAAAATCTTCTTAAGCTTCTAGGGAAAATTGAAATTAGTTCCTTACGTTCTTTCAAAGTTTCTTAGGCTTCTTTAAATGTTTCCAAACTTTGTCAAGTTTCCTAGAAACATCCATTTCAATGTGATTTCGGTCTTGAATAAATCGTTGATTGGGGGCGGGATAAATTGGTAATTAACAACTTAAATAGTACTATTTTTTGTAAAATAACTTATTTAATAATACAGGAAACTGTTTACCAGCTCTTCACACAGTTTCTATACAATTATATCATCGATTCTTTTTCTCTCTATCTCGCCTTCGTAATTTAATTATACCTTAGCGTTGCTATTTATAATATTAACATGATTTATATGTGAGATTTTTATTGTGTGCTCAAAGGGGTTTTTTGTTTCCAGGACGAAAAGTGCAAAGGTTCTAATCTCGCTGCGGTTGTTTGTCCGGTTCCTGGATCTGGGTCAGAGGTGAGTAGTTCGCTTATGTAATTTTTATGAGGTAACGGCTTAATGGAACGACGTTTTATAGAAACGGTCGGTTTTACGTTGGATACTAGAAGTGTCCGTTTAAAAATGCTACAATTGTCTTAATCGGACTATTACTGTATTCGTAATTATTACTAATTTGTATTGTGAAGATCTCGATTTTTTTTTTCTATTGCAATTGCGTATCGGTATTTTTTAATTCGAGATACCATCGTTCATACTTGAGATCATTAGAGAGGCCAAAATCATCAAGGTGAAATTTAATTATCGCTTTATTTCTGTAATCCAATCAATAGCATTGAAAGTATAGAATTGTGGGGAGTTATAAAAATGTGCGTTTTACCACAGAAATGCATTTCATTACATTGCGGCTCATTTAAAAATGGGTAAACAACAACAAAACCACAGATTCATGAGATTGATATTAATGTCTGAATGTCTTTCGTTTTCCACTTTAAAGTGTTGAAATAACCAATATTGTAATAAATTTTTCAAAAGGTAAAACTCAAAATTTTTAAATCACTTATTCAAAACAATCTAGAGTCACTTCTTTTTCCCTTTTTTATAAATTCTACCGGATTTATTCTAGATTCGTATCCAAGTCATATTGCGACTTTACTATTCGTCTGTGGAATCTACTTTAGAACGAAAATTTGCTGATTTATTCTAGATTATTAGAAAGGAAGAAGTGCCTCGTCTGGAACATTCCAACTTCGTTTAGGAAATTACAATTATCCAGATTAATAGACGGAGAAGGGTGAATGTTAGTGAAAGTCAGATTAAAACTTCCTTGCAGTTCCCTTGTTATTTGCTACATTTATTGATAGGAAAAGATATGTAACTCTTCTGGAAAATTCTAGATCAATTTGAAAACAAGTAATATGTAATTTTCCTGATTTATTCTAGATTAATAAGAAGATTTTTGATTCGTTTGGGAACAAGTCAAATTTGAATTCCCTTCATTATCTCGGCTTGCAAGATTTATCGTGAATTTTGATCTAGATTAATTATGTAGATCAAAAGTGGCTCACTTTAGACATTATATTCAATGGGGATTGTTGAGATTATGTTATTTATATTCAATCAATTACCAAGATGCTATCAATTTTTTATCAGTATTGTATGGGAAACATGATAATTCGTCCTATTGGTGGTATGTAAATTCGATATTTTAACAATTGAAATCTCACAAAGAAATATCGAAAATCGACTCGTTTCGTATGAAACTCAGACCTTATTGAATTAATTATCCGGCTTTTCTCAATTTTGTGTTAATTGATTTGAATATTTCTGCAACTAAAATGCCATTAAGAAATTATCTAAAGTGGCTCAATATATAATTGAGGTCTATATTCAGTCAATCAACCAGGTTCAATCCGTTCTCTATCAATATTGTATGGAAAACACGTCAATTCGTCACATTTATGTCATTTAAATTGGATATCTCTACAATTAAGATCTCACGAAAAAGGCAAAAGTGACTCAATTCATATAAACCTTAATTGAGGTAATTAATCTTGTTTTATAAATCTTGTATCGTTCTTGTATGGGAAACACGTAAATTCCCCCTACTTGTCATGTTAATTGGATATCTCTGCAATTAAAATCTCTTAAAAATGGAAAGGGACCCAATTCATATAAAAATCAATAAACCTTAATTAATCAATGAAGTAACTTATGAAGTAACGACATATAAATTCGTCATAGAATATTTCTACAATTAAATTGTCTCATATAAATTAGATATCTCTACAATTAAAATCTCACAAAAAATGCGAAGGTGACTCAATTCATATAAACCTTAATTGAGGTAATTAACATTGTTTTATAAATCTTGTATCGTTCTTCTATGGGAAACACGCAAATTCCCCTTACTTGTAATGTAATTTGGACATCTCTGTAATTAAAATCTCTTAAAAATGGAAAGGGACCCAATTCATATAAAAATCAATAAATCTCATTTAATTAATGAAGTAACTTATGAAGTAATGAAGTCAAACATATATAAATTCATCATAGAATATTTCTACAATTAAATTGTCTCATTTAAATTGGATATCTCTACAATTAAAATTTCACAAAAAATGCGAAAGTGACTCAATTCATACAAACCTTAATTGAGGTAATTAACCTTGTTTTATAAATCTCGTATCGTTCTTGTATGGGAAACACGTAAATTCCCCCTACTTGTCATGTAAATTAGATATCTCTGTAATAAAAATCTCAAATGGAAAGGGACCCAAAATTCATATAAAAATCAATAAACCCCATTTAATCAATGAAGTTACTTATGAAGTAATGAAGTAAAACATATATAAATTCATCATAGAATATTTCTACAATTAAATTGTCCCATATAAATTAGATATCTCTACAATTAAAATCTCACAAAAAATTCGAACGTGACTCAATTCATATAAACCTTAATTGAGGTAATTAAACTTGTTTTATAAATTTTGTATCGTTTTTATTGTATGGGAAACACGTAAATTCCCCCTACTTGTCATGTTAATTGGACCTCTCTGTAATTAAAATCTCTTAAAAATGGAAAGGGACCCAATACATATAAAAACCAATAAACCTTATTTAATTAATGAAGTAACTTATGAAGTAATGAAGTAAAACATATATAAATTCATCATAGAATATTTTTACAATTAAATTGTCTCATTTAATTGGATATCTCTACAATTAAAATCTCATAAAAAAGCAAAAGTGACTCAATGCATATAAACCTTAATTGAGGTAATTAACCTTGTTTTATAAATCACGTATCGGTCTTGTATGGGAAACTCGTAAATTCCCCCTACTTGTCATGTTAATTGGATATCTCTGTAATTAAAATTTCTTAAAAATGGAACGGGACCCAATTCATATAAAAATCAATAAACCTTACTTAATCAGTGAAGTAACTTATGAAGTAATGAAGTAAAACTTATATAAATTTATCATAGAATATTTCTACAATTAAATTGTCTCATTTAAATTGGATATCTCTACAATTAAAATCTCAAAAAATGCGAAAGTGACTCAATTCATACAAACCTTAATTGGGGTAATTCACCTTGTTTTATAAATCTTGTATCGTTCTTGTATGGGAAACACGTAAATTCCCCCTACTTGTCATGTAAATTGGATATCTCTGTAATTAAAATCTCTTAAAAATGGAAAGGGACCCAATTCATATAAAAATCAATGAACCTTATTTAATCAATTAAGTAACTTATGAAGTAATGACATATATAAATTCATCATAGAATATTTCTACAATTAAATTGTCTCATTTAAATTGGATATCTCTACAATTAAAATCTCACAAAAAATGCGAAAGTGACTCAATTCATACAAACCTTAATTGGGGTAATTAACCTTGTTTTATATATCTTGTATCGTTCTTGTATGGAAAACACGTAAATTCCCCCTACTTGTCATGTAAATTGGATATCTCTGTAATTGAAATCTCAAATGGAAAGGGACCCAAAATTCATATAAAAATCAATAAACCCCATTTAATCAATGAAGTTACTTATGAAGTAATGAAGTAAAACATATATAAATTCATTATAGAATATTTCTACAATTAAATTGTCTCATATAAATTAGATATCTCTACAATTAAAATCTCACAAAAAAGCAAAAGTGACTCAATGCATACAAACCTTAATTGGGGTAATTAACCTTGTTTTATAAATCTTGTATCGTTCTTGTATAGGAAACACGTAAATTCCCCCTACTTGTCATGTAAATTGTATATCTCTGTAATTAAAATCTTATGACACTTTTAATAAAAACATATTAATTAAAAATGTATTTCTATTCTTTATTTATTAAGAAAGTAATTACATTGGTATAAATTAGATTATAATTAAAATATAATTTAAGTATTTTCCTCAACAATTTTTTAATTACATGGCCAGGTACTAAGTGTTATTAAATAAATTGACACTTAATTAAAAATAGATAAGTAACCAAAATAAATTAATTTAATGTAAAAGTTAATAATAAATGCTAATTAAATATTTAGCAATAATTTATAACCTTAATATTACGAGTTTTTGATCGGGACTACCAGTTGACCTCATATGATTCTTTGACCAGCGCTCTCCGCCCTCTATCTCGAAAACAGTTCGAGGTATGAGGAAATGACAAATACAAAAGTTGTAGAGAATTTGATTCTCTACAATATCGATAATAAATACAAATAGCGTAAAACCCATAGAAAACGAGATATTTGCAAAAAATAGAAAAAAAATCGATTTTTGTGACTTTTGACCCCCGACTTTAAAACTTGCGACCATGTGAATTTTGAGTAAAGTTTTATGATGCCAAAATAGAAGTTTTTTACCTGTTAATATACTGGGTATGTCGATTTTCCTAAGTGAACCCCCTATAATGACCGGACTATAATAAAATGTATTGCTGGCGTAGTAGCTGTTTAAAACTTGTGAGACATGATGGGCAGACAGTATTTTTCGCTTATTTTGTACTGTAAACCAAGGGAATGCTTTTGGAATCTTTGTGATTTGTCTTCCAATTTTTCGAATTTTCAAATTTGGTGGTCGACATAATGTCATAATTTAGTGTGGGTGGTAGGTGGTAGGTATCGGTTCCTGATGGCGCCTTTAGGCCGATTCCCGTCTCGTCACCCAATAAGTCCGGAGATTAGATAAGCTCCCCATATGGTACCTACTCGAAAAAGATCTCTTCGTCCCTCTCTGGCGTGGGAGTGCGCGGGTTAACCACAAAACGCACATACAAACACCGACAATAATAGTAATAATAACAGCGAAACGACGAATGACGATGATTAAAGCACAAAAGTTACGATCGTGTTCCCACCCACAACACTCCATTCTCTCCTTTTCTATCTCTCTCTCTCTCTCGCACGCAACATATTCGTTCAGTTGGGTTCGGTTCAGTTTTCAGCCGTTCCGCTCTCTCCCAGCACATTCTGGTCCAAACTTTTCTACCAACGGGTCGATCTGCGCGTTTCGTAAAGAGAAGTTTTCGGTTTCTCACGGTCTACAGATACGTAACTGCCGAGCGTTCCCTCTCTCGCTCTATTCATCTCTTTTCTTTCTCGAAGGAGGCCAGGCGCGTACCAGTTTGCTGTTTCGATTTTTTGGAGTTTCGCCGGAAATTATGCGCGCCACTGGAAACCGTAAGTCGCCAAAAATTTGAACTTTAAGTGAGGTTATGGGACGTTCAAAAGTCGATTTTGCCTGTTAATTTCTCTTCTACATTTTGGAGTTTTCACATTTTTGAACTACGAAGGCAAAATCACTAGTCACTAGATATATAAAGTACCGCAAACTCCACCATTTTTGGGCAAAAATTTGGCCCCAAATTTGAATTGCTAATGTTAAATAAAAATCAATTTTATACTAAATTGTTAAAAAAAGCACAACTGTATCAACATGATGCGTTAATAATTGAAACCCAGATAGTAAGGCAATTAATTTCATTCAAAATAATCATTTTAGCTACGCTCGCATTAAAATACATGTTTAAATTTGTATCTAAGTGCCAATCTTAAAACAATAAATTTGATACATTGTTTGCAATTTTAGAAACGAATTTGGGTAAATGTTTACCTAGACCACTTCTGCCCCCGGGGCGCTTGGTTTATCCTTGCCCCCTTGCGTTTACAACGCATTTTCAAGTCACTCCGCTATGCCCTTGGTGCATTTGTTATTTCTTGGGCAAATATCTGTGTATATCGTTACTTATTACTACCTTCAGAGGAAAGTTGCAATATATAGGCGAAGTGGCTTAAGTAAACATTTACCAAAGTCGGTAACAAATTTTTGCCCAAAAATGACGGAGTTGGCGCTACTTTATATATCTGGTGACTTTAAAAATCTTGCATCTATCTCGATAAAGTTAAAACACTAAATTTGATACATTCTTTGCAATTTTAGAAAGGAACCTTTGGGTAAATGTTTTCCTAGGCCACTTCTGCCCCGGGGCGCTTGGTTTATCCTTGCCCCCTTGCATTTACAACGCATTTTCAAGTCACTCCGCTATGCCCTTGGTGCCTTTGTTATTTCTTGGGCAAATATCTGTGTATATCGTTACTTATTACTACCTTCAGAGGAAAGTTGCAAAATATAGGCGAAGTGGCTTAAGTAAACATTTACCAAAGTCGGTTTCGCCCGTGTACTTTCTCTTCCTGTTTCGGTATTTTGAGTGTTGAATGTTTTTATTGCACATTTTGGAGTTTTCTTTTGGAGCGACATCTATCTCGAGAAATTTGTTATAAATTTTATCTACACTCGCATTAAAATACGTTTGAATTCTTATCTAACTGCCAATCTTAAAGTACTAAATTTGATACATTAGTTGCTATTTTAGAAACGAATTTGTGTATATTGTGTATTAATGGGAATGATTATTAATAAATAAAGTATTTGTAATAAGACAATTTGTTACTAATGAAAAGAACAACAATAATAATTACCTGTTAACGATTCGCGATTTAAAATAAGTTTTCAAATAAAAACCCTATATTTAAAGAAAAAGTTATATTGCCGTCTGTATAACACGTCAATCCCCGATCGCTACGTTAAACCGAATATCTCCCGTCCCGCCGCACCGCGGTCTCGCTCGTCGGCTCGTGGTTCCCTAAGAAGCTGACATCACCCCTTTTCCGTTGAGGCCTCTCGTCTCGACGAATACTGCGTATACAGGGTGGTGGCTGTAGACGCGATGGTGACTGATGCCAACATACCTTTTTTGTTACTAAAGCAATTTGTAAAATGATCACACTTAAATGCCAGATGACCCTTTTAATATTTCCTGTATACATGAACCGAAGTAGTCCAGTCAAGGGAAAAATCGGGTCTTACCTCCGAATTCTTTGACTGTGAACCGATTTACATGAAATTTTGGAATTAGTCGTATCTTAGCCTTAACTTCAATTGGCCCCCTTCTAGGGGGTGGAAATTTTTTGGCCAAAATAACCTCGTGAATCGATAGAGGACACAATTCTAAGCAAAAAGTGTTCTATATTTTTTTTTAATTCAATACTTCTTGAGTTATTCGTGATTGAAAACTTGCCATTTTCATTGAAAAATTACACTTTCTCGGTCGGTTTTTTGCGAATAACTTAAAAACAATGCGTCTAACGAAAAAAAGTGTAAGAACCATAATTGTAGCTTATAAAAAAACAAAGAGACATGTTTTTTTAGAAATCTTCTAGTTACAATCAAAAGCGAGATATGGTAGGTGAAAGAAGACTTTATTTTACAAAATAGAAAAAACAACGTATAGTTTTTGGACCATAACTCCTTCAATTTGAAAGCTATCACAACCATAAAAAAGCATTGTGAAAGTGATTTGATAGGCTGTAAGATAAAGCAGCTTTTTGGATATCCAGCACCCTTAATTTTGTAAAGGTAGGGGGTTAAAGGGCTCAATACAGCCCTTTCGGCGTTATTCTTCGGAAATCTTCGTTATTTTTCATTGAATTTTCGTTAAAACGAAAGCTACATTTTAATCTTTTTCGAAATTTTACGTATCTATCGTCGTTTATAAAGTTATTTCGAAAAAAAGAAAGTTTTATAGAAATATTAAAACAAAACGTTGAAATTAACATTTTTCAAAAAGTATGCATTTTAAACCTGTCAAACTGTTTGAGCATATAAATAACACTAAAATGAAAGACATTGTAGAGGGAAAACGATACATTTCAATTTTGGTGGTAGTGGGGTTCATTTTACTGCTCAAAAAATTTTTTGAGTAGTAAATTTTTTTCTCAACGTATCTCGCTTAGTTTGAATGCAATCGAAATTTAGCAGTGCTCATTTTAACGGTCTTTTTAAGCACTACACAAAGTGTTTTCAGGATTATACCCGTAAAATCGATCATTTTTCTGTTATTTCAAGTTGAATACACCAATTCGACCATATACGAAAAAAAGTCTTTTCACCCACCATATCTCGCTTTTTATTGCAACTAGAAGATTGCTAAAAAATCATGTCTCTTCGTTTCTTTATAAGCTACAATTATGTTTCTTACACCTTTGTCGCTAGACGCATAGTTTTTCAGTTATTTCCAAAAAACCGCCCGAAAATGTGTCATTTTTCAATCACGAATAACTCAAAAAGTATCGAATTTTCAAAAAAAAAATATAGGACACTTTTTGCTTACAATTGTGTCCTCTATCGATTCACGAGGTTATTTTGGCCAAAAAATCCACCCCCCAGAAGGGGTGGAAACCACCCCGGTCGGGTCAATGTCACTTTTGAAGTTAAGGGTTAGATAAGCCAAAATTTCATGTAAATCGGTTAATAGTCAAAGATTATCGCTTCAATAACTGGACTAAAGTTGTAACGTACGAACCGTTGATTGAAATTCTCTAACTTAACAATTTTAGCCAAAGTTACTTAGTGTTATATTTAAGGACATTCTAATTGTAGAAATATCCAATACACGTAAAACGAATTAATA
Source organism: Cryptocephalus moraei (assembly GCA_946251905.1). Classification (NCBI taxonomy): domain Eukaryota; kingdom Metazoa; phylum Arthropoda; class Insecta; order Coleoptera; family Chrysomelidae; genus Cryptocephalus; species Cryptocephalus moraei. Next base: position 17,068,938 of record OX276465.1, on the reverse strand, counting down.
TACCTTTCACACTAACAAGATAAAATTAATAAGAACGGATTAATCAATTAAATTAAAGTATTGTTATTATTATTATCTCAATTGGGTTTTAGACAGATTGTCAATTGCGACTTTTTAAACAAAATTTTAATTTCAGACATACCCAATTTAAATACCACGAATCGTCATATTTCCCATATAATAATGATAAAAATGCATCAAATCTAATCAAGTTTTATGTTGATTAATTCGGCCACTTTTGATCTAGATAATCAATCTGGAATGGATCTGGCATATATATTGGGAAATCTCGAATCTCGACTTTCCCCCAAACAAATCCTAAAATATCCCAGGAAAGACGCCCTTTTTATTCAGCAAATTTAGCCAATCTGGGAGTCGCTAATTCAACTTGTTTCCAAATTAATCTACCGTAATCCAGAAGAGTCATTCTATCAATAAATGTAGCAAATCTAGCCAACAAGGGGACTGTAACGAAGTTCTAATCTGATTTGCACCCAGATGAATCTAATCCTTCTCTATCTGTTAATCTGGATGTCTCAAAGGACTGTTCTTTTCTATCATTTCATAAATTCCTTCTTTAATTTGTAATTTTGAATTTGTTATATATTTTTATATAATATTCAAATGATTTGTTAGCATACCTTCTATTTTTCGAAATAGGAAAGTTGTATTTAGACTTTTGAAATCCAAAATTCGTCAAAAAATAGAACTATATTCGATTATTCGGAATATGAACAGTCAATTTAAGAAAAAATACGGAAAATACTGTTTTTACAATAGAACATTAATCTATGCATGTAAGATTCATATTTTTTTGAAATCATACAAATTCCATTTTTGTGACTTGATTGAAATTTGAGAAATTGTTCAACCTTACCTTGCTAATTGAAATGGAAAAACGGTCTTTTAAGTGAGTTAGAACATACCGAAATTAAGCATATTGAAATTGAATCCAGAAACTGAAATTCCGATCCAATCGTGAGTCCTCGCTAACGTTCCAATTTTTGTAGAATTTGAGCAACTTTACACCAAACTTTTGTATCTGTGATTAATTCTCACCGGTAGTTCCCCGAGAATTGTCGCTTGGCGTGTTTTGTAAATCATTTGGGATTTTGATTTCGAATGCGATAAGTAATGGTTCTAAGAATTTCAGGCGAGATGTACAAATACAGATTAGACTTAACACTCTAGATAGCCTCCATAAGCTGAAATGTTGTAAATAAAGGTGACGTTTAAAATAGATTATCTACATTTAGGTGGATCATTAGGGGAATTTGTGTGTTATCAGGCTGTGTTGTATGTCATATCTTTCTAGGAGTGTAACTGTTTCTCAAATTCATAAAAAAAACACTTTCGAAATTATCTTTTTAAGCAGATTTGAATTTTTATAAAAATGTTTCTAGAGTGCGCAATTCCCCTCTGGAAATTTCGTCGAATGGGAAAACGTAAATAGTTCACGTAATCGACGTGAATTGTTTATAACGTGACTCATACAACAAATTTATGCTCATGAACAATCGGAGCAGGCTCGACGTTGTTATGAGATCGTAACTCCTTCAAGTATAGCGAATCGTCATGGGTTTTCGTTAAACGAATGAATAAATAAATAAATTGTTGGTACACATGCAGCATTCGACGAAAATGATTGTTGTTGTTAATCCGTGACGAAGTCGATTTGCCAGCCTTAAAAATCGACCTTCGACGTGGTAGGAGCGCTAATAAAATTTAATAAACGCGATTAAAAACTTTAATAACGAAAAAAAAACATTGTTGCCAGTTTTTTTTGTGCGCAATTACCAATTATTCCTCGATTTACTTTTTTTGACGTCATTAAAATTCTACTATAAACGTTTGAATTGTTTTTCAAAAAACGAAACCCAATTAAGATCGTGAAAGAATTCATAGACGGTTAATTGCATCGATGGGTAAAGTCACAAAAAAAATTAATTAGGTTGTTGTTGTTGTTGTAGTACCTCCAAACGGTAAACCGGCCTATTTATCGTTATCATCGATAACGATTATTAACAATGCTATTTCGACCTAAATCAATGACCTGATATGCAGATGAGTGCAACTCAAATTAATTACGAGGTTGTTTACGCTTCAATCGGTTACGTAAGTAAGCAATCGAATTGTTATGCCGTTTTGAACGGAAATTGTCAAAAGTGGCAAAAAGGTGAAAGATGGCCGCGGTGAAACAGTTTATAAAGTGTGTAAAAAAAAACAAAATAATTTCGACTTACGTCGTATGACTTTTGTTCCTCTATACTTAAAATACCAACAAAAAACCTAACTATTAATTTTAATTCCATTCATAATCAATTTAACAACCTAAAATACAAGTTTGTGATATGAATTAAGTACTCAGTGTTAGTTTTTAGTGAAAAATAAATTTGAATAGACATTTCGCGCAGTGTAGGTTATTTTGGACTCGTAAAACGTAATAATACTTTGAATTTTCTTTGAAGATTTCTAAATGTCCAACTGAATTTTGAATATTGAGTCACTTTTGTTTTTGTTCTATCTGTATTGTTGCCAGAAACTTTATTTTATCCAACACATGACAGTTATGACTGTCATTATTAATGTCATTTTAAACAAGTAAACTATCAAATAACTCACGTTCGTATTTAAAGTAGTATATTCTATTTATTTATCTATTTATTGCCCTTGGCAACAAAACAAACAACCTACTTTAACCAAAATGTAATAAGGTCACTGTCAAGTCATTCTGTCATTTATGGGGTACTGACACGCCAGTAGCTTTAATTTGATCACAAAGCTTATTAATTTTGGGGCGGCGGTGGTCGTGTGGTTTAAGGCGCTGGCTTTGAATCAGGCGGTCACTGTCATCGTGGGTTCGAATCCCACGTAATCCATGGATGTTGTGTGTGTTGCGGGAAGTGTGTAATATGTATCCAAAATCCCGTTCCTATTCACGCCGGTAACCAGGCCGGATAGGATCGGATATCCTGTAGGAGGGCGGGACTAGGATACACACACCCTGAGTCGGTAGAGCACGGAGTGGATCAACTGGGGGTAGTACAACTGTGCTCGATGACCGTGGTTCGGAGCCCACGTTAAACTGTAGATCCCGTCCAATTAGCCCTGGCAGCAAAAAGAGACGTTAACAGAAAGACAAGACAAGCTTATTAATTATTATCTCATAAAAAAAACAACATTTCTTCCACTTGTTGGATAAAACATTGTATGCCACTCGCGTGTTATGTTACCTAAGTCACTTCAGAATTTATACCAAGAAGACGGCCTCTTCTCACGTGACTTATTTTCAACATAACACACTAGTACCATAAATAACTATTAATCTTTGGTATCGTTTTAAGTAAAAATTGTCACAAATAGACCGTCACTCAATTCATTACTCAAAATTTTGGTGAAAAAACGCCTTTGGGTGGAAATTAAACGTAACTTGCGACTATGTATTAAAAAATGTTTCAACATAACACTAAATTATAATTTAAATTATTTGGCATTGAAGTGGGACACGTCATCTATTTTGGATGAAATTTAATTTCAAATTAATTACTTGATTAAAAAGTGACTGACTACTCACTCACGTTTTGTTAAAAACAGTCGTGATAGAAATACATTCCAAAATTTAGGGGGATGGTTTCGAGAAAATTCCAAAAAACCAAAAAACGACAAAATTAAAGTGCCTTTCAGAGAAGCCAACAATGTTACAACTTTATAAGACTTAAGTGTTTAATGCTAAAATGAATATTCAAAGCTTGAAAAAAAATGTAACAAAATCTGGAAAGACATCAAAACGTATCTCACTAGATATTTAAAGGTCTAGAAGTCTAGAAAATTAAGGCGTTCATCATCTACAAAGTGTCTCATAAATATTGGAAATTCAAGCAGAAATTGAAAGAAACTCAAAAGGACACTTACATTAAAGTTTAAAAAATTTCACAATTTACTGAGGTATGAGAAATCGGAATTACATTAAAGGACCTTCTGATTATAAATTCGAAACAATCAAAAATTTTCAGGGCCGGTTTCAGGAAATTTCAATTTTTGGATAAAACATTGTACGCCACTCGCGTGTTATGTTACCTAAGTCACTTGAGAATTTATACCAAGAAGACGGCCTCTTCTCGCGTGACTTATTTTCAACATAACACACTAGTACCATAAATAACTATTAATCTTTGGTATCGTTTTAAGTAAAAATTGTCACAAATAGACCGTCACTCAATTCATTACTCAAAATTTTGGTGAAAAAACGCCTTTGGGTGGAAATTAAACGTAACTTGCGACTATGTATTAAAAAATGTTTCAACATAACACTAAATTATAATTTAAATTATTTGGCATTGAAGTGGGACACGTCATCTATTTTGGATGAAATTTAATTTCAAATTAATTACTTGATTAAAAAGTGACTGACTACTCACTCACGTTTTGTTAAAAACAGTCGTGATAGAAATACATTCCAAAATTTAGGGGGATGGTTTCGAGAAAATTCCAAAAAACCAAAAAACGACAAAATTAAAGTGCCTTTCAGAGAAGCCAACAATGTTACAACTTTATAAGACTTAAGTGTTTAATGCTAAAATGAATATTCAAAGCTTGAAAAAAAATGTAACAAAATCTGGAAAGACATCAAAACGTATCTCACTAGATATTTAAAGGTCTAGAAGTCTAGAAAATTAAGGCGTTCATCATCTACAAAGTGTCTCATAAATATTGGAAATTCAAGCAGAAATTGAAAGAAACTCAAAAGGACACTTACATTAAAGTTTAAAAAATTTCACAATTTACTGAGGTATGAGAAATCGGAATTACATTAAAGGACCTTCTGATTATAAATTCGAAACAATCAAAAATTTTCAGGGCCGGTTTCAGGAAATTTCAATTTTTGGATAAAACATTGTACGCCACTCGCGTGTTATGTTACCTAAGTCACTTGAGAATTTATACCAAGAAGACGGCCTCTTCTCGCGTGACTTATTTTCAACATAACACACTAGTACCATAAATAACTATTAATCTTTGGTATCGTTTTAAGTAAAAATTATCACAAATAGAACGTAACTTAATTCATTACTCAAAATTTTGTTGAAAAAACGCCTTTGGATGGAAATTAAACGTAACTTGCGACTATGTATTAAAAAATGTTTCAACATAACACTAAATTATAATTTAAATTATTTGGCATTGAAGTGGGACACGTCATCTATTTTGGATGAATTTTAATTTCAAATTAATTACTTAATTAAACTCACTCATTTTTTGTTAAAAACAGTCGTAATAGAAATACATTCCAAAATTTGGGGAGATGGTTTCGAGGAAATTTCAAAAACCAAAAAAACGACAAAATTAAAGTGCCTTTCAGAGAAGAGAACAATATTACAACTTTATAAGACTTAAGTGTGTAATGCTAAAATGAATATTCAAAGCTTGAAAAAAAATGTAACAAAACCTGGAAGGACATCAAAACTTATCTCGCTAGATATTTAAAGATCTAGATAATTAAGGCGTTCATCATCTACAAAGTGTCTAATAAATATTGGAAATTCAAGCAGAAATTAAAAGAACCTTAAAGGACACTTACATTAAAGTTTAAAAAATTTCATAATTTACTGAGGTATGAGAAATCGGAATTACATTAAAGGACCTTCTGATTATAAATTCGAAACAAACAAGAATTTTCAGGGCCGGTTTCAGGAAATTTCAATTGTTGGATAAAACATTATATGCCACTCGCGTGTTATGTTACCTAAATCACTTCAGAATTTATACCACTCGGCCTGACAGCCTCTTCTCGCGTGACCTATTTTCAACATAACACACTAGTACCATAAATAACTTAATCTTTGGTATGGTTTTAAGTAAAAATTGTCACAAATAGAACGTCACTTAATTCATTACTCAAAAAATTTTGGTGAAAAAACGCCTTTGGATGGAAATTTAACAACATAACATTCCCCAAACACTAAATTATGATTTAAATTATTTGACATTGAAGGGACGTCATCTATTTTGGATGAATATTAATTTCAAATTAATCACTTGATTAAAAAGTACCGGACTCACATTTTGTTAAAAACAGTCGTAATCGAAATACATTCCAAAATTTGTGGGAAGGGGTTTCGAGTAAATTTTAAAAAAACCAAAAAACGACAAAATTAAAGTGCCCTTCAGAAAAGCCAACGATGTTACAACTTTATTAGACTTAAGTGTTAAATGCTAAAAATGTAACAAAATCTGGAAGGACATCAAAACTTATCTCACTAGATATTTAAAGATCTAGATAATTAAGGCGTTCATCATCTACAAAGTGTCTAATAAATATTGGAAATTCAAGCAGAAATTAAAAGAACCTTAAAGGACACTTACATTAAAGTTTAAAAAATTTCATAATTTACTGAGGTATGAGAAATCGGAATTACATTAAAGGACCTTCTGATTATAAATTCGAAACAAACAAGAATTTTCAGGGCCGGTTTCAGGAAATTTCGATTGTTGGATAAAACATTGTACGCCACTCGCGTGTTATGTTACCTAAGTCACTTCAGAATCTTCTCGCGTGACTTATTTTCAACCTAACCAGTACCATAAATAACTATTAATCAACAGCTTAATAATTAATATAGTGATGGATTAGTTCAAATTGACTAATTGCAGGGTTCGTTCCACAAGAAATTGATTGATTCCCGTATAGTAAAGAATCTGTAGTATAGTATATATTGTAGTAGAGGGACGTTACTGGCGTTATCTCTGCTGTTCATCAATGAAGTACGAAGTATAACTTTGTGAACTGATGAATGTGTTGTTGCGTACAATGTTTTCGTCGATTATCCGAATTTCCCAATAATATCCTTGACGCGAATGGTATTATTGTCGGTATTATTATCGCAGCCGTCTGTTATCTCCCCATCGGTTTTCTCTCCGTTATTGCAAATAAGGTTTAACCGTAACGAAAAACCGTCTGATATCGCGGTTTCACCGCTTTCTTTTTTAACCTACATAACGTACAACTTTACCATCATCGCACACACACATACTCAATTGTTTCTGGTCGTCGACTCTTCAATATTAACGGCAAGAGGAACAACAATACGTACTGTCCCGTATCGCCGTCGGCCATTGTTTTCGAAAAAAAATTAAAACGAAAAAATGGTAATTACGACTCTGCGCGTTTTACTCTCATCATCGTAACTCGATTAGCAGGGGAGTATGCAGATGGGACTGACTGGTCTCGAGTGGGACCCTTTCGGGAGCAATGAGGGGTACCTACCCCCTTTTTGCGCTCTAATGTTAATGCGCATTAGAGAAATCGATAAACTGCGTTCTACCCCCGAAACGGGATAGGGTAAACAAGCGACGGAGGCAGTGAACTAATTTTCTTAATCACGTTTAGACGTTTCTACTTTCTCACGTCGATTTTTCGAATTCGAATTAGCAGCGTTCCTAGAGTCGTAAAACATGTTTAAGAAAACTGTCTTATAATATAAGTAAAATAAAAGTCAAATTGTTCAAACATTGGATTTGACTTTGTATCATACCAGATCTTCCATAATGAGCATTCTATTAAAGTCGACTGGGTGAAGTAGGTAGTTTATCCTTGTTATTTTTCGGTTTTTGAAATTTGGTCGAAATCTTCTTCGAACTTTGTATATTTACTCTTCTGGTGAATATTTATTTATAGTAAAATTTAATAACATTGTAAAAGTGTCAAATTAAATGTAAGTGTGCTTTTGAGGTTCTTTCAATTTCTGCTTGAATTTCCAATATTTATGAGACACTTTTTGTAGATGATGAACGCCTTAATTATCTAGACTTTTAAATATCTAGTGAGATAAGTTTTGATGTCCTTCCAGATTTTATTACATTTTTTTAAGCTTTGAATATTCATTTTAGCATTAAACACTTAAGTTTAATAAAGTTGTAACATTGTTGGATTCTCTGAAGGGCACTTTAATTTTGTCGTTTTTTTGTTTTTTTGAAATTTTCTCGAAACCCTCCCCAAAAATTTTGGAATGTATTTCTATTACGACTGTTTATAACAAATCGTGAGTGAGTAGTCCGTTACTTTTTAATAAAGTAATTAATTTGAAATTAAAATTCATCCAAAATAGATGACGTGTCCCACTTCAATGCCAAATAATTTAAATTATAATTTAGTGTTATGTTGAAACATTTTTTAATACATAGTCGCAAGTTACGTTTAATTTCCACCCAAAGGCGTTTTTTCACCAAAATTTTGAGTACCTAATGAATTAAGTGACGTTCCATTTTAGATAATTTTTACTTAAAACGTTACCAAAGATTAATAGTTATTTATGGTACTAGTGTGTTATGTTGAAAATAAGTCAACGAGAAGAGGCCGTCAGGCTGAGTGGTATAAATTCTCAAGTGACTTAGGAACCATAACACGCGAGTGGCATACAATGTTTTATCCAACAAGTGGAAGAAATCGTTTTTCAGTACCCTATAAATATCAGAATAACTTGACAGTGACTTTTTTACATTTTGGTTAAAATAGGTTGGTTGTATTGTAAAGCAGCTGTACCGATATGGGAGCGTCTGGTTCCAATGAATTTAACAATTACTTCAAATTCAAATAAACCGTTAGCGTTTTCCTTTAATTACAATATCAATGTGAATTCGGCTTGTAATAAATAGTAATAAACAAATAGAATACTACTTTTTATATGAACATGAGTTATTTGATAGTTTACTTGTCTAAAATGACATTAATAATGACAGTCATAACTGTTATGTGTTGGATAAAAATTTTATATCGAGCTGAACGTGCCAGAAGGCCTTAAGTTACCATAGGATTGTTATTTTTTATTATACATATAGTTCGATCACGGTGCCTACCCCCAGCCCCAGTCGAAATGATATTTCGACTCTTATTCAATTAAGTGTTCTAAAGAGGAACTACATGCGGGTAATAGTCGTCAATTTATAAATACATTCGAATGTCACGAATGCAAGTCACTTCGACGATTGTGTAAAGTTAATAACCCAATTTACCAAAGTGGTAGTTACAAATTTCCATTGAAAATGATGTGTTACGAGTCCAATTGGAAATTACTAAATAAAAGACCTAATAACTGTTTTACCTATTTTAAACCATACCATCACTATACGCACTTTTAGCACAATGTGAATATTTAAACACTTTAATAAACACTCTTATCTTAAACACAGTCAAATCCGCTGTACTATCGATCCAATAAATATGGATTCTATACTAATAATGGTCATTGTGAATATTTTTCACCCCTTGTCCAACCCCTGCGTCGATAGTCGCATGTGGACGACAATTGGAGTGTTATTATTCACCTTATCGGCCCAGAAAAATCTCAGTTCAATACCAATATCGGTCATTTTCGATTATCCTTGCACATCATCCCCTTCGTATATCCACCCCTAGAGGCTCTAGGGGATGTTTTACCCCTACGTACTTTTTTTCCAAATTGTATGGCGTATGCATGAAAAATGTGGTGAAAGCCAATAGGATTTGATGTACCTATGTGGAAGGTATGGATTTTTTTTTTCTATACATTCATCCCTTATTTAATTTAGTTGGTACATCAACTGGAGGTGGATGTTTTAGTGAAGGTATATTGATTTACATGATACTGAAAAGAATTTCCAGGATTACCTTTCATTTCGACATTTTGCCCAAGTTATACTGTTGTCGGGATAATTCTGGGTTTGAATAGGGTTTTAGGTTCTTAAGGAATTCTATCATTCACAGCACGTCATGATTTTTCAGGTTTCTTTGATTGATAATTGATTAACATTAATGAAACTAACAGAAACAATGACTCAAAATGGTAATACTGTAACATTCATATTCATTCGAAGATAGTGTACAGGTAACATATTCAAAGATAGTTTCGAAAGAGTGTGCTATAAGTAAAAATATCAATTTGGATAAAGAGTAGATTGTTTAAGTGCCGACAGTAACTTTGGTATTAAAGAAACTAAGAGAAACAAGTACTTCAAACACCAATACTGTAAAAATTAGTAGCAAGAATAATAATAGATTTTGGTCAATCTGTATAATAGTCCAGGAGAGGCCGCCGCTTATAAGGGGTAAAATTTTTTTTTAATCAAACTAAACTCGGGAATCGATAGATTGACTAATTCTAAGCAACTTTTGTTCTATAAAGATTTTTTGTAAAGTTGATATTTTTCGATTGTAACTACACATTTTCCATTGAAAAAACGAATGTTAACCGTTTTTCACCAATAACTTGAAAATCTGTCATTTTATCTGAAAAACGTTCAGAACAAAAAAAGACACTCGTTTTTGAATGATCTCTATAAGTCCAATAAGGGCTGAGTTGTTGCTCGTTAAGGATGGTTATTTTGCGAGAACCCTAAAATTGAAAATCTTCAACCTTCAATAACTTGAAAATGGTGGACTTTTTGGAGAAAACTCAATAAATCTTTTTTAAAGTAAATAAAAAAAGCTTTAAAAATGAGCACTGATAAAAGTTTGCATAAGAATTTACTATGTACAAAATGAAAATTTCGTTTTCCTAATTTTGAAAAAAATTCATTTTTCTTAAATAAATCAAAAACTATTCAAGATATAAAAAAATGTTTCAAATGTTAATTGCAGGGTTTCTCTCACTGAAAATTTTGATATTTTGTTTGTTTTCGTATCATAAAAAGCGAAGGAAATATGGCGGTTCGAATTTTGCATTCGCGTGCTAATTATAGCTCTCATCCAAGCCCTTTAAACGCAACCTTTTTTAAAACTACCAGTTGTGAAAACTTTTAACTAAGCCTGATCTTAAAGCCCAAGTCCAAGTTTCAAAAGGTTTAAAAATAGTACCTAAATCTCAATTTTCAAAGAAATCGGCCTTGTTTCCCAAAATTCCACAGTTTTAAGGTTTTTTACCGCTGATGACTGGACAATGGGAAATCTCCTTAGAAGAGCGAACCCCTTCCGGAATTTTTCCTGTGATATAATAATAAGTGAAAGTACTTCAATCAAAACGTTCCTACAATTTTCGGCATATTCGTGGATTGTGTGTCTGTGTGTAGAACATAATTTTTCGTTTCGTTGGTCGTTTCTGGTATTTGTTGCTATATAGTGTCCTGTGACTCTTCCTAGTATATAGTGTCCCGTGACTCTTCCTATATGCGCGACTCCCGACTACTCCCGGTCTGGAACGAACTCCTCTCTGTCGTAGCACATCGTACCTAATCGGTATATTATCCGAGAGAGCGTTACGTAAACCGTGAATAGTTCCCAATGCCGAAACTTATCGCGCGACCTTCGTATATCTCGAAACGTCGGTTCGCGGCACCCTCGTATTTAAAAAGGCCGCCGTCTGCGGTCGTCCCCGCCGCTCCCCACTCCTCCGTCGCCGGCCGAGGCTCGCGATTGGCCGAGGCGGCCGGGGCGGCGCACGCGCGTCCGCCGCCGGTCTCGCCGAGTTGGCGGCGCCGCGCTGACACGTTGGAAACGAAAATTCAGTCGGCCTCTCCGAATAATACGCGTTCGATCCGTCTCACGCGAGAGATTCCTCCTCGATATAATATATTCTAGTCCTGTCTCTCTCTCTCTCACTCTCTCTCGAGTGTCGTTCCGCGGGCAGCTGGGAACCCCGAGGGAACGAGAGAAGGCCGATTCAACCAAAGAAGGGAAATGTAGAGGACGGGACCGGACAACCTAGGCTAGGGAACCCCCGTGAAGTAAAGGAGGTAGGTAAAGGGAGAGTGGTGTGTGCGAGGCGAACGAAACGAGCGATCTGGTGTGGTTTTCGCGAAAATGGGACGATGTATGGATCGGATCGAAGTGTGCGATTGTGTGGTCGTGGCCATATGCGAAGTATGTGTGTGAGCGAATGTGCCCCCATTTTTCCGAATTCGTACATACTCGACGACCTCTCCGATTTCACGATGCGCTCTCGTGTATGTGTGTGGCATAAACGCAGATGCCGGCGTTTTTCCGAGAATCCACGTCTGGGCCCCCATGTTCTATCACCGTCTCTCTATCTCTCTTTCTCTCGTTCCGTCCTAGCCACGTCTCCGTCTCTCTCTTCTCTCTCTCGCTCGCCGCTTTTATTCTTTTTTCTCCCGTTTCCGGCGCTCTCTCGGTCATTGATGTGATCTCTGTGGAATGTGGTAGGGCTGGACGGGTATGAGACGTAAGTACGCGGCGGGGCGAGGGACGAAAGAATGTCGGGAATCGTGAATGGTCTCTGAAATTCCGACGGTGTTGCCGGTGAGCGCGGCCCCCCGAGTGCGGATGTACCCGAGCGTAGCGCTCTCTCCCTCGTATCTCTCTTTCTCGCTCTGGGGACTTTGAACGTGGACCCCCGAGGACCGTCTCCTTTGGGGACTTTACGAAACCAGATGGACTCCCGTCGCCTCGGTTGGGGAGACCCAATAACTCTTCAGAGAGTCGTAACTCCTATAACTACCATGTTTCTTAAATATTCCCCCAAATCTCACCTTACTCTGCAAACTGTACAAACTGCTTCTTCCGTTGGTAAATTTTACATTTTAATCCACTCTAGTCTAGATCCTTCATCATTCTAGAATAACAAGATGGCAACCTTAAATAAGCTAGCGTATACTAGAATGTTTCCTCCAGTTTTCAGTCAGGGATACCTACTTCTAACTAGGCCAACCAATAGAGATTTTTCTGCTCACTAAAATTTAACCGGTCAAAACCTATACTATCGTGTAGAAGACAGTTCATAGATTTTTAGGGATTTTTATAAACAAATTATAGTGCAAAAAATGCATTTTTTAGTTTTTTACGAATATTGCGACAAGTAATGAAAGGATCGTTAAACGACCAATAGGACTTTTGTAGGGAATCATAAAACCTAGAAAATGGTTAACTGTTCAATACGATCGCATCATTTTTCACTGAGAAAATACTGAAAATCCCCCAAAAATTGATCTTTTTTTGAAAAATTCGTACAAATTTGAGCCTGGAGAAACTATCTTCGGGGTTAGGTAATGATGTGTAATTTATGTGTGCAGAAGATGGTTTCCGACCGATGCGCAGTGTTTGCACAATCGCGTTATAAACAATTTTCGCACCTTTTCTTGCAAAATGTGCGATTTTATGGAAAATTAATTTTTCATAATTCTGCAAGCGGCATTTTAAATAAAAAACCACTATCTTTAAAACGTATATCTTGGATTTTTACGTGAGAAGTGGGAAATGTACTGAAAAAGGCCCTAAAAGTTGCTCCGAACGCTCGAAATCGCATAAAAGGCTGGATTTTCCCCCACCACATCTGCCTGATGAGACTGTCTAGAAGCGATTTCGAGCGTTCGGAGCAACTTATTGGTTGGGCTAAACCGAGTCCTAACTGTTTATGTAGCTACATCTTTTCTCAAAAAATACCTAACCGCATCTATAACAAGAGTTATTATCTTTTTCTAGAAAAAGTGAGCATCTAGAATGCCTTCCAGTTATGGAATTTTTGACATATGTATTTCTAAAACAGAGTTCTAACTGTGTTCATGTAGCTTCATCCTTTCTCAAAAATTACCTAACCTCATCTATAACAAGAGTTATTATCTTTTTCTAGAAACTTCAAGCTGTCTTGTATGTGCTGTCATATTCCAGGCAAATATCAATGCTAGATTCTGTCAAACTCTGGTCTTGTGTTTAGATCCTTCATGGGATACGTTTATTCTATAAGAAAAAGATAGCAAACTTTTATATAAGTGAGCTAGAATGCCTTCCAGTTTTGAAATTTTTGACGTATTTCTAAAATAGAGTCAGTCCTAACTGTGTTCACGTAGTTTCATCTCTTCTCAAAAATTACCAAATCACATATATAACAAGAGTTATTATCTTGTTCTAGAAACTTCAAACTGTCTTATCTGTGATGTCATATGCCAGGCAAATATCAATTCTAGATTCTGGAAAACTCAAGTCTTGTGCTTAGATCCTTCATGGGATATATTCTATAAGAACAAGACGGCAAACTTTGATATAAGTGAACATCTAGAATGTCTTCCAGTTTTGAAATTTTTGACTTATTTTTAAAACAGAGTCCTAACTGTGTTCATGTGGCTTCATCTTTTTTCAAAAATGACCTAACCTCATCTATAACAAGAGTTATTATCTTTTTCTAGAAATTTCAAATTGTCTTGTCTGTGCTGTCATATTCCAGGCAAATATCAATTCTAGATTCTGGCAAACTCTGGTCTTGTACTTAGGTCCTTCATGGGATATATTCTATAAGAACAAGTCGGCAAATTTTGATATAAGTTAGCATCTAGAATGCCTTCCAGTTTTGAAATTTTTGACGTATTTCTAAAATAGAGTCCTAACTGTGTTCACATAGTTTCATCTTTTCTCAAAAGTTACCTAACCTCATCTATAACAAGAGTTATTATCTTTTTCTAGAAACCTTAAGCTGTCTCGTCTGTGCTGTCATATGCCAGGCAAATATCAATGCTAGATTCTGCAAAACTCTGGTGCTTAGATTCTGCATGGCATATATTCTATAAGAGCAAGACGGCAAACTTTGATATGAATGAGCATCTAGAATGCCTTCCAGTTTTGAAATTTTTGACATATTTCCAAAACAGAGTCCTAACTGTGTTCATGTGGCTTCATCTCTTCTCAAAACTACCTAACCTCATCTATAACAACAAATAGTTATTATCTTTTTCTAGAGATCTCAAACTGTCTTGTCTGTGCGGTCATATGCCAGGCTAATATCAATTCTAGATTCTGACAAACTCTGGTCTTGTACTTAGGTCCTTCATGGGATATATTCTATAAGAACAAGACGGCAAACTTTGATATAAGTGAGCATCTAGAATGCCTTCCAGTTTTGAAATTTTTGACGTATTTCTAAAATAGAGTCCTAACTGTGTTCACATAGTTTCATCTTTTCTCAAAAGTTACCTAATCTCATCTATAACAAGAGTTATTATCTTTTTCTAGAAACCTTAAGCTGTCTCGTCTGTGCTGTCATATGCCAGGCAAATATCAATGCTAGATTCTGCAAAACTCTGGTCTTGTGCTTAGATTCTGCATGGCATATATTCTATAAGAGCAAGACGGCAAACTTTGATATGAATGAGCATCTAGAATGCCTTCCAGTTTTGAAATTTTTGACATATTTCCAAAACAGAGTCCTAACTGTGTTCATGTGGCTTCATCTCTTCTCAAAACTACCTAACCTCATCTATAACAACAAATAGTTATTATCTTTTTCTAGAGATCTCAAACTGTCTTGTCTGTGCGGTCATATGCCAGGCTAATATCAATTCTAGATTCTGACAAACTCTGGTCTTGTGCTTAGATTCTGCATGGCATATATTCTATAAGAACAAGACGGCAAACTTAGATTTAACTGAGTATCTAGAATGCCTTCCAGTTTTGAAATTTTTGACATATTTCCAAAACAGAGTCCTAACTGTGTTCATGCGGCTTCATCCTTTCTCAAAAATTACCTAACCTCATCTATAACAAGAGTTATTATATTTTTCTATGAACCTTAAACTGTCTTGTCTGTGCTGTCATCTACCAGGCAAATATCAATGCTAGATTCTGGAAAACTCTGGTCTTGTGATTAGGTCCTTCATGGGATATATTCTATAAGAACAAGACGGCAAACTTAAATTTAACTGAGCATCTAGAATGCCTTCCAGTTTTGAAATTTTTGACATATTTCCAAAACAGAGTCCTAACTGTGTTTATGCGGCTACATCCTTTCTCAAAAATTGCCTAACCTCATCACAAGAGTTATTATCTTTTTCTAGAAACCTCAAACTGTCTTGTCTGTGCTGTCATATGCCGGACAAATATCAATTCTAGATTCTGGCAAACTCTGGTCTTGTGCTTAGATCCTTCATGGGATACCTATATTCTATGAGAACAAGATGGCAAACTTTGATATAGGTTAGCATCTAGAATGCCTTCCAGTTTTGAAATTTTTGACATTTCTAAAACAGAATCCTAACTTTGTTCATGTAGCTTCATCCTTTTTCAAAAATTACCAAACCTCATCTATAACAAGAGTTATTATCTTTTTCTAGAAACCTCAAACTGTCTTGTCTGTGCTGTCATATTCCGGACAAATATCAATTCTAGATTCTGGCAAACTCTGGTCTTGTGTTTAGATCCTTCATGGGATACGTTTATTCTATAAGAAAAAGGCGGCAAACTTTGCTATAAGTGAGCATCTAGAATGCCTTCCAGTTTTGAAAATCTTACTTTATTAACAACTTATAACAAAGTAAGATCCGCACTGTAAACGTGTATTTAGGTTCTTGTATAGTTCAGTCCACATTGAAGCTTATGGATAGGTATCTCTACGATGTTGAATAACCCATCGAAAGTAACAAAATATGAAGTTCAAGTCGAGCCTTGCATAAAATATGCCAAAAATGTTATACATGTTACAATTGACATTAGCCATTACGTTATAGACTAAACCTACCACGCATCCATCAAAAGGAGTTCTAATTTTCCAAATGACAAAACTCCTTTCGTAGGAAGTTTTTAATATAGTTCGACTAGTCCGATGGGGGGGGGGGGGGGGGTTTGTATATGTTCTCCAATATCTATAAAGCAAGTTTCTGTTTTCAATATATTAGAGTGATTCTATTTTATTCATAGAACAGTAATTTTATATTTTATTACACTTTAGCTACCACTTAACTGATGCTTAGACCCTTCTCCCGGGATAGGCTAGACTAAATAGAGTTTTAGCTTTAACTCATGCAGAACTTGATGATATGATTTCGATACCTCAGCTTCTTTTAATTACCAACGAGATTTCAAATCCTTCCACTTAAATCTATTAAATTTTACTTCTTAAAGTATATTTAAATAAATGGATTACATTACTTTCTGGTCAAAACTACCATATTCAAAGCAAGTGCAACGTCTCTAGCCTCGCACACTCTAACTACTATAGCTTACTGTGTATTGTCCTGCCGAAGATAAATTCAGACCTAAATGGGTTCTACATCCTAACAGATTTCAGGTATTGGCAAAATCCCAGGTCCTTAAACTGAGATGTAGTGGAAGGCACCTCACATCTTATGATGTTCCTAGTATCTAGCATCAGGACTCTTTTTCTAGATTACAACACCTTCTCGTCAGAACTAGGCTTGTTTTGAGCAAATGAGTTCTATATTATAGCTCATTCTGGATATTGATTACTGTTTCAATCCTTCTACAAGATTTAAACTGTGATATAAGCCGGTATCTAGCATGGCCTATATCGAAAGCATGTTACAGTAGTACATAGTGACTTGTGCATAGCATTCCTATCCCAAGTAAATTATATGTGATGATTAGATTCCATATAGTACTTCCATTGCGATATTCTACAATATGGCCCCAAAGAAATGATAAATATTGTGATTGTGGTCACTAATGGCAACCAAAAACTAACAGCTCAGTTTATAAATGTCAATCTCCTGTCCTGTTTGTTTATCAGTCTGACTTAAATTTGAGCATATGATTCCTGGTAGGTAAGTTGTTTTACTGTTATCTTCAAAATTCAACAAGGTATTGCAAATGTAAAAAACGTCTGAATAGACTTGATGTTATTTTGCCATCTAAACGAATCTAGCTGCATCTTATCTTAGAACATTAAGCTGAACAACGGTTTTCAACTTTCATAAAATCTGTATGTAAGACTTTCATCCTATTAAAGGTACCTATGTATTATCCCAAAATACAGCTGCCTGTGATTAAATGTCAAAATGACGTCGACGCTATTAGGACAGTTATCAATGTTAGTAATTTGACATTTCCCAAATGTTGTTTAACCGTTGACAGTTCTCTAGATCTACTTTTATCAGTGACAAAATTTTTAAGATATCTTTAAATCTGTTGGCAGCTCAATTTCTGACACTCCCTGATCTTCATCTTAAACTTTCTTATTTGTTTTGCCTTATGTGTCACTAGTTTCTAGATTGTCAGTTTACTGTTTTAGTTATCTATCGTATCACTAACCAATGTCGCAATTTCGAATAAGGGAAATGAGAGCTTTTTTGAATTGGGAAATGTTTCACCAATCTCGAAGTTGTGATGAAACATATTTTTTGATTGTCTAGAAGGATGTGCTAGGAGTTTGTAAGATCTTCATTTTGGTACATGCAACGATTTCTTGCTTCTTTTTGCTTTCGTAACTGTTCGCTGGTGAAAGGAGGACGCAGTAAGAAGCTTTCACATTTGGAATGCTACATTCGTCTGGTCGAAATGGCCGAACACTAATCTTTGTTAATCGTTAAACTTTAATTACGAGTCGGAACAGTCATGATTACGACTAAATTGTTTATATTGAATTAACCATCATGATGGTGTTCATTTTGTCCGCGGGAATTGTTGCTGTTCTGAGTAATGAAGTGACTAAAATTATTTTTAAAATGCAAACTGATTCAGCAAAGTGTCATCTATAAATAGAACTAGTGTGTGTGTGTGTATCTGTTCCTTGGTACTTTTCCACGTTCTCGTCAACAACATTATTTTCGAATGTTGGCAACAAACTTATAATTATTAATTTCGCAGACTTGTCCATTACACTTCCATCAGTCGGTGCCTACAATAATTAGCCTTCGTAATTACACGTCAGGCCGTGCAAAATACATGCTAATTGCAAGTCTTAAATCTCATTAACCAATTCTGTATAATTATGACATCTCGCTGTCGGCCGGGATACAAAGTACAAAGTATTTTATATTTATGATTAGATATACAAATTATTGATGTCATTTTATTATCCCTCAAAATGTCATTGTCATATTTTATCTTCCTTTACCCGAAATTCCAGTCTCATCGTTCGCTTTGTTTCCATTATGCTTTATCATTTTGAGTCTGCATTCTTTTATCTCATCTGGTTCAAAGATGAATAAGATAGAATTTCACCGAAGCGGGAAACAAGCGTTGCTCATTAAATCTTAAGCGATAGAGAAATATAGATTATCTACTCTTGTCAGGGTTTATATCTCCATTTCACAGATTGGCCAGAATGCGCAAGCTATGCAACCAATGAGAAACGCTTGTTGAGCCCCATTGGGCAATTTCGATTATGACAAGATCTCTTGGGTCATCAGTGTTTAACTTGAACAGCTAGTGAGAAATGGTTATTGCTCATCGGTTATCCCCTTCCGGTGTGAAATGCCAATTGTTCACTCCAAATGCAGAACGGAGAAATGTCTTAAACGTTGTAGTTAATGAGCTGTAATCGGTGAAAAATTGTTCGGGAAATCGGACGGTGAGTGAGAGATCATCATTGTTCACTCTTCTCTAGTCCGAATGCTCTGGGGTTAAGCGGCCAGTGAGAAACGGTCATTGCCCATTTCGCCTTTCGGTGAACCCAATTGCTCGTACGAAATCTCGATTTCTATTTTTCTGTGTTTCTCACTTCCATCTGGCCTTCGGCGACCGGTGAGCAATGCGGATTACTCACTGGCGTGTCGCGGACCGCGACTGGAATGAAGAATAAGTCGGTACCGAATAGCGTCTATTCGACTCGAATACTCTGGGGTTAAGCGGCCAGTGAGAAACGGTCATTGCCCATTTCGTCTTTCGGTAAACCCGATTGCTCGCTCCGCGTACGAGTGCGTGAGAAATCTCGATTACCAACGTATTTTTGTGTGTTTCTCACTTCTATCTGGCCTTCGGCGACCGGTGAGCAATGCGGATTACTCACTGGCGTGTCGCGTACAAATTATTGATGTCATTTTATTATTACTCAAAATGTCATTGTCATATTTTATCTTCCTTTACCCGAAATTCCAGTCTCATCGTTCGCTCTGTTTCCATTATGCTTTATCAGTTTGAGTCTGCATTCTTTTATCTCATCTGGTTCAAAGATGAATAAGATAGAATTTCACCGAAGCGGGAAACAAGCGTTGCTCATTAAATCTTAAGCGAGAGAGAAATATAGATTATCTACTCTTGTCAGGGTTTATATCTCCGTTTCACAGATCGTCCCTTCTTTTAGCCAGAATGCGCAAGCTATGCAACCAATCAGAAATGGTTCCCATTGAGCAATTTCGATTATCAACTCTTGACATGATCTTGGGTCATCAATGTTTAAGTTGAACAGCTAGTGAGAAATGGTTATTGCTCATTGGTTATCACCTTCCAGTGTGAAATGCCAATTGTTCACTCCAAATGCAGAATGGAGGAATGTGCGGGGCATGAGAAATGTCTTTCAAACGTTGTACTTAGTTAATGAACTAGTGAGAAATTGTTGTTACTCATTTGGTCATCAATTGTTCGGAAAATCGGACGGTGTGTGAGAGATCATCATTGTTCACTCTTCGCTAGTCCGAATGCTCTGGGGTTAAGCGGCCAGTGAGAAACGGTCATTGCCCATTTCGCCTTTCGGTGAACCCAATTGCTCGTACGAAATCTCGATTTCTATTTTTCTGTGTTTCTCACTTCCATCTGGCCTTCGGCGACCGGTGAGCAATGCGGATTACTCACTGGCGTGTCGCGGACCGCGACTGAAATGAAGAATGAGTCGGTACCGAATAGCGTCTATTCGACTCGAATACTCTGGGGTTAAGCGGCCAGTGAGAAACGGTCATTGTCCATTTCGTCTTTCGGTAAACCCAATTGCTCGCTCCGCGTACGAGTGCGTGAGAAATCTCGATTTCCGACGTATTTTTGTGTGTTTCTCACTTCTATCTGGCCTTCGGCGACCGGTGAGCAATGCGGATTACTCACTGGCGTGTCGCGGACCGCGACTGAAATGAAGAATGAGTCGGTACCGAATAGCGTCTATTCGACTCGAATACTCTGGGGTTAAGCGGCCAGTGAGAAACGGTCATTGTCCATTTCGTCTTTCGGTAAACCCAATTGCTCGCTCCGCGTACGAGTGCGTGAGAAATCTCGATTTCCGACGTATTTTTGTGTGTTTCTCACTTCTATCTGGCCTTCGGCGACCGGTGAGCAATGCGGATTACTCACTGGCGTGTCGCGTACAAATTATTGATGTCATTTTATTATCCCTCAAAGTGTCATTGTCATATTTTATCTTCCTTTACCCGAAATTCCAGTCTCATCGTTCGCTTTGTATCCATTATGCTTTATCATTTTGAGTCTGCATTCTTTTATCTCATCTGGTTCAAAGATGAATAAGGTAGAATTTTACCGAAGCGGGAAACAAGCGTTGCTCATTAAATCTAAGCGAGAGAGAAATATAGATTATCTACTCTTGTCAGGGTTTATATCTCCGTTTCACAGATCGTCCCTTCTTTTGGCCAGAATGCGCAAGCTATGCAACCAATCAGAAATGGTTCCCATTGAGCAATTTCGATTATCAACTCTTGACATGATCTTGGGTCATCAATGTTTAAGTTGAACAGCTAGTGAGAAATGGTTATTGCTCATTGGTTATCACCTTCCAGTGTGAAATGCCAATTGTTCACTCCAAATGCAGAATGGAGGAATGTGCGGGGCATGAGAAATGTCTTTCAAACGTTGTACCTAGTTAATGAACTAGTGAGAAATTGTTGTTACTCATTTGGTCATCAATTGTTCGGAAAATCGGACGGTGAGTGAGAGATCATCATCGTTCACTCTTCGCTAGTCCGAATGCTCTGGGGTTAAGCGGCCAGTGAGAAACGGTCATTGCCCATTTCGCCTTTCGGTAAACCCAATTGCTCGTACGAAATCTCGATTTCTATTTTTCTGTGTTTCTCACTTCCATCTGGCCTTCGGCGACCGGTGAGCAATGCGGATTGCTCACTGGCGTGTCGCGGTCTGCGTCTAGACCGCGACTGGATTGGAGAATGAGTCGGTACCGAATAGAGTCTATTCGACTCGAGAGCAGATGTTGCTTATGTAACGCGACGTTGCCGCCGTCGCAGGTGATTTCCACGGGTTTTCATCGTTTTCCCCGATGTTGAAAGTGGGCGTCGTCGGTACGCTTTTGTGTACCTAAAATTGTAAAAGTATTTCGAGTTTATCTGATAAGCTGAGCTCCGGCGCCTGATTGCCGACGGTTTATCTCGATGGGGAATGGTTTACGTGGAAATGCCCGTATAGGAGGGAACTCGGAAGTGACGTGGCCAATGGTGAAATCTGAGACAAGTTTTCTGGGAATTGGGCTGATGTTGTATTCCCTTAACTCGTCTCTTATGAGAGGGTAAATCGCTTTTTTTGCGTCCCCGTCGATGAGATTATATAGTTTTTGAGATAAGATAGTGGGATATTTCGAGTTTGGTATATATTGAATGAAGGCGATTGGTTCGTTTCAGTTAGGGTTTGACGTTTTAAAGTCATGGTATAATTTTCTATTTTGGTATTGCTCACTCCTACATGTAAGTAATATACTACTTTTAACGTTTATCTGACATGTAATTTACTGCGGCGATAAATAATAGGAACACAACCCCAAAGGACTTCATATTGTTATTGTATTTACTGCTTGACTCATTCGGTTATCATATACATTACTCGTTGACCAGTCGATGATAATGATGTTAGTATAAGTAATCACTCATCGTTGTTTCTAAACAGTTTTGTTTTTAACCTCTTGCTATGTGCAGCAATTAGCGATAACAGTTTAAGTTTAAAGTGTAGTTTAAATGCGTAAGTCATGTAAACATTTTCTCGAAATATGAAATGTCGCTCGTCAAATACAAAATTCGTGTCAGTTGAATAGGGCACTTTAAGTCCCGAAGAATAAACAAGATATAGGTTTCGAGTGGCATTTTATCTTACGAGTTCCTAGAAAATCCGATTACATCGACTCATTCAAATTCTGAGCTAAAGGTTTTTGTTGTGTAAAGTGAGCTAAAGTTATTCGAAATAGATACTATTGTAACGTTTTTATTCTAATTTATTTACACACTGTCTTAACGCTGCTTAATTCATCTAGACTATTTCTTAACTAATCAATTTACATGACACACTTAACGTTTCTAACAATGTTTGTTCTCGAAAAGAGTAGATCATTCTTTCATTAATTTGACGTTGCCGGACGTTCGGGAAGGTTTTGATGGTCCAATTAAGCGGAGCGGTCTCCGCTTTGAAGTGGTTGCTTTCGTCCGATAAAAAAGGCGCCTCCTGCCGATGTTTACACCACGCGTTACACTATAATAAGTTGTAATAAAAAGTTGTAATTTTGAAGTGAATTTTGCTGATAATATTCAATTTGCGCTTCCAAATTAGTTTTCTGAGAAATAGTAGGTATCAAAATACTATGTATATAATTTTCTACAAAATTAATGAGTGTCACTTGCGGTACAGCAATCCCTGCGTGAGTCATATTGCCTTAAAGAAACAAACAAATATTTTCCTGAAATGGTTAAAAACAAGTCTGTACCGATGGCAATTAAAAATACATTTCTCAGGTATTTATATAAACGAGGACTTCGCTTATGTATAGATAAGGCCAATGCTTATCTCCTCGAGACTAAGTAGACTTTTCATTTTTGAATAATTTAGGTACTATATACAGAGCGCACTTTTTAATGAAAACTCTATAAGTGTTCCAAAATATTGCCGTTTTGGAACGAAAGTTTCCAGTTAGATTATTCCAGAAGTAGAAGGTTCGCTCGTTGTTCTCTAGATTGCACCAAATGCTTCTGGACGACCAATTTAAGAGCGATTTTATATTTTTGAGTAATTTCTAGATTACGCTATAGTTTTAAAGCGCGAATTAATGAAATTACGCTTAATTTCAATTAAACCGCTTTCCATTCAAAGCATCCACGTTCATATAGATCCTTAATATTACTTAAATAGCTCTGTACGTTTTGGAGCTTAGACATCTACTTAAAGGGAAGGTAATATTACAATATGTTTAGTAAATTTTTCCTTCCTTAAGCGTTAAATGTTTACCTATCGTTGATAATGTACTTAATATTCCAATCTTGAGAGTGTTTGTCAGAATTGCTTCAATACATTGTTTCCAATAAAAGCGTTTTTTTAAAATACCGAGTCTATTTTTTATCTGGGATTATAATGACAAATGTGAAATATAAGGGCGATTTGTGCCCCTCCCGTGTAAGTCTCTTTTCCGTTCAGTCTATTAGCTGAAGGACAAACAAATTGCCCTTGGTTTTATTGGTCATAAATCCAATCGGCTTGTCCCCGCAAGATGTCTGAAATTGCTTGGAGCAGGCGCAATGATGTGTAATCTCACGTTGAAAAGTAGAAAATGCCATTTTGGGTTTCGTTCTGAACATGTAATTTGACCGTTCAATTTTGAAGTAACTTTTCTAAACGTGTGTTCCTTGTGTCCCTTGCAGATCTTTTCGAAGTAGGTGGACTTTAAGATGTCAAAAACACAACTGCAACCAATAGTACCATACCGGAACTCTACCGACAGCGACCCCAAGCTCCGCCGCATCTGCCCCGGCGACTTCCTCACCTACGACAACAGGCTAAAGACCTTCGACAACTTCCCCAACGACAATATATCCTGTTCGAAGCTAGCCGAGGCGGGTTTCATCTACACGGGCAACGATGACATCGTCATCTGCCCCTTCTGCAAAGTAGAGGGCTTCCGTTGGTTATCCGAGGACAACCCGATGGCCGACCACAGGGACTGGACGCCGCACTGCCCCTTCATAAGGAACAGCGTCGACAGCGGCACGGGCGCCGCGGACGAGACGCCCCCCGCCCTCGACACGTGCGGCTTGTACGGCATCGAGGTGGTGCCGAACTCGGTGCCGGGCGGCGGCTGCGAGAACAACAGGTACGACCCGCAACGGCTCGGGATACACAGGAACGTGAGCGCCCAGTATCCGGACAAGTTCTCCTGCGAGAGCAGGCTCGAGACGTTCGATAAGTGGCCGAAGGCGATCAAGCAGAGGCCTGCCGATCTCGCCGAGGCCGGCTTCTTCTATACAGGTGGGTGGCTTTCTGAATACGGTAATCTCTTGTTTGTCGATGCGTCCTAACTCAATAACATACATACAATGAGACCTGGTGAAAGAAATTGCCCAGTTCCAGCTAACAACTACACTATTTTCAAAACAAATCTCGATGCACGTCATTTTGATATGGTTATGTATATTGTTAACCTAAAATATACACAGAACACGTAAATTGCGATGTGCTGGGACTATATTAAGTTGGTAGTATTGGATGATTCTGACATTCTGACGTCATCAAAATGATTTGCATCCGGATTTGTTTTGAAAAGAATGTACTGTTGTTACTGTCAAATCTGAATCTGTTGATTTGTACTGAGTATTTGTATCTGATCCATCACGCCTACTACACCAAAGTGTGCTTGCTCTTAAAGAGTCGAATTTTTCCATTGGTCCGATCTCGTCAAATCACATTGTCAGTGTGTTTCGTCGTATGCCAGTATAGTGATGTGTGTGTGTCTGATGGGAGTGAGATATCCATGTATCCCGTTCGGAGGAGGTAAGCACACAATCGGTGAAAAATGTGTATGTGGCGACATTCCTAGGTGAATTCTGAATGGAAGACCTTGGTACCAAAATGTTATAACTGGAGTTTGGAAGATATGCACTTAATACCACTTAAAACTTGGCTTCCAAGTCTTAACAATGTGAAGAATATTACTTGTCTATATCAAGCTACTTTCAGGTGAAGGGGGGCTCTGCACGAAAATCTGAACATAACCTCACTTTTTTGAATATACTCACTCGTTTTCAACAACTCCAGAACTTGTGGCATTTTGGTATAAAGGTTTTTGATTCGAAACTTCCAAGGAACCTCGTTACACATGCACATTTTCCATCAATTAAAGTACACCCAATATCTGATTCGTTATCATTACCATTTAGTTGTTGTCGTAGTGTACCGATCTGATGAAAATGAAGATGAAGACTTTTTCCGATTTCCCTACCGTTAAATGTTTGTATGAAGTCAAAGTATGTCTCGGCACATTTGCTTAAAGACAAGTTAGCGGGAGCAGAGATGGTTGCGTAATATGGAGAAAGTCCCAGACTGCTGCGTTTCGGGAAATAAATAAGTGAATGCATGTCATCTTGAACACTCCCTCGGAGAGTCTCGTTGGACCTAAAATGCTGAGTTGGGCTTGCTCCTAAATTACTAGCCCGTGTGACGGTTGTGATTGGCCATCCCAGAGTTTAAACCTACAACTTTTGGGATGTCGTCTTCTTGACCTCTTGCCCGAAGTAAAACCCAGAAGCCTTACTTACCTCGGATCAGTGTAGTATCGTTTGCTATAAAAATTTTTGTATTGAAGGTGTCGGCGACCAGACGCTGTGCTTCCATTGCGGCGGCGGCCTGAAGGACTGGGAGGAGAACGACGACCCGTGGGAGCAGCACGCGCTCTGGTTCAGCAAGTGCACGTACCTGAACCTGAAGAAGGGCGCGGAGTTCATCGAGAAGGTGAAGCGGGAGCACGACCAGCAGCCGGAGCCGTCGACGAGCGTGAACAGTAAGCGAGAGACCAAAGAGGGCGATGAGGCGGCGACGGCCAGCGCCTCGCCCGAAGGCCAGAAGGGCGGCGAGAGGGAGCCCGACGAGAAGACCCTGTGCAAGATCTGCTTCAAGAACGAGTTGGGTGTAGTTTTCTTGCCTTGCGGACATATCGTTGCGTGCGTGGACTGCGCGGCCGCGCTCCGGACCTGCGCGGTGTGTAGGAAGCCGTTGGAGGCGACGGTCAGAGCGTTCCTATCCTAGAAATGTATTATTACTACTGCTATTGCAATTACTACCTACATAATTTTGACATTGGAAAATTTTCCAACTATGGATCCAACTCTCTTCCCGACACAGTTGTACACTTGAGAAAGACAATAAATTCATATTTACCGAAACCACTGCGAGACGCTGTATTCTTTCATCCAGCGAGTAAGCACGCGCCGCACCAGGAGAACCCTCGTCGTATATCGAACCCGGTGTAACAATCCTCTCGAATAAACTTGAAAGCATGTCTTTGTGTTTCGTGTTTGTACATAATTTTTTGCTTTAATCCAAAGCTCTCTTAAAAAGTTTTTGAAAAACTGTCGTTTCTCCATATTTGAGAATTTTGTAAATACACCTCTAATTCGTAGAAGGAAAATTTTCCAACACACACACACACACACTTATAAACACACACATACACACAAATCGCAGAACCCAAGAGTATCATTTCCCGATATATTAGTTTCCAAACGGCAAAAGATACTTCTAGTCAGTTCAGTTTCATTTCGGCCCGTTCGTTAACAGGTTTCCGTGAAAATAGAAAATTCTCCCACACACCCAAGGCTCCGTTTCCCCGCAGGCTCTAGAAGTACTAATTATATATTTTTTATACGAATAAGTACAAAAACTTAGTTTTCTGATTTTGAAATGATCAATCTTACGCTTTTATGTAGTGTTTATTATTATTATTTTTTTATTATAAAGCGCTTATTTAGAACTTATTATTTTACTTTTCGACTGCCAATGTTGAGGGTAATTTTTCTTTTCAATATTGCACCCACCCTTTTCATGTTTGTGTGAAATAAAATATAGTAATTTATAAAGAGGAGTGGGATTTTATTTTTTTTTCCTTTTGAGTAATAGAAAATCCTACCTCACACCTGAACCACACATTGTAATTGTAATATTGTGTAATTATAATACTATTAATTGTAGAAAGTGTGATTGTTACATTAAAGGTTATGGATAGTTGAATACTGTTAATTGTTTTGAAATTTTTTTTCATGGAAAATCAAGAAAATCTTTTATTCGTTTGTGCAGGTGCCGTGTCGCGTTTCCTTGCCGATTCGGGGGGGTGATTACTGGATTTTCCGGCTATATTGACTAGTTTGTGACTTGCAAAAAGAAGAGTTGATCTACCTTCAATAGTTCCACGTTCAGGTAAGTGATCAAGATGAATATCGATTATGAAATTGAAAAGTAAAAGTTTGGTCTTAACAATCTATATTCTACAAATAGATTTTATATGATGTAGAATGGAAATTTGCACTATAGTAAATCCACTGAGAAGAAAACATCCACGAAACGAGAAAAGGTAGTAAAGTTAGACAACACCTAATACATGTCGTTTGCTATTGGTGGAAAGTCAAACTTTTGGCGGGAATTGTTGATGTACAGAGCCCTTCCCAAACATCCTTAGTAAAAGATAAGTTATAGTCATTCTTAATGCGACTCTGTATTTATTCGCTAGCTGGTCGCGCGCTTTGAATTTCGACGTTTGTGTTTCATGGAAGTTTTCTTCTCGATGGATTTACTATAGTACTACCTACTCTGGGATATGAGGAGAATGTATTTCAGCAATTTCAAGAACATTTCAAGATTCGTTATTATCTCAATTAGTATAGGTGTCTCCTCAACTCCCATATGTAGCTATCGCCCGATAGATGGCGGTAAAAAAGGAGGCGAGTTCCATTAATAATTCGAGGTATGACAAATAACCCATATCACGTAGTTGGTGATCATTGATGCCATCTTCCTGTTGCTCGATGCAATAGTAGTTGTAAAAAATGCCTCCAGACACGGCCTTTAAACCACTTTCAACATTGCTCCACCATGAAGCAAAACAAAATATAATGAAAACATCAAATAACATAAAGATGGTAAGGCCATGCTAGTGTTAGTAAACCTCACGTTTTAAGAAGAGCTTTTATTAAACATTTCTCGACAAAATCCCAAACAAGTTTTGTTTTCACTTTCGAATGGAAGTATGGTTTTTGTAAATAAAGTCTGAATATCATTAAAAGAGGCAAAGCCTGCAAATATACAGGAGTGCTTCTAAACTGTTCAGAAATTGTAATTCTGAACCGGTGACACCGACTGCAAGGCATATTCCCTACTCCAAGAAATCACTCTAATCCTTCTCCCTCTTGATCATCTTCAAGTACTCCTCAAACGCGGCTACTTTCCTCTCCTCGATATCCAGCTTCCTCTGCATCAGCTCCATCCTCTCCCTATGCCTCTTCTCCTTATCGAGCCTCAAGTCCCGTCGGCACAGGCAGCCCGCTCCCTCTTCCTCGGCCTCCGTCGACTCCGACTCGCGCCCCAAGATCTCATCTATCGCTTCGAAGTGCACGAAACGGGTCTTACTGCCGACGTTGAGGTCCTTGTGCGTCCGGTATATCGACAGCAGGTGCTCCCAGCGTTGCTTGCAATCATCGGCGGACTTCTTCGTGTCTGCCGACAATAATCGGTCGGATATCCCGGACCAGTCGGGGGAGGAGTCCGGGGATCCGGCCACATTGTCCCGGTAAGCTGACAGTAGGGCGGCGGTCTCGGTCTGGGACCACTTGGTTTTACCTACGGGGGCAGAGGGGGTTAGGGTTTTCGATGGTTGTTCCAGGTTTGTTCCGACAGACAGGTAGAAGGCTTTTCTTGCCATAAAATTCAAATGCCAAAATTGACAGTTTCATAAGGAAATATAAATTGGCTGTGGCTCTGAATCACCCTCCTATAAAACCATCCCTACCGGAAACTGTCGGAACAAACCCGTCGAGTTAACTCCTCCGCTTTACCGTCTTTCGGATCTCCCTCTTCTCTCTCGCTCTCCTCGCCCTTGAGGATATCCTCCATGGCCTTGGCGTATTTGAATTTGTTCCCGTCAGAGTTCGTACAGCTGACTATCAGGTTCCGGAGCTTGCTCCTGCACCTTGTGCCGTCCTTATCCTTGTAACCTTCCTTCTTCAGCTCCTCGGCCAGCATATTCCAGAACTCGTTCTTTATGAGGAACTTGCTGTATTTATGCCTGTGCTTCTTGTACAAATCGATGAGCTTGAACGTTTCATACTCGCTCCATTTTGTGTGATGCTTCTCATCTACTTTCGTGGCATTGTCGCTGTCTTAAAAGTGAGGTTATTGTGTAAATTAGTTATAAATTACAGGGCAAGTAACTAATATCAATAATTACCTCCAGTAGCATTTAGCCCATATTCGCTGTCAAGGCTCTCGTCTAGAAAATAGTAATTTTTAACTTTCACCCCATCTGTTCCCAAAATTTTAACCCTCACCCTCCTCTTCTGAATGTTTAAATTCAATATTCTCGAAGTCGTCCTCCTTCAATATCTCTTCGACGTCCCGGTAAAATGCGAACTTCATCTTCGAACTGCCCTTGAACTGGGCCGTCTTGAATGCCCTCAGCAGGTTCCTCCATTTCGTCAAGCACTTCACCGGTGCCTTGAAAATGTTCTCCTTGGCGAGCTCCTCGGACAAGTCGATCCAGAACTGGTTAGTCCTGCCGTGCTTTTGGGCGCCTTTCCTCTTGATAATTTTCAGGAACTTTTTCGTCTCCAGCTTCGACCACGTTTCCTTCGAGTCGGCGTCCTTCTCGACGTCACCTGGAAATAGGCTGTGCTCAAAGGAAATACGAAATGTTTTAATCGACAACCTGTAAGGATACTGGCCTCGTCTACGCTCGTTTCTCCTTCAGTCAAGTCCATCGAGATATCCATCTTGTTTTTAACGATATCGTCTACCTGCTTAAAATATGGGAAATTGTTCGTTCTCGTCGAGGAGGCCTTGTAGGTCTTCATTAAACTTTTCCACTTTTCGATGCACTCCTCTGCAGACTTTTCGATTTTCCTCTTGGCCAATTCTTTGGAAAGCGTTATCCAGAAGGACTTCTTTTTGGGAGTACCGGGGAAGTTGCTGGAATGCATGCGATAGAGCTTCAAGAAATTTAGGGTCTCCCTTTTGGACCACTGGTCCGAGTCCACGGAAATTTCTATGACGTCCGCCGAACTTTCCACTAGTTCCGTCTGGATTTCCAGTATACTTCCTTCTTCTACTTTCTGGTCTCGGATCTGGGCGTACAATTCCTCAGCGAAGGAGTTATCTGAAAAGGATCAGTTCTAACGCTTACAATGTTTATGAGACGCTCAGAATCTACTTGTTGTCTGGTAATAAAATAATAGAAAGGTGATCTAGCCTAGCCAAACTTACTTCCGGACTACTTACAAGTTACAATTATTTCCCAACGCTATTACAGTACCTGCTCTACACTTTTGGACTACCTCCTTCGAGACGTAGACAGTCAAGAACGTTTGTGTACCCTCGTCGAACACTTGGATAGGTTCCATTATCCTAACCTCCAAATTGTCGTCTAGGCGAGTTCTTTTAGTCGACGACGATCTCAAAAATTTATAACTCGAATGACCTTTTTTAACTAATGCACTTCGATGGAACGGTTACATTTATGAGGAGATATCCAAATTGCAGTTGGAGAAATTCGTTAAATTGAACTCTGGTGAAACAAGAAACAAACACAAAGAAATGAAGCACAGAACCGCGAAACATTCACAGAACACAGGTTAGGCAACGCCAAGGCCACGCAACTAAACATGCAATGCTCTATAATAAGTTCTGTGCTCATCATATCGTCACAAAACACATTTTAAATGAGTCGTTTATAAATTTTCGATGTAAATTTTGCTGTCCTGTCAATATGTATGTTTTGTACCTGTCATAACAGTCCGTTGATTCAAATTTACCTCTATTCTATAGTCAATAGTTTGTTATGATTAATCCTTATTGTCGGATTATTGAAGAATGGTACAACTCAAGAGAATGGAAAAATCTATCCAGATTGTATTCGGAGGTAAGGTTCGAAATCATCATGGGAACATTAGGAAACAATTTGAGATATATTACATTAATCGAGTAATCACAGTGAATCGCATAACAAACCGTAAGTACACAACACAAGACGCACAACAGTTAGTTGTTGACCCCGGCAACGAATTGAAATGAGTCCTAACTGAACCAAATCAGTTATCTAAATGCTCTTTATCCTTGATTCACGTTACCTACACAGTACTTTTCATCTCTTGGACGTAAAGGTGGTACTTTTCTCGACACGTTCACCGGTTCGCTTTTAAGTCTCGGTCTGGTTGTAGGTGAAGGGCAGCCCGAGCGCCGGTAGGCCGTTCATGATGTTCGTCCTCTTGTGTACGTTGTCGATGACCGAGTTCCCGTACCTGACGGTATTGGTGACGGCGCCGAGGAGCCCCTCGACCAGCCTCTTCGACGGCGACCTCCCGGCGCCCTTCGCTGCCGGCCTGACGTCCCCGGCGGCTACGAGGTACTTGAGCAGCACCTTATTGAAGCTCTCCGGGTTCTCCTGGTGCGGGAAGTGGTCGGCGTCCTCGATGATCTTCATGTGGAACTTCTCGCAGTACTCTGTCGACTTGACGATGCCCTCTAGCCCGACGAGGCGGTCGCCGGCGCCCGTGATCAGTACTACCGTCGGCCTGATCCTGTCGCAGTCATCGTTGATCCTGCGGAGCGGCAAGTCACGGTAGTAGTTGATCGGGCCGGTCCAGTCCTGTTGGCGCGAGAAGGAGTACTTGTACGCCTCGAGGTAGACGTTGTTCGGCTCGAGGTGCCGGTGGTACTCGTCGATGACGCACGCGTCCTGTTTCATCGCGTCGAGCTCGGGCAGGTACGGCACCTGGAAGGGGTCGGAATCGAGTCGAGTACCGACTGGGATAGGAACGGATCCTCACCTGGACGAAGTTGAGCCAGCGGTACCGCTTCTTCTTCGAGAGGCTCTGCCAGTAGACGTTGGGGTGCGGGCACGAGACGGCGTAGAACTCGGTGACGAGGTCGGGCTCCCTGTGGACGAGGTACCAGCCAAGGAGGGCGCCGAGGTCGTGGCCGATCAGCCTGCAGCTAGACGCGCCGAGCGTGAGCACGAACAGCCTGAGCTCGTCGAGGATGGCGTCGATGCGGTACCCGCTGCGCCAGGGCGGCTTGTCGGAGTCGCCGAAGCCCTTCAGGTCGAGCGAGACGACGCGGAAATGGCGGGCGAGGACGGGTATCTGGTGACGCCAGCTGAGCCAGCAGTCCGGGAAGCCGTGCAGCAGCAGGAGGAGCGGAGCGTCGACGGGGCCGGACTCGACGTAGTGGAACTTCGTGCCCTGGTGAGGTAGGAGATTTGGCTTTTATTTTGTCTCATTTTAAGGCGCGCAATCGCACTTTAGGCTTAATAATGCTGCTCGGACGCAGTGCGCAATCGGCCTACGGCCGAATCTACGCGGCGTATCGAAATATTGTTGAAGTGATCTACAGCCTTACAACCTGTAGATAAGACTCATCGGCACTGTAGCCACTGAACGAAGCTACGAGAACTCCAATAAGATTCTACCTACACAGTACAGCTGTACCAGAGATGCTAGATTTCTATCCAAGTGGTGCATGCGCAGTAGCGAATGAGTAACGGTCTGCTTCGATTAGTCGGATTGCGGTATAAATCCGACTATACAGACCTTTTCTACAGAGTCGCAGTATGGTATGAACATAAGAGCGAAAGAAAGGCCATATTTTTCTCGTTAGCTAAACAGAAAAAGAAGTTTCGCGACGTTGCTAGCTCGCGAAACATCACAGTCATCGCACACTCCACCGGCCGGCATTATGATATGTATGAGGAACACACGTACGAACGTTTTCATTCGCTGTATAGCCTCCGACGGGAATATTTGGAATGGGTCCTGGACTTGGACTGCGGCCGGCAACGTTGCAAAACTTCTTTCTCTGTCAGACTAACGAATTACTATTAGTTTCTCTTTTGCTCTTGTTGATTTCGGGCCATGCATTTCAATAGAAAAGCTCCGTATATCAAAAGTTAGTACAAAAGTTTAGGTTCGTGCCACAGTTTTCGCCAATCAGGAACCGGCCCCTCCTCTATAATAACTGCGCATGCACCATTTGGATGGAAATCTAGCAACTCTGATGCTGTATCATCTTCGTTCATTTGTACATGCGCACAACGTCTTTTCTATGTTCCGGCACTAAAATGACAGCTATTCTAGCATTAAAATGGCCGAAAACAGTGATTTAATGTGGCTTATTAAAGCATTGTTTTTGGTATTTTTTTTTTGTTGGGTTGGTAACAAGATATTCCCTAATGCCATAGAGATAGAAGAGAGAGGAGGTAACAATTAGAGAGAGGGGGTAATTAATTTTGTAGACGGAACCGGCCATATTGAGAAGCCACTTTTCGAATTTTCGAACGCGTGTTTGCGATTGTTATCATATCACAGTTGTTTTGTTATTGCTGAATTGTGCAGTGGCGGATCTATGGGGGGAGCTACAGGGGCTATTGCCCCCCCCCCCCCATTGGGAACCAAAGTTTAACAATTAATAATAAATACATACATATTTTTAATAAAATATACCCACTACATAACTGAATCAGCTCTTCCTCTCCCTCCTGATTACCCGTTCTTTGTCTCCCTGGTATACCTGGAGCAGATTTCTTTTTTGGTAATATTTCTTCTATTAACTGATTAATCCCAATATCGTAAAATTAACACATATAAATACTCAGCAAGTCTATGAAACTTTACAAGATCTCGTCCCTAAATATCGTTAAAGTAGGGACGCTCAGGTAGTTTCTGGAATTTCCATTCGCTACAAGTTGTCTTACTAACCTTATTATTATAAAAATATAATTTCCCAGAAGGCGAAGAAAACTGAAGTATATAATGAATTTTTGAGGTGGATATTGTTAGTATTGAAATAATTCCTGAAAAAATAATACTATTTTTCAATTAATAGCTTATTTTTAGTTGGCATTCTAGTGAGTGTCGTGGTTGTAATTTTTGGTTTATTTCAGTTTTCCAAAAAATGAACAACAGCATAAGGTTGTAAAAACTGATGTAGGTAATTTTGTTATGAACTATTATTATAAATATGCATTAAATTAATCAAGAATATGAAAAAAAAAATCTTTAGTTAATCCGCATTGAGCAACCTTCGTCCTTCGTATTGTTGTTTATATTACCATTTTGGGACATTTTATAGAAAATTGAACTGCTTCACACAAACTGGAGTTATTATTTCATAACTTTAGTATTTTAAATGCTACGCCGCTGGATAGAAAGATTTTTACAGGAAGTCGGCCATATGCAGAAGCCACTTTGGTCTATTTGTTTGAACCACATTTTGTTACCTCCTCTCTTATCTCTATGCCTAATGCTGTCTGATGTCTGTCAAAACAAAATTAAAATTAAATATGGCCGCCGCGTCGATGGAATAGGGATGCAAGTATGCAAGTGTTGACTATAAGCTATTCGTTTCTGTATTTTGAAAGGTGTATCATAAAATAAAATCCTCACGGTTCCTCGTTTTCGTACAGTAAGATGTAAAATTTATATGAATCTACTGTAAGTTATTATTTATTATAAATACCTTTTTCATATGCATCTCTAGACTTATCAGGTAGCAAATTCGTTACTGCATTTGAAGCCACTTCTTTGTAGTTCCGGTGGAGTCAAAGAAACACCCTCTTGTACTTGGTGTGATTCGGATTCTTATGATTTCGACTTTATGTAAATCCAATAAATTAAATTTGAAAATGGTGTGAAAATTGACAGATGTCTAGGAAACAGCAGTAATACCAACTTAAATGTCACGATAAAAAAATCCCCAGATAAGAAATTTCAAATTATTTAAATAAATAAAAATGAAATGGAAGCCAGAACATAGAAAATGTTAATATGAAACACTATCAACAAATAGATAGATGTACGCAACTGATCGATAATTAATTAGTATTGTTATCACCATCACTCGTTAAGATTGTGACGAGTATTTTTTCTTTGTTTACGTGTTGTTGACTCACTGAATCGGAAAACTACAAGAAAGAACGTGTTCAGTTTCCATTACATTAAATGGAACGTGCGAGAGGATTGCAAATAAGTTATAAACAAAACGGAAATTGGAGGAAAGGAATTTCCATCACTAGTTACCGAGAAGTGAGGTTATATCAACTGATATCAAATATCAGAAAGCGAGAATAATTAATGAAATTGTCATTTCCCATAAGAAACAATCAAGGTGCTATAACGAGATAAGCAGTAACGTAAACAAAACATCTCGTAAACCGAAATCGATTACGCTCATCTATAAACGGTAAATCGCATGATTAATTTGAAAGGCCGACGATTAGTCAAGTGGAGCAGGTATAAATATCAAAATTATAATTCTGATATTTGTCGTACGGACTTTGCTCTAATGCGACCACTTTTTCTGTGAGAAGATAAAAGTTATGTTTACAGCCTAAAACACGATATCCCAGTTTAAAAACGGAGTACAGATTACATTATTTTAACCGAGCCTTGGATATTGGTATCGAGACTATCAAGTGTTACATTGAAGTCTTGAATAAAATAATCAATTTTTGTAGAAGCTGTTATAGGAGGACTATTTGAAGTAGGAAATGTGGGAAATATTAAGAAGATTCTATCAAAGAAAATCTCACAAATCTCAGTTTTATGACAATTTTCCTCAGTTTTAACTAGAGAGCGGAAACTAAAAATGGCGATGTGTCCATCGGAGTATTTTCTAATATGTATTTTATTATGAATATTCGATAGTAGAATGTTTAACAGTAATAGTTTAGGTGGATTTCGAGAATTTTCGAAAAAATCAAAAAACGACAAGGGTAAAGTGCCTTTTGGAGAAGATTTAGCCCAAAATTGTTATTAAACTTTATTGTATAACTATTCAGAAAACTGAAAAAAAACGACAAGATAAAGTGCTCTTCAGAAACACTGACTGAAGTTTGACATTGATTTTTTCGGCAAATTTTGAGAAAATATTTCCAAAACTGAAAAATGACAAACCCTCTATCACTTCTGATGATAGATGGATACTGTTCCTCACAGTTTCCAATGTCTTGTCATTCAGTAACTACTGCGTTAACTGTACTCCATTTTGATACCTCCTCAGAAAATTAAATTTTTGGGGTTTCTGCATTTTTCTGAACCGTCTGAGGGCTCTGAAATCCAAGTTTCCAATGTCTTGTCACTCAGTAAATATCACGTAAATATCTTTCCTGTTCCCCCCTCACAGAGTTTGATTTGGGGTTGTTGCGTTTTTCCGATACTTCTGAGAGCTCATTCCATACCACTTTCACCCCTTTTTTCCATCCCCTCCCATAGAGCGTGAAATTTGGGGTTGCTGCATTTTTCTGAACCGTCTAAGGGCCCATCCCAACTTCCCTATGTCTCGTCATTTAGTAACTATTGCGTCAACTGCACTCTCTTTTGATACCTCCTCAGAAAATTAAATTCTTGTGGTTACATCTTTGTGAACTGTCTGAAGACTCAGAAAGTGAAATTTTTGGTGTAACTACATTTTTTTGAACCGTCTGAGAGCTCAGAAAGTGAATTTTGGGGTAATCGCATTTTAATGAACCGTATGAAACCTCATTCCAAGTTTTCAACGTCTTGTCATTCAGTAACTACTGCGTTAATTGTACTCCATTTTGATACCTTCTCAGAAAATTAAATTTTTGGGGTTTCTGCATTTTTCTGAACCGTCTGAGGGCTCTGAAATCCAAGTTTCCAATGTTTTGTCACTCGGTAAATATCGCGTCAATTTCTTTCTTCACCCCCTGCCCCCCTCACAGAATTTAATTTGGGGTTGTTGCTTCTGAGAGCTCATTCCATACTACGTTCTCCCCTTTTTTCCATCCCCTCCCATAGAGCGTGAAATTTGGGGTTATCGCATGATCCTGAACTCTCGGAGGACTCATCCTAACTTCCCGAAGTCTCGTCATTTAGTAACTATTGCGTCAACTGCAACCTCTTTTGATACCTCCTCAGAAAATTAATTTCTTGTGGTTACATCTTTCTGAACTGTCTGAAGACTCAGAAAGTGAAATTTTTGTTGTAACTACATTTTTTTTGAACCGTCTGAGAGCTCAGAAACTGAAATTTAGGGTAATCGCATTTTTCTGAACCGTATGAAAGCTCATTCCAAATGTCCAATGTCTTGTCATTCGGTAACTATTGCGTTAACTGTACTCCATTTTGATACCTTCTCAGAAAATTAAATTTTTGGGGTTTCTGCATTTTTCTGAACCGTCTGAGGGCTCTGAAATCCAAGTTTCCAATGTTTTGTCACTCGGTAAATATCGCGTCAATTTCTTTCCTCCCCCCTTGCTCCCCTCACAGAGTTTAATTTGGGGTTGTTGCTTCTGAGAGCTCATTCCATACTACGTTCACCCCCTTTTTCCACCCCCTCCCATAGGGCGTGAAATTTGGGGTTATCGTATTTTTCTGAACCGTCTGAGGGCTCATCCCAACTTCCCTAAGTCTCGTCAGTTAGTAACTATTGCGTCAACTGCAACCTCTTTTGATACCTCCTCAGAAAATTAATTTCTTGTGGTTACATTTTTCTGAACTGTCTGAAGACTCAGAAAGTGAAATTTTTGTTGTAACTACATTTTTTTTGTAACCGTCTGAGAGCTCAGAAAGTGAAATTTTGGGTAATCGCATATTTATGAACCGTATGAAAGCTCATTCCAAGTGTCCAACGTCTTGTCATTCAGTAACTACTGCGTTAATTGTACTCCATTTTGATACCTTCTCAGAAAATTAAATTTTTGGGGTTTCTGCATTTTTCTGAACCGTCTGAGGGCTCTGAAATCCAAGTTTCCAATGTTTTGTCACCCGGTAAATATAGCGTCAATTTCTTTCCTCCCCCCCTGCCCCCTTCACAGAGTTTAATTTGAGGTTGTTGCTTCTGAGAGCTCATTCCATACTACGTTCACCCCTTTTTTTCCATCCCCTCCCATAGAGCGTGAAATTTGGGGTTGCTGCATTTTTCTGAACCGTCTAAGGGCCCATCCCAACTTCCCTATGTCTCGTCATTTAGTAACTATTGCGTCAGCTGCACCCTCTTTTCATATCTCCTCAGAAAATTAAATTTTGTGGTTACATTTTTCTGAAAAGTCTGAAGACTCAGAAAGTGAAATTTTTGTTGTAACTACATTTTTTTTGAACCGTCTGAGACCTCAGAAAGTGAAATTTGGGGTAATCGCATATTTATGAACCGTATGAAAGCTCATTCCAAGTGTCCAATGTCTTGTCATTCGGTAACTATTGCGTTAACTGTACTCCATTTTGATACCTCCTCAGAAAATAAAATTTTTGGGGTTTCTGCATTTTTCTGAACCGTCTGAGGGCTCTGAAATCCAAGTTTCCAATGTTTTGTCACTCGGTAAATATCGCGTCAATTTCTTTCCTCGCCCCCTGCCCCCCTCACAGAGTTTAATTTGGGGTTGTTGCTTCTGAGAGCTCATTCCATACTACGTTCACCCCTTTTTTTCCATCCCCTCCCATAGAGCGTGAAATTTGGGGTTATCGCATTTTTCTGAACCGTCTGAGGACTCATCCCAACTTCCCTACGTCTCGTCATTTAGTAACTATTGCGTCAACTGCACTCTCTTTTGATACCTCCTCAGAAAATTAAATTTTGTGGTTACATTTTTCTGAACAGTCTGAAGACTCAGAAAGTGAAATTTTTGTTGTAATTACATTTTTTTTGAACCGTCTGAGAGCTCAGAAAGTGAAATTTTGGGTAATCGCATATTTATGAACCGTATGAAAGCTCATTCCAAGTGTCCAATGTCTTGTCATTCGGTAACTATTGCGTTAACTGTATTCCATTTTGATACCTCCTCAGAAAATAAAATTTTTGGGGTTTCTGCATTTTTCTGAACCGTCTGAGGGCTCTGAAATCCAAGTTTCCAATGTTTTGTCACTCGGTAAATATCGCGTCAATTTCTTTCCTCGCCCCCTGCCCCCCTCACAGAGTTTAATTTGGGGTTGTTGCTTCTGAGAGCTCATTCCATACTACGTTCACCCCTTTTTTTCCATCCCCTCCCATAGAGCGTGAAATTTGGGGTTATCGCATTTTTCTGAACCGTCTGAGGACTCATCCCAACTTCCCTACGTCTCGTCATTTAGTAACTATTGCGTCAACTGCACTCTCTTTTGATACCTCCTCAGAAAATTTAATTCTTGTGGTTACATCTTTCTGAACTATCTGAAGACTCAGAAAGTGAAATTTTTGGTGTTACTACATTTTTTTGAACCGTCTGAGAGCTCAGAAACTGAAACTTCGTATTAACATCATAAAGCGCATGTCTTTACTAAGTAAATGGGGTAGAGATATACAATTGAAATGGAGAAAATTTAGAAGATTTATAAAAAGCCCATTTCAAGTTCATAACGTTAACAGAAAAAAATCAAAAAATTTAATGAAAATCAAGTCTTTCAGATATAAAAAAATAATTCAATAAAATCTAGAAGTCCTAGAAGTCTATAAGAAGAAATTCTTAAAATTTTAAGAGACTTCCCAATGTCTTACCTCAACAGTTTTAAAAAATAATAACTTGAGGCTAGGTTTCAAAATTATATTTTATTCAAAAATTTTTCAAAAATAATATTCATATTTCATAAGCTTTATTTTCTATGAAGCAATGCCTACACCTAAATTCACTCAGAAAAAAGTTATAGTTAAAAATAAAAAAAAGCATTTTTTGAAATTTTTTCCATTTTTTTTAACTTTGTCTTTTGAATTTATTTAATTAAAAAAAATTTTTTTTTATTTCAAAAAATATCATTTTCATAGGAAATTTAATTCTCTGCAAGAAATCTTACGGCACATACCTTAGAAAAATGCACAGTTTTTGCGATATAACCGAAAAATCGAAAAGTGGACAAACTTACCCCGTTCTCAAAAACGCGTGGCTAAATTTAGTAGCACTTTTGGATTTTATTTCTTTAGAGGTCAACCGACTATATGAAAAAATTAAATATCGTGCACGCGTTAGTTCCTTCTACCCCTGTTATTTTCGACATAGCCAATAGCCTAATATCCTTTACATAGTGTAACGCGAAATGGAAACAGCAGCGCGCAACGTGTTTACACTTATCGGACCTCGGCAAAGCGCTTCTGTTAAGTGGGCATTAAAAATAAACCGTCCTCAACGTTCCCGCAACATCTTATTAAAGAAAAAATGATTTATTACCTTCTGGTCGTTTCTATATAAACATTATTAGGGAAAAGAGGGTTCGAGTTCTTTCAGGACTCATCGCGAATACAACTGAGATATGTATATAACCGGGCTTGCGGTCGGAGAGATTAGATTAGACGTGAAGCCGCGAGTGAATAAACAAGCCGAAAAACGGACAAGCGAGAGCGTATAAATAAATTAATAATTAAGAGTGAGATATAAATTAATTAGTTAAGATGAATTAAGTAGTGTGTAGTGTATAATTAGGATAGTGTAAATAAATTAAGAATAAACGTTATTATTATCGAAGTAGCGGACCGTTGGTAGGTGGGTGGACTAACCTTAATTTTGACGTAGTTGTGTCGTCCGAGCGTCGAGTCGACGAGGCAGGACGGCGGGTTATCCCTCGGGAGCGACGGCCGGCCCGCGGACCCGCAGGGCGCCCACGCCCTTCTCAGGAGCCTCTTGCAGACGACCCACACGCCGTAGACGAAGGAGAGAGCGTGTATCCTGGCTCGCTCCCACAGGGAGATCGACTCGATGATGCACCCCTTCCCCATATCTCTCCGCGGCGGTCCTCTTTCTCGCTTCGGGAATTTCTGGAGGAGACTTGGGACTCTGACCGACGTCTCGGCGAGGCGAGAGAAGATACACGCACGGGACCCGGCGAAAGGTTATCTCCTCGGCGTGCGACCGACGACTACTCATGGAGAAAACGGAGATTAGAATTGAAATACGGATCACGACACGCACGTTCGGTACGTGCAGTTTAGGTGTTTTTCGAAATTTCGGTACTTTTTGATCTACTTACTTGGGATTTCACGAGACTCGCGCGTATTTCGTTTTTTTTTTTCATTTTGGGACCCTTCGATTGTTGTTAATTTATCAATAATAAAAATTCACTATACAATTACAAGTTATAATATTCAAATTTCGCTCATTGTGAGGAAATAACCGGAAAAATGAATTTAGACAGCTACCTTTCCTAATTTCTATAATCTCTAAGCTACCTAATTTCCGATACTTTATTCAAGGCCTTAATATCTTATTCACAACTACAAGTATCAACACCTCACATTAGATTAGCGATGTAAAATCTTCACATTGTGCGACTAATTTTTAATTATTCGTTGTGTAATTGCAGGAATCCGTTAGGAACCATCCACAGGATTGGGAAGGGCAAAGGAATTCTGGAGTCTCTGGATCTGAAATTGGCCTGGAGTGACTTGGAGAGCCTTCTGAGGTTAACTAAAGACGACGCTTTCATGTGTTGTGACTGTATTTGATAGTTTTACTTATTCTTGATCTTATTTTTATATATCCGACATTGTAGGGAAGAGTCACGAATCATGTCTAACTAATAATAATAATTAACATTTCAAATTAAACTAAATTAATTCCTGGATTTGTGACCTTCCTCACACATCTATTTATTATATGATTGTGATAACAATGCATCCATCTTTTATACATTTTTATAAAATTTGTTTGACGAAGAATACAATTTATTACTTTTATGAATATATCTGATAAAGTTTATAAGCGTTTGAATACCTCTTATTACCTATCAATTCCCGAATTGGTCAGAGTGTAGTTGGCGATTTGTCACCGTGGTAATATAGGATTCTATAAGTCTAAAATGGAGACGAATCACCAACAATCATTTCATCCATCTGCTAATTGGGGACGAATCGTCAACGAACATTTCGCCAACTAAAATAAATAAAATTGAGCACGGCAACAAGTGGATTTTTGCAATGTATGATTTTCCAATTTCGCGTGCAATCGATAATGGGCGTCGTCCTAACGGCTGTGGTACAAGTCCCGTGGCTCTACGGCCCTTTATTCCCGAGATATCGTCGGTTTTAGGAATAGCCACATGAAATCAGAAAAACGGGAATAACTCGAAAACGGCTGGACAGAAAGGGCTAAAACTGGGCGAAGGGCTTCAGGGGCCCTTCGCCGATCTGCCCTGCGAATTTCAGCTCGAAATTCGAAAGTTTAAATTTTACACGTATAAATTCCATTTTTCCGATTTTCCAATTATGCGTGCAATCGATTAAGGGCGTCGCCCTAAGGACGACGGTGAAGGTCCCAGGGCCCTACGGCCCTTCGTTCCCGAGATATCGTCGGTTTCAGGAATAGCCACATGAAATCAGAAAAACGTGAATAACTCCTAAACGGCTGGACAGAAATGGATGAAACTGGCCGAAGGGCTCGAGGGGCCCTTCGCCGATCTGCCCTGCGAGTTTCAGCTGGAAATTCGAAAGTTTAAATTTCACAGGTATAAAAACGTCGAAAATTCCATTTTTCCGATTTTCCAATTATGCGTGCAATCGATCAAGGGCGTCGCCCTAAACACGATGGTGAAGGTCCCAGGGCCCTACGGCCCTTCGTTCCCGAGATATCGTCGGTTTCAGGAATAGCCACATGAAATCAGAAAAACGTGAATAACTCCTAAACGGCTGGACAGAAATGGATGAAACTGGGCGAAGGGCTGCAGAGGCCCTTCGCCGACCTGCCCTGCGAGTTTCAGCTCGAAATTCGAAAGTTTAAGTTTTACAGGTATAAAAACGTCGAAAATTCCAATTTTCCAATTATGCGTGCAATCGATCAAGGGCGTCGCCCTAAACACGATGGTGAAGGTCCCAGGGCCCTACGGCCCTTCGTTCCCGAGATATCGTCGGTTTCAGGAATAGCCACATGAAATCAGAAAAACGTGAATAACTCCTAAACGGCTGGACAGAAATGGATGAAACTGGGCGAAGGGCTTG
Source organism: Cryptocephalus moraei (assembly GCA_946251905.1). NCBI lineage: Eukaryota > Metazoa > Arthropoda > Insecta > Coleoptera > Chrysomelidae > Cryptocephalus > Cryptocephalus moraei. The sequence goes on along the minus strand of OX276465.1, from coordinate 17,025,485 downwards.
AGGGGCCCTTCGCCGATCTGCCCTACGAGTTTCAGCTGGAAATTCGAAAGTTTAAGTTTTACAGGTATAAAAACGTGTAAAATTCCATTTTTTCGATTTTCCAATTATGCGTGCAATCGATCAAGGGCGTCGCCCTAAACACGATGGTGAAGGTCCCAGGGCCCTACGGCCCTTCGTTCCCGAGATATCGTCGGTTTCAGGAATAGCCACATGAAATCAGAAAAACGTGAATAACTCCTAAACGGCTGGACAGAAATGGATGAAACTGGGCGAAGGGCTGCAGAGGCCCTTCGCCGACCTGCCCTGCGAGTTTCAGCTGGAAATTCGAAAGTTTAAGTTTTACAGGTATAAAAACGTGTAAAATTCCATTTTTTCGATTTTCCAATTATGCGTGCAATCGATCAAGGGCGTCGCCCTAAACACGATGGTGAAGGTCCCAGGGCCCTACGGCCCTTCGTTCCCGAGATATCGTCGGTTTCAGGAATAGCCACATGAAATCAGAAAAACGTGAATAACTCCTAAACGGCTAGACAGAAATGGATGAAACTGGCCGAAGGGCTCAAGGGCCCTTCGCCGATCTGCCCTGCGAGTTTCAGCTGGAAATTGGAAAGTTTAAATTTCACAGGTATAAAAACGTCGAAAATTCCATTTTTCCGATTTTCCAATTATGCGTGCAAACGATTAAGGGCGTCGCCCTAAGGACGACGGTGAAGGTCCCAGGGCCCTACGGCCCTTCGTTCCCGAGATATCGTCGATTGAACGTTTAGCCACATGAATTCAGAAAAACGGGAATAACTCGAAAACCGCTGGACCAAAAGGGCTGATACTCGGCGAAGGGCCCCTGAAGCCCTTCGCCGACCGGTCCTGCTAGTTTCAGCTCGAAATTCGAACGGTTTAATTTTAATGCTCCATGTTCCGCGCTAGTTAGAAAGTTACAAATGTATTAGAAATTACGTCTATTGCCATCTATCGACCGATGGCTACATATGAGTGTTGCCTCGATTTTGATGAGATGGCGCTGACTTGTTTGACCCATTACAGAATTTCCCGATTTTCATCGCCATCTATCTGGCAATGGCTACATATGAAGGTTCACGTGATGTTGACGAGATGGCGCTCCTCGATTAATGTGATTGCTCTAAAGTCACTAGATATTAAAAGTACCGCAATTCATTGGACCAATGAGTAAGAGAGAGAACCACCCGTTTGGGAACAAATATGGCGGATTTTCATATAAACAGCTGTTGGAAAAACGTATCGATTAGAATTTAAGGTTATATTTCTCCGTTTCTATTTACGTTCAGTGTGGTGATAGGTAAAATATATAGTATTTGTGATTTGTTTGTGTGATTTGACTATTAAGAACGTCTGAAATGCCTTCGTGTTGCGTGTGTAAATACAATGCTCGTGAGAGTAATGTGGGATTATTCAAATTACCTAGCGGTAAGTTGTAGCACATTGTAGCTAAAATTATTTAATTATTGTTTAATAACATTACATGATATTTGTTTGTTTAGATGTAAACAGAAGAGATATATGGAAAAGGGCTGTTGACAACAGGGAACAGGGAATTACATGAAAATCTTGCAGAAAATGCAAGAATTTGCGAGGTTAGTTCGTTATAAAATAATTAGCAATTTGCAATATTTCACTTTGGTAACTTTTAGACATTTTTCTGAAATGCAGTTCGAGCAGAATAGGGCCGATGGAAAGAAGTTATTGAAGTGGAATGCTGTTCCTGATTTACTGCACAGGACATTGTGTGAATTCAACACAAGTGTAGAAGTGAAACCTTCGACTTCTACACATAATATATGTGAAGTACAATCTGAGGTTCATGAAGAATCTGAGTCTGAGAATCTGTAAATGAGAAATCAGAATCTTCCTTATCCTAGTATTCGTACGCTCCAGCATCGCCTTCAAAGCTTGAAATTTAAACTAGGTATTTTGGAAGATGTTATCAATCTGTTAGAGTTAAAGGTATGTAGCAGTTATAAATTGTGAGTTTGGTTTAGTTTTTATTTTCCTTTCACGTTTTCCTCATCTTCCACATATTACATTTAGTAGAAGGAAAAGTAGGTAGCCTTTCAAGACCAAATTGTTTAATTTAGTTTACTTTTTAGTACTATTTTTTATTTATCCACTTTAGTTTAATAAATGTATGTTTGTTCTTTGATAGGTGAAGCTGAGGAAGATGCTGTTGCTACTCATGTGTTGGTATTTATGCTTGTGGGATTGAGTACAAAATAAAGGACAGGTATGTGATGTTCAAATAATTAACTAATTAATAATGATTCATTACATATACATGACAGTGAGGTGTAGAATTAACATTACTGTATACAATGAATATTAAAAATTAATTAGACAATTAGGGTAAAACTTACATTACTTCTATTTTTATTTTTAGGATTCCTCTCTACTGGAGAACACCGAAACCAAAAAACTGGGGGAAGGAATCCAGTCCAGAAGTATCGAAAACAGCGAAATGGTGTTGGTTGGACCAACACTCGTCTAGATTCTTGTTAATCTCGTCAGATAATACCGTTCGTTTTGTAGGTGTAAGTGAAAACGGCCAGGACAAGAAACCCAATGTGAAGGGACCCCTAACAGGGTATGAAGTGTGCGCAACATGTTAAACTTTAACAGATATAGTCTAAGACTCATCAGTCAGAAATTTGCTTTAGATGAACGTATGTGGTAACCGCAATGTTTATACATGAATACCTAGGGAATAATGCATAGAATAAGGATTGATTTAACCTCCAAAGCGCAGAGGTCGGGGACATTGTTTAAAATGCAAGAATTTGAAGGGAAAAAATGGAAAAACGCGTTTTTTCTCTTTAGATTCCTTTAGAACTTTCTCTGTAGGTTGTCAGCCACATTTAACTTCAATTGTAAAAGAAAAATTGAATTGCAGGTAGCTATTTTATGAACCATATATTATCTGTTATTGTTTTAAGTGGAGTTGAAAATCTAAAAAAATATGAATGTGGTAAACCATCACCGTGAGCAGGGCCGTAACTAGGCATAGGCTGACTAGCCTATACCTAGCCCTTGCCTAGGGGCGCAAGGCGCCGAGCGCCAAACTCGCTAACAAAAAAACTATTAGGGGGCGCCAAAATTCGAGCTGCCTTTAGTAAATTTTTGTCTAGTTACGGCCCTGACCGTGAGCATCGTTGTCTTTATGAATTGGTAAATAAAGTAAGCTGTTTGGCTGTCTTAATCCGTTTTCAGACAGCCAAGTCATAATAAAACTAGAATATAAGGGATTTGGATAATCGGAGTTCAAATAGTTAGAGTTCCATTGAACATCATTTTGTGATTTATAACTTGGGTACTTTTGTATCATTAGTAAAATGTTTAAAATTTTATGTAAAAGGAATTACACATGTTAATTTTGTATTGCATGATTTATTGTATTGTTGAATATTTGTTATAAAAGTCAATAATCAAATTACTTTCATTTGTTGAACATTGTAACATGTTTTTAAATAGTTGGTATTGTATGACTTACATTTGGACAAAACTTTTATATAACTAGGTTAAAGTGCAGAAATATGATAATTAATAAAAACACCATTTCCAACATTCCATGTTTAAATTTGTTATATATTACTTATGATATATTAAATAAATGTTTAAAAACTTATTTTCAACTGATTAATCGATAGCACTGCAATAAACCAAAAAACAGATTTAGCAAAATAGAGTTTTCTGCATGAGACGGCTCTACAAATTAAATCTTCACTGTTCTAGACCATTCCTTCATTTATTTCATTGAATTGTATAAACATTAGATTGTAAAGTGTCTACACTCAACCTAAGAAAGGAGGAGGCGAGTTCGGATTCACCGCGGTCAGGTAGTCAAGGATTCGGACCTACACAGATGCGATTCATATCGATCATTTCCAGAAAAGTAAGGGTACTATCGTCGGTTTTTCGAAAGTTTTATAGGAAAGATATACTTTCGCTCTATCAAACATCCCCCTATGATCCCCAAAAATCAGTTTCCTTGCCTCTTTCCCTTGCCCCTTGTACAATATTTCACTCTACTTATAATTCGAATCACTGCGAGCAGGTACGATGGGTCGGAACTCGTCTTGAAACCCCGCTGTGTGAAAAGGTAGCGGGTTCGAACTACCACCCGCCCCCTAAGAAATAGTTATCATCTGATTCGTATTCGTCATACATTCAAAATACAACACGTTTTTCATTTGACATCCAGATTTAAATTTGCCGCCTGAATTGGGAACAAATATGGCCGCCAATTGCGGTACTTTTAATATCTAGTGACTTTAGATTGCTCGATGTTGCAGCGCCATCTTATCGAAATCGAGTGAACCTCTATATGTAGCCATCGCCCGACAGATGGCGATATAAAATATTCAGTCAAGATGCTAAAGGAGGGTTGCCTAATCTTTTTGAATAAACTAAAATAAAATAAAACGATAAAACTATGTTTAGGAACTATCCCAGTACTTTATTTCACATACTAATAATAATGCATCGTTACATAATAATAATATTTCACATAAATGAGGAATTTTAATATTTCTTACGTAAATAAAAAGAAAACAGTTGTTTTTATAAAGTATTTGACTAAATATAAAATTTGATAAGTTTCAATAACCACCTGTGGTTAATACAAGAATGTCAAATTTCAAAGCACAATAGGTGGTAGGTAAATTACGGCAATCGTAAAATGCAGAGACTGGTTATTATATAAAATCTTAATAAACCGGTAATTTCTCTTGCTTAGTAATCAATCACATTAAAAGGTTGTTTCGAGACATGTTGTATAAGAAAAGAAAAATAAAGATAAAATCATCAGCACCTAAGAAAGCACCAACATCTAGCCCTTCTAGAACATGAAGAAGTCCCACTCGTCTTATTAGGATGCTGTAGGGCTTCCTCATGCTACGGGCTTCGGCCTAATGTGGAACAAGGATGCCGAAGGCCATGGAATGAATATGGAACCAATATGTTTACAGAAGAGGATAATCTACTCAGAGACAAAAGTGAGAGTGCTGCAAAGGACCGGACCAAATGGGAATGACCAGACTGAATACAAGTCCAGGGACTTCTTGGTGTCCAATATGTCGATAGGAGCAAATCCCTTAGGCTTCTATTCTGGTAAGTATTCATTCTGGAACTATGTTGCATGAAGTACAAAAAGGGCCTGGAGGACACCCCACTATGTATCCTAGATTTGTGATGGGATGTTCCGGGGCCTGATGCTTAAAAAGGGACTAGAGGGATTACCCAAGCTTCAGAAGACAAAAATATGTTACCTATTTGTTGGTGTGGACCTAACTTCCCTTGTCACTAACCTCAGTTGATCGCTGATAATAGATAATTGAAAAATAGAATAGGGTAATATCAACTCAACTCAATTAAATGAATTAACTAAAGATTTCCAGCTTCCCACAACTCTACCTCCCATTCACAAAACATCTATTAACGAACAGAAATTAGAAAAAAAATATTTAAAATCTATATATAAATTTATAAATCGATTGAGCTATACCTCCATGATCACGTCGGTATACCCAAGGTCCGCCTCACTATCTTCTCCGCTATCTTATTGAACTCTTCCCTGTTCTCCCTCCACATCTTCGCGGCGTCCACGTTGGCACCGCTCTCGTCGTTGGGCTCTACGAGTATATCACAATTGAAACTCCACCATTGGAAACGATCCGAATCATCTCACCTGCCAACATGCTGATGACCGATAGGAGGATCTTCTCGACGCTCTGCACCGGCGACCACCGCTCAGCGCTCGACTCGTAACCCATCGGATCGTCACCGGGCGCGTGCAGGATCGATATGCACACCCTTCCGTCGGCGTAGACTAACAGAAAATTAACCTTTATTGGATGGTGCCAAGTGAGATACAATGTTAATTTCAGCGAGTTTACTTACTATTCGGATGGAACATCTCGCACGTGAACTGCATCTTCGGGGGACTCAACGGGTAGTCAGGCGGGAATATCAGCTTGGCAGGGAAGACTCCGCCCTCGAAGCAGGTCCCTTCCGGTCCCCTTAAAACGAGACAATATCTCACCGAACAGTCCCATGGATATAGATAGAAGGTTCGCGATCCGGAAAAGTACCAATTCCTAAGCACTCACGTTATCAACGCCTCCCATTCGAAGAAATTCTCCTCGTTGATGGGCCCCGCTATGATCCCCTCCGGAGGGTTTAGGGTTAGTTCTGGAATACAAGTCAAAAACGGTGATGCGAATTTAAGGTGGTTCGTGTGGAGACGTACGTTTGTATTCCGCCATGAGCCTACGTAACGCCGAACCTGCCATTATCGCTCAACAAGAGAGAAATTTAAAGAGAAACTCGTCGATATGGAATAAGAATTTTTTTAGGTTATATTCGTATCATGGAACGTGTAAGACGTGTTTCGGACTCGGACTGTTTCGAGAATTTAGTGTTCTGCGTTAAATGAAATATAGATGTTCTGTGGCAGCAACCATGAAACTAATGAAACGTACACCTCAAAAGTGTTCTTCTTCTTCGTTTATTGCCTTAGGCTGTGGAAGAAGAAGACGTGGCCACGTGACTTGTCTACGTGACGTAGGGAACGTACGTCATTGGCTACGTTCTCACGTCAACCCGGGACAAATTTCAACCAATCAAATGCTACCACTTCACCCATTGAAATCATATCGGGTCAAAAACTTCACGTCTCATTGGTCACGGTTCCGAACCAACCTCCGGTCTGCCACCGGAACAGACCAATGGTTGACATGTCAACATTACGAGTTATACGCAGCGATCGGTATGTTTATTTTCGCCAGCCGACTTGTTAATTGTCGCGGTAAACAATGGGAAGCGTGAAGAGCCTCCGCCGCCACTCACGTCCGTACTTCGTCCAGTAAAATCGACAGTCGTGTTAAGACGAAAAATTAAAATGAGCGGCGGCCAGAGGAGGTACGACCTGAGCCTCGAGCCGGTCCCGCGACTCCACTACAAGGACCCTAAGGTCGAGGAGCTGATGAAGGATAACGTAAGTTCAAGCCCTTCCTCATTGTCACTTCTACCTTGTGAACAATAATTACAGCGTCCAGTTTTGATAACTGGTTCTAACATTGTAAAATCAGCCGTCGACAAGTGGAGTCTGGAGTATCTAGAGAAGCATTTAGGTAGGTCCGGTCACACGGTGTACATATCGAGGAATCACAAGTTCAAGTACTTTGACGACAAGAAGATCTTCAGCAGGAACAACCCGAAGGGGGTGGAGTTCGTCCCGCCAACCAAACGGGTCGAGATGAAGATCGGCGACTTCATGCACAAGTTAAAGAACTGGAAGCATGGCGACGAGAGGTGAGGAAAATATGGAAGAGCTTTGTGGAAAGTACCTAAGACCCTTTGGATTGAGGACCGAGGATCATAAATTCTCTCTTTCCAAAGTAACTTGAGACAACTAAAAAAACTGTTAATAGCCACTGCACCAAACAAAGTACCGTAAATAAATACTGTGCTTTAGTATAGCGCTAAGTCACTTTTTAAAAGTGCTTAGTACATCACAGCATTTTGTTCTTGTTTCAATTAAAATTGGAAAGAGTTGAAAACATTAACGAGTAGCCCCAATTACAATAACATTACTACCTTATCTAAAAGCACCTCAATTACAAATTATGCATCGAATAAACTGCTCACCTCGTCCCATTTCAGGCTGTACCTGCAACAGTCGCTCACCTCCACCGTGGGCCAGGCGATAGTGGAAGACTACATGCTGTTCGATTGGCGGTATGTCTCCGAGAAGAAGAACAAGTTCAACTGGGGCGAGCTGACGGCGAACCTGCTGTTCGTCAGCATGGAGGGCAACGTGACGCCCTGCCACTACGACGAGCAGCAGAACTTCTTTGCGCAGATCCTCGGCTGTAAGAGGTGTCTGCTGTTCGCGCCCGACCAGTTCGAGTGTCTGTACCCGTATCCCGTACATCACCCGCACGATCGGCAGAGTATGGTAAGCGGTAGAGTACGCGAGATGTCGGAGAATGTGTGAATCGAATTCTGAAACTAACCACACGCTCATAATTTACTCATTTTGTGAAAGGTTGTTTTAATGTTCTCAGGTTGATTTCGAGAGACCGGATTACGCGAAATTTCCCAAATTCAAGAACGTCAGAGGTTATGAGACTGTCGTAGAACCGGGAGACGTCCTGTACATCCCCATCTACTGGTGGCACCATGTCGAGTCGCTTCTACGTGGTGGCCCTACCATCACCGTCAACTTTTGGTATAAAGTAAGTCTGTTCAAATCTCAAATAAGTTTCTTTACAAATTAATAATAAGTACATTACGATTATAGTTATTATATTAAATATGTGATATCAGGCCGGCCCGACGACGCTGGAGTACCCGCTGAAGGACCACCAGAAGGTGTCGATAATGCGGAACGTGGAGAAGATGCTCCTCGAAGTCCTGCAGGATCCGAGCGAAGTGGGCCCCCTGCTGAGGACTATGGTGCTCGGGCGGTATAACGAGTAGTCAAGTATGTTATAATGTATGTTCAATGTCAAATCTGTGATCGAAAATTACTATGTCTACATGTATGTATATTTGAAGTATTTTCTATGGTTAAGTCCCAAAGACAGGAATATTTAAGTGTAAATTATGTCTGTTGTGTTTAAACTTTAAGATAAAAATAAACCTTAGAAAAGTATGTTTTATTTGTTGTTCAGCATGGTGATTTGGTGAAGGTAAGAAAACAAGTTTTTGTTTAAAATCTAAACGCGGATAGAAAACAACTCGATAACCTATACTCTTTATTTGGCACCATAACTTTCTACATCTGCTTAAAGTGAGTGCAATACGTTTCTAAAAAACAGAGTGAATATAAAATTATAAAAGGTTCCTGTTAAACGCAAAATTGTTCCCAATTCACTAACAAGGAATGATAATTTACGACATTACTCATCTTGATCAAATGATATTTTGGGGTAAAATAGAAGAGATAGTAGCTAATATCACTAGATCTAATATTAAACTATAAAATACATCTTAATCCTTTTATCACATTCTAAATTTTTAAAGTGCTAGCAAATAAATAATTGGAGTATTCTTTTGTTAATAATCGGCTAAAATGTAAATACTGTGTTAGATTCAACGGATATGTTAGCAATAAACAAAACCGATGAAAGGTTCACACCCTTTGTGGTAAACTTAACGCATGGGATGAATTGAGACGTTCACCGATCAGGGAATACAAAAATAACTATTACAAACAATGATGGATATACATAGTATTCAATTCAGATCTCGGTATCAAAGGCGATAAGCCCATGAAGAAGACTCTCGAAGACTCGACATCATTATATCGGTACAGGTTCGCTAGTCGATGACAGAGCCATCTTGGAAAGTGTAGAGAGACTGCGCTTAGGAAAATTACTTCCACTGCTATTCTCGGAAAAGAGCTTACGAAAACTGGAAAGGATATCAAATCAGCACTTAAAACCCGAAATTATTTTATAGGTAACAAATAGAATTTGATTATTTTTGAGTAACATTTCACTTACAACTTCCTTATACCAGAATCGGACTTCTTCCATGGCGCATCGTCCGGCTCGTATGGCAACGGCCCTTGCACCGGAGCGTCCTCCTCCAACGGCCTACGGACACATCCATTACCGGAGACGTACAAGCACGGATATTTAACGACTTACGAGACATCTAAAACCGGCGCCTCGGACGAGGCCTCGACATTACTACATGCACTGTCTACCCTGCCTACATTCAAAATGTTATCACATGCGTTCTCAATTTGTTTCATTAAAGGCAACAACTTTGACAAGCTGCAAATAAAATCGAAACATGAAATAAAAGGGACGATAAGAAGCATACGTAGATAGGGTCCTCAGAAATCGAAATTTGATGTCTTTTATAAAGATACAGTAGAATCCGTTTACTGTAATCACAGCTATCGATACCAAATCGAGCTGGTCGAGTATACCTTCATTTAAAAGTAATGGAACAAGCGACATTTGGTGCAGCGATCACTTATCTGTTATTGTTATCAAAACATTTAGCTTTCTATCTTTGTTTAATAATTACATTGATCAAAATGCTTATGGCCAAATTAAGACACTTCATATCTGGAATAATTGGAAAGTTGCTTAAATACTTTGCTTACTTGCAAAAAACTTTAAATCACTTTCCACATTCGAATTACCTAGCAATAATAACTCGATTTACTCGAACACATTAACCAGATTCTACCGTATTCCATAAACTGCAGGTTCTGCCGACCCTATTCAAAGTAAGACGCAAAAAGTCCCTCTACTCACGTCTCGGATTTAGTTCTCGGCCTGTAAGTCTCGAGCTCGTCCTCGAGATCGCTGACCTTCGCCTTGAGTTCGTTACGTTCGTGCAGAATATCCTTCAACTCTTGCGTGGTGAATCTCGGTCGATTCGGGTCGTCCAAGTTGTACACCGCCATGTTGCTCGGTATAGGCATGTCGCTCTGGACACAAAAATGGCTATCTACTTATAACGGCTAAGGTGGAAGCATAGCACCGAGGATAATAAAGGCTGAAGATACCGCAACGTTTACACTACATTAATTAAGTAATTTATTTAACACTTAACACTTTATTTTTGTGCTTGCGTTTGCTGGTCACACAAGACTCGCATTTGACTGCCCGTAAAACGTAAAGAACTGTTCGAAATGGAAACAAACATAACAGAAACGTACGTTCCTATCAGGGCAAGCCGCCACGATTCTTAGAACTAACTACCAGCTGTTTCTTCACATTTGTTCCGTGTCTCCGTTACAATATGGAACATACCATATATTACCTGAGGATTGACAATTTTATTGCAGAAAGTGCTCATTCTATGCCTACATGCCAGTAAGGTAATGCTACATATTATCAATGAGAGACAAGACTATTTACGAAGGGAAATACTACAAGAACAGGCCGGAGACAAGTAATGGAGTAATCAAGGGAATTTAATATCTCATTGAACATCTGCTTCGTATTGCAAAACTTTCGACAAAATCAAATAGCACTTCTTATGGCAGATGTTAAAAGAAGCTGGAGTGCCGTAATACCTGATTTCACTCATAACTGAGCCATACGACCACAGACCATCACGGACGTCACGACGACCATTACACTTCCTTGGGGGGGGATCAAGACTGATAAGAGCTCAATCTATTTGTCACTGTTTGTTGTACATAGCGGCATCCCGTCAACTAAACAAAGTACGAATTTTACCTTAACGAGATCTTCGTTCTCCTTCTGGGCGAGTCCGAGCCGTTTCCTCAGCGCCGTTATGTCCCTCTGCTGGTCCTGCAACTGGACCAGGAAGTCCGCCCTCTCATCGCACAGGGTGCGCACTTGGGTCTGCATGGATTTGTGCTTCCTCCTCAGTTCCCTGCTCGAGTTGGTCAATCTCTCCACTTGACTCTTGAGCTGGAATCGTTTGAACGCACCGCCGTAAGCGTACATCGCTCGCTCTCAACTTACGTTCTCGACGTCGTTGCTCCTCTCCTGCAGGAGCTTCTCCTTGAGGCGGATCTCATCGCGCTGCTTCTCGACGGAGTCCTTCAGCCTTTGCAGCATGTCGCCGTCCGCGGTCGGAGTAGCTTGGGTCGGGGCTTGGTTCGGGTTCTGATCCTTCATCAGTTTCCGATTCTCTTCCTGTAGCTTCGAGACCATGTCGAGCAGTTCCTTCGTCTCGGAACGCCATTGCTCCTCGATAACCTCCAACTCCTGAAAGTATATATTCGATAGGAAACAAGTTTGAAGGTTTGAACTTCTGAACGAGCCATAACCCATACAGTTTGGTTCGGATAGCGTTTGATAATTCGGACTCACCTTCTCGAACTTCTGCCTGTACTCCGCCTTCTCGATCTTATCGTTCTCCAGTTGCGATATCTTCGCCTGCAGCTCGTGCAGCAGCGTGTTCTCCCGTTCGTTTCTCGTCGCGAGCGTCTCGAGCAGCTCGAGGGCGTTGATCACCTTCGGCATGAGCGACGTCACCGTGCCAGCCCCGTACTGGTCTATGATCTTCTCGCACTCCTTCCCGATATCGGAGGCTATGTCGTACACGTCCACGACGGTCACTTCGCCGCTCAGGTCGCTGTTGTCCTCCATCTTACCGTCGACGAGGCACCAACGGCGCGGCATTAATGCCACGCTCCGCTCTCACCACAACGGCGGACTCACAGGTCGACTCATCTATTATTTGTCACTGGTGGTCCAATCTCGAGGGTGACGGGTTTGTAATCAATCGAGAGAGATAGATTTGACAGGGGCAACAGTTTGATGCGTTTGACATGTATATTAGGTTATCTTCTTCTTCTTCATATCAATGGCTATCCTATCACAAAACATATATTTATCCTATGCCAACCACAGAACATGCCATTTTTTGATATTATTTATCCGGTCCAGGGTCTCGATTCTCGACTTTATGTGAAAAGGTTGGTATGTGAAATTATTCCACTACTTATTTCAACATGCTTGTTTGAAATATATCACCGACGAACAGGTTTTAAGTGACAAATCCCACTATCGTCAATGCTGGCATCGCCGTCTAGAAACCCAACCTAACCTCAAACACTTCGTTTCGTGTTCCGTGTCAAATTTGTTTGACAACACCACCAGTGTCCAGTTTGTCCCCTTTCGAAGTCCAATCTCGGGGGCGAAATGGGTCCGCACTCGACCCGAGACCCCTCCGCGCGGTCCTCGGAGCACAGGCGGAGGCCCCCGCACCGTTCGCCGTCGAGGACGAGGAGCCGTTCGAGGTCGAGGCGACGGGAGGTCTCGAGGGCGCCCCAGCCCGAACGCGAGGAGAAGTGGAAGCGCAAGGACAGGAAGCAGCTACTCGAGGACGACTTCATGGAGTCGCGTCGCCAACAGCGCGAGATAATCGGCCAGAGGGAGTGTTCGGACGTGTGGGGCGCGTCGCCGGAGCCGGACGAGGCGGCGCCCCCGGAGGACGAGCCGAGGGACGAGGCGGAGCGCGAGCAGAAGCGCGCCAAGAAGAAGCACAAGAAAGAGAGGAAACGCAAGAAGGAGAAGAAATCGAAGAAGAAAAAGGAGAAGAAGAAACGGAAGAGGCGCGAGGCGAGCAGCGATGGCGAGTCGTCCGAGGACGACGACGAGTGGGTCGAGAGGTCGGGCGCTGCCGCCACCCGCACCGACTCGCAGTCGGACGATGACGACGAGGACGTCGTCGTCGGGCCGACCCAAAAGGCGCACGGCACGCTCACCCACAAGGAGATGGGCAAGGCGTTGCTGCCGGGCGAGGGCGCCGCGATGGCCGCCTTCGTCGCCGAGGGCAAGCGGATACCGAGGAGGGGCGAGATCGGCCTCACGTCCAATCAGATCGCGTCGTTCGAGTCCGTCGGGTACGTCATGTCCGGCTCGAGGCACAGGAGGATGGAGGCGGTCCGCATAAGGAAGGAGAACCAGATATATTCGGCGGACGAGAAGCGAGCGCTCGCCATGTTCAGCAAGGAGGAGCGCCAGAAGAGGGAGAACCTCATCCTTGGACAGTTCAAGGAGATGGTCAATTCTAAATTGGCAAATAAGAATAAATAAGGATCAGTATCGTCATTGTGAAACAGAGAAACTATCCCATATTAAATCGTAGACATAAGTTACTTATCGACTCATCTTTCGTTTATTGAACTATCCATACCGTTGTCTTATATTTCGTTCTATTATCGTTAATCATGTGTGTTTGTTACATCTTCGCCGTAATCCTCTTATTAATTTCATTACCCCATAGTATCGAACAACCCCATTTACACTCCAGATCGACCAGTTTGGTCTTAGACACACAAAACAAAAAAAGATAGTTTGTTTCTCTTCAGTTATCGCTTGGAACAGTCTAACTTCAGTTAAATTGTTTGGACTTGTTTTTCAAATAGTTTCGAATACCAATCTAGCTGAACACAGCTGAAAATTTTGCATTGGAACAAGTTTGGTCAGTAATATCTTTATGTTCATTCCAATAAGCGGAAAATGTACCAACATGTTTGTAACGTTTTCTACTTGCTATAACAAACCTACTGGATTAGCTGTGGTTTTTGAGTCAATGTCAATTTCTGAAGTTTCGTTATGTTATTCATTTTGACACAACTGCTAAAGGATATGTTTTTAGGAGTGGTGTTTGTGACTATGTACCTGCCTTTCACCATAACTTCCTAACGACTTTACCGATTTTTATATACATTGGCATGTTGTAACATAGACTACATATCACCAGAAGTGAGCGTAACAGGTGTTCGTCACATGGTACTTGGCATTTCCGTGATATGTTACCTTATTTGATTGTGGACTGAATGAAATATTGTTACGGGTAATTTTTATTGCGGCGGTTTAATGATGCGCAAATAGCCTTTTTAAGTTGTATTGTATGTTTGTAGTTATGTTTTTTGTTGATGTAAATAGTAATTGGAATTCTTTATTAAAAGTGTTTTAAGCCCCTCTATTGGATTGTATTGATGTCATTGATTCAATAACTTCGGTAACATTTATAATATATAAAGTTCCTTGTTAGTCCGGTCGTCAAATGAGAAAATCGGCTTGGACCTGGAAGTTGGGTACAAGGTACAACAAATATTTTATGATCGATTCTAGTTCACCAGTCCCGTCAGCACTATTTGATGAGTTTGGGGACATGAATCCCTCTGCCCAGAAATCACAATCTCAGATATTGCAGCAATAGTTCATAACCTTGGAACCCAAGCAAACTCATTATTAGCAGTACATTGTCTCACTGGTTGAGATACCACTTCACAATTTTTTGGAATTGGAAAGTCTAAAGCTGTACAAGTTCTGAGATCTGGTATTGAAGTTAAGCATTTAGGCTGTGTATCATGCGACAAAGCATTGCAGAGTGTTATGTTCATGACACTCTGTCATAGACTGTTATGCAGAGTGCTCATTGCACATTGTTACGGCTACAAGAAGGAAGTTCACAACATGTCAGATGTTCGATACAAAGTATGGTTATCTAAGAAAATCTATCCCAAAATTAAGAACCTCCATCCGACAACAGAGGCATTTGAACTCCATATAAAACGATGCCATTTAAAAGCTTTCATTTGGAACGCAGCAGCATCTTCGTTCCCTTCACCTTTTAATCCAACTGATTATGGTTGGGTAAAGAATGAAGTAACACACTGTTTGGTTCCCATTCTACTTCCAAGTAACAAAGGGTTGGCACCATCAGAATTGCTGAAACGTTGAAGATGTAGTTGTTCAAGTGAGAAGCCATGTTCAACAGCAAGGTGCACTTGTATACATGCGGGTCTGTCTCATGAAGCTCAATTTGATGACAATGAGAGTGAAACGTCCACTTCTGATTCTGAATATCCTGTAATCTAATATACTTTCTGTCTGTAGCCTTGTCTCCTTGTTAACTATTCTATAATTTTTATTTAAAAGTAACGAAAACTACAAACTGTCTCTATTTGTTACTTATTTTACCCATTACAAAACATATTTTATGATGAATCGCAAAAGGTCTTGATGATGTAATAATTATCTTTGCATATGTCTTGTCCACTAAAATTTTATATATGCATGCGCATAGTGGTGTTCTGTTTGTCTTGACGAGACCTTTAAAATAAGGTGTCACAACCGCTATAAAATAATCAAAATCACAAGTTCGCGCGAATACTCAAAATCAAAATGGCGGATAGAGCGTTCGCGTGGGCGTCCCTTACTTCTGAATTGGTTCGAAAGTTGTGTTGATTCGAGAAATAAGTATAAACCAGGTTATTGGATAAATGGTGATGAAAAATTGAACTTTTCAGTTTTTCACAAATTTCAAAAAAAACTTGAACGCGTGTATCTCAGAATCGGTTAATCGAAGAGAGCAGTTTAAAGTGTCATTTTTTTGGAAATTTTGTTCTCTACAAAAATGCACTGGACAATCTTAAATGTAGAACTAACCGTTTAGCAGTTATTGGCAAATAGCCAAAGAAATCCATTTTTTGGGTGATTTTTTCCAATTTCCCGGTGTTGCCCAGGGGTGCCACACAAAGTTAAAAATCACAACGGAACGCATCGGGTAAGAGGTAGACCAGGGGCAATCAATTCTATTTTATTTACGAAACGTACAAGACCGATCAGGTCGCGATCCTCTTCATCTTCCACTGGCCGTCGACGAGCTCGGCCAGTATCCTGTCGGCGATGAAGTTATCGTACGCGTAATAAAATTCGAACCTCTCCGGTACGATCCTGCACGCGACCTCGTGCTCGGGCTTCTCCAGCTGCGCAGCCCCCTCCTCGACATCGCGCAGCAAGTCGTCGTGCCTGCGTTTCAGCTCGTCCCAGTCGACCGGCTCGCCCTGCGCGCATATCACCGACCTGTAGAAAACGGCAAAATGCAAAATATGCACGAAATCGCGAGACTATACTTTCGTTGCGAGACGAGACTTTCGACTTTTTTTGCGAGACAAGACGAGATTTTTTAAAGTCTCGTCTCGTCTCGTGGACAACACCACCGACCTGATCCGGGCGAAGAGAGGCTTGGCCTCGAAGTACCTCCTGCCCGTCGCCTCGTCGAGCTCCTCGAGCCGGCCCTCGGCGCGCACCTGGCGCATCACGTGGCGGCCCTCCGCGTCCGCGTAGCACCAGTAGAACGTCGCCGCGACCGAGGGGTTCTCGGCGAGCGCCTCGAACTTCCTGCCGCGGCGGGTCAGCAGCGTGACGAACGAGCCGTCGACGTAGTCCGTCACGGCGACGGTCCGGTTCGTGACGTGGCCGTGCGACGTCGCCGTCGCCATGTTGTAGACGAGGGGCGTCGCGGCGCCCCGCTGCGTCGCCTCCTCGAGCCACGCCTCGTACAGTTGGAACGGCGAGCGGACGGCGTCGACGTCGATGCGGGCGAGGCCGGATTGCGGCTCGGCGCTCATTTCCCTGAGGATGATGGTCGAAAGGGATGAAACGTCTGTATCAGAGATGCGAAATTTACGCGGAACCGGTTCATGCGCAGTAGCGGATGAGTAACGGTCGACTTTGATTGGTGGAGTCGCGGTGTAAAACGTTTAGGTTCACGCCCTTCGACCTTATATTAGAGTCCGTTCAGTTTGAGAAGAACCGTGGCCTTGAGATTCACGGAGAGACATACTCCGTCGGCTATGTTCGGTTTATTTGTGTATAATTGGTTACTACTGAGACCGCTACTGTCAAGATGGCGATCGCGCGACTTCGTGACGGAAATGCGGCCTGTATGAAACTCAAGGCCACGGTTCTTCTCAAACTGAATGGACTCTATCTACTGAAGCACATAGACATGTGACGTCAGTCTCACCGAAAATGGATTTTGGGTATAGTTCCGCGTCGATAAAGCCTGTATTATCACCTACCTCGTTTTTCAGATGAAGGTTAGAGTTTCACTTATTCACTACGACAACCGACTGGTAATCGAAGCTCATTTCCCTACCACATACGCAATTAGGAGTAAACGTATCGTGTCGATAAACTCTGTCTTATTACCCACGTTGTTTTCTGAGATACTTCGTTCTATTTTCGGAAATGATCAGCGACTGTATCGAGCTAAAAAGGCGATAGATAGGCGGTGTCGCCAAGAGAAAGGGAACGAAGTGGGAAATGGAGACATTGCCGATCGTTTGTGATTGCAACGCGCACACATTTTCGCGCTTGATAGCCGTGGAACGAAACTGTAATCAGCGTATGGAAAGTACCTAGCACTTGTGATGTATGTAGATGGTAGACGAATGCATGCATGTTAATACAGATTTAACTGAGATACCTTTGGGCTGTATTTTGTCGCTATTGTAATATTTGTTACAAGATTTAGAGAGAAATGTGATATACACCGTGGTCCAAAATAGAGGCAGTATCAAAAAATTTTGGAATTACTTCCATAGTCTATATGAAACAGCGCTTAAGCTAAAAATTTGGTTGTATCTAAAGTCGGTTTACGGACGATAATTTTACGTGATAACGTCATAAGAAAACTTTCATGAAAAATTGCATACGTTTATGAATTGCATTGGATTATTATCACTAAATTATCATTGATGTTTTATATTATAGAAGATTTTTTCGCATTTGTCATTTAAGACACATTGTTATGACATGTGTGAAGCTGAACATTAATCATGAACCTTGCATGAATGGTTACACAGGATAATTGTTTTCATTGAATACTAAATGAAAACAGTCGACTTTTTATACGATCAATTATATCTTTCATCATAATGTTTTAGTCGAAATCGTAACATAATCTATTATTACTGCACTCGTTGACCGATGCAAGAACAAATATATGAGATTATATAACTAATCGAACTCTTAGAATACAAGAATTAATTACCTTATTGCCGCAATTGTTATTGTAATAGTAATAAGCAATGGTACGCACAGTAAATATTCGGATTCAGATAACTTTATCTAACGTGCTGTCGCCTACCCCTACCCCTTCCATCGCGCTCGCGAACCCAGCCGATCGCCAAATCGAGCTTTCACTCGGACGCTGTAACTGTAGTGGAAGAGAGATAGATGCGTCGCAAGGCAAACGCTCTCACACTCTTACAATGTTTTCTGGAAAGTGCAGGTAGCAGCCCGCACATCGATTTATAAGACGTTATCATGTCAAAAAATGAATGTTAAATTTCAAAATTTTTCTATAGTTACCCATTAGTATGTACGTACATTGTGGCACACAATATATGTATATTTTGATATAGTTTGGTTATAGTTTAGTATGGAATCTATGCAGGATATAAAAAATGGCGATGTGTCCATTTTATATATACATATACAATGTGTTTCAAAATGATTGTCATCTAGTCGGCTGTGGAATTTCCATGTAAAATAAAATAAAACGCCTTGCGAAAATAGGAGCTTCAACTAGCTATACATAACCTCAAAATAACCTACTTAATATGTTTTAACTTCTGGTTTTCTCTGTCAAAAGAAAACGAATTCTGAGTATTTGTCTATTTGTAGTATTTGTTTTGGCCCTGAAAAGGGCAGTTAATTACCAGCAGTACTGATTGCCAGTTTCACAATAAATGTTCGACGTGTCACTTGTCAGAATTAGATAGGTAAAAATCAATAGAGCGCGGTACATCAAAAATTACATGCTCAGAAATTCCAACTAAAAACTAGATGACAATCATTTTGAAACAAATTGTATAAGGTATATATAGTATATATGGTATACCATTCACAGACCGTTTCTACAGAGTCGCAGGATGGTATAAACATAAGAGCGAAAGAAAGGCCATATATTTCTCGTTGGCTAAACAGAGAAAGAACATTTGCGACTTGCGACGTTGCGAAACATCACAGTCATTGCCACACTCTACCGGCCGGCATTATGATAATATGAGGAACACACGTACGAACGTGATCATCTGTGGCGATCATTCGCTGAATAGCCTCCGACGGGAATATTTGGAATGGGTTGGAACGGACCGAATAGGTATTTATTGTAAAGTGGTTTTACATGCACTCTGTGGAGTGCATGCACTCTGCACTCTACTGATCTCTGAAAGCGATGAGCGTTTGCTCTTTTGCTCTTGTTGATTTCGGACCCTGCGTTTCAATAGAAAAGCTCCGTATACCATGGTGTGTAAGTGACATCGAAAGGTTTTATGGGCTACTTCTTCCGAAACAGCGCATGCCCCAGCTCTGTCGTTACTCCACTACTTGTAAACAGCGATAAATAAAAAGCAAAAACTTGTTCAGGTATGTTCTCACGTCTTCATCAAAAACCGGTACGCACAAAAGGAACATTTTATCTAAACGCCAGTCCTCTCCATGACCCACTGGTCGTCCTTGGTGCGCGCGAACTCAACCCTGTCGCCCATGCACTGATCGTGCGCGTGATAGAAATCCATCGTGACCGGCGTGAACCTGCAGGCGTACTCGTCCTTGGGCTTCTCCAGCTGCGCCTTCCCCTCCTCGACCTTGCGCAGCAGCTCGTCGTGCCTGCACTTCAGCTCGTCCCAGTCGACGGGTTCCCCTTGCGGGCTCACTATCGATCTGATCTGCGCGAACAGCGGCTGCGTGCAGAAGTACCTGCGGCTCGTCTCCTCGTCCAGCTTCGAGAAGCACGCGTCCATCCTGACCTGGCGGGCGACGAGACCGCCCTTAGACGTCTTGTAGCACCAGTAGAAGACCATGGCGACGACGGGGTTGGCGTCGAGGTCGCGAAACTTCCTGCTGCGCAGGTTCAGCATCGTGACGAACGTGTTGTCGACGTAGTCCTTGACGGTGAGGATCCTGTTCGAGACTCTGCCGCCCTTGGTCGCCGACGCCATGCTGTAGACGAAGGGCACGGCCGCGCCGTACCGCTTCGCCTCCTCGAGCCACGCGTCGAAGAGGACGAAGGGGCACTTCGTGTCCTTGACGTCGATGCGCGCCAAGCAGCTCTTGGTCCTGGTGAAAGGGGCGCAGCCACGGGGGATTTGTCTCTTGGCGGAAGCGGCTGCAAGCGGGGAACTCGTCGGAAGGGAGGTAAAATTAATCGAAAGTGTCTGCGCGTATTTGGGAGAGCGATTCCAAGAGATGCGCTGGTAAGTGCATCACAAATATAAGACATAAGAGCAGGGCATTGCAACTGAGAGTGATAACGAAGATGCAACCATTCAAAACCAAAGCATTCAAAATGGACTTGGAGAAGTCTCAAAAAGTCTCGCAAGTGAGACAGTTAAAACCGACAGACTTGCAATTCATCAAGACTCTAAGCTATACAAGTTCAAGACTTCAAAAATTACTTCAAGTACACCCATGACAGTGTTAAGAAGCTGCATAGACGAGCTACCATTGATTTGATGCTTACAAGATGGTGTTATCGGTTTAGGAGAGGACCCAAAAAAATGATGGGAAAGACGTTAACCAATTTGCAACAAAATTTTACACAAACCATTCAAAATTTTCTACAGAGTAGTAAGATTTATCCATGGGTCTCCAAAAGACTCGCAAGTGAGACAGTTAAGGCAGTTACAGACTTACAATTCATCAAGACTCTAAGCTATACAAGTTCAAGACTTCAAAAATCACTTCAAGTACATCCACGGCAGTGTTTAGAAGCTGCATAGACGAGCTACCATTTATTTGATACTGCAAGATGGTGTTATCGGTTTAGGAGAGGGCCCAAAAATTGATGGGGAAGACTTTAACCAATTAACTACAAAATTGTACACAAACCATTCAAAATTTTCTACAGAGTAGTAAGATTCATCCATGGGCTTGGACAAGTCTCAAAAAGACTCGCAAGTGAGACAGTTAAGACAGTTACAGACTTGCAATTCATCAAGACTCTAAGCTTCAAGACTCAAAAATCACTTCAAGTACATCCACGACAGTGTTAAGAAGCTGCATAGACGAGCTACCATTGATTTTATGCTACAAGATGGTGTTATCGGTTTAGGAGAGGGCCCAAAAATTGATGGGGAAGACTTTAACCAATTTACTACAAAATTTTACACAAACCATTCAAAATTTTCTATAGAGTAGTAACATTCATCCATGGACTTGGACAAGTCTCAAAAAGACTCGTAAGTGAGACAGTTAAGACAGTTACAGACTTGCAATTCATCAAGACTCTAAGATTCAAGATTCAAAAATCACTTCAAGTACATCCACGACAGTGTTAAGAAGCTGCATAGACGAGCTACCATTGATTTGATGCTACAAGATGGTGTTATCGGTTTAGGAGAGGGCCCAAAAATTGATGGGGAAGACTTTAACCAATTTACTACAAAATTTTACACAAACCATTCAAAATTTTCTACAGAGTAGTAAGATTCATCCATGGACTTGAACAAGTCTTAAAAAGACTCGCAAGTGAGACAGTCAAGACAGTTACAGACTTGCGATTCATCAAGACTCTAAGGTTCAAGACTTCAAAAATCACTTCAAGTACATCCACGACAGTGTTAAGAAGCTGCATGAACGAGCTACCATTGATTTGATGCTACAAGATGGTGTTATCGGTTTAGGAGAGGGTCCAAAAATTGATGGGGAAGACTTTAACCAATTTACGACAACATTTTACCCAAACCATTCAAAATTTTCTAGAGTAGTAACATTCATCCGTGGACTTGGACAAGTCTCAAAAAGACTCACAAGTGAGACAGTTAAGACAGTTACAGACTTGCAATTCATCAAGACGCTAAGCTTCAAGACTTCAAAAATCATTTCAAGTACATCCATGACAGTGTTAACAAGCTGTATAGACGAGCTACCATTGATTTTATGCTACAAGATGGTGTTATCGGTTTAGGAGAGGGCCCAAAAAAATGATGGGGAAGACTTTAACCAATTAACTACAAAATTGTACACAAACCATTCAAAATTTTCTACAGAGTAGTAAGATTCATCCATGGACTTGGACAAGTCTCAAAAAGATTCGCAAGTGAGACAGTCAAGACAGTTACAGACTTGCAATTCATCAAGACTCTAAGCTTCAAGACTCAAAAATCACTTCAAGTACATCCACGACAGTGTTAAGAAGCTGCATAGACGAGCTACCATTGATTTGATGCTACAAGATGGTGTTATCGGTTTAGGAGAGGGTCCAAAAATTGATGGGGAAGACTTTAACCAATTTACGACAACATTTTACCCAAACCATTCAAAATTTTCTAGAGTAGTAACATTCATCCGTGGACTTGGACAAGTCTCAAAAAGACTCACAAGTGAGACAGTTAAGACAGTTACAGACTTGCAATTCATCAAGACTCTAAGCTTCAAGACTTCAAAAATCATTTCAAGTACATCCATGACAGTGTTAAGAAGCTGTATAGACGAGCTACCATTGATTTGATGCTACAAGATGGTGTTATCGGTTTAGGAGAGGGTCCAAAAATTGATGGGGAAGACTTTAACCAATTTACGACAACATTTTACCCAAACCATTCAAAATTTTCTAGAGTAGTAACATTCATCCGTGGACTTGGACAAGTCTCAAAAAGACTC
Organism: Cryptocephalus moraei; assembly: GCA_946251905.1. NCBI lineage: Eukaryota > Metazoa > Arthropoda > Insecta > Coleoptera > Chrysomelidae > Cryptocephalus > Cryptocephalus moraei. The sequence continues at coordinate 17,002,542 of OX276465.1, read as the reverse complement.
ACAAGTGAGACAGTTAAGACAGTTACAGACTTGCAATTCATCAAGACTCTAAGCTTCAAGACTTCAAAAATAATTTCAAGTACATCCATGACAGTGTTAAGAAGCTGCATAGACGAGCTACCATTGATTTTATGCTACAAGATGGTGTTATCGGTTAAGGAGAGGGCCCAAAAAATGATGGGGAAGACTTTAACCAATTTACTACAAAATTTTACTCAAACCATTCAAAATATTCTTCAGAGTAGTAACATTCATCGATGGACTTGGACAAGTCTCAAAAAGACTCGCAAGTGAGACAGTCAAGACAGTTACAGACTTGCAATTCATCAAGACTCTAAGCTTCAAGACTTCAAAAATCACTTTAAGTACATCCACGACAGTGTTAAGAAGCTGCATAGACGAGCTACTATTGATTTTATGCTACAAGATGGTGTTATCGGTTTAGGAGAGGGTCCAAAAATTGATGGGGAAGACTTTAACCAATTTACTACAAAATTTTACACAAACCATTCAAAATTTTCTATAGAGTAGTAAACCCAGAGTAGTAACATTCATCCATGGACTTGGACAAGTCTTAAAAAGACCACAAGTGAGACAGTTAAGACAGTTACAGACTTGCAATTCATCAAGACCCTAAGCTTCAAGACTTCAAAAATCACTTCAAGTACATCCACGACAGTGTTATGAAGCTGCATAGACGAGCTACCATTGATTTGATGCTACAAGATGGTGTTATCGGTTTATGAGAGGGCCCAAAAAATGATGGGGAAGACTTTAACCAATTTACTACAAAATTTTACACAAACCATTCAAAATTTTCTATAGAGTAGTAACATTCATCCATGGACTTGGACAAGTCTCAAAAAGACTCGCAAGTGAGACAGTTAAGATAGTTACAGACTTGCGATTCATCAAGACTCTAAGGTTCAAGACTTCAAAAATCACTTCAAGTACATCCACGACAGTGTTAAGAAGCTGCATAGACGAGCTACTATTGATTTTATGCTACAAGATGGTGTTATCGGTTAAGGAGAGGGCCCAAAAAATGATGGGGAAGACTTTAACCAATTTACTACAAAATTTTACTCAAACCATTCAAAATTTTCTTCAGAGTAGTAACATTCATCCATGGACTTGGACAAGTCTCAAAAAGACTCGCAAGTGAGACAGTCAAGACAGTTACAGACTTGCAATTCATCAAGACTCTAAGCTTCAAGACTTCAAAAATCACTTTAAGTACATCCACGACAGTGTTAAGAAGCTGCATAGACGAGCTACTATTGATTTTATGCTACAAGATGGTGTTATCGGTTTAGGAGAGGGTCCAAAAATTGATGGGGAAGACTTTAACCAATTTACTACAAAATTTTACACAAACCATTCAAAATTTTCTATAGAGTAGTAAACCCAGAGTAGTAACATTCATCCATGGACTTGGACAAGTCTTAAAAAGACCACAAGTGAGACAGTTAAGACAGTTACAGACTTGCAATTCATCAAGACCCTAAGCTTCAAGACTTCAAAAATCACTTCAAGTACATCCACGACAGTGTTATGAAGCTGCATAGACGAGCTACCATTGATTTGATGCTACAAGATGGTGTTATCGGTTTATGAGAGGGCCCAAAAAATGATGGGGAAGACTTTAACCAATTTACTACAAAATTTTACACAAACCATTCAAAATTTTCTATAGAGTAGTAACATTCATCCATGGACTTGGACAAGTCTCAAAAAGACTCGCAAGTGAGACAGTTAAGATAGTTACAGACTTGCGATTCATCAAGACTCTAAGGTTCAAGACTTCAAAAATCACTTCAAGTACATCCACGACAGTGTTAAGACGCTGCATAGACGAGCTACCATTGATTTGATGCTGCAAGATGGTGTTATCGGTTTAGGAGAGGGCGCAAAAAATGATGGGGAAGACTTTAACCAATTTGCTACAAAATCTTACATAAACCATTCAAAATTTTTTACAGAGTAGTAACATTCATCCATGGACTTGGACAAGTCTTAAAAAGACCACAAGTGAGACAGTTAAGACAGTTACAGACTTGCAATTCATCATGACTCTAAGCTTCAAGACTTCAAAAATCACTTCAAATACATCCACGACAGTGTTAAGAAGCTGCATAGACGAGCTACCATTGATTTGATGCTACAAGATGGTGTTATCGGTTTATGAGAGGGCCCAAAAATTGATGGGGAAGACTTTAACCAATTTACGACAACATTTTACCCAAACCATTCAAAATTTTCTAGAGTAGTAACATTCATCCGTGGACTTGGACAAGTCTCAAAAAGACTCACAAGTGAGACAGTTAAGACAGTTACAGACTTGCAATTCATCAAGACTCTAAGCTTCAAGACTTCAAAAATCATTTCAAGTACATCCATGACAGTGTTAAGAAGCTGTATAGACGAGCTACCATTGATTTGATGCTACAAGATGGTGTTATCGATTTAGGAGAGGGCCCAAAAAAATGATGGGGAAGACTTTAACCAATTAACTACAAAATTGTACACAAACCATTCAAAATTTTCTACAGAGTAGTAAGATTCATCCATGGGCTTGGACAAGTCTCAAAAAGACTCGCAAGTGAGACAGTCAAGACAGTTACAGACTTGCAATTCATCAAGACTCTAAGCTTCAAGACTCAAAAATCACTTCAAGTACATCCACGACAGTGTTAAGAAGCTGCATAGACGAGCTACCATTGATTTGATGCTACAAGATGGTGTTATCGGTTTAGGAGAGGGCCCAAAAATTGATGGGGAAGACTTTAACCAATTTACTACAAAATTTTACACAAACCATTCAAAATTTTCTACAGAGTAGTAAGATTCATCCATGGACTTGAACAAGTCTTAAAAAGACTCGCAAGTGAGACAGTCAAGACAGTTACAGACTTGCGATTCATCAAGACTCTAAGGTTCAAGACTTCAAAAATCACTTCAAGTACATCCACGACAGTGTTAAGAAGCTGCATGAACGAGCTACCATTGATTTGATGCTACAAGATGGTGTTATCGGTTTAGGAGAGGGTCCAAAAATTGATGGGGAAGACTTTAACCAATTTACGACAACATTTTACCCAAACCATTCAAAATTTTCTAGAGTAGTAACATTCATCCGTGGACTTGGACAAGTCTCAAAAAGACTCACAAGTGAGACAGTTAAGACAGTTACAGACTTGCAATTCATCAAGACTCTAAGCTTCAAGACTTCAAAAATCATTTCAAGTACATCCATGACAGTGTTAAGAAGCTGTATAGACGAGCTACCATTGATTTGATGCTACAAGATGGTGTTATCGGTTTAGGAGAGGGCCCAAAAAAATGATGGGGAAGACTTTAACCAATTAACTACAAAATTGTACACAAACCATTCAAAATTTTCTACAGAGTAGTAAGATTCATCCATGGGCTTGGACAAGTCTCAAAATGACTCGCAAGTGAGACAGTCAAGACAGTTACAGACTTGCAATTCATCAAGACTCTAAGCTTCAAGACTCAAAAATCACTTCAAGTACATCCACGACAGTGTTAAGAAGCTGCATAGACGAGCTACCATTGATTTGATGCTACAAGATGGTGTTATCGGTTTAGGAGAGGGCCCAAAAATTGATGGGGAAGACTTTAACCAATTTACTACAAAATTTTACACAAACCATTCAAAATTTTCTACAGAGTAGTAAGATTCATCCATGGACTTGAACAAGTCTTAAAAAGACTCGCAAGTGAGACAGTCAAGACAGTTACAGACTTGCGATTCATCAAGACTCTAAGGTTCAAGACTTCAAAAATCACTTCAAGTACATCCACGACAGTGTTAAGAAGCTGCATGAACGAGCTACCATTGATTTGATGCTACAAGATGGTGTTATCGGTTTAGGAGAGGGTCCAAAAATTGATGGGGAAGACTTTAACCAATTTACGACAACATTTTACCCAAACCATTCAAAATTTTCTAGAGTAGTAACATTCATCCGTGGACTTGGACAAGTCTCAAAAAGACTCACAAGTGAGACAGTTAAGACAGTTACAGACTTGCAATTCATCAAGACTCTAAGCTTCAAGACTTCAAAAATCATTTCAAGTACATCCATGACAGTGTTAAGAAGCTGTATAGACGAGCTACCATTGATTTGATGCTACAAGATGGTGTTATCGGTTTAGGAGAGGGCCCAAAAAAATGATGGGGAAGACTTTAACCAATTAACTACAAAATTGTACACAACCATTCAAAATTTTCTACAGAGTAGTAAGATTCATCCATGGGCTTGGACAAGTCTCAAAATGACTCGCAAGTGAGACAGTCAAGACAGTTACAGACTTGCAATTCATCAAGACTCTAAGCTTCAAGACTCAAAAATCACTTCAAGTACATCCACGACAGTGTTAAGAAGCTGCATAGACGAGCTACCATTGATTTGATGCTACAAGATGGTGTTATCGGTTTAGGAGAGGGCCCAAAAAAATGATGGGGAAGACTTTAACCAATTAACTACAAAATTGTACACAAACCATTCAAAATTTTCTACAGAGTAGTAAGATTCATCCATGGACTTGGACAAGTCTCAAAAAGATTCGCAAGTGAGACAGTCAAGACAGTTACAGACTTGCAATTCATCAAGACTCTAAGCTTCAAGACTCAAAAATCACTTCAAGTACATCCACGACAGTGTTAAGAAGCTGCATAGACGAGCTACCATTGATTTTATGCTACAAGATGGTGTTATCGGTTTAGGAGAGGGCGCAAAAAAATGATGGGGAAGACTTTAACCAATTTGCTACAAAATCTTACATAAACCATTCAAAATTTTCTACAGAGTAGTAACATTCATCCATGGACTTGGACAAGTCTTAAAAAGACCACAAGTGAGACAGTTAAGACAGTTACAGACTTGCAATTCATCATGACTCTAAGCTTCAAGACTTCAAAAATCACTTCAAATACATCCACGACAGTGTTAAGAAGCTGCATAGACGAGCTACCATTGATTTGATGCTACAAGATGGTGTTATCGGTTTATGAGAGGGCCCAAAAAATGATGGGGAAGACTTTAACCAATTTACGACAACATTTTACCCAAACCATTCAAAATTTTCTAGAGTAGTAACATTCATCCGTGGACTTGGACAAGTCTCAAAAAGACTCACAAGTGAGACAGTTAAGACAGTTACAGACTTGCAATTCATCAAGACTCTAAGCTTCAAGACTTCAAAAATCATTTCAAGTACATCCATGACAGTGTTAAGAAGCTGTATAGACGAGCTACCATTGATTTGATGCTACAAGATGGTGTTATCGGTTTAGGAGAGGGCCCAAAAAAATGATGGGGAAGACTTTAACCAATTAACTACAAAATTGTACACAACCATTCAAAATTTTCTACAGAGTAGTAAGATTCATCCATGGGCTTGGACAAGTCTCAAAATGACTCGCAAGTGAGACAGTCAAGACAGTTACAGACTTGCAATTCATCAAGACTCTAAGCTTCAAGACTCAAAAATCACTTCAAGTACATCCACGACAGTGTTAAGAAGCTGCATAGACGAGCTACCATTGATTTGATGCTACAAGATGGTGTTATCGGTTTAGGAGAGGGCCCAAAAAAATGATGGGGAAGACTTTAACCAATTAACTACAAAATTGTACACAAACCATTCAAAATTTTCTACAGAGTAGTAAGATTCATCCATGGACTTGGACAAGTCTCAAAAAGATTCGCAAGTGAGACAGTCAAGACAGTTACAGACTTGCAATTCATCAAGACTCTAAGCTTCAAGACTCAAAAATCACTTCAAGTACATCCACGACAGTGTTAAGAAGCTGCATAGACGAGCTACCATTGATTTTATGCTACAAGATGGTGTTATCGGTTTAGGAGAGGGCGCAAAAAAATGATGGGGAAGACTTTAACCAATTTGCTACAAAATCTTACATAAACCATTCAAAATTTTCTACAGAGTAGTAACATTCATCCATGGACTTGGACAAGTCTTAAAAAGACCACAAGTGAGACAGTTAAGACAGTTACAGACTTGCAATTCATCATGACTCTAAGCTTCAAGACTTCAAAAATCACTTCAAATACATCCACGACAGTGTTAAGAAGCTGCATAGACGAGCTACCATTGATTTGATGCTACAAGATGGTGTTATCGGTTTATGAGAGGGCCCAAAAAATGATGGGGAAGACTTTAACCAATTTACTACAAAATCTTACATAAACCATTCAAAATTTTCTACAGAGTAGTAAGATTCATCCATGGACTTGGACAAGTCTCAAAAAGACGCAAGTGAGACAGTTAAGACAGTTACAGATTTGCGATTCATCAAGACTCTAAGCTTCAAGACTTCAAAAATCACTTCAAGTACACCCACGACAGTGTTAAGAAGCTGCATAGACGAGCTACCATTGATTTTATGCTACAAGATGGTGTTATCGGTTTAGGAGAGGGCCCAAAAATTGATGGGGAAGACTTTAACCAATTTACTACAGGATTTTACACAAACCATACAAAATTGTCTACAGAGTAGTAAGATTCATCCATGGACTTGGACAAGTCTCAAAAAGACTCACAAGTGAGACAGTTAAGACAGTTACAGACTTGCAATTCATCAAGACTCTAAGCTTCAAGACTTCAAAAATCATTTCAAGTACATCCATGACAGTGTTAAGAAGCTGTATAGACGAGCTATCATTGATTTGATGCTACAAGATGGTGTTATCGGTTTAGGAGAGGGCCCAAAAAATTATGGGGAAGACTTTAACCAATTTACTACAATAAATAGTAAATGGGGTACAAGTAGAAATATCAGCCTATTTGTAGCATCAAAGCTTAAATTGAAGGATTTACTCATGTAATCACAATAGCGAAAGACGAAGAGCCTAATATAGGAGTATCTCAAGAACAGTCTTAAGCGACTTGAAAATATTTTGTGATTTATTACAACACCGGTAACTGTTTTGTATTGTCTCACCTGCTTCTAATCACTAAGCAAATTTAAAGAGTTTCGAAGCGTTAGCTGCCTCATTGCTCCTGCGCAGTTGGGTTTGTGGCGCACAATCATTTAGGAAATTTAGACATAACTACCTGCCTTGCTGTAATTGAGGTAAAATATTGTGTGGCGATCCTAACTTTTTTCCAAATAAGTAAGTAGATGCTAATTAAACGGTTTACTCACCCAAAACGCGTAGCGACATTTTACCTGTCTCTAAACGTCATCGTATCGTACATGTCACGTTATGCTGGAACACTCGCTTTAAAAATATGTTATTTATTACCGTAGAAACGAAGTTTAGGATATTGAAGAAAATGGAGAATCACTTTAACACAGTGAATTTTCACAAAAGTAGTATACTTGCTCCTAAAATATGTTTCTGACAAAATAATGTCCTCAGAATTGTTCTCAGTACTTACTGTCTCTCTGCAGCTACTATAGCTAAAAAAAAGGTTTTCGTAAAAAACTATGGTATAAATGACTACAGAAGTCAGATGACTAATACTGATACTGACGTGTATTTATGTAAAGAGAATGAAAGGTACAAAATTCGTGGGCGCATTATACGTTCCTAATTTCCACTTGAAGCTAAATTAATAATTTAAGCCACGACCCTCCGGCACAGCCACCTCTTATCCCTCGTAAACCTGAAGATGACCCTATCGGGTATGAACTGATCGTGCCCAAAGTAGAAATCGAAGTGCACCGGTACGATCCGCGAGGCGATCAAGTGCCTCGGCTTCTCCAGCTCCAGCTTCCCCTCCTCCAACCCCCTCAGCAGCTCGTCGTGCCTCTCCTTCAGCTTGCACCACTCGATCGGCCTCCCGGGGAACTCGGCGAGCACGGCCCTCACCTGCGCGTACAGCGGCATCGCGGCGAAGTACTTCTGCGCGGTCGCGTCGCGCAGCCTCTGCGCGCAGCCGAGCGTCCTCACCTGTCTGGTCACGTGGCGGCCCTCGCCGTCCTCGTACCTCCACCAGAAGGTTATCGACGCCCTCGGGTTCTCGTAGAGGTCGGCGAACTTCCTCGTGTTGATGCTGAAGAGGCAGACGAACGAGCGGTCGACGTAGTCCGCGAAGGCGATCGTCCTGTTGGACACCCTGCCGGACCTGGTGGAGGTCGCGACGTTGCCGGTGAGCGGGGAGGCGACTCCGCACGACTTCGCCTCCTCGAGCCAAGCCTCGAAGACGTCGAAGGGGGAGGCGGTGCCGTCGAGGTCGATGCAGGCGAGGTCGGAGGATCGTCTGGTGTCCACCGGGAGGCGGAGTCGACGCAGGCGCCTTCCACTTGACTTAACTGGAAGAAATCGGAAATTGGAGTTCTTTCTGAAGAAATGACCACTCGAGGCGAACTTCTTAACTGTGCCATGCGGTTAAGTAATCAAGTATTATTAACAACCACCAGCTATCACTGTCGGTCCTAAGCAGGGCCTATTTTTGATTCAAGTGGGCCATAGGCCCATATACCATCTGGGGGCCCCTCGTAGGGATACTTGGGTCAATCTTGGGGCCCCCTGAGCCAGGGCACGGGTCTATTGGAAAATAGGCATTGGTCCCAAGTCCGAATAAAGTAGGAGGGTTTAGGCTAGGTTTCTCGATGGATGTATACTCCTCCAAAAATTATTTGCCATTTATGACTTAAGCCACTTAAGTCGAGAAACCCGTTCCCAAGAAGCCGCAAATCGGTAGTTTACTACCTGTTAATTGCACTCCCCGTCGCTAAGGGTAGGGCAGAGCAAATCAATAACATTTTGAGGTCAATATGACCAAATTGCAAATAGAGACCAAATTTGTTAACAAAGAATAATAGATAAACTGAGCATACCAGATGACCTTTATCTTCAACATGGCAGTTAAAACAATCAGTCTTTGTTCCACAAAGGACATCTAGATCCTGCACCAGTTTACCAGTTTAACTCCACCTGAATAAGTAGTTTATTTGGTAATTTTGACAATGACCCGTCGAGACACAAGAAAGAATTGTAGCGGAAGTGCTCCGTGTCGCTTAAACTACTAATTTCGTATGTATTAATAACACAGTTCGTTTCTTTTTTTCGTTTAAACCAGTTTACTCACCTAAAAAGTGAAGGGACATATTATACGAACGTTTTTCGCAGATTCTACCGGTATGGAAATGTTATGTCGACATTGAAAACCGTTCGGAGACATGTAGGACACAATCTAACAGTCAAATGGGTTAAATGGATCCTTACGGGCGTTTACTTGGGAAGGCTGTAAAATGGACGAGTGAAAGTCGATGGGGCGATCAAACTGTCGTAAAAGTGGACGTACATGTGACAGAGAGTGCATTTCAAAGTGACACGGAACGTAGGATTTAATTACACCTTCAAAGTGATTGTTAGTAGTTTCAGGGATATTTTTACTGGAAAGCAAAAATTTTTAAACATTGTATTGTCACACTTCCTCAAAATTCACATATAATTGGATGGTTCGCAAGTTTTAAAGTAGGGGGATCAAAAGTCACGAAAATCGATTTTTTTACATTTTTTGCAAATATCTCGTTTTCTATGGGTTTTACGCTATTTGTATTCATTATCGATATTGTAGAGAATCAAATTCTCTACAACTTTTATATTTAACATTTCTTCATATCTCGAACTGTTTTTGAGATAGAGGGCGGACATACCGAGGATCATCAAAGAGAAAATAAGGGAAAGGAACAGGCTGAACAGGAGATACAGGATTAACTACGACCAGGAAATTAAGAGGACCATCAACCGGAAGAACAAGGAGATCAAAGAAGAACTGGCAGAGCACAGGAGCAACAAATGGAACGCATTTTTGGAAGAACTGGACGAGGATACAGGAGCGCACTGGAGTATCATGAGGAAGCTGAAGAAGAACAAACCTTCAGCTACGAGCAATGCTATTCATGGTAAATTTGGTTTATGTTTTAGGGACGAGGACAAGATAGAGGCGTTCGCAGATACCATGGAGGATCAGTTCAAGATGAACGAAGACCAAGAGGACGACATCGACTTCGAAGAGGACATCGACAGGAGGGCGGCCAAGATCAGAAGGAGAAATTGCGAGGACGAATTGGAACCCACGACGATGGAAGAGATGGAGGCGATCATGAGAACCCTACCGACGAAGAAGGCACCAGGACGGGACACCATCACAAACAAGATGATAAAGGAACTACCGGAGGAGGCGAAGAAAAGGATCCAGGAAATCTATAACGCGGCGATGAAGAAGAGATACTACCCACAGATATGGAAGGAGGCAGACGTCATCATGTTCCCGAAGCCAGGCAAGGACAAGAAATTCCCGCAAAACTACCGCCCCATAAGTCTTTTAAACAATTTAGGAAAACTACTGGAGAGGATACTACCGAGGAGGATCAAGGAGGAAGAGGAGAGGCTACGTATCATACCGGACGAACAATGTGGATTCAGGGAAGGACACTCGACGGAGCACCAGGCGCTGAGGATGGTAGAAGAGACGATCAAGGACATCAACGAGAAGAGGACGACATGCATGGTACTATTCGACGTGGAGAAGGCGTTCGACAGGATCTGGCACAACGGACTTATAGCAAAGATGGACGGATTAGGATTCAAGACGGCGACGACCCAGATGATACAGGACTACCTACGAGACAGGAATTTCAGAATCAAGGACAGAGGGACGACATCGAGCAGCAGGAGGATGGAAGCAGGAGCACCACAAGGATCGGTATTGGCAGCGGTCCTATACAACATCTACACTAGCGACATACCAACTGGAAGAGGGAACAGCCACACGAGGACCTATATCTACGCGGACGACACGGCGAAGGCGGCGACATCGAGACAACCCAACAAAGCGACGGAGTACCTACAGAGGGAAGTGGAACAAATGGAAGAATGGACGAAGAAATGGAAGATCAAACTCAATGCGGAGAAGACAGAAGCATATACATAGGACCGAAGACGAGACGACCGACGACCAACATCATAATAGGAGAAAAGGAACTGGAATGGAAGGAAGAAGTGAAATATCTAGGAATCCACATAGACCGAGGACTTACATGGAGAAGGCACATAGAGGAGACCGAGAAGAAGGCGAAAGACCGACTGAACAGACTGGGACCACTAATAGGACGACGGAGCAAGCTGAGACTGGAAACCAAGAGGAAGATCTACCTGGCAGGAATAAGACCTATAATGACGTACGGAACAGCAGCGTGGGGACAAGCAGCAAGGACGCACCTGGAGAAACTGGAGAGGATACAGAACCAAGCGATGAGAAGGATGACGGACGCACCCTGGTATATGAGGAATGAACAGCTACGACGGGACCTACGCATCGAAGAACTAAAGAAGACCATCAGGAAGAGGACTAGGAAGACGATAATAAAGGCAATGGAGCACACGAACCCACTGATAAGGAAGGCAACGGACTACGACGAGGACGCAAGATCAAAGAGGAAAAGACCCAAGACGGCAATGAAGGAAGACTAATCACGAAGGACGTACCAGGAAGATGAAAACACAATAGGAGGACCACCAGGACGACCAGGACAACCAAGGAAATACAATCACGCGGAGGAAAGAAGAACCTAGAGGGAGAAGTAAGGAACCAGGCGCTCAACTTCGGGAAATTGAGGACAACATACGTAAAAATTACAGAAAGTCATTATGAGTGTTATTGAATTAATAAATTTTTTTGAAACTTTAAATATTTTTTGCATGATTAAATAGGCATAAAAAGGTTTTCTAACGATTTTGGCTAAATCTTCTGTGAAGGGCACTTTATACTTGTCAATTTTCGGTTTTTTCAATTTTTTTCGAAATTCACTCCACGCATTTTTTTTGCTTAAATTAACCGTATCTATTTCCCGTTTGGATTTGGAAAACGCATATTGTAACACCCTATATATGAGAAAGTACTCTGATGAACACATCACGATTTTTTTCCATAAGAACGTCTGAAATCCTAGAGATTCCTCTGTAACTCACGCCCATCTCATTTTTACAAAACTTTTCACCGTTTTTAATGTTAATTATATGGAAATGCTCTAAGAACAAGGAAAATGGTACCATTTTCGCCAATAATACATCGAAATAATTCTTGTACACTTCGAGTTCGGAATCGAAAACAAACCCTCCCAATTTCCTCATTTCTGTCGAAGAAGTGGTTATCTTAACATTCAAACTTCCCCTCACCCCAAAATTAGGTACTATGAGATCGCCCTTCCGGCGAGCCCCAGACCGTTAAACCACGAAACCGTCCACCCTTAAAAATCGGTCACGGTACGTCGCTCGGCACTTCCATCTCCTCCGCCGGTACCACCACTCTCGCGGTACTACTTTCGTTCTTGCGTCGCAGCCGTCAGAAGGTGATCTTGTCGAGAACCGCGCGGTGGTACCCACACACTCGAATCTCGAAGGAGCGACAGGTGGAATTTCGGTACTCTCTCTATCTACATTTCTCGCGTCGCGTCTTATCCTAAATGCGTTCCCGGGGGAGAGACAACGATGCGACAGGCGGTACCGAGGTTGGGCCGAGGAGGTGAAAGTGGTGCCCTGATAGTGCTCGCGGTACTACTCTTGGATATCATTACCCGGAGCGATTGTCAAGGTAAGGTACATATAGCGCGGGTCGAAGGTTCCTCGTACGTGCGGAAACTGGAACGAGAGGAGGTACCACTCGCGACGAGGCGTTTACTTACTAACTGTAAACTTAGGTGGTACTCTTAGATCTTCGAATGAGTAAGCGAGTAAACACGTTAAAGGCCAGACGAGCAGGACACGGTTTCCTGCAGACTTTTTAAAGGTCAGAAGTGTAGTACCGAGGAGAACGCAAACTCACATTCGGGCGAGCCTAATGTTAAACGGTTCTGGTCGCATTATATCTGCCACATTGACTCGTATTACTAGCGTTATGAGGCACCCATATGGTTCCTTCTGAGGTTCCATAGAATTATCTATCGAACGTGGAATTGCATAAGGCGCGCGTCGATTTCCAAAATTTAAACGTCACAGGTTGACCGGTAGAGATTCTGTCATTTACCGTTTACGATCGAAAGTCAACGACATCTTTATTAAGAAAAACGGGCGAACTGGATGCTTCCGATTTTGATGAGATTTGACGTAAAAGGCGTTGGGTACCATAAAAGCGGAATTCTTGAATCCCACGACCAAATTCGTCACTTTTATATTTAGGTTTCGTTTGCGACGGTCATCGACTATTCGAGGAGATATGAATTTCCCAAAAACACCAACCTCGTTTGATCGGAAAAATGGGATAAAATAACGAAATTTCTACGAAAAGTATGAATTTTTTAAAATGTGAAATTTTCTAAAAATACCAAAACTCGCCCAAATTAACTGACGCTCTAAAGAGAAAAGTTAAAATACATTTTCCCATAAAAAGAGTAGTTACGGAGTTACGAAGTTTTAAAACCAAAATTTTATTACCCAGAAATTAACATATATACTCAAATTTCTGATCCACATATTTTTTAGAGCTTTCATACAGTTCATGGCAATTATTAGTCCAGTACCACATACCAGTTTCAGTAAAATTCATTCAAAAAAGTTACTTAGTAATTACTGTATTAATTATTATTATTATTATCATAACTGTTTATTTATTACTTAGTGAGACTACTTAGCTTCTTTTGTAATATTGAAGAAGTTGTGTTCTACAGGAGTTGCTACCTTACAGAACACTTACGAGTTTCAGGAGTTGCATGTTTTCTAAAAAAAGTTTCAACAATTTTATACCAATTCAATACTTCTTGGAACTGTTTTTTTCAGTCTAACGATCTCACTTAGCCTTTTTTGCGAAGTTGAAGAAGTTTCATGCATTCTAAAGCAAGAGCAACTTTTAAGAGTTGGAAGTTTTCCAAGAGTTTCAGAAACAAGTTCCAAGCATTTCAAACTAATATAATACTGCTTTAAGAAATGTTTCTCTGTTGTAGTAGGTTAATTTAGTATTTTATGTAAAGTTGAGGAAGTTTCAGGAGTGCAACAATATCACTTAACATTTCCTGCAAATATGAAGAAGTTTCATATAATTCGAGTTAGTCTAAAAGAAGTTGCGAGAGTTGCATGCTTTTCTAGAGGTTCTAGAAGAAGGTCCAACGATTTCTAACCAAAATACGGTACTGCTTTAAAGAAAGATTCATTGGTTTAGTAGGACCAATTAGCATTTTAAATATAGTTGAAGAAGTTTCGTACTACTCAAGTAATTCTCAGGGAAGTTTTAGGAGTTGTAAAGAGGAGTTCAAAGAACGTCTAGAAGAAGTTCCAGCTATTTCATACTAATAGCATTTCTAGAAAAATGTTTTCTCTAAAGTTGAAGAAATTTTATGTTTTTCAAGTAGTTTCAAAAGAAGCTCCAGGAGTCGCAGTTCTTCCAAAAGTTTTTGGAGAAAGCTTCAGCGGTGTTATATGTACTAACGCAGTATTTTTTGCAAATGGTTTCATTTGAAGCTGAGAAAGTTACATATTACCGTAGATACTAAAGGAGTTTCTGGAGTTCCATGTTTTCTAAAAGAAGTTTCAACGATTTTATACCAATTCAGTATTTCTTGGAACGGTTCTTTTCAGTCTAACGATCTCACTTAGCCTTTTTTAGCGAATTTGAAGAAGTTTCATGCATTCTAAAGCAAGAGCAACTTTTAAGAGTTGGAAGTTTTCCAAGAGTTTCAGAAACAAGTTCCAAGCATTTCAAACTAATATAATACTGCTTTAAGAAATGTTTCTCTGTTGCAGTAGGTTCATTTAGTATTTTATGTAAAGTTGAGGAAGTTTCAGGAGTGCAACAATATCACTTAATATTTACTGCAAAGTTGAAGAAGTTTCATACAATTCGAGTTAGTCTAAAAGAAGTTGCGAGAGTTGCAAGCTTTTCTAGAGGTTCTAAAAGAAGGTCCAACGATTTCTAACCAAAATACGGTACTGCTTTAAAGAAAGATTCATTGGTTCAGTAGGACCAATTAGCATTTTAAATATAGTTGAAGGAGTTTCGTTCTACTCAAGTAATTCTCAGGGAAGTTTTAGGAGTTGTAAAGAGGAGTTCAAAGAACGTCTAGAAGAAGTTCCAGCTATTTCATACTAATAGCATTTCTAGAAAAATGTTTTCTCTAAAGTTGAAGAAATTTTATGTTTTTCAAGTAGTTTCAAAAGAAGCTCCTGGAGTCGCAGTTCTGCCAAAAGTTTTTGGAGAAAGCTTCAGCGGTGTTATATGTACTAACGCAGTATTTTTTGCAAATGGTTTCATTTGAAGCTGAGAAAGTTACATTAAACCGTAGATACTAAAGGAGTTTCAGGAGTTGCATGTTTTCTAAAAAAAGTTTCAACAATTTTATACCAATTCAATACTTCTTGGACCTGTTTTTTTCAGTCTAACTATCTCACTTAGCCTTTTTTGCGAAGTTGAAGAAGTTTCATGTATTCTAAAGCAAGAGCAACTTTAAGAGTTGCAAGTTTTTCGAGAGTTTCAGAAACAAGTTCCAAGTATTTCAAACTAATATAATACTGCTTTAAGAAATGTTTCTCTGTTGCAGTAGGTTCATTTAGTATTTTATGTAAAGTTAAGGAAGTTTCAGGAGTGCAACAATATCACTTAATAGTTACTGCAAAGTTGAAGAAGTTTCATATAATTCGAGTTAGTCTAAAAGAAGTTGCGAGAGTTGCAAGCTTTTCTAGAGGTTCTAGAAGAAGGTCCAACGATTTCTAAACAAAATACGGTACTGCTTTAAAGAAAGATTCATTGGTTCAGTTGGATCAATTAGCATTTCAAATATAGTTGAAGAAGTTTCGTACTACTCAAGTAATTCTCAGGGAAGCTTTAGGAGTTGTAAAGAGGAGTTCAAAGAACGCCTAGAAGAAGTTCCAGCTATTTCATACTAATAGCATTTCTAGAAAAATGTTTTCTCTAAAGTTGAAGAAATTTTATGTTTTTCAAGTAGTTTCAAAAGAAGCTCCAGGAGTCGCAGTTCTGCCAAAAGTTTTTGGAGAAAGCTTCAGCGATGTTATATGTACTAACGCAGTATTTTTTGCAAACGGTTTCATTTGAAGCTGAGAAAGTTACATATTACCGTAGATACTAAAGGAGTTTCAGGAGTTGCATGTTTTCTAAAAGAAGTTTCAACCATTTTATACAAATTCAGTATTTCTTGGAACGGTTTTTTTCAGTCTAACTATCTCACTTAGCCTTTTTTGCGAAGTTGAAGAAGTTTCATGTATTCTAAAGCAAGAGCAACTTTAAGAGTTGCAAGTTTTCCGAGAGTTTCAGAAACAAGTTCCAAGTATTTCAAACTAATATAATACTGCTTTAAGAAAAGTTTCTCTGTTGCAGTAGGTTCAGTTAGTATTTTATGTAAAGTTGAGGAAGTTTTAGGAATACAGCAATATCACTTAACATTTCCTGCAAAGTTGAAGAAGTTTCATATAATTCGAGTTAGTCTAAAAGAAGTTGCGAGAGTTGCATGCTTTTCTAGAGGTTCTAGAAGAAGGTCCAACGATTTCTAACCAAAATACGGTACTGCTTTAAAGAAAGATTCATTGGTTCAGTTGGATCAATTAGCATTTCAAATATAGTTGAAGAAGTTTCGTACTACTCAAGTAATTCTCAGGGAAGCTTTAGGAGTTGTAAAGAGGAGTTCAAAGAACGCCTAGAAGAAGTTCCAGCTATTTCATACTAATAGCATTTCTAGAAAAATGTTTTCTCTAAAGTTGAAGAAATTTTATGTTTTTCAAGTAGTTTCAAAAGAAGCTCCAGGAGTCGCAGTTCTGCCAAAAGTTTTTGGAGAAAGCTTCAGCGATGTTATATGTACTAACGCAGTATTTTTTGCAAACGGTTTCATTTGAAGCTGAGAAAGTTACATATTACCGTAGATACTAAAGGAGTTTCTGGAGTTCCATGTTTTCTAAAAGAAGTTTCAACGATTTTATACCAATTCAGTATTTCTTGGAACGGTTCTTTTCAGTCTAACGATCTCACTTAGCCTTTTTTGCGAAATTGAAGAAGTTTTATGCATTCTAAAGCAAGAGCAACTTTTAACAGTTGCAAGTTTTCCGAGAGTTTCAGAAACAAGTTCCAAGTATTTTAAACTAATATAATACTGCTTTAAGAAAAGTTTCTCTGTTGCAGTAGGTTCAGTTAGTATTTTATGTAAAGTTGAGGAAGTTTCATATAATTCGAGTTAGTCTAGAAGAAGTTGAGAGAGTTGTAAGCTTTTCTAGAGGTTCTAGAAGAAGGTCCAACGATTTTGAATCAACACGGTACTACTTTAAAAAAGTTTCATTGATTCAGTAGGACCAGTTAGCATTTTAAGTAAAGTTGAGGACGTTTCGTGCTACTCAAGTACATAGTTTTAGAGGAACTTTTTGGAGTTGTTAGCTTCCCAAGAACTTGTAGAAGAAGTTTCGTGAGTTGCAAGCTTTCTGAGCGTTTCTAGAGGAAGCTCCAATGGTTGGATACTAATGCTAATGCGGTACTGCTTTAAAACAGTTTCATTGGTGCAGTAGGACCAGTTAGCATTTTATGTAAAGTTGAGGACGTTTCGTGCAACTCAAGTACTTTTAGAGGAAGTTTTGTGGAGTTGTTAGCGTCCCAAGAACTTTTAGAGGAAGTTTCGTGAGTTACAAGCTTTCTGAGAGTTTCTAGAGGAAGCTCCAACGGTTTCGAACCAATACGGTACTGCTCTAAAGAAAGTTTCATTGGTTCAGTTGGACCAATTAGCATCTTAAATAGAGTTGAAGAAGTTTCGTACTACTCAAGTAATTCTCAGGGAAGTTTTAGGAGTTGTAAAGAACGTCTAGAAGAAGTTACAGAAACGTCTAGAAGAAGTTCCAGTGGTTTTATACTTATATAGCATTTCTAGAAACATATTCTCTGTAAAGTTGAAAAAGTGTCTTGCTATTCTGAAAGAAATTTCGGGGACTGTAAGTTTCCGAGAGCTTATTAGTTTCATCCTACTTATACAGTAACTTACTTATACAAGCACTTAGTGTCGTTTCTCTCTGTTTAGCATTCATCCTTAACGCTTTACAGCTACTTTCCCGTTTTACCGTCGCTTTTGGGAAACCAGATAACGGACCACAGCTCGTAATACTTCTTTAGCTCTCGCGTCTAGTCCTTACGTAATTGCAGGTCTTCTCGCAATTTAAAATCCGTCTGCGTCTCGCGCCGTGTTCCTATTTTTCTATAATTCTCTTATAATATCCACATCGTGGGAAGCTTTCTCTCACTCTTCGATTATGATTGTCATAAGTACCTGTAGCTGTTGTAGTCAAGGCGACGATTTTTCGCCGGTGGGAGCTTGTTCTTTTGTTCAGACAGATCGTATATTGGCGTGAAAATGGAACGTTACAGAAATACGCAAGACTGGAAGTCATTGTAATAGTACAAATATTGAAGTCGTTCGTAATGAGCTACTTACCGTACTCATACAGTAAATTGTTCAGTGGTGTTATGTTGTTTCGACAGACCGTAGGTTTACATACAAACTAACAAAATAGAATTCTACTTGCGTTTAGTAATTATATTATTACACTTGTATTGTAATATGGGGTATTTACTGGACCAGTAACGTAGGTTAAAGGCAAATAATTTACTGTGCCTTTTATTCATATTTCTAAATAATACTAACTCAATAATTCTAATTTTACCTAGTTGTATGGTAATGGATTACTTACTGGGTGTGGACGCAATTTGAACGCATTTCTCAACGAGTGGTTATTTTATGTCTTGATTGGTTTGTACCTGTGTGGTAAACGTAACATTACAGCACATCTGAAGCATTTCGGACGTACAATATGTTCTCGCGGCCTTCTATTCTCGTGCTCGAGTCATGTAAAAATCTACGTAAGTTTTGTAACGTAAACAGATTCGTTTTGACGAACCTTTACTCTCTTGCCCTTGGCACTGTACCTACTACGTGTAAAACTGGCTTAATTGCCGCCTTTCGCAACGAGGCGTTGCGTCAACGAACGCTCTGCTCTCGTACATATTTCTTTTTGTTAAATTTTCCTGTAATCTATTATTGCAAAATTACGTTCCGACCGATGGATTCAATGGTAATTCTCTGAGAATTTTTTTGTCTCGATTATTCGATTATTTTCTCGATTATTCGATTTTTCCTATGTCGGAAAATGTTATACAAGCGCCGCTTTTTCTCAAGAAAGACGTTAATGGGAGATATGTTTTTATAATCGAGCTGTGGGAAATTTGAGGATCAGATCGATGATGGTATGTTTTCCACGGATTTCCACGATTTTCCAAAGGCATTTCGATGGAAATTTAGGAAATTGTGTATTCCATACCGACTTGACTGACTGAAAATTGATTTTTGAAAGTGGAAATTTCACAAATGCCCGCACGTCTGTTGGCAAACAGAAAAGAAGTGAAACATCCTGTCGATTGTTTTAGCAATAATAACGAAGCGTTACGAGGCGTACCGACGAATTGCGTTTTGCATCTGTAATGGAACTATGTGTCCGTTCCGGCTAACGTACAATTATTACTTATTAATTCCTATCTGTTTGAGATCTACATAACGTGTATATTTACCTACAAGTGTGCTACGAATCAAGGTGGCCGGTGTTGAATGCTAAGAGCGGCCCACATTGCGGGTAACGTTTCTGCAGTTTTTTCCACGTAAAACAGACCAATGAAGGAATCGAGATCGAGATCGAGATTTAAACATTTACGGAAAATTTCTAAAATCTTCAAAAATTTTCAGAATCACTTACTGGAGTTAGCATTTTATGTAAAGTTAAGGACATTTCGGTAGTTTTAGAGGAAGTTTTTGGAGTTGTTAGCTTCCCAAAAACTTCTAGAAGAAGTTCCGTGAATTGCAAGCTTTCTGAGAGTGTCTAGATTGAGTTCCAATGGTTGGGTACTGCTTTAAAAAAAGTTTCATTGGTGCAGTAGGACCACTTACCATTTTATATAAAGTTGAGGACGTTTCGTGCTACTCAAATAGTTTTAGAGGAAATTTTTGGAGTTCGTAGCTTCCCAAGAACTTGTAGAGGAAATTTTGTGAATTTCAAGCTTTTTGAGAGTTTCTAGATTGAGCTCAAATGGTTGGGTACTAATACGGCACTGCTTTAAAAAAAGTTGTACTGCTGCAGTAGGGCCAGTTATCATTTTATGTAAAGTTGAGGACGTTTCGTGCTACTCCAGTAGTTTTAGAGGAAATTTTTGAAGTTGTTAGCTCCCCAAGAACTTCTAGAACAAGTTTCGTGAGTTGCAAACTTTCTGCGAGTTTCTAGATTGAGCTCCAACGGTTGGGTACTAATACGGAACTGCTTTAAAAAAGTTTCATTGGTTCAGTAGAACCAGTTAGTATTTTATGCAAAGTTGAGGACGTTTCGTGTAACTTCAGTAGTTTTAGTGGAAGTTTTTGGAGTTGTCAGCTTCCCTAGAACTTGTAGGAGCTTCGTCAATTGCAAGCGTTCTGGGAGTTTCTTGATTAAGCTCCAATGGTAGGGTACTAATACGGTACTGCTTTAAAAAATGTTTCACTGGTGCAGTAGGACCAGTTAGCATTTTATGTAAAGTTGAGGACGTTTCGTACAACTCAAGTAGTTTTAGAGAAAGTTTTTGGAGTTGTTAGCTTTCCAAGAGCTAATAGCAGAAGTTTGGTGAGTTGATAGCTTTCTGAGAGTTTCTAGAAGAAGCTTCAACGGTTGGGTACTAATATGGTACTGCTTTAAAAAAAGTTTCAATGGTGCAGTAGGACCAGTTAGCATCTTATGTAAAGTTGAGGACGTTTCGTACAACTCAAGTAGTTTTAGAGAAAGTTTTTGGAGTTGTTAGCTTTCCAAGAGCTAATAGCAGAAGTTTGGTGAGTTGATAGCTTTCTGAGAGTTTCTAGAAGAAGCTTCAACGGTTGGGTACTAATATGGTACTGCTTTAAAAAAAGTTTCAATGGTGCAGTAGGACCAGTTAGCATCTTATGTAAAGTTGAGGACGTTTCGTGCTATTCCAGTAGTTTCAGAGGAAGTTTTTGGAGTTGTTAGCTCCCCAAGAACTTGTAGAAGAAGTTTCGTGAGTTTCAAGCTTGCTGAGAGTTTCTAGATTAAGCTCCAATGGTTGGGTACTACTACGGCACTGCTTTAAAAAAAGTTTCATTGGTTCAGTAGGACCAGTTAGCATTTTATATAAAATTGAGGGCGTTTCGTGCAATTCAAGAAGTTTTAGAGGAAGTTTTTGGAGATGTTAGCGTCCCAAGAAATTTTAGAGGATGTTTCGTAAGTTGCAAGCTTTCCGAGAGTTTATAGATTGAGCTCCAATGGTTGGGTACTAATACCGTACTGGTTTAAAAAAGGTTTCATTGGTGCAATTAGACCAGTTAACATTTTATGTAAAGTTGAGGACATTTCGTGCAATTCAAGAAGTTTTAGAGAAAGTTTTTAGAGTTGTTAGCTTCCCAAGAAATTCTAGAAGATGTTTCGCGAGTTGCAAGCTTTCTGAGAGTCTCTAGATTAAGCTCCAACTGTTGGGTACTAATACGGAACTGCTTTAAAAAAAGTTTTACTGGTGCAGTAGGACCAGTTACAATTTTATGCAAAGTTGATATCGTTTTGTGCTACTCGAGTAGTTTTAGAGGAAGTTTTTGGAAGTTGTTAGCTTGCCAAAAACTTCTAAAACAAGTTTCGTGAGTTGCAAGCTTCCTGAGAGTATCTAGATTAAGCTCCAATGGTTGAGTACTAATATGGTACTGCTTTAAAAAAAGTTTCAATGGTGCAGTAGGACCAGTTAACATTTTATGAAAAGTTGAGCACGTTTCGTGCTACTCTAGTAGTTTTAGAGGAAGTTATTGGTGTTCTTAGCTTCTCAAGAACTTCTAGAACAAGCTTCGTGAGTTGCAAACTTTCTGAGAGTATCTGGATTGAGCTCCAACGGTTGGGTACTAATACGGTACTGCTTTAAAAACAGTTTCATTGGTGCAGTAGGACCACTTAGCATTTTATATAAAGTTGAGGACGTTTCGTGCTACTCAAGTGGTTTTAGAGGAAGTTTTTGGAGTTCTTAGCTTCCCAAGAAATTCTAGAAGATGTTTCGTGAGTTACAAGCTTTCTGAGTATTTCTAGAGGAAGCTCCAACTGCTGCGTACTAATACGGCACTGCTTTAATAGTTTCATTGGTTCAGCAGGACCAGTTAACATTTTATGTAAAGTTGAGGACGTTTCGAACAACTCAAGTAGTTTTAGAGGAAGGTTTTGGGAGTTGTTAGCTTCACAAGAACTTCTAGAACAAGTTTCGGGAGTTGCAAACTTTCTGAGAGTTTGTGGATTGAGCTTCAACGGTTGGGTACTAATACGGTACTGCTTTAAAAAAAAGTTTTATTGGTGCAGTAGGACAGTTAGCATTTTATATAAAGTTAAGATGGTTTTGTGCTACTCAAGTATTTTTACAGGAAGTTTTTGGATTTGTTAGCTTCCCAAGAACTTCTAGAACAAGTTTCGTGAGTTGCAAGCCTTCTGAGAGTTCCTAGAGGAAGCACCAACGATTGAGTACTAATACGGTACTGCTTTAAAAAAAGTTTCATTGGTGCAGTAGGACCAGTTAGCATTTAATGTAAAGTTGGGGACGTTTCGTGACACTGAAGTAGTTTTAGAGGAAGTTTTTGGAGTTGTTAGCTTCCACGAACTTTTAAAAGATATTTCGTGAGTTGAAAGCTTTCTGAGAGGCTTCAACTGCTGGGTACTAATACGGCATTTGCTTAAAAAATGTTTTCATTGATGCAGTAGGACCAGTTAGCATTTTATATAAAGTTGAGGACATTTCGTGCTACTCCAGTAGTTTTAGAGGAAGTTTTTGGAGTTGTTGGCTTCCCAAGAACTTTTAGAAGAAGTTTCGTGAGTTGCAAGCTTTATGAGAGTTTCTAGAGGAAGCTCCAATCGTTGGGTACTAATACGGTACTGCTTTAAAAACAGTTTCATTGGTGCAGTAGAACCAGTTAGCATTTTATGTAAAGTTGAGGATGTTTCGTGCTACTCAAGTAGTTTTAGAGAAAGTTTTTGGAGTTGTTAGCTTCCCAAGAAATTCTAGAAGATGTTTCGCGAGTTGCAAGCTTTCTGAGAGTCTCTAGATTAAGCTCCAACTGCTGCGTACTAATACGGTACTGCTTTAAAAAAAGTTTCATTGCTGCAGTAGGACCAGTTAGCATTTTATGTAAAGTTGAGGTAGTTTGATCCTACTGAAGTAATTATAAAGGAAGTTTTAGTAGTTGTAAGCATTCCATGAACTTCCAGCTGTTTCATGCTAATACAGCAATTCTTGAAAAATGTTTCATAGGTGTAGAGCAATCATCATCATCACATCATCATCATTACACAGCCATAGTTGTCCACTGCTGAACATAGGCCTCCCGTAACTTTGTCCATCTTTTCTATCTTGTGCCTCCTACATCCAATTCCTTTTGAAGCGTTTCAGATCGTCTCGCCATCTAGTAGGAGGTCGTCCTCTACTGCGTGTGGCATGTTGTCGTGGTCTCCACTCCAGTAGTATTTTAGTCCACCTTCCATCCCTCATACGGGCCACATGTCCAGACCAGTTCCACTTTAGGGAAGCTATCCTTTCAATAGCGTCTGTAACTTTCGTTTGCCTCCTAATATACTCGTTCGTAATCCTATCTCTTGATGATATTCCCATCATAGAACGTTCCATGACTCTCTGAGCCACTCTTATTTTTCTCACGGAGTTTTTAGTTAGAGTCAGGGTTTCGGCTCCATAGGTCATAACTGGCAGGACACAGCTTTCAAACACCTTACGTTTGAGGCAAAGGGGAAAGTTTTCTTTAAATATATAACCAAGTCGCCCAAAGGCAGCCCAAGATAGTGATATTCTTCTTTTAATTTCACAAGTTTGATTATCTCTATCTATTCGTAGTTCGTGGCCGAGATACACGTAAGATGTAACTTGTGTAATTTGAGAATCACCTAGAACTATATTTTGGTTTGGAACAAGGTTTGCCATGACGGTACGGTGTAGAGTAAAGCCACCTAACATTTCCTGTAAAGTTAAAAGAGTTTAATACTTTTTCTCGTAGAGACGAGACCAAACTTAGGTCGAGACTTTTGGGGATTTTTCGAGACCGATTATTTCTCGTCTCGTCTTGAGTCAACCGCTAGTAATAATTAATAATTAACAAGTACGAAGTGGTACGGCTTCGTAATGTTAATTAACCAACAACCTTCCCCAACTTCTAAAACTCTCGCCGTAGAGTTTGTTGGAAACGAATTTACCTGCGACAGTTTAAGGGAGAAATTGTCTCAGCGAGCGTGACTTTCACTCTGAGAACATTGTGTTCCACGGCGATTGTCTCGCTATACCTTCGATGGCTGCAGCTGAACATGAAACAATGAAAGAGAGAAACGTCGCATTCTTCGCCACACGAAAGCGACCCCGAACGATACCAAAAGTGTTAAATAGAAACACACGTCGGATCCGTCTATGCTGTGAAGTTCACATAATTGACACGCGAGTACGTGTGTATTTTTCACATGATCGCGTGACGATTTCCTTCTGAGCTAATTAACCGGGATCTTAATCGCGTTTTCAGTATTTCGTCTTTTTGCGAAATAATGTTAGATTAGAAAGCCGACCGGCTGTATAGAAACCGTTATTGTTCGATTTATTGCTATTTGTTTTTGTAATGTATCGACCCAGAAATGAAGCAGGAATGGTCACAGTCGCTAGGCGGGCGTCGCCAAAAGAAATATATCTCTCGTCGATAAAACAGAAATGTATCATTTTCCCCCGCTAAAATATTTAATTCCAAAATTCAAAAAATTTCGAAATTTAAGAAAGGTAAACTTTTTGAAGGGTTAGAGGTTATATTTCTGGAGGAACGATAGTTGGTAGATATTCAACGAATTTTAGAACCTTCTTTTGGACCATTCCGGCCTCTCAGACTTTTTATTACAAAACAGTCTCGAACATCCGTATTCACCTTAAAAAATTTTAGTTCCAAATTTAAGCTATAAAATTTTTACCAATTTTTGGGACAGTATTGGAGTGTTGGATATTTCGAACTAAAATTTTAAAAATACCTATAATTTTAAAATGGATGATTATAACTACTTTTGGCAAACTATGAAGGGACAGTACGACGACTTCTTTTTTTATTTTAGGGATGATTTTGCCTAAAAGGTTTTTGAGGTTTTTGGAGACTAAACAACCTTGGAATTTCTAAATTGAAATTTTTTAATATCCTTAAAAATTGTACAATTTCATATTTTTCTCGAACCCAAACTTTAAGAACGTTCCATCCCTAAAAAGGATGGGAGTATTGCGAAAAAGTTCGATTTAAATTAGGCATTCCAACGACCTGTCAAAAATGAATCCAATATGGCCGTTGTGGGCAAACAACTTGGTTATGTCATCTGTGACTATTGATCGAAAAGTGTTCCATTTTATGTTTTCGAGAGTGAGTTAACTTGTTTTCATATTTTTAAAGTGTACAGTACTGTTTTTTTGAACAAAGATACTCTTGTATGCTTTCATTTGTGCTTTACTGCAGTAACTATGGGTTAAAACTAAATATGAAACGATATTTATGTTGGTGACAGGCGGAACTCCGTGAATAGAATTGTCCAAATCTTCAACTTTCAATGTAAATGGGTCCACATTATCGATTAACTTCAGCTTCTTTAGATAACTGCAAAAAATATATATAGAAATGCAAACACAAAACTTTAGTAAGTATTTTCGAGCTTACCGTTCGCCAACATGGCGATTTTCCAACAATAATGTCTTTAAATATTCACTCTGCATCTTAAAAAGTGTATAAGCACTAACAAAACCGATAAAACTTTCTAAAAATCACCTTTTCACCAACAAACAGCATTAGCCGTGAACATTTTCTTATGGCGCTGTCAAACTGTCAAACTTTGTTTGCCCACAGCCGCCATATTGGATATCACGTGGTTTGGAATGCCTAATTACGTGAGTTTGAGGTTATGTCCAAAAAGTGTAACAGTACCGCTGTAATATACCTACTCAGTGGCTCAACTCCCATCCTGTCTGTCATGTAGGTAAGCCCTTGGATCAAATAAGTAAGTAGTAAATACGTTAAAATTACCTTAAAACGGTAATAAAGTCTCACGAGATGGAAATTAATTAATATAAGGACTCCGCCGAGTAGAGTATAAAATGAAACGACTAGCCTGAGAGTTCGAAAACAGCCTTTAACCGTAATAAAACATTCAAACACGTATAACAGTTTGTCGGTAATGTAACACTTCCAAAGTACTCCTCGTCGAGTATATTACACAGGCACGTAAAGTCGACCGATCGGTTGTATTACGCACGCACTCTTGAATCTTAATTTAACCGAGGAAGCACAGTTCGGTTACGATCCCTTAATTATTATTCCAGCGGCTCTTATTCCAATTGACGCGTTACGAAATCTCTCTATACTTTTCGATCACGTTTCGCGCAGTCTACCTCGCCCACGCACGTTCAAGTACAGTTATTCCAATTAGATCATTTCGGCAAATAAGCCGAGATATCCTCGAGCGAGCCACACGGGAAAAGTAAAGCGGTTTATGCACGATTTGGCTTAGAAATCTAAATACGTTCTTCTACGGTGGTTTTCGTTACTCTAATCGCGAGATTTAGTACATAATGACAGTGGTAAAGCGAAGACAAGGGGGCAAGTCGAAAACGCATAGTAGATAACCTAGACTAGAAGACGTCTGCGACCACAAAACACAACTTCGGGCCGCTAACCCACAGAACACAACTTTTTCTATGCACGCGACCCCTAACCCACAGAACACAACTTTCGACAGCGCGCAACCGCGGCAACCAGCATAACAGCATCCCCCCACCCAGGGGCCCCATGTACTACTACTACTACTACTACTACTACTACTAATACTACTTCTATTACTACTAGTAAACGAGCAGGGAAGGTGTCTTTCCATAATTGCAATAGATCACAGAAATATGTTTATACAAATTTATATCAAAAGCCTGAATAACAATTGCGATACGTTAAAATAAACCATCAACCAAAAGTCCACTATCACCGTCAACGACTTTCCTGAACGCTTGTAAACAGACAACCATAGATCAGACAACTAAACTTGTTAATTTCACTGAACCGACTCTGTACATCAACAATTCCCGCCAAAAGTTTTATGACTTTTCCACCAATAGCAAACGACGTGTATCAGGTGTTGTCTAACTTTACTACCTTTTCTCGTTTCGTGGATGTTTTCTTCTCAGTGGATTTTCTATAGTTTACTATGTTCTATTTTTTTCAGGAATAAGATGCGCTCACCCGTCCGTCCCGTTGAACACGAGGGTGACGCTGAGCTCGACGGAGCTGAATCCGGGAACGGTGGCAGTCTACAGGTGCGATGACGGCTACGAGACGTTCGGGAAGACGAACTTGACGTGTTCGGCTTCCGGGAAGTGGGAAGGGGAGGTTCCATTCTGTGGTAAGATCAAATTTATCAACTGAATTAAGGGTTATTCCCACAGAAATGTAATAAACTCTAGAACGACAATAGTGTTGAGCAATTTACGACACATGTTACCGACAATTACAGGAATCTTCGTAACTGACACACTAACATTGCATAATTGAAATATTTTCCAAATCTAATTAGTCCAATCAGATGCCATCGTATCAATGGAGTTCACCTATGAAATCGCAACATACTAAATACATTTGCTTTCCTACGGCCGCGAGGAAGTAAAAAATGTCTTTTGTAACAATTTGGGACACTTTGTACCTATATACTCAGATATATTTTGACAATTCTCCCGTTTTTAAGAAAACTCAAACTAATCTGTGGATTCCATTTCCACTTTTCCACATTTCCTTTTTCAAGATGTCGGTTGAAGCAAATATCCACATCGACAACTTATTCATATCAGATTCATAAACGAAAAGTCCTTAGTCTTGCCCTGTTGAACGCTGAAATATCCCGCGCTTAATACACTATTTACTGCGCAAACTCAGAAGTAGGTCAATTTACCCTACGGGGTTGCCAAATTGTTCAGAACTGATTGGCGTTCTAGAGTTTATTATATTTTTATGATTTTTCACCAAATTTAAACTAAATTAGCGAAGAACTAATTAGAATTCTACTTAACCAAGTGTGGTTTAAAAGTAGTGGTACAGGAAATTCTTCATTTACATCTTATCTGTAAAGTCGATAATGTGAAAAGCCTTACAGTCAGTTGTATATTCTACAGTTCCAGTTCAGAAACACAAAAATTAATTATGCTTCCTCAGTTCTAACTCTAATTCTCAAATTAATTAAGCTTCAAGGAAGAGTCTCACAGCTTCAAATGTAAGTTACACATTCTACAGCCATGGTTAAATTCGCGTCAACAGTTGTAACTGTAAGCTTTCAAATTAGATTTTAAGTATCCGATCTGTATTGATTACAGCCTTGATGTAAAGTAGTTGAAGCTGTAAAGTTACAGTTGCAACTGTAAGTGATCTCACAGTTTCAGTTCAGAACCAAGCAATTTTAACTAAAAAACTGTAACTGGAAGTTCCAGCTGTAAGTTGCGTGTAACAGTTCCAGTTTGAGAGCAGAACAGTTAATTGCGCTTCTCCAGGTCCAGTTCTAAGATTTCAAATTACATTTTCCTCAAGTCAGACTTTGATTAATTTAGAGATTCCCATATAGCACAATGTTCCCCAAAACTGACCATAATTAAAGTTGAAGGCTTGCAGTTACAGTCAGTTGCATATTCTACAGTTGCAGATTAGTAAAGTCCAGTAAAGTAAGGTCTTTTGAGGATAGCTGTAAGTTTTTACAATACAGTTCCAGTCAAAATGCACAACAGGTATTTACCCTCATCGGTTCCAACTATTACACGATCTCAAATTACATATCCCAGCATCTTATCTGTATAAAGTAGATAGTTTGAAAAGCCTTACAGTCAGTTGTATAGTATTCTACAGTTCCAGTTCAGAAACACAAAAATTAATTATGCTTCCTCAGTTCTAACTGTAAATTCTCAAATTAATTAAGTTTCAAGGTAGAGTCTCACAGCTTCAAATGTAAGTTACACATTCTACTGTTGCAATGTAGAATGTAGAATGTATAGATGACCCATGGTTAAATACGCGTCAACAGTTGTAACCGTAAGCTTTCAAATTAGATTTTAAGTATCTGATCTGTATTGATTACAGCCTTGATGTAAAGAAGTTGAAGCTGCAAAGTTACAGTTTTAACTGTTAGTGATTTTACAGTTTCAGTTCAGAACCAAGCAATTTTAACTACAAAAACTGTAACTGGAAGTCCCAGCTGTAAGTTGCGTGTAACAGTTCCAGTTTGAGAGCAGAACAGTTTATTGCCCTTCTCCAGGTCCAGTTCTAAGATTTCAAATTACATTTTCAGGTTAACAATCAAACAATCATTTCCTCAAGTCAGACTTTGATTAATTCAGAGATTCCCATATAGTACAATGACTATCCCCAAAACTGACCATAATTAAAGTTGAAGGCTTCCAGTTCCAGTCAGTTGCATATTCTAAGGTTGCAGATTAGTAAAGTCCAGTAAAGTAAGATCTTTCGAGGATAGCTGTAAGTTTTTACAATACAGTTCCAGTCAAAATGCACAACAGGTATTTACCCTCATCGGTTCTAACTATTACACGATCTCAAATTACATATCCCAGCATCTTATCTGTATAAAGTGGATAGTTCGAAAAGCCTTACAGTTAGTTGTATATTCTACAGTTCCAGTTCAGAACCACAACAATTAATTATGCTTCTTCAGTTCTAACTGTAAATTCTCAAATTAATTAAGCTTCAAGGTAGAGTCTCACAGCTTCAAATGTAAGTTACACATTCTACAGTTGCAGTGTAGAATGTATAGATGACCGATGGTTAAATACGCGTCAACAGTTGTAACTGTAGCTTTTAAATTAGATTTTAAGTATCTGATCTGTATTGATTACAGCCTTGATGTAAAGTAGTTGAAGCTGTAAAGCTACAGTTTCAACTGTAAGTGATCTCACAGTTTCAGTTCAGAACCAAGCAATTTTAACTACACAACTGTAACTGGAAGTTTCAGCTGTAAGTTGCGTGTAACAGTTCCAGTTTGAGAGCAGAACAGTTAATTGCCCTTCTCCAGGTCCAGTTCTAAGACTTCAAATTACATTTTCAGGTTAACAATCAAGCAATCATTTCCTCAAGTCAGACTTTGATTAATTTAGAGTTTCCCAATGTTCCCCAAAAGTGACTATAATTAAAGTTGGAGGCTTGCAGTTACAGTCAGTTGCAGTTTAGTAAAGTTCAGTAAAGTAAGATCTTTTGAGGCTAGCTGTAAGTTTTTACAATACAGTTCCAGTCAAAATGCACAACAGTTGATTACTCCTCATCGGTTCGAGGTATTACACGATCTCAAATTACATATCCCAGCATCTTATCTGTAAAGTCGATAGCTTGAAAAGCCTTACAGCTAGTTGTATATTCTACAGTTCCAGTTCAGAAACACAAAAATTAATTATGCTTCGTCAGTTCTAACTGTAAATTCTCAAATTAATTAAGCTTCAAGGTAGAGTCTCAAGTCTCACAGCTTCAAATGTAAGTTACACATTCTACAGTTGGAGTGTAGAATGTGTAGATGACCTATGGTTAAATACGCGTCAACAGTTGTAACTGTAGCTTTCAAATTAGATTTTAAGTATCTGATCTGTATTGATTACAGCCTTGATGTAAAGTAGTTGAAGCTGTAAAGTTACAGTTGCAACTGTAAGTGATCTTACAGTTTCAGTTCAGAACCAAGCAATTTTAACTACAAAACTGTAACTGGAAGTTCCAGCTGTAAGTTGCGTGTTACAGTTCCATTTTGAGAGCAGAACAGTTAATTGCCCTTCTCCAGGTCCAGTTCTAAGATTTCAAATTACATTTTCCTCAAGTCAGACTTTGATTAATTTAGAGATTCCCATATAGCACAATGTTCCCCAAAACTGACCATAATTAAAGTTAAAGGCTTGCAGTTACAGTCAGTTGCATATTCTACAGTTGCAGATTAGTAAAGTCCAGTAAAGTAAGATCTTTCGAGGATAGCTGTAAGTTTTTACAATACAGATCCAGTCAAAATGCACAACAGGTAATTACCCTCATCGGTTCTAACTATTACACCATCTCAAATTACATATCCCAGCATCTTATCTGTATAAAGTGGATAGTTCGAAAAGCCTTACAGTTAGTTGTATATTCTACAGTTCCAGTTCAGAACCACAACAATTAATTATGCTTCTTCAGTTCTAACTGTAAATTTTCAAATTAATTAAGCTTCAAGGTAGAGTCTCACAGCTTCAAATGCAAGTTACACACTTTACAGTTGCAGTGTAGAATTTGTAGATGACCCATGGTTAAATACGCGCCAACAGTAGTTGTAAGTGCAAGCTTTCAAACTAGATTTTGAGTATCCGATCTGTATTGATTACAGCCTTGATGTAAAGTAGTTAAAGCTGTAAAGTTACAGTTTCAACTGTAAGTGATCTCAGAGTTTCAATTCAGAACCAAGCAATTTTAACTACAAAACTGTAACTGGGAGTTCCAGCTGTAAGTTGCGTGTAACAGTTCCAGTTTGAGAGCAGAACAGTTAATTGCCCTTCTCCAGGTCCAGTTCTGAGATTTCAAATTACATTTTCGGGGTAACAATCAAGCAATTATTTCCTCAAGTCAGACTTTGAATAATTTAGAGATTCCCATATAGTACAATGACTATCCCCAAAACTGACTATAATTAAAGATGGAGGCTTGCAGTTACAGTCAGTTGCATATTCTACAGTTCCAGTTCAGAAACACAAAAATTAATTATGCTTCCTCAGTTCTAACTGTAAATTCTCAAATTAATTAAGCTTCAAGGTAGAGTCTCACAGCTTCAAATGTAAGTTACACACTTTACAGTTGCAGTGTAGAATGTGTAGATGACCTATGGTTAAATACGCGTCAACAGTTGTAACTGTAGCTTTCAAATTAGATTTTAAGTATCTGATCTGTATTGATTACAGCCTTGATGTAAAGTAGTTAAAGCTGTAAAGTTACAGTTTCAACTGTAAGTGATCTCAGAGTTTCAATTCAGAACCAAGCAATTTTAACTACAAAACTGTAACTGGGAGTTCCAGCTGTAAGTTGCGTGTAACAGTTCCAGTTTGAGAGCAGAACAGTTAATTGCGCTTCTCCAGGTCCAGTTCTAAGATTTCAAATTACATTTTCAGCATCTTATCTGTAAAGTTAAAGCTATAAAGTGAAGTCTTACAGCTACAGGTCTAAGTTGCATATCCTGCAGATCCAGTTCTACAGTGACTATTGAGTGCCAACAAGTTTTCTGTTAACTTCACATCATTTTTATCTTTATGCCGCAACCACTTCTCACTATTACTTTTATTGTTACCATTTAATAAAATTACAACATCTTTTAACGGTGATAAAGTCATTTCGAGTTAG
Source organism: Cryptocephalus moraei (assembly GCA_946251905.1). Lineage (NCBI taxonomy): Eukaryota > Metazoa > Arthropoda > Insecta > Coleoptera > Chrysomelidae > Cryptocephalus > Cryptocephalus moraei. The sequence continues at coordinate 16,970,120 of OX276465.1, read as the reverse complement.
TTAATTAATTAATGTATAGATGATTTGATAATAATAACAGACTTTCATGAATAACAAATGGATTGTCTTGTTATAAGACAACCTGTTGTAACATACCTTCTACCAATCAAAAAACAAATATTCCATTTGCGTTATATAACCCTACGTTAAATTAAACATTATTTATAGTGCGAATACCTCTCGAATTCACCAAATAAACCGCTCTAGCGAATTCGTTACCCTCATTAATACAATTTGCGTGTCGATAATCTTTTATACAAAAGTTCAGCTTCAGCTCGAGCGGCGACTTTCGTTTTCCTAGCCTTGCTTAAAATGTTAAATTGAAATTAGTTCCAGCGAGGCATTCCCGCAAACCGATTACATAATCGAAATTGGGCGCATATGAATTAATTTAAATTCTTGCCGATTTCCTACCAAAATAAATAATACATAGTAGATATCAATTGTTATCCAACGAAATTGTTCGATAGTGAAAGTTATCGGAACTGTCGCTTTCTTTAAAAATAGTACGACGAGACAATTGGCTGTAATTTTCTCCTTGCGACTTCCGTTAGGTTTAATTAATTATTTCATGGCGGAGTAATAACGTGAGAACGACCTTAGTAGCTCGTTGAGATCATCTTTAAAATTTTTTTGAGGATATAACAGTAAAAATGACGGAGGATAATTAATATGAGTTTGTATCTTTACATAATGCCAGAGATGTTCTTACTGATAAGGTTAGTCGGACAGGAACAATTAATTAGGAAAATGTGACTCGCTGCCAGGTACCTCTTCACAAGTAATTAATTATATTAAAAGCATGAAGAGTGTGTATAAAATTGTAACGTTATACTTATTGGCATTTAATAAATTAGTGTTCCTTCCATTAAACCTGACTTAAATTGAACTTAGAGACGGTCTCCAGCCTTTAATTTAATGGAAATATTCATCAAGAGAGGCGAACGTCTTGAGGTTTAAATACAGAGATGGTATTAACCCTTATTTACTGAAACTACATTAATTTAGAGACTTGGGGATGATTTAAAGAACGTTTTCACGATCACTAAATTAAAGATTGAATTTAGGGAGGATACAACACTTTGTGATTCCATTTAACAAAAATATTTTCCAAAAAGAGACTCACGTTCGTTTTAAAAACGTTAAGACTGCTTCAGACTCAAATTTATTGAAGATGTTCTGCAAAAAGAAATTTTAAGATGAATTAAGCAAAATTAAACTAGAATCTAGAAGATTTCCAGAATTTCATCTATCCAAAATAATTCACGAAAAGTGGGCATGATCAGATAATTCACCAAAATTGGACTATACTTAGAGACAGTAAGAACCATTAGATATGCGTTTAAATAAAGTATTTACTAAGGGTACACTTAGGTTCTAAATTGAACTCCATTAGTATCCTTTAAGGTTGTCTTTCACCAAAAAGTATTAGTTTAACGTAGACTTTCAGATTTCCTATGAAGCTATAACGTTAAATATCCCCACGATAATTAGGCGAGTTTGCAGGTGTCCATTCTAGTGGACCGAGTGGTGGTGGGAAGTATCCGCTATTCAAGACAAATCCCGATGCACGTCATTTTGATGACGTCAGAATCATCCAATATTACCAACTTAATATAGTCACAGGACATCGCAGTTATATGTGTTCCGTGTATATTTTAGGTTGACCATATATATGGTTATGTGTATTCTCAACCTAAAATAAACACGGAACACATACATTGCGATGTTCTGGGACTATATTAAGTTGGTAGTATTGGATATGTTTGGTGACGTCATCAAAATGGCGTGCATCGGGATTTGTTTTGAATAGAGTATAGCGCATAATTTAATATATCTACTTTGCGTTACTAATGATCTCATTATTACATCAAAAGTAGTGTAATAATATTCATATTATTACACTACTTTTGGTAACTTTTAGTTTTGTTAAATTGGTATGTCAGCCTGTCACGTAGACGTCGAGGTTAAATTAATAGTGTTTAACAGTGTAATTAAGTAGTTGTTGAAATTGTCCTAGGGCTACTAGATTTTCAAATTCAAATACGAAACGTCAATGTCAGTGACGTCAGTGTTACCAACCCACGCAAAATTCCCTATTGTAATACGAAAACTTGAACAGCCAAAATTTAATGAATTAATAAAGCAAAGTAGATTAAATAGTATAGTGCACCCCTTTAATGAGACGTATTGTCACACTCGTTCTATTAAAGCACCCGTGTAACAATACTCCGTCTTATTAAACTAGTATAGGAATATACTATTTAAGAAATTCCTTGCTACACGTTCTAACGGTCTGTCGATTAACGCTCTACCAATTCTATGCGCAGGCGTGAACGTCGCCCGCAGGAGGCCCGCGAACCAATCGACGACGGTGCGCGGCGGCTCCGCGCAGAACGCGAACGACGGCGACCTGAGCACCGAGCACGACGGCAAACGGTGCTCGGAGACGTTCAAGGAGACGAGCCCCTGGTGGCAGGTCGACCTGCTGCGGCCGTACCCCGTCAAGGTGATCAGGATCACGACGAGGGGCTGCTGCGGCCACCAGCCGCTCCAGGACCTCGAGATCAGGGTGGGGAACAGCAGCGGCGACCTGCAGAAGAACCCGCTCTGCGCGTGGTTCCCCGGCACCATAGGTGAGTGGAGGGGGGGGGATGGTGTATATTCTAGGAGGTTCGAAGTTCGATAAAACTCAAAGTCTTGCCAACGAGTTTAATGGCGGGCTATACTTCAAGCGGACTATACGAATATGAAGAAAGTTACTACCATTATAGTGCATTGTCCGTGCGAAGATTGTTTTAGATGTTAGTTCAGTTAGATGTTATTAGTTATTTATTTATAGATACTCTTTTTCCCAACAAGATAGACGCCTATTAAAGGGATGACCGTCAAGGTCATAGGCGTGTGGGTAACAATATCTTTTAGGATAACGGAGTACCAATTATTACGGTATTTTTCGTTGAAATAAGGTTATTTAAACGCGAAACGCCACTGACATATCCGCTCGCCGCATTTCTGCTTATCTCTTACCTTCTTCTTCTTCTTCGCCTTCGGACCTTTTGTTCTGACTCCACTAAACAGGGTGGTCCCTTCAAAATTATACAAAAACAGGTAAAAATGCAGGTATACTGTCTATGATAACTGGGAAAAAGAGTGTAGTTATTATAGAATTTTTGCTATATGGCCGTTTCAAGTTTTTGATTATGTTTTACCTGTAGTTTTTGAACATCTGTAGTCTATGGACACTTTAGGTTCTTCTAGTTGGATCTCAATTAGTCAGTTTCAGTACTTTTCGAGAATTGGAAATTTTTGATAAGAAATACGTTTCCACCCTTCGAAAGTACGTAGCTCTAGTAGTAAATTTTACCTAGGAAAACGATTTCTAAATTTAGTTTTGGGAAATCTCCCACCAAAATTCTGAAAACGGAGAAAGGTTCTCAATTTTTTCCTCTTTTCTGTCCAAAAATACTATATCAGTGTTGCTCAATTTAGCTACGTGGCAGAGTTTCCTTAGTACCTTTCGAGACTTTAAAGTTAGAGTTTCTTCGTTTCAAGCAAATGAATTCCCTACGAGTTTCATTTTTGGAAATTTTGAATTTTTCCTATGGTTTCACGTCAAAATTTTGAAAATCAACCAGGCGGTCAAAATAATTAGAGCTCGCCGTTGACGGAACGTTGAAAATTACATTGTCAAATTTCCAATAATGCCTGAAAGCATCATAAAACCTAATTAGTTCAGTGATTATTGGCACGGTTTCGGACACGCAATTAACTTTCCATTAATTATCTGACGGCGAGGCGTACAGAGTCGATCGTAATTAGCCACTTACGCATACAAATCTGCTCTGAGAGAGTTTATATAGAACCTTTCGCCGCATATTAAATCGACTTGTTATGAAACTCTTTCTCTCCTTAGACGAAGGCGTCTCGAAGACCTTCACCTGTGCCAGGACCTTAACGGGACAGTACGTGTTCCTGCAGCTCGTCGGAGTCGAGGGTTCGCTCTCCCTTTGCGAGGTGGAAGTTTTCACTAGCGACGGTAAGTCTGTAAGACTGTCTGTAAGTAAGACTTTGGCTTTCCGCCTAATTGGCCTATTGTAAATCCACTGAGAAGAAAACATCCACGAAACGAGAAAAGGTAGTAAAGTTAGACAACACGTAATACACGTCGTTTGCTATTGGCGGAAAAGTCATTAAATTTTGGCGGGAATTGTTGATGTACAAGGCCATCATTCTTAATGCGACCCTGTTCTTATTCGCTAGCTGGTCGCGCGCTTTGAATTTCGACGTTTGTGTTTCTTGGAAGATTTCTTCTCGATGGATTTACTATAAGCTAATATGGCCGCCGTTGACGAATTGCGATAGGCAACGAAACGGTCTAATGTTAACGTTCTCTTTACTGCCGTTATCGTCACCTTCTAATCAGTTGCCTTTTTTTAATTGAAGCATTATCACAACTTAACTTATGATTTTAATCTTTTTTTGAGATATAATGTAGAACTTACTCTCTCAAAATTTTTGAACTGATTTGTTTTCCGTTCCGACCCAAAATAAGGGAATTGTCTATTTTCGAGTTTTGAATAAATTGTCTTGCAATTCTGGTGACAGTTATAGAGATGGTTTTTCAAAATAAAGTCACTAGATATATAAACTCCGCCATTTTTGGGCAAAAATTTGGCGCCAAATTTGAATTTCTAACAATAAAATAATGAAAACAATGCTTGCTTGTTTTAATTAATTGCAAATACAGTACAAAATTGATTTTTATTTAATATACTAGCAATTCAAATTTGGCGCCAAATTTTTGCCAAAAAATGGCGCAGTACTTTATATATCTAGTGACTTTATTTCAAAAGTGATTACAGTGACTTGTGTATTTTCTCGTAATCCCAACACAATTAATGGCAAGAATCCAATTAACCGCTTATTGATTTTAAACCGTACAGACTTTCTACAATTTCTTCCGGATTCGAAATCAATATGTAACGGTCCCGTCGATATGTAGTTTATTGTAACCGATCATTAGGGGAATTAACCGTAATATTAATTCTCTCCTACCGAAGCGAAAATAGACAGTAGCTGTCTCACCTACTTATTTTTATTAATTGCCATCTATCGGCAATCGTATGCTATCTATAATAACACTTGCATGCTCTTAGCGCTTAACCCGGTGTAGTTAATTAGGATTTTCTAAGTTAATTAGGGTTTATCAACTAATAGCGAGTAATTAAATGAATTGGAATAGTTTGAGAGTTTAAAATGATAAAATGGTCTGTAATACAATTACAAGTTTTGTTGTTTAACTTTTAGTTTCTTGAAAGAATTTCGATATTTTCAGAATCTGTTGAATTCAATAAATTTCAGGATAGTAGTTATTTCATGATTATCAAAACTGCTCCTGAAAGATGATCCGTCATTTGTCATTGCGCCAAATAGAACTTTTAAAAATATTTCTACTTAATATTCTTAAACGCCATTTAGATGGAATTATTCTTAAAATTTCAAGAATTTATGCTGCTGAAATATAATCATAGATTTTATGTTCCTGAAAAACGCCACACTTCCCACTCTTTTGAAATGAGTAAATTCCAGGAGAGTAGCTTTTTATAATTTTTGAAACTGTGTCTTAAACATATTTTGTAAATTTGACATTCCAAAATTTGAAAATTCAACAACATTCAAAAATTGTCATTTCTTGAAAAACTTTCAAAATTTTGAGTCTTCTAAATTTGGTAAATGTCATGTTTCGAAAACATGTTTGGTCATTTGATATTTTGAGTTGAATTTTTTGAAAAATGCTTCAATTGAATTTTCCTGAAATTTTTAAGAATTAACGGTGCAGTAGTAGAATTTTAGATTTTTTTGTCAAATTGGTATTTCCTGAAATTTGAAAATTGAAATTTCCTGAGCCATTTATAAATGAGTTGGATGAGAGAGAGTTGACAAAAGGTTATTTTCAGCAGGACAATGCAACTGCACACCCAGCACAAGCTACAACTTCGTTCTTAGAGGAATTTTTCAAGACCGTTTAGTTAGCACTGGTTTGTGGCCTAGTAGATCTCCAGATTGACTTTCCTGGACTATTTCTTGTTCTCTTATTTAAAAAATGTGGTATTTCGAAACAATTTGGACAATTTGCAAGAATTGCAGCACGCAACTGAAGTGGCCATGACAAATATTGAACCTGGAATTTTAGTTAATGTTTTTAATAATTTATCGCGTAGAGTTGAATGTTGCTTACAACAAGAAGGTCAACATTTTCAGAGTTTACTGTAGAATAATCTAACTCGTTCCTTATCTCTATACAACTGTACATAACCTACACTAAAAATGAATCAAAAGTAAACAAGTTGACAAATGACCATGCTAACCAACTACGCAGGGTGCCAACCCACAAAATTTGCTTCAATCATTAAAAATCACCTTCAATTATTTAGTATTTGAGAAGCTCGAAATTCGAAAAATCTTCTAAATTCAGTAAATTTCATGTTCCGAAATGGAACATTTTATGTTCGGTCCTTTCAAAACCTCTCGATTTTCCCCATAGAACTCTCGGTGGAGCGATGCGCCCCGAAGGAGGCCGCCGCCGCCGACGACGACGAGCTCGCGACGTTCTCCAGGACGTGCTACAAGTTCGTGTCGAGCCGGGGCGGGCCCTTCTCCGAGGCGAGCTCGTACTGCAGGAAGCACTACGGCGACCTGGTGCGCGGCATGTCTCCCGCGCAGACGACGTTCGTCGCGGCCGAGCTCGAGCGCAGGAAGCCGCAGCTGAAGACGCAGCTCGTGTGGATCGGGGCGCAGAAGGAGCCGGGCGTCATCTCGAGGACGTGGCGATGGGTCGACGGCGAGGTCGTCCAGCGGCCGGCGTGGGGCAAGGACCAGCCGAACAACTACAACGGCGAGCAGAACTGCGTCGTGCTCGACGGCGGCAGGAATTGGCTGTGGAACGACGTCGGCTGCCACCTCGACTACCTCCATTGGATATGCCAGCGCGGTGAGTACCTAGGGGTCGGTTACTTAGGGCCGGTTGTAGATGCGCAGGTTCTATTTTGAACCAAGTTCGATTATAAATTTGTGTTGTAGATAAGTCACTCATTGTTGAACCTGGGTTCAACCCAAGTTCAATTTGAGGGAACCATGACCAGCGTTTAACGAGGATTCAAGTTGACAGTTGACAGTTAGATATAATGTCTATCTGGAAGTTGGGTTAGGTAATGATTTGCTGATAATTTACCAAAATGAACGCGTAATTAGAATTAACAGATGATGAAGACTTCATGGAGGTTGTGATTGGTGTCTTGCATCCTAGAAAGCCGCAAAAGTTGCGAAAGCCTTTGCATGCCTCCATCACCTACATCAAAGTTACCAACATCTTTATTTTAACCTAATTACCACATGTTCCCTACAACATTTAAATAATCTAATGGAAATTCTGCTGGAATACGGAATACGTATAAAATAAAGTACCCAAACATTTTTTTCAAAAAATAAATAAAAATAAAAAAAACTTTTATTTCGCGTCTGAGAGAAAAATGTTACTTAGGTTTTTTGTTGCCCTTATCAAGGCGAACAACTTTTGTATAAAACAATCTGTCGAGAAACGTACAAAAATAAAGTTATTTTTGTTAAAAAAATTTAAAAAACATTTATTTCGCGTCTGAGAGAAAAATGTTACTTAGGTTTTTTGTTGCCCTTATAGAGACGAACAACTTTTGTATAAAACATATCTTTGAGAAATGTACAGAGAAAAAGTTATTTGCAAATATTTTAAAATTTTGACGTTTGTATTTTTTCTACCTTTCAGCCTGGCATGCCATGGGTTTTTTTTATGTTGTGACAGATAGTGCTTTTTATGAAAATCCAGTACGTTTTGCCCTAAGATGTTTGTAGAATTTTCAAATGTCTAATCGTAACCCTGGTACCTACTGATGCAGTACTAGTACCAATCTCGACAAGTTTGGGTCAAATTATTCCATTTGCTATTATTACCAACTTTATGAAATAGACGTATCTCCAAATTCTGATTATATTCGACCAGTTTGTGTCAAAATTCTAGATTTGGTGTTATTTCCACCTTTATAAAAAGACGCATCTCACTTCCGAAGTTGAAGACGAATTGGTGTTAAAAACATGATTTAGTGTCTGGACCAGTTTGAGTCGAAATACTTCATTTGGTGTTCATACCGACTTTATGAAGAGATATAGTATCTCTTAATTCTAAAACTGGGCCTGTCGGTGTCAAGTTTTCAGATTTCTTATTATTAGCACATTTAGCAAAACATATATCTGTTAGCATTAGCTGCCAATTTGGGGTTTCTACCCCTAATTAAACTCAGGAAAAGTACTATTACTTTTACTGACACGACTTTTTTTCTACATGGCATTGAGTCAGTATCGACTTGCGCTGTTGTAAGCTGCTCCTGCTCCATCATTTCCTCGGTCATGCGTACTAGCTCACCAATGGCATCGCGACTTATGTACGATGTACGAGGGATGTTGGCATATTACGCTAATACGGCCATCCTGCACTTGGAGCGTCCCTGCGATACTTCTCATCTTCATACTCTGTAATTTTAAAACACAACGCAGCAGCTACTAGTATAAAGACTGATTCAGTGTTTGTTTATCAACTTTATTATCAATCAATGATTTTCTCAAATTACTCTCTCTCTCTCTTTTAACACTAGTGGGGTTGCCACTATTTTTGGACTAGTGGGGATGCCACTATCTTTACTCATAACAATAATTAATCGCACTTTTTGCCACTCTTTTTGGACTAGTGGGGATGCCACTATCCTTCCTCATAACAATAGTGGGGTTGCCACTATTTTTGGACTAGTGGGGATGCCACTATCCTTCCTCATAACAATAGTGGGGTTGCCACCATTTAGGACTAGAGGGATTGCCACTATCCTTACGCACTACTCTAGTGAGGTTGCCACTATTTAGGACTAGTGGGGTTGCCACTATCCTTACGCACAACTCTAGTGGGGTTGCCACCGTTTAGGACTAGTGGGATTGCCACTATCCATCTGAACACATTTCTTTTTACAAAGAAAACAGGTAGTTTTGCTAGAACGTACCTTTATTTTATGCCGTTGCCTCCTCTGTAGGCCAAGGCCTCAGCTGCTCGTGTGCAGCTACTGTAGTTCTCTTCCCCTTGCTTGAAAGCAGATACCTCTCGTTGGGCAAAACCTTGCGAACTGTATATGGTCCCTTGAATTTAGCTCTGAGTTTACCATTATCAGCCGACCTTGTCTCGGTGTCGTGAAGACAACTGACGGACTGGAATTGTATCATGACCCGCACAATATCCCACTTCTGATGTTAGCATTAGCTGACAATTTGGGGTTTCTACCCCTAATTAAACTCAGGAAAAGTACTATTACTTTTACTGACACGACTTTTTCTTCTACATGGCATTGAGTCAGTATCGACTTGCGCTGTTGTAAGCTGCTCCTGCTCCATCATTTCCTCGGTCATGCGTACTAGCTCACCAATGGCATCGCGACTTATGTACGATGTACGAGGGATGTTGGCATATTACGCTAACACGGCCATCCTGCACTTGGAGCGTCCCTGCGACACTTCTCATCTTCATACTCTGTAATTTTAAAACACAACGCAGCAGCTACTAGTATAAAGACTGACTCAGTGTTTGTTTATCAACTTTATTATCAATCAATGATTTTCTCAAATTACTCTCTCTCTCTCTCTTTTAACACTAGTGGGGTTGCCACTATTTTTGGACTAGTGGGGATGCCACTATCCTTACTCATAACAATAATTAATCGCACTTTTTGCCACTCTTTTTGGACTAGTGGGGATGCCACTATCCTTCCTCATAACAATAGTGGGGTTGCCACCATTTAGGACTAGTGGGGTTGCCACTATCCTTACGCACAACTCTAGTGTGGTTGCCACTATTTAGGACTAGTGGGGTTGCCACTATCCTTACGCACAACTCTAGTGGGGTTGCCACCGTTTAGGACTAGTGGGATTGCCACTATCCATCTGAACACATTTCTTTTTACAAAGAAAACAGGTAGTTTTGCTAGAACGTACCTTTATTTTATGCCGTTGCCTCCTCTGTAGGCCAAGGCCTCAGCTGCTCGTGTGCAGCTACTGTAGTTCTCTTCCCCTTGCTTGAAAGCAGATACCTCTCGTTGGGCAAAACCTTGCGAACTGTATATGGTCCCTTGAATTTAGCTCTGAGTTTACCATTATCAGCCGATCTTGTCTCGGTGTCGTGAAGACAACTGACGGACTGGAATTGTATCATGACCCGCACAATATCCCACTTCTGATGTTAGCATTAGCTGCCAATTTGGGATTCCTACCCCTAATTAAACTCAGGAAAAGTACTATTACTTTTACTGACACGACTTTTTTTTCTACATGGCATTAAGTCAGTATCGACTTGCGCTGTTGTAAGCTGCTCCTGCTCCATCATTTCCTCGGTCATGCGTACTAGCTCACCAATGGCATCGCGACTTATGTACGATGTACGAGGGATGTTGGCATATTACGCTAATACGGCCATCCTGCACTTGGAGCGTCCCTGCGATACTTCTCATCTTCATACTCTGTAATTTTAAAACACAACGCAGCAGCTACTAGTATAAAGACTGATTCAGTGTTTGTTTATCAACTTTATTATCAATCAATGATTTTCTCAAATTACTCTCTCTCTCTCTTTTAACACTAGTGGGGTTGCCACTATTTTTGGACTAGTGGGGATGCCACTATCCTTCCTCATAACAATAGTGGGGTTGCCACCATTTAGGACTAGAGGGATTGCCACTATCCTTACGCACTACTCTAGTGAGGTTGCCACTATCCTTACGCACAACTCTAGTGGGGTTGCCACCGTTTAGGACTAGTGGGATTGCCACTATCCATCTGAACACATTTCTTTTTACAAAGAAAACAGGTAGTTTTGCTAGAACGTACCTTTATTTTATGCCGTTGCCTCCTCTGTAGGCCAAGGCCTCAGCTGCTCGTGTGCAGCTACTGTAGTTCTCTTCCCCTTGCTTGAAAGCAGATACCTCTCGTTGGGCAAAACCTTGCGAACTGTATATGGTCCCTTGAATTTAGCTCTGAGTTTACCATTATCAGCCGACCTTGTCTCGGTGTCGTGAAGACAACTGACGGACTGGAATTGTATCATGACCCGCACAATATCCCACTTCTGATGTTAGCATTAGCTGCCAATTTGGGGTTTCTACCCCTAATTAAACTCAGGAAAAGTACTATTACTTTTACTGACACGACTTTTTCTTCTACATGGCATTGAGTCAGTATCGACTTGCGCTGTTGTAAGCTGCTCCTGCTCCATCATTTCCTCGGTCATGCGTACTAGCTCACCAATGGCATCGCGACTTATGTACGATGTACGCATCTTACGGATGTTGGCATATTACGCTAACATATCTACAAATTCTGAGCAAACTGAGACGGTTTGCATCAAAATTTCCCATTTGGTTGTATTAGACACTATAAAAAGACTCAAAATTCGGATCAAATTGGACCGGTTTTTCGAATTACCTGATTTGGTGTTACGCGCAATTTATAAGAACACATTGACAAGTAATTTGTTTCCAATTTCGCACGTTTCGTAAAAACTGGGCAAGCCCACGTCAAGTTATTGAATTTAGACCCTTTACAAACAGTCATATCTGCAATTTCTTAGCTAAATGCAACAGTTCGAGTCAAAATATTCAATTTGGAGTTAACTATTAGCAACTTTTTAAAAAGTCATATCTCCAAATTATGAAAAATCTGGGGCAGTTATTTCTAGTAGTCCAGGACCCATCTGTTTTGACGGGGATGTAAGAGATAACATAGAATAATGATTGACTTATCCTCCAAAGCGCAGAGGTTGGGAACATTGTTTAAAATGCAACAATTTAAAAAGAAATTAAAAAACGCGTTTTTCCCGACTTATTTTGCTTCTAACTTTTTAAGTATTGAATTTAGAAGAAAGATGAAGGGAGAAAAAAGTTGCAGAATCGCTTTTTACATAATGTGGCATAGGTTAGAAATTCAAAAATTTATTAGCGGTTTTGCAAAATAGCAATAAACAAAAAAACAATAGTGATTTTTTAATTGATTATTTTAGGCACTTTAAAATAGAGTTAGGACTTCTATATCACAGGTAGAAAATCTTGAAGTTATAATAAAAGAGTTCAGTAAATTTCGTTTCGATCGGTTTATTAGATTTTGCACAATAATTTTGCAATCCAAAAAAATCGAAAAATATTGAAAGTTTTCAAAATGGTTTAATAATGTTTTCCAAAATTAAATTTTTTTTATTCTCTACAATTCCTATGAAATTGTCCAAAAACAAAACTTAGACGATTCAATAATTACCAAAATGAAGAACTTTAAGAAATCTTCCCTCTTTCAGCGCCCTTCTCCTGTGGCAGTCCAGATAAGTTAGTGAACACGACGGTCAACGGAACCAAATTCGATATCGGCTCCACCATAGAATACAAATGTCCCGAAGGACATATGCTGGTCGGGAACAAGACGAGGAAGTGCAGGAGCGACGGGTTTTGGTCTGGATCGGCCCCGACTTGTGAATGTAAGTGATCGACGATAATTATTACGATTCAGTCCACGGTAAACATATTAATTACTCATAATTATTAATAGATATAAATTAGATAGATATAAATATATTTAGTTCATTAGTTGTTGGAAAAAAGAAATTAAAAAAGTGGTGCTGTCAGAAGTGGGATTCGAACCCACGCCCACAGAGTGGACCAGAACGCTCATTTCAGACCTGAATTACACAGGCAAGGTTACCTTGAGTCTGGCGCCTTAGACCGCTCGGCCATCCTGACAGATGACTAAACTTTCCCGTTAGTTCTATATAAATGGAATGTGGTGTTACGTGAATATTATTTGATAATTGAGTTTTTGATTTATTTGCGGAATACGGAAGAATAATTAATGGCTTTATCGTTTTGTATGAATAAATTTAAACTGTTTAAAAATGTAATTAATTATATACATGATATATTAGATTAAAGAGATGACGATTAATATTAAATTAAATATGAATTATATTATATGATTGGCTATTTGTAAGTTTGGAATAAATTCTGTATTCCGAAATTCGAAATACAACGAGACAAATATAAGTCTTTTGGAAACAACTTACTTATAGTCCAGTCATCTGAGGCCAAATTAGGTTAATATCTTGGAAAATGGACATACCCAGTATATTACCACGTAAAAACTTCTATTTTAGCATCCTAAAACTTTTCTCAAAATTCACATATAATTGGATGGTCGGAAGTTTTAAAGTCAGGGGTCAAAAGTCACAAAACTCGATTTTTTTCTAGATTTTTTGCAAATATCTCGTTTTCTATGGGTTTTACGCTATTTGTATTCATTATCGATATTGGAGAGGATCAAATTCTCTACAACTTTTGTATTTAACATTTCTTCATACCTCTAACTGTTTTCGAGGTACAGGGCGGTCAGAGGTCAACTGGTAGTCTCGATCGAAAACTGTTACTTATCTTTTTTTAATTAAGTGTCAATTTATTTAATTAACACTTACCTGGCCATGTAATTAAAAATTTGTTGAGGAAAATACTTAAATTATATTTTAGTTCTAATCTAATTTATACTAATGACTAATGACTTTCTAAATAAATAAAGAAGAAAAGAAATAAATTTTTAATTAATGTTTTTATTAAAAGTGTCATTTAATAGGTTTAATATTGAAGAGTTTAAACAAGATGTAATTTATGTAATAATTTTTCAATTACAGAAAGAGATTATGAGTGTTATTGAATTGATAAATTTTAGAATTATTAGAAAGATTGAATTTAATGTAAAAGTTAATAAGAGCTCTCTGCCCTCTATCTCGAAAACAGTTCAAGGTATGAAGAAATGTTAAATACAAAAGTTGTAGAGAATTAAATTCTCTACAATATTGATAATAAATATAAATAGCGTAAAACCCATAGAAAACGAGATATTTGCAAAAAATATAGAAAAAATCGATTTTTGTGACTTTTGACCCCTGACTTTAAAACTTCCGACTATCCAATTATATTAGAATTTCGAGAAAAGTTTTAGGATGCCAAAATAAAAGTTTCTACGTGGTAATATACTGGGTATGTCGATTTTCCAAAGTAGACTACCCATAATGACTGGACTATTATTATCCCCTTAATACATAAATAACTTATCCATGTCTAACCTCTAATTCCAGACGTGGACTGCGGCCCCGTCGACGCCCCCGACCACGGCTCGGTGACGCTGCGCGAGCTGCGCACCACCTACGGCGCAGTCGCCGTCTACGCCTGCCACGAGAACTACACCCTCTCGGGCCACGCGACGAGGACCTGCGGCGACGAGGGCAGATGGTCGCACTCGACGCCCTCGTGCCTCTTCGACTGGTGCCCGGACCCGCCGCAGGTGCACGGCGGCGTCGTCGCGACGTCGGGACGCCGAGCCGGCGACGAGGCTCGGTACTCCTGCCACCCGGGCCACATCATCTCCGGCGAAGAGGTGAGCGATGGGGCCGAATTGGGTACTCCTCTGTGGGTCCCTCTATCGAGCGCACCACCCTGAATAGGTACCGTCCCCCTTTCAACCCCTTCTCCCTGTTTACATTGAAGGTACTATCCTGCACCCTCGGCGGCGTGTGGTCCGGCAAGGCGCCGACGTGCAAGTACGTCGACTGCGGCTCGCCCCCGAACATCGACTACGGACGGTACCACCTGAGGAACGGCACGACGACGGTCGGCAGCGTCGCCGAGTACTCCTGCATCCAGGACTACTGGCTCAGCGGCGAGGTCTCGCTCAGGTGCGCCAGGGAGGGGAAGTGGTCGGCGGACGCGCCGTCCTGCGAACGTGAGTACCGCCCGATCGCCACTTTTGCAGATTAATACGTAATTGCGTCCTTACAGTGATAACCTGCGAGGAACCGGAAGTACCGTCGGGTAGCTACGTGGTCGGTTACGACTTCAACATCCACTCGACCATAGAGTACCACTGCGAACAGGGACATCTGCTGATAGGGGAGGCGAGCCACGTCTGCGGCGGTAGAGGAGAATGGTCCGGTACCACTCCGACCTGCGAATGTAACTATACCCACTACACCACTAAACGAATAAGTTTCTCACAAGATACAATTTTCGGTACTGTACCAGTACCGCGGTAGTTACTTAGTTCATCAATAAAGACCAGTACGATTTTCGTCGCCTCTCAAACGTCCTCTTTCCACAGTCATCGACTGCGGCAAGGTACCGAACCTCGGGAACGGTCACGTCGAGTACGTGAACGGTACCACCCACCTCAACAGCGTCGTCACGTACGCCTGCTCGAAGAACTTCCGCCTCAACGGTCCTGCGACGAGGGTCTGCAAGGAGGACAGGGAGTGGACGGGAGAGGCTCCGAAATGCGAAGGTATGGCATCTCGAGTGGTACCGGGGAAACAGAAATCACGTACTACTACGGTCGATGGGTAATCAAGAATCGAAATTGTGTCTTGACGAAGGAATGAAAATATTTTTTTGACTAAGCTAAAAATGAAATGAATGGGTCTGCTGACGTATGGCGATAGTACCGTGAAGTCCATGGGCTTGTAATTGAAGAGTACTTATTTTCCATGTACGCGGAATGAGGTACTACAACGATTGACGCATAATTAAGAATTAAAATAGTCTCGACTAAGGTCAAATCAAATAAAGGGTTGTGATAGTACCGTGAAGACCACTACTTATTTTCCATTTATGTACCTACTCCATTTTCGATTTTCTCTTCTAGAGATCAGATGCTCGGAGCCGATCCTGGCCGAGCACAGCATCCTGTCGGTCACCGGTAACGACAGGATCTACGGCAGGACCCTGATAAGGACCTCCGAATCGACCAACGTGGGCGCGACCTCGTACAAGGTCGGCGCCCTGCTGAAGTACCGTTGCGAGAGGGGCTACAAGATCGTCGGGGAGCCGTTGAGTACCTGCGAGGATAGCGGGAAATGGAGCGGGAGTACTCCCCAGTGCGTCTGTAAGTACCAACGGGGTTGGAATTCTCCGTAAGCTATTGCTATTGGCAGGATCTCGCTCACATGTTCGAGATAAAGAGAGAAGCGTCCGGAATATCCGTGGGGTCGATCATAACAGAAGTGTCTTCTCTGGGAAAGACGCTTCGATTCCTGGAAGCGCCTACCACTCGACTCGCCTTACAGTTTTTATTCTTCATCTTATTTACGCCTTTACGATTACAATCCCTTCATCCCACTTTCCATTTTCCAGTCGTCGACTGCGGAAACCCGCCGGACGTCGCCAGCGGTACCGTGATGCTCCCCTCCAACGCGACGTACTACGGGGCGCTGGCGTTGTATGCCTGCGAGAGCAATTTCGAGCTGGAGGGCGTGTCGAGGAGGCTCTGCCAGGAGAACGGTACTTGGAGCTCGGACGCGCCGATCTGCAGAGGTAAGCATAACGTTATCCACGAGTGGTACGCTCTGATCGTGCCCTTTTCGCCTCTTTCCAGAGATCCAATGCAAGGAACCGAACACCGCGGACGGGATGACTTACACGGTGGACAGCTTCAAGATCGGCGGTACCGTCCGGTACCGATGCTCGAAGGGCCACGACCTGGAGGGTAACGCGACGAGGCTGTGTTCGAAGAAGGGCTCGTGGAGCGGACCGCTTCCGACTTGCAAGGGTGAGCGACTCGAAAATATTCGAAGAACGTTATTGTTACCGTCGTTTTTCCCGTAGCCGTCGATTGCGGCGATCCGCAGACCATCGAGAACGGCAGGATCATAGTGGTGAACGGTACCACTTACAATTCCGGGATAGAGTACCATTGCGTGCCGGGATTCGTCCGGATAGGGCCGTACCTGAGGAAGTGCATGGAGAACGGCGAGTGGTCCGGAGAGGAACCGTCTTGCAAACGTAAGATTTTTAATGGTCACTTAGATATTAATATAGGACGCCTTAGGATTTGGACTATGAAACGCGAATATCGATTAAAGGTACCTTCAAGGCTTCCTTTTTCCTTAGTGTCGTCTAGGACTTGATTAGGTTATCGAAAATGGTAAACTAATTAGTGGCATAGATGAGATTGAAGTAGGCAAAGGGGTACATCACGGCAGGGCAGGTGTTCTAAGAGATATGCAACTTGTCACTATTACCCATGATTCGTTATATTTCAGTTGTCAATGAGGTTTCCCAAGAGGCCTCGAACATGGGCACCAGCATAGGAATCGGAGCTGGAGTGCTGTTGTTCCTGCTGTTGCTACTCGGATTGATATACCTTAAACTGTAAGTACTGTAACGTTTTACGTGGCCTGCTCATAAGCGAAGGAGTTGCTCGAAGAACTCCCGATCGGCTCGGAATCTCAGCGAAAAACCGATCCCTTCGATTTATAGCCCAGTAGAATTAGATGAAAAAGGCTTAAAATTTATCGTAATTCAGAACAGGTTGGCATGTGGAAAAAGGTTTTGTATTGGTCACAAGCAATGGCTCTTTGAAGGGAATCCCATTTTGAAGCGTGGCGTCATTTTTTAAACAATGTTTACCTATGCAAAAATAGGTAAAAATTGAGTTTTTTGAGCTACCTTTAAGGCAATTTTAGATAGAGGATTTAAATTTTTACCATTTATGACTTGTTGAAAAACGGTTAATTTCAGCCCAGGTAGATTAAATTTGGTTAATAATTTGTTTAAATAATTACAAAAAATATTTCAAAATTTGCCGCAATCCGGAGGCTTCGAGTTCGTATTCGCTGCTTTGACGCAACTTGGAAGGGGTTGGTTCCGACATTTCGAACGTAAAGTAAGCGCGCGTCCCGAAGCGAAGAGAACAAGTGCCACACACCACACACACACACACAAGTGGTGCGTCTAAGGGACGAAGGTCGAAGCTAGCAGGGTGGCATTGGTTATGTTATCGGACCAATTAGGAACGCCCGCTAGGGAACGCTAGGAACGCATTGACACCCTAGATAGAAGTATTGTTTAAGATTGGCATTGCGAAAACACGCTGCTTCGCGCGATATTAGCGGTACACATCAAGTGGCAAGAAGAATGGTTACCTGTAACCGCGAGGAATCAACAGGTGAACAGGTGATCTGAGAAGGGTGCCGTTTGCGAAGAGGAGCGCAGGGTTGCCACGTGTACCCGCTGAGTTTCCTGGACGTGCGTCTAAGGGACGAAGGTCGAAGCTAGCAGGGTGGCATTGGTTATGTTATCGGACCAATTAGGAACGCCCGCTAGGGAACGCTAGGAACGCATTGACACCCTAGATAGAAGTATTGTTTAAGATTGGCATTGCGAAAACACGCCGCTTCGCGCGATATTAGCGGTACACATCGAGTGGCAAGAAGGATGGTTACCTGTAACCGCGAGGAATCAACAGGTGAACAGGTGATCTGAGAAGGGTGCCGTTTGCGAAGAGGAGCGCAGGGTTGCCACGTGTACCCGCTGAATTTCCTGGACGTGCGTCTAAGGGACGAAGGTCGAAGCTAGCAGGGTGGCATTGGTTATGTTATCGGACCAATTAGGAACGCCCGCTAGGGAACGCTAGGAACGCATTGACACCCTAGATAGAAGTATTGTTTAAGATTGGCATTGCGAAAACACGCCGCTTCGCGCGATATTAGCGGTACACATCGAGTGGCAAGAAGGATGGTTACCTGTAACCGCGAGGAATCAACAGGTGAACAGGTGATCTGAGAAGGGTGCCGTTTGCGAAGAGGAGCGCAGGGTTGCCACGTGTACCCGCTGAAGAAGTGGTGTTGGCGTGGAATGAATTTTGCGACGTTATCAGCGGTATATCAGTGAAATTGAACTGCCTGATGTGAAAGATAGTAATGTTGTCCGTATTGAGCTACGGTGATCGGTGTCATATTTCAGCCTTCTGCTACCAAAATGGTATTGCACCTAATATTGTGGAGAGAGCATCGCGGATGAATGTACATTGTGCGGAAGCTGAAATAGCTCAAAAAATCTCAATTTTTGCCTATTTCTGCATATATAAACATTGTTTAAAAAATGACGCCCCGCTTCAAAATGGGATCCCCTTCAAAGAGCCATCGCTTGTTACCGATACAAAACCTTTTTCCACATGTCAACCTGTTCTGAATTACGATAAGCGTTTCATCTTATTCCACACCCTTCCAGGCGAAAACCGGTGGCGGTTAAGAACACGGAGAACGTCGAGGGCGCCGAACGGAAGGAGGACAGGAACGCAGCGGTGATGAGCTACGCGACGCTGAACGACAGGAACGGGTACGGCGGCAACGGGGCGAACATCTACGAGAACATCCACGACGACAACATGTACGACGCGCCCTACGAGACGAGGAGCCAGTGCAGCGGCACCTACGAGCCGGAGCCGGTCGGCAGGACCGCTAACGAGAGCTCAGTCACGATCAACGGGGTGGCGGTGCGGTGATCGCGACGCCCTTTAAAGGGTCGAAGGGTGACCTCGAACTGCGGTGCGGGAACGCGTCGCGCGTTTTACGAGTCGAAAATTGGTAGTTTTAAGTTTGAAAAATGTCGTGAGAGTTGGGCGAAAGTCATATTAAAATTTAGGACTGCGAAGTCATTAAAATCAGCCTTTTACGAAAGTTCTTAAATGTTTAGGTACTCAACGAACATAACAATTTTATTCCTCGAAACAAGGTTTTAGCAGCGACTCATTTTATCCATACGAACTAACTTCAAACAAATGCTTTCTGTCATGGTCTCACCCCCGTAAAGTTGTCTGATAAAATCCATTTTAGAAAATCATCCCCTCTTCTCGAAAGGGGTTGAAAATTTCATCCCCCTATACCACCAAAGGAGAGTTCACCACCTAAATTAAATTGGGGTTGAGGTAAACTTCAGTCACTTTATATAAACATTAGACTTTCGTTGTTTAAGGCAACTTACACACTTTCATAGATTTGGGATTTCATTTTGAAGGAATCTTAAGAATTTCTGGACACTATAATGGCAGTTTGGGAACAAACGTTTATTACAGTTCAGCATGTTTAAGAACCTTAAATCTTTCAAAGCAGTAATAAACAAGTTTAAAAATTAAAATTGGTTATTTTCGAAGTTAGGAAACTTCAAGATCTGTAGAAGCAATTTTGCAAATTCTGTAGTTCTTGAAACTTCGAATTTTGCCACAATCGAATCAGTCACTTTAATAAACCGACAATTTCAACACACATTAGACATTTCCAAGACAATCTGTAATATGTACCTAATGTTTAAATGATACCAAAAGATCGAAATTGTGTCGTTGTTAATTGTTACAACATACCTTTGTAGTTTTGTGTTCTGTGTTGACCCCTGTATATTTACTTTTGGTAAATTTTCGAACACAACAAAGTTTTGTGACATTAGTAGGCACATTTTGATACAAATTTCAAGGCTTTGAAAACGTTTTTTACAAAAACTAACCAAAGTGCAACTGAAATCCAAGTGTTCCGTTTGATGTGTTTAAATGATGTTATTATTGTAGTATGTATTTTTAATTTTTTTATTACTCCCGAGACGTCCTGTAAATATGTATGTAACTGTAGACACATTAATGTAATATAATTTTCTCCCCTTTTATTATGCAACATTTGGTGAATGTTACCAAATCCTTGTACATGTCCAAAATAAATATTGTCCCAAAGTAAGTAGATTTTTCATTTGTTTGCCAAGCGAGTATTTGGAATTTAATTCACATTTGATAATAACATTTTTGTTATTTTGTCACAATTTTGACAATTTGGAAAATGTATTAGGGTGGATTTTGAGAAAAAATCCAAAAACTCAAAAATAACAATAGCAAAATATCCCTCCATCTCCATTCAGATTGTAGTATAGTGAGAAGTATGCACAAAGTTTGACTTGTTAGTAACTTTTAATTTCTGAGAAAAACGTACCAAACATTTTTTCAAAATAATATTTTTTTGATTTTTTTCGGTTTTGGACCCTAAAACGTCTAAAAAATCTGACAAACTAAATTCTAAAAATCGACTCAATTACAATACTTCTCATACGAGAAAGAAAAAAATCATATATCAACAAGACCTTGGTTTTTAACGATCTATCACCATAAAAATATCTACTCATAGTCACTCCTGACTTCTTGAAGTTATTAACATGCTAATTACGTCCATATTGTTATACAGAAATTGAAGAGTCATGGGAGCGTTAACCACAAGCACTATAAATATGACAAGTCTCAAACCGGAACAAAATCAATTTTTCGACCATTTCAGCATACGAATTCATATTATCCACGAACGAGTTTCGCGAAACGTCTTACCATTAGAAAGGTCAAATTCCCATCAATAACAGCAATAATATACTCGCGCATACTTTTAGCACTGATCATGTTCAAAACTACATGACGTGACCGGTCTACGAGATGAGACGGTTAAATTTTGACATCTTCGGAAAATAGTTTCAAAAGTAGAGTATTCTCGATTTAGTGAAGGTAATTCTAATAATGGTTTTGAATTATTTTCCATGTTATCAGCAGTCCAATTTGAACACAAGTGACTCACATAATTGTGACTATAGCAGAGCCCCTAATGCTATAACGTTTAATTAATGTAAGTTACAGAATGTTTTTATATAGGCTGAAAGGTAGATTTATTGGTAAGATACAGGGTAATATAACAGACACGATGTGTCAAAAAAATGTATACGAGGTGTTAAAAAAATACAAACGTCAAAATTTCTAACTTTTTGCATATAACTTTTTTCATGTACATTTCTCAAAGATATGTTTTATACAAAAGTCGTTCGCCTCTATAAAGGCAACAAAAAACCTAAGTAACCTTTTTCTCTCAGACGCGAAATAAAAATTTTTGGATTTTTTTTTAAAAAAAATAACTTTTTTTCTGTACATTTCTCGAAAAAAATATTTTATACAAAAGTCGTTCGCCTCTATAAGATGAACAAAAAATCTAAGTAACATTTTTCTCTCAGACGCGAAATTAAAGTTTTTTGATTTTTTTTTAAATAACAAGCCGCCATTTTGAAACCGCTGGACCTATTTGGCCCATTAACGAACTCGACCGAGATTTTCGGATAACTGATTTTTGTACCAAATTTCGTTGTGATTTTGTAAAAAATGCGACCTGTAGCTTGCCGACAAAGTTCGTTATATCCGATTTTGAGAAATGATTAAGTATGATCTCTAGATACCAAAAAACTGAAAACCGCATTGTAATTCCTCTTTTTTCGACTTCGTTAACGAATGAAAAACTAGATAAATCTACCAATAACATAGATTTTCAGTTTAAGGATTTACCACCAAATTAACAACCATAATCGCATTTTTACGCTCTTTACAACGACACCTCGCTCGATAGGTTCATGACTTGCGTGAAACCAAATATAAAATAAGTCGTTTCGCCAAACCCAGAATGGTTAATTTAACACATATAATATATTTGTGCCGTTCTATGCATATTCAAGCGAATCTTCCATACTGTGTCAATCTATTCTAGTAATAATTATATGAAAATTAAAATGAGATTATGAAAACTCACCTTTGCTTATCGGCACCGTCCCATATTCCCCTGTAAAAAAAAAGTATGATTGGTTAATTTAAGAATGTACTAAATTGGATATTCTTTCCAGATAGTGGATCATATAATAACATAACAATATTGTAACGTTTATTTTCTAATTTATTTACACTAATACACTAAACTAGACACTACTTAATTTATTTACACTATTACTAAACTAATTTATATAACACACTAAACTTAACTAATTAATTTATATCACACTCTTAATCGTTAATTTATTTCACTGGTCGGTCTTTCGCTTATTTACTATATCGCGCCCACGTCTAATAATCTCTCGTTCGCCTCGTCCACTTTTATAGACCCCCATAATGTTTTCTCGAATTTGCTCGATGTTTCCACATTAAAGAACTCGATTGTAATTTTAATAATGTTTACGTAGAAAATGTCCAGAAGGTCATAAATTACTTTCCTTAAATAATAATCCGGGAGTATTCATGGAGCTGTCTTTTTTTAGAATTCAATTAAGCGTCGCGGCAATTCTTTTGAGGTAGCCGCTCAGGTCCGATACGAGTAAACACGTCTCGCGCTGTTTACTTTTCGCATTACAATATAAAGTATAATGTAAGATTTAAAAAAATTTATAGGCAAACACACTAAAGTGATTAAGTAGGATGTCGTTGGAGGGCTTATCGAGTTTCAATTATTTTTGTGAAGAAGTTTATTTGGAGTTAGAACTGTTCAATTGTAATCCTGAGAGTGATTGGATAAAGTTGTAATTTGTAAATTCGAATTAGCCACTGTAAAATTAAAGTGTCTTACACGTTAAGCGAGTTTTAGCGATTTAAAACCTTTTCTAGTTTCAAAAATTAATAGTTTAAGAGTTTCAACTCTTTTTGTAAAAAGTTTTGAAGTTATAATCTGATAGTGATTGTATACAATTTGTAAATTTAAATTACTATAAAATTCAGGAAGAGGAGTTTGTAAAAGTACATAAAAACGTTTAGTGAGTTTGTGCAATTTTTACGAAGGAATTGTGATGCTTTTTTCAAAATTCACTGTGTTTGTGTTGAACTCAGATTTATGCAAAACTTACTAAAATTATTTACTGACGTGCCCGTGTAGAGTTTAGTGAGTTCTAACTCTTTTGACAATGATAACATTTTTGGAAATGTATTTTCCAGATATGTACATATGTATTTTTAATAGGCCGAATAATCATTATTGTTGATATAGATGGAAGTTCTCGAAATGAAATCATAGGACAGCTGTATGTAACAAATGTAAAAGATATTTTGAAAAGGTGTTTGTAGCTCAGCCGGGACTTGAACCCGGGTCTCCCAATTTCGCGTCAGGTATTCTGGCCAACTGAACTACCGAGCCACGTACCAATTTCATTGCTCAGCCGGGTTCAAGTCCCGGCTGAGCTACAAACACCTTTTTCAAAATATCTCTTACATTTGTTACATATTATTGTTTTCTCTGCCAAATCCTATTAACCGCGATTAGGTCCAATTTTAATTAATCAATAATTTAAATTTTTAAACTGCCAAAACTACTACTACAAATTTAACAAGTTAAAGTCGTAATGTGGTTATGTTTTAATAGAAAAAAGTTAAAACAAAATCTTACCGAGGCAACTCGCTTTCCAGTACTTTCCGCAAAACACCGAAAGATATATTTTCCCAGAAAACCTCCCCAATTCCAAAAACCGACCCTCCCTAACGAAGAGTGAAAATTTCGAAAATTCGCTCTAATAGGTACAATCCGAGCACCGCACGTACACTGAATTCCGAATATTAAAGTGAGAATTCCGTGTTATCGTTCGGAGTGTCGCAAAAAGAGCAGTGTAACAGTTTTTTGCTGCGAAATACACTAACACGTAGCCACACAAAGCGATAAGGAAGTACGTACGAGTTTTAATATTAACGCATAAAGGTTCCGTTGTATTTGAGTTTATTTAGAATTTAATTTAATACTGCATACTACTAAAATTACGTAACGATTCCTCTTCAAACGTTCAATAAGAATTTATAAAATTTGTGTTTTATTTATAAAATAAAATATGAATTTCATAAGTTATCACGTACTAATTTTTATATGTTAGTATAAAAGAGAGGTGGTTGTTGTTTTACCATTATTTTTTAGGCCGTATCTGCAAATGAAATCTATAGAAATTTCCAAAATAGGGTAATAGGGTCTTTTATTATGGAGAACTTTAAAAAGGTCAACTGTTAAAACGGTTAAACATTTTCGGGAGGTTTTCGTTACATAACCTCAAAAGAGATGTATTACGAAGTGCTTCCAAGAGGGTTTTTTTGAAGTTCTTGAGTAAATAATTTATTAATTATTTTAATTAAAACTTTAATATTGTAATTTTTATTTCTAATTTATTTACACTGTCCTAATTATACACTACACACTACTTAATTTACCCTAGACCATTACTCAACTAATTTATATAACACACTTAACTTTTTAATTTATTTGTACAATTCGCTTTTCCGTTTTTCGCCTTGTTTATTCACTCGCGGCTTCACGTCTAATCTAATCTCTCCGGCCGCAAGCCCGCTTATATACATATCTCAATTGTATTCGCGATGAGTCCTGAAAAAACTCGATCCTTCTTTTCCCTAATTATGTTTATATATAATCGCCCAGAAGGTAATAAATCATTCTTTCATTAATAAGATGTTGCGGGAACATTGGGGACGGTTTTTTTATTGACCACTTAACGGAGCGCATTGAAGTAGCCGCCGAGGTCCGATAAGAGTAAACACGTTGCGCGCTGCTGTTTACATTTCGCGTTACAATATTTACATTCGATAATAGAATAAATTTTCGAAACTTAGTTATTGTAGTTTAGTTAGTATTATTGCATGCTCTATTATTGTCATTACTATTATTCTTAGGTGAAGGGACGTTTCCCTATCTTATTCAGTGGGTGGTTTAAACTTCCCCTTGAGTTGAGAATCCGTTATACATATATAGGGTGTCCCAAAATGAACGCAACGGAGGATACGAAACCGATAAGCCTACCCTACAGTTGTGCCACGGATTTCGCTCTAGGAGTCTAGGGGATTAACGGCTTATAGTTTGTTTTACTAAACCTGAATTGTTTACCCTTGCCCTAATGAGCGATAGCGAATAGAACGAAAATAGTGTAGACTACTTAACCCAGAAGTAGAACAGTATATTACACGCGAAAACGTGAAAAGCACTATTAGCTATAATAGTTGCTGTATTTATAGGTCCATGGAAGGGTGTGGATACTAGTAGTCACAATTAAGTGGTTGGTGCTGTATGGTATACTTTGTCCAGTCAGAGTTGGAACGGCAAAAAAACACTTAATGGCGTGAAAAGCCATGCCGCCCGGTCGTCCATGGGCGTATCATTACGGATAATAACTCTAACAATGAATTCACAACCAAATCGCACAAACAAATGGCACACACATTCACACACCACTGCTTTCTCGAGTATAAGTGCCGAAGAAGACATCACAAGGAAAGCACACGTGGCCGCTGTGTTATGGTCCAGTGGACCGTCCAGTATCCGTAGAGTCTCGCGTACTTCATCGTACACGATTTCACTGATCGACTGTACACCTGCACCTTGGAAGAAGAAGAAGATACAAACGGAGTGCAGCTGCCGTAAAAAAAATTTACCCTCTAGTTCTTTATCTGTACATGTACATACATTCACATATATGATTTCACTTGGGCAACTCAACACCTGCATTTTAAAAATACCAGGCCGTTTCTGAATAAGCAAAAAGATAAGTCCCATGGTTTTGTATAGAGACAACGGGCTCTTTTCGAATGTCCTCGGTAAATTCAGATTTTATTGAGTGTCCCAATTGCTACTGGTTAGAGTATACTGGTACAACTGAAGGGTGGGATTAAAATTACCTAGAGGGTCCAGGTTATTCGTGGTACAACTAAACAGTCCTCGAATTGTTTCTCTGGCTGTATGACATTCAAAATTCAATTCAGTAAAATTAAATATTTTTGAAATCAGAATATTCATAGGTTCAATATCATTGGTGTCCGATGGCTTTAATAGTAATCATTGGATTATTAATTTCATCCACTATATAAATTAATCGAAGGGATGGAATTGCAATAAAAACTAGTGTAATAGCTGGAAGTATTGTTCAAATAATTTCAATCGATGTGGCACTGTTATTGTCAACAATTTATTGCAAAAATGGCGCCAAATTCAAATCTTGCGTTAATTTTGCGACACACTATATATATGTATATATATTAGTCGGAGGACGAACGATACAGGTTGACTACGAAAACTTTATAACGTAAATTCAACGCTCCGTATCACAGCATTAGCATTAGCATTCGCGACCGGTCGCGATGACCGTGTGTCCCTCCTCTTCCGACAACGTAACAATAATACCCGACAAACAACATATATCAGTTTATCATGGTACCGCGGTACGTGAACGTCGTCGCGACGCCGAACGTCGCGTGAGATGAACCACCAGTTGGCGCTCTCGGCGCCCTTCGACCCGGACGACCCTTCGACGGAGACGAAGGGCTCGGACGCCGGCAGCACCGCCTCCTGCAGGGACCTCGACGAAGACGACGACGATGATGACGACGAAGATGGCGGGGCCGTCGTCGTCGTCGACGAGGAGGAGGAGGAGGGGGGAGGGACCCGGGGACCCCCCGCTTACTTCGGCGCCGTCAGCGTCGTCAACTCGAACGACGTCCACTTCGGCAACAGGACGGTGTACAAGGGGCCCGTGACGATCAAGCAGATCGTCTATCCGAAGGGGGAGGCGTCGCGACGCCTCGGCCTCGGCGGCCTCGATAACCTCGGCCATACGTGCGGCCTCGACGGAGAGGCTAAGGACGACGGGACCACCGCGAGGAGCGAGAAGGTCGCCGATGGGCCGGGAGGGGACGTCTCGAGGCTCAGAAAAGGTAAAAGCTGGATTTACGAGCTACGAGATTGAGATACGCAACGTGAAACTTGCGGCTAGAAAGTTGTCATTTATATACTTTTCTTGGCAAAAGATTCTAAGTTCAGTTGAGGTTCGTTTGCAGTTCACATATGACAAAGTTTTATGTCGCAGGTTCTGCAACGAACCTCTAGCCAATGAAATGAACCTATAAGATCATATGATCACGCTTGCGCCGAAACGTAATCAACTGAAATGGCACAATTGACACAAAAGTGTTTCTTATATCGAAACAAAAAAAAAAAACACCAAAGCAAAACGCTAACTACCAAACACTAATGTCCACATTCACAGACGACGCTAAGGAAGAAAGAAGCCTTGAATCCGAATCCTAAGGCGCCCTTTAGTTGGCGCATGCGCAATAAGTGAAATTCCCTTGTTTACATACAAGGCGTTTCAAAATGTAAACTGTGCTATATTCTATAATATCTCTTCATACAAATAATAATGTCTATCTTAAGTATCTAAGTCACTACCTAAAATATTCTAAGTTATGTAATTCACCCTGACTTGAAATATGCTAGAAACTAACAGCACTACATCACTTAGAACATCCATTAGTGCCAGGTACCACATTTTCTAATGTTCTAATTTTGCCATTTTCACGATCTACTTACTACTATTTAATCACTATTTAGTGGATGTAGAATCCTCGTAGAATTCGTTCAATATGCTAATTCCGACTGTAATATAGAAAGAATCTAATATGCAACACTTATTGAAAATTTGGCACCTTTTACAGTGTGAACTGTTCTATATTTCACTATAATTCACTCCTACCTAGAGTATGCTAGAATATAACTGGCACTACTGGCAGAACAGTAGATACTGTGTATAGCCTGTAATATCGAATAGAATATGGAACGTAGTACTAGATACTAACTTATTCTATGGTCATCGTCAAAATTACCCCTGCGGATAAATCGAGACGCTAGTTGATGTGCTAGAATTTATGATTTATATGTGTCTAGAATATTCTAGCTAGGATGGTTTGGTACTATAATCTAGAAAATATCTACATAGCACATTTGTGCTATATTCTATATTACTATTGTAGAAAAATCTGCAATGTAGAATATGCTAGGGTGTATAGTTCACTCAGGCTAGAATAGACATTGCATGATCTAGAATCTAGATCATCCATCGGATGTGAAGGCGCTAGGTATTAACCTTGTTTGAGGTTAGAATTTTATTATTTTAGGATATCTCACTGAAAGCGCCTGGAATGTATTAAACGTGGCAGTAATACTGCTGAAATCTGGAGAATGGCTCAGATACGATATTTGTTAAAATCTAGGCCTACTCTAAGATGTGAACTGTGACGCAAATTTTCCTCTCACTTTCATCAAATTATTGATTTAGTCGCTAAATTACGAAATTTATACCAAATCTACACACATGATATTATTATATTATTATTACATTATTATTATTATATGTGATAAGTGATAACCTATTGACTCATCGATCATGTTTTAAACACAAAGCTTCTATATCCATTTCTTGTCTTCATTTGTTTTTGTTTGGAACAAAATGTCCCAGAGTGTATTTTGTTTTTAAATTTGTCTTTCGTATAATTTGTAATTATAACTTTATAAATAACAAGTTTCTGATTAAGTGACAAAGATTTGAAGGAAACTTTAGTTAGAAACCTGAATGGATATAGACAGGTAAAATCAAAATTTATCGACTCCTCATGTTAATTGTCATGTTAATGTCTTGTTTAGTTAAATTTAATGGCACAAATTTTGTCACTTTGGCGGCACAAATTACCAGTTTTATAAATATTAACGTGGTGTACGACATGCGTAATTTTTCCATGGAATTTGGAAATAATGATATTGTTAAGATGCATATAAATCAATATAATCGAAACATTTTAGTTCACAATACCCGTTAGTAAAAAAATACGCAGTCAGTTCAGCTCAAGGTTGAAGCAATAGTTTGGAAAAACAGTTTGTTAAAATTAAAAGCATTCAGAAAGCCAGTAAATTCGGGTCCCAAATAATTACACATTTAAACAAGGTACAGGTATCCTTTATACTAATATCTCTGTAATCAACGTATCCGTATATAATTACAATTACACACATAATAATAGTACATACATGGGAATTTACGAATTAAAATTTTTACATACAGACGTATTTTCCTTTAATCGATACGAAACAATGTTATTGAGCATGCCATATACATGTACAAACCGTTCGTACAAATAAGTGGTTATTCTTTGTGATAAAGAGAGCAATGGCCGATTCCAAGGAATTCTTAACTTGAAATATTAAGACATCGTTATAAATTTGTGTACAGACCAAACAGGAATATTTAAATAATTTACACATGAGTTTGTAATTAAATTTATACCTTTTAATTTTACTCAATCGCATGCGCGAGTTGTCCTGTAAAACTTGGTACCTAATTGTTTATAACCACAACATATTTCCTCGTTACGCCATGTCCTAAAGTGATCTTTTTTTTTATTGTTTAACTGAGCTAAATGCTTAAATCAAAAATAAACGGGTACGTAACAAACGGTATTATTTACATTAGTCCTCTTATTTTATCTTATCAGATACACAATTATGTTACGTTAAGTCACCGAGTCGTCTAATCAAAGACATTTTGTCCCATTTTAACTAGACAAATTTTTAATTGAAAAGGATGTAGTTAAAGAAGTACTGGAAGTTTGAACGAAGTCGAGGAGTTGCCAATAAAGTTTAGAAAGTTATGAAGTTGGCAGTGGAATCTGTAATGTCGCCAGAGGAGTACTTATAAGTTTTAGAGAAGTCGGAAAGATGGTAATGAAATTTCAAAAAATCATGAAGTTGCAAATGACAGCTATAATAAAGTTAACGGGGTACCAAACAGTTAAGAAAGGAGTCGAGGAGTTGCTCATCAAGTTCCAATAGGAAATAATGACATGTAACGGAGTTAAAGGAGTACAGAGAATTTAAAAGAAATCTAAGAGTTGCCCATGAACTTCAGAATGTTATGAAGTCGGAAGTGTAACTTGTAACGGTACCAACTTTCAGAAAAGAAGTCATGAAATGAGAAATCCAACCAAAAGATTGGTCAGGGAAGTACTGAAGTCGATGAGTTGCCAATTAAAGACGTTTACTCTGATTAATTCAGTCTGTAAGGAGTCGAGGAGTTGTCAATGAAGTGTAGAAAGTTATGAAGTTGGCAGTGAAACCTGTAATGTCGCCAAAGGAGTACTTATAGGTTTTAGAGAAGTCGGAAAGATGTTAATGAAATTTCAAAAAAATCATGAAGTTGCAAATGACAGCTAAAATAAGGTTAACAGGGTACTAAACAGTTAAGAAAGGAGTCGAGGAGTTGCTCATCAAATTCCAGAAGGAAATATTGACATGTAACGGAGTTAAAGGAGTACAGAGAATTTAAAAGAAATCTAAGAGTAGCCCATGAACTTCAGAATGTTATGAAGTCGGAAGTGTAACTTGTAACGGTACCAACTTTCAGAAAAGAAGTCATGAAATGAGAAATCCAACCAAAAGATTGGTCAGGGAAGTACTGAAGTCGATGAGTTGCCAATTAAAGACGTTTACTCTGATTAATTCAGTCTGTAAGGAGTCGAGGAGTTGTCAATGAAGTGTAGAAAGTTATGAAGTTGGCAGTGAAACCTGTAATGTCGCCAAAGGAGTACTTATAGGTTTTAGAGAAGTCGGAAAGATGTTAATGAAATTTCAAAAAAATCATGAAGTTGCAAATGACAGCTAAAATAAGGTTAACAGGGTACTAAACAGTTAAGAAAGGAGTCGAGGAGTTGCTCATCAAATTCCAGAAGGAAATATTGACATGTAACGGAGTTAAAGGAGTACAGAGAATTTAAAAGAAATCTAAGAGTAGCCCATGAACTTCAGAATGTTATGAAGTCGGAAGTGTAACTTGTAACGTTACCAACTTTCAGAAAAGAAGTCATGAAATGGGAAATCCAACCAAAAGATTGGTCAGGGAAGTACTGAAGTCGATGAGTTGCTAATTAAAGAAGTTTACTGTGATTAATGCAGTCTGTAAGAAGTCGAGGAGTTGTCAATGAAGTTTAGAAAGTTATGAAGTTGGCAGTGAAATCTGTAATGTCGCCAAAGGAGTACTTATAGGTTTTAGCGAAGTCGGAAAGATGGTAACTAAATTTCAAAAAATCATGAAGTTGCGAATGACAGCTATAATACGGTGAACGGGGTACTAAACAGTTAAGAAAGGAGTCGAGGAGTTACTCATAAAATTCCAGAAGGAAATCATGACATGTAACGGAGTTAAAGGAATACAGAGAATTTAAAAGAAATCTAAGAGTTGCCGATGAACTTCAGAATGTTATGAAGTCGAAAATGTAACTTGTAACGTTACAAACTTTCAGAAAAGAAGTCATGAAGTGGGAAATCCAACCAAAAGATTGGTCAGCGAAGTACTGAAGTCGATGAGTTGCCAATTAAAGACGTTTACTCTGATTAATTCAGTCTGTAAGGAGTCGAGGAGTTGTCAATGAAGTCTAGAAAGTTATGAAGTTGGCAGTGAAACCTGTAATGTCGCCAAAGGAGTACTTATAGGTTTTAGAGAAGTCGGAAAGATGTTAATGAAATTTCAAAAAAATCATGAAGTTGCAAATGACAGCTAAAATAAGGTTAACAGGGTACTAAACAGTTAAGAAAGGAGTCGAGGAGTTGCTCATCAAATTCCAGAAGGAAATAATGACATGTAACGGAGTTAAAGGAATACAGAGAATTTAAAAGAAATCTAAGAGTTGCCGATGAATTTCAGAAAGTTATGAAGTCGAAAATGTAACTTGTAACGTTACAAACTTTCAGAAAAGAAGTCATGAAGTGGGAATTTCAACCAAAAGATTGGTCAGCGAAGTACTGAAGTCGATGAGTTGCCAATTAAAGAAGTTAACTGTGAATAATGCAGTCTGTAAGAAGTCGAGGAGTTGTCAATGAAGTTTAGAAAGTTATGAAGTTGGCAGTGAAATCTGTAATGTCGCCAAAAAGGAGTACTTATAGGTTTTAGAGAAATCGGAAAGCTGATAATGAAGTTTCAAAAAATCATGAAGTTGCAAATGACAGCTATAATACGGTGAACGGGGTACTAAACAGTTAAGAAAGGAGCCGAGGAGTTGCTCATCAAATTCAGGAAGGAAATAATGACATGTAAAGGAGTTAAAGGAACACAGAGGATTTAAAAGAAATCTAAGAGTTGTCGATGAACTTCAGAATGTTATGAAGTCGAAAATATAACTTGTAACGTTACCAAGTTTCAGAAAATAAGTCATGAAGTGGAAACTTTAACCAGAAGATTGGTCAGGAAAGTACCGAAGTCGATGAGTTGCCAATTAACGAAGTTTACTGTGATTAATGCAGTCTGTGAGAAGTCGAGGAGTTGTCAATGAAGTGTAGAAAGTTATGAAGTTGGCAGTGGAATCTGTAATGTCGCTAAAGGAGTACTTATAAGTTTTAGAGAATTCGGAAAGATGGTAACGAAATTTCAAAAAATCATAAAGTTGCAAATGACAGCTATAACAAGGTTAACGGGGTACTAAACAGTTAAGAAAGGAGTCGAGGAGTTGCTCATCAAATTCCAGAAGGAAATAATGACATGTAAAGGAGTTAAAGGAATACAGAGAATTTAAAAGAAATCTAAGAGTTGCCGATGAACTTCAGAAAGTTATGAAGTCGGAAATGTAACTTGTAACGTTACCAACTTTCAGAAAAGAAGTCATGAAGTGGAAAATTCAACCAAAAGACTGGTCAGGGAAGTACTGAAGTCGATGAGCTGCCAATTAAAGAAGTTTACTGTGATTAATGCAGTCTGTAAGAAGTCGAGGAGTTGTCAATGAAGTTTAGAAAGTTATGAAGTTGGCAGTGGAATCTGTAATGTCGCCAGAGGAGTACTTATAAGTTTTAGAGAAGTCGGAAAGATGGTAATGAAATTTCAAAAAATCATGAAGTTGCAAATGACAGCTATAATAAAGTTAACGGGGTACCAAACAGTTAAGAAACGAGTCGAGGAGTTGCTCATCAAGTTCCAATAGGAAATAATGACATGTAACGGAGTTAAAGGAGTACAGAGAATTTAAAAGAAATCTAAGAGTTGCCCATGAACTTCAGAATGTTATGAAGTCGGAAGTGTAACTTGTAACGGTACCAACTTTCAGAAAAGAAGTCATGAAATGGGGACTTCAACCAGAAGATTGGTCAGGGAAGTACTGAAGTCGGTGAGCTGCCAATTAAAGAAGTTAACTGTGATTAATGCAGTCTGTAAGAAGTCGAGGAGTTGTCAATGAAGTGTAGAAAGTTATGAAGTTGGCAGTGGAATCTGTAATATCGCCAGAGGAGTACTTATAGGTTTTAGAGAAGTCGGAAAGATGGTAATGAAATTTCAAAAAATCATGAAGTTGCAAATGACAGCTATAATAAAGTTAACGGGGTACCAAACAGTTAAGAAAGGAGTCGAGGAGTTGCTCATCAAATTCCAGAAGGAAATAATGACATGTAACGGAGTTAAAGGAATACAGAGAATTTAAAAGAAATCTAGCAATTGCCGATGAACTTCAGAATGTTATGAAGTCGAAAATGTAACTTGTAACGTTACCAACTTTCAGAAAAGAAGTCATGAAGTGGGAACTTCAACCAGAAGATTGGTTAGGGAAGTACTGAAGTCGATGAGCTGCCAATTAAAGACGTTTACTCTGATTAATTCAGTCTGTAAGGAGTCGAGGAGTTGTCAATGAAGTCTAGAAAGTTATGAAGTTGGCAGTGAAACCTGTAATGTCGCCAAAGGAGTACTTATAGGTTTTAGAGAAGTCGGAAAGATGTTAATGAAATTTCAAAAAAATCATGAAGTTGCAAATGACAGCTAAAATAAGGTTAACAGGGTACTAAACAGTTAAGAAAGGAGTCGAGGAGTTGCTCATCAAATTCCAGAAGGAAATATTGACATGTAACGGAGTTAAAGGAGTACAGAGAATTTAAAAGAAATCTAAGAGTAGCCCATGAACTTCAGAATGTTATGAAGTCGGAAGTGTAACTTGTAACGTTACCAACTTTCAGAAAAGAAGTCATGAAATGGGAAATCCAACCAAAAGATTGGTCAGGGAAGTACTGAAGTCGATGAGTTGCTAATTAAAGAAGTTTACTGTGATTAATGCAGTCTGTAAGAAGTCGAGGAGTTGTCAATGAAGTTTAGAAAGTTATGAAGTTGGCAGTGAAATCTGTAATGTCGCCAAAGGAGTACTTATAGGTTTTAGCGAAGTCGGAAAGATGGTAACTAAATTTCAAAAAATCATGAAGTTGCGAATGACAGCTATAATACGGTGAACGGGGTACTAAACAGTTAAGAAAGGAGTCGAGGAGTTACTCATAAAATTCCAGAAGGAAATCATGACATGTAACGGAGTTAAAGGAATACAGAGAATTTAAAAGAAATCTAAGAGTTGCCGATGAACTTCAGAATGTTATGAAGTCGAAAATGTAACTTGTAACGTTACAAACTTTCAGAAAAGAAGTCATGAAGTGGGAAATCCAACCAAAAGATTGGTCAGCGAAGTACTGAAGTCGATGAGTTGCCAATTAAAGACGTTTACTCTGATTAATTCAGTCTGTAAGGAGTCGAGGAGTTGTCAATGAAGTGTAGAAAGTTATGAAGTTGGCAGTGAAACCTGTAATGTCGCCAAAGGAGTACTTATAGGTTTTAGAGAAGTCGGAAAGATGTTAATGAAATTTCAAAAAAATCATGAAGTTGCAAATGACAGCTAAAATAAGGTTAACAGGGTACTAAACAGTTAAGAAAGGAGTCGAGGAGTTGCTCATCAAATTCCAGAAGGAAATATTGACATGTAACGGAGTTAAAGGAGTACAGAGAATTTAAAAGAAATCTAAGAGTAGCCCATGAACTTCAGAATGTTATGAAGTCGGAAGTGTAACTTGTAACGTTACCAACTTTCAGAAAAGAAGTCATGAAGTGGGAAATTCAACCAAAAGTTTGGTCAGGGAAGTACCGAAGTCGATGAGTTGCCAATTAACGAAGTTTACTGTGATTAATGCAGTCTGTGAGAAGTCGAGGAGTTGTCAATGAAGTTTAGAAAGTTATGAAGTTGGCAGTGCAATCTGTAAAGTCGCCAAAGGAGTACTTATAGGTTTTAAAGAAGTCGGAAAGATGGTAACGAAATTTCAAAAAATCTTGAAGTTGCAAATGACAGCTATAATAAGGTTAACGGGACACTAACAGCTAAAAAAGGAGTCGAGGAGTTACTCATCGAATTCCAGAAGGATATCATGAGATCTAACGTAGTTAAAGGAGTACAGAGAATTTAAAAGAAATCGAAGAGTTACCGATGAACTTCAGACTGTTATGAAGTCGAAAATGTAACTTGTAACGTTCCCAACTTTCAGAAAAGAAGTCATGAAGTGGGATATTCAAGTCCTGAATTCGATGAGTTGCCAATTAAAGACGTTTACTGTGATTAATGCAGTCTGTAAGTAGTAGAAGAGTTGCCACTTAACCTACGATGAACCTGTGTAACGTTGTGTGAGCATACACAACAATTTGGTCTTATTAATTCAGATGATGCTGTGATGTCAGAGCCGACCTACTAATGCAACTTTCACCAGAGCGATCAATTAAAAATAATGATTGCTTGGTGGACATTCCAAAAAGTTTATAGGCCATAATGGCGTTTCAAAGATATTATGTAATCCACAAAAGTGGCGGTTTAAAATGTGAATATTGTAAAAAGTGAGTTTTTATTGCTGTATTAAAATAGACATTCTTTTGTTTATATGTTTTTCAAAGGATTTATTTCGGACGTACAGATAGGTACTAAGTAGTATCTAACGGCTTTATTTGAAGCTCTGCGCAATCACAAAAGATCAAAATTGAGCCAGCCACAGCTTTATAACTTCAAAACGTTCTTTGAGAAGAGAATCCAAAAATGTTATTTTCCCTTCAGTTGACACTTATCGTTAATTTCGCTTTTGGAATTGTAACCGACACCCTTTTCGTAGGTTTCCAATGGATGCAGCTCCACGCGAAGAGGAAATGGACCGTAGGGATAATCCTCCTGTCGGCAGTTTTGACGTTGGTGGCCGTGATCACCGTGCCCACCGTCCTGAGAAATACCGAGACTGATTCAAGTACAAGCAAACCGCCCTCCAACGACGAAGAGGACAACAACACGCCCATCGATTACGATAACGGTACGGTCAGTGTTGTTGTTAAGTAATTAATGACTTGCTTTTCAATTGTAATTGACTAGTAATTCAATTACTCGTTTCGGTTCAATTACAATTACATTTTCAATTACTTTTTACAATTACATTCTACAAAAGTGCTTTTAATATTTTTAGTAGGTAATATGTAAGTAGCTTAAAGTTGCTTATTGTGTGTTCTGACTACCTGGTTTCTTTAACGCAACCCTATCCCTGTCCCAACCAGTGATTAGCATTAACGATTATCTTTAACTACCCTATTATTATTTATTTAAAAGAGAATTTGTCGTCATTTCTTATTGTGAAAATTATATACTATAATAATATACTATACTATACTATAAAAAGTATAAATTGTGAAATCTATGCTTTATTTCACTTTCTACCTGATTACTATTTCAAAAGCAAATATAATTGTAATTGCAATTGCAATTACAATCGCATATTTTGTAATTGTAATTGTAATTAATTACAATTTACTCAAAGTAATTGTATTATTTGCTGTAAAGTAATTTTAACAACACTGGGTACGGTTTTCGCTTATCGAGCGTTCAGTTTAAAGTGCCAGAGATTAGCATGTCTAAAATATGTTTCAGACTCGAACGCGACCCTCGCGCAGAAGGTGCGCATCGTGCCGCGGCTCGGCTGGTTGGCGCAGCCGCCCGTCGGCCCCATCAACGACCTGCGGCTGCCCGTCTCGCTCGTGATCGTGCAGCACACCGCGACCGAGTCGTGCCACTCCCAAGGCAAGTGCATCTACCAGACGAGGCACATCCAGACGTTCCACATCGAGAGCAACGGCTGGAACGACATCGGCTACAGCTTCCTGGTGGGCGGCGACGGCGACGTCTACGAGGGCCGCGGCTGGAGCAAGGAGGGCGCCCACACGTTCGGCTACAACACGCGCAGCATCGGCGTCGCCTTCATCGGGACGTTCATGCACGAGGTGCCGCCCGCGAACCAGGTGCACGCCTTCTGGAAGCTCATGGAGAAGGGACTGGAGCTGGGCCACCTCACCGACGACTACAAGATCGTAGCAGCGCGACAGCTGCAGGCGACCGAGAGCCCCGGCAAGGCGTTCTACGAGCAGGTGATCAAGAAGTGGCCGCACTGGGCCGAGAAACTGTGATTTTTAATCGTTAAGTGTAGCTTTCGCTGTATATTTTGTACATACTTACATCGAGACTTGGGGACGATGTTGTACGACAGGACGAATCTATCACGGGATTAACGCGAGTGATTCCGAGGGACGAATTTTATGAAATACCTACGAGCGGATTTACTCGAATTTTCTTTAAAATAATAAAGAGCCTTCCAAGCAATGCTACTCCGTACAGGACGCTCCACGTTCTTCTTTTACCTAACACATATGGAGGTTACGCTAGGTTTTATCCTACTATCGGCAACAACTACCAAACCTAACGCAAGTTCTGTAAGCGTTGCTAAACGTTATTATCTCTCATTTCGTCCCCTTGAAAGTAATATACATTATACAAGACACAAGTCAGTTCAATACATGTCACTAAAATGTATTCTATTAATATCTATGTCTAATCGTCCCAGAGGAAAACTTACTCATCGCCATTTGAGATCTGAGACCCAACTCGAGAGCTATTCAGTCAAATAAGCTACAAATACGTGTCGAATACGCGTCTTCCTCTTAGTCAGACGTATCTATAGAGATCGCCATGGAACCTCCAATCTCGAAATAGCTGGTACCAAATGACTGACTGTGGACCCAGCAGTAACTATTATCTACCCCTTTTCCCTTTCACATCGCAAAGATCTATATCTCACTCTCATTGCAGTATGATGTCAGTCTCAAGAGAAGTGGATTTTGGGTTTATAATGTAAATCAATCGACCCAGATATAGAACATCACAGTGATACGTAATATAATTAACTTAACTCCACAGGCTTTGAGAATTTCTACATAGAGTCATAACAATAAGTTACGAGTTAAGATCCCTCATAGCGCCCTGCAGAGCAGCGTCGCGAGGAGCAGCGCCGCGGAGCCGAGCGTCGCGACGGCGACGCCCGCGTTCCCCGTGCCCGGGCAGTAGATGGTCGACTTGTCGCCGAGGCTGCCGTTCTCGGTGGAGGTGCTCTCGGTGCGACCGCTGCCGCCGTTGCACAGGTCGGACCTGCAGGACCTGTAGTAGGCGCGGTGGGTCTCGTCCTCGATGACGTCGTTCGTGTATAGCAGCTGGTCAGCGCATGAGCGGACGAGCGACGCGAGCTTGCCCCTCGGGTCCTGCGCAGAAGAAGAGAGATGTGAAGTTTGATGTTAATATTTGAAAATATAATTTTTCACCCCAAAAAGGAGATTAACCAATTTCTTCAGAAATGTCCTGTAAATTTCACCCCTTCGAAAGGGGACATTCGGGGTTTTCCAATTTTTCTGAATATATTCGGGTCTCAACTAGAATCATGCAACTTTTTATGTTTCAAAATAATCAGGAAATATCTTATCATTTCCGGATATTTAAAGAGATTAGATTTTGGGACAATCACTCTCCACGGATCCTACAAATTACTTAAACACTTTTGATATCCAATCAGTCATTTGGATGACTAATGTTGAAAATTACCTTGTAGTC
Organism: Cryptocephalus moraei; assembly: GCA_946251905.1. Classification (NCBI taxonomy): domain Eukaryota; kingdom Metazoa; phylum Arthropoda; class Insecta; order Coleoptera; family Chrysomelidae; genus Cryptocephalus; species Cryptocephalus moraei. The sequence goes on along the minus strand of OX276465.1, from coordinate 16,930,820 downwards.
AATTCGGACTATGGTGCAGTATTTCTTGTCGCAGTCCCTCCAGCCTTGATCGATTGCGCTCGGGTTATCTGCGCAGCTCGTGTCCGAATCATCCTCCGTTATCGAACAAGTGTAGCACTTCAGTCCTTTGAAAAAATAAAACAGAATTAATTCCAAATTAGTCGTAAACAAATACAATGTTAATTACTTTGCAAAAACTAGTCATTTCCTGTAGATTTTGAGAAGCTGACAATTAAAAAAAAATCGTTCTTTGAGTCAGGACCTCAAGATGACTCAAGAAATTGATGGATCGCGTTTATTACTACTATGTCGAATTTTGAAGATGGTAAACTTCATTTCACAAATTTGGAAGAATCTAATCCAAGCATCTTTTGGACGTACAAAGTGTTTCGTAGCAGTGAAAATGCAAGTATGGATAAAGAAAGGCGGGAATACTTCAGAAGATTACAAAAATGTAGCCAAATTTAAACATAACGAATTGAACCATAGTAGAAAACTACAACAAGTGACTTTAATAAAGAAAAAGTAGGTACTTGCATGGTATCAAAAATGAAGATTTTGTTGAAGGCGTTTCACCTGTTGCTTTGATAACCAAAATTTCCCGATAATGAGTTTAGACACTTACTCCAAAAATGTGACATATTACTTTGACAACTTTGGCATTGCAAAGGTGTACTTACCATATGAGCAGTTTATTGTCACCAAAAACAGCGCAAGGAACAAAATTCCCTTGACATTGTCCATTGTATTAACTTAAGACTAACTAAACAACTTACACTGATCCCACATTTCGCCTCTAGTAATGATTGCCAACGTTCATCAATCAAAGATAAGTTTAAGATAAGATTCGCCTCGATTAGATACCGTATTTCCTTTTAATACTTGCACAACAAAAGCCCGATTTGGAATTCAAGATAAGCAACTGAGTTTATTTCTCGAACCCTAAAAAAGGTAACATCTTTTCAAACTGTAATCACATCTAACAAGAGACTACAAATCTAAAAATCATTAAATATATATATTAAAATCGATATACGTTATCACAGCAAGAACATTCCGTAAAAATAAATAATACCTAACTACGTCTAATGTACATGTCTAATAAATTATCGTGAGCAGTAATAGATAAATGAAATCTCGATCAGGCCGCCTGGTCTGCTGGAAAGCCGGTGGATTTCTTCGAACGCGTCGAGGCCCTGTTGATGATGCTGGACTTGACCTCGCCCCTCGTCGAGGCCCTGGTCGAGGCCCTGAACGAGGCCGCCCTGTAGAACTCGCCCTTCGGCTCCTCCGCCTTCGTTTTCCTGCAATAAGGAAACGGTGAGGATCTAGAAGCGTTCAAACGGCGAATGCTCGTCGCCAATCACTTACTTGATGCATGGGAAGTCCATCATCTTCTGCCCCAGTCCGAAGTTCTCTCCATCCTGCAAAGTCTGCGGTAACTCGTGATCCAGCGTTTCCGGCAAGAACAGCGACAGAACGCCGCCGACGATGCCCAGAATGCCCAATATTATTAACGGCAAAATCACCGAGGTTTTAGCCTGGAAAAGGGGAAAATCGTAAAAGGTACATAGTACTAAAATACGATTACTTACTAGGTACACTACGAATGGAGCCAGGATGCTCGCTACGTAGCCCATGATGTGGATGAGGGCGACCCCTTGGGCCCTCACGACGGTCGGTAGGAGCTCTGCTGCGTACTGCAGGCCGATGTTGTAGGAGATGTTGACGGCGAATCGGCCTATGATCGCCAAAGTGGCAGAGGGGACGCCTGGGAACGCAAAGGAGGAACATAAAGTCAAACATACTTATACATATCATATTGCCATAACGATACTTTCCCGACATTTCATAATATCATTTTAAAGTGTCAAATTCACTTTCACCATTCCATTAACTTTGTCTTTGTTATTGGACCTTCCTTTACTTTAACGTTTAATTTATCATTGCCGTCCCTTTTCTCTTCGTCTGAGCTACCACTTCCCAACCAGAGCACCCCATTGGACCCTAAGCCAACAGGACCGTGACAATATAAAGAGAATGGAAGACAGCAGACTCGTTACAAATGCAAAACATGCAAAACTTTATAACATTCCCTAAATTTCCTTTTTTAGTCACTATAGATCTCACCACGAAGTTTCATAATGATCTACAATAAAACTCCTATCGAGGAAAAGTCACTAGAAAACAATGTGGTTCTACATTATCAATACATTTTTCCATTTTCTCCCAGAGGGATTTCCTCTAACTCCCTAGTACTTTGCCTATCCAATTAGTCATTTTTCCTAAATTTCTCAACGATCTTCCGTAAATCAACAGTGATTTTCCTACGAAGCTACTTATCGGTATTCCCAGAAACCTTAGTAATGTCCTTATACTCTATTGAGATATTTCTGCACTCCCTAGTAATCGTTCGTGATTTTCCCTAAACCTCTTAGCAATCTTCTATTAATCACTATTGACATACGATATGACTCCTTACATTACTCCAAACTCCCCTGATTTTCTCTAATTTCCAAAGAACTTCCTAAAGTAACTAATCATCTCCTTAGGCCACTGAAGTACTTGAAAGTTTTTCTGAAATCACCAGGAATGTCGGTAAATCACTAGTGATACTGCATGAATTTCCTCGGGGTCTCTTTAAGCTACATATCTAACTATATATATTTCCAGGATCACTAGGAATTTTTTTAATGTCTTTTGAACTGCGGGACTCCTTTTTTGATTTTCCATAAACTTCCCTATCATTCTTCTCATAATCACTGCAGACACAAGAACTCCTTAGATCATGCCAACCTTCCCTGATCTTCCCCAAATTCTCTAACGTACTACCTATAGCGACTAATCAACTTCCTAAGTAACTGAAATACGGGGAAGTTTTCCCGAAATTCCCAAGGGGGTCATCACTAGTGACATTCTCATGATGTCCTTGTGGTCTCTATGAGTATAGCTTCCTAGCTATACTATAACTATGTGCTTTCAAGATCACTAGAAATTTCTTTAAACTCTCTTGATATAATCCTGCATTTCGTACTATTCTTCCCTCAGAACTCCCGTTCTAATTTTCTCCAAACTCCCTAACAATTCTCCATTAAAAAAAATAAATGAAATAAACTTCCTAAATCACTCAAATTTTCCGTGATCTTCCCTTAACTCTCTAAGGAACTTCCCACAGTAACTAATCAACTCACTGGGAAACTGAAGTGTATGGGAGTTTTTCCGAAATTCTTAAGGCAGTCGCTGAATCACTAGTGATTCATGAATATCTCTGGGCTCTCTTTCTGACTATATGTATGATCCCGAATCACTAGGAATTTCCTTAAACTCACTGGTGATATTCTTGCACTCCCTAATAATCTTCCACAAAACTCCCCTGTTTTTTCCCATACTTTCTATTCGTCTTCCCATCATCACTATAGATACACGAATTCCCTAGATCGCTCCCATTTTCCTTGATCTTTCATAAAGCCTCTAACGAACTCCCGAAACCAACTAATCAGCTCCGTAAGTAACTGAAGTACGTGGAAATTTTTCAGAAACCTCTATGGTAAATCACTAGTGACGTCTTCATGAAGTCTCTTCAAGTTACATATCTAATTTTATATATATTTCCAAAATCACTAGGAATTTTCTTACATGCTCTTGGGATACTATTTCACTCCCTAGTAATCTTCCTAGAACTCTCTTGTGATTTTTCTGTAAATTTCCTAACAAGATATATCTGCATGAATTTCCTCGGAGTCTCTTTAAGCTACATATCTAACTACATATGTTTGCAGGATCACTAGGAATTTTTTTAATCTCTTTTGAACTGCTGAACTGCTTTTTTGATGTTCCGTAAACTTCCCTATAATTCTTCTCATAATCACTACAGACACACGAACTCCTTAGATCACGCCAAATTCTCTAACGCACTACCTATAGTGACTAATCAACTCCCTAAGTAACTGAAATACGGGGAAGTTTTCCCGAAATTCCCAAGGGGGTCCGTAAATCACTAGTGACATTCTCATGATGTCCTTGTGGCCTCTATAAGTATAGCTTTCTAGCTATACTATAACTATGTGCTTTCAAGACCACTAGAAATTTCTTTAAACTCTCTTGATATATTCCTGCATTTCGTAGGAGTTCCCTCAGGACTCCCGTTCTAATTTTCTCCAAACTCCCTAGAAATTCTCCCTTAAACAAAATAAATGAAATAAACTTCCTAGATCACCTCAATTTTCCGTGATCTTCCCTTAACTCTCTAAGGAACTTCCCACAGTAACTAATCAACTCACTGGGAAACTGAAGTGTATGGGAGTTTTTCCGAAATTCTTAAGGCAGTCGCTGAATCACTAGTGATTCATGAATATCTCTGGGCTCTCTTTCTGACTATATGTATGATCCCGAATCACTAGGAATTTCCTTAAACTGACTGGTGATATTCCTGGACTCCCTAATAATCTTTCCATAGAACTCCCCTGTGTTTTTCCCATACTTCCTAATCGTCTTCCCATAATCACTATAGATACACGAATTCCCTAGATCGCTCCAATTTTCCTTGATCTATCATAAAGTCTCTAACGAACTCCCGAAACCAACTAATCAGCTCCCTAAGTAACTGAAGTACGGGGAAGTTTTTCAGAAATCTCTATGGTAAATCACTAGTGACGTCTCCATGAAGTCTCCTCAAGTTACATATCTGATTTTATATATATTTCCAAAATCACTGGGAATTTTCTTACATCCTCTTGGGATATTATTTCACTCCATAGTAATCTTCCTAGAACTCTCTTGTGATTTTTCTGTAAATTTCCTAACAAGATATATCTGCATGAATTTCCTCGGAGTCTCTTTAAGCTACATACCTAACTATATATATTTCCAGGATCACTAGGAATTTTTTTAATGTCTTTTGAACTGCTGGACTCCTTTTTTGATTTTCCATAAACTTCCCTATCATTCTTCTCATAATCACTGCAGACACAAGAACTCCTTAGATCAAGCCAAACTCCCTGATCTTCCCCAAATTCTCTAACGCACTACCTATAGTGACTAATCAACTCCCTAAGTAACTGAAATACGGGGAAGCTTTCCCGAAATTCCGAAGGGGGTCCGCAAATCACTAGTGACATTCTCGTGATATCCTTGTGGTCTCTATTAGTATAGCTGTCTAGCTGTACTATAACTATGTGCTTTCAAGATCACTAGAAATTGATTTAAACCCTCTTGATATATTCCTGCATTTCGTAGTATTCTTCCCTCTTTAATTTTCTCCATTCTGCCTTAAACAAAATAAATGAAATAAACTTCCTAGATCACCTCAATTTTGCGTGATCTTCCCTTAACTCTCCAAGGAACTTCCCACAGTAACTAATCAACTCACTGGGAAACTGAAGTGTATGGGAGTTTTTCCGAAATTCTTAAGGCAGTCGCTGAATCACTAGTGATTCATGAATATCTCTGGGCTCTCTTTCTGACTATATGTATGATCCCGAATCACTAGGAATTTTCTTAAAGTCACTGGTGATATTCTTGCACTCCCTAATAATCTTTCCACAGAACTCCCCTGTGTTTTTCCCATACTTCCTAATCGTCTTCCCATAATCACTATAGATACACGCTTTCCCTAGATCGCTCCAATTTTCCTTGATCTTTCATAAAATCTCTAACGAACTCCCGAAACCAACTAATCAGCTCCCTAAGTAACTGAAATACGGGGAAGTTTTTCAGAAATCTCTATGGTAAATCACTAGTGACGTCTCCATGAAGTCTCTTCAAGTTACATATCTGATTTTATATATATTTCCAAAATCACTAGGAATTTTCTTACATCCTCTTGGGATATTATTTCACTCCATAGTAATCTTCCTAGAACTCTCGTGATTTTTCTGTAAATTTCCTAACAAGATTCGCCTAGTCACTATAGACAAACTCCCCCTCTGATCTTCATTAAACTTTCTTACCAACTTCCGTAAGTAACCCATCAACTCCTTAGGAAACTGCAAAAGTTGCAAAACTCAGTAGGAAAGAGGCCACCAAAACAACGCTGGGCCTCATATTCCGGGGATGACATGTTGGCAATGAACAAGCAGTAACGTACTAGTATGATTATCCATAATAGAAAGAAGAAGAAGAAGAAGGTAAATCCACACTTTCAAAAGTATATCTCTCTCACCTAAGGGGACCATGGTGGCGAGCAGGCTGAACACGCCGCTGACCACCATCGAGCCCGCCGCCAGCCACCTCCTGCCCCATACGTCGAGCACCATTGTCAGGAACGTGTCGGCGGGGAATTCCGTCGCGCTCGCTATCGTGAAAGTCAAGAAGATGTCCAACCCGAGCGTCTCGACGTTCCTCACGTGCCCGTCGAACACGAGCGAGATGATCATCCACAGGACGATCAGCAGCAGCGTGATCTTGCGCAGGCGCGGCGTCCTGAACAGGTCGAGGACCGTGTAGTTCTTGTCGGTGTCCTCCTTCAGCGCCTGCGCGGTAGACATCTGGAAAACGCGAGGAGGTGATAGATCGTGATGCGCACAGATGTAATAAACTCTATAGCGCCGGTCAGTTCTGAACAACCTGGCACTCTGTAGGGCGAGGTGACCTACTTATGAGTTTGTGCAGTGAATGATATTTCACCATGTCATACGGGTTTTTGACCTTTCGCCCGTGAATCTGATATGAAGTAGATGTCGATATGAATATTTGCTTGAATGGACTCCTTGAAAATGGAAATGTTGAGCTTATACGAAAAATGGAATCCACAGAATATTTTGATTTTTCAAGTAGTAGGTGTATTTCTATCTTAGTGTAGAAGTCCATACTCAAAGATGGGGGGAACAGCTGTAGATTGAAGACCCATAGACACTCCCCATCCAAATCCCCATCATTTGGATGGGGAATGTCTATGAGTCTTCAATCTATAACATATTTCTATGTATGGATCTCGACGGTTTCCGTACCTCGAATCGTTTGTAGACGCTCTCCTGCACTTTGGTCCCGTTGATCCTCTCGAATTTCTTCAGGATCGATATAGCCGTACCCGTCCTGCCTTGGGACACCAACCACCTGTGAACAAACCATCGATGGAGACACCAATTCAGGTAACTGCATAGTACGAGGACTCCAAAGCACCAAGTGCGATTTGGGAAACAACATTCCTAATCCTGTTGAGCTATAATAATTGGGCTTACCTGGCGGACTCCGGGACTAGCCACGGCGTGAACACGGCCAGGGCCAATGGGGACGACGTGACGTAGCACAACACCCTCCAATCGGCGACGTAGTACGCTATCCAGGGCAGGATCGAGGCGGCGAAAGTGAAGAAGATCGCGATCGACATGTTCGCCACGAAGGTCCTCCACTTCGGCCCCACGTACTCCAGAACTAAGGGAGACAGAAATAAAATTAGGTAATCAAAACTAACTACTTTTCTAGACTACTAACTAACTACTAGACTACTTTTCGTGTCGTCACCACGTGTATTACGCTTATGCGCACGTAGCCTCAGGTTTATCTGATGAATGAAGTTTACAATTCCTCAATGGACGATCCTTGACTGACCATGGTCATGTGAAACGGTAAAAACGCTCGTAAGTTTATGGTTATTGTTACACAAGGAACGTGGAAATTGTTTAAATGTGTCTCAATATTGCGTCACGTTAAGGCGTAATCACTGAAAAAATTAAATCGAGGCAATTACCGTTCGCACGAGCGGTATCTTTATACATTATTAGTGGATGTATGTGAAAGAGAAATACTTCCTTGGAATCATGCGTTAATTATGTTGCTACGAGAATGCCGCTTTGCGCCGCTCATGCTTACGCGTATTTTCGGGGAAGCATACCGTCGCACTCACCCAAGATGTACATCATCGTGAAGCAGTTGTCGAACGCCATCCCGACGAGGAACCTGCAGAGGCAGAACTCCCAGAAGGACGTGCAGAAGACGGTCGCGATGCCGCCGACGAAGCCGACGACGTTCGAGCCGACGATCGCCGGTATCCTGCCGTGCCTGTCGGCTATCCAGCCGAAGACGAGGCCGCCGAGGATAGCGCCGCAGAAGAATATCGACTGCGCAGTCGAGGGCAGCGCTGCGTTCTCGCAGACCCAATTGTGCTGCGGGATTATTAAAGTCAGGTTAAGTTGTCTGCGAAGCAGCGAGAGAGAGATCGATTCTCGAGAGCGATCCCACTCGCGTGTTGTGACAGAGCAGTTTATAGACGTAGTGAATCACGGTGAGCGTAAAGAAATAATGGTGTTTTGTGAGGCTTATATTGAATCTGGAAAAATATAATCTTCCTGAAATGAAAGACAACATATAGATACAGTGAAAAGCCACACATATGCAACAGTCTAACCAAATGAAAACACCAAGTCTTCACCAACTGCTTTATTAAAGTTGTGCCTTTAACTTGGCTACACTTGGTTACATTGCCATGGCCAAGTTAGAGAAGCTGGACAACCTTCGGTCGTTATGCAACAGTCCTTTCCAGAGCCCCCTTGGAGATGAACTTAAATTAGAGAGAGATCGACTTTCAGGGGACCAAGCAATCCCACTCGCGTGTTGTGAGACAGCAGTTTCCCAATGAGCGTAAAGAAATAATGGCATTTGTACTGATTATACTGAATCTGGAAAGACGTAAGGCAATACATCCATACAGTAAGAACCTACGACCTACGAGTTATGCAACAGTACATTGGAGCTGGGAGCTAAACTTAAATCAGAGAGAGACCGACTTTCAGAGGTCAGACGATCCCACTCGCGTGTTGTGAGAGAGCAGTTTATAGACGTAGTGAATCACGGCGAGCGTAAAGAAATAATGGTGTTTTGCGCTGCTTATATTTAATCTGGGAAAATTATAATCTTCCTGAAATGAAAGACAACATATAGATACAGTGAAAAGCCACACATATGCAACAGTCTAACCAAATGAAAACACCGAGTCTTCACCAACTGCTTTATTAAAGTTGAGCCTTTAACTTGGCTGCACTTGGTTACATTGCCATGGCCAACTTAGAGAAGCTGGACAACCTTCGGTCGTTATGCAACAGTTCTTTCCACAGCCCCCTTGGAGATTAACTTAAATTAGAGAGAGATCGACTTTCAGGGGACCAAGCAATCCCACTCGCGTGTTGTGAGACAGCAGTTTCTCAATGAGCGTAAAGAAATAATGGCATTTGTACTGCTTATATTGAATTTGGAAAGACGTAAGGCAACACATCCATACAGTAAGAACCTACGAGTTACGCAACAGTACATTGGAGCTGGGAGCTAAACTTAAATCAGAGAGAGACCGACTTTCAGGGGACCAAGCGATCCCACTCGCGTGTTGCGAGACAGGAGTTCGGATAAGGGAATCTTATATTTTCCAGGGTATATTCTGAATACGCTTCTGAATAGGAAACTGCTGGAATATCGAGCAGTCCAATAAGACAATCTTAGAGAGAATTTTCAAAGTGCTTTTGGAATGATTTCATTCAACAAGAATTTGGAAACTTTTTTTTAAATCTCTAAAAGGGATTCTTGGAGTTTCAGGACATATTTTACATGCTGAGATGTCGAAAAACAGTAAGATTAGGCTCCAAAAGAGATTTTTAAGATCCTATGATCAGGTGCTTCTAAACTTCATAACTTTCCTAAGGACATTCACAGATTTTCCTTCGATCTCAATCTTAACTCATATTATATTAAACACTCTTTCGCTCAGTGGTTCAATAACATCTATAGTAAATCCATCGAGAAGAATTCCCGCCAAAAGTTTTATGACTTTTCCACCAATAGCAAACGACGTGTATTAGGTGTTGTCTAACTTTACTACACCGTTTCTCGTTTCGTGGATGTTTTCTTCTCAGTGGATTTACTATAATTATAAGCAGCTACTTGCCTCTGTAGAAATGGACGAGTATGGCACTACGGTGTAATTGTACTCCCAACCATTCCTGCACGGTACAACCTTCCAGGATGGATCTGGTCTCTTTACACCTTGCAGCAAGACGTCGGTGTAATTGACGTCGTACATGTGACACTTGTCCAAACCTTCGTTTCCCTCTGGAATGGCCAAGGCGGTTCTGGAAAGATATATACAACGTTGAGTTATGGGGATTAAACACTTCCACGACGGTTGAGTTATAACATTCACAAATAAGACGCTTGGAGGTCGTTGTGATTGTCTACGAAAACAGATTTCAAAATTGAACCATTCTCACATTCCGTTTATAATATTTACATGGCGCTCGAGGTTCCGTTAAAACAAACAGCGCCGTAAATTAAACTTGAGGCAGCTGTTCAGGCTTCGTGAAAAATTTACGAGTGTTATTAAGTTTTCACCATTCGCTCAAAACTCATTCGTTTTCAAATTTCCACAATGTTGCTTTTTCACCATATCTTGAGTAGAAAAGCAATGACTTAGTACTCCAATTCCTTGGAGATAAATTAACATTAGGAACCCCTAAAAAGACTTTACAGAGAACCTATTTTATGGCTATATTGTGTTAAATTTGGACTCAAAGATTTAGAGTCTCTTGCCTAAGCCATTTCCTACCCTTTGGGCGTTCCATATACCTAGTGAATTTTTTTGTAAGTACCTTTTGGGTTTCAAAGGGTACTTCACCGATTCGGTAAAGCATTTTAGGTTCTTAATTATTATCGCAAAAGGCGGTTTTGATAAGCTATCCAGAGACAGGAACTAACTTTTTCCAAAAGAGCTTTCTTAAGTACTCAGGTCTTTTAAAGTAGTAGTCTTATGAGAAAATGCTCAGACTTTTCACAAGATTTGTTGAAATTGAATCTTGCGATTAAGAAAGTGGAGGACTTTCAGTCTTGGTTTTATTTCTATTATTTTCCAATTCTGTAAAGCCTCCTAGGATTTGCAGAATTTGGAAATTTGGATCCTCATGAAGATTTATCTATTATTCACAGGCTTCTTGGAACTAAATATTCTTTAGGAGAAATCTATTAATTACCTAATCTATTAACCTAATTAAACGTCTGTTGTATGGGAAGCAGGACATATTAGATACACATTTGTCGCACTCAGCAATATTAGAAAATGAGAACCTAATTATATGTACAGGTGTAATGCTGTCAAACTCACACTATGACATTTCATGACGTGCCTTCTTATAGAGTTAATTACGTGGACAGTACCAGTGTATTTAGTAATGTATGTTTATAAATCACACCGAGTTTGAATTGAGATGAGCATAGGCTGCGCAGAATGGCATTTTCTTTATATCGTAATGAAAGTTTAGTATGTAAGTTTTCGTCGTGATTTTCACTATGTAAATGAGCATAGGCTGCGTAGATTTGCATTTTCTGCATTTCGTAACGAAACTGTAGTAGGTACGTTAGGTCTTTTTTGAGATTTTCACGTCTTTCAACGTTCAACTCAATGTCATCTACTCCGTTTCCATTCTCGTCTCCTTCGCTGGGATTCACGCGCAAGTTGCCCCTCTGACACTAATCCATAACTACGGCGGGTATTTGAACGTAAGTAAGTAATGAGGTAATTGGCAATTTTGCAATGTAAGAGTGCGGCGAAGGCCGATTCTTTTGTATCTGCGAAGAAATAAACGGCAGAGGGAGGAGATTATCGCCGATGACTCATTACGATAGTCGAATTGATAAGCGGATAAAGTGTATAAATTTCGAACCGGTAAATCTTTTTAGTCCGGATCCGCGTGCAACTCGCAGATGGTTAAGGAAAATCAGAAAAAGAGAATTTAATCCTTTCACTCGCCACGAAGTGTTCTAACACGTATATGGCGTTATGTTTAAACGTATTACGGAGTTTGAAAATAGTAGGCGTAGGTACATACGTTCAGATATTTATGCTCAGTGTTGTTAAGTATTTAAATGCATTTTAGAAATGTATTTTAAATACTTTTTATGTATTTAAATACATAAGCTTAATTTGTATTTACTGTGTATTTAAAATACATTTTTTCTGACATTTTAAATACAGTAGTTCAAATACATTTTTGGGCAATGTTAAGATCCATTATTTGCTAAATTATTCCTTAATAAATGCTCTTACATTTATTTTATTTAGTTACAGTAACTACAAATGCGCATTTTTATACATTTTTTAGCATATTTCCGGCTGTTCATTTGTATTTACATTTGGGTTTATGTACTTACCTACATGCTTATTTTTAAGCTAATTGTTACAGTTATAATGATCCTACGACACTTTCAAAGGAGTTGCGATTATCCTAACGAAGGTGTTCAATTCATAAAGTTTTTAAAAAGTTGTGACATTGTAAAACAATTTTTAAGGTACTAAGTAGCATGTCGACATTTTTAAAGAAGTCGCAGTTATCTTAAACTTAAGCTGTTGTTTCAAAAGAAGTTAAGGAGCTTCTAAAGAACTTATGGCAACTCTAATGCAACACAAATAACTTGAACTGTCATATATGAAGTTGGAAAAGTAACTAATGAAGTTTTTTAAGTAGCTACTTCGTTAGATCAAGTTAAAAAGTAATGTGTCTAATGTGTCGACATCTTTGCCTTGGGATTATTTTTTAGAAGTTTGAAACTTACATTAGACTGTTGTGTTTTGAAGTATTATTTAAATTTCTAAAGACTTGTTTACAAAGTAGTTGGTTAATTTCGGAAAATTCCAAAAATTTTACGATTTCATGAAGCAAAGAAAATAATTCCTAACACTTTTTGAGATTGTTTTCAGTGTTAAAACCATAAACTTAGGTTTAGTGTATGAAAGTCAGCCTTTCGATACAAATAACTTAGATATTTTGAGAATAATTGAAAACTTCAAAACTTCAGGCAATAAAACAAAGATTTTAGAACTTCATTAGAAAGTTTCCATTAGAAATTAGATTCCATTTTCTTAAAATGATTTAGAAATTTCAAAAATTGAATAATTTCAACAATTTCACGAAGAAAATAATAGGAATTCTAAGCTTCCTGGGGTTATGCTTAACATTGCTGCAATTAAGAATAAATTACAACTTTAAATACTGTTTAAATACAAAAACGAAATACTTTGAACATTGTTCAGAGAAGTATTTAAAATACAAATAAACACATTTTGTAAAAAGTATTTGCGTTTGTATTTAAATACATTTTTAAAAGTATTTTTAACAACACTGTTTATGCTACATATGTACTTACTGTAACGTGAAATGTAAACAGCAGAGCGAAATGTGTTTACTCCTATCGGACCTCGACGGCTTTCCTCAAAGGAACGCGGCTACGCTACGCTCGCAGTGGCGAGCACTAAAAACCATGCCGAGCGTACCCGGATTATTATTTATGGAAAAGTGATATATGACCTTCTGGACATTTTCTACGTAAACATTGATTTGAGAAAGGAATGACCTGGAATTATCGAGTAAATACTAGTAAATTCACGAATACATTATGGGGGGCTATAAAAGTGAACGCTGCGGACGAAGGAGAGGATTATTAGACGTGAAGCCGCGAGAGTAAATAGTAAACAAGCGAAATAGCGAAAGAGAGAGCGTATAAATAAATTAATAATTAAGAGTGATATAAATTAATGTTAGGAAATAGTTAAGTGTGTTATATAAATTTATTAGTTTAGTAATAGTGTATATAAATTAAGTAGTGTCTAATGTACAATTAGTATTAGTGTAAATAAATTAGAAAATAAACATTACAATACGTATGGTCAAAGGACGATGAAGGGTCTTTCAGAGATTGTAATGGCTGCTGCTACTTTCACAACACAAAAACCTTTTCACGAGGGTTCTTAGAAATACATTAATTTTCATTTAAGAAGGATATTACACAATTTTAAATCTTCAGGAAATCTTGTTTTCAGCAAACATTCAAAAAATTATCTTCTGAAATGTTCAACGGTGTTGATTAATGTTTAACACCGTTTAATACGTTTTAACACATTTCTGAATAATTTTTGTTCAATAAGAAAATTCTAGAGTTTCAGATTTTATTGCAAAAATTTGCATTTTTCAATTAGCTCCAAGCGCAGCCATGTTGGTTTACGAATATAGCGCTTTGACTTGCGTGACTTGCTTTGACTAACCAATGGTGGCCCAAAGATCGTTCGAAGAAGGGAAAACCACTATAAAACCAATGGCTCTCAATTAAACAAGATGTTCAGAAACCATAAGTTATAACAACCATATCTGCTGAAGAAACCGATACAATGAGGTATGGGGTAATATCTAGATTCTAGGATAATCTTTACATTTTAAGATTACAATGCGCTCTCAAATCTTTACTGAAATATTCCCTTCTTATTGTTACGATTTTTACAGTTGACGCATTTGATCTTCTTATAGATTTTTCTTAACATTCCAGAAAAACCTGTGACTGGTTCAAATTTTTGTACTTTGATAGTTTACCTACATTAAACTCCTCGTCTATATGCGCTTCATATACGGAGCTTTTCTATCGAAACGCTTGGTGGGAGACCAACAAGAGCAAAAGAGAAACCAGCAGTAGTTCGTTAGCATGACAGAGAGAGAAGTTTTGCAACGTTGCCGGCCGAGCACGCAGTCCAAGTCAACGCGTGTATCGCTTCGCACTTTCGGATGTGTGCGGTACAGTGTGCGGAGCGGATGATTGTAATGTTTCGCGAGCTAGCAACATCGCAAAAGGTCGTTCTCTGTTTAACTTGAGAGAAATATATGGCCTTTCCTTCGCTCTCGTGCTTACTCCATACTGCGACTCTTAAGAAACGGTCTGTATATTGTAATTCTCAAAGGAAGGCCTTCGCTAATTGAATCCAATAAAAAAAACGTCCCCAACGTTCCCGCAACATCTTATCACAAGAATAACTAACAATCAGAAGACCAACAGAAAGAGAGGTCCGATATTCAGGTAGGTTGTCGGTCGGACTTTGGAGGAACTTGGAGGAACGGGTGCTTACGGCGCTAATCGGCAAATATCAAAGCACGTGCGTTCAGGGTCATTGAGGACCGTATCGGACCTCTCTTTCTGTTGGTCTTTTGCTTGTTAGTTATTCTTGTGATCTTATTAGGGAAAGAATGATTTATTACCTTCTGGGCGTTTCTAGAAAAGCATAATTAGCGAAAATAATTATCGAGCAAATACTAGTAGGTTCTGGAATACATTATGGAGGGCTACAAAAGAGAACGCTGCGGACGAAGGGGAGGAGATTAGACGTGAAGCCGCGAGGGAATAAACAAGGCGAAAAACGGACAAGCGAATTGTACAAATAAATTAAAGTTAAGTGTGTTATATAAGTTAATTAGTTAGGAAATAGTTAAGATAAATTAAGTAGTGTGTAGTGTATAAGTAAGTAAGTATAAACGTAACAATATTTTTAAATCCCTTCGTCTTCTCCTCACATCCTTCTCTTTCTTTGCACCATTAACAACTTAACGTTTAATCGATCACAAGATTTGCACTGATTTCAGTATATTTTAAAATCATATTCAGTGCTCGATATAAAGGTTTCTACATTCTAAATTCAACATTAGAGTTATAAAAAACTTAAAATTTGAAAATATAGAAGTGCCTTTGAAGACATTTCAACGGTTCACTTTGGAGTTTAAATTATTTCAGTATGTCTTATGAATACTCTGAAATAATTGCAAATCGGAGAATTTTTGATATTGTAGAACTGTTGTCTTGTGTCCTTTAAACTGAAAGTCCCTAATGAAAAGTTTAACTACAAAAAATGTGTAGGAAAGTATCCGAATCTCTTTAGGAAAGTTGTTCTGTTTATAGAATTTTAAATAGGGTTTAAACAATTCCAAAATGTCCTACTTTAGACTGCGCCAGATGGTTCACACAGATCCTGCAATAATGTTTTGTAAGCATCATAAAATTATTCCCAGAAACATGTTATACTAATCATAGTAATTAATTAATTATGACATTCCATAATAAGTAAGGTAAGTCGAAAACAAATTATGCATTATATATGTAATCAATAAGATATTGTTTCAATGAAGTGTCCATAAAACGTTTTTGTAACACTTTTTGCTTTGTCTCTTGACTTTTAAATGTTTATCGTGTGATTCGCCACGGTAGCCATCTATGATTTACCAATTGCCTATTAAATGTGCCGCGTCTAATCAGTCCACCATCTCTAACGTAGAAAATACAATAATTTCCATCGATTTCGAAACAAATACTATTATTTAGATTGATTTGTTTTATTATACGATTCAAAAAACGGTCATTTAACGTAAAGTCACTAGATATATAAAGTACCGCAAACACCGCCATTTTTGGGCAACAATTTGGCGCCAAATTTGAATTGCCAGTGTTAAAGACAAATCAATTTTATACTGTATGTATTGCTAAAAAAAGCACAACTGTATTTAAACAAGCGAGCATTATTTTCATTATTTATTGTTAGCAATTCAAATTTGGCGCCAAATTTTTGCCCAAAAATGGCGGAGTTTGCGGTACTTTATATACCTAATAGTGACTTTAATTTTACGTTGTTGCCGTCGTCATCTATCGAATCCTTAAGGAAGTCGCTATTTTGAGGTGTTGCAAGTTTAAAGATCCTTGACAGGTTTCCAAACGCATTAATTATGTTTTTTATCGTTTAAACTCGAATACTGTTTTAATTTGGAAGCAAATTGCATAAGAAAAACTATAAATTTTACGTAAAAGGCACGAAATTTTAATCTTTAATCTGAACACTGCAATAACATCGTTAGTAAAACGTAAAAATCACGAAGAACGGAAAAACTATTTATTCACATTTTCTCTACAAACGTCAATTTGAGAATTAGAAGATTCAAATCAGAGTTTTTCGTCAAACATTTTTGTCCAATGAAAATTTGTATCAAACTTCAACATGTCAATTGAGGAATTCCAAAATTTGATGGCCACTTATCGAAAAACATTATTATAGAAATATAGAAAGGATAATACTGTAACGCTAACTTTAAACAGCAGCGCGCAACGTGTTTACTCTTATCGGACCTCGGCGGTCACTTCAAAGCGCTCCGTTAATTGGGCCGTGAAGGGAGAATGGTTTATTACCTTCTGGGCGTTTCTAGATAAACATTATTAGGGAAAAGAAGGTTCGAGTTCTTTCAAGAAGGATCCCGAGACATAATGGAGGACTATATAATGACGGGCTTGCGGTCGGAGAGATTAGATTAGACGTGAAGCCGCGAGTGAATAAACAGTGCGAAAAACGGACAAGCGAGAGCGTATAAATGAATTAATAACTAAGAGTGTGATATAAATTAATTAGTCAGGAAATAGTTATGATAAATTAAGTAGTGTGTAGTGTATAATTAAGAACAGTGTAAATAAATTAGAAATAAGCGTTACAATATCTTTAGAAAATCTCTCTTTAGATTTTTATATCTATATATCTTTAGAAAGGAGATGGATATATGGATTATCATATTATGAATCTAGTAATTTCGAATGCATTAATTGAATTACCAAAATGTCTGTCGAGGAACATAGAGACCTTCTGGAATTGTCTTTATCCATAAATACATGTATTTCATTACGATCGATATAAATGCTTATAGGAAAAAAAAGTGACGCGCTGAGGCAAACACGGAACAATTTCAGTTTCTTATTAAATATTTCATTTAACGTTACTTACTTTTCCACAAACAATCAATGAAAAGGAAGATCGAATGTTATGAAATGTAAAAGTTTTAATTCAAAAGTAAATAAAGGAACATTGACCGTCATAATATATATGCTTCACTATGACTTAGATGAAATGCAAATTAGTACAAGTTCGATTGATTGTTGTTAGAAAATTACAAATTTACTTCTGTTCAAGTTATTTGGCCCTCCAGTGACAACTTGAATACAAAACTACGCTCACACACGATTATATAACTATCAGCATTAATTACTTACAGAAATCTAAAGGAAACAATCGCCAGTATAAATAGATGTGTTGACTCTCCAATCAACATTAAAGAGAGTTAAGTAGAATTGTAGGGATTTAAATAAGGATTTAGGGAACATAATCATAAATAACCATTAAATAGGGAATTAGAGCAACTTGTTATTAAAAACATCTTAGGTGAAAATTCCACTTGCAAATTAAATAATCAAACATTAATTAGAACAACTAAGTCAGGAA
The DNA here is from genome assembly GCA_946251905.1 of Cryptocephalus moraei. NCBI lineage: Eukaryota > Metazoa > Arthropoda > Insecta > Coleoptera > Chrysomelidae > Cryptocephalus > Cryptocephalus moraei. Next base: position 16,912,780 of record OX276465.1, on the reverse strand, counting down.
AATAATCTAGTGTGCTTGCTGATAAAGTAATCAATTATTAAGTAATTAATAACTATTAAAGAGGGTATTAAAACAACTGAGTCGCTTAGGTGGACGAATGAGCGCGGATCAAAGTGATAATTTCAAAATCTTACAACAATAATCAGTCACGCAAGCATAACACCAGTTCTCGTAATATGATAACAAACGCGCCCCGTAAGGTCAAGCACACAGCTAGGTCAGGGAAATTACAAGCTAGGACGCCGAAAGATAACAAAAACTTAATTTGCCATTTAACCAATGTAATTTGAAGATGTATAAAAGCTTGTGAATTTTGGTAATAAACCAGTATACCCTAGTATGCTCAAACGACAGTGTGTTGTGATCTTTCTTCACGCCACTTAACCTGACAACCCAAAACCTAACAAACTTCAACCCGGAGAGTACGTCACGCCCTCTCTCCAAACTACTAGAACCTCAAAACCCCGGATCTGCACGATACGCCCTCAGATCCAAACCCGGAGAAGTACGTCACGCCCTCTCTCCAAACTACAAGAGATCACGTCACGCCCTGATCTCCGCCTATAAGAGCTTCAAGAGATCACGTCACGCCCTGATCTCCGCCTACAAGAACTTCAAGAATTTCAAGGAGATCACGTCACGCCCTGATTTTCAATCTACAAGACCGTCTTCAGCCTTACAACCTGAAGACAAGATTCATCTCCGCAGCCACCCATGAGCTAAGAGATATCTATATACATACAGTCCACTCTCTAAAGAGGCCACTTCACACTTCGTTCAAGATGAGACTAAAATTATTTAATTAAATACTAAAAGAGTGTATTTTTATTAATTAATTTTAAATTAGTTTTTGATTAATTTTTATTTTATGAATTAATGATTTTTATGAATTAATTTTTACGAAGGTCTTATTGGACTTGTGTGCAATTGGCAAACACTTCTCCGTTCCCCCGGACGATATCCATCGAACTTCACCCTGAAACCTTTTCGCCATAATCGGATCGTTTTTCACGATGTTTTCCCTTTCCGGACTGTTTAGCAGATCGCTCGTTTGCGGTCGCCCGCGACCCACAATTCTGTACGAAAAACGATCGAGTTTTTCGTCAAAATCGGATATAGGTGCCATTGTTGGATTTCGCAAGGGCGGCCATGAAACTCTTTCGATCCCCCTCGTACGGTACGTGTGTGTTATATGCTCCTAATTTCTTTCCTTGGATACACTTCAATTGCCCGATAAAAGAATGACCTACGGTTAAGGCGTAACGAGTGATCGTTGTTCGGTTATTATGGCGGGCGAGTCACGGTCGGCGATCTCGCGGTTAATGAAGCGGATTTATTGGAGTTTTCTGCACTTTTTTGACATATTTACATACATGCATACAACGGTTCATATGCTTGACGGTAATCGAATGCGCATTTTTTTTCAAAGGGAACAATTACCAGTTGTAGGCCGAGGGACAGAGCGTATGATTGACTGAAAATGGGATATTTAATATCTCATGATTACCAACAATTTTCTTGTTCTTGAAACCTAAATCTTCTACAGGCTCTTCTTACAAACTTGAAGCGTCACAAAGTAACCCCAATTATAACAAAAGATAAACAACAATTAACGTATAGCTCAGTTACCAGTGAAAAAATAGATGTCCTAAGTGACAAAGTTGTAGGTATCAGAGGAGTCTTTATTATGAATTGATCAGTAGAGTATATAGGCCCGTTCTGCCCACCCACAGAACACAACTTTTTGCCACCATCCCCTCACCCAGGGTACTACTACCCAGGGTTTAGTAGTAATAGTAGTAGTTTAGTAGTAGTAGTAGTACTAGTTAGTAGTAGTAGTTTACATGAGGTCCCCTGGATGTTCTGTGGGTGGCAGAACCGGCCTATATACTCTACTGTGATCTTCACAAAAATCATTCAATTATTTATCGAAATCTTCTTTATCCACTCCTGAATGTAGGGCTCTTCCATTGTCTTCCATGTCGTTCCATCTCGAGCAGTTTGTAGCCAGTTTTTCCATGTTATTCGTCGGATGTCATCTCGCCATCGCATTTTGGGTCTTCCTGTTTTTCTCTTGGTGGTTCTAGATCGCCATTGAATCATTCTTTCGGTTCACCTTGATGGCCCTCCTGTCTGGCGACATCTCTCGCCCATCGCCATATGATCTCTTAGGCTGATGCCCAGCATGGCACGCTCCATTGCTCTCTGGGTTATTCTGAGCTTTCCATCACTTTTATTCGTTAAAGTTACAGTCTCAAAACCATTTATCGAAATACTTACAAGAAACCCCTATTTCTACAATCAATTAAAATGTTAATAATTCTTGAACGAACCAACTGAAATTATATTTGGTGTATTTTCCAAGGGTCTCCAATGGATCTTTAAATGAACGCAAAAGTTCAACAGGATCGACTAAATAGTTTATAAAATATACTGAATGTTCATTCCGTGTTCGAACAAATGTGCGGCTTCATGAAGTGCTCGGAGAGGTATCTTTTATTGGCGAGACATATATTACGATGTTCGAGGGACAATCGAGCTTAATTAATTCAAAATAATTCCTAAAAATTGGTTGTTAATAACGGGCAAGTTATAAACAATTTAAATGCCTCGACCATCAATTTTTTTTAAATATTCGTTAACTTGGTATTTTTTTTCAGTAATTTTCATACCAGTCCTATCATTCTAAGTGCATAGGAAGATAAGCTAATTGTTTTTGTTTCAGGTAATTACAGCTTCTCTATCTGTTTCATTCAATTTTTATTATTATTTTATTAAGGTGATTCCTTCAAAAATTATAAACATTTTAAATAGTTGCACGAATGACGGTATTTTGTCGCAAAATTAGCTATATCTTTCGACGCAGTTATGTTCAGTTATATATGAAAATAGGTATTAATATGCTGTTAAAGTTTGTTTCAAAATTAGCTATATTTTTTGATTCAGTTGTATTGTTATATGTATATATGAAAATAGGTATTAATATGCTGTGCTATTTTACCTGACTTCTGGGTTAATAAGGAAGTGCCAATAAATTGGAAAAAATAGGTGTTATTTCAAATCAGAGGTCCTTGAAGATGATAGCTGTACCTCATAAAATATCTTCAATCAATTTAATGACTACATTTAACATCCTCGGCCGAATACTGGGAAACATACATCGAATTGTCCTAGTCTCGATAAGCATACGCGGCGCAAAGCGGCTTTGTTTCCATTTCGTAACAATATTTATCATAAAATTTGTTTATTGCACTCAAGTTTTGGTAGTTAATAAAAATGTTACTAAACGTGGCTTTAATAATCGCCCTACCTTATAGTCTTGAAATTTATCTATTTATCGATTGCAACATAAATTCGATCGAAGTGTAACGATCTTATTAACACAGGCAGCAGTGAATTGATGTAGCATAAAAGTGTGATTTAAAAATTATTCACAGAACACATTTCATGATATTAGGTCGTTTCTGCAGACCCAAATTGATGAATTTTAAAATTACGTTCGACAACCTTGCGCGTATTACCAAAATGATAACGTAATGAATTAGATCAAAAAACCTTTCACGTTTGATAATTGACAGTTCCAATCAGCTCTTTCCATAGATGGAAAATTAGAAGTTGTCGATGGTATTGATACAATCTCATTGTTCGATGTGGATTGTTTCCTGAATTGCAAGTTCAGTTTCATCGTACTTCCTACATAACATCGCCCAAAGGTAATACATAAACCTTCCGACTTGACTTACATACATACCTACGTGTGTTCGATTAGAAGGAAATTAATTCTCCGATCCCATTTCCCTCTAATGGGACAAGTTCAAGTACGCGTCGTTCACTTTTAACGGACCGATCTAATTTTTACCCACGTCCGAGATAAGGATCATCATTGTTGTGCACGAGAGTATCCTTGATCCGTTCGCTTTTGCACGGCCTTTTTTATTTAATTATCCAGTTCCTTATTAAACCGTCGCGGGCATTTAGAGGTGCGCGCCTCCTGTCGGTATTTCACGTTAATTAATGTGACTAATTGGTGTTATTGTCGGCTAATTTAGGTAATTGCGAGGCTTCGTGATGGATGTTTTTCGACAACTTTCAAAACCGTTTTTTAATAACGAATTATTTACCCGCGACGGTGGATTAAAATTTCGGGAAATCGAAGGTTATCGATGTTTAAGTGTGGAGGATCCGGAATAGTTCCATAATTTAGGATTATATAACTAGCGTAAAACAGATCTGCAAATGAGACAAGTTCTATACATGTTTGAATCAATACATGTTTCAACAGATCAATAGGAGATTCAATAGATAATGAAAAAGTAGTTTCAAGTAATGGGAAGGGTCCAAACGTAAAAATTCCACTTTCTAGAATTGTTAAACAGTAACTTTCCTCAGAAAAACCTACAAATTGGAATATATATTACTATTCAAGTAAAAAAGCGTAAATAATGTTACTTTTACCTATATTTGTGTATAAATAAAAATTGATATCTAGAGAGACTTTTATTGTACTAATTTCCCTGGTCTATTGGTAAATTTTGTTCTGTCGCCATTTTTATCGAAAAGAAGAAGTTAATCCTACAACAAACTTTTTGAAAATTGTTATGCATATCGTGATAAGAATTGTTATGTAACAACTGAAATAACTTGTTATGATTTTACATTAATGGTGATCTCTTCAATATTGTTAACGATATCAATTGTTATGAATTGATGTCAAGATATATTGGCGCATAAATTCAAATTTCCAAAGTTTAAATATGACAATAATTGTAAACTGTCGCTTTTTAAAAATTCTATGGCTATGTTTATCGAACAGAAGACGTTAATCCTACAACAACCTTTTTGAAAATTGTTATGCATATTGTGATAATAATTATTGTTATATAACAATTGAAATAACTTGTTATGATTTTACATTAATGTGATCTCTTCAATATTGTTATCGATATCAATCGTTATGAATTGATGTCAAGATAGTAGACGCATAGATTCAAATTTCCAAAAGTTTAAATATGACAATTGTAAACTGTCGCTGTTGTCCAAATTCTGTCGCTATTTTTATCGAACAGAAAAAGTTAATCCTACGACAAAATTGTTATGCATATTGTGATAAGAATTGTTATATAACAATTGAAATAACTTTTGTTATGATTTTACATTAATGGTGACCTCTTCCATATAGTTATAAATTGATGTCAAGATACATGGGCGCATAGATTCAAATTTCCAAAAGTTTAAATATGACAATTATTGTAATCTGTCGCTGTTGTAAAAATTCTGTCGCTATTTTTATCGAACAGAAGAAATTAATCCTACAACAACCTTTCTGAAAATTGTTATGCATATCGTGATAAGAATTGTTATGTAACAATTTAAATAACTTGTTATTATTATACATTAATGGTGATCTCTTCGATTTGTTAACGATATCAATCGTTATGAATTGATGACAAGATACATAGGCGCATAGATTCAAATTTCCAAAAGTTTAAATATGGCAATTGTAAATTGTCGCTGTTGTAAAAATTCTGTCACTATTTTTATCGAACAGAAAAAGTTAATCCAAATTGTTATGCATATAGTGATAAGAATTGTTATGTAACAATTGAAATAACTTGTTATGATTTTACATTAATGGTGATCTCTTCAATATTGTTATCGATATCAATCGTTATGAATTGATGTCAAGATACATGGGCACATAGATTCAAATTTCCAATAGTTTAAATATGACAATTATTGTAAACTGTCGCTGTTGTAAAAATTCTCAAGTTAATCCTACGACAAAATTGTTATGCATATCGTGATAAGAATTGTTATATAACAATTGAAATAACTTGTTATGATTTTACATTAATGGTGATCTCTCCATATAGTTAACGATATCAATTGTTATGAATTGATGTCAAGATATATAGGCGCATAAATTCCAATTTCCAAAAGTTTAAATATGACAATTGTAAACTGTCGCTGTTGTAAAAATTCTCTCGCTATTTTTATCGAGCAGAAGAAATTATTCCTACAACAACCTTTCTGAAAATTGTTATGCATATCGTGATAAGGATTGTTATGTAACAATTGAAATAACTTGTTATGATTTTACATTAATAGTGATCTCTTCAATATGGTTAACGATATTAATTGTTATAAATTGATGTCAAGATACATAGGCGCATAGATTCAAATTTACAAAAGTTTAAATATGACAATTATTGTAATCTGTCGCTGTTGTAAAAATTCTGTCGCTATTTTTATCGAACAGAAGAAATTAATCCTACAACAACCTTTCTGAAAATTGTTATGCATATCGTGATAAGAATTGTTATGTAACAATTTAAATAACTTGTTATTATTATACATTAATGGTGATCTCTTCGATTTGTTAACGATATCAATCGTTATGAATTGATGACAAGATACATAGGCGCATAGATTCAAATTTCCAAAAGTTTAAATATGGCAATTGTAAATTGTCGCTGTTGTAAAAATTCTGTCACTATTTTTATCGAACAGAAAAAGTTAATCCAAATTGTTATGCATATAGTGATAAGAATTGTTATGTAACAATTGAAATAACTTGTTATGATTTTACATTAATGGTGATCTCTTCAATATTGTTATCGATATCAATCGTTATGAATTGATGTCAAGATACATGGGCACATAGATTCAAATTTCCAATAGTTTAAATATGACAATTATTGTAAACTGTCGCTGTTGTAAAAATTCTCAAGTTAATCCTACGACAAAATTGTTATGCATATCGTGATAAGAATTGTTATATAACAATTGAAATAACTTGTTATGATTTTACATTAATGGTGATCTCTCCATATAGTTAACGATATCAATTGTTATGAATTGATGTCAAGATATATAGGCGCATAAATTCCAATTTCCAAAAGTTTAAATATGACAATTGTAAACTGTCGCTGTTGTAAAAATTCTCTCGCTATTTTTATCGAGCAGAAGAAATTATTCCTACAACAACCTTTCTGAAAATTGTTATGCATATCGTGATAAGGATTGTTATGTAACAATTGAAATAACTTGTTATGATTTTACATTAATAGTGATCTCTTCAATATGGTTAACGATATTAATTGTTATAAATTGATGTCAAGATACATAGGCGCATAGATTCAAATTTACAAAAGTTTAAATATGACAATTATTGTAATCTGTCGCTGTTGTAAAAATTCTGTCGCTATTTTTATCGAACAGAAGAAATTAATCCTACAACAACCTTTCTGAAAATTGTTATGCATATCGTGATAAGAATTGTTATGTAACAATTTAAATAACTTGTTATTATTATACATTAATGGTGATCTCTTCGATTTGTTAACGATATCAATCGTTATGAATTGATGACAAGATACATAGGCGCATAGATTCAAATTTCCAAAAGTTTAAATATGGCAATTGTAAATTGTCGCTGTTGTAAAAATTCTGTCACTATTTTTATCGAACAGAAAAAGTTAATCCAAATTGTTATGCATATAGTGATAAGAATTGTTATGTAACAATTGAAATAACTTGTTATGATTTTACATTAATGGTGATCTCTTCAATATTGTTATCGATATCAATCGTTATGAATTGATGTCAAGATACATGGGCACATAGATTCAAATTTCCAATAGTTTAAATATGACAATTATTGTAAACTGTCGCTGTTGTAAAAATTCTCAAGTTAATCCTACGACAAAATTGTTATGCATATCGTGATAAGAATTGTTATATAACAATTGAAATAACTTGTTATGATTTTACATTAATGGTGATCTCTTCAATATTGTTAACGATATCAATTGTTATGAATTGATGTCAAGATATATAGGCGCATAGATTCAAATTTTAAAAAGTTTAAATATGACAGTAATTGTAAACTGTCGCTGTTGTAAAAATTCAGTCGCTATTTTTATCGAACAAAAGAAGTTATTCCTACGACAACCTTTCTGAAAATTGTTATGCGTATCGTGATAAGAATTGTTATATAACAATTGAAATAACTTGTTATGATTTTACATTAATGGTGATCTCTCCATATAGTTAACGATATCAATTGTTATGAATTGATGTCAAGATATATAGGCGCATAAATTCCAATTTCCAAAAGTTTAAATATGACAATTGTAAACTGTCGCTGTTGTAAAAATTCTCTCGCTATTTTTATCGAGCAGAAGAAATTATTCCTACAACAACCTTTCTGAAAATTGTTATGCATATCGTGATAAGGATTGTTATGTAACAATTGAAATAACTTGTTATGATTTTACATTAATAGTGATCTCTTCAATATGGTTAACGATATTAATTGTTATAAATTGATGTCAAGATACATAGGCGCATAGATTCAAATTTACAAAAGTTTAAATATGACAATTGTAAACTGTCGCCGTTGTGAAAATTCTGTAGCTATTTTTATCGAACAGAAGAAGTTAATCCTACAATAACCTTTTTGAAAATTGTTATGTATATTGTGATAAGAATTGTTATATAACAATTTAAATAAGTTGTTATGATTTTACATTCATGGTGATCTCTTCAATATTGTTAACGATATCAATCGTTATGAATTGATGTCAAGATACATGGGAACATAAATTCAAATTTCCAAAAGTTTAAATATGGCAATTGTAAACTGTCGCTGTTGTAACAATTCTCTCGCTATTATTATCAAACAGAAGAAGTTAATCCTACGACAACCCTTTTAAAAATTGTTATGCATATTGCGATAAGAATTGTTATGTAACAATTGAAATAACTTGTTATGATTTTTCATTAATGGTGATCTCTTCAATATTATTAACGATATCAATCGTTATTAATTGATGTCAAGATACATAGGCGCATAGATTTAAATTTCCAATAGTTTAAATATGACAATTGTAAAATGTCGCTGTTGTAAAAATTCTGTCGCTATTTTTATCGAACAGAAAAAGTTAATCCTACGACAAAATTGTTATGCATATTGTGATAAGAATTGTTATATAACAATTGAAATAACTTTTGTTATGATTTTACATTAATGGTGACCTCTTCCATATAGTTAACGATATCAATTGTTATAAATTGATGTCAAGATACATGGGCGCATAGATTCAAATTTCCAAAAGTTTAAATATGACAATTATTGTAATCTGTCGCTGTTGTAAAAATTCTGTCGCTATTTTTATCGAACAGAAGAAGTTAATCCTACAACAACCTTTCTGAAAATTGTTATGCACATCGTGATAAGGATTGTTATGTAACAATTGAAATAACTTGTTATGATTTTACATTAATAGTGATCTCTTCAATATGGTTAACGATATTAATTGTTATAAATTGATGTCAAGATACATAGGCGCATAGATTCAAATTTACAAAAGTTTAAATATGACAATTGTAAACTGTCGCCGTTGTGAAAATTCTGTAGCTATTTTTATCGAACAGAAGAAGTTAATCCTACAACAACCTTTCTGAAAATTGTTATGCATATCGTGATAAGAATTGTTATATAACAATTGAAATAACTTGTTATGATTTTTCATTAATGGTGATCTCTTCAATATTATTAACGATATCAATCGTTATTAATTGATGTCAAGATACATAGGCGCATAGATTTAAATTTCCAATAGTTTAAATATGACAATTGTAAAATGTCGCTGTTGTAAAAATTCTGTCGCTATTTTTATCGAACAGAAAAAGTTAATCCTACGACAAAATTGTTATGCATATTGTGATAAGAATTGTTATATAACAATTGAAATAACTTTTGTTATGATTTTACATTAATGGTGACCTCTTCCATATAGTTAACGATATCAATTGTTATAAATTGATGTCAAGATACATGGGCGCATAGATTCAAATTTCCAAAAGTTTAAATATGACAATTATTGTAATCTGTCGCTGTTGTAAAAATTCTGTCGCTACTTTTATCGAACAGAAGAAATTAATCCTACAACAACCTTTCTGAAAATTGTTATGCATATCGTGATAAGAATTGTTATGTAACAATTGCTAAAAATTGTAAACGTTCACAGTAATTTTTCAATGATTAATGTATTTTTTCCTCTAAACGGTCCATTAGGTAGCGAGAACCGTCAATTATTCATCAATCCGTATCTATAATTCAATGTAAAATATTCACCAGAAAAGGCGGTGATTACTACCGGATGTAATTGCTAAGCCCGACACGACTTACCGAGAAGAAATAAGAAAAAAGTAGGCAAAGAACGGGCCGCAATTTGTCAATACTTCCTATTCCGCAATTTTAAAGTGATTAACCTTGTCATCGAATTTTGTCCGACAGTTAATTACTATATTATTGAATATTTATTAATCGATTGTAGGCAAGGGGTTTGAAAATGAGTTTGTTTTCGGAATTAGTTATAATATAAATGGATTGTTATTAGAGGCTTGAGGTCGTCCCTTTCCTTTCGGTCGGTTTAATTGGTAATTATTGCTTTTGTGACATAACGGTCCGCTACGAAGAAAAACCCACATAATAAATTTCTTTCGAGACAGGTCTTGAGTTACATAACAACGATGTGAGTATTTCGACAGATAATTGGCCGTTTAGTAAAACAGTCTGTCTAATTAAATATCACAAATTACTACTTACTCATTGCGAAATACATACATACTACTTACTACACAATAGTACAAATTTTTTGGCTTGTCGCACTTGAATAAGAAATCCAAGGTAACACTAATACCAATAATAATTCAACATAACTATCCTAAATGTCAAGTTCTGGATCAGATCCTTCAGAGGTGTGCATTAACAAGGCTAACAGTCGATTGTAAGGAATTTTTGATTACCCAACATCGAATTATGTTACTTGATTTTGTGACAACACCCATTTGCGGCGAGTCGAAAGGTAGATTCTTCCTGGAATCGACGACTCTTTCCCGAAAAAGGACATATCATCCAGAGAGACAAGAATATATTATTAAATTAATTAATCAAGTACATAATTAGTGTAGTGTAGTGTGGTAAGTGCAATACAATTAAATGCATGCCTATCGTACTTGCAATTTCTCATCTTGAATTTGTTATTTTACTAATGAGTAAAGTAAGGAATTATTTTTGGGAACGTAATTGAACATATCAAAATGTTTCATCGCCCAAATGTAGTTTCCAAAAATTATAAATATGATTTTGAAAGTCGGTATCCTATTAGGATACCTTCTTAATAATAGAAGAACGTGCCTCCAATGTGTCTAAGTGCCCCATGTTGAATAAATAGAAGATGTTAAAAAATAATGCTTTTCAGCAGAATAGGTATAAATTTAAGCACCAAGATCTCATAATTTATAAAATATAAAAATCCCTACACTTGCAGATTTGAGTTTTTTGACGTTAATTAAAATGTTTCAAAGAGAAGAGCGCAAATAATTATAATTCTGTGTACAAATCCCGTTAATTACCGGCACCACAAAATTGCAAACCGTGGGAAATCCCACTTAAGGTGATCGATCGCGACTTGTTAATTCCGCCAGAGAACCTCTTAACAAAACACTGATCCGTCCCATTCAAGCAAACAATAAACACCTGCGTCCTGCGAGCAATCATAATTATTAATCCAAGTAAGAACAATACGAGTAATTAAATAGAAACGGACGACCTTCATGTTTCCACTCAACCGACTATCTTGAAGATGCATGATCGCTAATTAATCAAGCCGGCGTAATTAGAGCGTAAACGGCCGATTTAAAAATAGCGAGAATTATCCTGGTTTCTCACTCGATCTGGACCAATCGGCGAGACGGATCCGCCAAAGATCCAATTTTTTACGGTTAACAGGAAGAGGATTCCGTCAGAAATCGAATTATGAACGGCGGATTTTTTTAATAGATTATCGCCTTCTTTAAGAGAGAAAAAAAATGTGCGCGGTGAGTCATCCGTGAAATGGGATCGAGCGGAAAAATTGACAATGTCACCGAGATTTACAGTTGTAATGATTTAATTAATATTATGCTTAATTGTTGTATTACGATTTTTACCTCTCGAGGACTATTTACCTCAGTGGCTGAATATAACTACCGATTCATCAGCCAAAAGACGTGGGATTATGGCTCAATTAGACTCAATTAGAAAATATCACATTAGTTTAACTATGTGATCCTAATAATTGTTATGTATGTAATAATACAAAATCTGTAAGACTATGTAAAAAAAATTAACTGACTCAATTTTACCCCCTGAAATTTAGCTCAATTTTAAGCGAGTGCTTCCATTTCGTCCAGCAATATTTTTTATTAGTCATTCATCCTAAATCTGTCACTTTCGAGGGCTCGTTAGCTTAATGGCTCAATTTTGATTCATTAAGCTTAAAAATTAGCTGAAATTTATTGGGATTGGTTTAACTGCACCACTCAAAATAATTGGGATCATGGCTCAATCTGACTCAAAAAATCATAATTTAATTCAATGGTTGCCAAAATTGGTTTAACTTGGTCGTCCAAATTGTGATTAAGTGTAATAATTCGTCAGAGTAGTTTTTATGTAAATAAATGGAATTGACTCAATTTTTCCCCAAAACTCAAAATCAGACTCACATTTGATGGGATTTGATTAATTTCATCACTCAAAATAATTGTAATTATGGCTCAATTCGACTCTAAAAATCAAAAATCTGATTCAATGGTTGCCAAAATTGGTTTAACTTTGTCGTCCAAATTGTTATAAGTGTAATAATTCGTAAGATATGTAAATAAATAGAATTGACTCAATTTTTCCCCGAAACTCAAAATCAGACTCACATTTGATGGGATTGGATTAATTTCATCACTGAAAATAACTGTAATTATGGCTCTATTTGACTCTAAAAATCAAAAATCTGTATCAATGGTTGCCAAAATTGGTTTAACTTTGTCGTCCAAATTGTGATTAAGTGTAATAATTCGTAAGAGTAGTTTTTATGTAAATAAATGGAATTGACTCAATTTTTGCCCGAAACTCAAAATCAGACTCACATTTGATAGGATTGGATTAATTTCATCACTCAGAATAATTGTAATTATGGCTCAATTTGACTCTAAAAATCAAAAATCTGATTCAATGGTTGCCAAAATTGGTTTAAATTTGTCGTCCAACTTGTTATAAGTGTAATAATTCGTAAGATATGTAAATAAATAGAATTGACTCAATTTTTCCCCGAAACTCAAAATCAGACTCACATTTGATAGGATTGGATTAATTTCATCACTCAGAATAATTGTAATTATGGCTCAATTTGACTCTAAAAATCAAAAATCTGATTCAATTGTTGCCAAAATTGGTTTAACTTTGTCGTCCAAATTGTGATTAAGTGTAGTAATTCGTATGAGTAGTTTTTATGTAAATAAATGGAATTGACTCAATTTTTCCCCAAAACTCAAAATCAGACTCACATTTGATGGGGTTTGATTGATTTCATCACTCAAAATAATTGTAATTATGGCTCAATTTGACACTAAAAATGAAAAATCTGATTCAATGGTTGCCAAAATTGGTTTAACTTTGTCGTCCAACTTGTTATAAGTGTAATAATTCGTAAGATATGTAAATAAATGGAATTGACTCAATTTTTCCCCAAAACTCAAAATCAGACTCACATTTGATGGGATTTGATTAATTTCATCACTCAAAATAATTGTAATTATGGCTCAATTCGACTCTAAAAATCAAAAATCTGATTCAATGGTTGCCAAAATTGGTTTAACTTTGTCGTCCAAATTGTTATAAGTGTAATAATTCGTAAGATATGTAAATAAATAGAATTGACTCAATTTTTCCCCGAAACTCAAAATCAGACTCACATTTGATGGGATTGGATTAATTTCATCACTGAAAATAACTGTAATTATGGCTCTATTTGACTCTAAAAATCAAAAATCTGTATCAATGGTTGCCAAAATTGGTTTAACTTTGTCGTCCAAATTGTGATTAAGTGTAATAATTCGTAAGAGTAGTTTTTATGTAAATAAATGGAATTGACTCAATTTTTGCCCGAAACTCAAAATCAGACTCACATTTGATAGGATTGGATTAATTTCATCACTCAGAATAATTGTAATTATGGCTCAATTTGACTCTAAAAATCAAAAATCTGATTCAATGGTTGCCAAAATTGGTTTAAATTTGTCGTCCAACTTGTTATAAGTGTAATAATTCGTAAGATATGTAAATAAATAGAATTGACTCAATTTTTCCCCGAAACTCAAAATCAGACTCACATTTGATAGGATTGGATTAATTTCATCACTCAGAATAATTGTAATTATGGCTCAATTTGACTCTAAAAATGAAAAATCTGATTCAATGGTTGCCAAAATTGGTTTAAATTTGTCGTCCAACTTGTTATAAGTGTAATAATTCGTAAGATATGTAAATAAATAGAATTGACTCAATTTTTCCCCGAAACTCAAAATCAGACTCACATTTGATAGGATTGGATTAATTTCATCACTCAGAATAATTATAATTATGGCTCAATTTGACTCTAAAAATCAAAAATCTGATTCAATGGTTGCCAAAATTGGTTTAAATTTGTCGTCCAACTTGTTATAAGTGTAATAATTCGTAAGATATGTAAATAAATAGAATTGACTCAATTTTTCCCCGAAACTCAAAATCAGACTCACATTTGATAGGATTGGATTAATTTCATCACTCAGAATAATTGTAATTATGGCTCAATTTGACTCTAAAAATCAAAAATCTGATTCAATTGTTGCCAAAATTGGTTTAACTTTGTCGTCCAAATTGTGATTAAGTGTAGTAATTCGTATGAGTAGTTTTTATGTAAATAAATGGAATTGACTCAATTTTTCCCCAAAACTCAAAATCAGACTCACATTTGATGGGGTTTGATTGATTTCATCACTCAAAATAATTGTAATTATGGCTCAATTTGACACTAAAAATGAAAAATCTGATTCAATGGTTGCCAAAATTGGTTTAACTTTGTCGTCCAAATTGTGATAAGTGTAATAATTCGTAAGAGTAGTTTTTATGTAGATAAATGGAATTGACTCATATTTTCCCTAAAACTCAAAATCAGACTCACGTTTGATGGGATTGGATTAATTTCATCACTCAAAATAATTGCAATTATGGCTCAATTTGACTCTAAAACCCAAAAATCTGATTCAATGGTTGCCACAATTGGTTTAACTTTGTCGTCCAAAGTGTGATAAGTGTAATAATTCGTAAGATATGTAAATAAATGGAATGGACTCAATTTTTTCCCAAAATCTAAAATCAGACTCACATTTGATGGGATTGGATTAATTTCATCACTCAAAATAATTGGAATTATGGCTCAATTTGACTCTAAAAATGAAAAATCTGATTCAATGGTTGCCACAATTGCTTTAACTTTGTCGTCCAAATTGTGATAAGTGTAATAATTCGTAAGAGTAGTTTTTATGTAAATAAATGGAATTGACTCAATTTTTCCCCAAAATTCAAAATCAGACTCACATTTGATGGGATTCATCACTCAAAATAATTGCAATTATGGCTCAATTTGACTCTAAAAACCAAAAATCTGATTCAATGGTTGCCACAATTGGTTTAACTTTGTCGTCCGAATTGTTATAAGTGTAATAATTCGTAAGATATGTAAATAAATGGAATGGACTCAATTTTTTCCCAAAATCTAAAATCAGACTCACATTTGATGGGATTGGATTAATTTCATCACTCAGAATAATTGTAATTATGGCTCAATTTGACTCTAAAAATCAAAAATCTGATTCAATGGTTGCCAAAATTGGTTTAACTTTATTATGCAAATTGTGATAAGTGTAATAATTCGTAAGAGTAGTTTTTATGTAAATAAATGGAATTGACTCAATTTTTCTCCCAAAACTCAAAATCAGACTCACATTTGGTGGGATTGGATTAATTTCATCACTCATAATAATTGTAATTATGACTCAATTTGACTATAAAAATCAAAAATCTGGATGAATGGTTGCCAAAATTGGTTTAACTTTGTCGTCCAAATTGTGATAAGTGTAATAATTCGTAAGAGTAGTTTTTATGTAAATAAATGGAATTGACTCAATTTTGCCCCAAAATTCAAAATCAGACTCACATTTGATGGGATTGGATTAATTTCATCACTCAGAATAATTGTAATTATGGCTCAATTTGACTCTAAAAATCAAAAATCTGATTCAATGGTTGCCAAAATTGGTTTAACTTTATTATGCAAATTGTGATAAGTGTAATAATTCGTAAGAGTAGTTTTTATGTAAATAAATGGAATTGACTCAATTTTTCTCCCAAAACTCAAAATCAGACTCACATTTGGTTGGATTGGATTAATTTCATCACTCATAATAATTGTAATTATGACTCAATTTGACTATAAAAATCAAAAATCTGGATGAATGGTTGCCAAAATTGGTTTAACTTTGTCGTCCAAATTGTGATAAGTGTAATAATTCGTAAGAGTATTTTTTATAAAAATAATTGGAATTGACTCAATTTTTCTCCAAAACTCAAAATCAGACTCACATTTGATGGGATTTGATTAATTTCATCACTCAAAATAATTGTAATTATGGCTCAATTCGACTCTAAAAATCAAAAATCAGATTCAATGGTTGCCAAAATTGGTTTAACTTTGTCGTCCAAATTGTGATAAGTGTAATAATTCGTAAGAGTATTTTTTATAAAAATAATTGGAATTGACTCAATTTTTCTCCAAAACTCAAAATCAGACTCACGTTTGATGGGATTGGATTAATTTCATCACTCAAAATAATTATAATTATGACCCAATTTGACTCTAAAATCAAAAATCTGATTCAATGGTTGCCAAAATTGGTTTAAATTGGTCGTCCAAATTGTTATAAGTGTAATAATTCGTAAGATATGTAAATAAATCGAATTGACTCAATTTTTCCCCAAAATTCAAAATCAGACTCACATTTGATGGGATTTGATTAATTTCATAACTCATAATAATTGTAATTATGACTCAATTTGACTATAAAAATCAAAAATCTGATTCAATGGTTGCCACAATTGGTTTAACTTTGTCGTCCAAATTGTGAGAAGTGTAATAATTCGTAAGAGTATTTTTTATAAAAATAATTGGAATTGACTCAATTTTTCTCCAAAACTCAAAATCAGACTCACGTTTGATGGGATTGGATTAATTTCATCACTCAAAATAATTGCAATTATGGCTCAATTTGACTCTAAAACCCAAAAATCTGATTCAATGGTTGCCACAATTGGTTTAACTTTGTCGTCCAAATTGTGATAAGTGTAATAATTCGTAAGATATGTAAATAAATGGAATTGACTCAATTTTTCCCCAAAATTCAAAATCAGACTCACATTTGATGGGATTGGATTAATTTCATCAGTCAAAATAATTGGAATTATGGCTCAATTTGACTATAAAAATCAAAAATCTGATTCAATGGTTGCCAAAATTGGTTTAACTTCGTCGTCCAAATTGTGATTAAGTGTAATAATTCGTCAGAGTAGTTTTTATGTAAATAAATGGAATTGACTCATATTTTCCCCAAAACTCAAAATCAGACTCTCATTTGATGGGATTGGATTAATTTCATCACTCAGAATAATTGTAATTATGGCTCAATTTGACTCTAAAAATCAAAAATCTGATTCAATGTTTGCCAAAATTGGTTTAACTTTATTATCCAAATTGTAATAAGTGTAATAATTCGTAAGAGTAGTTTTTATATAAATAAATTGAATTGACTCAATTTTTCTCCCAAAACTCAAAATCAGTCTCACGTTTGATGGGATTGGATTAATTTCATCACTCAAAATAATTGTAATTATGGCTCAATTTGACTCTAAAAATCATAAATTTGATTCAATGGTTGCCAAAATTGCTTTAACTTTGTCGTCCAAATTGTGATAAGTGTAATAATTCGTAAGAGTAGTTTTTATGTAAATAAATGGAATTGACTCAATTTTTCCCCAAAACTCAAAATCAGACTCACGTTTGATGGGATTTGATTAATTTCATAACTCAAAATAATTGTAATTATGGCTCAATTTGACACTAAAAATGAAAAATCTGATTCAATGGTTGCCAAAATTGGTTTAACTTTGTCGTCCAAATTGTGAGAAGTGTAATAATTCGTAAGAGTAGTTTTTATGTAGATAAATGGAATTGACTCATATTTTCCCTAAAACTCAAAATCAGACTCACGTTTGATGGGATTGGATTAATTTCATCACTCAAAATAATTGCAATTATGGCTCAATTTGACTCTAAAACCCAAAAATCTGATTCAATGGTTGCCACAATTGGTTTAACTTTGTCGTCCAAAGTGTGATAAGTGTAATAATTCGTAAGATATGTAAATAAATGGAATTGACTCAATTTTTCCCCAAAATTCAAAATCAGACTCACATTTGATGGGATTGGATTAATTTCATCAGTCAAAATAATTGGAATTATGGCTCAATTTGACTATAAAAATCAAAAATCTGATTCAATGGTTGCCAAAATTGGTTTAACTTCGTCGTCCAAATTGTGATTAAGTGTAATAATTCGTCAGAGTAGTTTTTATGTAAATAAATGGAATTGACTCATATTTTCCCCAAAACTCAAAATCAGACTCTCATTTGATGGGATTGGATTAATTTCATCACTCAGAATAATTGTAATTATGGCTCAATTTGACTCTAAAAATCAAAAATTTGATTCAATGTTTGCCAAAATTGGTTTAACTTTATTATCCAAATTGTAATAAGTGTAATAATTCGTAAGAGTAGTTTTTATATAAATAAATTGAATTGACTCAATTTTTCTCCCAAAACTCAAAATCAGTCTCACGTTTGATGGGATTGGATTAATTTCATCACTCAAAATAATTGTAATTATGGCTCAATTTGACTCTAAAAATCATAAATCTGATTCAGTGGTTGCCAAAATAGGTTTAACTTTGTCGTCCAAATTGTGATAAGTGTAATAATTCGTAAAAGTAGTTTTTATGTAAATAAATGGAATTGACTCAATTTTTCCCCAAAACTCAAAATCAGACTCACGTTTGATGGGATTTGATTAATTTCATAACTCAAAATAATTGTAATTATGGCTCAATTTGACACTAAAATTGAAAAATCTGATTCAATGGTTGCCAAAATTGGTTTAACTTTGTCGTCCTAATTGTGATAAGTGTAATAATTCGTAAGAGTAGTTTTTATGTAGATAAATGGAATTGACTCATATTTTCCCTAAAACTCAAAATCAGACTCACGTTTGATGGGATTGGATTAATTTCATCACTCAAAATAATTGCAATTATAGCTCAATTTGACTCTAAAAATCAAAAATCTGATTCAATGGTTATAAAAATTGGTTCAACTTTGTCGTCAAACTTGTTATAAGTGTAATAATTCGTAAGATATGTAAATAAATGGAATTGACTCAATTTTTCCCCAAAACTCAAAATCAGACTCACATTTGATGGGATTTGATTAATTTCATCACTCAAAATAATTGGAATTATGGCTCAATTTGACACTAAAAATGAAAAATCTGATTCAATGGTTGCCAAAATTGGTTTAACTTTGTCGTCCAAATTGTGATTATGTAACAATTCGTAAGAGTAGTTTTTATGTAAATAAATGCAATTGACTCAATTTTTCCCCAAAACTCAAAATCAGACTCACATTTGATGGGATTGATGACCAATAATTTTGTCATAAAATTAGTTTTTGCTGTAATATTAAAAATTAACTCAATAGTACCATCAAAACTTAAAAAACTAACTCAATTGTGCTGACATTGTGTCATATCTGACTAATTTATGATATAATTTAACTAAATGCTGGTATGATTGATTAGTTATTATCAGTATTAAGCTCACACTCAAAATCTGAGTCAATTTTAGTTAGATATGTGCTTAAATAAGTAATACATTGAATAGTTGAAATTTTGGATTTATTTTAGGAGAAGAGGAGTTTTTAGTTATGGTTATACTTTATTTCAGACAATATCTGACTTCCCTATTAAATTCTAATTAAATATTAAACATATTGGAACCCACGAAACAGTTCAAATCGTTGCCATCAATTCATATTGTTTCCAGGATTGACTCTACAATCTTTGATTAATTGGAAAATGAAATGACAGACAAATACGATGCAGTCAAGTTTAATTAACGAGAGAGTAAAGGCTAATTTAAACGCCACGACCAGTTATGAAAATGGTGCTAACACGTCAATTAAAATTGCAACGATATATCATAAACAGCAGTTTTTAGAACCCTTACAATTTGAAAGCATTTCACTGGCTTATCGCCATCAGACATTCGATGTTACAATTAATAATAAAAACATTGCTAAGTTAATTACCCTCGGAAAACTATTTACTAACAAAAGAATTTGTCGAAGTATGTCTTTAATAATATGTCTTAATAATTTTGATTATTATCGCAATATGTTGCGCTGCCATAACGGCGTTCGTATCGTATCAGTTGTAATAATTACATCGTTAAGTCGTTAAGATAACGAAATAGGCAGCTATTAAAATTGTCAGGTGTTATTAAAAGGCTCTAAAGGTGCAATTTGAAAAAGGTGCATTAAAAATAAGTTATATAAATAATATAATAATATTATTTATTAAGGTATGTTTAGATTAAAAATTGTGAAGATAATTACTGATAGTAATGACTGGGTTGAAAGATAACAATGAAACATTGACATCTCGCGTCTTACGAAATTTCAGATTTATGCAATTACTCAAAAATGATATGCGTGCACTTATCTTAAGTATACCCCTCGACTCGACGTGTACCCAATTACAAACCTTCGTTAGGAATCATGACTTACAATTACAGGCCAATCAATCAAGTATCACTAAGTAAAAGGCGAAAAGAGGAAATACCCATGCATGATTCATTCCAAGATATTTTTGCATAAAAAAGCGAATTGAAGGATGTTGCTTGTGCAATTAAGTATTCGGGTGTAATACGGAAGAAGTATCAAATACGCGAGTTGTAATGAAGTCGGGTAAGCGGGGAATTCGCCATTTCGACGATTTAATGTGTATCTAATATTTCGAAGTTCTAATAAGTCAAGCTCCTATTCTTTCTGACCGATAGAGAGATCCGCTTTTAATAAATCTTACGTCACTCGTGTTTAACTAACTCGCACTTTTTAATTAAATTGTATCATCTTACAGGGTCAAACGACAACCGGTAGTAGGTACAACTACCTTAACAACAAAATCGTTTCCTAACATTTTTAACACTTTGAAGATAATTACGTTGTACGTTTTTTTGTGAAACGATGTTAATGAAATTGTTACCGTCGTTAATGAAAAATGAGGTTACCTACTCTAACAATATTGTACGTTACCATTTTCATTGTAGACCGACTAATTAGCGAACTGATATGAAATTTACGGTCTAAATTGATTGGTAGGATAAATTAAAATTTTTGATAAAATATAATAAAAAACTACTGATTTAAACGACTTCAAAATAAGTAAAATTATAAATCGGTATAAACATAATTTCGAAAAATGTTTAGTAAAAATCCAGTTTTGAGAAAATTTAATGAATTTCCGTAATGTACTTTATAAAAATTGAAAAACTATTCCCGGAAGAAACGTAAAGTAAAGAAAGAAGTCGCGCAGATGTTCATTTGACATGCAATCTGTCATTAGCACGACGTTATTCAGGAATGTGGGGAAATGGGTGTGGAAACACTATACTTTAAATGACACGATGTGACATTTATGACATGAAATTAGTGAAACTGCATTGACATTGGAAAAAAGGAAACGAGGTTATGTTATGAACATGTTTTAATTTAATTAAAAAAATCCTTCTTAACTCAATTTTTTGACTCGTTTTCTCTTATTATTTAAAAAAAAAGTGGCGCGAATTTCAAATTTCGAAAATTTTTAAGGACGAATTTTCTCAAGAAGAAAATTTCGTCGAGAGTGTAGCAAGACTATCGTTGATTTTTTTCGAATTTTTGACGTAGCGCAAGAGTGTTGAAATCTCAAAAAACCAATTTTTTGAAATAGAATTTGCTTGCTAGAAAAATTGTTTCTTGGAAAAGTGAAATAGAAGATTGGAATAAGCTGTGCTATCGAAAAAAAAAAGCGATTTTAGGAAAATATGGAAATTACTTGGTTTTTTTGAAAATATTGAAATTAGGTTCTTTAATGAAGAAAAATGTAGAAGGTTGAAACTTATTTCAAATTCTATAAAATTTGGTCGATTGGAAAAAGCTGTGTTCATTGAAAAGAACCGAAGTCGACATTTTCCTGGAGAAAATGAAAAATACTGAAACAAACTTAAACTTGTCAAAAATTATAAGAATAAAAAATTAATAATAATAAAATTAAAAGAAGAATACTAAAATATAATAAAAGTTTAGTAATCATCCGCAAAAAAGACAAACGACTTCCAGAGTCAATTTGGGTTGGGGATGAGTCCCCGAAGTTTCCCAAGAAGTGAGTGTAAGTATAGATATTAATTTTACAGTCTGCCTGGACCCACGATATGTCTCCAACGTTTGCCAAAAATCATCAATCGAGCGAGTACTGTGAGCAAAGGTTTCGTAACGTCCAGTCCCAGAGTTTCATAATACCCAGACTGTTTGGGCCCACGTGGTGTCTCCAAAGGGGATAAATCCGTAAATTTTTTTCGTGTCCGAATCGTCACGCGATAGTGTGTATTACGTGTAGATTTTCTACACATTCTACAGTAAATTCTGACGATGCCTATTAGGCTCGGTGAGTATATGTTTGATCCTTGCCCCCCCCATGCATGTTTGATCCTTGCCCCCTTGCATTTGCAGCGTACTTTCGAGCGTTCACGTATCTGAAAGCTTCCCGAAACTTGTCTGACCAACCTGAATGGACAGGTAGCCTTCGGATATAATTCGGTCATGACCTTATTTTGGGAACAGGTAATAATTTGTATTTGGGTTTCGACGTTTCGTAAAAGGGTAATCCACCATCAGACTCACCTCTCTTCCGCCGTGAGGTTCGCCAGCTCGGGCACCCAGCACCAGTGGTCGGGCACGATGGTGATGAATATCTGCGAGAAGTACACCCACGCGACGAAGAACGCGAACGGTATCATCAGCAGGAAGAGCACCTTCTGGTAGACGCCGAACTCGCCGACGTGCGGCAACAGATCGTCGAAGTCGAAGGGCTCCGGCTCCGGCTGCGACCCCTCGACGACGGCCACCCTCTTCTTGCCCTCCTCCGGGCCGACGGGCTCCTTCTCGAACGCGGCGTTCGAGAGGCCCTCGTCGCCGCTCTCCGGCACCTTCTCCTGCGGCGGCATGTCCTCTGGGGGAGTCTTCGTCTTCGTCTTCGACGTCGTCGTGTCGATCAGGCTAACCTCTCGTCGTGAGGGAACAGAGAGAGAGAGGCAAATCCTGACGCGGCGGTTCTTCGACTGGAGGAGGATCCGCGGGACGCCGCGGTTTTATACGCGGAGCGGCTTCGGGGGTTTCCCCCGACACCTGCCGAGGAGATCGTGTGTACGCGCGAACGGTAAGCGCGCTTCTCATTTTCAATCTCCCTCGATAAAGTTACTCTCTTCCGACTTGTAATGTTGTACTACGGTGAAATCCATTTTTTTTCCTTCCGGCCCTCCGTCGATACGTCAAGGGTTTTCCCGCAGTACCAATAATGCAGGAAAATGAGCAAAGAACCAGCCTATTAGTTGCATCCCTTCAGTTAATTTACTGGGTAAATGAATTTTTCTCATATTCTGAAAGACACTCAAACAAGGGTTAATTAGGAAGTATTTTGGAGGCAAATTAGGACTATTTGATTAGTCATTTAATCATTGATAATAATTAATCAGTGTCATTCATAGCAGAGGAAAACTAGAGGTAGTCTAACTAATTAATTACTCTAATTTGTCCCTTCAGTTAATTTACTGGATAAATGTTTTTTTTTTTTTAACAGGGGTTAATTTGGAGATGTTTTTGAGGCATTTTGGGAATATTTGATCATTCATTTAATCATTGATAATCAGTGTCATTCATAGCAGGGGAAAACTAGGGGTGGCCTAACTGATTAATTACTCTAATTTGTCCCTTTAGTTAATTTATTAAGTAAATGATTTTTTTTATATCCTGAAAGACACTCAAACAAGGGTTAATTAGGAGATGTTTTTGAGGTATTTTGAAACTATTTAAGTGCCATTCATAAGAGTAGCGAACTAGAGGTGGTCTAACTGATTAATTAACTCTAATTTGTCCCTTTGGTTAATTGACTAGATAAATAATTTTGTTTCATATTCTGAAAGACACTCAAAAAAAGGGTTAATTAGGAAGTATTTTTTAGGACTATTTGAGTATTCATTTAATCATTGATAATCAATGTCATTCATAGCAGGGAAAAACTAGAGGTGATCTAACTGATAAATTAAGTCTAATTTGTCCTTTTAGTTAATTTACTGGATAAATGTTTTTTTTTTCATATTCTGAAAGACACTTAAACAGGGGTTAATTTGGAGATGTTTTTGAGGCATTTTGAAACTATATCATCATTCATTATCAGTGTCATTCATTACAGGGGCGAACTAGAGGTGGTCTAACTGATTAATTACTCTAATTGGTCCCTTCAGTTAATTGACTGGATAAATCTTTTTTTTTTTTTTCATATACTGAAAGTAACTCAAACAGTGGTTAATTAAGAGATGTCTTTCAGACATTTTGGGAGTATTTGATCATTCATTTAATCATTGATAATCAATGTCATTCATAGCAGGGGAATACTAGAGGTGGTCTAACTGATTAATTAACTCTAATTTGTCCCTTCAGTTAATTTACTGGGTACCTAAATGCCTAAATGAATTTTTTATCATATTCTGAAAGACACTTAAACAGGGGTTAATTTGGAGATGTTTTTGAGGCATTTTGAAACTATATAAATGTTACGTGTATGAATGGGATACTTATTTTGTAGCCATTTCAATGGAAATATGTCATCCATATTTCCCAAATATTACGTACGTAAGGAAAAAGGCTGGAAAACTAATCTAGGATTACTAAGGAAAGCGGTATTTACCAGTTGGGTTAGATGAAATTAATGACGAATACAGAATCGGTTAATTGCGTTCATATCTGCGTGGTACGGTCGGAAAATGTGTGATCATAAGTCACGAAAGTCGGAAAATTCGCGGTTTTGTCGGCGGTAGTAGTAACTGATCGACAAGATTTTAGTAACGCGAAGTATACGGAAAATGCGCAATCTTAGTTAGCATAAGCAATTGAATATGCAATAAGCAATCTATTGAGAAAGTTTTTTGGAAATATTTTTTCATTTCTGGATATCAAAATTCTGTCACATTTTAGAAGATGTAAGTTCCACATTTTCATTTAAATGTTGCGTTAACGAATGAGATACTCATTTTGCAGCCATTTCAATGGAAATATGTCATCCATATTTCCCAAATATTACGTACGTAAGGAAAAAGTCTGGAAAACTAATCTAGGATTACTAAGGAAAGCGGTATTTACCAGTTGGGTTAGATGAAATTAATGACGAATTCAGAATCGGTTAATTGCGTTCATATCTGCGTGGTACGGTCGGAAAATGTGTGATCATAAGTCACGAAGGTCGGAAAATTCGCGGTTTTGTCGGCGGTAGTAGTAACTGATCGACAAGATTTTAGTAACGCGAAGTATACGGAAAATGCGCAATCTTAGTTAGCATAAGCAATCGAATATGCAATAAGCAATCTATTGAGAAAGTTTTCTGGAAATATTTTTTCATTTCTGGATATCCAAATTCTATCACATTTCAGAAGATGTAAGTTTCACATTTTCATTTAAATGTTGCGTTAACGAATGAGATACTCATTTTGCAGCCATTTCAATGGAAATATGTCATCCATATTTCCCAAATATTACGTACGTAAGGAAAAAAGGCTGGAAAACTAATCTAGGATTACTAAGGAAAGTCGTATTTACCAGTTGGACTAGATGAAATTAATGACGAATTCACAATCGGTTAATTGCGTTCATATCTGCGTGGTACGGTCGGAAAATGTGTGATCATAAATCACGAAGGTCGGAAAATTAACGGTTTTTCTCTAATTTATCCCTTCAGTTAATTTATTGGTAAACTAATTTTTTTCACATTTTGAAAAACACTCCAATAGGAAATATTTTGAGGCATTTTGGGAACATTCGTTTTTAACAAGTTAAATCTCAAGAGGCTCTAACTGTTATTATAACTCGTTCAAATACCTATACCCTTCACTACATTAAAGTTTGATGTGTTCAAGACTCCTGTATTTCATTTGGTACATTTCAGGTTGGATCAGGGAACACGTTAGCTATCTATTTATCTCCATATAACTATCAGTTAATATGGTGACCACCTGAACTAACTGACAAACATTACAATTAAATATCGCGAAGTGAATTTTTATTAACGCTGTAACAGCGTTTTGTGTTTTATTTATCAGGTCAGTTATGTTACCACGCAAAATTTTATTGATTGGCCATTAATATAATTAGATCAGCATTCTCATAAGAAAGTATTGACAGGTGTGAGGGAAGCAACAATGGCCGCCGAGAATTGTGATAGACAACAAAACAGTTGTCTATAAAGGCGTCTTAATAAGCAGTGTCAACAGGAAGCAAAATTAAGCAAATCATATCTAGAAAATAATTTAACTGAATTTAATTGTACATATTCCGTATAAATTTCTTCAAAAAATTTGTAGCTTAACTCAAATAAAATTCTTTAACAACGTAAGTGTTTAAATTATTTGTAACAATCAATTAAATTAATCACTTGTTATGCTTCCTATTATAAATTATTTATTTTAATAATAGAGGCTTTAATATGTTGCCCTGTTGTAATAATCATTATTCCGTAACAGAAATATTTTTATCGGATCTTGATTAATTTAATACACATTTCAAAACTATTTATTTCTTTGGGCGTACCTATAGTTGTATTGCATACGCTGCATACTTACTTTACATACTTTATAATTCAGCTTTATAATTACAGCTTTATAATTCAAGGTAAAATATAACTAAAAATTCACTTTATTAAAAATGCTTGCTGCCTGTTAATAACTACATACTTATATTTAATTGCTTAAATGGAATCTATTGCTTAATTATTTTGTTACAGCTGAAACATTTTACAATTAAAGCACGTTTGAACGATGCTATTGTAGCGTTTATTTTATAATTTATTTACATTAATTGAACACTAATTTATTTAACACACTAAACTACTTGTACACTAGACTAGACACTACATAATTTATTTGTACTGCTCCGCTTTCGGATCGTATGTCGCGTTCACTTCTGCTTCTCTAGTTCTAACTAACTCCCTCGATCACAAACCCCCTTATATATACATCCCCAACCCTGATCGAGAACATTCCAGTACATTCTAGAAGCCTACGCAGCAAATGTTCATCCACCTGTTTTGTACGCGTCGTAGTTATTCTTTTGAAGGAGTAAACATGTGTCGCTTTGTTTACTTCTCGCATTACACTGCCCCCGCCTTAGAGACGTTTCGTCTCGGAACGTATCCCTGGTAGGCCCATGCAGGAACCTGCAGTTAGTCCCCCGCTTACAGCGAGACGTGGCGTCAAAATAACAGGGGACCGTCTTCCCGAGTCGACATGGTGCAGGCCCAAAACAGCAGACTAAAACTTCCACTCCGGTATTCTTGAACACTACTTCCAGCATATTCCGGACAACCCTCCAGTCCAGCTGATCTCGTCCAGCACCTAACTTGGGGACAGCTAGCTTCCTGATGTCGAGCTCCAGCAGTCGGTCTCGTAGCCTATGCAAGGTTCGCCATACATCGTGATAACATGGTTTAAGGGACCCGATCTCCTTCGTAACCAGATAAAAGATGTGTCTTACGTTGTCACGTAGTTCCAGAACCTTGCCAATTTCCGGGAGTTGCGCTCTGAGTTGTTCCAAGCGCCCGTACTTCTTCTTGAAAACCGTGGCGATACCTCGTGACATTACCAGGTCGGCGGACACGCAATGGGCCAACGAGTATTCTTCAGGTACGCTGAACAAATCCTGTTGTTTTTCACAGGTTACCCCATACCGTGCTTTTCCGGTACCCCCGTAGGCGCTCATAAATTCTTCGAACGAAAGTTCGTTCTCCTGCGCCATCGTGTTTCTTACTCGGGGGACCTCCGCCTCATCGTGCGACCCCTCATAGGGTGCCAACCGATTAAAGTGCACCACTCTCGGCTTGCCGTTTGGTAGTTTGCTTACCCGGTAGACCACGTCATTGATTCGTTTCTTCACAATATAGGGACCTTCCCAATTGGTCTGTAACTTAGGGGACAAACCTCGTTTCTTCTGTGGGTTGTACAGCCAAACTCGATCTCCCATTTGGTAGCCACCCTCTTTAGCGTTGATGTCGTAACGCTCTTTTATGCGATCACTGGCGATATTTAGTTGGTACCGGACTTGATCGTGAATTTCGTTCATCCTTTGCCGCATCCGGGAAACGTAATCTTCCCCCGAAACGTCCTCGTCCGGTCTAGCGCCAAAGATTAGATCACAGGGCAGTTTAAGTTCTCGCCCGAACAGGACTTTGGCTGGAGTTTGTCCTGTCGACTCATGAACGGCCGAACGGTAGGCCATCAGGAAGAACGGCACGTGTTCGTCCCAGTCTCGTTGATGTGACGAAACCATTTTCGCCAGATAGCGGTTGAGGGTGCGATTCATCCGTTCTACCATGCCGTCAGACTGAGGGTGAAGGGCCGTGGTTCTTGTTTTTCGTACCCCAAACTTCTCACATATCCTCCGGAATAGGCCACTCTCAAAGTTTCTTCCTTGATCCGAGTGTAATTCCATGGGTACTCCAAACCGGCAGATCAGCTCCTTCACGAGCACATCGGCCACTGTCTCTGCCTCCTGATTGGGGAGAGCGTACGCTTCTACCCACTTCGTAAAATAGTCCATTACGACCAGGATGTATTTATTCCCCTTTTCGGTCTCAGGGAAGGGTCCTGCTATATCAATAGCGATCCTTTCGAAGGGGCTCCCGACGTTATATTGTTTCATGGGAGCTTTCGGTCGTCTTTGTGGCCCATTACTTGCGAAACATGTAGTACATTTCTTGCACCAGTCCTTCACGTCGTCTGAACAATTGATCCAGTAGAATCGCTCTCGTACTTTCTGCAGGGTTTTCTTGATCCCTAAATGTCCACCAGACGACTCGTCGTGAAGGTGCCGCAAGACCTCCGGGATTTTACTGGAGGGAATTACCAACTGCCGTCTTTCCTCCGTTCCGTCTTGGCTCTCCAGTACGCGTTTTAGTAGTCCACCCTCAACCACTAACGAGTCCCACTGTGCCCAATAGCTCTTGAGTTTTGGCGAGCCAGGTGATACCTTTTGCCACTCAGGACGCTCTCCTCCCTCCTTCCAAACCAGGATTTCTTTGAGAACCGGGTCTTTTTCTTGCTCTTGTCGTAACGAGGATGGTGTCCATTCCTCGGCGACCACGGTGGTTCGGTAGACTTTCTCGGACTTTTCCTCAGCTCTATGACAATGAGGACATTCATCAGGGCATGGTCTTCTCGAGAGTGCGTCTGCGTTTCCATGACTCTGTCCTGGCCGATGTTCTATAACAAAGTCATACTCCTGGAGCCTCTCGATCCAGCGAGCGATTTGTCCTTCGGGATTCTTAAACTGGAGGAGCCATTTAAGAGCAGCATGATCGGTCCGGATCAAAAACCTCCTTCCACATAAATATTTATGGAAGTGCTCGATGGACTTGACGATGGCCAATAATTCACGTCGGGTGACGCAGTAATTCCTTTCTGGTTTGGAGAGTACCTTGCTGAAGTATCCAAGGACACGTTCTTGTCCCTCCTGACGCTGCGACAGAACACTTCCAATTCCCACATTGCTCGCGTCGGTGTCCAGGATGAACTGTCCTTCTGGCAGAGGAAAACTCAGCACTGGGGCACTGGTCAACTTCCTCTTCAGCTCGTCGAAGGCAGACTGGCATTCCTCATCCCAACAGAAGTTTCGTCCTTCTTCCGTGAGCCTTGTCAACGGCTTAGCGACGTCGGAGAACATCCGGACATATCGTCGGTAGTACGTGCAGAGGCCCAGAAAACTCCTCAACTGGTGTTTATCTACCGGTATTGGCCACTCCTTCACCGTACTTGTCTTGTCCGGATCAACGGCGACGCCCTCTCTGCTCACTACGTGCCCTAAGTACGAGACCTTCCTTCTGAAGAGTTGACATTTCTTCGGGTTCAGTTTCAGCCCCGCACCTCGCAGTCTCTGGAAGACGTCCTCTAAGTTTTTCAGATGTCCTTCGAAGGTCTTGCCCATCACGATGACATCGTCCAAATAGACTAGGCACGTTTTCCACGTCAGACCCATTAGCACGCTCTCCATCAGCCTCTCAAACGTCGCCGGGGCATTACAAAGTCCGAATGGCATGACTGTAAAATGCCACAGGCCGTTACCGAAGGTAAATGCCGTCTTTTCCTTATCGGCAGGGTCCATTTCGACTTGCCAATAGCCGCTTTTTAAATCCAAGGTCGAAAATATCGTGGATCCAGCAAGGGTATCGAGTGTGTCGTCGATACGTGGTAGCGGGTAGCTGTCCTTTTTTGTGACACTGTTCACCTGCCGGTAGTCTACACAGAATCGAGTAGTCCCATCCTTTTTCTTCACCAGTACTACCGGCGAGGCCCATGGACTGCTTGACGGCTCGATGACCCCGTCCCGCTCTAGGTCCTTGATGATTTTCTCGGCTTCCTCCCGTTTGGCCAAGGGTAGTCGTCTTGCTGTTTGTCGAATCGGTCGTGTCTCGCCCGTGTCAATTTTGTGTGTCACGACCTTGGTCTTTCCCAGCTTTCCATTCTCGGTGGTAAATATGTCCTGGTACTTATTTATTAATTCGTGGGCCTTTTGTTTCTGTGTGGGCGAGAGAAACGCACTGGTCTGGGAAAGAATTTGTTTCAAGTCCTGCGGAGTGTGTCTGGACCTTTCTTCCTCACTAACGCCCCTTACGATGGCCGAAGCGGCTATACATGTGCCCAGCTTCGTACCCTTCTTGATGGTGACCGGGTACTGATTGATGTTGAGTAGCCGCACAGGCACTTCCCTTGAGAGAGTAACGAGCGCCTTTCCTACCAGTACCCCCCGAGCCAGTCGATTGTCATCGTTTTCTGGTTCGATCACGGCTGGGATTCCCTCTTCCACAACACCCCTCAGACAGGTAGAGGTGATCGTTTCGCTTCGTTCCGGGAGAATCACATCTTCTGCCATTATTACGTCTAACACAAAGTTGTCACGATTGTGTAGCAGTAATTCTTCTTGACCGATCCTCAACACTCGGTGTCCGAAATCCAACTGGAATCCATGATTCCTCATGACGTCCATCCCCAGTATGACGTCTTCCTCAATTTCGGCTATGAGAACAGGATGGTCAAACTTTACTCGTCCCAACGTCATGCTAACCGTCGCTTCACCGTGTATTACTGCCTTCTCTCCAGTGGCAGTTCTCAATTGCCACCTACTTGGCCTAATCTTCCTACGGTCCCTCACAACTTCCGAGCGTACGATCGTCTTCGTAGCTCCCGTGTCCACAAGCATGGCGTGGGATCTCCCGTCGATAGTGCCATCGACGTACGCGCTCCCCAATTGGTGGGAAAACGAGGCTATACTGGCCCGGGGGTTTCCACTGCTACGGGTCGACGTTCCCCCTTTCTTATCGACCCGCATTAGTTTTCCTGGGCCTTCGCCGGCGCCGCTGTTCTGGGCTGCTTGCAAGAACTCTTCACATGGCCCACTTCGCCACAGTTCCAACAGCGAACTACCTTCTTCTTTGACGACAGCATCTCCATGATCTGCTGTAGGACCCTTTCCACGAGTTTCTCAGTGTCTACTTCCTCTGTAACCGCTCGAACACGGCCGTGACCGCGGGAAGCTTCCATGGCTGCATCATGCTCCAGTGCGATGGCGAGCGCGTCCATTAATGTTTTCGGTCGAGCTAGTCTCAGGGCCCTCTGCAGTTCCTGGTCCCGCAGCCCGCTCACGAACGTCTGCACTGCGAGGCACTCCATCATCTGTTCCGGTGCCGTTGGATACGCCAACCTCACTAGTCTGGCTACGTCCGCTTCGAACTCCTGCAGGGTCTCGTTCGATCTCTGACGGCGATTGGACATCTGGGATTGATGGACTTGCTCCAGATGTGTTTGGCCGAACCGCATTTCCAGTCGCCTCAGCAGCTCATTGTAATTCCCGGCTTCCTCGGTGGATAGCGTCTGAAGAACTTCCAACGCCTCTCCACGCAAGGCTACCGTTAGGGAAACAGCTTTTTCGTGAGGGGACCAAGCATTAGCCTCCGCTGCTGCCTCAAACTGCTTCTTGTAGCTGGCCCACGGAATTTTTCCATCGAACGTTGGGGGCGTCACTCGATTGGTGCATATCGAGTTCTGTTGAACGACCGCCTTTATTTCTTCCTTCGTCTCGCCGCTACTGACTCGCCTTAGTCGTTCTTCCAACTGCTTCGTCTTCTGTTTAATTTCGTGTTCTTTCCCCTCGCCGCTACTGACTTGTTCTAGTCGTTCTTCCAACTGCTTGATCCTCTCTTCAATCTCCTTACGCTGAGCCTCAATCTGGTCGGTTATCTGCGCAGTAATATCTTCCCTCTGGGCGGCGATTTGAGCAGTAATATCTTCCCTCTGGGCGGCGATTTCTTCCCTCTGGGCAGCGATTTGGGCAGTGATGTCTTCCCTCTGGGCAGCGATTTGAGCAGTGATGTCTTCCCTCTGATCGGCGATTTCTTCCCTCTGGGCAGCGATTTGAGCAGTGATGTCTTCCCTCTGGGCGGCGATTTGAGCAGTGATGTCTTCCCTCTGGGCGGCGCTTTCTTCCCTCTGGGCGGCGATTTCTTCCCTCTGGGCAGCGATTTGAGCAGTGATGTCTTCCCTCTGATCGGCGATTTCTTCCCTCTGGGCAGCGATTTGAGCAGTGATGTCTTCCCTCTGGGCGGCGATTTGAGAAGTGATGTCTTCCCTCTGGGCGGCACTTTCTTCCCTCTGGGCGGCAATTTCTTCCCTCTGGGCGGCGATTTGCTTCGTGATGTCATCGTCTTCGAACTCGAAAACTTCCGGGTCCTGGCCATTTTCTTTCAAAAATGCTGAGAGCCGGTCCTGGAGTTCAGTCTTCCTCCCTCCTGTTTCCAATTCTCGTTCCTCGAGTTCTTTTTTTAACTCGGCCACTTTTAATTCGCGTAACTTCTTCATGATCCGCTCTTCTGACACCAATGTAGCGTTTATTTTATAATTTATTTACATTAATTGAACACTAATTTATTTAACACACTAAACTACTTGTACACTAGACTAGACACTACATAATTTATTTGTACTGCTCCGCTTTCGGATCGTATGTCGCGTTCACTTCTGCTTCTCTAGTTCTAACTAACTCCCTCGATCACAAACCCCCTTATATATACATCCCCAACCCTGATCGAGAACATTCCAGTACATTCTAGAAGCCTACGCAGCAAATGTTCATCCACCTGTTTTGTACGCGTCGTAGTTATTCTTTTGAAGGAGTAAACATGTGTCGCTTTGTTTACTTCTCGCATTACACTATTAAAAATTTAAAAAAAAAATGCTCTCAACATTAAGTTTGCTCTGGAAATATATGCAATGCAATTGGTAAATTATGTATTAAATTTTATTAAGACGTTATTGTAATATACATAGTAATTTGATACCGAATAGTGCTTGGTAAATTCAAAACTATACTTTTCCAGGCATCAATATAAACCACTGAGGTCTATAAAGGTGAGTATGCATATATATTACTTATTACGGGTTTGTTTTTTCAATGTACAAGTAAGTAAAAGGAACGGTTTTAATTAACACGGAAAGACTTTTTCAGTCGAAGGCAAAAATTTACGGATTTCAAGGAAAGAATCGTTATACTTTAAGGAACTCTAATTAACGAAATCAATCAATACGAACAATGTCGAAGTGTTTACAATACATATCAAATTTTCCTTTTACGGCGTTATAAACCTGATTATTAAATTTAATTAACACTCCTGATTTATTCGTAACGTGAAATGCACAATCGGACTCTTCCCTCGTTAAAAAAACAACATAAATTGATTTATTAATGAGAATCATAACTTCACCTTCGTTCAATATTTTCAATTAGTTTACATAATTGAACTGATTCAGGGTTGACACGTTCAAATTGTTACCTAAGTAATTTATTCATTAATAGCGAAGTAGAATGCATTCGCATTTAAGACATCTAACCTTTTTGTTGAATAAAGTATCCTTATATGAGGAGAATATAAATGTGGGTGATATGTAAATGGTGAATTCTTCACAAGGTGTCGACTTTTAGTGAAATTCAGAAATTGACTCATCAAACTGGTAGACTGAGCAAACCAATCACCTTGATTCTCAAAATTAATATTGCTATGGTGGAATGAGTACAAGCTTCCAAAAAAATACCTATGAAGTTGTAACAAAACAGAAGTATTAACAATAATTGTTATGAAGAATATACTTTAAGGGTTGTAACTCGATTCGATTAAATTTTACCCAGCAATTACCTCGTAAATAGCACAAACGTTAATACAAATCATGACTTGTAAAGGATGTAAAATTTATAAAAAGTGCTTTGAGGTAATAATTTTATAATCAAAGCATCTAAATCGTTTTTCTCAAACGAAAAAACGACTAAAAAACCTGATTAAGCCAATAAAAAAAATATCTTTTTTCAAAAAGACTTAGTAACCTTTCTTTCCCGCTCGCTGCATACGTCCACTTGACACCATCGCCTCTTAATTACATCTCTCAAATCGAATTAATCGATTAATTAACTGATTACCGACGTCTGTTTTGGGCTCGGCGGAGGGAATGGCGATTTATCGACCGCAATACAATCAGAAAAAGCGATTAGGCTAATTAACGAAGTGCCACGGATCGACGGTGAGACGACCTCTTCACGCTTCGCTTTTGACGGTCGCCAGAGAAAATATTTTTTCCACTCACCGTCACTTCCGATCCACCGGGAAAGAGGAAACCTTGGAAAGGAAAATTGGTACTACTATCTTTTCTTGTCTTGTAATGACCACTTATGTGCTTAATGTTCCTCGAATGGGATCAAATTGGTCAAGTTTAAGACAACTTTCTACTATATTTTCTTGTCTTGTAATGACCACTTATGTGCTTAATGTTCCTCAAATGGGATCAAATTGATCAAGTTTAAGACAATTTTTCACGATATTTTCTTGTCTTGTAATGACCATATATGTTCTTAATGTTTCTCGAATGGGATCACATTGGTCAAGTTTAAGACAACCTTTCACTTTCATCTTTTCTTGTCTTGTAATGGCCACTTATGTGATTAATATTCTTGAAATGAGATCAAATTTGTGAAGTTTAAGACAACTTTCTACTATCTTCTCTTGTCTTGTAATGGCCACTTATGTGCTTAATGTTCCTCGAATGGGATCAAATTGGTCAAGTTTAAGACAACTTTCTACTATCTTTTCTTGCCTTGTAATGACCACTTATATTCTTAATGTTCCTCGAATGGGATCAAATTGGTCAAGTTTAAGACAACTTTCTACTAGCTTTTCTTGTCTTGTAATGACCACTTATGTGCCTAATGTTCCTCGAATGGGATCAAATTGGTCAAGTTTAAGACAACTTTTCACTATCTTCTCTTGTCTTGTAATGACCACTTATGTGCTTAATGTTCCTCGAATGGAATCAGATTGGTCAATTTTAAGACAACTTTCTACTATCTTCTCTTGTCTTGTAATGACCACTTATGTGCTTAATGTTCCATGAATGGGATCAGATTGGTCAAATTTAAGACAAACTTTCTACTATCTTTTCTTGTCTTGTAATGACCACTTATGTGCTTAATGTTCCTCGAATGGGATCAAATTGGTCAAGTTTAAGACAACTTTCTACTATCTTCTCTTGTCTTGTAATGACCACTTATGTGCTTAATGTTCCATGAATGGGATCAGATTGGTCAAATTTAAGACAAACTTTCTACTATCTTTTCTTGTCTTGTAATGACCACTTATGTGCTTAATGTTCCTCGAATGGGATCAAATTGGTCAAGTTTAAGACAACTTTTTACTATCTTTTCTTGTCTTGTAATGACCACTTATGTGCTTAATGTTCCTCGAATGGGATCAAATTGGTCAAGTTTAAGACAACTTTCTACTATCTTCTCTTGTCTTGTAATGACCACTTATGTGCTTAATGTTCCTCGAATGGGATCAGATTGGTCAAATTTAAGACAAACTTTCTACTATCTTTTCTTGTCTTGTAATGACCACTTATGTGCTTAATGTTCCTCGAATGGGATCGAATTGGTCAAGTTTAAGACAACTTTCTACTATCTTTTCTTGCCTTGTAATGACCACTTATATTCTTAATGTTCCTCGAATGGGATCAAATTGGTCAAGTTTAAGACAACTTTCTACTAGCTTTTCTTGTCTTGTAATGACCACTTATGTGCTTAATGTTCCTCGAATGGGATCAAATTGGTCAAGTTTAAGACAACTTTTTACTATCTTTTCTTGTCTTGTAATGGCCACTTATGTTCTTAATGTTCCTCGAATGGTACCAAGTTGGTCAAGTTTAAGTCAACTTTCTACTATCTTTTCTTGTCTTGTAATGACCACTTATGTGCTTAATGTTCCTCGAATGGAATCAGATTGGTCAATTTTAAGACAACTTTCTACTATCTTCTCTTGTCTTGTAATGACCACTTATGTGCTTAATGTTCCATGAATGGGATCAGATTGGTCAAATTTAAGACAAACTTTCTACTATCTTTTCTTGTCTTGTAATGACCACTTATGTGCTTAATGTTCCTCGAATGGGATCAAATTGGTCAAGTTTAAGACAACTTTTCACTATCTTCTCTTGTCTTGTAATGACCACTTATGTGCTTAATGTTCCTCGAATGGAATCAGATTGGTCAATTTTAAGACAACTTTCTACTATCTTCTCTTGTCTTGTAATGACCACTTATGTGCTTAATGTTCCATGAATGGGATCAGATTGGTCAAATTTAAGACAAACTTTCTACTATCTTTTCTTGTCTTGTAATGACCACTTATGTGCTTAATGTTCCTCGAATGGGATCAAATTGGTCAAGTTTAAGACAACTTTCTACTATCTCCTCTTGTCTTGTAATGACCACTTATGTGCTTAATGTTCCATGAATGGGATCAGATTGGTCAAATTTAAGACAAACTTTCTACTATCTTTTCTTATCTTGTAATGACCACTTATGTGTTTAATGTTCCTCGAATGGGATCAAATTGGTCAAGTTTAAGACAACTTTTCACTATATTTTCTTGTCTTGTAATGACCACTTATGTTCTTAATGTTCCTCGAATGGGATCAAATTGGTCAAGTTTAAGACAACTTTCTACTAGTTTTTCTTGTCTTGTAATGACCACTTATGTGCCTAATGTTCCTCGAATGGGATCAAATTGGTCAAGTTTAAGACAACTTTTCACTATCTTCTCTTGTCTTGTAATGACCACTTATGTGCTTAATGTTCCTCGAATGGAATCAGATTGGTCAATTTTAAGACAACTTTCTACTATCTTCTCTTGTCTTGTAATGACCACTTATGTGCTTAATGTTCCATGAATGGGATCAGATTGGTCAAATTTAAGACAAACTTTCTACTATCTTTTCTTGTCTTGTAATGACCACTTATGTGCTTAATGTTCCTCGAATGGGATCAAATTGGTCAAGTTTAAGACAACTTTCTACTATCTTCTCTTGTCTTGTAATGACCACTTATGTGCTTAATGTTCCATGAATGGGATCAGATTGGTCAAATTTAAGACAAACTTTCTACTATCTTTTCTTATCTTGTAATGACCACTTATGTGTTTAATGTTCCTCGAATGGGATCAAATTGGTCAAGTTTAAGACAACTTTCTACTATCTTTTCTTGCCTTGTAATGACCACTTATATTCTTAATGTTCCTCGAATGGGATCAAATTGGTCAAGTTTAAGACAACTTTCTACTAGTTTTTCTTGTCTTGTAATGACCACTTATGTGCCTAATGTTCCTCGAATGGGATCAAATTGGTCAAGTTTAAGACAACTTTTCACTATCTTCTCTTGTCTTGTAATGACCACTTATGTGCTTAATGTTCCTCGAATGGAATCAGATTGGTCAATTTTAAGACAACTTTCTACTATCTTCTCTTGTCTTGTAATGACCACTTATGTGCTTAATGTTCCATGAATGGGATCAGATTGGTCAAATTTAAGACAAACTTTCTACTATCTTTTCTTGTCTTGTAATGACCACTTATGTGCTTAATGTTCCTCGAATGGGATCAAATTGGTCAAGTTTAAGACAACTTTCTACTATCTTCTCTTGTCTTGTAATGACCACTTATGTGCTTAATGTTCCATGAATGGGATCAGATTGGTCAAATTTAAGACAAACTTTCTACTATCTTTTCTTATCTTGTAATGACCACTTATGTGTTTAATGTTCCTCGAATGGGATCAAATTGGTCAAGTTTAAGACAACTTTTCACTATATTTTCTTGTCTTGTAATGACCACTTATGTTCTTAATGTTCCTCGAATGGGATCAAATTGGTCAAGTTTAAGACAACTTTCTACTAGTTTTTCTTGTCTTGTAATGACCACTTATGTGCCTAATGTTCCTCGAATGGGATCAAATTGGTCAAGTTTAAGACAACTTTTCACTATCTTCTCTTGTCTTGTAATGACCACTTATGTGCTTAATGTTCCTCGAATGGAATCAGATTGGTCAATTTTAAGACAACTTTCTACTATCTTCTCTTGTCTTGTAATGACCACTTATGTGCTTAATGTTCCATGAATGGGATCAGATTGGTCAAATTTAAGACAAACTTTCTACTATCTTTTCTTGTCTTGTAATGACCACTTATGTGCTTAATGTTCCTCGAATGGGATCAAATTGGTCAAGTTTAAGACAACTTTTCACTATCTTCTCTTGTCTTGTAATGACCACTTATGTGCTTAATGTTCCTCGAATGGAATCAGATTGGTCAATTTTAAGACAACTTTCTACTATCTTCTCTTGTCTTGTAATGACCACTTATGTGCTTAATGTTCCATGAATGGGATCAGATTGGTCAAATTTAAGACAAACTTTCTACTATCTTTTCTTGTCTTGTAATGACCACTTATGTGCTTAATGTTCCTCGAATGGGATCAAATTGGTCAAGTTTAAGACAACTTTCTACTATCTTCTCTTGTCTTGTAATGACCACTTATGTGCTTAATGTTCCATGAATGGGATCAGATTGGTCAAATTTAAGACAAACTTTCTACTATCTTTTCTTATCTTGTAATGACCACTTATGTGTTTAATGTTCCTCGAATGGGATCAAATTGGTCAAGTTTAAGACAACTTTTCACTATATTTTCTTGTCTTGTAATGACCACTTATGTTCTTAATGTTCCTCGAATGGGATCAAATTGGTCAAGTTTAAGACAACTTTCTACTAGTTTTTCTTGTCTTGTAATGACCACTTATGTGCCTAATGTTCCTCGAATGGGATCAAATTGGTCAAGTTTAAGACAACTTTTCACTATCTTCTCTTGTCTTGTAATGACCACTTATGTGCTTAATGTTCCTCGAATGGAATCAGATTGGTCAATTTTAAGACAACTTTCTACTATCTTCTCTTGTCTTGTAATGACCACTTATGTGCTTAATGTTCCATGAATGGGATCAGATTGGTCAAATTTAAGACAAACTTTCTACTATCTTTTCTTGTCTTGTAATGACCACTTATGTGCTTAATGTTCCTCGAATGGGATCAAATTGGTCAAGTTTAAGACAACTTTCTACTATCTTCTCTTGTCTTGTAATGACCACTTATGTGCTTAATGTTCCATGAATGGGATCAGATTGGTCAAATTTAAGACAAACTTTCTACTATCTTTTCTTATCTTGTAATGACCACTTATGTGTTTAATGTTCCTCGAATGGGATCAAATTGGTCAAGTTTAAGACAACTTTCTACTATCTTTTCTTGCCTTGTAATGACCACTTATATTCTTAATGTTCCTCGAATGGGATCAAATTGGTCAAGTTTAAGACAACTTTCTACTAGTTTTTCTTGTCTTGTAATGACCACTTATGTGCCTAATGTTCCTCGAATGGGATCAAATTGGTCAAGTTTAAGACAACTTTTCACTATCTTCTCTTGTCTTGTAATGACCACTTATGTGCTTAATGTTCCTCGAATGGAATCAGATTGGTCAATTTTAAGACAACTTTCTACTATCTTCTCTTGTCTTGTAATGACCACTTATGTGCTTAATGTTCCATGAATGGGATCAGATTGGTCAAATTTAAGACAAACTTTCTACTATCTTTTCTTGTCTTGTAATGACCACTTATGTGCTTAATGTTCCTCGAATGGGATCAAATTGGTCAAGTTTAAGACAACTTTCTACTATCTTCTCTTGTCTTGTAATGACCACTTATGTGCTTAATGTTCCATGAATGGGATCAGATTGGTCAAATTTAAGACAAACTTTCTACTATCTTTTCTTATCTTGTAATGACCACTTATGTGTTTAATGTTCCTCGAATGGGATCAAATTGGTCAAGTTTAAGACAACTTTTCACTATATTTTCTTGTCTTGTAATGACCACTTATGTTCTTAATGTTCCTCGAATGGGATCAAATTGGTCAAGTTTAAGACAACTTTCTACTAGTTTTTCTTGTCTTGTAATGACCACTTATGTGCCTAATGTTCCTCGAATGGGATCAAATTGGTCAAGTTTAAGACAACTTTTCACTATCTTCTCTTGTCTTGTAATGACCACTTATGTGCTTAATGTTCCTCGAATGGAATCAGATTGGTCAATTTTAAGACAACTTTCTACTATCTTCTCTTGTCTTGTAATGACCACTTATGTGCTTAATGTTCCATGAATGGGATCAGATTGGTCAAATTTAAGACAAACTTTCTACTATCTTTTCTTGTCTTGTAATGACCACTTATGTGC
The DNA here is from genome assembly GCA_946251905.1 of Cryptocephalus moraei. Taxonomy (NCBI): domain Eukaryota; kingdom Metazoa; phylum Arthropoda; class Insecta; order Coleoptera; family Chrysomelidae; genus Cryptocephalus; species Cryptocephalus moraei. The sequence continues at coordinate 16,871,739 of OX276465.1, read as the reverse complement.
TTAATGTTCCTCGAATGGGATCAAATTGGTCAAGTTTAAGACAACTTTCTACTATCTTCTCTTGTCTTGTAATGACCACTTATGTGCTTAATGTTCCATGAATGGGATCAGATTGGTCAAATTTAAGACAAACTTTCTACTATCTTTTCTTATCTTGTAATGACCACTTATGTGTTTAATGTTCCTCGAATGGGATCAAATTGGTCAAGTTTAAGACAACTTTTCACTATATTTTCTTGTCTTGTAATGACCACTTATGTTCTTAATGTTCCTCGAATGGGATCAAATTGGTCAAGTTTAAGACAACTTTCTACTAGTTTTTCTTGTCTTGTAATGACCACTTATGTGCCTAATGTTCCTCGAATGGGATCAAATTGGTCAAGTTTAAGACAACTTTTCACTATCTTCTCTTGTCTTGTAATGACCACTTATGTGCTTAATGTTCCTCGAATGGAATCAGATTGGTCAATTTTAAGACAACTTTCTACTATCTTCTCTTGTCTTGTAATGACCACTTATGTGCTTAATGTTCCATGAATGGGATCAGATTGGTCAAATTTAAGACAAACTTTCTACTATCTTTTCTTGTCTTGTAATGACCACTTATGTGCTTAATGTTCCTCGAATGGGATCAAATTGGTCAAGTTTAAGACAACTTTCTACTATCTTCTCTTGTCTTGTAATGACCACTTATGTGCTTAATGTTCCATGAATGGGATCAGATTGGTCAAATTTAAGACAAACTTTCTACTATCTTTTCTTATCTTGTAATGACCACTTATGTGTTTAATGTTCCTCGAATGGGATCAAATTGGTCAAGTTTAAGACAACTTTCTACTATCTTTTCTTGCCTTGTAATGACCACTTATATTCTTAATGTTCCTCGAATGGGATCAAATTGGTCAAGTTTAAGACAACTTTCTACTAGTTTTTCTTGTCTTGTAATGACCACTTATGTGCCTAATGTTCCTCGAATGGGATCAAATTGGTCAAGTTTAAGACAACTTTTCACTATCTTCTCTTGTCTTGTAATGACCACTTATGTGCTTAATGTTCCTCGAATGGAATCAGATTGGTCAATTTTAAGACAACTTTCTACTATCTTCTCTTGTCTTGTAATGACCACTTATGTGCTTAATGTTCCATGAATGGGATCAGATTGGTCAAATTTAAGACAAACTTTCTACTATCTTTTCTTGTCTTGTAATGACCACTTATGTGCTTAATGTTCCTCGAATGGGATCGAATTGGTCAAGTTTAAGACAACTTTCTACTATCTTCTCTTGTCTTGTAATGACCACTTATGTGCTTAATGTTCCATGAATGGGATCAGATTGGTCAAATTTAAGACAAACTTTCTACTATCTTTTCTTATCTTGTAATGACCACTTATGTGTTTAATGTTCCTCGAATGGGATCAAATTGGTCAAGTTTAAGACAACTTTCTACTATCTTTTCTTGCCTTGTAATGACCACTTATATTCTTAATGTTCCTCGAATGGGATCAAATTGGTCAAGTTTAAGACAACTTTCTACTAGTTTTTCTTGTCTTGTAATGACCACTTATGTGCCTAATGTTCCTCGAATGGGATCAAATTGGTCAAGTTTAAGACAACTTTTCACTATCTTCTCTTGTCTTGTAATGACCACTTATGTGCTTAATGTTCCTCGAATGGAATCAGATTGGTCAATTTTAAGACAACTTTCTACTATCTTCTCTTGTCTTGTAATGACCACTTATGTGCTTAATGTTCCATGAATGGGATCAGATTGGTCAAATTTAAGACAAACTTTCTACTATCTTTTCTTGTCTTGTAATGACCACTTATGTGCTTAATGTTCCTCGAATGGGATCAAATTGGTCAAGTTTAAGACAACTTTCTACTATCTTCTCTTGTCTTGTAATGACCACTTATGTGCTTAATGTTCCATGAATGGGATCAGATTGGTCAAATTTAAGACAAACTTTCTACTATCTTTTCTTATCTTGTAATGACCACTTATGTGTTTAATGTTCCTCGAATGGGATCAAATTGGTCAAGTTTAAGACAACTTTCTACTATCTTTTCTTGCCTTGTAATGACCACTTATATTCTTAATGTTCCTCGAATGGGATCAAATTGGTCAAGTTTAAGACAACTTTCTACTAGTTTTTCTTGTCTTGTAATGACCACTTATGTGCCTAATGTTCCTCGAATGGGATCAAATTGGTCAAGTTTAAGACAACTTTTCACTATCTTCTCTTGTCTTGTAATGACCACTTATGTGCTTAATGTTCCTCGAATGGAATCAGATTGGTCAATTTTAAGACAACTTTCTACTATCTTCTCTTGTCTTGTAATGACCACTTATGTGCTTAATGTTCCATGAATGGGATCAGATTGGTCAAATTTAAGACAAACTTTCTACTATCTTTTCTTGTCTTGTAATGACCACTTATGTGCTTAATGTTCCTCGAATGGGATCAAATTGGTCAAGTTTAAGACAACTTTCTACTATCTTCTCTTGTCTTGTAATGACCACTTATGTGCTTAATGTTCCATGAATGGGATCAGATTGGTCAAATTTAAGACAAACTTTCTACTATCTTTTCTTGTCTTGTAATGACCACTTATGTGCTTAATGTTCCTCGAATGGGATCAAATTGGTCAAGTTTAAGACAACTTTCTACTATCTTCTCTTGTCTTGTAATGACCACTTATGTGCTTAATGTTCCATGAATGGGATCAGATTGGTCAAATTTAAGACAAACTTTCTACTATCTTTTCTTGTCTTGTAATGACCACTTATGTGCTTAATGTTCCTCGAATGGGATCAAATTGGTCAAGTTTAAGACAACTTTCTACTATCTTCTCTTGTCTTGTAATGACCACTTATGTGCTTAATGTTCCATGAATGGGATCAGATTGGTCAAATTTAAGACAAACTTTCTACTATCTTTTCTTATCTTGTAATGACCACTTATGTGTTTAATGTTCCTCGAATGGGATCAAATTGGTCAAGTTTAAGACAACTTTCTACTATCTTTTCTTGCCTTGTAATGACCACTTATATTCTTAATGTTCCTCGAATGGGATCAAATTGGTCAAGTTTAAGACAACTTTCTACTAGTTTTTCTTGTCTTGTAATGACCACTTATGTGCCTAATGTTCCTCGAATGGGATCAAATTGGTCAAGTTTAAGACAACTTTTCACTATCTTCTCTTGTCTTGTAATGACCACTTATGTGCTTAATGTTCCTCGAATGGAATCAGATTGGTCAATTTTAAGACAACTTTCTACTATCTTCTCTTGTCTTGTAATGACCACTTATGTGCTTAATGTTCCATGAATGGGATCAGATTGGTCAAATTTAAGACAAACTTTCTACTATCTTTTCTTGTCTTGTAATGACCACTTATGTGCTTAATGTTCCTCGAATGGGATCGAATTGGTCAAGTTTAAGACAACTTTCTACTATCTTCTCTTGTCTTGTAATGACCACTTATGTGCTTAATGTTCCATGAATGGGATCAGATTGGTCAAATTTAAGACAAACTTTCTACTATCTTTTCTTATCTTGTAATGACCACTTATGTGTTTAATGTTCCTCGAATGGGATCAAATTGGTCAAGTTTAAGACAACTTTCTACTATCTTTTCTTGCCTTGTAATGACCACTTATATTCTTAATGTTCCTCGAATGGGATCAAATTGGTCAAGTTTAAGACAACTTTCTACTAGTTTTTCTTGTCTTGTAATGACCACTTATGTGCCTAATGTTCCTCGAATGGGATCAAATTGGTCAAGTTTAAGACAACTTTTCACTATCTTCTCTTGTCTTGTAATGACCACTTATGTGCTTAATGTTCCTCGAATGGAATCAGATTGGTCAATTTTAAGACAACTTTCTACTATCTTCTCTTGTCTTGTAATGACCACTTATGTGCTTAATGTTCCATGAATGGGATCAGATTGGTCAAATTTAAGACAAACTTTCTACTATCTTTTCTTGTCTTGTAATGACCACTTATGTGCTTAATGTTCCTCGAATGGGATCAAATTGGTCAAGTTTAAGACAACTTTCTACTATCTTCTCTTGTCTTGTAATGACCACTTATGTGCTTAATGTTCCATGAATGGGATCAGATTGGTCAAATTTAAGACAAACTTTCTACTATCTTTTCTTATCTTGTAATGACCACTTATGTGTTTAATGTTCCTCGAATGGGATCAAATTGGTCAAGTTTAAGACAACTTTCTACTATCTTTTCTTGCCTTGTAATGACCACTTATATTCTTAATGTTCCTCGAATGGGATCAAATTGGTCAAGTTTAAGACAACTTTCTACTAGTTTTTCTTGTCTTGTAATGACCACTTATGTGCCTAATGTTCCTCGAATGGGATCAAATTGGTCAAGTTTAAGACAACTTTTCACTATCTTCTCTTGTCTTGTAATGACCACTTATGTGCTTAATGTTCCTCGAATGGAATCAGATTGGTCAATTTTAAGACAACTTTCTACTATCTTCTCTTGTCTTGTAATGACCACTTATGTGCTTAATGTTCCATGAATGGGATCAGATTGGTCAAATTTAAGACAAACTTTCTACTATCTTTTCTTGTCTTGTAATGACCACTTATGTGCTTAATGTTCCTCGAATGGGATTAAATTGGTCAAGTTTAAGACAACTTTCTACTATCTTCTCTTGTCTTGTAATGACCACTTATGTGCTTAATGTTCCATGAATGGGATCAGATTGGTCAAATTTAAGACAAACTTTCTACTATCTTTTCTTATCTTGTAATGACCACTTATGTGTTTAATGTTCCTCGAATGGGATCAAATTGGTCAAGTTTAAGACAACTTTCTACTATCTTCTCTTGTCTTGTAATGACCACTTATGTGCTTAATGTTCCATGAATGGGATCAGATTGGTCAAATTTAAGACAAACTTTCTACTATCTTTTCTTATCTTGTAATGACCACTTATGTGTTTAATGTTCCTCGAATGGGATCAAATTGGTCAAGTTTAAGACAACTTTCTACTATCTTTTCTTGCCTTGTAATGACCACTTATATTCTTAATGTTCCTCGAATGGGATCAAATTGGTCAAGTTTAAGACAACTTTCTACTAGCTTTTCTTGTCTTGTAATGACCACTTATGTGCCTAATGTTCCTCGAATGGGATCAAATTGGTCAAGTTTAAGACAACTTTTCACTATCTTCTCTTGTCTTGTAATGACCACTTATGTGCTTAATGTTCCTCGAATGGAATCAGATTGGTCAATTTTAAGACAACTTTCTACTATCTTCTCTTGTCTTGTAATGACCACTTATGTGCTTAATGTTCCATGAATGGGATCAGATTGGTCAAATTTAAGACAAACTTTCTACTATCTTTTCTTGTCTTGTAATGACCACTTATGTGCTTAATGTTCCTCGAATGGGATCAAATTGGTCAAGTTTAAGACAACTTTCTACTATCTTCTCTTGTCTTGTAATGACCACTTATGTGCTTAATGTTCCATGAATGGGATCAGATTGGTCAAATTTAAGACAAACTTTCTACTATCTTTTCTTGTCTTGTAATGACCACTTATGTGCTTAATGTTCCTCGAATGGGATCAAATTGGTCAAGTTTAAGACAACTTTTTACTATCTTTTCTTGTCTTGTAATGACCACTTATGTGCTTAATGTTCCTCGAATGGGATCAAATTGGTCAAGTTTAAGACAACTTTCTACTATCTTCTCTTGTCTTGTAATGACCACTTATGTGCTTAATGTTCCTCGAATGGGATCAGATTGGTCAAATTTAAGACAAACTTTCTACTATCTTTTCTTGTCTTGTAATGACCACTTATGTGCTTAATGTTCCTCGAATGGGATCGAATTGGTCAAGTTTAAGACAACTTTCTACTATCTTTTCTTGCCTTGTAATGACCACTTATATTCTTAATGTTCCTCGAATGGGATCAAATTGGTCAAGTTTAAGACAACTTTCTACTAGCTTTTCTTGTCTTGTAATGACCACTTATGTGCTTAATGTTCCTCGAATGGGATCAAATTGGTCAAGTTTAAGACAACTTTTTACTATCTTTTCTTGTCTTGTAATGGCCACTTATGTTCTTAATGTTCCTCGAATGGTACCAAGTTGGTCAAGTTTAAGTCAACTTTCTACTATCTTTTCTTGTCTTGTAATGACCACTTATGTGCTTAATGTTCCTCGAATGGAATCAGATTGGTCAATTTTAAGACAACTTTCTACTATCTTCTCTTGTCTTGTAATGACCACTTATGTGCTTAATGTTCCATGAATGGGATCAGATTGGTCAAATTTAAGACAAACTTTCTACTATCTTTTCTTGTCTTGTAATGACCACTTATGTGCTTAATGTTCCTCGAATGGGATCAAATTGGTCAAGTTTAAGACAACTTTTCACTATCTTCTCTTGTCTTGTAATGACCACTTATGTGCTTAATGTTCCTCGAATGGAATCAGATTGGTCAATTTTAAGACAACTTTCTACTATCTTCTCTTGTCTTGTAATGACCACTTATGTGCTTAATGTTCCATGAATGGGATCAGATTGGTCAAATTTAAGACAAACTTTCTACTATCTTTTCTTGTCTTGTAATGACCACTTATGTGCTTAATGTTCCTCGAATGGGATCAAATTGGTCAAGTTTAAGACAACTTTCTACTATCTTCTCTTGTCTTGTAATGACCACTTATGTGCTTAATGTTCCATGAATGGGATCAGATTGGTCAAATTTAAGACAAACTTTCTACTATCTTTTCTTATCTTGTAATGACCACTTATGTGTTTAATGTTCCTCGAATGGGATCAAATTGGTCAAGTTTAAGACAACTTTTCACTATATTTTCTTGTCTTGTAATGACCACTTATGTTCTTAATGTTCCTCGAATGGGATCAAATTGGTCAAGTTTAAGACAACTTTCTACTAGTTTTTCTTGTCTTGTAATGACCACTTATGTGCCTAATGTTCCTCGAATGGGATCAAATTGGTCAAGTTTAAGACAACTTTTCACTATCTTCTCTTGTCTTGTAATGACCACTTATGTGCTTAATGTTCCTCGAATGGAATCAGATTGGTCAATTTTAAGACAACTTTCTACTATCTTCTCTTGTCTTGTAATGACCACTTATGTGCTTAATGTTCCATGAATGGGATCAGATTGGTCAAATTTAAGACAAACTTTCTACTATCTTTTCTTGTCTTGTAATGACCACTTATGTGCTTAATGTTCCTCGAATGGGATCAAATTGGTCAAGTTTAAGACAACTTTCTACTATCTTCTCTTGTCTTGTAATGACCACTTATGTGCTTAATGTTCCATGAATGGGATCAGATTGGTCAAATTTAAGACAAACTTTCTACTATCTTTTCTTATCTTGTAATGACCACTTATGTGTTTAATGTTCCTCGAATGGGATCAAATTGGTCAAGTTTAAGACAACTTTTCACTATATTTTCTTGTCTTGTAATGACCACTTATGTTCTTAATGTTCCTCGAATGGGATCAAATTGGTCAAGTTTAAGACAACTTTCTACTAGTTTTTCTTGTCTTGTAATGACCACTTATGTGCCTAATGTTCCTCGAATGGGATCAAATTGGTCAAGTTTAAGACAACTTTTCACTATCTTCTCTTGTCTTGTAATGACCACTTATGTGCTTAATGTTCCTCGAATGGAATCAGATTGGTCAATTTTAAGACAACTTTCTACTATCTTCTCTTGTCTTGTAATGACCACTTATGTGCTTAATGTTCCATGAATGGGATCAGATTGGTCAAATTTAAGACAAACTTTCTACTATCTTTTCTTGTCTTGTAATGACCACTTATGTGCTTAATGTTCCTCGAATGGGATCAAATTGGTCAAGTTTAAGACAACTTTCTACTATCTTCTCTTGTCTTGTAATGACCACTTATGTGCTTAATGTTCCATGAATGGGATCAGATTGGTCAAATTTAAGACAAACTTTCTACTATCTTTTCTTATCTTGTAATGACCACTTATGTGTTTAATGTTCCTCGAATGGGATCAAATTGGTCAAGTTTAAGACAACTTTTCACTATATTTTCTTGTCTTGTAATGACCACTTATGTTCTTAATGTTCCTCGAATGGGATCAAATGGTCAAATTTAAGACAAACTTTCTACTATCTTTTCTTGTCTTGTAATGACCACTTATGTGCTATATGTTCCTCGAATGGGATCAAGTTGGTCAAGTTTAAGTCAACTTTCTACTATCTTTTCTTGTCTTGTAATGACCACTTATGTGCTTAATGTTCCTCGAATGGGATCAAATTGGTCAAGTTTAAGACAACTTTTTACTATCTTTTCTTGTCTTGTAATGGCCACTTATGTTCTTAATGTTCCTCGAATGGGATCGAATTGGTCAAGTTTAAGACAACTTTCTACTATCTTTTCTTGCCTTGTAATGACCACTTATATTCTTAATGTTCCTCGAATGGGATCAAATTGGTCAAGTTTAAGACAACTTTCTACTATCTTCTCTTGTCTTGTAATGACCACTTATGTTCTTAATGTTCCTCGAATGGGATCAAATTGGTCAAGTTTAAGACAACTTTTCACTACATTTTCTTGTCTTGTAATGACCACTTATGTGCTTAATGTTCCTCGAATGGGATCAAGTTGGTCAAGTTTAAGACAACTTTCTACTATCTTCTCTTGTCTTGTAATGACCACTTATGTTCTTAATGTTCCTCGAATGGGATCAAATTGGTCAAGTTTAAGACAACTTTTCACTACATTTTCTTGTCTTGTAATGACCACTTATGTGCTTAATGTTCCTCGAATGGGGTCATATTGGTCAAGTTTAAGACAACTTTCTACGTTTCTACTATCTTTTCTTGTCTTGTAATGGCCACTTAGGTGCTTAATGTTCCTCGAGTGGGATCAAATTGGTCAAGTTTAAGACAACTTTCTACTATCTTTTCTTGTCTTGTAATGGCCACTTATGTGCTTAATGTTCCTCGAATGGGATCAGATTGGTCAAGTTTAAGACAACTTTCTACGTTTCTACTATCTTTTCTTGTCTTGTAATGGCCACTTAGGTGCTTAATGTTCCTCGAGTGAGATCAAATTGGTCAAGTTTAAGACAACTTTCTACTATATTTTCTTGTCTTGTAATGACCACTTATGTTCTTAATGTTCCTCGAATGGGATCAAATTGCTCAAGTTTAAGACAACTTTCTACTATCTTTTCTTGTCTTGTAATGGCCACTTATGTGATCAATATTCTTGAAATGAGATCAAATTTGTGAAGTTTAAGACAACTTTTCACCATCTTTTCTTGTCTTGTAAGGGCCACTTCAGAAGTTTGATGTTGACCGACTTTAAAAAACACATGAGGTGACTATCTAAGTTGGCACCAAACAATCACCTTCATACCAACAAGAACTTCATATACAAGTACTAGTACAATCTTGTGAAATTGGCAGCAATCTCCAAATTAGAAAGTCTGACCAATCTAGAGTGTCGAAAATGGATTGTTTCAGTTAATTTCAGTAGAAATCATGAGAAACACTTCACACTCGTCAAATCCAATGATAATGAAAACAACTCCATACTAGATTGTTTCCAGAATTCTGATAAATTAAGAGGAAGTGTCCAAATTCCATAACATTACACTAGAAGGAATAAACTTAATATAGCAATAAGATTCATCGATTTAAGAAAATACCAAAAAGTTTAAATTAAACAAAAATTACAAAAGATAACACTTATACCTAAAGGTTTTGAGATTTGAAAAATGACTCCTTTGCATAGCTCTTCCTGTGGTTCCCTACATTTCTCGTACATATCTAAAATATGTCAAATGCTTCGAAATTTTATATACTTCAAACTATATGCTAAAAATGGAATTACTATAATTGGTTAGTCAAAATTATGCAAGCTTGTAAGTCGAGTAAAGTTCAACAAATCTCAGGAAAACTTCCTTAATTATCCTAAAAATCCTTAATTAGGAATGTTGATTAACATATCACACACTTGGAAATTCTTCTAAATTATATATTTTCAAAATTACAAGCTAAAAAGAAAATTGCTGTAATTGGTTAGTCAAAGTTATGCAAGTTTGTAAGTCGAGTAAGGTTCAACGAGTCTTAGGAAAAATCCTTAATCAGAAATGTTGACTATTACATCACACATTTGACCAGTGGAAATTTTTCCAAGTTTTTTAATGTAATTTTGACGTTCTAAAATTAAGACGGCGTATAATTCATCATTTTATCAATCGAAAACACCCACTGAGAACTAAATACACGTTTACCCAATATTGAATCAACATATTAACACGAATATCATTCGCACAAACACCAACTGTTTATTGATTTGCGATCCTTTAACATCGTTAACACAATACAAGACAGACTGCCATTAATGGCTCCAATATTGCACAACTTATATTAATCTTCGTTACCGACTAGAACCCACATTCAGAAAAGGTTTCAATTGATTTAACGAACATTATTCTGAACCTACATCAATATTAGTACTAAATTAATTTTTCTTCTAAATCGAATTCTATGTAGGACTTTTGAAATGGCGGTTTTTGAGGTAAAGTCCTTGGAGAAAATGCCCTTGTCACTTTTGAACGGGTCGAAAACTCTCATATCCAATGTACACCTTTAGATTTTCTTTTTTAAATTTCTGTCTTCCACGCTCTTTACAACTTCACCTTCTCGGTGGAAAATTACTGCGTTGCAGGAAAACGTGAACTGTTGGGAAAATACCGGTAGCGAAGATAGCAAATAGTTACGAAACACATCGTCACCGTAAGTCCTAAGAACCGAGCAAACAAATAGATCAAATAATTTTCGAAAGAGTCGCTAATTGATCTGGAAACACTAACTAGATTTATTCGCTTCGATCTGGTATTCCTAAAAATAGTCCGTTTAATGCAATTAGCCCGCAATTAGATGCTGGTTGATAGATTGATTATTCGTATTAACAGTGTCGACATGGAGATATTGAAAAATTAAATTAATGTCAATTCCTCACTTGAAAACGTTTCAGAAAAATCTTGTAAGTACACACTATCCAGGTTTAGCTGTGCGATTCCCACAAAAACCTTCTGAAGCGTCATAATACTCATGATACAATATCGTGAAATTATTATTTGTGGGCACGCTACTATAACATATTTTCTAGTTGAAGCACAGTCATAAGGTGCTTCATTTATACTATGCTATTTATGCTAAGTTATATGCTTACCTTGAAATTATCCACCAACTTCTCTCTGTAAAGAAGTTATATTGCTTCTTTGATTGGAATCTTTGAAGAGCTAGTTGAATGTAATTCTGTTCCAGTCTCAGTAAGTAAACGTTGATTCTATAATGGAAATAAATGTGACACATTAGAGCTATATGTAATAATAATTTATGACACGTCAGTTTGTAGAAGGAAATTGCTAAAAATGTACTTACCCTTTCGTGGGCACGTTACCAGGACATATTTTCCGATTCACGCACAGTAACAACGTGGTCCCCTTCTCATTTGCTGCTTTTAATAATACCTGTATATATCACAGAAGAGGATTTTCACACTGAGATGATTGAAGTTCTAGTTTTTGGATATTTGCGTTGTTCTGAACACTTGAGACCAAAATGATAAGATCTTACATGCTGACAAGTTCCCAAAAAGGGAAAAAGGCACTTTTCACCATGATCTCCACTACAACTGACCTAAGTTCTCCTAAGAGAACTGAAAATAGTTCCGTTACAATCACCGAAAATCGTCCTCGGGCGACACCTCGAAATGAAACGAGCTGACATGTCCCAAACGTTCTAATCTACACTTGCAGTTATAAAAAATACTCCACACTCGCAACTCGCAAATATCACAGAGAGATTCGAAAAAAGGCCACCGAGGCCTAAGTCCTGGCGGGCGACGGCCGCCCGTGCTGCACCAGATGGGCGAGGTCGACGGCGCTGTAGCCGAGCAGCTGCTTGAGATCGCACACGAACTTGTAGACGAAACGCTTGCCGTGCACCTTGCAGATCATGTCGCCGTCGTAGTAGTAACGCAGCGCCCTCGACAGCTTCTCGTAGTTCATCTGCGGCTTGTTCTTCCGTTCGCCCCACAGGTTAGCGACGACCTCCGGGTGGTTCAGCCTGAACTCGCCCTCCGCACCTACGGCAAGGAGTATGGAGAATAAAATGTCAGCGTATGGCAAAGTTTATCATAGTTCCAAATTTTAAAGTGTAATGAAAATTAGCTTATAAAGGCTTATTAAATTTGGTAAAACTCTTTGTTGTTGTTGAGATTACAGATTATACAGTCTGAAGCTAATCTTGAATTAGTTTCAAAGATGTGAAGTTATGTTTGAATTGTGATTGAAAGATAGTGGTAAAAGCAAATTAAAAAATACCATAGAAACATTGATAAAATAATGTAGTCCAAACTGTTATCTAACATACTATGATTTTAAAGTTATGATGTTAAGTTTAAGGTTTACTAAAAATAAGATTCATAGAGAATATACTGAAATTCGAATTTACATTAAACTCCTCAAAATTACTCAGTATAAGTTTCATTAAAGCACTGCCTTGGATTTCGACCCCATTACCCAATGAAGACAATCCTTGAACTTTCCTATTTTGAGTTTTACAAGAACACTTCATTTTCCACAGTTTTCACGTCCTGGAAACTTACCAATCCACTGGATTATCGATTTATACTCCCTAGTCGTTAAAAGTTCTAGCAAAAATTGCCACAACTGGATCTGCCCCGTGTTGCCGTGCTTGTTCCCGCTGCCGATAGGCGTGTCGAAATACCTTAGAGTCGTCGAGTAGTTCAGGATCTTCAGGTCTTTCTTCGGCGATGGCTGAAAGTTGAAACGTTCCCTGTGACAACAGCTTCTATGTGTCTAAAATTAACCCACCTTACTGTTCTTCCTCCCCCTTTGGTAGTCTTTTAAACATATCCTCTTCGCATAGTCTTCCTTCTTCACGGCTGCAATATCCTAAGCGTTAGCCAATATGCGTTTCATTAATTTTTACACCTACCTATGACTTTCATCTTCCGCAACAGCTCCAAATGGGTCCAAAACACATCTCCGGGATCGCTCGGCACTATCTTCTGGAAATCCTGCATGGTTAGCGCTTGCAGGGCTTTGCCGTTCATCGACCAATCGCTTAGTTTAATGTTCGGCAAATTGAACTGTCTCACCGCCCATTGGACCCAATGCCGGACGTGTAGCGTTGACCTACCATATGAAACAGACATACTATCGTAACACAAGACGAATAAAATTTCAAAAATTGAAGGCAAAACAAAGGAGATTTGATTAGTATGTAAAATATGTTATTATTATTACTTTCAGTGATGTGAAATGTTACCATTCGACTGGATCTGATGGAATTTTAAGTCTCTCTTGTTCCTTTTTGTAATTGTAATCGACATGCCAGTGGACGATGCTTTTCGGATTTACTTCCTTAATACTAATGGGTTTCCTAGGTTCTTCCTTGTCACAGATGTCGTCCAAATCTCCGTCATCTAAAAAAGGATTTTCGGTTTAGAAACTGACATTTATCATTAGCTTCATGCTTTTACCCCAAAAATGAAAATAAATAGGTTTTTAAAGACAAATCAACCTTTAAATGAGGGTTCAACGAAAACTCACCTACATGAATGTAATCCTCGGCAGGCTTCAGAACGTCGATTATGTTGATTCTTTTAAGATTCGTTTGTACCTGTACGTTCACCTGTACGAGTCCCTCCCCCTGCACGCACTGATCCACCAGGTTTATGTGATCTTCTAGCTGAAACGTCGAAAATTGAAACTACCTCAATTATCGCATCACGCTACTTACGATTTGGACACCTTGCAGGGCAAAGACATATCCCTGAAGCTTGACACCTAACCTGTTCTCGATGAGCTTCCTCAGCTTCGTCAGGGGCTCCCTTATGTCCATGTGTTGCATTATGTACTGAGACTGGGGGTTCGGTACCATGCTCATGAAGTCCGAGTCCAGTTCGTTCATGAGGTTCTCCTCGAACTCTGTCACGCTGTCTAATGAATTCATCATACCTACAAGAAAAGTTAACGTAAAGGTAAAGAACTTGAAGTAGTACTTAGGAAAACTGAATGTACATGGCACATATTTCCAAATAATGTTCAACTGCCCGATTTTCTTTCATAAGTTGTTCATGACAATACCTTTTCATTAAAAAGACTTATTTTTTCATGAAATTTTATCTCTTTGTATTGACATTATGGCTCTTTTTCTTAAGATTTTAGAGAAGTTTTGGAGTTTTGAAGTGGTCACAGGACAGGCTAAGAATAAAGAGTAATTGTTTGGGTCTATTATGACACTGCCTTCCTGTTGAGTCGCAGGACAGTACCAGACGTTCATGCACTTGAGTATCTTGAACCCCATAACGTCCATTAATCAAGTGAATAGCATGAATCGAAACATAGACAACATCAAACACTTCCAGCCAGTAAGGGCATATTTAACTTCCATAACAGTGCAACACGCCACCTCAACCAGGCAAACACCCGCCGCCATTTACCTAAAGACGACGAATCGGACAGGTGATCCCTGCGGTCGCTGTTGGTCGTGTCGTTGCTGTCCTCCCCGACTTTATCCTCGGAGTTGAGCTGCACGGCGCAGATCGACGTCTGTGGCTCGTACTCGATCATGTTACCCTCCTCGTCCAGGATGTACCTGGAAGGAGACAAACAGGGGTTCCGGAAAAAGTTTCGAGGTTATGTACTCGCTCTCACTTCTTGTCCGGCTCCGACTGCGACGTGTAGATCTTCTGACCGAAGTCGTTCACGCTCAGGATGAACGTCTGCGACTTGCTCTTGTCCATGCTCACGTAGATCGTCGGCGGTTTAGTTGTTCAACATATTGAATGATAAATAGGAAAATTATTCTTCCTCCTTTCGATCTTTCTATGGATGGACTCGGATCACAGAACATCTACTGCAAACACAAATGACAAGTGACAAGTAAAAGCACAGAACATCTGTGAAAGTGGGCCCTGACTGTAGCGCCTCTTACGGCAGACGTTGAAATCTTCTGAAGTCTGAATTTTTGAATTTCAATTTTTAACTGTGATACAATTTTGGTACAATTATGATTTTTTTTTTCAAATCCTCACCTTTTTTTCCAGTATTTTTGTGTTTTTTTTTCAAAATTTTAAAATCGGTACGCCATTTTTAAAAAAAAATTAATACCTTGGTCCAAATAATAGATTTTTTGAATGTTTTGACAGCTAAATCAATAGAAACTGAGCTTATTTGGTTACTTTGAGGGTTAGGACGCATAGAATAGGTAACTTTTAACAAAGGTACCTTGAAAAACGGGGTAGTCCTGATAAAAAAATGGCATGTGTGTGTACAAGCCAATTTTAGTTTTACTTTTTTAAACATATCTTCGGAAACAAGGTCAAAATGCTTGAAAGACTAAGTGTTCTGAAGGGGCTCTCTTAGTACCTACTGATATAAAATGTAAAATTTAAAAATCAACCAAACAATCTCTCAAAATAATTTATTTCCTCACTCTTAATACACGAATTTGCTCCGAGACGATTGGCACGCAAACCGCATCCAATAGGCTGCGCAGAACGTTTAAATTACAAGCATACCACACAGAGATTTGATTTTCGCTAACAAGAAAGTAGGTAGTAGAATAAGACCACGGAACTTGAAAACAATAGCGGAACTTTGACCGTCTGAGTGTGCGCACGTGCGTTCCCTTGATCGTTCCGAAGTTCCGCCATATCAAACTACGCGCTACGTTCCATGTTAAGAAAAAAAAAGGAGAAACCGAGAGGAGAATGGAGGCCTATTAAATTGTGTTTTTTAAATTTTGTGTAACGAGTTTATGGATCAAAATGGAGATATAATAAGACCTATTAATTTTAGTTAAGCGGTGTATTACGCCCTAGAACGTTACAAATCGCAGAGACAACTGTGGTAAAGTCTACATGGCCTAGTACTTAAATTTGACTAATCTAAAGGAACACGTAACTTATAGATATATGGATCAAAAATTTGTGGATCTATAAGTCCTATTAAATTGGTTTAATTAGAGATGTTATAATCAGGTTGAACAAGAGGAAGATATATCATTCTGTAAGCCTTATAAGACTCTTTGAGCACAAATTAAAAAGCTGCATGCGCATATATGGCGCTATTGGTCTTATTGAATTTTTTGTTAATTGAACAATTTGCCTATTAAACTGAAATAATTTAGAGAAGCTTATAACATTCTAGAAGGCAATGAACAGATCTTACAGATGAATCTAGTAGATACATCGCTCTATAGGCCATGTTGATATGGTTTAGATTAATAAATGGTTTGGAAGGTTCTGAGATGTATGGATTAAAGAGGATGCCTCTTCTAGATTGGTTGAAATTATAAGATGCATAACGTCATATGGCGTAGGAAAATGTGATGCAAGAAATGGAAAGAATTTGGCTCTATATAAGCCCTATTAGACTGGATTAAATTAAGAACGTCATAGGACGTAGTTGTTGCAGATGAATAATAGGATTATCAGTTAAATAGGGCTTAAGAGTAGGGCTGCGCGTCATATGAACGACATGGGCATCGTCATCGACAGCTTGGTCGTGATCGGTATCTTCCCGTCCCTGCGCAGCAGGTCGAAGTCGACCTTCACGTTCTCGTACAGCTTCTTCGCCCTCTCGGCGGCGAGGTGTGCGTAGTAGGTCGGCGTCGGGTAGCTGACCGACCTGGTGCACCTGCTGTACATGTGGCACAGGTAGTAGGTGATCTCCTCGAGGTTGTCGTAGGTGAGATTGGCGTCGTCGTAGATCGTGCAGTACTTGGTCGGCTTCGTGACGCCCTGGACGGCGCTGTGCGACGCCAAGTAGAAGTCCTTCAGCTCCATACGGTCGGGGTGGGTGATGCCGTTGTCGACGCACGTGCCGGCCTTCACGTTGTGGTTCTTGTCGCACGTGTCGTTCGCGGAGGTCGGGAAGAATCTGGAATTCGAAAAAAATATGTTTTTCACGCTGTCGCTATCGTAAATCGCTCTTATACGTAGCATGAAAATGGCAAATAACATTCGTGTGTTATTTTTCCTTGACGACGGAATGTAAATACTGTCATTTACATTCCTAGGAATATCAAAAGAGTAAATCAAGCTGATTTATCCCTGGTTACGCATATGTCAGACTGACATATGTCAGTCAACTTATGTCAGGTCCAAACTAAAGCATACATTTCATTTTTGTGGAATTTTGAGGAAATTTTGAATGGTACCACAAAAAATCTAATAAGCCACACGGAATGTATCGACTGTTAACATCCTCGGCAAGTGACAAGCCTCGGCTTACACACTTGACTCGAATGGTAAAACGTCTTTACATTCCTTGTGACTTAAATAACTATTATATCTCGGTGATATAAGACAGCTTCCATATACTCCTCAGTCATAAACAATGACGCGTTTCATGTTATTTTGTATCGTTCGCCGCCATAAAAAAGAATTGGTCCAAACGATTCCCTCAGATGTTGGCACAGCCTTCGAAACGCAATCCATGAGATCTATGCGTTAGAGGGTGTGGCAAACTGGTATTTCGAAACTCTCTCGTCAATTTACCAACCTGGTGTGGTGTCTCTTCATGACGACGGTGAAGGTGAGCTTCGGTTTGTAGTTAGGGTGCGTCTTCTCCGGCACGGAGCTGCATGCGAACTTGATGGCGTTCACCTCGGCCTCCCTTATCACGTCGAACTGGCCCTCGGAGACGCCGTCCCTGAAGAAGAGGATGTGGTCCGGCAGGCAGTTCATCTGCTTGTGGTAGTACACGAGGTGCCTCATGACGATGCTCTTCAGGTCGACGATGATCTCCTGCCTGAAAACGGAAAAATATCTTCATAGACGCTATGAACATTAAATTGATAACGACCGAAGATTGTCCAGCTTCTCAAAGTTGGCCATGGCAATTTAAACCAAAGGAAACCAAAAGAAAAACGAGGTCGACCTTTAAAAGACTGGAATGAAGTAGTCAAGGAAGCCATGCAGGTGAGAAAAATGGCTGAAAACACGAGTGGCAAGATAAAAGACAATGGCATTTAGGATGCGAGAAACGACTTTAGTCACTGTCTACAACTTGCGTAGGTACTGTTTTCTCTTCGTCTGAGCTGCCGCCCTAAGAGCACTCCTATGGGCCCTAAGCCCTCGGTACCGTGAAAATAGAAATGATCTCTTCACCTGGCTAGCTGCAGCTGACACTTGACGTTATACTTGAAGAGCGACTCGTCGTGCGATGCCGTCACGGCCGCGAAGCTCGGCATCTTGTCCCTGTTCTGGGGCGAGGGGTGCGTCACGTCCGCCCCCATCACCATGACGGCGCCCTTGAGGAAGTCCGGCCTCGAGGCGAGCCGGTGGTTCGTCCCGTTCAGCTTCGTGTTGATCTTGAGCAGCAGGTTGGTGATCGTGCTCGGGTTCAGTCTCTGGATCGACTTGCTGAGCACGCACTGCGTCAGGCAGCCGACCTGCATCTCGGCGATCTGCTTCACGTTGCAGTAGTAGTTCGACTTGTCGGAGAGGATGACGAGGATCAGGTTGTAGCCCTTCATACGCTCGAGGTTCGTGTGGATGTCGTGGATGGGCTTCCTGCTGCCCGATATGTTGACGAAGTTCTGCGGGTTGCTCATCTTTATGCCCATGCGTTGCGCCTCGGCCATTATCTGGGAGAGTTCCACAAAAATGATCAAGGATTGTCCAGTAAAGTTATCATACAGTCAAGTATGCAGCAAACAGACTGCATAATGTAGTCTATAAAGTAATGGCAATGTAGTCTCATTCAACTCACGTAGGTCTGCACCTCCTGGACCTTCTGCGGCGTGACCTTGTAGTCCAGGTTGATGGTGGCCCACTTCTCAATGGTGGTAGGCGCGTACAGCTCCTGGTTGCGAAGGTCCCAGACGCCCTTCGAGGGCACGACCTGCTTCTTGTTCTTGTATTGGATGCGCGGCGGATCGAGCACCCTCCCGTTCACCAGCTCGAACTCGTGGCCGACCTTGAAGCCGAAGTCCTGCATGAAGGGACTGTTGTCGTAGTTGCCTATCTCGGCGACGACGTTCTTGATGCGGTCCCTGCGGATCTCGGTCGTCGTCGCCGTCTCCCTTATCATCCTGCTGACGACCTGAGGACGGTTGAATGGTCAAGGGACGTGTTCACAAAGAAGAAGGAAGTCTCGAACAAGATTAACTACTAACTAAGTTACTTCCCAACCTCTCCAGAATGAGGAAGCTCACGCCTTTAGGGCTAGATCCACGTCCTGAAAGAACTTTGTGTAGTTAATCTTGTTCGATGTGTGTTAATTTCTAAGTTTTATTTATTTTAACTGTGTATGTCAACGTATTTGTTTTGTATGTGTGACGCCGCACATTTCGAACAACAGGAGCCCTAAAAACAAAAACAACTTGTTTGCGAGCCTGAGGATAGCTTCTATGAAGCCGAAACCGGTCACTCATCTTTAATAAAGCAGTTGGTTCAGACTTGGTGTTTTCCTTTGGTTAAATTACCATGGCCAACTTTGAGAAGCTGGACAACCTTCGGTCGAATAAAATCGTTAGGATGCATGCCTTGCAACTTGCAATATATCTATTTTCAACCAAAATAAGCAATACATTATTATGGTCAACATAAATAGTGTTTCGCACTATTAGTGTACTTTTGCAATATCTCTCTATTGTAAATGATTCGGACAATGTTTGTAGTGGTGAATTTATCCTTGTTGCATTAATAAAATGAATGAGTTGGATTACTTATAAATAAAGATGCAGTAGAGGAAATAGTGGTTCCTTTACCGAGATAGTACTGACATTACCTGTATGTTCTCCGAGGAGGACCGTTTCGGGGGCTGCCCCCTCTTCAGGCTGCACAGCTCGATGGGTATCAGGATCGGTATCTCCTTCTGCTTGTTGCCGACCCACAGCAGCGGCAACGCGGGGAACTTGAGTTCGTAGTCCTTCTTCTTGGCGAAGTACTCGCTCACCGTCATGCTCTCCGTCGGTATCGTCTCGGCCAGAGCCGACCCCCTGAAGCAGTTCACTGAGTACTCGACGGTCCTCTTGCCGGGCAGCGTGTACTCCACCTTCCTGTCGCGTATCATCTCGAGCACGACGCCCTGCTGCGCCTCCGTCAGCACGCTCGGCAGCTCCGCCAGGCCGCAGATCTCGCGGATCAGATCGAGCACGTCCTTGCCCTTCGGGAACGCCTTGTGCAGCACGTTCACGTTGATCAGCGGACCGCGTTGGGCGAGAATCGGCGACTGGTAGAGGCCGAAGAACAGCTCCATGCCGTACGAGAGGTCGACCTCGCGGGCCGTCGGCGTCATGTAGAAGTGCCTGCCGGCGTTGATGTTCCTCATCAGCGGCATGCTGCGCAGGATTATGCTAATTATCTGCACGGCATCCTGGATCTCCCGCACGTTGCCGACGCTCTTCTGGTAGTAGCGCAGCACCGACAGGTCGACCTCCTTCACGAACTGCATCCGCACCCTGAAGTCGACCGGCTCCAGGTTCGAGCGCTCCCTGCTGTACGACACCGACTGGTCGAGGTCGGGCAGCCTCGAGCTGCTTATGAGGCACTTCGAGCCGTCGTACGAGGGGTACACGTCGGGGAAGTGCTCGCTTCGGAACACCTCCATCACCTTGGGGAACATACCCTTGAAGCGCTCCGGCTCGACGGTCACGTCGTACTGGAAGACGCGCAGGTCGCGCAGCTTGTCGATGCTCAGGCGCAGGTAGTTCGTCTCGAGGAGGACGGCTGCGCCCTTCTTGCCGTTGGGCAGGTCGCTCGGACGCACCAGGCCCGTCGTTCTGCCGCGGAACGGGACCGGAGGGGCGACTTTGGATAGATCGGGATTAAGTTGTGGTGGGGTTTTATAGAGGAACTTTTAAGTCTGTGATGACCCAAGAGCGGAATATATGTAATTCGCATATTTTTGCATATTTTACATATTTTCATCAAAGTTGCATAAAATTGCATATTTAAAATATAGTTGCGTATATTTACATGATTTCATCTTTTTTATGTAAAATAATCGTTCTTATTGTTATGGCGGATGACCCGTTGCGTCATCCGTCATCTTGAATTTAAGGGTGAACTTTTGTTTATTAAATAACTCGTTTATTTTCAATTTTACACGAAAAATAGCTATTACAAAAGTTGTTTAAAATTAAATTTCCTACAATTTTGGTTCCTGTCATTTTCTTCCTAGAATCGATATTTTTCGATGTATACCCAAGAAAACGAGGGGGAAAAATCTTATCATTGTCTTTTCACGTTTATTGTCAATGTCACGCGAAAAATTGTGATTAACAAAGTTGTTTAAAATAAAATTTCCCACAATTTTGGTCCTTATCAATTTTGTCGTAGGATCGATATTTTTCGATTTATACCTGAGAAGAGGTGGGGGTAAAATTTTACCGTTGTATTCTCACGTTTATTGTCAATTTTACGAGAAAAATTGTTATGACTAAAGTTGTTTTGACATCAAATTTTACACCCCTCTTTTCCTTTACCGTCAAAGTGCGTCCCAAAAATATGAACCTTACAAACAAATCGGCATCATTACCCCCACCTGTTCTCAGGTATAAATCGAAAAATGTCGATCCTACGGCAAAATTGATAAGGACCAAAATTGAAGGAAATTTTATTTTGAAGAACTTTGTTAATCACAATTTTTCGCGTGAAATTGACAATAAACGTGAAAAGACAATGATAAGATTTCACTCACCCCCTCCTTTTCTCGGATATAAATCGAAAAATATCGATTCTAGGAAGAAAATGATAGGAACCAAAATTGTAGGAAATTTAATTTCAAACAACTTTTGTAATATCTATTTTTCGTGTAAAATTGAAAATAAGCGAGTTATTTAATAAACAAAAGTTCACCCTTAAATTCAAGATGGCGGATGACGCAACGGGTCTGGTACTCCGGCAATCTAAATTTAGACTCTAAACAATTCCGAAGGAAAATTGCTGTCAAAAACTTTGCAACGTTTGCCCCTTTTTGGAGCTAATTCGATTGGGCTATACAGAAAAAACTGATTTCAATAACCTCCTGATGATCAAAAATGGGATAATTAGTATTCGCTCGATTATAATTACGATAATGAGATAGATGAATTTCTAATGCCGTCAATTCGTTATAATAGTTCAAAAAATTGTTATAGGATGTTTTGTTATAATTTATGGAGAAACTTTTCAGATTTTAATTATTTTCAAGCAATGAGGAATATTTTGATGAGAATTTACTAGAATAGGAACATAATTAGATCTACAAAAAGGTTCTGAAAGACCTTTTAACCTTCCAATTACTTCAGAATAAACAGGAACTGATTGATCAATGTTCAACTGGATAATTGAATTCGCTTCATGAGGAATGCATTTTTTGAGAAGTGGCAAAAATCAGTAGAAATAGGTTTTTAATTACCATAAGACGCCTTCCCCCCTCTCCCTCTGTAACCCTCACCACCTCTTCCGCCTCGGTCTCCTCTTCCACCTCCACCTCTATTGGACGACCTGAAATTTCACGGATCATTACGATGCAACAACTTTCCAAAAACTACTTTACATAATTGTTCGATAATTGAATTCGCAGCTCTCTCACACTTTTCGATATTGTCCAGCTGAAACTTCAAATTCTATTTGGTTGTTTGACTTATGAACAGTCCTTTGTTCGTCACCATAGAGAGACAGTTCCATGGGTCCGATGTAACTTGATGTAGATGTACCTACTTTTGTAATTTTCTCTGGGTAATTCGTCCTTTCGTCTGTGGTCAGTTTCCTCATAAACCGCTAAACAGATTTTGATGAAATTTTGTATTTAACTCTCTACTGTTATTCACTGGTAACAATAATGGATAGATATTGGTAATTAATCTTAAGTTCGATATTGGCTAAGTTTATTAAGTCGATGTTGGTTCAATGATCTGGCTTTCAATGTTTACTGGAACTTGCTTAGCAATATTGGTTAAATATTGGTAATTTATCTTAAGTTCAATATCAACTAAATTTATTAAATCGATATTGGTCCAATAATCTGGATTTCAATATTGGCTACATCTAATGTAACCATATTGGGTAAATATTGACATTTTTGGTTCGATATTGGCTACATCTAGTTTGCCAATATTGGTACAATATTCTATATTGGACCAATATGTTCCCAAAACTCTGCCAATGTTGGGTGCTACTTGGGACGTTCTGAGGGTGCAAGTTCTCCAATTGAGTACCTGCGGAAATGCGATAATCTAAGAATTTTAATAAAACTGTTAAAGTATATACAGGGAATTCACGAAAGAAAACTCAAAAGCACTTTTCGAAATTATCTTTAATCAAGTCTTTAAGGGTTGCATCTCTTGATCGGTCTTCCCGGTGGCGACGGTGCCGTTCTTCTCGGTGGATTCCTGGGGCTGATCGTTCCAGGGCTGGACTTCCCCCGACGCCAAGATCACGTAAATCACGTTCGAAACGAAGTACATGAGAGCCGACGTCAGGAACACTATCCTCCATTGCGACCTGTCACTCTGGAATGGCATATTAATAGTTAATAAGATTTTGAACTTATATATTCATATCAGATTCACGAACTAAAAGCGCTTAGCCCTGCCCTGGTGACACGGTGAAATATCCCGCTTAACACACTACTTATTGCGCAAACTCATAAGTATACCACGTTTGGAAATGATAGGAGCGACAGACAGTCCGATTTTGATGTTTCGTGGGTATTTGGATTCCATAGGCGTGCGTAAAAGTAGAGTCTTGACTAAAGGATTTTTTAAAAAATTACTAAAACATTTTTACAAATAAGAAGATACAAATACAAATCAATAAGAATAATACATATTCATGTTTTGTCAAGGTATCCGCGCCAATAAGTCTTTGGAACTAAGTCACTCGTGTTTACTACAAAAAATATGTTTGATTCTGGGAAATACAGCATCTACGTTCATGGAACGAACCTTGGCCAAAGGATTGGTGCATTGTTGCCGTTGTAAGCAATCTTCAGCAATATACAGGGTGATCAACAATGACTGTTTGAGTTGGCAATTCTACCTGGAGGATTTTTTTGCCTAAGGGTTTGCAATGCTACAACCAGACAAGGCGTATCAACTTATAGGTTGCCTCAAGCGATCCTGACCTACCACAACGTCATCTACGTCACACGGTGACCGGCGATGCAAAAAATACTTTGAAAAACTCAAAACTGTTGTCAATTACAAACGAAAACGCCAGCCAAACGCCGAATTGTCAGAGTAATACAGAGCATAGATGAAACCAGAGTTAGATTAAACACAGGTAATAAAACTCAGACCTGGGTCGCCAGTCTACGTCACGAACTCCGCCTCCCCTGCGCGACCCCCTCGCCAGGAAGTTTGTTTCATTTATTTGACAAAACAATCAGCGTTATGTAAGTGGCTGGATCGACATAGCAGCGAAGGCCAAATAAAAGAAGAAGAAGAACAATCAGCGATAAGATTGTAGGTTATGTGAATAAAAATTAACGCTTAAAAATGAAACTCGAAATACAGAACAATGATTTAATTAAACCGGCTAAAGGTAATGCTCAAAATGCCCCCCATTTTGGTCCAGACATAAAGTAACTCTTCTTTTTAGGCTCTCGAAGATATTCACCAGCATATTGGGGGTAATGTTTGCCACTTCCTGAACTATTGCCTCCTGCAGCTCCTCTTCAGTATGCAATATATTCCTAAAGACATTGTCCTTCAAGAGCCCAAATAACGCAAAATCTAATGGGGTGAGATCTGGTGACCTACTTGGCCATATGCCCTGACTAATTACTCTGTCGCCGAAATTCTCTCTTAAATATCCCATAGTAGCACGAGCCGTATGTGCCCTTGCAGAGTCTTGTTGGAAATATCCAATTTGATGCTCTTCGTCTGTTAATTGGTTTATAAAAGGCCTCAAAAAGTGTTGGATATATCTCTCCGAATTGACGGTAAAATTAAAAAATATCGGCCCATACACCCGCGTCCTTGAGACTACCAACCAAACTCCAACTTTAACCGGGTGCAAATTTGTCTCTCTGATAGCATAAGGATTTTCACCTGACCAAATTCTGTAATTTTGTTTATTCACATAGCCGTTGAGATGAAACCAGGCTTCGTCGGAAAAGAAGGTATTGTTAAGGATATCATTATTATTTAATATGTCATTGAACCAATTGCAAAATAAAACTCTCTGCGGGTGATCAGGAGGCGTTAATGACTGGACGATGGAAATTTTGTAAGGGTGATACTTTAATTTCTTTTTAAGCACAGTGGAGCAACTTCCATATGATAAACCTGTAAAACCGTGAATTAGAACAACATGAAAATGTGGAAGTCTTATGGGTAAGAATGAAAATTGGTTGAATAGGAGGCATAAGGACCAAACCTGTTTGAAGTGAGAGCTTTCTTAAGGATTTGCGAGGACTTCTTTGCATTCGAGTTCTGATATCCTCGACAACTTCCTCGTTTAGAGTAGAAGGTCTACCAGTTGATTTTTGTTTGCTTACGCTCCCTGTGTTTAAATAACGTTCAACTACTCGCATACAATGCTGCTGAAAGACAGCAAAAGTGACCAAAGTCTCCGGAAACATTTCCTGAAATTGCTGATATGTCGCTTCGAGAGAGTACTGCCAACCAGTAATTGGGTTATAAATCCCGCTTCGAAAGTACGCCATTCCAACGAAAATATCGTGTTGTAATGTGAAAACCATTTTAAATAAATAAATTTGAAAAGAATAACAGAAATTTGAATTTGACATAGCAAATTCAAATTACCAGTTGTACCATTTAAAAATGAAATTCAGCATTGCCAACTCAAACAGTCATTCTTGATCACGTTGTACTTCCATGGTGTATTTCTGGTTGCCGCCATCACCAACAATGCTCTTTTCGTGGCTCGCTTAAAACCACACGTTGAACCATTGTAGTTTTATTAAAGTGTAAAGCTCAGTTAACCGACTGGAAAATGCAGATTTTAAATGTTTCGAACCACTTTATGATTCAAGAAAACGAAAGGTCGGCATTTGACAACACCGGATGGCTTGTGCGATAAGCTCACGATCTGTATGTGCGGCACATGAATTTATGCGTTTGTTCCACACAAAACGCTCTACAGTTTCTTCAAAAAAAGGGATCCATCGCCAAACGTCACTACTCCTATTATTTCCAAACGTGGGTGCTAGATTGTTTAGAACTGATTGTCATTCTAGAGTTTATTATATTTCTGCGCTTGTTGGATCAAAACGGTATCAACGGGATAAAATGAAACTCTCTAACCTCGTCGCTGACGATGACCTGCACGAACAACGGGCCGAATATCGAGCACATGTTCGGGATCGTGTTGGTGATCGCGAGGATGATGCCCGCGAAATTGGGCGACAGGTCTATGTGGTTGATGTAGCTGCCGCCGTATTGGGCGGCCGTCGCTGCGATCGGCAGGATCAGCATCAGGACCGACGTCGCCCTCGACGACTCGGGCAGGAAGCACAGCACCAGCAGCGAGACGGTCGGGACGATGCACGCTGAGGGAAGCGTTAAGATATAGTCCTCCAAATAATATTTGCCGTTTATGACCCTACCCTTAGCGACGGGGAGTGCTCCCTCTCGATCGGCTTCTCGCTCAAGTGTTACGGTGCACCCTACTGTGGCGTTAATACTCGACTCCCCGTCGTGTGGCTCGAGTCATAAATCGCAAATAATTCTTTAGGACGAGTTGACCTACCTATCGACGTGAAGAGTTTCCTAACGGAGCCCCTCGACAGGTGGCCGTTGTTGATGAGGTAGTCGGCCAGCGAGCCGCAGAAGAAGCTCAGCACGAAGCAGATCAGGTAGGGGACGGAGGAGAGTACGCCGTTCTGAGATTGAAATGTTCCGTTCACATCTTCGATTGTCGCGACTCGCTTCTATTTCTTACCGATTCCATGCTGAACTTCATCACTTTGCTGAGGTAATTGGGCATCTCGGTCAACAGGATCGTGTACCCCCAATTCTGACCGAAGTACGACACTGTGATCGCGAACACGGGCAGGGAGGTCAGGATCGATCTCCAGGGAGTCTTTTGTTTCTAAAAATGAACGACCAATCAACAATTAAAACTCATCACTATCTCTAAACCATTTGAAATTTTACTCGAAACGTCAGTTCTGTTACAATTCCCCAATAGAAATTTCGATACCTACAGTAAATCCACTGAGAAGAAAACATCCACGAAACGGGAAATGGTAGTAAAGTTAGACAACACCTAATACACGTCGTTTGCTATTGGTGGAAAAGTCATAAAACTTTTGGCGAGAATTGTTTTCTTCTCAGTGGATTTACTATAATTAACTAATAACTTTCTAACATGTGTCTTGGCGTTCTGATTGAGCGACTCCTCGATGTAGACCTTCTCCTCGGCCGAGATCCCCTTGTACTTGGCCGGGCAACTCGCCCCGAAGAAGAACCACAGGACGATCCAGGTGTAACCGACGAAACCGTAGAAGTAGAACGTGAACGGCCAACCTATCCACGTGGAGGAGATGTAGCCGACTATCGGTAGGGTCACTATGGTACCGAACGGGCTGCCTGCAATTTTGCAACGTCGTAAGGTTGGAGAGATGTGGGTACCAAATAGTACAAACCGTTAAGGTAAATGGAATTCCTCTCCTCGGGAATATTAAGATGAACTTTGTTAGTTAGTAAAGTAAATAACAGTCATGGACCAGAAACTGATAAATAAAAAACTGATTGGGGTGTAATCTGGGTTCTGCAATTCACCCTTGTTATTAGAGGTCGGTTTTAAAGGATTGGAAGATATTGATAGATTTGTGCTAACTGGCAACAATCAAACTGAGTTCTGAGGATGGTTGAAATCGAAATTCCAATATTCGATCGGTACCAACTTCCAAAACGTGATCCTCACCTGCGAGCGCTATTGACCCCAACCTGGACCTCTCGTCTACCGGGGCCCACCTACCCAGCTGGTTGTATATCGAAGGGTAGATCACCCCCTGCGACATACCCTGCACCACCCTCACCCCGATGAGGCCGTAGGAGCCGAGCTCCGCGACCACCGCCGGCACCAACATGTAAACGGAGGCGTTCACGAACATCGCCACCATGAGGAACTTCTTCGTGCCGATCCTCCTGCCCATCTCGCCGGCGATCAGCTGGAGGAAGGCGTAACCCCAGAAGTAGGAGGAGAGGATCACGCTCTTGTTGCTCCAATCGTACGTCTGGAAGAACGGGGAAAGAGGGCGGAGAGATTACAAAAGGGGCGTGACTATACGTGAGAATAGACGGGGAAGGGGAAGTAAGGGGCGTGGTTATAGGTGAGAAGGTGTGCAGATCGGATGGGTTGGGTGGAGTAACAATGGACTTAGCCCAATCGAATTAGCGACAAAAGTTGCAAAAAAAAGGTTTGGAAGCTCCGCCCCCTCGCGTGACGTCAGCAATTAGGCAGTCTATTAACCATAGGCGGAGTGATGAAATGAGTATAGTGGACAACCACACCTCCAAACACTACTTGATTGAAACTTGAAAAAATTTAAAACAAAACCTTCTTTCTGCACCTTCGGAAAATGGAATTTTCTAAATTCTTTCTGACAAACGGTACTCACCGGTACTTCCGGATTGGGGCTCGTACTGTTGTCGGTCATGGCGACTATCGCGACTGATAGGTGGGCCCTCATCCCGACCCCGATGGCCAATAGGAGGAAGAGCAGGAGCACCTGGAGGTGCCTAACGCCAAACGACGGACCTGAGGAAAAGAATTGGTGAGATCTTGGTAAAATATCCAAGGAAGATATGTTTCCTTTGTTCTGTGCCCTGTGTAATTAAGGGATGGTAGGCAAGTACCCCAGTCTCAGAATTTTAAGAGTGCAGAAAGCGACGACATTAGTTTTCAAATTAAACAATTTCAAAACTAATCTCTCTTGCCTAATACTAAATTTGTAGCGCTGATTACAACATCGTTATTGATTAATTTTTAACAATTAACCCTTACTGTACCTCTGATGCTACTACAGCATAAAAGTTGTTCTAGAACTAACTTCTATATGCGAAATTTGCATTTTCACAGAAATATTTTAAAGTAGTTGTCACGATGGCTGCCGTGACGTCACGGCTCAGTAAACCTATTGCGTCAGATACATCTGTAGAGGTTATATTTTTGGTTCGATTTGAGAAATATGTAACTTATCTACGTGTGCAAATCAAACGACACGTTTGGGCAGTATGGCTGCGGTACGACGCTTTCTAAACAACTGCGCAACCGTCGTTCTTACCGAAAATTATCTTGATATATTGTGTCTCTAAGTCTCTAAAATTGGTTACTTTGTCTTTTTTATAGTTAATGTTCCTCGTAAGCGTTTTGATGTGAAAGTATTACGCGAAATGTAAACAACAGCGCGAAATGTGTTTATACGCTTATCGGTCGGCGACTTTCCTCAAAGGAACGCCGCTACGCTTAATTGAGTCGCGGCAACATCTTATTAAGGAAGAATGATTTATTACCTTCTGGATGTTTCTACATAAAAAAGAAGGTACGAGGTTATCTCAGCAACCATCGCGAATACAATTGAGGTGTATATAAGCGGGCTTGCGGTCGGAGAGAAGATTAGACGTGAAGCCGCGAGTGAATAAACAAGGCGAAAAACGGACAAGTGAAATAAATTAGTTAAGAGTGTGACATAAATTAATTAGTTAGGAAATAGTTAAGATAAATTAAGTAGTGTGTAGTGTATAATTAGGACAGTGTAAAATACATTAGAAATAAACATTACAATAGAATCCGGGCACTATATACGCAGTACACAAACAAATTTTTAATAGACAGTACCTATTTCAGTATTCATATTTGTTTCTCTCGGGACGATCCGTTTGTTTTGATAGCATTTTTTCATCAAGCATTGAAACACTCTAAATTTGTAATCAGAGATAAAATACAAATTATTTACTTGTATAAATAGACGCGTAAAGCTAATCACGTTTACACAATTATTTTTAGTAATAAGAATCAAGTGTCTTATCTATAATGTAGTTCTTATCTCTGCAATCAGGGTTAGATCGCCCTGATTAGCAACCAAAGTGGCTGCCAACTACGCAATCAAAAATTTAATGTGGCTATTCCAAGTTTGGGAATGTAAAAGTGTGATTTTACCTCTTCGCGATTAGAATTGATATAATGCTTAATTTTACGGAAAACATGTTGTCAATGCCAGACGTCTTTCTTTTGTTATTGTTGTTTTATAAGCAATAAATAAAAATGTTAAAAAACACACTTTCCCATTGTGGAAGTAAATCGGATGGTAAATATTTATTAATTACACATTCCATTAGACGTTAGGTTTGAGGGACGACACGTTGTTGTTGTTGGATTACTTACTTTTTTAATCATGGGGATCAAATTAGACGAGATAACTCATTTAATATTTAATTAATTATTATCGAAACGTCGTTTTAATATAATACGGCATTAACTACTGCCAGTAATTATGTACCCTTGATGGTGTTTAATTAGGATTTGATCGAAACTGTTTGAAATTTTTTAATTAAAATATGTAATTAATTAATCATATTTGGTCCGGTTAGGAAAGAGTGTGTTATTTCTGTATATCGAAGCGAGCTTGTATGAATTGTCCGTCCCATTGGCGTACCTGTTGCAAGTGTAACATCGATTTTCGCTCACCTTTATCGACGTTCTTCACTCCCCCCTCCATCCCGTCTCGTGAGAATTTTCCCGGAGAAAATGCCGCTTCCCCTTTTCTTCCAAAAAAAGAAAAATATCCCCCACTCTCACCTCCACTGCATCAGAGTGCCACGTTTGTACATTTCGCCGCCGCTTACCGGTAAATCTCGCTCGCGAAATCTCTGCGTACTTTTGATCCAAATCTGCCCATCATCTCCACATTATATATAGTCGGCGGCACACGTTATTTCGCGTACTCGCACATTCCGATTTGATAGGCAGATTGCTTATCTCGCGTTCGATTAACTTCTGATTGATTTCGTCGCGTCGATTTGATTTCCTGCGGTCGGCGAGGCGAGGAAAAAATTTAGTTTTTCCTTTCTTTTTCGAGACGTTACGTGTACATGTCACGCCACGTGCTCGCGCATGTTTGGCTTAGCGGCGTTGCCGGCTCTTTCCAGTTCTCCTTGACGCCTCTAGCTCGACACGAAATTGAGAAAAAAAAAAGAGATTTTTGCAAAGCGTTTGGAATTTGGTTTGGAGTCGGATTCGAACGGTCTTGGTAAACAATTTTTTAGGATGTCTCAACCTTGCGACGCCACTTACAATTTCGAAGAGGCTCGCAATGTTTGTTTTGGATAATTAAGTTTCTGGGAATCCCAAATAGCCGTTGGGATTATCACGTGCTTCGAGAGTGATGTGTTTTATAAAGAGAGGGAAATTGTAACGCCCCGTTGAGAGGTTCCCGGTCAATGATAGGCGGAAAAATCAGTAGGAATCAGTTTTTGAGATTGGATTTTGGGAAATAAGTGGGAGAGTTAGGGCCCGCGAGAGGACAAGAGAGGACTTGGTTTCTGGCCTCGGGGGAACAAGTTGCTTCCCCCGACGCGCTATTATGGGTTTAGTTAATGTCAGTTAACAATTTGATTGGTATTAGTAAATTGGTTTGTGTATTGGTCGCGTCAGTTAAAATAGCGAGTATGTTGACAAACTTTTACTAATCCAACCCGCTAATTTGACGGGTATAGTGTAAACGAATAATCAGTGCGTTGATTACGAGTGTCTTGCGGAGTGTGTACAGTGTAACCGCTAAACTCGCCAACTAGTGAAATGGACGTGAGGCAACAGTACAGGGCGATCCGCCTTGAGTCCAGTTAGCCGGATCGAGCGCCTACATACAGGGCGATCCGCTTTGAGTCCAGTCAGCCAGATCGAATGCCTACTTACAGGGCGATACTCCGAGCCGCCAGCGGCAATCACCGAGCCTTCATGAGTGTTGTGATCCACGCTAAGAGATAAAACGTTAAATCGATCGATTCCCCCTTTCATTAGTAACAAACATTATGCATTATGTGTTTCTGCAATTACTTTTTTGAACTTCTCTGTATTTTAGTAGTTTGCGTATATGTGAAGATTCAGTATTATGAATATTTTGATTAGGTATTTGGACATTTGTTGGTATTTGTTTCGGGTTATCTGACAGACTCAATTAAATGGCTATAATCTGATTTTGACTATGTTTAGTGGTGTTGCTGTGTTTAAAAACTGTTTTTTAGGCTCGTGGTCAATATGTATAGTCATGGTTATGTGTTTTGTGCCTGACTGTAAGCACTACAGTGACCAAAAAGTTTTTTTACATTCGGAGGAAAGATCGAGAACCTTCAAAGCACTCCTTAGTTTGCAGTTGTCATATTATAATGCCCAAAAAGAGCCAGCGCAGCAATATGATGGCATTTTGTACCCCTCGGGTAGGTACAAGTAGTCGAAGTAATGTCTCCTGATTTATTTAGCATAATCTGCAATAGGAACATTTAATAAGATAAATATCTATAAAATCTATGGGAAGCAGAATACCTACCTGTGCGCTATATATTTTATCCTTCATGCTGGCATGCATTTCCCCTTTAATAACCATAAAATCAACATCCAACTGCATACTTTTTACATGATGGGATTCCAATGCTTTTTCACCCCTTTTTATCACTTTATTCTCGTCTTCAAAATCTCAATAATGTCGCAGATCTTCAAAACATGTTTGGATGCCATTTTCAATCAAAATTCTGACTTCAAATGGTTTTATTTAACTAAAAGTACACAAAATAAATCTCACTAGTAAATAAAAACATAACCTCAAAAATGTAAAATGGGCGAAAAATAATAATTAGACTTACCTTTTATCAAAAATACTTTGTTAAAACGTTGAACCGTCCTAAGTTTTCACAAAATATTGACCTGGCCACTCTTATTCACGTCCAAACTAATAACAAACTTGAAAATAAAATCTTCTTATGAGAAAATTGCACGCTTTCTCGGTTTGTTTGGAAAGGTTTCTTAGCTTCGCCCATTTGTGACGCCAGGCTTAGGTAGTCCATTGTCTAGTGTTCAGTCAAACTGTAGTTATCCAACGACAACGTTTTTGGCTAGATGGCTAACTCTCTAATGAGTCTAAAGGCTAAAGGTCTAATCGGCCTTGTATGAAGAACTGATTCCTCTCTGCTGTATCTACTCATATTTAATGTCAATCGTCCCACATCCTCATTGTCTGTCATTGTCTAATTCTAATCGTAAATGTCTAATGTTCAGTCAAATCGTAGTTATCCAATGACAACGTTATTGGCTAGATGGCTGACTGTCTAATGAGTCTAAAGGTCTAATCTGCCTTGTATGAAGAACTGATTCCTCCTGCTGTATCTACTCATAACTAAAGTCAATCGTCCCACATCTCATGTGCTTATTCTGTGATTCTAACTCGAGCTAAAATGGAAAAAGGAGATTGTATGATCATTGTCTGTCATTGTCCAATTCTAATCGTAATTGTCTAATGTTCAGTCAAATCGTAGTTATCCATTGGAAACGTTTATAGCTAGATGGCTAAGTGTCTAATAAGTCTAAAGGTCTAATCTGCCTTGTATGAAGAATGACGAACTGACACCTCTCTGCTGTATCTACTCATATTTAATGTCAATCGTCCCACATCCTCATTGTCTGTCATTGTCTAATTCTAATCGTAAATGTCTAATGTTCAGTCAAATCGTAGTTATCCAATGACAACGTTATTGGCTAGATGGCTAACTGTCTAATGAGTCTAAAGGTCTAATCTGCCTTGTATGAAGAACTGATTCCTCCTGCTGTATCTACTCATAATTAAAGTCAATCGTCCCACATCTCATGTGCTTATTCTGTGATTCTAACTCGAGCTAAAATGGAAAAAGGAGATTGTATGATCATTGCCCATCATTGTCTAATTCTAATCGTAATTGTCTAATGATCAATCTGTCAATGTGATGGGTGATTCATTGCAGTTGTTCAATGAAAACGTGGTTTAAAGGTCTAATTGACATTATGAAGGATCGGTTTCACTGTGCTGGCTCTATAATTCTTATTTAAAGACAACTGTCAGACATCTCATAGTTTCATTATCTGCTTTCTTCTCCTTACAGTTCTGGAATAGAACTGTTTGATTTTGGAGCAACAATTTCTAACTTAGTGTACTAGTAGCTCGGTGCATATATAGTTAAAACCATATTCTTATAGTAGTAGGTACAATAAATGTTCAAAATAAAAATAAAAAATACTTAAAGCATTTCGAGAAAACTTCCAAAAACTGAAAAACGTCATGACTATAGTGGACTTTAGAGACGATTTAGCCATAATTGGTATAATGCTATATTATACACATTCGCTCAAGTAATGTATCTTCAAAGTTTAGAAGGAACTTTGTGGCGGATTTTGAGAAAAATACCAAAAATCAAAATAATATGACAAGCCTAAAGTGCCCCTTAAAGTAAATTTAGATAAAATTATTATAAAACATTATTATACATGTCGGATAGCAAAATAATAATTCAAAGTTGATTTCGGGAAAACTTCTAAAAACCTTAAAAAGACAAGAGTGAAGTGCCCTTCGAAGACAATTTAACCTAAATTGGTATCACAATTTATTATACATATTCGGTAGTAGAATAGATGTCCAGGGGTTTAGTAAGAAATATTAACGTAAATTTTGACGAAAAAAACCAAAAAATTACAGGCATAAAATGCCCTATATAATTCTTTAAAGAAAAAATTGAGAAAATTTCCTAAACCTAAAAATAACAAGAATAAATTACCCCTTTATCGAAGTCTATCTTAATAGAAAGCCTATTAGGACGTCCTGGTATGGTAGCCTAAATTCAATTTAGAAACCACTTATATGTAGGACTAATTGTGAAAAAAAACACATTTTCTTTTATTCAGAAGACCTTAAAACCTCTAGAAATGCTAAATCTCAAATTCGAAAAATACGAGACAGTTAAAATAGCCAAAAAGATAACTTTTACTTATAAAGGTACGTAGTAATCCACTCTCCCCAAAATTGCTATCAGAAAGTATTTTTGTTTTCGATTTGGCAACAACGTAAACAAATAGAAGACACAAACTAATTACTTCCAATTAACAAACCCATTCAAAGTATAATCCGCTAATTTAAATGGTTAATTTCTATCGAATTCCGCTGTCATAATTAAAACCGGACGCGTAACGAGACTTTGAACGTCGGCCAATAAGTTATTGCCAAGTTTCGGTAACCAATAACCATTACGTGACCGAAAATATAATAAATTTCCTATTTGCGACAAGAGTATCGATTTAACCTTCATTTAAAGTTGGTATTAACTCGATGGTGTTACTTGAGTACAACCATGACGTTGAAGACTTTGTAAACGAATCTTCGAACTTTGTCCCACCTTTGCCCTAAAACTTAAACTTAAAACTTAGACAAACCATGAAGGACTTTGGAGCTTAACTCCAATTTAGAATTTATCCCAAAGTCTGAACTTTGAGAACTAAATTTGTACCCTTCAGTACCTTCAAATCTCATATCACATTTTATCGAAACAATGAGCTCGAGCTGAATTGAGCTAAACAACATTCAAGTAACATCAAGATTAGAGCAGCAACGTAGTGTAACGCGAAATGTAAACAACCAGCGCAAGCGTACTCCTTATCGGACGAGGCGGCCCACCTCAAAGAGGCCGCTTTGCTAATTGGGTCATAAAAACAGTTCTAGAATAATCGCGAATATTCATTTAAAGAAAGAGTGATTTATTACCTTCGGATCGTTTCTAGAACAAACAAATTAGGGAAGAATCATAGAGTAAATACTAGTAGGTTCTCGAGACATAATGGAGGACTATAAAAAGCGAACGCAGCATAAACGGACAAGTGAAATTGTATAAATAAATTAGCAGTTAAGAGTGTGATATAAATTAATTAGCTAGGAAATAGTCTGGATAGATTAAGTAGTGTTAAGACAGTGTGTAAATAAATTAGACGTTACAGTATAATATCAGAACCATGAACACGATGGAACACTTCACTTTACTAGAAGAAGAAAGGATTCATAATATTAATGTTCAAAAAATTGACGACAGCAACTCATTAATTTATTAATTCCACGTACAAAATGACTTTCTATGCACGTTTTTGGTTCCCCCAATGTTAAATCCTCCCCCGAAATGACACACCTGCCGAGATATCACGAATTTCAATCCTCCCCAAAATCACAACTGTCCGTACAGATCGTTCTCCGTCAGGTCCAACTTCTCGTCGCCCGTAAGGAAGGTGATCTCGCTGTTGCTCTCGCCGTTTGCCGAGAACCTGATCCTCGCCACCGGATTCCGGTACTTCCTCAGGAGTACGAGTACCGCGACGACGAGTACCGCCGCCAGTACGCCCGCGACGCCCACGACGATCGCGACCGGGTTCCGGGCTTCCTCGGGCGGCACCCTCGCCTCCTGGGAGAACGTCTTGGAGCTCTCGTCGAACGGATGGGTCAGTACCGCCTTGAAGTCGTCCTCGTGGCGGTACTCGGTCGTCGTCGGGAGCCGTTCGATAGCGACGTGCCCGTCGTCCCTCTCGACCTCCTTGTCGGGGTAGTAGTAGTACGGGCGGAGGTTGGAGTAGTCGTCGTCGTCGTTTTCGGTGGTTGTGGTTGTCGGTCTGGGGGTCTTCCTCGCGATCTTCCTCGTGGTCGGGGGAGTCTCCACGATCACGACCTTCCTGCGAGGGGTCGCTTTTACAATTGGTGTCGTTGCTCTTGTTGTAACACCTGCGGTACTACTGGGGGTACTGCTGTCTGTGACGACAGGAACAACCACGGGAGTTGTCGAGACGGTGGGTTGTTTGGTCTTGACGGTCACTACGGGTTTGGTGGTGGAATTGATCTCCGGCGTCGACTCCAGCAGCGGTGGTGAAGTGTCGTCCGGTGTTGTCTCGGTGAAGCTGTCTGTCGTACCTGTGACAGATTAAAATCTGTAAAACTAGTGCTTTTGGAAAACATTGGATGGGATAAGTCGAGAACTGTTTGGTTGGTAGAACTGTCCGTGAAATACGTGTAAACCGAAAGAAGGCAAAGTGGAGCTTCTAACGTGGAAACACCGTGATTTAATGGTACTGATCGCAAAAGGGAACATTGGAAAAATGAACGTCAAAAGTGGCCAAACTTAGCAAAACTTTTCACTTTTTGGATTTTCTGAAATAGGAACAAACAAGAAAAACCAAAAAGTTTCTCTCTCGATCGCCTTGACGACCTCTTTGTTTCTCGATGACACCTCCTAATTTAGCACATTATGATTGGAATCTTCTAACTTCAAATCAACTTCACCTGTTAAGCACGCGTCGAAGTAATCTGGGCAGCATCTATTGTTGGTGTAGCAATTGTCGTCGCAATCGCAGGATAAATGATGCGTATCGTTGAAATTCCCTTCTGTTTGTCCGCATCTGTTCCTGCAGGAATCTATCGTTATGAAAGCTTCGCTCGCTGTGTCCTCCCTGGAGACGTAAGAGGAACAGTTAAGGATAATGTGCAATTTGATAAAATGAAATAATGCAACCTTTGACCATCAATTTCGGGTAGGTAATGGCATATCGAAACAAATCTAGATCTAGAATCCTGGAATGTTCCAATTAAAATAGAACACTAATATAAGATAACACGTAACATCTGCGTCTGCATTCGACCCTAGAATGTCGTGTTTTCTTCAATTTTTACTCTGAGCTCTAAGCTTCTAACATTACTACGATAACTTACGTAGTCGTCGACGAAATCTCCTCATCCACGGTGCAATTAGGTATGACCCTTACGTCGTCAATGGCTATGTCGCTGACGTAACCGGATCCCCTGACGCCTTCTATAACGATCTAGAAGATGAATGCAACACATTTAAGTAATTCCAGGATCCAGATCCACCCTCCTCACCTGAAACTCCTCGTCGACGACTCCCAGCACGCTGAACGAACGGTACCACTTGTCGCCCTTGTTCCCGCTCTGGGAGAAGAACGCCTTGTTCGGGTCCAGGTTCCAGTTCTCGGTGTACCTCTTCAGGTACACTCGCAAGGTGCCGATGGTGCTGCCGAACATGTGGTAGAAGAACTCAAAGCAGACCTGGCCATCGATCCTGTCGAAGACGGGGGAGATCAGCCTCGCTGTGTCGTTCTCGTTCCTCGAAGAGGACTCGATGTACATGTAGTGGCCTGGAAGTGGGAAAAAGATGACTCAGGAAGTCCTGTGGGAGCAGAATGGCCTTGGAGCTCTTTTGGTAGCAGTGGGGAATTACGTTTGAAGCTTCAAAGCTGCGTTAGGAAGCTTTGGAAAGTTTTGAAGGTTTACTTTGGGACGCACTAGGACCAGTTTGTATCAGATAGTAATCTTGTGTTTCTATCTTCAACAAATCTTAATAGGTGATGGTCCCTGGCGCTTTCTGGGGAGGTTTAAAAGACTCCCAATGCTTTTCATTTCTCGCACAAGATTCATGCGGGGGGAAAAGTTATCTGGATGACTCAGGAAGTCCTGTGGACGCAGAAGGACCTTGGAGCTCTTTTGGTACCAGTGGGGAATTACGTTTGAAGCTTCAAAGCTGCGTTAGGAAGATTTGGAAGGTTTTGAAGGTCTATTTTGGGACGCACTAGGACCAGTTTGTATCAGATAGTTATCTTGTGTTTCTATCTTCAACAAATCTTAATGGGTGATGGTCCCTGGCGCTTTCTGGGGAGGTTTAAAAGATTCCCAATGCTTTTTATTTCTCCCACAAGATTCATGCGGGGGAAAAGATATCTAGATGACTCTGGAAGTTCTGTGGACGCAAAAGGACCTTGGGGCTCTTTTGGTAGCAGTGGGGAATTACGTTTGAAGCTTCAAAGCTGCGTTCGGAAGCTTTGGAAGGTTTTAAAGGTTTATTTTGGGACGCACTAGGACCAGTTTGTATCAGATAGTAATCTTGTGTTTCTATCTTCAACAAATCGTAATGGTGATGGTCCCTGGCGCTTTCTGGGGAGGTTTAAAAGATTTCCAATGCTTTTTAATTCTTCCACAAGGTTCATGAGGGGGAAGAGTTATCTGGATGACTCTGGAAGTTCTGGGGACGCAAAAGGACCTTGGAGCTCTTTTGGTAGCAGTGGGGAATTACGTTTGAAGCTTCAAAGCTGCGATAGGAAGCTTTGGAAGGTTTTGAAGGTTTATTTTGGGACGCACTAGGACCAGTTTGTATCAGATCTTGTGATTCTATCTTCAACAAATCTTAATAGGTGATGGTCCCTGGCGCTTTCTGGGGAGGTTTGAAAGATTCCCAATGCTTTTCAATTCTTCCACAAGGTTCATGCGGGGAAAAAGTTATCTGGATGACTCTGGAAGTCCTGTGCACGCAAAAGGGCCTTGGAGCTCTTTTGGTAGCAGTGGGGAATTACGTTTGAAGCTTCAAAGCTGCGTTAGGAAGCTTTGGAAGGTTTTGAAGGTTTATTTTGGGACGCACTAGGACCAGTTTGTATCAGATAGTAATCTTGTGTTTCTATCTTCAACAAATCTTAATGGTGATGGTCCCTGGCGCTTTCTGGGGAGGTTTAAAAGATTTCCAATGCTTTTTATTTCTCCCACAAGGTTCATGCGAAGGAAAAGATATCTAGATGACTCTGGAAGTTCTGTGGACGCAAAAGGACCTTGGAGCTCTTTTGGTAGCAGTGGGGAATTACGTTTGAAGCTTCAAAGTTGCGTTAGGAAGCTTTGGAAGGTTTTGAAGATTTATTTTGGGACGCACTAGGACCAGTTTGTATCAGATAGTAATCTTGTGTTTCTATCTTCAACAAATCTTAATGGTGATGGTCCCTGGCGCATTCTGGGGAGGTTTAAAAGATCCCCAATGCTTTTCATTTCTTCCACAAGGTTCATGCGGGGGAAAAGATATCTAGATTACTCTGGAAGTTCTGTGGACGCAGAAGGACCTTGGAGCTCTTTTGGTAGCATTGGGGAATTACGTTTGAAGCTTCAAAGCTGCGTTAGGAAGCTTTGGAAGGTTTTGAAGGTTTATTTTGGAACGCACTAGGACCAGTTTGTATCAGATCTTGTGATTCTATCTTCAACAAATCCTAATAGGTGATGGTCCCTGGCGCTTTCTGGGGAGGTTTGAAAGATTCCCAATGCTTTTCAATTCTTCCACAAGGTTCATGCGGGGAAAAAGTTATCTGGATGACTCTGGAAGTCCTGTGCACGCAAAAGGGCCTTGGAGCTCTTTTGGTAGCAGTGGGGAATTACATTTGAAGCTTCAAAGCTGCGTTAGGAAGCTTTGGAAGGTTTTAAAGGTTTATTTTGGGACGCACTAGGACCAGTTTGTATCAGATAGTAATCTTGTGTTTCTATCTTCAACAAATCTTAATGGTGATGGTCCCTGGCGCATTCTGGGGAGGTTTAAAAGATCCCCAATGCTTTTCATTTCTTCCACAAGGTTCATGCGGGGGAAAAGATATCTAGATTACTCTGGAAGTTCTGTGGACGCAGAAGGACCTTGGAGCTCTTTTGGTAGCATTGGGGAATTACGTTTGAAGCTTCAAAGCTGCGTTAGGAAGCTTTGGAAGGTTTTGAAGGTTTATTTTGGAACGCACTAGGACCAGTTTGTATCAGATCTTGTGATTCTATCTTCAACAAATCCTAATAGGTGATGGTCCCTGGCGCTTTCTGGGGAGGTTTGAAAGATTCCCAATGCTTTTCAATTCTTCCACAAGGTTCATGCGGGGAAAAAGTTATCTGGATGACTCTGGAAGTCCTGTGCACGCAAAAGGGCCTTGGAGCTCTTTTGGTAGCAGTGGGGAATTACATTTGAAGCTTCAAAGCTGCGTTAGGAAGCTTTGGAAGGTTTTAAAGGTTTATTTTGGGACGCACTAGGACCAGTTTGTATCAGATAGTAATCTTGTGTTTCTATCTTCAACAAATCTTAATGGTGATGGTCCCTGGCGCATTCTGGGGAGGTTTAAAAGATCCCCAATGCTTTTCATTTCTTCCACAAGGTTCATGCGGGGGAAAAGATATCTAGATTACTCTGGAAGTTCTGTGGACGCAGAAGGACCTTGGAGCTCTTTTGGTAGCATTGGGGAATTACGTTTGAAGCTTCAAAGCTGCGTTAGGAAGCTTTGGAAGGTTTTGAAGGTTTATTTTGGAACGCACTAGGACCAGTTTGTATCAGATCTTGTGATTCTATCTTCAACAAATCCTAATAGGTGATGGTCCCTGGCGCTTTCTGGGGAGGTTTGAAAGATTCCCAATGCTTTTCAATTCTTCCACAAGGTTCATGCGGGGAAAAAGTTATCTGGATGACTCTGGAAGTCCTGTGCACGCAAAAGGGCCTTGGAGCTCTTTTGGTAGCAGTGGGGAATTACATTTGAAGCTTCAAAGCTGCGTTAGGAAGCTTTGGAAGGTTTTAAAGGTTTATTTTGGGACGCACTAGGACCAGTTTGTATCAGATAGTAATCTTGTGTTTCTATCTTCAACAAATCTTAATGGTGATGGTTCCTGGCGCTTTCTGGGGAGCTTTAAAAGACTCCCAATGCTTTTCAATTCTTCCACAAGCTTCATGAGGGGGAAGAGTTATCTGGGTGACTCTGAAAGTTCTGTGGACGCAGAAGGACCTTGGAGCTCTTTTGGTAGCAGTGGGGAATTACGTTTGAAGCTTCAAAGCTGCGTTAGGAACTTTTGGAAGGTTTTGAAGGTTTATTTTGGGACGCACTAGGATCAGTTTGTATCAGATAGTAATCTTGTGTTTCTATCTTCAACAAATCTTAATGGTGATGGTCCCTAGCTGGCGCTCTTTAGGGAGGTTTAAAAGATTCCCAATGCTTTTCATTTCTCCCACAAGGTTCATGCGGGGGAAAAGTTATCTGGATGACTCTGGAAGTTCTGTGGACGCAGAAGGACCTTGGAGCTCTTTCGGTAGCAGTGGGGAATTACATTTGAAGCTTCAAAGCTGCGTTAGGAAGCTTTGGAAGGTTTTAAAGGTTTATTTTGGGACGCACTAGGACCAGTTTGTATCAGATAGTAATCTTGTGTTTCTATCTTCAACAAATCTTAATGGTGATGGTCCCTGGCGCATTCTGGGGAGGTTTAAAAGATCCCCAATGCTTTTCATTTCTTCCACAAGGTTCATGCGTTATTCATAGATAAGAGAATCTACAAATTTGTTTGAAGAAACCTTGAAATCATCTGTAGTAATTTTAGTTCGAACATCTACAAGAATCCCAAGAGCAATCGTGCATGAAAGACTTGTTTTTCCAATAAACGACTTCCCTACAAGACCTTCCGAGTAACTACGTTACCATCTTTCCCATTTCCCTTCGTATGGTCGAAACTGGGCCCAGTCCCGATGGAGCCGCTCGGCGTGCCATACTTTTCCCTCCTCCAGTCGAAGTCGTGGTTCAGGTCGGGAGTCCAATTGCAGATCTTCGGGTCCTCGAAGTCGCAAAAGAGTTGCGGCGACTCGCCGTTGGCTGAAAGGGTAAAGGGGACAATCTGGTATGTTTTGAACTCTGGACGTCTTACGCAGGCAGACCGGCGCGTTGTTATCCCACATTTTGCCGTCGCAGAAGACGTCGCTGGGGCCCCTCAGGGCGTACCCGGACCTGCAGAAGAAGTGCAGGGCGGCTCCGTTGTGCGTTGGGTAGATCAGGCCACCGTCGGGCTCCAGGACTTTGTTTGGGCAGGTGGGACCTGGAACGGAATTGCATCAGAGCCACAGCAATCACAATTCTGGTGTTTAGTGCTCACATTAGTATGGGAACAAGAGGGCATTGGCTAGCTTGTCAATATTGTTTCAGAGATGTGGAGACATGAGGAAAGATATATAAGCCTGCTTAAGAGATTATGAAGAGGACTTTAAAAGAGTTGACCACAGTGAAGTTTTGAGACTACTACATCAGGAAACTGGGTTGGATAACCAAGATATCGAGCTCGTTAAAAATCTATACAGATAGACAATCTAGACAAATACTTATTATTGAAGACAAGATCGAAGGAAAACTAGACGCAGACAGCACTCTTAGTTGAAAAATGTACTTACGTGACTTAACACTATCACTAATCATAATATCGTGATGATAACCAACCTCCAGTAATGAAGACTGTACTACAAGAAGAAGAAGTACTCACGGACGCATTTTGGCGGTGGAGGATCCCACTCCCTCCTTATGCACAGGCTGTGTCTCTCCCCGGCCCTGGAGTACCCAAGATTGCACGTGAACTCTACGTACCTCCCCCGTTGACGTCTCCTGATCTTCCCGTTCTTCAGGGAGATATCCGGACAGCCCAGCGCTGAAGAAAACGAAGAATGGAAACTCGTTTGAACAGGAATCTCCAATGTAATCATAAACATCTATATCTCTTTCTACTTACATAATCTCGGTGTAAGGGCGCTGGTCTCGGCGAGCACCTCGAACAGAACGATGAAGAGCGAAAAGTGGATCTTCATGCGTCTCTCCTTCATTTTCGTCATCTCGGCGAGGTCCGTTCTAACAATGAATTATCTCGTTTCGTTTTTATCTACTGGACGGATGTCGAATGGGAGATAAAGGGCGGAAAGAGACAAGTGAAACTCCGTCCATTATCGCCGTTCGGAAAAATGTGCACGAGAGGGACGATAATTGGAAATATGCAGCCTTGTCGAAAATATGTGAAATAGATAAACGTCGGAGGTTGCTGTGTTGGAAGTGGTAGTGATTTAAGATTAGCATGTGTAGGAGAAATTTCAAAACGTTTTGCTGATTTTGTAATGAAATATTTACTTAAAAGTATAATTCGTGTGTAACGTTCTTTACTAATTCAACTGGATGAGAGGTCGCTCTCAAATAGTTCATATGCCATTGATGGTGTTCCTCGAGGTTCGCACTGTGGTTGGTTTCAACTTATTTGATATTGACATCGTTGACAAATTACCTAAGCAGAGATGCAATATTTCGTGACGATATCTTGGAGAAACTTTTCTTATCCGCAGTGAAATTAATTTGTCAAACATATCGTTGAAAATAATTTCTTAAAATTGAGACGTAGTTACTGGAGCCTACATTTAAATCTGGTGATGTAATTGATTAAAACTTATGCTCGTGTAGTGTTGGTTGCCGTCA
Source organism: Cryptocephalus moraei (assembly GCA_946251905.1). Classification (NCBI taxonomy): domain Eukaryota; kingdom Metazoa; phylum Arthropoda; class Insecta; order Coleoptera; family Chrysomelidae; genus Cryptocephalus; species Cryptocephalus moraei. Next base: position 16,827,616 of record OX276465.1, on the reverse strand, counting down.
TATAAACGAGGGTAATTAAAATTGGTGCATTTCCTTGTTAAGAGCCTCAAAATACAACGACAATTTGTATTTGGAAGTGGGCTCAACATATAAGGGACATAATGGTTCTGTTTTCATTAATTTTTAGTAGCGGATAAGTGACGGTGGGTTTTGATTGGCGGAATCGTGGTTTAAATTCGAAAAATTCAGGGTTCGCGCCACGATTTCCTTCAATCAGCAACCGACCACCTTCTCTACCGTTATTGCGCACGCACATCTCCAACACCAATATATACATGTTCTGTGTCAAACACTACTGTTCCGTGCTCGTGTATGTTTTTATTGACGTTTCTCGCCCCCTTTGTTGTTTCCCACCTCGTCGACACCCACGAAGAATGGGCGTCTTCCTCGTCTTCACCGCGACAGATTCTTGTAGAATGGACTAGACAAGTAGAGCGGTAGTGATCACCTCCCCTAGTTAACTGTCTGTGTTCTCTTCATATTTCCTTCCCGGCTCGCCACACTTAGCACCCGGCCCCCCTGATGACTCCCATGAAGGAAGCGTCGCCTCCAGTGTCCGCCATGGCGACCCCGACGAACAGCAGCGGGAATCTCGTCGACGAGTTCGAGGAGGCCTTCCAGGTCAGTTGGGGGATGGCGATTTGTAGTTCTTCGGACGAGTTAAAAGGGTCCCCTTGGATAGAGTCCCATTTTGATACGTAGGTGAACTCGTAGCAATTTGAACGCATAGTCAGCTAGTACGTAGGTACAGATGTATCGATTTTATATACAGGGAGTGTAGGGACTACTATCTAACCTTTTGTTCCCAATTCAGAATATTACACATTCAAAGTAGAATCCTTATAGCGTGTTCGGATGAGACAATTTTATCTGCCGTGGAGCTGTCAAAATTACTCGATGTTCTACCTCGGATCTGTCAGAGCTATCTGAGAGTGCTCTGTCAATCGAACGCTTCCTTGCTTCTTCCGATATATAGAGCAACGTCGAGTGATCTTGGAACACTCTGAGAGCAGTTCTATCGCCCTTTCGAACGCGAACTTCTGAGAGAGAATTATTGGCTATTCCCACTCAAACGCAATTTATGCTCTCGGATTGCTCCCAGAGTGCTATAGAGCGACCATCCGAACACAATTAGATTAGTAGATAATTAACAAGGACAGAAAGTCTCAACACGCCTGAGGTTAGGTAATAATGAAGATATTGCTATTACACCAAGCGCCAGAATGTTCGGTCCAAAGAGATGTTAATTGTAGTTTTGATCACTTCGTTAATTTTGAAATGGGTTTCCACATAGCTTACCATGCTCCTGTGCTTCAATCATGTCGTTTGCTTCAATACAACAAGCCGTTATATGTTTTCAGTAGGAAAAACAAAGGGGAATGTCTAGATAAGCCACTTAATTATTGATATTAAGGGCTTTTTCGAGCCTGTGGGCACCCACATAAGTTCGCCATTAAAATCCTTTAACTGTATACCAAAAACAACTACACCGGCGGAAAGAGAGTGCAAAAACAAACTTACGTGGGTGAGGACCATTGCTTCATTTTGTCCAACAATCGTTTCTGAGCACACGACTCAGTCAGGAAGGTTAGGTTGATTTGGTTTGGCTTGTATAGTAAAATAAAACATTTGCACGTTTCTGAGCACACGACTCAGTCGGGAAGGTTAGGTTGGTTTGGTTTGGCTTGTATAGTAAAATAAAACATTTGCACGTTTCTGAGCACACGACTCAGTCGGGAAGGTTAGGTTGGTTTGGTTTGGCTCGTATAGTAAAATAAAACATTTGCACGTTTCTGAGCACACGACTCAGTCGGGAAGGTTAGGTTGGTTTGGTTTGACTTGTACAGTATAATAAAACATTTGCACGTTTCTGAGCACACGACTCAGTCGGGAAGGTTAGGTTGGTTTGGTTTGGCTCGTACAGTAAAATAAAACATTTGCACGTTTCTGAGCACACGACTCAGTCGGGAAGGTTTGGTTGGTTTGGTTTGGCTTGTACAGTAAAATAAAACATTTGCACGTTTCTGAGCACACGACTCAGTCGGGAAGGTTAGGTTGGTTTGGTTTGGCTTGCCTTCTTGCGTTTAAACCGCGTTTGTTGCCAGCATAAAATTATTTTTATCTATAAACATTAAGAAATATTATAGAAACATATATCAGTTATGGTTACCGCGAGATACCAAATCTGTTTCATCACAAAAACATAAGAAAATCCCTTTCTAAAGCCCTATTGCTCTTTTTCTGGTGTAATATCTGATATGGTTTCTGTAATCCTTGATTTAAAATTGTAAAGTATATTTTCTAACCGGCATTAAGAAGACTTATTCCAAGGTAATTAGAGGTAGCTAGCCAGTAGACAGTAGCTGTACTTTGCGAGTGGGGGGCGAAATAGGCAAGCTGCTCATCTGTTTACACGAAGTAAGTAACTCTACTGTATTTCTGGGCAGTGAGCTTGCAGGTCTTGAAAGAGTGTGCAATATGTCGAAAGTACGAAAAATTGCGATCCGCAAGGCGATACAACCTTTTTCCATAACTTTGTGCGAAGAGTTGGTTATAGAATTGAAAATGATCTGACAAGAAAAAGAAACAGACGGATTTGGGCCAGAAATTGGTTGCAAAAGACATCAGGAGCTACAAACATGATTATGAGAGAGCTATATTATCAGGACCCTCGTGAATATAAGCTGTTATGCCATTGACACCTTCACAGTTCGAAATTCTTTAAATTTAATTGCCAGGTACTGAGGTACTGTACTATGCGTTCAAATTAGGCGAATAGGATGCAAACTACTGACTTCAGTCTCGTGGGGGAAGGCAAGTGGCCAGTAAATTCAAAAAATAGTAAATAAAAGTAACTCGCATTCAGTAGCTGCCCATCCTTGCAGAGACAGTAACTCGGCCGATCTGTTTTAATAATAACAGTAGCTGGCATACAGTTACTGGCCTTCTCAACTGACCCGCTAGCTCGTACCGTCTAAACTCACCTTTAAGCTTTTGCTTATTTCGCTCTACTCTTGTAAGTAATTAAACTAGTGTACCGACTAATCAAAAATGAAACGTTCCAGCATTGCCTCAACGTCCTGACGAAAGAAGAAGCCGTCCCGACCTCCGACAAGGACGAGATCAAAGTGGAAGTCGAGCAGACGACCTTACGTTTCATCGACCTGGCGAGGCAGATGGAGGCGTTCTTCCTCCAGAAGCGTTTCCTGCTGTCCGCCCTTAAGCCCGAGATGAACGTGAAAGAGGACATCAGCGAGCTTCGCCTCGAGCTCGCCAGGAAGGACGAGTTGCTGAAGAGGCACTACGACAAGATCATCATGTGGCAGAACCTGCTCGCCGACCTGCAGAGCTACTCGAAGAGCCCGGCGCAAGGGGGCGCCGCGACGCCCGTCGCGGGCGGCTCGATACCGCCCTCGCCGTTGGGCGCGATGGCGGCGGGCGGCGCTGCCGTCGCGGCCGCCGCCGCGGCGGGCGGTCAGGCGCCCGGCCAGATGATGGGCGGCATGCCGGCGACGATGCAGCAGCTACAGCAACAACAGCAGCAGCTGCAGCAGCAGCAACAGCAGATGCAACAGATGCAGCAGCAGATGCTACAGCAGCAGCAGCAGCAGATGATGCAGCAACAGGTAGACCGACGTTGATCTCTCTCTCTCTTTGATTTCGTTTTTGGTAGCTTTTTGGTTTTTCGATTGCTCGATTTCTCTCGAAAGAGAGGTTTGTAGGTTGTAAAGGAAATGTTCTCTTGCCCGTCGGCGTAGCTCGACAGGATGACATATACTTTTCTGGGGTTTTTAGTAATTTGACTATTGTTAATAGCACGATCGTTAGATTGATGAAGTTAGATTCAATGGGCAGCTACCAGTAGTGCCCTGTGGTAGGTTTGTTGATTTTCAAAAGTATTTTAATATCATTTTCAGTGAGTAAAAATGTTGAACAAGAGGTTCTTGGCTCAGCAAGCAAAATCCATGATTCTAGAATTTCTCCACTGGCATTTCTACAGTTATCACTTGTTAAGTAGTATACTTTGTCCAGTCAGAATTGGAACACCAACAAAAACACAGCTAATGGCTTTTTAAGTGGTGAACAGCTTAAATGCCGCCTGGTCGTCCATGGGCGTATCATTACGGATAATAACTCTCTCACATCACTGCTTTCTCGAGTATAAGTGTCGAAGAAGACTCCATAGAAGAAGAAGAAGAAGAAGAAGATACAAACGAAGTGCCGCTGTCGTAAAAAAATAATTGCGACCCAATGGACTCTTTATTTCTTTATCTGTAGATATCCATACATTCACATATACGATTTTACTTGGGCGACTGCACGAACACAAACACCTGCATTTTAAAATATACCTACCAGTGCGTTTCTGAATAAGCAAAGAAATAAGTCCCATGGTTTTGTATAGAGGCAACGGGCTCTTTTCGAATGTCTTCGGTAAATTCAGATTTTATCAAGTGTTCCAATTGCTACTGGTTAGAGTATACCGCATACGTTTACCAGAAATTGCACAGCAGTTGCATCGATAAATTAATAAATATTCCGTACCACCCTCTTCTTTGGTTATATAGTATATTTTGAAAATATACTAGGCATAAAACATACCTCGAAACCTCATATTCACGATTGAAACTTCATACTTAGGGGCAAATTCAGAAACGGCACTCACATTCATTTCTACCTACACTCATTTGTATCTCAAAATGAGAGTAAGTGCGCCTTCTCCTCAATTTTGGAATGAGGGAAGTCTATGAATTCCAAATTGAGTGTAGTGCAGATTTTACTTAAAAATTGAGTGTAGGTGTAGGATGAGTGGCATTTGTGAATTTGGCCCCTAGACCAAGGGGTCGGCAAGTAGTTTTAGGTAGGGTCCGAATACTATGGCAAAATTTTAACGAGGTCCAGAAAAAACCAAATGATACTAATAAAATACCTATACTGGTCTTATATTTATGTATTATTATAGTCTTAAAGGACTTAATTGTCTTAAAGTATATTTGGCGGTCCGCAGTTCAATCTTTCGCGATCCGGATACGGACCGTGGTCCGCCTGTTGCGGACCGTTGCCTTAGACGTTCTAATATATACCATATACCATAGGTACCATATGAGAACTTCCCAATAAGCTTTTTTATTAAATGATCATATATTTTTATTAAAATCAGTCAGAATAAAGGGGTAATTATTCCTGCCATTTTTCGAGTTTTCGAAATTTGCTTGTCCGCTCCAAGGATTGCTTTAAAACTTTGAAATTATATTCATAATTGATTCTCTTTGTATCATATGATTAAATCATACAGCGTTAGGATCGGCCCATCGAAATTCGATCGGTGGCATTAAGAATTCCCAATAATTTCCTGTAAGCTCAATTTCCCAGCCTAAAAGTATATGTAATCTGTCACTGCTATCGCGTAATAACCCTGATCTCGTTTGTAGAATACCGGAATAGCACTGTAATGTAATTAGAGTTTTTGTTTTAAATTAGGCTGCAGAGCCAACCCATTGATGTTCCTATTTGTTTTTATTTATTGCCTCTCCACGTTGTCATTTTGTATTACCTTATACTATATTTTTATATTTTTTTGAGCATCGCAATGCTATTTGGTTGTTGCAAAACTAAGTGCAGCCAAAAAGTTTTAATCCATCCAGGTAATAGTTGAGAACTAGTGTGTCGCGGAATTCCCGAGTAGTAATTAGGTGTAGTTTCTATTTTAAAACATAAATATTCATCTTGCATGTTTTGGATTAGAATACTTTTTGGCTTGCATTTAGAACCCTACTGATTTAAAGAAGAACGGATGCAGTTGCTGCTCTTTAGTTTCTCTGTATATTTTTGTATACTAACTCTCAGGGGTTTTTTAGAAAGTGGCAATATAATTATTTATCTTTTTTCCTTTTAGTTTCGGAGAACGATCGACAAGTAAATGTGATATGTACAAAGTAGTTTTGATGAGAAATTGTACTACTAAATGTTAACATATATTGTCTACTTGCTCAAATGTGCCTTTATTATTAGATCTTTCCGTTCCGGATCGATTTCAATTGTAAAACTTTAAGAAAGAAAAAAAAAATGAAAAGGATCTATTGATTATTCGACTTCAGTCTTTGTTTTATTCTCCTTAATGTGTAATAGTGTGCGAAATACAATAAAACTTTTCGAAATAGATCGAGTTTTATTTTCTATTTGCTACAATCTAAAAATGGAGGGTTGGTATCCACAAATATACAATGAACAACACTTTATGTATTAAAAAAAGCGACCGCCGTACTATCGTGTATCACCCATTGGTATTATTTGAAAACTAAACGTTTGTTGTTAATCCAAAAACTTTCCATTTTTACTTTGTAAATTGACCGATGCCTTCGTCCACAGGTTAACGCTGGTTTGACCAGTGGGGGAGTCGCCTCGGGGATGCTCTCCCCCCAGCAGGCGCTCTTCATGCAACAGCAGGGGATGGGGGCGTCCCGGGGGCCCTTCGGACAACAGGCGCCCGGGGGAGTGCTCCAAGGCCCTCTGGCCTATTTAGAGAAAACAACGAGTAATATAGGTAATTATGGATCGTAACAGAAACTCCCTAATTATTAGCCTCAGATAGAACGCCACTGAGATGATATATAACCTCAAAAAATGTCATTAATAAATCTCTTTATTTACCTATGAAAAGACAATCCCGGGGCTTCCCCTGCATCGCTATTAACGTTACATATCTTGCACCTATTAACCATTGTTAAATGTTTTCTAGTTTTATCAAAATACACACACAAACCGCGTACACAACGAATTCTATCACGTGAAAGACTAGGACGCGATGTTGCCACTCATAACAAAAGTCTATATTATTTTAGATTTACGTACAACTGACCAACCACACGCAAAGTAGGCTGGATGTATACGCAAATCGTAAGCAAAGAATTCGTCATCTGCATTCATGCAACAGCGCAAAAAAACGCATAGAATGTGCTAAGATCTTGGCAATACATTATTTTGTAACCAAACGGGTCTAGTTATATTAATGGTCTGTGATTTTATAGACTTTTTTTTAGATGGGTAATGCTGTTAATGTATTCGGTTTCATATTAATTATCTTAAGAGTGCCCACAGTGACGGGTTCATTTTCTACATGTAACTTTGGTATAGTACTTAATATTCCGAGGTATATTCCACCCTTTGTTTTAGATTTCGCAGGTATCTCAGATGGCAGAAGGTGACGCGGGCGCGGGAGGGGGCGCGGGCGCGGTAGGGGCAGAGGGAGAGGCCGCGGCCGTGGGACGAGCCCGGGACAGCCCTACCAACCTGACTATGTAGCCCCCTAATCCAACGCGACGACGCCGCAGCCGCTCCTGACGATGCTGGAGATTTTATGTTATCGGTGAATATTCCACAGTACTCGGTGAGCGATTGGTTACAGTTGGGGTGTTTACGTTACCTGAAATGTACCCTTCGAGGGTGGGTTCACTGGGTTCTTACAATATGGCTCCGTAAAGTGATATCTTTCCAAATCAGCTTCTTTTATTGTATATTACCAGTGGCTTAAACGTAATTTGACATGCACACCTATGGTTCATAGAATTCAAATACGAAACTACTAAGGTGAACACCCCAATTGTTTTCTTCCCCGTAACACTACTCCAAGCAGGGACGGGAACGAGCGGCTGATAGTTGAAAATTAATCTTGTAGCCAAAATAGTCTCACATGTTTGAAGGATAAAGAGTGACATTTATAAATTTTGAAAAAGTAGAAAGGAAAGGAACCAAATGAAATTTGCTCTTTCTGATCTGTCACTTAAGTCTGGGAGTTTTGTTTTATGTTTGTTATTCGATGTAGCACAATTAACTTTGTTAATTTTAGTTATGTAAAGTTGGTCAGTATTGTTAATATCCTTAGTTTTATTTTACACGAATCTTAATGTAAGTTATTGTTGGGTGAGGTAATCAAAACAATTTTATGTAATTATAAATTCCAAGGCTTAAGTTCCTTATCTTTGCTAAATTAGTGGTTTGAATTATCCGAAAGTTGCGTTTTTGATTATGTCGGCCAACAAAAAATTTTTAGACGTAATTAAAACAATCTTACGATTCCAAAGTACGCAATTTAAACAAAGTTACTCTAGTTTATGGTTTTGTTTTGGGTATTGCTCTTCACTATTACCTTTAAGGTAAAAAAATATGAAACACGCCTTTGTTTTTAATAAGAGTTTATACAGTTATGCAGCATCTAAAACATACAGCAATACAATTCAATTTTACGAGATGTAAAATTGCAATTAATGTGTAAACTACATATGGAAATGCGAAAAGTCTTCTCTTCCTTAATACTTACTGGCTTTCCAAATGATGCTGGAAAGTTCAACAATATACGTTTACTATATCACCCAGTTAAGTTAAAACGCCTATAATCCAAGGAGAAACTCGACAAAATGTAGCCTAGTTAAATAGTTTTTCTTTTACCGATGATTCCAATCATCGATCGCTCTAGTAATAATTTTATATTTTAATAGAATTTATTTATGTTATCTCGTTACTTTACGTTTAGGTAAAACAAGGCAATACTAAATTTATATTTCTGTGATCGAATTAACACAAAAAGAAGGAGAAGAAAAATCGGGCACACGATATTAGTTTTTCATAGTTACCGTTGTAGATGATGAATTCTTTTGTGCATATTAATTTATTTGTTGTGTAACGTTACCGAATTTCAAAATTGTGATATGAACTTACAGTAAATAAAGGAATACTACACACTTTGTATTTACAAGCATAACTTATTATTTTATCAGGGAGTTGCTGATGCACTAATTATTCAACTGGAGTAGCTTTTGAATCGTTTTCATTCTTTTTTTTGAACGTTAAAGTACGAAATATGTGCTATTAGCGGTTTTTGAAAAGTTGGTTTTCCTTCTTGGAGCTCAAATGTAGTTTATATACTGCACCACAGATGGCAGCGCGCAAATAAATTTGTTCTCACCAATGAAATGCTTCATATTGTGCGAATAACGAAGTATAGAATAACCAGCAGGGACAGACCTCCAAATTCCACAGAAAACGTCACGATTTAAAGGTTATGTGGCAATGAGGTTAATAAGGTAACGTTCAGTTAATAAATCCTCGTAGCATTCCAGGATGAGGCAGCTGACGATAAACAAACATCTACTCCCATTGAAAGGACACTATTTCCTATGGAACGCCGGTAATACGAGAACAAATCACAACGTTCACACGTACTTAACCCTAACCTTGTCGCTTAGGTACTGGCCCCGTGGTCCCCTTCCTGTCCTCCTACGCGAGGCAGCTGGGCTTCTCGAGCGTGATCGTCGGCTTCATCTACACCATACTGCCGATCAGCGGCATGCTCGCGAAGCCCATCTTCGGCTCGATAGGCGATCGTTTCCGTTGCCAGAAGTTGCTGTTCCTGGCCGCCCAGCTGCTGACCGCCGCGGCGTTCCTCGCCATATTCTACTCGCCGCAGGTGGAGACCGAGAGGACGGTACGGTTCTCCTGCGACGACAATGTCCCCAGGTTCCATACGGTCACGACCACCACCTTGGACAGTTGCACGATGGCCGAGATGAAGAAGGAGACTGCCGTAGAAGAGTGTTCGGTAAGAGACCATTCTTAACATGTTTATCAACAAGTTTAACCCTCCTCGTGTTTTCTTTCGCTCTTCCCAGTTAAACTGCAACGTGACCGATGACGCTACTAAGAGCGTCCTCTGCGATCACTGGAATCTACGTAAGTTCTGCGACCCTTCCGATCCGCCCGGCTCGTTTTCCTTCACCGCCCTCGTCCCCAAATCGGAGATCTACCTACAGGACTCCACCATGTTGCTGAACGTCACCGGCATCAGCACCGCTGACGGGACGATCGGCGAAGCCTGTCCGATGGGGACGAGCATCTCAACTATGTGCCACATACGCTGTAACGATTACAGCATCAACGACGTGATAGCCGTGCCGGCCGTGGACGATAAAGACGTGTACGGGTTGTACGAGTTCTGGTGTTTTCTGATCCTGATGGTCATCGGGTGGGTCGGGCAGGCGATCGCCGTCAGCATAGGCGATGCGATCTGCTTCGAGATGTTAGGTGAGGATTCAGGGAAGTTGTCCTAAGGTATAAGAATTTTGTTTCCTTGTTATCTTTGAAATAAATTGCGGGGGTTACTTTGTGCGACTGGATCGTTCAGTTTATCCTATGCCAATAAAACTAATCACTTTAATAGTACTGACTTAAATACCACAATCTGTATAAATAGAATTATTACACGTATTAAAAGTATGAGTTGTTAAAAATTTATGGCTGACTTTCTATCCTGCCTTAACAAAACAAGAGGTTAACCTATTCTGTATTATCCTTCCTAAACTTTTCCTGGAATACTTATTCACGGATAGCCTTTCTTACCTTCTTTCTGGCATAATAATTATGAAACATAATTTTAGTTTTGCAGTCTCTTGGTATCTTTCCACAATTTCATTTATTAGCTCAGTTAATCCCTGTATTATCTTCTCTCCCATATCCTTCACCATGTCCAATGTATTTTCTTGCTGTCTAATGAATAAGTTAATGCATAGGAATCTTTCAATATGTTCAAATGGTAACTGTTGTTCAGTCAGAGCCAACTAAAATGCTTTCTTTGTGCATTTTCTCCAAAAAGTGGTCGAGTCGAGTGATTTCCTTCAAATTTTAAACTAAATTAAAATTAATGGTTGATTGGTTTTTTAAATTTTAAGGTGACAAACCGAACAGGTACGGCAACCAACGGTTATTCGGGGCCCTCGGATGGGGCCTCAGCTCGGCCTTTGTTGGTTTCCTGATCGACTTTCTCAGCAGAGGGAAGTCCCAGAAGGACTACACCTGCGCCTTCTACATATCCGCTGCGTTTTTTGCATTAGATTTCATTGTATCCTCTAGATTACAGGTAAAGATAAAAAGTATTTCAGGAAATCTATTACATTTCAAAGGTTACAAAATTAGGTAGTGGATGAGTTGTCTTACCTTATTTTGTTTGTTTATTTAATGTTTGAGGGATAAGATAAGGGTTGAGTAGAATATGTAACTACCTTGTGGTTTCCTTATGTTGATACCTATTTTACAAGTAAATTGGTACACTTTAGGATATGTAAGAACCACAACAAATGATATGGTTAAAATTGTATTTTGCGCTTATTTGTCCATCAATTGTATTCAAATGATCTACCAATTTTATGATGGTCCATTCCGTAACCATCACTTCAAAAGAATTGTTAAAGATAACTACAGTTGAAGTATAATTACAACAGTCTCTTAAACGAATCGTTACGCTTGTTTTGATTAATACATAGACACCATAGCACCTTGAACTGTACTCGGTAGCTATTGTTCTAAAATGTAACTGCACATACTTAAATGTGGTACAGTGATTCTGCAGGACATTAGGTCTATTTGTTAAATCTTTGGGCCCAAGCAATATGACTCATTATTTGCCATTGTTTTCAGTACTCACAGAAAAATATATCTGCAAACATAGTGAAAGATGTGGGTAAATTACTCTACAATGTCCACACCATCGTCTTCTTGCTGTGGTGCATCAGCGTTGGTATGTGTACCGGTTTGATATGGCAGTTCCTTTTCTGGCTGGTCGAAGATCTGGCATCCGCCCAAGGCTGTGAATCTTACAACAACGTCAAGACTTTGGAGGGCATCATACAAGCAATACAGGTAATTTCGCTTATTTCCTACAGTTTGAATTCGTTTCGAAGAATACTGAAAATATTCGTTTGCAGTGTTTGTGCGGCGAGATTCCGTTCTTCTTCTTTTCCGGATGGATAATAAAGAAATTGGGCCACGTCAACACGATGTCGTTAGTTCTCTTCGCCATCGGCGTCAGGTTTACCTTGTACTCGGTCATATCGAACCCGTGGTGGTTCCTACCGATAGAAGTGATGAACGGTTTGACTTTCGGGCTGTTCTTCGCGTGCATGGCTTCGTACGCAAGCATCATAGCTCCACCGGGCACTGAGGCTACGATGCAGGTAAATACAATGGTCTCTTTTGTAGGTTATGTCTAAATTGATCTCATCAGTTTCGGCTGAGATTATATATGGGAGATTCCATGTCAAAATCCATTCAAAATTCATTGTGATTTCAGGGTTTGGTAGGTGCCGTTTTCGAAGGGGTCGGTGTATCGGCTGGGAGCGCCCTAGCGGGGTTCATATATGAACGAGTGTCGGGTCCTTTGACTTTTAGATATTTCGGATTCGGAGCGTTCATCGTAGGCGTTCTTCACGTCATGGTGCAGTACTTACTTAAGTTAAGAGGTAAAACATATGAGAAAAATGAATTAAGTGAGTAGGTTGGATTGTGTAATTGAAGGATTGATGGGTTAAATAAATGTGTACCTAGTTTGTAGTAGTAGAAATGGGTATTGTATTGATTTTAGTATTTTATGTAACAGTATTAAGTAACAGTAAAAAGCTCATTTGTGGTTGATGTAACTTAAAACCTTATTTACATACACTTGGTTTTGGGTTCTAACTTTTAGATTATTAACAATTTCAAGAGACCTAGTGGTTAGATATTAGCTAACTTAGCTAACTTAGCTAATATTAGCTAAATGAGCTGATCACAGATTACATTAAGATAAAAATCCTGGCGAAAACAATAATATAAGGCTGGATGATACCTCATATATCTGATAATATGTATTTCAAGACAAAAAGATTTGCAATCATAAACCATACACACAAACAGTTCTAAACCTCCTTTAATTCCATTGTTTAAAAGATTTCTGTACCTACTATCTTTTTTATCACCTTACTTAGTAATTGTCATCCTCTTAACGATTATCAGTAGTTTAATATATTCCATTACATTAATTTTAAGACTACTATAGCGAAATTACAAAGAAAAGCCACTAACGCCAATTTCCCTCATTGCAAATATACTTATTGATGATATAATGACACCACTCTCTGTTCTTATGATGCTCTTCATTCCATTTTCTTAATGTTTTAGATACGATGGCGGAGTATTCCCCTCCGGACGCGGCGCTGGCGAAGAAACAGGACGAAGACCAAAGGGAGCTTGCGTACGTCGACTTATGACGTCGCAGTTGCCTCTCCACGCACTAGTTAAAATTTCTCTTAGATTGTTTCTACTTACCCAGGTATCCTTGCGTTTACGGCGAGAACGAGCTCTCGACTAAGATCTGTTTAGTTCCTACAAAGGTTATGATGTGATCATAATGCTTTTATCCTCTTGATCGCTCGACTGGTTTATTACGTCGATTTTATGGACGCGATAACTGTTTGGTTATCACGTCAAAGTCCTTAGGAAATTATTTTACTTAATTTTGACCTTTTAGCTCTCTCTCTGGTTTTGAAACGGGAACGGTTTTTGATTGTGTCGTGACCGTTGATAGTAGTTACCAGTTGGATGAACTAGTTGAATGCAGTCACTTGCATGTAAAAATAATTCCAGTGTAATTTATGACTATTTATTTAGTGATAAGGACTTTTACCAAAAATTTGATTTTTTTTTAGGGTTCCTTTGTTATACAACGACCTTGATTCTTGTTATCAGTATTAATTGTAGTGAATTGTTTTACACCCCAACAGTTGTTATTAAATGGCAAATTCAAGCAAAGTCTTACATTTGTTCTCACACATTCCAACTCCTTTATGGTGGGGAGATGGGGAAAGGGATCTCTTCCTGCATTTTAGCTTAATATCTTTTACAATTAGGTTACCTACTATTGAGCAAACTGTTACCTTTAGGTCAGCCAGTGCCGTTTTTACCTATAGGCGTAGTGGGCGTACGCCCAGGGCCTCGCACCGAGGGGGGCCTCACTCACTAATAAAATATTTTTTTCCCATTTCACCATTTTCAAGTTATTCAAAATAGAAAATTTTCAATTTCGGGGTAGTCGAAAAATAACCATCTTTCAACGAACAATTGGGTTTATAGAGGTCATTCAAAAACGAATCTCTTTCTTTATTAGCCACATTTTTGTTTTAAATATTTTGTCCCATAAATTGAAAGTTTTTCAAGTTATTAGTGAAAAGCGGTTAAAAAAACGTTCATTTTTTCAATGAAAAATGTACGGTTTCAATTGTGAATAATTCGAAAAATATTAACTTTACAAAACTTAACAAAACCATAGAACAAAATTAGCTTAGAATTGGTCAATTTATTTCCGGGTTTATGTTGATTTAAACTTTTTTTACTCCATAGAAGGGGTAAACCACCCCTAGGGAAAAAGCACACTTCGGCACAAGTCCAACTTTGAAGAGGGTTATAGATATACTACCTATATCCCAATTTTCAAAGAAATCGACTTTGTTTCCCAAAATTCCACAGTTTTATGGGTTTTTACCGCTGATGACTGGACCAAACGCCTTTCAAATGTTAGAACCAGAGAATAAGGAAAAAGTGAGAATGATTACCATTTTGTAATGAAAAAACTAAATGTAAAGACTGCTTACAAATACTTCTATGAAAATGGGCTCCTTACCGCTTTTCCAAATATTGAAATTTATTTAAGAATAATTTTTTGTGTATGATGGTATCTAAGGCTTCAGCTGAAATGTCATTTTCTAAATTAAAACCAATAAAAAGTGTAAAAAAAACCAGTATGAAACAAGAGCTATTAGATTCTTTAAGCATCCTTAATATTGAAAATAATATTGTAAGTAAACTAAATTTTGACGATGTAATTGATGAATCACAAACAAGAAAATAGCCAAAAGGAATTCTAAATATTTCTAAAATAAGAAAATTTATTGTATTTTTTAAGATTTTACTTTATATATAACAGTTTTAACATTGAAATGCATAAAATGTGATTTACCTATTTCATGGCTTTTGTAAGTACCTACACTGTTAAAGCATTTATAGTGTCATAGTGTATATATGTGTCATAAAGTTTATTAGCAAGTAGCAACATTAAACCAATGTTGGTATACAGAGGGCCTCATTTTTATATGCGCTCGGGGCCTCAGCATTGGTAAAAACGGCACTGAGGTCAGCACATTAGTAGGAATATAAATAGTATTCCTAGAGGCAACATGAGTTGGCAAATAGTCTTCAGTTACCCCTATTGTCACAATAGCTGAGATTGTAGAAATTTGATAGTGTGAAAAAGATAGAAATTAAAGTTTTCAAAAGTCACGTTCAATTGGAGAATAGAAATTTTTCTCGCGTATTGATGGCCATAATGCTTCGTTTTCAAGACTTTTCAATGGCCCAACCCGTTTTGTAATAATTAGGTACTAAGCATTTAAGGGAACCGCGTTATTACCGATTTTTACGGATTTCCTACTGACACGTTACAGCTCAATTTACAGCTGTTAAAAATATTTATACATTTCACACAGAAGTTTTCTTTCCTGGGGTCAATAACTTTTGTGTAAGATAAGACGAAATAATAGTCTAACTAGTCCACACTAGTCTAAGACCCAAATTTTAAAAAATGACTACGTAGGTATATTGGTTATAAAATGACCGACCGAGTTGACTCGACAACTTATAAGCCATTTAATACTCTCGATCGGTCTTGCTTTACTTTACATTACATAAAACAGACCGAACAATTTTGAAACAGCAGAATCATCATATCTAAAAGTGCGTTATGGATTCCGTAGTAAAGTGACTTCTTGGCGACGGCGTTTCTTACATTTGAGACATGAGTCATGTGATCTGGATGTTATTTTCATGTTTATAGCACTTCGATGGTTTCCTGTTGATGGGGTTTCCGGCAAGTCGCTGTTTTCGGTTCGCGGGTAGCTTATCTGACAATTCTGTCATTTCCCCTATACTTTAAATTCCCCACGCCCACGACTACACGTGATAACTATCTCGTTATCACATCCCCAAATCAGCCACATTAGGAAGTAAAGTGGTATATAACGTTGGTAAATCACGAACAAACAAAAATTAATAACGAATGATATATTGTTAAAGACACGGACCCTCATTTACAACTTGGAGGATTTGCGTATTAATAAATTACACTGTGTTTCAGTTTTAATAGATGGTTGCGCGAATTCTAGATTAATTTTCTTTCAATTCAACGAACGCAGGCTAGAATTGTGTGCGAAGCACACTCTCTCCACGTCTTTTTGATGATTAATTTACGAACAACGAGATGCTGATAAGAAATCAATACAAATACAACGTTATGACCTTACTTTACCACATTTGTTATGATTGATAATTGTTCACATTCACCCCCATTCCCATGATGATGTGTCATGGTGCCATGGTGCGATGTAGTGTAATGGGTAATGGGATATCTTTTCAGTCAACACCCCGACCGTTTTCCTTCCACTTGAGAATTGAAATTGTGAGATTGATTTTATAAACTTGAAAATTCTTGATCTGAAAGTTTATATAATCTGAAGTGGAGGGAACGGTCAGGTGCTGACTCGAGAGATATCCCATAACATGCACTTATATTTATATCACACCATGATATTATATCGTTATGGGAATGGGTAGATGTGAATAATCACAACACTTACGGTAAGAATTTACGAGGGTGGCTCAGGCTAGCGTTTCCAGGAATCGTCGGATGCTGGACATGTTCAAACCATTAGCACGCAGGGCGTGATTTAGTGTCTTGCACCCTACGAGAGTTAAGAAGGGTGAGAAGGATCATCTGCTTTCAAGTGCCGATCTCTCGACATTCAACTCTCTCTACGTTACCCCCTAGACTAGGATGACATTAGCTCAACCAAATAGAATATTAATAGGTATGCATGTAAATCAAAAAGTAATTCGTTTCAGGATATGAGACCTTTTTAAAATCAAAGTCAAGGTGAAAAGAAATGATATTTTTCAAAAAGTGCATGTTATTTTGACAGATAACGGCGAAAATTGCAAAAAAAATAGTTTTTTAAATGAATTTAAAAAACACGTAGGTACAAAAGGAAGAGCTAACAGTTTTTTCTTCTTATTGGTTTTTGAAAAGAGCTTCTGTGAGCGCTGGCGATTACGTCATGCCGACTTAGCATAAAGGGAATCACGTAGCGTGCGGGGAACACAGGAGGCACGGATAGATCGTCAGGGACGACACTTGACTTGCGATTATTGAATGTGTAACACGGTCATACATACTTTAGAATAAACAGTAGAAACCGCCTTTAGCGTTTAGATTGTTGCTCTACAACTTTGTTTCTAACAAGTCAGAAGTGGGATGAAAAACAATGATACGAAACAATACTTTAGGGACTATCAATTGAAAAAAAAACAAACTCTACCGAATATTGGATAATGGAAAAACTGCCTGGGTCGTTCCGAGGCTAGCAAGAATGCAGATCTGTCGATTGTGTCATGACGATGCAGGGCACTTCGGTCTGGAGAAAACGCTAAAACGAATTCAAGAAAATTATTGGTTCTCCAAGATGAGGAAATTTGTAGGGAAGTACGTACGCGCATGCTTGCATTGTGCTTACTACAAAACATCGGGACGAACCGAAGCTGGGAAACTGCATTCTATTGAGAAGACACCTATTCCGTTTCACACACTTCACCTCGATCATGTTGGACCATTTGAACTAAGTAAACATCACAATAAGTTTCTGCTGGTGGTTGTTGATGGCTTTACAAAATTTTGCATCGTGGAACCTGTGCGCAATCAAAAATCGCGTCATGTAATACGCGTGCTTACAAATATTATTCATCTTTTTGGCACACCCCATAGGGTAATTACGGATAGAGGAACTGCATTCACGTCGCAGTCCTTTACGATGTTCTGCACCAGTTACGGTATTAAACACATTTTGAATGCAGTCGCTTGTCCTAGAAGTAATGGACAATGCGAACGGTATAATAAGACCATAGTTAGCGCCCTCGCCACTACGGTAGCAGGGAAGGAACCTGATACGTGGGACCGCTATGTGAAACCGATACAAGGTGCTTTAAATAGTACGTTCAATAAAGGCATCAATACGACACCCCTGGAAGCTTTGATTGGGCATAATGCTCGATTCGTGGGAGAATCTTGGATTCTTAGTGCAGTCCAGGACAACTTACATCGTTTGGATCTCAAGGAGATGCGCAACAAAATTAGTAAACATATTACGGAAGATCAAAGAAAACAAAAGGAACGTTACGATACGAAGCACCGTGAAGCTCTGAAATATGCTGTTGGAGACTTAGTTTTAGTACGAATAACGAGTGACATTGCCACAGGGGCAAGTAGGAAACTGTTTCCAAAGTATAAGGGCCCTTTCCGTGTCGTTCGAGTACTTATCAATGATCGGTACGAGGTGAAAGATCTCCGAGAAGGTGCTAGGCGGGGCCACACAGTTGTTTCGCCTGAACATATGAAAAGATGGATAACGATCCAAACCGATGAGGGTGAGTACATTAGTACATTGAGGTTACTTGAGTACGTTGAGGTTTCGACTTTCCCGATAGGGTTAAGGAAAATTTGTTTAGTCCAGATCAGGGATCGTGGTGTGAGATCTGGGATCTCTCGGGTATATTTTGTCCAGATCAGGGATCTTGGTGTGAGATCTGGGATCTCTCGGGTATATTTTGTCCAGATCAGGGATCTTGGTGTGAGGTCTGGGATCTCTAAAGTATATTTTGTCCAGATCAGGGATCTTGAGGTGAGATCTGGGATCTCTAAGTTATGTTTTATCATGATCAGGAATTTTGAAATGAGATCTGGGACTCTCTAAGTTTTTTTTTTGTTTTTTTTTGTCATATCAGGGATATTGACATGAGATTTTATTTAGTGAGATCGGGGATCTCTGTTGTCCAATCTGGGATTTGCTCTTTTCCCCTTCAGCTTAGTGATTTTTCCCTTGTTTCAGACGAACGTTCTCAACCTAAAGCCTGAGGACAGGCTTTTTGCAGGATGGCCGAGTGTGAGCGCTGGCGATTACGTCATGCCGACTTAGCATAAAGGGAATCACGTAGCGTGCGGGGAACACAGGAGGCACGGATAGATCGTCAGGGACGACACTTGACTTGCGATTATTGAATGTGTAACACGGTCATACATACTTTAGAATAAACAGTAGAAACCGCCTTTAGCGTTTAGATTGTTGCTCTACAACTTTGTTTCTAACACTTCATTTTAGACCTGCTAAAAAATGATAAACAATTTATTTCGATAATTGCAAAAACCCGTAGAAATTTGATTCTTTGAAATTTGAAAATTAATTGAAAATTCGAATTTCAAAGATCCTCCCGCTAAAAATGAAAATTTGTTTCTAAGAAGGTTTACTGAATTAGCTTGGCCGGTGACCTTGTGGGCGGGCGCGCAAAATGTAGATGTTGAGTTGAGTCTCGCTCTCTCTTCATTACTGCATCGCTCTTTCTATCTCATCGTCCACTTTCTCTCTTTCCGTTCTGCAAGGTCACCGGCCAAGTTTCAGTTCGGTTGTACAGAGAAAAAATAACAAACCACTAACTTTATTTACCGTAATAAATAACCTTTTCCCAAATAGGTATATAGTTGTTTTTTCTTTTGCAACATAGTACTTTAAAAAATTTAAAGGATAAACGATAACTGTTTATTCAATCTGTTTCATAAATTCCCCTTTTCACCCTAAAATTTGCTCATGCTCACGAATTCGCAGTAGAATATTTATTTGTTCTTAGAAAAATATATGAGTATTATATAAATGTAAATAAACAGTATTAAACAGGAAGTACTAAATAACATACAAAATAACGCAGGGCAGGTGCATCGTTTGTTTTTCAAATTTCCGATCACGTGACTTAAAGTCGACGGCAGTGTTGCCAACAGGTCGACACCGATATATGCACAATTTTTTTAGGGATCACTCGCAAATTACTCACAACTACAAAATATCAACGTCGACAGATTTTTCATATATAAGTTAAACAAAACGAAGGAAAATTGTGTAATAGTTGAATATGTAGTGGTTAGTGTTTACCATATATGTAATATTGTTGCGTCGACGTTATATTATAGCGACCATAATATTATACAGGGTGATCAACAATGACTGTTTGAGTTGGCAATTCTACCTGGAGGATTTTTTTGCCTAAGGGTTTGCAATGCTACAACCAGACAAGGCGTATCAACTTATAGGTTGCCTCAAGCGATCCTGACCTACCACAACGTCATCTACGTCACACGGTGACCGGCGATGCAAAAAATACTTTGAAAAACTCAAAACTGTTGTCAATTACAAACGAAAACGCCAGCCAAACGCCGAATTGTCAGAGTAATACAGAGCATAGATGAAACCAGAGTTAGATTAAACACAGGTAATAAAACTCAGACCTGGGTCGCCAGTCTACGTCACGAACTCCGCCTCCCCTGCGCGACCCCCTCGCCAGGAAGTTTGTTTCATTTATTTCACAAAACAATCAGCGTTATGTAAGTGGCTGGATCGACATAGCAGCGAAGGCCAAATAAAAGAAGAAGAAGAACAATCAGCGATAAGATTGTAGGTTATGTGAATAAAAATTAACGCTTAAAAATGAAACTCGAAATACAGAACAATGATTTAATTAAACCGGCTAAAGGTAATGCTCAAAATGCCCCCCATTTTGGTCCAGACATAAAGTAACTCTTCTTTTTAGGCTCTCGAAGATATTCACCAGCATATTGGGGGTAATGTTTGCCACTTCCTGAACTATTGCCTCCTGCAGCTCCTCTTCAGTATGCAATATATTCCTAAAGACATTGTCCTTCAAGAGCCCAAATAACGCAAAATCTAATGGGGTGAGATCTGGTGACCTACTTGGCCATATGCCCTGACTAATTACTCTGTCGCCGAAATTCTCTCTTAAATATCCCATAGTAGCACGAGCCGTATGTGCCCTTGCAGAGTCTTGTTGGAAATATTCAATTTGATGCTCTTCGTCTGTTAATTGGTTTATAAAAGGCCTCAAAAAGTGTTGGATATATCTCTCCGAATTGACGGTAAAATTAAAAAATATCGGCACATACACCCGCGTCCTTGAGACTGCCAACCAAACTCCAACTTTAACCGGGTGCAAATTTGTCTCTCTGATAGCATAAGGATTTTCACCTGACCAAATTCTGTAATTTTGTTTATTCACATAGCCGTTGAGATGAAACCAGGCTTCGTCGGAAAAGAAGGTGTTGTGAAGGATATCATTATTATTTAATATGTCATTGAACCAATTGCAAAATAAAACTCTCTGCGGGTGATCAGGAGGCGTTAATGACTGGACGATGGAAATTTTGTAAGGGTGATACTTTAATTTCTTTTTAAGCACAGTGGAGCAACTTCCATATGATAAACCTGTAAAACCGTGAATTAGAACAACATGAAAATGTGGAAGTCTTATGGGTAAGAATGAAAATTGGTTGAATAGGAGGCATAAGGACCAAACCTGTTTGAAGTGAGAGCTTTCTTAAGGATTTGCGAGGACTTCTTTGCATTCGAGTTCTGATATCCTCGACAACTTCCTCGTTTAGAGTAGAAGGTCTACCAGTTGATTTTTGTTTGCTTACGCTCCCTGTGTTTAAATAACGTTCAACTACTCGCATACAATGCTGCTGAAAGACAGCAAAAGTGACCAAAGTCTCCGGAAACATTTCCTGAAATTGCTGATATGTCGCTTCGAGAGAGTACTGCCAACCAGTAATTGGGTTATAAATCCCGCTTCGAAAGTACGCCATTCCAACGAAAATATCGTGTTGTAATGTGAAAACCATTTTAAATAAATAAATTTGAAAAGAATAACAGAAATTTGAATTTGACATAGCAAATTCAAATTACCAGTTGTACCATTTAAAAATGAAATTCAGCATTGCCAACTCAAACAGTCATTCTTGATCACGTTGTAATTATTAGCAACGTAATAATAATTGGTCTTTAGTTTACTCACAATCCATGAAATTCCTCATAAATGTGAGTAATAACTCACACATTGGCAACCCTGGTGGACGGTCCTATTTGTCGAATGGTCGACCCCTTCTCCTATCTCACAAGGCGCCGTACATCGATCATCACGTCCTTCTCTAATCACTAACGTCGGAGAGAGAAACCACCAATAAACAAACGCGCCAAGGTCGGACGATCTACGCATTGCGCAGACGCGTTACTCGGACGGTTGCAGATATCGGATCGGATTTGTTCGTTGTTCGCATTCGCATCGCCATTTTTATTCCAGTCGTCGGACAGTAAGTCGCGTCATTTTTTAATCCTGTTCAATTTGCATTAATCGATAAATCTAAGATATCTCGCGTTTTGTTTCACCTTCATAGTACATTTCGTTTGCACACGTAACCGAGAAAGTAAGTACGATCGTATGCACGAGAACGCCAGAATGACCCACTGGCGCGATCTCGTCCGCCATGTTTCTTCCGTGCATGTGCTCAAATGTGTTTTCCCCTAAATGCAGGTCTAGATGGAGCCGAGGGGACGAGGGAGAGCACGTGGTCGCGGCCGCGAGGCGCCGGCCGCTCCGGGCGGACAGCCGCCCCAGCAACAACGCGGCGGAGCCCACCGCGGCGGCGGCGGCCGCCCGATGCCTCCGGGACCTCCGCAGCAGGCCGGCCCGTGGAGCAGGGCTCCGCAACCCCAGCAGCCGCAGCAGCAGGCGCACTGGGTTCGACCGCAGCTGCCGACGCCATCCTCTGTAAATATCGCATTGTCCCCTTAGGTCTTTTTGAAAACTTAACTCGCAAGTAGAGATAGGAATTCTGGTTCGTTTAACGAAAATGATTCGGGTTGATTTACTAAAACGGATGGGTCATGGATATTTTACACACTTTGCGTATCTTTCACAGGGCAGCCTAAGTTCATTTATTTTGCCATAAGGGCTGGTTCACTTAAACCAGTTTGTGAACTAGGCCAAGGATCATTGGCGGTTCTTACTTTGGCTGACATTTTCCCCAAAAATATAAGACATATATCAGTCGAAAGTATTTCAAAAACTTGTTTCAGAGACACCAGTCTTATAGCGCAGAGACGATCTGTTTAAAAGTTATGGTACTTTCAAAATGCGATTTTCCAGAAGAGGTTATCTCGTCAGAAATTAAAAATCACCTTTCGCCCATCAAATACTGTTGAACATGATGGTCCACTTCTTTTTTTTTTAATTCCTTCTGGTTTCTTTACAAAAAAATAATTTCACTTTTTAGGTTACATCCGCGAGCGGATCACTTTCGTTCTTAATAAGTACTTCTGCACTAATAGGCGGACATCAAATTCATTCCATATCGCACGTTTGTACTCCTCTTTATATATTTTTCACTATTATTCACGCGCAAACTCTGCAAAATATGTTAAATGCGAATTTTCTTTCGATATGACCAAAATTGTTTTCCTTTTGCCACAAAACACCCTAAAACACTTGATATGTCTATGCATTCATCATGGAATGTCAAGGTTTTTATTCTGGCTACGAGACCGCCAGGGCGATGTGCACCCGAACTGGGGCTCATGACATTTCACATTCTACAACAAATTCTGATGATACCTATTAGGCTCAGTGAGTACATAATTGATCCTTGCCCTCTTGCATTAACAACATACATTTTAACATCTCTAGATCCCTTCTATTCCAAGTACCATCCGTCATGTCGGCCCTTTAGCCAGTGCCAAAACTGCTCTCGGCGTGGCTGTCAATAGTTTTTGAATATGGCGAAGGCACGAAAACGTCGTTGTTTCTAATCGTGTTTTTACACATTTTTAGGAATTATTTCGACGCGAAGTTAATGTCATCGTTTAGTTGAAGCATCGAACTACATTTAGACCTTAAAGCGAGTAAGAATTAATTACGTAAACACTGAGGAATTCCTCTTTGGAAATAGGCAATCTTGGTGTTTTTTTTTTCAACATTTTATTTTTTTTCTCAAAAACTGGGCGTCTCCGCAGGTACAAAGTATTTTTCCCGGTATCTCCAAAAGCCCCCTTTTCAATATATAATTTTTATTTTTCTTTAACTCGGGTTCAATAAGAAAAATCGAATGGGTCATGGATATTTTACACACTTTGTGTATCTT
This sequence comes from Cryptocephalus moraei, assembly GCA_946251905.1. Classification (NCBI taxonomy): domain Eukaryota; kingdom Metazoa; phylum Arthropoda; class Insecta; order Coleoptera; family Chrysomelidae; genus Cryptocephalus; species Cryptocephalus moraei. The sequence goes on along the minus strand of OX276465.1, from coordinate 16,803,678 downwards.
TCACAGGGAGCCTAAGGGTGGTATTCAGAAACGTTCCTTAAATATTTCTTAACTTAAGTGGTTCCTTAAGTCCGAATTTGTATTCAGAAACCTTCCTTAGCAGAAAGAAATCTTAACTTAAAATAATTCCTAAGTATTTCTTAAGTAACGTCATTCGCCCACTTAATTCTATTCCTGAATCCTCCTTAGTAAAGTTTTGTCTTACATTTAAAAAATACTTAAGAAATATTTAAGGTAGCTCGATAGGTACCTTAAGCATTCCTTAGCCGAAACATTGAGGTTAGGTCGAAGAAAGTAGAGGTTATTTCGTTATTTGTTTTGAAGATGTTTGAAAATGAGAATAACGCTTTCGATGACTATCGGAGAATTGAGCGATATTATTATGAGAATGATGATTTCGATGAGTTTCTCGAAAGAATTCACCGCCCAGTACGTGCCCGAGAGTATATTAGGGAAACGCCTTTTTTTGAATTGGACGAGTTCGAATTTAAAAAGCGCTATCGATTTACGAAAGAGTGTGTGGTTAATGTTATTCTCCCTTTAATAACACAAATCCCAGAGGTACAAGATCAACGAGGAATGCCCCTTACTCCTTTAGAACAACTTTCGTCACAACAGAGTCTACAGTTACCACATCCGAATGTTTGCATTCAACAATGCTGCAATTCCTTGCCACCAGCTCCTTAAGCGACGCCTTCTCACTGAGGGTAAAATTAATCCTTCTCTTTTCCATTTCAACGTCCTCTAACTTGAAGCGCACAATTAAAAATGAGTAGAAAAATGCAGTGGGGCCTTTATACCCACTTACAATTACCCACATCTCTACCCTCTAGAACTGGTACTGTTCTTTTAAAATTACTGAAATGACCATCGCTATCATTTAACTCGTCTTTCCCCTATTCTTCTAAAGTGGTCCTTTATGCATATTTCTCTCTCATTAATGTGATTTGAACACTACCTGTTTCCTAATACTTTTTACTTTTAAATATCTTTATTAAGCGTCATCTGCAACATGTTTGCATATGTTACAATATCATCTTGTGCTACATCTAATGGTCCTAGCATGCTGATGAGGGGGAAGGCTGCGGCCCTCTCTATTCCTCCGGTGGTGGCTGCCAATTCTGGTTACAGTCACAGAAAACCACAAAAAACCGTGACTCTGCCATGTATGTAGGCCCGTTTCGTCCTGGTGGTCACGGGGCCATCGTCATCTTTGGGGACTGGGATCGGCAGCTGGGCTGCCTTGGGATCCGTTTGACGGTGTAGTGGCTCGTCGGCCTCGCCGCATCGGGTGCTCCTTCTCGAGTTTGTCCTGCTAGGGGCTCCTGCTGGGCCCCTGCTCGCTCCCGGGAAGTTTCCTAATACCTTTACCACCTGTCCCTTAAATAACCATATTCCCTTCAATACACGCCCGACGTTTCCCTATTGTTTTCCTGGAATTCCAGGTATACCGTCTCAGGTACACAACACAACACTCCTCAATTTTAGGACCTTTAGGACTCAACAAATTAACAATTAACCAAATATCCCAAATGTAAACAATGAAAAATATAGGTTGTAGGTTATGTTTTTGACAGAGTTTGACACGAAACGAAAAAATAGCGACTTAAAAATTTCTCAGCCAAGATTTATTTAAGTGACGTTTCTGAATACAACTCGCTCCTTACCGTTAAGTTAAGAAAAAACTTAACTTAGCTAAGGAAGACTTAAGAAATATTTAAGTGCCGTTTCTGAATACCACCCTAAGTTCATTTACTTCGCCATAAGGGCTGGTTCACTTTAACCAGTTTGTGAACTAGGCCAAGAGTACATTGGCGGTTCTTACTTTCTCATATGAGGCGCTCTTATCAGAAACATTGTAATCGGTTCAATTTGTCGAATTTGATACGAATTTTACTGGTCCTCCAAGTCTAAAAAAATTGTGAATGTCTAGATAGTGCACTTCTCTCCTGCGATTCCTCATAGCTACTAATAATTTACTGTCGAAAGTTCCAAAACATTAATATATTCCATGTAACGCAGACATAAATTTTCAATGATAAATCTCAAACATCGCCATTGGTTATGGTCCCAAACGTGATCGCAATTAGACATGGTTTGTAACTTGTGTCACTATGCAAGAGGTGGTACATAATTATCAACTGCAACAACGACATAACTATCCTGTCAGATTCCATTTTGGTATCTTTTGACGTGTTAAAACATTTTTCTTAGTGGTATTCCCATATGTCGTCCTGGTACATTTCCTTTTTCGTTCTAACCACATCCTATACCTTTGCCTTATGGTCCTTGGAATAGTACTGGGTGATCAAGAATGACTGTTTTGTCAACACAATGACAACACTTTAGAGAATTTTTTATTAACATTAATATTCCAGGCGGAATATCTTGTTACCAACCCAACAAAAAAAATTACCAAAACCAATGCTTTAATAAGCCTCATTAAAGCACTGTTTTCTGCCATCTAGTGCTAGAATAGCTGTATTTTAGCGCCGGAACATAGAAAAACTATTTCCACTCTGATAATCAATATTTTTGCCAAGGGTCAAGGGTCGGGTGTGACTAGCACCAAGCCCATTACAGAGGTAAAGCGATTAACCTTCCAGAGCACGCACCGTTTTTTCGTACACGGCACACGCACTGTATCTGTCAGATCATTATAAATAATAATTATTATAAACACAAAATAAGAAACAGAAATAGGCTACAATGTATTTGTAGTAAAAAACAACACTTCTTACTTATTCTAGAAGGCTTTAATATTAAAAAATATATTCTAAAGTAACTAAGCTTCTATATATTCTTTATCCGTATCAGCAAGCCCTTCTCCATCAAATGTTTCGTCCATTAGACGTTCCAGATGAGCCTGTTCTGCTTCATAAGTACCCATTGCAACTATAAAGAAAGTGAATTGTAAATCACCCAAAATATTTGAAATTATTTAAAATTTAAACTTACCAGACTGGTTACACCATGCGTCAATCAGAATAATTATACATACACCAGCACATGCACTGTATCTCTCAGATCACTTTGTCACCTAACTTTTACCAACAACGAGTTAGAACTAACAAATTCAACATATAAGCACAACCCATTGTTCACTACAGCTACCGATAATGAGAGATCGTAACCAAAGTTCAATTCCGAGATATCACCATAAACATGAATGGTTGATCTCTCAGATCAGGTGCGTGTTCCTGAAGGTTAAACGATAAGAATGGACCCACTGGCCACCAATTTGTTTACCTGTTTCTACATAACTTTTAAAGAATCAGTTTACTGTAATAATGTACAAATATTTAATTATGATTTACATGAAAATATTTTTACAGCAATCTTCGTGGTTTCCCGTACATTTTGATATCAAACTCGATAACATAAATTTTATACTCGATGAGGAGATTCCAACTCATTATTAATCCAGGCGCTTTTGAAATACTTGGAGTTTGATATCAAAATGTAGGAGAAAACACGAAAGATATTTTCATGTAAATCATAATTAAATATTTGTTTTGTACATTATTACAGTGAACTAATTTTCCAAAAGTTTCATACAGACAGGTAAACAAATTGGTGGCCAGTCGTCCATTCTTATCGTTTAATCCCTGTACCTTTCTAATCGGCCTGGTGCTATTCGACCACCCCAGGGTCAGGTATCTCCTATGCTGCGGAATTTATGTATAACTTCAAAATCAAGTTTTAGTGCTTTTCAATTAATAAAATAATCCAAAGTCACTATATCTCCAAAGTAGCGCAATTCGGCCGCCATTTTGATTCCAAAATTACGCGGTAAATTCAAATATTGCTATTTGGTTGCATATCTTTGAAAACAATGACATGACAAACAACCAAAATGTTTTGCATTCGACTGCATGTGGAGTAGTTTGTGAAATTTGTAGGAGAAATCAAAACGAAGACTTGTAATGGCAACGTTTTATTTATTACGATTGAACTTGAACTTCCTCCCGTGACAAGTTAAAATGGCAATTGACAAGCGTTTGACAACTGTAACTCCGCCATTTTGATTCCAAATAGTGTTTTCTCTGTCTAACACATTGTCCTTACCCATTGCGATACTTTTTAAAATAGTCTTTATGCACATTCCCGTCGTTTTCGTTTCTTTCTTATTTTTATTTGTTATTTTGACACGCCTCCGTTATCCCTTTTCAGTCTTGCCATGCTGTTTCCTATAAGCTGCTCTTTTTCAATGGCCCATGGAACAAATAGCCCGATAAGACGAATCTGGTGTATACAGAATTCCATGTCTGAGAATGTGTAAGAACAAAATTGCAATGAAATATTGTCGACTCAATATTTTACAAATTACAGTGTATTGCTTTAAAACTTGTGGCATACAGCAGATTATTCGAATTTCTGACATTACAATTTGTTTAATGATGGTAGAATAAACAAATTTTGAAATATTTTCAGTCCATACTTGAGGGAAGTAAGGAAGAAAATGATAAAAGTTTTAAGTTATTTTACTTAAATTAGTAAGTTTAGTAAGTAGTTGGTGTACTGACGAGATAAGGCACATTGATATCCAGGCTCCATTGACATTTTGTAAGAGTTTTACTTGTGGGTTGAAATAAATCTATTTTCCCCCTATGAATTATAAATATTTGAATGCTATTATCTATACAATAATAATTGTTTTCTTTTAGAGCGCAGGAAGAGGATCGAGGCTGGGTGCAGGTGACACCGTTGAGGTATCTGGATCTGCAGACATTGTCGGAGGTCAGTATCAGCCTTGGATTTATCCTTGTTTGTAACTAGGTACATGCAGTTTGTTTTTAATGACTGTAATTTCCTTACAGCGATCCAAGAGTCTGGAGGTGACACCGTGCGAGGTGGTAGAACTGAAGTGAGGGGTCGTTCGAACCGCAGTGAGATCTTTCGGTCAAGGCCGGCAACCATGGAGAGCAAGAAAGGTGAGTTAACAATGATCACTGGGTTAGAGTTGAATATTTTTATTGGTCCACTAATGGTAATGGTTCCACTACAAAATTGATGAATCTTTAGTTGGGGGGTTTCTTGCAATAACTCAAACTACCTTTTCCAACTGTCAAATCCGTCTACACAGTTTTTGACAAAAACACCTCTTTTCTTTCTAATTTGATTCGCCTATTTTGGAAGACTCATCTCTGTATTTTCCTCAGAAAGTGACAACTCTGATTCATAGAGCACTTTAACTCTATACATACATTATGGTCTTACCTGCTCGATGTCAACTCGGAATTTTCAGGAAATTAATTCCATTGTTAAAGAGGAGAAATTTTCTACTTTCCACAAAATTCAACTTCTGTATTTTTTTCCAAATTTGCCTTCTAATGATCTGAAAAGGGGCAAAATGAGTTGGTCTTTTTTTTATTGCCGTATCAATTATATTACAACATCCACATTACATAAACAGTACAACCCTAAGCATTTTCCTTTGTTACGTTTTCAATAGCACATTTCTTCTGATGATAATTTCTAGATTATTTCACACAAAACAGCTCAACTTTTAAAGAAGTTGTCCATGTCAATCCTGAAACTTACCGTTCTGTTCACAGGAACAAGTGGCAATCCGATATCTCTGATATCCAATTATTTCGCCATGGAAACGGCTGGCAAGTGGGCGCTGTACCAGTACAGGGTCGATTTCGTCCCTGATATAGATCACACGGGTGTGCGCAAGGGCCTCTTCAGAGAGGCCATGAAAGATGTACTCAACGGGTATCTGTTCGATGGGACTGTGATGTTCACGCCGACGAGGCTCTCCGTCGATCTTATGGAGAAATTCGTGCAGGACAAGAATGGACAGAATATCCGCATAACGATCAAGCTTGTTGGTGACCTGGCCTGGGGCGACAGGGCTTACCAACAGGTCTTCAATATATTGATAAGGAAATGCCTACAGTTGATGAAGTTCCAAATTATCGGGCGGGACTTCTTCGATCCCCAGGCGAAGACTGCCATCACTGATCACATGCTGGAACTATGGCCGGGTTATAAGACTTCGATCCGGCAACACGAAATGGCCATCTTGATGAACTGTGAGATGGCTTTCAAGGTGATGCGCACCGACAACGTGTATGACATGCTTTGCGAGAGTATGCATAGAGGCAAAAAAGAAGAATTTTTGTCGAAGATAATTGGGCAAGTCGTCCTGACGTATTACAACAACAAAACGTACCGGATCGACGACGTCGATTTCGAATCGACGCCCATGAGCACGTTTCAGAGGCGAGATGGGAGCGAGATTTCCTATATGGACTACTTCCGCCAGCGATATGGCATCCAGATACAGGTAATGTTTATTTAAAAACTAGCCGCACCCTGCATGCGTTGCGATGTCACATAAAGTTTAAAGACTCCTTTACACTATGTGATTTTTCATATGATTTTGTCATGTGATTTGATCACAACTAATTTTTAGTATTTACACTATGTGGTTTATCATACAGAATAAGTCACAAGCCAAATTACATTCAGTAACAAGTTGTTTGATAAAATAGAACCGTTTCTATTTCTGTATGATATTCGGTGTGATTGCTGATAATGCAGAAAACTGTGTTATCGGCATTTGACAGATTTGACACATTAATATGTATTTTAAGTTGAGGTTTTAATAATATATGGTGGTTATCTGGTTATCTTGATTCCGAGCAATAAAAAGTCCTCTGGAATCATTTTGTAATCCACCGTTTAATCACCATCAATACGAATATTACGAATGACAATATAACCTCAAACTCCAAATGTTGAATATTTTATTTGAAATCATATGAATACGTCACATAGTGTAAATGTAAACTTATCAAAATCACATCATATTTCATACCAATTTCGTATGACAAAATCATATGAAAAATCACATAGTGTAAAGGCGTCTTAACATACAAACCACACCGCGCTATAAGAAGTAGTCACTTCAAAAATATTTACACAATGAGAAAAACTCGATTATATTACCTCACAATAATGAAATTGTAAAAATGTAAATAGAATACACCTTTACAAATTTCCTTATTACACATTTTTTCCTTATTTATTCAGGTTACAAATCAGCCCGTGCTGGTGAGCCGCGCCAAGGCACGCGAGATCCGTGCCGGGATGAGCGAAACGGTTGTGCTAATCCCGGAGTTGTGTCAGCTGACCGGCATATCCGATGCGATGCGCAACAACTTCCATCTGATGCGTTCGATCTCCGATCACACTAGGGTGAACCCCGACAGGCGTATCGAGGTGCTACATAAATTCAGCACGAGACTACAAAGATGCCCCGAGGCTGTCCAGGAACTTCAAAAGTACGACCTAAAGTTTTCCGATAAGTTGATCCAGTTCCAAGGGCGGACACTACAACCTGAAGCTATTGTGGGAGGTAAAGTTTATTTTAGAGTATTGTTTTATTTACCACAGGGATTTAATGCTAATTCTGGGATACATATGGCTATCTACTTACTCATTTTTTATTTATAAAGTCCAATTTACTATTCTCCAAAAATAATTTTAGAGGGATCATTAATTTCTTAATTGTCTCAACCCTGAACAATCATCAGTTTCTAATTATCTCAAATCATTTCTTGATAACGCTTGAATATCTACTAAACGCTATTTTTTTCCATTATTTATTAAATTATGGCATTGATTTTCAACATTACATGGTCATAGTGTCACTATATTTGTATTTAACTACCTGGACGCGTAAGTAGCATTCTGTTGATATTCACATCCAGGTAGTAGAGCATTGAGAATGGCTGAAAATTACCCTATGAAATTATGAGTTCCATGTATATACAAAAACTTCTTTATATTCCTTCACACACCTCCTACACAGCCTTCTTCTATAGTTTTTGTTGTAGGCACAGAGGGTACTTAAATTTATGCTTTATTTTTTGTACTGGATAAACTTTAATCACATGTTGTTTTTTCTGGTATTTTTTAGGTAATAACTTCAAATGTAGCGCTGGTCCTACTGCTGATTGGACGAGGGATCTGCGTAATATGAATCCCGTTCTGAATGTCCCGATGGAAGGCTTGGTCGTCATCACACCTTCTAGATCTGCTGCTTCTACTCGAAATTTTATGAGTCAATTGTGTAAAGCTGCTGGCGGCATGGGCATGAATTTCAATAGATACGATATACAGGAGATCCGCGATGACAGGTAAGCTTGTTTAAAATTAAAGGTGGATATTTTTGGACTTGTTAACAGGGATTTTTCTCTTATTGTGGTCATAAAATTTGATCATGCCCTACTCTTACCAAAAAACTAAAAATGCTGTCTCGAAGACAGGGGAGAGAAGTGAAATTTAAATGTCATTGATATAAAATTATATAATGCTGATTTGGAAACTGAGAGAAATAAGTGTATGAAAATGTTTGTACAGTTGACGTTCTATATATTTTTGGAAATCATTTAAATGTCTATGTAAATTTAATGCATAACATATTGCAGTCGTGTCTCCTTTTGTCCTTTCTCTGTATAATACATCTACATATCACAGAAGAAAAGAAAGTAAATTGTGTTTCCTCTAGGATTACCAACTATTTGGAATGCATCGAGGGAGTATTGAAGAGGGGTTCTCCGAGTTTGATTATATGTGTTGTATCTTCGAATTCGTCTGATAGATATTCTGCTCTCAAGAAGAAGTGCTGTGTTGACAGAGGGGTGCCGACCCAAGTCGTAGTGGCTCGTACATTGGACTCTAAAGGTAAGCCTTCCTTTTAGCAGTTAAACACGTTATCGACTCTTAAGATACTCACAACAAATTAATTTCAATATCTTTGCAGGCTTAATGTCCATCGCTACCAAGATTGCGGTTCAGTTGAATTGTAAGGTAGGAGGTGCTCCCTGGACTATTATAATGCCAATGTCGGGCTTAATGGTAGTTGGATATGATGTGTGTCGAGATACTGTCAATAAGGTAAGCCCAAATTTCTTGGGGGTATCTTTTTCCGAATTTAGTTAAAATGAATAAGGAATATTTACATAGCAAATGTTTTGGTTGCACAGGAATAACCTTAATTATTGTTTGTTTTTACTTAAAAACACCAGTTTTTCTTCATTATGGGAAGTATGCCAAGATAATCACGATTTTAAACTTATTTTTAGGGTAAATGCTTCGCTGCGATGGTGGCCTCTCTCGACAGGCAATTTACTCGGTATTTTAACCATACGGTAGAACATAAATACGATGAGGAAATCAGCAACAGTTTTGCTGGATTCCTCTGTCTTGCTTGTAGCAAATACAAGGAAGTGAACGGAAGGTACCCAACTCACATCATCATATACAGGTAATCATTGAACTCCAGGTGAAGGTTCATTAACAAGCTGTCCGTCCCGAAATGGAAAACTTCACTAACCCTCATTTGCCTCCCAAAAATTTATGGGACTAGAGCACCACACATATTTTGGTCGATATTTTAACCCTAATTCAGAGACCCGGTTCAAGCCTCACTTCAAATACTTATTTTGAAATTGAATTGAAGCTGAAGGTCTGTTAATTTTATTTGTGAAATTCAAGAAGGCAAAATTGTAGGCTTAATTTTACGAATAGTTTGAGAGAAAGGCATTTAGCGACAACACCTGGAGGTCTCTTTCAGCAAGTAGAAAATATATTACAAAAACTTTGATTATAAATCGACTCGCGAAAAGATCTCTTGTGGCTATTGCCACAATAACGCAATGGCATTGAATTACTCGAGTTGATTTAATTCTCGCCTTGGCACACAACTGACGTGATATCAGTATCCTGGTCAGAGTTAAAAATACCTTTTTCGGTAAACTTCCATAGTTAATGTTGCAAACCTGTTATTTCTAATCACACATACTTTCTCTTCCGTCTTTATGATTGGCAAATAGCTGCTATATGAGCGACTAGAAATTTCAGGTTTGTATTGTTAAATGCAATTCTCTCTGACTGTCCTTGAATTTCAAAATATGACTTATATGATCGTGTTCTATTTTTATGAATCTGGTTGAACTGATAATTACTTCTTTTTTAGGGATGGTGTAGGTGATGGTCAGCTACCGTACGTTCGAGAATCCGAAGTCGAGACCATAAAAAAGCAACTGATCCAAGAAATCTACAAAGATCCTAAAGATCTGAAAATGGCGTTTGTCGTAGTCTCCAAGAGGATCAATACCAGGATCTTCACTCAAAGCAAGCAGAATCCCCCGCCGGGGACTGTGGCTGATGATGTTATCACGCTGCCCGAACGGTAAACTGATAATAATTTGAAATTAAAGACGCCTTTAAACTATTCATGTGATTTGATCACAACTAAATTTTTTGTATATACACTATGTGATTTATCATACAAAATAAATCACAAGGTCTGTCACAAGCCAAATCACATTCAGTCACAAGTTGTTTGATAAAATAGAACCGTTTCTATTTCTGTATGATATTCGGTGTGATTGCCAATAATGCAGAAAACTGTGATATCGGCATTTGACAGATTTGACACATTAATACGTCTTTTAAGTTGAGGTTATAATAATATATGGTGGTTATCTGGTTATCTTGATTCCGAGCAATAAAAAGTCCTCTGGAATATTTTTGTAATACACCGTTTAATCACCATCAATACGAATATTACGAATGACAATATAACCTCAAACTCAAAATGTTGAATATTTTATTTGAAATCATGTACCTCACATAGTGTAAACATAAACTTACCAAAATCACATGATACCATATTTCATACCAATTTCGTATGACAAAATCATATGAAAAATCACATCGTTGCTTATGCTTTACTGTCATGGCGCTACACAGGTAGTGACGTATTTCCATGCGTTTTTACTGCAGTTTTTCCCAAATAATAGATTTCGGGAAATAGGTTTCCATTCTGATTATGGCAAATGTACTTTTTTTACAGACTAGGACTTCCATAGAAAGTTATCCACATGTATTTGGAGCACAAACGAATCATCTGAAAAGCCTCCTTATCCTACAAGTTATACAGATGACAGAAAACATAAACATCATAAACCGATCTTTAATTCAATGTAAATTGTAAAATGTACGCTATCACCCGATAACTTCATTGCCAATATGCCCACAAATTCAGCACTTAAAACACCATTGAATTTATGAACATCCCCAATGGTAACGCAACATCGCGTAATTTGTCAAATTCAAATAATAGCGCGAATTTGAATCTTCATTTAACAGTTGTACACCTTTTCCTTACACAGTTTGTATACGAAGCTTTTCTATTAAAACGCCTGTCCCGAAATCAACAAGAGAAAAAGCGAAACTTATAATAGTTTGTTAGTATGACAGAGAAGGATGTTTTGCAACGTTGCCGGCGGAGCAGGCAGTCCAAGTCAACTCGTATCGCGGCGGTCGCGTATCGCTTTACACTTTCGGATGTTTACGGAGCGGATGACTGATGTTTCGCCAACTAGCAACATCGCAAAAGTTCGTTCTCTGTTTAGCCAACGAGAAATGTATGGCCTTTCTTTCGCTCTTATGTTTATAGCATCCTGCGACTCTGTAGAAACGGTCTGTATATGACGTCACTTGGTCACGTGCATCGAAATTGATTTTACTTTTCTGATAGAAATATTGAAAAACACTCCTTTGTTCAAAAAAATCGCACTTGTAACGCATTCTACTTTGCAGTTTGCTGTTTTTCACTATGAAAATGTTTCCTTTATTTACACTAATTAAATATTAAGTTGAATTAATTAATTAACCGTTTTGCAGGTATGATTTTTATATCGTTAGCCAGTGCGTCCGCCAGGGGAGCGTCTCTCCGACCAGTTACCACGTCATCTTTGACGAGATGGGTCTGAATCCAGACAAGTTGCAACAGCTCACCTACAAGCTGTGCCACGTGTACTACAACTGGTCTGGCACCATCAGAGTGCCGGCTCCGGTCCAGTACGCTCACAAGCTCGCTTTCCTGACTTCGCAGTACTTGCATCGTCAGGCGCACCGCACACTGGAGAGCTTGTTGTTTTTCCTTTAAGGTTTATCTGCTTAATGTTTTTTTTTATACTTTTGAGGTGAAAGTGTTTTAAGGTGAAGTATTAGTTTACTTCAAAATTAAGTTTGAAATGGAGCGCTTCTTCGTTTCAACTACCTATGAAGTTATCACCTTTCGACGCTTCATCTCCATCTTTAAATTTAAGTTCTTGTTCTTGGATGATACTTTTATTTTTATAAGAATTATATTTGAGACACGGACAAGTGGGAGATTGAAAGAGTCGTTATTCCATTTTCCAGTCGAGTATTTTTAGATAATCTGCTTCGGCCAGTTCAGTCATCTTCATTGCCTCCAGGTACACCTGCAAGAAGAGAGACATTTAGATCGGAATGATGGGCACGTCACTGCCGCCTACTAGAAAAGACTGAATAGTGACCTGAAAGTACGTTAAGAATGAAGTTCCAGCAAATGTGCCATATATAGTAACCTTTTTCCGTCACCGTTATTGACATTATTGTCAGTACGTAGAAATTATTAGAAACTTGTCACTTTCTGGAACAGACCTGTTGAAAGTTATAGGACGCAGGTCGTGCTTAACGTGGAGCTTTAAGTTGTGACTAAAAGTACAGTGCTTGACAGTAGGTTTGTTCCAACCCACCGTGAAAACATTCAAGAAGGGTTATTCCAGTTTGTTATGGATCTTGTGTTCCGGGGATGGAAGAAATGATAGCGGAAAATAACTATTCTTCACGGTGGGTTAAAACAAGCCTATAAAATGGTTTCAGATTACTGTATTTGTGATTTAAAATTTGACGTTAAAGAAATTTATTGTTATGACTTTTAACTTTTAACTACATTGATAACAACCTACCTTTGTGGTAGTCTTTCACTTACTAACTAGATAACTTTCCTCTACACTTTTTATAACTATTCGTTTGTACTTAACTGGATCGACTCTTTTGTCGGTATCTCAACTATAACATTTACTTTTGTTAAAAGGTGTGCCTTGACCATTGTAACCTCAATGAACTACAGGGAATGTTATGGATTTATATGCAGCAAGAAGTTTCAAGTGGTTTAGGATTATTATATGGTCATCATGGAAATGAATCTTTTGTTGTATTTGTGGTGCATCGAAATGTTTTTTTTATCAGTTGAATATTTCTGAGGGAGCTATGATATGCATTGTCGCCAGGCAGTTGTTTGTAATGATATGTATTGCTCAGTATTGATTCATTGGATTACAGTAAGGTACTGCCAGGATATGAAAAGTGGGATTTGTTATTCTACTACTCCCTTCAAGCTTTCCATTATATTTAAGTTTTGTTTTTTTTATACTTAGTTTAGGAGTAGATATAAACATATTTTTCTACCATCGTTGAAATATAAAATTACATCAAAAAGCACCCATGTTTCACTTCTTACCTTTTGTCTTTTGAGATTATCGATGAGCTGAAGTTGTTTCTTGAAGCCATTAAGCAGTTCCGTTTTGTGTTTCTCGATTTGTTTAATCGTCGCAGTTAATTCTTGTATTTGTTTCCTGCATCCCTCTTTTAATTCCTAGCGGAAACGGTAAATTATTATTGAATAATTGGAATGGATAAACAGTTGAATTCCAATTAAAACACTCAAAAACAAAATATAAGGCGACTATAGTAAATCCACTGTGAAGAAAACGTAAAGTCCACTATCACCGTCAACGACTTACCTGAACAGACAACCATAGATCAGACAACTAAACTTGTTAATTTTACTGAACCGACTGTACATCAATTCCCGCCAAAAGTTTTGACTTTTCCATCAATAGCAAACGACGTGTATTAGGTGTTGTCTAGCTTTACTACCTTTTCTCGTTTCGTGGATGTTTTCTTCTCAGTGGATTTACATCATACCTGCAAAAGTACAGAGAGCCTGCAAAGTCCAAAAATGGGTTGGTGGAAGTAGTGGCAGTTATAGAGGTCAGATATGTTATCAGCAAAGAAGCCCATAAAAACTGCCCTGGAAGTTATTTCCAATGCTACTAGAAATAATCGTTCTGGAACGGTTTTCGTGGGCTGTTGGAACAATCCAAAAAGTATTTTATAAAGTGTCTCATACTTTACTAAATATCAGAGTTTTAGTTCTAGTTGAGCTAGGAACTTGAAGTTCGAATTTAGTCGCTGAACATGCGCGTAAATTTTCCATAAGATTTAATTGCTCCAAATGCTATAACTCTGTCGACTATACCGGGAAGGTTGACTTGCAAAATGTGTTCTCAAAAAGTCATAAATCTTTGCCCTATCTCATTGGAGCATTGCTTATAGAGACAATTACCGATAATCGACAAGTCCATACTTCATTATGGTGGTCCTACGAAATTTGACAAAATAATAAGTCGCGATAGTTACGAATTTGTACTCTTCAATTTGTGAAGTCACGACTAGTACATGTATATATCTCTTACGGCTATTAGTATTCCCCAAGCCAGTACATTTGCTATTCTTACCTTTTCTTCTTCTTTGCACTCTTTAACATTAACTTTGAGTTTCTCGTTCTCCTCGTAGGCCCTGTTTAGTCTTATCTCTAAGTTATTACAACACAATTTAGCGCTTTTTAAGTCTTTCCTGGTCTGTTCCAGTTCTTTTTTCAACGACAACGTTTCCGCGTCCTTTGCCTGCAACTTCAGGCTCATAGAAGTAACCTGGAAGTAAAAATTATGCTGTTGGTTTTAATAATAAACGAGTGCGTCCATCAACCGTAAAAGGAGTGCAACAAGGATGAAACACGTCGTGCACTAATTTAGCTAGTCATAGTTCCAAAAAGGAAACGAGTTACGTACCCGAAACCCATTGCGGTTGAAGGTAAGAATTTTTCTTTAAGATTGCATCCAAATATTCATCTCATCATTTTTGGGAAAAACGTGGGAGATATTTTTTAAACTCTATAATACTCTTCCTCAAAACATTAGAAATTAAAAGACTTCGTGGAACTATTCAACGAATTTATGGTTTTCGAAATGCTCAAAACGACAGTGTGTTGTGATCTTGCTTCACGCCACCACAACCGACAACCCCGGAGAGCACGTTACGCCCTCTCTCCAAACTACTAGAACGTCGACCCGGACCTGCACGTTACGCCCTCAGGTCCACACCGGAGAGCACGATACGCCCTCTCTCCTCACAACTAGAACTTCAGGAGATCACGTCACGCCCTGATCTCCAACTACGACAGTCTCTCCCACTCTCTATAGAGACCACTTCACACTTCGTTCATTTATCGTTTCGATAAAGTTAGTTGTATTCAAAAACATCTTTCAGAGACCTTTGTCATGTAACAAACAAACAAAAGAGATATATTTTACTAATAAGAGAAATTGTTAATATCTAATACTATAAATTTATTTTATAAAACAGTGATACCTAATGTTGCCATGAATATTTTGTCCGGCCATATGAGAAAGTCTTACGATGTCGCCATTTTTCAGTCTTTCTGAATATTTTCACTTTCACTTGATTGAACTTTATTTTATTTGACTCTTTTGTTGGGTCTGCTAAAACTCTGCGTGTTACTTGTAAACATTCCAAATAATTAAGCAAGAATGGTTTGATCCAGAAAGTTATTTCAACTGGCTTTTTACCTGGCTTTCAAGTTTCCCGACGTTCCCTTTGGCGTTGTTGTAGGCCGAGAACCATTTCTCTTTCTCTTCGGCGAGCGCTTGGTTCGCCTTTTTAAGCTTCTCAGCTTCGTCCACCTGTCAATTCGACGAAAACCACTTTATTTCGCAGCTATCCATAAAGTAGAGTGATCAGCTTCGGTTGCCTTAACCGAACCTGAACATAATCTTTACCTTCTTCCTGTTTTCCGCGCTTAGTTTCACGTTCTCGACCTGCAAGGTCTTGATCTTCGCCCTGTAGAACTGGCTGGCGTTCTTGATGCCCATCTCGTCGACCGAGTCGGGTACGCCTTCGACCTGCACCGGTTGCTGCTCATGGTGCGGCTTGAAACCGTTAAGTTTCGCCTGGTTCAGTTCGGTTTTGGTCCGCAGGGAGTCCTTGATGAGGTTGTCTTGGATCTTCTGTGGGAAATTGAAAGTTTTTAGCCAGATATGGTTGGCTGTGTCGGTATAAAGTTTGATTTAGGGACAGAATGCTGAAGCTGTGAAATAGGATGGCCTATTATCGCGAGGCGACGCCAAATAACAAAAACCAGTTCAAGCTGCATCAACGTTGACACAAATCAACACAGCTAGACCATCACGGCACTTATATTCAAACATGATATATAGCACGCGGTGCACAGGAAAACATAAACATTAGTAATTCAAATAAAAACGGACGATCGGGGATCAGTCACAGCATCCTGTGTCGCCGCCCGTTTGGCCTGCGTACCAGCCCGCCGCACCTACTGCTTAATAATTTAGTACAAACTCTAACGGTCCAGTCCAGAAGTTAATCATTAGTCATACACTTGTAAAATTATAATCCCCATACCAGATACAATCCGATATTGAAAATTAAACATTATTAAATACCTATAACTGTCACCTATTAATTATTATAGTACATAGTGAGTTACCATGACATCATTCACTTGGCGTAGAAGTTCCTTGGTGCGCTGCTCAAGTCTCTCGTTCTCCTTGTAGAATTCGCTTTCCTTCTTCAGAAGATCGGACTCCATTTTTGAATGAGTCAATTCGAATAGTTTATGTTGTCATTCCGTTGTCATGACAACGACTTCGTTCTTATTGGTAATTGGTCGGTCGGTGGTCGGATTGTGTACACCGAGTATGGCATGTGCGCATTTACAGGGTGTTCACAAAAAGGATGTCAATCAATTAAACTTTTGAATAAAAATTATACAACATTTATAATTTATAATACCTACCTACTACCTACCATTTTTCATTTTAGACCTTCACGTTAGATATACAGTATGTCAAAATTTGAATTTGACGGTTTTTAAAAAGTTACACTTTTTCAGAAAGACAAAAAGCAATCGCAATAAACACATTAAGGAGTTCATTAGAATTCATTATCAAACGACTCTTTTTTTAGATCAGCTGAAAAGACCCTCTTTTTGATTGGTGGTTACACGTGTCAACCTGATAATTTTCAAAGTACTCTAAAGCAAGTTACCACTATGACGTTTACTCATGTTGCAGATACTTTGTTCACGTGAGCGATCACGAAGAATCATCAGAAATCATGAGAATTAATATGATGTGCATTATAGAACATTGCTTGAACTGGATATTTCTCAAATATAAAAATGCATCATATTTCACTTATTCCTGTGTCGCATTTAGTTTGTCCTTAGCTTCATGAAAAAATCATGGAATGTATGGTAAAAGTATAAGCACGTCATATTTCATTAGTTCTTTGTTGCAAATTACCTTGCTCCAAAATGTTCTATTTCGTTTTACAAGTCACTTTTTTCAGTAATCAGAATACTTGTATTGTTATAGCTACAACAGTACATATTGATTTGTTCAATTACGTGCAAACTAGAAATAATTAGTACAGATTTACGAAAATGTAAATTTTCAATAACTTATTCAATGTTCAGTTACCGGGCTTTTCTCTTATTTACTGTTAATAATTCAAAGATAGAATGACTGCAACTAACTCTATAATTACATATGCCCACCTTCACTGCTTGTTTATTGGTCTCTTCCTAGAAACAATACATAAGATGCTTTCAAAATGGCAAATATATTGTTTTGAGAAATGTGGGATTTGTATAAAATAGACATTCACGAGTTCATTAAAAACATACCATCCAACCTATTTACTGTTTTACCTTTGTGTATCATTGTAGTTTTCCTTTTCAATCAGGGAGGTTTTATCACAAGTCGAATAAAAAGAAACTTAAAATTTATTATGAAAATATAAAATAACCTAATACAGGTCACTACAAAAATATATACATAGTGTGGGTGATCAAACATCATAACTTCTGCTGTATATTTAAGGGAACTGAAACTAACAACATAACAGCCGAAAGGGTGGTTCATCCCAAACAGAATTTCTTCTCTCATTTGAAACGAAAATCATGACAGGGTTTCATTTTTCGAAAGTTTTATTTTTTGTATCACAGGCATTTTGAGGCTTACCAATGAAATAATATTAACAACAACACACCTAATATATTTGCACCAGAACAAATCTCTGGTTTAGCAAAATATATTAAGGTGAATTTGTAGGCTAGAAGTAACTTCAAAGTTAAATTTCCCAGTGTTACTTTTACTGGAACAAAATGCGTCTTAAAATATAAAAAAAATTAAACTAGATCGTTGTTTAAAAAATAAATCAACATAAATAAATTAGATCTGACGATCTTACAAAAAATCCCCCCCAGATGGGACTGTTTCCAGAACCCCAGGAAGGGATATAGTACATACACACTAAGAATTATTTAAACACCTTTAAATAATCTTTAAAGACAGTATAACGGTCTAGTCGATGAGTTCGAAATGAGTTCAAAACGTTCACATTCGAACGTTAAGTCTCCTCGGCTAGACTAAGTACGGGGGAGAGGTCTCACCCCCGCAATATCACACCCTCAATGAATTCAGTTTATGTGTTCCTCTAACTTAAAAACATTTACTTTTAATTTCTCTATCACGACTATGGTTATTGTATATACTTGCGATACTATATTATAATATAATGTTTATGTTCTTAAAGAATGCAGTCATAAAGCTGCTCGATGTGTGAAATGTACAATTAGGTGAGGGAGGGAAAAGAAACATGTATCACAAATATGCCTTGGAGCTGTGAACTGTGTATGTGTGTGTTTTAAGTGTATGCGAGACTGGCAAGTTACAATGTCAAATCAACGAGTTAAAGAAGACCTCAGTAGTTAAAATGGTTATCCACAACTTTGTACAATCTAACTTGTCAGTTCTCAACATTATTAATCTTACTCACAAATAAAACATGTACATACTGATGTGGAGATTGATTCGGTACAAAGTTTACTTTGATTATAAAACACTTCTCAATCCTCACAAGTGAAGGAACAGCGAAAGCCTATTACATCACAAGCAATTAATTAGATGGCTGATAAAAATATAAGGTATTTCTCAGTTAATATTTACAAAGGAATATACTTTTTTTAAATATTGTGTATATATGTATAATATATAATATAGTATATCCACCTTCGGTTAAAATCGTAAAAAGGCCTCTACATAATAACGTCTTACAATGTTAAAACATTCAACGTACAAATTGTTTAGTTTTAAAAACTTTTTTTTTTGGAAAATTCGCCCCTAATGGCCCCAAATCGCTCCAATTCCGCACACACCACTAGTACAAAGCAAAACCTCCTAAACGACGCTAACGGCACATACACTCACAAACAAATTTAGCAGAAAGACAAAGTGAAAAAGTCACGAATTCGACATTAAACGCTCCCACCTACAACTGAAATTTGAACTTCGACAAACCTGAAACTTGCGTTTCACAATAATTAACCATGTAAGGCCTAACACTAAACAGGTCATTTAATAAATTTAAGTCTGAATGCATAGTCGTTCCTATCGAGTACCAAACATACTCGGCACATTTCATAGTCGCTTTTAAAATTTTACTGAAGGAATGCAGTGGCGACATAAAAATGGAAAAGTATAATCATACACGATTTGACCACATTCCTGGAGGAGGTCTGCAATTATTCACCATATTTACCCCTACTCTTTTATTGAACTAATTGTACTTTTTCAAATTCTTCCTAGGACGTTTCCAGGGCTGCATCTAATAATGACTTAATCACCATTGATGGTAAACACCTACTAACCACACAAATAATCTTTTGGGCAAGCTGGAAAGAACAAATATGTACTTCTCAACTCTTGGGTTCGTTCAGTTCAGATCTCATTCAACATCCCAAACTATCTGTAATTTAAACTGTTAGATTACTTACAGATACAATCAATTCACATGAAGAATTTGTTTCTGCATCAAAAATCGCAACCAAACCGATCATTTCAAACAGAATCGGATAAAATGTTAGCCCTATACAAGAACCCAAACCTCAAACAAAATTTACAAATTAATTTGTCAGTGACTTGTGAGGTTTTACAACTCCACAGACTATAAAAATTACCATCGTCAAGCAAACTCTGGGTAGAAAACTGCCCTTAAGGAACCCAATAACCTTCCTCGAAAGAAGGAAGTGACTAGAACTTAAAGCGCATGACCTTAATTTAGACATTTGACTATGCATTGAAGTGCAGGGTGAAGCCCGCCTTCAACGTTTCCTTGTTTCATAAGGATCGACTATGCCTTCACGCAATTAGGCATTCCGAACCACGTGATATCCAATATGGCGGCTGGGGGCAAACAAATGTTGACAGTTTAACAGCGCCATAAGAGAGTGTTCATGGCTGTGTTGTTTGTTGGTGTAAAGGTAATTTTTAGAAAGTTTTATCGGTTTTGTTAGTGCTTATATACTTTTTAAGATGCAGAGTGAATATTTAAAGACATTATTGTTGGAAAATCGCCATGTTGGCGAACGGTAAGCTCGAAAATACTTACTAAAGTTTTGTGTCTGCATTTCTATATATATTTTTTGCAGTTATCTAAAGAAGCTGAAGTTAATCGATAATGTGGATCCATTTACATTGAAAGTTGAAGATTTGGACAAGTCTATTCACGGAGTTCCGCCTGTCAGCAACATGGATATCGTTTCATATTTAGTTTTAACCCATAGTTACTACAGCAAAGCACAAATGAAAGCATACAAGAGCATCTTTGTTCGAAAAAACAGTACTGTACACTTTAAAAATATGAAAACAACTTAACTCACTCTCAAAAACATAAAATGGAACACTTTCCGATCAATAGTCACAGATGACATAACAAGTTGTTTGCCCACTAACGGCCATATTGGATTCATTTTTGACAGGTCGTTGAAATGCCTAATTGTCTTCTCCATTACTATCTCACGATAGGAGAGTGATATCGTGGTGAGGTTTGGTCGGCCGAAACGTACACCTGGTCTATACTGCGTAGATCGAAAAATTTTCTTAAATTGAGTTTGGATGGATACGATTGACATTAAATCTGCAATATGTGCGCGCGCGCGCGTGTGTGTGATGATATTACTATCGAATACAAAAGGGATGAAAAGGATCTGCCTCGTGCGCGTCCTAGGGAGGTTCTCGATCCCTAGATCGACTCAAGATTCACTTTCGCGACGGCGGAGGCGGCGACGCCCCCCTATTCTGGGACCCCGAGGGGCCGTGCCCTCACAGGATGACGCAGCACCTGCAGTAGCGCTGCCTGTTGCCGCCGGTCGCCGGAGGGGGCGTCACCGGTGCGAAATAAGCGTGCACCTTTATGTTCGGCAGGTGGTTCTACAACAAATATTAGAATTAGTTTTAACAGTTGGGATTGGTCGAATATGAAACCATTTTTTAACTGAGTGTATTCATTGGCTATCCACATAGAAACATCACAGATTGAGTTGCAGTGTTGTTAAGTACTTAAATATATATCTACATATTTAGAAATGTATTTTAAATACTTTTTATATATTTAAATACATGGTGTACAATTCATAAAGTTTTTAAAAAAGTTGTGACATTGTGAAACAATTTTTAAGGTACTAAGTAGCTTGTCGACATTTTTAAAGAAGTCGCAGTTATCTTAAACTTAAGCTGTTGTTTCAAAAGAAGTTAAGGAGCTTCTAAAGAACTATGACAACTTTACTGCAACAGAAATAACTTGAACTGCCATATATAAAGTTGGAAAAGTAACTAATGAAGCTTCGTTAGATCAAGTTAAAAAGTAAAGTGTCTAATGTATCGACATCTTTGCCTTGGGATTATTTTTTAGAAGTTTGAAACTTACTATAGCCTGTTGTGTTTTGAAGTATCACTTCAATTTCTAAACACTTGTTTACAAAGCAGTTGGTAAATTTCGGAAAATTGCAAAAATTTAACGATTTCATGAAACAAAGAAAATAATTCCTAACACTTTTTGAGGTTGTTTTAAGTGTTAAAACCACAAACTTAGGGTGTATAAAAGTCAGCCTATGTATTTGAGGTTTTTCGACACAAATAACTTAGATATTTTGAAAATAATTGAAAACTTAAAGCCGCCTGTTAATTTGCCTTTAAAATCTTTCACGTCGGAATCGCAGTATACGATCCATGACTTACTCTTAACCTCCTTATACCGACTCTCGTGATGAGCTGACAGTCGTACAGCTCGACTCTCTGAAGGTTGTGGCACGAAGTCAAGTGTTCCAAGGAGGCGTCAGTCACCAACGGACAGTTGTCGAGCTCGAGGACGGTCAAGTTTTCGGCGGCGCACGGCGACATGGACAGATGTCGAATGCCCTCGTCCGTTATGAGTTCACAATGGGACAAAGTCTGGAAAAGTCGAGGGAATCGTGAAAATAACACAACTGGTTATCTAGGATTGCAGACTATAATGGACAGGAATGGATGATACTTGGAAGGGTTCGATGAAACTTAATGAAGTCCTCTATAGACATATCACATTCAAGTTAATATGTAACATGTTTAAAAAGTATATTGATTTCGATTGACCTTTACACAATATATATCTTTCTTACTTATAAAGAAGGTAATTAATTCCAAAAGAAAATAACCCTAAAATAAACCCTTCACCGCCTACCCAATTTATGAATCGTCTCAACATTCACATAACTCACCAAATATTCAATTCTAGGACACCCCATCGCGAGATGTATCAAAGTCGCGTCAGTAATCAGCACACACTCATCCAAGTCCATCTTCTCCAAATATCTGCAGCTCTGAAAGAATGAAAGTCGTTACAAGAAAAAACCGAACGATCCGACTGCGTCCCAAAAGGGGATCCATTCCCGGGACTCGGTTCCTTACTCGAAGACTTTTCTTACCCTGGCGAGGGACTGAAAAGCGGCGTCAGTGAACTGTGAGCAACCTGCCACTTCCAGTGTCGACAACAGGGGGCACTGCTGCGCCAGGGCTATGAGAGAGGTGTCCGTGAGGGTGGAACACCCCGACAGGCATAGGTAGTGCAGTCTGGGGCATTTCTCAGCTAGGGACTGTACTGCTTCGTCCCTTATATTCTAAAAATGATATAGGTTAGTAAACAATCAGTATTGTATATGTTTATTTTTGGCAACATAGAGATGAGAGAGTAGAGTCAACGTTGAAGAAACCAACAGAAACAATTACTACTCTTACTGGCATTACAAACGAGTGTTAGTTCCACATTTGCACTGAATAAATAAATTAAGTTCATATTAACAAATTAGAATATAGTGAAAAAAATATTTCAGGCCTTTAAACAGTGGCAACAAACTGACTGACTGACTATCGCTCTGACGCAAACTCGTCCTCGACTGGTAAATGTTACTTAATAAATAACTATTAACGTCCTTAGCAACCAAACTGGCCGTGAAACTTTTTTTGTAGATTGGTAGGTACTATTTGAAGGAATCTAAACCCCACCAATAAGTGATTAATATTCCAAAGTGTATCAAGAGATATGATTCACATTTCTAAATCCCGTTCCTGGAATCATTGAGACAATTCCTCTACTTACATAGTTGATGTGATCTGCATTTCAACTTGCCAATATCAACTTCAGCTATCATATCAATGTATGTCAAAGTATATATTTACATCAGCTACTTATCATATAAAAAAAAAGAGTATTTGTTCCCTTACACTGCATCCGTGCAGATTCACCACCTCGAGCTGATGACAGAACCTCGCCAAGCAAATAACGGCTCTGCTCGTTACCTGCTTGCAGCCCTTACTGATGAAGCTCCTCAGCCTCGGGCAACCCCTGGCCAGGGCCTCAACGCCGTTCTCGGTTATGTTACTGCACCAGCTGACGTTCATATGGGTCAGGTTCGGGCAGCCGTCGCTAAGTGCCTTCAGTGAGTTGTCCGTTATAGAAGCGCAACCTGAAAGTACCAAACACTCAATTCGAAGCACAGTGTTGCTAAGTATTTAAGTACATAGTTAAATACATATGCTTAATTTGTATTTACTGTGTATTTAAAATACATTTATATTTATACATTTATATAAACTGTATATCTACTGATTACTTCTCATTTACTGTACCATCTAAATTGAGTCGTTGTAACTTGGCGCAGTGCCGCGATATCGCCGTGCAGGCCCCGTCGGTCAGCTTCTTGCACCCATTCAGATTGAGATCCTCGACGTTCGGACAGAGCTGCGCCAGCGTCTTGATCGAGCCGTCCGCTATCGACTGGCATCCCCTCAGCGACAGTTGCCGCAGGAAGCCGCCGCAGCGACGCGATATGTTCTCGATGATGGGACCTTCGACGTCCTTCTGGAAGTCGAACAGGTCGATGCGTTGCCAGTTCGAGCCGTCCAGGGCGAGGACGTTCCACGCCCTCGACACCTGCGCGCATCTGCACAGCGAGACGACGTCGAGGTAGGAAAAGATGCGCAGCAGGAGCTCTTTCGGGAGCTTCTTGTTGATCGGCGCTTCATCCTCGGCGAACACCTTATTTAACTATACGAGGAATGATTATGAACGATGGTTTTATTTAACCACGGCGTGTACTACACTACAGTACACTTAACCAATTTGTTAAGTTAAACTGCTATAGTATATGCAAAGATATCAAGGAACACCCCTGTTGAAACCAATGTATCAGTTTAAGTCAATACTTAATCGGTTTAATTGGGCTATCCAGACTAGTAGTTCTGAGCGTTTTCATTAGGCTATCCAGACTAGTTTTACTGAGCGTTTATACCGCAATTTCTACCTGTTGTTTGACGTGATCGACGGCCATTTTGGGTGAGCTGAGCCCGTCGCCGGGCATCCTGGTCGCATAGTCCCTGCTCGACTTCCTCTCGCCCTTCCTGCTGCTGCCGCCGGCGCTGTGCCTCTTGTTGCGCCACCACTGCTTCTGCTGGAAGGTGGCCGTCGACGATGGCGTCTCGCCCTCCAGCTCTTCGCCGTCCTCGGGTCGCTCCGTTGAACCGCTCAGAGTCTGGAAATGGACAATATGTAAGCAGAGCATATGGTTAGTGGTTAAGGTACGAGGTTAAGACCGGAGAATGCGAGTTCGGACCCATCGAGTTCAGGTAGTCAAGGATTCGGACCCGCTATAGGTGCGAGTTCGGACCCACACAGGGGCGATTCATACTGATCAATTTCAGGAAAGTAAGGGTACTATCGTCGGTTTTTAGTAAGTTTCCTAGGAAAGATATATTTTCGCCCTATAAAACATCCCCCTAAGATCCCTCAAAATCAGTTTCCTTGCCCCCTTGAAAAATATTTCATTCTAATTATAATTCGAATTCGAATTGGGACTCACTTCGAGCAGGTAGGCTGGGTCCGAACTCATACGCGCCCTCAACGCCCAGTTAAGACAAGGGTTAGTTACTTAATAATAGGACCTCTGTATGCCTGCATTGCCCATAAAATTGTATGTTTTACCAATAGACAATTACTTTAAATTAGTATACAGTATATTTACGGGTAATCCTTTTTTTTTTTGAAAAAAAAAGATATGATTTAATTGTCTTAAAACTTTTATAGAAGACATTTAGCGTAGTTTCAAAAAATCTGGTTGTTTGTTAATGCTAACAACTCAATTATATTGGAATCTTTACTTCATTTTTATCATATTATCAGCTATCACTCTCGACAATGAGTAAACATTAATTGCGTCACATTGTAGAAGAGTTCCTTACAAAAGTGAATACCGAACCAGAAACTTGGATCATTAGCCAGGAAAAAAACACCTGTTCATAATTAACATTCTGAAGTGATTGGTGTGTGTGATTAGCAAATTACTGAAGAAACAGTTAAGATAGTAAAAACAAAAATGCAAGGAAAATGTTGTAACACGTGAATAACTAACAATTTAGTGATTAGGTTGTGATTTTGACATGCTCTATGGTATGATTCACTTTTAATGGAACCCTAACAAATAATAGGTCGATGTGTAATCTGTTGTACCTGTTCAAATATTATGGGTAGATCAAAATATAATTGAGCTTAAGTGAATGCAGTATTATTTTTTAGTGTTGTTATCGCACTATCAAATCAATATAACATACAACTTTTTTTAACAAGTCGAGCTATTTTAGAATAGTTACAATTTGTAATTAATAAACCTTAAGCACTTGTTACGAACCCTTTTCTAAGTGGTTCAGTGGATTTGATAGTAGGTATGGGAACTACACGATAGACAAATCTTGTGAATATATTTTTGAGAGTTCAGTGAAAGGAACTTCTATACAATTACAGTATAAATATTGAAAAACCGCTAATACGGTAATCTGGCAAAAAGATAGTGTTCCACAATATCACTAATAATATTGAACAAAGAGAAGTTTTCCATCAAATTCAATTTTTACAATGTTCTATAATACTCTCGCTAATTCTCTAAACAAGGCAACTTTTGCTATATAACTTTTGGCACTGTAAGAAATGGAAAATTAATAAGATTAGGTTTACAGAAGACAGGATTGTTCTCATGAATGTCAATGGGAATTGTGCTTTTAGAACGTATAAATAGTTTTGAGGGCTTAAAATTAGTAGAGAAAAAGACAAAAAACATAACGCAAAACAAAATCGGAAACCTCTAGTGACTTAAAAATCAAAGTTATAAGACTGAAATGTGGCAACGATCCAACAGAAGAAATTAGATCCAAAATCGAAATAGCACATACATTAGAGAGTATTAAAGGTGGATTTCTACACTTCGTACTGTGCTTCAACCACGTCATGTGGAGTAGATTTACTGATAACCAACTTATGGTCCATCGGCAACCTTACGGTAACTGATCCAGCGGCTTCACATAGCTTTCTGGCCCGAACATGCTCATGTATCGCTTCCAAACAGATCATAAACAACATAGTCGGCACACGGTTCGAACACGGCAGGAAATGGACATTTGCTTTACTCATTGGAGATATATGTAACATGCTATTTTGAGATTCCGTAACAAATGACAGTCTAATTATGATATGTAAGCTGTATGGGGTAAGGGTGGAAGGAACTCCAGTACACATCTGTTTCGTGCAAGGGTAAGTACAATATATTGATAATGGTAATGTCGAGTGGAGAGAACAGAAAGACTACAAAATCGCTTAACAGATACGAGACATGAGGGTAAAGTATTACGGAAGAAAGGAGTTAATGGCCACACAACTTTAAGGAAATGGTTCGACTGCTCCTGCTTAAGAGTTATGTATAGTTGCAACAAATAAAGCGAGATTTGTAATGGTGATAGTAGACCGTAACGAGAAGAAGGCGAAGATGATCAGTACATGTTAAATGTGGTAGAATTTCGTATAAAACCCTACTATAATAAATATAATAACTATAATAGTCACTCAAAATGCAAATTCCCTATAGTTCTGACTATGGGGTACTTTCATCCATACTTGGAACTGCTTTTACTATAGTGACCACATTTACGAGCAGAGCCTCCTGGAGATCCCGGGTCGATACACACACATACACATGTACCTACGTACACACTTCATAGGGATTTCCTTTGTTCGCACGTGCACCTCCTCGGACCCCGTGTCTCCTTTGTCTGTGAGACGGACACGTCGCGCGTAACCGTAAATTCACATCAGGGTGTCCCGTTAAAGCGTGAACTCACCGCGGGGGACTCCAGAAATAGAAGAAAATCGTATCCGATTAAGACGCAGATGTCGATAGGAAGGCGGACATGTTTACGACGTATACAAAGCGAGCGAGTGCGAGCCGGACGACGGGACAAAGGCAGAGCGATACGGTCAGCTCTTCGGATCCTTCGGAACGGTCGGGAGAGATGTTGTGATGTGAGACTTATCAGCTGTTTCACTTCAATAGTCGGTCGGGAGGAGAGATGTCGTCGACGTCACACATAAACACACACACACACACACACAACAGGACGATGTTCCTATACTCTTTCTCTCTCTCTCTCTTTCATGCTGGCACTCTTGCCTGAATGACAACACTCACCTCGAATTTGTTCCTACCCGCGTAGATCATCTCTCGATCCCTCGACAGGTGGGACACTCTTCTGTTTATTTCCTCGTCGCCACTCTCCCTCACGCTACCTCTTCCTTCGAAAGAGTTTTGACAATTGAACAATTGAACGGATTCAATGACTGCGGCGCTGCTATCGTCCTTGAAGGTGTCAAAGCGCGGACCAATCGCGTGGCGGACAGTTTGTTTATCAGCGCGTCGATTGGTCGGATGCATTTCAAAACAAAACAACCCCCCCCCTTCGTAGTAAGAAAGTAACGGCAGACGGTGGCGGTGTTGTCGCGTCTTGGATAAAATCAGCGGGTGGCCGAAAGCGTGCACGCCGTTTATTGACATAATGCCTTGTGTTGCATATTGACTCAGCAGTTGAAACCAGTGCAAAATGAATTTTCTTGGTTGTCAGTTGTGATAAATGAAGGAGATTTGAAGGTAATTTAGATCCCCAATTTAGAAAACGTAGATTTTTTATATTCACCAATACATTTTTGGACTCCATCTTGAACCAGACGCTCAAATTGAACTCTGGAAGGTTCGAAAGGGATGAAAAATGACAGGTTTTGGAGCCAACACTTAAAATACATCTATGTCAGTTAAGGTAACTGCTATTTGAAGACAGTATAATTTTTATAGTGCCTCATTGACATAATGCCTTGTATTGAATATTGACTCAGCAGTTAAAACCAGTGCAAAATGAATTTTCTTGATTTTCAGTTGTGATAACTGAAGGAGGTTTGAATATAATAACTGAGATCGTCAATTTAGAAAATGTAAATTTTTCATTTTCACCGATACATTTTTGGACTGCATATTGAACCAGTTGGTCAAATTGAACTCTGGAAGGTTCTAAAAGAATGAAAATGGCTGGTTTTGGAGCCAACACTTAAAATACATCTATGTCAGTTAACGTAACTGATATTTGAAGACAGTATAATTTTTATAGTGCCTTATTGACATAATGCCTCGTATTGAATAGTGACTCAGCAGTTAAAACCAGTGCAAAATGAATTTTCTTGGTTTTCAGTTGTGATAACTGAAGGAGGTTTGAAGGTAATTTAGATCCCCAATTTAGAAAACGTAAATTTTTCATTTTCATCAATACATTTTTTGATTCCATCTTGAGCCAGATGGTCAAATTGAACTTTGGAAGGTTCGAAAGGGATGAAAAATGACAGGTTTTGGAGCCAACACTTAAAATACATCTATGTCAGTTAAGGTAACTGCTATTTGAAGACAGTATAATTTTTATAGTGCCTCATTGACATAATTCCTCGTATTGAATATTGACTCAGCAGTTAAAACCAGTGCAAAATAAATTTTCTTGGTTTTCAGTTGTGATAACTGAAGGAGGTTTGAAGGTAATTTAGATCCCCAATTTAGAAAACGTAAATTTTTCATTTTCATCAATACATTTTTTGATTCCATCTTGAGCCAGATGGTCAAATTGAACTTTGGAAGGTTCGAAAGGGATGAAAAATGACAGGTTTTGGAGCCAACACTTAAAATACATCTATGTCAGTTAAGGTAACTGCTATTTGAAGACAGTATAATTTTTATAGTGCCTCATTGACATAATTCCTCGTATTGAATATTGACTCAGCAGTTAAAACCAGTGCAAAATAAATTTTCTTGGTTTTCAGTTGTGATAACTGAAGGAGGTTTGAAGGTAATTTAGATCCCCAATTTAGAAAACGTAAATTTTTCATTTTCATCAATACATTTTTTGATTCCATCTTGAGCCAGATGGTCAAATTGAACTTTGGAAGGTTCGAAAGGGATGAAAAATGACAGGTTTTGGAGCCAACACTTAAAATACATCTATGTCAGTTAAGGTAACTGCTATTTGAAGACAGTATAATTTTTATAGTGCCTCATTGACATAATTCCTCGTATTGAATATTGACTCAGCAGTTAAAACCAGTGCAAAATAAATTTTCTTGGTTTTCAGTTGTGATAACTGAAGGAGGTTTGAAGGTAATTTAGATCCCCAATTTAGAAAACGTAAATTTTTCATTTTCATCAATACATTTTTTGATTCCATCTTGAGCCAGATGGTCAAATTGAACTTTGGAAGGTTCGAAAGGGATGAAAAATGACAGGTTTTGGAGCCAACACTTAAAATACATCTATGTCAGTTAAGGTAACTGCTATTTGAAGACAGTATAATTTTTATAGTGCCTCATTGACATAATTCCTCGTATTGAATATTGACTCAGCAGTTAAAACCAGTGCAAAATAAATTTTCTTGGTTTTCAGTTGTGATAACTGAAGGAGGTTTGAAGGTAATTTAGATCCCCAATTTAGAAAACGTAAATTTTTCATTTTCATCAATACATTTTTTGATTCCATCTTGAGCCAGATGGTCAAATTGAACTTTGGAAGGTTCGAAAGGGATGAAAAATGACAGGTTTTGGAGCCAACACTTAAAATACATCTATGTCAGTTAAGGTAACTGCTATTTGAAGACAGTATAATTTTTATAGTGCCTCATTGACATAATTCCTCGTATTGAATATTGACTCAGCAGTTAAAACCAGTGCAAAATAAATTTTCTTGGTTTTCAGTTGTGATAACTGAAGGAGGTTTGAAGGTAATTTAGATCCCCAATTTAGATAACGTAGATTTTTCATTTTCACCGATACATTTTTGGACTCCATCTTGAACCAGATGGTCAAATTGAACTTTGGAAGGTTCGAAAGGGATGAAAAATCACAGGTTTTGGAGCCAACACTTAAAATACATCTATGTCAGTTAACGTAACTGCTATTTGAAGACAGTATAATTTTTATAGTGCCTCATTGACATAATGCCTCGTATTGAATAGTGACTCAGCAGTTAAAACCAGTGCAAAATGAATTTTCTTGGTTTTCAGTTGTGATAACTGAAGGAGGTTTGAAGGTAATTTAGATCCCCAATTTAGAAAACGTAAATTTTTCATTTTCATCAATACATTTTTTGATTCCATCTTGAGCCAGATGGTCAAATTGAACTTTGGAAGGTTCGAAAGGGATGAAAAATGACAGGTTTTGGAGCCAACACTTAAAATACATCTATGTCAGTTAACGTAACTGCTATTTGAAGACAGTATAATTTTTATAGTGCCTCATTGACATAATTCCTCGTATTGAATAGTGACTCAGCAGTTAAAACCAGTACAAAATGAATTTTCTTGATTTTCAGTTGTGATAACTGAAGGAGGTTTGAATATAATAATTGAGATCGTCAATTTAGAAAATGTAGATTTTTCATTTTCACCGATACATTTTTGGACTGCATATTGAACCAGTTGGTCAAATTGAACTCTGGAAGGTTCTAAAAGAATGAAAATGGCTGGTTTTGGAGCCAACACTTAAAATACATCTATGTCAGTTAAGGTAACTGCTATTTGAAGACAGTATAATTTTTATAGTGCCTCATTGGCAGAATGCCTCGTATTGAACTCAGCAGTTAAAACCAGTACAAAATTAATTTTCTTGGTTTTCAGTTGTGGTGAATTAAAGGAAGTTTGAATGTAATTTAGATCCCCTATTTAGATAACGTAGATTTTTCATTTTCACCAATACATTTTTGGACTCCATCTTGAACCAGTTGGTCAAATTGAACTCTGGAAGGTTATAAAAGGACGAAAATGGCAGGTTTTGGTGCCGAGTCATGTCTTTGAGACCAAAGAATACTAGTTCTAGCAGCTTTGTTATTCTTTACAAAAATGGTAGGTGTACCAGCCAGTGTGTGGGAATAAATACGTTGTCCAAAATACCTTCAATAATTGCAACGTTTTTGGAAATTGGAGTAACCAGCACTCTACACCGGTCGCTGCCTGAGAAGGTCTTCGGCGACTCTTTTGACCAATGCAGGGGCTAACATGACTACTTTGAAGCGTGGGATTTAGGACATAGGCGTTTGAAGGATACCTAGAAGAACCGGTGCATACAAAATACAAATTGCAGAGAAATTACAAGGTTATGTAATGCGTCGGCGTCTTCCAGCACTATCAGCTGTGTCGATATGGGAGCGTCTGGTTCCAATGAACCAATGAATTTAACAATTACTTCAAATTAGAATAAACTGTTGACGTTTTCCTTTAATTTCAATATCAATGTGAATTCTGCTTGTAATAGTAATAAATAAATAGAATACTGCTTTAAATATGAACGTGAGTTATAATCCATAACTCACCACACTAGTGTGTTATTTGATAGTTTACTTGTCTAAAATGACAATAATAATGACAGTCATAACTGTCATGTGTTGGATAAATGTTAAAAAATCGGCCCGGGCAAAATAGTGATAAAAACCATTGGGTAACAATAGACTCTTCAGTTATATGGTATACATATATGGCTATCCTTTAGCTTTAGAAGGTACAAAGTCAGGAGTGTCAGGACCATAGTTGGCACCAGTATGACCAGTATACAGTTTGTCTCAGAGACAAATTCATTTGTCTATATTGTAAAGTAGTCATTGCAGATTGCAGCTTTCAATGTTCGTACGTGACTGCACATTAATGGCGTTAATCGGATCCCACCGTGGGTCCTGGTCCTGTCTGCATGTAATAATATTCTTTCGTCTGTCGATTCGAAACTGCAACAAGAAGCGTGGGGGTAGGGGGGCACAGACGGGACGGCAACTCAATGTACGCCTCGTAGAATTTGATTCGTATCCTCGAATGGGTCTTTTTGGTGTCGGGACGTTGTGCACCGGTCCAGACTGTTCGTTCACCTTTCCCCGGCGGAATGGAGGACGTCGCGACGTCGACGCCGACGGCGGCGGCGTTGCCGACGGTGGGATCGTGTTATTTTTCGAAAAAATCGCTACAAAGACGTGTCTAACAATGCAATTTCACGTGGATTTCCGAATGAAAAACGCGTTGTATGATTGGCTTGGTTTACACTTGGAAAGGTCTTTTCACGTCAATTCTTGTTCATTTCTATAGTCTGGTTATTGTACATTTATTATTAATTATTTAATTAATATGGGGTAATAAATAATAAAACCAGTAGGTGTATATACGTATAAAAATGTTTAAACAAATTTATTTATATATACCTATAACTTTGTTTTTTTGGTGCACACAAGTCATTTCTATGTTTTCCGTTAGTAATAACATTCACAAATACTTAAAATAGTATTTAAGAACAAATGGAAAAAACGTTTAAACAAACTACTTTGTTTATATAAAACTGTTTAATATCTACTGTACCTACTCGAAGAGTTACCCCAAATTAAAAACAGAATCATCAAAATCGGTTAATAATTGCCAGAGATATTTATTAATTACTCGCTGTTAGAAAAATATACTCTATTCAAAACACATCCCGATGCACGCCATTTTGATGACGTCACCAAACATCTAATAATACCAACTTAATATAGCCCCAGGACATCGCAATTTATGTGTTCCGTGTATATTTTAAGTTGACAATGTATATGGTTATGTGTATTATGTGTAACACATAAATTGCGACGTCCTGTGACTATATTAAGTTGGTAGTATTGGATGATTCTCACGTCATCAAAATGACGTGCATCGGGATTTGTTTTGAATAGAGTATACTTCTATCGTCTGACTAAATAGTGGAAAGCCGGTAACACACAGTTGCCCATAACTATTTTTGCGCAACATTAAAAAAATAAATTAGTACTAAAGTAAAGTTTCACAGGTACGAAGACGGTACTCTAAATGTACTCTATTCCCCCCTACCTATTTAATTAGTATTGTGTAATGAACCTCCTAGGTCCGGTAGCTGTAACTCGCAATGTTAGCTAAAGACTGGCCGCGAATACTGCACGAATGATTCATGAATACCTACTTAGAAGTAATTTTATTAGTATATATACTTAAGGCAGGTTTGAATTTTAGTGGTACTAAGAGGTACTAAGAATTAAGTTAATTCCAGATTAGAACAGCCAAACTACTCTAAACTAACTTTGGTTCGTTATTTAATAAATGCGAGTTAGTTGCTTTGGTCGGGAATTAACTTGATGTTTCATACGAAGCAATTAAATGTATTGACCCTTGTGTAATATATAAGTGAGGTACAGTAGTAAAGACCGTTTCGATCTATTTCTTCACGTATCACTCAACAGTACAGTCTTTAATAATTTTTCTTTAGAAATACATTTTTGGTTGCTGAAGTCTGCTTTGTTATCATATATAGGAAATAAGGTATTTACCCGAATTTTTATTTAAACCTAAGAAGGTTTTTTTGATCATAAATGACAACAATCCCATGTTTAATTAGAACTAACGTACAGTACGGATTATTAAATTTCACAGTTCACTCTAAATATCAAGCTGCTTTATAATTGTTATGAAACCACCAAGTTACATTGTGAACGCGTTGTAGGTTTTACTCTCCTCATAACTGGGAGATTGTCATTGAACTCCGGGAGAAGCTTCAACAAAAATTCCATATTCGAATCAACACCAAGACGGGTGTTGCCGTTTCATAACTTTTAGTTCGGCCCCGGTAGACGAGACACAGCGAGTTTGATGCCCGCGTTATAACACTTGCCCCCCCTCCCCCCACACGTTCTTTGTTTGCGGTGCCCGTCTCCGGTCAGCAGCAGGTAGTTGGCCCCATCATGGTAATCCATGGTAACAAAATCCGGAATTTCACCATTTATCCAAAAGATGGTGCTCCTGTCGATGTGACTGTTTTGTATATGTGTGGATGTCGGAGCACGCAGCAACCAGTACACGCGTGTATATTGAGTTGTATATCTATTATCATGTTTATTACATCAACATTTTTTCTAATTATATTCCGGATTTTGTGACCAGGCTAGCATTGCGTATATACAGTGTCGGCCCACCTCTGTAATCTTAATAACCGAAAGTCCCAAAGTGTATAAATTTGACAACACTGTGAGACCAAGCGTCATCCGACTACGATCTGTCATATTCTATGGTCATATTCAACAAGGTCGGTCGGTCTTAAAGTCCCTAGAATCCTTAGATCTAGGGACTTTCTAGGGACTTTAGAGGTTTTGACTGTTTCCTAATTCCAGTGCCTAATTCTAAACCTCTGAAAAAGAAAATTCAATCCTGTCGAATCTTGTTCTTGTTGTTATTTGCAACCCGTTTGCAAAATCATCAAAAAATGGATAAGTACCTATATTATTACTGTGAAATGTATCTCTTAATGCACATATTATATTTATTTATGATTTTTGATACGTTTATGTAATCAACAAGAAGCCCAAAAGTTATGTGAAAGCTATGTGCTTCCAAAAAAATCTTCCCTTCCTGTTGATAGATGATCTACTTCCTGCAATGGCAGATATATTTTCCGATTCATTAATAGTAAAGTCTGTTATATAAAATAAAGAAAGATAAAGCAGCTTAAATTGTCGTAAATAGATTTGGTAGAAGAATGTTATGTCTGAACATATATAACTTAAAAAGTATTTTGGAAGAAGAGACTGATTTAAAAAAATGTTATCTGTTCTAGTATTTTAGAAGAAACTGATTGTTAAAAATGTTATCTGTATTTATGTTGCATATTAAAATATTTACAACAAACTGAAACAATTATTATAACTCAAGAAAGCTAAAACACCATATCTCACTAACGTATTAGTCGTATTATCCACTTATTCCATGTTTAATAACATAATAAAGCATTGTTATTATTGTACATATTTACCTAGATTCACTTTATTGCCGCCATTAATTGATTGTCCAAGATAAAGTGAATATTCAGGAATTCTTCCTCGAAAATAGTACTAAATTTGAAAATCTAGTACGTTTTCCTCCGAGATGTTGGTACAGTTTGCACACAGCCCTGTTCTGTGGTAAC
The DNA here is from genome assembly GCA_946251905.1 of Cryptocephalus moraei. Lineage (NCBI taxonomy): Eukaryota > Metazoa > Arthropoda > Insecta > Coleoptera > Chrysomelidae > Cryptocephalus > Cryptocephalus moraei. Next base: position 16,767,966 of record OX276465.1, on the reverse strand, counting down.
CCTGGTAATAATAAATGTTTTGTGGTTTCCGTATAGCGTCATAGCGTCAGTTAATTTTGTCAACGATTTAAATTTTATCACGATCAAACGGTCATTTGGGTTTTATCATTTGGCGTATCTACATCTTCAAACGTAGTTGGTCCATAGTGGAACATTATTGGTAAGTATTAACGTTTATTAGATTTACAGTTTGACTTTAACGAGTTTTAACATGGCGGAATAGGAGAAATAAATTTAAAATTGAAGGTTCGTTTCAAAATATGGCATTAGATCTGCTAATTAGTATCTGATACAGTAATTATATAGGCTGTGAAATTTGTATACACGAAAAGGAGACGTTGAGAATTCTGTGGAATTCCAAAAAAACTCATTTATCTAGTTAACCTTAAAAGTTTATCATGCTTGTCCCCCTCGGTTGTAATGGTTCAAACACGTAACTTTCATTTTAAGCTGAATTATACATATACATAATATTTCGTGTTCCTCTGTGGTACTAATTATTCCTAAGAGTAGGTAGTTTCTTTCTAATATGATCCGAGCTACAAAAACCGGTGTAATGGAAAAACCGTTTACCTTGAGAAGTTAATAGTAGCTCAAAAAGTATACCAGTCACCAGTTAAACTAGGTACTATTTCTAGAAGGATTTACCACATTTTTCATACATACATTCTCTAAATAAAAATCACTTCTTAGTATTATCAAAGACTATTACAATAATATATTATCGTCTTGGGTATTACTGATACAGGTGCAACATTTTAGTAATACTTCCATTAATTTTTTTTCAGAAACATGGCGGACATGAAAACGTACATAAAGCAGAGCCTCATGGGTCTATCGAGACAGGTGATTGAGAAGAATTACCAGCAACAGACGCTAGGCGCCCGCCTGCAACAGTTCAAAGACACTCGAAGAATGACCCGCAACGAAGCTATGCTCCAACGCAGACACATCGACGTCGACAACATAAGCCCGTTTGAGTCGGTGCGAAAGAAGAAAAGTGCATCGAAGATACCAACTGCCCGCCCGCCGGTATCGGATCGTTTGGAGAAATTGAAGAAGTGGAGGGAAGAGAAGGAGAAGAGGAAGTTGGAGGAGAAGAAGACTGCAAAACCGATCTTCAAGGTATGCCACGTTACCAACAGCGTAGGTCTGCCAAATTACAAAACTATAAATAAGGAGATCAAGGGGAAACTCGTTAAATCACTTGCCAAAACTAATCAGCCTAAACCATCCTCAGTCCCAAAGAGTCAACAATTTAATGCGCCCGAAACGATAAAACCAGTGTATTTTAACAATGTTAAGAGGGAACTAGGACATAAATCAGAAACTTCATCCAACAAGAATATGAATACAGTTAAAACAGGTGCAATTAAGAAAAGCGAAATAGCCAAAGGCACTAAAAAAAACACTAAGAACACAGCAAGTCGAGCCCCAGAAACATCCTCACAATGTTCTCCGCCTGCAAGAAGAATAACGAGGCTAATGTCAGCGAGGTTACGTGACTCCAACAAGAAATCACCATCATCGAACAAAATACCTCTTATTGTGACATCTCCTCATACCCCAAAGTTACTGACAAAGCTTGAAGAGGAGTTCACATACATTAGCCCGTTCGTGACAGTTTCCCGTGGCAAAGACTCCGTCAGGAAGGAGTTCAAAGCCCGAATGTCGACAGGAGGCACGATACCTGGGAATAGTGCGACTAGCCCCTCGGCCGGCGCTGCCTATTTCTCAAACATGCTTCAGGATGAAGTACGACGCATGGAAGGGATGTGCGAAGAATGGAGCAGCTACAAGGAGGGAGACGACGTTCCCGAGGAAGCGAGAGAGATGATCGACGTGGCACTGGGCCAGTCCAAGCTGCTCATGTCGAAGAAATTTCAACAGTTTAAACAGCTCATAGAACGTTGCAGATCTGATGACGGTTCGACGCAGCCGGTCACTTGCATGGACCTTCACGGCTTTTGGGACATGATGTTCATGCAAGTCGAGGACATCGACAAGCGATTTAAGAACTTGTCGGCACTTAAGAGCAACGGATGGAGGGAGGTATTGCCGGAAAAAAAAATTAAACCTAAGAAGACGAACGGGAAGAGAGTCAAGCCTCAAGCCTCTTCGAAGATCAGAGACATGATTAAACAAGCGAAAGCTAATAATCCATTGCAGCCACGAAGTCCTTTCATAAAAATAAATACTCCACGTCGGAGCTGCTCCCCTGGCCTGGCTGTTATGAGATTGTCTCAGAGTATTAAAAGAAATGACGGTCTCACTCCTAATAGGAGTATATTGAAAACGGAAGATACGAAAGAGAAAAAAATGGTTAAGACTGTCCTCTTCGATCTAGGCACTGTCAGGAACAAATTAAACTTTGATACGGAAAATAAAGAGAATACCAAAGATCCCGAGAGCAGTAAGACACCTCTGAGAAGATCGAGGAGGCTCAGTAGGTGTTTTGATTAATTTTAATTATCGTTATGACCTGATTTTAAAGTGTAAATATGTAATGTTTCAAGTTACATTGTCTAATTATGTGCTAGTTCTATTTTTATTAAATATTTAACTTACCTATTAAAATTGTACCTTATATACTTTATATTGTCAGTTCTATTCTTATTAAATATTTGACTTAATAAAATCGTACATATTTTACAAAACCTTGAAGACAATGTTAACTATACTACTATAATTTTCAGGTATCTGCTATTCGTAAGAATGTTAAAAAAACAATATTTTGTATCACTGAGTTAAGTCACAGTTCAGGGTTAAGCAAATTTTCTAATTTCTAATCACATAGTCCTGAGGTAAAAATATAAGATTTAATGTAACTGTCTGTATCCAAAAGTCCATCGAGCAAGAAATGTACTGATCTTACCTATTGACAAACAATTTTTGTAAATACTCAGAAGGCGGCGATCTACTTCTAAAGAATCTCAATTTTTTAATGGGTCACTATGTTTGAAATGTGTTGTATTTGTATTTTGTTACATTTTGCCAGAGAGAAAATTATTAAAAATATGTCGAGGCCTACTTGCTATTCTCAAAGGGAGTATTACAATGACTTTAAATATTAGGCTAATGTCCTATTTGAGTTGAACACGATTCAAATGAAGCAATTGTTAATTCTGTTTACAGTACTCTTTGTTAGAGTCTGAAGTCTAAAGAGAGCCTAAAGAAGTCTTTCAACTACAGCGAACTTTGATGATTCGGTAAATACTAGTGATGAAGTTAGTCTTTTTCTGTAAACTTACAGTCTACTATTTGCTTGATGGATGAAATTAAGGTAAATTTGCCTAACCGAAGAGGTGAGGTATCACCTCGAGTTTCTAAATTGAATGACTGACATGAAAACCATTTCTTTGGAAATATCAAATAGGCCATGAGATCTTTTTGATAACAAATATGTCAATGACGAAATTGTTAAATTGTAGAAGTGACAAATATGAATTGGTAAAACATCCAAATTTATATCTTTGATATTGAGTGTCAGTATAAGGATCTAGTTTTGGATAGAGATAAGTTAGGTTAGATCCTCATATTTTTATCTCAGAACAGGAACACCCCTAGTGTTCTAGTACCCCTAGTATAACTAGAATTAAATTACTATGTTGAGATTTTAGACCTGGATATTTTCTAATGGAAAATTAATGGTAATAAGGTATATTTATTTAAGATCTCTAGAGATTCATAAATTTGCCAAATCTTTAATTTACCATAAGTATATATATAAAAAGAGTATAAAATTGCTCTTGACAAATTTGTCATAATTAAGACCCATGTTGTGGGTAATAGTCATCTATGCTGTTTCTGCCATATTATTGGACTACTTGAAAACTATTTAATATATGCAGTTTTTAAAATTTCTAAAATTTGCTACAAGATAGGAGACACCTGTTTTCACTTGTCACTGTATATACTATTATTTTGTGCTTACATTACATTACTTTAGCTTAAATGCCATATTTAAAAAAAAATCTGATAGAATCCTAGCCCGCCATATTAATTAAGAAATACCTTTTAATACACATAAGTAACTTATATAAGCCTATAAAAAAATCTATATTTGTGTAACTCCACATCACTTATTCAAAGGTTCCTGCAGCCTGAAGCAGTCACTCACTATTTTCCATTTGTCCCCCTGAGCGGTCACGATAAAATTCTGATGGAAAGTTTTCGGTAACTTCTCTTGGTACTTCACCGTTCCGCTGACTTGGATCATGAACGTCAGTTGTCCGTTTACCACACTATCTGAAAAAGATACCTAAGATGAGAGACTGACGGAACAAATGATCACAAAGGCCCAAGCACAGGTAAATTATGGAATAAGTTAGTACGTAATTTGTTATTAAAATTAATAGAAAGTATCGCTTGAACAGGTCGATTTTAGTTTTTAAAATTACATCTTTTTTGCTGAAAGAGGCAATAGTAATATATCATTGGTTTTTGAGTGATAACTCCATTGTAAAGTTTTTCAACTTTTCAGATTTATCATTGAATTGTCTAAATGACGGATAACAATTTCTAAATGTTGAATTTACGTGTCAAGATGTTGAAAGCCTCTTCGGAGAATGTTTAATCTTCGTAAAGAATGGGAGAATGTTCTCGGTCATTATTTACGAAGATTAAACATTCTCCGAAGAGGCTTTCAACATCTTGACACGTCTCAACAAAGCTAAGTATCAATCTTATATCACCAATCGGGTTATCTTATCATTATTGAACCCAGGAACCCAGTCACTGAGAACATTCTCCCATTCTTTCCCAAAATTAGTTGACTAGTTTTAATTACTTTCAATGCTCAAATCAGGTTCAAGTATTGTTAATCAATTGTCACATCTTTCAAAATTTAATTATTAATTTTTTTTAATACCAACATACCTAATATCGGCTGAGCGTCTAGAGTGGTTACAACGTGATCAGTGGACGGCAATTCTATCATGAACTTCAGTATGTTTTCGTTACCGGTGATTCCGTTACCGTTCCAGGCTAACAAACCGGTATCCATGTACAACCTCGATATCAACTAAAATTTAACAATCAAGGCAAAGTAGTGTTAAATGTTTTTGACACTTACATGTCGTCTTTTGTCCACAGTCTCGTAATAAAGCTTAGTGAATTCTTCCGCGACCCTACACGCCTGATCTATTTTAGTTTTGAGCTGGAAATGAGGTTAAAGTTGAAAATTAATATATCGACGTTGTTAATATTTCATTACCTGGTCCATGTTTAAATCCGTAAATGAAGGATTATCGCAACGGGTTAAAATACGAGACATAGATACGAGATTGTGTCGTTTTTGCTCAATTGAGAAAAGTGAGGTTATGTTACGTTGTAAAGCACAGAACGAAATGTCCACAGAATACTAAACAAAGAAGAAGAAGACGTAGGATCTTTCTAACTATGGCAACTGTAAAGTCGGCAATTGTTTCTACATAATTTTATTTCTTATGGGAGATTAACATTAGAAAATTTTCAAGTAGGTGGTAATCTACGCAAACGAAATTTCTTACTTATCAGCTGTGAAAAATAAGATGCATTGAAGTATGTAGTTTTCTTGTATATAAATGAATACATGATACGTTATGGAGGAAGGAACACATTCTCTTAAGACTTTTTACCTTTAAACTGATCCCTTTTATCGCTATCTAACAAGAGTAAAATCTACGCCACTTTGCTAATTTGATATGTGTTTTCTGTTCATCTACCAAAAATTGATTAAAAACAGAAAAAAAAATCATTTTATAGGAGTTTTCAATAGCAATTTCAAAATTTCATGAGTATTTTCCGTGTGTCCATTAAATCTGACTACTTTGATAAAGTTCAACTTTTCGAATTCGTTTTCCCGACCAGACTAGAGCAGACCAGATCAGAACAGACGAGACAAGACCAGATCAGACTAGACCACGGCAGAACAGAGCAGGCTAGGTCAGTGCAGAGCAGACCAGTGTATTGCAGACTAGATCAAACAAAAGTAGACAGGACCAAAGAAGACCAGACCAGAAAATGGCAGACCAGAGCAGAACAGAGCAGACCAGATCAGAGCAGATGAGAGAAGACCAGACCAGAAAATGGTAAACCAGAGCAGAACAGAGCAGGCTAGACCAGTACATTGCAGATTAGATCAAACAAAAGTAGACAGGACCAAAGAAGACCAGACCAGAAAATGGTAGACCAGAGCAGAACAGAGCAGGCTAGACCAGTGCATTGCAGACTAGATCAAACAAAAGTGGACAGGACCAAAGAAGACCAGACCAGAAAATGGTAGACCAGAGCAGAACAGAGCAGACCAGATCAGAGCAGATGAGACAAGACCAGACCAGACTAGACCACAGCAGAAAAGAGCAGGCTAGATCAGTACATTGCAGACTAGATCAAACAAAAGTAGCCAGGACCAAAGAAGACCAGACCAGAAAATCGTAGACCAGAGCAGAACAGAGCAGACAATATCAGAGCAGATGAGACAAGACCAGACCAGACTAGACCACAGCAGAACAGAGCAGGCTAGACCAGTGCAGAGCAGACCAGAGCATTGCAGACTAGATCAAACAAAAATAGACAGGACTAATGAAGACCAGACCAGAAAATGGTAGACCAGTGCAGAACAGAGCAGACCAGATCAGAGCAGATGAGACAAGACTAGACTACAGCTGAACAGAGCAGGCTAGACCAGTGCAGAGCAGACCGCAGCATTGCAGACGAGATCAAACAAAAGTAGACAGGACCAAAGAAGACCAGACCAGAAAATGGTAGACCAGAGCAGAACAGAGCAGACCAGATCAGAACAGGGCAGACCTGATCAGAACAGATGAGACAAGATCAGACCAGACTAGACCACAGCAGAACAGAGCAGGCTAGACTAGTGCATTGCAGACTAGACCAGACCAGAAAATGGTAGACCAGAGCAGAGCAGAGCAGACCAGATTAAAACAGACGAGAATATAGCAGACCAGAAGCAGAGCAGAGAAGAAGAGATCAGACTAGATGGGAACAGAGCAGAACAAAGCAGAGCAGAGTTGTAAAATTGTAGCTATTTGTTTACGAAATCTGGTACTTGTTAGAAGTATAGGCAGTTTTGCTCCATATTTAGACGCTTAGTTTTTTAACTGTATGATATCCGCTTAACCATCTACTTAAACCGGAAACAGCGAAAATATAATTGTTTTCTTTCAATAGAAAATTGGTTATGCGTCGTATATTAATCATATTTGTAACTCCTTTAGTAAAAAGAATTGGTACAAGTTACGAAACTTTGCCAACTTCGATAACTCTTTTAAATGTCTTGGTTAAAGATCTTTCGAATTCTGCGAGACATGGTAACATATCTTCTTGATTAGTAATCAGTAATTATATAACTGTCAGTATCGAGAAAAAAAGTGTGGACTATTTCGAGAGGAAAATATTAATACTAAAATATAGAAAATTTGACGACAAAGACACCACACAAAAGAACTGTAAACATTATGGTATCTTTCTAACACCGTCCTAAAATAATCCGAAGTTCCTCGATCGCTCTCCAGTAATATTCTGACACTTGTACATCTCTCCTCTGTCCATTAACGCCATTATCTCATTCTCTGGACTTTCTCTCTGTCGCAGCGCGTTATCCTCTTAACAAATTGAAAACAACTGTAAAATCTAATCGGAATATTCAATGCGGGCGTCACGCCTAAAACACAATAAACTAGATTTTCATTTCGGGCGACCACCCAACGAGTTCTCGCCAAATTTAGGTGACAGTTATTCATCTCTAACGCGGCATAACTATAAATTTCTTTATGTAGCGCTTACAGGCCGAGGTTCGATCGTAAATTTTTAAGCAACACGATAACTAGGAGATATTTTATCGATGGATTTCATGGGATTTTTGGATCTCCTTTCGAATGAGGAAGCGTGGGCGGGCATGTCACTTTTTATTCGCGACGTTGGAGGAGTCTTGGAAGTTTACGTTAACGCCAAACTGTTAGTAGCTGTGAACTATGAAGGAATGACATTATGACAGAAAAGGACAATTGAAAACTAACAACTAGTCCTATGCATCGAATGTAGTTAAAAAATGGCGAAAATTGTAAGACTTTCTTGTATGGCCGAACAAAATATTCATGGCAACATTACCTATCACTGTTTTATAAAATAAATTTAGTATTGAGAAGGCACAATTATTTAGTCACTTTTGTTAAATTAATAAGATTCATTAATAATGATAGAAATTAATAATATTTCAATCTAACTTATTGATATTTCTTTGGCGGGATACTTACCACTTACCCAAGGATTCCCAAGGATTCCCGAATCTCATCTCTCCTATGTGTGGATCCTGGAGGCACGTCTTCTTTTTCCTCGCCATCCAAAAGACATCAACAATCTAGGACTCCTGTGATCAAAAATTAACCCTAACAATCAAAGCTTTTGTTCCAGTGTAAATTTGAATGCCACACAGGATCACTATAATTTGGAAAAGATTTTTGTTCTTCCAAAATTGTATCTAGGAGCCTTTAGAGAGTCCTACAGCGAGACGTCAGTGGTGTGAGGCGGTTCACTCACAAAATTCACTTTCACAATCACAATCACAACGCACTCGAATAATTTTTCGCATCCTCTCGCGACCGAATCTTAACAGTAACTGTGTCCTACACTAATTCCTAATTCCTAATTCTATTTTAACGAGCCTTTTTACACACTTAATTGTTCTCGAACGTTCCTTAATACGTACAGCTTAGCTTACTTACAGTTTTACTAAAATGACATATACAATAAGTTGCCCCTAGTGTATTTTTCTTTTATTTCCACAAAAAAGAGCCACGCACTTCATTTTCCCCAAATTTAAATACGAAACTAAACTCTCAATATCAAGAAGAGCCATCGCCATTTAAGATCGCTTTCATATTTTATCAGATAACCAGATCATCCGGCTTTCGAAACGCGATGCGCGTTCCTCTCCTGACTTCTCAGGAAAATTAAGAAATAAATATCAATTCAGGATTTCCAGATTAGATACGTAATAATTTAAGACTTTCAGTTATTCAGGAAGATCAATTTAAAATTCGAGAACAACTTAATTCATCGACCAGCTTAAGAAATTACATAAATCTTTTTGGGAGAAACTCTAAAATGCACGACGGCCGCATCTCGTTCCTGAGGCAGCCTGATTTATGTCGCGCGTCTTTTATGTAATTTTATCAATGCTAACCGTGGCATTTAAACACGTTGATATAAATAGGTAAATGGGGATATAATTTAATAACGGTTCTTCATTGTAAAACATTAGTTTTAGAAATCTGAATTTTGAAACTGTTACTTTATTACTAATGTTATTTTCTGGAAGGACTCCCAATGGTTTCAGATTGATCTGACTGGATTTCAAGAATAGTTAAGCTCTTGGTCGAATCTTAGTAAAATATTCGAAAAAATTAAATATTCGATTCGAGTTCAATCAAAAATATACCTGATGGAAAAGAAGGTGTGATCGCTTGAATAATTTATGAGAAGATATTAAACGTAAGCAATTTGTTAAGCGACACATTACACAATAACCTTGATGCGTAAAAACGTCGTACACGAACTACACATCCACAATTTCCCGTTTTAAATAATCTCATCATAATGCACATAATAAACATGTTAGGTGCATAATCTTATTAATGTTCGAATCAATGCTGTATTAATTGCAAAAAATATTACGTTGTTGTAAATATGAATATACGATTATTAAGTGCTCTTAATGGAATTAACAGTTTCTCTTGAAATAATTTATTAAGCAAAAATTACACAGTTTACTCCAGATAATAATTGCTATTTTCTCTAGGAAGCTTTTCTTTTTAATAAATCTCAAGTATCATACAAATTAGAATATGTCTTGTCTTTTTGTTAACGTCTCTTATTGCTTCCAGGGCACATTTATCGCTCACATTTATCGGTCGGTAACGGAGAATTCCGTAACAGGTAACAGAGATCCGGACGGTTTAATCTAACGGCGGAACGATCACAGTTACGCATAACAAGGAATTCGACGGCTCGGCGGTCTTAAAAATCTAGCGGCGGTGACAATCACAGTTTACGGACGGTTACGTAACAGACAACAAATAGTTCGGTCGGTTTAAATCTATCGGTCGGGGGCACATTGCACAATTTACGTACACTCACAAAAACTATAAAACGTGTCGCGGGACACGCGTTAGGAACTTTAGTTCTTTTTAATAAACAACCAAATTTTTAAAAAAAAATGAAATTGAATATTTAAAGTGAAGTTTGAAGTGGTAAAGTTTACTTTTGAGAATCTTTCGTTTCACACAGAAGGCTTCCTGTACTATTTATGATATATCGTAAGAAGTTACGAGGAACCGTAACTTACGATAATGTTCAGAATTGCATTTATGCCTACGAGGCTTACAGATTTGACTACGATCGCTACAGATGTGTTCAGAATCGCAGCATAATTCTGAAGCCTATGAGTCGTTACACGTGGCTTCGTACTGTAATGCGAGAAGTAAACAAAGCGACACATGTTTACTCCTTCAAAAGAATAACTACGACGCGTAGGACAGGTGCATGAACATTTGCTGCGTAGGCTTCTAGAATGTACTAGAATGTTCTCGATCAGGGTTGGGGGTGTATATATAAGGGGGTTTGTGATCGAGGGAGTTAGTGAGAAGTAGACAAGCAGAAGTGAACGATCCGAAAGCGGAGCAGTACAAATAAATTATGTAGTGTCTAGTCTAGTGAACAAGTAGTTTAGTGTGTTAAATAAATTAGTGTTCAATTAATCTAAATAAATTATAAAATAAACGTTACATTGGTGTCAGAAGAGCGGATCATGAAGAAGTTACGCGAACTAAAAGTGGCCGAGTTAAAAAAAGAACTCGAGGAACGGGAATTGGAAACAGGAGGGAGGAAGACCGAACTCCAGGACCGACTCTCGGCATTTTTAAAAGAAAATGGCCAGGACCCGGAAGTTTTCGAGTTCGAAGACGATGACATCACGAAGCAAATCGCCGCCCAGAGGGAAGAAATCGCCGCCCAGAGGGAAGACATCACTGCTCAAATCGCTGCCCAGAGGGAAGAAATTGCCGCCCAGAGGGAAGAAAGCGCCGCCCAGAGGGAAGACATCACTGCTCAGATCGCCGCCCAGAGGGAAGACATCACTGCTCAAATCGCTGCCCAGAGGGAAGAAATCGCCGCCCAGAGGGAAGAAATCGCCGACCAGAGGGAAGACATCACTGCTCAGATCGCCGCCCAGAGGGAAGACATCACTGCTCAAATCGCTGCCCAGAGGGAAGAAATCGCCGCCCAGAGGGAAGATATTACTGCTCAAATCGCCGCTCAGAGGGAAGATATTACTGCGCAGATAACCGACCAGATTGAGGCTCAGCGTAAGGAGATTGAAGAGAGGATCAAACAGTTGGAAGAACGGCTAGAACAACTCGGTAGCGGCAAGGGGAAGGAAGAGGAAATTGAACAGAAGACGAAGCAGTTGGAAGAACAACTAAAGCGAGTCAGTAGCGGCGAGACGAAGGAAGAAATAAAGGCGGTCGTTCAACAGAACTCGATATCCACCAATCGTGTGACGCCCCCAACGTTCGACGGAAAAATTCCGTGGACCAGTTACAAGAAACAGTTTGAGGCAGCAGCGGAGGCTAATGCTTGGTCCCCTCACGAGAAAGCTGTTTCCCTAACGGTAGCCTTACGTGGAGAGGCGTTGGAAGTTCTTCAGACGCTATCCACCGAGGAAGCCGGGAATTACAATGAGCTGCTGAGGCGACTGGAAATGCGGTTCGGCCAAACACATCTGGAGCAAGTCCATCAATCCCAGATGTCCAATCGCCGTCAGAGATCGAACGAGACCCTGCAGGAGTTCGAAGCGGACGTAGCCAGACTAGTGAGGTTGGCGTATCCCACGGCACCGGAACAGATGATGGAGTGCCTCGCAGTGCAGACGTTCGTGAGCGGGCTGCGGGACCAGGAACTGCAGAGGGCCCTGAGACTAGCTCGACCAAAAACTTTAATGGACGCGTTCGCCATCGCACTAGAACATGAGGCAGCAATGGAAGCCTCCCGCATTCACGGTTGTGCTCGAGCTGTTACCGAGGAGGTAGGCACAGAAAAACTCGTGGAGAAGGCCGTCCAGCAGATCATGGAGTTGCTGTCAGCACAGAAGACGCGGCCCAAAATAACGGTGCCGGCAAAGGCCCCGGAAAAACTAATGCGGGTCGATAAAAGGGAGGGGACGTCGACCCGTGGTAATAGAAACCCCCGGGCCAGTATAGCCTCGTTTTCCCACCAATTGGGGAGCGCGTACGTCGATGGCACTATCGACGGGAGATCCCACGCCATGCTTGTGGACACGGGAGCTACGAAGACGATCGTACGCTCGGAAGTTGTGAGGGACCGTAGGAAGATTAGGCCAAGTAGGTGGCAATTGAGAACTGCCACTGGGGAGAAGGCAGTAATACACGGTGAAGCGACGGTTAGCATGACGTTGGGACGAGTAAAGTTTGACCATCCTGTTCTCATAGCCGAAATTGAGGAAGACGTCATACTGGGAATGGACGTCATGAGGAATCATGGATTCCAGTTGGATTTCGGACACCGAGTGTTGAGGATCGGTCAAGAAGAATTACTGCTACACAATCGTGACAACTTTGTGTTAGACGTAATAATGGCAGAAGATGTGATTCTCCCGGAACGAAGCGAAACGATCACCTCTACCTGTCTGAGGGGTGTTGTGGAAGAGGGAATTCCAGCCGTGATCGAACCAGAAAACGATGACAATCGACTGGCTCGGGGGGTACTGGTAGGAAAGGCGCTCGTTACTCTCTCAAGGGAAGTGCCTGTGCGGCTACTTAACATCAATCAGTACCCGGTTACCATCAAGAAGGGTACGAAGCTGGGCACGTGTAAAGCCGCTTCGGCCATCGTAAGGGGCGTTAGTGAGGAAGAAAGGTCCAGACACACTCCGCAGGACTTGAAACAAATCCTTTCCCAGACCAGTGCGTTTCTCTCACCCATACAGAAACAGAAGGCCAATGGATTAATAAATAAGTACCAGGACATATTTACCACCGAGAATGGAAAGCTGGGAAAGACCAAGGTCGTGACACATAAAATTGACACGGGCGAGACACGACCGATTCGACAAACAGCAAGACGACTACCCTTGGCCAAACGGGAAGAAGCCGAGAAAATCATCAGGGACCTAGAGCGGGACGGGGTGATCGAGCCGTCAAGCAGTCCATGGGCCTCGCCGGTAGTACTGGTAAAGAAAAAGGATGGGACTACTCGATTCTGTGTAGACTACCGGCAGGTGAACAGTGTCACCAAAAAGGACAGCTACCCGCTACCACGTATCGACGACACACTCGATACCCTTGCTGGATCCACGATATTTTCGACCTTGGATTTAAAAAGCGGCTATTGGCAAGTCGAAATGGACCCTGCCGATAAGGAAAAGACGGCATTTACCTTCGGTAACGGCCTGTGGCATTTTACAGTCATGCCATTCGGACTTTGTAATGCCCCAGCGACGTTTGAGAGGCTGATGGAGAGCGTGCTAATGGGTCTGACGTGGAAAACGTGCCTAGTCTATTTGGACGATGTCATCGTGATGGGCAAGACCTTCGAAAGACATCTGAAAAACTTAGAGGACGTCTTCCAGAGACTGCAAGGTGCGGGACTGAAACTGAACCCTAAGAAATGTCAGCTCTTCAGAAGGAAGGTCTCATACTTAGGGCACGTAGTGAGCAGAGAGGGCGTCGCCGTTGATCCGGACAAGACAAGTACGGTGAAGGAGTGGCCAATACCGGTAGATAAACACCAGTTGAGGAGTTTTCTGGGCCTCTGCACGTACTACCGACGATATGTCCGGATGTTCTCCGACGTCGCTAAGCCGTTGACAAGGCTCACGGAAGAAGGACGAAACTTCTGTTGGAATGAGGAATGCCAGTCTGCCTTCGACGAGCTGAAAAGGAAGTTGACCAGTGCCCCAGTGCTGAGTTTTCCTCTGCCAGAAGGACAGTTCATCCTGGACACCGACGCGAGCAATGTGGGAATTGGAAGTGTTCTGTCGCAGCGCCAGGAGGGACAAGAACGTGTCCTTGGATACTTCAGCAAGGTACTCTCCAAACCAGAAAAGAATTACTGCGTCACCCGGCGTGAATTATTGGCCATCGTCAAGTCCATCGAGCACTTCCATAAATATTTGTGTGGAAGGAGGTTTCTGATCCGGACCGATCATGCTGCTCTTAAATGGCTCCTCCAGTTTAAGAATCCCGAAGGACAGATCGCTCGCTGGATCGAGAGGCTCCAGGAGTATGACTTTGTCATAGAACATCGGCCAGGACAGAGTCATGGAAACGCAGACGCACTCTCGAGAAGACCATGCCCTGATGAGTGTCCTCATTGTCATAGAGCTGAGGAAAAGTCCGAGAAAGTCTATCGAACGACCGTGGTCGCCGAGGAATGGACACCATCCTCGTTACGACAAGAGCAAGGAAAAGACCCGGTTCTCAAAGAAATCCTGGTTTGGAAAGAGGGAGGAGAGCGTCCTGAGTGGCAAAAGGTATCACCTGGCTCGCCAAAACTCAAGAGCTATTGGGCACAGTGGGACTCGCTAGTGGTTGAGGATGGACTACTAAAACGCGTACTGGAGAGCCAAGACGGGACGGAGGAAAGACGGCAGTTGGTAATTCCCTCCAGTAAAATCCCGGAGGTCTTGCGGCACCTTCACGACGGATCGTCTGGCGGACATTTAGGGATCAAGAAAACGCTGCAGAAGGTACGGGAGCGCTTCTACTGGATCAATTGTTCAGACGACGTGAAGGACTGGTGCAAGAAATGTACTACATGCTTTGCAAGTAATGGGCCACAAAGACGACCGAAAGCTCCCATGAAACAATATAACGTCGGAAGCCCCTTCGAAAGGATCGCTATTGATATAGCAGGACCCTTCCCTGAGACCGAAAAGGGGAATAAATACATCTTGGTCGTGATGGACTACTTTACGAAGTGGGTAGAAGCGTACGCTCTCCCTAATCAGGAGGCAGAGACAGTGGCCGATGTGCTAGTGAAGGAGACGATCTGCCGGTTTGGAGTACCCATGGAATTACACTCGGATCAAGGAAGAAACTTTGAGAGTGGCCTATTCCGGAGGATCTGTGAGAAGTTTGGGGTACGAAAAACAAGAACCACGGCCCTTCACCCTCAGTCTGACGGCATGGTAGAACGAATGAATCGCACCCTCAACCGCTATCTAGCGAAAATGGTCTCGTCACATCAAAGAGACTGGGACGAACACGTGCCGTTCTTCCTGATGGCCTACCGCTCGGCCGTTCATGAGTCGACAGGACAAACTCCAGCCAAAGTCCTGTTCGGGCGAGAACTTAAACTACCCTGTGATCTAATCTTTGGCGCTAGACCGGACGAGGACGTTTCGGGGGAAGATTACGTTTCCCGGATGCGGCAAAGGATGAACGAAATTCACGATCAAGTCCGGTACCAACTAAATATCGCCAGTGATCGCATCAAAGAGCGTTACGACATCAACGCTAAAGAGGGTGGCTACCAAATGGGAGACCGAGTTTGGCTGTACAACCCACAGAAGAAACGTGGTTTGTCCCCTAAGTTACAGACCAATTGGGAAGGTCCCTATGTTGTGAAGAAACGAATCAATGACGTGGTCTACCGGGTAAGCAAACTACCAAACGGCAAGCCGAGAGTGGTGCACTTTAATCGGTTGGCACCCTATGAGGGGTCGCACGATGAGGCGGAGGTTCCCCGAGTAAGAAACACATTGGCGCAGGAGAACGAACTTTCCTTCGAAGAATTTATGAGCGCCTACGGGGGTACCGGAAAAGCACGGTATGGGGTAACCTGTGAAAAACAACAGGATTTGTTCAGCGTACCTGAAGAATACTCGTTGGCCCATTGTGTGTCCGCCGACCTGGTAATGTCACGAGGTATCGCCACGGTTTTCAAGAAGAAGTACGGGCGCTCGGAACAACTCAGAGAGCAACTCCCGGAAATTGGCAAGGTTCTGGAACTACGTGACAACGTAAGACACATCTTTTATCTGGTTACGAAGGAGATCGGGTCCCTTAAACCATGTTATCACGATGTATGGCGAACCTTGCATAGGCTACGAGACCGACTGCTGGAGCTCGACATCAGGAAGCTAGCTGTCCCCAAGTTAGGTGCTGGACGAGATCAGCTGGACTGGAGGGTTGTCCGGAACATGCTGGAAGTAGTGTTGAAGAATACCGGAGTGGAAGTTTTAGTCTGCTGTTTTGGGCCTGCACCATGTCGACTCGGGAAGACGGTCCCCTGTTATTTTGACGCCACGTCTCGCTGTAAGCGGGGGGCTAACTGCAGGTTCCTGCATGGGCCTACCAGGGATACGTTCCGAGACGAAACGTCTCTAAGGCGGGGGCAGTGTAATGCGAGAAGTAAACAAAGCGACACATGTTTACTCCTTCAAAAGAATAACTACGACGCGTAGGACAGGTGCATGAACATTTGCTGCGTAGGCTTCTAGAATGTACTAGAATGTTCTCGATCAGGGTTGGGGGTGTATATATAAGGGGGTTTGTGATCGAGGGAGTTAGTGAGAAGTAGACAAGCAGAAGTGAACGATCCGAAAGCGGAGCAGTACAAATAAATTATGTAGTGTCTAGTCTAGTGAACAAGTAGTTTAGTGTGTTAAATAAATTAGTGTTCAATTAATCTAAATAAATTATAAAATAAACGTTACAGTACAGTTCGTACACGAGAGTAGTGACAAAGACAGCGAACGACTCAACGAGAGAGAGAGAGTAAGTTCTAAGAGTAATTCGCTCCGGTAACGCATTCCGGTAACGCATTCCGGTAACGCATTCCATTTAACTTCTTCTTCTTCTTGATCACGTTGTACGTTCGGTAATACGACAGTTTGTAACGTACTTTGTTCGGTAAGGTAGAGTCGTTGGCGGCACAACGACTCTGGCGGCAAGTTACGTCACTTATTTGAATTGGCGCAAGTTGCGGAGTTCGGGAATTCGGGAAACGGTTTAAAGTCGGTTTACCTCGGGCGCCAGATTTTTAAGGGTTAACTCCCTATAGCCACGGGTGAGTTTAAACTCAGGAGAATGCCAGGGGGGTCCGTGAAAATAAAAACACACAGTACAGGAAAAAATACGGGTAGAAATATGCTTCATTACGAGTTACGCAACGGTTCGCGCTGGGGGCGGTGGCGGTCCCGCCCGCTGGGCGCGGCCTGCGCGGCCATTGGCCGGTCGCCGCCCCCGCCCGCAGGGGGCGCGACCGCGCCGGGCGGCGGGCGCGACGGCTCGCGCCCCCTGTCGGCCGCGGACGGAGGCAGATCTGAGATCTCTCTCTCTCTCGCTCGCTCCTCTCTGTCGTGGGCAGTAGGGATGCTGTGGTCGCGTTCAGTACCGGCGCGACTATACTGAGAGATGAGACGCGACGCGCGTACTCGCTCCGAGACGACGACGACGCCGTGAGAAAGAGAGAGAGACGGACGCGCGCGCGCATTAAGGGTAGTCTCCTCCGTTCTATTTTCCCGTTTTTTTTCCCCTCACGTTTCTCGTTTTGGCAGTTTTCTTCTCTCTCTCTCTCTATATATATTTCTGTCTCGTCGGACCCGTCCTCCCCCATATCCTCCCTCCCCCTACCCCGTCGGTTAGTTCGATTAGTTTATTTGTTATTTATGCCGGTTCTATGGATTATGACGCAGTGGCCAATAATGTAATTGTAGGTAATCTATTGTTTATTCTTATCGCCTGTGCTTCCGGGTTTGGTGGCGGTGGTGGCGGTGAGGGATGTGATACGCTTGACCAGTTCGATTTGTGACGAGTAATCGTAATGATCTACCATTACGTTCTGCATGTAGGTACACTTGTAATATATATTTTATCCAACACATGACAGTTATGACTGTCATTATTAATGTCATTTTAGACAAGCAAACTATCGAATAACACACTAGTGTGTTATAATCCACAACTCACTAAATTAGTATTGTACAACGCGATCAAGAATTAAATACTGTTTAAGTTGGCAATCCTAAATTTTACTTTAAAATGGTAGAACTGGAACCACTTCCGGTTGCTTGACAGCTACTTCGACGTTTAACTGTGACAGCGGGACAGCATTGACCCTTGAGCGGCTATTCAAATTTTTATTATAAAAATATAAAAATGGTACTATTTACCTACATTAGGACAGGATATTTTTATTGACATGGCTTGTTTTCGGAGTGCAGTTCATGACCTCATTTCTGGATGGCAATACTCCTTGGAATCCACTTTGCACCAATTTGAAGAAATGTTTCCTGAAGTTGTGTTCACTATCGACGTTTTTAAACAACACTGCTTGCGGGTAATTCAACGATATTTGAATACAGGCAACGTGAAGAAAGGGAAGCCCCCTGGTGGACCCTTCGTACTCACTGAAAATGGGGTGCAAGACGTTAGGGCTCGACTGCAACAAAGTCCTCGCAAATCGGTTAGGAAGCTTCCCCCCAAACAGGTTTGATCCTTATCAAAAGTTCACCAATTTCCACTTATTCCTAATTTTCCGCATTTCGTTTCGTGACTACATAGTGGAGTGAGATCTGGTGACCTGCTTGGCCAAATGCCCCAACTAACTGCTCTGTCGCCAAAATTCTCTCTTAAATATCCCATAGTAGCACGAGCCGTATGTGTCCTTGCAGAGTCTTGTTGGAAATATCCAATTTGGCGCTCTTCGTCTGTTAATTGGTTTATAAAAGACCTCAAAGGGTGTTGGATATATCTCTCCGAATTGACGGTAAAATTCAAAAATGTCGGCCCATACACCCGCGTTCTTGAGACTGCCAACCAAACACCAACTTTAACCGGGTGCAAATGTGTCTCTCTGATAGCGTAAGGATTTTCACCTGACCAAATTCTGTAATTTTGTTTATTCACATAGCCGTTGAGATGAAACCAGGCTTCGTCGGAAAAGAAGGTATTATCAAAGACATCATTATTATTTAATATGTCATTGAACCAATTGCAAAATAAAACTCTCTGCGGGTAATCAGGAGGGGTTAATGACTGGACGAAGGAAATTTTATAAGGGTGGTACTTTAATTTCTTTTTAAGCACAGTGGAGCAACTTCCATATGATAAACCTGTAAAACCGTGAAATAGAACAACATGGAAAAGTGGAAGTCTTATGGATAAGAATGAAAATTGGTTGAATAGGAGACATAAGGACCAAACCTGTTTGCAGGGAGAGTTTTCTTAAGGATTTGGGAGGACTTCTTTGCATTCGAATTCTGACTTCCTCGTTTAGAGTAGAAGGTCTACCGGTTAATTTTTGTTTGCTTACGCTCCCTGTGTTTAAGTAACGTTCAACTACTCGCATGCAATGTTGCTGAAAGACAGCAAAAGTGACCAAAGTCTTCACAAACATTTCCTGAAATTGCTGGTATGTCTCTTCGAGAGAGTACTGCCAACCAGTAATTGGGTTATAGCTATATCCCGCTTCTAAAGTACGCCATTCCAATGAAAATATCGTGTTGTAACGTGAAAATCATTTTTTAATAAATACATGTGAAAGGAATACCAGAAATTTGAATTTGAAATAGCAAATGGCACCTGTCAATGACGCTGTCAGTGTCACCAACCGGATATTACTCCAGTTGTACCATTTAAAAATGAAATTCAGTATTGCCAACTCAAACAGTCATTCTTGATCACGTTGTATTACAAGCAGAATTCACATTGATATTGAAATTAAAGGAAAATGCTTAAAGGAAAATTTCGACGGTCGGCTTAAGACAGGTAGGCAGAAAGTGTATCGGTAGGAACGGTTCAAGTTCGAGCCCTTTTAATATTTTCGTGATAAAAATGGGATTTCTCGCAGATTTTCCTTGCCCTCTTGTCCTGTAGTAACAAATAAATTGTTTTCAAGTATATTATATCCCTTTGTTTTCATTCCTAATTCAACCATCAATACGCGGGCTTGTTAAATTTCTTTACAGTCGAAAATACCTGTACAATAAAACCACCTTTTCGGTCGTAAAACACCTGGTACCGTCGAAAGTTCTTCCGCCCATTATTTAGTTTGTTAATTTTGCGACGTGTGCCTTTGTCAAAATGAATTCTGATGCAAATTCTTCGGATATTTTGCGGAAATATGTGCAAAATTAATACCTAAGGAGTCTAGCGAGAGGTATCAAACCCAGTTTACTCATTTTTCCGAATGGAAAGTGAAAATTTCCTTAGACTAAACTTTTCCGGGAAAAGGCTTAAAAATATATTGGAAATAGTTTGGGAAATTGGGCAATTTTCGAGAAAAAATATTTTCCAATTATTACAATACCATATTACGTGGTAACTTTTGGTGAATTCGCCATCGCGTCAGAAATTGTTAGGGCAAGGATCAACAAATGAGATTTGTGATATTGTTGATATTCCAGTTTATTTCCAGAGACTGAGATTTTAACTAATTTTAACTAAAAAACGAAGTTTAACAGTTTTCTAACCAAATTTAACTTTAAACGACAACAGTGGCTAAGGAATCTAATTTAATAACTTTAAGAGAAATCCAATACTCAAGTGCTTCGATTTAGACTTAAACTCTTAACCTAACAACTAAGGTAATGTTTTAATGTATTTCTTTAAACTAAATTTTTAATCAAACAACTAATTCATAAATCAATTTTCCGATCAGTTCTTCAGAAAATGCTATTTCAACTACACAACTGAAATTCACTAGTTTACGGAAAAAATTGATTAACTCTTTAACCTTCTTAAGGAAGGTTAAATTTACTTAAAAGTGTCATTCGTCATCTTCAATCATTACTTAATAGTTTTATTATTGACAAAACTATCTACCAATTGACTAAAAAATAATGAGGCAGCAAATATTAACTGCCTCTAGAGCCTTCAGAACGAAGAAACACAACTGTGTCAAGTATTGCGTTAAATTTGACGAATTTACTAAGAACCTGAGCTCCAAGCTCCCAGTAACACAAAAGTTAACATTTGCTAGTAAAAGTTAAAGGTGCCAAAGATTTTCACTTTCCAATTACCTTCTTTCCAAGTTTTGTTAACATTATACGTTTAAGAATTGTATTAGTTACAAGAGATATTTTTCGAAAGAGTTGATGGTGATGTTTAAATCTAATAGTTATACATAAGAAATGTCATTGTAAATGAGGGAAATCCTTTTGAGTGGTACATATAACAATCCTAATATAAATATTGTAAATGCCCTTTATATATAACGTATACCTGTTTAATCTGCGTAATGCTGTAATAAGTAATTTAAATGTAAGCAATAAGCGTGTATATAAAACTGTAATGAGTAGGTATCTAATTGTTATTGTAAACTTGGAGGATTTTTAATTAATTCGTATCCGCCAATTTTTACACACAATGGTGCTGCACCCTTAAAATGAAGAATATGATTACAACGTGATTAAATGTTTATTAGAAATCTCACAGACTGGTTGATTTTAGTATTCAAAACTCCATCTTTTTGAGCTAAAAAAAAACCAAAAAATTGGCATATCTAGTGGTTTTCTGTAATTTAAATTTATTGTCGAGTCATTTATATCACTACTAAAAATTCAGAATTGTCACAGAAAACCAATTTAAGAAAAAAAAAACGAATTCTTAGTTCTTAGGATCTTAGTTGCAACATTTCTGAACACAGTTTCTGCTTATTAAAAAATGTGGTACTTAAGCCGTCGCTGGACACCTGGCAGATGTGAAAGAAAGTTGCCTGTAAAAATTAGTTGTCAAAGCGACAGCATCATGATTCGTTGAACTTTAATTACATTAAATAATTAAGATAGCAAGTAGTTAATTGGTTATTAAAGAAATTGACATTTAATTCCGAGAGTAAACCGTACAAGAACACAACAATAAGTTAGTTTTCCTCTTCGACAAAAAGAGGAAAATTGCCTTAAAACATCATTTTCGTGAAGATATCTTTGTTCACAATGGGAATGGTTCAAGATTTGAACAAACGCTCTATATAAGGATGGATGGAGGTTCCATCTATAAAACATACGATGACGTCGTTACCTGAAAATCCCATGACGTCTATTGCAAGGTGTAAATTTTTTAAAACTTGGGCTTTCCGAGAGCAATTTTATTACATACATTTGAACAAACGTTGAAATAAATTATATTAGAGTATCCCTCTACAACCAAAAACCCAATGGTAATTTCATATCATTTGAAATTTTAATAAAAACTAATATATTATAAAAAATGTTTTCCCAGAAATTTTATGAGATATATGGAAAATCCATAATATTCCATCAGTAATTTTATTAACTCAATTCCAGTTCTAACAATAATAATCAATTCTATCAACAAATCTAAAGGTGTATTTGGACGATATATTCTTGATAACTACAAGTGTTATAAATCATGCAACCCAAATCTTGTTTAAGTAAATTTTTATAAATGTTATATGCCTCGACCGATACATATTTTAAATGGATATGCTATTTAAACTCCATATTATGTATTACCTATCTACTGAACGCTCATAGACACCGCTCGCTAATGAGTAGGAGAATTAATTGAAACGGGTTTCGCTTCTTTTTGGATTGATGCAAATTTGGAAATTGTTTTGGTAAATCAATTTGAACGTTCATTAAAATCTCAAGGAGATCTCGACATGTACGCTGATCGCTGATATAATTGCCCATTATTTTTACAGTTTGTTAATTAGTCAATTAAGAATCCACCTAATAATGGCATTGGTTGGATATGACGTAAGTTATGAAAGGTACAGTTAGCAATTAGCGTTACTAAACTGCGTACCCTTTCTCACTCTCGTTTGTTGTTTCCATCTTTTTTTGGGAATCTTTCAATTCTTGTAAAAAAATTAAGCATTAAATAGAGTGCCATTTATGGATACCAACTGGTAGGTATAATAAATAGCACCAAATGCTACTATTTGGGTACGATAAACTGTTCAGCTTGCATTTTGCTGATGACCAGGCAATTATAACCGAAGACCAATTAAAACCAGTAGGTAGGTTAACTTGATCTTAGAACCAGTGGCTATAAGAAATACTAAATGGTATCGATATTTAGGCTTTGAATGAAGCAGTGATGAAATCTTTAACAGAATGACGCAAGGGTGGCAAAAAGACAAATTAAATGAACACATATATAAGTCTATAGTGGAAAGCATAGCATTCCATGGTTCTGAACTATGGGAACTGAACAAAAATACTAGCCACTTTGGACCTGGATATTCTAGATGGAATTTCTAGATGACCTATTCCAGACGAAAGATGGCCAAAGAAGATATGGGACTCCACCACAAAGACGGTATTGAGGAAGACCTCGAAGATCATGGAGAGAGGAGGTCGACCAAGCCATGGAAAGCAGAAATTTAAGAGGAGGAGGTGAGTGAAAAGGCCGAAAGAAGTGGAAACATAGATGCTGGAAATGACCAACCCACTTAAACTTTCCAAAGATATAACCGTTTTAACTCAAGACGTTATTTCAACCTTCGCTTCCTAGAATCCATCATCTAGTACCAGCTAGAGCTAGACCAAACTACTAGAGCTTCAACCTCATCTTTATTACCAGCTAGTCTCAGATTAAATTGATAAAATCCTGGCCTGCTATATATTTTTCCAATCTTAAAGTTAGGACAATACTGAAATTTCAATCCGTTAAAGAGTTGCTATATACATCAAACGATCTAACAAGACATTATTTATCAAGGTATTGATGATGTTGAAATTTTGATTGATTCGTTAACTCGTGGAAAATCCAATTATAAAAATAATATTTACGACATTCATGAATTATGAATATTGTCACACGCCTGAGGACGTAGGGTCCAAAGGGGGTGCTCGGGTTGGGGGTGTAGCTCGGTGGAGACTAAAAAGAAGACATGGTGAAACAGACAATATTTATTGGAGCATTAACTATAGGAGAGAACATCATAAAACAAAATTAAGGCAAATGAGCAAATGGCAAGAAGTGAGAAAAAGGACGGGCTCTCAGACGGGCAGCGTGACGTGATATTAGGTGACTGACTGACTCCCTGATCGTTATGATCCCGCTGTATAAATATGCGCGGGATGTTTATAAATGTGATGTCGTACCTGTCCGAGAGTCGTATCGTCCTTCGGTTTAAGGTCGCCTCGGTGCTGAATAAGCTTCGACCTATTTTCGCTAATTGGGGCCGCATCGCGACAATATTTATGAATTTCAAAGTTAATATGGGAACGGTAAAAATATTCGAAAATCCCACTGTTCATCACAACTAAGCGTGCTAAATTCTCGATTGAGATTTCAAAGAAACTATTCTACACTTTCATTAGCCGCAGTGTTCGAATCAATCAATTATTATTTAAATGGAATTAGCGACGCCATTCATCAAATGGTAACCATACTCCACCTGTCAAAATTCGAGAAAGTCATCCTCTGTACATTATGATATTCAACCTTATTAGCATATTATGATACCTATTGCCGTTTTCTCTAAAAATATAGAAGTACCGGATTTGTACGAACGGCGATTAATTAACGTTGTTTACGACGCGGCTCGGCATATAGTTAGTTAGTTGGTACGAGTGAAAAGTCACCGGATGAACTTTGACCGATATTGAATTTCGATTATATTTGACCAACGTGGTAATCGTTCGGTTTTGAAATTATCTCATATAGATAATTAATAAGAAATTATAATTAAATAATTAATAATAATAATAAATAATTAATAAAATAAATACATAAATTAATAAATAATAAACTAATTGTTTTAAACAATTTATTATAGTTGTTGTAATGAATTTATTTTTAAAAAATTTAGTTCTCTTTATGCAAATTTTTTTTTTAGATCAAATGAAGGTGCAGCCTTGACTGCCAAGCAATGTAATAACTAGAGAATAACTAATTCTCTAACGTTCTCCAATAATCTCTCTCGCCGCGCTTAATTGGACCATAAAAACTCTTCGAGAATAATCGCGAATATTTAATTAAAGAAAGAGTGATCTATTAGTATTAGTATTAGGGAAGAATCATCGAGTAAATACCGGAATGTTCTCGAGACATAATTGAATAATAATAATAATAAAATAAATTAGCGTCTTAAGTGTGTAATATAAATTAATTAGTTAGGTAATTAGGTAGGGTAGTGTGTAACTAAATCTGTGCAAATGAATTAGAATAAACGTTACAATATTATAGAAACGCATTATATGCGTTTCTATAATAATAATAAGAATAATAATAATAATAATAATAATAATTTATAATAATAATAAAATAATAAATTAATAATAATAATAAGAATAAGAATAATAATTCTAATCAATCTAATAAAAAGGTGCAGGTTGAGTTGGTACTATTTCAATTTTACGACAATTTTGAGTTTTGGAAAAAGTGCCTTTGTTCCTTGAATTTTCACGTTATGTAAATTCATTCTTTACAAAATATTTGAAATTAGAAAATGGGTTTTTCGCGATAATGCTACCGTTCCCGAACGACAAATTACCACGGCTGAATAACCTTCCGCTGACATTCATGGAGGTTACGATCGAGATGAAATATGGCCCCCGTGCGACATTTACGGTCTTTACACGATCATTAAACGCTCCGTATGAAAATTCATAAACGAGACTGCTCAAAAGAGCGCCCCTTTATATCAACGATAAATTCGTATGTGAGTCGTAATTTACGTTGGTAGTTATCGGGCTGCTAGGAAAATCTTAATTGTCCACGAGAGCATTATGCATTTCAATAAATCGGTCGTCTTCCGTGGCGTAAATTGCTAGACGATGACTGCCTTGCCTTTGGTTATTATTTATGGCGCATATAACGATATTGTCCGACAGGGATTATCGAGACAAACTCTCGGTCTCGGTATCGGTATCGCACGAGACCGAGACCGATACCGAGACGAGAGTGGTAAAAATTTCCGAGATCGATATCGAGACACAATTGACCGAGAGTCTCGCCGAGACGATACTAAATTTTGAAAACTCTCGGTCTCGTTATAAATTCTGAAAAATCGGAAAGCACTTACTTGACACTTTACGTTATATAAATGAACTAGAGTTCGTTAACGAAGTCGAAAAAAGAGGAAGTAAAATGCGGGTCAGTTTTTTGGTATCTAGAGATCATGCTTAATCATTCCTCAAGTCCAGCTGTTTCAAAATGGCGGCTTGTTATTAAAAAAAACTGTAATTTCGCGTCTGAGAGAAAAATGTTACTTAAGTTTTTTGTTGATCTTATAGAGGCGAAAGACTTTTATGTAAGGTATTTTTTCGAGAAATGTACAGAAAAAAAGTTATTTTTTCAAAAAAAAAAAAATTAAATTTTTTTATTTCGCGTCTGAGAGAAAAATGTTACTTAGGTTTTTTGTTGATCTTATAGAGGCGAACGACTTTTATATAAAATATTTTTTCGAGAAATGTACAGAAAAAAGTTATTTTTTCAAAAAAAACAAAATAAAATTTTTTATTTCGCGTCTGAGAGAAAAATGTTACTTAGGTTTTTTGTTGCCCTTATAGAGGCGAACGACTGTTGCATAAAACATATCTTTGAGAAATGTACATAAAAAAAGTTATATGCAAAAAGTTAGAAATTTTGATGTTTGTATTTTTTGAGTTATATTACTCTATATCCTACCCATAAATCTACCTTTCAGCCTGGCATGCCATGGGTTTTTTTTTATACATCGAACGATCCCATACACCCGATGAATCATCAACATAGAGAGCGGATATTCTCTATGCAGATGTCCCATCTGCGTGCATCGGGACGTGGTCAAGATTTCATTTTCTGATTAAAAGCCTGCCTCTCCCTTACGCATTTCGTCCAATCGTGAGCGAAATACCAGATTGGTATCGGATACGGTCCATTGAAAATTGCTTTGACACATGAATGTGTATATATTCATATAACGCAATTAGACGTCCTACGTCTCGAAAGAGAGCGTAATAGGTCTCGATCCGTTAAGAAAAATGGGAATATATATAAACGGCTAGAAAGAATTAAAACGAATTATCGATAATTTCCCACGGCGAAATCTGCGCTTCGTGAAGTAACCGTACGTGAGAGTGAGAGAGGAGAAGTGACGTCTTTGGCGTTTCAAATGTGACATTTCGAGCCTGTAATGGTCATGGTATGAATGTTTACCATTTTACTGCTTCTCTGCTCATCTCCGCCGGGCGAGGCTTTTTTCCTCATTAGCGGCTCAATGGGAGATTCCTGTCGTTGTACGTTACGGTAGATAAATACAATTTTGTCAAGCTGAACATCACCTAATCAACGTTTCAGTATATACCTAATGCGGGCTACGTATTGCGTCGCCTGCTAATAATCTCTCGGAATAATGGAACATGGAGGGAATGCTGAGTGCCTTCGTACTTTCGATATAATCTATCGAGAAATGTGTATCTATAATAGTAAAGTCACTAGATATTATATAAAGTACAGTAAACTCCGCCATTTTTGGACAAAAATTTGAATTGCTAACAATAAATAGTGAAAACAATGCTTGCTTGTTTTAATGAATTGCCATTTGGCGCCAAATTCAAATTTGGCGCCAAATTTTTGCCCAAAAATGGCGGAGTTTGCGCTACTTTATATATCTAGTGATTTTACTATTATAGAATAACGGAAGGCAGTCCTTACATATCCTTTAAATTGTCTAGTAGAAGTGACATGGCATACAAGACTTTCATGAAGTTTCGAAGTGTTATTGTGCATTTGTAATCATGAATCTAAAGGTTACACGGGGTGATCTTATGAATATTGTGCTTACATGAAAAGGGTAGTTATAGTTTGTATACTCTCTTCAAACCAATTCCCGATGCATGTTACCAAACATCCAATACTACCAACTTAATATAGTCACAGGACATCGAAATTTATGTGTTCCGTGTATATTTTAGGTTGGCAATATATATATGGTTATGTGTATTCTCAACCTAAAATATACACGGAACACATAAATTGCGATGTCCTGTGACAATATTAAGTTGGTAGTATGAGATGTTTAGTGACGTCATCAAAATGACGTGCATCGGGATTTGTTTTAAACAGAGTATACTATATAATTCTTCTATACAGTTTCAGATTGCACACATTTCTCTCAGTCTGCGTTTCAATTTTAAAAAGTGGGTGTACATTTTGGTGTTCCTTACAAAATACGAATTCAGTGAAAACTCCTTCACGAATTTATTTAGACACATTTTTCAACTTCTTATTTTGAAGATTGAACAACTTGATTTAAATATTTTTGTAATTGTTTGTAATGTACTTGTACAGGAAAAAATTCAAATAAAAGCTATAGCTGGGGTATTTAAATGCAGGGTGTCCATACAGTCGGGAAATCGGGGAAAAGTCAGGGAATTCTAAATTTAGTCAGGGAAATCGGGAAAAGTCAGGGATTTTTTGGAAGAAATTTCGGGAATTTTGGGGCCAAAATAATAGGAATTATAAGCTTTCTGGGGTTATGCTTAATGTTGCTGCAATTAAGAATAATTTACAAGTTTAAATACTGTTTAAATACAAAAACGAAATACTTGTTATTTGTATTTAAATACATTGTCCAGAGAAGTATTTAAAATACATTTTGTAAAAACTATTTGCGACTGTATTTAAATACATTTTTAAAAGTATTTTTAACAACACTGCCCATTACCCATGACAAAAATAAGGTCGGGAAAATTTTAAAATTTGGCGGGAAAAGTCATAGAAAAGTCAGGGAATTTCTAAAGGAAAATTTTGTGGGTACCCTGAAATGGGTCTTTCGCAGTAGGTACGTATATAACTTACCTTCAATTTTATTGTGGTAAAAACGATTTTCAGCAATAAACTATATATATATATATATATATATATATATATATATATATATGTATTATTATATATTTTTAATTGCAGTTAACTTTCGACAGATCGTTTTCCATTACGACTTCCACATCTTTTCCTCCTTTTCTCTCTCTGAATCGCGTGCATCTTCGGTGCGTAAAAGTGGTCGGGACCGCATGACTATTTACGTGCTTCTGAGCGATGATACTCGTTCGAAATGTCGATTATGGCAGTAATACGTTTAAAACGCGCATCGTATACGGCAAATCGATTCATTATTATGCGAAGTTCGACATTAAAATCGCCAATAGGACGGCTTCGTAGATGGAAGTCGGGCGCTCGAGACGTCTGTCTTCGATTTTTTTTTCGCTCTCTTCTCCTTTTCGCAATCAAGGGCGGTTCCTTATCCAAGCAAAAAAACCGATGCCGCGGCCACGAACCGAAATGAAGGAAATTATATACTGAGACTCGATTGCGACAGTAGATTAACCGAATTATTCGTGTCCGATTAACCGGTTAACCGGATTCTATTTAGGTATTATTGAAATATAGTCAGTAATTCAAGAAGAACTCGTACAAAATCATTTACTGTAATTTACCAGAGATAACTCTCCCAAGTTCCAATCCCACAATTTTTAGAATATTTTGACGTAATGCAAACACGGCAGGTATGTAGTTGAAATTTAACACACTAAACTTAAATTTATTTGAATTAAATTAAAATTCTGTTATAGACTAACCATAATAGAGATATTGCAAAGTGCACTAATACTGTCATACAGTATATTTAAGTCAACTTTAATAAAATAGTGCTTAGCATTTATCTGTACTTTAAATCAGAGATATTGCTGAGCATGAATCAACATTGCATTGACAAGACAACATAACCTAGAAACTTAGTCAGTTGCTAAGACGTGAATTTCTAGTACTCAGTACTTTTAAAGTCCTTTTTAATGTATGACAAAGTCACCTTAAGTACATATGGGTACATTAGAAACGCTTTAAGTTAATAGGTCATGGAGGACGTCCGACCTTAATAGAATAGTGCTTAGCATTTATCTATACTTTTAATCAGAGATATTGCTGAGCATGAATCAACATTGCATTGACAAGACAACATAACCTAGAAACTTAGTCAGTTGCTAAGACGTGAATTTCTAGTACTTAGTACTTTTAAAGTCCTTTTTAATGTTTGGCAAAGTCGCCTTAAGTACATATGGGTACATTAGAAACGCTCTAAGTTAATATGTCATGGAGGATGTTCGACCTTAATAAAATAGTGCTTAGCATTTATCTGTAGGTACTTTAAATCAATCAGAGATATGGTTAAGCATGAATCAACATTGCAATGACAAGACAACATAACCTAGAAACTTAGTCAGTTGCTAAGACGCGAATTTCTAGTATTTAGTACTTTTAAAGTCCTTTTTAATGTATGACAAAATCGCCTTAAGTACATATTGGTACATTAGAAACGCTCTAAGTTAATAGGTCATCGAGGACGTTCGACCTTAATAAAATAGTGCTTAGCATTTATCTGTAGGTACTTTAAATCAATCAGAGATATGGTTAAGCATGAATCAACATTGCAATGACAAGACAACATAACCTAGAAACTTAGCCAGTTGCTAAGACGTGAATTTCCAGTACT
Source organism: Cryptocephalus moraei (assembly GCA_946251905.1). Classification (NCBI taxonomy): domain Eukaryota; kingdom Metazoa; phylum Arthropoda; class Insecta; order Coleoptera; family Chrysomelidae; genus Cryptocephalus; species Cryptocephalus moraei. The sequence continues at coordinate 16,737,495 of OX276465.1, read as the reverse complement.
TAGTACCTACTTTTCAAGTCCTTTTTAATGTATGGCAAAGTCGCCTTAAGTATATATTGGTACATTAGAAACGCTCTAAATTAATAGATCATGGAGGACGTCCGACCTTAATAGAATAGTGCTTAGCATTTATCTATACTTTAAATCAGAGATATTGCTGTGCATGAATCAACATTGCAATGACAAGACAACATAACCTAGAAACTTAGTCAGTTGCTAAGACGCGAATTTCTAGTACTTAGTACTTTTAAGGTCCTTTTTAATGTGTGGCAAAGTAGCCTTAAGTACATATGGGTACATTAGAAACGCTCTAAGTTAATAAGTCATGGAGGACGTTCGACCATAATAAAATAGTGCTTAGCATTTATCTGTACTTTAAATCAATTAAAGATATTGCTGAGCATGAATCAACATTGCAATGACAAGACAACGTAACCTAGAAACTTAGTCAGTTGCTAAGACGCGAATTTCTAGTACTTAGTACTTTTAAGGTCCTTTTTAATGTGTGGCAAAGTAGCCTTAAGTACATATGGGTACATTAGAAACGCTCTAAGTTAATAGGTCATGGAGGACGTTCGACCATAATAAAATAGTGCTTAGCATTTATCTGTACTTTAAATCAATTAAAGATATTGCTGAGCATGAATCAACATTGCAATGACAAGACAACGTAACCTAGAAACTTAGTCAGTTGCTAAGACGCGAATTTCTAGTACTTAGTACTTTTAAAGTCCTTTTTAATGTATGGCAAAGTCGCCTTAAGTACATATGGGTACATTAGAAACGCTCTAACTTAATAAGTCATGGAGGACGTTCGACCATAATAAAATAGTGCTTAGCATTTATCTGTACTTTAAATCAATTAAAGATATTGCTGAGCATGAATCAACATTGCAATGACAAGACAACGTAACCTAGAAACTTAGTCAGTTGCTAAGTCGCGAATTTCTAGTACTTAGTACTTTTAAAGTCGTTTTTAATGTATGACAAAGTCGCCTTAAGTATATATTGGTACATTAGAAACGCTCTAACTTAATAAGTCATGGAGGACGTTCAACCTAAATAAAATAGTGCTTAGTATTTATCTGTACTTTAAATCAATTAAAGATATTGCTGAGCATGAATCAACATTGCAATGACAAGACAACGTAACCTAGAAACTTAGTCAGTTGCTAAGACGCGAATTTCTAGTACTTAGTACTTTTAAAGTCCTTTTTAATGTATGGCAAAGTCGCCTTAAGTACATATGGGTACATTAGAAACGCTCTAACTTAATAAGTCATGGAGGACGTTCGACCATAATAAAATAGTGCTTAGCATTTATCTGTACTTTAAATCAATTAAAGATATTGCTGAGCATGAATCAACATTGCAATGACAAGACAACGTAACCTAGAAACTTAGTCAGTTGCTAAGACGCGAATTTCTAGTACTTAGTACTTTTAAGGTCCTTTTTAATGTGTGGCAAAGTAGCCTTAAGTACATATGGGTACATTAGAAACGCTCTAAGTTAATAGGTCATGGAGGACGTTCGACCATAATAAAATAGTGCTTAGCATTTATCTGTACTTTAAATCAATTAAAGATATTGCTGAGCATGAATCAACATTGCAATGACAAGACAACGTAACCTAGAAACTTAGTCAGTTGCTAAGACGCGAATTTCTAGTACTTAGTACTTTTAAAGTCCTTTTTAATGTATGGCAAAGTCGCCTTAAGTACATATGGGTACATTAGAAACGCTCTAACTTAATAAGTCATGGAGGACGTTCGACCATAATAAAATAGTGCTTAGCATTTATCTGTACTTTAAATCAATTAAAGATATTGCTGAGCATGAATCAACATTGCAATGACAAGACAACGTAACCTAGAAACTTAGTCAGTTGCTAAGACGCGAATTTCTAGTACTTAGTACTTTTAAAGTCCTTTTTAATGTATGGCAAAGTCGCCTTAAGTACATATGGGTACATTAGAAACGCTCTAACTTAATAAGTCATGGAGGACGTTCGACCATAATAAAATAGTGCTTAGCATTTATCTGTACTTTAAATCAATTAAAGATATTGCTGAGCATGAATCAACATTGCAATGACAAGACAACGTAACCTAGAAACTTAGTCAGTTGCTAAGACGCGAATTTCTAGTACTTAGTACTTTTAAAGTCCTTTTTAATGTATGGCAAAGTCGCCTTAAGTACATATGGGTACATTAGAAACGCTCTAACTTAATAAGTCATGGAGGACGTTCGACCATAATAAAATAGTGCTTAGCATTTATCTGTACTTTAAATCAATTAAAGATATTGCTGAGCATGAATCAACATTGCAATGACAAGACAACGTAACCTAGAAACTTAGTCAGTTGCTAAGACGCGAATTTCTAGTACTTAGTACTTTTAAGGTCCTTTTTAATGTGTGGCAAAGTAGCCTTAAGTACATATGGGTACATTAGAAACGCTCTAAGTTAATAGGTCATGGAGGACGTTCGACCATAATAAAATAGTGCTTAGCATTTATCTGTACTTTAAATCAATTAAAGATATTGCTGAGCATGAATCAACATTGCAATGACAAGACAACGTAACCTAGAAACTTAGTCAGTTGCTAAGACGCGAATTTCTAGTACTTAGTACTTTTAAAGTCCTTTTTAATGTATGGCAAAGTCGCCTTAAGTACATATTGGTACATTAGAAACGCTCTAAGTTAATAAGTTATGGAGGACGTTCGACCATAATAAAATAGTGCTTAGCATTTATCTGTACTTTAAATCAATTAAAGATATTGCTGAGCATGAATCAACATTGCAATGACAAGACAACGTAACCTAGAAACTTAGTCAGTTGCTAAGTCGCGAATTTCTAGTACTTAGTACTTTTAAAGTCGTTTTTAATGTATGACAAAGTCGCCTTAAGTATATATTGGTACATTAGAAACGCTCTAACTTAATAAGTCATGGAGGACGTTCAACCTAAATAAAATAGTGCTTAGTATTTATCTGTACTTTAAATCAATTAGAGATATTGCTGAGCACGTATCAACATTGCAATGACGAGACAACATAACCTAGAAACTTAGTCAGTTGCTAAGACGCGAATTTCTAGTACTTAGTACTTTTAAAGTCCTTTTTAATGTATGGCAAAGTCGCCTTAAGTACATATGGGTACATTAGAAACGCTCTAACTTAATAAGTCATGGAGGACGTTCGACCATAATAAAATAGTGCTTAGCATTTATCTGTACTTTAAATCAATTAAAGATATTGCTGAGCATGAATCAACATTGCAATGACAAGACAACGTAACCTAGAAACTTAGTCAGTTGCTAAGTCGCGAATTTCTAGTACTTAGTACTTTTAAAGTCGTTTTTAATGTATGACAAAGTCGCCTTAAGTATATATTGGTACATTAGAAACGCTCTAACTTAATAAGTCATGGAGGACGTTCAACCTAAATAAAATAGTGCTTAGTATTTATCTGTACTTTAAATCAATTAGAGATATTGCTGAGCACGTATCAACATTGCAATGACGAGACAACATAACCTAGAAACTTAGTCAGTTGCTAAGACGCGAATTTCTAGTACTTAGTACTTTTAAAGTCCTTTTTAATGTATGGCAAAGTCGCCTTAAGTACATATGGGTACATTAGAAACGCTCTAACTTAATAAGTCATGGAGGACGTTCGATCATAATAAAATAGTGCTTAGCATTTATCTATACTTTTAATCAGAGATATTGCTGAGCATGAATCAACATTGCATTGACAAGACAACATAACCTAGAAACTTAGTCAGTTGCTAAGACGTGAATTTCTAGTACTTAGTACTTTTAAAGTCCTTTTTAATGTTTGGCAAAGTCGCCTTAAGTACATATGGGTACATTAGAAACGCTCTAAGTTAATATGTCATGGAGGATGTTCGACCTTAATAAAATAGTGCTTAGCATTTATCTGTAGGTACTTTAAATCAATCAGAGATATGGTTAAGCATGAATCAACATTGCAATGACAAGACAACATAACCTAGAAACTTAGTCAGTTGCTAAGACGCGAATTTCTAGTATTTAGTACTTTTAAAGTCCTTTTTAATGTATGACAAAATCGCCTTAAGTACATATTGGTACATTAGAAACGCTCTAAGTTAATAGGTCATCGAGGACGTTCGACCTTAATAAAATAGTGCTTAGCATTTATCTGTAGGTACTTTAAATCAATCAGAGATATGGTTAAGCATGAATCAACATTGCAATGACAAGACAACATAACCTAGAAACTTAGCCAGTTGCTAAGACGTGAATTTCCAGTACTTAGTACCTACTTTTCAAGTCCTTTTTAATGTATGGCAAAGTCGCCTTAAGTATATATTGGTACATTAGAAACGCTCTAAATTAATAGATCATGGAGGACGTCCGACCTTAATAGAATAGTGCTTAGCATTTATCTATACTTTAAATCAGAGATATTGCTGTGCATGAATCAACATTGCAATGACAAGACAACATAACCTAGAAACTTAGTCAGTTGCTAAGACGCGAATTTCTAGTACTTAGTACTTTTAAGGTCCTTTTTAATGTGTGGCAAAGTAGCCTTAAGTACATATGGGTACATTAGAAACGCTCTAAGTTAATAAGTCATGGAGGACGTTCGACCATAATAAAATAGTGCTTAGCATTTATCTGTACTTTAAATCAATTAAAGATATTGCTGAGCATGAATCAACATTGCAATGACAAGACAACGTAACCTAGAAACTTAGTCAGTTGCTAAGACGCGAATTTCTAGTACTTAGTACTTTTAAGGTCCTTTTTAATGTGTGGCAAAGTAGCCTTAAGTACATATGGGTACATTAGAAACGCTCTAAGTTAATAGGTCATGGAGGACGTTCGACCATAATAAAATAGTGCTTAGCATTTATCTGTACTTTAAATCAATTAAAGATATTGCTGAGCATGAATCAACATTGCAATGACAAGACAACGTAACCTAGAAACTTAGTCAGTTGCTAAGACGCGAATTTCTAGTACTTAGTACTTTTAAAGTCCTTTTTAATGTATGGCAAAGTCGCCTTAAGTACATATGGGTACATTAGAAACGCTCTAACTTAATAAGTCATGGAGGACGTTCGACCATAATAAAATAGTGCTTAGCATTTATCTGTACTTTAAATCAATTAAAGATATTGCTGAGCATGAATCAACATTGCAATGACAAGACAACGTAACCTAGAAACTTAGTCAGTTGCTAAGACGCGAATTTCTAGTACTTAGTACTTTTAAAGTCCTTTTTAATGTATGGCAAAGTCGCCTTAAGTACATATTGGTACATTAGAAACGCTCTAAGTTAATAAGTTATGGAGGACGTTCGACCATAATAAAATAGTGCTTAGCATTTATCTGTACTTTAAATCAATTAAAGATATTGCTGAGCATGAATCAACATTGCAATGACAAGACAACGTAACCTAGAAACTTAGTCAGTTGCTAAGTCGCGAATTTCTAGTACTTAGTACTTTTAAAGTCGTTTTTAATGTATGACAAAGTCGCCTTAAGTATATATTGGTACATTAGAAACGCTCTAACTTAATAAGTCATGGAGGACGTTCAACCTAAATAAAATAGTGCTTAGTATTTATCTGTACTTTAAATCAATTAAAGATATTGCTGAGCATGAATCAACATTGCAATGACAAGACAACGTAACCTAGAAACTTAGTCAGTTGCTAAGACGCGAATTTCTAGTACTTAGTACTTTTAAAGTCCTTTTTAATGTATGGCAAAGTCGCCTTAAGTACATATGGGTACATTAGAAACGCTCTAACTTAATAAGTCATGGAGGACGTTCGACCATAATAAAATAGTGCTTAGCATTTATCTGTACTTTAAATCAATTAAAGATATTGCTGAGCATGAATCAACATTGCAATGACAAGACAACGTAACCTAGAAACTTAGTCAGTTGCTAAGACGCGAATTTCTAGTACTTAGTACTTTTAAGGTCCTTTTTAATGTGTGGCAAAGTAGCCTTAAGTACATATGGGTACATTAGAAACGCTCTAAGTTAATAGGTCATGGAGGACGTTCGACCATAATAAAATAGTGCTTAGCATTTATCTGTACTTTAAATCAATTAAAGATATTGCTGAGCATGAATCAACATTGCAATGACAAGACAACATAACCTAGAAACTTAGTCAGTTGCTAAGTCGCGAATTTCTAGTACTTAGTACTTTTAAAGTCGTTTTTAATGTATGACAAAGTCGCCTTAAGTATATATTGGTACATTAGAAACGCTCTAAGTTAATAGGTCATCGAGGACGTATTACCATAATAAAATAGTGTTTAGCATTTATATATACTTTAAATCAATCAGAGATATACACTCCATTGCGACAGTAGATTAATAGTCCAAGACCCATCTGTCAAAAATTTGCTTTAGATGGACGTAAGAGGTAACCAAAATCTTATCTTCCAAAGCACAGAGGTCGGGAACATTGTTTAAAATGTAACAATTTTAAAAAAACTCAAAAACGCGTTTTTCCCGACTTGTTTTGCTTCTAACTTTTTAAGTATTGAATTTAGAAGAAAGTTGAATAGAGAAAAAAGTTGTAGAATCGCTTTTTACATAATATGGCATAAGTTAGAGATTCAAAAATTTATTAGTGGTTTTGCAAAATAGCAATAAACAAAAAAAAAATCGGCCCAAAAAAGTGGTTTTTAATTTATTATTTTAGGCACTTCAAAATGTAGTTAGGACTTCCATATCGTAGATAGAAAATCTTGAAGTTATAATAAAAGAATCCTGTAAATTTCGTTTCGGTTGCTTTATTAGATTTTGCACAAGAATTTTGAAATATAGAAAAATCGAAAAATATTGAAAATTTTCAAAATTGTTTCAATTTTCTTCCAGCCATTCGTTTTTAACGAAACTGACTGAGCGTATATAAAAGACAACAAGCTTTCATGTGCTTTTTTCAGAATTAAAAAATATTCATTAGAGTGGTCGCACTCATTGTTTAAAGTTGGTGCCGATATTTTTGCAACAAATAGATTATCTCGGCGAATTTTTTGTTAAATGAAATTCTGAAAACATAGCCGGAAAATACTCGGAAAGACGCTTCTTTTTATATACAATAAGTTGCTATTTTGTTCATTAATTTCTGAGATATAACTCCTCAAAATTGATTAGTGTTTAGTAAAATACCTAGTTAATAATGGTTAATAATGTTACTATTTTTTCTCATATCTTAAGAAATAATAATTGTTTCTCACATTAACCAGTATAATATTTTTGTTGAAATTTACATTTAAAAAGATTGAAATTTACATTAAAAAAATTTCTCGCTTCGAATTTTAACAAATTTATAAATTTGACACCAACTTTAAACAATGACCGTGACCGTTCTAATAAATATTTTTTAATCCTGAAAAAAGCACATGAAAGCTCGTTTCCTCTTATATATGCTCAGCCAGTTTTGTTAAAATTGAATGTTGGAAAAAAATTTAAACAATTTTGAAAATTTTCAATATTTTTGATTTTTTTGGATTGCAAAATTATTGTGCAAAATCGTAACAAAATTTACAGGATGCTTTTATTATAACTTCAAGATTTTCTACCTGTGATATGGAAGTCCTAACTACATTTTGAAGTGCCTAAAGTAATAAATTAACAAACCACTTTTTTGGGACGATTTGTTTTGTTTATTGCTATTTTTGCAAAACCGCTAATAGAGTTTTGAATTTCTAACCTATGCTATATTATGTAGAAAGTGATTCTGCAACTTTTTTCTCTCTTCAACGTTCTTCTAAATTCAATACTTAAAAAGTTAGAAGCAAAACAATTCGGGAAAACGCGTTTTTTAATTTTTTTTAAACTGTTTCTAAGCAATTATCCCGACCTTTGCGCTTAAGAGGATAAGTTATTTCTTATTCTAGGCATTATTCTCCAGGTACTCATGTAAAAACATTGCGGTTACCTCTCACATCCCGGTCAAAATAGATGGGACCTGGACTATAACCGAATTATCCGTGTCCGATTAACCGGTTAACCGGATTCTATTTAGGTATTATTGAAATACAGTCAGTAATTCAACAAGAACTCGTACAAAATCGAAGTTATTAAGAGTGTAATTACCTTGAACAATTAAGGGTCGAAGGTTGACTAGTCCAAGAAAATATTTTCCACGAGAACATAACTAAATAATTTTTTTTCAGCGACTTTTAACATATCTTTCCATCTTTCAGATGAACCAGTTGTGCAAGGTTTGCGGAGAGCCTGCAGCCGGCTTCCATTTCGGCGCCTTTACTTGTGAAGGATGCAAGGTAAATATACAAAAATTTTTTAGTGGTAATAACAATATTTAAAAATAGCAATTTTGCCTCCTTTTTTGCAATAACTTTTTTATTTATAGTGCAATTTTAATTTATAAAGTCTCATGTTGAAGATAATTATTTTCTCTAAAAGTACACTGTTGACCGCAAACATCTAAATCTAAGCCATTTGGAGTTATAAATAAAAGAGTGATTTTATCAGTTTACTTGTTAATTTGATCATGTTTCCACTAAAAAATTGATGGATCTCTAGATGAGAGGCTTCTTGTGATAACTCAAAGTACTCTTTCCAACTGTCAAACCCGTCTACACAGTTTTTTTCCAAAAAAAAAATCTAATTTGATTCGCCTAAATTGACCTGCTTCAATAGGACACCCGACATGAAAAATCTTAAAATTGTGAAAAATGAGATAAAACCGACAACGAACGAGTAAAGTTTCCGATTTGACACGTCTTTACATTTCCTAAAAATGTGTGCAACGGCTTTCGTAAGAGAAAAAAAAAATATTAATTTCCTCTCCGTCGGAACATGCGGTAAATAATTGCCGAGCATTCTTCCACACTAGGAAAAAGTTCTCTCTCTCTCCTCCTCGCCTCGGGCGCGAAGAGCATTTCTTTCCGTAGCGAACGTCACGAATCCCGCCGAAGAGCTCCTCTAACCTCGGCCGGTGTGAAAGTTCATATAATAGATTTAGAAGAGGAGGAGAACGAGAAGAAGAGGCGAAGGAGTGTCGCCCGCTCAAATCCATAAATCTCCTCCTAATGAATAAAAATTCAATCAAAATAAGTAGAATTCTCCGATGTAAATCCACTTGTACTTGTTTATAACCGTTTCTAGGCACACCGTCGTGATTTATGCCGCATACGATCGACTCTTCGGAGATGGGAGAAAGAACAAGAAGAAGGACGGAAAAAAAGAGACGCGATTGTAATCGGATACTTGTCGGTTTGCGTAATGGCGCACGGATATGAGTTCGGTTTTACGTGAAGACGGAGAATTAGAAACTTGACCGCACGTCTTTATGGCGTCGTATTTTAACGGAGACGTCCACAATTAAACGACGATTTTATAAATGATTCGATAAATACTCTCATCGACGTTTCGGTATTCTTTTTCTAGTAGCAGCCGATTTCGGCCACGAACCTTTTTCAGCGTAAGCGGAGGATTATGGTACATTGATAAGTACGCCGACTTCGGCCACCGTTCTGCCTGAATTGCTTAGGGCTTAGCCTAGGGTCGGTGGAACCGAAATGCGCCCTGATGTCAAATTGTAAGCGAATCAATAAACCAATGAAATTGCAATGATTTTGAGAAAAATGGTTCATAATTACATTCATACATTCAAGAAAAATTATTCGTCCTATTCGTTTTGCTAAACCTCAATTGTTTATCCTTGCCCTTTAACAAGCGATAACAAATTCCTATAATAATTATGGTCGTCAGGGAGGTCGGTCCTCTGAGAGGTTTTACCTACTTTCGAATTGACCGCGGAAGGAACTCGCCGCCGCTATTTAATAATTTCCTTATTTTCCGATCTTACTTTTACTAACTTAACACTAAACTGAAAGAATTTAGTGACCGAAATCCACCCAATTTTATTTCATTGCACCTACCTGGCCTACCGAGCCATAATCCTTACTAATCCTACGGATAAAATCGCGTGGCCGAAGTCGGTTGTGATTTTCTTCTCTGTGGGGAATGGTGGCCGAAGTCGGATGTCCCCCTTTTTCTATCGAGATTCGCTTTACGGATTTATTGACGACGCTGTGCGCGTTATAAATATCGGACTGATGAAATCCTAATGACGTAAAAACTTTACACATCGGCTTCAAATCGGTTTCGATATGTGTCACTTAATTTACATCTACTCGCCTTGATTGGAACGTCTGGTTGTGGTGATGTCGCCAATAAAAGTCTAAATGTTTTAGTGACATCTCTTTTGCTCCCAATTTTCTTATTATATTCATTCGAAATATCATTTACTCCTTCTATCGTTGGAAGAGTCATTCATGTATGTCTTGGAATGTATTTTATTGTTTCATTCGGTCAAGTGACCTCTAAAGAGGTAAAATCCAAAAGTGCTACTAAATTTGGGAGCTTAAGGGGGCGGTGGCTTAAGGTCAACTCGTAAGAAATTTTAATCCCCAACCCTAAGATCGGTCAATTGGTAAGCGAACCGACAGGTAAATTTTTAAAGGGTAGTTTTGGATGAGAGTTGACTCAGAAATAATCAAGGGGATGATGATTGTAACGAAATAGTTCGGATATTTGTTGAAACTAAGAATATGATATAAGGGGGTGGTTTGTTAATATAGGGTCATATGCGTTTTATGACCCTAGGGTCGGGTTCCGCAGGATTTTCCTTGCCCTCTCGCAAGGAATACGATAATCCCCCTTTATAGGAAGGCTCGCGATAAATGAATTTTATGACGCACCGGCTTATCGCAAGAAGTTAAGGGTCTATTGTGTCTTAATGCTTTTATTGTAGGTATTTTGCAGCCGAATTTCGAGCAGCTCTCCGAGAAAAAGGTAAATGAGATACTGCCCATTGTTGGATAACCTGGTAATAAATCTAAAGATTAAGTACCTCGAAGAAGAGGAGAAGGTCATAAAATTCATTTATCGCGAGCCTTCCTATATATAAAACTAGATTTTCTAATACCATGAATTATAATTCTAACAAAAATAACAATACATTTCTCCCCGTGAATCTGAAAATCTAATATAATACATGCGAGTATATGTGTATATCTGTACCTATATCATCCATCTAAAATCATGTACTCGCCTACCCAATGAATTTAAGAAAGGTTAAATAGTACAAACAATAGAATTTACAACTCTCACGAGTTGACCGATCTAGAGAACCATATTCTTACGAGTTGACCAATCTCGCGAAGGTCAAGTGCGGACCGGGGATTAATTCTTACGAGTTGACTCGTGCCCTAAGGGAGCATGTAAAGTCGTCACCAGCCCGGTATAATAATCTTCCTGGCAGATTTTAAAACGCTAATCCTACTTGTATTTTCGTCCACCGAGGTCAGGGCAGGTAATTTGGGAATCGGTTTAAAAGGGCAAGGAAATACATATCTGAAAATGCGTTGCCTTACAAAATACGTAGCATTATAGATAAAAAAGCCAGGAATTTATTAATTCAAAAATAACCATGTACCAAAATAGGGAAATAAGTAGGTTATTATAAATGCTGTAACCTACCATTCCAATAATTATAAATATAGTGATATATTGAAGACAATATTAACAACGTGACAAAAATACAGGTCGAATTTGCCCCATAATTACTTTGGTGACCAGTTTACCGAACCCGCTAAATTTAACCATGCGTTTTTTTTAGATTTTTCGACTATAGCGCAAAAACTATGCAATTTTCGAAGATATGTGCCGTAAGATTTTTTGTAGAGAATTAAATTTTCCATCAAACTGATATTTTTCGAAGTCCAAGAAAATTTTTGTTTAATAAAATAAATTCAAAAAACAAAATTTTAAAAATCGGAAAATTTAATTTTTTTGAATTTTTAACAATAACTTCTTTCTGAGTGAGTTTAGGTATAGGCATTGCTTCATAAAAAAGAAAGCATATGAAATTCTCTTTAAAATGGTGCCATATAATACTTTATGTGTTTAAAATTGACTGAGATTTAAACGTTTGAATTTAGCCATGTATTTTTTTTTACTTTTTTTCCAAAAAGCGTATTATTTCATATTTTTACCTGAAAAAAAAAAAGATTTTTATGCAACAATAATGTTACGAACATACTATACCTAAACTCTATACCTAAATTCACTCGGAAAAAAGTTATAGCCAAAAATAAAAAAAAATCGGTTTTTTTAATTTTGTTTCTGAAAATATTTTATTAAAAAAGATTTTTTTTTTATTTCAAAAAATATCATTTTGATAAGAAATTGAATTCTCTCCAAAAAATCTTACGACATACATCTTCGAAAAATGTATAGTTTTTGCGCTATAGCCGAAAAACCAAAAAGTGGCCAAACTTACCCCGTTGTCTGCTTTAAATGACATAGTCAATAGCCTGTCTCTTAGATGTTCCATCGCCTCTTTCTTGTAAATTTCTTAGCGGTATATGGGCCAACAGTTTCGATTTTTAGTACTTATTTTGAAAATAACAAAGAAAACTGATGAATTGAGAAAAAAGTAATGTATCAAAAAAAATATTCGTGGCAACCTTTTAGGGAGGTTTGAGAAAAAAATGTTTCAAATAAAAGCTGTACCCATTAATTAGTTCAGTTGAAGTCTAAAATATGGGAAGAATCGGTACAGCCGTTTTGGAGAAAATTGAGGAAAACCGAAAATTCACAAGTGTAAAGGGCCCTTCGCAACAGATCAGTCAAGATAACGATAACGGCAAACAATAAGAGTTGGATAGTAAAGTAACTATACAAAATTAAGAGAAAACGTTGGACCATTTTTACAGATAATCCAAAAAAACAACCTAAAAATGGCAATAGTAAAGTGCCCTTTGGCCGTAACTGATTCTGATGAAATTGAGAAGAGAGATTTCAGGGGACCCAGTCTAAATACAAAATTTCAACTTTCCATTGTGTATAGTTTAGGAGAAAACGTTGACCACATACCCACAAACATACACACACATGGACATGTCTCCAAAAACATGTTTTTCGATCTTAGGCGACCTCAAAACGTCCAGAAATGGCAATATGTCAAATTCCGAAAATCACTATTACAGTACTTTGTCTTATATGAGAAAGAAATAGTTATTTATGGTACCATAGAAGAAGTAGTGTGTTTAGCCAGAGGATTTATACCACGAGGCCGTCAGGCCGAGTGTTATAAATTCTCAAGTGACTTAGGAAACATAACACGCGAGTGGCATACAATGTTTTATCCAACAAGTGGAACAAATCGTTTTTTGTGAGATAATAATTAATAAGCTTTGTGATCAAATCAAAGCTACTTGCGTCTCATAAATGTCAGAATGACTTGACAGTGACTTTTTTACATTTTGGTGAAAGTAAGTTTTTTGTTTTTAAAGGTAGGCAACCTTTAAATATAAGTACTTTAAATATTGTCACACGCCTGGGGACCTAGGGTCCAAAGGGGGTGCTCGGGTTGGGGGTGTAGCTCGGTGGAGACTAAAAAGAAGACATGGTGAAACAGACAATATTTATTGGAGCATTAAATATAGGGGAGAGAACATCATAAAACAAAATTAAGGCAAATGAGCAAATGGCAAGAAGTGAGAAAAAGGTCAAAGGGAGGTGGTTGCTAGGTGACTGACTGACTCCCCGATCGTTATGATCGCGCTGTATAAATACAAGCGGGATATGTTTACGAACGTGATGTCGTACCTGTCCGAGAGTCGTATCGTCCTTCGGTTTAAGGTCGCCTCGGTGCTGAATAAGCTTAGACGGCGACCTATTTTCGCTAATTGGGGCCGCATCGCGACAATATGAACGTGCCTTATAATCCATAACTCACTAGTGAGTTATGGATTATAACACACTAGTATGTTATTTGATAGTTTACTTGTCTAAAATGACATTAATAATGGCAGTCATAACTGTCATGTGTTGGATAAAAAAATTAAGGTGGTAGTTTCCTCGGGGAAACTGTGTTTAAAATCTATTCCATTATATTTTTGGATAAAGTACGTATGATTTTTTTTTTAATAATCAATGTGGATAAAATTAAAATTATGCCTAATGTGTCCAGGAAATAAAAGCTCTAGAGATTTGTGATTGATTTTCGTGATTATATGGTAGTTTAATGCCCGTTTTGATTCCCTCTCTCTCTAACCTCCGTCGAAGAACGTTCCCACACTATTTCGCGAACGCCGTAATACCAGTTATCGAAATAAGTCACGTTTTAATAACCAAAATTAGTCTTCCTACTTCTCGTCTACTGTTTGCTCTGAAAGTTAATTTCGTTGAAGTCGCTCGGAGGCGTCGACGTTTCCGATTTGGTCTCCCTTTTCTCTCTGGAATTAATTCAAACGTCCGTGTCCTCATCACGGTAGGCTCTTGTTCCACAAATAAACCGTTAATTAAACGATTAATCACGACCGGAACAACAAAGGTATCAAGTGCGCCTATAAATCATATTACTTTCGCTGCGTCCGGAAAAAAGGCACGAATCCCGCTCATCGATATGGGACTCTATTGTTATTTATTTAATACGAGATTAACGGGACAATTTTGATTTATAGGGTTGGTCTGGGCAGTGGTGCCACCCAAGTGGCCTCTCAGGGTTATGAATAAACTGTTTGAAACCAGTTGGATTTAGGTGTAAATGTAAATATATTATCTGTTATAGTCTTTATGAAGCCAGTGTAACAACCAAGCTTATACGGGTATCGATCAATAACAACATATAACGGCATGCTCGATACATGATACGTTATTTAGCGAACTCATTCTGTAGAATCCTCTCACGAGCAAGTCACACGCCTAAATATTGTCAATAGTTTACTTTTCTCGTTCGTGCTGTAGTGGATTCCTAAACGTTTTGGACGACTGGATCCTTCCTAGAACGTCTCGAACACGTGTCTTCAGTCTTTTACCAGTGTTGGCACGGTTTACATCACCGAGACAGGTTATAGAGGTAATTTGTTTGTTTTTAAGTTAATTTCATAATCATATAATTTGCCGTTCGTTTTTATATTTATAATGATAATTAATTATAATCGGAATGGCGTTTTGGAGACCGTGGGCGACAGAAACAGTGCGAGTTGATGTGGAAAACGTGTCTACTCAACCCTATTGCTCTTCCTCATCTCCTTCATGGGAGTTTGCAAATAAGGATCTACATCCTCAATGACAAACAGTAATTTCAAATATGTTTAAGCGCCTCCAACAAAGACACCCCGAACAATCGGTTCGCTGCTTAATTTTAGAAATTTCAGACTTGACATTAATTCCATATTCTTCAATTTATACAATAATTCAGCGAGGAATTGTAGATCATCATCAAAATAGATTAGGTGAACAAAAGAAGTTCAAAGCATTAGATGACGCTGCTAAAGACGTTATACGCAGAACCGTTTACGATTTTTATGCTAGAAACAAGGTGCCCACTTTACTATACATTTTTAAAAATTACAGTCTTTTGAGGAATATAAATATAAATCTTTAGACACTTTAAGGTCAATTCTGTTAAGCTGCGGATTTAAACACACAAAATTAGATTCTCGAATGATCGTCATGGAGTCACCTCGTATTGTTGCTTCGCATCAGGTCAGGATTATTTGAGACAAATTAGGTCGTTTCGGGAATCAGGGAGCAACATTGTATATTTAGACGAAACATGGTTTGACACCCATGAAGTGATTTAACGTGGTTGGGTTGATAGCAGCAACAACTGTAAATTAAATACACCCAGTTCTAAGGGAAATCGGGTGGAAATGCAGGAAACGAAAACGGGTTTGTGCCTAATGCTTTGCTTCTTTCCGCCAAGAATATCGATAAGAGTTTCGCCGATTATCATCA
Source organism: Cryptocephalus moraei (assembly GCA_946251905.1). Classification (NCBI taxonomy): domain Eukaryota; kingdom Metazoa; phylum Arthropoda; class Insecta; order Coleoptera; family Chrysomelidae; genus Cryptocephalus; species Cryptocephalus moraei. The sequence goes on along the minus strand of OX276465.1, from coordinate 16,721,684 downwards.
GGATATGGATGCCGAATTGTTTGAAAAGTGGTTTAGAGATCGACTTCTGCCCAATATTCCTAATAATACAGTTATAGTTCTCGATAACGCTTCATATCATTCTCGTCAAATTAATAAAATTCCTAATAGTAGTTCCAGGAAATCGAATTTCTTCACAGCAAAAATATTCCTATAGCTTCAAACATCCGTACAAAAAAAAAACAGTTTCTTGAAATTGTTAAATCGGGTAGGTACTTTCAAAAAGGAGTATGCTGTTCATAAGCTTGCTGAGGATAAAGGTCATTGTGTCCTTCGACTACCTCCCTACTACTGTATTTTTAATCCCATAGAATTAATTTCGGCTAACGTCAAGGATCAACAAACCACAGTCCTACTTTCACTAACATTGTTTTTGAGAACATTGAAACCGTCTTTAGGGATGATTCTTACAAACAAATTTGGCAAAATTGCCTTTCGCATGTGATTAAAAAAGAGGAAGAATATCACGTTTTACCACCTATTAACCCCATTGTCATTCGTCCCGGCTCCGAATTTTCTTCTGAAGATTACGATTAATTATTTAATGTTTAAATTCAATTATTTTACAATGATTCATGTAAAATTTTTCTATGAAATTTTACTAAGTGAGTAAAAAATATTCCGCGCGCCTATTAGACCAGGGTCGATAATTTTGAAAACGGTAAAAAGTGAAAAAAAATTATAGTAGGATGAAACCCATCGAAAAAGGTAGAGAATACAACAAAAATGAAAGAAAAAATAAATTACGGGCGATCTGAGGTCGGGAAGGGGGCTGGGGTGAGTATTTAAGGGTAAAAAACGGTTTAGCTCGATTTCCGGCAAAACTGCAAGCCCTATGAAAAAAAGTTAAATGGCAGAGTTGTAGGTAATAGAAAGGTCTACAACTTTAGTATCAACACTTTTTTCACATAACCTCGAAATTGTTGTGAAAAATCCAAATAACCAAGTTTTTGGTTTTTTATTTTTAGCTTTTGCAATTTTTTTTATTTTTTCACGAAATTTGGTGAAAACTTCCCTTTTTATGTCCCAAATATACAGTAATTTTTTTGATTTTAAATATTCAGTATTTCACCTTATTTTGACTTTATATCGAAAAAGCACTTTAATATTCAATCGAAAATTCTCACGTCAAAATATCTGCTTTTTTAAAAAAGTCTGTGTGTTTTTTGTTCGTTGAAATCTCTACTTTCTGATGGTAAAAAAAAATTATACATTACTATGGAAAATGTTCTCAGAAAATGCAAATAATGAAAAAAACTCGAATCCAAAATTTTTTTTTAATCATTATGTATTTTTGGATTGTGTAGTGTTTAAACCTTGATTTAAAGAAGAACATACAAAACTATTAAAGGTATGGTATAGCCCCAAGTATATTTATTTGAATTTATTAAAGCCCTAACCTTTAATTCAACCATACGCGTTTCTTCTCTAAGTAACAGACCTGGGGCGGCGGTGGTCGTGTGGTTTAGGCGCTGGCTTTGAGTCAGGCGATCACTGTCGTCGTGGGTTCGAATCCCACGTAATCCATGGATGTTGTGATTGTTGCGGGAAGTGTGTAAAATGTATCCAAAATCCCGTTCCTATTCACGCCGGTAATCAGGCCGGATAGGATCGGATATCCTGTAGGAGGGCGGGACTAGGATACACACACCCTGAGTCGGTAGAGCACGGAGTGGATCAACTGGGGTGAGAGCCTTAAGGGGTACAACCGTGCTCGAGGACCGTGGTTCGGAGCCCACGTTAAACTGTAGGTCCCGTCCAAATTGGCCACAGCAGCGAAAAAGCGACGTTAACTTAATAAGACAAGACAAGTAACAGACCTAAGCCCCATACCTTCCTAGCCCCTTCCCCTCTACTCTTTGAAACGGTGGAACCTCAAAAAAAGGAAGGCATAATATTTGTTCCTTGACTGATTTTCCTTGCCCTCTTGCCCTTAATGTTATCGTGAAAAAAATGGGATTTCCCGTAATTTTCTTACTCCCTTACCTAACTATTTTAATCCTGGACTCGGAATTTTAATCCTGGGCTCAGTTGTCATTTGGCCTTGGGGTATACCGGGGCTCAATCGTAGGGTGGGATTAGCGTTACCGTTGGAATTTTCCATATATGGAATTTTCTGACCGCGGGGCTCAGTTGTCGTATGCCCGGCTGTTTTGACCGCGGGACGCACCTCGGCTGCAGCTACCTTTTGAAGGGCTAAAATTTTCCGGTCACTCAGGTATATAAGTAATCTTAAAATAGCAATTAATAGGTATATACGCACATAATTTAAAGAAGATTCTAAAACTTTCTCAAAATATTGTAGATGGTTAATTGGTTGTTAATTATAGTAGTATATTTCGATTAGCAATTTTTTTGTTTATCAATGTAACATGACATCTCACGTTTTTCGAGTAATTAAAGTGTAAATTTTAATAAATGGCTCAAAGTTATACATAATGATTAAAAACAATTTTTGGATTCGAGTTTTTTTCATTATTTGCATTTTCTGAGAACATTTTCCATAGTAATGTATAATTTTTTTTTACCATCAGAAAGTAGAGATTTCAACGAACAAAAAACACACAGACTTTTTCAAAAAAGCAGATATTTTGACGTGAGAATTTTCGATTGAAAATTAGAGTGCTTTTTTGATATAAAGTCAAAATAAGGTGAAATACTGAATATTTAAAATAAAAAAAATTACTGTATATTTGGGACATAAAAAGGGAAGTTTTCACCAAATTTCGTGAAAAAATAAAAAAAATTGCAAAAGCTAAAAATAAAAAACCAAAAACTTGGTTATTTGGATTTTTCACAACAATTTCGAGGTTATGTGAAAAAAGTGTTGATACTAAAGTTGTAGACCTTTCTATTACCTACAACTCTGCCATTCAACTTTTTTTCATAGGGCTTGCAGTTTTGCCGGAAATCGAGCTAAACCGTTTTTTACCCTTAAATACTCACCCCCGCCCCCTTCCCGATCTCAGATCGCCCGTAATTTATTTTTCCTTTCATTTTTGTTATATTCTCTACCTTTTCCAATGGGTTTCATCCTACTATAATTTTTTTTGGTCTTAAAAAATATCGACCCTGGTCTATATGGAGGCGGCTCGTTTATGTTCTTCTTTCTCGTCGGCAGCCCGTTGTTACACTGGCCTCGTAAAGACTATACCATTACATTGCCACTACACTAAAGTGTAAGGTATTTTGTTACCCTAATTAATCCTCGAATTATTGTAGATTATTTATTTTTGTTTGTGTTCATTCTTGTTCAGTGCTTCTTGCGTTTCTTTAATATCACTATCACTTTCACACTCCAATTTTTCTTTGCCTTCCTTTTGCTCTTTTATTTTTTAAATATTATCGTTATTAAAATTATTATTATTTCGTTAAATGCTCAATTATACGTATAGGTACTTTTTTTCCAGTGTGTAATTTCTTCCTGGAACACACATGGTATATTCCATATACATTATTCATTTATATGTAGATCGTTAATTGAGGAACGTTTTGGTCGAGATGTTTTCGGTTCCCCCTTCGTCCATTTTAGGGCACGACGTGGGATTTAATTCGTGGTCTCGTGGGTTATTCAATAACCACACTCTCCCTTCTACATTAAACACCATGGCGGGCTTAACGTTGGTTAGAATGGTCTTACTCCACTCCCTTTATGAAGGCCCTCTTTAGATTTTCTGTAAAACTTATGGAATTATCTAATTTGGTTTTCAAGTAAAAAGCAGACACGGTAAAAATTAATGTGAGGTTATGAATGATTTTTGTAAATGAATGACTCGCCAACGTTTTACTTGAAGTATATCTTAGTATTGTTGTTTCAGTCTATAAAGTCAATTTGTAATGTTATATACCTAGTTGTAATACAGTTTAATAATTTACAACATATTAAGAAATTGAATAAGTACCACCAACCTAAATACAGTGCTAAACATAATGCCAACATAAAACTATAGCCAGTGCTGACCTCTGTGGCAAGAACGTCGCATATATAGGTATATTGTATACAGTGTTGTTAAGTATTTAAATACATGTATTTAGAAATGTATTATGTATTTAAATACATAGTTAAATACATAAGCTTAATTTGTATTTACTGTGTATTTAAAATACATTTCTTCTGGCATTTTAAATACAGTAGTTCAAATACATTTTTGGGCAATGTTAAGATCCATAATTTGCTAAATTATTCCTTAAATGCTCTTACATTTATATTATTTTGTTACAGTAACTATAAATGCGCATTTTTATACATTTTTTGAGCATATTTCCGGCTGTTCATTTGTATTTACATTTTGGTTTATGTACTTACATGCTTATTTTGAAGCTAATTGTTACAGTTATAATGATCCTACGACACTTTTAAAGGAGTTGCGATTATCTTAACGAAGCTGTACAATTCATAAAGTTTTTAAAAAAGTTGTGACATTGTATAACAATTTTTAAGGTACTAAGTAGCTTGTCGACATTTTTAAAGAAGTCGCAGTTATCTTAAACTTAAGCTGTTGTTTCAAAAGAAGTTAAGGAGCTTCTAATGACAACTCTAATGCAACACAAATAGCTTGAACTGTCATATATGAAGTTGGAAAAGTAACTAATGAAGTTTTTTAATTAGATACTTCGTTAGATCAAGTTAAAAAGTAAAGTGTCTAATGTGTCGACGTATTTGCCTTTGGGTTGTTTTTTAGAAGTTTGAAACTTACATTAGCTTGTTGTGTTCAGTTGTTATCACTTCAATTTCTAAAGACTTGTTTACAAAGTAGTTGGTAAATTTCGGAAAATTACAAAAATTTTACGATTTCATGAAGCAAAGAAAATAATTCCTAACACTTTTTGAGATTGCTTTAAGTGTTAAAACCATAAACTTAGTTTTAGTGTATAAAAGTCAGCTTTTGTATTTGAGGCTTTTCGATACAAATAAGTTAGATATTTTGAAAATAATTGAAAACTTCACAACTTCGGGCAATAAAACAAAGATTTTAGAACTTCATTAGAAAGTTTCCATTAGAAATTAGATTCAAAAACTTATTTAGAAATTTCAAAAATTGAATAATTTCAAAAATTTCACGAAGAAGATAATAGGAATTCTAAGCTTCCCAGGGCTATGCTTAACATTGCTGCAATTAAGAGTAATTTACAACTTTAAATACTGTTTAAATACAATTACGAAATACTTGTTATTTGTATTTAAATACATTGTCCAGAAAGTTATTAAAAATACAAGTAAATACATTTTGTAAAAAGTATTTGCGTTTGTATTTAAGTACATTTTTAAAAGTATTTTTAACAACACTGCTCACATATATAGGTATATTACATATACATCGGTCATCTGACGGTCTCGGTTTTGGGAGTAGAAGAACCTCGCATAAAGAAAGCTAACAAACTGCTCGCATATATAGGTATATTATATATACATCGGTCATCTGACGGACTCGGTTTTGGGACTAGAAGAACGTCGCATAAAGAAAGCTAACAAAGTGCTCGCATATATAGGTATATTATATATACATCGGTCATCTGACGGTCTCGGTTTTGGGAGTAGAAGAACATCGCATAAAGAAAGCTAACATACTGCTCGCATATATAGGTATATTATATATACATCGGTCATCTGACGGTCTCGGTTTTGGGAGTAGAAGAACCTCGCATAAAGAAAGCTAACAAACTGCTCGCATATATAGGTATATTATATATACATCGGTCATCTGACGGTCTCGGTTTTGGGAGTAGAAGAACCTCGCATAAAGAAAGCTAGCTTTCTAATAAATTATTACTGTGTTTACTTTTGTTTTCCCAATCAATTCTGCCCATGAGAATATACCTACCTATACACAATTTTCAATACTGTTTATTGCTTCTCCTCTGGCGAGGTTCAAGATGTAAGAAAAATCACCTTTAGGGAGATAAAACCGGTAGATAACGATATATTTATGCCTTTATTGAAGCGCTAGTTTTAGCACTTATGTCACTTCTCTGTAGGCTGCTGTGGTAACCTTTGCTTGATTGCTTTACGAGGAAGCTTTCACTTATCATTAGGTGTATCTATTTCGTCGCATCTGCAGGTGCAGTTCTAGTTTCAAACTTACAATATTAATAATATTATACAATTCATACTTAGTAAAATATTTATATATTTCGAGACTTGCCTTATATATTTTGGAAACAATTTGACGAGACTAAACTTAGGTTCGCCAAAAACGTTTAAAGGGAAATTCTTTGTAAGATATTTGACGGTTGCATAAGCGTACAGAATCACATTGAAACTAAATTTAAAGTGTCAAAAATTATTTGAATTATTTATAAACGTTTTATATCATGACACTATGGCAGTAATTATAATGTATATATAATATTATGTAATCTCATTAGTATATACATATTTCACTACTACTTCTCCTAAGTAGTAGCAACTCGCCAAATATCCACGCATAATTAACATGGTTAGTATAGGCGAGACGAGAAATAGATACATCTCGCTTTTCACCCATCCGATGCTCCAGTTTCATATCTCTCTTTCTTGACTCGACACACCCATCTGGGTGGATGGATGCATGGTTGTGTTGCCTACGTCCTTGCCTTACCAACGACATATCATACATAACAGCACTAAGCCAATAAATGACTATCTACACCCACCAAACGGAAAGAAAGCCTGAGAAATAGGTTAGCGGACCGTCTCAAGCATGTCTTCGAGTCTAACTCACATACACACATATACATAAGTATATTCATAGTAATTGATGGACGAGAACTAGATTTTGAGCCTCTGTCTCACTAAATTGAGTAAAAGGCAATTACGAACGTAGTGAAATTTTGTACACCACAGGTGAATTCGAGTGAAATATGTGGATGATGGGGAGATGTAGGTAAAGTAGTGTCAAAATCAAAGTACCGCAGTCAAGGTACTTTAAAGAACCGTAGAGAACAAAACTTTTAAGACACAGTGGTCTTGTTGCTTTTTGTTCAGTACGATGTACCTCAATCAAACGACATTGAAACTTACTAGATTGCAGCTAACAAATATGCCTTGTTGTCCCTTGAAAAACTATTACTACGGGCAAGTTATAATGTATTGGTAAGGGCATATATATTCGAAATTAATTATTCCCGGACCATTTTTGGTATCAGACACCCGGCGATGCTCACAATCGCAGTTATTTATCGGCAGCCAATTACACAAACGGACCTGATCCATCATACGGCGGATTATTCCTCGCGTTTTCAATTTATGTATCGCAGACGTTCGCTGCCATAATCGTAATCCCTTTCTTGTCAGTGGAGTTGGAGTTTCTCATAGGCATTAGTCACATTCCACATTAGAGATACAACTGAAAATTATTTATGTATATTGGCTGGAGGTCAGGAGGTCTCCGCAAGTGTGGGTGGATGGAGATAATTCGTGATATGTATGCTGCGGGATGAAGGTCTTTCTATCTCCATAATTGTTATAGTTAAATCACAATTTGTTCCTTGTTAATTTTGATTGATGTGTGCCAAGGGCGCAGGCCCTCAATAATAAATAATCTCTTCTCAATCTCTGGGCAGGGGTGAGTTGCGCGCAGCGGTCATTTTCTACCTGAATACGAGTAAGAACACCCGAATTAAGAGCTGAATTGCGCGCAACAAAATAAATACATAACTAAGGAGATTGAGGAAATGTCAAAGAAATTCAATGGTAAGGGTATTGTGGGTAATGTAAAGGGCAATGTGAAAAAGCTACCTCAAAAAATTTTGACCACTGTGCGCAACTCACCTACGCTCTAATATCTCTAATTACTGTGTAACTGAATGTTATTACACATTGAATGTGTCATTTAATAACTAGTAAGCGTACTGGATTCGGAGAGAGTTTTGGAAATATACGATTTCCTGATTCACTAAATGCTAGATTTCACTTATTTCTCCCATAATGCCTTAGCTCCTAATTACACTGCGTTATTAATAATGGCCGAGGCTCCTGTATAAACACGCACAATTAGAATTCACCTCTATAGAACGAATTCCTCTACGGTTAAAAGGCGAAAAAAACAACTTATTCCTACATGCCGAGAACAATTGCACAAAAGCCGCTCCGCGTTCACATTCTAGTGGTCAAGTGCACTGGCTCTACCGACAACCGATACTAATTAAGATTAATGACAGTTTTCCGTATTAATGGCTTTTCAATGTTTCACTTAATAATAAATACGTGGAACGTTTTCATTGGGTCGCAATTAGCGTCAGAAAAAGTCGCCGGTGATGAATTTCACGAGAAGCAATTCATGTTTAAGTTTCAATTTATATCGATCGGAGTAGTACTCGGCTTTCGCGTGAGCGAATCTCAATCACTTACAATGTTCGCTCTGAAGACGACAACTACGACGACGACGACGACGACGACGATGATGATGATGATGATGATGATGATGATGATGATGATGGCGATGGAAATCGCTTGCGATTCACTTCGCAACTCTTTTTTGAATGAAGTTTAGAAAGGGAAGATTGAAGAGACACGTCATTCAAAAATAACCAAATTTGATGTTCTTCGTTGCTGACTATTCTATCGCTAACTTCACACCAGTAATAAGCGATAATAGGAGTTTTTCAATTCTGTTGCTGTTTTTAACGTTTCATCAATTGAGAGTTGGCAATATAACCAATCAGTTTGTAAAATATGCAACCTAAATTATTACCTCCTACTTAATTACCTTGCTTGCATATATGAAGTTTCACACTGCTCGATACATAAACTTCGTACCTACAAGTTACAAACCGCGTTGCAAAATTTATATTCTAGCTCTGAACATACACTGAGGACGTACACTGCTTGCTGATCTCTCAGTAAGTGAATAAGATGAAGAAAGTGGTTTTAATTGTAAAAATCGACCATTGTTTGCACTTACAGTAATATTTTCTTAGAATGTTTAATTAAAAATAAAAACCACTATAAAATGGTTTCTTCATATACTATTGTAATGCGAGAAGTAAACAAAGCGACACATGTTTACTCCTTCAAAAGAATAACTACGACGCGTACAAGACAGCTGCATGAACATTTCCTGCGTAGGCGTTCTACAATATACTAGAACGTTCTTTATCGGGGTTGGGAGTGTATATATAAGGGGGCTTGTGATCGAGGGAGTTAGTGAGAAGTAGAGAAGCAGAAGTGCGCGACATACGATCCGAAAGCGAAGCAGTACAAATAAATTATGTAGTGTCTAGTCTAGTGTACAAGTAGTTTAGTGTGTTAAATAAATTAGTGCTCAATTAATGTAAATAAATTATAAAATAAACGCTACATTGGTGTCAGAAGAGCGGATCATGAAGAAGTTACGCGAATTAAAAGTGGCCATCGTCAAGTCCATCGAGCACTTCCATAAATATTTGTGTGGAAGGAGGTTTTTGATCCGGACCGATCATGCTGCTCTTAAATGGCTCCTCCAGTTTAAGAATCCCGAAGGACAGATCGCTCGCTGGATCGAGAGGCTCCAGGAGTATGACTTTGTCATAGAACATCGGCCAGGACAGAGTCATGGAAACGCAGACGCACTCTCGAGAAGACCATGCCCTGATGAGTGTCCTCATTGTCATAGAGCTGAGGAAAAGTCCGAGAAAGTCTATCGAACGACCGTGGTCGCCGAGGAATGGACACCATCCTCGTTACGACAAGAGCAAGGAAAAGACCCGGTTCTCAAAGAAATCCTGGTTTGGAAAGAGGGAGGAGAGCGTCCTGAGTGGCAAAAGGTATCACCTGGCTCGCCAAAACTCAAGAGCTATTGGGCACAGTGGGACTCGTTAGTGGTTGAGGATGGACTACTAAAACGCGTACTGGAGAGCCAAGACGGGACGGAGGAAAGACGGCAGTTGGTAATTCCCTCCAGTAAAATCCCGGAGGTCTTGCAGCACCTTCACGACGGATCGTCTGGTGGACATTTAGGGATCAAGAAAACGCTGCAGAAGGTACGGGAGCGCTTCTACTGGATCAATTGTTCAGACGACGTGAAGGACTGGTGCAAGAAATGTACTACATGCTTTGCAAGTAATGGGCCACAAAGACGACCGAAAACTCCCATGAAGCAATATAACGTCGCAAGCCCCTTCGAAAGGATCGCTATTGATATAGCAGGACCCTTCCCTGAGACCGAAAAGGGGAATAAATACATCCTGGTCGTAATGGACTATTTTACGAAGTGGGTAAAAGCGTACGCTCTCCCTAATCAGTAGGCAGAGACAGTGGCCGATGTGCTCGTGAAGGAGCTGATCTGCCGGTTTGGAGTACCCATGGAATTACACTCGGATCAAGGAAGAAACTTTGAGAGTGGTCTATTCCGGAGGATATGTGAGAAGTTTGGGGTACGAAAAACAAGAACCACGGCCCTTCACCCTCAGTCTGACGGCATGGTAGAACGGATGAATCGCACCCTCAACCGCTATCTGGCGAAAATGTTCTCGTCACATCAACGAGACTGGGACGAACACGTGCCGTTCTTCCTGATGGCCTACCGCTCGGCCGTTCATGAGTCGACAGGACAAACTCCAGCCAAAGTCCTGTTTGGGCGAGAACTTAAACTGCCCTGTGATCTAATCTTTGGCGCTAGACCGGACGAGGACGTTTCGGGGGAAGATTACGTTTCCCGGATGCGGCAAAGGATGAACGAAATTCACGATCAAGTCCGGTACCAACTAAATATCGCCAGTGATCGCATCAAAGAGCGTTACGACATCAACGCTAAAGAGGGTGGCTACCAAATGGGAGATCGAGTTTGGCTGTACAACCCACAGAAGAAACGTGGTTTGTCCCCTAAGTTACAGACCAATTGGGAAGGTCCCTATGTTGTGAAGAAACGAATCAATGACGTGGTCTACCGGGTAAGCAAACTACCAAATGGCAAGCCGAGAGTGGTGCACTTCAATCGGTTGGCACCCTATGAGGGGTCGCACGATGAGGCGGAGGTTCCCCGAGTAAGAAACACATTGGCGCAGGAGAACGAACTTTCCTTCGAAGAATTTATGAGCGCCTACGGGGGTACCGGAAAAGCACGGTATGGGGTAACCTGTGAAAAACAACAGGATTTGTTCAGCGTACCTGAAGAATACTCGTTGGCCCATTGTGTGTCCGCCGACCTGGTAATGTCACGAGGTATCGCCACGGTTTTCAAGAAGAAGTACGGGCGCTTGGAACAACTCAGAGAGCAACTCCCGGAAATTGGCAAGGTTCTGGAACTACGTGACAACGTAAGACACATCTTTTATCTGGTTACGAAGGAGATCGGGTCCCTTAAACCATGTTATCACAATGTATGGCGAACCTTGCATAGGCTACGAGACCGACTGCTGGAGCTCGACATCAGGAAGCTAGCTGTCCCCAAGTTAGGTGCTGGACGAGATCAGCTGGACTGGAGGGTTGTCCGGAATATGCTGGAAGTAGTGTTGTGTTGAAGAATACCGGAGTGGAAGTTTTAGTCTGCTGTTTTGGGCCTGCACCATGTCGACTCGGGAAGACGGTCCCCTGTTATTTTGACGCTACGTCTCGCTGTAAGCGGGGGGCTAACTGCAGGTTCCTGCATGGGCCTACCAGGGATACGTTCCGAGACGAAACGTCTCTAAGGCGGGGGCAGTGTAATGCGAGAAGTAAACAAAGCGACACATGTTTACTCCTTCAAAAGAATAACTACGACGCGTACAAGCAGGCTGCATGAACATTTCCTGCGTAGGCGTTCTAGAATATACTAGAACGTTCTTTATCGGGGTTGGGAGTGTATATATAAGGGGGCTTGTGATCGAGGGAGTTAGTTAGAAGTAGAGAAGCAGAAGTGAACGCGACATACGATCCGAAAGCGAAGCAGTACAAATAAATTATGTAGTGTCTAGTCTAGTGTACAAGTAGTTTAGTGTGTTAAATAAATTAGTGTTCAATTAATGTAAATAAATTATAAAATAAACGCTACACTATTTAATATACCTACATTATTTTATATTAGTCCATTTAAAATAACGGTAAAAGGTCGGGAAACGCTGGACTTGACGAGACCACTTACCTTATGTATTTTGGGGGGCAGATTACGAAAATGGGGGTTAGAACTTGCAGCAATGGTTGGAACACCCCTAAAATTGAAAAAACGCCCCTAAATAGGGGTGTTTTTCGACCTGTACTGCGGAATTCCGGTACGAAACCTCCCGCGGACATTTGACCTTGCCTATTCAGTTTTTTTCGGTCGCTGTTATTCAAAATAAGAGTCACATCACGCAAAAAGGGGTGTTACACCTCCCCATATGCAAGAAACACCCCTCCCAAAGGGTGGGTTTTTGAAAAAAATTAAAAAGAAACTGAATAGGCAAGGTCAAATGTCCGCGGGATGTTTTGCAAGGGAATTCCGCAGTACAGTCGAAACATACCCCTATTTAGGGGCGTTTTTTTTTCAATTTGAGGGGTGTTCCAACCATTGCTGCAAGTTACAACCCCCATTTTCGTAATCAGCGCCCCAAATTACATAAGGGACAAGTGGTCTCGTCAAGTCGAGCGTTTTCCAACGTTTTACCGTTATTTTAAATAGACTATATGTGTTTAAACTGTGTGGAACAACCACATGGAATAAGTGAAGTATGTATGTTACCGGCAAAGTCCATCATCCAGTCATACCTAGGTTTGCCTAGACAAAGTCAGCATTGCCGGGCCACTTCAGGCAAAGTCCGAAATTGTCCGATATTTCGGACATTGCCTACGACAATCTTAGGTTTGCCAAATATGTAGCAGGCAAACTCCGAAATATGCTGTAGCATTACTATCATACTGTCAATATTCTATGTACGAGTATAAGGTACAGTGTGCGATAAAAGGAAAACAAATTAATTTGCATTAATAATTTATTGTCTCTTAAAGAGAACAATCACAAATACAAGAAAAAAGAAAGAACTACAAATACAAAATAAAAATAAACTGAAAGCATATTGAGGCATAATCAGAGACAACCTTAAAATCAAGGTGGACTCTTATAAAATACACTTGGTACTGTTTATTATGTCACTTATTGTATTCACAAAGAAATCACATTCAAAAACCAACTAAAAAGATATTGAGGTAGAATCAGAGAGGTTCATTTGAATAGAATTAGGACTCTTGCATGATATACTTCTTACAGAGTAGGTACATAATATACAGGGACCATTATAAAATACATTTAGTGTTAATTATGTCACTTATTAAAACAAGACGTCTAATGGTGACACGTGGAATTGCAAAAAAAATTTAATATTTTACATTTACAAGAGTTAGTGGTGCATTTTTTGGTACAGTTACATCTTTGAAACCCTTGCCCTCCAAATGAAGAACTGTGCTCACTAATTTCGCGAAGTGATAGTTCTATTTTCGGGACGTCTTCGATTATAAAAAATTGTTCTTTGCAACTTCGGATTTGGTTCCTTGCATATAGAGACTGATTACACCATATTTAGTACCGATTTTAAAAAACTATAAAAGTCTGCGTCGGACCAGACGGTGGAAGTGAAACTTCTTTGGCCATATGCACACACTCACCGTTAGAGAGGATATATAAATGACATATAAAAGATAATCTTTTTTTGCTGCCGCAATGGTCTCCACAGATTCGCGCGTACGCCGCCTCGAGCCCGTTCGTCTTGTGTTCGAGAATTACCACCCATGTCTCCGTGTTCTCATCTGAGGTGAGGTGAGGTACGACGCGTCCTCACTTTTCTCTATGTCCATGTCACGTAATTAAACAATACAGCTCACCGTTTTTTCGCCGCTCGAAGTTATTGTTTCTCGCCGTTTGAGGTTAGGTCAGGTGTCAGCTGTCCGAAAGTCTAGACGCTCTGCGGTGTTGCCACGTTGACCTCTTTGGTAGCACATGTAAACGATCTGGCGATCGGCTCGGTTCGCGAGCGCGATGGAAGAGGTACATTTTACGCGCATCCTGGCAACACGGCTTTGTCCTCGGATTACTTATCACGCGTGACACGGTTTTTCGACCAACACCCCATCCCAATGTGTACAACGTGCGCGAAGAAGTTTCACTTCAGAAAACCATTGGGGCAAGTCTGCATATCGATAAGATAGACTTGTCCTCTCGAATTTACTTCTCGGAATAGCAAAGATTTTACGGTTATTCCTTTTTTTGTATGCTTTTTCTTCTTGTGACAGGTTTCATATAGATCTAAGTAAAGTGTAATGCATTCTAGAGTTACGTTAGCATGTTTGTTGCTTAATGCTTTAATCATAACATGGCTTCCAGCATGACCACACTCCTTGTGAGCATTATCTAGCACCTCAAACAATTCATCATTAGGCACGAAGCATTTCACTTCAGTGACTTGCGCAGACAATGGCAAAATTAACTTTTTAATGCCCCCAACAAGTAACACATCGTAACGTTTAAGACATCTGTATTGAATAGTTGTTTTTTTTGACACCTTTCTTGGCTTCTTCAACTTCTTTAATTAATGCCTCGTACTTCTCTATCGATGGAATGTAAAAAGATTTTATTGGTTTCTGCTTGCTCTCTAATTTCTCCAAAAATTTCGCCTTCATTTCACCAGCGTCACTCATACTTGCAATAGCAATTAAACAACTATTGCCTAATTACAACTACAGACGCAGAATGAGAAGTGAACCGTCTGCAGTCTGGATATTAGCTTGTTTAGGAGTTTGCCTGCTACATATTTGGCAAACCTAAGATTGTCGTACCACTGTGTAGAAATTGTAGTCATTGTCCGAAATATCGCACAATTTCGGACTTTGCCTGAAGTCGCCCGGCAATGCTGACTTTGCCTAGGCCAACCTAGGTATGACTGGATGATGGACTTTGCCGGTAACATGTATTTTAATTATTGCACATATTTTAAAGACGTCCCGAGAAACGTCCATTTTGAATTTTGAAATGACATTCTGAAAAGTACAAATTTTATCCCTAAATTTAACCTCTAAACAACCCCTAAATTTTTAAATGAGAACTGCGGCTTGTGGTACCTCATTTGAAATGTCTCTTCTTTACATTATTACAAAAATGGTTTCTTCGTATACTATTTAATATATATTATTTATATGTTAATATGTACAAACTGTGTGGAACAACCACACAGAATAAGTTAAGTTTTTTAATTATTACAGATATTATTAAAGACGTCCCGAGAAACGTCCATTTTGAATTTTGAAATGACATCCTGAAAAGTATAAATTTCATCCCTAAATTTAACCCCTAAACAACCCCTAAATTTTTAAATGAGACCTGCGGCTTGTGGTACCTCATTTGAAATGTCTTTTCTTTGCCTTCATTCCATTCAAGCGCGATAATTGCCCATTATTACAATTAAAATGGTTTCTTCATATACTATTTAATATATGTATATTATTATTTATATGTGAATGTGTACAAACTGTGTGGAACAACCACACGGAATAAGTTAAGTATTTTAATTATTACAGATATTATTAAAGACGTCCCGAGAAACGTCCATTTTGAATTTCGGAATGACATCCTGAAAAATACAAATTTCATCCCCAAACTGTAATCTCTAAACAACCCCTAAATTTTTAAATGGGAACTGCGGCTTGTACCTCATTTTAAATGTCTTTTCTTTGCCTTAATTTCATTCAAGCGCGATAATTGCCCATTATTACAATTTTATTAATAGGGTTTCTTCATATATTATTTAATATAGTATATTATTTATGTGTGAATGTGTACAAACTGTGTGGAACAATCATATAAAATAGGTTAAGTATTTTAATTATATCACATATTATTAAAGGCGTCCCGAGAAACGTCCATTTTGAATTTTGAAATGACACCCTGAAAAGTACAAATTTCATCCCTAAATTTAACCTCTATACAACCCCAAAATTTGTTATTGGAAAATAAATTAAGTATTTTAATTATAGCACATATTATTAAAGACGTCCCGAGGTACGTCCATTTTGAATTTTGAAATGACATCCTGAAATTTCATCCCTAAATCCAACCTCTAAACAACCCCTAAATTTTTAAATGGAAACTGGGGCTTGTGATACCTCATTTGAAAGGTCTTTTCATCCCCCACCCCTATCTCTCTTTAAATTTTCTAAATGAAAGTAAAATAAGCCATTATTAAATAAAACATATCTATGGCTAAGGCCAATCTATAAAACATCCCTTTGAAATCAGCGAAAGAAGAAAAGATTAACTATGACCTAGTGCTAATAAAACGGACCAGGTGAATTAACTATGCATTTAACCAACGAATACATCTGAATGAGTGATTTAGTATGAAGTTACAGTTTTTATTTATTTTACAATTTTTACTAAAATCATTGTGCATAGTTGCCTATACCTGTCTTTAATGAACAAGCAGTCTGCTCCTATTGGTTGGTAAAGTCATTTAAAGTGCTTAAGTCCCTTTTAAATTGCGAATTAAAAAAATAAAAAAAATAAACATAATGCATCCCTATTTGCTTATTACTGTACTAAGGTATTCTACACCTAAAATGTCATAATTGCTACATATATCTCCATAACCGTACACTCGCATACGATCATGGAAATAAAACGTACATTCCGAATGTAATTATACTTCTTCAAAAGATATAAGGCGTTTATGACTGTACCTCCTTAAGTGCTTTAGTGCACCCCCTGCCGCTTTTACCGCGGCTTAGCCTACTGCTACACCTTTTAATAAAAATTTAGCAGACATTGAAGGGACCGTACTCAAAAAATTGAAATAAACATCGAAGTAAGATTACTGAAATGAACCTTATTGTAATCCTATTACGGAAATTTAAGATATGTTAAAGCCATTTAATAACAACCCTTTCTTAGGATTTTAGAAAAATTGCTACGTTATGGTTAAGCTTAAAATATCCTGAATACGTTCGGTTTTTGGACGCGTGTCATTTACGACAGGGAACGGTACGCCACTTGATAAGGTATAGTCATAAACGCCTTATATCTTTTGAAGGAGTATACATTGCATATTGTTGTCGTTTCGCATTGAACCTAACGATCGATACCCTTTCCCTGCTTTAGGTAATTCAATAATAGCAGATCGAGATCGACGTGTCGATATACGAGCCGTGCACAAGAATTTCACACTACTTGATTACCGAGCGTTTACTACACGCTGATGTACATAATTATTACAAATATTCTAATCGCGTTCTCTCCACGTAACTGATCATTTACCAGCACGCCCTTGGACACTTCTCCTCAGTCGTTTACCGCTAAATTACATTAATTTCACGTGTAGTGTACGCAAATTAGCCGACATTAGGCGGGTTTCTTTCTGGAATGGGGGAGGGTTAACATTTATATTACCTACACATGCCGTCTGGCATATTTTTCAATATTACTAAATTGCAATATTACCGTATTATGTGAACAATGCATGGATCTTACATGCACAGAATTTGGGGGCTTATAATGACGGATTGGAAGGTTACACATACAGGTAGTGGCAATAAATTTAATATCGAGCGCGGAAGATAAATAAACGACTGTGGCGTATAAATTAAGTAAGAAGTGTTAGTTATTAGTGTTGAATAAATTAGTTAATCATTTAAATTAGTGAAGTGTAGTTATTTCAAACCCGAAAAACGTTACAGTATCTAATGATATATTTAACGGCATGTAATTTGATATATCACTAAGTATATTACTATTATACAAATATAATTACAGTACTATAGTATTACTAAGTATATTTTTATACGTCAGCAAAGTATATTTTGCTATATCAGTGGATTCTGAACCGAGTAATTATTTTTAGTTCTGACAACTCTTTTCTGGGCTCTTTGATATTATTTAAATTCGACTGAAATTCGATATTGAACATAAAATTTTTATTACACTATTACACTCAACTGTTCAAAAGTAAATGTTACTAATTAATATATCGTTCGATGAACTTAATTTAATTGCAATTTAATTAATAATAAAAAAATAGCATCTTAGCATAGCATAGTGCATGCAATAGCATAGTTAAGGTAACCTAAGTCTTAAGGAAGCATACCTAGTTATAAATAGATATATTAAATGGAATTAATAATACAAATATTAAGCTTTATTTAATGTTTCCTAGATTATATATTGTGAGGAAATGTAGGCCACGATTGTGTCAGTAAACTGTTTCAAGTAATGGGGGCTTCTCGTAATCATACGCCACCATCATTTATACAGTAAAAAAATAATAATCGAAAACTCTAAAATGATCTCACGAAAGATGCCTTTCACGCTTACATACGTTGTACACTCGTTAAAGTGAAACATAATAAGAGAAGCACGATCAAATAAAAAATCACCACAAATCTGACACATAGTAAGATACTAATTGGAAGTTTGTTATATGCGAACTATAATTAATGGAGATTAGTAACATATAATTAAGCGTCTTCGGGGGGATCGGATTAATTGGAATTTCAGTTCGCTTTATTTGACCAGTCATGTCCTTAATAGATTACGGACTTTCCTCGGAGGTACGGCGCGAGAAATTCAATTTATTAAAAACGACGAGGACGAAGAGAACCGTACCGAAATTGATGGAGATTTATTATTTTCTTGATTTAGCTGTCAAAAATCGATGTTCCTTTCGAACACGATCCTCACCTAATTTATTCCATTTTTATGGGCTCCTTTGAACTGGTATCAAGTTGCCTAATTTATTACCAATACCTAATAGCTACCGATTAAACGGCGACCATTAAAATAATGAATGACATACACGATAAAACCAACAAAAAAAAATGCAGCGACTTGTCCAATACAACGTTTGATATACGGCGACCATTAAATCGATATTGTATTCCACTTTGAAATTTCACGAAAAACAAACAGCACAACTGAAGTATTACGGGAGCTCGTAGGCACAATCGCCTGTCGGCCATGTTGCCGTTTAATTATTGAATTTTAATAGCGAGCGAAGCGAACCGGGTATTTATTAAACGCGAACAAATTATAGGAGCATAATCGGCGATCGCTATCGTTAAAGACCGCCTGATCTAGATTACACCTTGTTGTGATTTACAACCTGATCCAGCTTACGATATGTAGAATCCTGTGTAATTGCCGCACTAGATTACTCCTAATTAATGTCGAAAAATTGATGGGGCGAGAAAGTCGGACATTTTTCAGAAACTCGTTTAACATTTCAACAAAATTTTATATTAAAATATTTGTCAGACAGCTTTGCAAATTTTAACAAATCGCCTTGCACTCTGCCGGTTTTTACAATTTTTAATGTCTCTTCAAAGAAATTTCTAACGAGATAGATTCGGGGAACTGATTGAATCCTTGGATAGCCGTATAGTATTCGAGTACTATGAAGAAGGTTCGCGAAAGGACCGGAAACGACTCGATCTTTCTGGAATTCCGATGCGGCTGAATAAATAGCAGACGGAGAGCGATACAAAGGCAGTCGCCGGTAGACTGTATAAATAAACAGTGGTCTATATAAATTAGATTAAGTGTGTAATATAAATTAATTAATTAGTAATAGTAAGTCAGATAAGACACCTAAATTAGATTAAGGGTTAGTAGATAAGTGCTAAGTGTAAGTGTACAAATAAATTAGCGGTTAAGTGGGTGAAATTAAATTAAATAAGACAACTGGTGTCGTGTAGTAATTACCGCGTAAAGTAAAAAAACATTACAGTACTATTCATATTAATAATTTTTATTTTAATATACAATATGTTCGAAATATTATTTTTATCAGATCTTACAACTGACTTAACCTTTTGTGTGGTATGTATATTATTTATGTATAGAAGATCACTAATTTTAGGTTGGTAATCAACCAAACCTACTTTTTTGAAACATGGAGATCATTCAATTTTTCAATTTCTTTAATTTTATATAAATCTATGAATATAGAAAGTATTACTTTTTGTATATGTACATTATAAGTGATGTCTTCAGAACAGCTGTCATTAAATTCGTGTCGTTCTGTATAAAAATTAAATTAAGGTTTGTGCGTTCAAGAAGTGCCTCTGTATAAAACCGACAGAAATATGTATATTTCCTCATCAAAAAGAAATTTGGAATTATCTGGCATGATATGGGCCCAGTCTATAACTGAAGAAATTCTCCATTTTATTAATTGTTTATTAAGTATTATTTAGATTTCACCCCCTCCGAATTAACTATATTTTTCTGTAATATTATTAACATATTGACTATTCCCATCTGTTATTTCAAAAAGTTACAGTGCGCCTTCATTTAAGATCGGTAATAAAATGCTAATTTTATGGTATGTATAGATTTTACGATCGAGATCGCATTTACGATCTGAAACGGTAAGCGAGTGTGACTCTTTTTAATATATGGTTTCCAGTACGTAAGTATACTAGGTGAAATTTCTGGGTATTCAGCATCTCAATAGCCATTTGTACGCCTAAGCTATACGTCTGCCAAATTTCAGATCCCTAACTATTTATAAATTTCATTAGGTAACGATTTTTCTTATTGAATGCATTTGAAAGAAGAATAAAAATTATATATAGGAAAAGAGCCGTTTGGAGGTACTGGGAGTACCTACTGGGAGTACTGGGAGCGAGAGAGAGAGAGAGAGAGAGACATAGTTTTGTAAATGTTTTAATTCTATACAAGCCATACCAAACCAACCTAACCTTTCTGACTGAGTCGTAAGCCCAGAAACGTACAAATGTTTTATTACTGTACAAGCCATACCAATCCAACCTAACCTCCATGACTGAGTCGTACGCCCAGAAACGTACCTCCCTGACTGAGTCGTAAGCCCAGAAACGTACCTCCCTGACTGAATCGTAAGCCCAGAAACGTACCTCCCTGACTAAGTCGTAAGCCCAGAAACGTACAAATGTTTTATTACTGTACAAGCCATACCAAACCAACCTAACCTCCCTGCCTGAGTCGTAAGCCCAGAAACGTACCTCCCTGACTGAGTCGTAAGCCCAGAAACGTACCTCCCTGACTGAGTCGTAAGCCCAGAAACAGTGGAAGTACGGAACAATTCCAAAATACATATCTGAAACTAAATGCAACATGCAATGATTCCTTTACATGAAAATTGCGGTATATTGGTAGCGACGAAAGATCACATGATATCATTTGAGAGTATGAAACACTTGTAATAAGCCGTAAAATTGCTAATTATAAAGTTAGTAATGGAAGTATGTGTGGTTGCCTATGAGCAAACTGTTGATATTATTGGATATTCTTTGTAAGAAACGCTCGTATTGTATTATAGTAGTTAGAGGAATGATACCAACAGTATTAGAGATGAGAGAAAGGTGGAAACATGCCAATTTAATCGGAAAATAGTTTATTTAAAGAACCGACTTGTTGGTCGCATAGTCACGATAGAAAACTTGACGTTCCATGACAATTGTCAAATGTCCTTCTTACACATCGCGTGTTCTGTGCATAATTTCATCAAATTCCGGTGTTATCCCCGAAAATTCGCATTTACCATATTTTGCAAAGAGTTTGAGCGTGAATAATAGTGACAAATATATAAAGAGAACCACAAGCCTGTGATATGGAATCAATTTGATGTCCGCCCGGTAACCACGAGAAAATAACGAAGAGTAAAAGAGTGCCATCCGCCGATGTAACCTAAAAAGTGAAATTATTTTTTTGCAAAGAAACCAGAAGGAATTTTAAAAAAAGAAGTGGACCATCATGTTCAACACTATTTTATGGACGAAAGGAGATTTTTTGGTGAGTTTTTAATTTTTGACGATGTAGCCTCTTATGGAAAATCGCATTTTGAAAGTGCCATAACTTTTGAACGGATCGTTTCCTCACTATAAGACTGGTGTCTTTGAAACACGTCTTTGAAATACTTTCGATTGATATATCTCTTTTTAAAATATTTTGCATTCAATAAGAATAAGAAGAGCTCATAAAGAAGATTTCGAAGGGAATATATTTTGCAAATTTCATCTACTAACTTAATTAATATACCTAGTACATTCTAGATAATGTTAAACCTGATTTATTTGGTTTAAAATTAACTCTGAATCGAATGAGGTATCGTTTTAAAGCGCTCAAAAAGCCGATTTTTCAGAATATTTTTTTTGTTAAAATGGTTGGTTTGCTCTAGTTGTTACTACATTTATATAAGGTGTTAATAATGGGATTCCTTTGCTACCTGTTTTAGGACTTTATGGTCCGTGCACCATCCCTTTCTTATCGTAATCCTACAAGCCGATAATGGGTTTCGGTGCAGTTTACATCCGACTATCGAGCTAAGGTGTATTTTAAGCTTAACCTTAAGGTGTATGTTATTTGCTTAATTGCACTAAACATGAGAGGGAAATTGAAGAGACGAATAAAATATAACATATAATGTGTCGTATTATTAGTATTTTGCCAGAAATTGAAGGTAAAAAAGAACGAATGTTAAAGATGACAGTTGTGGCACAAAACGTGATGTTTTTACATTATTTTTTGTTTTAGATGTGTTAATTGTTTTTTAATTTGTTGTATTTTTGAGCATTATAATTGTTTAATGCAATTATTCTATCTTCTTTTATTGTTTATGTTTTATTTATTATTGTTAATAAGTAACAATACAAATTAATCTATATCAACAGAATTTAAGATAATTGAAAAGATAATTAATAATATATTTTATTTATTATTAATTATAATTACTGAATTATTTAATTTAATAAATTAAATTAAATTAATAAAATTAGTAATTAAAGAATTATCCAAAATTATTGATAATTAAACAGATAATTAATAGTTTATTTTATTTATTATTAATTATAATTACTGAATTACTTAATTTAATAAATTAAATTAAATTAATAAAATTAGTAATTAAAGAATTATTCAAAATTATTGATAATTAAACAGATAATTAATAGTTTATTTTATTTATTATTAATTATAATTACTGAGTTACTTAATTTAATAAATTAAATTAAATTAATAAAATTAGTAATTAAAGAATTATTCAAAATGATTGATAATTAAACAGATAATTAATAGTTTATTTTATGTATTATTAATTATAATTACTGAATTACTTAATTTAATAAATTAAATTAAATTAATAAAATTAGTAATTAAAGAATTATTCAAAATTATTGATAATTAAACAGATAATTAATAGTTTATTTTATTTATTATTAATTATAATTACTGAATTACTTAATGTAATAAATTAAATTAAATTAATAAAATTAGTAATTAAAGAATAATTCAAAATTATTGATTTCAAAAAGGATAACTTTCTAAACTCGTCATGAATATATCCGCCCTAAGTAGATAACAAATTTCAATAACAGTGGATGCGACCACATTCCATCAAATCAATTTAAATAATTTATGTTTGATAATTCCATCGCGAGGTTTAGCGAGGGATTTCTTACATTCTCATACGTCTTGTAGAATATATGAAACTTCTTAAAACGGCGTGATGATGTATCATCCGTATAGAGAACAAAACATCTATCGGTAATATGTTCGGTATTGGATTTGACAGCTCGAAAACAAGCGAATCGTGTACATATTTCACCGAGCGAAATTAAGATTAGTTCGGAGCGGAAAAAGGAGGAACGCCGAGCTCCGCGGGGACTTTCAATTGAATCCTCGTTTCAATGTTTCATTTCGCGTTCCTCCGCACAAGCGAATACGGCATAGGCCGGTTATTACCCGTCCGAACGTCGAGGAGAAGTTAACAAATGGTCGTCCTCGCCGCCGGTATAAATTATCCCGGAGGAGTAGTTCCAAGCGCGTATAAACTACACTGACGAATTGCTCTTATTTGCATGGATACGGCTGTTGTTCTATTCAATAAACGTATCAACACCTTTGTGTTCATGTTTCTATTTACATTCATACATCTTTTATGAAGAGGAACATTCAGCCGAGCTCCGTTCCGTTCTTTTTCTCGGAGAAGACGAATGCGTACGCCAGATGAGTCAGCACAGAAACTTCCGTATTGTACTTTCGGACTTATGCATGAAAAATTATTTACAGTCAAATTCGATGTTTCGGAATACTAATTGAGACCTGCTTCATACTGACTGGTCTAGTTCATTCGTTACATAATTTAGTTACATATGCAGCACGACCTACTCCCACTTGTGAGCTGGGTCTTGGTGCTCGAATAGCACCAAGCCGATTAGAGAGGCACAGGGATTAAACGATAAGAAGACTAAACTTTTATAGAATTAGTTTACTGAATAATGTATTATGATTTACATGAAAATATTTTTACTGAAATCCTCGTGTTTTCCCCTACATTTTGATGATATCTCAACCCTTCGATTACCTATTGGGCGTCACCTAATATTTTAACCATATTTAACGAAATGAGAAATGTGTTATGAGTAGAGATCTTAACCTACACCTTAGAGTCAGAACATTGAGATGCTATGTTCTCTCGGTGTTGCTATTCGGGATGAAATCCTGGACGTTGAAAAAAAATATAAGTGATCGACTGGAAGCATTTGAAATGTGGTCATGTGGAAGGATCTTGAGAATAAGTTGAGTAGACATGGTAACAAACGAGGAGGTAGGTACTGTGTTGACTCTACGATCAACATAAAAGAGAGCTAAATAGGGTTGCAGGGATTGAATAGGGAATTTAGGGAACATACTCTTCAATTAGGGATTAATAACCATTAAATGGGGAACTAGAACAAGTTGTTATTAAAACATCTTAGGTGAAATTTCCACTTGCAAATTAAGTAATCAAACATTAATTAGAACAACTGAGTCAGGAAAATAATCTAATGTGCTTGCTGATAAAGTAATCAATTATTAAGTAATTAATAACTATTAAAGAGGGTATTAAAACAACTGAGTCGCTTTAGCGCGGATCAAAGTGATAATTTCAAAATCTTACAACAATAATCAGTCACGCAAGCATAACACCAGTCTCGTAATATGATAACAAACGCGCTCCGTAAGGTCAAGCACACAGCTAGGTCAGGTAAATTACAATCTAGGACGCCGAAAGATAACAAAACTTAATTTGCCATTTCACCAATGTAATTTGAAGATGTATAAAAGCTTGTGAATTTTTGGTAATAAACCAGTATACCCTAGTATGCTCAAAACGACAGTGTGTTGTGATCTTTCTTCACGCCGCTTAACTCGACTACCCAAAACCTAACAAACTTCAATCTGGAGAGTACCTTACGCCCTCTCTCCAAACTACAAGAACTTCCAGACCTTCAAGGAGATCACGTCACGTCCTGATCTCCGACTCCAAGAACTTCAAGAACTTCAAAGAGATCACGTCACGCTCTGATCTTCAATCTACAAGAACGTCTTCAGCCTTACAACCTGGAGACAAGATTTATCTCCGCAGCCACCCACGAGTTACGAGAGATATCTACATACAGTCCACTCTCTTTCTAGAGATCATTGCACACTTCGTTCATGGTCCTTCGAGGAAAGTAACCAGCGCCGATATACGAGAACTTCTACAACTCCTGAGTAAGTCACAGATACTTCACCAGGAAACCAAACCCACAATTCTACAAGTCCGAGACGACGGGCAAATCAAGTCACTGCAGCCGGGAAGAACCGCCGGTGACTACAAACACGAAACTTCTAGAACTTCTACGCCAACACAAAGCGGGAAGTCAAGAAACCAATAAAGCTCCTGAAACTTCGACGCCAACACAAAGCGGGAAGTCGAGAAAACCAAGAAAGCTCCTGAGTAAGTCACAGCCACTGTACCAGGACGTCGAGTCACTGCAGCCGGGAGGAAGAACCGCCGGTGACTACAACCACACAACTTCTAGAGCTTCGACGCCAACACAAAGCGGGAAGTCGAGAAAACCAAGAAAGCTCCTGAGTAAGTCACAGCCACTGTACCAGGACGTCGAGTCACTGCAGCCAGGAGGAAGAACCGCCGGTGACTACAACCACACAACTTCTAGAGCTTCGACGCCAACACAAAGCGGGAAGCCGAGAAAACCAAGGAAACTCCTGAGAAGCGGGAAGTCGAGCCAAGTATCCTGAAAACCAACAAGATGGAGCGAGCAGAGCAACTGGTCCAAGAACAAGAAAAGATAGCTCAAGAAATCGTGCAACTACACAGTAACTGCAAAAAAGACGGAACTTCGAGAAAAACAAAGGAATATCTACAAAAAAAAAGGTAGATCAGCTGGACACGTTATGGGAGAAAGCTCAACGTAACAACGAGATGTTCGAGGAACTCAGATGTGGCGACCACCGCAACTACGTAAAGTCACAATATTTCAGAAAAATGGAGGAAAGCTACAAGGCAGGTCGGTTGTACCTAACGTCACATGAAGAATATAAAACTCCCAAAAAACAAGTTTTTGAGTTAAAATTACAAGAACCTTACAACCTGGAGACAATATTTATCTCCGCAGCCACCCACGAGTTACGAGAGATATCTACATACAGTCCACTCTCTAGAGATCATTGCACACTTCGTTCATACTGGGAAGAATGATGAAGGAAATGGAAATATTAAACATAAATAAAATAAGGAAGCTGCAATATCTGGGCCACGTGATGAGGGGTGAGAAATACGTATTGTAGCAGGCAAAAAGAAGCATAGGAAGAAGACGCATTTCCTGGTTAAATAATCTGAGAGAATGGTACAATTGTAGTTCCACTGAGTTGTTTAGAGCTGTGGCATCAAAAGTGAGAATAGCTATGATGCCAGCCAACCTTCTAAGAGGTGATGGTACTTGAAGAAGAAGAAGTGTTCTTGTAGGTAGCATGGGTAATGAGTCCTCGTCTAGAACGTCGCGGATGAAAGTACATGTCGACTGGCCGTCATCGATGCTCAAACGTGCGATTCCCATGATGAAAGCGCGACGACGGGGAAACGACGAGGAGAGAAGAAAAAACGCCAAAAACGCCACAATTGACATTTCTAGGTCGGGGCGAGATGACGGCCGGCATTAAAATAATCATCGTGATTATTTCAAACGAAATTGGTAACGATATCGTCCCGTCCTATTATATATTTTGTTACTTAGCGGGCAAAAGCTGTAATTTTTCCGTTTTCGAAGACGACGACGTAATGACCGTGTGCCCGTTCACCTTTATTAATTTCTAAAATGCTCTGGGTAATTTTCAACATGCCAGGTCGTGTTGTTGTTATTTGTCTTTACTCGACGGCCATACGGAGCACGTAGAAATTCGATGGTACCGTTCGTGGCACTTTGACATTCGCGAAATTGCCGATCATATAAGGGAGGACATCGAAATTAACCAGGAATTCAGAAAAGCCGTTATAAACTTAATACAAATTTTTGGTCTACATTAAATTAAATGCAACACAGTTATACACATAGTCAATTTAAGGCTTTCTGATGTACTATATTTTTTGTCTTTTTTTGCGGTGCGTAAATATATAAAGATGATGGTTTTATGACTTGCGAACATGCGACGTATAATTGCCCATGCGCGAAACAGGGAAACTCCAAGTTGATTCCGAAAACTGTCTTTGTATCTTGTTATCTTTTTAAATTTTTAATAAACTATTTATCAAAAACTACCTTGAAAGTGGGCATGAAATTTTCCTGTACAACATGCTTTGCACCAAACGACGTCATTTGAAAGGAATTATTATATTTTTTGATGTTGGTCAAGAAATGTTTAGAGTCATTTCCCACCCCAGAAACTAATGAGCGTAATGGATCTGGTGATGGGAACAATTATGGCAATTTTACTTTACCACCAGCACAACATAATCCAGTAGATTCACCGCTGTAGTTTAATATTGACAAATGATTGTCATGTATCCAATCGTTACGGATTGGTCGGCACTATGACCTATTTCCGGGTCGTAGTGGAACGCTACTCGCTCCAGGTTTACAGCAACACTCGCTCTATTTCATTGTGTCGTGCTCGCTGTTGTTGTGTTTGTTGTGCCCGAAGTCGTTCCATTCTAAGCCTATCTACTGCATAATTATTCACTGTTGAACGCAATTCTGTCATACCAATACGAATGTTATCATTATGTCTCTCGCTGGTCGTCAGTGCGATTTGCACGTGAGGTAGCTCGTCGCACATTTGATTGACTTCGACGACCTAAGTCAGGTCGTCTTCTTCTTGGCATTTTAAAATCAATAAAGTCCTCGCGCACTGACGAACTGATGATAGATTTTAATAATCGTCTTGATATTTAGTAATTTGATAATCAACTGACACTATACTTTAATTTGTTTGAATACAAATGTCAAAAAACAAAAAGGACCTTTTTTGGTATTTCTGTTATATATTATATATGTTTCTCGCCGTTTAAACCTTCCCTGAACTTCCACAACTATTTCAAGATCAAAATTAGCAAAATCGGTCCAGCCATTCCCGAGTTTAACCGAGACAAACGAACAGCAATAGGGATTTAAAATAATAGAGAACTCGACTATACTTCTGAGCCAACTACGTACCACAAAAAGTATCCTTCAAATTTCAAGCAAGTTAGGACATCTAGAAGCTCATAAGAAGCTCAAATCACCATTACCGAGATTGCACCTAGCAAAAGGCATAGTGAGGGCAGCGTCGGAGCCGAGAGGGACGTTGGGGGACGTGCCCCTGAGGTCCGGAACAGAGGGCCCAATAAATCCCCCCCTGAACGGGGAGGCTCATGCGAAATTATCACTATCGAGGACTCCCAGCTACAGACTCCCCTTGAAGCCAGGGGCCTCCAGGACGAAAAAATGTATAGGAGCATGGCCTATATGCTCTGACCACCCCCACTCAGGGGCTGAAGCGAAGGAAGATAAATACCCCTCCATCACCGGGTTCCCCGAACACCCCTATCGCTTGCGGCTCAATCAAAGGTGCATGGGAGGCGGTTAAGAGGCAGATTACGACTGTAAATGCATCTATGGGCTATCCGAGCTTATGGAAAACATCGACCGTATGGTGGCAAATGGCTTGGCCAGCAATAATGGACTGGGGGAGGGCTGCCAGAAACTTAAAACAGGAGTAAGTCAGGGAACGCAGACGGGCGTCACCGAGGAGGATATAGTAGTAGCTCTCAGGAGATGGGAGCATATTGACAACCTACTAAGACTACGAGTGGCCTGAGGGGGTCTTTAGAATCACCCGCCCCAGCGAGCCCAAGGAGGAAGCTAAGGACCGTTGCGTACTCGTAGATCTCGCGATGGGCGCGGACAACCCCGAGAGGCTGAGACGGCTAGGGCTGGGCTCGAAGCCCCTAC
Source organism: Cryptocephalus moraei (assembly GCA_946251905.1). NCBI lineage: Eukaryota > Metazoa > Arthropoda > Insecta > Coleoptera > Chrysomelidae > Cryptocephalus > Cryptocephalus moraei. The sequence goes on along the minus strand of OX276465.1, from coordinate 16,692,544 downwards.
GTACTCTGGCCGAAGAGGGACTGGAGGCTGGAAAACTAGAATATCTCCGGACTACCTCCAGATGCAACACGAGCAGCGGGGCGGCCAGGGACATAGTTAAGACGACTTTGGGGAAAGGGTCCAGACTAGAATTGGCGAAGCAGCTACACGGGTGCTTAGGTCAACTAAGAAAGGAGATAGACGGCCACCCTACTGATAAGTTAATGGTGACAGGGGACACTGGCCCTGACGTGATTAGGAAATGTATGGAGCACATATTCCGTGAGGATCAGATAACTATATTCCTTCAGGGGATAAAAGGGAGTACCAGGGAAAGGGAGACTAAGGGGCCAACACTGGCGACCAACCGCCCCCAGTTAACCCCCAGCCAAGTTAACGCTCCAAGTTGCTAGGAAGTTCGTTCTCGAGAGTTTCATCATAAGCATTTTAACGAAATATTGGTGAAATTTGAAATGGAATCAGTGCTGAAAATAATATTTTCCAAATTCTATGGGAGTATCGTTGTTAGGACGATCCATCACAAACTTCGAGAAGTTTCTTTTTTTGGGTATTTTCTCTGAAGTATTTCTTTAAACCAACCTACCTATCTCTCTATCTAAAAACTACATATATATCTATCTAAAAACTACATTCCCAAGTTTAAGGAAGTTTCATTCACAGGATCGAAAAAGGTATGTAGATATGATAAAATCATTCGTATATTCAATAAAGATATTATCTAAAATAACGGAATTTTGGTAGATTTATCTAGTATTGCATTCGTTAATAAAGTCGAAAAAAGAGGAATTAAAATGCGTTTTTCAGTTTTTTTTGGTCTCTAGAGATCATACTTAATCATTTCTCAAAAGTTTATATAATTAAATTTGTCGGCAAGCTACAGGTCGCATTTTTTAAACAATCACAACGAAATTTGGTACAAAAATCAGTTGGCCGAAAATCTCGGTCGAGTTCGTTAACGGGCCAAATAGGTCCAGCGGTTTCAAAATGGCGGCTTGTTATTTTCAAAAAAAAAAAATCAAAAAACTTTTATTTCGCGTCTGAGAGAAAAATGTTACTAAGGTTTTTTGTTGATATTATAGAGGCGAACGACTTTTGTATAAAATATTTTTTCGAGAAATGTACAGAAAAAAAGTTATTTTTTTAAAAAAAAATAAAACAAAAATTTATTATTTCGCGTCTGAGAGAAAAATGTTACTTAGGTTTTTTGTTGATATTATAGAGGCGAACGACTTTTGTATAAAATATTTTTTCGAAAAATGTACAGAAAAAGTTATTTTTTTCAAAAAAAAACTAAAAATTTTTATTTCGCGTCTGAGAGAAAAATGTTACTGAGATTTTTTGTTGCCCTTATAGAGGCGAACAACTTTCGTATAAAACATATCTTTGAGAAATGTACATAAAAGAAGTTATATGCAAAAATTTAGAAATTTTGGACGTTTGTATTTTTTAACACCTCGTATACATTTTTATGACATATCGTGTCTGTTATATTACTCTATATCCTACCCATAAATCTACCTTTCAGTCTGGCATGCCATGGGTTTTTTTAATATAAAATCGTAACATTTTGAACTCAAAAACCAAAATAATCGAGTAAAAAATAAAAACAATTAAAAATATTATTTTATAAAAATTATTACCCATTAAAGTCATGTGTTATTATTGTTACGAGCACTTGTTGATTAATTAACCACATTAGTTACATCAAAAACATTGTTGTTAAATTTAATAATAATTTTTATTCTTCAGTAATCTCTATTGGTTGCTTTAATATTTTACGCTGTACCTACGATGGTACTAAAAAATGAGGCATTAACCTTTTGTAAAATTTATTACACGAAAATGCATGAGCATATACCTACATAATTCCATCTCAGTTACATAATTTTAATACATTACATACATATGCATAATATATTACATAATTTTGACACTTTGTATAACATCGCCGAGGAGTAAATTCATCTTCTGCTTTACATGAAAAAATTGAAAAATGTTGACATCACGTTACAGCCGACTATTAAGCCAAAATCTGTTCGTTCGCTTTTACTCTCAAACTTAAATTAGATCGCTTAATGCACATAACCCATAACTTTTAACCATCGTACCATCTCGTCCGTCGACCTAATCTCTATAATTAACCTCTTTCTTTTGTTTAAACGTATCTACTCTCATTAGCCACTATCCACTTGCCCGGTAAATACTTCTAATAGCTATTAATGATAGCTTGCTATGGAAACTTCTTATTAAATCATTACCGGATGATAGTGAGGAAGATTTGTGGGTCTTTGTGAAAACCGCAACTCTATCCTTGGCTAGCCATAAAACCAAATAAATTGGACGTATTGCTCGTAATTTAGGTTAAATACGACGAAATGTTACGATGTATCATCGATGGAACGATCGCGGGTTCGTGAGGGAATTCGCATAACGAAAATTCCACCACATTGGATCCCGTAATGGGAAGAGCTGGGAATATAATAGCGTTCTAATAGGACTCGAGTATTTTAAATGGTTTAAGTGCGTTTTGTTTCAATCTGGATTCTTGATTCAACTGGTTTTAAATTTACAAACTAATCTATGGTGTCTTATTATTAAATTTGCGTTTGCTGAATTTGTTAATTACACCCCAAAGTATAAGTTATGACCACGTATGAGTCAAAAAATGCGTACGAGGTGTGAAAAAATACAAACGTCAAAATTTTCAAATATTTGCAAATAACTTTTTCTCTGTACATTTCTCAAAAAAATGTTTTATACAAAAGTTGTTCGCCTCTATAAGGGCAACAAAAAACCTTAGTAACATTTTTCTCTCAGACGCGAAATAAAAGTTTTTTTTTTTTGAAATAACAAGCCGCCATTTTGAAAACGCTGAGAAAATTGTTCAAGAGTAAAGGGCCCTTTAAGAAGGTTTTAGAAAAAAATGTTTCGAATAAAACTTGCAGCAATTAGTTAGGTTAGTTCAAGTCAAAAATTTGGTAGGAATCGGTATAGCCGTTTTGGAGAAAATTGAGAAAAACTGAAAATTCAAAAGAGTAAATGGCCCTTCGCAGAAGATGTCAAGACCAACAAGAAAATGTTGGATCAATTTTCGACATAATCCAAAAAAAACCTATAATTGAGCCCTTTACATTGATTCTGAACACACAGACATGTTTCCAAAAACATGTTTTTTGAACTCAGGGGACCTCAAAATGTCTAAAAATGCCTGAAATTCCGAAAATCAGTACAATTACAATACTTTCTCTTATTATACGGGTATGAGTATCCCATATGAGAAACTAAAAAAAATTCAAAAATATGCTAATTTTTCGCCTTCAAAATGACACTGGTTACATCTCTTAATTATTATAAACAAAGTAGTTGTGATTTAAAAACAAATGGCTAACCTTGCCCCATATTGACATAGGATAAGTTTTTAAATTCGCGTAAAAATGCTCGCTATTCGAATATGAAATAAGAATTTTCCTAATAATAATAATAACCGAGATGTTCAATTATAAGTTTTATTATTATTAATTTATTATTTAAAAATTAAATTTAATATTATTAATTATTACTTTATAAGGTTAACATGACAGGTTTTTCGTTATACGATGTTGCAATGGTGAATTTTTTAATTTCTTATAATTTATTTTGATAATGCAAATTGTGCCCTTTCATATGGTGTCCGTAGAATCGTATCTTAATTATTATGCGCATAATGTTATTGAAAAACAACTCTATGATAAATAAATAAAATTTTGCAAGAACTATTTGACGGATCTATTTAGATCCATACAGATATAGATATCTATAAAAACAGAAAGAATTAAAAAAGTTAATTAGTACTTACCAGAAAACAAAAAAATATAAAACTCGCTCGCAAAGCACTAAAAGCACCACAATTCAAGAAAACTGTTCCGATTTTTCCAATGGAAACCATGGAAACGTCAAACGATGATTTGACAGTAAAGGCGCGTCGATAAGGAAACGTGCACCTACCTGAAAATAAAGAAGAAAGTCTATTAGAGTTGAAATTAGAAGCAAATTTGGATTCATTATACCTTAAGACCCTTAAAAATCTCTTCCATCTCGGTTGTGTGCGAAGGCGCTCTCCGATGATCATTTTCTGTAAAGAGGATAAACCTAAGTGAAGAATGAACATTGAAACGACTAATTTTTGTAAAGTAGACAAGCTTGAAATTAGAAAATCACACAATGTCCGTTATAAAGTGACAAAGTTTATATAATCAGATAACAAATCAATTTTTTCATTTTTTGAACTTGAATTTTAAATATCGTTTCCAATTGTTAAAAAAGTAAATTTTACCTTACCCCTTCAACCCTTAGCAATAAACTCACCCCCGGAATATCAGAAAAATTCTAACAAAAAATGTATGTGCGTTAAATGCAGCAAGGGATCTTTATTGCTATTTAATTTCTCATCTTCCAAGGAGAGCGTGATTTTATTGCTCCACCCCTTAGCGAGATATAGGGGATAATCTGACTTAAGAAACAACCCCAACACCTGTATTTCCGGAACCGTAAGAGATATATACACAAACCAAACGGCATTTTTTAGTGCTAATTTATTGCTAATTTATTACACAAACCACGATTTTATTGCTCCGCCCCTTAACGAGAAAAAGGGGCTAATCTGACATAAGACTTAAGCCACATCATCCACCCCTCTCTCTCCGGAACCGTAAGAGATATATACACAAACCAAACGGCATATTTTAGTGCTAATTTATGGCTAATTTATTACGCAAACCACGATTTTATTGCTCCATCCCTTAACGAGAAAAATGGGCTATAATGTGACATAAGACTTAAGCCACATCATCCACCCCTCTCTCTCCGGAACCGTAAGAGATATATACATAAACCAAGCGGCATATTTTATTGCTAATTTATTGCTGACATTCGCGACTAGTGGCGCAATTGCAGACCCACCCCTTCATCCCTTAGCAATAAACTCACCCTCGGAATATCAGAAAAATTCTAACAAAAAATGTATGTCCGTGAAAAGCAACGTGGGATCTTTATTGCTATTTAATTTCTCACTTTCCAAGGAGAGCGTGATTTTATTGCTCCACCCCTTAGCGAGATATAGGGGATAATCTAACGTAAGACACACCCTCAACACCTGTACCTCCGGAACGGCAAGAGATATATACACAAACCAAACGGCATATTTTAGTGCTAATTTATTGCTAAATTATTACGCAAACCACGATTTTATTGCTCCACCCCTTAGCGAGAAAAGGGGGCTAATCTGACATAAGACTTAAGCCAGATTATCCACCCCTCTATCTCCGGAACCATAAGAGATATATACATAAACCAAGCGGCATATTTTATTGCTAATTTATTGCTGACGATCGCGACTAGTAGCGCAATCGCAGACCCACCCCTTCAACCCTTAGCAATAAACTCACCCCCGGAATATCAAAAAAATTCTAACAAAAAATGTATGTCCGTTAAATGCAGACTGGGATCTTTATTGCTATTTAATTTCTCATCTTCTAAGGAAAGCATGATTTTATTGCTCCACCCCTTAACGAGAAAAAGAATAGTCTGACTTATGACACACCCCCAACACCTGTATCTTCGGAACACTAAGAGATATATACATGAACCAAGCGGCATATTTTATTGCTAATTTATTGTTGACGATCGCGACTAGTAGCGCAACCCCTTCAACCCTTAGAAATAAACGCACCCCTGGAATATCAGAAAAACTGTATCAAAAAATATATGTTCGTCAAATACAGCCCGGAATCTTTAATAATATTTAATTTTTCATCTTTCAAGGAATGCATGATTTTATTTCTCCACCCCTTAGCAAGAAAAAGGGGATATCCTGACTTAAGTCTCCAAGAGACTTAAGTCTACATGATCCAAACGGCATAATATTTCTGATATTCCGGGAGATGAGTTATTGCTAAGGGTTGAAGGGGTTGCGCTACTAGTCGCGATCGTCAGCAATAAATTAGCAATAAAATATGCCGCTCGGTTTATGTATATATCTCTTAGGGTTCCGGAGATAGAGGGGTAGATGATGTGGCTTAAGTCTTACGTCAGATTAGCCCCTTTTTCTCGCTAAGGGGTGGAGCAATAAAATCGTGGTTTGCGTAATAAATTAGCAATAAAATATGAGCCTATAGTAAATGCTGACTTATGAAGTGGATGATGTGGCTTAATAGGCATTAATATTTCAATGTAACTTGTAAATATTTATTTGGCGGGATACTTACCACTTACCCAAGGATTCCCAAGGCCCGAATCTCATCTCTCCTCTCATGTGTGGATCCTGGAGGCACGTCTTCTATTTCCTCGCCATCCAAAAGTCATCAACACTCTAGGACTCCTGTGATCAAAAATTTACCCTAACAATCGAAGCTTTGAACTGGCGTTCCAGTGTAAATTTGAACACAGAATCAACGTAATTTGGAAAAGATTTATGTGCTTCCAAAATTACATCTAGGAGCCTTTAGGAAGTCCGAGAGCGTAGACGTCAGTTGAGGGAGGTGTTTCACTCACAAAATTCACTGTCACAATCACAGATTTTCGAGTAAGTTCTCGCACCCGCATCGTTCCGCGTCCGAACACCAACTGGGCCCTGCAGAGAATTACACACTTAATCATCTCGACACCTAATAATGCTTATCTTAACGACGATATTTTAACGAGTCTTTTTGCACACTTATTGTTCTCGAACGTTACTTATTTCGTAATATTAAATTAGATTTTTGCTTCTAATATGTAACACTCATACAACAGATATTTCTTGCTTGTGAATTGTTCACGAAAGTTTTGTAATCGTTGAATATTCCTAACAGTGAATTTTATTAAATTAGAGATACGAAATATTGAAAAAAAAACCAAGAAATAATAACATAATATATTTTTATACGTTGAAGCGTTGAAAAATTGCGTTCTACTGATGAACTTGTGGCAGGTATTGTCGATACTTTGTGTATTAAACGATTTAATTAACAAAACATTAAATAAAATCATTACTGCTATGCATAATATAGAACTAAAAATTGCCCCACATAAAACTGAAAGCATAGTATTGAAAGGTTACAGTTTGAAGCATCTTATTCAATTTAAAATTGGAAACTGTTCTTTCCAACCAAGTAAAACATTGAAATATTTAGGCGTCACTATTGACGAAAAATTAAAATTCCGTGACCATTTAAATATTACCTCTAAAACTACCACAATAAAATTCACAGAACTCAGCCGTCTTCTACCAAATATCGGTGGTCCCAATAATTCTAAAAGACTTCTATATACCAATACAATATATTCCAGCCTACTTTATGCATGTCCGGTCTGGCATAACAGCATGAAAATTAAAAAATATGCTAAACTATATAATAGCGTCCAACGTAAGTGTTTGCTACGCACAACTTCTAGTTACCGTACTGTTTCTAATGAAGCCCTACAGATTATTTCTTCATCACCCCCTATACTTCTTTTAATAAAAGAGAGAGTTCTAAACTTTATGAACCCAAGTAATAAAAAACAAAATTATGATTCTATCTTAGCTGAATGGCAAAGCTCCTGGTCCAATTTACACGATAAAGCCCAATGGACTAAAACACTTATACCAACCCTCGAACCATGGATAAATTGTAGATTCAAACAAACAAATTACTTCTTCTCCCAGTTCCTTTCTGGACACGGTTGCTTTGGTAAATTTACATTCAAAATCAAGAAAAGTTTGACAGATGAATGTTTCTACTGCCATGAATTTGATGATGCTAACCATACAATTTTTGAATGCTGGAAATGGGCAGCAGAAAGGCTAGAAATAAACCAAAAACTCAAAATAGAAATTCGTAGTGACAATGTCATGAACGTGATGCTATCCTCGAAGAAAAATTTTGACGACATTTTTAAATTCATAACATGTATAATTTCAGAAAAATCTTCAGATGAAATAAAATTTCAAAATTTACAACGTAGTTAATACAAATCATAACCTTTTTCATTTATTGTAAAATACTGCACATTTTATATTTTTTTTTTCTAGGTTATGTAATGCGTATTTATTTCTATAGTTAATATTATTTCCATTCTCTTCCTTATACTATTACCAATTAATTATCCATATATTCAATAACAACTGTAAAAATGATTACCCATTTTTCTTCTGAAGATACGGAAATTTTTAATTTCCAAGCCAGAAGAAACATCGGTCCCATCATAAGAGAGGGTTTTTTTAGTGGGTAACCTCCGTGGACCCCCACAGTGTCTGATGCGCTGGAAAATACTTTATGATTGAGCAACAACACTCTTCATACTAGCCATTTATACTGACACTAATACATGTTCACCCCCACACCGTTTACCTCTCAAGAAAGGATTTTTCACCTCATCATTCCCCCATAAACGGGTTTTTCCCTCTAGAAAAAAAAAAAAAAAAAAAAAAAAAAAAAAAAAAAAAAAGGTATTGTCGATACTAATTCACACAATTAGACACTTCAGTGTAGACATCTTCCAGCTCCTTGTCTTTTAGAAATTGTATAAGTTCTTTTGCACTAGTTTTGTGCGCTAATGTCATCAGTTTCGTGAATAACTTTTTGTTCAGATCGCAGTAAGCACTCGGTCGAAGAACTAGCCATAATGAAAAAAAAAAAAGAAATTTAAACGCATCTTTTGGAAATTAATTTTTGATAATAATTGAATTATTTTATATTTGGGGATTATCAAGAACGTTCCTGACTTTCAATTAATTTAGATTGTATTAAAAATGCTCAAAATTATTTTAAATACCGAGTCACAGCAGAAAGTCTGCCCGCGAGTCGTGTGCGCGCGGCTTTTCACCACTCTAGAAAAATCTCATGGAAGCTACTCCCGCTATAGGTTCTCTGATATACGTCGGCTATCATGTGTATGTCGGAGAGGTTAAACCTGCGGAATGCATCGAGTGGGGTCGCGTGCTTTAGCCTGGAGTGGAAGCTATCATTGGAGTAGCTTATTTGCATGTTTAAACGGCTATCGATGTGTACAGACAGGGTGGGAGATGTTCAAAACTTCATACAGACGCCGCTTTTATGAAACAATCGATCAAATTCAGCAATAATTAAACTATGAAAAACGTTCCTGACTTTCATCTCAGCTCTCCCATTCTAAATTAATTGTTTCCTGTTTCTAAAATTACATTTAAGAAGATGGTGTTTCTAGGGGAAGCACTGCTTCCCTTGCTTCCACGGACCGCATACCCTTTTCCATAAGAGCAGGGAAGAAACGACAAAGGTAAAAACCTGAGACCTTACCCGAGCTTCGTGTCAACGCGCTCGCTACAAAATCCGTGACATTTACATTGTGTAAATAATCGACAGGGAAAACATGCTCGCCCGTTTTTATCACTCGAGGACCGGTCGAAAAGCCCCAATATGTCGTTAAGAGATCGAATAATAAGTCGACCCGTAACGTCTTATGGCGTTCCGGAATTTAAAGTATTAAGTATGTCGTGGATCGGTCTTGCTTCTCATGACCGACCCTCGCAGAACGAAATAACGAGTACCTTATAAACGTCATTTCTTGGTTCAGTTGTGGAATTTACGAGACGATTCTTGTATACCAACCGACTACCAATCGTCCGATGTTTTGAATGTTGTTCGATAAAAGTGTAAAATATTGTAATTTCCGAACTCGGAAAAAACATTTTAAACTGATCAAGAAAAAGACAGAAAAAAACCAAATAAGATGAGGCCCGGTTTTTTCGTGGGACGCATTATTTTAGAAATACTTGTAACGTTTATTCTAATTTATTTACACACTGTCTTAACACTACTTAATTTATCTAGACTATTTCCAAACTAATTAATGTATATCACTCTTAACTGCTAATTTATTTATACAATTTCACTTGACCGTTTATCGCACTGTTTACTCACGCGGCTTCTCATCTAATCTAATCTTCAATAATGTATTCCTGAACCTTGTGGTATATTTTTTTCCCTAATAATGTTTGTTCTCGAAACGACTAAATCATTCTTCTTTTAATAAGACGTTTCGGGAAGGTTTTTATGGCCCAATTAACCGTAGCGGCCTTCTCTCTTTAAATATTTATATACATATTTCGCGTTACATACTGTATCGTTTTACTGGTTTGAAACAAGTTACACTACGCGAAGCGTAGTCTTAACTAATTTAATTTCACTAAAAACTAACACTTAGTATCTAATTTATTTCTCCCTTGAAGTCATATAATTTTTGCTCGAAGAAGTTAAGGGAATTCCGTCTGGCGGACACCCTGTGTATAACGTTAAAAATATATAGCTTTTACGGTTAGATGACTTTAGCTAACATGCCTCAATGGAAATTTAGGTCAATTACGTTGTAAATTTGTTTAAAAGCAAATGTAATGAATATAATTCTAGAGAGGTACCTCTAATAGAAATGGACTTTTATTCTTCAAGCTGAGGATCCTTTGAGAGAGTGTCGTCATTTTAAGACAATTTTAATAGTGCTTTAATAGTAATATTAATATTAATTTTAATCATTGACAATGCTATCAATAATTACCTTGGTCAAAGGTGGTCATGGACCTTAATATGATTGCCGTAGCTCTCATCCTACATTTATGTCAATAATTTTTCGAGTGTCAAAATCTGTCAAGTCAAAACGTTCTTAGTAATTCATAACTTGTAGTTCATTAGTAGGTAACACACTTGTAAGTCATTGATGATGTGAGTGTAGCTTGACAATGACAGAATTATTTCAATAAGATGATTTAAGCTAAGACATTCCATGACAACACTTGGTCAAGATAATTTTGATACCTTAAGAAAGAAACTTATCTTAAGAATAGAATATCTTAAGTAAGAACTTATTCACGGAACACGAAGTGCGAATCTGCCTTAAGGCGTGTTCTGCGAAATTCTGACATGAAATTAAAAGGCTAATTCTTATCCTGCCGCTAAAGACCTTCTATAATTATGCAATTTGTATCAGTGACTAACTAATTGAATGTTAATTTGATTATACTTTAATAATTGACAAAGTAAGCCAGTTTTCGGAAAAAATAACGTCGAGGTGGTTAATGGGCCAAATAGGTCTAGCGGTTTCTAAAAAAAACTTTAATTTCGCGTCTGAGAGAAAAATGTTACTTAGGTTTTTTGTTGATCTTATAGAGGCGAACGACTTTTGTATAAAATATTTTTTCGAGAAATGTACAGAAAAAAAAGTTATTTTTTTCAAAAAAAAAAAAAAAAATTATTTTTATTTCGCGTCTGAGAGAAAAATGTTACTAAGGTTTTTTGTTGCACTTACAGAGGCGAACAACTTTTGTATAAGACATATCTTTGAGAAATGTACATAAAAAAAGTTATATGCGAAAAGTTAGAAATTTGACGTTTGTATTTTTTTAACACTTCGTATACATTTTTTTTTATATTACTATATATCCTACCCATAAATCTACCTTTTAGCCTGGCATGCCATGGGGCTTTTTGTTTTGGAGTTTTCGTTGATTTTCGTTTTTTGTAATAACAGCTTAAAATTGTTTAACATGATCTACTGCTCTCAAAAGCAGTGTTTAGCTCTATAACTACAATTTAATATATTGTAAGATTAGCTAAGGGAAATTAGCTTATAGTTGCACACCTTATACCGTTGATGGCATTTTCATCACATTTTTTCAACAATCTGTTTTAGATGAGACATGCACGATTCTAAAATAATAAATGTTATTTGAGTTTTTTTGCGCTTCTAGTAGAAATCCCGCCATAAGACAGTCGCATATTGTACAGCTGTTATTAAGTATTTAACATTTACCAAAAAAATCGATCAATTACACTTTTAAAAAACCCGCCATTAAATCACCATAATTGCCCTTTTTTCCAGTCGTTACGTTAAAAGCTCGTCGCAGATTTATGTATTCTACTTCGAGCAAACATCTCACCATTCCTCGAATTGATAACGCTAACGCTCTCTTTAATAACATTATTTATGGTGCCGATAATCCATTATTTGCTAACGTTTAACAGCTTAAGTGCCACATTACACAAAGATGGTGTTAAGTAGATAGAGGCGACCGAGAATGAAAACGGCCGATAAATCTCTCGGTAGTTGCTAACTAGAGTGAAGTCCCGGACGGCGGACAAAAAATATGTTATTGCCTCGTCTAAACGTTAATCCAATCTGCTCCGATATAACTCATATCTCCAGCATTATCGTAATTTGCATGCGCGGAACCGATCGATGTGATCGAGTGTGTATAATCGTGTTAAACGCCGGGCGACCGTGTTTCCAAGATCTGCTTTCTACTTTATGTGATTTCTGGCATGGCGAGACTAACGATGTTTAACGTTTGATATTTCTATTACGCACCGAGTTCGTACCAAACACATCCAAGTAATGAAAAGTACTTGAAGAGTGGCTTCGTAAAATTATTTTTGGGAACATGTATACTTTTATACTGTTATGTACAGTTCTTGAATTTAACATTTTTCTTCATAATGATCCCTGAGAAGTCGCAAATACAAAACCCCAAGGCATGCCAGGCTCAAAGGTAGACTTATGGGTAGGATATAGAGTAATATAACAGACACGATGTGTCAAAAAATACAAACATCAAAATTTCTAACTTTTTACATGTAACTTTTTTTATGTACATTTCTCAAAGATATGTTTTATGTAAAAGTTGCTCGCCTCTACAAGGTCAACAAAAAACCTAAGTAACATTTTTCTCTCAGACGCGAAATAATTTTTTTTGTTTTTTTTTGAAAAAAATAACTTTTTTTCTATACATTTCTCGAAAAAATATTTTATATAAAAGTCGTTCGCCTCTATAAGATGCACAAAAAACCTAAGTAACATTTTTCTCTCAGACGCGAAATTAAAGTTTTTTTTTTTGAAAATAACAAGCAGCCATTTGCTTTGGTTTTTTATTTGGATTTCACGTTTGTTTCATTAGTCACCGTGGAAAAAGTAAATTGTAATGCTAGAATCAGCTTCTAGTAAAACGTTATGCAATACCTAATTGAACCCATTGAATTGAAAACGTTTGGCCAATATTGGCTAATTTTTAATCACGTGACTTCACTCACTTTGAATTTGGAGACATCAAATTATACCGGAGCTAGCCAGTGGAATAAGGACTCGAAACGGAAGTATGGGCTTTCAATGATCAATACATTATGATCCTTCTTATTAGTTCGTTGTAAGTAGTGAGCGCAGACTAAAATGAAAGCAAATAACTTTGTCGAGATATTACTGGAATTTCATGTATTTTTCCAGGAAGACGGGGTCACTTATTAGTCGTAATAATTCTCGTTACTATTAACCCTACTCGTAAATAACCTTATTCCAACGAAAACTGCAGTAATTATTGGTACTCCGTTATCCTAAATGATATTGTTACCTGCACGCCTATGATTCTCTGATCGCCTTCTATCTCGAAAACAGTTAGAGGTATGAAGAAATGTTAAAGACAAAAGTTGTAGAGAATTGAATTCCGTACAATATTGATAATAAGTGAAAATAGCGTAAAACCCATAGAAAACGAGATATTTTCAAAAAATATAGAAAAAACGATTTTTGTGACTTTTAACCCCCGACCAAAATAGAAGTTTTTACGTGTTAACCTACTGGGGTATGTCGATTTTCCGAGATATTCACCAAATTCAACCTAAGACGACTGGACTACTGTGAATCTCCCCCGCAACCTAAAATCACACTCCTTACGACTCGCGCTAGATTTCCTGTTGTTCCTTTCCCGTTCCGCCTACGCGGCCTCTCTTTCGCTCGTTCGTGAACGGTAAATCGACGGCAGATACATCATATATTTGTCGTGTGTGTGTTTACCATCTCGGTTGGCTCCTCTTGCATTTATAAAACATGAAATCGTTACGGCCGTACAAGTTGGTCCGCTGTTCTGACAGGACGGTAACACGGCGATACATCGGTTCTTGATTCGCTCCTCGGTATGCGTCCAGCTGGGAAAACGAATATACGATAGAAGCCGATCGATCCGGACCTTAAATGGGGAAGAGTGTTTGATTTAGTGTAATGTCGAGGTTGATGTAATATTTTTTTGGCATTTTTAAAATTTCCAGTATAACTTGCTCAAATTTTTTTTTTCGGAGATACAAAAAAAAGGTGGAATAAACACCAATTTAAGCAGCAAATGCAAATATCTCCTAAAAAAATTAAAATATTTTTGGCTGCCTTAGTCAAGCAAAATCTTAGTGTTAAAATGTCGCGGTAACGTGTTGGCAAGACATAGAAGTTTGCCTTCCTTACGCTCATCATGACCAACTGTGAGAACTTGGACAACCTCCTTTTGGGGTAGTAGATTTGTGGACGCAATTGCTATTTATCCTATGAATATCGTCCCTACACTCGATTTTGGATATTTGGATATTGGAACACAATGGTAACTAGTCCTGGGATCGGTTTTGGGAATGCTTCTGTGTTCAAAACTTAATTTGGGTACTTGTCGGAACAGCACCGACCTCTAATAAATAAGTACCGTGTATACATGTTTTGGTTTTACTTCGAAACTACTCTGGTCGAATTGCAACGTTCCCACGCACGCACGACTTTTCCCTTGCCAGCCTCCGCACCTCATACGCCAATTCCTGCGAGATGCAGGAAGAAGAGAGAGAAGCGCTAGTAACGACAGTGGAAGGACGAGAAGAGGAGAATAAGAAGATTAAGAAAGAGGATATGAAAAAGAAGAAGAACAAGGAATCCCAGGTCAGGCTCACACCATGCCACACGAACTTGACGCTCCTTTGTCGGACCGACGACTCGAGATCTACAATTTAATATTTCCGACAATGAAGATGGTCGCGGGTAATGAACGGATCGGAGATTTCTTATTACGTTTAATGGTTTATTGGGTCGGTATCGTTTGTGTGTGCGTATGGAAGTGCGATTAGAAAACATACCGTTAGCCCAGGCTACATACTGAAAAAATCATAGTTTTCACGATATTTTATTTTACATATATCTGAAAGCGACCTATAGGAAGATTAGTCTAGACAACATGTACCATTTTTGAAAACAAAAGGTGCTCAAAAAAATTGCAAAAGTTATAAACAATTAAGTAAAAAAAGTCTGGCTTTTGTTTTTTTTTTATGGAATATCTCGAAAAATATTAAAGATTTTCGAAACATTAAAAGAGATCTGAAAAGATCAGTAAATTTGCTGAAAAAAAGTTCCAACTCCCGAAACTGTAGCTCCAATATTTATAATTTTTACAGAGTGCTGAAAATAGAGCCAAAAACGGCTAGTCTGGCTTCCGCGCGCGTTGCCTGACACAATAACAAAAATTGTATAGTTGTAATATTGTATAATTCAATAGATAATTGTATCTATTGAATTTTCCGGGATTTTCAAATTTTCCAGGGCGATGAAAATAGGTATGGTAACTCTGGTAACTGGTATCTCTCTGGTAAATGTATCCAAAAGTTTATTTCAGTAATTTTCTTATTTTTCTAACTATTTTATATATTAGGTATATTACCGGGAAAAATTGGGACGAATCACATTTTTCCTAATAGTGTAATTTTCCGTTTTACCAACTTTGGTACGTCACAATAATTAGTTCAATAATCTTATAAAAAATATCAAAAACAAAGACTTTGTTGTAAAATAGTAGCATTTAAATTGTAAGAAAATTCTCTAAATTGTATCTATTGAATTTTCCGGGATTTTCAAATTTTCCGAGGCGATGAAAATAGGTATGGTAACTCTGGTAACTGGTATCTCTCTGGTAAATGTATCCAAAAGTTTATTTCAGTCATTTTCTTACTTTTCTAACTATTTTATATATTAGGTATATTATCGGGAAAAATTGGGAAAAATCACATTTTTCCTAATAGTGTAATTTTCCGTTTTAACAACTTTGGTACATCACAATAATTAGTTCAATAATCTTATAAAAAATATAATAGACAAAGACTTTGTTGTGAAATAGTTGTATTTAAATTGTAAGAAAATTCTGATAATTGTATCTAAGTATTGAATTTTCTGGGATTTTCATATTTTCCAGGGCGATGAATGGTAATTCTCGTAACTGGTATCTCTCTGGTAAATGTATCCAAAAGTTTATTTCAGTCATTTTCTTATTTTTTTTAACTATATTCACATTTTTCCTAATAGTGTAATTTTCCGTTTTACCAACTTTGGTACGTCACAATAATTAGTTCAATAATCTTATAAAAAATATCAAAAACAAAGACTTTGTTGTAAAATAGTAGCATTTAAATTGTAAGAAAATTCTCTAAATTGTATCTATTGAATTTTCCGGGATTTTCAAATTTTCCGAGGCGATGAAAATAGGTATGGTAACTCTGGTAACTGGTATCTCTCTGGTAAATGTATCCAAAAGTTTATTTCAGTCATTTTCTTACTTTTCTAACTATTTTATATATTAGGTATATTACCGGGAAAAATTGGGACGAATCACATTCTTCCTAATAGTGTAATTTTCCGTTTTAACAACTTTGGTAATCACAATAATTAGTTCAATAATCTTATAAAAAATATAAAAAACAAAGACTTTGTTGTAAAATAGTAGCATTTAAATTGTAAGAAAATTTTGTTAATTGTATCTAAGTATTGAATTTTCCGGGATTTTTAAATTTTCCAGGGCAATGAATGGTAATTCTGGTAACTGGTATCTCTCTGGTAAATGTATCCAAAAGTTTATTTCAGTCATTTTCTTACTTTTCTAACTATTTTATATATTAGGTATATTATCGGGAAAAATTGGGAAAAATCACATTCTTCCTAATAGTGCAATTTTCCGTTTTAACAACTTTGTTAGGCACAATAATTAGTTCAATTATCTTATAAAATATATAAAAAACAAAGACTTTGTTGTAAAATAATACTAGCATTTAAATTGTAAGAAAATCTGGCAATTGTATCTATTGAATTTTCCGGGATTTTCCAATTTTCCAGGGCGATGAAAATAGGTATAATAATTCTGGTAACCGGTATCTCTCTGGTAAATGTCTCCAGAAGTTTATTTCAGTCATTTTCTTATTTTTCTAACTATTTTATATATTAGGTATATTACCGGGAAAAATTGGGACGAATCACATTCTTCCTAATAGTGTAATTTTCCGTTTTAACAACTTTGGTACATCACAATAATTAGTTCAATAATCTTATAAAAAATATAATAGACAAAGACTTTGTTGTAAAATAGTAGCATTTAAATTGTAAGAAAATTCTGATAATTGTATCTAAGTATTGAATTTTCCGGGATTTTCAAATTTTCCAGGGCGACGAATGGTAATTCTGGTAACTGGTATCTCTCTGGTAAATGTCTCCAAAAGTTTATTTCAGTCATTTTCTTATTTTTCTAACTATTTTATATATTAGGTATATTACCGGGAAAAATTGGGACGAATCACATTCTTCCTAATAGTGTAATTTTCCGTTTTAACAACTTTGGTACATCACAATAATTAGTTCAATAATCTTATAAAAAATATAATAGACAAAGACTTTGTTGTAAAATAGTAGCATTTAAATTGTAAGAAAATTCTGATAATTGTATCTAAGTATTGAATTTTCCGGGATTTTCAAATTTTCCAGGGCGACGAATGGTAATTCTGGTAACTGGTATCTCTCTGGTAAATGTATCCAAAAGTTTATTTCAGTCATTTTATTATTTTTCTAACTATTTAATATATTAGGTATATTACCGGGAAAAATTGGGACGAATCACATTCTTCCTAATAGTGTAATTTTCCGTTTTAACAACTTTGATAATCACAATAATTAGTTCAATAATCTTATAAAAAATATAATAGACAAAGACTTTGTTGTAAAATAGTAGCATTTAAATTGTAAGAAAATTCTCTAAATTGTATCTATTGAATTTTCC
The DNA here is from genome assembly GCA_946251905.1 of Cryptocephalus moraei. Lineage (NCBI taxonomy): Eukaryota > Metazoa > Arthropoda > Insecta > Coleoptera > Chrysomelidae > Cryptocephalus > Cryptocephalus moraei. The sequence continues at coordinate 16,674,690 of OX276465.1, read as the reverse complement.
GGGATTTTCAAATTTTCCGAGGCGATGAAAATAGGTATGGTAACTCTGGTAACTGGTATCTCTCTGGTAAATGTATCCAAAAGTTTATTTCAGTCATTTTCTTACTTTTCTAACTATTTTATATATTAGGTATATTACCGGGAAAAATTGGGACGAATCACATTCTTCCTAATAGTGTAATTTTCCGTTTTAACAACTTTGGTAATCACAATAATTAGTTCAATAATCTTATAAAAAATATAAAAAACAAAGACTTTGTTGTAAAATAGTAGCATTTAAATTGTAAGAAAATTTTGTTAATTGTATCTAAGTATTGAATTTTCCGGGATTTTTAAATTTTCCAGGGCAATGAATGGTAATTCTGGTAACTGGTATCTCTCTGGTAAATGTATCCAAAAGTTTATTTCAGTCATTTTCTTACTTTTCTAACTATTTTATATATTAGGTATATTATCGGGAAAAATTTGGAAAAATCACATTCTTCCTAATAGTGCAATTTTCCGTTTTAACAACTTTGTTAGGCACAATAATTAGTTCAATTATCTTATAAAATATATAAAAAACAAAGACTTTGTTGTAAAATAATACTAGCATTTAAATTGTAAGAAAATCTGGCAATTGTATCTATTGAATTTTCCGGGATTTTCCAATTTTCCAGGGCGATGAAAATAGGTATAATAATTCTGGTAACCGGTATCTCTCTGGTAAATGTCTCCAGAAGTTTATTTCAGTCATTTTCTTATTTTTCTAACTATTTTATATATTAGGTATATTACCGGGAAAAATTGGGACGAATCACATTCTTCCTAATAGTGTAATTTTCCGTTTTAACAACTTTGGTACATCACAATAATTAGTTCAATAATCTTATAAAAAATATAATAGACAAAGACTTTGTTGTAAAATAGTAGCATTTAAATTGTAAGAAAATTCTGATAATTGTATCTAAGTATTGAATTTTCCGGGATTTTCAAATTTTCCAGGGCGACGAATGGTAATTCTGGTAACTGGTATCTCTCTGGTAAATGTCTCCAAAAGTTTATTTCAGTCATTTTCTTATTTTTCTAACTATTTTATATATTAGGTATATTACCGGGAAAAATTGGGACGAATCACATTCTTCCTAATAGTGTAATTTTCCGTTTTAACAACTTTGGTACATCACAATAATTAGTTCAATAATCTTATAAAAAATATAATAGACAAAGACTTTGTTGTAAAATAGTAGCATTTAAATTGTAAGAAAATTCTGATAATTGTATCTAAGTATTGAATTTTCCGGGATTTTCAAATTTTCCAGGGCGACGAATGGTAATTCTGGTAACTGGTATCTCTCTGGTAAATGTATCCAAAAGTTTATTTCAGTCATTTTATTATTTTTCTAACTATTTAATATATTAGGTATATTACCGGGAAAAATTGGGACGAATCACATTCTTCCTAATAGTGTAATTTTCCGTTTTAACAACTTTGATAATCACAATAATTAGTTCAATAATCTTATAAAAAATATAATAGACAAAGACTTTGTTGTAAAATAGTAGCATTTAAATTGTAAGAAAATTCTCTAAATTGTATCTATTGAATTTTCCGGGATTTTCAAATTTTCCGAGGCGATGAAAATAGGTATGGTAACTCTGGTAACTGGTATCTCTCTGGTAAATGTATCCAAAAGTTTATTTCAGTCATTTTCTTACTTTTCTAACTATTTTATATATTAGGTATATTACCGGGAAAAATTGGGACGAATCACATTCTTCCTAATAGTGTAATTTTCCGTTTTAACAACTTTGGTAATCACAATAATTAGTTCAATAATCTTATAAAAAATATAAAAAACAAAGACTTTGTTGTAAAATAGTAGCATTTAAATTGTAAGAAAATTTTGTTAATTGTATCTAAGTATTGAATTTTCCGGGATTTTTAAATTTTCCAGGGCAATGAATGGTAATTCTGGTAACTGGTATCTCTCTGGTAAATGTATCCAAAAGTTTATTTCAGTCATTTTCTTACTTTTCTAACTATTTTATATATTAGGTATATTATCGGGAAAAATTTGGAAAAATCACATTCTTCCTAATAGTGCAATTTTCCGTTTTAACAACTTTGTTAGGCACAATAATTAGTTCAATTATCTTATAAAATATATAAAAAACAAAGACTTTGTTGTAAAATAATACTAGCATTTAAATTGTAAGAAAATCTGGCAATTGTATCTATTGAATTTTCCGGGATTTTCCAATTTTCCAGGGCGATGAAAATAGGTATAATAATTCTGGTAACCGGTATCTCTCTGGTAAATGTCTCCAGAAGTTTATTTCAGTCATTTTCTTATTTTTCTAACTATTTTATATATTAGGTATATTACCGGGAAAAATTGGGACGAATCACATTCTTCCTAATAGTGTAATTTTCCGTTTTAACAACTTTGGTACATCACAATAATTAGTTCAATAATCTTATAAAAAATATAATAGACAAAGACTTTGTTGTAAAATAGTAGCATTTAAATTGTAAGAAAATTCTGATAATTGTATCTAAGTATTGAATTTTCCGGGATTTTCAAATTTTCCAGGGCGACGAATGGTAATTCTGGTAACTGGTATCTCTCTGGTAAATGTCTCCAAAAGTTTATTTCAGTCATTTTCTTATTTTTCTAACTATTTTATATATTAGGTATATTACCGGGAAAAATTGGGACGAATCACATTCTTCCTAATAGTGTAATTTTCCGTTTTAACAACTTTGGTACATCACAATAATTAGTTCAATAATCTTATAAAAAATATAATAGACAAAGACTTTGTTGTAAAATAGTAGCATTTAAATTGTAAGAAAATTCTGATAATTGTATCTAAGTATTGAATTTTCCGGGATTTTCAAATTTTCCAGGGCGACGAATGGTAATTCTGGTAACTGGTATCTCTCTGGTAAATGTATCCAAAAGTTTATTTCAGTCATTTTATTATTTTTCTAACTATTTAATATATTAGGTATATTACCGGGAAAAATTGGGACGAATCACATTCTTCCTAATAGTGTAATTTTCCGTTTTAACAACTTTGATAATCACAATAATTAGTTCAATAATCTTATAAAAAATATAATAGACAAAGACTTTGTTGTAAAATAGTAGCATTTAAATTGTAAGAAAATTCTCTAAATTGTATCTATTGAATTTTCCGGGATTTTCAAATTTTCCGAGGCGATGAAAATAGGTATGGTAACTCTGGTAACTGGTATCTCTCTGGTAAATGTATCCAAAAGTTTATTTCAGTCATTTTCTTACTTTTCTAACTATTTTATATATTAGGTATATTACCGGGAAAAATTGGGACGAATCACATTCTTCCTAATAGTGTAATTTTCCGTTTTAACAACTTTGGTAATCACAATAATTAGTTCAATAATCTTATAAAAAATATAAAAAACAAAGACTTTGTTGTAAAATAGTAGCATTTAAATTGTAAGAAAATTTTGTTAATTGTATCTAAGTATTGAATTTTCCGGGATTTTTAAATTTTCCAGGGCAATAAATGGTAATTCTGGTAACTGGTATCTCTCTGGTAAATGTATCCAAAAGTTTATTTCAGTCAATTCTCTTATTTTTCTAACTATTTTATATATTAGGTATATTACCGGGAAAAATTGGGACGAATCACATTCTTCCTAATAGTGTAATTTTCCGTTTTAACAACTTTGGTAATCACAATAATTAGTTCAATAATCTTATAAAAAATATAAAAAACAGAGACTTTGTTGTAAAATAGTAGCATTTAAATTGTAAGAAAATTTTGTTAATTGTATCTAAGTATTGAATTTTCCGGGATTTTCAAATTTTCCAGGGCGAAGAAAATAGGTATGGTAATTCTGGTAACTGGTATCTCTCTGGTAAATGTATCCAAAAGTTTATTTCAGTCATTTTCTTACTTTTCTAACTATTTTATATATTAGGTATATTATCGGGAAAAATTGGGAAAAATCACATTTTTCCTAATAGTGTAATTTTCCGTTTTAACAACTTTGGTACATCACAATAATTAGTTCAATAATCTTATAAAAAATATAATAGACAAAGACTTTGTTGTGAAATAGTTGTATTTAAATTGTAAGAAAATTCTGATAATTGTATCTAAGTATTGAATTTTCTGGGATTTTCATATTTTCCAGGGCGATGAATGGTAATTCTCGTAACTGGTATCTCTCTGGTAAATGTATCCAAAAGTTTATTTCAGTCATTTTCTTATTTTTTTTAACTATATTCACATTTTTCCTAATAGTGTAATTTTCCGTTTTACCAACTTTGGTACGTCACAATAATTAGTTCAATAATCTTATAAAAAATATCAAAAACAAAGACTTTGTTGTAAAATAGTAGCATTTAAATTGTAAGAAAATTCTCTAAATTGTATCTATTGAATTTTCCGGGATTTTCAAATTTTCCAGGGCGATGAAAATAGGTATGGTAACTCTGGTAACTGGTATCTCTCTGGTAAATGTATCCAAAAGTTTATTTCAGTCATTTTCTTACTTTTCTAACTATTTTATATATTAGGTATATTACCGGGAAAAATTGGGACGAATCACATTCTTCCTAATAGTGTAATTTTCCGTTTTAACAACTTTGATAATCACAATAATTAGTTCAATAATCTTATAAAAAATATAAAAAACAAAGACTTTGTTGTAAAATAGTAGCATTTAAATTGTAAGAAAATTTTGTTAATTGTATCTAAGTATTGAATTTTCCGGGATTTTTAAATTTTCCAGGGCAATGAATGGTAATTCTGGTAACTGGTATCTCTCTGGTAAATGTATCCAAAAGTTTATTTCAGTCAATTCTCTTATTTTTCTAACTATTTTATATATTAGGTATATTACCGGGAAAAATTGGGACGAATCACATTCTTCCTAATAGTGTAATTTTCCGTTTTAACAACTTTGATAATCACAATAATTAGTTCAATAATCTTATAAAAAATATAATAGACAAAGACTTTGTTGTAAAATAGTAGCATTTAAATTGTAAGAAAATTCTGATAATTGTATCTATAGAATTTTCCGGGATTTTCAAATTTTCCAGGGCGACGAATGGTAATTCTGGTAACTGGTATTTCTCTGGTAAATGTATCCAAAAGTTTATTTCAGTCATTTTCTTATTTTTCTAACTATTTTATATATTAGGTATATTACCGGGAAAAATTGGGACGAATCACATTCTTCCTAATAGTGTAATTTTCCGTTTTAACAACTTTGGTACATCACAATAATTAGTTCAATAATCTTATAAAAAAAATATAAAAAACAAAGACTTTGTTGTAAAATAGTAGCATTTAAATTGTAAGAAAATTTTGTTAATTGTATCTAAGTATTGAATTTTCCGGGATTTTCAAATTTTCCAGGGCAATGAATGGTAATTCTGGTAACTGGTATCTCTCTGGTAAATGTATCCAAAAGTTTATTTCAGTCATTTTATTATTTTTCTAAGTATTTTATATATTAGGTATATTACCGGGAAAAATTGGGACGAATCACATTCTTCCTAATAGTGTAATTTTCCGTTTTAACAACTTTGGTACATCACAATAATTAGTTCAATAATCTTATAAAAAAAATATAAAAAACAAAGACTTTGTTGTAAAATAGTAGCATTTAAATTGTAAGAAAATTTTGTTAATTGTATCTAAGTATTGAATTTTCCGGGATTTTCAAATTTTCCAGGGCAATGAATGGTAATTCTGGTAACTGGTATCTCTCTGGTAAATGTATCCAAAAGTTTATTTCAGTCATTTTATTATTTTTCTAAGTATTTTATATATTAGGTATATTACCGGGAAAAATTGGGACAAATCACATTCTTCCTAATAGTGTAATTTTCCGTTTTAACAACTTTGGTACATCACAATAATTAGATCAATAATCTTATGAAAGATTTAAAATACAAAGACTTTGTTGTAAAATAGTAGCATTTAAATTGTAAAAAGATCTGGCAATTGTATCTATTGAATTTTCCGGGATTTTCCGATTTTCCAGGGCGATGAAGATAGGTTAGATGTTAATAATTCGTCGTGTTTCCCCAGAACAAAAAATTGAGGGTTCCACGTTGCCGGCTCTTAATATTTATAAATAATAAAGATATGATTTTTTAAAAATATGTTGCTGTTTCGGCTTCTATTGGTCGTAGTAGCTTTCCTTTTTTTTAATGATAAGTTTTTTTACCACATTTTCAACGCAATTTATTATAAACGTGTATAACAATAACTAAAAAAGTTATTCAATCTGTTTATAAGCAAAAAGTTAGCCCCTTTTTAAAATGATTTTTTTACAACAATTTCATAAAAAATAAGTTGTTTTTCAAACTTAACTTACACTTCAGCATTCAGGGAAGCTATTCCACTTTATTAAATATCTCTAGGATTGTAGCCTAGACAAACTCAATTGTTTAAACATTGTAAAACATTTTTTTATCAAACTGTTGTATGTACATTAGGAATGAATAAAATGGAAATAATATTTAACTTAGTACATGGTGTAGTACATAGACCACATAATTTAAAACTTTCACTTTATAATATAAAAATTCTACACATAGTCGAGCTTAAATTGAGCTTAAATGCAGTAAAAGTGAGTATGTTGAAACACAAATATTATTTATGTACAAAAACTTAAATCACATATTACTACGTTACGATCATCAATTTTAAATAAGTTGCTAGCGAGAAAAAAACCGTGAATTATGAGTTTCCAGGTATTTTTCAATTATGATAATTAACGCACATAAATTGAGATGAGTTTATTAAGTTCCGTGAAGCAGAGACGATATTTCATCTTTTGGCACCTTAAAATACGAAATCTAATCCTTTAAACATTCGCCGCGTGCAGTAAACAAAATTCAATTAACACGTTCGAACCCGTAAAAATGTCAACGCGAACGCTGAAAAATGGCATGTGTGCTTTTGTGTCAAGAAAATTAATTTTATCTATACGTTGCGTTACTAATGATCTCATTATTACATCGAAAGTAGTGTAATAATATTCATATTATTACACTACTTTTGGTAACTTTTAGGTTTGTTAAATTGGTACATCGGCCCGTCACGTAGACGTGCTAAATTTCTTAAGCAGCTTTGCGTATTTCTAGGGCTACTAGATTTTCAAATTCAAATTCGAAAACGTCAATATCAGTGACGTCAGTGTAACCAACCCACGCAAAATTCCCTAGTGTAATACGAAAACTTGAAGAACCAAAATTTAATGAATTAATAAATCAGAGTAGATAAAGTAGTATATTACACCCGTTAAATAAGACGTATTGTCACACTCCGTTCTATTAAAGACTGCATTCCTGAAATCCTATCTATAAAAATAAATGGAAAGCAAATAAATAGAGTAACTTATCATAGGTATCTTGGTATTATTTTTGACCAATATTTAAAAAGGGATTTTCATGTCCAACATGTATTAAAAAAACAAAATATGTGGCATATGTCTTTTACAGATTAAGATTATTGTTATCACTAAATCAGTTAACACAACTCATGCATGGACTTTTTCTTGGTATAACAAATTATGGAATAATGTGTTGGGGTGGCCAATATAATAACACTATTTCACCACTTATCAGATTACAAAGTAAATTTATAAATATTATTGCATAAATATATTATGCAAAAATTGTAACCACAAAATATACGGCTCAAAGATTTTTTTTTCGATTTTCATCCCTTCCGCATAGCCACCCCCACCACGCAAATCGTCAGATAATAATATATTTCATATCAATGGTGGGGCATGAAAAATATTATAATCTGACGCGCTCCTGTATTTCTCCGCGACGCTCGAGTAAATCCACATTTAGCATCATGGGCTCCCCTACTGTAATTAATGTTTTCCGTCGTTTTAATTATATTCTTCATATATTTTTTTTATCGTCTCTTCGATCCGCGATGATGAATCGAGAGAGGCACGCCGGCGGCTCGCGCGTCCGCGTGCGGCGACAATTTCATCGCGGGCGCATTACCATAATTTTGCATATACAACCGAACCGTCGTTCTCTATGAAAAACACATAAACAATGTCGGAGATGTTACAAAATCGCATTAGCTGTGATTAGACGAGTGACGGTATTCGGGCCCTGCCTAGGAACCTGCACGGTACCGTACGGTTCTTTCGCCGTACGCGGTTCCCACGACCCCGACGGAGATAGAAGCCAGGATCGTACTCTCTCCGGTTCGTAGATCCATACTGCGAACTTATCACCGAACGAGAACTAAGAATTTAGAATTTAGAACTAAGAACTAAGAATAATAAAATCTCATTATAAATGCGAAACCGATACAAGGTGGCATCCTCTATATTTGGGAGTTTTATGTCGCTTTGTTTTTGAGTGACTCACCCGAAACACGTGCGAATATTGTACCTCTGACTATTGTAAACATACAGGGAATAATCACTCTCTGGCGTACGGTCGGGGAAAATGAGTAAATACGCAATAGTCGGTAACTGGAAAAATTGTGTGTCCACACTCGCATCGGAATTTTGATTCTTGATGGAGTCAAAACGACTCAAACTTAAAACTTTCTTATTAACTGAGAACGGCGCTAATTTTGGGCGTTTTGATGATCCCGGGAAATTCTGCACACACCAAAACATATCTCCCTAGTTTAAAAATACCACTATGAACACACAGGACTAATGGTTCCCTGGTAAACTCAGGTCTTTATTTTGAAATTTAAACTGTCACTGTCTAATTACACACACTTGCACGTCTAGGCAATGATGACTGATTACTGATAAACTGATTTTAAATGAAATAAATGGGCCCACGTTATTTACATAAACAACCGAGATGTTAACGCAAGCATTTGCAGCTGCAGTTCCCTTAACTTACCTAGAATTGCCGAGATGACAATATCCGTTGTGGTCTCTACTTGGAATAGTTTGGAAAGCAAACTTTGAAAGCATAACAAGTAAAGATCTTTATTGCGTAAAAAATATTTGTTATGCCTCTTCACAGTCACTTCCTGCTCTGACAAAATTAACATTAGTGACGGAACATTAGTAGAATCAATGAGTGTGTATTAATCAATGTAGCTACAAAATAGTTGATAGTATTTGGTTGTGAAAGTACTAATTGAAATTTTTATGTAATGCAAGTTTTTACATTTCACAAAATAGTAAGTACATGCAAATCTCTCCATATATAATAATATAAAAAAATTAATAAACGAATTAACGAAAATTCAAGATTTGATCACCAATATCTGAATCGACACATTTGCAAGATAGACGTCAAAAATCCAACACATCTTTATAAATAGGAGATATAAAAATATTACCATAAAATATTATAAATAAATACTGAGTTCCGATATTATAATATATTATATTAATGACAAGTTAACAACAAATCAGGTAAAAATGGTAGCGTTTCTGTGTTGATGATATTCGCGGTCGTAATGCGTACCTTTTATTAAAACAATTATAACGGTTTTAAGCAAACTTATCATTACATACACCATTATAACTCCTTTATTAATTTTAGTAGTGTATAAATAGGCGCGCTAAGGAGCGGAGCAGATTGCAGGTGTTCCAACGGTTTTTTGCAGGTTTTTGCAAGTTTTGGGGGGATTTACCGTTTTTTTTGCAGGTGTTTCAACGGTTTTTTGCAAGTTTTGGGGGGATTTAACGGTTTTTTGCAGGTGTTCCAACGGTTTTTTGCAGGTTTTTGCAAGCTATGGGGGGATTTAACGGTTTTTTGCAGGTGTTTCAACGGTTTTTTGCAAGTTTTGGGGGGATTTAACGGTCTTTTGCAGGTGTTCCAACTTTTTTTGCAGGTGTTCCGTGTTCTAACGTTTTTTTGCAGGTGTTCCAAAGGTTTATTGCAGGTTTTGGGGGATTTAACGGTTTTTTGCGGGTGGTCCAACGGTTTTTTGCAGGTTTTTGCAGGCTTTGGGGGATTCAACGGGCTTATGCAGGTGTTCCAACGGTTTTTTGCAGGTTTTTACAGGTTTTGCAGGTGTTCGGGGGTTTAACGGTTTTAGTCCCACAAAAACCGTCTGGATGAGTCATGCGAGCACGTAGGTGTCACGATCAAAACCGTTAAACACCCAAAAACCGTTGAGACACCTGAAAAACCTGCAAAGACCTGCAAAAAACCGTTGAATCCGCAAAAACCGTTGAAACACCTACAAAACCTGCAAAGAGCTGCAAAAAACCGTTGACTTCCTCAAAAACCGTTGAAACGCCTGCAAAACCTGCAAATACTTGCAAAAAACCGTTGAATCCGCAAAAACCGTTGAAACACCGGCAAAAGACCGTTGAATCCCCCAAAACCTGCAACAAACCTTTGGAACACCTGCAAAAAACCGTTAAAACACGGAACACCTGCAAAAAAACGTTGGAACACCTGCAAAAGACCGTTAAATCCCCCCAAAACTTGCAAAAAACCGTTGGAACACCTGCAAAAAACCGTTAAATCCCCTCAAAACTTGCAAAAACCTGCAAAAAACCGTTGAAACACCTGAAAAAAACCGTTGAAACACCTGCAAAAGACCGTTAAATCCCCCCAAAACTTGCAAAAACCTGCAAAAAACCGTTGGAACACCTGCAAAAAACCGTTGGAACACCTGCAATCTGCTCCGCTCCTTAGCGCGCCTATTTATACACTACTAATTTTCGTTCATTTCGTTAAGAACGCCTCTGGTTACCGGCGAATTAATCTTTTTATTAATTATATTAATAATAACCTTAAAGTTTTTCGTCAAGGTACAAAGTACCGAACTGGAACCAACATTTTATGAACCCTTCCCCCTTCTTAATAAATTCTATTACTGATCTCTTCCTGATATCATTAAAGTTCTCTGTCACATTTCGCTCTGATATCTCGATATTTCTAATATTTGCCATTGTTTTCCACGTTATCTTTCTTAATCAAATGTAGCAAAAATGTAGACCTCCTATTTGCTATCTTTAATAACATTCATTCGTAACTATTTTTTGATGTACAAGAGACAAAGTTATTTCTCCCATTAGCTCGTAATTTACTCTTAAGTGAATCTCTCTAGGCTCTATTGAAATTTTGATAGCGTTCTTTACCTAAAGTAAGTAGTAAAGAGGGATTATGACATTCAAGTGTTCTCTAAAATACAATTTTTTTATAATATTGTAATGAAATATATAGTGCTAAAGCGACTAGACAGTGCGGCCTGTTTAATTAGAAATACAAACACACCACTTTGGCAGCTTTATTAAATGTCTTAAAGGGCGTTTATGAGTGTTACTAGAAACATTTTTTTTCTTTCTCATAAGGGGTACCCATTAATAAGAGAAAGTATTGTAATCGTGCTGATTTTCGGAATTTGACATATTGGCATTTCTGGACGATTTGAGGTCCCCTGATTTCAAAAAACATGTTTTTGATAACCTGTATGTGTGTATGTGGTCAACAGTTTCTCTAAAAATTTGGAAAGTTGGAAATTTGTATTTAGGCTGGATCCCCTGAAAACTAAAGTTTATGGACTAATCAGTCAATCGACCTGAAATTTAACTATATTCTCAGATTATACGTCTGATGTTTGGCATCCATAATAGACGGTTTTTATATGTTTTGTATATGTTTTCTCGGTTTTGTTATATGGGATTCCTGGACGTTGAAGAAAGATATGTGACCGACTGGAAGCATTTGAAATGTGGGCATATAGAAGGATCTTGAGAATAAGTTAACAAACGAGGAGGTACTGGGAAGAATGAAGAAGGAAAAGGGAATATTAAACACAATTATTAAAATAAGGAAGCTGCAATATCTGGGTCACGTGATGAGAGGAGAGAAAAATACGTATTGTTGCAGAATATTATACAGGGAAAAAGAAGCATAGGAAGAAGACGCATTTCCTGGTTAAATAATCTGAGAAAATGGTACTACTGTAGTGCCACAGCGTAGCGTCAAAAGTGAGAATAGCTATGACGCTAGCCAACCTTCTCAGAGAAGGTGGCACTTGAAGAAGAGGATATATTTTTTATTGTGCCGTTGAACTTCCCGAAGCTCTCGGATGCGGTCCTGTCCTGTTCGGGCTCATAGAGCACCATCATCGGCTCTCGGCTCGTCCGAGCGGCAAGCGCAGCACACTTTCATTTCTATGCCGATCGCCGATAATCGGTCAAGTAAATCTAGCGGGCGGCGACGACACCCGCGACCGCAGGCAGCCTCCCGCGGATCCGTCATCAAAGCTCAATATTATTTCCGATACGATATGGAGCCTTAAACTCCATATCGAAAAGGGTGCATCAAGGCCCATTGTACATAAATTATTAGACCGTATTACAACTAAACTCCTGGACAAAATTAACGCACCACCACATATATTTTGTGTTATTCCAAAATAATGATGATTTTCAGTTTAGCAATCTTCTAAGTGGGCTCTGGGTATACGTCGACAGTTCAAGTAAAAGTTGTCAACATGGGTTTTTATTTAAAAGTGTAATAGCAAAGAAAAGCATTTTCGATGAAAATTGATTTAAAATCTGATCAGAAATTATTGCTTATTAAGACTAATTGTATTGAGCCACCAAGGTTTTTGTTATTGATAGTGTAAATGCGAGTGTTCTCCAGTTTAATAATGAACCACAGAACAAATTTGTCAGTGGAAGAAGCAGTAAGAGTATCAACTTTGCTGAATGAGGGATATTCGATGCGTCATGTTGCTAATGTGATAGGATGAAACCATTTCAGCATAAGTCGCATGGTTAGACGACTTAACGAGACAGGTTCTCATTTACAAGGGCTAAAACGGTGTACTAATCCAATAGATGAACGTTTTCTTAGACAATCCCCTCTAAGAAACAGGACAACGACTAGTACCATCCCACAAAATGAACTCGTAGCTGCTGGCAATCTTCTTGTATCTTTCCGAACGATTAGAAGGCGCTTAAATTAGACAGCAGAAAACCGACCAAGAAACTCCTGCTCACCAGAGAGCACAAAATTCAAAGGTTGCGTTTTGCGAGACAACATCAAGATTGGACTAGTAATGATTGGAAGAGGGTTTTATTCTCAGATGAAACGAGAATCAGCCTTAAATCTTCTGATGGACGTGAGCGTGTCTGGAGAAGGCCAGGAGAGAGATTTGCAAGCTGCAATATCTCTCCAAGAGTTCCGTTTGGTGGTGGCTCTGTAATGTTTTGGGGAGGCATCTGTTTCGATGGCCGCATAGAATTGGTGTCCATACCTGGTAGGTCAATGAATCTGGAATTTGTTGTTGACCATGTAATGCCATTTGCTCCTAATGTGGGACCGAATTTCATGTTTATGCAGGAGAATGCTCGTCCTTATGTGGCTGGGCAGGTTATTCGCTACTTAAATGCTATAGCTATTCCGTTCATGGAATGGACAGCCAAGAGTCCCGACATGAACCCAATAGAGCATCCATGGGACGATATTAAAAAAAGGATTCGACGTCGTACACCTGCCAACCGCAATCAACTGGTAGATGCAGCATTGCAGGAATGGGAAAATATTCCTCAAGAAGTCGTTCAAGATCTGATTTCCAGTATGCCAAGACGCATGGAAGCAGTAATTAGGAGTAGAGGAGGACATACACGATATTAGAACAGCTCCAAGCCTGGAAATTCTATTGTTTTCGTTTGCAATGTGTTTGCAAGTCTGCATTGTTTCCAAGAAAAAAATTTCTTTAATAAAAAATTATTAGATATAACGCCCTGATTTGCTAATTTCATTTATTAGCTACTAGACAGTACTTAACTATAAGCTTCTATGAAAATGTTATTGCAATATTAATTTCGATATTTTAATTATACAAGTTTAATTGTGTCCAGGAGTTTATATAACATTACAAATTCAATTTATAGACTGACATAATAATACTTCAAGTAAAACGTTGGCAAGCCATTCACTTACATAAATTATTCATAACCTCACAATAATTTTTAACCTTCTATAAAGTTACGATCTGGCCTTGGTTGATTACGAGAAGGCTTACGACTACAGCTATGGGCTGTCGAAGAAGCTTTGATTAGTAGCAGAATAGACTCGAGATACAAAAATCTGCTGCATAATGTTTATTTGGAAGCAACGATGACGGTACAACTTGATGACGAGCTAAAGACGGAACGCATACCCATCAGAAGGGTAGTGAGACAAGGAGATACAACCTCGCCAGAATTATTTACGATGGCCCTCGAAGAGTTAATTAATGGTAGATCCCTGAATCATTTGAGATATGCAGATGATGTACCTACTTTTGGGATCCAACTGATCCAACTAGGAGGAGCTACAATAAATGACAAAAGACCTCCATGAAAAATCGCTCCAAAGAGGAAGAACCTAAAAAAAAACAAAAGTAATGCAACCCTTAATGCAACTCAAATAGAACAGGTAAATGAATATACGGAGGTTTTCTATCGAAACGCATGATGGCAATCCAACAAGAGCAAACGAGAAACTTATAGTAGTTCGTTAGTGAGACAGAGAAGGATGTTTTGCAACGTTGCCGGCCGCAGTCCAAGTCCAAGCATCTAACGCGTATCGCTTTACGTTTTTCGGTCTCGGGTCGTCTCCTGCGAGGCGGATGACTGAGATATTTCGTGAGCTAGCAACTTCGCAAAAGTTGTTTCTCTGTTCAGCCAACGAGAAATGTATGGCCTTTCTCTCGCTCTCACGTTTATTCCATCCTGCGACTCTGTAGAATCGGTCTGTATATACTTACGCCAGGCCACAAGAGCTGGCAAAGATACTCTGGAAGACTCTGGAACACGCAGGACTCGATTAGGTTGGGCGGCGTTCTGAAGACTCCTATGTTATCAAAAACTAAAAGATACCTCTTCATTTAAGAACCAAAGTATTTGATTGCGACATATTACCAGTTTTAACATATGGAGCGCAGACGTGGACCTTCACCAAAGCAAATTTGGACTGAATCCGTAACGTTCAGAGAGCTGTGAAAAGACATATATTGGGAATATCACGCAGAGATATAAAACGTAGTGACTGGATAAGAAAGAAAACCAGAAAACGTTGTTGATGCTATAGAGAGAGAGAGAGAGAGAGAGAGAGAGAGAGAGAGAGAGAGAGAGATTGCAGCATCACTAAAATGAAGATGGGTAGGCTATAACGAACGTTGGAATGCAGAAAATGGAAAATGGCACCCTTACCATGGAAAAACATCCAGAAATGAGATGGTAGTCAGACATGCAGGCCTGATGTGGCAAAAAAGAGCTCAGAATAGGGAGATTTGGAAACATTTAGGGGAGGCCTACATCCAGTTATGGAAAGAGAGAAATTACGCTAAAGGAAAGAAAAAGAAAAGATAATGATATTTGGATATTGCACAAACATTATAAGTTATAAGTAATAAAAAATGTATAAAAATTAATAATAATTAAAAATATTAAAAGTAATATCTTTATAAATTAATAGGTACTTATTTCTACAGACACTTTGGAAAAGATATATTTATTTCATGGGGAAGAGGCGTATTTTAGGAACATAATTTGTTTATAAAAAATCCTTGCTACTAAAAATACAAAGAACAATATTTACCTAGATATACTTACATCTACAGACACACAGGATTTAATATATTTATTTCATCAGGGGTAGAGCATATTTTAAGAATATAATTGCGTATATAAAAATTCCTTATAACTAAAAATACTAATAATGACATCTTTAAAAATACTTATATCTATAATACAAAAAAATTACGCGTAATATAATATATTTAGAATATCTGTTCTAGTTTTGAAGTTATTAAATAACTGAAAATCTTTTTTTAACAATGTAGGTACTAGCGTCAACTTCGTTCTGCTTCTCAATATAGCTAATTGAACATATGGCTTCCTTCAGTTGATACTGTAGGGAATGTTCTTTGAAAATAGTAGGACTTTTATAACTTTTACTTTCTACAACGTCTTTAAAGTCATCAACTTGATTGCGTCGACTATTGGAGGATGCATTCGTTTAAAAATTTTCTTGGTAAAAGGGTGTCATCAACTCATCATCCTCTCATTGTCATAATGGGATAAGCTGGCAATGGCTTACGCAGCAGTTTACTTAACTATCGCCCGACCGTTGCAGGTACAGGGATTAAGTCAGTTTTATAGTAAAATACATTTTTAAAATACTGTAAATATCCGAATTATCCGAATAAAACCCGGATAATCGAATAGTTAAAATGGGTTCCATTATCCGGATCATCGGATATCCGAGTATCCGGATTGGACGGTCCGTCTATATCCTGGATCACGAGCGAAATCCGGGCACCAGCTCTCAGACCATCGTCCTTGACGGTCGGAATCATGCGTCGCTCAATCATGACGGTCATATTTCACGTCGGTTCGCACGGATTTAGATCGGATCGTTAATGGGCTACCAGGCGAGCCGAAAGAAATCACACCGTCGAAGAGGCAAATAACGAGATCCGTTACCGAGATGATTTATGGCCGGCGAGGAGAGTTGCATGAACGATATTTCGCCATTCGGAAAAAGTCCGAGGAGCAAGTGCAAGGACTCGATTTTCTCATGAATTCTAATCGAGGTAAGAGCGCTACAGTTCGGTAACAGTTTCGGACGTCATCCTGAAAGGTGTGTTATTAATTGATTTTTTTAATTAACGAGTCTTATTCAGTTTTGCCTGATTATTCTAAACTCTGCCAAGATAACATTAATTGCATTTTAAGACATCTCTCCAGAATCAAATTTGTGACATCTACTTGTAACGCCTCTTTAGTAACCATTTGAGAATATTAATGTTACCATTGTGGTATCTATTCATCCGCCGGGGAGTTCATTCGACTGGTCACTACTATGCCGTAAAACAAATATTACAATAGTAGCTTTAACAATTTATTAGCGTCAATTTACAGTCTATTCAATAATATTTATAGTCTATTGTCTTTAAAACTAACTACACCTGGGGATAAATCAACAACAGCCGCAACGATAAAAATTAATTAGTCGAAGGTGAAAAAACCCATAATGTGTCTTTTAAAGTTATTGTCATTACATTTTAATGTAGCAGTAAAATATAGTTGCTACCAATTAAAGACCGTTCATAATAGTTGAAGAACTTTAATGTCTGAAGCTTCCCAAAAAATAAGTACCTACTAATGAAACTCTAATTTCCTACATGGTGTTCTATAGGGTATAGTATTCCTTATTCAGCAACTGGGCATTACACACTCCAGCTCTGTTTTAACAAAGTACAAATCTGCTTGGGTGAAATACATTTTGAAAGATTTTCCAACTGCCAGCAACTGTTGAGAAAGAAGAAGTCTATCACTTAAGTAACCCTTTTTTGTATTTTGGATTTTATCACAAATGCGTTTAGCTAAAGTATCCTGTAACTTCCTGTAACGGCTTTTAGGGCATCTATCCACAACTAAAATGGTAGATGCCCTAAAATCAGGTCCGCAACTTGTAGAGGATAGATGCTTCGACTATCACATTTCAGTACTTATTACAGTAATTGCTTTCTAATGGCTAAGGGTTCTAAAGAAACAGTTACATGTGCAGCAGAATTACACGGCCATTTTTAAATTGAAAACATGGTTGAGATCTACCATGACTCAAGACAGATTGGTTGGGCTGGCATTACTTCACATTAACAACTTAAATTATTAAAAAAATATCATTTTGGTTATGTTCTTTCCTTATTGTTCCCTTGTAGAGTGTTTTAAAAAGATTCTCATCAATATTGTTTTTGAATTTTTATACATATATATTTTCATGTGGCACTGTGGTATTGAGCTACTTACAATTTATTATTTAGAGCAGACATAATTTAATTGTTGTAAAGACTAAATAATGAATAGCTCAATATCAGCAAAAATTTAAATTGCAAACAAAGCTTGATAAAGAATCAAGATGAAACACACTGTACCTATTAAAGTAATTATGATAAAACGAGTATAGTATCTACTGTAAATCCATCGAGAAGAAAACTTCCATGAAACACAAACTTTGAAATTCAAAGTGCGCGACCAGCTAGCGAATAAGTACAGGGTCGCATTAAGAATGATCGCCTTGACTATAATTTATCTTTTACTAAGGATGTTCATTTCTTTCTTTTCTGTATACATTTAAAATAATGGTTTTCTCCCCGCAGCTTAGGTATGTTCCAGGTCTCTTTTTGGGAGGCGAGCAGGGAAGATGTCTTTCCATAATTGCAATAGATCACAGAAATATGTTTATACAAATTTATATCAAAAACCTGAATAACAATAGCGATCCACTATTGCCGTCAACGACTTTCCTGAACGCTTGTAAACAGACAACCATAGATCAGACAAGTAAACTTGTTAATTTTACTGAACCGACTCTGCACATCAACAAATTCCAAAAAGTTTTATGACTTTTCCACCAATAGCAAACGAAGTGTATTAGGTGTTGTCTAACTTTGCTACCTTTTCTCGTTTCGTGGATGTTTTCTTCTCAGTGGATTTACTATAAGTTTTGTTGGAAATTTATTTTAATCATAAAAATAATTGTATTAAATTTTGTTCAATGTTTTTGGTAGTACTATATCTATAAGGTGTGCATTATTATGTATTATGCTAATACAATAAATTTTAGAAAGTTTTATTGTCCAGGTCATGGTCCCAAAATTCATTTCTCGTCGGGAAAAATTTAGTGAATTATTAGTATCATTGTTCAATGATCTCTGTCCTTTGCTGGTTTCTTATACCTTTGTGGTATAAAGCTGTGAACGTCATACAAAGTGTCCGATTATGTAAAATATCTCAGAGGTCGCCCGAGGTTAATTATTGAAAGGGCACGAATAGAACCTCGGTAATTAAGATAAATGTTCGATATTAGACAATTTATTGGATCCGCCGAATTTGATTTTCGTGTCCGTTCCGACGTAAAAGACAAATATATTAGCATAAAACGGTAATTAGACAGACCGAATAAAAGGAACTCACCAATAGATATAGATTACATATTGTGTATAAATTTATTTAATTGACGTTAAGTTCGGAATTTATTAGGTTATGTGTGGCATTTTAGATCTGATAATTCGGTGGTTCCTATTTTTTCCTTTCCTCACGACATCCCGAAGCGTCGAAGAATAATGTCGGATTTAATAGAAGCATTTCATGAATTTTAATTACGGTTTGATTGGGTTTCTAATCGACTGCATTCTCAGAATCCATCGTGGCCAATTTTAAAGAAACTGTTTCCATATAATTTTCGAAACTATTTGAGATTACGTATTCAAGTGAAGCGGACTGAGTTCACTTTATGGACTCGCTAAAAATACTAAATTAAAGTTTATTATATGTACATTGGTAAATTGCACTTCGCGAGAGCGAAACTCTTCGGTTCGCATAAAATGCTACAAAGTAGAGTTTTACTCTGCGTTTGGGCCGGGAGATCATAAAATATTGCGCTATTATGTCAAAGGTGATTTACTTTAGAACTCGGATCAATTAGAAAATAAACGGTATTTTAATGACGAGACTTCGCACTCTCCCCGCTTTAGGTAAAGAGTAGTAGTAACAATTTATTCTTTAGATTGTAAGCACTGAAAAGTGCCATTCTTTAAAAAATGTAAAACGTGCTGTTGCGCTGTTATATCTTTCGTGGTCGATGAATTTACAATTAGAACGAACCTCCCCTCTTGTTTCATTACCTGTGCTGATAACTTATATGCACATGGATCACTGAACTTATGAAGCTGATATAGCCACGTAGCTATATAAAAATATTTAAAAAAAAATGATTACTTTGAAAAGGTGAGCTGGGAAGTTACAGAAGCAAGTTTATAAAAAATATTTTGTACTGAACTCCCCATTTTCATTATTTGAAAATTGCTTTCTGTTTTGTTCTTCTCGAACAATGTGATTCTTATGTTAAAGCACTGTACCAGTTTAGAAGTTAGTCTTTTAATACCGGTGTTAGAATCTAGAGTTTGTCTAAATAGAAAAACGGTACAAATAGTTTTTGCACATCATTAATGGTTCAACCTCCTTTTGGATTTTTTTGTAAAAAACCGTGTAGACGGGTTTGACAGTTGGAAAAGGTAGTTTGAGTTGTTACAAGAAGCCTCTCATCTAGAGGTTCATCAATTTTTTAGTGGAACCATTATCAAATAAACAATTAAAGTACCAAAATCACTCTTTTATTTATAACCCTGAATGGCTTAGATTTAGACGTTTGCGGTCAAGAGTGAACTTTTAGAGAAAACAATTATCTTTAAAATGAGACTTTTTAGATTAAAATTGCGCTATAAATAAAAAAGTTATTGCAAAAAAGGAGGCAAAATGGCTATTTTTAAATATTGTTAATAACTTTTTAATTAGTTATTAGAATTAAGTGAAATGTTTATGATCTGTGAGTTGTCATGTATTTTATTAGTATGCAAAAAAATGGGCGCGATCGGTGTAGTAGTTTTTGCAAAATTCTAATTGTTTTTCCCGTTTTTTGAAAAACTCAACAATTTCTAAGTCCTGTCCAGTCGATTTTTCTAAATGGATCTTAACCAACTTGCGCTCATCCTCTTCGTAAATACTTATATTAACGTTCTATGTAAAAAGACAATAAGTTTTTTAATGTTTATTTATAAAAAAAGGCTTAACAAAAATATAGGTTTTTAAGCTTATAAACATTTACAATAACTTGGTTGGTTTTTGTTCAAACTTTATGGCAATGATTTATTCGAAAAGCTGATTCAAAAAGACGCTTATAAAAAGAAAAAAAAAAGCCCCACAACCTTTGTGAGCCAAGATAGCTCTTTTTGTAAAAAAATCACCGTCGCTACAATAATTAATATTAAAGGCTGAAAATAACAAGGTTTTTAGAAGAAGAGTTGAGGTTTCCAATGGCACTTTCAGCGTTTAAAAAAAAAACGAACATCCTTTAACGGAGAGCATTATGAACAAAGAGTAATTGCGCCTTGTTACTTTCCTGCTCGGAGACCACGGAGTGGGGGAAGCCGGCTGGGCGCTTGGCACGGCTCTTCTGAAAAGTGAGCGCCCGGCTTCAAATCGGACCGCTCGAACAAAAGGTTTTATTTCGGGTTGTACTTGACCAAAATTGCTCATTCTTTTTTTAAACTGGGATACAATGAAGAAATAATAACAATTAACATACTCTCTGTGCAAAATTGATTTATCCAAAGACGCCAAAGGTTATGATTACATTAAATATTTTTATATACTCTAATTATAGTACTTCAATTTGTATGTATTTTTATTAATTATTGTTTAATAATTACACTCATAAATAAATATTTTATGACACACCAAGTAGGTTGCACAGAAAGTATGTTAATTGTTATTATTTCTTCATTGTATCTCAGTTTAAAAAAAGAATGAGCAATTTTGCTTTGTCCGATTTGAAGCCGCGCGCTCAATTTTCAGGACAGCTGTGCCAAGCGCCCAGTCGGCTTCCCCCACTCCGTGGACTCCGAGCAGGAAAGTAACAACGCGCAATTACTCTTTGTTTATAATGCTCTCCGTTAATCAATGTTCTGTTTTTTTAAATTCTGAAAGTGCCATTGGAAACTTCAACTCTTCTTCTAAAAACCTTGTTATTTTCAGCCTTTAATATTAATGATTGTAGCAACGGTGAATTTTTTTTAAAAAAGAGCTATCTTGGCTCACAAAGGTTGTGGGGCTTTTTTTTTCATTTCTAAAGCGTATTTTAGAATCAGCTTTTCGAATAAATCATTACCATAAAGTTTGAACAAAAACCAACCAAGTTATTATAAATGTTTATAAGCTTAAAAACCTATACTTTTTGTTAAGCCTTTTTTTATAAATAAACATTAAAAAATGTATTGTTTTTTTACATAGAACGTTAATATAAGTCTTTACAAAGAGAAAGAGCCCAAGTTTGTTAAGATTCATTTAGAAAAATCGACTGGACAGGACTTAGAAATTGTTGAGTTTTTCAAGAAACGGGATAAACAATTAGAATTTTGCAAAAACTACTAGACCGATCGAGCTCATCTTTTGCATACTTATAAAGTACATTATAACTCACAAATAATATACATTTCACTTAATTCGAACAACTATATAAAAAGTTATTAACAATATTTAAAAATAGCCATTTTGCCTCCTTTTTTTGCAATAACTTTTTTATTTATAGTGCAATTTTAATTTAGAAAGTCTCATTTTAAAGATAATTGTTTTCTCTAAAAGCTCACTATTGACCGCAAACGTCTAAATCTAAGCCATTTGCAGTTATAAATAAGAGTGATTTTGGCACTTCAATTGTTAATTTGATAATGGTTCCACTAAAAAACAAATGAATCTCTAGATGAGAGGCTTCTTGTAACAACTCAAACTACCTTTTCCAACTATCAAATCCGTCTAATTTGATTCGCCCATTAATAAATTGTTGTCTCCTCGTCCCGAATTTCGGCAGGACTTATCTTTTCCGGAATGTCGAAACGGTTTTATATGTTTTACGTTTTACTCCGATGGCGGCTCTGGTGTGGGCCGAAACGACCGCAAAGGTTCTATAAGTTCCTAATGTGGAGATGTTATCGTTTAATTGTTGGACGTTTACTTGAAACTTATCGGAATTACACCGTACGGCATAAAAACCGATAAACCGTACGGTGTGTGAATTTTTTCCTCTTGGAAAGTTCGAGATAAGGTGATAGTGCGCTCCTATATTGCGATGGTATTGACTTTTCCCACATTAAAATTGACGTCAAGTGAACGAAGTGTACAATGATCTCTTTAGAGAGTGGACTGTATATAGATATCTCTCGTAACTCGCGGGTGGCTGCGGAGATGGATCTTGTCTCCAGGTTGTAAGGCTCGTGATCTCTCGAAGTTCTTGAAGTCCTTGTAGTTTGGAGAGAGGGCGTGACGTACTTCTCCGGGTTTGGATCTGAGGGCGTATCGTGCAGATCCGGGGTTCGAGGTTCTAGTAGTTTGGAGAGAGGGCGTGACGTACTCTCCGGGTTGAAGTTTGTTAGGTTTTGGGTTGTCGGGTTAAGTGGCGCGAAGAAAGATCACAACACACTGTCGTTTTGAGCATACTAGGGTGTACTGGTTTATTACCAAAATTTCACAAGCTTTTATACATCTTCAAATTACATTGGTTAAATGGAAAATTAAGTTTTGTTATCTTTCGGCGTCCTAGATTGTAATTTCCCTGACCTAGCTGTGTGCTTGACCTTACGGAGTCAGTTGTTTTAATACCCTCTTTAATAGTTATTAATTACTTAATAATTGATTACTTTATCAACAAGCACTAGATTATTTTCCTGACTCAGTTGTTCTAATTAATGTTTGATTACTTAATTTGCAAGTGGAAATTTCACCTAAGATGTTTTTAATAGCAAGCTGCTCTAATTCCCTATTTAATGGTTATTAATCCCTAATTGATGAATATGTTCCCTAAATTCCTTATTAAATCCCTACAAGATGATTATGTTCCCTAAATCCTTATTTAAATCCCTACAATTCTACTTAACTCTCTTTAATGTTGATTGTAGAGTCAACATCAATTGAAATTTTGAGTACCTATTCTACATTAGATATAATGTATAAAAAAAGTTTTGTAACGTTTTTGGCTAAATCTACTTTGAGGAGTACTTTATGTCGTTGTTCGGTTTGTTGCTTGAATTACCCCCTATATAATATAAGAGAAAGTACTCTGATGAACACATCACGATTTTTTAAATTCATATAATTCAAGGTATTTCAGATTCAAATAATGAAAAGTATGAGAATTACGAGATGTGGCATTTTCCAAAGTCCCTTAACGAACAGAAGTTGTAACGACACTCGTACATAAAAATTACAAATTCAACAGTCGTAAAAATGTTTATTACTTGAAAAGAAGATTTATTTTAGAAAGGTAACAAAATTTCAGCAATTTTCTGTGTGGTAATATTTATAAAAATGTTTTCTAAACTAAACCGCACTTTCCATCTGCCACACTATTCCTGAATAATTTACACTACTTATACGGGCATACTTAATTTTTATGGTCTCCTTTATTACAGAAAGATGAAACATGTAATTATTGATAATATAGCTAACTTCGTTTAATTAATTACTAAACGAAAATTTCAAAGAAAAATTGGGCATTTTAATAGTCGAATCCGTATAAATTCGGCATTAGAAATTTAATCAGTTACCAAACAGGGAAACTAACCGCATGCCAATATCATAACTCAGCTCTCGTATGCGTTTAATATCAACGCTTAATTGACTTGTTTATGGAACGAAATCCAGATGGCATGGTTAGGGAATTCACATAATTTGGACGTCAAGAGTGTGTTTCAAAAATATTACGCCATATGTCGTGGCGGTTTCGTTAAAATATTCGATGTGTAATTTATACGCGAAACTGGATCACTACGAGTGAGGATGATCCAACTCCGAATGCGTTCCATTATGAGGATTAGAAAATGCTACTACGCCAGCTGGAAAAATATCGTTCTTGCATAATACAACGTAATTACAGTCTTATAGTGACGTTTGAAAATTCTTTAATAAAACGGGGATTTTAATCCGCGCTGTGTAAAATATATAAAAAAAAAATATTATTTTTTTATTTTTATTATTAAATTAAAAAAAAAATGTGTAAAATTTTTCATTGGATTGAAAAATGATGTATGCTAATCATCATGTGATTAATCTTGTAGAAATTGATTGACAGATGCAAACACTCAACAGACAACCTTACAACCTTCTTCTAACACCTCACCTTCAACCTTCAATCTGCTTCTTAAAGCCAACCTGCTTGGTTCATTTTTGTGACTCAGAATGTGAAACGGTTGATCTATCCGTATTTTGAGAATATTGATATATTGAGTATATGAATATTGGACCAATTTCTAATTTTAAAATTCTTTTATCTAATATCGTCGACTCTCATGTTCGTTGCATTTTTTAATTAGTAGGTATGTTAATATAATTTTTAAGTTTTATTTATATGAATTAATTTTAATAATTTTTTAATAAATAAATAGTTATTTTTTTATTTTATTATTTATTTATTAAAATATTTTTTTAATATTTAATTATATTTTGAATAATTAATTATAGGCTCAGTAGAAACCTAAAACTCGGTAAGGTTATGGATTAGCCCACAAATGACTCGAGAAACCTTAAAACCTTAAACCAAATAATTACAAAGCTATTAGTCCAGTCATTATAGGGTGTTCACCTAGGAAAATCAACATACCCGGTATATTAACACGAAAAAACTTCTATTGTGGCATCCTAAAACTTTTCTAAAGTTTTACATATAATTGGATGGCCGCAAGTTTTAAAGTCGGGGGTCAAAAGTCACAAAAATCTATTTTTTCTATATTTTTTGCTAATATCTCGTTTTCTATGGGTTTTACGCTATTTGTATTTATTATCAAAATTGTACAGAATTAAATTCTCTACAACTTTTGTCTTTAACATTTCTTCATACCTCTAACTGTTTTCGAGATAGAGGGCGGAGAGCGCGCGATCAGAGAATCATGTGATAAGGGTAATTTACTCGTCATTTTTCGGTTTTTTGAATTTTTCTCGAAATTGACTTCAAGAATTTTTTTTAAACTTTGAATATTTATTGTACTACTAAATAGGTATAAAAAAGTTTTCTAGCGTTTCAGGATAAATGTTCTGTGAAGGGCACTTTATACTTGTCAATTTTCGGTTTTTTCAATTTTTTTCGAAATCCACTCCACGAATTTTTTTTTAAACTTTGAATATTTATTCTACTATTGAATATGTATAAAAAAGTTTTCTAACGTTTTTGGCTAAACCTTCTGTGAAGGATACTTTAAGGTAACTTGAATGGTTCAACCACCTGTAACCACCTCTTGCATAAAATAGATTTTAAAACATAATAAAATAAATAAATAATAAAATAAAATAAATAGAGTAATAAATACTCTAAGTAATAAGTAATAGTAGATTGAAGATCAGGGCGTGACGTGATCTCTTTGAAGTTCTTGAAGTTCTTGTAGTTTGGAGAGAGGGCGTGACGTACTTCTCCGAGTTGGATCTGAGGGCGTATCGTGCAGATCCGGGGTTTGAGGTTCTCGTAGTTTGGAGAGAGGGCGTGACGTACTCTCCGGGTTGAAGTTTGTTAGGTTATGGTTTCTCAAACATCAACTCAATATGATACTCATTCATCGTCGTCATTTTTAAATCAGGATTTACTAGCACCAAATACAGATCTACAGTCAATTCACCTTGCATCCTATGTTACCAATACCATACCAAACTCACTAAATGAAGCACATAATCAACAACAAGATGGTACTTACCAGTATTCTGACTTACAGTCGCATGAATTACTTAAGACTCGAAATATTCTAAAAAGAGCATTTGAAGACTGACGGTAATTCATTTTTAAGGTAATATTTTGAGTCACACCAGTATTGTACTATTATTAATAAATTGTCGGTAACAACAAATTCCTAGTCTATTTTTTGTACACTTACTTATCAATATTGTACAGATTTAAATTCTCTACAACTTTTGTCTTTAACATTTCTTCATACCTCTAACTGTTTTCGAGATAGAGGGCGGAGAGCGCGCGATCAGAGAATCATGTGATAAGGGTAATTTACTCGTCATTTTTCGGTTTTTTGAATTTTTCTCGAAATTGACTACAAGAATTTTTTTTAAACTTTGAATATTTATTGTACTATTAAATATGTATAAAAAGTTTTTTAGCGTTTTTGGATAAATGTTCTGTGAAGGGCACTTTATACTTGTCAATTTTCGGTTTTTTCAATTTTTTTCGAAATCCACTCCACGAATTTTTTTTTAAACTTTGAATATTTATTCTACTATTGAATATGTATAAAAAAGTTTTCTAACGTTTTTGGCTAAACCTTCTGTGAAGGATACTTTAAGGTAACTTGAATGGTTCAACCACCTGTAACCACCTCTTGTGAAAAATAGATTTTAAAATATAAATAAAATAAATAAATTATAAAATAAAATAAATATAGGAATAAATACGATAATACTGCACACGTTGAACTTAACCAAATTGGTATTCATATCAGTTGACCTATCAATAATACTGAAGTGTCAGTCATTAATTTTTAACTGTAACCACCTCTTTGCGTAAAATAGATTTTAAAACATAATAAAATAAATAAATAATAAAATAAAATAAAATAGATTTTAATTCTTCCCTATGATTTTTTTAAAATTAAATGATAGGATATAATTAGGGCGCAATACATCATTACAAGCGCAAGACGTGTTTTATTTTTCTAAACGTTGTGCAAGATGGATCGAATCGGAATGTGCGTGACATGGAATGTCCAACAATTTGTCACGTAATTCTGCTAACAAGCCTCGATAAATCATGGAAATGAAAATCGATTAGGTCGTGCTGCGCGCCGATTATCCTTTACTTCTACAAATATGTCCCATTACAATACAAAATTAATGATTATTGTCATATTTTGTGAAATAAGAGAAAGCCGAGATATTCGCGCAATAACAAAGCGTACCTATTATTAATAACGACACGTTTGACGTGCGTAAGTAAAACCCTCCTCGTCGAGAATACCAACAAAGGTTCGATTTTATTTCCGTACGTACACGGACGGCTTATTAACCATCGTGACGTCTATTCTATTCTCCACTCTCTGTTCTCACTGCCAGCCTTTTTTAACCATCTATTAATGTAATTATCTTTTTGTCGGGCTTTGAAATGCTCCCATTTATGGTCAGATGAGAAACGCTGCCGTTCGATGATGATACCTCTTCGGATGCCTAGCCACCACAATTGAAGCAATTTATTAGAACGGTATCGGGCCGGAGAAATTGGTGAAGGGAGATTTTTACAACAATTCGGATTCAGAGACAATGGGCCTCTTGTTTTCCGCTAACCCGACGTCGATTATTTGTCGAAGCGAGAATGTTAACGAGGTACATGGACATTGCGCAAAACTATGGGATGACTCGTAGTTTTTGTCTTATGGGAACCACATCGACAGGTGAAATAAGCCAAGAAAGCCGAAAGAAATTCAATTACTGATCCCAATTGTAACGCCGAATGTAAAACTTACTTTAAACAACATATTAATATTAATAATATAGTATTATACTAGTTTAATAAGGCAGAGTACTGTCACACGAAAGTTTAAAACACGACGAGCGAAGCGAGGAGTGCTTTAATACAACGAGTGTGACAATACGTCTTATTAAACGTGTGTAATATACTATTTCACGCTGCCGCTATCGTAAATAGCTTTTATATACATAGATACGTAGCATGAAAATGGCACATAACATTCGTGTATTATTTTTCCTTGACGACGGAATGTAAATACTGTCATTTACATTCCTAGGAAAATCAAAAGAGTAAATCAGTAAAGTGAAACCGGAAACTTAAATTTTGTATAATTGTGTCCATAAAGTCATAACATCTGTCGAAAACATTACCTGAACACATGTTCCAAAAAATGTAAAAATCATATTACTACCGTCATCAGCAATTATTTGCATGAATTATTCATTAGAATCGATTTAAATTGAAACAGTGTCACTGCTTTAACTTTCTTCGCCTATTTACGACCGATCAACCTTTTATCCGAAATTTCGACAGAAACGGATCACATCATCGCCGATCGCATTTTCGTAACTTTCCGTATTTATTACATCCTTTCGACCTTATCTGCATATGTCATCTGTGAATTAAACTTCGGAACGTGTCGAAGAGCGTATCAAGAATTGGATCAAGGCAGACGGAAGTATGAGCTTTATCTCCATTATGCCCATCGTTAAAGTGATAATGGACGAAATGGACGGCGTGTCGTAAAAAAATTAGCGATACGCTAACGTATAAGCATATGTTGTTTGTGAAACGTGTATAAGGAGGATAATAAATACATAAAATAATAGTTTAAATATTAAATTTGTGATAAGTTGAGAAGTAAATGTATTCAGTGTCATAGCATACGGATTGAATCGTAAGGCAGCTCTGATTAGAAATTCTGTAGTACCCTAGTACCATAAACACTTGCAGTATCCCAGAGTAAGGATCAGTAATGCTGAGGATGACCTCTGGTTGAACCAACATTAATTCTAGCGAAGACAGTATAATTTGATTCTTCGTAAACTTACCTAAAAATTGGAACTAACGTATTCTAAGGAAAAACGTGTTGAATAGAGGGGATAACAAGTAGTAAGAGGTCTTTTATTGGTCAAAATAAGTAGTCAGACATGTGGAACGCCACTTGTCAAGTTATAAGTAAACCTGCATTTTCGAGACCAATTTTATCTAGCTTAAATTCCATTTAAAATTTTAATTTTTAATTTAATTTAATAAATAAATACATAACTTAAATAACAGTTTTAAATTTTACTGCAAGTTTTTGGCGTTTTTAGGGTGAATATTAACCGAGACTGTACCCCAATCAGTTTTGTGTCTATGAGTCCCTGAGTTTATTGGTTTATGATTAGAGATTGGATTCTATATAAAATTCATATCTTTATTTGGTCCATCTCGATTGATAATAACTTCTCTCTGTTTGTCCTGCTAACCTCCCAGACCTCTGATCCACATAGGACTACAGTTCCTTTTACGACAATCAGTTCCTTTTTTTAATCCAAACATCCAGGGACCGTCAATTCTTGCACCATGGTCTCTATTATTGCCGATATCTGCTTCGCTGTCTTCGGATAGTGCAACAGCATCACCATTTAGTACTCGACCACGATTATATTTTCGTCGCAAACTTGTCTTTGGATAGGAAAATCTTCGGTACCTACCATCTGGCCTCTCCTATAGTAAGAGACTATTTCTCCGCATATTTCCCTACACATGTTGTACCAGTCCTGACCAGTCCAGAAGTTCCTAAAACTATATTCTACTCTATTGAAAATTGGTATTTCCTCCATTAACAAAATATTCTGCAAACTCTTCCCTGGTCTGCCTAGCAAGATTAGACGAAAAATTTCCTCCCACATGTCTAATATTTGGTATTACATCATTTAACTTGTTATTTTCTGTATGCATAGACAGAGTTTCAGAGGAATTCAAAAAGTTGTGCAGTATACAACAACAGATTATGATAGATTCAGTGGTTTTCAGATTTGTGTTCATTGATCGTGTAAATATACGAAATGTACTACAAAGAATGCCAAAGGCATTTTCAGCTACCCCTGGTTTAGTGCGAAAGGATCATCACCAAATGCAATATGGAACTTTTTTGTTTCTTCCAGGTAGGGGTGCAGCTTTTGGAATGTTTAACGACTTATTAACAAAACAAAAATTAACACGAAAGTGTGCAATGATCTCTTTAGAGAGTGGACTGTATGTAGATATCTCTCGTAACTCGTGGGTGGCTGCGGAGATAAATCTTGTCTCCAGGTTGTAAGGCTGAAGACGGTCTTGTAGATTAAAGATCAGGGCGTGACGTGATCTCTTTGAAGTTCTTGAAGTTCTTGTAGGCGGAGATCAGGGCGTGACGTGATCTCTTGAAGTTCTTGAAGTTCTTGTAGTTTGGAGAGAGGGCGTGACGTACTTCTCCGAGTTGGATCTGAGGGCGTATCGTGCAGATCCGGGGTTTGAGGTTCTCGTAGTTTGGAGAGAGGGCGTGACGTACTCGTAGGTTATGGTTTCTCAAACATCAACTCAATATGATACTCACTCGTCGTCTTCATTTTTAAATCAGGATATACTAGCACCAAATACAGATCTACAGTCAATTCACCTTGCATCCTATGTTACCAATACCGTACCAAACTCACTAAATGAAGCACATAATCAACAACAAGATAGTACCAGTATTCTGACTTGCAGTCGCAGGAATTACTTAAGACTCGAAATATTCTAAAAAGAGCATTTGAAGACTGACGGTAATTCATTTTTAAGGTAATATTTTGAGTCACACCAGCATTGTACTATTATTAATAAATTGTTGGTAACAACAAATTCCTAGTCTATTTTTTGTACACTTACCTTCAAATATTCATGCTGTAAAATAGCTGTAATAGCATTACACACTTCTGGAACA
This sequence comes from Cryptocephalus moraei, assembly GCA_946251905.1. Lineage (NCBI taxonomy): Eukaryota > Metazoa > Arthropoda > Insecta > Coleoptera > Chrysomelidae > Cryptocephalus > Cryptocephalus moraei. The sequence continues at coordinate 16,643,716 of OX276465.1, read as the reverse complement.
AAATTACCTATGGAGATTCGTGATATTCTGCTGAGAAATTTAAGGGATTTGTAGGAACTCCCACTTGCTAAATATCGTAAAGTAACAGCAAGGCGAACTTTTGAACTTACAGAGCTTCTCATATGAGTGTCTTGTTTAGTAATCAAGTGCTTAATCTGGAAAGATTTCAAGTTTTAATATAACTCTGTATGTTATATGTATGCAGTTATTATATTCTTACCTTTTCGTGCAGTTCTAAGAATTTGGTATATGGGAGACGTGTAAAATTTTGAAAATCCCCGTGTGCTGGTAATAATTCCGCCAAAAGATTGTCTTCCAGATCGAACTGTGGTCTATTCAATAAAGGCGTTTCACCCAATACCTTTTTTTGCTATAATTATTTTTATTCGTTGACAACTTTTTTTTAACCAATAAACACAGCACAGCACCTTTGGCTATGTCTCTTTTAGTTAGCCCCATTTTGCATACTTCGATAACTATTTACAGTAGTGTGAATCAGGACATAACAGTAGAGATATTGCAGTTTAGGTATCCCCCAGCAAACAATTGAACTGTTATGAGTTATGACAGTTAACTGTTATGTGAAATTTTGCTTAAGTGAGGTATGCCCACTGATTGGTATTTATTGTTGCAGTCGTTCTTCGGCAGGACGTACAACAACATCGGCTCGATCTCGGAGTGCAAGAACAACGGCGAGTGCGTCATCAACAAGAAGAACCGCACCGCGTGCAAGGCGTGCAGGCTGCGCAAATGTCTGCTGGTCGGCATGTCGAAGAGCGGCTCGCGCTACGGCCGCAGGTCGAACTGGTTCAAGATCCACTGCCTCCTGCAGGAGCAGCAGCAGTCCGGCGCCGGGATGGCCGCCGCCGCCGCCGCCGCCGGCCTCCTCCGGCCGCACCCGTACCTCTCGCCGCTGTTCCGGAACCCCTCGGCGGCGACGCCGACGACGCCGTCGTCGAGGGAGGCGTCCGGCGGCGGCGGCGGCAAGTCCTCCGAGTCGTCGGACAGCGGCGCCTCGTCCGCCGACCCGGAGGACGAGATCCGCTCGTCGAGCGCGCTCAGCTACTTGAAGCCGTCGCCGTCGCCGTCGAGCGACAGGGACTACTACGCCCCCCTCCCCCACGTCGTCGTCGCGGGCAGGAAGCCGGCGGCGACGTCGCCGCACTCGAGCGACGGCGGCGACACCGGCACCACCTTCTCCTCGAGGAAGAGGGCGTGCGGCGTCGCCGCGATAGTTCCTAGGTGGATGCCGCCCGCGCAGGGCGTCGCCGACCCTTCGGCGTGGAGGGAGTTCTGGACGATGAGGGCGCCGCCGACGCCGGTCGCCGCCCCCGCTCCCGACCAGGACGAGCCGATCGACCTGTCGCTGAAGACGTTGCCGTCGCCGGCGTCGACGGCGTCCGGCGAGGACAGCGACCGCGAGCTGAGCATCGACGTCGGCGTCGAGGAGCCCGTCAAGTCGGTGCCGCTCGACCTGACGCTCGACAGGCAGCTCGCCGACGTCGGTAACTGAAGCGGTTGTGATGATGATGATATTTTGGTGGCGAAGAGGTCCGTTGAGGTCTGATCGATGTTCCTACAGTACTTAATTTTTTCTATTCGAATCTGTGTGGTCTGTCTTTGCGACGAGTTGTTCAGTAATTTCGACCCGATCCGAAACTATCAGCAGAAGGAATAAGTTCGAAAGCCATTCCCGCTCCTGGAATTACCCTAAGATTTTTCCATTTTCGAGAAGTCCCAAAAAAAAAATTTTTTTAACTTGCTCTAACTCGCGTGAATCAATTTTTGGATTTTTTTGCAGGAGCGCAGAATTTTTGTTTTTTAGTGTACTTTGGGGATTATTAATTTTTCCGTGTGTATTTTGGTTTTAAGTGCCAAAAGACGCGAAAAATGACAAAAAAATGAGAGGCAAATATGGGAAATATTCGTGTGGACCTCAAGCTCAAGTCCCACCTATGAATTCGGATCATCCTCACTGAATACTAGTCCATCTGAAAGTCTAGTATAATATTGTGAAATTCGTGCAAAAATGGAATTTTGATGAAATATTTTCGTTAAGGTTCCAAACATTCCTGATAAAGATTCCAAGATGTCTTGGAATTTCATAAATCTGGTGTCATATTTGTGATCAGCCAATCTTCAAGAGGAACCAAATATTCTACGAGATTCAGAGATTCAGCACCCTACATCATCGCCTTTATGTTCAAATTCATGATTGTTTGAAAAAATGGGTTTCATTTTGCACATTTTGACCTTTGAGGGCGTTGAGCCACCATATTTCAAAAACGACGGCAGATTGCATAAATCTAAGGACAGATTCGGAACCGATGATGATTTACAGAGGTCCATATTGCTGTCACCTCGAGTACCCAATACTTCTTCGAGATTTATTTGCTATGGACACAAGTCAAGTCCACAATGATCCGTAAGGGTAACAAAGGGTATTACATTTCGAGCAACTCGATTTCTAAAACATGTGTTTACCATCTGTATATGAGATGAGAGCGAGGATCTTCAGCAATGGTTAGCACGCCCTCTACTCATTACCGGGGTGATTTTCAACCAATAAGCGACGAGTAATAAGGGCTGCAATGCAACCGGCCAATAAGCGGAGATCGCGTTTCTCGTCGTAATTTAATTTTAAGAAACACTCTTCGTCTAACTACGAGAGAATCACTATCTATCTTCACCTATTCCGTTGTATTTTAAGTTGTTGCATTTAAATAGTTTAGTTGCAATTACGTGTTATCATTTCCCAACTGCTCACGCAATATTAAGTTGGCGCGTGAAGTGTGCTGGTCAGTTATAACGATCTAAGACAATCGAAATTTCTGATTCGTACGCGACGTTACAGTGCTCACTTCGGTGTTATCCGATAAATCACCTATCCAATAAAACTAACTGTTTTGGTAATTTTACCAATTATTTGGATGAAGTTACCAACTACTCTGGCAAATTTACCATGCATTTTTTACTGTGTATTTCACCAGTATTTTACAACAAGATATTTGCATACCAACCCTGACATAACATAAATTCCATCTTTTATTCAATCGCTATGTTCAATGACTATAATTTTCGAATTTGGCTCCAACTACACATCCCGTAGTAATTTGAAAAGGCCAAAAAGTGTAAAATGAAACCCCTTTTTCCAAACCAAATCATGAATTTGAACATGTAGGCGATAACGTAGGGTGCTGAATCTCTGAATCTTCTGAAAGATAGGCTCGATGGTGAGACGAAATTCAATATGGCGGATCCAAAATGGCGGCCCAAAATATGGAACAAAATGGGTTTTCGAAAAATTCCCACCAAATTCGGTATATAGGAGTTTTTGGAGTCTCTGATCACAAATATGACATCAGATGGGACTTGAGCTTGAGGTCCACACGAATATTTCCAACTTTTGCCACTCCCTTATCATGCTTAATTCAGCGTATTAGGCTGGTTTGTCCATTTTTTGTCATATTTCGCGTCTTTTGGCACTTAAAACCAAAATACACACAGAAAAGTTAATAATCCCCAAAAGTACACTAAAAAACAAAAATTCTGCGCACCCGCAAAAAAAAATCGAAAAAGTGATTCACGCGAGTTAGAGCAAGTTAAAAAAAATTAATTTTTTTGAGATTTCTCGAAAATGGAAAAATCTTAGGGTAATTCTGGGAGCGGGAATGGATTCCATAGAAAATGTTTGGTGATTTTTTGTAACTGGTGATAGATCTTACAAATCTGAAAAAGGAAAATAACTTCACGACCTGCGAGTTGTCTCCATTGAACGAACCCACTTTACCAATTCGGTGAAGTATTAATTTAGTTGTTGGGTGTTTAAGGATAACTTAGTCATTACTGAGGATGACGTGGTCTTTCAACGGAGTAATATAATTCTTATCTCTCATCTGTGAATTTCTCTGACATCCCATTATCAAAGGAGTTGTTTATATTAGACAGTTCTACACCTTTAATTTCTTTTAATTTTTCTTAGATTTGATACTTTCACCTTAACCTCAAGGAACCATTTTGTGAGGTTATGTATCTTCATTAGTTAACAAAACTCTCAGTGCTGGAGTAAAAATTTTGCTTGACAAGCTTGAGTTTTATAACTCTCACATAATTCAATTTAGCATCGACGAATTTTTTTGTCGGCTTTATACTGCCATAAGCAAACACAGTACAGGGTGTTAGAGGTTTGACTGCCTTTATTTTAATAGGTGATAGTATTCATCAAAAAAAAAACCAAGAAAACCTTGTAAACGGGACTCCTAAAACCAACCGTTTTCGAGAAAGGTCAAGTTATTTTATCAAGGCATTTCATCACAATTTGGCAACACCGACAAGAAATGATCCGTATACATGTAAACAGCTGTACGGTGTCAATGCTTCGCGACGCGTGCGATAAACTCGCGTTGTTGCCATACCACGTCATAGCCATTTTATCGAGTTGTATTGATTAGAATTTTATTTTATTCTTTAAAGAAAAAATTGTTTTGTTAAAAATTAAACATAAATACATTAAAAGAATACATCTTATGGTCATTTCATGAAGAAAATTATGTGAGATTCTGTAATAAAACTGAATTTTTCTACCTTAAAATTAGAAGTTTGCTAATTTTTTTCTCGAAAACAGTTGGTTTTTGGACCCCTGTTATATAAGGGTTTTTGTTTATTTTGGTGAATACTATCGCCTGTTAAAATAAAGGCAGTCAAACCCCTAACACCTTGTATGTCAAAATGGCTAGTTGATTGCTATATAATGGTGATCAAGTTCATTTATCTACTTTTTTCTTTTAGAGTTATTTCGAAATTTAAAGTAAATGCCCCTTTTCGGTAGTGAATTGATATTTTTGAACACAAATTCACCGTGACCTTCACAAAATGGAAAACCTTAAACTACTCTAAACATCATAAACTAGTTCAATAATGCAGTTTCCTAAATTATCACATTTTAGTAGCCAGTATGACTAGTAAATACCGTACTTCAAAAAAGGTATATTGTGTAGCATACCATTACAAAAATTGCTTTTTTCTGTAATAAAGTGAGTAGTCTAGAATGAGCATTCAATGTCCTAAATCCGTAGCATAGATCGATTTACGAAAACTGCTCATGTCCTCACCATAGAGATGACAATTGATTTACAACAATTAACAAATCGTGAGTAATTTCATACAGCCCTTTCTTAAATATCCCAAAAAATATTATTTGCGATTTTTGACATCTGCCAACTACTCAATCTACGACATACGTTTACTAAGACTTTTGAACGTAAAACTATCTACAGAACCACCCCTCGAAATTTGTGATGCATACATAATAACTTTCTGCTGATTGTGAATTAGATTGATTATTTCTAATATTTGATTTGGTTGTCTTTTTGAACAACTCGTCAAATTTAACAATTCCAAATCTCCACGTCTTATTTATGTAACGTTTTAGAAAGAAATGTTTGTGCCTTGGAAGTTATTTAACTAATAGTAAAATCAGGACAATATTTCTTTTTACAACTTTAACTGGATTCTATTCAACCAGTGAATCTTAAGCTTATCACCATGTTGGATGTCACTTTAAGATTTAAACCATACCGAGGATGAAATCCTCACTAAAACCCCTATATATAAAGACTTGGTTAACGAGAACAAGAAGTGATATTTAATCTCCGTCCAAAAATATTTTTTCTAGTATATTTATCTAACATTCTACATATAAAGCGTACCTGATTTTTCGAATATGCAAAACAAAAAGAAGTTAAGAGAGCACTTCGTTACGATACGCACTAAAAAAGTTTTAACAGAAAATCCATGTGATAGAGAACGTCACTCTTTAAACGCGAATGCTTCATATTTAAAGTAGTGAGCGGATCAATAATTCTAAACGAATTTTGTGTCAGTAGAGAATTTTATTTCCCTTCCAGTAACTTAGTTATTTGTTTTTTTTTTGTACATGTAAATACGTATAAATGGTCAGTTTATTTAACGGTAATTTTTAGGATTGTATAGCGTATATATTATTGTATATAGATCTTTTTTTAATTTATATTTATATGTTATTATTGTAATGAATGCCAGATACAGATACACACCCAGAGAAAAATCTGTTAGATAAGCGATTGAATGTATTATATGGCCAGTAAGGATGTGCCTTATGTTACACATTTTTATATTTTGCTTTTAATAAAATGTTTTGTTTTAAAGGGCTCTTATTATTTATCGATATCTCTTTTAAAATTGAAGTTCATCACTCAACTCTATTTTGGAAGTAATTGATTTTTTGACATTTTTTGGAAATTCAAAACAAAAGCGTAGAAAGTTATATTTCCGGAGTTACACCGTTTCAAGTTGCTCAGAAAACCTCACCCTACACGACTACTCTCACGTTACGCCCTGAGAGTTGTACGAGATCGTCAAGCTAAGAGAACATCTAACTTCGAGATCTTCAACCCCGGATCTGCACGTTACGCCCTCAGATCCACCTGGAGAAATACGTCACGCCCTCTCTCCACACAACTAGAACTTCAACTCCAACAACTTCAAGAGATCACGTCACGCCCTGATCTCCAAACTACGAGATCGTCTTCAGCCTTACAACCTGGAGACAAGATACATCTCCGCAGCCGTTCATGAGCCAATGAGAAATCTATACAGTCCACTCTCTTCACATTTCGTTCATTTAGATGAAAACTTTCATGCTATGTGGGGAAGCAAGTCTTATAGGTTTGATGCTGGTTATCTGGTGACTGTGGATGAAACATTAACCACATCTTTTGAGGGCTCTTAGAGGTCGGGCCACATGAAAATGGGAACGGCGCAGAGACACGGTTTGGTAAATACGATTTGAAATATATTCGTATGGAATATTCATTTCTTATTTCCTTTAAACGGATGCTAATTACGACAATTGAGACTTTTTCAGAAAACGTTGGAAGGTAAAACCTTCTCAGACCCTGTAGAAAAATTCTGATATAAACATTAACTATTATGTACTGCTGTTAAATTAAAAATTAGACTTAACGATACTATTTACATATTCTACTGAAACCTTATGTTTACAGTGGACAACTGATTTTAGGCTACTTGTCAATAGTAGTAATTGTCTTCAACACATCGTTGTACCATTATTTTAAGAAATAATGAATAACTCAATACAATGTCAATCTTACATTGAAATTGAACACTTTTTCACCTTAATTATGGTACTGCAAGCTCAAAGCCCAGAACTTGTGTTTCGACTAATTAAGTTAATGGAAAATGAAGCCAAAAATGGAATATCCATTCCGTCGACCAAAGTATCGGAACGTGTTTGTGCAGCTCTTGGTATATATCCAAGACTACTGTAACGAGAATTCGATGGGAAGGTGCTGAAGTTGATCAGAGCGGAGGGACCTTTGTAACACTACTCAATAAAGAAACAAAACCATGCACGGTGACCAAAGTTACCATTGACATGGAAGATTTTCAACGGCGACACATTTATAATTATCAACAAAGTTCGTCCAACAATAGACTGTTTGTTGATATCCATGAGACAGGACCGTCCATTTGAAGGTAGCAAAACATCTTTAAAAAGACTTTTAAATAAAATTGGGTTCAGGTAATTTTCAAAGGCGTGTGCGCGGTGTGCGCTACCCTTTAACACAGCGGGGTTTCATACGAGTTCGGACCCAGCCTACCTGCTTGAAGTGAGTCCCTTCAGTAGAATGAAATATTTTTCAAGGGGGGCAAGGAAAAAGAGGCAAGGAAACTGATTTTGGGGGATAATAGGGGGATGTTTTACAGGGCGAAAATATATCGTTCCTAGGAAACTTACGAAAAACCGACGATAGTACCCTAACTTTCCTGAAATTGATCAGTATGAATCGCACCTGTTATCTGCAATAATTTTACCTGCGGCTATTGATAGCTTCAGTAAGTGAGAGGGTTGTAATGGAAGCAACTAAATATTCAAACTTACTTTATAAAAATTTTTTGACTTCTATAAAAGGTCGGGAAACGCTGGACTTGACGAGACCACTTGTCCCTTATGTATTTTGGTGCGTTGATTACGAAAATAGGGGTTATAACTTGCAGCAATATGGTTGGAACAACCCTAAAATAAAAAAACGCCACTACATAGGGGTGTCTTTCGACTGTACTGCGGAATTCCCTCAAGAATCCTCCTGCGGACATTTGACCTTGCCTATTCAGTTTCTGTTTCAATTTTTTCGAAAACCCACCCTTTGGGAGGGGTCTTTCTTGCATGTGGGGGTTGTAACATCCCTTTTCGCATGATGCGACTCTGATTTTGAATATCAGCGACCGAAAGAAACTGAATAGGCAAGGTCAAATGTCCGCGGGAGGTTGTGTAAGGGAATTTCGCAGTACAGTCGAAACACGCCCCTATTAAGGGGCGTTTTTTCAAATGTAGGGGTGTTCCAACCGTTGCTGCAAGTTCCAACCCCCATTTTCGTAATCAGCGCCCCAAAATACATAAGGGACAAGTGGTCTCGTCAAGTCCAGCGGTTCCCGACCTTTTACCGTTATTAAATGGACTAAAAAATGTGTTTTTAACTGCTGAATGCCTTTTCTGTATTATTTACCCAATTTATAAGCAATAATGTACGTGGTTTGTATACAAATTATCGTCATATCATAGACACAATATTATAAACTACATATTACAAAATATGATAAAACTTATTATATTATTGCTGTATCATTAAATAAACCTACAATTAATCGAAACAGAAAAATTAAACGTCAAGCTCAACGATATTAAATTTTATATTTTATTTTGTATGATTTAATTTCCGAAAAGTTGTACATGCGCGAAGGATGATTCATATTCCCATTTTCATGTGGTCCGATCTCTCTAAGCCCTATAGAACCTGGTTTCCAGGTTCCAGGTCCAGGCAAACCTCTCGGTAGGTTCCTTTCTGAATCGTCACCTCGTTAACCAATCAATTAATTAACGAATTAATCGGCCGTAACGACAAAGTGTGCCGTGGCCGTCCATCGAGCGGAGGAGGGATCGTCGATTCTTCTCCAACGTTGTTCCTTTTTATTCTCTCGTCTCCTCGTCTTCTGTTCTTGCGTCGTCCGTCGTTGTGTCCCTGCCGATCCTGAGCGACATATCGCGTGAGCCGTGAACGCAGATGTGTTCAGCGATACCGAGGAACAAGTGAGCATCTAGGCGGCGTGGGCGCGCGACAACTGTACCGCCAGCCACCCAGGGAGATGTGGTCACGCAAACACGCAAAGAAACGAGAGAAGAGGAAGGACGAGGAGGAAGAGGCGACGACGTATCGAAGGAGCGAGGACTCCCTCGATGTCCTAATAGGCGAATCAAATTCAATTTTTTTTTGTAAAAAAAAACTGTGTAGACGGGTTTGACAGTTGGAAAAGGTAGTTTGAGATATTACAAGAAGCCTAGAGACCTAGAGATTCTTTTATTTATAACTCCAAATGACTTAGATTTAGACGTTTGCGGTCAACAGTGAACTTTTAGAGAAAACAATTATCTTTAAAATGAGACATTCTAAATTAAAATTGCACTATAAATAAAAAAGTTATTGCAAAAAGGGGGGCAAAATGGCTATTTTTAAATATTGTTAATAACTTTTTAATTATTTGTTCAAATTAAGTGAAATGTTTATAATTTGTGAGTTGTAATGTACTTTATAAGTATGCAAAAGATGGGCTCGATCGGTCCAGTAGTTTTTGCAAAATTCTAATTGTTTATCCCGTTTCTTGAAAAAATCAACAATTTCGAAGTCCTGTCCAGTCGATTTTTCTAAACGGATCTTAACGAACTTGGGCTCATCCTCTTCATAAAGACTTGTATTAAAGTTCTATGTAAAAAAACAATAAGTTTTTTAATGTTTGTTTATAAAAAAAGGCTTAACAAAAAGTATAGGTTTTTAAGCTTATAAACATTTACAATAACTTGGTTGGTTTTTGTTCAAACTTTATGGCAATGATTTACTCGAAAAGCTGATTCAAAAATACGCATTTAAAAAGCAAAAAAAATGCCCCACAACCGTTGTGAGCCAAGGTAGCCCTTTTTTAAAAAAATTCACCGCCGCTACAATAAATAATATTAATGGCTGAAAATAACAATGTTTCAAGAAGAAGAGTTGTAGTTACCAATGGCACTTTCAGCGTTTAAAAAAACCAAACATTGTTTAATGAAGAGCATTATAAACAAAGAGTAATTGCGCGTTGATTACTCTCCTGCTCGGAGTCCACGGAGTGGGGGGAAGCCGACTGGGCGCGTGGCACAGCTCTCCTGAAAAGTGAGCGCGCGGCTTCAAATCGGACCGCTCGGAAAAAAGACTTTATCTCGGGTCGTACTTGACCAAAATTGCTCATTCTTTTTTTAAACTGGGATACAATGGAGAAATAATAACAATTAACATACCTTCTGTGCAAAATTGATTTATCCAAAGACGCCAAAGGTTATGATTACTTTAAATGTTTTTATGTACTCTAATTATAGTACATCAATTTGTATGTATTTTGATTAATTATTGTTTAATAATTACTGTTCAAAGTCTGTTGCAGAATGATCTTTTACAAGTGTATAATTGGTACAATAAAAACTCCCTCCATGTCAATGCTACAAAAAGTAACTACGCAATAATTCATAACTACAATAACAATCGCATTATAAATGTTGATGTAACCATTGATCACCAATTGCTAAAAAGTTAGTTGCAATACATTTCTTGGTTTAATTATAGATGAAAATCTTAACTGGAAGGCTCACCTTGACCGTGAAACACATTAAGGAATTTGAACTCCATTGAAGTACTGCTGTCAGTCTACCATGCGCAAGTATCGTCAAGGCTAAGGTACGGAGTTTGTTTCTGGGGAGCCTCGCCAGCAGCCAAGACGGTATTTATATTGTAATGCGAAAAGTAAACAGCGCGAGACGTATTTACTCGTATCGGACCTGGGCGGCTACCTCAAAAGAATTGAAGAAGTAATTTATGACCTTCTGGATATTTTCCACGTAAACATTATTAAAAGAACAATCGAGTGCTTTGTGGAAACATCGAGCAAATATTAGTAAATTCGGGAAAACATTATGGGGGGCTATAAAAGCGCACGCGGCGGACGAGAGATTATTATTAGTAGACGGAAACCGCGACAGTAAATAAGTGAAATAAATTAACGATTAAGAGTGTGATATAAATTAGTTAGTTAAGTGTGTTATATAAATTAGTTTAGTAATAGTGTAAATAAATTAAGTAAGTGTCTAGTGTACAATTAGTATTAGTGTAAATAAATTAGAAAATAAACATTACAATATGTCAGAAGAGAATAGTCCACTGTATAACTGGTTTATCACAAAGTACCTCCTATAAGGATGCATTCCGGAGGTTAAGAATTCTCACTTTACCTTGCATTGCAATACTCGAGCTACTACTATGGCTTTTAAAGATCAAAATGTAACTTTACAAAATAATGATATTCATATCACTATTTTACTCGTATATAGGATTGCTTTATAGTCACAGGTTTTTTCTGGTATAGTGATTTATATAGTGATCTGAGTAGCTATGTAAAAAGTTCTAAAAACTTTTCTATTTTTGAAAACAATTTGAAATCGTTTTTACCTGAAACATGTTATTACAGCATTGAGGAGTCTCTTACGCGGTCTGTGTGACTATTGTGTTTTCACTGTTTGTCTTGTATTCCTAGTATTCGTATGTATTTTTGTAATGTATGTAATTGTATGTAATTTTTAATTTTGAGATCCTCTGTTTTTCTTTCTCTTTTTGTACATTTGACCATGTACATTTGACGTGAAAATGTCACCACTTTGGTCGAACTGCCGCTAAGAATTAGTAATTTTCCACCAAATACAATTGGTAAAATGACAAATGTGACGTAAATTTCTAGTAGTATTACACCTTATAGTCCAGTAAATGAAGGAAAAAGCCTGGGTTAAATTCTGCAGAGGGATGAAACCGAAGCAATTGTAGATTTCTCCTTGGCCTTTCGAAATACTGAAAAGTGCCGATTTTCCGGGTACCGCGACATGATGGAAAATGGCCCTCAATTTCAAAAAATCCATTTTCCGCCAATATCTCCGAGAATATGGCATTTAGAGAATTTTTGTTTAGATACAAAAGGAAGATCAGTTCATTACCTACAAAAACGGATCTTATGACTTTTTCCGAAAACTCTACAGTTTTCGATATAACGGCCCCGAAACGCGCATATCAACTTCAACTTTCTTGCTCTTTCTTCCTTTAATTTATTACTATTTCCTAAATGTATATAGTATTTTTCGCAAAGTTAATTAAACGATTTTATTGCTACAATTATTATTAAATATTATTATTATTATACACACTTAATAATAAATACTAAATGTTTAAAAAAATCCTTGGAGCGGATTTCGAGAAAGTTTCAAGAAAAATGTAATTTCAACAAAAATATCATTAGAAAGTATGGTACAAAATATAAATGCAAGGCTTGAACCATATCCAAATTTTAATTTCCGAGAGAAATGTACCAGAGCCAATTTTAAAAATTCAAATTCTAAAAATCTAATAACACATTTTCAAAGTCAAAAACAACACTCCCTTAAATACCCTAAATTCTTGTTAAGCACCCTTCAACTCGTTTATATCCCGATTAACGATTATCCTAACGACTTAGGTGATTACTACCTGGAAAAGATAGAAACAACAAAATAATCAGCCCCTCTTTACCGGAAAACATATTTTCCGGTCGATGGGTTTCCCGGAATGTCTCCATCAGGTAGCCGCAAGGGTGGTATAAATACCTCGTCGATTTTTCATCGATCTCACTTTGCCTGTGCTTTCGATACAGTCAAGATGTTCCAAGTGTTATCAGTGCTCGCTGCCAGCGTTGTAGGTGTACTCCCAGTGGAGGTTTGGGCCGGGATATTGAGGTAAGTGAAATTTTTATTATATTTATTTGATTTTGCCATATAAACTGACGTCAAATCGAATAAAGTCATTGTTAATTTTGTTTATTTAGGCAGCGGATTAATAGTTTTTTACTCGATTAATTTTGCCGTATAAAGTGACGTTTTGTAGGTTTAAAATTGTTTTCATCGTCACTGAAGTGGTCATCTTGTCCAATTTTCTCTTCAAAATTGGAGTTACTCTGCTAAACGTCAGTTTATATATGGCAAAATTGAATAAAACGTAATACACTCGCGGATACAATGAACGTCTAACTCGCGATATACCTATGGCTCGTTAAGCGTCCATTTTATCCGCTTGTATAACAAATAACTATTAACTTGTAACATTACTTTCTGTATATTTCTTGTTACGATATTACTCACAATATGTCTTAATTTTTATTTCAGATTCCTAGAGCCGACGTCGCTTTTATCCTGCGTGAGATCATCCAACTTCTTCCGATTCGTGTGCCGAGGCGACCCGAATCTGAGGAAGCAGCTTCGACATGCCGCCAAGGACGAACGCAACCTCGTCATGAGAATTCGAGAGGACCCAGGCTCATTGGTGACGATCACCAGGAGGACCCCCGGCGAGATGTTCAAGGCCAATGTTAACAAACAAGTCGATAATACGAGGTACGTAGCTGCTTATCGACAGGTTCAACACGTTTTGGTGCCTCAGAAGTTCGCTGGGATCGACAAGGACGAGCCCATCATGAAGTGGTACGTTCCTGGTGGAAGAATCGGAGGTGCGAAACTGAAGAAGAGAGTCAGGAAGGAGTTTGCTAGTGATTGTGGACAACCTAGCAAGAGATTCAATCCGATAAGGTGCTGAGATGTATGGTGTTTTTTAGATTTAAGGCCTTTTTCCTATATGGAAAATTAATTAGTTAATTAGTTAGTAGTTATGACAGAAAGCTTTAATAGTTAGTTATTACACTTTTTTAGCAGTTATAGATTTAAGGACATGTACCTGTATGGTTATGAATAGTTGTTATTTAAGTTTGTACTAATATGTTGTCACGACAGAAAATGTATAGAATTGTATGCTTTTTTACATTGTGTTATGTAGTGACTGTATACATTTTTTTTGAAAAATAAACTGTCATTTTTTACTTTTGCTTTTTTACTAATTCCGAGTTGGATCAGTATGATCTAGTTCCAGGAAGATTCAGTATGAAAGTGTTATTTATATAGCGAAAAAAGTATACATGTAGCATGACTAACAATATGCTCAAAAAATTTAAAAAACGTGTCTAACGTTCCTGGTGGAAAAATTGGATGCGAAAAAGTGAAGATAGATAGACAAATGTTTGTATGGTGTGCACATTTAAGATACATGAGGTTTCAATGATCAAGCGTTTATGTTTGCACAAACAGTGGCATGAAAGTCTGAAAATGTCACATACCGAAGAGACTAAATTGAACTACGAGGCGCTTTGTGCCGATCTTCCTTTTGTATCGATACAAAAATTCTCTAAATGCCATATTCTCGGAGATGTTGGCGAAAAACAGATTTTGGGAACTTGAGGGCCATTTTTAAGCAAGTCGCTGTACCCGGAAAATCGGTAACTTTCTCAGACCTACAATTGCCCTGGACTATTACTAATTTACTGGACTATAAATTATTAGCTGGGCGTTTTTTTAGTGTCGTTAACAAGAATTTGTTTAAAAGTAGTTTCGATTTTTAATAAGTATTACAATTTCAGTTCAATTGAAAACACACTACTAACTCAGAGGAATTACTTTTTCTAAAAAAAGGGGTAATGAATAATTGAATCGTTACAGATAGTTTTATGTCTTTGCGCACATGTAGGCGTGCCCAATAACAAATATTCAGTTTATGAAGAGTAGTTAGAAAGAAGCCTTGTTCGGCATTTACAGTGAACATGCAAATGGAAACATATGAACCATTAATGTGGTGAAAACTTGCTTAAGTTTGTTTTAAAGACTACTCGACACGTGACAACTACCAACGAGGTGGCTTAAAAATGGAACGAAAAAGAACCACATTTCGTTAACAACCGATGGTTGTCCAGCTTCTCTAAGTTGGCCATGGCAAACCAAAGGAAAACACCAAGTCTTAACCAACTGCTTTACTCAACTACAAATTGATGAAATTTAGTTGGGAGTACAGGTTCCTGACGTCCTCTCTCAACCAGCATTCTTTCGCCTTTTCGATCAACCTCCTCGCTACGTTGGATCTGGAATTAGTTTTTAGAGATATAGAGCCTGGAAAAACGTTGTTCCTTAGACATTCGTTGAGGAACCATATTTTAGTGAGAGTCTTCTTCCGTAGTAATCAACCTCTTCTTGTAGAAATGGACAACGTGGGCTCGACTAGCTAGCTTTAACGACCGAAGGTTGACCAGCTTCTCTAAGTTGGCCATGGTAGTTTAAACCAAAGGAAAACACCAAGTTTTAACCAACTGCTTTACTCAACTCCAAATTGATGAAATTTAGTTGGGAGTACAGGTTAATGACGTCCTCTCTCATCCAGCATTCCTTAGCCTTTTGGATCAACCTCCTCGCTACGTTGGATTTTGAGTTAGTTTTTAGAGATATAGAGCCTGGAAAATCGTTGTTCTTTAGACATTCGTTGAGGAACCATATTTTTCTTCCGTAGTAATAACCTCTTCTTGTAGAAATGGACAACGTGGGCTCGACTAGCTAGCTTTAACGACCGAAGGTTGACCAGCTTCTCTAAGTTGGCCATGACAATTTAAACCAAAGGAAAACACCAAGTCATAACCAAGTGCTTTCCTCAACTCCAAATTGATGAAATTTAGTTGGGAGTACAGGTTCCTGACGTCCTCTCTCAACCAGCATTCCTTAGCCTTTTGGATCGACCTCCTCGCTACGTTGGATTTTGAGTTAGTTTTTAGAGATATAGAGCCTGGAAAATCGTTGTTCCTTAGACATTCGTTGAGGAACCATATTTCAGTGAGAGTCTTCTTCCGTAGTAATCAACCTCTTCTTGTAGAAATGGACAACGTGGGCTCGACTAGCTAGCTTTAACGACCGAAGGTTGTCCAGCTGCTCTAAGTTGGCCACGGCAATTTAAAACAAAGGAAAACACCAAGTCTTAACCAACTGCTTTACTCAACTCCAAATTGATGAAATTTAGTTGGGAGTACAGGTTCCTGACGTCCTCTCTCAACCAGCATTCCTTAGCCTTTTGGATCGACCTCCTCGCTACGTTGGATTTTGAGTTAGTTTTTAGAGATATAGAGCCTGGAAAATCGTTGTTCCTTAGACATTCGTTGAGGAACCATATTTTTCTTCCGTAGTAATAACCTCTTCTTGTAGAAATGGACAACGTGGGCTCGACTAGCTAGCTTTAACGACCGAAGGTTGTCCAGCTTCTCTAAGTTGGCCATGGCAATTTAAACCAAAAGAAAACACCAAGTCTTAACCAACTGCTTTACTCAACTCCAAATTGATGAAATTTAGTTGGGAGTACAGGTTCCTGACGTCCTCTCTCAACCAGCATTCCTTAGCCTTTTGGATCGACCTCCTCGCTACGTTGGATTTTGAGTTAGTTTTTAGAGATATAGAGCCTGGAAAATCGTTGTTCCTTAGACATTCGTTGAGGAACCATATTTTAGTGAGAGTCTTCTTCCGTAGTAATCAACCTCTTCTTGTAGAAAAGGACAACTTGGGCTCGACTAGCTAGCTTTAACGACCGAAGGTTGACCAGCTTCTCTAAGTTGGCCATGGTAAACCAAAAGAAAACACCAAGTCTTAACCAACTGCTTTACTCAACTCCAAATTGATGAAATTTAGTTGGGAGTACAGGTTCCTGACGTCCTCTCTCAACCAGCATTCCTTAGCCTTTTGGATCGACCTCCTCGCTACGTTGGATTTTGAGTTAGTTTTTAGAGATATAGAGCCTGGAAAATCGTTGTTCCTTAGACATTCGTTGAGGAACCATATTTCAGTGAGAGTCTTCTTCCGTAGTAATCAACCTCTTCTTGTAGAAATGGACAACGTGGGCTCGACTAGCTAGCTTTAACGACCGAAGGTTGTCCAGCTGCTCTAAGTTGGCCACGGCAATTTAAAACAAAGGAAAACACCAAGTCTTAACCAACTGCTTTACTCAACTCCAAATTGATGAAATTTAGTTGGGAGTACAGGTTCCTGACGTCCTCTCTCAACCAGCATTCCTTAGCCTTTTGGATCGACCTCCTCGCTACGTTGGATTTTGAGTTAGTTTTTAGAGATATAGAGCCTGGAAAATCGTTGTTCCTTAGACATTCGTTGAGGAACCATATTTTTCTTCCGTAGTAATAACCTCTTCTTGTAGAAATGGACAACGTGGGCTCGACTAGCTAGCTTTAACGACCGAAGGTTGTCCAGCTTCTCTAAGTTGGCCATGGCAATTTAAACCAAAAGAAAACACCAAGTCTTAACCAACTGCTTTACTCAACTCCAAATTGATGAAATTTAGTTGGGAGTACAGGTTCCTGACGTCCTCTCTCAACCAGCATTCCTTAGCCTTTTGGATCGACCTCCTCGCTACGTTGGATTTTGAGTTAGTTTTTAGAGATATAGAGCCTGGAAAATCGTTGTTCCTTAGACATTCGTTGAGGAACCATATTTCAGTGAGAGTCTTCTTCCGTAGTAACAACCCCTTCTTGTAGAAATGGACAACGTTTCAGGTAGAATTACTAGTATAATCGATTTTACATATTTTCTAAATATCGCAGCATCACCTAAATGGCTATTTGTGATAGCTATTACAAATTTCAATAGGTGGATGTCGGTGTACCAGGTTCAAACAATGATGCCTCAGTATTCAGGGAATCAATAGTTGGCCAGTTGCTGCTACAGAAAGAATTACCATTTCCTCCCCAAAAAAGCTGCCAGGGACACATCTGTGTTTTCCTCAATTCCTTGTAGCAGATCAGATATTTCCCCTCCACGAAAATATCATGAGACCCTATCCTGGAAAGTACTTAGGGGAGAACAAGAATATTTTCAATTATAGATTGTCCAGAGCTCGTAGAACCATTGAGAATACGTTTGGCATATTGGCGCAGCGTTGGAGACGCTTACGGAATCCTATAATTGCAAAAACTGAAACTTGTGAAAAAATTATATTGGCCACAATTGTTCTTCATAATTTATTACAAAAAGGAGAGGAAGATTTGCCTATTGAAGAGAGGAGGTATTGCCCAACTATTTGTCGATATTTTAGATGCCAATGGCAAGATAAAAGAAGGTGCTTGGAGAACCATGCCTGGAAATCTCCAATCCAACACTTCCTTTACCTGGAACGTCTAGTACGATACACTATACAATGAAATTATTAATTTAAAGATAATCATGTTTATAAACGCCCCCTTTAAGTCTATAGTTGTTAATTGTCAATTCTTAATTTTAGTTTGGTTGAGTTTGTAAACTCGCCTTAAATGTCAAAAGAATTATCGATTATTAAAATGTTTACATAACCTCTAATTTACACAGCGAGTCACTTTGACGATTCAAATGAAACGAGTAGCCTATGGGAGTTGGTGTTGCCAACCTAATTCAAAAATCATAGTCTACTCTAATTATAAATTCAAATGATCTCATGGTACAACAGTTCTGAAGGGAGTAATGAGAGAGGGTTCCGACGACCCTACCACTTAGCCCTAAGTTAAATACCTACTTAACGTGTGTTAATTGTCCAAAATATGTCCTTATTCAAAATTTATATGTACTATAAGTACGCATTTGACCAATTTGGTGTCTACTAAGACGGTTCTGACGGGAGCGATGAGAGAGGGTTCCGACGCCCATGCCACTTAGCCCCCGATTGACCCAATTGATATTCGATTGGCGTTTAAGACGTGCCGAATTCCACCGTTCGATCTGTCCCGCAATTATCCCCATACAAACCGACCAAATGTCGAACAGGGCCGCGCTATTTCCGACAAAAAATCCGAGTCAGGCTAAAGACCACCTGGAATTCAGATTGACGAGGAAGGGTTAGTATTTTTTCGGGCGTAAGGAATTGTGATTTTTGCGTTCGTGCGCTTGTTAACGTTGGAAAAAGGAAACTATCGCGGAAAAAAGTTGTCGCCCGCCTTGCACGCCGCTGGGCCGGGGACCGAGCGAAAACACGTGCCTTGAATCGCTCGGGCTTGCTAACACCGTACAAAAAAACTCTTAATTAGATAAAAAGAACTCTATCTTATTATTATTCACGATAGCCGTCCGCCGCTATGTACAAGAAATGCTTGATGCCCATGCAATACGTGGCACGATGGACTAGGTAGACACGCTGCTTAATGGGCAGGAAGGGAAAAAAGGGTTGTTCTCGTTTATTTTGCATATTTAGGCATATTTTCGTCATTTTCATGAGAACAACAGTGATATTTTAAAAAATTTCATTTCTGTCCATGTTACCTATTTTTTTCTCCAAACTCTTAAAAAGATGGAATTTACATTTTATTTGCTTTACACTAATGAGAGAAATATTTCCAAGTAATGCAAAGCAACACCTCTTGAATTTCAGAAATTGGGGTAAGTGGTGGGGTAAGTGATACCTTTCCAGACAGCACATAACGTCTTAAAGACATCCATTTTACGTCTTTTTTATACTTGGACGTCTTAAGACATAAAAAGTACATCTTTAAGACGTCCATATCCGGACGTCTCTAAGACGTCCAAGGCCGGACGTCCCAAAGCGTCTAATTTACGTCAATTTTAAGCTAGACCTTTTTATGCCTGAAGTGGACGTCTTTAAGACGTCCATTTCTGGATGTTTCTAAGATGTCCAGAGCGGAATGTCTCAATGACATCTAATTTTCATATATTTTATGCCTGCCCCTTTTTTATGCCTGAAGTGGGCCTCTTTAGGACGTCCAGTTTTTGATGTCTGTAAGATGTTAAGGACTTTTGATTTACGTCAATTTCATGCCTGGCCTTCTTTATGCCTGAAGTGGACCTCCTTAGGACGTTTTGGATGTCTATGAGATACTAAAAGTATGACGTCCAATTCTGGATGGCTCTAAGATGTTCAAAATCTGACGTCTTAATGACGTCCAATCTATGTCGTTTTCATGCCTGACCTTCTTCATGCCTGAAGTGCACCTCTTAAGGCCGTCGTTTTGGATGTCCCGAAGATGTCAAAAGGCGGACGTCTTAAGGACGTCTGATTTACGTTAATTTTTTATGCCTGATCTTTTTTATGGCTAAAGTGGACTTCTTTAGGACGTCTAATTCTGGATGTCACTAAAATGTTTAAATGCGGACGTCTTAAAGATTTATAATTTCAGTTAAGAAAATGCACCTTTTTGAACAGAATTAAATTTCATATAAATTCCACAATTTTCACAAATATTGTGAACAATTTAAATCCAGATAAATACAACAAAAGCCCTAAAAAAGATGTCTTTGGGACGTCGTTGCGGATTTGGAGTCGTATTTTAGATGTACATCGGACGTTTTTAAGACATCCTTAAGACGTAATTCGGACGTTTTTAAGACTTTAATTGGACGTCTTAAAGACGTAAATCAGATGTATTAGAGACGCCTTAAAGACGAACCGTTTTGTAACAAAAGCTCTAAAAAAGACGTCTTTAGGACGCCATTACGGATTTGTAGACGTCTTTAAGACGTACCGAACGTCCGCAGATGGACGTCTGAAATATCACTTTTCAGTGTTTTTGTGCTGTTTGGGTTGTTTAATATTACGATGAAAACAAATACAATATGCAAATAAATATAAACATAATAAGTATAACATTAACCTAAATTAAAAAAAAAAACGATTTTTGTATCGTTTCTTTACAGCACAAAGACATCTATAAGTCATATCTCAGACGTTCATCTGCGGACGTCCGGTACGTCTTAAAGACGTCTACAATCCGTAATGACGTCCTAAACACGTCTTTTTTAGGGCTTTTGTTACAAAACGGTTCGTCTTTAAGACGTCTCTAATACATCTGATTTACGTCTTTAAGACGTCTCTAAGGCGTCCAATTAAAGTTTTAAAGACGTCCGAATTACGTCTTAAGGATGTCTTAAAAACGTCCGATGTACATATAAGAGACGTCCCAAAATCCGCAATGACGTCCAGAAGAAGTCTTTTTAAGGGATTTTATTACAAAACGGTACGTCTCTAAGACGTCTTTAATACATCTACATTTACATCTTTAAGACGTCCTATTTACGTTTTAAGGACGTCTTGAAAACGTCCGATGAACATATAAGAGACGTCCCAAAATCTGCATGAAGCCCAGAAGACGTCTTTTTAAGGGATTTTATTACAAAACGGTACGTCTTTAAGACGTCCTCTGGACGTCATGCAGATTTTGGGACGTCTCTTATATGTACATCGGACGTTTTTAAGACGTCCTTAAAACGTAAATCGGACGTCTTAAAGATGTAAATGTAGATGTATTAAAGACGTCTTAAAGACGTACCGTTTTGTAATAAAATCCCTTAAAAAGACGTCTTCTGGACGTCTTTGCGGATTTTGGGACGTCTCTTGTACATCGGACGTTTTTAAGACGTCCTTAAAACGTAAATCGGACGTCTTAAAAATGTAAATGTAGATGTATTAGAGACGTCTTAAAGACGTACCGTTTTGTAATAAAATCCCTTAAAAAGACGTCTTCTGGACTTCATGCAGATTTTGGGACGTCTCTTATATGTACATCGGACGTTTTTAAGACGTCCTTAAAACGTAAATCGGACGTCTTAAAGATGTAAATGTAGATGTATTAGAGACGTCTTAAAGACGTACCGTTTTGTAATAAAATCCCTTAAAAAGACGTCTTCTGGACGTCATGCAGATTTTGGGACGTCTCTTATATGTACATCGGACGTTTTTAAGACGTCCTTAAAACGTAAATCGGACGTCTTGAAGATGTAAATGTAGATGTATTAGAGACGTCTTAAAGACGTACCGTTTTGTAATAAAATCCCTTAAAAAGACGTCTTCTGGACGTCATGCAGATTTTGGGACGTCTCTTATATGTACATCGGACGTTTTTAAGACGTCCTTAAAACGAAAATCGGACGTCTTAAAGATGTAAATGTAGATGTATTAAAGACGTCTTAAAGACGTACCGTTTTGTAATAAAATACCTTAAAAAGACGTCCTTTGGACGTCATGCAGATTTTGGGACGTCTCTTATATGTACATCGGACGTTTTTAAGACGTCCTTAAAACGTAAATCGGACGTCTTAAAGATGTAAATGTAGATGTATTAGAGACGTCTTAAAGACGTACCGTTTTGTAATAAAATCCCTTAAAAAGACGTCCTCTGGACGTCATGTAGATTTTGGGACGTCTCTTATATGTACATCGGACGTTTTTAAGACGTCCTTAAAACGTAAATCGGACGTCTTAAAGATGTAAATGTAGATGTATTAGAGACGTCTTAAAGACGTACCGTTTTGTAATAAAATCCCTTAAAAAGACGTCTTCTGGACGTCATGCAGATTTTGGGACTTCTCTTATATGTACATCGGACGTTTTTAAGACGTCCTTAAAACGAAAATCGGACGTCTTAAAGATGTAAATGTAGATGTATTAGAGACGTCTTAAAGACGTACCGTTTTGTAATAAAATCCCTTAAAAAGACGTCCTCTGGACGTCATGTAGATTTTGGGACGTCTCTTATATGTACATCGGACGTTTTTAAGACGTCCTTAAAACGTAAATCGGACGTCTTAAAGATGTAAATGTAGATGTATTAGAGACGTCTTAAAGACGTACCGTTTTGTAATAAAATCCCTTAAAAAGACGTCCTCTGGACGTCATGTAGATTTTGGGACGTCTCTTATATGTACATCGGACGTTTTTAAGACGTCCTTAAAACGTAAATCGGACGTCTTAAAGATGTAAATGTAGATGTATTAGAGACGTCTTAAAGACGTACCGTTTTGTAATAAAATCCCTTAAAAAGACGTCCTCTGGACGTCATGCAGATTTTGGGACGTCTCTTATATGTACATCGGACGTTTTTAAGACGTCCTTAAAACGTAAATCGGACGTCTTATAGATGTAAATGTAGATGTATTAGAGACGTCTTAAAACGGTTATATTTCCATTCCGAGCTCGTACTAGACGACATGGTCAGCGAGGGCTGCTCTTCGCCGCTTTCATTTTTCGTCTTCGCGACGCATTTGGTTTCCGATTTGACCTCAGAGCTCCTTAGAAACGGTAACCGAGAAGACTCTCTCGGCGGCGCTACTTTGCACTTTAAGAAATAACGTCTTGTAGACGCGTGACGTACCGCCCGATAGAAGAAATAGTTGAATGGGTTCCGACCGGACGATATACGATACAAATAAAATTATATTGCTACTATTAATATAGTATCGGGAATGGTTGACAATATTGGAAAGTTAGCCGGCCGGCGGACCGATTGAATAAGAAGTAATAGTGTGCTGGTGTAGAAGAGGACGGAAACGAGGAGAAGAAGAAACCGTCTGCCGTATAGCTAATGAACTGGGCGAGGAGATATTTCAGGAGTTTTTGCCAGCGGTACGAGCTAGTGGCCGATTCGACACGTTCGCTCGGTTTTTGCGAGCGAAACTTATGGGAAAGACGCAACCGCCATCGTCGACCGCCTCGCGAGATTCAGACGCATTTAATACCCATAAGAAGTTCTATCCGCCGGTATATATAATTCACCAAAAGAAAATACAGTGAAAACAAATTTCTGCAAACCCTTGGGAGTGTAGATGAGTGTAACATTCAACTAATTAATCAATTTGCTCAATGGCAATACAAAAAAAAATTTAACACGAGTTGCCACCCAACAACTAGCGCGGCGCGATAATTGTTAACTTTAGGGTTATACGATATATTTCTTTAAAAGTTTGGAAGTAGTGAGAACATTTTTCATAAAAACAAATGCTATTATAAAAAAGAGTAATATAACAGACACGATATTTTAAAAAAATGTATACGAGTTGTGAAAAAAATACAAACGTTAAAATTTTTAAATATTTGCAAATAACTGTTTTTCTGTACATTTCTCAAAGATATGTTTTATACAAAAGTTGTTCGCCTCTATAAGGGCAACAAAAAACCTAAGTAACATTTTTCTCTCAGACGCGAAATAAAAATAATTTTTTTTTGAAAAAAATTACTTTTTTTCTGTACATTTCTCGAAAAAATATTTTAAACAAAAGTCGTTCGCCTCTATAAGATCAACAAAAAACCTAAGTAACATTTTTCTCTCAGACGCAAAATTAAAGTTTTTTTTTTTGAAAATAACAAGCCGCCATTTTGAAACCGCTTGACCTATTTAGCCCATTAACGAACTCGACCGAGATTTTGGGCCAACTAACTTTTGCACTAAATTTCGTTGTGATTCTTTAAAAAATGCGACCTGTAGCTTGCCGACACATTTCGTTATATCCGATATATATAAATTTTTGAGAAATGATTAAGTATGATCTCTAGAGTCCAAAAAACTGAAAACCGCATTTGAATTCCTCTTTTTCCGACTTTGTTGACGAATGCAATACTAGATAAATCTAACAAAAACATACTCATATTGTTAAAGGTCTTAGAGCTACTTAAAAAAAATTTTTTTTGACTTTTTGTACATTTAAACGCCATTTGTACATTTAAATAAATATATATTTATTTAAATATAATTTAATTCGTAATAGGCTTGAGAGGTCAGTTTAGTAATTCCGACTTTTTGTCATTTTAGTAGGTTTGCAATAACGATTCTCCTTTATATCTGTATTGTCCTTGTAGTCTCACAAATCTACTAACGTTATCATTGTTTAGGAAGCCATATCGAATCGATTTCTCAATCTCTGCGACTCTTCCATTCTTTTTTCTTCCGTATTTCTCCTCCCGATCGGCATAAACCTTCCGACATCGTCGACAATTTCATCTAATCTTCGAGAGAGCTAGTGGACGCCACAGCAAATGGCACAGACGATACCTCTAATCTCTTTCTTCTCTTCCTCTCTGTTCAGTTCAGTTACTCTCGGCATTGTCCCTCGCGATATATTTATGAGTATTGCGGCGGATTTACGATCGAATCTTTGTCTGACGGCCACATCTTCGCATAACAGTTGTACCGATAATCATCCCTGATGGTTTATAAGCGTTCTATGTTTTCTGCGAGCACAAGAAGCATCAGAAGCAAAATCAGACGACGACGACGACCACAACGGAGAAGACGAAGAAGAAGCAGAGCAGGAAATCGACAATTACCCGACAAATTAATTGGTGCAATTCGATAATAAATTTCGCGGGATCGCAGACCGCCGACCACATTCAATGCAGATTCGGTGGCCTCCGGCTAACTAACCACATATGCCATAAATGTTATATTTCACGTCGACGCCGACCACGTCTCGCTTCAACCGGCTGGTTTACAATTGGTGGTCCAAAAATAGCTAATATTAGCAGTCAACTACCGAATTTCATGAGTCGGAATTGAATAGAACTCGTATGATACGAGTAACTTGATCAGCGTTGATGAGTAGCTATCCGGTTCTATTTTTGAAAATAGTGTTAGTTCACCAAGGATTACAATATTCCCAATGAGCAGAATTTGGATATAGTTAGATCACTCTTTCTTTTCTCCTCAGGATTCGATTTTGAATTGTAAAACACTAAACAAATATTCACCTCACCACTAAAATAGAAGTGGATGGAACAGTCATGAATATCAAATTTCGCCGTTCTCCAGGTCCAGACAAAATTCCTTCAGATTCCATGGAAGGTAATTAAAAATTATCTTTAGCGTTACCACTTGATTAGCACGATTCTAACTAATTACTACTGCCGAAAAAATTTTCTCCTCCATTTCCGAGGGTGGTGAAAATAGGGGTGACATATGAACAATCCTGCTCTTTTATTAAATTTTTTTTAAAAAAAATCTGAAATAAATTATTTTGTCATATGCCACATGAAAAAACATTTGCAAGACTGTCAGGAGGATGTTAATAATGGTGGAATCAATTACAACCCTACGAATGTTAATAGCAATCAAGAAAATTCCTCCCCTATTAACATCCCCTGGTGGCATATGATGAAATTATTAATTTAGGGATTTTTATAAGGAAAATTAGGGTGTTATAAAGAAATTTTAATGGGAAAATGGGTGTTGCAAATTTTAATAAAATAAGTTAGGTTGTTCAAATTTCACCCCCATTTCCACCACCCTCGGAGACGAGAAGAAAATGTCTTCAACAGAATCTGTTTAGTGACAACCTTTATTAATTTTTACGAAATACTTTACGACATATGGTTCATTACATTGAATCTGTGGATGTGGCTAACTTCACACCCGTTAACCGTGGACGGTTTACCATAAAGTGGTGGCATATACAGTCACTTAAGAACGTTCCGGAACTTTTACGAGAAAATCCACAAATCCACAATGCTTTACGGTTTCCGGTCTCTCTTTCAGGATCGATCCTAATTATCATATTTTCGTTTCGTCGTCCCTGACACGCTTAGCGATGGCCTCCGGGGACAGTTGAGAGCATTGTGGGTGCGATTCACAATTGGAGCGTGAAGATGTCGCTCGTTTTTTATTTTGTCAGCGTCATCGCTATTGTTATATTGTTGTCGACCGGAGAATCATCAATGGGACCATGGCGAATATGAAATAGGACGCACGGGCGACCGTTGAAAATTAATAATATACGATCGAACATTTAAACCACTCGATCTGCATAACAGCACTTATAACATACATATTTGTTTAAGGAAGTAGGATGGTTCGAATCGGCTGGAAAACTAAGGAAACAGTAAATAACCTTTTTGCATTTTATATTCTACAAACCATATACAAAACAATGACCGATGCTCGACACAGTAATAACGAAATCTCATTCCAAAGAGATAAATTTCGACGACGCACACGAACCGCAACTACCCTGTTTCAAATATTTACATATTCACAGCTACACACACACCCACGTTTACTTCCTGACGAGATTCGATGGATAGAAGGGAAACCCGTTGTAAGCGGCCGCGTAAGGGTAAGCGCCGTAAGCTGCCGCCAGCGGAGACGCAGCATAGGGTCCAGCTGGACCCGCAACGGCAGCGTAAGGCCCGGCTACAGCTGGAGCAGCAGCATAAGGGCCTGCCACGAACGGGGCGGCTGCGTACGGTCCGGCCACAGCTGGGGCGGCTGCGAAGGCTGGAGCGGCTGCGAAAGGACCTGCTGCGAAGGCTGGAGCTGCTGCTACCCTCGCTGCAACCGGAGCTGGGGCGACGGGGGCGGCGATGGCGTGGTTCACGACGTGAGCGCTGTAGGAGGAGCCGTAGGGCACGGAGTAGGCTGCGGGAACTGCGGCCGCGAAGGCTGCCGGGACTGCGGGAACGGATGCGCCTCCCAGGCAGCTGGAGATCGCTAACGTAGCGAAGGTGGCGAAGAACTAAAGACGAAATTACAAGTTTAAGTACTATGCTGCTAGTGCTCTTCGTGGAATACAACAAGTCGCTGAAATATTTCTAGAGGCCCAGGGAAGGACAGTAAAATGCTGAAGCACCTCGAAATCAAATCAACTAAACCAAAGGAGAACACCAGGTCTTCACCAACTGCTTTATTCAAAGTTCTACTTGAAAGCTCAATTTTGAATAAAGCAGTTGGTGAAGACTTGGTTTACATTGCCATGGTCAACTTAGAGAAGCTGGACAACCTTCGATCGTTAGTTCGTAACTAAACGAAGTTATGCTTAATACGGTGTACTTGGCTGGATTACTCTGAAGGTCGAATGCTAGTTCTACATAATGGGGAAAATAAGTGGTTTACCAGTCGTAATAGCTGAAGACGAAGATGACATAAGTTATATGCTGAAGAACCTGGAGCACGAGTGTCATAAATGGGGTCCCACCAACATTCACAAAACTGAGTATTTAGTCGTCGTCGAAAATACCGTAACAGATCTCCCCCTTAATCATGGAAGGGTATAAACTTGTACAACTATCTTGAATTGACCTTTGACAAAGATGGATCATGGAATTTGCCAAGGAAGACAAGTAACTAGACAGTTGTCTTCCGTTCTGTGGAGTAAAAGTCTACGAAAATAAGAATTTTAATACTATAGTGGCAAGCATAATGGTCTGGGAAACCACCGCATCTCTTAAAAGACAAATCAAAGCTGTGGAAAAAGAAATGGAAGATCAAACTCAACGCGGAGAAGACAGAAGCAATATACTTAGGACCAAAGACGAGACGACCGACGACCAACATCATAATAGGACAAAAGGAACTGGAATGGAAGGAAGAAGTTCGATATCTAGGAATCCACATAGACCGGGGACTTACACGGAGAAGAGACCGAGAAGAAGGCGCAAGACCGATTGAACAGACTGGGACCACTAATAGGACGACGGAGCAGGCTGAGACTGGAAACCAAGAGGAAGATCTACCTGGCAGGAATAAGACCAATAATGACATACGGAACAGCAGCGTGGGGACAAGCAGCAAGGACGCACCAGGAGAAACTGGAGAGGATACAGAACCAAGCGATGAGAAGGATGACGGACGCACCATGGTATATAAGGAATGAACAACTACGACGAGACTTACGCATCGAAGAGCTGAAGAAGACCATCAAGAAGAGGACGAGGAAGACGATGATCAAGGTAATGGAGCACGCGAACCCACTAATAAGGAAGGCAACGGACTACGACGAGGACGCAAGATCAAAGAGGAAAAGACCCAAGACGGCAATGAAGGAAGACTAACCGGGAAGATGAAAATACATTAAGAGGACCACTAGGACGACTAGGACAACCCAGGAAATACCATCAAGTAAAGAGCCAGGCGCTCAATTTCAGAAAAATCAGGTCAACATACGTTACGACCACTATTGTGGACACTATTGAAACCAAGCTTCTAAGATGGTACGGGCATGGACAGAGGATGGGAATCACTCACGATAACCAAAGAGAACGTTAGAATAGATCCGACACAACATAGGAAAAGAGGAGCACATAAAATTAGTTGGAACGACCACATACTAGAAAGTATGAGAGAAAGAAATTTACAGGACGTAGATCGGTATAACCGTTACAGTTAGAAGTTGGGTTGCGAAAAACGACTATAAAAGTTGTACATATTTCAAAAATGTTCAAAAAGGAGGTTGAACACTTGACACATATGAGCAGTCACAGGACATAGAAAATATAGAGAAAGTCTAACCGATTGAGACTGGTATAGATGTGTATTGATAGATTTGCCACACCTCATCATAATATCTTCGAATGCAAAAGCAAAGTCAAGCCTTGCGACTGTAGATAAGAAAACTATCACTGAGTAATATTTTAAACAAAAATGGTGGAAACCCAACAGTATTAAACGAAATTGGTACGGTACTAAGGCTTAAAGGAAAAAAGGGGAACAAAGGCCAAACAGAAAACGAGAATGAAGGGCAATGCAATTGACGAAAATGCTGTCTTGTGGTTACGGTGAATAAATCATTTATAGTGAGCGTACATCAGTGAAATGTGAAGTTTCAAAGGTGCTAACACTTTGAAGACATCCTAATGAGATAGAGCCATAAACAGCTTCTTACTCCATTACAAAGCAAATGAGTCCTACAAATCAATATTTCTGTAACTAGTTTCAGTTTCAAAAAATGTTGATGCTGATGATGATGATGACGACGACGACTATGATGATATTTCAGTAAGCAACTCATGAAATGGAAGGAAGGAAAACTTTGAGTCCTTGGACAACCTCATTTTGTTGAACTCATGACATTTTGGTTTTTGGAGCTTTTTGGGACAATTGTTTCATTTTCTAAGAATCCCCCTGATAAAAGTAACTCAATTAATATTCAAAAAAATAGTTCGGCAAGTCTTTATAAAGTCGAATTGTGAAAAGTTACCAATTATATCAAAAAAGGTAAAAGACACACTTCGGAAAGTATGGACCAACTGACAATATTATATGAATTAACGTGTTGAGCTTGCTAAAGATACAAACCAATGAATTTGCGCTATGCTATGAAATATCGTCTTACCATTATCTGTGAAGCCATTTTACTGAACTGCAGAACGGTCTTTTGGACTGTGCAGATCTGTAAAAATGCCGTGGTATTTATAGCCGAAGAAGGAGAAACGGCGGTGGTGGTACTGATAGGTGTAAGTATTGCCTAAAATGATTTCGATCTGATTTGCAATCAGGCCATGGGATGCGTGTAATAAATTTTCACTGTATTGCAATAGGACGGACCAGACGTGAATCGTTATAAGGTGTTTAAGATTCGGAACGTAGGAACGTATAGACCGAATGAGGGTTCACTAACATTAAAATTTTGGCCGGTACCGCGAAGAAAAGTACTATAGGAAAGTGTCAAAACTCGATGAATATTCAACGATCTCTCTTAAGTTACTCAGTTTATTAAATAGGCTATTGACTATGTCATTTAATAAGGAACTAACGCGTGTAAGGTATTTTATTTTTTCATATGGTACGTTGACATCTAAAGAAATAGGATCCAAAAGTGCTACTAAATTTAGCCATGCGTTTTTGAGAACTGGGTAAGTTTGTCCACTTTTCGCATTTTCGGCTATAGCGCAAAAACCATGCATTTTTCGAAGATATGTGCTGTAAGATTTCTTGTAGAGAAATAAATTTTCTATGAAAATGATATTTTTCGAAATAAAAAAAATTTTTTCATTGAAATAAATTCAAAAAACAAAGTTAAAAAAATGGAAAAATTTAAATTTTTTTTGAATTTTTGACTATAACTTTTTTCTCAGTGAATTTAGGTATAGGCATTGCTTTATAGAAAAGAAAGCCTATGAAATTCTCTTTAAAACGGTGGCTTGAAAGACTTCATATGTTTAATATTGACTGAGATATAAACGTTTGAATTCAGCCATTTTTTCTCAATTTTTTACTTTTTCTTTAAAATGCGAATTGTTTCATATTTTTACCTGAAAAAAATAACTGGATTGAACTGTTGAACAGTCAATTGTTCATCAAATGGTAAAAAATAAATTTCCCATGTCGCGGTCCGGAAAATGCCGGAAAATGAGAATTTCCCGGAATTCCGGAAATGTCTCATTTTCCGGCATTTTCCGGTTTGAACCTTCTCTTAAACACTGCTAATTGCGGCCTAATGGTAATAAGTGCGCTTGTAATAACTCTCTCGATGAAAAGATTGTGCATAGTCGACAAGATGTATGGCAATAAGAGCGACGAGTCATGAAGTTGACCTTATGTGTATGCCCGTCTTCGTAATTATTTGGTATTTTCATAAGGAACTCGTATTTTACTCTCGTTTTATTATCATTATGGGATTATGACTGCTATAAAGAGAACATGGACCATGGAAGAGATCGGGGATAAAATTACTGATGACGATTAAATTTTCTGATCATTTTCATAGACAGATTTTCAAGATTTTGGCTTCAAACGGACAACCTAATTAACATGCGTAAATAAATGAGAATAAATCCGTAAGTGCAGAATAAACCATTTGCGAGTCGTCAAAGTACAACTTAAATTTTTAATATTTCTATTAAATTTAAATCATTTTCTTCGTTTTATATTGTCGAACTGTGTTTATTTCCTCGCTAATATCTTTCGTGTGATAGAATAATTATCCCAATTTACAAGGAACACATATTGAAACTAAATTTCTTCGTGGCTCATTCCCCTTATGCACCTGATCGTAACAAAATAATATATAAACAGTTGAGAAAGATAGCAACAACAACAACAACAGCATCTAAATTATACGAAACCATTAGAGTTGTACGCTGGAAGAAGTTATGTTCTAAATACCAAGGTTAGTAATCTGCACCTATAATTATTTCACTTGAATGTCATTTCAAGTTGATCTCAATCGTGAGTCCACAACCGACGAACGTACAAATGTTAGATGTTCAGTTACGGAAAAGTTTTTAAACAAGGAAATCGACGAGTCTAATCGTTATTTTAAAGACAATCGGCCGAGGAACAATTCCTTCATTAACTAGCTGTGTAAATCGTTCATGTTCGGTAAGATCGTGATTACAATGATTTTTATTTTAATAGTAGCGTTTGTTAGTATCTTCAGTCAATCAATTTTAGTTATATTTATTTAAGGGTGTGATCTGGATTTTTTTTTCTATTATTTTTTTACTTATTTCGACATAAAAAAACCGTCTGAAAGGTAGATTTATGGGTAGTAATATAACAGACATAATGTGTCAAAAAAATGTATACGAGGTGTTAAAAAACTACAAACGTCAAAATTTCTAACTTTTGCATATAACTTTTTTTATGTACATTTCTCAAAAATATGTTTTATGGAAAAGTCGTTCGCCTCTATAAGGGCAACAAAAAACCTAAGTAACATTTTTCTCTCAGACGTGAAATAAATGTTTGATTTTTTTTTTGAAAAAAATAACTTTTTGTCTGTACATTTCTCGAAAAAATATTTTATATAAAAGTCGTTCGCCTCTAAAAGATGAACAAAAAATCTAAGTAACATTTTTCTCTCAGACGCGAAATTAAAGTTTTTGTTTTTTTTTTGGAAAATAACAAGCCGCCATTTTGAAACCGCTGTACCTATTTGGCCATTAACGAACTCGGGCGAGATTTTCGGAAAACTGATTTTTGTACCAAATTTCGTTGTGATTCTTTAAAAAATAAAATTTTTGAGAAGATGCCAAAAAAAGTAGTTGTGTACATTTATAACACATCGAGTCCTTAGAAGCATACAATTACCGTTTCAGTACTTTTTCACCTATGTTGGTATGGGTTCCTTGTTGAACAAAATTTGTGTTTATCGTGAAGTGCGATTATTTTCCCAGGTGTCATCTCCACAGCTCGGCTGCCTAATAGCGCTAATAATTCGCGCATCTTTCCCATAATTTTTCAAGTATAGAACCATCCGACGGCATTCCACGTTCGAGATTATTCAAATCCACGTTAATTTATCATGATTACGAGAGAGAGAAAGATTTTACCAGTCAAAGTCACAGTGTGGTATATACAAACAAAATACACGTAGATATACGCGTATAAATAAATTTATCCACACACACTTAGACGGAACGCTACTAACAATAACGGTCATTTCTGAAATATTCATCGTACCGTACGGACATAATCAACGTAATAAATAACGAGCGGCCATACAATACCATTCTAAGGATTGTTATATATTCCTCGATATGTAGAACGAGCCGGTAGCGCATCTATCATGGGCCGAGATAAATTTCGACCATTAAGGCCATAATGAGCCATTAGAATGGGCCGCAGAGGCTGTAATGTTCCCAGCGTGGTACCGAACGTTTCGGTAGCACCGGCCTATTATTTATTTTGGAATACGATGACCATCCGCAAATGTAGGAACTAAATTCGCTCGGGACACGCTAGATACTCGTAAAAAAACCATTCGATCGCCCATAAGACCCATAAGAAGAGGATTATCAGACTAGTCAGTGACTAGAATCAGACGTGCATCTGTCTTGTAAGACCGTTTCGACTGTTTTGGTGTATTTTTAAGGTTCGTTTCTTTACGTCTCGTTAACGTTACCAATGTACAGCATGGGGATGGTCGAATAGCACCAAGCCGAGATTAGAGAGGTACATGGATTAAAGGATAATTTTTGATATCAGATATCTGATATTTGATATCAGACTCGAAGTATTTCAAAAGCAATAAATTATAGGCATACATTTTATAATCAACGAGGAGATTCTAAAATTTAATTAAATTCTAAGTTTCATACAAGCAGGTAAACGAACCGTTGGCCGTTGGACCCTTCTTATCGTTTAATCCCTTTATCTCTCTAATCGGCTTGGTGCTAGATGCACCCGACCGAAATTTTGGAAAATGCTTTTTAAAATATGAAATTCCTATCAATTATACCAGGAAAAATTGGAGGGAAAATTAAAATTGGATCACAGTTTTAATGAAACCATTCAATTTGCCATAAATGGCGGAAGCTCCATAATCGTCGGTTTGGTAAATTGGGTTTGGTAAAAGTTTAAAAAATATAGTGAACTGTGTAATTTTATGTTCATTGTTATAAATATGTAATGGCTGAATTTTAAGATACATATGATAATGTTGGGCATTACACTCCCAAACTTCGTAAAATAATGTCATGAGCTAATACTTCTTCACAAGAAGTTGAAACCTGACTTTATCTGTTTCTCTGGTGCATTATAAAATACCTTAAATTTGATGAGCAGTGCAGGTCTCATAATTTGATTGCGAATAATGCATCCCGGGTGTTAGGTATACTTAAGTAACTTCGTGACTCACATCTGTATTAAGTCCGAACGTACACCTGAATATTTATGACCAAGTGGAGTGACATAACGTTGGAAGAGGACAATAAGTCGTAATTAATGTGAAACGAATCTTCACGGGGAATTGTTTCGTCACATAACGTTACCTAGATTCGTCCGTATAGAAAACGTAATTAAATTAACGTTATCGTCAAAGAACGATGCCGTAATCATCCTTGACGCCCTCATTTGACAGGAACATCGCAATAATAAAGCTAATAATTTCTCAATTATATGCTCGTTTATAAGGAGAAGATCGTCTCTCTCCCCCCCCTCCCTTCCGAGAACCTGATGCACAACTGTCTCAATCCTCCAGGCGAGTGTGAAATACTTTTCTTTTGATTTCGCAACATCAATAAAAAGATTAACTGCTGCTAAGGCCGCAGTGTTACACATACAAATTGTCGGATTGGCTATGTAGGGAAGCTCGACGAGAAGAGGATGTGCGTTACACATGGCGAAACGGCAGCAGATTTGACAGAATTACGATTATTCCATGCGATTTCCTACAAAGCGTGTCAGTCGGGGCGACCAGGAACGGACGGGAAAAATTCGAGGAAATCTAAGATTTCAAAACCGTTGAGATCTCCATTTAAAATAGAGGAAGTCGAATACGAGAATGAGCAATTTTTAGTAAAAATCCAATAACGTGAAGTGATCAAACTCAAAAATCTATATCGGTATTACTATAAGTACAATGCTCAATGGGACAGAACCAAAGCTCTCTAAAATATATATACAGACCTTTTCTACAGAGTCGCAGTATAGAATAAACATAAGAGCGAAAGAGAGGCCATATATTTCTCGTTGGCTAAACAGAGAAAGAACTTTTGCGACGTTGCTAGCTCGCGAAACATCACACTCATCGCCATACTCTACCGGATCATTCGCTGTATAGCCTCCGACGGGAATATTTCGAATGGGTCCTATTCTTGGACTGCGGCCGGCAACGTTGCAAAACTTCCTTCTCTGTCATGCTAACGAACTATTATTGGTTTCTCTTTTGCTCTTGTTGATTTCGGGCCATGCATTTCAATAGAAACGCTCCGTATGTATCTTATATTCGTTACCATAGACCATACACATACCATATCATCCATCTAATATACCAAAATGGAGGACAACACGTATAATATGTAATACCAGTTTTATAAATCCGGTGAATCAATCAAGAGTCAAAGTAGTGATTAAACCAGATCATGGAAATGACATCAAACTACCAAACCTGGACAAGACATCCACATCCACAAGACAATTCAGATGACACCTAATTTAAAAATCATAGCCTACTCCAATTATGAATTTAAATGATCTCATGGTATATATTATATAATAAATGGTTTCCAAAAAAATGTTCTCAGGGTTGAAGTACCTGATCAGTACTGTGGTATCTATGATCTAAACACCGTGTTTATTGCCAAACTTACGCTAGTTGAGCCTCTTCTTTCTATCGATAAATTCAGTATGACATATTGATTTGTAAATTTTACTGTAAATATGCTTGTCTCCAGTCAATTCAATTGGTATGACTGATATTAGATTGGCCGTACTGACATTCGTCCTACGGTCAATAAATTTTTCTAAGGCCTGTCCTGACGTATCTTATTTTCACCGCGTTACCCTTTCGCGGACGTTCTCTCATCCAACATTTCTAGATCGTAAATAATCGAAAAAAAATTATATACGGACGCCTTAGATGTTACCGCGATATATGTTAAAACCAGATATTTACTGCCTTCAACGGCCATTGAAGAACATAATGGTCGTGAATGGTGGCAGAGGATGAGATTTATGAGAAAAACAGTACCATCTTAACATTAATAAAATAAAATGGATGATGTGACAATCCCTGTTGTCTTGGATGGTGAGTTATTTTATAGAAAGTTGTGTCATTCATTTTTCAAACTTTTTAGAAATTTTTGAAAGTCACGTAATGCCTATTCCTGTTGAATACTTTATATTTCCGTTAATGATTTAACGAGACGACTTAAAATTATGCATTATATGAAACGCCTTATTATAAAGCCTTTCGGTGAGTTACAGTAAATTCCAAGTATTTTTGAATTTTTTAGTCAATTTTCAAAAATCGTAAATTGTCGATGAGTATTAAATTCTTCATATGTTCCTTAAAAATGTCATCAGATTATTGAGTCTTAATCAAATACGTGAAGGACTTCATGTTAAAGCACGCTGGTGAGTTTCAGTTAATTTAATCTATTTTTTGAATTTTTTAGGCAATTTTTGAAAATCGTAAACAGTCGATGAGTATTAAATTCTTCACATTTTCCTTAAAAATGACATCAGATTATTGAGTCTTAATCAAATACGTGAAGGACTTCATGTTAAAGCACTCTGGTGAGTTTCAGTTAATTTAATGTATTTTTTGAATTTTTTAGGCAATTTTTTGAAAATCGTAAATTGTCGATGAGTATTAAATTCTTCATATTTTCCTTAAAAATGTCATCAGATTATTGAGTCTTAATCAAATACGTGAAGGACTTCATGTTAAAGCACGCTGGTGAGTTTTAGTTAATTTAATGTATTTTTTGAATTTTTTAGGCAATTTTTAAAAATCGTAAATAGTGGATGAGTATTAAATTCTTCATATTTTCCTTAAAAATGTCATCAGATTATTGAGTCTTAATCAAATACGTGAAGGACTTCATGTTAAAGCACGCTGGTGAGTTTCAGTTAATTTAATGTATTTTTTGAATTTTTTAGGCAATTTTCAAAAATCGTAAATTGTCGATGAGTATTAAATTCTTCACATTTTCCTTAAAAATGACATCAGATTATTGAGTCTTAATCAAATACGTGAAGGACTTCATGTTAAAGCACGCTGGTGAGTTTCAGTTATTTAATCTATTTTTTGAATTTTTTAGGCAATTTTTGAAAATCGTAAACAGTCGATGAGTATTAAATTCTTCACATTTTCCTTAAAAATGACATCAGATTATTGGGTCTTAATCAAATACGTGAAGGACTTCATGTTAAAGCACGCTGGTGAGTTTCAGTTAATTTAATGTATTTTTTGAATTTTTTAGGCAATTTTTGAAAATAGTAAATTGTCGATGAGTATTAAATTCTTCACATTTTCCTTAAAAATGACATCAGATTATTGAGTCTTAATCAAATACGTGAAGGACTTCATGTTAAAGTACGCTGGTGAGTTTCAGTTAATTTGATGTATTTTTTGAATTTTTTAGGCAATTTTTTGAAAATCGTAAACAGTCGATGAGTATTAAATTCTTCACATTTTCCTTAAAAATGACATCAGATTATTGGGTCTTAATCAAATACGTGAAGGACTTCATGTTAAAGCACGCTGGTGAGTTTCAGTTAATTTAATGTATTTTTTGAATTTTTTAGGCAATTTTTGAAAATAGTAAATTGTCGATGAGTATTAAATTCTTCACATTTTCCTTAAAAATCACATCAGATTATTGAGTCTTAATCAAATACGTGAAGGACTTCATGTTAAAGCACTCTGGTGAGTTTCAGTTAATTTAATGTATTTTTTGAATTTTTTAGGCAATTTTCAAAAATCGTAAACAGTCGATGAGTATTAAATTCTTCACATTTTCCTTAAAAATGACATCAGATTATTGGGTCTTAATCAAATACGTGAAGGACTTCATGTTAAAGTACGCTGGTGAGTTTCAGTTAATTTGATGTATTTTTTGAATTTTTTAGGCAATTTTTTGAAAATCGTAAACAGTCGATGAGTATTAAATTCTTCACATTTTCCTTAAAAATGACATCAAATTATTGGGTCTTAATCAAATACGTGAAGGACTTCATGTTAAAGCACGCTGGTGAGTTTCAGTTAATTTAATGTATTTTTTGAATTTTTTAGGCAATTTTTGAAAATAGTAAATTGTCGATGAGTATTAAATTCTTCACATTTTCCTTAAAAATCACATCAGATTATTGAGTCTTAATCAAATACGTGAAGGACTTCATATTAAAGCACTCTGGTGAGTTTCAGTTAATTTAATGTATTTTTTGAATTTTTTAGGCAATTTTCAAAAATCGTAAACAGCCGATGAGTATTAAATTCTTCACATTTTCCTTAAAAATGACATCAGATTATTGGGTCTTAATCAAATACGTGAAGGACTTCATGTTAAAGCACGCTGGTGAGTTTCAGTTAATTTAATGTATTTTTTGAATTTTTTAGGCAATTTTTGAAAATCGTAAATTGTCGATGAGTATTAAATTCTTCACATTTTCCTTAAAAATGACATCAGATTATTGAGTCTTAATCAAATACGTTAAGGACTTCATGTTAAAGCACTCTGGTGAGTTTCAGTTAATTTAATGTATTTTTTGAATTTTTTAGGCAATTTTCAAAAATCGTAAATTGTCGATGAGTATTAAATTCTTCACATTTTCCTTAAAAATGACATCAGATTATTGAGTGATAATCAAATACGTGAAGGACTTCATGTTAAAGCACGCTGGTGAGTTTCAGTTAATTTAATGTATTTTTTGAATTTTTTAGGCAATTTTTGAAAATCGTAAATTGTCGATGAGTATTAAATTCTTCACATTTTCCTTAAAAATGACATCAGATTATTGAGTCTTAATCAAATACGTGAAGGACTTCATGTTAAAGCACGCTGGTGAGTTTCAGTTAATTTAATGTATTTTTTGAATGTTTTAGGCAATTTTTGAAAATCGTAAACAGTCGATGTGTATTAAATTCTTCACATTTTCCTTAAAAATGACATCAGATTATCGAGTCTTAATCAAATACGTGAAGGACTTCATGTTAAAGCACTCTGGTGAGTTTCAGTTAATTTAATCTATTTTTTGAATTTTTTAGGCAATTATTGAAAATCGTAAACAGTCGATGAGTATTAAATTCTTCACATTTTCCTTAAAAATGACATCAGATTATTAAGTCTTAATCAAATACGTAAAGGACTTCATGTTAAAGCACGCTGGTGAGTTTCAGTTAATTTAATCTATTTTTTGAATTTTTTAGGCAATTTTTGAAAATCGTAAACAGTCGACGAGTATTAAATTCTTCACATTTTCCTTAAAAATGACATCAGATTATTGAGTCTTAATCAAATACGTGAAGGACTTCATGTTAAAGCACGCTGGTGAGTTTCAGTTAATTTAATGTATTTTTTGAATTTTTTAGGCAATTTTCACAAATCGTAAATTGTCGATGAGTATTAAATTCTTCACATTTTCCTTAAAAATGACATCAGATTATTGAGTCTTAATCAAATACGTGAAGGACTTCATGTTAAAGCACGCTGGTGAGTTTCAGTTAATTTAATGTATTTTTTGAATTTTTTAGGCAATTTTTAAAAATCGTAAATAGTGGATGAGTATTAAATTCTTCATATTTTCCTTAAAAATGACATCAGATTATTGAGTCTTAATCAAATACGTGAAGGACTTTATGTTGATGCACGGTGGTGAGTTTCAGTTAATTTAATGTATTTTTTGAATTTTTTAGGCAATTTTCAAAAATCGTAAACAGTCGATGAGTATTAAATTCTTCACATTTTCCTTAAAAATGTCATCAGATTATTGAGTCTTAATCAAATACGTGAAGGACTTCATTTTAAAGCAAGCACTCTGGTGAGTTTCAGTTAATTTAATCTATTTTTAGAATTTTTTAGGCAATTTTTGAAAATCGTAAACAATCGATGAGTATTAAATTCTTCACATTTTCCTTAAAAATGACATCAGATTATTGAGTCTTAATCAAATACGTGAAGGACTTCATGTTAAAGCACTCTGGTGAGTTTCAGTTAATTTAATGTATTTTTTGAATTTTTTAGGCAATTTTTAAAAATCGTAAATAGTGGATGAGTATTAAATTCTTCATATTTTCCTTAAAAATGACATCAGATTATTGAGTCTTAATCAAATACGTGAAGGACTTCATTTTAAAGCACTCTGGTGAGTTTCAGTTAATTTAATGTATTTTTTGAATTTTTTAGGCAATTTTCAAAAATCGTAAATAGTGGATGAGTATTAAATTCTTCATATTTTCCTTAAAAATGACATCAGATTATTGAGTCTTAATCAAATACGTGAAGGACTTCATGTTAAAGCACGCTGGTGAGTTTCAGTTAATTTAATGTATTTTTTGAATTTTGTAGGCAATTTTTTGAAAATCGTAAATTGTCGATGAGTATTAAATTCTTCATATTTTCCTTAAAAATGTCACAAAACTATTAAGTTTTACCAAATACGTGAAGCACTTCATGTTAAAACCCTTTGGAGAGTTTCAGTATATTTGAAAAAACTAATTTTTTTAGAAATATTTAGAAAATCGCAAGGTGCTTGTTGAATTTCTTATATTTCCGTTAATTATTTAACGAAGTGCATCAAACTAAGTAAACGTATAGAATAGTTCCCGTAAAAGCCTCTTGATGTGTTTTAGCTCATCTGAAATATTTTTGAATTTTTTAGGAAATTTTTGAAAATCTTCGATAGCACATCATGTATATTAAATTTTTCATATTTTCGTCGATCTTCGGACTAACTGATTCAAATTCACTAAGATTATGAAGCACTTAGACTAAAGCGAGTTCATGAGTTTCAGGACAGTTAAAACAATTTGGATTTTTTTTTAAAATTTTTGGAAATTTCTTTGGAATTCTTCATACCTTCTTTTAATATGTCACCAGATGATTAAAACTCAAAAAACACATAAAAAACGTCATTCTTAAGAAGTTTGATCATACTCAGTCCATTTGAAGCGGTTTTTAAATTTTTTGGAAACTTTAGAAATTGACAAGGTATCTGTGCTTGATGAATTTACTTCTATTATCGTTAATTATTTAAGGAAGTGTATAAAACTACGCAAATTTATAAAGTACTTCCCATGAAAGCTTTTTTATGAGTTTCAGCTCATTTGAAACGTTTTCGATTTTTTTTTTGTAAATTTTTGAAAAATCACAAAATTTGAATCAAAATCTTCATATTTTCCTTTAAAATATAATCAGCTGATTAAAGTATGTGGTTAGATTCAGGTATCATTATGTTTACCTTTTGTTAAAAGTAATTTAAGTTTAATCATAGATTTAACTGAAATGTTTATTTACGCGTAATTGTAAATTTCACGCTCGCAATTGAATATTTATCAAGAAAGAGTTTACCTGACCCAGTGAACACGGCCTATATGCCAACGGTTCCCATCAATCACTCCCATTAGTTCTCGTGGCGTTTAATCCCCGCAATGAAACACGGTAATATCGTAATTAAGATTTTTGTACCGATACGCAGTCGAATCTGTTCCCAGTCATTTCCTGTCAAACCAAATTACGTTTCAGTAGCAGGTCTTAATCGCCGCGGATTCTATAATACGTCTTCGTGTGCAGCCGTCATGGTAGAGGAAAAAACGGTAATGATATTCCTGTCAGAGTAATATCGCCGCTTTGATCTGATATTATTCACTTTTTTTTTAAAGGAATAATCACCTGTTTCCTTAATACAACAATTTAAAGTGGTTTGGAACAAATAATATAACAAAGTGGAGTAAATGCGAGTGACAGAGATTACGGGACCAGTTAACATGGGAAAAAACTTGGGAACTGGAACTAGAACGAATTGTCTTCGGGAGGAAATTGGATATAAATCACCAACGAGAAAAAAATTAGTTTAATGTTAGAATTTCGTTAGAAATCATCAAGATGACATTATACTTTCACGGAAAATGGCCATCTAGACGGTCTACTTATGAAATAAATGTAGATCAATGTAGAAATATATTTTGTTCTTAGTTAGGTACATGCAAAATTGGTATAATTACTTTAGTTACGGTGTAATAATATATCTATTGATTTGTTTTTTATGTAATTCTCTGATAATTCTGTAATTTCATCAGAAAATAAGCTTTTTACGGTAAAATGCGTTCAGTACAGTTTGGTAGAAATTGTTGTTCCTAGTCATAGCTTTTCATTTGATGATTAGTAAGGTTTTTTTGAATTTGGTACTCAGCTAGAAACTGGATGCGAATGAGTACGAGTCTGATTTCGTCATTACAAGCAAATATACCATTTTACCTTAGACAAGTAAACTATTAAATAACACACTAGTGTGTTATAATCCATAATACACTAGTGAGTTACGGATTATAACTCACGTTCATATTTAAAGTAGTATTCTATTTATTTATTTATTGCCCGTGGCAACCAAACCTACTTTAACCAAAATGTAAAAAAGTCACTGTCAAGTCATTCTGACATTTATAGGGTACTGAGACGCAAGTAGCTTCGATTTGATAACTAAGTTTATTAATTATTATCTCATAAAAAAACTCGATTTCTTCCACTTGTTGGATAAAACATTGTATGCCACTCGCGTGTTATGTTTCCTAAGTCACTTGAGAATTTATATCACTCGGCCTAACGGCCACGTGGTATAAATCATCTCTTGTGACTTATTTTCAACACAACACAGCAGTACCATAAATAACTATTATTTTTCATCGTATACGTATTGGGTTTAATAATATATGCTAGTCTAAGTATTTTATATAGATTTCTCTCTGTAACTTAAAAAAACACGAAGTGTATATTTTGATAGTTCTTCCATTAATTGTGTTACCTATTTCAGATGAAATACAGATACAATATATAAAAGTATGCAAACAATATTTTCATATTTGTATTCAATGCTTTCATATTTGTACGAACGCAATATAAAACCGCCCTCCCCGAAAATATGAATTTAAATTTATCGCCAGGAGGGTAGAAATTGGGTGGTAGTTCAAGATCTGCGGTAAGAGGTGGTTTGACAGGTGTGAAGTCTCGGAATAGGGGTAGTTTCACCCACTTTGACGGGTGGTAAGTTGAGTAGGATATGCGGTAGTGGTTTTGTGGAGGCAATTGCAATCTACCCTGCAAATTTCATCCCTGCACTCGATTTGCAAGCGGTTCATTTAAATTTATTAACACAATTTTGGAATAGGGGTAGTTTCACCCACTTCGACTGGTGGTAAGTTGAGTAGGATATGCGGTAGTGGTTTTGTGGAGGCAATTGCAATCTACCCTGCAAATTTCATCCCTAAACTCGATTTGAAAGCCGTTCATTTCAATTTATTAATATAATTTTGGAATAGGGGTGGTTTTACCCACTTCGACGGGTGGTACGTCAGTAGGATATGCGGTAGTGGTTTTGTGGAGGTAATTGG
Organism: Cryptocephalus moraei; assembly: GCA_946251905.1. Lineage (NCBI taxonomy): Eukaryota > Metazoa > Arthropoda > Insecta > Coleoptera > Chrysomelidae > Cryptocephalus > Cryptocephalus moraei. The sequence goes on along the minus strand of OX276465.1, from coordinate 16,600,404 downwards.
AATCTTCCCCGTAAATGTCATCCCTGCAATCGATTTGCAAGCCGTTCATTTAAATTTATTAATATAATTTTGGAATAGGGGTAGTTTCACCCACTGCGACGAGTGGTAAGTGAGTAGGATATGCGGTAGTGGTTTTGTGGAGGCAATTGCAATCTACCCTGTAAATTTCATCCCTGCATTCGATTTGCAAGCCGTTCATTTAAGTTTATTAATACAATTTTGGAATAGGGGTAGTTTCACCCACTTCGACGGGTGGTAAGTGAGTAGGGTATGCGGTAGTGGTTTTGTTGAGGCAATTGCAATCTACCCTATATATTTCATCCCTGCACTCGATTTGCAAGCCGTTCATTCCAATTTATTAATATAATTTTGGAATAGGGGTAGTTTCACCCACTTCGACGGGTGAAAAGTTGAGTAGGATATGCGGTAGTGGTTTTGTGGAGGCAACTGCAATCTACCCTGTAAATTTCATCCCTGCACTCGATTTGCAAGCCGTTCGTTTCAGTTTATTAATATAATTTTGGAATAGGGGTAGTTTCACCCACTTCTACGGGTGGTAAGTGAGTAGGGTATGCGGTAGTGATTTTGTGGAGGAAATTGCAATCTATCCTGTAAATTTCATCCCTGCACTCGATTTGCAAGCTGTTCATTTCAATTTATTAATATAATTTTGGAATAGGGGTAGTTTCACCCACTTCGACGGGTGGTAAGTGAGTAGGGTATGCGGTAGTGGTTTTGTTAAGGCAGTTGCAATCTACCCTGTAAATTTCATCCCTGCACTCGATTTGCAAGCGGTTCATTTAAATTTATTAACACAATTTTGGAATAGGGGTAGTTTCACCCACTTCGACTGGTGGTAAGTGAGTAGGGTATGCGGTAGTGATTTTGTGGAGGAAATTGCAATCTACCCTGCAAATTTCATCCCTACACTCGATTTGCAAACCGTTCATTCCAATTTATTAATATAATTTTGGAATAGGGGTAGTTTCACCCACTTCGACGAGTGGTAAGTGAGTTGGGTATGCGGTAGTGGTTTTGTGGAAGCAATTGCAATCTACACCGTAAATTTCATCCCTGCACCCGATTTGCAAGTCGTTTACTTAAATTTATTAATATAATTTTGGAATAGGGGTAGTTTCACCCACTTCGACGGGTGGTAAGTGAGTAGGGTATGCGGTAGTGGTTTTGTTAAGGCAGTTGCAATCTACCCTGTAAATTTCATCCCTGCACTCGATTTGCAAGCGGTTCATTTAAATTTATTAACACAATTTTGGAATAGGGGTAGTTTCACCCACTTCGACTGGTGGTAAGTGAGTAGGGTATGCGGTAGTGATTTTGTGGAGGAAATTGCAATCTACCCTGCAAATTTCATCCCTACACTCGATTTGCAAACCGTTCATTCCAATTTATTAATATAATTTTGGAATAGGGGTAGTTTCACCCACTTCGACGAGTGGTAAGTGAGTTGGGTATGCGGTAGTGGTTTTGTGGAAGCAATTGCAATCTACACCGTAAATTTCATCCCTGCACCCGATTTGCAAGTCGTTTACTTAAATTTATTAATATAATTTTGGAATAGGGGTAGTTTCACCAACTTCGACGGGTGGTAAGTGAGTAGGGTATGCGGTAGTGGTTTTGTGAAGGCAATTGCAATATATCCTGTAAATTTCATCCCTGCACTCGATTTGTAAGCTGTTCATTCCAATTTATTAATATAATTTTGGAATAGGGGTAGTTTCACCCACTTCGACGGGTGAAAAGTTGAGTAGGATATGCGGTAGTGGTTTTGTGGAGGCAATTTCAATCTACCCTGTAAATTTCATCCCTAAACTCGATTTGAAAGCCGTTCATTTAAGTTTATTAAAATAATTTTGGAATAGGGGTAGTTTCACCCACTTCGACCGGTGGTAAGTGAGTAGGGTATGAGGTAGTGGTTTTGTGAGGCATTTTAATCTATTATCATAATTTTGCACTAGGGGTAGTTTCATACAATTGTAACAGGTGATAAATGTATGAAGTAATATATAATTGTTTTCTACATGATATTACGATTTGTGAACAAACCCTTAAAAATATAGCGATTTGTAATTTTCTCATTTTGGGGTTTAATTTATTTACACAGTTCTTAACACTACTTAATTTATTTAGTCTATTCCTTAACTAATAATTAATTTATGTTATAGACTTAACGCGCTAATTTATTTGTACACTTATCGCACTTTTTCACTCACGGCGGCTTCTGGTCTACTCTATCCTTTGACCGCAGGCCCGTAATTATATATCCTCAATAATGTCTTTTTCCGGATTGTTCGGGAAGGTTTTTATGGTCGCAATTTTGCAAAGCGGTCTCCTTTGTCAGATAAGAAGTAGCACGCTTCACGTTGATGTTTGTATTCCGCATTACAATATGTTTAATAAATGCTCTTAGTTTAGCTCTTATTTGATTACATATTCATTGCGTACGATTCGCTAGGTCCCCAAGGTTGCGGGCGCTCTAGAAATTTTTCTGTTTTCGAAGACCATACAAACGTCAGAACGAGCCCGAAAAGCAGCGACGCGCAAGTTATTTGTGATCGCCTCCGTCTCTAATGTCCTCCTTTATCGTCTTTTAGCATCTTCTATCTGGCGATCTATTCGTCTTCTCACACTCCAATTCTATATCGGGAGGAAATCCGAGACTGAAAAGCCCGAAGAGCCTGAACTTCAATTTTGAATCGATCGTATATGGCCGCCGGTATTCGCTCTTATCGTTATTTTATTGATCGCAACCGAGAAATTTATCGCCGACGATCGATTGAAAGAGAAGAGAAGTGAAACGATATCATTGATATGTTTACATTCATTTGTGCTTTGAATGTGTAATCGGGCATTCGACGACTTTCTCAGTGCCCGCGTTCGTTAACGCTGAATGCGGAGTTGCAGAAAGGTAAAATTGTAAAAATTAGTAAGCGATAGCAATGAAAAAGGGAACTTCAAACAGATTATTATTATAGGAAACGAGGAGTACAATTGACCACTTTATTATTGTCCTATAACAGAATAGGGAAATGTACAGTTATGATTATTAATTAGATTAATAATAATCAGATTGGCTAAAATGTGAATCCTGATGATTCCTAAATCGGTCACTAAATTAATGAAATCTATGATATCTAGTTCTTCACACCAACACGCGTTAAACTTAATTATTTTCAATCAGGATGATTTTATGAGACTAAAATATTGAGATACATATCAATAAGACAGCCAGATAACTGAGACACAATTATCTGAAGCGACATAGTGATACTGTACTAGTGTTTTAAATATTTCCAGAAAATGTAAAAAAATCCGTTTATTTAAGTATTTATACAGGGTGTTAGGGGTTTGACTGCCTTTATTTTAACAGGCGATAGTATTCACCAAACTAAATAAAAAAAACTATATAACAGGGGTCCTAAGACCAACCGCTTTCGAGAAAAAAATTTGCAAACTTTTAATTTTAAGGTGTAAAAATTCAATTTTATTAAAGAATCTTACATAATTTTGTACATGTATTTATGTTTAATTCTTAACAAAACAATTTGTTCTTTAAAGTATAAAAAAATATTTCCAATCAATACTACCCGATAAAGTGGCTATGATGGCAACACCGCGAATTTATCGCACGCGTCGCGAAACATTGACCCCGCACAGCTGTTTACATGTATACGTATCTCTTCTTGTCGGTGTTGCCAAGTTGTGCTGAAATGCCTTAATAACATAACTCGAGTTTTCTCGAAAACGGTTGGTTTTAGGACCCCCGTTATATAAGGTTTTTTTGTTTGTTTCGATGAATTATATCACCTATTAAAATAAAGGCAGTCAAACCCCTAACACCCTGTATAATAATTATGGTAAACTACAACAAAACGACATAAAAATAATTTTCGTTCCAAACAGACAGTTCCTTAGAAAGCGACGTGCAAGGAACAGCGTCATCCCGCACACAAAAGGCAAACACGCCGTTTGTGTCCCGTGTATGTGTAGGCATTAAGGGTCGTTTGCTACGAATTTCGAATAACAAAAAATTTCGGCTGTGCCAACACATGAGGGAATTGCTTGGATCAATTACATTATGACGACGACCAAAGAAATAACACAAGATTCGTGATTGCTTAAAATTTGTAAGTATATGGAAGTTGTCTTACACCATCGTGCTGTAAACATCAATATAGGGAATATTGTCACACGCCTGAGGGCCTAGGGCCCAAAGGGAGTGCTCTGGTTGGGGGTGTAGCTAGGTTGAGATTGAAAAAGGAGACATGGCAACACAGATAATATTTATTCAGACACTAAATACTATAGGGGAGAGAACATCGATCAAAAGTAGAAAGTGAGAAAAGGTTAAAGGGAGGTGGTTGCTTACTGTTGGGTGACGATGGGCAGCAGGCGCAAGGCTCCTCTACCGGCATGTCGAAGGACGAACCCTCAGACGGGCAGCGTGACGTGTTACTCAATGACTGAATCCCCGATCGTTATGATCGATCCGTATAAATATGTGCGGGATGTTTATGTGATGTCGTACCTGTCCGATAGTCACGTATTGTCCTTCGGTTTAAGGTCGCCTCGGTGTTGAATTAGCTTGGACGGCGACCTATTTTCGCTAATTGGGGCCGCATCGCGACACTATGTACAGTATATTGTGTTAAAATTTTATATTCAAAAAATGGGGGTAATTATGGGTTTGACTTTCGAAAAACTTTAGGAGTAGTTTACTACACTGTCAAAATTGACGATGAGCAAGAATTTAATAGTAGAGTAAATTTTTGAAATTTAAAACCATCTTGAAACGGATTTCGAAAAATTTCAAAAAACATAAAAATCAACGTAGTAAACTACCTCCTTATCCCAAAGCCCAATGGGAGGTATAAATATGGTACAAATTAACCACTTGAGATTATCAATTTTCGAGAAAAACAGACCGAACGAATTCGGCACCCACCGATTAAACAGCCAATTTTCCGACCTTCGCGAATTGCAATTGCGAATTTTCCGACCTCCCTATTTGATCAATATATATATGTACAGGTTTGAATATATTTTACTGTATTGAAACGTCTCATTTCAATTTAAACCATCATCAAGGTTAAATTACACTACCCAAACCGGCGTAATATCTGACTAAGTTAAGGTGTGACCTACAGGAGACTATGGATAAGGAATAAGGAAAATTCAGGTAGACATAACATCACACAGATTATTAATAATATTGTAACACGAAATGTAAACAGCAGCGCGCAACGTGTTTACTCTTATCGGACCTCGGCGGTCACTTCAAAGCGCTCCGTTAAGTGGGCAACAAAAATACCGTCCCCAACGTTCCGGCATCTTATTAAGGAAAGAATGATTTATTACCTTCTAGGCGTTTCTAGATAAACATTATTAGGGAAAAGAAGGATCGAGTTTTTTCAGGAATCATCGCGAATACAATTGAGATATGTATATAAGCGGGCTTGCGGTCGGAGAGGGAGATTAGACGTGAAGCCGCGAAAGAGTAAACAGTGGGATAAACGGACAAGCGAATGGTACAAATAAATTAAAAGTTAAGTGTGTTATAAAAATTATCTAGTTAGGAAATAGTTAAGATAAATTAAGTAGTGTGTAGTGTATAATTAGGACAGTGTAAATAAATTAGAAATAAACGTTACAATGTTAAGATAAAAATTATTTTTTTTAATTTGGTAGTGGCTTGGGGAAATATTTAATCCATTATGAAAACATCGACTTTTTGTGCACCAATTGGATTCATTTAACTGCTGAAAATTTTTAAGAAGCTTTTATTCAGAGAAGCAACTAAGAGACTTATAACAGGCAGATATACTGCAAAAATTTTAAAATTCCCATTACCTAGCCGTCGTAGATCTCTCTAAATTTAACCCAGAGAGAAATCCTGAAACCCTTTACACACTGTACATGCGACTTGTTGTTTTCGCCGTCATCACTCGCTTTCCTCAGTTCGTCGGTACACTTCCGGACGGTCAGTATTATTATCTGGACCGTCCGTCAGGCGTGTGACAATACAAGCGACGCGCCACTCGCCGCATATTTATTGGTAGTGATTTCGCTGGCAAGTACCACCGCAGATGATAAGATAAAGGAGACGGCGGCGGCAGATGAGCGCGGCGTATATCCTCAGAGCAAAGACGACAGGCGGTACCGTAGCAGCAGTACCGACGCGGCGGTACCGCTGCTGTCCGGTCTCCAACATGCCTGGGCCTTCGACTTATTCTCTTCCTCTTCTTCTTCTTCTATTGCTTCTTCTTCCGTCATCCTACCGGAGACGATGCCGTACCACAACGGGGCGATAGAAATGTATACGTACGGCACTCTCGTACCGGTAAAGTCTACAGGGCGTCCATGAGAAGAATAAAGACGTCTCAAAGAAGTAATTTAATGTCTGCAAGGTGTAACTTTTCGGTGTATCTTTCGCAGTTATCATACCTGCATTTTTACCTGTTTTTGTGCAATATTGAAGAGGCCACCCTGTTTAGTGGTGTCGGAACAAAAGGTCCTAAGACGAAGAAGAAGGAGGTAAGAGCGGTATTGAGATATCAGTTTCGTGTCGCCTTTAAATAACCTTGTTTCAAGGAAAAATAGAGTAATTATTGGTACTCCGTTATCCTAAATGATATTGTTACCTGCACGCCTATGACCCTGACGGTCATTTCATTAATATGCGTCTATCTTGTTGGGAAAAGGAGTATAAGAGTATTCGAGACGTAGGAGCAACGCGATTTGTTAGCTATCGTATAGCAACCCCTATAATACATTTAAAATAACGGAAAAAGGTCGGGAAACGCTGGACTTGAAGAGACCACTTGTCCCTTATGTATTGTCGCGATGCGGCCCCAATTAGCGAAAATAGGTCGCCGTCTAAGCTTATTCAGCACCGAGGCGACCTTAAACCGAAGGACGATACGACTCTCGGACAGGTACAACATCACGTTCGTAAACATCCCGCTTGTATTTATACAGCTCGATCATAACGATCAGGGAGTCAGTCAGTCACCTAGTATCACGTCACGCTGCCCGTCTGAGAGCCCGTCCTTTTCGGCATGCCGCCAATTGGAGGAGCCTCGCGCCTGCTGCCCTTCGTCATTCAACAGTAAGCAACCACCTCCCTTTGACCTTTTTCTCACTTCTTGCCATTTGCTCATTTGCCTCAACTTCGTTTTATGATGTTCTCTCCCCCATATTTAATGCTCCAATAAATATTGTCTGTGTTACCATGCCTTCTTTTTAGTTTCAACTAGCTACACCCCCAACCAGAGCACTCCCTTTGGATCCTAGGTCCTCAGGCGTGTGACATATGGTGGAGGCGCAGGGTTTGGTGCGCTGATTACGAAAATGGGGATTAGAACTTGCAGCAATGGTTGGAACACCCCTAAAATGAAAAAAAAAACGCCCCTAAATAGGGGTGTTTTTCGACTGTACTGCGGAATTCCCTTACGAAACCTCCCGCGGACATTTGACCTGGCCTATTCACTTTCTTTCGGTCGCTGATATTCACAATCAGAGTCCCATCACGCGAAAACGGGTGTTACACCCCCCACATGCAAGAAGCACCCCTCCCAGAGGGTGGGTTTTTGGAAAAAATTGAAAACAGAAAGCATGACAATGAAATAGACAGTCATAGATACTTTTCCTTTTCTTCCATACGTCCAATTCGTCCTCGAAGTTTGTAATATCCTGTGACGCCCTGTAACAAGGACCGGAATCGACGTAGAGGAAACCAAGAAAAGTTCTCGAGAATATCGCCACGCGTTCGGTGACCGGGGTTACTGAAAATGGTATCGTAGATGCAGCACAGTGGTACACAAATACTGCAATGCAGATTACGTACGTTGAAACGGAGAGACAGTAGATATCTACTGGACGCATACGTGGATACCGATATAAACCATCGAACACAAGGAGATTGAGATTTGGAAAACTTAGAGTTTTGAAGAGGTTAATACGCCCAGCCCTCAAAATTTTTACTGTGAGCTGCGTGAAACAAACTAATTACCTTATCACTTACCACGTGTTTTGTTTTACACTCTTTGGTTTCTGTTTTTAACAAGTACTCATTTATGGATAACAGTGAATGAAGAAATAATGTTTATAGGTAAAACACATAGATCCATTTCTCTTCCTGAATGATGTGATTGACTGTAAATTTGAAAAAAAAATAGTACCAAGTGTCTCAATAAAATGTGATTTAAAGAAGCTAGTGAAGAAATTTAATTCAATTAAATCGTATATGACAAATTGAAAATAGAGTAGTGAAGTAAAATAATTTCGTAGATCTAGCAGATTAGTTGAATACTATGCATAGTGACAAGGTCAATTAACTATTTACTTTCCTTATTTCTCTAAGTTGCTGTGTTAGTTAAATTAGATCGATTCAAGTCACTATCACTTCAAACAAATTAGCGACACTTTGCTAATACATTATTTCACAATGATATTGATGTTACACATAATTAATTCGTAAGTTTCATACTCGACAGTACTGTTATTAGTTCCTCCAAAAGGTACCATCTCAGGAAGTACCTACGTAGAAACTCCGTGTACCATCACCATCCATATACCTCGCACGTAGAGATAAATTCGCCCGATATCTCGACAAGTTACCATTTGGACATTATCTCAGTTATTTTAACAATTTTCTTCGAGCGTTTGTATGTGAGTATGTGTTATGTGTATGTGTGTGTGTGTGTGAAAATAAGTGTAATATCTCCGATACATAAATCGTACAAGGCGACGTACACTTAATACATCTAATTGGAAATCGCTACCGCAAAGTGCTCACTTGCCCGGAGTGTTTCAATAATAGATTAGTCTTTTGCACGGTATCCGCTTCGGGATTCACAACCAGATGGAGACGTCCTAGGTACCATCTCGTTTATATCATTTCGAAAAACGAACTTTAATAAACTTTATAACCAAATTAATTGAATAAAAAAAGTAATTTTAATAACAAAGAAAAAAAAAATTATTTTTATTTGGTTATGTAATTTTGACGGGGACCAAACTTAGAAAACTTATTTTCGACAATCTTTCATATATTTGGAAGCATAATATTGAATTATAATCAATTTTATATTGTTTAAAGACACATTTAAAACCATAAAACAATTAGATTTTCTTGGAAATTATTAAAGTTTGGTATCGATTTGTAGAGGAAGAAACAACGATCTTAATAAAAATATATTCGCGTTAATCAAAATTCGCTGGAACATAATATTGAATTATAATCAATTTTATATTGTTTGGTAGTGCGAACTACCTGACCTACCTGCGAACGCCCGACAGGTACGATCCCTAACGCCACGGGGGGTCTATAATCGGCTTGGTGCATTTCAAGCCCGACCATGCTCAACTGCCGTCCGGCTTGATTTACCTGGCCCTATCATCAAATTCAACTTCATATTTTATTTCAATCTAAAAAAATACTTACAATGACTCAGTGACAACGTGTATTATCCTTGCCCCTTCGCGCATCCTACGTACTTTTGAGCACATATATAAATAACGGCAATAAGGGATGGGCTGGAAATCCCGATGCCCGGAGATCCCGATCCTCGGACGGCAGTTGAACCAAGGGATTAGTCGATCTCGCTAATCCTAAAGGGTCACGTTGACCGCGACGGCAGTCCATATGCGCCCTAAGAATAAATTGCTGGAAAACGAGGAAAGGGAGTTATCATGGGATGAGGAAAAATTCTACCGTTCGTTAGATTGAACCACTAAATTAAATTTTAGGAAATTACATATAAAATGCACAATAGTGTCGCGATGCGGCCCCAATTAGCGAAAATAGGTCGCCGTCTAAGCTTATTCAGCACCGAGGCGACCTTAAACCGAAGGACGATACGACTCTCGGACAGGTACGACATCACGTTCGTAAACATCCCGCTTGTATTTATACAGCTCGATCATAACGATCAGGGAGTCAGTCAGTCACCTAGTATCACGTCACGCTGCCCGTCTGAGAGCCCGTCCTTTCGGCATGCCGCTAATTGGAGGAGCCTCGCGTCTGCTGCCCTTCGTCATCCGACAGTAAGCAACCACCTCCCTTTGACCTTTTTCTCACTTCTTGCCATCTGCTCATTTGCCCTAATTTGTGTTATGATGTTCTCTCCCCTATATTTAGTGCTCCAATAAATATTGTCTGTGTTACCATGCCTTCTTTTTAGTTTCTACCTAGCTACACCCCCAACCAGAGCACTCCCTTTGGGCCCCAGGCGCTCAGGCGTGGGACAATAGTAATAATGAGTAAATATACGGGGTGTTAGGGGTTTGACTGCCTTTTTTTAAATAGGTGATAGTATTCATCAAAACAAACAAAAAAAAAACAGGTGTCCTAAAACCAACCGTTTTCGAGAAAAAAATTAGCAAACTTCTAATATTAAGGTGTGAAAATTCAGTATTATTAAAAAATGTCACATAATTTTGTACATGAAATTACTATAAGATGTATTCTTTTAATGTATTTATGTTTAATTTGTAACAAAACAATCTTTTCTTTAGAGAATATTTTTTTCCAATCAATACAACTCGATAAAATGGCTACGATGTGGTGTGGCAACACCGCGAAGGTATCGCACGCGTCGCGAAATGAGAGCCAGACAGTGACACTAGTGACAGTGACAGTGTGCATCTTTGAATTCGAAAGATACGTGTGATCGTTACGGTTTCTTTTCGGTTTTTAAAATGTTCAGTGTACGTGGATATCACGATATGCTATTAATTTATAATAACCAGGTAAATATTGACAATTACAACATATCAATAACAGCATGATCCTTTTCTAATGCTGTTAGTGACCCTGAATTACTGATCGCTATTGATTTACCATTTATACATGCAAGTGTAATAATTATAAATCAATTGGAATCACTTACAATTATTTCGTTTACTATTGCGTACAGCGTAAAGACGGCATTTAGGAAGAGTTCGCAAAAACGTTAACCTCGCACGATCAGCTGTGTACACGTCATGTTTACCGATAGCCAAGTTAGCCAACACCAAGAACGTCATGTTTACGTTTCCTTTTTTGTCGGTGTTGCCAAGTTGTGGTGAAATGCCTCGACTTTTCTCGAAAACGGTTGGTTTTAGGACCTCCGTTATATAAGTTTATTTTTTGTTTGTTTTGATGAATACTATCACCTATTAAAAAAAAAGGCAGCCAAACCCCTAACACCCTGTATAAGAGAAATTGTAAATATTAGAAAGTATGATATTCTAGCGGTTAGTACACCAGATCGAAGATTAAATTGATGGTTAAGGGAACGATAATGGGAGGGACGAAACCCCTACAATTCCTTTTATTAATCATCGTTTATATTAGCGAACATTCAATTACACCAATTAAAACATCCATCCGATAGCAAACGTCAGGATTATCCTATCGCAACACATCAATTCCGTCGACTTCGCCTAACTATATGAAGTCATAATTTTATCAAACGACCGCAATATGGGAGGAGTAACTGTAATTATTCTCGGTGTTTACAATAACTATAAATAACGTTCCACCAGCAATAACAGATCTAATGGGTGGGCACACGGATCGGACGATCCCCTTTTCTGTTCTTATCAAATTATCTACGGCGACACCCACTGTTTGGATAAGGAATTAGATGAGTTACGACAAGTGTTTCACTATATGGTGAGCGAGCGTGTGTTTTTATTTCGATTTCGTGAGATGTCAACCGTCCGTGTTAATCGAAACTCGAAAGAGAGTCCAATTAAAATCGAGTCGAATTAATTGACGGTTAGACGAAATACGAGGTGGGTCCGTCGGGGCGATGATAAATGCCCGCCGAGTTAAATACGTTGGAATAGATCGGTGAAAATTTTATTTTTAATCGCGAAAATCGACCGCACTTCATCAACGTTCGACGCCGTATTAATTTCGTCGTGATGTGCCCCTTAATCTCAGCATTGAAGACCGTTGTTACACTTTTTGCTCGTCGGAAAAATGGCAATGTGCCGGTCGGGGCCGTTTGTTCTAAAAGCCATCGCCGTCGTCATCATCATCATCATCATCATCATCATCACGCGGAGGATTGAGTTGTCAGTTTGATAGATTCCGCTCGGCCACCTCTCGATCCATCACGGTTTATGGTTAAAACTGGCTCGTTACCGATGCGGTAGAACACTTGAAATTATACCATAAAAAGGTATAGACGAGGGTTTCGGAAAATTATGTTAATGTATAGGGTATAGCTTTTCATAAAAGCTCTATTATAAAACTTTGGTTGTTTGTAAAGTCGGTTTACGGACGATAATTTTTACGTGATAACGTCATAAGAAAACATTGATGAAAAATGGAATACGTTTATGAGTATTATCACTAAATTATCATGACATGGTTTTTCGCACTGCGGTTGGCCGGTCCAACTGGTCATTTTAGACACATTGTGAAGTTGAATATTAACCTTCAACCTTATATAAATCGCTGAGCAGGGTAATTGTTTTCATTGAATACTAAATGAAAGCAGTCGACTTTCTTACACGATCATTGATATTATTCATCATAATGTTTTATTCGAAATCGTAACATAACCTATTATTACTGCACTCGTTGACCCATGCAAGAACAAATATATGAGATTATATAGCTAATCTAACTCTTAGATTGCAAGAATTTAATACCTTATTGCCGCAATAGTAATAAGCAATGTTATGCACAGTAAATATTCAGATAACTTTATAAATAATAGTGTACTGACTGCTGTCGCCGTCGTCGCTGACGACGGAGCGGAAACAGTGCAATCAGAACGCGCGTAGCGCGTACCCCTTCGTCCCCTTTCATCGCGCTCGCGAACCGAGCCGATCGCCAAATCGAGCGTTCACTCGGACGGTGTCGTGTAAAAGAGATAGATGCGTCGCAAGACCAAGGTCGATCTGTGTATATTGTTGTCGCTCTCACTCTAGCTCGCACGCATGGGTCTGGCGTAACGTTATAATGTTTTGTGAAGGGGCAGGTAGCCGGCACATCGATTTGTAAGACGCATATCACGTCAAAATGGTTTTTAGTAAACCCTGTTTCATTTTACTGTAGCGGATATAGGTGCCTAACGTTAGAAATGCTTATAATCCATTCATGCTCGGAATTTTAAAGTACCTTCAGCTGAAATTTTGGAAATTTGGGGTGAAAATATTTAACCTCAAAACACCGGGAATCGATGAAGTGTTCAATTTCAAGCAAAAAATGTTATATAAACTTTTCTCGGAAAGTTAATATTTTCCCAGTTATTCACGATTTGAGGATTGTTGATTTTGTACCTAAAAAATGCGTGTTTTTGGGTGGTTTTTCAAACATAACTCGAAAACAGTAAATTTGAACAAAAAAGTGATGAGAATAAAAAACAGACCTTTTAAAATAACGAATCGAATGGCCGTCTTTACGTTTTCATCGAAGCAACATGACCCGAGTTACAACCCGATGAATGTGAGGGTTATTTGAATTAACCTAGAATCAAACATTTTAATGACGTAAAAAGGGTGGTTTTTCAAGAAAAAAATGCTTAAAATGTCCTTTAAAGGTCTTAATGAGACATTTAAAATGAGTTAAGGCGAAAGTGATTTGAATGAAAAATACCCGAGTTATTACAAAAATAAAACGATTATATCATTAAAAAAAAAGGAAAATAAATCAATGATTTTTTTACAAAAATGAAACTAAAAAAAAACAACTCTTAATATATGTATAATTAGCTTTATTTATGTACGAACAACTAGTCCTAAAATTTTAATAAAGCCCCTTCGGGAAAGTCATCGAGTATTTTAAAAGAAAGTTTTTTTTTGTCCACATTTCGAAGAAATGGGGTACGTCGCGATTTCTAAAACATGTGCGTACCATCCGTATATGAGATGAAAGCTACGATCTTCAGCGATGGTCAAAACGCCTTTTATTCATTACCGGGGTGATTTTCAACCAATAAGCGACGAGTAAAAAGGGGCTGAAATCAATCTGACCAATAAGCGGAGATGGCGTTTCCATCTCTACTTTTTGAGAAATTTAATTTTAAGCACATTCTTCGTCTAACTGCGAGAGAATCATTATCTATCTTCACCTATTCCGTTGTATTTTAAGTTCGTTGCATTTAAATAGTTCTAGTAAATCCGAAAAAAATACAATTACGTGTTATCATTTCCCAACTGTTCACGCAATATTAAGTTGGCGCGTGAAGTGTACGGTGAGTTATAACGATCTAAGACAATCGAAATCTCTACGACGTTGCAATATTATTTCAGGGTTTTCAACTTTCCACATCTCATGCAATGGTTTTTGAACGTTGTAAAAGTTTCATGCCACCACATTCGACACATCTCACATTGAATCCAATCTGATTTCGATTTAGTAAAATTGTAATTCTTCGATATTTTTCGAGTCATAACGATTTAAACAATTGAATTGTTAATAACTTTTGTTTGCACCGACTTACAGAAAATCGTGTTCAGCGACTGAAAAACTTACAGAAAACACTGATTTTTACTTCCTTCCAAACGACTCTTGGCGTATGGACTAAAAGGCATTATGATGTTATTAGTTGTACGTTTACCGGTTTTACTAAATCCATATCTCTTTGTCTCATTACTGTACTCATTACTCACACAAAGGACGTAATTACGAAGAATGTTACTAGCTAGAAAGATGTTAATCGCAAACCCATCGTGAAATTAGAGACCCTGGATAGATTCGTGGGGAGAGGTAACAGGTAAAAGCGAGGAAAAAAGGTGGAAATGTGTAATGATTCATCCATTCGACGAGATAACGATCGAAACAATCGAGATATTTCCTCTATCATCATTAGTTACGGGGCTCCCTCAGCGGGACCTTCATGATATCTTCGCCTTGACCAGCGCTCAACTTTTACTCCTATTCACGTTCCTCGTGTAATGCTGACAACTTTTAAATCGATATTATTGTTAGTTAGCGGCCGGCTGAATCATCGTCAATTATCGAATGCATAAATTAGCTCGGACTCGATGATACGTAAATCATAGTCGGGAGTTTCATTGAACTTAGCGGGTTGGTCGTAGGAATAATATCGAGATGACATAAATCTGCAGACTAATATTATTAATTAAGGAAATCCATGCGTAATTATGAACGTATTAATAACACAACACATGTGCAAAATTTGATATCCCAATAATTGATGACCTTGTTGTGTTAACCGGTGATGGGTGAGGGATGAGTTTGACTCGTCTATTGATAAAAATGAAAAAGTATTTACAATTTTCATACAAGCTGTTCGCCGAGGTACGAGGGTAACTGACCTTAAAACCACCGACCGAAGATTCTATCCCTCGGTAGACGCGTACATGGCAGGTACCTCGGTGCGGCGATTTTATGGGGTGAAAGTTTTAGAGACCATCCCGACAGCTCGATATTGTAGAAAGCTCCGAAACCGTTTTCTTTTTTTTTGAATGGTAGGTACTAAGTTTCGGGGCGTTCCTAGAATCGACTCTCGAGATGGTCACATTTGTAAAAAATGGAAAGTGCAGCCCGTGGGAAGAGAACTATTTACACTTTTTACAATATTATTTACAACTCATCGCACACGGGCCCCTACAAACTATTAAACTAATTAAAATGATGATTGAAGAATTTTACAATTTGGAACTTACGATTACAATGGATGAAATTACAATTTTACAAAAGAAATATCATAAAGATAATTCCGTCTGCCTTGGACGATAATGGACTGATGCTGGAATCTGTTCGATATTTATTATTCCAATTTTTCTTTTTCAAACAATTTTTCTCAAAATTTGCTCCAAAATTTTTTTAAAACTTTTTACCACTTCACACCTGTCATTTTTCGGTTCTTGGAAATTTTCACAAAAATCTCAAAAATATCATTTTGGTCTTAATTATCGCTGAAGGGCACTTTACTCTAATCACTAATTTTTTAAATGAAATTTTGAATATTTATGCAGGTACCGAATATTTATAATAAAATTTAAGAAACGAGTCCAATCTCGAATCTACTACAAAAATGACATTGTGGGTTATTTTGTTAGGTTCAAAAGGTCAAAAAATATTTTCATTTTTACATTATTTCTAAAATATGATGAGAAAAACAATTTTAATTTGTGACGCTTTGACGAGTACAAAAATTCTGAAGGTTGGAACCTTGTGAGTAGCGTATTAACACTTTTCTCTATAAATCAACCAATTATTAGTTATTGCACTATTATTTTACAGTCTTAGTAAGAAACTGTTTTCAGCAAGGAGAGGAACGATGTATACGACGTACAATAATTATTACCTACTCTTAGATGTTTGTAATTCTTCCGCTGTGTGAATAAATCCGTCATAGCAACCTCGAATGTTCATTCTACGGTGGACAATATCTTACCATTTTGCAATAACTATCACACATTTATCTTAGTCCGGCGTAATTACCAAATGAAGTTATTTTAAATAAATTATAATTTATAATGAAAAGCCTGTATATACAAACAAACGTATGTGAAATATGCGAGGCTATTTGTCAAGATTAGTCCTTTGAAAATATTTTAGTAGGAGTCGTCGTCGAGCGCATATCTGACCTCCTTGAAGATACTCGTGTAAGTCGTTTTTATGGCTCGGGACAGAGATTTTTATTAGCGCGACTCACAAAAGAGGTAAATTAGAACCGCATGATAACTTGTCATGTATTATTTCCATTTCCAATCATTTCTCTTCGTATGTATGATTTGGCAACGTTTCGCTTAAATCACCTTAGAAATTGTCATTTTTTATTCTAATTTTTGATAAATATGTATAAAACAGCTCCTTTACATTTATGTTACCATTAGGATGCTTTTTTATTCATAGAGTTATGCGTCACATATGGGATAATTTGTGATCATGTTTATGACACGACCACGTAATATTTATATGATTGCCGTGGTATAATGAAGTTTTTCCTTTTAGAATCTCGTATTTATTACGGCGTTAAATAAAAATTTACTACCACATATTGATCACCATTTTCAGATATTTCTATTACACAACGAGTTCAGAATCAACCTAGAATGTGCCTGAAATTATACAAGACAATAAGATTTATATGTAGTATTAAGATGGCATCCAAATATATATAACATGAAAACTAGGAGTATTAAGGTTTTTCTTTGACTGGCAACCCTAAAAAAGGTAAAATGTTATTTATGTATAACATACGTATTTACCAAAAAATATAAAACTCGCTCGCAAAGCACTAATGTATCTAGTAGCCTTTAGGAAGTCAGAGAGCGTAGACGTCAGGGGTGGGAGTAGTTTCACTCACAAAATTCACTTTCACAATCACAATGCACTCGAATAATTTTTCGCATCCTCTCGCGACCGAGTGTTAACAGTAACTGTACCCTACAGAGAATTACACAATTAATCATCTCGACACCTAAATAATGCTTATCTTAAGGCTGTTCTCTCACTTGATGTGAATCCGATGGTGAAAGGTACACAGTCCAAATCGTAAAATGTTGTTAAACCGTCAACGAATATCGAATGTTGCTTTCTTCACAAAGTCGCTTTTATTCGTATCCTTTTTATTACATCCGACAATAGTCGGACCTCTCAGTCTCACAATTTTAAGCTGTAACACGTGTGTATTGTTTATATTGCATTCGCCAAAATTTCGAATATTTATGAAATGGTTTGCATAAATACACATTTGTTTTTCATCTAAGAAAAAAATTCATTGAGGAAGAACATATCAGCATACGATTCTCTTCAAACTGTAGTTCTTATTTTTTTAACATTCGAAAAATGATTTTTTTTTCTTTCTGTTGTTAATTTTTATTAGGGACATGCCTACCTTCAACAAAAAAGTACAAACCACAATTTGTTTCTATATTAATTCTAAACTTACTACCAAATTTTTTTTGTAATCCAATGAGAAATAAATGATATGTGTTGCATACCGTAAAATAGTGCTCTGAGAGAACAGCCTTAACGATCATTTTATTTTAACGAGCCCTTTTGCACACTTATTGTTCTCGAACGTTCCTTAGTACGTAATACATATTTAGTCCGAGAGCGTAGACGTCAGTAGTGGGAGGCGTTTCACTCACAAAATTCACTTTCACAATCACAATCACAACGCACTCGAATAATTTTTCGCATCATCTCGCGACCGAGTCTTAACACTGTGTCCTACAGAGAGAATTACACGACTAATCATCTCGACACCTAATAATGCTTATCTTAACGATAATCCTATTTTAAAGAGCCTTTTTGCAAACTTATCGTCCTTAAAACGTTCCTTAGTACGTAATACATATTTAGTCCGAGAGCGTAGACGTCAGTAGTGGGAGGCGTTTCACTCACAAAGTTCACTTTCACAATCACAATGCACTCGAATAATTTTTCGCATCCTCTCGTGACCGAGTCTTAACAGTAACTGTACCCTGCAGAGAATTACACGACTAATCATCTCGACACCTAATAATGCTTATCTTAACGATAATCCTATTTTAAAGAGCCTTTTTTGCAAACTTATCGTCCTTAAAACGTTCCTTAGTACGTAATACATATTAAGTCCGAGAGCGTAGACGTCAGTAGTGGGAGGCGTTTCACTCACAAAATTCACTTTCACAATCACAATCACAACGCACTCGAATAATTTTTCGCATCATCTCGCGACCGAGTCTTAACACTGTGTCCTTTAGAGAGAATTACACGACTAATCATCTCGACACCTAATAATGCTTATCTTAACGATAATCCTATTTTAAAGAGCCTTTTTGCAAACTTATCGTCCTTAAAACGTTCCTTAGTACGTAATACATATTTAGTCCGAGAGCGTAGACGTCAGTAGTGGGAGGCGTTTCACTCACAAAATTCACTTTCACAATCACAATCACAACGCACTCGAATAATTTTTCGCATCCTCTCGCGACCGAGTCTTAACAGTAACTGTACCCTGCAGAGAATTACACGACTAATCATCTCGACACCTAATAATGCTTATCTTAACGATAATCCTATTTTAAAGAGCCTTTTTTGCAAACTTATCGTCCTTAAAACGTTCCTTAGTACGTAATACATATTAAGTCCGAGAGCGTAGACGTCAGTAGTGGGAGGCGTTTCACTCACAAAATTCACTTTCACAATCACAATCACAACGCACTCGAATAATTTTTCGCATCATCTCGCGACCGAGTCTTAACACTGTGTCCTACAGAGAGAATTACACGACTAATCATCTCGACACCTAATAATGCTTATCTTAACGATAATCCTATTTTAAAGAGCCTTTTTGCAAACTTATCGTCCTTAAAACGTTCCTTAGTACATAATACATATTTAGTCCGAGAGCGTAGACGTCAGTAGTGGGAGGCGTTTCACTCACAAAATTCACTTTCACAATCACAATCACAACGCACTCGAATAATTTTTCGCATCCTCTCGCGACCGAGTCTTAACAGTAACTGTACCCTGCAGAGAATTACACGACTAATCATCTCGACACCTAATAATGCTTACCTTATCGATAATTTTATTTTAACAAGCCTTTTTGCAAACTTATCGTTCTCGAACGTTCCTTAGTACGTAATACATATTTAGTCCGAGAGCGTAGACGTCAGTAGTGGGAGGCGTTTCACTCACAAAATTCACTTTCACAATCACAATCACAATGCACTCGAATAATTTTTCGCATCCTCTCGCGACCGAGTCTTAACAGCAACTGTACCCTGCAGAGAACTACACGACTAATCATCTCGACACCTAATAATGCATATCTTAACGATAATCCTATTTTAACGAGCCTTTTTTGCAAACTTATTGTTCTCGAACGTTCCTTAGAACGTAATACATACTAGAGTTTTGCTTATAGTTTGTCAGGTTGGTGAATTGGTACATATGTTCCGCCTATGCAGTCAGTCACACTAGAAAATTATCGGTGATCATGAGGATTTGCAAAATAATGTAAAACACTTGGCAGATGGTCACTTTATAAATTTACTATCGTAACCACTCATTAATTTCTTGATAATTCTATACGTGACCCCAAATATCACCAAACCGACAAACTCCATGGATTACATCTTGCATTGATGTATAGCACAATCTTGCTTGTGTAACGAGAGGCGGTCTTGCAATTCCCTCTTTATCATGTGCCATCCATACACACATATTTGCATAAAAGATGGCCGTAACGCACCACGATCCGTAAAAGGCCCATCGGACCACCATAACAAAATTCAATTAGAAAATTATTCCGCACATCTGTACGACATTCCGGAGCGAAAAAAATCAAGTGGTGATTTAATTAATAGAATGCACACGGCGCATCAAAAGGCGACATCAAAAGGCGGACGCACAACTTGTGATTAAAAAAAAAAGAAATATGTAGAACATGGTGATTAATATGAAAATGGTGTATTACGAAATACTCAGAAGTGCATTGAGATCAGTATGTATAGTAAGTAGGTAAGTAATCCTATAGTGATATAGATTTAATGATTGCACTCATTGTTTATTTGTTTTCCTGTAAACAATTACCTGTGAAGAAAGAACCATACCCCACGTGACTCAAGAAACATACACAATTTTCTCAATTCAGTAAAATTCGTCAAAAAAGTATAAGTAGATATATTTTTGTTAAAGAAACTGAAGAAGAGATAGACAACCTAGAAAATGTATGTAATATTTATACTAAAAAGAGTACCTACCTAAATATCAACATGAAACAAATGACAAATAAATATAAAGATAAATTAAGGTGTACCACAAGGGGTTTGAGTGGTGCCTGATTCCAAATTTTAAATTCTTTTTGATCCACGTCATCTCCGTTTTCGTGTAGGTACCTTCCACGAGTTTCAGTTTTCTGATAAAATTTTCACAAAACAACCAACAAACGCCACACAAAATTTATTTAATTACAATCAATAATAGTGACTGAATCGATTTATACTTTCAACTGTTATACTGTAACGCGAGTTGTAAACAGCAGTGCGAGACGTGTTTACTTTTGTCGGACCCACGTCGGCGTCTCTCAAAGGACGTTTAATTGAATTCCATAAAAAAAAGACAGCTCCATGAATACTCCCGGATTATTATTTAAGGAAAGTAATTTATGACCTTCTGGACATTTTCTACGTAAACATTATTAAAAGAACAATCGAGTACTTTGTGGAAACATCTAGCAAATTCGGGAAAACATTATGGGGGCTATATAAGTACGCGGCGGACGAGAGAAGATTATTATTAGACGTGAGCGTGGCATAGTAAATAAGCGAAAGCGACCAGTGAAATAAATTAACGATTAAGAGAGTGATATAAATTAATTAGTTAAGTGTGTTATATAAATTAGTTTAGTAATAGTTTAAATAAATTAAGTAGTGTCTAGTATTAGTGTTAGTGTAAGAAAATAAACGTTACAATACTATACTTTGGAGGAGGAATTGTAAAGAATTATGTAATTGTTTAAAATGCAATTTGGTAATAATAACGAGAATTGAAATCTGGTATAAATAAAATCTGACATACAAGGTAGGTGTGTTTTGAAATTTCGGTTTAATTAATAATCTTAATTTAATAACAAAACGCATCTTAATATTAATAAGTGTCACTTAATCACATACACGCGAAAAGTAAATTTTGAGCAAAAATTGAGCAATAAAAACCGTCTCGAACGTCCCGGCAACATCTTAGTAAGGAAAGAATGATTTATTACTTTCTGGGCGTTTCTATATAAACATTATTAGGGAAAAGAAGGATCGAGTACTTTCAAGAAGAATCTCGATACATAATGGAGGAATATATAATGACGGGCTTGTGGTCGGAGAGAGGAGACGATCGACTGTAAACGAGGCTGAATCCGAATTTTTGAAATTAGTCCCATTTATTCTTAAGTGGTCCTACGGTTGCCTCCACAGCAAAAATTGTAAGATCACTCGTTAGTGATATTTTTTATGAGAAAGTGGACGTATTGACAGTGGCAATTAGTGTACTGTTAGTGACCAGAAACCTCAATTTGCGTCTTTTTGTCGTCGGCCGATGTAGAATCACTCTTGTTTGCACAGATCCGTCGATGTCATACACTCCTATAAAACTCGCTAAAGTGCCCACCGAACGTTTACTATTCGATTTAGCACAATTTCACCGTCAGAACCGACCGATCTGCATGACAAAAGGCCCGAAATTAGGATGCGGCCGTTTATTCCCGTATCGACCGTCGCTTTCAATTAACTCGTTTAAAAAAAGTTTAGGTGCGATATTTATTTATTCAAATTTCGATTTGGGCCGTCGATTAGACGAAATTCGTCCGGACCGCTTTAACAGTTTCGTTAAGTGCCAACAACTGGAGCAAACAATTGCGATTGTTAATCGAATTAACGACGTAAATGACATTGGATGTTTGCATACAGCACAGCAGTACACATATACAAATACGTTCTCGGGTAGTACGTTGATTACAGATACGTGCACATCGGAGCACATCCCCACATTAACGTCTTAGCGACTCTTTTAAGTCGCTGATGAGAATGGAGCTCATTTCAACTAGAACAATTATTTACTAATTAAAAAAAAATTGGTAGTCTGTAAAGTCGGTTTACGGACGATTATCACTAAATTATCATTAGAAGGTTTTTTGGCACTGCGGTTGGCCGGTCCAACTGGTCATTATAGACACATTGTTATGACATGCGTGAAGTTGAACATTAATCTTGTATCATATCATTCATTATCATATTCATTATCATATCATTATATCATTCATCATAATTTTTTAGTCGAAATCGTAACATAACCTATTATTACTGCTCTCGTTGACCCATGCAACAACAAATATATAAGATTATATAGCTGATCAAACTCTTAGAATGCAAGAATTAAATACCTTATTGCCGCAATTGTTATTGTATCGTGTGTCCGTAAATGTCTGTACCCAAATTATGTTGGCACGCGTGGGTGAAACTAAACTTTAGTTGGCAACAAATGCTCCATGTCGCTTTTTGATTGACATCTCAGCCCGAATTTGATTTTCAGGCCAGTGAATTTCTTTGAAATTATGTTGGCAGTAATTAATTAATCCGTTGAAAGTTAAAATCACTATTGATGACCTTGAATGGGTACAATCATTTACGGATACACAGTAATAGTAATAAGTAACGGTATGCACAGTAAATTTTCAGATAACTTTATAAATAATAGTCGGCAATACCGCTAATGTTAAGCTATGTGCTGTCGCCGTCGCCGCCGACGGAGTGGAAGCGAGATAGATGCGTCATCTCACTCCCGCATGGCTCACATTGGTTGTGTAGTGCCGGTCTCTCTTTCACTCGGTCGCTGTAGTGGAAGAGAGATAGAAGGCAAACGCTAAGGCCGATCTCTGCCTATTGTTCTCGCTCTCGCTTGCACTCATGGGTCTACCGTGACGTTACAATGTTTTCTGGGACGTGTAGGTAGCCCGCACACCGATTTATAAGACGTATATCACGTCAATAATTAAAAAAAAATATTAAAACTTAAGAGTTGACTAACTTATTTACATCTATTTACACGTGATGTGAGACATGATTTTTTTTTAAAAAAATCTATCTCGGTTCCTATTGGTCGTAGAAGGTTCTTTTTTTTTTGAGAATCCATCCACTCACAAGTTTGTACCACGAATAATAATAAAGTTATTCTAAATGTTTATTAAGTTAAAAAGTAACACCCTTCCTAAACGATATTTTTAATAACAAATTTAAAAAATATCTAAAGTTTTCTTTTTTACAGTTAAAGCAACAAAGAATCTATTGCAACTTTCAAAATTTACCTTGATTGATTATTTAGGTAAGGACAATTGTTTAAACCTTCTGGGATAAACAATCAGAATAACTTATAAACTATTTGAGCAATCTGGTCGAAATTTTGCACACCTTAAAAACTCACAATTTTATTAACATTTATAAATTAGTGCAAAAATGAGCGTTTTTTGCCATTATCTCAGTCATTTGTTAACCGATTTGGATTTATAAAACGCCAAATTAAAGGCTTTTTAATGGGCTACAACTTTTATCTAAAGTATTTTTCTTAAAAATGTAACGGAAACGTTTCATGGACAAAAACAGATTTTTTTTCACTTTTGACCATTGTTTAAAAAAAAATAAGCAAAATTGACTTAAACACTCAAACAGAAGCTAGACACCTTCACTGTGAATTTAATTTCGAGAATACATTCCATCAAAATTGGCTTAGATTGACAGGAGTAGTATGAAAAGTGCGAGATCTGAAAGATTTCTGCAACAGATTGTGACAGTTGTAAGGAGTGCTTCAAAGTATTAGTACCACTTAGTACCAGCTGACTGTTAGATTTTAAGTTCTTTTGTAACTAAGTAGTTGAATTATGTTACTTGTTAGCCACAGGCTAGATCGTGACTAACACATGTTTTCTAATATTAAACCAGTGAATTGGTTTTTATGAAACGTTAATTTTCGAATGTAGTACATGCATATTGGGAGAAATTATCCGTTCGACGTAACGCAAAACGAAGGATTTGAATAGTTTGAACTTAGGGGGCTCACCGGTGATTTAAAGCGGCATGTGATATATCAGGTTTAGCATATTAATTGGTGGCATAATGAGCTCAGGCACTTTTTTATTAGTCAGATTTATCGCACCGCGTCTCTCGTTTCGGATCCGATAAATTAACTGAAAATTCTGCACGAGCTATACTCACTTCCTAGTCGATATTTTCGTCGAAATAAATTATGGAGACGGGGTCTTCTCTCTTTCTTTCGTCATGGCATATAGAAATCGTCTCGGCGTTCTACGAGGTTTACGGCCTTTGCGGATTAAATTAAGTCGCGTTAAGACTATCCGTTCTGTTGTCCCATCGTAATTGTCTCAGATCTGAGCGTTAAAATTACTGTTATACTCGGGCTGTTAAAGTTTGATGGCTTAATTGCGTTTTATTATCAAATTTCTCCTATATTTAACCGTCAGTTAAACGGAGGTAATGCACTAAATGTTAGGCGGTTAACTTGAAAGCTTCAGTTGTGCAACTGGTGGAAATGGAGATGGTTAATATACTCTATTAATATATCAGTTATTATCACAAAATCGTTAGGGACTTTCCACGAGGAAATTAACATCGTTGAACAGATCGCGGTGTTGATGGTAGCTACACACTACACATTAAATACTTTAGAAACACTTCATTACACACCATTTATCGAACACCTTAATTTCCCAACTCCCACCTTAATACATATCTTTAAATTAAAAATTTCCTTTAAATTAAAGAGAATCTGTTTATTCACTCGCGGCTTCACGTCTAATCTAATCTCCTTCGTCCGCAGCGTTCACTTTTACAGCCCCCCATAATGTATTCGAGAACCTACTAGTATTTGCTCGATAATTATTTTCCCTGATTATGCTTTCCTAGAAACGCCCAGAAGGTAATAAATCATTCTTCCCTTACTAAGATGTTGCCGGGACGTTCGGGGCGGTTTTTATTGCTCAATTAAACGTAGCGGCGTTCCATTGAGGTAAGCCGTCGTCCGATAAGGGTAAACACGTTTCGCGCGGCTGTTTACATTTCGCGTTACAATAGATTTTTAGTTTATACTAAGGATACAAAGGACAAGTGATCCGACTCAGTGGTCCATCCATAAAACTAGCGAAACCATTTAATACAAAAACACATAATTCAAGTAACTTTCAGCTGAATGTGGAAAACATAGAAATGACTTACGTGCACCCAAAAAAATATTGCTATATAAATAAAGTAGTTTGTTTAAACATTTTCCCAAATTGATTTTATGAAGTTTTTCCCTTTTTTCTTTTTTTCTTTTTGGAGAAACGGAAATGAAATTGGAAATCGTCACGATCCACGAGTATTATTCAAATACTTTTCTATATTTGAATTTAATTAATAAATAAATGAAGTTAATAAATAAATAAATTAATATACAACATTCCCAAACAGTAAATAATTTTGCTTCTTCAATAAATTTTAGTGTTATTTAATTTTAAAAGTAAAAGAAAACAAGTAAAATCATTAAATATAGAAGACTAGATTATGTTTCGTATACTTAAGAGTCATTAATGATTCATATTACATGAAAATTATTTATTAAAAAAGCCTAACAACCTATTCTTACCATAAGGACAAAAAAAAAAAAAAACATTGATTTTTTTTGGGATTTTTCTTTAAATTTATTTAAACAAATGACATTGTTTATTATGAGTATAATTATAAACAAATTGTGTATTTGTGATGTACGCAAAGAGAACATATAAATCTATAATTGATAGTGTCATACTGATTCTTACTAGTTTTTTGTACTATGTTTATATGTAAATTTTATTTAAATATTTATCAGTTTTTTATAACAACAATATGAATTTTTGTTTAAACTTTCGAACACTTTTACTAATAAATAAGCAAACAATAAATTTTTACTTAGCGAAATAAGTTTATAAAAATGTTTAAATAAATTACTTTATTTATATAGCAATTTTGTTTTTGTTTCTTGGGGTGCACACAAAACATTTCTGTTTTCCGTTAGTAATAAGTGTAATAACATTCAAAAATGCTGAAAATAATTAACAACAAAATTGTAAAAATGTTTAAACAAATCACTTTGTTTATTTAAATGGTAATTAATTAACAGGTTACATATTTGTATTGTACTCGACGAGGTACCCCAAATTAAAAAAAGAATCATCAAAATCCGTTAATAATTGCCAGAGATATCTATTAATTACTTTCTGCTTCAATTTGAAGTTACCTTTTCATTTTTTGAGCTCGCAGTTTTTAAGTTTCCCCAGCTCGTCTTCAGTCGAGCTGCATATTTGAAGCTTCAGCAAACTTGATGTTGAAGTTCAATACTTTCCAAATTTATTTAAAAAATATTTCAACTCTTTATCTTTAAAATGACGTTAGTTAGGTTTCTTAATTATTATAAACAAATTAGCTGTGAATTTTAGAAAAAAAAAATGGCTAACTGCCCCAAATTGATTTAGGACAATTTGTTTTGTTTTAAAAAAAAGGTAAAAATGCCATCTTTCCAAATATGTAAAAATCATTTCGCTTTAAATAACATCAATAAAGTTATTATATTTGTTTATACACGAAAAATGACTGTTTTTAAGATGATTTTTAACAATAGTGGTGATTAATTTGGCCGATATTAAATAATTAAGGTTAATAAAATAACTCTTCTTCTTTCTTTCGGTACCCGTAGAATTATTGTATCGTCATTATTGTGCGCATAATGATAACGCAAAAAAAGTCTTCTGGGATAAACAATTACAATTTTGCAAAAAGTATTCAATGAATCCTTGTGAAATTCTTACCACATATTAAGTACCATAAGGCACAACGCTTTACGTAATTTCAAAGTTGTATGTTGATTTTTACAATAGCTATTGTTAATTAAAAATATTGCATATTTTTACCTTTATTTACAATTATCTAAGCAACAAAATATTAAATCATGTTTTATAAACCGTCATTTTGAAGATTTTTCTATTCCCTACAAGATGCTAATTTCGAATTATTCATAGGATTCTAAATTTTTTTAGGGACACAAAAATGCAAAAAATCACGTTTTTCGACCTATAATTGCTAATAATTCAACAATAGCACAAAACTTTTGGTCGCTAACGTATAGGTTTTACTCCCGTAGACCCCTTTTACATGAAAAACTGTTTGGTTACCTGGTTGGTTGAGTGTCCCCAACAGGGTACTTTTTACCTTATTTCCCCGGTCTAATAAGTTAAGTTTGAAAAACAACTTATTTTCAATGAAATTATTGTTAAAAAAAATCATTTTAAAAAGGGGCTAATTTTTGTTTATAAACAAATTGAATTACTTTTTTATTTATTGTTACACGTTTCTACTAAATTGCATTGAAAAGGTGGTAAAAAACCTTTCATTAAAAAAACAAAAAGTGTCTACGACCAATAGAAGCCGAAATAGCAACATTTATTAAAAAAATCATATCTTTCTTATTTATAATTATTAAGAGTAAAAATTTTCACCAATTTTAAACAAAGACCTAATTTTTACTATAGGATTTAAAAGTTTAATATCTATGCACCTTGAAAAAAGTTATAGCCCTATAAAGTTAAGGTTTTCGCTCAAGTCCACGATGTCGTAGTGGAGGGGATAGCAGTTCCGTTCGGTGATGCCCACGAGATTCTCGTTTGCAAGAGTTCTCGTCTCGTCTCGTTTTCGAGACGAAACTCGAGACGATACTTTAAATTTTCCTTGCGAGACAAGACGAGACTTTCAAAAAGTCTCGAAGTATCGCAGACAAAAATGGCAAATATTAATTAACTATTCTAATTATCGTGAATGTTATTGTAAGATATTGTTTAAAGCCGCATAATAGCGAGCAACCTGTTTTTACAATAACTGTTACGTAATGTTTACTTTTTTGAGCTCTCCAAGATATTGCCACGTGTACTACTATTGTACATTATACTAGAATGATTGCCTCGGACAAAGGAAACAATTTTGGTGATTACGTTCTCTTTTTAATATCTATTTTAAAATTGAAAGTCAGCATAATAATTTTGATTATCTATCGCAATAAGTTACGACAATCATTTATAAAAATAAGATCATAAATTTTAATACTTCAACCAAATATAAAAAAACCTTTTAGGAGCATCGGCATAGACATTTTTTAGAAAAATCATCGATTTTCGTTTTTTTCTTCTTATATTTTTATTAGATTGCTATGTTTTTGTTCATTAAAATAAAAATTTGAACTGATTTTATATGTGTATTTTATTTAGATAGGGTCACAAACATTTTGCGAGACTGTTGCGAGACTCTCGTGCGAGACATGAGACGAGACGAGACTTTTATTGCGAGACGAGACTCGAAACTCGAGACGAGATTTTCCCCTATGTTTGCGAGACAAGACGAGATTTTTCAAAGTCTCGTCTCGTCTCGTCTCGTAGGCAAGACTAGTTCCGTTTTTGAAATCGAAACTTCAAATTGGACGAGCTCAATTTTTTTTCGATATCTGGGCTTCTAGGCAACGTAGAACCTTAATTTTTTTTATTCTGGGGTAACTCGAAGAAATATTAACATCTAACCTATTTTCATCGCCGTGGAAAATTGGAAAATCCCGGAAAATTCAATAGATACAATTATCAAATTTTTCTTACAACTGAAATGCTACTATTTTAAAACAAAAACCAAATTAGCCGTTTTCTTATTCTCTACAACTTTCCGGTTGATCACTTTTCTCTTAAATGCAACCGGAAAATTCTATGAGGAAAAAAAATCGATTTTCACATATTAACCCATTGTTTATATAAAAAAAACAGGGACATTCTAGCTGTATATGGTCATACAGTGATCTACCATTTGAAATTTTTAGATATCTGTAGAACAAAATATCAACGTAGTTTTTTTTAAGCCTGGCTTATTATAAGAGACCCAATGGAACCGCAGGTGGAATAGTCACATGGTGATAGTACGCTTCCGTAAGTGGCGACCGTTAAACAGTTTGAAAAAAGATCACATACACATATAACCAATTAGTGGAAACTATGTAAAGTATTCCGAGCCGGGTCGTATCTATTCATATTTCCAGTAGCGTTCGTTCTCTTTCCAATTCCTACTCCGTATACGGCGTCGTGGGAACGTCGCATTTCAGTACCATCTAATCTAAATAAAATCTGGGTTAGTCGCTTATATCGACCACAAAGACAGAACTTATCAAGATAATCGTGGTTTTAACGGCGATGCTCAAATTGAGACGTCCACATTATTACGACGACGGCACAACATGGGAAGCGCTCGCACAAAACCGCACAAAACACACACTTTGCATTCTGCACATCACGCACGCATCCGTTCGCGACGATAAATCATAACAGCGATGGCGCTCGCGAAATTTCGCGAATACGTGCGCGGTTAAGACAAATACAATGTACATAATTATGTACATACGGGCGGGTATTCATTCGTCGAACGTTTAATTGGTATTTCCGTTTTTGGAATGTCGGAATTAGTGGTGGACACGAGACGAGACCCGTACTGGTTCGAGACGAGACATAGTTTCGTCTCGTCTCGAAAAGTGTCGAGGTCTCGAATTTTTTATAAGAAATTGCAATTTAAGAATGTTCTTTCGTTTGTAAAATGAAAGGCCAGCAAACTCCATAGCAATGAGGACGAAAGCGCAGGTAAAAGGATACCTAATAAAGAGTCAGGATTAAACCGTACCATAAGGGAGTAAAATTTATAATCAGCCAGACGGACAGAGAACAGACGGACGGAGAGTGGTGTGAAACGTTTATCTGAGGTAATGGGCATATTTAACAGGAATGGTCATTCATTCATTCATTCATTCATATATTCTTAGTAGCGTAGTTTTCCAAATTTAACAACTTTTCTGATAGGTAGACATCTTGGTAGGTATAAATGAAATTTCCAGTTTATAAGTTCCCAGTGCGATGTTGTTGGTATTGTTGAGACATATCCCGGATTGAATAAAATAAAACTATAGCTGATCTGACTATTGCCATCCCAAAGAGTTCTAAACATAGGTTATTCAGCTTCATAATAAGGACCTAATTAGTGCCCTCTAATTTTATGTCGAAAACGTATGTTTTGATTAATCACACTATCTTTTCTTTTCTGAGAGTGATAATATGAGGTAAATAGGTAGGTATACCATTACCAGCACATTTTTATAAAATTATGGTAGGTAATTTTAATTTTAAAATTTGATAATTCTATCAAATAATACCAATTTCACACATAATATGAAATATACAGATAATATTAATTTCTTATTTGTCCTTATAAAGATATACAGTTTATTTAATAACTTTGTTTTATAGTTCGTATCCTAACAAGTCTATTTATTAATGACATTTATTTTCGATTTTGAACCTGTTCTCTATAATTCAATATCTTTAATTCAGTATTTTTTAAAAATGAAATATTTTTTATCAAAACATAACATCAATAAAATACAACTCTACATTCAACTTTACCACACCTGTATAGGTACTTCAACAAAATCAGTAAATGTTATCAAAAAAGTATACATTTATAAGAGTACCTACCATCTATATACGTCTATATATTTCGAGACACGAGACGAGACCTGTATCAGATCGAAGACAGTTTTTAGAAATTTTTCGATACGAGACGAGACCATGTCGTTTCTCGTCTCGTCTCGTCTCGTTTCCACCACTAGTCGAAATGCGAACGAGATTCGACAGTGGTCGTCTTGCTCGTCTTTCCAGTTTTAGTGTGTCGCTGCTGTTAATTTCTGAAACGCTCATGAGCAAAATTACTATAAATTGTCCATTAATTCGATATGAAACGTTAATTGGAAAAGACCAACAAACTGCATTTATTAGGTATACATTTGATAAAAAACGATCAAAGTCAAAATAACAACATTTTTCAGAAATGCATATAACAAATTTATATTTTTATTTTATTTTATTTTATTTTTCCTAACGAGGTAGATTCTGCGAACTGATGGATTTCACTGACTTTCAATATAAATAAATAAGATCATTTTTTATATCAAATTATTCGTACATAAGTTATTTATTGGATAAAAAATCTTTTTTTTTTTTCAGGTAAAAAAATGAAATAATACGCTTTTTAAAGAAAAAGTAAAAAATTGAGAAAAAATGGCTGAATTCAAACGTTTATATCTCAATCAGTATTGAATGTATAAAGTCTTGCATGCCACCGTTTTAAAGAGAATTTCATAAGCTTTCTTTTCTATAAAGCAATGCCTATACCTAAATACACTCAGAAAAAAGTTATAGTCAAAAATTCAACAAATTCTTCATTTTTTTACCTTTGTTTTTTGAATTTATTTCATTAAAAAAATTTTTTTTGGACTTCAAACTTACTTTTATAGGAAATTTAATTCTCTACAAGAAATCTTACGGCACATATCTCTGAAAAATGCATAGTTTTTGCGCTATAGCCGAAAAATCGAAAAGTGGAAAAACCTACCCCGTTCTCAAAAACGCATGGCTAAGTTTAGTAGCACTTTTGGATTTTATTTCTTTACAGGTCAATTAACCGTACGAAAAAAATAAAAGAAAATTGCACGCGTTCGTTCTTTATTAAATGACATAGTCAATACCCTATAATACTTGCAACCTTCTTTCGAAGAACACGAGTTATGATAATTAATAAATAACTATATCCCCCACTCCTCTCGATTATGATATTTTACATTTTCATAACTAAAGCCAAAAACTCAAATCACTATAAATTATGGAGATTGTGAGATTAACGAAAGATCTGCGACGTACTCCAATTAATGATCACCTGGTTTATAATTCTTTTTCGATTCTTTTTAAACTAATGTATCGTGTTTCAATTTCTACCTCTTGAATTGACTATTTAAGTTTATTTTGAACATCACCCTATGAATTTTTTGTTTTTACCCTTAAGACAGTAATTGTCATGAATTTTGTGAATAGGTTTTAATTTTGAATTTTGCACCATCTTTTTAATTAACATATTTTTCTCTGATCATAGGTACGCTGATGATGGGTAATGTGTCCCAAAACTTGCCCGTTCGTATTTAGAAACATCAGCAGCGTGCCGTCCATGGACGTAAGGGTAGCAGTGCTTCCCTTAGAAAAATGTCAAAAATGAAAACACATCATCTTCTTAAATGCAATTTTTGAAATAGGAAACAATTACTTTAGATTGTATTAAAAATGCTAAAAATTATTTTAAATAACAAGCCCATAACAAATGTGACTTTGACTCAAACCGAGTCACAGCAGAAATTCTGCCCGTCAGTCGTGTGCGCGCGGCTTTTTACTACTCTAGAAAAATCCAATGAAAGCTATTACCGCCGCAAGTCATGTGTTGTAAAAAGTTGATGAAAGCTAGTTTGTCAAAATAACCCTTGGAGTAATAAAACGATTATTTCGCCGGTAACCAGAGGCGTTCGGAAATTAATAAATGAGTTATAATGGTATAATGTAATGATAAGTTTACTTAAAACCGTTATAATTGTTTTAATAAAAGGTACGCATTACGACCGCAAATATCATCAACACAGAAACGCTACCATTTTTACCTGATTTGTTGTTAACTTGTCATTAATATAATATATTATAATATCGGAACTCGGTATTTATTTATAATATTTTATGGTAATATTTTTTATATCTCCTATTTATAACGATGTGTTGGATTTTTGACGTCCATCTTGCAAATTTGTCGATTCAGATATTGGTGATCAAATCTTGAATTTTCATTAATTCGTTTTTTTATATTATATAGAATTTTTTTTATATTATATATTATATATAAACACGCGAGACGTGTTTACTCGTATCGGACCTGGGCGGCTACCTCAAAAGAATTGCCGCGACGCTTAATTGAATTCTATAAAAAAAGACAGCTCCATGAATACTCCCGGATTATTATTTAAGGAAAGTAATTTATGACCTTCTCGACATTTTCTACGTAAACATTATTAAAAGAACAATCGAGTGCTTTGTGGAAACATCGAGCAAATACTAGTAAATTCGGGAAAACATTATGGGGGGCTATAAAAGTGCACGCTGCGGACGAGAGATTAATAATAGACGGAAGCCGCGAGAGTAAACAAGCGAAATAGCGAAAGCGAAAGCGATTAAAGTGAAATAAATTAACGATTAAGAGTGTGAAATAAATTAATTAGTCAAGTGTGTTATATAAATTAGTTAGTCTAGTGTACAATTAGTATTAGTGTAAATAAATTAGAAAATAAACGTTACAATATGAAGTATCGTAACATGTGGCATAATTTTTACAAGTGTCGCAACTATGTACATTTAAGGTTTTTTTTTTTCGTTAAAAAACCACAAATATGTCTTGTAAAGTTTTGTTCGTGTCCATGGGTTATTTTGACAGACTTTAATTCTTTAAAAGTTTCATACAAACAGGTAAACGAACCGGTAGCCGTCGGTCCGTTCTTATCGTTTAATCCCGTTACCTCTCTAATCGGCTTGGTGCTATTCGAACCCGACCACCTGTGGGACGGGTTATAACTTGTAATGTTGAGAACACGCGGTACAGAACGTAAGCGATAGCCACCCTTACGTAAATGGGATATAAATATGGGACATTCAGTTCTAAGGTCAAAACTACAACGTGAAACGGACTTGTACTACATTTTTAATTATTCGGATATCCCTAACTTCTACCCCACAACCCTGTAGCTTTTGAGCATATTGTGGGGTTATGCCTTCGCAATTCTCAACGCCTCATACGCGCAATTAATTCCTGACCTAATTGTACGAAATAAACATTCTCGGCGCGCCTCGCTCAATGGATCCCTCGAATACCACGTTAATTGCCACGCCTCGTTTCGTTTTTGTCGCTCGATTAATTAACCAAATGACGGAACCCCCGAGGGACGCGACGGCGAACGGGAGCCAAATCGATATTTAAATGACGGCGGCGGTTCTAGGAAATCTCGTTTCCAAAAAGCGCTGCTAAAGTCGTCTCTGGGATAAGGTGCAATTCGACAAAAAAAAAAAACAAACCGAAAACTCTTTTTAGGCACAGAACCGGAACGTTCTGTTTATGGGAGACCGGCAGAAGGAGCACTTTTGTCTATGTCGCTGACGCTTAGAACTCCTGTGTGGTCCACCTGTTGAAAAAATCGGCACGTCCAAAGTTTTGGTTTCGGCCCGAGGAACGTTTTTTGATTCGCTTTTTGTCGACAGACAGACGAGATGTACGTTACCGTCGAAGAAAATTACCAGAACGCAATCCACTCGAGGTATTTACCGACGAAACCCATTTAACCCACTTATGGAACCATTTTTTCTTACACAATATCTAAACTACCATTACATAAATACCCTCGCTCCCCATAAATAACTTGACTTTCACACACGCACCGTCCAGGTATGTACACCTATGGTACATATATATATATTTCTATCTCAAACGATGTTATTTATACTCTCGTTTTTTTCCCGTCCATTACCAGCCGCATCTCTAATAAACATTGCTCGATATCTCCAAGACGAAACTTTACACTTGGGTGATGTTGAATACTGATAGATAGCCGGTGTGGGACTGATACTCTTTTTTTCTATCGTGCAGTCTCAGCACTTTATTAGTCGGTACGTCGCTGCCAAGTTAGGACGAGATTTATGCGTTCATTGGAGGTTTACGGGTTTAGAAGTCCTACGTCGTCTTTCAAAATTCAGGAACGTTTGCTGTTCCAAAAAGTTGATTTAATATAGTCTAGTCAAGATGTGTGTTTGCTGCGAAAAATAGTTAGAAGGCTGGGAAAAATATAACCGATAATTCGACGCGGATGGCAAAACTGAGAAATGGGTTTTTAGGATTTTTTCTGCTAAGAATAATTGCAATTGTTATTAACAAAAATCGTAAAATAAAAACGCTCTTTCGATTTTTTGATGACAACTCAAAAACCATAAGAGATACAAGGATTCGCAAAAAAGGTCCTTAAAGAGGAGGAAATTTCCCATAAAAAATTCCCCACTCACGGATTTCTATCTCTTATATTTATATTTTTAATTTGTTGCTGAAAGTAAGGCTCCACGCGACCGTTACGGCATGCGCTCGCCACCTCTGAAGCGACTACTTCATAGAAAAAATTTTTTTTAAGGTACTAAGTATTAGTTTAAAAATTTAAACCAAACTTTAGTGTATTCTATATACTTGAAGAAATAAAGTCCCGTTGGAAAAAAAATTTAAATGCATTTTTCAAAAAGCTAGCCTATTGTTAATGAACTAGTTATCTTCGTACTTCCGTCTTCATTGAAAGCAGGCTAAATGTTTAAATAAATTCTCCATAAATATTTCACTTCTTGGAGTCCTTTCTATGAGTGTACTCAATAAGGTGACGTCATAAAATTATTTAAAATTTCTTTATTTAGTTAACAAGGACAGTTAACAATCGCTTATATTTTTCCGAGCCTTC
Source organism: Cryptocephalus moraei (assembly GCA_946251905.1). Classification (NCBI taxonomy): domain Eukaryota; kingdom Metazoa; phylum Arthropoda; class Insecta; order Coleoptera; family Chrysomelidae; genus Cryptocephalus; species Cryptocephalus moraei. The sequence continues at coordinate 16,564,481 of OX276465.1, read as the reverse complement.
TAACTATTTTTCGCAACAAACACACATCTTGACTAGGCTAATAAAAAATATGAAAATTTACAATTCCAAATAAATTTATAAAAATTTATATCTCCTGAATTTCTTGAGCTTTATTTTCACAAAAGACGACGCATTTTACATGGAGGAAAAGAACATAGAGTTGTACTTATTTGAAGGAAAATAAAAGATGATTTAAGTAACCCACACTATAAAATGCCTGTAAAAATAAGCCTGGTTGGTCGGTATTGTTACAGTATGGCAACATTGCCAGTAGAAAAACTCTACATTATTATGGACGATATTTTCAGGACACATCTGTTTTGACCTTTCGTAGAAATAGGGACGGTCAGGTACTTATGGGCACTTGACTTTCAGTAACGGTTTTTCATATGTTGTTAGTCTCTAAGAACCTGCCAAATAGATAACACACACTTTTTGTATCCGTAATCTAATTAGTAATAAAGTTACACTATTCTTTGCGTTTACACTGCCTACTTACTTCAAAATACATCAACAAGTTATGGGCCCAGGCATTACCGGAACCCAAGAATAAGTGTTAATAACGGTGAAAGTATCGGTTGTGATTTGTGTAAAAGACATTAGTGAAAAATGGAATCGGCAAGTCTAAAAATTGAGAAGCTACGTGACGCGACCAACTGGCTCCAGTGGCGTTTTGTTCTACGTACACTTTCGGAGGAAGACGATGATGTGGTCAACGTATGTGAAGGTACATTAAGTCGTCCAGAAGAGGGTTCAACTAATTATGAAACCAATATGAAGAAGTTTTTGAAGGCAGATAAGGCTGCAAGGAAGTTGATCGTCACGACTGTAGATAAGAAACCGTTAGATTTGCTGTTAAGTTGCACAACTGCGAGAGAAATGTGGAAGAAACTGAATACCTACTGTGTATGACATGAAATCAGATGAAAATTTATCAATGGTCCAGAAACTGTTCTTTGATTTCAAGTGGGATACAAGTGAAAGTGTGGCACACAATTTGTCGAAGATAGAACAATTATCAACAAAAATGAAAAGTCTTGGAGATGGAGTTCCCGAAACAATGTTGCTGACACGTATTCTGTCTACATTACCCAAGAAATTTAACCATTTTCATAGTGCATGGGATTCAGTTGATGAAAACAGGAAGACTTTGGAAAATTTGACGGCGAGATTGATGGCAGAAGAAATTCGAGTGAAGGATCAAGAAGAAGAGACTCAACAATCATCGACAGCGTTGGTGACAAATAGGAACAGTACATGTGAAAGCCAACAAAGAAGTAAGCAAACAAGTAACGAAGAGAGACGAAGAGAGAAGAATTCCGGGCCAAGTTGCTTTAACTGTGGTAGACCAGGTCACTTGAAGAAAGATTGCTTCAAAAAAATATGAAAATTTACAATTCCAAATAAATTTATAAAAATTTATATCTCCTGAATTTCTTGAGCTTTATTTTCACAAAAGACGACGCACTTTACATGGAGGAAAAGAACATAGAGTTGTACCTATTTGAATGAAAATAAAAGATGATTTAAGTAACCACACTATAAAATGCCTGTAAAAATAAGCCTGGTTGGTCGGTATTGTTACAGTATGGCAACATTGCCAGTAGAAAAACTCTACATTATTATGGACGATATTTTCAGGACACATCTGTTTTGACCTTTCGTAGAAATAGGGACGGTCAGGTACTTATGGGCACTTGACTTTCGGTAACGGTTTTTCATATGTTAGTCTCTAAGAACCTGCCAATTAGATAACACACACTTTTTGTATCCGTAATCTAATTAGTAATAAAGTTACACTATTCTTTGCGTTTACACTGCCTACTTACTTCAAAATACCTCAACAGGTATGACAAGGACATCCTGTATATATGGGACCAGTCAAAATTTTAATTGTTCAACCTGATGTCAATTGTGTTAGAAATTAATCAATATTTGCATAATTTCGCGATATTAAACCGTGAGTCCCATCGACGGTTAGAAAGTGTGACGGAATAACCCGAGCGAATTTTTCCTATAAACGCCACTACACCTGTTGAAAGTGCTTATTCATTAATCGCCGACAATGTGCCAGAAAGTGATGGAAATAATTTTACTAATGATGTAAATCAAGTCAGAGCTCGCGGAGAAATCTCTCCTTTTACAAAGGACGAGCTCATCACTAAACTATAGCATTTCCTCGTCGTTGCCTAACACCACTATAACCGCTCTTTGAGTTACGTTAAGATGAAAGTTAAATTTGTATTATGTGCGGCCCGAGTTATGACTTCCATTTATTATTTTCTCGTTATATTGTTTCAATTGCACGTTCTCGCGGAACGGTAATAAATTATTGGGTTTATGTTGTACGTAAATTTAGCGGATTCGATTAGTCGGATGCATAAATGCATAAAGGCCTCGACGGATGGCAGGCCAATAGTGGTAACGGCTCTCCGAGAGAGTCGTTAATAGTAAAAAATTTTTTTTTTGAAATTCTCGATAGTGTTTGAAATGGAGTTTGATATTCTAAAGTTGCAAAATGCTGAAGTTCTGATTATATGTAATTGTGCCAGCCGTAACAATATTTAATGACGCGTAGGAATTACTATTATGAATGGTAAAGGTGGTGATTTGACAAACGGTCAAAACTTTATAATTAGACCTTGTACCATACCATGACGTGAAAATAAGTTTTTCATTAAAATCGCCCACGATAAAAGTGTAGTTGACTCTTGTCATTTTTCGGTTTTTTGAATTTTTCTTGAAATTCGCTTGAAGAATTTTTTTGAAACTTTGAATATTTGTTGCACGATTAAATAGGTATAAAAAAGTTTTCTAACGATTTTGGCTAAATCTTCTGTGAAGGGCACTTTATACCTGTCAATTTTCGGTGTTTTCACTTTTTTTCGAAATCCACCACACGAATTTTTTTTAAACTTTGAATATTTATTCTACTATTGAATATGTATAAAAAAGTTTTCTAACGTTTTTGGCTAAATCTTCTGTGAAAGGCACTTTGTATTATTCTTCAATTTTTTGAATTTTTCCCGAAATTTGCTCTAAGAATTTTTATAAAATTTTGAGTACCTATTCTACATTAGATATAATATACAAATAAGTTTTGTAACGTTTTTGGCTAAATCTACTCTGAGGAGTACTTTATAGGTACTTGTCGTTTTTCGGTTTGTTGCTTAAATTAACCCCTATATATGAGAAAGTACTCTGATAAACACATCACGATTTTTACTAGAAGAAGGTAATAACTAAATCGTAACTTGAAGCCACGTATGGCTACATTTGTATGTAAATTATTCACTGAATAAACCACGAACAAGTTCGAAAACTTGTAAATAAGTTTCATCGGTGGATTAGATTTTTCACCGATGGGAAAGAATATTATTGTGTTATAAATAATCCCGCGAGCGAACGTTTAGTTGTCGTTAGGCCAAAGTACACGATTCCGAGGTCCGGAAAACCGTGTGAAATAAATTTCTTTAAGAAAATAGAATTAGGTGTATCGCGTGACGATGTGCGCCATAACCCGGCATGGGGCAATATATATAGAGGATTTACTAAAACTCCCAGATGTAGGTTGGACACTAATGTAAAACGCTATTATTTATTTTAATTGCTACAATATAGCCTTGTGTTAGTGGTAATATACAAGCATAGAACATTATTTAGAGAAGTTTTCCCGCAGAGTTGCCTAAATTTTTTCTATTATGCTTCCTTATTTATGGGATTTCGATTAGCGCTTTGTGCCCGGTCACAACTTCCAAATGCCCAGGTGGTAATTTATTTATTTTGCACCTATTATAACTGCTTTCAGTGTACAACCTATGTAATTCAAATGTATTCAAATGAGCCGGAGCTGTTCTCCCATATGTCTACATATCTACACGGCTTACATTAACCTCGCCTGTTAGGTAAAAAAAGCCTCTCCTTTTGATTTATCGTGAGCATCGATTAACATCCAAATTTTGTACTGATTAATTGACAGAGATAGAAATCAATTTATTATTTTAATATAATATATATACTCGGGACGGCTTTTGTAAATGTGGCGAGCTGTTTCATGTATTATGTGGAAGTTGCTAAAATATATATCACATGTGGGTAATTCATTACAATACAATTGAATAGAAGTTCTGTTTATGACAATTTGAGGCAAATTATACAAATTCGAGTCGTTGTATTAATATATTTCAACAATTATGTAACTACATTCGGAATTAGTCTAAAAAATAGTACCTTTTCTCAAAGTTGGTCAATAATTATTATTAAATACTTATATTTACAAAGTTGTATTCAATTCATGTACCTAGCGATATACGGCGTGTTGATAATACAATATGTGAAATAACGAAGTTCATATCTAACGTTGTGTGAAATGTTAAAACCGTTATATCTTATGACAACGCACACCAATTTAAAATTTTTGGAAAAGTGTTTAATATTCGGTCCGTCCCTTTCTATTTCGAGGGGATCAAAAAAGTTGTTTGTTAATTAAACATGGGTTCAGAGTAGGCTTCCTAAATATCAATAGAGGGCAGATGGTATTTCAAGTCTTCCACATTTTGTCCCAATTAAGCGTTTAAAAATTGGTCCACTTGGTTCAGTTCACCTACTACGACTGTTAGGTATATTTATCGTGACGGCTTTTGTAAATGTGGCGAGCTGTTTCATGTATTATGTGGAAGTTGCTAAAATATATATCACATGTGGGTAATTCATAACAATAGAATTGAATAGAAGTTCTGTTTATGACAATTTGAGGCAAATTATACAAATTCGAGTCGTTGTTATTAATATATTTCAACAATATTGTAACTACATTCGGAATTAGTCTAAAAAATAGTACCTTTTCTCAAAGTTGGTCAATAATTATTAAATACTGATATTTACAAAGTTGTATTCAATTCATGTAGCAATATACGGCGTGTTGATAATACAATATATGAAATAACGTGCTTCATATCAAACGTTGTGTAAAATATTAAAACCGTTATATCTTATGACAACGCACACCAATTTAAAATTTTTGGAAAAGTGTTTAATATTCGGTCCGTCCCTTTCTATTTCGAGGGGATCAAAAAAGTTGTTAGTTAATTAAACATGGGTCCAGAGTAAGTTTCCTAAATATCAATAGAGGGCAGATGGTATTTCAAGTCTTCCACATTTTGTGCCAATTAAGCATTTAAAAATTGGTCCACTTGGTTCAGTTCACCTACTACGACTGTTAGGTATATTTATCGTGACGGCTTTTGTAAATGTGGCGAGCTGTTTCATGTATTATGTGGAAGTTGCTAAAATATATATCACATGTGGGTAATTCATAACAATACAATTGAATAGAAGTTCTGTTTATGACAATTTGAGGCAAATTATACAAATTCGAGTCGTTGTATTAATATATTTCAACAATTTTGTAACTACATTCGGAATTAGTCTAAAAAATAGTACCGTTTCTCAAAGTTGGTCAATAAATATTATTAAATACTGATATTTACAAAGTTGTATTCAATTCATGTAGCAATATACGGCGTGTTGATAATACAATATATGAAATAACGAAGTTCATATCTAATGTTGTGTGAAATATTAAAACCGCTATATCTTATGACAACGCACACCAGTTTTAAATTTTTAGAAAAGTGTTTAATATTCGGTCCGTCACTTTCTATTTCGAGGGGATCAAAAAAGTTGTTAGTTAATTAAACATGGGTCCAGAGTAAGTTTCCTAAATATCAATAGAGGGCAGATGGTATTTCAAGTCTTCCACATTTTGTCCCAATTAAGCCTTTAAAAATTGGTCCACTTGGTTCAGTTCATCTACTACGACTGTTAGGTATAATTATCGTGACGGCTTTTGTAAATGTGGCGAGCTGATTCATGTATTATGTGGAAGTTGCTAAAATATATATATCACATGTGGATAATTCATAACAATAGAATTGAATAGAAGTTCTGTTTATGACAATTTGAGGCAAATTACACAAATTCGAGTCGTTGTATTAATATATTTGAACAATTTTGTAACTACATTCGGAATTAGTCTAAAAATAGTACCTTTTCTCAAAGTTGGTCATTAATTATTATTAAATACTGATACAAAGTTGTATTCAATTCATGTAGCGATGTACGGCGTGTTGATAATACAATATATGAAATAACGAAGTTCATATCTAACGTTGTGTGAAATATTAAAACCGTTATATCTTATGACAACGCACACCAATTTACAATTTTTGGAAAAGTGTTTAATATTCGGTCCGTCCCTTTCTATTTCGAGGGGATCAAAAAAGTTGTTAGTTAATTAAACATGGGTCCAGAGTAAGTTTCCAAAATATCATTAGGGATCAGATGGTATTTCAAGTCTTCCACATTTTGTCCCAATTAAGCCTTTAAAAATTGGTCCACTTGGTTCAGTTCACCTACTACGACTGTTAGGTATATTTATCGTGACGGCTTTTGTAAATGTGGCGAGCTGTTTCATGTATTATGTGGAAGTTGCTAAAATATATATCACATGTGGATAATTCATAACAATAGAATTGAATACAAGTTCTGTTTATAACAATTTGAGGCAAATTATACAAATTCGAGTCGTATTAATATATTTCAAGAATTTTGTAACTACATTCGGAATTAGTCTCAAAAATAGTAGGTACCCTTTCCCAAAGTTGGTCAATAATTATTATTAAATACTTATATTTACAAAGGTGTATCCAATTCATGTAGCAATATACCGCGTGTTGATAATACAATATATGAAATAACGAAGTTCATATCTAACGTTGTGTGAAATGTTAAAACCGTTATATCTTATGACAACGCACACCAATTTAAAATTTTTGGAAAAGTGTTTAATATTCAGTCCGTCCCTTTCTATTTCGAGGGGATCAAAAAAGTTGTTAGTTAATTAAACATGGGTCCAGAGTAAGTTTCCAAAATATCATTAGGGATCAGATGGTATTTCAAGTCTTCCACATTTTGTCCCAATTAAGCGTTTAAAAATTGGTCCACTTGGTTCAGTTCACCTACTACGACTGTTAGGCATATTTATCGTGACGGCTTTTGTAAATGTGGCGAGCTGTTTCATGTATTATGTGGAAGTTGCTAAAATATATATCACATGTGGGTAATTCATAACAATAGAATTGAATAGAAGTTCTGTTTATGACAATTTGAGGCAAATTATACAAATTCGAGTCGTTGTATTAATATATTTCAACAATTTTGTAACTACATTCGGAATTAGTCTAAAAAATAGTACCTTTTCTCAAATTTGGTCAATAATTATTATTAAATACTGATATTTACAAAGTTGTATTCAATTCATGTAGCAATATACGGCGTGTTGATAATACAATATATGAAATAACGATGTTAATGAGATAACGAAGTTCATATCTAACGTTGTGTGAATTATTTAAACCGTTATATCTTATGACAACGCACACCAATTTAAAATTTTTGGAAAAGTGTTTAATATTCGGTCCGTCCCTTTCTATTTCGAGGGGATCAAAAAAGTTGTTAGTTAATTAAACATGGGTCCAGAGTAAGTTTCCTAAATATCAATAGAGGGCAGATGGTATTTCAAGTCTTCCACATTTTGTCCCAATTAAGCGTTTAAAAATTGGTCCACTTGGTTCAGTTCACCTACTACGACTGTTAGGTATATTTATCGTGACGGCTTTTGTAAATGTGGCGAGCTGTTTCATGTATTATGTGGAAGTTGCTAAAATATATATCACATGTGGGTAATTCATAACAATAGAATTGAATAGAAGTTCTGTTTATGACAATTTGAGGCAAATTATACAAATTCGAGTCGTTGTATTAATATATTTCAACAATTTTGTAACTACATTCGGAATTAGTTTAAAAAATAGTACCTTTTCTCAAAGTTGGTCAATAATTATTATTAAATACTTATATTTACAAAGTTGTATTCAATTCATGTACCTAGCGATATACGGCGTGTTGATAATACAATATGTGAAATAACGAAGTTCATATCTAACGTTGTGTGAAATGTTAAAACCGTTATATCTTATGACAACGCACACCAATTTAAAATTTTTGGAAAAGTGTTTAATATTCGGTCCGTCCCTTTCTATTTCGAGGGGATCAAAAAAGTTGTTTGTTAATTAAACATGGGTTCAGAGTAGGCTTCCAAAATATCATTAGGGGGCAGATGGTATTTCAAGTCTTCTACATTTTGTCCCAATTAAGCATTTAAAAACTGGTCCACTTGGTTCAGTTCATCTACATACGATTGTTAGGTATATTTATCGTGAGGTATGCGTTCCATAAAGGTTCTACTGTCGAATGAAAATTCCTGGCAGTTACGTTTCGATTCCTACGTGCATACGTTAACTGGCTGAGGAGGAGCGGGAAGAGGTAAAAACGTCAATTGCGAATTCCCGGAGTAAACTCCGACGCGTATTCAGAGTTCCGCGGCCCATTTAAATATCAATGAATATACGTGATGTCGGCGGAATAGAAGCCGATACCTCATTAATTAAATAAAACATGTCTAAGGTAAATCCAATAGGGATTTAGGTATTTGTCAACAACTGAGATTATGTGACAAAAACAAGGATCGCCAACGAAAGCGAGTCTCTCGCCGACCAAATACGGCAGAACACTTGAATACCGACACACAGGCCGTACTTCTCGAGAGAAAGAAAGAAAGAAAGACGGAGAAGACGCACGAACTGAATACCTCCGAGGAATTACTTTTAGCGAGGCTGCTGCTTTCTTTACGCATACACACGCTAATACTCCGTCGACGAGAGCAAACCTTACGCAGCCCGATACTGAATTCACAACAAATTTTCGATAACATCGAACGTCGCCTCACTTTACCTATTTAAATATCTACGGTAAACAGTTAATAATCCGAATTAAAGTCTGTCAAAATAACCCATGGAGTAATAAAATCTTATTATAAATGCAAAACACATACAAGGTGGCATCCTCTAAATTTTGGGAGTTTTATAATGTCTTACACGCTGCTTTACGGAATCTCTTTGTATTTTGAGTGACTCACCCGAAACACGTGCGACTATTGTACCTCTGACTATTGTAAACATACAGGCAATAATCACTCTCTGGCGTACGGTCGGGAAAATGAGTAAATACAAAATGGATAAAAGTGCCTGAGGAAAATATTTACATTTTATTCAAGTACCTGAAATTAAAAAAAAAATGACAAAATACCTCACTCACATAAAAAAGATTTCGGTACCTAAAAAAAAAGAAAGAATTATTGTTACTGGAAATAAAATTATTTATGTTTAACATACGTACTTACCAGAAAACTGACAAATATAAAACTCGCTCACAAAGCACTAAAAGCACCAAACTTTTCCGACTTTTCCAATGGAAACCATTTGCCAGGCAATGGCCGGACTAGCTTCGAAAAGTCAAACGGTGATTTAACAGTAAAGGCGCGTTAATAAGGAAATGTCCACCTACCTGTAAATAAAGAAGAAAGTCTATTAGAGTTGAAATTAGAAGAAAAGTTGGGTTCATTATACCTCAGGACCCTTAAAAATCTCTTCCATCTCGGTTGTGTGCGAAGGCGCTCTTCTATGATCATTTTCTGTAAAGAGGATAAACCGAATTAAAGAATGAACATTGAAACGACCCATTTTTGTAAAATAGACAAGTTTAGAATTACAAAATAACAAAATTTCCGCTATAAAGTGACAAAGGTTATATAATCAGATAACAGATAACAAATACTTAGAGGTTAACTTTGAGTAAAAAAATCTGTAAATTGCACTCATATTCAAAATTTTATTTCAATAATTTTTTTTGCCTATTTTGCCTTATTCGTTTGGGATTCGCAATTAATGTTATAATCAGTTTTATATGTGTTTTGAGGGTCTAAGAAATTTTTATCAAAAGTTTATTATGCCCAAAATTGCCCGTTTTAAAGCTACTTGCCTGAAATTGCCTGTTTAACTATCTTTTGCTTGAAATTGCCTCTTTTAAAGTTTTTGTCTAAATTAACTAATTTCTGACCGTATATAATACAAAAGATCTTTTTAAAATACCTACAAACTTGATATTCAAATCCGGTGTATATTTGGTATACCACCCTTAATTAGGGCCGCAAATATTTTTGTCTGATTTGATTAAATCCCTGGAAAAGTCAGACATAATTAACGCAAATTGTGGAAATAGTTACAAAAGTCATATGGAGATTTCCTGGACCTAAAGAATATTATATCGAAAAAAATGTAAAAAGGGCTTTAGATAAAAATCTTGGATGGGAAACGATAAAAAAAAATTAAAAAATTATTGCAGGGAACGATGAGGGCATTATATGTTTGTCCCCTTAATAAATTTCCAGTTTTAAATATGTTTCTATGACATCCTGAGATGTTGAAAGATCTTTTTCTAAGTATAAATGTATTTTATGTGATCGAAGGACAAATTTTACCGAAGAAAACTTAAGAAAAATGTATTGTTTCACATTGTTTTAATTAATAAAAAGAGTTAAAACACATTTTTTGTCTGCTACTTTCTTTGTATGAATTACTTGTTTTTTGCCGGAAAATGCCTGCTGTATGATTTATTTTGCCTAATTTTCAAATTTATAATGCCTGAAAATCGGGCCTTTATTAATAACTTCTATTAATAAAATATATCAACCTTCATTTATAGTATTATTTTCTTCATTTTCTTCTTCTCTAAATCTCGATCCATCTTACTGCAAAAATTTTGGAGGATTTGCAGATTTTTGTGCTTCATTTCCTCGTCTATATGTACTACTTCACCAAAATGTAGTTTTTAGAAAAAGTTTTTTCTCTTATTCTAATCACTTAACGTATTAATTATTAGATAATTAGTTAATTAGGTATTAGGTTTTTAAGGTATTTAAGGTTAAGGTATTTGGTTCTGATTCGATAAGTTCAGGTTTCAAATTAAAAGTTTTTCGAATGTTTTGGTTAAACGTTTGAAAAAGATACAATTACATTCGTACACCTTGGCGCAGTCAGTGGGATAAGATTACCGAGAGAGTTACGTAACTACGTCTTACGGTGTGCTGTCAACCATTTAACCATTTATAACCGCACCACCAAAAAATAATTTTGTAATAAAGTATGCTTGCTTTAACTAGTTCCATTTTACCACACTCTACTTTTCTAAAACTTAAAATCTCTCAAAACATTCTTTGCTCCTTTGACATCCACCATACATTCCACCACCAATTGAGAAACCCTAAAGTCACTAGATATATAAAGTACCGCAAACTCCGCCATTTTTGGGCAAAAATTTGGCGCCAAATTTGAAGAAAAATTAATTTTTTACTGTATGTATTGTTAAAAAAAGCACAACTGTATCAACATGCGTTAATAATTGAAATGCAGATAGTAACGCAATTAATTAAAACAAGCAAGCATTGTTTTCATGATTTAATTGGTAGTAATTCAAATTTGGCGCCAAATGTTTGCCCAAAAATGAGGAAACCCTCTCTGCGTTGCTTTAAACTCATAAATCTTATCCTACTATTTTTAAGCAGGAGTGAATAAATGGCAACTGTGATAAAGAACTTGTAAAGAAATAAAACTATTGTGTTAATTGTTAATTACTAACCGCATGCTCCCGCGTGCGGCTCGCTCAATTAGAACCTCATTACTTCTATTTATAATTTGCGGTATTGATTGTTTGAGGAAGAGTGTAATCAACACGAATTCAGTTAGACTCTGATTTCAATTAGGGAACAAGTGTCATATCCATATAATTATCCGCATTCTATTTGCCGATGTAAATTACTAGCAAAAGTATCCTGTTATAGTATTTGTAATCAATTACAGCCACAGTAGGTTTTGCATTTGTGATGACCAATTTGCATTGCTAATAAACATTTTTTTTACTTTCATTCGCTTGGAAACAGGATATCGACACTACTCGTATTCCTATGTTATGTAGGTATATTATTCGTCGTAGTGATCGTATTTTCGAGATACGTACGTCAATCGGTTTCGTAATAAAAGGCTCGTTAGCGTTAGAAAAAGTCGGAGAATCGGCCGCTGAGAGAGAGTAGTGACAAGTTTCGTGTAGCTCCGCGCAGGAAATGCATCCATAAAATTCAATCGGCCGTTTACTGCCGCAAATCGAACCGGCAATTATACAGACACATTTTTCCGCGTCATAATCCATAATCACATTTCCAGCCAATTACCCCTCATAAATAATGTGTTAAAATGTTAACCACATTTTTATACGTTAAACCCGGCATCGATTAAATGAAGTTATTCCAATAAACGAGCAGCTCACCACTAATTATTTGCAATTAAGGTATGCTCCGAGAGCCGCTAATTGTAGCAATAATCTTTATATACAATAAGTGATATAAATAAAGTTTTTCGCAGGCCGAGTGCACGACGACCATAAACGCTCTCTCGGAGCTGAGGCCGTCCATCAACCGTTTCTTCCTCAAACTCCGCCAGAGAGAACTAGATTAATTTCTGTGGAATCGTCGCTCGATAGCCGACAAATTGCCACAAAACAGGAAACCGATATTGCAGAGCGCTCTTATTTATCGTTAACGACTCGACAAATTAGATTCGATCGCAGTTTGTCTTCATCGACTCGGTACAAATAAAAATTTATAAGATCGGATTACGCACTCACCACGCTCCTAATATCGAATAGGTCGCTCGGCTTCATTCGTCGCTGTCAGGTTTTCTTGTAACTTTGTATAATTACGATGGGAAAAGATTTACCAATGCAAAATTCATCTAATAAACTTTTTCACATGAAACCAATTCCTCGATGTCACAACTAACTGAATTATAAATTTACGGAAAATCGTAATCTGAAAAAGTTAAAACTGAAAAATTTGAAAACTGTTGAAACAATCTTAAATTGTCCTGAGTAGTGTTATTAATTAGTGTAATCTTGAATTAATACGTCGATGATTAGTGTTTCTTGTACTCTACGAATTTTTGCGTATTTCTAATATTAGGGTTGAAATGAGGACACCCCTCAACTCTATCAAGTATTATATTGGCACTCTTCTACGCAAAATGATAGTTAATTTGTTATTCATTCTCATTCGCCAGTACACGCTGTTCTGTCTCTTTGTACCGCTCGCGAACATTCTCCTACTCCTGAACCCGTTTCTGCCTTGTCAGCAATTCAGGGCCCCGGTTTGGTACAGGGCCGGCTCCTAATGTCCTAACGACTCCTAACAGCTCGTCCATCCTGACAGGTGTTTCGTCCTCGAAACAACCTACAACTCTTCCGAAGAAACATCGGAGCATCTGGAAACCAACACGGCATTAGTATCTTAATCAAGCAAGTGTCATGAATGAAGAGCCAAGTCGGAGCTTAGCTGACTTTGTAGTCGTAACTACCCTGTTGCCAAGCCGTAGCTTTCCTGAACCTGTGATCGTAATCACCCTGGGTTTCCAAGCCGTAGCTTTCCTGAAACTGTGGTCGTAACCACCCTGTTTCCAAGCCGTAGCTTTCCGGAAACTGTGGCCGTAACCACCCTATGTTTCCAAGCCGTAGCTTTCCGGAAACTGTGGCCGTAACCACCCTATGTTTCCAAGCCGTAGCTTTCCTGAAACTGTGGTCGTAACCACCCTGTTTCCAAGCCGTAGCTTTCCGGAAACTGTGGCCGTAACCACCCTGTGTTACCGGTGTAATATGGCAACACCCAATGCGAATTACTTTATGCAACAAAGATTACCAACGTAAAAAAATGTTTTACGTACTCAAATGGTTGTTCCTGGGGGTCATCCAGAACTATCCATGGTTTGATATGGTCAACAGCTACGACTGTCTCATGTTGCCTCTTGTCCCTGAGGTCTCGAACCAAGTACCGATCATTTTTAAGAACCTTTTGAATGCGAAAAGGGCCCTTGAAGACGGGGTGAAGTTTTTTACTCATACCCGTGGGTTGAATTGAGGTGATTTTTACCAACACTAGGTTCCCTTTGTTATACTTTGGTGCATTTCTGCGTTTTTTATTAAAATTTCTTTCTTGCTTTTTCTGTTCCTCCGTCATTTTTGACGCTACCTTTTTACGTAATTCGCCTAAATTTTCCCGACACCCTTGTTCTCCCAGCGTACTGGTTAAATGTGCATCTGCGCCAAGTTTGGGATTAATACCAATCAAGATTTTGTAAGGAGTTTCTCCCGTAGTTTTATTAGGAGATGTATTAAGAGCAAACTGAATTTTTTTCACGTGAGTGTCCCACAGTTTTTCATCCGGATCGTCCGTGCTCAGGGCACGTAAACAATTTAAAATTGTTCCGTTAAATCTCTCACACTGGCCATTTGCCCGAGGAGTAGCTACCGCATTAAAAATTTGCTTTATGCCGTGCTTAGAAGTGAAATCTTTCATAGTGTTAGACATAAATGCCGACCCCCAATCGGATATCAAACGAGTCGGTGCGCCAAAAAGAAACATAAAACTTTTGAGCGTAGATATCACGTATTTAGATGAAGTAGATTTAACCGCTTCGATAAATACATATTTGGAAAAACCGTCGACCAACACGAGCAGATACGTATTTCCCGTTTTGGATTTCACAAAGGGACCCACATGGTCTATGTGCAAAGTTTCAAATGGAACGGAATTTTTGGGTATCGGATGTAACAATCCCGGTTTCGCACCTTTACATCCTTTCATGTACATGCAATTTAAGCAACTTTGAACATATTTCTTAACAAACCGGGCCATACCCGCGAACCAATACTTTTCTTTAATCCGCGCTAAAGTTTTTTCAAAACCTAAATGTGCCGCTTCATCATGGTTCAATTTGCAAATCAACCATCGAGAAGCTTTGGGCACTACCCATTTATTAACTTTCTCAATTTTCCTAAACAGAATTTCTTCTTTTAGGACAAAGTTATCAAAGTAATGTTTATTACCCACTGTTTTGTTTCCAAGCAAAATATCGGTAATCTTAGTTATTGTCTCATCTTGGCTTTGTACTGCCCGGACCCAATCTTTTTCGGTAAGATTTGTCACGCAATTGATACTGTAATTTTCGGCATGCACGTCGCGACTTAAACAGTCCACGTGTGCCATCTTTACCCCTGGTCTATAAAAGACTTCGAAGGAGAAATCTTGAATTTCAAGCCACCAGCGAGCAATACGCGGTATTAAATCTTTTTTCGTAGACGATGTTCTGATTGCGGAACAATCGGTAAAAATTTTAAATTCCGCCCCTAGTAAATAAACTCGAAAATGTCGTAAAGCGAGAACAATAGCCACCGTTTCTAATTCGTACGAGTGATATTTACTCTGTTCATACGTGCATCTTTTACTGAAGTATGCCACGGGATGCACACCATCAGCATGACGCTGTAACAAAATCGCCGCCACAGCTATACTACTTGCATCTGTGTGTAATTCTATCGGTAATTTCGGATCAAATATTTTAAGGATAGGGCGTGTACTTAATATCTGTTTAATTTTATCCACTGCTGCACTCTGCTCTTGACCCCATTTCCACTTTACATTTTTCTTCAATAAATTTGTGAGTGGATGAACCAAGCCGGCAAACCCTTGTACAAATTTTCGAAAGTATCCTGCTAAACCCAGAAATCTTTGCAATTGCTTCTTATCCTTAGGATACGATAAATGTACCAGTGCTAAAATTTTGTTTTGATCTGGTTTGACTCCTTTTGCCGAAATTTCTTTCCCCAAGTAATTCAAAGTTTCCATAAAAAATTTACATTTTTTAAGCTGTAACGTTAAATTGTATTTTTTCAGTAATTTTAACACTAATTCCGTTTTTTCCAAACATTGTTGTGGCGTTATTGCCGGTATAATTATATCGTCTAAATACCCCAGTGCTGTTCCTGGAGGTAATTCACTCAATATGTTTGACATCATTCGTTGAAACGTAAATGGTGCATTACATAATCCAAAACTCATTCTTAGAAACTCGTATTTTCCCTCAGGTGTGATAAAAGCAGTTTTAGCACGTGAATTCATTTCCATGGGTATTTGGTAATACCCCGAATATAAATCTAAAGATGTAAAAACTTTGAAATTACACAATTTATCAATTTGATCATCGATCACTGGTAATGGGAACTTTTCCTTTATTGTGACACTATTTAGCCTTCGATAATCAACACACAACCGTAATGAACCATCCTTTTTGGGAATTAAGAGAATTGGACTTGCATATTCCGATGTAGAATGTTGTATAATGTTATAATCTAATAGTTCTTTTATTATTTCCCTTAGTTTTGTTTTTCGATCTTCAGATAACCGATACGGATTATATTGTATCGGCTGAGCTGAATTTAATCGAATAACCATTTCTGTACAATTTGTTTTACCCATCTCCGCTAGATTTGTAGCGATACACATTTGAAATTTGTTTAATAATTGCAACAACTCGGTTTTATATTTCTGCTCAGGGTCAAGGTATGTCGACAAATCTTTGGTTTTCACTTCCTCCTGTGAACAAAGGTCAGTTGACATGTCAATGAATTTAATATCACCACCCTCTTTGTAAAATGATACAAATGGTTTGTTAATAAACGAGTTGCCCAATAATACTTCAGCGGGGCAACACTCGTCAGGTACCACTAAAAGTTGTTCTTCCGCTACAACAGAATCTACGCAAATATCGCCAATTAAAGTTTTGTTCACCCTTATTACATTTCCTGACAATGATTTTACGAAATAAGGCGCATCTTTAACCGTACACAACTTAAGCCTCTTTGCAGCAGATTGTTGAATAAGAGTACATTCACTTCCGGTATCAATAAGCCCTAAGAATCTCATATTTTCTATCATGATAGTTTTATAAAATAAGTTTGTAGCATGTTGTTCGACAAAATTGACAGTTCTTCGAGAAAAACAATCTTTTTCCAGATGACCGATTTTTTTACAAATTTTGCACCTTCCGTTAGTAAGAGAACTTTTAAGATCAGTTGAAGTTCCTGGTTTATCAATGAACCTATTCGTAGGACAATTTATTTTTTTATGTCCCGGTTTATTGCATTTATAGCAATAAATTTTAAACACCGTTGACTTATCACTCATCTCAGGTAGTTTTGAACTACTGGCACTAAATCGGAAACGTTTACTTTGATCGCACGATTTCATAAATGTGAATAACGCGTCTAACGATTCGTAATTGTTCGCCAGTGCTAATTGCCTTATATTGTCTTCCATTATACTGGAAATTATAATGTTAATTTTATCGATTTCCGGTATTTCCCACGGAAGTTTATTTAATTTAGCCAACTTGTGGCCGTAAAAGTCTACGAAAGTACCATCTTTCCACGAATTATACACGGCCGCGTCGCGAAACAATTCTCCAATCGCTCGAGGATCGTTATCCAAGGTATCTCTCAAAAGTTTTTTAAATTTGTTCCACCCGGTACCAGACGCTTCGGAGTTCAAAAACCATTCGCGGGCACGCCCCGAAAGCTTGCCAATCGCGTAACGAGTCACGGCAACGTCATCCCACCGTTCAAAGTACATTTTCTGTTCAATTAGTCTAATCCACTTGTTAACGGAAATTTTCTTTTCGCCCGGATTATAGTCTGGTATCGTCTCCCAGGTGAAGGGATCAGAATTGGTCACCTTACCTGTATTGTCCTTTAACTTATCTATCTCTTGCCGGAGCAAGCTTATTTCCCGCGCCCATGCTTCCGTGGAAGTAGATAGGTCGCCTTCTTCCCCTCCGAGCGACTCTGGTCTCAGCCGAATCCTCAGCTCCTCGGACAGCGGTGGCGTGTAGCTTCTCGCGTCCGCGTCCATGGCTTCTGGTTCTGCTGATGTCAGCAGATACCGTTCCGGGCTTTTGACACAAACTGATATTCTCACTGCACTTTGGGCACTATGGTTTTCGTTATCCCACTTCTGACGTTATTAGGGTTGAAATGAGGACACCCCTCAACTCTATCAAGTATTATATTGGCACTCTTCTACGCAAAATGATAGTTAATTTGTTATTCATTCTCATTCGCCAGTACACGCTGTTCTGTCTCTTTGTACCGCTCGCGAACATTCTCCTACTCCTGAACCCGTTTCTGCCTTGTCAGCAATTCAGGGCCCCGGTTTGGTACAGGGCCGGCTCCTAATGTCCTAACGACTCCTAACACTAATAGTTTTCGATTTATTTTAAAGAAAATGGAACTTTATGTAAACATTCAAAAATCTTCCTCTCACTTCAAGCTCAACTTGTTTCTAAACTGACTAGCCAAACTACGAGAGCACAAGCTCATAAATAAAGTGAATTGTTAAGGGGTAACGATTATTTTTCAATTAGGATGGAAATTAGGGGTTGATTTTCACGTTTTAATACATAATTAACTTTATTTTTGTCATAACTCGCTTAGGATTGTTGCTAGAGACTTTTCTAAAGTATAAAAAAGGTTTTTTAAACTCCTACAAAAAAGGTTTAGTTTGGTTTTCCCTGAAAAATGCATTGATTTTTATACATTTGACGTTGAAACTTTCAATTTTTGCGTTTGACGAAGAAGAACCAACTTTCAACAAGCTATTTCTCCGCTTATATTGCGTCTACAGACACAATGAACCCACCATTCTTTTTGTTTTTTTTTATAACCTACATGTTTCATAAGAATGATTTTTTTTTTGATAAAATACTTACTTTTCGGGTAACTCGCAAAAAACCGTCTGAAAAAGTGTTTTTTTTTTTGTTAAAAAACTAACGTTTTTTAACAAAAAGTGTATAGAACTAAAGATGCTTAGAATTGATTGATATATCCATTCCCGGAGTTATTTTTAATGAACAATTTTTCGACCCCGAGAAGGGGTGGCACACTGCCCTCGGGTAAAAGCACCCTACGGCACCGGTAGTCGAGAAATCAGGGAGAAGTCAAGGAATTCTAAATTTATTTAGGGAAATCGGGAAAAGTCAGGGATTTTGGAAAAAATTTCCGAAATTTTTGGGCTATTGGGAAAAAAGTGCGGAAATTACGAAGCAGTTAATACTGTCAGTTAGAAATGCACGGTTAGACGGTTTTCATCAAAACCGTCTAATTTTCCCAAAAAGATGGCGTATCACTTAATTTTCGTTATGTTTTAATGACCTGAATAGTTTTATACATATAGCTCACACAGTATTCGTCATAGGTTTACTGAAATATTTGTCAATTTGACGTATCCACTCGTTATCAGCTACTTCCTAAATTATCAATAACTTTTTCGACATAAGCTAAAGTGCTCCTTTCCCTAATTTAATTAAGAGCGACTAGATGAAACTTCTTGAATTATCTTTAAAAAATCTTTCTAGAATAATTTTCTGTAATTTCATGTTGATTCAAGTTGCAATCCTCTAGAATTTCGAGGTGAGGTGCCCGTAATTTGCTATCATTCTGTTGAAGTTCAAACAAATAATTATATGGTATTCAGCGATGCAGTTTACATATATCATATTCAAATAAATTTCGATGACACAACTCAACGTAATTTTTACCACAGGCAAAGTTCCCACACAGTCGGGAAATCGGGGGAAAGTCAGGAAATTTTAATTTAGTCAGGGAAATCGGGAAAAGTCAGGGATTTCGGAAAAATTTTCCGGAATTTTTGGGCTTTTGGGAAAAATTTGAAATATTATTTATGAATCACAATAAATATTGAGACTCAAGTTCTACCGTCTTCAATGATATTTTTCCTATGGTACTTCAATTACTTTTCTAAGAAAAGACTTCCTGGAAACACGCGTGAAAGACCGCTGATTACAAAAATAAGGTCAGGAAAATTTTAATATTTGTCGGGAAATGTCAGGGAATTTCGAAAGGAAAATTTTGTGGGCACCCTGCCCAGGGTCAAATTTGAAGTTGAGGGTTAGTAGAACGACATTCCAAATTTTTGTGCAAATCGGTGCAGTTTCAGAAAATTACACGGGAAAATGGTCCAGTACTGGACTATATAAAACAGCCCCACAAATACGTCCGGATCTGATGTAGATCGACATGTGTATTCGTGGTCAAAAAAGTTTAGAGCCGACTGGGATTCACCCTCTGAGGTCGGAAAATGGGCCGGAAAATCTAGATTCGCAGGTCGGGATGGCACACTCGCATTTTCACGTACTTTCACGAGAATCTTGATTTTCCGGCACCGAGGGCTCATTTTCCGACCTCAGAGGGTGAATCCCAGTTGGCTCTTTGACCACGAATTCGACTTTGGCTTGGGAATGCACTCTCGACGTCGCCTGAGTATCCGTCATCCCGGAATCTACGTTTCACAACTTATAGCGGCCATTTTTGGGCCTGTGGGGCCAATTCATTAATAAACATTAAAATCCGTGAGCTTGAAGATTGAAAAAAAAGTTGCGCAAGACTACTTTTACAATCAAACAGCAGAACTCGATAAGGAGATTGCAGATCTTAACAAATTAATCTCTACTAAGAAGAACATTTAGACAATTGCATATTTTGTACTATTTTGTACACGCAAGACTGAACCTCAAAAACGAAAAGAAACCAAACCAAATGAGACCTGATAAGCTAAGGCAGTTTAATTGAGATATTCACAAGGCATAATACAGTAAATATAATCTAAATGTTTTGTACTTCGACGTAACATTGATAATTTGAAATATTATTTATGAATCACAATACATATTAAGAGACTCAAGTTCTCCTGTTTTCAATGATATTTTTCCTATGATCCTTCCATTACTTTTCTAAGAAAAGACTTCCTGGAAACACCCGTGAAAGACCGCTGGTTACGAAAATAAGGTCTGGAAAATTTTAAAATTTGGCGGGAAAATTCATGGAATTTCGAAAGGAAAATTTTGTCAACTCAGGGTCAACTTTGAAGTTGAGGGTTAGTAGAACGTCATTCCAAATTTTTGTGCAAATCGGTGCAGTTTCAGAAAATTACACGGGAAAATGGTCCAGTACTGGACTATATAAAACAGCCCCACAAAAAAAGTCCGGATCTGTAGATCGACATGTATTCGTGGTCTAAAGAAGTTTAGAGCCGACTGGGATTCACCCTCTGAGGTCGGAAAATGGGCCGGAAAATCTAGATTCGCAGGTCGGGATGGCACACTCGTATTTTCACGTACTTTCACGAGAATCTTGATTTTCCGGCACCGAGGGCTCATTTTCCGACCTCAGAGGGTGAATCCCAGTTGGCTCTTTGACCACGTATTCGACTTTGGCTTTGGAATGCACTCTCGACGTCGCCTGAGTGTCCGTCATCCCGGAATTCACGTTTCACAACTTATAGCGGCCATTTTTGGGGCTGTGGGGCCAATTCATTAGTAAACATTAAAATCCGTGAGCTTGAAGATTGGAAAAAAAGTTGCGCAAGACTACTTTTACAATCAAACAGCAGAACTCGATAAGGAGATTGCAGATCTTAACAAATTAATCTCTACTAAGAAGAACATTTAGACAATTGCATATTTTGTACTATTTTGTACACGCAAGACTGAACCTCAAAAACGAAAAGAAACCAAACCAAATGAGACCTAATAAGCTAAGGCAGTTTAATTGAGATATTCACAAGGCATAATACAGTAAATATAATCTAAATATTTTGTACTTCGACGTAACATTGATAATTTGAAATATTATTTATGAATCACAATACATATTAAGAGACTCAAGTTCTCCTGTTTTCAATGATATTTTTCCTATGATCCTTCCATTACTTTTCTAAGAAAAGACTTCCTGGAAACACCCGTGAAAGACCGCTGGTTACGAAAATAAGGTCTGGAAAATTTTAAAATTTGGCGGGAAAATTCATGGAATTTCGAAAGGAAAATTTTGTCAACTCAGGGTCAACTTTGAAGTTGAGGGTTAGTAGAACGTCATTCCAAATTTTTGTGCAAATCGGTGCAGTTTCAGAAAATTACACGGGAAAATGGTCCAGTACTGGACTATATAAAACAGCCCCACAAAAAAAGTCCGGATCTGTAGATCGACATGTATTCGTGGTCTAAAGAAGTTTAGAGCCGACTGGGATTTACCCTCTGAGGTCGGAAAATGGGCCGGAAAATCTAGATTCGCAGGTCGGGATGGCACACTCGTATTTTCACGTACTTTCACGAGAATCTTGATTTTCCGGCACCGAGGGCTCATTTTCCGACCTCAGAGGGTGAATCCCAGTTGGCTCTTTGACCACGTATTCGACTTTGGCTTTGGAATGCACTCTCGACGTCGCCTGAGTATCCGTCATCCCGGAATTCACGTTTCACAACTTATAGCGGCCATTTTTGGGCCTGTGGGGCCAATTCATTAATAAACATTAAAATCCGTGAGCTTGAAGATTGGAAAAAAAGTTGCGCAAGACTACTTTTACAATCAAACAGCAGAACTCGATAAGGAGATTGCAGATCTTAACAAATTAATCTCTACTAAGAAGAACATTTAGACAATTGCATATTTTGTACTATTTTGTACACGCAAGACTGAACCTCAAAAACGAAAAGAAACCAAACCAAATGAGACCTAATAAACTAAGGCAGTTTAATTGAGATATTCACAAGGCATAATACAGTAAATATAATCTAAATATTTTGTACTTCGACGTAACATTGATAATTTGAAATATTATTTATGAATCACAATACATATTAAGAGACTCAAGTTCTCCCGTTTTCAATGATATTTTTCCTATGGTACTTCAATTACTTTTCTAAGAAAAGACTTCATGGAAACACCCGTGAAAGAGCGCTGATTACGAAAATAAGGTCGGGAAAATTTTAAAGTTTGGCGGGAAAAGTCATGGAATTTCGAAAGGAAAATTTTGTCAACTCAGGGTCAACTTTGAAGTTGAGGGTTAGTAGAACGTCATTCCAAATTTTTGTGCAAATTGGTGCAGTTTCAGAAAATTACACGGGAAAATGGTCCAGTACTGGACTATATAAAACAGCCCCACAAAAAAAGTCCGGATCTCTAGATCGACATGTATTCGTGGTCTAAAGAAGTTTAGAGCCGACTGGGATTCACCCTCTGAGGTAGGAAAATGGGTCGGAAAATCGAGATTCGCAGGTCGGGATGGCAGCACTCGCATTTTCACGTACTTTCACGAAAATCTTGATTTTCCGGCACCGAGGGCTCATTTTCCGACCTCAGAGGGTGAATCCCAGTTGGCTCTTTGACCACGAATTCGACTTTGGCTTGGGAATGCACTCTCGACGTCGTCGCCTGAGTATCCGTCATCCCGGAATTCACGTTTCACAACTTATAGCGGCCATTTTGGGCCTGTGGGGCCAATTCATTAATAAACATTAAAATCCGTGAGCTTGAAGATTGAAAAAAAAGTTGCGCAAGACTACTTTTACAATCAAACAGCAGAACTCGATAAGGAGATTGCTGATCTTAACAAATTAATCTCTACTAAGAAGAACATTTAGACAATTGCATATTTTGTACTATTTTGTACACGCAAGACTGAACCTCAAAAACGAAAAGAAACCAAACCAAATGAGACCTGATAAGCTAAGGCAGTTTAATTGAGATATTCACAAGGCATAATACAGTAAATATAATCTAAATATTTTGTACTTCGACGTAACATTGATAATTTGAAATATTATTTATGAATCACAATACATATTAAGAGACTCAAGTTCTCCCGTTTTCAATGATATTTTTCCTATGGTACTTCAATTACTTTTCTAAGAAAAGACTTCATGGAAACACCCGTGAAAGAGCGCTGATTACGAAAATAAGGTCGGGAAAATTTTAAAGTTTGGCGGGAAAAGTCATGGAATTTCGAAAGGAAAATTTTGTCAACTCAGGGTCAACTTTGAAGTTGAGGGTTAGTAGAACGTCATTCCAAATTTTTGTGCAAATTGGTGCAGTTTCAGAAAATTACACGGGAAAATGGTCCAGTACTGGACTATATAAAACAGCCCCACAAAAAAAGTCCGGATCTCTAGATCGACATGTATTCGTGGTCTAAAGAAGTTTAGAGCCGACTGGGATTCACCCTCTGAGGTAGGAAAATGGGTCGGAAAATCGAGATTCGCAGGTCGGGATGGCAGCACTCGCATTTTCACGTACTTTCACGAAAATCTTGATTTTCCGGCACCGAGGGCTCATTTTCCGACCTCAGAGGGTGAATCCCAGTTGGCTCTTTGACCACGAATTCGACTTTGGCTTGGGAATGCACTCTCGACGTCGTCGCCTGAGTATCCGTCATCCCGGAATTCACGTTTCACAACTTATAGCGGCCATTTTGGGCCTGTGGGGCCAATTCATTAATAAACATTAAAATCCGTGAGCTTGAAGATTGAAAAAAAAGTTGCGCAAGACTACTTTTACAATCAAACAGCAGAACTCGATAAGGAGATTGCTGATCTTAACAAATTAATCTCTACTAAGAAGAACATTTAGACAATTGCATATTTTGTACTATTTTGTACACGCAAGACTGAACCTCAAAAACGAAAAGAAACCAAACCAAATGAGACCTGATAAGCTAAGGCAGTTTAATTGAGATATTCACAAGGCATAATACAGTAAATATAATCTAAATATTTTGTACTTCGACGTAACATTGATAATTTGAAATATTATTTATGAATCACAATACATATTAAGAGACTCAAGTTCTCCCGTTTTCAATGATATTTTTCCTATGGTACTTCAATTACTTTTCTAAGAAAAGACTTCATGGAAACACCCGTGAAAGAGCGCTGATTACGAAAATAAGGTCGGGAAAATTTTAAAGTTTGGCGGGAAAAGTCATGGAATTTCGAAAGGAAAATTTTGTCAACTCAGGGTCAACTTTGAAGTTGAGGGTTAGTAGAACGTCATTCCAAATTTTTGTGCAAATTGGTGCAGTTTCAGAAAATTACACGGGAAAATGGTCCAGTACTGGACTATATAAAACAGCCCCACAAAAAAAGTCCGGATCTCTAGATCGACATGTATTCGTGGTCTAAAGAAGTTTAGAGCCGACTGGGATTCACCCTCTGAGGTAGGAAAATGGGTCGGAAAATCGAGATTCGCAGGTCGGGATGGCAGCACTCGCATTTTCACGTACTTTCACGAAAATCTTGATTTTCCGGCACCGAGGGCTCATTTTCCGACCTCAGAGGGTGAATCCCAGTTGGCTCTTTGACCACGAATTCGACTTTGGCTTGGGAATGCACTCTCGACGTCGCCTGAGTATCCGTCATCCCGGAATCTACGTTTCACAACTTATAGCGGCCATTTTTGGGCCTGTGGGGCCAATTCATTAATAAACATTAAAATCCGTGAGCTTGAAGATTGGAAAAAAAGTTGCGCAAGACTACTTTTACAATCAAACAGCAGAACTCGATAAGGAGATTGCTGATCTTAACAAATTAATCTCTACTAAGAAGAACATTTAGACAATTGCATATTTTGTACTATTTTGTACACGCAAGACTGAACCTCAAAAACGAAAAGAAACCAAACCAAATGAGACCTAATAAGCTAAGGCAGTTTAATTGAGATATTCACAAGGCATAATACAGTAAATATAATCTAAATATTTTGTACTTCGACGTAACATTGATAATTTGAAATATTATTTATGAATCACAATACATATTAAGAGACTCAAGTTCTCCCGTTTTCAATGATATTTTTCCTATGATCATTCCATTACTTTTCTAAGAAAAGACTTCCTGGAAACACGCGTGAAAGACCGCTTATTACGAAAATAAGGTCGGGAAAATTTTAAAATTTGGCGGGAAAAATCATGGAATTTCGAAAGGAAAATTTTGTCAACTCAGGGTCAACTTTGAAGTTGAGGGTTAGTAGAACGTCATTCCAAATTTTTGTGCAAATCGGTGCAGTTTCAGAAAATTACACGGGAAAATGGTCCAGTACTGGACTATATAAAACAGCCCTACAAAAAAAGTCCGGATCTGTAGATCGACATGTATTCGTGGTCTATAGAAGTTTAGAGCCGACTGGGATTCACCCTCTGAGGTCGGAAAATGGGCCGGAAAATCTAGATTCGCAGGTCGGGATGGCACACTCGTATTTTCACGTACTTTCACGAGAATCTTGATTTTCCGGCACCGAGGGCTCATTTTCCGACCTCAGAGGGTGAATCCCAGTTGGCTCTTTGACCACGAATTCGACTTTGGCTTGGGAATGCACTCTCGACGTCGCCTGAGTATCCGTCATCCCGGAATCTACGTTTCACAACTTATAGCGGCCATTTTTGGGCCTGTGGGGCCAATTCATTAATAAACATTAAAATCCGTGAGCTTGAAGATTGAAAAAAAAGTTGCGCAAGACTACTTTTACAATCAAACAGCAGAACTCGATAAGGAGATTGCAGATCTTAACAAATTAATCTCTACTAAGAAGAACATTTAGACAATTGCATATTTTGTACTATTTTGTACACGCAAGACTGAACCTCAAAAACGAAAAGAAACCAAACCAAATGAGACCTGATAAGCTAAGGCAGTTGATTGAGATATTCACAAGGCATAATACAGTAAATATAATCTAAATGTTTTGTACTTCGACGTAACATTGATAATTTGAAATATTATTTATGAATCACAATACATATTAAGAGACTCAAGTTCTCCTGTTTTCAATGATATTTTTCCTATGATCCTTCCATTACTTTTCTAAGAAAAGACTTCCTGGAAACACCCGTGAAAGACCGCTGGTTACGAAAATAAGGCCTGGAAAATTTTAAAATTTGGCGGGAAAATTCATGGAATTTCGAAAGGAAAATTTTGTCAACTCAGGGTCAACTTTGAAGTTGAGGGTTAGTAGAACGTCATTCCAAATTTTTGTGCAAATCGGTGCAGTTTCAGAAAATTACACGGGAAAATGGTCCAGTACTGGACTATATAAAACAGCCCCACAAAAAAAGTCCGGATCTGTAGATCGACATGTATTCGTGGTCTATAGAAGTTTAGAGCCGACTGGGATTCACCCTCGGAGGTCGGAAAATGGGTCGGAAAATCGAGATTCGCAGGTCGGGATGGCAGCACTCGTATTTCTCGAAAATCTCGGTTTTCCGGCCCACGAGAGCCTATTTTCCGACCTCAAAGGGTGAATCCCAGTCGGCTCTAAACTTTTTTGAATTCGGCTTTGGCTTGGGAATGCAATCTCGACCTCGCCTGAGCATCCGTCATCCCGGAATCCACGTTTCACAC
Source organism: Cryptocephalus moraei (assembly GCA_946251905.1). NCBI lineage: Eukaryota > Metazoa > Arthropoda > Insecta > Coleoptera > Chrysomelidae > Cryptocephalus > Cryptocephalus moraei. Next base: position 16,537,404 of record OX276465.1, on the reverse strand, counting down.
CTTATAGCGGCCATTTTCAGAATCTGGGGCCAATTCCAGGGGTTTTTCTGAATTCAGACACAAAAATACACATGTCTGATCTACAGATCCGGACTTTTTGTTGTGGGGTTGTGTAATTGGTTTTGTTAAATAAATGCCCAACTCTGTTCCCGAAGGAAGTAGCGAATGCATCGTGGTTAAATGCGTTGCGTACGTGTGCGAAATCTTTCGGTATAGTTGGTCGTTACCGTTTCGCTCTCGATCCCCGTCGGGTAAATCGATCGGATCGATTCTAATGCGATCGATTTCCTCTTCTGCGAAGCGGCACGCGGTCGGTGAGCATTGGAAAAAATCGTCAGCGCTCGTCGCTTAATTTATTCCGTCCTGGTCTATCGTTCGACGGCGCGACGTCGAAAAGGCATTATTATTTCCGAGTAATTCAGAGATGAATTTAATTTATGTGCCACTTGCGATTCCCGTCGACAAAAGAATCGACCGATGCACGCTCCTGTTTTTACAATGAAGCCTCTGCACGTGGACACGAGATCTCGACTCGGAGCCGTACGAAAACGTCTTTTTACGATGAGGAGCAGCGCGCACACACGGTATAACACATTTGTTATAAAAATTGACTTGTATGACAAGAGCGCTCTCGACGTGCGTACGCGAATGGAGAAAACGGACGAACGGGTTTTTTCTCGGCGAGCGCGAGAAATCTCTTCTTGCGGTCGAAAGGGAGATGCGCGAAGAGATTCGGGAGAAATCGACGTTTTTGAAGCTAGATGACGAAGGTTCTCAATTTCCCCAAATAAAACAATCAACTAATGTGGATGATGTTTAATCCAACAGCTATACAACCGACGTTTCGTCTACGATCGTAGACATACTCATGGTTATTTCCAGTGAGCACTTTTGTGCTCACTTTTATCGTCCGGTTTCAAATATTGTTCAGTTTCAGAGTTTCCTCCGTACGATTTATGTTCTTTGCGTGGGTCAGACATGGATCTTATCCTTCACGGTCGAAACCCATATATTACGTCGATTTTTCAATTACTCGATATTCCAGAAATGAAACGTCGAAATAATATTGTTTCCTTAAATATATACGAACGGTGTATATATCTGAATACGAGACACGAGGAGACCACCTGCATATTTATCCAGCTTAAATGCATGTAATTTGGAATTAAATTAGAGGAATGAATCAACCACGACCTATAATAATGGAATATATCTGCACGCCTTTTAGACTTGTTTTTATATCTGGAGTAACTGATTTTCTCACGATTTAATTATTGAATGATATCGCCGGAGGATAATAGGCGCCTCGATGATGGTTTATTGCCTGCCGGGATTTACGTGAGAAACTGAAATTTAGATTTTTAGATTTGAAATTTTAGAAGAAATTTAGAATAAATCTTTGTGTAATTTGGAAAATATGTTCATCACATTGTTTGCAAAATATCTAAATGAAATTTCACTTAAATGATTTATTTAAGGAATAAATAATAATTTAATAATTTATATATATAGGTAATTTAATAATGTTTTTTTTGGGGGGCTTTTAGAACACATTGGTATATTGTTATTCATGTACAATTTTTGTTAAATAAAAGTCACAAAATTCAGGAATGTACAAATTCGGTTATTTAATTTAGAAATTTAGATTTTTAGATTTAAAATTTTAGAAGAAATTTAGTTGTTTAAAAATATATTCACCGCACTGTTTGTAAAATGTCTAAATGAAATTTCACTTAAATGATTTATTTAATTAATAAGTAATAATTTATATATATTTTTAATAATATATTATAATTTATATATTATTTGTATATTATTTTTATATATTTTTAATATAAAAAATTAATAATAATTTAATTAATAAATTGTAGCTAAACTGAAAGCACCTATTAGGATAAAAGGTACTAAAATTTGATAATTTTTACTTATTGGTCACAACGTGCCAGATAAAAAGAATAAGGTTAAAAAAATACTGTTTTGGTTAAATTCATTACTTAATTAGTGAAATAGGAATCTTCGACCCAGATCTGTTGGTATTCATGACACGTACTAAATTAATTTAATATTTAGTTTAATTAATTTAAATTCAATTTAATTAAATTTAATAATTTTTATTAATAATATAAATAATTTAATATATAATAATAATAAAATAATTTTAATAATTTAATAATAATTTTTAATTTAATATTTGGCCTATTATATTCTTGTGTGGCATGTTCCCGTTGTTGTGTATTTGATTACCTTAAACAACCTCAACTAATTCATTAAAATGAAACTCCATTTCCACATAAATAGGTAAAATTTAGTTTAGTTTTTGATGAACAACATTTTTGAATTGTTAGCTGGGAATTAAATATGCCAGAAATCAACTCAGTGTCTGAAAACACGTGGAAAGTATTGATTAGACCTATTTTGTTGACCATACTTAAAGCCACTATTTCCTGTCTCTCACTATTTAGTATCAAGCTTATTTTTATTATATTAATTAACAAAATTATCACAATGTATTGCTCGTTGTTGCTCAATTTTTAATTTGTTTCATATTCGATACTTGGAGATACTTTATATTAACATTTGTAAGTTTTTAAAGTTAGATTAACAGATGGGGAGGTATTTTGGTGAGCAATTATAATTAATTTCAATTATATCACAATAAAATTTTAATTGCCATTAAAATAAAATTATCTGTATGAATGACTTTGTGTGACATAATGGTGCTTTACATGAAATAGTTCAGTTAAATATGTCAATTTTAATGAATTACTGCGTTTTAGTAGGTGTAATGAAACATTTAAAAAAATATTACCAACTGATTTTGTGTATCTCTTTCAGAACTTCTCGTCTTCACTTTGACTAACTACTTTGAAATATTCTTTACTGTGTTTTATTCTTCCCTGTGTTTCCAAATCTAAGATGGGAAAACTTATGTTATTAATAAGCGTTTTTCCCTAAGAAAATTCCAAAATTTGCTAAGAAGCTAAAGATTTACCAAAAGGCCTTTTCTAACATGTAATTTCGAGTGAGTTAAATGAAGGATTTTTGATCAAATTGAAAAAAATATTTAATTTATTACAGAAAAACAAAATGCTCAATGAACGTTTAATCCTAAATATGGCATTAATTACACCTGTTTTCGCTTTTTCGTTTGCAGGCGATATCTAAATTATTCAGCTTCCGTTTCAGCCTCGCATATCATTCCTAAAGTAATACATACATACATACATACATAATACATTCTACAAAAACCCGATGCTGAGACGAGTGTGGCCCTATTTGGACTTAATGTCTTAGTGCAAAGATGTATGGACATGAACAAAGACGTCTACTTATTGTTTATTGATTACGGACAGGAATTTGAAAAGCTCAATACGATAAACTTGTCGGCTTGTCAACAAAACATACACCGTCTCGAGGAGATATCTAAATTATGTACCAGTAACAGTTAGACTGAAACTTGTATCTACATTGGAATACAAGTGTAATTTGAAGTACGACTGTGGTGTGATATAATTTTGATAATAATAAATTTTCCAAATATATTTTGTGGGAACAAGTGTGAAGTGGTCTCTATAGAGAGTGTACTCTACTGTATGTAGATATCTCTCGTAGCTCGTGGGTGGCTGCGAAGATGAAACTTGTCTCCAGGTTGTAGGGCTGAAGACGTTCTTGTAGGATGGACATTAGGGCGTGACGTGATCTCTTGAAGTTCTAGTTGTGTGGAGAGAGGGCGTATCGTGCTCTCCGGTGTGGACCTGAGGGCGTAACGTGCGGGTCCGGGGTTGAAGTCCTCGAAGTCTGGAGAGAGGGCGTATCGTGCTCTCCGGTGTGGACCTGAGGGCGTAACGTGCGGGTCCGGGGTTGAAGTCCTCGAAGTCTGGAGAGAGGGCGTATCGTGCTCTCCGGTGTGGACCTGAGAGCGTAACGTGCAGGTCCGGGTTGAAGTTACAGTAGTTTGGAGAGAGGGCGTAACGTGCTCTCCGGGGTTGAGGTTCTTGAGGTTAGGGGTGGCGTGAAGCAAGATCACAACACACTGTCGTTTTGAGAATAAGTCGTATACTGGTTTATTGTCCCAAATTTCAGAGATTTTATACATCTTGTTTTTACATTGGTTAAATGAGATATTATTGTTTAGTTACCTTGCACCCAGACTGACCTTCTCGAGGAGTGACCGGTATCACGTTACCGAAACGCCGTGTTATGCTTAGTCAGCTGAGTATGAAGAGTTCATCAAAAACAATCCAATAATATTGTTCACACTTATCCTCGCTCTTAATTATGAATGGTTTTTATGTTTTGTAAAACAACGCGTATTACTTTCAATGATTAAATTATGTAAAAAATTCCCTAAATTCGGTTACAATAAATTATGATTTCTTCCCCTAAAATTCCCTTGACGTCAGCGTCAACAAGTAATAAACGTTTCTTTAATGGTTTATCGCCCATTAGTAGCCGTGTTTATTTCCTTTTTTAATGCTCTCATTCCAGTTTCAAAACATGCAGTTTTATTATCGAAGATAAAATCCCACGATTTACATTAATACCAATTTTTAGAACCAAAAAGTTTTATTGTTCACAGTAAAAGTCAAATCAATTATATTAGTACCGTTCATTTGTAGTTTGAGGTGTAAAACTTAAGTCTCGGTTATTTATTGCAGGTATCATATGAAAATAAATGCGATTTCCATTCCATTTCATTTACCACATGCACATACAGAAAATATTACACGTACTGACCCGACCCGTAGGCAAGTAACATACCCCAAATGCAATAAATAAGGAGTAATGGTCCAATTTGTATTCGTTTACATTACAAATGTGGAATAATGTTTTTTTATTGCGTTACAGGAAACAATTTTATTATAACCGTCGTCGACGACATAATATAACGGCGTTTACCATTTCAAATGCAGGAGAGCGTATATATTTATTGTGATGCTGCGCCATTTTTCCTGAAATAATAGATAGCAATTTCTCTAAAATGCCAGTCGAGGAGATGCACGACGGCTCTACGAAAATTCCACATCCAAATTGATTTGACCTTTCGTTTACAAAAATCTCGCATTTCACTCACATCCTAAGTGCAGCTCGAGATGCGTCTTACGACAATATTCGTTCATTCCTTCACAACGAGAGGATAAGTATTGAAAACGTCCGATGATCAATTTGTTTTCCTGAGAAATTTTGAGAGAAAAGTACTATTTTGTATGGATATTACGATAAACATAATTGAGCATCTAATTCTAATACCCCGTATACCTACCCTCGTGGTAAATGAATTTTATGACGCACCTGCTTATCGCAAGAAGTTAAGGGTCCATTGTGTCTTAATGCTTATATTGTAGGTATTTTGCCGCCGAATTTCGAACAGCTCTCCGAGAAAAAGGTAAATGAAGGGGCGTATTGAAAAAATTATAAAATAGAATTGAAATAAGGTATATTTTGTTTAATCAACAGTAATTATATATAAATAGTATTCTGCGAATGTTGCGAAAAATGTTTAACAGATCAAAAACATATAGAAAATATGGTTGTGATTGGATGATACCATTTTAACATTGCGTTTGATTAAGTTTAATTATTAAGAGCTGTCTTCATTCTCGATAGGAATAATGAGTTTTGGAACGTGTGCCCAAAGTGTTTTATATTCATTCTCGTTGGAAAGTGTATGACTTTACATGCAGACCATTCGTCTGCCGTTATTATTTTACACTGTTCTTCAATTACGTTTATGATATCGTTATTGACATTCGGGTTTTGATTATTATGTCTTATTTTATCTTTTAGTAGTGACCAATATTGTCACACGCCTGAAGAGACGTGTCTCCACGCTCGGTGGAGACTAATAAGAAGGCATGGTGACACAGACAATATTTATTCAGACACTAAATATACGGGAGAGAACATCGTAAAACAAAATTAAGGCGAGTGATCAACAGTAGAAAATGGGAAAAGGTTAAAGGGAGGTGGTTGCTTACTGTTGGATGACGATGGGCAGCAGGCGCAAGGCTCCTCCAATTAGCGGCATGCCGAAAGGACGGGCTCTCAGACGGGCAGCGTGACGTGATACTAGGTGACTGACTGACCCCCTGATCGTTATGATCGAGCTGTATAAATACAAGCGGGATGTTTACGAACGTGATGTCGTACCTGTCCGAGAGTCGTATCGTCCTTCGGTTTAAGGTCGCCTCGGTGCTGAATAAGCTTAGACGGCGACCTATTTTCGCTAATTGGGGCCGCATCGCGACAATATGATAAATGTTTTCTGTCACGTAGGCATGCTTTAACTTCACTAGCACTAGTGTCCGAAATTTCAAATTCGCTATAATTTGCCGCATCTGGTTCACTACTGTAACTACTGTTTATATTCTCACTGTTATCAGACATATCAAGATATGTGAATGTTTGATTTTCGAGCTGACAGTCCTTTCAATTTACCTTATACCAGCTTACAGTAGCCAAAAGATAACACAAAGATTTTTTAAATATCATTGCAGTAAATGGAAAGTACTCTAGATACTTACTCGTTTTCCAAGAAAATATTCTCTCCGACCGACCATCCTTTTGTTACGTCGTTAATAAGGGCACATTTGCGATCTGCGAACCGCTCGTAATGGGCGCTCTTTAGGCTTAACCTGGCAAAAATGCTGAGTACTGCCCATTGTAGGGTCGCGTGCGGACGGTCAGAAGGATGGTGCTAATAGATCTAAAGTTCAAGTACCTCGGAGAAGAGGAGAAGGTCATAAAATTCACTTGTCGCGAGGGTAAGTATACTAACATCTAAAAACCTAACGATCGGTCGCAACTCTTCTTACAATTGTTTTTTTATTGTCGGTTGTGTGCTTTAGGCTACTATTCATTTCTGTACATGCCGAAAACATGTTGGCAATGAGCCTACTCATATCCGTGATTAACTATATTAGAAAGAAGAAGAGGAGGACATTACAACTTTTTCTGTATTTGAATATCTCATTTCACTCTCCTCGTCCTACGAAACCTTCGAGTAATTCCACCACTAAAATTTTATATCTTCATTTGAGCTACGGAGTTATCACATAAATCAAGCAAGCCTTGATACCCTCTTTCAAACTGAGCTGTTGTATGAGTATACGTTAGACTCTCGGTATTAGTTGAACCCATTTAAATCGATGTCCTCCCATTCGAGCTATCGTACAACGTTTATTCGTCAATTGATCGCGATAAAAGCGACCGTTACGATGGGACTTTATGCAAATCGCCGTGTAAATCGGCCGTTCTGCAGTCGAAATTGCGTACTTCGAATGCGGGATAATAAAGACGTTGACAAGTTTTTATACAATGTTTTCCCCGATGTACCGAATAAGAGTCGATATTTAATTATCCCGTTATCGTTTTTATTAACGGCTGGAATTATATTATGTGGATTGGATTTAGAAATTTGATAAAACCTGTTTCGGATTTCGTCTCCGTCTCGAGGCAATTACATAAAAAACATAAAATTTTATGATAATTACGAACAAAATGAAGCTCCGTATTCAAATGGATATCGACATTAATTATCCTGAATGTCGACGGGAATAACGTTTATTGTAATAAACGAATGGATGCACAGGTGAGGAAGGAATACCGAAAGCCTAACGAATTGATTAAAAAACATAAAAAAAAGATTCGTACGTGGTTTTGTAAAAGACTTTTGTTGAACGTTGCATAATTTTTACTTATTAAGCTTTACCGTAAATGTTAATTCGGATTCATTCGAGTGGGCGCATTTAATTTCAATAAGTGATTATGATAAAAGGTAGTGTTAAGATATAAAACTTAATGGTAATATTACCGAATAATAATAATAATACGGGAATAATTATACAATATTAATTCTGAATCATTTTGGAACTTTAGTTCCTTTTGCCAGGGATTGGGGAGCGAGGTTGGTCGCGCCGCAAAAAATCTGACCGTTAAATGGAATGCGTTACCGGAAAGCGTTACCTCGGCAGCGTTCGTAGCGGCTCGGCAGCGTTCGTAGTGGCTCGGTGGGGGGGAGAGAGGTAGAGAGTGGAGGGGTGAGGGAGAGAGTGGGGGGTGAGGGAGAGAATGGGTGAGAGAGGGGGGGTGAGGAAGAGAGTGGGGGGTGAGTAAGAGAGTGGGGGAGAGAGAGAGACATAGAGAGATACAGAGAGAAAGAGAGAGAGATACAGAGAGAGAGAGAGAGAGAGAGACCACGCGCTTGACGCACCGAGCCGAATATCAGGGTTTTACGACTCGCGAACACACGACGTATAATTGCCCATGCGCGAAACAGGGAAACTCCAAGTTGATTCCGCAAACTGTCCTTGTATCTGCAATTCTATATTATCTTTTTGAATTTTTAATAACTAATTCATTAAAAACTACCTTGAAAGTGGGCATGAAATTTTCCTGCACAATATGCATTGCACCAAACCACGTCATCGTTCTATTTCATTGTGTCGTGCTCGCTGCTGTTGTATTTGATGTGCCCGAAGTCGTTCCATTCTAAGTCTATCCATTTCATAATTATTCACTGTTGAACGAAATTCTGTCATATCAATACGAATTTTGTCATTATCTGTCTCTCGCTGGTCAGCAGAGCAAGGGTGACCTTTCCTGATTGCTTTGAGACTGTACCTAGTTTTACGTGGTAAGCAGAAATCTGGTAGTTTGTCAGTTGGGTTGAGGATGTGACATGGTCTCGAGAGAATGTGAAGAAAAAGTATCTTTCGATAGTGTCCAGAGCTTTAGTTCAAAAGAGAGGTACATGTCATTAACTGAAAATTACCAAACTGAGCGCATGGTTTTGAACTTGGGAACGAAGGGTCAGAGTTAGGGAACTCCTTCGTATTCCGGCCCATAGAATAACCATTCGAAATCCTGAACTGGAAACACCGCGTACATATAATAGTAATCTTTATGGAAATAGTTTCGCCACGTGTACGAATCCCACGTATCCGCGATGCCGATCATTTTGAGGTTGGTATGGCGCGGATTACGGAACGGTTTCGGTTATCTCTGTCGAGGAATCGAACGCGTTGATCCTCTCTCTCTCGCATGGGAAGAGGAGAAGACCACACGTTTCGCCGGGGCTCTTCGCCGAACCCATAACTGGAGATTCTCTTCATAAACTCTCGACTGCTGCCGAGGTGCTATCGCCTGAAGAACCACCGAACTGGCCATTATAAATACCGAAGTGTGCAGCAATCCGCACTTATGCCATCGACGGCATCCTGAACTAGATCACCGTGGCCAATTTGTTGACGTTCGAAGAGAGGGGAAAAAAGAGAGATGCCGACGAATACGGCTCGGCGACTTATAGGTGTAAAGTCGATGATTTCAGGTAAACAGGAAGCCGTACAGCAGTACCGGCGTATCTATATACATTTACTCCGTATACTTTTAACTTATGGTTTATTGTTATTGCTGATGGGGCTGTTCAAGCCTACGCCAGAAGAATTTGCCATCATTTCGGGCGGTATATGGTGAAAGGCATTCGGTACGACAGGTGGATGATCTAAAACTGATCCGACCGATTCGGTTAATCGATGATATCAGCGATACTTAGTCGACAGTACCGGATCGGAATACAAGAGATACGTTCTGAATCGGTAAAATCTTCCAATTCTTTATAGGAATATTTCGAACGAGTATGGTACTACGCTTCGTCGCCTTTTGTTCATCACGTACCGTTAAAGTACCGTTTCGTCACCTAACCCTTTTAGAAAGCTGAAGCTTTCTTTATGCGAGGTTCTTCTACTGCTAAAACACACGGGTGAATATGCAAAATTTCTGACCGTCAGATGACCGATGTATACATAATATACAGACCGTTTCTACAGAGTCGCAGTATGGTATAAACATAAGAGTGAAAGAAAGGCCATATATTACTCGTTGGCTAAACAGAGAAAGAACTTTTGCGACGTTGCTAGCTCGCGAAACATCACAGTCATCGCCACATTCTACCGAATCATTAGCTGTATAGCCTCCGACGGGAATATTTGGAATGGGTTACGGTCCGGCGACGTTGCAAAACTTCCTTCTTTGTCATACTAACGAACTACTATTAGTTTCTCTTTCGTTCTTGTTGATTTTGGACCCTGCATTTCAATAGAATGGATCCGTGCGACGTTATTGCCACAGAGGTCAGCACTTGCTGTAGTTTTATGTTGGCATTATGTATAGCCCTGTATTTAGGTTGGTATTATGTTTTAGAATAAAAACGCAATGGCGATTGTTTTGAGATGCGAAGTGCGTTGTCGTTTTTTTTGTTTTTTCAATTTTAGATATATTTTCTTATTCGATTTATTATTATATTGTTCATTATTAAACTATATTACAACTGTATAACATTACAAATTGGATTTATAGACTGAAACAATAATACTAAGATATACTTCATGTTGACGCTAACGTCAACATTATTTTAAGTTAAGAAATTGTAATTTATGGTGAACCAATTTTGGGAACTTTTCAACACGTTTTGTTTTACAAACAGATAATAATCACTGAACGCAGCTTAGGTAATAAGGTTTTTGGGATATCTAATTTATCTAAAAAGCACGTCTTATTTCATTATGAAGAACAACAACGCCGACCGAACGTCAACAAGTCAAGTTCAAAATCACAATAATTAACCGAGTCAGCATAACAAAGGCGTTTACGAAACGTGGTAAGAAGCTCGCTCCAGTTAAGGTCAGTTTCTGCAACGGTAGGTCATTGTAAGAAAACAAATAATATCCCATTTAACCAATGTAAAATAAGATGTGTAAAACCTAACCTCAGTAACCTCAACCCCGGAGAGCACGTTACGCCCTCTCTCAAACTACTAGAACTTCAACCCCGGACCTGCACGTTACGCCCTCAGGTCCACACCGGAGAGCACGATACGCCCTCTCTCCAGACTTCGAGAACTTCAACCACGGACCTGCACGTTACGCCCTCAGGTCCACACCGGAGAGCACGTACGCCCTCTCTCCAGACTTCGAGAACTTCAACCCCGGACCTGCACGTTACGCCCTCAGGTCCACACCGGAGAGCACGATACGCCCTCTCTCCAGACTACTAGAACTTCAACCCGGACCTGCAGGTTACGCCCTCAGGTCCACACCGGAGAGCACGATACGCCCTCTCTCCTCACAACTAGAACTTCAAGAAATTCAAGAGATCACGTCACGCCCTGATCTCCAACCTACAAGAACGTCCTCAGCCTTACAACCTGGAGACAAGATTCATCTCCGCAGCCATTCACGAGCCAAGTACAGTCCAATCTCTATAGAGATCACTTCACACTTCGTTCATAATAACATTACAAATTGAATTTATCGACTGAAATGAAATACTAAGATGTACTTCAAGTAAAACGTTGGCGAGTCATTCATTGAGATAAATTGTTGTGGTGGAATTGTGGTGTTACACGCTGCAGCCCTTGTATTGTTACAGCTGGTCGAATAAATAAATAAATTGATTAATTATTAATCCATAGTCACCACAAGACATAGATGCGTAGAGAATTTTAAATCAATTTTATTTGGCACCGATCAAAAAGACATCCACGTGCTCTCCGTACCCATTTCGCAGGTAATTGACTATTTTTCCACATTTAATATATATTTCTTAACAATCTCACCGTATTAATTGCCTTTTCAGAAATGTCAAGGTCCATCGCGGTAGAAGCTCTATATAAATTATAATACGGTTTCTGTCCGCCGGTCTTCGTATTAATTAAGGATGAGCAAATCCTTGAATATGCTAACCAGTTCGAGATTGGATTGTTATTCGGATCGGTTCACGTAATACCCGATGTATTACTACTAAATTTCGACTTACACAAAAAAAACAAACCATGGAATTAATCTTAAATTACAGCACTTGAAAAGACTCGAAATATGAAGGTTGTTCCTGTTCGATCGAAATGAATTAAGGGTAATTAATTACCGAGACGATATAGGATCACTGCGTATAAAATGTCAGACGAAGGTTTAATATCGAAACCGGCATTCGGATTAACTTCATTGAATTAAATTAGCGAATTACGAAATGTGTTATTTAATGTTAACGGCTGTAGTAATTAAATAAAATTTCAGTTAAGTTTTGGAAGTGTGTTGTGCTCATAAATAATTTATAAGCTTGTAAAAAAATTTATCGAGACAAATGTTCACGCTATACTTACATACGCATTAACATAATGTTCGTAAATTTTTGCCGAACAATACAGAGTTTTAGGCTTAAAAAGTCAAAGATCACATTTACATAAATTAATTCTGTTAAAAACCGCCTATTAATTAAATTGTACGTTCAATACAATTTCGAAATAAGATTAATATTAGCTGGTAGGTCTGTTCTGAAACTTAATACGAGCTCTTGATACATTAAATTTTAAAATAATGTCAACGATAACTTATGAATTAGTAATGTGTGCTTTTAAGTAACTTAAAACGAACGTTTATCTCGTTAGGCACTCGATTAAGCAGGCCATAATAAAACGTCATAAATATGTAATTCCGATATTTAATCCGACTGCGGACTTCGAAAATTTCGATTTAATTCACCTGTTACGCAAATGATGAACGTGCCGTGTGTCTCTGAACCACTCGCATAAATATTTGGTGTTAATTGGCAATTAATCAGGGCCGAGACATTTTTAATAACTTTATTAGGGAAAGTTTAACTGTACCTACAGGTATTCCGTAAGGGATTTATAATTTAAATGCGGATCGAGACAGATTAAAGGAAATTTATGTATGTTTATCGACTTTCGAGGAATAAACCAAGTCATGGTATTCAGAATTTAGTAACTTTTATTCGGCTCCTTAAGAACACCTTAGTTAGACTCTATTGGTATTTACGCCGTGATTTAGTGTCTTACGTTACGCTTAACGTCTTCATCGGTGAATTCGACAATAATAATAGTGATAATTCGAATAATGTAATTAAGCATCGATTCTGAACGAAGTGTGAAATAATCTCTAGAGAGAGTGGACTGTATAGATCTCTCTTTGTGATCTCGTGATCAATTGAAGTTCTTGTAGTTTGGAGAGAGGGCGTGACGTACTTCTCCGGGTTTGGATCTGAGGGCGTATCGTGCAGATCCGGGATTTGATGTTCTAGTAGTTTGGAGAGAGGGCGTGACGTACTCACCGGGTTGAAGTTTGTTAGGTTTTGGGTTGTCGGGTTAAGTGGCGTGAAGAAAGATCACAACACACTGTCGTTTTGAGCATACTAGGGTATACTGGTTTATTGTCCCAAATTTCAGAGCTTTTATACATCTTGTTTTACATTGGTTAAATGAGACTTTATTTGTTTGACCTGGTGTTGCAGAAACTGACCTTAATTGGAGCGCGCTTCTTATCACGTTCCGTAAACGCCTTTGTTATGCTGATTCGGTTAATTATTGTGACTTTGAATTTGACTTGTTGACGTTCGGTCGGCGTTGTTATTCTTCGTAATAAAATAGGACGTGCTTTCAGTTTAATTAGATATCCAAAAACCTTGTTACCTAAGCTGTGTCAGTGATTATTATCTGTTTGTAAAACAAAACGTGTTGAAAAGTTCCCAAAAATTAGTTCACCATTAATTACAATTTCTTAACCTAAAATAATGTTGACGTTAGCGTCAACAGATTCATTAATAATTGTTATGTCTATTACTATTATCTCACTTAAAATTTAAACAATATTAAATATCGCATTCAATTTATTTTATTTGTTTGTAAATTAACTGGCGATATGTAATTAGTGTTTTAGGTTGACAAAGGTGTTATTATTGTCATAGTTATCAGTTAGTAGTTTGGTAAATAAGCAGATTTGGTTCACACGCCTTCCACTGTCTATTCTGTAACCTTCACTTGGGACCACCTCGACGCAATAGGAACGCACCGCGAACACCGATAAATCGAGCGATCCTAATTCAATCATCGAATAATAAAACGGCTATCTGAGCACTAAAATTGAATTATGCGTTTCGAATGGCTTCGATCAGATAAAAGGACCTATCGATGTGTACTCTCGAAAGACACAATTTATAAGTGTCAGTAGAACCAGATCTATAACATGATCTGAGGTGTGTTAACACAGTAATAGCTGTAATCTCTCAACGACACGAATCCATTCCTATATTACGTCTCTTTATCTCGTCCAATTCGGCTCTATGGGATCTACACACGGGGTGATCACAACATTTTCATTTGGAAATTCCCTGAGTTTTCCCTGAATTTTCCAGCCAAATTTTGAAATTTTCCTTGATTTTGTAATCAGCGGTCTTTCAGAAGTCTTGTCTTAGGAAAGTAATGGAAGGAACATAGGAAAAATATCATTGAAAACTTGTGAAAACGGGAGAACTAAAATGTCTTAATATTTATTTTGATTCATAAATAATATTTTAAATTGTCCATGTAATTTTTTAATTAATTTTTGAACAAAAGTTTTGTGGCAATTAATCTTAATTTTCCTAATTAATATCTTTTAAATTAATCTACGAAATTTATTGAAATCTTGTGACGTCAATAAAAAAACTTCACCAATTAATATAAGGAAGTTTCGTTTCAATTAGAGTTTCAGTAATTTTTTAATTGATTTTTAGATCAACGTTTTATGGTAATTAATCTCAATTTTCGTACGATGTCAAATTTCATCTAATATCTTTGTAATTACTGGACGAAATTTATTGAAATCTGGTGACGTCAATATGAAAACTTCACCAATTAATATAAAGGAGTTTCGTTTCAATTAGAGTTTCAGTAATTTTTTAATTAATTTTTAGAGAAACGTTTTGTGGCAATTAATCTCAATTTTCCTATGATGTCAAACTTCATTTAATATCTCTGAAATTAATCTGCGAAATTAATTGAAATCTTGTAATGCAAATAAGGAAACTTCATTAATTAATATAGTGGAGTTTCGTTTTAATTAGAGTTTCAGTGATTTTTTAATTAATTTTTCAAGAAACGTTTTGTGGCAATTAATCTCAATTTTCCTATGATGTCAAACTTCATTTAATATCTCTGAAATTAATCTGCGAAATTTATTGAAATCTTGTAATGCAAATAAGGAAACTTCATTAATTAATATAGTGGAGTTTCGTTTCAATTAGAGTTTCAGTAATTTTTTAATTGATTTTTAGACAAACGTTTTGTGGCAATTAACCTCAATTTTCGTATGATGTCAAACTTCATCTAATATCTTTGACATTAATGGACGAAATTTATTGAAATCTTTGACGTCAATAAGAAAACTTCACTAATTAATATAGGGGGGTTTCGTTCCAATTAGAGTTTCAGTAATGTTTTAATTAATTTTTAGACATAAGTTTTATGGCAATTAATCTCAATTTTCCTATGATGTCAAACTTTATCTAATATCTTTGAAATTAATCGACGAAATGTATTGAAATCTTGTGACGTCAATAAGAAAACTTCACTAATTAACATAGAAGAGTTTCGTTTCAATTAGAGTTTCAGTGATTTTTTAATTAATCTCTAGACTAACGTTTGGTGGCAATTAATCAATTTTCGTATGATGTCAAACTTCATTTAATATCTTTGAAGTTGATTGACGAAACATATTGAAAGCTTGTGACGTCAATAAGGAAACTTCATTAATTAATATAGAGGAGTTTCGTTTCAATTTGAATTTCAATAATTTTTTAATTAATTTTTAAACAAGCGTTTTGTGACAATTAATCTCAAATTTTAGTATGATATCAAACTTCATCTAATATCTTTGAAATTAATCGACGGAATTTATTGAAATCTTGTGGCGTCAATAAGAAAACTTCACTAATTAACATCGAAGAGTTTCGTTTCAATTAGAGTTTCAGTAATTTTTTAATTAATTTTCAGACAAACGTTTTGTGGCAATTAATCTTAATTTTCGTATGATGTCAAACTTCATTTAATATCTTTGAAATTAATGGACGAAATTTATTGAAATCTTGTGACGTTAATAAGAAAACTTCACCAATTAATATAGAGGAGTTTCGTTTCAATTTGAATTTCAGTAATTTTTTAATTAATTTTTAAACAAGCGTTTTGTGACAATTAATCTCAAATTTTAGTATGATATCAAACTTCATCTAATATCTTTGAAATTAATCGACGGAATTTATTTAAATCTTGTGACGTCAATAAGAAAACTTCACTAATTAACATCGAAGAGTTTCGTTTCAATTAGAGTTTCAGTAATTTTTTAATTAATTTTCAGACAAACGTTTTGTGGCAATTAATCTCAATTTTCGTATGATGTCAAACTTCATTTAATATCTTTGAAATTAATGGACGAAATTTATTGAAATCTTGTGACGTTAATAAGAAAACTTCACCAATTAATATAGAGGAGTTTCGTTTCAATTTGAATTTCAGTAATTTTTTAATTAATTTTCAGACAAATGTTTTGTACCAATTAATCTCAATTTTCGTATGATGTCAAACTTCATCTAATATCTTTGAAATTAATCTACGAAATTTATTGAAATCTTGTTACGTCAATAAGGAAACTTCATTAATTAATATAGAGGAGTTTCGTTTCAATTAGAGTTTCAATAATTTTTTAATTAAATTTTAGAGAAACCTTTTGTGGCAATTAATCTCAATTTTCCTATGACGTCAAACTTCATCTAATATCTTTTAAATTAATCTATGAAATTTATTGAAATCTGGTGACGTCAATAAGAAAACTTCACCAATTAATATAAAGGAGTTTCGTTTAAATTAAAGTTTCAGTAATTTTTTAATTAAATTTTAGACAAATGTTTGGTAGCAATTAATCTCAATTTTTGTATGATGTTAAACTTCATCTAATATCTTTGATATTAATTGACGAAATTTATTGAAATCTTGTAACGTCAATAAGGAAACTTCACTAATTAACATAGAAGAGTTTCGTTTCAATTAGAGTTTCAGTAATTTTTTGATTAATTTTTAGACATAAGTTTTGTGGCAATTAATCTCAATTTGCGTACGATGTCAAACTTCATCTAATACCTTTGAAATTAATGGACGAAATTTATTGAAATCCTGTGACGTCAATAATAAAACTTCACTAATTAATATAGAGGAGTTTCGTTTCAATTAAAATTTCAGTAATTTTTTAGTTAATTTTTAGAACAACGTTTTGCGGCAATTAATCTCAATTTTCCTGTGATATCAAACTTCATCTAATATCTTGGAAATTAATGGACGAAATTTACTGAAATATTGTGACGTAAATAAGGAAACTTCACTAATTAATATGTTGAATTTCGTTTAAATTAAAATTTCATTAATTTTTTAATTAATTATGTTTTGTGGCAATTAATCTCAATTTTCATATGATGTCAAACTTCATTTAATATCTTTGAAAATTTCATAAAACCCAAGAGAACCCATGAAATATATTTAGAAATTGAAATATCAGAAAAGGTTTTTGAAAATGCCCCAAAAAACCCAGAGGATTAATGGGATGAAAAATTTCAAAAAACTCGAAATCGAAGAGAACCCATGAAATAATTTTCCAAATCGTAACACCAAAAAAATTTTGCGAAAACGCGCCACAAAACCCAGAGGTTAATTGGGACGAAAAATTCATAAAATCCAAAATATATTTAGAAATTGTTATGTATGAAAGGTTTGTGGAAATTCCCCAAAAACCCCAGAGAATTAAATAGGAAGAAATTTTTTGAAAAACTCGAAATCGAAGAGAACCCATGAAATAATTTTCCAAATCGTCAAAAAATATCAAAATTTTTTGTGAAAACGTGCCAAAAAACCCAGAGGGGTTAATTGGAACAAAAAATTCATAAAATCCAAGAGAACCCATGAAATATATTTAGAAATTGTTGTCAGAAAAGGTTTGTGGAAATTCCCCAGAGTTAAGAATTAAGCAGCGTTAGCTTATCAGGTCTCATTCGGTTCGGTTTCTTTTCATTTTTGAGGTGCAGTCTTGCGTGTGAGTTAAGATCTCGCACTTTTTCCCAATAGCCCCAAAATTCCCGAAATATTTTCCAGAATCCCTGACTTTTCACTGATTTCCCTGATTTCCCGACTGTGTGGACATAACATTGCAATATAACAGCTCTTTCTAAAATGATAACGTACGGTTGGAATTCGATATTTATACCGCCTTAAGGAAAAAGACTGAAAAAGTCAGGAAAGGTGCTTATTAAGCGAGTTGTGTTGTTTCCTCCCTCTTCTTTCCTGGTTTTTCGTTACCATCGTACACTATTTTCGGTCTTTACAGTTCTTCTTGTTGCTAACACGTATTTTTTTCTCTTTCATCACTCTTCTTTGGAAGTGGCAGTGTGGGTAGATGGAAGGCATATACCTCCAGCAGTGGACACTTCAGGCTGGTTGATTATGATGATGATGGTGATGATGATAATGATGATGGTGATGATGATGATGATGATGATGATGATGATGACGAAGATGATGATGATGATGATGATGATGATGATGCTGATGATTTAGTGCCAAAACCAAAACTATGGGATATCTATCTACAAGAATATTCCATACGAAAAAGTCTTCCTCAGTTTACTTTTCCATGTTTCATCATTAATTCATACATATTAATACCCTTAAATCTACAATAGTATAGTAGTAGTAGTAGTAATTGTCAGAAGTTCCAAATATGTCCAAGGGACAGTTTTTAATAAGGTTGGGAGATATATCACTACAATCACATGTCTATCAAAAGACCAAAATCAAGTCTTTTAAGTCAAGCACCATTTCATTTATATATTTTTTTATTGATAAACCTCTTATTTATCTCTAACGAAATCCTATCGGAATTCATCGTGTTTCCCAACCTATCGAATCCATCCTTAAGACAAATGCCCGTCTCCCGACGCTAAAACACATTCACCGACAACGTTCGACGTTGTTAATATTAATGTATTCAACATCAATTTAACATCGTGCATGTACAACAATTTTCTTGACAATTAATTAAATCATAATGACGGTCGAGGAATTTTCTAGCGCCATTAAGGACGCGCTGATAATATGGAAACGATCGCCTTCGTGATAATAACAAGCCGAGAACAGAAGGAGCAGCCGGCGTAAGTGAATTACGTTAATTGTAACGCGTTACAGGGTGTTTCGATCGGGTCGGCGCTTTTATCCTCGCTGAAATTTAGTACGAGATGGAGATGGAGATGAGCGGGGAAGTTAGAGAAAACGGCCGTGTTGTTATTGCGTGCGGTATGCTCACCATTTACAGGTTAGATCGTAACGGTAGTTGGATGTTGCGGTTTAAATCTCGTTAGTTTTTGTTTAGATATTCTCCATGAGAAGTATTTTCGATGGATAAGAAAGTTGATTAGACGAACGAGAAAATTTTTTTTCAGTAAAATAACCCTAAGTACAAACCATTTTTATTCCATGTTTTATAGGTTTATTTCCATGACTTTTTTTGAAAAGTTTCATTTCATTTGTTTTTGAGACTGTAGCCCACCAACAATTATGTATATATTGCACGAAATATTTCTCAAATATTTCATGTAATACATCTACCGAAACTAGGATTCGAACCTAGGACCTTGACATCTTCAATCCGCTCCTCCAACTGAGCTATTTCGGTGTACCCAGATATGTTCTAATAGGTGCATCAAAAACCAATTGTCAACATTATTTATTAATCATCAGTATTATACCCAACAAAGTCATGTCCATCACAAGATAGGAGAGACACATACGACCACTCTTTCGGTAATCCCAGCATAAGTAAGAGCTCCGTCTAGCACTTTTCTCACAGTTTAACCTACGACTAATTTCATACAATAAATCAGGGTATCTCAATAAGTCATCTCGTTGTTTCTCGGGTTGAGCATTTCCTTGTACATCGGGAATATAAATAAATAACTAATAAATAAATAATAAACGTATAAAACTATTTTAAAGGGAACGCACCTAATGTTTACATTGCCGAATCATTTTTACTGAACCTTGTTATTTAAGTAAATCCACTGATATTTAGTCGATATAATAATTTAAAAAGCGTGTACGGTGTAACCCAAGTGCCGGCGTAGTATATCATCTCGATCTTCATCGACATCTAGACCACCTGAACTAGCCCTGAAATAGAGCCGTTGTTCCCTCGGTCCGATAACGAATCGTCGGGATCGTGTTTATGTAAATTTCGCGCGAGAGAGTATCAGAGCACACCAAACTGGTAATTATTAGTGTTGGAAACGGGCGCATTGTCTTATCTGATTGGCCGCCTTAATTGACTCATTACGTTATGGAAGGTGTGCACTAGTAAAAAATTTCTCGCCGTTAAGATAACGCCGTATATGCTGCTGCATTCTATCTTCCCCGTTCTTCTTTTTCTTTTCACTCTCCTCCAGGCTCTCCCCGCTTCTCCCTTCTACTTGTTACTGTGCCGTTGCTACTGCACGATTATCTCGACGGCCGATAAGAGAGTTATGGGAGTCCGTGGCGATGCTGGAGGAAGATCGCGAGGAGTCCTTGCGAAAGTTTTTAACAAATGCGGAATCTTGAACACAAGTTAAGAGTGTTTCTATCGTAGAAATTAAACACACCATTAGACACTAAGAGAATTAAACGCAACATATGCAGGATTTCTCACTTTAGTTTGAAGAATGTGCTGTTCAGCAATTGTTTTATCTATGAAGCATCAAAGGCTGTTCAAGGGTTTTGGGGGTTGCATAGAGTGCTAGTATCTATTGAGAAAAACTCACTGAAACTAGACAGATGCCCCACGTAACACTGACACATTTGACGTCCAGTTAGGTCCGTTTTACGTCCCAGACCTCCACGTTCAAATTAGGTCCACAGCGGACGTCCCATGGACGTCCAGTTTAGGTCCCTACATGTACGTCTGTTTTAGGTCCACAGTGGACGTCCATTGAACGCCCAGTTTACGTCCGATTACTTATGTTAATAAATGTGCGTGTCGAGTAGAGTAGGAGTAAAATTTGTCATGAAGACAGGCACAATACATGTGTCTTGTGGTCTCTAGACAAAGCATGGCGTGTAATGGATGTGCGATATTCAGCAAACAAGAGAGTGTGAAATTTGAGTCTCCGGCTCCTCAAAACTGGAGTAAACAAACTTCACTATTGTACGACCATTAAACTATCGTATAGCGTAATTATTTAAACCCACTAATACGCTAATACGTTACAGTATCAACGACCTTGCAGACTGGAGATAGAAAACTGAACACATATTCTACAAGTATAGGAACCATTGAGTCAGATGCTATTGAGGTCAATACGTGAAGACATTAGTTCGGAAACTAAGCATATAGACTTGCGTTTCAACACGTGGCTTGCGAAGCATATTCCAGTTTATTTACGTATTAACTGTAGATGCTTTTGGACCCGACACTTCAAACTCATGACCTAAGGCCTTGACATACGTCTTGAATATACATACGTGGGTAACCTTCCGCTGTGGACAGTTACCCATCGACATAAACCAACGATCAAATCTACGTTCCTGCTTTAGCATCGTACGCACCAGTCTACCGGTTCACTTCAATACTTTTCCTTAAGCCATCGGAAGCTGGACGACACACCAAAGACTGGTGAAGGGTCTTGGAGGTTGCATAGAGTGCTAGTATCTGTACAGCTAATGAAACTTTGAGAAAAACCCACTGAAACTAGACAGATGCCCCACGTAACACTGGACGTCCAGTTTAGGTTCATTTTACGTCCCCCGTACGTCCAGGTCCCGACTAGGTCCTTAACGGACGTCCATTTGACGTCCAATTAGGTCCGTTTTACGTCCCAGACCTCCACGTTCAAATTAGCTCCACAGCGGACGTCCCATGGACGTCCAGTTTAGGTCCCTACATGTACGTCTGGTTTAGGTCCACAGTGGACGTCCATTGAACGCCCAGTTTACGTCCGATTACTTATGTTAATAAATGTGCGTGTCGAGTAGAGTAGGAGTAAAATTTGTCATGAAGACAGGCACAATACATGTGTCTTGTGGTCCCTGGGCAAAGCATGGCATGTAATGGATGTGCGATATTTAGCAGACCAGAGAGGGTGAAAGTTGAGTCTCCGGCGTCTCAAAACGGGAGTAAACAAACTTCACTATTGTACGATCTTAAAACTATCGTACAGCGTAATTATTTGGACTCACTAATACGTTACAGTATCAACGACCTTGCAGACTGGAGATAAAAAAGTTGACACTTAATTCTGCAAGTAGAGGACCCATTAAGATCCACTTGGACCAAAGGAAAACACCAAGTCTTAACCAACAGCTTTATTTAAAGATGAGCGACCGGTTTCGGCTTCCTGAAAGCCATCTTCAGGCTCACACTACATTCCGACATTCGAGATCTTTCTAGAATGTCAAGGGGGTCACAAACTTAATCCTTGAAGACTGAATGCGTTCGTAGTTACTCTCCAACCTCTCTAGAATGAGGAAGCTCACTCCCTTAGAGCTGTATCCATGTCCTGAAAGAATTTTATGTAGTTAACATTCTTGTTCGATGTGTGGTAATTTTTATTTATTTTTTAACTGTGTGTCGACGTAATTGTTTTGTATGTGTGAGGCCGCACATTTCGAGCAATAGGAGCCCTAAAAACAACTTGTGAGTATTGCTTTGTAAGGAACTTACCTTCTGTTTTCTAATGCTCCTCATTCATGTAGTGCGAGCCTGAAGATGGCTTCCATGTAGCCGAAACCGGTCGCTCATCTTTAAACAAAGCAGTTGGTTAAGGCTTGGTGTTTTCCTTTAACTTTGAGAAGCTGGACAACCTTCGGTCGTCGAAGATCCACTTGAGATCGATGTGCACTAATCCATACAGTCAATACATGTAGACTTTAGTTCGGAGACTAAGCATAGACTTGCGTTTCGACACGTGGCTTGCGAAGCATGTTATTCATGTATTAAATGTAGATGCTTTTGGAGCAGACACATCAACTTGAATCATACGTAGGTAACCTTCCGTCGTGGACAGTTAGCCATCGACGTAAATCAACGATCAAATCTACGTTCCTGCTTTAGCATCGTACGCACGAGTCTACCGGTTCACGTCAATGTTTTTCCTTAAGCCATCGGAAGCTGGACGACACACACGCACATCTCGAAGATGATAATGCGCTCTCGTATGACAAACTTCATATCCTATCGACAATATAAATATCATCTCGGACAGATATGTCTTCTCGGAATGCTTTTTCCCATACGCCATCGCGTCTTTATGTCGATACGTAATTGCGTCGCAGCATGTACTCGGGATACACATATACATGCAGATCCGGGAGTGATTTATCGACGCATGTTAATAATGTATGTTTAGATATTTGTAACTGAAGACGTTTGGATGGTAAGGATCGACAGGACTGTTAGGATGGGATTTTTAATAATATTTTATTGCGCGACATATACTATAATGTGTTGTTCCATTCCTTTCTGTCTACAACAGGGATTGCAATGTGAATTACCCTGTGAACCATGAATAGCGTAGAACAGAAATTAAACAAATTCCGTAGAGTATGTGGAACTATAAGCAGACGCCTAAAACATAAAACGAGAAAAGACACACACACCTGATATTTTATAAAACTATTACAGTACCAACCCTCACGTATGGCAGAGAAATTTGGACAACAACAAAACAACAAGAGTGAGCCTGTATTCAGACGCTAGAAATGAAGTTTCTGTGGAGAGTCAAAGGATGTACAAAAAGGGACAGATTTAGAAATGTAGACATCACACGGGAATTAAATACATATACTATTAATGATGTCATAAAGGGAAAACTGTAAGATACATCTTCACAGGATGGACGATAGCAGGTTGCCAAGAAAAGCCTTCAAATCCAAAAAGTAAAGGGAGAAGAAGCGTAGGAGGACCACTCAATATAGGTCAGGCTGACGTTGATCTTCTGTTCTACACATATCTGAAAGTTTTAAATGGTATAGGGGGCACCTATAGGAAGATCACTGTGATCATATACAGCTAGAATGTCTCTGTTTTGGTGGATTCATCTAGTATTGCACTCGTTAACGAAGTCGAAAAAAGAAGAATATAACGAAATTTGTCGGCAAGCTACAGGTCGCATTTATTAAAGAATCACAACAAAGTTTAGTACAAAAATCAGTTTGCCGAAAATCTCGGTCGATTTCGATAATGGGCCAAATTGGTCCAGCGGTTTCAAAATGGCCGCTTGTTATTTTCAAAAAAAAAATCAAAAAAGTTTAATTTCGCGTCTGAGAGAAATATTTTACTTAGGTTTTTTGTCGATTTTATAGAGGCGAACGACTTTTATATAAAATATTTTTTCGAGAAATGTACAGAAAAAAAGTTATTTTTTCAAAAAAAAATTTTTTTTATTTGTCGTCTGAGAGAAAAATGTTACTAAGGTTTTTTGTTGCACTTATAGAGGCGAACAACTTTTGTATAAAACATATCTATGAGAAATGTAGAGAAAAAAAGTTATTTGCAAATATTTAAAAATTTTGAAGTTTGTATTTTTTCACACCTCGTATACATTTTTTTGACACATCGTGTCTGTTATATTACTTTATATCCTACCCATAAATCTACCTTTCAGCCTGGCTTCACAAGAATAACTAATAGTTAGTAACTTGTTAGTTATTCTTGTGCTGGCATGCCATGTTTTTGTTATAAACAATGGGTTAAGGTGTGAAAATCGATTTTTTCCTCATAGAATTTTCCGGTTGCATTTTAGAGAAAAGTGGTCAACAGGAAAGTTGTAGAGAATAAAAAGACGGTTATCATGTTTTTTGTAAATTAAAATCGATAAATAAACAATTAAGTTATTAGCAAAAAACCATCAATTTTTCAATATTTTATAAATGTTAATAACTTTTGCAATACTAGTGATAAGTGAAATGTAATACACGAATTATGCAGCCCTTAGGGGTCTTTTAAGTGTGCAAAATTTCAACCAGATCGGTTTATGAGTTTACGAGGTATCTTATTTATTTTTCCCAGAGACTCAATGTTATAAACAATTGAGCTTGCCTAGGCTATAATCCTAGAGATATTTAATAAAGTGGAGTAGTTTGCTTGAATGCCGAATTATGAGTTAAGTTTGAAAAACAACTTATTTTTAATGAAATTGTTGTTAAAAAATATTTTAAAAAGATGCTAATTTTTTGCTTATAAACAAATTAAATAACTGTCTTATTTATTGTTACACACGTTTTTAATAAATTGCATTGAAAAGGTGGTAAAAAGACTTTTCATTTAAGAAAAAAGAAAAGGTCTACGGCCAATAGAAACCGAGATAGCAACATTTAAAAAAAAACATCTTTATTGATTATAAATATTAAGAGCCGGAATTTTCACAAATTTTAAATAAAGACCTAAATTTGATTAGGTATATAGGATTTATAAGTTTGATATCTATAAACCTTCATTTTTTCTTATTCTGGGGTATCTCGACGAAATATTAACATCTAACCTATTTTCATCGCCTTGGAAAATTGGGAAATTCCGGAAAATTCAATAGATACAATTATCAGAATTTTTTACAATTTAAATGCTAAGATGGGTACCGTAGATAACAGGCAAAGTGTAAAATAATTTCAAAACTCATTTGGTAAAAATGTATCATTAATTATATATAAACTTATCAGGTGATTAGGCAGATGCTAACTTTAACACCTGCCAATCTGCCAAAATAGGCAATTCCTACAAATTTAAGACTAGATCTACTTAGAGGCCACCTAGTAAACATAAAAATACTCTTCAAATTCACATTGACTTTTCAGTTATAACTCATTAAACATTAGATACAAAATCGTTAAATTATTTATTTAAATATCATATATCTACACCTTAATCATACAGACTCCGTGGCGCAACGGTAGCGCGTCTGACTCCAGATCAGAAGGTTGCGTGTTCAAATCACGTCGGGGTCACATACTTTTTTTTTCTCTCTCCGTATCAAACAAATATCCCACTCCGAAGTCGCTTAATTTAAATTTTACAAGCGGTAATTAAAAGTGTATTAACGGCGTTGTAGCGAGCGCTCATTATTGCATAATACAAGAGTTGTATTTGCTTAACAGTTACAAAATGCATCGTTAACCTTGTAGGATCGACTGCGAACCACCATTTGCATATTCAAATTGATTCCTCACATAATCTTATTACATCTCTCCCCACCGAGGAGTGTGTGTGTGTGTGTGTGTGTGTGTGTGTGTGTGTGTGTGTGTGTGTGTGTGTGTGTGTGTGTGTGTAATGTTCAAACACACACACAACGTTTTCCTCACTTATCTCGAACACTGTAATCGACCGATTAATTATAGACTTCGCGCAACGGTGTAATTATACGCCGATAAAAATGGAAAAAAAGTATTATAAATTGTATGTAATTATATGTGAGCAATGAGAGTTTATTGTAAACCAATCGTACCTTCTCCGATTAATTCGTTTCAGGTTATGTGCGTTGTAAGGACACGTTTTAAACGTTTACATGT
Source organism: Cryptocephalus moraei (assembly GCA_946251905.1). Taxonomy (NCBI): domain Eukaryota; kingdom Metazoa; phylum Arthropoda; class Insecta; order Coleoptera; family Chrysomelidae; genus Cryptocephalus; species Cryptocephalus moraei. Next base: position 16,511,006 of record OX276465.1, on the reverse strand, counting down.
CAAAAATTTTAACCTGTTTAACCATTAACCTTTAGCAATCCAAGCGACTGTCGTTTACGGTATACTTAAAGTAATACTTAGTTAGGTAGTACTTAGTAGTTACTTAAGTACGAATATTCTGAAAACTCTTTTTTCTAGCAAAGTATATATAAAATTATAGGGTAGTTTGTTGTGCTTATTATTGTGTTAGATTATCAGCTAAGATAAGCAAGATAATACTTAACCTATCATGTGAAGTATGAAACGATAGACAAGTGACAATGGTGACATAATGTTGTCTATGGTGACGAGAAATTACAGAACACAAAGATATTAATTTTGTCTTGTGAAAGTCAACTTGCTTAGTTTTGGACAATGGCGGACGCCATCTCGGCACTTTATTACCCCTAGGTAGGAAGGTGTTGTAAAGCTTAATACGCCAGCTCGACACTGAGCACCCTACGCCAACAGGCCAACTCGACACCACGGCATAGCCATCTCAACACTTTATTATCTCTCACTAGGTAGGACGATATAAAGTATAATTGACCATCTCGACACCGAGTTGTATCTGAAGGCTACATTTTGATTTCAGGTGGGTCAGACAAGTTTCGGGAAGCTTTCTGATACGTGAACGTCATGTGATACACTTGAAAGTACGTTGGAAACGCAAGAGGGCAAGGATCAAGCATGTGATGTAATGGGGCCATGATCAAACTTGTACTCACTTAGCCTAATAGGCATCATCAGAATTTGCTGTAGAATGTGTAGAAAAGCTATTGTGTATTGTATATTGTATCTAGAAAATTGTGTTAATCGGTTTAAGGCGTTCAAGGTCTTAGTGTCGACTTGGCCTGTCAGTTAAGGCCACTAGTTGCGACTACCTGTTTTCTGTATTGTTGAGTTGGCGTATTAACATTTATTACCATAAAGGTAAACTGTCGAGATGGCCTGTACCGAGTCACCGTTATTAATATTCACACATTATTATGAAGATCGAGGAAACAATCGATCTGTCAGGAGGGTTGATATCAAGGCTGAAATTCATACGCCCTTCCCTACGTTTACTCTCCAGGAATAAAAAACCCCATGGCATGCCAGGCTGAAAGGTAGATTTATGAGTAGGATATAGTTATATAACAGACACGATGTGTCAAAAAAATGTATAGGAGGTGTTAAAAAAATACAAACGTCAAAATTTCAAACTTTTTGCATATAACTTTCTTTATGTACATTTCTCAAAGATATGTTTTCTGCAAAAGTCGTTCGCCTCTATAAGGGCAACACAAAACCTAAGTAACATTTTTCTCTCAGACGCGAAATAAATTTTATTTTTTTTGAAAAAAGTAACTTTTTTTCTGTACATTTCTCGAAAAAACATTTTATACAAAAGTCGTTCGCCTCTATAACATCAACAAAAAGCCTAAGTAAAATTTTTTCCGCAGACGCGAAATTAAAGATTTTTGATTTTTTTTTTGAAAATAAGAAGCCGCCATTTTGAAACCGCTTGACCTATTTGGCCTATTATCGAAATCGACCGAGATTTTCGGTAAACTGATTTTTGTACCAAATTGTGTTGTGATTATTTGAAAAATGCGACCTGTAGCTTACCGACAACTTTAGTATTTGTGAAATGATTAAGTACTATGATCTCTAGATACCAAATCACTGAAAACCGCATTTTAATTCCTCTTTTTTTGACTTCGTTAACGAATGCAATACTATATAAGTCTAACAATATTGGAGTAGATGATATTTAAATTTTGGATATCAGCCCTCTTATTGAGAAAGTTGGTTCCTGTAAATATATGAGTCATTTCAAGAAAATTACATAACAATAATTGATATTATAAACCTAACCATTTTAGGAAATCGCGGTGCAATCACCAACTCCAGTTTCCTGTATCAAAACTCTTGTAATTTTAGATGTAATTTCTTCTATGTAAGGAAGAGATCTATACTTCTTTGGACTAACAGGCTGTATTGTGACGTCATTGATATTAATTACTGTACGGCTATCAGAGATATCATCAACCCCCACCACTATCTCAGAAGTGGAAAAAATCATTTTCGTAACAAGTCAGTAGGATACGAATTATCTACCATCTACCATCAATCTCTACCTTCTTAGCTACCAACCCACAAACATTTTTTCACGGTTACGGGTATGTATACACACCTTTTCTACAGAGTCGCAGTATGGTGTAAACATAAGAGCGAAAGAAAGGCTATATATTTCTCGTTGGCTAAACAGAGAAAGAACTTTTGCGACGTTATTACCTCGCTAGACATCACAGTCATCGCCACATTCTACCGGATCATTCGCTGTATAGCCTCCGACGGGAATATTTGGAATGGGTTACGGACCGGCAACGTTGCAAAACTTCCTTCTATGTCATACCAACGAACTACTATTAGTTTCTCTTTCGCTCTTGTTGATTTCGGACCCTGCATTTCAATAGAATAGGTCCGTATGTATCCAGTGTAGCGGGTGGTTAGTATACACCTGTTATATGAAGATTCAAATTCGCGATTGTTGCGTCTCAGATAAGTGACATTTTTAATTTATTGTTGAACCGATGATAATGAGGTCCATATTGCTGTCACCTCGAGTACCCAATACTATTTGCTATAAACACAAGTCAAGTCCACAACGACCCTTAAGGGTAACAAAGACCCTACCGGGAAAGTAATCGAGTATTACATTTCGAAGAAGTTGGGTACGCGATTTCTAAAACATGTGTTTACCATCTGTATATGAGATGAAAGCGAGGATCTTCAGCAATGGTCAGCACGCCCTCTTCTACTCATTACCGGGGTGATTTTCAACCAATAAGCGACGAGTAAAAAGGGCTGAAATCAATCTGACCAATAAGCGGAGATCGCGTCTCTACCGTCTCTACCTTTTGAGGAATTTAAAAAGAACACTCTTCCTCTAACTGCGAGAGAATTATTATCTATCTTCACCTATTCCGTTGTATTTTAAGTTGTTGCAGTTAAATAGTTTAGTAAATCCGAAGTTACAATTACGTGTTATCATTTCCCAACTGTTCACGCAATATTAAGTTGGCGCGTGAAGTGTGCTGGTCAGTTATAACGATCTAAGACAATCGAAATTTCTGATTCGTACGCGACGTTACAGCGATCATATTTTAGATTTGCGACATTGAGTGGTAATAACTGATAACATTATTGTTAGTCGATTTCGACACTATACTTTACGTTAAATATTTTTGGTTATTTTTGTCTCGCCTTCGATGCCTCTATTGCAGTTAGATTTCAGTTTTAAATTTAAAGAGATTTTAACTTAACCGATACTTCATGGTGACCAATGGATTGAGCAATCAAGTATATATTATGCAGCTTCTAAATATATTAACTCGTCAGCGTGATAAATTTGGAATAACCTTTCACGTTCACCTCTTATTAAATTTTTTGCTAATAAACTAAGCCGTTTATTTATAAACAATTCTTATACAAATAGCTGTAATTTTTTTCCACAATTATTTGAATATAAAAACAGCCATAACATAATATATAAGAGAAAAAAAATTTAACAACAATTTCTGGATTTTGCGTTTTTTGTTGATTTCAAAAATTCGTTGTAAATTAAATAAAGAAATGTTAAATAATGTTATGACGTCACCTTATTGAGTACACTCATAGAAAGGACTCCAAGAAGCAAAATATTTATGGAGAATTTATTTAAACATTTAGCCTGCTTTCAATGAAGACGGAAGTACGAAAATAACTAGTTTGTTAACAAAATAGGCAAACTTTTTGAAAAATGCATTTAATTTTTTTTCCAACTAGACTATATTCCTTCAAGTGTATAGAGTACAATAAAGTTTGTTTTAAATTTCTAAACTAATACTTAGTACCTTAAAAAATTATTTTCTATGACGTAGTCGCTTCAGAGGCGGCGAGCGCATGCCGTAACGGTCGCGTGGAGCCTTACATTCAGCAACAAATTAAAAATATAAATATAAGAGATAGAAATCCGGGAATAGGGATTTCTTTATCGGAAATTTCCTCCTCTTTAAGGATCTGTTTTGCGAATTCCTCTATCTCTTATGGTTTTTAAGTTGTCATCAAAAAATCGAAAAAGCGTTTTTATTTTTCGATTTTTGTTAATAACAATTGCAATTTTTCTTAGCAGAAAAAATCCTCAAAACCCGTTTCTCAGTTTTGCATTCCGCGTCGAATGAGCTATCGCTTATATTTTTCCGAGCCTTCTAACTATTTTTCGCAGCAAACACACATCTTGAATAGACTATTGATGAGAGCGATGAAGGATGATTTATATTCCCATTTTCATGTGGTCCGACCTCTAGTAGTTAATACCTCCTTTTGTTTTATCCATACTTTATTTGTAACATTACTTAATGTCGTTGGTTACAGCCCCACTATAATTTTCTGTAAAAAGCATAGATCTAATCCACAATGTTTATGAGATTTATTAGGGTTTAAAAGTCCACAACAATTTTTACAGTGGACATTTTACTGTTGGGTACATTTTAGCATTATTGCAGAATTTATTTGTCAATTCCGGATCTAATGATGTTTGATACGTTTCTTGGATGGATAAAAAGGCGTACAAAGTCGATTGTTTCCAGTGATTTCCTGTTGTAACCTACGGTTATGGACCAGATTCCTTCTGGCAGGAAGCCAGAAAGCCAGGAACATGGCGACCATCGGTACCGAGACGAGACGATAACGTATAGGTTCTCAATCGATTCTCGAACTCTTTTTAAAAATCTCTTCCACTTATTATCACATCTATCAACCGGTAGAATTATGAAGGTTATTAGGTGCGTGCCGTGGCGTGTCCGCGGCAGGACGATAAAATTTTATGCGGCACAATAAGAATCTGCACCGGTTTCTATAGAAAGAGGCGACTCTTAGCGCTTCCAGATCAAAGCGGAGGCAAGCGCGTCGCTGTACTTCTTTTTTATTCGCTTTTTCTCTACTATGCCACCGATCGGAATACGAACGTTTCCGTATTAGCAAAAGGCCCCTTATTGGCATCGGAAAGGCTCCCGCGCATCTTTGCCACATTTTTTTCTTCCTAATATATCATGCGCGCTAACAGCGATTGTGATTGATAAGTGCCTCTGAACGGTTCTCGGGTCGGGTATATCCATTATAGATGAAGGACGGCGGAAATCTACTAAGTACCGGTGTATAAAACGCAAAAAAGTCGTAATCTTTGTCGTCATGATGTACAACTTTATAACATATTACTTATCTTTAAATACAACGTGATCAAGAATGACTGTTTGAGTTGGCAATACTGAATTTCATTTTTAAATGGTACAACTGGAGTAACATCCGGTTGGTGCCATTTGCTATTTCAAAGTCAAATTTCTGGTATTTTTTCAAATGTATCTATTTAACATGGTTTTTACGTTAAAACATGATATTTTCATTGGAATGGCGTACTTTCGAAGCTGGATTTATAACCCAATTACTGGTTGGCAATACTCTCTCGAAGAGACATACCAGCAATTTCAAAAAATGTTTCTGAAGACTTTGGTCACTTTTGCTGTATTTCAGCAACATTGCATGCGAGTAGTTGAACGTTATTTAAACACAGGCAACACAGGTAAGCAAACAAAAATCAACTGATAGACCTTCTACTTTAAACGAGGAAGTTGTCGAGGATATCAGAAAGAAGTCCTCGCAAATCCTTAAGAAAGCTCTCCCTTCAAACAGGTTTGGTACTTATGCCTCCTATTCAACCAATTTTCATTCTTACCCATAAGACTTCCACTTTTCCATGTTGTTCTAATTTCACGGTTTTACAGGTTTATCATATGGAAGTTGCTCCACTGTGCTTAAAAAGAAATTAAAGTACCACCCTTACAAAATTTCCATCGTCCAGTCATTAACCCCTCCTGATCACCCGTAGAGAGTTTGATTTTGCAATTGATTCAATGACATATTAAATAATAATGATATCTTTGACAATACCTTCTTTTCCGACGAAGATTGGTTTCATCTCAACGGCTATGTGAATAATCAAAATTACAGAATTTGATCAGGTGAAAATCCTTACGCTATCAGAGAGACACATTTGCACTCGGTTAAAGTTGGTGTTTGGTTGGCAGTCTCAAGGACGTGGGTATATGGGGCGATATTTTTTAATTTTACCGTCAATTCGGAGAGATATATCCAACAGCTTTAGGGCCTTTTATAAACCAATTAAAAGACGAATAGCGTCAAATTGGATATTTCCAACAAGAGTCTGCAAGGGCACATACGGCTCGTGCTACTATGGGATATTTAAGAGAGAATTTTGGCGACAGAGTAATTAGTCAGGGCATTTGGCCAAGCAGGTCACCAGATCTCACTCCATTAGATTTTTCGTTATTTGGGCTCTTAAAGCACAATGTCTTTAGGAGCATATTGCATACTGAAGAAGAACTGCAGGATGCAATAGTTCAGGAAGTGGCAAACATTACCCCTAATATGCTGGTGAATATCTTCACCTAGAGCCTAAAAAGGAGAGTTAATTTATGTCTGGACCAAAATGGGGGGCATTTTGAGCATTACTTTAGCTGTTTAATCAAATTATTGTTCTGTATTTCGAGTTTCATTTTTTAAGCGTTAATTTTTATTCCCATAACCTACAATTTTATCACTGATTGTTATGTCAAATTTTTATCAAAGAAATTTATCCTGTTGTAGTGTTGTCAAAAGAACAAGCAAAAAATTCTCTAAAAAGTGTTACCAACTCAAACAGTCATTCTCGATCACCCAGTATCTTACCTATTACTTCATAGGGTTTTTCATTTGGTGGATTTGACATCATTTGGTTTGAGAAGTTCAAGTGTTTTTTTACATGTTAGCAGTGTGCCCACAAAATTTTCCTTTCGAAATTCCCTCAATTTTCCGACTTTTCCCGCCAAATTTTAACATTTTCCCAACCTTTTTTTTTAAACAGCGGTATTACACGCGTGCTTCCCGGAAGTCTTTTCTTAGAAAAGTAATGAAAGTAATGGAAGGATCATAGGACAAATATCATTGAAAACTTGTGAAAACGGGAGAACTAAAATTTCATAATATTTATTGTGATTCATAAATATTATTACATGTTACGTCGAAGTACAAAATATTTCGATTATTTTTACTGTATTATGCGTTTTGAATTTCTCAATTAATTTTCCTAATAGCCCAAAAATTCCCGAAAAAGTTTCCAAAATCCCTGAATTTCCCCAATTTTCTTGACTAAATTTAGAATTCACTGATTTCCCTGATTTCCCGACTGTGTGGGCTTCCTGATGTTAGACATGTTAATATCCCAAATGCAATCATTCTCCAGACATCAACCGACTTTATTAAGTAAAACGAAATACTTATTAATGAGATGAAATTGTGATCAGCTATCCCCTTTATTTTCCAGACTACGTTCTCACAATGTCTATGATGTGCACTTGCTGTAGAATTACATTTTGTCTAACAATAATCTTAATAAACAACTTGGATGCAAACGAAGATTAACAAATTAAAAACCAGAATCGAGTGATCATATTACTATCTGAATTAATTACCATATTATTTATCCTGTCCATATTCTCAATTGTCATAATTAGTACAAGTTTCAGGAAATAGAGGAAGTATAAATCCACATTTCTAAGTTCATCAGGATCTTATAAAATAACATAGTATTACATTGTAAATTTTATTGAGTTGTTCATATCTTTCACTTCTTCAAAAAGCTTCAAAAGCTTTCATTTCTGGTACTCCCTTCATGTTTAACTAGAATTTGAAAAAATCAACATAGTAGCATCTTATAAAATTAGCTATTTCCCTATTTTTGGTCATTTCTTTTTAATTTCTAGGTTAAACTTTTTGAGTAGATTGGTAGGATTTATATATAGGACGGAAGTTCTATATATCCTTCGAAAGCGACGAGAATATTCCTGAAACGCCATGCGGCAGAGATAAGAGGGACGCGGAAGATAAATAAACAGCTGTGAGATATAAATTAAGTAATAAGTGTCAGTTATATGTGTTAAATAAATTAGTTACGTATTTAATTAGTGGAGTCAACCCGTCAAATGGGCATACGCATACACTGAAAAAAATTCCTTTACATAATATGAGTATGTAAGTGGTTTAACTACTTTTACACTGACTCAATAAAAATGCTCCATTTCAATAAAAATATGTGTTAAATCAGTTTTTAGTCTAATGTAGAATTACACTGTGGCAATATTTTATTACAAGTTATTTATAATGTATTTGTACATTTGTACCTCGGAAATAATGCGTAGAATAGGGATTGACCTATCCTCCAAAGCGCAAAGGCCGGGAACATTGTTTAAAATGCAACAATTTTAAAAAAAATTAAAAAACGCGTTTTTCCCGACTTGTTTTACTTCTAACTTTTTAAGTATTGAATTTAGAAGAAAGTTGAAGAGAGAAAAAAGTTGCAGAATCGCTTTTTACATAATATGGCATAGGTTATAAATCCAAGAAATTATTAGCGGTTTTGCAAAATAGCAATAAACAAAAAAATCGTCCCAAAACAGTGGTTTTTTAAATTATTATTTTACGCACTTTAAAATAGAGTTAGGACTTCCAAATCACAGGTAGAAAATCTTGAAGTTGTAATAAAAGAATCCTGTAAATTTCGTTTCGATCGGTTCATTAGATTTTGCACAATAATATTGCAATTCAGCAAAATCGAAAAATATTGAAAATTTTCAAAAATTGTTTTTTTCCAATATTTGGTTTTAACAAAACTGGCTGAGCATATATAAGAGGAAACAAGCTTTCATGTGCTTTTATCAGAATTAAAAAAATTATTAGAAGGGTTACAGTCATTGTTTAAATTTGATGTCAAAATTGAAAAAGAGAATTTTTTTATTGTAAATTACAATTTTTTTAATGTAAATTTCAATAAAAACACTATACTGGTTACTGTGAGAAACAATTGTTTCTTAAGATATGAGAAAAAATAGTAATTTTATTAACCAGTATTAACCATTTTATTGAACACTAATCAACTTTAAGGAGTTATATCTCAGAAGCTAACCAACAAAATACCAACTTATCATATACAAAAAGAAGCGTCTCTCCGAGTACTTTATGGCTGTGTTTTCAAAATTTCATTTAACAAAAAATTCGCCGAGATAACCTTATTGTTTATATGCAAAAATAACGACACCAATTTTAAACAATGACTGTGACCGCTCCAATACATATTTTTTTAATTCTGAAAAAAGCACATGAAAGCTTGTTGCTTTTTATATACGCTCAGCTAGTTTTGTTAAAATCTCAGGGCTGAAAAAAATGGAAACAATTTTGAAAATTTTCAATATTTTTCGATTTTTCTGGATTGCAAAATTATTGTGCAAAATCTAAGAGACCGATCGAAACGAAATTTACGGGATTGTTATCTTATGACTTCAAGATTTTCTACCTGTGATATGGAAGTCCTAACTCTATTTTAAGATGCGTAAAATAATAATTTAAAAAAACACTTTATTGGGACGATTTTTTTTGTTTATTGCTATTTTGCAAAACCGCTAATAAATTCTCGGATTTCTAGCTTATGCCATAGTATGTAAAAAGTGATTCTGCAGCTTTTTTCTCTCTTCAACTTTCTTCTAACTTCAATACTTTAAAAGTTAGAAGCAAAACAAGTCGGAAAATGCGTTTTTTAATTGTTGCATTTTAAACAAAGCTAATTTTTGACAGATGGGTTTTGGACTATAAGTATTTTCCTTGAATCGGTGTATTTCAACATGGAAATTAATAAACAAAAATAAGTGTTTAAAAGTAATGTAACTTACGCATTAACAGCAATGTACGACGTTTGCTTTATAAACGATAGTTGTTTTTTTTAATTAAATATTTTGTTACAACATTTGTTCAATAGCCGAGTCTTATTTGTTAATGTAACACGAAGACAACAACAACAACAATTAACCTAAAAAAACTTCCATTACACAAACTCGAACGTTAGCGAATTACATTAGAAAAAACTATCTTTATCCACGCAATACTAGTGAGTACATCTTTAACCTCTCGAGAGTTTCCGCACTCGAATTACGTAACTCAATTACGCTACGTTTTACTATCATTACTATTTTTGATGCTGCTCGTTCAAGGTGATCCGTGTAATTTTTAATAAAAACCGGAACAAAACCGAGATCGTTGTTAATTCCAAATAATTATATCACGATGCACCGCGCGAAGGCCGAAGATTTCCAACATTCACCCACGTTAGGAATAGGAAATAAAAATGGAGAAGAATATCACCGTAACCATGCTCAAACATTAAATTGAGTAAATATTATATTTATAAACTGTGTAAGCCTTTCTTAAACACTACAGTAATTCCTGTCTCTTCAGGTACTTATCTCGATTACGTTTTGTTAATTATAGTTATTTTTATTTTAAATGTCACTTAGTTTAGTGATGAAACAGTTCGTTTAACAATGGGAGGATGTTCTCGGGGAGCTGAGATGAAAGTCAGAAACGTTCTTGATAATGCCCAAATATAAAATAATTCTTGATATATCAATTTTTAAAATTTTGTTCAAGCATATTACCAATTATTCAAATAAATTGAACATATGAAAACTATCACATTTTCAAAACAAATATTCCAGATTTTATCCTTAATCTTTTCATTTTTTGATATATTTTGACACTAGTTTAGCATTCATAATGTTGAAGGTTTCTATTATTTATAATAATAGAAACCTTCTAATAAATTTTTTAAACAATTGATATACAGTCATTAGATTGATATACAGTTGTCAAATATCAAACATGTCAATTATTTTATCTTGATGACATTTTTAGAGCCATAATTAGGTTCACAATAATGAACGAAACGTCGGCAGTTTGAATATCAAGAATTATTTTATATTTGGGGATTACCAAGAACGTTCCTGAAGTTCGTTTAATAATTTTACAGCCGCTTACAGTCTCGCGCATTCGCCAAAATGTAGCAGCACACATCACACTAATGTTCTCAAAAGTATTATATGTGACGAATAACTGGATAAGATGTAATATGCCCCTCTCTCTAAAATTTTAAAATCATGTCCCTGCCGCTATAAATAGACCAAAAATAACCTTTAAACCTTTAGGCTTTGCAGTAGGATGTTGACCTAATCTTGACAGATGTCGCTCATAGATTTATAGAAATAAAGTCACTAGATGTACCTATAAGGTACCGCAAACTCCGCCATTTTTGGGCAAAAATTTGGCGCCAAATTTGAATTTTGTACTGTATTGTTAAAAAAAAGCACAACTGTATCAACATGCGTTAATAATTGACATGCAGATAGTAAGGCAATTAATTAAAACAAGCAAGCATTGCTTTCATCATTTATTTTTAGTAATTCAAATTTGGCGCCAAATTTTTTGCCTAAAAATGGCGGAGTTTGCGTTACTTTATATATCTAGTGACTTTATATAGAAAAGATAGTAAATATTTTAGCAAAGAAATTTCAGTAAAGTCTTGTTTAAATAAAATTTAACATTGCAGGCGGCATTCAAACCATGTTTATTGTAACATTGTAACATGATATTGACTCATGTAACGTTAAAATAGTAGCAACAAAATACTATGAGTAGAATTCCGAAGCGTATACAGGTTGCCTTCCATAAGAACCGACACAGCTCATTGATGTACAGGGCGGTCCAAAATATGTAACATGTAACATAGTAACATAATATTGACTCATGTAACGTTAAAATAGTAACAACAAAACACTTGGTATTTACATATGATTCTAATTCCGAAAAGAGTATACAGGTTGTCTTCCATAACAACCAAGACAGCTCATTGGTATACAGGGCGGTCCAAAATATCATAATTTAATGCAACTTACCCGTATCCCCAGTTACGTCACTATAGAGTTATGGAGCTTCAAAGTGAGGTTATTACACATTTAAAAAAATAATATCGTTGTAATTCGTGAAGATATGCTAATAAGTTATTTGGCGTACTACAGTTTTGTACTGGGTGATCTAGAATGACTGTTTGAGTTGGCAACACTTTTTAGGGAATTTTTTACTTGTTCTTTTGACAACACTACAACCGGATATGTTTATTTGACAAAAATTTGACACAACAATCAGCGATAAGATTGTTGGTTACGTGAATAAAAACTAACGCTCAAAAAATGAAACTCGAAATACAGAACAATAATTTAATTAAACAGCTAAAGGTAATGCTCAAAATGCCCCCCATTTTGGTCCAGATATAAATTAACTCTCCTTTTTTAGGCTCTCGAAGATATTCACCAACATATTGGGAGTAGTGTTTGCCACTTGCTGAACTATTGCCTCTTGCAGCTCTACTTCAGTATGCAATATGTTCCTAAACACATTGTCCTTCAAGAGCCCAAATAACGAAAAATCTAATCGAGTGAGATCTGGTGACCTGCCTGGCCAAATGCCCTGACTAATTACTCTGTCGCCAAAATTCTCTCTTAAATATCCCATAGTAGCACGAGCCGTATGTGCCCTTGCAGAGTCTTGTTGGGAATATCCAATTTGAAGCTCTTCGTCTGTTAATTGGTTTATAAAAGGCCTTAAAAGTTGTGGGATATATCTCTCCAAATTGACGGTAAAATTAAAAAATATTGGCCCATACACCCGCGTCCTTGAGACTGCCAACCAAACACCAACTTTAACAGAGTGCAAATGAGTCTCTCTGATAGCGTAAAGGTTTTCACCTGACCAAATTCTGTAATTTTGTTTATTCACATAGCCGTTGAGATGAAACCAGGCTTCGTCGGAAAAGAAGGTATTGTCAAGGATATCATTATTATTTAATGTCACTGAACCAATTGCAAAATAACACTCTCTGCGGGTGATCAGGAGGGGTTAATGACTGGACGATGGAAATTTTGTAAGGGTGGTACTTTAATTTCTTTTTAAGCACAGTGGAGCAACTTCCATATGATAAACCTGTAAAGCCGTGAATTAGAACAACATGGAAAAGTGGAAGTCTTATGGGTAAGAATGAAAATTGGTTGAATAGAAGGCATAAGGACCAAACTTGTTTGAAGGGAGAGCTTTCTTAAGGATTTGCGAGGACTTCTTTCTGATATCCTCGACAACTTCCTCGTTTAGAGTAAAGGTCTACCAGTTGATTTTTGTTTGCTTACGCTCCCTGTATTTAAATAACGTTTAACTACTCGCATGCAATGTTGCTGAAAGACCATAAACTGCGTACCATTGCTTCAAAATTAGTCTTCAGGTACAAGTTTGTTTTGAAGTAACCAGCGAAAACAGTTAGGAATTTCGATAACTATTTTCTGGTTTATGTTTTGTGGTAACCGGGAAAAAAGTCTCCGGAGAAAAAGTACCGGAAAACCGGTAATTTCCGGGATACTTCTTTCTTGCAAATTTTTTTCTGGGACTTTCTTTGGTATTTTTTCCGGGGACTTTTTTCCGGGACTTCTTTTCTTTGGTACTTTTTTCCGAGGACATTTTTCCAGGATTTTTTTCCATGGGACTTTCCTCCTAGGGACTTTTTTTCCGGGGACTTTTCTTCCGGTACTTTTTCCGGGGACTTCTTTTCCTAGATTCGTCTCACAAAAACACGTATATTACCTCCATCACGTCGAAAATTAGATAAGGAGGTTGAGAGAGGAAAATGATGTTATTACCGGGTTGTGTTCGCCTTGCCTCCGGCCGTTATCATCTCGCAATTATTGTTTATGGTAGTAGCGAAATGCCGGAAGCGAATGCATTACAAGGATGACGTTTATTGCCGTTTTCTATTTCAGATGCATAATGCAACCGTTGGGGATTTAATGGCGAGCGTTAAAAGGGACTCGGAGCGAGGATGAACTCGGTGGTCCTGCGACCCATCGTAAATATTGGAAATAACACATAAGCGTCTCGAATTTACGACGGGTATATTGGTGTAATGTGAGAGGGTCTAATAAATCATTTTTAGTCATATGTATGTCGGTTGGTAGCTTTATTTATCTGATAAATAAGGCGCGAAGTGTCCTTATGTACCTATGTGAGCATATCCGGAAATTTCAGAGTATTTCAGAAATGTCTGAAAACTTCCTTTCAGTGGAGGTGCAAAATAATAGGCGTTTTATTTTTATCGGTTGTGTCTAGATATTTGCTAAAGTGGAGTCAGATACGCGATATTACCGTCTCTTCCAAAAAAATAATCTCAAAAAATACATTTCTATTGATAAATAATGTGTTAATCATGATTCAGATTTTTTAAAACAGCATTGTGTTGTATATGTACCAAACATAAAGAAGTAATCTTCGGAAATACGCACAAGTCATAAAAAAACCTAAAAAAAATTACATCCTCTATATTGAAAACGAGACTATTTTGGTACCATTTTTATATAATTATGTAGTTTCATTGGAGAATCACCTGTTAAACTTCGTCGGTAATATTGAAACACCCTGTAAACAGGCCACGTGGAAGGACAATTGTAACATCCTGCACTTGTTCATGGGATTTTACTTGGTTATTATCTATAGATTTTATTATTATTGTAACACCCTGTATGCGGTTAGGGGATTTTAATTGGGTTTTAATGACTGATTTTATTATTACGTAACATTTAGAAAGAGGCCCCTGTATATGGAAACTTTGACGCGGTACGATACCAGGACGTGACTCTTAAAGAGTTTATCAATCTGTATATCGAGATTATAGCGACTTTCGACGTACCAAAACCAACCCCAAAAATTAAGGGTAGTTCAACCCTTCCAAATCAGAACTGACTCACCAGGTGCTCACGATGTGAAAATCTGAGGACCGGTCAGATTTCGGACGGGCCCGAACTGCACCGCTTTGACTTTAGCCACCCCGCTGCGTTAAGTAGGGATAATTACTTACGAACCGCTCTCGGAAACCAGGCGAAGCGGTGGATAAATGTACGCTCATCGGTGACGAAAAATGCGGTTGGACATATTGCCGCCAAAGATATTGAAATATCGGGCGAATATTATACATGGGACATCTCGATAAAACAATACCACTGGCGGACTAGTAGTCCTTGTTATATTAAAAAAAATAACGTTTTCTTAATTTTAAAATTTAAATTTAGTGTTAAGAGATTTGACGATCCCTTAATAATGAGTTGGTGGTAACATATACTATTTTATTTGGTTTCACTGGACTACACTCACAATTTCTAAGAAATTCGTATGAACTTAAATCAAATTGTAATAAATATACTTATTTATTTAATACTAAACAGGTTTAATATTAAACTTACTACATATTGCATATCTTTCAATTTCGGAATACAAATTGGATGCATATTTAAACGGGTATTCAGAGCATATTTTTCCAGCTCTAATTATTACCTACGACCTATACGTATAAATACCTTGTAATTTAGTCACAAGAAGAACAGTATTTATTCGTTACCAAATAATAAGTAATACTTTTTGTCATTGTAAAACAGTTTGGTATCAGTTCTTATCACAAGTATCTATTTCATTTCCAAAAATTTACGCGACCGTACGGCGTACGGCGTACGCATAGCCACTTCCTTCATTCCTTTGGATTTTTCACCGACCGTGGTTAGGTAGCGACCCTACTTAACGTAGCGGGGGGGCTAAAGTCAAAGCGGTGCAGTTCGAGGCCGACGCAGATTTCGACGGTCAGACGGTTTCGAGGCATTTTAAACGAACCGACGGTGGCCAATTTGGGCGAAAAGTCCCTATGAGCATATTTATTGAATAGGCAAATTGGGCGAAGGGATCTGGGGAGTGACTTAATTCGACAGGCATGCTGGACGACAGTAATTTGAGAATTCCCTTGCCCTTTAATATTTTCCTTGCCCTTTCTTAAGGTTAAATTTCTTTTGGGTGGAAAATGTACCTGAAAATAGAAGTTTTCATTTTACCTGGGGCTCGCTACCTGTAAGGTGGTATTCGCCCAATTTGCCTGTATCATAACACGACCTTATTGCGTATGAAGGTAAACTATATATTTTGTCGCCCAATTCGTATGTAATTTTGTGGGTGTACCTAATATAAACTTCATTTCAATAACCGAACCTTCTTCCCGTGTATGACACTAATAGGAAAGTCTAGATGATTTCCCCCATTAAACCTCTTCTCACATTTCACTCCATCTAATCCGAATGGAGACAGTAATACGAAATTAACACCTGGCCTGTAATATCCTCTCCGGGTAATTGACACGAACGTGAAAATTGTGCTCGTAGAGCCAGAGAGCCGCGATCTGAGCCGTGCATCCTCATGTTCGAGAGGTCGAGAGTTCGAAAATTCTAAACGTTTCAATTTTATGTATCAGATATTGTGGCTAATGCCATGCATTATATTTCGTATCGCAACACGATGTGTTGTTTCCGAAACAACGGTTATTGTTGCGGCGTGCATTTTACACCTACCCAAAGAGCGCGAAAGACCCCGGCATGATGATGATGCAAGTGTAAATTGATACGTCCATATTTTCGACGAGATCGACCTGAGGAGATATAGGGATGGAGTTGTCACAAGGCGGCGGATTCGAGAAGAAATTCCGAAGACGACTCTATAATCGAAAATTTAAAAAAGACTTTAGGAATTATTTTGGGAACTTCAGACTAACAAAATTTCCCGTGCGACCCGGAAAATCCCCGGAAGAAAAGTCCATAGGAAAAAAGTTCTAGGAAAAAAAGTACCAAAGAAAAAAGTCTGCGTCGGACCAGACGGTGGAAGTGAAACTTCTTTGGCCCTATGCACACACACACACTCGCCGCGGAACAAGCGCCGTGGGCTTTCATCTCTTCCGGTGTCTCCATCACGTCTCCATGTTCTCATCTGAGGTGAGGTGAGGCACGACGCCTCCTCACTTTTCTCTATGTCCATGCCACGTAATTAAACAATACAGCTCACCGTTTTGTCGCCGCTCGAAGTTATTGTTTCTCACCGTTTGAGGTTAGGTTAGGTGTCAGCTGTCCGAAAGTCTAGACGCTCTCCGGTGTTGCCACGTTGACCTATTTGGTAGCACATGTAAACGATTTGGCGATCGGCTCGGTTCGCGGGCGCGATGGAAGAGGTACACTTTACGCGCTTTCTGGCAACACGGCTTTGTCCTCGGATTACTTATCACGCGTGACGCGGTTTTTCGACCAATACCCCATCCCAATGTATACAACGTGCGCAAAGAAGTTTCACTTCAAAAATCCCGGAAAAATAGTCCCCCGAAAAAAAGTACCAAAGAAAAAAAGTCCTAGAAAAAAATCCGGGCAAATTTTTTCCTTGCGACTTTTTTTCTGGAATTTTCTTTGGTACTCTTTTTCCGGGGACTTTTTTCCGGGGCTTTTTTCCTCAGCACTTTTTTCCGGGGACTTTTTTCCGGGGACTTTTTTTCCGGGGAATGTTTTCCGGGGACTTTTTTCCGGTTACCGTTGAAATGAACTGTAGGTAGTCAATTTAACAGTTCAACTTTGAAATGGGGACGTCAACTGATACATTACTTTAAGAAGGAACAAGATCAAAATTATAAAAACACATTGTGTTCCTGACATCAATAAGTTACTGTAAAAATGTTGGAGGGAAACTATACTGGGTGTCCCATTTTAATGTACCACCCTTGATATTGTCAAGAAATGACCAATCAGCTTATCTATCAATCAATTAACTAATCCAAATTCCGCTTATAATTTAACTTTTTATTCTTGCATTATGTCAACTCGCGTGTTTTCTTTTTTCTTTACTTTACTATGCAAAGTAACTAATTTAGCTACTTTGCAGTAGCTTATGGATTCAGCAATTCCCGGATAATACTCTTCGCTAATTCGACCCGCGATTCCCGCGAGCGGATGCAACGTCTCGAATTCGAGATCGAGCATCCGCCAAAAAGTCCGGGAATCGACGAACTTTCCACGTTATGTTAATAACGACAAAAGCTGATTGGTCATCAGGAAAAAAATATAAATTGGCTGGGGACCGACAAAACCAGGTTCATTAGTTTTGCAAATCGCGCCCCCGAGACACGTCCCCCGAGCCAAGTCCAAGATGAACCTCTTAGGGTAAGTCGTTATTTTCATACACTGTTTTTATTTAGGTCCCCTTTTTTATTATTATTAGTCCCTTTTGATCATTTGTTTTTTTCGTGTTTTTTAAGTTTTACTACGTTGCCCCATATTTTGATTACTTTTGATTCCTTCTCCTTTGTGTTATTTTCAACTGGTGTCGTGTTGGCCGCTGGTCGCGCCTTTAATGTATTCGATTTTGTTCAATATACCCTCTTTACTTAGGCCTACTTTCTTTCATGTTACTCTACCCCTAGCTACCCCACAGTGTTCGACCCTGTGCTTAACACGGGTCGCGACAATATCTCTTTAGATATGCAATTTAGCGAAAAATGGTTCAGACAAAAGTTCTAGGACTCGAAGGGAGCCACCCAAAACTGACCTTCTAGTTGACCTTGAAATGCATTTTCAAGGTCAAATCAAGGTCATTTTTTTAAATGGAAATACATATTTTTTGTATCACATTCGGATTCTTTTGGCCTTTGAACTTTGACCTTTATTTAACCTTTTTGTGACCTTGGCCTGACCATGTCAAGATCAGGTTCAAGCCTGGTGAAGGTCGGATCAAGGCCTAGTCCAAGTCAAGACCAATCTACAGGTCAATTTCAAGTCTCAATCAGATCAAAACTTGTCAAGGTCATGATCAAGTGACAGTAGGACCACGAAAATGGCTGACTACACGCCAGTAGAGCTTGTCAATATGATCAAGATTCTTGGAGATTGTAACGACAATTACAGCGCTACGGCGAGGTTGTACGCTAAAAGGTATCCAGATGCTCGTCATCCTACTAGGAGGACTCTTAGACTTGTTATTGTTGTGTTGTCTTGCCTTAAGCGGCTGGACGGGTTTGCTGCGGCCTATAAGACCACATCTACAGCGGCACTCTAAGTCCTGACAGGGATCCCCCCATCGACCTCCTGGCGAAGGAGCGAAGGTTCCTTTTTAACGTTGGGGATGGAAGGCTACCTGGCACAAGGGCGATGGCGAGAAGGCGCACGATAGCCAGCTGGCAAAAAAGATGGGATACAGGCGGTAGGGACCCGTAGAGTGATTCCCAACCTAATAGCGTGGGTAGGCTGCAAACATAGGACAGCAAACGAAAGAGCTCTTTCGATAGGTTTTGGGGACCCATTATCAAGAAATACCCGATTAAATTACTGTTATTCATTAAAATATAGATGAATTTTCTAAAAGTCGGGAAATATCGAAGAAAAAAACATATCCAGGACACCATAGCTGCGAGTTTTCTCTTTTGTCTCCATTTCTCGAATTTGCTCTCCTGGATTCAGAACAGGTGCAACAAGTAAAGTGCTCGTTTCGGGGCCGTTATCTCGAAAACTGTCGAGTTTTCGGAAAAAGTCATAAGAGCCATTTTTGTAGCTAATGAACTGGTCTTCCTTTGAGTCTAGACAAAAATTCTCTAAATGCCATATTCTCGGAGATATTAGCGGAAAACGGATTTTTGGAACTTTTCCAAAACCATGTCGCGGTACCCGGAGAATCTGCAACTTTCTGTATTTCGAAAGACCCAGTTGAGAGGCACAATTGCTCCTGGTTTCACCCCTTTGCAGAATTTAATCAAGGTTTTTTCCTTCATTTACTGGACTAGTCCTTGATTTTCACGTATCTTGTCCAAAGATGAAATACATTTTATATCGTTTTGTCCACTTCCAGTGGACGAACAGACCTTCCTTCGAGTTTACCGCTCATTTTATCCACAATATAAATAACGATCTGCATTTCTTTACATTCTTTAATAGATGAAGCTTTGAGTACACGACTCACATCTGACAAATCTGTGTCTTCTTCACACGGTTCCTCTCTTAGCACGATTACAATCAGTTATGCCCAGGCCGAGTCCCGTTAGAACTTCGGAATTTAATTGGGCGACGTCGAGGAGCGCCTCTTGTTTATCTAAGGGAAGAACAAGAGCTACTCCAGAAACGAAAACATCATCTGCACCTCTCGTCGTCCCCCAGTAATGATATTCAAATATTTAAGCAGACTTTTATCTCGTCCTCGGACCCGGATCCTAAAAATCTTATCGTATCGAATCGGAATTTCGAGGTCTCCCCTCTGCGTCGTGTTATGTAAGTTCGAGTATTTGCAAAAGTACTCTCCGGCCTCTCCGTCGAAGAGTCAACAGAAGGTGCCCGATGAATATTCAGGTGCATTAAATGCGAGAGCGCGCTATTTGAACTTGTGATCTCATTTATGTGCTCTTCAATTAGTTGGAGTAAGTTAAAGCGGTCAGCGGGGGAGAGAAAAAGAGAGAACAAAGAGATTACCAAAATTTTGTTCTTTTGAAAGGCTGGAATGCTACCTGGGGAGAATTCAATCATTTTCTTCTAACCGACTTAGAGTGTCTACAGTTTTTTTTGTAGTGTTTTGAACAAGTTTTTGTTTTAAATATCAGAAAGAAAAGACATGTCGAATTAGAGGGTAGCGGGAAGACACTTCTAAGACATAAAATGACTTATCTTCTCTGTCAATTCACAGACAGCCTGATAACATTTTCTTATTCCATACTAGGTGAAGATATAAGACAATATTATGTCAAATATATAACACAACAGTGTAATAAATAGTTGAACGTTTCCAGGTGTATTTCCGTCTGGTTTGTGTAATGTATATTAGGGGAAATAACGCAGAAAATACCCACCAGACCTTAATCTAGTACTGGGCGTGCATGGGTACTAGACGAATAGCGCGGAAAGTACCCGCCCCTGCTATCTCATAAATTTGTATGGTGCTATGGTAATAGGGGATGGTACGCAAATTGGTGTAACACCCTGCGGGTGTTTAAGGGATTTTTCTTTTATTTATTAGATTTTGTAACGTCAGGAAAGAAGGACCCTGTATATGAATTAAAACATACTCCTATTATTTCGTAAAATGACGCGGAAACAGCTGACTTGGTATCGCTGAATTGGTAACAATCTCTGAGGTCGAAAATCGGACCTTGCTTCGCACTTTTGTCAAATAAGCAAAGGCGGATAACAATATCTAAGTAATTAAGAAGGCGGACTTTATGACGTAACGCGGTTATTCATAGGTTCAGTAGAGGAATTTCGACCAATTACAATTTGGGAGGTAAATTTTGATCGAATTTTGGTACTCGGAGTCGAGGGCTCTCGGAAAGACAAAAGTTAAGAGTTAGGGAGTCGGTCAGAGTACCCGTACCCCGTCCGGTCGTGGTTTATAGTGAAGGAGCTATTTCAGGTCGGGGACCTTTGAGGATTATCTTGACTCGCAAGGGCGAAGTCAAGAGAAGCAGCCATTTTCAGGTCGGGGACCTTTGAGGATTACTGGAGTTTGACTCGCAAGGGCGAGGTCAAGAGTAAGAGTTATTTCCAGGTCGGGGAATTTGACTCGTCGAGGGTAACAGTTATTTTCAGGTCGGGGGCCTTGAGGATTATTAGAGTTGAATTCGCAAGGGCAAAGTCGCGAGTTAGGAGTTGGTTCTAAGGACCTTATAAAGTCCCACATACAATGCACTAAATGTTAAGTACCTATGTATCTACAAGTATGTATTACATAAGGCAGTAGGGACGTTATAATAATATCTAATGGTCCGGAATTTTCAACGTTAGTTTCAATTTGTAATTTTACATAATCTTTTCAATAATAGCTACCCTGATTTAAGAATGTATTATTTTAATTGGCTGGATTTTTTTGGATTAATAAACCCCCACGTCTTGTAAGGATATGGACTTCTATAGAAAGTTAATTACATATTTAAAGTTCTATTGAACGAATCACAACTAAATTTCGTTAATAAGATATTAAATAGCAATTGTAACTTATTATTTGTGTACTTACCTAATAATTAACAAAAATCCTAGCTAGCCTTATTTAGTAAAAATCGTCCTATTACAAATCGTGTTATACGACCATCAAAAATCAATCACAGAAAACACACGAAACAATCCAATTTTACAAAACCTAGTTACAACGATGATTACCTTTCGCTTATACGTTTCGCCAGTTTGTTAACAGAAAACCATCGCCATTAGCATTAAGTAATACTCATTACGATCATCGTAAACAAACAACTATTCACCGTTCGTGTGATTGATTATTTCGAGTTTATTAACTTTTTCTCGATGCTTCTACTTTGCCGCAATAATTACTCCCGAAGCACTTTGGGTCGGGGAGAAAATTTTGAGCAATAAATCGCGAAATTAGCGAGAAATGCAGGAAGACATGAATATTGAACGAACGCCAACTAGTCGACAATTAATTTTCTTATTGAACGACTGAATCAGTTTTGTTCAGTTTAATTTTCCAATTTGTATTCAGACATTACGACGAATTTGTTAAGTAAACTCAATTTGTTGGTAAATTAATTCATGTAAAAGTTTGAGTTGGATAGGTAATTTTACTAAAAAATTATGGAAGTACCAGTGTCATTGCAAGATTATAAATTCGTTTATCCAACACATGACAGTTATGACTGTCATTATTAATGTCATTTTAGACAAGTAAACTATCAATTAACACACTAGTGTGTTATAATCCATAACTCACTAGTGAGTTTTATTAAACAACCTACTTTAACCAAAATATAAAAAAGTGACTGTCAAGTCATTCTGACATTCATATGGTCTGAGACGCAAGTAGCTTTGATTTGATCACAAAGCTTATTAATTATTATCTCATAAAAAACGATTTCTTCCACTTGTTGGATAAAACATTGTATGCCACTCGCGTGTTATGTTTCCTAAGTCACTTGAGAACTTATACCACTCGGCCTGACGGCCTCTTCCCGCGTGGCTTATTTTCAACATAACACACTAGTACCATAACTAATTATTAAAGTTGTAGACATGTCCATACGTAAAGAAAACTATATTTCCTTAATCAACTCCAGTTTTTCTTCGGTTGAGTGTCAAGAACAGACTCTCTTACATTGTTCTGATTATATGGACGTCCGCAGTCAACGATTTTAAAGCGAAATATTAGACAGGGTGGAAACATTGAAATTTCAGTAAACAGGTAGTGTAACTAACATCAAAAACAAAAATGGGAACGTAAAAGAGAATAGAAATAGAAGTAATCTCGTTTCTGTCCTTCTGTTTGCATTTGAGTTTTGTGTTTATCCCTAATTGTGGTGCCATATTCTTATAATAAATTTTATAGTACTTATAAATTTATTTCCATTATCTCGTCCCTAAGTTCTTTAGCTTGCTTTTTAACAATATTTTTTTTATTAAGTTTTGTACTAAGTGTGGGTACCATCTCTGTAGGTACCATCAGTATATCTGAAGTACGTACCGTAGTAGACGATGTATCTACATAGTATGTTTCCACAAGAATATATGTCCTTTCATGTACACCTATCGAACGTACTGTGTACTTATTGGTGCTTATTGGAATGTATTCCTAAAAGTTCTTGTCTTTTTAAATTTAGTTTGGATGGAGTAGAAGAAGAAGAAGAATAAGAATTTAACATAGTCCAAGAAATAAACATCTCAGAAGTTGGTAGCCCAGCTAGCAAAAGAGGAAAGATAGAAGAGAAAAGTAGGGAAACTACCTAAACTCAACCATCAGAGTCCTATGCTAGAAGGCAGATGAGAAGCCCGGATTAAGTAAATGAAGTCTGTGATAATGTAAGCGACTTTAAATACCACGTCGATCTACATTTAAACCGATTCTCACACATGACAGTTAAACCCACAAGGGTCAAATTCGAAAACCAAGTTCTGAAATTAGATTATGGAAAATAAGTAAAGAAAACGACAGGGAAAGCTAGCTTATTGAAACTGAACAATAAAGACATAATAGAAGAACTTAACATAGCCCAAGAAATAAACATGTTAGGAGTTGGTAGCCCAGCTAGCAAAAGAGGAAAGATAGAAGAGAAAAGCATAGAAACTGTCTAAACTCAACCATCAGAGTCCTATGCTAGAAGGCAGATGAGAAGCCCGGATTAAGCAAATGAAGTCTGTGATAATGTAAGCGACTTTAAATACCACGTCGATCTACATTTAAACCGATTCTCACACATGACAGTTAAACCCACAAGGGTCAAATTCGAAAACCAAGTCCTGAAATTGGATTATGGAAAATAAGTCAAGGAAACGACAGGGAAAGCTAGCTTATTGAAACTGAACAATAAAGATATAATAGAAGAACTTAACATAGTCCAAGAAATAAACATGTTAGGAGTTGGTAGCCCAGCTAGCAAAAGAGGAAAGATAGAAGAGGAAAGCATGGAAACTACTTAAACTCAACCATCAGTGTCCTACGCTGGAAGGCAGATGAGAAGCCCGGGTTAAGTAAATGGAGTTTGTGATAATGTAAGCGACTTTAAATACCACGTCGATCTACATTTAAACCGATTCTCACACATGACAGTTAAACCCACAAGAGTCAAATTCGAAAACCAAGTTCTGAAATTGGATTATGGAAAATAAGTCAAGGAAACGACGGGGAAAGCTAGCTTATTGAAACTGAACAATAAAGACATAATAGAAGAACTTAACATAGTCCAAGAAATAAACATCTTAGGAGTTGGTAGCCCAGCTAGCAAAAGAGGAAAGATAGAAGAGGAAAGCATGGAAACTGCCTAAACTCAAACATCAGAGTCCTATGCTAGAAGGCAGATGAGAAGCCCGAATTAAGTAAATGAAGTCTGTGATAATGTAAGCGACTTTAAATACCACGTCGATCTACATTTAAACCGATTCTCACACATGACAGTTAAACCCACAAGGGTCAAATTCGAAAACCAAGTTCTGAAATTAGATTATGGAAAATAAGTAAAGGAAACGACAGGGTAAGCTAGCTCATTGAAACTGAACAATAAAGACATAATAGAAGAACTTAACATAGACCAAGAAATAAGCATCTTAGGTGTTGGTAGCCCAGCTAGCAAAAGAGGAAAGATAGAAGAGGAAAGCATGGAAACTGCCTAAACTCAACCATCAGAGTCCTACGCTGGAAGGCAGATGAGAAGCCCGAATTAAGTAAATGAAGTCTGTGATAATGTAAGCGACTTTAAATACCACGTCGATCTACATTTAAACCGATTCTCACACATGACAGTTAAACCCACAAGGGTCAAATTCGAAAACCAAGTTCTGAAATGGGATAATGGAAAATAAGTCAAGGAAACGACGGGGAAAGCTAGCTTATTGAAACTGAACAATAAAGACATAATAGAAGAACTTAACATAGTCCAAGAAATAAACATGTTAGGAGTTGGTAGCCCAGCTAGCAAAAGAGGAAAGATAGAAGAGAAAAGTAGGGAAACTACCTAAACTCAACCATCAGAGTCCTATGCTAGAAGGCAGATGAGAAGCCCGGATTAAGTAAATGAAGTCTGTGATAATGTAAGCGACTTTAAATACCACGTTGATCTACATTTAAACCGATTCTCACACATGACAGTTAAACCCACAAGAGTCAAATTCGAAAACCAAGTTCTGAAATTGGATTATGGAAAATAAGTCACGGAAGCGACGGGGAAAGCTAGCTTATTGAAACTGAACAATAAAGACATAATAGAAGAACTTAACATAGTCCAAGAAATAAACATGTTAGGAGTTGGTAGCCCAGCTAGCAAAAGAGGAAAGATAGAAGAGGAAAGCATGGAAACTGCCTAAACTCAAACATCAGAGTCCTATGCTAGAAGGCAGATGAGAAGCCCGAATTAAGTAAATGAAGTCTGTGATAATGTAAGCGACTTTAAATACCACGTCGATCTACATTTAAACCGATTCTCACACATGACAGTTAAACCCACAAGGGTCAAATTCGAAAACCAAGTTCTGAAATTAGATTATGGAAAATAAATAAAGAAAACGACAGGGAAAGCTAGCTTATTGAAACTGAACAATAAAGACATAATAGAAGAACTTAACATAGCCCAAGAAATAAACATGTTAGGAGTTGGTAGCCCAGCTAGCAAAAGAGGAAAGATAGAAGAGGAAAGCATGGAAACTGCCTAAACTCAAACATCAGAGTCCTATGCTAGAAGGCAGATGAGAAGCCCGAATTAAGTAAACGAAGTTTGTGATAATGTAAGCGACTTTAAATACCACGTCGATCTACATTTAAACCGATTCTCACACATGACAGTTAAACCCACAAGAGTCAAATTCGAAAACCAAGTTCTGAAATTGGATTATGGAAAATAAGTCACGGAAACGACGGGGAAAGCTAGCTTATTGAAACTGAACAATAAAGACATAATAGAAGAACTTAACATAGTCCAAGAAATAAACATGTTAGGAGTTGGTAGCCCAGCTAGCAAAAGAGGAAAGATAGAAGAGGAAAGCATGGAAACTGCCTAAACTCAAACATCAGAGTCCTATGCTAGAAGGCAGATGAGAAGCCCGAATTAAGTAAATGAAGTCTGTGATAATATAAGCGACTTTAAATACCACGTCGATCTACATTTAAACCGATTCTCACACATGACAGTTAAACCCACAAGAGTCAAATTCGAAAACCAAGTTCTGAAATTGGATTATGGAAAATAAGTCACGGAAACGACGGGGAAAGCTAGCTTATTGAAACTGAACAATAAAGACATAATAGAAGAACTTAACATAGTCCAAGAAATAAACATCTCAGGAGTTGGTAGCCCAGTTGGCAAAAGAGGAAAGATGGAAGAGGAAAGCATGGAAACTGCCTAAACTCAACCATCAGAGTCCTACGCTGGAAGGCAGATGAGAAGCCCGGATTAAGTAAATGAAGTCTGTGATAATCTAAGCGACTTTAAATACCACGTCGATCTACATTTAAACCGATTCTCACACATGACAGTTAAACCCACAAGGGTCAAATTCGAAAACCAAGTCCTGAAATTGGATTATGGAAAATAAGTCAAGGAAACGACAGGGAAAGCTAGCTTATTGAAACTGAACAATAAAGACATAATAGAAGAACTTAACATAGTCCAAGAAATAAACATGTTAGGAGTTGGTAGCCCAGCTAGCAAAAGAGGAAAGATAGAAGAGGAAAGCATGGAAACTGCCTAAACTCAACCATCAGAGTCCTACGCTGGAAGGCAGATGAGAAGCCCGAATTAAGTAAATGAAGTCTGTGATAATATAAGCGACTTTAAATACCACGTCGATCTACATTTAAACCGATTCTCACACAAGACAGTTAAACCCGCAAAGGTCAAATTCGAAAACCAAGTTCTGAAATTAGATTATGGAAAATAAGTAAAGAAAACGACGGGGAAAGCTAGCTTATCGAAACTGACCAATAAAGACATAATAGAAGAACTTAACATAGTCCAAGAAATAAACATCTCAGGAGTTGGTAGCCCAGTTGGCAAAAGAGGAAAGGTGGAAGAGGAAAGCATGGAAACTACCTAAACTCAACCATCAGAGTCCTACGCTGGAAGGCAGATGAGAAGCCCGGATTAAGTAAGTGAAGTTTGTGATAATATAAGCGACTTTAAATACCACGTCGATCTACATTTAAACCGATTCTCACACATAACAGTTAAACCCACAAGAGTCAAATTCGAAAACCAAGTTCTGAAATTGGATTATGGAAAATAAGTAAAGGAAACGACAGGGTAAGCTCCCTTATTGAAACTGTACAATAAAGACATAATAGAAGAACTTAACATAGTCCAAGAAATAAACATCTCAGGAGTTGGTAGCCCAGTTGGCAAAAGAGGAAAGATAGAAGAGGAAAGCATGGAAACTGCCTAAACTCAACCATCAGAGTCCTACGCTGGAAGGCAGATGAGAAGCCCGAATTAAGTAAATGAAGTCTGTGATAATATAAGCGACTTTAAATACCACGTCGATCTACATTTAAACCGATTCTCACACAAGACAGTTAAACCCGCAAAGGTCAAATTCGAAAACCAAGTTCTGAAATTAGATTATGGAAAATAAGTAAAGAAAACGACGGGGAAAGCTAGCTTATCGAAACTGACCAATAAAGACATAATAGAAGAACTTAACATAGTCCAAGAAATAAACATCTCAGGAGTTGGTAGCCCAGTTGGCAAAAGAGGAAAGGTGGAAGAGGAAAGCATGGAAACTACCTAAACTCAACCATCAGAGTCCTACGCTGGAAGGCAGATGAGAAGCCCGGATTAAGTAAGTGAAGTTTGTGATAATATAAGCGACTTTAAATACCACGTCGATCTACATTTAAACCGATTCTCACACATAACAGTTAAACCCACAAGAGTCAAATTCGAAAACCAAGTTCTGAAATTGGATTATGGAAAATAAGTAAAGGAAACGACAGGGTAAGCTCCCTTATTGAAACTGTACAATAAAGACATAATAGAAGAACTTAACATAGTCCAAGAAATAAACATCTCAGGAGTTGGTAGCCCAGTTGGCAAAAGAGGAAAGGTGGAAGAGGAAAGCATGGAAACTACCTAAACTCAACCATCAGAGTCCTACGCTAGAAGGCAGATGAGAAGCCCGGATTAAGTAAATGAAGTCTGTGATAATGTAAGCGACTTTAAATACCACGTCGATCTACATTTAAACCGATTCTCACATATGACAGTTAAACCCACAAGGCTCAAATTCGAAAACCAAGTTCTGAAATTAGATTATGGAAAATAAGTAAAGAAAACGACGGGGAAAGCTAGCTTATCGAAACTGACCAATAAAGACATAATAGAAGAACTTAACATAGTCCAAGAAATAAGCATCTTAAGAGTTGGTAGCCCAGCTAGCAAAAGAGGAAAGGACGGGAACTGCCTAAACTCAACCAGTGTCAAATACAGTTTATGGTAATGTACAATGATTTAAAAACTGTTAAATAAGCATATACTTCAACACACTAACCACCATAAATCAACGTGTATTTGAGAATAATTGACAAATTGTATTGTACCCATTAGACTGTCGCAACACTTGAAATTAGACTTTCCACTCGTACTAAGCCATAAACGAAGAGCACCGTCCGGATAAAAAGCTTAATGGAGATGGAATGAAAGGGGCCGCCGGTCGTCCTATGACCCCCGATCTGAACCCGAGTTAACATTGTAATCTATACACATACATATTCATACATGGAAACACGTAACCGCAATCCTCCAAGTCCAAAGCAACACACAAATATATATACATCTCTATCTCTATAGCACAATTATTGAGAGCTCGACGTTCTTTATATTTCATTCTTCTTCCTTTCTCAACACCAAACAATGTAATGAACAGACAAAACGTCGTTTTGTTCGAGGCGATTGATAGATAGATGAGGTGTTGTGGGATGCAAGAGAAGGCAATCAGGAGGTTAATAATTATTGTTAGCGGAGTTAATTAAGTTCTTATAAGATCAGTAAGGCAGATCCAGAGATTGGAAACGGCGTCGTTCGTGAAAAATTAGCTTTTATTAACGACTGTTAATCTGCCAGAGATTTTATTGAGAAAATCATAATTAATTGAAAAATGGTATAAGAACAGGAAAGGTCGTCAACAAAACAGGTCAATTGAGAAAGTAATTGGGGGATTTTGATTGTGCAGTATGACAGTTTTAATAACTAGAGTAATCAAATACATGGATTTAATAGTAATTTACATTGAAAGTCACAAAAGTCACAAAAATCCATTTTTTATATATTTTTTGCAAATATCTCATTTTCTATGGGTTTTACGCTATTTGTATTTATTACTAATATTGTACAGAATTAAATTCTCTACAACTTTTGTCTTTAACATTTCTTCATACCTCTAACTGTTTTCGAGATACAGAGCGGAGACCGCGCGATCAGAGAATCATGTGAGGTCATTGTAGTCCCGATCAAAAACTAGTAATATTAAGGTTATAACTTATTGCTAAATATATATATTATCATTTATTATTGAATTTTAAATTAAATTCAATATTTCTTTCTAATAATTCTAAAATCTATCAATTCTATAACGCTCATAATATCTTTCTGTAATTGAAAAATTATTAAGGGACATGCTTTAATTACATTTTAATTATATTGATTACACTAATTGCATTTGAAGTAAAAAATAATCAAGTACATCTTGATTAAAATCCGTAAACTCTTAAATATTAAATTCTTCTTTATTTATTTAGAAAGTCATTACAATGGTGTAAATTAGAATTAAAATAAAATTTAAGTATTTTCCTCAACAATTATTTAATTACATGGCCAGGTAAGTGTTATTAAATAAATTGCCACTTAATTAATAATGGATAAGTAACCAAACAATTAATTTAATGTAAAAGTTAATAATAAATGCTAATTAAACATTTAGCAATAATTTATAACCTTAATATTACGAGTTTTTGATCGGGACTACCAGTTGACCTCACATGATTCTCCGCTCTCTATCTCGAAAACAGTTCGAGATATGAAGAAATGTTAAATACAAAAGTTGGAGAGAATTTGATTCTCTATAACATCGATAATACATACAAATAGCGTAAAACCCATAGAAAACGAGATATTTGCAAAAATTTAGAAAAAAATCGATTTTTGTGACTTTTGACCCCCCCGACTTTAAACCTTGCGACCATCCAATTATATGTGAATTTTGAGGAAAGTTTTAGGATGCCAAAATATAAGTTTTAACGTGTTAATATTATGCGTATGTCGATTTCCCTAAGTGAATCCCCTTAATGACAGGACTATTATGGAGTCAATGGCTCAGTCCACGTGAAAAATTTCAAAGTTCTTGAAATATCAAATGACAAAGTGACGTAAGTCTAAAACTTCGAAATCTCGATTTCTCATGACGCAAACTTTAAATTAAAAAGGGAAAAAAGGAAATGAGTCGTCCAGCTCGTCTCCTTTGCGTACAGAGATGAGCTCGCCATGAGCGTTAAGAAGTTTGCTTTATGATTATGCACTGGTGACAGTATGGCGCATAAACGGCGAGTTGCGCATAAAATTTACCATAGATGTGGTTGTATAAGCGTTTCGCGCTTATCAAGATCATCATTTAACCAATAATTAAGTGCAACTGCGGCGAAGGCGGTTGTACCTGCCTAACGAGCATATAAATATTAGGCCTTATTAAATTCGATATTACAACAACGAAGACGGTAGATGATTATTTAGTGTCGTTATAGGTCAGTCGGGAGGCTTGAACGAGGCGACGGTTTTAGCATAGGTTCGTGCGTGATTATCAGGAACCGGAAGGTTCGTCCTAAAAATGTAGAAATGTAGCAATAAATACGCACCCAATTACTTCATAAAAATGATCCGATAATCATCCGATAAATCTGATATAAAATTTTCTTTCAAATTATATAAATTGATATAAAATTTTTATTAGCATAATAAAACCTTACAGAATTAATTACACTTAAATTTAATATAAAAATAAAATTAGATATCCTCAAATTGAGGCAAGTCGAAGTGTATTTAATAAGTTTGATCTCATACCAAAATTTAATAAATATACAGCTTTATAACAGGCCCCGGCAACTATTTCGTTTGTATATATTTAATATATATTTACTTCACGCTTCATTACTGCTCTTCATACATCAGGTAGGTACTTTTGACGTGATATACGTCTTACAAATCGGTGTGCGGGCTACCTAAACGTCCCAGAAAACATTGTAACGTTACGCCAGACCCATGCGTGCGAGCGAGAGCGAGAACAATAGACAGAGATCGACCTTAGCGTTTGCCTTGCGACGCATCTATCTAAAAAAGCTTACAAATTTTATGATTTTCATGATTCTACTCTAATGTATAATCCATATTTCTTATGTTTCCTTTGGCGACTACACCACACACTTTTCCTCTGTGTCACAAGTCACTTTGTAAAGGCAAATGCATGAAATTGTGTGAAAGAATATGAAAAGACCAAATCATTTGATTTGCTGACTGGGTTAAAACAGAATATGTATATAGTCCCAAGGGAATTCCAAATAGTTAATATTAATTTAGATGGAAATTGGTAAAATACCTATAGACATTAATTAGGATAAAGATGAGCTGCTCACTGGTTATTGTTTAGTTAGACCAAATGGTATTTATCATTACAATCAGTGGTTCATAAAATGGAAATAAATAAATGATTTAATAGTTCGTCTTGCCTTAGATTGTTTTTGTAAAAAATCTAACAAATCTCGGCGGTAACTTCAATTATGCACAAACGAAAAAAAAAAAAATGTTGATTTCCTTTCACGAACTTGAGATGATCTTTACATTCAATTAGAAAGAAAGTAGGAATAATGACGACAGGTTCAAAAGCTGAGCGCAAGAATCATCACGTCTCCGATGATGTTCGTCTGTATGTAATTTGCGAAAATAATAATAGTTGGTGCGTCGCCTCAGTTTCTTCTTATCTCCTCTCGTTCGTATTGAAAATTAATGCTCATTTGTGTTCGGTTTCTCTTTAGCCATATCTCTTTCTCCTTATATATATCTCCCTCTCTCGCTTGTTCTGTCGACGGGCAATTTGCTATTGGGAAACCATAATCGGATTTGTAATAGCAATAATATCGGCGCGAAAGGTCGATAATTGAACGGATTTATACGACAGGTGCCTGAAAATAACGGCATCTTGACATCCGTACACGTCGAAAATCGTATCGAATTCGACGGCGTCATCGCTTGTAATTGGCCCCATGATTACCAGTCAGGAAGTATTATTTAATATGTATCAAAGAGATTATTTTTACGCCGGTAGAATGTTTAATAAATTAGTTTTATCCAACACACGACAGTTATGATTGTCATTATTAATGTCATTTTATACAGGTAAACTATCAACTAACACACTAGTGTGTTATAATCCATAACTCACTATTGAGTTATGGATTATAACCCACGTTCACAAAATGTAAAAAAGTCACTGTCAAGTCATTCTGACATTTATAGGGTACTGAGACGCAAGTAGCTTTGATTTGATCACAAAACTTAATAATAACTATCTCATGAAAAACGATTTTGTTGGATAAAACATTGTATGCCACTCGCATATTATGTTTCCTAAGTCACTTGAGAATTCATACCACTCGGCCTGACGGCCTCATAATATAAATCTTCTCTAGTGACTTATTTTCAACATAACACACTAGTACCATAAATAACTATTCTTTCAGGCAGTAGAAGAAGCCTCCCAGAGGTGATTGGTCTTTGTTCACTTACCTAGCATGTTTCAGAGACCTTACTTTTTCCATTAGTTTTTTGAAATAACACAAATTACTATGTGGAAGGTAGTTTTCATGACTGAGAAGGTTGAGAGTGCCGGTTTTGTCTTGAATGGCACTGTTAGATTAGCTGATATAGGCGGCTTACCTCAAAGGAACGCCGCTACGCTTAATTGTGCAATAAAAAAACGTCCCCAACGTCCCGGCAACATCTTATTAGGGAAGAGTGATTTATTACCTTCTGGACGTTTTTATATAAACATTATTACGGAAAAGAAGGATCGAGTTCTTTCAGAATTTATCGCGAATAAAATTGAGATATGTATTTGCGGTCGGAGAGATTAGATTAGACGTGAAGCCGCGACAGAGTAAACAGTGCGAAAAACGGACAAACGAATGGTACAAATAGATTAATAATTTAAGTGTGTTATATTAATTAATTGGTTTTAGTAATAGTGTAAATAAATTAAGTAGTGTGTAGTGTATAATTAGAACAGTGTAAATAAATTAGAAATAAACGTTACAATATGTTTTTGAATATTATTTAAAACTAAATGTTTTCAGATAATGTAGAAAATAAGTAAAATGCTGGAGCGAGCGTCACGAAAATGTGTAATTATTTAAATACAATGAAACCTCTATATAGCGGACAGCAACGGGAACCACAATTTTGACCGTTATAGGGAGTTGTCCGATATTGGGAGGAGAGGATTAAATAAAAACAAATATTGATATGTGCACAAATGTAATTCAATTTCCAAATTGCAATTTATTTTTTATTGAAAAATTTGTCAATTGTAGTTTGTTTACAATTCAACTTACAATTCTGAAATATACCTGGATTTCCTGAATATTCCTGAAAAGGATGATTGTAAATTTAAACACCTATTTAAGAGACAGGGATTTATGGATGGAATTATGAAAGGTGTCCGTTATTTAAACTGCTTAGTAAAACGAATTCCAGGAGATGATGATTAAAATTTGAATTCCTATTTAAGAGGCATATTTCTTACACATCTGATTTCAAAAGTTATTGTCCGTTGTTAAGAGGTAATTTTATTAACAATTATATAGGAAATGATAGTTTTTAACTGTCCGTGTCCGTTATTTGGAGGGTGCGCTATGGGGAGGTGCTGATATGTATAAATCCCCATTAATAAATTCGGGAAATATAAAACTGTCCGTTATGTATGGGAGTCCGCTATTGGGAGGTGTTCTTTATTAGAGGTTTTACTGTATATGGGATTCTTAGTATGGACGGAAGAGAATATAAGTTCGCTCTCTCGTTTCTGGGTACGTCACGGTGATTCGACAGCCGGTTATCAGCTGCGCTACGTTGCCGCCATCGATTTTAAAAATAATTAAAGCCGTAAGAACGGTCGTAAAGAGCCGACGTTGCCGCTCTCGTGGGAAAGTCGTAAAAGTGTCGAATTGTGTCGGAAAGTGAAGATGAATTTCCACTTGTTTTACAGTTCCGTATTATTTAAGGTAAAAACGTAATTTTCCAATGAAGACAAAAATAGCAAGAAGCTTGGCACTGCTGTACAGTACCAACTACTGTACCCATTTTTCAAAATTTTCTCAATGTGAAATAGCACAGAAAAAATTATTAAGTGAAAAATGCTTTTCACCTTTCTTATTGGATGGATACCTTTTGATATTTTGTAGTTTGTATGTGTTAATTTAGTTGCGAATAGTGGTCCCGTATTTGCTGAGCTAGATATAAGCTCATTATCGTTATGAGCAAAGTCAGTGCCTTAAATATCCTTAGCATTTCAATATCAACAACGCTTTTGTGTAATGGGCCAAACCTACCGTCTCTTCGTATTAAAAATTACCGAACAGGCCATAAAACGTGGAACGGACACGTCACTGTGTGATACCACAATAAAACAACATAGATCTTTAACATGGCCATTAACAATATTAACTGTCCTCCATTTGTGATAGAGCGTTATGTCGAATCAGGGACAGTACACACATTTACGGATAACTCCGGCACGGTAAATTTATTCCTGCAGGTAGTACCCGTGAGCGCGAGTGCCAAGTGTCGCTCCCCCGTCGGGATCCTGTTCACGTGATCGTGGGAACCATATTTTTGGTAGCCATTGTTGCACGAGATGTGTACCACCTCGGCCGACATTGTCTCTTATTACTCGTGTATTTGTAATTTATTAGAAAGTCAGGGGGAATTTATGACGGCAGATGCGCGCCGAGGATAATTTTCGTATTTTATTCGGATCTGATTGATTTTATTACTATTGTTTTTTAAGTCGTAAAACGAAGTGGGAAACTTAATACGCGAACACCTCGAGATGGTTTTATTAGAGTTATTATAACGGGATCGGGATGAGTCACAAGATGAGGACGAAATAACGAGCGTCTCGACGAGTGGTTAAAAATTCCGCGAGTTCAACACAGCTTAACTTGCGAATTACAGGGGGACATCCGACTTCGGCCACCATTCCCCACAGAGGAGAAAATCACAGCCGACTTCGGCCACGCGATTTTATCAGTAGGTGTTGGAAATACATATTATTTTTAATGACGTAAACAAAAACTGAAGAACGCCACGTTTACAAAATAGAGGCCCGAGGGACACGTTCCCTTTTGACCTTTTTAAACCCATAAATCAGCACCAGCCATCTGGCTGGCTCGCTTTCGGTTTAACATAATGATTTCCTTTATTTTTATTTCTTACGCGTCATATATTTGATTTTCAGTCTTCTTGTAAACTTTAAAAAGAATAGACGTGTTTAATCTCACTCTGCAATTTTATTTCAAACTCCCAAAATCTAACAGGTTATGGGCCCAGTCTAACGCGTCGCGAATAATTAATAAAGTTGAAGTGCCATATAAAGACAAAGACAATGGAAGTGAAAAGCAAACGCAACATTCAGCAGTTTTGTGGTGAAAAATATAGTGTATGGAAGTTTCGCATCAAATCACTGTTAAGTGAGCTACAAGTTTTGGATATTGTCGACAACGACCCACCATTGGAGCCAGACGAAGAGTGGACAAGAAGAAATTTGATAGCCAAAAGTAATATCATCGAGTACTTAAGTGATTCATTTTTAAGCTTAATAATGCACACACAATCTTAAAAAACCTCGATGATATTTACGAAAGAAGAAGCTTAGCGACACAACTTGCTTTACGAAAGAAATGACTAAGCTTAAAGTTACAACCTGATAATTCTTTATTACAACAGTTTACATACTTCGAAGAGATAATAACAATGCCAGTACCTAAATTCACTCAGAAAAAAGTTATAGTAAAAAATAAAAAATAAACTTTTTTTGAATTTTTCCATTTCTTTAACTGCGTTTTTTTAATAAAAAATTTTTTTTCTCATTTAAAAAAATATCATTTTAACAGGAAATTTTATTCTCTACAAGAAATCTTACGGCACATATCTTCGAAAAATGTATAGTTTTGCGCTATAGGCGAAAAATCTTAAAAACGCATGGCTAAATTTAGTAGCACTTTTTTTATTTCTTTAGAGGTCAACTGACCATATGAAAAAATAAAGTATCTTGCACGCGTTAGTTTCTTTTAACCCTGTTATTTTCGACATAGTCAATAGCCTAAAATAGATGTTCCCCAATAAGGAAAATCAAAAGTAACAATTTTACATGAACACTACACATTAGGTATGGTAAGTTATTGACGGAACTGCTGTGTTATTTCTCACAATTAATGCCAACATTTATTGATTCACACATCAGAGTAATCTTTATCAGGTGACAGAGTAGTTTTATCTCAGTCGTTCATCAAATGGTAAAAAATAAATTTCCCAAGTCGCGGTCCGGAAAATGCCGGAAAATGAGAATTTTCCGGTGTTGGAAATACATATTATTTTTAATGACGTAAACAAAAACTGAAGAATGCCAAGTTAACAAAAAAAGAGGACCGACGGACACGTTCCCTTTTGACCTTTTTAAACCCATAAATCAGCACCAGCCATCTGGCTGGCTCGCTTTCGGTTTAACATAATGATTTCCTTTACTTTTATTTCTTACGCGTCATATATTTGATTTTTAGTCTTCTTGTAAACTTTAAGAAGAATAGACGTGTTTAATCTCACTCTGCAATTTTATTTCAAACTCCCAAAACCTAACAGGTTATGGGCCCAGTCTAACGCGTCGCGAATAATTAATAAAGTTGAAGTGCCATATAAAGACAAAGACAATGGAAGTGAAAAGCAAACGCAACATTCAGCAGTTTTGTGGTGAAAAATATAGTGTATGGAAGTTTCGCATCAAATCACTGTTAAGTGAGCTACAAGTTTTGGATATTGTCGACAACGACCCACCATTGGAGCCAGACGAAGAGTGGACAAGAAGAAATTTGATAGCCAAAAGTAACATCATCGAGTACTTAAGTGATTCCTTTTTAAGCTTAATAATGCACACACAATCTTAAAAAACCTCGATGAAATTTACGAAAGAAGAAGCTTAGCGACACAACTTGCTTTACGAAAGAAATTACTAAGCTTAAAGTTACAAACTGATAATTCTTTATTACAACATTTTACATACTTCGAAGAGATAATAACAATGCCTGTACCTAAATTCACCCAGAAAAAAGTTATAGTAAAAAATAAAAAATAAACTTTTTTTGAATTTTTCCATTTCTTTAACTGCGTTTTTTTAATAAAAAAATTTTTTTCTCATTTAAAAAAATATCATTTTCACAGGAAATTTTATTCTCTACAAGAAATCTTACGGCACATATCTTCGAAAAATGTATAGTTTTGCGCTATAGGCGAAAAATTTCAAAAACGCATGGCTAAATTTAGTAGCACTTTTGGATTTTATATCTTCAGAGGTCAACTGACCATATGAAAAAATAAAGTATCTTGCACGCGTTAGTTCCTTTTAACCCTGTTATTTTCGACATAGGCAATAGCCTAATTACTGATTAGTCAAAAAAAGGAACAATTAATTCATAATGGTTCGTATGGATATATGGGGTGATCGAATTCGAACACAGGCTCATTCTCGAAGGATTAGAGCAATGAATTTCAGAAAAGACACAAGGATATACAGAGGACTGGATGTAGGATCAGACCACTTCTTGATAATCCAACAAAACAAACTTACGAAAAGTGGAAGGAAATTGCTAAACCACCAACTCTAAATGAAGAAATCTTTCTTTCTATCTATCTTTCTACGGCTATTTGGAGTACCAATCGTGTACCGCTCTCGACCAAATTAAAATATATATACAGTACGTACGCAGGCGATGTGGCCTTGTCTTGTGCTAACAGAGGAGCGGCTTTCTGAGTCTCTCTTCTCTCGTATTTGTTTTCGCTACTGGATCAACTGACAGGACTCTGACAATGTTTGTTTTCGGTGAATGGCTCTTGAACTTTCTCAACACGCACTCGATAAGATCTCGTTGAAAAGCTCAGCGCAAGATGAACGGGCGAGGTATGTAGGCGAAGAAAGAGAAAGAAAAATTGGGGAGAGATAGGAAAACTATTCGAGATAGTTTTGAAAATTTGATCAAACTGGTTTTTGCTTACAATTTATTGTATTTGACAATAATTGTAGAATATAGGCATGTTGAAAATAAGTCCCGCGAGAAGATTTATACCACGAGGCCGTCAGGCCGAGTGGTATAAATTCTCAAGTGACAAAAGTCACAAAAATCGATTTTGTCTATATTTTTTGTAAATATGTCGTTTTCTATGGGTTTTACGCTATTTGTGTTTATTATCAATATTGTACAGAATTAAATTCTCTACAACTTTTTTCTGTAACATTTCTTCATACCTCTAACTGTTTTTGAGATAGAGGGCGGAGAGCGCGCGATCAGAGAATATTGTGAGGTCATGGTGGTCCCGATCAAAAACTTGCAATATTAAGGTTATATATTATTGCTAAATATTTAATTAGCATTTATTATTAAATTTTAAATTAAATCCATTTTTTTTAGTTACTTATCTATTTTTAATGAAGTGTCAATTTATTTAATAAAACTTACCTGGCCATGTAATTAAAAAATTGTTGAGGAAAATACATAAATTATATTTTAATTCTAATCTAATTTATACTAATGTAATGACTTTATAAATAAATAAAGAAGTTTACGTATTATAAACAAGATTTACTTAATTATTTTTTACTTCAAATGCAATTAGTGTAAATGAGAATATAATTAAAATGTAATTAAAGTATGTCCCTTAATAATTTTTCAATTACATAAAGAGATTATGAGTGTTATAGAATTGATAAATTTTAGAATTATTAGAAAGAAATATCGAATTTAATGTAAAATTTAATAACAAATGATAATTGTACATTTAGCAATAATCGGGACTACAATGACCTCACATGATTCTCTGATCGCGCGTTCTCCGCCCTCTATCTCAAAAACAGTTAGAGGTATGAAGAAATGTTAAAGACAAAAGTTGTAGAGAATTTAATTCTCTACAATATCCATAATAAATACAAATAGCGCAAAACCCATAGAAAACGAGATATTTGCAAAAAATTGTCAAGAACAAGTTGTAATGGAGAGCAGTAATCTTTCAGATTTTATCCTTGCAACACGTCCAACTTGGGCAGACCATGATTCACCTCATGTAGGTGCGAAAGCGCACTAACAACTCTCGTTTCTTTACTTTCATCAAATACCAAATAGTCATTTAATTAGCAACTAATTATTCTTCGGGTACCTACTACAACAACAAACAGTACTTACATACCGTTTCTCACAATGGTATCGTACCGCCCACTTGAGATCTTTTCTCGGAATATATATCACGTCTTATTTAATTTAAATATAATGTAAGTATAATGAACAGCGCCCTCTGGGCAAACCCAACGTGAGTCACACCTGTAGGTGATACAGTTGTTAGGTGTGAGAAATCCGTCGTTGTTTCTGTTGTTATGTTATATGTATATATGTGTGTGTGTGTGTGTCTGGAAGAGAGAACAATGAGATTAGATTTTCAAAGATGTGCCATGAGATTTATTGTTTTGTTCCAGTTTTAGAGATGTTTTATTCATGGTGACTTCGAGTCGAAAGTTCGAGACTGTGTCGTCCTGTTGCGTCACGAACATGGCACCTTCGCCTGCTCCTTACACGATCTTCTTTATGGTACCGTCGATAAGTGAGAAGTATGATAATATAATGGAGAGATAATTAAAAAATTACATGGATACTCATAAAAGTGATGATGTAGTGTAAGAGTTAACTTGGTAGACGACGTCACCATCCTAACTTAGTGTGTAATTTTGATAATGGGTTGTAAGTATGAAGAAGTTTTTAAACTTTAGTAGTATTTTATTATTGTATATGTAGTGTACTTCGCCTTCATAAATGGATCTGTAATATGAGAAACATGTTGTTTCTACGTGTTGCTTTTTTTGGAAAAAACGGGTCAAACGTTTTATTATTAAAACTTTGTACTTATACTTTACTATTGGATTGTTATTGATTGCCGTTATTTTTATCCTGACTGATTTTCAGCGAAATGCCCTTTACTCTAATGAATTTTCAGTTTTTCTCAATTTTCTCCGAAATGACTATACATAGGCTTACCAAATTTTAGATTTGAGCTGAGTCAACTAATTGCTCCATTGCTTATTTGAAACATTATTTTCTAAAAACTCTCTAAAAGGCACTTTAATGATGTTGTCATGAATATTTGGTCCGGTCACATAAGAAAGTCTTATGATGTTAGTAGGACTAAAAGTAGGATATAATTTCACGATGTGCGTCCTTTAATACCAATATAGTAGTCAAATTCTATTTACGCAAATGTAGGTAACTATAGCATTGAAATATCTACCAGTTCGTCTTGACATTTAAAGGGAATTAGTAGATGCATCTCGGAATGATATCATGCAGTTCATAAAATGGCTATTTAATTAGGTAATGGTAATTCGAAAGCCATAAAGTTAATTGTGCTGATTTGCGCTTAATGTGGGATGAAAACAATTAATTAACATTCAATTTCGTTACCTTCGGCGTTTAATGAGTTGACGTACCATTGAACACGCGTACGAAAACATTAACTTCCTTTAAGTTATCGTAGTTTTTGCCATCGTTTTGCGGATATAAAAGTATGTATTAGCAAACCGTCATCTGTCATTAGCCACCTTACCCATCGATTGTCTTAATCTACGAATTCCCGAGTGACGTCTCCGATGTTCCAAGTCATCATCAATTAAAATTTTTCGAAGCGTTCCTCTTCCTCCTTTTTTTCCTCTCTATCCGTGTATGTATGTTTTCTCCTTCATCGATGCTGCATCATGACGTTGATGACGATGACATGAGCAAAAGGCAAGGTCATATCGCATGAGACGTCCGATGGGGAATTCGTGGAAATCAAGGGCCTCCTTTTGACGCAACAAGTGCCATCGAGGCATTCAAGTGTCCATCCTGGTCCCCACCTTATGTTTGAACTCTGAATGCTGACAGAGCGTGTGAAAAGATCGGTAAACGTCGTCGGTGTGCGAAAACAATGGGCACGATGATCGACAAGGTGGTCGGAAAATGACACGGCACTGCCCACGTGCGAACAGGCATACCTCTCAGATATGCCCTAATATTTAAACCTTGGTGGAGTGACGTGGAGAACGATGTAGGAGAATTGGATGATCCACTTTCGGAATACCCATAGAAGTGGATGATTGTATGAATCAGTTCGAAAATTGAATACGGATACTCTCATTTTTAATTTCTCATGTGGGATGATGGGATGATATACTCATATAATAAGAGAAAGTACTGTAATCGTGCTGATTTTCAGAATTCGAGATATTGGCATTTTTGGACGTTTTGAGTTCGAAAAACATGTTTTTGGAAACTGGTCTCTGTGTGTGTATGTATATATGTTCTCTCAGAAACTATAAATAGTGGAAAGTTGAAATTTTGTATTCAGGCTGGATTCCCTGAAAACTCGCTACCACATACATTTCATCATAATCAGTTTATGATTATGGTATGCTACTAGTAAATTTTAGTTTTTTTTTTTGGATTAGCTCAAAAACTGGACAACACTTTTTTAACTTTATCGATAGGAACGTTCTTGGTATATCCCCAAATAAAACAATGAGTTGTTATGATTGCTTTTATGTCTACGCTGATGTTTCGTCCACGATTATGGACATATTCATGGCTCTACGAAGCTATGGTAAGTATCTCTTATATAACTAAAGAAATAATACTTGCATATTTTTCAGGACATGAAAACATTTGACATTTGACATTTGACCACTGTATATCGATGTGTTAAAATTTATTAGAGGGAAATTATTAAGAATAGAAACCCTCCAAATTGTGAGAATGCTGGACTAGTATGGATATGTACTTTTTATTATAATTGTTCTTATCCTTAGGAAATCTTAGACCTGAACTCACCTAACTAACAGGATAACCGGCGTAGGTTAGTTGCGCGCAATGGTCAAAATTTTACCTTATTTAATAACGGATGCCTCAGGTAGTAACGGTCACAGGATTATCGGCATTCCCGGAATACGTAATTATTGCAAACGGGTGCTTTATGCTAACATACCTTGCCCTTTTCAAATACCTTTATCTATGAATTTCACCTTGCCCTTCACAAATTTAATTTGCATTTCCTTAATCTCAATTATCTATTTATCTCGTTCCGCGCAATTCGGCTCTTAATTTTGGTATTCTTATTCGTATTCAGGTAGAAAGTGACCGCTGCGCGCAATTCATCTCTGCCCAGGGTAACATCTATTTTAATCTTTTTTTCTAAAACCTCTCTAAAGGGCACTTTACTCCTGAACATTATCAGTTTCTCAAAATATTTGAATGGTTCCACTAAATTTTATATTTGAATTAACATATTAATATACAGGGTGTTGAGGGTTTGACTGACTTTTCTTTAATAGGTGATAGTATTCATCAAAACAAACAAAAAAAACCTTATATAACAGGTGTCCTAAAACCAACCGTTTTCGAGAAAATAATTAGCAAACTTCTAATATTAAAGTGTGAAAATTCAGAATGTCACATAATTTTGTACATGAAATGACTATAAGATGTATTCTTTTAATGTATTTATGTTTAATTTGTAACAAAACAATCTTTTCTTTAAAGAATTTTTATTTCCAATCAATAGCACTGTATAAAATGGCTACGATGTGGTGTGGTAACACCGCGAAGGTATCGCACGCGTCGCGAAATGAGAGCCAGACAGTGACACTAGTAACAGTGACAGTGTTTCTTTTCGGTGCGTGTAAAGTTTTCGGTTCTTAAAATGTTCAGTACACGTGAATATCACGATATGCTATTAATTTACGGGAAAGCGCGTTGTAGTTCTACAAGTGCACGTCGTATCTATCACGAACGATTTCCTCAACGGCGACTGCATAACCGTAGAACATTTGTTGAAGTGAGAGGACAATGGTGGACGTTTTGAACACATGCTTTAATAACCAGGTAAATATTGAAAATTACAACATATCAGTAACAGCATGATCCTTTTCTAATGCTGTTAGTGGCCCTGAATTACTGATCGCTATTGAATTACCATTTATAAATGCAAGTGTAATAATTACATAATTAAATCAATTGGAATCACTTACAATTATTTCGTTTACTATTACGTACAGCGTAAAGACGGCATTTAGGGAGAGTTCGCAAAAATGTTAACCTCGCACGATCAGCTGTGTACACGTCATGTTTACCGAGAGCCAACACCAAAAACGTCATGTTTACGTCTCCTTTCTTGTCGGTGTTGCCAAGTTGTGGTGAAATACCTTGGCAAATAACTCGACTTTTATAGAAATCGGATGGTTTAAGGACCTCCGTTATATAAGGTTTTTTTGTTTGTTTTGATGAATACTATCACCTATTAACAAAAAGGCAGTCAAACCACTAACACCCTGTATACAATTTTTATTTGAAATATTTTTTCCTGAAACTGTCCTAAATGGCACTTTATTGTTATGAATTTTTATTTTGTTGTACAATTTTACTAAATTCATTTTATATAACGGTGGTAATGTTGCCATGAATATTTTGTCTGGCCATATGAGAAAGTCTTACAATGTTACACATCGCCATTTTTAAGCTAGGAAGCAACACTTACAGGTAATAGTAATAATGTAAAGAAATTTGTTTATTCTAAACTGTAACGACCTTAAAGTAATTGAAAGTCGAAAAAATCTAAATTTCAGTCATGTAATGAAGGTTCCGAGAAGCAAGTTGTGACATTTCGATTATGGAGACTTTGCAAGAAATGTGGCCACTTGTATATTTTCCACCAATTTATGCACAGCTCATATATTTTGATGACATTTATTTTTATACATTATGTAACGCGAAGCGCCTTTCTTATCGGACGAAAACGGCAACTTCAAAGCGGAGGCCGCTCCGCTTAATTGGGCCATATAATCTCTTGGAGAATAACCGCGAATATTCCATTAAAGGAAGAATGATCTATTACGTTCCGGGCCTTTCTAGAATAAACATTATTAGGAAAAAAATCGTGATGTGTTCATCAGAGTACTTTCTCATATATAGGGGTTAATTTAAGCAACAAACCGAAAAACTACAAGTACCTATAAAGTACTCCTCACAGTAGATTTAAACGTTACAAAACTTTTTTATAAATTATATCTAATGTAGAATAGGTACTCAAAATTTTATAAAAATTCTTGGAGCAAATTTCGGGAAAAATTCAAAAAACTGAAGAATGATACAGTGCCTTTCACAGAAGATTTTGCAAAAAAACGATAGAAAAGTTTATTTTATACTAATTCAATGGTAGAATATATATTCA
This sequence comes from Cryptocephalus moraei, assembly GCA_946251905.1. Taxonomy (NCBI): domain Eukaryota; kingdom Metazoa; phylum Arthropoda; class Insecta; order Coleoptera; family Chrysomelidae; genus Cryptocephalus; species Cryptocephalus moraei. Next base: position 16,466,173 of record OX276465.1, on the reverse strand, counting down.
AATTTTAAAATAAATCCTTGTTGCAAATTTTGAGAAAAATTCAAAAACCGAAAAACCACAAGTATAAAGTGCTCTTCACAGAAGATTTAGCCGAAAACGTCACAAACCATTTTATACATGTTTAATTGCACAATAAATTTTCAAAGTTTATAAAGAATTCTTGGAACGAATTCCGAGAATAATACAAAAAACAAAAAATCGACAAGTATAAAGTATCCTTCACAGAAGATTTAGCTAAAAACGTTAGAAAAGTTTTTTATACATATTCAATAGTGCAATAAATATTCAAAGTTTGAAAAAAATTCGGATAGTGAATTTCGAAAAAAATTGAAAAAAACCGAAAATTGACAAGTATAAAGTGCCCTTCGCAGAAGATTTAGCCAAAAACGTTAGAAAACTTTTTTATACATATTTAATAGTAGAATAAATCTTCAAAGTTTAAAAAAAATCGTGAAGTGGATTTCGAGAAAAATTCAAAAAATCGAAAAATGACAAGAGTAAACTACCCTTCTATCCTGGCCTATTTTAATGAAAAGCTTATTTTCACGTCCTGGTATGGTACAAAGTCTAAATACATAGTTTTGACCGTTTGTGGCTTTTAATTTTTGATAAAATCCTACCACAGGCATACATACATATACACACACATACACATACCCACATACATACAGACGGTTTATCAGAAACATGTTTTTTGGACTCAGGGGACCTCAAAACGTTCAGAAATGCTAATAACTCAATTTCGAAAAATCGACCCGATTACAATACTCTCATATGAGAAAGTAAAAATAACTACAGATTTATCCGTCTTATATTTTTAATTTTGTAATATACTACTGTATTGATGTGCTATGTACTTGGAAATAAATAATAGTTATAAATTCTATATAAATATGGTCTCTGGCCCAAAGCCTGTCAACCTCTATATTCATTCCACTTCATAAAAAGGGTGCAACCACAAAGTGTAGCAACTACCGTACTATTTCTTTGATATCACATCCGAGTAAGATTCTACTTCGTATTGTAAAGCGACGTTTGGAGACTTATCTGGATCGACCGATTCCCCAGGAACAGGCAGGGTTCGTGAAGGGCAAAGGCACCAGGGAACAGGTGCTTAATCTACGACAACTCATAGAAAAATGCAGAGAATTCAATATCCCAATCTGCTTTTTGGACTACCAAAAGGCCTTTGACTGTGTTAACTGGAAAATGCTGTGGAGAGTTCTTCGAGAGATTGGAGTGCCTGAACATCTAATTGTACTCATAAGAAACCTTTACGACAGCAGCATGGCCAAGGTGAGAATAGAGAACCAGCACGCGCTCCCATTCAAGAGCTGCAGGGGAGTTCGTCAGGGATGCATACTTTCTCCAGATCTCTTTAACATCTATGGAGAATATATTATGAGAAAGGCATTGGATGAATGACATGGAGGAATCTCAATTGCGGGCAAAAAGATTACAAATCTGAGATATGCAGACGATACAACATTAATAGCTGCGTCAGAAGAGGAAATGTTGGATCTCCCAAACCGAGTGGAGACAGAGAGCAAGAACTGTGGCCTTATGATAAACGCGGAGAAAACTAAAATTATGATAGTCGATCGTTCCAACACTCTGCAATTGACAGATTCTCTATAAAGATTTCAAATCGTTGACCACATCTTGTACCTGGGCTCATATATTAGTAACACGGGTTCAAGAGAAAGTGATATCCGAAGGAGAATAGGACTAGCTAAAAGTGCAATGAGTCGACTATCCAACATTTGGAAAGACAGATCCATTACGAATAACACTAAAATGAAACTAGTTCAATCGTTGATCTTTTCCATCTTCCGATATGGAGCTGAAACGTGGACAATTAAAGCAGCAGACAGAAAAAGAATTGATGCCTTCGAGATGTGGTGCTGGAGACGCATGCTTCGAATTCCGTGGACAGGACGAACGAGTCAATCCTTAGAGAACTGAACATCCGCAACAGACTCTCTTCTACCTGCCTGGCGAACATATTGAGATTTTTTGGACACATCGTGCGAAGAGATGAAAACAACCTGGAGAGGCTGATAGTTTCGGGAAACACAGAAGGGCGAAGGTCTAGAGGGCGCTCACCAACCAGATGGACTGATCAGATCCAAAAGGCCCACCGGTAGTTCGTTCTGCGTTTCTGTAAACATAGCTCGGGACCGAAGTCAATGGAGTGGAGTCAAATTCTATGCTATCTTAAAGTTCATTGTCTTCAATTAGTTAAGATGCATTGGATCAGTCAACTGTCTAAAAACTCCACTACAGTCATGCTTGAGACAATCAATTTTCGTGCAATTTCACCGAACTGACTGTTTCTTTCACTGGAACAAATCGATTGTTCGACTCAATTATAAAAATATGCTGTGGCTATCTCGTACCTGCGTTTTATTATGATTGTCCCCCGGACGCCTAACAAGGAGCCAGAACGCAATTCCGCTTTTCGTGTTTCGGTCATGTCCTTCGTTGGGCAATTAAATTAAAAATTTATGTCTCTCGTATCGAATTCGGCTCGCGATTCTCGGAATCGAATATCGATACCTTCTCAGTTGTGAGAAATCAGTCCTAAAAGTGCGGATCCGATTAGCCGGTCAGGTAATTGCGAGAGCCGAGCTTTGCGCTTCGGGAGCGCGTTTCCCTCGAAAACCTATCAAACGTAATTTCGAGTTGCATAATCATAACGAAGATTTACAACGAGACGCGAGCCGTATTTGTTCCAGCGTCGTAAATCTCGTACGGGTTACGCAGTGATCGGTTTGTGCGTTGTAATAATACGTCGTTAATTAGTTCTATGGCTCGGCTTTTCGCCAAAAGGCCACCTAGTAACATTAAAATAATAGGCTGTTATTTTCAGAAATATAAACGTCAATATTTCTTTACGCTTCAATGATATATGGCTAATTACAGGGGCTAATAGCTCGACTTTGCTCGATACGAACGGCACTACCAACTGAACACATTGTTCAGTTCGCGAATTCGCTGGAATCTAATGTGATTTATGCTGATCGGAGATCAGGTCATCGATGCTAATAAATTCGAGAAGAAACATTACTTCACGCACGATGATTCTCCAAACCTACGAAATTTTTCTGGATTTTTTGAATTTTTCTCGAAATTCGCTACAAGAATTTTTTTCAAACTTTGAATATTCAATGTACGATTAAATAGGTTTCAAAAAGTTTTCTAACGATTTTGGCTAAATCTTCTGTGAAGGGCACTTTATACTTGTCAATTTGCGGTTTTTTCAATTTTTTTCGCAATCCACTCTACGAATTTTTCTTAAACTTTGAATATTTATTCTACTATTGAATGTGTATAAAAAAGTTTTGTAACGTTTTTGGCTAAATCTTCTGTGAAGGATACCTTATACTTGTCGAATGTGGGTGTTAATTTTCTCATATTATGAGGTACTCATATATCATCGGGTCGATTTTTCGAAATTGAATTATTAGCATTTCTGACCGTTTTGAGGCCTCCTGAGTCCAAAAAACATATTTTTGGAAAACCGTCTGTATGTATGGGTGTGTATGTATGTATGACAGTGGTAGGATTTTCTCAAAAACTAAAAGCACAAATGGTCAAAACTATGTATTTAGACTTTGTACTATACCAGGACGTGAAAATAAGCGTTTCATTAAAATCGGCCCGGATGAAAGGGTAGTTTACTCTTGTCATTTTTCGGTTTTTTGAATTTTTCTCGAAATTCGCTTCAAATTTTTCTTTGAAACTTTGAATATTTATTGTGCGATTAAATAGGTATAAAAAAGTTTTCTAACGATTTTGGCTAAATCTTCTGTGAAGGGCACTTTATACTTGTCAATTTTAGGTTTTTTCAATTTTTTTCGTAATCCACTTTACGAATTTTTTTTTAAACTTTGAATATGTATTCTACTATTGAATATGTATAAAAAAGTTTTCTAACGTTTTTGGCTAAAACATCTGTGAAGGATACTTTATACTTGTCGAATTTGGGTTTTAACTTTCTCATATTGAGGTACTCATATATGAGGGTAATGTAATCGGGTCGATTTTTCGAAATTGAATTATTAGCATTTCTAAACGTTTTGAGGTCTCCTGAGTCCAAAAAACATGTTTTTGGAAAACCGTCTGTATGTATGTGTGTATGTATGTATGTCTGTGGTAGGATTTTCTCAAAAACTAAAAAACACAAACGGTCAAAACTATGTATTTAGACTTTTTACCATACCAGGACGTGAAAATAACCTTTTCATTAAAATCGGCCAGGATGAAAGGGTAGTTTACTCTTACCACTTTTTGGTTTTTTGAATTTTTCTCGAAATTCGCTTCAAATTTTTTTTTGAAACTTTGAATATTTATTGTGCGATTAAATAGGTATAAAAAAAGTTTTCTAACGATTTTGGCTAAATCTTCTGTGAAGGGCACTTTATACTTGTCAATTTTCGGTTTTTTTAAATTTTTTTCGAAATCCACTACACGATTTTTTTTAAATTTTGAATATTTATTGTACGATTGAATATGTATAAAATAGTTTTCTAACGTTTTTGGCTAAATCTTCTGTGAAGGATACTTTATACTTGTCGATTTTAAGTTTTTTGTATTATTCTCGGAATTCGTTCCAAGAATTCTTTTTAAACTTTGAAAATTTATTGTGCAATTAGATATGTATAAAAAGGTTTGTAACGTTTTCGGCTCTATCTTCTGTGAAGAGCACTTTATACTTGTGGTTTTTCGGTTTTTGAATTTTTCTCAAAATTTGCTACAAGAATTTATTTTAAATTTAGAATATATATTCTACCATTGAATTAGTATAAAATAATCTTTTCTATCGTTTTTTGCAAAGTCTTCTGTGAAAGGCACATTGTATCATTCTTCAATTTTTTGAATTTTTCCCGAAATTTGCTCCAAGAATTTTTATAAAATTTTGAGTACCTATTCTACATTAGATATAGTATATAAAAAAGTTTTGTAGCGTTTTTGGCTAAATCTACTGCGAGGAGTACTTTATAGGTACTTGTCGTTTTTCGGTTTGTTGCTTAAATTAACCCTCATATATGAGAAAGTACTCTGATGGACACATCACGATTTTTTTTATTTAAATTTTGAGAATAATAGCGATTTCTAGAAAATTAAAAGTCATATTTTTTTTATTAACAACTAGCCATATTTGAGGCAATAATTATATTTCCTCTTAAAAGTAATGTTGAAACCATAAGCCCACTCAAAATTTGTCAAAATAAGCAGAGTGGCAAATTTTCAAAGTGAGGCCCCCAACCAAATTCATTTCACACTAACTCGAAAGTTGAGTGAAGAGGTTTCAAATTTGAAGTTTTGAATTATCTTAGAAATACGACAAACTTAAACAACCCACCAATCTTCTCTCACATTCCGTATTCGTATATATTCTATTACAATTTTTTCGAGCTATTTACCTGTACTGCATGCCATGGATGTTCTGCTGTCGTTGTATCTTTCTCAGAGACCTTACAATTACTTCTCGAAGAATTCTTTGCGATCGACCGCTTGAAATTTTCGTGAAACAACGATCTCCGGATAAATCGTTCCACTTATTGAATTATCGATGGCATTTTAATTAAAATGAAATTAGTCGCGTCTCGTGCGACGATTTAAGATTTCTGCTGGAAGCTGATTGGAGGTATGCGAGGTATGCGACGTTTGATTGATCAGTAAATGCAAAACTACGCATGTAATTTTAATAAAAATTAATAAAAGACAAACTTTTAAATATGATTTCTCTAAAGTAGTTGTTTGCTCTATTGTAAATGATCGCGGGGAGCATTTTGGAAAACACTGAACTACTTCATCTATGTATAAATGGGACTTAAAAATTTAAAATTTGATTCGCAAAATGAGACGTTATTAGAAAGCTAGATTCCGACCGTCAGATGACCGATGTATACATAATATATCTATATATATATTGTGACGTTCTTGCCACAGAGGTCAGCACTGGCTATAGTTCTATGTTGGCATTATGTTTAGCACTGTATTTAGGTTGGCATTATGTTGGGATGTTCTCGGGGCCAGGAGCCGGAGCTGAGTTGATGTTCTAGGTGGAACCCCCAAAATGAAACACTCGTTTCAAAATCCAATCTTTAATAATTCAGCCGACGTTTCGTCCCGGATCAAGGACATACTCATGGCGCTATAATGGTCTAGGTAAGTATATGATGTAACAAATTTCCAAAACACTTACATTTTACAGGTACAAAAGCATTCAACCTAGAACATCAACTCAGCTTAGGTTGGCATTATGTTTAGGAATAAAAATGCAATGTGTCGCGGTTTCAAAATATTTGAGTACCTAATAAACACAGATTAGTGCAGTAATGTGACATTTAAGACCGTGAACTTATAAGTAAAAATACAACCTCTAGTTGAAAAAATAATTTTAGTAAGAAAGGGCTAGATTTTCAACCAATAATTTTTATTGAATATTAATGTTATTTTGGCAGAATCTTTTGATCTCTTCAATTCTAATTTACACTTCATAAGTGAGTTCATATTTGAATTTATAAATTTTAATTTCTCGAGACTATGTAAAGCTATCAAAATGGTCGCCAAACTTATAGCGACCATGCGCATAAATCACAAAACCTTCCTCCCTTCCTCTCCTCTTTTTTCTTCCACATCCATTTCCACGTACCACCACTGACGCATTTCATACATTCGACGGTCGGGAATCATCTCCGGCGGACCGTGATTGATGTTAGAAAGAGTCGAATTGATGGACTGTGAAGTCTGAGTGATTGGTTTTGTTTGATAAATGAGATATCGGTCAGCTATAGTGTGAGATACCGGTTATGACAAGATAAATGGCCACGGAGAGAACCCCCCCGCCTCCGACAATTTTATATTTTAATAATTCAATAAGGTTATGTATAACAACGTCGCTGGAATTCGTATAGGTACATACCATCGACGAGAATGGAGATCCGCCTCAGGATGCTGAAGAGCAGGTAGGGCGTGATTTGAGTTCAAAATTCGGCACCCAAGGAATTGAGGAGAAGAGGAAGAGTATGAACATTAATCGATACGAGCAATATCCGTGTAAAACAGGCATGTCATAACTGATCCATACTTTGGATACTTCCACTTATTCATCAAATCTCCTTTCTTCGTTTCCCGCTAACAATTTTTCCCTCTTACCTCTAAACAATGATCGCCTCGCTCCTCGAGGCGATGTCGAAGAAAGAAGAGAAATAAGAGGACGAACCGTGCCCTGTTAATTTAAAACAAATACCGGCAATCAGTTGTACAAACAGTCCTCTCCGATAAATCACGTGGCTCTCGGGATAGAGAATTCGATTCATTAGGAGTTTTTATTAAAAGCCCCCTTTTAAACCTGTTTCAATTAAAAATATATTCGTTAGCATTGTCATACATGTCTAACGGGAGAAGGGGGACCGAGGAGGTTGTTTGGTAGGAACGAGGAAGGAATGGTGACTCGTAAAATGATTGCATAGGATTGAATTTGTTTTTAGTTAGTTGAGTCTTTTAGAGATGTTCAGGTGTTAACAAAAAAAACACTGATGGCATGCCAGGCTGGAAGGTAGATTGACATGAGGTTTTGACAAACGTCAAAATTTCTAACTTTTCGCATATAACTTTTTTTATGTACATTTCTCAAAGATACGTTTTATGCAAAAGTCGTTCGCCTCTATAAGGTCAACAAAAAACCTAAGTAACATTTTTCTCTCAGACGCGAAATAAAAATTTTTTGTTTTTTTTTGAAAAAAAAACTTTTTTTCTGTACATTTCTCGAAATAATATTTTATACAAAAGTCGTTCGCCTCTATAAGGTCAACAAAAAACCTAAGTAACATTTTTCTCTCAGAAGCGAAATTAAAGTTTTTTGATTTTTTTTTTAAATAACAAGCCAGCCGCCAGTTTGAAACCGCTGGACCGATAAATTTAGTTATATCCGATAAAAAAAATAACTGTAGTAGGTGGACAAGCTACATATATTTTTTTATCGCATTTTATCAAATGTATATTTAATAAGTTGTTTGTGTTATATCTATATTACTACTTAGATCTCAGAAATATATTCTAATATTTTTGAAAAATTAGACAGTTTTGTTGAAGAAGTGAGTGAGCAATTTGTATGTCACTTTAGATGGTTTCGAACTACTGTTAATTATTTGCTTGTTACTAAAGTTGCATATTAGTTCATTGTATTGATAGGTGCTAAAAATCTAGACCACTCTTCTTCCCAACTAACACATTATATAATATACTAATTGAAATTAAAATCCAATATTTTTCTATGGTATAAACTTTCTATGTCCCAAGTTAACAACATAAGGCGTAATCCAAACAAACAAAAAATACAAGTTATCTATCCAACAAAAATTATACTAAATCTCACAGTTTACATTTACAGTTTTTCCATTTTATAAATTCATTATAGTAGGTGAGAATAATTTTGACAAATTAATTTCTCTATGATTGTTTCATCACGTGATTTTCAAACCGATGTGTCTGTTCAAATTAGCCCTGGCAGCAAAACGAGAAGTTAACACGTTATGTTAACAAGAAGTTGTGGGCCTTGTGGAAAATAATGGAATCGCTGAAGTGAGTATGCATCGTCCACGGCGCCGCTTGGTTGCTGGATAAGCCAAGCAATAGAGCATTTTGTCGTGACAAAATAAGCGAAGATGGTGTGACGTCAGAATTTGGTAACCATGGCAACTGTTCCTAGACAATTTTTGAAGTGAAACTTCTTGGCGCACGTTGTATACATCGGGATGGGGTATTGGTCGAAAAACCGCGTCACGCGTGATAAGTAATCCGAGGACAAAGCCGTGTTGCCAGAATGCGCATAAAGTGTACCTCTTCCATCGCGCCCGCGAACCGAGCCGATCGCCAAATCGTTTACATGTGCTACCAAAGAGGTCAACGTGGCAACAACGGAGAGCGTCTAAACTTTCGGACAGTTGACACCAAACCTAACCTCAAACGGCGAGAAACAATAACTTCGAACGTCGACAAAACGGTGAGCTGTATTGTTTAATTAGGTGACATGGACATAGAGAAAAGTGAGGAGGCGTCGTGCCTCACCTCACCTCAGATGAGAACATGGAGACACCGGAAGAGATGAAAGCCCACAGCGCAAGGAGACTGGTTACGCGGCGAGTGTGTGTGTGCATATGGCAAAAGAAGTTTCACTTCCACCGTCTGGTCATACGGAGACTTTTTTTGTATTCTTAATTTTTAATATATTTCCTTATTCGACATCTTATTTTATATTGTAATTTATTAAATTGTATTATAACTGTATATAACATTACAAATTGAATTTATAGACTGAAATACTAATACTAAGATATACTTCAAGTAAAACGTTGGCGAGTCATTCATTTTCATATATTATTCATAAGCTCACAATAATTTTTAATTTTCTATAAAGTTACTGTCGGCACTCCCAGGGTGCAACGTGTCTACTTTCATTAGTTCGTCACATAAACGTATCTAGGTACTACTACGCCTCTTCCACTTAAAAAAACGGATCATTAACCTAACCTGTCCGCGTGTACGAGCAGTGCAGCGCAGATAGTTATCTCCTCTTACTCCAGTTTCCCTTTCTAATCGTTCTCTCCGGCGACGGCCATTAGTCTCGGCCTATCAAAACAGCTGTCACGAGCAAATCAACAATTAATTTAAACAATCGCCCGCTCCAAATGGGATTTCAGTGTTCCCACTATACGGTCCGGGGGGGGAACTGTAGCAGAGTATAAATCATATCCTAATTTATTTTTTGGTCGTGAACGTGTAATTTTCGTGGACTAATTCACATGAGATAAAGATAATTTATTAGACGGCCGTCAAGTCGGAATTGGCAAGCGTATCCTTCTCAGTGACAAGGAATCACTCACTGGCGCAGGGGCGTCCACAGAGATTATCCAGAAATTCCTGGTAAAACGATGTGAGAAATATTGTGAATATTATCCAGCTCAAGGGTGGGTTTAAGGTTTCCGGAATAAAAATCTTACTGGTCTCTATTTTAGAAAAATGGAGAGCGATCGACAGAGTTCAGATCCTCAGAACACCTTCAGGCTCAGAAAATTGATTAATGATCAAAAAGCAGAAATACCGCGACGAACAGGTCAGAGCTGGGCTGCATTCAAAACACTAGGATTTATACTTAAGAACAGAGATGTCCCCATGAACCTAAAAAGGAGAGTGTATGATAGCTGCATACTTCCAGTAAATACTTACGGGTTGGAAACAATGAGCCTCACAAAAAACGCATCTACATTGCCTACAATGCACGCAACGAGTTATGGAGAGACAAATGCTGGGTGTCAGTTTGAGAGATCATCTAAGGAACGAAGAGATCAGAGGAAGAACCAGAATAACATGTATAACCGAGAGAATAGCCAGATTGAAGTGGCAGTGGCCAGGATGGATAGCAGTAGATGGACATCTAAAGTATTGAAATGGAGGCCCTGGGAAAACAAACGAAAATTGGGTAGGCCAATGAAGAGTTGAGCTGACGATATTAAAACCACAGCAGGAAGAAACTGGATACAAAAAGCGCAGGACAGAAATATCTGGAAACAATTTGAAGAGACCTACCTCCAGCAGTGGAGGAATTACGGTTTGTGAAGGAGAAGAAGAAGAAGAGATAAATGAGGTTTTAAGGGAAATACGAGGAGTAACGCTGAGAGATGCAATGGAAAGCCGGAACTCGAAGCACAGGATATAATAGCACAGTCTAGAATGCTTATGATGTTCTTAGGAATAATTTTACGTGTGCAGAATAGAACTGGATAGAATTGAAATGAGTGCTTCCCATATCATGAAAAGTCGTTTGGAATTTCAAGTGTTCATCGCCGAAATTATAAGTTCTGTCCTTTCCTCCAGAATATAGGTAAAATCACTAAAATGGTGTTGCTGTAGACGTAGAGAACCATTTTTGTTGAACTAAGATTGCACCAAAATAGTCATCAGCGACGAGTTTTGATCTAGTTTAGATGTGCTTGACGTTGTAACAAGAGAAAAAAGGAGATGATGCGAACAAGGTGATCTTCTATTTTTTATTACTTATTCTATTGAAGAAACCATGGGGTTTGTGGTGTGGGGTAATACTAATTATGGTAATACTAATATCTATAACCACATATCACCAAACCATGAAACTCTCCCAAATCGAATTTTTCGGCATGGTAATGCCACATACAGTGAGATATTGGTGACTAGTGATATGATTAATAATGATGGTGATAATTTTGGTGATTTTGATCAAGCTGGTACATATTAATTTATCGCAATGATGGTATTTATTGCAAAGATATCCAATTGACTATGTAGAAACGAGTGGAATACTGGTAGATATACAACGAGTCCCTTAGATTACATGTATAGCAGATCATTGTCAAAGCACTCTGTAAAGAGAAACCCCATAATAGGGGGTTATTAACCACTTTATTGGAATACTACCTTACGAAGTACTACTAAGGAGAACATCAGAACATTAGTAGGGATAAAAGATAATTAGCCTTGATTATTTTTACAATATCCATAACAATGTCGTCGAAGGTTATTATAGTAATAACTCCACTGTAGTCAAACTACCACTCTGCTTATTTTTCTGTTACATATTTATAAAGGATAAGCCAAACCACTTGCTCCACATTTTCCACCAATCACTTATTCGATCTCAAAAAAAAATTCTATCAATTCGAGTGATAAACCCGTCCGATTTACGTGCATACCGAATTTGATTAATGCTCGATGTATCCAGGTTCCCTCCGCCAGTGTTTTGATTGATGACGGCGACTCTTTGTTATTAAATTATATGACGAATCCGAAACAGGATTCGATTAATAACGTCCGAGAGATCTGCCCGATCGGATCGATTGCATATTGATAATAAATTAAATTCTAAACCGAACGGAGATATACTTACGATCGGTGAGTCATTTATCACGCACACATCGCGTATATACGTAATAGGAATCGTTCGTGATGATACTTGCGGCGTGACGCTTGACGCGCTATTGTTGTTCTACGGGTCTCGTCCAGATTTTGTGATATTTAATAATATAAGTAGGTAGTATTGTAAATATTGGCTTGAGTATAATCTAGAGTCAGTCTTAACTTCAAATTCGAAAATTTCAAATAACAAAGTTCATGTGGTTCATTTCAAACATCTCTATGAATATAATAGTGATTCGTAGGATCGATAAGGAGATTTAATCAAGGGATATAAGATCCACAAATTAGGCAAAAAGTCATTAGTCCAAAATTTGGAAAATTTCCAAAATACTAGAGGACTCAACAGAAAACCAGCTTCCTTAACATTGAGTACCCTAGAAATTCAAATTTAATTGATTCAATTGATCCAATTTCGAAATTTGCTTGCCATTCCCCAGTTTATGTTACTTTTCAAAAATTCTATATTTCCAAAAAAATTACTCAAGCCGAATTTGAGGTTGAATCCTGATTCTAGATGATCTACAGAATTAGGCCTTCACGATATCGAGACAAACTCTCGGTCTCGGTATCGGTATCGCACGAGACCGAGACCGATACCGAGACGAGAGCGGTGAAAATTACCGACACTCGTCTCGCCGTGACTATAGTAAATTTTGAAATTTGTAAAATTTCCAAAACACTAGAGGACTCAAAAGGAAACCAGCTTCCGTAACAATGAGTACCCTAGAAATTCAAATTTAATTGACTCAATTGATCCAACTTCGAAATCTGCTTACCACCAGTATATGTGTTACATTTCAAAAATTCCATATATCCAAAAAAATTACTCAAGCCGAATTTGAGGTTGAATCCTGATTCTAGATGATCTACAGAATTAGGCCTTCACGATATCGAGACAAACTCTCGGTCTCGGTATCGGTATCGCACGAGACCGAGACCGATACCGAGACGGGAGTGGTAAAAATTACCGACACTCGTCTCGCCGAGACATAGTAAATTTTGAAATTTGTAAAATTTCCAAAATACTAGAGGACTCAAAAGAGAACCAGTTTCCTTAATATTGAGTACCCTAGAAATTTAAATTTAATTGATTCAATTGATCCAATTTGGAAATTTGCTTGCCATACCCAAGTTTATGTTACATTTCAAAAATTCTATATATCAAAAAAAATTATTCAAGCCAAATTTGAGGTTAAATCCTGATTCTAGATGATCTACAGAATTGGGACTTCGCGATATCGAGATAAACTCTCGGTCTCGGTATCGGTATCGCACGAGACCGAGACCGATACCGAGACGAGAGTGGTAAAAATTACCGACACTCGTCTCGTCGAGACTATACTAAATTTTGAAAACTCTCGGTCTCGTTATAATTTACTATTTTTCCATATATTATCCAAATTTCTACATATTATTATATGCGGGTGGTATACGTTTCAGTCATAATGCCTCAGGTAGGCAGGTCAAAACTACCTGCTTTAACCCCTTAGTTAGATTTTAGTATAGTACGATAGTAATCCTTTGTCTCGTCTTGTCGATACCGAGACGAGAGTGGAAAAATTTAGTTTCAACGAGACCGAGACGATACCACTGGCAGGTCTCGGTATCGTCTCGGTATCGTGAAAGCCTACGCAGAATACACAAAAATTGACGGATGTGCTTGACTACAGTGATTCATAACACTAACACTTAAATTGGGTGCATTAATTCAATCACTTTACTTGATATACTATGTATTGTAGAGCTTAAATTTTCTAGAAATCTAGAATTGTATTCTAGAGTGGTTGTAGACGATTTCAATAAGCTTCTGCATATTCAGCATCCTAGAATGTAGGGTATTTGAGATATTAGTACAAAATTTTGTACAAAAAAATATTTTAAGCGATCTATAATTGTTGTAACAGTTGAACAATACGAAAGTCGGATTAGTCCAAAATATAGTACTATCAGATAGTATGACAAAAAATTGATCCATAGAGTATGCAAAAATTTAATAATAAAAAATTTTAAGGACTCTAAATAAACTACAAGGTTTAAGAAAATCTTGATTCTAAATAACCTGATCGTTACTTTAATATCGAATATCCGACAAGTTCAAATTCCTCTAAGTTACTAACTATTGAGCTAAACGTCTTGATCAAAGTTATTCTACATGATCTATCAAATATTTCATAACGTTATAGTCCTATAAATCCAGAAAAATCTCTCAAATTCAATTTCCATCATTCACATGAACACAATAATTGTCTACATATTCTGGAGCGCAGAGTTTAAAATCTAATTGAGAAACTGGATGATTTCGATGAGAAAATTGATTTAAAGTCGTCTAGGAAAATTAGTAAAAATTGAGCAACCTATAGGACTGTTTCAGACTAGCGCAAATTGAAAAAGAAAGAGTTATGAGAGTTAGAAAGAGTTCTATATGATCTACGGAGTATCCAAAAAGTCTATAGTATGCTATAGTTTTGCTTATAACTTTTTAAGTATTGAATTTAGAAGAAAGTTGAACAGGAGAAAAAGTTGCACAATTGCTTTTTACATAATACGGCGTAGGTTAGAAATTATAAAATTTATTAGCGGTTTTGACAAATAGCAATAAACAAAAAAAAAATCGGCCCAAAAAAGTGTTTTTCTTAATTTATTATTTTAGGTACTTTAAAATAGTGTTAGGACTTTCATATCACAAGTAGACAATCTTGAAGTTATTATAAAAGAATCCTGTAAATTTGGTTTCGATCGGCATATTGGATTTTGCAGAATAATTTTCCAATCCAGAAAAATCGAAAAAAATTGAAAATTTTTAAAATTGTTTAAAAATGTTTTCTACTATTCAATTTCAACAAAATTGGCCGAGCATATATAAGTGGGAAGAAGCTTACATGTGCTTTTCTCGCAATTAAAAAATATTTATTAGAACGGTTACAGTTATTGTTTAAAGTTGGTGTCGTTTTTTTGGATATAAACAAATAGATTATCTCGGCGAATTTTTTGTTAAGTGAAGTTCTGAAAACATAGACAAAAAGTACTCAGAAAGACGCTATTTTTTATATATAAAAAGTTGGTATTTTGTTCATTAGCTTCTGAGATATAACTCCTTAAATTTGATTAATGTTTAATAAAATGGTTAATAATGTTTTTTTTTCTAATATCTTAAGAAATAATTGTTTCTCACAGTAACCAGTATAATGTTTTTGTTGAAATTTACATTCAAAAGATTGAAATTTACATTAAAAAAATTTTTAGCTTCGAATTTTGACAAATTTATAAATTTAGACACCAAATTTAATTCTCGAGGTATTCATGTAAAAACATTGCGGTTACCTCTTTAGAAATATGTAGAAATATTGCACTTTACAAGTTGACTTCAATGCTGTGGTCGATGTATTTACATAGGGGTGACATCACAAGCGACGCCATGACACCTACGAGTGTTTTGGCGGGAAATTTAAAAGTGTTCCTAAAAGTCTCATTTTATATACTAAACATTTGTTTTATGCATAGATTAGTATTTTTTTTTGGGAACAGTACATACTTAAGAACACAACGCGGTAATTTTTCTAAATTAGTCATCATGCCTATTCCGCCCCGAAAAATCCTAAGCACTCGCTGCGTGCACGTCCCCTCAGATCGTTATCGGCCTCTCGGCTCCGAGGCGATCCTCGTGACGATTATCTTTTCAAGAGCGCGACCCAGTGACAACCCACGGAACCGAGAAGGATAAAAAGAGGCAAAAAAGGAAAGCGAACAAAACAAAACGAGAAAATAAATCAATTTGGACCCACGACCCGAAAGAGATACTGGATCTCATTACATACCTCCGCCTTACCCGTAGAGCGTAAAATTTAAAGGCGAACACGCAGCAAGTTTGAATAAAATTTTAGGAAGTCCAACAATCTGCCATAAATTTTAACGTAGGGACAATAAAATTTATTGGAATGCCTCGGCGACGACTCTCGTACTCGATACGGCGGCCAGAGAAAAATTCCTACGAAATTAGGACCGCGAAGCGCACACGCGATCCTTCCCGATAGCGTTCGCTAACCCTATTTCAATTAACCCGCCGATCTAATTAGATTCCCGCTACTGAATTTGCTCTGGATCGAGTCGGCGCTCGGATAATGATAGGCCTCGATTGAACATTATATAATTTGCTACTGGATATAATGCCGTCATTATGCCGCGAAATTATTCAATGATAGCTAGGCCGCTTATTTACATAATGCCGGTGGATAGGCAGCTCGATCTTGTGATGTAGAGCGTGGAGAGATCGGATTACTAACCTCTGATTAAACGTGGAATTTTCCCACAGTGATTTAGCGCTGTTAGAATTAACCGACTACTTTCGGTTTCTGCGGGAGGCATTTAATTCTCAATACAAAATAAGGATCCTACACACCTACGTACATATATTATATTCAAATGAGGCGGAGTAGGTCATCTACTTACGTTAGTAAGAATTCAAGTAGCAAACAATGTTGATAAAAGTTTATTAGGGTTCGTTGGAGACATTACCTAAACGAACTCTCTATGATTCAACTGGAGTGTTTGAGAACGAATGTTGGAAACAGAGAAAAACAACAGGAGAAACTCCTCTGGAAATTAGAGGTATATAGGTTAGGGGTATAGACCTTATAGCTCGAATTATAAATAATAGACTAAAATCAATTACTATTGCACGACTTCTAGAGGAATAGAACATCTCAGGACGAATATCGAATTCTTTCGGAACCGGCGAGCCTTCTCGTCTTATTTACCATTATAAGAAAATTAGAAGATTCTAGAAGGAAGATTTCAGAAGTTCTCCTAAAAATTTTGAACCAGTTCTATGTTTCCTGATGACTTTCGTAGAAGACAGAAGGTTCTATATAACCTCAGCACGAATCTACAAGTCTTTCAGAAATACCAAGCATCTTCTTTTCAGTAATGAACATCAGAAAATCCGGAGATTCGTGAACTTGTTTAAGAAATTCTAAACGAGCTAGTTGCTTTCTCATAACTGATTCTTTGGGAAACATCAAGTTTTCTCGTTTCATTTACAAACATAAGAAAATCTCAAGATTCTAGAAAGAAGATTTCGGAAATTCCTAAGAATTTTAAATGAGATGGACGTTTCTTAATGACACTAACAAAAATATTGAAGATTCTAATTAGCATCGGGTCATACCTACCTACAAACATAAGAAGACAAGAAGAGTCTACAAAAAATATTCCCATGGTTCTGATAAAAATTCTAAATGATCTAGATGATTCCTAATGACCAGAGTAAATATCTAGAAGCTTCTAAATGGTCTCAGAACGAATCTAAGTAAGTAATCTAGAAGCCTTTAACAAACACCCAAGTTATATCTATTCAGTTCCAAACAACAATAATTGTGGAGTCTTTAGACAGGGCATTCCAGATATTCTTCTAAGAATTCTGGATAATCTAGATATTTTTGCGATGTTTAGTTGTAGTTTTTTTCATACATCTTAGCCTAAATGCAATATGAAGATATTGCAATATTAGTATACTTTAAAATATTTTGATACAGAAAATAAACAGACTAAAAACAATTTATTACTAATACACTACTTCTAGAAGAACAGAATGGCCCAGGACGAATATAAATGCCTTACGAAACCGGTGAGCCTTCTAGTCTTATTTACAATTATAAGAAAATGTGAAGATTCTAGAAGGAAGATTTCAGAAGTTCCCCTAAAAATTTGGAACTAGCTCTATGTTTCCTGAAGACTTTCGTGGAAGATACAAGGTTCTAAGTGACCTCAGTACGAATCTACAAGTCTTTAAGAAATACCACGCATCTTCTTTTCAATAACGAACATCAGAAAATCCAGAGATTCGAGGAGATTCGTGAACTTGTTTAAGAAACTCTAAACGACCTAGTTGCTTTCTGATGACTGATTCTTTGGGAAACGTCAAGCTTTCCCGTTTTATTTACAATCATAAGAAGATCTCAAGATTCTAGAAAGAAGAATTCGGAAGATCCTAAGAATTTTAAATGAGATAGACGTTTCTGGATGACACGCAAAAATATAGTAGATTCCAATTAGCATCGGGTCATACGTACTTACAAACGTAAGAGGATAAGTAGAGTCTACAAAAAATATTCCCAAGGTTCAGATAAAAATTCTCAATGATCTAGATGATTCCTAATGACCACAGTAAATATCTAGAAGCTTCTAAATGGTCTCAGAACGAATCTAAGTAAGTAATCTAGAAGCCTTTCTCAAACACCCAAGCTATCTCTATTCACTTACAAATAACAAAAATTCTGGAGTCTTTAGACTGGGTATTCCAGAAATTTTGAGAATTCTGGATAATGTAGATATTTTTGTGATGTTTGGTTGCAGTTTTTTTTATAGATCTTACCCTAAATGCAATATGATGATATTGCAGTATACTAGTATACTTTAAAATATTTTGATACAGAAGATAAACAGACTAAAAACAATTACTAATGCACCACTTCTAGAAGAACAGATTGGCTTTCGTAAAAGAAGATGCTGCAACGACAATATCACCATAGTACGAAAATTACTGGAGGAAATGTAACGTAGAAACCGATATTGCCTTTATTGACTATGAAACAGCCTTCGATTGGACAAATAGAACCACTTTTTGGAAAATTTTGGGGCAGGCCACCACGAATTTTTTTTCGAAATTTACAGGAAACACTGAGAAAAGGCTTAAAAATACATAGGAGATAGTTTCCGGAGAGGAAAATGGGCAGGTATCTAGAAAAATATTTTGAAATCATTACAATACTACATTACGTGTAACTTTTGGTGAATTCGCCATCGCTAGTTGGGGCAAGGATAAACAAATGAGGTTAAGACAATTTTTTTAACACATTTTAATTTTCTAGGGTGTAGTAGTACACTACAGACCAAGAGTAAGAAGAGACGTGGGTAGGCTAGGAAGAAGATGGCACACATGAAGACGGGACAGACTGCAAGTCAAATCCTTAAAGTGCAAAAGAAGAAGAAGATATACTAGTGAGAAATTTGATTTTATTTTAAAATCTGAGAACATTTTGAAATCTACGTCTAAATGTGCAATATTAGTGCGAAAAATAGTCTTTTTCAGTTTGTAGGTAATAAAAAAAAGACGGTGATTTGTAGACCTTATTGTGTCATGTTAGTTAATTATTTGTATAATTAATGTCAAAATATTGTAGAAACTTTCGAAAGACTTGAAGTAATTGTAATATCGTGAAAAAAGCTTTTAAACTCTTGCATCTTTCACAAAATAACGAAATGTGACTAAACCAACGACCCACATACTGTAAATATTATTGTGATGGTAATACAGAAAAATAGGAGTTAGAATTTATCTATAAATTTTGGTCTCATTTGTATTGTCCAACCTTTTTGGGGAATCTCAGTAGACTCTTAGTCAATTTTAGCTCGAAGCAAATCTGCATTTAATGGATGCGTAGAATACAATTTTTCCTTGATGAGAGCCGACAAAGTAGCCCAGATCATCTCAGAATATGCCATAAGATGGCACCATCTTGTATAAATGGGAACCCATATATTTGAGAAAATGTTCTATCCCATCTTGTAATATTTAAGCCGATCAGGCAAGTCAATGGGTCTAACACTTCTATTATTTATAACACCCAGTTAACAGAAAATCTCTTTTTGATGACCATATTCAATCATATATGACTGTTAAAGACGCATTCATCTATACTTCTCAGGAAGTCACTATGTTTTTCAAATTTAATCCATGATAGAGTTGTAAATCTACCTACGTCGTCGTATCCATAGAGAGATGGACTTAAGTAAGATGAGCAACTAATTACCGGTTATTGATGGAAGGATTTTCTTGAAAATTGCTTTTCAAATTGTTCTGTGCGCATTCGCCAAAGTCTAGATTTTTCATGGTAACAACCTGTACAACTTTCGAAGTTTATTTCCTTAGATTTGGGAAACTGGCGCGCTACTCTTGTTTCCCAATGTGCAACCAAAGATAATTTAAATAATTTGAAGAAATAATAAATAATTATTTTAATCACATTTTAAAATTATCATTTGCACTGGTAAATTTACGAATGAACATGTTTTAAACATAATCTTGGCAATGTACCTAGTATTGGTTCTTTACAATATGACACGCCATTATAAAAATAAACCTTCATCAAAGAATGTATATCTTAGAAAACCTATAAAACGACACTTGTCAACTTGTCAAAATGCAATGAAACCCAATAAAAAGTACAAGTTTAAGAATTGAAATGGCAATGATTTAACACCGACAACTACTCAATTGGCGGATAAGCTAAAAACACAGGCTTTTCAGAAATATAAACGTTCAAAGTTAACGTCGCATAATTTATTATTCTAAACAACTTAGGTATGGCCCCAACCAATTTAAATTCCATTTCCTTCTACAAATAGATATCCAAATATATAAGAAATTTTTCATGATAGTGTCACATAACTAACCGAATATCAAAACATTACATTAATCTAAAAATCATAAATTTTCTTTCGATACCTCAATAAAACATCTGCTACCTGATAAACAACGTCATTCTTTTTGCGGGCCATAAAAGAGCTCGTAAGCGTGTGCGTGTATGTGTTCAGTGTGTACCAACCCATGAAGCAATACCATTAGAACGATATGACATCACCCATAAACGTTCCAATAAATATTTATCAAGAATACCGCCAATAATCGTCCTTCCGGCACTAACGTCGTCCTATCCTATCCCTGCATCGGGATATCTAATTCTCTCTCTCTATGTGTCTTCCTCCCTCTCTCGTTCTCTCGGGACGAATTGTAAAATTCAAATTACATCAATTTTTTACGGCCGCTAATGGCATACACAACGCACATCTCACACTTAAATTTATACTCCACACATTCCCGATGAGCACTTTGGAAATTATTTATGCCCCGACATTACCTGATGCGCTCTTACAATAAAAAACAACTTGTAAGGTACTGGCTGTAAAATTTAATGCCTTGAATTTATAGCATCGCACCTAATAAAAACGCTCTTGGGCCGCGAGCCCGTCAGGTCACGGACCAATCAACATACAAAAAATTAGAGCTCTACATCAAGGACGCTTTGCCCTTCGGTTACTGATCGTGGCTGTATTGGGATTCACAGTGCGAATCAGTATTTCCTATTTCGAATTTGTACCCTTCAATTTCTGAACTTGTATAAGTATACTGAATAAGTTCAATTTTATTTTCCACTAAAAACACACCTGTTCATTCTTAACCTAATTTTAATAAATCGAGGCTAATATCCATCAAATCATGACTTGCTTAAGACTGACTGAGTAATAATTGCTATAGCGAGTTACTGAATTAATTGAAGTACCTATTCTTTATACTAACACAAGCAAAATCTCGTATATTACCCATATAATAAGAGAAAGTATTGTAATTGTAGCCCAATCGAATTACTACCTCCAAAAAGGGACAAACGTAAAAATGTTTGACAGCAATTTTTCTTCAGAATTATTTAGAGGGTAGATTGGTAGTCTAAATTTAGATTGCCGGGGTACCAGACCCATTGCATCATCCGCCATCTTGAATTTAAGGGTAAACTTTTGTTTATTAAATAACTCGTTTATTTTCAATTTTACACGAAAAACAGTTATTACAAAAGTTGTTTGAAATTAAATTTCCTACAATTTTGGTTCCTATCATTTTCTTCCTAGGATCGATATTTTTCGAAAAAAAGTCTAACGATTTAAAAACACTAACCTTGAAAGATGCCTGCGTTTGCCCATTTTGTCAGCGATTATCGCCAACATGACTGGTATCTGAAAATAAAATTAAAAATATATTAACAACTCAATTATTAATTATCTAATTATTTATTAAAAGAGTTTTAAAAAATGACTCACCTTGCAAACAGCCGCATATCCGCCCTTATCTGAAGTTCTATGCCATTGTCGACGAAAATACTCACCTGAAGATGCAATAAAAGAAATTAAACATCATCAAACTGTTTATAAAATATAAGTTTCAATATTATATTATAAAACAGTTTTCGAGACGAGACTCGAGACGAGACTTTAAATTTTCCTTGCGAGACAAGACGACACTTTCAAAAAGTCTCGTCTCGAATCTCGCAAAAGTCTCGAAGTATGGCAGATAAAAATGCCAAATGGTAATTAATTATTCTAATTATCGCGAATGTTATTGGATCATATTTTTAAAGCCGTATAATAGCGAGCACAATAACTGTTAAGCAATGTTTACCTTTTTGAGATTAGATGCTTATTTTAGTATTTATTTTAAAATTGCAAGTCCTCATAATAATTTTGGTTATTGCAATAGGTTACGATAATCAGTTTTAAGAAGAGATAAAATTTTATTACTTTAACGAAATGTAAAAAACTATTTAGCACTAAAAATTGGTTTATTTCAGTTTTTGTCGAAAAAGCAAATTTGAGAAGCGTTTCGATATAATTGAGGAAATGCAAGATATGCACGAAATCGCAAGATTTTGCGAGACTCTCGCGCGAGACCTGAGACTTCTATTGCGAGACGAGACTCGAGACGAGACTTTCAACTTTTTTTGCGAGACAAGACGAGATTTTTCAAAGTCTCGTCTCGTGGGCGACACTATTTTCCACGCTTATAAAATAAAATGTTTGTTGTAAATAGTATTAAACGAAACGTACCATTTGACAATGACACGTCGGCATGATGGCAACTGCTTCCACCCCTGCCCTGCTACGCCCCTGTCACCATAAGCACTAATTACTATCTGAAACAATAATAAGAATATTATTAATAAATCACGTTAATATTAATGAAAAGTACAAAGATGTTCTCAGGGCTAGATAAAACTGATGTGATTTTTCTCTTACACAACACCTAATGAAACTAACAGTTTATCACAGTTTGATATTACATAAAGGAATATATTGCTGTTATAAAATACTAGTTGCCTTAGATGTGTGTAAAGTTAGCGACGAATCACGAGCGACGAATTTTGTACGAGGGTCATTTCCGCCAACGGTTGTTTCACTCTGTTACAAACTATGATGAATGATTCGTAAATATCGGATAACCTCGAAAGTTTAACTTTCTACACTTTTGTTCTTATATCAAATGATAGAGAATATAATGACACATGCAACGGCTGTACCAAGAATTTCCAAAAAATGTCAATAACTGAGCTATTTCGAGATTTCCGAGTCTCGTTCAAGTGTAGTGGAGTTACTTAAAAGACTAACTTCGGAAGTATAACTTTCTACACTTTTGTTCTTATATCAAATGATAGAGATTATAATGACACATGCAACGGCTGTAGCTAGAATTTCCAAAAAATGTCGCTACAGCCGTTGCATGTGTCATTGTCATTATATTCTCTATCATTTGATATAAGAACAAAATTGTAGAATGTTATACTTCCGGAGTTAGAGCGTTTTAAGTAACTCCATTACACTTGAACGAGACTCGGAAATCTCGAAATAGCTGTTATTGACATTTTTTGAAAATTCTTACTAGTCATTGCATAGATCATTGTGTTTTCTATATTTTGCTTTAAGAACAAAAGTGTAGAAAGTTTGACTTTCGAGGTTATCTCATATTTACGGATCATCCATCATAGTTTGTAATGAGTGAAACAACCGTTGGCGGAAATAACCCTCGTACAAAATTCTCGCTCGAGATTCGTCGCTAACTTCACACACATTTGTCTTAGGGGGTTATATAAAGAGAACAAGCACATTAGTTTAATTACAAAAAAAAGAAGACCACTAAATTAATCAAGTAATTATAAATGTTACTAATTATTTTGAACAGATTGAATATTTCAATCGAAATTAGCGAAATGTTAACAATAGAAACTGCAGTCGAAAAAAATCTAGAAATTTATGGCGATAGTCACCAAAAAAAATTTTTTTTGGCGGGAAAGTATGAAAAAAATTAACTTTTCCGGAACATCGAAGACACATAATATATCCGAAAATTGTGCAAATTTTAAAGAAATTGCCAAAAAGGCGCGTCAAACGCAAAATTAAGTTTATAACCAGTGTTGCTAAAAATTCTTTGAAAAATGTATTTAAACACAAATACAAATACTTTTAAAAAAACTGTATTTTAATGTATTTGCAATACTTTATTTTGCAATGTATTTAAATACATATACAAATACTTTTAAAATGTATTTAAAAAGTAGTTAAATACTTTTTAAAATTTTATCAATATATGTATAACGCCTTTCTAATTGCACTTAATTATATTTGAAAATAAGTTTTTACACCTAAGCATAGGTATTTCAATCATCAAAATGAGAAAAATAGTCTCTAAAAAATTGGAAATCTCTTATGATTTTTGGCCTTTGGTAATATTTAGTACAAAACTTACCCGATTTTGGCTATCAAACGTTTAAGAATTTAGTTATTTTAGCTTCAGAATTCATTTAACCTTTTAACATTTAACAGTTAAGTACCGTGAGGGACAAAAATTTCATATTATAATTTATTGACAATATATTGAAATTTAATCCATTAATCGTATTCACTTCTCTTTTCACTTTTGCTAAAGCATCGTATCTTGAGGCCTTAAGGGCTAAAGTCCTAAAATTCAATTTTTTTTTTCATTTCAATAATCAATACCTTATGTATTTAAGAGTTAAATACAGTAGGTACTTATTTAAAATACATGTGCAAAAAATGTATTTTAAATACACTTGAAATACAAACCAAATCAATGTATTTTATCATGTATTTAAATATTTTAAAGGCATTTTAAATACAATCTAAAATACATTAATTTAAATACTTAACAACATTGTTTACAACGACCGAATAACGTTCGGACAAACGAGCGAAATGCTTCGAGCGTAGGAAAACAAATCTGGCAAAAAACCACCTCCTTGTTACACAACTACTGATAAGAGAGGTACGAACAGATGGAAATCGGCATGAAATCGTATGAATTTAAATTAGAATACAACTTTGCCGTTTTGTTCACAATAATATTAATTATGAATAAATAATTCATTAACGCTAGAAGAAAACATACAATAAAATAGAAGTAATCAATAATCAATCGATTAATCAGATCACAAGTTGGTACTATATACCTAATCAATCAAATCGAGTAACTAGATCAAAAATCGCAAGACTTTAGTATTTGATTTAAAAAAAAATCACCTTACCACTGATGTCAATTACACAAATCTCGAACATCGCCACGAAAGAAAAACAGTTTTTAACGCGAAAAACAACCCAATAATTACGAAAATACGAAAGCGACTGAATTAATCAAACACTGAATAGTCCCGAGCACTTCGATACCAATTATTCGAAAAATTGGGGAAATTTTAAAGGAATAGCCAAAAAGGCACGTCCCATAACTAAAAGCGACCCTTCACCTACGATTCACACGCACAAATGATGTGGAATATTCGGACGTGCCAGTGAGTGATCGTTACTAACGTGTTATATCAGCCCCTAACAATAGACCCTTTTAATAAAGTAAAGTGCATAGCTAATCACTATTAGGATTGTATAAATATAGGTTCCGTAGAACAAAGCTTTAGTCTTGGTCAATTTGCCGTACCGATCGTACCGAACGTAGTCTTGGTCAATTTGCCGTACGATCGTACCGAACGTAGTCTTGGTCAATTTGCCGTACCGATCGTACCGAACGTAGTCTTGGTCAATTTGCCGTACCGATCGTACCGAACGTAGTCTTGGTCAATTTGCCGTACGGATCGTACCGAACGTAGTCTTGGTCAATTTGCCGTACCGATCGTACCGAACGTAGTCTTGGTCAATTTGCCGTACCGATCGTACCGAACGTAGTCTTATTCAATTTGTCATACCGAACGTATCGTCTCCATAAATAATATTGTATCTACATGTATTGTATTGAAACCTAAAGTAGTGTAAATAAATAGTTAGTGGTTTTTTAAAAACGCGTTTCTCGACCCGGAAACCGTAACTGGCGCAGTCAGCACGGATCATCTCAACGCAGATCATCCACGAACCAAACGAAGATTAGGACCCACATCGCCCAAATCTTGCGAGGACCACAGCATCCAGGACTAGCATCGCCTCAACCGCCGTCGGACCTCATAGACGATAGGACAACCGAAGTTTGGGACCCATATCGCCCAAATTTGCGAGGACAACGAACAGCGTCAAGGACACGCATCGCCTTTTTCGCCGTTGGACCTCATAGCAGCTAAGAAGAAACAGAAACGAAGGTCAAAGAGACCTATATTGCAGAAAAGCAGAAACAACGGAGACATGAAAATCGTCGTGTTTCACATGTAAGTCGTTTTAATGTTATAAAACAATTGTCCAAATATTTAATGTCAAGTGAAGATCTTTCCAAATTGACCAACACTCTCGAAAATTTGAGCGTAACGAGTTCAAATTCTCGATTAAACGTAATAAGACCCGCAATCCTTAACCCACCTACTCCAAAAACCACAAAAATGAACCAATTGAAACCCGAATATTTATCCTGTATCCCAGATTTTAGTGGAGACCCAAATGACCTTAACAGATTTCTTAGTGTAAGTGAAACTTTAATAAATCAATTTTATGATAAAGTCAATCCGGCAAATTTTCAGAATATTTACTTATTAAATTCGATTATTTCAAAATTAAAAGGGAACGCAAAAACAATCGTTAACATACAGGGCACTACCGATTGGGAAAGCCTGAAAAAACTACTGTTAGCAAATTTCTCTGATCAAAGAGATGAAATTTGTTTAAATCGTGACCTAATCATGTTGAAACAGAATCCTAATGAAACTGCTCAGAATTTTTACGACAGAGTTCTACACATTCTAAATTTATTATGCTGTTACATAACGGCTCATGAAGAAACCGTAGCAGCCCAAGATTTAAAACGAAATCTATATCAAAACCTAGCATTAAAAACGTTCTTGTCAGGTCTTAGGGAACCGTTAGCGACAACCTTACGGTGCATGAAACCAAAGTCACTAAGTGAAGCCATGCAATACGTAATTGAGGAAGAGAATGTCCAGTACTTCCAAAATTTTGCTCATAGAAACCCAAATAAATTTCCAAATTCTTTTAAACCAAGCAATCAACCCCAATTTAACCAACATTCACACTATAATCCTCGTCAATTTAATCAACATCCACATTATAATTCTCGTCAACAATTCAACCAACATACCCCAAATAATTTCTTCAAAAATCAAAACAACTTTCCTTCGCAACCAATTAACGTTCAACCAAGAAATCTGCCACCACAAAAATTTCTAAGTAACGCCCAAGTTTTCAAACAACCTCAAAACGTCAACGTCTTTAAGCCAAATTCCGCAATGAGAAAAAATCTTTCACCGCCAACTCCAATGAGTACGTCTACTCGAAATACGTATCAACCAAGACCCTCAACGTCTAACCAAAATTTCCGAAATCCCCAAAATTACCAATATCGTCCCAATATGTTCCAGAATACATATAGAGCCAACAATCAAAAACCTCCTTTCATAGCCGAAGAGCTATACAACACAGACATTTACAAAAACGTACAAGAGACAAATAACGAATACGAAGACGAACAAAATTCTGAATATTATGATGATGAACAAAATTTTACCAAACCAGCCGAAAAATTCAAAAAGAAATGACACCACCAATAATAACTTTGAACACAATTTCTGAAAAAATGAGCGAATTACCGTACATAATTTTCCCAGAATATAATATTAAATTATTAATTGATTCAGGATCAACAAAGTCATTTATAAATCCAGAAATTGCGAACAAATACTTTCCAAACTTAATTAAAAATGACCCATTTATTGTTTCCACAGTATTCCAAAAATCATCACATCAGTTTAGTGCCTCGATTCCGCCATCGAAAATTTTCAACTTAGATCCTTCTAATAAATTAAAATTCTATCTTTTCAAATTTCATGACACTTTTGACGGTTTAATCGGAATTGACAATTTAACGACACTTCAGGCAGTTCTTGACTTCAATACTAATCACTTGATAACACCTTTCGCCAAAATTAAATTTCATTTATATCAAACCAAACGTTTTAAAGATTTAAATCAAATTACAATTCAACCACGTATGGAACAAGTTATAAAAGTAAAAACTTCGATTCAAAATGGTGAAATAATCATTCCACACCAAAAAATCCAAAATTGTGAAATTCCTGAGTGCCTAACAATTGCGAAAAACGGATACGCACTCACAACAATTTTAAACAGTAATGTAAAACCAAGTACAATTGATTTTTCTGCACCAATTCCAGTAGAAAAGTTTGATCCAGTAGAACTTCAAAACTTCGACTTAAATCACATTGATACTCCAAATTATAAAACATTCGACTCATCAAAAATCAGAACCGACCATTTGAACATGGAAGAAAAAGCCAAAATTATCAAGTTATGTGAACAATTTTCAGATATTTTCCATCAGGAAAATGCACCCTTAACTTTTACGAACAAAATAAAACACCAAATTAAATTAACTGACGAAATTCCAGTATACACTAAAACTTATCGCTATCCATTTATCCATAAACAAGAGGTTCAAAATCAAATTAAAAAAATGTTAGATTCAAATATTATCAGACCAAGTACTTCACCATGGTCATCTCCAATTTGGATAGTTCCAAAAAAATTAGATGCTTCTGGAAAACAGAAATGGAGAATAGTAATTGATTACAGGAAACTTAATGAGAAAACAATCGATGACAAATACCCATTACCAAATATTAATGACATTTTGGATAAATTAGGAAAATGCCAGTATTTTTCAACTCTTGATTTGGCAAGCGGTTATCACCAAATTGAAATGACTGAAACAGACATTGAGAAAACAGCCTTTAACGTAGAAAATGGTCACTACGAATTTTTAAGAATGCCTTTTGGATTAAAAAATGCCCCAGCCACGTTTCAACGAGTCATGGATAATATTCTTCGCGGTATTCAAAATGAAAAATGTTTAGTATATTTAGACGATATCATTGTATTTTCAACCTCTCTTCAAGAACACATAGAAAGACTAAAATCAGTTTTCCAAAGACTACGAGAATCAAATTTCAAAATTCAATTGGACAAATCAGAATTTTTATGTAAAGAAGTTGCTTATTTAGGACATATAATAACTCCACAAGGTGTAAAACCAAATCCAGACAAAATTAAAGCCATTAAAAATTTTCCAATTCCAAAATCAACAAAACAAATCAAAGGATTCTTAGGTTTATTAGGTTATTATCGAAAGTTCATAAAAGACTTTGCGAAATTGACAAAACCTTTAACCAAATGTTTAAAGAAAGGCGCAAAAATAGAATTAAATGATGAATACGTAAATTGTTTTGAAAAATGTAAAAATTTATTAATTAACGAACCAATTCTACAATATCCAGACTTTTCAAAGAAATTTAATCTAACAACCGACGCATCGAACGTAGCGTTAGGCGCAGTTTTATCGCAAGGACCAATAGGTAACGACCTCCCAATAGCTTTCGCTTCTAGAACATTAAATGATTCAGAGCAAATTTATTCGACAATCGAAAAAGAACTTTTGGCAATAGTATGGGCAACCAAATATTTTCGACCTTATTTATATGGAAGAAAATTTAACATTATAACGGATCATAAACCTTTACAATGGTTATTTTCGCTAAAAGACCCTAGTTCAAAATTACATAGATGGAAAATTAAATTAGAAGAATTTGACTACCAAATTATTTATAAGCCAGGTAAAGCAAATACAAACGCAGACGCACTTTCTCGTATCGAAATCCATACGAAAGAATTAAATGATTATTGGAAACAATTCGATGATTTAATTGGTGACCCAAATAGAACAGTAACGTTTGATAAACCTCCTGAACAAAACGCAAACACTGACCTAGACAACATGTCCCTTATCGTACAAGTAGACGACAATGAACAGACGCAACAAGACGCGAACGAAAGTGAAAATATTACGATTCATTCGAACGTAGATTGTAATCCCATTATAAATATCCCCATTGTCGAACATGCAGTAAATTACGGTCAAAATCAAATTATAATAAGCTCAGTCCTACATTCACCAGCCGCACCAAAAATAACTAACTTATTCGATAAAAAACAAAGAATTAATGTTCAAATTTCGCAAAATAATTTTGAAAATGACATAGTAAATTTTGTTAAAAATTATACCGTACCTGACGTAAATTATTTTCTGTATTTTGAAAACCCAGATATATACGAACCATTTTCTTTAGCATTACAACGAAATTTCAAATGGACATCTTTACGATTTAAACGCTGTAAAAAGAAATTGATTGATATTATTGATAAGAATGACATTAAAGACACAATCCAAAATTATCACGAAGGCAAAACTAATCACAGAGGTATAGAGGAGACCCTAAATAGAATAAAAGAAAAATAC
The DNA here is from genome assembly GCA_946251905.1 of Cryptocephalus moraei. NCBI lineage: Eukaryota > Metazoa > Arthropoda > Insecta > Coleoptera > Chrysomelidae > Cryptocephalus > Cryptocephalus moraei. Next base: position 16,435,839 of record OX276465.1, on the reverse strand, counting down.
TTCTGGCCAAAAATGAAAGAATCAATACAAACTTATATAAATCAATGCGAAATATGTCAACAAGCAAAATACGATAGGAAACCAGTAAAAACGCAACTAAATCAAACACCAACTGCATTGAAACCTTTCGAAATAATTCATTTAGATACTTTTACTTTTGAACAGTCAAAATTTTTAACCATAATTGATAGTTTTTCAAAATATGCACAAGCCTACTATTTAACCTCATTAAATAGTACGGAGATTGCTGACAATATAATAAATTTCTTTTCACATCATGGAATACCTAAAATGATCATTGTAGATAATGGAACCGAATTTAAAAATTCAGTGATTACAGAACTTTTATCTTTACACAGAATCCAAATTCATTTTTGTTCACCAAACCACCCTCAGTCAAACGGTATTATAGAAAGATTTCATTCAACATTAAATGAACATTTGAGAATATTAAATACACAAGGTTACAAAAATACCCCAGTTAAGATGAAGATGATTTACGCAATCCTAGCTTACAATCATTCAATTCATTCAGCTACAAAGTATAAACCTATTGACGTAATTAACGGGCATATAACCAACAATGACCCATTTAACTTAGAAATAGATAAAATTCTGTTAAACGATTATGTGCAACAACATAAGGATAAAACAAAGGTATTATATTCAAAAATAAACGCTGATTTAATTAGGAATAAGGAAAACCTTTTAGAGAAAATATATAAAGACCGTGACAAACCGCAAATCTTTCAACCCGAACAATTAGCTTTTGTTAAGAAAAATATAAGGCAGAAAAACGTAAACAAATTTGAAAAACCGAAATTGATAACAGCAGTGAATCCAGATAGGAAAGTAATCGCTACAAGCTCACAATCTAAAATACATATGGACAACGTGAAACGTCCACTTAGACAGACCTATTCATTTGACTAAAACCAATGTTTTTATTCTTTTCAGATTATGCTTGTTAAGCATCCTTACGAAAACTTTCGGAAAAGAAGAAATAAATTACAAAAATTTAGAAAACAATCCCGGCATAATCCCCTTAAAAATAGGTACGTCAAAAATAAAAGAATACTCTCACACTTTAATTCATTTTTATGATTTAAATCCGATCATTTACGAAATAAACAAATTAAAAATACAGTCGGAAAATATAACTAGTCACTTAACTATTAATCAACATTATTATAACGAAGTATCTAACTACTTAAAAATATTAAGTTTTATAGAGGAAAAAGTAGAAAATAGAATAATAGAATTATCGCCACATCCAAGTAGAGTTAAAAGAGGTTTAATTAACGGCTTAGGATCTATTTTTAAGACTATAACTGGTAATTTAGACGCTAATGATGGAGAAAGATACGAAACATTAATTAAAAACCTGCAAGAAAATCAAAAAGCACTAAGCACCTCAGTAAAAAATCAAAATTCCTTAGCAGTATCATTAATCAACAAGTTTAACGAAACAGTAACAAAAATTATGCACAATGAAGAAATCTTAAATTCAAGAATTAAACAAATTTCAGGAATTGTTCAGGGAACTGTAAACAGAGATTATACTAGATTTATCAAGGACACATTGATCCAAATAATCAATATGTTCGAGATAATAAATTCAATCTTACAAGATATTGAAACATCAATCGTTTTCACTAAACTAGGCACTGTACATCCAAGTATAATTAAAACCACAGACTTATTTCACGAATTAAAAAGATTAAATGAAAAATTTAAAACAAATCAATTACCATTAAATGTTACCTTAGAAAACGTATCATATTTCAAAAAATTAATAAAAATCGATTCTTTTATACTAAATAATAAAATCATTTACCTTTTCCATTTACCAATAACCTATCCCTATTTATTTGAAATGTACCATTTGTACTCGTTACCTATATTTTCGAAAGGGAAATTTAAAGCCATAATACCAAAATCAAAATTTGTCGCAAAGGACACATTGTTTTATGTACCGATAAGCGAACCTTGCATTGAAGCATCGGCGAATTTCTTCATCTGCGATAAGAGCGCACTTCTCCAAATGTCCAAAGACAGCCCTTGCGAAATTCAACTTCTAGAAATGAAAACGCCTACAGGATGTATCCAGACGGAAGTCCAGATCGCTGACAGCATGTACCAGAAAACAGAAAACTCCAACCAATGGATCGTTATTCTACCCCAAGAAGAAGTACTTCAACTTCATTGTCACGAGCAGAGGGAAATCGTTCGACTAAAAGGAACATATATTTTTGACATACCCGCAGGATGTCAACTTTCAACAAAACGAAAACTTATCACCAACGAAGAAGATATAACTACCGGTCAAGTCATCCTACTTCCGAAATTGAATCCGAACTACGACGTTCCACTTCAATCGAATTACACCCTTAACCTGGAGAAAAGCAACCTGGATGAACTTCACGTCATCAAGCAGGAATTTATCAAAAACGACCCTGTGCTCAACGGACCGGTAACTTACACCCCAAGTGCCTGGACTATCATCGTATACATAATTATCGTCATAGCTCTGGTGATTGTCACAAAACGAAGACTCCAGAGAAAATTCCAAAGAAGACGAGAAACCACCGCAGCCCTAGAACTGGAAGACGTTCGACTTCCGCCCTCGTAGCCGGAACTCGAATCTTCGGGGGGAGGTGTTATATCAGCCCCTAACAATAGACCCTTTTAATAAAGTAAAGTGCATAGCTAATCACTATTAGGATTGTATAAATATAGGTTCCGTAGAACAAAGCTTCAGTCTTGGTCAATTTGCCGTACCGATCGTACCGAACGTAGTCTTGGTCAATTTGCCGTACCGATCGTACCGAACGTAGTCTTGGTCAATTTGCCGTACCGATCGTACCGAACGTAGTCTTGTTCAATTTGTCATACCGAACGTATCGTCTCCATAAATAATATTGTATCTACATGTATTGTATTGAAACCTAAAGTAGTGTAAATAAATAGTTAGTGGTTTTTTAAAAACGTGTTTCTCGACTCGGAAACCGTAACTTTCGCAAAATAATCCAGAAAATTGTTTATCCTAATATCCTTGGTTCTAACGTCGAAATAATTATATTTTGTGCCTACTTATATACATTTGTAATGAAAGTTACAATAGCTACATCTAATTAATTAAGCTAAATTACAGATCTAAGTGAATTAATTAGAATTTAGGTAATTTATTGTGTGTGAATTTAAATATTCTGTTCTACCTTCTCATCACTTTATAATGGAAAATTTTATAGGAATTTCCCCATTTTTTAAATTACTTACATCAAACGCACTAAACTGTTTGATGTAATTATATCAATCTTAAACTACCTTTTCTTCCGGTTGAAATGACTTGTTGATCGGTAATTGTTTATGATTTCAGTTATTCGTAGGGTGAAGAAAATGGCAATCTTACATTTTTCTTCAAATTCATACGATTCATTTAACTGCCTTTAATTTTTAATCAATCTATCTGATTTAATTACGTGAGTGTTAATCTACTTTCTTGTAGCGTTAATTAACCATATTATTTTTCCATATTCGGATTTAAATTCCAGTAATTTTAGTGTGAACGTAACTGTAAGTTTTATTTTACTTCAAATTCAAACAGGAGCTATTCCTACACTTTTCCCATCGATTTTTGTCTATTATCGCCTTTCTTATCAGTCTCCGCAACAACGAGGTAATTTTTTGTGAGATTTTTTGTCTTACGTTAGTTACGGTTTCCGGGTCGAGAAACGCGTTTTTAAAAAACCACTAACTATTTATTTACACTACTTTAGGTTTCAATACAATACATGTAGATACAATATTATTTATGGAGACGATACGTTCGGTATGACAAATTGAATAAGACTACGTTCGGTACGATCGGTACGGCAAATTGACCAAGACTACGTTCGGTACGATCGGTACGGCAAATTGACCAAGACTACGTTCGGTACGATCCGTACGGCAAATTGACCAAGACTACGTTCGGTACGATCGGTACGGCAAATTGACCAAGACTACGTTCGGTACGATCGGTACGGCAAATTGACCAAGACTACGTTCGGTACGATCGTACGGCAAATTGACCAAGACTACGTTCGGTACGATCGGTACGGCAAATTGACCAAGACTACGTTCGGTACGATCGGTACGGCAAATTGACCAAGACTACGTTCGGTACGATCGGTACGGCAAATTGACCAAGACTGAAGCTTTGTTCTACGGAACCTATATTTATACAATCCTAATAGTGATTAGCTATGCACTTTACTTTATTAAAAGGGTCTATTGTTAGGGGCTGATATAACACCTCCCCCCGAAGATTCGAGTTCCGGCTACGAGGGCGGAAGTCGAACGTCTTCCAGTTCTAGGGCTGCGGTGGTTTCTCGTCTTCTTTGGAATTTTCTCTGGAGTCTTCGTTTTGTGACAATCACCAGAGCTATGACGATAATTATGTATACGATGATAGTCCAGGCACTTGGGGTGTAAGTTACCGGTCCGTTGAGCACAGGGTCGTTTTTGATAAATTCCTGCTTGATGACGTGAAGTTCATCCAGGTTGCTTTTCTCCAGGTTAAGGGTGTAATTCGATTGAAGTGGAACGTCGTAGTTCGGATTCAATTTCGGAAGTAGGATGACTTGACCGGTAGTTATATCTTCTTCGTTGGTGATAAGTTTTCGTTTTGTTGAAAGTTGACATCCTGCGGGTATGTCAAAAATATATGTTCCTTTTAGTCGAACGATTTCCCTCTGCTCGTGACAATGAAGTTGAAGTACTTCTTCTTGGGGTAGAATAACGATCCATTGGTTGGAGTTTTCTGTTTTCTGGTACATGCTGTCAGCGATCTGGACTTCCGTCTGGATACATCCTGTAGGCGTTTTCATTTCTAGAAGTTGAATTTCGCAAGGGCTGTCTTTGGACATTTGGAGAAGTGCGCTCTTATCGCAGATGAAGAAATTCGCCGATGCTTCAATGCAAGGTTCGCTTATCGGTACATAAAACAATGTGTCCTTTGCGACAAATTTTGATTTTGGTATTATGGCTTTAAATTTCCCTTTCGAAAATATAGGTAACGAGTACAAATGGTACATTTCAAATAAATAGGGATAGGTTATTGGTAAATGGAAAAGGTAAATGATTTTATTATTTAGTATAAAAGAATCGATTTTTATTAATTTTTTGAAATATGATACGTTTTCTAAGGTAACATTTAATGGTAATTGATTTGTTTTAAATTTTTCATTTAATCTTTTTAATTCGTGAAATAAGTCTGTGGTTTTAATTATACTTGGATGTACAGTGCCTAGTTTAGTGAAAACGATTGATGTTTCAATATCTTGTAAGATTGAATTTATTATCTCGAACATATTGATTATTTGGATCAATGTGTCCTTGATAAATCTAGTATAATCTCTGTTTACAGTTCCCTGAACAATTCCTGAAATTTGTTTAATTCTTGAATTTAAGATTTCTTCATTGTGCATAATTTTTGTTACTGTTTCGTTAAACTTGTTGATTAATGATACTGCTAAGGAATTTTGATTTTTTACTGAGGTGCTTAGTGCTTTTTGATTTTCTTGCAGGTTTTTAATTAATGTTTCGTATCTTTCTCCATCATTAGCGTCTAAATTACCAGTTATAGTCTTAAAAATAGATCCTAAGCCGTTAATTAAACCTCTTTTAACTCTACTTGGATGTGGCGATAATTCTATTATTCTATTTTCTACTTTTTCCTCTATAAAACTTAATATTTTTAAGTAGTTAGATACTTCGTTATAATAATGTTGATTAATAGTTAAGTGACTAGTTATATTTTCCGACTGTATTTTTAATTTGTTTATTTCGTAAATGATCGGATTTAAATCATAAAAATGAATTAAAGTGTGAGAGTATTCTTTTATTTTTGACGTACCTATTTTTAAGGGGATTATGCCGGGATTGTTTTCTAAATTTTTGTAATTTATTTCTTCTTTTCCGAAAGTTTTCGTAAGGATGCTTAACAAGCATAATCTGAAAAGAATAAAAACATTGGTTTTAGTCAAATGAATAGGTCTGTCTAAGTGGACGTTTCACGTTGTCCATATGTATTTTAGATTGTGAGCTTGTAGCGATTACTTTCCTATCTGGATTCACTGCTGTTATCAATTTCGGTTTTTCAAATTTGTTTACGTTTTTCTGCCTTATATTTTTCTTAACAAAAGCTAATTGTTCGGGTTGAAAGATTTGCGGTTTGTCACGGTCTTTATATATTTTCTCTAAAAGGTTTTCCTTATTCCTAATTAAATCAGCGTTTATTTTTGAATATAATACCTTTGTTTTATCCTTATGTTGTTGCACATAATCGTTTAACAGAATTTTATCTATTTCTAAGTTAAATGGGTCATTGTTGGTTATATGCCCGTTAATTACGTCAATAGGTTTATACTTTGTAGCTGAATGAATTGAATGATTGTAAGCTAGGATTGCGTAAATCATCTTCATCTTAACTGGGGTATTTTTGTAACCTTGTGTATTTAATATTCTCAAATGTTCATTTAATGTTGAATGAAATCTTTCTATAATACCGTTTGACTGAGGGTGGTTTGGTGAACAAAAATGAATTTGGATTCTGTGTAAAGATAAAAGTTCTGTAATCACTGAATTTTTAAATTCGGTTCCATTATCTACAATGATCATTTTAGGTATTCCATGATGTGAAAAGAAATTTATTATATTGTCAGCAATCTCCGTACTATTTAATGAGGTTAAATAGTAGGCTTGTGCATATTTTGAAAAACTATCAATTATGGTTAAAAATTTTGACTGTTCAAAAGTAAAAGTATCTAAATGAATTATTTCGAAAGGTTTCAATGCAGTTGGTGTTTGATTTAGTTGCGTTTTTACTGGTTTCCTATCGTATTTTGCTTGTTGACATATTTCGCATTGATTTATATAAGTTTGTATTGATTCTTTCATTTTTGGCCAGAAGTATTTTTCTTTTATTCTATTTAGGGTCTCCTCTATACCTCTGTGATTAGTTTTGCCTTCGTGATAATTTTGGATTGTGTCTTTAATGTCATTCTTATCAATAATATCAATCAATTTCTTTTTACAGCGTTTAAATCGTAAAGATGTCCATTTGAAATTTCGTTGTAATGCTAAAGAAAATGGTTCGTATATATCTGGGTTTTCAAAATACAGAAAATAATTTACGTCAGGTACGGTATAATTTTTAACAAAATTTACTATGTCATTTTCAAAATTATTTTGCGAAATTTGAACATTAATTCTTTGTTTTTTATCGAATAAGTTAGTTATTTTTGGTGCGGCTGGTGAATGTAGGACTGAGCTTATTATAATTTGATTTTGACCGTAATTTACTGCATGTTCGACAATGGGGATATTTATAATGGGATTACAATCTACGTTCGAATGAATCGTAATATTTTCACTTTCGTTCGCGTCTTGTTGCGTCTGTTCATTGTCGTCTACTTGTACGATAAGGGACATGTTGTCTAGGTCAGTGTTTGCGTTTTGTTCAGGAGGTTTATCAAACGTTACTGTTCTATTTGGGTCACCAATTAAATCATCGAATTGTTTCCAATAATCATTTAATTCTTTCGTATGGATTTCGATACGAGAAAGTGCGTCTGCGTTTGTATTTGCTTTACCTGGCTTATAAATAATTTGGTAGTCAAATTCTTCTAATTTAATTTTCCATCTATGTAATTTTGAACTAGGGTCTTTTAGCGAAAATAACCATTGTAAAGGTTTATGATCCGTTATAATGTTAAATTTTCTTCCATATAAATAAGGTCGAAAATATTTGGTTGCCCATACTATTGCCAAAAGTTCTTTTTCGATTGTCGAATAAATTTGCTCTGAATCATTTAATGTTCTAGAAGCGAAAGCTATTGGGAGGTCGTTACCTATTGGTCCTTGCGATAAAACTGCGCCTAACGCTACGTTCGATGCGTCGGTTGTTAGATTAAATTTCTTTGAAAAGTCTGGATATTGTAGAATTGGTTCGTTAATTAATAAATTTTTACATTTTTCAAAACAATTTACGTATTCATCATTTAATTCTATTTTTGCGCCTTTCTTTAAACATTTGGTTAAAGGTTTTGTCAATTTCGCAAAGTCTTTTATGAACTTTCGATAATAACCTAATAAACCTAAGAATCCTTTGATTTGTTTTGTTGATTTTGGAATTGGAAAATTTTTAATGGCTTTAATTTTGTCTGGATTTGGTTTTACACCTTGTGGAGTTATTATATGTCCTAAATAAGCAACTTCTTTACATAAAAATTCTGATTTGTCCAATTGAATTTTGAAATTTGATTCTCGTAGTCTTTGGAAAACTGATTTTAGTCTTTCTATGTGTTCTTGAAGAGAGGTTGAAAATACAATGATATCGTCTAAATATACTAAACATTTTTCATTTTGAATACCGCGAAGAATATTATCCATGACTCGTTGAAACGTGGCTGGGGCATTTTTTAATCCAAAAGGCATTCTTAAAAATTCGTAGTGACCATTTTCTACGTTAAAGGCTGTTTTCTCAATGTCTGTTTCAGTCATTTCAATTTGGTGATAACCGCTTGCCAAATCAAGAGTTGAAAAATACTGGCATTTTCCTAATTTATCCAAAATGTCATTAATATTTGGTAATGGGTATTTGTCATCGATTGTTTTCTCATTAAGTTTCCTGTAATCAATTACTATTCTCCATTTCTGTTTTCCAGAAGCATCTAATTTTTTTGGAACTATCCAAATTGGAGATGACCATGGTGAAGTACTTGGTCTGATAATATTTGAATCTAACATTTTTTTAATTTGATTTTGAACCTCTTGTTTATGGATAAATGGATAGCGATAAGTTTTAGTGTATACTGGAATTTCGTCAGTTAATTTAATTTGGTGTTTTATTTTGTTCGTAAAAGTTAAGGGTGCATTTTCCTGATGGAAAATATCTGAAAATTGTTCACATAACTTGATAATTTTGGCTTTTTCTTCCATGTTCAAATGGTCGGTTCTGATTTTTGATGAGTCGAATGTTTTATAATTTGGAGTATCAATGTGATTTAAGTCGAAGTTTTGAAGTTCTACTGGATCAAACTTTTCTACTGGAATTGGTGCAGAAAAATCAATTGTACTTGGTTTTACATTACTGTTTAAAATTGTTGTGAGTGCGTATCCGTTTTTCGCAATTGTTAGGCACTCAGGAATTTCACAATTTTGGATTTTTTGGTGTGGAATGATTATTTCACCATTTTGAATCGAAGTTTTTACTTTTATAACTTGTTCCATACGTGGTTGAATTGTAATTTGATTTAAATCTTTAAAACGTTTGGTTTGATATAAATGAAATTTAATTTTGGCGAAAGGTGTTATCAAGTGATTAGTATTGAAGTTAAGAACTGCCTGAAGTGTCGTTAAATTGTCAATTCCGATTAAACCGTCAAAAGTGTCATGAAATTTGAAAAGATAGAATTTTAATTTATTAGAAGGATCTAAGTTGAAAATTTTCGATGGCGGAATCGAGGCACTAAACTGATGTGATGATTTTTGGAATACGGTGGAAACAATAAATGGGTCATTTTTAATTAAGTTTGGAAAGTATTTATTTGCAATTTCTGGATTTATAAATGACTTTGTTGATCCTGAATCAATTAATAATTTAATATTATATTCTGGGAAAATTATGTACGGTAATTCGCTCATTTTTTCAGAAATTGTGTTCAAAGTTATTATTGGTGGTGTCATTTCTTTTTGACTTTTTCGGCTGGTTTGGTAAAATTTTGTTCATCATCATAATATTCAGAATTTTGTTCGTCTTCGTATTCGTTATTTGTCTCTTGTACGTTTTCGTAAATGTCTGTGTTGTATAGCTCTTCGGCTACGAAAGGAGGTTTTTGATTGTTGGCTCTATATGTATTCTGGAACATATTGGGACGATATTGGTAATTTTGGGGATTTCGGAAATTTTGATTAGACGTTGAGGGTCTCGGTTGATACGTATTTCGAGTAGACGTACTCATTGGAGTTGGCGGTGGAAGATTTTTTCTCATTGCGGAATTTGGCTTAAAGACGTTGACGTTTTGAGGTTGTTTGAAAACTTGGGCGTTACTTAGGAATTTTTGTGGTGGTAGATTTCTTGGTTGAACATTGATTGGTTGCGAAGGAAAGTTGTTTTGATTTTTGAAGAAATTATTTGGGGTATGTTGGTTGAATTGTTGACGAGAATTATAATGTGGATGTTGATTAAATTGACGAGGATTATAGTGTGAATGTTGGTTAAATTGGGGTTGATGGTTTGGTTTAAAAGAATTTGGAAATTTATTTGGGTTTTTATGAGCAAAATTTTGAAAGTACTGGACATTCTCTTCCTCAATTACGTATTGCATGGCTTCACTTAGTGACTTTGGTTTCATGCACCGTAAGGTTGTCGCTAATGGTTCCCTAAGACCTGACAAGAACGTTTTTAATGCTAAGTTTTGATATAGATTTCGTTTTAAATCTTGGGCTGCTGCAGTTTTTTCATGAGCCGTTATGTAACAGCATAATAAATTTAGGATGTGTAGAACTCTGTCGTAAAAATTCTGAGCAGTTTCATTAGGATTCTGTTTCAACATGATTAGGTCACGATTTAAACAAATTTCATCTCTTTGATCAGAGAAATTTGCTAACAGTAGTTTTTTCAGGCTTTCCCAATCGGTAGTGCCCTGTATGTTAACGATTGTTTTTGCGTTCCCTTTTAATTTTGAAATAATCGAATTTAATAAGTAAATATTCTGAAAATTTGCCGGATTGACTTTATCATAAAATTGATTTATTAAAGCTTCACTTACACTAAGGAATCTGTTAAGGTCATTTGGGTCTCCACTAAAATCTGGGATACAGGATAAATATTCGGGTTTCAATTGGTTCATTTTTGTGGTTTTTGGAGTAGGTGGGTTAAGGATTGCGGGTCTTATTACGTTTAATCGAGAATTTGAACTCGTTACGCTCAAATTTTCGAGAGTGTTGGTCAATTTGGAAAGATCTTCACTTGACATTAAATATTTGGACAATTGTTTTATAACATTAAAACGACTTACATGTGAAACACGACGATTTTCATGTCTCCGTTGTTTCTGCTTTTCCGCAATATAGGTCTCTTTGACCTTCGTTTCTGTTTCTTCTTAGCTGCTATGAGGTCCAACGGCGAAAAAGGCGATGCGTGTCCTTGACGCTGTTCGTTGTCCTCGCAAATTTGGGCGATATGGGTCCCAAACTTCGGTTGTCCTATCGTCTATGAGGTCCGACGGCGGTTGAGGCGATGCTAGTCCTGGATGCTGTGGTCCTCGCAAGATTTGGGCGATGTGGGTCCTAATCTTCGTTTGGTTCGTGGATGATCTGCGTTGAGATGATCCGTGCTGACTGCGCCAGTTACGGTTTCCGAGTCGAGAAACACGTTTTTAAAAAACCACTAACTATTTATTTACACTACTTTAGGTTTCAATACAATACATGTAGATACAATATTATTTATGGAGACGATACGTTCGGTATGACAAATTGAACAAGACTACGTTCGGTACGATCGGTACGGCAAATTGACCAAGACTACGTTCGGTACGATCGGTACGGCAAATTGACCAAGACTACGTTCGGTACGATCGGTACGGCAAATTGACCAAGACTACGTTCGGTACGATCGGTACGGCAAATTGACCAAGACTGAAGCTTTGTTCTACGGAACCTATATTTATACAATCCTAATAGTGATTAGCTATGCACTTTACTTTATTAAAAGGGTCTATTGTTAGGGGCTGATATAACACGAATCTATACTGGCTTTGTGGTGTACAATATGGTTTCTTAAGTTCAAAAATATTATAGGCAACGATATTCTGTACAGGAGACTTCATACATACTCTCCATTGTCGTACTTGGAATATTGCAATTACACTCTTTATGACTTGTTTGTAAGTTAAATAAGGATACCTGGCTTAATTGTCATTTTAAAATATTTTTTCCTAAAACTTTCTTGAAAGGCATTTTTTCCTTAAAATTTTTTATTTTGTTGTACATTTCCCTTTAAAACGGTTTTGGTGATTTGTACCAAATCTCATAAGTTAATTTAGCTGTGTAATGCCTATACCTTAAAAAATACCCAGTTTTTGACATCGAATCCTCGAGCAGGAGACCCGGATTTTTGGGTAATATAGGCCAACAGAAACAAAACGTATAGGAAGACCCCACGAGACTTTGAACATTAGGCATTGTTATTAATAATTAAACGTTAAAAATTGCACTTTTTTGACTATTTTTGATCTCAATTAAAAACTAAGTTACTTTTGGGTAAAATGGCCTTAACATCCCCTAGAGAATTAAAAGACCTTTAAAATAACTCTAAACCGACCTCGATATCTTCATTTGTTGCTGAGAAAAACGGTATAGAATGTCAAAATCGACAAATTCTTTGTTTAACAATTGTTATTGCGAAATTGACCCTGCGACATTGTTATTTTGTAAAAAGTCTGGGATTATAGTGCTTAATATGTGGTAAAAATTTCAGACCGATTCATCAAATAGTTTATTGCAAAATTCAATTTGTTTATATTTTTGCAATTTTTTTGCAATAACCGTCTACGCACAACTAAAAAAAAAAATCGCGATTCTAAGATCCTGGTGCCCTACAGAAACATTTTCTTTATCGATATCAATTGTTGAATATAACAAAAAACAATTTTAAGATTGTTTAAAAAATTAAAGAAGAAAACTTTTTTTTTTATTTTGGCACCTTATGTCATAAGCAATATCTCTGGAAATTGTTGACGAATTTTGATGTTTCTTCTTTTAATATGGGATACCGTTCTGAGCACATTACGAAGATGCGATATGTTTATTAATTTATTCATTAATTTACCACCTAATTTGTTAAAACAATTTTTTTGAATTTTTTTTTTCAAAATCATTTTTTTTTGGTCCGGTTTTCATTGTTAAACATGCAAAAGGATTGAATAAAACGTACATTATAATATTATTAACATATTTTGTTTTATTGTTATATGAAATGGTATGAACATAGTATGTTATTTATCATATTTTTGTCAAAAAATAAATTTAAAATTTATTTTTTTAATGACAATAATTCATGTATTATAGTTAAACAAGTAATTTCTATGTTTAATAATGAAAATCGTACCAAAAAAATTTGATTTTCCACGAAAAAAATTTTTTACAAAAAATTGTTTCAACAAATTAGGTGGTAAATTAATGAATAAATTAATAAACAAATCGCATTTTCGTAATGTGCTCAGAACAGTACCCCAAATCAAAAGAAGAAACATCAAAATTCGTCAACAATTTCCAGAGATATTGCTTATGACATAAGGTGCCAAAATTTAAAAAAATGTTTTTATTCTTTAATTTTTTAATCAATCTTAAAATTGTTTTTTATCATATTCAACAATTGATATCGATAAAGAAAATGTTTCTGTAGGGCACCAGGATCTTAGAATCGCGATTTTTTTTTCGTTGTGCGTAGATGATAATTGCAAAAAAATTGCAAAAATATAAACAAATTGAATTTTGCAATAAACTATTTGATGAATCGATCTAAATTTTTTACCACATATATATAATTCCCAACTTTTTACAAAATAACAATGCCGCAGGTTTAATTTCGCAATAACAATTGTTTAACAAACAATTTGTCCATTTTGACATTCTATACCATTTTTCTCAGCAACAAATGAAGATATCGAGGTCAGTTTAGAGTCATTTTAAAGGTCTTTTAATTCCCTAGAGGATGATAGGGCCATTTTATCCTAAAGTAACTTAGTTTTTAATTGAGATCAAAAATAGTCAAAAAAGTGCATTTTTTGACGTTTAATTGTTAATAACAATGCCTAATGTTCAGTCTTGTGGGGTCTTCCTATACGTTTTGTTTGTGTTGGCCCATATTACCTAAAAATCCAGGTCTCCTTCTCGAGGATTCGATGTCATGGTGAAATACTTATTTGCTTGGCCTAAAAATATTTACTATTAATAAGAGAAAATTTTAATATTCATTATTAAATTTATTTTGTAAACGGTGGTCCCATTTTGTCTGTCCATAGGACAAAGTCTTACCATGTCACACATCGCCATTTTTCCCCCTAAACTTCAACCTCAAATTAAAGAACGGAGCAGTATTTTGTATTTCGACACAGATTCGATGAACTTTCCAAACCGGGAAACTTAGTTTTACGTATGCGATTCCTTTCTCCGTCTCTCTCATTCTCGCGATGCCTATCTGACCAGACAAACTGCGTACAAGTGAATCTCCTTTGAATCGTCGATAATAAAGAAAATCTTCCTCCTCCCTCCCTCCCGAACGGTTAGCGGTTGGCGACTCCCGCGTCTCATAGAGATTGGTAACTATATCTTTATTTATAAGTCACGAGGTAAACCGGGATCTAACAGGCCGATTGCGCAATACCGGCTTAATATACGGTGCATCGCCGTAATGTTGATTAATACGTCGAGAATCGGATTCAGCGAGATTCCAGGGAGATTCCTGAGGATGGAATGGTAAAAAATAAAGAAGCCTCGCAGATTACTATTTTATATAATGGAAACGGGACTTTTAATGGGCATGGTTAGATAGATATCAGCCGTGAAAAAAATTTTCAACGGCAGCCAGATGGTTAACTTAGCAATGCGATGGTCAAACGTTGGATCACAAGGGACGGGGGTGGATGCAATAAATTTTTGGACGTATTTTTATTCACCGACAAGGTTGTAGGGGAAAATATACTCCACAAAAATAATACAAAAAGACTAGGCTAAAAAACTAATTTTAAGAGTTATAAATCCAATTTAAGAACATTAAAAATAAGTGGACCAAGCTTTCTTTTTGGTAAATTTATCTAGTATTGCATTCGTTAACGAAGTCGAAAAAAGAGAAATTAAAATGCGCTTTTCAGTTTTTTGGTATAAAATCTCGGTCGAGTTCGTTAATGGGCCAAATTGGTCCAGCGGTTTCAAAATGGCGGCTTGTTATTAAAAAAAAATCAAAAATCTTTAATTTTGCGTCTGAGAAAAAAATTTTACTTAGGTTTTTTGTTGATTTTGTAGAGGCGAACAACTTTTGTATAAAATGTTTTTTCGAGAAATGTACAGAAAAAAAAATTTAAAAAAAAAAATTTTTTTTCGCGTCTGAGAGAAAAATGTTACTTAGGTTTTTTGTTGCTCTTATAGAGGCGAACGACTTTTGTATAAAACATATCTTTGAGAGAAGTACATAAAAAAAGTTATATGCAAAAAGTTAGAAATTTTGACGTCTAACCCATAAATCTACCTTTCAGCCTGGCATGTCATGGTGTTTTTTTAGACCTTCTGGGATAAACATTTAGAATAACTTGTAAACCATTTGATCAATATGGTTGGAATTTAGCACATCTTAAAAACACATTAGATGCCTCATTTTTAATAAGTTATACTAAATGTTGTTGTTGTTGTTGTTAATATCAAATTTAGTACCACCCAAATAACTTTTAGGATCTTAAAATATCTGTATAAATTTTTTCCAGCTTTTTCTCTATCTACACTGGACTAATTGTCTCTCAACGCAAAATAAAACTATAAAACGTGTTGCGGGACACGCGTTAGGAACTTTAGTTCCTTTTAATTAACAACCAAATTTTTGAAAAAAATGGAATTGAATATTTAAAGTGAAGTTTGAACTGGTAAAGTTTACTTTTGAGAATCTTTCGTTTCTTTTGGCTTTTGGCTTAATGCAATCCAAACATTGCTACCTACAGGGCTCTGAGAAGAACCTGTACCAGCTAAATGTAATGTTGCTGAACAATAAAGGCGTGTTAATTACCTCACTTCAGCAAAAGCATGTAAAATTTTACCTATAAATGCAATGGAACCGTGCCTCTGTGAGGTATGTAAGATTGTTATTCGCTTATGACGATTAGACGCTTAGACGAAATAGTTGGACCTGCCTTACAAAAAGATGTAACTAAAAAGCCATTATCTCCAGAATTCTTTTCCATGTGTTTCACGCTCCCAATGCTAATGCTAAATTAGGGCAAAGTTCAGATTTACGAACTTTCAAGATTACGGCATTAAGGGAGTTACGGCTAATACTAAATTAGAGACTGTGTAAACAGCCACGTCTATTACTAGGTGATTCAACTTTTAAGTTACGACTACTACTAATGTTGCTTTAAATAAAAGCTGTATAAATCCACCTTTAATAACGCAAAATCGTTACAACTCAAATCCAAAACAATGTAAACAAAGAAAATTTGCCTCACAATGGCGGCCATATACCACGTGACTAGTCTGGCCAATAAAAATAGAGACCGTTGTAAATCCTCCAAATTCTTAAAGTGGCATTCCATGATGAAGGTTAAGAAGAAAGAAAAGTCTTCGCCACGTATATGTAACGTCTATTTCAAAAGGTGACCGGTTTCGGCTTACGCCATCATCAGACCTCATTCCTCAAGCACTGTTGAAGGAACCAGATCTTCAGTAGTGTCTGCTTCCTCTTGACCATCGCATCCTGGTAGTGGAGAACTAAAGTAGCTCGACTAGCTGTTCTCCACTACCAGGATGCGATGGTCAAGAGGAAGCAGACACTACTGAAGATCTGGTTCCTTCAACAGTGCTTGAGGAATGAGGTCTGATGATGGCGTAAGCCGAAACCGGTCACCTTTTGAAATAGACGTTACATATACGTGGCGAAGACTTTTCTTTCTTCTTAACCTTTAAAAATAGAGACATTGATTGTCGCCACTGTTCATAGTACAGTCACTGTAGAGATAGCGAGCGACTGGGCAGCGTTCGTAGCGGCTCGGCAGCGTTCGCTCCGGTAACGCATTCCGGTAACGCATTCCATTTAACGGTCAGATTTTTTGCTGCGCGACCACCCTCGCTCCCAAACCCCTGGCGTAAGGAACTAAAGTTCCAAAAACAAAAATTTGTAAAGCAGAGAAAATTAAAGAACTAGTTAAGAAAGCAATACACAAATCAGATCATCGACCAAAAATCAAATACCAAACACGCCCATGTTTCTAATATTTCCAATTTGCGATAAAATTATGTGAGCAGGTGCCTGGCGACACGACCGATAATTCTCCGGGTATAAATTGTTACGTTCGAACCCGGCCCGGAGTCGACGTATCGGGTTCCCGGTCCGGGAAAGCGATCCCGATCCGGACGCGAGATAGCGTCGCGATAAAAATGCGTTCGGCGTCGTGTTCTGACGCTCGATTTGTCCGCTGCGAGAAACGAGATCTCTCTCGACGAGGAGACGACGCGACGGGAGGAAGAAGATATTTTTTGACACTTCGAGCGTAACACGATAGAGAGGAGAACTCGAGACAGACGAAGAGAGAGAGAGAGAGAGAGCTAAACGGTTGTGAGGTTAACTATTGGTTTAATAAGGCATTCCAACGGCCTGTCAAAAATAAATCCAATATGGCCGTCGTGGGCAAACAACTTGGTTATGTCATCTGTGACTATTTATCGAAAAGTGTTTTATTTTATGTTTTTGAGAGTGAGGTAAGTTGTTTTCATATTTTTAAAGTGTACAGTACTGTTTTTTCGAACAATGATGGTCTGGTATGCTTTCATTTGTGCTTTGCTGTGGTAACTATGGGTCAAAACTAAATATGAAACGATATCCATGTTGGTGACAGGCGGATCTCCAAGAATAGACTTGTCCAAATCTTCAACTTTCAATGTAAATGGATCCACATTATCGGCTTCTTTAGATAACTGCAAAAAATATATATAGAAATGCAAACACAAAATTTTAGTAAGTATTTTCGAGCTTACTGTTCGCCAACATGGCGATTTTCCAACAATAATGTCTTTAAATATTCACTCTGCGTCTTAAAAAGTATATAGGCACTAACAAACCGATAAAACTTTCTAAAAATCACCTTTTCACCAACAAACAACATAACCATGAACACTTTCTTATGGCGCTGTCGAACTGTCAAACTTTGTTTACCCACAGCCGCCATATTGTCGCGATGCGGCGCCAATTAGCGAAAATAGGTCGCCGTCTAAGCTTATTCAGCACCGAGGCGACCTTAAACCGAAGGACGATACGACTCTCGGACAGGTACGACATCACGTTAGTAAACATTCCGCTTGTATTTATACAGCTCGATCATAACGATCAGGGAGTCAGTCTGTCACCCAGTATCACGTCACGCTGCCCGTCTGAGAGCCCGTCATTTCGGCATGCCGCTAATTGGAGGAGCCTCGCGCCTGCTGCCCTTCGTCATCCGACAGTAAGCAACCACCTCCCTTTGACCTTTTTCTCACTTCTTGCCATCTGCTCATTTGCCTTAATTTTGTGTTATGATGTTCTCTCCCCTATATTTAATGCTCCAATAAATATTGTCTGTTTCACCATGTCTCCTTTTTAGTCTCCACCGAGCTACACCCCCAACCCGAGCACCCCCTTTGGACCCTAGGTCCTCAGGCGTGTGACAATATTGGATATCCCGTGGTTTGGAATGCCTAATTAGGTATAACTAGTCCTACATTATTTGGCTGCTCGACAGTCAGATGAGTTTTCATGTCGTAGTTTCTGAAGGGCCACTGTGATTCATCTTTTAATAACTAAAATGTTTACTTATCTTCTGTATACATAAAAATGAATTGCTCTTCGTTTGTCTCGCTTAAGCTCGAGAATGGCTGGACCGACTTTACTAATTTTGATCTTGAAATATTTGTGGAAGTTCAGGGAAGGTTTTCGGAAATCCTAAAAAAGGTGCGTTTTGTAATTTGACATTTGTAATCAAACAAATTAAAGTATAGTGTCAGTTGGTTGTCAACTAAATAAATATCAAGACGATTATTAAAATCTGTCACCAGTTTGTCAGTGCGAGAGAGCTTCATCGATTTTAAAATGCCAAGGAGAAGACGACCTGACTTGGGTCGTGGAAGTCAATCAAACGTGCGACGAGCCACCTTACGTGCAAATAGCACTGACGACCAGCGAGAGACAGATAACGATAACACTATCTAAGATGCTAAGTATCCATAGCACCTTAATCTCCATCGATTTCCCTATTTTTCGGCCATCACTCTGTACAACTTTTCTTACGTATTCCGGCGCAAAGTACGTGAGTGGCGCGAAATATATCGAGCAATGATGTGATCTCCGAGAACACGTATAGAGTGGCTACCATCACGAAGTTTCAGCGAGGAGCACGACTCCAATTTTTAATGTTTAAACATATGTCATGATCCATTTTTGTTGCAGCATCGCGGAACATGACTTTACTCAATGCAACGCCCGCTATTAAACACGAAACGGATTTATTGAAACGGATCCGGACGGGAAAAATCGCGGTATGGACATGTACGTAGCCGAGAGCGAGTGGGAACTTATCGGAGAGAGAAATTTAAGTTGCGCTCGCTGGATTAATATGTGAGAAAGTACATGTGGTACAAATAGTGATGTTGCAATTATTCGAAGACGACGAATGATAAGAATGAAGCTACCTTCAACAAGTTGACCAAAACAGAAATTTCGCACATTATAAAAATCTTCTTTACTTAGACAGTAAATAATTTTGAGCCTCCTATATTAATCTCGTTTCTGTTATTTATTTCCTGTATTTCCAGTAAAATACAAGGCTGTAAAATACCAAACTGAGCATGAGTGCAACTCGTAATTATACCTTCAAATAGCTAAATATATGCCAAGTTCTACTATATCATTTAATTTTCTTTATACAAAATCTCAGTGAATAGTAATAACAACAAAACAAGTCCTAAAAACCGAGTAACCAAAGATGGTTAAATAATTACCAAGTTCCAATATATCACTTAATTACGGTTAACTTTTCATTATAGAGAATCTCGGTTAACAGTAATAATAACGAAACGAGTTGAAATATGACGTATTATCGTGTATGATGTGTATGAGAATGAGAGAAAGAGAGATGATTCGATTGTGAGGCTTTTGTTCACACGAGTCGAACTCGAACCATTAGGATCAATTATTTGGGATGTGTTCTACATATCACGCTCAGCCTGAATCAGAGATGCGAACGTGCACACGTATCTCGAGATAATCTCAGCAATGGCATGCATCGTGCTTATTAACTTAATTTCGCCAAATTGAAGCGGGCGAATATATTCGGAGAGTGATCTCTTTCATCGTCTCCTTCGGTGTTATTCCTCGCCTTTTAGGCGAATCAAATTAGATTTTGTGTAGACGGGTTTGACAGTTGGTAA
Source organism: Cryptocephalus moraei (assembly GCA_946251905.1). Taxonomy (NCBI): domain Eukaryota; kingdom Metazoa; phylum Arthropoda; class Insecta; order Coleoptera; family Chrysomelidae; genus Cryptocephalus; species Cryptocephalus moraei. The sequence goes on along the minus strand of OX276465.1, from coordinate 16,415,625 downwards.
AGGTAGTTTGAGATATTACAAGAAGGCTCTCATCTAGAGATTCATCAATTTTTTAGTGGAACAATTATTAAATTAACAATTAATGTGCCAAAATCACTCTTTTATTTATAACTCCAAATGGCTTAGATTTAGGCGTTTGCGGTTAATAACAAACCTTTTAGAGAAAACAATTATCTTTAAAATGAGACTTTCTAAATTAAAATTTCACTATAAATAAAAAAATTATTGCAAAAAAAATGACACAATTGGCTGTTTTAAAATATTGTTAATAACTTTTTAATTAGTTGTTCTAATTAAGTGAAATGTTTATAACTTGTGAGCTGTCATGTACTATATAAGTATTGTCACACGCCTGAGGACCTAGAGTCCAAAGGGGGTGCTCGGGTTGGAGGTGTAGCTCGGTGGCGACTAAAAAGAAGACATGGTGAAACAGACAATATTTATTGGAGCATTAAATATAGGGGAGAGAACATCATAAAACAAAATTAAGGTGAGGTGGTTGCTTACTGTTGGATGACGAAGGGCAGCAGGCGCGAGGCTCCTCCAATTAGCGGCATGCCGAAAGGACGGGCTCCCAGACGGGCAGCGTGACGTGATACTAGGTGACTGACTGACTCCCCCATCGTTATGATCCCCCTGTATTAATATGTGCGGGATGTTTATAAACGTGATGTCGTACCTGTCCGAGAGTCGTATCGTCCTTCGGTTTAAGGTCGCCTCGGTGCTGAATAAGCTTAGACGGCGACCTATTTTCGCTAATTGGGCCCGCATCGCGACAGTATGCAAAAGATGGGCTCGATCGGTTGAGTAGTTTTTGCAAAATTCTAATTGTTTTTCCCGTTTCTTGAAAAACTCAACAATTTCTAAGTCCTGTCCAGTCGATTTTTCTAAATGGATCTTAACAAACTTGGGCTCATCCTCTTCGTAAAGACTTATATTAACGTTATATGTAAAAAAACAATAAATTTTGTAAAGTTTATTTATAAAAAGGGCTTAACAAAAAGTATAAGTTTTTAAGCTTATAAACATTTACAATAACTTGGTTGGTTTTTGCTTAAACTGTATGGCAATGATTTATTCGAAAAGCTGATTCAAAAATACGCATTTAAAAAGAAAAAAAAACTATAAAACGTGTTGCGGGACACGCGTTAGGAACTTTAGTTCCTTTTAATTAACAACCAAATTTTTGAAAAAAATGGAATTGAATATTTAAAGTGAAGTTTGAACTGGTAAAGTTTACTTTTGAGAATCTTTCGTTTCTTTTGGCTTTTAGCTTAATGCAATCCAATCATTGCTACCGACAGGGCTCTGAGAAGAACCTGTACCAGCTAAATGTAATGTTGCTGAACAATAAAGGCGTGTTAATTACCTCACTTCAGCAAAAGCATGTAAAATTTTACCAATAAATGCAATGGAACCGTGCCTCTGTGAGGTATGTAAGATTGTTATTCGCTTATGACGATTAGACGCTTAGACGAAATAGTTGGACCTGCCTTACAAAAAGATGTAACTAAAAAGCCATTATCTCCAGAATTCTTTTCCATGTGTTTCACGCTCCCAATGCTAATGCTAAATTAGGGCAAAGTTCAGATTTACGAACTTTCAAGGTTACGGCATTAAGGGAGTTACGGCTAATACTAAATTAGAGACTGTGTAAACAGCCACGTCTATTTCTAGGTGATTCAACTTTTAAGTTACGACTACTACTAATGTTGCTTTAAATAAAAGCTGTATAAATCCACCTTTAATAACGCAAAAACGTTACAACTCAAATCCAAAACAATGTAAACAAAGAAAATTTGCCTCACAATGGCGGCCATATACCACGTGACTAGTCTGGCCAATAAAAATAGAGACATTGATTGTCGCCACTGTTCATAGTACAGTCACTGTAGAGATAGCGAGCGACTCGGCAGCGTTCGTAGCGGCTCGGCAGCGTTCGCTCCGGTAACGCATTCCGGTAACGCATTCCATTTAACGGTCAGATTTTTTGCTGCGCGACCACCCTCGCTCCCAAACCCCTGGCGTAAGGAACTAAAGTTACAAAAATAAAGCCCCAGAACCTTTGTGAGCCAAGATAGCCCTTTTTTAAATAAATTCACCGTCGCTACAATAATTAATATTAAAGGCTGAAAATAACAAGGTTTTTAGAAGAAGAGTTGAAGTTTCCAATGGCACTTTCAGCGTTTAAAAAACCGAATATTGTTTAACGAAGAGCATTATAAACAAAGAGTAATTGTGCGTTGATTACTTTCCTGCTCGGAGTCCACGGAGTGGGGGAAGCCGACTGGGCGCTTGGCATAGGTCTTCTTGTAAGATCTCAAACTACCTTTTCCAACTGCCAAACCCGTCCACACAATTTTTTACAAAAACACCCTCTTTTCTTTCTAGTTTGATTCGCCTATTTGGTGTGTCTCCTCCGCGATTCGTGGAAATTTCACGGAATCCAATTATGGAAGAAGACTGTGAAGAACCAGAACGAAGAAAGGTAGCTGGCCGCCCTCGGATCGTTCGAACTGAAACGAGGGGAAGACCGAGAAAGGAGTATCAGTACAAAGACGAGGAAGCAGGGAACTGTGAAGAAGCTTTGGTTTCCGAAATACCTATGGCGACTGCCTTAAATTCGCCAGAAGCCGAAGAATGGTACGAAGCCATGGAGGAAGAAATGAAATCAATCATCAAGAATGAAACCTGGGAACTCGTTCCACGTCCTACCAATTGTGAAACGATCGGGAGTCGCATGACCTTACGAAACAAGTTTGCAGCAAATGGAGAAATTGTAAAGAGGAAAGCTCGGCTAGTAGCTCAAGGGTTTAACCAGAAGCCAGGAGTTCACTTTAAGGAAACCTTTGCCCCTGTAGTCAGGTTAAGTACCATCCGTCTCCTGACCTCAATTGCCGTACAGTTCGACATGAAAATGAGGCAACTCGACGTTACTAGCGCCTATCTAAATGGTGAACTGAACGAAGAGCTGTTTATGGAACCCCCAAAACAGCTGTTTCAACTTCTTGAGAGGATCCAGTTAGAGAAGGACGATTTAGGAAAGAAAGCGAAAGACATGCTTGAAGAACTTAAGAAGGGAGATCGAGTTTGTAAATTGAAAAAAGCCCTGTATGGGTTAAAGCAGGCTGGAAGAAGCTGGTACAACAAACTCAGCGATGTTTTGAAGGAGTATGGAGCATCGCCGACAAGTGGTGACCCCTGCCTTTATAAGATGGGTAGAGGATCCGGACTAATCCTAATAGCTATTTACGTCGACGATATCATAATTGTCGCAAGAAAATCTGGGGCACCAGAAGAACTTATTAACTTCTTATCAAAAAGATTTGGAGTGAAAGATCTTGGAGAAATCAAGAATTACCTGGGAGTGGAGTTTCGAAGAAAGAAGGACACAATATCCTTACACCAAAAGGGATACATTATGGAGCTCCTCAATAGGTTCGGAATGAGCGACGCAAAATCAGTTAGTACTCCCATCAGTGCCGGGACAAAGCTGCCCAAGAACGACAAAGGACCAACTAAAGATATCCCATTCCGGTAACTTGTAGGAGCATTGACCTATTTGGCTGTCTGCACTAGGCCTGATATTAGTTATGCGGTTAGTTATCTCGGACAGTTTAACAATTGTTTCCCGACGGAACATTGGGCTGCAGCGAAGCGTGTGCTTCGGTACCTGAAGGGAACCATCGACCTAGGACTGATCTTCAGTAGACACACCGAATCCACCAAGGGATATGTGGATGCAGATTGGGGTGGATGTCTTATTGATCGACGTTCCTACACTGGATTTGTGTTCATGTATGGAGGAAACCCGATATCTTGGGATTCCAGGAAACAAAGGACCGTCGCGCTATCTTCCACAGAGGCAGAATACATGGGAATGGCCGACGCCGTCAAAGAGGCAATACACTTGAAATCATTCCTCAAAGAATTAGGACTGGAGGATTCATCAGCAGTCTCGATCTTCGAAGACAACATGGGAGCCCTCAAATTGGCAGAAAATCCCATATTCCATGCCCGTACGAAGCATATAGACATCAGACACCATTTTCTACGAGACGCTGTAAGAGAGAAGATCGTCGACCTTCACTACGTGCCTACCGAAAGAATGGTGGCTGATATCCTTACAAAGGCATTACCCGGACCTCGGCATTTCCAGATCCTAGAAATGATCGGACTGAAGATGTCATAGAGTGCGCGTATACGACCGCGAGGGGAAGCGTTAGAAAGATACCTATGCGCGTTCGACGCGACACATCTAGTTTTTGTAAACGTTCTGTATCATTGTTCGATTTGTCACTTGTATTATTAGCTGTCATTTTATCACCGATAATAGATTAGTATCGAATTGCTCGGCGTTATCATTATCTACCAATATCAAACGATATTGGAAACAGCATATACCTGCTCTCTGCTCTAACAATTTTCCTCCGGTTCCTCTACGGGCGCGTTATATGTTATTAATTTTTCCTCCGGTTCCATCACTTTTGTCATGCGTTACTTAAGCCGCTTAACTCCGAGTAATCCCGTAAAGCATTGCTCGGCTTTAGGAATTCTTATTTCCTATTTTGAATACGTTTCACATTTCGGTTATGTTAAGTGCTTCGAAGATGTAATCTAATCTTCGTCTCCCCACGGAATTTACGGTCGACTTTTCCGTGGCTACCAATTGAATTTGTCGTGACTTGTGGGCAACACGTCCGATTGTCCGACGGATATTTAAATTTACTGCCGACAAATAATTAACATATAAATTCAGATTTTGGGTCACCCGAAAACTTACGGTATATCTAAATTATTTTAATGAGTCCGGAGTTTACGTTCGGCGTCGCCTTTAAAAACATCCCGATTTCCGATAATTTTTCTATAAATTTCGCTTCAGATACAGAAAACATCTATATGGTTTAAATGATTAGCATACAATTTCCATCAAACGCCCATAAACATCTGGAAATTATCGGCTATCAAACGTGTGTTCAATTAAAAATTTAAATCCCCTCGATGACGATACGCCCGAACGTCTCTCGGCAGAAATAGATTTCGTAATCTACAAATAATCTACACACAAAAAAATAATTATCAACTATAATAAAAATATATTTCGTTATTGAAAATGTGAAATCACAAGGATTTTATTGCTTGGTGTTTGACCAAAAGAAATAAAATTAATAAATGTAAAAATTAATTTTAATTGTCAATTAATAAATCAAATGAAAGATACAATAGATAAACATGCAATAATAGATAAAAAAAATTAATTATATATATTTTTTTTAAATATCAATTGAGGCAGTGTACTTCCTTGGGTCTGTCTAATTAATTTATGTATGTTAATAATGTATGTTATTATATATTATGGATATCCTATATAATGATGTTCTTGTATGTATTGTCCTTCCTCACCATCTCTCTCAAGAGAACATAGGCATTAAATTAAGTAACCAGTTGGAATTTCTGGGTTTTTCGCATATATATGTCTGTTTGTACTCTTAGACTACACGTGTGCCGAATTTTAGGGTCCTACCCATCCTACAATCTTTATATATTAGATTTTTAACGCCGCTGCTACTAACTTCACGTCGAGGTTCGTCAAGTTAGTTGCAGAGAAATGACGTCGGCGTGCGAACGGTCAACACAGCGTCGCCGTCGAGAAATCGAAGAAATGGGCCTTAAAAGTCGTAGCAAAATGTCAGTCTGTGGCGTTATTTATTGCTAAATAAAGCACAGTTACAGCGAAGAAAATGGGGGTTTGTTCGATCTAATGGCCGAATCTTCCACCGATCATGTAATGTACTTATTACCAGTGTTGTTAAGTAATTAATTACAATTACTTGGAAATTGTAATTGAAGCAGTAATTAATTACTTGCTTTCCAATTGTAATTGACTAGTAACTCAATTACTCGTTTCGGTACAATTACAATTACTTTTAACAATTACATTCTACAAAAGTGCTTTTAGTATTTTTACTAGGTAATAATGTAAGTAGCTTAAAGTTGCTTATTGTGGGTTCTGACTACCTGGTTTCTTTAACGCAACTCTATCCCTGTCCCAACCAGTGAATAGCATTAACGATTATCCTTAAGTATCCCATTAGGGTCGTGTTTCTAGTAAACGGCTCATTTCGGTGTTGGGGATGGTCGTTTACAACATTTTACCCTCTCAAAGGTCTTTTCTGATTGGGTGTTCCTTCATGCCCTTATTTATTTATTTATTTAAAAGAGAATTTGTAATTGCAATTACAATCGCATATTTTGTAATTGTAATTGTAATTAATTACTATTTACTCGAAGTAATTGTAATTGTAAGAATTGTAAGAAATTGTAGAAATTTAATAATACAATTTTTAAATACTAGTTAGGTTGTTTTTAATTTTCCCCAAAAAAATCTAAAATATTTCTATAAATGCTAAAAATTACATTAATTCAAATTACCGAATACCAACGAACAGTATTAACATAGTCAAAACCAAATTATACCCGAAGGTGTATAAGGTACTAACGAAGTATATTGCAATCAAATTAAAATTTTAAAAATTCCAACCTTAATTTAGTGGTCGCCTGTTTTCTCGGTGTGTATTCCACCTGTTCGCCTGTCGTTTTAATTACCTGAAACGCCGACCGAGGTGGGCGGACTAACCGAAAATTATACGGAACCTTAAATTTTTGAAGAAGTAATTAATTTGCATAGTTCGACTATTTCTATGCGATCGACACCAGCGGTAACGGCTACGAGAGATATTCGTAATTAAAACTGATCAATGGGTTTATATGCGTCGATGACGAAACCGGCATCGGACAATAAGATCGAATGCGATTTATCGGGAGTTATTAAAACGGCGAGAGACGTAATTTATAGTTTAACGTATTTACTGCGTATAAATTACGCGGTTTGATTGTTTAAATCCGTCGTTTACGAGGAGACTTTTTTGTTAAATTTTGTAATTACCGATAATTAATTTTAATGGTACGTTAAATTTCCTTGATTTAACAGCGCCAGGTACGATCGATTTTAGCTGCATAATTAATAATAATTTATGCAGCGAACGTAATGGGATCCTAACTCGACGTCGTCGATCACCAACTCAAGAATATCGCTTTGAAATAAATTAGAGCAGCCCTTACTAGACTTCACTTCCTGACATTTTACAACTCAAATTATCAAATTATAAAATCTAGAACAATTTTTATTTTCACAAAGCCTACTCGTATTAGGTTATATATAATAATAATTAATAGTAATAAGAAAGTCAATTAAGTGTACTGGTACTATGTACTGTGGTACTATGTGTAGTTTGGAGATCAGGGCCTGACGTGATCTCTTGAAGTTCTTGTAGTTTGGGGAGAGGGCGTGACGTGCTCTCCGGGGTGGACCTGAGGGCGTAACGTGCAGGTCCGGGTTGAAGTTCTTGTAATTTGGAGAGAGGGCGTGAGGTGCTCACCGGGTTGAAGTTCGTGAGGTTATGGTTTGTCGGGTTGAGTGGCGTGAAGAACACACTGTCGTTTTGAGCATACATCGTATACTGGTTTATTACCAAAAATTCATAAGTTTTTATATATCTTCAAATTACATTGGTTAAATGGCAAATTAAGTTTTGTTAATTTTTTCTTCATTCCTCCATAACATATTGTAACGTTTATTCTAATTTATTTACACTGTTCTTAATTACACACTACACTACCTAATTTATGTAGACTATTACTTAACTAATTAATTTATATAACACACTCTTAATTGCTAAATTATTTATACAAATACAATTGTCGTTTTTCGCGCTGTTTACTCTCGCGGATTCCCGTCTAATCTCCTCTCGGACCGCAAACCCGTGTTTATATACATATCTCAATTGTATTCGAGAAGATTCCGGTTCATTCTTTTCCCAAATAATGTTTATTCTAGAAAGGCCCGGAACGTAATAGATCATGATGTTTGCGGAACGTTCGGGGAGGTTTTTATTGTCCAATTAAACGGAGCGGCCTTCTCTCTTTGAATTACACCGCTCTCGTGGGATAAGAGACGCCCTGCGTGCCGATGTTTATATTTCGCGTTACAATACATATGTGCTTATGTATGTGGAATACAACTTTTATTTTTTTAAAAAGTGGGAAATCGATAACTGCTTCATTGATTTCATCTTACTTTTACAAAATTCATTTTCACATTTTAATTACATTTGCGGCCATATCAGAACCATTTACATTAAGAAAATAAGCTTCTACGTCTCTCAAACTTGAGAAAGACTTGTCACATTTGATGTAGGAACAATTTCAAGTTCTTCGTCTTCAGGATCTGAATCTGATGTGGTAGTAATTACTTGTCCATCTTCAGAAATGCAGTCGATGATAGTCGATTCCTCAGTCTCTGTTGCTACATCGCTATCAATTGATGCAAATTGTTTCAAATCAAACAAAACATCACATGCCATCACAAAACCAATTGAAGGCAACTTGGTCCACAGTAAATCTTTCAGAATTGGAAAAATTTCTTCTGTGTTCACCACTGACACCTTTTCGATAGAAATTTCTCACTTCTTCTTTATTTTGTAACAACATTGTTAATTGTGTCTTGCCTAATTTAAATTTTTCGGCCAATTTCCTACTACTTAAACCACTATTTTCATTAAAATGTATAATATCGATTTTTTCCTTAAGATAAAGTAGTTTTCTTTTTCCGACCATACTCAAAATTGAAAGAATTTAACAGGTCAAAATTTAGAATAACACTGAATTTAAAAACACATTTCATTCTTTAAGAAACGCCCAGAGATTATAACAATAAAGTAACATAGATCTATATTAGCATTTACAGCTTGTTGGGTTTAACCGTTGATTGAAGAGGGGTGAAGATGCGCCACCAGTGCGGAAAAAGTGTTAACACCAAAAGTGTGCTGGGAATCGCCTAGCCATCTGTTGACCAGCACAGCGAATCTTCGGACTTAAGTAACAATATGTTTGAGGATGACAATTTGCCAAGAAAGTAGAAAACTACCTCTATGATCCCTACAGCGTTGCCGAACCCCGGCTCGGAGCACGGTATCGCGCTCAACCGTGCCTCAACCCTCATGCGATAATATTTAAAGCGTATGAAAAGGAAGATTTTAGGAGTGCGGTTTACGGTTTGGCGTTTACGAGACGTTTGAAAATGTAATACCATTCACGACCATGGTTTTTAATAAATTGTTGAAGAGCCCTTTTTCACTTAATAGAATTTTTTCTTAAAATTAGTGTATTCTTGAAATATTTTTTAGATTGAGTGTTAATTTGTTAGGTACTAATAAAAAACCTTGCAAAAATAACCACCAAAATAAATATTTTTTAGGAAAACAAAAAAAAACGCTTTATAGCGATTGAAATGTTTTTTGAAAACGTTCCCATTTCGAAAGTTTTGCGGTTGTATAACAAAAAAAAAATAGAAATTAGAAATGTCCCTTACAAACGAGGCGATGGTTCCTAAATCTATATTGCTCTGCCTTTGTCATTCAATTTAAAATAAATTTTCAAAGTGCAGGCAATTAACAAAATTGTTATTTAAACTGTTACGACGTAACAAAGATTTTAGTAAATGCCGAACAAACCGTCTTGCTCAGAATACAGTGTGAATCTTGTTTATTATCAGATAAAGATTTGGCTCGGTAATGAACTATCTTCACAAGATCGGGGCTGGCAAAGAACAAAGTTCGTGTTATTACTGACAATGACAGATAAACAGATAAAGATAAATGACAATAACAATGACAGATAAACCTCCAGCGCCCAAAGAACAACTTGAACGGATAATAAGAAAATTGTTATGCCGTGTACACGCTCATATTTTCATTTCAATAACAAACGATTTTAAAATAACATATGGTTCTGTCACTTTTATCAGCTATGTAATAGGTATTTATGATACAAGTGTGAAAAGTGCATGTTGCTTACACAACGAGAGCAGCGAGTAATGTAATTCAAACAAGTGCCTTAAACGCACTTTTCTCACGTGTATCATACAAGATTTTTTCTCATTCACAAATAATAATTAAGATGTTTCGAAAAATATCTGAAACAAGTCAGATTCTGAACTATTCAAAGTTACAATCCAACTATATTAGAAATCACTGTAACCAAGGTAATGAAAGTTCGTTTCGTAAAAAAAACTCTCAAACTGACAGCTACTTTTGGTCGAATCAGGTCGAATCTATTTTTATTTTTCGCACTAGTGCGAAAAGTAAGTTCTTTTTGCACTAGTGCGAAAAGTAAAACAAGTGCATTAAAATTGCGCTTTTCACACTAAAGTGACAATCGAAAAGTACAACTTTTCAATCGTGAATAAGAAAAAATATATATTATTACGTCCTTCAAATACAGCAAACATTTAAAATATGATAGAACATAAGTTAAATAAATTATTAGATGTGAAATTAACATTATTCATATTTATTCAAGGACGTTTGTAGACAATGAAAAAACCTTAAAAATGATGTTTTGCATACCATGATCGGACCGTTTTTAACTAAGAAAAACCGCGAAAACGATGAAAAAGGACTTTTCTACATTTATTTAACTTGGTTAAGTTCGGCGATTCCCATCTCGGTACAAGAAACAGGTAAACGGATTAAATTTAAAGAGCGGATTTAGGCAAATGCCTGCCTGCCTTTTTTGCCTTTTAGTGTGTTTTTTTTTAATTTGTGCCTTTTCCAAAAATCAAATGTCTTTTTTTTTAATTGTGTCCCTTTTTCTGCAATATTTCGTAGTTTGAAATCTCTTAATCATTAACTATCTTAATCCTTTCAACAAACGGTTTCATAATATGCCCGTTAGGAACATCCGACTGATCCTATAACTATCACCGAGAATTACTTACCGTTTAGAACTGGGGAATTCCAGGGAGTATTGAGGTGGGTGACTGTATAAACTATAAAAATTACTGTGTTTCTTAGGATTAAGGGAAAAACAGTAGGTAAAAGTTTTTCACTGAGTGTTTCAATGGTGACCATTTGATGATTTGAAATCATTGTGAGCTTGTAGTTTTGAATGATCAGAAGATGTATACGATGCCACCGGCAAAGTGATCTTGGACCAATCACAGAAACTTCAGCTTTAAAATTTGCTCCATTAACACCCTGTGACGTAGAACGATCTTTTTCGCAATACAAAGATATTTTATCAGATAAAAGACAAAACCTCGGCTGAAAATACTGAAAAATACTTAATTACATCCTGGGAAACCAAGAAAGTTTCATATACTTCAATTCAATTATATATTATGCAAGTTGTATATAATGTATAATTAAATTACATAAATTTCAGTTAATTAATTATAGTTAATTAAACGTATAACAAAATTTTTAATCGAGAGTATGCCTTTTTTCTCACTTGATATTATTCATATCACTATTACATATATACCTTTTTCTTTGAAAAATGAAAGTATTTTGTAAGAAAAGCAGGATGTATTAAAAAATTTTTAGTCATTTAAGTTGCCTTTTTTGTCATTTCAGGACCTTTGTTTTGTTATTTGAATTGCCGTTTTTGCAAATAAATTGTGCCTTTTTTATTAAATTTTATGCCTTTTCCCTTATTTTTTAGTGCCTAACTATCCGCTCTTTACGTATTAATTACTAAAGAGCGGATAATTGCCTAATTTGGTAAGTTTTTCTTACCTATTTAATTTTTAATTTTGCCTATTTTACGATTTTATCGTGCCTTATTATCCGCTCTTTACATAAAATTACATAAATACAACCGCTTTACAACAACGAAACGGTACGTTCATAAATGTACAAACCGACGGGAGACCCTACTTATTTCACTTTTATACCTGTAGTAGGTAGCTGTTTTGAGCTGAGGAGATGATCAAGGTATAAACGGCAACAGCGCGCCTTGTTAGAACCCCATTTTACAATACACCCTCAATACAAGTTATTAGTTTCAACTGGGTTCAATATATAACCGTTGAAATCTGCGGTGGCGACACTTTCCTGACGGTAAGCTTGTGGCTAAGAGGGGAGTGCGGCAAGGAAAGAGGGTGTACGGTTTAGTCCATAAGGTGGCGTATCTATAACCCTCTTCAATCAACGGTATAACCTTAAATTCTGGATGATTTTATTCCTTATACTTTTACTTCGCGATGAAGCAGGTTTGCAGGACTGTTCATCTATGCTCTCAGATATGTAAATTGATGAATTTACTTTGCCACTTTCCGGTCTATCCTCAATTTACATAGACTCCTAACTACCACGCGTTCGGTTTTATTAGTGTCAATAAACGTGTTTAATAGTTTGACTTCTTGATTTAAAATATAGGGAATTTGGTTTTAAACGACAATAATAATAATATTAATATGTACATAATATTCCCATTGAGTTGGAGGTGACCTTTCGTCCGGCCACACCTGTGACTTAGTTGATAAAATATCGACCACGTGCCGTAAAATTGAGATTACTGTACGTCATAAATTCAGGCTAGATCAGAGAGCTCCATTTTATTGCGATTTTAGTGGCACTTTTAGAGACTCCGAGAGAGTGTTATCTCGAAACTTAAATGGCGCCCGATACACCAAACTTCTCTTAACGCGGGCGATAAGCATAAATAATTTTGTAATTTTTATAGTAGAGGAGGAATGTGCGACTTGGGTGTTCCGTGCCGTATGAAAAGGAGATCGTATCAGTAGTAAGACGTCTTTTTTCCTTTATTTTGGACTGAATTTATTACATAATCTCAATGTCAAGCAATCGTTAAACCAAATGAATTTTTATTTAATGTCTCTGTACGATTGTTCGCGGCAAGAATGTCTTCTTCCTCGACGGAGAAATGTTAATTGTGACACGGGGCAATCGAGCAATACATTATCAAGCTCGGGTCACTCACTATTAACGATCCCTTCGGGGACTCGTACCATTTAGATAATTTTAATTAACGTGCTTTTCTATTATTCGCAGAAGTTTCGACTATTAGTAAAATGTGTTTATCGGGATATTTATAAGCCAATTAAAACCATTAGGTTGGTGTTCTAATTGTTCTATTCGTTCGGTTAACACATGGCGGACATTTACCGTCGCTCGAGGCCTTTCAGCGTTCAGATTATTTTCGTTTCAGCTAAGGAACGTCTTGTGCGGCTTAATTAGACTCATCAACAAATCACTATACGCGAGGTTAGTGTGACGTCAGCTTTTGGAGAGGGGATGGTATCCCCTGGCAACCGTTTCTACACTACTTTTTTCTTATGGGAGATTAACATGGGAAAAATTTCAAGCAGCTGATAATATATGTAAACGAAATTTCTTAACTATCAGCTGGGAAAAATAAGAAATTGAAGTATGTAGTTTCCTTGTATATAAAAGGATACATGATATTGTAACGCGAATATAAACATCGGCACGCAGGGCGTCTCTCATCTCACGAGAGCGGTGTAATTCAAAGAGAGAAGGCCGCTCCGTTTAATTGGGCCATAAAAACCTTCACGTTCCGCAAAACGTCTTACTAAAGGAAGAATGATCTACTCCCTTCGAGAACAAACTAAAAATGCTAATATAGAACAATGTTACCTTATTGTTATAATCTCTGGGCCTTTCTTAAAGGATGAAATGTGTTTTGAAATTCAGTCTTATTCTAAATTTTGACCTCTTAAATTCTTTCAATTTTGAGTATGATCGGAAAAAGAAAACTACTTTATCTTAACGAAAAAATCGATATTATACATTTTAATGAAAATAGTGGTTTAAGTAGTAGGAAATTGGCCGAAAAATTTAAATTAGGCAAGAGACAATTAACAATGTTGTTACAAAATAAAGAAGAAGTGAGAAATTTCTATCGAGAAGGTGTCAGTGGTGAACACAGAAGAAAATTTTCCAATTCTGAAGGATCTGCTGTGGACCAAGTTGCCTTCAATTAGTTTTGTAAGTCATGTGATGTTTTGTTTGATTTGAAACAATTTGCATCAATTGATAGCTATGTAGCAACAGAGACTGAAGAATTGACTATCATCGACTGCATTTCTGAAGATGGACAAGTAATTACTACCACATCAGATTCAGATCCTGAAGACGAAGAACCTGAAATTGTTCCTGTATCAAATGTGACGAGTCTTTCTTAAGTTTGCGCAAGTTTGAGAGACGTAGAAACTTATTTTCTTAATGTAAATCGTTCTGATATGGCCGCAAAAGTATCAATGTTATTAAAATATGAAAATGAATTTTATAAAAGTAAGATGAAATCGATGAAGCATTGCAGTTATAGATTTCCCACTTTTTTCAAAAATAAAAATTGTACTCCACATACATAAGCACATATGTATTGTAACGCGAAATATAAACATCGGCACGCAGGGCGTCTCTTATCTCACGAAAGCGGTGTAGTTCAAAGAGAGAAGGCCGCTACATTTAATTGGGCAATAAAAACCTTCCCGAACGTTCCGGAAACATTATGATCTATTACGTTCCGGGCCTTTCTAGAATAAACATTATTAAGGAAAAGAATGAACCGGAATCTTCTCGAATACAAATGAGATATGTATATAAACACGGGCTTGCGGTCGGAGAGGAGATTAGACGAGAAGCCGAGTGAGTAAACAGTGCGAAAAACGTCAAGTGAGAATTGTACAAATGAATAAAAGGTTTAGTGTGTTATATAAATTAATTAGTTCAGTAATAGTCTAAATAAATTAAGTAGTGTGTAGTGTGTAATTAAGAACAGTGTAAATACGTCATAATGTAGGTACTTACATTTGGACAACATGATGATGGTCAGACTATAGTTAACATATAATTAAGCAATGACCATATCTATTCATGCCTAGTTATTGACATAGTCCCCGACCACAATACGTCATAATGTAGGTACTTACATTTAAACAACATGATGATGGTCAGACTATAGTTAACATATAATTAAGCAATGACAATATCTATTCATGACTAGTTATTGACATAGTCCCCGACCACAATACGTCATAATGTAGGTACTTACATTTGGACAACATGATGATGGTCAGACTATAGTTAACATAGAATTAAGCAATGACAATATCTATTCATGACTAGTTATTGACATAGTCCCCGACCACAATACGTCATAAAGTAGGTACTACTTACATTTAGACAAAATGGTGAATGGTCAGATTATAGTTAACACATAATTAAGCAATGAAAATATCTATTCATGACTAGTTATTGACATAGTCCCCGATCAAAATACGTCATAATGTAGGTACTTACATTTGGACAACATGATGATGGTCAGACTATAGTTAACATATAATTAAGCAATGAGGATATCTATTCATGACTAGTTATTGACATAGTCCCCGACCACAATACGTCATAATGTAGGTACTTACATTTGGACAAAATGGTGATGGTCAGACTATAGTTAACATAGAATTAAGCAATGAGGATATCTATTCATGACTAGTTATTGACATAGTCCTCGACCACAATACGTCATAATGTAGGTACTTACATTTGGACAAAATGGTGATGGTTAGACTATAGTTAACATAGAATTAAGCAATGAGGATATCTATTCATGACTAGTTATTGACATAGTCCTCGACCACAATACGTCATAATGTAGGTACTTACATTTGGACAAAATGGTGATGGTCAGACTATAGTTAACATAGAATTAAGCAATGAGGATATCTATTCATGACTAGTTATTGACATAGTCCCCGACCACAATACGTCATAATGTAGGTACTTACATTTGGACAAAATGGTGATGGTCAGACTATAGTTAACATATAATTAAGCAATGACAATATCTATTCATGACTAGTTATTGACATAGTCCCCGACCACAATACGTCATAATGTAGGTACTTACATTTGGACAAAATGGTGATGGTCAGACTATAGTTAACATATAATTAAGCAACGAGAATATCTATTTATAACTAGTTGTTGACATAGTCCCCGACCACAATACGTCATAATGTAGGTACTCACATTTGGACAACATGATGATGGTCAGACTATAGTTAACATAGAATTAAGCAATGACAATATCTATTCATGACTAGTTATTGACATAGTCCCCGACCACAATACGTCATAATGTAGGTACTACTTACATTTAGACAAAATGGTGAATGGTCAGATTATAGTTAACACATAATTAAGCAATGAAAATATCTATTCATGACTAGTTATTGACATAGTCCCCGATCACAATACGTCATAATGTAGGTACTTACATTTGGACAACATGATGATGGTCAGACTATAGTTAACATATAATTAAGCAATGAGGATATCTATTCATGACTAGTTATTGACATAGTCCCCGACCACAATACGTCATAATGTAGGTACTTACATTTGGACAAAATGGTGATGGTCAGACTATAGTTAACATAGAATTAAGCAATGAGGATATCTATTCATGACTAGTTATTGACATAGTCCTCGACCACAATACGTCATAATGTAGGTACTTACATTTGGACAAAATGGTGATGGTTAGACTATAGTTAACATAGAATTAAGCAATGAGGATATCTATTCATGACTAGTTATTGACATAGTCCTCGACCACAATACGTCATAATGTAGGTACTTACATTTGGACAAAATGGTGATGGTCAGACTATAGTTAACATAGAATTAAGCAATGAGGATATCTATTCATGACTAGTTATTGACATAGTCCCCGACCACAATACGTCATAATGTAGGTACTTACATTTGGACAAAATGGTGATGGTCAGACTATAGTTAACATAGAATTAAGCAATGAGGATATCTATTCATGACTAGTTATTGACATAGTCCTCGACCACAATACGTCATAATGTAGGTACTTACATTTGGACAAAATGGTGATGGTCAGACTATAGTTAACATAGAATTAAGCAATGAGGATATCTATTCATGACTAGTTATTGACATAGTCCTCGACCACAATACGTCATAATGTAGGTACTTACATTTGGACAAAATGGTGATGGTCAGACTATAGTTAACATAGAATTAAGCAATGAGGATATCTATTCATGACTAGTTATTGACATAGTCCTCGACCACAATACGTCATAATGTAGGTACTTACATTTGGACAAAATGGTGATGGTCAGACTATAGTTAACATAGAATTAAGCAATGAGGATATCTATTCATGACTAGTTATTGACATAGTCCTCGACCACAATACGTCATAATGTAGGTACTTACATTTGGACAAAATGGTGATGGTCAGACTATAGTTAACATATAATTAAGCAATGACAATATCTATTCATGACTAGTTATTGACATAGTCCTCGACCACAATACGTCATAATGTAGGTACTTACATTTGGACAAAATGGTGATGGTCAGACTATAGTTAACATAGAATTAAGCAATGAGGATATCTATTCATGACTAGTTATTGACATAGTCCCAGACCACAATACGTCATAATGTAGGTACTTACATTAGGACAAAATGGTGAATGGTCAGACTATAGTTAACACATAATTAAGCAATGAAAATATCTATTCATGACTAGTTATTGACATAGTCCCCGACCACAATACGTCATAAAGTAGGTACTTACATTTGGACAAAATGGTGATGGTCAGACTATAGTTAACATAGAATTAAGCAATGAGGATATCTATTCATGACTAGTTATTGACATAGTCCTCGACCACAATACGTCATAATGTAGGTACTTACATTTGGACAAAATGGTGATGGTCAGACTATAGTTAACATAGAATTAAGCAATGAGGATATCTATTCATGACTAGTTATTGACATAGTCCCCGACCACAATACGTCATAATGTAGGTACTTACATTTGGACAAAATGGTGATGGTCAGACTATAGTTAACATATAATTAAGCAATGACAATATCTATTCATGACTAGTTATTGACATAGTCCCCGACCACAATACGTCATAATGTAGGTACTTACATTTGGACAAAATGGTGATGGTCAGACTATAGTTAACATAGAATTAAGCAATGAGGATATCTATTCATGACTAGTTATTGACATAGTCCTCGACCACAATACGTCATAATGTAGGTACTTACATTTGGACAAAATGGTGATGGTTAGACTATAGTTAACATAGAATTAAGCAATGAGGATATCTATTCATGACTAGTTATTGACATAGTCCTCGACCACAATACGTCATAATGTAGGTACTTACATTTGGACAAAATGGTGATGGTCAGACTATAGTTAACATAGAATTAAGCAATGAGGATATCTATTCATGACTAGTTATTGACATAGTCCCCGACCACAATACGTCATAATGTAGGTACTTACATTTGGACAAAATGGTGATGGTCAGACTATAGTTAACATATAATTAAGCAATGACAATATCTATTCATGACTAGTTATTGACATAGTCCCCGACCACAATACGTCATAATGTAGGTACTTACATTTGGACAAAATGGTGATGGTCAGACTATAGTTAACATATAATTAAGCAACGAGAATATCTATTTATAACTAGTTGTTGACATAGTCCCCGACCACAATACGTCATAATGTAGGTACTCACATTTGGACAACATGATGATGGTCAGACTATAGTTAACATAGAATTAAGCAATGACAATATCTATTCATGACTAGTTATTGACATAGTCCCCGACCACAATACGTCATAAAGTAGGTACTACTTACATTTAGACAAAATGGTGAATGGTCAGATTATAGTTAACACATAATTAAGCAATGAAAATATCTATTCATGACTAGTTATTGACATAGTCCCCGATCAAAATACGTCATAATGTAGGTACTTACATTTGGACAACATGATGATGGTCAGACTATAGTTAACATATAATTAAGCAATGAGGATATCTATTCATGACTAGTTATTGACATAGTCCCCGACCACAATACGTCATAATGTAGGTACTTACATTTGGACAAAATGGTGATGGTCAGACTATAGTTAACATAGAATTAAGCAATGAGGATATCTATTCATGACTAGTTATTGACATAGTCCTCGACCACAATACGTCATAATGTAGGTACTTACATTTGGACAAAATGGTGATGGTCAGACTATAGTTAACATAGAATTAAGCAATGAGGATATCTATTCATGACTAGTTATTGACATAGTCCCCGACCACAATACGTCATAATGTAGGTACTTACATTTGGACAAAATGGTGATGGTCAGACTATAGTTAACATAGAATTAAGCAATGAGGATATCTATTCATGACTAGTTATTGACATAGTCCTCGACCACAATACGTCATAATGTAGGTACTTACATTTGGACAAAATGGTGATGGTCAGACTATAGTTAACATAGAATTAAGCAATGAGGATATCTATTCATGACTAGTTATTGACATAGTCCTCGACCACAATACGTCATAATGTAGGTACTTACATTTGGACAAAATGGTGATGGTCAGACTATAGTTAACATAGAATTAAGCAATGAGGATATCTATTCATGACTAGTTATTGACATAGTCCTCGACCACAATACGTCATAATGTAGGTACTTACATTTGGACAAAATGGTGATGGTCAGACTATAGTTAACATAGAATTAAGCAATGAGGATATCTATTCATGACTAGTTATTGACATAGTCCTCGACCACAATACGTCATAATGTAGGTACTTACATTTGGACAAAATGGTGATGGTCAGACTATAGTTAACATAGAATTAAGCAATGAGGATATCTATTCATGACTAGTTATTGACATAGTCCTCGACCACAATACGTCATAATGTAGGTACTTACATTTGGACAAAATGGTGATGGTCAGACTATAGTTAACATATAATTAAGCAATGACAATATCTATTCATGACTAGTTATTGACATAGTCCTCGACCACAATACGTCATAATGTAGGTACTTACATTTGGACAAAATGGTGATGGTCAGACTATAGTTAACATAGAATTAAGCAATGAGGATATCTATTCATGACTAGTTATTGACATAGTCCCCGACCACAATACGTCATAATGTAGGTACTTACATTTGGACAAAATGGTGAATGGTCAGACTATAGTTAACACATAATTAAGCAATGAAAATATCTATTCATGACTAGTTATTGACATAGTCCCCGACCACAATACGTCATAATGTTGGTACTTACATTTGGACAAAATGGTGATGGTCAGACTATAGTTAACATATAATTAAGCAATGACAATATCTATTCATGACTAGTTATTGACATAGTCCCCGACCACAATACGTCATAATGTAGGTACTTACATTTGGACAAAATGGTGATGGTCAGACTATAGTTAACATATAATTAAGCAATGACAATATCTATTCATGACTAGTTATTGACATAGTCCCCGACCACAATACGTCATAATGTAGGTACTTACATTTGGACAAAATGGTGAATGGTCCGACTATAGTTAACACATAATTAAGCAATGAAAATATCTATTCATGACTAGTTATTGACATAGTCCCCGACCACAATACGTCATAAAGTAGGTACTTACATTTGGACAAAATGGTGATGGTCAGACTATAGTTAACATAGAATTAAGCAATGAGGATATCTATTCATGACTAGTTATTGACATAGTCCTCGACCACAATACGTCATAATGTAGGTACTTACATTTGGACAAAATGGTGATGGTCAGACTATAGTTAACATAGAATTAAGCAATGAGGATATCTATTCATGACTAGTTATTGACATAGTCCTCGACCACAATACGTCATAATGTAGGTACTTACATTTGGACAAAATGGTGATGGTCAGACTATAGTTAACATAGAATTAAGCAATGAGGATATCTATTCATGACTAGTTATTGACATAGTCCTCGACCACAATACGTCATAATGTAGGTACTTACATTTGGACAAAATGGTGATGGTCAGACTATAGTTAACATATAATTAAGCAATGACAATATCTATTCATGACTAGTTATTGACATAGTCCTCGACCACAATACGTCATAATGTAGGTACTTACATTTGGACAAAATGGTGATGGTCAGACTATAGTTAACATAGAATTAAGCAATGAGGATATCTATTCATGACTAGTTATTGACATAGTCCCCGACCACAATACGTCATAATGTAGGTACTTACATTTGGACAAAATGGTGAATGGTCAGACTATAGTTAACACATAATTAAGCAATGAAAATATCTATTCATGACTAGTTATTGACATAGTCCCCGACCACAATACGTCATAATGTTGGTACTTACATTTGGACAAAATGGTGATGGTCAGACTATAGTTAACATATAATTAAGCAATGACAATATCTATTCATGACTAGTTATTGACATAGTCCCCGACCACAATACGTCATAATGTAGGTACTTACATTTGGACAAAATGGTGATGGTCAGACTATAGTTAACATATAATTAAGCAATGACAATATCTATTCATGACTAGTTATTGACATAGTCCCCGACCACAATACGTCATAATGTAGGTACTTACATTTGGACAAAATGGTGAATGGTCCGACTATAGTTAACACATAATTAAGCAATGAAAATATCTATTCATGACTAGTTATTGACATAGTCCCCGACCACAATACGTCATAAAGTAGGTACTTACATTTGGACAAAATGGTGATGGTCAGACTATAGTTAACATAGAATTAAGCAATGAGGATATCTATTCATGACTAGTTATTGACATAGTCCTCGACCACAATACGTCATAATGTAGGTACTTACATTTGGACAAAATGGTGATGGTCAGACTATAGTTAACATAGAATTAAGCAATGAGGATATCTATTCATGACTAGTTATTGACATAGTCCTCGACCACAATACGTCATAATGTAGGTACTTACATTTGGACAAAATGGTGATGGTCAGACTATAGTTAACATAGAATTAAGCAATGAGGATATCTATTCATGACTAGTTATTGACATAGTCCCCGACCACAATACGTCATAATGTAGGTACTTACATTTGGACAAAATGGTGAATGGTCAGACTATAGTTAACACATAATTAAGCAATGAAAATATCTATTCATGACTAGTTATTGACATAGTCCCCGACCACAATACGTCATAATGTTGGTACTTACATTTGGACAAAATGGTGATGGTCAGACTATAGTTAACATATAATTAAGCAATGACAATATCTATTCATGACTAGTTATTGACATAGTCCCCGACCACAATACGTCATAATGTAGGTACTTACATTTGGACAAAATGGTGATGGTCAGACTATAGTTAACATATAATTAAGCAATGACAATATCTATTCATGACTAGTTATTGACATAGTCCCCGACCACAATACGTCATAATGTAGGTACTTACATTTGGACAAAATGGTGAATGGTCCGACTATAGTTAACACATAATTAAGCAATGAAAATATCTATTCATGACTAGTTATTGACATAGTCCCCGACCACAATACGTCATAAAGTAGGTACTTACATTTGGACAAAATGGTGATGGTCAGACTATAGTTAACATAGAATTAAGCAATGAGGATATCTATTCATGACTAGTTATTAACATAGTCCTCGACCACAATACGTCATAATGTAGGTACTTACATTTGGACAAAATGGTGATGGTCAGACTATAGTTAACATAGAATTAAGCAATGAGGATATCTATTCATGACTAGTTATTGACATAGTCCTCGACCACAATACGTCATAATGTAGGTACTTACATTTGGACAAAATGGTGATGGTCAGACTATAGTTAACATAGAATTAAGCAATGAGGATATCTATTCATGACTAGTTATTGACATAGTCCCCGACCACAATACGTCATAATGTAGGTACTTACATTTGGACAAAATGGTGATGGTCAGACTATAGTTAACATAGAATTAAGCAATGAGGATATCTATTCATGACTAGTTATTGACATAGTCCCCGACCACAATACGTCATAATGTAGGTACTTACATTTGGACAAAATGGTGAATGGTCAGACTATAGTTAACACATAATTAAGCAATGAAAATATCTATTCATGACTAGTTATTGACATAGTCCCCGACCACAATACGTCATAATGTTGGTACTTACATTTGGACAAAATGGTGATGGTCAGACTATAGTTAACATATAATTAAGCAATGACAATATCTATTCATGACTAGTTATTGACATAGTCCCCGACCACAATACGTCATAATGTAGGTACTTACATTTGGACAAAATGGTGATGGTCAGACTATAGTTAACATATAATTAAGCAATGACAATATCTATTCATGACTAGTTATTGACATAGTCCCCGACCACAATACGTCATAATGTAGGTACTTACATTTGGACAAAATGGTGAATGGTCAGACTATAGTTAACACATAATTAAGCAATGAAAATATCTATTCATGACTAGTTATTGACATAGTCCCCGACCACAATACGTCATAATGTTGGTACTTACATTTGGACAAAATGGTGATGGTCAGACTATAGTTAACATATAATTAAGCAATGACAATATCTATTCATGACTAGTTATTGACATAGTCCCCGACCACAATACGTCATAATGTAGGTACTTACATTTGGACAAAATGGTGATGGTCAGACTATAGTTAACATATAATTAAGCAATGACAATATCTATTCATGACTAGTTATTGACATAGTCCCCGACCACAATACGTCATAATGTAGGTACTTACATTTGGACAAAATGGTGAATGGTCCGACTATAGTTAACACATAATTAAGCAATGAAAATATCTATTCATGACTAGTTATTGACATAGTCCCCGACCACAATACGTCATAATGTAGGTACTACTTACATTTAGACAAAATGGTGAATGGTCAGATTATAGTTAACACATAATTAAGCAATGAAAATATCTATTCATGACTAGTTATTGACATAGTCCTCGACCACAATACGTCATAATGTAGGTACTTACATTTGGACAACATGATGATGGTCAGACTATAGTTAACATATAATTAAGCAATGACAATATCTATTCATGACTAGTTATTGACATAGTCCCCGACCACAATACGTCATAATGTAGGTACTTACATTTGGACAACATGATGATGGTCAGACTATAGTTAATATATAATTAAGCAATAAGGATATCTATTCATGACTAGTTATTGACATAGTCCCCGACCACAATACGTCATAATGTAGGTACTACTTACATTTAGATAAAATGGTGAATGGTCAGATTATAGTTAACACATAATTAAGCAATGAAAATATCTATTCATGACTAGTTATTGACATAGTCCCCGACCACAATACGTCATAATGTAGGTACTTACATTTGGACAACATGATGATGGTCAGACTATAGTTAATATATAATTAAGCAATAAGGATATCTATTCATGACTAGTTATTGACATAGTCCCCGACCACAATACGTCATAATGTAGGTACTACTTACATTTAGACAAAATGGTGAATGGTCAGATTATAGTTAACACATAATTAAGCAATGAAAATATCTATTCATGACTAGTTATTGACATAGTCCTCGACCACAATACGTCATAATGTAGGTACTTACATTTGGACAACATGATGATGGTCAGACTATAGTTAACATATAATTAAGCAATGATAATATCTATTCATGACTAGTTATTGACATAGTCCCCGACCACAATACGTCATAATGTAGGTACTTACATTTGGACAACATGATGATGGTCAGACTATAGTTAATATATAATTAAGCAATAAGGATATCTATTCATGACTAGTTATTGACATAGTCCCCGACCACAATACGTCATAATGTAGGTACTACTTACATTTAGATAAAATGGTGAATGGTCAGATTATAGTTAACACATAATTAAGCAATGAAAATATCTATTCATGACTAGTTATTGACATAGTCCCCGACCACAATACGTCATAATGTAGGTACTTACATTTGGACAACATGATGATAGTCAGACTATAGTTAATATATAATTAAGCAATAAGGATATCTATTCATGACTAGTTATTGACATAGTCCCCGACCACAATACGTCATAATGTAGGTACTACTTACATTTAGACAAAATGGTGAATGGTCAGATTATAGTTAACACATAATTAAGCAATGAAAATATCTATTCATGACTAGTTATTGACATAGTCCTCGACCACAATACGTCATAATGTAGGTACTTACATTTGGACAACATGATGATGGTCAGACTATAGTTAACATATAATTAAGCAATGACAATATCTATTCATGACTAGTTATTGACATAGTCCCCGACCACAATACGTCATAATGTAGGTACTTACATTTGGACAACATGATGATGGTCAGACTATAGTTAATATATAATTAAGCAATAAGGATATCTATTCATGACTAGTTATTGACATAGTCCCCGACCACAATACGTCATAATGTAGGTACTACTTACATTTAGATAAAATGGTGAATGGTCAGATTATAGTTAACACATAATTAAGCAATGAAAATATCTATTCATGACTAGTTATTGACATAGTCCCCGACCACAATACGTCATAATGTAGGTACTTACATTTGGACAACATGATGATGGTCAGACTATAGTTAATATATAATTAAGCAATAAGGATATCTATTCATGACTAGTTATTGACATATTCCCCGACCACAATACGTCATAATGTAGGTACTACTTACATTTAGACAAAATGGTGAATGGTCAGATTATAGTTAACACATAATTAAGCAACGAAAATATCTATTCATGACTAGTTATTGACATAGTCCCCGATCACAATACGTCATCATGTAGGTACTTACATTTGGACAACATGATGATGGTCAGACTATAGTTAACATATAATTAAGCAACGAGAATATCTATTTATAACTAGTTATTGACATAGTCCCCGACCACAATACGTCATAATGTAGGTACTTACATTTAGACAACATGATAATGATCAGACTATAGTTAACATGCAATTAAGCAATGAGAATATCTATTCATGACTAGTTATTTCATACATTACACCACTCGGTGGCCAAATAGAAACGAGCCAGAACAGAGATGAATGATCACATAGTCCTTAATAATTGATTCAAAGGATGTAGAAGGATGCTGGGTGTGTGAGAATCACAGAATTTTAGACAAAAATTGTAACATGTAAAAAATAAAACTGGGATGTTACACAATGCAATACATAAGTTTTACTGTTTCAAATGCCTCAAAAACTATAATTAATATTATTACGATGAATAATAACTTTTCTTCTTTGTGGAATTCCCTCCGACGAGCTTCTTACGTTGAAAATACCGACTTCGTCATGTCGTAACTCGTTTCTCCTTCTGCTTTTGAAAACTCCTGTTGTTTTACGGGCGCTCCGGTGGTTTTTGTGTTCCGTAACACAATGCTGTCGCCACGGACTCTTACCATAAAACATTTTATTCCATCCGTCTGAGATGCCTTTTATAACTCGTACCCCGTTCCCGTTTATGTTGTTTGTAGAGATTTTATAAATTATGGCTCGTTTTATTTGATTTATGGTTAGATTAAAGTTTTATGATGAATATAAAGGGAGAATTCCATCTACGGAGATTTATTGGCGGCGATTAATCGAAACGTATCGATCTTGATTTCCAAAAACAACGATGTATTATTGTGGTTTCGATACCCTCAGCCCGAGGCAAGCTAAATAAGGCTTTTGTTATTATTTAAATAAAGTGGACGTTCGTCGTTCGTCGCCTTCCTTCTTCCTTAAACGATCACGAAATATCTTACTCGGCACTCGGCATAATTGTCCCATTTACGTACACGAAACGTAAGAGAGAAAATGCTTGTGATAGCGACAGATAACCGCCATCCATATGTTATTACACATTCAACAGTTTTGTTAACGTTGATCGCGACAAATCGGGTGGGAAGAACATGTGGGCTATTGTGGAGCCGTTTTAGACAACTAAATTTGGACAGGGCGATGACGACCAAGAGATTTACTCTAATAACACACACGCGTTGAGATATGGGACGTAGACATTGGAACTAGTACTATTTTGTGTTTTCTCTGAACATTAGGCTTTGAATTCTGAGATATTAAGTTTATATGTAAGATCATGTAAAAGCGAATACATGAAATAAAATTTTCAGATATTGATAACATTTTAAATGTGTGACAATTATGAAGTTGTGTGTTAATTGCTATTAACAGTTCAATTTGTTACATATCAAATGACATTCTAAAACTCAAGTGTCATTTTGTATTTCCATGCAAATCACTTAAAATGAAACAGTGCTGTTAATATTTTTGACTCTCCCAAATGTATAACAACTTCAAATTTGAACATTGTTTAAAATGCAACAATGTAAAAAACGCGTTTTTTCCGAATTGTTTTGCTTCTAACTTTTTAGGTAGTGAATTTAGAAGAAAGTTGAAGAGAGAAAAAAGTTGCAGAATCGGTTTTTACATAATATGGCATTAGTTAGAAATGCAAAAATTTATTAGTGGTTTTGCAAAATAGCAATAAACAAAAAAAATCGGCCCAAAAAAGTGGTTTATTAGTTTATTATTTTAGGCACTTTAAAATAGTGTTAGGACTTCCATATCACTGGTAGGACATTTGGAAGTTATGATAAAATAATCCTGTAAATTTCGTTTCGATCGGTTTAGTAGATTTTGCACAATCATCTGCAATTCAGAAAAATGGAAAAAATATTGAAAATTTTCAAAATTGCTTAAATTAACCAAAATTTTTGATTCAGGATCTCAGGATCTGAGATTATGTTCTATTAGCTTCGTTCCGCTGTGGAGCTATTTTTTGAAACCTCTTTGGTGAACTCTACAATCTGTATAATTATTCTTCTACACCGTATACACACTCTCGTTAAGGTAGCGTCGTACGTCCCTGTGTTTTCGTATTATCATACGACCCGATACGAATGTACAGTTACAAAATCATCCTATCCTAGTGCACTTGTCACCCTTGTTGGTAGTGAAGTTATATAGATTTGCAAGCTTTATGGTGGATTGTATGCAGATGAGAAGTGGCTTGTTTGTCAGGCTTTTACTCTGGCTCTCTTCTGAAACGCCGCCGCCGTGTACCGTACCGCAGCGGCGACTCGTCCAACGATGCCATTATCGTTATCAGCCATTTAATTTTAGGAGTAAATTTGCACACAGATGTGTAACAACGACATTAACTCGAAAAAGTACCTTATTTCAAAAGTACCCATCGCACAGTCAAGGAATATTATTCATGTTTGCCATGTACAGTAACTGGTATAAATGCTTTTGTCAACGGTAACAATTGCAAATGGTACTTATGAAGTAGGTACTTCATAAGTAGCAATTGATAGTATAGAATTCTAGTTCTTATATGCAGTTACGTTAGGGACGGTTTATAAAATGGAAGGAGCTCATAAGAAAGAACTAAAGTCAAATTCGATAAATATCGAGCAAAACTCCTGAAGGAAAAATAGAGAAAGTAGGAAAAAAATTGAAAAAATAGACTGCTTTCCTACGAACAAAAATTTTCTATAGATTCCAATGACGCTATCAACTCATCACACTGTCTAAAAATTATGTTAAAAAAGTGTGTTAGCAACACTTTAACTTGCATTAATAGTTATGCTTAAGTTTACCTGAATAAAACACATGTATGATTTTTCTCCCTGTTCCGCCATCTATGACGACCTGCTCCCTTCTTCTTCTTCTCCTCCTCCGACTTCTGCTTCTTCTCGTCCCTAAGAGGAAGAACCCGTTCGATCTTCGTCGTCGTCGTCGTCGTCTATGCATTGTGCAGTAGCAGGACAATCGCTCTCAACATTATGTTACGCTTTTACTATTTAGTTACAAGTCTTGTCTATAAAGATAAATCATGGCAGGTATATAGAAGCGAAGTGCGCTTTGCATACGCTTAAGGCAACTTGAAAAATGGGTTTACGCGCACTGAGTAATTGATATCGATATCGAATGTAATTCACTGGTTGGACGCGATTCGGTGTCTTCCTTGCGAACGAATTATGGTCTTAGGGTATTCATATTTTATTGTTTTAAAATTGTTCTGGAATTTTTTTCTGTGTCGTATCGTTCGTTATATTAAACGCCTCTCAATTCTAAAATTGATATTTTTTAAGACTATCATAACAGAAATATTTTCCGAATAAACTCTTATTACCTGCAGTTTGGAAAATAATATTTTTCGAAAAATCCTTCATCCTTGTATTAAGAGCAGCCTCAAATTTTCATCAAAAGAACATTTCTGTGTACATTCGTGGTTTATGTCATTTTATGTTTATGTTATTTTAAGTCATGAAATTTTAATTATTAGAATATTTTTAAACTTGTAGCATTATTTCGTTTCGAGACAGTTATCTCGAAAACTGTCCAGTATTCGGAAAAAGTCATAAGGACCATTTTTGTACCTAACGAAGTGATCTTCCTTTTTTGTCTAAACAAAAATTCTCTAAATGCCATATTCTCGGAGATATTGTCGAAAAACGGATTTTTGGAACTTGATGCCCATTTTCCACCATCTCGCGGTAGGTACCCTGAGAACCGGCAATTTTCTTTATTTCTAAAGACCCAGTTGAGACTTAGCAATTTCTCCCGGGGTTTACTCCTTCATTTCCTGGACTACGAGGGAACTAATCGGCTGTGTCCGCCGCCTCGAGATCTCGATCTCTCGTATACGATTTTCGTCCTCCCGGAGCCGAGTCCCGGAGCGGCAGGTCCGAGATGTCGACAACGTGTGTTCCTTAATTGAAATCGTGTCCGTCGTAATCGATGACGCCCATCGAGCCCGTCGCGTTTATAAAGTAATCATTCGTACAAAGTGATTATTTGTTAGAACAAGCTCGCGGCGGATATTAATCAAAATTCATATTTATCCGTCGCATCGGTCTCACACGTATACACATACAGACAGACACACTAACGCACACACACACACATAAGCTATGCGACACCCACATTATTCATCCCAGCACCTTATCTACCTATTCCATTATTAATCATAGTTTATCCTAAGAGTATAAAGATCACACACACTGTCTCTCACACACACACTCATACACACCTCTGGAACATGTCGAGGTTTTTTTTCCTACAATCGACAACGGAACATGTTTAAGTACTCCTCGACCGACGAAAAATATCGGCTTTAACGAGATAACTAACACCATAACGTCTTTGCCTCATATGAAGCAATTTATATCATTTTTTTCTCTTTTTTTTTAGTTGTGTGAAGGCGATGGGACCGTGTTGGAGTTCATGTTGTCACGTTTGTGTTTTCTGACTAATTGCTCTCAGGAATCCATGCGCTCCTTCTCTCTCTCTCTTTCGCACACACACATACACACATACAAGCGTCTTCTTTATCTCTCCGAACCCGTTACTTAAAGAAGACAACACATCCTGTTATGTGCCTAGAAATCGCCGGGTCACTATTTTACACTGTTCTGTTAAGAATTAAGAACCCTTTAACGAAAGACATAGATCAATGCATAAATCTTCACGTCGATCATCCTTTAAGTGCTCCGCATGCATACAGCGTAGGCGATTAAAAGCATCACCTGCTTTTTATCGCCAGCTTCAGTACTACCGTAAGTTCTTCGGGAATTATGTTCGATGTCATCGGCCATGTTTATCCATAATATGGACAGTAAAAAATATGTATTAAAATATGCATATTACATTACACAATAGTTTTTTAATGCAATTTATACTAAAGAAACCTTATACTTCTTCAAAAGATATAAGGCGTTTATGACTGTACCTTCTTAAGCGGTTTAGTGCAACCCCTACCGCTTTTACCGCGGCTTCGCCTACTGCTACACCTTTTAATAGGAATTTAGCCGACTTAGACTGCATTCAATCTTTGCTAAATTTTAAAAATCCTTATATTTAGGCTATATATACATATATTTGAAAAGTAGATCTTTCGATGATAGTCAATGCAACAGAGGAAAATAGAAATTACCATCAAAATTGTGCTGTACCGCACCGATGAAGACAAAAATTCAGAGACACATGCCTGACGATTGCCTCATCTATACCGTTTGCAGTATTGTCTTCTAGTTCCTTCAACTATATATACAGGGTGAGTCAGAAATAATCTGAATCATTTTATGAGGCAATGGCATACCACCGATATTACTAATATGATAAAAATCTTGGACGCACTCGAATTGCGGTCCGCGGACCTACACGTACATCGGTTCTGAAAAAGGGTTATAATCCCTAACCCGAATTACGGTCCAGCAAGTTAGGCGATACTTCTACCTACTGAACGATGATTTAACGATAATTTTTAAATAATTTCGGTGTACCTCCTAAGATAGGTAGGTAGGTAGGTGGACCGCAATTCGGGTTACAGCAATAGGTAGAAAATATATTTAACCGCAATTCGGGCGGGGTATTAGCGGGCAGGGCTAACCGGACCGCAATTCGGGTGCACCGAAAAATCTTTAAAGTGCAATAAATTTTTTAAAGGGTTTCAACCAAGAAAAATGTGAAAATCGGATCTTTTCGAAGGTTCGAACACGTCCCCATGGTAAGTATAGGGAATTATAAATAGGGATGGTTACTTAAAAAAATATTGCAACATTTTTCAATGCTTATAGACATTTCTGTGGTAAGTTTGAATTCAGAGAAGAATTGCGGTTTCGTGGAAACATGTAATTTTTGAAAACCAAAATTGACACTTTCTGGCGATTTCCTTACAAACATTTTTTATGATATTGTAACGGAACGGCTCGCCGAAACCAAATAAACACGTCTGGGACTGCCCGGGTTCCGCGAATGCGTTCTAGAAACAACGGGAACGATCTCGTAAGGCCGGGACGCTTCGATTCCCCGAAAACACGAGGAGAAATTCGTGGAATTATCTCGAAACTGCCAGAAAGATCGAGAAGACGTTTACCTGCCATAAAAAGGGAATGTCGGACCCGAGGAAGACAGTTGAAGAATCGCAGTGTAAATATTCGGGCGGGAGACCGCGCGCATTAAATAAATAAACATATGTGTGTGCAAATATAAATTAAGTGATTGTTAAGTCAAGTTTATAAGTGTAAGAGTTAGAAATAAATTAATTAGGACAAATCACGTAGTGTTTAGTTTTAGTAAGTAGTAAAAACGTTACAATATATTATTAATATTTCTTAAAAACATTTCAAATTTAATTCGACTCTTATAAACAAATTGAAGAAAATTACCATTAATTACCATTACTTGTTTATAAAAATATTTCAAATTATTAGCATCCTCATTACCCTCGAAACACCAAAATTATATTTTGTCCTTAAAACATCTCACTTGAAATCATGGACCTCCACCCTGTATACAAATTGGAGGAGAGACTTTCACGAGAACCTTCGGAACCTTTCCCGCATGATCAACAGTCCCTAATGATAATACTTATCGAGAGATTTCGAGCAGAAATTACACCGTCGACTGGCGAAAATGAAGGCAAAATCTAGACGGAGCCGTTATCGCCTGACACGGTAATAATTCAGAGCGAGATGAACGGTTCCGTTGGATCGATTAGGGAATAAAATTAATGCGGAAAAACGAGGGCGATTGTCGGACGTGAATTACAAGAGCGAATTTCAAGTATTATACACTACGGTGTACTTATTTTTTCGGGAATAAGATCAGTTCTGAAGTTACTCAGGAAATGATCCAAGGAGATTAAACCTATCCTTGATTTGCTCAAATCAAGATTATGTCATAATGTCAATTTGTAATAGTTATTTAAGCCACAAAGAACGTAAAGACGTTTTACCATTCGAGACAAGTGTGTACGAGCCGAGACTAAGCCTGACAGTTTTTACATTCCGTCGTCAAGGAAAAATAATACACGAATGTTATGTGCCATTTTCATGCTACGTATCTATGCATATAAGAGCGATTTACGATAGCGGCAGCGTGAAATATTCATTTAAGTCACAAGGAATGTAAAGGCGTTTTACCATTCGAGGCAAGTGTGTACGAGCCGAGGCGAAGCCGAGGCTTGTCACTTGCCGAGGATGTTAACAGTCGATACATTACGTGTGGCTTATTAAATTTTTCACGCTGCCATTGGAAATTTCCTTATAATTCCTCAAAAAAATGAAATGTTTGATTTAGTTTGGACGTACGCCACTCTGACTTAAGTTGACCGACATACGTCAGACTTACATATGTCAGTCTGACATATGCGTAACTAGGGATAAATCAACTTGATTTACCCTGTTGATTTTCCTAGGAATGTAAATGACAGTTTTTACATTCCGTCGTCAAGGAAAAATAATACACGAATAATTACGTATGTATGCATATAAGAGCAATTTATGATACTGGCAGCGTGAAAAATATTTCAATCTATATATGCTCATAACAAGAACAGGAGGGTGTGCGTTTGGTGTACTTAATTCCAGGTTTAAATTAAAGTTCGATTTTAATCTCATGTGGTGTTTTATTAATTCCTCCCACGTATTCAGCTAAATGCCAAACACGTATCGCAAATAGTGGTGGGTCATCAAGCTCTTAGCATATTTTCAAATAGTCTTCAGTATCTATCAAGTTGTTGCCATTAGTATTTATTACGCATTTGTCTCTACTAATGTATCAATGATACTAGCATTTAGCACTCCCAGTATTAGCTCCTTTGACTTCTGTATCTATTACTAGTTTTTTATACGCTAATATAAACTGTTTAGCACTTGAATTATCATTGTAACCACTTCATTGCCGAAAGAGCTATTAAAATATATCTGAATTGTATACTACAATTAATCAAGAAGTGAGTTCTCAGTTAAATAGTCACTAGGTAGCCTACAACAGTTCCTCTTTGGAATATACCTGGACAAAACTTATATTCCTTTATCATGAATCCTCTAGGTTGTTAGGTTACGTTGCATTACAATTATTTTAGTGGTTGGTTAACTTGTATGTGTATTATTTATTATTCAGGGATCGTGGGTTTAATTTAATGCTGGTAAGGGTATCAGTCCTGAAAGTGATTTTTTAACAGCCTGATAAACATGTTGTTGAATACATATATCTACATATTCTGGAAGATCATGTTGGAGAACTGCTAATGATGGTAAATATAATAATACTATTAGTAATAATAACGATAATAAAAATAATAGTAATATTAATAATAACTAGGGTGTCTATTATAATACCAACAGCACTACTTACTTGATAATCCGAAAGATTATTCCATTTTCCTTACTTTTCCCACATGATTTTCATCCTCGTTAACCTCCCATATACGCCGAGATCGAGATCTGATCTTCCTCTATTTTTTATATCTATTCATAACTCATATACGTCCCTCTCCGGTTAATTATTCCCAGATTTATGTCACTAGCTAACTGGACGTTTCGCTGATATACGATTCGACTTTTAATAGTCGAAAAAGAACGAAATCGGAGACGTGTGAGCATCTTCGAACGCGACGGGGTGCCGATCGAAATGAGCCTCGACATTATAGAACCTTATTCGGGACCGCATAGGCAATAATAATAATTATAATAATAGTAATAGTAATAGGTGGATATTCATCTCGTTACTCACGGTGATAAAGACGTTAATAACGTTTGGGATGTTGGTGGATTATTAAAAGTATTAAAATAGTTATTTGGAGAGTGGTAAGGATTGAATGGGATTCCCTACTTGCCAGGCAGTGTAGATAGAATTTAACGACATGTGGTGTGTTATTGCGATGGATATAATTACTGTCTCAAGCTCTATATGATAAAAATAATCCCAAAAATACGATACAACCTTATATAATCAGTGTTGTTAAATATTTAAATATATGTATTTAGAAATGTATTTTAAATATTTTTATGTATTTAAATACATAAGCTTAATTTGTATTTACTGTGTATTTAAAATACATCTCTTCTGACATTTTAAATACAGTAGTTCAAATACATTTTTGGGCAATGTTAAGATCCCTTATTTGCTAAATTATTCCTTAAATGCTCTTACATTTATTTTATGTTGTTACAGTAACTATAAATGCGCATTTTGATACGTTTTTTGAGCATATTTCCGGCTGTTCAATTGTACTTACATTTTGGTTTATGTACTTAGGTACATGCTTATTTTGAAGCTAATTGTTACAGTTGTAATGATCCTACGACACTTTTAAAGGAGTTGCGATTATCTTAACGAAGGTGTACAATTCATAAAGTTTTTAAAAAAGTTGTGACATTGTAAAACAGTTTTTAAGGTACTAAGTAGCTTGTGGACATTTTTAAAGAAGTCGCAGTTATCTTAAACTTAAGCTGTTGTTTCAAAAGAAGTTATGGAGCTTCTAAAGAACTTATGACAACTCTAACACAAATAACTTGAACTTCCATATATGAAGTTGGTAAAGTAACTAATGAAGTTTTTTAATTAGCTACTTCGTTAGACCAAGTTACAAAGTAGTGTCTAATGTGTCGACATCTTTGTCTTGGGATTATTTTTTAGAAGTTTGAAACTTACATTAGCCTGTTGTGTTTTGAAGTGTCACTACAATTTCTAAAGATTGTTTACAAAGTAGTTGGTATATTTCGGAAAATTGCAAAAATTTTACGATTTCATGAAGCAAAGAAAATAATTCCTAACACTTTTTGAGATTGTTTTAAGTGGTAAAACCATAACCTTAGGTTTAGTGTA
Source organism: Cryptocephalus moraei (assembly GCA_946251905.1). Lineage (NCBI taxonomy): Eukaryota > Metazoa > Arthropoda > Insecta > Coleoptera > Chrysomelidae > Cryptocephalus > Cryptocephalus moraei. Next base: position 16,380,063 of record OX276465.1, on the reverse strand, counting down.
TAAAAGGCAGCCTATGTATTTGAGCCTTTTCGATACAAATAACTTAGATATTTTGAAAATAATTGAAAACTTCACAACTTCGGGCAATAAAACAAAGATTTTAGAACTTCATTAGAAGGTTTCCATTAGAAATTAGATTCTATTTTCTTAAAATGATTTAGAAATTTCAAAAATTCAATAATTTCAACAATTTCACGAAGAAAATAATAGGAATTTTAAGCTTCCTGGGGTTATACTTAACATTGCTGTAATTAAGAATAATTTACAACTTTAAATACTGTTTAAATACAAAAACGAAATACATGTTATTTGTATTTAAATACATTGTACAGAGAAGTATTTAAAATACAAGTAAATACATTTTGTAAAAAGTATTTGCGTTTGTATTTAAATACATTTTTAAAAGTATTTTTAACAACACTGTTTGTTTATTATATTTTTATTTTGGTGTATTTCTTGTTAATTCATTAAATTAAATTAAAACAGTAAATTGTTGATTTCTTGGTATTTTTTGTGATATTCATCACTAGATCATGCAGAGTCTCGTCTAAATACGGCCACTTATCTACTTCCCCTTCGACTTTTTAAGACACTATCAGAATATTGCTCTCTTTCTTAGTTTGGTCTCCTCCCTTCATATTTATTTCCTGCAGTATCAAATTCTTTGATATTCTGTTTTCCCATTTTCCCATTTTTTAAGTGGCGTTGCCGCCATTTCCTACAATTTCGTGTTTTCTTGTTTTATTATCCAATTATCTGCAAATTGTTCCAAATATGTTTCGTGCTCTTTCGAATTTCGAAATATCTGTAGGCTTAAAATATCCTTTATTGTCTACGTTGCCATATCTTATAAATTATAAGTAATATAGACACTTGAAACACAGTGTCAAATTTTTATAATTTCCTTCAATTTGTTGTAAACCTCTCTGTAGGACCCGCTGCTAGTAACATAATTGAGTATATTAATCACGCTTCGTAGATATTATTTATGAATAATTTTAATGGAAATAATAGATTTCTCATTAACAATAGTTAATTGATATTACAAGGGGTTTAAGTTCACCAAATGAAATTTTCCCAAATCATATGATATTAATAAGATTCTTAACTATTACATTTTATTGAAATTTTAATTGCTCCTCATTTAAACCTTTTAAGAAAATCATGATACATCTAAATTGTATGATCAAAAGGACTTTATCTAACTCATTTAAAATTTTTGATAACTACCTACTTTGTGAAGCAAATTCACAACACTTATTCTTCTCTTAGTAGCTACACAAAATTCGGTAAATCTCTTTAGAATCAGCCGGATAATTGGCGAAGGCGCAAAGTACGAATACTCCCGTACATATTACTTAGTAAGAATTATATGAGATAAGTCGGTTCATTTCGAAAGGAAAATATTTGTAATTCCAGACTTAATGACCGGTTTACGAAAATTAATGAATAATTAAAATTAAAATTAATTAATGAATATAATGTTTATTTTCGAAAATAATTATTGTTTTAATTTGTCAGTTGAGTTGATATTCGTTACAATCATAATAATATTTCAAATGAGTAACTCACATAATACACCTCTTCAATATTAAAAACATTGTACTTATCGCAATGCAAAATCTGTTGAATAATTAGTATTTTAAAGGAAATTTGACTTTTTCGCTGAGGGGATTGATAATTATTATATCAAATTATACGTCAACAGTAAATTTGATTACTTTTTATGCTTGTCACTATTGAGAGTAAATGTCAGTAATTCCAGCGTATTCGCCATAATAAAGATACTTTTTTTAAAGAATTGGTATCAACCATGAATTAATAGTTAACACCAGAATTCAAATCACATCTTAGCCAGATTGTCATTTTCTGAATTTGATAAAAAATTGTGATTGGGTATGTTAATAAACGTTTAACATGTGTTAAAATATTAAGTGCGTTTCTAAGATTTTTGATATACCATCAACAATATTTTGGGTTGATGTGATAACATAAGCAACAAATAAATTGCGAATTAATGCTAATTTCGTGTGTCGCCCCATCTATATTATTATTATGTATATTAGCTTTTATGCGTGTAATGTGTTATGATCTTTTACTACGATGACAGTAAAGTGCCTTCTTAAACACCGATAAATAATTTAGTTTTCTCCTAAGTTTATTTGCAAGAATACATGTTCATTTACATATTTAATATTACATTTCTTTGCGCTTTCCATTCTTAAACTCGAATCATAAAAATTTTATACTTTGGTCACGTGGTAACTTAGACGCACCCAATTTTTTTATAGACGTAATAACTAATCACAGCATTGAATTTTAGTAATTTAGTTTCCGTCGAGATGTCAGTAATAAAATTATAAAAACAAATTTGTCGGCGGCATGTCATGAAGATTTCTAGGGAATAATTTAAAGAAATCAATTTTAGAAAACGCCATAACCCACCAAATTGGTCAGAAAAGTAATAAACGGCACCACTTGGTATAAAACATTAATACGAGAAAGTCGGCACAGAAGCAAGAAAATTAATAAAAGCGGCTAGAAAATTACAGTAACTACAAATGCGATTAAAACATTGATATACCCATATAAAAAATATATTTAAAAAATTGATTGGAACAGTTAAAGTACCTGATTAAGCAATATACTTTTTAATTACATACATTTTTAACATTATGACAAGATTATTAAACCAAATTCGCCTTGATTAAATTTTGAAAAATTCGGAAAAATTGCCACTGATGTGTCTAGTTAAGTAGGAAAAACATACTAGACTACATAGACTAGAAAATCCCTAATAAATTCTTTTATAGGGATGAGACTCCATGAGTTTAGAAACAAATAAAACATGTTTATTAAAGGTATAACTGTAGTTGTAAATGCAACAGCTAAAATCAAGAATATTGTATGATTAACCTTTTCTCAAAGTTCCAACACCAAAAACAACATTTCATATTATAAGATATACCTAATTAGAATAACTGATATCTTGTACCCATCACCAGTAATCCTTGAGTATCTTGAGTAATAAATAATAAACCTTGGGTAATGATAACGATGAGTAATCTATCAGATAATGATTTCATTACTTACCTTACATTGTAAAAATTGAAATGTTAAAAAACAATTATTAATCTATGCTTGTGAACATTACCCGAAAAATTATTAGTTCTGAATTAGTTAAATGAAAATCGAGCCATATATAAATTAATATTATATAATATTATTATAGTAATTATAATTATATAATATTTATATATTATATAAATATCGATTTATCTTAAAGCAGTTAGTACTTAACTTTCCCAAGAGTACGTTAAACCCTGATTTTTAATGTTGTGGACTTTTACGACCCGTCAAAAAGAGATAGATGCCGATATTGTTACCACCCCTTTCTTCGGCTATTGGTTTATCGGTCAGGACGAGCATCATATGATCGTCGTAATCCTAGCGATATTGTCACATCTCACATCTCTAAATAAGGGGCATAAGGGAATCGGTGGGTAAAAGCTGTCTGGTATAGAAAGCTAAAAATAGCCTCAGGTATAGAGAGGGGTGGGGTTATTATGTATTCATTTAGGGAAGAATCATTCTGAATACAGGTAATGGATTAATTGTGTTGTACGAACAACTTTAACAAATAGAACCTAAATTTCAAACTATTTATAATCGACAAATGTTTACCGTCAAAGAATTATACCGGCAACGTCGCACTCCGCACCGACCCCTTGAAGGCGGAGTTATTTGATGTGTCGATTGTAAAAGTCCACAACATTAAAAAACAGGGTATAGATTACCACCTACTGCTCTAGTAGATTAATTGAACATTGTGATTAGCTAAATTGACCTGTTCAACTGGATCTAGTTATCATCGCCAATCGATTAATGTAACTGTTATAATGGTTCATAACTTGATTCTTTCATTTTTTTTTAATTAACTGTCAGAGTCAAGTCGCATTTACAACCCCAATAGATTAATGTAACCGATCTGATAAGTTAACTGTTCCAATGAGTTAAATTAAATATAGCCGATTTAACTGTTCTAATAAGCTAAATCAACAGTTCCAATAAATTGATGTAAACGTTCTAATTGACTATTATAACCATATTATTAGGTAGATTCGACTAGAGAAACAGGATAAGTTTTCTTAACTAATTTGTAGCACTATTAGATAATTCAACAAAATGGAACATTTTTTATCCAACACATGACAGTTATGACCGTCATTATTAATGGCATTTTACACAAGTAAACTATCCAATAACACACTAGTGTGTTATAATCCATAACTCACTAGTGAAAATTGGATTATACCTCACGTTCATATTTAAAGCAGTATTCTATTTATTCATTAATATTACAAGCAGAATTCACATTGATATTGAAATTAAATTTAAAGACGTTAAAGAAGTCAAAACCTCCTCATACTTCAAGCCCTTATGTTTAGGGTAGAACTTATAAGGAGGAACCGGACGTAATAAAATGCAAAATGCAAGATATTCACGAAATCGTGAGGTTTTTGAGAGAAATTTGCAAGACTTTTGCGAGAATCTCGCGCGAGACATGAGATGAGACGAGTCTTTTATTGCGAGACAAGACGAGATTTTTCAAAGTATCGTCTCGTCTCGTCTCGTGAGCAACACTTGCTGAAATAAATCCCCCTCTACTGCTCGCCGTCCTTCTAATTCCCGCCAGGAATCTCACCCCCATAAACCATCCTCCGTATGACGGATCCGACATGACCGCCGGTGTGTGCACTAAATCGCGGCGAGCAGCGTAATCCTAACCTGAGCTTAAGTGTATCTCGTGCGAACGTTATCGTGTTCGGTGTCCGCTACGGTGCGTTGTGGGTGTGAAATATGGTGGTCCGCCATCGGTCGGTCATTCATTTATTACTCGAAGGGGGGGTGCGTTTCGATCGGAGAAGAAGAGGTAGAGAGGAGAGTTGACGAAGAGGCGAAGGAGTAAGGAGAAGAAAGAGTCCGGCGATCGCGAGCCGGCCATAATCTGAATAAGATTAATTGACGTTATTTGTTAAACACTGTCGGCTTGGGGTTTGATCGGTGATTTACGCGATATGCGCGGCACCGTCGGACGAGGTGGTCACGTGTGCGAATCGGGATGGGACGTAGTGGACATTTCTTAGTTGGGCGCGTGCGAGTTTCCTCACGGACTCTTTTTTAATACACAAATTAAGAGAAATCCCATCTTTATCACGGGGATATTAAAGTGCAAGGGGGCAAGGAAAATCAATCAAGATAAGAATATTATGCCTCGTAAGAATTAATCCCCGGTCCGCATTTGACCTTCCCGAGATTGGTGAATCCGTAAGAATATGGTTCTCTAGATCGGTCAACTCGTAAGGGTTAGAACTACCTGAAAAATCCCAAAAGGGGGATTATCGTTTTCCTTGCGAGAGGGCAAGGAAAACCCTGCGGAACCCGACCCTGGGGTCACGAAACGCATATGATCTTTAACAACATGCAAGTCTTTGCCGCGTTGACTTTTAATCAAATCCACAACTAACTCAGTGTTACAAAAATAAAAGTCCGGATCTGTAGATTAGACATGATGTGTATCCTTATGAATTTTTCACCGTCTGAAATATATTCACCCTCTAAGGTCGGAAAATGGGCCCTCGAGGGCCGGAAAATCGAAATTCGCATGTCAGGATGGCAGCACACGGATTTTCACGTACTTTCTAGAAAATCTCGATTTTCCGGCCCCCGAGGGCCCATTTCCCGACCTCAGAGGGTGAAAAATACATAGGAATACACATGTCTGATCTACAGATCCGGACTTTATTGTGTGGGGCTGTGTTTATAAGTTTCTGTCAAGTAATCACAAAATTGTGTTAGTCGTTAGTCTTGCGGCTGATTAGTAGAGTCTGGATGTTCGGACATTAAAAAATTTTAAAATAGGCAAGAAAACGTCTTAAATTAGGCAACAAAAATATAGGCATTAATAAAAATGAAACTCGCTTATTATTAATTTGACATGAACACACTCTGAGGTCGGAAAATGGGGCCTCGAGGGCCGGAAAATCGAGATTCGCATGTCAGGATGGCAGCACTCGGATTTTCACGTACTTTCTAGAAAATCTCGATTTTCCGGCCGCCGAGGGCCCATTTTCCGACCTCAGAGGGTGAAAAATACATAAGAATACACGTGTCTGATCTACAGATCCGGACTTTATTTTGTGGGGCTGTGTTTATAAGTTTCTGTCAGATAATCACAAAATTGAGTTAATCGTTAGTCTTGCGGCTGATTAGTAGTGTCCGGACGTTCAGACATTAAAAAATTTTAAAATAGGCAAGAAAAAGTCTTAAATTAGGCAATAAAAGAAAATAGGCATTAATAAAAATGAATTTCGCTTAATATTAATTTGACATGAACACACTCTGAGGTCGGAAAATGGGGCCTCGAGGGCCGGAAAATCGAAATTCGCATGTCAGGATGGTAGCACTCGGATTTTCACGTACATTCTCGAAAATCTCAATTTTCCGGCCTCCGAGGGCCCGTTTTCCGACCTCAGATGGTGAAAATATATAAGAATACATATGTCTGATCTACAGATCCGGACTTCGTTTTGTGGGGCTGTGTTTATAACTTTCTGTCAGATAATCACAAAATTGTGTTAATCGTTAGTCTTGCGGCTGATTAGTAGAGTCTGAATGTTCAGACATTAAAAAATTTTAAAATAGGCAAGAAAAAGTCTTAAATTAGGCAATAAAAAAATAGGCATTAATAAAAATGAAATTCGCTTAATATTAATTTAACATGAACACACTCTGAGGTCGGAAAATGGGCCCTCGAGGGCCGGAAAATTGAAATTCGCATGTCAGGATGGTAGCACTCGGATTTTCACGTACTTTCTAGAAAATCTCGATTTTCCGGCCCCCGAGGGCCCATTTTCCGACCTCAGAGGGTGAAAAATACATAAGAATACACGTGTCTGATCTACAGATCCGGACTTTATTTTGTGGGGCTGTGTTTATAAGTTTCTGTCAGATAATCACAAAATTGAGTTAATCGTTAGTCTTGCGGCTGATTAGTAGTGTCCGGACGTTCAGACATTAAAAAATTTTAAAATAGGCAAGAAAAAGTCTTAAATTAGGCAATAAAAGAAAATAGGCATTAATAAAAATGAATTTCGCTTAGTATTAATTTGACATGAACACACTCTGAGGTCGGAAAATGGGGCCTCGAGGGCCGGAAAATCGAAATTCGCATGTCAGGATGGTAGCACTCGGATTTTCACGTACATTCTCGAAAATCTCAATTTTCCGGCCTCCGAGGGCCCGTTTTCCGACCTCAGATGGTGAAAATATATAAGAATACATATGTCTGATCTACAGATCCGGACTTCGTTTTGTGGGGCTGTGTTTATAACTTTCTGTCAGATAATCACAAAATTGTGTTAATCGTTAGTCTTGCGGCTGATTAGTAGAGTCTGAATGTTCAGACATTAAAAAATTTTAAAATAGGCAAGAAAAAGTCTTAAATTAGGCAATAAAAAAATAGGCATTAATAAAAATGAAATTCGCTTAATATTAATTTAACATGAACACACTCTGAGGTCGGAAAATGGGCCCTCGAGGGCCGGAAAATTGAAATTCGCATGTCAGGATGGTAGCACTCGGATTTTCACGTACTTTCTAGAAAATCTCGATTTTCCGGCCCCCGAGGGCCCATTTTCCGACCTCAGAGGGTGAAAAATACATAAGAATACACGTGTCTGATCTACAGATCCGGACTTTATTTTGTGGGGCTGTGTTTATAAGTTTCTGTCAGATAATCACAAAATTGAGTTAATCGTTAGTCTTGCGGCTGATTAGTAGTGTCCGGACATTCAGACATTAAAAAATTTTAAAATAGGCAAGAAAAAGTCTTAAATTAGGCAATAAAAGAAAATAGGCATTAATAAAAATGAATTTCGCTTAGTATTAATTTGACATGAACACACTCTGAGGTCGGAAAATGGGGCCTCGAGGGCCGGAAAATCGAAATTCGCATGTCAGGATGGTAGCACTCGGATTTTCACGTACATTCTCGAAAATCTCAATTTTCCGGCCCCCGAGGGCCCGTTTCCCGACCTCAGAGGGTGAAAAATACATAGGAATACACATGTCTGATCTACAGATCCGGACTTTATTCTGTGGGGCTGTGTTTATAAGTTTCTGTCAGATAATCACAAAATTGAGTTAATCGTTAGTCTTGCGGCTGATTAGTAGAGTCTGGATATTCAGACATTAAAAAATTTTAAAATAGGCAAGAAAAAGTCTTAAATTAGGCAATAAAAATATAGGCATTAATAAAAATGAAACTCGCCTACTATTAATTTGACATGAACACACTCTGAGGTCGGAAAATGGGGCCTCGAGGGCCGGAAAATCGAAATTCGCATGTCAGGATGGTAGCACTCGGATTTTCAAGTACTTTCTAGAAAATCTCGATTTTCCGACCCCGAGGGCCCATTTTCCGACCTCAGAGGGTGAAAAATACATAGGAATACACATGTCTGATCTACAGATCCGGACTTTATTCTGTGGGGCTGTGTTTATAAGTTTCTGTCAGATAATTACAAAATTGAGTTAATCGTTAGTCTTGCGGCTGATTAGTAGAGTCTGGATGTTCAGACATTAAAAATTTTTAAAATAGGCAAGAAAACGTCTTGAATTAGGCAACAAAAATATAGGCATTAATAAAAATGAAATTCGCTTAATATTAATTTGACATGAACACACTCTGAGGTCGGAAAATGGGCCCTCGAGGGACGGAAAATCGAAATTCGCATGTCAGGATGGTAGCACTCGGATTTTCACGTACTTTCTAGAAAATCTCGATTTTCCGGCCCCCGAGGGCCCATTTTCCGACCTCAAAAGGTGAAAAATACATAAGAATACACATGTCTGATCTACAGATCCGGACATTATTCTGTGGGGCTGTGTTTATATGTTTCTGTCAGATAATCACAAAATTGAGTTAATCGTTAGTCTTCCGGCTGATTAGTAGAGACTGGATGTTCAGACATTAAAAATTTTTAAAATAGGCAAGAAAACGTCTTAAATTAGGCAATAAAATGATAGGCATCAATAAAAATGAAATTCGGTTAATATTAATTTGACATGAACACACTCTGAGGTCGGAAAATGGGGCCTCGAGGGCCGGAGAATCGAAATTCGCATGTCAGGATGGTAGCACTCGGATTTTTACGTACTTTCTAGAAAATCTCGATTTTCCGACACCGAGAGCCCATTTTCCGACCTCAGAGGGTGAAAAATACATAGGAATACACATGTCTGATCTACAGATCCGGACTTTATTTTGTGGGGCTGTGTTTATAAGTTTCTGTCAGATAATCACAAAATTGAGTTAATCGTTAGTCTTGCGGCTGATTTATAGAGTACGGATGTTCAGACATTAAAAAATTTTAAAATAGGCAAGAGAAAGTCTAAAATTAGGCAAGAAAAAATAGGCGTTGATATAAATGAAATTCGCTTAATATTAATTTGATATGAAGACACTCTGAGGTCGGAAAATGGGCCCTCAAAGACCGGAAAATCGAGATTCGCATGTCAGAATGGCAGCACACGGATTTTCACGTACTTTCTAGAAAAACTCGATTTTCCGGCCTACGAGGGCCCGTTTCCCGACCTCAGAGGGTGAAAAATACATAAGAATACACATGTCTGATCTACAGATCAGGACTTTATTTTGTAGGGCTGTGCTTATAAGTTTCTGTCAGATAATCACAAAATTGAGTTAATCGTTAGTCTTGCGGCTGATTAGTAGAGTCTGGATGTTCAGACATTAAAAAATTTTAAAATAGGCAAGAAAAAGTCTTAAATTAGGCAATAAAAAAATAGGCATTAATAAAAATGAAATTCGCTTAATATTAATTTAACATGAACACACTCTGAGGTCGGAAAATGGGGCCTCGAGGGCCGGAAAATCGAAATTCGCATGTCAGGATGGTAGCACTCGGATTTTCACGTACTTTCTAGAAAATCTCGATTTTCCGGCCCCCGAGGGCCCATTTCCCGATCTCAGAGGGTGAAAAATACATAGGAATACACATGTCTGATCTACAGATCCGGACTTTATTTTGTGGGGCTGTGTTTATAAGTTTCTGTCAGATAATCACAAAATTGAGTTAATCGTTAGTCTTGCGGCTAATTAGTAGAGTCTGGACGATCAGACATTAAAAAATTTTAAAATAGGCAAGAAAAAGTCTTAAATTAGGCAATAAAAAAATAGGCATTAATAAAAATGAAATTCGCTTAATATTAATTTGACATGAACACACTCTGAGGTCGGAAAATGGGGCCTCGAGGGCCGGAAAATTGAGATTCGCATGTCAGGATGGCAGCACTCGGATTTTCACGTACATTCTCGAAAATCTCAATTTTCCGGCCCCCGAGGGCCCGTTTTCCGACCTCAGAGGGTGAAAAATACATAGGAATACACATGTCTGATCTTCAGATCCGGACTTTATTCTGTGGGGCTGTGTTTATAAGTTTCTGTCAGATAATCACAAAATTGAGTTAATCGTTAGTCTTGCGGCTGATTCATAGAGTACGGATGTTCAGACATTAAAAAATTTTAAAATAGGCAAGAAAAAGTCTTAAATTAGGCAATAAAAAAATAGGCATTAATAAAAATGAAATTCGCTTAATATTAATTTAACATGAACACACTCTGAGGTCGGAAAATGGGCCCTCGAGGGCCGGAAAATTGAAATTCGCATGTCAGGATGGTAGCACTCGGATTTTCACGTACTTTCTAGAAAATCTCGATTTTCCGGCCCCCGAGGGCCCATTTTCCGACCTCAGAGGGTGAAAAATACATAAGAATACACATGTCTGATCTACAGATCCGGACTTTATTTTGTGGGGCTGTGTTTATAAGTTTCTGTCAGATAATCACAAAATTGAGTTAATCGTTAGTCTTGCGGCTGATTAGTAGTGTCCGGACGTTCAGACATTAAAAAATTTTAAAATAGGCAAGAAAAAGTCTTAAATTAGGCAATAAAAGAAAATAGGCATTAATAAAAATGAATTTCGCTTAGTATTAATTTGACATGAACACACTCTGAGGTCGGAAAATGCGGCCTCGAGGGCCGGAAAATCGAAATTCGCATGTCAGGATGGTAGCACTCGGATTTTCACGTACATTCTCGAAAATCTCAATTTTCCGGCCCCCGAGGGCCCGTTTTCCGACCTCAGAGGGTGAAAAATATATAAGAATACATATGTCTGATCTACAGATCCGGACTTTGTTTTGTGGGGCTGTGTTTATAACTTTCTGTCAGATAATCACAAAATTGTGTTAATCGTTAGTCTTGCGGCTGATTAGTAGAGTCCGAATGTTCAGACTTTAAAAAATTTTAAAATAGGCAAGAAAAAGTCTTAAATTAGGCAATAAAAAATAGGCATTAATAAAAATGAAATTCGCCTACTATTAATTTGACATGAACACACTCTGAGGTCGGAAAATGGGGCCTCGAGGGCCGGAAAATCGAGATTCGCATGTCAGGATGGCAGCACTCGGATTTTCACGTACTTTCTAGAAAATCTCGATTTTCCGGCCCCCGAGGGCCCATTTCCCGACCTCAGAGGGTGAAAAATACATAAGAATACACGTGTCTGATCTAGCATCATCTTCAATATAAGTTTCTGTTAGATAATCAAAAAATTGAATTAGTCGTTAGTCTTGTGGCTGATTAGTAGAGTCCGGATGTTCAGTCATTAAAAAATTTTAAAATAGGCAGTCAAAATGGCACGAAAAAATCTTAAAATAGGCAATAAAAAATAAAAATTAAATTCGCATAATATTAATTTGACATGAATTTATTGTACAACACACATCATATTGAAATATACTTAATAATAAAGATTCAACTATGACTTACGTTGATAAAAGAAGTTTATGCGTTTACCTTACAACTAATTACTAAATATTCACAGATTAAATATATTTAACAAGGACAACTTACTACTGCTGCCCATTCCGATTTGCAATATCGAAGGATTTCATAGTACATCCTACTTGACATCACCCACTAGGATGTTTATGCAATACACGTATTGATTTAAATGCATTCCTGCTGCCACAGTTATGCAACTTGTAGCAATCAATAAACTAAACTATAAATCAACCAATAAATTAATGAGAGTATGCAACCTATCTTTCGTCATGACGAAAACAAAAGAAAAGGTATTATAGAGGCTTCCATTGTTAAGAGCGAAATGAAGCTAAACGTTTCAGCCAAACTCACTGTCCCAATGATTTCCTAACCAATCCCTTTTTGTATCTTCCTGAATATCAGTTTCCTTATGTCAGTTTAAATCATAGGTTTTATCACAATCTAAGTATCTAATTTTACGCTTGCCTTACCCACGCGTTTTGCCGTAATAATGTCGTCCTACAACCAAAACTCTTCTCTCGAAGGAACCGCATTTCTGTTGTATCCTTTTTCCTCGCTTTAACCTCCGACCTGGATATTAGTAAAGCGATTAATTAAACGTACGAAAAATTTTTGCGCAAGTCCATCGTTTGATACCTATAATTTGTAAAATACGTAATTACGAATCGAAGCATTGTGAGTATGTGTATGTATATGTATATATATATTTTTTATACATTGAGAAATAAGAAGAAGGTTCTGACCCGGTTCACACAAATTTATTAGTAACACATACGGAAAAATGGTGAAGTGGAATTGCGGAAATTAACAAATGAAAGACGACCGACTCTGACATCTGACCTTAGCTTACAGCTGAAAAACGATGAGTATGTGAATTGAATAACTGTCGAAGGTAAGACTCCGCCAGGTGTTTTATTATAAATTGTAGTTGAATAGAGAGAAACTTGATGGGTTTGTTAGTGTAGGATTTCTATTCTGGTTTAGTGTATTGCAGTTACTTTTACTGTCGTTCTAGTTGTTTGAGTCGACGATATTTCCCAAAAGGCATCGATACTATTTCAACCTACTTTAATTTTCAATTATATTATTAATGGTGACGTTGGCTAAACTAAAACGAGCTGAAATTCTTATAATTAAATTTATATTCGGAATAAGGGACAGTTCTGCAAAAATTAGTCAAAAATTAATTACTTAAATAATTAATAATTTATTAATATTTAAAATTAACATTTTATATAATATAATAATAGTATATAATATAAAATTTTAAAATTAATATTAAATATTAATAAATTAACTAATGCAAGCGAGATATTCTGTAACAGATAAAATTACAGATATTAAAAAATTAGCGGACCATTAAAATCTGCAGTAAGATTCGGGAAAAGTATAAAACTCTCATAAAAAGTTTGTTTCGAGAGGCAAAAGTTTGTATTCTGCGTATTGAAATTTTGACATTTCATAACCTTACTTTTTATAACTACTTACTTTATTTCGTATTGATAAGTAATAAGAAATATTGTTAAATCGTAAAGGTAATGATAGATTTTATGGAGAGTCATAAAGCTAATATGGTGGTTTAGGAAAATAAATTAAAACATACCAAATTGGGACAGTATTATGAGAGATTGAGATATGCGAATTAAATTCCTTAATTAACCAATTTGTGAAAAGGTGAAATATATAATATCGAGTCACAACGTACTGGCAAAAATCTAACTACATTAGTTTACAATAAATTGTGATAAATAATAAAAAAAAATTGAAACGAAAGATATAAATTTTATTTCAATATTTATTCCCCAATTAAAAGAAACTTGGAAATTATGCACTGCTATCACAATAATTTCTCACAGTTTTTATTTCCAATAGTTACAGTACCCAACTGTCCTCAAGAAAAATTTTATTTTGATTGTAAAGACTGGATACAAGTAAGATGAACAAAAATATTAGTACTATAACATAATATTGTAACGAAACACAAGTTCGCCTTATTGCGATTCCGGGAAGGACGGGTCGAAGCCGACGGCTCGAGAAGCTTCGATGCGATAACAAGTTCCGCGAATTCTAGAATGATCCCCAGAAACTTCGGGAATATTCCGGCAAACGTCTAGAAGCCTTCTACCTGCCATAAAAAGGGAATGTCGGACCCGAGGCAGGCCAGTTGAAGAACCGGTGCGTAAACATTCGAGCGAGAGATCGGGCGCTTTAAATAAATAAACATCTCTGTGAAACAAATTATAAGTGTTAAGAGTTAGTAATAAATTAATTAGGACCAAATAGTGTAGTGTTTAGTTTTAGTAGACAGTAAAAACGTTACAGTGGTGTCAGAGTGCGGATTAATTAGTGAAATAAATTAAGAACAATGAAGAAATTACGCGACTTAAAAGTTGTGGACCTCAAACGCGAGTTGGAAGAACGAGAACTCGAAACGTCAGGGTCGAAAACAGTGCTGCAGAAACGTCTGGAGGAATATTTAATCGGCAATGGAGAGGACCCTGAAACTTTCGGTTTCGAGGAAGAAGGTGAGCTCATTCTTAACAAAATGGAAAAACTCCACGGTGAGTTAGACAACAAAATGGGAAAACTCCATGGCGAGTTGGATAGCCAAATGAAAGACCAAACGAAGAAAATGGAAAAACTTCACGGTGAGCTAGATAACAACATAGAACAGGAACTAGCCACCGTAATGCTGACGCTCTTTCAAGAAGACCGTGTCCGGAGGGATGTTCCCATTGCAGTCGTGCAGAAGTAAAGGAGGCGTCTACTTGCCGCACGACGGTCACCGACGAGGACTGGTCACCAGACGGGCTGCGGCGAGCGCAGGAAGGCGACCCTGAACTCCAACGGATCCTGACGTGGAAAGAAGAGGGACGTCGGCCGGAATGGCAGGAAGTGGCCCCATCCTCTAGGACCCTGAAATCGTACTGGGCACAGTGGGACTCCCTGGTGATACAGGATGGACTGCTCAAGAGGGTGCTTGAATCCGATAATGGCGCAGAAAGACGATTCCAACTCATCGTGCCCAAGATCAAGGTGGCGGAGGTGCTACGTCCCCTCCATGACGGAACCTCAGGAGGCCACCTGGGAGTGAAGAAGACCCTGCAGAAAGTGCGCGAGCGTTTCTATTGGGTGGGCTGCTCTGAGGCTGTTCGTAAATGGTGCAGGAAATGTACAGTTTGCTCAGCTAGTAATGGACCGCACCGCAAGCCGAAAGCCCCGATGAGACAATACAATGTGGGAAGTCCTTTCGAGAGGATCGCCCTAGACATTGCTGGACCGTTTCCTGAAACCGATTGCGGCAACAAGTACATCCTGGTGGCGATGGACTACTTCACGAAATGGGTAGAGGCCTACGCGATTCCCAACCAAGCAGCCACAACTGTCGCAGATGTCCTGGTGAAGGAGCTAGTGAGCCGCTTCGGAGTACCGTTGGAGTTGCATTCCGACCAGGGGCGTAACTTCGAGAGCGAGCTGTTCCAGGGAGTTTGCGAAAAGTTGGGAATTCGCAAAACTAGAACGACGGCGCTTCACCCTCAGTCTGACGGAATGGTGGAGAGGATGAACCGCACCATGGGTAAGTACTTCTCGAAGGTAGTGTCTCAACACCAACGAGACTGGGATCAACATCTCCCCTTTTTCCTGATGGCATACCGTTCTGCCATCAACGAGTCCACCGGCCAGACACCAGCAAGGGTACTGTTCGGGCGGGAGATGAGGCTTCCCTGCGATCTGAGCTTCGGTTGCAAACCGGGAGAAGATCTGGCTGGGGAAGACTACGTCACCGAGCTGCGCCGAAAGATAGACCAGATTCACGAGATGGTACGGACGAATCTCCAAATCGCCAGCGACCGCATGAAGGATCACTATGATGTTCGGGCGGACAGCGGCATGTATGAAGAAGGAGACCTGGTGTGGCTGTACAACCCACAAAGGAGACGAGGGTTATCACCGAAGCTTCAGAAAGCCTGGGAAGGGCCGTATACAGTGAAGACGAAGATAAATGACGTCATCTACCGGATCAGCAAAGTCCCGAATGGGAAGCCTAGGGTCGTGCATTACAATCGATTAGCACCTTTCGAGGGAGACCACGACCAAGATCAACAGGTGCGCCAACTACGGCCCCAAGAGGATGAGCCTTCCTTTGAAGAATTTATGGCTGCGTATGGTGGGACCGGGAAGGTCAGATTCAGTGTGACCAAGGAAGAACAACGGGATCTCTTCGGAACACCGGCTGAGTATGCGCTGGCTCATTGCGTGGCCCAGGACCTGCGGATGTCCCGAGGAATTGCCGCGGAGTTTCGGACGAGGTTCGGCAAACTGGACGAACTCCATCAGCAGGGACCGGCGGTCGGGCGAGCGCTGAGGATTAAGGAAGATGGATCACAACGGCCGCTCTTCTACCTGGTTACCAAGAGGAGGTCCTTTCACAAGCCCACCTATTTGGACCTGTGGGCCGCACTACATGACCTCAGGGATACCCTACTTAGCGAAGATCTAACTAAGTTAGCTATCCCGAAACTGGCTTGCGGATTGGACGCCTTGGACTGGAGGGTCGTTAGGAATATGCTGGAGGTCTTATTTCGCTTCACCGGGGTAGACATTTTGGTGTGTTGTTGGAATCCTGAGTGGAGTCTCCACAAGAAGACCGTGGCATGTTATTTCCACCAAACCTCGCGCCGCAGACAGGGGACCAACTGTAGATTCTTACATGGGCCTGTCAGGGACACGTTTCGGGACGAAACATCTTTAAGGCGGGGGCAGTGTAACGAAACGGCTCGCCGGCCGCGATATAAACACGCCGGGAGCTACACAAGTTCGCCTTATTGCGATTCCGGGAAGGACGGGTCGAGAAGCTTCGATGCGATAACAAGTTCCGCGAATTCCAGAATGATCTCCAGAAACTTCGGGAATATTCCGGCAAACGTCTAGAAGCCTTCTACCTGCCATAAAAAGGGAATGTCGGACCCGAGGGAGGCCAGTTGAAGAATCGGTGCGTAAACATTCGAGCGAGAGATCGGGCGCGTTAAATAAATAAACATCTCTGTGAAATAAATTATAAGTGTTAAGAGTTAGTAATAAATTAATTAGGACCAGATAGTGCAGTGTTTAGCTTTAGTAGACAGTAAAAACGTTACAATATAATACTTATAGGCTATTGACTGTCATTTAATAAGGAAGTAACGCGAGCAAGATATTTTATTTTGTCATACGGTCAATTGACCTCTAAAGAAATAAAATCCAAAAGTGCTACTAAATTTAGCAATGCGTTTTTGAGAACGGGGTAAGTTTGCCCACTTTTCGATTTTTCGGCTATAACGCAAAAACTATGCATTTTTCGAAGATATGTGCCGTAAGGTTTCTTGTAGAGAATTCAATTTCCTATGAAAATGATGTTTTTTGAAATAAAAACAAAATTTTTTTTAATGAACAAAGTTAAAAAAATGGAAATATTTCAAAAAAAATGTTGTTTTTCGAAATTTTGACTAACACTTTTTTCTGAGAGAATTTAGGTATGGGCATTGCTTCACAGAAAATAAAGCTTATTAAATTCTCTTTAAAACTGTGGTTTGCAAGTCTTAATATGTGCAATATTGACTGAGATATAAACGTTTGAATTCAGCCATTTTTTCTTTATCTTTAAAATGCGTATTGTTTCATACTTTTACCTGAAAGAAATAATAAAGTTTTTTAAATAAAAAGGTGTGGATGAAGAATACTCAGGAATTTTCGTCTATTTACCACCTCGCAAAATATTTGCACAAACATTGCATAACTCCATTCTTCGAACTCTACAACACCTCTCTAGTCAATCAAGTAGCCTTGTTCAAGTCGGCTCCAGCCTATCAATCTCTCCTCGCAGACCTCGGCGCTCTGTACTCAACGTAAAAGGACAAATTTTTGATATGTAATATGAGATTTATGAAGCAAAACCGCTTCGTGCCATTTGTGTAAGAGATAAATCAGGAGAGTACAAGCTGTCTCGGATCCTCTATCGCTAATCTTGTAAATAAGTCGATTGTAAAACGTCGGGGACACGTCGCCATTCGAACACACACACACACACACACATTTCGTGTATCGCACGACGCGATCTGTAAGGGTGGCGATCGACGACAATACCTTAAAATTTTGTAGGAACGGAACGTCCGCCATTATCGACCTTTTAATTTATCGGTTGTTAACTAGGAGCTTTGTGGACGCCTGGGGTAGGAATACACGAATAAAAGAACGAAATTATGTTACGTATTCCATGTGTCAACGCTATCTATCTCGAGATCTTCCTCTGGTTTATATACAGTTTTACACATGCCTTGTTTTTTTTTATTGTTGTCGTTCGGGGCGAAGCACCCGGTCGAGATCTGCGGGTGATATTCGGGAAATCGTCGTCCTGCGGGTAGGGAATGCGTAATGCTTTACAAGGGATGAGAGGGTTATTTATGAGATGTTCACCCAGACCTACGGCGAACGATAGAATGTAATAACTTTAGAAACTTCTGATGAACGTTTCCCTATATTTCTTAGATATCTGATTGACCCAAAAGAGTTAAACCCTCATTGCGCCCAACAATGAGTAGATAATAAACAACAAAAATCATATGATGAAAAATCATATAATTATATCGTTGAATGTTGATAAGATAAGGGTTTTCTTAAAACACAGCTGACACAATTCATACATTTTCTATTTTATTTTTAAAGTTACACACTACAATGTTATATCTGTGAGTCAAAAATCAACTAAGCCAAATAAACTAACGATTGTTCTCTGCGATGCTGAGATTCCTGCACCTGCTACCAATCCAAGCCCCTGGGAAGCATATATTTGTTTACCACTTATTAACTTTGTTATTTTGTTTAATGATTTATAGTAGTTATATCACAAATTTCATATGGAATTTTCGATTGAACACCCGAGACAACTCCCGCAACTTCACAAAGAGTTTCTGCTGCATATTTCAAATGGAATGTTCGACTGAACTCCAGAGGCAACTCCCACATCTTTTACTGGGAGTTTCTACAACATATTTCAAATGGAATTTTCGATTGAACTCCTGAGGTAAGTTTTAATGGGAGTTCTACCACATATTTTAAATGGAATGTCCGACTAAACTCTTGAGGCAACTCCCGCAACTTTCAATTGGAGTTTCTACCACACATTTCAAATGGAATTTGCGACTGAACTCCTGAGGTAACTTTCAATGGGAGTTCTATCACACAGTTCAAATGGAAATTTCGATTGAACCCCTGAGACAACTCCGGCAACTTCACCGGGAATTTCTACATCACATTTTATATGGAATGTTCGACTGAACTCCAGAGGCAACTCCCACATCTTTCACTGGGAGTTTCTACTACATATTTCAATTGGAATTTTGGACTGAACTCCTGAGGTAACTCTCAATAGGAGTTATATCACAAATTTCATATGGAATTTTCGATTGAACCCCTGAGACAACTCCCGCAACTTCACTAAGAGTTTCTGCTGCATATTTCAAATGGAATGTTCGACTGAACTACAGAGGCAACTCCCACAACTTTCGATGGGAGTTTCTACCACATATTTCAAATGGAATTTTCGATTGAACTCCTGAGGTAAGTTTTAATGGGAGTTCTACCACATATTTTAAATGGAATGTCCGACTAAACTCTTGAGGCAACTCCCGCAACTTTCAATTGGAGTTTCTACCACACATTTCAAATGGAATTTGCGACTGAACTCCTGAGGTAACTTTCAATGGGAGTTCTATCACACAGTTCAAATGGAAATTTCGATTGAACCCCTGAGACAACTCCCGCAACATCACGTAGGTACTGTAGTAAAAAGGATCTAAAATGTACGTCTTTAGTACGTACATGTACTAACATCTATAGTACGTATTTTTTTACGTACTATGTACGTACATAATGCGTACCAAAAAATATGTACATTTGATGCCCGTCTTTGTACGTACTAAAGACGTACCTTTAATGTCTTGTACGTACTGGCGTAAAAACGACCAATTATGTACGCACATGGGACGTACTGTGCTTACTGGGTTGTTTAATTTCACATTTAGTGTTTATTTATCATAGTGGTACACATTATATCAAAAACCTTTAATTGATAGAATGATACAAAATTACAATTTGTTTAATAAACACACCCATCTATTTGTTTTGGCAGTGCTCTTACAATGTCTCTATGATTAACACACTCGACCCAGACTTTTTATTCGGTAATACAGTAATATTATTACGCGAAATGTAAACAGCAGCGCGCAACGTGTTTGCTCTTATCGGACCTCGGCGGTCACTTCATAACGCTCCGTTAAGTGGGCGATAAAAACCGTCCCGAACGTCCCGCCAACATCTTATTAAGGAAGAATGATTTATTACCTTCTGGGCGATTCTAGGTAAACATTATCAGGGGAAAAGAAGGATCGAGTTCATTTAAGAAGGCTCCCGAGACATAATGGAGGACTATATAATGACGGGCTTGCGGTCGGAGGGGGGAGATTAGACGCGAAGCCGCGAGTGAATAAACAGTGCGAAAAATGGACAAATAAATTAAAAGTTAAGTGTGTTACATAAATTAATTAGTTCAGTAATAGTGTAAATAGATTAAGTAGTGTGTAGTGTATAATTAAGGATAAACGTTAAAATAGTTTCTTTATGGAGGACGTTGAGGGTTGTGGAGATGTAAAGTAAACCACGAGAATCCTTAAATGTGTACTTGTTGATGTATTGTGCTATGAATAATTTCAAATGATATACGTGGGATCTAACAGTACTATTTGAAGTATATATTCGTTCGTTTTGTTATTAGCGACGTCCGGACGATACGAATTGTCCGCTTTGTCTCGGGACGAAGACGACGACAACGACAAACAACATCGTATTTGGTTAGATGCGACGCGAGATACGCTCACATCCGAGATATGGGTATATAGAAAGTTTATTTCTTTAATACGGTCGTCGTTGGCCAAGTGCAACAACAATGGCATATTTCACCTGTATATCTTCGCTCTGTTCTCTTCGTTCCTATACATACGCGCGGTTGGCATAAATAAATAAAAAGGCAAAAACCGCAGCATGTGTGGTCTTTGGGCGAACAAATGGCATTCGATTTAAACAGTAGTAGCAGTAATCTAGTGGAATTATGTGGTTTGCTTTTGATGGCCTGCCTCGCCGCGTTCGATTTTCTATTGACGTCTTCACTCGTTATGCAGGGGCGACTCGTCTTCTAAGAATTCACTCGGAAAACAGCTAAGTACTCGATTAAAGGTAAAACAAAGTTACACTTGGAAAGTTGTGTATTTTTAATCCACAATCCTTCATAGTGAACGCATTCCAGATTTTTTTTTTGTATCTCTTCAACTCATGTTGGTCTCGGTGGTCTCGTCTCGAAAATCGAGACGAGACAGGACGAGATTTAATGTTGGGATACAAGACGAGATCTAATTTGAGTCTTAAAAGTCCCCAAGGGTTGACTTTTATATATGCGTTCTCCTATTTGTAACGCCTTCAGAGCCATGAATGACGAAAATGCAGGAAAAGCGATGTTGACTAACCTCAAATGTCTAATTACAACCAAACAATCACACATGGACAATTTCTGTGTAGTACAGGATCTATGTCCTTGTACCATTTAGTAACATTTTTAAAAACAAGAGGACCGATAAATAGGAACTAGGTACTCTGTTGGAGATGGCTAGATGCAAATTGATTATTTATCAATTTTAATTAAAAAAAAACTAAATTAACGGTCTTTTTATTCTCTACAACTTTCCTCTTGACCACTTTTCTCTAAAATGCAACCGGAAAATTCTATGAGGAAAATAGTATATTATTATACTAGTATAATAAGACGGAGTATTGTCACACGAGAGTTTTAAAGCACGACGAGCGACGCGAGGAGTGATTTAATAGAGCGGGTGTGACAATACGTCTTATTAAACGTGTGTAATATACTAGATGACGATGGTTCTCAAATTCCCCAATAAAACACTCAAATAATGTGGATGATGTTTAATCCAACAGCTATACAACCGACGTTTCGTCTACGATCGTAGACATACTCATGGTTATTTCCAGTGAGCTGATGAGCCAAATTAAGGTTAATTTGGCTTCAAAACGCTTTTTTCTCACATACCGAAACGGCCGATGCATCACTAGCCCTATAGGGATTAATAAGATTAGCCAAGTGTCACGCATAATTGCTACGTTTCTGAATCTTGCTAATCCGGATCAGTACACACACGGGGCACTGCTTCCGTAGGTCCATTGCATAAAATTTGGCCAGTAATTGAACAGATTTAATTACCATAACAAACCATGGGGCCTGGAAATCTTGAGCAATAGCAGAGGGGTACATTGACACTTCGTTACAAAGGAAAAGAGATGTGGCGGATATGCTGAGATCATCGACATCCACCTCTACTTCCGTCAATGCACAACCAATGTCCGAGCTAGAATCACCTAAAATTGCAACTTAAACAATATCAATTCAATCACAAATGAGACCAGTTTCGTACGAAATATTCAGGGAAATACTAAGTTTAATCACACAGAAGATCTCTGGCAATAGCATAAATGCCCAAGCCACAGTAATGTCGTAGTTAAAGTTTTCACTAATTGTACATTAGCTACTGATTAGTTGTTCGTCTTTTGGGTCATACCGTCTTTTGTAACTTGTAATGGATTTTGTACTAGAATAATATATAATAATACCAAATAATACATTTTTGATGTAAATTTTAAAGGTTATGTTTACTATAATTTAACCTTGACGGCTGCACACGTCTCTGTGAGATGTTGACGCCGTTGACGTAGGTACCAACTTTACAAAACTAAAAAGTTACCAAAAGTAGTGAATTAATATTCATATTATTACACTACTTTTGATGCAATAATGAGATCATTAGTAACGCAAAGTAGATAAAGAAATTAACAGGCCATTTCAATGCCTGTTAATGCCTTGAAAAACAAAATTAATTAGCAATATAAATATGTACACATATTCAATAAAAATTTTTTTAGGCGTTTGATTAGCGAATTTGCACGCGACTTCCACGATATACCAACCCAAATACGAGTCGTCGCGTTACGCCCGATATTACAATTTTTGATACGGTACGAATCGAAAAAGTGTCGAGTCGTCCTGCGGCAATAAATCTCAATTATGTCCCGGCAACGAGAGATCCCCGCTGTCGCGCGATTCGATTCAGGATACGCACGACATCAATATAAAATGTCAGCCGCAATTATTTTCGTTATTTGTTACGATTAAGACCGTTGTTCGTTACGTAAATTTATCGCGTTATTAGTTAAATGAATGAAAGGGAAAGATCAGATCCTGGTGTTCAACCGCAATTCACTTCTTCTTTCTCGTCCGTAACGCAGGCAGAAAACATCGTCGACAAGCGCTTATGGCTAATCGAGGCGGCGAATTAAATTAACGGCCGTTAAATCCGACTTTGAATTGGTGCAATAAGTACGCTGTGTTTATGCGAGCCCCAGCTTTCGGGTTTAATTGCAATTGATGTAATCCACGTACATGATGAAATTGACCAGAGTTCACAATTCATATTAAATTGCTTTTAGCCCAGGCTTCATACTGAAAAATCATAGTTTTCGCGGTATTTTGTTCTACAGATATCTAAAAGTTTTAAATGATAACCTATAGGAACATCATTGTATGACCATATACAGCTAGAATGTCCCTGTTTTCTTATAAATAATGGATTAAGGTGTGAAAATCGTTTTTTTCCTCATAGAATTTTCCGGTTTCATTTTAGAGAAAAGAGGTCAACAGGAAAGTTGTAGAGAATAAAAAGACGGTTAATATAGTTTTTTTATAAATTAAAATCGATAAATAAACAATTGAGTTATTAGCTAAAAACCATCCATTTTTCAATAATTTATAAATGTTAATAACTTTTGCAATAATAGCAAAAAGTGAAATGTAATTCACTAATTGTGAAGCCTTTAGGGGTCTTTATAAGTGTGCAAAATTTTAGCCAGTTGGATTTATTAGTTTACGAGATACCTTATTTACTGATCCCAGACACTCAATGTTTAAACAGTTGAGTTTGCCTAGGCTACAATCCTAGAGATATTTAATAAAGTGGTATAGTGTCGTTCAATGCCGAACTATAAGTTAAGTTTGAAAAACAACTTATTTTTATTGAAATTGTTGTTAAACAAATCATTTTAAATAGGGGCTAATTTTTTTGCTTATAAACAAATTCAATAACTCTTTTTATTTATCTGAAACAAATGTAAGGGAATCTGTGAAAATGGAATTTGTGGCTCAGTCGGGATTTGAACCTATTTTCATCGCCTTGGAAAATTGGAAAATCCCGGAAAATTCAATAGACACAATTATCAGTTTTTTTTACAATTTAAATCCTAGTATTTTACAACAAAGTCTTTGTTTTTATATTTTTTATAAGATTATTTAACTAATTATTGTGATGTACCAAAGTTGTTAAAACGGAAAATTACACTATTAGAAAGAATATGATTCGTCCAAATTTTTCCCGGTAATATACCTAATATATAAAGTAGTTGAGAATATAAGAAAATGACTGAAATAAACTTTTGGATCCATTTACCAGAGAGATTGTCATACAGTTAGTCAGGCAAAGAATATTTCAAAGTGTATTTTTACTGGAAAACTGTGCAATACAATATACAACTGTCTTTTGACGTAAATTAAAATTGGTAGATACCAGTTCACAACAGATACTAGATATTTGTATTTGACTTAAACGAACGTTCGTATTTCTGCTAGTTCCTAACGTTTCTCAATCACCATATTTTTCGGTAGTATAATAGGTCAAGAGGATTTCTACAAAAGATACAGAAGTTAAGTGTAATTAAAATACTTCAAATTTTAATTTACTACTCAAGTCTTCGAATCAATTTAGGCAGTGTTGTTAAGTAATTAATTACAATTACTTAAAAAAGTAATTGAATTACTTTCATTGTAATTGAAGCAGTAATTAATTACTTGCTTTCCAATTGTAATTGACTAGTAATTCAGTTACTAGTTTCGGTACAATTACAATTACATTTTCAATTACTTTTCACAATTACATTCTACAAAAGTGCTTTTAATATTTTTAGTAGGTAATATGTAAGTAGCTTAAAGTTGCTCATTGTGGGTTCTGACTACCTGGTTTCTTTAACGCAACTGTATCACTGTCCCAACCAGTGATTAGCATTAACGATTATCTTTAACTATCCTATTATTAATCCTAAACAACGAAGTTTTTTGTAACTCTTCGTTTTTTGACCTTATGGCATAATCATAATTATCTATTATAATTTTAACAAGTATATTTTGTTGGAGCAGTTTGTAGCGTAGATGGGCCACATCAAGTACAACCTTTTTTTTCCATTTTGAATTCACACTTTTTTGTAAAAAAAATTATAAACTTCAGCTTTTCCGTAAAAAGGTGAGTTTACACTTTTTTTACGAAAATGTTTAAATTCACACTTTTGTTACGGAAAAGCAGAGATTTAAACTTTTTTACGAAATTTCGTAAAAAGAAGAGTAAATTAACACTTTTTTATGAATTTACTTAAAAAAAAACCATGGCATGAAAGGCTGAAAGGTAGATTTATGGGTAGTGGGTAGGATATATAGTAATATAACACGATGTGTCAAAAAAATGCATACGAGGTGTGAAAAAATACAAACATCAAAATTTTAAAATATTTACAAATAACTTTTTCTCTGTACTTTTCTCAAAGATATGTTTTATACAAAAGTTGTTCGCCTCTACAAGGGCAACAAGAAACCTAAGTAACATTTTTCTCCCAGACGCGAAATAAAAGTTTTTTGATTTTTTGAATTGAAAAGCAAATGTAATTGTAATTACAATCGCATATTTTGTAATTGTAATTGTAATTAATTACAATTTACTCAAAGTAATTGTAATTGTAATTAATTACTTATTGTGAAGTAATTTTAACAACACTGAATTTAGGTTACTATACTTCATGTCATGTTACTAAGTTGATCGGTGAGATAGGAACATTTAAGGATTTTAACAAGGAGTCCAAATGAAGAAATTTACACATTTTAATAGCAGATATGATTGATATCTCTACATTAAATATGGAACGATGTGAGAATATTCCCAACGCCTTTTAGATTTTCAATTAGCGAGTCTAATGTTCATATTAATAAATGGTGGGTCTTTAGTTATAACAAACTTGATTTCTTGCCCTACCAAAGGTATATAGTTGCTGAATTATTATCCGTTAAAAATGTTTCCCAACCTGTTTAAAGTCAGAAGGTTGGAATATTTCCTTTAGAACTCAAATTTCCGAATTTCTTACCAGAATGGTGATACAATGTTCAAAACATGAAAATTTGAACAAAAATGTCCAAAGGACAAGAATAATAGGAGGTCCTTAACAAAATTCAAATGGTTGAACTCCTATTGAGGTACCTATAAACGGGAATTTCGAATTTAATATAATTTGAATAAATTTAGAGTAAATTGTTGAATTTTCAAGATATTCAAATAAGCTTTAACCTTGCAATTTTCAATTCCAATGTCTATTTTGTTAAATATGATTTATGATCATTATGATCTCTAGTTAATGACTCTACTGACTTTACGGTATTTAGTTGTCGACTTTATATTCTTAACCTCCAATGGGACGTTTCAGATAAGGGAGAATATGTTTCTAACTACTATAATGCATTTTTATCTGTTACTCATTGCTGAGATATAAATAGCAGTTTCTAAGATTACACTTTAGATTAGAATGTTGTATGAATGTTCCCAAACTTATCATGTTGGGTCTATAGTTTCATTGAACGTAGAAGAAGAAACCCTTTAGCCTAGTGTTTCCCGTTATTCAACTTATTCAAATTGAAGACGGTTTTGCAAGCAGAAGTTCTCCTGAACTGAAGTTCGTAATGAACTAGACCGATCACTCGTGATGTGTATGTATACTCTGTTCAAAAGAAATCCCGATGCACGTCATTTTGATGACGTTACCAAACATCCAATTTTCTTCTTCTTCTTCATAAACCGTAACTCCTCCACTGCTGGAGGTAGGTCTCTTCAAGTTTTTTCCAGATATCTCTATCCTGCGCTTTTTGAATCCAGTTTCTTCCTGCTGTGGTTTTAATATCGTCAACCCATCTCTTCATTGGCCTACCCAATCTTCGTTTGTTTTCCCAGGGCCTCCATTTCAATACTCTAGATGTCCATCTACTGCTATCCATCCTGGCCACGTGTCCTGCCCACTGCCACTTAAATCTAGCTATTCTCTCGGTTATACATGTTATTCTGGTTCTTCCTCAGATCTCTTCGTTCCTCATATGATCTCTCAAACTGACACCCAGCATTTGTCTCTTTATAGCTCGTTGCGCGCATTGTAGGCGATGTAAACTGTTTTTTTTTTGTAAGGCTCATTATTTCCAACCCGTAAGTATTTACTGGAAGTATGCTTTACTGGAAGTATGCAAAAACGTCCAATACTTACTACCAACTTAATATAGTCCCAGGACATCGCAATTTATGTGTTCCGTGTAAATTTCAGGTTGAGAATACACATAACCATATATATTGTCACCCTAAAATATACACGGAACACATAAATTGCGATGTCCTGTGACTAGATTAAGTTGGCAGTGTTGGATGATTCTGACGTCATCAAAATGACGTGCATCGGGATTTGTTTTGAAAAGAGTATAATTAGTCCATAATCTCACTGACAATTAAGACATGTAGAGTTAGATTAAACTCTCGGTCATTACTAAAATTCGTGAGACGTGTGTACGTTCGATTTTAACTTTGTTCGTGCATGCATCTCAGGTATTAAAAGAGATCACGTCGAACGTCGTCCTCGTTATCCTTAAGACGTAATGGCGAAATTTAATAAATCGCACGCAACATATATTTCAGCGAGCATAATTTTATTGCGGCGTGCTGAAATCGTGCGGGATCGGAAAGGAGATCGTCGAAACGAGCCCCAAGTCCATCATGGACGTCCTCTCCTTCGTTACCGTTGCCGTTGTTGTTGTTGTTTGTTAACGGCAACGACAGGTACAAATCAGCCCATCTAATCTGTGTTGTGGGAATACTAAAATTGAATTTACTCGTTAGTGATTTAAATGAAAGGTCTCGAGAGAGAGAAAGGAGATAGATAAAAGGAGAGAGAAAGAGAGTTTGCCCATAAATCAGAACAGGCGTGAGTTTGCACCGTTCACAATATATAATAATTAATAGCGGCCCACGACGGGGCCGATCGCAGAAGAGGAGAGCATTAGTATCAAAAATAAACATTAGATAATCTGTAATTATAGTGGAGAGAGAGAGCGAGGTAGAGCGAAAAAGGAGAAGAGAAGAGCGAGGTTATCAGAGCATCTGAACCCGACTTTATAACAAATAGTGTGTGCGATGGCCGTGGAACTGCGTGCGGCCATAAATAATCTGGAGTAGGTAAGTACTGGTATGCAGGGGCGTCTACACACCTGCCACGACAACAAAACGCCACAAAAAGTAATACCGGAATGCCCATTCAGTACTTTTACCATTTCGCAACTCGATCGAGTTGCGAGTACTGAAATGACTCGCTACTATGTAGTACTGAGTGATCAAGAATGACTGTTTGAGTTGGCAACAATTTTTAGAGAATTTTTTACTTGTCTATTTGCAGCACTACAACCGGATATGTTAATTTAACAAAAAATTGACATAACAATCAGCGATAAGCTTGTTGGCTATGTGAATAAAAATTAACGCTTAAAAAATTAAACTCGAAATACAGAACAATAATTTATTTAAACAGCTAAAGGTAATGTTCAAAATGCCCCCCATTTTGGTCCAGACATAAATTAACTCTCCTGTTTAGGCTCTCGAAGATATTCACCAGAATATTGGGTTAATGTTTGCCACTTCCTGAACTACTGCCTCTTGCAGCTCTTCTTCAGTATGCAATATGTTCCTAAAGACATTGTCCATCAAGAGCCCAAATAACGAAAACTCTAATGGAGTGAGATCTGGTGACCTGCTTGGCCAAATGCCATGACTAATTACTCTGTCGCCAAAATTCTCTCTTAAATATCCCATAGTAGCACGAGCCGGATGTGCCATTGCAGAGTCTTGTTGGAAATATCCAATTTGACGCTCTTCGTCTGTTAATTGGTATATAAAAGGCCTCAAAACGTGTTGGATATATCTCTCCGAATTGACGGTAAAATTAAAACATATCGGCCCATACACCCGCGTCCTTGAGACTGCCAACCAAACACCAACTTTAACCGGGTGCAAACGTGTCTCTCTGATAGCGTAAGGATTTTCACCTGACCAAATTCTGTAATTTTGTTTATCCACATAGCCGTTGAGATGAAACCAGGCTTCGTCGGAAAATAAGGTATTGTCAAGGATATCATTATTACATGTCATTGAACCAATTGCAAAATAAAACTCTCTGCGGGTGATCAGGAGGGGTTAATGGCTGTACGTTGGAAATTTTGTAAGGGTGTTACTTTAATTTCATTTTAAGCACAGTGAAGCAACTTCCATATGATAAACCTGTAAAACAGTGAATTAGAACAACATGGAAAAGTGGAAGTCTTATGGGTAAGAATGAAAACTGGTTGAATGGGAGGCATAAGGACTAAACCTGTTTGAAGGGAGAGCTTTCTTAAGGATGTGGGAGGACTTGTTTGCCTTCGAGTTCTGATATCCTCGACAACTTCCTCGTTTAGAGTAGAAGGTGTACCAGTTGATTTTTGTTTGCTGTGTTTAAATAACGTTCAACTACTCTCAAGCAATGTTGCTGAAAGACAGCAAAAGTGACCAAAGTCTCCGAAAATATTTCCTGAAATTGCTGGTATGCCGCTTCGAAAGAGTACTGCCAATTGGGTTATACTAAATCTCGCTTCGAAAGTATGCCATTCCAATGAAAATATAGTGTTGTAACGTAAAAACCATTTTAAATAAATAAATTTGAAAAGAATACCAGAAATTTGAATTTGAAATAGCAAATGGCATCTGCCAATGACGCTGTCAGTGTCACCAACAGGTGTTACTCCAGTTGTACTATTTAAAATTGAAATTCAGTATTGCCAACTCAAACAGCCATTCTTGATCACGTTGTAGATCCTAATAACACAGAGACGCCTTTACTGAAATCCATATACTAGTCAAAATATTATTCCAAAATAACCAAAGGTGCACAGTAGAAGTGTAAAACGTCTAACATTGCTTTCAGTTCGCGTTATGAAGAAGTAGGTGGCATCAATCACTCACAAAAGGGCAACTGGCGGGCACGCAGGATAACCGCCAGCGACACAAGATTCTTGATGGCACTGTACTGTCTCCTGATCGGTGTGTTATGTTTTTAATATACCTGCTTCGCTTTTGTGAGGCTTAGTTGATTCAGGTAAGTGCAGATTTGGATGCAAACTACAGACTAGTTTGGTATTAGCTTGCCTCGGAATTAAAAACCATCAATTATCGAAATTTTGATCAAAGTAAGACCTCATTAATTGATTTTGTCTTGAAAATCTCCTACTTCAATCATATCTAAGTAGATTTAGATTGACCACTCCCTTAACTTTCCCCTAATGGAGATGGAATAAAACGTTGAACACAAAAGTAGTATTATTGAGATGAAATTGTTATTTGGTACTTTTTTTGTTCTCCACTACGAGTTTATAATTTTAAACGGAACATGATATATATTTTTATTCAATTTTGCCATATAAACTGACGTTTATTGACGTCAAATCGAAACTATAAAGTCATTGTTTATTTTATTTTAATCCGCTGCCTATTCAATAATTTTTCCGTATAAAGTGACGTTTTATATGTTTAAAATTGTTTTCGTCGTTGTCAAGGTTGCGGCACAGAAGTTGTGATCTTTTCAAATTTTCTCTTCAAAATTGGACTTACTAAACGTCAGTTTAGATATGGCAAAATTGAATAAAACGTTGTAATACACTCGCGGATAAATAACTATTATATTTTTATATTATGGAAAAAAATCTTAACTACCTCTTTAGTTGTAAGGTAAAATTTATAATGCTATGGTGCCAATGAGGAACAATTAAATATTCAGATTTTTCAATATATTAACTGTATTAATATTTTTTTAAGTTCTTTCAAATTGTATGTTTCGCCATACAAGAACCAGCTAATGTGTAGAGAAACTTTTTTGTATTTCTTTATATATTGTTAGAGATCATGTACTGTGGTTTTACTGTACTGCTTCTACTTTTATAACTTTTTTCTAATTATTAGGATTTAACTTATAATTTCGCAAGTTTAATAAATGTATTAATTATTATCAATTGCTTTAGATTTAAGTTTTGTGTGATGCGAGAATGAACTTTTGTGACAATTATAATTGGTTATATAGTAGGGCATCGAAATAATCGTGATTGTGCTAAGTTCAATATTAGTATTGATGGATAATATCTGTCTTAAAATATTCTCATATTAGGGTATATTATTGTTGACGCTGCAACATTATAGCAAGGTCAAATAGGGCGCTAGGAATTTAGGGTATTTACTATCAAATTTAATAGGGAATTTTTGTGATGGGTTGTTTAATATTTGGAAATAGTTGTTTTTTATTAATTGTGATCTTTCTTCACGCCACCCAAACCGACAACCCCTAACCCCAAGAACTTCAAACCCGGAGAGCACGTCACGCCCTCTCTCCAAACTACTAGAACTTCAACCCGGACCTGCACGTTACGCCCTCAGGTCCACGCCGGAGAGCACGATACGCCCTCTCTCCACAACAACTAGAACTTCAAGAACTTCAAGAGATCACGTTACGCCCTGATCTCCGCCTACAAGAACGTCTTCAGCCTTACAACCTGGAGACAAGATTCATCTCCGCAGCCACCCACGAGTTACGAGAGATATCTACATACAGTCCATTCTCTATAGAGACCACTTCACACTTCGTTCAATTATATTTTTCGGATTTGGGAATATACGCAGAAAACATGATGACGCGTGACAATATTACCAATCTGTCTAGGGTATTAGTTAAATTTTTTATATTCGAAATTTTTGGATTTGAGCGTTACGGAAACATTTAATAAAGGCTGAAGGTACAGAAGTCTCGATTTGAAGAACAAACATTTTTCAAGCTTTAATTACTTGAAAATAAATTTCAGAATGTTATCAATTTTAGGTTTTTACAATTGCTGCCTTCATTTTATTAAATCCTGCTTCAGGACGTGACAACATATTTCAATGAAATCCACGTATCTTTTCGATGTTCTTTCACTCGATCGTCGTATAAATATAAAAAAAAACTTTTATATCCGTTTAGTATAGTGAACCGAAACGTGACCGATTTCTAAGCATGTGAACTTACGGACAGGCACTAAAAACACATTTCTAAAATCTGTATAATATGCGGTAAAATGAAATTAGCTGGTAATAATCGACATTGATTAATGGCGCGATATAATTTTAATGAAGTCGTTAATTGGTTGTAAAATATGTACGCGTGTGTATGGGCGAACTTTCTCGAACACGGATAATTATAACTCAATTATGTGAGACAATAATAAAGCGTGCATTAGAATTTTTCTGCTCATTAGACGGGCGAGTTCGTCTATGGGGGTCTTGTCAGATAACAGATGGTATTGTAATTTTTATAATCTTGTGAGTAATTAATGTTTCAGTGATTGGAGGAATTGCGATTATTTGCATTTCATTACACTTTTTGACTAATGTACGTGGATTTGTTTTATAGATTTGTGGTGGTACTAACTTTGAATTCGGCTCATAATTCATTATAATTGAAAACAGCAGCGCGAAACTTGTTTACTCTTATCGGACGGCGGCTTACCTCGATGGAACGCCGCTACGCTTAATTGAGCAATAAAAAACCGCCCTGACCGTCCCGGCAACATCTTAGTAAAGGAAGAATGATTTATTACCTTCTGGGCGTTTCTAGAAAAGAATAATTAAGGAAAAGAAGGGTCGAGTTCTTTCAAGAAGGATCCCGAGACATAATGGAGGAATATATAAGCGGGCTTGCGGTCGGAGAGATTAGATTAGACGTGAAGCCGCGACAGCATAAACAGTGCGAAAAACGGAGAAGAGATTAGTAATAGTGTAAATAAAGTAAGCAGTGTGTAGTGTATAATTAAGAACAGTGTAAATAAATTAGAAATAAACGTTACATGTCTTGGTGGAGGTCACTGTCAATAAACAACTATTAAGCAAGTCCCTTTAGCAAGTCATAAAAAGACCAGTTCCAATACTTGTCTTGCTGTAAAGTATAATTTACCATTCCATATTTTTTTGTGTTTATTACTTATTGTTACTAAATATACCAAACACTTTTTTAGAAAACCGACACATTAATTCACAAAATTATTGCACCTAGTGTTAATGTAATAACGCCTCTAAGAATTACCGTTAACAGCTCGTTGCATAACACAAATAACAAAAATTAAATGTATGGTGCTGCTATCCAAAAAGTGAGCCATCGTGGAACACCTGGCAGATGTGAAAGTAATTTAACTATATCGAATTAAAAGTGTATGCTGTTTAATAACGAAATAGTACATTTTAAATTACTAGGTGCGCCATCGATAGATCAAAACGCGTACGAGAAAAATTTGGAAGACAGCGTAACAAATTTTGTAAATCAATCAGATATTTGTGAATAAATCTATTTGATCAATACCCTGTATACTAGACAAAATATCTGGTGTTGACGTGTTGTTAAGAAGCGTGAAATGTGTCAAGTACCGTCTAAAAGAGTAAAAATTTCTCCCAAATACCAAAAATGGCGTCGTTCCTGCAAACAAAGAAGATCCGCACACAAATCAAATATTTGTGAATCTTTGAATAAATCGACGTAATAGGTGGAGCATAGGTGAAGCACGTAGAATAAAATCAAAGACACTTTTCAAATAGCAAAGTAGCTACAAAAACGCAATGGCTCCATCAACCATAACCTCACATACTTCCGTCTAAAGCGACCCTCATTTACTCCGTTGTTAAGCACTAAATCACAAAACAACAATCGTCAGTGTGTCGGTTACGAAGATTCCTGTAATAGTCGGTAAGACGTATTGTTTGAGACGTATTTTATTGGCGAAGTTCCTAAAGTCACTAGATGTGTAAAGTACCGCAAACTCTGTCATTTTTGGGCAAAAATTTGGCGCCAAATTTGAATTGCTAATGTTAAATAAAAATCAATTTTGTACTGTATTGTTAAAAAAAGCACAACTGTATCAACATGATGCGTTAATAAGTGAAATGCAGATAATAAGGCAATTAATTATAACAAGCAAGCATTGTTTTAATTATTTATTGTTAGCAATTCAAATTTGGCGCCAAATTTTTGCCCAAAAATGGCGGAGTTTGCGGTACTCTATATATCTAGTGACATTAGAAGTTCAGTAAAAGGTGCGACATCTATGATCAACCTTCGGCACTCAAAACGCAGTGGACAACAAAGCAGTGGTTGGTTTATCCATAGGGATGTGTATTAAAAATTGTAATTTTTACAGAATATTTCCATTTTTTTGTAGTTTTTGTTATAAATTGCGCTGTGGTGTTTTTCAAACGTTAATTCAAAACAGTTTTTTGTATACAATCAAATTTTTTTTAAATAATTCATTAAAGTTAAGTTGGGGTCATAACTGTTTGGATTTAATAAAGTTTATTAAGGTAGGTAAGTAGGGCAAAAGTTAAATATCTTCTTTGGTATTAAGCTCTCTAGACGTTAATTTGAAGTAATAATAAATAAGTAAGCAATATTGTTTCTCGTTAAAAGTGTTAAGTATGCAGTCTGTCCATAAAACAATCCCAACTAAATCAAGAAGAATATGTAGTGTACCTCAGTGTTCTACATACTGTACAATGGATATTTCTTTACATCCATTTCCATCAGATCCAAAGTCATTACTTTAAGTTGTTTGCAGAATGTTCTTATAAGTAAATTTAAGTAAATAATTCTATAACGATATGTTTGAAAGCCCCAGACATTCCTGCCTTGCACATTTCCAGTCCTTGACATTGTTAGATAGTTCTACTGAAATCTCATAGGGGCGAGAACTTAAACTTGAGGTCTGTAGGCATAAAGCTGTAACCTTCTTGCTATCTAAGGCTTCTAAGCTACACAAGATAATATATCCAGTCTTGAAAACTTCTCCACCTTCTTTTAAGGCTCTGCTTCTTTGGCCAATGTACCCTAATATGTCATAAAGACATAAGGTATTTTGACCAAAAAAACAAGAAGACATTCTGATTATTAATACACAGAATACCAATGTCTTATACATCAATGATACGTCCAAAAACACTCAATAACGCCACTTAACTGAACATCACTTAACTTCCCAATAAACTGACTTTGTTGTTCACTGAGATCGGCAGCCAGATAACTATACATAGCGCCATCTATTGGTACAGTAAATTCGCGAATTGTATAAAAGCGAGACGACGTGCCACGGACACGTTGTCCCGCAATACTCATATTTACTACTTAACACTCCAAAAGGTGTTGTCAAATTAAAAATAATATAGTTATACTACATATCGCAGACAGCACAAAGGTGTCTTTAAGACTTCTTATAGACGTCCCATTATAGCTGTGCAAAACGTCCGTGAACGTCTTCTAGACGTCTTGAAGACGTTTTTTACACGTCATTTGTCATTTGTTACAAAAACAGACATCTTTAGGATGTCTTAGAAGCTGTTTATAAGACGTCTTTGAAATGTCTTACCAGCTGTATATAAGACGTCTTTTAGGATGTCTTGCAACCTCTATATAAGACGTCTTTAGGATATTTTGCAAGCTTTACGTAAGACGTCATTAATACGCCTTTAGGACGCATTGTTAGCCTAGGCCAAAATACAACACATAAGTACATACAACATAAAATAGACAACATAAGAGAGCAATAATATGCTAAATATACTTTTATGCCCTGAAGCACTTGTGTTAAACCGTTGGTTAAATTTTCTAATTGAATGTATAAAATTATTAAAAATTTGAGAAGTAACTAGCTAAAATAAATTACTCAATTAATTAAATAATGTTATCTAATTATTTGATTAACTAATTAATTAGTTAAATTATTAAAACATATATTATATAAATAGTATTATTAAATCTGCAAACATATAATACCGCCTTAAAGACTTTCAAAAGTTGTCTGAAAAAGGTGTCTTTAATAATGATGACCTGTCAAATTAAGACGTTTTTAATACGTCCATATGCGGACGTATAAAGAGGAATTTTACTGATCAACAAACATCCAGACTTCAATCAGACGTCTTAAAGATGTCCAAAACAAGACATTTTAAAGGCGTCTCTTTTAGGTCTTCAGACGTCCAGACCACAATAAGACCTTTACAAGACGTCTTTAAGACGTGTGCTGTCTGGGATAGTTACACTATTGTTATTTTGTGTGACCCCATTCTGTAGAATTCTTTCTTTTTCACGTTGTGGATAATCTGTCCCATGATAAGATAGAACATTAAAGGTCTAGATTATAATTGGGTGTGTGTCTTGGTATTCTAAAATTTTTAGGATGTCAGTACTTCTACTCTGTAGAAGGTATCCTTCAGGTCAACGTAGATAGTATAGATAGTGTCACACGCCTGAGGACCTAGGGTCCAAAGGGAGTGCTCGGGTTGGGGGTGTAGCTCGGTGGAGAACTAAGAAGAAGGCATGGTGATACAGACAATATTTATTCAAACATTAAATATAGGGGAGAGAACATCGTAAAATAAAATTAAGGCAAGTGATCAAACGTAGAAAAGTGAGAAGAGGTTAAATGGAGGTGGTTGCTTACTTTAGAAGGACGAAGGGCAGCAGGTGCGAGGCTCCTCCAATTAGCGGCATGCCGAAAAGGACGGGCTCTCAGACGGGCAGCGTAACGTGATACTCGGTGACAGACTGATTCCCTGATCGTTATGATCCCGCTGTATAAATACAAGCGGGATGTTTACGAACGTGGTGTCGTACCTGTCCGAGAGTCGTGTCGTCCTTCGGTTTAAGGTCGCCGCGGTGCTGAATAAGCTTAGACGGCGACCTATTTTCGCTAATTGGGGTCGCATCGCGACAATAGCATAGATAGATACATAGATAGTATAGGTAGCATAGATACGCAGGTTTGGTATACTCGACGGAATGATCTACTGGTCGTCTTATTATAAATGTTGCATCTACTGTACTTCGGTTTTTTCTTAAGCGTTCTTGTTAGTAATCTTCATGGTAACAGTTACAGTTACCACCCGCTACAGTTGGTAAATATACATCACCTGGTCACATGCATCGAAAGTTACTTCACTCATCCCATAAGTCTGCGTCTTATTACCGTCTCATTACAGCAAAAATATACCTTTAAAAGATTTTCATCGGACGCAACGAATCGCGATTCGAACTGACACATGCCACGTCCGCTCAATCTTTACAAGGAATCTAAGAGCCGGACTAGTTTATTATCACGCTTTCCCCAAATTCTATTCACGACTTTATTGTATCACAAGCATCGACACATTTTTTTCTCGCTATCTCTCCTCGTCTCAGGCCGAGCCTCTCTCGTACATCTATACGTTTTTTTGACATTTTATCGCGTACGATTCGATCCCAGAGACTTAACAAGCTGACATGGACAAATGAAGAATGATGGGCTGTGTGAAGGATGCGCGAAATAAAATGATTTCTTTGTGCTTCGTACATGATTTAATGTCAATGGAGTGAATAAGAGGATATGGCAGGATGACGTATCGGAGGTCGGGAAGTGTTTCGACATTCACGGTGCATTTAACGAACAACATACTATATGTACGTATGTAATACTAGTTTACTATTCAAAGGGGAATGATGTATGTAGGTATTCCCTTTACTTCATTTCGCTAATGATCTCATTTTAAATCTCTATTTCATTATACCGACTCTTATATATTGCAAATTTAATAATACTACGACGCTACTCTACACAGTTGGATTGACTTTTCTACATAACTGATTTATGCATTATATTTCTTATGCCTCCAGTACAAATTTTATATTAAGTTAAAAACTGAAGATGTTGAGATTTAGAGTACATAATTAAAAAAAAAACATGGCATGCCAGGCTTAAATATTTGCAAATAACTTTTTTTCGATACATTTCTCAAAGATATTATTTATACAAAAGTTGTTCGTCTCTATAAGGGCAACAAAAAACCTAAGTAACATTTTTCTCTCAAACGCGAAATAAAAAATTTTTGTTTTTTTTTGAAAAAAAAATTTTTTTCTGTACATTTCTCGAAAAAATATTTTATACAAAAGTTGTTCGCCTCTATAAGGGCAACAAAAAACCTAAGTAACATTTTTCTCTCAAACGCGAAATAAAAAATTTTTGTTTTTTTTTTGAAAAAAAAAATTTTTTTCTGTACATTTCTCGAAAAAATATTTTATACAAAAGTTGTTCGCCTCTATAAGGGCAACAAAAAACCTAAGTAACATTTTTCTCTCAGACGCGAAATAATTTTTTTTTCATTGTGACTTAACTAAAGTATATTTACTTTAAGTATTATTACTATTTTAAAATTTCTCGCAAAACCGGAGCAAACCTACACTTTAAATCTTGTACAAATAAATGCATAATTTCAACCCAATATATTGAAGAAATCAACATTTCGTACTACATGAATTAGCCTTCAACTCTGGGGTATACCTATCCATCAATTTACCATGGCGTTAATCAATTCTCATAGCATCAACAATGTAATGTGCAAATGTAATAAGCTCAAGGTAGGTACTTGAGTTTTACTGACGAACGGATTTGATTTTCTTAAGGATATGTGCCTACCCAGTAACTTAATGTTAATAGTTGAAGAAATGTAACTTGTTAAATTAGCGATGCATATTAATATTATTACTAATTGCTTAGTGGAAAAAATGTAATTCATCACCTACTGGTACTGTCACTTTACGTTCTACAATTTTCCTTCTTTCAAAATTCTCAGGATGAAACAACAATTTGTTTGAAATGAACAATGGACGACACCTACAATGTTTTTTTTAAACTTTGAAACCACTGAGATCAATAAACGCCTTGTAAACAAATACGATATGCATAAGCATACATGGTAAAAATCGGTAACTTTGTAAGTCGAGCTCAACCATGAATTATAAATTAGTTTGTGCTTCTCGTGGCGTAATACGATTATACAACCATCGTTAGGTACAATGTTGCGAGAATTAGTCAAAGTAATAGTAATAACCCACCTATGTAAAACATAAGTAATTTTTTGGCCAACAAATGTGTCAAAAACAAATCTTATACAATTCGTGCATTGAAGTTGTTCAAGAAAAGGGGTTTGTAAAATGTTTAATTTTTCGTACTAAAGCTTAAAATGCTGTCTGAATTAACAAATTCCGTTACCGTCATTTAGGGAGATTATGACTGGAAGACTACGTAATATTAACTCTCTAGTTCATAACTGGATTGCAATGTCGAATTCGTCTCTATGCCAAAAAGTGACACATAAATCAAAAATGCACAGATTTCAATTAACAATTACAACATAAATATAATTGATAACATAAAGATTGTGATGATCGAGGTTACAGGTAATTTTGAAGGGTGGTTATATAAGTGGACTGAAACACTTCGAGGTTCGATTGCATTCGCCACATTTGAGAAATACTCAAACGTTTAGAAAAAAACATTGTAGTAGTAGTTTTTGAGAAAATTTCCAAAAACCGAAACATGGCGGAAGTGAAATACCTTTTCGTCTCAGCCTAATGAGAAATTTTAGTAAATTACCCAAAATGTATAAAAACTATAAATAAGTGAGAATCATTGATTTAGAGCTCAGTCACGATAAACAATATGAGTTTCTTAATTTCTGTAGTTTCATTGAAGTGTATGGTAACTAATTACCATATATTCAATACTCTCGATTTTTCTGGAGCAATCCTCGTAGGATCGAGATAGAATGGATTTTTCAAGGCGCTCCCAGCGTCGATGATCATCCGTTCTCCGGTATCCCACACGGTTCCGACTCGTGGGCGTCGAGGTGACGAGAAAGATGAGTCGCCGTCACAAAACTATATTCAGAGCGGGGTAGGGCTCCGGGTGGGGGTGGATAATATTAATTACTCTATTAGAGGCCGCCATGTTTGTCGTAACGCGACGACGCCTCGTCCGCATTTATTATTTATCGTAATGGTATCGATTGTGATTTATCAACTGTAATTACGGCATAATAGATACCCATATAATGGGCATCTCGTTTCAATAGGGAGTTTTGCTGTAAATTATGGCGGCGTGTGTGGTGCAAGTGCTGCTCTCGTACTTGGGGCTTTATTGAATGTTCATGGACGGTACGGCCGTATTTCACTTGCGAGAAAGTCGTCGTTAAATTGAGATTTTTATGTCGGTTATTTAATTAGAAAATAACGACACGGCGAATTCCATCATCGAACGCAGAGCTGTACGCCGAAGATGATACAAAGACAAAGGGACATTAAAATATTTCAAGCAAGCAACCTAACATCACTATAACCTCGTCAACGACTTGAGAGGGGTGAGGTTTGGCCCCCCGAGGGTTCGGCCGCCCAATTTTGAGTTCTATTTTGGTTGGTATTGGTTAGTTTGTTTGTGTGTATTTGTTTGGTCGTTTAGACATCAAAAACAGCGTTGATCAGTCCTGTAGGCTTGCTTAGCATACATGCCTTAACGTTACTCGACCTATTCTAAGAACCTAATATGTGTTCATCTAAGCCGTATATACTTAGATCTTATTCTTGACTTAACTGAGTTTAGGCAATATAAGGTTACTAAAAATTGTTTAAAGTGAATTGCCAGCAAATCACATGCATCACAAGTGAATGATATTAATCATTGTCAAGCTTTCGTTCGTAATTCTGGACTTTCAGCAATCAAATTTCATCTTCTTCTTTTCCTATTTATATAATTTTGACGGTTTGTTACAAATTAATTATCAAACTATCTAATTAAAGACTTCGGCATATGTATTAAAAATCAATGTATATATGTATACATCTTGGAGTTTTCACGTTCTGTGAAAGTATCGATCGCCGTTTATACGAATACTAATGATCGGGTATTAACACATAACAGCGCGTTCATTTCAATATCTACATACGTACGTATATTCGAGTGGTCGTAGTGGAAGATTAAGCGATTAATTTGAAGGCTAATTGCACATTATTCGTGCAAAACGTTTGAGGAGAAGAGTGGAAAAAATTGCCTGTAATTATATATTTGGACGGAGAGGAATTATTGTTTAGATAGATCTGTAATGGGCGGCTCGGGAGGGGGCGGAGCTTAAGGTTTCAAAAGTCGTATGTTGCATTATGAGAAATTGAAATTGAATTTGTATGTGTGGATGTGTGCGTGTATGTTATATAATATATGTTATTATTAGATTATATAAAATATGATATACATTTTCAATTGTTGTGATAAAATTGTAGATTTATTTTATATTAAGTTATGCAGTATTAGTCTTGCAAGTTGTCCTGACAATTTTTTCAATTCAATACGTAATATTTCTTTAAAAATATTTTTCTTTTATATATTTAAAGAATAAGGGACAACTACCCAACTGACCTTCTTCCCATGCTTCCCATTTCCTACTTTTGATTTAAATATGGTTTTAAATAGACTTGTTGATTTAAACCTTGGAAATTAATATGACGAATATGTAAATGATAAGTGTCTTAAGTAATTAAACCAAAATATATAACATTGTAAAACAGAAAAACGAAAGGTATAATTAAAGTTTATTTTTATAAATATGACACTTACTACCAACCCCAAATATTTGTCCATTATTACAGTAAACTAATTCTTAAAAGTTTTATACAAGCAGGTAAACGAATTTGGTGGCCGGTTATCGTTTAATCCCTGTACCTCTCTAATCGGCTTGGTGCTATTCGGCCACCGCCCAACTCGGTTGCGTTTGTGAGTAATGAGAATTTGGTAAGAAGAACCACCGTTTGCAAAAGTAATTTGAGGATTTTCCACATGGCGTACAATTCGTGCATCATTCACAAAACAATGTGTCTTTTCTACAATACTCTCAAACTCATTTCCAGAGATGATGCCTCCATCCGACCGTCAAGCCATCCTTCCATCCAATTAGCCTGATTACCGGTGGTAGGCAATCCGTCCATCTGTGCCGTTGTTGCTGCTTACGGCCGATATAAAACGCAAACCAGTCGAAATAACAGGGAAGCCAAATTGGTAAAGTTGCTCGATAATTTGTTCCGTTTAGTTGGCGTTATTAGTCGAAACGGTCGATATTAGGAGGAAGATAATTCGGTGCTATTAGCCATACCACCCAGTAGCGCACGACATTACCGACGTCGTCTCCTCGACGACGTTTATATGACGAGCAAGTGGCATACGAGAACGTATTCGATATCTGAGGGACAGTCGAGGATAGGGGAATAATTGCTGTGGGACGTTTGCAATGGGTGCAGAGAAATTACCGTAAATATCGGATTGAAACTCCATGAATTTCTTAAACGTAACTGAATAAGTATGTTTCATGAGTTTCAACTAAATTGAAGTTGCAGTAATTTTTTCATGAATTTTTGAAAATAATCAAAACCGTAGATATTAAAGCTAAAAATGCGCATTTATATTTCGGAAATTACAGTAGACATCGGGTTGAAACTTCGCCAATTTCTTAAACCTATTTGGATCAGTATGTTTTTAGAGTTTCAACTAAATTGAAGTAGAAGTAATTTCTTTATGAATTTTTGAAAATAATCAAAACAGTAGATAATAAAACTAAACATGTGCACTCATATTTCGGAAATTATAATAAACATCGGATTCAAGCTTTGTCAATTTCATAAACGTATCTGGATCGGTATGTTTCTAGAGTTTCAACTAATTTGAAGTTGCAGTAATTTTTTCATGAATTTTTGAAAATAATCAAAACCGTAGACATTTAAACTAAAAATGCGCATTCATATTTCGGAAATTACAGTTGACATCGGATTCAAACTTCGTCAAGTGCTTAATCCTATCTGTATTAGTATACTTTTAGAGTTTCGACTAAATTGAAGTTGAAGTAAATATTTTATGAATTTTTGAAAATAATCAAAACCGTAGATATTAAAAACTAAAAATGCGCATTTATATTTCGGAAATTACCATAAACAACGGATTGAAGCTTCTTCAATTTCTTAAACGTATCTGGATCATTATGTTTCTAGAGTTTCAACTAAATCAAAGTTGCAATAATTTTTTCATGAATTTTTGAAAATAATCAAAACCGTCGATATTAAAATTAAAAATGCGCATTTATATTTCGGAAATTACCATGAACAACGGATTGAAACTTCGTCAATTTCTTAAACGTAACTGGATCAGTATGTTTCGAGAGTTTCAAGTAAATTGAAGCTGTAGTAATTTTTTCATGAATTTTTGAAAATAATTAAAACCGCAGATATTAAAACTAAAAATGCGCATTTATATTTCGGAAATTACCATAAACCTCGGATTCAAACTTCGTCAAGTGCTGTATTCTGTAAATCTGTATTAGTATATTTCTACAGTTTCAACTAAATTGAAGTTGAAGTGACATTTTTATGAATTTTTGAAAATAATCAAAACCGTACATATTAAAACTAAAAATGCGCCTTTAGATTTCGGAAATTACCATAAACGACGGATTGAAGCTTCGTCAATTTCTTAAACGTATCTGGATCAGTATGTTTCTAGAGTTTCAACTAAATTGAATTTGAGGTAATTTTTTTATGAATTTTTGAAAATGATCAAAACCGTAGATATTAAAACTAAAAATGCGCCATTAGATTTCGGAAATTACCATAAACGACGGATTGAAACTTCGTCAAATTCTTAAACGTAACTGGATAATTACCTATGTTTCTAGAGTTTCAAGTAAATTGAAGTTGCAGTAATTTTTTCATGAATTTTTGAAAATATTCAAAACCGTAGATATTAAAACTAAAATTGCGCATTCACATTTTGGAAATTACCATAAACATCGCATTGAAACTTTGTCAATTTCTTAAACGTATCTGGATCAGTATGTTTCTAGAATTTCAACTAAATTGAAGTTGCAGTAATTTTTTCATGAATTTTTAAAAATAATCAAAACCGTAGATATTAAAACTAAAAATGCGCATTTATATTTCGAAAATTACCATAAACATCGGATTGAAACTTCGTTAATTTCTTAAACGTAACTGGATCAGTGTGTTTCTAGAATTACAACTAAATTGAAGTTGCAGTATCTTTTTTATGAATTATTGAAAATAATCAAAACCGTAGATATTAAAACTAAAAATGCGCATTCATATTTCGGAAATTACAGTAGACATCGGGTTGAAACTTCGTCAGTTTCTTAAACGTATCTGGATCAGTATGTTTCTAGAGTTTCAACTAAATTGAAGGTGCAGTAATTTTTTCATGAATTTTTGAAAATAATAAAAACGTAGATATTTAAACTAAAAATGCGCATTCATATTTCGGAAATTACCATAAACGACGGATTGAACCTTCTTCAATTTCTTAAACGTATCTGGATCATTATGTTTCTAGAGTTTCAACTAAATTAAAGTTGCAATAATTTTTTCATGAATTTTTGAAAATAATCAAAACCGTCGATATTAACATTAAAAATGCGCATTTATATTTCGGAAATTACCATGAACAACAGATTGAAACTTCGTCAATTTCTTAAACGTAACTGGATCAGTACGTTTCTAGAGTTTCAAGTAAATTGAAGGTGCAGTAATTTTTTCATGAATTTTTGAAAATAATAAAAACGTAGATATTTAAACTAAAAATGCGCATTTATATTTCGGAAATTACCATAAACCTCGGATTCAAACTTCGTCAAGTGCTTAAACCTATCTGTATTAGTATATTTCTAGATTTTTAACTAAATTGAAGTTGAAGTAAATGTTTTATAAATTTTTTAAAATAATAAAAACCGTGGATATTTAAAC
Source organism: Cryptocephalus moraei (assembly GCA_946251905.1). Classification (NCBI taxonomy): domain Eukaryota; kingdom Metazoa; phylum Arthropoda; class Insecta; order Coleoptera; family Chrysomelidae; genus Cryptocephalus; species Cryptocephalus moraei. The sequence goes on along the minus strand of OX276465.1, from coordinate 16,335,169 downwards.
TAAAAATGCGCATTTATATTTCGGAAATTATAATAAACATCGTATTCAAGCTTTGTCAATTTCATAAACGTATCTGGATCGGTATGTTTCTAGAGGCCCACCTAAATTGAAGTTGCAGTAATTTATTCATGAATTTTTGAAAATAATCAAAACCGTAGATATTTAAACTAAAAATGCGCATTCATATTTCGGAAATTACAGTAGACATCGGGTTGAAACTTCATCAATTTCTTAAACGTATCTGGATCAGTATGTTTCTAGAGTTTCAACTAAATTGAAGCAAAAGTAATTTTTTTATGAATTTTTGAAAATTAGCAAAACAGTATATAGATATTTAAACTAAAAATGCGCATTCATATTTCGGAAATTATAATAAACATCGGATTCAAGCTTTGTCAATTTCATAAACGTATCTGGATCGGTATGTTTCTAGAGTTTCAACTAAATTGAAGTTGCAGTAATTTTTTCATGAATTTTTGAAAATAATCAAAACCGTAGATATTTAAACTAAAAATGCGCATTCATATTTCGGAAATTACAGTAGACATCGGGTTGAAACTTCGTCAATTTCTTAAACGTATCTGGATCAGTATGTTTCTAGAGTTTCAACTAAATTGAAGCAGAAGTAATTTTTTTATGAATTTTTGAAAATAATCAAAACCGTATATAGATATTTCAACTAAAAATGCGCATTCATATTTCGGAAATTATCATAAACATCGGATTGAAACTTCGTCAATTTCTTAAACGTATCTCGATCAGTATGTTTGTAGAGTTTCAACTAAATTGAAGTAGAAGTAAATTTTTTATGAATTTTTGAAGATAATCAAAACAGTAGATATTAAAACTAAAAATGCGCATTCATATTTCTGAAATCACCAAAAACATCGTGCCGATTGTATTGAAGACGGTAAGTACACGCGGTAAACTAAATTCAAAAAATTTTTACCATTTACATTAGAAAAAAATCTACCAGGATTAACCCATCACCTCAAAAAACTCCTTAATCTCACAACAGTCGTAATACATATAATTTAGTAACAGCGCTAATAAATTTTAATTCGTCGAAGAACAAAAGCGGATTATACGTTCGGAGTATTAATAATAAATAACTTGTTTGATACAGATAAACGTCTCGAAATTAAATTGGAATATTGTAGGCCATCATCCGATACATGTAAACGTGAAAGATGATCTGATGGAATCAGTCCGTAACGCCCAATCCGTGTTTCGTATACCAACGATACCTAACGAACGGACTGTACGAGGCTGGTCGAAAATAGGAAACTGAAATTGTAAAAGATGAAAACTTCGTAGACACACGCAATTTTTTCATAAAATTTTAGAGGATGCTGTAAAAAGGGCTTATATATCATTTGGAGATAGCTTCCGGTGAGGAAAATCGATATTTTCTGGGAAAATTTTATTTCAATAATCTAGTTTAATGTAATGTACTATTCATTCTTGTTTATAATTTCATCCAAGCCAATCCAAACAAACCTAACCTTCCCGACCTCAGTCGTAGGCCCAGAATCGTTTCCGTGAAGGATTTTCTCGTTCCGTGTTCTGTGTAGATCTCAATCCAAGATGTCTACTGTCTGTTTACGTTTAAGAGCAAATTTCATAATGAAATATCTCGGTTGATAGACGAAATAAAGTAATTGCCACACTCAGGTAGGTTCTTCTTTAGACGCTGCTTATGTTGGTATAATTTTTGTTACTGTAAAGGTAAAGCATTTGTGTCTAATAATTGATTGTGTCTAATAAATAAAATATCTAATAAAAAACTATGGAAACATTATATTAAACTCTCCTAACAGCTATTATAGACGTCGAATGTCTTCAAATAATTTCAATTCTGCTTATTAATTATTTCCATGTTATTCATGTGTAGTAGCTATGTATCTCCCAAATTCATATACAAGATATTCATAGTAATAACAACATAAGTAAGTATTTTAAGTATGAGTTAAATACAATATTTATATTTATATTGTTCTTAGTTTAAAATTTATTTAAAGTTTCACTATTTTATCATTTGCTGAGGAAAGTCTTTAGGCATCACCACCATACCCAATTTAGTTAAATGAGTGAGGTAAAAGAGTAAAATAAATAAATGAAATTTTTTCCCGCTTAAATATCACAATTAAGGGGTCGGTACACATTTTAACTTCTTCAATTATTTCAAGATATCTTGCTGAACATCAGTTTTATGACGTAATTAACGTAAAAACGGAAGGGAGGGTAATTTGGAGCGTGGTCACGAATCCCGCTTCCGCTTGTTTACTTTTTTCAATATCTGGGGTGGTCCTCATTACAACTCATTACACAGGGTGAGAACTTCTTTCGGACCTCCGAGGTTTTGCGGTCTCGAGCGGGCAAATAAAATAATTGGATATCTTCCTTTAGGTGCGGTCGACTTGAGGACTGTAATGCTCGTAATACAAAGTTTACACATCTATGGAGTAGGAGAAACAGAATATGTTTGGTTAGTGATAGATTCTATTAATTTTTTTCTTCCATTTTTTGAAGCCTTACATATTTGCTACATTTTCTAGTTTCATTTTAATATCACAAATCTAAGCTTTACAAATTTTTCATACCTATTAAGCTTTGTGAATAGAGTAACTGAATACTTCTTTGTTTAGGAGGTGGTCGAATAGCACCAAGCAGATTAGAGAGATAAAAATTTCGGACGAATTGGTGGCAGGTCGGTCCCTCAATGTTAATCCCTTTACCTCTCTAATCGGCTTGGTGCTATTCGAACCCGACCCATTTCTAGGTTGATATTGTCGCGTCCAGGGGATGTTTATTTCTTATGCTCTATGAAATGAGGTGATATTTTAGTAGTTCTAGCTTTAGTTAAGTCTAATAGTCATATGCGTTCAAATTGGATAGAACTTATAGCAGTAGCACCTCAACAAGGCATAACAATATGCGCACAATAATTACGTAATGTGCACAAAATTTGTAGATAATGTTGGAAGATTTTTATTATAAATGGAAGGTTTGTAAATAAACAAGTTCACAACTGATATGTGTTTGATTTCATTTAGTTTCCCCAAGTAAATACATATATTTATAGAGCGTGGAAAGACATATGGATTACTTTGTATTACTGTGGTACTTCGCTAAATGGAATTGGAAATGGAGTAATATAACAGACACGATGTGTCAAAAAAATATATACGAGGTGTGAAAAAAATACAAACGTCAAATTTTTTAAATATTTGTCATTTCTCAAAGATATGTTTTATACAAAAGTTGTTCGCCTCCATAAGGGCAACAAAAAACCTAAGTAACATTTTTCTCTCAGACACGAAAAAAAAATTTTAATTTTTTTTTCGAAAAAAAAAAAACTTTTTTTCTGTACATTTCTCGGAAAAATATCTTATACAAAAGTCATTCGTCTCTATAAGATCAACAAAAAACCTAAGTAACATTTTTCTCTCAGACGCGAAATTAAAGTTTTTTGTTTATTTCTTAAATAACAAGCCGCCATTTTGAAACCGCTGGACCTATTTGGCCCATAAAGAAACGAGGACAGACAGAATCATTAGCAACGTAGTGTTACAATATATATTAGTTAATAGACGTTAATATCTCATTAGCGATTACCATGTGCAGTTAATTCTAAACAAGTCGTCTTAAACCAGTTCATTATCTTATATTATGTGAGATACTGTTCAGTTACAATTATTTACCCACATTCAACTAAACTTGCTCGTACGTTTCAACGATGTTCAAAAGGACTAAAGCAGAGGTGTTGTTCCCCTTTAATTTACTCATAAGTAAGATTGTACAAGGAGATAGAATGGAGCGAAGAAAATCCAAGTAAGTAATGTAATTACCTACTGCTTTAGTTTCATATAATTTAGTTGTATGAAGTTGCACATATACATACCCATGTTTGTTTATGTAAAGAAATATTGATGTAAATGTCTGACTTTGGTTTAGTATCTACTGTTTCAGTCTAAAACCAAAATTAAGATGACGTCTCCTAAAACTCCCCTCGCCTCTAATGAACAGTGCTGTTTTACAACCTCATCTGCTTTCCACAATCATAATTAATCCCATGGGGAGTTATTATGCACAACAATTATTTAGGTAAGTACAGAGGTATAAAGTCATATCGCACTTTGGCAAAACGGCGTCGAGGATTTCGCACACGTACCAAACTCATAATTTACGCTTACCGTGGATAAGTGGCAAATATCATAACAGTGGAACGGTCTGCGAGGCTTGATAATTTATCTCGTTCGGATGGAGCGATTAATCATTGGACTGTGGAAAAACGAGGAAATCTGCGAGCGGCGTCAAGTCGAAATAAACACGATAAACGCTAATACGCGAAATAAATAAATGATATTTATCACGGTGGGTGAATGTTTAACGATATCCTCGGTTTTTACGTCTTTTTATTAGGACGTGCTTAGGATGGTACGCGTTGATATATGTCTAGATGTGATAGTCGTATAATACGACGAATTAATATGTGTCGGTTTACTAAGTTTAATCTACGATTTAATTTAATACTTATATTAATTTTAATAAGGTTGTGGTTTCACTTTTCCATTTCTTGACTTTTGCTATATACCTACACTTTATTTACTGCAGTAGTGTTAATCTTCCGAATATATTAATCAGTACTGTGTTATTACTGCTGGTTAAGATAAATGTGGAAGCTCTTTTAGATATTTCAGATATATAGAATGTTTGCATGAAGACGAAACAGGACTACCTATTCATATCTAAAATTTTTCTCATTATCAACTTAGTGTTTTTTTAATGAAATGTATAATCTTTCATAATAAAGAGAATTTCCGTAATCCTAATCACATGTTTTCTTATACATTTATAACTTTATTAACTCTGAACTCTATCGAATGAGGTATCGTTTTAAAGCGCTCAAAAAGCCGATTTTTCTGAACATATTTTTTTTATTAAAATGTTGTTAATATATATTTATTCGATGAGATTCCTTTGCTACCTGTTTCAGGACTTTATTTTCCGTGCACCATCCCTTTCTTATCGTAATCCGATAAGCCGGTAATGGGTTTCGGTACAGATGTCCAATTTTCCTATACTTCAGGGTCACATTACCGAGATGTCTTATATATTATGCTGCCACGCTAGATCCAAGCAAAGGAATGAATAGAAACAATGTTGTTATGGATTTCGTGAACACAGCATTACTATAATCGTTAAAAGTTAATCTGGTACTCATATGCTTGCCTCTTCACAAAACTGGTTATAATGTGTCTACCAGAACTCATATTTGATCTTCTGGAGAAACGCCTTAATGGAGTGTGCCGCTTTTGACCCTTCATGGATCCCTCAAGAAAATCAGATTCACCATTTAACCAGGAGTTGCAACTTCAACGGCTCTTTGCAACATATTCGCCTTTTTTACTATGCTAACAAGTTGCCTACGTATTGTCCAATTTCCACCATAAATATAGATTATTGACCTTGAGTTTTGTAAATTCAATGGGTTCTGATGTAGTTGCCTAAAAGTTTGCCTTAAAATTTGATAAGTATTTTTTACTATAAAATTAAAGTAGATCGACACGGAACATATTCCTCGCTTACCGTCAATTACCTTCACTTTCTCGACGATCGCAACCTTGAGAGACGAAACTGTCGAGGAAAATCGTCATTACGTACTATTCAGGTCGACGTAATAATGTCGCCACGTCCATATTTCACATGCTCATCCTTCCTGCTGACGAAGAAGAAGGCAACGAGCACAATCATCCTCGGATCAGGCGAGATTTACTGGAAAAAAAAAGAGTAATCGTCCTGCATGCAACGGCTATCAATTCCGAGCTTAGAATGTGACGGTGCTCCTATAATATCGTATCATAATTACGATTAGTGGCAGGTCGTAGGTACACATTAAGAGCGTTCGTGTCGTTGGCGTGTAAACATCTGGAACGTGAGAGAATCGAGGCAAAATGCCAGTCCGAAATAATCAACGACGTCGACATCATGATCTAGTTACGGGCACGACGAGCGATCGAGTTGTTACGCAAAATTTAAACGAGGCGAATGAACAAAGGTAGATTTAACAGGCATCTGAGTTCTGATTAACACGTATGATAAATACCTCAAAAAATATAAAACGTAACGAGTAATATCGAAACACTTACTGCTGCTGGGGAGGTTTAATCCTTCTTGGGTTATGCTAATGAGGAGACCCGCCCTTGCTTATATACTTCTCGGGGGAGAAGTAGTGAGTTATTCCATGTAAATACATACATTAAGCATAAGGTCAATACCGACTGTCAACCGACTAGGTCGATTATTATGTGGGACACCCTGTATTTAATAAGGGGACTTCCGACTTCGGCCACCATTCTCCGACAGAGCTAGGCTAAGCCCCAAGCAATTCAGGTAGAACGGTGGCCGAAGTCGGCGTACTTACCAACGTACCATAATCCTCCGCTTACGCTGAAAAAGTTCGTGGCCGAAATCGGCTACTCCGATTTAAATTAGCGAACTAATAAAAAACGTGAAGTTACGAAGTTATAAAAATTTATAATAAATATGATATATTCCAATTCTGACTGGACAAAGTATATATATAGATGGTACTTTTATAAATGTATACTTTTTTGATAACATTTACTGATTTTCTTGAAGTACCTATACAGGTGTGGTAAAGTTGAATGTACAGTAGTATTTTATTGATGTTAGTTTTGATAAAGAATATTTCATTTTATGAATATATTATGAATTTAGAAAATATTGAATTTAAGAAATTAGATTATAGAGAACAGGTACGAAATCGAAAATAAATATCATTAATAAATAGACTTGTTACTCTTGTTAGGATACGAACTATAAAACAAAGTTATTAAATATACTATATATCTTTATTAGGACAAATAAGAAACTAATATCATTTGTATATTATATATTATATGTGAAATTGGTATTATTTTATAAAATTATCAAATTTGAAAAGTAAAATTACCTACCGTAATTTTAGAAAAATGCGCTGGTAATGGTATACCTACCTTTCATTTTACAAACGAAAGAACATTCTTAAATTGCAATTTCTTAGAATAAATTCGAGACTTTTCGAGACGAGACGAAATTATGTCTCGTCTCGTCTCGAACCAGTACTGGTCTCGTCTCGTGTCCGCCACTATTTGCACAGTCGTCAGGGGGTGGTATTTAGGGGTCAGGTTAATCCAGGGTGCCCACAAAGTCGAGAAATTAGGGAAAAGTCAGGGAATTCTAAATTTAGTCCGGGAAATCGGGAAAAGTCAGGAATTTTTGAAAAAACTTCTGGAATTTTGGGGCTATTTGGAAAAAATGCGACATCTTAACTAACACGAAAGACTGAACCTCAAAAATGAAAAGAAACCAAACCAACTGAGACCTGATAAGCTAAGCCAGTTTAATTGAGATATTCACAAGGCATAATACAGTGAAAGTAATCTAAGTATTTTGTACTTCGACGTAACACGTAACATTGATAATTTATAATATTATTTATGAATCACAATAAATATTAAGAAACTATAAAAAAAGACTTCCTGGAAGCACGCGTGAAAGACCGCTGTTTACAAAAATAAGGTCGGGAAAATTTTAAAATTTGGCGGGAAAAATCAGAAAATTCAGGAAAAAGTAGAAAAATTCAGGGAATTGCGAAAGGAAAATTTTGTGGTCACCCTGGGTTGATCGCCCCAGATTTTTTATTTAAATTTGCAACAATTTAGTTTTCTTTTTAAAAATTCCTGAATAAGTCATGTTATCATTAGCCTCATCGGAAAACCCTTTGTACGGCCGTCAGGGGATGGTAATATGGGTGAAAATAAGGTTGATCGCCCTACATTTTGTAAGTTGTAAATTTGTAACAATCTAGTTTTCATTTTAAACATTCATAAATAAGTCATTTTATCATTAGCCTCCTCGGAAAACCCTCTATACGGCCGTCAGTGGGTGGTAATAGAGGTGGAAATATAGTTGATCGCTATACATTTTATTGAAATTTGTAACAATCTAGTTTTCTTTTTAAACATTTTTAAATAAGTCATTTTATCATTAGCCTCCTCAGAAAACCCTTTGCACGGCCATTAAAGGGTGGTAATAGGAGTGGAAATATAGTTGATCGCTATACATTTTTATTGAAATTTGTAACAATCTAGTTTTCTTCTTAACAATTCTTAAATAAGTCATTTTATCATTAGCCTCCTCGGAAAACCCTCTACAAGGCCGTCAGGGGGTGGTGATAGGGGTGGAAATGTAGTTCATCGCTATACATTTGCATTGAAATTTGTAACAAATTTGGTTTCTTTTCCAACATTCTTGAATAAGCGATTTTATTATTAGCCTCCTCAGAAAACCCTTTGCGCGGCCGTTAGGGGTGGTAATAGGGATGAAAGTAAGGTTGATCACTAGATTTTTTTTATTGAAATGTGTGACAATCTAGTTTTCTTTTTAAAAATTCTTAAATAATAGGAGTGAAAATAAGGTTGATCTCTAGATTTTTTATTGAAATGTGTAACAATGTAGTTGTCTTTTTAAAAATTCTTAAATAAGTCATTTTATCATTAGCCTCCTCGGAAAGCCGTCTACACGGCCGTCAGGGGGTGGAAATAAGGGTGGAAATGTAGTTCATCGCTATACATTTGCATTGAAATTTGTAACGATCTAGTTTTCTTTTCAAGCATTCTTAAATAAGTGATTTTGTCATTAACCTCCTCAGAAAACCCTTTGCACGGCCGTTTGGGGATGGTAATAGGGGTGAAAGTAAGGTTGATCACTAGAGTTTTTATTGAAATGTGTAACAATCTAGTTTTCTTTTTAAAAATTCTTTAATAAGTCATTTTATCATTAGCCTCCTCAGAAAACCCTTTGCACGGCCATCAAGGGATGGTAATGGTGTGGTGTTTTCCTATTTCGTACACTACCGTTTCGTACACCGGAGGGTTTCTACCTGAAAATGATCTAATTCGTACACTGAAAAAATTAGATAAATTTTAGATGCCTATTTCGTACACTGACCCACCCATCTCGGCTTAAGGGAACCTACATACCTGAAAGGGGTATTTTACCTGTAAATCCAACGAACAGAAATTAGATACGTAACAATGAGTCTTAGCTTTCTTTGAATTTTATATTGATTGTACATAATAATTATCAAAGTGTAAGAGACACGTGGCGTGGATACCTGCTGTCCTAATAAACACGCATTTTGTCACTTTTGACATCATTTTCAAATATATTCAGCTAGTGACCAGTGACATTGCAGTAACCTATTTAGTATTTTGATATGGATGTTATTCAAGTTGTGGAAACGAAAAGAGGAAATCCAGCCAATTTACATTCGGAGTATCGTTACACAAATAAGCGAGTATTCAAGAATACCAACATCTTGTTCTACAAACTACAAGTTTCTAGAGGCAAAGTCGAGTCACACGTGTGTTCCAACTATCGCCAGAAACCAGGTTAAAGTGTGCCTACAGAATGTGAAGAAACGTGCACGGGAGGAGCTGCTTCCAATTCCCCAAATCTACAGGGAAGAAATCATCTCAGTCAAGGATGCTGGACTTGACTTCGTCGTCAATGTTCCTGAATTGTCTTCAGTGAAGGGCAGATACTATAGAGAGTGGCACCGAGCTCTAGAAATAGCTGTTCTTCCCAAAAGACGAGCAGACATCACTCTAACGGAAGGAATGTAAAAATATTTATTGGCTGACGACGAAGTTGAAGACAGAATTTCATTTTTCGCAGAGAAGCCACAAGTAGATATACTAGGCCGCTTCTGCCCCCACAGAACCCAACTAACCCACGGAACACAACTTTCTGCCGGCGCGCGGGCCAAAGGGCCCCATGTATAGTAGTAGTAAACGAGTAAACTACTACTGCTAGTACTACTAGTAATACTACTACTAAACTACTACTACTACTACTACTACTACTACTACTACTACTACTACTACTACTACTATTACTACTACTACTAAACTGCCACTACTACTACTACTCCTAACACTACTAGTACTACTACCAGTAGTACTAGCAGTAGTAGTTTATTCGTTCACTAGTAGTAAGTACTACATGGGGCCCCCTGGGCCCGCGCGGCGGCAAAAAGTTGTGTTCCGTGGGTTAGGTGGGTTATGTGTTGGCAGAAGCGGCCTAGTATATCTACTGCCACATACAAGAGGTTTATCAACGTCATTTTAAGTAAAGTGGACAACTTCAGCCCCCATAAAGTCCACAGCGACTACGAACGAGCAGCAATTAACGCAGTAAACTCTGTGTATCCTAAAGCTGAAATCTAGGGTTGCAATTTCCATTATATTCAGGCGCTATGGAGGAAGATTCAGAAATTGCAATTGGCCAGAGAATTCAAGGAGAGCAAAGAAATTCGTGATCATCTCCTTAGATGTGCTGCATTAGCACACTTACCAGAAAATCAGATATCCAACGCTCAGCTAAAAATAATGGAGATTTCACCCAACGATCCAAAAGTCGTCCAATTCAACGACCATTTCGTAGAGCAGTAGACTCCAAAACATGCCAATAAATACATAGATTTGGTGGACCGAATCAACGTAATATTAGAAGATCTACAAGTTAGTGGTAATATTATTGGAGCATTGAATGGTTTGATTTATGTTGTCAAATTTGATTAAATCATCTAGGAACGTTTTGTGATGTATATTTTATTGTATATATATGAACATACCTACTATATGTAAATAGTGTCTATTTTCACAAAAATTAATGACAATTGGATGATACAGTTCATTTCTCGTACCTGAAGCTTATTAATGAGGTCGGTGTACGAAATAGGCGAAATGTGTTTACCCTTATCGAACGGCGGCTTACCTCAAAGGAACGCCGCTACGCTTAATTGAGTAATAAAAAAACCGTCCCCAACGTCCCGGAAACATCTTATTAAGGAAGAACGATTTATTACCTTCTGGACGTTTCTAGACCAACATTATTAGTGTAAAGAAGGATCGAGTTATTTCAGGAATTATCACTAATACAATTGAGATATGTATATAAGGGGGGTTGCGGTCGGAGAGATTAGATTAGACTTGAAGCCGCGACAGAGTAAACAGTGCGAAAAACTAACAAGCGAATAGTACAAGTAAATTAAAATGTTCAGTGTGTTATATAAATTAATTAGTTCAGTAATAGTGTAAATAAATTAAGTAGTGTGTAGTGTATAATTAGGACAGTGTAAATAAATTATAAATAATTAGAAAATTAGTTACAGTTCCATTGTACAATCTCAGTCTCAGTTCACCCTCGTCATTTGGCACACACCAGCCATCATTTACGATATAAAATTATTCAATAATTTGTATTATTATTATAGATATTTTTAGTATTATTTATTATTATTATTATACTTAAAACAGGTAATTTCAACTTGAGCTCTATTGGTCCCCTTCCCTTTTCTTACATTAATGACTCATCTAAATAATGTCCTTATTTCTATAATTTCACCACACATTTATGCATTCATATTTCGATATTCATTTAAAAACCTATTTCATATTCCATTATCGCATTTCAAAGACATCTAGTTACAATTCTCAAGGCGCCTGATTTATTTTCATGTATTCCCCTTCGAACAAAGGGAGTTTCCACTTTTCCCGCCTCGCCCGTCTCGCGTTATAAATGACGATAAATCCGCTTTCGGTGTCTACGGACGCTTCCTTCCGACGTTTGGAACACCAAAGATGGAACATTGCACACGTTCGCCGGCTAACTCATACCTTCTCGCACTCACACACACACACAATGTAGCAACTGCAGCCTCCCATGGACCCGACCCACACGTGGTCTCGGAGGAGCAAACGTGCGCAACTTTTATTTCGAAATGAGGATGTTACAGAACGGAGATGAATCACTCATGGGCGCGAAGGGATCCATCGTGGAAAATGTGCATTATGGGATCGTAATTGGTAACGATATTTATTCACTTATTTCATTTTTTGGTCAAAAGGATCGGATTGCAATAAATAAAAATTAGCTAGAATGTTCTTTTTTAAGTGTATTTCTATAGACTTGTTTACCATATTTGTATGCATTATGCTTACAGGTTCAAAACTAGTTCATTATCCTCTTAATGCTCAATGTTTATGTTTATTTCCAATAGACTTTTTATTTTATTTTTATTACTTTCTCATATGAGGTACCCATGGGTACCCCATGAACTCAAACTCTAATGAACATTTTTGAAACTCAAAAATTAAATGGATATTTTGGAAATAGTTTTTAAAAACTATAAAAGTCAGCACGCATTGGAATTCGGATACAAATATCTTCTATGCGGTTAAAGCAATCGATTAAACACAAGACACCTTTTTTGTAGAGCGTTTAATTTCCTACAAAAATGTATATCTCTCATTTGAGAATAATTACTATTACACTAAGATACAAAATTGGGAAAAAAAGTTTATTAAAATTTTCAAACTTTGACCTTGAATATCTTTTAAATGGTTAAATTTATGAAAAAAATATATATATGAGACCGCAACGCATATTGTACAGGAAAATTTCATGCCCACTTTCAAGGTAGTTTTTGAAAAACTATTTATTAAAAATTTAAAAAGATAATATGTAATTGCAGATACAAGGACAAGTTTCCCTGCTTCGCGCATGGGCAATTATACGTCGCGTGTTCGCGAGTCGTAAAACAATGATCTTTATATATTTACGCACCGTGAAAAAGACAAAAAAATATAGTATATCAGATAGCCTTAAATTGATTATGTGTACAACTGTGCTGCATGTAATTTAATGTAGATAAAAAGTTTGTATCAAGTGTTGACCATATTTTTAAAAAATATATGTTGTTCTTTTAAACTTTACGTGGCATTGCAACGCATGCCGGGTATATACGGCTTGTATTACTATATTATATTGCTTATTCGTTGTTGCTGGAGAGAAGCTACTGAATATTTAGTATAGTGCCAGCTTGACTAGGGGTAGGTCTATGTAAGCGTGTCGCACGCCACTGAGTTCGAACTTATTTCGATTCACCCTGTAATTCGCGAGATCGGACGGTTCCCATCGTGCACGGTTATCGCACGAATATGTTTCGCGAATAAATAAACAATCAAGGATGTAATTAAAAAATAAACTCGAACGAACGAACGACGTACAATGGGGAATAGCGAGAGCGAGAGAGAGAGAGAGAGAGAAAGAGAGAAAAAATGAGAGGAAAACCTTCGTTCCGATCCGATATATCGTGAGACATAATAATTACTATTTCTCAATAACAATAAATTACCTCTTACAAATACATATCGAACGGCTCATGGGTGGGCAATGTTCTCCAATTCCTGAACGGCTTATCTCCGGATCGTGGCCAGCCCTCTGTTTGTTTAATTCCCCTTACGGATGATCTATTGCCATTTGGGGCATTTTCTTTTCTCGCTCTCTCTATATAGCTCTCCTTCTCCAGCGAGCTCGTATCAGATCAACTATGACTGGTCGAATTCGACCGGTCCCTACATGATTCGCAACATTATACCATACCAAAGTGATAAGACAAAAATTTTAATTTGAAAATTTAACTTCTATCAGTTATCAAACAGTTTAATAACACTTGGATGCAGTTACAGGATCATTCTTTACAGGGCCTAACCTTAAATTGGTGGCCGGTCGGTCCTTTCTTATCGTTTAATCCCTGTACCTCTCTAATCGGTTTGGAGCTATTCGACCACCCCCATGATAATCTTTCGTCATATTGGATGATCGAGGTGTAGCAGTCTGAACATAATTAAGAATCTCTAGTCTCAAGTCACCCTATAATCCTTTGTTTAATTAACTATTTGTTGACAGTTTACATTAAATCTCAAACTGCTATGAATATAAACTCCAAGGTACCTACAAGGACCTACTCTCTTCAACAGAGTCATCAATATGATACTGATTGTTAATAAAATTCACTTTTCGTGTGTATGTCATTAAGTGACACTTATTAATATTAAGATGCATTTTGTTATTTGTATGCCACCTAAAAACTTGAGCTATATCACTTCGTAGCAATTGGCAGTCTTCCCTACATTTTATCATTTTAAAGATTTTAAAATCGACAAGCAAACAAGAGACAAAAAAGAGAGTTTATGAAAATCAAAAACAGAAGTGGGCCAAGGTTACTTCCTTGGTACACCAGATGTAGGTGTGAAGCTTTTGGAATACCCATTCCCAACTTTAACCAGTTGTTTCCTATTTAACAAGTATGATCTAATAAACATACATGTATCCTCTGAAAAATTGAAATATGATGGGAGAAAGAAGGTAGCCTCGCCGAATTTCTTTCATAACTATTGTGTTATGAAATTATTGTTATTGTGAAATGCAATGGAATTGCTATGAAAATATCTTGGAAAACGACTGTCGCCATATGTATAATTTAACGTATATAAGTTGAGAATTATGAAACATTTCGAATTTTCGTGACTACATCGTTTACCAAAAATTTTCGGGAAATTTTCCGGAAACAACATTTTCCTGCTTATTTACGCTCAGGAAAATTGAATTTTCCGGACTAGTACCTACTGTAGAGACTTTACAAGACGCAAAATACGCTGTTTTCACGGCACACGCACAAAATTGGAGATTTGACTGATGTCAAATGAGGAGGAGTTGATGCATGGAAATGCAATGGAATTGCTATGGAAATATCTAGGAAAATGACTGTCGCCATATGTATATTTTAAAGAGTATAAGTTGAGAATTATGAAACATTTGGAATTTTCGTGATTACATCGTTTTACAATATTTTCCAGAAATTTTCCGGAAACAACTTATTTACGCTGAGGAAAATTGAATTTTCCGGACAAGTACCTACTGTAAGAACTTTGCAAAACGCAAAATACGCTGTTTTCACAGCATACGCACCAAATTGGAGATTTGACTGATGTCAAATGAGGAAGAGATGATGCATGGAAATGCAATGGGATTGCTATGGAAATGTCTAAGAAAACGCTGTCGCCATATGTATATTTTAACGCATATCAGTTAAGAATTATGAAACATTTCGAATTTTCGTGACTACATCGTTTTAAGTATTTTCCGGAAATTTTCCGGAAACAACATTTTCCTGATTATTTACGCTGAGGAAAATTGAATTTTCCGGACAAGTACCTACTGTAAAGACTGTTTTCACAACACACGCACAAAATTGGAGATTTGACTGATGTCAAATTCGAGGAGATGATGCATGGAAATGCAATGGAATTGCTATGGAAATATCTAGGAAAACGACTGTCGCCATGTGTATATTTTAACGTATATAAGTTAAGAATTATAAAACATTTCGAATTTTCGTGACTACATCGTTTTACAATATTTTCCGGAAATTTTCCGGACAAAACTTATTTACGCTGCGGAAAATTGAATTTTCCGGACAAGTACCTACTGTAAAGACTTTACAAAACGCAAAATACGCTGTTTTCACAGCACACGCACAAATGTGGAGATTTCACTGATGTCAAATGAGGAGGAGTTGATGCATGGAAATGCAATGGAATCGCTATGGAAATATCTAGGAAAACGACTGTCGCCATGTGTATATTTTAACGTATATGAGTTAAGAATTATGAAACATTTCGAATTTTCGTGACTACATCGTTTTACAATATTTTCCGGAAATTTTCCGGACAAAACTTATTTACGCTGCGGAAAATTGAATTTTCCGGACAAGTACCTACTGTAAAGACTTTACAAAACGCAAAATACGCTGTTTTCACAGCACACGCACAAAATTGGAGATTTGACTGATGTCAAATGAGGAGTTGATGCATGGAAATGCAATGGAATTGCTATGGAAATATCTAGGAAAACGACTGTCGCCATATGTATATTTTAAAGAGTATAAGTTGAGAATTATGAAACATTTGGAATTTTCGTGATTACATCGTTTTACAATATTTTCCGGAAATTTTCCGGAAACCACTTATTTTCGCTGAGGAAAATTGAATTTTCCGGACTAGTACCTACTGTACAGACTTTATAAGACGCAAAATACGCTGTTTTCACAGCACACGCACAAAATTGGAGATTTGACTGATGTCAAATTTGGAGGAGTTGATGCATGGAAATGCAATGGAATCGCTATGGAAATATCTAGGAAAATGACTGTCGCCATATGTATATTTTAACGTATATAAGTTGAGAATTATGAAACATTTCGAATTTTCGTGACTATATCGTTTTACAATATTTTCCGGAAATTTTCCGGACACAACTTATATACGCTGCTGAAAATTGAATTTTCCGGGCTAGTAGCTACTGTAAAGACTTTACAAAACGCAAAATACACAGCACACGCACAAAATTGGAGATTTGACTGACGTCAAATGAAGAGGAGTTGATGCATGGAAATGCAATGGAATTGCTATGGAAATATCTAGGAAAACGACTGTTGCCATATGTATATTTTAACGTATATAAGTTATAAGAATTATGAAACATTTCGAATTTTCGTGACTACATCGTTTTACAATATTTTCCGGAAATTTTCCGGACACAACTTATATACGCTGCTGAAAATTGAATTTTCCGGGCTAGTAGCTACTGTAAAGACTACAAAACGCAAAATAAGCTGTTTTCACAGCACACGCACAAAATTGGAGATTTGACTGATGTCAAATGAGGAGGAGTTGATGCATGGAAATGCAATGGAATTGCTATGGAAATATCTAGGAAAACGACTGTCGCCATATGTATAATTTAACGTATATAAGTTGAGAATTATGAAAAATTTCGAATTTTCGTGACTACATCGTTTTACAATATTTTCCGGAAATTTTCCAGAAACAACATTTTCCTGCTAATTTACGCTGAGGAAAATTGAATTTTCCGGACAAGTACCTACTGTAAAGACTTTACAAAACGCAAAATACGCTGTTTTCACAACACACGCACAAAATTGGAGATTTGACTGATGTCAAATTCGAGGAGATGATGCATGGAAATGCAATGGAATTGCTATGGAAATATCTAGGAAAACGACTGTTGCCATATGTATATTTTAACGTATATAAGTTATAAGAATTATGAAACATTTCGAATTTTCGTGACTACATCGTTTTACAATATTTTCCGGAAATTTTCCGGACACAACTTATATACGCTGCTGAAAATTGAATTTTCCGGGCTAGTAGCTACTGTAAAGACTTTACAAAACGCAAAATACACAGCACACGCACAAAATTGGAGATTTGACTGACGTCAAATGAGGAGGAGTTGATGCATGGAAATGCAATGGAATTGCTATGGAAATATCTAGGAAAACGACTGTTGCCATATGTATATTTTAACGTATATAAGTTATAAGAATTATGAAACATTTCGAATTTTCGTGACTACATCGTTTTACAATATTTTCCGGAAATTTTCCGGACACAACTTATATACGCTGCTGAAAATTGAATTTTCCGGGCTAGTAGCTACTGTAAAGACTACAAAACGCAAAATAAGCTGTTTTCACAGCACACGCACAAAATTGGAGATTTGACTGATGTCAAATGAGGAGGAGTTGATGCATGGAAATGCAATGGAATTGCTATGGAAATATCTAGGAAAACGACTGTCGCCATATGTATAATTTAACGTATATAAGTTGAGAATTATGAAAAATTTCGAATTTTCGTGACTACATCGTTTTACAATATTTTCCGGAAATTTTCCAGAAACAACATTTTCCTGCTAATTTACGCTGAGGAAAATTGAATTTTCCGGACAAGTACCTACTGTAAAGACTTTACAAAACGCAAAATACGCTGTTTTCACAACACACGCACAAAATTGGAGATTTGACTGATGTCAAATTCGAGGAGATGATGCATGGAAATGCAATGGAATTGCTATGGAAATATCTAGGAAAACGACTGTCGCCATGTGTATATTTTAACGTATATAAGTTAAGAATTATAAAACATTTCGAATTTTCGTGACTACATCGTTTTACAATATTTTCCGGAAATTTTCCGAACAAAACTTATTTACGCTGCGGAAAATTGAATTTTCCGGACAAGTACCTACTGTAAAGACTTTACAAAACGCAAAATACGCTGTTTTCACAGCACACGCACAAAATTGGAGATTTGACTGATGTCAAATGAGGAGTTGATGCATGGAAATGCAATGGAATTGCTATGGAAATATCTAGGAAAACGACTGTCGCCATATGTATATTTTAAAGAGTATAAGTTGAGAATTATGAAACATTTCGAATTTTCGTGACTATATCGTTTTACAATATTTTCCGGAAATTTTCCGGACACAACTTATATACGCTGCTGAAAATTGAATTTTCCGGGCTAGTAGCTACTGTAAAGACTTTACAAAACGCAAAATACACAGCACACGCACAAAATTGGAGATTTGACTGACGTCAAATGAGGAGGAGTTGATGCATGGAAATGCAATGGAATTGCTATGGAAATATCTAGGAAAACGACTGTTGCCATATGTATATTTTAACGTATATAAGTTATAAGAATTATGAAACATTTCGAATTTTCGTGACTACATCGTTTTACAATATTTTCCGGAAATTTTCCGGACACAACTTATATACGCTGCTGAAAATTGAATTTTCCGGGCTAGTAGCTACTGTAAAGACTTTACAAAACGCAAAATACACAGCACACGCACAAAATTGGAGATTTGACTGACGTCAAATGAGGAGGAGTTGATGCATGGAAATGCAATGGAATTGCTATGGAAATATCTAGGAAAACGACTGTTGCCATATGTATATTTTAACGTATATAAGTTATAAGAATTATGAAACATTTCGAATTTTCGTGACTACATCGTTTTACAATATTTTCCGGAAATTTTCCGGACACAACTTATATACGCTGCTGAAAATTGAATTTTCCGGGCTAGTAGCTACTGTAAAGACTACAAAACGCAAAATAAGCTGTTTTCACAGCACACGCACAAAATTGGAGATTTGACTGATGTCAAATGAGGAGGAGTTGATGCATGGAAATGCAATGGAATTGCTATGGAAATATCTAGGAAAACGACTGTCGCCATATGTATAATTTAACGTATATAAGTTGAGAATTATGAAAAATTTCGAATTTTCGTGACTACATCGTTTTACAATATTTTCCGGAAATTTTCCAGAAACAACATTTTCCTGCTAATTTACGCTGAGGAAAATTGAATTTTCCGGACAAGTACCTACTGTAAAGACTTTACAAAACGCAAAATACGCTGTTTTCACAACACACGCACAAAATTGGAGATTTGACTGATGTCAAATTCGAGGAGATGATGCATGGAAATGCAATGGAATTGCTATGGAAATATCTAGGAAAACGACTGTCGCCATGTGTATATTTTAACGTATATAAGTTAAGAATTATAAAACATTTCGAATTTTCGTGACTACATCGTTTTACAATATTTTCCGGAAATTTTCCGGACAAAACTTATTTACGCTGCGGAAAATTGAATTTTCCGGACAAGTACCTACTGTACAGACTTTACAAGACGCAAAATACGCTGTTTTCACAGCACACGCACAAAATTGGAGATTTGACTGATGTCAAATTCGAGGAGATGATGCATGGAAATGCAATGGAATTGCTATGGAAATATCTAGGAAAACGACTGTCGCCATGTGTATATTTTAACGTATATAAGTTAAGAATTATAAAACATTTCGAATTTTCGTGACTACATCGTTTTACAATATTTTCCGGAAATTTTCCGGACAAAACTTATTTACGCTGCGGAAAATTGAATTTTCCGGACAAGTACCTACTGTACAGACTTTACAAGACGCAAAATACGCTGTTTTCACAGCACACGCACAAAATTGATGAAATTGTTGCTTACTTTGTAACTATAGTTGCAAACCAAATTGATAAACTTGATTTTTTTGAAATTTCTAAAAAAAAATCTAGAATTTGTAAACTTCGTCTTTTTACGATTTCCTGAAAAATTTAATACAAAACACGTCAGTAAAATCCAGTGTTGGGTAACTTATCGATTTTAGAAAAAGTTAAGTTACAAGTTAATCGATAACCAAACCAACTTAAGTTCAGTTAAAAAGTTACTTTTTAATAATCGCGAAGTTAAAAGTTACGTTGAATTAACTTTCATAAAGTTAAAAAGTTACTTAAAACCAGTTTACGATTACTAAAAATAACCTTTTAACCTCATTGAACCTAATTTTATTGTATTTATTAGATTAATTATTTTACTAGAAATAAAAACAGACAAGAGATGATATAAAAGACAGGTGAATTTAAATTTCACGTTGTCTTAATTAAACATAGCAAGGAAAGAATCATCAATTATTTATTATGTACATTAATTACATTTTATAGTAATAATAATAATACATTTTATCTATTTACAAATGCTCATTAAATTTTAATAGGGCCGTTTCAAAATTTTTGTCAGGGATTGTCGTTTTATTAACTTAATTTGAACTGGTCGAAATGTAATTGTCTACTATCTTATTTGCAATGTTTTGCAAATCATTGCTTTAACTGGCCTTTTTAAAACAGAAATGTCAGTTATTTTTCTTTTTTGTGCTTAAATCACAATTTGGTTCTCTGGTTCACAGTATCATTTTGACAATATTCTTTGCCATACATTTTCAGCTGCGTACTCAGCCTAGATTTTTAAATAAATATAACTTTTTAAATAAGTTAAAAAAGTTTAAAAGTTACCATATAAAAGTAACTAGTTAAGTAACTAGTTAAGGAATACTAAAATTAACTTAAGTTAAGTTAAAAGTTAGTAACTTTTTAACAACTTCTAACTTTTTAACTAGTTAGTCCCAACCTTGGTAAAATCTCTTACTTGGCTTTGAGCTTTAAAATGCTCGGCAGAAAGTGCCTAGTTTTTCAATTTAATATTTATTTTTAGTTAGTTATTTTTAATAAATAAATATTCTCTAACTTTCGCGAGACGCGCTTCATTACAGTGTCATTAACCGAAAGCGCTATCGAAGTCTGCGGATTGGTCGTGGTGCGACCCCATTAATCCGGCCGCCTCGCTCTGATATCATAATTCGATTAAAAGAGTGAGGCATACCGTCGAGCCGCAATTGCGCCGCTAATTGAACGCTTAATTTATGTATCGGGCCTTTATAAACGTAATAAATGGCGGCGATAATTCACGGCGTTAGTCACACGGGGACAAACGAGAAGAATGGGCGAAGAGAAAAGAACGGAACGTGAGCACGAGAGTAGAGAGAGACTTACTTTTCGTCGAGAGCCTCTCTCTCTATTTCTGGCGTGTGAGTGGACAGTTATGTCACGACTTAAACGATATTATTTCGCAATGAAATCCAATAACCGGCATTATTTCAGAGAAAATACATATGTACACATCATCCACAACTGTACCTGTACTCTCATACACACGAAATAATGTCAGGAGAGGCTCCATGAACGTCGAGGTGATGAGCGCTGCAGGTGTTTCGCATTTAACATTTAATTATTTTCTCTCTCTCACTAAATGTGTTTAATTCAATAATTTGCGTAACGGCATCGGATCGAACGTGCTGCCAATAAATTCACTGGAATATCTCGCTAATTAACATAAAGTATGTATATTGCGACGACTCGATTTATTTCTTAATTACTGCAAGTTTAAAGACTGCGAAACCAAGTTAGAAGTGATGTTTTCCCACTAAATCTCAACGAATTGGTCAAAACTTTGGCGGCTTGTCCCATTAACTGAACCATAATGACATATTTATAACATAAATTCACACTAATTATGACTGATATGGATGTTCGATATGCCTGGCAAATATAAGGTGCGATAGGATAATCCATTTATAACTTTAGGGAATCGAGCATGGAATGGGCTAAATCTGGCGGGAGCCAACTGGCCAATTTATGACCACAAGGTAAAATTTGCAATTAAGTTGGACAAGCCAACTGGACGGTGTCAATGAGTATCGAAAGGCCAACTGGCCAGGGAAGATAGGCCAACTGAGCGGTGGAAGTTACTGCATTTTAGAGGTGCGATAATTAATTAGATAATTACATTTTATGTTATAGTAGGTTTCTGGATACCCAATATCTGAACGCAAGGGGGCAAGGATCAAATTCCGCAAATTATAACTAAGAGGTGCATTGAAATTTACCTATTTTCGTCACCGCTCAAATGGCCGGTCGACTTTTATTATCCCAAGGGTTCACCGTCCAGTTGGCCTGGACCCTTAATACCCACTAAATCCTCAGATATCGAAACACCTTCTACCTCATCGTGTTCCTAATAGACCAAGAGCTGGGGACGAGATTTCAGCATCATCAGTAATATGGTACTCTATTACCATCAGTTATTAAAGTTTCGTGCAGGCGGACAGCTTACTTGTTGCGGAGGGTAGTTATAAGTGGTGAAAGTGGTTAATTTTTCGGGGAAATTTCGGCATCGATAACAGGCTTAGAAATGTATGTAATGATAGGTCTTACCATACCTAAACGAGATTCCAAGCGGCGGACACTTGAGTGGGTGCAGCAGAGGGGGTGACGGACTTGGGTAAAGGGAGTGAAAAGGCGGAGAGCAAGAGTCGAAATTTCAACGTCATAGAGTTTGTTCCTGTTTACGAATTCCATATTACTGATGATGTTGAAATCTCGTCCCCAGCTCTTGGTCTATAAGCACACATGTGCTTTTTCTCTTACGATTTCGTTGATTTTATTGCTTCATCGTCCGTCGCCTTCGTCCCCCTTCACCCCCGTTTCGCGTTCGGTTTAATTGCATTCCGAACACCGATTCCCCGAGCCTCGAAACTCTCCACATGCATCTTCGTAACATAATGCACCGACAAATTACACTCTGGAAAATTAATAAAAACCGGAATAACCGATAAATCTTGTGTTGGTCCGTAGGTACCTATATGTATATATATTACATACGTGCGTACGGTGAGAGGGCAAAAGGCACCGCCGATGGACAATATGTAATTGTTCACGATATGATTAGTTTTCGAAGAAAACCACCCAGAGGCGGTCGCCAACCAGACGTCGTCGTATGTTATACGAGAAAAGGAAGAGGTTTCGGGAGGTAAGGAGAGACCAGGCGAGAGGACCGAGTAGAGGTTAAACAGGCGTATAAAATATGCAATAGAATTTTGAAACGGCGTAGAAAGCTTATTTATTGTTACTACGTTAATTACTTTTTTCACGTCATTGGCATTGTAGGAAAATTAGATTTTTTTGTTTCATTTTACAAAACTATCCAAGAAAAAATTTGAAAAATCAGAACCTCCACATGCATTGGCTCATAATAATTAAATTGGATGGCAACTAACCAATAAGTCTAATTTGGTTTAAACTCATGTTGACAAAACAATCAATTTATGTAGCATCAAACTGCAAATTTCAACTAGGGGACGACGAATATGTGAGTACATTAGGGAAAGAGACAAAAGTACAAATAAACAAAGAATCAAAAATCCAAGGAACAAAATTAATGAAACCAGAAAGTGAAACGCACAAGTCAACCAAACAAACACGTTGCATACTTTAGCCGTAGGGCGTTACCGGGAGTCGGTGTCACTACAAGGCAGAAGGGCTGTCGTTTAGTCATGCCATCTACCGGGTATAAATCTAGCGCGCTAAATTGATGAACGATTAAAGGGTATTGATACCGATTAGTTAGTATAACTTAGTAAGTTTTTGAATTTGACTGTTAGGAATCGTATTTTTAACAATATATTACTGATCAAACTGATAATGTTTGTATAAACACTTTAAATTGATTTCAATAATATTGAGCATACTTTACGATACTAGAAATGTTCATTGGAATTTTGCCATCAGTTTCTACAGTCATCTTCAATATGACTACCTCAAAACAGGATTTTAAATATTTAATTATATGCGCAAAATAGAAAATAACACTTGAAAAATATTCCAAAACCAATATCAAGTGGGTAATGAAAAATGTATGATATTGAGATAGAGACAATGTTACAACAAATTCCATATTTAATGAAGTGTTTACGTGACGTGTAAACAGCGGCACAAAGCGCCTTTCTTATCGGACGAAAGCGGCGGCTTCAAAGCGGAGGCCGCTCCGCTTAATTGTGCCATAAAAACTCTTAGAGATTAATAGCGAATATTTAATTAAAGACAGAATGATCTATTACGTACCGGGCCTTTCTAGAATAAACATTATTAGGAATAAAAGAATATACCGGAAGGTTCTGGAGACATAATGGAGACATATATATACAAAAGAAAATTATCGACTTACCCGTCTATTCCGTTAAGAAACGGTAACCACCGACATGTGTTTCTGCTTATTAGCTTCGTCAGGATGGTATAACCAAGCTCTGAATGACAACGATGTTTGGCACTTGGAAAAAAATTATACAACTCAAAAAGAACGCGAACAGTAGACAGCAAAGCACTTTTGCGTCTGTAAAGGAAAGATCCTCCCTTCGAGGACAACAATCCATACGTGACGCGGTGGCCAGCTATAGCCGACTGTCACGAATCTTTTGCTTATGCTTATACCACCCTGACGAAGCTAATAAGCAGAAACACGTGTCGGTGGTTACCGTTTCTTAACGGAATAGACGGGTAAGTCGATAATTTTCTTTTGTACATTTGTTCCATCGCGAATTTCACTAATATATATATATATATATATATATATATATATATATATATATATACGGGCTTGCGGTCGGAGAATAGATTAGACGAGAAGCTGCCGACTGGTGAAAACAGTGCGATAAACCGACAAGTGAGAAGTGTACAAATAAATTAAACGTTAAGTGTGTTATACAAATTAATTAGTTAAGATAAATTTGTAATTAAGGACAGTGTAAATAAATTAGAATAAACGTTACAATATGAATGGTAAATAGAAGGGCAGATTACTAAGGAGGAGAATTATTCGTGATAATACATACGTACCAACCGGAGAAATGTTAACAAGGGTAAAACTACCCGAAAATTTGGAAAATGGACAAGTAGTAACAATTCATAAGAAAGGAGACCAACAGGTTTGTTTGAACTATGGGAAATATTACGTTGCTAAATACTAACTATTAAATAATGTCAACGTAAATTCAAATATATGATAGATAAAGAACATAAATATCAAATCAAAAATAAAAATACTCTTCATAACTTTCGACCTTCTACAATTAAACTAAGTCTACACTTATGGAAAAATCAGAACAAGTAGGTACTTAAAAGAACTGTTAAAATGACAGTCAATGAGTGAAGCATGAGGTTTGACGAAGGAGCACAATGGGGATCTGAATAGCATAATGGAACGAATCTCCTGAGATCAAAAATATCGCAGACAAAGGAATAACGAGGTAGCTCAAAAATAGAAAAGAAAAATTAAATAAAATTGTCAAGGCATGGAAAAATCGTGACGTAGTAATCACTGGGGTGGAAACTGTAAAGGAGTATACCTAGAAAGATCTGGTAACAGGAAATCACCAAAATTACCAAATTACGGAGAGAGACAGCTTTAGCTGAAAGAATGGAAGGGAGAATAACGGTGACTTATCCATCTAGAATTCAAGGGTTTAGAGACTTTAGGTGTGCAAAGGGAAGGAATGAGCATAAAACTATGAAAATATCCATTTTGCTTGGTATCGATTCATCCGTTGGTCTTGACGAACAGTTGGTCCGGTCCGTTCGGGCTGTGACTAACGGAACTCTCCGAATGGACAGATAGGCATCCTATCTGGCGTGATTACATCCACGGTCTCCCGTATTACGGAGTCCTTAATGAGACGACGAACCCCCGGAGATACTCATCAAACAAGGCGCTCTCATCTCTCGGTATCCGTTCATTAATCAGTCGAAGGCGCAGAAGACGACCATCATCATCATCATCCGCTGGCCCAACCAACAATTAGGAGTATTTTGCGCCATTTATAATGCTCGAAATCGTGATGTGCCGCTATTCATTTATTTTTAACATCTATATTATCTGCGGCGACGGCACATACACACAACACACAAACAATAGGATGGAACAGATATATAGATATGGAGGAGAGAAAGAAGAAGGAGCCGGGCGTGTTAACTCGGATCGACAATTGCCGGTGGGTCGCCGCCACATTTGGGAGTGAGTGGAAATCTCCCGTCATTAGACGAATTTGTTCGATGGCTCGTTGCGGGATAATTAATTCTCATTACGGACAACATCCATACATTAAATCCTAATAAAAGAAACGCTCTTGGTGTCGATCTCATCGCCGACGACTCACACAGGCCGCGTTTCTCTTTCTCTCGCAATTAGTCGAGACAGAAAGCTAAAATGCTCTCTTCCGTGGGACAAGCTGAAAGCCTTGCAAAGTACGGCTTCATTACGGTTACAGTGATTTTAAAAAAGTTTTACTTATCATCCAGAATCCCTCATATTTCATTAATATTGTATAATTAGCACAACCTTATACCACAGTTTAAACTGAGCTTATACAACAAGATCAATCAAGTCTAAAATGACATTAATAATGACTGTCTAACTGTCCTGTGATGGATAAAGGTGATAAAACTAGAAAAGTGAAATAAGAAAACCATAGTGCTTTAGACTTAGACCACTATATATATATATATATATCTCCCTATGACAAAAATAAGGCTTTACATGATGATTTTAAAATAAAATCTTGTATCCATATTGATGCGTAAAACTACTAATACTTCTTAATTCGACAGTCAAATCAGAGATTGTATCTGGATTTGCAAGAATAATTTTCAAGACATACCAAACTATTTGACGTCAGAAGCCTATAAGCATACCAATAATTTATTTGGATTTTTTTAAATAACTCGACATATAATATGACGACCAAAACGGAAACTAATAAAATCTAAAATATATACCAGTAAGAAGATTACACATTATAAGAACTACACATTATATAAATGTACGTACCGTGATTGCAAGTGAACGAAGTGTGAAGTTGCCTCTGTTGATAGTGGACTGTATAGATCTCTCTCGTAGCTCGTGGATGGCTGCGGAGATGAATCTTGTCTCCAGGTTCTAAGGCTGGAGACTGTAGTAGTAGTTGGAGATCACAGCTTGTAAATTTCCGGAGTGGACCTGAAGGCGTCTCTTGCAGGTCTGGAGTTGAAATTTGAGTTGTATGGAGAGAGGGCGTGACGTGATCTCCGAAATTGCCTCTGTTGACAGTGGACTGTATAGATCTCTCTCGTAGCTCGTGGGTGGCTGCGGAGAAACTGAATCTTGTCTCCAGGTTGTAAGGCTGGAGACTGTAGTAGTAGTTGGAGATCACAGCTTGTAAATTTCCGGAGTGGACCTGAAGGTGTCTCTTGCAGGTCGGGAGTTGAAGTTTTGTTGTATAGAGAGAGGGCGTGACGTGATCTCCGAAATTGCCTCTGTTGACAGTGGACTGTATAGATCTCTCTCGTAGCTCGTGGGTGGCTGCGGAGATGAATCTTGTCTCCAGGTTGTAAGGCTGGAGACTGTAGTAGTAGTAGTTGCAGATCACAGCTTGTAAATTTCCGGAGTGGACCTGAAGGCGTCTCTTGCAGGTCTGGAGTTGAAGTTTTAGTTGTATGGAGAGAGGGCGTGACGTGCTCTCCGAAATTGCCTCTGTTGACAGTGGACTGTATAGATCTCTCTCGTAGCTCGTGGGTGGCTGCGGAGAAACTGAATCTTGTCTCCAGGTTGTAAGGCTGGAGACTGTAGTAGTAGTAGTTGGAGATCACAGCTTGTAAATTTCCGGAGTGGACCTGAAGGCGCCTCTTGCAGGTCGGGAGTTGAAGTTTTAGTTGTATGGAGAGAGGGCGTGACGTGCTCTCCGAAATTGCCTCTGTTGACAGTGGACTGTATAGATCTCTCTCGTAGCTCGTGGGTGGCTGCGGAGAAACTGAATCTTGTCTCCAGGTTGTAAGGCTGGAGACTGTAGTAGTAGTAGTTGGAGATCACAGCTTGTAAATTTCCGGAGTGGACCTGCAGGCGTCTCTTGCAGGTCTGGAGTTGAAGTTTTAGTTGTATGGAGAGAGGGCGTGACGTGCTCTCCGAAATTGCCTCTGTTGACAGTGGACTGTATAGATCTCTCTCGTAGCTCGTGGGTGGCTGCGGAGAAACTGAATCTTGTCTCCAGGTTGTAAGGCTGGAGACTGTAGTAGTAGTTGGAGATCACAGCTTGTAAATTTCCGGAGTGGACCTGAAGGCGTCTCTTGCAGGTCGGGAGTTGAAGTTTTGTTGTATAGAGAGAGGGCGTGACGTGATCTCCGAAATTGCCTCTGTTGACAGTGGACTGTATAGATCTCTCTCGTAGCTCGTGGGTGGCTGCGGAGATGAATCTTGTCTCCAGGTTGTAAGGCTGGAGACTGTAGTAGTAGTAGTTGGAGATCACAGCTTGTAAATTTCCGGAGTGCACCTGAAGGCGTCTCTTGCAGGTCTGGAGTTGAAGTTTTAGTTGTATGGAGAGAGGGCGTGACGTGCTCTCCGAAATTGCCTCTGTTGACAGTGGACTGTATAGATCTCTCTCGTAGCTCGTGGGTGGCTGCGGAGAAACTGAATCTTGTCTCCAGGTTGTAAGGCTGGAGACTGTAGTAGTAGTAGTTGGAGATCACAGCTTGTAAATTTCCGGAGTGGACCTGCAGGCGTCTCTTGCAGGTCTGGAGTTGAAGTTTTAGTTGTATGGAGAGAGGGCGTGACGTGCTCTCCGAAATTGCCTCTGTTGACAGTGGACTGTATAGATCTTCTCTCGTAGCTCGTGGGTGGCTGCGGAGAAACTGAATATTGTCTCCAGGTTGTAAGGCTGAAGACTGTAGTAGTAGTAGTTGGAGATCACAGCTTGTAAATTTCCGGAGTGGACCTGAAGGCGTCTCTTGCAGGTCTGGAGTTGAAATTTGAGTTGTATGGAGAGAGGGCGTGACGTGATCTCCGAAATTGCCTCTGTTGACAGTGGACTGTATAGATCTTCTCTCGTAGCTCGTGGGTGGCTGCGGAGAAACTGAATCTTGTCTCCAGGTTGTAAGGCTGGAGACTGTAGTAGTAGTAGTTGGAGATCACAGCTTATAAATTTCCGGAGTGGACCTGAAGGCGCCTCTTGCAGGTCGGGAGTTGAAGTTTTAGTTGTATGGAGAGAGGGCGTGACGTGCTCTCCGAAATTGCCTCTGTTGACAGTGGACTGTATAGATCTTCTCTCGTAGCTCGTGGGTGGCTGCGGAGAAACTGAATATTGTCTCCAGGTTGTAAGGCTGGAGACTGTAGTAGTAGTAGTTGGAGATCACAGCTTGTAAATTTCCGGAGTGGACCTGAAGGCGTCTCTTGCAGGTCTGGAGTTGAAATTTGAGTTGTATGGAGAGAGGGCGTGACGTGATCTCCGAAATTGCCTCTGTTGACAGTGGACTGTATAGATCTTCTCTCGTAGCTCGTGGGTGGCTGCGGAGAAACTGAATCTTGTCTCCAGGTTGTAAGGCTGGAGACTGTAGTAGTAGTTGGAGATCACAGCTTGTAAATTTCCGGAGTGGACCTGAAGGCGCCTCTTGCAGGTCGGGAGTTGAAGTTTTAGTTGTATGGAGAGAGGGCGTGACGTGCTCTCCGAAATTGCCTCTGTTGACAGTGGACTGTATAGATCTTCTCTCGTAGCTCGTGGGTGGCTGCGGAGAAACTGAATATTGTCTCCAGGTTGTAAGGCTGAAGACTGTAGTAGTAGTAGTTGGAGATCACAGCTTGTAAATTTCCGGAGTGGACCTGAAGGCGTCTCTTGCAGGTCTGGAGTTGAAATTTGAGTTGTATGGAGAGAGGGCGTGACGTGATCTCCGAAATTGCCTCTGTTGACAGTGGACTGTATAGATCTTCTCTCGTAGCTCGTGGGTGGCTGCGGAGAAACTGAATCTTGTCTCCAGGTTGTAAGGCTGGAGACTGTAGTAGTAGTTGGAGATCACAGCTTGTAAATTTCCGGAGTGGACCTGAAGGCGCCTCTTGCAGGTCGGGAGTTGAAGTTTTAGTTGTATGGAGAGAGGGCGTGACGTGCTCTCCGAAATTGCCTCTGTTGACAGTGGACTGTATAGATCTCTCTCGTAGCTCGTGGGTGGCTGCGGAGAAACTGAATCTTGTCTCCAGGTTGTAAGGCTGGAGACTGTAGTAGTAGTAGTTGGAGATCACAGCTTATAAATTTCCGGAGTGGACCTGAAGGCGCCTCTTGCAGGTCGGGAGTTGAAGTTTTAGTTGTATGGAGAGAGGGCGTGACGTGCTCTCCGAAATTGCCTCTGTTGACAGTGGACTGTATAGATCTCTCTCGTAGCTCGTGGGTGGCTGCGGAGAAACTGAATATTGTCTCCAGGTTGTAAGGCTGAAGACTGTAGTAGTAGTAGTTGGAGATCACAGCTTGTAAATTTCCGGAGTGGACCTGAAGGCGTCTCTTGCAGGTCTGGAGTTGAAATTTGAGTTGTATGGAGAGAGGGCGTGACGTGATCTCCGAAATTGCCTCTGTTGACAGTGGACTGTATAGATCTTCTCTCGTAGCTCGTGGGTGGCTGCGGAGAAACTGAATCTTGTCTCCAGGTTGTAAGGCTGGAGACTGTAGTAGTAGTAGTTGGAGATCACAGCTTGTAAATTTCCGGAGTGGACCTGAAGGCGTCTCTTGCAGGTCTGGAGTTGAAATTTGAGTTGTATGGAGAGAGGGCGTGACGTGATCTCCGAAATTGCCTCTGTTGACAGTGGACTGTATAGATCTTCTCTCGTAGCTCGTGGGTGGCTGCGGAGAAACTGAATCTTGTCTCCAGGTTGTAAGGCTGGAGACTGTAGTAGTAGTTGGAGATCACAGCTTGTAAATTTCCGGAGTGGACCTGAAGGCGCCTCTTGCAGGTCGGGAGTTGAAGTTTTAGTTGTATGGAGAGAGGGCGTGACGTGCTCTCCGAAATTGCCTCTGTTGACAGTGGACTGTATAGATCTTCTCTCGTAGCTCGTGGGTGGCTGCGGAGAAACTGAATATTGTCTCCAGGTTGTAAGGCTGAAGACTGTAGTAGTAGTAGTTGGAGATCACAGCTTGTAAATTTCCGGAGTGGACCTGAAGGCGTCTCTTGCAGGTCTGGAGTTGAAATTTGAGTTGTATGGAGAGAGGGCGTGACGTGATCTCCGAAATTGCCTCTGTTGACAGTGGACTGTATAGATCTTCTCTCGTAGCTCGTGGGTGGCTGCGGAGAAACTGAATCTTGTCTCCAGGTTGTAAGGCTGGAGACTGTAGTAGTAGTTGGAGATCACAGCTTGTAAATTTCCGGAGTGGACCTGAAGGCGCCTCTTGCAGGTCGGGAGTTGAAGTTTTAGTTGTATGGAGAGAGGGCGTGACGTGCTCTCCGAAATTGCCTCTGTTGACAGTGGACTGTATAGATCTTCTCTCGTAGCTCGTGGGTGGCTGCGGAGAAACTGAATCTTGTCTCCAGGTTGTAAGGCTGGAGACTGTAGTAGTAGTTGGAGATCACAGCTTGTAAATTTCCGGAGTGGACCTGAAGGCGTCTCTTGCAGGTCGGGAGTTGAAGTTTTGTTGTATAGAGAGAGGGCGTGACGTGATCTCCGAAATTGCCTCTGTTGACAGTGGACTGTATAGATCTCTCTCGTAGCTCGTGGGTGGCTGCGGAGATGAATCTTGTCTCCAGGTTGTAAGGCTGGAGACTGTAGTAGTAGTAGTTGCAGATCACAGCTTGTAAATTTCCGGAGTGGACCTGAAGGCGTCTCTTGCAGGTCTGGAGTTGAAGTTTTAGTTGTATGGAGAGAGGGCGTGACGTGCTCTCCGAAATTGCCTCTGTTGACAGTGGACTGTATAGATCTCTCTCGTAGCTCGTGGGTGGCTGCGGAGAAACTGAATCTTGTCTCCAGGTTGTAAGGCTGGAGACTGTAGTAGTAGTAGTTGGAGATCACAGCTTGTAAATTTCCGGAGTGGACCTGAAGGCGCCTCTTGCAGGTCGGGAGTTGAAGTTTTAGTTGTATGGAGAGAGGGCGTGACGTGCTCTCCGAAATTGCCTCTGTTGACAGTGGACTGTATAGATCTCTCTCGTAGCTCGTGGGTGGCTGCGGAGAAACTGAATCTTGTCTCCAGGTTGTAAGGCTGGAGACTGTAGTAGTAGTAGTTGGAGATCACAGCTTGTAAATTTCCGGAGTGGACCTGCAGGCGTCTCTTGCAGGTCTGGAGTTGAAGTTTTAGTTGTATGGAGAGAGGGCGTGACGTGCTCTCCGAAATTGCCTCTGTTGACAGTGGACTGTATAGATCTCTCTCGTAGCTCGTGGGTGGCTGCGGAGAAACTGAATCTTGTCTCCAGGTTGTAAGGCTGGAGACTGTAGTAGTAGTTGGAGATCACAGCTTGTAAATTTCCGGAGTGGACCTGAAGGCGTCTCTTGCAGGTCGGGAGTTGAAGTTTTGTTGTATAGAGAGAGGGCGTGACGTGATCTCCGAAATTGCCTCTGTTGACAGTGGACTGTATAGATCTCTCTCGTAGCTCGTGGGTGGCTGCGGAGATGAATCTTGTCTCCAGGTTGTAAGGCTGGAGACTGTAGTAGTAGTAGTTGGAGATCACAGCTTGTAAATTTCCGGAGTGCACCTGAAGGCGTCTCTTGCAGGTCTGGAGTTGAAGTTTTAGTTGTATGGAGAGAGGGCGTGACGTGCTCTCCGAAATTGCCTCTGTTGACAGTGGACTGTATAGATCTCTCTCGTAGCTCGTGGGTGGCTGCGGAGAAACTGAATCTTGTCTCCAGGTTGTAAGGCTGGAGACTGTAGTAGTAGTAGTTGGAGATCACAGCTTGTAAATTTCCGGAGTGGACCTGCAGGCGTCTCTTGCAGGTCTGGAGTTGAAGTTTTAGTTGTATGGAGAGAGGGCGTGACGTGCTCTCCGAAATTGCCTCTGTTGACAGTGGACTGTATAGATCTTCTCTCGTAGCTCGTGGGTGGCTGCGGAGAAACTGAATATTGTCTCCAGGTTGTAAGGCTGAAGACTGTAGTAGTAGTAGTTGGAGATCACAGCTTGTAAATTTCCGGAGTGGACCTGAAGGCGTCTCTTGCAGGTCGGGAGTTGAAGTTTTGTTGTATAGAGAGAGGGCGTGACGTGATCTCCGAAATTGCCTCTGTTGACAGTGGACTGTATAGATCTCTCTCGTAGCTCGTGGGTGGCTGCGGAGATGAATCTTGTCTCCAGGTTGTAAGGCTGGAGACTGTAGTAGTAGTAGTTGGAGATCACAGCTTGTAAATTTCCGGAGTGCACCTGAAGGCGTCTCTTGCAGGTCTGGAGTTGAAGTTTTAGTTGTATGGAGAGAGGGCGTGACGTGCTCTCCGAAATTGCCTCTGTTGACAGTGGACTGTATAGATCTCTCTCGTAGCTCGTGGGTGGCTGCGGAGAAACTGAATATTGTCTCCAGGTTGTAAGGCTGAAGACTGTAGTAGTAGTAGTTGGAGATCACAGCTTGTAAATTTCCGGAGTGGACCTGAAGGCGTCTCTTGCAGGTCTGGAGTTGAAATTTGAGTTGTATGGAGAGAGGGCGTGACGTGATCTCCGAAATTGCCTCTGTTGACAGTGGACTGTATAGATCTTCTCTCGTAGCTCGTGGGTGGCTGCGGAGAAACTGAATCTTGTCTCCAGGTTGTAAGGCTGGAGACTGTAGTAGTAGTAGTTGGAGATCACAGCTTGTAAATTTCCGGAGTGGACCTGAAGGCGTCTCTTGCAGGTCTGGAGTTGAAATTTGAGTTGTATGGAGAGAGGGCGTGACGTGATCTCCGAAATTGCCTCTGTTGACAGTGGACTGTATAGATCTTCTCTCGTAGCTCGTGGGTGGCTGCGGAGAAACTGAATCTTGTCTCCAGGTTGTAAGGCTGGAGACTGTAGTAGTAGTTGGAGATCACAGCTTGTAAATTTCCGGAGTGGACCTGAAGGCGCCTCTTGCAGGTCGGGAGTTGAAGTTTTAGTTGTATGGAGAGAGGGCGTGACGTGCTCTCCGAAATTGCCTCTGTTGACAGTGGACTGTATAGATCTTCTCTCGTAGCTCGTGGGTGGCTGCGGAGAAACTGAATATTGTCTCCAGGTTGTAAGGCTGAAGACTGTAGTAGTAGTAGTTGGAGATCACAGCTTGTAAATTTCCGGAGTGGACCTGAAGGCGTCTCTTGCAGGTCTGGAGTTGAAATTTGAGTTGTATGGAGAGAGGGCGTGACGTGATCTCCGAAATTGCCTCTGTTGACAGTGGACTGTATAGATCTTCTCTCGTAGCTCGTGGGTGGCTGCGGAGAAACTGAATCTTGTCTCCAGGTTGTAAGGCTGGAGACTGTAGTAGTAGTTGGAGATCACAGCTTGTAAATTTCCGGAGTGGACCTGAAGGCGCCTCTTGCAGGTCGGGAGTTGAAGTTTTAGTTGTATGGAGAGAGGGCGTGACGTGCTCTCCGAAATTGCCTCTGTTGACAGTGGACTGTATAGATCTTCTCTCGTAGCTCGTGGGTGGCTGCGGAGAAACTGAATATTGTCTCTAGGTTGTAAGGCTGAAGACTGTAGTAGTAGTAGTTGGAGATCACAGCTTGTAAATTTCCGGAGTGGACCTGAAGGCGTCTCTTGCAGGTCTGGAGTTGAAATTTGAGTTGTATGGAGAGAGGGCGTGACGTGATCTCCGAAATTGCCTCTGTTGACAGTGGACTGTATAGATCTTCTCTCGTAGCTCGTGGGTGGCTGCGGAGAAACTGAATCTTGTCTCCAGGTTGTAAGGCTGGAGACTGTAGTAGTAGTAGTTGGAGATCACAGCTTGTAAATTTCCGGAGTGGACCTGAAGGCGTCTCTTGCAGGTCTGGAGTTGAAATTTGAGTTGTATGGAGAGAGGGCGTGACGTGATCTCCGAAATTGCCTCTGTTGACAGTGGACTGTATAGATCTTCTCTCGTAGCTCGTGGGTGGCTGCGGAGAAACTGAATCTTGTCTCCAGGTTGTAAGGCTGGAGACTGTAGTAGTAGTAGTTGGAGATCACAGCTTATAAATTTCCGGAGTGGACCTGAAGGCGCCTCTTGCAGTTCGGGAGTTGAAGTTTTAGTTGTATGGAGAGAGGGCGTGACGTGCTCTCCGAAATTGCCTCTGTTGACAGTGGACTGTATAGATCTTCTCTCGTAGCTCGTGGGTGGCTGCGGAGAAACTGAATATTGTCTCCAGGTTGTAAGGCTGAAGACTGTAGTAGTAGTAGTTGGAGATCACAGCTTGTAAATTTCCGGAGTGGACCTGAAGGCGTCTCTTGCAGGTCTGGAGTTGAAATTTGAGTTGTATGGAGAGAGGGCGTGACGTGATCTCCGAAATTGCCTCTGTTGACAGTGGACTGTATAGATCTTCTCTCGTAGCTCGTGGGTGGCTGCGGAGAAACTGAATCTTGTCTCCAGGTTGTAAGGCTGGAGACTGTAGTAGTAGTTGGAGATCACAGCTTGTAAATTTCCGGAGTGGACCTGAAGGCGCCTCTTGCAGGTCGGGAGTTGAAGTTTTAGTTGTATGGAGAGAGGGCGTGACGTGCTCTCCGAAATTGCCTCTGTTGACAGTGGACTGTATAGATCTCTCTCGTAGCTCGTGGGTGGCTGCGGAGAAACTGAATCTTGTCTCCAGGTTGTAAGGCTGGAGACTGTAGTAGTAGTTGGAGATCACAGCTTGTAAATTTCCGGAGTGGACCTGAAGGCGTCTCTTGCAGGTCGGGAGTTGAAGTTTTGTTGTATAGAGAGAGGGCGTGACGTGATCTCCGAAATTGCCTCTGTTGACAGTGGACTGTATAGATCTCTCTCGTAGCTCGTGGGTGGCTGCGGAGAAACTGAATCTTGTCTCCAGGTTGTAAGGCTGGAGACTGTAGTAGTAGTTAGAGATCACAGCTTGTAAATTTCCGGAGTGGACTTGAAGGCGTCTCTTACAGGTCGGGAGTTGAAGTTTTAGTTGTATGGAGAGAGGGCGTGACGTGCTCTCCGATGTGACCTGAGGGCGTATCGTGCAGATCCGGGTTTGAAGTTGTCGTATCTTGAAGATCTCGTGGAACTCTCAGGGCGTAACGTGAGAGCTAGTATGTTGGGGTGACGTAAATCAAGACCAACAACACACGTCGTTTTTGAGCATAAAAGTATACTAATTTATTGCCAAAAATTCACGAGCTTTTATACACGGTCATTTTGAGTTACGTTACCCTTTGGTCCGAATTATTTGATAACGTTGTTAATTTGTGTTGAATGTTATCTTCCGATGTCCGTGAATTGCTTTACTGACTAAATTATAACAACAACGTGAAGGAGGTTTAACGAAGTGTGTCTCTATTCACAACCAGTTGAGAGTAGGAGATTACAATCTCAATTACAATCTCTATTACTATTTGGATGATGTTCTTGCTTCATTTCTAAACAATCACAAGTTTGTTTGTTCATAATGTCTAATACACGCTTAACATCGCGGTGAAGTTTATATGTTTACTAGTATATTACATGGTTAATTCCATTTTATCTAAGTTCTTGTTGAAATAGAAGCTTATATAACTTACAGTTAATTATCAATAAGTTAATTACATACGATCTTCCTCGCTTGAATATACCAACATGAAGATTTCTAATAGTCCTACGTATATTATTATGTTATATTACGTATATTACTATTTTATTATCAACAATCAAATCAAAAGCATTATTACTTTTATTGCTTGGTAAGTAGCGATACTCAATTATATACCGCTTGTGATTAACAGCAAAATTACGTTTGTAATATTTAAACTACGTATGAATATTTATTCCTGCCGCTGAAATCTCGATTCAAGTAGCTCATATTATTAACTTGCCTAATTTACGACATAATTGCACTGTAGTGTAATGATTTGTTTTAGTTTAAGTTTGGTGAGCCTTACTGAATTGTTTAAGGGTTGCTGTAGGTAACATATTAATAAATACGTGACGAGTTATGTTAGCACAAGTATTTTTATGGAATGGAAAGCTCATAAGATAAATGACTTATCTTATTGACGAAGGAATGATCTTCGATGAGCTTAGCAAAATGTAATTTACTCAGATTCGTTTTTCTCAGTAAAAGCACTGAGGATGTTATTAAAACAGTGGAAACCGTACCTGTTTGCCATATAAATCAAGTTAATCTTGTCAATATCTCCTGCGATTCGTCGTGCATGACTCGGGACAACGTTGATCAAACGTTAACGATTTTTGTGTACGATCTCACTGCGACGAATCTAAATTTACCAATGTAATAGTAGGGGAGCCCATGATGCTATATGTGGATTTACTCGAGCGTCGCGGAGACCTATTAGAATTGGTAGATTAGATTATAGAAGGAGTAAATGGTGCTATGTTTTCACTTTTAGCGGTGGGGGAAGTGTGTACAGATTTTCAAAATTGTAAAAAAAAACAATTTTCAGATTGTCAGATTTTTATAGGTGTTCAGTGAACCCTAATGATGCTCCAATTTCTTAATCTGATGATTTGGAAGTGACGAAAGCTCTCAGCGAATTTTTGAAAATGTAAAAACAAGTCGCCATCTTGAAATACTCGAGAGCGTCAGATTAGCATACTGAAGTTTCAGCATGATGTCCCAGCCACGCTGACCAAAAATCTGACGATTCTTTTAAGGGGTATCGTTGATCTGACGACTTTTTTTGAAATAAAAGTACTTGAATAAAAGTATGACATTGACAATTCGTTAACCAATCAGTTGCTATTACGACAGAACAGCATAACCTTGCTTTGCCCTTCTCTCAGGCTTTCACGAACACGCCTCTTATGCTTCCTCTTCTAATTGGTTTACAAACTGTCATTGTCATACGCTCTGACAGATGGCATCAAATTTGAATTAGATGGAAGTGTCACCGTCGAAATAATTAAAAAAATGTGTAGCAACGGTTGCCATGGTACCTAATCCACAAGGCGTAATAGAAAAAAAATGTATTTTAAAATGTTAGAAAATGGTAAAGAAAATGGGGCGCCCTGATGGGTTTAATCCGACCCTGGGTGCGAGACAGACAGAGATAGAAGAAAAACGAAGGGGACATAGAGGCGTGGAGTGGGAAATACATGTTTTTCCATAGCTGCACGCTCTTAATTAACGATTTTGATTACTTTCGGCTTGCGGAAATCGTCAGATTATATTTTTTCTGTTATTCTGGTATAATTACCTCTAGAATGAAAAAGAAAACGACCGCGCTCGAGTAAATCCACACGTCGTTTTTTTTGCAACTTTGTTACCCTCCCACTACCTTAGGATACGCTCAAACCGTCAGATTAGCAAAATGGACACTTGTTAGTTAGTAATTAATCCCCCTTTTCTTAATCTGACGCGCTCGAGTAAATCCACAAATCCCCTCTAGGGCTTCCCTACTATAATAATAATAATATACATTTTATCAAGCTTCGATTTTGAAGGTGGAATATCAAATCGTAACGCTCGAAACGCGTTCTCACGTCTTCATCTGACGTCTTTTGCGATATTTCCCCTTAATTAAACGAATGTATGCATCGGAAACACCGTTACATGAAATATTAAAATCGATTCCGTTGCCCTCTGACCGTACTCTTAAGTTAACCATAATCTCACACCTCCGAGTTCAGTATTTTACGAGCAGCCTCACTCACCTCTCCGCCGCATTTATTTATATTACATTTTCAATGCATTTTGTATTAACGCATCAACGAGAGAAAATTTATCCTGCGATAAATCAAAGCGGCAACGAGTAGACCAGAAAAACCGATGGAAAGAGAATTAGAAAGATGAAGAGTGAGGATCAAGAATTTACAATGGAGTTATAATGTATGATAAAAATATTTTTTAAATTCAGTCTAGTCAACATGTACCATTTCATGGTGTCATTCGATTTGTAATGTCATGTAGGAAGTTTAAGGAAAGGTCCCAAAAGGCGCTCAAAAAAATTACAAAAGTTATGAACAATTAAGTAAAAAAAAGTCTGACTTGTTTTTTTTTAATATCTCGAAAAATATTAAAGATTTTTGAGATATTAAAAGGAATCTGAAAAGATCAGTAAATTTGCTGAAAGAAAGGTCCAGCACCCGAAACTGTACGATGTGTCACGATGTGTCAAAAAAATGTATACGAGGTGTGAAAAAAATACAAACGTAAAAATTTTAAAATATTTTCAAATAACGTTTTCTGTGTACATTTCTCTAAGATATGTTTTACACAAAAGTTGTTCGCCTCTATAAGAGCAACAAAAAACCTTAGTAACATTTTTCTCTCAGACGCGAAATAAAAATTTTTTTGAAAAAAAAATTTTTTCTGTACCTTTCTCGAAAAAATATTTTATACAAAAGTAGTTCGCCTCTATAAGATCAACAAAAAACCTAAGTAACATTTTTCTCTCAGACGCGAAATTAAAGTTTTTTGATTCTTCGATTTGCCTCTGAATAGGAATCAATGTATTTGTGGTTGTTACATGGTAGTGGCATTCAATGTAAAGGAGTAAGCGAGGATACACACACACACATACACACACACACATGTGTCGGAATTAGAAAATGGACGTGATCTCGTTGGTAAGCAATTCCCCTATCGGCGATGGATGCCATCGTATAAAGTGTATCGCATTTACCGCTCCGAACGTCCATCGGTGCCTCCTTTGCGTCACCATATAGAACCGCCGGTTGGCACAATAGTAAAACGGTCTAAGTGTTCAATAAAGATTAAAACGCCGTAAAATATAGACAAAAGAGTCGATCGGAGTTTGTAAAAAGTAAACTATAGAGCCATTAGATGTAGATCTGCGACAAGTTCGAGGTACTCGGGAACTATGTAAATGATCCCTCGATGGCGATTTATCGTGTGAGGGCTCCTGTTAACAGCTCGGATTAGCGTTCCCATAGGTGAAGACTTCGAGCCCAAGTGATCACACTAGCAGCACGAAGGTTTACATGTTACTTATACACACACACACACTTAACGTCATCGTCGGCGGCGAGATTCAATCGGAGTTTTTACTCAATCTGATCTTTCAACAATTTCACTTTTTACGTATCGTACGTGTCAGCGCACTTCACTTACGACAGAACGGTAGGCGACCATTAAGACAGCAAAAAAATATCTAATTTCATTAAGTACCTTCCCTACTGAATTCTCTTCTTGGTGTTGCTATGAATATTGAACTCAAGTTCCTTTCTAACGGAATTAGTATTGCTCATTTTACTTCTTAAACAGAGTGGGTTGCGTTTATTTTTGTTATTATTAGATATTATGCAAACATTTTTTGAAACAATTTGAATTTTTTTGTGGGAACGTAGCGGCCCAGAATGTGTAAGACATGCCACATTTTGGTCAAAAAATTAAAAAAAAAATCCATGTATCAATTTTTCTGAAAGTAGTTCCGATAGATTAAACAATTCTTTTTATTAAAATATAATAAGCGCCTTATTGTTGTGTCTGTTGTTTGTGACTCACTAAGTAATTATAAAATAACCAAGGGGGGACTTCTTGATCAATCTTTGTACTTACTTTGTTGTTTCTTAAACTTTATGGCATTTGCTTAAATTGTTCTTTCTCGTAATTCGAACAACATTAGGAAAAGTTAGTTTTGCCTTTGCAGTATAAATGAAATTTCATATTGAAATTGATGAGTTAATAAATTAAGTTTTAAACGGCAAATCTATAGCAGTCCAGGGCCCATCTGTTTTGACGGGGAAAAAACCCGTTTTTTCCCGACTTGTTTTGCTTCTAACTTTTTAAGTATTGAATTTAGAAGAAAGTTGAAGAGAGAAAAAAGTTGCAGAATCGATTTTTACATAATATGGCAGATGTTACAAATTCAAACATTTAGTAGCGGTTTTCCAAAATGGCAATAAAGCAAAAAAATCGGCCCAAAAAAGTGGTTTCTTAATTTATTATTTTAGGCACTTTAAAGTTAGTGTTACCCACGAGACGAGACGAGACGAGACTTTGAAAAATCTCGTCTTGTCTCGCAAAGAAAGTGGAAAGTCTCGTCTAGAGTCTCGTCTCGCAATAAAAGTCTCGTCTCGTCTCGCAATAAAAGTCTCGCCTCG
Organism: Cryptocephalus moraei; assembly: GCA_946251905.1. NCBI lineage: Eukaryota > Metazoa > Arthropoda > Insecta > Coleoptera > Chrysomelidae > Cryptocephalus > Cryptocephalus moraei. Next base: position 16,294,216 of record OX276465.1, on the reverse strand, counting down.
TCTCGCAATAAAAGTCTCGTCTCGTCTCATGTCTCGCGCGAGAATCTCGCAAAAGTCTCGCAAGTCTCGCAAATTTTTTATGTTCCCTATCTAAATAAAATCAGTACAATTTTTTTATTTTAAAGAACAAAAAGATAGTATTCTAACAAGATAAATAAAAAAATAAAACGAAAATCGATCATAGATGCATGAAATACAAAAAATAATAAAATCACTTCTAATTTTGATTTCAACGAACAAAATCAAAATACCGAGAAAAAACATAATTAGTATATAAAAACAGTATAATAGATTATATCGCCCTCATATCTCAGTTATTAATAATACTTTTCTCAATTTCGGTGGTAATAATTATTGTATGTTGAGAAATAGGAAAATGAATAAATTATGATCTTATTTTAAAAATTGTTTGTCGTAACTTATTGCGATAACAAAGGCTGCTCCGTACTATGCGGCTTTAAAAAAAAATGTTTCAATAACATTCGCAATATTTAGAATAATTAATTAATATTTGCCATTTTTATCTGCGATATTTCGAGACTTTTGCGAGACTCTCGTGCGAGATTCGAGACGAGACTTTCAAAAGTCTCGTCTTGTCTCGCAAGGAAAATTTAAAGTATCGTCTCGAGTCTCGTCTCGAAAACGAGACGAGACGAGACGAGATTCTCGCAAACGAGAATATCGTGGGCATCACTATTTAAAGTAGAGTTAGGACTTCCATATCACAGGTAGCAAATCTTGAAGTTATAGTAAATTTCGTTTCGATCGGTTTATTAGATTTTGCACAATAATTTTGCAATCCAAAAAAAAATCGAGAAATATTGAAAATTTTCATAATTGTTTAAAATTGTCTTCAACAATTTGATTTTAACAAAACTGACTGTGCATATATAAGAGGGAACAAGCTTTCATGCGCTTTTGTCAGAATTAAAAAATACTTATTAGATCGGTCACAGTCATCGTTTAAAATTGGTGTCAAAGTTAAAAATTTGTCAAAATTCGAAACTAGATTTTTTTTATGTAAATTTCAATCTTTTTAATGTAAATTTCAACAAAAATACTATACTTGATACTGTGAGAAACAATTATTTCTTAAGATATGCGAAAAATAGTAATTTTATTAACCATTATTAAACATTTTATTAAACACTAATCAGCTTTGAGGAGTTATATCTCAGAAACTAAAGAACAAAATAGTAACTTGTTATATATAAAAAGAAGCGTCTTTCCGAGTACTTTCCGGCTATGTTTTCAAAATTTCGTTTAACAAAAAATTTGTCTAGATAATCTATTTGTTTATAAGCAAAAAAAAACGACACCAACTTTAAACAATCACTGTTGAAGTTCTAATAAATATTTTTTAATTCTGAAAAAATCACATGAAAGTTTGTTCCCTCTTATATATGCTCAGCCAGTTTTGTTAAAATCGAATTTTGGAAAAAAATTAAATTAATTTTTTTTTGAAAATTTTCAATATTTTTCGATTTTTCTAGATTGCAAAATTATTATGCAAAATCTGATAAACCGATCGAAAGGAAATTTACGGGATTCGTTTATTATAACTTCAAGATTTTCTACCTGTGATATGGATGTTCTAGCTACATTTTAAAGTGCCTAAAATAATTAATTAAAACACCACTTTTTTTGTGCCGATATTTTTTTTGTTTATTGCCATTTTGCAAAACCGCTAATAAATTTTTGAATTTCTAATCTAAGCCATATTATGTAAAAAGCGATTCTGCAACTTTATTCTCTGTTCAACTTTCTTCTAAATTCAATACTTAAAAAGTTAGAAGCAAATCAAGTTGAAAAAAACACGTTTTTCAACGTAATTGAAATTGGCTCTATTTAAAGTCCTGTCAGGTGATCGAAAACCCTTTGCAATTGGCTACCTCTCTAGTGACATCACACGCTTGTAAACAAGGACGAGTTTTCATATTGCGGTAATGAGTTTTGCTTCGTGTTTTAGTGCCGACCAATGATTTATTATCAAATTTATTGTATTTAATCAAAGGTATGTATAAAGGAGAGTCAGTTATTTTGTGAAAGCAAACAGTAGTAATCTTCCTAAAAGATCTTTAAAAAAAAATTTCACAACAAAATTACTTTACCAGTTAAGATGTTTAACGGCATGTGATGTAACGAAGTCATGTGACTTCAGTGAACACTTTTATCGAAAATAAGCTATTAAAAATATTTTAATTTACGTAGGCGACATTGTGTACAAACAACACACCTTTAAACATAATTTCCTGAAAGTAGACAAATACCCTATTTGTATATGACAAGCCATAAACAATATATAAAAAGACTTTCTTTTTGAGAATTACGTTATAAACTAAAAACAATGTCAACCACATTGAATACTTCTTTAAAATATTTGTTAGAAATTTAGTCATGTAGTAAGAAATATACGAGATATCTAAATTCAATAAAATTAAAACTTTATTGTAATCAAGTTCAAAATTAAATTTAATCTGCACATATTTTAAAGGTGAAATTGCAATTTAATTTGCTCCGGGTATTTTATATAAAGTGGAAGAAATGTTAAATTTCGTCAAAATAGACACATTATTTACGACAGCATTTGGTACTGTATTGTGTTTCAAGCAATAAATCGCATTAAGACGCCTTTACACTATGTGATTTTTCATATGATTTTGTCATGTGATATGATCACCACTAAATTTTTAGTATTTACACTATGTGATTTATTATACAGAATTAGTCACAAGATCTGTCACAAGTCAAATCACATTCAGTCACAAGTTGTTTGATAAAATAGAACCGTTTCAATTTCTGTATGATATTCGGTGTGATTGCCGATAATGCAGAAAACTGTGTTGTCGGCATTTGACAGATTTGACACATTAATACGTCTTTTAAGTTGAGGTTATAGTAATATATGGTGGTTATCTGGTTATCTCGATTCCGAGCAATAAAAAGTCCTCTGGAATCATTTTGTAATTCACCGTTTAATCACCATCAATACGAATATTACGAATGACCAATATAACCTCAAACTCTGGTCGTGTCTTTCCGTTAACGTCTCTTTTTGCTGCCAGGGCTAATTGGACGGGACCTACAGTTTAACGTGGGCTCCGATCCACGGTCATCGAGCACCGTTGTACCCCCTTAAGGCTCTCACCCCAGTTAATCCACTCCGTGCTCTACCGACTCAGAGTGTGTGTATCCTAGTCCCGCCCTCCTACAGGATATCCGATCCTATCCGGCCTGGTTACCGGCGTGAATAGGAACGGGATTTTGGATACATTTTACACACTTCCCGCAACACACACAACATTCATGGATTACGTGGGATTCGAACCCACGACGACAGTGACCGCCTGATTCAAAACCAGCGCCTTAAACCACACGACCACCGCCGCCCCAACCTCAAACTCAAAATGTTGAATATTTTATTTGAAATCATATGAATACGTCACATAGTGTAAACGTAAACTTACCAAAATCACATGATATCATATTTCATACCAATTTCGTATGATAAAGTCACATGACAAAATCATATGAAAAATCGCATAGTGTAAAGGCGTCTTTAGTGCATTTAATGTCCTATTCAGTTTGTTAAGGTGATTATTGTGTAAAAGTGGTAAAAGCGTAGTTATGTGGATAATTGCTTCATTTGAGAAATTGCCTGCATTGCATGTTTTCAAGGTCCTAATAAATTAAGTCGTTATTAAATCTGAATCTCATAATTTGATTCTAACGCCCCGGAGGTGCGGCGTTATACTCTCCTTTATCCGTTTCTAAAAACGGCGACGACTGATTACGCATTCGGTCCGTACCTATCGACGATCATACCAGGAAGATATTTATAATCCATATTACCGAGACGGAATCTAAATAGAATCATTTCGATATAATACATATTTGTTGGCATTATCGAGACAATAAGCATTCACGTAGCATACCATGTCGGACCCGATGTATTAGAATTCAATACACATGTCTGTTCCTTTGTACTTGTTCGACATCGCCATTGAAAAATCGACGGATGGTATCGAACCGAAACGACGGGATCCTTTGCGAGTAATTAAGTCTATTTTCATTCAAATAGGCGTCGAAGTGCAGCGACAATTACAATAAACGCTCGTGTAGACGGTTTAGTCATATAGTCTTGATAAGTCTTGATATAGTCGTATCAAGACTTGTTACATGTAAAGCAACTAACTATATTCGTCAGCATATTCGTCGTATAAGCTTGGTGTTTGACAAAATCATGGAATGCATGGGGGTGGTCGAATAGCACCAAGCCGATTAGAGAGGTACAGGGATTAAACGGTAAGAAAGGATAAGAAGAAAATATTTTTACTGACATCATTTTTTCCTCTACATTTTGATATCAAACTCAGCAATAATTTTTAGCACAAATTTTATAGTCAACGAGGATATTCCTACTCATTGTTAATCCAGGCGCTGGCTGGTGAAATGTATCGGTATTATGAAAGTAACTGAAAAACCGAATTAGAAGTTGCCTAGATGATTCATATAGTGAAGGTTGACTGTCTGTAAATATTTATTAGGCAATTTTAACAACTTCTTATAAGATGCAAAATTAATTACGAAATTGCTAATATCAAACAACACTATTTTTTATTACAGCAGCAGTGATATGTATTTTCTTCTAGTTTTAATTGAACCGAATAAGGTAACAAAAAAGCACTTTATGCTACCAAAGAAAGATTTAACCAGAAGATACACATTTTAAGAATAAGTGATCCTATCCAAGATCACATGAAAATAATATGATGGATACTGTTAGAATTGATGTCCTGACTAATTGTTATGTAGCATCGGTGAAATTAGTAAAATATACAGTAGTGACAGATAGAAAGTATTCACTAATATCAGCTGTGTAGGAGCCTTTTGCAACTAGCTTGAAGCCCTTTAACATCCATATAGTTCAGGACTGTTATCTACAGAAAGCATCTAGATAGTTCCAGAAGTAAATTTCATGTCACCGTAAATACCATAAAAATTTTGGTTAATATAGTTCTTGTCGATTTCAATACTACATTTAACCAACTATAAAACTATTGTAACGTTTATTCTAATTTATTTAGACACTGTCTTAACACTACGTAATTTACCTAGACTATTTCCTAACTAATCAATTTATATCATAACGTACGTTGTCCTGAATTTTCTAAAGTTGAGCGCCTGGCTCCTTACTTCTCCCTCTTGGTCCTTCTTTCCTCCGCGTGATGATATATCCTGGGTTGTCCTGGTCGTCATGGTGGTCCTCCTATTGTGTTTTCATCTTCCTGGTATGTCCTTCGTGATTAGTCTTCCTTCATTGCCGTCTTGGGTCTTTTCCTCTTTGATCTTGCGTCCTCGTCGTAGTCCGTTGCCTTTCTTATTAGTGGGTTCGTGTGCTCCATTGCCTTGATTATCGTCTTCCTCGTCCTCTTCCTGATGGTCTTCTTTAGTTCTTCGATGCGTAGGTCCCTTCGTAGCTGTTCATTCCTCATATACCATGGTGCGTCCGTCATCCTTCTCATCGCTTGGTTCTGTATCCTCTCCAGTTTCTCCAAGTGCGTCCTTGCTGCTTGTCCCCACGCTGCTGTTCCGTATGTCATTATTGGTCTTATTCCTGCCAGGTAGATCTTCCTCTTGGTTTCCACTCTCAGCTTGCTCCGTCGTCCTATTAGTGGTCCCAGTCTGTTCAGTCGGTCTTTCGCCTTCTTCTCGGTCTCCTCTATGTGCCTTCTCCATGTAAGTCCTCGGTCTATGTGGATTCCTAGATATTTCACTTCTTCCTTCCATTCCAGTTCCTTTTCTCCTATTATGATGTTGGTCGTCGGTCGTCTCGTCTTCGGTCCTATGTATATCGCTTCTGTCTTCTCCGCGTTGAGTTTGATCTTCCATTTCTTCGTCCATTCTTCCACTTGTTCCACTTCTCTCTGCAGGTACTCCGTCGCTTTGTTGGGTTGTCTCGATGTCGCAGCCTTCGCCGTGTCGTCCGCGTAGATATAGGTCCTCGTGTGGCTATTCCCTCTTCCAATTGGTATGTCGCTAGTGTAGATGTGGTATAGGACCGGTGCCAATACCGATCCTTGTGGTGCTCCTGCTCGCTCGATGTCGTCCCTTTGTCCTTGTCTCGTAGGTAGTCCTGTATCATCTGGGTCGTCGCCGTCTTGAATCCTAATCCGTCCATCTTTGCTATTAGTCCGTTGTGCCAAATCCTGTCGAACGCCTTCTCTACGTCGAATAGTACCATGCATGTCGTCCTCTTCTCGTTGATGTCCTTGATCGTCTCTTCTACCATCCTCAGCGCCGGGTGCTCCGTCGAGTGTCCTTCCCTGAATCCACATTGTTCGTCCGGTATGATACGTAGCCTCTCCTCTTCCTCTTTGATCCTCCTCAGTAGTATCCTCTCCAGTAGTTTTCCTAAATTGTTCAAAAGACTTATGGGGCGGTAGTTTTGCGGGAATTTCTTGTCCTTGCCTGGCTTCGGGAACATGATGACGTCTGCCTCCTTCCATATCTGTGGGTAGTATCTCTTCTTCATCGCCGCGTTGTAGATTTACTGGATCCTCTTCTTTGCCTCCTCCGGTAGTTCCTTTATCATCTTGTTTGTGATGGTGTCCCGTCCTGGTGCCTTCTTCGTCGGTAGGGTTCTGATGATCCCCTCCATCTCTTCCATCGTCGTGGGTTCCAATTCGTCCTCGCAATTTCTCCTTCTGATCTTGACCGCCCTCCTATCGATGTCCTCTTCGAATCAATTTATATCACACTCCTAACTGCTAATTTATTTATACATTTTCACTTGTCCGTTTATCGCACTGTTTTCACTCGCGGCTTCTCATCTAATCTAATCTCTCCGACCGCAAGCCCGCGTTTATATGTCTTTAGTAATGTATTCGGGAACCTTCTGGTATTGTCTTTTTTAATAACGTTTGTTCTCGAAGGAAGTATATCATTCTTCCTCTAGTAAGACGTTTTCGAGTCGTTCGGGAAGGTTTTTATTGTCCAATTAAGCGGAGCGGCCTTCTCTCTTCTAACTGCGCCGCTCTGCATGCCGATGTTTATATTTCGCGTTACAGTACTGTTAATACATAATGTATCACACATTATACAGGGTGTTAGGGGTTTGACTGCCTTTATTTTAACAGGTGATAGTATTCTTCAAAACAAACAAAAACACCTTATATAACGGGGGTCCTAAAGCCAACCGGTTTCGAGAACAGTTGAGTTACTTTATCAATGCATTTCACCACAACTTGGCAACACCGACAAGAAATAATCCGTATATATGTAAACGGCTGTACGGGGTCAATGCTTCGCGACGCGTGCGATAAATTCGCGATGTTGTCACATCACGTCATAGCCATTTTATCGAGATGTATTGGTTAGATTTTTTTTTTAATTTTTTAAAGAAAAAAATGTTTTGTTAAAAATTAAACAAAAATACATTAAAAGAATACATCTTATGGTCACAAATTATGTGAGATTCTTTAACAAAACTGAATTTTTAAACCAAAAAATTAGAAGTTTGCGAAGTTGATTGGTTCTGTTCCGTTGTCTTCTATATTTGACAGCTTACGCTATAATTTTAAGGGTGGTTTATTGATGATAGGCTACAATTTTATTTCTGGTCTTTCCTAGTTTACTAGATCACTTGTTAGATGTTCTTTCTTCGTTGGTGTTAGGACAATAATTAGTTAGGATAATAACTCAAAACGTCTGGAGGTGCTGTCCTCATAGGCGCGTAGTAAATTTTCGGTCCTTCACGAAAGATGGGACGGCCGCATTTGATTTATAGGCGTTAATTAATTTCCGGCCTAAATGCCTTGCCCTCCCAAAACGACGAAATCCGACGAATCGGAGGTGAAAAAAGAATGGGCATCCGCGCGCTTCGTCAAGTTCCATATCTACGTATATATCTGTAAATACATATCTAATGAAAATTTATGGCGGCTCGCGGCAACACCTAACCTAATTCTTTAACTAACACTAAGTACGAAGCGTACGTACGTACATACGCAACCCAGAACGAAATCATGTAAAATCTCAGGTTCGTGATTTATGTGCCGGTGCCCGGCTGATTGGCTGCTTTAAAATTCATTACTTTCAAAGTGCGAATGGCTTTCAATTTGAATAAATCAAATATGCGCGTTATATGGCTCTCTCGTGGTACCACAAACGAAATTTAATTAATCATGAGCACTTGAAAAATTGACGTATTGTAATGGAGCTTAGAAAGCGGACCGGAGTGCGAGAGGAAGAGAGTAGGAGAGAGATGAAAGAATATTAAAGAGAGAGTTTATTTTGGGTCGAAACTAGGTACCTACAAAAATGAGTGATGAAGATGGCGACCAGTCCGTAACGCTTCCAAACGCGCCATCACGCGATGCCGATAATTATGTGTAGCCTAATAAATTTATTTCACACGGCCACAGCCCACGGGGCCTTATGCGAACCCGAATGATAAATCGCCCAGAGTGCCTCGTATCTATCAAACTGACATCTCAATCTGTTCGCGTGTATCTCTCTTATAAAGAAAGCACTGTTTACGCGCCGAGAGTACGTGTCCCTCTAAAAAAACCTCAACGGTGATTCCTCACATCAAATTAAACAAACCGGGATGGGCCCTTCGCCCCCACTATTTATTAACTGATTAGATACAATGTCTGGATCAATGACTGGGACGTTCAAGTACGCAATTCACTCGCCAGAATTATGATTTCACGGCATTCGGGAGCCCAGGAACGAGTTAACTCACAAAACTCGCGCCACAACTCACAAAACTCACACACTCACATTCTCGAGCGAGCGATACGTTAAATTGGCGGTAATTAAGGTTCGGAGCGAGAGATAAATCTCTTAACGTAATTGTGCTGATAAGCGGCGTTGATTAATGTAAACGATACAATGTATCCGATGCGATTTTACCACCCTAGCTGTCGTCGGGGGTTGATACATGGGGTACTTTTACGGAAAATTGATAGTAAAATATATGTTTAGTTGAACGTGCACAGATATTAATTTTTATTCATAAACAACTATGTTATATTGAATTGAGGGGTTTTAAAAGTTGTACAAATTAATTATGTATAAATTCAAAACAGAGTTAGTACTAATTACTATTACTAGTTACTAAATTACTACTAATTATTACTAGTTACTAAAATTAAGAGTTAACAATGTTACAGACAACAATGGACATTTCCATCATCCCTAAAGCTTAGCACTATTAATTAGCAATTCTAATAAGTAACGACAACACGCTATTGTAACCAAATATACCTATGGTTCTGCTTTTTTACCTGAAGCAGTTTTAAGCAATATACTCTACGTTTTTTTTTTTTTTGTAAAAGTAAGTAAGTATTCGAGATGATAAATTTAGGTATCACGAAGGAAACGAGAGGATCTGCTCCAAATAGCAATTAACATGAATCTAAAATGATCGATGGCATAACGAAGGCCTCGATTGTTTTCCGAGGTCCCTCCCAAATAAGTGGTTAAGAATGGATCGATGGTCAGACCCGAAAAGTTCAAGTTTAACGAACTTATTTAAGAGAAAATACTTTCCTACCGGGCAAAACGCGAGATTAATAGCTAAGTTATGATAGCGGAGCTGTCTTTAAGACACATTACTGCATCATAATTAAATTAAGGAGAATTTCTTAAGACAAAAATTGTCGGTTCCCGGATGATTTATTACATTTTTGAAAATTGTAACTATTTAATAAAGTACCTTGTAATTATTGGAGTTCTGAACCCATTACGGTGGATATTTTAATAATCGGTTCTCTATCCGCGCCAGAGGCCGAGCTCGATCGCTGTAAGCGAACAAATTAATTTTTGTCTATGGACCATTTCATTTGTTTATTTTCCTGAATGCATGTCGTTATGTTAATCTATCAATAATGCGATGTCTATTCAATTTACAATACCACAATTCTTTTTAATGAAGTTATTAAAGTTTCAAAAACTGTGTTTTATAAATTACGACACGGCATTCGTTCGTTTCGATTTATATAACGTAATTTATGTGCTCGACCTGAATTATGGGTTTAGATCAATCCACAACCGATGAAGTGTCTATAATCAGCGAGTTCCAATTTAAATTAATCTCTCGTAATTAATAACCTTTGGGAAATTTGTCAACGGTTTATTGCCCACGTTTCTTAATTTTAATTGTAAGGCTAACAAACTGATACCTAGATAAACAACTTAGAAGGAAATATTTCGGTTATTTTTAGCTGGAAGTTGAAATAGTACCGGAAATTACCTGACATTCAAAGGGACTTCGGCCACCATTCCCCACAAAGGAGAAAATCACAGCCGACTTCGGCCACGAGATTTTATCAGTAGGATTAGCAAGGATTATGGCTCGTTAACTAGCGGATAATTGGTTAATACCAAAAATTCTCAAATAAACCATTTTTCTCAAAATCGTTGCAATTTCATTGGTTTGTTGATTCGCTTACAATTTGACAGCAGGGCGGATTTCGGTCTTACCGACCCATTGAAACCCTAGGCTAAGCCCTAAGCAATTCAGGTAGAACGGTGGCCGAAGTCGGCGTACTTATCAACGCACCATAGTCCTCCGCTCACTCTGAAAAAGGTTCGTGTGGCCGAAATCGGCTGCTCCGATTCAAAGAACAAAGGCTACTAGGTGGAGTTTGGCATATTAATAACTACGTACTCTCATGGCTGAAATAAAACTTGCGAAAACACATCATACTCAATTACATCATCAGGGAATATGAATATAATTTATGGAGCTAAGCGGGTATTCTCTGATACCCTTTGACCCTTATACTTTTACTCTTTACTACTTTACGCTTATTCTCTTTGACTCTACGTGTTTGATACTCTAAACTACATTGACGCAAAATTCGCAGTTCAGTTTTATTTTTAATATTTACCCCAAACGTTAATCACACAACCTTTATGCTATTGTAATGACCTTAATGGCAGTACTCAGTGGTATAATGGTTTAATCCCATAATTTTAATTAAATCATCCCTCAATTAAGGTCTACAATATATTAATTGGAGTTGCTCGGATATCTGATAACCCGAATAATGTCACTAGTATGACTATTCGATTATCCGGATAATTTTATTCGGATAAATCGGATATTTTGTGTTTTAAATGTAGGAAAGTAATTAATACTAATTATTGAAAATAATTATTTAATTTAATTATTGATGATAGCAAATTGCACGGAAAGCCATTACCGGCTTATCGGATTACGATAATGAGTAGATGGTGCAATTATTGACCGAGCTAATCAGGTAATAAAGAAAACTGGAAAAAGAGATATGATTATTAAATATTTAGATAAATATATTAATAACTATAGTAATATGATATCTATAATCACAAAGCAAGTTGCATGTATGAATGTATTGTAATGCGAAATATAAACAACCAGCGTAAGCTTCCCCCATTCTTATCGGACGAGGCGGCCCACCTCAAAGGGAGGCCGCTCCGCTAATTGGGTCATAAAAACACTTCAAAAAATTATCGCTAAAATGATTTATTACTTTCGGGTCGTTTCTAGAACAAACAAATTAGGGAAAAGAAGAATCGAGTACTATCGAGAAGGTTCCGGAATAGATTATGGAGGGCTATAAAAGCGAACGCTGCGGACGAAGAGGCAGATGGCATTCGACAGGATTTGGCACAACGGACTTATAGCAAAGATGGATGGATTAGGATTCAAGACGGCGACGACGCAGATGATACAGGACTACCTACGAGACAGGAATTTCAGAAGACAGAGGGACGACATCGAGCAGCAGGAGGATGGAAGCAGGAGCACCACAAGGATCGGTATTGGCACCGGTCCTATACAATATCTACACTAGCGACATACCGATTGGAAGAGGGAACAGCCACACGAGGACCTATATCTACGCGGACGACACGGCGAAGGCGGCGACATCGAGACAACCCAACAAAGCGACGGAATACCTACAGAGAGAAGTGGAACAAATGGAAGAATGGACGAAGAAATGGAAGATCAAACTCAACGCAGAGAAGACAGAAGCAATATACATAGGACCGAAGACGAGACGACCGACGACCAACATCATAATAGGAGAAGAGGAACTGGAATGGAAGGAAGAAGTGAAATATCTAAGAATCCACATAGACCGAGGACTTACATGGAGAAGGCACATAGAGGAGACCGAGAAGAAGGCGAAAGACCGACTGAACAGACTGGGACCACTAATAGGACGACGGAGCAAGCTGAGACTGGAAACCAAGAGGAAGATCTACCTGGCAGGAATTAGACCTATAATGACGTACGGAACAGCAGCGTGGGGACAAGCAGCAAGCACGCACCTGGAGAAACTGGAGAGGATACAGAACCAAGCGATGAGAAGGATGACGGACGCACCATGGTATACGAGGAATGAACAGCTACGACGGGACCTACGCATCGAAGATCTAAAGAAGACCATCAGGAAGAGGACGAGGAAGACAATAAACAAGGCAATGGAGCACACGAACCCACTAATAAGGAAAGCAACGGACTACGACGAGGACGCAAGATCAAAGAGGAAAAGACCCAATACGGCAATGAAGGAAGACTAACCACGAAGGACATATCAGGAAGATGAAAACACAATAAGAGGACCACCAGGAGGACCAGGACAACCCAGGAAATACCATCACGCGGAGGAAAGAAGAACCTAGAGGGAGAAGTAAGGAGCCAGGTGCTCAACTTTGGGAAATTCAGGACAACATACGTTACGAAGAGGCAGATGAGACGAGAAGCCGCGAGTAAAAACAGTGCGATAAACGGACAAGTGAAAGGGTACAAATAAATTAGCAGTTAAGAGTGTGATATAAATTAATTAGTTAGGAAAAAGTCTAGATAAATTAAGACAGTGTGTAAGTAAATTAGAATAAACGTTACGGTATGTATTTATGATTGTAATTATATATTTAATGGAATCTTATTATATTATATTATAAGTAGTTATTATTTTCCCCAACTGCAATTTGAGCTCGTCTAAGTGAATTAGGATGTTGTTGAAACAGGTGAAAATTAAAATTGCCGAATTCATTATTCACATCTTATAAAATATTGTAACTGGTAAATAAACTGGTACGTAGCTTATAAAATATTAATTACTTATAAATATACTAATATAATCATTATTGCTTAAAATAAATCATTAAATTCAAAATTTTGATAAACAAATTATTAATAATATAAATAACAATTTTTAATAATGAAACTATAACATTATATAAAAGATGAGAACTTTATAGCCCTCTATAAATTGACTAACCTTATTTTTTATATTTTCAATATATCTATTATTATTTAGGTCCCTAAATTACTACTTTTTTAAAAAATCGCCTAGTAACCATATTAAATTAAATAAAAACATTAATTGTTGCTTAAATTAATTGCTGTCTCTTGACGCTAACGTCAACATTAATTTAGGTTAAGAAATTGTAATGAACTAATTTTGGGAACTTTTCAACACGTTTTGTTTTACAAACAGATAATAATCACTGACGCAGCTTAGGTAACAAGGTTTTTGAGATATCTAATTCAACTAAAAGCACGTCTTATTTTATTACGAAGAATAACAAGGCACCGAACGTCAACCAGTCAAGTTCAAATCACAATAATTAACCGAGTCAGCATAACAAAGGCGTTTACGGAACGTGATAAGAAGCGCGCTCCAATTAAGGTCAGTTTCTGCAACGCCAGGTCTTTGTAAGAAAACAAATAATATCTCATTTAACCAATGTAAAACAAGATGTATAAAAGCTCTGAAATTTGGGACAATAAACCAGTATACCCTAGTATGCTCAAAACGACAGTGTGTTGTGATCGTTCTTCACGCCACTTAACCCGACAACCCAAAACCTAACAAACTTCAACCCGGAGAGTAAGTCACGCCCTCTCTCCAAACTACTAGAACCTCAAATCCCGGATCTGCACGATACGCCCTCAGATCCAAACCCGGAGAAGTACATCACGCCCTCTCTCCAACTACCAGAACTTCAAGAACTTCAAGAGATCACGTCACGACGTGATCTCCGCCTACAAGAACTTCAAAGAGATCACGTCACGCCCTGATCTTCAATTCTACAAGACCGTCTTCAGCCTTACAACCTGGAGACATGATTCATCTCCGAAGCCACCCATGAGCTAGGAGATATCTATATACAGTCCACTCTCTATAGAGACCACTTCACACTGCGTTCACTGTCATTATTGCTTACATTAAATAATTAGATTCAAAATTTTGATAAGTAACTTATTATTAATATAAATAACTTTTTAATAAAGAAACTATAACATTATATAAAAGATGAGAACTTTATAGCCCCTATAAATTGACTAACCTTATTTTTTATATTTTCAATATATCTATTATTATTTAGATCCATAAATTACTAGTCTTTTTTTAAAAAAAATTGCCTAGTAACCATATCAAATCATATAAAAAAAATTATTGTTGCTTTTTTACTATTATTTGAACGTAAAATTTTAGAATATATTCAGATTCGTAAGGGACCAAATAAAGTGGGATTAATTGGTATTTAACAACCTTTAAATCGATGTTGGATTCTTTTGAGACTTAATTAAGTAGTAAGTAGTAATTGTCGCAATTATTTCTTGTATTTATAAAAATCGATTCACGATTTTTTAAGAAACGAGGAAATAGGTCTCATAAAACGCGATATTTTGCGGTGAAAGGTACCACAATTAATTATATTATAGCATAACATTGTACTAACGTTTAATTGGTCATGATAGAAGATACGTGCACCAACACACAATGTACTGTGTAATTTATTGTAAACAATATCGCTAAATAACAACAATGGAATGATCGTTAGAGTAGGATAACCTAACCTATACCAAGACGTTGTTTATTAGCAAACGGGGATGATCGTTAAAAAATATTTTATTGGTTATTGGGTAACGCGAAATTGGAAAAAGAATCACCTATGCGCGTATGGGCTCGGTAGAATGCATAATCGCCGATAAATTACCGTTCGGAGTAGTGACACCTGTTTGTATGGATTTGTGCGAGTACTTATTAAGCATTATCTTTTACGAGGAGAGATTATTTATATTAATCACCGACGTCACTTCAATCAACTAATTTATTTTAATATTAAACTATAAAATTTTAAATCATTTATTAATGGTTTTTGTAGCGTTGGAGAGATATTCATAGCTGTAACAATTATGTATTTCATCATTGCGTCGAGAATAAAATAAAGATTTATTTGCCAAATGTCTCGCGGTAATGATTCATCTTAATTACTATCTTATAAAGGGAATGAGTGATGATTTTACTGAGGTAAAATTTAAACAATAAAGAACCGATGTCATTTTTAAGAAGTCATCTTAACGATGAAATTAAATTTAAAATGTGCAATTGGCTTCAAACACCATGAAGTTTGAACTTAATTCCAATAAGCGTTTATTATTGAATAAAATTACCAAGCACTTATAAGAGTTACAACATTTGTAATTGACCAACGACATTTTCAAAACAATTAAACTTGCCAAGTTAAAATGTAACAAAATAAGTTCTAATACAATTGTAGAAACTGGGAGGTTTCTAATTAACTTATGACAATTATGACGTCTTAATCCAATTACAATAGCATATTTCTTAACGTTTAAAGTTACGCATGAAAGGTAATCTATCATAACATTATGATAACATTTATAATTGTCATGAAACAGCCATGAAATGTCATATAATATTGGCACTCTTAATAGAGGTCGAAACGTCTTGGTAAAACGTTCGTCTTACCAAGAATTTAGAAAGAAATTTAGATTTTTAGAAACTTTAGAAGTAATTAAGCCACTTTAAATTTTCTGCACTCTTAAAGCAATGTAAAGTGAAGGAATTTAAGAGTTTTCCGAGGAACTCCTGATGATTTCAATGAAGTTTGATACCTTATCAGTATGATAATGATGTATGAAGACTCGATATTTTAAAAGCTTTATTTATAAGAAAAGAATATGTTTGTGATAATCATGCTAAACACATAGATCACAAAAATTTATATTCCTGTTTAAAAATTTGTATTCTTATCTGATTGTGCGAACATAAAGTGATTAATTTATTACTATATCTTTCAACATTGTTGTTTATAGCCAATATACATTTTGACCGAGTAATAGATAAACATAATTGTCTTCAAATAGCGTAGCGTTGCTAATAATAATTCAAACATGAAATATTACCAGTGAGGATAATTAAACTCGATGAAGATTTTAAAAATTGCATAATTAAAATACCACTATGATAATACATAGTACGTATGTGCAAAATGTTATTTCAGTAACAATTTTGACATTAATTGTAAATGTTGCATAAGCTTTAAGCAGTAATTATAACAAGGAATCTTTATGGTATTCTGTTTAAGTCCTATTTACATCGACTTAACAATTTAAATCGTGGCTATTCAATTCTCTCCATATCTCCTCTCTGTTATACATTAACAAGAAAAAAAAACTGATACTAATATTAACAGCATAATAACATTTTACGTCTCCGAAATTACACCTTCGTCGTCGACATTGAAACATCACGATCAACGCAAATAACAGGCCGTTTTTTTGAACCGGGTGTAAAATTAAGACATTATCTAACTATCTAACTATTCCATTTTTTTATCTTAAATGATCTTCGACCTAGTAATAGATAGATATATTGCGAGAGCAACAATAACACCTGTAATTTCGGGCACTGCTTTCACACGGTCACAGATACAGATCTCTCGAAAATTACCACAAAAATCGTGATACGGACGATGGAAAATCGCTTATTCCACGCGAATAAGGGGAATTATCGAAATTTTAAAGTGTAACAGTAGTGTTGCGGTACGATGCGTGATGTAAGAAACGATACGTGTATATACGGACCTATTTATTGAAACGCAGGGTACGAAATCAACAGGAGCGAAAGAGAAACTAAGAGTATATATATATATATATATATATATATATATATATATATATTACTTGGTTATTGACTGACAGTACCTTCCTAGCCCCATGAGACAAATTAAAAACGTTGTCTTATAAAGTAGCTGTTTATCACAATCTTAACGTAGATTCGTACACTCTCTTTTGATTTGCCCCAGAATGACAGTCACTATCTTAACATAAGGTGTTGTGAGATACTCTCCTGACTGTTGCTTAATATAAGATAGCACCTTCTTATCCCCATGAGACAAATTAGAAACGTTGTCGTATAAAGTAGCTGTTTAACTATCTTAAGTTAGATTCGTATACTCTCTTATGATTTGCCTCAGAATGACAGTCACTATCTTAACACAAGGCGTTGTGAGATACTCTTCTGACTATTTCTTGTTATAAGATAGTACCTTCTTACCCCATGAGACAAATTGGAAACGTTGTCTTATAAAGTAGCAGTTTCTAACTATCATAAGATAGATTCGTACACCCTCTTATGTTTTGCCTCAGAATGACAGTCACTATCTTAACACAAAGTGTTGTGAGATACTCTCCTGACTGTTGCTTATTATAAGATAGCACTTCTTATCCCCATGAGACAAATTAGAAACGTTGTCTTATAAAGTAGCTGTTTAACTATCTTAAGTTAGATTCGTATACCCTCTTATGATTTGGCTCAGAATGACAGTCACTATCTTAACACAAGGCGTTGTGAGACACTCTCCTGACTATTTCTTGTTATAAGATAGTACCTTCTTAGCCCCATTAGACAAATTGGAAACGTTGTCTTATAAAGTAGCAGTTTCTAACTATCTTAAGATAGATTCGTAAACCCTTTTATGATTTGTCTCAGAATGACAGTCACTATCTTAACATAAGGTGTTGTGAGATACTCTCCTGACTGTTGCTTATTATAAGATAGTACCTTCTTAGCCCCATGAGACAAATTGGAAACGTTGTCTTATAAAGTAGCAGTTTCTAACTATCTTAAGATAGATTCGTACACCCTCTTATGATTTGCCTCAGAGTGACAGTCACTATCTTAACACAAAGTGTTGTGAGATACTCTCCTGACTTGCTTATTATAAGTCAGTACCTCCTTAGCCCCATGAGACAAATTGGAAACGTTGTCTTATAAAGTAGCAGTTTCTAACTATCTTAAGATAGATTCGTACACCCTCTTATGATTTACCTCAGAATGACAGTCACTATCTTAACTCAAGGTATTGTGAGATACTCTCCTGACTGTTGCTTGTTATAAAAAAGTACCTTCTTAGCCCCATGAGACAAATTAGAAACGTTGTTTTATATAAAGTAGCTGTTTATCACAATCTTTAGATAGATTCGTACACTCTCTTATGATTTGCCTCAGAATGAAAGTCACTATCTTAACATAAGGTGTTGTGAAATTCTCTCCTGACTGTTGCTTAGTATAAGATAGTACCTTTTTAGCCCCATGAGATAAATTAGAAACGTTGTCTTATAAAGTAGCTGTTTATATATATATATATATATATATATGTATATATATATATATATATATATATATATATATATATAGTAGCTGTTAATATAATAGTAGGATATAGAGTAATATGTGTCAAATAAATGTATACGAGGTGTTAAAAAAATACAAACGTCAAAATTTTTAACTTTTTGCATATAACTTTTTTTCTGTATATTTCTCAAAGATATGTTTTATGCAAAAGTCGTTCGCCTCTATAAGGGCAACAAAAAACCTAAGTAACATTTTTCTCTCAGACGCGATTTTTTTTGAAAAAAATAACTTTTTTTCTGTACATCTCTCGAAAAAAAAAATTTTATATAAAAGTCGTTCGCCTCTATAGCATCAACAAAAAATCTAAGTAACATTTTTTTAGATGCGAAATTAAAGTTTTTGATTTTTTTTGAAAATAACAAGCCGCCATTTTGAAACCGCTAGACCGATTTGGCCCATAAACGAGCTCTTCCGAGATTTTCGGCCGACTGATTTTTGTACCAAATTTCGTTCGCTCATTTTCAGTATATCTTTGTCATATTCGTTTCATTCTAGTAGAACACTTGAGTTTTAAAATCCATGATTTTAAAGCTCAAGGAAATTTTAAGCAATATCGGATTCATATTGCGTCATTGCTTGGTTCGGCTCATTAAAAGTTTTCGACATTCTCCCAAGGCCCCTATTCCCGTTTTAGGCGACATTCAATTTCTCGAAATCGAGATATTAATTAGTTTTGTTTCATTTCAGTAATTACAAAACTCGACCACCTCCACTTCGTCTATGGACTCCCACATTCGGATAAGGAGTTTGATTTATAACTCTTTAAGAACGTACCGAAATTTCACACTTTTTAAAGTGTAATTAGTCAAAATCTTACCAGGAAATCCTTCACGAAGTCTGTCAAAAGTATCAAAACTCGAAAAAAATATTTTAAAAAAATAAAAAATAAATTACTAAACTATAATAGTCCATGTAATGGAAAGCAACTAAGTGTTGAGCGTTAATTTACAAAGTAATAAATTTAATTTAATTTAATTCATTTGTTTAAATTAATTAAATAAAATAAAAATTAATTAAATAAAATAGTTTAATTTAATTTAATTAAGTTAACCTGTAAAGCAATAAATAAAATAAATGTAAAAATAATTACACTAAAATTCAATAAATTATCGTACAATATGGAATATAAAAAAATCGATTAATAATCGTGAAATGGCTGGATGTAAAAGCAAAAATTACTAAACTGTAATAGTCCATGTAATGGAAAGCAAATAAGTGTTGAGCGTTAATTTACAAAGTAATAAATTTAATTTAATTTAATTAATTTATCTAAATTAATTAAATAAAATAAAAATAAAAAATAAAAATTAATAAAATAAAATAAAAATGATTTTTTTAATAATTCAAAGTTTAAAAATCATTATAAATATATGGAAGTGCTGGCAATGTAATAGTATGTATGTATGCGTTATGATGTAAAAATAAACAGAGTAACTGTTAAAAGTACTTCTATCTATATAAATCTAGGGGTTAATCAGTTTTTTTTATATTACAGAATTTTACAAATTTACTCATTTGAAATCATATAAAATATACAAATTTCTAGAAAAGAGCTAATAATTGGGTGGAATTAAAGATAAAAAATTACAGTTCTGCCCAAATTATTGCACCCATTATTATTGCCCAATTTTTGAAATTTTTGCAAAATAGTTGCATTATTAAAAAAAATTGTTTATTTGGTTGCACGATATTTTCTTTTGAATAACATAAAATTATTGACTAAACGAGTAAATTCGGGAAAACATTATGGGGAGTTATAAAAGTGAACGCGGCTTAAATTAACATTTAAGAGTGATATAAATTAATTAGTAGGAAATATTTAAGTGTGTTATATAAATTAGTTTAGTAATAGTCTAAGATAAATTAAGTAATGTGTAGTGTTAAATTAGTATGTATTACCCAGATTACATTTGATGTGTTTACAAGCAGATGTGTTGTCATTATCGTTAAATTGTCATCAAAGTGAATTCCCAAGTTTTAAGCTGTGATTATAGCAACCAGTGAAATTTATTTTACAAAGTTGAAGGTGACAGTAATATTCATTACCTTGCGGCCTTAATTTCTCTGCTAAAAATTTGCTCTACAAGGTCATAAGTAGGTACTACTCCAGTAACCCTACTTTATGGGAAATTCACCGTTGAAAAATATTTCCCAAATTTTCCCAATCTTCCAGTAACATAATGGAAATATTTGTCAAGCACTTTAGTTATCCTTGCCCTAAGACAGGAATCTCACTCAAAATCTCAATTCTCATCTCAAATTAGCAGAAAACTCCTTCACTCAATACACAACATAACCTTCTTCCTCTTACATTCGAAAAGATAGAGATTTTCCCCGGTAATCTGCGAGATCGATCGTCCGGCACCGCGAAGCAGCACGTAGTCCCGCACTAGGAAACAATTTAGCCTATTTCTAACCTCTCCGCATCATCGCCATTTATCACCGTTAGTGTAGGTGAGATTATTGTCGGGCGCGAGTTCCATCCTGCGCATACCAGCAGGTCGCGACAAATCACCGAGCGGGACAGTTCGCACGACCCGTGACCCGTCACAAAATAACCATGCAATCACCGGGGAGATTATTAACTTAACCGTATGGATTTTGGGAAAAAATGACGGAAACCGAAACGACGATGGCTGATATGATAACAGTAAGAGAGCGAGGGTGGTATTAAGAACAGTTCTTAAGACTTCTTTTACGTAAATGGTTACTGATGCCCGATTTTGTATATGGAAACCCGGGCGTGCTCGAAATGCACCAGGTCAATCTTAGACCCCTCCGTGGCGTTGGGGATCGACCTTTCCCAGGTAGTCTGCACTACGAGACAATATAAAATGGATTAAAATTCAATATTATGTTCCAGCAAATTTAATTAGCGCTAATATATTTGTACTAAGATTGTTGTTTTTCCTCTACAAATCGATACCAAACTCAAAATATGTCCAGCAAAAAAACTAGACAAAATTTACTGTTGATAAGGTTAACACTTAAAGACCTTAAAGGTCCTCACTTTGTTATTAGTATACTTATCGTAATCACATAAATTTCTCCCACCAGACATACTCGCGTTTTACAATAACTGAATATGAATATAAACAAAGACCGAAATGTGACTGAGATTGACTCCCTTTTTCCTCTTTTCAGGACGCCTTGTTGAATGTGGACGTGCCTTGTGTTACGAATCTTCCCATCCGGTCCCGGCTCGTTTCCGGTAGTGAGACCTACGGACTTAATAGAGACAAACTAGACTTATTTATTATGTATTTATATTGCGAATGGCGATCGTGATCGTCTCACTCGTCCGCTCGTTATGGCGATCGATACGTTCCGGGATCCGTTGTAGTGTATATATCGTCTGGCGCACATTGAATCTTAATTCGGCTATTAAATTAGGTCTCTCATAAGGCGAAGAGATGAGAGACAATGCACAAGGGAGAGCTGTTCTCGTAGACGAGAAGGTAGTAACAATGTGACAAGTTGTCATGGAAATGTACTGTTGTAGAAAATTAAAGTTCTATAAACGTTATTACGTAAATGATATTTTACCTATATTTCAACGTTCCTTGGACGTATACACAAACACGTATATAAAAGAATATAGTTTCGATCGGTATAAACTGTTAATCTAAATACGTGTACCTACTTTTTTTTAACTTTTATGTTACGTCTTTTTAGGTAAAAACTTAAAGTGTCTATAAACGTTATTACGTAAATGATACTTTACCTATATTTCAATTATACGTTTTTTTAAAAATTCATACATATATATGCGCATATTTAGGGGAAATTTTTTGCATATAAATCCGAGCTCTAATAATAAGTAATTCAAAGTGTATTGCACTTGTGTATCTAATATTTAAAATTTCTCAGAAATGGGTCGTAATATCATCGCATCAATGTACAGGAATATGTGACAATGTAATAACGAATGTAATAATAAGTTAAACATATCTCCATACGTATACTAAAATTATACTAAAGTTCGTAGGACTATTAAGTAAAGTTTCATATTTAAATACTGTTACCACAATGCGTAACTTAGAAAATAGTTTCGATACATTTTTTGGATATTTCTCCTGTACAATTTTTGGGGGTGTAACTGAGACCGATCCACACTATACTCCTCCTGGATGTTTCCTACAGTATACGTTGATTGATTTACGACGAACGACTAAAGATATTGAGGTAAATCGTTATTCTGAATTTTTTTCGCGATCGCTTCCTTCTGCGGAGGCCGATAGTAAAACATAAAAAAAGGAAACCAAAATGCGCCAGTAAAAAGTCACTAAATGCCAGCGATAAATTACGCCGAATGAATCTGTTAGGAAAATCTCGACATTCCTCTAGAAAAATAATTGAATATAAATGACTCTTAAAAATGTTTTATAGCACCAGTTAAGGTGTATTTTGCATACTAAATACGTAAACAAGCCGGTACCGATCCTCGAGATTCGCCTCGGGACGCTCGCAAGAAAAATCCAAGCGTTCCTTTTGGGCATCTCTTCGGTAGAGAGAAATCCACTATTTGCTTTATGACCGATCAAAGATTTGAATGCCTAATCGGGGACGACAGGCGAGAAACGTAGCTAGCATCATTAAAACTATTTAAAGCGTACCGCGATTTACAAATCGAAAAAACTCCAAATGAATATGCAGTGCGCTTAAAAACTAAACAAGCACTAAAATTTTCCTGCTGCGAAAGTAGAAAACAATGGAAATTTGTTAATAAGTGTAAACTAAAAAATATTTGTATTAATATGCAGAGTGTCCCCAAATAACGTTCCGCTTTTTAACGGAGGATGTCAGCTCCGCCACCAGCTACCTGCTTCCGTTAATCCCTAACTACAAACTCGGCCACATACATTTTAAGAAGGGATTAAGTAATTAAGGAATTATTATAAGGGTCAGTTGAAAGTTGGCCTTACTTTTAATTTAAACTTGCATCTATTCGGTTCAGTAAAAAATGACTTCTCCGGTTTCAATGTTTAGCCAAAGAGGAAAAATATTATTTTTCGAATGTTTACTATACTGTACTAATAAACTCTTCCAAGATTCTAAGAAAACGACGGGCTAATTATAAATTTTACTCCCTTACTGGACAATGGCACGGTATAATCCTGACCCTTTATTAGGTATCCTTTTACCTGCGCTTTCGTCCTCATTGCTATGGAGTTTAGTGGCCTTTCATTTTACAAGCGAAAGAAAATTCTTAAATTGCAATTTCTTAAAAAAAAATCGAGACTGCGAGACTTTTCGAGACGAGACGAAATTATGTCTCGTCTCGAACCAGTACTGGAGTACTGGTCTCATCTCCGTGTCCACCACTACCTTTTAACAAGTTTGGTGAGAAGTGGTGGGACCAGCTTATCAGAGGGGGCAATATTAACGAACTGCTCATAAGGCTCGTTCAATTTCAAGACGAGGCTTTGAAGGTATTCGTAATTGAAGCCGAAATGTCATGAATAATCGAGTAATCGACTTGTTTTCGTTTCGGAATTCCTCTATTCGCGTGTCGACTACTTCGAAGAGAACAGATTTAGTTTCGAACTGAAAGTAACAACGAAAAGCAAGAAGGTGATAACAAGCAATAAAAATTCATTCGGTAACCGTCCTTTCCGTTCGATCCGTCCCGGACGTGATAACAAGATTAAAAGCCATAAAAATAGACGGGCATCGTAAAGAGCGAACGGCGACGACGACGACGACGCTCCGGATAGTAATTGTGATTCCAGAAAAGAATATGAATCACGGTGCATTGTCTCGCTTTTGCATTAACTCTAATCAGGTGCCGATCCGGACACTTTGAATCTGTAGCGTCCGGTGGCGGAGCCGCACTTGAATACGATATCGTTATGGTGGCGGAATATCAATCGGGACAAACGACTTGTGTACTCTACGTATGTAGATACAACGATCGAATAATTTTATGTGGTTCAACGGAGGCTCTATACGGAGACGATACGAAAAATTCTATTCTATCCACACACCCCTCGGACATTTCCCACTTACACCCTTATTTCTAACCTAAATATTGCGCGATACGTATTCTTCTTTATGAACTCATATAGGTGGTGTGGTTGTTTGTAAGGGGTGGTACTTTCCCTACCCTGTTTAGAATTTTTAAACTACTGATCACGATATGAGCAAAATTGTGCGAATTTTCCTTGCCCTCTTGCCCCCTTAATACCATTTTCCTTGCCCTCTTGCCCTTTAATATTTTCGTGAAAAATATGAGATTTCCCGTAATTTGCGTATTCCCTTGCCCTTTAAAATTCCTTTTGGGTATAAAATACCAGTACAATAAAACCACCTTTCGGTCATCTGTAAGGTGCTATTCGCCCAATTTGCCAGTATTATAAGACGACCGTACTGCGTATAAAGGTAAACTATATAATTTTTTGCCAAATCCGCATCCGCCT
The DNA here is from genome assembly GCA_946251905.1 of Cryptocephalus moraei. Classification (NCBI taxonomy): domain Eukaryota; kingdom Metazoa; phylum Arthropoda; class Insecta; order Coleoptera; family Chrysomelidae; genus Cryptocephalus; species Cryptocephalus moraei. Next base: position 16,269,279 of record OX276465.1, on the reverse strand, counting down.
GGACGAAATAGTGTACAGGTTCATACTTTTACATCTAGATTATTTATTAGTTTGTGATTTAAGGTCCGCACTTTACGGCAAACGTTTTACTGTTGCTGATAGATTTGTTTTGAAACGAACCACTCTATTATTTATTAAATTTGCTATCGAAACGACCAGGTCACATTCCAAGCTATTGAGTTTATAGCTTACTTTACTCGTTATGTTCATATTTATGACTCCTTGAACCGTAATGGTCCGCAATCCAATCTGATTTCGTTATTTATTGGGAAAATATCATTAAGAACAGTTTGAGACTAAGGGCCAAATTCAAAAACGCCACTCACCCTACACCTACACTCAATTTTTAAAATCTGCACTACACTCAATTCGGAATTCATAGACTTCCCTCAGTTGAAATGTCCCTTAAATTGAGTATCAGATTGAGTAAGATTTGAGTGGTTGAAATTCACCACTTAAAATAATTCCCAACCTTAGGGCCAAATTCAGAAACGCCACTAACCCTACACCTACACTCAATTTTTAAGTAAAATCTGCACTACACTCAATTTGGAATTCATAGACTTTCCTCAATTAAAATGTCCCTTAAATTGAGTATCAGATTGAGTGGGATTTGAGTGGTTGAAATTCACCACTTAAAATAATTCCCAACCTTAGGGCCAAATTCAGAAACGCCACTCACCCTACACCTACACTCAATTTTTAAGTAAAATCTGCACTACACTCAATTTGGAATTCATAGACTTCCCTCAATTGAAATGTCCCTTCAATTGAGTATCAGATTGAGTGAGATTTGAGTGGTTGAAATTCACCACTTAAAATAATTCCCAACCTTAGGGCCAAATTCAGAAACGCCACTAACCCTACGCCTACACTCAATTTTTAAGTAAAATCTGCACTACACTCAATTTGGAATTCATAGACTTTCCTCAATTGAAATGTCCCTTAAATTGAGTATCAGATTGAGTGAGATTTGAGTGGTTGAAATTCACCACTTAAAATAATTCCCAACCTTAGGGCCAAATTCAGAAACGCCACTCAACCTACACCTACACTCAATTTTTAAGTAAAATCTGCACTACACTCAATTTGGAATTCATAGACTTCCCTCAATTGAAATGTCCCTTCAATTGAGTATCAGATTGAGTGAGATTTGAGTGGTTGAAATTCACCACTTAAAATAATTCCCAACCTTAGGGCCAAATTCAGAAACGCCACTAACCCTACGCCTACACTCAATTTTTAAGTAAAATCTGCACTACACTCAATTTGGAATTCATAGACTTTCCTCAATTGAAATGTCCCTTAAATTGAGTATCAGATTGAGTGAGATTTGAGTGGTTGAAATTCACCACTTAAAATAATTCCCAACCTTAGGGCCAAATTCAGAAACGCCACTCAACCTACACCTACACTCAATTTTTAAGTAAAATCTGCACTACACTCAATTTGGAATTCATAGACTTCCCTCAATTGAAGTGTCTCTTAAATTGAGTATCAGACTGAGTGAGATTTGAGTGGTTGAAATTCACCACTTAAAATAATTCCCAACCTTAGGGCCAAATTCAGAAACGCAACTCACCTTACACCTACCCTCAATTTTTAAGTAAAATCTGCACTACACTCAATTTGGAATTCATAGACTTCCCTCAATTGAAGTGTCTCTTAAATTGAGTATCAGACTGAGTGAGATTTGAGTGGTTGAAATTCACCACTTAAAATAATTCCCAACCTTAGGGCCAAATTCAGAAACGCAACTCACCTTACACCTACCCTCAATTTTTAAGTAAAATCTGCACTACACTCAATTTGGAATTCATAGACTTCCCTCAATTGAAATGTCCCTTCAATTGAGTATCAGATTGAGTGAGATTTGAGTGGTTGAAATTCACCACTTAAAATAATTCCCAACCTTAGGACCAAATTCAGAAACGCCACTCACCTTACACCTACATTCAATTTTTAAGTAAAATCTGCACTACACTCAATTTGGAATTCATAGACTTTCCTCAATTGAAATGTCCCTTAAATTGAGTATCAGATTGAGTGAGATTTGAGTGGTTGAAATTCACCACTTAAAATAATTCCCAACCTTAGGGCCAAATTCAGAAACGCCACTCACCCTACACCTACACTCAATTTTTAAGTAAAATCTGCATTACACTTAATTTGGAATTCATAGACTTCCCTCAATTGAAATGTCCCTTAAATAGAGTATCAGATTGAGTGAGATTTGAGTGGTTGAAATTCACCACTTAAAATAATTCCCAACCTTAGGGCCAAATTCAGAAACGCCACTCACCCTACACCTACACTCAATTTTTAAGTAAAATCTGCACTACACTCAATTTGGAATTCATAGACTTCCCTCAATTGAAGTGTCTCTTAAATTGAGTATCAGATTGAGTGAGATTTGAGTGGTTGAAATTAACCACTTAAAATAATTCCCAACCTTTTAAGTTTTAATAACTTAATTGTCATGTAAGGTTCTTGCTCGGAAGGTCTACCAATTGTAACGTCAGCGGCTTACAAAATAATTCCTTGATTCATTAAAAAATCGTTTCGAGGGTAATTGATTGATCCCGAGCGGGATCAGATAAGCGCCCCGAAGGCCGTAACACCCTGTATGGTTGTAGTACATCGGAATTTTCGAAAATCGAGTCGTTTGTTTCACAATGCGATCGTGGACGTTCCGACCGAGCGAGATCGAGATAAGCTAAAGAGGCCTATTAGACGCATCAATGTTAATCGATAACTCGAGTGAGGAGTCCCAACTATGGTACGATTTTTTCCATAAAATCGGACTTGTGCAGATTCGAAGAGGTGTTAAGAGCATTGCAAGGTCACGTTCGAAGATCCTCTCGTAACGATAAGATCGGCAACAAGTTGTAGAGAAACAGCTCCTAATGGTCGTATTTCGCTATAAGTCCTCCGGACCTGAAGCAATGCAACTTTACAGAAAACAGTTAAGATAAGGCGGATTTTTATTATTTCGAGTGGTATGGTTGTGCGTGAGAGCACAACAGTGAGAGAGAGGCATCTGCCGATTTCTCGCCGAAGATACAAAACATACCGACTTATTATCTCGGAGAGCTAAACTTTATCTTCAACCCGAGTGAACTATATGAATATCGTTAAAATTACTCGCCTCGGAACAATGTCCATAGGCGTTGCGTTCCGTTTCGGAATTCCTTTATGCATTCCGTGGAGTACTCGCTGCTCCTTCCGAGAACGCCACGTTATTTTATGAACCCAGTTCAAATATTGTCAATATTCTTGTTAATACGAGTCTTGGTCTATTTTAGTACACCAACAAATATTTCTCAATTATTTGTTTTTTAATTTTTTGTCAACAAACAGCCAAATATTTCTGTGTTCTTGAAATTACCTAAATACATAGTTAAGAACAAATTAGGCACGAATTAATTTTCCATTATTCATCTAAAACTAAACTGATACTGATGGTGTGCTCCTACCCAGACAGCACATACCCATCCAATGGACTTAACATTGTCAGCCACGTCTCTTACTGGACGTGGCTGACATCCATTGGACGTCCACTTAAAGGCGGTTGGATGTACAATGTACGTCCATGGGAGAGCCAAAGTATGACATTGTGGACGTTCCATGGAGGTCCTTCTGGACATCTAATGGACGTCCGTGGGATATCCAAAAGACGTACATTGGACGTACAATTGATATCCAAATGACGTCCAGGAGGACGTACATTGGACGTTCAACTGATATCCAAAAAGCGTCCATTTTACATACAATAGAGATCCGCATTGTACGTTCAATGGACGTCGATCGGATGTTTGCAGGACGTTCATTGGCCGTTAATAGAAGTAGACCATAAGATTACTAATTGCGAAAAAAAATCAGAAAAAATATATTTGACACTAAAAATGAAAAGAAAATTAACACAAAAATAATGAATATATACACAAAAACACACATAATATAAAAGTAAAGAAGATATAAGATTAAAAATATTATTTATGAAATAGGATGTAAGTACATTGGCGTCCATTTCATAGTCTTTTAAGGACGTCCAAATGATACTACAACATGGATGTACATTGAACGTCCATTTCATAGTCTTTTAAGGACGTCCAATTGATACTATAACATGGATGTACATTGGACGTCCATTTCATAGTCTTTTGAGGACGTCCAACTCATGCTGAAATAGGAATGTACAATGGACGTCCATTTCATGGTCTTTTAAGGACGTCCAATTGATACTACAACATGGATGTACATTAGACGTCCATTTCATGGTCTTTTAAGGACGTCCAATTGATGCTGCAATATGGATGTACATTGGACGTCCATTTCATAGTCTTTTAAGGACGTCCAACTGACGCTACAACATGGATGTCCATTGGAACGTCCATTTCATAGTCTTTTGAGGACGTCCAACTCATGCTGAAATAGGACTGTACATTGGACGTCCATTTCATGGTCTTTTAAGGACGTCCAATTGATGCAGCATCATGGATGTACAACGGACGTCCATTTCATGGTCATTTAAGGATGTCCAACTGATGTAGCATCATGGATGTACAATGGACGTCCATTTCATAGACTTTTAAAGACGTCCAACTGATGCAGCATCATGGATGTACAATGGAACGTCCATTTCATAGTTTTTTGAGGACGTCCAACTCATGCTGAAATAGGAATGTACATTGGACGTCCATTCATGGTCTTTTAAGGACTCCAATTGATGCAGCACCATGGATGTACAATGGACGTCCATTTCATAGTCTTTTAAGGACGTCCAACTGACGCTACAACATGGAGGTCCATTGGACGTACATTTCATAGCTTGTCACGAACGTCCAATTCTTGGTGGAAAAGGGACATACATTGGACGTCCTCTGGAGGTCAATGGACGTTTGTACGTTTAATGGACCTGTAGTGGACGTCCATTGGATTTCGTGTGTGTACTGGGTAAGCACAATGATCACATTTTCTGTGGAATAAGAAGTCCATAAAATGGAAAATGTATTAGCAAAAATTAAATATGGAAATGGATTATTGGTTAAAATATTTGCTGTTAATACGACGATGTAACAAATATTATCTGAAATTACAATTGCCGAAAATCTAGACAGTTCCGAATATGGCGGGATCCATGAAAAAATTTTGGAACATTTTGTTACGTTTGTAAATAATTTACACTGTATTGCGAGAGTTCGCACTATAAATGGTATCAAAGCCTACGGTTCAAGTGGGAATGGACGTTTTACAAACAATGAAGAAGACAATAAATATGTCTGTCATTAGTACTGATTATATCTTCCCAAACCATGATTATTATTATTATATGATTATTACACTTATACACATCTATATATATATATAAAAATTAATTGCTGTTCGTTTGTCTCGCTTAAACTCGAGAATGGCTGGACCGACTTTGCTAATTTTGATCTTGAAATATTTGTGGAAGTTCTGGGAAGGTTTAAGCGCTGAGAAACACAAATAATAAGTAACGGATATACTAAAAAAGGTACGTTTTGTAATTTGACATTCATAATCAATAATCAGTTTGTCAGTGCGCGAGAATTTTATTGATTTTGAAATGCCTAGAAGAAGACGACCTGACTTAGGTCGTCGAAGTCAATCAAATGTGCGACGAGCTACCTCACGTGCAAATCGCACTGACGACCAGCGAGAGACAGATAATGATAACATTCGTATTGGTATGACAGGATTGCGTTCAACAGTGAATTATTATGAAGTAGATAGGCTTAGAATGGAACGACTTCGGGCACATCAAACACAACAGCAGCGAGCACGACGCAATGAAATAGAGTGATTCTGCAGAAGCAGTGTATATATGTGAAAAAAAGTGGACGAAACTGATGAGTGCAATGCGAAGTATATATTATAAATATTTGTATCTAAATTATTTATTTCCAAACTAAATAAAATAAAAATTACTTCGTTTCTTTACTGTATAATTTGTTAAATTAACACGTGAACGCCTCGATTTCTCTATAACACACATGAAACGCTCTCGAGTCGAGACGCGATATCTTCTCGAACATCTCTCATTACCATTTCATTTATTGTATTATCCTCCCATTCGGCATGACAAAAGCTCGGTAGAATCGGTGTCGGATTTCAAAAGAGTCATCGCACCGAACAGTTCGTGTACGAAGCGTACCATTAATCAAATTTTTACGGTAACTTACTTTCCGTAATAACATACAATTCGTATAAATAAAGGCTTGCACAATATGTTACATGCAAAATAATTTGTAATAAATTTTTATGCATAAAACACCTTAAATAACATGTGTCGTGCTCGCAGCGCTCATGCTTGCGATATTAGCGCTAACGTTATCGCGGGGGATTTCTGAAATTCAAATCGTCGATTCCGGGATATATATCTGGACTTCTGGCGGCGAAAGTAGATGATGATCTCTCAATATGCAATATTCCAGTGATTAAATTTTGTATCGCAATTAACTCCTGAGAACTTAAACAAGTCATATTAGCATTTTGCATATTTGTAGTGAGGCATGAAATGTTATAATGACGGTCTCGTCGAAAAAGTCGAGCTATCGTAAAAGGCGACCGGTACCTTTAAACATTAAGCATCGGTAGTTTCGGGAGCAATTTAATAAACGAAGATTAACACCGGCAATTTCTTCAAAGAGTCAACCGAGCCGAGCCCGTGCAAAAATGCGACGACCTACTTCGACGTAAACGCTCCGATTTTAAGGGAAATCAGGCTGACAACAACAACAGAGAAAAATCAACCATCTCCTCATAAATAAATATGAAACTGACGCGGGAAAAAAAGCCGTTTAAAATGTGGAGCGTACCGTCGTTGCCCATTTTTGGGCGATGACTTCCAGGGCGTGATTTAGTGACCGGACATGGATTGATTAATGTGGTCGTGGTCATTTTTCAAAAAGGACCTCACACCAGCTGAGGACTTCTTCAGCGCTTTTGTTCCGAAAAAAGGCTTGGACGAGTTTAACAATTCATAAGACAATCGGTCAAGTCGTAGGCATTTCATGCGTCTGTCTAATTCTGAACTAACGATTCTGACGGTTAACAAACGTACTTGGATACATACATACGGCAATATGGTATTATTTAATGAGCATATTACATAGCTAGCATTACAAGAGTATGGATTTTTTTCTGAAAAGCAACTGAATGTAGTTATTAACAATCACTCAGATAAACTCTCTCCTTAACAACTCTATTTATTACAAACTGATTTCACCTTGCAGGAGACGGAATACACAATCTTATTACTTATGTTAGTCTCGTGGAGCTATGAGACTTGAAAATAATGGAAGCGCTGAAGTGAGTATGCATCGTCCACGACGCCGCTTGGTTGTTGAATAAGCCAAGCAATAGAGCATCTTGTGACAAAATACACGAGGAAAGTGTGATGTCAGAATTTGTTAACCATGGCAACTGTTATTAAATATTTAATACCCCACATTGCAAACTTGACCGAGACATCATACAGCAATTAAATGAGGTTTTCAAACCATTCAGCGTGGAATAACTTGGTACGGCAAACACCAAGTGCAAGGCAGCTTTGACTTGCAATCTTGAATGATATCTTAAATAAATAACACAGCTAAAAATGATCATAAGTACAAATTACTAGGAAAAAACCATCCTCCGTCATTAAAAAACCCCATAAATCATCTAGAATTTGAGAAAAAACCAACTTCATAGCCTTCCCATATAAAAAAAAACCTAGTATTCCTAAGTGTCCCCCAAGGTCGCCATGACTCGTTCTTTTCCGATGTCAAAACAGTCCACACGGTTATGATACACATCTTACAAAAAAAATTCAATACGCTCAGCATATTTATAACGATCAGTGATTTAACGCTTATGAGAGGTGACTCATTTCGAGGCTTCGTATGGCGCAAAAGCGATTTGTTATTCTAATTTCGTTGACTCGTCGACGATTTGGTGGTAAATTAAGTGTGGGAAGGTGACAAGACGCATTGTTATACCTAACTCCGGATAAACGGCCCGTACACGCTCCGGGTAATCTTCGACGAAGGATTTCTTTAGACTGATTTTAGAGGTTGTAAAAGGAGATCGCGTCCTTACAAATCTGATTTAGTGAACCCACAATTGGGTTTCTTAACTAACTTCGACGTATATGTATGTAGAAATGCGTAAATGGGCCGTGAAAGAATCTGTAAATTACTACTTATATCGTTGATGCATAGAGAAAATATTGCAACACTACGATGAAATCTATCAGAAAATTATTCTCAAGGTTTCACCCTCACATTTTTAAAAATTTTCTCAGGACGGCGCGAACAATACGTTTAGAAAATGAAAGTGACTGTTATTAGGGTTGAAATGAGACACCCCTCAACTCTTACAAGTATATATTGGCACTCTCTCCTACGCTAATTATAGTTATTCAGTTGTTCATTCGCCAGCACACGCTGTTCTGTCTCTTTTTACGGCCCGCGATCATTCTCCTACTCCTGAACCCGTTTCTGCCTTGTCAGCAATTCAGGGCCCCGGCTTGGTACAGGGCCGGCTCCTAACGTCCTAACGACTCCTAACACAGGTCAGCTTGTGTACCTGTGCTCGAATATACTTTAATTTCAAGTTGTATAAATAGCACCAATGAACGAGACTTAAAGGTACTTAAGTGTACTTAAAAAAATTTGGTTGTCTGTAAAGTCGGTTAACGGACGATAATTTTTACGTGATAACGTCATAAGAAAACATTGATGAAAAATATGGAATACGTTTATAGAATTATTATCACTAAATTATCATTAGAAGGTTTTTTCGCACTGCGGTCCAACTGGTCATTTTAGACACATTGTTATGACATGTGTGAACCTGAACATTAATCTTGAAGCTTACATGGATTGCTGAGCAGGTTAATTGGTTTCATTGAATACTAAATGAAAGCAGTCGACTTTTTACAAGATCATTTATATCATTCATCATAATGTTTTAGTCGAAATCGTAACATAACTTATTATTACTGCACTCGTTGACCGATGCAAGAACAAATATATGAGATTATACAGGGTGTTAGGGGTTTGACTGCCTTTTTTTTAATAGGTGGTAGTATTCATCAAAACAAACAAAATAACCTTATATAACGGAGATCCTAAAACCAACCGTTTTCGAGAAAAGTCGAGTTATTTTGTCAAGGTATTTCATCACAACTTGGCAACACCGACAAGAAAGGAAACGTAAACATGACGTTTTTGGTGTTGGCTCTCGGTAAACATGACGTATACACAGCTGATAGTGCGAGGTTAACGTTTTTGCAAACTCTCCCTAAATGCCGTCTTTACGCTGTACGTAATAGTAAACGAAATAATTGTAAGTGATTCCAATTGATTTAATTATGTTATTATTACACTTGCATTTATAAATGGTAAATCAATAGCGATCAATAATTCAGGGCCACTAACAGCATTAGAAAAGGGTCATGCTGTTATTGATATGTTGTAATGTTCAATATTTATCTGGTTATTACAGCATGTGTTCCAAATTTCCACCGTTGTTCTCTCACTTCAACAAATGTTCTACGGTTAAGCAGTCGCCGTTGAGGAAATCGTTCGTGATAGATACGACGTGCACTTGTAGAACTACAACGCGCCTCCCCGTAAACTAATAGCATATCGTGATATTCACGTATACTGAACATTTTAAGAACCGAAAAATTTACACGCACCGAAAAGGTACCGTAACGATCACACGTATCTTTCGAATTGAAAGATGTACACTGTCACTGTCACTAGTGTCACTGTCTGGCTCTCATTTCGCGACGCGTGCGATATCTTCGCGGTGTTACCACACCACATCGTAGCCATTTTATCGAGTTCTAGCGATTGAAAAAAAATTTATTCTTCAAAGAAAAGATTGTTTTGTTACAAATTAAACATAAATACATTAAAAGAATACATCTTATAGTCATTTCATGTACAAAATTATGTGACATTCTTTAATAAAACTGAATTTTCACACCTTGAAGTTTGCTAATTTTTTTTCTCGAGAACGGTTGGTTTTAGGACAGCTGTTATATAAGGTTTTTTTTGTTTGTTTTGATGAATACTATCACCCATTAAAAAAAAGGCAGTCAAACCCCTAACACCCTGTATATCTAATCGAGCTCTTAGAATGCGAGAATTGAATACCTTATTGCCGCAATTGTTATTATAATAGTAATAAGCAATGTCATGCACAGTAAATATACAAATAACTTTATAAATAATAGTGTGCTGACTGCTGTCGCCGTCGTCGCTGACGACGGAGTGGAAACAGTGGAATCAGAACGCGCGTAGCGCGTACCCCTTCGTCCCCTTCCATCGCGCTCGCGAACCGATCCGATCGCCAAATCGAGCTTTCACGCTGTCGTGTAAAAGAGATAGATGCGTCGCAAGGCAACCGCCAAGGTCGATCTCTGTCTATTGTTGTCGCTCTCACTCTGGCTCGCACGCATGGGTCTGCCGTAACGTTACAATGTTTTGTGAACTGGAGCATATCGATTTATAAGACGTGTATCACGTCAGAATTTAAGCCACTATAATAAGAAAAAGAAAGCTTTATATTGGTTGGATCTGTCGAAAGTTACACGTTTCTTACTAATTGCAAAAATGAAATCTCTAAGTAAAGCCATTCCCGAATTTGCTAGTGGAGAAACGATAATTTAATAGGTTAGTTCCAAAGTTTCGGAATGAAGTGATCTTAAACTCCGTTTTTGGAAAATTTAAACAAATTGATCAGTGGCCACTTGATTGAGTGGCATACAACGTTTTATCCAACAAGCGGAAAAAATCGTTTTTTATGAGATAATAATTAATAAGCTTTGTGATTAAATCAAAGCTACATGCGCCTCAGTACCCTATAAATGCCAGAATGACTTGACAGTGACTTTTTTTACATTTTGGTTAAAGTAGGTTTTACCTTTAAATATAAATACTTTAAATATGAACGTGACCCATAATCCATAACTCACTAGTGTGTTAAAGATTATAACACACTAGTGTGTTATTTGATACATTACTTGTCTGAAATGACATTAATAATGACAGCCATAACTGTCATGTGTTGGATAATAGTTATTTAAGTCACAAGGAATGTTAACAGTCGATACATTCCCTGTGGTTTATTATATTTTTCACGCTGCCTTTGAAAATTTCTTCATAATTCCTCAAAAAATGAAATGTTTGATTTAGTTTGGATGTACGTCACTCTGACATAAGTTGACTGACATACGTGAGACTTACATATGTCAGTCTGACATATGAGTAACTAGGGCTAAATCAACTTGATTTATTCTTTTGAGTTTCCTAGATAAATGACAGTATTTACATTCCGTCGTCAAGGAAAAATAATACACGAATATTATTTGCCATTTTCATGCTACGTATCTATGCATATAAGAGCGATTTACGATAGCGGCAGCGTGAAAAGTAATTTATCCAAAGTCTAATGCGTTCGAAATTAGATCGAAACCTCCATTACGACTCAATGCAGCCCGAAGACCGTAAAGGCTAATCTTTCGCCGCTCCCTCGTCCGTCTTTAGCTCCGGTAATGGTCTTCGAACATTTCTTCTAATTTATATAACAGACAACAATATAAAGACAGTAATAAGCCGCGGGTTTCACACAATAAACGAAGCTCCCACAACGCTCGACTTACGCAATAATTCCAACTTAACAATTTCGTTTTTAAACGGTTCTGTTGTGTTTGTGTGTATGTGCCTGCCCACCATCGCTCAACTGACGATAATTAGTGAGCCCACATCGTACGAGAGAGAAAAAAATCATAATAATTACATTTAAACGATTTATAATAAAAGTCTAGTGCATGTCATAAATAATAACGTAGGTAGAGCAAACGACTTTATTTTCAATTTACAATGATATGATACTTAAATGGAAATCGACACAATGAACAATGGTGCTAAAATGATTTTAAATACTGGGAGATAGGCTTACATGGAACGCAACCGGCCCCATGAATATTAAACTCTACTTCTGTTGACATCACGTGAATCACAGCTGAATTGATTACCTCAGTATCGAATCTGTGCGACATCAATTACAATTGAGACAAATTGAGCACTTACGCACAGAACATAATAAAGACAGCATCCCAGAGTTCAAGGAGAAGTAATCTCGCCAAAATAATTTCAAATTGAGCTATTTCAAAGAACAAAAGGAGGTTGTCCAAGTTCTCACAGTTGGCCATGATGAGCAGAAGGAAGGAAAATCTTCCATGTCTTGCCAACACTTTATTTCAAAGAAGCTTGTTTGGCAATAGGTGTACCAAACAAGGATAATATAATCAGTTAATAATAGTCAAATTATTGTGATGGTACTGATTAAATATATTGTAACTTTTATTTCTAATTTATTTACACTGTTCTTAATTATACACTACACACTATTTCATTCATCTATGCTACTTCTGAATTAATCAAGTTATACAACACACTTAACTTTAATTTATTTGTACAACTCGCTTGTCCGTTTTTCGCCTTGATTATTCACTAGCGGCTTCACGCCTAATCTAATCTCCTTCGTACGCAGCGTTCACTTTTATAACCCTCCAGAACCTGCTAGTATTTGCACGATAATTATTTTCGCTAATTATGCTTCTCTAGAAACGCCCAGAAGGTAATAAATCGTTCTTTCCTTAATAAGATGTTGCGGGAACGTTGGGGACGTTTTTTTTATTGGATTCAATTAGCGGAGCACATTTTTTCGAATTTGAATCAGTCAATTCGCTAGCTGAAATCAGTCTAACCAACAATACCCAGGTAAGGCAGGAGTGTGAAACGTAGGTATTGATCCTAACGAATATTCAAAACATTACTGCTTGCTCTATAGACTTTTCCGCATTTTCCTCAAGTCTCTCATTCAAAATAAACGTAACTTAACTGTCAGTTGTTCGGTACAACAAGGGTCCTTCCTCAGTTTTTTGTTCCATTTTACCTACTTATCTTATTTTTTTTTTGAGACGCCGTTTCAGGAACTGATCGATCCACATAATCATGTTCTAATAATAACTCACCGAAATATCGTCGTGAAAAAAAAAAAAGAGTAATAAATATTACCCATCTGAGACACCTGTAATTTGTTAACCTGAACACTGACCTTGCCCATGGATCATTACCTGGAGTTTCGAAAAACATGATTCATGGCAGCACCGTCGTCGCAACAATAGCCTCCCACACGACCGAAATCGGAGTGTATGACAGGCGAGCGTGGGCCCAGGAATTGGATCAGGTCGTAAATGTGAGGATAGCAATGTATCGGTTTCATATTTGGTAGGTATTAAGTTTAATACTTTCCAAAGCGCACGGGTTTGTCACGCAATTAACACAGTCGTTATTATTCGCTGTTGTTATCTGGTGATCATTTTGTATGGACGTGAGAAAATAAGGAAAATATTTAAAAACACTGTTTAAAATGCAACAATTTAAAAAAAATAAAAAAACACGTTTTTGCCGAATTGTTCTTCTTCTAAGATTTTAAGTATTGAGTTTAGAAGAAAGTTGAAAAGAGAAAAAAGATGCAAAATAGCTTTCTACATAATATGACGTCAGTTAGAAATTCAAAAATTTATTAGCGGTTTTGCAAAATAGTAATAAACAAAAAAAAAATCGGCCCAAAAAAGTAGTTTCTTTATCTATTATTTTAAGCACTTTAAAATGAAGTTAGGACTTCAATATCGCAGATAGAAAATCTTGAAGTTATAATAAACAAATCCTGTAAATTTCGTTTTGATCGGTTAATTAGATTTTCCACAATAATTTTGCAATCTAGAAAAATCGAAAAATATTGAAAATTTTCAAAATTGTTTTCCCAATTTTCTTCCCACAAATCAATTTTCACAAAACTGCCTGAGCATATATAAGAGGGAACAAGCTTTCATGTCACGGTTTAAATGAAGTACAATAAACATTATTTCAAAATTCAGAAACAAACTGAAAAATGCATAATACTAATTTTGTGTCGTTGAAAGGATGGATGGAGTGTTATAACGTCAATAATTTAATTTTTTTATAACTAATTATAGAATTATAATTAATTTTTTATTTCTAATTTATTAATTATACACTACACACTACTTAATTTGTTTACTCTATTACTAAACTAATTAATTTATATAACACACTTAACTGTTTAATTTATTTGTACCATTCGCTTGACCGTTTTTCGCACTGTTTATTCTCTCGCGGCTTCACGTCTAATCTAATCTCTCCGACCGCAAGCCCGTCATTATATAGTACCTCCATTATGTCTCGAGACCTTTCTTGATAGAACTCGATCCTTCTTTTCGCTAATAATGTTTATCTAGAAACGCCCAGAAGGTAATAAATCATTCTTCCTTTACGGATCAATTAACGGAGCGCTTTGAAGTAACCGCCGAGGTCCGATAAGAGTAAACACGTTACGCGCTGCTGTTTACATTTCGCGTTACAATATGTAAATTTCCCCTCTCCGTCATTACCGGAGTGCCTCATTTCGTTTTATTAATGAAGAGTAGCTTAAAGGAGGACAAATATTATACATCACTATATCAAAATATAAACTAGTAAAGGCAACCTCCTTGTACACCTAGAACACTTAGAACCTACACTTAGAAGTACGTCGAAGTACGTGTTTGATCCTTGCCCCCTCGCGTTTCTAACGTACTTTAGAACATATCACATGACGTTCACGTGTCGGTTTTTAAGCAGAAGCTCGCTCTAAGAAGAAGTACGTCGAAGTACGTGTTTGATCCTTGCCCCCTCGCGTTTCTAACGTACTTTAGAACATATCACATGACGTTCACGTATCGGTTTTTAAGCAGGAGCTTGTTCTAAGAAGAAGTACGTCGAAGTACGTGTTCGATCCTTGCCCCCTCGCGTTTCTAACGTACTTTAGAACATATCACATGACGTTCACGTGTCGGTTTTTACGCAGGAGCTCGCTCTAAGAAGAAGTACATCGAAGTACGTGTTTGATCCTTGCCCCCTCGCGTTTCTAACGTACTTTAAAACCTATAACATGACGTTCACGTATCGGTTTTTAAGCAGGAGCTCGCTCTAAGAAGAAGTACGTCGAAGTACGTGTTCGATCCTTGCCCCCTCGCGTTTCTAACGTACTTTAGAACATATCACATGACGTTCACGTATCGGTTTTTAAGCAGGAGCTCGCTGTAAGGAAAAGTACGTCGAAGTACGTGTTTGATCCTTGCCCCCTCGCGTTTCTAACGTACTTTAGAACATATCACATGACGTTCACTTATAGGTTTTTAAGCAGGAGCTCGCTCTAAGAAGAAGTACGTCGAAGTACGTGTTTGATCCTTGCCCCCTCGCGTTTCTAACGTACTTTAGAACATATCACATGACGTTCACGTATCGGTTTTTAAGCAGGAGCTCGCTCTAAGAAGAAGTACGTCGAAGTACGTGTTCGATCCTTGCCCCCTCGCGTTTCTAACGTACTTTAGAACATATCACATGACGTTCACGTGTCGGTTTTTACGCAGGAGCTCGCTCTAAGAAGAAGTACGTCGAAGTACGTGTTTGATCCTTGCCCCCTCGCGTTTCTAACGTACTTTAGAACATATCACATGACGTTCACTTATAGGTTTTTAAGCAGGAGCTCGCTCTAAGAAGAAGTACGTCGAAGTACGTGTTTGATCCTTGCCCCCTCGCGTTTCTAACGTACTTTAGAACATATCACATGACGTTCACGTATCGGTTTTTAAGCAGGAGCTCGCTCTAAGAAGAAGTACGTCGAAGTACGTGTTCGATCCTTGCCCCCTCGCGTTTCTAACGTACTTTAGAACATATCACATGACGTTCACGTGTCGGTTTTTACGCAGGAGCTCGCTCTAAGAAGAAGTACGTCGAAGTACGTGTTTGATCCTTGCCCCCTCGCGTTTCTAACGTACTTTAGAACATATCACATGACGTTCACGTATCGGTTTTTAAGCAGGAGCTCGCTGTAAGGAAAAGTACGTCGAAGTACGTGTTTGATCCTTGCCCCCTCGCGTTTCTAACGTACTTTAGAACATATCACATCACGTTCACTTATAGGTTTTTAAGCAGGAGCTCGCTCTAAGAAGAAGTACGTCGAAGTACGTGTTTGATCCTTGCTCCCACGCGATTCTACCGTACTTTCAAGCATATTACATGTCGTTCACGTATCGGTTTTTAAGCAGGAGCTCGCTCCTAAGAACATCCTTTAATACCTCCCTGTAGTGGAAGTTTCCCTAACAAATCAACCTATCTTTCTCGACGAATTAGCTTATGGTTGGGTGGATCTCCTGATGAATTGTACCCTCTTATTTAGTTTTACCTGAAGTTCATAAACTGACGAATTGGCGTCCGTTCTTAAATTTCGCTTCAATAGAAATGACTTTAGAAAGCGAGTTTCGGCAAAGATTTTAATTATTTTATTTGTACGTGGTTCAAAGACATTATGTTACTTACTCAACGTATTCAGAACTTCATTGCAACATGTCTAACTAAGAAAAGTCCCAAATTCGTCTTGAATTATAATTTTTATGAAATTCATACATAAAACAGTTATATATTAGTTTAAATTGGGACGTATCACCAATATGATCAAACTTGAAATACTCTTAAAATTTCCATCATAGTTATACAAAATGGTGCCGTCCTATTTAGTCTTTTTAAGGCAATGTTTTACATACTGTAACGTTTATTGCTAATTTATTTACACTGTCCTAATTATACACTACACACTACTTAATTTATCTAAACTATTTCTAAACTAATTAATTTATATAACACACTTAACTTTTTAATTTATTTGTACCATCGTCTTGTCCGTTTTTCGCACTGTTTATTTACTCGCGGCTTCACGTCTAATCTAATCTCTCCGACCGCAAGCCCGCTTATATACATATCTCAATTGTATTCGCGATGATTCCTGAAAGAACTCGATCCTTCTTTTTCCTAATAATGTTTATCTAGAAACGCCCAGAAGGTAATAAATCATTCTCTCCTTAATAAGATGTTGCCGGAACGTTGGGGACATATATAGGATGGTTGATTACTACTTGAAGTAAGACATCTAACGAAATAGTATATTAAAGTACGAGTGGATATTGAGCTCTTTCAAACACGCGCGAGTTTTAGAGCCGGAGTGCTCGAAATAGAGCAAGTGCTTGAAAGAGCAGTTATCCACGAATACTTTACGAGATTTTTTTTTATTGGTACCATTATTTATACCAAAACCAAATGCATACCCAATATGATTAATTTAAATGACACTCGGGAAGCTTCGTGACGGCCCGTCGCACGTCGTGCCACCAATCGGCTTGTCCCGCTACGGCCAAAAACACTCTGTTATTGGTTGATATGGCCGTTGTTGATACGTTTCCATGGCGACTTTAAAACACGCGCGTGCGAAAAAGCCCGATTTACGCACGCCAAAGTATGTTTTAAATAACCATGTATCTACTCTAAATAAAAAAGTACAAATTTGAGGTTATGTTTGAAACTACCGAGAGCTATCACAACCAAGAGTCCGTTACATCAGGATGGTAATTCACTAGATATATAATGTTTTATGTCAGAACTAATCTTGTAAAAGCTACAAAATAAAATAAATTTATTCCCTAGGTAGGTATTATCATTATCTGTTTCACTTCAACACTCATAAGTCCAACACGAGGCTTCATTTAATCCATTCGTAATTATATGTAGGATTCAACGAGATTATTTTAATGAATGAACACGCTTACCTACTGAGTCCAGAGAAATGTACCATGAAATTATTCAATTTAAATGCATAATACTTAGCGGCTTTTAGAGCAGTGGAAAGCAAGCGGGGTGAACAGGTGTCCAAATATTTTTCAACACGTTATTGCATCCAGACTAATGAATATTAAGACAACGTCGGTCTCTTTCATCTCGCGTGCGATGACCCAAATCTTCATAATGACATAGTGACATAATCTTCCAAATCTGAAGGTACCTTTAGGATTTTATCTTTTGAAGAACTTAAATATACATAGTATTTACACTTTCCACACAATAAGACAACAAAGTCTTATTATTATAATATTATTATTATTATATAATTATCATCAAATTTTCGTTATGGTAATTATTCTATGCGAGCGCTAAAAAAATTAAATAAACACATTTTTTTACCTGCCCATTTTAACCCACCCAACCATTCTAACCCGTTATGTATTTAAGTTAATTTTAATTATTTTTTTCTTAATTTTTGGAAATTGAAAATATGTATCTACAAAAAATATCTGTATACTGACACATTACATCATTTAAGTGCTGATTAATTTTAAAGATTTTTAGGGCTACAGCCAACTTTGCTTATAATTACTTAACCCTAAGGGCCCATTCAAGCTCGTCAATTGATTTTGGAAAAATATGTACTCATATATGGTTATAAAGTGATATAATTATAGGTAAATAATTGAAAACACAAAAAAACGTTACCGAAAAAATTGAAACACTACGTACTAATTACCTTTTTGGCAATTAATCTGCATGAATTTCTCGCATTCAAATATTGTCTTATGGTGAATTCACCATAATTACATAGATGTGCTATTTTTCACCGTAAAATCTGATGTTGCTATCAGCTGAGTTCTTGTGGAACATGTAACCTCTTCATCCTCAATAAATCCATGTACGACGTAACGATTGAAAACTCACTTGGCATCACATCAGTCTTATAATATTGAGAGTAGAATTACGTTTCCTATGGAAAAATATAAAAAAACCAAATGAGGCACTCTGGGAATGACCGGGAGGGGAAGCATAGCTTTATATAAGATTCAGCCCACGATCGCAACCCCTAGAGCAGGCAATCGACAATACAAACACGAGTTGCCACCAAACAGTTAGCGCGACTCCTAAATAAATCACTTTTATCTACTTTGCATTACTAATGATCTCATTATTCATATTATTACACTACTTTTGGTAACTTTTAGTTTTGTTAAATTGGTACATCAGCCTGTCACGTAGACGTGCGTAGACGTCAAGGTTAAATTATTAGTATTTCAATAAATATAACTTTTAAAATTTCATGAATCTGCATTCTTGTCTTCCATTTCGCTCACGTAAGTAATTAGTTATTGAAGTTGTCCTAGGGCTACTAGATTTTCAAATTCAAATACGAAACGTTAATATCAGTGACGTCAGTGTAACCAACCCACGCAAAATTCCCTAGGGCAATACGAAAACTTGAACAGCCAAAATTTAATGAATTAATAAAGCGAAGTAGATAAAATAGTATATTACACTCGTTTAATAAGACGTATTGTTACACTCGTTCTATTAAAGCACTCCTAGCTTCGCTCGTCGTACTTTAAAACTCTCGTGTGACGATACTCCGTCTTATTAATCTAGTATAAATATAATGTACTTTATTCTCCTTTATACTTTTATCCAAGCCAAACCAAACAAACCTAACCTTCCGGATCGTAGTCGTAGGCCCAGAAACGTTTCCGTGAAGGATTTTCTCGTTCCGTGTAGATCTCAATCCAAGATGTCTACTGTCTGTATGTATAAAACTTGATCTTTGAGGAGGCAGTCAGGTGAAGGCCCAAAAGAAACGAACTATTCGAAAATTGTCAAGCTTTCGGGAACCACGTGTCCATCATCAGGACATCTGTAATACTATTTATTTTTTGATATCTTCTACTAAACCATAACAGTGCGACTACTTACTACCATATGTATAAAGATCATAGGATAAACGACTTTCAAGAGATATTCCTACAATTATTCATATGAGTGTTAACTTCGCATAAAATCTAATTTTGAATAAGTAGTATCGTTATTGCCATTATGTGAGGCTCGCAGACAGATGCTTCGGTACGAACCGAGTAGGAAATTTAGATAAGAATTCAAGCAAGCTGCGAAACTGTAGTAATTTCCCCGACCTGCAGGTTTCTGAAAAAGAATAACACCGTAATCTATATTCAGCACCTGCGCTCCCTCCTTAATATCTATAATACGGATTTTGATTCCGGCCGGGGATTTATTATCGAGTCCGAATTACGTTCGCGGCGTCTTGTTATTTTCGCGTACGAAGAAATTAATCTAGGTTGTAACCGCGAAAACCTTATTACGGTTATTAACGTGCCCAAAAGTGTTTCCGATAATGACCCGGTACGGAGAAAATTACCCGATTAAGGGTGCTTTGCGGACGCAATCTCTATGGTTAACAACTTTTTTAAGTCTCCAGACTCGAGGGCGGTCATTAACGCGACTTTTCGCATGTTTAACCAGATTCGTTTCGGGAATCGGGTTTATAACAGCTCCTCGAAATGTAATTATGCTGTTATAACAGAGGCGGAATGCTTTTGTGAATATCAACTTCGTTTGATCCTGCATTTGATAAGCGCTTAAGATTACGTTCGCTTGATCCGTCTGTTTGCGTACTGTTTTAAAAATAAATTCATCTAATTGCAGGTATAATGATTTAGTATGCCATGCTGTTGCTAGTGGTAACAGTGAACATTCAGGCAGTGCAAGTTGATTCTAAGCAGAATATATCTAATTTGGACAAGAGCTTTAAACATAAATGTCAGTTACCTTGGAAGATCAAATTTCCCGGAAATGAGCATTTTAAATCATCTTGAGTTTCATGTTGAGAGTCATGACATGCAGACTCCTCAACACGAGACACAAACTTAAGGAGCATACAAAATCTATAAAGCGTACCTAAAAATAGACAAAATGTATATGACTCATCTCTCTGGATCGTAACGTTGCTCCAGTTTTGTAATATTATCTTGTTGTACATTACATTGTTCTTTAACTTTATTGTAACGAAGCCGATTTTCGAGAGTCGAGGGTAGACCACCCACCGTACAGTTAATCCCGAAATCAAACCTATCTCTGATAGATGGCGGCCGATAAGGCAACGTTCAATCTACCATCGCTCAAACATCCCTAAATTTAGGCAACCTCCCCCCTCAAAGTGTCCTGTACCTGAGTTAATCCAAGGTCAGAACCAATACTTACTTGTCTGTGACAAGCCGTACGTTATTCGTATTTTTCTGATATCCGTTTCCGATACATGTAATTGTGCACGTTACCGACCGCTAGTTTTAAACCGACCGAATTATTCGTTATTTGTTACGTAACAGTCCGATTGTGAACGTACTACCGACCGATATAATTGTGAACGTTACCGACCGTTAGATCTAGACCGACCGACACCGTCCGATTGTGAACGTACCACCGACCGAATTATATGTAGCTGTGATCGTTCCGCCGTTATATGTTACGTAATTGTCCGTTACCGACCGATATATGTGAGTTAGTGAGTGGTTACAATATAAATATCATATTTCTACTTAGTGAAGCTATTACTCGGCAGTTCTGAAAATACTTATCATTCTCTTAAAGTGATATAAACTACATCGGTCTTGAATTTTTAATTAAAATTTAAAAGTATAATTTATCACATTTTATTGCGAGGAACTGAAATGAAATCGGAGACGGTACGGTCCGCGTCGTATTTCCTGCGATTTAACTGAACCACGCTCGTCGCAGTTTCATCGAGCTTTTTTAATAACTATTCATCTGCTCCAATATTTCACGGCGACATTTATTGAGATAATTTCGCCATAATCCTCTGCCCACCATCGAGCCTCGGCCACATATAATGTATCATACATTATTATGCGCGACATGCTCTTTGAAAATATACGAGGGAATATATTATTTTTCCTTTTTATTAAAACGGAACGTTGTTAGTGGTAGCAACAGGCAGGCCATTGTCGAGACTGGCAACTGGTCCACTTGTCAATTCTCGTTATATTTTAATTTAATGAGTCAGGCGGGTCGTCGCCACACCAGAGGAACGGGAGAGCGGCTTCCGAACAATACTCCTCTATTTCAACAATTATTATCATTAGCGAATTGAATAACTTCAGTCTGATGGCTTAGTGACTTACGGCCTGATGCACTGTAATTATTGCCAACGGAACGTTCCTTGCATACCAATACCGATTGCTATGTAATTGAAGACTTGCGTGTCAAATTAAGATAAGATTTGTTAAGAATGAAATCTATGGGTTCCTAATTGATGAAGTGGTTTATGTGTATTTTATGTGTTTCGTTCTAGTGCAGTGACTCTCCTTCTCGTAGAATGTAAATTGTATGCCTTCCAATTAAACGTGAAACTTTTGCCTTTGGCTTCTTTTACTGCGTGTTTCATTTAAATTCATTAAAAATTTTTCCATGAAAACCCTTAAGGCCGTTCCATATGTATAGCCCTATACTGCCCAATGCAAATTTCCTTCTATGATCAATCTTCAAATTTCTTTCACTATATTCAGTTCTCATCTTGCAATGTCACGCAAGATCGATTCCTGTTTTCAAAAATATATTAACATTTCATAAAATTTTGATTTTAATATGGCATTTAATCGAAATTGTCATAATCTAATTTTCAAATTCCGAATGAGACTAATTGTCGATTAGTCTTATATCAATTTAATTTATTGAAATTTCATAAAATATATGAAAATATTCAAAGAGTATGATGGAAAATAATGAAACGTGGGACGCAGGAACAATAAATAGTTTAATTTTTCGTTGAACATATTTTCAGAAATATTTCCATTTCCGTTCAATGTTTTCAATGTATTACAAACCAAGAAAAATGATATTGCTTTTTGCTTAAAAACAAGTAGATGATTTTAAGGGGGGCGGAGGAAGTTTGGGCCGCGACCACATGGGCTGATGGGAATTTTGGGCGGCATGACCGAAAAGGTGGTTTTATTATACAGGTATTTTGGGCAGTAAAGGAAGACCCTGGCGTATTGGTGGTTGAATTAGGAATCTTTATCACGGATATATTAAAGGGCAAGGAAATGGGTAAGGGCATGAATACGCAAATTACGGGAAATCCCATCTAAAAGGGCAAGGCAAATCCTTGCTGAACGTTCCTACCGATACACTTCTTATCTGACTTAAGTCGCGGCCCAAATTTCTTGTAAGCTTATTTGACCTTTGAATTAAAGCAGGTACCCTAATTATTTGCGGCCGAAAGTTCGCCCGCCGTTTTAGGGCGGGTGGTCGAATAGTACCAGGCCGATTAGAGAGGTAGATGGATTAAAGTACGGCTACTTTTGTCTGTCATTTATAACTGCGATTCGGTTGATTGGCTGTTTTAATCAGGAATTAACTTAATCCGATGTTTAATCCGGACCAAAAGTACTAGCCCTAACAGATGTAAGTGGCTGGATCACCCTGGCAGCGCAGGACGCTTAATCTCATCTGTTTATCCTCCCTAACAAGCATTGGCGAATTCACCAGAAGTTACACGTAATATAATGATTTTGAAAATATTTTTCTCAAAAATTGCCCAATTTCTAGACCGGAAAGTATCTCCTATGTATTTTTAAGCCTTTTTCCCAGTGTTTCCTGAAGATAAAAAAAACTCGCGGTCCCGGTAATCGTGGTCTGCCCAAGAAGAGAAGTACCTAGTAACGAACGTTAACTTATTGCTTACTTTTGGGTAAATTTTCATTTGATCTCAGTGGAGTAATGATAAGCTAATGATAAATAGGACTGTGGAAGATGTTCAAAAAGACATCAAATTTTCGTCGCCTGTGTGGATACGTCTCATTCCGAGAGTGTTTTTCCTGATGGAGTCGTTGCTTTTGAGGTCATTTACTTCGTAATTATCGCGAGACGTCTATAGCAAAGTAAGCTAGATGCCATCGCTCCTGGATACATATAAATGGAAAAAATGTGAGATCGTCTTCGATTCGAACCGATCGTAACATGGCGACGCGTTTCGGATTTTTTTCACCGTTGCAATTCTCAGTATTCGTCCACTTTCACACTCTCCCATCACTTAACTCCCTGACACTCCTTTGTGTGTTCGCACTCTGCGAAAAAAAACACCTTTTATATCGCTTTTTGTCTTATTGCCGTCATTATAACGTGTGGCGGCCGCGGACGAGAGAGGCGGCTTGTAAAATCGCGAAATAAGTATCACTAAAAAGAGGTAAAAAGTTATATTCTAGGAAATATCGCGTCCGAAGGAGATAATCCGCGGCGAAATTAGAGAGAAAAGGCCGAGGTCGTAAAAGCCGAGCTTGCATCGAGCGAAAGTGCGCCCAACGCGACCGAAGGTTTAGGGCTCCTTTTCGTCCGTCGACGGGACGTCGTTGGTCCCGTTCCGAACGAGAGGATCGCCTAACGCGAATAATCACACGTGATTCTCATTGTCACGTCCGGAGTGACACGGGCTAACTCGGTGAATTACCGCGATCCCGGGGAGTACCTATACGTGTGCCTTGTCAGGGGTCACCCGATTAGATACGGACGAACGGAGGTCGGAATGGCACACACGATTACGGCGGAACGTGCGTCGAGACATCTCTCGCACGGTCTGAGAGAAAAAGAGCAAAAGACGGATACGTTCGTTTTTTTCCCCTCTCGTTTCGCCAAAGCCACCGTATCGATGAGTTCGAGGGGAACGATCGCGGGAGAAATCGAAAGAGCAATACGAGCCCACCACCGTCCCTAAACGTTAAATTCTTGTTTCGATTCGAATCCCTCACATTGGAGGATTTTTGAGAAAGCTGGCTCATCTCGTGGAAAGACCAGCTTTCTCAGTGAGTCACATTCCATTGATTGACCCTTTGTGATGAATACTGACAAACTTCTTCTTCCTCTTCTTTTGTTGCTTATATGTCCTGCGCTGCCAGGGTGATCCAGCCACTTACATCTCTTAGTCTTCTCCTAAAGAGTAACGCCTTGGTTCGATTCGAACCCCTCACATTGGAAGATTTTTGAAAAAGCTGGCTCATCTCGTGGAAAGACCAACTTTCTCCGTGAGTCACTTTCCATTGATTGACACTTTGTGATGAATACTGACAAACTTCTTCATCCTCTTCTTCTTTGCTTATATGTCCTGCGCTAACAGGGTGATTCAGCCACATACATCTTTTAGTCTTCTCCTAAAGGTTAACGCCTTGGTTCGATTCGAATCCCTCATATTGGAGGATTTTTGAGAAAGCTGGCTCTTCCCTTGAAAAGACCCAGCTTTCTCATTAAGTCACCTTCCATTTATTGACACTTTGTGATGAATACTGACAAACTACTTCATCCTCTTCTTCTTTGCTTATATGTCCTGCGCTGCCAGGGTGATCCAGCCACTTACAACTCTTAGTCTTCTCCTAAAGAGTAACGCATTGGATCGATTCGAATCCCTCAGATTGGAGGATTTTTGAGAAAGCTGGCTCTTCCCTTGAAAAGACCCAGCTTTCTCATTAAGTCACCTTCCATTTATTGACACTTTGTGATGAATACTGACAAACTACTTCATCCTCTTCTTCTTTGCTTATATGTCCTGCGCTGCCAGGGTGATCCAGCCACTTACAACTCTTAGTCTTCTCCTAAAGAGTAACGCATTGGATCGATTCGAATCCCTCAGATTGGAGGATTTTTGAGAAAGCTGGCTCTTCCCTTGAAAAGACCCAGCTTTCTCATTAAGTCACCTTCCATTTATTGACACTTTGTGATGAATACTGACAAACTACTTCATCCTCTTCTTCTTTGCTTATATGTCCTGCGCTGCCAGGGTGATCCAGCCACTTACAACTCTTAGTCTTCTCCTAAAGAGTAACGCATTGGATCGATTCGAATCCCTCAGATTGGAGGATTTTTGAGAAAGCTGGCTCATCTCGTGGAAAGACCAGCTTTCTCAGTGAGTCACATTCCATTGATTGACCCTTTGTGATGAATACTGACAAACTTCTTCTTCCTCTTCTTTTGTTGCTTATATGTCCTGCGCTGCCAGGGTGATCCAGCCACTTACATCTCTTAGTCTTCTCCTAAAGAGTAACGCCTTGGTTCGATTCGAACCCCTCACATTGGAAGATTTTTGAAAAAGCTGGCTCATCTCGTGGAAAGACCAACTTTCTCCGTGAGTCACTTTCCATTGATTGACACTTTGTGATGAATACTGACAAACTTCTTCATCCTCTTCTTCTTTGCTTATATGTCCTGCGCTAACAGGGTGATTCAGCCACATACATCTTTTAGTCTTCTCCTAAAGGTTAACGCCTTGGTTCGATTCGAATCCCTCATATTGGAGGATTTTTGAGAAAGCTGGCTCTTCCCTTGAAAAGACCCAGCTTTCTCATTAAGTCACCTTCCATTTATTGACACTTTGTGATGAATACTGACAAACTACTTCATCCTCTTCTTCTTTGCTTATATGTCCTGCGCTGCCAGGGTGATCCAGCCACTTACAACTCTTAGTCTTCTCCTAAAGAGTAACGCATTGGATCGATTCGAATCCCTCAGATTGGAGGATTTTTGAGAAAGCTGGCTCTTCCCTTGAAAAGACCCAGCTTTCTCATTAAGTCACCTTCCATTTATTGACACTTTGTGATGAATACTGACAAACTACTTCATCCTCTTCTTCTTTGCTTATATGTCCTGCGCTGCCAGGGTGATCCAGCCACTTACAACTCTTAGTCTTCTCCTAAAGAGTAACGCATTGGATCGATTCGAATCCCTCAGATTGGAGGATTTTTGAGAAAGCTGGCTCATCTCGTGGAAAGACCAGCTTTCTCAGTGAGTCACATTCCATTGATTGACCCTTTGTGATGAATACTGACAAACTTCTTCTTCCTCTTCTTTTGTTGCTTATATGTCCTGCGCTGCCAGGGTGATCCAGCCACTTACATCTCTTAGTCTTCTCCTAAAGAGTAACGCCTTGGTTCGATTCGAACCCCTCACATTGGAAGATTTTTGAAAAAGCTGGCTCATCTCGTGGAAAGACCAACTTTCTCCGTGAGTCACTTTCCATTGATTGACACTTTGTGATGAATACTGACAAACTTCTTCATCCTCTTCTTCTTTGCTTATATGTCCTGCGCTAACAGGGTGATTCAGCCACATACATCTTTTAGTCTTCTCCTAAAGGTTAACGCCTTGGTTCGATTCGAATCCCTCATATTGGAGGATTTTTGAGAAAGCTGGCTCTTCCCTTGAAAAGACCCAGCTTTCTCATTAAGTCACCTTCCATTTATTGACACTTTGTGATGAATACTGACAAACTACTTCATCCTCTTCTTCTTTGCTTATATGTCCTGCGCTGCCAGGGTGATCCAGCCACTTACAACTCTTAGTCTTCTCCTAAAGAGTAACGCATTGGATCGATTCGAATCCCTCAGATTGGAGGATTTTTGAGAAAGCTGGCTCTTCCCTTGAAAAGACCCAGCTTTCTCATTAAGTCACCTTCCATTTATTGACACTTTGTGATGAATACTGACAAACTACTTCATCCTCTTCTTCTTTGCTTATATGTCCTGCGCTGCCAGGGTGATCCAGCCACTTACAACTCTTAGTCTTCTCCTAAAGAGTAACGCATTGGATCGATTCGAATCCCTCAGATTGGAGGATTTTTGAGAAAGCTGGCTCATCTCGTGGAAAGACCAGCTTTCTTAGTGGGTCACTTTCCATTGATTGACACTTTGTGATGAATACTGACAAACTTCTTCTTCCTCTTCTTCTTTGTTTATGTGTCCCGCGCTGCCAGGGTGATCCAGCCACTTACATCTCTTAGTCTTCTCCTAAAGAGTAACGCCTTGGTTCGATTCGAATCCCTCACATTGGAGGATTTTTGAAAAAACTGGCTCTTCTCGTGAAAAGGCCAACTTTCTCAGTGAGTCACTTTCCATTGATTGACACTTTGTGATGAATACTGACAAACTTCTTCTTCCTCTTCCTCTTTGCTTATATGTCCTGCGCTGCCAGGGTGATCGAGCCACTTACATCTCCTAAAGAGTAACGCCTTGGTTCGATTCGAATCCCTCACATTGGAGGATTTTTGAGAAAGCTGGCTCTTCTCGTGAAGAGATCAGCTTTCTCAGGGAGTCACCTTCCATTTATTGACACTTTGTGATGAATACTGACAAACTTCTTCTTCCTCTTCTTCTTTGCTTATATGTCCTGTGCTGCCAGGGTGATCCAGCCACTTACATCTCTTAGTTTTCTCCTAAAGAGCAACGCCTTGGTTCGATTCGAATCCCTCACATTGGAAGATTTTTGAGAAAGCTGGCTCATCTCGTGGAAGGACCAGCTTTCTCAGTGAGTCACTTTCCATTGATTGACACTTTGTGATGAATACTGACAAACTTCTTCATCCTCTTCTTCTTTGCTTATATGTCCTGCGCTAACAGGGTGATTCAGCCACATACATCTTTTAGTCTTCTCCTAAAGGTTAACGCCTTGGTTCGATTCGAATCCCTCATATTGGAGGATTTTTGAGAAAGCTGGCTCTTCCCTTGAAAAGACCCAGCTTTCTCATTAAGTCACCTTCCATTTATTGACACTTTGTGATGAATACTGACAAACTACTTCATCCTCTTCTTCTTTGCTTATATGTCCTGCGCTGCCAGGGTGATCCAGCCACTTACAACTCTTAGTCTTCTCCTAAAGAGTAACGCATTGGATCGATTCGAATCCCTCAGATTGGAGGATTTTTGAGAAAGCTGGCTCTTCCCTTGAAAAGACCCAGCTTTCTCATTAAGTCACCTTCCATTTATTGACACTTTGTGATGAATACTGACAAACTACTTCATCCTCTTCTTCTTTGCTTATATGTCCTGCGCTGCCAGGGTGATCCAGCCACTTACAACTCTTAGTCTTCTCCTAAAGAGTAACGCATTGGATCGATTCGAATCCCTCAGATTGGAGGATTTTTGAGAAAGCTGGCTCATCTCGTGGAAAGACCAGCTTTCTCAGTGAGTCACATTCCATTGATTGACCCTTTGTGATGAATACTGACAAACTTCTTCTTCCTCTTCTTTTGTTGCTTATATGTCCTGCGCTGCCAGGGTGATCCAGCCACTTACATCTCTTAGTCTTCTCCTAAAGAGTAACGCCTTGGTTCGATTCGAACCCCTCACATTGGAAGATTTTTGAAAAAGCTGGCTCATCTCGTGGAAAGACCAACTTTCTCCGTGAGTCACTTTCCATTGATTGACACTTTGTGATGAATACTGACAAACTTCTTCATCCTCTTCTTCTTTGCTTATATGTCCTGCGCTAACAGGGTGATTCAGCCACATACATCTTTTAGTCTTCTCCTAAAGGTTAACGCCTTGGTTCGATTCGAATCCCTCATATTGGAGGATTTTTGAGAAAGCTGGCTCTTCCCTTGAAAAGACCCAGCTTTCTCATTAAGTCACCTTCCATTTATTGACACTTTGTGATGAATACTGACAAACTACTTCATCCTCTTCTTCTTTGCTTATATGTCCTGCGCTGCCAGGGTGATCCAGCCACTTACAACTCTTAGTCTTCTCCTAAAGAGTAACGCATTGGATCGATTCGAATCCCTCAGATTGGAGGATTTTTGAGAAAGCTGGCTCTTCCCTTGAAAAGACCCAGCTTTCTCATTAAGTCACCTTCCATTTATTGACACTTTGTGATGAATACTGACAAACTACTTCATCCTCTTCTTCTTTGCTTATATGTCCTGCGCTGCCAGGGTGATCCAGCCACTTACAACTCTTAGTCTTCTCCTAAAGAGTAACGCATTGGATCGATTCGAATCCCTCAGATTGGAGGATTTTTGAGAAAGCTGGCTCATCTCGTGGAAAGACCAGCTTTCTTAGTGGGTCACTTTCCATTGATTGACACTTTGTGATGAATACTGACAAACTTCTTCTTCCTCTTCTTCTTTGTTTATGTGTCCCGCGCTGCCAGGGTGATCCAGCCACTTACATCTCTTAGTCTTCTCCTAAAGAGTAACGCCTTGGTTCGATTCGAATCCCTCACATTGGAGGATTTTTGAAAAAACTGGCTCTTCTCGTGAAAAGGCCAACTTTCTCAGTGAGTCACTTTCCATTGATTGACACTTTGTGATGAATACTGACAAACTTCTTCTTCCTCTTCCTCTTTGCTTATATGTCCTGCGCTGCCAGGGTGATCCAGCCACTTACATCTCCTAAAGAGTAACGCCTTGGTTCGATTCGAATCCCTCACATTGGAGGATTTTTGAGAAAGCTGGCTCTTCTCGTGAAGAGATCAGCTTTCTCAGGGAGTCACCTTCCATTTATTGACACTTTGTGATGAATACTGACAAACTTCTTCTTCCTCTTCTTCTTTGCTTATATGTCCTGTGCTGCCAGGGTGATCCAGCCACTTACATCTCTTAGTCTTCTCCTAAAGAGCAACGCCTTGGTTCGATTCGAATCCCTCAGATTGGAAGATTTTTGAGAAAGCTGGCTCATCTCGTGGAAGGACCAGCTTTCTCAGTAAGTCACTTTCCAATGATTGACACTTTGTGATGAATACTGACAAACTTCTTTATCCTCTTCTTCTTTGCTTATATGTCCTGCGCTGCCAGGGTGATCCAGCCACTTACATCTCTTAGTTTTCTCCTAAAGAGCAACGCCTTGGTTCGATTCGAATCCCTCACATTGGAAGATTTTTGAGAAAGCTGGCTCATCTCGTGGAAGGACCAGCTTTCTCAGTGAGTCACTTTCCATTGATTGACACTTTGTGATGAATACTGACAAACTTCTTCTTCCTCTTCTTCTTTGCTTATATGTCCTGCGCTGCCAGGGTGATCCAGCCACTTACATCTCTTAGTCTTCTCCTAAAGAGCAACGCCTTGGTTCGATTCGAATCCCTCAGATTGGAAGATTTTTGAGAAAGCTGGCTCATCTCGTGGAAGGACCAGCTTTCTCAGTAAGTCACTTTCCAATGATTGACACTTTGTGATGAATACTGACAAACTTCTTTATCCTCTTCTTCTTTGCTTATATGTCCTGCGCTGCCAGGGTGATCCAGCCACTTACATCTCTTAGTCTTCTCCTAAAGAGTAAGGAAAATGGAATTCGTGTGAATATCCTATAGCGTAACGTTAAATACCGGTTAAATAAAAAATGGGTAAAAAGTTAAAATGTAAAAATTGCCAAAATTGAAAAAACCTATTTCTCTATGTTGCACACATAGATGTAATATGCTATGCGTCAATTGCTATCACTATGACAATGTAATTGGAGGTTTCAGGAAACGAGTCCCTGAAAACATATCCTCTTTTTGAGGTCTCACCTTTTAAAAGTGACCCATTTTGTTCAGAAGATTAAATGGGTAAAATTTAAAATATAAAAATTCCCAAAATTGGAAAAACCTATTTCCCTCTGTTACATACATAGACTTGATCTAATATACACCAATTACTACCACTAGGACAATATAATTGGAGGTTTCAGGAAACCAGTCCCTGAAAACATATCTTCTTTTTTTTTGGAAGTCTCACCTTTTAAAAGTGACCCATTTTGTTCAGAAGATTAAATGGGTAAAATGTTAAAATGTACAAATTGCTAAAATTGGAAAAACCCATTTACCTATATTGAATGTTTAGTAGCGGGGGAAAGTTACTCAATTCAACACTGCTAATGAAATTTGGGGCTCATAGCAGTTATCTTCTTCTTTGTTTATATGGCCAGCGCTGCCAGATTAACAAATATAAACGCTGAAAACAATATGTTATACCAGAATACGTTCTTGACGGTTTTGACACGAAACGTAAAAGTCTCATCTTCAATATTTTTGTTAGTAGGATTCATCAAACAGCTATATGGTCGTCCACTGCAGGACATAACCCTCCCGTAAATGTTTCCATCTCTCTCTATCCCGTGCCGCATTCATCCAGTTCGTGTGAATGCGCTTCAGATCATCCGACCATCTAGTGGGTGGTCTGCCTCCGTTGCGAAGTGCATGGTCTCTAGGTCTCCATTCAGTTATTTTTCTTGTCCATCTACCATCGTTCATTCTAGCCACGTGGCCTGCCCAGTTCCATTTAAGATTTGATATTTTTTCAATGGCATCTGTCACTCCAGTTCTCTTTCTCACCACCGCATTCGGAACTCTATCTTTCAGAGAGAGACCCAACATAGCTCTTTCCATGCTTCTCTGTGTCACTCTTATTTTGTTTGCCGTTTGCTTTGTTAGTGTCATTGTTTCGGCTCCATATGTTAACACTGGCAGAACACAGGGGTTATTTTTGACATATGGGAATATTGGATCTTAAGATGTGGCTTAGTTTTCCAAAGGCTATCCAGGTGAGAACAATTCTTCTGCCAATTGGTCTCATGGATAAGTTTGGTGTAACGATGGTCGATTCTACAATCTGCGAGGGCCTGGAGCATACTTCGATGATCCACTGTATCAAAAGCTTTTTCGTAGTCCACGAAAACGAGCACCAAAGGCTTATTGTACTCTATGCATTTTTCAATAAGAATTTTCACTGTGTGGAGATGATCATTGGTGCCATAGCTCTTACGGAATCCTGCCTGTTCGTTTGATTGATAGAGATCAAATTTCGTTGTTAGCCTTTTGGTAGTGATTCTCATGAAGAGTTTGTAAATCTGCGAAACTAAGCTGATTGGCCTGTAGTTTTGAATTTTGGCTATATCACCCTTCTTATGCAGCAATACTATGATGGCCTTGTCCCATTCTTCAGGCGTTGTAGTATTTCTCAGTCAAGCATTGTACAGTTTGCACAGTATCTTTAGTAGTACTGCTCCTCCAATTTTGATGTTTTCAATGCTAACTCCGTCGTCTCCGGGCGGTTTGTTTTTAGTTGGATTACTGAGTACAAATCGCTCGTCGACTTTAACATAAGAAAAATCATGACTTAGTTAAGAATAACTTAAGGAAGATTTGGGTATCGCTTATCTGAATATTACCATAAGTAAGTTACAGTCATATGGCCATTTCTTTAACAAGTACCTTCTATGAAATGATACCCAAATTCCCACTTATCTCAGGTAGGTAACACCAAAGACAAAATGTGTTATAATAATCGTTTTTGATAATATTTTGGGATATGGAAATTTTTGAATTCGTATATAGTAAAGATTATAATTTGTAATTACGTGCTAAATATATATAATACCTGTTAAAAATTTATTAACCATCAAAAAAGAACCAAAATATTCCGATAACTACTCTAGCGACCAGACAAGCTCACACAAAATGCATCGATATATTTTTTTTATTAATCTAACATATGTTAAGTACTCATTATTTGAAGAAACAACTTGTAATATGACCCCATTTCAAACATCTATTTTCTCCTTTTTTGATATGATGAACAAACCGCCCGCGTCTAATTTAAAATGCCCAATGGCGTGACGTGTCCGTACCGTTCAAGCATCCTGACATATCTGGACCTCATTTGAAAACTAATTAAGTCGAAACTCTCTTAAACGCTGCTAGAACCTTCCAATTAAAACAGTTATTCGTAGTTTTTTTTTACCGGGCAATAAATCATTCCGTTTTTATACACGTTAGAAGGACGGTAAATTATTTTTTGATGATCGCATTTAATTAAAATTATTTTTCTCGGTTCCCTCGGCGTCTCCTCATTGTTTTATACTACTTAGGTGAGTTAGAGGTGTATAGAGGTGCGTTATGAATATTAACCACATCCGGGATCTGTAACGATCCTGCCACAATTTAAAATACATACTTGCATTTTACTATTCTAAATAATTTAAGACGTGACGTCCGTACTAATTGACTAACACTGTCTTGCGACGTTTTCGATGACTTTTCGGTTTTAAATACATATTTATTAGGCTCCTTATTAACATCGTATATCTTCTCCTACTACCAGACTACAGATTAACTTTAAGTGAGGCGTTAAATAAGCGTAAATTAAAATTTTAGTTGTTATCGTTACCGATAAATATTTTTCCATGATTCGCTTATGAATATTAATGACGGCACCTTGACATTCAGGAAAGATGTGCAGAGAGGATTCAGACTTCAAACAGAATGATGAAAATGTATTGCATCCCAGACTTTCTAAATAGTAAAAATTATTTAAGCAACTTTAGCATTAATGTGTCGTCAACGCAGTTATTAATTAATCAATACATTATTTCTCCTTCTATGTCTCCCGAGGAGAAGAAAATGAATTCATAGAATGAAATTTTAATTTTTCACGCTTGTCATTTTTAAATCTCAATCATCTAGCACAGCACTCAACCGTTTCGAATCGCAATAGATACACAAATGCTTGGAGCTAATGAAACGAGCGTTGTCCAAAAGGAATTGCATCACATCGAGAAACCTTACGTTATTCATAAGACGTGAGGCGCTAATTACCGAATTAGAAGTAAATAAATGTTATACAAACATATCCTCTCTTTTGAATTCATCAAATACATGACATGGCTTTCATCGACAAGTGGATGTTATGTACTTTCGGTCAGAAGAGGGACGGCCTAGCCCAAGTGATCGTATATGATTTCTGGATATTTACCTCAACTATTACCTCAACTTTAGTAATTGTAAGCGTATATATCTAGTATTCCATTGTTAGCGCCGTTGTCCTAGCAACCAACCTGAGAAAGAGGAACGCACGCACGATGTGTCAGTCGGTGTGGTTCGCTTGACAGCGCCGAGAGCGAACGTATGTAAATCAACAGTACGAATAAACGGTTATGAAGTGAAGTAAGCCATCAATCCACCCCGAAGTAACCTTACATAATGAACTACTTAAGTCCATAACTAAACTTTTTAACAAATGCCTAGATGAAGCAACAACCCCAGAGAAGTGGAATAACGCTATCATTGTTATTATACACAAGAAGGGTAGTATCATCGACCTACAAAATTACAGACCAATCAGTCTACTTACACATCTGTATAAGCTTTTCACATAACAGCGGGACTTACGAATAAACTGGACTTATATCAGCCAAGAGAACAGGCGGGCTTTAGAGCTGGATATGGAACAAATGACCACTTACAGGTTATAAAGTCACTGATAGAGAAATGTGTGGAATACAATAAACCTCTAGTCCTCACGTTTGTAGACTATGAAAAACCGTTCGATTCCATAAATCACTACGAAATGCTTACAGCCCATGCTGACTGTCGTATAGATCATCGATATATCTCCTTACTACGACATATTTACGAACACGCAACAGCAACAGTGAGACTTCACGAAGAGAAAAACCAGTTTAAAATCGAAAGGGGTGATACAATATCTCCCAAGCTCTTTACAACGTTATTAGAGTATATGTTTAAAAAGCTCGACATGGGAAATAGAGGCATACGTGTGGACGGGGAAAGGCTAAACCACCTGCGTTTCGCTGACGATATTGTACTAATCACAGATCACCTACATGAGGCATCCGAAATGCTCTCAGAGTTGTCAACTGTCTCCCAACAAGTTGGATTAAAGATCAACACCGCTAAAACAGTATTTATGACAAACTTAGTCCCCAGCTGCAACCTAAAACTAGGGGGAAGAGAAATCCAATTTGTAACCTCCTATAAATATCTAGGGCACGAAATACGAATCGGAAGAGACAACCAGACCTGCGAACTGAGCAGACGAATAGGATTAACCTGGGCTGCCTTCGGAAAATTAAAACACGTTTTCAAGTCTGATATTCCAGTAAGTGTTAAACGCAAAGTTTATGATCAGTGTGTCCTTCCGGTACTGACATATGGCTCCGAGACACTAACACTTACCCAAAGGACTGCCAACAGAATAAAAGTGACCCAACGAGCCATGGAAAGGTCTATGCTGGGAATAAGCCTGAGAGATCGGATTTCAAATGAGGAGATACGAAGAAGAAGTAAAGTCGCAGATGCTGTGGATAGAGTAACACGCTTAAAATGGAACTGGGCAGGCCATGTCGCAAGGATGTCAGACAATAGATGGACAAAAAGGATATTGGAGTGGCGCCCTAGAGACGAAGCATGCAGAAGCAGAGGCAGACCGCCAACCAGATGGACAGACGACATAAAAAGGATCTCCACAATTTGGATTCAGGATGCCCAAAACCGTACAAATTGGAAAAGGTTAAGAGAGGCCTATGTCCAGCAGTGGACGAGATGAGGCTGTGAAAGAAGAAGAAGAAGACCTCAACACATAACTCAATGAGAGGTGAACAGGAAAGATAGTAAGCACCTTGGCAGAGCTGTGGAAATGTGACTGGTATTTTAGTAAATAGTAAGATATTTTCCACATTAGTAGAAAAGTCATTTTGGAAGACTTCCAAAAGCTATGAAAATATTTATGGAAATTCCAAATAAGTATCGACTTGACTCACCCAAAAGGTATGCTATCTAAGCTATGCACGTAAACCTTCCATTACAAATCCGACGGTTATATGCACAATTAACGTCGGAAAGCTCTTTAATTAGAAAGATCTCATTTTCCGGTCACAAAACCACGTCTTAATATATCTCGTAGTACCTAGGTGGACGGAGGATACTCCTCTTACATTTCGTATCACGTAACGATTTTCACAAGGAAGTACTTGTGACAGAGCTTACAGTTATAGTTAAATATCTCGATTGGAACATTCCTCTTCCTTCGCCGTCCTTGTCTCTGAGAGGGTGCTCTTGAGAGGCAAACCAAATAGTACCACCATATGCTCTGCGAGCGAGATACGGAATTTCTCACGGGAGAAACAATCAGTACTTTTATTAAAATAAAGAAATTATACAGAACTTAAGATATCATGGGGATGCAGGTAGAGAGATTTTTGTAGGAAAAGGCCTTAATATTTTGAACTCAATGAATTAGGCATAGATACAAGACGAAGAAAGACTTAGGTCAAATGGGTCGAAGACAACTCAACTGCTAATTCAAGAAAATATTGCTTGCCAAAAGTATAGGGTAATTAGTACTTTTCATAAATAAATATTCATTTTAATATTTGCAAAAAAGGTAAGGTTTTCTGTAGCTAATTTCGCTAGCAAATACAAAATTGAACTGAAGTGAAGGTGAATTTTACGAAATATTGTTGACGCCTCATCTTGAACTGAGCTTTCTACTTAAATTTATCGGCATATGTCGTTAAGCATCAGCATAATTGTTGTGTTCACCTTTTTCCATACGTTTATAATTTAATATTCATATTAATCTGATGACGTCATATCTTCGAGCTTGTAAAGTTAAAAAACGGGAAGTATGTCAAATATTTTCTGAACTATTTTCTAGAAAAACATTTGTAACAATTTGTCAAATTTCATAGAGTAGTTTAGGGATGCAGGATGGATACACATTTTATAATAGAGATTTGTACTTTCTAATATGAGGCACTCATATGAAATTTGTCGAACTTATTAGGATAAAAACTGAGGAACTGAGGATAAAAAATATATTTTTCAAAAATGTCTGTATGTGTCTCTGTCACTTCTCTACGAAGGTGAAAACTACAAACAGTTCCAAATTCTAATTAAGACTTTGTGCTCACTCAGCACCTTCCAATAAGCTTTTCGTAACATCGGCCGGGTTGATAGATAGTTCCTGCTATTTTTGGGTTTCTGGAAATTTTTTCAAAATTTTCACGAAGAATAGTAGTGTAAACCGGCGATTCCCATCTCGGCACAAGAAGCAGGTAAACGATAAAATTATACGCCAACTCGGCATACATCTAGGGAGGTACTCAATTCTACAGTACCCATCTCGGCATAGGGTGATGCCCATCTCGGCCCATATCTTACCAGGTACTCTGTTTTACAGAGCCTAGCTCGGCACAGAAATTATTTGTGTATAACCCGATCACTCTCAGGTAAATTTTCTACACATACCACAGAAAATTCTGATGAAGCCTATTAGACCTAGTGAGTACATGCTTGATCCTTCCTCCTCCCCTACATGTTGATCCTTGCCCCCTTGCGTTTCCAACGTCCTTTTAAGCGTATCACATGATGTTCACTAGTATACGGTGTGCTGCGTATACTAGGTTTCCCAAATATTATGAATTTTGCGCAACAGTGAATTAGCTTTATTTTCGACAATACTGTGTTATCAAGAAGGTACCTTCTTAGATTTATGCCGAGTTGGGTTATTATTGTAGTGTGTACCTGCTCGACCCGCCGGGCTGGGCATCATCCGTTGTGCCGAGATGGGTATATTAGAAATGGACCGACAAGGTGTCGTAAAATCGACCGCAATATAATGTGCCGAGATGGGATACACCCGTGTTAACTACAAGTTGCGGAAGACGTCATATTCCAAGCACAAGTTTTAGAACAGACGAGGGCTTGGGATGTCTTCTGCAACGAGTACTTTACAACATTTTCTATGTTCCGGCTTCCAATTCATTTTTATTTATGTTTAAATAATTTAAAATTTCTGGGGAATTTTTTATCGTGACATTTATGTTGGTATTACTGCTGTTTCCTAGACAACTGTCGATTTTCACACCATTTTCAAATTTAATTTAATGGATTTAGATAAAATCCAAATCTCAAGAATCCGAATCGCATCAAGTACAAGAGGGTGTTTGACGCGGAGGCCATATTTAGTTTTAACTTGTTTTGACAGACATCAGACAGCATTAGGGAATATGATGTTACCAACCCAACAAAAAAAAATTACCAAAAACAATGCTTTAATTAATAAACCTGATTAAAGCATTGTTTTCTGCTATTTTAGTGCTAGAATAGCTATCATTTTAGTGCCTGAACATAGAATTTTTTTAAATGTTTAATTTTTATTCTACTGTCGACTATATGTAGTAGAGTTTAATAACTGTTAGATCTACTCTAAAGGTCTATCCCAATATTTTTCTTAACTTTTATTCATTCTATCTATCGTAGATATATAGATATAATTGAGTATTTATTCTTCTATCGAACGTGTATAAAACACTTTATTAAATCGTCTCTGACGAGCGCTTTACAATTTAAAATTTTTTGATTTTTAAAATTTTTTTCGAAATCAGTTTGAATAGCTCTCCATAATGTATTCGGGAACCTACAAGTATTTGCTCGATAATTGTTTTCCCTAATTTAACGCCCAGAAGGTAATAAATCATTCTTCCTTTACTAAGATGTTGCCGGGACGTTCGGGACGGTTTTTATTGCTCAATTAAGCGTAGCGGCGTTCCGTTGAGGTAAGCCGCCGTCCGATAAGGGTAAACACGTTTAGCGCTGTTGTTTACATTTCGCGTTACAGTATACAGACTTTGTTGTGAAATATATGAGTATTAAAAATATTAGAAAACAAATTTTAGTAAGTGTAAGAAGTGCCAACTGCAAAAGTTATAGATTAAAGAGCGCTTCACTCAGAAATAGTGAATTTGAAGTAGTAAAAGGAATAATCATATTGGTATCACAAAATTAATCAAAATTTAATAATAACAAGTAGCAAATTGATTATCTCTCATATTGATTTCAACACGAATTCAGTCTAAGACATTTAGGAATCTCAATATAACTTTAGTTATAGTGTCAATATATAATTAACAAGTAGGCACATGCTTTACTAAATACTTAATAGCTTGAATTGAATATTTATTCTATAACAGATTTCATCCATATCAATTAAATAGAATAAAAAAAAGTTTGCAAAACATTATTTCATTTTAATCGTCAACCTTTTTCTAATTGCACTTTACTTTGTTAATTTTGGCATTTTTCTAGGGGAAGCACTGCTTATTGGTATTAATGATATAAATAATTGGAAAATCTTCACTATAAATTAGTTAGTAGGTTCGTTTTTCACATTAATAGTCGTTTATAGAATATTATCTTTTGACTGAATTTTAGTCAAGATATATTTAAACAGTTGTAGATACAGTATAGTATTGAACTTGTGCACTACGATTAGACATCTTCATCTTCGTGAGCTAAAATTGATACCCATTTATTAACCATTATTTGTTATTAAACTGCGTAGGGGAGCCATTATTGGATTTCAATAGTTTTAGAGAAGAATCTACCTAATTTCTCAAAAAAAATATATATATTTTTGGGTTGATTTTGTTAAACAGTTGTGTTTCTACGAACTTTCAGTTTTCTTGTAATTGAGGAAAAAAATATTTAAAACAAAAAAAATGTTACGTCACTTTGTTGCATATGGTTGTTTTTGTAATTTTTAGTAGTAATAGAAAAAAATATTGTGACACTCAAAAACTTTTTAATACAAATTATTAACTTAATTAACAATGAAATCATCAGTGAAAAAATTTCCTTTTCTCCTATTCTATTAAGAGCCATTTACAATGATTTTTAGACACAAAATTGTTCCTTAACTAATTATTTAAATAATGAAAACATTAAAAAAACGATTTTAAACTATAACAAAATTTTTTAAGAAAATTTTATTTTGGTAAAAAAAGAATTTTCAAAAAAATTATACTAAGCCGTTTGTTTATAAACAATTCTTAAACAAATAGCTGTAAAAAAAATTTCCACAATTATTTAATCCTTATTAGTTTGAATATAAAAACAGCCATAACATAATATATCAGAGAAAAAAAATTTAAAATCAATTTCTGGATTTTGCGTTTTTTGTTAATTTTAAAAATTCGTTGTAAACTTAATAAACAAATTTTAAATAATTTTATGACGTTACCTTATTGAGTACACTCATAGAAAGGACTCCAAGACGCAAAATATTTATGGAGAATTTATTTAAACATTTAGCCTGCTTTCAATGAAGACGCAACTACGAAAATAACTAGTTCATTAACAATAGGCTAGCTTTTTCAAAAATCCATTAAAATTTTTTTTCCAACGGGACTTTATCCTTTCAAGTGTATAGAATACACTAAAGTTTGTTCTAAAATTTTTAAACTAATACTTAGTACCTTAAAAAATTATTTTCTATG
The DNA here is from genome assembly GCA_946251905.1 of Cryptocephalus moraei. Taxonomy (NCBI): domain Eukaryota; kingdom Metazoa; phylum Arthropoda; class Insecta; order Coleoptera; family Chrysomelidae; genus Cryptocephalus; species Cryptocephalus moraei. The sequence goes on along the minus strand of OX276465.1, from coordinate 16,228,640 downwards.
ACGTAGTCGCTTCAGAGGCGGCGAGCGCATGCCGTACTTTCAGCAACAAATTTAAAATATAAATATTACAGACAGAAATCCGGGAGTAGGGACTTTTTTATCGGAAATTTCCTCCTCTTCAAGGACCTTTTTTTGCGAATTCCTCTATCTCTTATGGTTTTTGAGTTGGCATAAAAAATTGAAAGAGCGTTTTTATTTTTAGTTTTTTGTTAATAACAATTGCAATTTTTCTTAGCAGAAAAAATCCTCAAAACGACTTTCTCAGTTTTGCATTCTGCGTCGAACGAGCCATCGCTCATATTTTCCCGAGCCTTCTAACTATTTTTCTCAGCAAACACACATCTCGACTAGACTACTACACCTATTACGCCTTTACCTCGTAACTTTTATCGTCAAGCGAGTAAATTCGATCGCGTCCGCGTCAAAAACGCTACATAAAACTTCAGTCGGAGCAGATAAAGCGGGAATTTCACTCGTGAGAAATTACACGGATCAGCCTCGAAATAATTTCAGAATAGTCAGAGATTATCGTATTACAAGTTGCGATGTGGGTGGCTTCGCGCTCATATGAGACGTGCAACTTTAGAGTGTGCTTCCAAAACGGGAGAGAGGACGATTTAAAACTTGATACATATAAACCGCCGTCGCCGCGGTGTTTTATGGGCGACCTGCCGAGATCTCGCCTTGGTTTAATGTATGGTCGACGTTCGACGGGCTGCTTGAAATATCGACACGATGAGTTTGGGAGGGTAGCGTTTGGGAAATTCGCGCATCTGGACACCCTCCTGCGGTCGGTAGAACTAAACAGTACTAAACAGGAAAAAAAGGTTTTTTCAAGAACGTTCCTGCAGTTCCTTAAACAGGAATCCAATCAAATAAATCACAGGACTATTGGCGAGATAAAAGAGAAAAGAAAGAACGTCTCAACGTAGAAGTAATACAGAAATAAGGAATTGTCGGTAAATGCCACTAGTTCTGCCACTTCTCGTTTTTGGTAATTTTTTCATAAACTATCACACAGTAAGGTATGATCGACAGGTAAAAATTAAAAGGTAGTACTTAGTGCCTTTTATCTATGTACAAACTGGTTCCTGGGATTTTTCGTTTACCTGACATTATCGAAGCTAGCGAGTTCGGACCCACACAGGATTTTCCTTGCCCCTTAAATTGTCTATCGGGTTTTTCCTTGCCCCCTCCGACTGCCTATTTTCCACGACAGTAAAAAATATTTCATTCTACTTACAATGCAGAGACGCAAAATATAGACCAGGCTACTACATACTGATAAACTATTGTTTTCACGGCATAATGTCATAATGTTCTACAGATATCTGAAAGTTTTAAATGGTAGGGGGGACCTATAGAAAGATCACTGTATGACCATATACAGCTGGAATGTCCCAGTTTTTTTTATAAACGATGGGTTAAGGTGTGAAAATCGATTTTTTTTCCTCATAGAATTTTCCGGTTGCATTTTAGAGAAAAGAGGTCAACAGGAAAGTTATGGAGAATAAAAAGACCGTTAATTTGGTTTTTGGAATTTTAGTTCCTTACGTCAGGTGTTGGGGAGCGAGGGTGGTCGCGCAGCAAAAAATCTGACCGTTAAATGGAATGCGTTACCGGAATGCGTTACCGAGCCGAGCCACTACGAACGCTGCCGAGCCGCTCGCTATCTCTCTCTCTCTCTCTCTCTCTCTCTCTCGTTGAGTCGTTCGCTGTCTTTGTTTCAATGAACGAATGCACTGACTAGATCTGAATACTTAATATGTAGTCCGTACCAATCAACTTAATGATAAGATTTTTATAATTAATACTATTATATGTTTTTGTTAAATGTGTATATATTTATTGATTCAACACATTGAGAACGATATTCCATTGCCTTACTTATAGAGCCAATGCTGTGTATTATATGCCCATCTTACTGTCGCTGTTTCACGTTAAACATTACAGTTTTATTAAGATATAATTTTAAAAAAAAATGGTTATTAATTAAAAGGAACTAAAGTTCCTAACTCGTGTCCCGCGACACGTTTCATGGTTTTTTATAAATTAAAATCGATAAATAAGCAATTGAGTTATTAGCAAAAAAACTATCAATTTTTCATTATTTTATAAATGTTAATAGCTTTTGCAATAATAGTGATAAGTGAAATCTAATACACGAATTATGTAGCCTATAGGGGTCTTTATAAGTGTGCAAAATTTCAACCAGATCGGGTTATTAGTTTACGAGGTATCTTATTTATTTATCCCAGAGACTCATTGTTTAAACAATTGAGCTTGCCCAGGCTACAATCCTAGAGATATTTAATAAAGGGGTATAGTGTCCTTGAATACCGAACTATGAGTTAAGTTGGAAAAGCAACTTATTTTTAATCAAATTGTTGTTAAAAAAATCATTTAATTAATGATAACAATATTTTATTAATAAAATCATATCTTTATTATTTATAAATATTAAGAGCCGAAATTTTCACCAATTTTAAATTAAGACCCTTCATTTTTTTTATTCTGGGATACCTCAACGAAATATTAACATCTAACCTATTTTCATGGCCCTGGAAAATTGGAAAATCCCGGAAAATTCAATAGATGGAACTATCAGAATTTTCTTACAATTTAAGTGCTACTATTTTAAAACAAACTGCTTGTTTTTTTATATTTTTTATAAAATATAATTTATATTTGCAACTTAATTGTTATAAATGTTTTACTGATAAATTGATAACTGATGAATATTTACTGATAAATAAAGGCAATTAGGTATGTCTTTCTAACGATTTTTTTCCTAAATTCGTCCCAATAATTAACAATATTAGTACTAATATTCCTAGAAAATATAATAAATAAATACATAGTAAATATACCAGATGTACATATATGCATTCCATGTATATATTATATATATTATATCTATTACATCTACATGTGCCCATATTTGCGTGGAAGGGCCGAAACCAGTTTTGTATTGTATTGAATTTTCCGGGATTTTCTAGGGCGCTGGAACAATATTAACCTTATAAAAAAAATATAAAAAACAAAGACTTTGCTGTAAAATAGTAACATTTTAATTGTAAAAAATAATAATATAAATATCTATTGCATTTTCCGGGATTTCCCATTTTCACAAGGCGATGAAAATAGGTTGGATGTTAATATTTCATCGAGTTACTGTAACGCCGGAAGTATAACTATCTGCACTTCGTTCGCTATACCAGCCATTTAAGGACATAAATAACAACAATACAACGATAACTCGAATTTTCAAAAAATGTTAATAACAGTTATTTTGAGATTTTCGAATCATGTTAATTTGTAATGGACTAACTTGATATACGGTAACGCCTGAACTACAACTCTGTCTTTGTGCTTTTTATGGTCTGTTATCAAAGAAGTGTGGAAAGTTATACTTCCGGACCTACAGTGTATTAAGTAAGTAACTCCCTTACATGTGAACCTAACCTTACTCGTTATGCCCTTTATGATTTGGCATAACAAAATAAGTGTAGAAAGTTATACTTCCGGTTACAGCATATTAAGTAGCTCTATTACCCATGAATCCGACTGGAAAATTTCGAGAAATTCAGTTATTTCAGTTTCAGTGTTTCAGTTTCAGTTTTTCAGATTCAATTTTTCAGATTCAGTTTTTCAGTTTCAGTTTTCAGTTTCAGTTTCAGTTTTTCAGTTTCAGTTATTATTCAGTGAAAGAGTTTAGTATTTGACACTTTTTGGAAATTCTCAATATGGCCACTATGCAGGCCTATTTGTCCTCTATTATCTATATATATATAAAAATTAGAAGGTAGAAAGGTATATACTTCCGGAGTTGTCCAATATTTACGAAATATCGTTCGTATGTTGTCGTCTCTAACTCCGCACACATTAGGAAGAACATTCAGCTTATCAAAAGAGGTGAAGGCGAAAGTGGATTAGCGTTTGCAAGGAACGAGACTACCTCAAAACACCTTGCATTCGCGACGAGGAAGTGCAAATCCACTTGTACATACACATGTTATGTATGTATGTAAATACGGTCCAGATCCTATCTTTTACTTGCCTACTTTGAATTATTTGTCAAGGTTCCGACTATCTCGGTTTATTTATCAATGCAAATCCGTAACGTTTTTATTCTGCGACGGTTCAAAGGAAAAACCTTCACGCTACGAAGTTTGAAATATGCATAAAACGGGTGCAATAAATTTTTATCCCGACAGCAACTGTGGTAAATTGGGAATGACGTCAGTTAGTCGTGAAAAAATCTCAAAGATCTTTTAAATGTAACATTAGGGGATTCTAGCGATTTAAGTGGCAGCAATGACGGAAACTATGGAAAAATTGGATTATATAGTGTCAAGAGAAACTCACTAAGCGTACAAATAAAGGGGAAGTTTTCCTAGAGGAGGATGGTGCTTATCATATTGTATGGGACTTACACGTTTCCTATAATCTAAATTTGTACGTTGGAAGGTGCTACAAATACATTTTTAATTTCATCCTCTCCAAACGTTCCAATTCCCTTCATTTAAAATCTTTAAGAAAAAATCATAATTCATAATTCCATTCAAAATCCAATTGCAAGAATAATGGTATTGCCCACCATTTTGGTCCAGACATAAACTAACTCTTCTTTTTAGGCTCTCGAAGATATTCACCAGCATATTGGTGGTAATGTTTGCCACTTCCTGAACTATTGCCTCTCGCAGCTCTTCTTCAGTATGCAATATGTTCCTAAAGACATTGTCCTTCAAGAGCCCAAACAACGAAAACTCTAATGGAGTGAGATCTGGTGACCTGCTTGGCCAAATGCCCTGACTAATTTCTCTGTCGCCAAAATTCTCTCTTAAATATCCCATAGTAGCACGAGCCGTATGTGCCCTTGCAGAGACTTGTTGGAAATATCAAATTTGACGCTCTTCGTCTGTTAATTGGTTTATAAAAGACCTCAAAAGGTGTTGGATATATCTCTCCGAATTGACGGTAAAATTAATAAATATTGGCCCATACACCCGCGTCCTTGAGACTGCCAACCAAACACCAACTTTAACCGGGTGCAAATATGTCTCTCTGATAGCGTAAGGATTTTCACCTCACCAAATTCTGTAATTTTGTTTATTCACATAGCCGTTGAGATGAAACCAGGCTTCGTCGGAAAAGAAGGTATTATCAAGGATATCACTATTATTTAATATGTCATTGAACCAATTTCAAAATAAAACTCTCTGCGGGTGATCAGGTGGTATTAATGAACTGGACGATGGAAATTTTGTAAGGGTGGTACTTTAACTTTTTTTAAGCACAGTGGAGCAACTTCCATATGATAAACCTGTAAAACCGTGAATTAGAACAACATGGAAACGTGGAAGTCTTATGGGTAAGAATGAGAATTGGTTGAATAGGAGGCATAAGGACCAAACCTGTTTGAAGGGAGAGCTTTCTTAAGGATTTGCGAGGACTTCTTTGCATTCGAGTTCTGACTTCCTCGCTTAGAGTAGGTCTACCAGTTGATTTTTGTTTGCTTATGCTCTCTGCGTTTAAATAACGGTCAACTACTCGCATGCAATGTGCTGAAAGACAGCAAAAGTGACCAAAATCTCCTGAAACATTTCCTGAAATTGCTGGTGAGTCGCTTCGAGAGAGTACTGCCAACCAGTAATTGGGTTATAAATCCCGCCTCGAAAGTACCCCATTCCAATGAAAATATCGTGTTGTAACGAGAAAACCATTTTAAATAAATAAATTTGAAAAGAATACCAGAAATTTGAATTTGAAATACCAAATGGCATCTGTCAATGTCACCAACCGGATTTTACTCCAGTTGTACCATTTAAAAATGAAATCCAGTATTGCCAACTCAAACAGTCATTCTTGCTCACGCTGTATATTTCACCAGCATCGTTTAGCTACCTTAGTACCTGCACTAATTTGTAAACACGAGCACTAACCCATCGACATCCTCGGACGCCCGTTGGACTGTCGCCCATCCGGTGGCGTATGCCCTTCGAATACCTTATTAGCCTCAATATCGTAGATTTCGAGGAGTCATGGAGAGGTTGATTGACCCAACCGGGAGGAAACGGTGAAGACGGGCGAAAGAGAAGAAAAAGCATGCGCATATGCACGACGACGGAATCTACTCCGGTCATAATTCCACATCACAATGGAAAATAATTAACGGGTGGACAAGTGCGAGAGAGTACATAAAGTTTGTGAAGAGATTTAATTAGAGGTTTCGCCGGGCAATTAGGTCTCGAGCGAGATGATGAAAAGCCGTTCATGGGTCTCTCGTGGGTTCCGTCGTGACGGAGGACGTGTATGTGAATATGTATATGGAAGTTATGTCTGCAGTTGAGGCTGTGGGTATGGCTTTTGCGTATACAGTCCACAAAGTTGATTTTCATATGAATTAGCACAGCATGAGGTTTCCTTATGTGTCGCACGAAAATAGATGTTATTGAAGAAAATATGAGCAATCAATAAACGTCATTTGATGTAAGACAATCGATACGTAATTAACGTTTCACATATAAAAAATTAAAAAAAAAATCCTTTTAATACAAAACAATACACCATGGCCATTTTAAGGCAGAATGTTGAGCTAACAATTTTACATGTATTTTTGGAAAAAAACTGGAAAATATATGGCATGATAATACGGAGCTTTTCTATTGAAACGCCTGTCCCCAAATCAACAAGAACAAAAGAGAAACTAATAGTAGTTCGTTAGTATGACATAGAAGGGAGTTTTGCAATGTTGCATGAATGTGATATTTCGCGAGCTAGCAACATCGCCAAAGTTCTTTCTCGTTTAGCCATAGATTTAGATTTGTCCATAGTTTGACAGACTGTGTTATAGATAGCACTCAGCACAAATTAACGAAAGTATTTTACATTAGATAGAATTTGATAACTATAAATATGAACCAATTGGAAATAACTAGTGCTATGGGTAACAGCACTATTCGTACTGAATTATACCAATTAATAACTCCCGCATGATGGCTACGGTTATATACAAATAATAAATTTTTAGAAGTCAATCACAGTCAAAAATGAATAAATTTCTGGAAATTTTGAAGTTAATAAGTGTATATTAGTTATTTAGGTACTATTGATATATCATGTAGGCAGTAAGTGGCAGAAGCTGTAAACATCTTCAACGTTCATGTTTTCGATTTTTATTTCGCCTGAAGCTCTATGCTACTCGCCCAAACCTTGGACGAAAATGTACCTTTTTTGAACTTTTTCAACAATTGCGCACGCCTATTAAAATTTATTCAATGTATGACATGGTCTCAAAGCTTTGTCGCTTATTGTCCAGTAAATACTCCTCTGCTGCCACATTAAAAAAAAACTTCCATTTGTTTCCCAATAAATAACACTACTTTACTTCACCCCATCTCTTCCAATACGGATCCTATAACCGTATAAATACGGTAATAAGGCTTTGCGTTGTAATTTCTCCATATTTATGAACGGAACGGCTATTATGATAAAGTTCCAGTTCAATTTCCAGGCAACGAGAGGAGAGACCGGAGTCTCCTTCTTCTTATTTTTAAATCGTCTTCCCTCCCGCCGCGCTAACCGTATCGCAATACAGTAAATAACCGGACGATTAAAAAATCTACCATTAATTACGGTTTATAAACAGCGGGGACGGCGGACGCGCATTTAAATTCGAAATTTATGCGAGGCAGTCTTAACGAAAACCCGGTATGGCACTGCCTTGAAAAAAAGGAAGATGGGAAAAACTCGCATAAGTGCCTTACTCCAAAAATATCCTCGGAGGGTCATCAATTAGAGACGTTATTACCGTGGATGGGGATTTGGATTATTAGTCGTCGGGGTGCATTTGAGGATTAACGGATAATCGACGTGATTCGTGTGGGTTACAGTGGATTTATCAGAAAACGAAGTACTATAGTCGCTTACAATAAATAACTGCAACATTTTAACTTGTAGCTAGACTTACTGGTACATTACAATCAATAACTGTTACATTTCACGCCTTCGGTACAGTACAGTAATAGTCCAGTCACCTTAGGTTGAATTGGGTGAATATCTCGGAAAATCGACATACCCAGTATATTAACACGTAAAAGCTTCTATTTTGGCATCCTAAAACTTTCCTCAAAATTCACATATAATTGAATGGCCGCAAGTTTTAAAGTCGGGGGTCAAAAATTCACAAAATTAGATTTTTCCTATATTTTTTGCAAATATCTCGTTTTCTATGGGTTTTACGCTATTTGTATTTATTACCAATATTGTACAGAATTAGATTCTCTACAACTTTTGTCTTTAACATTTCTTCATACCTCTAACTGTTTTCGAGATAGAGGGCGCAGAGCGCGCGATCAGAAAATCATATGAGGTTAACTAGTAGTCCCCATCAAAAACTCGTAATATTAAGGTTATAAATTATTACTAAATATTTAATTATCATTTATTATTAACTTTTACATTAAATTCATTTTTTTGGTTACTTGTCTATTTTTAATGAAATGTCAATTTATTTAATAACACTTGCCTGGCCACGCAATTAAAAAATTGTTGACGAAAATACTTGAGTTATATTTTAATTCTAATCTAATTTATACCAATGTAATGACTTTCTAAATAAATAAAGAAGAAAAGAAATAAATTTTTAATTAATATTTTTATTAAAAGTGTCATTTGATAGGTTTAATATTAAAGAGTTTACAGATTTTAAACAAGATATACTTAATTATTTTTTACTTCAAATGTAATTATTGTAAATGAGAATATTATTAAAATGTAATTAAAGTATGTTCCGTAATAATTTTTCAACTACAGAAAGAGGTTATGAATGTTATTGAATTGATAAATTTTAGAGTTATTAAAAAGAAAGATTGAATTTAATAATAAATGATAATTATATATTTAGAAATAATTTATAAGCTTAATATCACGAGTTTTTGATCGGGACTATCATGACCTCACCTGATTCTCTGATCGCGCGCTCTCCGCCCTCTATCTCGAAAACAGTTAGAGGTATGAACAAATGTTAAAAACAAAACTTGTAGAGAATTTAATTCTGCACAATATTGATAATAAACACAAATAGCGTAAAACCCATAGAACACGTGATATTTGCAAAAAATATAAAAAAATCGATTTTTGTGACTTTTGACCCCCGACTTTAAAACTTGCGGCCATCCAATTATATGAGAATTTTGAGGAAAGTTCTGGGATGCCAAAATATAAGTTTTTACGTGTTAATTTACTGGTATGTCGATTTTCCTAGGTGAACACCCTATACTGACTGGACTATAAGTTGTAGGATACATAAGGTAAATATGAAGTAGTTGATCCAAGTCAGTCACTCGATCAAACCCCATCAATCAGATACAAGTCTATGTATGTAGATGTACTATAATCAATCTATCGATACATATTCCGGGTATCTTATACCTATTACCAATAATAGTACATTCTTTCAGGGTAAAATATGGTAAAACCTCATAATTTTAAAGTACTACTCCGATTTTGGTGAAATTTTGGAAGTAAACTTGTCTTTCCATCCTCTTCAAAAGTTATATGACTAAAATGTACGCTTTGGGTTTTTAAGGGGTGAAAACTACCCCTTTTTACCAAAAATTAAAACCCCATATTTAAGCGGTATCTAATGTTTTAGTATGTTAAATAAAGATTTTAAACTATTTTTCAACCCTTGAAAACTACCTTTTAGACCAAAATTTGCAAAACAATGGCGATTCTAAGACGTTCTCATATGGCTGGACGGAATATTAACATTTTCTCATATTAGCAAATATTGCTTGTTTAAATGACAAAAATTTCTGAAAAATATTTTTGAATACAACTAACTTCATGAATTTATTTTAGGGCAATTTTAGATAAAAATGTTTCAAATGAAAGGTATAGGCATTACACAGTTACCCTTTATTCCATTTTTAGGAGAATATATTTTAAATAAAAATTGTATATATTTAATACGTTAATTCAACTATAAACTTTAGTAAAAACATTCACAGCATTTTCAAAGAAAAATTGAGAAAATGGAAATATTCAATAGTGCCCTTTAGGGACTTTTTACAAAGAAATATTTCAAATAAAACTTGTAGTCATAAGTGAGATCAGTTGAAATTTAAAATTTGGTAAGAATTGATAAAGCCGGTTTGAAGAAAATTGAGAAACACTGAAAATTCACGAAAGTAGAGTCACCATACGTTTCCATTTGGTTATTGGTATGTCGAATAGTCATCATCTTATTATTAACTGATTATGTACAAGTAGATGTAGTTCATTTTGTTCCTAAGTAGGAAACGTTTTTAATAAAAAAAATTCTTTGCAGTAAATTGGAAGCAACAGTGACAATTTATAATTATAAATAGCGAAAATTTAGAATAACCTGAAAAACTTATGCATGTTGATATCTAAAAATAGACTCATTGAGAGTTTCTAAGTGCGCTATGTACATTTCTATTAAATGAAGCTTTTCATTAAAAATAATAAACGAGTCCCTTTCTTGTTTAAATATGTTACTTGCATAATTTTCCCTTCACGAACTAATTTCAGAAATTTATTAAAAATTATTTTAGATTTATTTTTGGATTTTAGCCTTTAGATTTAGGTTATTTATCTTTAGGTATTAGACGATTAGAAATTAATAAAAAAACTGAAATTCAACGACAATTTCACTAACTCACAAAACTCGCAGCACAACTCACAAACTCACACACTCGCATGAGCGGAGGGACCGATACGTCCGTTCTCGAGCGAACGATACATTAAACTGGCGATAATTAGGGTTCGGAGCGAGAGATAAATCTCTTAACGTAATTGTGCTGATAAGCGGCGATGATTCAAATGTAAACGATACGGTTGATTTGTTACCGAAATGCCCGAAATAGTACGGGTATGAAGATACCCAAAAAACGTTCTCGGAGAGATTGTTTATTACTAAACAAATGTCTAGTCCCTAGTTGTCGTTGGGGGTTGATGCATGGGGTACATCTACAAAAAATTGGGATGTGTAACATCGTATGACTATCTCATATGGCCGGACAAAATATTCATGACAACATTATCACCCTTTCATAAAACTAATTTAGTACTGAATATTAAGATTTCCTGTTATTAGTAAATATTTCTTTTGGTTGTTTAGATGACAAAGGTTTTTGAAAAATATTTTTGAAACAATTAATAGAAGTATATTTTTGAACTCAAATTAAACAAATTGTAACACATTTTCCCAGATAAGACAGTAGCAAATTTGATAATATTTGAGAACAAAATTGACAATATTTGACATTCTGTCATTGAAGACATTTACATCGTTAATTTGAGGTACCTATCGAATTTTTTTGCATAACTTCAAATTGTATTATATTGGAAATTTTTCTGGAATAAAAATATATGCATAATATGTTAATTATTCTGGTATAAAGTTTAATGTAAAGGTTAAAAGCATCATTAAAAAAATGGAAAAATTGAAAATATTCATAATTGCCCTTTAGAGAAGTTTTGGAAAATTAAGTTTTTTCTTGTAGAATGCCATGTAAAGCAGGGAAACAGTCAGTATTTACATGATATTCTAATTTAATATGTTAACCTCTACATATATAAAAATGGATTGCTGTTCGTTTGTCTAGCTTGAACTCTAGAACGGCTGGACGGATTTTGCTAATTTTGATCTTGAAATATTTGTGGAAGTTCAGGGAAGGTTTTTCGGTGAGAAACAAATAATAAGTAAGGGAAATACTGAAAAAGGTACGTTTTGTAATTTGACATTTATAATCAAACAAATGAAAGTATAGTGTCAGTTGGTTGTCAAATAAATAAATGTCAAGACGATTATTACAATCTATCATCAGTTTGTCAGTGCGCGAGAACTTTATTGATTTTAAAATGGCAAGGAGAAGATGGACTTAGGTCGTCGAAGTCAATCAAATGTGCGACGAGACGAGCTCTCACGTCCAAATCGCACTGACGACTGACGACCGGTGAGAGACAGATAACATTCGTATTGGTATGACAGAATTACGTTCAACAGTAAATAATGGAATCGAACGAGTTCGGGAACATCTTATACAACAGCATTTAGATCGACAGGGCACCGAGTCTACAAAGTCTACACGACGCCAACACAAAAGCGGAAAGTCAAGAAACCAAGAAGAGTCCTGAGTAAGTCAAAGCAACTTCACCAGGACACCAAGTCTACAAACTCTACAAATTTGAAACGACGGACATATCCAGTCACTGCAGCCGGAGGAAAAGCCGCCAGTGATTACAACTCCAAAACTTCAAGACCTTCGACGCCAACACAACGGCGGAAGTCAAGAAGACAAGCAAAGTCCTGAGTAAGTCACAATCACCTTTTCCAGAGAATTAAGTTAAAAAATTCACAATTTCAACTACGACAAGATATAACAAGCAGATGAGTTGATTCAAGAACAAGAAAAAGTAGCCCAAGAAATCATATAACTACAAAATAATTGCAAGAAAAACGGAAGTGCAAGAAAAACCAAGGAATACTTACAAAAAAGGATTGATCACCTAGAAGCACTATGGGGGAAAGCCCAAGAGAACAACGAGGCGTTCCATGAACTTGGGTTTGACGATCAGCACACTTATATAAGATCACACTATTTCAAATAGATCGAGGAAAACTACAAGACAATTTGACTGTACCTGACGTTAAACGAATAAAACGCCCAAGAAACAAGTCTATGAGGTACAAATACAAGACCCAAAACCGGAAGTGAAGAAACCCAAACAACAGACCGAACAGAATTACCGACGAATCGAACTGAAGGTAAAAATAACAAACAAACAAAAAACTACTTAGACAAGCTGAAAAAGACATGGCAGAATCAACACCAAGATGGTCATGCACGTACTACGAGCAACAAATGCCCAAAACATGGAGCGCACTTCAAGATACAATGAAATAGAGCGATTCCGCAGACGCAGTGTTCCTGTAAACTTGGAACGAGTAGCATTCCATTACGACCCGGAAATAGATTATTGTGCCGAAGAATCCGTAACGATTGGAGAAATGACAATCGTTTGTCAATATTGTAAAGCGTTAAAATGCAGCGGTGAAGCTACTGGATTATGTTGTGCTGGTGGTAAAGTAAAATTGCCGTAATTGTTCCCACCACCAGATCCATTACCTTCTTTAGTTTCTGGGGTGGGAAATGACTCTAAATATTTCTTGGCCAACATCCAAACGTATATTAATTGCTTTTAAATGACTTCGTTTCGTCAAACGCATATTGTACAGGAAAATTTCATACCTAATTTCAGGGTAGTTTTTCATAAATTATTTATTAAAAATTTAAAAAGATAATATACAATTGCTAATACAAGGACAGTTTGTGGAATCAACTTGGAGTTTCCCGGTTTCGCGCATGGACAATTATACGTCGCGTGTTCGCGAGTCGTAAAACCATCATCTTTACAAATTATTCACCGCAAAAAAAGAGGGAAAATATGGTAGATCAGAAAGCCTTAAATTGATTATGTGCATAGCAGTGTTGCATTTAATTTAATGTAGATAAAAATTTTGTATTGTTTTGACATTATTTTTCAAAAATATATGTAGATGATAGGAATTTCACCGGATCATCTATAATTTTTTTTTTCTTTAAACTTTACGTGGCATTGCGACGCATGCCGGGTACGGCTTGTTCAGGTATAAAGTTTAATGAAAAGATTAAAAGCATTATTAAAAAAATGGAAAAATTGAAAATATTTATAATAGCTATTTAGAGGAGTTTTAGAAAATAAGATTTTTCTTGTAGAATGCCACGTAAAGCAGGGAAGCAGACTGTGTTTGTATGATCTAATTTTCTCTTCGATAAGAGCAACTTCTTCGGAAACCCAGTAATTTTATTTGCCAGTTGCAATATGTGAGCATTGTTTCTCTGCAAGGACTTATTAAGATCGTTCAATTTTTGAAATATGTCGCTGAGGTATGCCAATTCTATTAGAAACTTAGGAATTATAAAATTTTGCTTATCATTGTGTGATTTTCTCTGTAAATAAGTGTGAAACGTATGTTCGAATACAAATTAAGTCGTTAAGAGATCCGACTATCTCCAGCACGAAACTTAATAATTTTCCTCTCCCGAGAGTCCAGGACGACACCTAATATACTTTCCCGAGCCGACTCCGAAGCCGTCGCCTTTCGGAATTTGAAAATGACCGTGAGAATTTGATTTCTGTTACGATTCCGCCTGATTTAACTACTCGCTCCTCAACTCGGAAAAGGTATATATACATAGGTATCCGCGTTATTTATTTTTTTAAAGTTTCTCGGGTTTTTCGGTACGGTTCTCCGAAGAGATACGCGTGGAATTTTTATTCGACCGACATAAAAAATTAATTAACCGCGTGTAAGGTAAGTTGAACTTATTTAAATAATCATCGAACAGATGTTCGTATGTTGGGCGCTTTCTGGAAAACGGGTTTTTCTTTATTGAAATCGTAAAAGCTTCTAATTGAATTGATGGGCCGTTTAGCGTATATAGCTGATAAGGAGATACTCGCGAGGTTCCATTTCCAAATAAAAATATTTTCACATTTAGCACACCTTAAGAGTACTTGGTTACAGAGACAATGTTAATTTGGATACATGGTCCAAGACCCACCTGTCAGAAATATAATTAGCTTTATATGGACGTAAGAGTTTTTCCGAATTTGATTTGCTTCTAACTTTTTAAATATTGAATTTAGAAGAAAGTTGAAGAAAGAAAAAAGGTGCAGAATCGCTGTTTACATAATATGACATAGCTTAGAAATTCTAAAAATTTATTAGCGATTTTGCAAAACAGCACTAAACAAAAAAAGTTGGCCCAAAAAAGCGGTTTTATAATTTATTATTTTAGGCACTTTAGAATGAAGTTAGAACTTTCATATCACAGGTAGAAAGTCTAGAAGTTATAATAAAAGAATCCTGTAAATTTCGTTCCAATTGGTTTATTAGATTTTGCACAATAATTTTGCAATCCAGAAAAATCGAAAAAAATTTAAAATTTTCAAAATTGTATTTTTTTTTAAATTCGATTTAAACAAAACTGGCTGAGCATATATATAAGAGGGAACAAGCTTACATGTGCTTTTATCAGAATTAAAAAATATTTATTAGAACGGTCACACTCATTGTTTAAATTTGGTGTCGTTATTTTTGCTTATAAACAAATAGAATATCTCGGCGAATTTTTTGTTGAATGAAATTCTTAAAACATAGCCGGAAAGTACTCGGAAAGACGCTTCGTTTTATGTATAACAAGTTGCTATTTTGATCATTAGCTTCTGAGATATAACTCCTCAAAATTGATTAGTGGGTTAATAATGGTTAATAAAATTACTATTTTTCTTCATTTCTTAAGAAATAATTGTTTCTCACAGTAACCAGTATAATACTTTTGTTGAAATTTACAATAAACAGATTGAAATTTACCTTACCGTCTTACCGTCTTACCATGTCATCTTCTTTATTCGGGCAATTCAAAAAACGCATTTTTTCCCAGCTTATTTTGCTTATAACTTTTTAAGTGTTGAATTTAGAAGAAAGTTGAAGAAAGAAAAAAGTTGCAGAATCGCGTTTTACATATTATGCCGTATGTTATATTTTCCCCGACCGTTCGCCAGAGAGTGATTATCCCCTGTATGTTTACTATAGCCAGACGTACAATATTCGCACGTGTTTCGGGTGAGTCCCTCAAAATACAATGCGATTCCGTAAGACATTATGAAACGTGATAAAACGCCCAAAATTTAGAGGATGACACCTTGTATTGGTTTTGCATTTATAATGAGATTTTACTACTCCATGGGTTATTTTGACAGACACTTTTACCATGAACCACGTGCAATAGCAATTAGTAAACCAGTAATTTGGATAAAGGAACAATGGAGGTAGCTTTCTTTTACATTTCGATATGTCGTTGCGAGATTGATTACAGTTTTAATTTCAAACACTCTCGCGGAGAAAAATATTTTAGTTTAATTTCATTTGTTTCATTCCGCGCTGCGAGTATCATTCCTCTCGTCTATTGGAACCCGCTGTAAGAACTCGACGATAATTACCGAGCATCAGGCGTCCGATCTAACCCAGATTCCTTTTAGCATCGGAAATGTGTAATAAAAAGAGTTCTTAATCGTCGAACACCCGATGATTTTCGATTTGGTTTGCGATGCGGTAGGTATGTATAATAAAGAAAAAATATCACAAGCAACATGTAAATCTCAATTAGTCCGAATCGATCCCGGGATCGGATCGCCTCATAGAAACACCAATTTCGGTAACTGTATATACTTTCCGTGTGATTATTGTGATTCGGCGGCCGATTACTACTCGGAAAGTGTCTCGGTAAATGACAGAGCGGCGCCAATTTTACGTCTTTATTTCGAATCCTAATAGATACGTATTTAATGTGCTTAATGAGTAGTTGTGGGAGTTCGCAGAAACTAACCAACACCATCAGGTCACGGATATTCCGCGTTACAACCAGACGAACAAAATATGATCCTGTTCGTGTTTCCAGATTTTCCTCATTTCCTTCGTTATATTTTCCATTTTTTGACACAATTTCCTCCTTACAAAATTGAATACAAGTTTTTGCGATAAAAATTCGAGATAAATGGCTCGACGATTAAATGTCAAATGCTGAAGTTAAAGAAATAGAAGTAGTGTACCTATGCGGGTTCTAACTCAAAAAAACGACTTTTTTCGTCAATGTCAGAAAACAACACATTTTGGTACCCAAAATGCACGGTTTGTTGCCTATCTCTGCATTTCTAACTCAATCCCCCATGTAATTTTAAATGGGGGTACAATTTTGTGCCCAATTTTCGGCCAGAAATCTCCCGCGGTGGAATTTCTAACTCAACAGGCTAAGCCCAAAAAAACAACACCAGTTTCTGTGTCAGATTTCTAACCCAACCTCCCATATTATTTTAAATGGGGAACAATTTTCGCGCCCAAAATGGTACGTATTGAGTTGTGCCACAAGTGTGACGTTATGTAGGGAGCGCGCGCCGTGTGTGAGAGAGAAAGATAGAGAGTGAGAGAGAGGGTGGCGTTTACAGGTGGCTTAGGTAAGGGGGTGGGGAGGGGGAGGGGGTTACGCCGTGTGTGAGAGAGAGGGTGAGAGAGTGAGAGAGAGGGTATCATCCCAAATTTACGCTGGGCCGGGGTGAGGGGTGGGGAGAGGGTGTATATTTCATACTTTCTCATATGTAGAAACAGTTTCCGTTTATTAACATAAATCAGTTACACCCATTTTGTGTCTTTTTTATATTAAGTTGGTACATTATTATCAATTTCACTGTGAATTTCCTTTGCCTCTGTCAGTATAAAACTTATACGCCCTGTATCAATTACTATAACACAGTCTCTTGTTCAATCCTAATGTGGGAACGGGCGTCAACGTAACAACACCACCGTGACGTTCCAAGATCTAAAAACTAATATTTACTTAGTTTAGTTTAGTTTAGTTTATTTAGTATAAACCAGCGGTAAAGTTGGGATGATACCCTCTCTCTCACTCTCTCACCCTCTCTCTCACACACGGCGTAACCCCCTACCCCTCCCCACCCTCTTACCTAAGCCACCTGTAAACGCCACCCTCTCTCTGTCTCACTCTCTATCTTTCTCTCTCACACAAGGCGCGCGCTCCGGCTGACCTACATAACGTCACACTTGTGGCACAACTCAATACGTACCATTTTGGGCGCGAAAATTGTTCCCCATTTAAAATAATATGGGAGGTTGGGTTAGAAATCTGACACAGAAACTGGTGTTGTTTTTTGGGCTTAGCCTGTTGAGTTAGAAATTCCACCGCGGGAGATTTCTGGCCGAAAATTGGGCACAAAATTGTACCCCCATTTAAAATTACATGGGGGATTGAGTTAGAAATGCAGAGATAGGCAACAAACCGTGCATTTTGGGTACCAAAATGTGTTGTTTTCTGACTTTGACGAAAAAAGCCGTTTTTTGAGGTAGAACCCGCATAGGTACACTACTAATAGAATAGTACATTCTAATTCGATGGTAAATTCCACGTGAAACACTTTTCTATTATCGATTTCCCAAAGAGGAAAACATATCTGATGAAGTATCGTAAATTAAAGAATATTACAAATATCCGATAAACTACGGGGAAGCCTAAAAGCTAGACCCAAAAAAAAAGTACATTTAATCCAAACCAGCATTTAAACAGTCGTTAGGGATCTTTCAACTATTTTCCAAAAAAAAAATACAAAGTTGCCTACTTTGATTATTTTGTTAAATATTCGCTTTTCATTTATAAATATTTTTTTGAAAAAGTGGAAATGTTCAATATTACAATTTAAGCAGGTATTACAATAAAATACCTTCTCGAGTTCATAAAAGTTCCATTTTCTTTGTAAATATTTTCACCGAAAGAGCCCACTATATTTGATATTGTATATCTTCAATTCTTGCATTTAGGTCTCCCAATAAGATCATTAATTTGATCTGTGCTATATTAGATTAGAAAACAAATTTGAGGCATATTTATCGAAAGAACAGGCTGGCTTTAGGAAAAATATGAGTACAATAGAACACATACACACTATCAGATTAGTCACGGAGTACAACATCACAACATGGATGGCATTTGTTGACATCAGGAAGGCCTTCGACACGGTAGAATCCTGGGCGGTAATCAGAGCAATGAGAAAAGCCAGAATCGATCAAAGATACATCGACATCATAAGTCACATCTACCAAAACTCTAAAATGAAGATCAGGATGCAAGAAGATACAAATGAGATAAAGACTGGAAGAGGAGTGAGACAAGGGGACAAGGGGACAAGATCACCAAAATTATTGGTGATCGAACCGAGGCAGAACTGATAGGCATGGTTCAGGAATTATACCATCAAGCAAACAAGGTTGGACTAGAGATAAACATAAATAAAACCAAATTCATGACAAACGAAGATACAATTACCCATACACTAACCATTGAGAACCAGTTAATCGAAAAACTAACGTCGTACATTTATCTAGGCCAAGAGATAACAACTAGTAAGGAATGCCAGCTTACAGGACTCAATAGGAGAATACGGCTGGGATGGGCAGCATATGGCAAACTAAAACAGGTATTTCAGTCAAATCTACCAATGAGACTAAAAGCAAAAGCATATAATACATGTATCCTGCCAGTATCTACATATGCATCGGAAACTTAGGTCTTGACAAAAAATAACTTGAACAAGCTCAAAACACATCAAAGAGCAATGGAGAGAAAGATAGTTGGAGTAACACTGAAAGACCGAAAAACTAACGAATGGATCAGGAGAACGTCACAAATCAAAGACATCGAAAGGACAATAGCATCACTCAAGTGGAACTGGGCTGGGCATATCGCTAGAAACAACAACAACTGGAGCAGCAAAGTGACTAGATGGAGACCTTGGGGCGAGAGTAGACCTCAACAGCGTTGGTACGACGATATAAAGCGCACAGCAGGTTTAAATTGGTATCAGGTTGCACAAAACAGGCAAACCCGGAGAACAATGAGAGAGGCCTATATCCAACGGATAGAAAACGCCTAGAAGGAAGGAAGGATATCTTCAAGCTGCTCGCAGCTATTAACCAAAGACCAATCACAGAGTTTTTTGGAAATTTGTTCCAAATCTAACAAAATATAATAATATGTAATATATAACAAACTTCTTTTTTCTAATGTTATTTGTATCAGCACCATTTGTAAATCCAGAAATAAATCTAGACGTTCACTCCCATCTCTTTTTCGCCGTACGTAATAATTAATTCCGACGCAGACGTATAATTTACTCTAATAGCTCTCATTTCGAGGAGACTGTTCTTGAAAAATAATGTAGCTTTAATAAAAAAAGTCTTGCTTCGAAATTAGAGTGTAATTACTAAACTTGGAGTGTTTTTACACCTTTCTCGAGAAAGTATTGGCTTGAAAACCATAACAAATAACGTAGCATCTTTGAGAGATAAATATATTGCTCGCATTGTAATAGTACAATTTCTAGTTGTAACCCTGAGTTTAATTAATTTCGACAATGTCGTAGTGTAGAAAAAAGGAACAAAGCGAGATTTCACCTACAAGGCAATCAACAAGTAAAGGAACTTAATAGCTAGATCATTATCAAAGACGTGTCTATAAGTACTACTATAGTAAAAGCAAGCACAAGTTATATGAAATTTTCGTCGTCATTAGACAACTCTTCTGAAAATAAAATTGCACTGATATGAATATATATGTATCTAAGATGATTGTCATAAATGCTTAATTGAGTAACGATTTTTCCCATTTCGTGAATTAATAGTCCAGTCATCTTAGTTTGAATTAGGTGAATATCTCGGAAAATTGACACACCCAGTATATTGACACGTAACACCTTCTATTTTGGCGTCCTAACACTTTTCTCAAAATTCACATATAATTGGATGGCTGCAAGTTTTAAAATCGGGAGTCAAAATCATAAAAATCGATTTTTTCTATATTTTTTGCAAATATCTCGTTTTGTATGGGTTTTACGCTATTTGTATTTACTATCAATATTGTACAGAATTAAATTCTATACAACTTTTGTCTTTAACATTTTTTCATACCTCTAACTGTTATTGAGGTAGAGGGCGGAGAGCGCGCGATCAGAGAATCATGTGAGGTCATAGTAGTCTCGATCAAAAACTCGTAATATTAAGGTTATAAATTATTGCTAAATATTTAATTAGCATTTATTATTAACTTTTACGTTATATTAATTTTTTTGGTTACTTATCTATTTTTAATTAAGTGTTAATTTATTTAATAACGCTTACCTGGCCATGTAATTAAAAAATTTTTGAGGAAAATACTTAAATTATATTTTAATTCTAATCTAATTTATACCAATTTAATGACTTTCTAAATACATAAAGAAGAAAAGAAATAAATTTTTGATTAATGTTTTTATTAAAAGTGTCATTTGATAGATTTAATATTTAAGAGTTTACGGATTTTAAACAAAATGTACTTAATTATTTTTTACTTCAAATGCAATTAGTGTAAATATAATTAATTAATATAAATAATTATATAATTATTATGTAATACTATATATAATATTATGAATATAATTAAAATGTAATTACAGTATGTCCCTCAATAATTTTTCAATTACAGAAAGAGATTATGAGTGTTATTGAATTGATACATTTTAGAATTATTAGAAATATGGATTTAATTTAATCCAAAAGTTAATAATAAATGCTAATTAAATATTTAGCAATAATTTATAACCTTAATATTACGATTTTTTGATCGGGACTACCATGACCTCACATGATTCTCTAATCGCGCGCTCTCCGCCCTCTATCTCAAAAACAGTTCTAGGTATAAAGAAATGTTAAAGACAAAAGTTGTAGAGAATTTAATTCTGTACAATATTGATAATAATTACAAATAGCGTAAAACCCATAGAAAACGAGATATTTGCAAAACATATAGAAAAAATCGATTTTTGTGACTTTTCACCCCCGACTTTAAAACTTGAGGCCATCCAATTATATGTGAACTTCGAGCAAAGTTTAAGGATGCCAAAATAGAAATTTTTACGTGTTAATATACTGGGTATGTCGATTTTCATAGGTGAACCCCCTATAATGACTCGACTATTAACGTTTCCATATTGTAAGTACTCTTTATTTAACATAACGACAATATCCAGTTAATATGTACGTGAATGTGAAATCATTATACACTTGGGATTTTTTAGGATTTTATAGTGATTTTATAAGATGTAAACAACTCTGGACTTGAAATCTACACCGGACTAGTTTGAGAAATCACTTTTTTATGCGCGAAGCCTGCGTCATTTAAATATTTTAGTGTGTTTTTTCCGAATATCGGCATAACAACGATGACGAAACTCTTCTGACATACGACTACACGACAATCATTTAACATGGATATAATTTAAACAGCATCTAATATATTAAGCCATTACCTATTGTAGCGTGTAATAAATAGTGTTCGGATAACGGCCGCAACACTGAAAAATAACAACTAAATTACAATATTTGTTCACCACGGGCATTATTGAATTTTTCCAGGTAAGCTTTCACTTTGAGAAATGGATCCTCGAATTCGATAGAATAAGGTTTCGGAGCGGCAATTTGTCAGCCGGGCCGCTGATTGGATCGCTTATGTTCCGCCGTAATTATCTTGTCAAATAACGAGGATAGGATAGGAGGAATTCGTCATGTGATCCGAATAATGAAAGGCCCGATCTGGATTCCGTGTTCCCTCTCGCCTTTCACCGAAACTCATTCGGAAACAATTGGACCTTTCGACGTGTCAAAAAGTGTGATGGGCTCATAAAGGACGAGCGCACATGCCGCCGTTGTCAGCGAATTAAAACACCTCCGGAATATATTTATAAGGCGCGAGAGAGAGAGAGAGAGAGAGAGAGAGAGAGAGACAGACAGACGGACAGAGAGCGAGAAATGACATGGGCGAACAAAAGATTTCAATTAGTCAGTGTGCGTCTCTTCTGCGAGATGATCTTTCATTGTCTTTAACGTGGACAGCTACGGCACAGTGGTGGAGAACATTCGAACCAAAACAGATTCCTGTTATTTAATTTTGTACGTTATTAGTTATTACTAGCGCCCGGAATTTAGGCAAATTGCCTTTCTTTGCCTTTCATAATAAAAAATGGTAACACTTAGGGCCTTGTCCCACCAAAGCGGAGCAACAGCGACGCGACAGCGACACAACACCGACGCGACAGCGACGCGATGTCGCCACCCTGTTTCTTTCGTGTTGAACCTATAGTTTCTATACACAGCATACCCACCAACGCTACAGCAAACAAACACCCAAGCTATCGTGTTGCTATTGCGTCGCTGTTGCTCCGCTTTGGTGGGACAAGGCCCTAAGGGCCACGACTTTGACATGTAGCTTGGGTGTTTGCTGTAGCGTTGGTGGGTATGCTGTATATAGAAACTATAGATTCAACACGAAAGAAACACGGTGGCAACATCGCGTCGCTGTCGCATCGCTGTCGCGTCGCTGTTGCTCCGCTTTGGTGGGACAAGGCCCTTAGTCTTACACCTTTCGGGTACCTCATCGACCTTAGTTGTATTTCATCACTGGTCCAACACGCCGTCAAAATGGGGGGGTTTCTATTGTTAATAATGGCCCTCCAATAAATCTCATATTGGCGATATACAGTGGTCCTATCTGTGCAATGCATACAACTTGTCTCCACCTACAATGTAAGCGTTAACATTGGTTATATCCGAGATACTTACCACTTTGCTTTGTAGAGCCATGATTATGTCCGCAATAGCGGACGAAACGTCGGCAGTATATCTGTAGCAACGATTGTTGTTTCATTTTTTGGGGTTTAACCAAGAACGTTCCTGTAGTTTACATTTAGTAGAGGTCGTTTAAAAACATTCAGTTTCACTTAGGTAGAGTTATATTTTTAGCCCATACTTATTAATACATTACCATTAAAAACTGATGAGATTTTCTCCTCATATCTCGCCCATGCTCTACGTCCCTGGCTCGAAAGGTGAGAAATGTTGCCCGATTCCCCATTGTCTTTAACAAAAGTATCATCTTAAACGACCACATTCCATTGTTCGAGATGATCCAGTCGGCTTTTGTTTACAGAGCCGGTAGAAATCAAAGGAGGCGATGCCCAAATCACTAATCTAAACGAGCAAATCGCCTCGTCTCTTTCTCCTTTCTTCCATTCCCTCGTGCTGTCTTCGAGACATTCTAAACTCTATAGTATACTACTTTTGAGTCGTACCATTAGGATATTTTATTGAGGAATTATACGGATCGGAACGGAGGTTTATCAGTGAGGGTGGATTAATGGTGATGGGACCGCTCTTTTCGTTAATTCGTTAATCTCGAGGTGGGCGGACTTAATTGATATTTATAAACAAAGACGACGATTATTAAAGACGAATTTTATGAAAATTGTCGCAGATTAACCAGGTTGTACTATCCCAATTTTCATTAGTCAATAAAAGGGGTTCCCAATCAAAATCAAGTTTGATATATTATTCAACTTTTATTTTGTTTCCCTATTTGTCAATATAGTAATATGCAACCTTTGGGGGCAATAGTTGAAAAGCCACTTCCGTATGAAATACGACCATAATGATGGGCAATATGATGAAGATGAGTCCAAGTATCATAATATGGTGCATCAATTATGCTCTGTAGCTAGTATTATAAAAGTACAAATGACAATAAACATGGGTAATACTAAACCAAAAAAGTGCTAGATAAAGCTAGTCATTCATTAAAAAAGAAAATTACTCGATTCCCTTGGTAAATTTAATAATTAATAATATTTTAGTAACAATATCAGTAGATAAAAAAAATGTGTAGTTAACCCATTTGCCAAATAACAAACAAAAATTCAAATTTTCTGTATTTCTTTGGGTAAGTTAAATTAATAACAACGTTTCTGTGTATTTAAATATATGAGTTAGTGAAAATATTAAATATAATACATATTTAGTTCCTAGCTATTTATTAACTGTTGTGGAAATTTAACTCCCTTTTCCACCCCCTCGTTGAGAGAAATTAGGGGTTTTTAAAAGTTTTCCAAACCTTCGTGGGAAAACACCCTAACCGTACAGAGTCTAACTAAGTTCTAACTAACTAAGTTCTAACTAACTAAGTCTATCTAAGTTCCTAACTAGTCGAGAATTATAAAGTCACCCTTATTTTTCACCCTCTCGGAAAGGAAATTTAGTCATAGTATGTTCCTGAAGTTGTTAGATAGTACCCAGGCACTGTAAAATATATTTGACACAGTTTTCTTCTCCCTTGTAAACTAACATTTTTATGAATATGAAAATAACGTCTCTCATAAAGCAGCTAATGTTGAAATTATTTTTGAAAGCTATATGTACCTAGTAGACATATCAAAAATGCTTAAACTTTTCATTGAAAAATTGTACAATTACAAAGACATTTTTGAGTAATCATTGCTCATATCTTAAATATCTCAGTATCTTAATAAAGAGAAATTTTATATAATATTATTATTATTATTTAATAAATAATATTTTCGAACGTTTTGGAGTTGCATTTGAAAAAAATAAGACAGCAAAAAATAAGACTCCCACTTCCCATTAGGTATTGAAAAGTGTGCAACCACTATTACTGAAAATCATACCCTTAAAAGTAACCTTTTTTGGGCCGAAATATGTAATAACAACCTATTGTCAAATAGTGATATTATAATTTGGCAGTTTGACCTATTTTGTTCATCAGTCACATTAAATTAGACAAGAAATAAAATAGTTTTCAAAATCTATTTAAAAACACTAACCTTGATAGATGAAACTGCTGCTATTCTCTTAAGTCTCCGCCCTTATGTGAAGTTCTATGCCATTGTCGACGATAATACTCACCTGAAAATGCAATAAAAGAAATTAATCACCATCAAACTGTTTATAAAATGTAAGTTTCAATATTATATTATAAAACAGTTACGTTATTAAACATACATAACAACTATTCTCATGTTCTGTCTATGGTAGGAACGTGTTGAATAAATGGGAGTAACACGTTGTAGATAATTGTCATACAAAGTCTAGTAAAAGATGTATACAAAAATTTCTAAATTATTGCAAAATTGAAACCAGTCCCTACCGATTTTTGTAATAAGAGTCCCTTGGAGAAACTAATAGAAGAGTAGTATTATAGTAGTATTACTAGTAGTATTATTTTATTGTAAAATAAAATGTTTGTTGCAAAATAGTTTTAAACGACACGTACCATTTGACAATGACACGTCGGCATGATGGCAACTGTTTCCACCCTTGCCCTGCTACGCCCCTGTCACCAAGAGCACTAATCACTATCTGAAACAATAATAAGAACATTATTCATAAATCACCTTAATATCAATGAAGAGTACAAAGATGTTCTCAAGGCCAGATAAAACTGATGTGAATTTTCTCTTACACAACACCTAATATTACATAAAGGAATATAATGCTGTTGCCTTAGGGGGTTATATGTCTTGTCTTGTCTTTTTAAGTTAACGTCTCTTTTTCGCTGCTGTGGCCAATTTGGACGGGACCTACAGTTTAACGTGGGCTCCGAACCACGGTCCTCGAGCACGGTTGTACCCCCTTAAGGCTCTCACCCCAGTTGATCCACTCCGTGCTCTACCGACTCAGGGTGTGTGTATCCTAGTCCCGCCCTCCTACAGGATATCCGATCCTATCCGGCCTGGTTACCGGCGTGAATAGGAACGGGATTTTGGATACATTTTACACACTTCCCGCAACAATCACAACATCCATGGATTACGTGGGATTCGAACCCACGACGACAGTGATCGCCTGACTCAAAGCCAGCGCCTAAACCACACGACCACCGCCGCCCCTTAGGGGGTTATATTAAGAGACCAAACACATTAGTTTAATTACAAAAAAAAAACCGAAGACCACTATATTAATCAAGTGGTTATAAATGTTACTAATTAATTTGAACTGATTGAAGATTTCTCGAAATTACCGAAAAGTTAACAATGAAAACTGCAGTCGAAAAAATCTATAAATTCATGGCGAAAACATCACAAAAAATATTTTCCGGTCCGAACGTATCAAAAATTAACTCTTTCCGAGCATTGAAGGCAAAATATATTCGAAAATTCTGCAAATTTTAAAGAAATTTCCAAAAAGGCGCGTTGCCTGACTCTGACACAATAAGAGAATAAATTATTTTAACATATTAAAGATGAAGATCAAAGAATAAAAAAATTCATGTACTACAGGGATACATCAATTAACAATAATCCGCGGTTAAAAAAATTTTATCCCAATTTCTCCATGAATTATGCATTTGTTATTTAAAAAAATGTTCTACACTGAATGTTAACATAAAAACCCCGATAATTATTGAACTAAACCCCTAGGATTTTTTTCACTTACTGAAGGTGTTCTTAATAGGCTTACAAATAGATTACCGTTGCAAAAATTGTAAAGTTTTGATTTTCCATTTTTTATTAACAATTGAAAAATAAACAATACGAGAAAGTCAATAATAAATATCTTGAATGTTTCGATTTCTAAGGGTTTCAAGCTGTATAAATATATTGTTTTTATTTTTTACCACCATTGTTTAAAAACTTGTTATAAACAAATACATTGTTTATGAACAAATCAAAAATATTATTTTCTGTAATATATTCATTGATGAAAATCATGATGTTTAAAGAAAAAACTATTTCTTAAAAAAATGTATTTGTTGCTAAGAAATGAGTTTGTTAATTAACAATCGTATTTGCGGCTAAATATTAAAATTAAGGAAACATTTTTTCTCTACAAATCATTATTTCTATTGTTGTTAGAGTATCTTAAAAAAAGATCTTTTTAAAAATTGTATGAAAAATGGAAAATAACGTTTATTCATAAAAAACAACACATGGGTATTTTTATCACAGAATTAAGTACTATTTAAAAAAATTAATTTGCTAGTAACAAATTGTTTATTAAATAAACAAATGAAAAGTAGAAAAGACCCTTTTTTTTTAAGAAACTCTAAGAACAATAGAAGTAATGATTTGTAGAGAAAAAAGGGTTCTTTAATTTTAATATTTAGCCGCAAATACGATTGTTAATTAACAAACGCATTTTTAGCAACAAATACATTTTTTTAAGAAATCGGTTTATTTTTAAATCATGATTTTTATCAATGAATATATTACAAAAAAATATTTTTGATTTGTTCATAAACAATGTATTTGTTTATAACAATTTTTTAAACAATGGTGGTAAAAACTAAAAAAAAATATATTTATATAGCTTGAAACCCATAGAAATCTAAACATTCAAGATATTTAAAAAAAAATGTTGACTTTCTCGTATTGTTTAATTTTCAATTTTTAATAAAAATTGGAAAATCAAATCTTTACAATTTTTGCAACGGTGATCTATTTGTAAGTCTATTAAGAATAACTTCAGTAAGTGAAAAAAATCCTAGTGTTTTAGTTCAATAATTATCGGGGTTTTTATGTTAACATTCAGTGTAGAAAAATTTGTTAAATAACAAATGCATAATTCATGGAGAAATTGGGATAAAAAATTTTTTAACCGCGGATTGTTGTTAAATGGTGTATCGCTATAGTACATGAATTTTTTTATTCCTTAATATTCATATTTAATATGTTAAAATTTTTTTTTTGTCAGTCAGAGTCAGCAACGCGCGCGGAAGCCAGACTAGCCGTTTTTAGCCCTATTTCCAGGGCTCTGTAAAAATTATAAATATTGGAGGTACAGTTTCGGGAGTTGGAACTTTTGTTCAGCAAATTTACTGATCTTTTCAGATCCCTTTTAATATTTCGAAAATCTTTAATATTACTCGAGATATTCCATAAAAAACAAAAGCCAGATTTTTTTTACCTAATTGTTAATAACTTTTGCAATTTTTTTGAGCGCCTTTTGGAACCTTCCCTTAAACTTTCTACATGACATTATGAATCGAATGACACTATAATTTTCGGAGACTATACAAAAAAGTTTTCAAAAATGGTACATGTTGACTAGACTATAATACCTAATCAATCAAATCGAGTGAATCAAAAATCGCAAAACTTCAGCATTGAATTTAAAAAAAAAACACCTTACCACTAATGTTAATTTCACAAATCTCGAACACGGCCACGAAAAGAAAACACAATTTTTAACACTAAAAACAATCTAATTAATTACGAAAACACGAAAACGACTGAATTAATCAAAGACCGATACCTTGATACCACTTTTTCGGAAAATTGGAAAAATTTCAACGGATTAGCCAAAAAGGCACGTCAAAAAGCGACCCGTTCACCTACGATTTACACGCACAAATGATGTGGAATATTCGGAAGTGCCAGTGAGTGTTCGTTACGAACGTAAGCAAAAAATTGGTTCCTGGCCGGCGACTGATAAGAAAGGCGATAATAGACGAAAAATCGATGAGAAATTTGTAGAAATGACTCCTGTTTGAATTTGAAGGATTAAAATAAAACTTACTGTTACGTTCACAGTAAAATTACTGGAATTTAAATGCAATTGCGGAAAAATAATAAAATTACTCAACGCTACAAGAAAGTAGATTATCACTCATGTAATTAAATCAGATAAATTGATTAAAAACTAAAGGCAGTTAAATGAATCGTATGAATTTGAAGGAAAATGTAAGGTTCACCGTACGATTAATTGAAATCATAAGCAATTACCGATCAATATGTACCTAATTTAAACCGGAAGAGACTGTAGATTAAAATTGATATAACTACATCAAATGGTTCAGTGCGTTTGATGAAAGTGGTCTAAAAAATGGCAAAATTCACAATTAAATTCATGCAGAACAAACGCACCAAATTCTAATTAATTCATTTAGAAGTGTAATTTTGCTTAATCAACAAATTGTAGCTAATATAATTTTCATTACGAATATATAGAAGTAGGCACAAATATAATTATTTCAACGTTAAGACCAGTAACAGTAGGATAACCTCTTTTTGTGTTTTTTTAACAAATCTATATTAGCTTTGTGTAAACCTTATTATATACAGTAGAATTGATACATACTCTACATTGTTGTATTTGGGATATTTCAATTACAAATACGAATCCAATGGAATATTATAGAATTGATTATTAATTACTAGAGTGCGGATTATATGCAAAGTGCATATATATTATTTTTTGCATATTTTCAAATATAGGTGTATTTGTCGAGGAATTACATTAATTAGAGTTAATTTACGCTAATTAATGATTGCATATTTAACCATTTCAATGCATATATAGTTTCAAAAGTTGCATATGTTGCATATTTAAGCTTATTTCGTCAAATTTAAAGTTTGAAAATTATAAAATTCCTTGAAAATTCTTAATGCAAGTGAACGACCGACAATCCTCAACGGGGTTAATCCTTTCCTGCTTCGATAATCATATATTAAAGAATTGCCCATATTAGGGGTAATCACATTCCCTAATTGCTTCTTTAAATGGCGGGTCCTCAGGTAAATACATATTCTTGTTTCTTCTCAAAAGAAATATTTTCATTCATAGAGACTCTTTGGTTGAAACAACATCTAAATCAGAACCCTACCGACGAAGAAGGCACCAGGACGAGACACCATCACAAACAAGATGATAAAGGAACTACCGGAGGAGGCAAAGAAGAGGATCCAGGAAATCTACAACGCGGCGATGAAGAAGAGATACTACCCACAGATATGGAAGGAGGCAGACGTCATCATGTTCCTGAAGCCAGGCAAGGACAAGAAATTCCCGCAAAACTACCGCCCCATAAGTCTTTTGAACAATTTAGGAAAACTACTGGAGAGGATACTACTGAGGAGGATCAAGGAGGAAGAGGAGAGGCTACGTATCATACCGGACGAACAATGTTGATTCAGGGAAGGACACTCGACGGAGCACCAGGCGCTGAGGATGGTAGAAGAGACGATCAAGGACATCAACGAGAAGAGGACGACATGCATGGTACTATTCGACGTGGAGAAGGCGTTCGACAGGATTTGGCACAACGGACTAATAGCAAAGATGGACGGATTAGGATTCAAGACGGCGACGACCCAGATGATACAGGACTACCTACGGGACAGGAACTTCAGAATCAAGGACAAAGGGACCACATCGAGCAGCAGGAGGATGGAAGCAGGAGCACCACAAGGATCGGTATTGGCACCGGTCCTATACAATATCTACACTAGCGACATACCGATTGGAAGAGGGAACAGCCACACGAGGACCTATATCTACGCGGACGACACGGCGAAGGCGGCGACATCGAGACAACCCAATAAAGCGACGGAGTACCTACAGAGGGAAGTGGAACAAATGGAAGAATGGACGAAGAAATGGTAGATCAAACTCAACGCGGAGAAGACAGAAGCGATATACATAGGACCGAAGACGAGACGACCGACAACCAACATCATAATAGGAGAAAAGGAACTGGAATGGAAGGAAGAAGTGAAATATCTAGGAATCCACATAGACCGAGGACTTACATGGAGAAGGCACATAGAGGAGACCGAGAAGAAGGCGAAAGACCGACTGAACAGACTGGGACCACTAATAGGACGACGGAGCAAGCTGAGACTGGAAACCAAGAGGAAGATCTACCTGGCGGAAATAAGACCTATAATGACGTACGGAACAGCAGCGTGGGGACAAGCAGCAAGGACGCACCTGGAGAAACTGGAGAGGATACAAAACCAAGCGATGAGAAGGATGACGGACGCACCATGGTATATGAGGAATGAACAGCTACGAAGGGACCTACGCATCGAAGAACTAAAGAAGACCATCAGGAAGAGGACTAGGAAGACGATAATCAAGGCAATGGAGTACACGAACCCACTAATAAGGAAGGCAACGGACTACGACGAGGACGCAAGATCAAAGAGGGAAAGACCCAAGACGGCAATGAAGGAAGACTAATCACGAAGGACATACCAGGAAGATGAAAACACAATAGGAGGACCACCAGGACGACCAGGACAACCAAGGAAATACCATCACGCGGAGGAAAGAAGAACCTAGAGGGAGAAGTAAGGAGCCAGGCGCTCAACTTCCGGAAATTGAGGACAACATACGTTACGTTACAACATCTAATTGTGTTACGTGTTAACTGTTTAAATACGTCATATATATAGGAAGATTAGTATGTGTAACAAAATTTCTTTGTGGATTAAACCATATACTGAGATGGTGATGGATGGCCACAAAATATTTTGTCGAGTCTGCAGCAAAGTGGTAAGGTATTCGATTACATTATAATAAAAGTTTTACTACTTTATAAAATTAATCATTGTAAAATAAAATAAAGTACATACTTAGTCAATTTTAGTGTCGTATACAGCTAGATACAAACATAGGTATTTTCGTAATTTGTGACAATGCGTTACTATATTTTCTGGTAGATACTTAGTTGTTTTCAAAAAATACATGTTATATCAGGTACAAAATTTAACAATCTAATTATTTTTTTCTTTATCGTTTGTAGCTGTCTTCTGGGAAAAAATTTTTGGTCGATCAACACGCCAAAACTGCTGTACACATTGCAAACTTTAGGTATATATTTTTTGGATTATATGCAAGTTTTGCATATTGCAACAATTTTTATTTGAAACATGTTTTTCTTAAACTGCCGTGATTTATACCAAATGTCATAACTTAAGTTAGTAAAGCTGTTTAATACTTATACTTTTTATTTGAAACATTTTTATCTAAAATTGTCCTTAAGTGCATCGGTTTATGGAGTAATTTTTCAGTGTCTAACTGATACATCTCCATCAAGTAGTGTTTTTTTTTTAATTCATTACAAGTCGATGATTGGGTTGTTATTTCGAAGTCTGAATATTGAAATTTGTTGTTGTTATAATACATATTGATAGAGTTAGTTGTATTCTAAAACATTTTTCAGAAACCTTTGTCAACAACCAAAAGATAAAACTATCTACTAATGAGAGAAAATGTTAATATTCAGTACTAAATTTATTTCATAAAACGGTGATAATGTTGCCGTGAATATTTCGTCCGGCCATATGAGAGTTTTACGATGTAACACATCGCCATTTTTAACTTAAAATCATAGATGTCGCTACACATGGATTAATTAACAATTTTAATAAGTCGTTCCTGTTCTAAATGCATCGATGATCTAAAACAACCACTCGAAACCGAGGCGAATCCACGAAACACTTCTGTACTCGAAGAAACGTACTTGACATTTAAAACAAAACTAATCGTTAATTAACTGAATGTTAACGTCGATCTCAGTGGAAAAATTAGAATGGTTTATGAAACTCGATTTACATACCACGGGTTATTGTCATTATCGAAACACAATAAGATTCCGTCGTGTGTATGTTAAGTACGCCTTCGCCGAAATTCCTCTTTTTGTCTCCTCTCCTACCAGTAGCCGTACTGTTGACATTCATTCATCAATAATGGCGAATGTTTATTCATGAATTGACAATAAATTCGTTCGCGTGTAATTCAATACCCACGTGGGAGCCCGCCAAATCTAATTAAATTGTCTCAACTTAGCTTTCGAGAGAGGAAAGTATGGGAGTGCTCCACAAGAAAGACACCTATTATTTACAGTGGCACTAATTTCTATAAGGAATTAGGCAATAAAAATGTTATTAATTGTGACATGAATGATTGCCAAT
Source organism: Cryptocephalus moraei (assembly GCA_946251905.1). NCBI lineage: Eukaryota > Metazoa > Arthropoda > Insecta > Coleoptera > Chrysomelidae > Cryptocephalus > Cryptocephalus moraei. Next base: position 16,195,418 of record OX276465.1, on the reverse strand, counting down.
TCTTTGCTCTCCCAATGTTTATTCATGTGCACGTATAAATACTATATATATACGCAGTGCTCAAAATTTAACTTACTATAAAAAGGAAGCTTATTTACCTATATAAATGTTAGGTGATATCAATGACTAAGTTTTGTGAAGGAATGTAACATATTTGTTCGTTACTTCAATAGATCTACTATAGCAGCAACCCCAAGTAGTTCGAAGTGACTCATCCGACAGCACAAGCTTCATGTTAGCAAGTTTGATCAAAAACAGGTAAATATATTACAGTATAATCACGTCATTGTGTATATACTTTGCCTAATATTTTGTACTCAAGTAATAAGAAAGAAATCTCAATCCTGCTCAGGGCGAAAAGAATCTCTATATTCATAAAAATGAATTGCTGTTCGTTTGTCTCGCTTAAACTCGAGAATGGCTGGGCCGATTTTGCTAATTATGATCTTGAAATATTTGTGAAAGTTCAGGGAAGGTTTGAGCGGCGAGAAACCTAAACAATAAGTAACGAAAATACTAAAAAAGGTACGTTTCCTAATTTGACAATTGTAATCAAACAAATGAAAGTATAGTTGTCAGTTGGTTGTCAAATAAATAAATATCAAGACGGTTTTTAAACTCTATCATCAGTTTGTCAGTGCTCGAGTACTTTATTGATTTTAAAATGCCAAGGAGAAGACGACCTGACTTAGGTCGTCGAAGTCAATCAGATGTGCGACGAGCTACCTCACGTGCAAATAGCACTGACGACCAGCGAGAGGCAGATAATAATAACGTTCGTATTGGTATGACAGAATTGCGTTCAACAGTGAATAAATATGAAGTAGATAGTCTTTAAATGGAACGAGTTCGGGCACATCAAGCACAACAGCAGCGAGCACGACGGTAAAGTAAAATTACCACAATTGTTCCTACCATTAGATCCATTACGCTCATTAGTTTCTGGGGTGGGAAATGACTCTAAACGTTTCTTGGACAACATCCAAAAATATAATAATTGCTGTCAAATGACGTAGTTTGGTGCAACGCATATTGTACACGGAAATTTCAAGCCCACTTTCAAGGTAGTTTTTAATAAATGATTTATTAAAAATTTATAATGATTATATACAATTGCAGATACAAGGACAGTTTTCGGAATCAACTTGGAGTTTCCCTGTTTCGCGCATGGGCAATTATACGTCGCGTGTTCGCGAGTCGTAAAACCATGATCTTTACATATTTACGCATCGCAAAGAAAGACAAAAATTATAGTACTTCAGAAAGCCTTAAATTGATTATGTATATAACTGTATTGCATTTAATTTAATGTAGATAAAAATTTTGTATTAAATTGTGACCATATTTTTCAAAAATATATCTAAGTGTTACGACGTTCACCGAGTCATCTATAATTTTATATATCTTTCTTTTTTTAAACTTCACGTGGCATCGCAACGCATGCCGGGTACGGCTTATATGTATATAAAAATTTACCTAATAAGGCGTAAAATTGCGATTCCAGCCCATTCCCATTTAATATCTCTCATTAATTGGATGTCTCGCGGTTTCCTACAAAACCAGACCAATCCACTTCTCGTTCTGACACACGGATTTTCAATTAAGCGTCTCTCATTTCGTCGGTTAATCCATTTCATCGGCGCCGTGCAATTATTTTAGTTCGTGACTGTGGTCTTATTTAGCGGAGTTGAACGAAGAAAGAGAAAAAAGGCCGAACGTACGTCGTATCAGAAACGTTCGTTTCTGACGTGTGGGATAGTTTTCAATTAAACATCGCTCGTATATGGTCATTCATGATTTAGTTTCGCGTCACAGGGCGACCAGTCGTGAAGAGGGAGACGAGAAGGTTCGAAACGTTGATACATCTAAAACAATTCGCCGTTTTAATTTTCTTGTCGGCTCGAAGAGCTTTACTAAAGTAATATTAAACAACGTGCAATGTAAGCGATACCCACGATATTCTCGTTTGCGAGAGTCTCGTCTCGTCTCGTCTCGTTTTCGAGACGAGACTCGAGACGATACTTTAAGTTTTCCTTGCGAGACAAGACGAGATCTTCAAAAAGTCTCGTCTCAAATCTCGCACGAGAGTCTCGCAAAAGTCTCGCAAAAGTCTCGCAAATAAAAATGGCAAATATATATTAATTTTTATAATTATCGCGAATGTTATTGAAACATATTTCTAAATATCGAGTAGGTTCTCGAGACATAATGGAGGACTATAAAAAGGAACATTGTTGTCGAAGATTTGATTAGACGAGAAGCCGCCCTGAGTGTAAACAGTGCGATAAACCGACTAGCGAAATTGTATAAATAAATTAGCCGTTAAGTGTGTGATAATAAATAAATTAAGTAGTGTAGAGTGTAATTAGAACTGTGTAAATAAATTAGAGTAAACATTACAATATATTTCAGTAGGAAAGTTGTTCATGTAGTTGTGAAAGCATTTGACTTTCCATAAGAGTTTTGTGTTAACAGCTTTATTTATGTGGGGGTAAGTTCATTAATTGCGAAGCTTCAACTAATAGTTAATCATGTTTAAATTGTAAAATAAATTACAAACTAACGAATTACGATGCAGTAAATAGTAGAAAATAATTTTCCAAAAAATTTTCCTGCAAGTATAAACTTCTTAAAAAATATAGATGACCTATTGCTTTCAGGGAAAATTCTCAACAGTTTTCAGGTATAGTAGATATTCGATAAGAGGGCAGAACTGTTAATGTACCCTTCGCATTAGAAATACACTTGGATGACTCTTAATTTCTCGTCGGCGGCGGTCAACTCGTAAGAAATTTTAATCCCCAACCCTAAAATCGGTCAAGTGGTAAGCGAACCGGCACGTATATTTTTAAAGGGTAGTTTTGGATGAGTCAACTCGTAAGAGGATTCTCAGAAATAATCAAGTGGATGATGATTGTAACGAAGTAGTTCGGATATTTATTGAAACTAGGAATATGATATAAGGGGTGGTTTGTTACGTTCCAACTAAACGGTGACGATGGATCGCACCGAGATAGTTGTGGATTTTATTAAAAGTCAACGCGGCAAAGACTTGCTTGTTGTTAATGATCATATGCGTTTCATGATCCTAGGGTCAGGTTCCGCAGGTTTTTCCTTGCCCTCTCGCAAGAAATGCGATAATCCCCCTTTCGGGATTTTTCAGGTAGTTCTAACCCTTACGAGTTGACCGATCTAGAGAACCATATTCTTACGAGTTGACCAATCTCGCGAAGATCTAATGCGGACCGGAGATTTATTCTTACGAGTTGACCAGTGCCCTTTCTCGTCACTTTTCCTTCTATTTTCTCGGAGCCCCGTCGACTTCTCTGCATATTTTCTTCGATTCGCTCCCGTAAATCCGGCTCGCTATTGAAATTGATTTCGAACGGGTTCTCGCAACAAACGGACGCTACCGAAGAATAGCGCTTAATCAATATCCACCTGGCTGAATGCTGGACGATGACAGGTGAGAAAGTCGGTAGCATTAAAAAAAATACCATTTATACGTCCGTCTTGAAAAAACACTTCAGGACGAGAAGTGTCGGCAATTTGCGCCTGCTTCACGTCGAGAAAATGTCCATTAAAACATGACAGCTTCCGAGCTTAGAAAAATGTCGGTTTATTTAGCGAAAGTAAACGGATTTGTTATTTTAGGATAGGCCACAATGGGAGTGTGTTTGTGATCTCGAGAGTTCGAGAAAATAAATCCACTTGCTGTTTGCTAGCCGTTTTGACTTTGAAAGGTAAGGGAATTTAAAAATCTTGCATTACTCCGCCTTACTATTAACACCATCATCGACTTCGACTATTTCGATTCTGGCGTCTAAAGTCTAACCGACTATTGCGTATTTACTCATTTTCCCCGACCGTACGCCAGAGAGTGATTATTCCCTGTATGTTTACAATAGGCCGACATACAATATTCGCACGTGTTTCGGGTGAGTCACTCAAAATACAAAGCGATTCCATAAGGCACTCCCAAAATTTGGAGGATGCCACCTTGTATGGGTATTGCATTTATAATGAGATTTTATTACTCCAAGGGTTATTTTGACAGACTATACTTAGATATCACAATTTTCTGGCGATGATAAACTAAGTAATATTAGTCGTTTTATTACTCGGCAACAAATATTATGTAAAATAGTTGTTAATGAAGAAACACCCAAATATTTGCATCTCGTTAAGATACAAATAAACTTCACCTTAAAACACGACCTAATTTAGGATTTATTTTTATCTCAATTACTTTAGTAATATTCCCTATTATTGAAGAGAAAAAACTGTAAAAGTCTGCGTCGGACCAGACGGTGGAAGTGAAACTTCTTTGGCTATTTGCACACACACACACACACGCGCGCGCGCGCTCACCGACAGACAGGATATATAAATGAAATATAAGACAATTTTTTTTTAGGCTGCCGCAACGCTTGCACCGGTCCGCTCGAGTCTGCTGACAGTCTCGGCTCAGGTGATCGCCCATTGTCTCGCTGGCCAACTTTTCCCATCTCATCATTTCCGTGGAAATCTCGCTGCCTAAGGAACGCCGCCCCTAACATGGCTCGCCACTTTGCCCATGGTCAATCATAATTCATCACTGCTCTCCGGGCTGCTGGGGTCGATTAGGTCGACAACTTCCACCATCTTCATCGCCAAAGACGGTCGAAATCAAGCACTCGCCTGCTCCACTCCGGATTCCTTGCTGCGTCTCGATCCGAACGTTGTTGTCTTCCCCGACACGTTCAGAGCAACAATGGTCGCTTGTTGCCTCGCCGCTTCCACTATCTATTGCTGGAGTACTCCCACGACCGCCTTCTCGATGGTCTCCACAGATTCGCGGGTACGCCGCCTCGAGCCCGTTCGTCTTGTGTTCGAGAATTACCACCCATTCGCAGCGGACCAGTCTCCGTGCGCCGTGGGCTTTCACCTCTTCCAGTGTCTTCGATGTTGTCTCCATGTTCTCATTTGAGGTGAGGTGAGGCATGATGCCTCCTCTTCTTCTCTATGTCCATGTCACGTAATTAAACAATACTGCTCACCGTTTTGTGCCGCTCGAAGTTATTGTTTCTCGCCGGTTGAGGTTAGGTTAGATGTCAGCTGTACGAAAGTGTCGACGCTCTCCGGTGTTGTCACGTTGATCTCGCTAGTAGAATAGCACACGGAAACGATTTGGCGATCGGCTCGGTTCGCGGAAGAGGTACACTTTACGCGCATTCTGGCAACACGGCTTTGTCCTCGGATTACTTATCACGCGTGACGCGATTTCTCGACCAACACCCCATCCCAATGTATACAACGTGCGCAAAGAAGTTTCACTTAAAAAAAAATGATCATCCCAAATCAAAATTCGAATTTCAAAACTGAGTTCATTTAGGATGTAACGTATGTAGTTGTCGCCTCTGGAAAATTATGTTTGTATGAGTTTTCTCCATTATATTAACCTGATTTACGAGCTAAAATTTAGCGACGTCTCCTCGATCGAAATGTAGAGCGACGTTCACTATTACCGCGCCTCAGGACAGTTGCATTGTACACAAATGCATTACTCGCTTGATTAATTGTCCGTTACGGACGAGAAGAAAGATAGTAAACGTGTAATAATTGTATGTAAATATCGGAGACATATTTTTTTTTCGGAATTCCGAACTACATATTAATAATGTATGAGGCGTTCTACGTCTATTAATATGGATGTGCAACGAGAGCTAAAATAAGAAAAAATGGAGGAACGTTCCCGAAGTTATAATAAATTCGTTAGCGAGGACGACGCGACTCTCTATATCTTACCTGATCTGGTCGAAACTTAATAAAATTAGTCTGTCGCATAAATAAACGGTTTATTTTTTTAGAGAGAGGATAATTTGCCAACGGGGCTCGAAACCTGATTCTTGTAGAAGTATAGTTTATGGGTGTACAGTTTCGCGGTATAAGCCATAGGCGCAGCCAAGGAAAAGTATCGATACATACGAAATAATACAATTACGTAAGTCGATAAAACTAACAAAATATTTTGGAAAACCATTATTACTAAATTTTGTTGGATGAAAAAGTGATACCGGAGCGCTACTGATTTCAATGAATTATTCATCTAATTTATTTATTTATTCAAAAATTAGAAATTGCAGTAAGCCAGTGTAATCTCTTCATTTAAAATTAGTATTTTTATTAAGACAAAATATTATGGACCTTGCACATATCCTTGAGTCACTCTGTATTATTATATTTAAGGATTTTTGAAAATTTTAGTCTAATAAAATTACTGCTAAACTTCAACGGCAGTTCTCGGCTGTTATATTCTACTTATGAAGGTATACATTTTCAATATTTTTAATTGAAATTTCCATTTTTTTAAATTACTAAGTTTTGTTCTATGCAATATTCCAGATCTTCTAAAACACAAAAACAGAAAAATATTTTTTTTGTCCAACGCTTAGCTATTAAGCTACCTATTGAGCTTATAATATCGTCACACTTATTGTATGACGATACGTACTAAAATGCCAGCATTCTATATGCACTGTTCCAAAAAACATTACCTCACCTGGAATAAAATATACCTGTGGTTGGACACACCATCGGAAATTCCCATATTAATTACTTTTAGGTATTACAGTAACCCAGTAGACAACAAGTTTGTTAAAAATTAAAATGTACCCTTGTTCAGTTCCCGAATAGGAAAGGCAGTTCATCTAGAATCTAGACCCATTATGCCGAAATACACTTCAACGTTTATCAAATTGAGTGGTTACAATTAATAAACCTATAATTTATGGACCTATCGAATGTATAATATTTAATTTACGTATTTTCATATACCTCCATGAAACGTTGAAATATAGGTAAAATATCATTTACGTAATAACGTTTATAGACACTTCAAATTTGTACATAAAAAAGACGTAAGATAAAAGTTTTAAAAAAAGTAGGAAAGACGTATTTAGATTAACAGTTCATAGCGATCGAAAGTATAATATTTTATTTACGTATTTTTGTATACGTTCAAGGAACGTTGAAATATAGGTAAAATATCATTTACGTAATAACGTTTATAGACACTTCAAATTTTTACGTAAAAAAGACGTAAGATAAAAGTTTTAAAAGACAGTAGAAAAGACGTATTTAGATTAACAGTTCATAGCGATCGAAAGTATAATATTTTATTTACGAATTTTTATATACGTCCATGAAACGTTGAAATATAGGTAAGTTTGTTAAAAATTAAAATGTCCCCTTGTTCAGTTCCTGAATAGGAAAGACAGTTCATCTAGAATCTAGACCCATTATGCCGAAATACACTTCGACGTTTACCAAATTGAGTGGTTACAATTAATAAACCTATAATTTATGGACCTATCTCAAGAATAGTTTATATTTATTTACGTACGTGTATATTTGATTAAAATATACGACTATCAATTTTTATTCTATCACCGATTTAATCCTGGAACGTGTCTGATTTATCGTCGATAATCTTCCGCATTTTTCGGTCGATGCACCAGCGTTTATGTGTCAAAACCTCGAGATTCATGTCTTCATTTATTAAAACTATATCCTGTTAGTCACTTCTGTTTAAATCACCATCATCATCATCATCGTCACGATCATCATCATCATCGACACGGACAGACACGAAAGACGTTTTCTAATAAACATCGAAAACCATTTATTCTTTGAGTTCCTGGTATGGTACTTGAGGTTGGGCATTTATCATGTGTTAATTTCGTTCTCTGCACGAGCCCAGATAAGAATATGCTAATATCCGCCAAGTTACACTGATTACGCATCGTATAAATTACTTTCTAAAATGATACTCGCCATGTTTATTTTACGAATTATTATGATATATTCCGTCATGTTCGAGAGTTATGTGAGATGTTCAGGTGCTATAAAAATTACATCCTCATCGATAATTTATTCGCCACCGGATCAGAGACAATATGAACGTTCACTTTAATAACGTCGTCTACTCTCACTCCAATTAAATGCATATTTTTAATATTAATGTGAACGCACTTGAGACGACGACTAAACAACCAAATAACTCTAAATAAGCAATTATAAAATTCAAAGCAATGGCAATTAATAATTATTTCCCATGTTTTTTTAATGAATAATTAGAGTTTGTGGTAAGAGCCAATTTAAGAACAGAATTTGTTTCACAATATTATACAGTGCGACTCAGTAATTACAAGCAATAATATGGTTGGGAGTAACGACTTCAATAATTGAAACAGTACCAACTTATATCATTGACTAAAATTGTCGACTTAACTGTCTAATTCCGAGATTGTAAAATTAAAATTTAATAACCGAGCAAAGCAAGCGGTCTCGGTATCGGTATCGCACGATACCGAGACGAGACCGAGACTGAGACGATAGTAATCCTTCGTCTCGTCTGGGCGATATCGAGACGATAGTGGAAAAAATTAGTTTCAACGAGACCGAGACGATACCACCGGTATCGTCTCGGTATCGCGAAGGCCTAGTTGCAACGATACCCGGAAAGTTATTGCGCTACGCGTGGTCTGTTTTTTCTCATTGCTTTCAATCAACCAAATCGTTTTCAAGATCCTTCGGTCTGTTTAAATATTTGAACGGGCGAGACCCATCATCGGTTCATCATCAGCGTTTCCTTCCTTCCGTCTTTTTCGACGTTCCTGACGGCTCCTCGCCGATTTCACGCTTCACATCGAGCACGGACGATACCTGCTGGCCATTACGGAACGCACCGTCGTCGAAGCATCACCATCATCATCATCGTGATCATCATCATCATCATCATCATCAGGACGATGATCATCGCAAGACCCGCGAACAGCCCGATAGGAGCGAGTTTGCCGTTATTGGGTCAATTGATTCTAATTGGACGTCGCAGCAGGCCATATGCAGGATGTCGTGGGAATCAGGTGGGTTCATGTCGAGCCGAATTAGTGGTCGAGTATTATACGAGGAGAATAAAAAGGAAGGGGAGGCGAGGAGGGAGGAACGGAGAGAGAAAAAGTTACGAGCGGTTCGCACGTCGCACGCGTCCCTCTATCGGGATCGTAAATCACAATGCTGATTTCGTACTAATTTTGTCCCTATCGTTTTTGAACGTTTCTATAAAATATTGGATCAACTTTGGCACAAGATATGATTCTTCATAAAACTGGAATAATTTTGTTTAAATCGAAATACCGCCATATTTATTTTACAGGATAAAGTGATAGTACAACCTGTAAGACAAACGTGTACATGAATTGCGTAGGTACTATAACTACATGCATTTAATTTTCCCACATTATCATCATCATCCAGCCTGGTGTTGAGTCCACTGCTGGACATAGGCCTCCATTAAACTGCTCCACTGGGTTCTCTCTTGAGCTGTTCTCATCCAGTGTCCTTCAATCCTCTTTATACCATCACTCCATCTTGTTGGTGGTGCACCCCTGCTTCACCCCCTCTTATCGCTTCTTTTATCCTCTCTGGGTCTCCAGTTTGTTACTCTTATGGTCCACCTGTCGTCCTTAAATCTCGCAACATGTCCCGCCGATTTCCACTTTGATGTTGTGAGTCGCCGGATTATGTCATGTCCGTCCTTCGTCGAATTTCGGTGTTTCTGATACGATCTTGGATCCTAATACCCAGCATAGCTCTCTCCATCCTTCTCTGAGCCACTTCCAATTTCTCCACAGTGCCTTAAGTCATTAGTGGCAGCACGCACTGATCGTATACTTTCCGTTTGAAGCTCATTGGAACGTCGCTACCGAAGATATCTCTCAATTTTCCATATGCTGCTCATCCAAGACCAATCCTCCTCTGTAATTCCTTTGTTTGGTTGTCTCTATTCATTCTAATTGGGTGTCACAGGTATTTGTATTCGTCGACCTCCTCGGTGGCTTTGCTGTCTAGTAATATAGTCCTTCCCAGTACTAGGTTTGTCATGATTTTTGTTTTTTTGCTGATTTATGCAAAGGCCAACTTTTTCTGTTGCTTGTTTCAGTTCGTTTATCATTAAACCGTCTTCTTTAAGGTTGTCTGTTATCAGCACTATATCGTCTGCAAATCGTAGATTATTTAGCATCTTCCCATCTATACTGATACCTTTGTTTCCTCGATTCAGAGCCTTAAAAGCATATTCTAAAACAGTGTTTTTAGACAGTTTTATAATTTTAAAACAATATTTATTAGGTACAAGAAAAAACTAACTCCGCAACAACAGAAGGCTGATCCGAACATTTGAATCCTCAGCCTTAAATCATTAATCCTAACAAGCCTTTCTCAGCAAAAAGTTTATGGATCCAAATAGCTACCCAGAATTCAAAATGAAACATGCATACTAGAACAATACATATACATTTAGATGTTGAGCTCCACGAGCCTGATAACTTATCTGCACCTGTATCATTGGATTAATAAAATGCATGAGTACATATTTGATCCTTGCCCCCTTGCGTATCCAACGTACTTTCCTATTTAACAGAAATTTCCGTATTATTTCAAAGGACTCCAGAAGATCCGGCGGACCCGGAAGGTCAGGCAAACGGTGCATCTCATTGGACGAAAATGTATAGTTCAGGACTACCTCTCGATAATCAGACGAAAATGTGTCGACCCGATCTAGATAACCTCCAACACGCAAACTATCCTTATCCTCATCGGTCGATCGAAGATCCCTCGTTCCAGTTTCGTCTTCGCGGCTTACGTCCCCGGCCATTAATACTTTTGTGCGACGTTTAACCGCTGATGGGCCAAAACATTTAAGCAGATCCCTATCTGATCGTTTCTAAAGAGCGCTAAAACGTGAACAACAGCCACAACAACCACAAAGCGCGAGAAGAGGAGAGAGAGAAAGAGAGAGATCGAGAGGTGAGATGATGGCGGCGGCGGGCCTGATTATCTCCCCAAGAAAGTAATGAAGAGTTCACACGAGAGAGCGGCGCTTGTGATCGTCACTTATCGCGATGAGGATCAGCCGCCATCCGCCATATTAATCAAGCCTGCCCACGATACGGATCTATGTGTATCGATAGGGAGAAGGTATCGATCCGTGCGAGAGATCCGACGATCGGTGTCACGAGCTTGGCCCGGGGGAGGCATCGTGCGCGCTCCGGAGAGTCTTAGAATTTTAATAACTACGTCGAGGAAACGACTTAGGTATCGACAAACTACACAATAAGGACTGAAATACAAATTTACACTAAACGACCAGGAAACTTAAAGCAGGAATTAATTTGAAAAAAGAAATGAAAATCTTAGGATTTAAGGTTTAGAATCTTAGGTTTACTGCATTAAACCCCTTAAAAATGTAGGATGTCCGCCTGGTGCTCAAAATGGTGTGTCATTGTATGAAGGAAGAGAAAGTTTGTCTTCACCACGTACGAAGTTAATTGGGGAGTAAAGGTGACCAGTTTCGGTAGATCAACCTACCATCATCAGACCTAACCCAGAGAGCACAAAGACGTCTTTAAGACGTCTGATAGACATCACCATTAGCCATTTGCGACGACATCTCAAAAATGTCCTGTGACGTCCGAAGAACGTCATTAAAGTGTCCATTTTATGTCCATTTCATGTTATTTGTTACAAAACGGTACGTTTCAAAGATGCCTTAAAAAGACAACTTTACGACGTCCATTTTTCGTCTTCAAGACGTCATAAGGACGCTTTCTTTAAGTCTGTAAGACGTCTTAAATATGCCCCCTAATTTCTTAGGAACGTCTTTAAAATGTTCATTTTTCGTCTATTTCACGTTATTTGTCACAAAACGGTACGTCTCAAAGATGCCTTCAAGACATTAACAAGACAACTTTACGACGTTCATTTTTTGTCTTTAAGACGTCATAAGGACGCCTTCTTCACGTCTGTGAGACGTCGTAAAGATATCCTCTAATTTCTTAGTGACGTCTTTAAAATGTTCATTTCATGTTATTTGCCACAAAACGGTACGTCTCAAAGATGCCTTGAAGACATTAAAAAGATGTCCGCAAATCCGTAATGACGTCCAAAAGACGTCTGTTTTAAGATACTTTTTATATAAAACTACGCCTTTAAGACGTCTCTAATACGGCAGGCATCAAGAACGTCAGGCATGAAAACGACATAGATTGGACGTCATTAAGACGTCAGATTTTGAACGTCTTTAGAGACATCCAGAATTGGACGTCATAAAGACGTCCACTTCTGGCATATAAAAGGCAATGCATGAAATCTACATAAACTTGAATTCATTAAGATGTGCGCCTCTTGACATCTTAAAATTGACGTAAATTTGACGTTATTAAGTCGTCCACTTTCGAACATTTTAGAGACATCCAGAACTGGACGTCCTAAAGAAGTCCACTTCAGGCATAAAAAGACGAGGCATAAAATTGACGTAAATCAGACGTCCTTAAGGCGTCCGCCTTTTAACATCTTCGGGACATCCAAAACTGGACCGCTTAAAGAGGTCTACTTCAGGCATAAAGAAGGTAAGGCATGAAAACGACATAAATTGGACGTCATTACGACGTCAGCCTCTGAATATCTTAGAGACATCCAGAATTGGACGTCATAAAGACGTTCATTTCTGGCATAAAAGAGAGCAGACATTAAATTGACGTAAATCAGAAGTCCTTAAGGCGTCCGCCTTTTAGCATCTTACAGATATCCAAAACTGGACGTCCTAAAGAGGCCCACTTCAGGCACAAAAAGGTCAGGCTAAAAATCGACGTAAATTAGGCTTCTTTAGGACGTCCGGCCTTGGACGTCTTAGAGACTTCCGGATATGGACGTCTTATAGATGTACTTTTTATGTCTTAAGGAGTCCAGGCATAAAAATGGCTTAAAATGGATTTCTTTAAGCTGCCTGGGAAATTAACACATTATCAAAACAAGAAGTACACTACAACACAGTGTACAAACCTTGAATGGTACAATGGACAAATAATTAATAATAATTAATAAATAATAATAATGGCCGTTAAGTCACACCAACGGACTATTTGTTGGTTTTGTGGATTTTTGGTGGAGATTGCCCTTAGAGAGGTTTTCACGTGTAGGTTAATAGGTTAATCATATTTCTATTATACCTGTTAAGGTCTGATGATGGTGGGTTGATCCAACGAAACCGGTCACCTTTACTCCCCAATACACTTCGTACGTGGTGAAGACAATCTTTCTCTTCCTCCTTAAACTATAATAGTCCAAGAGCTAGCTACATAAAACAGTATAAAGCATTTGAAGTAGTAGGATTCTTCAGCTACCAAACTACTCATTACGTGATTAGGCATGTGTTTCATTTGGATGTATCTGGATTTAAATTGTTCACAAGCTAAGCTTCTGAAGATTTTTTAAATATTACGTGACAATCTGCCAAATAGGAAATTTATAAGAAATTTAATTTTGTTCAAAAAATTGAATTTTCTTAACTAAAATTATAAATCTTTAAGACGTCCGCTTTCAATCATTTTAGTGACATCCAGAATTAGACGCCATAATGAAGTCCACTTCAGGCATAAAAAATATCAAGCATGGAAAATTAACGTAAATCAGACGTCTTTAAGACGTCCGTCCATTAACATCGCCGAGACATCCAAAACGACGGCTTTAAGAGGTCTACTTCAGGCATAAAGCAGGTCAGACATGAAAACGACATAGATTGGACGTCCTTAAGACGTCCACTTCTGGCATAAAAAGGGCAGGCATAAAATTGACGTAAATTAGACGTCATTAAGACGTCCGTCTTCTAGTATCTAATAGATATCCAAAAAAGGACGTCCTAAAGAGGTCCACTTCAGACATAAAGAAGGTCAGGCATCAAAACGACATAAATTGGACGTCATTACGACGTCAGCTTCTGAACATCTTAGAGACATCCCGAATTGGACGTCATAAAGACGTCCACTAAGATCAGGCATAAAATTGACCTAAATCAGAAGTCCTTAAGGCGTTCTGTCTTGTAGCATCTTACAGGTATCCAAAACTGGACGTCCTAAAGTGGCCCACTTCAGGCATGAAAAAGGGCAGGCATAAATTAGACGAAAATCAGATGTCATTGAGACATTCCGTTCTGGACATCTTAGAGATATCCATAAATGGACGTCCTATAGACGTCCACTTCAGGCACAAAAAGGTCAGACTTAAAATCGACGTGAATTAGACTTCTTTAGGACGCCCTGCCTTGGACGTCTTATAGATGTACTTTTTATGTCTTAAAGCGTCCAGGCATAAAAAAGGCGTAAAATGGATGTCTTTAAGGCGTTAAGTACTGTCTGGGGTACACGTGAAAAACTATTTTCCATACATTCTTTGGGCCTCAAGGAAGTGTCAGAAAATTACTAGGTCGGAAAACCCTCGGCAGAAGGAACTGAAAGTCATGAAAAACGCCCTCTAGTTTTCACAATTTTCCGATTTTTTCTAATTTCTGCGTAGGGTTTTCCGGACAGAAAAACTTCTGCCATTATCACAGTGTTCTAATTTGAGATCTAAACGATGCCTGAAAAAAATTTCAAGCGTGTACCTTATCGGTTTTTCAGGCATGTTGTCCGACGTGGAAAACTGGCCGCCATTTACATATCCGGCCTGTGCAAACCGGCAGAATATCCATTTGGTGTTGGGTTAATGTTTTTACGATCAGTTATGAACTCAAATGTTGTGTACCTTATCGACACTGTTTTATGTTAGTATGAAAACCAAGAAATTCAATGTGACCACTGATCATTAACCCCTACAATGGCTATTTCCAAAAAATATTTACAATCGTAATGACAAACGTGTGAACCAGTTGCGGCCCGTACTAATCCACACATAAAATATTTGGCACTCATACAACCATAGGTTGTCGACCCATGAAGTAGATGATTAAACAAATATATGAGATTATATAGCTAATCAAACTCTTAGAATGCAAGAATCACCTTATTGCCGCAATAGGCAATCGTATTTACTGGAAATATCCAGATCACTCTATGAATAGCCGGCAATACGTTATCGTCAAGACGTGTGCTGCCGCTGTCTCTCTTTCACGCGGACCCAAGCGCCATGCAGAACGGAAGGAAGATAAATGCGTTAGAAGCGAAACGCTAACATACGTGTGCGTACAATGCATCGCAAGCCAAACGAAGGTCGATCTCTGTCACTTGTTCTCTCTCTCGCTTACACACATCGGTCAGGCCAGGCGTAACGTTACAATGTTTTCTGGGATGTGTAGCACGCACATTGATTTATAAGATGTTTATCACGTCAAAAACAGCCGGCCTAATTACTTTTAGCACATTTTTTCAGATGGATCTCGTCTGTCAAAGAGGATGCATGTGACCTTTCTCCATTAATTAGTTGGAAATCATCACAAGGAAAAACAGACGACAGTTCATC
This sequence comes from Cryptocephalus moraei, assembly GCA_946251905.1. Lineage (NCBI taxonomy): Eukaryota > Metazoa > Arthropoda > Insecta > Coleoptera > Chrysomelidae > Cryptocephalus > Cryptocephalus moraei. The sequence continues at coordinate 16,180,085 of OX276465.1, read as the reverse complement.
ATTGCACCTGATGACGCTAACCTGTTTAGAGAGAAACGTGCGCCGAGACATTGCAAACAATCGTGACATTTATTGTGACATTTCATGCAAACTTGACAACATCCATTTGAAAAACGCTCATCCGACGTAGGAGCGAACCATTAATGTAATTTAAATTTTATCGACGGGTACGCATTACGTATCACGAAATAGTTATTTCGGTATCATCTCGGGGAAAATTATTATACGTCGGCCTTGCCGCCATTCTCCCGTTTGTTTAAATAAACTCACGATGGTTTTTTAATTAGTCGTAAAAAGCAGCGCCAGCGGTAATCTTATTTAACATCTCTGGCGGACCTATTAGATAGTAATAGAATTCTTTGAGTACTCGTAAATTATCATTATGTCAGCGAAGATTTGGCGGCGATTACTCGAAATTCCACATAAAACATATTTTTATTATCAAACACACACACACACACATGTGTGCTGAATATATATATCATAACCGTGAGGAATTAGTGTAGTAGAATTTCGTATATAACCTCAAGAGACGAGACCTCGGTACCGTAACGTACGACTATCATTATCTCTCCCGAGTCACACACACACACATACACGAGATTTGAACTCCTTCGCACAAAACAATAAGTACGTAAATGTCCCATATTATTTTTCGACCTTGCCTCGTTACACTCCACGAATTTCTAATGTACGTATAAAGTCGATTTAATTCAAGACTACCGCGATTTTTGTCATTCCCAGATTGCGCAACGAGCATAATCTTTGTGTGCGTGTGTGAAAATCCACTGTGAGGTAGAGACAATAAGAGACGTTGATTAGGCGAAAAATGTAACCGTGATAAAATCATAACTGGGAGATAATACGATTTTTACTTACCAATGTCCTAAGAAATGATTTTCAATTCGTTGAAGTTCATTTAGAAGGACTTTATAAAACTTTGTCAACACCGATCATTGGATACGGTTAGGTTCATAACGAATTATAATAAATATCAGGCTGCATTTGCTGGAAAATAAAGTTGTATTAAGAAACCTTAAACTCTTTTTTCTTAAATTTATAAAACCTAACACCGAAAGCTATATAACTAGATGAAATGTTAAATACCGTTGGTATTTTTAAATTTGACCATGAATCCTATGTTAATAGAAGAAAAATGAAAAGAATCTACACCTTATACAGGGTGTTAGGGGTTTGACTGCCTTTATTTTAAGAAGCGATAGTATTCACCAAAATAAACAAAAATACCTATAGAACACGGGTCCTAAAACCAACCCTTTTCGAGAAAAAAATTAGCAAACTTTTAATTTTAACATGTAAAAATTCAGCTTCATTAAAGAAGCTCACATAATTTTGTACATGAAATGACCACAAGATGTATTGTTTTGATGTATTTATGCTTAATTTTTAACAAAACATTTTTTTCTTTAAAAAGTAAATAAATATTTCCTATCAATACAACTCGATAAAGTGACTATGATGTGGTGTGGCAACACCGCGAATTTATCGCACGCGTCGCGAAACATTGACCCTGCACAGCTGTTTACATGTATACGTATCTTTTCTTGTCGGTGTTGCCATGTTGTGCTGAAATGCCTCGTTTTCTCGAAAACGACCCCCGTTATATAAGGCTTTTTTGTTTGTTTCGATGAATACTATTACCTGTTAAAATAAAGGCAGTCAAACCCCTAACACTCTGTATAATACAAAATTAATAAGTAATAAGTGACTTCTGCAAAGGGTTCAAAATGTCTTTTCGAATATTGAACAACCTTTAAAATCATGTCAAATTTTAATGGAAGCGTCATTTAGTCAGGTCATTCAAATTACTTCTGATTTTTAATTAAACTTAAACTTCTGTGTATTACTCAATTTAATATTAACTCCAATATGTGTAATTATTTGTCAATTTTGTGATAACAAATCAAATTTGTGATTGTCAATGTATTCTCGGATAAATTAACTAGGATTTTAACAACAAATTAACCTTAAATACCGCATTTTAATTCCTGTTTTTTCGACTTCGTTAACGAATGCAATACTAGATAAATCTAGTACTGTGAACAGTACAAATGAATACCCAAAGTAATGTGGTTACAGGTAAAATTTGCTCATAAGTATACTTAGGCGGTTCGAAACAATGTAGAAAGACAGCGTTTGTACCTAATACGTTAGTAGAGGGACTATGCCGGTTCTACTCCAAAAAAAAACGGCTTTTTTCATCAAGGTCAGAAAACAACACATTTTGGTACCCAAAATGCACCGTTTGTTGCCTATCTCTGCATTTCTAACTCAATCCCCTATGTAATTTTTAAATGGGGGTACAATTTTGTGCCCAATTTTCAGTCTGAAATCGACCGCGGTGGGATTTCTAATCCAACGGGCTAGGCCCAAAAAACAACACAAGTTTCTGTGTAGGATTTCTGACCCAACCGCCCATGTTATTTTAAATGGGGAACAAATTTCGCGCCCAAAATGGTATGTAATGAGTTGTGTCACAAGTGTGACGTTATATAGGTCAGCCGGAGCGCGCGCCGTGTGTGACAGAGAAAGATAGAGAGTGAGAGGGAGGTGGTGAGCCACACACACACCAGCACACACAGACATACACTTTTCCAGTAAATTAATTTCAGGCAACAAACGAAATGGCGTAAGTCGAATTTCGCCATGCCGTGCCACAATCGATCGAATATTAGGAAATTAATGGCACACATCATAGACAAAAACCGACAATTTACGGTTTCCTCTTTCTATCCCTCCATACATGTTCTGTATGTTCTCGCCTTTTACGTCGGTATAGTGTGTGTTTCGCAACACGAGCGGGTCCCCATTATTTCTCGAAAACGGTAATTATTTCGAGCACGCTATTTTACGTTAAAACAGTGCAAAAAGTGCGGATGTTTCTCGTACGTCAACCGTGAAAGTGCATCGCCGACATCGACCTTGGACTAGATGCCTCTTACACCTGTTATCGCCTCATCAACGATGCAGATCAAGGTGTAAGTTAATCGGCGGGGTAAATGTGAAGATGCGACTTTGAGAAGGTTTCATTGAGTTGTTTTACAACGAGAAGACACTTGTGGTTTAAATTTTAAAAATTCACTACACAGTCAAAAAGTGCCCACAGGAATTAGTCGAGCTTAAAGTAACAGTTACAGATATTGATTTAAATATTTTTAATTTTTTAAATATTTAAATTATTTTATATAATATTTTTATATTTTATTTATTAATTAGGTATATTTTTTAATAATTCTTAATTATTTTTTTTATTTTTTATTTTTATTTTATATTTATTTTAAATATATTTAAAAAATGTGGCAATGTATTATAAAATTATATTTAAAAAAAAAACTAAAAAAACACGCTTTAATGGTGAATCAACCTAAAAAGGTAAATTGTTAAGTTAAAAAATTGTTTTAGAAATAAGAATAGTATAATTAACGAGAAAATAGATGTAATAAATTATATAAATAATATATTGTAATAAAGCGTGGGGCGCCTTATATTATATACATATATAATTAAATATTAATAATTACACTATAATTAATATTAAATTATTGTTTTGAATCTAACGTTTGGAAATCTAATTATCACCTAATTATTAATTGTTTTTAAGTTTAACGTTAACCCATAATCTCATTGATAACCACGTGTTATCAATCAACGGCACTTATGCATCACATATATATGACGCGTGGTAGCAAACGTGTTAAATTTAAATTCATTTCACAACAGCAAAACATGTTTGGAGATAGGAAGAGAACATTATAGTTTATGGAATAATGTGTGTTATTAACATTTTTTTGGTAACCGAATTAATTGTGGAGTAATACGATTTTTTAATTATCAATAATACCAAACTGGTTTCATACCGTTTCAGTTCATAAAAACAGTCCTCAAACACAATTAATTACATGCGACAGATATTAAACGATACGCTTTTATGATCTAGGTGCCAGGTTACATAATAAAAATTTATTTTAACATGAAGCGCTAAAAGTATAATTCTAACGTCCTTATAGAACTAACTTTTTATTAATAGTTGTAAAAGAATATGTCTCTTTAATTAAATAGTTGATAACAATTAATTATCGATGAAATAAAAATATTCGTCGAAATCGGCCCACGGGAGAGAAAGTTATTAAAACTCTTCCATAAAATGTTTAAATGACTACCATTCGACTATTAGGAAAACAATTTTATTTCTGATAAATAATGTAAAAGTCGTAAAAATACAGAAACGTGTAAATTTGAAAGATGTCTTGATGTAATACGAGAAGTTTATAAAAAAATAATATTTGTTAATGAACGACAGGTGACCGAACCCAGCTACCCAACAATTTAGGTAAGGTATTAGAGAAATTCATGTCACTTAGGTTAAGTTAGCAATTGTATTTTGTAGATTACTAATTTCCAAAGAGGTGCGATTTTTCACATTAAATTAATGTAAATAATTAGTAGATCTGCTGAATTTTGTAACGTTATTTTTTTGAGGTGAGGCCAGTCCGACACCCGAGGGGCCTACGCAGTGAGTCCAGCTAAGACGTCCGAGGGGGCCAACGCAGTGAGGCCAGTACGACACCCGAGGGGCCCACGCAGTGAGTCCAGCTAAGACGGCCCCCAGGGCCGCCAACGCAGTGAGGCCAGTACGACACCCGAGGGGTAAAGTCCAGCTAAGACGTCCGAGGGGGCCAACGCAGTGGGTCCAGCTACGACACCCGAGGGGCCCACGCAGTGAGTCCAGCTAAGACGTCCGAGGGGGCCAACGCAGTGAGGCCAGTACGACACCCGAGGAACCACGCAGTGAGTCCAGCTAAGACGTCCGAGGGGGCCAACGCAGTGAGGCCAGTACGACACCCGAGGAACCACGCAGTGAGTCCAGCTAAGACGTCCGAGGGGGCCAACGCAGTGAGGCCAGTACGACACCCGAGGGGCCCACGCAGTGAGTCCAGCTAAGACGTCCGAGGGGGCCAACGCAGTGAGGCCAGTACGACACCCGAGGGGCCCACGCAGTGAGTCCAGCTAAGACGGCCCAGGGCAGCCAACGCAGTGAGGCCAGTACGACACCCGAGGGGCCCACGCAGTGAGTGCAGCTAAGACGGCCCAGGGCCGCCAACGCAGTGAGACCAGTACGACACCCGAGGGGCCCACGCAGTGAGTCCAGCTACGACGTCCGAGGGGGCCAACGCAGTGAGGCCAGTACGACACCCGAGGGGCCCACGCAGTGAGTCCAGCTACGACGTCCGAGAGGCCTAAGTAGACAGTCCAGACAGTCACCCGAGGGCCATTGGCAGCGTCGTCCCGTACAGGTCGGGACCGCAATATAAGAAGTCAGGCTAGGGGAGTTAGTTGGTAACATCTAAGTGGTTTCATATCCGAGAGTTGGGTATTAAATTATATTAGACTATTATTATATTAAATTCATTCATTAGAGTTGTTCAAGTTTTATTTTTCGGATCTAACCTCAACCTCTCTCTCGGATTCAAATAAGCCTTCGTAAAGGTAAGTGAGACGTTTGATAGCTGTGAGACAGTATCGACTCCTCTTAACAACTAAAGGGGGGTTCGAGATATCAGTCAGGGCCGGGCTTTGTAGTTGTTGGCGCCCTTCTCTCATCAAGTATCTGGTCAACTTGTAGTTCACCCACGACCACTCACCGACGAGTTGAGTTAGTCGGGCCGCCTGAATAAGATCTTGCAACGTTAATAAGATTTAACGTTGCAATTTCTATCATAAGTATATAAGTCTCAAGTACAAATCTCTTTTAATGGTATTCTTTCTATTTTAAATATTCCCGCTTTTCGTTTCCGAATCGGGTAACCCTCTTACGTACAACCTGATTTCTTTTGTTTACTAATTCATTCCCATACGACTAATGATAATACCTCCTGTTAAATTTCGACCGCTCCTATTTTTCTATTGTGTCTTATACGTAAGCACTTACGCTATCTCGTCTATATTCAGATTTGTTAATCAGATCAGTTACGAATCTAGAATATGTAAGGAATACCTTTGAGACTCTATTTTTTTCCTGCTTACTCATAAGGTATGCACGAGGTGTTAAAAATGGAGGTATTATACTTCGAGTAATACCAATTTGAATATTATCGGTAAACCATTGATAATGATGAGAGGACGATTTTGTAATCAGTGTATTAGAAATTATAATGTGTGGGGGGGGGGTGGAAAAGAGACTATAGAATGGGGTTCGTATCATCTGGACTAATGGTAAATTAGAGTTAAGCTTAACACAGTACGTTTATTGATTTAGTTTTATGGGTTGTAAAATTACTATATTAAGTTTAATCTAAGGTTTAATTCCTAATTAACTAGTTAATTAACTTAGTAGTAAATCTAAGGTGACGTGCATGCAAAATACACTGTTCTATCCCAAGATAAAATGTCTCACCTTTCTCAGTTAATCCTTATCGGCCTTAATTCTTTAATTACTATTTATTCTTTAGGTAATGTCGTCCTAAAATGAATATTTTAATTGATGTAGCTATAAGGCTTAAGCAGAAAAAAAAGAGTATTTAACTTTTTTGTCAAAATTCTATTTGATACCAATAAAAAAATAAAAAATATTTAATAAGAAGACTTAAAAATATTGGCAGTAATAATTATAAAGTATAACGTAAAGGGGTGCCATAAAAACATTAAAATTATTTATGATTCCTAACAAATCGGTTAATTTAAGGAATAATGATTTTATGTTGTTCATTTTATTGTTTTCATTAAGCAGTTGGTAACATTATAAATATAGGTATTACATTTTGTTTTTTGCGTTCAGTACTTTTAATTGATTACAATTAATTTTTACTCGTTTTTTTTTTAATTTAACAGCTATATACTTATCCGCATTTTTTTATTCCCCAAGTCACCTTGATTTATCGATTTGGCTTTGTTTTTACTCGATAGCATTCGAACAGTTAATTTTATACGCCATTTAATCGAGGAAATTAAATTAAATTTATTTCGAACACACACATGAGTCATCCGAGCGAATCATCCCATCTTTACACATATTAATGAATATTATTAGCGACGACTAGATCCGGTTACTATATTTTTTTCTATTCGCAGTCTCCACGATATCGACGAAGCAGAACATTGTAAACAATTATTGTTAGATTATTTATGTTTTTTTTTTTATTTACCATTAATTTAAGAAAAAATCCATCTAATTGGAACTCGCTTTCGAGCTTTATTTATACACATAAATATTTGGGGAATTTACGACTCTCGTTAATCGGTGCGATATCGTTGAATTCATTAACATGATATTACGGTAAAACACTCGGAAGTGTGGTCTTTAACAACGGTCACGACAAATTCTGGTTGTAAATTTCTATTTTTATAATATTCCCGCACCGGCCGAGATATGAATAATATTTTAATATGTGTCCGCGTAATAGTTAAATATGTGTATCTTTATTTTAGAAGTGGCACCTTTTTCGGGAAGCGCACGACCGGATTCCGTTGAAATATTACGATTTGAATTTCGAACGCCGACGCTAGAAATCGAGAGAACTCCCAAGGAAACTCCTACATGAAGGAAGACCATTGAATTCTTCTCTTTTAGTTATATTAAATTACGTTAGTTAATTTCACCTGTCTCGATACGTAACGTTACGCATCACTCTTGGTGTATTATTTACCGTAAGCCCACGGCCTTTAGTTCAGAATATTAACTCTTCAAGTCAAAATAAGGTATCTATTTATAATTTGGTTTATGATAAATAGCTCCCGTATCATAAGAAATATGTGGTGGTGTTCACCAATGTGAATTTCATGCAATTTATAATCTTTGACTAACAGTTGATAACGTTATACACCTTATGAGTTATCTAAAGCATAATTCAGAAACAACTCTACGATATATTCAAAATGTATTTTTCAAAAAATGATATTTACACAAATATGTACATAAAATATGTACAGAAAATTTTTCAATTCGCCTATTAAATTCAATCAGATTCATTCTGACGATGATTATTAATTACTATTGCTTCATACGTTTATGCAATATCATGGGATAAACTCGCAAGAAATTTTTTTGCTGATATCAGGTGAGTATTTTAAAGGTTTGCGATCATAATTTCACATCAAAATCATCTTAAGTCTTCTTAATCACTTTTCTTCTGATTATTTATGGCTGTGTGGGTAATTTGATTTTCATCATCATAATACCAGAGTAATTGTATTTTACCAACCTAATCTATAATTTCTATCCATATAAATAGCTAATTTGCAATTAATTAAATTGTAAATATAATAACCTATAAATGAAAGCAATAAAGTGCTTTAAGCCCGCCTCTTCTCATTGCCAGAAACGAAAATGGTACTGTTATAGTCAAAATGATATTTATTTCTATTTAATTCCCTTAATTATTAAATTTAAAAAAATATATTAAAAAAATAATTAAAAAATCAAATTAATTAAATAATTAAGACACTTAATTTTAATATAAAATCATTTGCAGTGAGTTGCGGAAGGAACGTTAATTTCAAAAATGTTAATCTCCCTCGCACCGAATTCTCTCGGATAACTCTGCGACATTGTAATTAAGTATGACGAACTTGTCTAATTTGACGTTCTTCTTTCCCTCTCTCACCCTTTGCCGTTGGACCTAATAAAATGACATAATGAAGTCCCGTCACCGGAATTCATTTCGATATACAAAACACGATGTGATGAATTAGTGCCAGTATGTTACAGCGAATAAAAGACGAACATGACGTACCTGGGTATCAATGCAAATTTTCGACCGACGTGACAATGTAGGTACGTCAAATGTGAATCACGAACGGAGACCCGGACGGGTAAGATGTGAAATAAACACGAGTTAACGTTGTAAGAAAGTTTTGGGCGCCTCGAGGTAAGTACAGTGATTCTAATTCTAAATTGCGGTTTAAGATTTTCATTTTGAGTTATACAGGTTTGCGTGGATTTTATGCAGATAAGAAGCTAAAGGCATGAGGGAACGTTATAGTACTAGCAATTTTGAGATTAAAGTGAACTTCAAGTGATTTCGATGATTTATTTATCAAAATTTGACTGCTGGGTATTTCTGCCATGAAAATTGTGGAGACTTCAACGTCCAATTAGGCAAGAAACCTTTGAGATACGTGTCCACTAAATCTATCCAAACATCCTCACAAAAATTTTTAATGCAAAGCTGATAGTCTAAATTCAAGTAATTACGGATACCGTCAGTATATTAAAATGCATTGTTTTTTTACTTAAACAGAATGTGGCATATGTTACTGGATTGTCAGATTTCAACAATTTCAGACATTTCTAGTGGAAACGATATCTCGAAACAATTTAAGTAAAAGAACTTAGTATTAAATAACCTACTTAATATATTTGAACTTCTGGTTTTTCTCTGTCAAGATAAAACGAATTCTGAGTATTTGTCTATTTGTAGTATTTGTTTAGGCCCTGAAAAGGGCCGTTAATTACCAGCAGTACTGGTTGCCAGTTTCACAATAAATGTTCGAAGTGTCACTTGTTGCCAGGTTCAAATCGATAGAGCGCGGCACATCAAAAATTACGTGCATAGAAATTCCAACGCCAACTAGATGACAATCATTTTGAAACACATTGTATTTTTTTTGTATGCCCTCCGCCTATGCTTCGCCGATTTCCACCACCGGGCCGAGAGGATCGAGACAGGCGATTTGTCACGGCCCCGAATCGCACACAATTCACTCCCGTATATATATACATACACCAACATCCAGGGTGATTAATTATCACCACTCCGGGGTCCGGATTATGCAACGGAGCGCAGCCGGGCCTCGGATCGATTACGGAAACAAAAGAGGGTTAAGTGTGGTGTCACTGGATCGGAGAAAGAGAGAAAAGACGAGGAGAACGCTTGTTTATGTATACCTGGAGACGGTGTCATTTATATATAGTATAAGGATAAGCATCGGGAGAGAGTCCCTCTCGGTGGATTCCGTGTGTGACATCGCAGGGTCGGTCCGGACTGAAAATAAGACGAGCGCGAAATTTTATGAATAGCGTTTTATGGAAACGAGCTTTGAATTTTATGCGACGTCAAGCTGCACGGAGGACGGTCGATGGTTTGACGAATTCTCGCCTCTCCTGGTCGTTCCTAAATCTGGTTTTCTCTTCGTATTAAAGTTTATAGACGTAACAGCACGCTTTTCTAACAACATTTATTATACAACGTGTTTCAAAATGATTGTCATCTAGATTTTTTTTATTAAGGACAAGCCCAATACAATTAATAGTTATTTATTATACAAGCGGATAAAATGAACGTTTAACGACCGATATGTCTAAACACGCGCGCGGCGCAGCCGCAATATGGCGAGTTAAACTTTCATTGTATCCGCGAGTGTATTACAACGTTTTATTCAATTTTGCCATATATAAAATGACGTTTAGCGGAGTAAGTCCAATTTTGAAGCGAAAATTTAACAAGATGACAACTTCAGTGCCACAACCTTGACAACGACGAAAACAATTTTAAACATATAAAACGTCACTTTATACGGCAAAAATTTGACGTGTGAACGAAGTGTGAAATGATCTCTATAGAGAATGGACTGTATGCAGATATCTCTCGTAACTCGTGGGTGGCTGCGGAGATAAATCTTGTCTCCAGGTTATAAGGCTGAAGACGGTCTTGTAGTTTGAAAATCAGGGCGTGACATGATTTCTTGAAGTTCTTGTAGTTTGGAGAGAGGGCGTGACGTAATTCTCCGGGTTTGGATCTGAGGGCGTATCGTGCAGATCCGGGTTTTTAAGTTCTAGTAGTTTGGAGAGAGGGCGTAACGTAGTTAGTCTCCGGTGTGGACCTGAGGGCGTAACGTGCAGGTCCGGGTTGAAGTTCGTGAGGTTATGGTTCGTCGAGTTGGGTGGCGTGAAGAAAGATCACAACACACTGTCGTTTTGAGCACATCGTATACCGATTTATTGTACCAAATTTCAGGGCTTTTATACAGATTATTTGACATTGGTTAAATGAGATATTATTTGTTTTCTTACAATGACCTAGCGTTGCAGAAACTGACCTTAACCTAAGCTAAAGCTGAATTCCATAGCACCACACTGGACGGAGGACTTGCTTACATAGGAGAAGGTTGTTGTATGTTGTCAGCTCTAAGTTGCGGCCAATTAACCAATACATTTTTCTGAACTTGATGTTGAGTTCATCACGTTTCTTCTTAATATGTTGTTTCCATCTGAGCTTGGCATCCAGGGTCATACCAAGATATTTCGCTGTATTGGCATATGGTAGTTGCATGCCATTGATGAGAAATACTTTTCTTATTAGTAAAATCTACATGTGTTGACTTCGACTCATTTAATTTAATCCGCCATTTCTTAGTCCAAAGGGCGACCTTATTAAGAGCAGATTGTAGTTTCTTGGTTGAGCTCTGTACCGACTCTCCTATCGCCATGATTTCCGTGTCGTCGGAAAAAGTAGCCATTGTGCTGTATACTGTAGTTGGGATGTCATTAATATAGAGCAAATACAAGACCAGGCCCAAGACACTTCCTTGCGGAACTCCAGCCTGGATCAACTTCAGTTGAGAGTATGAATTTTCGTGCTCTACACGAAAGTGTCTATCAATCACATAAGATTTCAAGAGTAGGTAGAAATGTTCAGGGAGAAACAATTTTAATTTATGTAATAGAACTTCATGCCATACCCTGTCAAAAGCTTCGGCGACATCAAGAAAGACGGCTGAGCATACGGCCTTACTTTCTAGTGTTTTTTCAATGTACTTGGTCAATAGCAGAATGGTTATTCCTGAAGCCAAATCGGTGAGTTGGTATCAGATGTCTTTGACCTATAATGTGCTTGAGGCGTTTCAAGATTAACTTCTCAAGTGGCTTGGGCATGACTGGTAACAATGAAATAGGACGGTACGACGTCACTTCATTCAGATCCTTTCCAGGTTTTGGAATCATAATAATTTCAGCTGTCTTCCATGGGTCTGGGACATAACTCAGCCCGATGCAAGCATTTATTAGTGTGGTTAGTTCGACCATAGGATGTAAGGGGTGACAGTGTATTTAACCTGGCCCAAATGATACTCTCACCTGCACGTGGTGCACCCTGTTAAAACTGACGAGGCTCCGTCGACCGAGTGATTACCGTAATAAGTAGTCCCCCTCTTGATGGCCAACAGCTTCGGGTGGAAGAGCTATCAAGAGGTGGGGCCATCTCTGGTCCCTGGACTGAGAAATCGGTCCAAAAGGCGGATGAACTATCAAGGCCAACGGCAGGAGGATACAGAAGGCAATGGGAAACCACTGTATTAAAGACCATTAAGATTCCCCAGGAAAATCATCATGACCATGAAACAAAGAATGGCTAAGTGTTATGTTTGGTCGGTTCTCTTGTATGGAGTGGAGGCATCGACCCTGAAATTGTCAACAATGAATCGCATAGAAGCACTAGAAATGTGGATACATAGACGAATGCTTAGAATACCTTGGACAGCACGCATAACCAACGAAAAAGTACTAAGAAGAAGCAATAAAGATAGGGAATTACTAAGGACTGTCAAACATAGGAAAATGTCTTATCTGGGGCATGTGTTAAGAGGAAGCCGTTATAGGATCCTAAAACTGATTATGAGTGGAAAAATTGAAGGTAGAAGAGGTGTCGGAAGAAAGCAAGTTTCCTGGCTAAAAAATATTAGAGATTGGACCGGTATCCGAAATGCAGGACAACTCCTACACATGGCAGAAGACCGTGAAGCCTTCGCTATTATGATCGCCAACGTCGGATGATACTGACAGGGCACATGAAGAAGAAGAAGAAGAAGAAGAAGAAGAAGAAGAAGAAGAAGTTTGACCATGGCTTTTCTTTGGAATCGTTTTAATATTCCGCCTGTTATCAAGTCAAATCCTGGTGCTTTTTTGCACTAAGATTTTTAATTTCATCAGCAAGTTCTTTGGGAGTGACTAATGGAATCTTCTCATGGGAGTGATTATAGGTCAGCTAAATGACGTTGGAATTTCTGTGGATGTAATTTTTAATGTGCCGCGCTCTATTGATTTGAACCTATCTAATTCTGACAGCAAGTGTCCTGTGATCTGTGCGATATGTGTAATATATATAATAAATTACACAATATATTCGGTGTGTGCCCGGATTGAGTTTAAAACAGGAAAAAAAATTATTTTTGATTTTTCAAAAAAATGCTAAAGGAACAAAATGTCTTGCTTGATTTAACTAGCCCAAAATGAACTTGTCAATGAAGCCAAGTGTAGCTCAGCGAACCAAAATGATAGCTCGAACAACAACTGAGGCGAATGTCTGCTCGTCTACAAACTAAGGTAAAGATATTGATTCGATTGCGTCTAAATAGTAATTCACGAGCGTGGAAATATTCAAGGTTGCTTGATTATTGGGATTCACCTGTTCAAATTGCTTCTCTCTCTCTCTCATACACACACTCACTCTCTCTTCTATTTTTATATAAAAACGAAGGATTTTAGAGGTGTGGCCGATTTGTTTATGAATTCTTAATTTATAGGTAATATACTAGTTTTCAATAACGACACGTATATAGTTGAATACAAGTGAGAGTTAATGACAAAGTTCATGAAAGAACTCAAGGGACACCTCATCGTATATCCGTTAGAATTTGAATTTGAACGGTGATTGCGAGTAATTAAATTAATATACGATATTTATTAGAGTGACTTGCAAGTCCTTTCCATTTTTTCTTTGTCAGTATCTAAGTTGGTCATTAGGTACATTTTTAGCTATGAATTGCATATCAATTAAAATAGTTTAAAAAGCAATTAAACCGTAAAAGAACCGACATGCAATTCTTTGCCTTGTAAATTTGACGGTGTCCTTGTAAATTATTCATTGCAAATTAATTGTTTAATCAAATTACTAATATTGACATAAGAAACTTTGTTTATCATTAGCTTTTCTTGGCAAAGGGATCTTCCGTTGCTACACTACTTAATTTATTTGGATTATTACTGAACTAATTAATTTATATAACACACTTAACTTTTTAATTTATTCGTACTATTCGCTTGTCCGTTTTTCGCACTGTTTATTCACTCGCGGCTTCACGTCTAATCTCCTCTAACCGCAAGTCCGTCATTATATACATATCTCAATTGTATTCGCTATGATTCCTGAAAGAACTCGATCCTTAATAAGATGTTGCCGGAACGTTGGGGGCGGTTTTTTTATTGCCCACTTAACGGAGCACTTTGAAGTAGCCGCCGAGGTCCGATAAGGGTAAACACGTTGCGCGCTGCTGTTTACATTTCGCGTTACACTATATATTTGAAATTTAGAACTAAATCGAAACAAAATCAGTTAAATTGGGAAATGCATAACACGTAGTTTCTCTAGCACAAACTTATTTCAATATCCTCTTGTAGGTGTAATTTCAAAAATCATCATATCTGCAGTAATAACAAGTTACATGCATTTTACCATTCGCCGGCGAAAATTTCCTCATCGCCCTGTACGGGGATCGACCCATTACCGCATACCGACACCTTTTAGAGCTATTAGAGCGATTAGAGCTATTAGATTAAGGTCGCCGCTTCCTATTCAAGTGAAATTATCTGTGGCGGCATATTATTGCTAGGAGAGAGAGAGAGAGAGAGAGAGAGAGAGAGAGAAAAATGAGTAACGATCGTGATTCCACCGAACGCAATTAGTATCTATTAAAAATAGTTTATAGTAAAGGTCAGCTTAATTTAGTCGGGTATTGTTGTTTCTTGAAGGAATAATCGCACGACGCCCGTTCTAGTGTGGGAAGGCGATTTTTGAGCTGGCGAAAAAAATATTAGAGAGGCGATAACTAAGGTTAATTCTAATTTGGTTAATGATACAGGAACAATATGATATTTGTATCAGAATTGAGCCTGTAGAGGGTATGTATGTAGGGTTACTGAAGAAATTTTCACTGTAACGTTTAAACCGCAGCTAGTCGTCTAGTGAATTCTTGCACCGGATAAACACAATTATTAGATTCAATACTATCATTAGTAATATCGCAGCTTTATTTAAACGTAGGTTAAGTATTGAGCTTCATTTCAAGTGTAAAACGATTAAAAGAGTTCACAACAAAAATTCCGGATCTGTTCACGGACCAACTGCTATGATAGCCAAGTAGGTTACCTTGATCATGTAACTATTATTACGTGAGGGATTGCTTTGTCACTCTAACCAAATAAATAAAATCTTTTACGTGTCGATATTGTCGTTCAGTTTGATATTGGAGCTGGGCCCACAACCATCAACCTCCTTACGGTGGAACATTAAATTTAGAACGTTTAGGTATTGTAGTTTGTTTTAGTTTGAGACAGTTTTGTAAATACTTAACCATTACCTCAATATATATAAAACTCTAAACTTTTAACAGTTGTTATTTTTTCCAAGCACTTTCCCATTGTCTCTTCAGCAGCCTTCGTACGTTTCTGCGACCGACTTGAAATAATAATAAACACGAGCTCCATGAAATACACATGGGCGTGATGCAAAAGCGAGGAAACGATGCATCATCTACTTATAGTTCATCACTTTCCTGTGTTATAAAGCGTGCCTGTTGTTTAATTCATGGAAGACGACCACTTCGACCTTCTGCTTTCGCCTAAACGTCCTTATTCTCCGTCTTTATGTATGTTACATCCGTTGCATTAGAGGTGTTAGTGCAGCACAGTTCATTTTCGTGAAGAAACTGTGATTTGTGACTAGCGTTTTGTGGACCAGACTAGAAATTACATGGTCCCGTCTTAGACTAAGAAATATTTAAAGATAGTGTCTCATCTCTTCTAAATTATACCTGGTTTAGTATCGTTCCTGTTTCAAGCGATATCGAAAGAAAAATTACTGTGTTATTAACGAGCCTCACTAGTATGAAACTGTATCTATCACAAGTTCTCCTGTTCAGACAGTATAACGGAATTCACCTGTCCCACCCTACAGCGTGACTAACAAACTTAACGCGAGCTCCGTTCAGCACTTGTCAGTTTTCATACAGACTGTCATTGTATCCGCGATCGCCGACGGCTCCTGTTTGGACAGGGAATGTCAAAGTGCTACTTATAAACGCCGATATGATAATCAACTTATCTTAATAAGTAATCTCTCAAATTATATTAATCCGGACTCCGTTACGCGAGCGCCCAGACTGCCGAGACCGAGAGATCTGATTTACAATTTAAATGAGAAGTCCGCGGCTGTTGTGCGGCCGCCTATTCACCATCCAGTGAGATAAGGAGAATTTCAAGTCATTTTTATAAGGATAGTTGGTCAACATATCTATCCGGTGACGTATCACAATATAAGAATAATTTTGAGGGGTAGTGTTGAGTGGTAAGAGGATGAATAATACGTATCTAAACGTTAAGTCAGATTTGGGAATTCTTATTGCAGTCTCATTTTGGGAGATATTAAGGGTGAATTATGTATCAGAAATCACTGTGTATGTACCAATGATATTACGTATAGGATTACTTTACTTCCTTTATCCAACACATGACAGTTATGACTGTCATCATTAATGTCATTTTAGACAAGTAAACTATCAAATAACACACTAGTGTGTTATAATCCATAACTCACTAGTGAATAAATAAATCTGCAACAATATAATTCTACGTAGATAGAACTGTACTGATTTTTTACTAAGAGATACATGTAATGCAAAGCTGAGATTGAGTAACAGAAAGAATTGAAAAATAATGGAACGAGTTCGGCTAAACAACCCACTGCTCAATTACTAAATCATCATTGACTCATCTTTTAAATATCTCGTATTGATAGTAAAAGACCCTTGACACAGATTTCCATTTATAATTAATAAGCAAGTCTTCCAATTTTTCTTCCTACATTTTTTTTAACTTTGGTTAATGTAGCAATAACCACAACCTACATTTTTATCAGTATAGGCTGAATGATGAGTTTGTTCCAATAACGTGGACAATATTACATATGTTGCATATGTAATCAGTATCAGCCAACATGGGTAACTTTCCTTCACTTCAATATCGGAAATAACTACTTTGTCGATGTATGCTGCTTAGCAAGCCTCACTTTGTGGTTTGGGCTTGGCAGTTAATGGCGAAACCCGTTGAAGCTTATGCGAAAAGTCAGCACCATAACCCCATGATCCCCTAAGCTCGTCATCATCATCGTCATCAGCTCTATTGGTCAATACCTTTGGAGTGGATAATAGAGTCATTACCATTTCGAGGACGAAATGGTTCATCATCATTAAACCGAGGCGGCAGTGTAATTTGTCGTTTTCTAGGTGCCTGTTTTTTTTTTCGTTATTCTCTTCTCGTCTCTTCGTCTCTTAACCTATTTAGCGCTTACAAAAAAGTAATTACCGCAGTGGAGAGAAAATGAGAGATAGATAGATAGAGAGAGCTAAGTACAAATTGAGTCGTGCGTAGTGAAAGCGAATTGTGTCAGGTGATTCTCACGGTGATCACATGTGCGACTGTACATATCGCACAATTGTACTATATATAGGCCGAGGATGTGGATTAATTTGACACTAAAATAGAAAATATTGAGATATTGAGATGATAATTAAGCACGGTCCTTGGCCTATTTTTAAAAACACTACAGGGCTGAGAGGTACAAATGTATTAAAACTGATGCTCATAACATAACCAATCCTTGTGTTTAAAGCTTGGTACCTAGTTCACAATTACAGAAAATTGGTGTAGTTAACAATCCTATTCCATAATGGTATCCTGGTATGGCAATCTAAAATTGCCATACCATGACATATTCATAAGAAACTATGCATATTAGTAAAATAATATGGTTGAGTGAAGTTGATATACATAACAAATGTAAGAGATATTGAAAAAGGTGATTGTAGCTCAGCTGGGATTTGAACCCGGGTCTCCCAATTTCGCGTAGGATATTCTGACCACTAAACTACCGAAACGTGATATGCTTACAACAGAACTTGCCTTTTAAGTGAACGACGATTTTGATTCGAGAATGTGCTTTGAAGAGATACAATTATTAATGTAATTGTCTTGTTTTTGTTCGATGTTCAATAATAGGATTTTTATTGGTCCTTTTTTCGATAAAGAATTTTTGTCTTCTTAACAAATATATAGCAGACGGCATGATTAAAACCTATTAATATCAGAAACCAAAGAGCTGTGTTGTGTACCGTTTTAATAACTAAAATAGCTAGACACATGTTTTTTATGACTTTACTACCTCTTTTCAATTTTCATTGTTTAAATCTTGACAAGTGGCGAGCGGCGAGACTTTCCGTTACAATATTTCTAGACGTGTAGTCTAGATGTTTTAAGGCGGTCTGTGCTCAAAAACATATATTTGAAAAAAAAGCGTATGTTAGTTTAGGCATGTATGAGTAAATAGTATTGTGTATGTAATTTTCCACAAAAATTAGAAACCATAAATGGTTCAAGTTCTGCATTTAGACTTTCAAAAAAATAAATTATGTAACTATAAATAAACAAATAAATAAAAATAAAAAATAAATACAAAAAATAAAATAAAATAAACTTAAAATATTATTCGGATTTTAGTTCAAACTTAATAAAATATCAATATCGAGTGTTCGTGAAAATGTATTGACGAATCGATATGACGAGACGAAGAAAACCCAGACAGCACAAGACGTCTTAAAGACGTCTTGTAAAGGTCTTATTGTGGTCTAGACGTCTGAAGATCTAAAAGAGGCGTCTTTAAGATGTATTGTTTCGAACGTCTTTAAGATGTCTTGTTTTGGAAGTCTTTAAGACGTCTGATTGAAGTCTGGATGTTTGTTGACCAATAAAATTCCTCTTTATACGTCCGCATATGGACGTATATTAAAAACGTCTTAATTTGGCAGGTCATCATAAATAAAGACACCCTTTTTAGACAATTTTTGGACTGTCTAATTAGGAAGTCTTTAAGGCGGTATTATATGTTTGCAGATTTAATAATAATAATAAATTCATTTTGGCCTAGGCTGACAATGCGCCCTAAACACGTCTTAATGACGTCTTATATACAGCTTGCAAGATATCTTAAAGACGTCTTATACAGAACTTGTAAGACATCTTAAAGACGTCTTATATACAGCTTGTAAGACGTCGTTAAGACGTCTTTTTTGTAACAAATGACGTGTAAAAGACGTCTTCAAGACGTCTAGGAGACGTTCACGGACGTCTTACAGACTGCTCAGCTATAATGGGACGTCTGTAAGACGTGTTAAAGACACCTTTTTGCTGTCTGGGAAGGATCCATAACTAGTATTCTTGAAAGTGGGTTATAAGTTTTCTGACATAAGAAGAGAGAAAATTTTTGATAACTTATGATGAAATCAGCAAAAAGTTACTTGGAGGGCTAATTTTGCCAGCTTCATTAATGCTCAGTACCAAAATTGCACTATTCTACTCTTATTCTCTTCTCCGTCATCAACTCCCAGACAGCACAAAGGTGTCTTTAAGACGTCTTATAGACGTCCCATTATAGCTGTGCAAGACGTCCGTGAACGTCGCCTAGACGTCTTGAAGACGTTTTTTACACGTCATTTGTTACAAAAATAGACGTCTTTACGACGTCTTGAAGATGTCTTACAAGCTGTATATAAGACGTCTTTAAGATGCCTTACAAGCTGTATATAAGACGTCTTTAAGATGTTTTAAAAGCTGTATATAAGACGTCTTTTAGGATATCTTACAACCTCTATATACGACGCCTTTATGATATCTTGCAAGCTGTACGTAAGACGTCATTAAGACGTCTTTAAGACGCATTGTTAGCCTGGGGCAAAATGAAAACACCTCAATTTTCAACCAGATATATTTTATTACAACACATAAGTACATACAACATAAGACAGACAACATAAGAGCGCAATCATCTGCTAAATATACTTTTCCGCCCTGACGCACTTGTGTTAAACCGTTGGTTAAACTTAGAAACTTAGTAATTAAATGTATTAGATTATCAAAAATTTGAGAACTAACTAGCTAAAATGAATTACTCAATTTGTTAATTAACTAACTAATGTTAACTATAATGTTATTAAATCTGCAAACATATTACCGCCTTAAAGACTTCCTAATTAGACAGTCCAAAAGTTGTCTGACAAAAGTGTCTTTAATAATGATGACCTGCAAAATAAGGACGTACATTTACATCTTTAAGACGTCCGATTTACGTTTTAAGGACGTCTTATAAACGTCAGATGTACATATAAGAGACGTCCCAAAATCTGCATGACGTCCATAGAAGACGTCTTTTTAAGGGATTTTATTACAAAACGGTACGTCTTTAAGACGTCTCTAATACATCTACATTTACATCTTTAAGACGTCCGATTTACGTTTTAAGGACGTCGTAAAAACGTCCGATGTACATATAAGAGACGTCCCAAAATCTGCATGACGTCCAGAAGACGTCTTTTTAAGGGATTTTATTACAAAACGGTTCGTCTTTAAGACGTCTCTAATACATCTACATTTACATCTTTAAGACGTCCGATTTACGTTTTAAGGACGTCTTAAAAACGTCCGATGTACATATAAGAGACGTCCCAAAATCTGCATGACGTCCAGAAGACGTCTTTTTAAGGGATTTTATTACAAAACGGTACGTCTTTAAGACGTCTCTAATACATCTACATTTACATCTTTAAGACGTCCGATTTACGTTTTAAGGACGTCGTAAAAACGTCCGATGTACATATAAGAGACGTCCCAAAATCTGCATGACGTCCAGAAGACGTCTTTTTAAGGGATTTTATTACAAAACGGTACGTCTTTAAGACGTCTCTAATACATCTACATTTACATCTTTAAGACGTCCGATTTACGTTTTAAGGACGTCTTAAAAACGTCCGATGTACATATAAGAGACGTCCCAAAATCTGCATGAAGTCCAGAAGACGTCTTTTTAAGGGATTTTATTACAAAACGGTACGTCTTTAAGACGTCTCTAATACATCTACATTTACATCTTTAAGACGTCCGATTTACGTTTTAAGGACGTCTTAAAAACGTCCGATGTACATATAAGAGACGTCCCAAAATCTGCATGAAGTCCAGAAGACGTCTTTTTAAGGGATTTTATTACAAAACGGTACGTCTTTAAGACGTCTCTAATACATCTACATTTACATCTTTAAGACGTCCGATTTACGTTTTAAGGACGTCTTAAAAACGTCCGATGTACATATAAGAGACGTCCCAAAATCTGCATGAAGTCCAGAAGACGTATTTTTAAGGGATTTTATTACAAAACGGTACGTCTTTAAGACGTCTCTAATACATCTACATTTACATCTTTAAGACGTCCGATTTACGTTTTAAGGACGTCTTAAAAACGTCCGATGTACATATAAGAGACGTCCCAAAATCTGCATGAAGTCCAGAAGACGTCTTTTTAAGGGATTTTATTACAAAACGGTACGTCTTTAAGACGTCTCTAATACATCTACATTTACATCTTTAAGACGTCCGATTTACGTTTTAAGGACGTCTTAAAAACGTCCGATGTACATATAAGAGACGTCCCAAAATCTGCATGAAGTCCAGAAGACGTATTTTTAAGGGATTTTATTACAAAACGGTACGTCTTTAAGACGTCTCTAATACATCTACATTTACATCTTTAAGACGTCCGATTTACGTTTTAAGGACGTCTTAAAAACGTCCGATGTACATATAAGAGACGTCCCAAAATCTGCATGAAGTCCAGAAGACGTCTTTTTAAGGGATTTTATTACAAAACGGTACGTCTTTAAGACGTCTCTAATACATCTACATTTACATCTTTAAGACGTCCGATTTACGTTTTAAGGACGTCTTAAAAACGTCCGATGTACATATAAGAGACGTCCCAAAATCTGCATGAAGTCCAGAAGACGTCTTTTTAAGGGATTTTATTACAAAACGGTACGTCTTTAAGACGTCTCTAATACATCTACATTTACATCTTTAAGACGTCCGATTTACGTTATAAGGACGTCTTAAAAACGTCCGATGTACATATAAGAGACGTCCCAAAATCTGCATGAAGTCCAGAAGACGTCTTTTTAAGGGATTTTATTACAAAACGGTACGTCTTTAAGACGTCTCTAATACATCTGCATTTACATCTTTAAGACGTCCGATTTACGTTTTAAGGACGTCTTAAAAACGTCCCATGTACATATAAGAGACGTCCCAAAATCTGCATGAAGTCCAGAAGACGTCTTTTTAAGGGATTTTATTACAAAACGGTACGTCTTTAAGACGTCTCTAATACATCTTCATTTACATCTTTAAGACGTCCGATTTACGTTTTAAGGACGTCTTAAAAACGTCCGATGTACATATAAGAGAAGTCCCAAAATCTGCATGAAGTCCAGAAGACGTCTTTTTAAGGGATTTTATTACAAAACGGTACGTCTTTAAGACGTCTCTAATACATCTACATTTACATCTTTAAGACGTCCGATTTACGTTTTAAGGACGTCTTAAAAACGTCCGATGTACAAGAGACGTCCCAAAATCCGCAAGGACGTCCAGAAGACGTCTTTTTAAGGGATTTTATTACAAAACGGTACGTCTTTAAGACGTCTCTAATACATCTACATTTACATCTTTAAGACGTCCGATTTACGTTATAAGGACGTCTTAAAAACGTCCGATGTACATATAAGAGACGTCCCAAAATCTGCATGACGTCCAGAAGACGTCTTTTTAAGGGATTTTATTACAAAACGGTACGTCTTTAAGACGTCTCTAATACATCTACATTTACATCTTTAAGACGTCCGATTTACGTTTTAAGGACGTCTTAAAAACGTCCGATGTACATATAAGAGACGTCCCAAAATCTGCATGAAGTCCAGAAGACGTCTTTTTAAGGGATTTTATTACAAAACGGTACGTCTTTAAGACGTCTCTAATACATCTACATTTACATCTTTAAGACGTCCGATTTACGTTTTAAGGACGTCGTAAAAACGTCCGATGTACATATAAGAGACGTCCCAAAATCTGCATGACGTCCAGAAGACGTCTTTTTAAGGGATTTTATTACAAAACGGTACGTCTTTAAGACGTCTCTAATACATCTACATTTACATCTTTAAGACGTCCGATTTACGTTTTAAGGACGTCTTAAAAACGTCCGATGTACATATAAGAGACGTCCCAAAATCTGCATGAAGTCCAGAAGACGTCTTTTTAAGGGATTTTATTACAAAACGGTACGTCTTTAAGACGTCTCTAATACATCTACATTTACATCTTTAAGACGTCCGATTTACGTTTTAAGGACGTCTTAAAAACGTCCGATGTACATATAAGAGACGTCCCAAAATCTGCATGAAGTCCAGAAGACGTCTTTTTAAGGGATTTTATTACAAAACGGTACGTCTTTAAGACGTCTCTAATACATCTACATTTACATCTTTAAGACGTCCGATTTACGTTTTAAGGACGTCTTAAAAACGTCCGATGTACATATAAGAGACGTCCCAAAATCTGCATGAAGTCCAGAAGACGTCTTTTTAAGGGATTTTATTACAAAACGGTACGTCTTTAAGACGTCTCTAATACATCTACATTTACATCTTTAAGACGTCCGATTTACGTTTTAAGGACGTCTTAAAAACGTCCGATGTACATATAAGAGACGTCCCAAAATCTGCATGAAGTCCAGAAGACGTCTTTTTAAGGGATTTTATTACAAAACGGTACGTCTTTAAGACGTCTCTAATACATCTACATTTACATCTTTAAGACGTCCGATTTACGTTTTAAGGACGTCGTAAAAACGTCCGATGTACATATAAGAGACGTCCCAAAATCTGCATGACGTCCAGAAGACGTCTTTTTAAGGGATTTTATTACAAAACGGTACGTCTTTAAGACGTCTCTAATACATCTACATTTACATCTTTAAGACGTCCGATTTACGTTTTAAGGACGTCTTAAAAACGTCCGATGTACAAGAGACGTCCCAAAATCCGCAAGGACGTCCAGAAGACGTCTTTTTAAGGGATTTTATTACAAAACGGTACGTCTTTAAGACGTCTCTAATACATCTACATTTACATCTTTAAGACGTCCGATTTACGTTATAAGGACGTCTTAAAAACGTCCGATGTACATATAAGAGACGTCCCAAAATCTGCATGACGTCCAGAAGACGTCTTTTTAAGGGATTTTATTACAAAACGGTACGTCTTTAAGACGTCTCTAATACATCTACATTTACATCTTTAAGACGTCCGATTTACGTTTTAAGGACGTCTTAAAAACGTCCGATGTACAAGAGACGTCCCAAAATCCGCAAGGACGTCCAGAAGACGTCTTTTTAAGGGATTTTATTACAAAACGGTACGTCTTTAAGACGTCTCTAATACATCTACATTTACATCTTTAAGACGTCCGATTTACGTTATAAGGACGTCTTAAAAACGTCCGATGTACATATAAGAGACGTCCCAAAATCTGCATGACGTCCAGAAGACGTCTTTTTAAGGGATTTTATTACAAAACGGTACGTCTTTAAGACGTCTCTAATACATCTACATTTACATCTTTAAGACGTCCGATTTACGTTTTAAGGACGTCTTAAAAACGTCCGATGTACAAGAGACGTCCCAAAATCCGCAAGGACGTCCAGAAGACGTCTTTTTAAGGGATTTTATTACAAAACGGTACGTCTTTAAGACGTCTCTAATACATCTACATTTACATCTTTAAGACGTCCGATTTACGTTATAAGGACGTCTTAAAAACGTCCGATGTACATATAAGAGACGTCCCAAAATCTGCATGACGTCCAGAAGACGTCTTTTTAAGGGATTTTATTACAAAACGGTACGTCTTTAAGACGTCTCTAATACATCTACATTTACATCTTTAAGACGTCCGATTTACGTTTTAAGGACGTCTTAAAAACGTCCGATGTACAAGAGACGTCCCAAAATCCGCAAGGACGTCCAGAAGACGTCTTTTTAAGGGATTTTATTACAAAACGGTACGTCTTTAAGACGTCTCTAATACATCTACATTTACATCTTTAAGACGTCCGATTTACGTTATAAGGACGTCTTAAAAACGTCCGATGTACATATAAGAGACGTCCCAAAATCTGCATGACGTCCAGAAGACGTCTTTTTAAGGGATTTTATTACAAAACGGTACGTCTTTAAGACGTCTCTAATACATCTACATTTACATCTTTAAGACGTCCGATTTACGTTTTAAGGACGTCTTAAAAACGTCCGATGTACAAGAGACGTCCCAAAATCCGCAAGGACGTCCAGAAGACGTCTTTTTAAGGGATTTTATTACAAAACGGTACGTCTTTAAGACGTCTCTAATACATCTACATTTACATCTTTAAGACGTCCGATTTACGTTTTAAGGACGTCTTAAAAACGTCCGATGTACAAGAGACGTCCCAAAATCCGCAAGGACGTCCAGAAGACGTCTTTTTAAGGGATTTTATTACAAAACGGTACGTCTTTAAGACGTCTCTAATACATCTACATTTACATCTTTAAGACGTCCGATTTACGTTATAAGGACGTCTTAAAAACGTCCGATGTACATATAAGAGACGTCCCAAAATCTGCATGACGTCCAGAAGACGTCTTTTTAAGGGATTTTATTACAAAACGGTACGTCTTTAAGACGTCTCTAATACATCTACATTTACATCTTTAAGACGTCCGATTTACGTTTTAAGGACGTCGTAAAAACGTCCGATGTACATATAAGAGACGTCCCAAAATCTGCATGACGTCCAGAAGACGTCTTTTTAAGGGATTTTATTACAAAACGGTACGTCTTTAAGACGTCTCTAATACATCTACATTTACATCTTTAAGACGTCCGATTTACGTTTTAAGGACGTCTTAAAAACGTCCGATGTACAAGAGACGTCCCAAAATCCGCAAGGACGTCCAGAAGACGTCTTTTTAAGGGATTTTATTACAAAACGGTACGTCTTTAAGACGTCTCTAATACATCTACATTTACATCTTTAAGACGTCCGATTTACGTTATAAGGACGTCTTAAAAACGTCCGATGTACATATAAGAGACGTCCCAAAATCTGCATGACGTCCAGAAGACGTCTTTTTAAGGGATTTTATTACAAAACGGTACGTCTTTAAGACGTCTCTAATACATCTACATTTACATCTTTAAGACGTCCGATTTACGTTTTAAGGACGTCTTAAAAACGTCCGATGTACAAGAGACGTCCCAAAATCCGCAAGGACGTCCAGAAGACGTCTTTTTAAGGGATTTTATTACAAAACGGTACGTCTTTAAGACGTCTCTAATACATCTACATTTACATCTTTAAGACGTCCGATTTACGTTTTAAGGACGTCTTAAAAACGTCCGATGTACAAGAGACGTCCCAAAATCCGCAAGGACGTCCAGAAGACGTCTTTTTAAGGGATTTTATTACAAAACGGTACGTCTTTAAGACGTCTCTAATACATCTACATTTACATCTTTAAGACGTCCGATTTACGTTATAAGGACGTCTTAAAAACGTCCGATGTACATATAAGAGACGTCCCAAAATCTGCATGACGTCCAGAAGACGTCTTTTTAAGGGATTTTATTACAAAACGGTACGTCTTTAAGACGTCTCTAATACATCTACATTTACATCTTTAAGACGTCCGATTTACGTTTTAAGGACGTCGTAAAAACGTCCGATGTACATATAAGAGACGTCCCAAAATCTGCATGACGTCCAGAAGACGTCTTTTTAAGGGATTTTATTACAAAACGGTACGTCTTTAAGACGTCTCTAATACATCTACATTTACATCTTTAAGACGTCCGATTTACGTTTTAAGGACGTCTTAAAAACGTCCGATGTACAAGAGACGTCCCAAAATCCGCAAGGACGTCCAGAAGACGTCTTTTTAAGGGATTTTATTACAAAACGGTACGTCTTTAAGACGTCTCTAATACATCTACATTTACATCTTTAAGACGTCCGATTTACGTTTTAAGGACGTCGTAAAAACGTCCGATGTACATATAAGAGACGTCCCAAAATCTGCATGACGTCCAGAAGACGTCTTTTTAAGGGATTTTATTACAAAACGGTACGTCTTTAAGACGTCTCTAATACATCTACATTTACATCTTTAAGACGTCCGATTTACGTTTTAAGGACGTCTTAAAAACGTCCGATGTACATATAAGAGACGTCCCAAAATCTGCATGAAGTCCAGAAGACGTCTTTTTAAGGGATTTTATTACAAAACGGTACGTCTTTAAGACGTCTCTAATACATCTACATTTACATCTTTAAGACGTCCGATTTACGTTTTAAGGACGTCGTAAAAACGTCCGATGTACATATAAGAGACGTCCCAAAATCTGCATGACGTCCAGAAGACGTCTTTTTAAGGGATTTTATTACAAAACGGTACGTCTTTAAGACGTCTCTAATACATCTACATTTACATCTTTAAGACGTCCGATTTACGTTTTAAGGACGTCTTAAAAACGTCCGATGTACAAGAGACGTCCCAAAATCCGCAAGGACGTCCAGAAGACGTCTTTTTAAGGGATTTTATTACAAAACGGTACGTCTTTAAGACGTCTCTAATACATCTACATTTACATCTTTAAGACGTCCGATTTACGTTATAAGGACGTCTTAAAAACGTCCGATGTACATATAAGAGACGTCCCAAAATCTGCATGACGTCCAGAAGACGTCTTTTTAAGGGATTTTATTACAAAACGGTACGTCTTTAAGACGTCTCTAATACATCTACATTTACATCTTTAAGACGTCCGATTTACGTTTTAAGGACGTCTTAAAAACGTCCGATGTACAAGAGACGTCCCAAAATCCGCAAGGACGTCCAGAAGACGTCTTTTTAAGGGATTTTATTACAAAACGGTACGTCTTTAAGACGTCTCTAATACATCTACATTTACATCTTTAAGACGTCCGATTTACGTTTTAAGGACGTCTTAAAAACGTCCGATGTACAAGAGACGTCCCAAAATCCGCAAGGACGTCCAGAAGACGTCTTTTTAAGGGATTTTATTACAAAACGGTACGTCTTTAAGACGTCTCTAATACATCTACATTTACATCTTTAAGACGTCCGATTTACGTTATAAGGACGTCTTAAAAACGTCCGATGTACATATAAGAGACGTCCCAAAATCTGCATGACGTCCAGAAGACGTCTTTTTAAGGGATTTTATTACAAAACGGTACGTCTTTAAGACGTCTCTAATACATCTACATTTACATCTTTAAGACGTCCGATTTACGTTTTAAGGACGTCTTAAAAACGTCCGATGTACAAGAGACGTCCCAAAATCCGCAAGGACGTCCAGAAGACGTCTTTTTAAGGGATTTTATTACAAAACGGTACGTCTTTAAGACGTCTCTAATACATCTACATTTACATCTTTAAGACGTCCGATTTACGTTATAAGGACGTCTTAAAAACGTCCGATGTACATATAAGAGACGTCCCAAAATCTGCATGACGTCCAGAAGACGTCTTTTTAAGGGATTTTATTACAAAACGGTACGTCTTTAAGACGTCTCTAATACATCTACATTTACATCTTTAAGACGTCCGATTTACGTTTTAAGGACGTCTTAAAAACGTCCGATGTACAAGAGACGTCCCAAAATCCGCAAGGACGTCCAGAAGACGTCTTTTTAAGGGATTTTATTACAAAACGGTACGTCTTTAAGACGTCTCTAATACATCTACATTTACATCTTTAAGACGTCCGATTTACGTTTTAAGGACGTCTTAAAAACGTCCGATGTACAAGAGACGTCCCAAAATCCGCAAGGACGTCCAGAAGACGTCTTTTTAAGGGATTTTATTACAAAACGGTACGTCTTTAAGACGTCTCTAATACATCTACATTTACATCTTTAAGACGTCCGATTTACGTTATAAGGACGTCTTAAAAACGTCCGATGTACATATAAGAGACGTCCCAAAATCTGCATGACGTCCAGAAGACGTCTTTTTAAGGGATTTTATTACAAAACGGTACGTCTTTAAGACGTCTCTAATACATCTACATTTACATCTTTAAGACGTCCGATTTACGTTTTAAGGACGTCGTAAAAACGTCCGATGTACATATAAGAGACGTCCCAAAATCTGCATGACGTCCAGAAGACGTCTTTTTAAGGGATTTTATTACAAAACGGTACGTCTTTAAGACGTCTCTAATACATCTACATTTACATCTTTAAGACGTCCGATTTACGTTTTAAGGACGTCTTAAAAACGTCCGATGTACAAGAGACGTCCCAAAATCCGCAAGGACGTCCAGAAGACGTCTTTTTAAGGGATTTTATTACAAAACGGTACGTCTTTAAGACGTCTCTAATACATCTACATTTACATCTTTAAGACGTCCGATTTACGTTATAAGGACGTCTTAAAAACGTCCGATGTACATATAAGAGACGTCCCAAAATCTGCATGACGTCCAGAAGACGTCTTTTTAAGGGATTTTATTACAAAACGGTACGTCTTTAAGACGTCTCTAATACATCTACATTTACATCTTTAAGACGTCCGATTTACGTTTTAAGGACGTCTTAAAAACGTCCGATGTACATATAAGAGACGTCCCAAAATCTGCATGAAGTCCAGAAGACGTCTTTTTAAGGGATTTTATTACAAAACGGTACGTCTTTAAGACGTCTCTAATACATCTACATTTACATCTTTAAGACGTCCGATTTACGTTTTAAGGACGTCTTAAAAACGTCCGATGTACATATAAGAGACGTCCCAAAATCTGCATGAAGTCCAGAAGACGTCTTTTTAAGGGATTTTATTACAAAACGGTACGTCTTTAAGACGTCTCTAATACATCTACATTTACATCTTTAAGACGTCCGATTTACGTTTTAAG
The DNA here is from genome assembly GCA_946251905.1 of Cryptocephalus moraei. Classification (NCBI taxonomy): domain Eukaryota; kingdom Metazoa; phylum Arthropoda; class Insecta; order Coleoptera; family Chrysomelidae; genus Cryptocephalus; species Cryptocephalus moraei. The sequence goes on along the minus strand of OX276465.1, from coordinate 16,150,162 downwards.
GACGTCGTAAAAACGTCCGATGTACATATAAGAGACGTCCCAAAATCTGCATGACGTCCAGAAGACGTCTTTTTAAGGGATTTTATTACAAAACGGTACGTCTTTAAGACGTCTCTAATACATCTACATTTACATCTTTAAGACGTCCGATTTACGTTTTAAGGACGTCTTAAAAACGTCCGATGTACATATAAGAGACGTCCCAAAATCTGCATGAAGTCCAGAAGACGTCTTTTTAAGGGATTTTATTACAAAACGGTACGTCTTTAAGACGTCTCTAATACATCTACATTTACATCTTTAAGACGTCCGATTTACGTTTTAAGGACGTCTTAAAAACGTCCGATGTACATATAAGAGACGTCCCAAAATCTGCATGAAGTCCAGAAGACGTCTTTTTAAGGGATTTTATTACAAAACGGTACGTCTTTAAGACGTCTCTAATACATCTACATTTACATCTTTAAGACGTCCGATTTACGTTTTAAGGACGTCGTAAAAACGTCCGATGTACATATAAGAGACGTCCCAAAATCTGCATGACGTCCAGAAGACGTCTTTTTAAGGGATTTTATTACAAAACGGTACGTCTTTAAGACGTCTCTAATACATCTACATTTACATCTTTAAGACGTCCGATTTACGTTTTAAGGACGTCTTAAAAACGTCCGATGTACATATAAGAGACGTCCCAAAATCTGCATGAAGTCCAGAAGACGTATTTTTAAGGGATTTTATTACAAAACGGTACGTCTTTAAGACGTCTCTAATACATCTACATTTACATCTTTAAGACGTCCGATTTACGTTTTAAGGACGTCTTAAAAACGTCCGATGTACATATAAGAGACGTCCCAAAATCTGCATGAAGTCCAGAAGACGTCTTTTTAAGGGATTTTATTACAAAACGGTACGTCTTTAAGACGTCTCTAATACATCTACATTTACATCTTTAAGACGTCCGATTTACGTTTTAAGGACGTCTTAAAAACGTCCGATGTACATATAAGAGACGTCCCAAAATCTGCATGAAGTCCAGAAGACGTCTTTTTAAGGGATTTTATTACAAAACGGTACGTCTTTAAGACGTCTCTAATACATCTACATTTACATCTTTAAGACGTCCGATTTACGTTTTAAGGACGTCGTAAAAACGTCCGATGTACATATAAGAGACGTCCCAAAATCTGCATGACGTCCAGAAGACGTCTTTTTAAGGGATTTTATTACAAAACGGTACGTCTTTAAGACGTCTCTAATACATCTACATTTACATCTTTAAGACGTCCGATTTACGTTTTAAGGACGTCTTAAAAACGTCCGATGTACATATAAGAGACGTCCCAAAATCTGCATGAAGTCCAGAAGACGTCTTTTTAAGGGATTTTATTACAAAACGGTACGTCTTTAAGACGTCTCTAATACATCTACATTTACATCTTTAAGACGTCCGATTTACGTTTTAAGGACGTCGTAAAAACGTCCGATGTACATATAAGAGACGTCCCAAAATCTGCATGACGTCCAGAAGACGTCTTTTTAAGGGATTTTATTACAAAACGGTACGTCTTTAAGACGTCTCTAATACATCTACATTTACATCTTTAAGACGTCCGATTTACGTTTTAAGGACGTCTTAAAAACGTCCGATGTACATATAAGAGACGTCCCAAAATCTGCATGAAGTCCAGAAGACGTATTTTTAAGGGATTTTATTACAAAACGGTACGTCTTTAAGACGTCTCTAATACATCTACATTTACATCTTTAAGACGTCCGATTTACGTTTTAAGGACGTCTTAAAAACGTCCGATGTACATATAAGAGACGTCCCAAAATCTGCATGAAGTCCAGAAGACGTCTTTTTAAGGGATTTTATTACAAAACGGTACGTCTTTAAGACGTCTCTAGTACCTCTACATTTACATCTTTAAGACGTCCGATTTACGTTTTAAGGACGTCTTAAAAACGTCCGATGTACATATAAGAGACGTCCCAAAATCTGCATGAAGTCCAGAAGACGTCTTTTTAAGGGATTTTATTACAAAACGGTACGTCTTTAAGACGTCTCTAATACATCTACATTTACATCTTTAAGACGTCCGATTTACGTTTTAAGGACGTCGTAAAAACGTCCGATGTACATATAAGAGACGTCCCAAAATCTGCATGACGTCCAGAAGACGTCTTTTTAAGGGATTTTATTACAAAACGGTACGTCTTTAAGACGTCTCTAATACATCTACATTTACATCTTTAAGACGTCCGATTTACGTTTTAAGGACGTCTTAAAAACGTCCGATGTACATATAAGAGACGTCCCAAAATCTGCATGAAGTCCAGAAGACGTCTTTTTAAGGGATTTTATTACAAAACGGTACGTCTTTAAGACGTCTCTAATACATCTACATTTACATCTTTAAGACGTCCGATTTACGTTTTAAGGACGTCTTAAAAACGTCCGATGTACATATAAGAGACGTCCCAAAATCTGCATGAAGTCCAGAAGACGTATTTTTAAGGGATTTTATTACAAAACGGTACGTCTTTAAGACGTCTCTAATACATCTACATTTACATCTTTAAGACGTCCGATTTACGTTTTAAGGACGTCTTAAAAACGTCCGATGTACATATAAGAGACGTCCCAAAATCTGCATGAAGTCCAGAAGACGTCTTTTTAAGGGATTTTATTACAAAACGGTACGTCTTTAAGACGTCTCTAATACATCTACATTTACATCTTTAAGACGTCCGATTTACGTTTTAAGGACGTCTTAAAAACGTCCGATGTACATATAAGAGACGTCCCAAAATCTGCATGAAGTCCAGAAGACGTATTTTTAAGGGATTTTATTACAAAACGGTACGTCTTTAAGACGTCTCTAATACATCTACATTTACATCTTTAAGACGTCCGATTTACGTTTTAAGGACGTCTTAAAAACGTCCGATGTACATATAAGAGACGTCCCAAAATCTGCATGAAGTCCAGAAGACGTCTTTTTAAGGGATTTTATTACAAAACGGTACGTCTTTAAGACGTCTCTAATACATCTACATTTACATCTTTAAGACGTCCGATTTACGTTTTAAGGACGTCTTAAAAACGTCCGATGTACATATAAGAGACGTCCCAAAATCTGCATGAAGTCCAGAAGACGTCTTTTTAAGGGATTTTATTACAAAACGGTACGTCTTTAAGACGTCTCTAATACATCTACATTTACATCTTTAAGACGTCCGATTTACGTTTTAAGGACGTCTTAAAAACGTCCGATGTACAAGAGACGTCCCAAAATCCGCAAAGACGTCCAGAAGACGTCTTTTTAAGGGATTTTATTACAAAACGGTACGTCTTTAAGACGTCTCTAATACATCTACATTTACATCTTTAAGACGTCCGATTTACGTTATAAGGACGTCTTAAAAACGTCCGATGTACATATAAGAGACGTCCCAAAATCTGCATGACGTCCAGAAGACGTCTTTTTAAGGGATTTTATTACAAAACGGTACGTCTTTAAGACGTCTCTAATACATCTACATTTACATCTTTAAGACGTCCGATTTACGTTTTAAGGACGTCTTAAAAACGTCCGATGTACATATAAGAGACGTCCCAAAATCTGCATGAAGTCCAGAAGACGTCTTTTTAAGGGATTTTATTACAAAACGGTACGTCTTTAAGACGTCTCTAATACATCTACATTTACATCTTTAAGACGTCCGATTTACGTTTTAAGGACGTCTTAAAAACGTCCGATGTACATATAAGAGACGTCCCAAAATCTGCATGAAGTCCAGAAGACGTCTTTTTAAGGGATTTTATTACAAAACGGTACGTCTTTAAGACGTCTCTAATACATCTACATTTACATCTTTAAGACGTCCGATTTACGTTTTAAGGACGTCTTAAAAACGTCCGATGTACATATAAGAGACGTCCCAAAATCTGCATGAAGTCCAGAAGACGTATTTTTAAGGGATTTTATTACAAAACGGTACGTCTTTAAGACGTCTCTAATACATCTACATTTACATCTTTAAGACGTCCGATTTACGTTTTAAGGACGTCTTAAAAACGTCCGATGTACATATAAGAGACGTCCCAAAATCTGCATGAAGTCCAGAAGACGTCTTTTTAAGGGATTTTATTACAAAACGGTACGTCTTTAAGACGTCTCTAATACATCTACATTTACATCTTTAAGACGTCCGATTTACGTTATAAGGACGTGTTAAAAACGTCCGATGTACATATAAGAGACGTCCCAAAATCTGCATGAAGTCCAGAAGACGTCTTTTTAAGGGATTTTATTACAAAACGGTACGTCTTTAAGACGTCTCTAATACATCTGCATTTACATCTTTAAGACGTCCGATTTACGTTTTAAGGACGTCTTAAAAACGTCCGATGTACAAGAGACGTCCCAAAATCCGCAAAGACGTCCAGAAGACGTCTTTTTAAGGGATTTTATTACAAAACGGTACGTCTTTAAGACGTCTCTAATACATCTACATTTACATCTTTAAGACGTCCGATTTACGTTATAAGGACGTCTTAAAAACGTCCGATGTACATATAAGAGACGTCCCAAAATCTGCATGACGTCCAGAAGACGTCTTTTTAAGGGATTTTATTACAAAACGGTACGTCTTTAAGACGTCTCTAATACATCTACATTTACATCTTTAAGACGTCCGATTTACGTTTTAAGGACGTCTTAAAAACGTCCGATGTACATATAAGAGACGTCCCAAAATCTGCATGAAGTCCAGAAGACGTCTTTTTAAGGGATTTTATTACAAAACGGTACGTCTTTAAGACGTCTCTAATACATCTACATTTACATCTTTAAGACGTCCGATTTACGTTTTAAGGACGTCTTAAAAACGTCCGATGTACATATAAGAGACGTCCCAAAATCTGCATGAAGTCCAGAAGACGTCTTTTTAAGGGGTTTTATTACAAAACGGTACCACTTTAAGACGTCTCTAATACATCTACATTTACATCTTTAAGACGTCCAATTTACGTTTTAAGGACGTCTTAAAAACGTCAGATGTACATATAAGAGACGTCCCAATATCTGCATGACGTCCAGAAGACAGACAACATAAGAGCCTAATAATCTGCTAAATATACTTTTCCGCCCTGAAGCACATGTGTTAAACCGTTGGTTAAGCTTAGAAATTTCGTAATTAAATGTATTAAATTATAAAAAAATTGAGAACTAACTAGCTAAATTAAATTACTCAATTAGTTAATTACCTAACTAATGTTAACTATAGTATTATTAAATCTGCAAACATATTACCGCCTTAAAGACTTCCTAATTAGACAGTCCAAAAGTTGTCTGACAAATGTGTCTTTAATAATGATGACCTGCAAAATTAGGACGTTTTTAATACGTCAAAGAGGAATTTTACTGGTCAACAAACATCCAGACTTCAATCAGACGTCTTAAAGATGTCCAAAACAAGCCACCTTAAAGACGTCCAAAACAAGACGTTTTAAAGACGTCTCTTTTAGGTCTTCAGACGTCCAGAACACAATAAGACGTCTTTAAGGCGTCGTGTGCTGTCTGGGCTGAGGAGTTCGAACCAATCAAAACGCGTCATGGACTAGATAATGAATCGTAATTTGATGCAGGGTTGTGCATTGAAGTATTGAATAGTGTTTCCAAATAGGAACGTGTAAGTGAGGCAAGATATTCTTCTCTTACAAATTTTCTTACGATATTAAAATTTCATTGTTAAGAACCGTTTGTCCTGTTTTCGTTTACCGGAATACCTCGGAACATTCGTATTACTACAGAACGTTCTATTGAATCTCCAATGATAAATTTCTATTTCCCAGATCGACCGTGAAAGCTTTCTATTTATGGAATCGTTCGCCTTCTCCGCGACGCCGCATCGATAAATCACAGCTCGGATCCATCCTACATTTCCCCATAAAAACGTCTGTGAACAATCAAAGTTCGAATGAGGCATGGAGAAGCGAGTTCTAATATTTGCGATAAGCATCGTTTAAGTGGAGCCGCAAGCCTGCGTTTAGCGAAATATCTGTAATTCTACACCTATTACTAAGTAAGATAATCACGGCATCTTCTCGAGGGCGGTTCCGTGGTTGTGTCTCTAATGATACGAGCCGGATCACAGAGGATATGCTTCGTTTTCATTTCTGAATGGGGAAGTTTTTCACTACGATAAATACGTGAACAGTTAAGAAAGTTTCGCCGGTCCAAAACGAGGAGAGAATGGGACGAATCACGTATAAGTGTATAAGTTACTCAAATCCTCTTCCAAAATGTTAAGTTTAGAATAGTTAAGATCGGGGCAGCCGATTTCGGCCACGAACATTTTTCAGCGGAAGCAGATGATTATGGTACGTTGATAAGTACGCCGACTTCGGCCACCGATCTACCTGAATTGCTTAAGGGCTTAGCCTCGGGTTTCAATGGGTCAAATGCTGTCAAATTGTAAGCGAATCAATAAACCAGTGAAATTGCAATGATTTTGAGAAAAATGGTTCATTGGAAATTTTTTGGTATTAACCAATTATCCGCTAGTTATTAACTTGGCTTTGTGTAGAGAGCAAATGTTTCTTTTTACAATATCTACGTTTGCAACATACATTGAAGAAAAATTATTCGTCCTATTCGTATTGCTAAACCTCAATTGTTGATCCTTGCCCTTTGACAAGCGATAGCGAATCCATATAATAATTATGGTCGTAAGGGAGGATCTCGTCGGTCCTCTGAGAGGTTTTACCTATTTAAAAAATTTTCTATTTTCCAACTTTACTTTTACCAACTTACCACTAAACTGAAAGAAATTAGTGACCGAAATCCACCCAATTATATTTTATTGCACCTACCTGGCCTAACGAGCCATACTAAACCTACTGATAACATCGCGTGGCCGAAGTCGGCTGTGATTTTCTTCTATGTGGGGAATGGTGGCCGAAGTCGGATGTCCCCGTTAAGATTGTACAAAAAAGATTTTGATCCAAAAAATTTGTTGATTTATCGTTATTATAGTACGTAATTGTTGGATGTCGTCACTTATTAAAAAAATCTTCAGTTAATAAAGAATTTAAAAATATTCGTAAGCTTAAAAACAGCCATAAATACCATATTAACTTAATTTATCACTATACTATTTTAATGTCTCAATTTATCAATAAATGCAATAAATATGATTGCTACATAAATATCACTTTTATCGCTATTTTCTTCATGTGAAATCCTGCTTATGCCACTTCAAAATAAAATATTAAATAAGTGCATAACAAGTAACATGATAAATCTCGCACCAGACCAGGATTTTATTAAAACTGTTATTAATTCCTCATAATAGAAATATCGAATCCGGGATACACGCGGCCTATTACCAGATAATTGAAGTTAAAAAAAAATTTGGAATTCAATAAACGCTATCTTTAACGTGATTATGAATATTTAAAACGGTAATTTAATATCACAATATTATTCCAATCGTAATCGTATTAGGTATCGCGTCGAGAAAATCTGCATATTATGGCGATCGTAAAGTTAAATTAATTGCCATTTAAATGAGGTAAAATTCGTGAAACGATTAAAATAATCGGTAAATGTTAATTGCTTCACGGAAATCGTTCGGAGAAGAAAATTAGTGTATTCTTGAAAGAAGAAAGTACCGTTGGAAAAAATTTTTTAAATGCATTTTCCAAAAAGTTTACCTATTGTTAATAAACAAATTTTTATTCGTGCTTCTGTTTTCATTCAAAAGAGCCTAAATGTTTAAATAAACGTCCTCTAAATTTTTGGATTCTTGGAGTCTTTCTATGAGTGTACTCGATAAGATGACGTCATAAAATTATTTAAAATTTCCTTATTTTGTTTACAAAGAATTTTTAGAGTCAACAAAACACGAAAATTGTAGAAATTGTTGTTACCTTTTTTTTGTATGTTAATAATTGTGGATTTTTTTTGTAAATATTTGTTTAAGAATTGTTTATAAACAAACGGCTCAGTTTAATATTTTTGATTTTTTTTCCATTCTATTGTTTAGGGTTAATTACGAATTTTAAAACAAACAATTTTTTCAAAAAACATTTGTTTGTAAACGTGTAAGACATTATAAAACTCCAAAAATTTAGAGGATGCCACCTTGTATGGGTTTTGCATTTATGAGATTTTATTACTCCATGGGTTATTTTGACAGATTTTCATATTGTAAACACAATATTGATATTTCTTTATTTTATCGAGGTTATACAGTCTAGCGAAAGGCAAGATAGTATTTTAGTACATCGAAGCTTATCTTATGTTAAGTATATTTGCAACTTAGATTTTTTTTCTTCTTCAACATACTTATTATTTGAGTAATTTTAATAATAAATGAACGAAAGTGTGAAGTCATCTCTATAGAAAGTGGACTGTATAGGATCTCTTCTCGTAGCTCGTGGGTGGCTGCGGAGATGAATCTTGTCTCCAGGTTGTAAGGCTGAAGACGGTCTCGTGGTTTGGAGATCAGGGCGTGACGTGATCTCTTGAGATTCTCGAAGAGGGCGTAACGTGCTCTCCGGGTTGGATCTGAGGGCGTGACGTGCAGATCCGGGGTTGAAGTTCTAGTAGAGTGGAGAGAGGGCGTAACGTGCTCTCCGGGGTTGAAGTTCTTGAAGTTAGAGGTTGTCGTATCTTGAAGATCTCGTAGAGCTCTCAGGGCGTAATGTGAGAGCTTGTAGGTTAACTTGAAGTTGGGTAAGACCACAATACACTGTCGTTTTGAGCATACTAGGTATACTAATTTATTGCCAAAAATTCACGAGATTTTATACACAGTCATTTTGAGTTACGTTACCCTTTGGTTTCAATTATTTGATATCGTTGTTAATTTTTGTTGAATGTTATCTTCCAATGTCTGAGAATTGCTTGAATGTGGATTTGCGATCAAGTTGCGATGCTGACATCCACATTCTGCACCTTAGTGGTACACGATTGACCTTATTACTGGGTCAGTGTTATGCTTCGTTTCGTAAAACAAAGCGTGTTTTAATTAAGTGATGTACGAGGCTCCCTGAATTATTTCGCAATAAATTACAATTTCTTAAAATAATGTTGACGTTAGCGACAACAATAAATGTTATGTACAGTAACAACGTTGAAATTGAAGTTTTACTTAAAAAAATATTATTACGAGAAGTTTCCAATTTTTTTAAAGAATAATCAATGCGGCTCTGACAGTCTCTGACTGACTCTTCGTACTGCATAGCACTTGAATAGGACACCAAAATGTTTGGAGAAAGGTGAAAGAGCGTTACCAAGAGTTTTACTACTCTGTGTGTTCCTCATACAGTTTAGTTATGTTTCATTGTTTCTTATCTTAGTGTAGAAGTCCATACTCAATGATGGGGGGACAGCTGTAGTTTGAAGACTCTTAGACACTCCTCATCCAAATGCAACATAATAAATTCTTTGTTAGGTTATTTGGGGTGTGTAACATTTCTGCAAAATTATACCCTTTTCTCAGTGTAAAACCGGCGATTTCCCCGATAGTCCGAACGAGGAAGCGACATTTTCCACGACGAAGCTATCTTTTGCGCGAAGAGGGGTTGAATACAAATGAGAGTTTTGTAACGATCCCAGATGTATGTTACACGTTGGTCGGACTTATGAGACAGAAAGACGTGATTCCGCCCCACTAAATATGCACATATTCAGCGCCGACTTTTCTTCCTTCTACGGTCGAGATCGAGAGAACGATATTACGGCGGAGGAGACGTAAGTTTTCCTCCTTTTCCCGTGCGAGATAACCGCGACCGATTATCCGATTAATCGGATAATCGGTTATGGTCGTCGATTAGGCAACGCAACCGTAGTGAAATTTTCCTCTGAGGTGTAAATCTATTCGTAAATCATCTTGGAGTTACAAACCACTCGTTTTCGAAAGTGCCTCTGGTCTTAATTATTGCGACTTGACGCGGAGTTTGTAATAAGTCGCGATGACCACAAATGATGATGGAGGACGATTTTCAGTAGTTATTAGAGGTGCGACCGTTTTGTCCGCGCTAATACCAGGAACAACTTTTCCTAATGGCAATAAAAGTCAGGCAATAAAATTTTATTGTTTTTTTCTAAACGAGACAACTAAATATCTATCTCGTTGTACGTGTTGTGATTTAGCAAAATAAGTTAAAAAATATGAGACGTTTAATAATTTTTATCCAACACATGACAGTTATGACTGTCATTACTAATGTCATTTTAGACAAGTGAACCATCAAAATTTATTGCCCGTGGCAACCAAACAAACAACCTACTTTAACCAAAATGTAAAAAAATCACTGCTAAGTCTTTAATCTCATAAAAAACCGATTTCTTCCACTTGTTGGATAAAACATTGTATGCCACTCGCGTGTTATATTTCCTAAGTCATTCGAGAACTTATACCACTCGGCCTGACGGCCTCGCGATATAAATCTTCTCGCGTGACTTATTTTCAACATAGTAGTACTACTACTAATCAAAAGTCTCTTTTGAGCAGTACGTCGCAGGAAACGTCTAGCAGGAAATCTCATCAGTGAAGTAGATCACTGTTTTTAATTTAACAAAAAGAACTTTGTAGTACGAGATAATACTTAGGGTCGCTTTGAAAACCGTCAAATTAACTTATAAGGCGAGGAATACACACGCACGGATAAATTAAACGAAGATAAACGCAACTACTCAATGTCGTCCGAAGCGTGTTTTTCGACGGATTACCGCTGTTTTAATTAATTATATCGATAAGGAAACGTTGTAAGAGGAAAAGAGAGAGAAAAGAGACGAAGCCAAAGCAGAAAAAGGAGGAGAGGAGTGGAAAATGTCGGCGCCAGGTATATAAGCGTGGTCTACAAGTTTTATTTATAACTAAATAGCCTGGTGACAAAATGGCGATATTAATTATGCCATTTAAACAAGCAGTTATGGTTTTAAAGGTTAATTCATAAGATGAAAAAACAAAAGAGAATTGTGAAATTTTATTTAAACTGTATTTCCACAATCTTCGCATGTAATTAACCTTGCGTTGGTTTCCTTGGCAATTAAATGCCGTATTAAAGTAACCAAAAAAAAAAAAAAAACATTAATATTGGATCATCTCTTATTGCTTTTAACGTTGCTATTTGTTGTATTAAACTTCATTACAAATTTAATAGGTATTGAGCGTACTATGATAATGATAAAGCTGAAAATTACAAAATATGTACCGTAAAAAGGAACAATATACTTCATTATATTATCGTTATAATTTAACTCGTTAAAACGTTTTTCTTCGCGATTAAACTACATTATCACAAATCCTTACATTTAATTAACCTTGCGTTCGTTTCCTCGGTAATTAACTTGCGTATTTAAGTAAGTAAGGAAAAAACGAGACACAAGAATTACATAATTAATTGTAGTAGATCAGAGGAAACAGATCAAGGACTGATGTGAGAAAGAGGATATGGCGACCGAGAGCGAATTGTGGAAGTTCCATTGTTTTCGTTTTTGATTCACTTTGTCACGCTCGACGAGCATTATTGCATAACTATTTTCTAGTTCAAGTACTTACACTTGTCATGCTTCGAAATTAGAAGTGTTTCTCGGTGCAATCGAAGACAATAAGAGTCGATTTCGGTAATTGTTTTCGGGATTGCAATGTGGCATGTGCTCGTTATAGTGAGGCAACGAGTCCTAAAGAGTGACAATGGAGAATGTAATTGGTACTTAAAAAGGATGAAACTTAGGCGGAATCCTAAATTGATGTTAGTAATGTTGAACTGCAATTCAATAAAAGTTGGTTTCCTTTTAAATTATATCAAATAATTGCCGCATGCCAAAATTAAATATTGTAACGCGAAATGTAAACAGCAGCGCGAAACGTGTTTACTCTAATCGGACGGCGGCTTACCTCAAAAGAACGCCGCTACGCTTAATTGAGTCCCGGCAACATCTTATTAAGGAAGAATGATTTATTACCTTCCGGACGTTTCTACATAAACATTGAGTTATTTCAGGAACCATCGCGAAAACAACTGAGATGTATATGTTACGGGCGAATTTCCATCCCGGGCGATTTACAATCTGCCTGGGCAAATTGTAAATCGCCCGGGTTCTTGGGCAGATTGTAATTTGCCTTGCAGTCTCTTGGGCAGATCGCAATCTGTCCTGTAGCATTTTGGGCAATTTGGGGAAATATTTTGAATGAAAAAAGTTCACAATCGGACGGTGTCGGTCGTTCTAGATCTAACGGTCGGTAACGTTCACAATTAAATTTATCGGTCGGTAGTTACGTTCACAATCGGACGGTTACATAACAAATAATGAATAATTCGGTCGGTTCAAATCTAGCGGTCGGTAACGTTCACAATTACATATATGTCGGTCGGTAGAACGGAAACGGATATCAGACGCAACGGAAAATACGGATAACGTACGGCTTGTCACAGACAAGTATTGGTTCTCACCTTGGATTAACTCAGACACAGAACCCGGAGGGGGGCGGTTGACTTACCAAAGTTTAGTCTGAATATGTAAGCAAGGGTAGATTGAGCATTGTCTTATCGACCGCCATTTATCCGAGATAGGTTTGATTTCGCGATTAACTGTATGGTGGGTGGTCTACCCTCTACTCTCGAAAATGGGACAATACATCCTCAGTATTTAAGCGTTTACGGCGTCCTTTGGTAAATCTGAAGATGTGAGAACAACTTTGGAACTGCAAGCAAACATCGCCTCGTGGGGGGACATTTGAATGCCAGAATGGTGAGCTCTGTTTTTCATAAACTGAACAGTTCTAAGACCTTCAGACCATTTTGATGTTTCGTTATCCCTCATCCAACACGAGAAAATGTGTTCAATATATATGTTTGCTGTAGTTTTAAATTTGCCCAAAATGCTACAGGGCAGATAACAATCTGCCCAAGAGACCACAAGGCAGATTACAATCTGCCTAAGAACCCGGGCGATTTGCAATTTGCTCGGGCAGATTGTAAATCGCCCAGGATGGCAATTCGCCCGTAACATATATAAGCGGGCTGGCGGTCGGAGAGATCAGATTAGACGCGAAGCCGCGAGTGAATAAACAAGGCGAAAAACGGACCAGTGAAATAAATTAATATTAAGAGTGATATAAATTGATTAGTTAGGAAATAGTTACGACAAATTAAGTAGTGTGTAATGTATAATTAGGACAGTGTAAATAAATTAGAAATAAACATTACAATATTTTATAAAATAATATAATAAAAGTATAAGGTGGTGTAATTGTAAGGAGTTCTAAAGAGCGACAATAGAGAATGTAATTGGTACTTAAAAAGGATGAATCTTAGGCGGAGTGCTAAACTGATGTTAGTAATGTTGAACTGTGTTGACGCTAACGTCAACATTATTTTTAGGTTAAGAAATTGTAACTTATGGTGAACTAATTTTGGGAACATTTCAACACGTTTTGTTTTGCAAACAGATAATAATCACTGTCTTATTTTACTACGAAGAATAACAACGCAGACCGAACGTCAACAAGTTCAAATCACAATAATTAACCGAGTAAGCATAACAAAAGCGTTTACGGAACGTCCTAACAAGCGCTCCAGTTAAGGTCAGTTTCTGCAACACTAGGTCATTGTAAGAAAACGAATAATATCTCATTTAACCAATGTAAAACAAGATGCATAAAAGCTCTGAAATTTGGGACAATAAATCGGTATACCATGTATTCTCATAACGACAGTGTGTTGTGATCTTGCTTCACGCCACCCCAACCGACAATCCCTAACCTCAAACCCGGAGAGCACGTTACGCCCTCTCTCCAAACCACTATAACGTCAACCCGGACCTGCACGTTACGCCCTCAGGTCCACACCGGAGAGTACGATACGCCCTCTCTCCAGACTTCGAGAACTTCAACCCCGGACCTGCACGTTACTGACTGATCTCCAACTACGACTACAGTCTGCAGCCTTACAACCTGGACACAAGATTCCTCTCCGCAGCCGCCCACGAGCTACGAGAAAGAGATCTATACAGTCCACTCTCTACAGAGACCACTTCACACTTCGTCCATCCGGCCTTTGTTCAATTTTGTTTACTCTAAAATGCTATTAAATAAAACATAAAAGCTAAACGCCTCAAGTGGTATTAGCTATAAGAACATTTGTTTCGGTTTGGTTCATATTTTTTATAGTCAAACTGTAATTAACTAAATATTTCGGTGTCCAATAATGAACAAAGAATTTCGCGATGTACAACCACTTAATTCTTTTATAGAGCTATTTCACTTTTTTAATAAAATGGAGCTGTCCACAATTAAAATGATTACGATACAAATTGTTTCTCTTGTAAACGTTTCAAAAAAAAAATTTTCAGTTTTGTTTAATAAACCGTGCATTTCTCCACAATAATTACCATCAAATTTCGCTTCTCTTGGTATCTTGTGTCTTGTCTAAATCAGTGTTTTAGCATTACCCTTAATCCTTATTATAATCATAATCAATATCAACATAATCACCTATTATACGGTGTAGGGGGTCACCACTTTAATCTTTTTCCATAAATAGTAGTGTAGTACATACTCCCCATTTTAATTAAATTGTAGAGCATAAAATTATGATAATAGTAATAATCCATATAAGTGATTATATTGATATGTAATAATAGTAATAATAATAATAATAATAATACGTAAATGAAGTATAGTCACTTGACTTGTTTAATAAAAAATGTCTGTGTGGGCCAGATGGCGAGGGGTCTTAGGTTCGAGACGACTGCACTTCTGGAACAAAGAAATAAAAACGACATTGAGCAACTCATTCTCTCTGTTAATTTATATACAATGATAAATTCTATTACTTTAGACTTGGTGAAATTGTAGAATCAAGTAATCAGAACGAATATCAAATCAGACAGTATAATAGTTCATATTTTTCTCTCTATTTTCGACTGGCTTGTGCAATGGATATTAGGGAAGTAACGCGCAAAATACCCACCAGACCTCAAACACACTAGTACTGGGCGTGCAGGGGGTACTAAGGGAGAAACGCGCGAAGTACCCGCCCCAGCTACTAGGAATCAACAATATCATAAACATCTAGGGCCTAGTGTGCAATGGTACTAAGGGAGAGACGCGCGAAGTACCACCCGAGATCCTAGGAAAACGCAATACACTAGTACTGATCGTGCAATGGTACCAGGGGAGGGACGCGCAAGGTACCCGTCACCTACTAGTGGCAATTACCCCAAGAACGTGCAATGAGTACTAAGGGAGAGACGCGCGAAGTACCCTGCCTTGAGATAAAAGGCGGCACCGTGCTAACAGTGACTGACTATAATGTTTGGAATACCAAATAGAGACAACTACGAATATTTCTCATTTCTAAATACCAATGGTTAATTAATTAGAGTTAGTTAGTTAATCAACAGTAGAAGAATGAATGGCTCAGTGATAAACTCACCAATTAGTGGCTTCTTCCAATTACTCTGCTCAATACGATTGTCTTTTGCACAGTTAAATAAATATCACGTACTTAACAACACCAACTCTCATGAACGATGATATAAGACTAACACGCCTTTCTACAACTGTAACGCACTCAGAATCTTCCCTTTTTCCGTTCTTAGGGATGGGCCCGACACTTGAGTCGTGTTTCGATAATATTCCACTTTAAGAACGGAATTTCGAGCTTATCTCATATAAGGCGAACCACGTGTTGTCTTCTCTAGGCGAAATATAAATAAAAATTCAAAAAGCAGAAGGAATGGAAGTAAAAGAGGTAGAAAGTAATAGATAAATAAAATCAGTCTTACACTAGTAACATCAAAACATTCAGAAAATTATTTAAATATTACCTCGGCACTCCAAGTTCCATTCATTAAAGATTTACTTGTTTTAGGTAAATGAACTTCTATTGATCTATTCACCTTGAGGCTTGACCCTTATTATCGAATTAAAACAGATCATTTATGATGAAAATCTCTCCAAAAGAATAAACCACCAAACTTCCTCCTCGCCTCGAGCGAAGTACGTCAATCAGATCAGCATTAGCCGCGTAGTTTAACGGCGGCAATAAATATTTACGGTGTCAATAAAGTAATCTTAAATTAATTGACGGAATATGAGCGGCGAATCTCACCTTGCTAATAAAAAATTTACCAAACGCGCTATAAAACGCGACGATGATTACATCCGAGAGAAAGACAGTGAAAAAATATTAATAGCGTACCTCATTGTGTTCCTAATATGCTAATCTCGAGCTCTTTTCGATTCGTACAAATGTTACAAGGTCGACATCAGATCTGATTATCGAAAGAGGAGATGAAGAAGGAACGGATGACGATCAGTGCGTTAGCTCATTTTATGGAAACCCAAGGTTGATTTTATTATATTTATAAGCGGTCTCGTTGTTTGCAAAATATCGTGAGGTATTGTTTATTGTGTGTACTGATATAATGGAGATAGGGATTCGGAATCGGAAGAGTCTTTTTATGGTTATTGATAGGGCCTATTAACGTTTCCCGATAAAATAAATCGAAACACAAGTATGAACGACAGGCTTAATTAAAGCGTCTTGGGCTGATTGCGTTTGGATGTTTCGAATCATCAGAGCTATCTCTGGAATGCTTTGAATATCTGAAGGCACAAGTAACAATCATAATTCTTGTAAAGTCACTAAGAACGAACGTAACGAAATGTGAACTTTCACCCTTCGCAGTGTCGAATTTCCAAAATTCGTCCCCGTCGAAGGAACTGCTATTGATATGAGAGAAGCTCACACTTACGACCGGTGAATGCCGACGAACGACAGTTAATCTTCCATCACGCAAACTATTTAAATAAAAATCGTATCGGGGAACATCATTAATATCCATCCGGGCCTTTATATACTTAGTTTTCCCAACCCTTACGCTCCTCGGCCATCATCGAAATTTGCATGTGTTTGTGTTGTGCACTTGAATGGAATGTCACCCGACGATTTATCTTGAAAACTAACCCCATAACGGACCTCCTCGGATAACTATTGTAAAGTGGTTCATCGATTCGTCTTGCGCGCCCTTTATTGACACACCTCTTGAAGAGGACCTCTTTCGAGTGGTGGGTATTTGCATTTTGTTTGTTTTGACTGCAGGTAAACGACGACGTCTATCCGTAACGTGATGAGAATTTGATAAATGGAGGAAATGTTAAGTGTCCCCTTGAATATTTAGTGGAATGGAATTGTGGCGATTCTTGGATAATCGAATCCAACCGTACGTCATTGCATTGACCGTCATTGAATGGTTCTTGTGTTTCTATCTCTGTTTTAATCCACTCGATCATTTTCTGGAAAGTAAGACATTTTATGGAATAATGAACACACTAAAGTGTTAGAGAACGTTGATTTGGAGAGAACCAATCATAGGCACAGTTGGTATCGAGCTGTTTTGTTACAAATAATATTCGGTTTTGTAAGACTGATTTTATTTATCTATTACTTTCTACCTATTTTACTTTCATTCCCCCTGCTTTTCAAATTTTTATTTATATTCCGCCTAGAGAAAACAACACGTGGTTCGCCTTATATGAGATAAGCTCGAAATTCCGTTCTTAAAGTGTGTAACGTCGCGTACGAATCAGAAATTTCGATTGTCTTAGATCGTTATAACTGACCGGTACACTTCACGCGCCAACTTAATATTGCGTGAACAGTTGGGAAATGATAACACGTAATTGTAACTTCGGATTTACTAAGCTATTTAAATGCAACAAACTTAAATACAATGGAATAGGTGAAGATAGATAGTGATTCTCTCGCAGTTAGACGAAGAGTGTTTCTTAAAATTAAAGTACTCAAAAATTGGAGAAGAGAAGCTCGATCTTCGCTTATTGGCCGGTTACATTGCACCCCTCTTTACTCGTCACCCATTGGTTGGAAAATCACCCCGGTAACGAGTAAAGGGCGTTTTGACCATTGCTGAAGATACTCGCTTTCATCCCATATAATACAGATGGTACACATATTTAGAGATCGCGAGGTACCCTCTACTTCCTCGAAATGCGGTCATAACTTATCTGTAAAGACTCGATGACTTTCTCGAAGAAGTATCGGGTACTCGAGGTGACAGCAATATATCTGTAAATCATCATTGGTTCAACAATAACTTAAAAATGTCACTTATCTGAGACGGAACAAAGTGGAATATTATCGAAACACGACTCAAGTGTCGGGCCCATCCCTAAGAACGGGAAAAGGGAAGATTCTGAGTGCGTTACAGTTTTAGAAAGGCGTGTTAGTCTTATATCATCGTTCATGAGAGTTGGTGTTGTAAAGTACGTGATATTTATTTAACTGTGCAAAAGACATTCGTATTGAGCAGAGTAATTGGAAGAAGCCACTAATTGGTGAGTTTATCACTAAGCCATTCATTCTTCTACTGTTGATTAACTAACTAACTCTTTAATTAATTAACCGTCGATATTTAGAAATTAGAAATATTCGTAGTTGTCTCTGTTTGGTATTCCAAACATTATAGTCAGTCACTATTAACACGGTGCCGCCTTTTATCTCAAGACAGGGTACTTCGCGCGTCTCTCCCTTAGTACTCATTGCACGTTCTTGGGGTAATTGCCACTAGTAGGTGACGAGTACCTTGCGCGTCCCTCCCCTGGTACCATTGCACGATCAGTACTAGTGTATTGCGTTTTCCTAGGATCTCGGGTGGTACTTCGCGCGTCTCTCCCTTAGTACCATTGCACACTCCGCCCTAGATGTTTATGATATTGTTGATTCCTAGTAGCTGGGGCGGGTACTTCGCGCGTTTCTCCCTTAGTACCCCCTGGACGCCCAGTACTAGTGTGTTTGAGGTCTGATGGGTATTTTGCGCGTTACTTCCCTAATATCCATTGCACAAACTATAAGAAAATAGAGAGAAAAACGATGAACTATTATACTGTCTGATTTATATTTGTTCTGATTACTTGATTCTACAATTTCACCAAGTCTAAAGTAATAGAATTTATTATTGTCTGTAAATTAACAGAGAGAATGAGTTGCTCAAAGTCGTTTTTATTTCTTTGTTCCAGAAGTGCAGTTGTCTCTAACCTAAGACTCAGTTCTCTCCTTCTGGCCCACACAGACAATTTTTTAGAACAAGTCAAATGCCTACATCTTAATTTTTTGTCTTAAGATTTTATTACATTAATTACTTATACTTCATTTACTTTCATTATTATTTTTATTATTAGATACCATTATTGTGATTTATATGGGTTATTTTATATTATTATAACACTAATTAATTAAAAGTGGGATCATATATTGCCACAATTTAATCAGAATTGGGATTATTATATGTTATATATTATTATATATATTTTACCTCATATGGGTAAAACTATAATTTCCTCTTTTTGTTTACTAAGTCAATATTAGATTATGCAGGGTAAACCAATAAAGAAAATTATAAAATTGCTTCGGGTTCACTTAAACGCGAACTTTGAATTGCACAGCAGGTAACATTTAACTTCTGTATTATATAAATCTTACAAAATATATTAAATCTAATAAATTTCTCATACAATGTTATGTATCTTACAAATTTAAAGGCGGTCCTAAATACAACTCAACTATTAATTTATATCATGGATTGGTTGACAGTAAACTCAAATATGGTTGAAGAATCAAGAGAAACACTACGATTTCGAGCCTAGAATATAAATTCAGTTGCAAAAAAGTTAATTACCTGTGGCAGAAACAGAAGTCTGATTGGTGTTTTGACACTTTAGATATAAAGGAACAAAGTTATATGACGTTAACTTTGTATTTTTCTATTCATTAACAATTTGAAGTCAAAAATGTATTATTTTTCAGCATGCTTACTTATTAGATATTTATCAGGTAAAATTGTTACACCCCATCCCAAAATAATATAATCCTATATAGTCCACAACCCATCTGTTTTGATGGGGACGTAAGAGGTAACCGTATGAAGTCGGGAACATTGTTTAAAATGCAACATTTAAAAAAATGGAAAAACACGTTTTTTTCCCGATTTGTTTTGCTTCTAATTTTTTATTTATTAAATTTATAAAAAAGTTGAAGAGAGAAAAAAGTTGCACAATCACTTTCTACATAACATGGCATAGGTTAAAGATTCAAAAATGTATTAGCGGTTTGACAAAATAGCAATAAACAAAAAAAAATAGAACCAAAAAAGTAGTTTCTCAATTTAATATTTTAGGCACTTTATAATGAAGTTAAGACTTCCATATCACAAGCAGAAAATCTTTGTGTTATAATAAAAAAATCCTGTAAATTTAGTTTCGATCGGTTTATTAGATTTTGCACCATAATTTGCAATCCAGAAAAATTGAAAAATATTGAAAATTTTCAAAATTCTTTCAATTTTTTTCCAATATTCGATTTTAACAAAAGTGGCTGAGCATGTATAAGAGGGAACATGCTTTAATGCGATTTTTTCAGAATTAAAAAATATTTATTAAAACGGTGACAGTCATTGTTTAAAGTTGGTGTCAAATTTATAAATTTGTTAAAATTCGAAGCGAGAAATTTTGTTAATGTAAATTTCAATCTCTTTAATGTAAATTTCAACAAAAATATCATACTGGTTACTGTGAGAAACAAATATTTCTTATGGTATGAGAGAAAATAGTAAATTTATTAACCATTTTATTAAACACTAATCAATTTTGAGGAGTTATATCTCAGAAACTAATGAACAAAATACCAACTTGTTATATAAAAAGAAGCGTCTTTCAGAGTACTTTCCAGCTCTGTTTTCAGAATTTCATTTAACAAAAAATTCGCCGAGATAATCTATTTTTGTTTATATGCAAAAATAATGACACCAATTTTAAACAATGACCGTGACCGTTCAAATGAATATTTTTAATTCTGAAAAAAGCACATGAAAGCATGTCCCCTCTTATATGTGATCAGCCAGTTTTATTAAAATCAAGTCTTGGAAAAGAAAATTTAAACAATTTTTAAAATTTTCAATATTTTTTGATTTTTCTGGATTGCAAAATTATTACTTATGCAAAATCTAATGAACCGATCGAATCGAAATTAACGTGATTCTTTTATTATACCTTCAAGATATTCTACCTGTGATATGGAAGTCCTAACCTCATTTTAAAGTTCTTAAAATAGTAAATTAAAAAGCCACTTTTTTTGTGCAGATATTTTTTTTTGTTTATTGCTATTTGGCAAAACTGATAATAAATTTTTAAATTTCTAACCTATGCCATATTATGTAAAATGTGATTTTGCAACTTTTTTCTCTCACCAACTTTCTTATAAACTCAATACTTAAAAAGTTAGATGCAAAAGAATTCTGGAAAAAAGCGTTTTTCCATTTTTTTTTAAATTGTTGAATTTTTCAATTCTTATTCTAGGCACTATTTCTGAGGTATTCATGTAAGAACATTGCGGTTCCTCTTACGTCCATCTAAAGCAACTTTTTGACAGATTGGACTATTAGTGCTTTAAATAGCTTTCAAAATGAGATATGGTAAAAATTATGTAGTGCACTTTAGTTTTATAAAATATTAAATGAGTTTTGTAAAGAAGTTCTAAAATAACATTATGTCATTAAGTTTACCTAAAGAATAGCTTTTGTCGTGCACAATATGTGGTAACACTTTCAATGCGATTCGATGAGTAATTTTTCAAAAATGAATTTGTTCTTCCAAGCCCCTTAACTTTTCAATATCATATGTCGCGTAATAATAAAGTTAAGATAATTCTAAAGGGTCCAAATTACAGAAGAATTTTTCTATCAATTTAAATGAGTTAAAATCTTATTTAATCAATTAGATTAAAATGTTATTAAAAAATTGTAGTATTTTAAGCTAATTAATCAATCTTCAAATAAATAAATCTTTTAATCTTCAAATCTTCTAATAAATCAATCAAAATAATCTTTGTTAAATCGATAAATAGAGTTATACTTTTTATCCAAAATGCTGGTATTATTAGATGGATTTTAAAAATTTGTCTTAAAACGCTTTTTAAAAATAAAACACCACGGCTTTATTTATGTAAATTAGGAAACAGAGGGAACCCCATTTTGAATTTCAGAGGTTCAAGTAATTGTGTACAAAATTTCAAAAGAGTTCCTTTACTAAAAATGGGCCTTGTCAAAGCTTTAAACATAAATGGTTCTAAGTCAGCAGCTGGGAGCGTGACAATGATCTTAAAATTCACAAAACCTGGAATTATATGTTCAAATTCATGATGTTTGTTATGTTTTTGACAGTAATTAACATAAATTGAGGTGTTTTCTCGTGCCCAACATGAGTATACTATATGCAATTTGTTTTTTATTAAATTTCAAATTTAACCTAGTAATTTGTTTAAATAGTTTAATCTAACCTAATTCTTGCCCAAGTTGTTCATAATTTAATGTGAACCCATAGTGAACCCATGAAAACCCTAAAGTGTCATATTACTGAAATATCGTAAATTTTGTCTATTTTTGATCCATTTTTTGGAACATATGAGATGAATCAGTGGATATATTCTTACAGACATTGGAATACGTCATTAAAATATATCAGACTTTAATACAGACATTGGAAAGAGGTACAGATGGAACGATATTTAAAAAAATACTGATTACTGCTTTTCATGTCCGTTGAAGATTTACTTATATCTTGAAACGTTCATTCCTCCTTTTGCGGTTTCCATCAGAATTTACAGCAAGCAATGAAATATGAGAGTAATAAAGTTTACGGCTTAAAATTTAAAAGACATGCATAGATTCCAGCACCAGGAATTTTGATAGTCTAGCGCCTCACGATCATTTGCGTTATATCGAATAACCCCGTATGTAATGGAAGCGTTCATTACCGGCAAACGACAGATGCGGACCGCATTGCCTCCTTCGCAAAATAAAACCGTCAAACTCTATTATCGCTATATTACCACCAGTCGTTGCCGGAGATCACTCGTTCGTATTATCGCTATTTTATTTTCATTTCTAGGCACTACCAGAGGAGAGGAGAAGTTCGCCTTCAGTTCGCCGACCATGTGCCTCGATGGGTAACACAATGAGGATTTTTTTCCGGTTGTCATGATGCCCTCAGACATCTGCTCGGACGTGAAGACTTCCGCGCCTTGCGAGAAATCGCCTCACATACCAAGAAATAAATGGACGAGCAGAGATCATAAATTTAAGACAGAATAATTAGCTAAAAGTTTGATAAGAACGCAAAATCGTAAATTATTGATAACAAAGAGTGACACTAAGGACCTCCAGAAATTACAATCACTTGCTTGACCAATAATCCATAGCGTAGCACTGTTTTTATAGTAAGTTAGCTACATCCTAAATGTATATAAGCAACAATGGTCTTCCATTGCGTTGCCATTTAAAACATGCAATTATTCAAAATCGAAGTTACCAAATAATATTACATGAATACTACTAAAACTACTAATATTATTATTAAATATTACAAAACACAAACAAATCAATGTAAAACTTCATAAAAGTTACTGAAATGGTAGGAGGTTCACAGTGGCCATCACTAATGCCACTTTACCGTTATAATCTAATGTCAGTTAAATAGCAGAACCGACCAAATATCGTTGGTTTAAATGAAATCTAGTTTGTCACTTAACTGCGGTTATTGGCTTAGGCGAAACCCGGATTAGTTTTAACGACGTTTAAAGCCACTTTAACCTCAGTTAGAAAGCTGTTGTAACTGGGCCCTTTGTTTACTTTATAACACCAAATAAACCAATCCATTTTGCTAGAATTAACAGATGAAAATGTGAAAACTCCTTTAAGGTTCCTGAATATAGGTAAATGGACAAATACTAGATTAAACACAAATGAAGAAATAAAATTAATTATTAAATTTATTGCGTATATAGCTGCAGAGGAATTTAATAAATTGAACCTGTCAATTATTGGTTTATGACAAATTGCCTTACACTAGACAATAACATATCTATTTTTTCATACGCCACATATTACTCTAATTTTATTTATCACCTTGTATACACTGTATCCAATGCATATTTCTCTCCTCCACGGTCACTCGCCGATTTGCACAAACAGATTTCTTTCCATCCGCCACACAAAGATGAGTTAATGATATCATCATGTCTGCAACCATAATTACGTCATTACCCGGGAAGGTGCAACAAATACTCTCTATCAGTTTTTCCAATTATTACATTATCTTACATATATCTTCTAATGCGAGTCTCCTCAGCAGCTTGGTGCCTGCAGCTAATCGTTCCTTGAGTCGATCATGATTCTGCGTTTTTATTATGTGCCGATTTAATACTTTTAACGTGGAAAAAATCGTAGAAGGAAGAACGAGATGCTTTTGTAATGTTTTAATTTCTATTTCGGTTCGATCTCGTATCATTAATAACGATTATCTCCATTGAATCACTGTCGATGTTTGTTTGGATTATTGAAAATTTCCGTTTCAGCTGGTAGATAACATACGTCGGGACGTCCTTGGAGGAACAATGGCGAACAACAACAATAACAAGGAATATTAGCGCTGGTTAAGAATAAAATGAAAGAGTACAAATCAACGGGACGTGTGATTAATTATGTCAGGTTTGTTACATAAGGATTTTCAGAATTGTTTAAAAACGTTTGGACTTTTGAATGCCTGATACCTAACCTGTGGTTGTTAGATTTTTACATCTCAACTGTACTCCGAAGAAACAAGCTAACAACGTCGTATGCATTTTTAATGAGTCATTTTGAATACAATCCGACATAATTTTGAAAATGTCTATTACTTAAAACAATTGCATAATTATTTTTCACAAAATACATATACATGTTATTGACAGGACGAAGGCATCAGGATATCTACATAGGGAAGTGGATAGGATAGAAGACTGGACGAAGAAGTATAAGATGTGGATGAACCTGAAGAACAATCAAGCAATATATATTATTTAATGAAGAAGGATAAAACAATCCTCTTTCTTTCCTTCTTTTAAGAAGGAGGCCAGACCGGAAACCACTTTCGCATTACTTCAGTCTGACCAGTGATACGCCATCAGGCGTCCGTCGTTGAACCTTCTTCAGCCTTCATTGCTTTGAGCACGTTCTCCGCAAAGCACATCACTGCTTTCCAGGAGCTCTCGGAGATATCCATGAGCGCTATGATGTTTCTGGGATTTGGTGTTACCCCAATGGCCTTCCAAGCGTTCTTCCTTTCCACTATCCAACGTTTACAGTGGAAGAATGTGTGAAAAGCGTCCTCCACTTTCTCCTTGCAGTATGAGCATTGTGGGCTCCTCTTAAGTCCCATCCGATGAAGATAATGATTAAATAGCCCGTGTCCGGTAAGTAGTTGTGTCAAAAAATAATTTGTCTCCGCGTGATTACATTTCGACCAAACTATCAAATCCGGAATAAGTTCCGCCGTCCATCTACCCGTTGTGGAGCTTTGCTACCGTTGTTGCCATTCTGTCGTAGTGCGATCTTTTTCGGTCTTCTTAATGCGTTCATTCAACTCGCCTGCTTTTCGGAGCTGATGAAGTCGTCTGCGTTCTTGCGCCATTAGGTCAATAGGTGGGGCCTTCGCTAAAACCAATACGGCTGCCTCGGAAACTGTACGATATGCACAGGCAACTCGGAGGGCTGCTCGCCTTTGTATGGAGGCTAGCTTTCGTCTGTAGCTTTCGAGATGTAGTTGGTCCGCCCAAATTTCTGCACCATAGAGCATGATAGAATGCACCGTGCTTAATAGCAGACATCGCTTGGCGTACCTCGGACCACTCGTATTCAGCATAATCCTTGATAAGCTCGCTGCAACTTTGCTGGCTTTTTCTCTTGTTTTGTTCAGGTGTTCCCGGAACGTCAGCTTCTCGTCCAATTGGAGTCCTAAGTACCGTAAGGAGTTCTTAGCCTCAATATTTGCATTTCCTATGGTCACTGTAAAATTCTTGTCAAACCCGCGTCGCCTAGTCAATACCACCATCTCGGTTTTGCTCGCTGCTAAGTTCATCCTATGACCTTTTAGCCACTCACAGATTCTCCTTGTAAGATGGTCTATTTTCCGACGAGCGTCTTCTGTGTCTCTTGCGAGAATCATCAACTGCATAACCGACCAGGTGGATGTCTTCTGGCAGAAGCATCCGCAGCAGGTCGTCATACCTAATATTCCAACAGTCTGGACCGAGGACAGAGCCCTGGGGGGAGCCTGCCGTGACTTTCACTGTGCGAGGACCTTCGGTAGTATCGTACTCGAGGACTCTTTCTCTGAAGTAATCGTCAGCAATATTTAGAATGTATTCCTCAATGTTGAAATCCGCTTTCATTGTATCAAGGATGTCTTCCCACCCTACAGAGTTGAAAGCGTTTTTGACGTCGAAAGTAAGGAAAACGCAAACTTTGCGGGCGTGATGATTTCCCGACCATGCTTTGTTTACGATGTTCAGGGCTTGCTCAATCGCAGTAATTGTTGAATGTCCTCTCCTGAAGCCGTGTTGATTTTTCGCGAGTCCGCCGCCCTGTTCGACGGCCGCCACTAAGCGCACCTTTATAAGTTTCTCAAGCAGCTTACCTGCAACATCCAGCATGCACAGCGGCCTGTAAGATGACGAAGTCGTTGGTGGGCCTTTGCCTTTGTCAAGCAATACCAAGCGCTGGCGTTTCCACCGTTTACTAAACGTCGTTTTCTCTATACAAATATTGTACATTGTCAGGAGTACGTTGGGGCATTTTTCTGCAATCAGTTTAATGATCTTGGGAGGCATGCCATCAGGGCCGGGTGCTTTGTCCGATTTCAGGGTTCTGGCGGCTATCTGGAGCTCTCCTATTGTAAACAGCGGTGTGTCTTTGGGATCTTTCATTTCTTTTGACGCTCTTGGTGGGTGCTGGGGGAAGAGATCAATCAAGCAATATGCATAGGAGAGAACATTGAGAACACAGTGATGAAACAGCAACTAAGACCAAACATTGGATGAAGAATCAATTTACAACTAAGAATAGAGAAGAGGATGTATGAAGGGCAGAAGCAAGTCAATCATATATGGAACAGCACCATGGGGACAAGTGTCAAACACCATATGCAATTAGAAGGCATGCGGAACCAGGCCATCATGGAAACAACGTACGCATCTTGGTTTATGAGGAACTGAGACCAACCAGAAAGAGATAAAAAATACGACAAGGAAGACAATAAGTAGAATGGAGAAGCATGGAAATCCGATAATAAGGAAGGTAACTGATTGCGATGAGGAAGAGAAATCAACAAGACTAGCGCTACTATCGATTTAGCACGAAGTCTGAAGGAAAGAAGTAGAGACGGATAAGGGGAAAAACAGTAAAAAGAATACTAGAAGAAGA
Source organism: Cryptocephalus moraei (assembly GCA_946251905.1). Lineage (NCBI taxonomy): Eukaryota > Metazoa > Arthropoda > Insecta > Coleoptera > Chrysomelidae > Cryptocephalus > Cryptocephalus moraei. The sequence continues at coordinate 16,122,821 of OX276465.1, read as the reverse complement.
CAAAAACAGATAGGTTGGAATCATCAGAAAATCAGAGGAAAGAGGGGCATAAAGGGTTTTTAAATTAGAGGGGACAGGGCACAAATTGTCATTTTTGATGTTTCATGATATGTCAGGGATATTCACGAGAAGATGTGCAGGTAAAAGTCACTAACAATAATTGATTATAATTGTTTTGCTACAACTAAATATTTTTCGCCGTATTTTTTTGAAAATACGAAGTTACTAAAATTATTTTAGTATTTATCTTTGAGGTTAAACCCGACCATCAAAATTTGTTCAAAAATCTGTCAAGTCATTGGGTTAAAGTTTTCTAATCCTACGCAGTTTTGGAATTATGGCACTCACCACACAACAAACAATTTACATGATTTAAGACTATGTTCTAACGGGTGTGCTAGGTAATGGAACTTGTGAATACAGTCAAAAGTTTGTATTTTGACAATGACAGAATTATTTCAAAAGGATGACTTAAGCTAAGACAACCGTTTTACATTCCATGGCAACCCCTGGACCAAGATAATTTTTTATATAACGGTACATGTCAAATGACAGAGAGAATGACGAAGGCGAAAGAAGCTAGCTAGGCATTCATGAAATGTATTACTATTTTTTAAATTTTGGTGTTAATATTTAAAGACTTTAAAGACTTACATGTCTTGTGCACACATTTACATTTACTGTAATTTTGATTACAACTATGTAAGGCTTATGTACAATTTCGAAATTCCCTGACTTTTCCCTGACTTTTCCTTGACTTTTCCCTAACTTTTCCTGCCAGATTGTAAAATTTCCTCGAGCTTATTTTTATAATCAGCGGTGAAAAGTTTTGAAAGTGAAAACTTGAATTTCTCAATTAAGCTGCCAAACCCCAATTTTTGAGGTTCAGTCTTAGGTGTGAGTTAAGATCTCGAACTTTTTCCCAATAGCCCCAAAAATCCCGTAAATTTTCCCAAAATCCCTGACGTTTCCCGATTTCCCCATCTAAATTTAGAATTCCCTGACTTTTCCCTGATTTCCCGACTGTGTGGGCACCCTGAATTATCACTACACTGTACTACCATACATCTTTTAATAATTCAGTGTAACAGTAATGATAAGACTCTGTAATTTAATAAGTTGGGGTTTCTTTTCTGTGAGTTCTTGGCGAGAAGGTCACCTTCAATTCTTAACATTTGATGTTAAGTATTACCTCTTATAACCTCTACTCTATATATATAAAAATGAATTGCTGTTCGTTTGTCTCGCTTAAACTCGAGAATGGCTGGACCGATTTTGCTAATTTTGATCTTGAAATATTTGTGGAAGTTCAGGGAAGCTTTATGCAGCGAGAAACATAAATAATATGTAACGGAAATACTAAAAAAAAGGTCAATTCCAAGACGATTATTAAAATCTACCATCAGTTTGTCAGTGCGCGAGACCTTTTTTGATTTTAAAATGCCAAGAAGAAGGCGACCTGACTTAGGTCGTCGAAGTCAATCAAATGTGCGACGAGCTACCTCACGTGTAAATCGCACTGACGACCAGCGAGAGATAGATAATGATAACATTCGTATTGATATGACAGAATTGCGTTCAACAGTGAATAATTATGAAGTAGATAGTCATAAAATGGAACGACTTCGGGCACATCAAACATAACAGCAGCGAGCACGACGCAATGAAATAGAGCGATTCCGCAGACGCAGTGTTCCTGTAAACCTAGAACGAGTAGCATTCCACTACGACCCGGAAATTAAATATTGTGCCGACCAATCCGTAACGATTGGAGAAATGACAATCATTTGTCAATATATACAGGGGTGAATCTACTTGATTATGTTGTGCTGGTGTTAAAGTAAAATTGCCACAATTGTTCCCATCACTAGATCCATTACGCTCATTAGTTTCTGGGGAGATAAATGACTCTATACATTTCTTGGCCAACATCCAAAAATATAGTAATTGCTTTTAAATGACGTCATTGGGTGCAACACATATTGTACAGAAAAATTTCATGCCCACTTTCAAGGCAGTTTTTGATAAATAATTTATGAAAAATTTAAAACAATAATATACAATTGCAAATACAAGGACAGTTTTCGGAATCAACTTGGAGTTTCCCTGTTTCGCGCATGGGCAATTATACGTCACGTGTTCTTGAGTCGTAAAACCATGATCTTTACATATTTACGCACCGCAAAAAAGACCAAAAATATAGTACATATATAATATAATATAGTATATAACTGTGTTGCATTGTAGATAAAAATTTTGTATCAAGTTTTGACCACATTTTTCAAAAAATATGTAGGTGATACGAAGTCCACCGGGTCACCTATAATTTTTATTTATCTTTCTTTTTTTAAACTTTACGTGGCATTGCAACGTATGCCGGATATGGCTTGTTTGTTATATATAAGACCTCTTTCATTTAACTGCTTTTAGGGGAATTAAATTTACCTTGCCTTGCAGAGGTTCTTATATTATTTCTATCAATCGTTATTATGCCTTCTAATAGCTATTACTATTTGCTATATTGGTTCGTATTTTAAGAACCAATGAATGTAAAATTATTTCAACACTGCAGCTACTGTTCATACGGTAGGTATTCCAACGACGCGACGAATCGAAATTCCATTAAAAAAAGATTTATCGCGAACCATTACTTACGCCGTCTCTTCGTAATTAGCAGCGATTACGTTCCTTGTGTGTGCATGAGAATCCCCGAACAAAAAACGAAAATGATTAAGAGCGGAGAAAGCGCGACGTTCCCGTCAATATCTCAATCTCGCCGTCGTCGTTCGGAGATTTGACGTTTTAATTAGGGCCGCAGGGCCGCGCCCTATGAACTCCCCCCTTTATAGAAACAAAAGCCCTAATTGCGGATTGTTAGAGGAGGCCACGGACCCGACGGCACCGTGCCTGATTGGGCCATAGAATTCCAATACGGTAGCTCTAATTTAAACGGATCCTTATCTATCTTGGTTATTCATTAGCGGCCGATTGTTCGTCCCAGGTGGCTACCACGCAGACGATCACCCGAAAGTACGAGAAAGACCAGTGTGTGTGTGTGAGTTAGTGTGTGTGTGTGTGTCTTCATTATTTTAACGCTTCAAGCTAGAACGGCAGCAACGGCGTTTAATTCATTACAGAATTGATACCGTCAAATTATACGGTACGCGCATCGGGACGCGGATAATGCCTCGTTTAAACGGTATTAATCGCGTCGAGATTTCGAGATCATTAATTTCGTATTGTCCGGTCCGTTTTCTCTCCTTCTCTCGTTGACGTTTCGGTGCCAGTCATTGTTTGCTCGGCAGAGGCTGCGTACGGAATTTCGCCTGCGATGCCTAATGTTCCTTCTTTGCTCCTAATGATACAGAAGTCGGACCCTGCTGCTCTGGTCCCCTTTGTGCCGTTAATTAAACTCGAAGGAGTCCTCGAAGCTCTCGGGACTCGGCAGCGAGTCCGTCGATCCTAACAAAAGGCTCCAATTGAATCAGATTCAATCTACGTTCATTTAATGCAGGATCGAACAAAAAGTTTCTGCGTAACGCTCAACTACGTCTAATTGTTATCAATAGGTGTGTCGATCTGATTACGATTTGAATGGCGAAGAATGAAAACTAGTGAAGTCTCAGAGTTAGTAACTCAACTCAAGTAGTCTCAACTGGTAAGTAAATGTAAAGGTATGACAGGAGTTGGCGAAGCAACAATTTATCGGTTTTTAAAAGAAAGGAAAGTTGGAGTCATTGTTGAACCCAAAAAATCTACTAGAAATTGATGATTTCGTTAAAACTGTCATACGTCATAGAGTTCATTCTTTTTAGATAAATAAAGAACTACCTGCTATTGATAAGGCCTGGAATTCTATTAGAGATGACGACGAACTACCGGTGTTTGGGCGAAAAAATTGTGGAAGTGTCTAGGCTTTTCGTGGGAAAAATGTAACAGAGGAGCTATACTACTTGACAAAGATAACATTGTTTGTTGGAGAAGAGACTACCAAGAACAATTAAAAGGTTCCGAACAAAAGAAAATACAATTTATTATTTAGATGAAACGTGGTTAAACGAAGGGCACACTGTCTCGAAACGTTGGGTTGATAAGAACATCGATAACTCACGACAGGCTTTTCTGGAAGGTTGTTCCACTGTCTTGAACCCACCTATTGGAAAAGGTCGTAGACTAATAATAACACACATTGGATCTGAAACTGGTTTTGTAAATGGTGGTTTATTAGAATTTACTTCACGAACCACCAAAGTTTGTTATGATGAAATGACTGCAGACGTATTTGAGGAATATTTCTTTCAGATGGTCAGTACCATACCACGAAATTCTGTCATAGTAATGGATAATGCCAGTTACCACCCGCGTTTATTGAAAAATTGCCTACTTTGGCGTGGAAAAAGGTTGAAATAATTAATTGGTTAAAAGAGAAATAGATCACATTTGATAATATGATGGTTAAAAAAGAACTCGTGCCTATCGTTAAACAACAAAAACAAAAGTATAAAAAATACATAATCTATGAAAAAGCTAGAGATCGCGGGATAATTGTAACTACTTCGTTTACCCCCATATCACTGTCAACTTAACCCTATAGAGTTAATATGGGCACAAGTAAAGGGTGAAATAGCGAGAAACAACACTACATTTAAATTAGGTGATGTGAAAAGACCTCTACATGAAGCTTTATCGAAAGTCAAGATTGGAAACAATGTATACAGCATGTAATAAAGGAGGAAGAAAAGTTATGGAACTTAGATTATACAGTTGACGAACGCGTATTTGAACCAATTATCATTACACCAAACGACGAAACATCAGATTCGGATGATGACGGTGAAGACGACATGATGTAGTTATTTAAAACTGAACTGTGACATATATTTATTTGTACCTATTATTATTTATATGTAGTTATATATAGTTGTAGTATATATATGTAGTTATATATGCATATATTGTACATATTTTATCTGACAGATCGCCATAAGGCAAAATTTTAACCACGCCAGTTTACTAAACTGTCAGTTCTAAGCCTAAAAAAAAGTGGGAAGAAAATTTTGTTTAATCTAAATACTAATAAATATTGTAAATTTCAATTTTGTTATTTATATTAAAATGAAATTTCATTTTTTAAGCACTAGAAGAAATTTTCATTTACACCTAATCCCACGACACTGTGTCTGCAATTATTTCCTGTCCGTTTTGTGATCGTCCTGCGGTCCCATTGTTCTGGCTACCTGAGTTTACAATACAGGGAGGACCCATCGAAAATTATTGAGTAAATGCACATTTCTAGTGGAAAAATGCTTACGAGTCCCATTAATTTTTTGAATCACCCAATTGGACAACGATATACAACAACAACATACGACAACGGATTCCAATTTCATCTCTATTAACTTAATATAAAAACTTTATTGAAATATACAGTAAACCACGATGTATACAATATATTCCAGTGATATTTCAACTAGTTTTCGTACTATTTTTATCCACGTCATCATCTCCCGGAACAATTTATTACTTAAACCATCTTTCCTCGCTCTACCTACTCATACTAAATACATAAGTACATAATTGTTTTTTTTGCATCGAATCCGGTTCAATTAATTCCCTTTTTTTATATATAAAACCGCAACGGCCACGACTTAATCATAGATTTTTAGCGAATCAAAACTGTTCGGTACGTTCACACTTGGTACCGGCGTAAAGCAACAGAAACAGAAATAAAAGGAGAAAGACAGATAGTTGGAATCGTGAACGAAAGCGCAATGATTCATTACCATTTGATTTATTGTTTTGAAAAGATTTAACGTTCTGTTATCTGAATATCTTTGCACTTGTGCCCGTTCGCGTGGGAGAACTTCCCAGGCCGTTTTATATACGTAACTTATATCTAAAAAAAAAAATATGTATAATTGCAGGCGATTTATACCGTTGTTAAGACTATGCCTTGTAATAAGTCGGAAATTTACGGAATTCGATTCGTGCCCACAAACGAACCGTAACGAACTTATCAAAAAAAAAATTAAGTACATTATTTCCCATAGATGGGCGAATTAAGCCAAGTCGCCACGAAGGAAGAAGAACGTGCCAAACTAGTTTAAAATCTACATAATTAGGCATGTAATTCGATTTTTCGAGTATTTATCTCCATTAGGTTAATTGACTTTTTAAATTGTCTTTAGTTAACAACAACTTTTAATTTCCGCAATGTTTCCAACACATTTATACAATCTTTGGATTTTGATCAGAATTTTAATAGTTTGTTTCTGTACTTACAGCCGATAAATTACTATTTGTTTGAGTTGCAACATTTTGTTTTTCCAATTTTTTTAATTTTTTTTTTATATTGATCATGATTTTCCTTGAGTGAATAATTGACCAAAGTGATCATTATTTGTAGAATTTATTTTAAAACTATTTTCTGACTCATTTCTGAACACGCCTGGAGAACCCTTCAAAATTTCCTGGCGATCAGGTAATGCTGTTTAGAAATTACCCAATTTTCATTATGGATTTGACATAGCGTCATTTCTTCAATTTTGTTTATGTGTGCATCACTTATTCAACACTTTTCTTTTATGAATGCATTTGTGTCTTCTGCTTCCAGATATTTTGTTGAATTGAGTAATGCCTCAATTCCAAATGCTTGGTTCAATATGTGGGTTTGGTTTCAATAACCATAAAAAGCCAACTGTGCTACTGCATTTCAGTAAGACAGGAATAAATTTGTCTATGATTTTTTAAGACAAATGAAGGTGACTTGTATCCTTAGCTTCTTCTGGTCCATTTTGCCTATTCCATGTACATGTCACGTCCGTAATGCTGACATTACAGTGACAGTAGAAGGCAAGAGTTGCCACATGGTGACAAATGTCTTGCCCCTTTGGGCATGTGCAGTTCATCAATGCAATTTTTCTGTCTTTCATTGAAACCATCTGAAACACATTTATTTGTAATATAAAATTTAGTTAAATGAATATTTTATAAGGAATATGTTTTCTTCTTGCTGGCTGCCACAGTACCTTTAACAACAGATGGAGACACTTCGAAGTTACATATTATGTTGAAGACATGTCCACTTTCATAGGCCCTTTCTCATTTTTCCAATTGGTTCATATTACTGGCGAAGAACTCACAGATCGATGCCAACGAAATCGGATGTTTCTCAGTCATAATAAGACACTGCAAACGCAGATAACATAACCTAATTGTACATGGATATATTAACTTACGTACCTTTTGGATGCAAGTACCTATAATTCTAAAAAGTTTTAATAAATACGATACACTTTTTCACTATTTAATACACAGACACGGAACACGAACCACAGACTCACCCTGGAACGCTAACCTGTCGTGTCGTTTTCGTCTCTGATTGGTTCACAAATTGTCAATGTCGTACTCCATGAATGATGGCACCAAATTTGAATTACAGTGATATGTCACCTCCGAAATTAATCACTTTCTTCTATACAATACACTTTTTCATTATTTCAATACACAGACACGGAACACGAACCACAGACTCACCCTGGAACGCTAACCTGTCGTGTCGTTTTCGTCTCTGATTGGTTCACAAATTGTCAGTGTCGTACTCCATGACAGATGGCACCAAATTTGAATTCCAGTGATATGTCACCTCCGAAATTATTCACTTTCCTCTATACAATACACTTTTTCACTATTTCAATACTCAGACACGGAACACGAACCATAGACTCACCCTGGAACGCTAACCTGTCGTGTCGTTTTCGTCTCTGATTGGTTCACAAATTGTCAGTGTCGTATTCCATGACAGATGGAACCAAATTTGAATTACAGTGATATGTCACCTCTGAAATTAATCACTTTCTTCTATACAATACACCTTTTCACTATTTCAATACACAGACACGGAACACGAACGACAGACTCACCCTGGAACGCTAACCTGTCGTGTCGTTTTCGTCTCTGATTGGTTCACAAATTGTCAATGTCGTACTCCGTGAATGATGGCACCAAATTTGAATTACAGTGATATGTCACCTCCGAAATTAATCACTTTCTTCTATACAATACACTTTTTCACTATTTCAATACACAGACACGGAACACGAACCACAGGCCACCCTGGAACGCCAAACTGTCGTGTCGTTTTCGTCTCTGATTGGTTCACAAATTGTCAATGTCGTACTCCGTGAATGATGGCACCAAATTTGAATTAGAGTGATATGTCACCTCCGAAATTAATCACTTTCTTCTATACAATACACTTTTTCACTATTTCAATACACAGACACGGAACACGAACCACAGACTCACCCTGGAACGCTAACCTGTCGTGTCGTTTTCGTCTCTGATTGGTTCACAAATTGTCAATGTCGTACTCCATGACAGATGGCACCAAATTTGAATTTCAGTGATATGTCACCTCCGAAATTAATCACTTTTTTCTTCCTTCCTCTATAATGTATCATGTATTTTTTTGTATAGAAGAAAAGCACATACTTCAGTGTCTTATTTTTCACAACTGATAAGATTTCGTTTACGTACATTACCAGCTGCTTGAAAATTTTCCCATGTTAATCTCCCATAAGAGAAAAATAGTGTAGAAACAATTACCACGGGCCAGAATGGCAGATATGGAAATACAGTTTTATGATTTTTTTTTTATTATTATCCAATATATATACAATCTGCCCGTGGGCAATAAGTATGTGATCTATCGTCTAATTTAACATGTAGGTTCATGCCCATTGACATTCACCTGTTTAAGGTAAATATTTACATTAATAAATATAACTTCTTAATCTATATACATTTCAGATTTATACACTTTATCGGAATCTCGAAGAATCAAGTGGTCTGTGTCGTTTCAGTCTTCTTTGGTCTCTCTCTCTCTTCACTCAGAAGTTGTTCTGCCAGATGGTTTGGATGTATGGCGAGCTTGTTTTTATATTTAGCCCCATAGTTGGCTATCTCTTTCTTGACTGATTGCATCTGTAGATCGTCGGATATTACTTTATTTGGTACAAACCAGAGAGCATCGGTAATCATTCGCAGTATTTTTGCTTGCCATCTTTCTAGGATCCCCATGTTTGAGTTTGCTGTGGACCCCCAGAGCTGTATCCCGTAGGTCCAGACAGGTTTCAAAATTGCTTTATATACTCGCAATTTGTTTTCTAGAGACAGCTGTGAGTTTCGACCAATAAGCCAGTACATTTTTTGGACTTCATGTCCCAGTTGCTTTCTCTTAGTCCAGACGTGTGTCTTCCAAGTAAGCCTGCGATCCAAGTGCATGCCTAGATATTTTACAGATTCAGCCTGCGGTATTTGCTTCCCGTTTAGCGTCATAGCCGGGCATGTTTTCCGTCGTAGCGTAAATGTGACATGAGTATATTTTTGTTCATTAATACTAATTAATACGCCACTTTTTAAGCCATTCTTGAATCACATTGAGGTTCTTTTGTACTTAAGCGGAGGCAATCACTGGATCTTTATGTGAGGCCAGAATTGCCGTCTCATCAGCAAAAGTTGATGTCTGGGTTTCGTTGTTTGTTGGCAGGTCGCACGTGTATAACAAGTAGAGTAGTGGTCCCAAGACGCTTCCTTGTGGAACCCCTGATCTTATCTGGTAAAGGCCTACTTGTTGCCCATGACGTCTTACCAGAAAATATCTGTCACTGAGATGTGGTTTCAGGATCTGGAACAAGTTGGAAGGAAGGAACTTCCTAATTTTGTAGAGTAGCCCTTTGTGCCAGACTTTGTCAAACGCTTGTGAGACGTCTAGGAAAACAGCCGAACAGTAATTCTTACTTTCCAGATCATTATTTATTTTCCTGACTATTCTATGAACTTGTTCGATAGTGGTGTGTCGTTCACGAAACCCAAATTGATGGTGAGGTAATATGTTTTTCAGTTCCGGGTGTATTCTTGTAGCAAGAAGCTTCTCCAGTATTTTGGATAGTACTGGTTATAAACTTATAGGCCGATATGAGGTTGGAATAGACGGATCCTTTCCTGGCTTTTGTAGAAGTATAATTTGAGAGACCTTCCAGAGCGATGGGAAGTAGCCAATTCTTATAAGTTGCGTTGTAGATGATGGTCAACTTATTACCTTTTCTGGCAATTCTTTTATGATTTTTCCAGTGATTAAATCATAGCCTGGGGCTTTTTTGAGTTTTGTGATAAAACACATAATCTCAGCCTGATCTTGTTAAATTAGTGGGTAGTTAGAATCCAGTTGATCTGATACAGCGCCTTAATCTCCCTCAAAATGTAACTTAAAACCGACCGTTAAAGAGACAAGTGAGACGTTTTAAAGAGCGAAATAAAATCGCGGAGCATTAAGCCGGGGACGGAACGACATAAATTATATTCCGCGACAGGCAAAAGTCCGTACGTAATGTTTACATGTAAAGCTCGCTTTGTAATTGCAATTATTCGCAATAAAATATTGTTTTATCGGATATAAATACCTCGGCGGCGTACGTTGTAAGTGTACGTATATATATGTATGTGTGTATGTGTACGGCGGGCCGGGTGGGTGTCAGGTGCTCCATGGTGGAAAAGGTCGTAGACCCGATCTCGCTCTCTTCTCTTCTCTTCTCTTTTCGCTATCTGTTTAGGCACGCACCGAGAGCACCAACACGACGACGACGACGACGACGACGACGACGACGACGACGGTAACGTACCCAGGCCGACCTGTGGCGAGTTGGGCTAACGTTACCTCTTCCATGCCGCATACGTACACGTTTATGTAATTTTAACGACTTCCTAATTAGAAAAGCCGATGATGCGCATCTCTCCAGATATCTCCCGCTCGAGGGGGACGTGAATCTATCAAATATTTACCGGTAAACGGAACTGAACTGCTCTATCCCTTCGACCTACACATTTTCGTCTAATGAGATAGTTGTCAGATGGAGACCAGTTTCGGGAAGCTTTCTGATACGTCAACGTCATGTCGTACGCTCGGAAGTACGTTGGAAACGCAAGGGGGCAAGGATCAAACATGTACTCGCTGAACGCAAGGGGGCAAGAATCAAACATGTACTCACTAAACACAAGGGGGCAAGGATCAAACATATACTCGCTGAGCCTAATAAGCATCATCAGATATTGGACTCGTGGTCAGTAATTGCGTTGTTACGAGTTTCATCCAGCAGTAAGGTGGTATTGAAATAGTATAAAAATTAAGCAAAAGTTGCATATTTGACAAGTGAGCAATATATTTTAAAAATTCTATTTTTAAATCCTACACTATTAATTCTTCTTCTTCTTCTTCTTCTTCATAAACCGTAATTCTACCACTGCTGGAGATAGGTCCAGATATCTCATATCTCTATCCTTATTTCCTTAATTATTACATGTTCTTTTTTTCGGGGATATGACTAACTCACATATTAATAGGAGACCTTCCTGAAAAATCGTTGAAACCGACACCTTCGCCATATTGGCGATTTAAGTGGAACAACGTTATAATGTAATTGTGTATATAATAATGTAAGTAAGAGACATTGTTCTTTAGCAAATTCTAGATCTCTATGGTTTATAAGCCACTTTGAGAACATGGAAACGTTATCCCGTAAACGCTTAAGGTATTTTTAGCATAGATAATCGATATTAATAAGTCGATATTAAATTATTAAGTATTAAGATATTATTAAATATTAAAAATTAATAACCGAATTCGACCTTTATGATTCACATTTGTGTACAAGTGTTTAATTTATTTTGAGCCGAAGGTTGACAAGTTTAACTAGCACTGCATTAAGACATGATGCCATTGAGGAATATGTAATGCACACCAGAATTAAAGTTAATATCTTGAAGGTTTAGACGCAATATAAGTTACTCCCTAAAGTACTTCAATAAAATTAGTGTTTATTAAAATTTTAAGGCAGATATAATTGGAAAAGTATATTTTTTCTCTAAAGCTCGTGAAGCGTGTTTCGCCATGTTTTGGAATTCGTTACAAATACGTACCGAACCCAGTTCTAACTTAAATAAAATTCCAATAAATCTGCGTCGTAACGCAACACATTCCCTCTTCTGATCCTAACTAGAATAGCGAAATAATAAACCGTGTTAAATCTGATACAATCGTATTCCCGTCGGCCGAGAGATAAGCAGATGCCACCACCTTTTCATCGATTTCCACGCCGATGGATATTCCGTTGAAAACGCTCATCAGGACCCAACCCAATAAATTATTTCGAATCGAGTGTTAATATTGTCACTAACCAATATAAACAGAATGGGCTGTCAATAGCATTAACGCAACATAAATTTCCGATACCTATAATAAGCAGTAAGTGGTGTGTGTGTCCGTGTGAGTGAAGGAGAGGGAGAAAGGACGTAAGGAAGAAAAAAGAACACTTACAGGCTCTTTTGTTAGTTTTTGCTTGCAAACATCCACAGATTTTGGTGCACAAACATAAAAACAAGCCACCTTTGTCAGTTACGCCAATAAATCAACTCTCATACCACTGAACTAGATCTAACTGACTGCCAACGTCGAACAGGACCGGAGCCGCCCAAGGTGTTTAGTTTATACTGCATCCTCAGTTTAGCGATCACTTAGTCATAAACTATTAAATAAATAAATATTAAGCCGATTATTAAAATCTATCATCAGTTTGTCAGTGAGCGAGAACTTTATTGATTTTAAAATGCCAAAAAGAAGACGACCTGACTTAGGTCGTCGAAGTCACAATCAAATGTGCGACGAGCTACCTCACGTGCAAATCGCACTGACGACCAGCGAGAGACAGATAATGATACATTCGTATTGGTATGACAGAATTGCGTTCAACAGTGAATAATTATGAAGTAGATAGGCTTAGAATGGAACGACTTCGGGCACATCAAATACAACAGCAGCGAGCACGACACAATGAAGCAGTGTTGCTGTAAAACTAGAACGAGAAGCATTCCACTACGACCCGGAAATAGATTATGGTGCCGACCAATTCGTAACGAGAGGAGAAATGACAATCATTTGTCAATATTAAAATACAGCGGTGAATCTACTGGATTATGTTGTGCTGGTGGTAAATTAAAATTGCCACAAATGTTCCCATCACAAGATCCATTACGCTCATTAGTTTCTGGGGTGGGAAATGACTCTACACATTTCTTGGCCAACATCCAAAAATATAATAATTGCTTTCAAATGACGTCGTTTGGTGCAACGCATATTGTACAGGAAAATGTCATGCCCACTTTCGAGGCAGTTTTTGATAAATTATTAATTAAAAATTTAAAAAGATAATATACAAATTGCAGATACAAGGACAGTTTGCGGAATCAACTTGGAGTTTCCCTGTTTCGCGCATGGGCAATTATACGTCGTAAAACCACGATCTGTATATATTTAGGCACCGCAAAAAAAGACAAAAAATATAGTACATCAGAAAGCTTTAAATTGGTTACGTGTATAACTGTGTTGCATGTAATTTAATGTAGATAGAAATTTTGTATCAAGTTTTGACCACATTTTTCAAAAATACATGACTTATGTTTCGGCTTGTGTATAATATAAAGAGATATGGGTTTCAGTATTTATCGGGTTCGGACCTGGCCCCCGAGAAGTTGATCCCTCAACTGGGTCTTTATGGCCACATCCTCATACATCGGCTCGAACAATGGAATGAGCAACACATGATAAATTTCATTAGGAAAACGCATCGAAGCGAAAAAAGTCACATATAAACACACGGAGGTAGCTTCCGAGGGATGTTCCTCGACCGACATCGGTATGTCTCTTTCATTATGTGCGATTTTATTCATGGCAGTATATTTTGAAAGCGTTGACACTTATTTATCGCTAGAAAGAAAAAAGAAAGATCGAAAAAAATAACAGAAGGAGATTATTTCCCGTAAACGTGATTTAGGCGCTTATTCGTTCTCATAAAGTACGTACCGACTATCTATTATTAGTCTTCTTTGTTTAGTATCGGCAATAAAAACTTAATCGAATCGTAAAAATTTGAACGTGTGAATGTTTACAAAGAAGTATGAATATGGAGATGAAGCACCGTGGTTATTGTGTTATTAACATTTAAAAAGGCAATTTTGTTGCAACATTTATTGCTCTCGTAATTATTCCTTTGCTTTTATAGCGGCATCTGTAGCGAAACGTTATTACTTTCGCAAGGTTAGCGGACACCAGTGAAGGATGACTAGGAGTTCCCTTAATCTAACCGATCCCTAGATCTCCCTTTAGGAAAAATTTGAAGACAAATTTAATGTAACAGTCAAACAATCGTTATTATACGTTGATTAGTTGACTGTGACGCCGTTTTGTGTTGAGTGGTTTAGTTGTTTTCTAGTTATAGAGTAGTTATTGTAATTATTACTACAACATAAGTAATTACTAAAATAGTATATTAAAGTATGAGTGGATATTGAGCTCTTTCAAACACGAGCGAGTTTCCCCGTCGGGCGACCAATAGGCTCGTCCCGCTACGGCCAAAGACGCTCTGTTATTGGTTGAGATGGCCGTTGTTGACACGTTTCAATGGCGACTTTAAAACACGCGGGTGCGATAAAGCTCGATTTACGCACGCCAAAGCATGTTTTAAATAGGCAAAATAGCGTACCAATAAAAAAAAATATGTAAATAGCTTATTGAACCTTCGAAATTGACAGTGTTGTAAAGTATTTAAATACATGTATTTAGAAATGTATTTTAAATACTTTTATGTATTTAAATACATAGTTAAATACATAAGCTTAATTTGTATTTACTGTGTATTTAAAATACATTTCTTCTGACATTTTAATTACAGTAGTTCAAATACATTTTTGGGCAATGTTAAGATCCATTATTTGCTAAATTATTCCTTAAATGCTCTTACATTTATTTTATTTTGTTACAGCAACTATAAATGCGCATTTTTATACATTTTTTGAGTATATTTCTGGCTGCTCATTTGTATTTACATTTTGGTTTATGTACTTACATGCTTATTTTGAAGCTAATTGTTACAGTTATAATGATCCTACGACACTTTTAAAGGAGTTGCGATTATCTTAACGAAGGGGTACAATTCATAAAGTTTTTAAAAAAGTTGTGACATTGTAAAACAATTTTTAAGGTGCTAAGTAGCTTGTCGAGTTATCTTAAACTTAAGCTGTTGTTTCAAAACAAGTTAAGGAGCTTCTAAAGAACTTAGGACATCTCTAATGCAACACAAATAACTTGAACTGCCATATATAGTTGGAAAAGTAACTAATGAAGTTTTTTAATTAGCTACTTCGTTAGATCAAGTTAAAAAGTAAAGTGTCTAATGTGTCGACATCTTTGCCTTCGGATTATTTTTTAGAAGTTTGAAACTTACATTAGCCTGTTGTGTTTTGAAGTATCACTTCAATTTCTAAAGACTTGTTTACAAAGTAGTTGGTATATTTCGGAAAATTCCAAAAATTTTACGATTTCATGAAGCACAGAAAATAATTCCTAACACTTTTTGAGATTGTTTTCAGTGTCAAAACCATAAACTTAGGTTTAGTGTATAAAAGTCAGCCTATGTATTTGAGGCTTTTCGGTACAAATAACTTAGATATTTTGAAAATAATTGAAAACTTCACAACTTCGGGCAATAAAACAAAGATTTTAGAACTTCATTAGAAAGTTTCCATTAGAAATTAGATCCCATTTTCTTAAACTGATTTAGAAATTTCAAAAATTGAATAATTTCAACAACTTTAACTTCATTAAAGTTTCTGTAAAAGCTGAAGCACTTCTCTAACTTAGTATGATGGATACAAAGATATGTCTATTAACTGTAGATTCGTTACAGTTTTAGTTATCATAGATGTTTTACTATGAGAAACTGAAATTCTTCAAACTAATTTAGTACAGTTTTGTCAAAGTAGGTACTAACAAAATTTGTCGCCTTCATCTTAATTTGTTTCAATAACATGAACTTCAGTTTGATATGTTACAAAAGTGCTTATATAAGGCTGTTATAAAACAAGTTATGGAACCTGCGATTTTGATAAAACTCCCCAGTTATTTAAGACAGTTTATTATACTCAATTATATATGAACTAGTTGTTTCAACTAATTTGTTATAAAACCTATCACAAACTTAATTAGACTTATTTAAGTGAACTCCTTTTGAAATGACACCAAAAATTTAATCATCACACTCACTCCACCTTTCAAAATGATACTACTTACCATAGAAAGTGTTGGCTCTATAAAGGAAGTCTACATACCCAATCGTAAAATATCTTCAATATTCAGAAGATCTGTTAGGTCTTCTAGATATTGTGTTGACGCTAACGTCAACATTATTTTAGGCTGAGAAATTGTAATTTATGGTGAACTAATTTTGGGAACATTTCAACACGTTTTGTTTTACAAACAGATAATAGTCACTAACGCAGCTTATAATAATGTACCATTTAACTCATGTCATTGAATGTGTATAAAAGAGCCTGAAAGTTTACAATAAATTTGTATGCTCAAAACGACGTGTGTTGTTGGTCTTGATTTACATCACCCCAACCTACAAGCTCTCACGTTACGCCATGAGAGTTCTACGAGATCTTCAAGATATTACAACTTTTAACTCCAAGATCTACAAACCCGCAGAGCACGTCACGCCCTCTCTCCAAACCTTCAAGAACTTCAACCCGGACCTGCACGTTACGCCCTCAGATCCACACCGGAGAGCACGACACGCCGTCTCTCCAAACGACTAGAACTTCAACCCCGGATCTGCACGATACGCCCTCAGATCCAAACCCGGAGAAGTACTTCACGCCCTCTCTCCACACAACTAGATCTTCAACTTCAAGAACTTCAAGAGATCACGTCACGCCCTGATCTCCAACTACTACCACAGTCTCCAGCCTTACAACCTGGAGACAAGATTCATCTCCGCAGCCGCACACGAGCTACAAGAGAGATCTATACAGTCCATTTACAACAGAGACCAACGTTCATATTGCATATTGTAATATAACTAATGAATTTACATCCTTTATAACACGTTATGATCTAACATAGCAAACAAAACTCATTTTGTCAGTTTGTAGTTATCGGTCTAAACCTTTACGAAACAAAGTTAAAACATATTTATGGGTTAAACCGTTGATTGAACGTCTTCAATCAACGGTTAAACTAAAGTCAATGTCTAACTGTTCACCATACAGAACAATCTCATATGTCAAACTTATTTGAAACCTAAGGGTTCCTCGTAGAACATAAATCATTGTGATAACTTCGATGCCCATAATAATGTTGCTTTCACTTGAGAGCAAGACAAATTATATTAAGTGCCATACGATCAAAAACATGGTTGAGGTTTTAAAATGAACGAATATAAAGTGACATTTCAGAACACCATTTTGAAGATTTTCCCATTACCTTCTTTACTATTACTTACTTACGTCTTATTATTATTGCATTATAAATGCAATAGAGTCATTATGGCCTTAATTAATGGTAACGTTTGTGCGAACAATTCCATCAACGCATTTAATTTAATACATAATACGTTTGATATCATCAATACATGGAATATAAAGTGCCAATACCTATTAAACATGTAAAAATACGAATACAATTTCAAAGATTTAATACTATGTATATCTTGTTTATTCATTTGCAAGGGGATAAAAGTGGTGCGGATGACTGATTGACAATAGGAAGAAAAATGACAATTTTTAAACACATTACACTTATATTATTTATACCAAGGGTTTGTTAACACATGAGAGTGTAGTTTTGATGAGTTTCAGCTCATTACACCCAGGTTTCCCTTAGCGATATGTAAGCTTCCAATGGTCGGTCAGGAATGCCGGGAATTTTTACCAAGAATTTCAATCTAAATTTGTAACCTTAAATTCATTATTTTTTTGTTTTTGATATTCTACATTCTGAATATTCTCTGGAAAAGTGTATTTTCTTCTCCTTGCGCCGAACTATCACCTCATTTTTTTATCGAATTTTCGTAGGTGATGCAACAGGGCCAAACAATAGAAATATAATTTTTACCCATTTGACTGCCCACGTAATATTCTAGAACAAAATATTGTTGGCACTTTTGGCAACATCGTTATATACATTTTTGGTCCCTATATATTTTCCACATTTTAAGCTTATTTAATAAAAGACTAATATTTTTGGTGATATTCATTGTTGGACGTAACATTGCTCAAGCTCATAATTATTGTACATCAATTTTCTAATTTTTTAAGCAGTGAAGATGGGTCGTAATTAAAAAATTATCCCACTTTTAATTATCTAATTACTGTTTGAACTTTGATTAACCCAGTTGCTTCCAAAATTATAAAACCGCCTCGAATATAATTAAATCATATTGTAACGCGAAATGTAAGTGTTTACTCTTATCGGACGGCCGCTTACCACGAAGGAACGCCGCTATGCTTAATAAGCGCGCGGCGAGCAATAAAAACCGTCCCGACGTTCCCGCAACATCTTATTAAGGTAGAATGATTTACGACCTTCCCGAGCTCTCTAGGACGAACATTATTTGAGAAAGGAATGACCTGAAATCATCGCGAATACAATGGAGATATGTATATAAGCGGGCTTGCGGTCGAAAAGATGAGATTGGACGTGAAGCCGCGAGTGAGACGGACCAGTGAAATAATGTACATTTAAGAGTGATATAAATTAATTAGTTAGAAATTAGTTAAGATAAATTTAGTAGTGTGTAGTGTATAATTAGGACAGTGTAAATAAATTAGGAATAAACGTTACAATATCATTTTTGATTCTTCTCCTATCTATTGTTATGATAGAGTGAGGAGATATAACTTCCTTTCCTTTGGAACGTGGCTGAATTTAATGTTACACAACACACCAATACACTAAGGAGTAGAAATGAAGTTTAAGTGAGTAAGGAGGAGGCTTAGGTACTTCCTGAAGTTCAGTGAATAACTGGTTGGTTTAATTTTCTGCAACAAACTATAATGGCGATGATTACCCATTGAAAACCTAATAAGTAGTGAAAATCGATTCGTACGTTGAATATTTAACAAAACTGCCATTCATATGTAGAACAGCGTAAGCACAACCTATCGACTATTCACATTTTAATATTCGACACGACTACCAAAGGGGTTGTGTCTTCGTCATCATCATCCCGCGATCGTAAAAAGAGAATAATTTTTCAGAAAGAGCCTTAATGAACCGCATTTGTACCATTATAAAAATCCACCGTTAGGAACAAGAAATATTCACATTCAAATCGAGCCTCGGAAGACCATTAGCACCAGGTACTGGCGCGCAGGAATCGTCCTTTTGTGCCAACCGTAGTCCTGTGAACGGTTGCACCTAGTTAAAGAGGATGATATGCAACGCAAATGATTAATAGTCCTTGCGGTAAAGGCAAACAGATAGTCCATTTGTGTGTACACACACATGAGTTTTTCTTTTATTTTTCTTAACGATATCGGCCATTGTTACCGGAAGTATTAGAAGAAGAGAGCGAGAGAGAGTAGAAAAGGGAAGAGCGGCAGCAGCCCCGAATGACATCGGTAAGGATTATTAATGATCCAGATCTGGAAAGTTTGAATTAAATAGCGTCAATTTGAGGGACACAATGGGAACGGTCGAGACGTACGTAGACGAGGGGTCGCATTTCTATGGTTCACGTACTTGAGTTTGTTTAAATTGAGCCTAGAAATCGTGTTGGTTACGCTTTGAGGAGACTTTTGAACCAACCGTAGGATCACTTTTCATCGAACACGTTGCGAGTTTCACGTTGTAAGCGTCGGCCGTCTGTTGCCACTCTTATTTTTTTTAATTTCACGATTGTTTCTCGTACGTAAGTAGCTAGATAAATGTTTCAGTCAATTAGAAATCACACTATTTACGGCATATTTAGTCTATTCTGAATAGACGTTACTTGCATCTTCCTCCTAGAGGTTTCAAAGGCTAATTTAAATTTTTAGAAATCGTTATTTTTTTATTCATTATTACGGTTTGTTTTCAAAGAAATGTGGCATATTTAGAAAGCTTATGATAATAACACTGATATTTCTTTTCTGAAAGTTATGGAGATGTGCCTGTGCCTAATAATGTTTCTTAAATCGACGTTCCATGTCATAAAACCGATGTGCCCGGTTAAATTTGCCCTGGCAGCAAAAAGGGAGGTTAACAAAAAAACAAAGTAGAGCCGATGTGAACAAGAGATCTTATAACCGAATGTCTAGAAGAAGTACGATCGTAGAGAAGCTATGGTACTTGTGGAAAATAATGTAAGAGTTAAAGTGAGTATGCATCGTCCGCGGCGCCGCTTGGTTGTTGAAAAAGTCGAGCAGTAGAGCATTTTGTCGTGACGAAATACGAGAGGAAGGTGTGACGTCAGAACCATGACAACTGTTTCTACACAATTATTATTTTTTTTGTATTTTCAATTTTAAATATATTTTCTTATTCGATTTCTTATTTCATATTGTAAATTATTAAACAGTATTATAACTGTATATAACATTACAAATTGAATTTATAGACTGAAATAATAATAGTACTAACATATATTTCAAGTAAAACGTTGGCGAGTCATTCATTTACATAAATTATTCATTAATTCACAGCAATTTTTAACTTTCTATAAAGTTCGACTGGCGGCACTTTCAGAGAGCAACGTGTCTGTTTTTTCATCAAATTTGAAATTTGATGGTTACTTGTTTTTGTACTACCTTAATAACATTGCAAGATTTTTCAAACTCTAAAGATGTTTAATTGGGGAATAAATTTATTTATAACGAAATTTCATTATTAATTTCATAAGTTAATAAGTTAGGTATTTAAGTGGAAGTTCCTTTGTCAGATAAAATTATTATCCTTATAATTTATATATTGATTGTTGATTGTATGTTAAACATAGCATGAAATTGGACAAATTTCAGGAATTTACTTTTTAAGAACTTTTGATATCTGCTTTGTAACATCTTCCAAAATTCTAACTGAAATTTGCAGTTACAAATTGGCTGCCAGATTCAAAGCACAATTTTGAATGTATTGTACTGTAATATGCCGAATTATATGATATTTTATTAAGAATTTTTACACTTTATATAACTCAAATATTGATTGGGTTTATTGCAGATACTCTGAAATTACCAAAAAATTCTCCAATTATATATTCTAAATCCTTCAGAGGTTCTAATGTACCAATTTTTTAATATTTTTCGAGAATTTGTGAAATAATCTGAAAAAATCTGAAAATCACACAATACTTCAGAATATTTGAAAATTTCGCTTATTCAGTAGCAGTAGTGTCATTATTCTTAAGATTTTTAAGTGTACTTATCCACTTATTCAGATTTCTGTTTATCATTTCTAAAACTGAAAACTGAGAACTGGACGAGGATACAGGAGCGCACTGGAGGATCATGAGGAAGCTGAAGAAGAACAAACCTTCAACTACGAGTAATGCTATTCATGGAAAATTTGGTTTAAGTTTTAGGGACGAGGACAAGATAGAGGCGTTCGCAGATACCATGGAGAAACAATTCAAGATGAACGAAGACCAAGAGGACGACATCGATTTCGAAGAAGACATCGACAGGAGGGCGGCCAAGATCAGGAGGAGAAATTGCGAGGACGAATTGGAACCCACGACGATGGATGAGATGGAGGCGATCATCAGAACCATACCGACGAAGAAGGCACCAGGACGGGACACCGTCACAAACAAGATGATAAAGGAACTACCGGAGGAGGCAAAGAAGAGGATCCAGGAAATCTACAACGCGGCGATGAAGAAGAGATACTACCCACAGATATGGAAGGAGGCAGACGTCATCATGTTCCCGAAGCCAGGCAAGGACAAGAAATTCCCGCAAAACTACCGCCCCATAAGTCTTTTGAACAATTTAGGAAAACTACTGGAGAGGATACTACTGAGGAGGATCAAGGAGGAAGAGGAGACGCTACGTATCATACCGGACGAACAATGTGGATTCAGGGAAGGACACTCGACGGAGCACCAGGCGCTGAGGATGGTAGAAGAGACGATCAAGGACATCAACGAGAAGAGGACGACATGCATGGTACTATTCGACGTGGAGAAGACGTTCGACAGGATTTGGCACAACGGACTAATAGCAAAGATGGACGGATTAGGATTCAAGACGGCGACGACCCAGATGATACAGGACTACCTACGAGACAGGAACTTCAGAATCAAGGACAAAGGGACCACATCGAGCAGCAGGAGGATGGAAGCAGGAGCACCACAAGGATCGGTATTGGCACCGGTCCTATACAATATCTACACTAGCGACATACCGATTGGAAGAGGGAACAGCAATACGAGGACCTATATCTACGCGGACGACACGGCGAAGGCGACGACATCGAGACAACCCAACAAAGCGACGGAGTACCTACAGAAAGAAGTGGAACAAATGGAAGAATGGACGAAGAAATGGAAGATCAAACTCAACGCGGAGAAGACAGAAGCGATATACATAGGACCGAAGACGAGACGACCGACGACCAACATCATAATAGGAGAAAAGGAACTGGAATGGAAGGAAGAAGTGAAATATCTAGGAATCCACATAGACCGAGGACTTACATGGAGAAGGCACATAGAGGAGACCGAGAAGAAGGCGAAAGACCGACTGAACAGACTGGGACCACTAATAGGACGACGGAGCAAGCTGAGACTGGAAACCAAGAGGAAGATCTACCTGGCAGGAATAAGACCTATAATGACGTACGGAACAGCAGCGTGGGGACAAGCAGCAAGGACGCACCTGGAGAAACTGGAGAGGATACAGAACCAAGCGATGAGGAGGATGACGGACGCACCATGGTATATGAGGAATGAACAGCTACGAAGGGACCTACGCATCGAAGAACTAAAGAAGACCATCAGGAAGAGGACTAGGAAGACGATAATCAAGGCAATGGAACACACGAACCCACTAATAAGGAAGGCAACGGACTACGACGAGGACGCAAGATCAAAGAGGAAAAGACCCAAGACGGCAATGAAGGAAGACTAATCACGAAGGACATAATACCAGGAAGATGAAAACACAATAGGAGGACCACCAGGACGACCAGGACAACCAAGGAAATACAATCACGCGGAGGAAAGAAGAACCTAGAGGGAGAAGTAAGGAGCCAGGCGCTCAACTTCGGGAAATTGAGGACAACATAGTGCATCTGAAAATTGTTCCCCGGATACAGCTGTCGACTAGGACATTTTTAACTATTTCATGCATTAATATATTGACCCCATTTACTTTCTCCTATGAAGCACTCATATACAAGAAGTAAGTATTGCAATCGGGTCGATTTTTCGAATTTGATGTAATACCGTATCTAACAAAAATATGTTTTTGGAGAAATGTCTGTAAGTGTATTAAGTACGTATTGTACAAAAGTAAAAACGACAAAAGGTTCAACTTTGAATTTAGACTTTATGCTACACATGGATCCCTCAATAAGCTTTCTGTGAAAATTGGCTAGGATAAAGGGTTAGTTTACTCTTGCAATTTTTCTGTTTTTGGTAATTTTCTCCCAATTTGGTTCATAATTTAAGTTAAGTTAAGTAGTATTCTATTTATTTATTCATTTACTGCCCGTGGCAACCAAACAAACAACCTACTTTAACAAAAATATAAAAAAGTCACTGTCAAGTCATTCTGACATTTATAGGGCACTGAGATGCAAGTAACTCTAATTTGATCACAAATCTTATTAATTGTTATCTCACAAAAACCGATTTCTTCCACTTGTTGGATAAAACATTGTATGCCACTTGCGTGTTATGTTTCCTAAGTCACTTGAGAATTTATAGCACTCGGCCTGACGGCTTCGTGGTATTTTCAACATAACACGCTAGTACCATAAATAACTATTATTTCACTATCGAAAGTGTTAATAACATTTTTGGAAAAATCGTTTCCGAGGGGCATTTTTCGGTTTTTCTAAACATTCTCGAAATTCACATGAAAAATTGTTTTTAGACAAATCTTTATTCTAGTATCGGATATTTTAAATGGAATATGAGAATATAGTCCAATGGACACGTCCCCATTTTTATATACAATTTTTATGGATTATTTCATTGGACTATTTAGGACTAGAGATGGCTAAGATGGTTACCAGTTACCTTTAGTTAATAAAATGTGTCCTATGTTGTGTGGAGCCTGAAGTTCACTTGTTCAGTAACGTAAAGAGCCACGTTCAGAACGTCCAGGACTTACTAAAAATGTTCCATGTTTATAACACAAGTTGCATGTTGTAGCCGTTCATTATATTGCTATTTTTATAATAACTGCCAGAATTACAATTACTGGGATGCTTCCCTAGTAACACATGTACGTCCATTGGACATCCTATGGAC
Organism: Cryptocephalus moraei; assembly: GCA_946251905.1. NCBI lineage: Eukaryota > Metazoa > Arthropoda > Insecta > Coleoptera > Chrysomelidae > Cryptocephalus > Cryptocephalus moraei. Next base: position 16,098,474 of record OX276465.1, on the reverse strand, counting down.
GTCCAGCTATGTCCAGGGCGGACGTCCGATGGACGTCCAAGTCCGGTCGCTAGACGTCCGATGGACGTCCATAGGACGTTACAAGTTCACAGATTTGGACGTCCATACGACGTCCATTTCAGATCCATAGGACATCCATTGGACGTCCAGAATAGATCTGTTTTAGGGCCAGATAAGGTCCATTTTAAATCCATATTACGTCCATCTGACGTCCAGAATAGGTCTATTCTAGATCCATGGTACGTCCATCGGACGTCCAGTGGACGTCCAGAATAGGTCCATTCTAGATCCAAATTATGTCCATCGGACGTCCAGAATAGATCTGTTTTAGGTCCATTTTAAATCCATATTACGTTCATCGGACGTCCAGAATAGGTCTATTAACCAAGTGGTGAAAGTAAATCTAATCCACAATCATCCGTTGAACGTCCACAAAGATCCGTCCATTGGACGTCCAAAACAGATCCAGTCGCATCTGACCAAAAATGGACGTCCATTGTACGTCCAGTTATGGACGAAATATGGACCTGGACGTAGGGGACGTAGACTGGACCCAATCTGTTCGTCCATCGGAAGTCCTGTGTTACTAGGGTTAGTGGTTACATGGTTTACATGGTTAGGTCTAAAACCAAACATGTTTTTTAAACAATAGATGAAATAGTAAATTAATTAGTGATATAGTGGAATATTAAAGTGGCAAGTATTACAGCAATATCAAATATGTTTTTAAATGTAACTCTACTTTTGAACCTTTTAACACTAAGTTTCAAACCTGTTGCTACCTTCTGAAAGTATTTTGTTCATGAATTTTAATTTCATTGTTTGGACACAGTTACGTATCTAATTTCAATACTCCCATGCACCCGAATTATCCATCATTAACCACAAGCTCCTCTCGAGTCCACTCCGTAACTCCTTTTATACGTCACCGATAATAAAACCCGTTTGAATTGTCACCCCGTGAGTGTATTATCATAAAACGCAAATAAAGACATCTTTTAGCCTCTGGGTTTACTCAACACTCTCCTGCACCCTCCGTGCATGCCTAATGGCAGTATATCAAAATTTCGGGTAGTTGTTTACGTTGGGAGTCATTGTGCGAGGTGAGTTAATTATGTCTCTTACCTTGCGGTCGGACTAGATGGTCTCAAAGGTTTCCAGGAGGTTTTTTTGTGTCTTATCCCTTTTCATCATTGTATCCGGTTTAATTGCCCTATTCTGTATCGGGTGTGAAGTGATAAAAGCTGTTGCGACAGGGGTCCGGGGAGAAAGTTTTAAAAAAATGTAAAGAGCTCTGTATAAGTTTTAACAGTCTTCAGTTTCAATATATAGTTATTGTACTTACTCAACTCTTGTCAACGGTTGAAGGGATGAATATTAATTTCCTTAAAACGAATTTACCTAAAAAGAGAAAAAAAATGTGGATAGGTTCAAATTCCGTAAATTATCTGAAACGTTCTAAGAGAGGGATTGCAGATAGTAATGTAACGTTATGCTATGTGTGTGGTGTTAATTCACCAGAGTCGGATTAATCATGAGACTTGAAATTATGTAAGTTTCAACACAAGACACATATTATGAATTCGACTTGTCCCAAGATAAGTTTCGATACCCCATTTTGTCGATTTTGCCAAACTTTGTTCGACGTTACATTCAGACACAATTAAGTAAAAATGAGAAGATACATTTAAGATATCCTGCTTAGGAAAGATGCTTATTACGCATTGGTGATACTGCGGACTCATTTAATATTCTCTCGAACCTTGAAGGGTGAAAATGAAAAGACCCACACCACCCGACGCGTATATTCAAACACACTTTCTTATGAATCGTCTGCACCTTTTTCAAAAGACTGAAATCATGAGAGTCATCCAAAAAACGACTTATATCCTACCTGTGGAACATAAGGACTCCACAACAATACAAAACGTCTCGAGCGGTGTGAGAAATAATACTTAAGATAAATTCCTGCAGATCCGTAACGTAGTAATTCCCGTTTTGCGATATATATTTACCAGACAGCTCAATTAGGTGTAACGTTCCTGACAGCCTCGAACGAATCCATCACCTCCGATCGAACGCCTGATGAACTCATTAACTCGCTAATTGTGCGCTTGAAGAAGTTGTCTAACAAGCCAAACCGATCGCAGAAGAAGAAAACGCTCTCCATCGAATTGTCCACTTTCATTTGCGATAATTGTCCTAGTTAATGAGCACTGTAGATGCAAGGGAACGATTGCCGGTGATTGATGATACTCTCGATAATTAAATTCGAGTATTGATTGCTATCAATAAGCCGTTACTAGGTGGAATATCTAATGGCTTCTTGAAAAAGAAGGAAACTTCGTAAAGCAACGAATATATGTGTATGTTTCATACGTCATTTGGATATTTTTAAGTAGGTGAAAGGTTAACAAATCTTAGGGAGCAGTAGAAATTAATAACCCCTGACCAATTCTTTAAGTTTGTCCACTTTTCGCTTTTTCGGCTATAGCGCAAAAACTATGCATTTTTCGAAGATATGTGTCGTAAGATTTCTTGTAGAGAATTAAATTTCCTATTCAAATGATATTTTTTTAAATAAAAGAAAATTTTTTTTAATGAAATAAATTCAAAAAACAAAGTTAAAGAAATGGAAAAATTTCAAAAAATGTTTTTTTTAATTTTTAACTATAACTTTTTTATGAGTGAATTTAGGTATAGGCGTTGCTTCATATAAAATAAAGCTTATAAAATTCTCTTTAAAACGGTGGCTTACAAGACTTTATACGTTTAATATTGACTGATCTTTTTCACGTCAAACCTCTAACACAGCAGAATTCGACGATTAACCTCTTAAATTAAGCAATAAACAAACACACCAGGCCTATTACCTGTTCAATCTAGTTAATCCGACCGATAGCCGCAACACCTCTTCTACAAATACGATTATTACATTACTTAAATTACAGGTTATTCGAAATTAGCGACAGTCAGATGGATTTCATGAAAGCCAGGCGAGCTAGCTCTAGCTGCCAATAATTGGAATCGGCTAGTCTAGTCGATTAATAAAGAACGAACACGTTCAGCACGATTAAGTAGCGAGTAAACGTCGAATGCTTCCCAACGTGAAACAGCCCTTTCCCTAAACATTCCCATACCATTAAAGCTCATTTATAAACATCCATCCGGGATAACGGCGACTGGGACGGTTAGGTAACAACAAAAGGGGAATTACTGTACACGAACTATAAGGACAAGGATTAACTTTTGACGTTTAGGAAGAGTAGAAAAGGGCTCGAATGAGGCGGAAAGTGGGGGAAGCAAATAGTGTTGACCCCTATTTCCTACTTATTAAATACAACCGAAATACTATCGAGCAAAGGTAGACAGGCAGCAAACGTGATACTTCTAGATTTCAGAAATTCATTTATAAAGTACAGATACGTATTTAGTTGACAATAAACTAGTAAATCACAAACCTTGTAATTTTAATCGGTAAATTCATGAACCGACTTGGAATATACAAGAAATGTATATAAAATAGTCAATTTTAGAGAACCTATCTTTTTTGGAAATACTACAGATTTGCCATAGTTACCTACTACTTTTTCCAATATGTTGATAATTTGCCTTTTACTAAAAAAATAAGAGGGACGTTATAATTAGCATATTTCAATAAACTAAATTGTACATCCACATCCTTCAGAAATTGGCGCTGACCGCTCTATGCAAAATACTGATCCCCACGATATTCTCGTTTGCGAGAGTCTCGTCTCGTCTCGTCTCGTTTTCGAGACGAGGCTCGAGACGATTCTTTAAATTTTCCTTGCGAGACAAGACGAGATTTTCAAAAAGTCTCGTCTCAAATCTCGCACGAGCGTCTCGCAAAAGTCTCGAAGTCTCGCAAAATAAAAATGGCAGATATTAATTAATTATTATAATTATCGCGAATGTTATTGAAACATGTTTTTTAGAGACGCATAATAGCGAGCAGCCTGTGTTTACAATAAGTGTTACGGCAATGTTTAGTATTTGAGCTTTCCTAGATATTGTCACGTGTACGACTATTATACTAAAGTTGAAGACTTACCTAGAGAATACAAATATTCACAACATTTTTAAATTGGATAAAATGTTTTTTTTTTACATTTTATCCCTGTTTGAGACGAGACTTTTAGTGCGAGGCGAGACTCGAGACGAGACTTTCCAATGTTCTTGCGAGACAAGACGAGATTTTTCAAAGTCTCGTCTCGTGGGCAACACTGATGATGCAAAAGTTTTCTAAACGTACAACCGTTAGTGATATTTAAACGTCCACTATTTCAACTTTAAAACCTCAGAGGCAACTTTGCATAGAAATTTTTATCGAGGAAAGCACGAACCTCTCGCATACCGGATCCTCGAAGAAGAAATTTTCGCTACGTACGATCGGCTTCTTGGAAGCGTCGGTGTGACCTAACGTCCGAAGTGTTCTCGTTCCTTTTTCGCGTTTTAACAAATTTTAAGGCTAATTAAAGTAACCGGCCAAATACTTTTAGAGCGGCCGATACGAGACGGTATTTCACGGAATCCCGACCGGAATCCGAAGGATGACCAACAGGGCGACGACGAGTTCCTCCCAGCGGTCAGGAATTCGGTGACCTTAAGGCGGGTAGCTACAAACCAGGAATCAAAGAGATGGCTAGAGAGGATTCCTTAAATATCAATATGTTTGTTTCTGAACGATGCCCAACAGGGCGACGACGAGTTCCTCCCGGCGGTCAGAGATTTGGTGACAATAAGGCGGGTACCTACGAACCAGGAATCAAAGAGATGGCTAGAGAAGATTCCTTAAATATCAATATGTTTGTTTCTGAACGATGCCCAACAGGGCGACGACGAGTTCCTCCCTTCGGTAAGAGATTTGGTGACTCTAAGGCGGGTAGCTACAAACCGGGCATCAAAGAGATGCCTAGAGAAGATTCCTTAAATATCAATATGTTTGTTTCTGAACGATGCCCAACAGGGCGACGACGAGTTCCTCCCGGCGGTCAGAGATTTGGTGACAATAACGCGCGTAGCTACAAACCAGAAATCAAAGAGATGGCTAGAGAGGATTCCTTAGATATCAATATGTTTGTTTCTGAATGATGCCCAACAGGGAGACGACGAGTTCCTCCCGGCGGTCAGAATTTTGGTGACTCTAAGGCGGGTAGTTACAAACCAGGAATCAAAGTGATGGCTAGAGAGGATTCCTTAAATATGAATATGTTTGTTTCTGAACGATGCCCAACAGGGCAACGACGAGTTCCTCCCGGCGGTCAGAGGTTTGGTGACAATAAGGCGCGTAGTTACTAACCAGGAATCAAAGAGATCGCTAGAGAAGATTCCTTAAATATCAATATGTTTATTTCTGAACGATGCCCAACAGGGCGACGACGAGTTCCTCCCGGCGGTCAGAAATTTGGTGACTGTAAGGCGGGTAGCTACGAACCAGGAGTCAAAGAGATGGCTAGAGAAGATTCCTTAAATCTCAATATGTTTGTTTCTGAACGATGCCCAACAGGGCGACGACGAGTTCCTCCCGGCGGTCAGAGATTTGGTGACCCTAAAGCAGTTAGCTACAAATCAGGAATCAAAGAGATGGCTAGAGAAGATTCCTTAAATATCAATATGTTTGTTTCTGAACGATGCCCAACAGGGCGATGACGAGTTCCTCTCGGTGGTCAGAGATTCGGTGACCCTAAGGCGGGTAGCTACAAACCAGGAATTAAAGAGATGGCTAGAGAAGATTCCTTAAATATCAATATGTTTGTTTCTGAACGATGCCCAACAGGGCGACGACGAGTTCCTCCCGGCTGTCAGAGATTCGGTGACCCTAAGGCGGGTAGCTACAAACCAGGAATCAAAGAGATGGCTGGAGAGGATTCCTTAAATATCAATATGTTTGTTTCTGAACGATGCCCAACAGGGCGACGACGAGTTCCTCCCGGCGGTCAGAGATTTGGTGACAATAAGGCGCGTAGCTACAAACCAGGAATCAAAGAGATGGCTAGAGAAGATTCCTTAAATATCAATATGTTTGTTTCTGAACGATGCCCAACAGGGCGACGACGAGTTCCTCCCGGCTGTCAGAGATTCGGTGACCCTAAGGCGGGTAGCTACAAACCAGGAATCAAAGAGATGACTAGAGAGGATTCCTTAAATATCAATATGTTTGTTTCTGAACGATGCCCAACAGGACGACGACGAATTCCTCCCGGCGGTCAGAGATTCAGTGACAATAAGGCGCGTAGCTACAAACCAGGAATCAAAGAGATGGCTAGAGAAGATTCCTTAAATATCAATATATTTGTTTCTGAACGATGCCCAACAGGACGACGACGAGTTCCTCCCGGCGATCAGAAATTTGGAGACAATAAGGCAGGTAGCTACAAACCAGGAATCAAAGAGATGGCTAGAGAAGATTCCTTAAATATCAATATGTTTGTTTCCGAACGATGCCCAACAGGGCGACGACGAGTTCCTCCCGGCGGTCAGAGATTTGGTAACAATAAGGCGCGTAGCTACAAACCAGGAATCAAAGAGATGGCTAGAGAAGATTCCTTAAATATCAATATGTTTGTTTCTGAACGATGCCCAACAGGGCGACGACGAGTTCCTCCCGGCGGTCAGAGATTTGGTGACTCTAAAGCAGTTAGCTACAAATCAGGAATCAAAGAGATGGCTAGAGAAGATTCCTTAAATATCAATATATTTGTTTCTGAACGATGCCCAACAGGACGACGACGAGTTCCTCCCGGCGATCAGAAATTTGGAGACAATAAGGCAGGTAGCTACAAACCAGGAATCAAAGAGATGGCTAGAGAAGATTCCTTAAATATCAATATGTTTGTTTCCGAACGATGCCCAACAGGGCGACGACGAGCTCCTTCCGGCGGTCAGAAATTTGGTGACTGTAAGGCGGGTAGCTACAAACCAGGAATCAAAGAGAGGGCTAGAGAAGATTCCTTAAATATCAATATGTTTGTTTCTGAACGATGCCCAACAGGGCGACGACGAGTTCCTCCCGGCGGCCAGAGATTTGGTGACTCTAAGGCGCGTAGCTACAAACCAGGAATCAAAGAGATGACTAGAGAGGATTCCTTAAATATCAATATGTTTGTTTCTGAACGATGCCCAACAGGGCGACGACGAGTTCATCCCGGCAATCAGAAATTTGGTGACTCTAAGGCGGGTAGCTAAAAACCAGGAATCAAAGAGATGGCTAGAGAGGATTCCTTAAATATCAATATGTTTGTTTCTGAACGATGCCCAACAGGCCGATGACGAGTTCCTCCCGGCGGTCAGAAATTCGGTAAACCTAAGGTGGGTAGCTACAAACCAGGAATCAAAGAGATGGCTAGAGAAGATTCCTTAAATATCAATATGTTTGTTTCTGAACGATGCCCAACAGGGCGACGACGAGTTCCTCCCGGCGGTCAGAAATTCGGTAAACCTAAGGTGGGTAGCTACAAACCAGGAATCAAAGAGATGGCTAGAGAAGATTCCTTAAATATCAATATGTTTGTTTCTGAACGATGCCCAACAGGCCGATGACGAGTTCCTCCCGGCGGTCAGAAATTCGGTAAACCTAAGGTGGGTAGCTACAAACCAGGAATCAAAGAGATGGCTAGAGAAGATTCCTTAAATATCAATATGTTTGTTTCTGAACGATGCCCAACAGGGCGACGACGAGTTCCTCTCGGCAGTCAGGAATTCGGTGACCTTAAGGCGGGTAGCTACAAACCAGGAATCAAAGAGATGGCTAGAGAAGATTCCTTAAATATCAATATGTTTGTTTCTGAACGATGCCCAACAGGGCGACGACGAGTTCCTCTCGGCAGTCAGGAATTCGGTGACCTTAAGGCGGGTAGCTACAAACCACGAATCAAAGAGATGGCTAGTGAGGATTCCTTTAATATCAATATGTTTGTTTCCGAACGATGCCCAACAGGGCGACGACGAGTTCCTCCCGGCTGTCAGAGATTTGGTGAATCTAAGACGCGTAGCTACAAACCAGGAATCAAAGAGATGACTAGAGAGGATTCCTTAAATATCAATATGTTTGTTTCTGAACGATGCCCAACAGGGCGACGACGAGTTCCTCCCGGCGGTCAGAGATTTGGTGACTCTAAGGCGCGTAGCTACAAACCAGGAATCAAAGAGATGACTAGAGAGGATTCCTTAAATATCAATATGTTTGTTTCTGAACGATGCCCAACAGGGCGACGACGAGTTCCTCCCGGCGGTCAGAGATTTGGTGACAATAAGGTGGGTAGCTACAAACCAGGAATCAAAGAGATGGCTAATGAGGATTCCTTAAATATGAATATGTTTGTTTCTGAACGATGCCCAACAGGGCGATGACGAGTTCCTCCCGGCGGTCAGAGATTTGGTGACAATAAGGCGCGTAGCTACAAACCAGGAATCAAAGAGATGGCTAGAGAAGATTCCTTAAATATGAATATGTTTGTTTCTGAACGATGCCCAACAGGGCGACGACGAGTTCCTCCCGGCGGTCAGAATTTTGGTGACTCTAAGGCGGGTAGCTACAAACCAGGAATCAAAGAGATGGCTGGTGAGGATTCCTTAAATCAATATGTTTGTTTCTGTCTCAATTCAATCAACTGTTTTGTTTTTGGTCAGTTTCCATCATCCAGGTGATCGGTCCTGTTCGTTTTACTAAATCCCAATTGTTTATCCTTGCCCTAACAAGCGATAGCGAATTCATATAATAATTATGGTAATTCGTCGGTCCTCAGAGGTTTACCTACTGACCGCGGGAGGAACTCGTCGACGCCCGCCGAACAACCCGGACCCGATATAGAGTATAAAAGGAGGAAAAAGATTCCTCGCCCGCCGCCCCAATTATTTATAGTCCGATTCGTCCGGCCCGAGAAAAAAACTCGTGACCCGTTTAAAAGAGCCTTTGTGTGTCGTCACGATAAATTAGATTAGAATTAGAAAAATTACGGGAAAAAACCGCAAAAGTGGCGTGGAGCCCTCTCTATCTCTCTCTCACTCGGCACAAATTTAAGAGGGCGACATTCCGGAGGACCCCTTGAATAAATACCATCTAGATCTTGACCGGCCTTTATATAAATACCGAAATAAAAAGCGGAGTTATGTGTTATTGTGTCAGAAGCTCGGTGGTCGCAAGGAGTGCACGACAAACAAATATCATTCGATGAATGTTGTCTTTGGGATATTTTCTTTTTTCTACTTTGTTGGCCCGTAGTGGATTGTGACGTGGAAATAGACAGTCATGTCCCACTTCGAATATTTCAGGATAATCGGTAACTTACAAACTAACTGAAACCCTTGCTATTTTATTACCCACTTCAACTTAATAATAGACTAGCAAAATTTATTCCATTTTAAAGAAACCAACAAATCAGCGGCGTGCGGTCCATGGAAGCAAGGGAAGCAGTGATTCCCCTAGAAAAATGTCAAAAATGACAAAACATCATCTTCTTAAATGTAACTTTTGAAATAGGAAACAATTACTTGAGATTGTATTAAAAATGGGAGAGACTGATGTTATTGCTGCTCTTACTGAGCAGATATACCAATGTTTGGATGGAGGTAAGCCCTCTGCAGCGGTTTTTCTGGACGTTTCAAAGGCATTTGATAACTTGAACCATCAAATACTTTTCAAAAAATTGGAAGCTTTAAGTATCAGAGCATTAACACTTGCAATAATACAAGATTACTTGACAAATAGGTTTCAAACTGTCAAATTAAATCACATTAGAAATTATGTCAGTCCCGTTGATATTGGTGTTTCACATGGTACCATATTGGGACCTCTCTTATTTTTAATTTACATGAATGACATATTTCAGATCCAAATGACGACTCAAATATTATTTCTTATGCGGATGATACACATGGATTCTGCACTGACATATCATGGGATAAAGTTAAAGAGAAAGTAGAAAAACTGATGTGTTCCACCTATTTAATTTACGTCCGCATCTGAGCTACGCCCCCCTAACACGAGCACCCCTCTGGACAATAAGTCGCTAAATGACAATATATATCTGATTTCATATCGATTATTACTTCTAGACAAAATTGCAACTTTCTTTTAAGATTTTTCCTAAATTTGTTAATAACTTTTTCCATCCGTTATCAATCTTCGATGCGTTCTCAAATGTTTGTGGTGAGTTTATTAAACATTTTCTTTTCTAATTGTTACGATGCGCGAACCTCTGACGAAATCTTTCCATTATTCTCCCGTTGACACCGTTTTTAGGAGCATATTCGCGCGAGACAATCCACTTCGTTTCATTTTCTATCGGGAAGCCGCTTCGCTTTTTATCGCACGTTGCAAAATTCCAACAAAGCCCCGCGGTTTCGAAACAATATTTACAATTACGCCTTTATCACTTTATTGTTCCGGCACGATTCGACGCTCGATAAATAAAGGGACCTATCGCCCATTGTTTCGCGATATGTATATACCTACGTAAGTTTCGCCGGTTACGGTTCTGTCCCCGTTTCAATTTTCGAATATGGGGTTGACGCAACGTCTCCCGATTTACGCTCGACGTTATCACCGCATGGGTTCGATCCTGCGTCTCTGAGCCCACCCAACAAGAGAGAGATTTTCACCTGTCTCCTCGTGTTTTGTTCGCCAGGGGAAACATTAGGTGTTTATCACCTGTAAAGATCCCGAAAATAATAAAATTCGTCGTTGTCAGTTGTGAAATGGAAGCGACCCAGTGGCGCAACTAGCCAATCACGATAGGTTTATCTGAAGTTTTAAAAAAGTCGATGTCTACATTGGTGTGGAATAATAATAAAGGGCATTGTGCAAAAAATGATTTATCCATGATGCATTTATCAGTATATCTAAAATTAAGTTAGATGAGTGAGGCATATCTTGCTTCTAGTAGTATGGCTACTGATGCTGCCTGAAGGCAAGGTTTCAAGGATTTGGTTCATTATCAGCAGAGACTGGATTATATGCCTTTGCACATTTAGCGCATTCTGACTGGTTACCGCATATTTTACGTAAAATCTAGTGATGATGCATATTTTCGCTATATTTACAATATTTTGTGGTAGTGGTTGGATTTACATGTAACATTTATTGTAGGACATGAATATTTTCAAATTTTATATCTTATTGAATGGTGGAGCTGTTAGGAAACATAGGTAGCATATTGAAATCTCAAGCCCTAATCCCTTTACAGCCTTTACAACCAACAATTTGCGTTAACCGCTTGGGTTTTCCTGTTTACACCCTTTAGTCCAATTTTCGAAGATCAGTCCATGTATTACCATACGATCTCTGTGAAATATTATCATTTCCGAATTATTCTCTTAAGATTCTAATTTTGGTTCTCTATCAGTTTACATCAGAAAATTATAGCGTGAATCTGTGTCGTTGTACGATAGCATTAAAGCCGTCTCTGTAGTCCAAAAAATATTAAATTCAAATCATGGTCTCGTTGCTGACAAAGTCAACCTTAAATTAAATCGAGTATTAACGAAAAATGTTGGATTTTCTAAACTACAATATTGTCGCGATGCGGCCCCAATTAGCGAAAATAGGTCGCCGTCTAAGCTTATTCAGCACCGAGGCGACCTTAAACCGAAGGACGATACGACTCTCGGACAGGTACGACATCACGTTTATAAACATCCCGCACATATTTATACAGCGGGATCATAACGATCAGGGGGTCAGTCTGTCACCTAGTATCACGTCAAAATGCCCGTCTGAGAGCCCGTCCTTTTCGGCATGCCGCTAATTGGAGGAGCCTCGCACCTGCTGCCCTTCGTCACTCTAAAGTAAGCAACCACCTCCCTTTTGACCTTTTTTCTCATTTCTTATCATTTGCTCATTTGCCTTAATTTTGTATGATGTTCTCTCCCCTATTTTTTGATGCTCCAATAAATATTGTATGTGTTGCCATGCTTTCTTTTTAGCTTCCACCGAGCTACACCCCCAACCCGAGCACTCCCTTTGGACCCTAGGTCCTCAGGCGTGTGACAATATATTATATAAATCCTTAATAACGAAAACTGCTACGAGCAGTTTTTACCAGTAATTTGTGTCCAGCAGTATTAAGTTATTGTAAGTTTGCTTCAGTCACTTTTTGTGATGTAGAAAGATCTTTTTCGACGTATAAACAGTATTTAAACGACCGCAGATTGAATTTCAAATTGGAGAATTTGGAAAAATATATTGTGACATGCTATAATAATATTAATAAAAATAATAATAATGTAGACGATGAAAATATTAATGTATTATAAGTTTATATTGATTGTTTTGATTTCTATACTTGATTTTTAGTGTTAATTTTTTGTAAATAAATGCATATCAGCTGCATATTTTGGTGTTTTTCGGTGCATATTGCACGCATATTTTACACTTTTTTTAGTGCATATTTCTCAGTCTCTGATTATCAGTAATAAAGTCGGGCACCTCTAGGAAAGGTTCTGGTCCAAAAGGATGAGCATGAAAATAACTCAAATATTCATTGGTACACTGAACGAAAAAGGTACGTGATATTAATAAAAAAGTACATCAAATCAATGAACGTCTACATTAATTTCGGGCCGATGGCGGGTGTTGTTGATTCAATGAACGGTCGTACATAAATTTCTCTATTCATTATGTTACGATTGCTGTACATTGAGTCAATGTACAGTAGACATGGATCTATGTTGGCGGTTATTAATGTGATGTTTGCTATGTGTTAAATCAATGAATTGTGAGCATAGATCTAAGGTTGCCGGACGTTAATATTATGTACGACATACATTAGGCCTATGATTGCTGTACGTTAAATTAATGAACAGTGAGCTTGGATCTATGATCGCCGGTTATTGATATTACGAACGATCAACATTGGCTTATGATTGTTGTACATTAAATCAATAACTGGTGTTGATAGACCTATGACCTCCAATTATTAATTGCAGTGACTTTTGAAAAAATATTGCATGCAGCGTTTCAGAAGCATTGGAACACGGAAGGAGGAAATAATACATACCACTTTCTAATTCTTCGCAAAGGGATTTGCAGAATAATAGCCTTTTTTGTTACATCAAATTTTTATTACATCAGAAACTCACAAATCATATGAATCTTTGGGCTCTCAAGCGACACGTTATGTTTATAAAATGGCTTCTCCATATGGAACAAAACTTGGCCGATGGCACCAAGTATCCATGGATCGCCCATAAAATTGATGCGTATTTTCAATCTGAAAAAAAGAAGGGGAAATGGTAAACCAAACCTAGATTTACGCTTTAAAAAAATGTTTGTTTCATGGCGTTAGAAAGTAAAATTTAAATTTTATAAACACCATAAGTTTTAGAACATTAACAGTTGTGTTTATAACTATTTCTACACAAAACAAAGTCCGAGCACGATGTCAAGCACAAAAAGACATATTACAGTTATTTAGCAACGAATATCCATTATCTGAAACAAGGATTTAAAGAAAATGGTTTTTAATGTGGAAGGTTTAAGAAAAGCAATATTTCCTATTTTTTAAGTATGTAAAATAGAACTTACTTTCTTTACAAGCATCCTCAAACGCTTTCTTTAGAAGGCCTTTAGTAGTTTAATTTTTTATGTGTCCATCTTTCTGTAGAAATGTCACTGTGTGGGGAAACCATTTTTCCCAATTATTTAAAAGTAATTCCCAATTTCCGAAAGCAATCTCATAGTCTATACCAACCTAAAAAATAAAAGTGTTATAAGTAATACAAAATAAGACATTTTCCTAAATGATTCAAAAGAAAAATAAAATTTTAAGACTACCTACTAGTAAGAGATTTGGTTATTGCATAGAACTGTGTCATTTCAACTTTCCGATAATGCTAATACTTACCAATTTTCCATTCTTAGAGGGAAATACTATTTCTTTCTCGAGCCTGTTCATCTATCACACAATAATTTGGCACAATTGGTATAATAGTTAGAACGCTGTACTGCCTCTTCTACTTTATCAGACCGACTGGAGGAAATTCAAAAGAATTCGCATAAAAAAGTGGTACAAGTAGAGAAGTCTACGACGGTGATTCGTAATATTAATGTTCGCCGACATCGTTTCAAGTTCCGACAACATTAAATCTGCTGCGTTTTTAAAAGTTAATGGCTGGCTTCGTAAATTCAATGTTTGATGTTCATTGAAACAACGAAAACCGTTCATAAATTTTTTATGTTTGCTGTTCATAGATCTATGACGAAAATTTATCGTTATAATGACGAAGAACGTTGTTTAATAATCCTCAAACATTAACTCAATGAATTGTTACATTAGATTAATGGATGAAATATTTAATTTTAATATTTGGCCTTCACTGTTTAATGTTGGCTCGTTTATTGGTTCAATGTATGAAGTCATTAGTTTATGACCAGAAATCGTTGTAACAATCACCGATTCATAATATTAATGTTCACAAAATTGACGACGGCCGTTCATTGATTTTACGTACGAAATTTTTTTCTGTGTAGATTTAGTCAGGTTTTATGCAATGTCCAAATCAGTGGAATGCTTGAAAAATATTAAAATGCATACTATCTGTGGGTTATATAATATCATATTTTTTTATTGGTACGCTATTTTGCCTATTTAAAACATGCTTTGGCGTGCGTAAATCGAGCTTTATCGCACCCGCGTGTTTTAAAGTCACCATGGAAACGTATCAACAACGGCCATCTCAACCAATAACAGAGCGTCTTTGGCCGTAGCGGGACGAGCCTATTCGTCGCCCGACGGGCGACAGGCCGTCACGAAGTGTCCCGAGTGTCGTTCAAATTAATCATATTGGGTATGCACTTGGTTTTGGTATAAAAAATGGTACCAATAAAAAAATAGCGTAAAGTATTCGTGGATAACTGCTCTTTCAAGCACTTGCTCTATTTCGAGCACTCCGGCTACGCCGTCGTGCTCGAAAACTCGCTCGTTTTTGAAAGAGCTCAATATCCACTCATACTTTAATATACTATTATGCCCCGTTTTAAGGGACGAGGAGTTTTGATATGGTTTAAAGTTGTTATAAGATAGTTTATTATTACATCTTGAGGCACTTATATGTGAGAAGTATTGTAGTCGGGTCGATTTGTAGAGTTTGAGTTATTAACACTTCTAGATGTTTTCTAGAGGTTTTCTGAGACAAAAAAAAAACCCGTTTTTGAAAAAATGGCTGTGTGTATGTGTTTGTACGTTATATGTGGCACGTTTCCGGAAATTAAGAAAACCACAAACAATTCTAACTTTGAATTATACCAAGACTCCTAAAAGGACTTTTCAATCAAATCTGCCGAGATAAAGCGGTAATTTACTATTGTCTTTTTTTTTGTTTCGGAAATCTTCTCAAAACTGGCTCCAAGATGTTTTTTAAACTTTTAATACGTAATCCATTTTCGAATGTATATTAAAGTTTAATAATATTTTTGGATTTCTTTGTTAAATGTTCTCGAAAAGGCACTTTACACTTGTCATTGATGTTTGGAAATTTTCAATTTGGTAAACTGCGCAGGTGACTATTTAACAAATATGATATAGGGAGAACGTAATTTCGACGTGACACTCCATCTATACAGGACGTCAGTGGCTTAATACCTTATGATAGAAATTTACCTACCATGTGACGTAAATTGTTAGCTGGGTGGTGGGATGCCCTTCTATAAAACAAGTTAGATGAGGTTATAGAAAACTGGAGAGGAGTGATAGGAAAAATTGTTGATTAAAATTTGTAAAGAGCCTTCCTCCAAACATTTACATATTAAGCCGTACTTTTAACACATTTAAACAGTGCTCCAACTTCGAATAGTGATGCTCACGATATTCTCGTTTGCGAGAGTCTCGTCTCGTCTCGCTTTCGTGACGAGACTCGAGACGATACTTTAAACTTTCTTTGCGAGACAAGACGAGACTTTCACAGTCTCGCAAAAGTCTCGAAGTATCGCAGATAGAAATGGCAAATATTAAGTAATTATTCTAATTTGTTCTAATTCTAATTCAACATTTTTTTTAATGAAATAAATTCAAAAAACAAAGTTACAAAAATGGAAAAATTTGTAATTTTTTTTGAATATTTGGCTATAACTTTTCTCTGTGTGAATTTAGGTATAGGCATTGCTTCATATAAAATAAAGCTTGTGAAATTCTCTTTAAAACGGTGGCTTATGAGACTTTATATGTTTAATATTGACTGAGATATAAACGTTTGAATTCAGCCATTTTTTTCTTTGTTTTTTTACTTTTTGTTTAAAAGCGTATTATTTCATATTTTCACCTTTTTTGCGAGATATTTGCGAGACTTTTGCGAGAAAT
This sequence comes from Cryptocephalus moraei, assembly GCA_946251905.1. Classification (NCBI taxonomy): domain Eukaryota; kingdom Metazoa; phylum Arthropoda; class Insecta; order Coleoptera; family Chrysomelidae; genus Cryptocephalus; species Cryptocephalus moraei. The sequence goes on along the minus strand of OX276465.1, from coordinate 16,082,161 downwards.
GAGACGAGAAGAGACTTTTATTGCGAGACGAAACGCGAGACGAGACTATCCACGTTTTTCGCGAGACAAGACGAGATTTTTCAAGGTCTCGTCTCGTCTCGTCTCGTAGGCAACACCACCTTCGAATTTTAACATATCGTTATTTAGTTAGTATGTAATAAGCTCCGTGTGTACACGTGGGACTCTGTCGCTCTTCATCCTCCGTGTTCCCATTTCGATATCAAATTTTTTTTCTCTCGTAATGCTCGTCCGTTCCGTTACTATTGCCGGTAGATCCCGCGTCGCGATAATTGGAGATCGTTCGATTTTCGGTCGTGCGAATGAATATCGCACAATGGCGACCTTAACGAATCGAGACGAGGAGGAAAAAGGGGCGGCCAGATCGGATAACGGGGCAGAAAATGTGCAAGAAACTCGAAAAGCCCGCACACGCACGCACACCGCAACCCGCGTGATATTATTCCTCTTTATCTGATTTCGCAGTCGATGTAGTTGAATGGAGCCGTAACACATGTTCCGTGGGGTACCCGATGGTGTTCGGTTTGTTATGGTTCTTTGTTTGATTGAAATCGTGTGTGTGTGTGTGTGTGTGTGCGTGTGTGAGCGATTAATTCCGGACGGACGAGACAAAAACGCAGGCGAGGAGAGAGAGAGAGAGATAGAGGGGAAATGGAGAGAAAGAGGTCTCCTCCGAGACCTCTTTCTGTGTAAAACAAATTGATATATACATCTTCTTCTTCTTCTTGGTGTGTCTTACCTTTCCTAGACGTTGGCAATCACATTAGCTCATCTATAACTCCCTATCCACTGCAGCACGGAATAATTCGCATGACGTCCAATTTGCCCACTGACGCAAGTTATTCCTCCAGGAATTTCGTCCTCTGCCAGGCCCTCCTCAACATCCTGCGGTAGCACCATATTCCGAAGGCCTCGACTCTGCCCTGTGTTGTCTCTGGAGGAGTCCAGGTTTCCACTCCATAAAGTAATGTAGAGAAAACATGGAATCTCACAGTAGGCTATTGAGACGACCGAAGGTTGTCCAGCTTCTCTAAGTTGGCCATGGTAATTCAATTCGAGATTTTATTTCGTTAAAGTGATCCCAAGCATCATCGAGGGTGCATATATGTGAACTCTTTCCAATGCTTCCCATTGATCGTTATTTCGACCTTTGCATGTGAATTCGTGATGATCAGCATCGTATTTACGTTGAGTTTCATTCCATATTCTTTACACTTGGACGCCACTCGAGTCATAAGCCCCTGCAGACTGTCTTCGCTCCGGCTCAAAGAGACTTTGAAAAATCTCGTCTTGTCTCGCAAAAAAAGTGGAAAGTCTCGCCTCGAGATAAAAGTCTCGTCTCGTCTCATGTCTCGCGCGAGATTCTCGCAAAAGTCTCGCAAAATCTCGCGATTTCCTGCATATCCTGCATTTTGCCGTTTTATTAGGTCCGGTTCCTCCTTGCTCCTTAATTATATCGAAATGCTTATCAAATTTGCTTTTTCGACAAGAACTGAAATAAACCAATTTATTACATAAAATAAATTGTCAAAAAAACTTTCTGAAAGTCTCGTCTTGTCTCGCAAGGAAAATTTAATATATCGTTCTCGAGTCTCGTCTCGAAAACGAGACGAGACGAGTCGAGAATCTCGCAAACGAGAAAATCGTGGGCATCACTAGTGTAGTGCATAATAGCGGTGACAAAATGTCTTATATTCTCCTATATACTCTCGATATTGTTATTGATAAGTGTACTTAAGTAACCTTTGCATGTTTTTCAGGTTTCCCTTCTGATCGGCCGTCGATATCTCCAACACCTCCTCCCACTAGAGGCGTTCGAAGTCGTTACCATTGAAAACTCCATAAACCCCAACGGTATCGCTCTTCAATAAAGTAGTTGTCGTTATCAAAAAGCGACTGTCCTGCGCGTAATGGCGTAAGTTTAAGCGGACGAGGAAGTCATAATTCAGTTGACAAGCGGACTCGCGAAAAAGACTTTACGGTCAATGTCAAGACGGGGCTCCCGCCGCGTCGATAAGCCTTAGAAAGAGAGAGAACACGCACCGCGACGGTAATTTACAGGGGAAATAGAGAATCCGGCACGATAAAGCGCCGGAGTTCTCGCGGGGATTCCCGTTTGACGTTCCCAGGACGATAAGAGAGAGGAGGCTCTCTTCTTCTCTGTGGCGGCGATTGAAGCTCGGACGATTTATTTCCTATGGGAGAGGCATCGATGCTCGATTAGGAGAAACAGGAGACGATTTGCTACTTCGACGCTCGATGATGAGATCGGCGAGAGGAAATTTGCCGACGACCACGACGACGTACGAAATTAATTTCATCTCTTATCTGTTAAAACACACTTGGACTTCTCGAACAAATAGCGATAAAATTATACCCTGAGTCAAAAGTCACTAAAATCGATTTTTTCTATATTTTTTGCAAATATCTCGTTTTCTATGGGTTTTACGCTATTTATGTTTATCATCAATATTGTACAGAATTAAATTCTCTACAACTTTTGTCTCTAACATTTCTTCATACCTCTAACTGTTTTCAAGATAGAGAGCGGAGAGCGCGCGATCAGAGAATCATGTGAGGTCATGGTAGTCCCGATCAAAAACTCGTAATATTAAGGTTATAAATTATTGCTAAATTTATTATTAAATTTTACATTAAATTCAATTTTTTTTTCTAATAATTCTAAAATTTATCAATTCAATAACATTCATAATCTCTTTCTGTAATTGAAAAATTATTAAGGGGCATACTTTAATTACATTTTAATTATATTCTCATTTACACTAATTGCATTTGAAATTAAAAATAATTAAGTACATCTTGTTTAAAATCCGTAAATTCTTAAATATTAAATCTATCAAATGACACTTTTAATAAAAACATTAATTAAAAATTTATTTCTCTTCTTCTTTATTTATTTAGAAAGTCATTACGTTTGGTATAAATTAGATTAGAATTAAAATATAATTTAAGCATTGTCCTCAACAATTTTTTAAATACATGGCCAGGTAAGTGTTATTAAATAAATTGACACTTCATTAAAAAAATGAATTTAATGTAAAAGTTAATAATAAATGTTAATTAAATATTTATCAATAATTTATAACCATAATATTACGAGTTTTTGATCGGGACTACCATGACCTCACATGATTCTCTGATCGCGCTCTCCGCCCTCTATCTCAAAAACAGTTAGAGGTATGAAGAAATGTTAAAGACAAAAGTTGTAGAGAATTTAATTCTGTACAATATTGATAATAACTACAAATAGCGTAAAACCCATAGAAAACGAGATATTTGCAAAAAATATAGAAAAAATCGATTTTTGTGACTTTTGACTCCCGACTTTAAAACTTGCGGCCATCCAATTATATGTGAATTTTAAGGAAAGTTTTAGGATGCCAAAATATAAGTTTTTACGTGTTAATACACTGGGTATGTCGATTTTCCGAGATATTCACCTAATTCAACCTAAGATTTATGCGTTCATGTTATCCTAAATATGATATAATTTATGGATGAAAAGTTGTAATATATGAGAGCCTCAGAAGACCTCCATCTACAGAAAACACATTTTATACCAAAATACGTCTTCTGATTTACAAGACGACCACGTTACATTCTCCTATTTCGTCCCTGCTCGGATTCCACAACAATTACCACCCTCCGACCATTGATGTCACCCTCTCGGTCGCCGGTTATTGATGACAAGTGCGGGTCAGGTGGACCGACTTCTTTCTCACACCCACCCGCCGCGGGAGAGTCTAACCCACATTACATATATAAAGTATAACGGCCTAAAAAAGTCACATTTGTGTCACGGCGCTGCTTGAATTATTGTGCATATCACTGCGGCCCTGCGTTTTCGTTGATCGTTTTCTATTCGAGAAATTTATAGACGGGCGAGGATCCTCGAGATGTGGACACGATGATAAGGCGTAATAATTCACCGCCGGAGGTGGTTTGTGAATCGTTATGTAACCGTGGAGGTAATACATGTGAAAAAATAGTAAGTCGAAAAGTACAATTCATCATGGGGAACGTATCTTCCTGTGTTGTATCGAGTGCGGTCGTACAATGTGAACATATAGATAGAATTAGTTGTGATGCCGATGTAAGAACGTTGTACGTTGCGTAGTACATGTACACTGTAATTAGTATTAATAAACACACTTTTTAAAAAATCGGTCCAATATCAATACTCCAAAAGTCCAAAATAACCCATTTTTTATCAAAAAGATACGTTACTGGCACCATACTAAAACATAGGAGGGGGTCACTATATATTTTGATATTGTTTTATTTTATTTTAATTTTTGAACAATGACTGTGTTTAGTTAAGATGATATTAAATTTAAAATAAAATTTAAATTTGTTAAGACTATGTCTAAATGAACGTACCAAATCAGACAAATATCTTATCGGAAACTTAAACTATTAAACATAAAACCGTTGTGAAATCCACATTTTGACATACTTATATGAGGCCTTGGCCTTGAGGCTTATATAGGATCGGATATCCTGTAGGAGGGCGGGACTAGGATACACACACCCTGAGTCGGTAGAGCACGGAGTGGATCAACTGGGGTGAGAGCCTTAAGGAGGTACAACCGTGCTCGAGGACCGTGGTTCGGAGCCCACGTTAAACTGTAGGTCCCGTCCAAATTGGCCCTGGCAGCGTAAAAGAGACGTTAACTTAATAAGACAAGACAACCCTTATATGAAAGCTTGGCTTATATATTTTTGATAATTTTCATTCGAGACGTGTCGCTGGAGATATCTTCTATTGAATAGAATAACAAAATATGATTTACATTCTTACTGTTCTAAATAATTTTTAGTTACGTATTGAAGTTTGGCCGAATGCTTTTTATTTGGTACAAACTACTTCCAGTTATCACAATGAACAATGGAAGAAACATTTCTTTTGACCTGTCACAACTGATCTGTGGAATAAGTACTGGTCAACAATACCTAAGCGAAATACAATCAATAAAAACGATGCTGTATACAAATCGATTGTATATTGAAGAAATATAATACGCTCCAATAGTTAAACTTAAAAACTTAGTTAAACTAAAAACTTTAACTTAGTTAAAAAAAATAGATCACGTTAAACTTGCATGAACGTTGTCTCATAACTATGATATAAAAACAGCTCCCTTTCTCTTCATATTTCAAAATTAAAGACACTGTACAGTATTTCTGTTTTAATGTAAGAAGCCACAAATAACTTTTCGAACATACATCGGCTTGTTATAATAATGTACATAATTATGTGGTACGCAAAATTATTTTAAGCCTATTACATTAGGAATGGAAACACTGTAAGTATAATTGAAAGTTGGGAGTTGAGTAATAGATCATTAGGACGACGTCTGATTGAGTAACGGTTACTTTGTCAATGTCCTACTTAGAAACCTATTTTATAAAGAACAAATTTAAAAGCACCAGTTAGCCGTTAAACTGGACAACTGAACAATGGAGTAGTCATAACTATTGACTAAATTCAGCTTATTTAAAAAATGGTACTGGTCATGTTAGACACTCTTAAAGATCAGGTTGAAGGTTGAAGGTTCTATGGAAAATTTAGATGGCTGACGTCCTTAATTTAAATAAGGTAATGAATGGATCCATTGTGATAAATTTTACTATTCCATTAAAATATTGAAATCACTGGAAGTAAATAAATGTTAAAAGCGGAAATCGCACCTTTAGAAATGGAAGAAAGAGAACTGCTTACTATAGGAAATGTGGTGACAAAAATAATATATTTGTTACAGATTACTGCACATCTTTCGTATGAGATAGTGAATAAAATTTTAAATTTGTCCAATTAACAATTTTAAATTCCTAACAAAGTTAAATTAACCCTATTTAAGGTATCATTACATTTCTGATGAGAGTTAAAGAAAGGCCCATATGTAAACATCGAATATCCCATAAATAGTTCAATATTATTTTATTGATGATTTTTCTATCGGGAACAGAACAAGGTAAATTGCAACTCTGGGATGGATGGTTAGGCACATAGCAGCGGTTACCCGAACTGAACCCCCCAACTCTATCTACCGATCCAATTCATGTAAACGATTCACGTCTTCGACGTACTTACTTTTTTGAAAGATTTTTAGTTATTTAAGCCATCGGTAAATTTTTTCCAATGTTAGTAATCTTTTGGGTGAATCTGTGCATCCTTCACATATTGCCGAACAACCCTGAATTCTCTCCATGTCCTTAGTGAGCTAAATTTTTATTTTCCACGAGTGTTTGTCACATGAAATTTGGAAAAAAATTACAGAAGTGTAATGGCCATAACGCACGCATCCACATAGAAAAGGCGTCCGCTTTCGCCACCGATTGTGTAAACTCGAAACGGGCATCACGTCAAACGGAATTTCTAATTTCGAATTCGACATCGAAAACAAATGGTGTTCCCGTGTCGATCTTCAGAGGAGGGCGCGTCGTGATACATTTCTCTAACCGTCGAAGATGTAGAAGTAGAAAGACAGAGTGAGAGAGAGAGAGAAAGAGAGAAACGCACAGAGGAGATGCTTTGACGAGTACCGGCATGTTTGATGCGAACATGTCCATCGTAATCTAATCGTGAGTTATGAACGTTGATTTGTAAACATCGAGAGGAAAAAGGCAGTGATGGAAACGGCGGAATGGGGAAGGGAGAGGGGAAGGTCAGCGAGCTTTTGCTCCGGGATCCGAGAGAAAGAGAGAGAGAGAGAGAAACACAGACAGTGAAATGAATGATTTCCATTAAGGGGGCCTTTGTCGGATTGGAGTCGTGGTGATAGCCGAGGTGCGAGAGGAATTAGCGCAATCAAAGAGATCATTCTGTTTGTTGCCTTCGGACGAACACCTAGAGCGTGAGATAAGGTAATTTCTCGAAAAAATTGTTTATAACGACAGTTTCAGGTACCTATCTCTACATGAAATGATTGGACAAAAGTTCAAAGGGGAAGATACAGTGTTTCAAACAGAAACTGCTACCACTACCAAACGATCATTTTCAGGCAGAAGCATATCGTCAATCTCTTCTACCTCTTTTAATAACTGATGGTGTTTTCTAACTAATACATACTCAACGTTGATTTTACTATCATTTTGGAGTGGATGTCGAGGTGGAATGAATTAACCATGGATGAATATCTTCTGAATGAAAAATACTACACACAATCTCTTCCCAAACGACAATTTTTGGGCAGAAGCATATTGTCCAATGTTGGAGTATTAGTATACCCAAAATTGGTTTTATTACAATTTTTGTTTTGGAATGGATGCCCAGACAGCACAAAGGTGTCTTTAAAACGTCTTATAGACGTCCCATTATAGCTGCACAAGACGTCTGTAAGACGTCCGTGAACGTCTCCTAGACGTCTTGAACACGTCATTTGTTACAAAAACAGACGTCTTTACGAGGTCTTTAAGATGTCTTGCAAGCTGTATATAAGACGTCTTTAAGACGTCTTACATGCTGTAATAAGACGTCTTTAAGATGTCTTCATCATCATCATCATCACACAGCCATAGTTGTCCACTGCAGAACATAGGCCTCCCGTAACTTTGTCCATCCTTTTCTATCTTGTGCCTCCTGCATCCAATTCCTTTTGAAGCGTTTCAGATCGTCTCGCCATCTAGTAGGAGGTCGTCCTCTACTGCGTGTGGCATCTTGTCGTGGTCTCCATTCCAGTAGTATTTTAGTCCACCTTCCATCCCTCATACGGGCCACATGTCCAGACCAGTTCCACTTTAAGGAAGCTATCCTTTCAGCAGCGTCTGTAACTTTCGTTTGCCTCCTAATATACTCGTTCGTAATCCTATCTCTTAATGATATTCCCATCATAGAACGTACCATGGCTCTCTGAGCCACTCTTATCTTTCTCACGGAGTTTTTAGTTAGAGTCAGGGTTTCGGCTCCATAGGTCATAACTGGCAGGACACAGCTTACGTTTGAGGCAAAGGGGAAAGTTTTCTTTAAATATATAACCAAGTCGCCCAAAGGCAGCCCAAGATAGTGATATTCTTCTTTTAATTTCACAAGTTTGATTATGTCTATCTATTCGTAGTTCGTGGCCGAGATACACGTAAGATGTAACTTGTGTAATTTGAGAATCACCTAGAACTATATTTTGGTTGGGAACAAGTTTTGTCATGATTTTAGTTTTAGCAACATTGATTTTAAGGCCTACATCTAATGAAGCCTTGTGCAACCTATCAAGCATAGTAGCTGCTTTGTCTAAACTATTGCTTATCAGAACGATGTCATCTGCGAATCGAAGATTGTTTAAATTTCGACCATTTATGTTAATACCCATATCGTTGAAGTCGATCTTCTTGAACATATATTCTAAGAGGGTGGTAAATAACTTTGGAGAGATTGTATCTCTTTGTCTCACACCCCTTCTGATTGGGAACTTGTTCGTGTACTTGTGCAGTTTCACACATGACGTTGCTCCAGCGTATATGTTCTTTATAAGTTTGATATATCTGTGATCGATTCTGCATTCAGTTAACGCCTCGAGCATTTTTGACTGATCGATAGTGTCGAATGCTTTCTCAAAGTCTACAAAAATTAGAGCTAAAGGCTGGTTATATTCCACTCATTTCTCAATAAGGGTTTTCATTGCTTGAAGATGGTCGTTAGTACCAAAGCCTGCTCGGAAACCCGCCTGTTCTACAGGTTGATAAAAATCTAACTTATTCGTCAATCTCTTTGGTATGATTTTCATAAACATTTTATATAGATGAGATAACAGACTGATGGGACGGTAATTTTTTAAGTCTGCAATATCTCCTTTCTTAAGATGTCTTACAAGCTGTATATAAGACGTCTTTAGGATGTCTTGCAACCTCTATATAAGACGTCTTAAAGACGTCTTTAAGATATCTTGCAAGTTGTACGTAAGACGTCTTTAGGACGCATTGTTAGCCTAGGCCAAAATGAAAACACCTCAATTTTCAACCAGATATATTTCATTACAACACATGAGTACATACAACATAAGATTAACAACATGCAATAATTTGCTAAATATACCTTTTCGCCCTGAACCACTTATGTTAGACATTTGGTTAAAGTTAGAAATTTCCGAATTAAATGTATAAAATTATAAAAAACTTTAGAATTAACTAGCTAAAATAAATTACTCTACTAATCACTTCTGCAAACAAATCTACAAACATATAATACCGCCTTAAAGACTTCCTAATTAGACAGTCCAAGTCTTACGTCCATATGCGGACGTATAAAGAGGAATTTTACTGGACAACAAACATCTAGACTTCAGTCAGACGTCTTAAAGACGTCTATAACAAGACATCTTAAAGACGTTCAAAACCAAACATCTTAAAGACGTCTCTTTTAGGTCTTCAGACCTAATCGCAAAAAAGGCATAACAATCTTAACAAAAAGGCAAATAAAACTTGAGAAAAAGTCAAGTTATATTCCATTCGGAAAATCGAGAGAGTAATAAAATGTCATTATAAATGCAAATCCTCAAAAACTGTAGTACTGGCGAGATATGTATAAACATTGCATTTAGTTATACGTCTCTGTACTGTTCCTAGGAACTATTACATTGAAAAGCACCCGGATCAAATTTCTACCTGCGTTCGGGTCAAGGGATATAATCCGTCTTTATCTTTCTTATGAAGAATTGAATGCTCTTTCTCTATTACTCCAATTCGGTTATTTCGCACTGTTTTCGTTTACTTGAAATCGTCACATCAGAGTCACGCCATGGGGTTTTTTATTTAAAGAAAAAAAGTAATCATAAGCAATATTTGTTTATTTAGAATTTATGGAACCTATATATAAATATTAAATTTATACCGTGAGGTCGAAATGAAACTATAATTAATTCACTTTTACTCAAAGAACTCAACTTTTCCTAATATTATACCTAACACTGGCATATGCCATAAGGGATAGAAATATACATCAATCCAAATTAATTACTTACTAAATTAATATATCAAAAGCACAAAGTATACATAACATCACTTTTGTCCAAGCTTATAAGAAACAAAAAAATTTTAAAACGAGGAACGTGGCACAATTTCACAAATTATACAAAAGAAGTAACTGAATGGCTTAAAATAATAATATATTTATTGGAAATAAACGTTTTTTTACAAGAATAACAAATCTTGTTTAAACAGTTCAAAACGGTTTAAATCTTAAGTTAATAATAATATAGGTAACTATAAGTATACCTAAATCGATTTTCAGAAATCTCATTTTCTCGTACAAGAATCCGTTCAGGTATACAAAAGGTACACGTTCAAAAGAAAAAGGAGTAATCGTGAGGTTTTGGAAAGACGCAATGTTCAGGAATGTTTTCAAGTTGAAATTAATTAATATTCAGAATCATCTGAAGAACTCTCTTCATTGATATCCTGTGCAGTAATGATTAAGGGTTCCACGGCGTTATCAATCATAAAATCTAACTCCCAAAATTTTTCTTCTTCTTTTATAACATGATTTATGACTTTTTGCCAATTTTCAGAGGTGGTTCTGCGAATGGATTCTTCCAGAAGAATTTTAACATCTTTTGATTTAAATGTTTTATTTTCCCGAGCAACATAGCCTTTTACCTGAGCCCATATTAATTCTATGGGATTGAGTTCGCAGTGATAGGGCGGAAGACGAAGCACAGTTATTTGGCGATTTTGTGCCATTTCATCAACTGCATACCTTTTACGAAAGTTGCAGGTCTTTACAATTGATATCAATTCCGATTTGACCATGTCCTCCTTATACGGAATATTTTTTCTTATCAGCCAATTTAAAATTTCAGCCTTCCGCCAAGAAATTACCGGGGATTTATCGACCTGTCTGGAATGATAGCTCGCATTATCCATGACAATTACGGTACCAGGTGGGATGAGATCGAGCATTTGAACGAAGTACTCCTCGAAAACGTCCGCGTTCATGTCTTCATGATAATCTCCCGTCTTCTTCGATTCAAAAAGAAGTAAGCCGCCATCCACAAAGCCACTAGTACTGCCGATGTGGGTAACAATAAGTCGTTTACCTTTTCCAGCCGGTGCTTTTAGTCCTGTTGATAAACCTTCTAAAAAGGCTTGTCGCGGATTCACCACACTTTTGTCCTGCCACACTTTTCCCACGGTATATCCTTGGTTTACTCAGGTTTCATCCAGATAAAAAATAGCCCTTCCTTCTTGTCGAAATTTTTTAATATCTCTGAGGTAGCTTCTTCGCCAGCAAATAATTTCATCGGATTCCCGAAGAGGAGAAGTTTTAATTCGCTTATCCCAACAAATACCTAGTTCCTTCAGAATCGTCCACAACTTGGTCCTTTTCAATGTCATACAGTCTTCTGGCAGTTCATGTAACATTTTATCCAATGTTGGGATTTCACGTTTGAAAAAAAAGGAATGAAGCGTTCGACGAATGAGTCTCTTGCTATCCTCATCAACAAGCATTCGAGGTCTTCCTGGTGCAGATTTTGGAGCCTTCACCTCTCCACTCCTCTCTTCCCTTTTGACGCGATATATCGTTGATTTTCCATATCCCGTCATTTTGTGACACATTTCAACTAGGTCATCTACGCTGGATTTAGGATGTAGATGTTTCAATCCGTTAAATACATTTAAAACAACCACTTTTTCACGACACGATAACGCCTGCTTATTCGGTAACTTACACGGGGTAAAGTTCATAAGACTTGACATATTTAATTCTTGATAGTAAGACTATTACAATAAGAATAACCGAAATTCAGGTATTTCCCTTTTATACCTCCTTCAACGGAGGGAGAACTTTCGACCCCATTTCCAGGTAATTCTTAATCCTACAGGTAAATCTCTGGTAACAGTTAACTAAGTAGTTTAGTGGAAGAGTAAAGGTGCCTGAACAAATTATTAATTGTCCACATTAAAAAAGACCCTTTCCAAAATGGTCTCCGAGTTGACGAATTGTCTAAAAGTATTCAATATTTACAAGTAATATCATTCATTGATATATTTCGTTAACGGCACCGATTAAATTGGTAATTATATGAATTCATTCCTTTTAGGTTCAATCCTTAATCACTATATGTACGATACAACTTCAAGAAATTTTAAAATGGAAACAGTTCGATGGGTGAATTTAATTTATATTTAAAAATCAGGGAAATAAGGATGGTACGCCCTTTGTTACAACCCTAACCTCCGATTTTGAGTTATTTATTACTCTCGCCCTATTTCGAATGGAGTATAACTTATAAAAGAAGCAACTTTATTTACAAAATTTTATACAGAAATTTCTAAACTAAACTCTACACATCATTACTAAGTATTTGCTTTCCAGGAGGTAATTAAATATATGTCAATGTTTTCAGTCGCCAAACTTTGGCTTTTATTTGATACAATATCTTCGTATCTTGAAAATGACCTTTCAACTTCATAGAATGTTACAGGAGCATATTTTAAAGCTGCAGTGTTGGTAATGTTAAGTTCCAATGTTCCTACCATCTCTTCTTGAATTTTCGCCGCTTCCATCATTTTTTCCAGAATTCTCCAAAATCCAGGAGTTTCACTCATTACTGCTTTTAGTTTGGTAATAACTTTTTCACAAATACGACCAGTAACGTTTTCTATGGAGACCTTAGCATCAATAATAATAAATTAAGACCACGGCTTTCTAGTTTTTCTATTGCCTCTGGTAATTGGGTGTAATTGGCTTTGATAAAGATTAAGCCACTTTTCTCTTGTGGATATTCGAACCCTTCTTGGGATGTTGTAATAAATTGCGAAATTCTGTCAAAAGAATCTACTATCTTAAAAAACAGAAAAATTAGGATATTTGTATCAAATTGACGTTGTAATGCATACCTCTTTAATTTGGTCGAAATGAGATCTATGCATTTGTATAGAAATAAACATTTCTTTACCTGGAAAATATAGGTATAATCCGTTTAGTATTGAAAACGGCGATTCCCATCTCGGCACAAGAAGCAGGTAAACGATAAAATTATACCCCAACTCGTCATACATCCAGGCAGGTACTCCATTCTACAGTGCCCGTCTCGGCATAGGGTGATCCTTGCCCCCATGCGTTTCCAATGTACTTTCGAGCGTATCACATCACGTTCACTGGTATACGGTGTGCTGCGTGTACTAGGCTTCTCAAATATTATGAATTTTGCTCAAATTCGAGTTATTGAGAGATTATTGAGTATATACCTGCTCGATCCGTTGTACCGAGATGGGTATATTAGAAATGGACCGACAAGGTGTCGTAAAATTGATCGCAATGAAATGTGCCGAGATGGGATACACCCGACCCATTGAAATAACGTTGTAAAAATGTATTTACGACAGAGACAAGGATAAGATATTTATTTTACGAAGAAAAAGCAAAATTTTTACCAAAAAGGCGAAATTTTAAGAAAATATCCAAAAAAGGCAAAAAATAAGAAAATAGCGAAAAAAAGGCAGAAAAGGCAGACATTCAGGCATTTGCTTGAACATCCGCCCTCTACTTATCACAATTCGTAAACGGCGGCCATATTTGGTGTCACGTTTATACTGCGTCCATCAACTACATTGGCAGATACTGTCTGTTGTAATACTGTCTTAAGGCTGTTCTACCGATATATATGTCATACCGATGTGAGAAGTCCACTCTCCATCCCAACAAAATTCACGTAGCATTACCCACTTATTTCTTTACTCACAAAAGAAATCTAATACTATCTCTTTCTACGGCACATGTCGTCTCAGTCGCATTTATCAGGGCCGTATTGTGTTTACCGACTCGAAGGCAATGTTACATATTCTCTGTCGAAGGCGTGTCTAAGGGAAAGAGAGAAAAGTCGACTGCGTTTTATGTTATAGTTATAACCAGAGCGGCTGCCCGCTTTTTCAAAGTTCAAACTACTATAAATAACAGGAACTCAAAAAAAAATCACTCAAATACCAAATATTTTTAATGAAAGCAAATGCGACCCTGTATTGCATTCATCTGTTGGTGACCATAAACAAGTCGTCGCCAGTCGTCGTCGTCCGGTGCAAATCGACAAAGATAGAAGTTAACAGGCAGAAATAAATAATACGAAAATAGAGAAACGGTTTCACTGATACCGTGCTAATTAATATTGACATCGAAAAATAGTAAGAACAAAATGGAATTGAAAAAAAATTCTCTACAATTTGACGGTTTTAAATTTTCGAATTGATAAAAATAAAAATTTTCTAACTTGATTTTTATTTATTTTTTTAATAAATGAAACCTAATCAAAAAAATTAAAACAGTTACCATGTTTGGCAACATTAACTTCACTTGTTGCTAAAAAATCAACAAGATCGGATAACAACTAACAGAGACATTCGGGAAACGGTAAATGGATACACTGGGAGAACAGCCTTAAGGGAACGCCGGGTGTAGTGTTATTACTCTTCTGTGGTAAGAACAAAATAAACGAAATGCGGCCTACGCATACAACTTGCAACTACTAAAGAAGCGTATTCGTTAAATCCTTCCCAATTGTCATTTTATAACGGAAAACCTCCGTTATTAAAAACCCCATCTCACCCATTTATTCGCTGCATCACATTATTTCCCAGCCAAATCCGCATTGTGTACCCATATAAACGCTCTTTAAGGATGATCGAACGTCTGTCGACGGAATACCCAACATGCCACCCTTGTTTCCCCCGAATTTGTCATTCTTTGTGCGAATATCCCGAGAGAAAAGCCAGCGATTCGTCTTCGCTGACACGGCATCCTCACCGTCTCGTTAACGCCGTGATCGGGTCTGATTGAGTCGTGGCCGGCTCGCTGCTGACGATAACAAAGACCCGGGCACCTTCTACCACCTGACTAAATTTTATTATCTGTGTTACTATTTGAACAACGATCTTACGAATCGGTATTAAGAAATTTCGCCCTCGGGGCGTACTACATCACCGAAAATGCCGCGCTCGTAACGTAACTACGGTTTTCTCTTGTGCAAACATAACCTGGTAAAGTGTCTTCCTGCAATGAGAACGACGGATTTACAGTCTCGTATCGCGTAAATTTACAACGCCTTATTGAGGTATTAGTAGGTACGAAGTCACCGGCAAATGTACAAAACACCAATTAGGTGCATTATATGGACTTGCATAAATCTCATTTGACTCATATACCTACGTTTTGTTAAGTTGGTACGGCCAAAAAATAAAACGGTGTCACTACTATGAGGGTACCAGAGTACCCTCAGTATGGTACTAAAGAGTACCAACCAAGTCCCCAAAAAAATCGCCAGGAAGTAGGTTCTCGAAAAGTAAAAGTCCCATATAAATAGTCGAATTCAGAACTAGTATACAGGTTGTCTTCCATAATAACCGACACATGTCATTGATGTACAGGGCGGTCCAAAATATGTAACATGTAACATTGTAACATAATATTGACTCATGTAACGTTAAAATAGTAACAAAAAAACACTTTGTATTTACATATGATTCGAGTTCCGAAATGAGTATACAGGTTGTCTTTCATAAGAACCGACACAGCTCATTGGTATACAGGGCGGTCCAAAATATCGTAACTTAATCCAACTTACTCTTATCCCAAGTTACGTCACTATAGAGTTATGGAGCTTCAACGTGTGGTTATTACACATATATAAAAATAATATCATTGTAAGTGAAGTTATGCTAATAACTTGAGTTATGCACTTGACAAAACCTTAGAAATCATGAAAAGAGTTGGACAAAGACGTGAAATTAGCTCGCGAAGCAGGGAGGACGACAATAACCCTTTATGTTTGTTCAATTAAATTTGTGAGTTTTATATGCAAAATTTTAATGAGCGTTACATACATGTTAGTTTAGAATTTGTGATCTGCACGGCATCATCTCCCAATGTATAGTGGTTAACGACTATTTCCCGGTCTATAATACGGTTTGTTGTTTATATTTGTGTTAATTTACTGTCAGAACGTTATACAAAAATCTACTCAATTTAATGTCAAATTAAACAACAAGGAAATGGATCCTAAATTAACAGTCGCTTTTATTGCAAAAACTAGCATACACTAGTATTATAGGTGCAATAAAATATATAAACAGAATTTTTATACGGCCACCTCGGGCACGAAGCGTTTTAGCACCTGCGTTATGGCTGTTTGTAGATGACATTAAGATAAATACCTTGGGTAAACACACTTTTTTCTTTTCTTTTTTCTCTTCTATTAAGATGCCCGAGAAGAATTGGTTCACTAGGTGTGTGCGAGGAGTGTATAAGTGTGCGCCTTTCCTAGTTCCAAATTGTCCGATTGGGTTATAACTTATAACTGTAGATTCCTTTTTATTTGCTTAGTATTTTATCTGTGAGTAATTTTTTATTGCACGGGCGTAAGAGCTTTTATTTGTCGGCTATTTCTATTTCGTCCCGTTCTAATCCGTCCCCCTCGATTTACATGTCCTCGTCCTAATCCCGGTCAGGATATTCAGTACAGGTAGGTAATCCTCGAATATTTATTGCCGGCCATAAAACAATAATGGCGAGATTAGGACGGTCCCGGGCCATTGTGCTGTGGCCGAGGCTCATTTAGGACGTTCATTCTGCAAAAAGTGAACTCGCTTACAACTTAATGCCGGACGTATTGTGGACGAGAAAGCTCACGCTGTGCCTGCCTGGAACTTGTCATAACACGGTCGCGATGGGATCCGAGGAATGGGCAGGGAGAGAGACGGTCGTAAACGTTTCTTTTTTAAATTAAAAGTTTGACACGTTGGACACGAAGAAACACGCAAACTAAACTTGTCAAACCCAACCACCACAATTCCAGTAGTTTAGATACCTACTTTAACGTACTTTAATTTTAAATATTTTATGAAGTATGTCGCGTAAGTGTTTTATTGATAAATGTCTAATGAAGTACTGGATGTATAATAGTAGTTCAAAGTGCGAGTTTTAGAACGGACGAGGGCTTGGGGATTTTTTTATCGTGAGATTTAAGTTGGTATCACTGCTGTTTCCTAGACATCTGTCAATTTTCACACCATTTTCAAATTTAATTTGGACTATCTTGTTACCAACACAAACAAAAAAAATTGCCGACAACAATGCTCTAATAAGCCTCATTAAAGTACTGTTTTCGGTCATTTTAGTGCCGGAACATAGAAAATAATTTCAAACTGTTAATATCGTAATATCACAGATTAAGGATCATACGGTAGAGAGGCAATCGGTCGGTCTCTTTTATGTTCCTCTACACATATTAGCATGGTGCTAACACAGTCGGGAAATCAAGGAAATCATAGAAAAGTCAGGGAATAATTCTAAATTTTGTCATGGAAATCGGGAAAAGTCAGAGGTTTTGGAAAATTTTCCGGGAATTTTGGGGCTAAATGTGAGGAAGCTCTCAAACTGCAAAAGCAGAAAAAAAGTTGCACAAGACAACTTTTACAATCAAATAACAGAACTTGTTAAGCAGATTGCAGATCTTACCAAAATGAGCTGTACTAGGAAGAAAATTTACAGAATTATATATTTTGTTATACTCACATGCAAGACTGAACCTCAAAAATGGAAAGAAACCAAACCAAATGAGACCTGATAAGTTAAGGTAGTTTAATTGAGAAATCATAATACAGCACAAATAATTTAAATACTTCGATGTAACATTGATAAATTGAAATATTATTTATGAATCACACTAAATATCTCCTGTTTTCACAAGTTTTCAATGATATTTTTGCTATGATCCTTCCATTACTTTCCCAAAAAAAGACTTCCTTGATGCACGCGTGAAAGGCCGCTGATTACAAAAATAAGGGGCGGAAAATTATTAAATTTGACTGGAAAAGTCAGGGAAAAGTCAGAAAATTTCGGAAGAAAAATTTTGTGAGCACCCTGATATTGGTCACCTTCAAATGTAAAAGATTACTCTTTAAGAGTAATTAACTTGGACCGAGTTTCCCCAAAACGTCAAGAAATGCGAAGTGAAGGCCAGAGACTCTCAGGGCCCTATTTATTATTTATTTTATTAAATTTTGGAAGTGAGCTTGTCTTACCATCCTCTTCAAAAGTTACATTTTAAGGGGTGAAAACTACCCCTTTTTACCAGGAATTAAAAACCACATATTTAAGCGTCATTTGAATCTTAATAATGTTTAAGTATGTTAAAAAAAGATTTTTAATAAAGATCTTAAACTACTTTTCAACCCTTAAAAACTACCCTTTAAGTCAAAATTTGCAAAAAAATATGTACCGTTAAATTAGTGAATGATGAATTTATAGTGAATTAAAATTCATTTAATATTCATAGTTTAATTTCTTGACTAACTAATAGTTTCAACGTTTATACACCAACCCTTACAGTGAAATTTATTAACAATTTTTTTTTTTCGCTGTTTCAAAATGTGAAATGGTCTATTTATGATACATTTATTTTACCATTTATAACTCGGACAATATTAACTTACCGAGAAAAGTTTACATAACATTTTTTGCTTGAGATTGAACACTATCGATTTCCGGTGTTATTTTGAGGTTAAATATTTTCATCCCCAAAAAAGAGGAATTAAAGCTACAGGTCGCATTTTTTAAAGAATCACAACGAAATTTGGTACAAATATCAGTTGAACTAAAATCTCGGTCGATTTCGTTAATGTGCCGAATAGGTTCAGCGGTTTCAAAATGGCGGCTTGTTATTTTCAAAAAAAAATAAAAAAAAACAAAAAACCTTAATTTCGCGTCTGAGAGAAAAATGTTACTTAGGTTTTTTGTTGATCTTATAGTGCCGAACGACTTTTGTACAAAATATTTTTTCGGGAAATGTACAGAAAAAAAGTTATTTTTAAAAAAAAAATCAAAAAATTTTTATTTCGTATCTGAGAGAAAAATGTTACTGAGGTTTTTTGTTGCAAATATAGAGGCGAACAACTTTTGTATAAAACACATCTTTGAGAAATGTACAGAAAAAAGTTATTTTGCAAATATTATTTAAAAATTTTGACGTTTGTATTTTGTTCACACCACAAGTATATTTCAAATTTCGGGTCATTCGAAGCGGTACTTTACAATCCTGAGCAAAAATCGTGAAAGAATAGACAAAAATATAAGTGTTTTTTAACGATAACTTCGTTATTACCGTTAAACCGTTTAATTTTAAAGATATTTCATTGGTCAAAAGCTTATTTTGTAAGGAATTTTGGGTCATCTGATTTGTGAATTTGGACTTTTTTGAAGTCCTTTGTATTTAAAGGATGCGATTTAAAAGGCTTCAAAAAGGTACTTCTCCCACTTATATGTAAACTTCAAATATCAATATCCCAATTAATTTCATCGTAGAGAAATAAAAATGAGTGGAGAACTTTCAGCAAGAAAAATGCTACATATTACGGTAGATTGCATTATTAATGATCATTAATCTACTCTAAACTTCTAAATTTATTGCAGATTTGTCGAGTTTTGACGTTTAATACTACAGTAAAACCTCCGGACACCTCCCAATAGCGGACTCCTCTACATAACGGGCAGTTTTATATTTCCAGAATTCCTTAATAGGGATTTATACATGTGAGCACCCCCAATAGCGGACACGGATAGTTAAAAACTAGCATTTGCGGTATAAATATTAATAAAATAACTCCTTAACAACGGACGATAATTTTTGAAATCATATCTGTAAGAAACATACCTGAATCGTCCTATTCAGGAATTCCAGATATATTTCAGAATAATGAGGTAGTCTTATGTTGATTCTGTAGTTTCTGGTAAACATAGTAGGTACTAGTATTGACAAATTTTTCAATAAAAAATATGTTGCAATTTGAAAATTTAGTATTTTGAATTACATTTGTGCAGATATTAAATCGTTTCCTCCCAATAGCGGCACCTCCTTATAACGGACAAACGTGTGGTTCCCGTGACTGTCCGCTATATAGAGGTTTCGCTGTATTAACGTAAGACCGTCATCTGTCACAATAAGCGACTCCTCCTTCCCCTTCGCAAAATTTACCCACTGACGAAGATTGATACAAGTTTTTTAATAAGAAATATGTTGCAATTTCAAAATTTAGTATTTGGAAGTACATTTGTGCACATATTAAATCCTTTCCTCCCAATAGCGGCACCTCCTTATAACGGACAAACGTGTGGTTCCCGGGACTGTCCGCTATATAGAGGTTTCACTATATTAATGCATTTTATGAGGGACTTTTACTTTCCGGGGAACTTTTTTCTTTGCGTCTTCTTTTCTGGGACTTTCTTTGGTACTCTTTTTCCGGGGACTTTTTTGAGACACTTTCTGCATTTGTCATCTATGACACTTGCTTCTTTCACTACATATTTTAGGTAATTTATGGTAGCAATAACCTGATCTTGAATAGCTCTAATGAATCCCTAAGTTTCTGGCGACTTCCGATCCTGGCAAAGATATAAAGTTCCGATGTTTCAAAACAAAATGTAGGTAACTGGTGAGACTGAATACGAGGTTACACGACTGATTTCACTGGATTAAGCTCCTCTCTGCTTGTCTAATAAATTTTCTTAAGTACGTTTAAGAGGCATCCGTCGAGCGGATTACACTAATAGAGCCCAAACAGTCCGGAGTCCACATTTTATGCATCTGTCCCGGTCCCGATGTAGGTACTCGAGGCCGAAATAAAAAAGAGGAATTATCGCCGTTAAAAAATGATCTCGCCATAAAAGAAGTATCTAACGAGAAATTTTAATAATCCCGAGCCACATTCATAAACAAATTCCTCTCCAGAAAAAATACCTTAATAAAGATACAATTACTACACTTTATCATTTCAGAATCGACCTCGAAACTCATTAATTTCGTTGGTAAGCTTTCAGAGCGCGAGCTTTATTATAAATAACCGGATAGATAAGATCTGGCGAGCGAGCCGGCCGTACCGAACAGCACACCTTGCCCGTGATCCTCGAAGCGAATCTAACCCATACCGTCCCATCCTTAGAACACACTTAGGGGTACCGCAGGGTACCTCACGATGTCATCTCCTCTACCTGATACGATTCGAGGCGTCGAAGGACCATGTTAACTCTATCCTTGCGGGTAACGGCCGTGGCGTCCCGCGGAGCGCATTCCGGGATCGAGAACACGTGGTGGTGCGCGTTTTATGGGAAAAACGGTACCTCCCTTGTCATTAGCCCGCGGCCGAGAGGATTTGACGCCCGTGTGATCGATCACGATCGAATTCGGCGACGACGGGAATCTCTATATATCTACCGTTGAAAATTGCGTCACGATCCGTATCAATCTTCGCCCGTGGGTAAATTTGCGAAGGGATCCGGAAGGGGAAGGAAGAGTCGCTTATTATGACAGATGACGGTGTTATGTTAAATATTTAGTACATAATGTATCTACGAGTATATATTGCGTAAGTGTAATTTACGTTAACGGTTTTGAATTTTATTTGGCGCTTTTACTTTCCGGGGAACGTTTTTCGTTGTGACTTTTTTCTGGGACTTTCTTTCTTTGATATTTTTCCGGGATAAGTCCCTGTGTTGACTCTACGATCAACATAAAAGAGAGCTAAGTAGGGTTGCAGGGATTTAATAGGGATTTAGGGAACATATTCATCAGTTAGGGATTAATAACAATTAAATAGGGAACTAGAGCAACTTGTTTTTAAAAACATCTTAGGTGAAAATTCTACTTGCAAATTAAGTAATCAAATATTAATTAGAACAACTAAGTCAGTGAAATAATATAGTGAACGTGCTGATAAAGTAATCAAATATGAAGTAATTAATAACTATTAAAGAGGTTATTAAAACAACTGAGTCGCTTAGGTGGACGAAACAACGCGGACCAAAGTGATAATTTCAAAATCTCACAACAATAATTAATCACGTAAGCATAACACCAGTTCTCGTAATATGATAATAAACGCGCTCGGTAAGGTCAAGCACACAGCTAGGTCAGGGAAATTATAACCTAGTACGCCGAAAGATAACAAAAACTTAACTTACCATTTAACCAATGTAATTTGAAGATGTATGAAAGCTCTGAAATTTGGGACAATAAATCAGTATACGATGTATGCTCAAAACGACGTGTGTTGTTGGTCTTAATTTACTTCACCCTAACCTACAAGCTCTCACGTTACGCCCTGAGAGTTCTAAGAGATCTTCACCCGGAGCTGCACGTTACGCCTTCAGGTCCACACCGGAGAGCACGATACGCCCTCTCTCCACACAACGAGAACTTCAACTTCAAGAACTTCAAGAGATCACGGCACGCCCTGATCTCCAACTACGACTTCAGTCTCCAGCCTTACAAGCTGGAGACAAGATTCATCTCCGCAGCCACCCACGAGCTACGAGAGATATCTATACAGTCCACTCTCTATAGAGACAACTTCACATTTCGTTCACCTGAGTCCAAAAAACATGTTTTGGAGAAACCGTCTGTATGTATGTGTGTATGTGTATATGTATGTCTGTGGTAGGATTTTCTCAAAAACCAAAAGCCACAAACGGTCAAAATTCGTATTTAGACTTTGTACCATACCAGGACGTGAAAATAAGCTTTTCATAAAAATCGGCCAGGATAAAAGGGTAGTTTACTCTTGTCATTTTTCGGTTTTTTGAATTCTTCTCGAAATTCGCTCCAAAGAATTTTTCTGAACCTTTGAATATTTATTGTACGATTAAATAGGTATAAAAACAGTTTTCTAACGATTTTGGCTAAATCTTCTGTGAAGGGCACTTTACACTCTTGTCAATTTTCGGTTTTTTCAATTTTTTTTTCGAAATCCACTTCCCGATTTTTTTTTGCTTAAATTAACCGTATCTATTTCCCGTTTGGATTTGGCAAACACATATTGAAACACCGTACTCTGATGAACACATGACGAATTTTTCTTTGGTACTTTTTTCCTGAAATTTGTTTCTTAGGGACTTTTTCCGGAGAATTTTTTCCGTGGACTTATTTTCCTAGATTCCTCAAAACAGCTGAAACTATTCATCATATAACTGGAGGGTGTACCAATCTAGCACATACTGAATATATCTACATCGTCACAACTGTGTAGCTAAAATAGTCCATCTGAAACTTGCTCTCATGTACAATCTATCAATAGATCCTGGGCCCATATTATCACTATACCACTCAGAGAGTCTTAGAAAATGAGAACAGTGTTCACAGATAGAACAGTGGTGGCAAATCGACCGGACATTGTACTGGTGAACAAGACACAAAAAGACACATATTATATCTATCTCTATGTATATAAAAACGAATTGCTGTTCGTTTGTCTCGCTTAAACTAGAGAATGGCTAGACCGATTTTGCTAATTTTGATCTTGAAATATTTGTGGAAGTGCAGGGAAGGTTTAAGCAGTGAGAAACATAAATAATTAGTAACGGAAATAGTACAAATGGTACGTTTTGTAATTTGACATTTGTAATCAAACAAATGAAAGCATGTAGTGTCAGTTGGTTGTCAAATAAATAAATATCAAGACGACTATTAAAATCTGTCATCAGTTTGTCAGTGCGCGAGAGCTTTATTGACTTTAAAATGCCAAGGAGAAGACGACCTGACTTAGGTCGTCGAAATCAATCAAATGTGCGACGAGCTACCTCACGTGCAAATCGCACTGACGACCAGCGAGAGACAGATAATGGTATGATAAAGAATAATTGGTATGACAGAATTGCGTTCAACAGTGAATAATTATGAACTAGATAGGCTTAGAATGGAACGACTTCGGGCACATCAAACACAACAGCAGCGAGCACGACACAATGAAATAGAGCGATTCCGCAGACGTAGTGTTCCTGTAAACCTTGAACGAATAGCATTCCACTACGACCCGGAAATAGACGTTACAATATTAAAGAAAAAACATTTTTTCGCCTTTTTCCAGCAGAATATCAAATTTCTTTGTACAAGATTGATATATGTACCTCCAAATATTTTTTAAAAACTGTACTGCGAAATTGTTAAGAATGTGTTACTTAAATTCATTGTCTGAAGAAGCAACGGTGAGCAATGACGAAACAAATGTCGACATTGCCAAACTCGAAATTTTTACTACTTACTTTAAGTAAGTATTTGCACTGTCAAACCCACAATTTCGATTTTTCTCTCTCTCCACATTTGCTTCCCGTAGAGCATTTCTCCGGTTGCTGTCTCGGTCATTTGCCGTCCGACTACCACGTCGTCGTCTGTCAGTTGTAAATCACGAACGGCCAAAGTAAAATAGAATCATCATGGCCGGGTCTCTCTCTCTTTCTCTAGATGGGAGGATGTATTTATGAGGCTTTTCCCATTTTAATTTTGCGGTAAACCGTAGGATTGTACGCAAGTAGTTTGATTTATTGTCCGAGCCGGACAACGCACACAAAACGTGCAGTAAACCGAACGGATTGCTTCTTCCCGGAATGGGAGTTTCGTCGGGTCTCTCATTAAAATTTACATTGGGAGTCCAATGGTCCTGAGGGTTGTCCGACAATGTCAAAATGAAGTTCGTCGTACAATCTGTAAAATTATTCTTTCCCTCGTCTTGAAAAAAAAAAGTGGAAAAGCGAGAATATTATAGATGCAATGCTAATGTTTTACTATACCTAGGTACTATTACTCTAAATATAGATGACGACAATTCTCACACCTTTTCGTAAATTGCAAACTTAATCTTAGTATAACCGTAACGGTAAATATGTATTTCCACTTTTGGCGGCATAAATTTTGTCAAACAAATTTTAATACACCTGTTTCTGTGAATGTGCCATTGATACATCCTTGAGTTAAAAGCCAATCAATGTTAATATTCATGTGTTAGGAAGTGATAACTGTAAAACAAAACCGCTGTTGTGAACTAATTACAATTTATCAGTGCTAAAAAGGTATTTATGAAATAACAATTTTTACGAGATATTTTCACGTGGGAAACTACAAAAATTATAAACCCAATTTTACGTCCACTGACCACTATCGTGATTAAGCATTAGATTGATATGATATTCAGTTTTGGTCTAAAATTAGGTTATTTAAAAAAAATTGAGTTAGTGTTAGAGTTGAAATTTAAACTTTTTAACAATTAATGGTTAATTCTTGTTTGGAATTTGCAATTTGGAATGGAATACTTCACATTTACAATAATAATAATTATTGAATAACAATCGTATAAAATATATGATACACATACTTGCTTTAATTGTATTTTTGATGGCTGCATTTTGGATTCAATAAATATTTGTGTGGGAGTCATTTCCGCCAATGGTCGTTCCTTCACCCCCAAATTATGAAAGATGTGATAACTCCAGAAGTATAACCTTCTACACTCCTATTTTTACAACAAAAGATAGAAGACATAAACGACCTCTTCGTAAGCCTTTATAATAATTTCCAAAAAATATCAATAACTGAGCTATTCAGAAATTTTATTTCTAGGTTCGTTTGTAATAAAGTTACTTAATATGCTATAACTCCGAAAGTACTACTTTCTACACTTTTGTGCTCATAACAAAAAATAGATGATATATTGGTCTACGACTCCACCATAGTTAGAATCCCAAAAATTATTAATAACTGACCTAATTCGAAATTTCGCAATGAGTTTCTTATATAATGTAATTACTTGATTAATTTATGATAATATTGTAACGCGAAACGTAAACAGCAGCTCGAAATGTGTTTACTCTTATCGGACGGCGGCTTTCCTCAAAGGAACGCCGCAACGCTTAATTGAGTCCCTGCAACATCTTATTAAGGAAGAATGATTTATTACCTTCTGGACGTTTCCACATAAAAAAGAAGGTTCGAGTTATCGAACCATCGCGAATACAATTGAGGTGTATATACGCGGGCTTGCGGTCAGAGAGAAGATTAGACGTGAAGCCGCCAGTAGGCGAAAAACGGACAAGCGAATTCTACAAATAAATTAGAGTTAAGTGTGTTATATACATTAATCAGTTCAGTAATAGTTAAGGTAAATTAAGTAGTGTGTAGTGTATAATTAGGACAGTGTAAATACATTAGAAATAAACGTTACAATACTAATTAGGTATACTATTTAATTTCACTAGAAGTACGACCTTCTACACTTCTTTTGTTATATCAGACGATAAAGACCAACAGAACAACCATATAGCTATAATTTTGTCATTAACTGAGATGTTTCGAGATTTTAAAATCAGGTTCACGATTATTGGAGTAAATTAATATACTGAAAATACGGTAAAGGTATACTTTCTACTCTTATGTTGCTAGAATAAAAAATAGAGAACACAATGTCCAATGGAACTGCCATAATAAATATTTCTAGAAAATGGCTATTTCGAGAATAACCTGATCTCGAAGTAGCTTAGTTATTGGCAATTTTGGAAATTTTTACTGTGATCACTTCGTAGGCCATTATGTTCTCTATCGTATATTATAAGAATTGGGGTGTATTTCCGGGGTTATCCAATATTTACGAAACATATTTCATATTTCATAGTTCTGGGTAAAGAAACAACCCAGACAGCACAAAGACGTCTTTAAGACGTCTGATAGACATCACCATTAGCAATTTGCGACATCTCAAAGATGTCCTATGACGTCCGAAGAACGTTATTAAAGTGTCCATTTTATGTCCATTTTGTTACAAAACGGTACGTTTCAAAGATGCCTTCAAGGCATTAAACAGACAACTTTACGACGTCCATCGTTCGTCTTCAAGATTTCTCAAGTCTGTAAGACGTCTTAAAGATGCCCCCTAATTTCTTAGGAACGTCTTTAAAATGTTCATTTTACGTCTATTTCACGTTATTTGTCACAAAACGGTACGTCTAAAAGCTGCCTTCAAGACATTAAAAAGACAACTTTACGACGTTCATTTTTCGTCTTTAAGACGTCATAAGGACGCCTTCATCTCGTCTGTAAGACGTCGTAAAGATATCCTCTAATTTCTTAGTGACGTCTTTAAAATGTTCAATTTGTGTCCATTTCATGTTATTTGCCACAAAACGGTACGTCTCAAAGATGCCTTAAAGACGTCTGTTGTAAGACATTTTTTATACAAAACTTACGCCTTGAAGACGTCTCTAATACGGCAGGCATAAAGAAGGTCAGGCATGAAAACGATATAGATTGGACGTCATTAAGACGTCAGATTTTGAACGTCTTAACAACGGCATAAGGACGTCCACTTCTGGCATAAAAAAGGCAAGGCATGAAATCTACATAAACTGGAACTCCATAAGATGTGCTCCTCTTAACATCTTAGAGACATCCAAAAATAGACGTCCTAAATAGGCCCACTTTGGGCATATAAAAGATCAGACATAAAATTGGCGTAAATTAGACGTCATTAAGACGTCCGCATTCGAACATTTTAGAGACATCCAGAACTGGACGTCCTAAAGAGGTCCACTTCAGGCATAAAAAAGGTCAGGCATCAGAACGACATAAATTAGACGTCATTACGACGTCAGTTTTTGAACATCTTATGCCCGGTTTCTGGTACATTCCCTTATCGGTTCAATAACTATAGGTTCCATAAAGTTATTGAACACATAAAGTCTAGTGCCGTTTCTGAAAGCATTCGTTCTGTAAGTTATAGATTTAATGAGTATTGGTTCGACAAGAAATTTTTCTATTGTAACACAGATGGCGATAATCTCGGAACGTCATATTTGCTTAGAAATGCGCGTTGGTCGTCGTTGTTCCACACTCCACAGTACGCATGCGTCACATAATTTATCGCACTGTAAATGGTCCGATAACTTGTGTGAGCACTTATTGAATCGATAACCCCTGTTGAACGTTTCAGAAACTGTTTTTGGTACTTTATGGAACCAATAGCCTTATTGGTTCCATATCTATGCTTTCAGAAACTGGGCATTAGAGACATCCAGAATTGGACGTCATAAGAACGGTCATTTCTGGCATAAAAGAGAGCAGGCATTAAATTAACGTAAATCAGAAGTCCTTAAGGCGTCCTCCGTTTAACATCTTACAGACATCCAAAACTGGACGTCCTAAAGAGGCTCACTCCAGGCATAAAAAAGGGCAGGCATAAAATAGACGAAAATTAGATATCATTGAGACATTCCGCTCTGGACACCCAGAAATGGACGTCCTAAAGACGTCCACTTCAGGCAGAAAAAGTTCAGGCTAAAAATCGTCATAAATTAGACTTCTTTAGGACTTCCGGGCTTGGACGTCTTAGAGACTTCCGGATATGGACGTCTTATAGATGTACCTACTTTTTATGTCTTAAAGCGTCCAGGCATAAAAAAGGCTTAAAATGGATGTCCTTAAGACGATATGTGCTGTCTGGGAACCGTTGGTGGAAATGACTCTCGTACGACATTCAATGCTGGAGATTTGTCGCTAATAAATTCTCACACGTTATATAAATTTTAAAATAAACTGAGATCCGTTTAAGAAGTTCGAACGAGGCAATTGTCGGCTTACTATACTCCATTCGAAATAGGGAGAGAGTAATAAATAACTCAAAATCGGAGGTTAGGGTTGTAACAAAGGGCGTACCATCCTTATTTCCCTGATTTTTAAATATAAATTAAATTCACCCATCGAACTGTTTCCATTTTAAAATTTCTTGAAGTTGTATCGTACATATAGTGATTAAGGATTGAACCTAAAAGGAATGAATTCATATAATTACCAATTTAATCGGTGCCGTTAACGAAATATATCAATGAATGATATTACTTGTAAATATTGAATACTTTTAGACAATTCGTCAACTCGGAGACCATTTTGGAAAGGGTCTTTTTTAATGTGGACACTTAATAATTTGTTCAGGCACCTTTACTCTTCCACTAAACTACTTAGTTAACTGTTACCAGAGATTTACCTGTAGGATTAAGAATTACCTGGAAATGGGGTCGAAAGTTCTCCCTCCGTTGAAGGAGGTATAAAAGGGAAATACCTGAATTTCGGTTATTCTTATTCTAATAGTCTTACTATCAAGAATTAAATATGTCAAGTCTTATGAACTTTACCCCGTGTAAGTTACCGAATAAGCAGGCGTTATCGTGTCGTGAAAAAGTGGTTGTTTTAAATGTATTTAACGGATTGAAACATCTACATCCTAAATCCAGCGTAGATGACCTAGTTGAAATGTGTCACAAAATGACGGGATATGGAAAATCAACGATATATCGCGTCAAAAGGGAAGAGAGGAGTGGAGAGGTGAAGGCTCCAAAATCTGCACCAGGAAGACCTCGAATGCTTGTTGATGAGGATAGCAAGAGACTCATTCGTCGAACGCTTCATTCCTTTTTTTTTCAAACGTGAAATCCCAACATTGGATAAAATGTTACATGAACTGCCAGAAGACTGTATGACATTGAAAAGGACCAAGTTGTGGACGATTCTGAAGGAACTAGGTATTTGTTGGGATAAGCGAATTAAAACTTCTCCTCTTCGGGAATCCGATGAAATTATTTGCTGGCGAAGAAGCTACCTCAGAGATATTAAAAAATTTCGACAAGAAGGAAGGGCTATTTTTTATCTGGATGAAACCTGGGTAAACCAAGGATATACCGTGGGAAAAGTGTGGCAGGACAAAAGTGTGGTGAATCCGCGACAAGCCTTTTTAGAAGGTTTATCAACAGGACTAAAAGCACCGGCTGGAAAAGGTAAACGACTTATTGTTACCCACATCGGCAGTACTAGTGGCTTTGTGGATGGCGGCTTACTTCTTTTTGAATCGAAGAAGACGGGAGATTATCATGAAGACATGAACGCGGACGTTTTCGAGGAGTACTTCGTTCAAATGCTCGATCTCATCCCACCTGGTTCCGTAATTGTCATGGATAATGCGAGCTATCATTCCAGACAGGTCGATAAATCCCCGGTAATTTCTTGGCGGAAGGCTGAAATTTTAAATTGGCTGATAAGAAAAAAATATTCCGTATAAGGAGGACATGGTCAAATCGGAATTGATATCAATTGTAAAGACCTGCAACTTTCGTAAAAGGTATGCAGTTGATGAAATGGCACAAAATCGCCAAATAACTGTGCTTCGTCTTCCGCCCTATCACTGCGAACTCAATCCCATAGAATTAATATGGGCTCAGGTAAAAGGCTATGTTGCTCGGGAAAATAAAACATTTAAATTAAAAGATGTTAAAATTCTTCTGGAAGAATCCATTCGCAGAACCACCTCTGAAAATTGGCAAAAAGTCATAAATCATGTTATAAAAGAAGAAGAAAAATTTTGGGAGTTAGATTTTATGATTGATAACGCCGTGGAACCCTTAATCATTACTGCACAGGATATCAATGAAGAGAGTTCTTCAGATGATTCTGAATATTAATTAATTTCAACTTGAAAACATTCCTGAACATTGCGTCTTTCCAAAACCTCACGATTACTCCTTTTTCTTTTGAACGTGTACCTTTTGTATACCTCAACGGATTCTTGTACGAGAAAATGAGATTTCTGAAAATCGATTTAGGTATACTTATAGTTACCTATATTATTATTAACTTAAGATTTAAACCGTTTTGAACTGTTTAAACAAGATTTGTTATTCTTGTAAAAAAACGTTTATTTCCAATAAATATATTATTATTTTAAGCCATTTAGTTACTTCTTTTGTATAATTTGTGAAATTGTGCCACGTTCCTCGTTTTAAAATTTTTTTGTTTCTTATAAACTTGGACAAAAGTGATGTTATGTATACTTTGTGCTTTTGATATATTAATTTAGTAAGTAATTAATTTGGATTGATGTATATTTCTATCCCTTATGGCATATGCCAGTGTTAGGTATAATATTAGGAAAAGTTCAGTTCTTTGAGTAAAAGTGAATTAATTATAGTTTCATTTCGACCTCACGGTATAAATTTATTATTTATATATAGGTTCCATAAATTCTAAATAAACAAATATTGCTTATGATTACTTTTTTTCTTTAAATAAAAAACCCCATGGCGTGACTCTGATGTGACGATTTCAAGTAAACGAAAACAGTGCGAAATAACCGAATTGGAGTAATAGAGAAAGAGCATTCAATTCTTCATAAGAAAGATAAAGACGGATTATATCCCTTGACCCGAACGCAGGTAGAAATTTGATCCGGGTGCTTTTCAATGTAATAGTTCCTAGGAACAGTACAGAGACGTATAACTAAATGCAATGTTTATACATATCTCGCCAGTACTACAGTTTTTGAGGATTTGCATTTATAATGACATTTTATTACTCTCTCGATTTTCCGAATGGAATATAGTAAAATGGTGGTATGATATACCAGGCAATCAGTGCCTAATAATAATAATTACTAATTATTCTAAGTAAATCAGAGTTAATTCCAGGTTCCCCCCGACTACGACGAGGAATGTGTCCGACTAGAGATTTCATAAAAAGAGAAGAATAACAAATTAGTATATCTAACGGAAATTTACAATAAATTTTCAATTAGGACGAAGCGTCGAGTTCGTGAGCACGCCATTACATCGAAAGATTCCCCCCGGCACGTAAGTGTGTAATTTCGAAAAAGCGACTCACCTTGCGAAGTGTTTATTCAATAAGGAATAGTCGGACGATCGTACCGATTAGACGTCATAAAACGATGCGATGCGACGTTCGTCGTCGAGCGAACGCTGGCACTGTCGCTCTGCGTCCTAATCAAACGATAAGCCATCAATTTAACATCGTGTAAGTGTCATTAACGTCAAGTACTTAGCAGAGATGATAGTCGTCTATTTAATGACCCCTGGAAATGCTCGTCGGCGAAATGCAGGAAATCGCGGGGTTCCCCCTTTAGCCCTGCATAGTCCAGTCATTATAGGGTGTTCACCTAGGAAAATCGACATACCCAGTATGTTAACACGTAAAAACTTCTATTTTGGCATCGTAAAACTTTCCTTAAAATTGGATGGCCGCAAGTTTATAAAGTCAAAAGTCACAAAAACGATTTTTTCTATATGTTTTTGCAAATATCTCGTTTTCTATGGGTTTTACGCTATTTGTATTTATCATCAATATTGTACAGAATTAAATTCTCTACAACTTTTGTCTTTAACATTTCTTCATACCTCTAACTGTTTTCGAGATAGAGGGCGGAGAGCGCGCGTTCAGAGAATCATGTGAGGTCATGGTAGTCCCGATCAAAAACTCGTAATATTAGGGTTATAAATTATTGCTAAATAATAATTATCATTTATTATTAAATTTTACATTAAATTCAATCTTTCTTTCTAATGATTCCAAAATTTATCAATTCAATAACTTTCATAATTTCTATCTGTAATTGTAAAATTATTAAGGGACATACTTTAATTACATTTTAATTATATTCTCATTTACACTAATTGCATTTGAAGTAAAAAATAATTAAGTACATCTTAAACTCTTAAATATTAAATCTATCAAATGACACTTTTAATAAAAACATTAATCAAAAATTTATTTCTTTTTTTCGTTATTTATTTAGAAAGTCAATACATTGGTATAAATTAGATTAGAATTAAAATATAATTTAAGTATTTTCCTCAACAATTTTTTAATTACATGGCCAGGTAAGTGTTATTAAATAAATTGACACTTAATTTAATGTAAAAGTTAATAATAAATACTAATTAAATATTTAGCAATAATTTATAACCATAATATTACGAGTTTTTGATCGGGACTACTATGACCTCACATGATTCTCTAATCACGCAATCTCCGCCCTCTATCTCAGAAACAGTTAGAGGTATGAAGAAATGTTAAAGACAAAAGTTGTAGAGAATTTAATTCTATACAATATTGATAATAAATACAAATAGCGTAAAACCCATAGAAAACGAGATATTTGAAAAAAATATAGAAAAACTCGATTATTGTGAGTTTTGACTCCCGACTTTAAAACTTGCGGCCATCCAATTATATGTGAATTTTAAGGAAAGTTTTAGGATGCCAAAATAGAAGTTTTTACGTGTTAATATACTGGGTATGTCGATTTTCCGAGATATTCACCTAATTCAACCTAAGATGACTGGATTAGTAGTGAAAAGACAGTGTCGCTCACACAGTTTTCCGCTAAGAAATGTAAACATTTATTCTTAATATTAACTGTAATTAAAATTATAAACTTATTACACCACATTATTAAAAAAATGTAACAATTACAAATAAAAATAAAATTATTTAATTGCAAATTAATAAAAATAAATGCAATATTGCAACTTTCATAGATTTAAGCAAAGCTTTTGACACAGTAAATCACGATAAATTGCTTAACAAGCTACAGTCTGCTAGCATAAGAGGTGTCACTTTGCAACTCATGCGAAGCTATTTGAGTAATAGAATGCAAACGGTCAGGATACGACGCGTTTCAAGTCAACATGCCAAAGTTAATATTGGAGTACCGCAAGGTACTGTATTAGGTCCACTATTATTTCTTCTATACATTAATGATATAACAGAAAACTAACTGTCCCGATTTGTTTGCATTTGCTGTTGATACAGTTGTATTAAGCATCAAGAATAATTGGACATTAGCTGAATTGAAAATGAATGTTTATCTTTCTGAATTTTGCAGTTAAAAAATTAACATTAAATGTCAACAAGACTGAATCTATGTCTTTCGGTTGTTATATTGACAGTGTACCACAAAACTTAAAAATCAAAATTAACAATATTGAAGTAAAAAGAGCTAACAGTGTTAAGTATCTTGGCATAATAGTAGACTGACATCTTAAGTGCGACTTGCACATTAAGAAAATCATCAATAAAGTAGCATATTTTCTTCATATCTGTTACAAGTTACGGTACCTCCTAAGGGCTCTTGAGGCAATATGTTATGCTTACGTGTATAGTGAGTCAAATTATGGACTAATTGTGTGGGGTGGAGCCTACGATGCAGATATTAAGCCTCTAGTTAAGTTACAAAATAGACTTATTAAACTATTAAAGTCAACAAAACTATTGAATTTAGAACAATTGTATAAAACTAAATGTATTTTGTATCACTACAATAACTTAAGTTTGCAATTTAATACTTCTATAAGTATTACAAGAAACAAATCAATCAACCTACCGAAACACACAAATTTAATAAAATATTATCTTCTTTTATAAAAGCAAGCAACTAATAAAATAAAATAAAATAAAATAAAATAAAATAAAATAAAATAAAATAAAATAAAATAAAATTATATAATACTAATAAGTATAGTTTATTATACCTTTATTTATTATTTGTTTATTATAGTATATTATAGTATAATTAGTTTTAAGTTAATTTTAAGTTTTAATAAATAAAGAGATAAATAAATAAATAAATAAATAAAAATAAAATTAATGCATTATAGTGCGTGGTGTTAACGGAATTCGCCAGCTTTAGCGAACAGGGAGCAATTAGAAAATTTTAGTGTTGTATTTTTAATAAAATGTCAAATGTCGCAGATTCACTTATCACCCATTATTATGGGTGGTTTACTGTTTGATTAACTCTTTCAATTAGTAGTGCTGACCAAAAGACAATAGCGCCATAAATATCAAAAACTCTGTCGTAGAAGAATGCAATACTCTGTGAGTTTCATTTATTATTTATTAAATAATATCGAGTAAATCTCAAGTGTCAAAATTATAAATTATTTAATATTAAATTACCTTTAGACAATTGAAGAAATTAATAACTTGATGTAACATATTGACAAGGTTCAATTTAAATGTGTTTTGTTTGTTATTTGTTTCATCTTTTTTGACTCTATTTTACTGTGCAAAAAAATAGGCTATGTAACTAGTGTTTTAGTTTGTAATGTTTGAAATTGTCCTTATGACTTGTGTGATTTTCTTTTCTATGTACCTGTAGTATCTAGCTTTAAGTACTTTCTAACTTTAGTCTTATAGGATACACACCCTGAGTCGGTAGAGCACGGAGTGGATCAACTGGGGTGAGAGCCTTAAGGGGGTACAACCGTGCTCGATGACCGTGGTTCGGAGCCCACGTTAAACTGTAGGTCCCGTCCAAATTGGCCACAGCAGCGAAAAAGAGACGTTAACTTAATAAGACAAGACAAGACAAGACAAGACAAGACAAGACAACTTTAGTCTTATAATTTAATTACGTTTCGTTAGGTGTTTTATTAGGCTCTAATTGAATAAGTAAAATAAATTAAAATAAATTAAATAAATATAATAAATGGAATATATTAAATAAATAAAATAAATAAAATAAAATATGAAAGGCAACGGTGTTATTCAGAAGGGCGTACCTGTAGTATCTAG
This sequence comes from Cryptocephalus moraei, assembly GCA_946251905.1. Taxonomy (NCBI): domain Eukaryota; kingdom Metazoa; phylum Arthropoda; class Insecta; order Coleoptera; family Chrysomelidae; genus Cryptocephalus; species Cryptocephalus moraei. The sequence goes on along the minus strand of OX276465.1, from coordinate 16,046,972 downwards.
CTTTAAGTACTTTCTAAATTTAGTCTTATAATTTAATTACCTCTCGTTAGGTGTTTTATAAGGTTCTAATTGAATAAATTAAATAAATTAAATAAATAATATAAATAAAATACATAAAATAAATAAAATTGAATATGAAAGGCAACGGTGTTATTCAGAAGGGCGTACCTGTAGTATCTAGCTTTAAGTACTTTCTAATTTTAATCTTATAATTTAATTACCTCTCGTTAGGTGTTTTATAAGGCTTTAATTGAATAAATAAAATAAATAAAATAAGTAAAATAAATAAAAAAAATAAAATAAATAAAATAAATAAAATAAATAAAAAAAATTAAAAATAAGTATGAAAGGCAACGGTGTTGTTCAGAAGGGCGACGTACACGAAATCCACAATTTTTAACGAAAACCACTTATACTTATCAGACGGCCTGGAAGAGGAACTGCCATAAATCTTTAAAGGTGTCTCCATAAAGGATGTGAAGCCAGCCACATCCACAAATTTTATAGTCCGGTAAAAATAATTTCCTCTTTAATCTCACAATTATTGTAAAAAAAATTCATTCTCAGACAGATTGTTTATTAATAATCAATACAATTACATTCAACACTTCGAACCCCACGTGGACGGTGCGAATCGCAGCAATAAATCTGTTCTCGGTTGGCGGCGGTGAGCCTCATGGCCATTAGCAAGGCTAATTTTCTGTGGTGAAGCCCCATAATCTATCTGTCACCAGATGAACAAAGCGCCAAGAACGGATGAAGCTTTTAGGACGAGCACTTGCTTCCATTTAAATATACCTACCCCCGGGGGCGAGGCTTACCGTTCGCTTAGATTTATTACCGCTGGATACCAATCCCTCGTCCGTGACGAAATACGTTAAAAACTATGAGAGGTGATTCGTTAAATATTCGGTAAATACAAATACAAGACATTTAAGTTTTCCAGTAATAACACTAATAACGTAATATATGTCATTGGAACTATTATGTGAGATTTTGGGATCATCAGCACTCTTTTGGCACTTGTGCCTTAAGAGTGCCTTGATTTCAAAACGTAATTTGTGATTTTGGACATGTATAAATACACAAATTAAGTCAAAAACTTACACTAGATACTCCCGACTAATATGACGTTTGTGATGATAAAATGATACCTATAAAAAATGTTGTTGTTATAGTTAAAAACGTGCAACATTTTTATTATCAACTAAGCCCATATTAATCAAATTTTGTTTTCAAACGTTGAATTATTGTTATTTAGTTATAATCTACGCACTTTAATCGATATTGTAACGCGAAATGTAAACAGCAGCGCGCAACGTGTTTACTCTTATCGGACCTCGGCGGTCAATTCAAAGCACTCCGTTAATTGGGCCGTAATGATTTATTACCTTCTGGGCGTTTCTAGATAAACATTATTAGGGAAAAGAAGGATCGAGTTCTTTCAGGAAGGATCTTGGGGACTATATAATGACGGGCTTGCGGTCGGAGGGGAGATTAGACGTGAAGCCGCGGGTGAATAAACAGTGCGAAAAACGGACAAGCGAATTGTACTATTAAATTAAAAAGTTAAGTGTGTTATATAAATTAATTAGCTCAGTAATAGTGTGTAGTGTAAATAAATTAGAAATAAACGTTACAATATTGAGCGTGTATACCAAAAACGCCGTTTATTCCAAACTGTATATCTTTCGTTGTAGTTTTGTAGTAAAATTCAAGACCAAGAGTAAACGCATCATGCACAATTATTATTCTATCTAAGGCATTTCAAATACGTAGCAAGTAATATATTTGAAAACGGTTATGGTGACACTACGCTGATTTGTAATTAATCAATGAATAAACATTAATGTATTGAAGTAAATTCCATATGCCAGATGATGACTTTATTTAATATATTCATTGCATTAGTAAACATATTACTTCGACTGTTTTATGTGTCGTAATTATTGATCAATCTTACAATGACAACGAAGTAGAATAAATTAATCGAAATTAAATTGACTCAAAAATTTGAAAATAAGTCAGGCCGAGTGGTATAAATTCTCAAGTAACTTAGGAAACATGACACGCGAGTTGCATACAATGTTTTATCCAACAATTGGAAGAAATAGTTTTTTCAAGCTACTTACGTCTCAGTATACTATAAATGTCGGAATGACTTGACAGTGATTTTTTACATTCTGGTTAAATTAGGTTGTTTGTTAATTGTAATAATGACAGTCATAACTGTCATGTGTTGGATAAAGGAAATTTTACTGTAGAAGAAACCGCATATCCGCATCTATTACAATCTGCATAATTTTCCTGAGATATCTGGCGTTTCAACCCTGAAATGGTATTAAAATCTAAACTAAAAAACCTCATGGTATAGATATAGAGTAATATAACAGACACGATGTGTCAAAATAAATGTATACGAGGTGTGAAAAAAATACAAATGTCAAAATTTTATATATTTGCAAATAATTTTTTTCTGTACATTTCTCAAAGATATGTTTTATACAAAAGTTGTTCGCCCCTATAAGGGCAACACAAGACCTAAGTAACATTTTTCTCTCAGAAGAAAAATATATTTTTTTTAAAAAATAACTTTTTTTCTATACATTTCTCGAAAAAATATTTAATACAAAAGTGGTTCGCCTCTATAAGATCAACAAAAAATCTAAGTAACATTTTTCTCTCAGATGCGAAATTAAAGCTTTTTAATTTTTTTTTTTGAAAACAACAAGCCGCCATTTTGAAACCGCTAGACCTATTTGGGCCTTTAACGTACTCGACCTAGATTTTCGGCCAACTGATTTTTGTACCAAATTTCGTTGTGATTCTTTAAAAAATGCGACCTGTAGCTTGCCGACAAATTTAGTTATAACCGAGATATATAAACTTTTGAAAAATCATTAAGTATGATCTCTAGATACCAAAAAAACTGAAAACCGCATTTTGATTCCTCTTTTCCGACTTCGTTAACGAATGCAATACTAGATAAATCTACCAAAATTGCATGAAATTAAATGAAATAAGTGTGAGGATTCGCAGTTGGCACCACTGCATGGGATCCGTGTTCCGTGTGTGACGTTGACACAGACAGGAGAGCGCGTCCATTCTCCATTCTGTTCCAGTTATTAATCATTAATAAACAACTCTTTCATAAATTCCCTTACATATTCTTTAGGGTTAATTATAAAAAATCACCTATTTCAGTATGTGAGTACAGAGTCACTATCATTAGAAAAATATATTACCTCTAGAAAGTGTCCAAATGAAACAAAGACGCAAGATTTAATTTATAATTAATGTAATATATTATACTTACGATATGATACCACTCAATTCACTAATTAATTACTGAAGTTGAATTTGGACAAAAACTATAAATGAACCATCAAAGGATTAGTATCACTTACACGTCAAGATAAAAAATTTGACATGTTTGACATTTGACAACTGTGTATCAATCGTTTAAAAAATTTATTAGAAGGCCATTATAAATAATAAATATCTTCAAAATTGTGAGTGCTAAACTAGTGTCAAAAAATGCCAAAAAAAAAATGAAAATATGAAGGTTGAAATCTGTAATATTTGTTTTGAAAATGTGATAGTTTTCATATGTTCAATTTATTGAATAATTTGTAGTATGAATAATGAATAATAATCTAATAATAATTTAGAATTTAGAATTGAACTTTAATATTTTCCCTCATTTTATTATTATTTAAAAATTTTTAGATACAAGCTTTTACTAGGTACTTATTGCAAATGAAATTTCATTTAGGTATGTAGAGTATCAGAAAATATAGTATTGTAAGCAATTTATGCAAAGAAAGATATTGATATCAAGAAGATAGTATATCGATATCAATATTGTAACGAAATAGAAGCCATAAAAGATGCCATAAAGATAAGCGCCCGTCGGAATGAGTTCAAAGAAATTCCTAACAAGATAGGTTCGGGGGACTGGTGCAATTCTCGGAAAGCCGTTCGAGTTTCTAGTATTATCTAGAAGGTTACCGAACAAAGGACCGGAAACGTCTCGAAGTTTCTGGGTTTCCCATACGGCTATAGGGAAGAAGTCGAAGTCGCCAGTAGACTGGTCGTCGGGTGTTGGCCGATAAATAAACAGTGTGCAATATAAATTAGTTAGTTAAGTAGTAGTAAGTGAAATAAGATAAATTAGATTAAGCATTAGCAGTTAAGTGTAGTGTATGTGTACAAATAAATTAGTGTTAAGCGGTAAAAATAAATTAAGTAAGACAACTCGTGTCGTGTAGTAATTCCCGCGTAGGTAAAAACGTTACAATATGTTTTAGAAATTACTAACTTTTAGACAAAAACAAATATTATACATTAATGGTTACTTGTACAAATATGTACGGAAAAATTATTTAGAATTTGTTGTACCTACTACTGAACTCGAATTTTATTAATTCAGCTGCGTCTACGTGCCTTATTATGTTTCGCTATTCGCCTCAATTTATTATTTCTGGACATAATCTCTGTCCTCTTTTTGTTTTTCCAATCACGAAGGAGATAAATCAGTCCGTCCGCTATGTTGGGCGTGATAAAATATGCCCTGAACTTCGAAAGGAAAAAGTTAACAAAACACAAAAATGTTCCCAGATAGAAATCTAGCCTAAATTTAAAGCCATGACTGGCAAATATATGGACCCTTGACGTTCCTCTCCGAATTCTTCGCCGCGGTATGCGGGCTCTTCGCCGTTTGGACGAAATACACGTATACTTTTTCGAAAGTCGGACGGATTAGGAAATGGGATTTAAGGTCAGTCTCTCATGTACCTTTTTTCCTCCGGGAAGATGAGCTCGATTTCTAACGAAACGCCCATTATTATGTGAATGCTCCATAACAATAGGAAATATTTTTGCGCCGCTTGTGCGGTAAAATAATCAAAACAATGCATCCTAATGCCTCGTTAGGATGCACTTGAAAGAAAAAACGCATTTAAATTATACCTTCAGGATTATTACGTCTCCAATTAGGTATTACATTATTGAACGAGCACTCATGCAAATTACACTTACCCATATTGTGAAACAATGTACGTCGAGAATGTTTCAATACTGTACTGATGGATGAAAAATAGGAAGATGAATGCGACATATATTAAAAGAGTTGAAGTAAAGACATTTATGGACGAGCGTTCGAAAATAGAAAGCCATATTATGTCGTAGACGTGGTGGCATATAGGCTGGTTCTTATTTTATGGCTTAGTGGGCAGTGTGTGATGCGCTAAGCCTCGGGCCGCACGGAATACTTACCGGGCGCTCGAAAAATACGTTTAATTGTCATCTTTACGAATCTCGAATTTCTCGCTCCGACGATTTCGGCTATCGCCTTCACATCGTTTCCACGTTTCTTATCCGAATTTATACTTTTACGCTCTCCATAAAATATTTGAGCTATCGGTGCGGAGATTAGATGTACCGCCGTGGAACTGTCATATTTCAGAAAGCTCCAGATAAAACAGGAAACCTGTGCTCGGATAGTAATATAGTCGAATATTTAAATTTTAAAAAATGGCATATTCACAGGAGAAAACCGTTTTATTACATTTAGGCTATTGACTATGTCGAAAATAACAAGGGTAAAGGGAACTTACGCGTGCGAGATATTTTATATTTTCATATGGTCAGTTGATCTCTATAGAAATAAAATCCAAAAGTGCTACTAAATTTAACCATGCGTTTTTAAGAACGGGGTAATTTGTCCAATTTTCGCTTTTTCGGCTATAGCGCAAAAACTATGCATTTTTCGAAGATATGTGCGGTAAGATTTCTTGTAGAGAATTAAATTTCCTATGAAAATGCTGTTTTTTGAAATTAAAAAAAAATTGTTTTAATTAAATAAATTGAAAAAACAAAGTTAAAAAAATGGAAAAATTTCTTAAAATTGTTTTTTTTTATTTTTGACTATAACTTTTTTCTGAGTGATTTTAGGTATAGGCATTGCTTCATAGAAAAGAAAGCTTATGAAATTCTCTTTAAACCGGTGGCTTGTAAGACTTTATATGTTCAATATTGACTGAGATATAAAATTTTGAATTCAGCCATTTTTTCTCTATTTTTTACCTTTTCTTTAAAATGCGTATTGTTTCATATTTTTACCTGAAAAAAATATATTTTATGCAATAAATAACTTATGTACGAATAGTTTAATAATAACAAATGATAAAAAATGAAATTTAATAACTATTCAATTTTAAGTAATTTAACTATTCAAAAATTTTTTTTTTAATTTTTGACTATAACTTTTTTCTGAGTGAATTTAGGTATGGGCATTGCTTCATAGAAAAGAAAGCTCATGAAATTCTCTTTAAACCGGTGGCTTGTAAGACTTTATATGTTGAATATTGACTGAGATATAAAAGTTTGAATTCAGCCATTTTTTCTCTATTTTTTACCTTTTCTTTAAAATGCGTATTGTTTCATATTTTTACCTGAAAAAAATATATTTTATGCAATAAATAACTTATGTACGAATAGTTTAATAATAACAAATAATAAAAAAATGAAATTTAATAACTATTCAATTTTAAGCAATTTAACTATTCAAAAAAATTTTTTTTTGAATTTTTGACTATAACTTTTTTCTGAGTGAATTTAGGTATGGGCATTGCTTCATAGAAAAGAAAGCTCATGAAATTCTCTTTAAACCGGTGGCTTGTAAGACTTTATATGTTGAAATTTGACTGAGATATAAAAGTTTGAATTCAGCCATTTTTTCTCTACTTTTTACCTTTTCTTTAAAATGCGTATTGTTTCATATTTGTACCTGAAAAAAATATATTTTATGCAATAAATAACTTATGTACGAATAGTTTAATAATAACAAATGATCAAAAAATTAAATTTAATAACTATTCAATTTTAAGTAATTTAAATATTCAAAAAAATTTTTTTTTGAATTCTTGACTATAACTTTTTTCTGAGTGAATTTAGGTATAGGCATTGCTTCATAGAAAAGAAAGCTTATGAAATTCTCTTTAAACCGGTGGCTTGCAAGACTTTATATGTCCAATATTGACTGAGATATAAAATTTTGAATTCAGCCATTTTTTCTCTATTTCTTACCTTTTCTTTAAAATGCGTATTGTTTCATATTTTTAGCTGAAAAAAATAATTTTTATGCCATAAATAACTTATGTACGAATAATTTAATATAAAAAATGATTAAAGTCAGTTTGGCACCGAAAATCACTGTAAATTAATGTAAAAGTTAATCCACGTTAATGAATATTCCATTTTAAGTGATTTAACTATTCCATAATAATGCCTTAATTTTAATAAAAAGAAGGTGGTCGTGAGCGTAACCACTGGAAAATGTAAAATGTACGTAAACACTAAATTAAATTGTATTTTCAGAAATTCAAAATGCAACTTCTTTTTACCATCAACCTGTTTTAGCATAATGACATTCTTTCGGAGAGTCGTTAAGGGCGTTCCAAACTTTTAAACCACACTGTATGCATTAGAAATGATTCCGATGGACCACCAAATGTGTTTCTTTTTATTTCTTAATATTGCCAGTTTTCAACATCCTTCACCTTTCCATTTGTGTTCCTTGTGTATTTTGACGTAAGCCCTTTTATATTCATCTACATATCTGCACCTTATCTGCATTATAAATATTTATTAGTTTTTACACGACATAAAATTTGTCACTTTTGTTAATTAGTAGGTTAAGCAAACAGAACGTTTGGATATCGCTGGAGATGCAAATTTTAAAAAGTAAACTTCCCACGAAAAATTCTTTGGAATTTTTATTTCAAACGGAAGTATACTAGTACTAGTTACTTGTGAGAAATACACAAGAAAGGCAAAACATGGACAGTAGTAAATATCCAGTATTCTAAGATTATTCATAGATTGTTTCTTGCGGTATATAACAATTGTAGTGTTAATATGATCCGTGTTGTAGCTGTAATTAGCTGTAAAGAGCTGTAAAGAAAAGCTGTAATTACGGATGTTACTAAAGAGCTCTAACACCAGGAATTACAGCAAAAATTATCCAGCATCGTAATTGCCTACAAGACCCAATCCAAAATTAGGTAAAAGTTAAGAAACTTATTAATGAAACAGCAGCGTCAATTCAACCAACAATTTCCAACCCGAATCGTCCCAATAAACACTGGACAACACATAGAGAACTCTTGACACACAACACACAATTGTAAAGACACCTACAGAATACCTATAATAAGGAAATAAAAAAGAGTTTCGAAACGCAAGGGGGCAAGGATCAAACATGTACTCATTGAGCCTAACAGGCATCATCAGAATTTGCTGTACAATGTGAAATGTGTATTGGGATAAACCCCAAATATCTCATGAATTATAAAATGCAGTCTCAATGTCGTCTCAATGCAGTCCCATCCGACGTTTCAAGATGTTCTTAACGGCTTGGAGACATCAGACTACGATAATATGATTCTTGTTGTAGCTGTAATTAGCTGTAAAGAGCTGTAAAGGAAAGCTGTAATTGCGGATGTTACTAAAGAGCTCTTCCAGCAGGAATTACAGCAAAAATTATCCAGCAACGTAAATGCCTACAAGACCCAATCCAAAATTGGGAAAAATTTAAGACTCTTATTAATGAAACAGCAGCGTCAATTCAACCAACAATTTCTAACCCGAATCGTCCCAATAAACACTGGACAACACGTAGAGAACTCTTGACAAACAACACACAATTCTAAAGACACCTACAGAATACCTATAATGAGGAAGTTTCGAAACTCAAGGGGGCAAGGATCAAACATGTACTCACTGAGCCTAACACGCATCATCAGAATTTGCTGTAGAATGTGAAATTTGTATTGGGATAAACCCCAAATATCTCATGAATTACATATTCGTCCCAATGCAGTCCAATTCGACGTTTGAGGATGTTCTTAACGGCTTGAAGACATCAGACTACGATAATATTATTCTTGTTGTAGCTGTAATTAGCTGTAAAGAGTTGTATAGAGAAGCTGTAATTACGAATGTTACTAAAGAGCTCTTCCAATAGAAAATGTAATAGCAAAAATTATCCAGCAACGTAAATACATATACAAGACCCAGTCCAAAATTGGGAATAATGTAAGAAACTTATTAATGAAACAGCAGCGTCAATTCAACCAACAATTTATAACCCGAATCGCCCCAATAAACACTGGATAACACAGAGAGAACTCTTTGCACACAACACACAATTCTAAAGACACCTACAGAATACCCATAATGAGGAATTAAAAAAAGAGTTTCGAAGCGCAAGGGGGCAAGGATCAAACATGTACTCACTGAGCCTAATAGGCATCATCAGAATTTGCTGTAGAATGTGAAATTTGTATTGGGATAATCCCCAAATATCTCATGAATTACATATTCGTCCCAATGCAGTCCCATTCGACGTTTTTGGATGTTCTTAACGGCTTGGAGACATCAGACTACGATTATATGATTCTTGTTGTAGCTGTAATTAGCTGTACAGCGCTGTAAAGAACAGCTGTAATCACGGATGTTACTAAAGAGCTCTTCGGACAGGAAATGCAGCAAAAATTATCCAGCAACCTAAATGCCATCATGACCCAATTCAAAATTGGGAAAATGTAAGAAACTTATTAATGAAACAGCAGCGTCAATTCAAGCAACAATTTCTAACCAGAATCGTCCCAATAAACACTGGATAACACATAGAAAACTCTTGACACACAATTCTAAAGACACCTAAAGAATACCTATAATGAGGAAATAAAAAAAAGTAGTTTCGAAACGCAAGGGGGCAAACATCAAACATGTACTTACTGAGCCTAATAGGCATCATCAGAATTTGCTGTAGAATGTGAAATTTGTATTGGGATAAACCCCAAATATCTCATGAATTATATATTCGTCTCAATACAGTCCCATCCGACGTTTCAGGATGTTCTTAACGGCTTGGAGACATCAGACTACGATAATATGTTTCTTGTTGTAGCTGTAACTAGCTGTAAAGAGCTGTAAAGAAAAGCTGTAATTACGGATGTTACTAAAGTGCTCTTTCAACAGGAAACGCAGCAAAAATTATCCAGCAACGTAAACTGCCATTATGACACAATCTAAAATTGGGAAAAATTTAAGACTCTTATTAATGAAACAGCAGCGTCAATTCAACTAACAATTTATAACCCGAATCGTCCCAATAAACACTGGATAACACAGAGAACTCTTGTCACACAACACACAATTCTAAAGACACTTACAGAATACTTATAATAAGGAAATAAAAAAAGAGTTTCGAAACGCAAAGGGGCAAGGATCAAACATGTACTCGCTAAGCCTAATAGACATCATCAGAATTTGCTGTAGAATGTGAAATTTGTATTGGGATAAACCCCAAATATCTCATGAATTATATATTCGTCCTACTGCAGTCCCATCCAACGTTTTAGGACGTTCTTAACGGCTTGGACTACGATAATATGATTCTTGTTGTAGCTCTAATTAGCTGTAAAGAGCTGTAAAGAAAAGCTGTAATTACGGATGTTACTAAAGAGCTCTTCCAACTGGAAATGTAGCAAAAATTATCCAGCAAAAAACGTATATGACCCAATCCAAAATTGGAAAAAAGTTAAGAAACTTATTAATGAAACAGCAGCGTCAATTCAACCAACAATTTACAACTCGAATCGTCCCAATAAACACTGGATAACACACAGAGAACTCTTGACACACAACACACAATTCTAAAGACACCTACAGAATACCTATAATAAGGAAATAAAAAAAATATCATCGAAACGCAAGGGGGCAAGGATCAAACATGTACTCACTGAGCCTAATAGGCTTCACCAGAATTCGCTGTAGAATGTGAAATTTGTATTGGGATAAACCACAAATATCTCATGAATTATATATTCGTCCCACTGCAGTCCCATCCAACGTAATAGGATGTTCGTAACGGCTTGGACTACGATAATACGATTCTTGTTGTAGCTGTAATTAGCTGTACAGAGCTGTAAAGGAAAGCTGTAATTACGGATGTTACTAAGGTGCTTTTCCAACAGGAAACGTAGCAAAAACTATCCAGCAAAAAACGTATATGCCATCATGACCCAATCCAAAATTGGGAAAAAACTTAAGAAACTTATTAATGAAACAGCACCGTCACTTCAACCAACAACTTCTAACCCGAATCGTCCCAATAAACACTGGATAACACATAGAGAACTATTGACACACAATTCTAAAGACACCTACCGAATACCTATAATGAGGAAATAAAAAAGTAGTTTCGAGACGCAAGGGGGCAAGGATCAAACATGTACTCACTGAACCTAATAGGCATCATCAGAATTTGCTGTAGAATGTTAAATTTGTATTGGGATAAACCCTAAATATTTCATGAATTATAATTTAACGGCTTGGAGACATCAGACTACGATAATGTGATTCTTGTTGTAGCTGTAATTAGCTGTAAAGAGCTGTAAAGAAAAGCTGTAATTACGGATGTTACTAAAGAGCTCTTCCAACAGGAAATGCAGCCAAAATGATCCAGCAACTTAAATGCCATCATAAATATACAAGACCCAATCCAAAATTGGGAAAAGTTAAGAAACTTATTAATGAAACAGCAGCGTCAAATCAGCCAACAATTTATATCCCGAATCGTCCCAATAAACACTGGATAACACATAGAGAACTCTTTGCACACAACACACAATTCTAAAGACACCTGCAAAATACCTGTAAGAAGGAAATAAAAAAAGTTTCGAAACGCAAGGGGGCAAGGATCAAACATGTACTCACTGAGCCTAATAGTCATCATCAGAATTCGCTGTAAAATGTGAAATTTGTATTGGGATAAACCTATTCGACGTTTTCGGATGTTCTTAACGGCTTGGAGGCATCAGACTACGGTACATTAAGGTCGAGGCTTTTAATGAAGTCCAAAGCGCAATTTAAAAAATAATTGTCAAAGTCCTGTACGCCGAACTCCGAAAAAAGATTTCAAAACCGTTTTAACGATTATGAAGGCTTCTGCAGGTGTAATTTTCATTTCAGACGCATTCTCCACACTAAATCGCCATCGTTCGGGACAACGTTTTTCGTGTTTTAGTGTCCATAACGTACAGGTGTTGTTTTTTTTTAATAGAATTCTCGTATTACCAATAACGATGTAGAGGTTAGAATAACGACTATTTAAATTTACGTTCGGGAACGCGTTTTGTTGTAAATTGTTGTGGTACGCGCAATAAAGCTAAATTAGTGTCACCATTATCAAATAAATGCCTTTATGGGCTTTAATATCCAATAACCCGTTGTGTTCGACAATTTATGAAAATGGACGGCATATAAAGGCATTCCGAAGACTACTCTCTCGAGACGATCTGAAATATTAATTAGCAATTAATTCAAATCGAGTTTTATTGTATAGCTCGTCGAAGCGGTACTTATCGTTACTGGGCCATAAAAATATTAACAAACTACACACGTGTCACGTGACGCCGTACGACCGTTTAATTAAAAAAACTTTAATTTCTTAACCTTTCACCTAAAACGTATTCGAAACCGGCAATTATAAATAGTATAGCTGATAAATTATGTGAAATCTATGCAAAAATCCATTAAAGCGTAGGCGTATGAAGAATATCCTCCGAGCATAAACACACTCTCACATATACACTCCTATACGGCGCGATAATTCAATCTTCAATTTATCTAATGGCCATTAAAATATCAGTGTGAAGCGTCAAAATTTTCATTTTTAACATACATATATTATGAGCGGAACGTTATGTTAAATATCAGCGTCTATTCGTGATCGTTTTTAATTAACCGTTAAGACGGATATGTCATACTTAATTTTAGAAACAAAAATAGCAAAAAATGATATTTTTTTCTCACCGGGTTTTCCTTGATTTGTTTGTCATTAATTGAGTGTATTTTTAAGGAACAATGTTTATAAACAATGAAATATACATATCTCCTCCCTATCTCCTTATATTAAGTCTAGGAATTGGCAATTGTACTTGTGTTACTGTAGATGGAGAGTTACTCTATATGTTTTTTAAAAAAGACATATTGATATTTGATTATTTCAAATTTTGAAAGTCTATGTATTCTACTAGTTACTCTTGATAAACGGATGCATTAATGGGTGAGAAGTTACGTATACTTAATTACCACTTACCAATTTTCCAATTAATCAATCGGAATAGTGGGATCGATATGATAATTATTTTGGGTGAAAACACCTCTGTGTGAAAAAGTGTGTGTGCGTGTGTTTTATCTCCGGATCGACGGTAGCTACTAAAGCCCGAACTTGATATGTGGCGTGACGTCGTGCAATTAGATCAAATCTCGTATTGGATTAATTAAGAGTGAGCGAGCATCGCCCACTCGATTAAAAGCCACTTTAATTAAAACAAACTTTGTTTACTATCTGTTTCAAATATATTGCCCCCTCACGTTGAAGTGTAATAAAGTGAAAAGCGGCTAAAAGGAAACATTCAATGCTGACGGTAGGTAAATTGTAAAAAGTCATCAAAGTACTGAAATTAATATCCCAAAAAAAGTATGAAAAAGAATGATTTATTACGTTCCGGGCCTTTCTAGAATTAACATTATTAGAAAAAAGAATGAACTGGAATCTTCACGAATACAATTGAGATATGTATATAAACACGGGCTTGCGGTCGGAGGAGATTAGACGTGAAGCCGCGAGTGAGTAAACAGTGCGAAAAACGGACAAGTGAAATAAATTAGCAGTTAAGGATGCGACATAAATTAGTTAGTTAGGAAATAGTTTAGATAAATTAAGTAGTGTGTAAAATAAATTAGAATAAACGTTACACTATGCTTACCTCTTTTGTGCGCAATAATTGAATTAGAAACTGCACAACTACTTCGCTTAACACTGGTATTGAGTACAGATGCACTTTCAGATTCGTCGTCGCTATATATTTTATACATTCGCTATGCTTTCTCGGTTGTCTGGTGAACAAATATCTATAGATCTCTCCGTGTCTACTTTTATAATTCCAGATCTCTTAACGTGAAAAACCATGAGATATGGATGTTACGGTAATTCTTCATAATCGAAGGTTTCCCTTTCGAGATTGACATCTGTTCCCGGACAATGCGAGTGTCCCGGAGACTGTAGAATTAAAAAGCGTATAAAATTTGAAATACGGTCTCCACCCATCAAACAGTTGCCTCCATACGAGGCAGCGAAAATATTACAGTAAAATATGGACCATTAAAATATCTGTTACAAAATTTTGGGGACATAAAACCGCGGGCGACCGAATTAAGGTTTGGTCCAATATTTTACACGTAATGGGACGATAAAATGCCACCACTATAAATTTTAACTTCAGTTTCAGAAAAGCAACCACCGAGAGAGATCCCTATTAAAACCACAGAGTGTCCCGGCTCTTATCAAAAATTTTACTTCTCCGACAGCAAGTTATTTATTCGGACAAGCTTCACGCCTTTTCAGAGACGTAAAACCTTTTATGCGTACATTTATTGCCCGGTTGTCGACCTAGAAATAGGGAAGTGTCATATTATAATGATTTGACTGTATGCTTAAAATTTCTAATTTTACCCGTGTCTAATCGGAGAACCTAATTGCTTACAGAAACCTAATGTACACATATCTTGAATATTCAGTTTAACGGAACAAGGTACAAACGTTCCGAGAAATGTTATTGCTTACTGTGTTTTAAATGTCTGACCCCCGAGTTTACTAGTTAATAATTGGAAACCCATTCAATGAAAATACGATTTTCAAACGTCAGTAAGTTCGATAAATTGCTTCACAATATAACATGTTACTCAACGACATTAGAACTTTTATATATTTGTGTAATTTTACAGACGGAGAGATTGTCTCAATTACATACACAACTTAACTATGATAAAGTTATGATATACGATGATTAAGTGTGACGTCCTAATTTTTATTACTAAGAAACAATTTCACTTAGTATTAGTAACCTATTTTGTTTTAGTAGGTACTGTTCCATACTAGTTACCCCAGCAATGTTGCCTACAATCTCAAGAAAAGGCAGTTGTCGTGATATGCAATATCTGAAATTATGTTGTGAAAAATAATGAGATATATCTTTACTTATTCATGGGTATGTAGGTATATGTAGTTATTTACAAAAAAGTCAGAAAAATCTCACATTACTGAAGACGAGCTGAATTGAGATACGAGAACAACTGCTTTTCAGAAACACACGAGGAAGTAAATACTGTAAATTTGTAAATACTGTCAATGCTGTAAAATAATATCTCAAAATCTATTTTGTTTTAGTAGGTACTGTTCCATACTAGTTCGCCAGCAATTTTGCCTACAGACTCAAGAAAAGGCAGTTGTCGTGATATGCAATATCTGAAATTATGGTGTGAAAAATAATGAAATATATCTTTACTTATTCATGGGTATGTAGGTATATGTAGTTATTTACATAAATGTCAGGAGAATCTCACATTACTGAAGACGAGCTGAATTGAGATACGAGAACAACTGCTTTTCAGAAACACACGAGGAAGTAAATACTGTAAATTTGTAAATACTGTCAATGCTGTAAAATAATATCTCAAAATCTATTTTGTTTCAGTAGGTACTGTTCCATACTAGTTCGCCAGCAATTTTGCCTACAATCTCAAGAAAAGGCAGTTGTCGTGATATGCAATATCTGAAATTATGGTGTGAAAAATAATGAGATATATCTTTACTTATTCATGGGTATGTAGTTATTTACATAAAAGTCAGGAAAATCTCACATTACTAAAGACGAGCTAAATTGAGATACTAGAACAACTGCTTTTCAAAAACACTCAAGGAAGTAAATACTGTAAATTTGTAAATCCTGTAAATGCTGTAAAATAATATCTCAAAACCTATTTTGTTTTAGTAGGTACTGTTCCATACTAGTCAACCCAGCAATTTTGCCTACAATCTCAAGAAAAGGCAGTTGTCGTGATATGCAATATCTGAAATTATGGTGTGAAAAATAATGAGATATAACTTTACTTATTCATGGGTATGTAGGTATAGTTATTTACAAAAAAGTCAGAAAAATCTCACATTACTTAAGACAGGCTGAATTGAGATACGAGAACAACTGCTTTTCAGAAACACACAAGGAAGTAAATACTGTAAATTTGTAAATACTGTCAATGCTGTAAAATAATATCTCAAAATCTATTTTGTTTTAGTAGGTACTGTTCCATACTAGTTCGCCAGCAATTTTGCCTACAATCTCAAGAAAAGGCAGTTGTCGTGATATGCAATATCTGAAATTATGGTGTGAAAAATAATGAGATATATCTTTACTTATTCATGGGTATGTAGTTATTTACATAAAAGTCAGGAAAATCTCACATTACTAAAGACGAGCTAAATTGAGATACTAGAACAACTGCTTTTCAAAAACACTCAAGGAAGTAAATACTGTAAATTTGTAAATCCTGTAAATGCTGTAAAATAATATCTCAAAACCTATTTTGTTTTAGTAGGTACTGTTCCATACTAGTCAACCCAGCAATTTTGCCTACAATCTCAAGAAAAGGCAGTTGTCGTGATATGCAATATCTGAAATTATGGTGTGAAAAATAATGAGATATAACTTTACTTATTCATGGGTATGTAGGTATAGTTATTTACAAAAAAGTCAGAAAAATCTCACATTACTTAAGACAGGCTGAATTGAGATACGAGAACAACTGCTTTTCAGAAACACACAAGGAAGTAAATACTGTAAATTTGTAAATACTGTCAATGCTGTAAAATAATATCTCAAAATCTATTTTGTTTTAGTAGGTACTGTTCCATACTAGTCAACCCAGCAATTTTGCCTACAATCTCAAGAAAAGGCAGTTGTCGTGATATGCAATATCTGAAATTATGGTGTGAAAAATAATGAGATATATCTTTACTTATTCATGGGTATGTAGTTATTTACATAAAAGTCAGGAAAATCTCACATTACTAAAGACGAGCTAAATTGAGATACTAGAACAACTGCTTTTCAAAAACACTCAAGGAAGTAAATACTGTAAATTTGTAAATCCTGTAAATGCTGTAAAATAATATCTCAAAACCTATTTTGTTTTAGTAGGTACTGTTCCATACTAGTCAACCCAGCAATTTTGCCTACAATCTCAAGAAAAGGCAGTTGTCGTGATATGCAATATCTGAAATTATGGTGTGAAAAATAATGAGATATAACTTTACTTATTCATGGGTATGTAGGTATAGTTATTTACAAAAAAGTCAGAAAAATCTCACATTACTTAAGACAGGCTGAATTGAGATACGAGAACAACTGCTTTTCAGAAACACACAAGGAAGTAAATACTGTAAATTTGTAAATACTGTCAATGCTGTAAAATAATATCTCAAAATCTATTTTGTTTTAGTAGGTACTGTTCCATACTAGTTACCCCAGCAATTTTGCCTACAATCTCAAGAAAAGGCAGTTGTCGTGATATGCAATATCTGAAATTATGGTGTGAAAAATAATGAGATATGTCTTTACTTATTCATGGGTTTGTAGGTATATGTAGTTATTCACATAAAAGTCAGGAAAATCTCACATTACTGAAGACGAGCTGAATTGAGATACGAGAACAACTGCTTTTCAGAAACACACCAGGAAGTAAATACTGTAAATTTGTTAATACTATAAATGCTGTAAAATAATATCTCAAAATCTATTGTGTTTTAGTAGGTACTGTTCCATACTAGTCAACCCAGCAATTTTGCCTACAATCTCAAGAAAAGGCAGTTTTCGTGATATGCAATATCTGAAATTATGGTGTGAAAAATAATGAGATATATCTTTACTTATTCATGGGTATGTAGGTATATGTAGTTATTTACATAAAAGTCAGGAAAATCTCACATTACTGAAGACGAGCTGAATTGAGATACGAGAACAACTGCTTTTCAGAAACACACCAGGAAGTAAATTCTGTAAATTTGTAAATACTGTAAATGCTGTAAAATAATATCTCAAAATCTATTGTGTTTTGGTAGGTACTGTTCCATACTAGTTAGCCCAGCAATTTTGCCTACAATCTCAAGAAAAGAAAGTTGTCGTGATATGCTATATCTGAAATTATGGTGTGAAAAATAATGAGATATATCTTTACTTATTCATGGGTATGTAGGTATATGTAGTTATTTACATAAAAGTCAGGAAAATCTCACATTACTGAAGACGAGCTGAATTGAGATACGAGAACAACTGCTTTTCAGAAACACACCAGGAAGTAAATACTGTAAATTTGTTAATACTATAAATGCTGTAAAATAATATCTCAAAATCTATTGTGTTTTAGTAGGTACTGTTCCATACTAGTCAACCCAGCAATTTTGCCTACAATCTCAAGAAAAGGCAGTTTTCGTGATATGCAATATCTGAAATTATGGTGTGAAAAATAATGAGATATATCTTTACTTATTCATGGGTATGTAGGTATATGTAGTTATTTACATAAAAGTCAGGAAAATCTCACATTACTGAAGACGAGCTGAATTGAGATACGAGAACAACTGCTTTTCAGAAACACACAAGGAAGTAAATACTGTAAATTTGTAAATACTGTCAATGCTGCAAAATAATATCTCAAAATCTATTTTGTTTTAGTAGGTACTGTTCCATACTAGTTCGCCAGCAATTTTGCCTACAGACTCAAGAAAAGGCAGTTGTCGTGATATGCAATATCTGAAATTATGTTGTGAAAAATAATGAGATATATCTTTACTTATTCATGGGTATGTAGGTATATGTAGTTATTTACAAAAAAGTCAGAAAAATCTCACATTACTGAAGACGAGCTGAATTGAGATACGAGAACAACTGCTTTTCAGAAACACACAAGGAAGTAAATACTGTAAATTTGTAAATACTGTCAATGCTGCAAAATAATATCTCAAAATCTATTTTGTTTTAGTAGGTACTGTTCCATACTAGTTCGCCAGCAATTTTGCCTACAGACTCAAGAAAAGGCAGTTGTCGTGATATGCAATATCTGAAATTATGGTGTGAAAAATAATGAGATGTATCTTTACTTATTCATGTGTATATAGGTATATGTAGTTATTTACATAAAAGTCAGGAAAATCTCACATTACTGAAGACGAGCTGAATTGAGATACGAGAACAACTGCTTTTCAGAAACACACGAGGAAGTAAATACTGTAAATTTGTAAATACTGTCAATGCTGTAAAATAATATCTCAAAATCTATTTTGTTTTAGTAGGTACTGTTCCATACTAGTTCGCCAGCAATTTTGCCTACAATCTCAAGAAAAGGCAGTTGTCGTGATATGCAATATCTGAAATTATGGTGTGAAAAATAATGAGATATATCTTTACTTATTCATGGGTATGTAGTTATTTACATAAAAGTCAGGAAAATCTCACATTACTAAAGACGAGCTAAATTGAGATACTAGAACAACTGCTTTTCAAAAACACTCAAGGAAGTAAATACTGTAAATTTGTAAATCCTGTAAATGCTGTAAAATAATATCTCAAAACCTATTTTGTTTTAGTAGGTACTGTTCCATACTAGTCAACCCAGCAATTTTGCCTACAATCTCAAGAAAAGGCAGTTGTCGTGATATGCAATATCTGAAATTATGGTGTGAAAAATAATGAGATATAACTTTACTTATTCATGGGTATGTAGGTATAGTTATTTACAAAAAAGTCAGAAAAATCTCACATTACTTAAGACAGGCTGAATTGAGATACGAGAACAACTGCTTTTCAGAAACACACAAGGAAGTAAATACTGTAAATTTGTAAATACTGTCAATGCTGTAAAATAATATCTCAAAATCTATTTGGTTTTAGTAGGTACTGTTCCATACTAGTTACGCCAGCAATTTTGCCTACAATCTCAAGAAAAGGCAGTTGTCGTGATATGCAATATCTGAAATTATGGTGTGAAAAATAATGAGATATATCTTTACTTATTCATGGGTATGTAGGTATATGTAGTTATTTACATAAAAGTCAGGAAAATCTCACATTACTGAAGACGAGCTGAATTGAGATACGAGAACAACTGCTTTTCAGAAACACACCAGGAAGTAAATACTGTAAATTTGTAAATACTGTAAATGCTGTAAAATAATATCTCAAAATCTATTGTGTTTTGGTAGGTACTGTTCCATACTAGTTAGCCCAGCAATTTTGCCTACAATCTCAAGAAAAGAAAGTTGTCGTGATATGCTATATCTGAAATTATGGTGTGAAAAATAATGAGATATATCTTTACTTATTCATGGGTATGTAGTTATTTACATAAAAGTCAGGAAAATCTCACATTACTAAAGACGAGCTAAATTGAGATACTAGAACAACTGCTTTTCAAAAACACTCAAGGAAGTAAATACTGTAAATTTGTAAATCCTGTAAATGCTGTAAAATAATATCTCAAAACCTATTTTGTTTTAGTAGGTACTGTTCCATACTAGTCAACCCAGCAATTTTGCCTACAATCTCAAGAAAAGGCAGTTGTCGTGATATGCAATATCTGAAATTATGGTGTGAAAAATAATGAGATATAACTTTACTTATTCATGGGTATGTAGGTATAGTTATTTACAAAAAAGTCAGAAAAATCTCACATTACTTAAGACAGGCTGAATTGAGATACGAGAACAACTGCTTTTCAGAAACACACAAGGAAGTAAATACTGTAAATTTGTAAATACTGTCAATGCTGTAAAATAATATCTCAAAATCTATTTTGTTTTAGTAGGTACTGTTCTATACTAGTTACGCCAGCAATTTTGCCTACAATCTCAAGAAAAGGCAGTTGTCGTGATATGCAATATCTGAAATTATGGTGTGAAAAATAATGAGATATAACTTTACTTATTCATGGGTATGTAGGTATAGTTATTTACAAAAAAGTCAGAAAAATCTCACATTACTTAAGACAGGCTGAATTGAGATACGAGAACAACTGCTTTTCAGAAACACACAAGGAAGTAAATACTGTAAATTTGTAAATACTGTCAATGCTGTAAAATAATATCTCAAAATCTATTTTGTTTTAGTAGGTACTGTTCCATACTAGTTCGCCAGCAATTTTGCCTACAGACTCAAGAAAAGGCAGTTGTCGTGATATGCAATATCTGAAATTATGGTGTGAAAAATAATGAGATATATCTTTACTTATTCATGGGTATGTAGGTATATGTAGTTATTTACATAAATGTCAGGAGAATCTCACATTACTGAAGACGAGCTGAATTGAGATACGAGAACAACTGCTTTTCAGAAACACACGAGGAAGTAAATACTGTAAATTTGTAAATACTGTCAATGCTGTAAAATAATATCTCAAAATCTATTTTGTTTTAGTAGGTACTGTTCCATACTAGTTCGCCAGCAGTTTTGCCTACAATCTCAAGAAAAGGCAGTTGTCGTGATATGCAATATCTGAAATTATGGTGTGAAAAATAATGAGATATATCTTTACTTATTCATGGGTATGTAGTTATTTACATAAAAGTCAGGAAAATCTCACATTACTAAAGACGAGCTAAATTGAGATACTAGAACAACTGCTTTTCAAAAACACTCAAGGAAGTAAATACTGTAAATTTGTAAATCCTGTAAATGCTGTAAAATAATATCTCAAAACCTATTTTGTTTTAGTAGGTACTGTTCCATACTAGTCAACCCAGCAATTTTGCCTACAATCTCAAGAAAAGGCAGTTGTCGTGATATGCAATATCTGAAATTATGGTGTGAAAAATAATGAGATATGTCTTTACTTATTCATGGGTTTGTAGGTATATGTAGTTATTCACATAAAAGTCAGGAAAATCTCACATTACTGAAGTCGAGCTGAATTGAGATACGAGAACAGCTGCTTTTCAGAAACACACCAGGAAGTAAATACTGTAAATTTGTTAATACTATAAATGCTGTAAAATAATATCTCAAAATCTATTGTGTTTTAGTAGGTACTGTTCCATACTAGTCAACCCAGCAATTTTGCCTACAATCTCAAGAAAAGGCAGTTGTCGTGATATGCAATATCTGAAATTATGGTGTGAAAAATAATGAGATATATCTTTACTTATTCATGGGTATGTAGTTATTTACATAAAAGTCAGGAAAATCTCACATTACTAAAGACGAGCTAAATTGAGATACTAGAACAACTGCTTTTCAAAAACACTCAAGGAAGTAAATACTGTAAATTTGTAAATCCTGTAAATGCTGTAAAATAATATCTCAAAACCTATTTTGTTTTAGTAGGTACTGTTCCATACTAGTCAACCCAGCAATTTTGCCTACAATCTCAAGAAAAGGCAGTTGTCGTGATATGCAATATCTGAAATTATGGTGTGAAAAATAATGAGATATAACTTTACTTATTCATGGGTATGTAGGTATAGTTATTTACAAAAAAGTCAGAAAAATCTCACATTACTTAAGACAGGCTGAATTGAGATACGAGAACAACTGCTTTTCAGAAACACACAAGGAAGTAAATACTGTAAATTTGTAAATACTGTCAATGCTGTAAAATAATATCTCAAAATCTATTTTGTTTTAGTAGGTACTGTTCTATACTAGTTACGCCAGCAATTTTGCCTACAATCTCAAGAAAAGGCAGTTGTCGTGATATGCAATATCTGAAATTATGGTGTGAAAAATAATGAGATATGTCTTTACTTATTCATGGGTTTGTAGGTATATGTAGTTATTCACATAAAAGTCAGGAAAATCTCACATTACTGAAGTCGAGCTGAATTGAGATACGAGAACAGCTGCTTTTCAGAAACACACCAGGAAGTAAATACTATAAATTTGTTAATACTATAAATGCTGTAAAATAATATCTCAAAATCTATTGTGTTTTAGTAGGTACTGTTCCATACTAGTCAACCCAGCAATTTTGCCTACAATCTCAAGAAAAGGCAGTTGTCGTGATATGCAATATCTGAAATTATGGTGTGAAAAATAATGAGATATATCTTTACTTATTCATGGGTATGTAGTTATTTACATAAAAGTCAGGAAAATCTCACATTACTAAAGACGAGCTAAATTGAGATACTAGAACAACTGCTTTTCAAAAACACTCAAGGAAGTAAATACTGTAAATTTGTAAATCCTGTAAATGCTGTAAAATAATATCTCAAAACCTATTTTGTTTTAGTAGGTACTGTTCCATACTAGTCAACCCAGCAATTTTGCCTACAATCTCAAGAAAAGGCAGTTGTCGTGATATGCAATATCTGAAATTATGGTGTGAAAAATAATGAGATATAACTTTACTTATTCATGGGTATGTATAGAGAAATTAGCGAAACTTGCGGTGCACGTCATCAAAATTTATGACGTCACCACGTCGCCATGTTGCCACAGCAATTTTTTTTACTTGACATGACTGTTGGTTTGGATAGTAAATTTATAACTGAAAAGTATACATTTTCTTCGTCTTTCATGAATTTAGCTCTGAGGTTATTGTGAAATTCTTAAATAATCAAAAATATATAGATATTAGTATATACCAATAATTAGAAATGAAATAAAATCATAATGTGTTAGGATGAGTTAGTAGGTACATGGAATTTACTCATTTAGTCAGTGTGATTTTATTAGTATTATCATACATTTACATTACCTATACATATTACATTACACACTATAATGCTATTATACAATTATTATTTACAAACAAAATAGATATTAATATATTAATTATATTAGAAATTATGAAATTCTTAATTACAAACACATTTATATACACTAATTACAATTCATGTAGGATCATGTGTTCTAGGATGAGTAAGGTATATGGAATTTACTCACTTAGTCAGTGTCATTTTATAAGTTTTTCTAATTTGCCATTATGCATTCTTGTTAATTGAATTACATATCTGCAAGTGCTTTGACTTAATGCATTACTGTGTTATAAAAACTCACTGTCCAGCAAAGACCACAGGGAGGTGTGAGTATCCTTTGCCAGGAAAGGAGTGGAACAGGAAGTGTACACTTTCATATAAAGTGAAACCGAGTAGAGAATGGACTTGGCACAGCACAGAAAATACAAGATTGAAATTGAATTGTTGACCAAAATGACCTACAATGTAATATTAGGTAATACAAATACAGATGAGAAAGAATAGAGGGCAACACAGAACAAATTAATATGTGAGAAACAAACAACAATAAATAAGTAAAGTATCTGCTGCCAGAATATATGTGGCCATCAATTGAAACAAAGAAACCCAAATTAAGCCTACAATTAAAAAAGAATAAATAGAGAAATTTCAAATATAACTGAACTTTTGAGCAATTAGAGGAAACAACTACTTCGAGGGCAAATACCCCTACCGACATTGAATTACACCCCTAACTTCTCTCACCTGAACTCAGTTTAACATCTCAGTGATTTTTTATAAAGAATATATATTTCGGGATTAAAGGTGCATTTTTCTTTATAATAAATAGAGAAGTATGGAGGTCGGTACTGACATTGTTGTGAAAACTATAAGTATAGAGCCAAAAATATTAAGGAATACAGTAGAAAATAGAAGAAAACAAATAACATTAATAGATGACAAATCCAAAACAGAAAAGAAATATTTACACCTATGAAAATGAAATGGAAACACTGCTCTGAAGATAAGCTACAAACTACAAGTGTGATATAATAACTGATCTGCAACATTTGGATCAAGAAAGTGTACACTAAATTGGCAGGTGTAATTGGATCGAGGAGCGTAGAGACATTGTAGGGAGGTGCATGTCCAACGGCCTAGAATCTGGAATTCAAGCAGAATATTGTAGTTATGAAAGTCGCGGAAAGAAACACACCCCGGTCAACCCGTCGAAAGTGCTGTCTCTTATCAACTCTCTATTGGCAGCTTTACATGTGTCCATCGAGCCTTCATTTTATGTTTACCTAAAAAAAGTTTTACTATATAAATATTCATGCACTACAGTTACAATATAATAATATTCTAATAATACATTATGTGCACATACCTAGAGTAAGATGTATTTACTTTAGTCTGAATCTGATATAGGTAAAAGTGCGATACCAGACATATCAGGCTCGATTTTAGATTCACAGTCACTACAGATGACATGTTCGTGTAGATGTTAAATATTTCCTAAAAATCACTATCACTCTCTGAGTCACTGTTCAAGTCAATCACTAAGTTGTTAACTTCCATTCTATCAAACATTCGTTCACGATTCCACCATTTCTCAATTACTTGTTCTGTATGCTTGATGGAGTTCATCCAGACCACAGGTGTAATGGTAGACAATGCTTCTTTCCACATGTCCAAACAGTTATCGTTTGCATTTCCATCTCGACCTACGTGTTGGTTATAATAATTTTTCGCCACGCCCCATATCAACTCGATTGGATTGAATATACAATGATAGGGAGGAAGACGTAACACTCTATGGCCATATTGTTCAGCCATCTGATCCGTTAGGTATATCTTTTCTGGTTTATTTCTAGAAAAAAAAAATAAACAAACACAAATGTTTATATTTCATTTCTACTTACTGATTAACAATTTGAAGTAGTTCACTCTTTAACATTGTATGTTCAAATTGAAAGTTATGTTTTGTAAGCCAATCCTTTATAACAGGCTTTGTCGATCCACTTGTCGGAGCCTTATTTGCCAATGTACTGTGGTACGGTGCGTTGTCCATAATAATAACTGACGGTTCCTCCAAGTTTTTCAAAAGTTGATTCTCAAACCACAGCAAAAAGTTGTTTTGGTTCATTTCCCCATGATAGTCACCTTTGGATTTAGAGGAAAACACTAATTCAGCCCCAGGAATAAAACCATTCTTGTTACCAGCATGAAGAATGATATGTCTGCAATAATAAATCACTATTAATTAATACTTAAATCTTTCATAGCAATTCTGCGATGAGTTACTAACAAATAATATGACTTTAACAAAACCTAATCAAATGGCATTCTAACGTTTACCTTTTCCCATCAACTTTTGTGGTCTTTACACTCTTTCTGTTATCATCTTGCCACGAGTGAGCCAATGTTCCATTTTGGAATATCCAAGTTTCATCCAAATAAACAAAATTGAATGTGGATTCCTCTTTAATTTGTTGATACATTCTCAAAAATTGTATTCTTTTAAATGTAATATCTGGAAGTTCCATTAGCCCCCTCCGTGGATTATCCTTACTCCATTTGAAACCAATATCTCTTAAAAGGATACGAAGTGATGATTTACATCCCTCAAAGAGCTTCATATTCTCAAGTTTTTGATGAATACTTTCAAGAGTAACAGTTTTCTCTGAAATAATTACATTAAATTATCACTCATTTTAGTATATTGTATATGGTGAATACAATCAAGGATACAATGTAAAAAAACTTTCTTACTTCTTTTATACAGTTCGTAAATTTGATTGCGAATAGAACCAATATCAAGGTGATCTTGATTCGTGACTCCCTTCACATGTGGACGGTTT
This sequence comes from Cryptocephalus moraei, assembly GCA_946251905.1. Lineage (NCBI taxonomy): Eukaryota > Metazoa > Arthropoda > Insecta > Coleoptera > Chrysomelidae > Cryptocephalus > Cryptocephalus moraei. The sequence goes on along the minus strand of OX276465.1, from coordinate 16,020,467 downwards.
TTCTTCGGCGACTTTAAGACCACATCACTCTTCACTTTTTGCGAGATTCTACTCACAGTACACACACTGATCTTCAGTGCAGCTGAAACACGCTAAAAATATTTCCAATAAGGGCCATAGAAGCTTAATAACCAATAGTATCAATACTTTACCTCTCTAACGCAGTTTAACGGGAGTAAGGGGCCCCCATTATTTCGTTCCAGTTCAAAGTAACTGATTAGAGACGAGACCAGCTGCTGACATCGACTGTTCAATGGTTTAGGCATCTTATTGCAATTCCTTACACTCGAAAACACCCAAACACGTATTTAATTTACAATTTACCGAAGCGAGCAAATATTTCGAAGTATAACCTCAAAATCATAACAAAAGTTTCGTGCCAATACGTGAATCGTTCGGCAACAGTGTACACGGCTACCAACTTATATTTTATCGGCTAACATCCGACAGTGTGCTATCTCTTTTTAACTGGGATAACAGTGCGCTCTGTTTAAAGCAAATTTTTATCTTACACCAACGGCAATTGGCAATAAATGTGACGTCATTGATGACGGCACCGCAAGTTTTACTAATTTCTCTATAGGTATAGTTATTTACAAAAAAGTCAGAAAAATCTCACATTACTTAAGACAGGCTGAATTGAGATACGAGAACAACTGCTTTTCAGAAACACACAAGGAAGTAAATACTGTAAATTTGTAAATACTGTCAATGCTGTAAAATAATATCTCAAAATCTATTTTGTTTTAGTAGGTACTGTTCTATACTAGTTACGCCAGCAATTTTGCCTACAATCTCAAGAAAAGGCAGTTGTCGTGATATGCAATATCTGAAATTATGGTGTGAAAAATAATGAGATATGTCTTTACTTATTCATGGGTTTGTAGGTATATGTAGTTATTCACATAAAAGTCAGGAAAATCTCACATTACTGAAGTCGAGCTGAATTGAGATACGAGAACAGCTGCTTTTCAGAAACACACCAGGAAGTAAATACTGTAAATTTGTTAATACTATAAATGCTGTAAAATAATATCTCAAAATCTATTGTGTTTTAGTAGGTACTGTTCCATACTAGTCAACCCAGCAATTTTGCCTACAATCTCAAGAAAAGGCAGTTGTCGTGATATGCAATATCTGAAATTATGGTGTGAAAAATAATGAGATATATCTTTACTTATTCATGGGTATGTAGTTATTTACATAAAAGTCAGGAAAATCTCACATTACTAAAGACGAGCTAAATTGAGATACTAGAACAACTGCTTTTCAAAAACACTCAAGGAAGTAAATACTGTAAATTTGTAAATCCTGTAAATGCTGTAAAATAATATCTCAAAACCTATTTTGTTTTAGTAGGTACTGTTCCATACTAGTCAACCCAGCAATTTTGCCTACAATCTCAAGAAAAGGCAGTTGTCGTGATATGCAATATCTGAAATTATGGTGTGAAAAATAATGAGATATAACTTTACTTATTCATGGGTATGTAGGTATAGTTATTTACAAAAAAGTCAGAAAAATCTCACATTACTTAAGACAGGCTGAATTGAGATACGAGAACAACTGCTTTTCAGAAACACACAAGGAAGTAAATACTGTAAATTTGTAAATACTGTCAATGCTGTAAAATAATATCTCAAAATCTATTTTGTTTTAGTAGGTACTGTTCCATACTAGTTACCCCAGCAATTTTGCCTACAATCTCAAGAAAAGGCAGTTGTCGTGATATGCAATATCTGAAATTATGGTGTGAAAAATAATGAGATATGTCTTTACTTATTCATGGGTTTGTAGGTATATGTAGTTATTCACATAAAAGTCAGGAAAATCTCACATTACTGAAGACGAGCTGAATTGAGATACGAGAACAACTGCTTTTCAGAAACACACCAGGAAGTAAATACTGTAAATTTGTTAATACTATAAATGCTGTAAAATAATATCTCAAAATCTATTGTGTTTTAGTAGGTACTGTTCCATACTAGTCAACCCAGCAATTTTGCCTACAATCTCAAGAAAAGGCAGTTTTCGTGATATGCAATATCTGAAATTATGGTGTGAAAAATAATGAGATATATCTTTACTTATTCATGGGTATGTAGGTATATGTAGTTATTTACATAAAAGTCAGGAAAATCTCACATTACTGAAGACGAGCTGAATTGAGATACGAGAACAACTGCTTTTCAGAAACACACCAGGAAGTAAATACTGTAAATTTGTAAATACTGTAAATGCTGTAAAATAATATCTCAAAATCTATTGTGTTTTGGTAGGTACTGTTCCATACTAGTTAGCCCAGCAATTTTGCCTACAATCTCAAGAAAAGAAAGTTGTCGTGATATGCTATATCTGAAATTATGGTGTGAAAAATAATGAGATATATCTTTACTTATTCATGGGTATGTAGGTATATGTAGTTATTTACATAAAAGTCAGGAAAATCTCACATTACTGAAGACGAGCTGAATTGAGATACGAGAACAACTGCTTTTCAGAAACACACCAGGAAGTAAATACTGTAAAGTTGTAAATACTGTAAATGCTGTAAAATAATATCTCAAAATCTATTGTGTTTTGGTAGGTACTGTTCCATACTAGTTAGCCCAGCAATTTTGCCTACAATCTCAAGAAAAGAAAGTTGTCGTGATATGCTATATCTGAAATTATGGTGTGAAAAATAATGAGATATATCTTTATTTATTCATGGGTATGTAGGTATATGTAGTTATTTACATAAAAGTCAGGAGAATCTCACATTACTGAAGACGAGCTGAATTGAGATACGCGAACAACTGCTTTTCAGAAACACACGAGGAAGTAAATACTGTAAATTTATAAATATTGTAAATGCTGTAAAATAATATCTCAAAATCTATTTTGTTTTAGTAGGTACAGTTCCATACTAGTTAGCCCAGCAATTTTGCCTACAATCTCAAGAAAAGGCAGTTGTCGTGATATGCAATATCTGAAATTATGGTGTGAAAAATAATGAGATATATCTTTACTCATTCATGGGTATGTAGGTATATGTAGTTATTTACATAAAAGTCAGGAAAATCTCACATTACTGAAGACGAGCTGAATTGAGATACGAGAACAACTGCTTTTCAGAAACACACAAGGAAGTTAATACTGTAAATTTGTAAATACTGTAAATGCTATAAAATAATATCTCAAAATCTATTTTGTTTTAGTAGGTACTGTTCAATACTAGTTAGCCCAGCAATTTTGCCTACAATCTCAAGAAAAGGCAGTTGTCGAAAATACTTGTCAATTTTCTGTTTCTTAAATTTTTTTCAAAATCCACTTCACGAATTTTTTTTTAAACTTTAAATATTTATTCTACTATTGAATATGTATAAAAAAGTTTTCTAACGTTTTTGACTAAATCTTCTGTGAAGGATACTTTATACTTGTGGATTTTTGGTTTTTTGTATTATTCTCGGAATGCGTTCCAAGAATTGTTTGCAAACTTTAAAAATTTATTGTGCAATTAAATATGTATACAAAGGTTTGTAACGTTTTCGGCCAAATCTTCTGTGAAGCGCACTTCATACTTGTGGTTTTTCGGTTTTTGAATATTTCTCAAAATTTGCTACAATAATTTATTTTGGAGCAAGCAACCAACACTACAAACAATTATAACACGAGTTGCCACCAAACGGCTAGCACGGTGCGATATTTGGCCGTCCGTCTCGTTCGTTTTTTCGATATTAACACCTCTCAACGATCCAGCGCTTCGAGCAAAGCTTTCCCACAATACTTTTCTTCACCATACCTACTCCTATTTCGTTTCGTATTAATTAACAGGACTCTCCTTTATTTTCTCCCCTGTAGCATTTTTCTCACCTCTAATGGTGGATTGTGCGCGACACCCGATAGCTATCGGACAAAAGCAAAATTGATTAATGGACACGCAGACGGCCACTGGCCACTCTTTGATTTATCTGCCCGCTTATTGAATTAGTTTAATTAGATGGCGTGTAATGTAAATGAATCGGCCGGCGACCGTGTAGGCAGGATCGGTCGAGGTTGTTAATGCAATTATAGATGGAAAAGTGCGGTAATTGGGAAGCCTCGGTTGAAAATTCGATAAGGCTAATTTAGATTGAGAAGTTAGAGAAGATTGGGAGTATGTATATGTATGTGTGAAGGAATTTGATAATTGCTTGCCCTAATTAAAGATTATTTCATAATTACAATTTTCCACGCATTGAAAATTTTTTGATAACTACCAAGTACTATACGTATTTTAATTTCTAGTTTATTGCGTTTCTATCGAAAATAAGGAAAGTTTGCAGTACATATATTCTACAATTAATCTATTTCAAAATAAGTACCTAATAAGTTCTAAGATTTTCATTACAGACGATGAAATTTACGACACTTTAGGTAATGGCTATAATTTTGATCAACCTGTTGTGTCTTCTATAAAAAACACATTTTAATCAAGATTTATAAATGCAAGCTTAATTCCGCATTAGAAGTAATGGCGAACCATAATAATAAATGTAAATATCGAAAAGCAGATGTCACCATTTATGATATACACACGTAGGTACCTAGTTGTACATAGGGTTTAATGGGAATCACGGAATAATATAAATGCTAATGAACAGCATGTTATGGGAAATTTAAATCAAATAATACCATTGGTAATGAAAGTTTAACGTAATTATTACATTACATAATAGGTAATGTAGACAGTACAGTATTATGAATTATTGTACAAGTTTTCAGTATTTGTACGTATTTTATATGTCGTAAGTAAAGCATATCTAAATTTATTAACATAATATTATGTTAGTAGCACACCAATATTATGACAATATTGTGTTATAATGGGCCATTATACATATTAAATATTGGACCAATAATAAATGTGAACATTTGACAATATTGCCAGAAGGTTGTGCATTAAATATTGTGTTTTAATATTGTTACAAAATTGTTTATCAATATTTTTCCAATTTCGATGTACAATATTCTGCCAATATTGAAAAGCAACATCGGATTTTTTTTCAAAGCCAGACTTAAGTGTTATTAATTATGCTAATTAAGTTTCATTCATTTTCAGGTAATTTTTTAGCAAATTGCTAGAGTACTCGTTAAGTGTGACACTATCTTCAGCGTGTCACCGTGAATTTTGGTAAAAATTCAAGGATCAAAATGTACTTTAATGTTATCTTATCATAAACACAATAATAATAATTCCCGCGTGGTTGTCCCGGTGATTGCGAGCGTTTACGAGAAATAATCAAATTTTTCAAGGAGTACCGTTGTCCATCGAGACCTTTAAGATGGTTATCTTAACGCCCGAAACGGCGTAATATTACATTACGTCCCTGATTACTTGCACGTCCCATAACAGAAAATACCATTATTAATTACCTCAATTAAATTCAGACAGTAATTACTGAACGAAATCTAAAACATTTTCGAGTGTTGTTGAATTTCCTGAAAACATTTCCAGTTCAATTAAGGTAACGAGTGTCGTCATGGGGACGTTTTTAAGTTACTACCTGAATAAAATACACGGGCGACAATATCGTTAATTAGGAGAAATCATAACGCGGCATTCGTTCGGTCTCGATGTTGTAAATATGCGAGTATTATCTCGATATGGTATCAAGACTTCTAAAAGTCACAACGGGGTGCCAGACTGGTTCCATAGCCTGCCTAGGACCATATTAATTCAATTAAATTTTATATTGCATGCCTGAAATGCCTCCTAGCTGCACTATAAATACGGAGCACTTAGACGATATCTTATATTTTAAGGTATTCGGAGTCTATTATGTTTTCTACGGCTTGTCATATATTTCCTTTTTTATATTCGCTCCCGACGAATATTTCACCGGGCCCATTCCGAGATAGATTTTGTAATCAAATATCAACCGGTGGAGATTTTTATTTATCGCCGTGGGATTTTGTTAATGGGCCGTTGTGACACATTCTCGGATTTATCGATGTTCCCTGTTTTTAATAAATCCAGAATTATTATTTATTCGATGGTGAAAAATTAGAATAGGCCCGATATTCGAGTAACGGCGAACTTCTGTTCCTGGCGGATTTTAATAAATCGCCGCTTATCCATATGTCGACGACTTCCCGCATGCAGGTCGCCTAAAGGTCCTAATTTAATTTACAACTATTAAATTTTATTTAACATCTTGCTACAGACTAGTTTCGTATATGGAAAACTGCTTAATTTATCTCATTAACTCTGTGTTATGCGGCTAATTAAATACACTTAAAACGTATGCTGAGTATTACATTTCATTAAATGATATGTTAAAAAACTTTAATTGAATTTGATTTTATTACCAAAACGTCGTTAAATTAATCCCATACTTATAATAAATTATAATTTTTAATTACGTAATTCGTAACATTTTAACAGAAGCCATTTACAATAAGAGAAACACATATTTTCCTTATTGCACTACTGTGTGTACAATACTCTATATTCACAACGATTAATAATATTTTTTAAATACACTGATATCAAAAATACCTTTGTCAAGAGTGGTCATAACATGACTAAAGTCACTAGATATGTAAAGTACCGCAAACTCCGCCATTTTGGGCAAAAATTTGGCGCCAAATTTGAATTGCTAATGTTAAATAAAAATCAATTTTGTACTGTATTGCTAAAAAAAGCACAACTGTATCAACATGATGCGTTAATCAATAAAAATCAATAAAACAAGCAAGCATTGTTTTCATTATTTATTGTTAGCAATTCAAATTTGGCGCCAAAATTTTTTGCCCAAAAATGGCGGAGTTTGCGGTACTTTATATATCTCCTGACTTAAAACATGATTGTCTCGAAGCTCCCTCTACATTTGTGTAAATCATAATATGCCAAATATATATATATATATATATATATATATATATATATATATATATATATATGTATATATATATATATATATATATATATATATATATAACAACGAGTTTATTACGGCTGTCGCCGTTTCTCGCATCCTAGCTTCCTAGCTTCTTCCTTCACCTCCCACCACTACATGGGTTGATCGATAAACTCCATTTGGAGTATTCTTCGTCTATTTTCCGTAACATGTAGTGTATATCATCCTGATCTTCTGCAAGTATTACTTGGTCATCCGCAAAATGTAAGCTGTACAATTTATGATCTCCAATTGGAATGCCCATTGGTTCACATTTTTTTTCCAAGTTTCTAAAACCCCCTCCAGATAAATCTTAAAGAGTGTAGGTGCAATGCAGCAGCCTTGGCGAAGTCCTTTGGTCACCTTTATCCCCTCTGTCACTCTTTGTCCAACCTTTATTGAACTAGTCATATCTTCGTATAACTCCCTCACGGCATTAATGTAAATCGGTGGAATTCTCTTATCTTCTAGCACTTGCCACAACTTGGCTAATGGGACACTATCATACGCTTTTTGAAGGTCAATAAATACCAAATGTGTCTCCATATTGTGTTCCAAACGCTTTTCTATTGTTTGTTTTAGACAGAACACATTGTCTATACAAGAACGACCAGTACGAAAGCCACTCTGATCTTCAGCAAACAATCTTCAGTTCGGCTTTTAATTATCTTTCCGTACAACCTACAAATTGAGTTTGTTACACTAAGCCCTCGGTAATTCGTACAATCCTTTCTATCGCCTTTGTTCTTGTATGGATTGCTGATATATGCAGTTTTCCATTCTGGGGGTAGCTCTTCCCCTCTCAAGAATAAATTAAAGATATAAGCCAATAGCTGAAATAGTTTGTAAGGGCCATTTTTAATCAGTTCTATGGGCACTCCCCCCGGTCCTGGAACCTTTCCATTTTTCATGCCGTTAGCATGTCTTCTAATTTCTTCTGGTGTTATTTCAGTTTCTTCGCAGTAGGAAATATCATATTTTTCATTGCCAATATCTTGAAATTCTGCTCGATCTTCTGTCAGCATTTTTCCATAGTATTCTACCCATTTTTCCGGGGAAATCAGATTTAACCTACTGCGTTCTTTACCATCTCTTCTACTACCTTTAATTGTTTTCCAAGCTTCTTTACTTCTAGTGTTGCCCAAAAAATGCTCTACGTTATGGCAGGCTTTATTCCACATCTCGTTTTTTGCTTTATTTACCGCTTTTTTTACTTCGTTATTTAAGCTGTTGTACAGTTGCAGATCGTTGATGTCCTTTGTCGCTAGCCATTTATTGTACATATATTTCTTTTTTCCCACAAGGTCTTCTATTTCATTATTCCACCATTCATATATATATATATATATATATATATATATATATATATATGATATGTCAAATCATTTTGCTAAATTTTTTTAATCTTACGCAGTTTCTGAACTGTAGCTCTCACCACACAGCACAAAGCTTATGTGATTATTAGTAGTTTATTGCTATTTTACAGCTAAAATAAGTAGGTAACACATTTATAAGTTGTTGATGATGTCAGTGTAGCTATACAATTACAGAATTATTTCAAAAGGATGATTTAAGCTAAGAAACCCGTTTTACGTTCCATGACAACCCTTGATCAAGATATTTTTTAATATCACGGCATTCAACGTATTAAACTTGTGTTAAGTGATTGATTTTTGTAGCTAAATATTACAAAACACGTCGAGTTTATTTTTGAGTTAAAAGTTAAATCTCACAAACTTCCCAAGTTGTCACTATCCAATTTTCAGGCAAACATCAATTAGTTTAAATTAGTTACTTCAGTTTTTGGTTATATTCAGTAATTAATCAGATAAAACTTGCCTTCTTGAAGCCAAACATATTGCTTTCCACCATGATTTATTGGCGACTGGTAACTGGTTTTCCATGAAATCATTATAATTTTTTTTATTTTTCATTATTTCTAATATTACTGTAATGACAATTGTAATTTATGCCTAATTAATTATGTTAAATAATGTAGTGACTATTTCTTCAAAGGGCAGTCACAAATTCGCTTAAAACTTGTCTTCTGATGAAGCTAAATATTTTTTCCATTCCACGGTAATACCATTAAATTAATTTAATTTTTCTTAATTTTGGATATTTTTGTATATTTTTCTTAATATTTTTCATATTGTAATATTTTTGTAATATAAATTTTTATTTATGCAATTGAGAGAATGTTGTGCTGCTATACAGGGTGTTAGTGGTTTGACTGCCTTTATTTTAATAGATGATAGTATTCATCAAAACAAACAAAAAACCTTATATAACGGGGGTCCTAAAACCAACCGTTTTCGAGAAAACTCGAGTTATTTTATCAAGGCATTTCACCACAACTTGGCAACACCGACAATAAAAGATACGTATACATGTAAACAGCTGTGCGGGGTCAATGCTTCGCGACGCGTGCGATAAATTCGCGGTGTTGCCACACCACATCATAGCCACTTTATCGAGTTGTATTGATCGGAAATATTTTTTTATTCTTTAAAGAAAAAGATGTTTTAGATTAAACATAAATACATTAAAACGATACATATTATGGTCATTTCATGTACAAAATTATTTTAAATTCTTTAACAAAACTGAATTTTTACACCTTAAAATTGGAAATTTGCTAATTTTTTTCGCGAAAACGGCTGGTTTTAGGACCGCTGTTATATAAGGTTTTTTTGTTTATTTTGGAGAATACTATCACCTGTTAAAATAAAGGCAGTCAAACCCCTAACACCCTGTATATAAAATGTTAATCAATGTAGTATTTATTTCTTTAAAAGTTCTTTCACAAATTCACTTAAGAGTTGCCTTTTTTGGAGCTAAATATATATTTTTCCATTTCCACGGTAATTTCATGAGCTCAATTAATTTTTTTTTAAATCTGTCTTATTTCTATTATTGTCGTAATGTAAATTACAATTTTTGCAAATTGACAGACAGTTGTGCTGTTACATATAAAATGTTAATTAGTGTAGTTTTTTTGGAGCTATATAATATATTTATATTCCTGCATTAAAAATGGATGGTGGAATAATGAAATAGAAGACCTTGTGGGAAGGAAGAAATATATGTACAATAAATGGCTAGCGACAAAGGACATTAACGATCGGCAACTGTACAACAGCTTAAATAACGAAGTAAAAAAAGCGGAAAATAAAGCAAAAAACGAGATGTGGAATAAAGCCTGCCATAACGTAGAGCATTTTTTGGGCAACGCTAGAAGTAAAGAAGCTTGGAAAACAATTAAAGGTAATAGAAGAGATGGTAAAGAACGCAGTAGGTTAAATCTGATTTCCCCGGAAAAATGGGTAGAATACTATGGAAAAATGCTGACAGAAGATCGAGCAGAATTTCAAGATATTGGCAATGAAAAATATGATATTTCCTACTGCGAAGAAACTGAAATAACACCAGAAGAAATTAGAAAACATGCTAACGGCATGAAAAATGGAAAGGCTCCAGGACCGGGGGGAGTGCCCATAGAACTGATTAAAAATGGCCCTTACAAACTATTTCAGCTATTGGCTTATATCTTTAATTTATTCTTGAGAGGGGAAGAGCTACCCCCAGAATGGAAAACTGCATATATCAGCAATCTATACAAGAACAAAGGCGATAGAAAGGATTGTACGAATTACCGAGGGCTTAGTGTAACAAACTCAATTTGTAGGTTGTACGGAAAGATAATTAAAAGCCGAACTGAAGATTGTTGGCAAGATGCTGAAGATCAGAGTGGCTTTCGTACTGGTCGTTCTTGTATAGACAATGTGTTCTGTCTAAAACAAACAATAGAAAAGCGTTTGGAACACAATATGGAGACACATTTGGTATTTATTGAACTTCAAAAAGCGTATGATAGTGTCCCATTAGCCAAGTTGTGGCATGTGCTAGAAGATAAGTGAATTCCACCGATTCACATTAATGCCGTGAGGGAGTTATACGAAGATATGACTAGTTCAATAAAGGTTGGACAAAGAGTGACAGAGGGGCTAAAGGTGACCAAAGGACATCGCCAAGTCTGCTGCATTGCACCTACACTCTTTAAGATTTATCTGGAGGGGGTTTTAGAAACTTGGAAAAAAAAAGTGAACCTATGGGCATTCCAATTGGAGATCATAAATTGTACAGCTTACATTTTGCGGATGACCAAGTAATACTTGCAGAAGATGAGGATGATATACACTACCTGTTACCGGAAAACAGACGAAGAATACACCAAATGGGGTTTATCGATCAACCCATCAAAAACAGAGTATGTAGTGGTGGGAGGTGAAGGAAGAAATTTAGAACTAAGAGACACAAATCGGAAATACTGACACTTATAAATATCTCGGTGTAAGCATTACAAATGATTGGCGGAACACAAAGGAAATAGCAATTAGAATTGGACAAGGTCATTCAGCAATACGTCAACTAAATAGTATATTCTGGAATAACCACCTCACTCGGAACACAAAAATTAGAATATACAAAAGTATCACAGAAAGTATTGCTACATATGGTTCAGAGCTTTGGATAATAAATAAAAAAGACGCCTCCAAAATAAAAGCAATGGAAATGAACTGCTGGCGTAGATGTTGCCAATTAACCAGAAAGGACAAAATAAGGAATGCTGACATCAGAGAGCGTATGGGCATAGACATCGACATCCTGGAAGCTATAGAATGCAAAAGGCTGAAAGGGTATGGCCATGTCGAGAGGATGAATGATCAACGATGGCCAAAGCGAATGCTACAGTGGGTCCCCACCAACCGCAGGAGAAGGGGTAGACCAAGAATATTGTGGAGAGAAGAAGTAAACGGTGCAATGGAAGATAGAGGTCCAACCAAGACCGCATTTGTAGTTTTTCTACAATTCTATTGTAGCATTCTTAATTTTGTACCTATTTCTAATATTTTTGTAATATAAATTGTAATTTAGGCAACTGGCAGAAAGTTGTGCTGTTATAAATAAAATGTTGTTTAATGTAGTGATTACTTCTTCAAAAATGTCGTCACAAATTCACTTAAAACTTGCCATTTCGAAGCCAAATATATATTTTTGACATTTCAGGATATTTCCATGAAATTAATTTAATTTTTCTTTATTTGTAATATTTTTGTAGCATAAATTGTAAGTTATGTAATTCATAAAAATCTTGTGATGTTACATATAAAATATTAATTATTGTAATGATTATTTCTTTGAAAATGTCGCCGCACGTCCAATTTTCAGGACACCATAAATTAATTCCCTTAACACTTTTTAAAATTTTGAAACCAAATATTTTTTTCCTTATGCGGTAATTTACTGGAGGCTGCTGATTGAATTTTCCATAAAATACATTTTGCACCTACTTCTAATTTTTTGTAACATAAATTGCAATTAATGCAATTCCCATAATGCTGTATATTGTTGTATATGAAATATTAATTAATGCAGTGATTACTAGTTTTCGCCTGAAACGGTTTAAACATTTCTTTTAAGTTTAAAATTAAATTTCCTCGCTCAGTTCGAATTATTAAACGGAAATTCCGATGTTGATTCCACATCTGCCTCAAAGACTATCCGTGTAGTGCACATCCTCAAACGTTTTGATGTGAGATTTAATTAGCAAGTCACTGAGAACGGAACACATTTCAGCTTAGTTATTATGTTAACTTCTGACAGATGTTCACGATTTAGTCCTTTTCATGAAGAGCGGCCGTGGAGAATCCAACGGTGCGATGAGTTTTGATAGCGGTAATTAGTCATTTTTTCTTATAAATTTTTTTTCCTTCCTTCGCCAGTCTCTTTCATCTCGCAAACGGAAAATAATCTAAGATAGATTGATGGTGTTTGTTTTGGGCCAAATGGTTCGTTAAATGTTGCGTTGGACGATAAAATTAATTACGCGACGCGGATATCTCTCGAAAATACAGCCGCATTACAAATATTTTGACGTTGGGAATATTTATTTTAATATTGATACTAGAAAACTTAGTAATTTTACAAGTAATAACGAAGCTCGTCGTTTAATTCATGGAAGGTGTTACACTTCTCTTGTACCATTCCAATGTAGCAGCAATGAGTACTTATTAGTAATACAGAAATGAGAAACTCACTAACACAGAATATAAAACTGGAAACTTGTCTAGGCTAAGCGGTGGCAATTGTGGTACGTCGTATTAATTTTCAATTATTCACTGGTAATTTAGTTCCTAATTTAGAGAAAACCTATTCTATAAATCGATTTATAGAGGTTGCTTGAAAACAATTCAGTACTCCTGAAGGATATTGCGTGGCTCATTTAACAACCAAGCGGCGCCGTGGACGATGCATACTCACTTCACCGCTTCCATTATTTTCCATAAGCTTCTCTACGATCGTTGATACTAGTCCTTCTTCCAGATATTCGGTTATAAGATCTCTATAGTTTGTTTGACTTATTTGTTAGTTGTGACCTGACACATTGGTTTTATGACACGGAACGTCGATTTAAGACACATTATTAGGCACAGGTACCAATACACTTCCCTACGTCCATACAATTTTCAGAAAACCAATATCAGTGTAATTCAAAAGAAACTAAAACGGCATCTTAGTAGTGACGTCATGCTAGCCACGGCATCATATTCACCCATGTGTTTTAGCAGTACAAGAACCTCGCATTAAGAAAACTAGCTTTCTAAAAAAGGATTTCAACAATTTGGTACATTAACAATATAATATAGTAGTACTATACATTTGATCAATGAATCCTTATTCTTCAGCCTGATTAAATTTCCCCTTCTCTCTAGAAAGACTTAAAATTTCTGTCATAACCAGCACAATAATTTCGGTATTCAACGTCCGAAGTGTCATCGTCGACATCATCGTCCCCTTTTTGTGAATTCCTCCTCCGTCACGTCCGGTCGGTTCAACAGCCATTCCGCCATCGCCACATAAATCAGTTGGGACACGCGTTACAGGTAGCGCGAGCGCCTGCATTTGCAAAATCTAATTTAAATACAGGATGCGCCGTCATTATGGGATTTTACTTGAGAATCCGACTGGGATCCGACGGTCTCGTCATAACGATAACCGCGTGGTCTGGAATAGAAGTGCCATAGGTGCGACTCGAATCGGAAAGATGGCGTGTGACTCACGAGATTAATTGCACTAAGTGATTGAGAGTCCATTAGGGACTTGTGAATCATTCGAGATGATTCAAAGTACAGGCGAGTTCTAATCAGCAGAAAGATATGTGTGGGTGTCTCGATACTTATAAAAGATCTTTCACTCGAATTGTAGAACCTCTTAGCTCTTATCAGATTAAACTGTGCATCGAAAGGCAAGAAGAATAGTAAATTTGTTAGAAATAACGCAAACGTACCTCTCTGTCGCTTGTTCTCGCTCTCGCTTGCACGCACGGCTCACATCGGTTGTGTGCTGCCGCTGTCTCTCTTTCACTCGGACGCATCGTCCGATAGAGAGATAGATGCGTCGCAATCCAAACGCAAAGGTCGATCTCTGTCACTTGTTCTCGCTCTCGCTTCCACGCATAAGGCGTAACGTTACAAGGTGTGTGTAGCCCGCTCATCGATTTATAATAGTTAAAAGTGATAAATTCACAAAGATTCATTAAACAAAAATAACATGTTTATAAAGGGAGGAAATAGGTATATTAGTGTAACTTTGTTGAGTAGGTGCATTACCGTTTTAGTACGTTTGTTTCACCATATACTAAATTGTGAATTGCAATGACATTTTGCACCAAATCAACTTTTACTTTTAGATGAAATTCTGGTATAATTTTTTAGTAAGGGACCATATTTTCTCAGGCCATAATAACCTGATGAAAATTTTTGTTTAATACGTAATGACATTTTAATCAAATAATACACAATATGTAATATTGCAAATGAAATGGATTTTATTACCTTCAGACAATCGCACCTAATTCCACCTGCAGATATAAAATTCGTATGATTGGATATTACGCCAAACCCAATCAATACTGATATTAAATAGACAGAGAAAGTTGTTAAATAGCTATTATATGTACACTAAGTAGTTGTTTGAGAAGGCGTGTCGCAGGTTTTATTCGAGAGAAATCCGAGGAGAGTTAGAGAAATAAATTGGTTTCAAGAACATTGCATAGCGTATTTGACTATTGTATTTACAGTGTTTGTACAAATTAGGGAAAATATCTCTAATGACATTAATGTAATTTGGTCAAAAAAATATAAAGAGAATTGAAAGTGATAAGTATTAATCAATATTAGAGAAAAAATATCAGCACCTGTCGCAGGATACCTTAATAAAAATTTTATTGCCGCAATAAATTATGATAGCCAAATTTTAATTCATAAAAGTGTGTCATATTATCCTATAGTAAATATTGCACAATGATAACCTTAGTGTAATATTTTATTTTTTAATAACGGATCTTATAAAGTTAAAACCATTAGCAAGTTTTTTTTTAATATTTGTACTCAATTAATGAATACACAAGTGTTTGTATTTTCGTAGGCTACAACGTAGTGGAGTAGGTAATAACTAAATTTCTGCATTCGTATCAATTGCAATAATTTAAGTTCTCAAAATATTTTAAAAATATTATTCTCTCTTTACTTAAGACAAACATGTACAGAGTTAATAGCCAAATTCATAATTTCAGAAAGTAACTCGGTTTTTCATGAATTTATGAAAAGAGATATTTTTAACAAGTTGCAGCATGCACTTTATGAATATTTAAATCACCGCGGTGCCCTTATAAGCCCTCATTGAATTTAGAGATTAAAGGTATTAGGTATAGGTAAAGGAGTATATTACCTGTAAAAAAGCCGTTCAAGTGTGCAGAGTTTTAATGTGCATGAAATGAAGTTGCACCATACGACAAATTTAATTACTCAATTACATACTTAATTTGCATGATAATCGTTGTTTATTAGCGAGTGTCTAAAATCTATGCGCATACGTATAGGATATAAATTTATTTTACGAAACTTGATGAAGTGTGAAAAATTGAAACAAGTGTCAGAAGCATGTATGATTTCTCTATAGAAAAAATAAAATATGATGAAAAAGTACAATTTCAGTTTTTAATTTACTTAGGTATTTCATTTTAATATATACGTATAGCTATATTTTTTAATTAGGTAACAAATTAGTAAACTTATTAAAGGAACATCATGTAAGAAATAAAAACAAAAAATGATTTAAACATGAGGCTATTAGGAACTTCCAAAATGGCGATGTGTCTATCAACTACTTTTTCGTATTTAATTATAAATATTTGGTAGTACAATAAATATTCAATGTTTCAAAGTAGGGAAGATTTAGCTAAAAATATTATTAGGCTTGATTATATATGTTGAATAACAGAATAAGCAATTTAAGCTTTAAAACAAATTTGGAGGTGTATTTAGAAAAAAAAAAATCTGAATACAATTGCCCCTCAAAGACGATTTGGTCAAAAACAGTCAGAAATGTTAGTAACTTAATTCGAAAATGTATGTAAAGTTGGTGGGCCACTCTCCTCAGGCCGGCAAAGCAAAATAGTGGATTTTGTGTCTTTTTTGTAGCGAAAAAACGAATTTTGTAGATTTTGACCAGCCGGAGCTACAAAAGGTATGCTAACTTAAACTTAAGTTAGAGGCCACCGCTATACTCATACACGAAATGTAGTAGGATGCTCTTGTTTGCACAGGAATTTGTGTCTTTAGATGTACTTAAAAGTCCCGTGGTCAAAAAATTTTTTGGACACATTTGGCCAATTTTGGCCAAAAATGACGAGATGTTCAATCATCTCCCGCGATTCAATTTCATGATAGAGTAGCTATCTTGAGAATCATTTGGCACTGGGAAACCTTCTGCTAATTGGCCGAAAAAACGGGCAAAAATGGCCAGAAATGGCCAAATATTCGGAAATGACTTATTTCTGCCAAAACATGGGAAATCTTGTATATACGTCGACAGGTCGAACATGTGGTACATAGAGATTTCAGAAACGCTAGCAGGGGGTCAAACACAAATGTCCAGAAATGGCCGAAAATTCTAAAATAACTAATTTCGGCCAAAACGTGCTAAATTCTGTATATACTTCTACAGTTTGAAAATGTGGGCGCCGGAATTTTCAGACGCACTATTGGTGGATCCAGTGGACCATTCTACCCACTGAAATTCCCCTGAGAGTGCAGGCCTGTGGAGCTACAAATTCTAAAATGACCTATTTCGGCCTGTAGAAGTATATATAGGATTTAGCAATTTTTGGCCCAAATAGGTCATTTTAGAATTTGTAGCTCCACAGTCCCGCAGTCTCAGGCGAATTTCAGTGGCTAGAAGGGTCCATTGGATCCACCAATAGTGACTCTGATAATTCCGGGGCCCGCATTTTCGAACTGTACAAGTATATACAAGATTTAGCACTTTCTGGCCGAAATAGGTCATTTTAGAATTTGTAGCTCCACAGGCCCGCAGTCTCAGGTAAATTCCAGTGGCTAGAATGGTCCATTGGATTCTCTCACAGTGTGTCTGAAAATTTCGGGGCCCACATTTTCGAACTGTAGAAGAATATACAGGATTTAGCTCGTTTTGGCCGAAATAAGTCATTTTAGAATTTGTAGCTCCACAGGCCCGCAATCTCAGGTGAATTTCAGTGGCTAAAGGGGGCCATTTGATCCACCAATAGTGTGTCTGAAAATTCCGGCCATCACATTTTCGAACTGCAGAAGTATATACAGGATTTACCACGTTTTGACCGAAATAGGTCATTTTAGAATTTGTAGCTCCACAGGCCCGCAGTCTCAGGTGAATTCTAGTAGCTAGAAGGATCTATTGCATCCTCCCATAGTGTGTCTGAAGATTACGGAGCCCACATTTTCGAACTGTAGAAGTATATACAGAATTTAACACGTTTTGGCCCAAAATAGGTCGTTTTAGAATTTGTAGCTCCACTGGCCCGCAGTCTCAGGTGAATTCCAATGGCTAGAACGGTCCATTGGATTCACCAATAGTGTGTCTGAAAATTTCGGGGCCCACATTCTCGAACTGTAGAAGAATATACAGGATTTAGCAGGTTTTGGCCGAAATAAGTCATTTTAGAATTCGTAGCTCTACAGGCCTACAGTCTCAGGCGAATTTCAAAGGATAGAAGGGTCCATTGGATCCACCAATAGTGTGTCTGAAAATTTCGGCCCCCACATTCTCGAACTGTAGAAGTATATACAGGATTTAACACGTTTTGCCCGAAATAGGTCATTTTAGAATTTGTAGCTCCACAGGCCCGCAGTCTCAGGCGAATTTCAGTGGCTAGAACGGTCCACTGAATCCACCAATACTGTGTATGAAAAGTACTGGGCCCACATTTTCGAACTGTAGAAGAATATACAGGATTTACCACGTTTGGGCCGAAATGGGACATTTTAGAATTTGTAGCTCCACAGGCCTGCAGTCTCAGACGAATTCCAGTGGCTAGAAGGGTCTATTGGATCCTCCCATAGTGTGTCTGAAAATTCCGGCGCCACATTTTCGAACTGTAGAAGTATATACAGGATTTACCACTTTTTGGCCGAAATAGGTCATTTTAGAATTCGTAGCTCCACAAGCCCGGAGTCTCAGGTGAATTCCAGTAGCTAGAAGGGTCCATTGGATCCTCCCATAGTGTGTCTGAAAACTCCGGGTCCACATTTTTGAACTGTAGAAGTATATACAGAATTTAGCACGTTTTTACCGAAATAAGTCATTTTAGAATTTGTAGCTCCACAGGCCCGCAGTCTCAGGCGAATTTCATTGGCTAGAAGGGTACATTGGATCCTCCAATAGTGTATCTGAAAATTCCGGGGTCCACATTTTCAAATTATACAAGTATATACAGGATTTACCACGTTTTAGTCGAAATAGGTCATTTTAGAATTTGTAGTTTCACATGCCCGCAATCTCAGGTGAATTTCATTTGCTAGAAGGGTCCACTGGATTCGCCAATAATGTGTCTGAAAATTCCTGGGCCAACATTTTCGAACTGTAGAAGAATATACAGGATTTACCACGTTTTGGCCGAAATAGGTCATTTTAGAATTTGCAGCTCCACGGGCCCATAGTCTCAGGTGAATTTCAGTGGCTAGAAGGGTCCATTGAATTCTCCCATAGTGTGTTTGAAAATTCCGGCGCCCACATTTTCGAAATGTAGTAGTATATACAGGATTTACCACTTTTTGGCCCAAATAGGTCATTTTAGAATTTGTAGCTCCACAGGCCCGAAGTCTCAGGCGAATTTCAGTGGCTAGAACGGTCCACTGAATCCACCAATACTGTGTATGAAAATTCCTGGGCCCACATTTTCGAACTGTAGAAGAATATACAAGATTTACCACGTTTTGGCCGAAATAAGTCATTTTAGAATTTGTAGCTCTACAGGCCTGCAGTCTCAGGCGAATTTCAGTGGATAGAAGGGTCTACTGGATCAACCAATAGTGTGCCTGAAAATTCCGGGGCCCACATTTTCGAACTGTAGAAGAATATACAGGATTTAATACGTTTTGACCGAAATAAGTAATTTTAGAATTTGTAGCTCCACAGGCTCGCAGTCTCAGGCGAATTCCAGTGGCTAGAAGGGTCCACTGGACCCTCGAATAGTGTGTCTGAAAATCTCGGGGCCCACATTTTCGAACTGTAGAAGAATATACAGAATTTAGCACGTTTTGGCCGAAATAAGTCATTTTAGAATTTGTAGCTCCACAGGCCTGCAGTCTCAGGTGAATTCTAGTGGCTGGAAGGGTCCATTGGATCCTCCCATTGTGCCTCTGAAAATTCCGGATTTGCCCACATTTTCGAACTGTAGAAGAATATACAGGATTTACCACGTTTTGGCAGAAATAAGTAATTTAAAATTTGTAGCTCCACAGGCCCGCAATTTCAGGTGAATTCCAGTAACTAGAAGGGTCTACTGGATCCTCCCATAGTGTGTCTGAAAATTCCGGCGCCCAGATTTTCGAACTGTAGAAGTATATACAGGATTTAGCACGTTTTGGCCGAAGTAAGTCATTTTAGAAGTTGTAGCTCCACAGGCCTGCAGTCTCAGGTTCGGCCAATTAACAGAAGGATTCCCAGTGCCAAATGATTCTCAAGATTGCTACTATATCATGAAATTGAACCGCGAGTGATGATTGAACATTTTTGGCCAAAATTGGCCAAATGTGTCCAAAAAATTTTTTGACCCCGGGACTTTTAAGTACCTACTTCTAAAGACACAAATTCCTGCGCAAACCAGAGCATCTTATTACATTCCCTGTATGAATTATAGCGGTGGCAGTTAACTTAAGTTTAAGTTAGCCCACTTTTTGTAGCTCCTGCTGGTCAAAAGCTACAAAATTTGTTGTGTCGCTACAAAAAAGACACAAAATCTTAACTATTTTGCTTTGCCGGCCTGAGCAGGGTGGCCCGCCAACTTTACATACATAATTCGAAAAACCAATTACCATAAATGGGTTTACAATAGTACTTGTCATGAATCAGTGGTTAATATGAGAAAATTGAAAAATGTTATTTGTTGGAACAAACCTAACTATGCAGAATTAAAATCAATGATCTTCAAGAAACTTGTACAAATACCACAGTTACAAGTCAAATCATTTTTTATTATTCAATTATCTCGTTACAAGTGTTTCGCAAGTTGCAATCTCAATTACTAAAAATAATTAAGAGTAATATAAGTGGCATTCTAGCGACCGACTGTTATGTCGACATCGCCGACCATCCCTTACAATATCATCACATTGTAGGTAATTGCTGTCGATATTCGTGTTACTCGCTCTTCGCCAGTACAAGAACAAATTAAAAACCGACGGGCGTACTTCCATAAGTACACACGGGTATATTAATACGCTCGTAAACATTGAAAATGTCAGAAGCGATTTCTACTGCGTCTTTCCAACGAGATGGAGGGGAGAAGGATTTTGTTTCCATCGGGACTGTTTGGATAACTGTAATGGTTGCTCTCAACTCGTGTCGGTTATTTTTTTTCTATCTCGATTTGATGACATACTGGAATCAAACATTAGTACTTGTTGACTCTCTATTTAAGAGCGAAAACTTCACCTTGAGTCTCCTCCTGACGTACTCGAACGCACTTGAGCATCTGAAGTAAGTGAAATGTTTTGGCAGCTTTCAGGAAGCGCTCGGCCCTAGTTCATTATCATATTTATTTACGGCCGGTAAATAACTCGTTGTGGTAGCCTTTAATGGTTAATCAGAAATCTCTCGAGATTTCAACATTTAAGTGCCTCGGGTTTTCAGTTTCCTGGTCGTTTTAATATTTTCTACGTGTCTTGAAAAATATCGAATGTCACCTAAAACCATCATAACGTATCGTCAAGAGATTGTTCAGGACAGTAAAATAATATTCATCGTAGAATTGCTTGGGGCTTAGGTTCAGTGCAATGATGTCTTGATGTTTATTTGCAATTGATGGTTGTAAATTTGGTTCCAAAATGTGAGTAGGTAGCTTATGAAAGTTATGAAGAACCTTGTCTCGTGGTAAACTTCTGATAAGAACAAAGATACATTGTAAAAAACGCAAAATCCGGAAATTGTTGTTAAATTTTTTTTCTGTTCTATTGAAATCCAGAGTCCGAAATTAACAAGAGGGAAAGAGAAACTAATAGTAGTTCGTTAGTATGACAGAGAAGGAAGTTTTGCAACGTTGCCGGTCCGTAACCAATTCCAAATATTCTCGTCGGAGGCTATACACCGAATGATCAGGTAGAGTGTGGCGATGACCGTGATGTTTCGCGAGCTAGCAACGTCGCAAAAGTTCTTTCTCCGTTTAGCCAACGAGAAATATATGGCCTTTCTTTCGCTCTTATGTTTATACCATACTAAGACTGTAGGAACGGTCTGTATATTATGTTACGGCTGTTTTTATATTCAAACTAAGGATTACATAATTGTGGAAAAAAATTTACAGCCGTTTGTTTAAGAATTGTTTATAAATAAACGGTTTAGTTTAATACCTTTTAAATTTCTTTTTTTACCATTCTATTGTTTATGATTATGATTTTTAAATAAAAAAAAATTCTTGGAAAATTTTGTTACAGTTTATAATAATTTTTTTATGTTTTCATTATTTAAACAATTAGTTAAGGAATAATGTTTTGTTCAAAAATCATTATAAAAATCTCTTAATAGAATAGGAGAAAAAAATATTTTTTTCATTGATAACTTCATTGTTTATTAAGTTAACATTTTTGAGTGTCACAATATTTTTTTTATTACAACTAAAAAACCTTTTTTGCGAATTCCTCTATCTCTTATGGTTTTTGCGTTGTCATCAAAAAATCGAAAGAGCGTTTTTATTTTTTGTTAATAACAATTGCAATTTTCCTTAGTAGAAAAAATCCTCAAAACCCATTTCTCAGTTTTGCATTCCGCGTCGAATGGGCTATCGCTTATATCTTTCCGAGCCTTCCATTTTTCGCAGCAAACACACATCTTGACTAGACTATAAAGTTTAGTAGCACAGTTTATTAAGTGGTTACGCTGGGTTTTTGAAATTATTTCTATTACTATTTATGTTTTAGAAAGCTCTTCTAGAATACAATTTAGCCAAAAGCTTTCCTCAACGACAATTACGAGAAATTATAATAGAATTTCCGAGGAGCGCTCGAAAGTACGCCGTAAATTTTCGTTTCCGACGTTCCTCCTCGCGATGGCGGTTAAAGTGAGCGAAAACGAAAATAAAAATAATAACTTCGAGGTTGATTTTTTCCTCCCGGTACGAGCCACACAATATACACCGGCATTAATTTACAAACACTTAACAAATACCGGTAGACAATTAGGAATAATGTGCAAATGACGTAAGGTGATATTGCAACGCTCAAACTAATAGAAATATCTTTTTACGACCTTACGCGCCCAGTCTTAGGCCATGATTGAAAGTACGAGATAAAAATGACTGTTTTACGACGGCGGAACCTAAGTGCCGATACTATACCATTTTACTGCTACCATCCTTTTCGCACACATAACGCACGCACTAAAACGGATAAAGATCTGATTTAGTTCAAATTACTTCTCACAACTTTGATGCGGTGTTAATGATATTTTTAATATGGCGTTGCTAAGCAAACAAAGTAACACCTCTTAACCTCTTAACAACAAAAGGATTGGTATGGTGTGTTATGCCTACAGAGACATCTCTTTCTTCTTTAATTTTTGATGAGGAGCCACTCAGTGAACTGAAGAAGAGATTAGACGAGGAAAACGCTGCTAAGAAGCGGATGCATTGGGAGAAGAGCGATAGTTTGAATCGCTTTCATCCCATTTGTCGACAATACCCAGACAGCAAAAAGGTGTCTTTAAGACGTCTTACAGACGTCCCATTATAGCTGAGCAAGACTTCTGTAAGGCGTCCGTGAACGTCTCCTAGACGTCTTGAAGACGTCTTTTACACGTCATTTGTTACAAAAAAAGACGTCTTAACGACGTCTTTAAGACATCTTACAAGCTGTATATAAGTCGTCTTTAGGATGTCTTGCAACCTCTGTATAAGACGTCTTTAAGATATCTTGCAAGCTGTATGTAAGACGTCATTAAGACGTCTTTAGGGCGCATTGTCAGCCTATGCCAAAATGAAATTATTAGTGTTTCTAAATCTGCAAACATTTAATACCGCCTTAAAGACTTCCTAATTAGACAGTCCAAAAATTGTTTGAAAAAGGTGTCTTTATTAATGATGACCTGCCAAATTATGACGTTTTTAATATACGTCCATATGAGGACGTATAAAGAGGAATTTTATTGGTCAACAAACATCCAGACTTCAATCAGACGTCTTATAGACGTCCAAAACAAGACATCTTAAAGACGTTCAAAACAATACATGTCTGTTTTAGATCTTCAGACGTCTAGACCACAATAAGACCTTTACAAGACGTCTTTAAGACGTCTTGTGCTGTCTGGGTCGCGATTTCTCAAAAGAAAGAAAAGAATGGATGGTTAAAGAATACACCATGTATTTTGACGACGCTGTTTTTAAGAACATTTGCAATTGCACAAATGTACGGTAAGAGGAGAACAAATCTATGAACCTTACTGTTTCCGAGGTTACAATTTCTTTGGAATTTCAATTTCGATGTCCTGCCTCAAATACCCGCAACTAAGAATGTATTGGTCACACACGACCAAAGTTAGTAGTATTTCCAAAGCAATGACACGGGACAGATTTTTTCAAATAGGGTCTAACTTGAAGCTAAGTATTGACGGTGATCCGTAGATGATAGAAAAGTTGACAGTCTTTTTAAAATTCGTCCATTGCATGAACGAATCAGACAGGGCTGTTTATCCCTACCTAGGTACAATGAAGTAGCCATAGATGAACAAATGATGATAAAAATTTTGTATGTGCCACTCCTACAGGACTCATTTTAGATTTTGAAATCAAGGTAATAGTACTTTTTTGCAACAGGATGTTTCACATTTGGGAGATGGACCTTCAGCTGTGATAAGATTGTCTCAAACGCTCTTAGAAGGTACCCATATTTTTGTTGACAAGTATTTCACCACTATTCCGTTGCTTGAACACATGCTGACCAAAAAGATTTTGATAACGGGAACCATCATGAAATCGATGATACCAAAAGCAGGAAATTTAACATCGGATAAAACGATGGTACGATTAGCACGTGGGTCTTCAGAACAAAACGTAAGATCCGACAAAACAGTTAACGTCGTACAATGGTACGACATGAAAAGTGTTCTACTAATGGCCACTAGTTTGCAAATAGAACCACAGGATGGGTACAGAAGATGGTCGCAGATGTCCTGGTGAAGGAGCTAGTGAGCCGCTTCGGAGTACCGTTGGAATTGCATTCCGACCAGGGGCGTAGCTTCGAGAGCGAGCTGTTCCAGGGAGTTTGCGAAAAATTGGGAATTCGCAAAACTAGAACGACGGCGCTGCACCCTCAGTCCGACGGAATGGTGGAGAGGATGAACCGCACCATGGGCAAGTACCTCTCGAAGGTAGTGTCTCAACACCAACGAGATTGGGATCAACACCTCCCCTTTTTCTTGATGGCCTACCGTTCTGCCATCAACGAGTCCACCGGACAAACACCAGCAAGGGTACTGTTCGGGCGAGAGATGAGGCTTCCCTGCGATCTGAACTTCGTTTGCAAACCGGGAGAAGATCTGGCTGGGGAAGACTACGTCACTGAGCTGCGCAGAAAGATGGACCAGATTCACGACATGGTACGGACGAATCTCCAAGTCGCCAGCGACCGCATGAAGGATCACTATGACGTCCGGGCGGACAGCGGCATATATGAAGAAGGAGACCTGGTGTGGCTGTACAACCCACAAAGGAGACGAGGGTTATCACCGAAGCTTCAGAAAGCCTCGGAAGGGCCGTATACAGTGAAGACCAAGATAAATGATGTCATCTACCGGATCAGCAAAGTCCCGAATGGGAAACCCAGGGTGGTGCATTACAATCGATTAGCGCCTTTCGAGGGAGACCACGACCAAGACCAACAGGTGCGCCAACTGCTGCCCCAAGAGGATGAGCCCTCCTTTGCAGAGTTTATGGCTGCGTATGGTGGGACCGGGAAGGCCAGATTCGGTGTGACCAGGGAAGAACAACGGGATTTCTTCGAAACACCGGTTGAGTATGCGCTGGCTCATTGCGTGGCCCAGGACCTGCGGATGTCCCGAGGAATTGCCGCGAATTTCCGGACCAGGTTTGGCAAACTTGACGAACTTCATCAGCAGGGACCAGCGGTCGGGCGAGCGCTGAGGACCAAGGAAGATGGATCACAACGGCCGCTCTTCTACCTGGTTACCAAGAGGAGGTCCTTTAACAAGCCCACCTATTTGGACCTGTGGGACGCACTACATGACATAAGGGATACCCTACTTAGCGAAGATCTAACTAAGTTAGCTATCCCGAAACTGGCTTGCGGATTGGACGCCTTGGACTGGAGGGTCGTCAGGAATATGCTGGAGGTCTTATTTCGCTTCACCGGGGTAGACATTTTGGTGTGTTGTTGGAATCCTGAGAGGAGTCCCCACAAGAAGACCGTGACATGTTATTTCCACCAAACCTCGCGTTGCAGACAGGGGACCAACTGTAGATTTCTACATGGGCCTGTCAGGGACACGTTTCGGGACGAAACATCTTTAAGGCGGGGGCAGTGTAACGAAACGGCTCGCCGCGATAAACACGCCGGGAGCTACACAAGTTCGCCGAATTACGATCCCGGGAAGGACGGGTCGAAGCCGACGGTCGAAGAGCCGAGAAGGATCGATGCGATAACAAGTTCCGCGAATTCTAGAATGATCTCCAGAAACTTCGGGAATATTCCGGCAAACGTCTAGAAGGCTTCTACCTGGTATATAAGGAATGTCGGACCCAAGGCGGGACAGTTGAAGAATCGTTGTGTTAACATTCGGGCGAGAGACTTCGTGCGAATATAAATTAAATTAAGGGATTGTTAAGTTAAGTTTATAAGTGTAGTGTAAGAAATAAATTAATTAGTACAAATCGCGTAGTGTTTAGTTTTAGCAAATAGTAAAAACGTTACAGTGGTGTCAGAAGTGGGATGTCGGCCGGAATGGCAGGAAGTGGTCCCATCCTCTAGGACCCTGAAGTCGTACTGGGCACAGTGGGACTCCCTGGTGATACAGGATGGACTGCTCAAGAGGGTGCTTGAATCCGATAATGGCGCAGAAAGACGATTCCAACTCATCGTGCCCAAGATCAAGGTGGCGGAGGTGCTACGTTACCTCCATGACGGAGGTAAAGTTTATTGTGAATCATGCAAGTTATATCTGTGCTTAACAGGCACTAATAATTGTTTTAAAGATTTCCACGTCCGTTAATTTATTTAAGTTAATTTTTTTATGAAAATATTTTTTTTTATGATTCCAGCATTTTTCTTACCATAAGTCCATCAACTTCTCCAATTTTTATGAATAGATTCCAGTAAATAAGTCCTCGGGTCTCAAGAGGCTATGAAATTCAAAAATTTAAAGTTTTCATGAAAATCTCTCCATATCGACTTCAGTCAATATGATTTCAATACGATTATCGTTGGTACGTGTTAAAAGAATAAGGCGTAAAAACCTCGACAGGCCTAATAAAACACACTATCTTCAAGCATAGTCCTGTTATCACCGCGTTGTATCGAAGCCGGCCGTTGGCTGAATACTTTGTATTCAATAAAGGACGGGAGTAATGAGACGAGTGATCGCCTTGTAAAATGATGTGGAAAACAAGAAGAGAGCCTAGCGGTAGACGAAAAGCTGCGGCCTCCGCGACCATTAAACGCATGCAAAACAGACGTGTTAACAAACTTAAAACCCACATTTATTACGGCGATGCGGTTGATCCACGCCTCTCTTAAATCCAGCCGACGACGCACAGGGATTTTATGGGTTTTCCGCGTCGTAAAGGTCTCCACGTTGATTTTTCGTTTACGGCTCGCGAGCACCGTCGTAAATTTAGTCTGATCGACGCGAAATCAGATTGGTCTTTTGACAAAAAAAATTTGAAAACATTTAAGCAACTTAAATTGAGCGAAAAATGGAAAACCTAAGTTTAATAAAAAGGAAGTGGAATCAGTAGGGAAATCTGTAGATATATTTTTTTCTCAAACTACGTATCTACTGATATACATAATAATAACTAAAAAACGCGTTTTTCCCGGCTTGTTTTGCTTCTAACTTTTTAAGTATTGAATTTAGAAGAAAGTTGAAAAGAGAAAAAAGTTGCAGAATCGTTTTTTACATAATATGGGATAGGTTAGAGATTCAAAAATTTATTAGCAGTTTTGCAAAATAGCAATAAACCAAAAAAGTCTACCCAAAAGAGTGGTTTCTTATTTTATTATTTTAGACACTTTAAAATGTAGCTAGAACTGCCATATCGCAGGTAGAAAATCTAAAAGTTAATATAAAAGAATCCCATAAATTTCGTAACGATCGGTTTATTACATTTTGCACAATAATTTTGCAATCCAGAAAAATATTGAAAATTTTCAAAATTGTTTAAAATTTTTACAATATTCGATTTTAACAAAGTTGGCAGAGCAACAAACTTTCATGTGCTTTTTCCATAATTAAAAAATATTTATTAGAGCGGTCATACGATAATGGTAATTTATTATAAATTATGGCTAAATCAGTTCGGTGGTTAACACCTTTGGTCATATTCCAGTAATTAGACGTAGGGAACTTAAACTTACTTGTGTAATGGAATTCTATCGTTAAGCGATTATATAATTACTCAATTTGATAATAATAAATAATGTAATTACCTCAGAAATTAGATTTATTGACGAGTATGTAAAAGAACTGTTACGCTTTTATGAGTACCTATTGGTTCAAAATATTCAATTTGACTTATCAGCAAAAACCTGAAAGGGTCAGTAATTTATTCTTATAGTGAATTTAGTGCCATTTTCAGCAATATTTTATTAGAATTATTATTTCACTCTTATCACTTTTTTTAATATTTATTAAATAAATATAAAATAATTTCGTAAACTAATTGTTCCCCATTTAGTGTGGACCATAGCTCGTCAATTTCTAGTTTGGTAAAATTTTTGACAGTCCTCGAGTTCCATTCGCCATTTATATATCAAACATATTGTCACGCTTAGGGTGATAAGGTCTCCCTGAGGAATATAAAATTTTAGGAAAATTTGTGTTTATTCTCATACAAAATATGACCACACAGCTATATACATAACAGGCATCTTTAGTAATAAATAATTAAACTGTGTTAATATAGTTAACTGTGTTAATAATAGTGTTAATATTATTGCAAAGGCGGCAATATGTTATTTATCCGTTAAGGAAAATATTCAGATGCCACAAAACAATTACTATTGTCTTCACATAGTTACGCATTGTACTTTTCCGATATGACATTAGCGTCAGTTACTTACAATTAGTGGCCTCTTCCGGTATTCGAAAAATGCCATTCGTTAGACATCGCGTCGCCTCGCCTTAGTTAGCGTTCGTTCTCTCTCGCTCACTCCTGTTTATTTTTAACACATTAATTTGATTTTCTAATTAGCGTCGGCTTTGTTTCAACAAATGTGTCCTCCATCGTTCCTTCTCACCGAAACCATAAAGTCCATATTTGTTCTAATGGCGAAAATCTATTTCGTTGAACGCCTATGAAATGGTTTAAGGATGAAATTTACATAGGAAACAGAGGTTATCTTTGAGATATTATAATTAGGAAATGGAGACGATGTAAGTATCTCACTGGGAAGTAATGGTTTATTTTTTCTCATTTGGGGTTTTTGGCTTACTGTAATCAAGTTTCTTTATATGAAAATGTCAAGATTAATTAATAGGAAAGTGGGTATTTGAATGCATTTTTGGCTGAAATTGGCTAAGAAATTGTTAGGAATCACAAGAAACAATTTCCATGGATCCTTCAGTCTTTTTCTCTCTCTTCCTCATTTTCTCCGACTATTACAAAAATATCGATTTCTTGGCATGGCGCACGCAGGAAGAACAATGTGCCTATAGCGTTTTCTATTAAATCACATCAACGCTTCCATGAGCAACGTGTAATTTGGAATTATCTTTCAATTATTGACCGGTAATAATTTAATGAGCTCCTCCAAAATATCGTGGCTGGCGTTTTTAACGGTCTTCACCTTCGAGAGCACGACCTAACTGTGTACAAGAAGTGTAATTTTATATGTCTTGGAGGAATATTTTCCTTGAAACGTGGAAATTTTAACCTGCCAAATAGCTCTACATTTCTATGAAGTTTCCGGGATGTTCTCGAAACGCAAAATATTCATGAAAAATGCAAGTAATGCGTAGTGAGAAATAATGGTTATTTATGGTACGTACTAGTGTGTTATGTTGAAAATAAGTCACGGCCTCGTGGGTATAAATTCTCAACTCGCTTAGGAAACATGACACGCGAGTGGCATACAATGTTTTATCCAACAAGCGGAAGAAGTCGTTTTTATGGGATAATGATTCATAAACTCTGTGATCAAATCAAAGCAACTTGCGTTTCAGTACTCTATAAATGTCAGAATGAATCCATAACTCAGTAGTGAGTTATGGATTATAACACACTAGTGTGTTATTTGATAGTTAAAGTTTGAAATTATATAAACTTTGGTACGGTTTCACTTTATTGTTATTCTATATAAGTGATACAGGTGATGTACCTGTCCAAATTAAATTATTAAATTACTATTTGCTGGTTACCCAACAAACATAGTTAATTTATTCTATTCGATTTTCAACTGTATTACCTCACATGAAGTGCTAGTTATTAGCATCGATTTTGAGCCTTATGTATGCCTATAGTGAAAAACATTATGTCACTGAAATATGTGTCAAACTACAGGTATCTAACGAGACTTAACACAAAGTTAATTTTCGAATATTGTGAAGAAATAATAAAGACGTATTACATAACATCTCAGAAATTGAACGATGCGATGGTAAACTCTTGAGATATTAACCGGTAATTCGATGAAACTTTAAAATTAATTTCACAACTTTCAAGTGATTCAAGAGAACTAAGTGCATTAATTTTATAAAGTGAAGATCGTTTGACTCAATTGTAAACTGCATTTAAATATAGTTTTTGCAATCTCATGAGAAACAATCTTGATATTTTGAAAACTGTAACGCATACATGTTACAATCCACTAACTTTTCAATGTGAGACTAATGAACAACAATATTGTAACGCGAAATGTAAACAGCAGCGCGCAACGTGTTTACTCTTATCGGACCTTAGATATCGGGCAATAAAAAAAACGTCCCAACGTTCCGGCAACACCTTATTAAGGAAAGAATGATTTATTACCTTCTGGGCGTTTCTAGATAAACAGTATTAGGGAAAAGAAGGATCGAGTTCTTTCAGGAATCATCGCGAATACAATATTGAGATATGTATATAAGCGGACTTGCGGTCGGAGAGGGAGATTAGACGTGAAGCCGCTAGTGAATAAACAAGGCGAAAAACGGACAAGCGAATTGTACGAATAAATTAGAGTTAAGTGTGTTATATAAATTAATTAGTTCAGTGATAATTAATTAGTGTGTAGAGTGTATAATTAGGATATTCTAAATAAATTAGAAATAAACGTTACAACATATATTTTTTTGTACGTGGTAATGTTTGCATACACATTAGAAAATCTAAACTTTTTTGGGGGAATTATACAAATTATATTAAACAGCTTAGTGCGTTTATTCATGTCATTATAAACATCCTGAAAATGGGCAGTTTGAAATAACTCACATTTCTCACGACATGCACAAAGCCACAAAGGAAATATATCAA
Organism: Cryptocephalus moraei; assembly: GCA_946251905.1. Taxonomy (NCBI): domain Eukaryota; kingdom Metazoa; phylum Arthropoda; class Insecta; order Coleoptera; family Chrysomelidae; genus Cryptocephalus; species Cryptocephalus moraei. The sequence continues at coordinate 15,989,252 of OX276465.1, read as the reverse complement.
ATATAATCTAAAATCACTGGTGATTTAGTTATATATTGGAACAAGTGTGCTAGAATCTAGAATTTGTAGTATGTGCTTGAAATCTTCTATTTCATTTGGGAAATAATCTAAAGTTTAAATTAGACCGTCTTAAAGTTAATTTTAAATATGTATTTATATTTTTCTGTAATATGTAATTTAATCAATATTTTTTTTTTATAACATCAAGGAGAGTTGAGGGACTTTTTCTAGATGGTTACATCTTTCGCCGAATTTTAAAGATGGTACAACAGGGGCTTAAGCAAAATTCATAAATACCTTCTCACGATCTTAAAGTTAAGATCATCTTAAAGAAAGCTTCTTCTTCTTCTTCTTTTACAGCCTGTTTTTCCATTCGTTTAGCCTCAGTCTGTAGCTTCTTGCGAACCGGAGGTCCAGCTTTGTGCCCATCTCTTTGGAGGTCGACCCTGGAGTCTTCTTGTATTAGGTTCATTATCCCTAGCAATTTTTGGCAGTCTGCTGCTTTCCATCCTTGTCACATGTGCATTCCATTCTCTTCGTCGCTGTCTTACCCATCTAACCACGTCTTGTATCTTACATATTTCTCGTATTTCGCTGTTCCTTTTTCTATCCATCAGTGTGTAGCCGGTCACCATTCTCAGTATCTTCATTTCGGATGTTCTCAATACTCTTTTTGTAATGGATGTATCCGCTCGGGTTTCGGCAGCGTATGTCATTATTGGGCGGATACAGGTCTTGTAGATTCGGGTTTTAGCCTCCCTGGTCATAAATTGGTTTTGCCATACTATTTCTTTAAGAGCTCCGGATATTCTATTGCTCTTGATTGCTTGTGTTTTTACTTCTTTTATCAGATTCCTTTCGCTGGTTATGTCTACACCAAGAAGAAAGCTCATCTTGTAAATAACGTCTCAGTGGGGAATACAAAGTTTAAACAGATGCGTATCCCATGCAACAGATTGAATTGCAAGCTGAATAGTGTTGCTGTCACCTTGACATACATTGCTGACCAAACTCATATAAAACATTAAAGCTGGAATTTCGAATGTTGGTCGTAATACCCCCTTGTGGCTTATTATCCTTCCGTACCTCATTCAAACTGTTCTCTCAACTCCAGTCCCTATACAGACCGTTTCTAGAGAGTCGCAGTATGGTATAAACATAAGAGCGAAAGAAAGGCCATATATTTCTCGTTGGCTAAACAGAGAAAGAACTTTTGCGACGTTGCTGGCTCGCGAAACATCACACTCTACCGAATCATTCGCTGTATAGTCTCCGACGGGACTATTTGGAATGGGTTACGCACCGACAACGTTGCAAAACTTCCTCCTCTGTCATACTAACGAACTACTATTAGTTTCTCTTTCGCTCTTGTTGATTTCGGACCCTGCATTTCAATAGATTAGGTCCGTATAAGACAGAATTGGAATATTTTAATTTTCCTTATGGAAACATTGACCCGAAGCACAGAAATGGATGTACGTACGACTCGCTTGAATTTCTTTTTCATCTTTCGAAGTGTTCGCTTTAATTTCCCATCATCGCCCTCCTCCTCCCTTTCCATTGTGTTCTCCTCTCTTCATCCTTCGGCTTTGATTGATATACAACCGATGGTCGATGCTCTTAATTGTCGGTTACGTGGCTTTCGTTAATAGAACGTCGAAAGAGGCCGGACGACTGCAAATGGAAACCGCGAGGCGTACATACACGCGAGAGAGGACCGATGACGTAATATATGGACCATTGTGTCGGTGGTAAAAATGTAATAACACGCGTGATTGAAGTGCACCATTGACAAGAAAATGCTACTTATTCACATGGGCAACACTTTACTCAGCCGGATTGACAGCCCGAGCTCTTCAATGGTAATACGATGGCATAAGTCTTTACGGCGTTACTGCTCCCGGAACGGTGAAATCGCTAGAGACAGAAAGAGGAATGGACATATTGTTATTTTGCACCATCGGGCTCGGCAATGCCAAATGGATATTCAGTGTACGCAAAGTTGCGAAGCCCAAAAGTGAAGACAGAGGAGACTTATCGTCAGTCCTGATTCAGTGCTCGAAGTACCATCGTCAACAACATCGGCCAGCATTTCGATATTTACCATAAAGTTTACCATAGAATTTTACCATAAAATGTATACGAGGTGTTAAAAAATACAAACGTCAAAATTTCTAACTTTTTGCATATAACTTTTTTTATGTACATTTTTCAAAAATATGTTTATTACAAAAGTTGTTCGCCTCTATAAGGGCAACAAAAAACCTCAGTAACATTTTGCTCTCAGACACAAAATAAATTTTTTTTATTTTTTTTTTTTGAAAAAAATAACTTTTTCTGTACATTTCTCGAAAAAATATTTTATACAAAAGTCGTTCGCCTCTATAAGATCAACAAAAAACCTAAGTAACTTTTTTCTCTCAGACGCGAAATTAAAGTTTTTTGATTTTTTTTTGAAAATAACAAGCCGCCATTTTGAAACCGCTGGACCTATTTGGCCCATTAACGAGCTCGACCGAGATTTTAGGCCAACTGATTTTTGTACCAAATTTCGTTGTGATTCTTTAAAAAATGCGGCCTGTAGCTTGCCGAAAAATTTGAGAAATGACTAAGTATGGTCTCTAGATAACAAAAAACTGAAAACCTTATTTTTCGACTTCGATAATAAATGCAAAACTAGATAAATCTACCAAAAGTGTGTTTTACCCTACACCAATACACAGTATTTATTTAGGATACATTCGCATAATTTGGTGTTGTACGTTACGTTGTTTCCCTACTACAATTTTGGACACAAGTTCGAGTTCAACAACAATGACAAAGTTCAAGTCGCTACAATTTAGAAAAATAACGTTATAGGACACACGTTTGTATGATACTTTCATTTATGTTAAACTAGCCATTGTACCCCATCTCGCTAAACTGACCCCATTTTCCACCTACTCAGGGGTCAGGGTCCTAGGGTCCTTAGGGTCCGATTGGCCGTACCAAATTTGTAATTTTTATCTATTTTGTAACTAATTCATTAATTTGGCACTTAAATTAGAAACTGAGATTCGGAGATTTAAAATTTTTCCTAGCCATTCGGGGGCTTATGCTATAACCGTGTAAAATTTGATGTTTCTAACTAGTCGAGAAGTACTTCAGACTAAAACCCCTATTTCTCACACCTCGGAAACGAAAGTTCAAAATTACATTTATGGACCATCTTGGGATTCAACATGTATGTACACTAAATTATGACTTTTCTAGCTATTCGGGCATTTAATAAATTTCACCCAATTTTAACCCTTAACTTAGCTTTATATAACAGATGATGAGTGGCACTCCACCGTTTATAGCACACTCTGTATATTGCAGTATTCAAGCCTAACAGTATGGTCAGGATACACTGGTAAGGTTGTGGCACAGGTTGAACATTAAACCTTTCTTAAAATTGTTAAACAATTTTTCCTCATAATTATAAATATCTCCTAATCAATAAGAGTGTATTGTTTAGTATTTACGACCTGATATATAGCTGCATGTTCATATGCCCAGAAATGGTGGAGAAAGGTTGCTCGCCCTTTTTCGTACTATTTTACTCTATATTACATTTTTATAAATATTTTAATTACATGCTTGTTTTAATTGTTAAATGTTTAATTGCCTACGAAAAATTGTTTATTAAATGTAAATTATTAATCTGAACTAGACAAATCATAATTTACTATGTGAATATTTATTTTATTTATTAGGTTGGTGTGAAAATGCATATACAGACCGTTTCTACAGAGTCGCAGTATGGTACAAACATAATGGTGAAAGAAAGGACATATATTTCTCGTTGGCTAAACAGAGAAAGAACTTTTGCGACGTTGCCAGCTCGGAACACACGTACGAACGTTAGGTGCCTGGACTTGGTCTGCGGCCGGCAACGTTGCGAAACTTCCTTTTCTATCATACTAACGAACTACTATTAGTCTCTCTTTTGCTCTTGTCGATTTCAGGACATGCATTTCAATAGAAAAGCTCCGTATATCAGGAATTGTGACGCAGGCGATGAGATTGGCGAAGATTGAGGATAAATAAATCTTAGTAACTTTTTCACAGGGGAGCGGTTCGAAAATCGCTAGTGCGATGTACATAATTTAAGGAGGACTTCTAGCTAAAAGTAGTTCTAGCAGGAAGTTCTTCTAGCTAGAATACTAATTAGTTAGCTAGCTAGCTAGTTACATGTAGTAATTCTAGAAGTAAATAAAGGAACATCACATTATGACGGTACTTGGTTACACTAATCATAGGCAGAAAATGGTTTCGACAATTTCTTGAGTTCCACCACTGGTCCTCCAGCTCTCAAAATCCACACTCGACCGATCTTATTTACCTTAGTGAGCGTGTGTGTTGACCACAGAAAGGGTTCGCTCCGGGATAGGTTGAATGAAATAGATATCGAGCGGACGCACATAAAGACACGAACTGCTAAGAAGTGTATTTACAATTATTATACCGTAGCATCTGCTCCGAGAGACAAACAGAGAAAAAAAAGGTGTCAGCTAATAAAGAAGGGACGAAATATATGTAAGTGCGGCACCTTTTTGTGCCTCGGAATCGGATATTCGATTAAGAACCCGGTCGGAATTAGAATTCTTTAATACGGTCCAGGTTGTCCTCGATAATTGGACCGACGACCGTTTTATATCCCTCGATATTAAAAATATTTTAATCGATCGTATCTCGAAGCGAGAGACGATCCGGATAACATTTTCCCACTCAAATATTTGTACGTACACTTGCCGGACAAAAAACTAAAGAACTCATAACCTGAATTGCTTTCTACAAGGTGAACAAATATTATATACTACAAAAGTTAAACTCGGAGACGCGCAAAACGTGAGATAGTCAAATATTGATACCTATTATGATGTCATTCGTAATAGGAACAAGTAATTAGGAATGAGGATATGACTGTCTAGTTGACAAGAGTATAATTAACATTCGATTATGAATACTAAGAAACGTAATATCTTAAAGCAAAAGCACCTGAGAAGGAACAAAATAATATTTTAAGAAAAGTATATAGTACTACATATATGAGAATGGGACGATACCTGTGAGTACATAAAACAAAGTGGTGTCTTCCACTATTATTTATTTGTGTTTCAATTATTGTATAATAATAGAAATAAGACTTAATAATTTATTACTACACGTTTGATACTGTGAAACAAAAATGTTGCACTCTGTGGACTGCCGACAGAACGAGAACTTTTTACACTGAGAAAAATATGAAATTTCGCCGAATTTCATCTAAAATAATAAATATGTGACTGCGTAGTTTAATAATTTTTATAGAATATAAATTTAAATATTTTTTAAAAATTATAATATTTTAAGCATTATTAATTATTGTTCATTATTTAAATTGCCCTTAAACAAGCCACATGTTGGATCCTCTCCATATTATGAGTCTACAGAGAATTATAAAATAATCCGGGCGCAGATTTGGCTTACTTACAACACTATAGTACATACTAAACTAGTTTATATTTTAACGTTTACTCTAATTTATTTACACACACTGTCTTAACACTACTTAACTTATCTCTAGACCACTTCTTAACTAATTAATTTTTATCACACTCTTAACTGCTAATTTATTTATGCGCTTTCGCTTGTCCGTTTTTCGCACTGTTTTCTCACGTGGATTCTCGTCTAATCTAATCTCTCCGACCGCAAGCCCTTGTTTATATGTCTTCAATAATGCATTCTGGAACTGTCTGGTATATTCTTTTTTCCCTAATAATAATAATAAATCCTTCTCGAAAGGAGTAGATCATTCTTCAAGACGTGTCGGAACGTTCGGGAAGGTTTTTATGGCCCAATTAAGCGGAACGGCCTTCTCCCTTTGAACTGCGCCGCTTTGGTCAGATAAGAGACGCCCTGATAAGAGATCGCGTTACAACATGTACGCATATGGCTATCATGTAGAGATATTTTTCTTTTAATTATTATTAAAAGACAGTTTTTAAAGTAGGAAAGGTGAGTAAAGGAACTCACAATTCATTTGCATAATCTGATTATATGACAATATATAATATTTATTTATTAATTTATATTCTAAGCATTTTTAAAATCTGATTAATTAACAGCACTATCAGCATTATCGATTTGTATACTATCATGATTAACATTACATACTATCCTACCATAAAGTTTATGACACTCGTTCTGTAACACCCTGTATAGACCAAAATGGTAAGGAGAATAAGGAGAGGAAGGATTCAAGAAGCACAATTAATAGTGGGTGAAAGTTAATGTCTTTGAAAAGCCCAGAAATAAATAAGTAGTTGAGAAATATTACTAAACTCGTTGAAAATTGAAACTTTAAAGAAACTACTAAAAATCGGTTCAGACTTCAATTCTCATAGAATTGAGCAAGCAGGATGCAAAAGCAAGATGCAGGAAAATATTCAAAGATTAGTAACAAACGTGCCTCAACTTAAGTTTGTAGAAAGCAACGGAGAAGAGAAATCAAAACTGAAATAAAATCGAATTACAGATAAATTTAATTGATAGTTTGAGAACAAAAACAATCGAAGAAAATTAGATAAATTTATCTTAATCTTCTAGCTTCCGAACGATAGTAGAGAACGAATCAATAACGGAAATTTAATAGCAAAATTAAATTGCTACTGGCTTTAGAGCTTCAACCTTATTAAATGGTATCTTGTCCCAGCAATTCAATCACGGGAGGTTAGGTGTCAAATTGCGTCGACCTCATAACTGTAGGACGCGTGGTACACCTGCAGTACATCTCTATTTGTAATTCTAGGTATAGTAGGCCAAGCAAATAAGCAAAAAATACGTTGTTTTTGACATCGAATCCTCGAGCAGGAGACCCAGATTTTTAGGGTAAACGTATAGGGAGACCTCACGAGAGTATGAACATTAGGCATTGTTATTAACAATTAAACGTCAAAAAATGCATTTTTTGGCTCTTTCTGTTCCCAATTAAAAATTAAATTACATTTGGGTAAAGTGGGCTCACCATCCTCTAGGGAATTAAAAGACCTTTAAAATGACTCTAAACCGACCTCGATATCTTCATTTCTTGCTGAGAAAAATGGTATAGAAAGTCAAAACGGACACATTTTTTGTTTAAAAATTGTTATTGCGAAATTGAACATGCGGCTTTGTTATTTTGTAAAAAGTCGGGGCTAATAGTGCTTAATATTTGGTAAAAATTTCAGATCGATTCATCAAACAGTTTAGTGCAAAATTCAATTTGTTTATATTTTTGCAATTTTTTTGCAATAACCATCTACGGACAACTAAAAAAAATCGCGATCCTAAGATCATGGTGCCCTAGAGAAACATTTTCTCTATCGATATCAATTGTTGATCATGATAAAAAGCAATTTTAAGATTGTTTAAAAAATTAAAGAAGAAAGACATTTTTTTTATTTTTGCACCTTATATCATAAGCAAGATCTCTGGAAATTGTTGACGAATTTTGATGTTTCTTCTTTTAATTTGGGTACCGTTCTGAGCACATTACGAAGATGCGATTTGTTTATTAATTTATTCATTAATTTACCACCTAATTTGTAGAAACAAATTTTTGGAAAGAATTGTTTTGCGAAAAATCCATTTATTTGGTGCGGTTTTCATTGTTAAACATGGAAATTACTTGTTTAACTATAATACATGAATTATTGTTATTGAAAAATAAATTTTAAGTTTATTTTTCGATAAAAATATGATAAAAAATACAATATGTTCATACCATTTCATATAACAAAAAAATATGTTAATAATATTATAATGTAGGTTTTATTCAACCCTTTTCCATGTTTAACAATGAAAACCGCACCAAACAAAAAAATATTAAAATTTTTTCTCCAAAAACCTGTCCCAACAAGTTAGATGGTAAATTAATAAATAAGTTAATAAACAAATTTTGTAATGTGCTCAGAACAGTACCCCAAATTAAAAGAAGAAACATCAAAATTCGTCAACAATTTCCAAAGATATTGCATATGACATAAGGTGCCAAAATAAAAAAAAATGTTTTTCTTCTTTAATTTTGTAAACAATCTTAAAATTGCTTTTTATCATATTCAACAATTGATATCGATAGAGAAAATGTTTCTCTAGGTCACCGTGATTTTAGAATCGCGTTTTTTTTTTTTAGTTGTGCGTAGATGGTTATTGCAAAAAAAATGGCAAAAATATAAACAAATTTAATTTTGCAATAAACTATTTGATGAGTAGATCTGAAATTTGTACCACATATTAAGCACTATAATCCCCGACTTCTTGTAAAATAACAAAGCCGCAGGTTCAATTTCGCAATAACAATTGTTAAACAAAGAGTTTGTCGATTTTGACTTTCTATACATTTTTCTCAGCAACAAGTGAAGATATCGAGGTCGGTTTAGCGTTATTTTAAAGGTCTCCTAATTCCCTAGAGGAGGGTGAGCCCATTTGACCCAAAAGTAACTTAGCATTTAATTGAGAGAAAAAAATGGCAAAAAAGTGCATTTTTTGACGTTTAATTGTTAATAACAATGCCTTATGTTCATAGTCTCGTGGGGCCTTCCTATACGCTTTGTTTATGTTGGCCTATATTACCTAAAAACCCGGGTCTCCTGCTCGAGGATTCGATGTCATGGCAAAATCCATAATTGATTGGCCTATAGAAGTTCATTACCACATTGAATGTTATAGTCATTTGGTAACATTCTAAAGTTCTCTGTTTTGTTTTGTTACTGATTTTTAGTTACTCAGTTTGAGCTAGTCTTAGTTATTTCCAGTTTTTCAGTTTCAGTTTTAGTAATTTCGGCCGCTCTTCTTAGTGCTGCGTAAGATTGAAAGATTGAGGATTGAAACACAGATAGTTATTGAGAACTAGGTATCTCCTATCTGGGTGTTAAAATTTTCGTACTCTCTACATATTGTAGGTATATTTATTGTTATGGGTGTTTCTTTTTAATTTCACCTCATTAGGCTGTGGATAGTGTTTGTGAGTGCACATTACTAAAAAATGTCAGTATTGAGGGAGGTTGACATAACCACCTCATTTTTTTAATAAATTTGATACTGCTCCAATCAGTTAATAGTATCATGAAAAAGACAGCTTATCTTCATTAATTAGGCTAATTAATTAGAATAGTCAGACTAAAGAATATAAAAGTCTAAATGTGAAAAGCTCGGTGAAAACAAACTTGACAACTCTTAACTCTTCCATGGAACAATAGTCTTCGAAGTGCTTGGAACGTTTTGACTTTTGATAACGACATTTTTTAGTAAGATGCATTCACAAACACTATCCACAGCCCACTATGATGTGAAATTTAAAAAAAAAACCACTGGCTACTACATATTGTAACGCGAAATGTAAACAGCAGAGCCAAATGTGTTTACTCCTCTCGGACCTTGGCGGCTTTTCTCAAAGGAACGCGGCTACGCTTATTAAGAGCACTAAAAACCGTGTCGACCGTTCTCGGATTATTATATAAGGAAAAGTGATTTATGACCTTCTGGACATTTTCTACGTAAACATTATTATCGAGATAGATCGAGTGCTTTGTGGAATTATCGAGCAAATACTAGTAAATTCGGTAACACATTATGGGGGGCTATAAAAGTGAACGCGGCGGACGAGAGATTATTATTAGACGTGAAGCCGCGAGAGTAAATAGTAAACAAGCGAAATAGCGAAAGCGAGAGCGTATAAATAAATTAATAATTAAGAGTGATATAAATTAATGTTAGGAAATAGTTAAGTGTGTTATATAAATTAATTAGTTTAGTATTAGTGTAAATAAATTAAGTAGTGTCTAGTGAACAATTAGTATTATTTTAAATAAATTAGAAAATAAACGTTACAATATTGTGTTATTACGGTTCACAATATTTTTGTTATTAATATTGTGTTGTTCCTTTGGTTTTAGTAATTTGTTTGTTATTTCTGTTATTTTTGCGTAAATACTATTATTTTTTATTATCATTATATATTTTAATATTTATGGGTAATAGAATATGCACATATATGGAAGAATTCACGCAGTTCTCAATAAATTAAATATTATGCGAATGAACGTTTATTTATTAAATTTGAGGCCAAATTTCTCTATAGAAACTCGTCATATTTTCTGGCTAGAAATTTGATATACTTATATGTATCCAAAAACCCAACAGCTTTCTTGGCGAGAAACTCATTCTGTTAATGTCTGTTAATGGGCTTTTTTTAGCAGTGTAATTTTCCTTCTCTTTCCCTTTCTTTCTTTCTTTTGCTCTTATTCCCATTACACATCTTCACAAGAACAAAATATCGCGACGTTTTTCATAAAATTATCTGGAGTATCTCCTTCCTTACGTCGCTTAAGGTACCCCAGATATTTCGGGTTTCTCTCCTATTCGGACGTCGGTATCTCCCGTAAGCGGATTCATTCCACTAGATATACCCGACCATAATAACTATTCCCGGGACCGTATCGACACGGCTACGAGCTTTTACGGCCTAATGTAACAATTTTCTGTTAGAGTAGAGTTACAGATCTTTCAAGTCGTGCCGACGTCGAGGTGGTATTATTCTTTTCATTAACACGTCGAAGAGCAAAGAACGCGAGCACTAACTGTGTGTTTTGTACATAGAGCGGCGAGCCGCCTCAAAAACGCGTGTCGGCGTATTCATAAATGGGGCTTTTCAGACGGATTTCAGGATAACATCTGCTCTCGGAGATATGTACAGGGGCGCCCCTCGATACGTTCCGGGAGGATAATCTGACCATTCAGATACTACAATGGGCTATACCGTAACAAACAGCTGAAAATGTAAATATCGAGTGAGTATTAGTCGATATCTAGTCTAGTGTTGAATTAGCGATTAGTTAGATCAATATGTGTATTGAGGTAAAATCATAAGATTTAAATAGAAATGCATTACGCATAATATTTGTATTTTGATTGATTTTCCTTGCCCTCTTGCCTTTTAATTTGGCAACAAATTTAATTTAACTCAACATTATAATATGTCTACAATGTCTCTGAAAAATGAATCGTCAACAATGATATAATTTGGTCTTAATTGTGTCTACCCTACATTTTGGTAGGTACCACAAACTGATTTAAACTTTACACATCACCGCAGTTGATTGGTATTCTGCGAAACTGTCCCGGTGGGTCAAGTCTGTGGTCAATCACAATACTGATGGATCATGTCGATTACGATTTGTTTGTTTTAATACAAATTTCCAAGTAACGATTCTCGTCTCCACACAAAAAATAAAAGTCTAGACACGACCACAGGTTAAAGAAAAATGAAGGTTCTGTACCTAATGATACAAAATAATACATTTTTCACGCTGTCGCTATCGTAAATCGCTCTTATATGCATTAGATACGTAGCATGAAAATGGAAAATAACATTCGTGTGTTATTTTTCCTTGACGACGGAATGTAAATACTGTCCTTTACATTCCTAGGAAAACAAAAAGAGTAAATCAAGTTGATTTATTATAAGACGATTGTTCAAAATAGGTTAACAATTACAAGTTATTTATTATAATTAAATACAAGGGAACAATTTGAAAAAGATGAATTTTTCACAATACCTTCATGTTCTAATAATTCTTTTGTATCTTTCTGAAATTGGGCTGTGGACTTTAAGTGCATTGTGAAACCGGGCGTAAACTATGTAACATGATTAACGCCCGGTTTCACAATGCAGTTAAAGTCCACTTTAACTTAAAAGTTGTCTTTGACTGTAACGTTAGAAGTAGTGACGTTCTGGTTCATAATGCAGTTAAAGTCTACTTTAACTTAACGTCACAGTCAAACTCAACTTTAAGTTAAAGTGGACTTTAAGTGCATTATGAAACCTGGCGTAAACTATGTAACATGATTAACGCCCGATTTCACAATGCAGTTAAAGTGCACTTTAACTTAAAATCGACTTTGACGGTGACGTTAGAAGTAGTAACGCTCTGTTTCATAATGCAGGTAAAGTCCACTTTAACTTAACGTCACAGTCAAAGTCAACTTTAAGTTAAAGTCCACTTTAACTTAAAGTTGACTTTGACTGTGACGTTAGAAGTAGTGACGCTCTGTTTCATAATGCAGTTAAAGTCCACTTTACCTTAAAGTTGACTTTGACTAAGACGTTTGAAGTAGTAACGCTCTGTTTCATAATGCAGTTAAAGTCCATTTTAACTTGACGTCACAGTCAAACTCAACTTTAAGTTAAAGTGGACTTTAACTGCATTATGAAACCCTGCGTAAACTATGTAACATGATTAACGCCCGGTTTCACAATGCAGTTAAAGTCCACTTTAACTTAAAGTTGACTTTGACTGTGACGTTAGAAGTAGTAACGCTCTGTTTCATAATGCAGCTAAAGTCCACTTTAACTTAACGTCACAGTCAAAGTCAACTTTAAGTTAAAGTCCACTTTAACTTAAAGTTGACTTTGACTGTGACGTTAGAAGTAGTAACGCTCTGTTTCATAATGCAGTTAAAGTCCACTTTAACTTAACGTCACAGTCAAACTCAACTTTAAGTTAAAGTGGACTTTAAGTGCATTATGTAACCGGGCGTAAACTATGTAACATGATTAACGCCCGGTTTCACAATGCAGTTAAAGTCCACTTTAACTTAAAATTGACTTTGACTGTGACGTTAGAAGTAGTAACGCTCTGTTTCATAATGCAGTTAAAGTCCACTTTAATTTAACGTCACAGTCAAAGTCAACTTTACGTTATAGTGGACTTTAAGTGCATTATGAAACCGGGCGTAAACTATGTAACATGATTAACGCCCGGTTTCACAATGCAGTTAAAGTCCACTTTAACTTAAAGTTGACTTTGACTGTGACGTTAGAAGTAGTGACGCTCTGTTTCATAATGCAGTTAAAGTCCACTTTAACTTAACGTCACAGTCAAACTCAACTTTAAGTTAAAGTGGACTTTAAGTGTATTATGAAACCGGGCGTAAACTATGTAACATGATTAACGCCCGGTTTCACAATGCACTTAAAGTCCACTTTAACTTAAAGTTGACTTTGACTGTGACGTTTGAAGTAGTGACGCTCTGTTTCATAATGCAGTTAAAGTCCACTTTAACTTAACGTCACAGTCAAACTCAACTTTAAGTTAAAGTGGACTTTAACTGGATTATGAAACCGGGCGTAAACTATGTAACATGATTAACGCCCGGTTTCACAATGCAGTTAAAGTCCATTTTAACTTAAAGTTGACTTTGACTGCGACGTTAGGAGTAGTAACGCTCTGTTTCATAATGCAACTAAAGTCCACTTTAACTTAACGTCACAGTCAAAGTCAACTTTAAGTTAAAGTGGACTTTAAGTACATTGTGAAACCGGGCGTAAACTATGTAACATGATTATAACGCCCGGTTTCACAATGCAGTTAAAGTCCACTTAACTTAAAGTTGACTTTGACTGTGACGTTAGGAGTAGTAACGCTCTGTTTCATAATGCAGTTAAAGTCCACTTTAACTTAACGTCACAGTCAAAGTCAACTTTAAGTTAAAGTCCACTTTAACTTAAAGTTGACTTTGACTGTGACGTTAGAAGTAGTGACGCTCTGTTTCATAATGCAGTTAAAGTCCATTTTAACTTGACGTCACAGTCAAACTCAACTTTAAGTTAAAGTGGACTTTAACTGCATTATGAAACCCTGCGTAAACTATGTAACATGATTAACGCCCGGTTTCACAATGCAGTTAAAGTCCACTTTAACTTAAAGTTGACTTTGACTGTGACGTTAGAAGTAGTAACGCTCTGTTTCATAATGCAGCTAAAGTCCACTTTAACTTAACGTCACAGTCAAAGTCAACTTTAAGTTAAAGTCCACTTTAACTTAAAGTTGACTTTGACTGTGACGTTAGAAGTAGTAACGCTCTGTTTCATAATGCAGTTAAAGTCCACTTTAACTTAACGTCACAGTCAAACTCAACTTTAAGTTAAAGTGGACTTTAAGTGCATTATGTAACCGGGCGTAAACTATGTAACATGATTAACGCCCGGTTTCACAATGCAGTTAAAGTCCACTTTAACTTAAAATTGACTTTGACTGTGACGTTAGAAGTAGTAACGCTCTGTTTCATAATGCAGTTAAAGTCCACTTTAATTTAACGTCACAGTCAAAGTCAACTTTACGTTATAGTGGACTTTAAGTGCATTATGAAACCGGGCGTAAACTATGTAACATGATTAACGCCCGGTTTCACAATGCAGTTAAAGTCCACTTTAACTTAAAGTTGACTTTGACTGTGACGTTAGAAGTAGTGACGCTCTGTTTCATAATGCAGTTAAAGTCCACTTTAACTTAACGTCACAGTCAAACTCAACTTTAAGTTAAAGTGGACTTTAAGTGTATTATGAAACCGGGCGTAAACTATGTAACATGATTAACGCCCGGTTTCACAATGCACTTAAAGTCCACTTTAACTTAAAGTTGACTTTGACTGTGACGTTTGAAGTAGTGACGCTCTGTTTCATAATGCAGTTAAAGTCCACTTTAACTTAACGTCACAGTCAAACTCAACTTTAAGTTAAAGTGGACTTTAACTGGATTATGAAACCGGGCGTAAACTATGTAACATGATTAACGCCCGGTTTCACAATGCAGTTAAAGTCCATTTTAACTTAAAGTTGACTTTGACTGCGACGTTAGGAGTAGTAACGCTCTGTTTCATAATGCAACTAAAGTCCACTTTAACTTAACGTCACAGTCAAAGTCAACTTTAAGTTAAAGTGGACTTTAAGTACATTGTGAAACCGGGCGTAAACTATGTAACATGATTATAACGCCCGGTTTCACAATGCAGTTAAAGTCCACTTAACTTAAAGTTGACTTTGACTGTGACGTTAGGAGTAGTAACGCTCTGTTTCATAATGCAGTTAAAGTCCACTTTAACTTAACGTCACAGTCAAAGTCAACTTTAAGTTAAAGTCCACTTTAACTTAAAGTTGACTTTGACTGTGACGTTAGAAGTAGTGACGCTCTGTTTCATAATGCAGTTAAAGTCCACTTTAACTTAACGTCACAGTCAAACTCAGCTTTAAGTTAAAGTGGACTTTAAGTGCATTATGAAATCGGGCGTAAACTATGTAACATGATTAACGCCCGATTTCACAATGCAGTTAAAGTCCACTTTAACTTAAAGTTGACTTTGACTGTGGCGTTAGAAGTAGTAACGCCCGGTTTCACAATGCAGTTAAAGTCCACTTTAACTTAACGTCACAGTCAAAGTCAACTTTAAGTTAAAGTCCACTTTAACTTAAAGTTGACTTTGACTGTGACGTTAGAAGTAGTAACGCCCGGCTTCATAATGCAGTTAAAGTCCACTTTAACTTAACGTCACAGTCAAAGTCAACTTTAAGTTATGGACTTTAACTGCATTATGAAACCGGGCGTAAGAGCAATGAATGTGTCCAAAATTATGGAGGAAACGTCGGAATTTTATTAAAAAGTAGGAGTTTGACTTTTGGTTTTATTGGATCAGATTGAGAACTTGCAACTAACAGTTATTTTATTTGAAATTTTCCTTCAGCCTCGGTAGGTACGCTGTTTTACATGAAGATTAATTATTCCATTGTCTGCAGATATTCAGAAAAATTAAAACAATTTTCAACGATTTCGCAGTAATACCCAACAGTTTTAAAATTCCCCTTTCTCTCTCTTTTCAGGTTCCGTACATCGCTCGAGAGAAGCAACGATGTGCAATATTCGGCGAATCAAAAAACACACTCCAAATGTTTAAAAATCCATCGGATTTACGTACCTCATTTCGACTTCCTCTCGCTGAAACAATGGACCGAACCGCGAACGATTTCTCGCTTGAAATCGCGGGTAACGAAGAATTTATTATGTAAATATATGCGGGATTAATGGCAGGGAAGTGTAACATTCGAGGCACGCCATGGCGAATACCTTCCGATCTGGCCGGTGCCGAAGATCGTGATCTTCTTCGGCGACGGAGCGACAGCAGGACCGCCCCCTTTAATAGATTTTTCATCAGAAGTGGGATAGTGTGCGTGGTGCCGTTCTCTGCCCTTTCGAAATCGGGACACGCTTCAATGGTCCGTTCTTTCACGGTAAAATATTGTAAAACCTCGTAATTTTAAGGTACTGCACCGATTTTGATGAAATTTTGGAAGTGAGTTTCAAAAGTTTTATGACTAAAATGTGCGCTTTTTTTTTGACGGGGTGAAAACTACCCCTTTTTACCAACAATTAAAAACCGCATGTTTAAGCGTTATAATTTGTTGAATAACGATTTTTTTACCCTTGAAAACTACCCTTTAGTTCAAAATTTGCAAAAAATATGTACCTTTAAATTAGCGACTGATGCATTTCATAGTGAATTAAAATTCCTGGGATGGGAGTCTTTCCGGCAACCTGCTCATCTTTTCTTAACAATACTCAACATTTCTTAAACAAAATTTAAGATACATCTAACACTTCTTTGAAAAATTCTGCTTTGTACTATTACGTCATACTAACAGTTCTTTCCCTCTCCTCTCTTTCAGTTCTCGAAATTAATGGAAGCCTCGAAGAGAAGCGACAGTACGAAAATTTAACAAATTCGTCCAGAGGGAAAGAGAACCGAACGAAGAGAGATAGAGAGATAAATGTCACGTCAAACGAGACAAATGGATTGTTTGATGTGATTTAATATATTGTAATTATCGTCACGTGAAGTACGCGCAAGGTGTCAAGAGAAAACAATCGAAGTAATAAAAGGGGAACACGAGAGTGAGAAGGAGACGGAGGTACCGTTTTTTGTTTAATCGTAATTAATCATTTTTTTCCTTCGTACCGTCCCGTATTGAACTTTCATTTAGAGTCCATTAATTATAGTCGATTTGCATTTTAAGGATGAGGTTAAAGGAGAGCAGCGTGAGATTGGTTTTGTGTACGAGCCGAAATTTCGTCAAATAATAGAGATATTATTTTTCATAATCGAACAGATTACTCTCGGCTTATTAATGATTTTTGTTTTCTTCTCCTGAAACGAGCCTTCAGTTGCTCGTTGAAATATGACTAGAAGGGGATTGCTGCGACCGATTTTCCTATTCTGTATTGACTCGTTCTTGAACTTTACTACGTTCATTAGGTTAGAATTTAGGAAATTGTGAAAACTGGAAGATTTGTAAACGAAACGACTGGTATAAGCGGGTAACGCAATTTTTAGATTTTTTGGAAGCCTCTATAATCTGAGATTCAAGGGATTTAAAACGTTATAAATAAACGTGCGGGGGCTACCTGCACTTTCCAGAAAACATTGTAACGTTACGCCAGACCCATGCGTGCGAGCGAGAGTGAGAGCGTCTATCTCTCTTCCACTACAGCCTGCGAGTGAAAGCTAGATTTGGCGATCGGCTCAGTTCGCGAGCGAGATGAAGGCGACAGCACGCTAGATAAAATTATCTCAATCTGAACATTTACTGTGCATACCATTGCTTATTACTATTACAATAACAATTGCGGCAATACGGTAATTAATTCTTGCATTCTAAGAGTTTGATTAGTTAAATAATCTTATATATTTGTTCTTGGATCATTAAAACAAAATAGCATCGGTCAACGTGTGCAGTAATAGTAGGTTATGTTACGATTTTGACTAAAAAATTATGATGAATGATCGTATAAAGTCGACTGCTTTCATTTAGTATGCAATGAAAATAAATATCCTGTGTAGCAATTCAATGTTCAGCTTCACACATTTCATAACAATGTGTCTAAGATGACAAGTTGGACCGGCCAACCGCAGTGCGAAAAAATTTTCTAATGATAATAATTCAATGCAATTCATAAACGTATGCAATTTTTCATCAATGTCTTCTTATGACGCTATCACGTTAAATTATCGTCATTAAACAGACTTTATTTGTTTATCAGCATAGTAGTCACCAACTTCTCGTATTTCATGTTTTTGGTTAATCATCTCATAACCAAGATACCGATGTTCCTGTGAGTATTAAAGTTGGCTGCATGAGACCATGAGTAAAGTTGTAATTGACGACGACTAGCCCGAGTCATGCCCCATGCGCTACGCTTTAATTACACAAATGATATTCCGGATGATAATGTGCTTCATCAAATGTGTCAGCCATAAATACGGTTGGCGTTTCTATTATATGCAAATAAATGGTTGTTCAAATTGTAACGTACGGCCCTCGGCCATCGACAGTTTCTTATGGGGCACGTTTATATAGAGAACCCACTACGTCTTCTCTAAACATCGGGATCGTCGATTCGCATTTATATTGGAGCTCCTACGGTCTGCTTTCGGCAATGTCATGAATTTTCCGAGGCTTAATTGAAAGCTGTTATCTTCAGACTTTGTACTCGTAAAGTTAACTTCAAATTGGTTTTAACTAAGTTTGTATTGATTATTTTACCTACTACACATATCTAATTAAAAACAACTATTTTAACAAAGCTGCTAATCAAATAGTGCATCTACTTTTAGTCGCTACAACGCAAATGACATAAACATTGGTCACAAATTACATAAATACCTACAAGGGCACAATCAATTATGATGATTGAGGGTGGTTATTATTTTCAATTTATCGAAAATTAGGGAAGGTTGGCTTCATATTGAAACATATATTTTATCACCGATCTAAAACAAAATATCTAATATTATTAGATTGGTCCTGTTTAGTGGCCTTCAAGAGGCAAGAAAAAATCAAAAAAGAAAAATCTCTAATTCTAAATAAATGTTTAAAAATTTTTATTTCTTCAGAATTTTTTTGGAAAATTAAAAACAATTTTTTTTTCTCTTGTAAACTCAATCCGGGGACATACAGTGTATATATGTCGGTTTATAGCGCTTGTCTTCGCTGTCGGACTCCTGGAGTCTTCCTCCATTGAGAACAATTTTGACAATCCGCCTCTGTAAGGTTTCTCTCTCTCTCATAACTCATTTACACTTCAGTGTAAATTTATATGTCACACAGAATCAATGTAATTTTGAAAATATTTGTGTGCTTCCAAAATTATATTTAGGAGCCTTTAGGAAGTCAAGGATCGAGGCGTCCGTGGTGGGAGGCGTTTAATTCACAAAATTCACTTTCACAATCACAATCACAAAGCACTCGCTAATAATTTTTCGCATCCTCTCGCGACCTATTTCTAACATTAACTAACCCCAAAGAGAATTACACAATTAATCATCTCGACAGCTAATAATGCTTATATCAACGATGATAAGCAAGTTAATCTTCCTTATACCTTCCGCCCACGTCTTCCTAGGTTTAGATATTTCTAGGTATAGGTCCTTCTAGGGCGAAAAGCATTTAATTTGTAAGGTGAATATACCGAAAATACAAATACTCTGGTTCAAATTTACCTAAGGATCATAAGATGCAAGTCGATGAAATTAACTCTCTCATAACTGAGAACATCTCTCATAACTCATTTACACTTCAGTGTAAATTTGAATCCCACACAGAATCAATGTAATTGGGAAAAGATTTGTGTGCTTCCAAAATTATATCTAGGAGCCTTTAGGAAGTCAAAGATCGAGGCGTCCGTGGTGGGAGGCGATAGATTCACAAAATTCACTTTCACAATAACATTCACAAAGCACTCGCTAATAATTTTTCGCATCCTCTCGCGACCGATCTCTAACAGTAACTGACCCTAAAGAGAATTACACAGTTAATCATCTCGACACCTAATAATGCTTGTATCAACGATGATAAGGAAGTTAACCTTGTTTGTACCTTCCGCCACGTCTTCCTAGGTTTAGATATTTCTAGGTATACGTCCCTCTAGGTCGAAAAGCATTTAAGTGATAATAGTTTGTGAGGTGAATATACCGAAAATACAAATACTCTGGTTCAAATTTACCTAAGGATCATAAGATGCAAATCGATGAAATTAACTCTCTCATAACTGAGAACATCTCTCATAACACATTTACACTTCAGTGTAAATTTGAATGCCACACAGAATCAATGTAGTTTGGAAAAGACTTGTGTGCTTCCAAAATTATACCTAGGAGCCTTTAGGATGTCAAAGAGCGAGGCGTCCGTGGTGGGAGGCGTTTGATTCACAAAATTCACTTTCACAATCACAATCACAAAGCACTCGCTAATAATTTTTCGCATCCTCTCGCGACCGATCTCTAACAGTAACTAACCCTAAAGAGAATTACACAGTTAATCATCTCGACACCTAATAATGCTTATATCAACGATGATAAGGAAGTTAACCTTCCTTATAACTTCCGCCACGTCTTCCTAGGTTTAGATATTTCTAGGTATACGTCCCTCTAGGTCGAAAAGCATTTAAGTGGTAATAGTTTGTGAGGTGAATATACCGAAAATACAAATACTCTGGTTCAAATTTACCTAAGGATCATAAGATGCAAGTCGATGAAATTAACTCTCTCATAACTGAGAACATCTCTCATAACTCATTTACACTTCAGTGTAAATTTGAATGCCATACAAAATCAATGTAATTTGGAAAAGATTTGTGTGTTCCCAAAATTATATCTAGGAGCCTTTAGGAAGTCAAACATCGAGGCGTCCGTGGTGGGAGGAGTTTGATTCACAAAATTCACTTTCACAATAACAATCACAAAGCACTCGCTAATAATTTTTCGCATCCTCTCGCGACCGATCTCTAACAGTAACTAACCCTAAAGAGAATTACACAGTTAATCATCTCGACACCTAATAATGCTTATATCAACGATGATAAGGAAGTTAACCTTCCTTATAACTTCCGGCCACGTCTTCCTAGGTTTAGATATTTCTAGGTATACGTCCCTCTAGGTCGAAAAGCATTCAAGTGGTAATAGTTTGTGAGGTGAATATACCGAAAATACAAAAACTCTGCTTCAAATTTACCTAAGGATCATAAGATACAAGTCGATGAAATTAACTCTCTCATAACTGAGAACATCTCTCATAACCCATTTACACTTCAGTGTAAATTTTGAGTGCCACACAGAATCAATGTAATTGGGAAAAGATTTGTGTGCTTCCAAAATTATATTTAGGAGCCTTTAGGAAGTCAAAGATCGAGGCGTCCGTGGTGGGAGGCGTTAGATTCACAAAAAACACTTTCACAGTCACAATCACAAAGCACTCGCTAATAATTTTTCGCATCCTCTCGCGACCTATTTGTAACAATAACTTACCCTAAAGAGAATTACACAATTAATCATCTCGACACCTAATAATGCTTATATCAACGATGATAAGGAAGTTAACCTTCCTTATACCTTCCGCCACGTCTTCCTAGATTTAGATATTTCTAGGTATACGTCCCTCTAGGTCGAAAAGCATTTAAGTGGTAATAGTTTGTGAGGTGAATATACCCAAACTACAAATACTCTTTGGTTCAAAATGGTAAACTATTCTTAGCAACTATTTCTAAAATTTTTACGGCCGATATGATTTTCTCCTCGTTCTTCCCGAAATCTCCCGATTCGTGGCGAGGGCGCGTGGGCACGTTAAGTACCGACCATCGCATTGTAATTATACGTATAAGTGTTTTAATTGTGGACGTGTCGCAAGAGCTCGTCCAGCGTGACCGAAGCCCCGGAGACGGCCATAAGGCGCTCATTCTTCGGCTTGGTCCAACGCAGTCTTCGGCTATGGTAATGTGAGAGAGGCCGAGAGGTCAGTCGAGGAGTCAAGAGCCTGGTGTGTGTGTGTACATATAGTATATATATAAATGTGTGTGTGTGTATATGGATAGATACATGGCAGGTGAAGGAAATCTGACTTTAACCTATTCTTACAAGCTTCAAATGTGACGGACGGACTGTATTTAGGATGACAATGAGTGCAAATTTCTGAATATTTGAGTATTGTAAAGTACGACTCGTTAAAATTCGACGAGATTATAAGTCGTTTCTACTGTGTCCACAATGTTACATGGAAATCAATGTGATTTGGGCCAGCATTGCCAATTGGTCCATGAAGAAAAATCATAAGTAGCTCATAAATACTATATTATTATACTAGTTTAATAAGGCGGAGTATTGTCACACGAGAGTTTTAAAGCGCGACGAGCGAAGCGAGGAGTGCTTTAATAGAACTGTTCGCATAAACTATTGGAGTTTTTTACTTTCTCATATGAGGTAGGTAGGTACTCATATTTGAGAGAGTATTGTAATGGGGTCGATTTTTCGAAATTAAATTAATAGCATTTCTGAACGTTATCGTTTTTTGCAAAATCTTCTGTGAAAGGCACCCTTTGTATCATTCTTCAATTTTTTGAATTTTTCTCGAAATTTGCTCCAAGAATTTTATAAAATTTTGAGTACCTATTCTACATTAGATAAATATATAAAAAAGATTTGTAACGTTTTTGGCTAAATCTAGTATGAGGAGTACTTTATAGGTACTTGTCGTTTTTCGGTTTGTTGCTTAAATTAACCTCTATGTATGAGAAAGTACTCTGATGAACACATCTCGATTTTTTCACACCGTCTGAAGTGTTGTATGTGTATAGTTAATACACAACCCTTCCTATGTAACTATTCGTTATAAATTACACTTTAGCGTTGAAAATTAAGTTTTGAAGTTAGATTTTCCAAAAATGTCCTTTACAGAACTCGATTTAAGCACAATTTTAACGTTTTGTCAAAAATTAACATTTTGCGCCATATGGAAATCCACAGCCGGTTAAAATTTAAACATGCGTTAAAATTTAGCGATAGGATTGACAGTACTGTTCTTCAGAAAAGTTAAAAAAATTTAATCCAAAAATTGTATCGGTGGTTTGATCATAATTACGTTGTACTTGAAGTTAAACATTTGAACCGTATGCCATAAATTTTGAAATTATACATATATACTTGTTCACAAACAGATTTGTTCAAACCTCATACATGTAAATTCTATGCAGAAAGTAGCGTTCCGAGCGCGAGAAACGGTTCGTTTCATGGATGTCTGACATTCGCTATGTTTCTTAGAATAGAGAAGAGACAAATTTTTGAGCCTTAAATTCTGATTTCGCTGATTATGCGCTGTCCCACAGACACAGATACCGCATCGCGGTCTAGAGTACACTTACTTTGCAAAATAAATATTAATAAGTTGAGCTTCTTCCAAAACATATTACTAACTCCTGAAAATATAGGAAATGGTTTTGTTAGGAATTAGTTTGTCACAATATGTTTGCAAAATTAGGATTGCATTAAACTTAAGGTTTCTTTAAGGCTCACCACTTCCTGTAAGAATAAATTAGGGGTAAATATATTTTAATAGAATATTCTAATATCGCTGTTTCATGTGTTTTCTCTACTTCTGTTATCTTAACAAAGGTTTACAATTCATTAAGTTTTTAAAATACTTGTGACATCGTAAAACAATTTTTAAGGTACTAAGTAGCTTGTCGACATTTTTAAAGAAGTCGCGGTTACCTTAAACTTAAGCTGTTGTTTCAAAAGAAGTTAAGGAGCTTCTAAAGAACTTATGACAACTCTAATGTATACTCTACCCATGTATATCTACAAGTTAGAAAAACAAAAGTCCGGGATCAATGTGATGTCCAGGTTGAAACCTTCGTTTACTGGACTATAATATAAATATGCAAACAGCGTATTACAAAAATAATTATCGCTCATATTGTGGCTAATAAAAATCAGTTATTACCCCTTTCTCTAGTTAAAAGTACTTCCTTTTCCACTCTTCTACTTTGTGAGTCTATTTTTAGTGGCCGTTAAATTTAACACAAAGCTTTACAGTTTTCGCCCACCTAAAACCACTCGGCATACTTTTCATGAAAATAATTGGCTCACATTTTTACCAATCCGTCGATTTGAAGTTGATGTAATTAGTCCGCCAAGAGAAGGAATTTCCCGGGTCGTCGCCCTCTCCGAACGAATTCGATTTGTGATGTGCACGCCATATTGCACCTACGAACTAATTCACATTGAATGTGCTTTTTACTCGGATGAAAAATGAACTACGTCACTGCACCTTCGTGATTAATGTCTTCGGATATTTACACAACAATGGCGTCTCGTAAAAAACATTTAATTGACCCAATTTATTAAAATTCTAACAGGTACATCATTAATCTAAAGAACGGCGTGTTGGTGCGAGTTTGTATGGCTACGTATGTATGTGAGTGTGTGTCCGTTGCCTAACCGATGTTCAGGTGTAAAATATGAGTTAATATATTATAATTTCGTTTAAGTATCGGACACCTGCGTATCGGCGTGAACGAAACTCTGGAGTAGGTATGACGGGGGGAACGAAATGGAAGGTTCGGGTTTCCCACCTTCGACATTCTTTTTGAGTTTTGAAATATTTCTGTAAGCGACTAAATTGTATTGTATAACCAATTATAGTCCAGGACCCATATGTTTTAACGGGGATGTAAGAGGTAACCGCAATGTTTTTACATGAGTAAGTCGTTTAAAATGCAAGAATTTAAAAAAAAAGGTTTTTCCGACTTGTTTCGTTTCTAACTTCTTAAGTATTGAATTTAGAAGAAATTTCAACAGAGAAAAAAGTTGCAAAATCGCCTTTTACATAAAATGGCATAGGTTAGAAATTCAAAAATTTATTACCGGTTTTGCAAAATAGCAATAAACCAAAAAAATCGACCCAAAAAAGTGGTTTTTTAAATTATTATTTTAGGCACCTTAAAATGGAGATATGACTTCCATATCACAGATAGAAAATCTTGAAGTTATAATAAAAGAATCTTGTAAATTTCGTTTTGATCGGTTTATCACATTTTGCACAATAACTTTGAAAAATTGGAAAATATTGAAAAATTTAATGTTATGTCGAAGTGCAAAATATTTAGATTATATTTACTGTATTATGCCTTGTAGCTAACTCAACTAAACTGTCTCAGCTTATCAGGTCTCATTTGGTTTGGTTTCCTTTCATTTTTGAGGTTCAGTCTTGCGCGTTAGTACAAAATATGCAATTATATAAATTTTCTCCTTAGTAGAGATTATTTTGCTAAGGCGAGGTCGAGATTGCATTCCCAAGACAAAGCCGAATTCAACAAAGTTCAGAGTCGACTGGGATTAACCCTCTGAGGTCGGAAAATGGGCCCTCGGGTGCCGGAAAATCGAGATTTTCGACATGAAAATCTGAGTGCTCTGCGAATCTCGATTTTCCGGCCCACGAGGGCCCATTTTCCGACCTCAGAGGGTGAATACCAGTCGCTTCTTTTAACCACGAATACACATGTCGATCTACAGATCCGGACTTTGTTGTGGGGCGAGGTCGAGATTGCATTCCCAAGCCAAAGCCGAATTCAACAAAGTTCAGAGTCGACCGGGATTAACCCTCTGAGGTCGGAAAATGGGCCCTCGGGTGCCGGAAAATCGAGATTTTCGACAAGAAAATCTGAGTGCTCTGCGAATCTCGATTTTCCGGCCAACAAGGGCCCATTTTCCGACCTCAGAGGGTGAATCCCAGTCGCTTCTAAACTTTTTTAACCACGAATACACATGTCGATCTACAGATCCGGACTTTGTTGTGGGGCAAGGTCGAGATTGCATTTCCAAGCCAAAGCCGAATTCATAAAAGTTTAGAGCCGACCGGGATTCACCCTCTGAGTTCGGAAAATGGGCCCTCGGGTGCCGGAAAATCGAGATTTTCGACATGAAAATCTGAGTGCCCTGCGAATCTCGATTTTCCGGCCCACGAGGGCCCATTTTCCGACCTCAGAGGGTGAATACCAGTCGCTTCTAAACTTTTTTAACCACGAATACACATGTCGATCTACAGATCCGGACTTTGTTGTGGGGCAAGGTCGAGATTGCATTCCCAAGCCAAAGCCGAATTCATAAAAGTTTAGAGCCGACCGGGATTCACCCTCTGAGTTCGGAAAATGGGCCCTCGGGTGCCGGAAAATCGAGATTTTCGACAAGAAAATCTGAGTGCTCTGCGAATCTCGATTTTCCGGCCAACAAGGGCCCATTTTCCGACCTCAGAGGGTGAATCCCAGTCGCTTCTAAACTTTTTTAACCACGAATACACATGTCGATCTACAGATCCGGACTTTGTTGTGGGGCAAGGTCGAGATTGCATTCCCAAGCCAAAGCCGAATTCATAAAAGTTTAGAGCCGACCGGGATTCACCCTCTGAGTTCGGAAAATGGGCCCTCGGGTGCCGGAAAATCGAGATTTTCGACATGAAAATCTGAGTGCCCTGCGAATCTCGATTTTCCGGCCCACGAGGGCCCATTTTCCGACCTCAGAGGGTGAATACCAGTCGCTTCTAAACTTTTTTAACCACGAATACACATGTCGATCTACAGATCCGGACTTTGTTGTGGGGCAAGGTCGAGATTGCATTCCCAAGCCAAAGCCGAATTCATAAAAGTTTAGAGCCGACCGGGATTCACCCTCTGAGTTCGGAAAATGGGCCCTCGGGTGCCGGAAAATCGAGATTTTCGACATGAAAATCTGAGTGCCCTGCGAATCTCGATTTTCCGGCCCACGAGGGCCCATTTTCCGACCTCAGAGGATGAATCCCAGTCGGCTTTAAACTTTTTTAACCACGAATACACATGTCGATCTACAGATTCGGACTTTTTTGTGGGGCTGTTTCGTATAGTCCAGTACTGGACCATTTTCCCGTATAATTTTTTGAAACTGCACCGATTTGCACAAAAATTTGGATTGACGTTCTACTAACGTTCTACTTCAAAGTTGACCCTGGGCTCACAAAATTTTCCTTTCGAAATTTCCTGACTTTTCCGGACAAATTTTAAAATTTTCCCGACCTTATTTTTGAAATTAGCGGTCTTTAGTCATTAGTAAAAAGTAAATGGAATGAAAATACCATCATATTAATGGTTTGGGGAAAAAAATAGATAATATTGGCAGAAATTACGTTTTTTAAGCATCAGTAATGTTCTCATGAAAACGGTGAAAATTATGCATTTAACGAAAAATACCAAAAATTAGATATATGCATTTTGCATTAAGTCCAGTCTCTACATACATGGTACTTTTAATGAAGTCTTTAGACCATCTATTTTCCCAGGCTCCACATTTCACCGGAGACTTTCTCTCAAAGTTGACACATCCTCTCTTCTCCCAAAATTATCCGAAAATATCGAAAAAACCAACCTCCGCTTTCCTTAATTATTGCCAGCCCGTGAGAAGAGAATCTCCACATAACGCGCGGGGTCACGACGCGTACGAGTACCATCTACGAACTTAGAGAGAGATAGAGTGAGAGAGAGACGGGGTGATAGGAAAAAAAAAAGTAAAAGTCCGCCCGAGGTCGGAACCCAATTATTTAATTCATCTAGGCCGATCTTCTCACGCAGAAAATTAGTCCGAATAATTGTTTTCCGAACAGAATGGCTCGTAAAATATTAATTCAATTTTGAAAAGAAAGGTAATTGGCCGCACCGGTCACGACTTCTCGTAAGCCGTACCGCCCCGACTTTAACTAGTGAAAAATGCGCCGAACAATGTATCGTAATAATGATAGTAATAATAAAGTCCTAGAAATACTTTCGCACGCATGGGAGAAATATCTTCGCGAGAAGTGTCTCGAAAAGTGCCATAGAATAACGCTCCACGTATATGTAATTTACGGTTCTAATTGAAACACCATTTGGAAATCGAGCCCTGATGAAAAGAGACTAATTGATACTCGGCAACGCTCACCACAGACAACTCATATAACCAAAGGGCGGGTAAAATGCAAAATGCATCTTTAGCATTATTTCCTTTTTTTTCAAATTTGCATTTTTTTCTTAAATCGTGCATATTTTGCATTTTCTTTTAAAATCTGCAGAATATTTATAAAGAACAATGTACGGATGAGTATAAATCATAACTTATAGATCTTATAGATAATATAAGTTGTAACTGGAACTGAAATCTGGTTCTCAAGTACCTTTACTACCTGGCAGTGGGGCATTTTAGTAAGGGTTGTTTTTACCTGTGTATTCTAATCGTAGGAGGATGTGCTTCATAACTCACCAATTACTTTATACCCTTACTTATACTTTATATGTACATTATACTCAAAATTCGTACAAAGGCTTATTTTGACCGCGGGGCAGAGTTAGCTGTTAGTATTAGTGTGTTTTTTAATCGTCTCCGGCCATTGTACTTGTTTTGGGATCAAGTTGATGTGCATCCAATTTTTAGAGAGGTTAAATCCAACGGTTGTTCTGAAAATTTAAAAATGCCAAAAACATATTTAACTGAACTGTGGATTAAACCTAATAGTGAGCTGAAGTGGAATGGTGACAAATTATTTGTACAGTATGTTCGAAAATAGTCAATACATAGAAAGCAATAACTACCTAAATTAATAGAATTAAATTAGTAGTTCATTTATTTGCTAACAATATTCTAATTACGGCAATTACTTTGAGTGGATATCTACTTAGATATCCATTAATATAACATGAGACTGTTTGAGGCAGTCCGATTATTAAATAATCTTCAAGCCGAATGTAAAAAGGTAAATGGAAAAATTGAAAAATTAGTTTTCTCCAAATTTTCCAGTAATGTACAAGCTATCGAAGGATTTTCTGTATTAAAAACTGTTGCAATAATGTTTACGGGCGAGTTTAATTGTATTTTTTGATGTAAAAACCAAATATTGTACATGCATTAAAATACGCTCCTGTTACTTCAGTAGGTGTAGAATGAACTTATTTTCAAACATATGTTCACTGGTAGAAGATAATCTTTTCTTATTGAACATTTTGAAAAACATAGCATTTGCATTTTTTACCAAATTTTCGCCCTTTTTGCATATAACTATACCTTGCGTTCTCATAAGAAAATATCATTTGTTCACATGCCAACATTGTTGAGAGGCGCGGTACAAAGGGAGAAACAAATATCGCCGCAATTGACGAATTGTGACGGGCAACAAAACGGTTGTCAATAGGCGTGTCAATAATAAGGGTCAAAAAGCAGTAGTAACATGTAGAAATTGTAACTCCTTAAACGAAACCAAGAATCTAAAAATGTTGTTAGTGCAACAGGTAAGGTACCTTTTATTTTAAGGTACTTTTGGTAGATTTATCTAGTATTGCATTCGTTAACGAAGTCAAAAAGAGGAATTAAAATGCGGTTTTCAGTTTTTTGGTATCTAGAGATCATACTATATATCGGATATAACGAAATTTGTCGGCAAGCTACAGGTCGCATTTTTTTAAAGAATCACAACGAAATTTGGTACAAAAATCAGTTAGCCGAAAATCTCGAGTTCGTTATTGAGCCAAATAGGTCCAGCGGTTTCAAAATGGCGGCTTGTTATTAAAAAAAAATCAAAAAAACTTTAATTTCGCGTCTGAGAGAAAAATGTTACTTAGGTTTATTGTTGATCGTATAGAGGCGAACGACTTTTGTAGAAAATATTTTTTTGAGAAATGTACAGAAAAAAAGTTATTTTTTTACAAAAATAAATCCAAAATTTTTTATTTCGTGTCTGAGAGAAAAATGTAACTGAGGTTTTTTGTTGCTCTTATAGAGGCGAACAACTTTTGTATAAAACATACCTTTGAGAAATGTACAGAGAAAAAGTTATTTGCAAATATTTAAAAAATTTGACGTTTGTATTTTTTTCACACCTCGTATACATTTTTTTGACTCATTGTGTCTGTTATATTACTCTATATCCTACCCATAAATTTACCTTTCAGCCTGGCATGCCATGGGTTTTTTTTAATTACTACAGTTTCTCCAATAAAAAAAAAATAAAATATTAGAATTTCTATATATATATAAAAATGAATTGCTGTTCGTTTGTCTCGCTTAAACTCGAGAATGGCTGGACCGATTTTGCAAATTTTGATCTTGAAATATTTGTGAAAGTTCAGGGAAGGTTTAAGCGGCAAGAAACATAAATAATCACTAACGGAACTACTACAAAAAGGTACGTTTTGTAATTTGACATTTGTAATCAAACAAATGAAAGTATAGTGTCAGTTGACTGTCATATATATAAATATCAAGACGATTATTAAAATCTACCATCAGTTTGTCAGTGGGCGAGAACTGTATTGATTTTAAAATGCCAAGAAGAAGACGACCTGACTTAGGTCGTCGAAGTCAATCAAATGTGCGACGAGCTACCTCACGTGCAAATCGCACTGACGACCAGCGAGAGACAGATAATGACAAGATTCGTATTGGTATGACAGAACTGCGCCCAACAGTGAATAATTATGAAGTAGAAAGGCTTAGAATGGAACTACTTCGGGCACATCAAATACAACAGCAGCGAGCACCACACAATGATATAGAGCGATTCCACAGACACAGTGTTCCTGTAAACCTAGAACGAGTAATATTCCACTACGACCCGGAAATAGACTATGGTGCCGACCAATCCGTAACGATTTGAGGAATGACAATCATTTGTCAATATTAAAATAAAGGGGTGAATCTACTGGACTATGTTGTGCTGGTGGTAAAGTAGAATTCCCACAATTGTTCCCAACACAAGATCCATTACGCTCATTAGTTTCTGGGGTGGGAAATAACTCTAAAAATTTCTTGGCCAACATCCAAAAATATAGTAATTGTTTTCATATAACGTCGTTTGGTGTAACGCATATTGTACAGGAAAATTTCATGCCCACTTTCAAGGTAGCTTTTAATATATCATTTATTAAAAATTTGAAAAGATAATATACAATTGCAGGATACAAGGACAGTTTGCGGAATCAACTTGGAGTTTCCCTGTTTCGCGCATGGGCAATTATACGTGACGTGTTCCCGAGTCGTAAAACCATGATCTTTATATATTTATGCACTGCAAAAGAAGACAAAAAATATAGTACATCAGAAAGCCTTAAATTGATTATGTGTACAACTGTGTTGCATTTATTATTATGTAGATAAAAATTTTATATCAAGTTTTGACCATACTTTTCAAAAATATATGTAGGTGATACGAAGTTCACCGGGTCATATATAATTTTTATTTACCTTTCTTTTTTTAAACTTTACGTAGCATTGTAACGCATACCGGGTACGGCTTGTAATGTATTAATAAGTGAATGCTTGTTTATGATACTTTAATAATAAAGAGTATAAAATTGTTTTAGTGCAATAAAGTACTTTTTCACTTACAACCACTTCGCCTGTAGAGAAAAGTTAAAAATAATAGAATGACGTTATATTGAAATAAACGCCTTATTAATAATTACAGAAATAGTGGTCCTAAAAGAAAACAGAGACTTGATTTATTAATTCCTAACGTCTATTTACCATACACTGCCCTATCATTCTCAACAAAACTTCTGTTAAAATGAGAAGCTATAATAAGGGCTAGTTTGCTTAGACGTAGTAACAGGTCTTACTTTAGAGAGCCTACGCAGCTAGAGCGATGCCGAAGGTTTTGATCAAATCTTGATTTGTGTACCTAATTACAGTAGCTGCATTCCTAATGTAAGAAGCCACAAAAATTTACGACCACATAAATCTTAATGTGTGTAGTTGGTTTTACACTATTATATAGATAAGGATACATCGTACGTTTAACTTTTCGGCGATTGTTATGGAGATTTATGTGGTTTGTAAAATTTTATGTAACTCCTCGCATCAAGAAGGCAATCACAGTACTTTGAACATATCTCGGAACTTTTGCCAAAACAGTCATCTATGATTTAAGCCTGTCAAAAAAACCGGTGGAGTAATAAAACGATTGTTTCGCCGGGGACCAGAGGCGTCCTTAAAGAAATGAACGAAAATTAATAAATGTATTAAAATGGTCTATGTAAGTTTCCTTAAAAACATTATAATTGTTGATAGAAAAAACTTTAATTTCGCGTCTGCGAGAAAAATATTACTTAGGTTTTTTGTTGATCTTATAGAGGCGAACGACTTTGGGATAAAACATATCTTTGAGAAATGTACATAAAAAAAGTTATATGCAAAAAGTTAGAAATTTTGACGTTTGTATTTTTTTAACACCTCGTATACATTTTTTCGACACATCGTGTCTGTTATATTACTATCCTACTAGACCAGGGAAATAAGATTTTTTCGTGACACTCAACCAACCAGGTAACCAAGCAGTTATTCATGTAAAGGGGGTTTACAGGAGTAAAACCTATACGTTGGCAACCAACAGTTTTGTGCTATTGTTGAATTATTAACAATTAAAGGTCGAAAAACGTGATTTTGTTTGCATTTTTGTGTCCCTGAAAAAATCTTAGAATCCTATGAATAATTCAAAGTTAGCATCTTGTAGGGAATAGAAAAATCTTCAAAATGACGTTTGATAAAACATGATGTAATATTTTGTTGCTTAGATAATTGTAAATAAAAGTAAAAATATGCATTATTTTTAATTAACAATAGCTATTGTAAAAATCAAAATACAACTTTGAAATTATCTAAAGTGTTGTGTCTTATGGTACTTAATATGTGGTAAAAATTTCAAAAGGATTCATTGAATACTTTTTGCAAAATTGTAATTGTTTATCCCAGAAGACTTCTTTTTGCGTTATCATTATGCGCACAATAATGATGATACAATAATTCTACGAGTACCGAAAGAAAGAAGAAGAGTTATTTCATCAAACCTAATTATTTAATATCGGAGAAATTAATTACCACTATTGTTAAAAATCATCACAAAAATATGGTCATTTTTCGTGTATAAACAAATTGTATAACTTTATTGATGTTATTTACAGCGAAATTATTTTTACATATTTGAAAGGTGGAATTTTTACC
Organism: Cryptocephalus moraei; assembly: GCA_946251905.1. Taxonomy (NCBI): domain Eukaryota; kingdom Metazoa; phylum Arthropoda; class Insecta; order Coleoptera; family Chrysomelidae; genus Cryptocephalus; species Cryptocephalus moraei. The sequence continues at coordinate 15,956,564 of OX276465.1, read as the reverse complement.
TTTATTTTAAAATAAAAAAAATTGTCCTAAATAAATTTGGGGCAAAGTTAGCAATTGTTTTTCTAAAATTCACAGCTAATTTGTTTATAATAATTAAGAAACCTAACTAACGCCATTTTAAAGATAAAGAGTTGAACTATTTGTTAAATAAATTTGGAAAGTATTGAACTTCAACATCGAGTTTGCTGAAGCTTCAAATATGCAGCTCGACAAAGACGAGCTGAGGAAATTTGAAAACTACGAGCTCAAAAAATGAAAAGGTAACTTCAAATCGAAGCAGAAAGTAATTAAAAGATATCTCTGGCAATTATTAACGGATTTTGATGATTCTTTTTTTAATTAGGGGTACCTCGTCGAGTACAATACAAATATGTAACCTGTTAATTAATTACCATTTAAATAAACAAAGTGATTTCTTTAAACATTTTTCAAATTTTGTTATTAATTATTTTCAGTATTTTTGAATTGTATTACACTTATTACTAAAAATAAAAATGTAGTACTTATAAAATTTTGATATTAAGCTAACCATACTTATCCAGTCTTTGCCAACAAATATTACAAAAAATATTACTATTTTGTAATAAATGTTATTAGTCAGATAGTACTTTTGTATATTTGAATTTAATTAATAAATAAATGAAGTTAATAAATGATTAAATTAATACAACATTCCCAGACACTAAATAATTTTGCTTCTTCAATAAATTTTAAAGTGTTATTAAATTATTAAAGAAAAAGAAGACAAGTAAAATTATTAATATAAAAGACTATGATGACTACATTATGTTTTGTATACTTAAAAGTCATTATTAATACATATAACACGAAAATTTTTTATTAAAAAAGCCTTAACAATTTATTCTTTCGATAAGGAAATAAAACCAAAAAAATATTGATTTTTTGGGATTTTTTTAAATTTAAACAAATGACATTGTTTATTTATAAATATCATTATAAACAAATTGTATATTTGTGATGTACGCAAAGAGAACATACAAATCTATAATTCATAATGTGTCATACTGATTCTCAATAGTTTTTTGTACTATGTTTATATGTAAATACTATTTATCAGTTTTTTATAACAATGTGAATTTTTGTTTTGATATAAACCTTCGAACTTTTACTAATAAATAAGCAAACAATAAATTGTTACTTAACGAAATAACTTTTATAAAAATGTTTAAATAAATTACTCTATTTATATAGCAATTTTGTTTTTGTTTCTTGGGGTGCACATAAAACATTTCTGTTTTCCGTTAGTAATAAGTGTAATACAATTCAAAAATACTGAAAATAATTAATAACAAAATTTGAAAAATGTTTAAAGAAATCACTTTGTTTATTTAAATGGTAATTAATTAACAGGTTACATATTTGTATTGTACTCGACGAGGTACCCCTAATTAAAAAAAGAATCATCAAAATCCGTTAATAATTGCCAGAGATATCTTTTAATTACTTTCTGCTTCGATTTGAAGTTACCTTTTCATTTTTTGAGCTCGTAGTTTTCAAATTTCCTCAGCTCGTCTTTGTCGAGCTGCATATTTGAAGCTTCAGCAAACTCGATGTTGAAGTTCAATACTTTCCAAATTTATTTAACAAATAGTTCAACTCTTTATCTTTAAAATGGCGTTAGTTAGGTTTCTTAATTATTATAAACAAATTAGCTGTGAATTTTAGAAAAACAATTGCTAACTTTGCCCCAAATTTATTTAGGACAATTTTTTTTATTTTAAAATAAAGGTAAAAATTCCACCTTTCAAATATGTAAAAATAATTTCGCTGTAAATAACATCAATAAAGTTATTCAATTTGTTTATACACGAAAAATGACCATGTTTTTGTGATGATTTTTAACAATAGTGGTAATTAATTTTTCCGATATTAAATAATTAGGTTTGATGAAATAACTCTTCTTCTTTCTTTCGGTACTCGTAGAATTATTGTACCATCATTATTGTGCGCATAATGATAACGCAAAAAGAAGTCTTCTGGGATAAACAATTACAATTTTGCAAAAAGTATTCAATGAATCCTTTTGAAATTTTTACCACATATTAAGTACCATAAGACACAACACTTTAGGTAATTTCAAAGTTGTATTTTGATTTTTACAATAGCTATTGTTAATTAAAAATAATGCATATTTTTACTTTTATTTACAATTATCTAAGCAACAAAATATTACATCATGTTTTATCAAACGTCATTTTGAAGATTTTTCTATTCCCTACAAAATGCTAACTTTGAATTATTCATAGGATTCTAAGATTTTTTCAGGGACACAAAAATGCAAAAAAAATCACGTTTTTCGACCTTTAATCGTTAATAATTCAACAATAGCACAAAACTGTTGGTTGCCAACGTATAGGTTTTACTCCTGTAAACCCCCTTTACATGAATAACTGCTTGATTTCCTGGTTGGTTGAGTGTCCCCAACAGGGTACTTTTTTCCTTATTTCCCTGGTCTATACCCATAAATCTACCTTTCAGCTTGGCATGCCATGGAGTTTTTTATATCTTCCGTTTATACGCCAGGGAATGGTTATTCACTAAATGTTTCCAATAGCCAGACGTACAATAAACGCACGTGTTCCGGGTGAGACACTCAAAATACAAAGAGATTCAGTAAGACAGCGTGCAAGACATTATAAAACTCTCAAAATTTAGAGGATGCCACCTTGTATCGGTTTTGCCTTTGTAATGTGATTTTATTACTCCACCGGTTTTTTTGACAGAGTATACGTGTAGATATTCTGGAGTAACGAGTCTGGATAGTTATTAAAAAGCGAAGTGCGCCCTAGAGGAAGATTCTAAATATTCTATGGTAGCACTTTCGTTGTACCGTCATGTTGCACAAATGGGATATTATTATTCCATTTTCCATAAGAAGAAAGTTCTAAACGAAACTAGTTTCGGCGTATTCCCTCGCATTTCCGCCGTCTCCGACGACGACCGAACAACACACTGTCCGGGCCCTCCTTAAAACCTGCCATCCGAATACCCAAACACAATAAATTACGAAATATACGAGATTGAAGATGAGATTCGTGATTGTGCGAAACGCGCATAAATTAAACGTTATTGCGAGCGAATTGATCGATCACGTGACGGATTTCCCGACCAATCGCCGACGAGGGTTTTCCCTCGTCGGGGGCGGGGACACGGCACACGTGCCCTCTTCTCCGCGATGTGAAAATCTTAAGTGACTGAAGATGAGTCGGGGAAAAATGACGAAACGTGGCGGGCGAACGTTTCTCTCTTTCTCTCTCTCTCTCTCTGTCTTGACTGTTCTCTCTTGGATGCGATTCGAATAGGTGTGTCCTTTTCGTTTCTGCGCGTTACGTGACGCACCGCTATTAAGTTGTAAAAATCTATAGAGGAGGTTATATATATATGCGACGAGCAGGTGTTGATTTTCTTTTTTAGAATAACGCAGACGTTAAAAGTTTTATTGTTGTGAAAACATTTGATTATTTTAACGTCTTCGTTGCGCTCTAACAATCTAACAGTCTATAAAACAAACACCTATCTGTGCTAGTGCAGTCAGTGGATACATCGTCATGTCGTTTTGAGTGGATTAAAATCCGAGTTTACAGAGTCAACGTTTGGTTAGTAAACAGTAGGATTACACTACGATTTGTGCTAGTCTTATGAGTTTAGAAACGTGTGGTGTCTGTTGAATAATTGTGTGCAGATTCTCACTCAACAAAGCGAAGATATCCCAGATTTGAAAATCACAGAACGCAGACCCAAAAATACATGACTTTAAAAACTTAGAAAAAATGTCGTCTAAAACATTATTTTATCTTATTACTAAAAAACGTTTTAGAATTTTCGTTAGTCAAAAATTATTTATAACATAGAGTCTCAAAAGGCTCTATTTACTCTGTTCAAAATAACAAATATAGAGTAGACTTACCTATATATACAAATGCATTTGCTTTGATTTGAATTTGGCTTCAAAATTCTTAAGAGATTTCGATCATATTTGCATGTGGACATGTCATGTTTTAATAACATATCATTTTATTATCGATGGACTCTTTGTTATGAAACATGTATGTCATGACATAAATCACATGGTAACTGTTTAGCAGTATTGCGGCTTCGTATGGATTTGTTTCCACCACAGTGAACTTCATACCTTCATCATTTATTACATCTGTTACTTATCACTTGGCCAACCAAATATCGGACTGAATGCACAGATAGAGCTTATGTAATCTAACAATCTGTCACTAGAAGAAACAAATGAATAATTCATATTATTCATTAGTTTAATTTATTTATAATTCATTTAATTATTATACCATATAATATTACTGTACAAATATAATAATAATTATATAACGATAATGAATAACATTATTAAATTATTCATATGAAATGAAAATTTAATTAGAAACAAATTAAGTAAATTCTAAATTGGATTTAAAGTAAATGGCCACCATTTTCATAGTTCGAGAAATTAATTCGACGTTAAAAGTTATACTGCACTTCCTACATGAATTCCTTATGACTCAGATGAGCTTTGCATCTGACTCTAAGTTCTTCTTCTGTATTTATAGAAGAGAAATAAACTTTGTCTTTCAATAGCATTTGCAATATTATTAATATAGACCTAGCGAATATTGCAACCTTGCAACATACTCTTGTCATCAACCCTGAAAACTCTCATGTGATTTTATTTACCTACACCGCTTGACATCATTGTCAATATAACCTTAATAGCGTTCACCTTTCCTGTACGGGTTGGGTATAAAATCCTGGAGTAGTTTTATATATAAAATAGTTAAATGTAATGATAATATTAAAAAGAGATATTTCAAAAAAGTTGTATGAATATTAAAAAAAATATATGATAGTAGAATGTTTTTAATATGAATGAATACAGCACAGAATCAATGTAATTTGGAAAATATGTGTATCTTCCAAAATTATAACCAGGAGCCTTTAAGAAGGCTCCAAGTGCGAGTCATCAGTGTTGGGAGGCGTTTCATTCGCAAAATTCACTTTCACAATCACAATCACAGAGCACCCGATTTCCGAATAATTTTTCGCATCCGCTCGCGACCGATTCTTAAAAGCAACCTTAAAAACCTAAAAATTACGAGTAAAATGCACTTTGTCCTTAACTGAATCCGATGAAATTGATGTGGTCACGAATTTTCAGGAGACCCAGGCTACATACAAAATTTCAACGTTCCAGTGTTTATAGTTTCTGAGAAAACGTTGCACACAACGATTCTCAAAACGTGCAGAAATGTTAATATCTCGAATTCGAAAATCATCACGATTACAGTACTTTCTCTTATTATATGACTACCCCATATAAGAAAGCAAAAAAAGGGGGTAATGCTAGTATTCCATACTACTTAAGTAGGGAAATTTGGTAAGCCTGTTTTAAGTTAGATATGTTATCCCTATTTGTCGAAGGCGCATTCAGGTAATATTTTAAAATATCATAGCGATATGACGACTCAATTGAATCGATATAACGAAGTGAAGATAGACGATTTATGTGATAACCGCGAAATTTATTCCTGAAATTAATTTCAAGGAAAACGTGCTTCATAATCGACGTCACACCCATCTTAGCATGGATGAGCAGAAAATCGTTTTAAATGTATTAAACGTTACATAAGTAATTATTCTTTCAGTTAATGTTTTTTAAAGTGAAATAATGTCGAAGTTAGGATTCATCAGAAGGAGATATTATTACTGAAACAAGTTAAGAGGAGATGATATTATATACGCGTTATTAGACACAAAAGACCTAAAATCTCTAAAATATAAATCTCTCTCGAGATTAGTACCCAAAAATCTTAATCAAATTGTATAGGAATTTAATGCATACTCTCTTTATAATATAATAATTTGAGAAACTACTTTATTAATTTCGTTATTGAAGTCGATTGCAGGTATGTAATTTTAGCCACGTGTTGTTGTGACATTGTAAAACAATTTTTAAGGTACTAAGTAGCTTGTCGACATTTTTAAGGAAGTCGCAGTTATCTTAACCTTAGGCTGTTGTTTCAAAAGAAGTTAAGGAGCTTCTGAAGAACTTATGACAACTCTAATGCAACATAAATAACTTAAACTGCCATATATGAAGTTGGAAAAGTAACTAATGAAGTTTTTTAATTAGCTACTTCGTTAGATCAAGTTAAAAAGTAGTGTCTAATATGTAGATATCTTTGCCTCGGGATTATTTTTTTGAAGTTTGAAACTTACATTATCCTGTTGTGTTTTGAAGTATCACTTCAATTTCTAAACACTTGTTTACAAAGTAGTTGGTAAATTTCGGAAAATTGCAAAAATTTTACGATTTCATGAAGCAAAGAAAATAATTACTAACACTTTTTGAGTTTGTTTTAAGTGTTAAAACCACAAACTTAGGTTTAGTGTATAAAAGTCAGCGTATGTATTTGAGGCTTTTCGATAGAAATAACTTAGATATTTTGAAAATAATTGGAAACTTCACAACTTCGGGCAATAAATCAAAGATTTTAGAACTTCATTAGAAAGTTTCCATTAGAAATTAGATTCCATTTTCTTAAACTGATTTAGAAATTTCAAAAATTGAATAATTTCAACAAATTTCACGAAGAAAATAATAGGACTTCTAAGCTTCCTGGGGTCATGCTTAACATTGCTGTAATTAAGAATAATTTACAACTTTAAATACTGTTTAAATACAAAAACGAAATACTTGTTATTTGTATTTAAATACATTGTCCTGGGAAGTATTTAAAATACAAGTAAATACATTTTGTAAAATGTATTTTTAACAACACTGTATATACCTACCTCCCCTTAGAATGACTAGGGAATACACGCCTACGTCGTACTGACTCTTGTTATTTACGATCGTTACTTATAGATAAAAATAGTCCCAAAGAAAAACCGAGTTCCAATCTGCGAAATGGATCCTTAAAGTCCGCATAAATCCGTTTCAGTTTCTTATTCCGTTCCCGGCCTTGTACGTAAAGCTGTAAATGGTGTCCCGAGTCCGGACAGTTCATCTGGCATTAGTCAAAAGAGCAACGCGGCACATTTCTGAATTTAATGTGCAATAATAGGCCATAATCCGGTGATGCACGTTTATAGCGGCCATTACTAACGCTCTAATGGTGCAATGGTATTGGCCATAAACGAGCGTTTAGTCGAAATTATGAGCGAACCGGGCGGGAGAGCGCATTTACGCTGCGACGCTAAAATATTGAATTGGAAAATTATACTATAAGTATTATTACGCGCGTAAATAGTAATTAATTAATCGTCTCACGTGCGTAAATATCGAGATTGCGGCTGGTGGTAAGAGGATTTCACGACCACAACGACAATACGAATAGGGAGCAGGTACTCTAAATTCAACCATATTAAGACACCCATGTAAAACATATACTCGACAACAACTATACTCTGATTTTTAATGTTGTGGACTTTTACGACCCGTCAAAAAGAGAGAGATGCCGATATTGTTGCCACCCCTTTCTTCGGCTATTGGTTTATCGGTCAGGACGAGGATCGTATGATCGTCGTAATCCGAGCGATATTGTCAAATGTACTCACATCTCTAAATCATTCTGAATACAATTCATGGATTAATTGTGTTGTACGAATAACTATAACAAATTGAAACTAAATTTGAAACTATTTATAACTGCCAAATAATTAGAGACAAAAAATTATACCGGCAATGTCGCACTCCGCACCGGAGTGCGACGTGTGATTATTTGATGTGTCGATTGTAAAAATCCACAACATTAAAAATCAGTGTATAGCGGGCATTTAACGACGTCTTCAGATTAGTACTGCTCTTACACTTTCGTTTCTAAATTGCAAGGGGCACTCAAAGTAATCGGGAAACTGAAAGAGATCCGAGAAAATTTGCATTTCCTGAAACATCCTGAAAATTTTAAATTTCCATAATTTTGCCAATTTTATTATTAGAGTGGCATCTTTACTTTCTCATATTTTAGAGAAAGTATTGTAATCGTACTGATTTTCAGAATTTGAGATATTGGCATTTCTGGACGATTTGAAAACTGGAGACCACATTAATTTCACCGAAATCAGTTAAGGCCAAAGGGCATTTTACTCGTAATTTTTAGGTTTTTTTTTATTATTTCCAAAACTGATCAAAATATTTCAGTCAGTTAGACCAGAAGTAGAATAGTTTTCAAAATCGATTTAAAAACACTTACCTTGAAAGATGACTGTGTTTGTCCTCTTCCATTTTGTTCGCGATTGCCCCAACATGACTCGTATCTTAAAAATAAAATATTGACAGTATTACATGAAACATAAGAGTTTTAAAAAATAACTCACCTTGCAAAATGCTGCAAGTCTCTTAAATCTCCGCCCTTATCTGAAGTTCTATGCCATTGTCGACGAAAATACTCACCTGAAGATGCAATAAAAGAAATTAATTACCATCAAACTGTTTATAAAATATAAGATTCAATATCATATTATAAAACAATTACATTATTAAACATTATAACAATTATTCTTATGATGAGTCTCCGGTAGGAATGTGTTGAATAGATGGAAATAACACGTTGTAAATAATTTATCGTAAATTGTTATACGATGTCTAGCAAAAGATGTAAACAAAAATTTCAAAGATATTGCAGTCCCTTGGAAAAACTTGGTAGAAGTGTATTGTTAGAACAGACACTTTTTCCTCAAAAACAAAAAGGAAATGCGGAAATTTAGTTTTCCACGCTTATAAAATAAAATGTTTGTTGTAAATTAGTTTTATACGAAACTTACCATTTGACAATGGCACGTCGGCATGATGGCAACTGCTTCCACCCTTGCCCTGCTACGCCCCTGTCACCAAGACCACTAATCACTATCTGAAACAGTAATAAGAACATTATTACTAAATCACCTTAGTATCAATGAAAAATACAAAGATGTTCTCAGGGCCAGATGTGATTTTTCTCTTACACAACACCCAATGATAGTTTATCACAGTTTTATATTACATAATATAAAACAATATAACGCTGTTATAAAATACTAGTTGCCTTAGGGGGTTACATTAAGAGAACAAGCACATTAGTTTAATTACAAAAATACGAAGACGACTAAATTAATCCTTCTAATTAGTTAGAGCCTTCTAACTTCCCATTTTTCCTCGGCGTGAAACTGCACACCCTCAGGTATAAAATTAAAACTTAAGAAGGGCCCTCTTATCGAGGATTAGTTGTAAAAATCCCTAGCCTTGTCCCGGGTACAAGGCGACCGCTATCGTCGCCGATAGATCGACTTTGATAATCGTTACACGTAATAACTAATTTTAGACGAAATTTTCTATTAAGAAATATTATATTGGTGATTGGCCATATAGATATATATTTATAATTATATATAATTAATCTAGGTACGTAAAAAAAAATGTTAGTTAATTGGTTGCTAGTATGCTTTTCAAAAATTGGAACAACTCATCTCAGAAATGAATAAAAAAAGAAGAAAGTTTCAGGCACCTGTAATACGTCGTCTCTTGTCTCTACTAGGTTCGATACTATCAGAAAACAAAACAGAATATTCTTATGCTGAAATCCCGTTTAAGAGGGTACCTAACCTTTTTGGCTTATTTGCAACCACAGTAACTAGTTAATTATGTTTTTCCAATTATTAAGCAATTTGTAGGTAGAGTTTTGGGTATGGAGGGAATTCTAACATATAGTAAGAAGTATAAATAAAGAAGATCATTAATATGGGTAAGATATCCCAATATTTTTACATTTGTAAATTGAATTTCAGACATTTACCTACTTAAAAATTAATAGTGCTAATGAAACCGCGAGACATCATGACCCTTGAGTACGGAGAAAATTAGAGTATGTAACAGAAAAAATTAATCGGTATGATATGGGACAATTCACTCGTTTCGAATATGTGCGATCAGTATCTCATCAGTATAGAATATAATTTTTTTTTAATTTTATGCGCTTTTTCTCGACTTTTTTTTGTCTACTTAATAATTCATTCCTACTAAATTCTGTCCCACCGTATTTGTACATAAAATAACAATATATGCAATTATAAAATAAAGTATAAAATAGAAAATTTAAAAAAAACATACACCTTAAAAAAATGTAAATAATTGACTAGTGTAAATTAACACACAACTTTTAACTACACCCGTGACTTTAAAATGGATACGTTAGGGATTTCATATGGAATAGGCTATTGATATTTGTCGTTATTTAAATGGGCGTCCATTTAAATAACTGTCATCTCTCATTTTACAGTCATTGCCAGTCCTAAGTCTGGAGAAAGAAAAGTAATTTTTAGTATGATGATTTATCTCAAAAAATTTTAATCATTATTCCCTGTTATTCGTTAAGTTCGATAAACATTTACGGATAATACGGATAATGATATAAACATACTTCTATGTCAGGTAATATTAAAATACTTATAGTATTTTGTAATTGCCTTACTCTATTCATACAATTAACTGAAAAATTTAAGTCAATATTGGGCCGATTAAATTGTGCAGGGTGCCGTCAAAACTCACAAGAACCCTTCAATGAGGCTAGCTATGAAAGGTGGAAGAAGAACCCTGCTTATCGTCATTATCCCTACTTTGCGTTTATTACTGTATTACAATAGGGTGTGCAGTTTCGTAACGTCCCTATTTTTCGCAGCAAACACACATCTTAACTAGACTAATAACTTTACGACGACCGAATAACGTTCAGATAAACGAGCAAAATGCTTCGAGCGTAAGGAAAAGAAATCTGGCAAAAAACCACCTCGTCGTTACACAACTACTGATAAGAGAGGTAAGAACAGATGGAAATCGACATGAAATCGTATGAATTTAGTAGAATACAACTTCGCCGTTTTGTTCACAATACGATTAATTAACAGTAATTAATTCATAAACGCTAGAAGAAAGCATACATTAAAATAGAAGTAATCAATAATTAATCGACTAATCCGATCACAAGTATATACCTAATCGATCAAATCGAGTAAATCAAAAATCCCAAAACTTTAGCAATGAATTTTAAAAAAATCACCTTACCACTAATGTTAATTTCACAAATCTCGAACATCGCCACGAAAAAAAAAAGTCTTTAACGCGAAAAACAACCTAATAATTATGAAAATACGAAGGTGACTGAATTAATCAAAAACTGAATAGTCCCGCACACTTCAATATCACTTTTTAGAAAAATTTGAGGAAATTTTAAAAGAAAAGCCAAAAAGGCACGTCCGATCACCCGATCTCGTACGATTCACACGCACAAATGATGTGGAATATTCGGAAGTGCCAGTGAGTGATCGTTACTAACGTAAGACAAAGAAATCTCACAAAAAATTACCTCGTCGTTGCGGAGACTGATAAGAAAGGCGATAATAGACAAAAATCGATGTGAAACGTGTAGAAATAACTCCTGTTTGAATTTGAAATAAAATAAAACTTACAGTTACGTTCACAGTAAAATTACTTGAACTTGAATGCGATTCAGGAAGAATAATATGATTAATTAACGCTACAAGAGTGTAGATTAACACTCATGTAATTAAATCAGATAGTTTGATTAAAAATTAAAGGCAGATAAATGAATCGTACGAATTTGAAGGAAAATGCAAGGTTGCCGTTTCTTTCAAAGTACGATTAATTGAAATCATGAGCAATTACCGATCAATAAGTAATTTAAACCGGAAGAAACTGTAGATTAAAATTGATATCATTACATCAAACAGTTTAGTGCGTTTGATGAAAGTGGTCTAAAAAATGGCAAAATTCATGTAAAATTTTCCATTATAAAGTGATGAAAACTAGAACAGAATATTTAAATTCACCCACAAATTCTAATTAACTCACTTAGATGTGTAATTTTGCTTAATTCATTACTTGTAGCTATTGTAATTTTTATAAATAGGTACAAATATAATTAATTCGACGTTAACACCAAGAATATTAGGAACAGCTCTTTTCGGGATTTCTTTGCAAATCTATACTGGCATTGTGGTGTACAATATGATTTCTTAAGTTCAAAAATAGTATAGGCAACCTTGTTCTGTACAGGAGACTTCATACATACTCTACATTGTTGTACTTGGTATATTTCAATTATTTTATTTATGACTTCTTTATATATGGATCCCTGGCTAAGCTCTCTTCCAAATTTCATTACAAATACGAATTCAATAGAATATTATAGCATTAATTATACATACATTACATTGTAATAATAATGTCATATACATCGATTATTGTATATAGTTGTATGTACAACATTTTTTTAAACTGTCTTAAAGGGCAATTTACTGCACCACCTTGTGCAGTTACTGAACCAATAGCAAATGCTACTAGAAACCTGCCATAAGACGAGGAGAATATTTATGTAGTACAAGTAAAACCTCTCCTAACGGGCACCTCTCAATAGCGGACACCCCTACATAACGGACAGTTTTATATTCCCCGGATTTCTTAATCGAGATATATACATTTCAGCACCTCCCAATAGCGGACCCTCCTAATGACGAGCAGTTAAAAACTACCATTTCCTATATAATTGTTAATAAAATTACTTCTTAACAACGGACAATAACTTTTGAAATCAGATGTGTAACAAATATACCTCTTAAATGGGAATTCAAAGTTTAATTAGGTATCATCTCCTGGAATCCGTTTTACTATTTACTAAGCAGTTTAAATAACGGACACCTTAAATAGGTGTTTAAATTTGTCAGGAATTCCAGATATATTTCAGAATAAGGAGGTAGTCTTATGTTGATTCCGTGGTATCTGATAAACATACTATACTAGGTATTGGCAAATTTTTCAATAAGAAATATGTTGCAATTTGAAAATGTAGCATTTTGAATTACATTTGTGCACATATCAATATATTTTTTTATTTAATCCTTTCCTCCCAATAGCGGACACCTCCTTATAACGGACAACATTGTGGTTTCCGTAACTGCTCGATATATAGAGGTTTCACTGTATATAATTTTGTTCGTACCTAGTTTCATTGAAGACAATCATAAAGTGAGAAATTAATAAAAAGAGTTATATATATTGATTGTATAGATATATACATAGGAATATGTATACTAAAAATTTTAGAAACCAGTAAATTAATTACAATAATTTTCGTCGTTTCATCTAGGCCAATCCTGAGACATTTAAATACTTTCAACTCGATCCCAAGGTATTTGTTATAAACTACGTATCGCCTTAAAATGTGCTCCGAGTTGTCGTTTTGTCACTCTTAGAAACACAGAATTCTATACCCCTCCTAACGCTTTATCTGCAATAACTTTATTCTACGGCCGCACTGGCATTTATTGACCAATAAAACTGCGCCCAAAAGTGATTTCGACACGAGCCGGTACCGTCCACGTTTCCAAACTTATCGGAATTCCTTTGAAAAATTCACACACGCGTTTCACTTTCGTCCACCCACGCGTTTGAATAAATCAAAAATTTTACGCAGTTAATTAACGAGTACTATTAAAATACGGCCGCGGCCGTCCCATTTTCGGTAAAAATTAAAAACGCCGTACGGTAATCTCTGTGTTTAGTTGTATGTACTAATATGTATACAATATAGCCCAGTAGGATAAGATGAAATGCTTATCGTAATTCAGAATAGGTTGGAATGTGGAAAAATGTTTTGTATTGGTAACAAGCAATGGGATCCCATTTTGAAGCGTGGCGTCATTTTTTAAACAATGTTTATTTATGCAAAAATGGGTAGAAATTGAGTATTTTTGAGCTATCCTTGAGGCAAGTTTAGATAGAGGATATAAATTTTAACCATTAGTGACTTGTTGAAAAACGGTTAATTTTAGACCAGGTAGATTAAATTTGGTTAATAATTTGTTTAAATAATTGCAAAAAAGTCTCAAAATTTTGCAAATTTTGAAATATTTTTAATTTCGTGAAAAAAGCACGTCGTAGCTTGAACTTTCAGATTTTGTGTCTTTTAATATCTTTAACTTACCACTCTTAAACTTTTATTGCAAAAATATTAATTTGTTTATTAAAAAAAAACACTTTTTGTATAAAAAGGTGTTAAATGTAAAATTCAATTTGAACCTTTTTTCATCAGCCCAGATGGTTCATCCGGGGCTCTTTTTTTTCAACAAGAGTCAGATTTTCAATATTGAAATTGAAGGTATTCAATTTTCACCATTTTCACCATCAAAATGGCGTCGGAAAATGTGTAAATTTTTTTATATCTGTTTTTTTGCAATAATTTATGCAAAAAAATATATCTATATGCAAAGTTCATTTTTGGAAAGCTGGCAATATTCCACGAATTTTCAAAAAAAAAGTCTCTGTACGTCTGTAGCTCAACTAGGACGTAACATAATTTTTTTTTCTTCTAAAATCGCCAATTGTTTATTTATAATTATTAAGAGCTAAAATTGAAAATGGAAGTAACAGCATACTTTATGATGCTACCAAAAACAAATTTATATTAGTGAAAATAAATATTTTACTGACTGTACTGAACTGAAGTTCGGCACGCAAGTATTTTAAGTCGTCACTAGCGCGCTCAACCTGGAATTTTGATAGAGCGAGTTCAAATTCACATTGCGATAAAAATTCGGCAAATCTCAGCTAATTATGAACCGATTTGGACGTTTCTTTTTTTAATCTGGGGTAGCTCGCAAAATTACTAACAATTAATACATCATATTGAACGAATTTGTTATAAACAATTATTTTTGCAAAAATTCACTTTTCTTAAATATTTGAAAAGTTATGGACTGCACGCACAAAATTTCTTAATGAAAGTTGTTCATTTTTGCAAAATGCATATATTTTCACTAAATAATTATTTTAATTGGATCAAGGTATTACTTATTTCACAATATATAATACTAAAATGTCAAATATTAGAATATATAACGAAATATGTACATATTTTATAATTATTATTTATTCAATTTTAGTAATAAAAGTAATGCATAACAGTATTTGTTAAAATTTAAATAAAGGAATTATAAATGTTTACAAAATAAATATATGCATTTTTCAAAAACTTCTATGAAGAATTTTTTTTTGAAAAGAACTTCATGACTTTTCAAATATATTAGAAAAATGTATTTTTGAAAAATAATTGTTTATAACAAATTATTGTATCGCAATGCGAATTTGAACTCGCTCGATCAATCTGCCAAGTTGCGCGAGCTAGGACGACTCATACTTGCGTGCCGAACTTACAGTGAGTAAAATATTTATTTTCAGTCATATAAGTTTGTTTCTTTTGATTGCAAAGGGTGGTATCATAAAGTTCAAGTATCTTATTACTTCCGTTTTCAATTTCAGTTCGTAATAATTATAAATAAACAATTGGTGAATTTAAAAACAAATATCTGGGGTCCTAGTTGAGCTACAGAGACGTTTTTTTGGAAAATGCGTGGAAAATTGCCAGCTTTTAAAAACCATCTTTGCAGATAGATATATTATGTTTTTTTGCATAAATAATTGCAAAAAACCGATTTAAAAAAATTTACACATTTTCCGACGCCATTTTGCAGGTGAAAATGGTGATAATTGAATACCTTCAATTTCAATATTGAAAATCTAACTCATGATGAAGAAACTGTGTCGCGGATGAACCCTCTAGGCTGATGAAAAAAGGTTCAAAAAAATATTTTAAAATTTGCAAAATTTTGAGACTTTTTTGTAATTACTTAAACAAATTTATAACCAAATATAATCCATCTGGTCTGAAATTAACCGTTTTTCAACTAGACACAAATGGTAAAAATTTAAATCCTCTATCTAAAATTTCCTTAAAGATAGCTCAAAAAACGCCATTTTTACCTATTTTTGCATAAATAAAAATTGTTTAAAAAATGACGCCACGCTTAAAAATGGGATCCCCTACAAAGAGCCATTACAAAACATTTTTCCACATGCCAACCTGTTCTGAATTACGATAAATTTTAAGCCCTTTTCATCTAATTCTACTTAAGTTTATTACTTACGACGCTTTTGAACCGTACCTACTGCTTAAACAATTATTTATTCAGGGAAAAAAATTAATTATTTCTCTCTCTCTCTCTCTCTTCTTTTTTCGTGAAGCACGAATTAATTTTTTCATTCTAGACACTCTCATCTAGATCGCGATTAATCACAATAACAACGAGTTACAATAAATTGTAGGTGTTGAAAAAAAATGAATGAAGGAGTGAGACAATAAAAAAAAAACGAAGATTTGTCGATAAGAGTGAGTAATCGATTTGCAATGTAAATATCCGTGCTCTATATAGTAATTAAGCGTGTAATTTCAGCGGTTTTCTCAACTGAACAATCCTTTTTGTGTTTCTTCACGCTTGAACTTGTGCCATAAACCGACAGTCATAGACGTCGCGTCGAATAATTTAAAATTAAATGGGGGAATAAAAATAAAGTTTGAATGAATTTACTCACAGAGTTATAAGAATAACAGAGATGATTATTTACATTTTTCGTGTAGCCAACATTGAATAGTTAAAGATGGCTGAAAATGACAATAATGTTGCCAGTGTTACACAAAATATAGTTTTTTATGGAAAATGAGATCTATAACTACAGTGTAAGGAGTAGAAATACTTGTTTCTTACATGCAGTGCTATTCCATCGATACAAATATGTTAATTGTGGAAATAAATTAGGTATATATTGTTTTATAAAACTTTCCTAAAATACATGTAGATAAATACAGGTCGTTAAATCGAATATATTCGAATATAAATCCGGCAACCGTGCTTTCTACCACGTAAACTAGTCTTGGGGACCAAGGTCAATTTTACTATGATTTATATACTGTAAACAATCGGTGTTATTTGGCGTTTTTAGGTATTTCTTCAGGTTTGCTCGTGTAGTTTGCTATGGATACTATTTGTTTACTTCCCGCATTTATAAAAACAGTTAATAGAAATGGTTAAAATCTGTGAAGTTTGCGGAAAACACGATTACCTAACCTATCTTCTATCTTAGTGGAAGTTGGTTATGTTTATACCCATTTCTATCCCCACTCCTACCTCACGTCTTTCCCCACTATATGTTTACATCCCCGCGTTGCTCCATATCAATGCTGGCGACAAGAAAATGCGTATTTATGAATGGTTTGTCACCTCTGTGTATCTTATAACTCTGTGAATTTACTATTTACGGTACAAAAAAAATTATCAATGCTTAATAATACTAGTAATTGCAACTTTCTTGAATACTGATTGTTCACGTTCACCTTATGGGAAGTAGATTTAATTGCAAGATGTTAATAATAAATAATTTTGGAAAATTTTTTAAAGTCCAGAATAAAATAGTTTTGTTGAAACAATCTCAGAAATATGAAAACCAAAAACAATAAACATTTGATATCTTACATAATTTGACCTATTAATCTTACATATTAAATATCTTATACCTTGTAAGCAGTAGCATGCGTGAAAACTTAGAAAGAGCTTTATAAAAGACAGTTGTATTAAATCTGTTGCGATTTATACTTAAATACCTATATCTTTATAACACAAAAATTTACATGTAGATTGAGATACGTTATGATGTCAAACAATAATAAATGTCTCGAAGCAAGTGATAATCAGGAATAAACTAGTGAACATGGATGATGAGTGCACAGTGTTCATTTTCTATGAACACTGTGCCAACAGCTGTTTGGAGCTGTTGCTCATGGAGCCAGACCTGCGATTTTTTAAAACTCACCTGGACGTTCTTTCTGTTAAATGTCAAAATCTCTATTTTTGAATCTTTTAAACAAATCTCTGCGCATTGCATCAGATATAGCACTTTCAGCATAAGCTGCTGGATGCAGGAATTGAATGAATTTACCAATAGTTTATCACAGTCAAATTTTAGTGTTACCTCTGTCAACATAATGCTAGTTTAGTTAGACCATCTTATGTCGAGCAGCGAGAATTAAGTTTAAAGCCTTATGTACATGTTATTTAAATTCACCTGTAGTTGTATTTATTCAGTTAAGGTTATATCATTTCAATATGAAATTTGACACTAGATTTTGACACTTTTAAAAGACTTTTAGGTTGTAAGATATTATCTACGCTTACACTAGTAACATTATTGCGCATTTACTAATACAAAATAAAGGATGAGGAATAATTAGTAACTACGTCCGTCAAATTAAATAATTTTTCCTGAAATTTCGCTAATTACAAAATTTTTCAAAAACTTAATAAAATCCTAATTTAAATTTTACTTATATTCCTTATCGGCGCCCCTGCCTCGCACGCGACCTATCGCAACTTAATTCGGTTCAGTGTCAAGTCGCCTAAATGTGGGAAAAAGCAATTAAAAGTGAAAACAATATATTTTGTTTCTAACGTAATCCCATTATTATACGTTTTTTTAAGTATCAGTGGACCGACACGCCGACTTAAATAAGGTCTCTTGTGTTCTTATGACCTTTACGTAACAAGAGATGTGAACAGAAGAGTGTGTAGGTACGGATTAAATTCTCATTGTAGTGATTTGAGTACTAATGTCTATTATTATAATTTACGAACTGTAGGAATAGGTTTTCAATCATATCACGCATTTGTTGTGACGTCATCACTATATCTACCTGTTTCGGAAATGTAGCGTTTGCAGTTACTTTTTTAAAGGGAAATTTACCTTTGGATGTTTTTGAAAAATAGGTAGCAATTAACTTAAGTAATTGATTAACTGACTTATTCTCAGAAGAGGTTTCGTTCATCTTAAATTACGTCACCTTAATTATCCTAGCAATTTAAGTTGTAACTACGAGTAATTTAATTACCCTTTAAATCAGCATTAAGCATTACACCCTTAAGTTGAAAACCAATGGTAACAACCATAAGACTTAGAATTAGCACTTAAATAACACTTGATTAGAATAGGCGACAATCAAATAAAATAATTGTAATAATTGTTAGGTATCTAAGTAAGAGCATGAACTTTGGAACTACAGACGTTATTAAATTTAAAAATAAAGATGAGTAATCGATATCGAGTATTAGTGACGAAGCAGAATGTATAACATAAAATATTAGAAATACTCTATTATGTACTATGAAGGAACAATATAAATTATTTTTTCGATAATTCAATAAACTAGCATGATTAGAGTGATTAAGAACTTATAAGATTTCTAATAAGCTAGTTTTTAGACATATTAGAGAGGTGTGAATTAAGAATTAATATCGAGAGAATGTTGATTTGCTAAAAAGTGGTTTTCGAAAGATCAAGGCGTAACAAAATAAACGTGTTTATCTACTTTGAGTTTCTAATTATTACACTAAAGTAGTGTAATAATATTCATATTATTACACTACTTTTGGTACCTTTTAGTTTTGTTAGATTGGTACGTCAGCCTGTCATGCCATATCTTTAATTATTAACCAAGAGCTTGAAGTACTTTTTGTCTTTGAGGAGATAATAATATCAAGTTTGCAAAATAGTGTGGCTAACTTAAAATCAGGCAAACTCCTAAAATTCAGTGTGTCTAAGTGATTTTAACAAACGTTAAATGATAAATTACGTTTATTTACAGCGTAACTTATCCACAAGTGTACGATGGTATCCAATATGAATAACTAGCTATGTTAAGATATTAAGTTTTTTCTCACAAGCTGTTTTGATAAACGATAAAGAGCCTTTTGAAATCTCTATATATATAAAAATGGATTGCTGTTCGTTTGTCTAGCTTGAACTCGAGAATGGCTGGACGGATTTTGCTAATTTTGATCTTGAAATATTTGTGGAAGTTCAGGGAAGGTTTTTGGGTGAGAAACATAAATTATAAGTAAGGGAAATACTGAAAAAGGTACGTTTTGTAATTTGACATTTATAATCAAACAAATGAAAGTATAGTGTCAGTTGGTTGTCAAATAAATAAATGTCAAGACGATTATTACAATCTATCATCAGTTTGTCAGTGCGCGACAACTTTATTGATTTTAAAATGCCGAGAAGATGGACTTAGGTCGTCGAAGTTAATCAAATGTGCAACGAGACGAGCTCACAAGTCCAAATCGCACTGACGACCGGTGAGAGACAGATAACATTCGTATTGGTATGCCAGAATTACGTTCAACAGTAAATAATGGAATCGAACGAGTTCGGGCACATCTTACACAACAGCATTTACATCGACAGGGCACCGAGTCTACAAAGTCTACACGACGCCAACACAAAAGCGGAAAGTCAAGAAACCAAGAAGAGTCCTGAGTAAGTCATAGCAACTTCACCAGGACACCAAGTCTACAAATTCTACAAATTTGAAACGACGGACATATCCAGTCACTGCAGCCGGAGGAAAAGCCGCCAGTGATTACGACTCCAAAACTTCAAGAACTTCGACGCCAACACAACGGCGGGAAGTCAAGAAGACAAGCAAAGTCCTGAGTAAGTCACAACCACCTTTTCCAGAGAATTAAGTTAAAAAATTCACAATTTCAACTACGACAAGATATAACAAGCAGATGAGTTGATTCAAGAACAAGAAAAAATAGCCCAAGAAATCATATAACTACAAAATAATTGCAAGAAAAAGGGAAGTGCAAGAAAAACCAAGGAATACCTACAAAAAAGGATTGATCACTTAGAAGCACTATGGGGGAAAGCCCAAGAGAACAACGAGGCGTTCCATGAACTTGGGTTTAACGATCAGCACAATTATATAAGATCACACTATTTCAAATGGATCGAGGAAAACTACAAGACTATTCGACTATTCCTGACGTCAAACGAATAAAACATCCAAGAAACAAGTCTATGAGGTACAAATACAAGACCCAAAACCGGAAGTGAAGAAACCCAAACAACAGACCGAACAGAATTACCGACGAATCGAACTAAAGGTAAAAATAACAAACAAACAAAAAACTACTTAGACAAGCTGAAAAAGACATGGCAGAATCAACACCAAGATGGTCATGCACGTACTACGAGCAACAAATGCCCAAAACATGGAGCGCACTTCAAGACACAATGAAATAGAGCGATTCCGCAGACGCAGTGTTCCTGTAAACTTGGAACGAGTAGCATTCCACTACGACCCGGAAATTGATTATTGTGCCGAAGAATCCGTAACGATTGGAGAAATGACAATCGTTTGTCAGTATTGTAAAGCGTTAAAATGCAGCGGTGAAGCTACTGGATTATGTTGTGCTGGTGGTAAAGTAAAATTGCCGTAATTGTTCCCACCACCAGATCCATTACCTTCTTTAGTTTCTGGGGTGGGAAATGACTCTAAATATGTCTTGGCCAACATCCAAACATATAATAATTGCTTTTAAATGACGTCGTTTGGTGCAACGCATATTGTACAGGAAAATTTCATACCTAATTTCAGGGTAGTTTTTCATAAATTATTTATTAAAAATTTAAAAAGATAATATACAATTGCTAATACAAGGACAGTTTGCGGAATAAACTTGGAGTTTCCCGGTTTCGCGCATGGACAATTATACGTCACGTGTTCGCGAGTCGTAAAACCATCATCTTTATAAATTTACGCACCGCAAAAAAGACGGAAAATATAGTAGATATAGTAGAGAATTAATGTAGATAAAAATTTTGTATTGTTTTGACATTATTTTTCAAAAATATTTGTAGATGATAGGAATTTCACCGGGTCATCTATAATTTTTATTTATCTTTTTTCTTTAAACTTTACGTGGCATTGCGCCGCATGCCGGGTACGGCTTGTAATTAAAATAAATTTTATGATCCTATGGATGGTTGAAATAAATATGATTTCCTATAAATTTCGAGTTATTTGAAATATGCCAAAAAAGGAGGATGATTTAGAATTTTGTCCTTAATTGCAAACATAAAAATTTCATCTAAAAACGGGGAAAAAGCTCATTAGCAATACTTAATTTTGACACTAATGATAAACTAACAGAAATTTTAATATCAGATTTCAATAAGCTCTAAAACTAAGAGTGTTGGAACTTCTTTGTCAAATAAGAGATCTCTAAAGTGTCGGATACAATTCGATAGAGGGAATAACTGCTAGATCTTATAGTACACGGATTACGTCCCAACGATTTTCGGCTGTGCCATCATCTGAGGGAATTGCTAGTGCCAATTTGATTACGGCGGCGATCAAATGCATCATTTCTTAGAACTTATTATTCAACTTAGAAGTTGAAGGAATATGTATAGTAGCTTATGTTCTACTGTTAACAAAGTGACATCAATATTGCAGCCAAGTAACGTACATAACATACAGGGTCAGATTGATATATTGCTTTATGATTACAATCGTTACAAGAATCGTAAGGTTTTCATTAAATTTGTAGTGCAGTTCTTCATTTGTGCCAAACGTGTTTATGCTCTAAAACTTAAAATCCCTAAAGTCCTTGATTAGACCAAACCAATTACCTCATATGCTGTCACACGGCATTTTATACAAAAATATTTTTTCCCTTTTCATAACATTCTACAATATAATCACAGCAATGTCAGCAATGCAATGCATGGTATTGAAATAAATTATTCGTTTTCTCGGTAAATCTATATTCGCTAGATTAACTATTTTTATTTAATTGCTCATTTATTTCATATCAAACTGAGCCACAGCGAAACGTGGTCGGGTCACGGCTAGTTATCTATAAATTAACGAGATGTATAATAACGTATTATTATTAAAACATAATGAATTCTGTCAACTCTCTGATTTTTCGAGTTGGAGACATAATGAACCAAATGACTGATCTCATTGGGACTCCATGTTTATATATTTTGGGCAACCCATATAGACTTTGGACAGTGGCATTAGTCCACAGATCAGAACATTTGTTAAACTCCATTACCTTGAATAGATCATTAAATTTTTTGAAACGTTAATTAAGTTGGTATAAATAACTGTTTAAAGAATTTTATTTAGTATAATGGCAAACAGAACTGGTATTTACATAAGTGAAGTATTATTGTCGCAATCATTTCCCTTTAAAAATATTGTTAAAATTGTTAAAAATTACAAAATATGATTCTGTTACTAAAGTTTAGCTGTGCGTTTCTTAGCACAGTTATTCCATTTGAGTTTCAAGCCATTGTTAAGTATGTTAAGCTCTGACTTTGTACATACTGAATCCCTCAGATTCATTATTCTTATAATGATACTGAGAAGAGCAATGCTACAGGTATTCCCTGGTACTTTGGTCTTAATTAAAATTTTGTTTCTTATTTGATAAGCTCACTGTGTTAACCTAATCTATTGAAAGATTGTTATTTCTCAATTTCAATGTAACGAAGTCACTTCCTGTACGTGACAACTCTGCTTAAATCTTGAAGCATGACTAACTAGTAAAAGTGATTTTGAATATTTTTCTGTCGATGACCTCTTTGCCATTTCATTCCAATGTCATCAGACAAAATATTTGAATGACAAGTGGTGCTTACGTGTGTTTCCAGATTTTCTGATGGGAGCGAGGAAAAAATTTACCCAACTTCGTTAGTGAGATACATCATATCAGACAATCAACCAAATATATATCAACAACCCCTTAGCAATGACGCTTATGTGTATGAACCAATAAAGGAGCGTGGAAAAAATTTACCCAACTTCGTTAGTGAGGTACATCATATCAGTCAATCAACCAAATCGTCAATCATCAGCCGAGCTATAAGCAACAACCCCTTAGCAATGACGCTTATGTGTACGAACCAATAAAGGAACTAGATCATGACAAAATATTTGTTGAACCAGCAGAGAGCATAAACAAAGACTACCTTCTTTTTATTACCCACGCTTAGGCACGCTCGCACAGGAAACCCGTAGAAACCGAAAGTAAAAATATAACAGCCCATTCTAGAGAGGATCCTATAGAAGGACGAAGAGAGACCGCCGTAAAAAGAAAACGAAAACTACGGAATGGTAAAGACAATGTTAACGGTACCCTCGGTTCGTTATGGGGAGGCGATAAAAGCGGTTCGATGTTTTGGACTAGTTTCGATCCGGGACCGTTACTTTATTGCCGGGTGGGTTTTATGGCTGTATCGGTCGTGGCGAACAAACTTTGACACTTAACAGGATACGGAGCTTTAAGGAAAGCGAAGGTTTATAAAGGTTCTATCAGAACCAGGTCTGACTAGGTAGATGAGGATGGAATCGTACGAGGAACGATCAGAAATCCTTTCAATAAAGTCATGCTATTTTGAACGTAACACATATAGAGCACAGTGTCAGAATTGAACGTAGGAGCAATCTACAAAAGAACTATAAAACCATACACCTGGAGGCACGTAAAGGCACGCTAAGTATCGATTCTGCAGTGGCAAACTTGTAGTCTAATCAGTGTGGCTCCTAGCGAAGACATAACGGAGATATGTTTGATTCTTGGTGACCTTGAAAATTAGGGCGAATGAGTTCTAAGAAAAAAAATCGTGATGTGTTCATCAGAGTACTTTCCCATATGTTAATTTAAGCAACAAACCGAAAAACGACAAGTACCTATAAAGTACTCCTCACAGTAGATTTAGCCAAAAACGACGTCTTCAAGACGTCTAGGAGACGTTCACGGACGTCTTACAGACGTCTTGTACAGCTATAATGGGACGTCTATAAGACGTTTTAAAGACACCTTTGTGCTGTCTGGGCATACATAGAGACGGTTTTCCAAAAACATGTTTTTTGGACTCAGGAGACCTCAAAACGTTCAGAAATTATAATAATTCAATTTTGAAAAATAGACCCGATTACCATACTCTCTTATATGAGTACCTCATATTATGAGAAAGTTAAAACCCAAATTCGACAAGTATAAAGTATCCTCCACAGAAGATTTAGCCAAAAACGTTAGAAAACTTTTTTATACATATTCAGTAGTAGAATAAGTATTCAAAGTTTAAAAAAAAATCGTTAGGTGGATTTCGAAAAAAATTGAAAAAACCGAAAATTTACAAGTATAAAGTGCCCTTCATAGAAGATTTAGCCAAAATCGTTAGGAAACTTTTTTATAGGTATTTAATCGTACAATAAATATTCAAAGTTTGAAAAAAATTCTTATAGCGAATTTCGAGAAAAATTCAAAAAACTAAAACATGATAAGAGTAAACTTCCCTTCTATCCTGGCCGATTACATTGAAAAGCTTATTTTCACGTTCTGGTGTGGTACAAAGACTAAATACAAAGTTTTAACCGTTTGTGGTTTTTGGTTTTTGAGAAAGTCCTACCACAGGCATACATACATACACACATACATACATACACATACATACAGACGGTTTTCCAAAAACATGTTGTTTGGACTCAGGGGACCTCAAAACGTCCAGAAATGCTAATAACTCAATTTCGAAAAATCGACCAGATTACAATACTCTCATATTATATGAGTACCTCATATGAGAAAGTAAAAAGGGATATAATACAAGGGATAACAAGTGAAAGGTCTTCTATTGGTGGGACGACATTTGTGAAGTTCTAAATAAACCTGAATTTACTTATTATTATTCTTATTTTTCTTCCTTAAAGTCACCAAAATTTTAAAAAAAGATGGATGACAGACACCAAGAACTTCACTTCTGTATAACCTTTGACAGTGATATAGAGCATATCATCGAAAACGAGGAACATGTCAATTACGAGTACGAGATTTCTTCTTAATATTTCTCTGTGTTTTACACAGTTTTTAACAGTACGAAACTGTCGACAACCTGGTCTATTAGTAGGAACATTTATACTTTTAATCGCATGATCCCAAAATCGTACTTCAGTACTTCACAATCAGTACTTATTACTTTATAAGATGTTATAAGTTTATTGCACATTACCAAAAAATTTTGTACCTTTTTAACCTCTTGGCATTTTATACAATCTTCAAGTTCTTAGGGGTATGGTTAATAGTACCTAATTTATATTACAAAGAACTTGATTACACCCCAGACAGCCCAAGACGTCTTGTAAAAGTCTTATTGTGGTCTAGACGTCTGAAGATCTAAAAGAGACGTCTAAGATGTATTGTTTTGAACGTCTTTAAGATGTCTTGTTTTGGACGTCTTTAAGACGTCCTGATTGAAGTCTGAATGTTTGTTGACCAATAAAATTCCTCTTTATACGTCCGCATATGGAGTAGAATTTGGAAGGTCATCATTAATAAAGACACCTTTTTCAAACAATTTTTGGACTGTCTAATTAGGAAGTCTTTAAGGCGGTATTAAATATTTGCAGATTTAATAATAATAATAAATTCATTTTGGCCTAGGCTGACAATGCGCCCTAAAGACGTCTTAATGACGTCTTACATACAGCTTGCAAAGACGTCTTATACAGAGGTTGCAAGACTTCCTAAAGTCGTCTTATATACAGCTTGTAAGACATCTTAAAGACGTCTTATATACAGCTTGTAAGACATCTTGAAGACGTAGTAAAAACGTCTTTTTTGTAACAAATGACGTGTAAAAGACGTCTTCAAGACGTCTAGGAGACGTTCACGGACGTCTTCCTCAGCTATAATGGGACGTCTGTAAGACGTCTTAAAGACACCTTTGTGCTGTCTGGGACTGCTTAAATGGCTGAGGTAAATAGCTTATCTTGTTGTTAAAAATAATAAATTTCAATTAAAAACAGTATAATTAGCATCCATAGATTAATTGATAGGAGTAACGAAATTAGAAGAGATTAAACGACTACATACAACTACCTATAATTATAAAGTAGGTTGTATATAATCAAGTTTTTCAACGTTTTTAGAGGCACAGTTAACGAAATTTCTAAACTGAATAATGGATTTCTAATCCACTGTTCTAACCTATCTTTATCTGTCAATTATCTAATCCGGGTGTTCGGTAAAAGTTTGATTTCAATAAAAACTTAATAAAACACATGTAATTTCTAATCTTCAAATTGCGATAAGACGTCAATTAACCCGGTGTTATTATTGGAAGAGAAAGTAATTCCTGCACTTATAAACAATATGCACTCTAGCCTTTCGCATGTACATGTCGTTAATGGGAAAAGAACCTCTGCCTCAAATAAATGAGATATTAACTTAATATTGGGCTATCGTGTTAGCTGAATTTATTTATGGAATCGGGCATAGTCATAGTAATGTGGTGTGTGAGGAGAAAATCCTAAACATAATTTCAGCACTGCAAATTTAAAAAATTTCTCCGGGCAGGCCTTAAAAAACTGCTTTGAAAGCAGGTAAATTGACGTATTGCCCCTTGGGACACGCTCCCTCATAAAAACAGTCAAAACACGTGTATTGTTGGATATAAAGTGGCTTTATTGCTCTTTTGTACGGCGAAAAGTAGGGCAAAACCTTTTTGAATGGAGTGAAAAGGCATACTACAAACTCCATAGAAGTACCTATAGAGGTAGGTAGGTATACGAGCGTCAGTCGGTATGTTTTTATCATTATTAATTAAAACTACATCAGTCTGTATCGATATAAACTTAATAACATCATGTTTCTAAAAATATTGTTTATATCTCCGCCTTGTTTTTACTGTCTTTCCATTTCTTGTTACAGTAAATCCATCTCGCTCTTTTAGGCTTACAGAGCTTTACTGATTTTATGTTACGCCTTATAGATCGTAAAAGTCGAAATGGAATTATTTTATAATGGTTGTTAAGTACTTTAATAATAAGCAGGTAGATTACGTATGATGGGAAATTGAACTGCTATAACTGAGTACGTGCAGTACTACCTACAGCAAAAAGATGAAATCACAATTGAATGAATAATTGTAAACGATCTGTAAAAATAATTAGGTACGCTACGTACTGATATAACTGGTTATAATCCTAATGACTGATTATATGGAAATGTGTAATTAACAATTGTTGACGATTGCAATGTGGGAGTGATTGCTTAGCGCAGCTTGTTGTTATAAAAATATATTGTTGTGGGTTATTTAGTGGTGGACACGAGACGAGACGAGAAACGACATGGTCTCGTCTCGTCTCGAAAAATTCCCAAAAATTATGTCTCGTCTCGATCTGGTCTCGTGTCTTGAAAAGTCTCGAAATAAATAGACGTATATAGATGGGGCTTTTATAAATGTATACTTTTTTGATAACTCTTACTGATATTCTTGAAGTACCTATACAGGTGTGGTAAAGTACAGTAGTATTTTACTGATGTTATGTTTTGATAAAGAATATTTCATTTTTAGAAAGAAATTAGATTGTAGAGAACAAGTACAAAATCGAAAATAATTATTATTAATAAATAGACTTCTTAGGATACCACATGTAAAACAAAGTTATTAAATAAACTTATAAAATAAACTATATATCTTTATAAGGACAAATAAGAAATTAATACCATCTGTATATTATATATATATATATATATATATTATATGTGAAATTGGTATTATTTGACAGAATTATCAAATTTTAAAAAATTTTAGAAAAATTTTCTGGAAATGGTATACGTACCTTTCAATTTAAAAACGAAAGAAAATTCTTGAATTGCAATTTCTTAAAAAAAAATCGAGACTTCGAGACTTTTCGAGACGAGACGACATTATGTCTCGTCTCGTCTCGAACCAGTACTGCTCTCGTCTCGTCTCGTCTCGAAAATCGAAATTCGATATTGGTGAAACTGAAATTTTCATCAAAATAATAAGAAAAACCTGTAAATGCAAATGAAGAAGAAGTCAGATACGGAAATAATACTACAATACAACTAGTATTACTATTCCCATTATTACAACATATTCCTGTATCAAAGCCATGTTTGTAATTTATGAGGTAAGTGTCTTTAAAATAATTAAATCTGCGAATGCAGACAATTGGCATTATCTCATACAAAACCTTATGTTACCTTATGACACATGATTCTCTCTCTCGAGAGACACTTGTCTAAAATTGGAACTATATTCAGAAAATGTTTAAAGTATTGAAATACTCAACCAATGTACTGGAATCTACATCTAGACGATCTTTCAAATAACCCAATACTGAACGCTCCAAGAGAAACAAGATGCTATTTAAGGGGAACATACTGACATAGACGAATTAGGCGATTAGTAAGGACAATTCTTAACTTTTCTATCAAAATGCGGAAGAGTTTCGTTTAGTCGATACCACGTATTGTGCCTTACAGAAGAGACAAATTAGTCAAATAATTGGACAGTAACAAATTGGACACAATTTTGATGATTCATCGTCAAATGGCATGAGTAATTTCCTCAGTACATACTGGTGTAATATTTCTAATGGGATTTCTCATAAATATATCTTCATTAGTAATTTGACTATTTTAGAACCCTTGTGCTTGCACTTAGATTATTTTTTTTATTTTTCATATAATTAATTCCTTATTTTCGTCCCTTAAATTACCCGTAATGTGTATTCTCATATTTCGTATCAAATGGTACTTGTAATTACACAATCAGTTAAAACTTACTAGGTACACATTTGAGTCCACCACGTTGTAATTACGGTACTAATTTGACATCACCTACGATCAATCGTGAAATAGGTAATTCGTAAGAATGTAAGCCAATCTGACCTGTGGTAAATAAACTTTTCAACTGTCAATATATTGCTTCTGCGCTGATGCCAACGGGCAGCCAGTCACATGGCGCAAAACTTAGAAATTCGTCTAAAACTTATGAATTCAAGATCCGCAGTCCGGTCCAAAAAATCCACGGATGCCTCGTTTAAATCAAAAATAAAACTTTTATGTTTGTACGCACGCTTGCACTTAAATTAGAAATTATTTAATAGCACTGCGGTATTGAAGTAACTGTACCCGATACCTAGTAATGCTAACCTATTCGGCGTTAATATTAACTCCAAAACGACGATTCTAATATCGACGACGATCCCTCCGACAAATTAGATCTCCCACGATCCAGAACGGACTAGAAGAAACTCTCGGATCGGAATTCCAATTGAAGATTTTCGATTAATTCCGTTTTACGACTCTGACATTTACTTCCACGTCCCATATCGTTCAAAAATAATTTCAAATAATTACATACTTCTTCTAATCAACAATGAAGGCAGCGAGATACGAATCTGGTAAGGCGAGCAGGCAGATGGAGTATTCGAGCCAAGGTTAAACAATTCACATGGAAGAGAGGTATGATATGTGGGAGGAATATCGGTTTCATGAATAAGGCGATGCCGATTATTATCTGGATTGATTTTTGTTTGAGACGTAGGAAATGAAACGGACAACCATGGAGTTGTACTCTCGCTGATAGTCTCAATGGAATATCGACTTTTTAATTCTATACATGTTAAGTAAGCACCATGCTACACATCGTCTTAATTCGCAAAATTGAAGCAAGGCGTTGTTTATAGGTATCAAAATAAAGAGATTGGCTCAATCTAGTATGTATAGGCCATCACGATACCGAGACGATACCGAGACCTGCCGGTGGTATCGTCTCGGACTCGTTACAACTAAATTTTTCCACTCTCGGCGAGTCTCGGTATCTCTGAGACGAGAAAAAGGATTATTATTGTCTCGGCCTCGGTCTCGAATAATTACTCTTGTCATAAGATAATGTCCATTTCTGTTTTTGTTAAGAAGATTGTATCTCAATAACTAACTAAATATAACTAAGGGATTAAAGCAGGTAGTTTTGACCTGCCTACCTGCGGCATTATGAATGAAATCTATACCATCCGCATATAATATTATGTAAAAATTTGGATAGTATATGGCGAAATAATAAATTATAACGAGACCGAGAGGTTTCAAAATTTAGTATACCGATACCGATACCGAGACAGAGAGTTTGTCTCGATATCGTGAAGACCTAAATGTGTAGCAGTTCTTATGACTTGAGCCACCAGTGATACAGATGGTATAAAACTATAAAAATAAAAATTGAAAGTTGTTCATGTTGCTGGATATTTTTCCGTGACTTTTTCGTTTTTTGTCAAACATAAGTCCATTTAGGTACACCTATATAATATATTGTAACGTTTTTACTGTTAACTAAAACTAAACACTACACTATCTGTCCTAATTTAATTTATTACTAACTCTTAACACTTATAATTTATTTCACAGAGATGTTTATTTATTTAACGCGCCCGATCTCTCGCTCGAATGTTTAAGCACCGGTTCTTCAACTGTCCCCCTCGGGTCCAACATTCCCTTTTTATGGCAGGTAGAAGGTTTCTAGACGTTTGCCGGAATATTCCCGAAGTTTCTGGAGATCATTCTAGAATTCGCGGAACTTGTTATCGTATCGAAGCTTCTCGAGCCGTCGGCTTCGACCCGTCCTTCCCGTGATCGCAATTCGGCGAACTTGTGTAGCTCCCGGCGTGTTTATGCCGCGGCGAGCCGTTTCGTTACACTACCCCCGCCTTAAAGATGTTTCGTCCCGAAACGTGTCCCTGACAGGCCCATGTAGAAATCTACAGTTGGTCCCCTGTCTGCAACGCGAGGTTTGGTGGAAATAACATGCCACGGTCTTCTTGTGGGGACTCCTCTCAGGATTCCAACAACACACCAAAATGTCTACCCCGGTGAAGCGAAATAAGACCTCCAGCATATTCCTGACGTCCAAGGCGTCCAATCCGCAAGCCAGTTTCGGGATAGCTAACTTAGTTAGATCTTCGCTAAGTAGGGTATCCCTGAGGTCATGTAGTGCGTCCCACAGGTCCAAATAGGTGGGCTTGTGAAAGGACCTCCTCTTGGTAACCAGGTAGAAGAGCGGCCGTTGTGATCCATCTTCCTTAATCCTCAGCGCTCGCCCGACCGTCGGTCCCTGCTGATGGAGTTCGTCCAATTTGCCGAACCTCGTCCGAAACTCCGCGGCAATTCCCCGGGACATCCGCAGGTCCTGGGCCACGCAACGAGCTAGCGCATATTCAGCCGGTGTTCCGAAGAGATCCCGTTGCTCTTCCCTGGTCACACCGAATCTGGACTTCCCGGTCCCACCATACGCAGTCATAAATTCTTCAAAGGAAGGCTCATCCTCTTGGGGCTGTAGTTGACGCACCTGTTGATATTGGTCGTGATCTCCCTCGTAAGGTGCTAATCGATTGTAATGTACGACCCTAGGCTTCCCATTCGGGATTTTGCTGATCCGGTAGATGACATCATTTATCTTGGTCTTCACTGTATACGGCCCTTCCCAGGCTTTCTGAAGCTTTGGTGATAACCCTCGTCTTCTTTGCGGGTTGTACAGCCACACCAGGTCTCCTTCTTCATACATGCCGCTGTCCGCCCGAACATCATAGTGATCCTTCGTGCGGTCACTGGCGATTTGGAGATTCGTCCGTACCATCTCGTGAATCTGGTCCATCTTTCGGCGCAGCTCGGTGACGTAGTCTTCCCCAGCCAGATCTTCTCCCGGTTTGCAACCGAAGCTCAGATCGCAGGGAAGCCTCATCTCCCGCCCGAACAGTACCCTTGCTGGTGTCTGGCCGGTGGACTCGTTGATGGCAGAACGGTATGCCATCAGGAAAAAGGGGAGATGTTGATCCCAGTCTCGTTGGTGTTGAGACACTACTTTCGAGAGGTACTTGCCCATGGTGCGGTTCATCCTCTCCACCATTCCGTCAGACTGAGGGTGCAGCGCCGTTCTTCTAGTTTTGCGAATTCCCAATTTCTCGCAAACTCCCTGGAACAGCTCGCTCTCGAAGTTACGCCCCTGGTCGGAATGCAATTCCAACGGTACTCCGAAGCGGCTCACTAGCTCCTTCACCAGGACATCCGCGACAGTTGTGGCTGCTTGGTTGGGAATCGCATAGGCCTCTACCCATTTAGTGAAGTAGTCCATCGCCACCAGGATGTACTTGTTGCCGCAATCGGTTTCAGGAAATGGCCCAGTAATGTCTAGCGCGATCCTCTCGAAAGGACTTCCCACATTGTACTGTCTCATCGGGGCTTTCGGCTTGCGGTGCGGTGCATTGCTGGCTGAGCAAACTGTACACTTCCTGCACCATTCACGAACAGCCTCAGAGCAGCCCACCCAATAGAAACGCTCGCGCACTTTCTGCAGGGTCTTCTTTACTCCCAGGTGGCCTCCAGATGTTCCGTCATGGAGGTGACGTAGCACTTCCGCCACCTTGATCTTGGGTACGATGAGTTGGAATCGCCTTTCTGCGCCATTATCGGATTCGAGCACCCTCTTGAGCAGTCCATCCTGTATCACCAGGGAGTCCCACTGTGCCCAGTACGATTTCAGGGTCCTAGAGGATGGAGCCACTTCCTGCCATTCCGGCCGACGACCTTCTTCTTTCCACTCCAGGATCCGTTGAAGTTCAGGGTCGCCTTCCTGCGCCCGCCGCAGCCCGTCTGGTGACCAGTCCTCATCGTTGACCGTCGTGCGGCAGGTAGAAGCCTCTTTCACTTCTGCACGACTGCAATGGGGACATCCCTCGGGACACGGTCTTCTTGAAAGAGCGTCAGCATTACGGTGGCTAGTTCCTGCTCTATGTTCGATGTCGAAGTCATATTCCTGAAGAGGCTCAATCCAACGAGCTACCTGGCCTTCCGGGTTCTTGAATCGCAGGAGCCATCTGATCGCCGCGTGATCCGTTCTCAACAGGAACTTCCTCCCATATAGGTACTTGTAGAAATGTTCTACTGACTTCACGGCGGCTAACAGCTCCCTCCTGGTGACACAGTAGTTCTTCTCGAGCCGTCGGCTTCGACCCGTCCTTCCCGTGATCGCAATTCGGCGAACTTGTGTAGCTCCCGGCGTGTTTATGCCGCGGCGAGCCGTTTCGTTACAATATCAACATATTTCAGGTGTACACATAAAAGATATGACCGTAAAATTAATTTTAACACATTCAACTATATGTTACAGCTAGGCAACACACTTTTTAATGCTAGAAATTTTCCGATTTCGATATTTTATGTTCCAATTTCACAGTCTATCTAGAGTAAAATGAAATAATCTTTGCAAATGCAGTTATCTACGAACATGTATCTACTTATTTTCCCGGATGCATCATGGATTAGTCTGATATTTTAACTTTAAACGATTAATTTAGATTGATGTAGAAGGGGTGTTTTAAATAGTGAGTTTTCGGAAGCGAAAATTGGCAAACTTTTTACATTAAAGAAACAATTCTTCGATTGCCCATTGAATTCCAAAGTGACTTATGTAATGAACCTTGCTTAGATATAATGTGAGCATCTTCCTTTATTCCATCTATTCAAGGATAACGAGATTACCATTTATCTCGCTAAACTTGTAACTTACCGGTAATTATCCCTGCCAATGTTGAATGGAATAAAAATTTTCCTCTTTGTCTACCACGGTGTTACCTGTAAAATCTATTCTAACCGGCAAGAAGTAAGAATAACAATATAATTAAAAAGGTCATATAGCACCCGCAATTGCGGAACTCCCGTGCAACCGATCATAATGATGATGATGATGATGATGACACGATTTGTCGAAGCATTAGATCTATAAATAAATGTTCTGGAACCTGTAATTTCACCTTCTCCTCTCTTTCTTCTTCTCATCGAACCCACACTCCGACATAATTATACGCTATTAAAAACCACACTTGCAATCATCGTCATCATCATCATCAACAACATCAGGAACATCATCGATGGCCGGTGCTTCCGAGAGCGGCGGGCATGAATCGAAGATTTTCTCGTCCTTCGTTCAATATTTGCTTAGATTTTTTAGCGGGCTAATTAACGAAAAATAATAATGAGTAAAAACGACAATTCCATTTCGAAAAAGTACGCGAGCACTAACAAGCCTCCGCTCCGAGGCATTAACTCAATTATCACGGTAATTAAGAATTTTAATTTTTCGTTAAGAGCGCGCCGTTAATTACAAAACATACTCTCGAAAGAGTTCAGCGTCAATTAACACGATCGTGGATTATCGATCAGTGCTACGAGGCTTTTGAGCAAACAGAGAGGTTGTTAAGAAGATGAAACGGATCGAAAAGGTAATGCAAATATTGCGTACGTATTACTAAAATTTGCTTGAAGCTGCGGAGTTCATATGTTCCTTAACTGACTTTTATCCGTTGCTAACTAAGACACTTTCAACCAATCCCTGATTTCTTCAATTATTTTTCGCACTTCTTTGTGCCAACGTGTTTATAATTTTTACTCTCCTTCTTCTTCTGTTTGCTGGGATTCATAAATCCTCTTCGCCTATCGTCGGTGATCCATTCTTGATATATGTGTTCAAACCATTTCTGTGATTTGGTCCTGTTGAATGTTTGCTCCTACGGATTCATTGTTGAACTCCCTTTAAGTGTGTGTTTGGTGTCACACCTTTTTGATTTTTATGTTACTGATATACCTATTTATTTATGAAAATATGATACCTCATCATCTTTTTTATCTCCCTTATCGAAAGACTTTTCAGTGTGTAACGCCGCACCGTATTTTCATACAGGGACGTACTAAGAAATGGTAGCGTCTGCCACCAGCCCAGAAATTATTTATTTAAAATGTCGCTCTGAACGGACGACACTGTTTTTGGCCCAGCGGAGACAAGGTTTCTGACCAACCTCTACAGGAACGCGAGCCCCCGGGGCTTCGCAAATGCCTGTCGATTTCAGTGGGGTTTCGGTAGCAAAATAATACCCAAGTGTTACGTTTGAATGAAATTAAAGTTTATATTGACTAGATAAAATTTATGACTATACAGTGAACAAAAAAAAATGAATCAATTAAATAAAAGAAATTAAAATAACCAAGTAGCCGTTCACAAAAAAATAACCGTAATCAAATAGACATAAAATTACGCATGCTACCCTTACAAGAGTGCGTACAAGATATTTCCCCAACAATCAAAAATATAATAAACTACACCCTATTTGGGAAAATCCTCTACCCTGTACCTAGATCAATATTTTGATTCTATACTATTCTTACTTCCAAAGCTCTAGTTTTTACTTGTGACTAAAACTAACCAAAATTACCAAAGTGTGATCCGATCAAGAAATTTACGTAGTTGCGCGTTAGATTTCAGAGTTTAAACCTGGATACGCCTCTGTCCCGGGTCGTCGAAATTAGAACGGAACCCACACACACGAAACCCAGTCAAAGAAATAAATATAAATACGAATCGACAAAAGAAATGATCGCCTCGTCTGTTCTCCGTCTCTGGAAAATTAGTAAAACCCGTAACTTACTCCCGACTCACCACCTTGGAGTTCTGCGCTGACTTCCACCCTAAGATTCGTCGTTTCGGCTCTGGTATGACACTCGGAAACGTGACTCTACACTCGATACGGCCCCAAATAGCAAAACTTTGGAATCAACCCCAAAACCAATGATACGAAAAATATCAACAAGATTAAAATCAAACTTGAATAATTGATTGACGTTAAAGCAAATTCCCAAACTGAATTCCTTTACTTTACTTTACACCCTCGGTACCAATAAGTACCAAAAACAAAACACTGACTCGAAGTCGCGTCCCAAACGCGTAGCAACCCCGTTGCTATGACCTCGTCTGAACACCTCTGTTCCCCGGACCGAAGTGAAGTTCTTTTCCGTCCTCAATGCGAGCTGTGTATTTTTCAAAGTCATCAATTTTCGCACAGTTACGAACTGCAGCGGAAGATTTATTTCGTCACCCATGGCCTATAATAATGTCAAGAACCCTCAAAAAGAATTTCCATAGCAAGGCTCTCCCATAGGGAACCTGTGCTTTAGGCTGTATTTTCCTGAACGCTCATTTCTGATTACGCCGGGGTTTTGGTCTCTTTCGTCGCGTAAATTATTTGTAATTTCGGGCGTTAACATCCCCAGGATGTTACAAGTGTGCCCTAACAACATCCTCATTTTTAATGCTATTTTCCTTGGTTGACAATTATTACATGTACATTGTCACGCCCAGGGGGATGTGAGGGTAACTCAAGGTGGAGAACACAGAATGATGAAGAAAATATACGTGTATTCTCGCGGTAATTGTGGTTTTATAAGTTTTAATACTACCAGTCGCTTTTATTAAAGCTGCTTGCTGAATAATTATTTTGATATGTTTTCAGACAAAAAACTAAATTGTGTCAGCGTATTGCAAAATTAATAATGCAGACCAGGATTAGGATATCGATAACCTATTAAGCATTTTTGATGATGTGTTTTACAATAATTGATGTATAAATTGGTGATAAGACAGTAGGACACATTTAGACAGTAGGACAATTTAAATATTTAGGTTGACACATACAAATATTCTAAAGAAAATTAAGCAAACTCGCGTATGTATATGTGGTATTTAGCGTATTAGCGTATTTGTTTATTGTCTGATATATGAACTGGATCACCCCTAACCAAGTATAACCAAAGTTTGGTTAAACCTTCTAATTGTTCCGTCCTATGGTTCTAAAAATCTATAAAATAAATAAGCTAATCTCTTCAAGACGCCGACGATACTTATTACGATATTAATCATTTAAGCCTTATCCTCCAGTGAAAATTTATGAAAATGAGAGGCCTAACTCAGTTATGCCAGATCTTAAAAGGGATGGCAGGCTCGTTGGTACATATGTAGTTATCGCCATTTGCCGGATCGCTTAGTCTGGTATTGGGTCTTCATGTCGTTCCGAAGCGTTATTGCGGTTGAAGTGTGGCAAAAGCCGTGGCCAAGCAGTAAGTACTGTATAAAATTTGCAAAAAAAAGCAATTTATATTTAAATCAGTGTGTATACCTTAATAATTCCTTTTTCAGTCGAATATATCTGTAATGGCAGACACGCGGTCGTAAAAACCGCACCTTTATTACATTTTTTATCAATTTTTACGATTGATGGTATTATTTTAAAGAATATCTGTTGTGGTGAAATGAATCGCTTAGAAGAAATCGTAAAGCTTTTGCCATCGTACGGAAAGACAATGGCTTCTCTTCTTTTTCAACGCCGTTGTCGTCTTTCTCTCTTTCTTCATCGGTTTTATGGGGTTTCCGAAAGCAAAAAGTGTAGCAAATCATTTTATGGCATATTGAAAATATGAAAGTAAAATGAAAATAATTATTGCATTACGTTTTGCAATTAAGAAGGCGCCAGTTAGAGCGATCTCGGTGTCGTCCGCTCAAAGGACCGACATGCTCTATACCATTGCATTAAGTTCATAAATCGCACATTTACATACCTATTGAGTTTCTCTATGAAGAACTTTAACGGCCGTTTTTACTGGCGACGTAAAACGCAAACATTATTGAAATTTGCAAAGATAGTGCAATAGCCGCACTGTGACTAACGCGGATATTCCTGTTCGCGATATTTTAAAAATTTCATGAGATGATGAGTTTTCTATGTATGCTTTCCTCCAAAATATGTTATATTTAGTTGCTAGCAGTGTTACTTTTTACAAAATGTATTTACTTCTATTTTAAATACTCCTCTGAACAATGTATTTAAATACAAATAACAAGTATTTCGTTTTTGTATTTAAACAGTAGGTATTTAAAGTTGTACCTTATTCTTAATTGCAGCAATGTTAAGCATAACCCAGGAAGCTTAGAATTCCTATTAGTTTCTTCGTGAAATTGTTGAAATTATTCAATTTTTGAAATTTCTAAATCTGTTTAAGAAAATGGAATCTAATTTCTGATGGAAACTTTTTAATGAATCTTTGTTTTATTGCCCGAAGTTGTGAAGTTTTCAATTATTTTCAAAATATCTAAGTTATTTGTATCGAAAAGCCTCACATACATAGGCTGCCTTTTATACACTAAACCTAAGTTAATGATTTTAACACTTAAAACAATCTCAAAAAGTGTTAGGAATTATTTTCTTTGCTTCATGAAATCGTAAAATTTTTGCAATTTTCCAAAATTTACCAACTACTTTGTAAACAAGTGTTTAGAAATTGAAGTGATACTTCAAAACACAACAGGTTAATGTAAGTTTCAAATTTCTAAAAAATAATCCCAAGGCAAAGATGTCGACACATTAGACACTTTACTTTTTAACTTGATCTAACGAAGTAGCTAATTAAAAAACTTCATTAGTTACTTTTCCAACTTCATACATGGCAGTTCAAGTTATTTGTGTTGCATTAGAGTTGTCATAAGTTCTTTAGAAGCTCCTTAACTTCTTTTGAAACAACAGCTTAAGTTTAAGATAACTGCAACTTCTTTAAAAATGTCGACAAGCTACTTAGTACCTTAAAAATGGTTTTACAATGTCACAGCTTTTTTAAAAACTTTATGAATTGTACACCTTCGTTAAGATAATCGCAACTCATTTAAAAGTGTCGTAGGATCATTATAACTGTAACAATTAGCTTCAAAATAAGCATGTAAGTACATAAACCAAAATGTAAATACAAATGAACAACCGGAAATATGCTCAAAAAATGTATAAAAATGCGCATTTATAGTTACTGTAACAAAATAAAATAAATAAGAGCATTTAGGGAATAATTTAGCAAATAATGGTTCTTAACATTGCCCAAAAACGTATTTGAACTACTGTATTTAAAATGTCAGAAGAAATGTATTTTAAATACACAGTAAATACAAATTAAGCTTATGTATTTAACTATGTATTTAGGGGCGGTGGTGGTTCAAGGCGCTGGCTTTGAGTTAGGCGGTCACTGTCGTCGTGGGTTCGAATCCCACGTAATCCATGGATGTTGTGTGTGTGTGTGTGTTGCGGAAAATGTGTAAAATGTATCCAAAATCCCGTTCCTATTCACGCCGGCAACCAGGCCGGATAGGATCGGATATCCTGTAGGAGGGCGGGACTAGGATACATACACCCTGAGTCGGTAGAGCACGGAGTGGGTCAACTGGGGTGAGAGCCTTAGGGGGTACAACCGTGCTCGAAGACCGTGGTTCGGAGCCCACGTTAAACTGTAGATCCTGTCCAGTTTAGCCTTGCAGCAAAAAGGAGACGTTAACTGCTCTCGACCACAACAACAACTATGTATTTAAATACAAAAAAGGTATTTAAAATACATTTCTAAATACATGTATTTAAATACTTAACAACACTGGTTGTTAGCAGTTACATACGCAAACATATGTCAAAAATATAATAAAATACCATTAATAATAATCATAATAAATAATATTATAATATAAAAATATGTAACTGGTTGACTCACTTTTACATTGAGTACCACACTCGTATGCGGCACTCATATATGAGTATTATAATAGGGCGAATTTTTAGAATTTAAGGTATTAACATTTTTACCATTAAAATTGTCATGAATACGAGCTTTTAAAATGGTTTTTCTAAGAAAGAAAAAATCACAAACGGTTACAACTTTAAATTTAAGTTACACCAAGAACTCGAAATTACTCTTTCGTTAAAATTAGCTAGAATGAAGGGGTAGTTCACTTTTGCCATTTTAGAAATTTCTTCCAAATTTGTTCCAAGACCTTTTTTAAAATTTTATTGCTTATTCTGCAGGAAAATATGTGTAATAGAATTTCATAACATTTTGGCTAAGTCTCCTGTGAAGCGCACTTCACACTTGCCATTTCCGGTTTTTAGAAATTTTCTCAAAATCCACTTCAATATTTTTAACACCTCCAAATTTATTCCATAAAGATTAATAACATTTTCGGCTAAATCGTTACTACTGGCAATTTACCCTTGTCCTCTTTCAGTTTTTCGAAATTATCTCAAAATCCTCATAAATACTGGTTTTAAATTTTTAATATTTATTCTATTATCGAATATTTATAATAAAAGATGAGACTCATTTTTTTAATTAAAACAATAAATTTGGGTTTCAAAATTCTAAAATATATGTTAATTAATATTCCCTTGCTTTAGAATGTGAAAGTGGTTTTCAACGTGCGGATCAATAATCGATGTATTATTAATAAAGTTACATTCTGAATGTCACTAAATGTCATTTTTTGCGATTCTAAAAATACTCACTTTCCATGTCGATTGATGGAACAAAGTACCATCATAATTTATTGGTTTTGTTTATTTGTTATTATTGCTACTTATTATCTATTACACCTACTTCCCTCATAAATATAAACTCTCACTGATATACCCCTTAAAATCTATTTAATACCACATATATTTTCAATAAATTATCGATATTTGAAACGAGAAAGACTCAAAACATGAGTCCCAAATGGTAAATATGGATTCGATACCTACGTGATTTATCGAAATACATTATTAGAGAGCCATAGGGTTCTAGTTTCTGGGATTATTTATTGCCGAACGTTGAGTAATTATACGCCTCTAATGTACAAAATTATCGATTGATGTCCAACAAACAATTATGCAAAATAACTATGTAATAAGTCCCCATGTGAAAGAAATAATATATATTTATACAAACAAAGTTCTAAATTAATATCTTTAAGGAAAGTTGAGAGTTAGAGATCGTGTAATGATTTACTACCTTTAAATTATGTTTGCGAGGGTTTTTCAAACTTGAGTAAATCAAAATTTTTAAGTAAACCAAGTAAAAATAATTTTCAATATTTATAGCATAATACTAGAGATATTCTTTACTTGGGCTTTAGATTAAAACATAAAAACGAGACGTACCTTAAACGTAAAGTGTAAGATTTATCACATGATAAATCCTAACTGCAGGTTGGTCTTCTGAAATGAACCTACTAAAGGCAGATCGCCCAACAGAGAGAAATAACACGTGAACATCACGCATTGTTTTCACCTCAAAATATCCTTCAAGGGTGCGAAACGGGCTGTGTTTGTCGTCACATAGGCGTAACAAGTAGGGATTAAAATAACGATATAAGTAATGTCATAGAATGTATGAGATTGTCATAAAAAAAAAATTAAAAAATATATTAAAACTGGATGCAGTAATATATTATTATTAAAAGAAATGTAAAACAAACTACACAATAAATAAATTATTCTTGAAAAACAACGAACGCCACAAGAAAAACCTCCGCTGCAACGAATGCACGTGCAACATGCCAGCCGGCACAGAAACGCCTGTTCACGTGATTTTATGACTCTCTGTGTTGGCCGATCCGAGTTTAATATAATTCATTAGCCGAGACGATCACTATAACGTTTAAAAAATAATGGCAAATGGACATTAACTTCTCACTCACTGCACATTACAGTGTTTCAATTTATCGTTTATGCGCATGGTAGATAAAATCTTTTCCTTACTACTGTAATATTTAAAAATACAAAGATTCTTATTAAAGTATTAATTGAGAGTGCTATTTCACCCAGCGAAGCCTAATTTCTCGTTAATATCCTTTCTGTCTTGAAGTTAACACTGAATAAAATTAACATTTTTTTACAGGTTCATGCCTGCAAACGCAATGGTTTTGTTGAGAAAGTCTCATAAAGGAAAGAACATTAATTTAAACTAATTAGAAAAAGACGTCCTAGAATGTATTCCAGTGGAAACCAACAAAAAGAAAATTTCTTGCTTGTCATTTTTCAATATCAACTTAATTTTCCTAAGTGAGAAGGAGACCATTTTGGCTGACGGTATCTAGTCCAAAGTTAAAATAGTTTATACTCCTGGATTTCACAATAACATGTCTATACTCCTTGATTTCTGTTTACCTCTAGACAAGAAAGACTACAATCTTACGCTAGCGTATTTTACGTAATTTAGTACTACAGTGTAAGAAATTGAATTGTCTCTTCCTTTAAATAAGAATTTAAGCTTTCCTCCCATTCTATCCATCTTTTTAATCAAAACTTATTTACATAGACTTGCTATGTATATTTATAATGTTTTCATTAGTGATGACAAAAAAGTTTTATTCTACATTTAGTATGTAAATATTACAGATATACGTTTTCACGGTGATGGATCAAACGAACCTACTTAATGCGACGTTGGGAATTCTGTATCGGGACCCAATTCTGGTGTGTTCCATTATGAACATTGTAGCAGCCAAGTGTTATGATATTGAGTACAGTGTAACGCGAAATGTAAACATCAGCGTGAAGCGTGTTTCTTATCTGACGCAGGCGACGCAGTTCAAAGGGGGCCATAAGGACTTTTCTCGAATAATCCAGGAAACGTCCAATTAGAGAAAGAATAATCTAGTCTGTTCTGGAAGAGACGTTATTAAGGATATATAATTAGCGATATTTGTACAAATAAATTAGCGCGTTAAGTGTTTGATATAAATTAATTAATGAAGGAATACACTAAATTAATTAAGTAGTGTTAAGAACTGAATAATAAATTAGAACGTTGCTATAGTTTAAATTTATCGAAGATTCAGTCTACGTAGCTCAACAGAATAGATTGTAAGTAGGTTAGCACATGAAGAAGAAACGTAGTTTTCGATGAGAGTTGTTTAGTATTTCGGTTCCATAATAATGTTATGGGAGTCGAATGTTAATACTGTAGGGCGTAAATTAGTTTGCGAGAGTCCCGTCTCGTCTCGTCTCGCTTTTGAGACGAGACCCGAGACGATACTATAAATTTTCCTTGCGAGACAAGACGAGACTTTCAAAAAGTGTCGTCTCGAATCTCGCACGAGAGTCTCGAAGTATCGCAGATAAAAATGGCAAATATTAATTAATTATTCTAGTTATCGCGAATGTGATTGAAACGTATTTTTTAAAGCCGCATAATGCGAGCAGCCCTGATGGTTTACAATATCTGTTACGCAATATTTACCTTTTTGAGCTTTCCGACATATTGCCACGTGTACTACTAATACTAGATTTTTTGTCTAGGACAAATCTGTCTAGAAATTTGGTGATTACGTGCTCCTCGCACGTAAATTGCGCATAACAAATTCGCATTGAGTGTGAAAAAATGCACACTTTAAATTTAGAATTAAGTTTAAGTTTTAAGATTGCAGATAATTAAGTTCTTTGTAACCCAGTAAGCGTACAGCTGCTTGGCAGCTGTGCAGCGGGCTAGCAGTTAGTTCTGTAAAACTACCTTTTATTGCTAGACGAGACTCGAGACGAGACTTTCCACTTTTTTTT
Organism: Cryptocephalus moraei; assembly: GCA_946251905.1. NCBI lineage: Eukaryota > Metazoa > Arthropoda > Insecta > Coleoptera > Chrysomelidae > Cryptocephalus > Cryptocephalus moraei. Next base: position 15,912,768 of record OX276465.1, on the reverse strand, counting down.
GCGAGACAAGCCGAGATTTTTCAGTCTTGTCTCGTAGGCAACAGTAACGTAAAATTGAAAAAAAAAGAGAAATAATAATATTGCTTTACCTAAGGTATTCAAAGAAATTGGTAGAAAATCTCATATTTATACAGCTACTTATTATTATAATAAATTAAATAACGACCTTAAATTATTGCACTCCAAAAAATTTAAACTTGTATTCAAAAAATCTATATATTCTCTAAGTATTTCGGAAGAAGAATTATTTACTGAATAAGTAAAAACAAAATTAATTCGCATTAAGTGTGAAAAATGGCACACTTTAAATTTAGAATTAAGTTTAAGTTTTAAGATTGCAGATAATTAAGTTCTTTGTAACCCAGTAAGCGTACAGCTGCTTGGCAGCTGTGCAGCGGGCTAGCAGTTAGTTCTGTAAAACTACCTTTTATTGCTAGACGAGACTTTCCACTTTTTTTGCGAGACAAGCCGAGATTTTTCATCAGTCTCGTCTCGTAGGCAACACTAGCGTAAAATTGAACAAAAACGAGAAATAATAATATTGCTTTACCTAAGGTATTCAAAGAAATTGGTAGAAAATCTCATATTTATACAGCTACTTATTATTATAATAAATTAAATAACGACCTTAAATTATTGCACTCCAAAAAATTTAAACTTGTATTCAAAAAATCTATATATTCTCTAAGTATTTCGGAAGAAGAATTATTTACTGAATAAGTAAAAACAAAATTAATTCGCATTAAGTGTGAAAAATGGCACACTTTAAATTTAGAATCAAGTTTAAGTTTTAAGATTGCAGATAATTAAGTTCTTTGTAACCCAGTAAGCGTACAGCTGCTTGGCAGCTGTGCAGCGGGCTAGCAGTTAGTTCTGTAAAACTACCTTTTATTGCTAGACGAGACTCGAGACGAGACTTTCCACTTTTTTTGCGAGACAAGCCGAGATTTTTCATCAGTCTCGTCTCGTAGGCAACACTAGCGTAAAATTGAAAAAAAAAAACAGAAATAATAATATTGCTTTACCTAAGGTATTCAATGAAATTGGTAGAAAATCTCATATTTATACAGCTACTTATTATTATAATAAATTAAATAACGACCTTAAATTATTGCACTCCAAAAAATTTAAACTTGTATTCAAAAAATCTATATATTCTCTAAGTATTTCGGAAGAAGAATTATTTACTGAATAAGTAAAAACAAAATTAATTCGCATTGAGTGTGAAAAAAGGCACACTTTAAATTTAGAATCAAGTTTAAGTTTTAAGATTGCAGATAATTAAGTTCTTTGTAACCCAGTAAGCGTACAGCTGCTTGGCAGCTGTGCAGCGGGCTAGCAGTTAGTTCTGTAAAACTACCTTTTATTGCTAGACGAGACTCGAGACGAGACTTTCCACTTTTTTTGCGAGACAAGCCGAGATTTTTCATCAGTCTCGTCTCGTAGGCAACACTAGCGTAAAATTGAAAAAAAAAAACAGAAATAATAATATTGCTTTACCTAAGGTATTCAATGAAATTGGTAGAAAATCTCATATTTATACAGCTACTTATTATTATAATAAATTAAATAACGACCTTAAATTATTGCACTCCAAAAAATTTAAACTTGTATTCAAAAAATCTATATATTCTCTAAGTATTTCGGAAGAAGAATTATTTACTGAATAAGTAAAAACAAAATTAATTCGCATTGAGTGTGAAAAAAGGCACACTTTAAATTTAGAATCAAGTTTAAGTTTTAAGATTGCAGATAATTAAGTTCTTTGTAACCCAGTAAGCGTACAGCTGCTTGGCAGCTGTGCAGCGGGCTAGCAGTTAGTTCTGTAAAACTACCTTTTATTGCTAGACGAGACTCGAGACGAGACTTTCCACTTTTTTTTGCGAGACAAGCCGAGATTTTTCAGTCTTGTCTCGTAGGCAACAGTAGCGTAAAATTGAAAAAAAAAGAGAAATAATAATATTGCTTTACCTAAGGTATTCAAAGAAATTGGTAGAAAATCTCATATTTATACAGCTACTTATTATTATAATAAATTAAATAACGACCTTAAATTATTGCACTCCAAAAAATTTAAACTTGTATTCAAAAAATCTATATATTCTCTAAGTATTTCGGAAGAAGAATTATTTACTGAATAAGTAAAAACAAAATTAATTCGCATTAAGTGTGAAAAATGGCACACTTTAAATTTAGAATTAAGTTTAAGTTTTAAGATTGCAGATAATTAAGTTCTTTGTAACCCAGTAAGCGTACAGCTGCTTGGCAGCTGTGCAGCGGGCTAGCAGTTAGTTCTGTAAAACTACCTTTTATTGCTAGACGAGACTTTCCACTTTTTTTGCGAGACAAGCCGAGATTTTTCATCAGTCTCGTCTCGTAGGCAACACTAGCGTAAAATTGAACAAAAACGAGAAATAATAATATTGCTTTACCTAAGGTATTCAAAGAAATTGGTAGAAAATCTCATATTTATACAGCTACTTATTATTATAATAAATTAAATAACGACCTTAAATTATTGCACTCCAAAAAATTTAAACTTGTATTCAAAAAATCTATATATTCTCTAAGTATTTCGGAAGAAGAATTATTTACTGAATAAGTAAAAACAAAATTAATTCGCATTAAGTGTGAAAAATGGCACACTTTAAATTTAGAATCAAGTTTAAGTTTTAAGATTGCAGATAATTAAGTTCTTTGTAACCCAGTAAGCGTACAGCTGCTTGGCAGCTGTGCAGCGGGCTAGCAGTTAGTTCTGTAAAACTACCTTTTATTGCTAGACGAGACTCGAGACGAGACTTTCCACTTTTTTTGCGAGACAAGCCGAGATTTTTCATCAGTCTCGTCTCGTAGGCAACACTAGCGTAAAATTGAAAAAAAAAAACAGAAATAATAATATTGCTTTACCTAAGGTATTCAATGAAATTGGTAGAAAATCTCATATTTATACAGCTACTTATTATTATAATAAATTAAATAACGACCTTAAATTATTGCACTCCAAAAAATTTAAACTTGTATTCAAAAAATCTATATATTCTCTAAGTATTTCGGAAGAAGAATTATTTACTGAATAAGTAAAAACAAAATTAATTCGCATTGAGTGTGAAAAAAGGCACACTTTAAATTTAGAATCAAGTTTAAGTTTTAAGATTGCAGATAATTAAGTTCTTTGTAACCCAGTAAGCGTACAGCTGCTTGGCAGCTGTGCAGCGGGCTAGCAGTTAGTTCTGTAAAACTACCTTTTATTGCTAGACGAGACTCGAGACGAGACTTTCCACTTTTTTTTGCGAGACAAGCCGAGATTTTTCAGTCTTGTCTCGTAGGCAACAGTAGCGTAAAATTGAAAAAAAAAGAGAAATAATAATATTGCTTTACCTAAGGTATTCAAAGAAATTGGTAGAAAATCTCATATTTATACAGCTACTTATTATTATAATAAATTAAATAACGACCTTAAATTATTGCACTCCAAAAAATTTAAACTTGTATTCAAAAAATCTATATATTCTCTAAGTATTTCGGAAGAAGAATTATTTACTGAATAAGTAAAAACAAAATTAATTCGCATTAAGTGTGAAAAATGGCACACTTTAAATTTAGAATCAAGTTTAAGTTTTAAGATTGCAGATAATTAAGTTCTTTGTAACCCAGTAAGCGTACAGCTGCTTGGCAGCTGTGCAGCGGGCTAGCAGTTAGTTCTGTAAAACTACCTTTTATTGCTAGACGAGACTTTCCACTTTTTTTGCGAGACAAGCCGAGATTTTTCATCAGTCTCGTCTCGTAGGCAACACTAGCGTAAAATTGAACAAAAACGAGAAATAATAATATTGCTTTACCTAAGGTATTCAAAGAAATTGGTAGAAAATCTCATATTTATACAGCTACTTATTATTATAATAAATTAAATAACGACCTTAAATTATTGCACTCCAAAAAATTTAAACTTGTATTCAAAAAATCTATATATTCTCTAAGTATTTCGGAAGAAGAATTATTTACTGAATAAGTAAAAACAAAATTAATTCGCATTAAGTGTGAAAAATGGCACACTTTAAATTTAGAATCAAGTTTAAGTTTTAAGATTGCAGATAATTAAGTTCTTTGTAACCCAGTAAGCGTACAGCTGCTTGGCAGCTGTGCAGCGGGCTAGCAGTTAGTTCTGTAAAACTACCTTTTATTGCTAGACGAGACTTTCCACTTTTTTTGCGAGACAAGCCGAGATTTTTCATCAGTCTCGTCTCGTAGGCAACACTAGCGTAAAATTGAACAAAAACGAGAAATAATAATATTGCTTTACCTAAGGTATTCAAAGAAATTGGTAGAAAATCTCATATTTATACAGCTACTTATTATTATAATAAATTAAATAACGACCTTAAATTATTGCACTCCAAAAAATTTAAACTTGTATTCAAAAAATCTATATATTCTCTAAGTATTTCGGAAGAAGAATTATTTACTGAATAAGTAAAAACAAAATTAATTCGCATTAAGTGTGAAAAATGGCACACTTTAAATTTAGAATCAAGTTTAAGTTTTAAGATTGCAGATAATTAAGTTCTTTGTAACCCAGTAAGCGTACAGCTGCTTGGCAGCTGTGCAGCGGGCTAGCAGTTAGTTCTGTAAAACTACCTTTTATTGCTAGACGAGACTCGAGACGAGACTTTCCACTTTTTTTGCGAGACAAGCCGAGATTTTTCATCAGTCTCGTCTCGTAGGCAACACTAGCGTAAAATTGAAAAAAAAAAACAGAAATAATAATATTGCTTTACCTAAGGTATTCAATGAAATTGGTAGAAAATCTCATATTTATACAGCTACTTATTATTATAATAAATTAAATAACGACCTTAAATTATTGCACTCCAAAAAATTTAAACTTGTATTCAAAAAATCTATATATTCTCTAAGTATTTCGGAAGAAGAATTATTTACTGAATAAGTAAAAACAAAATTAATTCGCATTGAGTGTGAAAAAAGGCACACTTTAAATTTAGAATCAAGTTTAAGTTTTAAGATTGCAGATAATTAAGTTCTTTGTAACCCAGTAAGCGTACAGCTGCTTGGCAGCTGTGCAGCGGGCTAGCAGTTAGTTCTGTAAAACTACCTTTTATTGCTAGACGAGACTCGAGACGAGACTTTCCACTTTTTTTGCGAGACAAGCCGAGATTTTTCATCAGTCTCGTCTCGTAGGCAACACTAGCGTAAAATTGAAAAAAAAAAACAGAAATAATAATATTGCTTTACCTAAGGTATTCAATGAAATTGGTAGAAAATCTCATATTTATACAGCTACTTATTATTATAATAAATTAAATAACGACCTTAAATTATTGCACTCCAAAAAATTTAAACTTGTATTCAAAAAATCTATATATTCTCTAAGTATTTCGGAAGAAGAATTATTTACTGAATAAGTAAAAACAAAATTAATTCGCATTGAGTGTGAAAAAAGGCACACTTTAAATTTAGAATCAAGTTTAAGTTTTAAGATTGCAGATAATTAAGTTCTTTGTAACCCAGTAAGCGTACAGCTGCTTGGCAGCTGTGCAGCGGGCTAGCAGTTAGTTCTGTAAAACTACCTTTTATTGCTAGACGAGACTCGAGACGAGACTTTCCACTTTTTTTGCGAGACAAGCCGAGATTTTTCATCAGTCTCGTCTCGTAGGCAACACTAGCGTAAAATTGAAAAAAAAAAACAGAAATAATAATATTGCTTTACCTAAGGTATTCAATGAAATTGGTAGAAAATCTCATATTTATACAGCTACTTATTATTATAATAAATTAAATAACGACCTTAAATTATTGCACTCCAAAAAATTTAAACTTGTATTCAAAAAATCTATATATTCTCTAAGTATTTCGGAAGAAGAATTATTTACTGAATAAGTAAAAACAAAATTAATTCGCATTGAGTGTGAAAAAAGGCACACTTTAAATTTAGAATCAAGTTTAAGTTTTAAGATTGCAGATAATTAAGTTCTTTGTAACCCAGTAAGCGTACAGCTGCTTGGCAGCTGTGCAGCGGGCTAGCAGTTAGTTCTGTAAAACTACCTTTTATTGCTAGACGAGACTCGAGACGAGACTTTCCACTTTTTTTTGCGAGACAAGCCGAGATTTTTCAGTCTTGTCTCGTAGGCAACAGTAGCGTAAAATTGAAAAAAAAAGAGAAATAATAATATTGCTTTACCTAAGGTATTCAAAGAAATTGGTAGAAAATCTCATATTTATACAGCTACTTATTATTATAATAAATTAAATAACGACCTTAAATTATTGCACTCCAAAAAATTTAAACTTGTATTCAAAAAATCTATATATTCTCTAAGTATTTCGGAAGAAGAATTATTTACTGAATAAGTAAAAACAAAATTAATTCGCATTAAGTGTGAAAAATGGCACACTTTAAATTTAGAATTAAGTTTAAGTTTTAAGATTGCAGATAATTAAGTTCTTTGTAACCCAGTAAGCGTACAGCTGCTTGGCAGCTGTGCAGCGGGCTAGCAGTTAGTTCTGTAAAACTACCTTTTATTGCTAGACGAGACTTTCCACTTTTTTTGCGAGACAAGCCGAGATTTTTCATCAGTCTCGTCTCGTAGGCAACACTAGCGTAAAATTGAACAAAAACGAGAAATAATAATATTGCTTTACCTAAGGTATTCAAAGAAATTGGTAGAAAATCTCATATTTATACAGCTACTTATTATTATAATAAATTAAATAACGACCTTAAATTATTGCACTCCAAAAAATTTAAACTTGTATTCAAAAAATCTATATATTCTCTAAGTATTTCGGAAGAAGAATTATTTACTGAATAAGTAAAAACAAAATTAATTCGCATTAAGTGTGAAAAATGGCACACTTTAAATTTAGAATCAAGTTTAAGTTTTAAGATTGCAGATAATTAAGTTCTTTGTAACCCAGTAAGCGTACAGCTGCTTGGCAGCTGTGCAGCGGGCTAGCAGTTAGTTCTGTAAAACTACCTTTTATTGCTAGACGAGACTCGAGACGAGACTTTCCACTTTTTTTGCGAGACAAGCCGAGATTTTTCATCAGTCTCGTCTCGTAGGCAACACTAGCGTAAAATTGAAAAAAAAAAACAGAAATAATAATATTGCTTTACCTAAGGTATTCAATGAAATTGGTAGAAAATCTCATATTTATACAGCTACTTATTATTATAATAAATTAAATAACGACCTTAAATTATTGCACTCCAAAAAATTTAAACTTGTATTCAAAAAATCTATATATTCTCTAAGTATTTCGGAAGAAGAATTATTTACTGAATAAGTAAAAACAAAATTAATTCGCATTGAGTGTGAAAAAAGGCACACTTTAAATTTAGAATCAAGTTTAAGTTTTAAGATTGCAGATAATTAAGTTCTTTGTAACCCAGTAAGCGTACAGCTGCTTGGCAGCTGTGCAGCGGGCTAGCAGTTAGTTCTGTAAAACTACCTTTTATTGCTAGACGAGACTCGAGACGAGACTTTCCACTTTTTTTGCGAGACAAGCCGAGATTTTTCATCAGTCTCGTCTCGTAGGCAACACTAGCGTAAAATTGAAAAAAAAAAACAGAAATAATAATATTGCTTTACCTAAGGTATTCAATGAAATTGGTAGAAAATCTCATATTTATACAGCTACTTATTATTATAATAAATTAAATAACGACCTTAAATTATTGCACTCCAAAAAATTTAAACTTGTATTCAAAAAATCTATATATTCTCTAAGTATTTCGGAAGAAGAATTATTTACTGAATAAGTAAAAACAAAATTAATTCGCATTGAGTGTGAAAAAAGGCACACTTTAAATTTAGAATCAAGTTTAAGTTTTAAGATTGCAGATAATTAAGTTCTTTGTAACCCAGTAAGCGTACAGCTGCTTGGCAGCTGTGCAGCGGGCTAGCAGTTAGTTCTGTAAAACTACCTTTTATTGCTAGACGAGACTCGAGACGAGACTTTCCACTTTTTTTGCGAGACAAGCCGAGATTTTTCATCAGTCTCGTCTCGTAGGCAACACTAGCGTAAAATTGAAAAAAAAAAAACAGAAATAATAATATTGCTTTACCTAAGGTATTCAATGAAATTGGTAGAAAATCTCATATTTATACAGCTACTTATTATTATAATAAATTAAATAACGACCTTAAATTATTGCACTCCAAAAAATTTAAACTTGTATTCAAAAAATCTATATATTCTCTAAGTATTTCGGAAGAAGAATTATTTACTGAATAAGTAAAAACAAAATTAATTCGCATTGAGTGTGAAAAAAGGCACACTTTAAATTTAGAATCAAGTTTAAGTTTTAAGATTGCAGATAATTAAGTTCTTTGTAACCCAGTAAGCGTACAGCTGCTTGGCAGCTGTGCAGCGGGCTAGCAGTTAGTTCTGTAAAACTACCTTTTATTGCTAGACGAGACTCGAGACGAGACTTTCCACTTTTTTTGCGAGACAAGCCGAGATTTTTCATCAGTCTCGTCTCGTAGGCAACACTAGCGTAAAATTGAAAAAAAAAAACAGAAATAATAATATTGCTTTACCTAAGGTATTCAATGAAATTGGTAGAAAATCTCATATTTATACAGCTACTTATTATTATAATAAATTAAATAACGACCTTAAATTATTGCACTCCAAAAAATTTAAACTTGTATTCAAAAAATCTATATATTCTCTAAGTATTTCGGAAGAAGAATTATTTACTGAATAAGTAAAAACAAAATTAATTCGCATTGAGTGTGAAAAAAGGCACACTTTAAATTTAGAATCAAGTTTAAGTTTTAAGATTGCAGATAATTAAGTTCTTTGTAACCCAGTAAGCGTACAGCTGCTTGGCAGCTGTGCAGCGGGCTAGCAGTTAGTTCTGTAAAACTACCTTTTATTGCTAGACGAGACTCGAGACGAGACTTTCCACTTTTTTTGCGAGACAAGCCGAGATTTTTCATCAGTCTCGTCTCGTAGGCAACACTAGCGTAAAATTGAAAAAAAAAAACAGAAATAATAATATTGCTTTACCTAAGGTATTCAATGAAATTGGTAGAAAATCTCATATTTATACAGCTACTTATTATTATAATAAATTAAATAACGACCTTAAATTATTGCACTCCAAAAAATTTAAACTTGTATTCAAAAAATCTATATATTCTCTAAGTATTTCGGAAGAAGAATTATTTACTGAATAAGTAAAAACAAAATTAATTCGCATTGAGTGTGAAAAAAGGCACACTTTAAATTTAGAATCAAGTTTAAGTTTTAAGATTGCAGATAATTAAGTTCTTTGTAACCCAGTAAGCGTACAGCTGCTTGGCAGCTGTGCAGCGGGCTAGCAGTTAGTTCTGTAAAACTACCTTTTATTGCTAGACGAGACTCGAGACGAGACTTTCCACTTTTTTTTGCGAGACAAGCCGAGATTTTTCAGTCTTGTCTCGTAGGCAACAGTAGCGTAAAATTGAAAAAAAAAGAGAAATAATAATATTGCTTTACCTAAGGTATTCAAAGAAATTGGTAGAAAATCTCATATTTATACAGCTACTTATTATTATAATAAATTAAATAACGACCTTAAATTATTGCACTCCAAAAAATTTAAACTTGTATTCAAAAAATCTATATATTCTCTAAGTATTTCGGAAGAAGAATTATTTACTGAATAAGTAAAAACAAAATTAATTCGCATTAAGTGTGAAAAATGGCACACTTTAAATTTAGAATTAAGTTTAAGTTTTAAGATTGCAGATAATTAAGTTCTTTGTAACCCAGTAAGCGTACAGCTGCTTGGCAGCTGTGCAGCGGGCTAGCAGTTAGTTCTGTAAAACTACCTTTTATTGCTAGACGAGACTTTCCACTTTTTTTGCGAGACAAGCCGAGATTTTTCATCAGTCTCGTCTCGTAGGCAACACTAGCGTAAAATTGAACAAAAACGAGAAATAATAATATTGCTTTACCTAAGGTATTCAAAGAAATTGGTAGAAAATCTCATATTTATACAGCTACTTATTATTATAATAAATTAAATAACGACCTTAAATTATTGCACTCTCGTAGGCAACACTAGCGTAAAATTGAAAAAAAAAAACAGAAATAATAATATTGCTTTACCTAAGGTATTCAATGAAATTGGTAGAAAATCTCATATTTATACAGCTACTTATTATTATAATAAATTAAATAACGACCTTAAATTATTGCACTCCAAAAAATTTAAACTTGTATTCAAAAAATCTATATATTCTCTAAGTATTTCGGAAGAAGAATTATTTACTGAATAAGTAAAAACAAAATTAATTCGCATTGAGTGTGAAAAAAGGCACACTTTAAATTTAGAATCAAGTTTAAGTTTTAAGATTGCAGATAATTAAGTTCTTTGTAACCCAGTAAGCGTACAGCTGCTTGGCAGCTGTGCAGCGGGCTAGCAGTTAGTTCTGTAAAACTACCTTTTATTGCTAGACGAGACTCGAGACGAGACTTTCCACTTTTTTTGCGAGACAAGCCGAGATTTTTCATCAGTCTCGTCTCGTAGGCAACACTAGCGTAAAATTGAAAAAAAAAAACAGAAATAATAATATTGCTTTACCTAAGGTATTCAATGAAATTGGTAGAAAATCTCATATTTATACAGCTACTTATTATTATAATAAATTAAATAACGACCTTAAATTATTGCACTCCAAAAAATTTAAACTTGTATTCAAAAAATCTATATATTCTCTAAGTATTTCGGAAGAAGAATTAAAACGAGAAATAATAATATTGCTTTACCTAAGGTATTCAAAGAAATTGGTAGAAAATCTCATATTTATACAGCTACTTATTATTATAATAAATTAAATAACGACCTTAAATTATTGCACTCCAAAAAATTTAAACTTGTATTCAAAAAATCTATATATTCTCTAAGTATTTCGGAAGAAGAATTATTTACTGAATAAGTAAAAACAAAATTAATTCGCATTAAGTGTGAAAAATGGCACACTTTAAATTTAGAATCAAGTTTAAGTTTTAAGATTGCAGATAATTAAGTTCTTTGTAACCCAGTAAGCGTACAGCTGCTTGGCAGCTGTGCAGCGGGCTAGCAGTTAGTTCTGTAAAACTACCTTTTATTGCTAGACGAGACTCGAGACGAGACTTTCCACTTTTTTTGCGAGACAAGCCGAGATTTTTCATCAGTCTCGTCTCGTAGGCAACACTAGCGTAAAATTGAAAAAAAAAAACAGAAATAATAATATTGCTTTACCTAAGGTATTCAATGAAATTGGTAGAAAATCTCATATTTATACAGCTACTTATTATTATAATAAATTAAATAACGACCTTAAATTATTGCACTCCAAAAAATTTAAACTTGTATTCAAAAAATCTATATATTCTCTAAGTATTTCGGAAGAAGAATTATTTACTGAATAAGTAAAAACAAAATTAATTCGCATTAAGTGTGAAAAAAGGCACACTTTAAATTTAGAATCAAGTTTAAGTTTTAAGATTGCAGATAATTAAGTTCTTTGTAACCCAGTAAGCGTACAGCTGCTTGGCAGCTGTGCAGCGGGCTAGCAGTTAGTTCTGTAAAACTACCTTTTATTGCTAGACGAGACTCGAGACGAGACTTTCCACTTTTTTTGCGAGACAAGCCGAGATTTTTCATCAGTCTCGTCTCGTAGGCAACACTAGCGTAAAATTGAAAAAAAAAACAGAAATAATAATATTGCTTTACCTAAGGTATTCAATGAAATTGGTAGAAAATCTCATATTTATACAGCTACTTATTATTATAATAAATTAAATAACGACCTTAAATTATTGCACTCCAAAAAATTTAAACTTGTATTCAAAAAATCTATATATTCTCTAAGTATTTCGGAAGAAGAATTATTTACTGAATAAGTAAAAACAAAATTAATTCGCATTGAGTGTGAAAAAAGGCACACTTTAAATTTAGAATCAAGTTTAAGTTTTAAGATTGCAGATAATTAAGTTCTTTGTAACCCAGTAAGCGTACAGCTGCTTGGCAGCTGTGCAGCGGGCTAGCAGTTAGTTCTGTAAAACTACCTTTTATTGCTAGACGAGACTCGAGACGAGACTTTCCACTTTTTTTGCGAGACAAGCCGAGATTTTTTATCAGTCTCGTCTCGTAGGCAACACTAGCGTAAAATTGAAAAAAAAAAACAGAAATAATAATATTGCTTTACCTAAGGTATTCAATGAAATTGGTAGAAAATCTCATATTTATACAGCTACTTATTATTATAATAAATTAAATAACGACCTTAAATTATTGCACTCCAAAAAATTTAAACTTGTATTCAAAAAATCTATATATTCTCTAAGTATTTCGGAAGAAGAATTATTTACTGAATAAGTAAAAACAAAATTAATTCGCATTGAGTGTGAAAAAAGGCACACTTTAAATTTAGAATCAAGTTTAAGTTTTAAGATTGCAGATAATTAAGTTCTTTGTAACCCAGTAAGCGTACAGCTGCTTGGCAGCTGTGCAGCGGGCTAGCAGTTAGTTCTGTAAAACTACCTTTTATTGCTAGACGAGACTCGAGACGAGACTTTCCACTTTTTTTTGCGAGACAAGCCGAGATTTTTCAGTCTTGTCTCGTAGGCAACAGTAGCGTAAAATTGAAAAAAAAAGAGAAATAATAATATTGCTTTACCTAAGGTATTCAAAGAAATTGGTAGAAAATCTCATATTTATACAGCTACTTATTATTATAATAAATTAAATAACGACCTTAAATTATTGCACTCCAAAAAATTTAAACTTGTATTCAAAAAATCTATATATTCTCTAAGTATTTCGGAAGAAGAATTATTTACTGAATAAGTAAAAACAAAATTAATTCGCATTAAGTGTGAAAAATGGCACACTTTAAATTTAGAATTAAGTTTAAGTTTTAAGATTGCAGATAATTAAGTTCTTTGTAACCCAGTAAGCGTACAGCTGCTTGGCAGCTGTGCAGCGGGCTAGCAGTTAGTTCTGTAAAACTACCTTTTATTGCTAGACGAGACTTTCCACTTTTTTTGCGAGACAAGCCGAGATTTTTCATCAGTCTCGTCTCGTAGGCAACACTAGCGTAAAATTGAACAAAAACGAGAAATAATAATATTGCTTTACCTAAGGTATTCAAAGAAATTGGTAGAAAATCTCATATTTATACAGCTACTTATTATTATAATAAATTAAATAACGACCTTAAATTATTGCACTCCAAAAAATTTAAACTTTTATTCAAAAAATCTATATATTCTCTTATTTCGGAAGAAGAATTATTTACTGAATAAGTAAAAACAAAATTAATTCGCATTAAGTGTGAAAAATGGCACACTTTAAATTTAGAATCAAGTTTAAGTTTTAAGATTGCAGATAATTAAGTTCTTTGTAACCCAGTAAGCGTACAGCTGCTTGGCAGCTGTGCAGCGGGCTAGCAGTTAGTTCTGTAAAACTACCTTTTATTGCTAGACGAGACTCGAGACGAGACTTTCCACTTTTTTGCGAGACAAGCCGAGATTTTTCATCAGTCTCGTCTCGTAGGCAACACTAGCGTAAAATTGAAAAAAAAAGAGAAATAATAATATTGCTTTACCTAAGGTATTCAAAGAAATTGGTAGAAAATCTCATATTTATACAGCTACTTATTATTATAATAAATTAAATAACGACCTTAAATTATTGCACTCCAAAAAATTTAAACTTTTATTCAAAAAATCTATATATTCTCTTATTTCGGAAGAAGAATTATTTACTGAATAAGTAAAAACAAAATTAATTCGCATTAAGTGTGAAAAATGGCACACTTTAAATTTAGAATCAAGTTTAAGTTTTAAGATTGCAGATAATTAAGTTCTTTGTAACCCAGTAAGCGTACAGCTGCTTGGCAGCTGTGCAGCGGGCTAGCAGTTAGTTCTGTAAAACTACCTTTTATTGCTAGACGAGACTCGAGACGAGACTTTCCACTTTTTTGCGAGACAAGCCGAGATTTTTCATCAGTCTCGTCTCGTAGGCAACACTAGCGTAAAATTGAAAAAAAAAGAGAAATAATAATATTGCTTTACCTAAGGTATTCAAAGAAATTGGTAGAAAATCTCATATTTATACAGCTACTTATTATTATAATAAATTAAATAACGACCTTAAATTATTGCACTCCAAAAAATTTAAACCTGTACTCAAAAAAGCTATATATTCTCTAAGTATTTCGGAAGAAGAATTATTTACTGAATAAGTAAAAACAAAATTAATTCGCATTAAGTGTGAAAAAAGGCACACTTTAAATTTAGAATTAAGTTTAAGTTTTAAGATTGCAGATAATTAAGTTCTTTGTAACCCAGTAAGCGTACAGCTGCTTGGCAGCTGTGCAGCGGGCTAGCAGTTAGTTCTGTAAAACTACCTTTTATTGCTAGACGAGACTTTCCACTTTTTTTGCGAGACAAGCCGATATTTTTCATCAGTCTCGTCTCGTAGGCAACACTAGCGTAAAATTGAACAAAAACAGAAATAATAATATTGCTTTACCTAAGGTATTCAATGAAATTGGTAGAAAATCTCATATTTATACAGCTACTTATTATTACAATAAATTAAATAACGACCTTAAATTATTGCACTCCAAAAAATTTAAACTTGTATTCAAAAAAGCTATATATTCTCTAAGTATTTCGGAAGAAGAATTATTTACTGAATAAGTAAAAACAAAATTAATTCGCATTAAGTGTGAAAAAAGGCACACTTTAAATTTAGAATTAAGTTTAAGTTTTAAGATTGCAGATAATTAAGTTCTAAGAGTACAGCTGCTTGGCAGCTGTGCAACGGGCTTGCAGTTAGTTCTGTAAAACTACAGCCCTGTATTTTACTGGAAATAAAATTCAAATTCAATGGCACGAAGTCGTGAGATTTTGCGAGACTTTTGCGCGAGACATAAGACGAGACGAGGGCTCGAGACGAGACTTTCCACTTTTTTTGCGAGACAAGCCGAGATTTTTCATCAGTCTCGTCTCGTAGGCAACACTAGCGTAAAATTGAACAAAAACGAGAAATAATAATATTGCTTTACCTAAGGTATGCAAAGAAATTGGTAGAAAATCTCATATTTATACAGCTACTTATTATTATAATAAATTAAATAACGACCTTAAATTATTGCACTTCAAAAAATTTAAACCTGTATTCAAAAAAGCTATATATTCTCTAAGTATTTCGTTAGAAGAATTATTTACTGAATAAGTAAAAACAAAATTAATTCGCATTGAGTGTGAAAAAAGGCACACTTTAAATTTAGAATTAAGTTTAAGTTTTAAGATTGCAGATAATTAAGTTCTAAGAGTACAGCTGCTTGGCAGCTGTGCAACGAGCTTGCAGTTAGTTCTGTAAAACTACAGCCTTGTATTTTACTGGAAATAACATTCAAATTCAATGGCACGAAATCGCTAGATTTTGCGAGACTTTTGCGCGAGACATAAGACGAGACGAGACTCGAGACGAGACTTTTTTGCGAGACAAGCCGAGATTTTTCAGTCTCGTGTCGTAGGCAACATTAGAGTGAATAAATATGTTAAGGTGTTTGAATGGGTAATGTATTGAGAAGATTGTTTCACGGCAGCAGTGACATTGCGATCGACGGTACACGTCCACCTCTGGCCGGGAGCGAACTGAGCCCACAAAAATCGCGCTGGCTCGGTAGGTATCATTCTCTCCCTCTCCGCCGGTTCTCCGTGTGTCTCCGAACCAACCCCACCCAAGGCATCACACCAATGACTCGAAGTTATAACGTAAAAAGCGAGATAGCATCCGAACGACACTAATTCAAATATCAATAATTCACCCCTCCCCTCGAGCCCCACTACCACCACCACCACAGCCACAGCCACGAGGACGGAGACGACGACGTCTTCGACAGGTAGTGGACGGGGGCCCCCTCCTGTCTCGCGATCCTCGGAGGTGTTCCTTAACTCATTCCTCGTCGAGCCGCATCGGAGATCGCAGCGAACGCAACGCACACGACACGACACGACACACGAAAAGCATCGCAGGCGGACCCAGCCGCCGGTGTTCCATCAGCACAGCTTGCGGAGGACGAGAGAGGAGAGCGAGCGACAAGTGATTACACAAACACATCGACCGACTTCACGTTTTTACGTGCATTTTCCGTACCGTCTTCTACACCCGCGGCGAGACGTTTCCAAATTAGCACCAGTGAAAGTGTATTGTTTGCGTAGTGGATTAGTGGATGGACTCGATGTGCACGCCGGATTTATTTTGTGATTCCGTGTGAAAAGGACCTTGCGGGGACAGACGTCGGTGTTTCTCCCGGAAAACGCCTCACCGTCTATAAGGTAAGTCCAGATTTTCCTCGAGAAACCGCGGGCGCGGCATTTTCACGCGGGAGACTGCTACGCGCGGTCAGGCGACGAACCCGAACCAACTATGATAAGTCACTTTTGTTCAGCACGCCAAAGACACAACATTTTCATTGGCTGCAGGTCATTTAAACTCGATTTTCCCCTTAGAAACCTTAATTAAATTTCGTGAAATCAGAATAGGTATATACAGGAGGGGATCCTACAGCCTTTGCCGTTTTCCGCATTTTGATCTCCAAACGTCCATCTTCCATAATTTGCGTTACACCAGAAATCCAAGTTGTATGTGGTCTTCCTTTTCGTCTCCTACATTTGGGACTGTAATTCAGGGCAATTTTTAACCGCCTTCATCCTCATTACATGGCCATACCATAGTAACTGCTTTGTGTCCATCGAATATTCTTCCTGTTCAGATCCTAATTTCTGCATTCGTGCCATGATGTAATCTTGATATTCTAGCCGATATTCTTAAAGATCGTCAAATCAGAATACTGTGTTTTATCCACACGGTCAAATCGTCCAATAAAAACTATGATACAGTAACTCAGAAGTTACCTTTCTCACTTCAGTCTATACCAATATATCGCAAACATATCATTTGTGGCATATTTTCCGCTAATACAGAAACTTCGACATGGTGCGTCGTAACTGCGAAATAGAAAAGCCAAGTCAACTACTATGAACCGCTTAGAGTCCAATGGTTACAAAATAAAAATATTTCGATTAAGACCAGCAATGTGTTGGTCTCCAGAAAATTATACACAACGGTCTCAATTACCGCCGTCTATATTTTTATCAAATACGAAAATTAAAGGAATTAGCTGAACAAGCATCTTTGAATCTTATGCACAAAGTACTATGTAACTTCAGTTTATAAACGGGAGAAATATAATATTAGTATAATACCCTAAACAGAAATTTAACGATCTGCAATGAATAATAAACATCAAAAAAATGACAGGCTATATCTTAATTGACTATGTTTATACCATAGATGTTATAAAGATACATACATAGATACCTATCTCCCTGGTGATCCACATTTTGTGAACAAGCGTGAGGGAGAAATCTATTATATATTTTACACACACATTTTCATCAAAACTTAAGTAAGAAAATATAATGAAGGGTTGGTCCATAAAATATTTCAGGTATTGTTACCTTCAAAGTATGTTCCAAAGCATTCTGGACTATCAAAGGCTTTGAAAGCTCTTTCATATCAGGGAAAACAATCTTAAATTTCTTAAGAACCATAAAACAGCTCTGTAAGGTTCCATAAGCATCTTGACGAATGTGTAATTTATTTTGAAAGTCCAAAAACGTAGAAAAGTGTTTGAATAGTTTGAAAAAAATATTTGCCAACCCTTCTGGCAACTCGGAAGGTCCTGAATGACTTCACAAGATTTGCAGGAAGTCTTTTTAGGGAACTGTAATGAATTTAGAAATATTTGTCGGAGTTTCTCGCGGAAAACGCTTAAAATAGGAGATTTTCACGATGGAGACTGCTACGGGAGATCAGACGACGAACCCATGCTGTACTTAGTTATGATGTCACCATCGCATCGATAAGCTCCTTTTAAATATAACAGTTAAGCACGCCAAAGACATAACATTTTCATTGCGGAATCTAAAATTCAGGCAATTGTCTATGGGTCGCTATAACTCGATTTTCCCCCTTGAAACCTTAATTTAACTTCGCCAAATCAGACTGTGGTTGTTTTATCAACACGATCAAATCGTCCAATAAAAAATACTACCCACTATGACACACTAACTCAGAAGTTAAAGAGTTGGTCCATAAAATATTTCTGGTATTGTTACCTTCAAAGTATGTTCCAAAGATATCTGGACTATCAAAGGCTTTGAAAGCTCTTTCATATTATTGCTGAATTTCTGGAAACAGTCTTGAAATTCTTAAGAATCATAAAACAGCTCTGTAAGGTCCCATAAGCATCTCGACGAATGTGTAATTTATTCTGAAAAAGTCCAGAAACGTAGAAAAGTGTTTAAATAGCTTTAAAAAATATTTGCCAACCCTTCTGAGCAACTCGGAAGGTCCTGAATGACCTCACAAGGTTTGCAGGAAGTCTTTTTAGGGAACTATAATCAATTTAGAAATATTTGTCGGTTTTTCTCGCGGAAAACGCTTAAAATAGGAGATTTTCATTATGGAGACTGCTACGGGAGGTCAAACGACGAACCCTTGCTGCACTTAGTTATAATGTCACCATCGCATCGTTAAGCTACTTTTGAATATAAGTTCAGCACGCCAGAGACATAACATTTTCATTGCGGGAATCTAAAATTTAGGCAATTGTCTATGGGTCGTTTTAACTCGATTTTCCCCCTTGAAACCTTAATTTAACTTCGCCAAATCAGACTGTGGTTGTTTTATCAACACGATCAAATCGTCCAATAAAAACTACTACCCACTATGACACACTAACTCAGAAGTTAAAGAGTTGGTCCATAAAATATTTCTGGTATTGTTACCTTCAAAGTATGTTCCAAAGATATCTGGACTATCAAAGGCTTTGAAAGCTCTTTCATATTATTGCTGGATTTCTGGAAACAGTTTTGAAATTCTTAAGAATCATAAAACAGCTCTGTAAGGTCCCATAAGCATCTTGACGAATGTGTAATTTATTCTGAAAGTCCAGAAACGTAGAAAAGTGTTTGAATAGCTTGAAAAAAAAGTTGCCAAACCTTCTGAGCAACTCGGAAGGTCCTGAATGGCCTCACAAGATTTGCAGGAAATCTTTTTAGGGAACTGTAATGAATTTAGAAATATTTGTCGGTGTTTTTCGCAGAAAACGGTTAAAATAAGAGATTTTCATGATGGAGACTGTTAAGGGAGGTCAGACGACGAACCCATACTGCACTTAGTTATGATGTCACCATCGCATCGATAAGCTCCTTTTGAATATAACAGTTAAGCACGCCAAAGACATAACATTTTCATTGCGGGAATCTAAAATTCAGGCAATCGTCTATGGGTCGCTATAACTCGATTTTCCCCCTTGAAACCTTAATTAAACTTCGTCAAATCAGACTGTGGTTGTTTTACCAACACGATTAAATCGTCCAATAAAAACTACTACCCACTATGACACACTAACTCAGAAGTTAAAGGGTTGGTCCATAAAATATTTCTGGTATTGTTACCTTCAAAGTATGTTCCAAACCTTTCTGGACTATCAAAGGCTTTGAAAGCTCTTTCATATTATTGCTGGATTTCTGAAAACAATCTTGAATTTCTTAAGAATCATAAAACAGCTCTGTAAAGTCCCACAAGCATCTTGACGAATGTGTAATTTATTCTGAAAGTCCAGAAACGTAGAAGAGTGTTTAAATAGCTTGAAAAAATATTTGGCAACTCGGAAGGTCCTGAATGACCTCGCAAGATTTGCAAGAAGTCTTTTTAGGGAGCTATAATGAATTTAGAAATATTTGTCGGTTTTTCTCGCGGAAAACGCTTAAAATAAGAGATTTTCATGATGGAGACTGTTAAGGGAGGTCAGACGACGAACCCATACTGCACTTAGTTATGATGTCACCATCGCATCGATAAGCTCCTTTTGAATATAACAGTTAAGCACGCCAAAGACATAACATTTTCATTGCGGGAATCTAAAATTCAGGCAATCGTCTATGGGTCGCTATAACTCGATTTTCCCCCTTGAAACCTTAATTAAACTTCGTCAAATCAGACTGTGGTTGTTTTACCAACACGATTAAATCGTCCAATAAAAACTACTACCCACTATGACACACTAACTCAGAAGTTAAAGGGTTGGTCCATAAAATATTTCTGGTATTGTTACCTTCAAAGTATGTTCCAAAGCTTTCTGGACTATCAAAGGCTTTGAAAGCTCTTTCATATTATTGCTGGATTTCTGGAAACAGTCTTGAATTTTTTAAGAATCATAAAACAGCTCTGTAAGGTTCCATAAGCATCTTGACGAATGTGTAATTTATTCTGAAAAAGTCCAGAAACGTAGAAAAGTGTTTGAACAGCTTGAAAAAATATTTGCCAACCCTTCTGAGCAACTCGGAAGGTCCTGAATGACCTCACAAGATGTGCAGGAAGTTATTTTAGGGAACTGTAATGAATTTAGAAACATTTCTCGCGGAAAACGCTTAACTGTGTATAAAATAAGAGATTTTCATGATGGAGACTGCTACGGGAGGTCAGACGACGAACCCATGCTGCACTTAGTTATGATGTCACCATCGTATCAATAAGCTACTTTTGAATATAACAGTTCAGCATGACAAAGACAACATTTTCATTGCGGGAATCTAAAATTCAGTCTATGGGTCGCTATAATTCGATTTTCCCCTTTGGAACCTTAATTAAACGTTACCAAATCAGAATATGGTTGTTATAATCTATTACATAAACTTGTTAAGTCGTTATTGATCTCGGAGATAACCGCAAATCGAAAGTAATTAAGATGTGAAGAAAAGCGCTAGTATTCGTTAGCACAGTAGTTTTCAGTAAGTTTCGCATTTAAATCTTTAACTGTAAACTAAGTGGCCCTCAAAATTAGCTTTAACTTAACTTACATTAAATTTCTACTCTTGTGTAATTTTACCATATTTTTATTCCATCTCTATTAACTTCGTACTTGAATTTTCTAAAGCAAATTGCAAGCCCATTTTTCAGTTATTACCGATTTAACCGTTTATGTTTAGGTCGCAAATCGTGGGTCGCAAATGAGATAACAAGCCCAGTGTAATTTTTAAATACAGCCAAGTTGTTAAATGGGGATCGTAAAAATGAATTACAACCAGAAACTTCTAACGTGAGGTAATGCGAGTTAACTTCTAACTTCTAATTCTTCAGTGAGGCAGTTCACACTAGTTAAACACTACTACAATTGCTAAAAGACGAAGGACTTTTGAAAATGTTGAAATTGCATTATGAAGAGATCTCAACGGTAGACCAAGTCAGGAACCCCGTGTAACAGGAAATTAGGAATACCCATAATTTCAAGTGATATTTTTAGTACTTAACGCTGGATTAATTATACGGATTTATATTCTCCTACACACTAATTACCTAACTAACTAGGTATAAACCATGAGAAACTAACTGATAAAAGGTTAATACCAAAAGTAATAGACGCTCAAAATATTGTTCAAGGGTAGATTTTAAATCCAGAATCAAATCTCTTATTCACTCATTTCCCAAGTTTTACGAAACCTGTTCCGTAAGACTCTATACTATGCTATAGTTGTCATAACGTTATAGTCTTTAATCTAACCTGTTGGTTTGATCAATTTTATTGTTGAGTGTATTTTGATTACAAATGAATCGTGTCGAAATACAAACACGAGCACTACACAAAACTTTATTCAAGGTGGATCCAGGTAGTTTAAGAGAGTGTTTGCTCGTAAACAAGATCTTCTAAAAATACCAATGATCGTCCCATTGTAACATCCTGATTGAATTACTCTGTTATGCATAATGTACTTCGTTTTACGTATACGTATACACACTGATAAACTTTGAAATACCTGGTAAGTTTAATATGTTAAGATTATTCTGGGAAATGTCTGCAGGAAAATTTGTAATTTTAAGGTACAAATTAGCTACAAGTCGTGTAACTATTTTGGTAATGAAATGTTCAATAAACGTCAAAATTTATTCCATGCAAAGACGATGAATTTCTCGATATTTTTAGTACAAATATTGCAGCCACTGCAACATTTGTTCTGTAGTGCTTATGGGCACTTATCGCATTAAGACGTTCCCTTCGTGAGCCTATTTAGCGACCAATGTCCATGTTTTCAATACAATTTTATGAGTTTGTCTAAATTTTTCGAAGCCAACTCAAAAATAATATTTGACTAAACCATTCTAATTCTATTAACACTTTCCCTGATGTATCTATTTTTGTTTATATTTATTTTCTTGTTAAGGTCGCGACCGACGTTTAAACGATTGATTTAAAGGCTGTTGAGTCGTTTTTAAACGTTACGCATCCCATAATTTAACAAAACCTCCCATAACTTACTTTGTCTACTCAAGATTAATAATTATATTTACCTGCACACTAATTCGTTATTTTGATTTATCACTGACAATATATTTATTACGAGGTTATTTCGAAAAACGTATGGCATTTAACAACGGGAATTAATTCCTTGTAAATCTACCACTTCTTGTATTTCTTAAATATTCACACGACAACAAAGAAAAATTTAAGGAAACTGGGACGAATCTCGGTAAATATTTGTGGATGTAATTTGGCGCATTTGTCTTGGTTAGCGTACGCTCCATAACTACATCAGAGTAGGTACTAATGCGGTTAGGATGATTTACTCAAATAGATTTTGTAGTTGAGACCAATTTCATTGAAGGTTTGTTGGACTTTTACGGCGACGTTTCGTTTCCCCTTTGTTTGTTTACGATAATGTCGAAACTGGTCGTGAACTAGTTTAATGAAGTTGGTTATTCGAAACCAATATTTGCTCGATATTGGGGCAATACGAACGAGGATGTGGGAATTTCGCCAAATAATGCCACGTTGACAGGATTTGATTGGTTTGTGACGAAATGGCGGGGTGTTGCAAGGAGCCATTACCATTAAAATTTGGAAAAGTATGTGAATAGGAGTTGTAATAAGTGTAACCTTCTATTATAATTTGTATTACAAACTGATGCCTGTTGTTTCAATGACAAATCGTCTAAAATGTACCGGCCTGAATTAATGCCGTCTATTTAGGAGGAGACATCTCTAATTAATAAATAGTTTTACTATTATTAACGTCCGGTCTTTTCACCAAGTCCAGACAGCGGTTGTAACATTGGGTGCAACCAATTATCACCTAAAGAAGCACTGTTTATCGCCCTAATCCCCTCCGAGGGACCATTAAATTAAGTTTTCGAACCACCCTGACGATCATCCCCGATATGATCGTTTCAGAGAATATCCTAATCACCCCCGGCTTTAATCCCGAAAGTTGTAAATCCCCGCAGTTAGGGGCGATTTTACGGGACATTACACGCCCACTTAGAGGCTCTCGTGCCCCCCAAGCGGACAAGGGTTAAATCATTGAAATGTGGTCAACCGCACAATACGCCGAAGTCAGTTGTCGGCGGGACGAATTCGATTTAAGCGGACAATGGACATCTAAAATGGTGAAAACTCGAGACCAAAAGATGATTATTTGAAAGTCATTATGGGGTTTAGTTGGGTATTTACGAAATAGTCTTTAGAAAAAGGCAAAATCGAGAGGAGGTACTATATTAACAAAATTTACACCGAAAACTCTTCAGGAATATATTGTGTGCAAATTATTTACACTTACACACGTCTCAATTTCATTATCGAAATGTCTCGATCTTCCAGAAACTACATATTAATACTATACTACCATGATAATAATAAATAAAACCAGAATAACCATAATAATGTAAATATCTAGGGTCTTGACATAGGGTCAATTGACCTCTAAAGAAATGAAATCCAAAAGTGCTACTAAATTTAGCAATGCGTTTTTGAGAATGGGGTAAGTTTGTCCACTTTTCGATTTTTCGGATATAGCGCAAAAACTATGCATTTCTCGAAGATATGTGCCGTAAGATTTCTTGTAGAGAATTAAATTTCCTATAAAAACGGTATTTTTTTAAATCAAAAAAATTTTTTTTAATGAAATAAATAAAAAAAACAAATTAAAAAAAAATGGAAAATTTACAACTCTTTAAATTTTTGGCTATAACTTGTTTCTGTGTTAATTCAGGTATAGGCATTGCTTCATAAAAATGAAAGCTTATGAAATTCTCTTTAAAATGGCGGTAAGTAAGACTTTATATGTTGAATATTGACTGAGATATAAACGTTTGAATTCGGCCATTTTTCTCCATTTTTACATTTCCTTTAAAAAGCTTATTGCTTTATATTTTTACCTAAAAAAAAGATTTTTATGCAATAAATAACTCAAGTACCTTATTTAGTTATACTTAAAGTCAGTTTACGTACACGTAGAAATAAATACTTAATTCATCTTTAAAATAATAATTTTAAAACTAGTTTTATATGGAATTTTTTGAATTTTTCCATTATTTAACTTTGTTTTTTGAATTTATTTCATTAAAAAAAAACCTTTTTTGACTTAAAAAAATATCATTTTCATAATAAATTTAATTCTCTACAAGAAATCTTACTGCACATATTTTCTAAAAATGCATAGTTCTTGCGCTATAGCCGAAAAATCGAAAAGTGGACAAACTTACCTCGTTCTCAAAAACGCATGCAAAATTTAGTAGCACTTTTGGATTTTATTTCTTTAGAGGTCAATTGACCACATGAAAAATAAAATACTTTGCCCGTGTTAGTATAGTCAATAGCCTATATTGATAAATTGAGAAAGCAACACAATTTAATAAATATTTTTCTGTAATTGCTAATAAATTTGTTAAAAATATATCTCCTCCTCTAAACAGGAATATTACATTACCACCGCAGTTAAGAAATAATCACATTAAATTTCTACACCCTACACATATTATGGCGGTATTCACGATAATAAGGAACCTAACTAATAAAAATGGTGGAGTTGATTACATACATTCTTACATAGTAAAGAATATTGCTTACTGCATCACTACCCCATTAGTTAAGTAACAAACTTCCGTTTTGCTAAAGGTGCATGTAATATTCACTTCAAGACTGCTGAAACTGTACCTGTATATATAAATTGTGCTAACAAACTATGGGAAATATCGACCTATTGCACTAATCTCAAATATTGCCAAAATATCTGAAAAAGAGGTTAATAAGAGGATATCGAAATTTATTTACAAATATGCTTATACTAGAAAAACAAATTGGATTCTACAAAAATATTGGTTTTTGCTACATTGACTGACTTGCTATATAGCGACCTTGATGAAAGTAAGCCAACTATCGCTGTATTTATTGATCTCTCTAAAGCCTTTGATACAGTTGACCACTCAATACTGTTAAGCAAGTTCGAACTGATTGGAAATAGAGAGACAGCTCTGACTTTAATTGAAAAGAATAAAAGTTAATGGAACTTAAGTGGTACTAAATTGTGGTGTCCCACAAGGTACAGTCCTTGGGCCTCTATATTTTATCATGTGCATCAATGAACTGTTAAATCTAGATGAAAATACCTCTTCCTTCGCTGATGATACAGTTACTCTTAGTCCAAGTGACACATGAGACAGTACTGTAAATATATTGAATTTAAGTACAGTAAGTTTAAGTTATCTCTAAGTGTAGAAAAGACTAAAGTTATATACTTTGCAAATCAAACTCAACGTATTTCAGAAGATTTAGCTATTAAAATAATTGGCAATAAATGCAAAGAGTGGATAGTACTAAGAATTTAGGTATTTTCTATGATAGTCCTGGGAGACCCATACGTTACATCTTGTGAAGAAATTAAGATATCTGTCTTAAGTATTTACCAGACTAGAATATATTTTAACTAAATCCAAGCTAAAATCTGTATATATTATAGCTTATTCCAAAGTACAGCGACTTATGGTATTATCGCATGGGGACCTGTCAGCGAGACCCACATCTCCAAACTAATAAAGTTGCAGTATGAAATAGCAAAAGTAATATTATCCTCAGAAAACATCAGAAAATCAGTCTTTTTGGAATCTACTTTACGTCAATATGACTTTTTAAAAAACATATATAGCAACTCTCCATCTACAGTAAGACAAGTACAATTGCCACTGCCTAAACTTAATAGGGAGATAGGCAGGAAAAACTGTATGTTTATTTTTGTAAAATTATTCAACTCACTGCCACCTAACAAAAATTATTAAAAGCAAGCTAAATCCATGGTTAATCCAAACTTACAACACTCAGATGGAAATAAATCAAATATTAAAGCCTGAAAGATAACTTAATAAACATAGTTAATTTATATATAGAATTCATAAAACAGGTAATATAGTAATTTGTAATAAAATGTAATTACTACCACATAGGTGTACACATGGAAATGTAATAACTAGTTTTAGTAATTAGAGTAGTAATTTGAAGCACCATCCTACGCACGGTTTTTGTAAAACCCCTGTAGAATACATAGTATATATATATATATATATATTCAATGTATTTTTAATTTTGCATTTATGTACTTATAAATGAATTTAGTATATGAATCTGTACTACTATATACGTAAAAAGGCATACTAAATAATAATATTAATAATAATAATAATATACAACTACTATGTAACATATTACTACTTCATCTTTCTTTTATATTTATTATTAAAAAATATCTGAGTTATCTGAGTTCGTTAACAGACAAATTTGTGATTTGTCCAAATTCATTGCAAGCATTGTTGAGACGTCGACCCCTCGAAAGTTTTACGGCTCGCAATAAATTCAATACCTCGAAATATCGCCACATTTCGATTTTGAAAAACCCGCATCGCCCGTCTCGTTCCAGCATATCCCACAATAATCTATATACTTACGCGTTTCCTTAATAATACATTCGCATTCGTCCGACCCGTATAAGGAGGCATGACATCTCACACGAGGAAATAAAACGCCGATAAGAAAACTTACAGTGTCAATTAAGGTCGAAACTTAACAAGAATGCCCCCCTCCCTCCTCGATAAAATGCGACGTTAATGAAAGGAGACGATAACTTCGTATTAGCGAGTCTTCGATCTCTTTTGCGGATCAAAGCGCGATCATGGCGTACGTCGAGTCCAATTATTTTTCAGGAATCGGCTCGGTCGATTAAAGGAACGTTACTGCCGGCGTCGAGTTCAATTAGCGAGAGGATTCGATGGGAAACTCTCGTTACGGTTAAAGTTTAAGATCTAACTGAATAGGCGAATCAAATTAGAAAGAAAAGTGGTGTTTTGGTAAAAAAACTGTGTAGACGGGATTGACAGTTGAAAAAGGTAGTTTGAGTTATTACAAGAAGCCTCTCATCTAGAGATTCATCAATTTTTTAGTGGAACCATTATGAAATAAACAATTAAAGTGACGAAATCACCCTATTATTTATAACTACAAATGGCTTAGATTTAGACGTTTGCGGTCAACAGTGAACTTTTAGAGAAAACAATTATCTTTAGAATGAGACTTTCTAAATTAAAATTGCACTATAAATAAAAAAGTTATTGCAAAAAAGGAGGCAAAATGGCTCCTTTTAAATATTGTTAATAACTTTTTAATTAGTTGTTAAAATTAAGTGAAAAGTTTATTATTTGTGAGTTGTAATGTACTTTATAAGTGTGCAAAAGATGGGCTAGATTGGTCGAGTAGTTTTTGCAAAATTCTAATTGTTTATCCCGTTTCTTGAAAAAATCAACAATTTCTAAGTCCTGTCCAGTCGATTTTTCTAAACGGATCTTAACAAACTTGGGCTCATCCTCTTCGTAAAGACTTATGTTAACGTTCTATGTAAAAAAACGATAAGTTTTTTAATGTTTCTATATAACAAAAGTTTAACAAAAAGTATAGGTTTTTAAGCTTATAAACATTTACAATAACTTGGTTGGTTTTTGTTCAAACTTTATGGCAATGATTTATTCGAAAAGCTGATTCAAAAATACGCATTTAAGAAGAAAAAAAGCCCCAGAATCGTTGTGAGCCAAGATAGCTCTTCTTTTAAAAAAATTCACCGTCGCTACAATAATTAATATTAAAGGCTGAAAATAACAAGGTTTTTAGAAGAAGAGTTGAAGTTTCCAATGGCACTTTCAGCGTTTAAAAAAACCGAGTATTGTTTAACGGAGAGCATTATAAACAAAGAGTAATTGCGCGTTGATTACTTTCCTGCTCGGAGTCCACGGAGTGGGGGAAGCCGACAGGGCGCTTGGCACCGCTCTCCTGAAAAGACTTTATTTCAGGTTCTACTGGACCAAAATTGCTCATTCATTTTTTAAACTGGGATACAATGAAGAAATAATAACAAATAACACACTTTCTCTGCAACCTACTTGATGTGTGATAAAAGCTCAGAAGATTATATGTTATATAATGATAACAATGCATAAATAACGTTTATTTATAGGTGTGATTATTAAACAATAATTAATAAAAATGTATAAAAATTGATGTACTATAATTAGAGTATATCAAGACATTTAAGGGGCCGTCTATAAATCACGTGATGCTCCGAGGGGGGAGGGGGTTATCTTTTTATCACGGTTTATCACGGAGGGGGGGTGGGGGTGTGTAATCGTATCACGTGATATTCAAAAATTGCCGGTATTTTTTCCAATACTACCTACCAACCTTAAAGGAGAAATTTTGTTTATAATCCCTACTGAATTCTCAAATGGACTTCGTTTAAATATTGCCCTTAAACTAAAGACTATTTACGTTGTAAAATATAAATACCTATAAGTTCCAAACATTGAAAAGTTTATACCTTCTTTATTATTTATATTATTTATTATTTTTTATTTTTATTATTTATAAATCCCAACCAATTTTAAATTTAATACTATAATTAATTTTTCTCCTCTGTAATATAGAATAAATTATATAAATTTCTTTTATCAAACAGAATAAAATTGGTATAATTTATTTTAAATTGGGAGGGGGGGTCAAAAATTATCACGTGATTCTTAGGGAGGTATTACGGCATATCACGGTTTATCACGGTGGGGGGGGAGGGGGTTCAAAAAAGGTAAATTTAGCGTCACGTGATTTATGGACGGCCCCTTAAACTAATCATAACTTTTGGCGCATTTGGATAAAGCCATTTTGCACAGACAGTATGTTAATTGTTATTATTTCTTCATTGTCTCCCAGTTTAAAAAAAGAATGAGCAATTTTGGTCCAGTAGAACCCGAGATAAAGTCTTTTTTTGGAGCAGTCCGATTTGAAGCCTCGCGCTCACTTTTCAGGAGAGCTGTGCCAAGCGGCCAGTCGGCTTCCCCCACTCCGTGGACTCCGAGCAGGAAAGTAACAACGCGCAATTACTCTTTGTTTATAATGCTCTCCGTTAATCTATGTTTGGTTTTTTTAAATGCTGAAAGTACCATTGGAAACTTCAACTTTTCTTCTAAAAACCTTGTTATTTTCAGTCTTTAATATTAATTATTGTAGCGACGGTGATTTTTTTTAAAACAAGGGCTATCTTGGCTCACGAAGGTTATGGGACTTGTTTTATTCTTTTTAAATGCGGATTTTCGAATCAACTTTTCGAATAAATCATTGCCATAAAGTTTGAACAAAAACCAACCAAGTTATTGTAAATGTTTATAAGCTTAAAAACCTATATTTTTTGTTAAACCTTTTTTTATAAATAAACATTAAAAAACTTATTGTTTTTTTACATAGAACGTTAACATAAGTCTTTACGAAGAGGATGAGCCCAAGTTTGTTAAGATCCGTTTAGAAAAATCGACTGGACAGGACTTAGAAATTGTTGATTTTTTCAAGAAACGGGATAAACAATTAGAATTTTGCAAAAACTACTCGACCAATCTAGCCCATCTTTTGCATACTTATAAAGTACATTACAACTCACAAATTATAAACATTTCACTTAACTCGAACAACTAATTAAAAAGTTATTAACAATATTTAAATATAGCCATTTTGCCTCCTTTTTTGCAATAACTTTGTTATTTATAGTGCCATGTTAATTTAGAATGTCTCATTTTAAAGATAATTGTTTTCTCTAAAAATTCACTGTTGACCGCAAACATCTAAATCTAAGCCGTTTGGAGTTATAAATAAAAGATTGATTTTGGCACGTTAATTGTTTATTTGATAATGGGTCCACTAAAAAATTGATGAATCTCTAGATGAGAGGCTTCTTGTAATCACCCAAACTACCTTTTCCAACTGTCAAACCCGTCTACACAGTTTGATTCGCCTAGAACCCGTTCGGCCAAATGGGATATTAAATATGTTTCATATCACTCGTATTACTTACATGACGTAGAAAGTCATGTTAGCCTTAATTAATGAGTCTAGTTTAGGCCCTAAAATAGTAGGATAATTAGAAACAATAGTAGGAAGGGTTGAATTGGGGGTCGACACTTACCGTGCTTCTTCAGCCTCCTGCTTAACCCCCATTTTATCTTTTTTTCAGCATAAAATTTTCTTGTATTGCTTCACTACCTCTCCACTACATACTATTTATGACAAATAATGTTGCATTGGATTGGTACCAATTAATCAAATTGACGTTTATAAACATGTATTAACGTTAGTTAACACGTGATTAAAATATTAAAACGCACTTTCATTATTGAGACACAAATTTAAAAGCCAAAATTAGTTTCTTCCGTACTAGAAATTCAAACTATGTCTAGAGCCTTATGAAATTTAAGTTACCTAAAAATATAATTGTATGATTATTAAAGTTGAAGTTGACGAGAAATACATCATTTTAAATGGCACTAAAAATTTGTAATAAGTGTTTTTTTTTTATAATTTTATATAAAAACATTGTTTTCACTGAAATTTAATTTCCTTACATACAGTTTTCGATCGGTTCTTACTGGATAAATCACTTGCACACTCTCGATTTTCTGGCAAAGTTATAACCATTTCACACTATCCTCATGAATAAATGACTAATTAAACAGAATAGTGCATTTCAGCAGATTTTATGAAACGCTTAGATTAGTCGCTCTCGCCTGAAATTCACAGCTTTTTTATGAGTTATTAACTTGTTAGTTAATTTTTAACGAAACACAACCTATTTTTGCTTAACTGGACAGTGTCATTGTATTCGTAAAGTTGTACTACATATTTACATATTAATTCGTAAATTTTTCATTTTGTTCAACATTATATTCAACTAGTACTATTAACTTCGTTTAAAAAATGAACTACTTATTCAAAAAAATGTCGTCAACAATAACAATAACCATTATATCTACTATTAAAAATAAATCATTCACTGTGGTAACCTGACTATTTCCAATAAATGGAACGTGGTCTCAATATGAGCAATAGTTTTCACTGAGATATAATGTTTAGGAAACAATCAGACTTCACGCACAATCAATCAGCAATGATGTAGTAGAGATATGATACATTGTATTCAGTTAAAGGTTTTCGGGTTACGTTAGCTTAACCTCCTTATGTCTCATGAGGGGTCACCTTAAATGCTCTTCGCGACATGAAATCTAACAAACGTGCTTCTGAGATAATTAATTTTAACTATCCCTTTAAGGCTAATAGACCAGGGTCGATAATTTTGAAAACGGTAAAAAGTGAAAAAAAATTATAGTAGGATGAAACCCATCGGAAAAGGTATAGAATACAACAAAAATGAAAGGAAAAATAAATTACGGGCGATCTGAGGTCGGGAAGGGGGCTGGGGTGAGTATTTAAGGGTAAAAAACGGTTTAGCTCGATTTCCGGCAAAACTGCAAGCCCTATGAAAAAAAGTTAAATGGCAGAGTTGTAGGTAATAGAAAGGTCTACAACTTTTGTATCAACACTTTTTTCACATAACCTCGAAATTGTTGTGAAAAATTCAAATAACCAAGTTTTTGGTTTTTTATTTTTAGCATTTGCAATTTTTTTTATTTTTTCGCGAAATTTGGTGAAAACTTCCCTTTTTATGTCCCAAATATACAGTAATTTTTTTGATTTTAAATATTCAGTATTTCACCTTATTTTGACTTTATATCGAAAAAGCACTCTAATTTTCAATCGAAAATTCTCACGTCAAAATATCTGCTTTTTTAAAAAAGTCTGTGTGTTTTTTGTTCGTTGAAATCTCTACTTTCTGATGGTAAAAAAAAAGTTATACATTACTATGGAAAATGTTCCCAGAAAATGCAAATAATGAACAAAACTCGAATCCAAAAATTTTTTTTAATCATTATGTATAACTTTGAGCTATTTATTAAAATTTACACTTTAATTACTCGAAAAACGTGAGATGTCATGTTACATTGATAAACAAAAAAATTACAAATCCATGAAACATCAAGATTGCCAAAAACATGCGAAAATAGTTGTTCTAAATATTAAAAATAGGATTTAAAGGGGATTTCATCTAAAAAATGTCACTGCTGCAAATTTTTTTCAGTAATAAAGTTGATTTGTTAAATTGTCATTACATTTATGTCATAGAAAATCTCATAATATATAAATATACATGTAAATCGTACTATTAAATTTAAATACTTTATACTGATTACGTTATTCATTATATTTTTAAATACAATACTCTAGTTATTTATAAATACCTTATATTGCATTCTAATCACTTCTTCATTACTTTTTGTCTCTTTGATGGCATTACTTCATTGTTAGATTCGACAAACCTTCCCGATTCTAGTGGATCTTCAAAATCTTTAAGACCATCACCGTCTTCGTCATCAAGATTATTTCCGGTCTGCATTGGTTCTTCATCCACAATTTCATCTGAGTCATCAACTTCCTCGTAGGTTTCTTCTTCCACATTGGAGCATGTTTCAGAACCATGACAATTTGAGCATAAATTTGTGCATTTTAAACCATGTTTTCGGCAGCCACATTTCCGGCGGTTCAAAAATAGGAAGGCATAATATTTGTTCCTTGACTGATTTTCCTTGCCCTCTTGCCCTTAATGTTATCGTGAAAAAAATGGGATTTCCCGTAATTTTCTTACTCCCTTACCTAACTATTTTTATCCTGGACTCGGAATTTTAATCCTGGGCTCAGTTGTCATTTGGCCTTGGGGTACACCGGGGCTCAATCGTAGGGTGGGATTAGCGTTACCGTTGGAATTTTCCATATATGGAATTTTCTGACCGCGGGGCTCAGTTGTCGTATGCCCGGCTGTTTTGACCGCGGGACGCACCTCGGCTGCAGCTACCTTTTGAAGGGCTAAAATTTTCCGGTCACTCAGGTATATAAGTAATCTTAAAATAGCAATTAATAGGTATATACGCATATAATTTAAAGAAGATTCTAAAACTTTCTCAAAATATTGTAGATGGTTAATTGGTTGTTAATTATAGTAGTATATTTCGACTAGCAATTTTTTCGTTTATCAATGTAACATGACATCTCACGTTTTTCGAGTAATTAAAGTGTAAATTTTAATAAATAGCTCAAAGTTATACATAATAATTAAAAAAAAATTGGATTCGAGTTTTTTTCATTATTTGCATTTTCTGTGAACATTTTCCATAGTAATGTATATTTTTTTTTACCATCAGAAAGTAGAGATTTCAACGAACAAAAAACACACAGACTTTTTTAAAGAAGCAGATATTTTGACGTGAGAATTTTCGATTGAAAATTAGAGTGCTTTTTCGATATAAAGTCAAAATATGGTGAAATACTGAATATTTAAAATCAAAAAAATTACTGTATATTTGGGACATAAAAAGGGAAGTTTTCACCAAATTTCGTGAAAAAATAAAAAAAATTGCAAAAGCTAAAAATAAAAAACCAAAAACTTGGTTATTTGAATTTTTCACAACAATTTCGAGGTTATGTGAAAAAAGTGTTGATACAAAAGTTGTAGACCTTTCTATTACCTACAACTCTGCCATTTAACTTTTTTTCATAGGGCTTGCAGTTTTGCCGGAAATCGAGCTAAACCGTTTTTTACCTTTAAATACTCACCCCAGCCCCCTTCCCGACCTCAGATCGCCCGTAATTTATTTTTCCTTTCATTTTTGTTATATTCTCTACCTTTTCCAATGGGTTTCATCCTACTATACTTTTTTTCCTACTTTTCCTACTTTTTTTTGTCTTAAAAAATATCTACCCTGGTCTATAATACGAACGTCATGTAATAATTCGTTGCATCTGTTGTTATAAAGCAACTCGAGTCTTAAGGTGATAACTTAAAAAAATGAAAAATAATTGCTTTTTAGTGTTAAATTTCAGTTAAATTGGTCTGTAACGATCTTTCAGATCATTCAACATTCCTTGAAGTATTTGCTAAAATAATCCTGATTGTCTAAGATTTCTCAATCTGTTTCTGAAATATGAGTACTTAATTTTCTGGACTAGCAAAAAGAGACTTTGCATATGATCAAACCTGATGACCAAATATCGCAGAAATCCCAAGGGTGAACCTCATCACCTTTAGTAACAATTATTACCAACATTATTAAAAATTAGTAACACTTCCATCGTCAAAGAGCTATAAATCCTGCTTAAACGCAAAGTAGTGTGAAAACATCAAATCGCTAAACTCCAAACTCCCCTCTTTCGAACTGGTTTCATATTTTTTAAATTAGTTCCAGCGAAGGCGTTATCACAGAAACATTGTACTCCTGTGACATACCAGTCCGACACATCTGTATTTATTGCGGATTACATCGAGCTTCCCGATTGTCAAGGGATTAAGCTCCACGCTGCCGAGTAGAAATTTCGAACGTTTTCAATTATGTAAATCGTCGCTAACTCATAAACCTTCCACAATATACTTGCTTTACGATATGGTCGATTGGTTTCGCGCATCGGCACAAAAGCTAAATTTGTGCAAAAATAGGTATCTGTGGATGTGTCGAGCTTAGTTTAAAATCCTATGTAGAAGTAGTATTCAAAATTTTTGTAAATCACCTACATTTCCTTGTAGTATACCTACTGCCAAAGTTGTACGTTTTCGGTAAAGATTTAATGAAGGTTATATTTACAGTTCGTAATGAGAAACATAAATTTTTCATTCTAACTTAAGTATAAATTCATCATTAAATGTGAAATAAAAATTTAACTATTTTTTCACGCTGCCGCTATCGTAAATCGCTCTTATATGCATAGATACGTAGCATGAAAATGGCAAATAACATTCGTGTATTATTTTTCCTTGGCGACGGAATGTAAATACTGTCATTTACGTTCCTAGGAAAATCAAAATAGTAAATCAAGTTGATTTATCCCTAGTTACGCAAATGTCTGACGTATGTCAGTGAACTTATGTCAGAGTGACGTACGTGCAAACTAAATCAAACGTATCATTTTTTGAGGTATTACAAGGAAATTTTCAACGGCAGTAACAGTAGTTCGCACTCCCTTCCGGGCCAAAATCGAGCGGAAAAAATATTCGGAACGTAAACACATGAATGGTATCATCGCTAAGTACCTTGTAAACACATATCGAGTTACCACAGCATAAATTTCAATAACAATCGCTATTTTTCGATTTTTTTAAAATTGGTTGTTAAACAATGCCGGTGTCATCGATTCGAATTATCACCGTTCGATTAGGCAAATCTGGTGTTTGTTTTCGGATCCCAGGATCCATAATGCGAGCGCTCTTGCCACAAATTATCATACGATTATCATAAATCTCGATTTTATAGACGATTAACCAAAAGTCGAGAAGTAAGATGGATTCCGGTCACAGCATCATCGTGTTGACATAAGAGAAAACGCGCGAAACAAGAAGCGCGTTAGAAAGGATTATTTGGAACAAATAGACTGATTACGAAACCATGGGGGACCGGTGTTTGTCTTTCGCATAAGTACTTTCAAATTAGAATTAAACGTTAGTCTAAATACAATTTCACGCATCAGGCGACGGAAAGAGAAGCTCGAAAGCTGTGTTTGCTTAATGTTTTTTTTTACGGACGATCCTCAAATTATAGCTCCGGGATAGCATCTCGAGACGAGCGAATTGATACGTTTAAACACGGCTAAATAAATATTTTTCTTGTCCGGGTTTTCCCGAAGGCGGTAATTAGCGCGATTCCTCCATTAATAATTGAACGTGGCAGGTTTTGGTCCTTTCCAAAAATAATCTCCTTGCGACGTAATCGATTTAGAAACGAAAATGACTTTCAAATTCTGAGTCCGCGATAAACGCGAGCTAGGAATTCATTATATCATCGATATTCGTAAAAATGCATATTTCTAAATGTCATTATTTTAAAAAAACACATTAATTTCAGCAAAACAAGTTGGCAATAGTGACATCCCCAAAGACAAAAAACACCATGGCATGCTAGGCTAAAAGGTGGATTTATGGATAGGATACAGAGTAATATAACGTCAAACGTCAAAATTTCTAACTTTTTGCATGTAACTTTTTTTATGTACATTTCTCAAAGATATGTTTTATGCAAAAGTCGTTCTCCTCTATAAGATCAACAAAAAACCTACGTAACATTTTTCTCTCAGACGCAAAACAAAAATTTTAAGATTTTTTTTTTTGAAAAAAATTACTTTTTTTCTGTACATTTCTCGAAAAAATATTTTATACAAAAGTCGTCCGCCTCTATAAGATCAACAAAAAACCTAAGTAGCATTTTTCTCTCGGACGCGAAATTAAAGTTTTTTGATTTTTTTTTGAAAATAACAAACCGCCATTTTAAAACCGCTGGACCTATTCGGCCCATTAACGAACTCGAACGAGATTTTCGGCTAACTGATTTTTGTACCGAATTTCGTAGTGATTCTTTAAAAAATGCGACAAAGGGGAATATATATATAAACTTTTGAGAAATGACTAATTATGATCTCTAGACACCAAAAAAGTCTTAATTCCCCTTTTTTCGACTTCGTTAACGAATGCGATACTAGATAAATCTACCAAAAACGTTATTATCAGAGCGCATGTTGTGGATTTGAAATTGTACTATACCAAGGAACTATACCAATTTCGTAGTACTATACAGTAATTTAATTATCAATTAGATAATCATCTTTATAATTAGGATTAGAATATTTATGCTATAGAAAGTGGAAAATATGCTTGTAGACGTGCGTTACAAATATGAAAATATGCCCTTAATATTCACTAAAGATCTTATTGTTCTTTACTAAATCCCCAACATTCATCACGAAACAACAACTGACCATAAGTTTGGATTACCTAATTGGAAGAAATTATCACTATAGAAGGCCTCAAAATATGCATTAATTATTCGAGGCATATTCATGAATAAAAAAATATATATTTGATTCATAACAATAATTCTTTAAATTCTACCTAAAGTAATGTTATTTAATGGAATCTTTCAAGTTCATGAAACAAAAATTTACAATACATTTTTCCGGAAATCGTCTTAGAAACAACATTTTCCGGCTTATTTCAGTGCAGGAAAATTGAATTTTCCGGACTATTACTGTAAAGAGTTTACAAGACGCAATATGACATTTTTTAAATATTTTTTACTTTGTAAGTATAGTTGCCAACAAAATTGACAAACTTGATTTCCATGGAAATTTGTAAAAAAAATTGTAAAATGTGTAAATTTCATTTAAGGCAAATATTAAAGGCTTCTGACAGCCATTTTGATAATTTTGAAATATTTTTTTGTCTTTAAATTCTTCATTTTGGAAATACCGAAATATTTGCTGAGAAATAATAATTTTCAGTTAAATTGACAAACTTGTCACACAGTCGGAAAATCAGGAAAAATTCTGGGAATTCTGAATTTAGCCAGGGAAATCGAGGAAAATTCAGGGATTTTTGAAAAAATTTCGGGAATTTTGGGGCTATTGAGAAAAAAGTGCAAGATCTTAACTCACAGGCAAGACTGAACCTCAAATATGAAACCAAACCAAATTAGACCTGGTAAGCTAAGGCAGTTTAATTGAAAAACTCAAATGGCATAATACAGTAAAAATTATCTAAATATTTTGTACTTCGACGTAACATTGATAATTTAAAATATTTATAAATCACAATAAATCTTAAGAAACTATAGTTCTCCAGACGAAGAAAAGGTTCTCGGGGTACAGAGCGATGCTAGATGACGAAGGTTCTCAAATTCCCCAACAATCAAGTAATGTGGATGATGTTTAATCCAACAGCTATACAACCGACGTTTCGTCTACGATCGTAGACATACTCATGGTTCTACAATGATAAGGTGAGTACTTGTTAGGAAGGAGAGACTGACACTTACATTTCCAGTGAGCTGATGAGTCCAAATAAAGTGAAAGGTGAGGTGAATTGCAAGTTCTTTGTAGGTCCAATCGAGGTCGAAAGTAAGTATGACCATTACGTGAGAATACCAATGTATTATATTCTATTATGTGTTGCAGGTGAACCGACAAGGTGGGTCCTCACGGTGTAAGGTGAAGTTGAGAGGCCATTATAACAATTTATAGAAACTCTCTCCAACCCCAAACCTCCAACACCATCGTGACCTACACAAGGACTAACATCATTCGAACATTCTGGAAAATTACTGTTTTTTATTAACATTCCCACCGTTATTAACATTGGCATTGAAAGTAATATCTACTTTTAACAACAATATTTACAATATTTAAAGAAAAGAGTTTATCAACATAGGTTACATATTAGAAATGGTAATTTAGCGCACTCAGGTCTGACAGAACATAGCATCAACTGTGGACATAAGTTCGATTTTGATAACATCAAAATAGTCGAACATGAGACTAATTGGTTTAAAAGATTGCTCTTAGATTCATATCACATCATACGCACATCAGATCGTAATGTTAGAAAACAACATGAGTTTCACAACATCGTTCAGGTTTATAAACACATTATTAATTGATTAAGTATGGAATCATATAGGTCTCACTACCATAAATCCACCTTCCATTATACTTCACCTACTGAATTCACTTAACATCGAATTAGGAAGAGTCCTTCCTTCCTTCTTTTAAAGAGATTAACAGTTCCTTCTTCTTGTTGTCCAATTATTGTCAATGGATGGCGTTACACTGCAAAAGTAGATATTACTTTCAATGCCAATGTTAATAACGGTGGGAATGTTAACAAAAAACAGTAATTTTCCAGAATGTTCGAATGATGTAGGTCACGATGGTGTTGGAGGTTTGGGGTTGGAGAGAGTTTCTATAAATTGTTATAATGGCCTCTCAACTTCACCTTACACCGTGAGGACCCACCTTGTCGGTTCACCTGCAACACATAATAGAATATAATACATTGGTATTCTCACGTAATGGTCATACTTACTTTCGACCTCGATTGGACCTACAAAGAACTTGCAATTCACCTCACCTTTCATTTTATTTGGACTCATCAGCTCACTGGAAATGTAAGTGTCAGTCTCTCCTTCCTAACAAGTACTTACCTTATCATTGTAGAACCATGAGTATGTCTACGATCGTAGACGAAACGTCGATTATATAGCTTTTTGATTAAACATCATCCACATTACTTGATTGTTTTATTTGGGGAATTCGAGAATCTTCGTCATCTAGCATCTACTATAGTTCTCCAGTTTTCACAAGTTTTCAATGATATTTTTCCTATGATCCTTCCATTACTTTCCTAAGAAAAGACTTCCTGGAAGCACGCGTGAAAGATAGCTGATTACAAAAATATGGTCGGGAAAATTTTAAAATTTGGCCGGAAAATTCAGGAAATTTCGAAAGGAAAATTTTATGGTCCACCTGAACTTGATTTCTGTGAAATTCTAAAATTTGTAAATTTCGTCATTTTTACGATTTCCGGAAAAATTTTATACAAAACACGTCAGTAACATCTCTCACTCAGTTTAGCTTATCTTAAGTGATATGAGATTTTCCTGACTTATGTAAATAACTATTACATACGAAATATACACTTAATACATATCTGTATAATTGTACTAAATATATACTAGAAGTTAGTAAATATAATTCTTAATTTTTTCGTACTAAAAAATTACTTTCAGACGAACACAATTTTCCATTTCTATCTTATCACTTCTGGGGATTTACAAAGATTTGTCACTTTTGATTACTGAAAAATAACTGATTGTTTGTCATGTCCAGAAATTGTTTAAAAAAAATTTCAGAAAATTTCCTTCAACGTCATTTTCCAAAATTTCGTCTTCCTCTTGTCCTGGCATTCTTGGCTTGGCATTATAGCGACGGTATTCAGGATATCTGTCTTTTGAAGTGTAAATGGTGCTTTAGATCAAAATTTGGTTTGCGAACTATAGCAGAAATATCTACAGAAGGACTGTCCCCTCCAAAACCCGCTTTGGAGATACATTTCACACTATATATTAGATTTAATAAAATTTATCAAAGTACAGATTTTCCCCAATTATCAAACCTATGCCTCAATATCATTTTTCTATACTTCAAATTGTATAAAGATTTTAACCACTCCCATTTCTAAAGATTGACTTACTGTGCTTGAGAAGCATGTGCCTTAAAGGGGCATTGCTTAATTTGAAATTTAAATACAAGTATCTAGAATATGGCTAATAGTAATACGTGATCCTTTAAATTTCATATCTAGCATCCTGTAATTATTTTGGCCTAGTTTCAAAAACATCTACTTTTTATGTAAGATTTTCGTTACAAGTTAAATGGTTACGATTGTGGAGGCCCAAGTAAATATTATCAGCAAACACGCTAATGCATTAGAAATCAGATAAGCGCGTTATTAAGTCATTACGGTCAATCATCTCGATGTTTACAGATCGCTGTGATAACGGTGCTAATGAAAAAGAAAATGGATATTTGTGTAAGAAAAAGTTTGGAACTAACAAAATTACTGTTACAAGTCTTTTATATAACTCACTTAAATGTAGGTATTGCGTTGCATTTGACAGTACGACTTAGTTTCCTTAGCTTAGAATTCCTATTACTTTCTTCGTGAAATTGTTGACATTATTCAATTTTTGAAATTTCTAAATCAGTTTAAGAAAATGGAATCTAATTTCTAATGGAAACTTTCTAATGAAGTTCTAAAATCTTTGTTTTATTGCCAGAAGTTGTGAAGTTTTCAATTATTTTCAAGATATCTAAGTTATTTGTATCGAAAAGCCTCAAATATATAAGCTGAATTTTATACACTAAACCTAAGTTTATGGTTTTAACACTGAAAACAATCTCAAAAAGTGTTAGGAATTATTTTCTTAGCTTCATAAAATCGTAAAATTTTTGCAATTTTCCGAAATTTATCAACTACTTTGTAAACAAGTCTTTAGAAATTGAAGTGATACTTCAAAACACAACAGGCTAAAGTAAGTTTCAAACTTCTAAAAAATAATCCCAAGGCGAAGATGTCGACACATTAGACACTTCACTTTTTAACTTGATCTAACGAAGTAGCTAATTAAGAAACTTCATTAGTTACTTTTCCAACTTCATATATGGCAGTTCAAGTTATTTGTGTTGCATTAGAGTTGTCATAAGTTCTTTAGAAGCTCCTTAACTTCTTTTGAAACACCAGCTTAAGTTTAAGATAACTGCGACTTCTTTAAAAATGTCGACAAGCTACTTAGTACCTTAAAAATTGTTTTACAATGTCACAACTTTTTTAAAAACTTTATGAATTGTACGCCTTCGTTAAGATAATCGCAACTCCTTTAAAACTGTCGTAGGATCATTGTAACTGTAACAATTAGCTTCAAAATAAGCATGTAAGTACATAAACCAAAATGTAAATACAAATGGACAGCCGGAAATATGCTCAAAAAATGTATAAAAATGCGCATTTATAGTTACTGTAAGAAAATAAAATAAATGTAAGAGCATTTAAGGAATAATTTAGGAAATAATGGATTAAGCCTATGTGTTTAACTATGTATTTAAATACATAAAAAGTATTTAAAATACATTTCTAAATACATGTATTTACATACTTAACAACACTGGTCATACCCTATCATAGGTTATATAAATATCCTTCTTTATTTATTACATATTATTACCTCCCATGTAATAACTGGAAAATATGTGTTGTCGGTCGAGTTGCATATTTATGTTAATTTTAAATTTACACAGAATGATACAGATTCCCGATTCTCGGGAGATTGAGATGTGCGGTTGAATCGAAATTTAATCGATACCTGGAAAGATGGTGAGGAAGACGATGATACAATTTTATCGGGAAATTTTCAAGGTGAGACAGGTCGAACTATATATCTAGATTTCATCTCCGGGTCGAATCATATATAATTATTTTTAATAAACATATGGTCGTAATGTTTAGCGTAGTATAAATGTCTCGGAGTGTTCAGTAAATGAATTTTTCTTGTGATGAATTGCTATTTTAATCAATAAAGTCATTAAATTGCCTCCATTTACTGTATTCAATTTTACTACTGTTATAATTACGGCAAATTATCGTGTTTTAGAGCTTTTAGCGACGTACATAAAAAATTCCACGTTGTTTGCCACACGGTCATTTAATTGAAGCAACGCGACGATAACAATATCGTATTGTTCTATATTAGTGGCAGAACAAGGTCACCCCGGATAAAATTACTAATTAAGATAAAAATATTCAAGAACATTATTTTTTTCTCGACTCATACGAACATTATAATTGTCTGCAATAAAGTTAATGGAATATATTTGTCCTCATTAATTAAACGAACGGCACGAGCTAATAAAAAATATTTATATGAAAATTACTAGAAAATAGGTTAAGAGTGAATCCATGTTAGTCGCATCGACATTACCAATTATGTCGCCCTGAAAAATATAAATTAATTATTTCGCAACTTACGGTGCAATTGTTTTCGCAATTTAATGTTCCGATTCAATTAAGCAGGTTTTTGATATACGAACGGAGTAGCGAACAGTTTTAGAGATGCAATTATTGGAAGTATGTTCCAGTAGTTCCAGTAAATGTTGTTTTGTACTAATATCTTATTGGCTTACCTATGGTATTTTAACATTTATTTACACTGTCCTAATTATACATTACCCACTACTTAATTTATTTGAACTATTTCCTAACTAATTAATTTACATAACACACATAACTTTTAATTTATTTGTACCATTCGCTTGTCCGTTTTTCGCACTGTTTACTCTTTCGCGGCTTCACGTCTAATCTAATCTCTCCGACCGCAAGCCCGCTTATACAGACCGTTTCTAAAGAGTCGCAGTATACGATAAGCACGAGAGCGAAGGAAAGGCCATATATTTCTCGCAAATTAAACAGAGAACGACCTTTTGCGATGTTGCTAGCTCGCGAAACATTACAGTCATCCGCTCCGCACACTGTACCGCACACATCCGAAAGTGTGAAGTGATACACGCGTTAACTTGGATTGCGTGCTCGGCCGGCAACGTTGCAAAACTTCTCTCTCTGTCACGCTAACGAACTACTGCTGGCTTCTCTCTTGCTCTTGTTGGTTTCCCACCAAGCGTTTCGATAGGAAAGCTCCGTATACATATCTCAATAATTGTATTCGCGATGATTCCCGAAAGAACTTGATCCTTCTTTTCCCTAATAATGGCTATCTAGAAAACGCCCAGAAGGTAATAAATCATTCTTCCTTTACTAAGATGTCGGTGTTGGTAAATTGGTTCCCGGCAGGTAAGAAATTAAAAGGTAGTACTTAGTGCCTCTTATCTATGTACAAATTGGTTCCTGGGATTTTTCGTTTACCTGATATTATCGGAGGAGGCGAGTTCGGACCCACACAGGTTTTCCATTGCCCTTCAACTGCCCATCAGGTTTTCCCTTGCCCTTTCAATTGCCTATCAGGTTTTGCTTTGCCC
This sequence comes from Cryptocephalus moraei, assembly GCA_946251905.1. NCBI lineage: Eukaryota > Metazoa > Arthropoda > Insecta > Coleoptera > Chrysomelidae > Cryptocephalus > Cryptocephalus moraei. Next base: position 15,869,050 of record OX276465.1, on the reverse strand, counting down.
CTTCAAATTGCCTATTTTCCACAACAGCAGAAAAAAAATATTTCATTCTACTTACAATGCAGAGACGCAAAATAAGCTACTTCAGGCTTAGGTAATGCTCAGGTAATTGAAAACGTTGGGAACCAATTTACACTTATACGTCAGGTATACCGAAAATTGCGGGAACCAATTGGTATGTTATTTTTGACCCTGATTAACTTGGGAACCAATTTACATGTTCCCCTAAGATGTTGCCAGGACGTTCGAGACGGTTTTTATTGCTCAATTAAGCGTAGCGGTGTTCCTTTGAGGTAAGCCGCCGTCCGATAAGAGTAAACACGTTTCGCGTTGCGGTATATTTTGTGATGTTTATTATTATATTATTTTTTTATCAGTTTGCTGTGTATTACAGGAATTAAACTTAATTAATAATAATTAAAAATTAATTAGGTTCAAATTTAATTGCATTATTGATGATTTTACTGCTTGCGTATAATTCACCTCACTTGACGATTCGGATGTCCTTAAAACACTCATACATATCTTCACGTGGATATTATGACGAAACCGCTCTAAAATCGCCGTAAAGCTTCCAAGGAAGAATAAAAATGAAATATTGTTTAAAGGGGGACGTAAGTTATTACATCACGTCGAGGTGAGATTGTTTTTGGGCAGGCGACATCGTAAAAAGCGTCTACTATATGTATACATATAAAAGTGCGTAAAGATTCTCCTGTGAAGAGTTTTACTACTTTCATAAAATGAAATAATTAAAGTCTGGAGCATCCAGTATGTCGTTTTTGATGATGGTCGAATTGTGAGGCAGGGACGGCTTCCCACCCTTTAACATTTCAAATTTCTTATAATATTTAATATCCCAATTATAATGTCAGTAAACGAAGAAACTCCAAAATCTTCCACTAGATAAGCAATCTTATTTTAATTGCCTAATAATTACATGCGAATATTGCTGATACTGACTTTTATTTGTTATTTTATTAGTTCCATCTATTAATCTTCTCTGTTTTTTAAGGTTGAAAAACACAACAAAGGTCACAAAAAAGCTAGTTTGAGTATATATTGACACAAAATGTTACTACTAGTAGTCAGTGTTCTTAAATAGTATATTAAAGTATGAGTGGATAGTGAGCCCTTTCAACGCGCGAGTTGTATTTTAAATACACAGTAAATGCAAATTAAGCTTATGTATTTAAATACATAAAAAGTATTTAAAATACATTTCTAAATACAAGTACTTAAATAATAACAACACTGTTAGTAGTTAGAGAAGGACAGTTAAATCTGTTTACAATATTTTAAGTTGTGTTTAATCCGTCTCTGGTCGCGTCGCCATTTGATCTCATCTTTTATGCAATAAAGCATCCCATTTTCATTTAATAATAAAATTCTCATTAGGGAAGCATAAAGTGCTCTCATCTCGAGTCGTAAATGTTAACATTATGAAATTTTGAGGCAGCGCGTCCGTTGTAAAACATTTTTTATGTCGCCTATTAAATTTTTAAACATCATTTCTCTCTCTACACGTAAAGTTTTTCGTAAACTATCGACATTTAACTTTTCCTCCTCGTCTACCGAACCGAACTATGGCTCGTTTAATATCTCAAAACAAATTGTGCCGTTTAATCTTTATTTGCATTCGTAATTTATCGCCGACATAAATTCGTTTATTTCACAGTTGTTAAATGGCATTAAAATTAACAGGAATTAGAATTTTACATGCGTTAAATTTTATATCTACAGGAAAGGTACCGAATTTCGCTATAAACTCTGAATTATCTAAAGGTCCCATCGAAATTCTTTGTTTTTAACGAAACCGCTTAATTGCCTTGTATTCAAAATTCTCGAGGTATAAAATACGCCCGCAATGAAATTTCGTGTAATAAAAATGCGTACATGGAATTTTCGAAAATTTATTAGTCACTGCCTAATTGCAAAAATTGTACCATATTTACTAAGCAAAATTGTAACGTATGTTGTCCTCAATTTCCCGAAGTTGAGCGCCTGGCTCCTTACTTCTCCCTCTAGTTTCTTCTTTCCTCCGCGTGATGGTATTTCCTTGGTTGTCCTGGTCGTCCTGATGGTCCTCCTATTGTGTTTTCATCTTCCTGGTATGTCCTTCGTGATTAGTCTTCCTTCATTGCCGTCTTGGGTCTTTTCCTCTTTGATCTTGCGTCCTCGTCGTAGTCCGTTGCCTTCCTTATTAGTGGGTTCGTGTGCTCCATTGCCTTGATTATCGTCTTCCTAGTCCTCTTCCTGATGGTCTTCTTTAGTTCTTCGATGCGTAGGTTCCTTCGTAGCTGTTCATTCCTCATATACCATGGTGCGTCCGTCATCCTTCTCATTGCTTGGTTTTATATCCTCTCCAGTTTCTCCAAGTGCGTCCTTGCTGCTTGTCCCCACGCTGCTGTTCCGTACGTCATTATAGGTCTTATTCCTGCCAGGTAGATCTTCCTCTTGGTTTCCAGTCTCAGCTTGCTCCGTCGTCCTATTAGTGGTCCCAGTCTGTTCAGTCGGTCTTTCGCCTTCTTCTCGGTCTCCTCCATGTAAGTCCTCGGTTTATGTGGATTCCTAGATATTTCACTTCTTCCTTCCATTCCAGTTCCTTTTCTCCTATTATGATGTTGGTCGTCGGTCGTCTCGTCTTCGGTCCTATGTATATCGCTTCTGTCTTCTCCGCGTTGAGTTTGATCTTCCATTTCTTCGTCCATTCTTCCATTTGTTCCACTTCCCTCTGAAGGTACTCCGTCGCTTTATTGGGTTGTCTCGATGTCGCCGCCTTCGCAGTGTCGTCCGCGTAGATATAGGTCCTCGTGTGGATGTTCCCTCTTCCAATCGGTATGTCGCTAGTGTAGATATTGTATAGGACCGGTGCCAATACCGATCCTTGTGGTGCTCCTGCTTCCATCCTCCTGCTGCTCGATGTGGTCCCTTTGTCCTTGATTCTGAAGTTCCTGTCTCGTAGGTAGTCCTGTATCATCTGGGTCGTCGCCGTCTTGAATCCTAGTCCGTCCATCTTTGCTATTAGTCCGTTGTGCCAAATCCTGTCGAACGCCTTCTCCACGTCGAATAGTACCATGCATGTCGTCCTCTTCTCGTTGATGTCCTTGATCGTCTCTTATACCATCGTCAGCGCCTGGTGCTCCGTCGAGTGTCCTTCCCTGAATCCACATTGTTCGTCCGGTATGATACGTAGCCTCTCCTCTTCCTCCTTGATCCTCCTCAGTAGTATCCTCTCCAGTAGTTTTCCTAAATTGTTCAAAAGACTTATGGGGCGGTAGTTTTGCGGGAATTTCTTGTCCTTGCCTGGCTTCGGGAACATGATGACGTCTGCCTCCTACCATATCTGTGGGTAGTATCTCTTCTTCATCGCCGCGTTGTAGATTTCCTGGATCCTCTTCTTTGCCTCCTCCGGTAGTTCCTTTATCATCTTGTTTGTGACGGTGTCCCGTCCTGGTGCCTTCTTCGTCGGTAGGGTTCTGATGATCGCCTCCATCTCTTCCATCGTCGTGGGTTCCAATTCGTCCTCGCAATTTCCCCTCCTGATCTTGGCCGCTCTCCTGTCAATGTCTTCTTCGAAATCGATGTCATCCTTTTGTTCTTCGTTCATCTTGAATTGTTCCTCCATGGTATCTGCGAACGCCTCTATCTTGTCCTCGTCCCTAAAACATAAACCAAATTTTCCATGAATAGCATTACTCGTAGTTGAAGGTTTGTTTTTCTTCAGCTTCCTCATGATCCTCCAGTGCGCTCCTGTATCCTCGTCCAGTTCTTCCAAAAATGCGTTCCATTTGTTGCTCCTGTGCTCTGCCAGTTCTTCTTTAATCTCCTTGTTCTTCCGGTTGATGGTCCTCTTAATTTCCGGGTCTTAGTTAATCCTGTATCTCCTGTTCAGCCTGTTCCTTTCCCTTATTTTCTCTTTGATGATCCTCGGTATGTCCCCCGTCCTTGTTGATTCGTGGATTATCGTGGTGTTCCTTCGTACGGCTTCGTTGATGTCTCTGGTTAACTTCTCCGCTTCCTTCTCGATTTCGTCCTTGGTGTCCATCATTCCCATCCGGCTTGCCTTCCGTATTTCCTCTTTGTATCCTTCCCAGTCGATTTTGGTCCTAGTGCTTGTCTCCTGTTGATGCTCCCATCTTCCTACCTGAAACAAAACTGGTTTGTGATCCGATGTTAATTCTTCCATTGTTTCGACTTCATAGTCCAATCCTGTATCCTGCATGATGAAAATGTCCAGAATGTCTCCTCGTCCGGTGTGGTGGTAGTGCGTTGGTTCCTCGGGCTCTATGACGTCGTATCCGAATCTCGCTGAATGTTCCTGTAGCTTCCTTCCATCCTTGTTGGCGCTCCTCGAGTTCCAATCCCTGTGTTTGGCGTTTAAGTCCCCTCCTAGTATCCTCGGCTTGTTTATGTCCCTGAATATGGTGTTGAGTTCCTCGTCCTGTATATTTGTCCTGCAAAATTGTAACATCGTAGTGTACATTTTTCAAAAGTTTCTTAACTAAATTTGATAAACAAAACAAGATATCTCCTTGCATATTGTGAATACACGAGTTGCATATTCAATTGCAACAACAAATTTCTCATTTAAAATTCAAAACACTAATTGCCTTGCTTCAAATTTAATTTATCACTTAAAGACATATAACAAAAGCAATACAGTGTGATTTTCCACCAGACTGAACTCATCCATTATTTATTATTCGAGAAATACTCATGTTTAATCCACGACAAATACCTCAAAAAATGAAAACAGATAATTTTGAGTTAATAACTAATTACAAACTTATTATTAATCATTATATTTGGAACCTCAAAATAGTTAGATTTGACCAAATATCGATCCAATATGCGTTGCTAGAAATGTAATTTCTTCTACAATTGACTTGGACATTTGAAATGTTAATTTTCAACAAATAACTAATTTTAAAAGGTGTTAAATAATGGGTATCGTAAACGAAGCAATTTAAGGTAAATTTGAGTAAATAACTTATTTCAAAGGAGTTCTTAATTAGATACTAATTATTGTAAAGGCAAAGGTAATTGTTAAATAACTAGCTGATTACTTGGTGTTGCTTCAGCTGTTACTATTAGACTGGAGAAGGGCTCAAATAATTATGACCCCTACTAATCAATAAATTTATTGTATAATTTAATATAAAAACTAATACAGAAGGTGTATAGATACAGTTATGACAAAAAAATGTAAAAGTACTGATTTTTGTAACATCGAAGATATTTAATTACAAACAAAAGTGTGTTTCCTTGATTCTTAATTGAAGTCTCTTAATTCTTATAAATATATTAATACTCTTATTAAATTAAAGGAAATTTCCTCTACACTCAAATTACGGTAAATTTAGTTCTTATTAAAGGCTTCTTGAAAATTTTGAGAGCGACCGGCACTTACAATATCCGCGAAGGAAGATTCATATTCCCATTTTAATGTGGTCCGACCATAAAAGCGCACAGATACAGTTACAATCTAATTTTCAACGCCGGAGATCTCACCTCGTAACCTCGCGCCAAAAGCGAAAATGGGAATACGATAAGAGAGCAACGAAGATAAAAGCCGGAGCGTTTCCACCTATCTCATAATGAGAGAGATCGAAACGTCGGAAGATGTCGAATTGGTTCCGAAAAGAGATGAAGACGGAGCTCCGGCACCCATCAATCATCACACACACCCGATTTTCAGATCTAGATCTCTTTGTTGTGCGGCCGACGGGCTGTCGTTAAGCCGATTCGAATCTGGAACCTTCGAAAAATCGTCACGGTTACGGCGAGGAATAAACGGCGATCGGCGATCAGATATCGGCGGTTATGGGGGATTTGCTGAAATCGGTCTGAGATGGTGCCGACAATAATGTAGCGGCGGCGGGTATCTAATCGAATCTAACTTGAAACCGATCGCAACTCTCGTCACGTTGCTCTTGAAGCTCAATTTGTAATGAACACGATGAAAACAAGCTCACTAAATATGATTCAGGATTATTCCTCTTCCTATAATTTATTAGGTGTGAAGGCCGAAGGTTGTCCGGCGTCTCGAAGGTGGCAATGGTAGTTCAAACCGTCGGATGTAAACTGCACCGAAACCCATTACCGGCTTATAGGGTTACGATAAGAAAGGGATGGTGCACCGACGACAAAGTCCTAAAACAGGTAGCAAAGGAATCCCATCGAATAAATGTATATGTAATAATAAAAAATATGTTCAGAAAAATGAATTTCGATAAGAAAAATGATTTAACGGCAATATTCACTTCCCATTGAAAGTCACAAGCTCACTAAATATGATTCAGGATTATTCCTCTTCCTATAATTTATTAGGTGTGAAGGCCGAAGGTTGTCCGGCGTCTCGGTAGTTCAAACCGTCAGATGCAAACTGCACCGAAACCCATTACCGGCTTATAGGGTTACGATAAGAAAGGGATGGTGCACCGAAGTCCTAAAACAGGTAGCAAAGGAATCCCATCGGATAAATGTATATTTAATAATAAAAAATATGTTCAGAAAAATGAATTCTGCCAGTCCTAAGTCTGGGTACAAGCGAGATGGAATTTTATGTCTTTATATAATCTAATTATATTTAGAAAAATATTTAAGGAAAAAAGTAAATAATTTTTTGAAACAACATATTTCATGATAAAAATTTATTGTTTTATGTTACTATAATAGTATGCAGTGGATACTAATTATTGTATCTGTAAATAAATTTCATTAAACGATATGCTACCCATTTTTTTTAAATCAGTATTTAGGTATTTAATGAATAAAATCTGTTTTATAACGAAAGTTCATACAACATCCAGAATTTATTTCTAATGTGTCGAGTGAGGTATTAAATTGAAGAGCTCATAAAGACGATTTCGAAGTGTATATATTTTGCAAATTTCATCTACTAACTTAATTAATATAGCACATTATTATAGCACAAACCTGATTTATTTAGTATAAAATTAACTCTGAACTCTATCGAATGAGGTATCGTTTTATAGCGCTCAAAAAGCCGACTTTTCTGAATATATTTTTTATTATTAGAATGTTGGTTTGCTCTAGTTGTTACTACGTTTATATAAGGTGGTAATATACATTTATCCGTTCAAACCATAAGAAAACACCAAGTCTTCACCACCAATTTATTGCTATAGCGACCGGTTTCGACTATCTATCAGTCATCTTCAGGCTCCTAATTAAAAATCAATCTAGTCTAGTGAACACATCGGAGGAAAGTGTGGTAAATATTACTCATCGAACACAATTATTAAATTGTCTACATCAAACTGGAAAATGGACATTCATATGGAAATTATCCATCATTCACAACAAAATGTAGCAGTTATAAATAGATTTTCAATGGAAAAACGTCATAACAATAATTTACGGAAAAGCCTTGAAATGGCACCAAACAGGTTATTAAAGACTGATCATACATTTTCTATTAGTGATATATCAAAGTATCCCTAGATAGACGAGAAATGTAGTACAACCTCTATATACCACAGTACATACTTAATAACCAACAGATATATGTAAACATACTACAAACACATATTAACATCGTGAGTAGTTTAATTACTCCTATTTTCACATTTTTTACAATTTAACCACTTTTACACATGTGTATATATTTCACAGTAGTTGTCTATGTTATCAGAAACGCCCCTTTCCCATTTATAACAGCTTAATCATAATTAACTGAGAACTGCGTTGGAGAAATGCATTGTGGTGAGCTACAATCACTACTGTCAGTATTTATAAAATTAAATACACCTTATGTATGTTATTAATAATGTATGTAACTAATATGTTATTTTAGTTGTTGAAATGACAACTCTGCAAACTCTATATATACAATACTTTTTGACATTATCAAATAGAAAACTGCGTAATTATTAAAAATGTGCTGTGTAATTAAAGTTCCTTTAAAAACGGTCAGGCTTATTGATTTTACGTCGAGTAAAATTAGGTTCAACTAATATAATTCAATTATAATGTAACGTTTATTCTAATTTATTTACACTCCCCTAATTATACACACCACTTAATTTACCTAAACCACATCTGAACTAATTAATTTATACAACACACTTAACTTTTAATTTATTTGTACAATTCGCCTGTCCGACTTTCGCACAGTTTATTCACTCGCGGCTTCACGTCTAATCTCATCTGGCTGCCGCAAGCCCGTCATTATATAGTCTCAACTCGATCCGTCTTTTCCCTAATAATGTTCATCTAGACACGCCTAGAAGGTAATAGATCATTCTTCCTTTACGGCCCAATTAACGGAAAGCTTTGAAGTGGCCGCCGAGGTCCGATAGGAGTAAATACGTTTCGCGCTGCTGTTTACATTTCGCGTTACAATAGAATATCTACATGATATGTTCAGAGATTTATTAATAGTGCTTTAGTTATATTTAGCAAATTTAACAGCTATCTTTACTGAAAAAAACTATAATTTATTGAGATACAAGCAGAGTCTATGCCAAAGGAATATTTTAAAATTCCAATGACAAGACGTATTAGCTTATCAAACTATTTACAAATATGTGTATGTTCATAATTTTAATTAAACATAGCGTTCATAAAAGTTCTGGTAAACAACAAATTCCATGATTTTTTCACCAAAAATCGCATAACATTTTTATTATTTCCCTAATTTACCGAGTTACCAGACACCGTGTACATGTACATAACTCAGTCATTACTGTCTAATGTCTAAAACTATATATTTTTTAGTATTTCTTAAAAAATTAGATTCAGTACTTCTTTGACAATATTAATTTAGCGTCAAGATTCCGGCATAATTCCACGAAGATTCTACCTTTGACGTAATTTTTTGTACGAATTTTTCCCAACAATCGCCATCAATTAACCCTGAAATAGATGATCTCCCAGAGACAGATACACGAATTAAATAGCGGCCACAAATCTCGAAAAGTGTCCTTTCTAATATGCCAACGAATCTAACACAACGTGCGGCCGTATATTAATCGTAGGTATTAATATTAATCTAGATCGAAATCTTAAACCAATTAGGAGCCCATCGGCGATCGTTAATCAATTAAAATGTTTGTAGATCTTACGTCGTCACGAGTTAATTATAAGAGATCAGTCCCGATCGAGCCTCGTTCGGATTTCATTTTATGGTTAGGCAATTGCCTAAGGGAAATCTATCAATTGGCGGGGCGCCTTCGCCATTACGTAGCTACACTCTATTCGAAACAAATCACGATGCACGTCATTTTCAGGACGTCACAATCATCCAATACTACCAACTTAATATAGTCACAGGACATCGCAATTTATGTGTTCCGTGTATATTATAGGTTGACACGGAACACATAAATTGCGATGTCCTGGGACTATATTAAGTATTGGATGTATTGGATGTTATGTTTGGTGACGTCATCAAAATGACGTGCATCGGGATTTGTTTTGAATAGAGTATAGTACGAGCAAGACGACGTGTCCAGGTGACGTCATATACATACCGACTGTAGTGAGTCGTAGGTATCATAGATCTTATACTCAAAATCCACTTCTCATAATGAATGATAATAAATCAATACTTTTATAAAGTGGAATAGTAAATTCGATTTTTTTTTTCTAATTTATTAAACATTGAAATTGTCTTTTTGAAATTATTAAATTGCAGACAATTAATGTAACGATATTAATCACGTAGGAAACGAGTCAAAAACCATTAATAATCTCCTAATTTTCCACTTAAGAATTTTAGCAGTAGGTACTTACGCTTATTCATAAAGTTATCTTCCTGAAAATTGGGATAAATATGTGATAAAATTATTTGTACAATCCTAACTATAATTGTTCGTAATAACTTGAGTATCCTGGTGTATTTAAACCAAAAAATCCATTTAATTTTAAATATTTCTCTGTGTGCTAGGTGCGCCAGTCTCATTACAACATGTAAATGGTGACTAGAGTATCATCAGGATAATAAATAGCGACATACATACATAAATACATACATATATGTGTATACGGCTTGTGTCACATCTGTAAAGTCGGGCAACCCACCAAGCGCTTCATTTGCAATACTTTTAATATGTTCAAGCTTGAACGACAAGTGCTAGAGCCTTTGGGTATTGAATTTGGAATTTGCGTTAGGTTTTAATAAAATTATTTTTTCTTCACCGAATAATTTTTCGTAATAGGTTTTTTTACGACGATTACATTACATAAATCCATACTTCTGTTCAGGAATTTAATCAGGCCAGGTGATCAGTTTGCCATTTGGGATTGTGGCATTTCATTGGCTGCAATTAGTCGCGGATTAAGTACGGATAAAGATGAACAGAAGGTCAAGATGAACCGAGGAGTATGTACCATAATGATAAAAAAAAATCGTAACGAGGCAGAAATGAGTTGCTTGCCAATTGTGACCAAACGGTCGAGTGCAACTAGCACCAAGACGATTAGAGAGGTAAAGGGATTGAACGATAAGAAGGGACCGATGGCCACCAGTTCGTATGAAATTTTTAATGAATTAGTTTACTGTAATAATGTACAAATATTATTTACATGGAAATATTTTTACTGAAATCGTCAGATTTTGATATCAAACTCGAAGTATTTCAAAAGCAACAAATTATAGCATCAATTTTATAATCAACGAGGAGATTTCAACTCATTATTAATCCAGGCGCTGGCTGGTGAAATGTAAATATCGGTATTATACAAGTGACTTAAACACAGGATTAGATACGTGGAATTATTACCAGTAACAATATAATTTTTTTACCAAATTCAAACTGCAGCTGTTATTGGTTCACAAGAATTTATTTTATCTAGAATATTAGAATATACATTTCAGCAGCCAGCGCCTGGATTAATAATGAGTTGAAATCTCCTCGTTGATTATAATATTTATGCTATAATTTATTGCCTTTGAAATACTTCGAGTTTGATATCAAAATGTAGGGGAAAACACGACGATTTCTTTAAAAATATTTTCATATAAATCATAATTAAATATTTGTACATCATTACAGTAAACTAATTCAATAAGAGTTTCATACGAGCTGGTAGCCGTCGGTTCCTTCTAATAGATTAATCCCCTTACCTCTCTAATCGACTTGGTGCTATTCGAGCACCCCCATATTTTGTGCGTATAATGCATTTTCCGATAAATGCATGTGCAAGTGCATATTTCTCGTTTATTTTGCATATTTAAGCATATTTTCGGCATTTTCATGAGAAAATTAGTGTGCTTGGTCCGCTGTTGGTAAACAAAGGGTCGTCAGGTTGGTATTTGACAAAGTTTCCACATCTATTAAGCTAAATGCTTCTGCTATCGCTCAATATTTTTCAATATATACAAGACGAAAGCCACACTTTGTCATACTCATTAAGTGAATATTCATGCCATTTTTTAGTGCATATTGCATGCATATTTGCACATTTTATAGTGCATATTAACTAGTACTTTGTTATAAGTTACCTTACGTACTTATTTACTTCTGTATCCTGTTATTACCGTTCCAGACTGTTCGTACAATTCATGTTCAAAAACGTTCAGACGTTCAAAAACAACGTACTTGGTTGGTTGGGTTCGAAATTGATAATGCAGAAAGAATCATCGATGGTCGATAAGAAAACTGACATAAATCGTTACATTTTATGTTCCATTTTTCCTATTTTGGTAACTTTAGCGTTGTCGTATCCGTAGTTTGTTAGATTCTTGGGAAACTCATCGTGCCGTTCGATTTTATATAATTTTTTATATCCTCCATTAGGAGCATATACCTAATATAGCGATTATTAAAGTCCTTGCCCACTTTTACGGGTCGACTAGGACGGTCCGTAGTAGAAAGTCGAAAAGAAGTAAATTAAAGAGCATTAATCCGCCCGGTCCTTTTAATTTGCCCGGTTACCGACCGCTGGCGGTAATTAATCGCTTCATCCTCGCAAGAACGTACGGACCAGATCTGTCAAAAAGCAGATCCAACGCCATCATCGTTTCACGCCTATCCGATCCCCGTTTATAATTACCTCAACACCACTTAAAAATCGGCCCTGTAAACCGGCAATCTTACGAGATTTATATATCGATTATTTTTTTTACACGACATCATAACACTCACGGGTGGTCATTTTTATTAATTTCACCTGGAGAGAAACGGGAAATTAATGAGAGAGGAGGGGGAGTACCCGAGATGCTGTACGCGGGGTCCGTTAACTGCGCAGAAGATCTCATTGTTACGTACGCACATTATAAATTCCTCTGCCATCCATTGTACGAATTAATGTCTCCTCTTCGAGAAATTACCGACGATTTATATTTCGATAAATATTTATAATGCAATCTGGCTCGGATTAATGTAAACGTTAAGGTCGGACGGCCACACGCAAACAGGTGCCGGAGTTGACTGCCATGCCTGGATTGCACTGTTCCGACCACGATGATTAATCGGTCATCTACAGGGCGAGACTATATTTTTAAGTAAAATTCTCCTTTTGTCCAGGTTTCTACAAATTCGTTATAAACTCCTGGACAAAATTAACACACCACAAAATTAAACTTGTATAAATACAATACCGAAATTAATATTGCAATAACATTTTTATAAAAGCTTATAGTTAGGTACTGTGTAGTAGCTAGTAAATGAAATTAGCAAATCAGGGGCGTTATCTCGAATAATCGTTTATTAAAGAAATTTTTTTTTCTTGGAAACAATGAAAACTTGCAAACAGCAAACAATAGGATTTTCAGACTTGGAGCTGTTCCAATATCGTGTATGTCCTCTACTCCTAATTGCTGCTTCCATGCGTCTTGGCATACAGGAGATCAAATTTTGAACGACTTCTTGAGGAATATTTTCCCATTCCTGCATTGCTGCATCTACCAGTTGCTTGTGGTTGGCAGGTGGAGGTGTCGACGTCGAATCCTTTTTTTTAAGATCGTCCCATAGATGCTCTATTGGGGTCAAGTCGGGACTCTTGGCTGGCCATTCCATGAACGGAATACCTATAGCATTTAAGTAGCGAATAACCTGCCCAGCCACATGAGGACGAGCATTGTCCTGCATAAACAAGAAATTCGGTCCCACAATAGGACCAAATGGCATTACATGCTCAACAACAATATATTCCAGATAATAATCCGCATTCATTGACCTACCACGTATGGGGACCAATTCGAAACAGATGCCTCCCCAAAACATTACAGAGCCATCACCAAACGGAACTCTTGGAGAGATATTCCAACTTGCAAATCTCTCTCCTGGCCTTCTCCAGACACGCTCACGTCCATCAGAAGATTTAAGGCTGATTCTTGTCTCATCTGAGAATAAAACCCTCTTCCAATCATTACGAGTCCAATCTTGATGTTGTCTCGCAAAACGCAACCTTTGAATTTTGTGCTCTCTGGTGAGCAGGAGTTTCTTGGCCGGTTTTCTGCTGTCTAATCCAGCTTCATTTAAGCGCCTTCTTATCAGATACAAGAAGATTGCGAGTAGCTACGAGCTCATTTAGTAGGATGGTACTAGTCGTTGTCCTGTTTCTTAGAGCGGATTGTCTAAGAAAACGTTCCTCTATTGAATTAGTACACCGTTTTCGCCCTTGTCTATGTCTATCGTCTAACCATGCGACTTATGCTGGAATGGTTTCTTCCTATCACATTAGCAACATGACGCATCGAATATCCATCATTCAGCAAAGTTGATGCTCTTACTGCTTCTTCCACTGACAAATTTGTTCTGCGATTCATTATTAAACTGGAGAACAATCGCACTTACACTATCAATAACAAAAAACCTTGGTGGCTCAAAACGATTAGTCTTAATAAGCAACAATTTCTGATCAGATTTTAAATCAATTTTCATAGAAAATACATTTCTTTGCTACACATTTACTTGAACTGTCGAAGTATATCCAGCGCATACTTGTAAGATTGCTAAACAACTGAAAATCATAATTATTTTGGAATAACACAAAATATATATGGTGGTGCGTTAATTTTGTCCAGGAGTTTATTTAGTAGCAATTGATAGCATCAAAGTTCAGAGCCGTAGTGGCGGGTGGAAAATAATATACAAGGAGTAAACCTCGGATTTATAGGCAAAATGCAACTTTTACATTTTTTGCCTATTTGACTAATATTCTGCCTATTTTGCATATTTAAGTGAAATTGTGCATTTTGTGAATTTCAATATCGGCAGCATTATTCGCTACGACTGCCAAACGTAAAAAGGATACATTCATGTTCGTCTTATGTCAAGACCATGGTTGCTACAAACATCACTTTTAATGCATTCCTGGACAAATACTGTGGAAGGACCATTCCGTATGAAAGTTCGTTACAACTGTGAATGATTGCTATACGGAAACTATGACCAAAACTACGACAGGTTTATAAAATAATTTTATTATATAATATTAAATTTTATTATTTATTAAAATTATTTATATAATATGTATTTATTTATTTATAATTTTATTGATATAGTCGTTGATGAAACGACAGATGTATGTGGTCGATACATAACAAATTTATTAGTTGGTACTGTCTGAAAATTCTGCATCTTGAGCTTATTTCATTGCTGTTAAAGAACTAGAAAAAACAAATAATGTAGATTTATCCCACAACGTTCAACCGATATATTTTTACCCAATGCTATACCTACCATTTCATAAAATCGTATTGATGCTAAGTGATGGTAAAGGCTGGAATTCACGAAAGTAGTATCACGGTTTAAACCAAATTGCAGAAGAAATACGAAACCAGATTTCCGTTAGTATATGAGTTAATAAATGATATAAAAGGCTGGGCTGGGCTGAAAGGTAGATTTATGGGTAGGATATAGAGTAATATAACAGACACGATGTGTCAAAAAAATATGTACGAGGTGTTAAAAAAGTACAAACGTCAAATTTTTTAAAGAGTTTCAAATAACTTTTTTCTCTGCATTTCTCAAAGATGTCTTATACAAAAGTTGTTCGCCTCTATAAGGGCAACGAAAAACCTAAGTAACATTTTTCTCTCAGACACGAAATAAAAAGAAATTTATTTTTTTTTGCAAAAAAAAAAGTTTTTTTCTGTACATTTCTCGAAAAAATATTTTAAACAAAAGTCGTTCGCCTGTATAAGATCAACAAAAAACCTAAGTAACATTTTTCTCTCAGACGCGAAATTAAAGTTTTTTGATTTTTTTTCGAAAATAACAAGCAGCCATTTTGAAACCGCTGGAAAATTCGGCATACCTCAGCTAATTATCAACCGATTTGGACGTTTCTTTTTTTAATCTTTTAAATAATTTTTTGCATAAAGAAGTGCATAAAAACCGACCAAAAAAAAATTACACATTTTCCGACGCCATTTTGAAGGTGAAAATGTTGAAAATTTAATTTTACATTTATCGCTTTTTTTAACAAAAAGTGTGTTTTTTGATAATAAAAAAATCATATTTTTGCACTAAAAGCTTATGGTAAGTTAGGAGTACTAAAAGACACAAAATCTGACAGTTTCAAGCTTCCACGTGCTTTTTTCACGAAATTAATTTTTTTTCAAAATTGGCAACATTTTGCAACTTTTTTGCAATTTTTTAAACGAATTATTAACCAAATTTAATCTACCTGGTCTGAAATTAACCGCTTTTCAACAAGTCACAAATTGTAAAAATTTAAATCCTCTATCTAAAGTTGCCTTAAAGATAGCACAAAAAATAAATAAATAAAATAAATAAACATTGTTTAAAAAATGACGCCACGCTTCAAAATGGGATCCCCTTCAAAGAGCCATTGCCTGTCACCAATACAAAACATTTTTCCACATGCCAACCCCTTCTGAATTACGATAAGCATTTCATCTTATTCTACTGGGCTATAATAGTTCTGGAATCATAAATCACAGACGATATAATTTTTCCCAAATTTCCATCTTGACGCACGTATGTTTCAGTTTGATTTTAAGGACGAATGTGATAGGAAAAGTGACATTTGTTCGACTTAATCTTTCCCGTAGATCATTACATAATCGTTACGATCCGTAGCACCGTTCACGTATCGATATTGAGCGCATGAAATTTTTTAACATCCAAAACGCCTGATTAATATTCCCAACGCCGAATTGGTTTCAAAATCGAATACCATTGTGTCGTTCGCAAATAAATGGCGATATATTGTGAAACGGACGTGCCCGACGAGCGAAATTAATTGGAACAAAACAAGAGTTGCGTCCGAGACGATTAATAAGTGTAAAAATAAAACGGCGAGGCAGAAATGCAAGGTGGGTCAGGAAATATCTGTTTACTTTTTATATCCTCGAATCAATTACGTGTGTATGGAAATTTTGATAGGGACGTGCCGCTTTTTAACAGCTTTTTACGCTTAAATTGATCCTAGGAATTATTTGTGTTTTCACACGGCGGTGTGAATGTGCGAAAATCTGATTGGTAACTTGTTCAATAACGTTATTTTCTGGATAATAATGTTAGTTGCAGGCATTACGTTCCGTAACACTCAAGGCTGATGGCTATTTTTAGTACGACGGGGATATTCGCAATCCATCCCGTAATTATACATAAATGGCGATAGTAACAAACCAGCTACCAGCCAATAGGGATATCAAAGGATTCAAGATTGAGTACTTGCCACGTGCCGCATTTATCTGTTATTTAGAAACCTATACAGCAGTACTTCAATCGTAGGTGTAAAATTTACAAGAATTTAATGTACACTAGCGGTGGACACGAGACGAGACGAGACGAGAAACGACATGGTCTCGTCTCGTCTCGAAAAATTCCCAAAAATTATGTCTCGTCCCGTCTCGATCTGGTACAGGTCTCGTCTCGTCTCGTGTCTCTAAAAGTCTCGAAATAAATAGACGTATAGGAAGGCTCGCTATAAATGAATTTTATGACGTACCGGCTTATCGCAAGAAGTTAAGGGTCTATTGTGTCTTAATGCTTTTATTGTAGGTATTTTGCAGCCGAATTTCGATTGGAACTTTATATCTTTGCCAGGATCTGAAGTCGCCAGAAACTGAGGAATTCATTATAGCTAGTGGTGGACACGAGACGAGACGAGACGAGACGAGAAACAACATGGTCTCGTCTCGTCTCGAAAAATTCCCAAAAATTATGTCTCGGCTCGTCTCGTCTCGATCTGGTACAGGTCTCTGGTACATTTTCTGGATAATAATGTTAGTTGCAGGCATTACGTTCCGTAACACTCAAGGCTGATGGCTATTTTTAGTACGACAGGGATATTCGCAATCCATCCCGTAATTATACATAAATGGCGATAGTAACAAACCAGCTACCAGCCAATAGGGATATCAAAGGATTCAAGATTGAGTACTTGCCACGTGCCGCATTTATCTGTTATTTAGAAACCTATACAGCAGTACTTCAATCGTAGGTGTAAAATTTACGAGAATTTAATGTACACTAGCGGCGGACACGAGACGAGACCAGACGAGAAACGACATGGTCTCGTCTCGAAAAATTCCCAAAAATTATGTCTCGTCTCGTCTCGTCTCGTGTCTCTAAAAGTCTCGAAATAAATAGACGTATAGGAAGGCTCGCTATAAATGAATTTTATGACGTACCGGCTTATCGCAAGAAGTTAAGGGTCTATTGTGTCTTAATGCTTTTATTGTAGGTATTTTGCAGCCGAATTTCGATTGGAACTTTATATCTTTGCCAGGATCTGAAGTCGCCAGAAACTGAGGAATTCATTATAGCTAGTGGTGGACACGAGACGAGACGAGACGAGACGAGAAACGACATGGTCTCGTCTCGTCTCGAAAAATTCCCAAAAATTATGTCTCGGCTCGTCTCGTCTCGATCTGGTACAGGTCTCGTCTCGTGCCTCGAAAAGTCTCGAAATAAATAGACGTATACAGATGGTACTTTTATAAATGTATACTCTTTTGATAACATTTACTAATTTTCTTGAACTACCTATATAGGTGTGGTAAAGTTGAATGTACAGTATTGATGTTATGTTTTGATAAAGAATATTTCATTTTTAGAAAATATTGAATTAAAGAAATTAAATTATAGAGAACAGGTACAAAAGCGAGAATAAATATCATTAATAAATAGACTTGTTAGGATACGAACTACAAAACAAAGTTATTAAATAAACTTATAAAATAAACTATATATCTTTATAAGGACAAATAAGAAATTAATATCATCTGTATATTATATATTATATGTGAAATTGGTATTATTTGATAGAGTTATCAAATTTTATAAGTAAAATTACCTACCATAATTTTAGTAAAATGTGCTGGTAATGGCATAACCTACCTATTTACCTCATATTATCGCTCTCAGAAATAAAAGATATTGTGATTAATGAAAACATACGTTTTCGACATAAAATTAGAGAGCACTAATTAGCACCTATGTTTAGAACTATTTGGAACGGTAATAGTCAGATCAGCTATAGTTTTATTTTATCCAATTCGGGATATGTCTCAACAACACCAACAACATCGCACCGGGAACTTGTAAACTGGAAATTTCATTTATGCCTACCAAGATGTTCATCTATCAGAAAAGTTGTTAGATTTGGGAAACTACGCTACTAATGAATGAACCAATGAATGAACATTACTGTTAAATATGTCCATTACCTCAGATCAACGTTTCACACCACTGTCCGTCTGTCTGTTGTATAATAAACCCTTCCAAAATTCTAAGAAAACGACGGGCTAATTATAAATTTTACTCCCTTACTGGACAATGGCACGGTTTAATCCTGACCCTTTATTAGGTATCCTTTTACCTGCGCTTTCGTCCTCATTGCTATGGAGTTTGGTGGCTTTTCATTTTGCAAACGAAAGAAAATTCTTAAATTGTAATTCCTCTTCGGGACTTTTCGAGACGAGACGAAATTACGTCTCGTCTCGTCTCGTCTCGAACCAGACGAGACTGGTCTCGTCTCGTGTCCACCACTAATGTACACCATTTCACTGTTTGAGAGTCAGAAGGTTAAGGAGAAGTCTCCCATCAAGGATATCGGAGCGTTTTCATAAATCAAATTAAATTTTTCCGGCGCAATAACCATACAAATTCGTTATAATTTAGGCAAAGCGGTAATTAAATCCTTATAAAGTGGTATTAAGTTGGTGAATAATCGCTAATGACACGGCTGGGAAGCGAGACAAGGCCGAGACCCAAAAAAGAACTCCGTATTTATTTAAAATAATAGAGTAATTTTATAAACAATGTGTTGCACATACACATAGTACGTACGGACAACAAACAAATACACACAACACGGCTAATGCTTCGTTGCATTTGTTGCAATACCGGTGGCGATAAATAGCCGGCTTATCAGTTTTGAAATCTGCGTTTAGTTAAATGATATATAAAATGGATTCAAGGAAAGTGAAAACCATTGTTCTGGTGACCTGGCATGAGGACTTAAAAAATTTACGGTGGAAAAGACATAGGAAACGGAACGAAGAACGAAGTTCACAGATTCGTACTGGAATCGCAACCTTATTGAACGAAAACACTCATTATACGGTTTTGGTGACTTAATTTCATGTAATAGTTAACAGATTTCTTGCAATTACACTTCCTCCGTCCTCTATTTAAATTCTTACTTTAACTTCCGACTGCAATGTTCCCATTTTTAATTCACATACGAATGTCTTCCACTACTCGAACGGTAGGTAATTTTGACGTGATTTTATTGCTAAATTCAGATTAATAACAAAGTAATACCGATAGAATTGCAATTTCCAAGTAAATTTGTTTTCAATCAGTTTGTATCAATATTTGGTCTACCTGTGATTTTAAATAGTAGGTGCTTAATTAGGGTCAATACCCAAATAAAATAGCCCCATGGCATGCCAGGCTGAAAGGTAGATTTATGGGTAAGTAATATAACAGACACACGTCAAAATTTCTAACTTTTTGCATATAACTTTTTTTTATGTACATTTCTCAAAGATATGTTTTATACAAAAGTCGTTCACCTCTATAAGGGCAACAAAAAACCTAAGTAACGTTTTTCTCTCAGACGCGAAATAAAAAAAATTTTTTTTTTAAAAACTTTTTTTCTGTACATTTCTCGAAAAAATATTTTATATAAAAGTCGTTCGCCTCTATAAGGACAACAAAAAACCTAAGTAACGTTTTTCTCTCAGACGCGAAATAAAAATTTTTTGTTTTTTTTTTGAAAAAAAAAACTTTTTTACATTTCTCGAAAAAATATTTTATATAAAAGTCGTTCGCCTCTATAAGATCAACAAAAAACCTAAGTAACATTTTTCTCTCAGACGCGAAATTAAAGTTTTTTGATTTTTTTTTTTGAAAATAACTTCAATTTCATTGCTTACTATCTTGGTATAACTTTGTGCCAAATATAATTCAATTAAATTTTATTTTAAGATCATATTCTGTTTTATTTAGTTGTTGGCGCACCTACACATACTAACGTGAGTTTGTATATTTTAACATTATTTTCTCGAAATGAAAAACTTTTGATAAACATAACTTTATTCGTAAAGTTATTAATTAAATGTAAGTACAGGATAACAATACGTAGTATGCCCATTTTTTGTAGTGTAGCTGGTGTAAGGGTGACGTTTAGTCAGGAACGTTCTTGATAATCCCCAAATACAAACAACTAATTCTTGATATATCAAACTGCCGACGTTTCGTTCATTATTATGAACATAATCATGGCTCTAAAACTATAAATATGTTAAGTATTCTTATATAACAAAAAAACATGTCATCAAGATAAACATTTGACATGTTTGACATTTGATAACTGTATATTGTCACACGCCTGAGGGCCTGGGGCTCTGGTTGGGGGTGGTAGCTCGGTGGAGACTAAAGAGAAGACATGGTGAAACAGACAATATTTATTGGAGCATTAAATATAGGGGAGAGAACATCATAACACAAAATTAAGGCAAATGAGCGGATGGCAAGAAGTGAGAAAAAGGTCAAAGGGAGGTGGTTGCTTACTGTTGGATGACGAAGGGCAGCAGGCGCGAGGCTCCTCCAATTAGCGGCATGCCGAAAGGACGGGCTCTCAGACGGGCAGCGTGACGTGATCGTTATGATCCCCCCGTATAAATATATGCGGGATGTTTATAAACGTGATGTCCTACCTGTCCGAGAGTCGTATCGTCCTTCGGTTTAAGGTCGCCTCGGTGCCGAATAAGCTTAGACGGCGACCTATTTTCGCTAATTGGGGCCGCATCGCGACAATATCAATTGTTTAAAAAAATTTATTAGAAGGCCATTATAAATAATAGAAACGTTCGAAATTTTGAGTGCTAAACTAGTGTCAAAAAATGATAAAATCTGTAATATTTGTTTTGAAAATGTGATAGTTTTCATCTGTTCCATTCTTTAAGGGTGATGTTATTTCAATTGATTTCTGTACGATTTTAACAACGTTGTAGGATCTCTTCATCATTTTGTGAATTGTGTATATTATTTTTCCTATACACATCCGATCATTTCTGCTGGTCTATGTCAGTTTCAAGCTTGAAATAAGGTGTCCGTAACCACAAAACTAACTATTTAACCCAGGAATGATAATTTTAAATGACTCTATTATGAATTACATTCACATTTTTCATTTCCGAAACCTTACAGCGTTACTTTCAGTTCTCCTTAGTTTTTTACAAGCGTATACCGTCAGGATCCGTATTCAAAGGTCGCGCTTTTCATTATATTTTCTCTCTTCCTCTCTCCGCGCTTTAAATGTTATTATGATCATCCAGTCGGCATCATTATTGTAAAATCCCGCAAAAAATACGGTTGATCGTGATTATATTTCGTGTTTGGTTTCGTAGAGCTGACATTTCCAAATGCCAATCTGTATCTCAAGCATCTAAAACAATTATAAGCGTTTAATTATGCACGGTGCTTCTCTTATCGCCGTCGACCGGTACCATTACAATTAATTAGAAATGTTTCCATGTCGTATATATTTGCTTGCGTACATCATATACGATGGCGAGGACTCGGGATAACGGGAGAGTGGAAATTACATTGGAGGATATGCGATGTAATGGCGTTTTAACATTTATGTAAGGATGATCATATCACTGCATATTTTTAGCAATGAAATTTTCTTAAACTTTTGAAGATTCAAAGAATCAAAGAAAACATGTATATAAAGTTGGCTTCTGGAAACTTCCTAACGAGGTAGATTCCGGAACTGATGGATTTCCGGCAAACAACAATAAACTCAGTACATTTAAAACAAATTTAAACGGCACTGCATATAAAACTAGTTTTAAAATTATTACTTTAAAGATGAATACCCAGACAGCACAGAGACGTCTTTAAGACGTCTGATAGATATCACCATTAGCCAGACATCTCAAAGATGTCCTGTGGCGTCCGAAGAACGTCATTAAAGTGTCCATTTCATGTTATTTGTTACAAAACGGTACTAGGTCAAGGCATTAAAAAGACAAGTTTACGACGTTCATTTTTCGTCTTTAAGACGTCACAAGGACGCCTTCTTCACGTCTGTAAGACGTCGTAAAGATATCCTCTAATTTCTTAGTGACGTCTTTAAAATGTTCTTTTTATGTCCATTTCATGTTATTTGTCACAAAACGGTACGTCTCAAAGATGCCTTCAAGGCATTAAAAAGATGTCCGCAAATCCGTAATGACGTCCAAAAGACGTCTGTTTTAAGACTTTGTTTATACAAAACTACGCCTTTAAGACGTCTCTAATACGTCTTTAAGACGTCTCTAATACGTCTTTAAGACCTCTGGCTTACACCTATAAGACGTCCATTTTTTTACTCTGTTTTTTGAGTTTATTTCATTAAAAAAAAATTTTTTTTACCATATGAAAAAATAAAATAGCTTGCACGCGTTAGTTTCTTTTACCCCTGATATTTTCGACATAGTCAATAGCCTATATAGTAATATAGATAGATAATTTTTTCTTCCAATATTTTTCCATTCTCGGTTTTTCTCCATTTTCAAATAAAAGCTATGAAAATTTCTTATTGTGGTCATTTTCCACTTTAACCCGACTCTGCCTTTGACATGACCGCCACGACAATATTTTTCAATTCCTTTATCTCATCTCCTTGTAATAATTATAATCTTCCAATGTAAATGTATGTAAATGAGAAGACTCGCATAATTGGTGTGTATGCCAAGATGGAGATTAAGCGAGAAATCTTATATTCTTGTCAATTATAAGAGAAAATTGACTTGTTTTCATTTTTGCCACGATAATTATTAGTTTGTTTTGCAGCTATAAAACACAATGACGTAGAAACGTCTCGTTTGCGCTGAAATATTTAAAATTATTTGAAATGTGTTGCTTTTGTGAGTTCAAATGTGTTTAAAATGTGAAGAAACCTATTCGGAGGATCGAATCACGAACATGGGGAATTACCCTTGTAGTCAATTTATGACATACCAAAGGAGACGTTACATATATAGCGCATTTGATCGATGTAGTGATGAAGATGAGAAATGGCTGCTCAGCTTCAGCTCAGTCGTGAGTAATGATTACGGTTGTGACACGAACTCATAAGCGTCAAGCGATAATTTGTGGAAGGGAAGTTGCGTTAAATCTGTTGGTTATCAGTTAGAATTCAATATCGTTATCGTTTAATCCCTTTACCTCTCTAATAGGCTTGGTGCTATTCGAGCACCCCCCTTTCCATATAACTTAATGCTGTAAGGTTTGATGATGTCACCGTAAATTATGGTAAAGTTATGATGTCTTCTTTTGGAAATTCCTCGACCACTTTCTGGCACACTCATGATTCACTCGAATTTATTTGGATCATCGCGTCGTCCCACAAACTTTACGGTACATTCCTGCGGCTGGCAGCAGTAAAATAAAAATAAAAAAGAGAGTAACGTCACACCCACTGTTACAATTCGGTAAAGGTTCCTTCGTCTCTTTAATTTTATTTTTTATTTTCGCTCGTTCTGTCACACGGGCCGAATTTATTTCGTCTAACACACCTTTTTCCGTAATACGTTTTCTACACAATGCCGTGATTAATGGTCGTTTATATATAGAGTTTCTTCTCTTTTTCTCCTCCTCCTCCTCCTCGTTGTGGATTTATAGCGGCCGGTATGAATATGCACAAATCTTTTTGTGCGTAAGGACTATTTGTCAAAAGTTGCGCCATTTGGGGCGCGTAAACACACGATCAAAATATGAATTGACAGCGTTTAATCGCGCACAAATCGGTTACCGACCGACCGGGAGGGAGGGAAAAAGGAAGATTAATGGTCCGAAGGAAGAAAACAAATAACGGCAGAGGAACCGACAAAGAGGAGAATGGCTTATTCCTTGCTGGATTGTAACAAAAATTAGGTACAGGAATTAACGCTCTAAGCACTAAAATAAACGTACCAGTTATATTACAATCTCCCTTGCGTCAAATAACACCATAGTGCAACGTAACACCATCTACAATAAATTCCTATTAATAAAAAATTTAAAATACTCCTCTGTCGTAATCTATATCACTTTCGCATCAGCATATATTACAGTGAACTAATACATATTAATATTTTTCACAAAAATCCCCCCGTCAACCACATGGCACTTTCATTAATATCCTTTCGTAATCTCGGCCCGCTAATAAATTTCGTTAATTGTGACAAACACCTCCTGGTTTATTATCATCACAATAATTCTCGCTCGGCGCGACGAGTCGCTAGATTAATTAAAATACAGCGGCGGAGCATGTAAGAAATGGGAAAAATATCTTAGGATCGAATTGGAAAAAGATAGCTTCATAAGTAATAAATAAGCGAAAATAGTACACAACGTAAGACTATTATAAAAAAATCGTGATGTGTTCATCAGAGTACTATATAGGGGTTAATTCAAGCAACAAACCGAAAAACGACAAGTAGCTATAAAGTACTCATCACAGTAGATTTAGCCTAAACGTTACAAAACTTTTTTATATATTATATCTAATGTAGAATAGGTACTCAAAATTTTTTTAAAAATTGTTGGAGCAGATTTCGGGAAAAATTCAAAAAATTAAAAATGATACAAATTGCCTTTCACAGAAGATTTTGCAAAAACGCTAGAAAAGTTTATTTTATAACAATTCAATGGCAGAATAAATATTCTAAATTTAAAATAAATTCTTGTAGCAAATTTTGAGAAAAATTCAAAAACCGAAAAACCACAAGTATAAAGTGCTCTTCACAGAAGATTTAACAAACCCTTTTATGCATATTTAATTGCACAATAAATTTTCAAAGTTTAAAAAGAACTCTTGGAACGAATTCCGAGAATAATAAAAAAACCAAAAATCGACAAGTATAAAGTATGCTTCACAGAAGATTTAGCCAAAAACGTTAGAAAACTTTTTTATACATATTCAATAGTAGAATAAATATTTAAAGTTTAAAAAAAAATCGTGGAGTGGATTTCGAAAAAAATTGAAAAAACCGAAAATTGACAAGTATAAATTGCCCTTCACAGAAGATTTAGCCAAAATAGGTAGAAAACTTTTAAATACATATTTAATCGTACAATAAATATTCAAAGTGTCAAAAAAATTCTTGGAGGGAATTTCGAGAAAAATTCAAAAAACCGAAAAATGACAAGAGTAAACTACCCTTCTATCCTGGCCTATTTTAATGAAAAGCTTATTTCCACGTCCTGGTATGGTACAATGTCTAAATACAAAGGTTTGACCGTTGGTGGTTTTTGGTTTTTGAGAAAATCCTACCACAGACATACATACATACACACACATACATACATACAGACGGTTTTCCAAAAACATGTTTTTTGGACTCAGGGGACCTCAAAACGTTCAGAAATGCTAATAACTCAATTTCAAAAAATCGACCCGATTACAATACTCTCATATGAGTACCTCATATGAGAAATTAAAAAACAAAAATCGACAAGTATAAAGTATGCTTCACAGAAGATTTAGCCAAAAACGTTAGAAAACTTTTTTATACATATTCAATAGTAGAATAAATATTTAAAGTTTAAAAAAAAATCGTGGAGTGGATTTCGAAAAAAATTGAAAAAACCGAAAATTGACAAGTATAAATTGCCCTTCACAGAAGATTTAGCCAAAATAGGTAGAAAACTTTTAAATACATATTTAATCGTACAATAAATATTCAAAGTGTCAAAAAAATTCTTGGAGGGAATTTCGAGAAAAATTCAAAAAACCGAAAAATGACAAGAGTAAACTACCCTTCTATCCTGGCCTATTTTAATGAAAAGCTTATTTCCACGTCCTGGTATGGTACAATGTCTAAATACAAAGGTTTGACCGTTGGTGGTTTTTGGTTTTTGAGAAAATCCTACCACAGACATACATACATACACACACATACATACATACAGACGGTTTTCCAAAAACATGTTTTTTGGACTCAGGGGACCTCAAAACGTTCAGAAATGCTAATAACTCAATTTCAAAAAATCGACCCGATTACAATACTCTCATATGAGTACCTCATATGAGAAATTAAAAAACAAAAATCGACAAGTATAAAGTATGCTTCACAGAAGATTTAGCCAAAAACGTTAGAAAACTTTTTTATACATATTCAATAGTAGAATAAATATTTAAAGTTTAAAAAAAAATCGTGGAGTGGATTTCGAAAAAAATTGAAAAAACCGAAAATTGACAAGTATAAATTGCCCTTCACAGAAGATTTAGCCAAAATAGGTAGAAAACTTTTAAATACATATTTAATCGTACAATAAATATTCAAAGTGTCAAAAAAATTCTTGGAGGGAATTTCGAGAAAAATTCAAAAAACCGAAAAATGACAAGAGTAAACTACCCTTCTATCCTGGCCTATTTTAATGAAAAGCTTATTTCCACGTCCTGGTATGGTACAATGTCTAAATACAAAGGTTTGACCGTTGGTGGTTTTTGGTTTTTGAGAAAATCCTACCACAGACATACATACATACACACACATACATACATACAGACGGTTTTCCAAAAACATGTTTTTTGGACTCAGGGGACCTCAAAACGTTCAGAAATGCTAATAACTCAATTTCAAAAAATCGACCCGATTACAATACTCTCATATGAGTACCTCATATGAGAAATTAAAAAACAAAAATCGACAAGTATAAAGTATGCTTCACAGAAGATTTAGCCAAAAACGTTAGAAAACTTTTTTATACATATTCAATAGTAGAATAAATATTTAAAGTTTAAAAAAAAATCGTGGAGTGGATTTCGAAAAAAATTGAAAAAACCGAAAATTGACAAGTATAAATTGCCCTTCACAGAAGATTTAGCCAAAATAGGTAGAAAACTTTTAAATACATATTTAATCGTACAATAAATATTCAAAGTGTCAAAAAAATTCTTGGAGGGAATTTCGAGAAAAATTCAAAAAACCGAAAAATGACAAGAGTAAACTACCCTTCTATCCTGGCCTATTTTAATGAAAAGCTTATTTCCACGTCCTGGTATGGTACAATGTCTAAATACAAAGGTTTGACCGTTGGTGGTTTTTGGTTTTTGAGAAAATCCTACCACAGACATACATACATACACACACATACATACATACAGACGGTTTTCCAAAAACATGTTTTTTGGACTCAGGGGACCTCAAAACGTTCAGAAATGCTAATAACTCAATTTCAAAAAATCGACCCGATTACAATACTCTCATATGAGTACCTCATATGAGAAATTAAAAAACAAAAATCGACAAGTATAAAGTATGCTTCACAGAAGATTTAGCCAAAAACGTTAGAAAACTTTTTTATACATATTCAATAGTAGAATAAATATTTAAAGTTTAAAAAAAAATCGTGGAGTGGATTTCGAAAAAAATTGAAAAAACCGAAAATTGACAAGTATAAATTGCCCTTCACAGAAGATTTAGCCAAAATAGGTAGAAAACTTTTAAATACATATTTAATCGTACAATAAATATTCAAAGTGTCAAAAAAATTCTTGGAGGGAATTTCGAGAAAAATTCAAAAAACCGAAAAATGACAAGAGTAAACTACCCTTCTATCCTGGCCTATTTTAATGAAAAGCTTATTTCCACGTCCTGGTATGGTACAATGTCTAAATACAAAGGTTTGACCGTTGGTGGTTTTTGGTTTTTGAGAAAATCCTACCACAGACATACATACATACACACACATACATACATACAGACGGTTTTCCAAAAACATGTTTTTTGGACTCAGGGGACCTCAAAACGTTCAGAAATGCTAATAACTCAATTTCAAAAAATCGACCCGATTACAATACTCTCATATGAGTACCTCATATGAGAAATTAAAAAACAAAAATCGACAAGTATAAAGTATGCTTCACAGAAGATTTAGCCAAAAACGTTAGAAAACTTTTTTATACATATTCAATAGTAGAACAAATATTTAAAGTTTAAAAAAAATTCGTGGAGTGGATTTCGAAAAAAATTGAAAAAACAGAAATTTGACAAGTATAAAGGGTCCTTCACAGAAGATTTAGCCAAAATAGGTAGAAAACTTTTAAATACATATTTAATCGTACAATAAATATTCAAAGTGTCAAAAAAATTCTTGGAGGGAATTTCGAGAAAAACTCAAAAAACCGAAAAATGACAAGAGTAAACTACCCTTCTATCCTGGCCTATTTTAATGAAAAGCTTATTTCCACGTCCTGGTATGGTACAATGTCTAAATACAAAGGTTTGACCATTGGTGGTTTTTGGTTTTTGAGAAAATCCTACCACAGACATACATACATACACACACATACATACATACAGACGGTTTTCCAAAAACATGTTTTTTGGACTCAAGGGACCTCAAAACGTTCAGAAATGCTAATAACTCAATTTCAAAAAATCGACCCGATTACAATACTCTCTCATATATGAGAGAAAGTAAAAAGAGTGATGTAACCAATAAATATTTGTTTATACTGTTTGTGTACTTAATGTATGAAGTGTACTGAGTGTAATTGTAGTTAAAGTTATATATTATATTGTTAATGTTCCCCTAATGGCGTTAGGACTTTTTGAATATCAGTAAATTCTGTCGAATTATAATAGGTTTCATGCCTGTGCGATCATTAAAGTCTCCTCAGTTTGTAGCTCTACTTTTGATCTTCAGTAGAAATTCCTAACTTCAATTTGTACTTCCACTTACAAATTAAAACTTTAACATGTTACACTCCCCCAAATTCGCTAGACGACATACCTATAATGTCGGAAGGATATTCTATCTTACGCCATTGCTCGGAGAACGAGCTCGTTTCAAATTTCGTTAATAAAAATAACACTCTTCTCCTTGTTAATCCGAATACCGGGAAGTTGCTTCATTTCCATAAATCACATCGAGGTCATCTCCTCTGAGGATGTGTCGGTCCTTAACACTCTCCGAAGGAACAATCGAGAGAAGAATACGACCGGCGTGAAGAAACGTTGTAAACTTAGACAAAAATCGATGGAATCGTTACGTTTTCGGAAACATTAGGTTACTTCCATATCTATCTGCATGTACCTACGTATTTTTCTCTAGCGGCCGCTCGCCTCGCTCACGATGACCGACCGAAAACGGAAAAGCGTTACCGGATCAGATAAGCTCCTATTGTAATAATTATAAATAGGGTATATGAAGGATGTGAAATATGGACTCGGAGTCGCCTTAAAACGTGAACAGATGGCAAGTGGAACAATAATGCCGTTTAAAGGTATCGTGATTGGTATTGTCTTTCGAGTGTGGGAAATCGGACGTGAACTCTGGCCCGTTATCAATCAGGGAGGGTTTTCCTCGGGAACTGACGAGATCACATCTATGGGGACTCCACATGGAGAAATAGCGACGAGTCATGGGAATGACAAACAATTTACCAACAAAATGATAGAAACATTTTGTCCACCCATTTTCCTAAAACTGGATGTAGATGTAACTGAATTTTGTGCTGCATTTCACAATTTTCAATTTCAAAATCAAACATAATTTCTAACCGTCTTTTAAATACTTGTTTTATACTCAGCCGATTTTTGGTTGGAATATTTTAAGCGTTTCTAAAAATTGCGCGCAATTGATAGATAGAATAAGAGAGACCGCGCGCAATCGGCCTTCGTCCCCTAAAATTTTCTGAAAGCCCGGTATACACCAAATTCCGTTTGGCTAAGTATAACTTAATTATGTCACCTTTAATAATAATGTACAGTACATTTATAAAAAACTGAACTTTTATTTTTTATAACGTAGCCAATAAAACCAATAATTAAGCCAAATTGAACGAACTAAATATTTTCTAACAAAAAAACTATAAAAGTCTGCGTCGGACCAGACGGTGCAAGTGAAACTTCTTTTGCCATACGACACACACACACACACACACACACACACACACACTCGCCGCGGAACCAGTCTCCGTGCGCCGTGGGCTTTCACCTCTTCCGGTGTCTCCATGTTCTCATCTGAGGTGAGGTGAGGCACGACGCCTCCTCACTTTTCTCTATGTCCATGTCACATAATTAAACAATACAGCTCACCATTTTCTCGCCGTTTGAGGTTAGGTTTGGTGTCAGCTGGCCGAAAGTCTAGACGCTCTCCGGTGTTGCCACGTTGACCTTTTTAGTCCTCTTTTAGAAGAGGTACACTTTACGCGCATTCTGGCAACACGCCGGCTTTGTCCTCGAATTACTTATCACGCGTGACGCGGTTTTTCGACCAATACCCCATCCCAATGTATACAACGTGCGCAAAGAAGTTTCACTTCAAAAATTTATGTTAGTTTTGATAAAAGTTTTAAGTATTAAGCAAAATTTGGTATATCGGAGTTTTAGACAGTTTTTAAGCACTTTTTGAAATAACTTTCTTAACAAAACTATGCCTATACAATTTTTGTAATTATGGAACTAGTTAGCTAATGGTAGGATGCGTAGGAATGATGGTACAAAAGAACTAAATTAATCAAAAAGGAAGATCTTAGTTAGTACTACCAATAATAAAGTAGCAAAGTAGAAAATAAGGGCGGAGGAAGTTTGGGCCGCGACCAAGTGGGGACGATGTGCTGATGGGAATTTTGGGCGACATGACCGTAAAGGTTGTTTCATTGTACAGGTATTTTGGGCGGTAAAGAAATTTAACCATGGCGCATTGATGTTTGAATTAGGAATCTTTATCACGAAAATGTTAAAAGGCAAGAAAAATATGCAAACTACGGGAAATCCCTTCTAAAAAGGCAAGAGAAATCCTTGCTGACCGTTCGTACCGATACACTTCCTACCTACCTGTCTTAGGACGCGGCCCAAATTTCTTGCTTTGCTGTTTTAACATAAAAGCAGACAGTAGGTCCATTTTTAGCAAATTGTTTTTTTAATGCCCATGGCAAGCCTGACGCAATGGTAAATTTATAGGCACGATACTGGCATAAAAAATATTAGTCAGGTCAAAAAGGCTAATTTTTAACACGCAGGTTAAAAATTTTCTAGGCGATTGAGAAAATATAGAAGAATATTTACTGATAATCAAATAATATATAAATTAAATAAATAATAAATAATTAATTTCGATAAATATAATGCTTTTTAGACCTCAATGCAGTATTTAAATAGTCTAGTAGGGGAGAGTGGGGCAAGTTGACAAGATTAAGCAAAAGCAACCAAAGCAGTACAGTACATAATAACCCTCGTGCTGTAATTCCCTTAATACATATTGCTTAAAATATTGGAGATATTTTCATTATTACTGTCATACTCAGAAATACGAAATACGAAATAAGAATTAAATAAAAGTATTCCTGGTAAAATTAGAAATTTCATATTCTCTTCTATTTTTCTAATTTTTCAGACAACTTCCCTTCGCCCTTTTTAAATTGTAATGTTCATTCCTAGTAATTTGAAATTTCTAAGCTTTATGGATTAGAATCTAGAATAAATTCTAGAATTTCTGGAATTTAATTCTTAAAATTTATTTAAAATATTTTTAAAATTTATTTTGGACAGATACAACAATGTATCCTAAATTTCAAATTGAGATTAAAAATGAGATAAATCCTTATATAATTAAATAGATAACTTATATGCTATATCTCTGGGTTTTAGAAGGTTGCAAAGAAAATATAAGTAACAAAAATAACACTATGAAGTTAATATGACAATACCGTGAAATTAAATCCATATTTCGAGTTTCATACAAATTACAGGTATTCCTTGGAATTACCTCTTTAAAACGCAATAACTCTACCTGCGACCTTCCCTTGCTCGGCCATCGATTATCGTTAAATCCAGATTTAGGGCACTAACGATCGTTTTTACTAAGACGCACTTATCACTTTACAGAGTGAACGTTTCCCAGAAGAATAATGATTATTTCAATTTCGTGCATGTTGAGGTTCCTTTTGACGCATTCATTCTTGCAGTAGCTAGCTGTGTGGTGTTCAGATCGTTCAGATTGGTGTAATAGTGATTGCGATTTATACGATTTAGTGGTGACATTTAGAGTGGAGACGTGGTAAGTTATTTAATTGTTATAGCCGCGTTACAAAGCTTCATGTACGAGACAGAAATGCGTGTCACTTTCTGAACCTGTGGGCACTTTCCAAATGACGTTCTTTAAATAATATCGGTAT
This sequence comes from Cryptocephalus moraei, assembly GCA_946251905.1. Classification (NCBI taxonomy): domain Eukaryota; kingdom Metazoa; phylum Arthropoda; class Insecta; order Coleoptera; family Chrysomelidae; genus Cryptocephalus; species Cryptocephalus moraei. The sequence continues at coordinate 15,836,491 of OX276465.1, read as the reverse complement.
AATATGTAATAAATGAAAATTATAAACAACTGCAACAAGTTATTAAGAAGTCAGGATTGGTTGGAAAATACTCGTATGTGCAATTTCCAATTTTGATAAGAAGGTTCGGTTAATTATAGGCTATTGACTATGTCATTTAATAAGAAACTAACGCGTTAAGGGAATTTAATTGGTTCATATGGTCAATTGACCTCTAAAGATGATATAAATAGAAGAGTGAAGAATGCTCGGTTTTTTTGGCTATAACTAAAAAATTATTCATTTTTAGTAAATATTTTAGGGAAGTTTTTTATTTTTTTTTTTAACAAAATACATAATTACATCCAAACAACAATGTTATAAAATCGAAAAAAAAATCTTTTTTAAAATTTTTGACTATAAATTTCTTCTGAGCATAAACTAAAAATACACCCAATTATTTAAGAAAAATAATTTTTCTCTAAAATTTTTAGGTAGAAACGTCGTAATGGAAGTGTGTTAGTAAATGGACGATTTTGGAGATAAGAAACATGTCGAGCTTCGAGACCATAAAAATTTTTATCAAGATTTTCAGCATTATTTTTCTGGAAAATAGCTGCCCTTTTCGAAACGGAATAAGAATACATATTTCATGTATATTCTTCAATTTTTCGTCATTTTTGGTCAAAGTCTCCATAGTGTTCAGTACAAAAAGTTAAAGTTGAATGGGACATTTCTACCCTCAACAACCCTTAAAAATTACATTTAATTACAATAATTGTAATTAGTGCACAAAAGCTTGTTAACGGTCTAAATTTGGATCGGAAATTTTTTGATTTGAGAATAATAAAAAAGATAATTATTTTTTCAATGAATTTAAAAAATCTCAAAATATAAGCATTTTTCGATAGTTGTTCGTTGAAACTTTTCTGCTTATTTTGGGCCATCTGTTCTCCCCCTGCTTTGTCCATCTATAGATATAATTATCAAAGTAATTAATAAAGCTATTAGTAATAAAGTTATTACCTTTATCAGTCCGTCAACAAAAATTGTCAGAAATAATATTACAAAGGCAAAATAATTACCAACGTGGATAGAACTCAATTTTAATTTGATACGACTTAATCAAGATTATGTTATAAATGTGACACAATCACAAGAAGTTTACGAACATTAACAGACCAATTTTACAATTTAAATTGAGTTAGGGAATTGCATATATACCCATATGACTTGAAAAGATGGACTGAAATGTCAACAAATTTAGGAATGTACATAAACGAGACATAAAAAGTTCAACCTTCAATTATCCGTTACCTAATACTTCCTTTAGTATCTGAAGGATTTGAAGCAAATTTAAACAATTACAATTTTCGAATTGACTTCCCACACTGATGAGCACTTACACAGTTTCTAAAGAAGAGTATATATCCTTACAAATCTTTCCATATAGAATTAGTTAACGGTGATTAAAACAAAAATTCTATAGCGACTGTGGATATGTGTGGATATATTAATGATTGAGACCAACATCTTTACTACACTCTATTCAAAACAAATCCCGATGCACGTCATTCTGATGACGTCAGAATCATCTAATACTACCAACTTAATATAGTCACAGGACATCCAAATTGATGTGTTCCGTGTATAATTGCCAACCTAAAATATACACGGAACAAATAAATTGCGATGGGTTAGAACTATATTAAGTTGGTAGTATTGGATGATGATGCATCGGGATTGGCTTTGAAAACAGCGTACCAACTACGATATTGTGTTACCTTTGTCGACAAAAACGCCATTATTTAAGACGAAACAAACGTTTCCCTGTCGTACCTTTCCGGTTTTCTCCTCAAAACTCCTTCGTATGTCACTTAACCGATCTGACTGTAATTTGCTTTCACTTCAACCCACCACCCACGGCAGATGGTCCAGTATTTTGTCGTGTAAACCGCTCCAGTTTTCACCTCGTTAACATTAAAAATTTCGACACGGGGGCAGTTTTTTCGCATCACCTCCATCAATAATTCATGAACGGTCCCGGAAAAAACGTTCGATCGAATAACTCTCGTGGAGAACGAGAGCAGCTGGTCGACTCTTCGCAGAAGATGACTTGCGAAACGCCATTTATGTGAGCAATGAAAAAGCCTAATAGGAGTGATTCGATAATACAGAGAAAAAAAAACATAAACAAGACTGTTACGCTCTCAAAAGTGTGATAGATGAACGGGACGATTCGTGGCTTCGGTTGAAATAGAAAATTGATGTTGGACACTTCCTGTACTGTTCAGAAACGAGCTGTCAGGTCGACTCTGTTGTGCTCCTAACTGTCGTTAATGAAATGTGTGCTAAAAGCTTTTCATGATTTGTCTAACCATTAATCACATCATGCGCGATTAATTTAGCGTTGCATCGCTACTAGTGACAGTATTTTGGTAATTTACCAACGAGTACTAATTCGCAGATGGCGTAATTTAAGTCGCAATAAACGTTGTTCGACATCCACACACATATGTAAGTATGTACAAACACTAGGCTTGCCGTGTTTGCGTACAAAAATGGACGTTACATTTTCTGAAGAAATATTCGGAAGGCAAATATTTAACTACTTCACAAATTTCACCAACGAAAACGTCGATAATTTTCTTAAAATAAAATTTATGCTCAAATCAACAGATCTGAGGTTGAGTATCAGATATTCGGTCGTTGCCATAGGTAATAGAATATTTCCCTTTCTTCTTTGCGTTTATTTGGTGTGAGAACTTAAGAGCTCCAGCCACAGAACAATTACAAATAGCGTAAACAATAATAATAATTTCCTTCACACTTTTTGAAAACTGTTAATTCGTAAAATTCATAAAGTCACACCATAAATTTTACTCAATGAGTGTTTACTTAGAGACGTCCAGAAAGGTCTAGGAGGTAATAAATCATTTCTTCTTTAATAAGATATTGGCGGCAGGCCCGAGACGGTTTTTATTGCACAATTAGCGTAGCGGCGGTCTTTTGAGGTAAGCCGCCGTCCGATAAGGGTAAACACGTTTCGCGCTGCTGTTTACATTTATCGTTACAATATCATGTACAAAACAGTAATAAACAACACAATCTTCATATTTCTTGATATCTCGTAAAATAATAATTTAGCAGGGAATAAAGTGATGTCTGTGATGGGAAAATGATTAAAAGTAATGAAAAATAGATCCCTGAATCATCTAAGATATGCAGATGATGTACTTTTGATTGCGTCCAACTGGAGGGAGCTACAATCAATGATAAACGAACCTCATGAAGAACCACTCCACAGAAGCTTAAAAATGAACCTCAAAAATATCATAAATATATTCTTACCATATATATATGCCAAGCTTCGCTGGAGGCGCTGGATAGGTGAGAGGTATCAACATCGAAAAAACGAATGAGCCGGATATTTCATTACTAACTACCTAATTACCTAACTAATGAAATATACAGGGTGTTAGGGGTTTGACTGCCTTTATTTTAATAGGTGATAGTATTCATAAAAACAAACAAAAAAACCTTATATAACGGGGGTTCTAAAACCAGCCGTTTTCGAGAAAAGTCGAGTTATATTATCAAGGCATTTTACCACAACTTGGCAACACCGACAAAAAATGATCCGTATACATGTAAAGAACTGTACAGGGTCAATGTTTCGTAATGCATGCGATAAGTTCGCGGTGTTGCCACACCACGTCATAGCCATTTTATCGAGTTGAATTGATTAGAATTTTTTTTATTCTTTTAAGAAAAAGCTGTTTTGTTAAAAATTAAACATAAATACATTAAAAGAATACATCTTATGATCATTTCATCTACAAAATTATGTGAGATTCTTTAATAAAACTGTATTTTTACACCTTAAAATTAGAAGTTTGCTAATTTTTTTCTCGAAAACGTTTAGTTTTAGGACCCCTGTTATATAAGGTTTTTTTGTTTATTTTGGTCAGTACTATCGCCAGTTAAAATAAAGGCAGTCAAACCCCTAACACCCTGTATATACAGATCGTTGTATTATATATAACATCATATATAATATATATATATATATATATATATATATATATATACAAAGCTATGCTTCCCTTCTCGGTCGTTCCCATAGAGTGCCTCATTTCGATTTATTAATTTTTACCATTTATCTATGCATAATTCTATAATTAACGTTTTCATTCTAACCAAGTGCTTCTATAAACTTCAATGTTCCATTAATTTGAGCTTTAAGATTCCACATTTCCTATTTGCATTTAAAATATGTAAGAGCGATAATTATCCTCGATTTTATTTAAAAATAGTTTTACACTTTTGTTTAAAATTTAATAATTTATTGCCTTAATTTCCAACAGACACTCCTATTGTATTTTGGATAAATTGCAGATTTTTGAAAACTATTTCAAACACTTTAAAATGGCTTGGAAAAATTTGTACCATTACGGTTCGTTAGGCCAATTCGGTATTCAACAAATCTAGGAAAAGAAGTCCCCGGTAAAAGTCCCCGGAAAGAAATCCCCGGAATAAAAGTCCCAGGAAAAAAGTACCAAAGAAAAAAATCCCGGAAAAAAGGCCCCGGAAAAAAGTACCAAAGAAAGAAAGTCCCCGGAAAGTAAAAGCCCCAAATATTATTCAAAACTTCTTCCGGGGACTTTTTTTCCTAAGTACTTTTTTCCGGGGACTTTTTTTCCGGTATTTTTTCCGGGGACTTTTTTTCCGGTTACCGTACTCAACATGTCCAAACTTGCCAAATAAGTAACTGAATACATTTCTCTCATCTTATCGTCCTTTGCAACCATACGCAAACCATTCGTCAAACAAAACATAACCAACACAAGTACATATCTATATCTCTCCGTGTCTCTGTCATGCACTCTCGATTTCACGCCTAGTTTGGCGTGCCAAAAAATTACACAACGAACCCGCCCGAAAAACAGGAAACTTTCTGTTACACTTACCATGGTCAATCGGTATTACTACTACTTCGATTGTTTTCCACTTATTATTAGTTTTGATCCGTCGTGGCTCCATTAAAGCCCGACACACAATGGTCGGAAACGCGAGTTGCATCGACTGGTTCAAAAAACATTTTTCGTCTCATTGTTCTCGCTCAAGGATTTTACATGGTCTACATTTTTTCGCGTTTAGGTAAGATCTGAATCTACAGGTAGGCGACGTCGATGCGACCGTTTGAAGGATGCTTCATTATGAATTAATTAGACGGATACTAATGGGGATAGTGATGGGATTAGAGTGTACATGTCATCAAAAAATCGTTGAAAGAGCGTTTTTATTTTTCATTAATAACAATTGCAGTTTTTCTTAGCAGAAAAAAATCCTCAAAACCCATTTCTTAGTTTTGCATTCCTCGTCGAATGAGCTAACGCTTATATTTTTCCAGGCGGCACATCTCGGCACATCTCGGCACAAGAAGCAGGCAAACGATAAAATTATACCCCAACTCGGCATACATCTAGGCAGGTACCCCATTCTATAGTGCTCATCTCGGCATAGGGTGATGCCCATAGGGTGATCCTTGCTCCCTTGCGTTTCCAACGTACTTTCGAGCGTATGACATGACGTATACGGTGTGCTGCGTAACTAGGATCTACTAGCACTAATTTTGTGCAACAGTCAAGTACAATTACCGTATTACATATCGTATTATCAAGAAGGTACCTCCCTAGATTCATGCGGAGTTATTGAGAGATTATTGTAGTGTGTACCTGCTCGATCCGTTGTGCCGAGATGGGTATATTAGAAATGGACCGACAAGGTGTCGTAAAATTGACCGCAATAAAATGTGCCGAGATGGGATACACCCATTTTTCCGAGCCTTCTAACTATTTTTCGCAGCAAACACACATCTTGACTAGACTATTAGTTAGGTATCATAGGAAATTTATTTCTTTACAAAAAATCTCTTATATAATATTTACCAAAAACGCATAGTTTTTGAGTTATAGACAAAAAACCTAAAAGTGGGGAAACTTACCCCATATCGCAAGGCTCTATTGACCGTACGAAACAACAAAATTCCTTGAACGCATTAGTTCATTTTACCCATGTTCCTTCTTACATAGTCAATAGCCTATTATTAGACTACCAAAGTTATTCATTAGGGAATTGTGGAATGAATCACAAGATGAATTTGATGTAACTCACTGGGCGGAGGACGATTGCGCCCGGCGGTCAGAAAAATTCACCAGTTACGCTAAACCTACCGGACGATTGCGCCCGGGTTATCCCAACGCCATAGGACGATTGCGCCCCACTACCTGAGTCGGTATCCACCTGTAGATAACTAATTTTTCTTACGGGCAATTGATACCGGGTTCCCCCTAATACCACTCATAATAGTTCATAATTTGTTACCCAAAACAAGAAACCATATTTTTTTAAGCTTATTTATTATACACATAACATATGCTTTTCACAAAATGAAACCTATTAATTGCCTTATTTTCAAATAATGATATTAAATGTTTTATATAATTATTTCGGTTTTGATAAGTAGTGTTTTTGATTGATTTCGGTAAATGAATACTTCCCCCGTCCTAATCCCAAGAAGTCTTAATCCCTCGTTAGGGCGCAATCATCCTGTGGCCTTTTTGGGATTCAGTCTACCTGTCGTAGGGTAAACTGACCGCGGGGCGGAATTGACCACCACCCAACTCACTCAATCAACATTCAAAAATTAAACTTTTTTTCAATTTTCCTCCTCTTCTACTTGGAAAATATCATTGTAACGTTACGCCAGACCCATGCGTTAAGCCCCGCGAGCACCAGACCCGAGCGAGAGCGAGAACAAGTGACAGAGATCGACCTTAGAGGACGATCTACGTCTCTTCCACTACAGCGTCCGAGTGAAATAGAGGTCGGCACCGCACAACCAATACGAGCCATGAGCGAGTGAAATATGGAAAATATCAAACTGCCTAAAGTGACTTTTTCCTTCAGTTTTACTTAAGGAATCTCAAAAAACCCTATCTGAAATAACATTCATATCGAAAATTAGTAACTTGATTAGAGGTGAAAGGTTAACACTGATGGACTGATAAATTATTACCACTCAAAATTTGAGTGTATAGTTTTATATCAGATTATATCCCGTTCAGCTAAATATTCATATCTGCACACAGATTGAAATTTGAAGTTGTTGCACTATTTGAGTAGAGCTTGAAGTTTTATGCGGACAAAATATAAAATTTAGTCAATGAGGATCAGCAAATAGCCTTCTGGCTCCAATACTAACGGAATCAATTGGAAGCACTAAGAGTATATTTGGGCCATATTTGATTTTACTGATTAACACCTCAAGTAGGTAACCGAATTTTCTTTTGTGTTTAAATATTGTATTGAAATTAGATGATTTCACAAAAATCTCTGGATTTCCTTATAGGTACTACTGAACTCTTGATCGAAGAAAAATCATTTTCAATTTCACCTGACCTCCCTTGGTCGTTAACCTTCGAACAGGAGGTTTTCATCTCATTTACTATTCGCATGTTAATTGTGGAAATTCGTCGCGTCGCTTACGTTTGTTAAGAACAAAGTCGCTCTCCGGCAGAGCGAATTTCTGAGCGAAAGCGTGTGCATGTTGGCGTTTTCTCTATCATCTTTTCTAAATTAGTTTGTCGTCGTATTTTACCACGTCCAACGAAGACCGTAAATAATTTTTAGATTAATAGACAAAGACGTACCCTGTATATATGTGTGTGAAACTAATCTTGAATTTTCTATCTGTGTCACGAATCATTCGACCTCAATTATATCCATAAAGCTCCGAGTCCGAAAAAACTTTATTCTCTCTCTCTCACTCTCTCCTCGTAACTCTCTCGTTCTCTCTCTCTCTCCTTTTCGAACGGAGACTTACTCACACGTTACGGTTTCATCTTCGGTCTTGATTACTTGATGCTATAATTTTATAGTAATTATTGTTATTATATATTTTAAACGGTTTTGGATGAATGAGCGTCGAGTGTTTTCGTTCGTAAAAGTAGCGTTATCCATACAAGTTGGTATTTCCTGTAAAACTCAAATTTCAATTACGAAACGGGGACGACGAGAGTCTTTGAAAACTCTCGAGATGGACGTTTAATTTTTTTCGTGGGAATTGAATAACTTATATTCTAAGATGTTCATCAGGTTTTCTAATTACTCTATATAGCTAATCAAACTCTTAGAATGCAATATTTAAACACCTTGTTGCCGCAATTGTTATCGTAATAGTAATAAGCAATGGTATGTGCAGTAAATCTTCAGATAACTTTATAAATAATAATGTGCTGACTGCTGTCGCCGGAGTGGAAACAGTGCAATCAGAACGCGCGTAGCGCGTACCCCTTCGTCCCCTTCCGTCGCGCTCGCGAACCGAGCCGATCGCCAAATCGAGCTTTCACTCGGACGCTGTCGTGTGAAAGAGATGGATGCGTCGCAAGGCAACCGCCAAGGTCGATCTCTGTTTATTGTTGTCGCTCTCACTCTAGCTCGCACGCACGCCATATGGGTCTGGCTGTGTGCTGTCGCCGTCGCCGCCGACGGAGTAGATGCGTCATCTCACTCCCGCATTGCTCGCATTGGTCGTGTGGTGCCGGTCTCTCTTTTACTCGGACGCTGTAGCGGAAGAGAGATAGATGCGTCGCATTGTAAAAACGCTAAGGTTCTCGCTCTCGCTCGCACGCATGCGTCTGGCGTAACATTACGATATTTTTTCAGTAACAAAGACGCCAAATTGTATAATTGCTAATTCAAGACGCTCCACTAGTTAATTTTTTAAATGGCACTCATCTTTTTGAACATCCACAGTAATTTCTCCCTTGCTAACATCGTCGTTAAGTAGTGAAATGCCGAGCCTCATTTGCGTCCATAGTTTACTATTACACTTAAAACTTTAATCTCGAGTAACTTACACGTCAAAACAGAGCTTGTTTGATCTCGTAAAATGGTCGACTTAAGTCGATAATTAAATAGTAATATAGCGTATCAGCGTTATGTAATAGTTAGAACTAAATCCTCCACAGTTTATTACGCCATAGGAATTTACTGCATATTGCTCTCTTTATTGTCTAGCCAAATAGGGAGGAGAATTGAATAACTTATATTCTAAGATGTTCATCATGTTTTCTAATTACTCTATATAGCTAATCAAACTCTTAGAATGCAATATTTAAACACCTTGTTGCCGCAATTGTTATCGTAATAGTAATAAGCAATGGTATGTACAGTAAATCTTCAGATAACTTTATAAACAATAGTCGGCAATACCGCTGACGTCCAGCTGTGTGCTGTCGCCGTCGTCGCCGACGGAGTAGATGCGTCATCTCACTCCCGCATTGCTCGCATTGGTCGTGTGGTGCCGGTCTCTCTTTCACTCGGACGCTGTAGTGGAAGAGAGATAGATGCGTCGCATGGCAAACGCTAAGGTTCTCGCTCTCGCTTACACGCATGCGTCTGGCGTAACATTACGATATTTTTTCAGTAACAAAGACGCCAAATTGTATAATTGCTAATTCAAGACGCTCCACTAGTTAATTTTTTAAATGGCACTTACCTTTTTGAACATCCACATCCACAGTAATTTCTTCCTTGCTGACGTCGTAAAGTGGCGAAATGCCCAGCCTCATTTGCTATTACACTTAAAACTTTAATCTCAAGTAACTTACATGTCAAAACGGAGCTTGTTTGATCTCGTAAAATGGCCGACTTGAGTCGATAATTAAATACTAATATAGCGTATCAGCGTTATGTAATAGTTGGAACTAAATCCTCCACAGTTTATTACGCCATAGGAATTTACTGCATATTGCTCTCTTTATTGTCTAGCCAAATAGGGAGGATTTTTATGGTACTTTGTTTCCATCGATCGGTTATGCTACGAGATAATTTATTGCGTATTGATGTTAACAGGTTATTGATCTTGAAGTGTATTATTGTCTACAGGGAGGTAGTTATAATCATATTATAGTTGAGCCAAAGAAAAATATATCTATTTCTTATTTTGTTTATAAGTATATGTTTTGCAATACTGACTGTCCATAGGAAGTGTGATATTTTTTTGTTTTCTGTTTTCATACTGTAAGGGTTGCTTCGGGGTGGATTGCTGGCCGTCTTCACTTCAAACCGTTTATTCGTACTGTTAATTTACAATCTTCGCTCTCGACGCTGCCAAGCGAACCACACCGACTGACACATCGTGCGTGCGTTCCTCTTTTTCAGGGTGGTTGCTAGGACAACAGCGCTAACAATGGAATACTAGATATATATAGGCTTACAATACTGACATTTGTGTGTAATTGTCTAAACATATGGACATCCATGTAAGCCATACGCTAAATAAATAAATACTAACTTGAAGTTAGTTCAAAAAGTCAAAAATATGCATAAATAGTATTATTTTCTTTTCTAGTATTACATACTACGTCTTCATTCAAACATATATACAGGGTCACTCACAGTCGAACAAAATTTTTAAAACTAAGTTTCTTGGGTAATTACTTATTACAACCGCTCTCGTATTTTAAATGAGCCACCTTGTATATTACTGCATTTCCGTTTCAGCATTGCTGGTCGATAATACTTCCCTATTAATTACTGCAGCACTTTTCGAGCAATTAATTGATTTCCTTAGTTTTTCGCGCGAAGCATGATTAATTAAATCTTTATTACCGCTGTATTTGGATTCGTAGAAAGGTGAAATTTTGAGTAAGTTTCAAGAACACCCTGTGTGTTAGTTAGGTCTAAGGGAATTCTATTTAATATATAGATTAATATTGTAAAGCTGACATGCAAGATGAAACAATAATATATTGTAACGTTTATTTTCTAATTTATTTACACTAATACTAATTGTACACTAGACACTACATAATTTATATACACTATTACTAAACTAATTAATTTATATAACACACTTAACTATTTCCTACTAATTAATTTATCTCACTCTTAATTATTAATTTATTTAAACGCTCTCGCTTTCGCTATTTCGCTTGTTTACTATTTACTCTCGCGGCTTCACGTCTACTAATCATCTCCTTTGTCCGCAGCGTTCACATTTATAGCCCCCCCATAATGTATTCCCGAATTTACTAGTATTTGCTCGATAATTCCAGGTCATTCCTTTCTCAAATTAATGTTTACTCAGATACGTCCAGAAAGGTCTAGGAGGTCGGGTAGGTAATAAATCATTCGTCCTTTATTACCCCAATTATGGAGCGTTTTAAACTGGCCGCCGAGGTCCGACAGGAGTAAACACATTTCGCGTTACAATATGTTATTGCTTATAAAAATAGTTATAAATTGAATTGATCGATACTAATGTGTCCATTTATTTTTCAGATGAACCAAACGTGCAAAGTATGCGGCGAACCGGCAGCTGGTTTTCATTTCGGTGCTTTTACATGCGAAGGATGTAAAGTAAGTACCTGATAATACCTACTTAAATTTAAACAAAATGTCATGTGGACTGTTATTAACTATTATTCGTAATATTAATGATATTATTTATTATCGATTCATTAAGCAGTGGAAATTTTAATTAAACAAAAAGCATTAGGTCGCAACTTCAAGGTGATTTCGTAGATGTAAGACTCACACTTTTGATAATGTATGTACGTACACTTATATTAGATTATAAAGCAGCCATTGTTACGTCCCAACGTTAACAAAAAGGACCCTATCGAATCCAATTTGAACGCTTGTCGATCTGAGGAGACTGAATTTTTTTTCTTATTTCCTCAACAGTTGTGAAGTCTCTGAGAGGTTTGTGGAATAGACAATGGAACACCTTAGTGTTTGATCACAGGAATTTTGACACATATCTCAAAAAATTAAACAGTGGAAGGTTGACCGGGTTTGTTGATATAGTGATATAGTGACAGATACCTAATTAGATTCACAACATATTTTAACACTTGATATTCTATCGGTTACAACAATTTCATTGATAAGTGTATTGTTTCATGGGGCACTCGAAACGGTCATTGATTTTCATTAAAAATGAGAGCAATTACAAAACTGCTGTAGTGATGCCCATGATATTCTCGTTTGCGAAAGTCTTGTCTCGTCTCGTCGGCTGCATCGCAATTCCCTCCCTGGTCAACGGGTCGAATTTGGGTTATCGCAATTCCTTCCCGCGGTCAATTTAGCTACATCGCAATTCCCTCCCTGGTCAACGTGCATCATTTTGGTCGCCTGCCGAAGAAGTCTAATGCCGTATCGTCCGCTCGCGATTCGCCCCCATTAGGATTATTAAATAAATCTTTTGTCTGTTTGTTTACGTGTACGTAACGTTAAACGGCGAAACAAGTGTATATCATCGCAATGGTAGTATGATTGGGCAAAATATTTTTCCTTCACATTTTACCAGGCTTAGGACTGGCAGTGTTTTTTAGGCACTGGCATGTTTAAAAAAAATAGCGCAACCTTTAATTTCAGTTGCGGGTAAAGAAGAACGCACAGCCATATGATTTGCTTTTTCAAAATCAATGTAGATTTGTTTGGGGACAACTACCTTATTTAATTTTCTACATTCTAGCACTAAATGGGGAAAAAACGCTCGCATAAGATTCTAGTTTCTTGTCTAGAAGTAAAGTTCCACAAGCGCACAGCACCCTATCACCCATACACCAACGGACAGGCAGAAAGATATGTACAGACCGTGAAGGATGCACTTCGAGCTATGACGACAACCAAAGCCACCTTGCAGTTCCTTCGAGTTCCTTCGACAATACCGCAAGGCGCCGCACGCTACTACAGGTCAGCCCCCTGCTCAGCTGATTCTCAAACGGAACATACGCACTTGTCTGGACCTGGTACGGCTAGACGACATCCAGACCAATGTCATGCAGAAACAACAGGCAAACATGGATTCCAGATTTCGTGTGATGCCATTGGGTCAAGAGATACATTTTCTCTCCGGAAACCCCAGAATGGATAGATGGTTACCAGGCACCGTCGTATCACGGTTGGGCGACTTACACTACGAAATCAGCTGCTGAAAAACTACTGAAGCTAAAACTGAAAATATGTACGTGCCGTCATTAGCAGGTATTTCAGGAAACCCTCATTAGGGCAGGGAGGGAATTGCGACGAACCCTTCTGACCACGGGAAGGAATAGCGAAATTTTATTGACTACGGAGGGAATTGCGACGCGCCGGTCTCGTCTCGTTTTCGAGACGATACTTTAAATTTTCCTTGCGAGACTAGACGAGACATTCAAAAAGTCTCGCACGAGAGGCAAAAGTCTCGAAATATCGCAGGAAGAATTTTTTTTAAATAGTTTTAGAAAACAGAAAGTAGGTTTTTTTCTGTAACAGGAAAAAAGTTTGACGTTTTATCCCTGTTGACAGAATTTTTTGTTAACTTTACGATTATTAATTTTTAATATATCTACGACAATTTATTTTATATTAACCGACCTTTGGAGATCATCTACCTATTTGTCACCCGACTTCTCATGTTATAATCGACCTATAATAATTGGTTTATTTCAGTTCTTGTCGAAAAAGCAAATTTGATAAGCATTTCAAAATGCAAGATATTCACGAAATCGCGAGACTTTTGCGAGACTCTCGCGCGAGACATGAGACGAGACGAGACTTTTATTGCGAGGCGAGACTTTCCAATTTTTTGCGAGACAAGACGAGATTTTTCAAAGTCTCGTCTCGTCTCGAAGGCAACACTAAACTGCTGAATGGCAAAGCTGTAGCAGAAAGAAGAAGTGTTAATTAGTTCGAACTTCGAAAGAATTATGGCAATCTTTGAAATTAAAACCAGAAGTTAGAAAACACTTAAATTTAGTGTACAGATGCCATTTATTAATTATAATGAGATTTTTATGCGAGGAACAATTTCGTGAAAAGTTCAGACCGTCGTAATTAATTCCGAAAGCTTCTCGTGGACTAAATTCATATGTGTTGGTGTGTCTCGAGATTTGAACTAAATAGGCAAACAAACATAAGTTTCCTTGACAGGAAACGCGAGAAGTAACAGGTGCATATTCTAATATTTGTGTTGGTGACATGGTCGCGTTTGCAAAACATCGCTATATCAGTAATTTGCGATTTCCATTAGTTCTCAGTTGCGTACAAACACACCCAATTACGCAAAAGCCAGCACAAGAAGGAAAAACATTACAATGCATCGAAACAATATAATGTCCTTAATGGATTACAATAGTAAGTTCGATAAAGTCGTCGCAATAACTTTTTAAAGAGGTTAATGATTAAAACTATTGCGTCCTGGTTAATGTATTTCGTTTTGCTGCCTATTGAACTAGATAATTTTAGAGAAATTCCTTTTTTTTTGTTCAATTACCTATTTATTTGTCGTAACCGTTGATTAATTTGCGGGAAATAGATCGGCGAATTCGACGGAAAAAGCGCAGCAAAGGTCGAACCGTTGAACTGTGCATGGAACGATTTCGACATCCACGAGACGAGAGATTTATGGTACATGATACATTTTACTGAAGGTGCCGGAAGTTTCTTCAAAATTTACTTATTACCAGTGTTGTTAAAAATACTGTTAAAAATGTATTTAAATACAAACGCAAATACTTTTTACAAAATGAATTTTTTGTGTTTTAAATACTTCTCTGGACAATGCATTTAAATACAAATAACAAGTATTTCGTTTAACAGTATTTAAAGTTGTAAATTATTCTTAATTGCAGCAATGTTAAGCATAACCACAGGAAGCTTAGAATTCCTGTTATTTTCTTCATGAAATTGTTGAAATGATTCAATTTTTGAATCATTTTTACTGAAAAATTACAGTAGGTACACACTTAAAATTACTGCATTGGGATTTTTAATTTTTAATTATTTTGACAAATCTAGCACTAAAGAAATAGGAATACTTGGTGGATGTTATTGGTAGACAATAACAGAATATTTGGAGAAATAGTAATAATGTGATTTGCTGAAAAATCACAGTATATACTTGAAATTATAGCATTAGATTTTTTCAATTGTTAATTATTTTGACATTATGCATCATGTTCCCATACTTAAATATTCTGATTTCCGAAATACTAAACAAGTTTCTGTAAAAATGGGATTATTTGGCAATATTTTGTATTAACTAGCCATAAAAAGTCAGGGAACATACCATTATAAAAATGCGACAATTGGTGCATCAATAATAAGGCGCTCTCGCATTGGTTCCCGCTCGCATTCATCTCTATATATATAAAAATGGATTGCTGTTCGTTTGTCTAGCTTGAACTCGAGAACGGCTGGACGGATTTTGCTAATTTTGATCTTGAAATATTTGTGGAAGTTCAGGGAAGGTTTTTCGGTGAGAAACATAAATAATAAGTAAGGGAAATACTGAAAAAGGTACGTTTTGTAATTTGACATTTATAATCAAACAAATGAAGGTATAGTGTCAGTTGGTTGTCAAATAAATATCAAGACGATTATTACAATCTATCATCAGTTTGTCAGTGCGCGAGAACTTTATTGATTTTAAAATGCCAAGGAGAAGTCGACCTGACTTAGGTCGTCGAAGTCAATCAAATGTGCGACGAGACGAGCTCTCACGTCCAAATCGCACTGACGACTGACGACCGGTGAGAGACAGACAACATTCGTATTGGTATGACAGAATTACGTTCAACAGTAAATAATGGAATCGAGTTCGGGCACATCTTACACAACAGCATTTAGATCGACAGGGCACCGAGTCTACAAAGTCTACACGACGCCAACACAAAAGCGGAAAGTCAAGAAACCAATAAGAGTCCTGAGTAAGTCAAAGCAACTTCACCAGGACACCAAGTCTACAAATTCTACAAATTTGAAACGACGGACATATCCAGTCACTGCAGCCGGAGGAAAAGCCGCCAGTGATTACGACTCCAAAACTTCAAGAATTTCGACGCCAACACAACGGCGGGAAGTCAAGAAGACAAGCAAAGTCCTGAGTAAGTCACAACCACATTTTCCAGAGAATTAAGTTAAAAAATTCACAATTTCAACTACGACAAGATATAACAAGCAGATGAGTTGATTCAAGAACAAGAAAAAATAGCCCAAGAAATCATATAATTACAAAACAATTGCAAGAAAAACGGAAGTGCAAGAAAAACCAAGGAATACTTACAAAAAAGGATTGATCACCTAAAAGCATTATGGGGGAAAGCCCAAGAGAACAACGAGGCGTTCCATGAACTTGGGTTTGACGATCAGCACAATTATATTAAGATCACACTATTTCAAAAGGATCGAGGAAAACTACAAGACAATTCGACTGTACCTGACGTCAAACGAATAAAACACCCAAGAAACAAGTCTATGAGGTACAAATACAAGACCCAAAACCGGAAGTGAAGAAACCCAAACAACAGACCGAACAGACTTACCGACGAATCGAACTAAAGGTAAAAATAACAAACAAACAAAAAACTACTTAGACAAGCTGAATAAGACATGGCAGAATCAACACCAAGATGGTCATGCACGTACTACGAGCAACAAATGCCCAAAACATGGAGCGCACTTCAAGACACAATGAAATATGTACAGCGATTCCGCAGACGCAGTGTTCCTGTAAACTTGGAACGAGTAGCATTCCACTACGACTCGGAAATAGATTATTGTGCCGAAGAATCCGTAACGATTGGAGAAATGACAATCGTTTGTCAATATTGTAAAGCGTTAAAATGCAGCGGTGAAGCTACTGGATTATGTTGTGCTGGTGGTAAAGTAAAATTGCCGTAATTGTTCCCACCACCAGATCTATTACCTTCTTTAGTTTCTGGGGTGGGAAATGACTCTAAATATTTCTTGGCCAACATCCAAACGTATAATAATTGCTTTTAGATGACGTCGTTTGGTCAAACGCATATTGTACAGGAAAATTTCATACCTAATTTCAGGGTAGTTTTTCATAAATTATTTATTAAAAATTTAAAAAGATAATATACAATTGCTAATACAAGGACAGTTTGCGGAATAAACTTGGAGTTTCCCGGTTTCGCGCATGGACAATTATACGTCGCGTGTTCGCGAGTCGTAAAACCATCATCTTTATAAATTTACGCACCGCAAAACGGAAAATATAGTAGATCAGAAAGCCTTAAATTGATTATGTGTATAACTGTGTTGCATTTAATTTAATGTAGATAAAAATTTTGTATTGTTTTGACATTTTTCAAAAATATATGCAGAAGGTTAAAAGATTTTTACTCGAGTTACAATTGTTATTAAAAAAGTTATATAACACCCATAACCTATAACTTTCAAAGAAGACTACATGGAAAATATGTTTTTCCATATGCCTATTTTCACGCATATTACCATACATTCCTTATAAGCGCCGAAGGAAATTTAGGCTCAAATCATTCTTCTGTTCTAAGGATCCTTCATAATCATGACAGGTACCCATATAAGTTTACCAAAGTTCAAGACCTGAAGCCAAAATATCGTCAAAACAGGCAACTCTCAGTTAAACTACAAATCAACTAAATTCTCAAATCACTCAATTAAAAATGTAATAGAACCTCTTGTACATGAGAATCGAGATTTACAGTCACTTTCCTCGAACACTGAAAATTTTACCAAAGGACAGTTCAAAATTGTACTCAAAAACTTTGTCAAAAATTTCGTTACAAGTTAGTTACAATGGAGACAATTGGAGTAATGAGAAGTGTTATCTTATTTTGTAATCTAGTCACTTCCTTTCTTTATGTCTTTGGCAGCAAGCATCAGGTACACTAATACAAAATGGGATCCCCTTCATAGAGCTTGTTACCAATACAAAATATTTTTCCACATGCCAACCTGTTCTGAATTACGATAAGCCTTTCATCTTATTCTACTGGGCTAATTCATAACTGAACGAAATTAACAAAGTAGCAAATATGGTATTGTTCGAAGCTTCCTCTCTTTTATATCGCTGCGAGAACCACTTCCAACCGTCGTGAATGAACAAATGAACTGACAGATGCACTCCAAAGAACGGAAATCATTAGTGGACACCCGTTATACCTACTCATCACAGGTTCGAACTAATTTTCGAACAAGAACTAAGATTTAGTATGTTCAGTGCTTAAGGCAACCTGAGAACTCATGACAGTACCCTAATTCCTCCGGTTAAAGGCCTCGGCGAGGAAGACGTCCGAGGACGAGAAGAACAAGAAGAAGGAGAAGGCGGAGAGGAGGAAACCGAGGAATTACGTAATCGGACAATGCCAGTAGCGGCACCTCGTTAAAAGTGAAATTGTGCATGTACACATTAGTATTGTGTTTAGGGCGGCATTGCTCGGGGTCGAGACGCCCGGCCGCCCATCTGGTTCACTCGGTCTGAAGCCGAGAACAGTGACGCAACGACGCAGTCGGAACACGTGGGACTTCAGCCGGTTAATAAGATAATTTAGTGCTTAATGTTTTGATCGTTTTTGACAAGTTAAAATTACAACAAAATGGGATTTTCAAAGCACCAAAATTTTTTAATCCAATACCTATCTGTCAAAAATTTGCTTTAGATGGACGTAAGAGATAACCGCAACTTCGGGAATAATGCCTAGAATAAGGTCTGGCTTATCCTCCAAAGCGCATTGTTTAAAATGCAACAATTTTAAAAAAAAGTTAAAAAATGCGTTTCTTTCCGAATTATTTTGCTTCTAACTTTTTAAGTATTAAATTTAGAAGAAAGTTGAAGGGAGAAAAAAGTTGCAGAATCGCTTTTTACATCATATGACAAAGGTTATAAATTCAATAATTTGTTAGTGGTTTTGTAAAATAGCAATAAATAAAAAAAAATCGGCCCAAAAAAGTGGTTTGTTAATTTATTATTTTAGGCACTTTAAAATAGAGTTAGGACTTCCATATCACAGAGAGAATATCTTAAAGTTATAATACAAGAATCCTGTAAATTTCGTTTCGATCGGTATATTATATTTTGCACAATGATATAAATATATATATATAAATATATACAAGAATAAATTGTTAATTCATTCTTGAGATTATTATTTGATATACATACCGTGGCAGTAATTCGTAAAAATATCAAGAATCTGTTTAATGAGAAGCTCTGACAAATTCACAAATTCAGAGAAATAATACCTTATGGTAGGGAAAAACTAAATAAATAATAATAAATTTTTTGATTGATTCTCTTCTAAAAGGTAATTTTTCGGCTTTCGAAAATTTTCTCAAACTCCAAAAATGTGTGGCTTTGCAAGTTTATTACTTTATGTAGTATGCATACTAAACATTTACAACACTTTTCGCTATATCTTCTGTAAAGGGTACAAGTACACTTGTCAATTTTCGATTTTTGGAAATTTTCTCAAAATCCACTCCTTTGTTTTATCTATACTAAACATCTAATGGTTAATGGTTAATAATTTAGTAACATTCGAACTTTGTGAAAATTTATAATTAAAGAAACTTGCATGAAGTGAGATCCAGCATCAAGGAAAGCAAGAGCGTTGATGCCTTCAATGTAAATTAAGCTGCGGTGGACAATTCATAGTATCAGTACCAGACCAAATATATAATTTTTTGCAATTTATGCCAGAATTAATTTTGTTATTTTTGTTTTTTTCCGAAAATAACAATTATTGCAACTTTGTTGAATTATTGCTCGGGTAATAAGTAAACGAACATTATTCAACCATGACACAGTGTAGCCTCTTTAATGCTCTTGTTCATAAATTATAGAAGCAATATAACGATTTCCAATAACCTGTATATCATTTAAGGTACTTATATCATATTACAAAATATTCTTATTTACATTATTTCTATTACAATAATTTTCTTGGTATTTTAATAAGAATATAACGCGCTTAATGCGGTTACTTGTGAGATTTGGCACTGGGACGGCTTAAGACTATCGGTTGGGGACTATGCACAATTTACGTACACTCACAAATAACAAATAATTCGGCGGCGACGTTTACAATAGACAGATAGACGGATCGACTTGCTAGATCATTTTATTTACTTCTTGTTGAGATTTGTACATACTAGGAGTCTGTGTATTCTAGTCGAAGGGGGTGAGTTTAAGACACTTTTTCATTCACAAAAAATGTCAAAAAGTTGTTGCGAAAATAAGCTACTTCTCATTTAAGTGTGTAATCATGGCTACTTGAAACATGCTAAAGAGTACTTAGTTATTGTTTTTCGAAAATGACAAGAGCAAAATAATTATTTTTTGCGTCACAAACACAGAAAAAAAATTTTGAAATCCACTCAATAACCACTCAACTATCTTTTAATTTAGAACCTGTTAAAACTGAGTGAAATTTTTAACTATATTTGAGTGAAAGTAATCACTAGTCGTGTTTTGTGATAAATGAGGGAAAATAATGAACTCCTCAATTTTTCGCAATTAGGTGGAAATTGAGCAAACAGATATATCTATAACAATTCTTCCTTAAGAAATGTTAAAAATTTTTAGCTGTCAGTTACAGTAAGTAAACCTGAATTTCAATACTACGTCTTATCGAGAGGTTGACAAAGCTATGCAGCACTAATCGCATAGCCTAAATGCGACCACGACCTTGGAGGAAATCAAATCCCTTGTGACATTATCCTCGAGAAACTTTCAGTCGGAGATTTGGCAACGCTCCGTACCTACGATTCGCGCTTTAGCACTCCACCGGCCAAGTGTGTAATAGCCCGCTAATTGTATGTAATTACATTCAATTCGAGCGGTCGAGAGGGCTGCTGTTGCCGTTATGCAAATCCGATCAGCTAACACGACGACACACTCACACACATACAAACCGAACAATGCCTACTTACGTAGTTACACCCACGTAACAAGATTGTAACATTATTACGATCTGAGGGCCGTTTTCATCGAAATACACGAAAATGTGTAACATTTAAAAGCCACTGTGAGCCTTTTACCACTACAGTTAGGTGTAACTTATTGTCTCTTATTTTAATTACTATTTTAAAAGAGTTCTGAAATCTACAAATTAATTGTTATTTATCCGCGAGTGTATTACAACGTTTTATTCAATTTTGCCATATATAAACTGGCGTTTATCGGAGTAAGTCCAATTTTGAAGAGAAAATTTGACAGATGACAACTTCAGTGCCGCAACCTTGACAACGACGAAAACAATTTTAAACATATAAAACGTCACTTTAGACGGCAAAATTGAATAGGCAGCGTATTAAAACATTTTAATCCGCAGCCTAAATAAACAATGACTTTATAGGTTCGATTTGACGTCAATAAACGTCAGTTTATATGGCAAAATTGAATAAATTAAATTATTCACTCCCTGACAATGTGACATGCTCATATGGCAGATTTTTACGGAAAAGTAATTTGTGTAATATATTTAATGGCATAGGACGATTCAATTAAGAGAGCTATAATTACGTGTTTGTTAATAAAGCTAACAATTTACCCCCCACAGAACAGCGTAACCCAACTACGTCGCAATAATTTTATTTACATTTTTTTACTAAACATTTAGACGTAAATATCCATTTCATTTTCAACAATTCAATTTGCCCCGAGCGAAGTGTTCAAAAATTATTCTAAAAAGGCTTTCTCATATGGCCGAACCCAATATTCGTGGCAACATTACCAAAGTTCCTTTTAGGGAGGTTTTAGAAAAAAATGTTTCAAATAAAAGTTGTAGCTATTAGTTAGGTGAGTTCTAATCTAAAATTTGGTAAGAATCTGTAGAGCTGTTGTAGAGAAAATTGAGAAAAACTTAAAATTCACAAAAGTGAAGGACCCTTCAGCCAAGTTAACGATAAGTGCAATCAATAAGAATTGTATAATATAGTAAATATAGATAGTTTTCAAATTATTAACCACACATCAGCGAGCATCGGAAACATTACCGTTAGAATTTCTTTATATGTACTGAGCTTAAAAAATTTTAAAAGCTTTTTATCAAAATTTAATACAGTTAGTTTCTTATACACCAATTTCACATCAAATTGTTGTCTAAAATGGCGGGTACGCCACAATTAGCTGGTTGAGCAAGAAGTTTCGTAAATTTAAATGGTTGATCGTTATCTTTATTCAGTGTCTTGCAATAAAACAAACTAATATTCATAATAAAAGTTTGAATATTTCTCTATCTATATGTATACTTAAACTTGTATATATTAACTTTTTCTAAACTGACAACTTAAATACATGATTGCAATCACTTAATTTAACTTATTTAGTGTAAGGCGATTTTTCTAACATATGTTAGTCGATTTAGTTGGTACCATAATGAGCTAAAAGGTTAGAAAATTGTGTTTTCGTAAAACGTTACTAAGTTAGAAGTTAGTTAATCCCTTTTAAATTCGGCATTGCCACAACACTAGAACATTACATTCAGAACATTTTTATAGTCGTGATCGAGAAACATTGTGATATCATTATACTCTGATTACACATTTATAATTTACATTACTATAGTTTTTACTGTTCTAACCATTACCAAAAGATAATTTCTTTCTTTTAGCATCAATTAAGTTGAACCATGTATTTGAATATCCAAGCGTGTTAATAAAACATAGAAGTTTGCCCTAAGTAAATGTTTTCCTGCAATGGACTTATTATAATAATTGTTTATTACAACGGTCCTACTGTCAAAATACTAATGTTAAATATACTGACTGCAAAATAGGTTGTCGTTTACGACTTTACCACACTCATACATTTCATCTGCAATTAGGCTTTCACGATACCGAGACCTGCCGGTGGTATCGCAAATAATTCTTGTAACGAAGCCGATTTTAGAGAGTTGAGAGTAGACTACCCATAATACAGTTAATCATGAAATCAAACCTATCTCAGATAGAGGGCGGCCGATCAGGCAATGTTTAATCTACCATCGTTTAAGTATCAAGACTAAATTTATATAAACCACTCGCCCCCCCCCAGCGTTCTTTGCCCGAGTTAATCCAAGGTGAAACCAAGACTTGTTTATAGCAAGTCGATCCGTCTATCTGTCTATTGTAAACGTCGCCGCCGAATTATTTGTTATTTGTAAGTGTACGTAAATTGTGCATAGTCCCCGACCGATAGTCTTAAGCCGTCCCAGCGCCAAATCTCACAAGTAACCGCATTAAGCGCGTTACATTCTTATTAAAATACTAAGAAAATTATTGTAATAGAAATAATGTAAATAAGAATATTTTGTAATATGATATAAGTACCTTAAATGATATACAGGTTATTGGAAATCGTTACATTGCTTCTATAATTTATGAACAAGAGCATTAAAGAGGCTACACTGTGTCATGGTTGAATAATGTTCGTTTACTTATCACACGAGCAATAATTGAACAAAGTTGCAATAATTGTTATTTTCGAAAAAAATAAAAATAACAAAAATAATTCTGGCATAAATTGCAGCAAATTATATAGTTAGTCTGGTAGTGATACTATAAATTGCCACCGTAGCTTAATTAACATTCAAGGCATCAACCCTCTTGCTTTCCTTGGTGCTAGAACTCACTTCGTGCAAGTTTCTTTAATTATAAATTTTCACAAAGTTCAAATATTACTAAATTATTAACCATTCTGATGTTTGCCTTGATGTCTTTAAAAGGAATATAATAAATGGCGATGTGTCTATCCGACTACTTTCTGATATTTGATTGTAAATATTTCATAATAAACAAAGTGTAGAGAAATGTGTTGGAGCGAATTTCGAGAAAATTTCAAAAAATCTAAAAACGACAAGATTAGAGTGTCCATCAGAAGATTTAGCTAAATATGTTTTAGAAATTTATTACTCGAATACGAAAGCAGAATAAATGTGTACAAAGTATAGAGAAAATAACAGAGTGGATTTTGAGAAAATTTCCAAAAATCGAAAATTGACAAGTGTTCTGTACACTTTATGTAAAGGTTTAGTATGCATACTACATAAAATAATAAACTTACAAGGAAAATATTTTTGGAGTTTAAGAAAATTTTGGAAAGCCGAAAAATTACCTTTTAGAAGAGAATCGATCAAAAATGTTATTAAATTTTATCATATATTTTCGTTGTGGAACAAATATTAAGCAAATTTTGAGAAAATCCCCAGAAAGTGAAAAATAGTAAGAGTAAACTACGCCTTTATGGCGGCCGATTTTAAGGGAAAGCTCATTGTGGGGTCATGGTGTATTACAAAGTCTAAATTCAAAAATTAGAAATGTTCGTGTCTTTTATTTTTAGAGAAAAACGTACCACAGGCACACACACATATACTCTTTTCAAAACAAATCCCGATGCACGTCATTTTGATGATCATCCAATACTACCAACTTAATATAGTCACAGGACATCGCAATTTATGTGTTCCGTGTATATTTTAGATTGACAATATGTATGATTATGTGTATTCTCAACCTAAAATATACACGGAACACATAAATTGTCTCGGTCTCGTTGAAACTAAATTTTTCCACTCTCGTCTCGGTATCGCCGAGACGAGACAAAGGATTACTATCGTCTCGGTATCGGTCTCGTCTCGGTCTCGAATTACTCTCGTCATAAGATAATGTCCAATTGGGTTTTTGTTAACAAGATTGGATCTCACCGGCATAATATTTTAATTAACAATTTTATAAGTGGTGAGTTATCTAATTATATACAATATATTTTTTATTTATTTAATTTTATATGAGGTAAAGTAGAAAGAGAAACCTCGTTCCTCTCTAACGACACTCATGTCACAGAGATAACGCTTCATTTTGATTAAAACTTAACTAAGCATCACACAATTTGAAATGGGAACAAATAATAAGGAAAGAACTGCTTTCAATGGACATTATTTCCTAATTGCCAAAAAGCTTTAGAGAGCAATAGGTTTTTCCCTAATTTAGTACTTATTACTGGACTTCCCGAAACCATTTTTAAATATACCCTGATAACCGATTTAACACCACCATGGCGGTTGTTATACACAGCTTAAAGCGTATTCATCATTATCTTGTCTTCATTAATAGAATTCCTTATTCTTTTCATAGAATCCACATAAAATATTTCCGGCAACTGATAAAATCTAACTAGGGGAATAAAGCAGGTAGTTTTGACCTACCTACCTGCGGCATTATGAATGAAACGTATACCACCAAAATATAATGATAAATAATAAATTACAACGAGATCGAGAGTTTTCAAAATTTAGTATCGTCTCGGCGAGACTCTCGGTCAATTATGTCTCGATATCGGTCTCGGAAATTTTCACCACTCTCGTCTCGGTATCGGTCTCGGTCTCGTGCGATACCGAGACCGAGGGTTTGTCTCGATATCGTGAAGGCCTATTTGCAATTTACAAACATACGAAATCACAACGAATTTGTAGTTAACTACGATTTTTGGATTAATTTAAAGCATCTCCACGACTCATCTACTTCCCATTAGTGTCTATTCACCTAACAATTTTCTCCCCCACTCTTTCTGGATTTGATTTTCGATATCGATTCCCGTATGTATTTATACGTAAAACCGTGCGGCGTGTAATCCGACCGAGTTTTTACGGTAGGTCGGTTCGGAAATCGACAAGAGATATGACGTAATCGTGGTGTGACGAAGACAGGACGTGCGTGCTTCAATTGTTCGATTGTTACGCGTTACGACACGTCGTTGCCAACTTCAGCGCTGGTGCTCAGTACCTACCAAATTACGTACTTATACTCGAATTACAAGTGGAAAACTGGAACGCCGACATATGACGAACTTAAGTTTTACTACTTACAAATAACGCCTCATTTGAAACGTTAGGGCTCTTCCTGACATCATCAAACTTCACTAAATAGCAACTTAGAATTTTCCACATTTCCCACTTATTGAATACATTTCTCTCATAACAAAATTAATTCAGCTAGATTAGCTCGGAGCAAGAATTACAATTAATAATTAATTAACATATTCCACTTCCTCCATTTAACTTGTGTTTACATTTGTTTACGGTAGCTCGGAAGAGAGATTTTAACTGCGCGAGTTACATAACCAATTTCTTACTATTAATTTTATTATGGAATATAAATTTTACGGCTCAATTAAAAGTTTGAAAAGCGATTAGGCGGCAGCCGAATGTCGAATTGATTATTTGTTATGTTGTCGTTAAAGATTTCCAACAAGCGTATTAAATGCATTCGATGTTGTTTAATTATCAGTTCAGGCACTCTGTGGAAGGTACGAGAAATGATGTAGATTTCTGTAGAAGAGTTCAATTCGCGTTGAAGCCGATTTCACTTTTTGGATATTTTTTGACTATCTGGTTGTACACATTTCAAACTCACAACAATTATTCCACAAACCTGGAAATTATCCATTAGTGTTTTAGACCTAAAAACTATTAACAACAAAAATACTTATTGAGACGAATTTCTATTTTTATCAAAAAGCAACCACTAAGCATAATTAGATATCCTTGAAACGATTTGGCAACATTCGTTTTATTTTGTGAGGACGTTCCCGATAACTAGAGCGTGTAATGGAAGTATTCACACATTTGTATTGTTCTTTTGCAAGTCTATTCATGGTACTTAGTGAATGAAACGAAACTGAAAACGAATCTAAATCTCTGATACTCGTAGCGGAACGTAACATGTTTGCTCTATCGAACAGTCGGCATCCTAGAGATACTTACTTGGGTGTTATCGACATTTGAAGAAATTGGAAAGGAAGTATAGCAATCTAACGATGTTACGGTAATGGTGTGTTTGATGTATATCAAAACTGATGTCATTGGAATCATGATAACTGATAAAACTAAATTATTTTTCAAAGGACAAACACCAAAGTAAGCCCAAAGTGATTTGGGTTTTCTGTGAGATTAGATTTGAATAAATTATAAAGGAGGCATGTCTACCAATGTTACAATATTGTTTTTTTACTATATATCAAGGTTGATATCATTAGTATTATAAGTATTAATAATGTAACCAATACAACTAAACTCGTTTAATTAACCAACTCATTTAATTAATAAACTCGAGAATCGTTATTTGAGTTCACTGAATAGCAGATATCGTTAATCTTACGTTATCCCAAAATTTATATGAACGTGCTCATCTCGATCTTATCCCAAATTCTTGAACAAGACCTAAAGTCTTGTTCAAGTCAGTCAAGTCGACTACTAAACCGTCCGAATTAGTTCACTTTCCATTAGTGACATTTTCGTCTGATTAGGGATGTTTGATCAGTTGATGGTATACATTTTCGTCTAATCCCTTTTTTGGGGTAAACTTCTCGAGGTATACATTTTCGTCTGATTTTCAAAGTCGACTCTGATGATGCCTATTAGGCTCAGTGAGTACATGCTTGATCCTTGCCCCATTGCGTTCAGTGAGTACATGTTTGATCCTTGCCCCTTGCGTTTCTAATGTACTTTCGAGCGTTTCACGTATCAGAAATCTACTACGGGTTAACGGTGCATCTCATTACACTAAAATGTATAGATTGAAGGGCTAGAGTAGTTCAGTTAACAGAACTATCTCTCGATAATCAGACGAAAATGTGTCGACCCTTGAACGAAGTGTGAAGTGATCTCTGTAGAGAATGGACTGTATGTAGAATCTCTCGTAGCTCGTGGGTGGCTGCGGAAATGAATCTTGTCTCCAGGTTGTAAGGCTGGAGACTGTAGTTGTAGTCGGAGATCAAGGCGTGACATGATCTCTTGAAGTTCTTGAAGTTGTAGTTGTGTGGAGAGAGGGCGTATCGTGCTCTCCGGTGTAGACCCGAGGGCGTAACGTGCAGGTCCGGCTTGAAGTTCTAGTAATGCTCTCCGGGGTTGAGGTTCTTGAGGTTAGGGGGATGGCGTGAAGCAAGATCACAACACACTGTCGTTTTGAGCATACATCGTATACTAATTTATTGTCCCAAATTTCAGAGCTTCTATGCATCTTGTTTCACATTGGTTAAATGAGATATTATTTGTTTTGTTACCTTGCACTAGACTGACCTTCTCGAGAATCGTTTGTTATCAAGTTACCTTAACGCCGTGTTATGCTTAGTCAGCTGAGTATGGAGAATTGAACTTGACCGGTTCACGTTTAATCGTAATTGTTTTCCTCTAGTAACGTGAAATGGTCGCTAATGTTATTGATTCGTGTGCGAACGTTAAAACAATCCAATAATATTTTACATAACTACCTTCGCTCTTAATTATGACTTATTTTTCTGTTTTGTAAAACAACGCGTATTTATTTCAATTATTAAATATGTAAAGAGTTCCCTAAATTAGGTTACAATAAATTACGATTTTTTCACCTAAAATTCCCTTAAAGAATGTTAACGCTAGCGTCAACAACCCTTATTTCGGAGGAGGTCAAAAAGGCCTCTTGCTGAAACCCACCAACACACCATCTGTAACCCAACTTTTCTTCTTTGCAGTCGTTCTTCGGCCGTTCCTACAACAACCTGAATTCGATATCCGAGTGCAAGAACAACGGCGAGTGCATAATCAACAAGAAGAACCGGACGGCGTGCAAGGCGTGCCGGCTGAAGAAGTGCCTGATAGTCGGCATGTCGAAGAGCGGTTCGCGCTACGGCCGCAGGTCGAACTGGTTCAAGATCCACTGCCTCCTGCAGGAGCAGCAGCAACAGCAGCAGCAGCAGCAGCAGGCGAACATGAACAGCCTGCAGCAGAACATGAAGCCGCCGCAGAAGTCGTCGCCGCTGCCGCACCACCACCACCACCACCATCACCACCACCAGCCGCACCTCAGCATGGGTCTCCTAGGC
Source organism: Cryptocephalus moraei (assembly GCA_946251905.1). Taxonomy (NCBI): domain Eukaryota; kingdom Metazoa; phylum Arthropoda; class Insecta; order Coleoptera; family Chrysomelidae; genus Cryptocephalus; species Cryptocephalus moraei. The sequence goes on along the minus strand of OX276465.1, from coordinate 15,807,849 downwards.
GTCAACTCGTTCCCGCCGCCCCTCCTCCACCTGCCGAAGACCAAGGAGGAGATCATGCTGCTCGGCCTCGACGAGTACAAGCACTCGGCGTCGCCGTCGGTCAGCTCGCCCGAGTCCCACAACTCCGACTCGTCGGTGGAGGTGAGCGACGCGAGGCGGCTGCCGCTCTTCCCCGGCCTGCTGCCCCCGGCCTTCCTGCCGCCCCCCGGGCTGCTCTTCCCGCCCGGCTACCCGCCGCTCACCTACCCGGGCCTCCTACAACCAGCCGCCGCCTCCAACAACAACAACAATCGGCTGATGCGCAACCACAATCCCGGCGTCGAGGCGTTCAACAAGCGCGTCTTCCTCGACGCCGTGCTCCAGTCGCAGCGCTCGCCGACGCCCGAGGAGGCGTCGAGCGCCTCGACGCAGACGACGCCCGTACCGTCGGAGTCGCCCGTCCAGGAGGACCCGATCGATCTCAGCATGAAGGCGTCGAGCGAGAGGGGCGGCGGCTCGTCGTCGCCCGAGGGCAGCGTCGCCTCGGGGGCGTCCGTCGCGACGACCGACGGCTGCGGCAACGGCAGCGAGGCGGACGAGGAGAGCGACTGCGACTCCGAGCGGGAGCTCAAGAGGATAAAGATGCTCAGGCCGACGCCGCTCGACCTCACGACGAAGGCGTGATAGGGCGATCGGGTGTCGCCAACCCCATGTGTTCTCGCAGGATACCTGACCGTTAACAGTCACTCTCGAGACTAAACTTCACGTTGCTCCTTTCTTGTTCACCCCGTGTAAATCGTTGGGGAATTGCATAAATTCCAGTTACAGTAACGCCGTTAGGTGTCCCCTTTAATCTCGTACTATACTCTTTTTCCCAACAAGATAGACGCATATTAGTGAGTTCGTCGTCAACAGAGGGATATTGGTATACCTACCTGTATTTTTACCTGTTTTTATATAATTTCGAAGGTGGTGCTCGAAATGCACCAAGTCGATTATAGACCACCCCGTGGCGATAGGTCGATCCTTCCCAGGTACTCTGCACTACGAAATAATATAGAATTGATTATGATTCAATATTATGTTCCAGCAAATTTTAATCAACGCGAATATACCTACACTGGCGAGCAAAAAATTGAGGTCATCTTAAAATTTTCATGTTCTTTGAAATTTTACGTTTTCAGATCGTATTCGCAAACTGTATATCATTGCATGTGCTTTAGCAAGCTGAATGTGATACTTTTGGCGAAATTCAACAAATATGGAACGAACAAAATGAAAAAACTTGACACTAATAACGTGTATCCTCTTGCATTGATGACTGCTTGAAGTCGGCGTGGCATACTTTGAATTAAGTTGTGGATCACAATCTGGTCGATGTTATCCCATTCCTGCAACAGCAATCTTCTCAGCTCCTGGGCAGTTCTTGGTGCTGGTGTATGTCTGCGGATCCGTCGTCCCAACTCGTCCCAGACATGTTCTATGGGAAGCGGGCTGGCCAGTCAAACCGTCTAATTTCTACCTCATCGAGATACTCCCTGACAATTCTAGCTGTATGTGTGTATCTTGCATTAAAATGCCACGTTCCCCCATAGTCACCATGAAAGGCATAACATGGTCTTCTAGCACATTCGTAATGTACCTGTGAGAGGTTAGGGAGGCATTTTCTATGAAGACCAACTCTGTACGAGCTCGTGCAGTGATTCAAGCCCAAACCATAACTTACCCACCGCCAAATGGAAGGCGCTCGTCAGTGCAAACTTCAACATATCTTTCCCCGGGTCTTCTCCACACTCGTCGACGTCCATCTGAGAACAATACCCAGCTCCAGTCATCATTCCAATTCCGTTGCAACGGGGGACCTGTAGCCATTCTTCTGCATGACAGTCCAGCAGCATGAAGTCTTTTTCTAAAGGTCCATTCACTAACGTTAACATTTCTCACTTCTGATTTCGCAGTGAAACCGCAGTAGCTGTCCTATTCCGCAAACTTGTGGACATCAAAAAACGGTCATCTCGTGGTAACTGTTTTTCGCCCAGACCCTGGTCTTCTAGTGATCAGGCCAGTCTCCAGAAAGCGCTGGTACACCCTTTGCACACCACAAAGACTAGCAGCAACAAGTCTAGCAGTTTCACGTTGCCCCTGTCTTGTAACAGCGCTACAATTCTTGCCACAACAATTGGATCTAAAGGCATTATGGGCATGTTAACTCACTAACAATCGTTAGGTTTTACACAAAGAATCAACAGTAAACTGGAAAACAGACAAGGGAAATGTGAATGTTCAATTAGCGCAAAAGCACATTTTTCATGAAAGTCGTACAAACAGGGGGCCTTTGTATTCTAATAAATCGATTGACAGCTGTCAAGTCTCGGAAAGCAATTGCTTCAACGCCTACTAATACCATTATGTCTTTATCAAATTGACGCTAAAATCATTTTGCTGGAACATATAATGGGAGTTTATAATCGGCTTGGTGCATTTCGAGCACGAGCCATTTTGAAGAGGCCACCATGTTTATTGATGTCAGAACAAAATTTCCGAATTAGAAGAAGAAGAAGTAGGTAAGAGATAAGCAGAAATCCAGCGAGGCGATATTGAGATGTTAGTTACGTTTCGCGTTTTCCCCCTACATGTATTTTTCCAGGAAGAGTGGGTCACTTGTGCCAAATTGCCTACATAGTAATTCTCGTTAATATTGACCCTACTCCTAAATAACCTTATTTCAAGGAAAAATACCGTATTTATTGGTACTCCGTTATCCTAAATGATATTGTTACCTGCACGCCTATGACCTTGACGGTCTCCTCATTAATATGCGTCTATCTTGTTGGGAAAAAGAGTATAATTGTCTTCGACTAATTAAGTCACTTAAATAGTGACAGAAAAAAACAAGATTTAACAAGAAAGTAAATAGTAAACCATTATTTACATTGTACACACTACGCTCTGCACAAATCGAAATTTTGTTTTAAACAGGCGAGTTTTACCCCAACATCCTGTATTTTGTCAACTTTTACCGTACGTAAAATGGATATCTAATGAACCAGTTTCATATATTGCAATAAATAACAATGTTGTTCCAATACTAATTAACATAACTATTCTAAAATTTACAGTAACTAATCAGAGCTTTACTTTTTGATAGTGCAAGTCAGCAAAGATACTCAAAGACATTGCCGAATTGCATCTAATCTATATAAAATTGCTTCCACAGAAATTCAAATCTTGTTTAGGGAATGGATATTTAAAGAAAAATGGAAAAAAAATGATGAAAAGAGTATTTTAGTCACCTCAACTGCTTAAATTGTAGAATGATAATATTGGATGTATTAATATTTGTTTTTTGAGCTTCTATTCCAAACGTAAATCCGTCGTACACACCAACTTAAATAAGATAAAAATCGAAGTGATTTTCGTAAAATCTCTCACTCGTAAAAGAAGGTAACCGCGGAGCCTCATTACACCCGATCCCTTTGTATCGAATGCGTATGTGTGTAGTTCTAGTTAGGCGCTAGCGTTAAGTCACGATCCACCAAAGGATCTCTGTAGCATTTAAATCAGCCTATTATCCGGTTAGGAGTTCCTTCGGAAAAGTCGTTGTTTTGCCGTTTGCTTTCCGACAATTACGGCTCGTTACGATTCGAAAGAGATATTTCCATTGGCAGCTTCTCGCCGATAAGAAAATCGGACAGTTTTACCGTTTTGTGGGAGAATTTTCGACCATTTCTATCTTTGAGATTTCGAGGGGAAACTGAAATGTGAAATGTGAAACTGGAATTTGTGATAATTTCTAATACACGATTTACCCGATAATGTAACATTTTTTACAGCCCAAAACGTTATATTCAGTATCCGTAACATTATTTTCACTATAATTTCTCCTTCGTCCTTTGAAACGTGGGAGGTTTTTGGACGAGAGGTTATTGTATTATATTTTTTCCTTGTACGAATAATTCGAAAGTTCTCTAGTCTGCCAAGCTCACGATTTTTGTTGTTTTATTTGTTTTCGAGTGCAATCACGATGCGATTGTATTTTTATGTGAAAATCATGTTACTTAATAAAATTTGTTACCAAAACATGTAAACGGCAGGTATCCTGTTAATAGGTTTCCAACGAAATTCTTGTTTCTTTCCTAAGATTTAATATCAATTGTTATGTATAAACTAGTTGTGTATATACGGTTTATTTGTAAATATTATTTAAATTATATTTTATTGTATAAAATTGTTTCTAGTGATATGTGAAAGCTGCTCTGTTTTCATAAATTTGTAAATGTCGTTGGCCAGTAAAGTTTATTTTTTATAGCGTAGATTGTAAGCTGAATTGAAATAGTGAGCAGTGCAATGTTGATATGTTATTAATTTATTTATGACGGCCAGTTTTTTTCTGGTATTGTATACTGTAGTCTTTCTATGTTGTTTAAGCGACCCCCGAACTATGGGCGACTACTAGTTGGGCATTTTTTACACACAGACACACATACACAGACACACACATACACACACACCACATACACAAATTGTAAATCTATTTTATATTATATATTATGTTAAATAATCGATATGTATGTTTATGATAGAATTCCTGTTTGAATTAGGGGACCAGGGCCAGTTGTGCGTGTGGAGGTGCGAGTGAGAATCATGTTGTAAAAAAAATTAATAAAAACTTAAAAATTACTACTTTTTATTGATTCCCTCGTGTCCTTCGTTGATTATCGAAACACCTGCGAGAGACAGAGCTTACAAATTAATGTCGCAGTATGAAATTATTTGATTATGCACTTATTAACAATTATTATTATTATTATTACCGGGCCTGTGAGCGTGAACCGGTTTCTCCGATTTATTTGGGTGGTGCATAAAAATTCCAGCTCTCTTGTAAACATAAGCGACAGTTTTAAACAAATTGAGCGAATATCGAATGTCGTCGATTAAGTTTTAAGTAAATATTCATTAATATAAAAGTATGAAGAAGGTGATTTTTCAGCAAGATGGATATTCCCTACAATTCACTCTCAAACGATATTAACAGACTACTGTTTATTACTTGATATTTTTACCATACCTTACCATATGTTCTGTTCTTTAACTCTACTGCATTTTCGTTCAATAAATAATAATAATAGGCTTCGGTTTTCGGAAAAAGAAACATGGACATGTAATTTATGAAACCTACGTAAACTTATTTATTTAGTTATGTTATCAAAACTAAAATTAACACTCCTGAATTGAGGAAAAATGTTCATTTTGAACAGATTTTCAGCGATAGCTAGTTAATTACTATGAGTATTTAACTCAGATGTATAGCGACAATACAGGTTTACTTGCTAACAAGATCCTATACACTTTGAAAACGCCACATTTAATACTTTAAAACACGTCATTTAGGTATACACTAACTACTTACTAATGGATAAGTAAAGTTACTTACAACGTTTTCAGTACTTAAACCTTAATAGTTTATTCCAGAAGGTTCAAATAAATTGTACCTCCATCATTCCCTCGAATGTTTTGGCGAATGCACCATTAATTATATTCAGCGAATGTTCAATAGTAGTCCAGTCATTATATGGGGTTCACTTAGGAAAATCGACATACCCAGTATATTAACACGTAAAAACTTTTTTGGTTACTTATCTGTTTTTAATTAAGTGTCAATTTATTTAATAACACTTACCTGGCCATGTAATTAAAAAATTGTTGAGGATTCTAATCTAATTTATACCAATGTAATGACTTTCTAAATAAATAAAGAAGAAAAGAAACAAATTTTTAATTAATGTTTTTATTAAAAGTGTCATTTGATAGATTTAATATTTAAGAGTTTACGGATTTTAAACAACATGTACTTAATTATTCGTTGCTTCAAATGCAATTAGTGTAAATGAGAATAAAATTAAAATGTAATTAAACTATGTCCCTTAATAATTTAATGTAAATGATAATAATGAATGATAATTATATATTTAGCAATAATTCATAACCTTAATATTACGAGTTTTTGATCGGGACTACCAGTTGACCTCACATGATTCTGACCAGCGCTCTCCGCCCTCTATCTCGAAAACAGTTCGAGCTATGAGGAAATATTAAATGCAAAAGTTGTAGAGAATTTGATTCTCTACAATATCGATAATAAATACAAATAGCGTAAAACCCATAGAAAACGAGATATTTGCAAAACAAATAGAAAAAAAAATAGATTTTTGTGGCTTTTGACCCCCGCCTTTAAAACTTCCGACCATCTAATTATATGTGAATTTTGAGGAAAGTTTTACTATACCAAAATAGAAGTTTTTACGTGTTAATATACTGGGTATGTCGATTTTCCGAGATATTCACCTAATTTGGCCTAAGATGACTGGACTATAGGTCGCTTGACTACTTTAGAAAAATCATCCTTAAAGGTTTGTTTTTGTATATTATACCGTTTTGCATGTATTTAAGTGTTTTTTAATAGCTGTATACTTGATAAACATAGACATTGAGATTTAAACAAAATAATAGACAAAACGCTTTTTCTCAAACAAGCCGCCAAGAAAAATTATTTAAAATTGTATCACTACAAGCCCTGAGAATGATATTAATACCAGAAACTGATAAGACAGAGGACAATTTAACCAAAATTTCAGACTTGAAAGTTATTACCAATTTTTTAAATGTAATATATTGTAATGCGAAAAGTAAACAGCGCGAGACGTGTTTACTCGTATCGGACCTGAGCGGCTACCTCAAAAGAATTGCCGCGACGCTTAATTGAATTCTATAAAAAAAGACAGCTCCATGAATACTCCCGGATAATTATTTAAGGAAAGTAATTTATGACCTTCTGGACATTTTCCACGTAAACATTATTAAAAGAACAATCGAGTGCTTTGTGGAAACATCGAGCAAATTCGGGAAAACATTATGGGGGCTATATAAGTACGCGGCGGACGAGAGAAGATTATTAGACGTGAGCGCGATATAGTAAATAAGCGAAAGACCGACCAGTGAAATAAATTAACGATTAGGAGTGTGATATACATTAATTAGTTAAGTGTGTTATATAAATTAGTTTAGTATTAGTGTAAATAAATTAGAAAATAAACGTTACAATATATTATCCATTTCCGAATTTATATCATGAATGCAGCGCGTTGATTCCACCATTCCATACATATTTGTATTATGTAGATATTTGTAATTTTAGATCTAAATATGAATGTAGACAGTATGTAGATGTAATCTAGAATGTAGAAAATTGTGTCAGAAATTTTAATCACGCCATGTTTCCTTTGTCATCAAAGTTCAGATCTGTAATATGTCATGTAGTTAGTAAATTCTATATAATTAAACTACTTTGATTAAAAGAAATTTTAATCGCGTCAGGTTTTTCTTGTTTACCAAAGTTCATATTTATCAGGTACCCTATACCTAATCTAATTACGTTGATTGGCAAATAGATTTTATTTATGACAGTAGCGCAAAAGCGGAAAGTCAAGAAACCAAGAAGAGTCCTGAGTAAGTCAAAGGAACTTCACGAGGACACCAAGTCTACAAATTCTACAAATTTGAAACGACGGACATATCCAGTCACTGCAGCCGGAGGAAAAGGTGCCAGTGATTACAACTCCAAAACTTCAAGAACTTCGACGTCAACACAACGGAGGGAAGTCAAGAAGACAAGCAAAGTCCCGAGTAAGTCACAACCACCTTTTCCAGAGAATTAAGTTAAAAAATTCACAATTTCAACTACGACAAGATATAATAAGCAGATGAGTTGATTCAAGAACAAGAAAAAATAGCCCAAGAAATCATATAACTACAAAATAATTGCAAGAAAAACGCAAGTGCAAGAAAAACCAAGGAATACCTACAAAAAAGGATTGATCACCTAGAAGCACTATGGGGGAAAGCCGAAGAGAACAACGAGGCATTCCATGAACTTGGGTTTGACGATCAGCACAATTATATAAGATCACACTATTTCAAAAGGATCGAGGAAAACTACAAGACAATTCGACTGTACCTGACGTTAAACCAATAAAACACCCAAGAAACAAGTCTATGAGGTACAAATACAAGACCCAAAACCGGAAGTGAAGAAATCCAAACAACAGACAAAACAGAATTACCGATGAATCGAACTAATGGTAAAAATAACAAACAAACAAAAAACTACTTAGACAAGCTGAAAAAGACATGGCAGAATCAACACCAAGATGGTCATGCACGTACTACGAGCAACAAATGCCCAAAACATGGAGCGCACTTCAAGACACAATGAAATAGAGCGATTCCGCAAACGCAGTGTTCCTGTAAACTTGGAACGAGTAGCATTCCACTACGACCCGGAAATAGATTATTGTGCCGAAGAATCCGTAACGATTGGAGAAATGACAATCGTTTGTCAATATTGTAAAGCGTTAAAATGCAGCGGTGAGCTACTGGATTATGTTGTGCTGGTGGTAAAGTAAAATTGCCGTAATTGTTCCCACCACCAGATCTATTACCTTCTTTAGTTTCTGGGGTGGGAAATGACTCTAAATATTTCTTGGCTAACATCCAAACGTATAATAATTGCTTTTAAATGACGTCGTTTGGTCAAACGCATATTGTACAGGAAAATTTCATACCTAATTTCAGGGTAGTTTTTCATAAATTATTTATTAAAAATTTAAAAAGATAATATACAATTGCTAATACAAGGACAGTTTGCGGAATAAATTTGGAGTTTCCCGGTTTAGCGCATGGACAATTATACGTCGCGTGTTCGCGAGTCGTAAAACCATCATCTTTATAAATTTTCGCACCGCAAAAAAAGACGGAAAATATAGTAGATCAGAAAGCCTTAAATTAGTTATGTGTATAACTGTGTTGCATTTAATTTAATGTAGATAAAAATTTTGTATTGTTTTGACATTATTTTTCAAAAATATATGTAGATGATAGGAATTTCACCGGTTCATCTATAATTTTTATTTTTTTTAACTTACGTGGCATTGCGACGCATGCCGGGTACGGCTTGTAATCTAATAAAATAGATGAAAAATATAAAGATACTCTTCTTCTGTAAAGAGATAAACAAAAAGTTATTGTGTGCCGTGAAAAAATTGATTATACCTTATTATATTCCTTAATATTCTTAATATTAAATTATATTCCTTTGATTAAATGGAATAAACTGAATAAATTTGATAAAGAACCACATAATTTCAGGGCATTTTCGATCACTTCAAATACAATCAAATTTGACTTAAGTTGAGTTAACTTAAACAATTTATATAACATATCATTTCAACATGTCCTTTTAGAATGGCAAAGGTTGGAACCACATTTTTAATACAGTCAAATACTCTATTATTCTTAAATCAATTTTATGTAAAATTAGAAGATCTAATTTGTGATACCAGGTAAATACGTAAGCATTATTTACAGTTGACGCAAATGAGTTGACATTGGTAAGTAGTTATTGAAGGTATTGGTAATTGTAAATTAAACTGATCGTGAGTTTGTTAATAGCTGCAGTGATATCATCTACATAAATGCCCGCATAGTTATTGCCAAGTTTGCTTCTTTAACATAGCATTGAACGGTAAGTATAATTCCATGTGCTCAAGTTAATGTTCATTATGATGGAGTATGTACAGTAGATACCGCAACCTCCTCGTTCGAATATAACTTCCTGCAATACTTTTAATTCGCATTTCAAATTACGTCCCGTTTAATTTTTGAGTGTGTTTCCGTTAAGAGAAAATTAATACACTGCATACGCTGCAATCTCTATGTATTTTTGATATATTATGAAAGCAATCAAAAATTATATCGTTTGAGTGCCTTTACTGGTCTAGGCGTTTGAGTAACATGGCTAGCTGAGATGAATTTGTAGATGTGATGTTCTTATACAGGGCGTTTTCCTCTATAAGTTGACTCCATTATGCAACCAACCTGCAGAATATGCTTTTCAAATATACTCAAATATTTGACAACATTTGACTAGCTGCGTCGTTGTCAGTTTGGTATCAATCCACAGATGAATAATATATCTAGACATAGATATATTGATATTATCTATTAATAACATATGTAAAGTTAATAGCATATTTTATGGGTTTTTTTACATTGTTGCATTAATTCAGCAGTATGGAAAACAAATCTTGTAAATGTAAATTCTCAATCATTTTCTCAAAAACAAAAAAAATTAAATTCTTAAATTGAGTTGTAATACTGTCTCAATTGAAAAGGCAGCAGATTTAAAGGCGTGGCAGCTCATCTCGACAACGGTAATTTAATTAAAGAGAACGTCAATGTTTCAGTTCAGATATAATGTAATCTATACATGTAGATAATATTGTATCGCGAAATGTCAGCCGCAGGGCGAAGTGTGTTTACTCCCGTCTTGCCTCGGCGGGATGCTTCAAAGGAATTACTGCGACGCTTAAAAGACAGCTGCATGAATTCTCCGGGATTGTTGTTTACGGAAAGTAAGTTGGGACCTTCTGAACATTTCCTGCGTAGGCGTTGTTAAAGGAACAATCGTACCTTCTAGAACGTACGAGAAGATTCTAGATCATGGTTGGGGTGTATATATAAGGGGGCTTGTGATCGAGGGGATCATGAGAAGTAGTTAAGTGTGTTAAATAAATTAGTGTACAACTAATGTAAATAAATTATAAAATAAACGTTACAATATGTAAGAATGGGTGGGAAATACTTTTCACTTTTTTAATAAATCTGTAAGTACTTTCAATAGAAATTGTGTTGTTTTCAAGGGCTTTCAGAATTCAATATCTTAAATAGTATTTTTACTTTTAATATATTCAATTTGTTTGAACATTTCATCAATGATGGTCATGTATACGGCCACATTCCTTTTTTAGGAAAGTTAATTGTAAAAAAGTGCTTTCTTTTGACCCTTATTTGACGCCTATGGACAAGTTGGTTATCCCTTTGCACCGCCCTATTATTTATTTATGTATTATGTATTATTTATTTATGTTAATCTACTGTGTATCAATCAAAATGGCGACAATTTTGAAGGTTCTTTGGCGTTTTGAGTAGAGATCCGTATTTAAGGAAAAAATGAAATATACATTTTAAAAAAATCAGATCTTTTTAATTTTTGAGATTCTAGAGAATATTGATTTGGAAAACTACTTGCTTGTGTTTGCATGTTCTACGAGTGGTTAGACGAAAAGCTTTAACTTTGAAAACACTCTATATAGGATCACTACTACACTATAATTCTAATGTACTATAATCACTACTAAAACAACCAACTGATGAAAAGCATAGCACAATAGTGCAATAATCATCAGATCAGATATTAGCTAAGAAGATTTGTACATTTAAAAGATGATTTTTCCTATTCTAAGTTACTAATGTGTGAGACATTATTTCACACATTATCTCGTCTCACATGTACAAGTTACTCACCAAGATTATCACCAACAGGCTAAGCAACAAATTCGATGAGTATCAGCCGGTGGAGCTGGCGGGGTTTCGCAGGGGGTTTAGCACCATTGACCATCTTCAAACTATGAGAAATCTAATAGAAAAATCAGCCGAGTACAATGTACCACTGTATATGGCATTCATAGATTTCCATAAGGCGTTTGATTCTGTTGAAACGTGGGCATTTACACAGGCAATGGACGATGCAAGAATAGATTCTCGCTACACCAACTTACTGAAATATATGTATGAAAATGCCTCACTACATGTAAGAATCAACGAGGATACAAAGACAGGAAAAATAAAAGTAAATAGGGGAGTCCGACAGGGAGACACCATATCTCCAAAACTGTTCACACTAGCGTTAGAGAATGTCTTTAGGTCATTGCAGTGGGAAATCAAAGGCATAAATATAAATGGATCGTACTTGAGTCACCTACGTTTCGCCGACGACATCGTCATTATAAGTAGCAGCATACAGGAGCTGAGGGAGATGTTAAATCAACTAAATGATGCTTCTAAGAGGATCGGATTGAAAATGAACATTTCGAAGACCAAAACCTTAATGAACAACACCACAGAACAAATATATATAGACGGTGCAAAACTCGAATATATATACTTGGGACACGCAATGAGAATAGGAAAAGACTAACTTGGATAGCCTTCGGAAAGCTGAAATTTATATTTAGAAACAGTGAGATTCCTATAAACCTAAAAAGAAGAGTTTTCGACACGTGCATATTGCCAGTGGCTACTTATGGCCTGGACACAATAGCGATGACAAAAAATACCGCTAATCAATTGAGGGTAATGCAACGAGCCATGGAAAGAACAATGCTTAACATCAGTCTTAGGGATAAAATAAGAAACGAAGAAACCCGACGAAGAGCTAAGGTCGTAGATATTATAGCCCGTATTGCAGACCTGAGGTGGCAGTGGGTGGGCCATGTCGCACGACAAGATCAGTCGAGATGGACATACAAGCTCGTACACTGGAGACCAAGACTGACAAAGCGCAGCATAGGAAGACCACAGAGAAGATGGCTCGATGACATCGAGCAATATGCGGGAAGGAGGTGGTTCCAGATAGCACAGGACAGAGCAACATGGAGAAGCATGAGGGATGCCTATGTCCAGCAGTGGACAACAGAGGGCTGACTAAGAAGAAGTTACTAATGTAGGATCAAAATCAAAGGTATGTTCCTTACTGGTATTAAACAATGTGGTTACCTGAAGCGAATTAATTCCAATTTGTTGGTACCGGCAGTAAAGTTATTAATGAATTTAAGTATCAACCTTCTTTCCATTTCTTCATTAATCACTAACATAAATGTCATTAAAATAACGTGGTCTTAATGATACTTTTTAGCAAATCAATGAAGATGAGACAAAACGGTTAATATTAATTTTTAGAGAAAGGTTACTACTGAGGTAGCCACGGAGGAACAGATGTTAAACAAGAACACTACGAATCTCTACGGATACCGTAAAAAACAGTTTTTATTAAAATCAACTCGAAATCCCAAACGACGATCGATTTTAAATTGAAGCACCACATTCGACCGTTAATTATTCCGTCGCTTAATAAATTTCTAGATTTGGTCGAAAATCTGTTTCGAATATCGAACCGTAATGATGTCGAATTCCTAATCGTCGAGTACAAAATCCACTCTATTTCACTTTAATAACATAATATAAATTCAAGTCGATCGATTAGCCGAATAATAATATAGAATTTGGGATCTTTAACAGCGTTTTATTTACCGATAATTATCATACATAGCACCGGATTATCGAAATAATTACGCCGGTTTTATCTACGGGCCGCTCTCGGACAACGCTTTTTAATAAAAAAAAATTTCATTCGAAAAACAGGTTAGATTTAAATTACAGTTATACGGGAGTAGTGGAGATGGAGATAGAAAATGAGGTAGCACAGGTGCGCACAAATATACAAAAGTATTAAAATAGTGGAAATTTTATATTAGGTTTACGGTGTATTCATACTAAAACTTTAATCGTTACAAGTCGTTTGGGCTCAAATGTCACATTTTACGATCGAATGGAGTTAAAGAGATTCTACCAATAACTGAAGCCGAGATATCTTTTACCGATAATAATTGCTTGTAATTAGAAGCAAGTGTAGAGGAAAATTACGGTAATTAATTTCCAAGTGTTTCCAATTAGTATGTAGATAGTATTAAAGGACTCGCCGAACAGTAGGCTTTATTAAACGATATATAGATGTTATTATCTTCTGTAGAGTTTACTACATCCGAAATATTTTGTACAATGTAACATACTTTTGGTTTATATTCTTATCATGTAGCAAAAGTTAGAAATAACATTTTCGTTAGCTAAAAGTATTGAATAAATCATAATATCATGTATCGATATCGTTAGTCTTATGTATCGACTGTCATCTGTTTATAATATTTTTCTTCTAGAAAACCATTAAAAAGGTGTCAATATACTCTTTGGTCATTGCAAGTTTTTTGGCAGTCTCTCATTGAACTTTGCTACAGGTTATGGGCCCAGTTCGAAGTCTGGCATGGACAAAAACCGGATGTTAGCTACTTCCAACCCTTCTACTGTGAAGTTCGCGTTTTAAACCTCGACCCAAAGAAGAGTAAACTCGATCAACGCTCGAAGACGGGAGTTTTCGTCGGGTACAGTGAAGAGTCGAAAGGTTTCAGAATTTGGATTCCAAGTGAGGGGAAGGTCTGCATATCAAGAGATGTGAAGTTCCTCAACAACATGGCAAGCAAACCGAGCGGTGACCAAGGTCAATTTTGGGTAGAAGAATCAGAATCGACGGGCAAGGACGAGTCAAGAGATAAACAAGTTGGTTCGAGAGGTAGTTCGAGAACGAGAGGTTGAACAGATAGCTGAGAACATTCCGACCATCCAGATGAATCGAGAAGAAGAGATGATCTCCGACGAGGAAGATTTCCTGGATGCTGTTGACTTGGAAAACCTCGCTGAACTACTACCCGAGGTGGACGCCGCAGTTCTCGAGCCAGCTGAAGGTGGTATCGAGGATCGACCCGGACCGATCACGAAGCGTGGTCCAGGCAGACCAAAAATTCTGCGTACTGGAAGCAACATCACATGGTGACTCGAGAAGACATGACTGACCTCGCTTACCTGACCGAGGTGAACTTGGATGAAGCCATATCTAGTGACGAATCCTCCGAATGGATGAAAGCTATGGCCGACGAAGTTTGTTCAATTCTCAAGAATGAAACCTGTGACCTGGTAGATCGTCCTCAAGATAGAAGCACCGTCGGGAGCCGTTTTGTCCTTCGGAACAAATACGGTACTGATGGAGTTCTGGAAAAACGGAAGGCAAGGATCGTCGCCAGAGGATTCTCTCAGAAGCCAGGCGTAGATTTCCACGAAACTTTTCCTCCTGTGACAAGCAGGCTGAGCACCGTTCGACTGGCGCTGCCAAGTACAGGATGTCCATTAAAGAAATACGACATCACGACTGCCTACCTGAACGGACAGCTTGAGGAGGAGGTTTATATGGAAACTCCGGACTTATTTAAAAAGGTTCTTCGCTATGTCGTCCAGGAAGGAGTGCCAACAAAGTACGGCCCAGCCGTAGAAGCAGATGCCAAAGCTATGCTGCAGCAGATAGAAACTGGTGACGAGGTGTGCAGGATGAAGAAGGCACTGTATGGCCTCAAGCAAGCTGGTCGCGCATGGCACACTCGACTGGATAAGACCCTTCGCGTCATACATACATCCTATACATCATGGGAAGTGACGCAAACTTTACTATGATCATCGTTTACGTGGATGACATCCTCGTCATATCACGTAATATAAACAAAGCAATTTCTTTTGGAACGCGACTGACAAAACATTTTGACGTCAAGAATATCGGTGAATTGAAGAGGTGCCTCGGGATGGACTTCAAGGTTAGCAACGACGGTATCAAGGTTTGTCAACGTACGTACGTGAATGAGCTGCTGGATCGTTTCAGTATGAAAGATTGCAGAACTGTCTCAACCCCCCTCGACGTTGGGACAAAACTGATGAAGATCGAACCTTGGAATTCGAAAGATGGACCAAAACCACCGTACCGCGAGCTGGTAGGTTGTCTACTCTATCTGGCTGTAGCTACTCGTCCCGATGTGGCTCACGCTGCCAGCGTATTGGGGCAATTCAACGACTGCTTCGGTAAGGTTCATTGGAGTGCAGCGGAAAGGGTTCTACGCTACTTGAAGGGCACCGCAGATATGGGAATCACTTTCAAGAGCAAGGAGAAAACTTGCAATTTGCACCTCCCGACTATCTTGTGTTAATTACGGTAATTTAATTATCTCAACCTCGACACTATTAATTTGATGTGGTTGATCTGGGAGCTGAGCTTGATAATTATCACAAACAATTTACTTTTCACTGGAGGGAAATTATATTGTTCGCTAGTAGGTACTAGCAATACAGGGATAGTTCAGTGGGGTGTTGAATGGAATAAAGCGTTACTCCTTAGCAGTGTTATTAAGTAATTAGTTACTTACTTGAAAAAGTTATTGAATTATTTTATTGTAATTGAAGCAGTAATTAATTACTTGCTTTCCAATTGTAATTGACTAGTAATTCAATTACTCGTTCCGGTACAATTACAATTACATTTCACAATTACATTCTACAAAAGTGCTTTTAATATTTTTAGTAGGTAACATGTAAGTACCTTAAAGTTGCTTATTGTGGGTTCTGACTACTTGGTTTCTTTAACGCAACTCTATCCCTGTCCCAACCAATGATTAGCATTAACGATTATCTTTAATTATCCCATTAGGGTCGTGTTTCTAGGAAACCGCTCATTTCGAATGATTGTTGGGGATGGTTGTTTACAACATTTTACCCTCTCAAAGGCCTTTTCTGATTTGGTGTTCCTTCATGCCCTTATTTATTTATTGAAAAGAGAATTTGTCGCCATTTTTTATTGTGAAAATTATATACTATAATAATATACTATATACTATACTATAAAAATTATAAATTATGAAATCAATGTTTTATTTCACTTTATACCTGATCCTACTTCAAAAGCAAATGTAATTGTAATTGTAATTGCAATTACAATCGCATATTTTGTAATTGTAATTAATTACTTACTGTGAAGTAATTTTAACAACACTGCTCCTTAGATCATTTTTATATTATTGCCCGTAGTATTTATATTACTGTCTGTCGGTTTTAATGCGAGTTCTACATAGTCTAGAATTCAATGGTATTCTCCCTGGAATAAAATTATTTTTTCTTATATTAACCAGAAATATTCACACAAGGTTTTTAGGAGTATCAGTAAATTCATAAAAAAAATCATTTTCATAATTCATAAACCTTTTTTAAAATTTGAATCTAAAAATTGAAATTGCTTTCAATAAACGATTTAACAGTTATATAAGTCGGACTTAAAATCCTATTAAACAATACCAGTTGCACGCGCAACACCAGAAACTCCTATTATTTTTTTTTAATATCATACATTTGATCTTTACGATCCTTCCTAATGTGTATTAGGAAGATCATAATGAGACCGTCTAAATGCGCAATCGGTCCCGGTAGCAAACCGTATTCTTTATTAATTATTCATACGTTCAATAACAATAACGATTTTGGACAAGAATCATCACTTTCTCTCCTTAGAACCCGAGAACTAGAGAACTACACATCCACGAATCTTTTAATAAGAAGAACGAAGTGAAGAAGAGCGAAGGCCATTAAACGTATTTACAATTTCATAGGTTCAGGTGGTACATAAAACTTTATTTATTAACATTAGCATGTTAATGACGGATATTTTATTTTTATCGGACGTATCCGATAGATAATGAACGCTAAAACACTACAGACACTTGAGAGCATTTTATACTCGAGTGTGGAATGATAAAAAATGTATTTTCTGTCTTATGCGGCGAAACTCGACCCGGACGATAAGGTGATAAGCGCATCGGATTTGTAAAATTTATGGATAGGTTTTCGAAACTCTTGACCTTTTGAGGACTCAGAAAGTTTCCCAAAGTCGTACCGATACGTGGAATTCTTTAATTTATAAGCAAGTTACCATTTCCTATTTCCGTAATGTATTCCGTTAACGTTCAAACGAACTGATGGTAAAGAATTCAAATGGTTTGAGGTTGCAGTAAATTTGACATTTAAACAACGCATATTAAGTTTGTTGGAGATCACCTAAAGTGAAATAGTACCATCAAAATTTATTGGAACTGCCTTCTTTACAAAATAATTTTACTCATATTGGAGTTTTAATATTTAATCAATGTAACACAAGATGTATAAAAACCCTGAAATTTGGCACAATAAATTCAGTATGCCACGTATGCTCAAAACGACAGTGTGTTGTGATCTTTCTTCACGCCACTTAACCCGACAACCCAAAACCTAACAAACTTCAACCCGGAGAGTACGTCACGCCCTCTCTCCAAACTACTAGAACCTCAAACCCCGGATCTGCACGATACGCCCTCAGATCCAAACCCGGAGAAGTACGTCACGCCCTCTCTCCAAACTACAAGAACTTCAAGAGATCACGTCACGCCCTGATCTCCGACTACAAGAACTTCAAGAACTTCAAAGAGATCACGTCACGCCCTGATCTTCAATCTACAAGATTGTCTTCAGCCTTACAACCTGGAGACAAACTACGAGAGATATCTACATACAGTCCATTCTCTAGAGATCATTGCACACTTCGTTCAACTTGTCTCAAAAGTATAGTATTTGTTTGAAAGCCCACGTATACAGTAATTATAAACAAGTCTCTCACAACAAATAAATCCAATTAAATTTCAAACGAACTGAACTTAATCACACCTGAAATATTTCAGCTTACAAGAATAAAAATGCTTATGTAATACATTAAATATTAATAGCATTAGGGACCTTGGAGTTTATTTACATAACAGTTTGAGATTTAATGAACATTCTCAACAAGTAGTTAATAAGACTTATAGGATTTTAGGATTTATTATTAAAAATACAAAGAATTTTAGTATTTAATGTGCAATTAAGCTCTATAATACTTTAGTTAGATCGCATTTGGAATATATATCTGCGATTTGGACATCAAAAACTGAAGTAAAAAAAGTTCAGAAAAGATTTTTTGTATTTAGAGAAAAATAATATTTATCCATACATGACCTATGAAAGATTGAGTAGTGGGAGGCAAGCAATGTCTGTTCTATTTGTATACATTGTACTGAATAATTTAAAGCACAAAGACTGTCTTCTTGTAAATAAAATTAAGTTTGTTGTTCCTAAAATTAATTTAAGAAATAATAATCCTATATTATTTCATACTGATCCACTAAGCCTTTCGCCCCTCAATAAAATGCTAATTGAGTGGCATTCTAAGGCACATAATAGATATCTTCAATACAAGTCCCATTGAAATAAAACATCTTATTGTATGGTGTGAAATTTGTGTTGTACCACTGACTTAATTTTAACACTTTGCCCCTCAAATTGTTGGGGTTCATTAGTTAGAAGTTAGTCAACAGAACTGATCAACACTGATTTTGTTTTCTAAAATGAGCACATAAATACTCAAGCAAAACTAACTAATACCAAACCAAATTGAATTCAACTCAAAATTGGGCAGCCGAACCCTCGAGGGTTCGGCCGTCCTACCTCGTTCGAGGCCCCAAGCTGAGTTTTTCTTTCCCTCTCACTTTCCTTCAACTCACCCCCACTCATCACCAAAAATAAATCCTGACCAATGACTGAGTTTCCAATTTCCCTTTCTTCTAATTTCCAGCCTATCATTGCCCGGTCAAATCTCAACGGGGCGTTAACAATCTCCCCTCTTCACGAGACGCATCATTAGTTAAAAGTTTGTCAACAGAACCGATCAACACTGATTTTGATTTCTAATGAGCACATAAATACTCAAACAAAACTAACTAATACCAAACCAAAAACCAACTTGAATTCAACGTAAAATTGGGCAACCGAACCCTCGAGGGTTCGGCCGTCCTATACCTCGTTCAAGGCCCCAAGCTAAGTTTTTCTTTAATTCTCACTTTCCTTCAACTATCCTGACCTATGACTGAGTTTCCAATTTCCCTTTCTTCTAATTTCCAGCCTATCATTGCCAAGTCAAATCTCAACGGGGCGTTAACAATCTCCCCTCTTCACGAGACGCATCATTTCCATGTGATTCTAACTGTCTTCCAATTCCAAGAAATAATGACCGTGAGATTGAAAGGGACGCCACGATGTCGCCAACTTCTCGGCAAAAAAGACTACAAATCTTCTTAAGTAACCAAATTGACGGGGGGGGGGAGGACATTGCTGGTTAACCCGGGATATTTGAAAATCGTAACGTAACAATACTAATATCATTTTGAGCCTTTTTTGGTTTTTATATAAAGATATTTATGAATGGAGTTCATTGCATCAAATGATCTTAACCGACTGTGTATTCACTGGATTGTATGCTCCACCAATCTACTCACAGTGTATGTAATGATCGACAAGCTTCACAACTCGCACTCATCTATACGATCTGACACTTAATTCGTAACAATAAAGTACCATATTTATTGAAATATGTTTCCCTAACATATTAACTGGATATTAAAAATATCATTTATAACACTTTTGGGTTACTTAAATTTCGAAATATTTTTTAACTAACATAACACTATTTTTCCAGGTATTAAATTACTTAAAGCTAGGTGAATCAGCCCCAGAAAGATGTTTCTATGTTCCGGCACTAAAATGACAGCTATTCTAGCACTAAAATGGCCGAAAACAGTGCTATAATGAGGCTTATTAAAGCATTGTTTTTGGTTGTTTTTTTTTGTTGGGTTGGTAACAAGATATTCCCTAATGCTGTCTGATGTCTGTCAAAACAAAATTAAAAATAAATATGGCCGCCACGTCAAACACCCTCTTTTACTTGATGCCATTCGGATTTTTGAGACATGATTTCGATTTTATTTAAATCCATTAAATTAAATTTGAAAATGGTGTGAAAATTGACAGATGTCTAGTAAACAGCAGTAATACCAACTTAAATATCACGATAAAAAAACATAAGAAATTTTCAATTATTTAAATATAAATAAAGATAAAATGGAAGCCGGAACATAGAAAATGTTGTAAAGTACTCGTTGCAGAAGACATTCCAATATGACGTCTTTTGCAACTTGCACTTTAAACTACTATTAGATAATACTTTGAGAATAATAGCTACTAATGAGTACTAATTGAGTAGGTACTAATGAAATAATAAAATCCTGAGAGTTTCAGATTCCTACCTCAATTGCTCGTTAACCCGGGATATTTGAAAATCGTAACGTAACAATACTAATATCATTTTGAGCCTTTTTTGGTTTTTATATAAAGATATTTATGAATGGAGTTCATTGCATCAAATGATCTTAACCAACTGTATATTCACTGGATTGTATGCTCCACCAATCTACTTACAGTGTACGTAATGATCGACAAGCTTCACAACTCGCACTCATCTATACGATCTGACACTTAATTCGTAACAATAAAGTACCATATTTATTGAAATATGTTTTTACCTAACATATTAACTGGATATTAAAAATATCATTTATAACACTTTAAACACTTAAAATTGACAGATGTCTAGTAAACAGCAGTAATACCAACTTAAATATCACGATAAAAAAAACATAAGAAATTTTCAATTATTTAAATATAAATAAAGATAAAATGGAAGCCTGAACATAGAAAATGTTGTAAAGTACTCGTTGCAGAAGACATTCCAATATGACGTCTTTTGCAACTTGCACTTTAAACTACTATTAGATGATATTTTGAGAATAATAGCTACTAATGAGTACTAATTGAGTAGGTACTAATGAAATAATAAAATCCTGAGAGTTTCAGATTCCTAACTCAATTGCTCGTTAACCCGGGATATTTGAAAATCGTAACGTAACAATACTAATATCATTTTGAGCGTTTTTTTGTTTTTATATAAAAATAATTATGAATGGAGTTCATTGCATCAAATGATCTTAACCAACTGTATATTCACTGGATTGCATGCTCCATCAATCTACTTACAGTGTATGTAATGATCGACAAGCTTCACAACTCGCACGATTTGACACTTAATTCGTAACAATTAAGTACCATATATTATTTTTCCAAAAGTTCTTTAACCAATATCTGCTGAGATGATCCTTAGTTTTAATGATCGACGTTAATTGAAGGGTATATCCTCGTTTCCTGGGAAACCTAATCCGGAGTATAAACAAGTGGAATGGAGAGGAACTCTCAACATCTAATTGGTGTGTGTGTGTGATATGTAAGGCGCCTCTTCGACAATTAAAAAATCTCGTCCCGTAATATTAGCGTTAGTGAATCAGAAAAGGCGTGCGACGATAAGTGAGGCCTGGGCGATGTTAAATTTTCCATTTAATGACAGTCGTCATATTCGACCACCACCACCATAAACTGGGCTTGCTATCTGATGAAAAGCGAGGAATAATTAAGAAGGAGAGAGAGCGAGAGAGCGAGGGGGAGGGAGAGAGAGAGAGAGAGACATACCTAGAAAGTCGGTTGTCAGTCTCGACGAGGGGGCAGATGATACTTTTAAATAAAAGTATTTTATGTGTCTACCGGCTATGATATTATATTAAGTGAAATTATGGCGAGGTGGTACCGTTCCGATAAAATCTCTCTTAATGTCGGGCTCCGGGTTTTAGTTTGTTCAGCGTTTTGTATCTGGAAGATTCCCCTTTCGAAGCACTAAATTTTTAACTTCACTTATCTGATATAAGTTTATGCTACGTATATAGTCTTACGAGGACTAGAATTCTTTCGGTATGCTTATTAGTTTATTTACGAGTATAAAAATCATAATCATAATAAACATCTCTTAGCTATGTGTCGGTTTAGTGTCGTCTGACCCTTAAATTTAAATGACATGAAGATGATTTAAAGAAGTTCGGTACTTATTTATGACCCTATGGTTAAAATAGGTAAATTAAGAACGTCATTTTAAATAAGTACACTGGTGGTTGAGGTGTTATCAATAAGTGTATTTATTTTAATTATTATTTTTATTAAGCCTTTTTACACAGTAGTACAGATTTATATATATATAGAGTAAGATGTATACGAGATGTGAAAAAAATACAAACGTTAAAATTTTTAAATATTTGCAAATACCTTTTTTCCTGTACATTCCTCAAAAATATGTTTTATACAAAAATTGTTAGCCTCTATAAGGGCAACAAAAAACCTAAGTAACATTTTTCTCTCAGACGCGAAATAAAAAAAAAATATTTTTTTTTCGAAATTTTTTTTCTGTACATTTCTCGAAAAAATATTTTATACAAAAGTCGTTCGCCTCTTTAAGATCAACAAAAAACCTAAGTAAAATTTTTCTCTCAGACGCGAAATTAAAGTTTTTTTTTTTTTTTTTAAATAACAAACCGCCATTTTGAAGCCGCTGGACCTATTTGGCCCATTAACGAACTAGATTTTTTTTTTATAGAATTAGAATATTTTTCTCCATTTTGGACCCTATGCTGATTAAGTAGAATAGTTTCAAACTGGATTTCGCCATTTTGCCATAACTTTTCGCTTATGTTCATAGAAGTTAGAGAATATTTAATATCAAAAAATTTAAAAATATTGGTAAGTATTTTCCGACGTTGTGTAAAGTATTTATTGTTTATCAGTGAACGATGTGAAACCTACCAAACCACCTGTGATATATATCAATGTATCATTTAAAATATATCAAACCCACTGATTAGATTGTTTGTTTAAGCATTCGTAATAACACCTGTATTTGCTCAGCAAGTGTTCCAAATTTCGAATTGATTCAGACTGTTATTTTTATCTCGAACTTTCGTCGCTTTATAAGTGTGGACCGTTCTTAACCCATCTAGAGCAATTCTAACTGCAACCATGACGACCAAACAGGTAGTTCTATTGATCTTCTACGTCGGAGTTGCTATTTGTCAGCAAACTCCTATAGGTAGCTGTAAGTAACTTATTAGTACAAGGTAGGTAGTGGGATTCGATTAAATTCGTTTACATTTCGATAGGTCCCGATGGATCGCCAACGCCGACTTCAATCGAGATACATTCGCCACTGGACACCTTATGTACGGAAAATAGTTGCAAGGTATACGGAGGGACTTCTATATCAATAAATTTTACGTTTGTATCAAGTGAGTATAGAAAACTTTCGTTAATATGAAGTTATATAACTTGGAAAAACTTAGTTTTATAACTTACAACGTAGACAGTTATGTAGAGAGTGCTTTTCAATCTCTATAAGTTTAGGTAGATCAAATGAGAGATCAAAATAATCTCTCAAACTAAGAAGGCTTACAATAGATTCTACTCGATAATTGACTTGAGCTCATTTCAACGTCCCGGAATTAACAAAGCGACACAAGTTACTGTTTCAACTCCTCTTTAAATGGTAATGAAAATAGGGTAACCTCATGCCTTAAGCACCTTAGTACCTTACTTATTGAAGGCACTTACCTTCGGTGATCTAATGCTCCTCATTCATGTAGTGCGAGCCTGATGATGGCTCCGATGAAGCCAAAACCGGTCGCTCAACTTTAATAAAGCAGTTGGTGAAGACTTAGTGGTTAGTCGAATGTCATTATTGCTTAGCAATTTGTTTTGACAGTTCAGTGCCATAAAAGTCTCTTCACAGTTCCGCAATTGAGTGCCTATAGAGGCGATTATAGTGCCAAAATAATAGTTATTGTAAGACACTGAAATTGATACGAATCTCAGTAGTTTAGTGGTCAGAATACCCGACGCGAAATTGGGAGACCCGGGTTCAAATCCCGGCTGAGCTACAAATACCTTTTTCAGTATCTCTTACATTTGTTACGCATATCTTCTATGATTTAATTCGTGAATTTTTCATCATAATCCTGAATAGGTGTCCTGAAGGTAAATTATTTTTCAGACGATTTCATTCAAACCCTCAAACCGAGAGTATTCGCACTAGCAGCGGAGGTGACCATCGAATGGCCCGGTCTCGCTAAAGACGGTTGCTCTTTGCTGACCACATCGACATGTCCTATCGTACCTGATGAACCGGTCGGATTCTATCAGACAATAGACGTCGCTGACATTTTCCCGGAGGTAAGTCGTCGACTAATATCGATTCATAGGCTGAACGGGTCCCTTTGTGTTTTCCAGATTTCCGTACACCTCACCTACGTGCTGCAGGACGCCGACGCCGGCAAGAACGTCACATGTTTCACATATGACATCGTCGTGGACAACAGCAAGGACTCATTACGGTACGAGGCCTTAAAAGCGAACTGAGTCTCTAACACAAAATATAGAAACATTTTTAATGTTTTGAGTGAATAAAAGTAATCCTGAAGTATACGTTTCGTTTTGGTTTGAGGTTGCTGCGAATGTTTCTTGTCCAATTTCCTCACGTTGATGTGTAATGGAGTAACTTAAAACGCTGTAACTCCGGAAATATAACTTTTTACACTTTTGTTCTTATACTAAAAGATAGTAGTAGGGGAGCGCAAGAGGGGATTTTTGGATTTACTCGAGCGCGTCAGATTAATATAAGGGAGGATACCTTAGTACCTCCAGCCAGTACGAGCCCTTAATATAGGGGGGTTCGCCATGAGGAACCCGTCAGATTAGTAAAAAAAAACATCTTCTGAAAAACTCGAGCGCGTCAGATTCTAATAGGGGGGGTTAATTACTAACTAACAAGTGTCAATTTTGCTAATCTGACGATTTGAGCGTAACCTAAGGGAGTGGGAGGGTAACAAAGTTGCAATAAATAACGATGTGTGGATTTACTCGAGCGCGGTCGTCAATTCTAATAGGTCTCCTCGACGCTCGAGTAAATCCACATTTAGCATCATGGGCTCCCTTACTATAGATAATACAATGGTCTATACCTTGAGACTGACGCAAAAATTTCCTAGAAATGTCAATAACTGAGCTACTTTTAGATTTTCTAATCGTTACATTCCTGTCTAATGGATGAACTTAAAACGCTGTAACTCCGGAAATATAACTTTATACACTTTTGTTCCTATACTAAAAAATAGTAATAGGGGAGCCCAAGAGAGGATTTTTGGATTTACTCGAGCGCGACAGATTAATATAAGGGAGGATACCTTATATATTGATAAGTACCTCCAGCCAGTATGAGCCCTTAATATCGGGGGTTCGCCATGAGGAACCCGTCAGATTAGTAAAAAAAAACCATCATCTGAAATACTCGAGCGCGTCAGATTATAATAAGGTGGGTTAATTACTAACTAACAAGTGTCAATTTTGCAAATCTGACGATTTGAGCATAACCTAAGGGAGTGGGAGGGTAACAAACTTGCAATAAAAAACGATGTGTGGATTTACTCGAGCGCGCTAGTCAATTCTAATAGGTCTCCTCGACGCTCGAGTAAATCCACATTTAGCACCATGGGCTCGCTTACTATAGATAATACAATGGTCCATACCTTGAGACTGACGCAAAAATTTCCTAGAAATGTCAATAACTGAGCTACTTTTAGATTTTCTAATCGTTACATTCCTGTCTAATGGATGAACTTAAAACGCTGTAACTCCGGAAATATAACTTTATACACTTTTGTTCTTAGACTAAAAGATAGTAGTAGGGGAGCGCAAGAGGGGATTTTTGGATTTACTCGAGCGCGACAGATTAATATAAGGGAGGATACCTTATATATTGATAAGTACCTCCAGCCAGTATGAGCCCTTAATATATGGGGGTTCGCCATGAGGAACCCGTCAGATTAGTAAAAAAAAACATCATCTGAAATACTCGAGCGCGTCAGATTATAATAAGGGGTTAATTACTAACTAACAAGTGTCAATTTTGCTCATCTGACGATTCGAGCGTAACCTAAGAGAGTGGGAGGGTAACAAAGTTGCAAAAAAAGCGATGTGTGGATTTACTCGAACGCGCTCGTCAATTCTAATAGGTCTCCTCGACGCTTGAGTAAATCCACATTTAGCATCATGGGCTCCCTTACTATAGATAATACAATGGTCTATACCTTGAGACTGACGCAAAAATTTCCTAGAAATGTCAATAACTGAGCTATTTTTAGATTTTCTAAAGATAAGATTCTAAGATAAGTACCTCCAGCCAGTATGAGACCTTAATATAGGGAGGTTCGCCATGAGGAACCCGTCAGATTAGTAAAAAAAAACATCGCCTGAAATACTTGAGCGCGTCAGATTATAATAAGGGGGGTTAATTACTAACTAACAAGTGTCAATTTTGCAAATCTGACGATATGAGCGTAACCTAAGGGAGTGGGAGGGTAACCAAGTTGCAAAAAAAACGATGTGTGGATTTACTCGAGCGCGGTCGTCAATTCTAATAGGTCTCCTCGACGCTCGAGTAAATCCACATTTAGCATCATGGGCTCCCTTACTATAGATAATACAATGGTCTATACCTTGAGACTGACGCAAAAATTTCCTAGAAATGTCAATAACTGAGCTATTTTTAGATTTTCTAAAGATAAGATTCTAAGAGAAGTACCTCCAGCCAGTATGAGACCTTAATATAGGGAGGTTCGCCATGAGGAACCCGTCAGATTAGTAAAAAAAAACATCTTCTGAAAAACTCGAGCACGTCAGATTCTAATAGGGGGGGTTAATTACTAACTAACAAGTGTCAATTTTGCTAATCTGACGATTCGAGCGTAACCTAAGGGAGTGGGAGGGTAACAAAGTTGCAATAAAAAACGATGTGTGGATTTACTCGAGCGCGCTCGTCAATTCTAATAGGTCTCCTCGACGCTCGAGTAAATCCACATTTAGCATCATGGGCTCCCTTACTATAGATAATACAATGGTCTATACCTTGAGACTGACGCAAAAATTTCCTAGAAATGTCAATAACTGAGCTATTTTTAGATTTTCTAAAGATAAGATTCTAAGATAAGTACCTCCAGCCAGTATGAGACCTTAATATAGGGAGGTTCGCCATGAGGAACCCGTCAGATTAGTAAAAAAAAAACATCGCCTGAAATACTTGAGCGCGTCAGATTATAATAAGGTTGGTTAATTACTAACTAACAAGTGTCAATTTTGCAAATCTGACGATTTGAGCGTAACCTAAGGGAGTGGGAGGGTAACAAATTTGCAATAAATAACGATGTGTGGATTTACTCGAGCGCGGTCGTCAATTCTAATAGGTCTCCTCGACGCTCGAGTAAATCCACATTTAGCATCATGGGCTCCTTTACTATAGATAATACAATGGTCTAACGCAAAAATTTCCTAGAAATGTCAGTAACTGAGCTATTTTTATATTTTCTAATCGTTACATTCATATCTAATGGATGAACTTAAAACGCTGTAACTCCGGAAATATAAGCTTCTGCACTTTTTGTTCTTATATCAGAAGATAGATAATACAATTATCTACGCCACGACTCTAGCGGGAATTTCCAAAAGATGTCAATAACTGAGCTATTTTGAGAATCCCCAATCTTCACTTTAAATAAAAAAAAACTTTGTCATCTATAAAACAACCAAAAGAACTATTTACTAATAAGAGAAAATGGTGTATATATATTTTATAAAACGGTGATAATGTTGCACATTGCCATTTTTTTCACCCACATTCGTCGTTTTTGTTTAACATTTTCTACTTTGTTAAAGAAATATGTTATAACTTATACCATATGAGAAGAGACTGGCTACTATTAAGGCTCACCAAGAGACACGTAACACTACTTACTTTTAAGCGTTCAACAGCATTAGAAATATAAACGATCAGTTTGCATTTAAAAACCTCGGACCTCGAATAAGTAACGTAAATAACTATTGCGATAATAACACTAACTAGGTGTAACGAAGCAGAGTTAGCAGTATTAGTCTGATATGTAACAGGACTTAATAAGGAATTACGAAGT
This sequence comes from Cryptocephalus moraei, assembly GCA_946251905.1. Lineage (NCBI taxonomy): Eukaryota > Metazoa > Arthropoda > Insecta > Coleoptera > Chrysomelidae > Cryptocephalus > Cryptocephalus moraei. The sequence continues at coordinate 15,779,491 of OX276465.1, read as the reverse complement.
GTTAATATTTTCAGGACAGGCTGAAAAACGCCCCATCCGATCGTACAGGCGAGATAAGAAGAAAAAACAAACGAATAATCGTGTTTTTCCGTTTTTATGGTTATTAGAATCCACCTCGCACACTTCGCGATAAATAATATCCTAAGTAACGTCAACCTGTTTAGCAACTCGTGATGAAATTTATTATGTAAGGCGAGTTTTAGAATGCGACAGTCGTCTTTTAATAGAAAATTTATGCATTTGAGATAACAACTCCTACTACTTTTAATTGCGACGTGCAGCAATGCGTCCCATCGTCGATCTGTCTCTCAAAAGACATTTTAATGAACACCACAGAAGTGATTTCAAAATGTAGAAACGCTATTTGATTGATGTTTTATTCGGAACAATTTGTTAACTCATAACTTGTTATATATTATCAAAGTCTCCATAAATTATATGTCAATTTGTACTTTGTACCTTGTTGAATATATGCTCGATCTAGTTTGTTTTGACGATTACGTGCACCAACATGAGTGTACAATTAGATCTAAACTAAGAAGCTGCAATAATTACGAATCCTTATTTAAAAATAACGAATATAGTAGGGCAGCCCATGATGCTAAATTAATGTGGATTTACTCGAGCGTCGCGGAGACCTGTTAGAATCGGTACATTAGATTATAGAAAGAGTAAATGGTCCTATGTTTTCACTTTTAGCGGTGCGGGAAGTGCCTACAGATTTTCAAAATTGTAAAAAAAACAATGACATGGAAATACTGAAGCGCGTCAGATTATAATATTTTTCATGCCTCACCATGTCTCTGATATGAAATATATAATAATCTCACGATTTGCGTGGTGGGGGTGGCTGTGCGGAAGGGATGAAAATCGAAGAAATTTCTCGAAAAAATATTTTATACAAAAGTCGTTCGCCTCTATAAGATCAACAAAAAACCTAAGTAAAATTTTTAAAATAAAAAAACAAAAAAAATAAAAAACCTAAATTTTTTTCGACTTCGTTAACGAATGCAATACTAGATAAATCTACCAACAATATAGATGTTAGATTCCTCTATAGAAATAAAGGAATGACAGGTACTACCAGACGCCTTCACTGGTGACCAATTAACTTATCGCATCCTCCTAACCCCCATAATACCGTTAATACAGGTACATAATAATATAGTGGCAAATGGCGTCTCGTTATTAAAAAAATATCTATTACACCTTTTATTACACAGCACAATTGGCGTTTACATTACAAATAATTTAAATTTTTCACACGCTACCACTAACAACCTGTACATTGAAAAAACTTATTCTCGTCGCACACTTACTTTTGTATAGACAAAATTTACTTTTTATCTAAATTTACCAATTCACCTTCAAAATTTGATCAGAGAAACAACACGCGAAAAAGCATATGGAATACATTACGACTTGCAACAAGTAATCCATGGTCCTCCTCCTCTTCGCCATATGTATCCCGGAGTACCCGTAAAAGAGATTAATAAAATTAACAAGGACGACGTGCTCGTACAGGACCACATCGCAAATGTTCCTGGCGTTAATCGCGTTCGAGTCGCGACGTTTCTTTACTCGCGGCTTGGTGCATCTGAACAGGCTCGTCCGATCCGAGGCGGTCGTCGTATTGCCGTTGGAGAAGAAGTACCTGAGCACGCTCGCGCTCCTCAAGATCGAAGACGTCGAGGTGAAGCTCGCGCACGGTCGATAGTTCCTCTTCCAGCGCCGAAACTCCAGATCGTCCTCCAGGTCGTCCAGCGAGTTCTCCCACAGGTTCTCGCTCTCGTTCTTGTACAGCAACTTGCACGTCGCCGCCGCCGCCGCCGGCTCGGACCTGAATTTCGGCTTCGAGCCTCGCGACCGGCTCAAGTCCTTCAGGAAGTAATCGTACATGTCCCTCTTCTTCCTGTCGTCGCGTCGCATCTTCTTCTTGAACTCGGCGAGAAACTGAATGTTTTTGCAGGAAGAGCTCGTCGTGGACGCGTCCCGCTCGTAGAGTTTCCCGTCGAAAATCAGCGGTTTCTCCCGAGAGGAGTCGGTGGAGGGTTCCTTCGTCGGAACGTTGTTGGCGTCGTCCGGGAAGTATTTTCTCAGCAAGCCTCGCGTCAGGACGTTCGATCTCTTCAGCGCCAGTTGGACGCTGGGCGTCTCGACGAGCTTCGCGTAATTCGTAGACACCAATTTCTTGTCGTACTCCGTGAAGGCGGCCGAAGACAAAAAGTCCGGATCGGAGGAGAGCCTCTCGACTTTATCTATGTGATCGTCTCCTTCGGCTCGGTCGTCCACGTTGCTCGGGGGGATTTTCGGCCGATTTTCCAGACTGACAGGCGAGACGCTCTTGCTGAACTTCATGGCGTCCTCCACTACGCCTTTGAAAATATCAAATTCGGGAGCGTCTCCTCGTACCAGATCGTTTTTCCCGATCTGAGCATCTTTCGACTTCTCGGCATTCGTCGAATTGTCCTTTTCGGCCCCGTCCGAAGGTGGTACCACCGACATTGCCGCGACGGCTTCTAATTTCGGGTCTGACATGGCAGACGAACAGAAATTTACGGAAGGTGAAGATGAATGCTACGCTTCAGGTACGATGCTATGGAATTTTGCTAACCCGTGCGGAATTTGACGTTGACTTGTTGTGACAAACATCGTTGAATACAGCCATAGGCGAAAATAACGAACCAGGTTACTAGGTACTGTTTGAAAGTTGCAACTGCGAAGATAATATTGTAGATTATTTTGTTCATGGCAGTCCAGTCATCAGCGGTAAAAAACCTTAAAATTGTGGAATTTTGGGACACAAGGTCGAAATCTTTGAAAAGTGGGATTTAAGTAGTAGTATTTATAACCTTCTTCAAAGTTGGACTTGTGCCGAAGTTGTGCTTTTGGTAGATTTGGTATTGCATTCTTTAACGAAGTCGAAGAGGGATTAAAATGAGGTTTTCAGTTTTTTGGTACCTAGAGATCGTACTTAATCATTTCTCAAAAGTTGATATACATATATAAGCGAACGGGTAGTCTCGGCTGGACTAGTTAAACAGAAAATTTGTTTTCTCACAGCCTTTGGGGACCAATTATACTGTTAATTATACTATTATACGTTGACATTACATGTAAACTACAAAAACGATAGACTTACTATAAGGTGAAGACTCAATAGTAAATTAAACAGTAACGCGAACAAGAACATAGATGGTGGATTCATTGTGATTAAGCTGATTAGACTTGGCTTCGATACATTCGATTTAACGTAACACGACCTAACCTATATTCATTGTTACATATTTAACCTATGATCTTTGCTTGGAACAAGGAACCAACTTTCAAAGTTCTATGTTATAAGGCTGTTATCGATCGAGACTTTAGATCATCTCCTTTGGGAATGTCCGCTTTACATAACACAAAGAAAGATATTTAAAACAAACGCAGGTCTAAACCTGCCCTTTGAATCAAAAAATCTCCTGTCAAACTTAAACTTAGACTTCCTTAAAGAAATTTTTTAGAGGAATTAAGAAAAATATTTAATTTACCAAGATTCAAAAGAAGATCCAAATTACCCCCCCCCCCCTCCTTCATAAGAAATCACAACTTGGTTGGTAGCTAATATTTTAGAAAGAAGAGGTTATGAGCCTTGACTCAGACTCACGCAAGTGGACCTCGACTCTAGAAAAAATTGCACTGACTAACTTCCCAAAGGAAAAAGCCATTTTGGATAGAAGAAGAAGAAGAAGAAGAAGGCTGTTATTAAAGAATGTGAGTATTTGTCATGTCCCATGGTTTCTTGTTTCGGTTTGAATTTATGCTAGGTATAAGATTCATTTGCGGCCTCCACTTATCACTAATCTGGGTATAAGAAATGCGTTGTGTGAACCTTAAAGGGCAATATACTATTCCTCAACATTCCTTACTCCAACGTCTCCTGCTGGAGCACTATTCTGTAACAAACAGTGCTCCTCCAGGGGAGGTTTAAGTGAACTTGCAGAAACCAACAGAGCTAATAACTAATCTGTAACAGACTGACTAGGAACGACGTTACAGACGTTAGTCAGTCTGTTACCGATTAGTTATTTATAATATTAATTTAATATTAATAGTTAAGTTGGCCGACAATCTCGGTCGAGTTCGTTAATGGACCAAGTAGGTCCAGCGGTTTCATAATGGCGGCTTGTTATTTAAAAAAAAAAAAAAATTAAAAACTTGAATTTCGCGTCTGAGAGAAAAATGTTACTTAGGTTTTTCGTTGATCTTATAGAGGCGAACGACTTTTGTATAAAATATCTTTTCGAGAAATGTACAGAAAAAAAAGGGTGCACCAAAAAAAGTTATTTTTTCCAAAGAAAACAAAAAAGAAATATTATTTCGCGTCTGAGAGAAAAATGTTACTGAGGTTTTTTGTTGCCCTTATGGAGGCTAACAACTTTTGTATAAAACATATCTTTGAGGAAGGTAAATCTCGACGTTTATATTTTTTTCACACCACGTATACATTTTTTTTGACACATCGTGACTGTTATATTACTCTATATCCTACCCATAAATCTACCTTTCAGCCTGGCATGCCATGGAGTTTTTTCCTAGGGGTGGAACCCCTTTTCACCCCTTCTAAGGGGTGGCGAAAAATTTTTTTTAGTAAAATAACCCCGGAAATCAGTAGATTGACCAATTCTAAGCAACTTTTATTCTATAAAGTTTTCTTGCAAATCTGATATTTTTCGAGTTATTAACGATTGAATCTACACATTTTTCATTGAAAAAACCAATGTTTTCCAACCGTTTCTCGCCAATAACTTGAAAATCTTTGATTTTATCGGAAAAATACTCAGAACTATAATATAGCTAATAAACAAGCAGAGACTCGTTCCTGAATTACCTCTATAAACCCAATGAGGGCTGAGTTATTGCTCTTTGAAAGATGGTTAATTTTCGAAAACGCCAAAATTGAAACTTTTCAACCTTCAATAACTTGAAAATGGTGAAATCCTTGGGGATAACTCAATCGACATTTTCTAAAGTACATAAAATACCCTTTAAAATGAGCACTGACATAAGTCTTATGCATAGGAATTGACTGATTTATAACAAAAATAAAGTAACACCTTTCTTGTTTTTTTTTAATTTAAAAATTACACCCTCGCCATTACCACCCTGATAAAAAGTAAATGTAACCCACTTGCCTTTAACTTTATTTAGGTATTATTGATAAGATCCATGTCGTTTAACCGATTTAGAATGCTTATTTTAGAAAAAATAATTGTTTAAAATTAAAATTGCATTTTCATAATTTTGGAAAAAAATGCATTTTTCTTAAATAAATCAAAAACTATTCCAGATATAAAAAACTGTTTCAAATGTTAATTGCGGGGTTTGTCTCACTGAAAATTATGGTTTTTTGTTTATCTTCGTATCATAAAAATTTAAGGAGATATGGCGTCTCTAAGTTTGCATTCGCGTACTAATTATAGCTTATCCAAGCCCTTTGAACGCAACCCTTTACAAAACTACGTAAAAACTTTTAACCAATTTGATGTTAAAGCGCTTGGAATTCTCTACAAAAGGCATTTTTTAAAAAGTTTCTAGCTTGGAAAGCAAGGGAATTTTTTTCGCTACTCCATATTTTCACCCCTTGTAAGGGGTAGCGAAAATTTTTTTTTAGTCAAAGTAAACCCGGAAATCAGTAGATTGACCAATTCTAAGCAACTTTTATTCTATAAAGTTTTTTTGCAAATCTGATATTTTTCATAGATTGAATCTACACATTTTTCATTGAAAAAACCAATGTTTTTTAACCGTTTCTCGCCAATAACTTGAAAATCTTTGATTTTATCGGAAAAAACAATCAGAACAAAAATATAGCTAATAAACAAGCAAAGAGACTCGTTCATAAATTACCTCTATAAACCCAATGGGGGCTGAGTTATTGCTCGTTGAAAGATGGTTATTTTTCGAAAACGCCAAAATTTAAACTTTTCAACCTTCAATAACTTGAAAATGGTGAAATCCTTGGGGAAATCTCAATAGACCTTTTTTAAAGTACATAAAAAAACCTTAAAAACCGTTATAATAGTTTCAAAATTCGTGCTCAAAAAAAAATCTATGGTTTTTCGAGAATAATTCCCTTATTTTTCAAGCTAGAAACTTTTTAAAAAATGCATTTTGGCGGGAATTCTTAGCCCTTTAGGATCAAGTTAGTTAAAAATTATTACATTTCGTAGTTTTGGGAAGAGTCGCATTCAAAAGGTTTGTATGAGCTATAATAGTACGCGAATGCAAACTTTGAACCGCCATATCTCCTTCAATTTTTGTGACACAAAGATAAACAAAAAACCATAATTTTCAGTGAGAGAAACTCTACAATTAATATTTGAAAGATTTCTTCATATCTAGAACAGTTTTTGATATATTTAAGGGAAATTATTTTTTTTCAAAAATTACGAAAATGCAATTTTCATTTTGAAGAATTATTTTTCCTGAAATAAGCATTCTAAACCGGTTAAACCGCATGGATCATATCAATAATACATAAATAAAGTTAATTGCAAGTGAGTTGCACTTAATTTTTATCAGGGTGGCAAGATATTAGGTAACATATTCATGGCTCTAAAAAATTTTAATTTTTTAATTTTTTAGAGCCATGAATATGTTCAGAATTCTGAACGAAACGTCGGCATTGTGAAGTAGTCTAACGATTAGTTATTGTTATTATTTTGGGGATCATCGAGAACATTTCTGATTTTACCTCAGCTCCCCGAGAACATTTTCCCATTCAAAATTCCAAACTTTTTGCATATAACTTTTGTTATATACATTTCTCAAAGATATGTTTTATACAAAAGTCGTTCGCCTTTATAAGGGCAACAAAAAACCTAAGTAACATTTTTCTCTCAGACGCAAAATAAAAAGTTTTTGATATATTTTTTAAAAAAATAAACTTTTTCTGTACATTTTTCGGAAAAATATTTTATACAAAAGTCATTCGCCTCTATAAGATCAACAAAAAATCTAAGTAACATTTTTCTCTCAGACGCAAAATTAGTTTTTTGATTATTTTTTTTAAATAACAAACCGCCATTTTGAAACCGCTGGACCTATTCGGCCCATTACGAACTCGACCGACATTTTCGGCCAACTGATTTTTGTACCAAATTTCGTTGTGATTCTTTAAAAATGCGACCGCTTGCCGACAAATTCGACCAAAAACTGAAAACCGCATTTTAATTCCTCTTTTTTTGGAATGCAATACTTGATAAATCTACCCAAAACTCTCTTTAGTTAATCAAAAGACTTGGAATACAATGCGAAACTCCTCTTTGACATAAACTTTTGGTTCTTAAAAAAAATGTTTTTCGTGAATTACCACTTTTCTCTATGTAACGCATTCGCAGAACTGTCAAGAAGTCAAGAACTACTACCGGACGTGTGTCATAATGAATTTTATTTCATACTGTAAGTTTGTTCTGTTTTATTATTTTAATTAAAAAATTACACAATTTTGATAATCGCATCAACTTTCTTCCCATGGCAATACAAATTATTCAATTACGATACATGTTAATATTCCCAATACATAATTATTAATTAAGCAAAAATACATATTCACCTTTCAAATAAATCTTCATTAAAATGTGTGATTTCATTTATATCAATGAAACTGTTGCTAAGCAACACTTACCGGCTTAGCGGACTCAGATTGATATTGTGGTTAAACTACACAGAACAAACCGAAATAAGTTAGTGAAATATTTCTTATTAATGAGGTAATAATAAGCATCTTCTGTTTTAGTAAATCACAAGGCATTGAGATTACCATAATTACAATAAAAAAAAATAGTATAAGTCCATAATTTTAGTAACTCCAACTGTGACAGTGCTTCTATTTCAGAGCGTCATTTGGACATTAACGCCCGGTAGGCTCGTCCGTCGTATTTGGCCGCAAATTAATCTAGAAATTATGAAAATGTCACCGAGCCTACATTCATAATTACATTCTCATTAATATTAATAGTCGGTCGGAGAGCCTCGCCACCACAGAGCAAATATTGTTCATATATCCCCGACCGTAAAATAAATTAAATTGTGACCACCCACCATCGCGTTGTATATACGAGAGAACATTTGAATAGCGCTCGAGCAACGCTCACCGGGACGCCATGACGTCCTGACGTTACCGATAGATAGCAAATTGTTTTATGGGAATCGCGTCCAGGTTCGCCTCTGCATTCTTATATAAGAATCGTTCACAACTTTTTAAGTATTGAATTTAGAAGAAAGTTGAAGAGAGGAAAAAGTTGCAGAAGCGCTTTTTACATAATATGGCATAGGTTATAAATTCAAAAATTTATTAACGGTTTTTCAAAATAGCAATATACTAATAAAAATCTGCCCAAAGAAGTGGTTTCTTAATTTATTATTTTAGGCACTTTAAAATATAGTTAGGATTTCCATATCACAGGTAGAAAATCTTGAGGTTATAATAAAAGAATCCTGTAAATTTCGTTTCGATCGGTTTATTAGATTTTGCACAATAATTTTGTAATCCAGAAAAATCTAAAAATATTGAAAATTTTCAAAATTGTTTAAATATTTTTTCCAAAATTCGATTTTAACAACACTGGCTGAGGATATGTAAGAGGGAACAAGCTTTCAAGTGCTTTTCTCAGAATTAAGAAATCTTTATTAGAACGGTCACAGTCATTGTTTAAATTTGGTGTCAAATTTACAAAATTTGTCAAAATGGTGACTAGATCCATACTAAATTATTTTAAAGTTTCGTAGAGGCAGAGAACAAGTGCAATAATATGCAGAAAACTTAGAAGCAAGATTTATTGATATCATTAGATCATTTTGTGAACATGACTCTAATGTAGGAGTCCGCCATAATATTTTCGAATTCACCAAAATCTAATACGAGTTAGTTACTTTTAATAATAAATGGGATGGTTACTATGCATTTCACGCTCGTTGATTCGGGATTCGCCAGCTCAGACACACAACAGGGTCGGCCTCAGAGGCCGATGAATTTTTTGGTAGAAGTATAAGCAACAAATAAAAAGCAAAACTTATTCTATATTGTAACTCGAAATGTAAACAGCAGCGCGAAACGTGTTTACTCTTATCGGACGGCGGCTTACCTCTAATTGAGCAATAAAAACCGTCTCGAACCTGTCGCCAACATCTTATTAAAGAAGGAGTGATTTATGACCTTTCTGGACCTTTCTAAGTAAACATTATGTGAGAAAGGAATGACCTGGAACTATCGCGAATACAATTGTGTATATAAGCGGGCTTGCGGTCGGAGAGATCAGATTAGACGTGAAGCCGCGAGTGAATAAATAAGGCGAAAGACGGGCCAGTGAAATAAATTACATTTAAGAGTGATATAAATTAATTAGTTTAGTAATAGTTAAGATAAATTAAGTAGTGTGTAGTGTATAATTAGGACACTGTAAATAAATTAGAAAATAAACGTTACAATATTTTTGTGTAATATTACAGAAAATCTTTTAAAAATCCAAGTTGTTTGTTGCGTTCCATGAATATTATTTACAAGTCGAATGGAAATACAGGTACGTCGTAGCACTCCTAGCGATGTCAAATTTTAATTTTTAGAAAAGTGTGACCTTAGGCACGTTCACGGGGTCACGAGGAAGCGAACGATCCCCCCCACGTCCGAACGGAGCGGATTTCGGTTCTCGTGGGCGTATTATTGAGAATTTTTAATTGCGCCTCGACGTCCTTACATAATAACATTTACCATTAGATACTTGATATCTTTTACATACGTGTACGAGGAGTGGGTGTGGCTGGGACCGAGGAGATGAGCCGTACCACATATAAAGGGTCACAACCTCTCTCTCGGCTCGAACTCTCTTCTTCAATGAGAGAGAGATTTATTGGCGGTCGCGCGCTCGCCATTTTTCACTAATATCAGGTGTTTTAAAGAGTTTTACGTACATACGCCTCGCGTGGAAAGAGAATAATTGCGTTCGCGGGGAAAAATCCGTCGCCATCGGAATGTGGAATCATCGGTCGGATGTGGGAGATTCGCAGGCGACGGGGGTAGAGGAAACACACTTTTCCACATGGTTCGCCATTAGTAGGTAACCGGCGAAGAGATCTGAGGTTAAGATGGAAGTCTGGTGCGTTAACTTAAGACATTTTAACGGTCCAATTGTAGCATAATTGTCTAAATAAGAAACATTTGGACATTTTCATATTCTCACACGCCGGAGGGCTTTATAGTAGGAGAGCTGGTGTCATCACGATGTCGTGTGTATAGTTTGGAACTTATGCACATTGGTTGAATTTTCCAGATTTTCCTCCCGGGAAATGGCTTGGCAGAACATTTTTCGCGCCATTTTAGGCTGGCAGAATGGTATTCGAGGACTTGATTCAACATGACAAACTCGGATTTACCATTTTGGAAGCTGTGCAGATTGGTCAAAATTTTGTCTCCATTTTTCCGTCGAAAAAACCTAGGCAGAACAATTTTCCGACCAGTCAGACTTCACAGAGTAGCTCGGTGTGCCTTCTTTTGGTGAAAAGAAGCAGTATGCGCATTTTGGGGTGTGCGCAGATTGGTCAAAATTCTTCCCTTTTTTACAACCGTTTTTCTTAAATAACAATATGGATACATATGGATAATATGGAACAATAGGGAGAGTATGCATTACAAATGAGAGTCAGAAAGGGCGAACTTAAAACAAAACACAAAAAGGTTGAAAATTGGTGGTTTTGTGGAAGGGCGGTGGGCGTGAGGCTTCCCCAATGCGTGACATAGCGAACAGGACGGACCCTCGGACCGTCTTCGTGACCCCGTACTTTCAGACTGATTTCCTGATCGTTTTCATGTTGTCCTGAATTATCTGAAGTTGAGCGCCTGGCTCCTTACTTCTCCCTCTAGGTTCTTCTTTCCTCCGCGTGATGGTATTTCCTTGGTTGTCCTGGTCGTCCTGGTGGTCCTCCTATTGTGTTTTCATCTTCCTGGTATGTCCTTCGTGATTAGTCTTCCTTCATTGCCGTCTTGGGTCTTTTCCTCTTTGATCTTGCGTCCTCCTCGTAGTCCGTTGCCTTCCTTATTAGTGGGTTCGTGTGCTCCATTGCCTTGATTATCGTCTTCCTAGTCCTCTTCCTGATGGTCTTCTTTAGTTCTTCGATGCGTAGGTCCCTTCGTAGCTGTTCATTCCTCATATACCATGGTGCGTCCGTCATCCTTCTCATCGCTTGGTTCTATATCCTCTCCAGTTTCTCCAGGTGCGTCCTTGCTGCTTGTCCCCACGCTGCTGTTCCGTACGTCATTATAGGTCTTATTCCTGCCAGGTAGATCTTCCTCTTGGTTTCCAGTCTCAGCTTGCTCCTTCGTCCTATTAGTGGTCCCAGTCTGTTCAGTCGGTCTTTCGCCTTCTTCTCGGTCTCCTCTATGTGCCTTCTCCATGTAAGTCCTCGGTCTATGTGGATTCCTAGATATTTCACTTCTTCCTTCCATTCCAGTTCCTTTTCTCCTATTATGATGTTGGTCGTCGGTCGTCTCGTCTTCGGTCCTATGTATATCGCTTCTGTCTTCTCCGCGTTGAGTTTGATCTTCCATTTCTTCGTCCATTCTTCCATTTGTTCCACTTCCCTCTGAAGGTACTCCGTCGCTTTATTGGGTTGTCTCGATGTCGCCGCCTTCGCCGTGTCGTCCGCGTAGATATAGGTCCTCGTGTGGCTGTTCCCTCTTCCAATCGGTATGTCGCTAGTGTAGATATTGTATAGGACCGGTGCCAATACCGATCCTTGTGGTGCTCCTGCTTCCATCCTCCTGCTGCTCGATGTGGTCCCTTTGTCCTTGATTCTGAAGTTCCTGTCTCGTAGGTAGTCCTGTATCATCTGGGTCGTCGCCGTCTTGAATCCTAATCCGTCCATCTTTGCTATTAGTCCGTTGTGCCAAATCCTGTCGAACTATTTCCTGATCGATATGATCGATACGTATAAATACCCTAAAGGTGTTTATGTACCAGTCGAGCTAACGGTCCTTGAGTCGCGTACTGTTCCTGTGTCTAGGTCACCTCCGTGCTGATTTAGCTTAGGTGGTGACCTAATTTCGCTAATTGGGGCCGCATCGCGACAATATTTAGAACGACCAATGAAAACATCGGCCATAATCATCACAAAGAAAAAGGACACTCCCTGTCGCTTTACATGGTAGTTTTTTTAAAAAAGGTTTTGGTGATTTATACCAAATTTAACAACTTAATGTCTATACCTTTTATTTGAAACATTTCTATCTAAAATTGGCCCAAACGGAACTTCCCTAAGTACATCGGTTTGTACAGTAATTGTTCATTCTAACTGATACCTCTCCATCAAGTATTTTTTTATTGCAGAAGCATTTTTGTTGTTTTTCAAATTGTATGGTTCTTTATATCCTACTTTTTGTATATATTTCTAGTTTTCTCATCGTAGAAGCATTCATATTGTAGGGTATCTTATATCCCATTGAACATTATTTTTATTAAAAATATTTTGGCGTAAAATTTAAGTTTGATGTAAAAAAAATATTTTCCTATAAAAATTATAAAAGATCTAGATGCTTTCTGCTGACCTTAGTGAAAATCTATATGTTCCTAAAAGGTCTCAGGACCAATATCGAAGCCTTTCGGAACCGGCAATCCTACTCGTCTTATTTACAATTATCAGAAAATTTTAAGATTCTAGAAGTAAGATTCCAGAAGTTCCCCTAAAAATGTTGAAGGAGCTCTATGTTTCCTGAAGACTGGTGAAAGATAGAAGGTTCTACAAGTCTTTCAGAAATACTGTCGCGATGCGGCCCCAATTAGCGAAAATAGGTCGCCGTCTAAGCTTATTCAGCACCGAGGCGACCTTAAACCGAAGGACGATACGACTCTCGGACAGGTACGACATCACGTTCGTAAACATCCCTCTTGTATTTATACAGCGGGATCATAACGATCAGGGAGTCAGTCAGTCACCTAGTATCACGTCACGCTGCCCGTCTGAGAGCCCGTCCTTTCGGCATGCCGCTAATTGGAGGAGCCTCGCGCCTGCTGCCCTTCGTCATCCAACAGTAAGCAACCACCACCCTTTGACCTCCTTCACCATGTCTTCTTTTTAGTCTCCACCGAGCTACCACTCCCAACCAGAGCACTCCCTTTGGACCCTAGGTCCTCAGGCGTGTGACAATACCAAGCATCTTCTTTTCAGTGACGAACATCAGAAGATCCGGAGATTCGAGGAGAAGGATTTATGAACTTGTTTAAGAAATTCTAAACGACTTAGTTGCTTCCTAATGACTGATTCTCTTGGAAATGTCAAGCTTTCTCGTTTTATTCGCAGATACAAGAAAATCTCAAGATACTAGAAAGAAGATTTGGGAAGTTCCTAAGAATTTTGAATGAGAAAGACGTGTTTCTTGATGACACTAGCAAAAATATAGAAGATTCCAATTAGCATCGGGTCATACCTACCTTTCTAACATAAGAGGATAAAAGGAGTATACAAAAAATATTCCCAAGGTTCTGATAAAAATTCTAAAGGATCTAGATGATTCCTAATGACCTTAGTAAATATCTGGAAGCTAATAAATTGTCTCAGAACGATTCTAAGTAAGTAAATAACTTAGAAGAGCCTTTCGCAAACACCCAAGCTATATCTCTACTTAGTTACAAACAACAAAAATTCTGGAGTCTTAGGCAGGGGATTCCAGAAATTCTCCTAAGAATTCTGAACAATGTAAATATTTTTGTGATGTTTAGTTGTAGTTTTCTTCATATATCTTAGCCTAAATGCAATATGAAGATATTGCAGTACTCGTATACCTAAATTTAAAATATTTTGATACAGGAAATAAATAAAATATAGCAGTAACGTAACAGTATGGAATATAATGTATAGAACATATAATGACCTAATGACATTATCTGATTGAGGATTTAATGATTCATTAATTTTAATATTAGGACACGGTTTATGTTCTTCTGGTTTATTTTGTTATTATTATTCTGGTCTATTTTACATAGAATAGAACATCAATAAATGTATCGCTGTAATAACTAAAAATGATAAGTACTCAAAAAAAATTAAACTAATAAAAATAAGAACAGAAACCTAATCTTGTACCTTAAAGTTAACGTTGAAAGTCAAAGGAGTGTAAGTATAAAGGGGTTACCCAAGCAATTTTCGAATATTTAAGGAGTTGCATTTGATAAAAATAAGACAGCAACACTCCCACTTGCTATTAGGTGTTGATATCGGTGCAACCACTATTACTGAAAATCATACCCTTAAAAGCTACCTTAATAAATGCGCCTACGTTATGCAATAAACTAAATAATAATTTATCTAGATTGCAACAAGAATTGTAGAAATTTTTGGATATGTAGTAACCACCTATTTTCAAATATTGATATATTATGATTTGGCAGTTTGACCTATTTTGTTCATCAGTCACATTCAGTTAGACAAGAAATAAAATAGTTTTCAAAATCGATTTAAAAACACTAACCTTGAAAGATGACTGCGTCTGACCTCTTCCATGTTGTCCGCGATGGTCGCCAACATGACTGGTATCTGAAAAATAAAATAAAAAATATATTACAAACTCAATTATAATAAGAAGGTAATAAATACTAACCACTAGAAGAAAACTCATCGGTTTGTCCTTCTCTGAAGTTGTTCGTCACTGTTGCCACCATCACTTCATCACCTGAAAATATATTTTTGAATATATAGAAACTAAGTTTGAATAGCCAAAAAATTAAATTTCAAATTTAATTCGAAAATACTAACCATTTGAAATTTAGAACGTGACATTGTAAAAGGTTGATTACTGCTTTACTGCCCTTCTATGAAGATCCTGAAAGTCTTACCTGAAAAATTAATTTTGAAAATATTACAAGAAACATAAGAGTTTTGAAAAATCACTCACCTTGCAAACTGCTGCTAGTCTCTTAAATCTCCGCCCTTATCTGAAGTTCTATGCCATTGTCGACGAAAATACTCACCTGAAGATGAAATAAACGAAATTAATCACCATCAAACTGTTTTTAAAATATAAGTTTCACTATTATATTATAAAACAATTATATTATTAAACATACATAACAATTATTCTTATGATCCGTCTCTGGTAGGAATGGGTTGAATATAGATGAAAGTAACACGTTGTAGATAATCTAATTTGTCATACAAAGTCTAGTAAAAGATGTATACAAAAATTTCAAAATTATTGCAAAATTGAAACCAGTCCCGACCGATTTATATAATAAGAGTCCCTTGGAGAAACTAATAGAAAAATAGTGATAAAGCTGACGCTTTCTTCTCAAAAACAAAAAGGAAATGCTGGTATTTCGTATAAGTTTTCCACGCTTATAAAATAAAATGTATGTTGTAAAGTAGTTTTAAACAAACTTACCATTTGACAATGGCACGTCGGCATGATGGCAACTGCTTCCACCCTTGCCCTGCTACGCCCCTGTCACCAAACGCACTAATCACTATCTGAAACAATAATAAGAACATTATTAATAAATTACCTTAGTATTAATGAAAAGTACAAAGATGTTCTCAGGGCCAGATAAAACTGATGTGATTTTTCTCTTACACAATACCTAATAAAACTAATAATTTATCACAGTTTTATACATATCACGCCTTTGGAAGTTATATTAAGAGAAGAAGTACATTAGTTTCATTACAAAAATACGAAGACGACTAGATTAATCAAGTAATTATAAATGTTACTAATTAATTTGAACAGATTGAATATTTCAATCTGTTTACCGAAATGTTAACAATGGAAACTGCAGTAAAAAAAAATCTATAAACATATGGCGATAATGTCACCAAACAAATTTTTCCGGCCCGAAAGTATGCAAAAATTAGCTCTTCCCGAGTATCGAAGCCACAAAAAATTCTGTGAATTTTAAAGAAACTGCCAAAAAGACGCGTCAAACGCAAAATTAAGTTTACAGTGTTCGGACAAACGAGCGAAATGCTTGGAGAAGCATGTGGCAAAAAACCACCTCGTCGTTACACAACTACTGATAAGAGAGGTAAGAACAGATGGAAATCGACAAACTTCGCCGTTTTGTTCACAATACGATTAATTATGAATAAATAATTCATTAACACTAGAAGAAAGCATACATTACAATGGAAGTAATCAATAATCAATCGACTAATCAGATCACAAGTACTATATACCTAATCAATTAAATCGAGTTAATCAAAAATCGCAAGACTTTAGCATTTAATTTAAAAAAAAATCACCTTACCACTAATGTTAATTTCACAAATCTCGAACATCGCCACGAAAAAAAAAACAGTTTTTAACGCGAATAACAACCTAATAATTACAAAAATACGAAAGCGACTGAATTAATCAAAAACTGAATAGTCCCGCGCACCTCCAAAAAATTGGAGAAATTTTAAAGGAATAGCCAAAAAGGCACGTCCGATAATTAAAACCGACCCGATTACCTACGGTTTATACGCACAAATGATGTGGAATGTTCGGAATTTCGGACGTGCCAGTGAGTGTTCCCTACGAACGTTAGCAAAAAATTGCTTCCTTCTCTGCGACTGATAAAGAAAGGCGATAATAGACGAAAAATCGATGAGAAAAGTGTAGAAATAACTCCTGTTTGAATTTGAAGTTACGTTACAGTTAGGTTCACAGTAAATTCACTGGAATTTAAATGCAATTGCGGAAAAATAATATGATTAATTAACGCTACAAGAAAGTAGATTAACACTAATGTAATTAAATCAGGTAGATTGATTAAAAATTAAAGGCAGTTAAATGAATCGTATGAATTTGAAGGGAAATGTAAGATTGCCGTTTCTTTCACCGTACGATTAATTGAAATCATGAGCAATTACCGATCAATAAGTAATTTGGAACGGAAGAAAGGTTACTTTAAAATTGATATAATTACATCAAACAGTTATCATCAAACATTATAAAGTGATGAAAAGGTAGAACAGAGGAGGTATTTAAATTCATGCACAATAAACTACCCAAATTCTAATTAATTCACTTAGATGTGTAATTTTGCTTAATTAATTCCTTGTAGCTATTGCAATTTTCATTACAAATGTATATAAATAGGCACAAATATAATTATTTCGACGTTAGAACCAAGAAAATTAGGATAAACCACAACACTTAGTGATTTCTTTGCAAATCTATACTGGCTTTGTGGTGTACAATATGATTCTGTACAACCTTATTCTGTACAGGAGACTGTATACATACTCTACATTGTTGTACTTGGTATACTTCAATTATTTTCTTTATGACTTCTTTATAAGTTAAACAAGAATACCTGGCTAAGCTCCCCCTCCAAATTTCATTACAAGTACGAATTCAACAGAATATTTAGCATTAATTATACATACATTACATTGAAATAATATTGTCATTTATATCGATTATTGTATGTAATTATGCAATTATATATAAGTACAATATTTGTTTGAAATATTGTTTTAATCTGTCCTAAAGGGCACCTTTCTCTTAATTCATTTTGTTGTGCAATTTACTTTAAAACGGTTTTGGTGATTTAAACCAAATCTCATAACTTAAGTTAGCTGTTTAATGTCACAACAGCAATGTACAAAAATATCAAGAATTGGGGAGTAAGCAGTGGCGTATCTACCAAGTGTGCCATGTGTGCGAAGCACACGGGCCCGGCGTCAAAAGGGGCCCGGGAACCGGGATCACACACAAAAAAATAATTGTTTTTTTATTTAGCATTCTTATTACAAGGGCTATGTGGATATCGGTATTTTGTTGTGCGGCTCCCAAATTAATCTCAAACAGATAGTGTAATTTTATTGTTGGTGAAGCCTTCTACGAATCATTCGAATTAAACGCCGCCGCCTTCGCAGCATTTCTTTTAAAAAGTTTTTAGGTTGATGTTATATATATTCTTACTATAGTAAATCCACTGAGGAGAAAACCCCCACGAAACGAGAAAAGGTAGTAAAGTTAGACAACACCTAATACACGTCGTTTGCTATTGGTGGAAAAGTCATAAAACTTTTGGCAGGAATTGTTGATGTACAGAGTCGGTTCAGTAAAATTAAAAAGTTTAGTTGTCTGATCTATGGTTGTCTGTTTACAAGCGTTCAGGTAAGTCGTTGACGGTGATAGTGGACTTTTCGCTGTTGTTATTCAGGTTTTTGATATAAATTTGTATAAACATATTTCTGTGATCTATTGCAATTATGGAAAGACACCTTCCCTGCTCGCCTCCCAAAAAGAGACCTGGAACATACTTAAGCTGCGAGGAGAAAACCATTATTTTAAATGTATACAGAAAAGAAAGAAATGAACATCTTTAGTAAAATCTTAGTAAATCTTAGTAATTCGCTAGCTAGTCGCGCGCTTTGAATTTCGACGTTTGTGTTTCATGGAAGTTTTCTTCTCAGTGGATTTACTATAGGAATGATTGCTACAGTCAACGTCTACATATTTATTTTGTCAGAATTGTCATTCGTGTCCGTGTGCTGGACACCGAAGACAGGATTTTTTTAAAATTTACAACAGCAAATCCATTCGAGTATTCATTTAAAGTCATTAGATTAGTGTTAGTTATACTTTGTTTTTGCTTGGCTAGTCATTTAAAAAATTTCTACCTTGCATATTGATTTAAAATATCTAGAATGAATAGTTATAGTACATATTGTAACGCGAAATGTAAACAGCAGCGCGAAATGTGTTTACTCTTATGGGACGGCCGCTTACCTCAAAGGAATGCCGCTACGCTTAATAAGCGCAGCGGCGAGCAATAAAAACCGTCCCGAGCGTTCTCGAAACATCTTATTAGGGAAAGAATGATTTATGACCTTTCTGGACGTTTCTACGTAAACATTATTTGAGAAAGGAATGACCTGGAACTATCGCGAATACAATTGAGGTGTATATAAGCGGGCTTGCGGTCGGAGAGATTAGATTAGATGTGAAGCCGCGAGTGAATAAACAAGGCGAAAAACGGACCAGTGAAATAAATTAACATTTAAGAGTGATATAAATTAATTAGTTAGGGAATAGTTCAGTTAAATTAAGTAGTGTGTAGTGTATAATTTTAGGACAGTGTAAATAAATTTGAAATAAACGTTACATTAGAAACATCAATCCGGTGCTCAAAAAACGCAAAGAGCTTGAAAAGGCAGAAGTTAAAAAGAGGAAGCTCCCAAAAATTACTGCTTATTTTGGTCCGAAGGCTTCTAGTAGTAATCAAAGTAAGTGGAGATAATGAAATTTAAATTGTATGTTTCAGTTTTATTTATTTTAGATGAAATTGAGGAAGATGATACTCCACCTGAAGGACGTAGTACTCCAGAACCAGGATTGGGCTCCGAGACTGCTAGTGACAATGTTAGTGAAAATGTTCAAGTTGACGAAAGTAAAAACTTTAAAGATAATATTACTGCTGATAGTGTTGAGACAGGGGATCTAGAAGTTTTAAATACCGATAAAGGGTATTATGATGCAAGAAACCCGTCGCTGCACCCAACTTTTCCGCATTCAAAAGCAAGAAAACATAGATTTTATTAGTGCTATATAAATATTTAAGATCCCTTTTTTAGTTGTTTTTATTTTGTTATATTATTTTTTATACTATGTTAATTCTAAGATTATTTTCCGGTTTTTTTTGGTACATGCATTGGTATATTGTTTTTGCTTTATAATTGGTAAATAATTTTAAATCTGAGAAAATAAATGTTAAATATTTGCAAACGAACTTTGCTCATTTTTTGTACCTATCTACCTACAATTAAACAGTTATCCTGACACACATATATCCATTATGAATTATGATATTATTTAACTTGTGGCCCGGTCAAAATTTTCGCACACAGGCCCGCTGCCACGTCGCTACGCCACTGGGAGTAAGGGTACTGTGGTGTAAGAGTGGAAGGAGAATACTTCAGCTTTTAAGACTTCAGAAGGCGTCACGAGCTTCCTATAGTTTTGATCTCGTTGACGTAATAGGAATTTTCGTCATGAAGCGCATCTCCGCCTTTATCTCTTAAATGGCGCATATATTTTAATCATTTAATCTCGACCTTGGTGTCAGACAATAAATGGAAGCAGACGCGGTAAACAAACAAATATTATAATACCGTGTAACATTAGGTTTCCAGTTTTCGTCATAACCACGTGTGATTTCTGTAGAAATGATGTCTACTACGAATACATAGATTTTTGTAAGCAGCCATGATTTGGAATAACTGGTCGAGGTGAGTAAACAGTTTCGATTTCGTGCCCTTTTCGGTCTTGTTCATTATCTTATCGAATCGGCGGTAGTTTTATCTTTTCCACTATCAGAGTATCAGGTGGTATAAAACGGCGAACGGTCAGATCGTATACATCAGACTTGTTTGGCAGCCCCAGACGGCCAGGACCGAATTCTTCGTTCTATGTTCTATGGTCGACAACGATTTGACATATGACTTACAATAAGCTGGTTGAGGTTAGAATTTTTATTTATTTAAAAAGGTTTGTTGAATTGCGGCAAGCCAAGCGGTTCTCTTCGATGGAAGAGGCACCGCTAACGTTAACGAGTCCGTTTTGATGTTACTTTCGTCACCCGTGTGTTCTAGTAGGTCGCGTGAGGACCCTAATTATGTTAGTACAGTAATTACAGCATTAGCCGTCATCCCCAAATTCCAGTTTTATTTGTGAATATCACAAGCAAATCTTTCATTCGTCGGTAAGACATTTTGTTAAGAGAGTGGTCCAACAGCTAACTAATTAGTAAAGTAATTAACCATGTCTCGATAATGATAACAAGGTTCACTTCAAATTTTGATGTTTCAGTGCTTGTACTAATTACGATTCTAGTTGTCATTCCGAGATTCCAGTAGTTTACTCGTTGTGGCGTTCATTGCCGTCCCTCGATGACGTCTCGCCCCGCTTGATTAACCGTCCGATTATCCACAGTCCGTTATGGATCTGCACTCGAAGCAGAGACAGTTCTCCGGCCAGCTGTACAAGTACACGAACGTGATGAAGGGCTGGCAGCACCGTTACTTCCTGGTGGACGCGAACGCGGGCCTCCTCCATTACTACCTGTGCGAGGGCGAGAAGCCGGACGGGACCGTGCCGAGGGGATCGGTCCACCTGGCTGGCGCCGTCATCTGTCCCAGCGAGGAGGACTCGAAGACGTTCACCGTGAACTGCGCCTCGGGCGACATGCTGAAGCTGAGGGCGGCGGACGCGAGGGCACGACAGGAGTGGGTGAACGGGCTGAGGGCCGTCGCCGAGTCACACACGAGGGTGAGCTCAATGATCACATCGAGCGTTAACTTGATTAGGCGGTTTTTGGCGGAGACCAATTAAACCTCTTTAGGAGAGTCATTTCCACCAACGGTTTGTACTTCACTCCAAACTGTGGAAAATGATTCGTAAATATTGGATAACCTCGGAAGTATAACGTCCAACACTTCTGTTCTTATAACAAAAGTTAGAGAATGATAGTCAAAACACTTGGAGTACAGATTAAATTCGAATATGTCTAACTAATGAAAAAGTAAATTATGTATTGGAATAATCAGATTATAGTTAATCTTATAAGGTCCGTGAAAGAAATACACAGAGACTGTCGCATTACATTTAAAGTACGATCTAAATTCTCCAATGGGTTCTCGCAGAAGAAGGATCTATTTAATAAGGGTCTTCTATTTAAGATATACCTCGAACAACCACTGAAAACATGGAAGCAAAAATGGCGTAGTATGGGTATACCCAATATTGTTAAAAATACTTTTAAAAATGTATTTAAATACAAACGCAAATACGTTTTACAAAATGTATTTACTTGTATTTTAAATACTTCTCTGGACAATGTATTTAAATACAAATAACAAGTCATCCATTCTTTCTTTGCCACTTGTTTTGTTGATTTTACCATTTCGTTGGTCAGACTACGGTGAATCACGAATCTTTTCTGATATTGCCCTAAACTTTGTGGATTATTTCAAGGAAGACTACTACTTTTTCGTGTTTTCCAGGCGATAAGCGTGAACAGTCCGCCGCTGCCGCCCCGTGAACACCTCGCCGTCCTCGACGCGCTCGGTTGCGTCCGCTCCCAGCTGCAGCAGACCGAGCAGGCGGACTCCGCCCTCTGTAGGACGATCGAGGCGGCCGGCAGCAAGTTCTTCGTCGATCCGAACCTGCTCCTCCTGAAGGCGACGTCGGCCGCCTCCCTGCACTGCCTCACGCAGTGCATGAACATCCTCCAGAGGAACCAGCACGCCCAGCAGGCGAGAACAGGGTTTGTTATAGACGATGATTAATACATTCTTCTTAGGCAATGTCTCGATGTATTTCGGTGTCTCTTGAATATACATAGATGTTGCTTAAAGTAATTTAGGTAGGATAGATAGAGGAGCGCAGGGGATTTGTTGGATGTGGTTGACTAATTCTGTGGTGAGTTTACTTTCGGAGGCTTCCCGAACATGTAGGATGTTTTACATATCAGGGTGATCTAGTCGAGCGTGAGGAGTTAGTTTGTGTCGGATTAACATGTTAGACCAGTTTTCTGGAATGTGTTGCTTTATGTTAACGTCCACTTAACTAAATGTATTGTAATGAGAATTAGATTCGGAGTGTGAAAAGCGAATTTGATTAACTTCTGTCGTTCATATCTAGTTCGGATTTCAAAAGAATAGTAATGTTAAGCTTTCAATGCGTACACAGTTAGACCTGTTTGGTGTAGACGTTCATAAAAATTATGACTACTATAACATATTACTTTTAAGGTTGAATCGAATTTAATAAGTAATTATTATGAATATTCAATTAAATACTGAAATGTCAACTACCAGCCATATCAAATTGTAATGTCGACATGAACCTATACACAACTATTCTTTTTATCTGAACAATTATAACAGGCATTCTGTTTATTAACAATTCGCTCTTTATAGGGATTAACTAAAAGTTACTTAACTCAACAAAACAACAAAGAGGTTTGCAAGTGGATTCAAGTAATTTCTGAAGTTTGAACTTCAGCTACTATAAATTGTAACGTGAGCCTCTTCCTATTGCTTGGACATATGAATAGTTAGTTTGCATTATATTTTATAAGCAGATTTTACATACGGGTATATCGCATAATATGGAAATAGATCACACTCTTTAGCTAAATCTACATTATTTGAAGCCGCTTATGAACCACTGTGTTAAATCTATTTTTCGAAAAGTTGTTTTAGCTTTAAAGTATACAAATTTGTAGGTTGAGTGGTCGGTTGAAGAAGAGAACTACCATTACATCAGAGGAATGTAAAACTGTTGTATTTATAACGTGTCCGAAAACATTCCTATGTTAATTTACAAACTATGTTTTACAATTATCAAAACGTAAAACTAGGAGGGGTTGATATAAACTGCATTTTAATAAAATAGTTGTGTAAAAAACTAAATCGTAGCATTTACAAGTGTTTCAAAAATCATAGGTAGGGGCACCGGTAGCCGAATGGTTTAAGGCGCAAGCTTTGAATCAGGCGGTCATCGTCGTTGTGGGTTCGAGTCCCACGTAATCCATGGGTGTTGTGTGTGTTGCGGGAAGTGTGTAAAATGTATCCAAAATCCCGTTCCTATTCACGCCGGTAGCCAGGCCGGATAGGATCGGATATCCTGTAGGTGGGCGGGACTAGGATACACACACCCTGAGTCGGTAGAGCACGGAGTGGGTCAACTTGGGTGAGAGCCTTAAGGGGGTACAACCGTGCTCGAGGACCGTGGTTCGGAGCCCACGTTAAACTGTAGGTCCCGTCCAAATTGGCCCTGGCAGCGTAAAAGAGACGTTAACTTAATAAGACAAGACAAAAATCATAGGTAATTATTAATTATATAGTTCAGTTTTACAGATAAGATAAAATTAAAGCGACCTTAGACAATATCGAAAACTGGTCTATGAATCGTTATGAATTTTTTTCTCATTAATTAATCTAACAAAGATTGAAATTTTCAAATTCACTATATAACTTTAAGGATCGCTTAACAGCTTTATATAAGCGCAAAACTTTTTTAAAAGCTAACCCTCGAGCACTTCCCTATTGGGCTATTTCATGACATCGTAATACAGATATTCTCTACGGTTTTACTTAGTTTTTGGAATCATGAACGAAATGACAAAATCGTACATTTCAATTATCGTCTAAACAATGTTTGTAAATCGAAAAATGTTTTTATGTTTGATTTCTCATATAATTTATGAAAACTGTAGTCGTAGTTGGAAAATGTCTATCGATAAAATTTGAAATCCGCTCCAAGAATTTTTTTAAAACTTGGAATATTTGTTCTACTGTCGAATATTTATAGTAAGATTAAATTTTTGCCTAATTACTATTACACTATTAATTAATAATAATAATAACAATTAAGTTGTTATTTTCTGTCTCTTTGTGAAGAACTGGAATAAAACGAATTTCCATGCACAATGCTCATATAATTATTGGAAAACATTAAATATGAAGATCATAGACGGTGCAATACTATTTGTATACCTACATTACATAAGTCACATACACATTGATTACAATTTTATTATACTAAATACAAGTTATAGTAAATAGATTTTAATTACCTATAAATTAATGTTTTAATAAATTTTATAGAAAATATACTAATATTACAAATGACTAAATATAGAAACATTCTGTCGAAAAAAATTGTTAAACTAAACTAACTTTTTTTCAACAATCTTGATTTAAAAACATTTAATTATAATTGTAAGTTATTCCATAATTAAACTCACTAAAGTCAATAACTATATTAACAATTTGTTAATTGTGTTAATGTGTTAATTGTTAATTGTGTTAATTAATGTTAATGTGTTTAATTCAATCTCTTCGTAATGCAAAATTATCCAAATTAAACTGATAATTATGGCATTATAACAAACATGGCAATTGGCAATCGAAATTTGGTACGCATTTTAAGTCATTATGTTTAACATCATGAAAACTAAGTAAAAGCGTCGAGACGACTCGTATTACGAAGATATAAAAAAATCGACCTTTTCTTCCAACGGCTCTTGGCTAATGTGTCACCACTTTCCTCACCATAGCTTTAGAAAACTTCATCCGAGTGCTCGATAAAGCTTTCGGTATGTTTCCAAAATTAATTACAATTATCGTAATTAATTTTGAGATATAAAATATTAACACGAATAAGGACCAGTAAAGAAAGGGGTATTTGTATCAATTTAGTTGTTATTTGTCCAATTAGACAAGTTTAACTTTAATAGGTAATTAATATTTAATAGGCACAAAAATATGTTAAGTCCATTGGGTACTGAGATGAAAAACTCGCAAATATGCATTTTTCTTCAATAGGATATATATACAATACTTTTTTGTTGAGTTTTAATTCATATTAATAAGTCTTGTAATGTTATTTAATGTTTAAAGGTATTTAGTCTTTTGTGCCATTTCATGTGTATTCGCGAGATATTTCAAATAAAATGTGCATATTACAATTATTCACTTCCGAGGTACATACCTACAATTATGTATTAATGAGAAGCTGATCATGCACTCACTATTTTATTCACTGCGATCGTTGAGTAACAATTAAAAGTAATGGTATAAAATGAAGTGAATAGTTGATACAATTTCGATTTAGGTACATAAATAATTGAGTGCACGCCATTTATTTTATTTCTATAATTTGCAAAAGAAATGAACTTAAATGAGACAAACCAAACACCACATAAAACAGAGGGAGTTAACATATTATCTAAAATTTAATTGCATGCTTTAATAAAACTAACATCTTAAATTGCTATTCATGTTTGGGTTGTGCATTCTCGAGGTCCATTTTTTTAAAAAGCTTCATTTTCTCTCTTACATACACATGTTGTTCTTTTTCTAACAGTTTGTTATTTACCAGGAAAATGTATCAAATGTTGTTGAGTTTCCCCGGTAAGAAAGTGCGGAAAATGAAGTTAAAAAAATGGAACAGTTTGTGATCGCCAAGACTGCGGGCTTGATGCAGCTTATAGAGTGAGAAAAAGAGAGAGAAAAGGCGAACGAGCTTTCAAAAGAGGACTATTTAGACCGTAGACTTTATTATTATTTATTGTAAATACTTTGTACATAACATAATTATTTTAATTATATAAAATACCGAAATAAACTAATAACTGTTAAAATAAATAAAATTTTAATTGAAACGGTTGTTTGATTTTTAAATGTTTTAATCTCTGCGTGATTTCACTTAATTTCAGATTAAAACCTCATTTTACTCTCTCATATGAGCCACTCATATATGTAGTATTCGGGTCGATTTTTCGAATTTCAGTATTACAAGTTCTAGGTCCCTCAAATCCCAAAAATGTTTTTGAAAAAATGTGTGTGCGTATGTAAAAGAGAAGTAACATAAAAATCAATGCAGGTTATCAAAGGACGGACCCATGTATACATTACATGTTTAGTACATTATTAAAATTAAACTCCATTCTCCTAGTTCCGTCCGGAGGGGCGGATACCGGCGAGGGGTGGAGAAACGTACCCCTAGCGAGGGAGAAGGTGATAGGTCCGTATGTTCTCTCTTCGCCCTTCCTCGGTATTTAAGGGAGGGATGCTACATGCCACAGCCAAATCCGAAGCATGTAATGTGGGTAGGCCGAGGGGGAGTTTGAGAATGGCGAATGAGGATAGAAGAAGGTTGTGATAGCGTTTGATGTACATGTACAATAAAAATTAAGCGACTCTGAATGACCTCGGTCCTTTTTCATTCATAATTGAGGACCGGTTCTAGAAATGTTTTTATAATTCTCTACCTGTGCGACAGGTTCGTACTTTACATTTTTTTAAATTAAAAAATTAATGGCGTTTCTGTTCAATATCTGTTGCAAATTTTCAAAATTGTTGTCAAAGGTTTTATTTAGTGCGCTAACGAAGTTAACAAAATCTGTTCCAGGCATTTTCAAACTTCCAAACTTCTCCAAATTTTCGTTTTGATACACCCTTTTAACTCGCAAAATAAAGTGGTTTTATTAACAAAGCTACTTGCAGCATTTGCGTTAAGTTTCGCACATTTCACAGAGTGTGTACTTATTAGACCATTTTTACTTAAGTAACCACTTATATATCGCGTAAGATTTTGGATATAAAGAGTGTCTGTTTGATAGTTATTTTGAAAAACAAATTGTTCTGTTTCATTTTTAGTGTGGTAATTTCTTCTCGTTTTTCGAGGGCTTCGCTTGTATTATAAATAAAGAAAATATCTCCATAGAGACCAAGTACTGTCCTTATTGGGTGATCCTTTTCAAATTCATAACTGAGAATCAATGAAATTACGCATTTTATGTCATTGCTGTCTATTAATTCAAAGCATCCACGTTCATATCGATCCTTAATACTACTTAAATAGCTCTGTGCGTTTTGGAGCTTAGATGTCTACTTAAACGGGTGATAATTGATAATATTACCATGCCTTTGGTAAATATTCCCTTCATTGGGCGTTAATTTTTTTTCTAGAAGTACCTATTATTGTCGATAGTGCCTAATCTTGTATTCTTGAGAAAAAAGTACTTATTTGTCAGAATTTAGCAGTCCTTTGAATAGGAGTGTTTATGGGATTTGTTCCAGCTGACACTTATTAGTTATTGGTATTGTAACGTTTATTTTCTAATTTATTTACACTATTCTAATTATTCACTACATACTACTTAATTTATCTTAACTATTTCCTAACTAATTAATTTATATAGCAATCTTAATTATTAATTTATTTATACGCTCTCGCTTTTCGCCTGTTTACTATGTCGCGGCTTCACGTCTAATAATCCTCTCCGACCGCAAGCCCGCTTATATACATTTCTCAATTGTATTCTCGATAATTCCACAAAGAACTCGATCCATCTCGATGATAATGTTTACCTAGGAAACGTCCAGAACGTAATAAATAAATTCTTTCCTTAAATAATAATCCGGGAGTATTCATGGAACTGTCTTTTTTTATAGGATTCAATTAAGCGTAGCGGCATTCTTTTGAGGTAAGCCGCCGATGTCCGATAAAAGTAAACACGTCTCACACTGCTGTATTGTTAAAATATTGATATGCACTCCTCCAGACATTTTAGACAAAAAACAACCATCAATACATAACAAAGATACCAGCATTTGTTAATATACCATATGTGTTACTTTTTTGTAAAAAAAGAAATGGAGTATATTGATTGAATTAATAAAGAATATTTTATAAAAGTGTCATATTTAAGTACTTATTTTACCATAAAGCCAGCAGTATTTTATAATTTCTCTTATGTGATCAATGAAATGTCACACATATAGATATATCAGTCATGGTCACTAAATTTATTGTTACTATGATGACGTGAAAGCTTCTAATCCCTTTACTTTACACTTCTCCTTTTATGCCATAAAGGCATTCATCTTTAATATAATCATTGGGTACTCCTTGGTCCGTAGTGTGAACATTATAGGTAGGTACCTGCATGGAAGCTCAAAATTGAAAAAAAAAATGATATAAGGAAGAAGGTGAAATGTAGGAAACACTGCTGAGACGGTTAGATAAAACGGAATATGTACTCAAAAAGCGCAAAAATTCGCAAATGAAAAACCGTAAAAACGGTTGGTTACAGGTATATAATATCTAAAATCCGTCCTTTTTGTTTTTATTATATCTATTGTTATTTTAAACGAGTTAGTGATTTTTCGTTTTCCAACCTCGACACCACAGTTGGCACCATCAATTAAACGTGCCACCAATGAGACCTCTACGTTCCTACCCCCACCCAACGGCGCGCAATCACGACCACGACCCCTGATTGGTCGGCGACGTCGCGCATTCTCACTCGATTCGATAACAACAACGGTCTAACGAAACTGTTACATTTCCAAGTTATCCCAGTATTGTAATTTGTATTCCCAGTTCAGCCTAGGCTCCAGGTTAAGGATGGCTGGTAAGATGCCGAGCAATTCCAGAAGGATGGCGGTGGAGTCGGAGGACGAGGAAAGCATCTCCGTGGCGTCCACCTCGCACGATTCCAACGTCCACGATGAAGCGTCATCGGCGAGCGACGAAGCCGATTCTTCGATTTCCTCGGGTAAGCTACTAGTGCTTTCCCACTTTGCGGTCTGATCTTGCTTATTGTTACTGCTGAGGCACTGAAATACTGCAATTCATATCAAAAGTCGAATAACTGCGCGTATTTTCTCCGATTTCGTATACTAACACTGTCTTATACTCTGGGAGCTGGTTATTCAAGTTTCTACCACCACCATACGCTCCATTTCCATTAATTCTCAATGTGTTAACAATCTAAGATCAGCTGTAATCTGTGGGCAGCAGAACACTTTACAAGTACCTAAATCTTATAGTGCATATCCACCAAAGCAACTTTGGTATTTACAAAAATGTTGCAGGAAGTTCTATACTATTGATTGTTGCCACGAACAAATTGAAAAGTTGTTCCATGTTACGTGTTTTCCTGGGTAGACAATTTTCTGTCTTTGAATTCTTAATAGTAAATAAACAAGAAAATCGTTGATTTAAAAAGAAGCTGTAGTAGGTTCATTAAGTAAGTTTTTGTTTAATAACTATGCTGTGTTTGCTGCGTGCATATAACTAGGTATTTAGATTAGATCACTAAAAAAAGAATACCTATGTCAATGTTTTGGAAAAATTAGATGGTTTTGTTAAAGAAACGGATTCTGATTTATTTTATTGATAAGTAACCAATTTAGATGTCACTTGATATCATAAAAGTGTTCTATTACTACTAGAGAATCGAGGGCGATTTTGTAAAAACATTCTATTAAAAATTAGGTGTTTTCCTAACAAGATAGTTGCTAACTACTTTTTACAATTTGCTCATTAAATTGCATTCGGTAAATATATAATATACCTATGTAATTACTAAAAATCTAAACCGATTTGCTTTCGGTCTAATACATCCCTAGGTTTGTTCCAACAGCGACAGAAACTGGTTTCAAACTGTCAGAGGCATGCGCAGTGGAAAATATTCGTACGAATTTGGACCTAATAGGACGAATATTTTCCACTGCGCATGCCTCTGACAGTCTGAAACCAGTTATTCTGTCGCTGTTGGAACAAACCTCCTATCTTTGCATGTGAAGCACATATTCTTCACGGCTTATTAATAATCCATTAAAATCTGTGATATAAGGGCCAGGAAAAACTTACAAAAATACTCCCGTTAGGTATATATTTTCTTCAACACGAAATATGTTTACATATGTTCCAATCGACATAGAAATGCAACATTCTTCTATTTCCTAAACAAAACATACCCAGGTAGCACAGTTGACTTTAAAGACGTTTTTATGTCGACATTAATGGGTCATTCTTGGTCTTGGACGTCATGTGACCAATAAGTGACGTACAAATTAAGACATTCTTGATGACGTCTTTTTGACGTGATTAAGAAAACCGTCATAATGATGTCAATATTATTTTTAAAAGATGACATACTGTGTTATGACGTCTTTTTGACGTACGTTGTACGTCTAAAAGACATTCTGGCAGTCGGCGTCGATCGTCGGATGTCGGATTATATTCGGAACCAGTCTGTGTCCGTGTCCATGATATATATTATGAGATCCATTTCATTGATTTTATTGTATCGTGTTCTGTGCAGTTCTCTGTCAATTGGGGGCTGGGAGCTGTGTTCTGTGCTGGGCGCTGGCCGCTGCTGGGGGCCATTTTGTTAAATTCTCAATTCTCGATGTGATGCTTTGGGCGCGTAAGGGCGTATGCAAAATTGCAACCATTCATTGTGGTTGTTTTTAAATTTAAGTTTGTTTTGTTATAATATACTGTGGAGTTGTGCATTACCGTCACAATGAGTTTTGTGGTAATGGAATTTGAAGAAGATTGCGGAGGTGGCTTAGCGATCGTTAAAAAGAATTGGATGACGCCACGGCAGAAGGAAGTGTTCTGGCCGCCAATAAAAGACCAAAAAAAATTCAACAAATTATTGCTGTCCGAGACCGAAATTTGTATTGAAGACACCTGGAAACTGTATAAAGTATCGAGAATATTTTACGAAAGCGGTAAGATATTTGTCTTTTTTGCACATTATTGTTACATTTACCCGCTACACTAAATTCGCCATAGAGAAACGCCTATCATTGCTGAACATAACCTCAAATTTTCTAGATCTGTTTTTCTCAATCGATTATCGATTTTAAAAATTTCACTGTAAACCCTTATTGTATCAACCTATAGGAAAAATTGAAAAACTATAAAATAATTGATATTACAGACGATTACGAAGCTGCACAGAAAAAATTAAACTTGGCTAAAGTAACATCTGATCTCTCTGAACATGAGATTGAAGATAACAAAAAGAGACGACGACCCACTAAAATCTACAGTACTGATGATGAGGACGACGAGAAAAATTATTGGAGATCAAGAGGTATGTAGTTATATTTAAATGTGCAATTTTTTTCTTAATAATTTGCAATTTCTGTCATAAATTGTGTTTTTAAAATTGTTTCGTAATTTCATGGTTTATTAAATCATATTTTTTTATAGTTCAGAAAAAACATAAATCTTGCAACTTACCATCGCTTCTACCACCACCTCCAGTTGAATTAATTACTTCAAGACCACCTCCACTCAATCAGTCAACTTCATGCACAACAAGTACCAAAGATACTTCAAGTTTAGAGTTTGTCTTTGATGACACACCGTTTGCACAATCACCTTCAGTGCAATTAACTCAGGAATTAATCACTACACGGCCCCTTCCAGACCACCAGTCAACCCCATCCAGAAGAGGTGCAACAAGTACTGCCAGTTTAGATTTCGTATTTGATAGAACAGGTATATACCTACTTCATTCTTAATTATTGCTTGATTAATAAAATAATCTTTTAACAAACATACACAATTGTACTACCCAATCAACCGATTAACTTAGCCATTTTAGAGTACCTAATTATTTTTTTTTCATGTAATGAATAGGGTTCATAACAAATGGCTCCACATGGTTAATTAACTAGTCGATCAGGAGTGTAAAGTCTAGAAATGAAGTAGTAAAATTGGGCATAAGTGTTTGTCAACAAGAAATTGTGACTTAAATATTTAGAAGTTTGTTTCAGAAAGGAAGGTCGATAATTAAAAATTTCTTATTCTTTTTTTAGCATATGAGGTATTGTTAAGCCACATTCTGGTAGTGAAGGAACAGAATAACCAAATTCATGCAATCCTCAACAAAAAATCAGAAAACGTTTTGCCCACGCTCCCAGAATTACAAGTTGATCTGCCAATGAAAAATCATGAAGCCATCGACAAGTTCGAAGCAGAACTACAAAATGAAGAAGTCATGAAAAGTTTTGTAAGTTTTATTTGTATTAAATTATGAAGAAGGTGTACAAGAATTACGAGTTTCTACTGCATTTTTTGAATACTTGATTTGAGTTTGTGAAATTTCGGCAATTTATTGTGGATGCAAAATAGGTCATTGACTTCATGAAAGAAGGTTAAAGTAATGTTTTATTTTATTTATAGGGTTCTTATTTGGCAACGTTGGGTGGGAGAGATCTTACTACGTCAACTAATAGAGTGCTACGATATTTACTAACAGATTCATTGGCAGCTGATTACAGTTATTTTGGCAAAAAGGGAAAGAGAGCTTTTGTCGACTTGAAGACTTTTAACAAGCTCATTTTTGGTATGTATAAGTTTAGTGCTTAGTTATAGTATTTTTTTGTCATTCTCTTGTTAATCATAATAAGATCATAAATTTTGAAAGATTGTTGAAAACAATTTTCAGGATCTTTGAAACTTACCTATCAATTTGCTAAAGAAAAGGACATAGAGGATGCTGTAAAGGTCTGGCTAAAACATGCTCCAGAAAGGGTAAATATAAGAGCGAAGAAGTTAACTACCAACAATTAGTTAGAAATGTTTAGTTAAGCGAGTTTCTATTTGTTTGAGTGCCATATGATAATTTTCTAAAGCAGAAGTAGGGGAAAGAATTTGTTTAAATATAGTGGTTTTACCACTTACATTCGGAATTATATGCAGTTTTCGCTTTCCAAATTTTTAAAATGTATAAGAAATATCAGAAAACCTTCATTGGAAAACGTCAAATTTACAGAAGAGTTTCTAAAAACATAAGTGAGACAAGAAATTATATTTTGAACAGAACAAATGTATGCCAAGATATTCAAAGTGATTTGGAACCTAATATTAATTTAGGTCTGTCTAATGTCTGTTTGTGTGATTCTGATAGTTTACTGAAAATTGATACGGAAAATTCAAATTTAAATAAAACTACATCACAGGAGTCTCTTCCAAGCGGTAGTACTGAGAATGAAATACCTACATTCACTTCAACTTTTTTAACAGATCATGACAATGATAGCAATTTGTCATCAGTAACAAACTTTGATTTGACAGTAGAATTAAGGCAATGGGCTCTCCGTCAAAAAGTATCTCATAAGGCTCTTAATGATCTATTAAAAACCCTTTCTCCTGTACATCCTGAGTTACCCTTAGATTCTAGGACATTGTTAAATACACCTAGAAATTTTTGTGCTAAGAATTTAGATAATGGTGTATACTGTCACTTTGGGTTGACGAAAATACTAACACATTGTATTTTAAAGAATAGTATGCTATTTGATAGAAGCATTAAAATTTCATTTAACATTGACGGCATTCCTCTTTTCAATAGTGCAAACGTTCAATTTTGGCCCATTTTAGGATTATTTAAAAACTGTGTTTTAAAGAAGCCGTTTGCTATAGGGGTATTTTGTGGTAACTCCAAACCAGTACCATTAAATGAATTTTTAGATGACTTTGTAACTGAACTCAATGAATTACAAACAAATGGTCTCAGTATAAATAATAAGACTTATTATATACAAATTCACAGCTTTGTATGTGATGCCCCTGCTCGGGCTTACATTAAATGCATTAAAGGACATATGGGCTATGCTTCATGTGAGAAATGTCATGTGTATGGAATGTATGTTAACAGACGCGTAGTATTTCCTAATAGTGATGCTTCAAAAAGAACAGATGAATCATTTGCTGCACAAACTGATGAAGACCATCATATAGGACTTTCGCCATTATTAAAATTAAATGTTGGGTTAGTGTCTTTATTCCCAATAGATTATATGCATTGTGTTTGTTTGGGCGTCATGAAAAAGTTACTAAATTCTTGGTTACATGGAGATTTACGTGTACGTTTAAATGGTTTAAGTACTCAAAATATCTCCAAGTATTTGTTAACATTGAAAAAATTTATTCCTATCGAATTCAATAGAAAGCCCAGAACCCTTTATGATCTTCCAAGGTGGAAAGCGACAGAATTCAGAACATTCCTATTGTATCTGGGTCCTGTTGTCCTATTAGATAATGTTCACAAAACTATTTATGAACACTTTTTATTACTACATTATGCAATAACAATATTGATATCAAAAAGTCATATAGAAAATGTTGGTACTGATGTAGCAGATGTCCTCATAAAAATGTTTATTAGTTATTCAGAAAATATATATGGTTTGCAATATCTTATTTATAATATCCATGCCTTATCTCATTTGACTGATGATGTGAAACTATTTGGAGCTTTAGATACATTTTCTGCTTTTCCTTTTGAAAATTTCCTTGGGGAAATAAAACGTTTTATTAGATCTCCATGCAAACCTCTCCAACAATTATATAAACGTTTAGATGAAGCTAACTACTTAATTGATTGTAAAGTTGTAATAGACCCTAGTATATCGTTTTTTAAAGAACATAAAAGTGGACCCCTACTAAGTACTCAGTTTATTGTTTGTAAGCAATATCACCAGGTGATTTTTGAAGATTTTGTTTACAACACAAATATGTATTCAAAGAAAAATTCGTATTGCATTTTGAAAAATAACCAGGTCATTCAAATTTACAATATTGTGGTTACACCAGAAAATCAAACATATATAATCGGGAAACAATTTATGTCGTATAAACCATTGTATAATTATCCTTATGCATCAAGCAATTTAAACATTTATGTTGTCTCAAGTTTATCAGCCATGAAAATGTGGAAAATTGATAATGTCCTCACAAAATGTTTGGTACTTAAAAATAAAAATGAAATTATTTCTTTTCCCCTGCTTCGTTAGAATATTAGATTTCTTAAGTTTGACATTGGAATATTTGTATGTTTGATAAATAAAACATTATTTTCAATACACTTTTTTATTTATCCTCGTCAAAAAAGCACCATGGAGCGTGCCACATTTGGCGTGCCTAAGACGTCAATAAGGCGTCATTATCTTTTAAACAATAACGTCTTAATAACGCCATTAACTGTGTTTAATGGACGTCAGAAGGACGACATTTTCGACGTCCATCAGACGTCCGAATATGACGTCATACGGGTGTGACATCAGACCGTCATTCATGACGTCCTTTCGACGTCATACTTTAAGTCATCCGTACGTCGCAGTTGGTCTGAATTGAAGTCAATATGACGGCAGTGTGCTACCTGGGTACTACAAGGTTTCTAAATATCAAACAAAAATAATACTGAATGTCACTAGTATTTGCATTTACAGTTTTTTTTTCTTTCATAATTTTATTGCTCTTTTCGATAAATTACAATATGTTTGATATTTCCAGCTTAAGGCTTAAGCTTTTTTCGGTTCAACGTAAAGAGCATGTAACACACTGTTTACATTCGAAGAAGTGAAGTAAGCAGAAGAGACAAGAGACGGTTAAAACTTATACTTGAAATTATGTTTTCCCGGGACAGTCGTGACAGGCGTTTAGACGGGTTTTTATGGTAGATAGGTATAGTTACTTTAGATATATTATAGAAACAAACGTTATAGGTACAAAATCATCGAAAAATTGTTTGTGCTTAAACGATTAGAGGTCAAACATACACGATTTTAAGGCATTTTTAATAACATTGTTATACTCTATTATTACTCTATAAAAAGGGTGTAGAGATGACTGCTCCAACTATAGGTGTATATCTGTTACCAGCACTATGAACCGTCTGTATGGGAAAGTTCTACAAAGTCTCTTAGAAGAAGAATACGGACATCGAGAAATCGAAGAACAGGTAGGTTTTCGAGCAGGTCGCTCTTGCATTGACCATATGTTTAGCCTTACCCAACTTAACGAAAAGAAAGTCGCAAGAAATAGAGGTGTATCTTCTATTTGTGGACCTTACAAAAGCGTATGATACTGTCCCAGTGCAAAAACTGTGGCAAGTAATCGAAAGATCTCGAATAAATAATACCCTAATAACAGCGATAAGGCAACTTTACGACCAATCAACCTCCAAGGTTAAGCTGAAGTGTGAATTATCGGACAGCTTTCCAGTTACCAAAGGCCTGAGGCAAGACTGCTGCTTGTCCCTCACCTTATTTAAGATATACCTCAATGAAGTCCTAAGAAAATGGAGAGGAGCATGCAGCGGAATGGGCATACCCATAAATGAAAGTACAACTATATATACTTTACATTTCGCCGATGATCAAGTGGTCGTCGCACAAGATAAAGAGGACTTGGAATTCATGACAAGAAAACTGTTTAAAGAATATGAGGAATGGGGACTCTCGGTCAATCGATCAAAAACAAAATACCTGTGCATTGGAAACGACAGAGATGATCTACACCCAGAAGAAGACGAAACAGTAGGGGCGTGTACGGAATACCTGTACCTAGGAACAAAGATTGACAGTGGAGGCCGTACAGAGAAAGAGATAGAAGAGAGGATTATAAAAGGGAAGAGAGTGATAGGATGCCTAAACTCCATCCTATGGTCAAAGTGCATCTCCCGAGAACGAAAACACCTCCTATACAACTCCATATTTGAAAGTATAGTTCTCTATGGCTGTGAAACTTGGCAACTTACGGCAAATTTAGAGAGACGGCTGCTTTCCCTAGAGATGGACTTCTGGCGTAGAGCAGCAGGAAAATCAAGAATTGAAAGAGTAACGAACCAAAGAATTAGAGAAATTATGAACGCCCAAACAAATATAATAGAAGAAATCCAACGAAGACAGTTGGTGTGGTACGGACACGTTGAACCGATGGATGACACACGAATCCCCAAGCAAATCCTCAAATGGACACCAACAGAAAGAAGAAAAAAGGGAAGACCTAAGGCGACATGGAATGGAAGCGAGGAACCGGAAGGCGCAGGACGCTATAGGACCGGACATATATATATATATATATATATATATATATATATATATATATATATATATATTCTATTAAAAAAACTGAACTAACCATCTTATAGGGTATAAAAAAACCTTCAAAATGAGCCATGATAAAGGTTATTTGATCCATTTTGTTGCTTAATAAAACATTAAAACCAGACAAAACTCTGTTTGAGAAACTTTTGAGAAAATAGCTTTACAAATTTAATTCCGCGTAAAAAGTAGGCTATTGTGGTGCACAAGATGTGGTAAAAATTTCAGGACGGCCCATTAAATAGTTTTTGCAAAAATGAATTAGTTTATCCCAGGCTCCTTAATTTTGCAACAATATTAGTCATGAAATGGTAAAGATAGGGGTGCATATTGAAGAAGAAGGGTTGTTCTATCATTTTATATCGTTAAATGACCTGAAATTTAGTATTAAACAATTGCAAAACATAGCGAATTTTTTGTTTATAAATAGATAGGATAAAAAAAATTTTATTTGAAAGGATTACATTTTTACACGAATTTAAAAAAAACAAGTTGCCCTACGACCCTTTGAACCAAAGTTAGCCCTCTTTGAAAAAAAATCACGACAGCGTTATTATACAAATTAATGAACAAAAAAAAAACATCATTTTGAAGTTCAAGAGTTAAAGTTTAGGTGTAAAAAGTTTCAAAATCATTCCTAAAAGTGAGCTTTTGGCAAAGCTTTATAACTAGAGCTGAGCAAATGCATATTTGTAATTTCTTTCTATTGGCCAATTTGAGATACCTATGTAATATTCTTGAGTACATTATAAATTATTTTTTTTGCAAAAAAGAACAGTTTTATTTTGCATATCCTGCATAAATCGCATTGTTTCAATCAATAATACATATTTTTGATTTTAACTGCATATTAAATTAATGCATATTAATAAATGCATCATGTCCGTTATATTTGTGATAAAATTTCCTATACGCTATAGCAAGTTTCCCTTTTTCTAGATGAGGAGACGCTTACCGATCTAAACAACTTCCCAAAAATTTCTCGCAAAGGAGCAGTTTGGAAAAGATACATGCCGACCAAACAGGACACTTTGTACTCGAAGGTTTTAACTGGGACTAGCGATATTGAGGTAAGAAGACGATACCAAATCACGTAGAGCGTTATACATTTGTTTTAGTCTATCGTACTGGAATTATGCTCCCTATTCGAAGAAGACTCTGCAAAAGCAGTCGCCTCCTTATTACAATTCTGTGTAGATGTATTCGGGTTGGAGAGATTTGATGTCATCAAATTATATATGGCAGATAAGCATGCCCAAAAGACGTTTTGCGAATTTCTCAAAGAACTATACAATGACGACGAATATCTGGAGGTGAGAAACTTTTTGAGTTATACTCAACAGAAGTAAAGAAACTTCGCATAATCAGTGTTGTTAAGTATTTAAATACATAGTTAAATACATACATATTTACTACAAATAATACATTAAAATATATCAACCTATAAAATAATACATAATATTAATATATAAACTAAAAATTGAATAACATGAGATTTGATTGAGTTTTATTTATTTACAGCAGGCCGAACACTCTCCTGAACACTATTTATTGAAGGAGAATAGTATGCTCGCGAAGTACTTACAATTGGGAATCTACACCTTCCTCCAGGAATTCGTCTTGATGACACACGAGAAAGGTATACTGTACAGTGAACAGGCGAGGCTAATAGACTTTTTCTACTTCGTCAAATTTATGTCATTCGGTGAGCTGAGAGTTGTTTGTCACACCGGGATAGTTTTCTGTAAGTAAATGAGCCTCACTTTATTACTTTAATACCATGTATGTATTTTTAGGCGTTAAAATCATCTCGGCCCTAGCGAAGATTTACAAGATGATCGAAAACGACGAGGATATGACTATGCAGAAGACTAGTATTCTTGATCTCATACAGTTTTTGTACTTAACATTTACGAAGAGCTTGTAAGTTAGTTTTTAAATTTAGTTTCTAAGATGATTTGACGATCACAGCAATAGTACATACGTTTAACATAGCTTTATAGTACAACGTGTTTCAAAATGATTGTCATCTAGGCGGCTGTGGAATTCCTATGTAAAAAAAAACCGCCTTGCGAAAATAGGAGTTTCTACTAGCTATACATAACCTCAAAATAACCTACTTAACCTCTTTTAACTTCTGGTTTTTCTCTGTCAAAAGAAAACGTATTTGTCTATTTGTAGTATTTGTTTTGGCCCTGAAAAGGGCTGTTAATTACCAGCAGTACTGATTGCCAGTTTGACACTTGCACAAATCGCACAGATCTCAGGACACTTGTTGTCAGAATTAGATAGGTTCAAATCAATAGAGTGCGGCACATCAAAAATTACATGCACAGAAATTCCAACGCCAACTAGATGACAATCATTTTGAAACACGTATATAGCAAATATAGACGCTGAACACCATTACAAGTTTCTCTATTAAATCTGTAGGAAATCTGATATGTACCTATATGTATCTAATCCTAATATGTATCTATAAGTACGTTTAATTACAACAAAATTTCAGAAATTTCGACAAACGAGCGCAAAACTGCAGAGTGGAGTCCTGTCGTGAGATACGTATTTGGGCCAAGTACTTACCTAAAGAGTTCATTAGCGATTGGGACATTCTAAATTACATCGTCAAAGTCATCCACGATCCTGTAAGTTCAGCTGGCAGTTATATTTTCTATTCTTTGATTTATGTATAGTGGCGGGAAGTTAAAGCTAGACGTTTATCAAAAAGTTTTATAATTTTAAATTACTTTGGCAGTACCTACTGAGACTGAAGAAAAAAGGTTTCGTTATAAAATCAAAATACCGACGTTTTTTACAAGATTTACATCATCTGAATCCGCCAAAAGTGTGCCTAAAAACAGAATGAGTGCCTACCAAATTAATAACTACTTGTGTATTTATAACTATATAGAACTATGTGACTCATTAATACGGCTCACATTTCCTCAATTCGAGACGGTTAACGTTTTCCCATTTTTTTGAAAACTCATCACTAATGCTTCCTCGTCGTCGTTTCAGTCCAAGAACGTGAGGTTCGCGGCCCTAAGGACGGTTCAGAAATTTTTGAAGAACCAAGACATCGCCCGGTACTTGTTCCAGGCGAATATGGAGCAACGCACGAAGAAGTTAATTGAACGTATCCAGGGGAGGTTCATAGACATCAACGAGACCGTTGTAGTCGAGGCCATCCGTACCTTCTCGATCCTGCATGATGTGAGCGGGGATAGATACGTGAACTTAGATAAGTTCGAGGCGATAGTAAAGATGATCTTTTGGAACGACTTTACCATCGGCCAGGCCGCCTGCGACTTCACTTACAAGTTCATCAGTCGATCGGTGGAGGGAGCGGCTGACAAACTGCTGAACTCTTTGGCTCTTATTATATCCCGGGTAGGTATATACAATGTGTTTGAAACTGATCAAAGTCATCTAGTCGGCTGTGGAATTCCCATGTAAAATAAAAAAAAACGCCTTGCGAAAATAGGAGTTTCTACTAGCTATACATAACCTCAAAATAACCTACTTAACCTCTTTTAACTGCTGGTTTTTCTTTGTCAAAAGAAAACGAATTCTGAGTATTTGTAGTATTTGTTTTGGCCCTGAGAAGGGCCGTTAATTACCAGCAGTACTGGTTGCCAGTTTCACAATGAATGTTCGAAGTGTCACTTGTTGTCAGAATTAGATATGTACAAATCAATAGAGCGCGGCACATCAAAAATTACATGCACAGAAATTCCAACGCCAACTGACAATCATTTTGAAACACGTTGTATTAGTTATAAAAAAATAACTGCTCGGTATAAAATAACTGTTATACTTGCTGAATACTGCATGTTATGATTATTTAAACTAAAAAGGACAAAGTATTAATTATTTTTAGAATAAATGACTTTAGGGTCGTTGGCCATAGTTCAAGCAAATTTTTAATCATCCCTGGTTCAAAATATTCATAT
Organism: Cryptocephalus moraei; assembly: GCA_946251905.1. Lineage (NCBI taxonomy): Eukaryota > Metazoa > Arthropoda > Insecta > Coleoptera > Chrysomelidae > Cryptocephalus > Cryptocephalus moraei. The sequence continues at coordinate 15,738,305 of OX276465.1, read as the reverse complement.
TTGAGGAGCGTTAACTCCAGGTGTTCTGCATGGGATCATTGGCGCCGTCTAGTCGTATGGCACTAAACTGAAAACCTTGTGCTTTAAGCTACTCCATAAATAAATATACAAATTTATCCCAAATTTATTAAAATAATAGAAAATAACAAACTTATCATCCCAAAAAAAAATGAAAACATGTAATCCCTTGACTATACTGTCTAATTTTCGATATTTCCACAGCACTCTCTAGGGGCTCCATTGCTGGTCGAGGGTTGTCTGCCGATCGTACCCGAAATCCAAAACTGGTCCCTGTACGTTAGGGTGTTGTCAGAGAATGGGGTGCTTGTGGATTCGAAAAAGGTAGCAAAACTATTCGCAGAAGCAGTTACTCAAGTGCTGAAAGGACGTTCCAGTAAGGAGAGAACGGGATCACCTATAGGTAAGCTCAGAACGAAATTAGACAATTCAGATAGGCGAAAATGCGAAAAATGTCATGATCTAAACGAAAAAGTGTTTTCAGGCTATAATTTGGAACATGATTAATATACTCACATAAATGTCTGTGGACATCAAAGTCCGATTCCTACTGCGTCTATTATGTTATTACACTTCCCTACTCGACATCACAAGTTTTTCTTAACATGGCTCTTAAATAAACTTCTTTGTTGTAGTCGACGTTGATCCGAAGGAACATAACATAATCGCTCAACATTTCCCGGACCTCGTGAATCTCATTTCTAATTTCTGGGAGGAAGAAACAATCTTGACAGACATTTTCAAGATTTTTTCTGTGGCCAATCCGACAGACGACCACGTTGAAGTATTTAAATAGTTATTAACTTTCAATTATTTACTCATTATATATTTCCAGGATTATGTTCTACTTTGCAAATTAATCGAGCAGCTTTTCGCAGACACCGTCGATGAACAGTTATTGCAGGAAATAGTATCGACCCTGAATAACTTGTGCGATAACCTGTACTTCTGCGATAGAGCCATGTTAGTAAAAAGGAGAGTAGTGGAGAAGTGCTCCGAACAGCTTTGCGCGTTTCTTAGGGAGCCTGTGAGTAGATTCCATTCAACAATTTTCTGACTACTAAAACGCACTAATTTGCAGAAAATGGAAAATGCCGGCATTGTTGTTAAAGCTAAGGTTTTATATCAGGATGGGAAGATGACCGATGAAATTACTTGGTCGTTGCTGTGCAATTCCAATTTACTTTCCGAAACACAGGTATGTAATACATATGTCTTGAATATTTGAATATACATGCTGATGCCTGTAGATTTTCTGAAGGACACATATCACATTCATTACAAACTGTATCTTTGTCTTTATTTCAAGTGAAATAAAAAAACTTTGTAAGAAAGTGCTTGTGTTTAGTGTTTAGAACATGAACAAAACAAAAGAAAGCTATTTCTAAAGTTGAGATGGTTCTTGGGAAGTGAGAGAATGCCCTATTGTTAAACAGATAGAACCTAGAAAAATGTAAACTACATAAAAGTAAATTTGGCAATAGCGCTTACACCGACCAACGAACAAACACATGCTAATTACATTAAGCACGATTAAACTCTCATCCATGCCATGTGTTATGTGGTGTTATGGAATTATAATTACTACAAAACAGTATTGGATTAATAATGATTGAAAATTTGTTTCAGATCCTCCCTGATCTGTTAGTATGCTGCAAAATGCACCTCATATGGGCTTTGAAGGAATTAAGGGAAATCAAAGAAAATAAAGCTGCAGCCATGAGAAAAAGTAACAACTTGTTGAAATCTATCGAAGAGTACAGCGATATACTTTTTTCAAACTTAAGAGATCTAGACGTCACCACTTTGCGTTTGAAGGTAACATCATTAATGAATCCTATTAAAAGAACCAACGTTGGCGAGCACCAATCTGGTGCTTTTCACAAGTTTTGTTTTAGGTAAAGTGAAATATATTATTTAAAATCGAATTTTCAGGTGTATCACTGCATATGCGAATTTTATACATCTTGGAACGATACCCTCAGACCTCTGACTCGGTATGACAAATACTACGAAAAGTTATTTTTGGTAAGGGAACCGAGAATGGACACTATCGTCGTACCATTTCTAGACGAGTACATCATCAAGAACAAAGAAAGTAATAAAGAGATTTACCCAGTTCGATGTTACCCATTTTTTATTAAAACTTTTGTTTCTAGTGCCACTTAGGGATCGACAAAAGGGAGTCATCGCATATTTTGACATGAGTGCCAACGGCACCATTCCCTTAAGTAGTCTGTTAAATGTTTATAAATATTATGACGAGGTAAGTGGGCTGGATATTCGAAGACTATTGTTCCTTGGGAGAGTTTTAAGAGTTGTCAAGTTTGTTTTCACCGAGGTTCTTGCATTTACATTATTATATTCTTTAGTCTCGCTCATCTAACGCCTAATTAATAGAGCTAAGCTGTCTTATTCAAGTTCAAGACACTATAGTAAATCCACTGAGAAGAAAACTTCCATGAAACACAATTAAACGTCGAAATTCAAAGCGCGCGACCAGCTAGGGAATAAAGTACAGGGTCGCATTAAGAATGATCGCCTTGACTATAATTTATCTTTTACTAAGGATGTTCATTTCTTTCTTTTCTGTATACATTTAAAATAATGGATTTCTCCCCGCAGCTTAGTATGTTCCAGGTCTCTTTTTGGAAGGCGAGCAGGGAAGGTGTCTTTCCATAATTGCAATAAATCACAGAAATATCAAAAACCTGAATAACAACAGCGATACGTTAAAATAAACCATCAACTAAAAGTCCACTAGATCAGACAATAACTAAACTTGTTAATTTCACTGAACCGACTCTGTACATCAACAATTCCCGCCAAAAGTTTTATGACTTTTCCACCAACAGCAAACGACGTGTATTAGGTGTTGTCTAACTTTACTACCTTTCCTCGTTTCGTGGATGTTTTCTTCTCAGACAGTGGATTTAGTGGAATAATGTGTTTTTGTAGTACTTCCTTGATTATGGACTGATCATAGAAGCGTCCCTGGACGGCTTGTGGGAGTTGGAAAACAAACACGCCCTTTATTCAGTTATAATTTTTATCATCACAACCCTTTACCAAGCCATAATCGAAAAGTATAACGGCGTCATAGACATGAAGATGCCTCAACCTGAAGTCACAGCGTTAAAGGTGAGATTAATCAAGAACTTCTGTGTGTCCAAAGTATGATTAATTTGTAACTATTTTTTTTTAAATATGTATGCATCATAATTAATTACGCTTTCTCACAGGCCCTGACCAAAAGACTCCTGGCATTTAAGGCTTTCACTAAGCCTAATAAGGATTTTTTAAAACTGGTGATGTTGACAATATATTACTCGTTAATGACCACCGATGAGAATTTGAATTTCTTGTTTTTCGCCAGATATTTTTTGGTTCTGATCGCTGATGCTACTGACTTACAGTATGTGTGAGTACAATGAGTACAATAAAATGTCAGTTCTATAAATCACCTCGACATTTTAGGCTAGATGAGTTCACTAAAAGAGTTTCTAAAAAACATCAAAAATCTGATGCAGTTTTATGCTTCATGAGACACGTAAAGGAGATGAAGCTCGGTAAAGGTAACAAATTCTTCTCCGTGCCGTGCCGCCACAAGAAAATACTTGTTTCGTTTTTCCAGGCTCTAAAACTACTGCTAAGAGAGTTTCAGCAGGAGTTCCAAGGGTTCAAGAGGACATAAGTAAAATATTATCAGTTAGATAGTGTTGATAATACGATAACAATATTTTTCAGGAGCTGCTTCTAGTGGGTTCTCAAGTCCTGGTAAGCCGATTACACAATCAACACCAACTACGTCCACAGACTCTCAAAAGGGAAAAGCTACGGGTAATTACTATTTGAAAGAAATTAGTGCAATGGTTTATAAAACATTCACGTGATACATTTTTCAGGAAGCACCTCGGGTAATAGGAGCCGTAAACCACGGGGTTCTACAGGTAAATAAATTCGCAATGACTGGACTGTTCCGCAATAATATACAAACGGTCAAAAAACTATTATTTTTCAGAAACTCCTAAAGGCAAGAAAGGTGGTAGAGCATCTAGGCCGCTGGATTCCTAAATGTCAGAGGACGTGACCGAAATCCAGGACAAAACTAATATTGCAATTATTTTTAGGTCGTACTTAATATTGTTACATCAAAATACACAGAACGTCATACAATTTTTATATCAAATCATTGCATAAACTGTATTTCTAAATTTAAAATTATAATATGAAATGTCATAAACACTTACAGAAATGAATACACATAATGATTTAAGAATTGCCTTTTTATAGCTATACTTTCAAATGCAGATCCTTTAAAAAGCTGCCTTTATTAATACTAATTAACTACTGTAGATATGAACCCCAATGCCTTGAGATTGTTTTAAGCGTTAAAACCATAAACTTAGGTTTAGTGTATAAAAGTCAGCCTATGTATTTGAGACTTTTCGATACAAATTACTTAGATATTTTGAAAATAATTGAAAACTTCACAACTTCGGGTTTGTATTTGAAAACATTTTTAAAAGTATTTTTAACAACGCTGCTTATTAACAGTATCAACTACAAAAAAAAAAACACTGAACAGCCTATTAGATGATATTTAATATTGTCTTTCCATACAAAGCCATACTGATTTAAACTTATAATTAGATTACTTAGTCTTGATCGTAACTTAAATTCTCAAAACCAAGTCCAAACATTACTTCTTGGCAAATGAGATCTTCATGGCATGTGTAGGGGTGATCTTGAACCCTTGCAGGGCGTCTTTGGCCGCGCCCGACTGAAGTTCATTCTCAAACTCCACGAAGGCAATATCGTGTCTGTTCGGCACCAATCGTACTTCCTTAAAACCGGGGAATCTGGAAATAACAGTCAAAATCAATTATTTCATTAAAATTAGTTCTCAATCAACGTTCTCAGATCTGTTCCAACACTCCACGATATCCATTATACATCGTTCCCAATTAGCAAAATGAAACTGGTCAATTGTCTTAAACATAGTTTGTCATAAACATTAAGGGCCGGTACTTTGGGTCCTGATTAAACATCAGATTAAGTTAATCCCCGATTAAAACAGCCAGTCAACTGAATCGCAGTTATAAATAACAGACGAAAGTAGTCGTACTTCAGTTGGTTGGCTGTTTTAATCGGGAATTAACTTAATCCGATGTTTAATCAGGACCCAAAGTACTGGCCCTAAAATTACTATAGTAATCAGTATTTGGAGCATTCAACAGGAAAGAACTGTTTAGTACATATTCCATGCTTTTAGCCACTGTAAACGTTTCTCTGTAAGATCAATTCAAACTTACTGATTGAAGAGCATAGAAAGCATCATTTCACTGGTCTCATCTGGCAAATTGGTAAGGAATAGAATCTGGTTAGGTGGTTGTTCTGCGTTAGCTCCACCAGGTACCCTGTTCGGGTCCTTGCTCTTCTTTTTCTTCCTCGGTGCCTCATCCATGCTCGTCGGGGGTCGAATCTTCTTTGGTCTCTCCTGGAACGTTCCCTTGAGCTTCGATATTATATCGGAGTCCACCTTAGCGTACTGTATTCTCTATAAACAAAGGCATTAAACAATGTGCCTGGTGCAATGCACATATGGTATATTTTAGTTATAAACGAAAAATATTGAATCAAAGGCAGCTCTCACCATCGGCTTGTCGTAAAAAGGGAAACCCTGCATAGACCTCAGGGCGTTCGTCGAGCTCTGGATCTCCTTGAAGATGACGAACGCTTGCCCGCGCATTTTGAGAGTCTTGAGGGCGACGATATCGAGAATTTGACCGAACTGAGAAAATATAGCGTACAGGGACTTTTTCAGTTCATCTTTCTTGACTTTTTCGTTTAGGTTATTGATATAAATCGTGTTGTTTGGACGGATATCCATCTGAAAAGTAACATTGAGGTTATGTTCCCAAAGTACAAGAAATTAACGAGAGTTAAAAAGGAAAGTTTGGCGAAGTTTGGTAAATGTGAAATCTACACGTTTACATACCTCTTATAATTATGAAATTATTGTACTAAATGCACTCAAAGTTTAAAGTAAACGATTTAATTCAAAAGTCGACGACCGACCACAAAAACTAGACAACTAGACGCTAGAGACCATAGAACATAGAACATCTAGAGCACAAAACATATATTATTAGCTGCATGTTGTTTGGGAAGTTTGGATTCGATTTTATAAACATATTCAATTCCATTGTAAATGTCCAGTACTGTTCGCTACCATACCCCCAAAAATATGGTAGATTTTGTTGGGTGTTCGTGGGTGTTTTATATTTTATATGTGAATATAGATATGTTCTGTGGTGGGAAGCATAGGGACCCTGGGGCTGGGACCCTGTAAATTTTGACAGACATGGCTCCATAACCTCCAAATTATTATTATGAATATTTTGAAAAATTTTCTTTCACCCAAATCTCCGTCTCGTTCATTAACGTTGAGAAGTTACAGAAGTAATGTAAGTCACAAAAGTCTAAATGTAATTCCTCAAATCCGCACCGAACGCCCCTCACCGGAGAGCCCCCATTTCAAATATGTCCTGTTCTTGGCTTCGGGTTACGTCGCTTACAAAATCTACAAGAACAAATTTCACATTATACCGACCGTCTCTGCGGCCACGAGCTTCACGGAAACACTGGCCGGTCGTCGAGATAAGTTTAATTTCATAGCCGACGTGGTGCAGACTAGTGCCCCCGCCGTCGTGTACATCGAGATCAAGGACTCGAGACGAGTGGACTTCTTTACCGGCCGACCGATCACCCTATCGAACGGCTCAGGTTTCATAATCGAGTCCAACGGGCTCATCGTCACTAATGCTCATGTTGTGACTAATAAACCCAATGCGAAGGTCGAGGTGCGACTCTTCAACGGGAAGGTCTACGATGGAGTAGTAGAGGATATAGATCTGAAGAGCGATCTCGCGACGGTCCGGATCGGGGCTAAGAACCTTCCGGTGATGAAATTGGGGAGTTCCTCGGATTTGAAACCAGGGGAGTTTGTCGTAGCCATCGGGAGTCCGTTAGCTTTAAGTAACACCGTCACATGTGGAGTCGTAAGCTCAACACATCGAGGATCAGACGAATTAGGTAAGTTAGTTTTATTTATTTATTTTTAACCGGGTTATGTAGTAATAATACCCATAGGTATATACAGTATTCTGTAGAGGTATTTAATGCATCGGTAGACATCTGGAATATGATATTGTGTAATTAAACTTTAGTTGCAAAACTACAGATGTATATAAAAAAATACATTAGTAATGATATTCTTTGTAAAGTTGGCACTGCAAAGTTGGAAAAAAATAATAAACTATTTTTTTGTTTGACCATGACTGACCACTAAGTTTTGTTTAGCTATTTTTCATTAAAACAAAGATTTCGTTTTGTTTTATCTCAATGTTTGAGAATATGAAGCCACCCCCATTTTGGCAATCGTTTAACTCAGTATTTCCCAAAATTATCTTAGTCTTTTTTCAATTAAAATATTTTCACGGCGCCCACACTTTCCCTTTCGTTACAAAATTATCTCGATTAATGAGGACAAATGAGGACCTGCTCTCCATTTTTTTTATACAATATTACATTACATGACATCTTCAGGTTTAACGGGCAAGGATATGGTCTATATCCAGACGGACGCCGCGATAACGTTCGGCAACTCCGGTGGTCCTTTGGTGAACCTCGACGGTGAAGCGATCGGCGTGAACAGCATGAAAGTGACAGCCGGAATATCTTTCGCCATCCCCATTGACTACGTGAAGGTCTTTCTGAGGGGAGCGACGAGCGGAAAGAGCACCAACGGTCCCCCCAAAAGGCTCTATATGGGTATAACTATGCTCACGTTAACACCTCAGATAATACATGAGCTGCAACAGAAGAACCATGAGATCCCTAAGGATATTAATGCTGGGGTTCTCGTTTGGAAGGTTATTTACGGTTCCCCGGCCCACAAGTAAGTACATGTATCCATAAGTGAACTGTAAGAATATTCCAATGAGAGAGTGATGAGCCTGACTAATCGATACCAAAACACTCCTATATGTGTGGTCAGCAGTCAATCTGTCAATAGTATGGCAGTTTTGTACTATAGTAAATCCACCGAGAAGAAAACTTCCATGAAACACAAACGTCGAAATTCAAAGCGCGCGACCAGCTAGCGAATAGTACAGAGTCGCATTAAGAATGATCGCCTTGACTATAATTTATCTTTTACTAAGATTTTACTAAGAATGTTCATTTCTTTCTTTTCTGATACATTTAAAATAATGGTTTTCTCCCCGCAGCTTAAGTATGCTCCAGGTCTCTTTTTGGGAGGCGAGCAGGGAAGGTGTCTTTCCATAATCGCAATAGATCACAGAAATATGTTTATACAAATTTATATCAAAAACCTGAATAACAATAGCGATACGTTAAAATAAACCATCAACTAAAAGTCAACGTCAACGATTTACCTGAACGCTTGTATACAGACAACCGTAGATCAGACAACTAAACTTGTTAATTTCACTGAACCGACTCTGTACCATCAACAATTCCCGCCAAAAGTTTTATGACTTCCACCAATAGCAAACGACGTGTATTAGGTGTTGTCTAACTTTACTACCTTTTCTCGTTTCATAGATGTTTTCTTCTCAGTGGATTTACTATAGTTGGTTAATAAAATTTCTTTATAAATTATACTTTCAGTGGTGGATTGCAACCTGGGGATATTGTAACCCATATCGATGGAAAACCGATCGTGCACGCTACAGATATTTATGGAGTTTTAGCCGGTGATCAAGTCAAGTCCCTCAAGATGTCAGTAGCGAGAAATGGAAAAACATTAAACATAACGGTAACACCCGAAGGTATAAATTAATGACATTAGTTTTTGCTTTAGATTTCTGAGACTATCTGCATTAAAACACATTTGGTTTGAATGATTTTTTCGTTATTATTGTTGAAAAGTATTAAAAATAAACATTTTTATTTTTTTCGTCTTGATTTTACTTGTGTCCAGCCATCGTGTTCCATAGGGGTGGTGTTCACTGCTTCATCATCATCACTTGAACTTTCTATTACCTAAAAAAAAAAACTTTTTATTTAACCTAACATTGTATGGTGTATTCCTAGATAATTCGAAAGGGAATTCCAGCTATACACTTTTAAACTATAATTAGAATGTTTTATTAACACTTGTAAAATGCCAAGCAATATTTTCCATATTTCTTAAAATTTTAAGTAAATGTTGTATCTATAACTTGATACCATTCTATGTGAAAATCATCCTCCCTATCAGAGGCGCTTTCAGATAATACAGTCAACTCCGTTTATAACGTACCTCAAGGGAACTTAAAAAAAGTACGATAAATGCGAAGTACGTTAAATACATCCAGCTTCTATTTCGCGGATAATTTTAAACTTTTTCCCTACAGAGAACGCTAACCGTTGTTTTTATTGGGATGGTTCGTCATGTTGGGGTGTTTCAGTTAAATTAAGGATAATAAACAAATTAGTCGTGTTCGGATCTATTCATAATTTACGCAGCAGGTACACATAACATATAACAGGTATATTTTTGGGGAAATCCGTGTTTCGCTAATCCTGTTAATTCCTTGATCCCTAACCGTCCTAACGTTTTGTGATTTGTCATGCTAACGCTGACAATTTCTTCGAAATTCGTGGTAATAACGTACTTCCTAAGAGATTTTCGTCCGTTAAATCCGACAATCCGTTAAAAGCAAGTACGGTAAATACGATGCTTATTTCTAATAAAGTAAAGGGCATCAGTTCGGGACTTCCTAAACAGTTCGCTAAATCCGATAGTCCGCTAAATGCGAGTGCGTTGTAAACGAAGTTGACTGTATTATTCAAGTGATAACACAAACAGCATTCCAAACAAGAACAAATAATATTCCAGTAAAAAAAATATTGACACATAATTTTTTTTCTAATGTTTAACCATTGAACATAAGTTTTAAGGTGGTATTTCGTATGTTGCATGGCAATGAGGTTTCAGTGTAGGTTTCAATCTTCGACATGAAAAACGCAAAAACTTCAGGTCACAAATTTTCTCCACTTCTTCCACTTTCTTCTTTTTATCAAAGAGAAACAAGCATTTCAGAGCTAAATCAGGCAACTTCCGTCTTCAGTATCCCGTCCGAATTATCTTGAAATCATATTAAGAAACATTTACTTACAACAGTTTGCTGCACTGGTACACTATTATTCAACCAAGTTCCACTCATTACAGGCAGCTTTTGATACTCTGTCTCACATTGTTCGATATCACCTTGCTTCAGCAACAGTAGAAATTTATATAAAATACTTGCCACCTCTAAAAATTTATAATAAATTTCCATGAGAGTGTAAACATAACAACTTCACCTTTGGTCGATCCATCTTCACAAATAGTCTCAAACTCTTCATCTAAAATATCCTCTAGAGTTTCTTGGATCTTATCGACGTCAACATTGTTTTCATACAAGCAATACTGAGTCATATAGTTTATAAAATCGAGGGCTACCTGCAAAACATAAACAATAGCTTGGTCAATGTAAATGTAGTTTGGTTATCTAAAATTTTTGGTTACTTCTGCCCCCGGGGCACTTCGGTTTATCCTTGCCCTCTTGCGTTTAGACCTTTTCTGTATATTGTTACTTATTACTACTTTCAGAGAAAAGTTGCAATATATAGGCGAAGTGGCTTAAGTAAACATTTGCCCAAAATCCATTTACTTAAATACTCTTTACCAATATGTGCATAACATAAGGAGAATGCTATTAAAATAATATAGAGCTGCCTTACTTGTTTGCTGTCGGAGCCTCCCATGGAATGGTCGACTGCCAATTTCAGGGCACTCCAGTTAGTAAATATATGTTTGACTATTTTGGAAAATGATTCCTCCATTTTAAACAGTTTTGTTGAATTGTTTCAAATGTTTTACAAATTATGTGCTCATTTTCTAACCTAACATAACCTCGAAATTCGAATGAAAACTCCAAGAAGAAGAAGAACAATGAACATAACCTATCCAAATTAAATTCAATTTTGTTTTGCCGTATTTATCAAATTTGTTCAGCTTGTTTCCGTATGAACTTTAAATAACATGTTAGCGTTGTATAAATAGGTACGATTTTGGCAGCAAAAATGTTATCCAGGTATATAATTAGAGGGGGACAAGTACAGAGATTCAATTTTTGTACAAAATCGGATAGAAAACACTATGATATTATTGTCGCGGGGGGTGGAATGGTCGGTACGACCCTTGCTTGTGCCTTAGGTAAGTGACTACATCAAAATATTACCTATCAAGACTGCAAGATTTCTTTTGCCAGGCCGAAACAGTAAGTTGTCAAACAAGTCCATATTACTACTTGAAGCTAGTCCAAAGAAGTCCTATTCCCTAACGGAGAAGTACAGTAATAGAGTTGTATCCTTGAACCCCGGAACGAAAAAGCTCTTAGGCGACATTGACGCATGGAAACATATTGAAGCTGGCCGCTTTGCCACTGTGAAACGGTTACAAGTACAATTATCTTCGTTGTTGTAATTAGATTTAATTCCAGTTTTATTTCTAGGTTTGGGATGCCCTTTCTGACGCTTCGATAACTTTTGGCAATGGAGGGTCCATGGACGACGTTTCATACATTGTCGAAAATGATTTACTATTAAATGCCGTCAACCGAGAAATTGAAATCATTGACAATGTAGATGTTCTGTATCAATCGAAAGCTAAGCAGTACTGTATACCTGAAAGAACAGGAGATGATGTGATGGTCAATTTAGACGATGGCAAAGGGTTCAGCTGTGAATTATTGGTAAGTTTTAGAGTAGATGGGTACCATCACGGAGTACCGTAATAGGTTTTAAGGTCGTTCTTTACTTTAGGTAGTACTTCTCTATTTCAGCCAACATACACTATTCATGCTACCTGTAGTGCTCACGCTCACTTATTTCATTTTGGCAGGGACATACAGGTTTGCTAAGAATTGAATTTCAAAATGTGAAAGTGGCATTGAAACTGTTGTCTAGCAATTTTACTATATGTGGCAACGTCTCAGTTAGCGATAATTTACTAGCTATTATAGATATTATGTTTAACTATCTATATCAGATATTTAGCACTTCTCTGGACAATGTATTTAAATAGGTACAAATAACAAGTATTTCGTTTTTGTATTAAACAGTATTTAAAGTTGTAAATTATTCTTAATCGCAGCGATGTTAAGCATAACCCCAGGAAGCTTAGAATTCCTATTATTTTCTTCGTGAAATTATTGAAATTATTCAATTTTTGAAATTTCTAAATCAGTTTAAGAAAATTGAATCTAATTTCTAATGGAAACTTTCTAATGAAGCTCTAAAACCTTTGTTTTATTGCCCAAAGTTGTGAAGTCTCTGTTAGTTTAGTTCATCGCTACCTTTTACTTCTATAATAATCGAAAAATTAGACAATTTTACACAAGTTTCATATGGGTGTAACTTTGTGCGGCACAAAAACTGCTATTTCACTAAACTGCAAACAAATAATTAAAATGAAATTTGCTGTATTCATAGCTTTCCTTTTGTATTTCAGTACCTGTACATCTGTACTTGGTCATTATCAACAAATTCGTAATAACATGTAAATAACAACTACAATTTTTACCATGACATATAAAACTCCCAAGTATATTTTTAATAAAGCGCAGAGTGTAAAATTTGACACTCCCTGTTGGAATTCCAACAATATCTTTTTCCACCTTTTTCAATATTTATCATCCTACATACCCCCTCATATTTCAATCTCCCATCAATCTCTTCCGACTAGCAAAGGCTGTTTAAATCACTTGAAAATCATAAATTAGGCATCCAAGGGAACAAAGGCACTTCAAATACTTTCTATTTTCTCTTTTACCATTTTTGCATCCTTTCACAATTTTAGTCACGGCTTCGATATTTCGTCCCTCTCTTCATATCTTCCGAGAAGAATTGTCCCATTGTCGCTCAAAAAGAGCACATGTTCGTTATCTTCCAGCCTTCTCGGAAGGGCGACATTACCGAAACGAACAATTTTTCTTTTCCAAATTTCACGGCACCTACCCTTATCGTCGGAGGGTAAATTTTCTCTTTTATTACCAACACATCTGGTGTACTGAGCGCTTAACTTACTTACCCAATCAGTACTCAAAATAACTTTGCTAGTCGGAAGAGATTGAAATATGAGGGGCTATTATATATGATAATAAATAATGAAAAAGGCGGAAAAAAAGATATTGTTGGAATTCCAACACTCCAGTATTAGTTATTTATGTTAATTGATTTGAAAACCTCTCCAGTTTTTGCTTGAACGCCCTATTAAACTCTTGGAAATCTTTATAGAGTTCATCGACTTGAGACCTAAAGTTTTGATTTTTCTCGCTCAAATATGAACCCTTCCGCGACAATGACGGTGATCCATACTCGCAGCAATCCGTCTTAAATTTCTTTTTCTTACTCCTCGGCTTCTCTTTCTTCTGCACGACCAACTGATAGATATTTCGGATCAGTTCCCTCGGTATCCTAGCTTCTCGAGGATCATTGGGTCTGATGTACAGCGCCCAGTAGTACTGAGACTTCAACAGTAAGGCTTGGTTGAGTAAGAATGTCATGAGCTTGTGAGGTACCCACGTGAGAAGCCTGGAGAAGAGCATGCTTTCGAGATGTGCCACGAGTTCAGCCTGGCGAACGATCCTGTCCAAACCGGCGCTCTCTTGCAAACCTTGAATGTCACTGACCGCCAGGCCAACCAGAAGATTGTTCAAAATTAGAGTTACGAGGAATACGAAGCAGAAGTACATTAAGTGTGCAGTGATGGGGTACATGATCCGAAATTCCTCTTTTTCTGGAAAAAAGACATCCTCGTATTCGAGTTCTCCCGACATCATGATGATTACCTTCACCAACACCCATTGGAGTTCTCTGAATGCGGGATAGTTAGCAAAGATAACTCCGAAGCTTAATGTGAAAGCTATGAAAAGGCAGAAGTACGCGCACATAAACTTAGCAAAGTTCACAAAGACCCTAGTGAACATTTGGATGTATAATCCGAAGATTGGGAACCTCCCGACGATCATCATCAGCTCCAACCATGTTAGGAAGATGGAAATCGCAGCTACGTGGTGTTGCCATGCATAGACGTCCTGTTCGACATTCATATTGGCTTTAGGTTGGACGCAGAGGAACACCGTAACGATTATTAAGCATTGCAGCCAGTTTTCCCATTGCTTCATATAGCCGAACCAGCTATGAGCGATCTGGAATAATTCCTTGGCGAGGATTATAGCGTTGAGGACTAAAATAATGTAGCCGATATTCCTGATGGCGTTAGGTACCCAGCAGACGGAAGGTCGAAGTATTTTCGCCGAGGGGCAGTTTTTAAGGAAAACATTGATGATGTACAAAGTGAACAGACAGACAAAGACGGAGTGGTACATCAAGCTGAACAGGAAAAATTTCCGTATCCGTCTCCACTTTAAAAACAGGAACGTTTCGCTCAGGGGATGTTTCAAGACCTCCTTGTAGCCCACCTCGATGAAATTCAACAACAGCTCCGTCTCCTTGTTGCCGACCGTCGGGACGAGCACCCTGAAATCGAGTTTCAGCTCGCAATCGACGTCGCCCAGTTCGTGATCGCTCAGCTTGATCGAATTGTCGAACTTGGCGATGTACTTGGGTATCACGTCGGGCGTCTTCCTCGTGATGAAGTTCAGCACGGAGATGCCGCCGTTGGTGCGGGCCGTCACGTCGCCCCCGTTGTTGATCAGCATCATGACGCAGTGGGAGTACTCGTTGAGCGCGGCGAGGTGCAACGGCGTGTAGCCGAACACGTCGGCGACGTTCACGCCGGCCCTCGCGTCCAGCAGCAGCTTGACGCACTCGCAGGACCTGTTCACTTTGACGATGGCGCAGTGCAACGGCGTCCTGCCGTCGGCGTCGGTCGCGTTCGGATCGGCTCCCTTGCTGAGCAACAGCTCGATCGCCTCCGGGCATTGGGACAGGGCCGCCAGGTGCAGGGGAGTTTGTTTCTTGTAATTTCGACTGGAGAGGATGGCTCCCGCTTCGATCAGGACCTTGGTGCACTCCGTGTCGCCGTCTTCTGCGGCCAAGTGGAGTGGTGTCATCTTCTCGGGACCGTACTGGACGTTCACGGCCGCTCCGTAACTGATGAGTAACCTGACCAGCTCGGTGTTGCCGAGACTCGCCGCTATGTGGAGTGGAGTCTCACTGAAGACCTATAAATTGTTGAGAAAGCGAAATTTTGAGTTTGGATATGCTCTCGAGGGACGATCTTCGGAAGAAAAACAAATGTGGAACTCGGAGAGTTATCGACAGAAGCGAAGCTTGTCGAAACTTCATAGAAGAGGAACGAATGGGATGTATTTGCATAAGGTGCATAATTTAATATTATTTTGAATTATTTGCGCTAGTGGTAGTGTTTTTAGAGCGTTCTTCCCCATTTATTTTGTTCGCAACTATACGGTACTATACTAGGGGTACTCATAATCGTTCATTTAGCATGCTATAGCGTGCTAGTTGTGCTAGTCGTAGAGTTTCAGCAATAGCATGCTAAATATTCCCACAGAAATAAGTTGGTCAATTTAGCACACCTGGTTGTATGCTAAATACAGTGTTACTATGCTAAATGGCGGCCATGTTGTTTTATTTGTCATTTCCAAAGAGGTTTTATGGTTATACTCTTAAGTTCACTCTTAAGAGTGTCTTAAAACGGTTCTCGTCCAAGTTTGGTAAAATAGATGCCACCGCACTTAATTAGCAAGATTACGATAGTACTTACCTTGGGTCACTCATAATTCTAATTTTAGCATGCTAAATAACATTGTGAGTACCCCTACTATACAACTATATAACTATACTATACGCAATATACTATATGGTAGGTTTACCTGTGGGGTGTTGGGTATAGCCTTGTTCTCCAGTAGCTCCTTGACGCATGCGACAGCAGAGCTCTGTACGGCGTAATGCAAAGCGCTCTTGTTGTTCAGTCCGGCGTTGATGTCCGCCCCGTACTTGATCAGCACTTTCAGGCAAGGCAAGTGGCCCACCGCGGCCGCACAATGCAGAGCGGTTAATTGTTTCGAGGAGTCCCACTGGTCGACGTCCATGCCGGCGTCGATCAGTAACCTGAGGCATTCTGCAGATCCCGCGTAGGCAGCCAGGTGCATCGCGGTCCTGGAACAAAATTGACATTTGGGAACGGAATTCTTTAGTTTATGAGTATTTGTTAAGCTAAAAGTGCAATGCGACATGTGTATGGCAAGTGAACTAATGAGGTAGTAAAACCGTTTCAGACAAAAATCACAAATAGTGGTTGTTCGTAGCTCGTATCAACCTTTGTAATAATAGACAGTTTCGGTAAATACAGTGAGCGAAATATATGGAGGAAATCAATGCGATGAACTTAAGGGATCATGTAATCCATAAGGTGTCTATCTGAAGCTACTGGAGGAGAAAGAGGTTGCAACGATGATAAAGTAGATGATGAGTACTTAGAGTACGATGATAGAGTAGTTCGTAGTTACCATGAGCATAATTATAAGTGTATAGTTTGTTACACACTCTATTTTCAGAGTTACCTGATTGGTTTTCAAGTTTTATTGTAAAGTTAATGGCAGGATGATATTTATCCTCATCAACTAGAGGTAAATCACATTTTCGTAGGTTAAAAATTCGTAAATTCGTTAGTACTTACTAAATCTATATGTATACCAATCTAAAATATTAGGAACATCATTATAATTTGAGTCAAGTTGTACAAATTTTTAAATTCAGTTAACAGCGCCTTACTTTATCACATCTTTCAATATCACATTTATCACATTACTTTATTAAAATGTTTGATATGTAATATCAATATGTATATCGAAAATAAAAACTAGTGCCAATAAAGATGTTAACCCCAAAAACATATTATTGAAAATCTAAATTTATATTTATTAAAATCTAAAAATGATACTCAATCAGTTTTGCATTCAAGAACCATGTTGGATACATTTGGATACTAAAAAACCACTAATTAACATGTCATAATTATAATTATTATGCAATAAAACAGTTATTATACTTACATTTATTTTATTGATAACCTACTACCAAAGACTATGTACTATGTACTAATATACATAGTCTTTGCTACTACTAACCACTCCTATTATTTTGGTATCATTTCTCAAATAAATCGGCCTTAATTGACTTCGGTTATACTTATAATTATACTACGGTTATACTATGTATACACGAATACATGTATAATTTTCACTGTATATGTTTATATAAATTGTTTGAAATCATCATTTATTCATTAAAATATTGGAAAATTTTAATTATTTTGTTTTATAAATAATATTAACATTACATTATTTTTATTAATAATTGTTATTAATGGTTTGTGATAACTGAAATAAGACCCAAATACATTTGATTTAATTTCGTCTATAAATATTGAAAATACAGCATCTATCGTTGTACTACCTTAATCATTTCATTTATTAAATCGTATTCAATTCAAATTGCGTTTTTGCCATTAATCACACCTTTATTAGGTACGAAATGTGAAAAATCGGAACGTTCATATTACCGTAATGAATTTTTTCGTAGTAAAAGTATTATTATTACTAAAGCTGTTATACATTTCTATTTGAAATAAGGTTTATCGATTTTTTTTAACTAAGTACAATAACATATTGTAACATGATCGTGAACTCGCGTCAGTAAAGTCACTTGTACTATTAGATGCCGTTGTAAGATAACATTAAACAACAGTGTAATCTACTTCTTAATGTGATCTAAACAAATTGAGGTTGTATAAAAAGCTCCCAAATTATACCTTAAGTATGCTCATTAAACGAAGGTGTATAGTTTGGTCTTGATCCAAGTCCTCTTTGATCTTAAACCGATGTGCGAGACTGCACACATACTTCACCTTAACTACAAGCTCTCACGATACCTTGTCTCCATCCTACAACCTTACAACCTGTAGAAAAGACTCTGTAGGCACTCAGCAAACCTACTAGAACTCAAGATTCTACATACAGACCACTATACATTTCCTTCGTCGACGCAGGTTACTGAAATGTCCCTCCCTAAGTTGAATCCGGAATCAGTGAACATGGGGAGCTGTTTCCTGAGAGTACTTTAGAGTACTCGAAGTACTCTAAAACGAGGGGCTACTTATGTATCTGAAAGTTTATGACGACATCCCGTGGATCTAATAGTACATGGATTACGCATTGTATATACTGCAGTATAGAGAGCCGTGTGCCAGCAACTGAGAACAGTTGGCAAACTTAAACAATGACAACACTGCTCATCGTTGCCAACATAAAATATGCGCGCGAATCTGAATCTTCTTATAACAGTTGTGTACCTATTACTCACTTGGATCGAAAGTTATTTTACTTTTCTTATGTTTGAAAATACCTGTGGACCTAAAATGGTCTGAAAAATCGCCCCCGAAGTTTGTAACGTTAATTCTGAATCACTCTGTATACAGTTTCGGTAGGAAATTATTTCTTTTTCTTTTGAATAAACCTGTTGACTCGATTCTAATTGTGGAGTAGAGATTATTTGCTTACCTGCCATCTGGGTCGGTAGCGGTAAGATTCGCTGCTCCTGTCTCCAAGATGAAAGTCAAAACATTAGGTTTTCTTAACCAACATGCTAATAATAGGGCGGTATTGATATTATTCTTTAGAATATTCCTGATGTTATCCGTCTGGATGATTTCTTCATTGATTTCTTCGGCATCTTCAAGAGTCTGTAAAACAACTTATTAATAATAAATAGGTTTGGGGAGAAAAAATGTATGGATATTTTAGTTCAACTCTTCTAAATTACAAAAGCAGCTTTTCCCTCCTGTATTTTACCCAGGAATGTGAAAATAATTTATTTTCGGTAGCCAGTAGAGTTTAAATTTACGACTCTCTTTAACGAAAATATTTGGTCAGTTTAAAATAATAAATAACTCTGTGATTGAGTCAATTTAGCGGCTGTGGTCTCCCAAAGTATGCTGCGAATAATGTGATGTCACTAATAAAATAAACAAATCCCAACAATCCACGGTAGTTTACTATACAGATCAGTAAGATAACCAAAACAGGAAAACATTATTGTTGAAATTGTTGGGTGGAAAATAATTTTGAAAAAAATGCAGGTAAATTGCGTCACGTGGAAAAAGTTACTGATCTGTGTTGGAGTTAACAAGAACCAGATATGGCTAATAATAGACAGGTAATGCGAGAATAATAAGAATGAATTACCTTATAATGCGTCGTATATAGGAAAACAAATTTGGACTTACCAGTAGGGAATCCCAAACTTTTTCAATCTCCCATATTTCCCCCGACGGTCTTGCTCTCGTCCTTTGCTCACCATCGTATTCTGCACTGTTTTCCTCGCTGGATATTGTTGATATAGTCTCGATGTCGACTTCCACGTCTGCCCATTTCAGCGAGTAATTGTCATCGTTGAAATTTTGAGATTTCCTTTTAATCGACATCGTTCTACACGGAAACTGTTATTTTCTTTTATTGGTATACATCAAAGCTTGCCTTTAATGTACCAGAGCCGCCCACTAATAAAACACCATCAAAGACGTTGTGAAATATCTCGTCGATAACGAAAAACGATCTGATTTTACTCGCCTCCCGGCCCACTTTGACTTTTGGAGCGCTAAGGAGTTATTTTTAAGATTCGTCGAATATAAACAAAAATATTTGAAATTATAATTCAAATCAGCGGGAAATATTTTGTGCAGATGTTCAAATAGGTGGCGGTGAGCGCTGGTTAATATTGAGAATAGAAACAAACCGATCGACTAGCCCTAACGTCTCCCATTCGCAAAATTAACGATTCGTAACGTAACGACAATTATTATTCTTTGTTTTCAATGGTGGCCCGACCCATTTTAATTTTTCTTTTATTATTTCCAGTTGGGCTGTGATGGATTCAATTCACAGGTGAGGCAGGCCATGGGAGTGAAGTACCTTAATTGGAAGTACGACCAAATGGGCGTCGTCGCTACTCTTAAATTTTCTGAAGTATGTCTTGAAATTCTGCAGATTTTTCTAAATAACTGCTGGAATTATATTTTTTAGGAGATTGAGAACACAATAGCGTGGCAAAGGTTTTTACCTACTGGACCAGTCGCTCTTTTACCAGTAAGTTTTACATTAGGTAAATTTTTCCTTCTAGCCCAGTCTGTGTAGATTTTTCACGACATTAATTCATAACCGGATGGGAGTGGTTAAATGTTGTAGGCTCTGATTAGTTGATCATGCCTTTTATTGTCCATGTTTCACTTCCATATGTTATATTGAGTGCCAGTATTGTTTTGTAAAATTTTAAAATACTAAATAACTACCGCATTTTTTCGAAAACCTAGCTATTCAAATCATGAATCTTCTTGTTTCAGTTAACTAAAACCCAAAGCTCATTGGTATGGTCTACGACACCTGAAAATGCTAAAGAACTCCTGCAGATGTCCGAAAGCGAGTTCGTCGATGCGCTAAATGCTGCCATAGTAAGTTTTGATAAAGTCCAGTTTTGAATTCCATAATTACTGTTTTCGCCTTTATTTTGTTAGTGGCAAGTGTACGACCGCAACGACCTGGTGGATCAGCTAACGAAGTCTTTTGACAACTTCCTCAGGTTGATGAATAGTCGTTCGGACGCTGTCCGACAGTTTCCTCCAAAAATCGAAAAAATCGAAGAGGGGAGCAGGGCAGCTTTTCCCTTAGGATTCGGTCATGCTGCCAGTTATATTACTAAGGGCGTTGCGCTTGTAGGGTGAGTGGTTTAGTTCACCAATAGAAACTTAGATTACTAAATAAGGTTGATCAAAACCAATGCCCAAGTTAATAACAAACCAATTTATTATGTCGTATTATATATAAATATTATTATTATCTTACTAATTTATTATATTCATTAATATCATCTTATTTCCAGAGATGCTGCCCACAGAATCCATCCCCTGGCAGGTCAAGGGGTCAATCTGGGTTTTGGTGATGTTGACTGTTTGAATAAAGTTCTTGGCAAGGCTGCTTATGCAGGAAGTAAACTAGGTGAGTTTATTGTTTAGTCAGTTTCTTATTTTAAATATAAAAGAAAAATTAAGTTAGCCTATTATGGTCAACAAAATATATTCAGTAAATTTCACTATTTACCTTATATTATCGTTTCCAAGTGATGCAGTAAGGAATGATAATCTTAAGCAGTTAAGGGATATACAGGAATAAACAGGTTTAAAGTTTGCAAATGCTCTTAAATCTTTAGCTAGTCTTACAACGTTTCAACTTAGATTAAGTTAATTATGACATCAGAAGCAAACAAAAAACCGTAGTAACATGGGTTTTAACAAATGATTTGGAGTATTAATGAAATT
Source organism: Cryptocephalus moraei (assembly GCA_946251905.1). NCBI lineage: Eukaryota > Metazoa > Arthropoda > Insecta > Coleoptera > Chrysomelidae > Cryptocephalus > Cryptocephalus moraei. The sequence continues at coordinate 15,716,872 of OX276465.1, read as the reverse complement.
GCCAAAAATGAGCCAACATAATACAACCATTAAATTCAAGATAGTACTATCATAATTAGTTTTATGTAAAACACTAAAACTAAACATACATAAACATAATGTTATTAACACATTTAGCGACATATTTTTTAAACTAATAGTGCCCCTTTATTATGGCTTTCCACAATAGCGAGTTAAATTGTTATATTTTGTCTTTCATTAAATAAGTTATCAAAAAAGGCAAACTCGTTAACGTTTACATACTTTTTAAACTTTTTTTATTTTTCAAGCAACTTTCATATGTTAAACCCAGATAACAAAGAAACTTTCTCTGCAACCCGTATTTAACGATCTTTCTCGTCCCCTTTAGATAACTTGAGTTACCTGAAAGAATATGAGACGGTCAGACAAAGGCACAATCTACCTGCGATGTGTATTGTAGAGGGGTTGCATCGTCTTTATAATACAAAATTCGCCCCTGTAGTACTCCTGAGAAGTTTAGGTCTGCAAGCTACACACGCCCTGGAACCACTGAAGGTAATAAACCGAATTTATATTTAGAGAATTTAACGATTCCGTCTTGTTACAGAGGGCGATTGTTAGTCAAGCATCAGTATGAGCTTTCACTGCGGATAATTAAACTTCTTCTTTAAATACACTTTGCAATTGTACTTTACCCAATAAGAATGTTTAATTGGTTTTTTTATGAGTCATATTTCATAACATTGTGAAATTGTCTGTACATAAATAGCTTTTATATTTTCTAATTAGAAATAAAATCTCCTGTTTACTTAATATTGAGTTGCTTTCTCTAATTTTTCGCTAATTTCGTTGGTTGTTCACATGTTCTTGTATGATTATATCTAGTATTAATTTAAAAGTAGATATTTAGCATATTCAACTTTATGAACATTATCAAGGCAAGCCCATTAAAACACTGGAATACTTGTAGTTTCCAAACTTAAAAGCGTTAATAAGTTACTGAGGCTACAGCGATAATTTCGAAACAAGTGGAGGTATAACAATGATATTTGATGCCTATTTTTATTGCTAATAAACAAACGGTGTATAAGTGCTGTTCCAGAACAACCCTCATCATTCCCAATTTTGAAACTCACACTACCTGATTAAATTATATTAAATTCCAAAATTAAATTTCTCACCATAAATGAATACCGAAGAGCATCAGAGTAATTCACTTTCTCATGACACTTAAGTTTTCTGTTCCGTTCTGGCTGTTGAAAGTGGTTCATTATTGCTTCAATATTGCAATCATTATCTTCTGTCGATAAAATAATCATAAACGTCCGGAGCAACTCGGGAATGACATGAAGTTAGAAGTTCTTTTAATGAGGCTAAGTCCATATTTCTTCGACTTCACATTATTGAACCCAGCTTTTCTAAAGCAATGCGCAATGGTGTTTGTTACGATTTCCCAAGATTTCGAGATCCATGTAATCCCTTGCAAAACATTTAAGCTTTTTGATAAATCTTTAGTTGGATCCATTAATTTCCATTGAAGCTAACAAGTGTTTCAAAACAGTCCATGTCCAGATTAGAGAGGGTCCCAATTGTAGAGGAAATATCTTATGGTAAATTGACGGTTGCATAGAAAAAGTGTCGGTTTCACTGTACTACGGAGCCATTTTGTCAAATATCCTTCCTAGACTTCAGTTAATTATATCAAGGTAAGACGTTCCTACAACTAAGATCAAAACCTCAGAAGAAATCTAAAACAGTTTTTGAGATATAGGTATTAGTTATTAGTTATTACTAAAGACCGGACATTCAGGCAAATGCCTTTTTTGATGATTTTTCTCAATTCTTCCTTTTTTTAAAACACAGCGCCTTTCTCGAAAAATTTTGCCTTTTCCAAGTATTTTTAAAATAATCTTAAGATAAATACTCTAGAATCCAAAGTGTGTAAAGTTATTAGCACCTCAGTTAGAAGTGATCAAATCTTAGAAAATCCATAGTTGAATTGAAAATGTCATTCTCGGTCCAAAGAGCGTTCACGTAAAATACCGTTTATGACTTATTATTAAATGCCTTATTAAATCATTGTTTTATCATGAATCATCTTCGATGATCAAGTGGTCGTCGCACAAGATAAAGAGGACTTGGAATTCATGACAAGAAGGCTGTTTAAAGAATATGAGGAATGGGGACTCTCGGTCAATCGATCAAAAACAAAATACCTGTGCATTGGAAACGACAGAGATGATCTACACCCAGAAGAAGACGAAACAATAGGGGCGTGTACCGAATACCTATACCTAGGAACAAAGATTGACAGTGGGGGCCGTACAGAGAAAGAGATAGAAGAGAGAATTATAAAAGGGAGGAGAGTGATAGGATGCCTAAACTCCATCCTTTGGTCAAAGTGCATCTCCCGAGAACGAAAACACCTCCTATACAACTCCATATTTGAAAGTATAGTTCTCTATGGCTGTGAAACTTGGCAACTTACGGCAAATTTAGAGCGACGACTGCTTTCCCTAGAGATGGACTTCTGGCGTAGAGCAGCAGGAAAATCAAGAATTGAAAGAACAACGAACGAAAGAATTAGAGAAATTATGAACGCCCAAACAAATATTATAGAAGAAATCCAACGAAGACAGTTGGTGTGGTACGGACACGTTGAACGGATGGATGACACACGAATCCCCAAGCAAATCCTCAAATGGACACCAACAGAAAGAAGAAAAAAGGGAAGACCTAAGGCGACATGGATGGGAGGAATACAAAAGGCCATGTCGGAACGTAACCTTCAACCAGGAGATTGGGACGACAGAAGAGAATGGAAGCGAGGAACCGGAAGGCGCAGGACGCTATAGGACCGGACATATATATATATATATATATATATATATATATATATATATATATATATATATATAAATCATTGTTTTAGTGTCAAAATTAATATGTAGTTTTTAAGGTGGTTAACTCATTTGAACCGAGCTCTTCACAGTTTGTTATGAAATCCCAAAAAGCATTTGAAGACCCCAGAGTATAAAATGGATTAATATTCATCAAAACCCATTACAGCATTTTACCTGACACAATACAAACGTTGGAAACTCGAGGTCTTAGATTAACAGAATATAATAACGTCAGAAAATCCATAGAAGATGTTCCTGGAGTACTTAATAGGCCAAAGAGTTATAGATAAACTCACCTCAGTAATTAATAAAAATAGTGGCTTACAACCAAAGACAACGTCTTAGTCTTGACATAGTGACACAATGACATAGTCTTTGCTTACAACGGATTTTAGAAACTGCAAAACTTGACGAAGGGTTTCAAGGAACCCTGAAGATGAGTCCCAGGGGCTCGAAACATGCCCTTTTGGTTAATAAAAATTGAACATCGATCTGTTTCTTTTGATGGGATGTGATTTTGAGACGTCTATACTGATGGGTTTCAAGGAACGTCATCTCTTAATATTAAAAATATTTCAGCTTTAAAATATCCCCGAGTTATAAGTTGCGAAATCGAAAGGACATTTTCCAGATACAAAGATATTCTGACGAATGCTTTTGTTTTTCCTTTTTCGATGTTGGTCCTTGCCTTTTTTGCCTTTTTCAGTATTATTTTATTGCCTTTTTGCATGCCTTTTCCTACACTTTTTCTTGCCTGAATATCCGGTCTTTAGTTATTACATTTTGATGACTTCGAATTACTATAAAATGGGTACATATTTCATATACTTAGAGAACACAGAAATAAGAATTGCTTCATGTCACTGTCCTCCCTGTTAGTTGATAACATAAAAATTATAATTTTAATACTATTATCTGTTGTAGTAAAGGAGGTTATTTTAATTAACATTTCTTAATCAAGGTCTGTAGGGTTTCAACAATAAACACCATTACAATTGAAATGTTTGAAACTGTATCCCTAACTAACTACCTACTTTCCAATCAAATCATTTTAATTAATTAAAAGAAATTAATCAAGCAAAACCCTCCCAAACCACAACCTTCACTACCAATTCGTCAGGCCAATAATGTGATACTACACAAAATAAGACGCTATAGAGTTATAGAGGCTACATCTCAGGTTATAAAAATGCCAATTTCATGTATATCGATTAAATATGCTTCCCCATCAGTTACATTACAAATTACAAATAAATTATTTTATAGGTAAGAAAATAAAGAACGAAATAAGTAATAAAACAAGCTCTTTCACAAAGAAATTCCATTTCTGTTCAAAGAATTTATATTCCATTGATTTGTTGAAAAGAGTAAACAATAGCAAATTTAATTATTCAATTATATTTAAGGAGGTCGGGGTAAAAGGACGAATCCCACTTGCGAAATAGGACTTAAACACGAAGGAAGCAGGAATATGATGGTAAATACTGCAGTACTATACAGTATTGATTGGAATTTCCAATGAATAACTGATAAACCAGCGATAATTGATCGGCGAGACGCACTACTTTCCAAAACACCGTTACTGCGCATTACATGCGTCATTTCCTTTCTTCCCAGTAAATAAGTATTAGATATATCGATTTTTGACTTATCCCAAAGCAACTTCAATTGTTTTTGGGGCGACAGATGAAATCTCGCATTACCCATCATCCGAGAACCGTGGATATCCGCCATAAATCAAACCGTTTCCTCAATTTTCGACTTTCACGCACCTACTTTTTTATGCGACGCGTAGTAATACAACGTCCGGACCCAGCCTCGGTATAAATAGCGCAGCTCGCAGGGGCGACTAGTGATGGCAATATCGAATGAAAACTGCGATATATCGAGACAATGATATATCGTAAGCGTACTATCGATATTCGCGATACATCGAAATGAAAATATCGATGTTGCAAAATATCGATATATTTATATCGAAATATAATCTATAACCATAAAGTTAAAATGAGTGCCTAGGAGGATACCAAAGGATACAGTGAGGCCGTGAGGCCAAATACATTGAACAATATGTGGCCAAATATGATCGAAGCACTTCATGATTATGAGAAATGTGCATACTGCTTTTCACTTCAGAACTTGTAACTTGTATTACTTGTAAGCAACTTAGCAATTATACGGGTACAGGGGGTTACCCGGTTTGTACCCAAACTGCCAAACAATCTTAGAAAGAGCAAACAATAGTCACAACAACGATAGACATAAACATAGAACAGTGTAAATGCGACGAAATATTCAAAATACTTGAGTTCCGAGGCACAAAACACAGGAATGTTGTCACGGTCAGTGTTGGAAATTCTACCGATTTTTCGGTAGAACTACCGATTTTCTATCATATTTACCGATCTACCGATTCAACCTCCAAATCTACCGAAAATTTAAATTCTTATTTTCAAAAAGGAGAGTCCATTTTTTAAGTTAAATCGGTCAAGGCGCCCTCTAGTAGAAAGTAGATACAACAGTTAACTTGATAAGAATGGATAAAATGCAGATTCCTATAATTAATATGAGATAAAATTTAAACTTGTAGAGGCAGAAAGGTACTTTTTGTTAATAAGCTAAACGAAATTTTGTAAATCCCCGGCATCAAATCATTAACCGAGCTTATAAAAGGCGAACAAGTAGATCTGATCTGACGCCATTTAGCGTTCAGTTCTAGAAAGTGAAGCTTTTTCGCGGTTCTGAATAAATATAACAATTGAAATGAGCGATAACAGTGATAGTGGTGGCGAAGGGCCTAGTTCGAGACCAAGGAAAATTAAGAAATATGGACAAATCTACAAAGAAAAATGGGAAGAAATTCCTGAGTTCAAGGGATGGATTGCCAGAAGCAAAAAAGGTTCTCAGTATGCGAAATGTAAATCCTGTGACAAAGACATCAATGTAGTAAGTGGTAAAGACGCTTTAATTAAACATAGTATATCAAAATTTCATGTCACGAAAATAAAAATGATTGCGAAGCAAACAACCCTCTCAGCATTTGTCACTCCTGGCACATCAAGGACAGTTTTAGATGACGAAATTAAAAAAGGTAAACAATTTTAAAAAAATGTGCAAAGCACCTAATTTTAATTATTGATGACCAACAGGTGAAATCCGCTTGGCCGCTGTTTGTGCTGAACACAATTTGTCATTCCTCTTGATGGACCATTTGATCAAGGCAATCGCTGAAGTCTGTCATGACTCAAAAATCGCCAAGGGTTTGACTTCAGGAAGACATAAGACTACAGCGATAGTGAAGAACATTCTGGGACACGAGGGCTTAACTTCACTTTGCGACCATCTACGCAAAAATAAGTTTTCTTTGATAGTGGACGAATCAACAGATCGAAGCACGACTAAACATCTTTGCTTAGTTGTAAGAATTGTAAAAAATAATGCTGTTTCTGACGCTTTTCTCGGACTAATCAAACTTTCTGGTGCTGATGCGATTACTCTTCATAATCATATTGTATCATTTTTTGAACAACATCAAATTCCATACAAAGATAATTTGCTTGGGTTTGCCTCCGATGGGGCGAATGTAATGATGGGAGAACATCACTCTTTAATGACACTCTTGAAGAAAGATGTTCCGTCCTTATATGTCTTTAAATGTATTTGCCATTCTTTCCACTTATGTGCATCTTACGCTTGTCACAAACTACCTCGATACATTGAAGATCTTACTAGGGATATATACAATTACTTTAGTTCTAGTCCTAAACGAATTACTGAATTTGCCGAATATCAAACTTTTTGTAATGCCAAGATACATAAAATATTGCATCCATCGCAAACGCGATGGCTATCGGTTCAAGCAGTAGTTACAAGAATTTTAGAGCAGTATGGGCCGTTACAATTATTTTTCACCGACTGTGTAAGCAAATATGACGTTTTGGCTTGTGACAACATACTACAAAAGTTAAATGACCCTGTAACAAAATTATTTTTGTACTTTCTGGACTTTGTGTTGCCCTCTTTTAACAACCTAAACAAAGACATGCAGGCGGAAAGCCCCAAATTGCACCTTTTATATAGAAACATCACCACAGTTTTAAAAACTATTTTTGACTGTTTTTTAAAAAGACAATACTTGCAAATCACAGCTTTGGAAGACGTAAATTTCAATAACCCCATACATTATTTACCACTTGAAGAAATATATTTTGGCGCGAATGTTGCTAGAAAAATTGCGGAAACCGAATTGACTAGAGAACAGCTTAATTTTTTTCGAGTGAGATGTTTGGATTTTTACAAAGAAAGCTGTAATCAGATTGTACAACGTTTTTCTCTGAAAAATAATCCGTTAAAATTGTTCAATTTTCTTGATCCCGTTATTGTTAAATCTGGAAGTGTTCAATCGATTACCGATGTTGCTATTTTATTTCCTCACTTAATCCATGATATACAATCGCTGGATAATGAGTGGCGTTTGTTGCGAAATTTGGATGAAATTAAGAATTTTTCGAATGATGTAGAAATATTTTGGACAGAAATATTACAAATTAAATACGGTGATAACTCACCCATGTTTGACGTGTTAACAAATTTTGTATTTAATTTGCTGCGTCTACCTCATTCGTCAGCTAATGTTGAAAGGATATTTTCAGAAATAAATCTCATGAAAACCAAACAACGCAACAGACTTGAAACAGATACAATCAGTGCCCTTCTATATACAAAACAGTATGTAGCCCAGGAAAATAATAATTGCCACAACTTTAAAATTGAAAAAAAGTTAGTCAACATGATGACTACAAAAACTTTATATAAAACAAAAACAACCGACAATTAATTGTAATTATTTTTTTTTTCTTTATGAAACTTTTGTTCTTCGTTCATTAAGTGAAAAATAAATAACTATGTGTATTATTTCACAGTTTTTAATAAAAAAAAAATATCATTCTTATTACCTATTTACAAAAATTTCAGGTTACACATTTTTTTGGTCTTTACTGCCCAGCCGTTCTTAGACGTGGCGGGTCTCAGATTTTGCATCGATCTATTTATCCGGACCCGACACATATAGTAAGTTGAGGCTTTATTTACAGCGAAAAACCTTTTATGAAAAACGCACATTAATTGCAAAAGAAAACAAAAACAAGGCGAGTTGACGTGACTTCCTCCTGACGTTGACATCTGTCTTCTTTCCACGGAACGCTCAAAACACGGAGCGCGGACGGAACGATGGCTGGCTTAATGACGGCTGCTTCGGCGCGTCACCTAGGGACCTAGGCTATTGAGGCCGCCACACATTCATGCATGATGCATTCATGTAATCTATGATTAAAGATTAGTTGATTTGATTGTACCCATTCAAAATTTAAAATTCTACCGATTTTTTACGAAATCTACCGAAAAGTCACGATCAAATCTACCGATAGTTGATCACCGGCTGTTTCCAACACTGGTCACGGTCGCCACGGGCCACGTGGAAAGGTGAAAAGTGTGTGTCAGCCATATACCTGTGCATATACCTATAAAGGATATACTGAGCCTAACCTATAACTCCTATAAGCAGAATAAGCGGATTTTGGTTCCAACAATATGAGCGGGAATTGACTTGCCCCTTGTACTCTTGGCCACCGATTTATGAAAACTTTACCGATATATCGATACATCGACAGGAAATAAATATCGATTGAAATATCGATACATTTGATGACGAAACATCGATATTTAGAAAAAATCGATATATCGTTGCCATCCCTAGGGGCGACGCGTCATTTTATATCAGTCGGTGTTAGGGTGCGTGTCGGATGGCGATGGGATCCTCCTGAACTTCTCCAGAAGAGCAGCAGCCAACTGAGAAGAGGCTCGTTCCGCGGACTTTCCACGACCCTTCTCGATACGTAACTCAGGTGTGTTTCCAAGTACATCTCTTGCATAACATTCCCCAAAAGCCCCGTTCGTTTAGTGGAGGTTTCGGAAGCATGGGCGTTGCCCCCAATAATTGTAACAATAGATCCCTGGCCGATTGGATAGCTTTGCTGCGGGTGAAGCAGCTGAATTTCAAATGTCGCAAGCGGAAGAACCTCTTCATCGAGGCTGTGCTGAACAAGGCTCTGGACGAGGCTCAGATCGAGCTGCGACGTAAGCAGCGCGAGAGGAAGCTGAGGTGGATGCACCTGAAGTCCTCGCTGGGGGAGAGCGGGGGGCCCATGCTGAGTTTAGAGGAGGAGACTTGCCAGGATCTGACTGATAGCTTAGACCAGTTCATGTTCCAGCTGAAATCTGTTAACGTACCTGTACAAAGATAACTTGTGATTTAATTTCCTAATTTGCGTTGAAGCTGTCCAAAGTGCAATGTGTTTTACCTGTGATATTACGTAGCGTTTTTCTATTCCAGGGGAGGAGCAGGAGCCTAGCCCCAGGATTTCATTCTCGCTACTGTCATTTGGTTTGTAATTCATTTATTTTTTTTTACTCTACATTTCAGTGTATCTATTTCTTAAAAAAAAGTGATATTAGAATAAATAAGTCCTAACTAAACGTCTGATTTGAAATTTATTTTTTTCTTACGCTTGAAACCTGGGTGACTAATGTGTTTTCACGTTACATGAGAAGCTATAGGATGAACATGAGTGAGAGCAGCTGGAACATGAGGTTCTCCTCGGCTCACATTCACTTTAACCATCCGGAGGGCCTGCGGCTTCGAAAAATGGTAATGAGAGTATCTTGACTATGATTTTTTCGAAAATGAAGTTTGAAATGATCTTGTCCTCTTCGGTTGTGTTGCATTACTGATTCTGACTGTCTGTCTGGTGTCAGAAATGTAGCACGACATTGAAAATATCTGTTACATGCATAATATTGATGTTTTTTAGGAGATGAAGCGTTGAAATGCCAGAAATTCTGGTAGTTTTCACGTGTTGTATTGTGCATGTATCTGATATTTTCGTCCTCTTCCCTCTGACAAATGTATTATACCATTACTACTATCGCAAATGTTTTCTTCAGGTTGGCAGTGCACCACTATTATGCCTTGCCGGCCAATACGAAAGTTTCCCCAATTTTAAGTCCTTATCGCCCACATGATGCTTAAAGGGAGCAGATATAGTGGCAACTAGAAAGTCTGTCGAGTTAGGAGGGCGAGCTGTGGTCATGAGCGGCCCAACGTCCGAACCCTCTCGTGTCTTAATAAACGATAAATAGCTGCCAGTCCGATTGCGCGTAGGAGTGGTATCCTGGGATGTCCTAAGTGGATTCCCGGGCCTGCAGCAGGTATTTATGTTCTAGTAGAAAGTCTTATCGGGGCGGTTTGTGGTAGGAAATGGAAAAACGAGTTCGCGTACTCATTTTTGTCATTTTGTACCATTTGCCGTCCATTACTGAAGCGTATTTCATCCATTAAAAATGATTTATTTGAATTTAATATAACTGGAATGAATCGATTTGAAAGTGGAATGTATCATATTCATGCTTCATTCCACTTTCCCAGTTTTGTATTAATTATCTGCAAAATCATTTGTTTCAGTTGTATTAAGTTTATTTAACAGCTAAATTTGGATGAATCACCTAATAATCTCTGTACCACCATGGATCTATGGATCCACTGCATTACCAAAGACCTTTCTTTTTAGATAACTACACTCTTGAAATTCCAAAACATTAACCTTAAGCGCGTTTGAATACATCTATCCCATAATGAAACTTAACCCGATATTACCCTGATGAAGGTTGTCTCCGTCCCTAAGTTCGAGTTGAAGAGTGAAGAAATGAAGGGCTGTCTCCATATCTTGATTCCTGAGCGACTTTGTTGAGGAGCTGAAGCAGTATGGTTTCTATGGAGCTTCTTAATATCAAATTCGTAGTGATTTACGTGGTATTTTCACATTTTATTCGTAGAGGAGAGAATTTACAAATTCGAAATAATTTTTAATCCTTCCGACATCGATCTATAAATTTAATTAGGAGCGTGAAACAGCTGGTTTATGAATTGCGCTTTATGAAGAATGTTGAAAGAGCATTCGAGAGATGTTGAAGACCCAAGTTAATCTCTTAGAAGTCTGTCTTAAAAGTTTATTTTTGGCTGGAGTTCTGGATGAAGTTCTTGTAATCGGTAAGCCATTAAATTTACTTTTGTTGCATGCAGTAATTTCTCAATTCACTTTCAACAGTAAGTATATTTAAAGAACATTTAACATCTTTAAAAAGTTTTTCTAGTTTGAACAGTATTTCAAGTCGGTCATAATCAAAGTTCAATTATTTTCAATTCAAACTGCTTTTGTTTATTTCATATCTAAAATTAGTAACTTAAGTAATCGACTTAGTGCAGTACGCTACCATCGGTAGGGGACATGAAGAATGAAGGGGACGAAGGAGTTTTGGTCAAGTATCAAATAAGTTAATTGTGTGTAAATTAATTCTTAATTAATTTCAGTTCTATTCAATGTCTGATTTGCAAGTGATTCATAAACCTGCTAAAACCAAATGCAAAGTAGTCTTTAACATGAATTATAATATTCCAAAACATCTTTTAAATGGAGTCTAGTAGATCAACTGTTCTAGTTATTCGCAAAAATATTGTGACTATACTTTTTCTAATATATGTGGAAATTTTTGACATATCTTATGTATATAATTTTAAAGGTTATCCTAGTAAATGAGTAGCAGCTAGATTAATGTTAGATACCCCAGATAGATTAAACTAGGAGAAAAGTTAATCTGCATAGGAAAACGTATGGAATGGATTCTGTCATTTCTCAACAAAAACTTCAAATTCAATGTATTTACGTTAACATTCAAGAGATTTCTACATTCTAACTCATTTTAGCTGTTTGATATATTCACATGACAACTAACCATTTCTCAAGATATGGCTGCATTACATCCTGAAACAATTGTCCTCAAAGGTCAGTAGAAATGTAATGAAGGACTTTGTTTTTCTTTTTTAGATTCAAACAGTGTTTCGACTAAGCTCTTGATGCTATCAGGGGATAGTGCGGTGTGTAAGAAATTTATTCATTACATTATGTATATTTGTATAGAAACTTTTGCAAATTGACCATTTTAGAAACTATGGTAATGACACTAGCTCTGGAAATTAGGGTATCGCTGTAGGCTTTCCGATGAATCCAAAATGCCCAAAAAGGTCAGTTGAAAAGTGGGTTCCCAAAATTTTTTTTCTTTTATATTTTCAGACCTATCCTCCACGTAATAGTTCGCAAACCAGCGTAAGCCATAAAAATGTGGTACCATAATTGTTTGTTTTAGAGTAATGATTTTGCAAAATAGACTTAAGTAATATCCGGAAAGTCTTCGTTTTTAGAATCTCCATTTTCACACGCAGAACCTCTTCCCAATTGGGTCAAATGGATACGGTTAAGGTTTGTTTTTTTATTAAATATGAAAACGAATTCTTGTGATTTTCAGATAAAGAATATGTAAGAAAACTCTAACACTGGACTAGTCACAAATGGATCAGTTTAGGAACTTACTAGTAGTGACAGGAAGTACAATATGTATTAGTTAAATTTCTAAGGTTTAATACCGAAAATCTATTTTCATTGTAACGATGCGACATTTGAAGTAGTATTTTTTAGCTAAGGAAAGTTAGGGAAATGCTGTATGCTGCTTACCGTTGAATCCAAAAATACTCGCAAAGGTTAGTTATGTAGTATTCGCAAAACCTTTTTTTTATAATTCCAGAACTACCTTCCGCAAATTAGTTCGTGAACCAGCATATAGCGAGCAAGTGAGCTAGTTGAAATTTGGTACCATAATCCAATTTTTTTTAGAATTATACTTGTTAAACTACTAGGCTGCTTAAACGACATCCGCGAAGTCTGCTATTAGAATTTGTCATTTTAACGTGTGCTCTTACTGATCTGCATCAAATGGATTTGATACGATGAAGGTTTGTTATGAGATATGAAAACATTCCTTGTGGTTTGTAGGTTACGAAGTCTGAACTGAAACGGGTTTCGAAATTTCTCTAGAAATTAAAACGCCTAGAAATGTCTCTTGAATGACATGTCTGAATATCGCCACAAGTTAACTACATTCTAACTCATTTTAGCTGTTTTATATATTCACATGACAATTAACAATTTCTCGTCAACAAGATATGGCTGCAATAAATCCTGAAACAATTGTCCTCAAAGGTCAGTAGAAATGAGGTAATGAAGGACTTTGTTTTTTCTTTTTTAGATTATAACTGTTTCGACTAAGCTCTTGATGCTACCAGGTTATAGTGTGGTGTGTAAGAAATTTATTCATTACATTATAATACTTGTATAGAAACTTTTGCAAATTGACCATTTTAGAAACTATGGTAATGACACTAGCTCTGGAAATTAGGGTATCGCTGTAGGCTTTCCGATGAATCCAAAATGCCCAAAAAGGTCAGTTGAAAAGTGGGTTCCCAAAATTTTGTTTCTTTTATATTTTCAGAACTATCCTCCACATAGTTCGCGAACCAGCGTATGCCATAAAAATGTGGGAAATTTAAAATTTGGTACCATAATCGTTTGTTTTAGAGTAATGATTTTGCAAAATAGACTAAGTAATATCCGGGAAGTCTTCGTTTTTGAATCTCCATTTTCACACGCAGAACCTCTTCCCAATTGGGTCAAATGGATATGCTTAAGGTTTGTTTTTTGAAATACGGAAACGAATTCTTGTGATTTTCAGATAAAGAATATGTAAGAAAACTCTAACTTGTTTAATACCGAAAATTGATTTTCATGGTAACGATGCGACATTTGAAGTAGTATTTTTTAGCTAAGGAAAGTTAGGGAAATGCTGTATGCTGCTTACCGTTGAATCCAAAAATGCTCAAAAAGGTTAGTTATGTAGTATTCGCAAAACCTTTTTTTTTATAATTCCAGAACTACCTTCCGCAAATTAGTTCGTGAACCAACATATAGCGAGCAAGTGAGCTAGTTGAAATTTGGTACCATAATCCATTTTTTTTTAGAATTATACTTTTCAAACTAGTTTAAAAATAGGAAGGCTGCTTAACATCCGCGAAGTCTGCTATTAGAATTTGTCATTTTAACGTGTGCTCTTACTGATCTGCATTAAATGGATTGGATACGATGAAGGTTTGTTATGCGATATGAAAACATTCCTTGTGGTTTGTAGGTTACGAAGTCTGAACTGAAACGTGTTTCGAAATTTCTCTAGAAATGTCTCTTGAATGACATGTCGGAATATCGCCACAAATTAACTATATACTTCCTGTTTTCGAATTCACAAGCTTTCCCACACAGGTCAGTTAACAAATACAATCAAATTTAATTATTTCAGAGTTTCCCTTTTATCCGGCGCAAGTTGGCACTTTACAAACAAAATGAAACCTTATTAACACTGGATTCTATAAAGGTCGGTTATTTTTGAAATACGAAAACTCACGTTTGTTTTAGGAAACAAATTCTTCGGCAAATTTCTTACCCTTTTCCCTGAACCTCTGCCGTAAACAAGGTCAGTTGAAATAGATACCAAACCCTGTTTTTATATTTTCAGAATTAGTTCCTGAATTTACGAGGTTCTGTAGAAAATGTTGTGCCCAATTTTGGAAGTTACTGAAAAGTTTGGAAATCCATAACATTCACTTCTAAAATACACTTTGAAGCCCCCTCGGAAAAACTGATTTTCCCATCGAAAAATAATTTATCTGTTTCAGATTTATCGTCCATCCCCTCTTTCATGATCTGATCATATACTTTGAGAACGTGAATTTACAACTTCTCAGTTAAGTAAAACATGATATTTGAAAAACGCCATTTTCCCCATATTTGGCTCATCTTCACATTTCTTCTGTACAGGTCAGTTGAAATGATGCATTGACTTAACTTGTAGACTTTTTCAGAATTACTGTGCTTCCTATATGTTTTTGGGATATAGCTATATATGGATGGATAAGTAAATTGTGGTATCGAAAACGATCTTTATATTTCAGAATTGCATAACTACTCGGTTCAGTATAAGATACTTCCTGCTCATCTTCACATTTCTTCTGTACTGGTCAGTTGAAATGATTCATTGATTTGTCTTGTAAATTTTTTCAGAATGACTGCTTTCTATAGTAAAACGAAGACAGGTTCCAATGTTTTTTGGGATTTAGCTGCAACATGGATAGATAAGTAAAATGTGGTATCGAAAACGATCTTTATATTTCTGAATTACATCTCTTCAGTTAAGTATATTGAGAAATACTATATTTCCCATATTTGCCCATCTTCACATTTCCTCTGTACAGGTCAGTCGAAATGATGAATTGACTTGTAGGTTTTTTTCAGAATTACTGTACTTCCTATAGTGAAATGAAGACAGGTTCCAATGTTTTTGGGATGTAGCTACGTATGGATGGATAAGTAAATTGTGTATTTTCCATATTTGCCCATCTTCACATTTCTTCTGTACAGGTCAGTCGAAATGATGCATTGACTTAACTTGTAGATCTTTTCAGAATAACTACTTCCTATAGTGAAATGAAGACAGTTTCCAATGTTCTTGGGATGTAGCTACAATATGGATAGATAAGTAAAATGTGGTACCGAAAACAAATCTTTATATTTCAGAATTGCCCTAAGCCTCTTGTGCATGAAAGACTGCTTCTTGTTTGTTTCAAACTGTGTGTTTTTGGGATGTAGCTACATACAAATAGATAAGTAAAATGTGGTACCGAAAACCAATCTTTATATTTCAGAATTGCCCCAAGCCTCTTGTGCATGAGAGACTGCTTCTTGTTTGTGTTTCAAATAGCTGCCTCTTTTAAGGTTTGTTATAATACAATATTCGTTGTTTTACATCATGTGGTTTGCATTTACTTGCATTTTGGAAACTGCTGAGGTCAGCTACGTTAACACATTAATGCATAATTGAAAACCAATGTAGTTGTCGAGAATATCAGTTTGTAATTTTCAGTTAAAATGGCTGTTGGTGAATTTTTCCTTAATATTCAAATGAATTGTTGCCTACTTTGTAGTATCAGCACCTTTTTTGAAGTATGTGCTTATGGATAGTAACCCTTTGATATCTGATGCCGTGATGCCACCAGAAAGGTCAGTCTTTGGATAGTTTTTTGTGTTTTCTGTCTCCATAGTAGTACAGAAATTGGATTAAATAGGCATTTTCAAAGTAAATTGAGGTTTAAGGTTAGTTGAAATGAGATTAACAGAATTTGCAGATTTATTAGCAGTATGCTTAGTGTTATGTTGTTGGTTAGTGATGAACAGGTCTCTATCTGTTCTTTACAAAATAACGGACATTTTTTAGCTACCACGTACGCATATCGAAATATCTGAAATTCAGACAGCTGAACTTTGTTCCGATACAGGTGAAGAAACATGAGAGAATGTGTGAGCAGAGGGGCCATCCGTCTTCCAATTTGCGCTCTGGTAAAACCAAATATGGCAGAAATTATAATTTCAGATAGTCAGCATTGCATTTGGAAAGCCTATAATCTCTGGTTCCAGCCCTTGTTTAGTCCTTCCAGGAGTCTGAATCCAAGAGAACTAAATACAAAAAACATATTAGCCGGAATGTATTAGTGAAGGTCAGTTCTTAGAAAGTAATATGGAAAATACTTATTGGTTCTATGGGTTATTTGTGTTACACACTAGTAGGTACATGTTTCGAAATAACAAAAATATGCAAAAAATGCCTGGAGGGATATTGAAATCACTTATTTACAACTTGCAATAACTCTTTCAGTAAAAACGTATAAACCACTCATCTATGTGTACTATAGAAGTTAATTTGTAGGAATTATATGACGAACCAAAACCCTTAGTATGATCTAACATGTTTAACCGCTTTTTGAAGTCATTTTTCGTGAAATGAATTTGAGCAAATGTCGATTGAAATCGCACTTTATTGTTCAGTGTGTACTTGACTAATGGTATACAAGGTATAAAACTGTGATCTATGGTTTAATTAGTTCAGTATCATTACATGGGGTAATTCGTACGTCGACTTTCAATGAGAATTTTTAGCCCTATGCCTTGCTTCATCTAGAATTCTAGATCATCAAAATCAGAAGGGGTAACATATGAAGCGGAGTTCAGTTTCAACTAGGTAGAAAGTACGAGCTGCAATCTGCTCTAGTGGTCAGAATCTTCACGATGAAGTTTGCTTTTTACTGGATTTATGGGAGTAGCAGTATGAACGGCACTGGCAGTTCGACGCAGAGGTTCTGCTTCAACCAGGAGCAAGTTTGAGTGTTTTCTGCACGGGGATGGTTTCAGTCAAGATCGAAGGACACCATGCGCTAACTGGAGGACTAGCGGTCTACGCAGAGGTTTTCGTCAGCCGTATCACAGAAGCGTGTAGTCTCCTGCTTCATCATGTGAAAGGAGCATCGTCGATCTCTACGTAGGGGCCAACTTCAATAGAATTCGCAGGGACAAAGCACAGTCTGAAGAAGCAGTTCTCTGTAGCAACGTGGGTGTCGTTTCCAGCGCCAGCAGCACTATGAGAGAATCAGGACGAGAATTACTTTGGGTTGTGTGCGGTACAGATCTTCATAGGTGTCTTCACAAGATCTAAGAGCTGACAAACATATTGAGAGCTTTCAATGGCAACATGCAGGCGGCTTCTTCAACAAGCATTGTAGAAAGGAGAGCATGGACTCTGCTTGTAGTATGTGGTACGCAACTTTACAGTCTTTGCTTGTAACTTAAAACTTAGATTTGCAGGACTAAAACAGAGCAATGGTTCTATATTACAAGATAGACTGATTGAACCAGCAGTATAAAATCGGGGGCAAGAACTAGGTTTGCACAAAGGGCAATGAAGCATCACTATGCTGAGGATAATTAATGAGGATATTAAGTATACAGTAAAATTATTTTTCATCAAAACTGCATCAAGCTGACTTTGTTGTTTCATTGGTGGGTTTTAAGTGCCAGTACAGTCTTCAACTTCAATCTGCATCCCAGAACTAAGGGCAAGACTTGAGTTAAGTCAGAAGGCTCAAGGATCTACCAGTAACCGTCTGCTGTTTCCTAAAAGTGTACCCCAACCAGGATTTGCAGTATCAAGTGAGCATTGATAAAATGAAACAACATTGCTTGGGCCTTCAATTACAATGCAGACGTTAATTTCCACAAGCATTGTAGATGCAACAACAATCAGGAGGTATGCCCAAAGACTACAAAGGTCTTCACTGTCTACATATTCAGCTTTCAATTAAAAATTTAATAATAACTTGAACACTTGCCGGTTGTGAAAGCATTGCTTTCGTCTTCAATTGCAGTGTAAGCGTGTATTTCAATCTGCATCGCGGTAGCAAGGGCAAGAGGAACTAGCATTCTACGGAAGAGCATGCTGAGGACAACTTTAACGACCAGCAGGCGATTGAACGGATCTTCAGTTTTCATCAAAGCTGGCAGCGAGTGGGAGCAAATCAATGTCTTAAAGATGGAGAGTAGGACGGCACCACTGTGGTCTTCAGTTGCAGTGCAGGCATTGGTTTCCTCCACGATCTCTGAAGAAACGACAAGATGGGGGGATTTCTTGCTGCTGATCACAGGACCTCCACTGTCTATAGGCCGCTGTCTCGAAGCAGGTATGGCTGTAGGAACCTTCCCATCTTCCATAGGAACGTCTTCCACCAGAGATCGTTCGGCCAGCGCCACATATTTGGAGAATAGGAGCCCATCGCGTGAATCATCAATGGCTATGAAGGCATGGATTTCAAGTGACATAAACTAGAAGAGGAGCTCATCACCTGGCTGGTCAATAGCCGTGTCGACTCGGGATTCAACCGGCATCAAGCGACAACCAATTGAAATTTCGTCTTCAGCAGTCTGCATTAACTTCACTGATTATACTGGGGACACTGTTACCCACTGCATTCTATGGTGAGTATCATTAACTTTTTTCCTTTAGCGACATCAATCAGAACTTACTGGCCTGTTGGAAGGAGCAAGGGTAAGACCCAGCGGTTCAATTTCCTGTTGCAGCTCGGACCTGGATTTCAACCGGTATCTTGCAAGAAGGAATTCACCAATGTCTAGGAAGGATCTGCACTATCTACTGTTAGAGCACCTTCAACCAGGAGTGGCTGTCTACAGTGACCGTCATTTTTTGAGCGAATGACTTCGGCAAGGGGTTGCGGGACTGGTGGAACAGATTTGAAGAGGATCGTTAGTGACCATGTCGAGAACAACTTCAAGGACAGGCAAGCAGTCTTCGCAGTCTTCGGCAAAAACTGGCACATCGGGGCTGAGCAGTCCAAGGACGCAAAGGGGAAAAGTAGGATGGCACCACTTTGGTCTTCGGTTGCATTGTAGACATCTGCTTCTACCAGTATCCGTGAAGCAACGACAAGATGAGCGGGATTTCTTTCAGTCAACACAGGATCTCCACTGTTTACTTGGTGGATGTCTTGAAGCAGGTGTGGTCGACTGCATGGGTCTTCGCAATCTTCTTTAGGAGCCAATTCAACGAGAGTTTGCTGGACCAACGCCAAAAACTTGGAGGAAGGGAGCCCAGCGCATGGTTCATCAATGGCTGTGAAGGCATGGACTTCAAGTGGCATGAATTGGAAGAGAATGACGTCATCACCAGTCTTGTCAATGGCAGTGCCGACTGGAACTTCAACCTGCATCATAGAAGCGACCAATTGATCTTTTCAGCAGTCTGCAATAAACAGTCCCTGAATATGCTGGAGACAACTTTAACCAGAGCGTGCTATGGTATGTTTACTGTTTGCCATTAATTTATAACTAAATTATATATTATATAAACTATAATTAATAACTTCAAACGAATCTACACACCAGGCGGAAAGAGGAGTAGGCCCCCACCAGTTCAGTTTCCAGCTGTGCAGGCGTGGACATCATCCGGTATCTCTGAAGCAACAGCAAGGATTTCCTGTTTGTCTACGGAGGACCTGCACTATCTACATTAAGAGCGCCTTCTCCCAGGAATGGCCGACTTCAGGACAACTTCAATGGCCAACGAATCTTCAGAGGAACCTTCTTGCAGAGCAGCAACAGCCAGTGTGGACAGATCAACAGCGCGAAGGGGAAGAGTAGGATGGCACCACTTTGGTCTTCAGTGGCGTTGTAGACAGATACCTCTACCAGCACCTGAGAAGCAACAAGAGGATGAGGGGATTTCATTCCTTCAATACAGGACCTTTACCGTCTACGGGGATTCAACCAGGAGCCAGGCGGCTTTTAGAATCTTCGCCATCTTCCCCAGGAATGCCTTCAACCAAGGATTGCTGGACCCATGGCACAAATTGGAATGGTAAGGGTTCATCACTAGAATTTTCCATTGCAGCGCAGAGAACCAGCATCCCAGAAGAAGCCAGCAAAAGCCATCTCTGAGCATACCGAGGACAACTTCAACAACCAACAGGCCATTGCACAAATCTTCACTGGTTTCTTCCAAAACTACGACATCGGGTGGGAGCTGTTCGATGGAGCAGAGGAAGAGTAGGACGTCACCACTTGGGTCTTCAGTTGCATTGCAGACATCGGGTTCGGCAGACATCTTTCAAGCAACGACATGATGGGGGAATTCCATTCGGCCAACACAGTTCATCCGTTGTCTACAGGCCAGTGTCATGAAGCAGATGCGGTCGGCTACAAGAACCTTCGCCATCATCCCTAGGAACATCTTCCGCTAGAGATACCTGGGCCAACGCCGCGAATTTGGAGGATAGGATTCCATCACATCGTTCATCAATGACTGTGAAGACAAGGACTTCCAGCGGCGTGAACTGAAAGGGCTTATCACCTGGCTGGTCACTAGCGGTGTCGACTAGGGCTTCATCCTGCACCGTAGAAGCGACTACGAATTGAAATTTCGTCTTCAGCAATCTGCAATAACTTTACTGATTATGTTGAGGACCCACTGCATTCTATGGTGAGTATCTTTATCTTTTTTTTTTTCTTTAGCAACTACAACCAGAATTTACTGGCATGGCGGAAGGGGCAAGAGTAAGACCCAGCGGTTCCATTTCCAGTTACAGCGCAGACCTGGATTTCAACCAACATCCCAGAAGCAACAGCAAGAAGGAATTCTATGTCTAGGAAGGATCTGCACTATCCACTTTGAGGGCACCTACAACCAGGGGTGGCTGTCCACAGTGACCTTCGTCATTTTTGGAGCGGATGACTTCAACAAAGGGTTGCGGGACTGGTGGAACGGATTTCAAGAGGACCATTAGTGGCCCTGCTGAGAACAACTTCAAGGACCGATAAGCGATTAAACCGATCTTCACAGGTTTCGTCCAAAGCAGCTACATCGGATGGGAGCAGATCAATGACGCAAAGAGGATGAGTAGGACGTCACCACTGGTCTTCTGTGGAGTTGCAGACTCCTTTCTACCAGCACCTCGGAAGCAATGACAAAATGGAGGATTGCATTCAGCCAGCACAGGACCTCGACTGTTTACAGGCCGGTGTCTTGAAGTAGATGTGGTCGACTGCAAGGACCTTCGCCATCTTCCCTAGGAACGTCTTCCGCCAGGAATTGCTGGACTAACGCCACGTTTTAGAAGAATGGGAGCCCATCGCATGGTTCATCAATGGCTGTGAAAGCTTCGACTTCAAGTGCCGTGAACTGGAGGAGAAGGAGCTCATCGCCTGGCTGGTCAATGGCGGCGTCGACTAGGTCTTCAACCTGCACCGTAGGAGCGACAGCGAATTGAAATTTCGTCTTCAGCAGTCTGCAATAACTTCACTGGACACCATTACCCACTCCATTCTATGGTGAGTATCTTTAACTTTTTTTATTTTGGCGACTTACAACCAGAATTTACTGGCCTGGCGGAAGGAGGAAGAGTAAGACCCCACGGGTTTTAATTTTCAGTTGCAGCGCAGATTTCGATTTCAACCGGCATCTCAGAAGCAACAGCAAGGAAGAATTCCGTATGTCTAGGAAGGATCTGCTTTATCCACATCGAGAGGACCTTCAACCAGGAGTGGCTGTCTACAGAGACCATCGTATTTTATAGCGAATGTCTTCAACGAGGGGTTGCGGGACCAGTGGAATGGATTTGAAGAGGACCGTTAGTGGCCATGCTGAGAACAACTTCAAGGACCGATAAGCGATTAAACGGATCTTCACAGGCTTCACTGCGACATCGGGCGGGAGCAGTTCAATGACGCAGAGGATGAGTAGGACGTCAACCACATTGGTCTTCAGTTGCGTTGCAGACGTCTTTCTACCAGCATCTCCGAAGCAATGACAAGATGGGAGATTTCTTTCAGCCAACGCAGGACCTCCACTGTTTACAGGCCGGTGTCTTGAAGCAGATGTGGACGACTACAAGAACCTTCGCCATCATCCCTAGGAACGTCTTTCGCCAGAGGTTGCTGGACTAACGCCACGTCTTTGGAGGATAGGAGCCCATCTCGAGAGTCATCGACTGTTGTGAAGTAATCGACTTCAGGTGGCCTGACCTGGAAGAGAAGGGGCTCATCACCGGGCTGGTCAATGGCCGTGTCGACTAGAGCTTCAACCTGCGCCATAGAATCAACAATAAATTGAAGGCTTCTTTTCAGCGGTCCCTGTTTATGCCGAGGACAACTTCAACCACAGCGTGCTATGGTGAGTATCTTTACCACCTACCTTTAACAACTACAACCAGAATCTACACACCAGGCAAGAAGAGGAGTTGGACCCCACCAGTTCAGTTTCCATTTTCGGTGCAGGCGTGACATCATCTGGCATCTCAGAGGCAACAGCAAGGATTTCCTGTTCGTCTACGAAGGACCAGTTCTATCTACATTGAGAGCGCCTTCTACCAGGAATGGCCGACTGCAATGAACTTCGCCATTTTCGGAAGGAATGACTTCAACTAGACCTTGCGGGACCAGTGGAATGGATTTGAGGAGGACAGTTAGTGACGGTGCCGAGGACAACTTCAACAGCTGGCAGGCAAGCGAATCTTCAGAGAGAAGTCTTCTTGCAGAGCAACAACAACCTGTGTGGATAGATCAACGGCACGAAGAGGAAGAGTAGGAAGACACCACTTTTGTCTTCAGTGGCGTTGTAAGCACACTTCTACCAGCACCTAAGAAGAAACGAGAGGATGTGGGGAGTTCTTTCCTCGAACACATTACCTTCACTGTCTACATGGCTTCAACCAGGAGCAGACGACTTTCAGAATCTTCGCCATCTTTCCTATGGATGCCTCCAATCCGGGGTTGCTGTACCAGTGGCACAAATTGGAAAGGTAAGGGTTCATCACCGGAATTTCTCATTACAGTACAAACAGAGAACCAGCATCCAAGACGAAACCAGCAAGTCCTGCTATGGCAGTCTTCTGATGGGCCATCACTGCGCGGAATACATCTTCAAGCAGTAGCGAGGTTTGGTATGGATCTTCAATCATTACTCAAAACAACTTCAAGGATGATTTGCTGTGCTGCGTGCAGTATATCTGAAGCAACTGCAGGGAGGTATACCCGTTTGTCTATGAAGGATCTTCACTGTCTGCACTGAGGGCGTCTGTGATTAGTGGGCTATAGCAAGGATTTACTCCATCTTTCCGAGGAGCGACGTCAGATGGTGCTTAGTAGGTCGGTTACACAAATTGGAAGTGTAGGAGTTCATCACCTGAGACTTCAATGACGGTACGGCCTAAGGCGTTAACCTGCATCATAGAACTGACAAAATGTAGAGTTGTCTTCAGCGGTCTGCGATAAGCCATCACTATCTATGCTGAGGGAGAACAACCTTAAGCATGCTGTGGTGAGTATCTATACTCTATGCTTTTATCGACTTAAACGAGAATTTACATCCAGGCTGGAAGAGGAAGAGTAGGATCCCACCTGTTCAGTCTTCCAGCTGCGCATTCAACTCTGCTCTGCATAACCAATGGCACGGATTTGAAGATTGGGAATATATTGCTTCAATTGCAGTATAAGCTTAGACTTCAATCTACATCGTGGAACCAAGAGGCAGAGGAAGGCTAGCATTCTACGGAGAGCCATCTCTGAGCATGCCGAGGACAACTTCACCAACCAAAGGCCATTGCACAGATCTTCTCAGGCTTCTTCCAAAACTACGACATCGGGTGGGAGCTGTTCGATGGCGCAGAGGAAGAGTAGACATCACCACTTTGGTCTTCAGTTGCATTGTTGACGTCTGTTTCTACCAGCATCTCTAAAGCAACAAGATGGGGGGATTTCTTTTGGTCGACACAGGACCTCCACTGTCTACAGGCCGGTGTCGTGTAGCAGGTGCAGTCAACCACAAGGACCTTCGGCCGCCTTCCCTAGGAACGTCGTCCGCCAGAGATGACTGGACCACTGCCACGAATTTGGATGATAGGAGCCCATCGGGCGGTTCGTCAATGGCTGTTTCTACCAGCATCTCTGAAACAACGACAAGATGAGGGGATTTCTTTCGACCTCCACTGTCTACAGGCGGGTATCTTGAAGCAGGTGCAATGCACTGGAAGAACCTTCACCATCTTCCGTAGGAACGTCTTCCACCAGGGATTGCTGAGCCACATTTGAAGGATAGGGACCCACTGGAAGGTTCGTCAATGGCTCATTCTGCATGCATTCAACGACAAGATCGGGGGGATGTCTTCCGGTCAACACAGGACCTCCACTGTCTACAGGACGGTGTCTCGAAGCAAGTTCTGTCGAATGCATGGAGCTTCGCCATCTTCTTTAGGAACGTCTTCCATCAACGCCACGTTCTTGGATGATAGGAGCCCATCGGTTTGTCAATGGCTGTGAAAGCTTCGACTTCAAGTGCCATGAACTGGAGGAGAAGGAGCTCATCGCCTGGCTGGTCAATGGCGGCGTCGACTTGGTCTTCAACCTGCATCGTAGAGGCGACAACGAATTGAAATTTCGTCTTCAGCAGTCTGCAATACCTTCACTGATTATGCTGGGGACCCACTACGTTCTATGGTAAGTATCTTTTAACTTTTTTTCCTTTGGCGACTTCAATCAGAATTTACTGGCCTGGTGGAAAGAGCAAGAGTAAGACCTCACTGGTTCAATTTTCAGTTGCAGCACAGACATGGATTTCAACCGACATCACAGAAGCAACAGTAAGGATTTCCGATATGTCTGTGAAGGATCTTCACTGTCTACATTCAGAACACCTTCAACCAGGAGTGGCTGTCTACAGTGACCATCGTCTTTTTTGGAGCGAATGACTTCATCAAGGGGTTGCGGAACCAGTGGAACGGATTTGAGGAGGACCGTTAGTGACCATGCTGAGAACAACTTCAAGGACCGATAAGCGATTAAACAGATCTTCACAGATCTTCGTCCATAACTGCGACAGCGGGTGGGAACAGTTCAATGACGCAGAAGATGAGTAGGACGTCAACCACATTGGTCTTCAGTTGCGTTGCAGACGTCTTTCTACCAGCATCTCCGAAGCAATGACAGGATGGGGGATTTCTTTCAGCCAACGCAGGACCTCCACTGTTAACAGGCCGGTGTCTTGAAGCAGATGTGATAGCCTGCAAGGACCTTCGCTATCTTCCCTTCCACCAGGGATTACTGGACCAACGCCACGTTTTTCGAGAATATGAGCCCATTGCATGGTTCGTCAATAGCTGTGAAGTCTTCGACTTCAAGTGCCATAAACTGGAAGAGAAGCTGGTCAATGGCCGTGTCGACTAGTGCATCAACCTGCGCCGTAGAATGGCGAATTATGCCGAGGACAACTTTAACCACAGCATGCTATGGTGAGTATCTACCATCTGTCTTTAACACCTTTAACCAGAATCTAAACACCAGGCGAGAAGAGGAGTAGGACCCCACCAGTTCAGTATCCCGCGATGCAGGCGTGGACATCATCCGGCATCTCGGAAGCAACAGCAAGGATTTCCTATTTGTCTACGAATGACCAGCACTATCTACATTAGGAGCGCCTTCTTCCAGGAATGGCCGACTACAAGTAACTTCACCTTTTTGTCGGGATCACTGGACCACCGCCACCAATTTGGAGGATAGGAGCCCATCAGTTTCTGTCAGCATCTTTGAAACAACGGCAAGATGGGGAGATTTCTGTCGGCCAACACAGGACCTCCACTGTCTACAGGCCGGAGTAATGAAGCAGGTGCAGTCGACTACAAGGACCTTCCCCATCTTCCCTAGGAACGTCTTCCACCAGGGATCACTGGACCACCGTCACGAATTCGGAGGTGTGGAGCCCATCGGATGGTTCGTCAATGGCTGTTTCTGCCAGCATCTCTGAAACAACGACAAGATGGGATTTCTTTCTGCCAACACAGGACCATCACTGCCTGCAGGCCGGAGCCATGAAGCAGGTGCAGTCTACTACAAGGACCTTCCCCATCTTCCCTAGGAACGTCTTCCACCAGGGATCACTAGACCAGCGCCACGAATTTGGAGAATTAGGACCCATCGCATGGTTCGTCAATGGCTGTGAAGGCTTCGACTTCAAGTGCCATGAACTGGAAGAGAAGGAGCTCATCACCAGGCTGGTCAATGGCCGTGTCGACTAGGGCTTCAACCTGCTCCGTAGAATCAACGATAAATTGAAGGCTTCTATTCAGCAGTCCCTGTTTATGCCTAGGACAACTTTAACCACAGCATGCTATGGTGAGTATCTTAACCATCTGCCTTTAACAACTTTAACCAGAATCTGCACACCAGGCGAGAAGAGGAGTAGGACCCCATCAGTTTAGTTTCTGGCGGTACAGGCGTGGACATCATCCGGCATCTCGGAAGCAACAGCAAGGATTTCCTATGTGCCTACCAAGAACCTGCACTATCTGCAATAAGAGCGCCGTCTCCCAGGAATAGCCGACTACAATGAACTTCACCTTTTTGTAGCGATTACTAGACCACCGCCACCAATTTGGAGGATAGGAGCTCATCGGGTGGTTCGTAAATGGCTGTTTCTGCCAGCATCTCTGGAACAACGCCAAGATGGATGGATTTCTTTCGGCCAACAAAGGACCTCCACTGTCTACAGGCCGGAGTCATGAAGCAGGTGCAGTCGACTACAAGGACCTTCGCCATCTTCCCTAGGAACGTCTTCCGCCAGAGATT
Source organism: Cryptocephalus moraei (assembly GCA_946251905.1). Lineage (NCBI taxonomy): Eukaryota > Metazoa > Arthropoda > Insecta > Coleoptera > Chrysomelidae > Cryptocephalus > Cryptocephalus moraei. The sequence goes on along the minus strand of OX276465.1, from coordinate 15,690,003 downwards.
ACTGCACCACCTTCGCGAATTCGGAGGAGTGGAGACCATCGGGTGGTTCGTCAAAGGCTGTTTCTGCTAGCATCTGTGAAACAACGACAAGATGGTATTTCTTTCTGCCAACACAGAACCTTCACTGTCTACAGGCCGGAGTCATGAAGCAGGAGCAGTCTACTACTACAAGGACCTTCGCCATCTTCCCTAGGAAAGTCTTCCACCTGGGATTACTGGACTAACGCCACGAATTTGGAGACTTGGACCCATCGCATGGTTCCTCAATGGCAGTCAAAGCTTCGACTTCAAGAGCCATGAACTGGAAGAGTAGGAGCTCATCACCAAGCTGGTCAATGGCCGTGTCGACTAGAGCTTCAACCTGCGCCGTAGGATCAAGAATAAATTGAATGCTTCTTTTCAGCAGTCCCTGTTTATGCCGCGGACAACTTTAACCACAGCTTGCTATGGTGAGTATCTTTACCATCTGCCTTTAACGACTTTAACCAGAATCTACACACCAGGCGAGAAGAGGAGTAGGACCCCACCAGTTCAGTTTCCGGCGGTACAGGCGTGGACATCATCCGGCATCTCGGAAGCAACAGCAAGGATTTCCCATTTGTCTACGAAGGACCTGCACTATCTACATTAAGAGCGCCTTCTCCCAGGAATAGCCAACTATAATGAACTTCACCTTTTTGTCGGGATGACTGGACCACCGCCACCAATTTGGAGGATAGCAGCCCATCGGGTAGTGCGACAATGGCTGTTTCTGCCAGCATCTCTAAAACAACGCCAAGATGGGGGTATTTCTTTCGGCCAACAAAGGACCTCCACTGTCTACAGGCTGGAGTCATGAAGCAGGTGCAGTCGACTACAAGGACCTTCGCCATCTTCCCTAGGAACGTCTTCCGCCAGAGATTACTGGACCACCTTCGCGAATTCGGAGGAGTTGAGACCATCGGGTGGTTCGTCAAAGGCTGTTTCTGCTAGCATCTGTGAAACAACGACATGATATTTCTTTCTGCCAACACAGAACCTTCACTGTCTACAGGCCGGAGTCATGAAGCAGGAGCAGTCTACTACTACAAGGACCTTCCCCATCTTCCCTAGGAACGTCTTCCACCAGGGATCACTAGACCAGCGCCACGAATTTGGAGAATTAGGACCCATCGCATAATTCGTCAATAGCTGTAAAGGCTTCGACTTCAAGTGCCATGAACTGGAAGAGAAGGAGCTCATCACCAGGCTGGTCAATGGCCGTGTGGACTAGGACTTCAACCTGCTCCGTAGAATCAACGATAAAATTGAAGGCTTCTCTTCAGCAGTCCCTGTTTATGCCTAGGACAACTTTAACCACAGCATGCTATGGTGAGTATCCTAACCATCTGCCTTTAACAACTTTAACCAGAATCTGCACACCAGGCGAGAAGAGGAGTAGGACCCCACCAGTTTAGTTTCTGGCGGTACAGGCGTGGACATCATGCGGCATCTCGGAAGCAACAGCAAGGATTTCCTATGTGCCTACCAAGAACCTGCACTATCTGCAATAAGAGCGCCGTCTCCCAGGAATAGCCGACTACAATGAACTTCACCTTTTTGTAGCGATTACTGGACCACCGCCACCAATTTGGAGGATAGGAGCCCATCGGGTGGTTCGACAATGGCTGTTTCTGCCAGCATCTCTGGAACAACGCCAAGATGGGTGGATTTCTTTCGGCCAACAAAGGACCTCCACTGTCTACAGGCCGGAGTCATGAAGCAGGTGCAGTCGACTACAAGGACCTTCGCCATCTTCCCTAGGAACGTCTTCCGCCAGAGATTACTGGACCACCTTCGCGAATTCGGAGGAGTGGAGACCATCGGGTGGTTCGTCAAAGGCTGTTTCTGCTAGCATCTGTGAAACAACGACAAGATGGTATTTCTTTCTGCCAACACAGAACCTTCACTGTCTACAGGCCGGAGTCATGAAGCAGGAGCAGTCTACTACTACAAGGACCTTCGCCATCTTCCCTAGGAAAGTCTTCCACCTGGGATTACTGGACCAACGCCACGAATTTGGAGACTTGGACCCATCGCATGGTTCCTCAATGGCAGTCAAGGCTTCGACTTCAAGTGCCATGAACTGGAAGAGTAGGAGCTCATCACCAAGCTGGTCAATGGCCGTGTCGAATAGAGCTTCAACCTGCGCCGTAGGATCAAGAATAAATTGAATGCTTCTTTTCAGCAGTCCCTGTTTATGCCGCGGACAACTTTAACCACAGCTTGCTATGGTGAGTATCTTAACCATCTGCCTTTAACAACTTTAACCAGAATCTGCACACCAGGCGAGAAGAGGAGTAGGACCCCACCAGTTTAGTTTCTGGCGGTACCGGCGTGGACATCATCCGGCATCTCGGAAGCAACAGCAAGGATTTCCTCTTTGCCTACGAAGAAACTGCACTATCTGCATTAAGAGCGCCGTCTCCCAGGAATAGCCGACTACAATGAACTTCACCTTTTTGTGGCGATTACTGGACCACCGCCACCAATTTGGAGGGTAGGAGCCCATCGGGTGGTTCGTCAATGGCTGTTTCTGCCAGCATCTCTGGAACAACGCCAAGATGGGAGGATTTCTTTCGGCCAACAAAGGACCTCCACTGTCTACAGGCCGGAGTCATGAAGCAGGAGCAGTCTACTACTACAAGGACCTTCGCCATCTTCCCTAGGAAAGTCTTCCACCTGGGATTACTGGACCAACGCCACGAATTTGGAGACTTGGACCCATCGCATGGTTCCTCAATGGCAGTCAAGGCTTCGCCTTCAAGTGCCATGAACTGGAAGAGTAGCAGCTCATCACCAAGCTGGTCAATGGCCGTGTCGCCTAGAGCTTCAACCTGCGCCGTAGGATCAAGAATAAATTGAATGCTTCTTTTCAGCAGTCCCTGTTTATGCCGCGGACAACTTTACCCACAGCTTGCTATGGTGAGTATCTTTACCATCTGCCTTTAACGACTTTAACCAGAATCTACACACCAGGCGAGAAGAGGAGTAGGACCCCACCAGTTCAGTTTCCGGCGGTACAGGCGTGGACATCATCCGGCATCTCGGAAGCAACAGCAAGGATTTCCCATTTGTCTACGAAGGACCTGCACTATCTACATTAAGAGCGCCTTCTCCCAGGAATAGCCGACTATAATGAACTTCACCTTTTTGTGGGGATTACTGGACCACCGCCACCAATTTGGAGGATAGCAGCCCATCGGGTAGTGCGACAATGGCTGTTTCTGCCAGCATCTCTAAAACAACGCTAAGATGGGGGGATTTCTTTCGGCCAACACAGGACCTCCACTGTCTACAGGCCGGAGTCATGAAGCAGGTGCAGTTGACTACAAGGACCTTCGCCATCTTCCCTAAGAACGTCTTCCGCCAGAGGTTACTGGACCACCTTCGCAAATTCTGAGGAGTGGAGTCCATCGGGTGGTTCGTCAAAGGCTGTTTCTGCTAGCATCTGTGAAACAACGACAAGATGGTATTTCTTTCTGCCAACATAGAACCTTCACTGTCTACAGGCCGGAGTCATGAAGCAGGAGCAGTCTACTACTACAAGGATCTTCGCCATCTTCCCTAGGAGCGTCTTCCACCTGGGATTACTGGACCAACGCCACGAATTTGGAGACTTGGACCCATCGCATGGTTCGTCAATGGCTGTAAAAGCTTCGACTTCAAGTGCCATGAACTGGAAGAGAGAGCTCATTACCTGGCTGGTCAATGGTCGTGTCGACTAGGACTTCAACCTGCGCCGTAGGATCAAGAATAAATTGAATGCTTCTTTCAGCAGTCCCTGTTTATGCCGCGGACAACTTTAACCACAGCATGCTATGGTGAGTATCTTTACCATCTGCCTTTAACAACTTTAACCAAAATCTACACACCAGGCGAGAAGAGGAGTAGTACCCCACCAGTTCAGTTTCCAGCGGTGCAGGCGTAAACATCATCCGGCATATTGGAAGCAACAGCATGGATTTTCTATTTGTCTACGAAGGACCTGCAATATCTTCATTATGAGCGCCTTCCCCAGGAATAGATGACTACAATGAACTTCACCTTTTTGTGGCGATTACTGGACCACCGCCACCAATTTGGAGGATAGGAGCCCATCAGGTGGTTCATCAATGGCTGTTTCTGCCAGCATCTCTGAAACAACGCCAAAATGGAAGGATTTCTTTCGGCCAACACAGGACCTCCACTGTCTACAGGCCGGAGTCATGAAGCAGGTGCAGTCGACTACAAGGACCTTCGCCATCTTCCCTAGGAACGTCTTCCGCCAGAGATTACGGGACCACCGTCGCGAATTCTGAAGAGTGGAGACCATCGGGTGGTTCACAAAGGCTGTGTCTGCTAGCATCTCTAAAACAACGACAAGATGGTATTTCTTTCTGCCAACACAGAACCTTTACCGGCTACAGGCTGGAATCATGAAGCAGGTGCAGTCTACTACAAGGACCTTCGCCATCTGCCCTAGGAACGTCTTCCACCTGGGATTACTGGACCAACGCCACGAATTTGGAGACTTGGACCCATCGCATGGTTCGTCAATGGCAGTCAAGGCTTCGACTTCAAGTGCCATGAGCTGGAAGAGAAGGAGCTCATCACCAGGCGCTGTCAATGGCCGTGTCGACTAGAGCTTCAACCAGCGCCGTAGGATCAACAATAAATTGAATGCTTCTTTTCAGCAGTCCCTGTTTATGCCGAGGACAACTTTAACCACAGCATGCTATGGTGAGTATCTTTACCATTAGCCTTTAACGACTTTAACCAGAATCTACACACCAGGCGAGAAGAGGAGTAGGACCCCACCAGTTCAGTTTCCGGCGGTACAGGCGTGGACATCATCCGGCATCTCTGAAGCAACAGCAAGGATTTCCCATTTGTCTACGAAGGACCTGCACTATCTACATTAAGAGCGCCTTCCCCAGGAATAGATGACTACAATGAACTTCACCTTTTTGTGGCGATTACTGGACTACCGCCACCAACTTACGAGGATAGGAGCCCATCGGTGGTACGTCAATGGCTGTTTCTGCCAGGATCTCTGAAACAACGACAAGATGGGGGATTTCTTTCTGCCAACAGAGAACCTTCACTGCCTACAGGCCGGAGTCATGAAGCAGGTGCAGTCTACAACAAGAACCTTCGCCATCTTCCCTTGGAACGTCTTCCACCAGTGATTACTGGACCAACGCCACGAATTTGGAGAATAGGACCCATCGCATGGTTTCTTCAATGGCTGTGAAGGCTTCGACTTCATGCCCCATGAACTGGAAGAGAAGGAGCTCATCAACAGGCTGGTCAATGGCCATGTCGACTAGAGCTTCAACCTGCGCCGTAGAATGGAGAAATATTCTGTCAAGCCGCTAAACATCCCATCAGAAGAAAATTGTGGTGAATAAGTACAAGGAGCCGCAGGCCCCCTAAATCCGCTCCAGACTTTCTATTCAACCTAAGACGCGCGGAATCATCATTACTTAAAGACATTTATACCTTTAGGAGTGAGTTAATTTGATTAGAAAATTATATATATGTTATAAACTTTGGTTTCAATCTATGCTTAGAAATCTATTAGATATCTATACCCAAATGGCTTCTTTCAGCAGTCCCTGTTTATGCCGAGGACACCTTTAATCACAGCATGCTATGGTGAGCATCTTTACCATCTGCCTTTAACGACTTTAACCAGATTCTTACACACCAGGCGAGAAGAGAAGTAGGACCCCATCAGTTCAGTTTCCCAAGGTGCGGGCATGGACATCATCCGGCATCTATTAGTCTACGAAGCACCAGTTCTACCTACATTGAGAGCGTCTTCTACCAGGAATGCTGCTGCTCTACCATGCTGACTGCAATGAACTTCGCCATTTTCGGAAGGAATGACTTCAACTAGACCTTGCGAGACCAATGGAATGGATTTGAGGACAGTTAGTGATGGTGCTGAGAACAACTTCATCAACTGGCAGGCCAGCGAATCTTCAGAGAAGTCTTCATGCAGAGCAAGATCTTACAAGATCAACGACACCACTTTTGTCTTCAGTGGCGTTGTAGACACATACTTCTACCAGCACCTGAGAAGCAACGAGAAGATGAGGGGATTTCTTTCTTTGAACACTATACCTTCACTGTTTACATGGTTTCGACCAGGAGCAGTCAACTTTAAAAATCTGCCATCTTCGCCAGGGATGCCTCCAACCGGGGATTGCTGGACCAGTGGCACAAATTGAAATGGTAAGGGTTGACCACCAGGTTTTTCCATTGCAGTGCAAACCGAGAACTAGCATCTCAGAAGAAACCAGCAAGTTCTGCTACGATAGTCTGATAGGCCATCACTCCGTGCTGAATACATCTTCAGGCAGTAGCGAGCTTAGGCATGGATCTTCAATCTTCGCTCCAAACAACTTCAAGGAGGATTTGCGGTGCTGAGAGCAGCATATCTGAAGTAACAGCAGTAAGTATATAGTGTATAGTATGTAGTAAGTATATGGTGAGAATCACGATTAATTATCATTCTTCTGAAAGACTTTACTTATGATTTGCAGGACCAGTGACAAGACCTGGAAGAGTAGCACTTCGTGACCATCTTCACAACACATGGAGGTACTTTGATATTGGAGCACGGGCAGTCTTACAGGATCGAAACTAACTGCATGTCTGCAAACTGGGGAGGAGCAGAAGGAATTGGACTCAAATCGAGCAGCCAAGAATGAGTGAAAAACCATTGTCAAAATATTTAAACAAGATTTAACATCGAACATATGTACAATTATATATTTTCCAATAAAGGACGGAAAAACTATACTTATTTCTATTGTGAATTCTCTATTAACTCCAGTATGACTCTACACCGATCCCTGCGATATGCCTTAGGTAGATCTGATCTGTAGTCGTTGGTCAGTTTCATGTGAGAATTCTATCCCTGATGTAATCTTTCGATTATTCTGTGGATATGACGAGGAACTAAAGAAGGCTTCCAGGATGCGTTTCTAATTTGCCGAGTTAAAGGCAATTATACGTCTAACTTTATTATTGCCCAGTTCTCTTTCACGTCAATTAAAAAATATGATTATTATGAAACGTTTAAAGTTTTCCTTTCATTGAATTACGTTTTTAATTTTTATTTTAGAGAATATTGAGAAAAATGGTATCTGGTATTGACGAAACAATAATCCCATTGATGATTTTCTTTTACATTTCATCAAATTTTGTACCTACTATTTTCAATATGTCGCGTGCCGCTTTAAATATATTTTCAAATGCACACATTTCTGAAATTTAGTTTAGTTTCAATAACATAACTCAATTGGAATTAATGTAAAAAAATTATCACGAGAAGAGTTGGGCGGTTATATAAAAAAGAAAATTGAAAACCATGTGGGGGCCTTCAAAATTTGTAGTTTTATGTATAACAAACGTCTATTTTATAATAAGCATCATCAACCAGAGATCAGATGAGTAAAGAATTGGTTAGATTCTTTACAGATTCTCTTACATTTGTTTCATATGAGTAAAGAACTTTCAGGTTTCAGCTGACCTCATGTTTTTTTCAAATTACTTTATTTTTATTTATTAACCTACACAGGATCATTTAGAACTCATTGCACGTATATGATATATTGTTTTAATAAATCTTCATTTAAGAATATAAGAATATCATGGAATCTACTCATCTCGTTTCGAATTAATTGCTGATAAACGTTAGTCAATTAGTTCCACCGGTTGAAACAAAAATGTGTCGCAAGTTCTGCTTCAAATCTTCTTAAGAGCTGTAACTGTACTTTGTCATTCGTACTACATCGAGAAGAAAAAGATTAGTTTAAAAATGTTCGTGTTCATTGTGGGTTTATTCTCTTTGATATCAAATATTTCTGTTCTCTGTGAGTGGGTGGAAATCGTACCGATTCCCACCAATTCTACACCATCTTTGGAGACTTCCAACTTTTTTGATACTTCTGCATTGGATATGCGTTGGACCACTCCAATCTCAATTCCGTACGAAGTTAATCTGCCCAAACCGAAATATCGTCCCAGCACAAACAGTTTCGCTCAGGTTAATATCACAAGCGAAGAGTCTGAAAGAACTATGAAGAATAATTCTTCTAATGTGAAGAGCACTAGTTTTTTGCGGATTTTACAAACGGTCCAAGAGAATCTTCTGCGATATAAATTTGGAGGCCACAAAAATAAAATGGCTGTATTGAAGGATCTTAGGGATCGATTGTTGGCGAATATTAGTAAGTCCTGTCCTTCATGTTAATATTAAGTTTTATATTTGAGACATATTTTCAGAGCAACGCATTAAAAATCTCTGGAAGCCGACGTCTGCCGAAGCAAGACAGTATAAAGACGATGATCACCATATGGATTTTCCATCTAACGAGGGCGCCCTAATGACTATCGGATTTTTAACGTTCGCCGTTTTTCTTATCAAATTAGTAATTGTAAGTTACTGAAATTTTCCAATTACCTAATTTAATTACCTAATACATTCTTCTAGAAATTAATTCACGCCTTAAAATCTAAGAAGCAATATTTTGGCAACATGTCCACTACTACCACGACCACTGTAGCGAGCGTAATCTTTGCAAGAAAACGAGAAGTGAATGATGAAATTGCTAGAATTTCCAAATATATTGAGGAATATAAATCGCCTTAAAAGCAGTGTTAGCGTGGTTGTTTCTTATAAAGCCAAATGTCCTTAGCCCATTAGGTACTCGACCGCCTCATTTTAAAGGGACCAGCACAAGCAAGATTGGTAAGCCAGTCAATGGTAAAGTCATAGTTGAACACGCTTGTCGCCAATAAACGTCGATATGGACCCGTCCTTGTACAGAAATAAACGTGGGGGTAAGCATTACTAATTATTTTTACTAGTAATTACAATTAATAACTCTCTATGATGTTGAAAATTGAAATAAAGCGTAATGTTAGAATTTTTATTTAAAAAATAAAATGAGTACAGTACAATAAGTCTTTTGAAGATATTTATTACTAATGACATTTTTGCTATATTAAAACAAGGACTGATTTTAAAAAAGTTGTAGTATACAGGGTGTCATTCCCATTCGAAACCATTTCCAACCAAAATGTCCACATATGTTATTACTGAAGATCTAAAGTATTTCAATTTTGTGATGGTTAAACTGAATTCACTCATACATTATTGTGGTTGATAACCACAAATATGACCGATTTAGTTAGAAATGATATCCCTTTTCACCTCACTTCCTTCTAGGACCGCCTGTATATGTAGGTACATTGAGTTTTTCTGTTAGTAAAGAAGGTAGACGTTATCCTTTGAGTTACCTATTTGTAACATTTCCAAAAATTCTAAAATACTTAAAGGTAAATACAAAATACTTCGTGTAACAGTTTCTTAATTTTTGGAAACTACGGACGTGAAAATATACCGGGTAATTCAGCTAACAATTTTTTGAAGCGAAGCTTCTATCATATTTTCTGTAGTCAAATGCTGGAGCGAGCGTCACGAAAATGTGTAATGCTGTAGCTATATATAGTACTGTATACATACTCTGGAGGGGAGCGAATATAAGTTCTCCCACGGTGATTCGACAGCCGGTTATCAGCTCCACGTTGCCGTGATCGATGTTAAAGAAGTAAAACTGTAACGATAGGTCGTGAAAAGGCGACGTTGCCGTTCTCTTGGTAAAGTCGTGAAAGTGTCAAAGTGTATTATTGTAAAAACGTAATTTCCCTACGAAGAGAAAAACAGTAAGAAGCTTCGCACTACGGATGTGAAAATATACCAGGAAATTCAGAATTTTTTGAAGCGAAGCTTCTATACTGGCGTTGTATCATGTTTTCTGTAGTCAAATGCTAGAGCGAGCGTCACGAAAATGTGTAATGCTGTAGCTATATATAGTACTGTATACATACTCTGCATAACATATACGATTCCGAACATGGAGGGGAGAGAATGTAAGTTCTCCCACGGTGATTCGACAGCCGGTTCGATGTTAAATAAGTAAAACTGTAACGATAGGTCGTGAAGAGGCGACGTTGCCGTTCTCTTGGTAAAGTCGTGAAAGTGTCGAATTGTATTGTAAAAACATAATTTCCCTACGAAGAAAAAAACAGTAAGAAGCTTCGCACTGAGAGAGAGAGAGAAAGAGAGAGAGAGAGAGAGAGAGAGAGAGAGAGAGAGTAGTATAGTAATAAAGAGAAGAATAGAAATTAAGAGAAGTTACAAGTTCCGTTCGATTTTTACATCGTTTTTGCTGTGATACTTGCGGTGTTTTGTGTCTTTTTTCTTAGCTTAATTTAAGAAATGCGATTAGCTGAATCACTCGATATATCTACTTTGCATGCATGTGAGGTGTACATACGTGAGTACGTAAAAGGATCATTTTGTAAACGCCCGACTACCGTTCGAGACGCACTTTTCACTATTTACATTACGCAGCAGAATCGAAAGGACGTACTATGTACATTTACTTCACGTAATGACCGTTCCTGTCTCTCCGACCCCACCGAAGGAAAATAAAAAATATCACAAGACGAATAGCTGCGTTAAGCTAGATTCAGTTAGACGTAGTCCGAGGGCACGGCTGCGCTGTTCTCGTTTATGGCGGCCAGCCTCTGGGCCGGCCTGATGCCCTGGTGCTCCCAGGCGGGGACGGCGACCACCTCGTACGCCCTCTCGGGGAGCGTCGTCGTCGAGAGGTCGGAGTAGTAGGCGCTGCTCGGGGCGCTCGAGGAGGGCCCCTCGGGGTCCGCGTACGCGGAATTCTGGTAAGCGGGGCTGTTCCCGTCGACGTCCGCGACGCCGCCGGCGCTGCCGTAGCTCTCCCTGTCGAGCTCGGCGTACAGGGATTCTTCCCCGACGACGTTGTAGCCTGGAAAGTCGGAAATCGATTTGAGAAGAAATGAGGAACACGTAGAAATCGACTACTACTCCAGTAGATATACTGGGCCGCTTCTGGAATTTGACAGCGGCGTCACCTATCGGACAGTGGCGGGACGAGTATCTATGGAACCTGTCGTACAGTAGCGTAACGCGACCTCAGGAAGGAAGATAACAAAATTATGTAGTACACGAAATTCTTTTCCGGGTTGTTCCGTGCTTTGGCGGAAATGTTTTGGGGAACAAAAAGACCGCTAAAAACTCCTATCCCTCGAAATGGATTCCTGACGAAGAAGTGCGAGAATATCTAGACTGGACCATATTAGAAATGACAAAATACGAGAAATCATGAAAGTGGAACAGACCATCATAGACACTATAGAACACAAGAGGCTTATATGGTACGGCCATCTTCAAAGGATGGATGAAGACAGGTGGCCTAAGATAGTGTGGCAATGAAAAAAAAAACGTAAAAGAGGAAGACCACCCAGGAGTAGTATGAAAGCCGACATAGAAGAGTCCATGACAGCCAGACGACTTCAAGAAGGAGACTGGCAAAATAGAAATTTTTGGAGGTTGAGATGCGAGAGGCGGTAGCGACTCGCTTATATAAGTATACGGAGCTTTTCTATTGAAACGCCTGTCCCGAAATCACCAAGAGCAAAAGAGAAACTAATAGTAGTTCGTTAGTATGACACAGAAGGAAGTTTTGCAACGTTGCCGGCCGCAGTCCAAGTCCAGGCACCTAACGCGTATCGCTTTACGCTTTCGGTAGCGAGGTAGCAACGTCGCAAAAGTTCTTTCTCTGTTTAGCCAACGAGAAATATATGGCCTTTCTTTCGCTCTTACGTTTATACCATACTGCGACTCTGTAGAATAGGTCTGCAACAACACTTTCCAATATGCTCCACTTACCGTCATCCATGTGGGTGTAATGGTTCTCGACGGACGTCGTCGTCGTCGGCGCCCCCAGCTGCGACGCCGGCGTCGACTTCTTCGCCAGCCAGGACCAGACGCCGCCGGCGCCTACCGTCGGGGGCGCCGGCGGCGATCCCGGCCGGAGTTGGGCGACCCGCCGCGGGAAACTCCCAGGCGCCACCTCCTTGTCGTCCGGCGTGTTGATGGGCGGCCGGTGTTGCATGGAGAAACCGCCGCTGGACTCTGAGACAGAAGAGGAAAGGAGTTCAAAGGTCGAAGTCGGAGGTGAATTCAGGGTGAGCACTTTCAGGATTCATTTGGCAACATCGTCGCAATAACCTAACCTAACCTAACCTAGAGTGATCTGTGCTACCGGTCCCAAGCCCGGATAAAAGAGAAGGGTTCGCAAGTGAGGCTACTAGCAACCTTCTTCTTCTTCTTCTTCTAGTCTTCTTCAATCCTTGGTTTTGCCCCACTCTCTTCCAGGCCAGTTTAACGTGTCTCATCTGAGGCATTCCCCTTGCTCTTTTTCCGAGCCATGGCCTCCAGTTCAATTTTTGTGAGTTCCACCTGTCGTGTATTTGCCTGGCATTGTGTCCGGTAAATTGTCCCAGCTATTCCACGAGTTTCTTTTCTTTTAGTATTACTATCCCTATCAGACGTTCCATGACCCTTTGTGCCTGTTTGAGAAGTCTGTCCATATCTTTTTTGGTCAAGGTCCATATGTCAACACTGGTAGAATGCTCGTTTCGAAGAATTTTGAAATGGTCTGAATTGGTTTATGGTTTCATATATAGAAGTGTTTATAAAGAACCGACAATACTCCCCAAACTAACCAGAGCGTTCTATAGTCTTCTAGAGCAAAGGAATAAGCAAAACCTAACCTATAGTGACCAATTGTTCCTCCCAGAAAATCTATGATTGCTCCGCCTACAGGTTGCGCTCTTTGCCAGAGTGTCTATTGTATGGTTTTAGCAAGTGGTTTACCTATTAAACAACATAGATACATGGACTATCGAAATTCTGGAGAAATATGTACAAGCGCCTTTTCTTTCATGACATTTTTATATAAACCAAGCAAAACCAAACCCAACCTAACCTGATCAATTCGAACCTTGTGCAACAAATGAATAAATTAATACCAAATGTACAATTATATGAACACAGTATCAGCAATAGGCATTCCACCAAACCTTAGAACTCAACAAAACAAATGGTTAACTAATTGACATGTTAAATTTTGTAACGATGTTCTAGTACGATGTAATAAATCCAAGTTTAGTGTACTCGATTAAGATTAACGTTAATAAATATTAAATAATAATAAATAAGTAAATATTAATTAACGACATGTGTTAACAACAAATGAAATGATAATACAAAAAAATACGTTCCCATAGAAACTGCACTGTAATGATAATATACAAAGTATCAGCTACGGAGATAATGAAAGACAATTTTATGTATCTTCCGCATATACAGTAAATACAAATTACAAAACAGTTATTAAAGGTACATTTCGCAATTATAAGAATTAATTAGGAATGTCTATGTGGGTCGGTTCGGTGTACGCTATTAAACCCGTAATTTTCAGTGATGGCGGAAACATTAAACACTACACGAATGATAATGTCCCAAGTCAGAGTCTCAAATTAGTTGAAACTTAAAGGTCGACCTTATTTATATCATCTCATTGCGTTTTCCTACTTGACATAACAATTAAAAAATTAAAGTTAAATTTATAAAATTGTAATTACCTAATTTAAGAACTTATAGATACGTCGGGTTTCTTTGTACGTTACCTAATTGTAGAAATTTATGTGAGTGATTATGACTTTGATTATTTTAAACCATATTGAAAAACTATTTAATATGGCCACGATATCTAATTTATAGGTACACTAATTGATTGAAATGATTAAATGTCCTTTATTAATTGAGTCATTATATTAGACTTCTTTTTAAATTATTAACGTAAATTTTACAATAAAAACCTAAAATATCAAACCATTATGTATAAGCTTAAAAGATATAATAATAAGTAGTAATAATGGTAAGATATTTACCAATGTGAAGTATACATCACTACAACTTTTTTAACTTATTCAAAATTGATTCTGCCCATTATTTATTATCAATATGATAATTATGATTATTAGATATCAATAAATGAGTCTTATTAACACTATTAACGCCTAAAAGATCTATTTTATATTTAACTGTCTTAATTCAATGAAAAAACATTCGTTTCTAAATTACTTACCGTTTCCTGCAGAACTCTTCAATCTGTAAAAAAAAACAATTTTATTAATGACATTCGTGCACAGCCGCCCGCGATGTAAGTCGCTAATATTAATTACATCAACTGTGAATAGCATGGTTAATATAAGAAATTGTGTAATTATGCTCTAACGTTGTCAATTGTTGCGTTAAACCTCATATAATAGAGTTAAGTATACTTCTTCAAAAGATATAAGGCGTTTATGACTGTACCTTCTTAAGTGGTTTAGTGCACCCCCTGCCGCTTTTACCGCGGCTTCGCCTACTGCTACACCTTTTAATAGAAATTTAGCCGACCTTAAAGGGGCCGTACTCAAAAAATTGAAATAAACATCGAAGTAAGATTACTGGAATGAACCTTATACATTGTCATTGTAATCCTTTCACAGAAATTTAAGATCATTAAAATGTTAAAGCCATTTAATAACAACCCTTTGTTAGGATTTGAGAAAAATTGCTACGTTATGGTTAAGCTTAAAATATCCTGAATACGTTCGGTTTTCGGACGCGTGTCATTTACGACAGGGAACCCTAAGCCACTTGATAAGGTATAGTCATAAACGCCTTATATCTTTCGAAGGAGTATACAACATGGAATAATCCATCCCACAGCGAATTTCACTGGAAACAAGTGGCTCTCAATGCGGAACAATGTATACTCTGTTCAAAACAAATCCCGATACACGTCATTTTGATGACGTCACCAAACATCCAATACTACCAACTTAATGTAGTCCCAGGACATCGCAATTTATGTGTTCCGTGTATATTTTAGGTTGAGAATACACATAACCATATATATTGTCAACCTAAAATATACACGGAACACATAAATTGCGATGTCCTGTGACTATATATTAAGTTGGTAGTATGGGATGATTCTGACGTCATCAAAATGACGTGCATCGGGATTTGTTTTGAGCAGAGTATATACCTATAACGTTAAGAATATGTCATCAAGCTGATGAAATGGATCAAGATGAACAGATACTAGTTTACACAAAAACTAAAATTTGCATGAAAATTTACAGATAGTGTGTTTCAAAACATTTTTTATAAAGAAATGGGTTAAAATACTATAAATAATATAAGAAATAATAATTTCTTATTTAGAAATTAATTAAGAAAATTTAAGTTACATTTCCTCCCTTAAATCTCTAAACTGAATTTCGAACTCTTTTTCCTCGACCTTTCTTACCTTCGACAATGTAAAACGACTATCATGACGATAGCGCCGATCAGCGCCGAAGTCAACGATACTATGACCAGAGTAAGCACCCAACCCAGCCCTGCAGGAACTTCTGAAAGGAGAGAGAGGAGTCATTAGAAGTGTAAAAGTGAATGAACTTAATTCTGCATTGATAGCCGGACTTTAATTAGTTTCATAACGAGCAACGTGTGTTTCATTAAATATGGAATAATACGGTTTAATATAACAGTAATAGTAATAATATAATACATATTATACGGTAGTAAAATGTTTAGTTTTGAACAACTTGAGATTTGGGAGAAGGGCGTCCTGGATAGCCTTCAGAAAACTTCAGCACATACTAAAGAACAAAAGGTATCACCATATCAAAATCACCAATTCATGTATCATATAAATCACAAATCATATATCACCCATTCAAAAAGAAAAGTTACGAAACCTCTATATTGCCCGGTGACAACCGTACGGTCTACAGACAGCAACAGTTACACAAGGCAGTGCAGAAATGTTAAGAATTTGTCAGGGAGCAATGGGACGTCCAATGCTGGAAGTGACCCTTAAAGATAAACTGAGAAACCAAGATGAGAAGGTGGCTAGTGCAAACTGGCAATGGGCTGCACATCTGACATTCCAGGCATGACAACAATCGCTGGACGTAAAGATTGTTAAGATGGAGACCTAGGTTAACAAGAAGAAGTGTGGGAAGACCGCCCAAACGGTTGGGCTACGATATTAGAGCAGTTGCAGGATATAACTGGGTTTACAAAGCTCAAGGCCGGGACATGTGGAGACAAATGGGAGAGGCTTACGTTCAGCAGTGAACGGATAAAGGCTGCTGCTGCTGCTGATGATGATGTCGATGATGATGTGGATGATGATGATGATGATGATGATGATGATGATGATGATGATGACGACGATGATGACGATGATGATGATGATGAACTGATTCCCGAAGCTTCCTGCAAAATTCGAGCCGACCAGTGTATCGCGATTATAATTACCATCCCGCATACCGTAAAGGCCATTAATATTGCTCTCGATAAAGATCGAAACGCATCGACCAGCATCATCTAAGAATGCGCTGCTACCGTCCTGATGTCTTGTATTAACGCGAGATAATTGCACGTGGCGAATCCCTACGGGAATCTTAGAATTTTTGTGGAAAATGAAGGAACGGCTGTATAAATCGTCGGCATATATGGCGGTGCTCCGAGTGACAACGCGAGGATTCCGATTTCTCGCCCACGACCCTCTCTCTCTCTCTCCATTCGAGATTCGTCCTTATCGCCCGTTTCAAAACTCATATCTATATGTGTGTATTTAGGTAATTTGGGAATATTTCACGTGGGCTCTCGCCGATAAGAGTTTTATTACTCCTCGCCGCTTTACGACCGCCACCGTTTCCACCGGTCCTTCTAATTGAAAGCGACGATTTAGATAAGCGGCGAATCGGTAGCGAGGGTGCGGCCATTAATTTCCATATACCGAAGAGTTACTGTTTACCACTCACTCCCGTGATGAATATTTACCATTTCGAGGAGATATCATCGGACGATCGCGAAGAAATTTTACATTTTTTTACCGTAAATAACGGACGTCCGAGCAGTAAATCACCGGATCGGGACGGTCAATATCCCGAAATATTTTTAAAACCTTCAAAACACGACTGTTTAAAATTTTTGGAAGAGATAAGGGGAGATCGAAAACCGAACTGAATGCATTCCGATCACCAGACCGACTCGGAGATTGTTTCGAAACATTCGATTATCTTAAAAGTTTTATACGGGAAATAATTATGACAGACTGTGTAGAGTCCATGTTTTTCCGTCTAGCGAACGTATCAAACTAACTATGTTTGATTTGTTGTTTTACATTATGACAGCAGTTTATTTTTTATATACTGTCACTATCATATTTGTGACTACTGCTAAAACGCGTTGTTGACTGATGATGAACACTAGTTGTTCGAAACATGTATCTGTTATTTTAATAATCTAGTTTAATATAATGTACCTACTATTTATTCTTGTTTATACTTTTATCCGAGCCAAACCAAACAAACCTAACCTTCCCGACCGTAGTCGTAGACCCAGAAACGTTTCCGTGAAGGATTCTCTCGTTCCGTGTTCTGTGGTAGATCTCAATCCAAGATGTCTACTGTCTGTTTACGTTTAAGAGCAAATTTTATAATGAAACATCTCGGTTGATAGACGAAATAAACTAATTGCCACACTCAGGTAGGTTCTTCTTTAGACGCTGCCTCTGTTGATATAATTTTTGTTACTGTAAAGTTGAGTTCTACTCTTCCCCAATCCCGTTTTACCTTTGGAGGTCGACTCGTAGCCGTAGAGGTCGTCGTGACGCCTCTGCGCCCACGTGCACAGGTCGCACGTGGTGAGACCGTCCGTCGCGACGCTCTCGTCCAGGAAGATGGGTCGCGGGGGCGGCGGCAGGAAGGGAACGGCGACGGCGAACACGTTGCCGTCGCCCTCCATCGCACCGGCGTCCTCCTCGAGAGACGCCTGGAAAATAACGTCGAAGCGGAATTAATAGAGAGATATTGCAAAAGTGCACTAATACTGACAATAAGTAGTATGGTGATCAAGAATGACTGTTTGAGTTGGCAATCCTACCTGGAGGATTTTTCTGCCTAAGGGTTTGCAACGCTACACCGGAAATCTCTGCACCTTTAAATATTGAAGTTTTTTCTGGTGTTCGTAAATAAATTCACATAACCTAAAGTATTTGTGTTTATCATATATGGTGTAGCTGTCGCTGTCATGCAGAGTGCAGAGATTTCCGGTGTAGCGTTGCAAACCCTTAGGCAAAAAAATCCCCCAGGTAGGATTACCAACTTAAACAGTATTTCTTGATCACTCCTGTAGAAACCGTATTTAAGTTCGATTCGAAATCTCCTCTAACGGCGAAGAGCAACGAACAGCGAGAAGATCGAGAGAGAGAGAGAAAGAAGAAAAAAGTGAACAAAAACCGTTCGATGAAGATACCATAACGCAACATAAATCATAAGCGGCGTGATCAATCACATCGAGCACGGCGGACGCGGGTAATGGCTTAATTTGTCTTTTCTTCGGCCCGGGTCGTGATGAGCGCTCAGGCCGAGGTCGAAACAATGACCGCCTTCGTAGTCGACCGATCATCATCATCACCACCAGCATCATCATCTTCATCTCTATCGAGTGTGTGGTTTCCAAGAGAGACGACAATGTCATCTAGTTAGCTCTCGGCAAATATTTGGTTGCCTTTACCATCGGGAGCGCTTCTGGTGCGGATAAGTTTTACGAGACAATGACAGTTCCTGCCCTATTATCCATATGGATTCTCATGAGAATTGATACTCTCATGTCCAACGAATGCAAGAATCTTGTCTACCTCGAAGAGCACTAAATTATAGACCAAAAGGGAGGCGTAGACCTAAGAAAAGATGGGCAGTTGAGTCGGAATAAGCCAATAGGCTAACCCGTAGTCTACTAATAAATAGACGAGAGACAGTTTTTGAGAGAAAAAATTAAGTAGTGATGGAGAATCAATATAGATTAGTTGTGAACTTAGGATAAATTGACTTAAAGTTTGAACTCCGAAAACCATAACACATTTGTAAAATCATTAGGTACACAACAATTGTTAATACTCTCATTTGGTAAGTGAGGGTGTGAAAATAGATATCAAGAGAAAAGTACAATCTTTCTTTTTGTTGTTCCCTGTTTTTGACACAAAGTATCGTTCCGTCTCTTGACAAAGTTTTGAAAGTTGTAGCAGTAAAAGATACAGTACCGAGGTCGGATATTTCATTCACTATGTTATTCCCAAATTGATTTTAACAAAATGGTCGTAAATACCGAAGGACGACTATCCAAAGCAACTTAGTATAGTGCGGAAGAAGACATCACAAGGAAAGCACACGTGGCCGCTGTGTTATGGTCCAGTGGACCATCCAGTATCTGTAGAATCTCGCGTACTTCCTCGTACACGATTTCACTGATCGACTCTACACCTGCACCTTAGAAGAAGAAGAAAATACGAACGAAGTGCCGCTGTCGTAAAAAAAAATTTGCGATCCAATGGACCCTCTAGTTCTTTATCTGTACATATCCATACATTCACATATATGATTTCACTTGGGCAACTGAACACCTGCATTTTAAAAATCCCAGGGCGTTTCTGAATAAGCAAAAAGATAAGTCCTATAATTTTGTATAGATACAACGGGCTCTTTTCGAATGTCCTCGGTAAATTTAGATTTTATTGAGTGTTCCAATTGCTACTGGTTAGAGTATACCTAATAAAAAGCGCCGCGAGAAGTGTTGGTAAACTCAGGACAAAGGAAAGTGTTTGTTACCCCAGAAGGAAAGTTCCTTCGTCCAAGCTTTAGCTCGCAAATTTTTGCATCAGCAATTGCACGTTATAATCCATCATCCGTCAAACAAAGGACGCCCCATTCGGCTCCACCCAGTACTTTCTACTTCCTACCGTCATTACGCTGCTTTCATCTAATGACTTTCTTCCCATTTTTTCCCCTTGTTTCCGCCTTGACTAACAACCGACTACCCACCAAAACACGTAAGTAGGTACTTAAAGTCGCCTCGTGAGAAACAATTATTTTGAGCGACCCGCGAAAAAGAAGAAGAAGAGCAAAAGACCGAATGGCTCATTTAATTTACGTTATTTACTCTCTTTTTTTTTTCAAAGACTCGATGTGATCTATCACCCTACGGTGTCAAATGGTACGCCGGCCTGTAATCTTCCAGGATGAGAATCATTATTCGGCAATGATGAGAACAAGGGAGACGCAAAAAACGATGAAGTCGATATAGGAGCAGTGAGGATGTAAGCAGATGACCACTTTTTGTTTCGAAATCACACATCAGCAATTATGTGGAAGCAGGTTCGTTTTCAGTAAGTTGATTAAGAACGAAAACTCGCAAAGCTACTGCCACGTACGCAGGGCAATATATGGACCATTTAATTAGTCCAGCGACAAAACGCTGGATTTCTCTACTATAAACATCGAATGGAATTTCTTCGTAGCTCACGCTCTTTTTTGTAGCGAGAAAACGAATTTTGTAGCTTTTGACCAGCCGGAGCTACAAAAGGTGGGCTAACTTAAACTTAAGTTAGCGGCCACCGCTATAACTCACACACGGAATGTAATAGGGTGCTCTGGTTTGCGCAGGAATTTGTGTCTTTAGAAGTACTTGAAAGTCCCGGGGTCAAAAAATTTTTTGGACGCAAATGGCCAATTTTGGCCAAAAATGACAAGATGTTCAATCATCACTCGCGGTTCAATTTCACGATATAGTAGAAATCTTGAGAATCATTTGGCACTGGAAAACCTTCTGTTAATTGGACGAAAAAGCTGGCAAAAATGGTCACAAATGGCCAAAAATTCTAAAATGACTTATTTCAGCAGAAATATGGGAAATCCTGTATATTTCATATATTTTTATATAATTTTCACCAGACATTTTCTCAAAATGATAAATAATACCTTTGCGTCGATCTGTTTCGTCTGATTCTGAAGATACTAAAAACGGTTACTGGCATGTGACGTCACGAATTCATGTTACTCGCGTTCGAAAGGAGGTAACTTGTTGGCGGTCTTTTATTTCGTTCAAATTTATGTTTCTGGTTTTTTCTAGAAAATAGGGATATTAAATACATGTAGGCGTCATAATATACTGTCGCGAGGCGACCCCAAATAACAAAACCAGGTCAAGCTGCATCAGCGTTGACACAAATCCTGTGTCGCCGCCCGTTTGACCTACGTACTAGCCCGCTGCCCTTTTGTGAGGAGATGTGTCCGTCATGAAGAGAGACCATGAATCCACCTCTAAACAAAATAATTCTAATTTTGCCCTTTTATGTATTTTTGTCTCGCTTATGTTTCTCTTTGTCTTGCTGCCCTTTAATACGGGTGCACTCTCCCTCGCCACTGTACTTAGAAACTAAACCATATTAACTTGGTTTACGTCTCTCTTTGAGCTACAACCCCCCAACCAGCGCACCCCTCTGAGCCTTTTTGCAAAACCCCTGTAGGAATCATAATATATTCAATATATTGTAACGCGACATGTAAACAACCAGAGTAAGCGTACTCCTTATCGGACGAGGCGGCCCACCTCAAAGGGAGGCCTAATTGGGCCATAAAAACAGTTCCAGAATAATCGCGATTATTCATTTAAAGAACGAATGATCTGTTACCTTCGGGTCGTTTCTAGAACAAACAAATTAGGGAAAAGAAGAATCGGGCACTATCAAGAAGGTTCCGGAATACATTATGAAGGGCTGGAAACGCGAACGCTACGGACGAAGAGGAGATTAGACGAGAAGCCGCGTTAGTAAACAGTGCGATAAACAGACAAGTGAAACTGTATAAATAAATTAGAGTTAAGAGTGTGATATAAATTAATTAGCTAGAAGCTAGTCTAGATAGGTTAAGTAGTGTTAAGACAATGTGTAAATAAATTATTCCAGAATAATCGCGAATATTCGTTTAAAGAAAGAATGATCTATTACTTTCGCGTCGTTTCTAGAACGAACAAATTAAGGAAAAGGAGAATCGAGCACTGTCAAGAAGGTTCCGGAATACATTATGGAGGGCTATAAAAGCGAACGATGCGGACAAAGAGGAGATTAGCCGAGAAGCCGCGTGAGTAAACAGTGCGATAAACGTACAAGTGAAATTGTATAGATAAATTAGCAGTTACGTGTGTGATATAAATGAATTAGATAGGAAATAGTCTAGATAGATTAAGTAGTGTTAAGGCAGTGTGTAAATAAATTATTCCAGAATAATTGAGAATATTCATTTAAAGAAAGAATGGTCTATTACTTTCGGGTCGTTTCTAGAACAAACAAATTAGGGAAAAGAAGAATCGAGCACTATCAAGAAGATTCCGGAATACATTAGAATAAACGTTACAATATTTTTTATTGTTGCATTTACTTCTAAAAAAATGTATATGAATCTGTACTACTATGTAAAAAGGCATAATAAATAATAATATAATAATAATAATTCATGGAAAAAATCCGTACTAAACCATGCTGCTATTAATAAATTGTTCTAGTCGCTACGAATTCCGAGAAGAATCAAAAAGAATCCCATCGATCCAATCTAAATACCACAAAAAAGTCCCAACTTCAACGTCGAACCTGTTAGTACTATATCTCTTAATTGTAAGAATGGGTCGGGTTTACAAAAAACGAATTCTTTCTCTCAACTGATTTTTATCACTTGCAGAGCACTAAGATGGATGGTCATCCGTAAAAGCGGAACGGACGAAAGGCACGACCAATCTAGAAAATAATAATTTACGAATACGCGTCGGTACCCCTCGAACCGTTTTAGTACCACGGCTCGATACGCAGCCAATGATTCATGAAATGAATCTCGAAGTTTTTAGGAAAAGGCAACAGAATCTACACGTCTCACGTTTCTGTGAATCGTACGTATAATACTGATAGTCGATCAGTCTCATTTGAGACAGGAAACGATACGGGAGAGAAAAAAGTACGTGGAATACACGTATCTAATTCGCCTTGGTTGTTTTCTATAAGAGAGAGGAAGAAGAAATGAAATTACTGTTATTATTGAAATACTTGATTTTAACGCCAAAGATTGCGGATTGCGTCTTCCCAGATCATAATAACATCTCGATTCCATCGAATTCCTTTAAGCGATTGGTCTGACAGCCTTCGCTAATTAACTTTTTTTGTAATTTTCCATCAACAATTAAAGTTAAAATTTATTGTATCAAAAACTCATATGAACGTCTTTGCTGGTATTGTCACGAAAGACACAAATATATCTCTTTCAAAAGATTCTTTAAAGGTTCATTACTCTTTTAAATGATTTATTAATCATGTAACGTTTATTCTAATTTATTTACACACTGTCGTAACACTACCTAATCTATCTAGACTATTTTCTAACTAATTAATTTATATCACAACCTTAACTGCTAATTTATCTATACAATTTCACTTGTACGTTTATCGCACTGTTTACTCACGCGGCTTCTCGTCTAATCTCCCCTTCGTCCGCAGCGCTCGCTTTTACAGCCCTCCATAATGTATTCCGGAACATTCTCGATAGTGCTCGATTCTCGATTCTTCTTTTTCCTAATTTGTTTGTTCTAGAAACGCCCCGAAAGTAATAGATCATTATTTCTTTAAATGAATATTCGCGGTTATTCTGGAATAATTTATTTACACACTGTTTTAACACTACTTAATCTATCTAGAATCTAGACTATTTTCTAACTAATTAATTTATATCACACCCTTAACTGCTAATTTATCTATACAATTTCACTTGTCCGTTTATCGCACTGTTTACTCACGCGGCTTCTCGTCTTATCTCCTCTTCGTCCGCAGCGTTCGCTTTTACAGCCTTCCATAATGTATTCCGGAATCTTCTTGATAGTGCTCGATTTTTCTTTTCCCTAATTTGTTTGTTCTAGAAACGACCCGATAGTAATAAATCATTATTTATTTAAATGAATATTCGCGATTATTCCGGAACTGTTTTTATGTCCAATTAGCGGAGCGGCCTCCCTTTGAGGTGGCGAGATAGCCAGATCTTCGATTACACTTGCAGTTAAAGTGACTTTCGCTGCAATTGACTTAATCCAAAGGGGTTTAAGACCGGAAGGCCTTAGAAGGCGTCACCCCGTAGAGGTAAGGAGGGCTATCCATTTTGCGTTGTGCTGAATTGTGCATAACGTGAAAACTGCCAAGACTGGCGAAAAATCGATCGAGAACAGCGACAACTTCGAGCTCGAACAAAAAGGAAGAGAAGAAGAACGAACGCACACGTACCATACAGAAGGCAGCAAAAAACACAAAACGATGAAGTAATGACGGCCGGTAGCAGGAGGCGCTGAGAACCGGGTAATATTTATCTAAGAGGACAATAGATATCTTTTTTATCTTCCTCATTCCTTCTCTCTTTCTCGCTCGGTTTTTCTTTATTTTGTTTCTGTTAACAAAGATACTGCACAATCACGATCTATTGTCGCTGCGGTGGAGAGCTGAATGCCACCGCTGCTGCCGCTGCTGCTGCTTATGGTATAGCTTTCCGTGGCTATTGTGCTGGATAAAAATCTTTTGATATAACGAGACAGGAACGAACGCGCCAAAGCCGACAGCGAATGAAGTATTGCGGACGTCCAATGAGCGTTCTGGTTTCGGAATATTTTGCTGCACACTCTAAATAAACAAAACCACGAAATATGACTACCATTTTATCTGGTTCCTGAATCTAACTTTAAGTAACTTTAACTGTAACTATTCACATCTTAATGAGATGTGACGATGGTTGGGGGGGGGGATGTAATTTAGCCCTGATGGTGACTCAAATTAATACGAGACGTTAAATAGCCGGTGCATACGAAGAGTATAACTGTGAAAAACGCGGCGAAGAGTATAACTTTCAAGAAACGCGGAGAAAACTATTATTTCTAAATGTATGTATTATAAATTTTCTCTCCAAAAGTTCCTTTACTGAATCTACAACAATCCTTGTTACGTCACAAGGTGCACTTATGTAATTGTGAACACGACGAATATTCTACCTGAGCGGCAGTGTGCGAAAGATAAATAAACAGGTGAGAAATATAAATTAGTAATAAGTGTTAGTTATCACTTAAAAATTACTTAAGTATTTAATAATTAAGCTGTACCAAGCGCCCAGTCGGCTTCCCCCACTCCGTGGACTCCGAGCAAGAAATTACTCTTTGTTTATAATGCTCTCTGTTAAACAATGTTCGGTTTTTTTAAACGCTGAAAGTGCCATTGGAAACTTCAACTCTTCTTCTAAAAAACCTTGTTATTTTCAGCCTTTATCTAATATTAATTATTGTAGCGACGGTGAATTTTTTTAAAAAAATGGCTTTCTTGGCTCACAAAGGTTGTGGCGCTTTTTTTCTTCTTTTTAAATGCGTATTTTTGAATCAGCTTTTCGAATAAATCATTGCCAAAAAGTTTGGACAAAAATCAACCAAGGTATTGTAAATGTTTATAAGCTTAAAAACCTATACTTTCTGTTAAGCCTTTTTTTATAAATAAACATTAAAAAATTTATTGTTTTTTTACATAGAACGTTAATATAAGTCTTTACGAAGAGGATGAGCCCAAGTTTGTTAAGATCCATTTAGAAAAATCGACTGGACGGGATTTAGAAATTGTTGGTTTTTTCAAGAAACGGGATAAACAATTAGAATTTTGCAAAAACTAGTAGACCGATCGAGCCCATCTTTTGCATACTTATAAAGTACATTACAACGCACAAGTTATAAATATTTCACTTAATTCGAACAACTAATTAAAAAGTTATTAACAATATTTAATAATAGCCATTTTGCCACTTTTTTGCCATAACTTTTTTTATTTATAGAGCAATTTTAATTTAGAAAGTCTCATTTTAAAGATAATTGTCTTCTCTAAAAGTTCACTGTTGACCGCAAACGTCTAAATCTAAGCCATTTGGAGTTATGAATAAAAGAGTGATTTTGACACTATAATTGTTTATTTGATAAGGTTCCACTAAAAAATTGATGAATCTCTAGATGACAGGCTTCTTGTAATAACTCAAACTAACTTTTCCAACTGCCAAACCAGTCTATACAGTTTTTTACAAAAAAAATCTAATTTGATTCGCCTATACACTATACCTATACCTATACACTACGAAAAATTTAATTGAGTCAGATATGTAAGTCGCGATCAAACCTGCTCGCAACGTTATGCTCCTCCCCCCTTCTGCATGACTGAGATGAAGGTATTCATTTACTTTTTATCTCCCATTGCCACTAATGAGCGAAAATCAGCAAACGCACACTAGGCCGTCCGCTATCAGTTAATTATATCTCAATAGTTCAACGCATCTCGTCGCGAGGCGAAAAAATTCGATATAAATCGATTAACTTCTCACGCTCTAATCAGGATGATTTTTTTTTGTTCTTCGGTCGCGGATAAAAAAAAGACGACGACGACGACGGGGAAAAAGCTGACAGAATTACAAGTGAAAGGACGAGAATGCCACCCACGCGCAGACGGAGAAGGAAGGCTTTCGGGTGTTTTGCGGCGAGATGCCGTTATAAGCCGACCTTTAAAATCGTCACTAAAGGATCGTTTTTAAATCGTTTCAATTGAGATATTCGTCGATTTGACGAATTTTGATGCTCACATTGGATATGTGCGAAGTTGGCGGCTAATCTCCAATCAAAAAACTTTAATTTCGCGTCTGAGAGAAAAATGTTACTTAGGTTTTTTGTTGATCTTATAGAGGCGAACGACTTTTGTATAAAAACTTTTTTCGAGAAATGTACAGAAAAAAAGTTATCTTTTTCAAAAAAAAACTTTTATTTTGCGTCTGAAAGAAAAATGTTACTTAGGTTTTTTGTTGATCTTATAGAGGCTAACGATTTTTGCATAAAACTAATTTTTGAGAAATGTACATAAAAAAAGTTATATGCAAAAAGTTAGAAATTTTGACGTTTCTATTTTTTTAACACCTCGTATACATTTTTTTGACACATCGTGTCTGTTATATTACTCTATATCCTACCCATAAATCTACCTTTCAGCCTGGCATGCCATGGGGTTTTGGTATTTTCTTACAGGAGATTAACATGGGAACGTTTTCAAGCAGCTGGTAATCTACGTAAACGAAATTTCTTAACTATCAGCTGTGTCAAATAAGAAACATTGAAATATGTGGTTTTCTTGTGTATAAAAAAATACATATGGCTCGATCCATGCCGAATTTGGGCTTTTTTTAGATGTGGCCCAAAATGAAGGAAAATAGTCCTTTTGAACCCCCGAAACTCCTAAATTTTTATTGCCCCAAGTGGAATCAAAAATTTTCAACCATCCATAACTTGTAAAAACACCCACTTTTATGAAAAAAGTTTCAAACAATAGTTGTTTGTAATACTTTAGTCTTTTAGAAACTGCTAAAAAGTAGTTCATCCGACATGGTTTACTGTTGACGGGTCTGGGCTCCATTGGTCGTCAGGCCGCCAAAAAAAACATCATCAACGTTTCTGACCAAAAAAATCAGGAGCGTAGCTGGATTCGATACAAAACTTTTGAGCCCAAACAGAAGTTCGCCAGACCTAAGGGCTCCGAGAAAAAAAAAATGGTTTTCAGGATCGGTTCCAAAACCAAAAATTTTCAACCATCCATAACTTAGAAAAACACCCATTTTTATGAAAAAAGTTTCAATCAAGAGTTGTTTGTAATACTTTAATCTTTTAGAAACTGCCAAAAAATAGTTCATCCGACATGGTTTACTGTTGACGGGTCTGGTCTCCATTGGTCGTCAGGCCGCCAAATAAAACATCATCAACATTTCTGACCAAAAAAATCAGGAGCGTAGCTGGATTCGATACAAAACTTTTGAGCCCAAACAGAAGTTCGCCATACCTAACGGCTCCGAGAAAAAAAAAATGGTTTTCAGGATCGGTTCCAAAACCAAAAATTTTCAACCATCCATAACTTAGAAAAACACCCACTTTTATGAAAAAAGTTTCAATCAAGAGTTGTTTGTAATACTTTAATCTTTTAGAAACTGCCAAAAAATAGTTCATCCGACATGGTTTACTGTTGGCGGGTCTGGTCTCCATTGGTCGTCTGGCCGCCAAAAAAACATCATCAACGTTTCTGACCAAAAAAATCAGGAGCGTAGCTGGATTCGATACAAAACTTTTGAGCCCAAACAGAAGTTCGCCAGACCTAAGGGCTCCGAGAAAAAAAATGGTTTTCAGGATCGGTTCCAAAACCAAAAATTTTCAACCATCCATAACTTAGAAAAACACCCATTTTTATGAAAAAAGTTTCAAATAAAAGTTGTTTGTAATACTTTAAACTTTTGGAAAATGCTAAAAACAAAGTTCATCCCACATGATTCACTGTTGAAGGGTCTGGTCTCCATTGGTCGTCAGGCCGCCAAATAAAACATCATCAACGTTTCTGACCAAAAAAATCAGGAGCGTAGATGGATTCGATACAAAACTTTTGAGCCCAAACAGAAGTTCGCCATACCTAACGGCTCCGAGAAAAAAAAATGGTTTTCAGGATCGGTTCCAAAACCAAAAATTTTCAACCATCCATAACTTAGAAAAACACCCACTTTTATGAAAAAAGTTTCAATCAAGAGTTGTTTGTAATACTTTAATCTTTTAGAAACTGCCAAAAAATAGTTCATCCGACATGGTTTACTGTTGACGGGTCTGGTCTCCATTGGTCGTCAGGCCGCCAAAAAAAACATCATCAACGTTTCTGACCAAAAAAATCAGGAGCGTAGCTGGATTCGATACAAAACTTTTGAGCCCAAACAGAAGTTCGCCAGACCTAAGGGTTCCGAGAAAAAAAAATGGTTTTCAGGATCGGTTCCAAAACAAAAAATTTTCAACCATCCATAACTTAGAAAAACACCCACTTTTATGAAAAAAGTTTCAAATAAAAGTTGTTTGTAATACTTTAAACTTTTGGAAAATGCTAAAAAAAAGTTCATCCCACATGATTCACTGTTGAAGGGTCTGGGCTTCATTGGTCGTTAGGCCGCCAAAAAAAACATCATCAACGTTTCTGACCAAAAAAATCAAGAGCGTAGCTGGATTCGATACAAAACTTTTGAGCCCAAACAGAAGTTTGCCAGACCTAAGGGCTCCGAGAAAAAAAAATGGTTTTCAGGATCGGTTCCAAGACCAAAAATTTTCAACCATCCATAACTTGTAAAAACACCCACTTTTATGAAAAAAGTTTCAAACAAAAGTTGTTTGTAATACTTTAATCTTTTAGAAACTGCTAAAAAATAGTTCATCCGACATGGTTTACTGTTGGCGGGTCTGGGCTCCATTGGTCGTCAGGCCGCCAAAAAAAACATCATCAACGTTTCTGACCAAAAAATTCAGGAGCGTAGCTGGATTCGATACAAAACTTTTGAGCCCAAACAGAAGTTCGTCAGACCTAAGGGCTCCGAGAAAAAAAATGGTTGTCAGGTTCGGTTTCAAAACCAAAAATTTTCAACCATCCATAACTTAGAAAAACACCCATTTTT
Organism: Cryptocephalus moraei; assembly: GCA_946251905.1. Classification (NCBI taxonomy): domain Eukaryota; kingdom Metazoa; phylum Arthropoda; class Insecta; order Coleoptera; family Chrysomelidae; genus Cryptocephalus; species Cryptocephalus moraei. The sequence continues at coordinate 15,660,633 of OX276465.1, read as the reverse complement.
ATGAAAAAAGCTTCAAACAAAAGTTGTTTGCAATGCTTTAAACTTTTGGAAACTGCTAAAAAAAAGTTCATCCCACATGATTCACTGTTGAAGGGTCTGGGTGTCATTGGTCGTCAGGCCGCCAAAAAAAACATCATCAACGTTTCTGACCAAAAAATTCAGGAGCGTAGCTGGATTCGATACAAAACTTTTGAGCCCAAACAGAAGTTCGTCAGACCTAAGGGCTCCGAGAAAAAAAATGGTTTTCAGGATCGGTTCCAAAACCAAAAATTTTCAACCATCCATAACTTAGAAAAACACCCACTTTTATGAAAAAAGTTTCAATCAAGAGTTGTTTGTAATACTTTAATCTTTTAGAAACTGCCAAAAAATAGTTCATCCGACATGGTTTACTGTTGACGGGTCTGGTCTCCATTGGTCGTCAGGCCGCCAAAAAAAACATCATCAACGTTTCTGACCAAAAAAATCAGGAGCGTAGCTGGATTCGATACAAAACTTTTGAGCCCAAACAGAAGTTCGCCATACCTAAGGGCTCCGAGAAAAAAAACCGGTTTTCAGGTTCGGCTCTAAAACCAAAAATGTTCAACCATCCATAACTTGTAAAAACACCCACTTTTATGAAAAAACCTTCAAACAAGAGTTGTTTGCAATGATTTAAACTTTTGGAAACTGCTAAAAAAAGTTCATCCCACATGATTCACTGTTGAAGGGTCTGGGCTTCATTGGTCGTCAGGCCGCCAAAAAAAACATCATCAACGTTTCTGACCAAAAAAAATCAGGAGCATAGCTGGATTCGATACAAAACTTTTGAGCCCAAACAGAAGTTCGTCAGACCTAAGGGCTCCGAGAAAAAAAATGGTTGTCAGGTTCGGTTTCAAAACCAAAAATTTTCAACCATCCATAACTTAGAAAAACACCCACTTTTATGAAAAAAGTTTCAAACAATAGTTGTTTGTAATACTTTAGTCTTTTAGAAACTGCTAAAAAATAGTTCATCCGACATGGTTTACTGTTGGCGGGTCTGGGCTCCATTGGTCGTCAGGCCGCCAAAAAAAACATCATCAACGTTTCTGACCAAAAAATTCAGGAGCGTAGCTGGATTCGATACAAAACTTTTGAGCCCAAACAGAAGTTCGTCAGACCTAAGGGCTCCGAGAAAAAAAATGGTTGTCAGGTTCGGTTTCAAAACCAAAAATTTTCAACCATCCATAACTTAGAAAAACACCCATTTTTATGAAAAAAGCTTCAAACAAAAGTTGTTTGCAATGCTTTAAACTTTTGGAAACTGCTAAAAAAAAGTTCATCCCACATGATTCACTGTTGAAGGGTCTGGGTGTCATTGGTCGTCAGGCCGCCAAAAAAAACATCATCAACGTTTCTGACCAAAAAATTCAGGAGCGTAGCTGGATTCGATACAAAACTTTTGAGCCCAAACAGAAGTTCGTCAGACCTAAGGGCTCCGAGAAAAAAAATGGTTTTCAGGATCGGTTCCAAAACCAAAAATTTTCAACCATCCATAACTTAGAAAAACACCCACTTTTATGAAAAAAGTTTCAATCAAGAGTTGTTTGTAATACTTTAATCTTTTAGAAACTGCCAAAAAATAGTTCATCCGACATGGTTTACTGTTGACGGGTCTGGTCTCCATTGGTCGTCAGGCCGCCAAAAAAAACATCATCAACGTTTCTGACCAAAAAAATCAGGAGCGTAGCTGGATTCGATACAAAACTTTTGAGCCCAAACAGAAGTTCGCCATACCTAAGGGCTCCGAGAAAAAAAACCGGTTTTCAGGTTCGGCTCTAAAACCAAAAATGTTCAACCATCCATAACTTGTAAAAACACCCACTTTTATGAAAAAACCTTCAAACAAGAGTTGTTTGCAATGATTTAAACTTTTGGAAACTGCTAAAAAAAGTTCATCCCACATGATTCACTGTTGAAGGGTCTGGGCTTCATTGGTCGTCAGGCCGCCAAAAAAAACATCATCAACGTTTCTGACCAAAAAAAATCAGGAGCATAGCTGGATTCGATACAAAACTTTTGAGCCCAAACAGAAGTTCGTCAGACCTAAGGGCTCCGAGAAAAAAAATGGTTGTCAGGTTCGGTTTCAAAACCAAAAATTTTCAACCATCCATAACTTAGAAAAACACCCACTTTTATGAAAAAAGTTTCAAACAATAGTTGTTTGTAATACTTTAGTCTTTTAGAAACTGCTAAAAAATAGTTCATCCGACATGATTCACTGTTGACTGGTCTGGGCTCCATTGGTCGTTAGGCCGCCAAAAAAACATCATCAACGTTTCTGACCAAAAAAATCAGGAGCATAGCTGGATTCGATACAATACTTTTGAGCCCAAACAGAAGTTCGCTATACCTAAGGGCTCCGAGAAAAAAAAAACGGTTTTCAGGTTCGGCTCTAAAACCGAAAATGTTCAACCATCCATAACTTGTAAAAATACTCATTGTTATGAAAAAAGTTTTAAACAAAAGTTGTTTGCAATGCTTTAAACTTTTGGAAACTGCTAAAAAAAAGTTCATCCCACATGATTCACTGTTGAAGGGTCTGGGTGTCATTGGTCGTTAGGCCGCCAAAAAAAACACCATCAACGTTTCTGACCAAAAAAATCAGGAGCGTAGCTGGATTCGATACAAAACTTTTGAGCCCAAACAGAAGTTCGCCATACCTAAGGGCTCCGAGAAAAAAAAAACGGTTTTCAGGTTCGGCTCTAAAACCAAAAATGTTCAACCATCCATAACTTGTAAAAACACCCACTTTTATGAAAAAACCTTCAAACAAGAGTTGTTTGCAATGATTTAAACTTTTGGAAACTGCTAAAAAAAAGTTCATCCCACATGATTCACTGTTGACGGGTCTGAGCCCCATTAGTCGTCAGGCCGCCAAAAAAAAAGGGTCATCAGCGTGGGATGAACTTTTTTTTAGCAGTTTCCAAAAGTCTAAAGCATCACAAACAACTCTTGTTTGAAACTTTTTTCATATAAAGTGGTATTTTTACAAGTTATGGATGGTTGAAAATTTTGGTTTTGGAGCCGAACCTGAAAATTTCAATTTTCAATTGTCCATAACTTAAGTTCTATTCCACTTGAAACCCTAAGGATTTAGAAGGAGTTTCGGGGGTCCAAAAGGACCATTTTCATTCATTTTGGGCCACACCTTAAGAAAAATCCCAAATTCGGCATGGAACGAGCTATATGTATATAAAAAATAATATATTTAATATGTAAATGCCCAATAACAAAAAAAATAGATAACAGACCACTACAATGGTACGATCATGTCCAAAGAATGCTAGAATACAGGTGGCCAAAAGGAGTGTTGGCATGGAAGGCCCAAAGAAGGCAGAAAGTAAACCCAGCTCTAAGATGGATAACATAATATATAAGGTTTGTTCCAAGCAGTGTTTTTGGTATGGTTCTGGGACGGTTTTGTTACTGTTGGAACTGACTTTATGCGCAGGCGTCAACATGCACTATTTCAAAATGGTTCTGGAAGTGTTCTCTAAGATGTGAGCTTGGAACGACTTTGTAATCGTTTGTATACTGTGTCGTTATGTTCTGTGTTCTGTGGAGTCATTTTCTTTAAAATTACTTTTATTAAATTTCTTTAAAGCTGATTTGGTTCCTTTGTACGTAGATAAACTGTTATAAGATGAGAGTCTATTGTAATGCATCCTAATGGAACTGAAATGTTTCATAGGATTCAAGATTCATGGATTTAAGTAAGCATTTTGCATGCAACAAATGCGGCTTAGTGTAAATGCCTTAAAACCGATAGTACGTCACCTTTATCGTTCGTAAAAATAATTCAGCGCCGAGAAATGACACGTTCGATCATTAGAATGGTTCGTGATAGCATCTCGCATGGTCGTTTAGGATGAAACGACGTCATTTTTCTCGATATGGTCAGACGGCCGTTGTTCCCCGTAATCTTGGCATCCTTACCTGTCGCGTCGGATTCCTACGAGATTTTTTCCCCTTCTCGGACGTCATTAACACATCGGCCGGCATAATTCCACGAGAGGAAAAAAGAAGAGGAAACGTTTCTCGGAAAACGCCGAGGGAAAATCGAACGTCCGCCGCCGCTGGTCTCCGTGCAAAAATCCCCTCTCCTCTCCTCAACCTTAAACCAGCGGTTCTTTCTCTGTCGGAAACGGGCGTGTGTGGTCCCCTCTTTCCCACTTAATAGAGATATTAAAGTTTTTACTTTTTTTGGTTTCGCGAAACGGCACGACGTTTTAATTATGAAGAGAACATTTTTGCATATATCCGAGATAACATCGTTGTTGTTTGTTGGTTTTAATTGAGCCGGTCGACGGTTAATGGCTGCCTAATCAACTTAACCCATCTACTTGTTAGTTCATTTTTATTTCTCAATTTGTGCGGTTGGTAGGTATACGTGCGCAGATTTTGCGAGCGAGAGAACGCAACGCACGTGAAATTCGCCACCCGCCGAGCGTCGATCTCACACTTAATTACATCGTTGAGAATATTCAACGAGATAAGATATACCTGTTGGTAAAAGGATTACAACGAAAGCTATAGTATGTACAGGTCGAGTATCGAGTAGAATGACGATCGCACGTTCGGAATGAAGACACGCACAGTACGCACACTGCTCAAAATTTTCAAATAATATCACTAAATATGCATAACCTTAACCTTAGGAGTAGAGAAAAATGAAGGCATAAGCAAATAAAAAACAGACACCTTGCACTCTGGGAGTGCCAACAGTCGAAAGCTAGCTTTGTTTAGCGTAACTTTATAGAAGGTTAAAAATTATTGTGAGGTTATATGTCAATGAATGACTCGCCAACGTTTTACTTGAAGTACAGTGAAACCTCTATATAGCGGACAGTCACAAGAACCACAATTTAAAAATTATTGTGAGGTTATATGACAATGAATGACTCGCCAACGTTTTACTTGAAGTACAGTGGAACCTCTATACAGCGGACAGTCACAAGAACCACAATTTAAAAATTATTGTGAGGTTATATGTCAATGAATGACTCGCCAACGTTTTACTTGAAGTACAGTGAAACCTCTATATAGCGGACAGTCACAAGAACCACAATTTAAAAATTATTGTGAGGTTATAATATGTCAATGAATGACTCGCCAACGTTTTACTTGAAGTACAGTGGAACCTCTATATAGCGGACAGTCACAAGAACTACAATTTAAAAATTATTGTGAGGTTATATGTCAATGAATGACTCGCCAACGTTTTACTTGAACTACAATGGAACCTCTATATAGCGGACAGTCACAAGAACCACAATTTAAAAATTATTGTGAAGTTATATGTCAATGAATGACTCGCCAACGTTTTACTTGAAGTACAATGGAACCTCTATATAGCGGACAGTCACAAGAACCACAATTTAAAAGTTATTGTGAGGTTATTATGTCAATGAATGACTCGCCAACGTTTTACTTGAAGTACAGTGAAACCTCTATATAGCGGACAGTCACAAGAACCACAATTTAAAAGTTATCGTGAGGTTATATGTCAATGAATGACTCGCCAATGTTTTACTTGAAGTACAGTGAAACCTCTATATAGCGGACAGTCACAAGAACCACAATTTAAAAGTTATCGTGAGGTTATATGTCAATGAATGACTCGCCAATGTTTTACTTGAAGTACAGTGGAACCTCTATATAGCGGACAGTCACAAGAACCACAATTTAAAATTTTTTGTGAGGTTATATGTCGTATAGTGGAACCTCTCAATAGCGGACGGTGACAAGAACCACAATTTAAAAATTATTGTGAGGTTATATGTCGTATAGTGGAACCTCTCAATAGCGGACGGTGACAAGAACCACATTTTAAAAATTATTGTGAGGTTATATGTCAATGAATGACTCGCCAACGTTTTACTTGAAGTACAGAGAAACCTCTATATAGCGGACAGTCACAAGAACCACAATTTAAAAGTTATTGTGAGGTTATATGACAATGAATGACTCGCCAACGTTTTACTTCAAGTACAGTGAAACCTCTATATAGCGGACAGTCACAAGAACCACATTTTAAAAAAATTTTGTGAAGTTATATGTCAATGAATCACTCGCCAACGTTTTACTTGAAGTACAGTGGAACCTCTTAATAGCGGACAGTCACAAGAACCACAATTTAAAAATTATTGTGAGGTTATATGACAATGAATGACTCGCCAACGTTTTACTTGAAGTACAGTGGAACCTCTATATAGCGAACAGTCACAAGAACCACGATTTAAAAATTATTGTGAGGTTATAATATGTCAATGAATGACTCGCCAACGTTTTACTTGAAGTACAGTGGAACCTCTATATAGCGGACAGTCACAAGAACTACAATTTAAAAATTATTGTGAGGTTATATGTCAATGAATGACTCGCCAACGTTTTACTTGAACTACAATGGAACCTCTATATAGCGGACAGTCACAAGAACCACAATTTAAAAATTATTGTGAAGTTATATGTCAATGAATGACTCGCCAACGTTTTACTTGAAGTACAATGGAACCTCTATATAGCGGACAGTCACAAGAACCACAATTTAAAAGTTATTGTGAGGTTATTATATCAATGAATGACTCGCCAACGTTTTACTTGAAGTACAGTGAAACCTCTATATAGCGGACAGTCACAAGAACCACAATTTAAAAGTTATCGTGAGGTTATATGTCAATGAATGACTCGCCAATGTTTTACTTGAAGTACAGTGGAACCTCTATATAGCGGACAGTCACAAGAACCACAATTTAAAATTTTTTGTGAGGTTATATGTCGTATAGTGGAACCTCTCAATAGCGGACGGTGACAAGAACCACAATTTAAAAATTATTGTGAGGTTATATGTCAATGAATGACTCGCCAATGTTTTACTTGAAGTACAGTGGAACCTCTATATAGCGGACAGTCACAAGAACCACAATTTAAAAGTTATTGTGAGGTTATATGTCAATGAATGACTCGCCAACGTTTTACTTGAAGTACAGTGGAACCTCTCAATAGCGGACAGTCACAAGAACCACAATTTAAAAGTTATTGTGAGGTTATATGTCAATGAATGACTCGCCAACGTTTTACTTCAAGTACAGTGGAACCTCTCAATAGCGGACGGTGACAAGAACCACAATTTTGTCCGTTATAAGGAGGTGTCCGCTATTGGGAGTCATGGAAAATACTACATTTTAAATTGGCAATTTATTTCATATTGAGAAATCTGTCAATAGTAGTTTGTTTGCCAGAAACAACCGAATCAACATAAGACTACCTGTTTAATCTGAAATATACTTGGAATTCCTGAATAGGATAATTGTAAATTTAAACACCTATTTAATAGACTTAAGGGATTTATGAATGCAATTATGAAAGGTGTCCGTTATTTAAACTGCTTAGTAACTAAAACGGATTACTGGAGTTGATGATTAAAATTTGAATTCCTATTCAAGAAGTATATTTCTTACACATCTGATTTCAAAAGTTATTGTCCGTTGTTAAGAGGTAATTTTGTTAATAATTATATAAGAAGTGGTAGTTTTTAACTGTCCGTGTCCGTTATTTGGAAGGTCCGCTATTGAGAGGTGCTGATATGTATAAATCCCTATTAGGAAATTCGGGAAATATAAAACTGTCTGCTATTGGGAGGTGTACGTTATTAGAGGTTTTACTGTATACATTAGTATTATTATTTCAGTCTATAAGTTCAATTTGTAATGTTATATAGTTGTAATACAGTTTAATAATTTACACTATAATGAGAACCTCGCATAAAGAAAGCTAGCTTTCTAAAAAGAAACTTACCAGCGAATACCTTAGAAGAACAAGAGGGATCCTTAAAACCGAGCTTGGCGCTAACAGTTCCAGTACTGCAATACAACTTTGGAATCATAAAACGGACTCAAGCTGAGAACAGAATACCCAGAAAATTGCTAACGATACATGGTGCTCTGCATTCACGGTTTGATGTAGATGTCCCTAGACGTGATGGTGGTAGAGGCCTAATCAATCTAGATGCCAACCACGAGATTGCAAATCAATGACTCGTGCGATACCTGGAGCTTTAACAACAAGACGAGCTTCTAGGTGTGGTATACAGGCGAAATTCACGAAATGCCAAAGGAAGCATCCCAGGACACCTATCACATTTGAAACAGATGGAAACAGAGAAACAAGATCCAAATGTTCAGAGGAACAGAATAGGAAACCATCTGTGAAGAGAAATCATGGGAATGGGTATGGGTACAGCTTAGGTATGGAGAACTAAAATTGGAAAGAGTCACTGCATGTCAAGACAGCAACCAATTACCTAAAAGCCAAAATCCTAAAAACCGGCACAGACCCTAACTGCAGATTGTGTCGGACAGGGATTGAGACCATACATCACGTCATATCAGGTTGTTCAATTCTGCCAAAGATAGCAAATGTGGAACGCCTCTTAACTGCACTGAAACACTTGCAAACACCATAACATCAATGTTTCAGGCAGATGATATGAGCACAAGCCAGATCCTGTAGAGAGAACGGATGAGATGACCTTTTTATGGGATACACGAATCCAAAGAGACCGCTAGGTTAAGGCAAATAAACCAGATTTAGTCCTCAAAGATAAATCTAAGAAAATGTGCCCACTAATAGACGTTGCCATCCCTCATAGTCAAAAATAGGATTTTCCGACAAATTTTGAAATGTATTCGCTGTGCCTTTAGGCGAGAACCTTAGAGTATAATTCAATATTTTGAGTAGTACTTAGCCATGGGACTAGTTGCTAGTTGCTTCTTCTGGCGGGTTTATATTTATAAGAGTCAAATTGTAGCTCATGGTTTAAATTTACAAAAATTTGCATGTGGCTATTGCATAGTCATAGTCAGTTTTCTATTTGTTAAAACTGGTTTACCTCGTCTTGCATTGTATAAGAAATTGTTTCATAGTTTTAATTCGCCGAGCCGCGACTGCCGCACAAGAAGACCATTATTCATGATTATCGACCATACAGGACAAATTACCAGGACGACACGTGTAATTTAATTCTGTTACGAGACCGAAGGAACCTTAAGAAATATTGCACTTATAACCCTTTCGCTGCCATATCGGGTCTTACTATTAATATTCGCCAAACAATAGGCGATGAGATAGAAATCTGCACGATGGCACGTTCAGTATTTAAGATTTTTGTAAAAATTTTCTAATAATTATCAATTACCATTGTTATTATCGACGTTGAGCCCACACACAGATCGCAGCACGATGCTGTCGAGGGAGAAAAAATGTAATGTGCAGAGATAAATAATAAAATAATAACCAGGCTCCGTGATTTTCTCCAGATTTATAGTGTAGAGTGGTCGTTGAGATATGAAATGCTAATGCAATTTTATTTTAGAGGAAGACCAGAGAACAATGTCCATCATTATTTGAGGAAACAACCGAATGCATTAAAATAAAGAAGTGGGGTAGACCCGTAAGGCGGTGTAAGGCTTGGTGTACTGCAATTTTATGTAATTTGATGCAAATTGTGCACTTCAAGTCAGTTAAATTCATTATATTAATGGAAGTTAGTAAAGTACTGTATTATTTCAAACGATTATACTTTATATGATTTGATGTACCTAAATAATTTCCTGCTAGTAATATGGTAGGTAAGAGAAAACGAATTATTTCTATTAATTTCAAAAATTTTTATTTAAAAAATCGTGATGTGTTCATCGGAGTACTTTCTCACATATAGGGGTTAATTTAAGCAACAAACCGAAAAACGACAAGTACCTATGAAGTACTCCTCACAGTAGATTTAGCCAAAAACTTTACAAAACTTTTTTATATATTACATCTAATGTAGAATAGGTACACAAAATTTTATAAAAATTCTTGGAGCAAATTTCGGGAAAAATTCAAAAATTTGAGAATGATACAAAGTGCCTTTCACAGAAGATTTTGCAAAAAACGATAGAAAAGTTTATTTTATTCTAAATTCATTGGTAGAATATATATCCTAAATTTAAAATAAATTCTTGTAGCAAATTTGGAGAAAAAATCAAAAACCGAAAAACCACAAGTATGAAGTGTTCTTCCCAGAAGATTTAGCCGAAAACGTTACAAACCTTTTTATACATATTTAATTGCACAATAAATTTTCAAAGTTTAAAAAGAATTTTTGGAACGAATTCCGAGAATAATACAAAAAACCAAAAATCGACAAGTATAAAGTATCCTTCACAGAAGATTTAGCCAAAAACGTTAGAAAACTTTTTTATACATATTCAATAGTAGAATAAATATTCAAAGTTTAAAAAAAATTCGTGAAGTGGATTTCGAAAAAAATTGAAAAAACCGAAAATTGACAAGTATAAAGTGCTCTTCACAGAACATTTAGCCAAAATCGTTAGAAAACTTTTTTATACCTATTTAATCGTACAATAAATATTCAAAGTTTGAAAAAAAATCTTGTAGCGAATTTCGAGAAAAATTCAAAAAACCGAAAAATGACAAGAGTAAACTACCCTTTTATCATTGCCGATTTTATTGAAAAATTTATTTTCACGTCCTGGTATGGTACAAAGTCTAAATACAAAGTTTTGACGGTTTGTGATTTTTGGTTTTTGAGAAAATCCTACCACAGACATACATACATAGACAGTTTTTTCCAAAAACATGTTTTTTGGACTCAGGGTACCTCAAAACGTTCAGGAACAGTAATAACTCAATTTCGAAAAATCGACCCGATTACAATATTCTCTCATATATGAGTACCTCTTATGAGAAAGTTAAAACCCAAATTTCAAGTAGTGAAAATGAAGCAGTCAGCAGACTTTATTTAACTGCTTCCCAGTCTTCCCACCATAGACCATATAGTATATGGTCTACTATTACTGCTATGCTTTTCATGTAAAGAGTGGATAAACATTTCAAGCTGAAATATGACGTCACACCAACCGTATTACTCGTATTAGGCTTATAATTGGCGCCAATCTCTTCTCGGTCTATGTAGACCAAGTCCTTAAAAATTCGTTTTTGAAGATTTGGTTAGCAAGATATATTGATACATTTTGAGAACAACCCAAACAGTTCAATTAGTAAAGCAGCGAGCCAAAGTGGTGCATTATACTCTTCAAAATAAAAGTTGTAGTATATCAACCAGATGGTTAGCAAGATGTATTGATACATTTTGAGGATAACTCAAACAATTCAGCTACTAAAGTAGAGAGCCAAAGTGGTGCATTATATTCTTCAAAATAAACGTTATAGGAGGTATATCAACCAGATGGTTAGCAAGACATATTGATACATTTTGAGGATAACTTAAACAGTTCAGCTATTAAAGTAGCGAGCCAAAGTGGTGCATTACACTCTTCAAAACAAAAGTTGTAGTATATCAACTAGATGGTTAAGAAGATATATTGATACATTTTGAGGATAACTCAAACAGTTCAATTGCTAAAGTATGGTGCCAAAGTGGTGCATTATACTCTTCAAAACAAAAGTTGTAGTATATCAACCAGATGGTTAGCAAGATGTATTGATACATTTTGAGGATAACTCAAACAATTCAGCTACTAAAGTAGAGAGCCAAAGTGGTGCGTTATACTCTTCAAAAATAAAAGTTGTAGTATATCAACCAGATGGTTAGCAAGATGTAGATACATTTTGAGGATAACTCAAATAGTTCAACTACTAAAGTAGCAAGCCAAAGTGGTGCATTACACTCTTCAAAATAAAAGTTGAAGTATATCAACCACATGGTTAGCAAGATATATTGATACATTTTGAGGACAACTCAAACAGTTCAGCTACTAAAGTAGCGAACCAAAGTGGTGCATTATACTCTTCAAAATAAAAGTTGTAGTACTTATATCAATCAGATGGTTAGGAAGATATATTGATACATTTTGAGGATAACCCAAACAGTTCAGCTACTAAAGTAGCGAGCCAAAGTGGTGCATTATACTCTTCAAAATAAAAGTTGTAGTACTTATATCAACCAGATGGTTAGGAAGATATATTGATACATTTTGAGGATAACCCAAACAGTTCAGCTACTAAAGTAGCGAGCCAAAGTGGTGCATTATATTCTTCAAAATAAAAGTTGCAATATATCAACCAGATGGTTAGCAAGATGTATTGATACATTTTGAGGATAACTCAAACAATTCAGCTACTAAAGTAGAGAGCCAAAGTGGTGCATTATACTCTTCAAAATAATCGTTATAGTAGGTATATCAACCAGATGGTTAGCAAGACATATTGATACATTTTGAGGATAACTTAAACAGTTCAGCTATTAAAGTAGCGAGCCAAAGTGGTGCATTATACTGTCGCGATGCGGCCCCAATTAGCGAAAATAGGTCGCCGTCTAAGCTTATTCAGCACCGAGGCGACCTTAAACCGAAGGACGATACGACTCTCGGACAGGTACGACATCACGTTGGTAAACATCCCGCTTGTATTTATACAGCTCGATCATAACGATCGGGGAGTCAGTCTGTCACCCAGTATCACGTCACGCTGCCCGTCTGAGAGCCTCGCACCTGCTGCCCTTCGTCACTCTGAAGTAAACAACCACCTTCCTTTTGACCTTTTCCTCATTTCTTATCATTTGCTCATTTGCCTTAATTTTGTACGATGTTCTCTCCCCTATATTTAGTGTCCAAATAAATATTGTTATGTGTTACCATGCTTTCTTTTTAGCTTCTACCTAGCTACACCCCCAACCAGAGCACTCCCTTTGGACCCTAGGTCCTCAGGCGTGTGACAATACTCTTCAAAATAAAAGTTGTAGTATATTAACCAGATGGTTAGCAAGACATAGTGATACATTTTGAGGATAACTCAAACAGTTCAGCTACTAAATTAGCGAGCCAAATTGGTGCATTACACTCTTCAAAATAAAAGTTGTAGTAGGTATATCAACCAGATAGTTAGCAAGATATATTGATACGTCTTGAGGATAACTCAAACAGTTCAACTGCTAAAGTAGCGAACCAAAGTGGTGCATTATATTCTTCAAAATAAAAGTTGTGGTATATCAACCAGATGGCTGGCAAGATATATTTATGGGAATAACCAAAACAGTTCAATTATTTAAGCAGCTAGCCAAAGTGGTTTATTACCCTCTTCATGGTAAAAGTAGTATGATAATTTTTTGGCGCTCTGAAGTATCCCAATTTCTGATCTATTTAACACACTTTGAAGACACTCTAAAAACGCTTCAATCTAATTCGATACCAACCTCGTCCATCCTACGGGAGAGTCGATCCCTCTATTTAGTTATCCATGGTAAACACCAAAAACCGCCACCGTCACTACTACCGTCAGCTATCGATCACCAATCACGTCACTTCGACCGTCGCCGCTCACTATTCCTCCGCACACGGGGGATCACCACTCTCCGACCGACCGATTTCTTCTGCTGCTTCGGCTCCTTCGACTTGTCCGTAATCTTCGCGTTCTTCTCTTATTTCTTCTTCTTCTTCTTCTTCTTCGTCCTTTTCTGCCGTGACGTCACCGACAGGTTGCTCCACTCTGGAGGTGGCCACGGCGGTACCATGGGAGGCCGTCGAGAACGAGGAGCGAGAGAGAGAGAGAGAGCTAAAGGAAGAAAGAGAAGAAGACGATGGAAAAAGAGTCGCTCTGATGATGCGTGAATTCGTCTTCTTTTCTCTCGGCCCAAGCGCTTCTGATGTGCGGGAAAATAAAATAATTCGTGGAATTAACGGCGAATTAAGACGGAGCAGGCCGAAATTAAAACGTTATGATCGGACTTATGATATGATCATTCGGACGGGTCGACGGACGTGACTTTCGTCCGGGTTTAAGATGAAGTCCCGTGATGATGACCAAAACATCACGTTCCTAAATGTAATTTTTCTTTCTCATATGAGAAGTATATGAGAAGAGAGTATTGTAATCGGGTCGATTTTTCGAAATTGAGTTATTAGCATTTCTTGAACGTTTTGAGGTCTCCTGAGTCAAAAAAACATGTTTTTGGAAAACCGTCTGTATGTATGTATGTGTGTGTATGTATGTATGTCTGTGGTAGGATTTTCTCAAAAACCATACACCACAAACGGTCAAAACTTTGTATTTAGACTTTGTACCATGCCAGGACGTGCAAATAAGCTTTTCATTAAAATCGGCCAGGATAAAAGGGTAGTTTACTCTTGTCATTTTTCGGTTTTTTGAATTTTTCTCGAAACTCCCTTGAAGAATTTTTTTGAAACTTTAAATATTTATTGTACGACTAAATAGGTATAAAAAAGTTCTCCAACGATTTTGGCTAAATCTTCTGTGAAGGGCACTTTATACTTGTCAATTTTCGGTTTTTTCAATTTCTTTCGAAATCCACTTCACGATTTTTTTTTAAACTTTGAATATTTATTCTCCTATTGAATATGTATAAAAAAGTTTTGTAACGTTTTGGGCTAAATCTTCTGTGAAGGATACTTTATACTTGTCGATTTTTGGTTTTTTGTATTATTCTCGGAGTTCGTTCCAAGAATTCTATTTAAACTTTGAAAATTTATTGTGCAATTAAATGTGTATAAAAAGGTTTGTAACGTATTCGGCTAAATCTTCTGTGAAGAGCACTTTATACTTGTGGTTTTTCGGTTTTTGAATTTTTCTCAAAATTTGCTATAAGAATTTATTTTAGTTAAATTTAGAATATATATTCTACCATTGAATTAGTATAAAATAAACTTTTCTATCGTTTTTTGCAAAATCTTCTGTGAAAGGCACTTTGTATCATTCTTCAATTTTTTGAATCTTTCCCGAAATTTGCTCTTTCGTTCTTGAACGTTCTTAAACTTATTTCTGTACGCCTCTGGTGTCTTCTTCTGAAATAAAAGTGATTATCGTTCAACTGCAGAGTAAATATTTTTTCCTGCAATAACTCAATTCGACAATGGGCAACGCGTAAAAGGAATACATACATAATTGGTTTTTTTAACGACGCGTTTCGGCCGCTCTTCTCTCTATCGCTCTCTCACGCTTGACGTCTCCTTTTCGTCATTATCCGTCCATTATGGGTTATTATCGAACAGGAGAAACCTATGATAGGAAAAAACTCTTATTACTGCTTCGGCGAGGCTGCTTTTTTGTCTACGTCGCCGTATCGAATTGATCGTCGCTACTTAATGCATAGACGAGAGAGAAAGAGAGATACAAAGAGAGCCCGTAACAATGTGAAAAGTACTACTTACGAATTTTACATTAAGTCGATGCGTCGTTGCTTCATAGAATAATAGCGGGAGAGGCACTTTTTGTGTGTTTAAACTGTAGGTATAATTTATTGTAGGAACATGTCGTTACCTACAACTCACGAAGTTGTTACGACCGACAGGACCTAATAATTAAAAAGCCGCGCTTGGCAGCGACACCATTGGCGGGCGTCACTGACAGGGAAAGTCACAAAATTATGTGATAAGATGATTCAACGATATTGAGACTACAAGAGGCTCAACAACTCAACAACATTGAAAATTTTTGATGTGATATACGTCTTATATAAATCGATGTGCCGGCCACCTGCCGGTTCACAAAACATTGTAACGTCACGACAGACCCATGCGTGCGAGCTAGAGTGAGAGCGACGACAATATGCAGAGATCTACCTTGGCCTTGCGACGCATCCATCTCTTTCACACGACAGCGTCCGAGCGAAAGCTCGATTTGGCGATCGGCTCGGTTCGCGAGCGCGACGGAAGGGGACGAAGGGGTACGCGCTACGCGCGTTCTGATTGCACTGTTTCCACTCCGGCGACAGCAGTCAGCACAGCAGTAAGCACACTATTATTTATAAAGGTATCTGAATATTTACTGTGCATACCATTGCTTATTACTATTACGAGAACAATTGCGGCAATAAGGTATTCAATTCTTGCATTCTAATAGATCGATTAGCTATATAATCTCATATATTTGTTCTTGCATCGGTCAATGAGTACAGTAATTTTACGGTTATGTTACGATTTCGACTAAAACATTATGATGAATGATATAAATGATCATGTAAAAAGTCGACTGCTTTCATTTAGTATTTAATGAAAACAATTATCCAAGGTTCAAGATTGATGTTCAACTTCACACATGTCATAACAACGTGTCTTTAATGACCAGTTGGACCGGCCAACCGCAGTGCGAAAAAACCTTCTAATGATAATTTAGTGATAATAATTCTATTTTTTTTTTAAGGACATTAATTCTAGCTATCCAAACCTCGTTTTCTCGAAAAGCAATACACTGACTTTGTTAAGAGATCTTTCTTTTCAAACGTTCTGCAAACTAGCCCTATAATTTACATCCCCTTTCAACGCTTCGCCCTTGCGTATTATCACACGCCTATCGTTAGGCGTTGTTATACCTTCTCTGTTATTGACTCTTCTCGATTTTTTTATCGTTTTTCCATTTCTGTTTTTCGGCGCCGAAGGCCGCTTATTAGAGACCGTTTGTTCGCTGAACACAGAAGACGAAGACGAAAGTGAAGAAGACAAAGAAGACTTTAATTTCCACCATGTGGCCCGATTGGTTCCGTGGAAAGAGAAGACGATTGAGACATCATCAAAGGGGAGGCGACGAGCCAGTGGCGTGCCACACGGCGCGAAAATGGGACGAGAAACGAGTTTAATAAGAGTGGAATTGTGGGAGAAATTGAAGTAATCAGCGAAGCCAACGTATGACGGAGACGACTTTTTATTACTTTATCGTTGTGGTGAGATTTCTAAGACAGGACCACTCCGCAGACTTCTTCCTTTCCTAGACTCCGACGGTCTACTTCGAGTAGGAGGTCGACTTCAAAATTCATCACTCTCAATTAATTGTTAATTGGGTTTAAATGAGTCAGTGCAAATATATACTATATATATAATAATAATATATAATATACAAATATAATAATTACCACTTTAAAGAAAGTAACGACTTCCTCATAACGGAAGTACAATCAATAATGATTTATACTTAGACCTCGAGTTATTCAGTCAAATAAGCTACAAATACGTGTCAAATACACGTCTTCCTATTAGTCAGCCGCTTCTAGTGATCGCCAGGGACCTCCAATTCCATGTCTAATCGTGCGTGGCACTCCATCAGTTCCAGAAGAGCACCAACACATCACCATATGAGATCTGAGACCAAACTCGAGAGTTATTCAGTCCAATAAACTACAAATACGTGTCAAATACGCGTTTTCCTATTAGTCAGCCGCTTCTAGTGATCGCCAGGGACCTCCAATTTCATGTCTAATAGTACGTGGCACTCCATGTGACTCCGATGAACACCTATACGTCAGTATTAGAGATCTGAGATCAAACTCGTTATTCAGTCAAATAAGCTGAAAATACGTGTCAAATTCGCGTCTTTCTATTAGTCAGCCGCTTCTAGTGATCGCCAGGGACCTCTAGTTTCATGTCTAATAGTACGTGACACTCCATCTGACCCCGATGAACACCTATACGTTAATATTAGAGGTCTGAGATCAAACTCGTTATTCAGTCAAATAAGCAAAAAATACGTGTCAAATTGACATCCTCCTATTCATCAGCCGCTTCTAGTGATCGCCAGTGACCTCCCATTCGATGCCTAATAGTACGAGACACTCCACCTGACCCAGATGAACACCTATACGTCAATATTAGAGATCTGAGATCAAACTCGTTATTCAGTCAAATAAGCTAAAAATACGTGTCAAATTGGCGTCCTCCTATTAGTCAGCCGCTTCTAGTGATCGCCAGGGACCTCCAATTTCATGTCTAATAGTACGTGGCACTCCATGTGACTCCGATGAACACCTATACGTCAGTATTAGAGATCTGAGATCAAACTCGTTATTCAGTCAAATAAGCTGAAAATACGTGTCAAATTCGCGTCTTTCTATTAGACAGCCGCTTCTAGTGATCGCCAGGGACCTCCTATTCGATGTCTAGTACGTGGCACTCCATCTGACCCCGATGAACACCTATACGTCAATATTAGAGATCTGAGATCAAACTCGTTATTCAATCAAATAAGCTAAAAATACATGTCAAATACACGTCTTCCTATTAGTCAGCCGCATCTAGTGATCGCCAGGGACCTCCAATTCGATGTCTAATAGTACGTGGCACTGCATCTGACCCCGATGAACACCTATACGTCAATATTAGAGATCTGAGATCAAACTCGTTTTTCAGTCAAATAAGACAAAAATACGTGTCAAATTCGCGTCTTCCTATTAGTCAGCCGATTCAGGTGATCGCCAGGGACCTCTAGTTTCATGTCTAATAGTACGTGGCACTCCATCTGACCCCGATGAACACCTATACGTCAATATTAGAGATCTGAGATCAAACTCGTTATTCAATCAAATAAGCTAAAAATACATGTCAAATACACGTCTTCCTATTAGTCAGCCGCTTCTAGTGATCGCCAGGGACCTCCAATTCCATGTCTAATCTTACGTGTCACTCCATCAGTCCCAGAGGAAAACCTAGACATCACCATTTGAGATCTGATACCAAACTTGAGACTTAGAGTTGTAATAGTAATAAAATTCTGATTTACTTAATTTGTAGTTATTATCTTTAGCCACCCATTAATATTGATGGAATATATGGAACTTTTCGTAAATATTCATCAAACAAATCAATAAGCTCTTTTCGAGAGTAGTTTCGTTTTGTAAAGGAACTGTTAAGAAGTGTGTAGTCAAAATATTAATTGAGCATTAGTTGGGCTTCTGGGATTGAAATTTAAACACTGCCCAAAAATCGTGATGTAAGACACTCTAAAGGTATTTTAGGTATTTGAGAAAAGAAATCAGTGCCCGCCGAAAATTACAGTAAGAGATACAGTTCTGCGAATGTGTTACATTGAGAAAAGTGGTAAAATTTTTTTAACCAAAAGTTTATGCGAAGAAAGGCTATTTTAAAAGTCAATGTTTGGCTTCGAAAAATCAATGATTGATTTTCGTTGAATTAACAAAAAATTTGAAGATTGTTTAATTAATTAAATTAATTTTTACGTTATATTGATGTTTGAAATACTTAATTTTAATGTCCAGTGTTCACTGTTCGGTGGCCCATTTATTGGTCCAATAATTCATAATATTGTAACGCGAAATGTAAACAGCAGCGCGCAACGTGTTTACTCTTATCGGACCACGGCGGTCACTTCAAAGCGCTCCGTTAAGTGGGCAATAAAAAAAACGTCCCTAACGTTCCGGCAACATCTTATTAAGGAAAGGATGATTTATTACCTTCTGGGCGTTTCTAGATAAACATTATTAGGGAAAAGAAGGATCGAGTTCTTTCGGGAATCATCGCGAATACAATTGAGACATGTATATACTAAGCGGGCTTGCGGTCGGAGAGATTAGATTAGACGTGAAACCGCGAGTGAATAAACAGTGCGAAAAACGGACAAGCGAATTGTACAAATAAATTAAAAAGTTAAGTATGTTATATAAATTAATTAGTTTAGAAATAGTTTAGATAAATTAAGTAGTGTGTAGTGGATAATTAGAACAGTGTAAATAAATTAGAAATAAACGTTACAATATTAATGTTTGCAAAATTGACATCAATTCGTTAATTTTACGTACAAAATTATTTTCTGTGTGAGTTCCACATAAGCACAATTGTGTTTCAAGGGGAATAAATCGATGTCCTGCTTGATGTAGCAAAAGAAAAACCCGAACATGCCTAGACCAGAGAGCTAACAGCACTCCTTCTCCATACGTCCGTTCGCATCATTTTATAGAGAAATATTTTATCCTACGTCATTTACCTTACAATCTAATCAATAATCAGCTCCGAAAGATCTCTACTTTGCTCTTCTCTACACTTCCACAAATCCATGTCACGCATAAATCGTTGTCTCCTTTTACCTGTGCCAAGATAGATGGTCTCCTGCTTCTCCGTTTCATTTTCTCTTTCTCTTTCTCTCTCTCTCGGACGTATTATGTTAAACTCCATTTCGACTTCGGGAGAAAAATAACGGACGCGGCGAGATCAAGGCGACACCTCCGAAACCGTAGAATGCTACGAATCCGTCCGGATTCTGTTCCACGCGTTCCCAAAAAGGATTTCGTATGTAATGCTCAACGGATATTAATTAATTATCGATAAGATTCGGATATTGACTAATTCGTAAATGTGTCTCGTTCGATATCGACGCCAAAATGGAACTGCTAGGCTCATACTGCAGATGTTCATTTCTCGCAAGAACAGTTTTAAAATTAAATTACGGCTTAGTTTAAATGATTAATGAGTATCCTGAAAGATTACGCTGACGTTAAATATTACGAAAGTAAATGGCTGACAACATTTTAAAAATACGCGAACTACCCAAAACTGAAACATTTTTTTCTATGTTCCGGCACTAAAATGACCGAAAACAGTGCTTTAATGAGGCTTATTAAAGCATTGTTTTAGGTAATATTTTTTGTTGGGTTGGTAACAAGCTATTCCCTAATGCCCTCTGTGTGAAAAATGAAAAATGGTGTGAAAATTGACAGATGTCTAGGAAACCGCAGTAATACCAACTTAAATGTTACGATAAAAAATTCCCCAGATAAGAAATTTTTGATTATTTTAACATAAATAAAAATGAAATGAAAGCCGCAACATAGAACATTTTGTAAAGTGCTCGTTCCAATATGACGTCTTTTGCAAATTGTACTTTAAACTACTTTTAACTGCCATTAAGCGCAAGTGCGGATCCAAGGGAGGGGGGTCGGTAAAGGCGATGCCCCCCCCCCCCCATAAATCACTTGTTTTCTGAAATCCCGATTTCCATTACATCAAATATTTTTGGTATTATCAATTATTTTATTAATGGAACTATCGAAATACTGAAACCTAATTGAATAAACTGATTTTCACCTATACAACGCAAATGCAAATTTAGTTTATTTACCATTAACAAAATTTGAAATCGATAGATTTTGCTTCCGGTAAATTTTGCAGGGAATTTAGATTCACCAGCTTTCAAAATTAAATTAAAGATTAATTATTAATGATTAAATGATAAATTTGACAGCTTCGCGCCGAAGCACGAAACACATAAGTCATTGACAGCAATTATTTGTAACAATTTTGTTTAATTTTATTAATTAATTGTTAATTATTGTTTATTATGGTAATTTTTTTTTAAATAATGGCGGAAGCTGTTACATGCTTGCAACTTTCAATAAATATGTCAATTATGTCTTCGTTAACGCGCAAATCTGTCTATTAAGAACACCTTTAAGGCTTAATACTATTTGATCCTATTCCCATGTACCAAAATGGCTCATCCAATGTTAATTTTTTTTAACACAGCTTATATTTGTGAAATTGTTGTGGAAATAAATTATTATTCTATTTTTAGACGTCAGGAAAAGTAGTATTTTTGTGGGTGTTTTGTGAATATGTTGTCTTGTCTTGTCTTATTAAGTTAACGTCTCTTTTACGCTGCCAAGGCCAATTTGGACGGGACCTACAGTTTAACGTGGGCTCCGAACCACGGTCCTCGAGCACGGTTGTACCCCCTTAAGGCTCTCACCCCAGTTGATCCACTCCGTGCTCTACCGACTCAGGGTGTGTGTATCCTAGTCCCGCCCTCCTATACAGGATATCCGATCCTATCCGGCCTGGTTACCGGCGTGAATTAAAGTCACTAAATGAAGAAAGTACCGCAATGGGCGGCCATATTGTGTCCGCGCCGCGCCGCGCGAAATTCAAAATAGAAAACAAAAATTTGCTCGTTTTAGAAGATAAAACAACAACTTGGTATTTTTATTCCCAAAAAGTAAAAACGAAATTTCGCAAGAGAAAAATGTACATAAAAATTAATTTACAACTATATACAATAAAATAAACAAATATGACAACACTATGACACATAACCCACAATCCACAAAACACAACAATAGGCATGAAACAGGCAGATTGTAGTTGTAATCCGCCATATTGTGTCCGAAAATGTACTTCTCTCTCTAACACGTTGGGACATTGAATTGCGGTACTTTCCACATTTAGTGACTTTAGCGTGAATAGGAACGGGATTTTGGATACATTTTACACACTTCCCGCAACACACACAACATCCATGGATTACGTGGGATTCGAACCCACGACGACAGTGTCCGCCTGATTCAAGGCCCGCGCCTTAAACCACACGACCACCGCCGCCCCTTGTGAGTATGTTAACAATTGAATGCTCGACTATACTGACACTTCACTTACATTTACAGGACTTCTACGTAAAACTATTTGCTTATAACGGCGATATAACATCGTAGACGTTCGATTACCCACCGCCGATTCTTTACTGTTTTGTGGTTAGGTTGACGTACTGTCACCTATTTTTTTATGTTCCATATAAAATATAGACTTTGACTACCTAAGTGCTGACGTCACGCGAGGGGGGCGGAGCTTCCAAACCTTTCCAAACAAATCGAGAAAGCACGCAATTTGTCCGTAAGAAAGTTTTAATTCTACATTTATTCCTAATGTTGTTGTAAATAAGAGTTGCCAGGATATAGTTTGTTCAAACCTATGTTATCACCAAATATTTCTAGATAGGTAAGTAGTATAATGTAGTTTTGGCCCATATTATATATTATAGGTTATATTATCGTTTTATTTTCATAAAAACTTATCATTTTTGTTAAGTTTGATGGTGCTGCTGTGTTTAAAGACCGTTTTTAGGCTCGTGGTCAATATCTATAGTCATGGTTATGTGTTTTGTGCCTGACTGTAAGCACTACAGTGACCAAAACGTTTGTAAATTTTTTACATTCGGAGGCAAGATCGAGAACCTTCAAAGCACTCCCTTAGTTTGCAGTTGTCATATTATAATGCCCAAAAAGAGCCAGCGCAGCAATATGATGGCATTTTGTACCCCTCGGGCAGGTACAAGTAGCCGAAGTAATCTCTCCTGATTTATTTAGCGTAAACTGCAATAGGAACATTTAATAAGATAAATATCTATAAAATCTATGGGAAGCAGAATACCTACCTGTACTCTATATATTTTATCCTTCATGATGACATGTATTTCCCCTCTAATAATCATAAAATCAGCATCAAACTCCATGCTTTTTACATGATTGGATTCCAATGCATTTTCACCCATTTTTTATCATTTTATTCTCGTCTTCAAAAAACTCAATAATGTCGCTGATCTTCAAAACATGTTTGGATGCCTTTTTCAATCAAAATTCTGACTTCAAATGGTTTTATTTAACTAAAAAGTACACAAAATAAATCACGCTAGTAAATAAAAACATAACCTCAAAAAAGTAAAATGAGCGAAAAATAATAATTAGACTTACCTTTTATCACAAATACTTTGTTAAAACGTTGAACCGTCCTAAGTTTTCACCAAATATTGACCTGGCCACTCTTATTCACGTCAAAACTCATAACAAACTTAAAAATAAAATCTTCTTATGAGAAAATTGCACGCTTTGTTTGGAAAGGTTTCTTAGTTCCGCCCATTTGTGACGTCAGGCTTAGGTAGTCCATTGCAATGATGGGCTCGGAATGTGGGACAATAAGAAAAGTATGTATTATATATTTTAAATGAGTTGTCGCAAAATGTGTGCAATATAGTGAAATACTGTACAGTACGGTAATATATATTGCAGTACCTATATATGTATTACAGAATATTAGTAGCCGGCGACAACTGCAGTAAGAGGTACAAGTAATTCAGGAAAAACATCTTTTTTCCAAAAAACTAAAAGGTAATGCGAAAAAATAAGTTTCCCATTGTTTTCCACGTCTTTTGATTGACTAATTGTGATATTTGGTGAGTGAGTTACCAATTACCTAATATTAAATATAACGATTTATTAACTAATACTGACATTATTTTTAAATGATCTACCGCGGCGGGGTGTTAAGGAAAAGTACAACGTGCGGCAACATCTTATTAAGGAAAGAATTATTTATTACCTTCTGGGCATTCCTAGATAAACATTATTAGGGAAAAGAAGGATCGAGTTCTTTCAAGAAGGACCTCGAGACATAATGGAGGACTATATAATGACGGGCTTGCGGTCGGAGAGATTAGATTAGACGTGAAGCCGCGAGTCAATAAACATTGCGAAAACCGGACAAGCGAACTGTACAAATAAATTAAAAAGTTAAGTGTGTTATATAAATTAATTAGTTCAGAAATAGTTTAGATAAATTAAGTAGTGTGTAGTGTATAATTAGAACAGTGTAAATAAATTAGACATAACCGTTACAGTACCATCGCCCACGCAGAGAACGTTGCAAATCCTTTATGTAACAATTATGTATTGTTTTCTAAATCGCCTGCACACATACACACACATGTATCACTTACAACAAAAGGCATTTGCGTTCATTCATAATTCAGAAGAGGGAAATTACATTATAAATTGAGCTATTTACATAACAAGCGAGATCGAATGGAAGTTTTAAGCAACTGAAAGCGGTGCTATTTGTAACTTCTTTCGCGATAACATCGAAGAAACAAGAAACAGCTACCGTTAAGGACAATGACAAATAAATGGGTCCAAAAACATATGGGGAATTAATGAACGCTGACAGCGTCGTACGTCTTCCGCCCGACGTAGGGTTAAATTATTATAAGTAATTAGTAATAATTACTTGCTTTCCAATTGTAATTGACTAGTAATTCAATTAGTCGTTTCGGTACAATTACAATTACATTCTAGAAAAGTGCTTTTAAAATTTTTAATAGGTAATATGTAAGTAGCTTAAAGTTGCTTATTGTGGGTTCTGACTACCTGGTTTCTTTAACGCAACTCTATCCCTGTTCCAACCAGTGATTAGCATTAACGATTATCTTTAACTGTCCTATTAGGGTCGTGTTTCTAGGAAACGGCTCATTTCGGATGATTGTTGGGGATGGTTGTTTACAACACAAACTAAAATCGGCTGAATTAGAGTTTTTGCAAGAATATTTTATTGCTATGGAACCATTGGCTTCAGCTATTGATACTTTCAGGGAGAAAGCCAGTTGTATATATAGGTTATGTTTTGCCAAATATTTTTCAGTTAATCCATAACGGACAAAAGTTTTGTAATTTGAAATTTTGTGTTGAGCTCCGGAATTCGTTTATATTAAATGTTAAAAAACGATTTTCACATATTCTAGATTTCAGTCAGTCGTCCAGCAGACAATACACTTTGGCAACTTGTTCGGTACCATTGTTTAAACTGAACTGGATCAATTCTGATACAGATAAAGGAAACTATGTTACAATTAGAGAACTCTTCATGAGTGAAGTTCAAAAAAACTTTTTGCTTTCAAATGATGAACAAATTCTTTCTATCTGATCCTATTTCAAAAGCAAATGTAATTGCAATTACAATCGCATATTTTGTACCTAAATGTAATTGTAATTAATTACTTACTGTGAATGTGAAGTAATTTTAACAAAACTGATTATAAGTACATGTTACATGTAATACACTTTTTATCGCTAAATATGGCAACTAATAGAATCTGAATTCGAATGGGAAAAAATAAAGCGATGATTTACGACGTGCCAATTATTACATATGAATCTTTTAATGTGAGTGAACTTTGGGCGGTGTCTGTGTGAATTATACGCCTGTTTGTTTATTACAAAAAAATCGTGGTTATTTATTTAAGCCACGTCGCAGCGTGATACCGTGTTTTCGTGTGGGATACATGTGTGTATAAATTTTTTCTTGATAGGTAATTTAGTTGTGTTTTACGGCTCGATCAAAATGAACGGATGATTTATGGAAAATAGCCACCGATGGAACGTCGGGCGCTGAGCTTTTCCGCTACGCTTGGGAAATCAAACGTATGACGTTTAGCTGAGTATGTCTCGATTATTCTCTCGTTTCCCGATGAAGATCCGAGATTAGATCGACGTGGGTACCGCTGTCGTACAATTAAATGAGTGTTTCGCATCACCTGACGCGGATTTATCTCTTAATTGTATTTATCTGAAAGTGACGGACTCGCGTCGATTTCTTCTAGAGAAAAGTATCATTTCTATAAAAAAAATGGTCATATTAGATTGTCATCAAAGGGAGGAAAAAATGTATTGTATTTTGTTTGAATTTGCTTCCTTTTTTTATAAGAACAAATGCAATTTTTCAAGCGAAGCTTCTATTCTAAATACATTCTAATGGTCTACCTAAGCCTGACGTCACAAATGGGCGGAGCTAAGAAACCTTTCCAAACAAACCGAGAAAGCGTGCAATTTTCTCATAAGAAGATTTTATTTTCAAGTTTGTTATTAGTTTTGACGTGAATAAGAGTGGCCAGGTCAATATTTGGTGAAAACTTAGGACGGTTCAACGTTTTAACAAAGTATTTTTGATAAAAGGTAAGTCTAATTATTATGTTTCGCTCATTTTACTTTTTTGAGGTTATGTTTTTATTTACTAGCGTGATTTATTTTGTGTACTTTTTAGTTAAATAAAACCATTTAAAGTCGAAATTTTGATTGAAAATGGCATCCAAACATGTTTTGAAGATCTGCGACATTATTTTGAGTTTTTTGAAGACGAGAATAAAATGATAAAAAGGGGTGAAAATGCATTGGAATCCAATCATGTAAAAAGCATGCAGTTTGATGCTGATTTTATGTTTATTAGAGGGGAAATACATGCCAACATGAAGGATAAGGATATATAGAGTACAGGTAGGTATTCTGCTTCTCATAGATTTTATAGATATTTATCTTATTAAATGTTCCTATTGCAGTTTACATTGCTTTTCCTATTTGCGTTTCCTATTGCAAAAAAATAGAATAGTAAGTGATAGAACCAAAAATTTGATGAAGGAGAGAAGAGAATTGCAGAATAAATACGACGTAAACTTCCTAAAACTGAAGCAACTTAACAAGGATATAACTAAAGCTATTCGTAAAGATATCAGAACATTCAACATTCAACAATGAAATGGTTACCAAAACAATCGAAGAAAATAAAAGCTTGAAAGTGCTTAGGCAGAGACTCTCCAAAGGAAAGAAAGAAATTTGTAAACTACGAAATAAAGAAGGCCGAATTACAACTGATAAAAAAGAAATTCTGAAAATAGTAGAGGAATTCTATAAAGAGCTATACGCCACAGATGAAACGGAAATTATCCGCGATCCGATTCCCAAGATCCTGAATCAGGGCTCAGAGGAAATCCCAGAAATCACACTTCATGAGATACAAAAGTCGATTTTTGAAATGAAAAACAACAAATCCCCCGGAGAAGAGGAGTGGTCATTGAAGCCCTTAAACTGGGTGGCGAAAAGCTATTGCAGAGTCTCAAAGTTCTGTTTAATGAGTGTCTTATACAAGGCAAAACACCACAACAATGGACCAATGCAACCATTACCTTAATACATAAGAAAGGTGACATAACCAATCTTGCAAATTACCGTCCTATCAGTCTGCTCTCTCACGTGTACAAGCTATTCACTGGAATCATCGCAAATAGATTAAAAGCAAAACTAGACTTCTATCAGCCAAGAGAGCAGGCTGGGTTTCGACCAGGCTATGGCACGAATGATCATCTCCAAGTCCTGAAGAATCTTATAGAAAAGTCCATTGAATACAACAGACCACTTGTCCTGATATTCGTGGATTACGAAAAAGCCTTTGACACTATAAACCAGTATCAGATGTTAAAGTCACTCTCTGACTGTAGAATAGACCATCGATATACCCTAGTAATAGAGTCTATATATAAAAATGCTACAGCTAACGTAAAACTGCAGGAAACAACAAATGAATTCAAAATAAATAGAGGAGTCCGGCAGGGGGACACTATTTCGCCGAAACTGTTTACGAACCTGCTTGAATATATGTTTAAATCGCTGAAGTTAGAAAATCTAGGAGTAAACATAAACGGTGAAAGCCTGACACATTTGAGATTTGCAGATGACATAGTTCTAATATCAGATCGCCTCGACCATGCTATGAACATGCTACATCAGATAAACTCTGCTTCCCATAAGGTCGGACTAAAAATTAATGTGACAAAAACCCAACTAATGACCAACCTTGTACTCGGCGAAGGAGTATACATAGATGGCATCCAAGTGGAAGAAACTACCTCATACAAGTATCTTGGCCACGAAATCCGTATAAACAGAGATAATCAAACCTGCGAATTGCTTAGGCGAATAGGATTAACTTGGGCCGCATTTGGGAACTTAAGACACATATTAAAGTCAGACTTACCAATTTGTCTGAAGAGAAAGGTCTTCAACCAATGTGTCCTGCCTGTCCTAAGTCCTAACTTATGGTGCTGAGACCTTAACATTAACAAAAAAGGCTGTACAGAAAATCAAAGTGGCACAACATGCAATGGAAAGGTCAATGCTGGGATTGACCCTCAGAGATCACATCACAAACGCTGAGCTACGTAGAAGAACCAGAGTGATTGATGCAGTAGAAAGAATAGCAATCCTAAAGTGGAATTGGGCGGGACACATTGCGAGAATGCAGGACAACAGATGGACCAAGAGGATCATAGAGTGGAGGCCTAGACAGGATGCATACAGAAGCAAGGGACGACCACCAACTAGATGGTCCGATGATATTAAACGTATCCACACAAAATGGATACAAGAGGCACAAAATAGGACGATGTGGAGGCAATCAAGGGAGGCCTATGTCCAGCAGTGGACGAATATGGGCTGAATGATGATGATGATGATGATGATGATTGCAGTTTACACTGAATAAATCAGGAGAGATTACTTCGGCTACTTGTACCTACCCGAGGGGTACAAAAAATGCCATCATATTGCTGCGCTGGCTCTTTTTGAGCATTATAATATGACAACTGCAAACTAATTAAGAAGTGTTTTGAAGGTTCTCGATCTTGCCTCCGAATGTAAAAAATTACAAATTTTTGGTCACTGTAGTCTTTGGTTACTACTTTGCTTACAGTCAGGCACAAAACACATAACCATGACTATAGATATTGACCACGAGCCTAAAAAACGGTCTTTAAACACATCAGCACCACTAAACTTAACAAAATTGATAAGTTTTGATGAAAATAAAACGATAACATAACCTATAATATATAATATGGGCCAAAACTACATTATACTACTTACCTATCTAGAAATATTTGGTGATAACATAGGGTTGAACAAACTTTATCACAATATATAGCTGGCCACTCTTATTTACAACAAAATTAGGAATAAATGTAGAATTAAAACTCTCTTACGGACAAATTGCGAGCTTTCTCGATTTGTTTGGAAAGGTTTGGAAGCTCCGCCCCCTAGCATGACGTCAGCACTTAGGTAGTCTATTGTAATACTATATAGGTATCTATTCTAAATGCTTTTCTATTTACTTGATTGCTTATTTTCTGATGATGTGTAGAGTGGTACTGTTTATGTTATGGATGTGATTTAGGTCAAATTTCACAAAATTGTCCTATATTCACTGCAATGGTGTAAACCTTGACTTTACATTTCTTTGTTTTTTGTTTTCCCGTCAGATAATATTCTGTATTCTCTAAATGTTGCACCCTCCACCATTAGTACAGAGGTTTTCCTTTTTCACTAAGCATTTCCAAACTTTTTTTTTAAATTATTATACTTTCTCTTATGAAGTTCAAGGAGAAACTAACTTTTTTTAAAAAAACATTTACCTACCAAACTGTTTTTGGGAATCCTGGCTTTAGAATCTCTTAATTACATTAATTAATAATTATTTTGACATCAATATTTCAATTGCTTTAAATACCCAGATCTCGATTAATATCATATGAGACCATTCCTATAAATTACCACACGCTTTTTAACCTCCATCCCTTAGAATGGATTAGAATTAGAAGTTCAAGGAGAAACTAACTTTTTTTAAAAAAACATTTACCTACCAAACTGTTTTTGGGAATCCTGGCTTTAGAATCTCTTAATTACATTAATTAATAATTATTTTGACATCAATATTTCAATTGCTTTAAATACCCAGATCTCGATTAATATCATATGAGACCATTCCTATAAATTACCACACGCTTTTTAACCTCCATCCCTTAGAATAGCAATTTGAATAACTCCCAAAATTACACGATTCTAAGTCACCTAGTTTTAATTCTAATCTTCTCTTAAGTATAAGAAACCAAATGTTTAAACGTGCTTTCTGTTTATTCAGATTTATGTTTAAAAAAATGTGGAGCAGCAAAACATATTGCAAGGTAGAACACATTGAAACAAAGCGCTAAACAACACAACAAACAAAACAAATCGCTAAATGACCCACAGAAGCGGTTTGTAACCTATGTGGTCTTTTGAATTAGTCTTTCTACTCGTACCAACATAATTAGCATTATGTTAGTTTTCAATTTGTCCTATCGTTTTGTTTTTGTTTTAAATTTTGTAGCCAAGGTGGAGTCTGAACTACACTATGATCATCTCGCTTCCCAAAAAATACAACCCTATAGATAATTTTTTAAACATGATTGGGTTATTTTGTCGATACTTCAACAATTAGACTTTATTTTAGAATTATACCTAACAATTTGTGGGGCACAAACTACTTTTACACATCCGGCCTTGGAAATTAAGCTAAACAAGTTAAAGCTAAACAAGTTAAGTTAAACAAGTTAAGCTAAACAAGAAAAACTATTCATACATTTTATTTATAAGAAATAAACTCTAGTCTTTAAACATATATTTGCAAAGTAAACACCCAATAACAGTAAAAATATTTCAAAGGTTCATTTGATTACGTTTAGCTTATCACAGTTTCGATATGAATTTCGGAGCCAATCCGGTACCTTCGGCCACTGAACTCTCTTCGGTGGGCTCGATGAAAAAATCCAACCTCAAATCATCGTTATATTCGGGATTATATGCGTACTGTTTAAAATCGGTCACTCCACATTTCCTGAGCACATCATCGTCGATAAAGAAATTTCCGGTGCACTCCCTAGGGTTCTGCAGTAGAATCGCGTAGGCAGCATCCGCCATTATATCAGCTTTCCTAGAGTAATCGTTGGCTTCAGGACCAGACAGGAACTCTATGGCAGCTGTTTGTATCATCGTCCTCGGCCACAGAGCGTTGACGGCTATGCCGCTATCTTTAAACTCCTCGTGCATCCCCAGGACACAGATCGACATCCCGTATTTCGCCATGGAGTAAGCGACATGATTACTGAACCACTTGGATTTCATATTTAACGGTGGCGACATGTTCAGTACGTGAGCGTGCCTGCTCTTCCTCAAATAAGGCAAGCACAACTTAGTAACCAGGAATGTACCTCTCGTGTTGATGTTCTGCATCAAATCGTAGCGCTTCATATCGATGCTCTCCGTGTCCACTGGAGCTATGGCAGAAGCATTGTTCACCACGATGTCTATTCCACCGAAAGCTTTAACAGCGCTTTCGACGGCGTTTCGTACAGCTCGTTCATCTCGTACGTCCACGACACACGGCAGGGCCTTACCGCCAGACGCTTCGATTTCCTTACAGGCCGTGTAGATAGTCCCAGGGAGCTTCGGATGGGGCTCGCTCGTCTTAGCTGCGACTACGATGTTCGCGCCATCCCTGGCCAGTTTCTTCGCTATGGCCAAGCCTATCCCACGACTCGCGCCAGTGATGAACACCGTCAAGCCCCTTAGTTCACCGGTATTCTTCATTTTTCTCACTTACTAGCTACAATTAAACCTTAGGATTGAAGAGATTGAACTGTACTGAAGTCGAAATGAGTTGCAAAATTGGACTAGAGGTTAAAGTTCAAATGTGGTATCAGATTAAGACTTGTTTACCTCGGTATAAAAAATTCACATCATTATAATAATCTTATTGCTCTGTTGGAACCATTGGACTTTTGGAACCACAGTTTGTTGGAACCTTGATCTGACGTCTGTGATCTGACATCTGGCTGGCTGGCGCTGGCACTCTATTTTTAGGTTATATTCACAAAACATATCTTTCTTATCTCTTACTCTTATTCTTGTTCTTTAGTTCTCTGCTATGAAATTATATGTAATTTTATTTCTTATCTATTATTATATGTTATTATTTATATTACTTTATATCAATTCAAGGCATCCATGTTCATCTGATGTGCATCGAGATTTGTTTTGATTTACCTGTATAAACTATTATAAAACCGTTGAATCCGAGCAGTGCCGAGTGGTGTCATCTATTAGACAAAATTAGTCGATATTACAGATTCCATTCTGATCCCAAATGAATTGTCAAAAGTCTGTTTGCAAACAAATCAATAACCTTTTATCGTGGCCCTGGCTTGTCTTGTGTAATGTGTTAGTATACACTTTATGAACTATTAGGTTTCTCAGAAACGTGGTTAATTGAATTAGTACATTAAGAGTAGAAATGACCGAGTTACAGAACAACCTCCCCCCCGGGTGGGACTGCAAGTTGGACGATAGATCAGGGAAATAGTAAGATACACCTTTACCCTGAATGTGCGGTATTACCACTATTTTACCTATTTCTAGTTATTACATCAATCACTTCACGAAGACCACCACTTGGGAGGATCCTAGTTCTCGGCACAGGCCGTTTCCGACCGGCCAAAGGCCCTTCGTCAACATACAAACCGAACACATACCCTTGCAGGTATTTGCACGCCCCTTTACGAGTTTTCTAAACGAGTGTGTTATATGAACCTTTTTCTCACATGCTGCTTCACCTGGATGTCTCCTTGTGCATATTTAAATCACTTTTTTGTGTAAATAGCACGGATCGCCAGATTTACGACGAAATTATGTTTACCCCAGTCAGACCTCCCCAATTGTAGCATTTCAAATGCCGACTGCGAGCCCAAAGAGCGTCCCCCCTTTTCATCAGGTACATCACACATTCACACACACATTTATTTGTCAAATGCATGTTATCATGAAAATTTTGCTTCATTTCAATACTCTAACTGTTACATTCCGAAAAGGACCTGAAACCGAAAATGAGCCCGCTAAGTGTAAAATCCTCGAAAGTCCAAGACACCTCCTTCACCAACGTTTCAGACACGGAGGAGATCGTCGCCAGGATATCAGCCATGTTTCCGACCGTCTCAGAGACTCATATCAGGATATTACTAAAGAAGTAAGTATTGAATAGAACTGGTTTTGTGTAGCTTTATGTAATTGTGTACTTGTGGGGATAGTTTGGTTTAAATATATGTCTGCTGTCATGTATTTGGAATCAATTTTGTTGTAGTAAGGGGAAGCGATATTTGAAATTCATTATGGGATAAGTGACTGCTATTTTAATATGTTTTCCAGTGGTTTAAGGCACCTGCTATAAGTTGTACATTAGATTCTGAGTGTGACAGGTATACGGTCCAAATTAGAAATTCTGTTGAACGAGACCTTAATATTAATGTCTGTAATATTAAGTCGGATTTCTTGAGTCAAAATATGAAAAGCTTTAAATCTAACCATAAAAATTATTGTGTTATTGGCTTTGCCAGTCAGATTAGTTTGTTAATATTTATAAGGAGCTATCTTTTACACATTAAGATACCTTTCCTGCTCTGACTATTTGGGGATTCGGGTATTGGGAGACTTGTCTGATTTAAGTATTTTGCCAAAAACAACATACGGTCATGAAAAGTATGTTATTGATATTGAAAAAGAAGGGTTAGTTTAGTAGCATATAAAAAAATCGGTATTGTTCACGATTAATAATGATAACATATCGTGGGATAAGACTGATATTATATTGTGTGGATTGAACTTCACTTATGTTTTCAGTTGAGCCGCTTGCACGACACTAGAGCGCTTGGGCTAGTCTTGGGGGCCTCATTTTCTACACCCTAACACCATTTTGTTGCTTTCTAACCGTTTGCAGGTATCACGGGCGCGAGGCGCTCGTCGTGAGCGTGCTCCAGATCGAGAAGCACCCGATCACGACGCCGGGCCCGTTCGCCACACCCCCGCCGCAGAGGAACATCCACCAGCCGCTGCGGCCGCCCTCCGCGAGCCCCGCTGGCTCACCGAGGGTCGGCGAGGGCTTCCGCGCCTCGCCTCGGGCCCATTCCTCGCCCAAACTCAAACTGAGGTCTCGCACTCGCCGCACCACTTTGCAGTGGAACTCTTATCGGCTCGACCGTCGATACGACGTAGTCACGACCATCTTCTCAGCATATGAATGTTATAAGCAGACGTTAACCATTTCTTGCTATGGGTTGGAATTTTTACCCGGACATTGTTATAATCGCTAATTAAAAATTTTTCAAATCATTGGTTACGTTGTCCTTGTAACTTTCTTACAAAATTAATCATGATAAAGGTGCTGCAAAATTGACGTTCGGATGATAAAAGTTTTACTGCAATTGTTCTAACATTACATAACAGCTTTGCTTCAGCTTTCAATTGTGTCTAATTCTTTAATTGTGTGTTGTAAAAGGGGAAGTTTCTAGAGTTTTGTTGACCAGTTGATTGAACTCGGGTAAGCTTCTTTTTAAGGTAGTTACCAAGGCTTATTAATAATCTATTACGAGATTTGCTTTTTTTCTATACTAACATGAATAAATGAAAACTATTTCTTATTTTAAAACAGTTTGTATAGTTTTTAAAAGAATCGGAAGTGGAGACATTCTACTCTGGATGATCCAATTACCTTGTCGACAAGACAGTGTAAACCAAATTCGTCAATCTTGACTATTAAAATAAGTGGAAAGACAGCATTGTATATATAGTTAGTTATATTCTATTTCTAAGCATATAAGGCGATATGTACACATACATACCTACTTTTTTGTAAAAAATAATAAACATACAAATGCCTTCCATTTAACTTTGAGAAAAAAACTCCACAGAAACTCTGGATCGTCCCTACGTTTACACGCTTCTGCACACATTGCCCAAACCTTCGTGTGTATCCGGTTAACGTCGATCAGTTGCAGGTACATGAAGTCCGTCTTCCCGCAGGCGGATGAGACGATTATCCTGGAGGTGCTCCAGAATAACGAGAATAACATCCAGAAGACGTCCGACGCTCTGAAGGAGATGGGCTACGAACGTAAAGACACTGTCAAGATAGCTCAAACGAAGGCGGACGCGAAGAAGGAGGAGCAGCAGCGTCACGACCAGGAGAACGCCGAGAGGTGGGAGGTTAAACCGGAGCCGTCGCCGGCTAAAATAAAGACGGCCGATGAGAAGAGAAAAAGTGAGTAGTGGTGTGTACGAGTGTCCTGTACATGGTTTTAATGTGTTTTTGTTTCGTAGTGGTAGCGAATTTGCAGGAGAAGTACAAAGATGTTGCCGAGCACTTGATTTCGATCGCATTGGAGAGTGTCAATTTTGATGAGAGTCGCGCCAATCAGATTTTACAAATCATGATACAGGAAGATACTGTTAAAAACGAACAAGAGTAAGTGTTCTGTAACTAATCAAAGGTGTAATACAACTTCAGAAAGGATTTTAAGAGTGGCAATGAATGAAGTTTTGAGCTTGTTTAAATAGTGTAGCCCTATAGACTAATCTGCTGTCTGTACTTCTAACTTACAATTGTTCTATTTTACATATCTTTTCCATTTCTTTTTCCTTAATTCTTTGCTCTTTTACCTCTTTTTCTCCCATTGATAGAACATATTCTGAGATCTTTTTTAGCCATTCTCTATTTTCTATTCGCTTCACATGGCCAAGTTGCCAGCAATCTATTTTATCTACTGTATTATTCTTAACGTTTGCTCATTCCCGAACTACTTAATTTGTTATGCAGTATAATTGGTTTCAGTTTAGTTTTTTACAACAGTTTGCAGAATAACATGATAGGTGGTTATTTTTATCTTTAATCAGCTGATTATTCGGGGTTGTCCAGGTATATGTTATTATCAATCAAATAATTATTTCTATTGTAAAATAGAAGTCGTTTTATGAAGAGGTACTTACATTTTTAAGTAGGTACCTATACAAAATTTGAACCTGTTAAAAATTACAAACCATTAAGTAACACTCATAGGTACTTACGCCTAACTATCCTATACGAGGAAAATATAAATGTTAAAAATTGATTAGAATACTTACGTACGTTAAAATATCTGCCATTTTTCAATCAATATCAAGCATTGGTTGAATGGGTTTATCTGTTGAATTACCCAATTCCCCATGCCACATAAATGTATTATTTGCTGTAAGTACCCTGTGAAGAGCAAACTATACCGTCTCCTCGTTTTTAATTCCTAAATATTTTACTGTAAGTCTGTAAATGAGTTTAGTGCATTTTTAATGTAGATTGTTAGATTGTTGAAATACCTACTATGGTTTTCAGTTTCGGTATATGCATGTGAAAATATGCATTAGTAATTCCCACTGATTGTAAGATACAGTAATTAATACATCCTAAATTCACTACGATATTGCAATGTAATCAACAAATAATGCATTCTGATCTCATATCTACCTTAGCCAGCAGTTAAGAAAATCATTCTTCATGAATTGAACAATTAATTAAGATTTCCTATAGTGAAGTTTGAATATGAATGTTAAATTTTGAATAATTGAGTAACTGTATTTTTCGAGTCATGATTCATTACAAATCGATTCATACCTACTGCGTATTGATCTGAAAGAGATTAGTACTTTGATACATTATTTTACATTTTAGGAAAGAGATCGAAGTGGTCGATGCCCCATCTACTGATTCCAGCTTGCCGGTATCCCAAAGCCGGCAATCACTAAAATCGCTGTTAAAAGCTGAAAAGGAGCTCGAAAAGTTCGCCTTCAATAGGTAAACAAGGTACCTACTGTGTGGTGGAAGTTTGTTATTATGTATTTCTTTTAATGTAGACTGATCGAAGAAAATGGCGAGGTGGATTTTCGCTCTCCATATTTATCGAACACAGCTGGACCTAATCCTTCCAATGCAAAAGGCGCGAATGAGAAATTGTTGCTGTGAGTATTAAAATTTGTAAACGCTTTATTTTTTAAGTTGTGATTTTTCTTTAGTGAAGATTATGTGGATTGGGTAGGCCCTAATAAGGTCATAAGAAGAGGAGCGACTGGACTAGCGAGAGGCCCCAATGCCAGTCTGCTTTCGACAAGGACATACATGCCGAGGGGCCCCAATGAGGAACTGAGGAAGGGGCCGAAACTTGGCCTCGCCAAAGGTAGCATTTTCACTCAGTTAAAATCGAGCCTAGCCGGAGATTCCCGAGGAAAATAGCAGCGGTATATATGCACTTTGTTGTAATATGGATCTCTTTGAAAACAAAAACTTATTTATTTTTTTGTCTTCTCACAAAGAGAGAAGTTTGCTTATGCCATTAACTTACTTTAGTATTCATGATGTCCAATTTTGTGGCCTAAAAATTGAATCAGGAGAAGAAATGCATTTTGTTACAGTAATTTTTATTTGAAAATTTAAGTCATGCTAGTCGAAACTAAGATTAATGTTGTTAAATGTAAGGGCAAAGTTTTAAGTAATCCATCTAAGCAACAAATTAGCTTAAATTTAGATTTTTAACAATTTTCATTGAAATTTCTCTACATTGAAAACTTAAAATCAATCTGGAACGGAACCTTCGTACTGAAATAGATTAGATGATACTACAAATAAAATTATCACATTTCTCTTTACAAGAACAGCTTAAGAATTGATATACAGTCAAACTTCTGTAGGTCGAATTTTGAGAGCAAATATACTTATTTTCTACTACTTTAATTTGGCCCTAACTCAAAGTACGGCCTTTATAAGTCCTTTAAGGTTTTATCACTAGAATTCCCTCAGGCGTTATTCTGCACATCTCAGATTTTACAATGTTAAATATAAAAATTGAAAAAAATTTATTACATTTTTTGGTAGGAAGATCTAAAATCAAACATAGATCATTGAAAATTGTGACTAAATTTAGTCTCATCTCTAAAGCTGTGAGATATAGGCAAAACCACCGTAATGAACCACCAAATTTGAAAAATGAGTGTTGTAAAATAGAAGTCGGTACTTATCAGTTTCGGACAAATTGTGGATAATATCTATGGCCGATAGAAGATATAGAATAAATTAATAAAAAGTAAAAATTTTTCTTTGGGACCTATTAATATTCGACTAACGAGGTTTGACTGTATTTAACTTTTTGGTTCTTCCTCTGCAGATCAAAATTTAAACATTTAATATGTACAGAGGAATTACATTAAAAATTGTCTTCTATGTGTAGCATAAACTTATAAAAACATCGTTTACCATTTTTATTTTTACAATTATATGTAGACATTTTGTTGTCCTTATATTGTACTTATGTACTTTAATGGCTGTGGGTTGTAATTTTTGCCGCCCATTGATGTTAAAAATGCAGTGTAGCAGACACTATTAGATTTATTTTTATATAGTCGCCTTAAAATTTGATAGCACAATCTCGTAATTTAATTTCTCATTTGTTCAAAGGTAAATTCCATCCACTAAATTAGTAAAGCAACTATAGGTGTATTATGTGAACTATTTTGAATTAAAGTAATGTTGAAACCAGCCCATTTAATCCAATAATCTAATAGTAACAATTCACGTGTATATATATCTCTGATGTGACTTTATGTTGTACTGCGAGCAACCCCACAAATAAAGATGTTTGACTCAAAACTTTGACATTCATTAAACCTCATCTTCGTTGAGGAGCATGTTGGGAATACCGTTGCTGATGGGAAACTTCCTGCCAGACTCTGGACACACCAATTCGCCATTTATGACATCGACCTCGAGCAGCACATGGTGGACCTTCTTCAGGAAGTCCTGGTCGTCTTCGAAGTTGTTGACGAGCTCCTTCGGTAGATCTTCGAGTTGTCCGATGCTCTCCGCTGCATTGTACAGCACCGTCCAGTCCAGTTTCGGGATTATCTTAGCGACGAACTCCGGGTTGAAGTCCACCTCTGACACCCGCACGTCCGAAGCCTGCATTTCATATTAGGGAGTTGACTAATTGAACTCCTGAATGTGTGTTATTGACTCACGTTTATGGCGAGGGGATAGCCCACCGTGACGCCTTTCATGCATTTTGAAGTTAGCATGTTGTGGGTAAGGAGCTTCATGTTTACCTATTCAATGTTAAATTATACCCAAATTATTTAGCTTCTCCTGCAGATTTAACCACAGATTTAACCTCGAATTTTAAAGCAGAATCGAACAAAAATCAGAAAGTTTGACTAGGGCAGGGAACAATCATGGTGAGCATGTCAGAAAACATGAATTACCACAGAACATCTAAATACATGTGGGCAGGGTGCATGTGGGTTATTTGTACGGTATATGGAGTCTAATTATCATAAAGAAATTCTTTTCACGATTATTACGCATATTTCATCTACAAAGTGTCTGTCTTGCCATATATTCTTTTTTCCCAGTTTCGAAATGATCATTGGAATAAATTTCAGGTGTTCCATGAAATTGGCGTTTAGTGATTCACATTTCCTCCTCTGGTTTTTGTTCGTCATCGTCACTTCCTCTTTGCTGCCTGGTCGTCGTTGGGGTAAGTCGTGTTTCTCCCCTTGCATCAAATTTCTACATTTCGATGTATCGATCGGTTTAAAGTTTTATCAAAGCATTTATTTTAAAGTTAAATTGGATTAGAAAGGAAATTATATTGAAGTAGGTCGTCTTTTGTTACAGATTTATACCTCTTCGTCCATTACAAAACCTCATTTGATTACTATCCACGTAGACCACGTCACACGAACCTTTTGACAATGTAAGTGAAAGTCTCTTAAATTCTTTTAATCGTATTTTAAACGGTATAGGATACGTTTTGATATTTAATTTGTGGTGAATTTGCTGCGAATTCATAGTATTTAATGTGATTAGTTCATTTGGAACAAAAGGGTAGCCATTTTGAATTCCCTGCTGACGCCTAGAATTTATCGATCCTCCATTTTTTCTCGCCTCATGGTCACTGAAGTTGAAGTATCCAACTGTATCCATGAAATTAAGTTTTTCTAGTTATATTGATGAATTATTCAGCAAATGTATATGTTAGGTCTTTCAACGGAGGATACCAAGCTCGTCCAAGTAACTTTTCCAACGGCGGGGGCTCTTTTAAAGGGGGACAAGGCGGTTACCGTAGTAACAACACCAATGGAAACTCATACAACAGAAACGGTTTCCAGAACAACCGTTTCAAGTCCGCGGACAACTACGGTAGCGATAACGCTTTAAAGAACGTAGAATGGGGCGCAAAGAGGCTCCACCCTGTCGTCAAAAATTACTACGTTCCCCATCCGTCCGTCGTGAGTCGTTCCAGTTTCGAGATCGATCAGTACCGTAAGGCAAAGGAGATCACCGTCGACGAGGATGCACCCAATCCCATCCAAAACTTCGATGAAGCCAACTTTCCCGAGTACATAATGAACGAGCTATTTAACCAGGGGTATGAATCGCCAACGCCGATCCAAGCGCAAGGCTGGCCCATCGCGATGAGCGGTCGAGACATGGTCGGCATAGCCCAGACCGGCTCCGGGAAGACCCTCGCTTACGCCCTACCGGCGACGGTGCATGTTAACAACCAACCGCAGCTTACCAGGGGTGAGGGGCCCATCGTCCTCATCCTAGCGCCGACTCGAGAACTCGCGCAGCAGATCCAGAAAGTCGCCAACGACTTTGGCAATTCGACTCGCGTCCGCAACACCTGCGTCTTTGGCGGCGCCCCCAAGGGGCCACAGGCGCGAGACCTGGAACGTGGCGTGGAGATTTGCATCGCGACGCCCGGTAGACTCATCGACTTTTTGGAGAAGAGGACTACGAATCTGGAGAGGTGCACGTTCCTGGTGTTGGACGAGGCGGATAGGATGCTCGATATGGGTTTCGAGCCGCAGATTAGGAAGATCCTGGGGCAGGTCAGGCCCGACAGGCAGACGCTCATGTGGTCGGCCACGTGGCCGAAGGAGGTCAAGAAACTGGCGGCCGATTTCATGAAGGATCCCACCCATCTGTACGTTGGGTCGTTGAATCTCTCCGCGAATAATAATATCTTGCAAATTGTGGACGTCTGTCAGGAACATGAAAAGGAGACCAAGTAAGTAGATATTGTAGATAGTTCAGTGGAGTTTTCTTGATTTATGAATTCTTTACAAATATAAACTTTGCCCCATAGGTGCCTAATACTCACTAATGCAATACAATGTTGCCAAATATATTTTATAGCAGTGGATGCAACCGACGAACGCCCTAAAATATGTATATGGTTAACATTTATATATTGACACTACCTAACTGGGCAACTATCGGGTGTTTTTTTAAATTTCACCTCATAGTAGGCTGTGGATAGTGTTTGTGAATGTGCCTTACTAAAAATTGTGAAAATTGACATAACCTCACTTTTTTAATAAAAATTGAAACTGCTCCAATCGGTTAATAGTGTCTTGAAAAAGACAACTCGGTCATCTACGCCTAATTAATAGAGCTAAGCTGTCTTTTTCAAGACACTAGTAACTGATTGGAACAGTTTCAATTTTTATTAAAAAAGTGAGGTTATGTCAATTTCGACATTTTTTAGTAAGGCGCATTCACAAACACTATCCACAGCCTACTGAGGTGAAATTTAAAAAAAAAACACCCGATACTCATAAATATCCAGTTTGCCTCAAAAATACGCTATAAGTTATCCAACAGAATCAAATAGTAGTTGAATTGGCAAAGTTTATATTATGTAATTCTATTTCTTTCATGATGATTCAGGTATATGAATTTTCCGTGATTATTTTAGACACCCTATAATCCTCTAAGAAGATCTGACTTAACTTAAAACTAATTGTTAGTTAAAAATGTGGATTTCGCCCCTTTTGATGTTCCTTTGTGCTTTGCCCTAGATTGGGCACTCTGCTGCAAGAGATCAACTCGAACGCGGAGCCTGGAGCCAAAATAATAATATTCGTGGAGACCAAAAAGAAGGTGGAAGGCATCACCAGGTCGATACGTCGTGTTGGATGGCCGGCCCTATCGATGCACGGAGACAAAAGCCAGCAAGAGCGAGATTACGTTTTAAAGGAATTCAGGAATGGAAAGTCATCTATTTTAGTGGCGACTGACGTTGCCGCAAGAGGCTTGGGTAAGGTTAACTTCTTTCACTATTATTTCGGGGTAAACGCGAAAAATGGCATAGTAGCATTTTGGTTTTCTCGCTGCCTCTCTCTTTGTTTTTTTTTGGGGATTTCAGACTGGTTTTAGATTTGTTTAATAGGATGGTTTTTAACGTTACAATTTGTAATATCTGACGAGTCTTACTGCCTGAAAATTATTTTCTTGGATTTCTCGGCTAGATAATCAAATAGTATAATTCGTCGTTATTTCAAAGTTAATTAAAAATGAGCAATCAGGAAAAAAATGTTTGTTCATATATCAGGTCTATTCCGAGAGTAATGAGAATCGTTTCATTTTTAACAATTGAAGTTCTCTTCACAATAAGCTGTTTTGGTAGGTATATGTTCTGCCCCAAAACATTGTTTATTTCCCTTAAAGGTTTTGTGAAGCTATTTAGAATCTATTGGTTCACCTTTTTTTTGTGAACCCTAGTTGAAAGTCATTGGCACAGAAGTCTCTCCCTTTCAGAACTTTTACCAAATTTAAAGTCATTACCACACTACGTATATTCATGGAAAGCATACTCTGGGGCCATAGATTGTGAATGGCATCACTAAAAAGAGTCGTTCTCATCATTTTCTACTTGGACCTCATATATTAGCCGCCGAATTTTTGTGATGTTAAAACCAGTGATGTGTGGAATTTTGTCGATTTTACACCTCGCTTCTTTTTTTTTCTCGTTTTGTGAATCAGCCGAAATCAATATTTGCCGCCTCTTTTTTTTGTATTCACTTCTATAATTATTGTATAAACGATAACTTTCGCTGTGGCAAATATTGGCAAAGCGTTCACTGTTTCAACAATTCAACTAATCAGTCTGGGCGCCCTTTTCTTTTTTTTTCAGAGGCACATGCAGGATGAGCGTTTAAAAAAAAAGTATTGATTTGAAAAAATTAATAATTGAGCCTTAGTTGTGTTCTGGAAAGGATGCAATTCTGTTTCTTGCGGTGCCTCTGTGCTGAGGACGGTTCAGCAGTGATGAAGATAGACAAATGGCTGACGACACGGAAGATTTAACATTAATAATACACACTCAACACTCCTGTCCTTTTGATCCTTCTGTATTTCTCTTTCCCGTTTCCTTTCCCAAAATATTCAACAAAGTTGACGGTGGGCTAAAGCTTCGACGTCGTCATCGTTAAAGGATATTTTGTGGACTTGACACGTTTTGCGTGGGGCACGCACTTTTTTTAAGTTTTTTCTTCCCGTTTGGTCGGTCGAATTTGTTAAATATCTAAAAAAAAAAAGAAATCAAAATAGTATAGCAAAGTGGAGATCGCTCTGCGAAGCGATTGCTACTATACCTCAAACTCGTTGGTGACGATAACAATTTTTCATCAAGAGTGACGGTTAGTATTTTGCTTTTCTTATCTAATAACTCCATTTTTTTTTAAGTTTCTTATGGTGGCTTAACATTGATCGGTTTTTTTTTTTCGTCATAGTAATATTTTAACATTTTATTTTGTACAATCATAAACTTCGGTAAATTTCATTAAAGCCGCCATATAATGAATATTGCTGCTTTTTCCTCTCCTAACTTGTTTTGTTAATCTTTAGACGTGGATGGTATAAAATATGTTGTCAACTATGACTATCCGAATTCTTCTGAAGATTACATCCACCGTATAGGCAGAACGGGACGATCTGACTCTACAGGCACGTCGTATGCCTTTTTCACACCATCCAATTTCAAACAGGCCAGAGATCTGGTAGCTGTTCTTACGGAAAACAATCAAGTAAGTTATGATTCATACAAATATGGTTTCATGCAAAGTAATCCCCTTCAAATTGGCATGCCTTTGC
Source organism: Cryptocephalus moraei (assembly GCA_946251905.1). Lineage (NCBI taxonomy): Eukaryota > Metazoa > Arthropoda > Insecta > Coleoptera > Chrysomelidae > Cryptocephalus > Cryptocephalus moraei. Next base: position 15,616,828 of record OX276465.1, on the reverse strand, counting down.
TTAGTTATCGGCGAAGCATGAGTGCTTGTGGAGGGGATATTAAATTGGGAAATATGCCTTCGGTGTCCACACTGCACTTGTCTGGATCCCATCCTCAAGTTTCCCTACAGTGCATTACTTTAAATTTGATAATTATTCTAATTTAGCGCATTATTTAACGAAACTTCTGCTTTATCATAGGTGATTAATCCCAAGCTGTTCGAAATCTCTAACAAAGTTGGAAACTTTGGTAAAGGAGGCAATCGATTCTACGGGGGTGGATATAAGGGCAGAAGTGGAGGAATGGGGGGTGGTATTAAGCACACAAGGTTCAGTAATAGTAACGGCAACAGCAACTACAAGATGGGTAAGTTGAATATTGCACTGCAAGATATCTGGATTTTACACCTGTGTTTATCGTTTAGGTTATTAACTGGCATCTCTAAGTCAAGATCTGCAGTATTCATGGATGCATTCCAAGATGCGTCGTTTCTTATTTATTTAATATATTAAGTAATGTTCGTATTATTTTCATTCTGTGCAAGAGTGTTATTTTGGCTACTCAGATGGAATTATGTCATCTGTGCCAGTAGGAGATGTATTTATAACAACATTCTGTCAGCCTGTGATAGAAATGAGATGTTTCCCTTTAATTTAATAAATTTCCTGTGAATTATTTAAGGAGTTTAATTGTCGTCTCTTCCTTGAAAAGATCTTTAGACAAATTAAATGCGGTTGTCTATAACTTGTTTTCTATATCCATTAATAATCTTAAGGTACGCTGCTAAAATTTTCGGGAAACTGTACAGGTAAGGAGAGTTCCAGAATTGTCTTGAGTAGTAGTTCAGGACACACTTCTTGAAGTTGAAGCGAAAGGAACGCCTGGAGGTGTAGATATCTTGATTGAAACTAGTGAAACTAATAAATTGTTCATTCAAAGAGAATGTGCAAACTGTGATATCAAAAGTTGCTGTCCTGGCACTGTATGGAAAGGAGTGGTCTCATCATGCCTTTGATGCCTTTACTTCGTACTTTGAAGATCTAAAAGCAGGAGTTTTTGGGAACTGTGCGACTTAGAGGCATTCTAACCACCGCTCTTTGAGGTATCTTTATTGCTATTTAATACAATGTGTTTCAAAATGATGTCATCTAGTCGACTGGAATTCCCCTGTAAAACTAAAAAAGCCCACCTTGCGAAAATAGGAGTTTCTACTAGCTATACATAACCTACTTAACTTCTGGTTTTTCTCTGTCAAAAGAAAACTAATTCTGAGTATTTAATATTTGTTTTGGCCCTGAAGAGGGCCGTTAATTACCAGCAGTACTGATTGCCAGTTTCACAATAATGTTCGAAGTGACACTTGTCAGAATTAGATAGGTTCAAATCAATAGAGCGCGGCACATCAAAAATTACATGCACAGATATTCCAACGCCAACTAGATGACAATCATTTTGAAACACGTTGTATTATTTAGTTCCTATTTGCGAATTGTACTTTTGAATATTAAGAATCTTAACGTGTTGAAAATTAGTTCACAAAGCATATAAGTTCTTTCTGGTTCTCAGAATGATTTGTTGTTCCAAGTTCCAGACTTCAATCTTCAATGTATATGTTTTGTGGACAATGACAATTGACAGTGACACCGACACCTCTTGACGTGTTGAAGTTGTTTTAAAGTTTTCCGGAATGCAAAATACTTAAGATTCGAATTAAGTAAAGCCCCGCTACGAAATCACCTGAACGTCCAGAATGGACTCCACCAAACTCGAGGTGCGCACATTGAAATAATTGTCGATCAGCCTTTTCGAATATTCACTAATCCCATTTGTCTTTAGATGTTCGACGAAGTCGATGGCTACGTAGAGGGCGAGATGAACATCCCGCAACAGAAAACTACTAACCTGTCCGGGTTGCCAGAGTATAACACCCTAGACGAGCCGATACGAGAAACAATAGTAGGTGCCCTCAGTCCTCGTTAATATGCTCTCAAATTTAAATAACAATTTATGTTTCGTTGATTAGTTGCGGGATCTTAAAGCCGTCGGGGTGAAATTCGTCCACGTCCTCCTCCCGAAGGAGAAGAAGACTTTATTAAAAGAATGTAAGTTATCGAAAACCGACTTTTACATGTTGTGATTGTTTTGTCTTTTAAAAGGGGACCTCTGGGGACCGTTGCTGCTCTGCACATTCATGGCGATGTAAGTACGCCTTCATAAATCGAAACACTTCATTTGACGGTTATCATTTCAGGATATTACAAGGTTCTGGTACGACCGGCCAGACCAACAATGGCGGTCCGAGGTTCTCCGACGTCTTTGTCATCGTTTGGATAGGCTCGATGATCGTCACATTGAATTCAAAACTTTTGGGAGGGAACATGTACACAAGTTAATTTTGTGGTTATTTCCTGATTTGATTCGTCTTAATTCCAGATCGTTCTTCCAGAGCGTCTGCGTTCTGGGGTACTGTTTGCTACCGACGGTCGTCGCACTTATTATTTGCAGGGTGATATTGTTAGCGGAAACGTCCAAACTGTTGTTTTTCATGAGGTTAATGGTTACCATGGTGGGGTTCGGATGGGCAACATATGGTAATGCATATCCCAATAATGGTTTCCATATAATTTTATTCTGCAAATATTTCCTAAACTAAATACACTACAAATTTTCTAATACGAACAACTGTACAAACTGTCTGATTAAATTTTATTCATTTTCAGCTTCAAACATGTTCTTAGGGGACAGCCAGAAACCGGGAAGGAAACTACTGGCGGTTTACCCCATCGGTCTATTTTACTTCATCATATCTTGGTTGGTGATTTCACATACGTAAAGCATAAAAGATTCCATTTTGTATATAAAACCTTTTTGTAATTATTTATATTTAAGAGCATTCTCAATAAATGTATATGTGAAAATTTAGTTTGACGTTCATCTGACGCTCAATTTCTTGTCCAATTTTAAGAATCCCGAGGTGCTCGAGAAGTACTTCGCATTCGCCTCGTTCACCCTCACTTCTGCGGCTTGAGGGTTCACTATCTCCAAACCCTAAAACGAGAAATATATTTGGAACTGAGCTAACGGCATAGTTCGTGGGTGAGTTTAATGCTAATGGTTGAAGGGGTAGTTCTGGGATTGCGCTACTAGTCCCAATCGTCAGCAATAAAATATGATGCTTGGTTTATGTATATATCTCTTGCGGTTCCGGAGATACAAGTGTGGATGATGTGGCTTAAGTCTTTGTCAGGTTATCTCTTTTTTCTTGTTAAAGGATGGAGCAATAAAATCGTTTGAGTAATAAAATATGAGCCTATAATAAATGCTGACTTATGAAAAAATCAGGAAATGACTGTTAGTCCATTTTTAAATGGTACAATTTATAGGCCGTGTTTTTAAAGTGTACCAGCTGCTCGAACACAATGTGCTCGAACAGTCAACCGAACACTCGAGCACTTGCTCGATCAGTGACATTTAAAAACGGTATCCGTGCAAGTCTAAGGTACAAGTTGTAATGTTTTGACTTCTAACGATTTGTATACATCATACATCTTAAAAACATACAAAACAAAATGTTAAATCCTTATTTAATTACTCTTAATGTATTTGGATTTGATTAATATGAATTTTTTACTCAAGAACTCCAGTTTTACACTTACTATTTAAGAAAACATTTCCATATTTTGGTCACTTCCATAATTTTAGTTTCTTTTGACCTATAATTTTTAGCTTAAATTACAAAACATTCAATTCGATGTCCCATTTTCTATTTATTCCTTGTTCTGTCGTTTCATACACCGATGCACCGTCTCACGACCCGGTGCATGAAAATTGTGTTCGAGCAAGTTTGTTAATTTTAAAACGCTCGACTGTTTGCTCGAACTGCATTTTAAAACGCGATTTTCTTGTTCGAGTACTCGAACCGGTGTTCGAACACTTTAAAAACACGGCCATAGTAGGAGTACAGCATAAAAATTACCTGTAGGGGTGTGAATGCAACGCTCGACGCCGTTCCGGATATTTGCTTTTTGACAGTCGTACTTCCACCCCATATTTGTTGCTTCTGAAGATTCTTCTGCAGAGTTTTCGATATCCTAACCTTAGTCTTCTCGTCGACTTGAGGTAGTCGGATTCGCCCAGTGCCGGCTTTGCCGATCGTACCTCTCGTGTACCCCAGATCCTCCTGGTAAGCGTCATCTTCGATCTAAAACGAAGAGAACATCTACAAACATCGCACGAGCGTAACCAGCCAAACAACAAAAACCAGAAGAACATAAACAGTGTCCTAATATTAAAATTAACGAACCATTAAATACTCAATTAGATAATGTTAGGGTGATTCCATGTCAACTGATCAGGGAGTGAATGGGGTGGTTTTTAAATTGCTACCGAAAGTAACTATCGGCAGTCTAAAAACGAAAATTTGCCATGGCCTGTAAAAAAATGAACAAGTCACAAATCCAAAATGGCGCAAAATTAGGAGCTGAAAATGTTGGATCGGACGTATTTTTATATCTTAAAGACGACTAGATACTTCTGGTAGCGATTTAAAAACCACCCCATTCACTCCCTGATCAGTTGACATGGAATCTCCCATTAACAATCCTCGACTTACGTCTGCGAAGTTCATCCGGTTCGCATGCTTCCTGAACTCCGTCATCGCGTACCTCTCCTTCATTTTTCTCACGCGTTTACCGCCGCGCTTCTTTTTGGGTTGGTCGATCGGCTTCGGTAACGGCTTGATAAACTTGACCGGCGGCGGCTCTTGAAGCTTGTCCAGTTTCCGCTCTATCTCGTCCCTCAGCTGTCGCCCTATCGTACCCTCGGGGCTCTCGTGGCAAGCGTCGACCCTGGCGGCCAGAGTCGACTTCGTGGCCACCAATCTCGCCGCCTTCCTGCGCAAATCCTAAAAATGACAAAGTTTACTGATGTGATTAACTTCACACCGGTTACACTACTAACCAGTGTTGTTAAGTGATTAATTATAATCACTTGAAAAAGTAATTGAATTACTTTCATTGTAATTGAAGCATTAATTAATTACTTGCTTTCCAATTGTAATTGACTAGTAATTCAATTACTCGTTTCGGTACAATTACAATTACATTCTAGAAAAGTGCTTTTAAATTTTTTTGTAGGTAATATGTTTCTAGGAAACTGCTCATTTCGGATGATTGTTGGGGATGGTTGTTTACAAGATTTTACCCTCTCAGAAGTCTTTTCTGATTAGGTGTTCCTTCATGCCCTTATTTATTTATTTAAAAGAGAATTTGTCGTCATTTCTTATTGTGGCTCGTACCCGACAACTGTGACAAGTAAAGCAAGATGACCATCGAAAAACTTCCACTTGTTTTAAGCTGCGGGTTTATTGTAATTGTAATTACTTACTAAGAAGTAATTTTAACAACACTGCTACTAACGTAGACCCAGATTTCTGGTATTACTATCAGATTTCAGAGTAAACTTTTAAGGTCCTAATTATTTCTTTACGCACCGGGGGTGTGTTCTGCACAATCTCCGAATAGTAGACGAACCCGGTGTGTGGCAGCATGGTAGTCTGGGAGAACCCAGACAGGGACTTCTTCTGCTGACCCAACAAGAGAACGTTACACGCCGGCATCTTGGAGAGACGGGTAAGGCCGCCGGCCACTCCCATGATCTTGGCGGCTATCGAGGCTCCCAAGATGACGGAGATGTTCGGCGCTATGAACGCCATGCGGCTCTCGACGTACTCGTAGATCCTCGTTTTGAAGTCATTTAAGTCGACGGCCATGTCGCATGCTTCGTCTATTTGCTCTTTCTCGGCCTTTGACAGCAATGTTCTAAAATGTACAGGTTCCATTTTGTTTTTGTTCAGAAAAGTCGATATCGGTACGTACCCTTGAGTGGTGGATGCGGTGACGGAGACGACCATAATAGTAGCCTGCGTCAGGAACTGTTGCAGCGTCTCGTTGTTTTTCGCCTGGTCCAGATCGTTCCCCAACTCTTTCACAGTCTTGACGTACTCCAAAGGACTGACCACTAAAGACTCCAACTCCGGGAACCTCTTCTGATATTTGTCACGTACAAATTTATGCACAGCCACTAAAATCAAAAGGTATGACTATTTGTTAGTAATTAGAAGTAAAGGTCACTGCTTAGTATAGAAACTTCTGGATTATGGAGACCATATTAACAAAACGCCATCCCACCAATGACACAACTATGACTTTAAACCAAAGGAAAACACCAAGTCTTAACCAACTGCTTTATTTAAAGATGAGCGACCAGTTTCGGCTTCATGGAAGCCATCTTCAGGCTCGTACTACAGAATGAGGAGCATTAGAAAACAGAAGGTAAGTACCTTAAAAAGCAATACTCACAACAAGTTGTGTTGTTTTTAGGGCTCCTGTTGCTCGAAATGTGTGGTGTCACACATACAAAACAATTATGTCGACACACACAGTTAAAAAATAAACACACATCTACTATGACTACTATGAACACACTATGACTCTAGTACTAGAACTAAATGAGGATATATATAAAACTATTATACAACCATCAATGATGTATGCAGCGGAGACGATAACAATAACCAAAAGTTAAGAACTAAGAGTACAAGAGAGGCTGAGAACAATTTTGGGACCCAAGAAAATAGCAATAAATGAACACAGACATAGAAATAATAAAGAACTCTTAGAAGAACTAGAGGAAGATGTAATTAAAAAAATGACAAAGAACTAGGTGGTTGGAATATGCGTGGAGAGCAGGAGCTAGATCTATTACCTACAGTATGGTAGAATGGCAACCTGGTGAAAGAAGGAGAGGCAAACCGAGAACTAACTGGTTGCAAGAAGTAAACGCAGATATGACCATAGCTGGAATACGAAACTGGTGAGAGAGAACTAGAGATTGACAAACAAGAGGATGAAGACTGATCTACCCCTAAAAAGTACATCCAGAGCTACATATATACTATAACATACCAATCTCATTATCCACATCCTGTGCAAGATTGTTCGCCTCGACTATCAGTCGATATTCGGGATCCGATTCGACCGGTCCGACTATGTCGACGGCCCTCCGGACCTTCGCTCCGTAGCTCTCTATCTGGCGCATCACGTCCCTCAGCTCCTCGGAGTCGCGCAACTTGCACAGATCCCTCACCGAGCTCAAATCCGTCCCGTCGTGGTCCATCGCCAAGTCCTTTATGTCGGGTTTCTTCTCCTCGACCTCCTCTTTCAGTGCGTCTATCGCCTTCTCCAGCTCGTCGCGGTCGTTCTCCTCGAGGTCCGCGAGCAGCTCGTCGGCGAGAGACATTTTGAAATAATGTAATTCGCTTTTCAAACAGTTTCGTAAGATCTACGACGGTGGTATCTACAAGTTGAGGTTATGTTCGCACTTCACAGAACACATTTTGGAGAAAGTGGTAGAAAGTAGAAGTCACAAAACATGTATATTAGAGAAACGCAAGAACCTTGTAATAATATTATAGATGTTCTGTGGTGTTAGTCACGTTAGAATGGTCAAAAAGTATTAATATTCGACTATATATTGCAGTAGTATACTATGTATATGTTAATATGTAGTACTAATGGACACAGACAAATCTTGCCAATATTCCTATCAATAGATTGTTTGACTTCCTGGCAGAGAATAACAGGGTGGAACGTGTTCATAGTCGTACCCTTTCTTTTTAAAATAGGAAACACTGAATTACCCACTTACACTATTCGCTTATTTTATAAAGTTTACGTAACATGAATTATTCTAATTATGAAACCTTTTTTTTTAAATATCGTAAAACTACAAACTAGACAAAATAACTTAACATTTATCCATTTTAGGTTTGATTAAATCCACATATGATAGAGTTAAAAGTCGATTTCTTTATTCTACACATTAACATTAAAAATCAATAAATAACTCACATTACATTTTTTCAAATCTACGGCTACATATATATAACGTAATGCACTTAAATCTTATCGTAATTTACAATGTAGCAAAGGATACACAAAACAACGCGAATTTTAAACACGGATGATGCCTAAAAAATGGCACTAAACAGTTACCCTCCCTAACGTAACTAACACAAATAAAATAAAAACAAAATATTGGTATGCAACCATTAAATAATGCATTTCAGTCGCTGCGTCACCATCATCCTACATACTTATACTGTACATGTAAAGTTTGTTTTAATCCAAACATCGTCCTTAAGTTATAATTACGTACACAATGAATAGTTATATAAAATAATATATAAACATATATATCACTTATACAGGGGACACAACTGGACGGAAATAACGCAAATTACTTTTTTGGTACGGTTTAGTCAAGTTTGACCTAACTGTCTAACCTACTAACTTAATAGCTTAGTATGTCTTTATAAGTAGACTCATCATTGAAAGTTAGGTTATGCTCGACCTTAATTCTTAATATGAATTAAATGTGTATGCTTTACTTAAGGCCACTATATACTTTAGACATATTATTGAAGCAAATATGTTTGTCATGAATAGAAATAGCGAATAGAAATAAATATATACTTTGATACAATAGTTAAATTACATATTTCCTTCAATTCAGAAAACTATAAAAGAAAGATGATAATATAGTTTCAATTAATAGATTATTTGATTTAGAAAAATAAATGATTTAAATTAAATACATACTCTTGCAATCAGTTAAATAGGGTGATAAAATGAAATCGGGTTAGTCACAAAAATATTAACACTCATATGACATTTCAAAAGTCCTTTTAAGTATTGGATCTTTAACCAATAATGAATCAGTTCTTGTTAAAAACTTGTTTAACTTGCGGTAAAGCTTACTGCAAATTTCAACTGAAATAGACCTATGTTGTCCTGTGAGTTGAGTTCTTGCTAGGTAACCACTTCCTATAGTTTTGTGAATAACCTGAATTTCTAGAAACAATATAAAGTTACACTTGGTATTTATGAGCAATTAATTATATAAAAGTCTTAAACGTAAATTATTACACCATTTCGTGTAAATATGTAATTTTTCGCCGATTGTCTAACATAGTTTTTAATCTAAGAAAACATAGTAAATTAAGGGAATTTCAAGGTGCTACTCGTTTTACAGCAACAGTTAGAATATTTGAGAATGTATCCAAAACTATATTTTAATCAAGTCATTTCCTAAAAGTTGCTAGTTTTTAGTAATTTTCTAATATTAGATCTGTCAAAGTTTTCATGATTTCTGATCGTTACCATTCAAAGAGTTAAAAACTATACTCATAGTGATTGGAATATTATACGCACCATGGAAAAGTGATGATGTTAATGATTATGTACTATTGGAACTAAAAAGTGGGACATATTTTCTCTGCTAATCAAAATAGATAATGCTTGGACTTCATTGTTATTATGGACTTTTTATTAGTAATTCCATATAAAATTCGACTTTGTTTGATAACGCTACATGGTCAAATGCAATGATAACGCAAATAACCAAATACCAAAATCCTTTAATTCAATTGCAGTTGCTTACTTCCAATTGTTACCGCGTTCGGTTTTTATTGTTGTGTTTTTACACTCTGGAAGCGCACACCATTTATACGCCATGTTTAACACACGAAATAACTGAATTAGTGTCCTTCAACCTTGAACGACGCCATGACACTTACGAGTGTTTTGGCACGAAATTTAAGAAGTGTTTATAAAAGTCTCATTTTAGCTACTAAACATTTGTTTTATGCAGAGATTAGTATTTTTTTTTTTGGGAACAGTACATACTTAAGAACACAACACGGTAGTCTTTCAAAATTAGTCATCTTGCCTATTGTGGGGCGGAACCCGCCTAGTATATCTACTAAGTAGCGATATCGATGTCCCATCTTTTCGGTTCCAGACCGCACAATCAATCAATCAATCGGCGAAAAGGGAAACACCTCCGAGATGTCCCATCGACATTTTTGGTATGAAGGAGAAATAAATAAATAATAGCGAAATTCGACCGGAACGGCATATCGGGGACTATTCCTCGACTTGTACCGTTATGACCATCCGAGGTTGTCAATAGCGCCGGTGCGGGGGCGGCTCCCTGTGGTGGTGATGGTGGTGGTGGTGCCTCCTCTTCTGCTCGGCCGCCGCCGCGACGACCATCTCGGAGGCGTCGCGGTGCCGTTCCGCCGCCGCCTTGTACGGCTCGTCGAGCGTCTCCTTCCTGCGCAGCGGGCTGTGTCGCTGTGCGCAGCCCTGGGCGGCGGCGGCGGCCGAGGGCGGCGTGCCGCCCTTCGAGCCGGCGGCAGACTCGTGGTGGAGGTTCTCCCACGCCTGGCGGTAGTAGCGGTTCAGGCCGCCGCGCTGCGACTCGGAGCTCGAGGAGTCGAACGAGGCGACGGTGTTGCAATCGGGGGAGGCGCGGTGGCGGTAATGTTTGGCACTTCGGTTTCTGTGGAGAAGAATGTCATGTTATATATGGTATAATGATACATCATTAGTTACTAATGATGTATATACGTCATGTGCAGAAACGAATTATAATACATTACTGTATTACTAGATACATTTTCCACCTTCCGCCATGTTGGAATCCTCACAGCTACACCATAATTCCACTCGTGGTGAGACTAAACCATGTTGCCATATCAATTTCCTCCAGCCAGAGATGATTGAGCTCCGCGGCGGACAGGGGAAAGAGTAAACCGTTAAAACAGTAAACCCTCTTTCCCTTGCGATTTCATCCACGATTAATTTCAAATAATTTTGTTTATGTTGTCGAATATTCAAAGCAATTCCAGTTTAAGCAAGTTATCGTCGTAGGCTAAATTTTTTGATCGCAACCAATCGAATATTTGACCTTTTTTCCACGCTGATGTAGGAAGTGGTTCTGCGAGACGACTGTGATAAGGCGCATTATCCATTATAATAACCAATAACCGAACTAGGTTTCAAGCGCGGAAGAACAGATAAAACTTGCCAAACTTTGGAACCCGCCAATGCTATTCACGGCGGAGAACGACGTTGCCATCTGTACTAACTGTACTGACGTCACGTCGTTTGAGAGTATTTGTTAACAGCGAGAGGAATAGAGAGAGAGAAAAAGGCATGGCAACATTCTGAAATTTGACGGAGCGAAGATACGAATTTGTAGGATGTTGCCAAAAACACAACAGAAACGCTGGCATGGTTACAATTACCAACCGTATTGCAAGGTTGCATTTGTTTCAGCATACTATTTTGTGCGTTGTATCTGGCAACATGGTTTAGTCTCACCACGAGTGGAATTAAAATGTAAGATGCATGTAGAAATAATTGTGTTGTGTGTAAACGACCAACATTACGGACATCCGATCGGATCCCCAAATCTTACTAGGGAAAAAAAGGAATCTGACCTGACATTTGACAGGAACCTCATTCCACGTAGCATTTGGCCATTCTGTACCACATGTCGAAGGAAAAATTCTGGCAGCTCAAGAAGTTATTAAATTTACTGAAAGTCTGTTTAGCTAGATGGATGTGTCCAACTGATCATAACTGCAGTTCCCAAGTAATTAAACGTACCAACTTGTTCAATTGGAGCGTTGTCGATGTTTAGCTGAGCTCTCAGTGCTCTACTTTTACCGACGACTATACATTTAGTTTTTAAGGTGCTAATCTTGACCATATTTGTCATCAATTTCAGTCCCATATATTCGATTCTCTTTATCCGATTCTGTAAAGCCTTGTCTAGGTAAGTTTTAAAAAGAGTAGGCGATGTACTTACAACCTTGCCGTAGACCTATGGAGGTGGAGGAAGTTGATGTGAAATGTTTTCAGTTTTTTATCCCAGTCTCGGCGAGACTTTGAGTATTATTTCTCATAAAGAATGGCCAACTTTAAGAGACACGACACCCTTCTACGTTTACATAAATCTCTTCATTCCTATGCAACCCACCAGCCACTAAAGCCCCCCCCCAAAAGCGTACCCCTCAACGAGAAAGACAAAAGCATCGGGATTCCTTCATCTGTAAACCGAGAGCCAGAGTTGCGAGATTTACACGGACGTGGTGCATGCGCAGTAGCCGTAGAGAGGAGGCCGGTTTCTGATTGACGAAACCAGTGGCGCGTACCTGAACTTTTCGGATTCATATCTCGATCCGACCAATCGAAGGCGACCGTTACTCGTCCGCTACTGCGCATGCACCAACAAATCTCGCAACTCTGCGGCGAGAGCCTATTCTATTATAAACAATCTTTGTGCTGGTGCGTTGCATGCGGGGGCCGGTCGTGCAGTGCGGGCGTGCGTTGTTGATCGGTTCTCTCGGGGTCTCAGTGTACCTGTTACGTAACGTTTTCTCTCGGTGGACTTCGACCGGGCCGCCGCTAGATGGGGTTGGAGAAGTAACCGGCCCTGTGGGAGCGGTAACTCCTCGAGAACTCCCTCCTGCCGATCTGTTGGTCGGGAAAGGGCAGCGCGAGCAACGTGTACCACCTGGAGGGCATCGCGCTAGCCGCCGGTAGACGGTGGGAGGAACGAGCTGACGCACCCGCACTGCACGCCATCGTTTACCGAAAGAGGAAAGAGATTAAAAAAAAGACACATAGACCAGGGAGATAAGGGACAAAAGTACCCCGTTGGGGACTCCGCTAGGCGGAGGAAAATATTGCAGGTCTTAAATGCTTTCACTGTAGGTACTATAACAAAAATTATATCAACATAATCAGCGTGTAACGAAGAACCTACCTGAGTGTGGGAATAACTTTACTTCGTCTATTAACCGAGATATTTAATTATGAAATTTGCTCTTCAACGTAAACAAACTATAGGCTACTTGGATTGAGTACTGCACGGAACGAGAGAATCCTTCACGGAAACGTTTCTAGGCCTACGACTACGGTCCGGAAGGTTAGGTTTGTTTGGTTTGGCTTGGATAAATGTATAAACAAGAATAAATGGTACTTTAAATTAGATTATTAAAATAAAAATTTCTCACAAAATATCAATTTTCATGGTTGGTTAGATAACACATATCCACAAAAAAAATTATGCGATTCCACTGACCAAACCATATAGACTCTATGTTGTTGGGGTCGCTGAGTCCGAATCAGGGGTCCGTTTGGCTCCATCACGTAAGGTTTTTTTTAAGAGGTCATTTTAGGGGTGTTTGTAAACAAAAGATCCTAAATGGCGAAGAGCACGTTCAAACCATACGTCATATAAAGGTTTTCAGGGTTGCCGAGTCTGAATCTGGGATTCGCTTAGCTCCATCACGTAAGGTTTTTTTAGAGGTGATTTTAAGGTCATTTTTAGGGGGGTTTGTAGTCCAAAAATTGCGAAGAGCACGTTCGAACCATACGTTATATATAGGTTTTTGGGGTTGCTGACTTCAAATCTAAAGTATGTTGGACTGTACCCTAAGGCTGAAGATCATTTTTTAAAGGTGATTTTTGTAATAAAGTAAATTTTGAGAAGTACGTTTTTTTTTCGAACACATCGAGCAGAAACTCGAGCAAGTACTAGCAACTATGTCCAAATACTATAAACAAAATTCACTTAGACCCAACCCATCAAAAACCAAAGTTTGTGCGTTACATCTACATACCTACACAAAAACCAAAACCAAAAATACCTGGGTGTAATATTGGACAGATCACTGACATACAGGCACCACTGTCACAAAGCCAAAAATGAGGTAGTTCCGCAAGGACCCCTTGAAGCAGGAGTCTTCAAAGTGTAGCCATCTCGAATGGAAGGTCTGGAGGACCCCAAACACAACCAGAACTGGAGTGGCACCAGTTAAGTCCAACTTGGTAAGGTTGGGACTAAAGCAACCAGAAGTATCCTCTGTGATTGTGGCGAAGTTCAGTCCATAAGTCACCTACTAAACTGCCCAAAACTGCCCGCATGCCTGCTCCCTCGATGATTTATGACAGAGAAAGGTACCGATCGAATGGAAAAATGCAGAGGTGATCCTTCTCTTTAAGAAAGGGGACACATCAAACATAGAAAACTACCGTCCCACAAACTGTTCACTAAAATCATTAAAGTAATGCTGGGAGTGAGCCTTAGAGATAAACTGAGGAACAAAGATCAGGCGTAGAACGAGAATTCCAGATGTAGTACAGAAAGTCGCTCGTGCAAAATGGCAGTGGATTGGACATCTTGCAAGGCATGACAACAATCGCTGGACGTCAAGATTGTTAAGATGGAGACCGAGGTTAACAAGAAGAAGCGTGGGAAGACCGCCCTAACGATGGGGCGACGATATTAGGGCAGTTGCAGGATGTAACTGAGTTTACAAAGCTCAAGACCAAAACATGTGGAGACAAATGGGAGAGGCTTACGTTCAGCAGTGAACGGATAAAGGTTGATGTTGATGATGATGATGATGAAGAGAAAATGCAGTTGACGTCGCCCGATACTGACCCGAAAGAACATAAGAGATCCGAACACGAGAAAGTAAAATAAAGTATAAATTTGTACTTGAATACTTCACCACGAAGACGAAATATATAAGATCGTGGTCGTGAACTTACCTCCTGACGACTATGACGATCGTCGTGATGACCGCCGCCAAGAAGACGAACCCACCGAAGGCGCCGAGCGCGACGATGGCCCCCAGGTTCAGCTTCGCCCCGGACGCCTCCCTCCTCTCGCCGTCGACCGAGAGCGGGACGTTCACGTTCGGCACCTCCCCGTGCCTGATGTTGTTCGAGCTGCCGGCGATCTCGTTGTCCTGCGGGTGGCCGGCGGCGATTATGATCGGCGGCCTCCTCGCCGTCGACGACGTCCTCGTCACGGGACGCCTCGTCCTCGACGACGTCGTCGTCGTCGGAGGCGGCGGGGGGCGCGTGCCGCGGCTCCTCGTCCTCGTCGACGTCGTCGGCGGCGTCGTGACGAAGGTGCTCGTCCTCGGAGGCGTCGTCGCCGAGGTGCTAGGCGACGTCGGCGTCGGTTCGGCTGCATAACCAATACCAAAGTACTTAATAATTACTCCTAATCAATACTTGATCATTAATTAAAGCTATTTAGCGTGGGGACTGAAGGCTAGATCCCATATCCTACTCTTACTATTAGAGCTATTAGCTAGCTCTAATAGCTCTTAGAAAGCTATTAGAAAGCTAGCTTTCTTTATGCGAGGTTCTTCGACTGCTAAAGCACATGGATGAATACGCAAAATTTTCGAAGTTCGAGGTTCTTTTGAATTGTACACTGATAATTCATTTCTGCAAATAAGATTTCGCGTACCAGGACAGTAGAAGGGCCAAGAAAGGCAGGGACACATTATTTCCTGTCTAATAATGTTTCTTAAACCGACGTTCCGTGTCATAAAACTGATATGTCCCGTGAAATTAGCCCTGGAAGCAAACAGAGAGGTTTAACCGTGGTTCGAAGCACACGTTAAACTGTAGGTCCCGTCCAGATTAGCCTTGCAGAAAAAGGAGACGTTAACTAGCCCACAATAATAACAACAAAAGGGAGGTCAACAGAAAAACAAACTAGAACCGATGTAAACAAGAGACTTATAACCGAATGTCTAGGAGAAGCTCTGAAGTGAGTAGGTACGCATCGTCCACGGCGCCGCTTGGTTGCTGAATAAGCCAAGCAACAGAGCATTAGGTTGGTAACAATGGCAAATATTTTTTAATAATTTTGGAAAAGTTTTCAAGTAGGTGGTAATCTACGTAAACGAAATTTCTTAACTATCAGCTGTGAAAAATAAGAAACATTGAACTATTCTATAAAGTTACGCAAACCTAAGCCAGCTTTCGACTGTCGGCACTCCCAGAGTGCAACGTGTCTGTTTTTCTATTATTGATTGATTGGGGTTTTTAACATTAAGAAAGAGGACCCTGTATATGGAAAAAACTGAGCGAGGTATAGGAAAGATCACAAGTCATCTTAATTCATATAACTAAGCTGTCTTGTTACCGTACGGGAGACCGGAAGGTTAACTTGATACAGGACGTGACGTTGGGTTAATAAGTAGGACGCACCCACCCCACGTCACACTGGACGTCTAATGGACGTCCAGTTTTGGGTACATTTTACGTCCAGTACGTCCAGGTCCAGATCAGGTCCTTAATAGACGTCCATTAGACGTCCAGTTAGGTATTTAATTTTATTATTTAGGCATATTATTTCCAATTTCAAATTTATTACCTTCGCAAATCGGTGGTAGAGCGTCATATTGGCCGTTGGCCATGCAAGTTATCGTATTAGGTCCGATCATTCGATAACCGGCATTGCAACTGTACTTGATGATGGTGCCATATGTAGTTTCATTCGGTACTAACATGAAGCCATTTGAAATTTCGTTGGGCGCCTCACACACAATAGCTGTAATGAAAACGCAAATAATTAGTAAGTTTAAACTAATTGTTTCAGGTAACTTATGGATGTGACACACATTAATTGTTACATAATTGATTATTAATTACTAGTGGACAATGTTCAGTTGACAAATAAAATGTGAGAAAAATGCGACTGTTACTGTTCAGAATGACCAAAAATTATTTTTTACACATATCTATAGTAAATCCACTGAGAAGAAAACTTCCATGAAACACAAACGTCGAAATTCAAATTTTAACCTGTGCAATTCATTCCTGTTAATAAGAACAATATCTCCTTTGTCCCTTTTACGTCAAGTAAATATTGTAATGTACAAAAAGAACAATTTTCTCACGTTCACATCTCGGTGGTGGTCCATTCCATCGTTCGTCTATATCGCAAGCGAGCTGCGCCCTTCCTATCATCTCGTAACCCTCTTCGCAATTGTAAACTACCCTCGATAGGTATCCAACACTGTCGTTCACCAGGTTGTATTCACCATTGGCGATATCTGCCGGGTAACCACACTGGATACCTGTGGTTTAGAGAATATAAATTAGAATATGTATTCGGTGTTGTTTCTTCATACTTGAAAAATCGTTTAATATGTTTATCACCTCTTGGAAAGAGGTGATAAACTGATTGATATGAAATCAGACATCCAATTTTAGTCCTATGATGAAGGGTAGGTTTGTATAAATTATTGGGTTTAATAAATGTACACCAATTATTAAATGATAAATTGTATGTGTCTTGTGTAAGGTTAATTGACTATTATTTGACATGTAATTTTGATAAGAGGCCAAGTTCACCAAAAAAACAAATTACGTTTACATAATTCACATTTAGAAAATTGAAATTTCTTTTGAAATATATATTTTTTTAAATATTTAGATTAGTGTACATTTGAAATATTCAATATACACCAGAAAAACTTTAAATATTTTTGATTCTCAGTCTAACTACAATAGTTTTATTCCAAACAGTATTTTATGAATTGTCCAATTCTATTAATACATTTTTAATGCGCATGTGCCAACTAGGTATTTATTCAAGAGTCAGTTCTGAAATTTTGTTGAGACATACAACGCGTTCTACTAGAAGAAATGCAGAAAAACATCACCTCAAAAAAGTAATGATGGAGTTGCCATACATAACAAATTCTTTTCTTCACTTGAATCAGGAGTCATTATCAAATTATTCATTTTAACATATATAAAACTAAGCACTAAATCTATGAAACTACAGCTTCCATGGAAATTTCTATTTAACGCGTAACAAAAAAGGTTTCATTTTACCTTTATTTTCAATGAAATACATAACCTCAAAAACATTGTTGGAATATGAAAATGCTTCTGCGCACACTCCACCTGATTGAGAACTAAATCAGGTACTTGTTGGAACAACCTAACAAAATAAAGTCACTACATATATGTAAAGTACCGCAAACTCCGCCATTTTTGGGCAAAAATTTGGCGCCAAATTTGAATTGCTAATGTTAAATAAAAATCTGTTTTGTACTGTACTGTTAAAAAAATCACAACTGTATCAACATGATACGGTAATAAGTGAAATGCAAAACAAGCAAGCAATGTTTTAATTATATTTATTGTTAGCAATTCAAATTTGGCGCCAAATTTTTGCCCAAAAATGGCGGCATTTGCGGTTCTTCATATATCTAGTGACTTTATAACATAACCTATTTCTTACGTTTGCAGACGGGAGGGAACTCATTGTAGAATCCCGTCTCCAAGCACGTCCTGGTGGTGGGTCCGACCAGGAGATGGCCCTCATCGCAGGAATATTCTATCGTGGTGCCGACGTTGAAGTTTGGTGCTATCATCGTGGAGTTCGGAGGCTGTTCCGGTCGTCCACAAGCTCTCGGCTCTGAAAATCGTTCGGGGTAATGAGAATTCGAAAATAAATAGAAGGTTAAGATGATATTTTATAATGACAGTTTTGGTGTTTTGTGAGATAAGTCAGAATACTCATTTATCGACCTACGATACGTATTCTCGAAATCATGTAAATCATTGAATTTCAAGTACCTTTGATACCTCAAATTGCAATGGAATTGCGGCTTCTAATGTAAGATTATCAGAAATTTTTGATTTTTAGTTTTTTTTGGAATTATGTTTCGAACGTATTTTTGGAAAAATTGAGTTCTATGAGTTAAAAAGTGCCATTTCCATAGGAAATTGAATTCTCTCCAAAAAATGTTCTCTGTGAGAAACCTTAAAAATACTTAGTTTTAGAGTTATAGTCGAAAAGTGGACAAAAGTGAGGTTATGTGTCGCAGAAACGGCCTAGTATATCTACCGACAAACTTGCCACGTTCTCATAAACCAATCGCTAAATTTAATGACACTTTTGTATTCATCATTTTGAACAAGTGCAACAATATAATTGCTCTTGCGGATTACTTCCTTATAGTAGGGGAGCCCATGATGCTAAATGTGGATTTACTCGAGCGTCGCGGAGACCTATTAGAATTGGTAGATTAGATTATAGGAAGAGTAAATAGTCCTATAATGTTTTCACTTTTAGCGGTGGGGGAAGTATCTACAGATTTTCAAAATTGTAAAAAAAAATTACAGAAATACTGAAGCGCGTCAGATTATAATATTTTTCATGCCCCACCATATGGTTTGCTCTAATACGAAATATATAATAATCTGACGATTTGCGCGGAGGTTTGCAAGCTCCGCCCATTTGTGACGTCAGCACTTAAGTAGTCTATTCTCAAAATCATGTAGATCATTGAATTGCGAGTACCTTTGATACCTCAAATTGCAATAGAGTTGCGGCCTCTAATGTAAGATTATCAGAAATGTGATATAAGAACAAAATTTTGAATTTTTCGTTTTTATGGAATTATGTTTCGAACGTATTTTTGGAAAAATTGAGTTCTATCAGTTAAAAAGTGCCATTTCCATAGGAAATTGAATTCTCTCCAAAAAATGTTCTCTGTGAGAAACCTTAAAAATACTTAGTTTTAGAGTTATAGTCGAAAAGTGGACAAAAGTGAGGTTATGTGTCGCCGAAACGGCCTAGTATATCTACCGACAAACTTGCCACGTTCCCATAAACCAATCGCTAAATTTAATGCCACTTACGGTGTTGGCAGATGAAGTTGAGATGCATCTGGCAATCGGTGTCGGACCAGAGCCAGCCCTTGGTGCCGTCGTACCTGGCGCACTCGCCGCCCCCTATCGGCAGGTTCCAGAACGAGACGGTCACGTCGTCGCCGTCGAGCCACCTCCAGCCGCCCGCGTCGCCCTCCCTGACCGCCCCCATCCAGTACTGGCCGCTGGAGTCGCTCCTGTGCCTCCTCCACAGCTCCCAACTGATGAAGCCCTGCAGCGCGGGGTTGCTCTCGTCGACGAGGGTGCCGCCCCTCGAGCGGCAGAAGGAGAGCGCGTCCCGGAACTTCATCGGCTGCCGATTGTAGAAGATGTAGCATTTGCCGTTGTAGGTCGCCGTTGAACCTGAACCAAAAATCATGTGAGGCTTCAGGAACCGAATGTACCGAACGCTAAACAGGGAAATATCCGAAGAAATAAGAAGGCATAAGAGAGAACGAAATACGGGAAAAATTAGGAAACTCATAGAGGAGAGTGACAGTATGAAGACATTGAGAACCAGTACAATAGGGAGAAGAGATCGCGAGATGATGCTTTTCGCAGCAGAGGCTGGTCTTTGCACAAACTGGATGAATGCATCGCAGGATAGAAAAATGGACAACAGCTGTGGCCAAGAATATAGCTGTATGATGATGATGATGATGATGAGAGTGAAGAAACGCCAACTTTAATATTCTGGCAACGTTACGAGACAAGATAACTCTCGTCTATTACAGTCATTAATCTAAGATAAAGTAAACACTAAAAGGGGATCGCGAAGAAGACGACATTCGTGGATGCACGATCTGCACCAACGGTTTTGACCTACGCCAAGTAACTATCGTCCATCCAGCTAGAAGATAGCTGGATGGATGGATAGATGGATAGCGTTCCAGATAGAAGAAGATTCGACTGAATTCCCTACCTGGTGGTTGGTCCCGGAATTGCGGACACCTCTCCATCGGCAGCGCCTGGTCGGTGTAGACGAAGGCCTCGCAGATGGACAGTTGACTGGCCGCGGCGGACTCCAGGTGGACGCTGACGAAGGCTCCCGGCATCGGGGGGTTGCAGGGTAGGAAGAGCGGCTGGCCCTCCTCCAGGAAGCCGGTGAATCGATTGCAGACGGGGTTCGTGCCCAGGTCGGGCCTGTTGTTGCCCACCCTCACTATGATGGTGGCAGGTTTGTTCGTACCTGAGGAAGGGAATATAGGGTTATCGTGGTGAGCTTCTCTAGGTTTTCATGGTCTTTCCTCAACGGGAGGGCTCCAAAGCAAGTCTTCATATAGAACACTTAACGCTTTACATAGTATATAGGTACTCCTTAAGGACTCTATATTAATAGTTAGAAATTGGTTGATATAATGACGTTTCAATTTAGTGTAATTTAAATTGGGATTTCACACCAAGATGTTAATAATTGTAAAATACATTTTCTATGAGTGCATAGTTATCAAAACGGCATACCACAACATGGCTTTCCGAAGTCCAACCTGACCAATTGCACCATGTACGGTTCCAGGAGGTTGACGTACCACCAAGGGGTGCGTTCGTTTTTGGTCAGGGAACAAGTCTCGCTGCTGAAGACGACACTGGTACTCCCGTCGATCGCTTTCTGAGGGATGCCACCCATTTCGGTGCTGACCTGCATCGGAGCCTTCCCTGCTGCTACGTTTAGAACTGAAATAAGAAGAATTAATTGTCTTAAAAGCCTCCGTCTCAAATATGTACCCATTCAATAATGTGTAATTGTAATTTTGGATTTTCTAAATTTAGAACTTAAGGGGGTTGCAGTGGGTCACGATTATTGATTTTTGACAATTTTTTGGTACCCTTTAACGTGATAAACTACAGAAATAATTTTTGGAAGCGTAGGTCTCTTATCGCGCTGGATCGGTGAGAGGTGTTAACATCGAAAAATCGGACGAGACGGACGGCCAATTATCGCGCCGCGCGAGCTACCATGACATTAAATATGTTAAATTATTATTAAATTAAATTAATGCCTGTGATGTAAAAAAAATATACTAAGATGATGATCATATTGGTGAACTCAATAATTAACGGCTAATTAATCATTTTGGGGAAAATGTTTGATGTTATGTTTTTAGTAATATTTTATAGTTATTACTTCGATATATAATCGATTATACTTCGATAAGTACGATAGTTATTTATATATTTGAACAACTCCGAATGGTTTTACGAGGAAACCGAAAACTTAAAAGTGGGTTAAGAATGTGTGCCTATGGTACGTAGCAAGTACGGGCACTTTTGCATCTATTTGACATGCATGACGGCTGTTTGCTATCTATCGTGACAACGTAACGGTTCCACTTTGCTGTCGTGTCAGATGTTATGGCATATATATTTTCGACTAGATTAAATATACGTATGTACTTAAAACGGGGGCGCTCATTTCGCAAATCACTTTCCTAGAGGCTCATTAAAACATAATTAGAGAGACAGAGAGAAGTGTTAAGTCGGATGGTACAAATGACACGTTTCTAATTAATATTTTTGCTTAGAAGATCAAAATTATCCCAAATTGTGAGCTAATTTGAATATTTCTTAATTTTGGTGTGAGTCAAACGGAAATGACAATGCATGAAAACCTCAAGAAGCGTTAAATTCAACGTTTCAAAACCGAATCAATTATTCCGTATCCGAAGTTTCACAAGCACATGTTGTGTATGTTTGTTGTGTGTGTAAAATTGACAAACTACGAACTATGAAAATTAAATTGCATCGATTTTCCGGTTTCCAGTTAGATTACATAATTTCGAAAAACAATTGTTATTGTCAATTACCTCGCTCTGCATACCGTTCAGGAAATGGAGGGGAGGGGGCAGTTAGAGTAGAGGGAGTACAGGAAAGGTTAACGACTCAATTTGGTTAGAATTAAGTTAATAACTAAACCGCACGAACGTTAAAAAAATCATAACTTGAAGTAAAATTTCCAAAAACTGAAACAAGTGTTTTTAAGATATTTTCATAAATAAGACGTATCACATCTCGAATAAGCTGACCGTTGCAAAGTTTTTTAAATATTTGGGACATGCAGCTGAGGACTCGTAGAGGCAATGTTGCCAACGAACCCTAAAACCCTACACAACTTCAGGACATTAAAGAGGGAAGATTAGACAAATAAAAATAGACACAGGCAAAGGTTACAAAAATTGAGAGAACGTCACAACGCCACAGCTAGAACAATAGTACACTCTATTCAAAACAAATCCCGATGCACGTCATTTTGATGACGTCAGAATCATCCAATACTACGAACTTAATATAGTCACAGGACATCGCAATTTATGTGTTCCGTGTATATTTTAGGTTGACAATATATAAGGTTATGTGTATTCTCAACGTAAAATATACACGGAACACATAAATTGCGATGTCCTGGGACTATATTAAGTTGGTAGTATTGGATGTTTGGTGACGTCATCGAAATGACGTGCATCGGGATTTGTTTTGAACAGAGTATAGGTTGTTTTACACGTTATGAAAAGTAAGATTTTTGGTAACAAAACACAAAGTGTTGCTAACAAGAAACTATTCAAAATTATACCTTTCCATTGGTTCATTATTATTTACTTACAAAGGCTTTTCAATGCCTACTTACGTGTTTCTCTTTGCGTTTTGAGGATAATTCGTACCTACGGTACTACGTACGAGGAAGTGCAAAGATTAATACCATCTCATTGAGTTGCATTACTCAGGCTGATGCTTCATAATCAGCAATACAAACATATAGTAATTGTTAGTAATAAAATTGTGTAATTTTGAGATTATTAGGTACACTTTCACTTAGGCCCTGATTATAAAGATACAGTTATATTGTAATTTCTGTTATGATTAATGTAGGATTGTGTTTTTTTATACTAATTATGTTTTTATAAAAAAAAATAATATGGTATAAATACAGTATTAATTATTGCGAATTGACTACAAATAATAGTAATGCTGAAGTAATGTAACTTTGTAGAGTGAGGTTCGTTTGTTATGTAACTAATAATTCCTAAAGTATTTTTGGTACATTAGATTTTCTTAACCCTTTTACCAGTTTTATGACCACCTTCTTAAATACCCAATACTGCATTCATTCTTCCAATTAATTTATTAACCATATATTAGTGAGCTGTATTTCAGGTACTCTGTAAGCAAGTTGGCATGTCTTGTTTTGATTGATACAAAACAATCGGACTCTTTGGTATGTTTTATGTTAAATATACCAAATACACTGATTTTGCTTATCTAAGTCGTTACGTCTACATACAATTCATGTATTAAAATGGAAATTAAAAACCCCATGGCATGCCAGGCTGAAAGGTAGATTTATGGGTGGGATATAGAGTAATATAACAGACACAGATGTGTCAAAAAATGTATACGAGGTTTTAAAAAATATAAACGTCAAAATTTCTAACTTTATGCATATAACTTTTTTTATGTACATTTCTCAAAGATATGTTTTATACAAAAGTTGTTCGCCTCTATAAGGGCAACAAAAAACCTAAGTAACATTTTTCTCTCAGACGCGAAATTTTTTTTTTTTTTAAAAAAATAACTTTTTTTCTGTACATTTCTCGAAAAAATATTTTATGCGAAAGTCGTTCGCCTCTATAAGTGCAACAAAAAACCTAAGTAACATTTTTCTCTCAGACGCGAAATAAAATGTTTTTGATTTTTTTTTGAAAAAAAATAATTTTTTTTCTGTACATTTCTCGAAAAAAGAAATATTTTATACAAAAGTCGTTTGCCTCTATAACATCAACAAAAAACCTAAGTAACATTTTTCTCTCAGACGCGAAATTAAAGTTTCTTGATTTTTTTTTGAAAATAACAAGCCGCCATTTTGAAACCGCTGGACCTATTTGGCCCATTAACGAACTCGAGCGAGATTTTCGGCCAACTGATTTTTGTACCAAATTTCGTTGTGATTCTTTAAAAAATGCAATATATATGGTTATGTGTAGTGTCAACCAAAAATATACACGGAACACATAAATTGCGGTGTCCTGTGACTATATTAAGTTGGTAGTATTGGATGATTTTGACGTCATCAAAATGACGTGCATCGGGATTTGTTTTGAAAAGAGTATACATAGTAGTTGTTATGAATGGTAATTAGAAATTTAGCTTATTTTTCAATTGATATGAAAGGAGTTACAAAGTACTGTTTTAGACATTTCAATTGTTATGGATTGTTATGTATCATAACAATCACAATTTACTTACAGAATAGTTCATTTGATGCCTGAATTTTTACCCATTTGTATCCTGTTTGTTGTTATAACCATTTTCTGTATACGGCCTCCTCGGATTTTAATAATTCATCGCCCATTTTCTGCGCTTTTCTCTTTTCTTTCTCTATCTCATCGACTTTCCATTGTACATAACGTCATGCGTCTCGTCTCTTTCTCTTCTTATTTATCTCGCATTTAATTACCCGACGATAAAGATCTGCTCGAAGGCTCATGTGCTCTTTTTACGCCGACATTCTTCTCTAATATCGACCAACTATTTTGCTCCTTTAAGATTCTCAGATCGAGTTTTCCTATTGGGCGTCGCTATTAGTATTACAGCTCTATAATTCACATTCCAGCCACGAGTACCTACAGATGTTGTACAGAATGTTCTCGTTTCTTTCATTAATTAACCCTCTGTTACACTGGCTAGATCAGATCTTTCATTAAATTAACTTATCCAACACATGGCAGTTATGACTGTCATTTTAGAGAAGTAGACTATCAAATAACACACTAGTGTGTTATAATTCAAAACTCACTAGTGAGTTATGGATTATAAGTCACGTTCATATTTAATAGTTACTTATGGTACTAGTGTGTTATGTTGAAAATTAGGCCGAGTGGTATAAATTCTTAAGTAACATGTAACTTAGGAAACATAACACGTGACTGGCATATAATGTTTTATCCAACAAGTGGAAGAAATCTGTTTTTTTTATGAGATAATGTTTTATAAACTTTGTGATCAAATTAACGCTACTTGCGTCTCAGTACCCTATAAATGTCAGAATGACTTGACAGTGACTTTTTACATTTTAGTTAAAGTAGGTTCTTTGTTTGGTTGCCATGGGCAACCTTTGAATACAAATACTTTAAATATGAACGTGAGTTATAATCCATAACTCACTAGTGCGTTATGGATTATAACACACTAGTGTGTTATTTGACAGTTTACTTGTCTAAAATGACATTAATAATGACAGTCATAACTGTCGTGTGTTGGATAATATTAATTCATAATGGTAGATCTTTCGGTTACTATAATTTTATTGTCGAGATCATTGACGCAGGTATGATTTTCTAACGGTCAATTTCACCTGTCATCGTACCAAATAGACCTGTAATTAGTGCAATAAATTGCAGTCGTTATAAATTATTAAAGTGGAGAGAACTTTCCAACATGTCGCCGAAGTGAAAGTGAAGCAAAAATGGTTTACTCGATACTTTTCGTCATTAGATTTATTCGTATAATTTGAATTTTTAAGTTTTCTCCTATTTTACGAGTTGATCGTGTTATTTCAGCTTTTCTCTTCCTCGTTGCGGTCAGAAAAGTCGTCTTAACCACCAGTTAAGTCTCGTTTCCGTTTTAGATCCGATTAAATCGATTAATTATCTGGATGAGATAACATCAAGATTGGTGGTCACGAGCACTCTTTATTACAATTTCACGTCTCTGCCTACTTACTGACTGTTGAATAACAACAGAAATAACAAAAAAAATAACAACGAAATTTCCCACGTATAAAACTCAAAATTAATTATAATTTGTTTAATTATTAAGGTAAATATGTATTTTGAAAAAGATATTAAAGTTATTGATATCTACAATTCTGGGAATACAACAATCAACCGGTTAAATCAACAATGACAGTCTAAAAAGTTTATTTTATTATGATACACAACGATTCTAAGGGTACGAACATACCGAAGATGTCGCGGTCGATGTCGCGGTCGATGTCTAAAACAAAACAGTGCTTTCTTATGAGACCGCACATACCAAAGATGCTTTCATCATCGCACCCTCGCGGCTTACCTAAAGGAAAAGCATATGCGGTATGTTCGCCCTCACATCGACATCGACCGCGACATCGACCGCGACATCGAGGTATCTTCGGTATGTTCGTACCCTAAAGCGTCATTAAGAAGAATGTTGTCATGTGAAAAGAAATTATTTATTTAAAAAAGTTACAAAATAATATTTTTTTATCATTCAAAATCCATTACAAAGATGAATTATTTTTTTTGCATGTCGTAATACTTAAATTATACCGTATATTTTGTGTGCTATAATAGGCAGTGTTATTAAAAATACTTTTCAAAAAGTATTTAAATACAAACGCAAATACTTTTTACTAAATGTATTTACTCGTATTTTAAATACTTCTCTGGACAATGTATTTATATACAAATAACAGGTATTTCGTTTTTATATTTAAACAGTATTTAAAGTTGTAAATTATTCTTAATGCAGCAATGTTAAGCATAACCCCATTTTGCTTAGAATTCCTATTTAAAATTTCTAATTCAGTTTAAGAAAATGGAATCTAATTTCTAATGGAAACTTTCTAATGAAGTTCTAAAATCTTTGTCTTATTGCCCGAAGTTGTGAAGTTTTCAATTATTTTCAAAATATCTAAGTTATTTGTATCGAAAAGCCTCAAACACATAGACTGACTTTTATACACTAAACCAAAGTTTATGGTTTTAACACTTAAAACAATCTCAAAAAGTGTCAGGAATTAGTCTCTTTGCTTCATGAAATCGTAAAATTTTTGTAATTTTCCGAAATTTACCAACTACTTTCCAAACAAGTCTTTAGAAATTGAAGTAATACTTCAAAACACAACAAGCTAAGTAAGTTCCAAACTTCTAAAAAATAATCCCAAGGCAAAGATGTCGACACATTAGACACTTTACTTTTTAACTTGATCTAACGAAGTGGCTAATTAAAAAACTTCATTAGTTACTTATCCAACTTCATATATGGCAGTTCAAGTTATTTGTGTTGCATTAAAGTTGTCATAAGTTCTTTAGAAGCTCGTTAACTTCTTTTGAAACAACAGCTTAAGTTTAAGATAACTGCGACTTCTTTAAAAATGTCGATAAGCTACTTAGTACATTAAAAATTGTTTTACAATGTCACAACTTTTTTAAAAACTTTATGAATTGTACACCTTCGTTAAGATAATCGCAACTCCTTTAAAAGTGTCGTAGGATCATTATAACTGTAACAATTAGCTTCAAAATAAGCATGTAAGTACCTAAACCAAAATATAAATACAAATGAACAGCTGGAAATATGCTCAAAAAATGTATAAAAATGCGCATTTATAGTTACTGTAACAAAATAAAATAAATGTAAGAGCATTTAAGGAATAATTTAGTAAATAATGGATCTTAACATTGCCCAAAAATGTATTTGAACTACTGTCTTTAAAATGTCAGAAGAAATGTATTTTAAATACACATTAAATACAAATTAAGCTTATATATTTAACTATGTATTTAAATACATAAAAAGTATTTTAAATATGTATATTTCTAAATACATGTATTTAAATACTTAACAACACTGATAATAAGTAACTATATTAAAACATACAATTTAAGTAGTACCAGGTACCTATATAAAAATTAATACATTGGAACAATCAAAATATTGATTATGGCATAGTTTCTTGGCAAAGTTTCATATTCAGATCATTAGTAATTAATTTCTTATTTTATTTTTTTATTTTTTAGTACATATTATATAGTATTTAAATTAGTAAGATTTTGATGAAAATGAATGTACTTCTCATGTTAAGTAGGCTGATGAAATAAATGATAATATGAATATTTCATTAACTGAAAATTGTAATGATGACTGTATTGTGGACCCCTTTAAAATACAAAAAATATTTCATTTCTCTCAATGCGCATATATATGGAATTGTTATATAAGAATCCGATAATAAATAATTAAACTGTTTTAATCTCAATTGAATGTCTTACTGTATTTACTTGTTATAGTATATAAAATATAATATTTAATTTAATTTACAGTTGGTATCTGTGTCAATAATTATTTTTCACCGTATTCTGTAAAAAAGCAAAAACAATTGTTCATAACAAATTAATGAACAATTATTACAAAAAAAAACATACAGTTGTTAGTACGAAGAAAAAACGTTAAAATTGGTCCATTATTACCAGATATTACCGGACCCCCCCCCCACTTTCCAAATAAAAATTGTTTTCAAAGAGACTATAAAATCGTTATGTATCGTAATAAAATAAACTTTTTCAGAAATCTAGAGAGTTATTGAAGTTAAATTGTTGATTAATTGATTTCCACAATTTTCTGTATTAAGGTTAATAAATAAGCTAATGAGGAACTTTTAAAATTAAGTGGGCTATTATAGTAAAAATTATTGGGAACGCGAATATTAAAACTGCATTAAAATATATTTATTCGTCACGAGTTAATAAGGAAAAATTATATAAATATAATCCCACTTCTGATTAAATTGTAGTATATAAAAAATATAATAATAGTAATAATCCCAATTCTGATATAAACTGTAGTATATAATCCCACTTCTGATTAAATTGTAGACCATAAAAAATAAAAATTTGAAAAGCAGGAAGAATGGAAGTAAAAGAGGTAGAAAGTAATATATAAATAAAGTCAGTCTTACACAAATTACACCATTTTTAAGACTCCATTTTGGATGCAGTGTCGTCCACATTAGAATTTCCAATTTCACACTTTGAAAATATAAGTCATGCCTAATAAAATAAACTCTTATGAACACGTCCTATAACAACAACAAGCGCACTTTTATTTAAAACAAAACTTTCTAATAATTTCTAATTTCAAATTAATATTTTTAAACAATTTCGAGGGTTTCTTATGGGTAGTAAAATGCAGCTCTTAATACAAGTTTTGAGATTGAATATGTTTTTTTCTTCAAACTACTGCAATTTGAAATTTCAATGGTTTTTCATTTGCAAATATTTATACAAATTAGTGACAAATTTTAATTCAGTGTTTAACACGCCGAACAAATTATTCAACACGGCTAAGTAATAATAACGGCTCAAAAATCTTCGTTACCTTTTCTTTAATCCTACGTGTCCGTTACTACTGTCGACTGCTGAAGAGCCTTTTTCGCATCAATTAAACTGTATTATTAATGGGTAACATGCAAATAACGGCGTCTCTTCGAGATACAAACTTCTGAAGTGAACATAGTACTAAAAGCCAGACAATTAAGTGTGCTGGAAATTTAATTTTGAGTATTCACATGAGTTATTTGAAATAATTACCATTATTAGCACTTCCATTCGGTAGTAATTAAGATTAATTATCACAAATAGAAGTATGCCGAATAAAGTAAGAGTAAGATATGTAAAGTGGGTTTGATATAATTTTTGAAACATTTAATATTGTAATGATTTAACAATTAAAATATTTCTAACAAGTAATAAAAATTTAACGGCGATCCAAACGTTTGAAACATAATCAAAAGTTGTATTAAACATTCAAAGCGTCACTAATTGGATAGAAATAAAAAAATCTTTATTAACTTTATTATTTTAAAACATTATTTATTCTAACTTTAATATTAACTAACTATTTAACTAATTAACCGCTAACGTCCAGCTGTGTGCTGTCGCCGTCGCCGCCGACCGATTGAAAGGGACATACATGCGTCATCTCACTCCCGCACGACTCACATTGGTTATGTGGTGCCGGTCTCTCTTTCACTCGGACGCTGTAGTGGAAGAGAGATAGATGCGCCGCAAGGCAAACGCTAAGGTCGATCTCTGTCTATCGGTATCGCTCTCGCTCTCGCTCGCACGCATGGGTCTGGCGTAACGTTACAATGTTCTATAGAAGTGTTTTTCGCACTGCGGTTGGCCGGTCCAACTTGTCATTTTAGACACATTGTAATGACATGTGTGAAGTTAAACATTAATCTTGAACCTGACATGAATTGGATAATTTTTATCATTGAATGATGAAAGAACAAATATATGAGATTATATAGCTAATCAAAATCATAGAATGTAAGAATCAATTACCTTATTACCGCAATTGTGATTGTAATAAGCAATGGTATCGCCTGGAAATATCCAGTTCGCTTTATGAATAGCCGGCAATACGTTAACGTCAAGTTGTGTGCTGCCGCTGTCTCTCTTTCATGCGGACCCCAGAAAGGATATAGATGGGTCAGAAGCGAAACGCTAACATACGTGTGCGTACAATGCGTCGCAAGCCGAACGAAGGTCGATCTCTCTCTATTGTTATCGCTCTCGCTCTCGCTCGCACGCATATTTATAAGACGTATATCACGTTAAAAACTATGTATGTTAGTAATTGGATATAATCTGTTCATAATCCTAATGTACCGATGGTGGTAACACTGCGGTTTCGTTGCCATTTTAAACATTCTCCATTTTTAAACGGTGCCAGTAGTAACCGTCGATAACAAGCAGTAATCGCCCGGTTGACATAACTTCCTTACACCTTTCCCATATTGATTCGGCAAACGAAACGCCAAGTGAACTAGTTAATAAAAGTGTGCCTACCGAGAGATGAAATTAACAGAGTAGAACGGTTCTCATGCTTTTTCGCTGTCGATAATAATTGTTGTATTATGTTTTATTAATTAATACTGGGAAAGAAACTGTACGCTTTTCCTTTACAGCCGCGTATAATTTAATGACAGCGGCGATGAATGAAGGAGAAAAAATAGATAAATAAGATGAGGTGAAGGAAAAGGTTGATTAGTTTCCAAAGCGTTAAACAAAGCGTGCAGAGCAATGAGAAAAAGTCGCTTTTAATTAGGTTAGTCTCAAAAATTGGTGGTTAAGTTAAGCGGACTAAGCGAGTTATTGGACGACACTGTTTTTTAAAGGAAAGCTTTTAGTAGTGAATAAAGAGTGGATTTTGGGTAAACACCTTACTTTTTTACCTTTTTTGAATAAAATTTTCTGTTTTTACGTTTTTTGGATGTTTTCTTCTATTTTACCCTTTCTGTCATATATAATCCAAATCATAACATAATTGCCAGTTTGTTTGATGATAGTATTAGACCAGGGAAATAAGGAAAAAAGTACCCTGTTGGGGACACTCAAGCAACTAGGTAACCAAGCAGTTAATCATGTAAAAGGGGTTTACGGGAGTAAAACCTATACGTTAGCGACCAAAAGTTTTGTGCTGTTGTTGAATTATTAACAGTTAAAGGTCGAAAAACGTGATTTTTTTGCATTTTTGTGTCCTTGAAAAAATCTTAAAATCCTATGAGTAACTCAAAG
The DNA here is from genome assembly GCA_946251905.1 of Cryptocephalus moraei. Taxonomy (NCBI): domain Eukaryota; kingdom Metazoa; phylum Arthropoda; class Insecta; order Coleoptera; family Chrysomelidae; genus Cryptocephalus; species Cryptocephalus moraei. The sequence goes on along the minus strand of OX276465.1, from coordinate 15,585,119 downwards.
TTAGCATCTTGTAGGGAATAGAAAAATCTTCAAAATGACGGTTTATAAAACATGATTTAATATTTTGTTGCTTAGATAATTGCAAATAAAGGTAAAAATATGCAATATTTTTAATTAACAATAGCTATTGTAAAAATGAACATACAACTTTGAAATTACGCAAAGTGTTGTGCCTTATGGTACTTAATATGTGGTAAACATTTCAAAAGGATTCATTGAATACTTTTTGCAAAATTGTAATTGTTTATCCCAGAAGATTTTTTTTTGGCGTTATCATTATGCGCACAATAATGGCGATACAATAATTCTACGGGTACCCAAAGAAAGAAGAAGCGTTATTTTATCGAACTTAATTATTTAATAACAGAAAGATTAATTACCGCCATTGTTAAAAATCATCACAAAAACATGGTCATTTTTCGTGTATAAACAAATAGAATAACTTTATTGATGTTATTTACAGCGAAATTATTTTTACATATTTAAAAAGATGGCATTTTTACCTTTATTTTAAAACAAAAAAAATTGTCCTAACTCAATTTGGGGCAAAGTTAGCCATGTTTTTCCCAAAATTCACAGCTAATTTGTTTATAACAATTTAGAAACCTAACTAACGCCATTTTAAAGCTAAAGAGTTGAACTATTTGTTAAATAAATTTGGAAAGTATTGAACTTCAACTCGAGTTTGCTGAAGCATCAAATATGCAGCTGGGGAAACTTGAAAACTGCCAGTTCAAAAAATGAAGAGGTAACTTCAAATCGAAGCAGAAATTAATTAATAGATATCTCTGGCAATTATTAACGGATTTTGATGATTCTTTTTTTAATCTGGGATACCTCGTCGAGTACAATACAAATATGAAACCCGTTAATTAATTACTATTTAGATAAACAAAGTGATTTGTTTAAATATTTTTCCAATTTTGTTATTAATTATTTTCAATATTTGTGAATGTTATTACACTTATTACTAACGGAAAACAGAAATGTTTTGTGTGCACCTCAGGAAACAAAAACAAAATTGCTATATAAATAAAGTAATTTATTTAAACATTTTTATAAAATAATTTCGTTAAGTAAAAATTTATTGTTTGCTTATTTATTAGTAAAAGTGTTAGAAGGTTTATATCAAAACAAAAATTCATATTGTTGTTATAAAGAAACTGATAAATATTTACAATAAAATTTACATATAAACATAGTACAAAAAACTATTGAGAATTAGTATGACACATTATGAATTATAGATTTGTATGTTCTCTTTGCGTACATCATAAATACACAATTTGTTTATAATTATATTCATAAATAAACAATGTCATTTGTATAAATAATTTTAAAAAAATCCCAAAAATCAGTGTTTTTTTGTTTTTTTCCTTATTGAAAGAATATGTTGTTAGGGCTTTTTTAATGAATAATTATCATGTAATATGTATTATGAATGCCTCTTAAGTATACGAAACATAATCTAGTCTTTTATGTTAATGATTTTACTTTTTTTTTACTTTAAAAATTTAATAACACTTTAAAATTTATTAAAGAAGCAAATTTATATACTGTTTAGGAATGTTGTATTAATTTATTTATTAACTTCCTTTATTTATTAATTAAATTCAAATATACAAAATTATTTGAATAATACTCGTGGATTGTGGCGTTTTTCCATTTCATTTACGTTTCTCCAAGAAAAACAGAAACTGAAAAACTCAATAAAATCAATTTGGGAAAGTGTTTAAACAAACTACTTTATTAATATAGCAATTTTGTTTTTGTTTCTTGGGGTGCACACAAAACACATCTGTTTTGCGTTAGTAATAAGTGTAATCACATTCAAAAATACTGGAAATAATTAATAACAAAATTTGAAAAATGTTTAAACAAATCACATTGTTTATTTAAATGGTAATTAATTAACAGGTTACATATTTGTATTGTACTCGAGGAGTTACCCCAAATTAAAAAAAGAATCATCAAAATCCGTTAATAATTGCCAGAGATATCTATTAATTACTTTCTGCTTCGATTTGAAGTTACCTTTTCATTTTTTGAGCTCGCAGTTTTCAAGTTTCCCCAGCTCGTCTTCAGTCGAGCTGCATATTTGAAGCTTCAGCAAACTTGATGTTGAAGATCAATACTTTCCAAATTTACTTAACAAATAGTTCAACTCTTTATCTTTAAAATGGCGTTAGTTAGGTTTCTTAATTATTATAAACAAATTAGCTGTGAATGTTAGAAAAAAAAATGGCTATTGGATTTTGATAAGGAAAAAAAATATAAAGAAATATAGATTTTTGGGGATCTTTTTAATTTATTTAATCAAATGACATTGTTTATTTATGAACATAATTATAAACAAATTATGTATTTGTGATGTACGCAAAGAGAACATACAAATCTATAATTCATAATGTGTCATACTGATTCTCAATAGTTTGTTGTGCTGTTTATATGTAAATTTTATTGTAAATATTTATCAGTGTTTTATAACAACAATATGAATTTTTGTTTTGATATAAACCTTCGAACACTTTTACTAATAAATAAGCAAACAATAAATTTTTACTTAACGAAATAACTTTTATTAAAATGTTTAAACAAATTACTTTATTTATATAGCAATTTTGTTTTTGTTTCTTGGGGTGCACACAAAACACATCTGTTTTGCGTTAGTAATAAGTGTAATAACATTCAAAAATACTGAAAATAATTAATAACAAAATTTGAAAAATGTTTAAACAAATCACATTGTTTATTTAAATGGTAATTAATTAACAGGTTACATATTTGTATTGTACTCGACAAGGTACCCCAAATTAAAAAAAGAATCATCAAAATCCATTAATAATTGCCGGAGATATCTATTAATCACTTGCTGCTTCGATTTGAAGTTACCTTTTTATTTTTTGAGCTCGCAGTTTTCAAGTTTCCCCAGCTCGTCTTCAGTCGAGCTGCATATTGGAAGCTTCAGCAAACTTGAAGTTGAAGTTCAATAGTTTCCAAATTTACTTAGCAAATAGTTCAACTCTTTATCTTTAAAATGGCGTTAGTTAGGTTTATTAATTATTGTAAACAAATTAGCTGTGAATTTTAGAAAAAAAAATGGCTAACTTTGCCCCAAATTGATTTAGGACAATTTTATTTATTCTAAAATAAAGGTAAAAATGCCATCTTTTCAAATATGTAAAAATCATTTCGCTGTAAATAACATCAATAAAGTTATTCTATTTGTTTATACACGAAAATTGACCATGTTTTTGTGATGATTTTTAACATGAGTGGTAATTAGTTTTTCCGATATAAATAATTAAGTTTGATGAAATAACTCTTCTTCTTTCTTTCGGTACCCGTAGAATTATTGTATCGTCATTATTGTGCCCATAATGATAACGCCAAAAAAAGTCTTCTGGGATAAACAATTACAATTTTGCAAAAAGTACTCAATAAATCCTTTTTAAATTTTTACCACATATTAAGTACCATAAGGCACACCACTTTACGTAATTTCAAGGTTGTATGTTGATTTTTACAATAGCTATTGTTAATTAAAAATATTGCATATTTTTACCTTTACTTACAATTATCTAAGCAACAAAATATTAAATCACGTTTTATAAACCGTCATTTTGAAGATATTTCTATTCCCTACAAGATGCTAACTTTGAATTATCCATAGGATTCTAAGATTTTTTCAGGGACACAAAGATGCAAAAAAAATCACGTTTTTCGACCTTTAATTCTTAATAATTCAACAATAGCACAAAACTTTTGGTCGCTATCGTATAGGTTTTACTCCCGTAAACCCCTTTTACATGAATAACTGCTTGGTTACCTGGTTGCTTGAGTGTCACGAAAATTTTTTATTTGCCTGGTCTATATGAGTAAGTCTAATTTCCTTATTTCTTTATGAAGCAGTAGTCAAAAAAAAACTTTTATTCCTGCTGTTTACATGTTAAAATCTGAAAATGTTCTTAATGTCTTTTATCCTAACTTAATGTAAGTAACTTGCATTAAGAGTTTAAGCATAGAGATTTTGAATGCACCAGGGAAAATTCTCAAATATTAAACACACTCATTTCCTTAACGCAAATTGTTAATTTGTTCTTGGGAGAATAAATAAGTTTTAAAAAATTGTGCAGAACTAATTATTTGTTTTAAAGGTTTTCCACCACTTCAATAATTGGTTATAATGAATAACAACAGTGGAACTGTTGTCTAAAGAAAGTAATATCAAAAAATATTTCAAAAGTGTAACGAAAGAAACGACAAGTACCAAGTGAAGATAAATTGAATAATCTATTAATTTCCTTGAAGAAAATATTAAATATAAAGCTTAAGGTAGAAAACAACGAAAAAGCAAAATAGAAAACGCACCGGAGCATGGCGATATTAAAGAATTAGGCGTCAAAAGAACTCAGGTAAAGCAGGTGAGCCAATGAAAATGACAAATTGATGACAGGAGCAATTACGGAAATGTTCACGTTACCGTTAATGCAGTAGCAGGTTTCTTACATTTTTTTTGCGCTACATTTTCACAGTTGTAGAAATTATAACCACAACACATTTTGCTACATAAATCTGCATTAACTCAGTTCTTTACCTTCCAATTTTATTAATCTATAAAACAACCCAAAAAGTCCTTAAGTAACAATATTTGACACTTTACTTTTCCGCAGAAGGACGGGGTAACCTCATTTTGCTACTCACGTTGGCTAACTGTATTCACATATGTGCAGCTTAAAGACGCACGCTAATGACGTTTCTAATTATATTGGATTCCGATTGAAAACGAGCAACCCGGCATATGGCCAATGTTAAAGTGTAAAATACAGTAACAAATAAATCCGAAAATATAATCAGATGGTAAGCTTGCTAATTATATTTCGCGAAAAAATATTTTGCAAGTATGTATTGCAACCAAGCTTCCTCTACTATGTCTCGTGTAATTGTTGTGAGTCATTTAAATGTGTTAGTATTAACAAAACAAGAAAACTATATAATTGTTGTAATTATTATATTTCAGAGAAAATATTTGCAAGACATATACCTAGTCAATACATTGTAATACCTACTCTTAATAACGTCATTGTTATATGGTATGTTTTAAAAGATAAAAGCGACACTTGTATTAAGTAGTCACAACTCTAAACAGTTTCCGTAAAATTTATAATAGCATTTTTTCAGTGTATTGCTTTATTTTATTTTGTTCAAAACTGAAAATTTTTAAAAAACGCGTTCTTTTCCAACTTGTTTTGCTTCTAACTTATTAAGTATTGAATTTAGAAGAAAGTTGAAAAGAGAAGAAAGTTGCAGAATCGCTTTTTACATAATTTGGCATAAGTTAGAAATTAAAAAATTTATTAGCGGTTTTGCAAAACAGCAATAAACAGAAATAAAATCGCCCCAAAAAAGTGTTTTTTTTTTAAATTATTACTTTAAGCACTTTAATATGAAGTTATAGGACTTCCATATCACAGGTAGAAAATCTTGACGTTATAATAAAAGAATCCCGTGAATATCGTTTCGGTCGATTTGTTAGATTTTGCACAATAATTTTGCAATTCAAAAAAATCCAAAAATATCTAAAATTTCAAAATTATTAATTTTTTTCCATTATTCGATTTTAACAAATTCGACACAATTTAAACAGTTTTATTATAACTTCAAGATATTCTACCTGTGATATGGAAGTCCTAACTACATTTTAAAGTGCCTAAAATATTAAATTAAAGAACCACCTTTTTGGGCCGTTTTTTTTTGTTTATTGCTATTTTGCAAAACCGCTAATAAATTTTTGAATTACTATCCTATGCCATATTATGTAAAAAGCGATTCTGCAACTTTTTCCTCTCTTTAACTTTCTTCTAAATTCAATATTTAAAAAGTTAGGAGCAAAACAAGTCGGGAAAAACGCATTATTTTCTTTTTTTTTAAATTTTTGAAAAGTGAAAGATGTATGATTTTAAGCCATTTTTGTTTATAAATAAGATTGTTGCACTTAATGCAACAAACTGATGTAACCTTCTTGTAGGGCTTCAAAGATTCTTCAAAATGAGCCATCGTACAAGTTATTCGGTGCACTTGTAGTTCAATTTAACCTTAAATGAATTTGAAGATCAGTTTCATTTATGTTACTAACATTTTATCAAAATTTCAAGGCAATTCTTCAAAACGGGGAAATTAAACAAGGAGAGTTAATTACATCATTATTCCATCAAATAAGTTTATTGTAAAAGTGTAGTAATGGTAAAATTCAGATCTCGCAGCGTTGCCAAATTGACTCCATTTGATACGTTCCACAGTCTATAGATTTGTAAGAGTTTCACACAGTCAGTAACCACTTAATGTATTGAAGAATTAAAAATGCGAGTTTTGGCCTTACACAATAATCGAATTTAGTAAAAGACGAACCCATTTTCACACCCAATTTGCTAAGGGGAACTTCGGATCATCGATATTACGTCACGCAAAACGGCTTCCCGCGTTCCCCATTAACGATTCAAGTCAGATCACTTCCCAATAATTTTCTCGGGCAGATAACAACAGTTGGAGAACAATCATACAAACAAGTAGATCGAATCTTCATCCATCTAATCACCAACCGCCAGCGGAATAAAGTGCAGTCCTCCAGTGAATTATTTGCACTTTCAGCTTATGTGTACGTACGTTATGTACCTACTACGTAACTTTAGCCTTACGAGTGTGTGCACCATAGCCACGATCTGTGAACTAACTGTAACACGAGTGCAGTGAATGTTAAGAATGTAAAGCGAGCAACTGGAAAGGTAATTATTGTCTGACCACGATGAGGAAGCTCGATACGTACGCCAGAGACGTGCTAGTGAAATTACAGATTAACGAGATACGAGTGGATATAAAATAGGCGAATCAAATTAAGATTTTTTTTGTAAAAAACTGTGTAGATGGGTTTGACAGTTGGAAAAGGTAGTTTGAGTTGTTACAAGAAGCCTCTCATCTAGAGATTCATAAATTTTTTAGTGGAACCTTATCAAATAAACAACTATAGTGCCAAAATGACTCTTTAGTTTATAACTCCAAATGGCTTAGATTTAGACGTTTGCGGTCAATAGTGAACTTTTAGAGAAAATAATTGTGTTTAAAATGAGACTTTCTAAATTAAAATTGCTCTATAAATAAAAAAGTTATTGCAAAAAAGAAGGCAAAATGGCTATTTTTAAATATTGTTAATAACTTTTTAATTAGTTGTTCGAATTAAGTGAAATATTTATAATTTGTGAGTTGTAATGTACTTTATAAGTATGCAAAAGATGAGCTCGATCGGTTAAGTAGTTTTTGCAAAATTCTAATTGTTTATCCCGTTTCTTGAAAAAATCAACAATTTCTAAGTCCTGTCCAGTCGATTTTTCTAAATAGATCTTAACAAACTTGGGCTCATCCTCTTCGTAAAGACTTATTAACGTTCTATGTAAAAAAACAATAAATTTTTTAATGTTTATTTATGAAAAAAGGCTTAACAAAAAGTATAGGTTTTTAAGCTTATAAACATTTACAATAACTTGGTTGGTTTTTGTTCAAACTTTATGGCAATGATTTATTGGAAAAGTTGATTCAAAAATACGCACTTGAAAAGAGAAAAGAAAGCCCCAGAACCGTTGTGAGCCAAGATGGCTCTTTTTTTAAAAAAATTCACCGTCGCTACAATAATTAATATTAAAGGCTGAAAATAACAAGGTTTTTAGAAGAAGAGTTTAAGTTTCCAATGGCACTTTCAGCGTTTAAAAAACCGAACATTGTTTAACGGAGAGCATTATAAACAAAGAGTAATTGCGCATTGATTACTTTCCTGCTCGGAGTCCACGGAGTGGGGAAAGCCGACTGGGCGCTTGGCACAACTCTACTGAAAAGTGAGCGCGCGGCTTCAAATCGGACCGCTCGATAAAAAGACTTTATCTCGGGTTGTACTTGACCAAAATTGCTTATTCTTTTTTTAAACTGGGATACAATGAAGAAATAATAACAATTAACATACTTTTCGGTGCAAAATTGATTTATCCAAAGACACCAAAGGTTATAATTACTTTAAATGGTTTTTATATACTCTAATTATAATACATCGATTTGTATATGTTTTTATTAATTATTGCTTAATAATTACACCTATAAATAAATATTATTTATGCATTGTTAACATTATCTAATCTATACACTTCTGAGCTTTTATGACACATCAAGTAGGTTGCACAGGAAGTATGTTAATTGTTATTATTCCTTCATTGTATTCCCGTTTAAAAAAAGAATGAGCAATTTTGGTCCAGTAGAACCCGAGATAAAGTCTTTTTTTCTAGCTTCCGATTTGAAGCCACGTGCTCACTTTTCAGGAGAGCTGTGCCAAGCGCCCAGTCGGCTTCCCCCACTCCGTGGACTCCGAGCAGGAAAGTAATCAAAGCACAATTACTCTTTGTTTATAATGCTCTTCGTTAAACAATGTTTGGTTTTTTTAAACGCTGAAATTGCCATTGGAAACTTCAACTCTTATTCTAAAAACCATGTTATTTTCAGCCTTTAATATTAATTATTGTAGCGGCGGTGAATTTTTTTAAAAAAAGAGCTATCTTGGCTCACAACGATTGTGGGGCTTTTTTTCTTCTTCTTAAATGCGTATTTTTGAATTAGCTTTTCTAGTAAATCATTGCCATAAAGTTTGAACAAAAACCAACCAAGTTATTGTAAATGTTTATAAGCTTAAAAACCTTTACTTTTTGTTAAGCCTTTTTTATAAATAAACATTCAAAAATTCATTGTTTTTTCACATAGAACGTTAATATAAGTCTTTACGAAGAAGATGAGCCCAAGTTTGTTAAGATCCATTTAGAAAAATCGACTGGACATGACTTAGAAATTGTTGATTTTTTCAAGAAACGGGATAAACAATTAGAATTTTGCAAAAACTACTATACCGATCGAGCCCATCTTTTGCATACTTATAAAGTACATTACAACTCACAAATTATAAACATTTCACTTATCTCGAATAACTAATTAAAAAGTTATTAACAATATTTAAAAATAGCAATTTTGTCTCCTTGTTTGAAATAACTTTTTTATTTATAGACCAATTTTAATTTAGAAAGTCTCATTTTAAAGATAATTGTTTTCTCTAAAAGTCCACTGTTAACCGCAAACGTCTAAATCTAAGCCATTTGGAGTTATAAATAAAAGAGTGATTTTGGCACTTTACTTGTTTATTTGATAATTGCTCCACTAAAAAATTGATGAATCTCTAGATGAGAGGCTTCTTGTAACAACTCAAACTACCTTTTCCAACTGTCAAACCCGTCTACACAGTCTACGCACACGTATGTTTGCGTTTCGCTTCTGACGCATCTATCTCCCTTCTTGGGTCCGCATGAAAGAGAGACAGCGGCAGCACACAGCTTGAGGTTAACGTATTGCCGGCTATTCATAAAGTGAACTGGATATTTCCAAGCAATACCATTGCTTTATTGCTTATTACAATCACAATTGCGTCAATAAGGTAATTGATTCTTGCATTCTATGATTTTGATTAGCTATATAATCCCATATATTTGTTCTTTCATCGTTAAAACATTAAAAAATCATTAAAAAATTAGTATGAATGATATAAATGATTGTATAAAATGTCGACTGCTTTCATTTAGTATTAATGACAAAAATTATTCTACGTAGTAATTCATGTCAGGTTCAAGATTAATGTTTAACTTCACAAATGTCATAACAATGTGTCTAAAATGACAAGTTGGACCGCAGTGCGAAAAAATCTTCTATAATATAAAACTGGTTAACGCGGGCTTGTTGAAAGCAGCAAATTAATCAATGATAATTTAGTGATAACAATTCAATGATAATACTTGGTCAGCATCTTCTTGGTCAACTGATAACGTTAAATATAATTTTTGATGAATTTTAACAGAACAAATCGAAATTCTAATCAGATTCGATTTCATTACCTTAAATTTGTGGATGTGGCTAACTTCACACCCACATTTTCAATCACGATCTACGCGACGGTTTCAAAGTAGAAAACAAAGTCATTGCTCTCCATCAATACAGGAAAAACCACGAATAAATTTAATAGAAACCGACGATCGAGTGATCGCTTGGTTTAACGCTTAATCGATGTCCAGGTGATATTTACATGAGTACTGTAAATGAATATCACTTTGTGCGCGTGTAGGTATCGCGTCTGAGATCACTTTCACATCTCATCCGGATTGTTGCGGAGAAATTGTAATGGACAGAGCTGACGGTTTTCTTAGCCGACGTATACACGTCGTACATTAGCGCTAATAGAGTGTTAAATGGGTTACAAATCGAAATAAGAACGCTGTTATTCAAGCTTTGTTGTTTAGGTACTTCTCACTTTATGCTTTAATTAAAAGTGATTAATTCTTGATGGGAAAGTCCTGAGATTCTTGAACCTAAAACCTAAGAGGAAAGTTTACAGGTTCCAAACATAAGATTTTCTAGATTCTGTCTAATTATAACTCAAAAACTATCTATTTTTGTAAGAACGTTTTTGTAGAAAATGAAATGTCCTATCGAAATGGCACTTTTTTAAGTCAAAAAAACTCTCTTTTTTCTAGAAAAACATGCAAACAACTTCTCTTCTTAAGGTTAGAAATTAAAAAATTTATTAGCGGTTGTGCAAAATAGCAATAAACAAAAATAAAATCGGCCCAAAAAAGTGGTTTTTATTTTTATTATATTAAGCACTTTAATATGAAGTTAGGACTTCCACATCACAGGTAGAAAATCTTGAAATTATAATAAAAGAATTCTGTAAATTTAGTTCCGATCGGTTTATTAGATTTTGCACAATAATTTTGCAATCCAGAAAAATCGAAATTTTTTTAAAATTTTCAAAATTTTTAAATTTTTTTCCTCTATTCGATTTTAATAAAACTGGCTGAGCATATATAAGAGTAATCATGCTTTTATGTGGTTTTTTCAGCAATAAAATATATTTATTAGAACGGTCACGGTCATTGTTTAAAGTTGGTGTCGTTATTTTTGCTTATAAACAAATAGATTATCTCGGCGAATTCTTTGTAAAATGAAATTCTAAAAACATAGCCGGAAAGTACTTGGAAAGACGCTTCTTAAGACTATTTGAATCGAAAGTTCATGCTTTTACTTATTACAAAATTGTTAATGTAACTTCGATTTTCAGTTACACAAAGATTTGACTTGCTTATGGATGTAATGAAGTCTAAATAGAAACTTGAAGATTGTAAATCTGACTGTCGTTTTCAATAAAAGTAGGTAGACGAAGCATAACTCCTTCTTAACAAGTATTAACTTCTAATTTCAGTTAGACAAAGCTTTTACTGGTCACTATTAAGTCTAATTCTAATTTCTAATTCAGTTGAACGAAGCATACTCATCCTTAAGGCTATTTAAAGCGAAAATCCAGCTTTACTTATTACAAAATTGTTAATATAACTTCGATTTTCAGTTAGACAAAGATTTGACTTGCTGATGGATGTTATGAAGTCTAAATACAAGGTTGAAGATTGTAAATCTAACTGTCGTTTTCAATAAAATTAGGTAGACGAAACATACTCCTTCTTAACTATTATTAACTTCTCATTTCAGTTAGACAAAGCTTTCACTGGCCATTATAGAGTCTAATATCAACTTCTAGTTCAGTTGTACAAAGCATAATCATTCTTAAGACTATTTGAATCGAAAGTTCATGCTTTTACTTATTACAAAATTGTTAATGTAACTTCGATTTTCAGTTAGACAAAGATTTGACTTGCTTATGGATGTAATGAAGTCTAAATAGAAACTTGAAGATTGTAAATCTGACTGTCGTTTTCAATAAAAGTAGGTAGACGAAGCATAACTCCTTCTTAACCATTATTAACTTCTAATTTCAGTTAGGCAACGCTTTTACTGGCCATTATAAAGTCTAATTCTAACTTCTAATTTAGTTGAACAAAGCATACTCATTCTTAATACTATTTGAAGCGAAAATCCAGCTCTACTTATTACAAAATTGTTAATATAACTTCGATTTTCAGTTAGACAAAGATTTGACTTGCTGATGGATGTTATGAAGTCTAAATACAAGGTTGAAGATTGTAAATCTAACTGTCGTTTTCAATAAAATTAGGTAGACGAAACATACTCCTTCTTAACTATTATTAACTTCTCATTTCAGTTAGACAAAGCTTTCACTGGCCATTATAGAGTCTAATATCAACTTCTAGTTCAGTTGTACAAAGCATAATCATTCTTAAGACTATTTGAATCGAAAGTTCATGCTTTTACTTATTACAAAATTGTTAATGTAACTTCGATTTTCAGTTAGACAAAGATTTGACTTGCTGATGGATGTTATGAAGTCTAAATACAAGATTGAAGATTGTTTCGAATTAATTAGCGGCTCGAGTTATCGCATCTCGCACTACTAATAGCTGATGTAATTTGAATAAAATGAGATCACATGCGACGTGTGCGGTGTGCGGGTTACCTTCGGGCAATCAAGACCTGTTGATTAACGATCTGGGAGGAAGACAGGCGAAGTAATCTCAAGGAAAATAAATCAGTTTAGAGACAGAGAGAGAGAGAGTTCTAGAGAAAAGTATGTGTAAATCTGACTTAAAGTTATGAAAAAATCCCATGGCGTGCCAGGCTGAAAGGCAGATTTATGAGTAGGATATAGAGTAATATAACAGATACGATGTTTGAAAAAAAGGTATACGAGGTGTTAAAAAAATAGAAACGTCAAAATTTCTAACTTTTTGCATATAACTTTTTTTATGTACATTTCTCAAAGATATGTCATATGCAAAAGTCGTTCGCCTCTATAAGGGCAACAAAAAACCTAAGTAACATTTTTCTGTCAGACGCGAAATAAAAATTTTTTGTTTTTTTTTGAAAAAAAACTTTTTTTCTATACTTTTCTCGAAAAAATATTTTATACAAAAGTCATTCGCCTCTATAAGATCAACAGAAAACTTAAGTAACATTTTTCTCTCAGACGCGAAATTAAAGTTTTTTGATTTTTTTTTTGAAAATAACAAGCCGCCATTTTGAAACCGCTGGACCTATTTGGCCCATTAACGAATTCGACCGAGATTTTCGGCCAATTGATTTTTGTACCAAATTTCGTTGTGATTCTTTAAAAAATGCGACCAGTAGCTTGCCGACAAATTTCGTTATATCCGATATATATATACTGACAAGTTTAATAAACTTGACAAGCTTGTAGATATTTCGAAATACTTGATATTGATTTGGACAATTTGAATATAATAAGGCAAATGGCAAAAAATTATATTTGTCAATTCATTACTCACATCAGCACTAGAAAAGAATAATTACTAGAATTATTAGAATTATTAGAATAATTTTTCTACTCTTTTATTACCAAATATATGACGAAATTCATTTAAAAAATATCATTATTACCTTAAAAAAAGTAAAATTCAGAAAGCTTGCAAATGCACTAAATTCTACGTGGTGGAATAAAAATATTTCAATAACAGCCCAGGCTACATACTGAAAACTCATAGTTTTCACGGTATTTTGTACCATTTCAATTATAAGAAAATTCTGATAATTGTATCTATCGAATTTTCCGGGATTTTCCAATTTCCCAAGGCGATGAAAATAGGTTAGATGTTAATATTTCGTCGAGTTACCCCAGAATAAAAAAAAATGAAGGTCCTACGTCGCCTAGGAGCCGAGATATCGAAAAAAAAATAGCGCGTCCAATTTAATATTTAACCTTACCTAAAACGTTAACTTTAAAGGGCTATAACTTTTTTCAAGGTGCATAGATATTAACCTCATAAATCCTATAGTAAAATTTAGGTCTTTATTTAAAATTGGTGAAAATTTCGGTTCGTAATGTTTATAAACAATAAAGATATGATTTTTTTTAAAAATGTTGCTATCTCAGCTTTTATTGGTCGTAGAACCATTTGGTTTTCTTTAAATGAAAGGTTTTTTCACCACCTTTCCAATGCAATTTATTAAAAACGTGTGCAGCAATAAATAAAGAAGTTATTCAATTTGTTTATAAGCAAAAAAAATAGCCCCTTTTTAAAATGATTTTTTTAACAACAATATAACTCATTTTCAAACTTAACTTACAGTTCGGGATTCAAGGAAACTATTCTACTTTATTAAATATCTCTAGGATTGTAGCCTAGGCAAGCTCAATTGTTTAAATATTGAGTCTCTGGGATAAATAAATAAGATATCTCGTAAACTAATAAACAGATCGGGCTGAAATTTTCTACACTTATAAAGCCCCCTAAAGGCTTCATAATTCGTGTATTACATTTCACTTATCGCTATAATTGCAGGAGTTATTAACATTTATAAATTATTAAAAAATTGATGTTTTTTTTGCTAATAACTTAATTGTTTATTAATCGATTTTAATTTATAAAAAACCAAATTAACCATCTTTTTATTCTCCACAACTTTCTTGTTGCCAATTTTTCTCTAAAATGCAACCCGAAAATTCTATGAGGAAAAAATCGATTTTCACACCTTAACCCATTGTTTATAAAAAACAGGGACATTCTAGCTGTATGTGGTCATACAGTGATCTTCCTATAGGCCCCCCCCCTACCATTTAAAACTTTCAGATATCTGCAGAACAAAATATCAATGGTTATTTTGAACATAAAGAGGATACAGCTTGGTTAAGAATTTGGGTACGAATCTATTGGATTTAAAAGACATGCCTAATAAAAAAGAGAAACTCAAAAAATTGCAGGAACATGTCGTGATACTTTTTGTAATTAATTTTACACTAATTAGTAGTTTTAATCAGTTAACATAAAGTTAATATCGAACTGTTAATTTAATACCGTATTATGCATACACCATGATGACAAGACTAGCTTTTTAATTGCAAATTAAACTATTTCGAATAAACGACTGCATAATTTTCTCCAGATTATCGATTGCTAATTAAGAGAACAGTTGATTATAATTTTACGAGGGGATGGCGGCTTGTTATTTTCAAAAAAAAAAATCAAAAAAGTTTAATTTCGCGTCTGAGAGAAAAATTTTACTTAGGTTTTCTGTTGATCTTATAAAGGCGAACGACTTTTGTATATAATATTTTTTCGAGAAATGTACAGAAAAAAAGTTTATTTTTTAAAAAAAAAATAATTAATATTTCGCGTCTGAGAGAAAAATGTTACTTAGATTTTTTGTTGCCCTTACAGAGGCGAACAACTTTCGTATAAAACATATCTTTGAGAAATGTACATAAAAAAAGTTATATGCAAAAAGTTAGAAATTTTGACATTTGTATTTTTTTCACACCTCGTATACATTTTTTTGACACATCGTGTCTGTTAAATCACTCTACATCCTACCCATAAATCTACCTTTCAGCCTGGCATGCCATGGGGTTTTTTCAAACGAGGTTTGTCAAATTGACGTCAAATTGACTTCGCTGACGTCCGATGATTTGGCATTCTCGTCCTAAGATCACCTCACGTCAAATGGCTCGATCCTCGGACGACGAAGGGTACCACTCCTCGATCCAGGACCTCGTCGAGGAGAAGGTGAGGAACACCAGATTCCCGAGACAGCAGAGGTGCTTAGCATCGGAATCCCTCGGGAGGTCGAGATCATCCCAGGTCAAAACCAAGGAGAATAAAGAAGGAATGGGAGAAAGTTCGACCAGAAATGGCAGGCGCGATTTCGAGATGAGCGCCATGAAGGAGGTGCTCGACGGCATAACGGCGTTTGACGTCGATTTCCAACGTGAAAGGTGGAAGGTACACGAGGGCGACAATGGAGTGCAGCGCATGCGTGCCAGTAAATAAAATTTTGATTGACTTGTTGTTTTGATGTGCTTGCAATAAGAAAGAAATAAATGCGTTTGTAACAGTTAGATTATTCGCGTGCTAATTCGTGTAACTAAGAACCTACCTGAGTGCGGAAATTACGTTATTTCGACTATTAACCGAGATATTTATTATGAAATTTGATCTTAAAACAGTAAACAAACGGTGGACATCTACACGGAACGAGGGAATCCTTCACGGATCCGTTTCTGGGCCTACGACTCAGTCGGGAAGGTTAGGTTTGTTTGGTTTGGCCTGGACAAAAGAATTATTTAACCTCAAAATAACACCGGAAATCGATAAAGTGTTCAATTTCAAGCAAAAAATGTTATATAAACTTTTCTCGGTAACTCAATATTTTCCGAGTTTTTCACGATTGGAATTGTTGATTAGGACCTAAAAAATGCTAGTTTTGGGTGGTTTTTCGAAAATAACTCGAAAACTGTAAATTTTACCAAAAAGTCATGTAGACAAAAAACAAACCCTTTAACATAACGAACCGAATGGCGTTTTTAACATTTTCATCGCAGCAACATAACCTGAGTTACAGCCCGATGAATGTCAAGGTTTATTTAAATTAACCTAGAATCGAACATTTTATCATAAAATAAGTACCTAACGTAAAAAGGGTGGTTTTTCAAAAAATGCTTAAAATATTTTTTAAAGGTCTTAATGAGACCTTTCTTAACGAAAAATAAATCAATAAATTTTTCACAAAAATGAAACTAAAAAAAAACAACTCTTAATATATGTATGATTAGCTTTATTTATGTACCAACAACTTGTTCACTTATTTTTTGAAATTTTATAAAAAAAATTCCAAATTACTCGAAAACTAAAAAATATTAAATATTAAAATGTATTATTTTTTGGCTGAAAGTTCTCCATTATTTTTCCATGATAAAAATTAATTGAGATATTAACATTTGAAGTTTGCATATAAGTGTGAGAAGTACCTTTTTGAAGTCCTTTAGATCGTATTCTTTAAAAATGAAGGGCTTCAAAAAAGTCAAAATTTGCAAATCTGATAACCCTCCAAATTTCTTAAAAAATAAGCATTTGACCAATGAAATATCAAATGAAATATAATATAAAAAATGTTATATAAAATTTTCTCGGTAAGTCAATATTTCCCAGTTATTCACGATAAAATTAAATGTAATGTATCATAAATAGACCAATTCAAATTTTTAAATAGCGAAAAAAAAAATGTAAATGTAAAGGGTGGTTCATAAAGGTTGAAACTATTAATAATTAGTTAAAAAATTAAACTACGAATTTTAAATAAGTTTTAGTTCACTAATTTAAAGGTGCAAAAATTTTTTTTGCAAATTTTGGTCTAAAGGGTAGTTTTTAAGGGTCGAAAAATAGCTTAAAATCTTTATTTCACATACTTAAACAGTATTAAGATTCAAATGACGCTTAAATATACGGTTTTTAATTTTTTGTAAAAAGGGATAGTTTTCACCCCTTAAATACAAAAAGCGCACATTTTAGTCATATGACTTTTGAAGTAAGACAAGCTCGGTGTAGTACTTTAAAATTACGAGGTTTTACAACATTTTACCGTGAAGAATGGACTATTAGACATGCCGCCTGATACAGAACAGCGATCGGAATTCAAAAGAAGTACAAATCGCGATGCAAATGTACCACACGTGAATAATAACAATAATTAAATCGGACCCGACTGCTCGAAAATGGGTGTTAAACGAAACGGTCGTAACAGTTTATTGACACCGAAAAATTGCGATTATGAGGCGGACACACTTAAATCGATTCGAGAAAGTCCCCCTTTTTTGCTTCGTAGGTGTTACAAAGTGAGATTTTTTTATCATTATTGTTTAAAAAATAATTTGAATTTCGACAACGAGTCATAAAAAAAAATTAACTCGGTCAAGTCGGTTTCTTCTTTCGGTCATGAAGAGCAGCAGCTTCGCCGAGGCTACCTCTAGGCGAAAATTATTTAAATTAGGTCCGTAACTGTAACAACTAGTTTGGAAATGTGCAAACTACAATAAAGAATAAGTAACGACAATACCCGTATATTAAACTGGAATGAATAATTTAGAGAGTTAAACATTATACTACTTGGTTTTAACTGGGTGAAACACTACAACAAACTGTGGCAGGATGCACATGTAAAACAAGAAGAAATAGACATAGTAGGTGTCAAAGGTCTATATGATATAGATTTAGAGGAACTGAAAGAAGCTTTTAAAACTACAAAAAAAGCAGAAAAGCGCACTACTGCAACTGCAGTTACTCCACTTACATAATAAATGCTGGAAAAAACAATAGAATACCAGAATAAAACCCCCTTTAATTTTTTTTACCTTTCCTCTATATGCTTTGCAATTTTCTCTATATTTCCATTTTTAAAACCAACCATCTGTAACCCGAAAATCGTTTTTCCCCATGCGTTTCGCCAGATCTTGTGTTTCATTAACGGTCCGTCTAATTAAAATAGGTACCCGGGTATATATGTGCACAAGTATTTTCTGGAATTTCGGGAATTTTTAATAAGAGACAAGTCGATGATATAGATCTAGAGAAACTAAAAAGAGCTTTTAAAACTACAAAAAACATAAAAAGCGACAGGAAGAGATGGTATCAACTCAGAATTGCTGAAATACGCAGGGACACTACTGCAACTACAAATGCTAGAAAAAACAATAGAATACCAGAAGAAAACCTCCTTTAATTTTTTTTTTACCTTTCCTCTATATGCTTTACAATTTTCTCTATATTTCCATTTTTAAAACCAACCATCTGTAGCCCGAAAATCGTTTTTCCCCATGCGTTTCGCCAGATCTTGTGTTTCATTAACGGTCCGTCTAATTAAAATAGGTATAAATGTGGACATGTATTTTCTGGAATTTCGGTAATTTATCACATTAAGCGGATTCTACTGTATTTAAAAAGAACGATAAAACGATACCTACTAACAACTAACACTCAGTCTACAAGATTTATGCAAAAATTTTAAACAATAGACTGAAATCCCCCATAACAGAACAAATAGGTTTCAGAAAAGACCGATCAAAAATTCATGATGGAAATTCACACTGCAACAAACGATTGGAAACCACAGAGAATCTCATACTCATATCGGCTTTATAGATTTAGAAAAACCTTTCGAGAACCTAAATAGAGGAAAATTATGGAACATCATGGGAAAATAGGGATATCCAGAACAACCACTAAGAGCAACAACAAGCCTGTACCACCATATTAAAGTACTAATCGACATAAACGAGAATGAAATAATAACAAACATAGGTGTCAGACAAGGATCCAGTGTTTCTCCAACTTCATTTAACATATATACAACGTGTTTTAAAATGATTGTCATCTAGTTGGCGTTGGAATTTCTGTGCATGTAATTTTTGATGTGCCGCACTCTATTAATTTATACCTATCTAATTCTGACAACAAGTGTCCTGTGATCTGTGCGATTTGTGCAAGTGTCAAACTGGCAATCAGGACCGCTGGTAATAAAACAAATACTACAAGTAGGCAAATACTCAGAATCCGTTTTCTTTTGAAATAGAAAAACTAGAAGTTACAAGAGGTTAAGTAGGTTATTTTGAGGTTATGTATAGCTAGTAGAAACTCCTATTTTCGCAAGGCGGATTTTTTTATTTTACATGGGAATTCCACAGCCGACTAGATGACAATCATTTTGAAACACGTTGTGTATAGACGACATCATAAAAGAGTTAAACGATAAATTCATAAAATTCCTTAAATTAAATCAAAAGACAGTTTTAAACTCGGTTCTTTATGCAGATGACCTAGTAATAACGACGGAATCAGAAGATGACCTGCAAATGGGAATGCATACACAAACTACAACAAATATGTACAGACTGTAACATGAAAATGAATGATGAATAGTTGATACCCTTAACGTTATTTTGAGGTATGAAAAAAGGTTTTTCAGTGTCCCTGAAAGACCTTTTTTCCTACCCACTGGGTCAAAATATATTGGAAATTGGAAGAGATCCATTATTTTCTTTGTAAAAATTAAAGAATATATAAATATCCCTTATTTATATGGGATATTTAAAAGGATATATATGTGTATTGCAAAATTAGAAAAATTAGAATTATGAAATTACTTTTTACAGTGGTATCGGGTGTTTTTTTAAATTTCACGTCATAGTAGGCTGTGGATAGTGTTTGTGAATGCGCCTTACTAAAAACTGTCAAACTTGACATAATCTCACTTTTTTAAAAAAAAATTGAAACTGCTCCAATCAGTAAAATCAGTTACTAGTGTCTTGGAAAAGACAGCATGGCTCTATTAATTAGGCGTAGATGAGTGAACTGTCCTTTTCAAGACACTATTAACTGATTGGAGCAGTTTCAATTTTTATTAAAAAAGTGAGGTTATGTCAATTTTGACATTTTTTAGTAAGGCGCATTCACAAACACTATCCACAGCCTACTATGAGGTGAAATTTAAAAAAAAACACCCGATATATTATAATGGGATCCTAACATTACAGGCTCAAAACATTTTTTGGCAACAATTTGAATTTTTGTTCTTTTTTAGCAACAAATTGTTGCTTTCGCCATGGACCCACATTTCCAGGGAGAGTTAGTAGTATAATATAGTACGGAGTTTTATTAAAATTTATTTACGAATTCTACTCAAAATTTTTACATTTTCTGAGAAAGGCGCATTTTCCGAAAGAATTTGCCTTATAGGAACTCAATTTTGCAACTCTTTTGAATTTTCAACAACCAAAAGTAACGAAATTACAAAGCGCCAAAGGTAAAAAGTCTATTTGTCAAACAATACGTTTATAAACATTTTCTCACAAATTTTTGAGATTACGCACATGTATATTACTTATATAGATATGCTATTTTTAGGACCCATTTCTGCAAAAATCTGGCTTGTTCGGCATTTTTCAAAAATTTAATTTTAAAATGCAAAATTTAAAAAAAATTAAAAAACGCGTTTTTTCGATTTTTTCTTCTTCTAACTTTTTAAGTATTGAATTTAGAAGAAAGTTGAAGAGAGAAAAAAGTTGCAGAATAGCTTTTTACCTAATATGGCATAGGTTAGAAATTCAAAAATTTATTAACGGTTTTGCAAAATAGCAATAAACAAAAATAAAATCGACCCAAAAAAGTGGTTTTTTAATTTATTATTTTAGGCACTTTAAAATAGAGTTAGGACATCCATATCACAGGTCAAAAATCTTGAAGTTATAATAAAAGAATCCTGTAAATTTCGTTTCGATCGGTTTATTAGATTTTGCACAATAATTTTGCAATCCAGAAAAATCGAAAAATACTGAAAATTTTCAAAATTGCTATTGGACTATTGTACTATCTGGACTTTCACAAGTTTTACCAATTTTTCATTTATTCTAATATAATCTGCCGCCAGTCCTTAGAACATCAACTTCAAGTAATTTCTCTAATAAATCTTCACATTAATTGAGGAAACTTTACTGCACTGACTTAATATTTTACTGACACCTCTCGGATAAGAAATTCGCTCCTTCACAGTCGAGCAATAACCCAGATAAAATGGCGGTTCACGCAGGAAACATGTGAACACTTAATTGTTACAATAATTGGTAATCTTCGGTTGCGAACGTTGAAGAAGTAGAGGTAATTAAGTAGGTGTACATGTATAGCGGCTCGTGCATGTGTAAACATTACGAAACGTCTCATAATAACTGTTACAGTACGAAAATTTATAGATCAACATCGTGTGGAGACAATGCGTTCGTTTGCAGATGGTAATGGCTCTAATAAAAATAAAACAAACAGTAGAAGTTTCGTGGATGTGCCGTTATAGGAGCGGAGCCTTCTCCTTTCCTTCTGGTGGTTTGGCATAACTTCGTATTATGCATATGTAAAACGTCCCCAAGAACGTTCTAAGAACGAAAGTGTTGCTATAATCGTAAAATCTATTTACAGGATACTGTTGGCAGCAATTTTACAGATGGAGGATAACAATTTTAAGGTTATGTCGCACGACAATGATCTGTGGAGCGAGTGGAAAACAAAATTCTGAATTTGAGTTGAACTTGAACACACAATTGTTAAAATGAAAAAAAAAATTATTTACAAAATTGACACTATATAGTAATGTTTGATAGGATTTGATAGGACAATATCCTTATCATTAAAGAGCGGATAGTTAGGCATTAAAAAATAAGGCAAAAGGCATAAAATTTAATAAAAAAGGCACAAAATTTATTTGCAAAAAAAGGCAATTCAAATAACAAAAAAAGGCAACTTAAATGACAAAAAGGGCTAAAAAAAATTTAACACATCCTGTTTTTCTTACAAAATATTCTCATTTTTGAAAGAAAAAGGCATATATGTAATAGTAATATGAATAATATCGAATGAGAAAAAAGTCATAAGTACTCTCATTTAGAAATTTTGTTATACATTTAATTGATTAAAATTAATGTACTGAAATGTATGTAATTTAATTATATATTCAAATTGCATAATATAAAATTGAATTTAAGTATATGATACTTTCTTTGTTTCCCAGAATATACCTAATTAAATAATTAAGATAGTTAATGATTAAGACATCGCAAACTACGAAATTTTGCAGAAAATAGACACAATTTAAAGAAAAGGCATATGGTTTTTGGAAAAGGCACAAATTTAAAAAAACACACTAAAAAGGCAAAAAAGGCCTAACTATCCGCTCTTTAATTATCATATAAGATAAACCTGTACGCAAGAAGAATTGTAAAAAAAATGTATTTTGTTCGGCGGCGGTCAGCTCGTAAGGAATTTTAATGGCCCACCCTAAGATCGGTCATCTCGTAAGCGAACCGGCAGGTAAATTTTTAAAGGGTCGTTTTGGATGAGTCAACTCGTAAGGGGATTCTCAGAAATAATCGAGGGGATGATGATTGCAACGAAGTAGTTCGAATATTTGTTGAAACTAAGAATATGATATAAGGGGGTGGTTTGTTACGTTCCAACTGAACGGTGACGAGCACCGAGATAGTTATGGATTTTATTAAAAGTCAACGCGGGAAAGACTTGCTTGTTGTTAATAACGGTCGGGTTTCGTAGGGTTTTCCTTGCCCTCTCGCAAGGAATACCATAATCCCCCTTTTGGGATTTTTCACGTCAACTCTTACGAGTTGACCGATTTGAGAACCATACCAAATGCGGACCGGGATAAATTCTTACGAGATGACCCGTGCCCTTTCTGTTAAGTACAGCCAAAGACAAATACGGTTAGTAACCGTATTTGTCTTTGGTACAGCCTGGGCTCTTTATTGCTATTTAATTGCTCAAATTTTCAAACATTTTTCTGATATTTCGTGGGTGGGTTTAATGCTAAGGGTTGAAGGGGAGGTTCTGGGATTGCGCTAATAACCAGCAATAAATCGGCAATAAAATATGCCGCTCGGTTTATGCATATATCTCCTGCGGTGTGGATGATGTGGCTGTCTTAAGTCAGATTCCTTTCTCTCGCTAAGGGATGGAGCAATAAAATGGGTCGTTTGCGCAATAAATGAGCAATAAAATATCGTTTTCGTCTTATTAGGGATGTCTGACCAGTTGATGGTACACATATTCGTCTAATCCCTTTTGGGGGTGAACATTTCGAGGTATACATTTTTGTGTGATTATCTTCGACTACCTGCAACGGTTCGCTACCGATACCGGGGTTCATGATATTTCACATTCTACAGCAAATTCTGATGATGCCTATTAGGCTCAGCGAGTACATGTTTGATCCCTACCCCTTGCGTTCAGTGAGTACATGTTTGATCCTTGCCCCCTTGCGTTCAGTGAGTACCTACATGTTTGATCCTTGCCCCCTTGTCAGTAAATACTGACTTATGAAGTGGATGATGTGGTTTTAATAGAAAAAACACTGACATAGTCGCTAAGATGCGAAGTACCAATGAGGAAAATCGACCACATTAGCCTCGCAAACGGATCAGAGTGTTGTTAAGTATTTAAATACATGTATTTAGAAATGTATTTTAAATACTTTTATGTATTTAAATACATAGTTGAATACATAAGCTTAATTTGTATTTAGTGTGTATTTAAAATACATTTCTTCTGACATTTTAAATACAGTAATTCAAATACATTTTTGGGCAATGTTAGGATCCATTATTTGCTAAATTATTACTTAAATGCTCTTACATTTATTTTATTTCGTTACAGTAACTATAAATGCGCATTTTTATATATTTTTTGAGCATATTTCCGGCTGTTCATTTGTATTTACATTTTGGTTTCTATACTTACATGCTTATTTTGAAGCTAATTGTTACAGTTATAATGATCCTACGACACTTTGAAAGGAGTTGCGATTATCTTAACGAAGGTGTACAATTCATAAAGTTTTTAAAAAAGTTGTGACATTGTAAAACAATTTTTAAGGTACTAAGTAGCTTGTCGACATTTTTAAAGGAGTCGCAGTTATCTTCAACTTAAGCTGTTGTTTCAAAAGAAGTTAAGGAGCTTCTAAAGAGCTTTTGACAACTCTAATGCAACACAAATAACTTGAACTGCCATATATGAAGTTGGAAAAGTAACTAATGAAGGTTTTTTTAATTAGCTACTTCGTTAGATCAAGTTAAAAAGTAATGTGTCTAATGTGTCGACATCTTTGCCTTGGGATTATTTTTTAGAAGTTTGAAACTTACATCAGCCTGTTGTGTCTTGAAGTATCACTTAAATTTTTAAACACTTGTTTACAAAGTAGTTGGAAAATTTCGGAAAATTGCAAAAATTTTACGATTTCATGAAGCAAAGAAAATAATTCCCAACACTTTTTGAGATTGTTTTAAGTGTTAAAACCATAAACTAAGGTTTAGTGTATAAAAGTCAGCCTATGTGTTTGAGGCTTTTCGATACAAATAACTTAGATATTTTGAAAATAATTGAAAACTTCACAACTTCGGGCAATAAGACAAAGGTTTTAGAGCTTCATTAGAAAGTTTCCATTAGAAATTAGATTCCATTTTCTTAAACTGATTTAGAAATTTTAAAAATTGTATAATTTCAACAATTTTACGAAGAAAATAATAGGAATTCTAAGCTTTCTGGGGTTATGCTTAACACATTGCTGCAATTAAGAATAATTTACAACATTAAATACTGATTAAATACAAAAACTAAATACTCGTTATTTGTATTTAAATACATTGTCCAGAGAAGTATTTAAAATATAAGCAAATACATTTAGTAAAAAGCACTTGCGTTCGTATTTAAATACATTTTCAAAAGTATTTTTAACAACACTGCGTACGATTCACGTATGTTAATCGCCATCACGTACCACTTTTAATGTCGCGCTGTGCGTCGTCTCGAAAGTGCAACCTGCGCCTTTTAACGGTCCCCCACTTGTCATAGGTCATATTGGACGTTCCGTGTTCCGGAGCCGAAAAACGAATTCCGGCCGCATTGTGCGCGTCCGTGACGTGTTCTTGACCCACTTCAGAGTCGGACCCATGATGACTACTCCGCCTGAGCGTTCAGTGAAAATTTTGGAATCTTTCCGCCTACGGCCATCTCGAAACTCTTTTACAGATCGTTCAAGTCTCGTCATCGGAATTTTACAAGATTTTGCTCGAATGTGGTGTGTTTATTTTTATTTATTTTGTATCCAGAAACGTTCCTTAAGATTTTTGTGAACTTAAATGGTTCCTTAAGTCCGAATTTGTATTCAGAAACCTTCCTTAGCAGAAAGAAATCTTAACTTAAAATAATTCCTAAGTATTTCTTAAGTAACGTCATTCTCCCACTTAATTCCATTTCTGAATCCTCCTTATAGGCCGTGAGCCGAGTCCAAAAAAGTGTCTCATAGGAAACCACTTCAAATTTAAAACATAGATTGCCCTTCACGCGAATGACCAAAGTGTGCAAGTCTGGCAGCTTTGAAGTGAGGCGTTTAATGGGGGTTTAGTTTAAAAGTCACCCCTAATTGAGGGTGATAAGAAACCAAATAAAGTTTGATGGGTTGGTTTGTTCGTGATGCACAATTCACTAAAAAAATTATGCCAGACACATAGGGTGGGTCGGTCACCCCGCCAGACATCACCAAACAGAGCAATTTTAGCGACCCCCTTCGACTGATAAGAAACCGGCTCAAACACCCAATGTGTCTGGCATAATTTTTTTAGTGAACTGTGCATCACGAACAACGCAACCCATCAAATTTTATTTGGTTTCTTATCGCACTTTGGGAGCCACAATTAGGGGTAACTTTGACATTACACCCCCCTTAAACGCCCCATTTCAAAGCTGCCAGACTTGCACATTTTGGTAATTCGTGTGAAGGGCAATATATGTTTAAAATTTGAAGGGGTTTCCTATGAGACACTTTTTTGGACTCGGACTCGGACTTTAAGGAAAATTCAAGGAAGCTCGATAGCTACCTTACATATCTCTTAGCCGAAACATTGAGGTTAGGTTCATAAAAGTAGATGTTATTTGTTTCGAAGATGTTTGAAAATGAGAACGAAGCTTTCGATGACTATCGGAGAATTGAGCGATGTTATTATGAGAATGATGATTTCGATGAGTTAATTAACAATTAACCAAATATCCCAAATGTAAACAATGAAAAATAGAGATTGTAGATTCACACACCCTGAATCGGTAGAGCACGGAGTGAATCAATTAGGGTGAGAGCCTTAGGGGGTACAACCGTGCTCGAGGACCGTGGTTCGGAGCCCACGTTAAGCTGTAGGTCCCGTCCAGTTTAGCCTTGCAGCAAAAAGGAGACGTTAACTACAATTCACGCACACACACACAGGTTGTAGGTTAAGTTATTGACAGGTTTTGACACTTGATTTTATTTATCCATTACTTTCTACCTTTCTTTCCATTCCTTCTGTTTTCCAAATTTTTATTCATATTTATCCTGGAGAAACGACACAGTAAAACATATAAACAGCAACACTTCGTCAAGGGCATGCGGAGGTCTGATAATTACGCTCGCCATAGTCTATTAAATCCCTTAATTCCAATTTTTAGCAATAACTCTTAGAGACAGATCAGATATTTGCGAATTCAAACCATTTTTGCGACTTACCGCAAAAGGGGATCCCCTCGGGTAACCAGGAACCCTCCTCGCAGACCCTCCTCGAGGGTCCCAGGAGCTCGAAGCCCCTCTCGCAGGAATAAGTAGCTACAGTACCGGGACCGAGATTTTCGTCCGAAAATACCACGGATGAGTGTGCCGGCGCTCCCGGAAATTTGCATCCCGTCTCGTCGTTTCGCACGTCTGGAAAAGAAAAGGTTTTAGAATTTGTGCGAAGGGCTGAACCCAACGGCGAACGCGAAAGGGTTCTGAAAGTCCCAAAAGTGTCACGTTGCACTCTGGGAGTACCAACAGTTAAAAATTATTGAGGTTATGAATAATTTATGTAAATGAATGACTCGCCAACGTTTTACTTGAAGTATATCTTAGTATTATTATTTCAGTGTAAAAACTCAATTTGTAATGTTATATAGTTGTAATACTGTTTAATAATTTGCAATATAATAAGAAATCGAATAAGAAAATATATCTAAAATTGAAAATACAAAAAAACGACAACGTACCTCGTTCTCAAAACATTCACCATTGCATTTTTATTCCAAAACGTAATGCCAACCCAAATACAGTGCTAAACATAATGCCAACATAAAACTATAGCCAGTGCTGACCTCTGTGTCAAAAACATCTGTTTTAGCAGTAGAAGACCCTCGCATAAAGAAAGCTAACTTTCTAAAAATGGGGAAAAATAGGGAACCAAGAAAAGCGGAAAAATCTTTGAAGAATAAATGTAAGAAAATTAGTGTTAAGGTTTCATGGGAGTTCATCATAGTTTTCAGAGAAGATTTATCAGAATCGACACACCAGTAAAATTTTTGGAAAGGTACAATGAGGTCTGGGAAAATTCAAGGTTTCTTCCATAAAGCATGAAGATATTTATAAGAAAAGTTTTACGCGACATTTAAGAACCTCCTTATGGCTTTATGCTAACATCAATATTTGAAAATAATTCTCGGGTAGTATGAAATGACCCCAACATTGGAAGGTTTTCCAGGTAGTCTATAATTCAGCCAGTGGAATAAACTTTAAAGATCTTGTGGTTTTCCATGAATTTTCCCAGGGAAAACACATATTTACTTAAAAAGGAAAAGTGGTGATGTGTCCATCGGGCTACTTTTCCATAGTTTAATTAAAACATTTTAGCAGAATGGATATTTCAAATTTGAATAGAAATCCTTCAGGTGGATTTCGAGAAAACATCCAAAAACTGAAAAATAACAAGAATAGAGCACCCTTCAGAAACGATTTAGCCAAAAATGTTATTAAACTTTATTATACACATTGATTGGTAGAATATATATTCGAAATTTAAAAAGAATTCGTCATGCGAGTTTTGAGAAAATTTTGAAAAACCAAAAAACGACAAGAATAAAGTGCCCTTTAAAGACGATTTAGCCAGAAATGTTATTAAACTTGATTATACACATTGATTGATAGAATACAAATTTAAAATTTAAAAAGAATGTTTCTGACGAGTTTTGCGAAAATTTTGGAAAACCGAAAAACGACAAGAATAAAGTGCCCTTTAAGAACCATTTAGCCAGAAATGTTATTGAACTTGATTATACACATTGATTGGTAGAATATATATTCGAACTTTAAAAAGAATTCGTCATGCGAGTTTTGAGAAAATTTTGAAAAACCAAAAAACGACAAGAATAAAGTGCCCTTTAAAGACGATTTAGCCAGAAATGTTATTAAACTTTATTATACACATTGATTGGTAGAATACACATTTAAAATTTAAAAAGAATTTTTCTGGCGAGTTTTGAGGGAATTTTGAAAAACCGAAAAACGTCAAGAATAAAGTGCCCCTTAAAGACGATTTAACCAAAAGTGTTGTTACACTTTATTATACACATTCGACAGTAGAATATATATTTAAAATTTGAAATCAATTTTCCATGCCTATTTTGAGATAATTTCGAAAAACCACAACGAAAATTCTACTTAACAAACGATATTTCTAGAAATGTTATTAAAATAACATTAATAAAATACACATTAGATATCAGATTGATAACTCAAAAAAAATATATTGAAATTAATTTTGACCAAATTTCCAAAAATTCGAGTGACAAGTGTAAAGTGCTCTTTGGAGAAGTAAACTACAAATGTTAATAACTTTTATCATACAATACTATTAAAAAGACAAAGTTACACTATTGCACTATGCAGTCAAAATTGCTATTAAACGAAAGGCAATTTACTAAATATAGTAAGTATACAATTCAAGCTGAACATTTTTCAAACTATGTAAAAATTATTAGCAAATAACAACGCATCGCCTCTTTACCTACAACACCTGTTTCTTACTTCTGACAGCCGATTCTAGAACCCGTTACTGACTTTATCAACGCTCTCTAACAAATATTCGATTGACGCAATTGATCAATAATGATTAATTACGGTAGTAAATAATGCCCCTACACGTACCGCATGCATTTAACTGAACAGTTACCTTTATCAAAAATAAATAACTGTCCACGTTCGATCTGATAGGTACTCGTATTTGAAAATCGAACGGTTTCGAGTTGCCATTTGCGAGGTTCCCAGTTAATCAAACACAAAAGACTTCGAATTATCTGATCGACGGTTAATCGCGGACGTGCGACGTATTCAAATTGTTATTAACGATGCCGAGATACATGTGCCACCTGACATTGATACACTATATAAGGCGTATGAATAGGTCGAATCATCACAAAATATCCACAGGGGATAATTAATACCTTTTCACGGTTTACATGTGATATTAGGTCGAGAACTGATGAGGGAAAATCTCGAAACATTGGGTTTAATTAGTTAATTAGTTGGTAAGTTTAATTTGGTTAATTACAAACGAGGAGCTTTTAACAAGTATTCGTCATTTGTATTTACTCGTATTTCACATTAAGGTACGTATACTCCGTTCAAAACAAATCCCGATGCACGTCATTTTGATGACGTCAGGATTATCCAATACTACCAACTTAATATAGCCACAGGACATCGCAATTTATGTGTTCCGTGTATATTTTAGGTTGACAATATAATATATGGTTCTTCTTTTTCTAATTCTTCTTATTCTAATTTAGAAACACCGAAAAACGACAAGAATAAAGTGCCCTTTAAAGACGATTTAGCCAAAAGTGTTATTGAACTTGATTATACACATTGATTGGAAGAATATATATTCGAAATTTAAAAAGAATTCTTCATGCGAGTTTTGAGAAAATTTCGGAAAACCGAAAAAGGACAAGAATAAAGTGCCCTTTAAAGATCATTTAGCCAGAAATGTTATTAAACTTGATTATACCCATTGATTGGTAGAATACACATTTAAAACTTAAAAAGAATTATTTTGGCGAGTTTTGAGAAAATTTCGAAAAACCGAAAAACGACAAGAATAAAGTGCCCTTTAAAGATCATTTAGCCAGAAATGTTATTAAACTTGATTATACCCATTGATTGGTAGAATACACATTTAAAACTTAAAAAGAATTATTTTGGCGAGTTTTGAGAAAATTTCGAAAAACCGAAAAACGACAAGAATAAAGTGCCCTTTAAGGACCATTTAGCCAGAAATGTTATTAAACTTAATGATACACATTGATTGGTAGAATATACATTTAAAATTTAAAAAGAATTTTTCTGGCGAGTTTTAAGAGAATTTTGAAGAACCGAAAAACGACAAGAATAAAGTACCCTTTAAAGACGATTTAGCCAAAAGTGTTATTGAACTTGATGATACACATTGATGGGTAGAATACACATTTAAAATTTAAAAAGAATTTTTCTGGCAAGTTTTGAGAAAATTTTGAAAAATCGAAAAACGACAAGAATAAAGTGCCCTTTAAGGACCATTTAGCCAGAAATGTTATTAAACTTTATTATACGCATTGATTGGTAGAATACACATTTAAAATCTAAAAAGAATTTTTCTGGCGAGTCTTGAGAAAATCATGAAAAACCGAAAAACGACAAGAATAAAGTGCCCTTTAAGGAGCATTTAGCCAGAAATGTTATTAAACTTGATTGTACGCATTGATTGGTAGAATACACATTTAAAATATAAAAAGAATTTTTCAGGCGAGTTTTGAGAAAATCTTGAAAAACCGAAAAACGACTAGAATAAAGTGCCCTTTAAGGACGATTTAGCCAGAAATGTTATTAAACTTTATTATACACATTGATTGGAAGAATATATATTCGAAATTTAAAAAAATTCTTGATGCGAATTTTGAGAAAATTTTGGAAAACCGAAAAACGACAAGAATAAAGTGCCCTTTAAAGACGATTTAGCCAAAAGTGTTATTAAACTTGATGATACACATTGATGGGTAGAATACACATTTAAAATTTAAAAAGAATTTTTCTGGCGAGTTTTGAGGGAATTTTGAAAAACCGAAAAACGTCAAGAATAAAGTGCCCCTTAAAGACGATTTAACCAAAAGTGTTGTTATACTTTATTATACACATTCGACAGTAGAATATATATTTAAAATTTGAAATCAATTTTCCATGCCTATTTTGAGATAATTTCGAAAAACCACAACGAAAATTCTACTTAACAAACGATGTTTCTAGAAATGTTATTAAAATAACATTAATAAAATACACATTAGATATCAGATTGATAACTCAAAAAAAATATATTGAAATTAATTTTGACCAAATTTCCAAAAATTCGAGTGACAAGTGTAAAGTGCTCTTTGGAGAAGTAAACTACAAATGTTAATAACTTTTATCATACAATACTATTAAAAAGACAAAGTTACACTATTGCACTATGCAGTCAAAATTGCTATTAAACGAAAGGCAATTTACTAAATATAGTAAGTATACAATTCAAGCTGAACATTTTTCAAACTATGTAAAAATTATTAGCAAATAACAACGCATCGCCTCTTTACCTACAACACCTGTTTCTTAGTTCTGACAGCCGATTCTAGATCCCGTTACTGACTTTATCAACGCTCTTGAACAAATATTCGATTGACGCAATTGATCAATAATGATTAATTACGGTAGTAAATAATGCCCCTACACGTACCGCATGCATTTAACTGAACAGTTACCTTTATCAAAAATAAATAACTGTCCACGTTCGATCTGATAGGTACTCGTATTTGAAAATCGAACGGTTTCGAGTTGCCATTTGCGAGGTTCCCAGTTAATCAAACACAAAAGACTTCGAATTATCTGATCGACGGTTAATCGCGGACGTGCGACGTATTCAAATTGTTATTAACGATGCCGAGATACATGTGCCACCTGACATTGATACACTATATAAGGCGTATGAATAGGTCGAATCATCACAAAATATCCACAGGGGATAATTAATACCTTTTCACGGTTTACATGTGATATTAGGTCGAGAACTGATGAGGGAAAATCTCGAAACATTGGGTTTAATTAGTTAATTAGTTGGTAAGTTTAATTTGGTTAATTACAAACGAGGAGCTTTTAACAAGTATTCGTCATTTGTATTTACTCGTATTTCACATTAAGGTACGTATACTCCGTTCAAAACAAATCCCGATGCACGTCATTTTGATGACGTCAGGATTATCCAATACTACCAACTTAATATAGCCACAGGACATCGCAATTTATGTGTTCCGTGTATATTTTAGGTTGACAATATAATATATGGTTCTTCTTTTTCTAATTCTTCTTATTCTAATTTAGAAACACCGAAAAACGACAAGAATAAAGTGCCCTTTAAAGACGATTTAGCCAAAAGTGTTATTGAACTTGATTATACACATTGATTGGAAGAATATATATTCGAAATTTAAAAAGAATTCTTCATGCGAGTTTTGAGAAAATTTCGGAAAACCGAAAAAGGACAAGAATAAAGTGCCCTTTAAAGATCATTTAGCCAGAAATGTTATTAAACTTGATTATACCCATTGATTGGTAGAATACACATTTAAAACTTAAAAAGAATTATTTTGGCGAGTTTTGAGAAAATTTCGAAAAACCGAAAAACGACAAGAATAAAGTGCCCTTTAAGGACCATTTAGCCACAAATGTTATTAAACTTAATGATACACATTGATTGGTAGAATGTACATTTAAAATTTAAAAAGAATTTTTCTGGCGAGTTTTGAGAGAATTTGAAGAACCGAAAAACGACAAGAATAAAGTACCCTTTAAAGACGATTTAGCCAAAAGTGTTATTAAACTTGATGATATACATTGATGGGTAGAATACACATTTAAAATTTAAAAAAAAAAATTCTGGCGAGTTTTGAGAAAATTTTGAAAAATCGAAAAACGACAAGAATAAAGTGCCCTTTAAGGACCATTTAGCCAGAAATGTTATTAAACTTAATGATACACATTGATTGGTAGAATATACATTTAAAATTTAAAAAGAATTTTTCTGGCGAGTTTTAAGAGAATTTTGAAGAACCGAAAAACGACAAGAATAAAGTACCCTTTAAAGACGATTTAGCCAAAAGTGTTATTAAACTTGATGATACACATTGATGGGTAGAATACACATTTAAGATTTAAAAAGAATTTTTCTGGCGAGTTTTGAGAAAATTTTGAAAAATCGAAAAACGACAAGAATAAAGTGCCCTTTAAGGACCATTTAGCCAGAAATGTTATTAAACTTGATTATACACATTGATTGAAAGAATATATATTCGAAATTTAAAAGGAATTCTTCATGCAAGTTTTGAGAAAATTTTGAAAAACCGAAAAACGACAAGAATAAAGTGCCCTTTAAAGATCATTTAGCCAGAAATGTTATTAAACTTGATTATACACATTGATTGGTAGAATACACATTTCAAATTTAAGAAGAATTTTTCCGGCAAGTTTTGAGAAAATTTTGAAAAACCGAAAAACGACAAGAATAAAGTGCCCTTTAAAGACTATTTAGCCAAAAGTGTTATTGAACTTGATTATACACATTGATTGGTAGAATACACATTTAAAATTTAAAAAGAATTTTTCTGGCGAGTTTTGAGAGAATTTTGAAAAACCGAAAAACGACAAGAATAAAGTGCCCTTTAAGGAACATTTAGCCAGAGATGTTATTAAACATAATTATATACATTGACTGATAGAATACACATTTAAAGTTTAAAAATTTTTAATTCAGTTTAGTTTGGTTAATTAGTGAGTAGGTTACAAACGAGGAACTTCTAACAAGTATTCGTCATTTATATTTACTCGTATTTCACATTAGGTAAGTATACTCTGTTGAAAACAAATCCCGATGCACGTCATTTTGATGACGTCAGAATCGTCTAATACTACCAACTTAATATAGCCACAGGACGTCGCAATTTATGTGTTCCGTGTATATTTTAGGTTGACAATATATATGGAAATATACACGGAACACATAAATTGCGATGTCCTGGGACTATATCAAGTTGGTAGTATTGGATGTATTGGATTACTAGTACTAAATAATTGACATTAATTACTAGTGATTCGAACAGTTCTTCCAATTAGAATAGAAAATATTGATTCCTGATTGATCACTGATAATTTCCTAGAGAAATTAGGTACTTAGACCACTGAATTTGTTGCTCAAACAATGCACATCAAAAATTTGCATTAGGCTTGATTGTTTGTTAGAATAAAAAACTGTAATCTTCACGTTGGTAATGACGAATTTACGTGTAAGTACCACACATCGATACCATCTCATCCTGAGTAATTTTTATATAATATCTAAACATAAATAATGCATAAATAATAACATTGCGTGGAGTGTAGCTTTCCATTCTAACAAGATACAATATAATAAACACGACGAGTGTAATTATTGGTACCGATAAGGTCGTAACCACATAAAATAATTATTAATTTATCTCATTATATTCGCGAAGTTCCCTGATTAAATCTCGGCGTTAGGTAAAGAAGAAAGTGGCTGATTAAATCTAAATCTCGATCCTTGGCCAATCGGTCGACAAGGCGACCGCAAGGTACGTCTTACAAACTTTAATGGTAAATAAATGATCGGTGCAATGAGTAAATAGGGAATTACTGAGACGAATGTGAAACGAGGTAAGTAAGTAGCCTACATGTTTAAATGGGAAATCATTATCTCAATGTTAGAGCGACCGTATAGAAAAGTCGAGGGCACTAGAGTAAGTACTATCATCGTGTATACAGTTAGTCACAAAATGTTGTAAAGCATATCGTCGGATGCAAACTGCACCAAACCCATTACCGGCTTATCGGATTACGATAAGAACGGGATGGTGAACGGAGCATAAAGACATAAAACAGGTAGCAAAGGAATCCCATCGGATAAATGTATATTAACACCAAAATATGAATGTAGTAACAACTAGAGCAAACCAACATTATAATAAAAAAAATATATATTCAGAAAAATCGGCTTTTTGATGATTTTTTGATAAATTGATGATTTTTTTCAACATATTTTTTTTAATTAAAATGTTGGTTTACTCTAGTCGTTACTACATTTATATAAGGTGTTAATATACATTTATCCGATGGGATTCCTTTGCTACCTGTTTTAGGATTTTCTGGCCCATGCACTATCCCTTTCTTATCGTAATCCGATAAGCCGCTAATGGGTGTCGGTGCAGTTTGCATATATACGGTGTGTTGAGGATAACGAGGTACCATATGTCAGGAAGTGGTAATCGTAGAGCTGTGAAACAAATTCTATTGAGGAATGTGGCCCAGGAAAAAAATATTTTTCAATATGTATATTCCTATATATTTATAGGAACACATATAAAATGTGAATATGTGTAAAATATTAAATTAAGGCAGAAGGGGATGGAGAAGACCTGTTGATAAATGTGTCTATAAATTAGGTTGGTCTCAACCGAATTTATAAATAACATTCTCTCGGTCATTTTGGTCCAGTTAATTTCCAGAGCTCCTGGACTATCAATTTCTGAGATATGGTCACCCTATATATATGAAAACAATAACTAAGGACGTAGTCGTCATAACCACAAGACACGGTTACCACTGACACGTTTTTCTGCTCACTGAGTTCTTCAAGGTAGTGCAATCGAGTTGAGGTGAAACGAAAAACAGTGAAAACAGTCAAGCTATTTGACAGAAAACGAAATACTTAAACTAGTCACTCATACTATCATAAATTAGTCTACAATCATAGACGACAAATATACGTGTTTTCAGTAGGTGTCCACTTTAAAAGGGTTTCACTGTATAATCTAAAACCAGTAAAATTACTAGTAATACTTAATAATTGCATAGATGTAATTACGTTAGCTTTATTACATCACATTATCTATTACCTACATCTTGTAAATTATAGACTCGGTCACGCAACAATCTCGAAATAGACCACTTCACTTTCCGTCCCTTTGGAGGAAAACATGTGACTACCTCAAGAATTTAAACGATTATCTTGTAACTAGTTCGACATTCCTACTGTAATCGACGCAGAGAGATAAGGAGAAACAGTATAATATATATCGACGCCTAAGACGTACTAAAGAACTCTTAAGCCCTCTAGGTAACCTGCCTATAAATCAAAAGTAGATCGAGATACGAGGGCGAGGAGAGGAATGTGAGTGGAATCTGGGACGTCTTGAAGCTGAGAACTCTGTAAAGCCCGGTTTCATAATGCAGCTAAAGTCCACTTTAACTTAAAGTTAACTTTGACTGTGACGTTAGAAGCAGTAATGCCCGGTTTCATAATGCAGCTAAAGTCCACTTTAACTTAAAGTTGACCTTGACTGTGATGCTTTCATGGCTTTACTACTACTAACTTTAAGTTAAAGTGGACTTTAACTGCATTGTGAAACCGGGCGTAAGACTTGTATAAGTATGAGGCAACAGAAGGATGTTAGAAATTTAGGTGTATCGGTAATATTAGAATCTGCAATAAGTCCATATTCACATCAAAAAGAGTTATTTAATTTGGTAATAATGGTTATGAATAATGGTGATTCATCTATGTATTTAACTAATCAAAAATAAATAAATTACATAATAAATAATTGATGATTCCTTCCTTGTTACGTTAAATTAAGACAAAATGAAATTTAAATTCACCTGTCCTTTATATTATCTCTTGTCCGTTTTTCCCTTTAGTAAAATTAATACTATAAACACTAATAGGCTTAATGAGGTTAAAAGGTTAATTTTTTAGTAAAAAGGTAACTTTTTAACTTAACTTAAGTTGGTTTGGTTATCGATTAACTTGTAACTTAAATTTTTCTAAAATGGAAAAGTTACGCAACACTGCTTTTTTTGGTTTCCAAATTCAAGTTTGATTTATTTAAAATAGTAGTGCTCCTTGTAACATCTTATTACTATCCTAATTATATTTTATGTGGGTATATATATAAAACGTCTGAAAGGGAAATTGTGAGATGCGAATGAGTAATAGTAATTGTAAATTAATATGATATTGACTTTCTCAAGAAAAAGTCTTGTGACTAGCCGAAATGACATGAATGTTGCACTAACTTGCAAGTTAACGTTACCATGGTTTATTATTGATGTGATGAGCTATGTTATTATTTAAAATCGTGATGTGTTCATCAGAGTACTTTCTCATATATAGGGGTTAATTTAAGCAACAAACCGAAAAACGACAAGTACCTATAAAGTACTCCTCGCAGTAGATTTAGCCAAAAACGTTATAAAACTTTTTTATATATTATATATAACGTAGAATAGGTACTCAAAATTTTATAAAAATTTTTGGAGCAAATTTCGGGAAAAATTCAAAAATTTGAATTGCCTTTCACAGAAGAATTTGCAAAAAACGATAGAAAAGTTTATTTTATACTAATTCAATGGTAGAATATATGTTCTAAATTTAAAATAAATTCTTGTGGCAAATTTTGAGAAAAATTCAAAAACCGAAAAACCACAAGTATAAAGTGCTCTTAACAGAAGATTTAGCCGAAAACGTTACAAACCTTTTCATACATATTTAAGTGCACAACAAATTTTCAAAGTTTAAATAGAATTCTTAGAACGAATTCCGAGAATAATACAAAAAACCAAAAATCGACAAGTATAAAGTGCCCTTCACCGAAGATTTAGCCAAAAATGTTAGAAAACTTTTTTATACACATTCAATAGTAGAATAAATATTCAAAGTTTAAAAAAAATTCGTTAGTGGATTTTGAAAAAAATTGAAAAAACCGAAAATTGACAAGTATAAAGTGCCCTTCACAGAAGATTTAGCCAAAATCGTTAGAAAACTTTTTTATACCTATCCAATGGTACAATAAATATTCAAAGTTTCAAAAAAATTCTTGTAGCGAATTTCGAGAAAAATTCAAAAAACCGAAAAATGACAAGAGTAAACTACCCTTCTATCCTGGCCGATTTTAATGAAAAGCTTATTGTCACGTCCTGGTATGGTACAGTCTAAATACATAGTTTTGACCGTTTGTGGTTTTTGAGAAAATCCTACCACAGACATACATACAGACGGTTTTCCAAAAACATGTTTTTTGGACTCAGGGTACCTCAAAACGTTCAGAAATGCTAATAACTCAATTTCGAAAAATCGACCCGATTACAATACTCATATATGAGTGAGTACCTGATATGAGAAAGTAAAAAAAATCTTATGATTTTAAGTTATAAAGTTTTGTGACAAATTATTCACACACTTTTCTAGATTCAAAGTGCGGGAGATAACCCCGCATCAAAATTGCATTACAATAACGAGCAAGGCGAAAATCCACCTGCACCTTGTACGTTCGCTAAATGTGAGAGAGTAGAGTAGGTCAAATAAGTTTAAATGGATGTAACGGTTCTTCGTGAATTAAATCCGATACGTAACGATCACAACGCGAACCATAATAATATTCGGGGGCGATCGACGAAGAACCACTTCCGGAATCCTCGAAGGGTCGTTTAAGGGAGCGAAGGGCGAGAAATAAATGGGACGCGACACGGCATATACGATTCTTATGCGAGACACTCACTCGTGAATAGTCCGAGGACGACGAGCAGGGCGAGCCACAAGGGTCCGTTCCGGGGCCACTTTACGCACGCATATTCCGGATACATGACGAGGCGCTCGGATCAACCGTTTTTTAAGA
Source organism: Cryptocephalus moraei (assembly GCA_946251905.1). Classification (NCBI taxonomy): domain Eukaryota; kingdom Metazoa; phylum Arthropoda; class Insecta; order Coleoptera; family Chrysomelidae; genus Cryptocephalus; species Cryptocephalus moraei. The sequence continues at coordinate 15,546,159 of OX276465.1, read as the reverse complement.
CATGGAAAGACGACGTACGTGTACGGTACTCGCGTGTGTCGGCGATCCGGTGGGTACCGCTTCTCGCCGCTGACGCTGACTGAAGACTGAAGAGCGAGGCGAAGAACGCGAGACTCCTCGATACTCTTCTGCTGCGGAACACTTCGGGCAGAGCCGGATCTCGAGGAATCTCGATGGGGTTTTCCGGCCTTTTCCGGTGCATGCGCAGTATAGTCTAGTCAAAATGTGTGTTTGCTGCGAAAAATAGAAGGCTCGGAAAAATATGAGCGCGGAATGCAAATCTGAGAAAGACGTTTTCAGGATTTTTTCTGCTAAGAAAAATTGCAATTATTGTTATTAACAAAAAACGAAAAATAAAAACGCTCTTTCGATTTTTTGATGACAACTCAAAAACCATAAGAGATAGAGGAATTCGCAAAAAAGATCCTTAAAGAGGAGGAAATTTCCTATAAAAAAGTCCCCACACCCGGATTTCTATCTCTAATATTTATAATTTTAATTTGTTGCTGAATGTAAGGCTCCGGGCGACCGTTACGGCATGCGCTCGCCGCCTCTGAACCGACTACGTCATTGAAAATAATTTTTTTAAGGTACTAAGTATTAATTTAAAAATTTAAAACAAACTTTAGTGTATTCTATACACTTGAAGGATTAAAGTCCCGTTGAATAAAGCATTTTTCAACAAGCTAACCTATTGTTAATGAACTAGTCTTCATTGAAAGCAGGCTAAATGTTTATATAAATTCTCCATAAATATTCTGCGTCTTGGAGTCCTTTCTATGAGTGTACTAAATAAGATGACGTTATAAGATAATTTAAAATTTCTTTATTTAATTTACAACGAATTATTAAAGTCAACAAGAAACGCAAAATCCAGAAAATGTTAAAATTTTTTTAAAAAAATATATTATCACAGACATCATAATGAATTGTCAGTGCTTAAATCTAAAACAAAAATTTACAAATTTCAAGCTTTAATTAGAATGGGTAAACATTAATTTAAACACAAATAAATGATTGTTGTACAAGACTGAAGAAACTTTTTGAGAAATTTTGTTCCTTTTTTCAGACTTGTATATTGCTTGACTCAGAGCTTTAAAATACTCGACACGAAGTATCTCAATTTAGCTCCTCTTCAGTAAAGTGACATTTTCCTGACTTTCATGTAAATAACTGTAAAACAGATAGAAATAGATATTATAGATAGATATGGAATAGATATAGGTTCAGTAGAATGGATATAGGTGGGTGCTTAATCACGAAAAGTTTGGGACCTATTTATTTTACTACTATTATTTTTATGTCTACTAGACTATAGCAATCTACTACTATAAATTTACTAACTTTACTATTAATTTATTGTTAGGTACTTATTGTACTGTATAGTTTTGTGCACGTCATGAACGACAAATAAAAGTTACAAAGAGGGTACGCTTTCATTATTGGATTAACAAATTAATTGTAAAATACAAGTTTCTGGGGAATATATCTTGAAATACTAGTCCATCAACTTAGAATAAATGCTGTTGTATATGCTGCCATGCTCATAATATAATTGTAAAATATTAATAAATAACACAATATAACAAAATAAATAATAAAATGTCGATCCATCCTAATCTGTGTAGATCACAAAAATCAATACTTAATTTTCAGGATTATACAATTGAACAGGAACTAAACTTTTCTCATCATGGACTCAATCAAGTTGAAATTTGAGGGTAAATCGACTTAGTTATTTAAGTGCTTCCTGTACATAACAACCGTTACAACTCAACAATTGATAGCGTTTCCATCAATCCATCGACTAGAAGAACTAAACGCCTGGGAAAATTAATTAGAACAGGTGATATCTACGCTAACTATGTTAATATTGCAGGACATGAAAACTCGTCAATAATACAGATCAATTGAGTATGTTTTACGCAAACTGCGTTTAACAAGTTTAAGTATCAATATTTCACATCGTGCTGTAAAGCTGACATTAAATTATGTAGAAATGGGTCCATTCAAAAATATCTAAAACGAACGTTTAATTAGAATACCTAATTCAACAAAACCACCTATACATAATTAATTCAAATATCCACCAGTACGCATCCGTTTAATTACAATAATTTTCCATATCACCTGCTCAAATTTACTGGTACACTTCCATTATTCCTACTTAATCCCATCGAATAGCAAAAAAACAAATATAGCTTAGTAATTCCTCTAATTGAGCGAATTTGAATTTTCCGGCAGAGAGTACCATGAGAAGAGAAAGTAGTCTGTAGATCTATCGCCTGCGAGATCAGATTCACATCGTTCTCTTGCATGCTTTGAAGGAATTAAAGCGGTGAAAATTCATTTCGCTTATTTCTCGTAAGTAGTCTCATTTTTTTTTTACATCTCGAGACGAGAGAACGAAACTGTCGAGATCCTATCTGAACATGAGAAACGGAATACATAATGGTCGCGTATAAAATTCATAAATAATATTGGATTATAATATATTATTATTTATTATATTATTATTATCGACACTTTCACGACTTTCCCACGACAACGGCAACGTCGCCCCTTAACGACCGATGTTACAGCTCTACGTCTTTAACATCGATGGTGGCAACGTCGTGCTCAGGGTCGACGTGGTGCTGATAAAACCGGCTGTCGAATCACCGTGGCGTACACAGAAAACGATAGTAAAAGAGAGAGAGAGAGAGAGAGAGAGAGAGAGAGAGAGAGAGAGAGAGAGAGAGTATGTATTACATTATAGTGTCACACGTCTGAGGACCTAGGGTCCAAAGGGAGTGCTCTGGTTGGGGGTGTAGCTAGGTAGAAGCTAAAAAGAAAGCATGGTAACACATACAATATTTATTTGAGCATCAAAAAATAGAGGAGAGAACATCATACAAAATTAAGGCAAATGAGCCAATGATAAGAAATGAGAAAAAAGGTCAAAAGGGAGGTGATTGCTTACTTTAGAGTGACGAAGGGCAGCAGGTGCGAGGCTTCTCCAATTAGCGGCATGCCGAAAAGGACGGGCTCTCAGACGGGCAGCGTGACGTGATACTGGGTGACCGACTGACTCCCCGATCGTTATGATCGAGCTGTATAAATACAAGCGGGATGTTTACGAACGTGATGTCGTACCTGTCCGAGAGTCGTATCGTCCTTCGGTTTAAGGTCGCCTCGGTGCTAAATAAGCTTAGACGACGACCTATTTTCGCTAATTGGGGCCGCATCGCGACAGTAGGTATATACAGAGCATGCGTATACAGTACTATACGAACCTATTCTATGGAAATACAGGGTCCGAAATCAACAAGAGCGAAAGAGGAACTAGTAGTAGTTCGTGATTGATCTGGTAGAGTGTGGCGATGACTGTGATGTTTCGCGAGCTGGCAACGTCGCAAAAGTTCTTTCTCCGTTTAGCCAACGAGAAATATATGGCCTTTCTTTCGCTCTTATGTTTATACCATACTGCGACTCTGTAGAAACGGTCTGTATATAACTACAGCGTTACATATTTTCGTGACGCTCGCTCCAGCATTTTACTCTACAGAGGACATAATATAACGCCGGTATAGAAGCTTCGCTTCAAAAATATCTGAATCGTCAGTAATTAACTAGCGAATCTTACTAAATTCTAGATTTTATCTCTACCCAGACAGCACATACACATCCAATGGACTGACATTGGACGTCCCTCACTGAACATGGCTGACATCCATTGGACGTCCACGTAAAGACGCTTGGATGTACAATGTACGTCCATGGGAGAGCCAAAGTACAACACGGTGGACGTTCCATGGACATCCTTCTGAATATCCAAAGGACGTATATTGGACGTACAATTTATATCCATGGGATGTCCAGGAGGATGTCAATTGATATCCAAAAGACGTACATTGGACGTACAATTGATATCCAAATGACATCCATTGAATGTCCAGGAGGACGTACATTGGACTTCAATTGATTTCCAAAAAACGTCCATTTTACATACAATAGAGATCCAAACGACCTCCGCATTGGACGTTCAATGGAAGTCAATCGGATGTTTGCAGGGCGTCCATGGGCCAATAATAAAAGTAGACGAAAGATAGTAAAAATGTAATTCACCAAAATATTCCTGCAAATTTTTAAACCTTTTATCTCTTGTTAAAATAGGGACGTACATTGGACGTCCATTTCATAGTCTTTTAAGGACGCTCAATTGATACTACAACATGGATGTATATTGGACGTTCATTTCATAGTCTATTGAGGACATCAAACTCATGCTGAAATAGGGATGTACATTGGACGTCCATTTCATGGTCTTTTAAAGACGTCCAATTGATACTGCAACATGAATGTACATTGGACGTACATTTCATGGTCTTTTAAGGACGTCCAATTGATACTGCAACATGAATGTACATTTCATAATCTTTTGCTAAAACATGGATGTCCATTGGACGTACATTTCATAGCTTGTCACGAACGTCCAACTTTTGGTGGAAAAGGGACATACATTGGACGTCCTCTGCAGATCCATGGACGTTTGTACGTTTAATGGACCTGTAGTGGACGTCCATTGGATGTCGTGTGTTTACTGAGTACTAACTGATGGCTACAACTTTTTTATGAAACATTTTTCTCTAAAATCTCCTTAAAAGACACTTTAATAATGTTGCCATGAATATTTGGTCCAGTTATATGAGAAAGTCTTACGATGTTACACATTTTTGGTATGTAGAGATCATACTTAATCATTTCTTAAACGAAATTTGTCGGCAAGCTACAGGTCGCATTTTTTAAAGAATCACAATGAAATTTGGTACAAAAATCAGTTGGCCAAAAATCTCGGTCGAGTTCGTTAATGGGCCAAATAGGTCCAGCGGTTTCAAAATGGCGGCTTGTTATTTTAAAAAAAAAACTTTAATTGCGTGTCTGAGAGAAAAATGTTACTTAGGTTTTTTGTTGATCTTATAGAGGTGAACGACTTTTGTATAAAATATTTTTTCGAGAAATGTACAGAAAAAAAGATTTTTTTTTCAAAAAAAAAACAAAAAATTTTTATTTCGCGTCTGAGAGAAAAATGTTACTTAAGTTTTTTGTTGATCTTATAGAGACGAACAACTTTTGTATAAAACATATCTTTGAGAAATGTACATAAAAAAAGTTAGAAATTTTGACGTTTGTATTTTTTAACACCTCGTGTACCTTTTTTGAAACATCGTGTCTGTTACATTGCTCTATATCCTACCCATAAATCTTCCTCTCAGCCTGGCATGCCATGGGGTTTTTTGAAAACGGATTCAGCAATAAATTATATTTTTTGCTTAATAATTGAGCAATACATTATGGACTTTGTCCAAAATTTCCCATCCCACACTCTTCAAACCACTCGTCTATTGTAAAAATTTTTTCACTTACACTAACCATCCCAAATATCTTTCTCTTTGCGGCAATTATACATATATGCGATTCCATAAATTTTTCGCACTTAAGTACCTCAGAAGGTCCCATTCCTGTCAAATAAATTAGTCAAAGAGAAACTCCATTATGAACTATGGTCTATGGACACTCTTATTATGTATAAATAGCGGAAAGGAGATAAATTTCCATTGGACACCTTTTGGAGGCGGAAGAAAGTGAAGTCCACGGGAAGAAGAAGGTCGATTTTCCGTGTATTCGTTTCGGTTCCCATAGTAATCTAAATAGCGGATTCGATACGATCGATCGAAATAAAAGTATATGGGAAAATTAACGGGTCCACCAAAGACTTTCTGTTTACGAATGCGGGTACGTTAAAATTTGTGAAACTGTAGCAGGATAAATAGATAGGTTTGGTACTGTAAGAACTGTCTTTCACTACTGTGTAAAATTAACAAATGAACAATATTGTAACGTTAATTTCTAATTTATTTACACTGTCCTAATTATACACTACACACTACTTAATTTATTCACACTATTACTAAACTAATTAATTTATATAACACACTTAATCTAATCTCCTCTCTCCGACCGCAAGCCCGCTTATATACATATCTCAATTGTGTTCGCGATGATTTCTGAAATAACTCGATCCTTTTTTTCACTAATAATGTTTATCTAGAAACGTAATAAATCATTGATGGAATAGGTTCTCGAGTTAATCAGTGAAATATGAAACAATTGTAAGAGAATTTTTGAAAAAGGTATTTGTAGTCTCAGCCGGGATAAATAAATCATTCTTCCTTAATAAGATGTTGCCGGGACGTTAGGGACGGTTTTTTTATTGCTCAATTAAGCGTAGCGGCGTTCCTTTGAGGTAAGCCGCCGTCCGATAAGGGTAAACACATTTCGCGCTGCTGTTTACATTTCGCGTTACAATATATAGGAGTTAATTATAAAGAAATTAAACCTTCTACGGCGAGATTATTTTTTTGAATATAATGATGATAAAAAGATATTAGGTTATTTTTTGAGTTTATATAAACCTTTGAAATTAAGGGAAAAACCACATAAAAAATTTTGGGAACGTGTTTAAACAAATTGCTTTATTTATATAGCAATATTGTTTTTTTTATGCACACAATTTATTACTATGTTTTCCGATAGTAATAACTAATAACATTCAAACATACTGAAAATATATTAAAAATGTAATTAAAAGATGTTTAAACAAACCACTTTGTTTGCCTAAAAGACTTTTTTAAAGAATTCCGACTTTTTTTATGGAATTCGGACTTTTTGTACGGAATTCCGTCTTTTTTTTAACAGAATTCTGACTTTTTAACGGAATTCCGACTTTGTTTACGAAATTCGGACTTTTTACGGAATTCTGTCTTTTTTACATAATTCCGACCTTTTTTACGGCATTCTGACTTTTTAACGGAAAAACGTCGGAATTCCGTAAAAAAGTCAGAATTCCTTATAAAAGACCGAATTCCAAATAAAAAAAGCAGTGTGTGATGTGGCCCTTCTACGCTTTCGTACCCTTCTCACCCAATACAATTAGATGTTCACATGCATCTTACATCGAAACAACATCTCTTAAACTCAACCTACATGTACGTTAAATATCTATGTCACGAAAATTAGGTATCTCTTTTATCGGTTCCTTCCGTAACAACCGGCGACTCTTAGTATGTTCTCTGAAATGAAAAAAGACTAACTTTCTTTAAAATAAGTCGACAAAAAAATATTTAAATCATTATTCATCTCCGTTTGCTAACAAAAACGACGAATAAATAGAGCTTGAATATATTAAAATTGTGTCGTGTCATTTACATACATATATGTATGTACGTATGTATATCATTTTTTTATAATTATATTTCAAGTACCAAGTACGTTCGTAATGAATTTATCAAAAACTCCAGTAGAAATTAACAGGGTATTAAGCGAATAAACTATTTTCTAATCGACTTTTTATTATTGTTATATATCTGCTGTATGACTCATAAATATTTATACGAGGCCGTACGAATATAATTAGCAGATACTTTTTTACTATAAGCACTTTCTTCTCAACAGATTTCAATTTGTATTATTCGCTTATGTTCTCTGACCTACAATTAACGCTCATTCACAATTTCTACTTACTAAATTCGTCGGAAAGAGACATCAGAATTTGCTTAATCGGCACCTATAAAAAAACGACAAGTACCTATAAAGTACTCCTCACAGTAGATTTAGCCAAAAACGTTACAAAACTTTTTTATATATTATATCTAATGTGGAATAGGTACTCAAAATTTTATAAAAATTATTGGGGCAAATTTCGGGAAAAATTCAAAAAATTTAAGAATGAACACAGAAGATTTTGCAAAAAACGATAGAAAAGTTTATTTTATACCAATTCAATGGTAGAATATATATTCTAAATTTAAAATAAATTCTTGTAGGGAATTTTGAGAAAAATTCAAAAATCGAAAAACCACAAGTATAAAGTGCTCTTCGCAGAAGATTTAGCCGAAAACGTTACAAACCTTTTTATACATATTTAATTGCACAACAAATTTTCAAAGTTTAAAAAGAATTATTGAAACGAATTCCGAAAATAATACAAAAAACCAAAAATCGACAAGTACAAAGTATCATTCACAGAAAATTTAGCCAAAAACGTTAGAAAACTTTTTTATACATATTCAATAGTAGAATGAATATTCACAGTTTAAAAAAAATTCGTGAAGTGAATTTCGAAAAAATTTGAAAAAACCGAAAATTGACAAGTATAAAGTACCCTTCACAGAAGATTTAGCCAAAATCGTTAGAAAACTTTTTTATACCTATTTAATCGTACAATAAATATTCAAAGTTTCAAAAAAATTCTTGTAGCGAATTTCGAGAAAAATTCAAAAAACCGAAAAATGACAAGAGTAAACTACCCTTTTATCCTGGCCGATTTTAATGAAAAGCTTATTTTCACGTTGTGGTATGGTACAAAGTCTAAATACAAAGTTTTGACTGTTTTTTGTTTTTGAGAAAATCCTACCACAGACATACATACATACACGCACACACTTACCATTTTTTGCTGCTTGGTAAAAAGTAACTAAAATCACTAAAATAAGTAACACGCAATTACAAATCGGTAACAATTAATTACTTTTAGTAGCAACTTATGTATCGAGTTTCCTTCAACCGGCAACCAATTATCTGTTATTACGAATCATCCATTCACGTTAGTTATTCTTTATCTGGAGGTGATGATCTTATAATAATAATTTTATATTTTATGTGTTACCACACAGCGATTTAAATATGTATGCATCCATATATGAAATCGACGTCCGCCAAGGCAGCTTTTTGAGTAATAACCGAGCGCATTGCAAAATATGTGGAACACGTACTTATCGCGACGTTTTATCTAATATTACATGTGTGTGTTATCTTTACTTTGTTGCGCTTCCGGAATTTCGCGACTTTTTAAATTGCTCACCTTGATTCTGGCAAGGGCCATTGTTTTCTTATTGTTATACCAACAAAAGTGACACACTTTCAACGAACTGGAAGGAGAAGACATCTTCCGAAACGACTAATACTATTAATATATCCCTTAGAAATGTTAAGGGTTGGTTCAACCCCTAAAACATAAAGTTTCGGAAAATTGTAAAACATTGTAATAATGTAATGTATTTATTAGAAAAATTAGGAATGGAAGTTTTAGTCAACGATTGTCAATTTGCAACAGATGAGTCCAAAAGTTCCATTAAATTTAGCCATGAGTCCACTTTTTGGTTTTTCGACAATAACTCAAAAAGTGTGTATTTTTAGGGTTTTTGTAGAGAACATTTTTTGTAGAGAATTAAATTTCTTATCGAAATAGCACTTTATAGAGTCAACATACCCATTTTTCAAGAAAATACATCCAAACAACAAATGCAAAAAAATCGAAAAAACGAACATTTTGTTTTTTTTTACATTTGTGTCTATAACTTTTTTATAAGTGGACTTAGGTATAGGTGATACTTCAAATAAAAGGAAGTTGTTTAAATTTTTCACCTTTTTTGATAAATTTTAATTGAGATATAGCCACATAAAATTTGCTTTTTTCAATTTTTTTTCTCACTTTTTTTCGTTTTTGACATTTTATTTTATATATATTTTTTTGTATAAAAATTAATCATTTTTCAGTTATTTATTGAAATTAATATATATGTTTGATTAAAATCCTGATATTTGCATGGATTGTCCTACAACACATGAAATGTATAAACTTATCTTTTTGAAAATTTAATTTTCTAATTGAAAGACAGTAGATACAGCTTTTACTTTGTAACGTTATTTTTTTGAGAGGCGGCCTGAATCGACAACCTTAGCCAGTTAATTGGAAATTATTTAAGATCCCTGGATATGCAACCAACTTAGCTCTTTACTTAGTAACTCTACTTAACTTTATATTCACACATTTTACGTAATTCACGTCCCCGGGAGCCAAACTGACCTGTTGACATAGCTCGTTTGCCCCTAAGGCCAACAGGAGTCAGGTAATAAAGGTAAATGTAAATCATAACCTCTAACAGGCCACATGTAATTCAATACCAGGGAATAGGGCCGATGTAACAGGACTAGTGTCGCCAGGGGATAGGGTGTATTGTTGCCCCATTAAGGGCTAAGTTATTAGTTTCGTATCCCTTCCCTTGTGAACACATTTCTGGTTCGTGAGAGGTTATGCGCGGTAACTAGTTTAACGTCAGATAAGGCTCCGGGAGAATAGGTAGTTATACAAGAACGAAGTTATCTTAACTAGGATTGTGTGGACTAAGTAGGGAACAGGTAATCTAGGAATTTTAACCTCCAATTATAAAACGTAATAAGTTGCCAATAATAGAACTAATGTACCCGGAATGTCTTCACAGGGGATATTATAGATTATTGCGTAGTACATAATGAAGGGTTGAGCCCTCAAGTGATCTCCCATCCTCTGTGAACACATTTTTGGATGAGAGGTTAGATTCAATAGGAAGATTCGGCTTAAAATGTAGTACAAAGTATTGGCGACTTTTAGGAATACATGGTGAGACCCTATAGTAACAGTACCAAAGGAAATAGGGATAATTTGATTAATTTCTATCTATTCCTAGAAGTCAAGGGTAGGCAACCAGTTATACGAGTAGTTTTATTTCGCTCATGCAGATATGTCTTTCCTTCTCTCACTTAATTCGGATTGGTTGACAGTTAGGAACATTTATTTGTATTGGTAATGAATTTTGTTAAGTTTATGGCCATACCTTCTAGAAGGTTCTTTTTTTTGTAGAGAAGGAACGATTAGTATAAAAGCGGACAGCTCCCCTGTTTCGCTCTCTTATTCTCTCTTATTCTTATAGCGTTTTCGAATGGGACTGCACTGGAATCGAGCTATTTCCGAATGCACTCAGTGCATATCTAGCTGGTTCAGTACTACACGGGCACCGTGCACGTACATGTACGACTTTGGTTCTGAACTTGCTTGTCTCAAAACAAATTTGCCGTTCCGAGAACTCCAAGTGATTATGCGTTTTGTGAATTTTAGGTTAATTAGGTGAAATAAACAGAAGAAAAAATGGATTTCGAGGATTTGATGTCTGCTGACGGAGAATGGAATGATGCGACAACGCGTTTAGTTTTAGATCTCTATAAAAGATATCTAGAAGAAGTGGGGCCTCTAAACGATTTAAAACGAAGAAGCGCATGTGGGAACAGATATCGGATACAATTTTTGAAAAATTTAACTTGCGAAGAACCGCGCGGCAAGTTGAAAACCGATATAGAACAATTGTTAAGAGAAATGATTTGAATTTGAAATGTTATTTTATGAATGCCAAATAATATTGATGTCTCCCTTATGGTGCACTTATTACCAGCAAACCAGAGGAAAACCATTAGCTTCTCTCAGGGAGGAATTTCCGGCACACCCCCTGAATTGCGTATTCCTCTGCCTAGTTCTGTTTCGGACTTTAATTGCAGGAGTAAATTAGCAAATGATGTTCTCTTCAATCGAAAATTTTGTCTGAACTACGAGTTAAGTGGAAATTATTTACATAATTAAATTAATTAATTATTAATAATTACCACTTCATCATCCCACTGATGTACAATTGTTGTGAATCCTTTAACTTTGGAAATTGAATGTCGGGCCCCACCCATATAAGTCATTTCTTCATCTGAAGAATCACTTGATGATAATAAAAAATCTTGTGAAAATTGTAAAAATGAGTTCACAGCCACAAAATCATCCATATTCATAACCTTCACGGCCGTTATCTCGGTTACACCACACGTAGTGTAATAGAACTGACGACCGCGACGGTTCTGAAATTTTAGAGCTTGTTCGGCTCTAGTGGCACCAAATATTTCCATTCGAATACAACGGAAAGCGCATCCGATCAGTGCACATACCAATCGAACACGTGAAAAACTGCTCTGACGGACTGCGCATGTCCATTCGGAGTTGAACTAGCTCCGTGCAAGTGACTCGAAAACGCTATTAGTCTCTGTTACCGGTTGCTCTTATTCTCTTAGTCTTTTACGCTCTTACTCTCCGTTAGTTCTTACTCTTGCTCTTTGTTAACGTTAGTTATTTTAGTGATTTACTCTCTGTCAATCTCAGTGATTCTTGCCCTCCGATATCGAGTGGTTCCTGATTCCGGGCGTGAGTGCGAGCGACAGAAAGTGGGACTCTCGCGAACGTTGTGATCCCGAACCGGTTGGTGTATGCACGGAACGACCGTTACGTGAACGCGGTGTTCCGTCGTTTCGTTTCGCGCGCTGACAGGCGACAGCGAGAGAAAGGGGGTTCCTGTTTCCTGTTCCGACGGTAACCCGTCCCGCAACGACGCACATCCGAACCGAGCCATCCGAGGGACTTCGCATCTGCCGACAGGGGGGGCCCAGAGCCGTCCACGCCGTAGTCCCGCTACGACGCCAGAGCCGCCCTCGCAGTAGGACCAGCCACAACGACCGGGGACCTACGTAAGCAGCCCAGAGGTCAGCCCCAGCGACCAGGGACCTACGTAAGCAGCCCAGGGGTCGGCCACGACGCCAGAGCCGTCCACGCAGTTGGACCAGCCTCCAGTCCAGGGGTCCAGAGACGACGCCGGAGCTGCCCACGCCGATAGCCGTACCAGTCCAACCACCCCAGTCCAGGGGGCCTACGCCGGCAGTCTAGGCAGTCCCTCGAGGGTCAACAGCAGCGTCGCCCCGTACCGGTCAGGTTAGGGTTATTAGGGCACAATATTTTAGTGGTTGCATATCCGAGAGTGGGGTACTATATCAAACTATAGTATATTAAATTCATTTATGAGAGTTGTTCAAGTTTTATTTTTCGGATCTAACCTCAACCTCTCTCTTGGATGCGAATAAGCCTTCGTAAAGGTAAGTGAGACATCTGATAGCTGTGAGACGGTATCGTCTCCTCTTAACAACTAAAGGGGAGATCGAAGTATCAGTCAGGGCCGGGCTTTGTAGTTGTTGGCGCCCTTCTTTCATCGCATTATTTGGTCAACTTGTAGTTCACCCACGACCACTCACCGACGAGTTGAGTTAGTCGGGCCCTGTGAGTAAGATCATCGAACGTCTTGTAACGTTAATAGAAATTAACGTTGCAACTTAATTTATATCAAAAGATATATAGATATTTCATGAGATTTTCTAGGAATTGTGAGACAAAAAGGACTTTTCTTCCTGTCCAGGACATGCTTTACTACTTACTCCTATCTAATAATTGAAGATCTGAAACTACTTCACGGTACATACCAGACAATTTGTTTATCCGATTTAGAAAATAACAATAATAAATATTACCTAGATAATATTAAGTACATTTTCCACTTCTAATTTCTCTCTTCCCAAACGTAAAACCCTTGTCCAGTAAATCTATAGAACTTTATTGAAACTATATAGAGATGTATTGTAATGCTTTAAAAAATATATGGATATTTCTAAAATTCTAACTATAAGAAAGGTAATTAGAGAAATTTTAAACTAGTACGAATTTAATTAGGATTAATAAATAATTATGATTCAAGATGAATGAAAACTCTATAGAGGTAAAAATATGAGGATATTTCTCAAATTTCAAAGTACTTTAAAAAATTGTTTCTTGAATCCATTAAAACAATATAATGATAGAAATTTTAAACTAGTACGAATACAATTAAGAAAACTAATTAATGGAAGATTAATGGAAACTCTATAGAGATATATTCTAATGCTCTGAAAATCATAAGGATATTTCTCAAATTCTAAATTTGTTTTGTAAATCCGTAAAAACCATAGGAAATGTAATTACAGAAATTTTGAACTAGAACGATTGTAATTAAAAATAATAATTAATTAAATTGTGATTAAAAATTTTTGGAAAATCTATAGAGATATATTTGTAATGTTTTGAAAATTATAAGGATATATCTCAAATTCTAAGGCATTTTCAAAAATTGTTTTGAAAAACTATAAAAACTATAGGAAATGTAATTATAGAAATTTTGAACTAGTACGAATATAAATAAAAATACTAATTAATTTTGATTCAAAATTATTGGAAAATCTACAAAGATATATTCTGTTTTAAAAATTATAAGGATATTTCTCAGATTCTAAGGCATTTTCAAAAATTATTTTTAAAAACCATATGAAATGTAATTATGTGAATTTTGAAAAAGCACGGATATAATTAAGAATAATAATTTATTGTAATTAAAATTTATTGGAAAATCTATAGATATATTGTAATGCTTTGAAAATTATAAGAATATTTCTAAAATAAATTAGGCATTTTCAAAAATCGTTTTTTGAATCTACAAAAATATTAAGAAATTTAATTATAAATATTTTAAACTAGCACGAATATAATTAAAAATAATAATTAATTATGATTAAAAATTTATGGAAAATCTATAAAGATATATTGTAATGTTTTAAAAATTATGAGAATGTTTCTCATATCCTAAGGCATTTTCAAAAATTATTTTGTGAATCCATAAAAACAATGTAGGTACGTAACTATAGAAAGTTGAAACTAGTAAGAATATAATTAAGATTAATTATACGACCCACTCCTGTTCACAAATTCCCTTATCAGCTTCATTGAATCTTCCTTCTAATGTAATTCATTTCAAAAATTTCCCAATGCCACATATCATCCCATTTTTTATTTTTATATACTATTGCATATCAACTTATATATACGTACGTAGAATAAGCCTCCATTTTCACTTTTTTACCTTGACACAGGAGTTAATAATAATTAAGTAATGAAATCCTTCAATGTAGCTTTCAGTGATGAATGAGAATAAAAGGTGGATTTGTAAAATGCTAATTTAGATCTAAATGTGTATTTCAAATAAATTAGTTACAATAAAAAAATATGACTAAACTATTCGTCATTGTATGATAATGATAATGTGATTTTAAATCTATCAACCTAATAACATTTGTTTCTTAAATTAATAAATGTACTCAATTAACAACGTGGCATCGAAATAATTATTAGGTAGATAAAACATATGAAAACAACTGAATTTAGCTTGGTATATTCATCACTAATTAATCGGTTATTTTTAGGTGATAAACATCACATTAGTATAGGCGAAGGATACTGGTTCGGAAATTACGTAAAATTGCTTATTTCTTCGCGTATGTATATGTAACGGGAAACCTGTTTAATTTGGGCAATAACAATATTTACAGAGGACGATGGTAGAGCTCCTCCACTAAAAGCGGACAATATTGGTCAATGGCAGTTTATACGGTTAGTATCACATGTTAATAGGCAGTGTTGTTAAGTATTTAAATACATGTATTTAAAAATAAATATGTATTTAAATACATAGTTAAATACATAAGCTTAATTTGTATTTACTGTGTATATTTCTTCTGACATTTTAAATACAGTAGTACAAATACATTTTTGGGCAATGTTAAGATCCATTATTTGCTAAATTATTCCTTAAATGCTCTTACATTTATTTTATTTTGTTACAGTAACTATAAATGCGCATTTTTATACATTTTTTGAGCATATTTCCGGCTGTTCATTTGTATTTACATTTTGGTTTATGTACTTACTTACTTATTTTGAAGCTAATTGTTACAGTTATAATGATCCTACGACACTTTTAAAGGAGTTGCGATTATCTTAACGAAGATGTACAATTCACAAACTTTTTAAAAAAGTTGTGACATTGTGAAACAATTTTTAAGGTACTAAGTAGCTTGTCGACATTTTTAAAGAAGTCGCAGTTATCTTAAACTTAAGCTGTGTTTCAAAAGAAGTTAAGGAGCTTCTAAAGAACTTATGACAACTCTAATGTAACACAAATAACTTTAACTGCCATATATGAAGTTGGAAAAGTAACTAATGAAGTTTTTTAATTAGCTACTTCGTTAGATCAAGTTAAAGAGTAAAGTGTCTAATGTGTCGACATCTTTGCCTTGGGATTATTTTTTAGAAGTTTGGAACTTACTTAGCTTGTTGTGTTTTGAAGTATTACTTCAATTTCTAAAGACTTGTTTGGAAAGTAGTTGGTAAATTTCGGAAAATTACAAAAATTTTACGATTTCATGAAGCAAAGAGACTAATTCCTGACACTTTTTGAGATTGTTTTAAGTGTTAAAACCATAAACTTAGGTTTAGTGTATAAAAGTCAGCCTATGTATTTGAGGCTTTTCGATATAAATAACTTAGATATTTTGAAAATAATTGAAAACTTCACAACATCGTGCAATAAAACAAAGATTTTAGAACTTCATTATAAAGTTTCCATTAGAAATTAGATTCCATTTTCTTGAACTGATTTAGAAATTTCAAAAATTGAATAATTTCAACAATTTTCTAATATGAAAATGGGGCCTTCTCCCATTCTGATCAAGAATTCATTTTAAAACCATCGTTTTATTACTCCACGGGTTATTTTGACAGACTATAATATATGTAAACCAACACTTAAACCTTACTTAAAGACTATTAATTTATTTGTCCGTTCCATTGGTTAAGTGTTCTTTGTAATGTGGTACGGATGAAATAATTACACCTGTTGGTTACCTATATACTAATTCTTTTTTATCCACTCTGCACAATTTTATTCAAAGCCAAAATCATCATTTTTTCGTATTCACCTTAATTGCATAAGGTTAAAAAATAAGTAATTATCTTAATACACATTTAATAGGTCTTCTGTATGTCAGCAAATTTCATCCAGGATCGGTTTGGCAACATTTGTGGGAAGATCAACCTTGTCACTAAAAACGAGAAAGTATCATTAAGCCGCCAAGGGCGTAGAAACCTTAAATACTGTTTTCGAATTATCAATAATATATTTAAAATATACAAATATTTTTAGACACGCCAAAAAAAAAATCAAGAAAATACACCCTTCAATTTATATATGTTACAGTTTTATACCTAAGTAATAAGAAATTAAAATTATCAGTTGTAGAAACATTACACAATTTAATATTCCTGAAAATTTACTAGCAAAATTTTGAAATACATGTATTTCCATATGAAAAGATATCTTTCCAGATTTAAGTTGGAGACGATTTCAGAATATAAATCTAAATAAAGATTCATCAAAACTTTCCAATAAATTGTCTACTACTTTGGAGACAAGTTAGTACGTACCTAATCGTTATTTTTTGCTACAATTTTAAATTTTTCAAAAATTTCTCCCCAAATTTTACCTCGACCTTTAAAGTATAGGATAAAGTAATATAATATAATAAAAATATAATAATAAATATAATATAAAAATATAAACTTTCCAGTAAATTGTCTACTGCTTTGGAGATAAGTTAGTACCTAATCATTATTTTTTTAAATATTTCAAAAATTTCTTCCCAAATTTTACCTTGACCTTTACCTCGGAGGCTAAATAATAATAATAATATAATATAAAGGAGGTCAAAAGACCTCTACTACGCAGCTATATGCACTGATTAAACTTGAGAATTCGCCATAAACTGCGAGAATTCGCCATAAATGAATGAATTCTTCAGAACCAAACTAGTCAAAGTTAATTTACAACCTTGAAAGAAATGTTATTTTAATCTATTCCCGATCACACCTAATTTTAACAAAATAATATTAATTATAAAAATTAATAACTTAAAGGGGCAGTCTCTTTGAAAATTGTAAAAAAAACTATTTTGAGTTTTTTTTTTAAAAAAGGCTATTGTATTTTTTTTTTAAAAACGTTTTTGGACATTGCTCTGTATATCTTGGAGAATATATTTTTTATTTATTTTTACTTTCTCATATGAGGTACTCATATATGAGAATATTGTAATCGGGTCGATTTTTCGAAATTGAGTTATTAGCATTTCTGAACATTTTGAGGTCCCCCGAGTCCAAAAAACATGTTTTTGGAAAACCGTCTGTATGTATGTGTGTATGTCTGATAGGATTTTCTCAAAAATCAAAAACCACAAACGGTCAAAACTTTGTATTTAGACTTTGTACCATACCAGGACGTGAAAATAAGCTTTTCATTAAAATCGGCCAGGATAGAAGGGTAGTTTACTCGTCATTTTTCGGTTTTTTAATTTTTTCTCGAAATTAGCTACAAGAATTTTTTTGAAACTTTGAATATTTATTGTACGATTAAATAGGTATAAGAAAGTTTTCTAGTGTTTTTGCCTAAAACTTCTGTGAAGTGCACTTTATACTTGTCAATTTTCGGTTTTTTTCAATTTTTTTCGAAATCCACTGCACGAATTTTTTTTAAACTTTGAATATTGATTCTACTATTGAATATGTATAAAAAAGTTTTCTAACGTTTTTGGCTAAATCTTCTGTGAAGGATACTTTATACTTGTCGATTTTTGGTTTTTTGTATTGTTCTCGGAATTCGTTCCAAAATTTCTTTTTAAACTTTGAAAATTTATTGTGCAATTAAATATGTATAAAAAGGTTTGTAACGTTTTCGGCTAAATCTTCGTGAAGAGCACCTTATACTTGTGGTTTTTCGGTTTTTGAATTTTTCTCAAAATTTGCTACAAGAATTTATTCTAAATTTAGAATATATATTCTACCATTGAATTAGTATAAAATAAACTGTTCTATAGTTTTTTTGCAAAATCTTCTGTGAAAGGCACTTTGTATCATTCTTCAATTTTTTGAATTTTTCCCGAAATTTGCACCAAGAATTTTTATAAAATTTTGAGTAGCTATTCTACATTATATATAATATATAAAAAAGTTAAATATACTGCACATGACAATAATACGTATTTGGTAAAGAACTATCCATGTAATCGTAAAGGCTCTTGAGTGTTTATTGTGCCTACAACAAGAGTGATAATTAAATGTATGTTAATTGGCCGCCAAGATAAGAGTCTCATCCACATTTTTTTTGTCTGTGTGAAAATGCGGTTAGACAATAAATTTCAGGGATTACTAAACAATATGCACTAATGTCGACGTTTCATATTTGAATTTATTTAACGTCACTATCAGTCTGGCTGTGATATCAAGTGTAAACAAATTTACCCCAATTTCGTTTAACGAGTCTAACCTAAATTGGACGAATACATTATTGTAATTTACGAGATATATAGAATAGATTACGGGACACAAGTGATTCTCGCGAGGTCCTCGCCAAAATATTTAATTTAGTACGTCGTTGATAACGATTAATTAATAGCTGCATTGATATCTCGATCGCGGACATTTGCTAAATTTACAACGATCATGGTATATTAACAGCAGATCAACTTGTTCCGCAAATAATATCACATAATATTATACAACAATTTTTGATATTTTCCTTGACTTCTCTTATCAATCGTGAACCATTCTTCACGGTTAAAGTTGGCAGATTCTTGCATTCTATCACAACATTTGTTACAGTAACTGTAAATGCGCATTTTTATACATTTTTTTAGCATATTTCCGGCTGTTCATTTGTATTTACATTTGGTTTATGTACTTACATGCTTATTTTGAAGCTAATTGTTACAGTTATAATGATCCCACGACACATTTAAAGGAGTTGCGATTATCTTAACGAAGATGTACAATTCACAAACTTTTTAAAAAAGTTGTGACATTGTAAAACAATTTTTAAGGTACTAAGTAGCTTGTCGACATTTTTAAAGAAGTCGCAGTTATCTTAAACTTAAGCTGTTGTTTCAAAAGAAGTTAAGGAGCTTCTAAAGAACTTATGACAACTCTAATGCAACACAAATAACTTGAACTGCCATATATGAAATTGGAAAAGTTACTAATGAAGTTTTTTAATTAGCTACTTCGTTAGATCAAGTTAAAAAGTAAAGCGTCTAATGTGTCGACATCTTTGCCTTGGGATTATTTTTTAGAAGTTTGAAACTTACATTAGCCTGTTGTGTTTTGAAGTATCACTTCAATTTCTAAACACTTGATTGCAAAGTAGTTGGTAAATTTCGGAAAATTGCAAAAATTTTACGATTTCATGAAGCAAAGAAAATAATTCCTAACACTTTTTGAGATTGTTTTAAGTGTTAAAACCATAAACTTAGGTTTAGTGAATAAAAGTCAGCCTATGTATTTAAGGCTTTTCGATACAAATAACTTAGATATTTTGAAAATAATTGAAAACTTCACATCTTAGGGCAATAAAACAAAGATTTTAGAACTTCATTACAGTTTCCATTAGAAATTAGAATCCATTTTCTTAAAAACTGATTTAGAAATTTCAAAAATTGTATAATTTCAACAACTTCACGAAGAAAATAATAGAAATTCTAAGCTTCCTGGGGTTATGCTTAACATTGCTGCAATTAAGAATAATTTACAACTTTAAATACAAAAACGAAATACTTGTTATTTGTATTTAAATACATTGTACAGAGAAGTATTTAAAATACAAGTAAATACATTTTGTAAAAAGTATTTGCGTTTGTATTTAAATACATTTTTAAAAGTATTTTTAACAACACTGCCTGTTAGTTCACAAGGAACTGACTAGAAATTCTTGTCTACATATTAACTAAGTGTTTCAGTTAGGATGTCGAGAAAGTATCTCAGAAATTAATAGTCCAGGAGCTTTGAAAAAATCGTGTTAAGGAAAACGGCCAAGTAGACTACTATCACTTCCTGAGAGATTGGATAGTCTTTACGAAGCCAGTGTAACAACCAAGCTTATACGGGTATCGATCAATATCAATAACAACATATATACGGCATGCTCGATACATGACACGTTATTTAGCGAACTCGTCCCACTCCAGTTTCACGCCGAGCAAGTCACACGCCTAAATATTGTCAATAGTTTACTTTTCTCGCTTGTGCTGTAGTGGATTCATAAACGTTTTGGACGACTGGATCCTTCCTAGAACGTCTCGAACACGTGTCTTCAGTCTTTTACCAGTGTTGGCACGGTTTACATCACCGAGACAGGTTACAGAGGTATTTTGATTGTTTTTAAGCTAATTTCATAATCATATAATTTGACGTTCGTTTTTATATTTACAATAATAATTATTGTAATCGGAATGGCGTTTTGGAGACCGTGGGCGACAGAAACAGTGCGAGTTGATGTGGAAAACGTGACTACTCAACCCTCTTGCTCTTCCTCGTCTCCTTCTTGGGAGTTTGCAAATAAGGATCTACATCCTCAATTACAAACAGTAATTTTAAATATGTTTAAGCGCCTCCAACAAAGACACCTCGAACAATCGGCTCGCTGCTTAATTTTAGAGATTTCAGATTTGACATTAATTCCATATTCTTCAATTTATAAAATAATTCAGCGAGGAATTGTAGATCATCATCAAAATAGATTAGGTAAACAAAAGAAGTTCAAAGCATTAGATGACGCTGCTAAAGACGTTATACGCAGAACCGTTTACGATTTTTATGCTAGAAACAAGGTGTCCATTTACAGCAACAACTGTAAATTAAATACACCCAGTTCTAGGGGAAATCGGGTGGTAATTTTGCATGCAGGAAACGAAAACACGGTTTTGTGCCTAATGCTTCGCTTCTTTCCGCCAAGAATATCGATAAGAGTTTCGCTGATTATCATCAGGATATGTGTGCCGAATTGTTTGAAAAGTGGTTTAAAGATCGACTTCTGCCCAATATTCCTAATAATACAGTTATAGTTCTTGATAACGCTTCATATCATTCTCATCAAATTAATAAAATTCCTAATAGTAGTTCCAGGAAATCACTAATCATAGAATTTCTTCACAGCAAAAATATTCCTATAGCTTCAAACATCCGTACAAAAAAACAGCTTCTTGAAATTGTTAAATCGGGTACTTTCAAAAAGGAGTATGCTGTTGATAAGCTTGCCGAGGATAAAGGTCATTGTGTTCTTCGACTACCTCCCTACTACTGTATTTTTAATCCCATAGAATTAATTTTGGCTAGCGTCAAGGATCGCTTACGGAAAACAAACCACAGTCCTACTTTCACTAACATTGTTTTTGAGAAAATTGTTTATGTTCTTCTTTCTTGTCGGCAGCCCGTTGATGCACTGGCCTCGTAAAGACTATATACTCTAACACTCTAACCAGTAGCAATCGGAACACTCAATAAAATCTGAATTTACCGAGGACATTCGAAAAGAGCCCGTTGTCTCTATACAAAACCATGGGACTTATCTTTTTGCTTATTCAGAAACGCCCTGGTATTTTTAAAATGCAGGTGTTCAGTTGCCCAAGTGAAATCATATATGTGAATGTATGGATTTGTACAGATAAAGAACTAGAGGGTCCATTGGACCGCAAATTTTTTTTACGACGGCGGCACTTCGTTTGTATCATCTTCTTCTTCTAAGGTGCAGGTGTACAGTCGATCAGTGAAATCGTGTACAAGGAAGTACGCGAGACTCTACAGATACTGGATGGTCCACTGGACCATAACACAGCGGCCACGTGTGCTTTCCTTGTGATTTCTTCTTCGGCTTTATACTCGAGATAGCAGTGCTGTGTGAATGTGTGTGCCATTTGTTTGTGCGATTTGGAAGTGAATTCATTGTTAGAGTTATTATCCGTAATGATACGCCCATGGAAGACCGGCCGGCATGGCTTTTCACCACTTAAAAAGCCATTAAGTGTTTTTTTTGCCGTTCCAACTCCGATTGGACAAAGATTACCTCGTCAGCCTTAATGAAACACCCTGAATCACTACAGTAATTATTTGAAACTACTACGAAAAATGAAAATCTTATTGTTATCCATCGATTAGCCTCGCGTCAATTTCAAAATATTAGTCTTGGGTATATTATTAGATTAAAGACAAACACGGGCGAAGGGACGTAAGAGTTACTAGATTGAAATAAATATTTACAAGAGGCCTGACATGCGAGCCTCGGTATGACGACTGAGTAAATATTTTTTGACGCAAGGACGTACTGAAAATTCCCTTTCGACGGAGATTTCCATCCACGATATAGAGATTTACCCCATTAACCCATTATCAGTCCAGATAGGCGATAATTCGAAAAAAATGCAGACCGTTCGGCAAATCTGTTTTGAACACAGATTGGAATTTGGCCGATGAATTGTTTAAATAAACTCCTGATAAATGTCATTCAGTTCCATTCTTAGAATCGGTTCAACGTTGCGCATGATGCAATTACAACTTAATTGCATCATGAAATGATCTGTTTGTATTAACAGAAGGACGTTGCAGGCAAATTTGGTTGTGGGTAATGTGTTATGAACAAGAATAACAAAAAAGTGATTTTCTGGATTTTTGCGTATATGATGAAGACTGTTAAATGAATCGCATTATAGTTAATGGGACATTTATAGAGAATATAACGTTCAAAATGGTGTTTTGTAGACCTCAATCGAACCATTTAATCTGGAAAAAACCCTAAAGGAATCATAACTGTGTGAATTTTTGCATATGAGTGGGATAAAAATTGCATTTGGTTTCAGGAGATAGATAGAATATGCAGTTTCTAATAGCTATTCGAAATATAGTCTTTTCAAAACAAATCCCCATGCACGTCGTCAGAATCATCCAATACTACCAACTTAGTATAGTCACAGGACATAGCAATTTATGTGTTCCGTGAATATTCTACGTATTCTCAACCTAAAATATACACGGAACACATAAATTGCGATCTCCTGGGACTATATTAAGTTGGTAGTATTGAATGTTTGGTAACATCATCAAAATGACGTGCATCGGGATTTGTTTTGAAGAGTATACTTACCTTTTGTTAGTAATTTTTCTATCTTCAGTAAAAGAATAAAAGTACACCCTTTTTTCCCTTTTTATAAATTCTTTGATAAAATACCCCCATACAACGTCGCCTGAGCTCATTTTTTCTAATTCCATACTAATCTGTCCCAAGTTAAAAACTTTCTCCACTAATTACTTTCGTCCTGGGTCCTGGGACACCTCTTCTCGCTTTTGCGACTGCGCGAGATATCAATTGTTATCGCAAACGACTCCGAAAGAAGAGGAAGACTGTTCTTTTCCCGTAGTCCGCGTATCAATTCCGGAATTAATAACAGTTTTCGGTGACTGTTCGTCATCTCAGCTGTTTGAAGTTGTTGCTATGCTATGCGCTATGATACAAGTCGCTAGATGATCAGCTGATTTCGGTGTCGACGAGGGGGGACCAATCGCCTGCCCCTAGGCGTTGCCGCTCCTCGTACGGTTTCGTCGAATGAGGGGAAACGTATAGTATTTCCATATATGAATTTATATAAAATATTAATAATTAATAACGTTATTAATTTAAAAGTTTAAAAAGTTGGTAGTACTGGACTAACGGATTACGTATGTCGGCAATGATATTCATTCATTTATTCAAATTCTAGCGTTATAGCACGAGAGCTAGCGACGTCGGGAAAACAAGAATTTGAAGAAAGCTGGTTCTTTAATATATCTTTTCTTATGCTCTCACAAACGGCGTGTACTACTGCGCAATTCACCTGTGCAGGTAAAAATATTGATCCGAAATTAAAAACAGTATGCAAAACAAAAAAATATTATTGCCAGACATATTTATTGTTGCCAACGACGTGCCAAACTTTATTTTTTATAAACAAAAAAAAAAATAATTTCTAACCATCTTAGTATGGCTGGAATTTTAATATTGTAACATTTATTGTCTAATTTATTTACACTAATACTAATTGTACACTAGACACTACTTAATTTATTTACACTATTACTAAACTAATTAATTTATATAACACACTTAACTATTTCCTAACATTAATTTATATCACTCTAAATTATTAATTTATTTATACGCTCTCGCTTTCGCTATTTCGCTTGATTACTCTCACCGCTTCGCTTCTAATAATAATAATAATCTCCGACCGCAAACCCGCTTATACGGAGGTTTTCTATCGAAACGCATGATGGCAATCCAACAAGAGCAAACGAGAAACTTATAGTAGTTCGTTAGTGAGACAGAGAACGATGTTTTGCAACGTTGCCGGCCGCAGTCCAAGTCCAAGCATCTAACGCGTATCGCTTTACGCTTTTCGGTCTCGGGTCGTCTCCTGCGAGGCGGATGACTGAGATATTTCGTGAGCTAGCAACTTCGCAAAAGTTGTTTCTCTGTTCAGCCAACGAGAAATGTATGGCCTTTCTCTCGCTCTCACGTTTATTCCATCCTGCGACTCTTTAGAATCGGTCTGTATACACATCTCAACTGTAATCCGGAACCTTCTGGCGTATTCTTGAAATTACTCGAAATACCTTTTTTATGTAGAAAGGTCCAGAAGGCCATAAATCACCTTTCCTTAAATAATAATCCGGGAGGTTTCTCCTTTAATAAGATGTTTTTATAGAATTCAATTAAGCGCCGATGCAATTCTTTTGAGATAAGCCGCCCAGGTCCGATACGAGTAAACACGTCTCGCGCTGTTGTTGACTTTTCGCATTACAATATTACTTTATTTAGTACAAAAGTACAAAATTAAGTTAAGCAAATTAATTTAATTACAAAATTAATTTGCCAGACATTAATTCGGTTGTTAAGTTACGAGCCAGACTGATATAATGGTGTAGAGTACCGCGGTATTATACCGGCTGTTAGAGAGAGAGGTGGCTGCCAAGTAGATGTGTGGAAAACAGACAAGAATCTATCTAAAGCATTAAAAGTAAGGTTTTTTAACGTCAACTCTTTGATTATTACACAAAGAGAAGCTAATAATACATAATAAATAACAACTTTTTTTAACAATCTCTTCTTCAATTACTGACACAATTTTATCATAAACGCATTTATATTTATGAACATCTCTAACATTATGCGAGGAAGTGCGTTGAGTGTCAGAAGTTATTCTCTTGTAATCGTTCAAATATCGTAATTCACACGAATGATGATAAAAAATTGTACAATTTAAGGCTCCGAAATAATTAAATTTTGTAACAAGTCTTCATTTTGGAATTTTGTCATCCATTCTGTTATTCTGTATACATTTTTAGGTTCTTCTACTGCTAAAATACGCAAAATTTGCATATATAAAAATGCACAGATCGCACAGATCACAGGACACTCGTTGTCAGAATTAGATAGGTTCATATCAATAGAGCGCGGCACATCAAACATTACATGCACAGAAATTCCAACGCCAATTGGATGACAAATCATTTTGAAACACGTTGTATTAAAGAACCAGCTCTCCTAAACTAACAAATTGTATTTTCGGACTGGTTACTTAGAGTACTTTCTCGTAAAATCAATAAACGTCAAAGTTTAGTATAAAAGATGAACGGTGCCTCGACTACCATTTCTTTACTGCTACCGCGCATGCGTCATGTAAATCTCGCTTACTCCTCCGCCGAAACCGGAACGATGGCAACGTCGCGCGATGGCCCCGCGGTCCGCGTTTCCCGACATTCGACATTCACTACTTCCCCGTCATTCGCTCTCAGACGAACGAAGGGCTTATGTCGTAGCTGGAGAGCGACACGCGATAACACCCGACACACACTTGACGCGTCTCGCGTAAATTGATCACGTCCCGCTCAGGACGCTCAGTCGCTCAGTGTCCCTTCGATTAGTCTCAGATAAGTTCGCCGTTGCCGATCGCCCCGATTAACCGCGCCGCGTTTTTAGAAAGTGCGAGAGTCGGTTCTTTGTGTCATCGTCCGGTAGAAGTAGAGTAAGGAAATATAGGACGAAACCGAAGAACGAAGAACTGTGGCCTCCGTGTGGCTCTTGATGTGACCGGTGTCCCGGCGTTCCTCTTTCTTCACCCCAGACTTCCTTGTTTTCGTTCCCGTCGTCGCAGTCATCGCTGTCAAAATTCCGGTGGCGAACAAAAGCCTCGAGCCGGTCCAGGAGGGAACGACTATGGGGCAGATACCGCAGAACGTAAGTACCATGTAGGAAATTGACTTTTTTGCGTCAGGCTAAATGGAAATGTGGTTCGGTGTTCGGTACTCTCCGCTTGCCGTTTTCCTAAAATGGGGCAATCGACGTCTTGTTAACCTCGAAACGCCGCATGTCCGAAAGAGGGTGCCACCGAAAAGACACTAACCGTAAACGATCCTGATTGGTCGAGACGTGTTTTAGGTTATGTAAATAAAGGTTTTGACGACACGACGGTCCGTTGTCATCTGCAGCCTGCAGCTACCTGTTAAGGCACCTAATAACTAATAACGTATAATGATAGTTATGATCTTATGATAGTTTTGTTGTCATAGCATCGCCTGAGCATACCTCTGCTCAGAATGCCTTAAGCTAAGTCTTAAGTCAGATTATCCCCTGTTTCTCGCCAAGGGGTGGTGCAATAACATCGTGGTTTGCGTAATGTTAGCCATAGAATATGAGCCTACAGTATATGCTAACTTATCAAGTGTATGACCTGACTTAATAGACATGATCTAACCAGCCGTTTAAGAGATTATACCTAATTGTCCCAAAAACAATAAACATATGACTTGATGGCATTTAATGTTGCTTGACATAGATTTAAACGTTACCTCAACGTTTCTGGCCAGACGTGTTGTTCAGGAAGATTAGTACTCCAATCTCCAATCCATTCAGGTATTTGGGGGGTACTAGATGACGAATCCGTGAAGACGTACAGCTAATTTTACACAATGGTCAAAAGTGAAAAAAAAATCTGTTTTTGTTCATACAACGTTTCCTTTACATTTTTAAGACAAATACTTTGGATAAAAGTTGTAGCCCATTAAAAAACCTTTAATTTGGCGTTTTACAAATTCAAATCGGTTAACAAACGCCTGAGATAATGGCAAAAAACGCCTATTTTTACACTAATTTATAAATGTTAATAAAGTCGTTATTAACATATCATTTAATATAATTTTTTGAAAATGAGGCATTTGACGTGTTTTCAAGGTGTGCTAAATTTCAGCCAGATTGATCAAATAGTTCATAAGTTATTCTAACTGTTTATCCTCGAAGGCAATTGTTTAAACAATCCTCCTTGCCTAAATAATGAACCTAGGTAAATTTTGAAAATTAAAATAGATTTTTTGTGACTTTAACTGTAAGATATACCAAAATAGTAGTTTAAAGTACAAGTTGCAGAAGACGTCATATTCCAAGTCCGAGTCCTAGGTTTAGAACCGACGAGGACTTGGAATGCCTTCTGCAACGAGTACTTTACAACATTTTCTATGTTCCGGCTTCCATCTCATTTTTATTTATGTTTAAATAATTTAAAATTTCTTATCTGGGGAATTTTTTATCGTGACATTTAAGTTGGTATTACTGCTGTTTCCTAGACATCAGTCAATTTTCACACCATTTTCAAATTTGATTTAATGCCTGCCTGGGACAAGTGGAAATTTTTTTCAATATCTCGGGTTCTATAGGATGAAGGACCTTCATTTTTTAAAATCTGAGGTAGCTTGATGAAATATTAATAACTGCACTATTTTCACCTTTCTGAAAAGTCGGAAAATCCCGGAAAAATGAAGTAATACATGTTTTTACAAAAAAAAGTTATTAAAATATACAATTATTTTATAAATATTACCTACCTACTTAAATTGTATAAGATATTCTATATTAACAGGTACGCAATCCAGCTACATTAAAAACAATAATTATCTGTTGCACTTCAAACTCTAAATAAAATTAATTTTCTGTTCTTAATGTTGTTAAACAAACAAAATAATTAATATTAATTGTATTTCATAATCTTAGTACGTAATTGATTCTTCTGTACCAATTTAAAGACTACCATACCCCCAAGTAGCTTATAATAATATATGCGTCACCATCGCCAAAATACCATAAGTCACCAAACTGTTTCAAACTGTGTTAATAATATGAAAATGAGAGCTTGACAATTTAGTTAAAACAAATGACAGGCATCACGTTGAGATATTTTGAGTCCTCCCACACCAATACTCTTTGTAGTTATACTTGACTCTCTTGGCAAATATTTCAAAACTTGATTCGCCAATGTTAAGGGATAATTTCTTGTTTTTCCACCATTCTGACATGAGTTGTTACGTTCATGGCATTCTATTTTTCTTACTAAGCACAGTTGTGTTATCAGCATATGATTTGCTCAGGTAATAGTACATCGTTAATAATACATAAAGTAATCAAGCTTTGCTAAGCTCCTATTATTAAGCGTAAACGTCACTTTAACAATACATAGTCTGTTTTAAGAAGTTGCCACCTTCGTGCTTTTCTTTATGATGATTATATGTGTCACAAGATTTGCATAGCAGTTTAGAAATTTCATCACTAGTTAAGAGAAATCCAATTTTTATTGAATTTTTAGAATTTCATCCGATTCAGTAATAATAATTCTATAAACCAAACAAACCTAACCTTCCCGACCGTAGTCGTAGGCCCAGAAACGTTTCCGTATATGTTTGAAACACAAATTGTGCTAACAAGGCGACATACTAAATTTCCCACAAGGGAATATCAAATTCAATTTATTAATGTCATTAATTATGACGACAAGTAATTAATACCGTATTTTACAAAAACAGTAAACTTCTTTCTAGCCCAGTCTGTGTATTTCTCAGTTCTTTTCTAATAAACATTTATATTAACTATCGAATAGGGCAAAATTCATTTCTTAATTATTATAAATAAAAGGGGCTGCGAATTTTTTTTAAAAAAATCCTATCTCGGCTCCTATTGGTCGAAAAAAGTTGTTGTTTCTTTTCAATTCTCCGCTTTCAATCCAGCTATCCGAATTTGTAAGTCAGAAATTTGTACAAGTTATGAAAATGGCTCCAGGTCTATTTGTTTATAAGTAACAAATCACCCCCTTTTTTAAAGCGATAAATAAGGGGTCGACAATTGTTTTTATCATATTTTCTTAACGGGATATGAAAATTTGGTTATTTATGAAGAGAATAAGCCTTTGTGCACCTCGAAATGTTTATCCAAAAAGACGTAACAGCAATGAACATTATGCGTCTTGGGATAAACAAATAGCAATATCTCAGCAACAAATTAACCAATTAACTTTTATAAAAGCTGTTTAGGTTTGGAATTTTAAAAGCTAGCTTTTAAAGTAGTAA
The DNA here is from genome assembly GCA_946251905.1 of Cryptocephalus moraei. Classification (NCBI taxonomy): domain Eukaryota; kingdom Metazoa; phylum Arthropoda; class Insecta; order Coleoptera; family Chrysomelidae; genus Cryptocephalus; species Cryptocephalus moraei. The sequence continues at coordinate 15,516,284 of OX276465.1, read as the reverse complement.
AAACCTAAATCATATTATTTTTGCAATAAATAATAAATATGCAAAAAATGACTATTTTCAGTCGTTTTTTGGCATTTTTGCAATAAATATTTAACAAAATGAATCGTGCTGCAGCTCAAATTGTAGGGTTTTGAATTCTCTACAACTTATATTTGAAACTTTTCCCGCCAAAATGCATACTTTGACTTGTAGAATCAAAAAACTTGTTTTTGCTAACTTTGGACCCCTCCCATTTGTTAATGCACACTTTTTGAATGTTTAAATGATCAAGTAATCAGAGCCTACAACATTTGACCACTCCCATCCGGTTATGAATTAATGTTGTAAAACGTTAAAAAATGACTACGTTGACTGGATCATTTCTGCCAGCGAATCAGATCCGTCGCAAAAATATATTATAATTCGATCGGGGCGTTATGGTAATTACGTGACGAACAAAAGAAAAATATCTACGTGCTCGGATATTTTAAATAAAGTAGTAGGTAACCCGTGTTGTCATACGGCAAATAAGATATACGTACAGCGCACAAATTACCAAAACAAAGTGTTTGGAGCCGAAACAAGGCTAAAGTAATGAATATTAATTGTGCGTGAAGAGAGCGGGAAAAGGAAGAGTGCAAGAAGGACAACTTCCCTAAGAAATCTCGTCTGCGAGAAAATCCGATTAATTAGAAGGCGATAAATAATATGGAATTACAAATATCCATCTATTTAAGCCCGAACGGAGTGGTAAGTTGTGTAGTTGTTGTAGTAGCTAACAAGTTGTTGCTTTATCACTTATATAAAACCTGTTATTATCTAATAGACGAGATTTACATAAAGCCTTGAATAATTTCAGTTGTTGTACGAATAACTTATATTTTTAGGTTTGCTTTTAGGATTCGATAGAGAGAGAGAGAGAAATATATATGGATATTGCTTCTTTCTACATTTACGTAACGACTAATAGTCCAAGACAGAAGTCTTGAAAATAGTCTTTATAACAACGGTCACAGTCATTGTTTAGAACGTTCATGTGCTCAGAACGGTATCCCAAATCAAAAGAAGAAACATCAAAATTAGTCAGCAATTTACCAGAGATATTGCTTATGTAAGTCGTAAGGTGCCAAAATCTTCTTTAATTTTTTAAACAATCTTAAAATTGCTTTTTATCATATTCAACAATTGATATCGATAGAGAAAATGTTTCTCTAGGGCACCATGATCTTAGAATCGCGTTTTTTTTTTAGTGTGCGTAGATGGTTTTTGCAAAAATATAAACAAATTGAATTTTGCAAATAAACTATTTGATTAATCGATCTGAAATTTTTACCTCATATTAAGCACTATAATCCCGGACTTTTTCGAAATAACAATGCCGCAGGTTCATTTTCGCAATAACAATTGTTAAACAAAGAATTTGTCGATTTTGACTTTCTATACCATTTTTCTCAGCAACAAATGAAGATATCGAGGTCGGTTTAGAGTCATTTTAAAGGTCTTTTAATTCCCTAGAGGATGGTAAGGCCATTTCACCCAAACGTACCCTTAGTTTTTAATTGAGATCAAAAATAGTCAAAAAGTACATTTTTGACGTTTAATTGTTAATAACAATGCCTAATGTTCATAATCTCGTGGGGTCTTCCTATATACGTTTTGTTTCTGATGGCCTATATTAATTACCTAAAACCCGGGTCTCCTGCTCAAAAACAGGGTATTTTTTTGCTTGGCCTATATAGGCAGAGATGCGAGATTAAACTGCAATGGCGCATGCGCAGTAGCGTTTCGGTCGGCTTCGATTGGTCTAAATCCGAAAAGTCGAGATTCGCGCCACAGCATTAACCAATCGGTGACCGGCCCCTTCTCTACAGCTACTGCGCATGCACCACTTTAATTTTCAGCTCGAGCGATCGGTAGTAGTTGTTGTTTGACCCGTTAGCGTATCAATCGACAATACTTTTTTTTTTCTCTGGACCGAGGAAAGACGTAAACATTGTTTCAATATGTAACGTCGAAGGTTATCGACAAGTAGTCCATTTATTTATTCTGAATCATCAAATTGGTAATACGTATTTATAGCGGTTAATTTATTATTTTTTTCAGAAATCATACAAAATTACACGACCACACCGCCATATAAGACGGCGATCGACCACGAAAAGACAATAAATTAAATTTTTCGGTGTCGCGAAATGTCATAGGACGGGCGAGAGGATAAATAAGGTGATAAGAAGCATATTAAAAGATACACGTATACGTCGCCGGTCCACGTGTAGCTTTTTCGTAAACACGAAATTTGAATGCGAAATTCGACCTTGTCCGGGTAATTGTCGGAACATGGAGAATTTCGCACATTTTAAATTAATTACCGCGAAAGTAGGACAAGGGACGCCACATGGAAATTCGCGACAGAGCGAGAGAGAGAGAGAGGGGGGGGGGTTCGTTTAGTACAGAGGTTCCCAAACTTTTTTGGTCATAGACCCCTTTCAAAATTTAGCTGGTTCCGGTGGACCCCCTGCAGCTACATTTCTACCATATTTCCAGAACTCGACATAAAAGGCGAAGATTGGATCTAACTATGGAAATTTGAGTTGGGGCTGAGTTTACGGAAAAGAAGTGAGAATTTATTGGTAAATTAATTAATTGATTGTGCTGTGAGTGGATGTCAAAAAAGTAAAGTTGGCCAATCAAAAAAGTGGTTCTATGGAACTTTAATTTTTTGACTTCTACTCACAGCACAAGGAACCAACAATTCTCACTTATTTCATTTAGAAAACACCCCATTCGGAGTGGTAAAAATAAAATTAAAAATAGTACAAAAATAAATAGTCAATAATATGCAAGTTTTTACAACAATCGCTGAGCTTCTTAAAATATTATCTGCCTACATTGATAGATGAATTCAAGCCAACCTTTTAGTTCTTTACTATCAAAAGAAGATAAATTTTCGTGGACCCCCGTTTATGAATTGTGAACCCCCATTTTTTTGCCATGCCAATGTAGACCCCCGTCAAGGTTCCCGTGGACCCCAGGGGGTCCACCTGGACCACTTTGGGAACCTATGGTTTAGTAGATGCAGTTGTGGTTAAGATGTGCATGTATATAATATATAAGTAATCCTCGCGGTAAACATGTTTACTTTTTCGGATCATCCGATCTGAGGAACGTGATTATTTAATTCGACGATAACAAAAAAACTCTTATCGCGATCCGTCTTGGTTCAGATATTTTTTTCTTCGAGGGAGATCCGACCAGAAAACTAGAGTTTCGCTAATATCTTGACGAACTTATACAACTTGTTAACTAAAATACATACATACTTACTCCTTGATTGTTATATAGGTATACTCTTTTCAAAATAAATCCCGATGCACGTCATTTTGATGACGTCAGAATCATCCAATACTACCAACTTAATATAGTCACAGGACATGGCAATTTATGTGTTCTGTGTATATTTCAGGTTGACAATATATATGGTTATGTATATTCTCAACCCATTGATATGTTAAAGAGGGGATATGACCTGCAGAGGTTGTGCACGGGCATAGGTAGGCCATATTGCTCACTGCGCTCTGTCAAAAGTCACTGGATTGTGATATTTTTCGGAGTTTTTGGTGTTTATGTTAACTTCTACACTGCGTTTACATTTACAAGTAATGGCTTCATGTGTGATACGTAGCTGTACGAGCAACGGACGCATAGACAAGAAGGATCTCACTGTAGTCACTTTTCATAGGTTAGTTTCAACATTGTACAGAGTTGTATTCAAGAACATTTACTTGTACATTTCTGACTGTATTTAGTTTTGAAAATTACATTTACATTTAACAAATACAACCAATTCGTCTTTAAGCATCAGACACCAACACAATAAACTTGTTCTGTTTCAAGGACAGTAACAATGGTGTATGAAAAATGAGCAGTTTTTAAATACACCTTTCATGTATTATATTGTCTTTATTATTATTGTGAAGAAATGATTTACAAATAATATTGTATTAATGAAATAAATCTGTTTGAGAATGAAAGTTGTATTATTATGATTTTTAATTTAAATCCGGACCTGACATTCCGCCATATTGGAACTAGCGAAAGACACGCCTACCAGGCCCACTTTCTTATGTTAAAACTAGCCATTGTGTCATATCCCTAACCTAACATATCACTGTCTCAACCTAAAATATACACGAAACACATAAATTGCGATGTCCTGGGACTATATTAAGTTGGTAGTATAGGATGTTTGGTGACGTCATCAAAATGACGTGCATCTGGATTTGTTTTGAATAGAGTATACACTCTTTTAACATCCATAGAGAAAAAAGAGAGAGGAGGTAACAAATGTGGTTCAAACATATAGACCAAAGCACACACACCAAAGTGGCTTCTGCATATGGCCGACATTCAGTAAGAAATCTTTCTCTCCAGTGGCGTAGCATTTAAAATACATTAACTAAAGTTATGAAATAATAATTCCAGTTTGTATGGAGCAGTTTTATTTGTCGTAAAATGTCACAAAATGGTAACATATGAAACAATACGAAGGTTGCTCAATACGAATTAATTAAGAAGGTTTTTTTTTTAATTTTCTTGATTAATTTAATGCATATTTATATTAATAGTTCATAACAAAATTACCTACATTAGTAGTAGCCACCAAAGTGGCTTCTGCATATGGCCGACTTCCCGTAAGAAATCTTTCTCTCCAGTGGCGTAGCGTTTAAAATACATTAACTAAAGTTATGAAATAATAATTCCAGTTTGTATGGAGCAGTTTTATTTTCCATAAAATGTCACAAAATGGTAACATATAAAACAATACGAAGGTTGCTCAATACGAATTAACTAAAGAATGTTTTTTTTTTAAATTTTCTTGATTAATTTAATGCATATTTATATTAATAGTTCATAACAAAATTACCTACATCAGTAGTAGCCACCAAAGTGGCTTCTGCATATGGCCGACTTTCCGTAAGAAATCTTTCTCTCCAGTGGCGTAGCATTTAAAATACATTAACTAAAGTTATGAAATAATAATTCCAGTTTGTATGGAGCAGTTTTATTTGTCATAAAATGTCACAAAATGGTAACATATGAAACAATACGAAGGTTGCTCAATACGAATTAACTAAAGAATGTTTTTTTTTTAAATTTTCTTGATTAATTTAATGCATATTTATATTAATAGTTCATAACAAAATTACCTACATCAGTAGTAGCCACCAAAGTGGCTTCTGCATATGGCCGACTTTCCGTAAGAAATCTTTCTCTCCAGTGGCGTAGCATTTAAAATACATTAACTAGAGTTATGAAATAATAATTCCAGTTTGTATGAAGCAGTTTTATTTGTCATAAAATGTCACAAAATGGTAACATATGAAACAATACGAAGGTTGCTCAATACGAATTAACTAAAGAATGTTTTTTTTTAAATTTTCTTGATTAATTTAATGCATATTTATGTTAATAGTTCATAACAAAATTACCTACATCAGTAGTAGCCACCAAAGTGGCTTCTGCATATGGCCGACTTTCCGTAAGAAATCTTTCTCTCCAGTGGCGTAGCATTTAAAATACATTAACTAAAGTTATGAAATAATAATTCCAGTTTGTATGGAGCAGTTTTATTTGTCATAAAATGTCACAAAATGGTAACATATGAAACAATACGAAGGTTGCTCAATACGAATTAATTAAGAAGGTTTTTTTTTAATTTTCTTGATTAATTTAATGCATATTTGTATTAATAGTTCATAACAAAATTACCTACATCAGTAGTAGCCACCAAAGTGGCTTCTGCATATGGCCGACTTTCCGTAAGAAATCTTTCTCTCCAGTGGCGTAGCATTTAAAATACATTAACTAAAGTTATGAAATAATAATTCCAGTTTGTATGGAGCAGTTTTATTTGTCGTAAAATGTCACAAAATGGTAACATATGAAACAATACGAAGGTTGCTCAATACGAATTAATTAAGAAGGTTTTTTTTTTAATTTTCTTGATTAATTTAATGCATATTTATATTAATAGGTCATAACAAAATTACCTACATCAGTAGTAGCCACCAAAGTGGCTTCTGCATATGGCCGACTTTCCGTAAGAAATCTTTCTCTCCAGTGGCGTAGCATTTAAAATACATTAACTAAAGTTATGAAATAATAATTCCAGTTTGTATGGAGCAGTTTTATTTGTCATAAAATGTCACAAAATGGTAACATATGAAACAATACGAAGGTTGCTCAATACGAATTAACTAAAGAATGTTTCTTTTAAATTTTCTTGATTAATTTAATGCATAATATATTTATAATAATAGTTCAAAACAAAATTACCTACATCAGTAGTAGCCATAAACAAAAAATAAGCTATTTGACAATTCAGCAATAACAATCGCAAACACGCGTTCGAAAAGTGGCTTCTCAATATGGCCGGTTCCGTCTACAAAATTTATTAGGTACCCCCTCTCCCTAATTGTTACCTCCTCTCTCTTTTATCTCTATGGTAACATCGTATAAGACTCTCATATGGCCGGACAAAATATTCGTGGCAACATTATCACCGTTTTATAAAAATATATTTAGTATTTAATATTAACATTTCCTCTTATTAGTAAATATTTCTTTTGGTTGTTTGTTAGATTACAAAGTTTTCTGAAAAATGTTTTTAAATACAACTAACTTTATCGAGACGATAAATAAATTTACTTATGTAATATAACAACAACAAATATCAATGTCCATACTTCGAAATAGGAATCCAGAATAAATAAAAACCACTTTACTTGATGGAGATGTACCTATCAGTTAGATTGAACAATAACGGATACACTTAAGGAAATGCCCTTTAGGGCAATTTTTGATAAAAATGTTTCAAATAAGAGGTATAGGCATGAAACAACTAACTTACGTTACTAAAATTGCCTGTTTTAAAGGTAGTTGCCTGAAATTGCCTGTTTAACTATCTTTTGCTTGAAATTGTCTTTTTTTATTTAGGGATTTCCTTTTAAGTGACAGAAGGACAAATTTTACCTAAGAAAACTTGGAAGAATATATTGTTTCACATTGTTTTAATTTATAACAAAAAATTGTTGTCTGCTACTTTTTTGTATGAATTCCTTTTTTTTTTGCCTGAAAATGCCTATTTTGCCTAAATTTCAAATTTCTAATGCCTGAAAATCCGGCCTTTAGTTATGAGATTTGGTGTAAATCACCAAAACCGTTTTAAAAAAAATTGTACAACAAAATAAAAATTCTTAAGAGTAAAGTGCCCTTTAGGACAGTTTTAGGAAAAAATATTTCGAATAAAAATTGTATACATTTAATAGGTATGTTGATTCGAATAATAAAAAATAAAAAAATGTCATCCATTACGAAGTTACGTTTTGGCTTAGACAGTGCCAACCTAACAAATGCCAAGAACTGTTTACCAGAAGTCCTGAAAATTTTCTATTGAATTTGGTATCCCATGGGTCCCTAAAAGCAAAGTCTATAAAACCGTCACTTTAATAAAAGTAACACTTTTAATTGCTGCGGAGGAATTACATTACACCAAAACTTACACAATTACGTAAGAGTGTATAATTACACACCATTACAACTGGGTGTCGTTGCATTTTAGCATATTTTAGCATTTCAGGTTCGTATCACTGTGACGTGTACCATGGAATCTCTGTAATTCCTCTCCGATCCTCGCCCGTCGTAAACCGTGTCTCTCACATCGATTATACTATTTGTCACCAATCGGAGCGTATCAAGGTCGAAAGTTTTGCGAGAACAGCGAAAAATCCGACGAGTTGGTGCAGCCACTTAGTCTAATCTCGTCGTCATTATCTCGCTCCCGTCTCAAAAAAAATGGTACAAAATACTAGAGATAAGAGATATGGAGTTAACGAAATTATGTACCTAATTCCTCATAATTTCGTGTTTTTCATTTCGTCTCGAGAAGATTCCAGATAAGGCCGTCCGATGGCTTACAAAATCACTTCTAAATATAACAAATAGAGATAACTGAGCAGTTATCAAGGCTTTATCCTTGATGCCCCCGAGTACATACATATGTAATGTATGTATCTACATAGATATAGATGTTGCGGTAAATTTCCGGTTGTTGCACATTGTCTCAACTCCAAAACTTCGGGTTTGCGTATAACTCTGGAGATATTCTTTTTTAGCACATTCAAATGCCGTTTTGGCAGAATACACATAACCATATATATATTGCCAACCTAAAATATACACGGAACACATAAATTTCGATGTCCTGTGACTACATTAAGTTGGTAGTATTGGATGTATGGTGACGTCATCAAAATGACGTGCATCGGGATTTGTTTTGAATAGAGTATATATAATTTCAGTGTCAGTTTCAGTCAATTTTGTCAAAATTGCAGTTTCAAAAACGTTAAATCAATACATTAAAAATGTTATTAATGGTATTCGATTGTATTGAAATTTAAGAAATAATTATTCTTCAGGCGGATTTCGAGAAAATTTCGAAAAACTCAAAAATAACAAGAGTAAAGTGCCCTTTAGAGAATATTTGGACAAAAATGTTATTAAACGTTATTATATGCATTCGATAGTAGAGTACTTATTCAAAGTTCAAAAAATAATATTGGAGATGATTTTGATAAAATTTCCAAAAACTAAAAATTTGGACAAAAATGTTATTATAAAAGTAGTTTGTCTCTATACAATTATGAAGTTTGTTGAGGATCTATAAAGAGTGTTAAATAGATGGCAATATGAATTTTTTGGTAAAGATTGTTGGTTTTCAGAAGTTTATTTATTTTTCATTGCAAAAAAAAACTTTCTAAAAGATGGTAGGCATCATTGAAATAAGAACTCTTGTTTCAAGCTTGGATTTAGAGCTACACTTTTTCACCTTAAAATGTTAACAGTAGTACATAATATTGTAACGCGAAATGTAAACAGCAGCGCGAAACGTGTTTACCCTCATCGGACGGCGGCTTACCTTAAAGGAACGCCGCTACGCTTAAGTGAGCAATAAAAACCGTCCCCAACGTTCCGGCAACATATTCTTAAAGGAAAGAATGATTTATTACGTTCTGGGCGTTTCTAGATAGCCATTATTTGAGAAAGGAATGACCTGGAACCATCGCGAATATAGTGGAGATGTGTATATAAGCGGGCTTGCGGTCGGAGAGAGGATTATTAGACGTGAAGCCGTAAACGAGTAAATAGTGGGAAAAACGGACAAGCGGATTGTACAAAAAATCAAAAAGTTAAGTGTGTTATATAAATTAATTAGTTTAGTAAGAGTTTAGTTTAAGTAAATTAAGTAGTGTGTAGTGCATAATTAAGAACAGTTTAAATAAATTAGAAATAAACGTTACAATATCATGTTGTTTATAAGCAAATGAATGCTTACGAAAGTATAGTTGAAGTTACCGTCAGACCACATTTTAAATCTTACCTTTATTATTATTATTATTATTATTATTATTCTTATTATCTTTAATATCTGGCTTGATATTATCTGTTTTCTGTTCTAATGCCGAGTGTGTTCGCGATTTTCGTTGGTATAATCGAGTTTTTGCCTGAACACTTAGTTTTTGTGGCAAATAATTATTGTCGGATATATTCAGAGTTAATTGAGTATTCAGAACCGCGTTAGTTATAACGAAACCATTTCGTAATAAATTTGAATATTTAATGAGGCAAATTGCGTGACGGTTATAAACAAATAGACTTAACTAAGACAACGTCTAAATAATACGTATCAGGCGACGATTATTTACAAATTAAAGTGAATTACCGTCTAATAACTATAATCGAGCGCAAATGATGGAAAAAGCTCGACGGTATTAACATTCTCCTTATAATGCATCAGGGAAATCGGTTTTCTCTGCGAGACTGTGTCTGTGACAGAAGTGTGACCGGTTTTTCTGGTATTTGATTTTTGGTAAAATGATCATACCCTGTCTTAAAAATGAGCTGTGGTAAAATTTATTTGGTGCATTTCTTGCTTAATGAATCCATAAATGCTTTTAAAAATCAGTTTAGTCATCATTAATAACTTCTACAAAAATAGCTGTACATCTTTGATTTTTCACAAAAACTAAGCATTACGTGTTAAAAATTTCATAGCGATTCATCTAGTAATTTTTGTAATATTGATTGTGTTTATCCCATAGTAGGGGAGCCTATGACGCTAAATTAATGTGGATTTACTCGAGCGTCGCGGAGACCTATTAGAATTGGTAGATTAGATTATAGGAAGAGTAAATGGTCCTATAATGTTATAATTTTTATCGGTGGGGGAAGTGTCTACAGATTTTCAAAATTGTAAAAAAAAACAATGACATGGAAATACTGAAGCGCGTCAGATTATAATATTTTTCATGCTCCACCATGTCTCTGATATGAAATATATAATAATCTGACGTTTTGCGCGGAGGTTTGGAAGCTCCGCCCATTTGTGACGTCAGCATACTTAGGTAGTCTATTCTCAAAATCATGTAGATCATTGAATTTCGAGTACCTTTGATACCTCAAATTGCAATGGAATTGCGGCCTCTAATGTAAGATTATCAGATATGTGATGTAAGAACAAAATTTTGGATTTTTCGTTTTTTTTGGACTCATGTTTCGCACGTATTTTTGGAAAAATTGAGTTCTATGAGTTACAAGGTGCATTTCGATAGGAAATTGAATTCTCTCCAAAAAAACGTTCTCTGTGAGAAACCTTAAAAATACTTAGTTTTTGAGTTATAGTCGAAAAACAAAAAAAAAGAACAAAAGTGAGGTTATGTGTCGCCGAAACGGCCTAGTATATCTACTGACAAACTTGCCACGTTCTCATAAACCAATCGCTAAATTTAATGACACTTTTGTATTCATCATTTTTAAGGTATATTTGAAAAAGTGCAACAATGTAATTGCTCTTGCGGATTACTTCCTTATAGTAGGGGAGCCTATGATGCTAAATGTGGATTTACTCGAGCGTCGCGGAGACCTATTAGAATTGGTAGATTAGATTATAGGAAGAGTAAATGGTCCTATGTTTTCACTTTTAGCGGTGGGGGAAGTGTCTACAGATTTTCAAAATTGTGTGTTCAAAAAAAACAATGACATGGAAATACTGAAGCGCCTCTGTTTATAATATTTTTCATACCCCACCATGTCTCTGATATCAAATATATACTAATCTGACGATTTGCTTGGTGGGGGTGGCTATGCGGAAGGGATGAAAATCGAAAAAAAATTTACTCGAGCGCGAGACAGACAGAGATAGAAGAAAAGCGAAAGGGACATAGAAGCGTGGCGTGGGAAATACATGTTTTACCATAGCTGCACGCTCTTAATTAACGATTTTGATTACTTTCGGCTTGTGGAAATGGTCAGATTATATTTTTTCTGTTATTCTGATATAATTACCTCTAGAATAAAAAAGAAAACGACCGCGCTCGAGTAAATCCACACATCGTTTTTTTTTTGTAACTTTATTACCCTCCCACTCCCACTCAAATCGTCAGATTAGCAAAATGGACACTTCTTAGTTAGTAATTAACCCCCCATTGTCTTAATCTGATGCGATCGAGTATTTCAGATGATCGATTTTTTTTTATCTGACGGGTTCCCCTTGGCGAACCCCCCCATATTGAGGGCTCATACTGACTGGAGCTACTTATCAGTATATAAGGTATCCTCCCTTATATTAATCTGACGCGCTCGAGTAAATCCAAAAATCCCCTCTTGGGCTCCCCTGCTATAGGTATGCATCGTCCACGGCGCCGCTTGGTTGTTGAATAAGCCGAGCAAGAGAGCATTTTGTCTTGACAAAATACACGAGGAAAGTGTGATGTCAGAATTTGGTAACCATGGCAACTGTTTTTAAATAATTTTGGACATTGGTCACATCTCGACGAGAGTCTGTTCACGTAATTAAGTTTCGATAAGAGATTAATCTCTCGCGGAAAGTCCATCGATTCGAGATGGATTCGATCGGGCAATAATAACGCATGGAGCCATCGACGAATGAGAAGGAGACGTCGTTATTATGTATGTGACACGCATATTTGCATCGCCGAGTGGCGTTTCGTAATTTATTGCTTTGTTTGTGTATTTATTTAAAATAATCGTTCGCTCACACGCGCTCCTCCTCGACGTACACAACATACACACACCAAAACATAAACGCCATTAATACGCCGACCGGTTCGGAGCTGGCAATGAGCGAAGTGAAAAATTGAAATTGCCGCTCGTTACACAAGGTCCTCCCGTTAATTTATGCGAGCGATCCACGAATTTTCCACGATAATCGTACGGAACGTTGTTGACATTAAAAATGATCCGTCATTAGGAGACCAGGCCGAGAGTAATAAAGATCCGAGAAATGGTTCCGATGTGTGTGCGAGAGCCGGCCGTCCTTCAATTAACTAATCACTCTTCGCGCCTAAGTGGTTGAAGTCCTATTCGCCGGCGAGTAATTCGAAATTAGAAAAGAAATGTTTAAAAATAACGAAATCGGAGCGACGACGCGTGATGGGTGGCCGCTGTAATGCGTACTAAATACAGAAACTGCTGGAAACTCATTCGAGTTGGAGAGAACGCAGCTAGAACCAAATACATAAAGGTCAACTTGGCAACAGCGCTCACGTCGACATAACGAACACATGCGAATTAAATTCAGCACGATCCGTTGCTTGTCGGCAATATATTGCCAGGTTGCCGCGCTTAACAAAAAAATGCAAATGAAGGAAAAGAGGGTCGTCATTGTTCAGATCTGCCACTTCCGTGCGTGAATTACAGAACCTTACCAAGCTCTCACAGTCCGCTTCTCGCCTACCCCTCAATACATTCCGCGTACCTCCGGCATGATTTTCCGAAAAAAAAAAAAAAATTGTCAATGTCAGTCACCTAATACGAGAATTTTACGTACGCTCCCGTCTCCTGTCGCCATTTAAAACGCTTGCATGTGTCTTTAAGTTCGTACATGGTTGCCGGTGAAGCGTCGGGTTTAGTCACGCATGTCGCGATAACTACGCGCATATCATTTCGTCAGACAGGTCACGGTTACTACACGAATATCGTTCGTGCGCTTGCGCCATACTTCTCAAGATACTCATCCGTCCCGTTTGCGACGATGCCGTTCTATTCAAACACGACCTCGGCTCCGTCTCCCTACATCTCTTGTTACTATAGTTCCATTCAAATCGCATATCCTACCGATTAAGATATCCAACGCGTTGTATCTACTTCGGTCCACGACTCCAAGCGTGTCCCAGTACTTGAACAACTCTATTAACTTCCTCACTTCAGCTTCCGCACAATGTACATTCATCCGCGATGCTCTCTCCACAATATTAGGTGCGATACCATTTTGGTAGCAGAAGGCTGCAATATAGCACCGATCACCGTAGCTCAAAACGGATAACATTACTATCTTTCGCATCAGGCAGTTCAATTTCATTGATATGCCGCTGATAAAGTCGCAAAATTCGTTCCACGCCAACACCACTTCTTTGTTCGCCTTCGCACGTCCAGGAAATTCAGCAGGTACACGTGGCAACCCTGCGCTCCTCTTCGCAGACGGCACCCTTCTCAGATCACCGGTTCACCTGTTGATTCCTCATGGTTACAGGTAACCATCCTTCTTGCCACTTGATGTGTACCGCTAATATCGCGCGAAACAGCGTTTTTTCGCAATGCCGATCTTAAACAATACTTCTATCTAAGGTGTCAATGGAAAGGGCCCATTACCCCACCCAACACCCTTTTTTTAGTCCACTATCCCTTAGGTGCGTTGGTTATTTCCGGTAGAAACACCTCTAAATAGTGATTTTCTGCTATAATTCGAGAAAAATTGCGAAAAATAGGAGAAGTGGCAGAACTGGAAATTTACCGAAAAGAGGAAAGAGTCTTCAGTTAAAATTGCCTCTATAAAATATATTAATAATAAATTAAGAAAAAAAAGTAAAGTAATAAACACAAAAATTGAAAAAAGTATTTTTTTACTATCTCATAATTTATTTGGGAATTTTTTATTTTCTGGGGAATAATCGTTATTTTTCCGTTCAGTTATAATTATATTGTTGCTAATTGTGATATTATCGACATTAAAGATTACAGATGTGATCTAAAAATTAATAATGCCCAGTAATTGGAAAATTAACCTTGAATGTATTATATTTGTGTAATGTTTGTTAAATGTATGTTATTAGATTATTTATTTGTTGATAAGTGGTTAATTAAAAGATGGACAGTTGCAGTTCGTTAACAAAATGACATCAACAACAATTACCATTAATTTTAATTTTTCCCAGAACGTTATTTGATATTAAATTACCAGAAAATGATATGAAAAAGAACAAAAGCATAATTTATGAAGTCATATCAAATTTGTGTTGTCAAAATATAACCAAAACTAAAGAGTTTGAAGTTAAAAGTTTAAAAGTTAGACTAGTTATACAGGGTGTTAGGGGTTTGACTGCCTTTTTTTTTAATAGGTGATAGTATTCATCAAAACAAACAAAAAACCTTATATAACAGGTGTCCTAAAACTAACCGTTCTCTAGAAAAAAATTAGCAAACTTCTAAATTAAGGTGTGAAAATTCAGTTTTATTAAAGAATGTACATGTAATTTTGTAACAAAACAATCTTTTCTTTAAAGAATTTTTATTTTCCAATCAATAGAACTCTATAAAATGGCTACGATGTGTTGTGGCAACACCGCGAAGGTATCGCACGCGTCGCGAAATGAGAGCCAGACAGTGACACTAGTGACAGTGACGGTGTGCATCTTTGAATTCGAAAGATACGTGTGATCGTTACGGTTTCTATCGGTGCGTGTAAATTTGTCGGTTCTTAAAATGTTCAGTATACGTGAATATCACGATATACTATTAATTTACGGGGAGGCGCGTTGTAGTTCTACAAGTGCACATCGTATCTATCACGAACGATTTCCTCAACGGCGACTGCCTAACCGTAGAACATTTGTTGAAGTGAGAGAACAAAGGTGGACATTTTGAACATATGCTGTAATAACCAGGTAAATATCGAAAATTACAACATATCAATAACAGCATGATCCTTTTCTAATGCTGTTAGTGGCCCTGAATTACTAATCGCTATTGATTTACCATTTATACATGCAAGTGTAATATTTACATAATTGAATCAATTGGAATCACAATTATTTCGTTTACTATTACGTACAGCGTAAAGACGGCATTTAGGAAGAGTTCGCAAAAACGTTAACCTCGCACGATCAGCTGTGTACACGTCATGTTTACCGAGAGCCAACACCAAAAACGTCATGTTTACGTTTCCTTTCTTGTCGGTGTTGCCAAGTTGTGGTGAAATACCTTGACAAATTAACTCGACTTTTCTCGAAAACGGTTGGTTTTAGGACCTCCGTTATATAAGGTTTTTTTTTGTTTGTTTTAATGAATACTATCACCTATTAAAAAAAGGCAGTTAAACCCCTAACACCCTGTATATGAGTAACCAAATTCTTATTGTTTCCATGCAAACATTCAAATGTAGAGCAGAATCGTTACGTAATTATTGGTATTAGGTTCATTTGACATCAAATAATGTTTTAAAGTAAAGATAAATGCTAAGCACTATTTCATTAAGATCAACTTAAATACTATTTGCCAAAAATAACTAATTTCTATTTAAAGTTCCCGTACCATTTCTTACTAACCATTGTCCCAAGTCATCGTCTTCCAAGATAAGAATGACAACTTTGTATTATTTTTCTTCACACAGTTTCCGTTTTCCATGGAAAACCTTTGGACATCTCCCATATAATCCACGCGGGAAGGAATAAATCTCATGTTTTCTCCATGTCAAAGGTTAAAAATCGCGCATAGCGACAAGGATGCCGAATAAACCGACTGAGTCATTATTTTCAATTTGTAATTTTGATTTTGTTGTTGTCGTCGTCGTCGTTTTATCGGAGCACATTTGACCCAATTTCGAGCGAAAAATCGTTTTTTTTTTTTTTTCGTAACGTGAAAAAGTACGAGACGCGAATAATTGCAGATGATAAGGCCCCGCCAATCGCCGAATATTCCTTATCGCGAAGTTATTAAAATCGGAAGAGACAACTTTGCGATCTGATTTTCGTAATCGACGTCAGATCGATTTATAATGTAAATTAATCATAATGATCAGTAGCGTAGATAAATTTCAAATAAATATGTTTATTCAACACATGACAGTTATGGCTGTCATTATTAACGTCATTTTAGACAAGTAAACTATCAAATAACACACTAGTGTGTTATAATCCATAACTCACTATATTTGGATATATATGGATTATAACTCACGTTCATATTTAAAGTATTTATATTTACAGGTTGCCCGTGGCAACCAAACAAACAACCTACTTTAACCAAAATGTAAAAAAGTCACTGTCAAGTCATTCTGACATTTGTAGGGTACTGAGACGCAAGTAGCTTTGATTTATTAATTATTATCTAAAAAAAAAACAACGATTTCTTCCACTTGTTGGATAAAACATTGTATGCCACTCGCGTGTTATGTTTCCTAAGTCACTTGAGAATTTATTTTCAACATAACACACTAGTACCATAAATAACTATTATCGTAGCTCATTTTGAAAGTTTTTTTAATGCCCTATGAGATGGTTAATTCTGTTTTTTAATGGAGTATAACAGTTCTATTTAATTATTAAAATTGAGTATTTTTTAATCGTATTAAATAATTTTTTTAAATAAGTAAATATTTGAACTGAGATGTACGCTTTGTGCGTATTACGTAAAAAATGTCATCAAAAACGTCAAGTTTCCCGTTTATGATAAAAGGTACCGTTGAGGACACAACAAATTTAATTAATAAATCATGTAGAATAATCAACTGTCATTAGTCATAACATGTCTCGTAGCGGTGATAACACGTTATTTTATTAATAAGGAACAAGAATTATACGCGGTTTAAATATAAGTTTGATATATATGTCAAATGAACTAATTTTTGATCTGTTAATAACGTCACATTTCCAACATGTGGATATACGATGAACTTTTTTTGATAACCTGAGCTGTTAAAAGACTTGCCTGCCACAAAATAGCATTGAGTCCTATTATTACAAAATACCTTTCTAAAGAATATTTTGTATGTAATATCAAAAATACTTAATTCTCATTAACGTGAAATTGAGATTAAAATATTTACACAAAATCGCATTTATGGAAAGCATGTTTTCTGCTTGAAAATTCTACAATCTTAAGGGATTATTCAATTGTCAATTTTACATTGTTCCATTACTTCTGAAAAATTAGTAATTTGTTGGAATCTCTAATCACAATTTATGTTTTGTTACATACATGTAGCCCGGTCAAATAAAAATTTAATCCATGTATATCGTTAGGTGTTATAATGTTTATAATGTTATATGATTATAAGGTGCAAAAATAAAATACATATAAGTACATCAATGGTATATTATGGTAGTCGTAGTAGCGAAATCTTCGTACAAAGGAGCAGATAAAAGCTCTATAAATACCCGCCGGAACGAAATAGGTTAGTCGTTGTGATTTATCATGAAATTATTTTCACAGGTCGCGCATCTCGCGCACTCCGAGATTAAGTATGCCGCATTAAAAAGATCATTACGTCCGTCCTACGTCGCTGGGTTTATTATACGTACGTGTGCAAGCACGATACGAACGTGGAAAGACAATGGAACTATTAGTTTTGTCGTCCTCCAGCCAATGACACTTTATCTCGAATCTCGAAATATCGAGAACTTTGGACTGCAACCAGATAACCGAATGCGCGATGTAATATGTCATTGCGTTGCATTATCTTCCTCGTTTGTTAGAAGCGTTACGGCGATTTTGGCGAATAACCCAATTATTGTGACTAGGTACAGTGTGTCACACTGTAGAAAGCTCACGTGGCAACACCCCTTTTACTTTCTCATCATATGAGAAGTATTGTGGTAGGGTCAATTTTTCGAATTTGAGTTATTAGCATTTCTAGACATTTTAAGGTTCAAAAATCACATTTTAAAAAAATGTGTGTATACTTTACATTTTTTCTAACCTTTGAACGTTTCTGCTATTGAAGGGTCGAATACAGAGTTTAATACATATTTATTGGGTAAATCTTCTTTTAAAAGACACTTTACACTTGTCATTTTTCGGTTTTTGGAAATTTTCTCAAAATCCACTCCAATATTTTTTTCTAAACGTACTTTCAATTCTCATTCTGCTGTAAAATGAGAAACATTGTGGTAGGATCAATTTTTCGAATTTGAGTTATTAGCATTTCTAGACATTTTAAGGTCCAAAAATCACATTTAAAAAATGCGTATATACTCTACATTTTTCTAACCTTTAAACATTTCTGCTATTGGAGGGTCCAATACAGAGTTTAATAGATTTCTTGGGTAAATCTTCTTTAAAAGACACTTTACACTTGTCATTTTTCGATTTTTGGAAATTTTCTCAAAATCCACTCCAATATTTTTTTCTATACGTACTTTCAATATTCATTCTGCTGTAAAATGAGATGCATTGTGGTAGGATCAATTTTTCGAATTTGAGTTATTAGCATTTCTAGACATTTTAAGGTCCAAAAATAACATTTTAAAAAAAATGTGTGTATACTCTAAATTTTTTCTAACCTTTCAACGTTTCTGCTATTGAAGGGTCGAATACAGAGTTTAATACATATTTATTGGATAAATCTTCTTTTAAAAGACACATTACACTTGTCATTTTTCGATTTTTGGAAATTTTCCCAAAATCCACTACAATATTTTTGTCTATACGTACTTTCAATATTCATTCTGCATTGTGGTAGGATCAAATTTTCGAATTTGAGTTATTAGTATTTCTAGACATTTTAAGATCAAAAAATCACATTTAAAAAAATGTGTGTATACTCTACATTTTGCTAACCTTTGAACATTTTTGCTATTGAAGGGTTCAATACAGAGTTTAATACATTTCTTGGGTAAATCTTCTTTTAACAGACACTTTACACTCGTCATTTTTCCGGTTTTTGGAAATTTTCTCAAAATCCACTCCAATATTTTTTTCTATACGTACTTTCAATATTTAAAAAGTGTCTTTTAAAAGACACTACACTTGTCATTTTTCGGTTTTCGGAAATTTTCTCAAAATCCACTCCAATATTTTTTTCTAAACGTACTTTCAATATTCATTCTGCTGTAAAATGAGAAACATTGTGGTAAGATCAATTTTTCGATTTTGAGTTATTAGCATTTCTAGACATTTTAAGGTCCAAAAATCACATTTGAAAAAAATGCGTGTATACTCTACATTTTTCTAACCTTTGAACGTTTCTGCTATTGAAGGGTCCAATACAGAGTTTAATACATTTCTTGGGTAAATCTTCTTTTAAAAGACACTTTACACTTGTCATTTTTCGGTTTTTGGAAATTTTCTCAAAATCCACTTCAATATTTTAAGACATTTTAAGGTCCAAAAATCACATTTAAAAAAATGTATGTATACACTACATTTTTCTAACCTTTGAACATTTCTGCTCTTGAAGGGACCAATACAGAGTTTAATACATATTTATTGGGTAAATCTTCTTTTAAAAGACACTTTACACTTGTCATTTTTCGGTTTTTGGAAATTTTCTCAAAATCCACTCCAATATTTTTTTTAAACGTACTTTCAATATTCATTCTGCTGTAAAATGAGAAGCATTGTGGTAGGGTCAATTTTTAGAATTTGAGTTATTAGCATTTCTAGACATTTTAAGGTCCAAAAATCACATTTAAAAAAATGTAAGTATACTCTACTTTTTTCTAACCTTTGAACATTTTTGCTATTGAAGGGTCCAATACAGAGTTTAAGACATTTCTTGGGTAAATCTTCTTTTAAAAGACACTACACTTGTCATTTTTCGGTTTTTGGAAATTTTTCAAAATCCACTCCAATATTTTTTTCTAAACGTACTTTCAATATTCTTCTGCTGTAAAATGAATGCCTATTAAGCCACATCATCCACTTCATAAGTCAGCATTTACTATAGGCTCATATTTTATTGCTAATTTATTGCTAATTTATTACGCAAACCACGATTTTATTGCTCCACCCCTTAGCGAGAAAAAGGGGCTAATCTGACATAAGACTTAAGCCACATCATCCACCCCTGTATCTCCGGAACCGTAAGAGATATATACATAAACCAAGCGGCATATTTTATTGCTAATTTATTGCTGACGATCGCGACTAGTAGCGCAATCCCAGGCTCACCCCTTCAACCCTTAGTAATAAACTCACCCCTGAAATATCAGAAAAATTGTAACAAAAAATGTATGTGCGCTAAATGCAGCCTGGTATCTTTATTACTATTTAATTTGTCATATTCCAACGATAGCATGATTTTATTGCTCCACCCCTTAGCGAGATATAGGGGATAATCTGACATAAGACACACCCTCAACACCTGTATTTCTGGAACGGCAAGAGATATATACATAAACCAAACGCCATGTTTCAGTGCTAATTTATTCCTAATTTATTACGTAAGCCACGATTTTATTGCTCCACCCCTTAGCGAGAAAAGGGGATAATCTGACTTAGGAAACAACCCCAACACCTGTATCTTCGTAACCGTAAGAGATATATACATAAAGCAAGCGCCGTATTTTATTGCTAATTTATTGCTGGCGATCGCGACTAGTAGCGCAATCCCAGACTCGCCCCTTCAACCCTTAGTAATAAACTCACCCCTGAAATATCAGAAAAATTGTAACAAAAAATGTATGTCCGCTAAATGCAGCCTGGGATCTTTATTACTATTTAATTTGTCATATTCCAACGAAAGCATGATTTTATTGCTCCACCCCTTAGCGAGATATAGGGGATAATCTGAAATAAGACACAACCTCAACACCTGTATCTCCGGAACGGCTAGAGATATATACATAAACCAAACGGCATATTTTAGTGTAATTTATTGCTAATTTATTACGCAAATCACGATTTTATTGCTCCACCCCTTAACGAGAAAAAGGTTCTAATGTGACATAGGACTTAAGCCACATCATCCACCCCTGTATCTCCGGAACCGTAAGAGATATATACATAAACCAGACGGCATATCTTATTGCTAATTTATTGCTGACGATCGCGACTAGTAGCACAATCCCAGGCTCACCCCTTCAACCCTTAGCATTAAACTCACCCCCGGAATATCAGAAAAATTGTAACAAAAAATGTATGTGTGTCAAATACAGCCTGGGATCTTTATTACTATTTAATTCTTCATCTTCTAAGGAAAGCCTGATTTTATTGCTATACCCCTTAGCGAGAAAAAGGGGATAATCTGACTTAAGAAACAACCCAAACACCTGTATCTCCGGAACCGTAAGAGATATATACATAAACCAAGAGGCGTATTTTATTGCTAATTTATTGCTGAAGACATGCGCAATCTCAGAACCACCCATTCAACAGTTAGCATTAAACTCACCACCGAAATATCAGAAAAACACTTGAAAGTTGAGCAATCAAATAGTCATAAAGAGCCCAGGCTGTATTTAACGGACATATTTTTTTCTTAAATTTTTCTTATATTTCGAGGGTGAGTTTAAGCAAAGGGTTGAAGGGGTGGTTCTGGGATTTCGCTGCTAGTTCCTATGGTCAGTAATAAATTAGCAATAAAATATGCCGCTTGGTTTATGTATATATCTCCTCCGATTCCTGTTATGCAGGTTATGCAGGTGTGGATGGTGAGTCTTAAGTCAGATTATCCACTTTTTCTTGCTAAGGGGTGGAGCAATAAAATCATGCTTTTGTTGGAATATACCAAATCAAATAGTAATGAAGATCCCAGGCTGCATTTAGCGGACATACATTTTTTGTTACAATTTTTCTGATATTTCAGGGGTGAGTTTATTACTAAGGGTTGAAGGGGTGAGCCTGAGATTGCGCTACTAGTCGCGATCGCCAGCAATAAATTAGCAATAAAATACGGCGCATGGTTTATGTATGTATCTCTTACGGTTCCGAAGATACAGGTGTTGGGGTTGTTTCTTATGTCAGATTATCCCCTATATCTCGCTAAGGGGTGAAGCAGTAAAATCATGCTTTCGTTGGAATATGACAAATTAAATAGTAATAAAGATCCCAGGCTGCATTTAGCGGACATACATTTTTTGTTACAATTTTTCTGATATTTCATGGGTGAGTTTATTACTAAGGGTTGAAGGGGTGAGCCTGGGATTGCGCTACTAGTCGCGATCGTCAGCAATAAATTAGCAATAAAATATGCCGCTTGGTTTATGTATATATCTCTTACGGTTCCGGAGATACAGGGATGGATGATGTGGCTAAGTCTTATGTCAGATTAGCCCCTTTTTTTCGCTAAGGGGTGGAGCAATAAAATCGTGGTTTGCATAATAAATTAGCAATAAATTAGCAATAAAATATGAGCCTATAGTAAATGCTGACTTATGAAGTGGATGATGTGGCTTAATAGGCATGTAAAATGAGAAGCATTGTGGTAGGGTCAATTTTTAGAATATGAGTTATTAGCATTTCTAGACATTTTAAGGTCCAAAAATCACATTTAAAAAAAATGTGTGTATACTCTACATTTTTCTAACCTTTAAACATTTTTGCTATTGAAGGGTCCAATACAGAGTTTAAGATATTTCTTGGGTAAATCTTCTTTAAAAGACACTTTACACTTGTCATTTTTCGGTTTTTTGAAATTTTCTCAAAATCCAGTAGGTACTATACCTTTTTTTGTAAACTTTGAATATCTATTATATCTAAAAATTCGATAGTGAAAATCACATGGTAATAAACCATGGTAAATGATGGTAAATAAACAAATAGGCATTCTTGGTTTATTTCTATATATTTCCTCCGATTTCCTCATATGTAGTCACACCGCAATAAAATCCCTTTTGTTATTTTATTACTACTTGCATTGCCAAATCCTATTAAACTAACATACGACAACTAACTAAACACTTTAAGCTATTTGTCTTCTACTCTGGTCACTCTGTACAATGACAGATTTAACCCAGCAAGTAATAGCATCAAGGAAAACAATTATAATTTATTAAGGTCTTACTGGACCAAAGTAAATATTATTTGAGATTACCAGCGCTAATCAACTGACAAAGATAAATTCTATTTTCGAATCCATTAATTACGGTCAGAATTACGTCCCGCGTGACATTTTGAATTTATTTTATGGCGTTACACATTGTTCGAATCCTTGGTGTCCGTTCTATTTACATGAATTTCGTTTTTGGATGGCAACAACAAAAAAAATAATATAATTTCACAAAAATAGAAATTACATTTGGGGGAAGTGTCGTCTCAAGGGCGTCCTCGCGATTGGTCGAAATGGTAAAATTTTATTAGTAACACGCTTATCATTTTTTTTTACCATTCGAGAAATTGTAGTCTCTATAATATCATCCATATTTATATTTAGCTCGTCTTATCTATTGTGTACTTTACTTTTTATTTGATATTTCTCTTAGATACACGTGTGTACATATGTATACCGCTTTAAAATGTCGGAATTTAAATGCAGTTAAGTCTGTAGTTAACAGAAGTTGTGGAGTATTGAAAAAACATTCCAAATGGTGTTTTGTAAATATTCATTTTTCACTAAGAAAATTTGGAAAAACCATGAAAAATGACAATTTCAGGAAAGTTCCTAACTTTTTTCATTTTTAATATTGAGGATGTTATATTTCGGGAAATGATAATCTTATTGTTTCTACTTTAAATAGACGCAAGTTGTAATGTATCGCATTAATAGTATAATTGCAAATTAGGACAATATCTTGCAAAATACTAACTATAATAATTATCCGGTCTTTTTAATAACGCCTGTTTCTAATATCGAAGATCGAAGAACTGAAGGTTTTGATTTCCCTTTTCAGAACACATTTGGTAAATTACAATTGGTTAATAACTGGAAAATTACTATTTTAAAATTATTCATAATTTTGCTAATTTTTAATGCAAATTACTGCATTTTTATTTTAGTTGACCGGACTATGAATGATGCCCATTACGCATGGAGTAATTGCTCGCTGGTTATCGTTTATTACATTTTTATTATCAAAGATATGCACACATAAGGATTTTATAAGATACAATGAGAGAGAGAGAGAGAATTTAATTTGGACATCCTCGGATGGGAATAAATATTTGTCGAGATAAATTCGTGCAAAATTCGTCCTTCTCCAATCAAATAAAATAAAATCCGCTATCAAATAACCAGCCGTTATGTTGATATAGTTGACCCAAATACGCTATCAGCATAAACATGTGCCAGCGCGTGGTTTTAACATTATTATTGTTATTTTTTTAAATACATATTTTTAGAGTGCAAAAATATTTATGACGTCGTACGGAATTTTATTATTTAGCGTCCATCCCCCCACCCCCGGCGACTTTCGCCAAAAAAAAAACCGAAATTTGGTCGCAAAACACGTCAGTTAGTTCAATAAAAAGCATCAAAACAATCATAAATAATTGTAGTTTGTTGATCTTTCGCGGGAGAGAGAGAGAGATCCTCCACACGCCGACCTTATTACATTGGCATCGTCGTTCGTTTGGCACGATCTCGCTTCAAAAAATTGGCTAATTAAAATTAATTAATACGGAAGGTCGTTCCTGGTCGACGTGTCAACGTGACAGAGAAAATGGATAATTTTTCACGATGCAAACGCGGTCGTAATATTTATCCTTGATGCAAGTGGGAGGGTATTTCTGCCGTACGATCCGGTAATCATTAACGAAACTGACGATACCGAGACCTGCCGGTGGTATCGTCTCGGTCTCGTCTCGGTCTCGAATTACTCTCGTCATAAGATAATGTCCATTTATGTTTTTATTAAGAAGATTGGATCTCACTGGCATAATATTTTAATTAACAGTATATAAGTGGTGAATTAATTAATCATATAGAATATATTCTTTAAAACCTCTTTTTACAGTTACTACATGGCTAATTAAAAATATTTACGTATGAAATTTGTCAAAAAATTTATTTAAAAAATAAACCATTTTTAAATATAACCTGATAACCGATTTAACACCTCCATGGCGGTCGTTATACACAGCTTAAAGCGTATTCATCGTTATCTTGTCTTCATTAGACATTTCTTAATAGGATTCCTCATTCTTTTCATAGAATCCACACAAAATGGACGATAGTAAACTGCACCGAAACCCATTATCGGCTTACCGGATTACGATAAGAAAGGGACGGTGCACGAATATAAAATCTTATATAAATGTAGTTACAACTAGAGCAAACAAACATTTTAATAAATAATATATGTTCAGAAAAATCGGCTTTTTGAACGCTTTAGAACGCTACCTCATTCGATAGAGTTGAGAGTTAATTATCAGGTTTAATATTTACCAATAACTAGAGCAATCTATATTTTTAACTAAAAAGAATATATTCCCCAAAATCGGCTCTTTTAGCACTTTAAATCGATATCTCATACGTCAAGATTCAGAATACATTAATTAAATAATGGCTAGAAAATTTTTAATACTAAATATTTTTTATATATAGTATGGCAAAAACATGTTTTATTTCTTTAATACTAAACTTGAAATTAATTTATAGAGAACATCTTAAAAATGTGAATTGTACCACGACAAAAAATTCCTTCCCGCTTCAACCAGACTTGGGACTGTCAGAATTCGTTTTTAGTTTGTATAACATGACTCATTAAATATACATATATTTCAAAGTACTTAATATGTTCCTAAAGAAACTAATAAGTAAGACATGCAAGACAGGTACCCTATTTTCAATCCGAAAGTCATACCGTTTAACCTATTTTCTGAATCTTGGCTTATTATGTGGTAGCGTTTTAAAGTGCTGAAAGATCCGATTTTGGGGAATATATTCTTTTTTATTAAAATGTTTGTTTGCTCTAGTTGTTACTACATTTTTTATATGAGGTTTCAATATACATTTATCCGATCGGATTCCTTTGCTACCTGTTTATAGTCCGTGCACCGTCCCTTTCTTATCGTAATCCGGTAAGCCGATAATGGGTTTCGGTGCAGTTTACACCCCAGCCACAAAATGTTTCCGGTAACGGGTAGAATCTAACTAAGGGATTAAAGTAGTTTTGACCTGCCTACCTGAGGCATCATAAATGAAACGTATACTACCCGCAATTCGGATAATATAAGGAAAAATAATGAATTATAACGAGACCGAGATTTCTCAAAATTCAGTACCGTCTCGGCGAGACACGATTGACCGCGAGTCTCGCCGAGACGATACTGAATTTTGAGAAATCTCTCGGTCTCGGTCTCGTTATCGTGAAGGCCTACTCCATATATGAGAAAGTGTGAAAAGGGACCGGAAGAAAGGCGGATAAATTCGCGGAGTTAGAGCGGATTCCTTCGCGAATCCGAACTATTCGACCTTTTCTAGGATTAAATCGAGCGAATCGTCGTCACCGACATCTGTGTGCCCGTTCGCGACGCTTGCCAATATTTCCGCACATCGAAAACAACAAAAGGTCCGTGTTTGTTATTCCGAAGTGAGGATTTCACTAAAATTGAATCGGATCGACGCAAGAGTCGTCAACCGTACGACACGTTCAGCGGGGACTGTACTAAATTGCCGCAAAAATAGTTTTTACCCGTACGCGTACTGACTACAAAAATGTGTCAAAATAACCCGTGGAGTAATGAAACGATTATTTCGCCGGTAACCATAGAGACGTTCTTAAAGAAATGGACGGAAATTAATAAATAAGTTATGATAAGTTTGCTTAAACCGTTATAATTGGGTATTTCCCATATATTTTAAATTAAACGAAATGTATCTAAATTCATAAGGAATTTAGACAAATTTTATAATCTTAAAAAATCGTGTAATAGACACAGTACCAAGTATTTCAGGGTATAAAAAGCAGTAAATGTGCGATAAATTAAAGGACCAGTGAAACGGCCGCTCATCGGTCGTGACGTCACTTCGCGTGTAAACACGGGTCCGTTCTGCAGTCCACAAATAGATTTTTCGAAACCTAACATAGGTAATCTGTGTTTTCGAGTATTTCGGACTCTCTTGTTGTTTCCGCTGGACTGTAGGAGTTGAATTGCGACCAAATCTAGTAATTTGTATTATTCGCGTCGTAAAATAGTGTTTTTGATTAGTTGTTTAGTTAGTTATGGCCGCCGTAGGATTTGTCAAAGCTACCACGAACAATTTACCATCTGTGGATATGTTTATGGTAATGGATTACTACAAAAAAAGGAGGAATGTTTTAATTCAGCTGAAATCAGAGGTGTAAAAGCAGCAATGTAAGTATATATGTGCAAAATACGCATTCAGTAAAAGACAATGTGACCATTGTTATAAATAAATTATAAGAACAGTTCAGAACAGAGCCAAATCTATATCATGCTGGTTGGCGTTTAAGATTACAATTTATTGTTGCTAACAATAAAAATTAACACAGCTATTGATAGTAGCTTCTGCTACTGTTCCCTCTTCATAGGCAAAGAACGTGGGAGAACGTTAGTCCCAGTTCTTTTCCGAGCTCGTTGCCACTCAAAAATATGTGGACCTACGTCCCGTTTCATTATTATTTTCCACCCATCAGTTTAAAACGTACGTAATTTTCCATGTCTTCTTCCAACTAAATAAAAAAAATTATTACTTTTGTATAAGATAACATAACATAACCTTACTTTTAACTTACTTTAAAATGGTCTTCACGACAGAAAAATTCTCTTTTGGATTTGGGCATATCACGTCTTCCTGCTGAAAACCACAGTTTCTTACGCCCATAATCTCGAGGTACACGAACAAATATTTTGTTTGGTGTACTTACAGATGTGCTTGTACAACAGGGTACAAAACAGCACTTGTTGTGAGGTCCGTACATAGCCATTTATTTACCTTGTAGTCCTTCAAAAACTTGAAAAGGCTGTCCTAAACTGCTTTTTTGCAAGCTTTTGTTTGTAGCCACGTAAATAAAGCACAGATTACCCCAGGTTAAAGAAATTACAATAGGACTGAAATAGGTTAAAACAATGTTTACACGCGATGTGACGTCAGAGGGCTAGAACCTTCAGAAAGGTAGTTTGGCGCCAATTCATAGCGTTGAATTTCAAATCACTTTTTTGCTTGAATGTGTTTGATTTATTTATTTTTAATATTAACCTAAGATTTATAGGCATATAATCTCTCATTTAGCCAATTTTCAAAAAATGTGAAAATACCTAATTGTTTTATTAAAAGGTAGGCATTACGACCGTGAATTTTCTAAGGTCCCTTGAGTTCCAAAATCATATTTTTGGTTTATATATATATATATAAAGGTTGTAAATAACGGGTATTGCAGCTTCTATTGTATCTTAAAGAGAAATGAGGACTCTTTTTACTTTTGTAAGAGCTTTCGGTATATTTCTAACCTTCATCAGTCATTCTACAAGACACAAAAATTATAATTTACATTAATGTTCTCTCTTAATCACTTAAATATTAATATTTACAGTAATTGAGATTTAAAAATAAGAAAATTGTACATTGCTAATCAAAGGATCTTAAGGAACATCTACAAACTTATCTTTAAGTAATGCATGGCAAGTACCGGAAATGAAAGAGTACAATTGACAGTTGTCAAATCGTCTCATATATAATGGAAAAGAAAGGAAACATAGATTTCAAGGTAACATTCATACTATTAGTTGGTCAATAATACACGTGTATGTAGTGCTACTGTATATTAAATATCACATAAGCTTTCTAAATATGCCACATTTCTTTGAAAACAAAGTGTAATAATGGTAAAATCGCGAAATGAAAAAAATCACCAACACCCAAAACACGATTTCAAAGTATGAGTATAGTAGCAGCGGTGTGACGTCATACTAGCCACGACCACGCTACCGCGTGGCCTGATTTGAGAATACTTATTAAACACTGTGACAGAAGGGAGAACCTTACTTAAAAGACGAGACCATTGGGGATATATTTACAGTAGCCCTTCGATATTTTAGCTATTTACAACCTTTGTGTTTAACTGAGTCAACTGTGACTCACAGGTTTATTTATATATTTTGTTATTTTGGATATATATATGTATATCTAAATGCCAAAATAGCAATATACCTGAAAAAAAACAATGTTTAATACCTGAAATTACCTAAAACAGACGACAAAGGGAAAGAAAACAATTAAAAAATGGATAAAAGTGCCTGAAAGGTAAAGATTTTTCTTATGGAACCCATTTTAAAGGAAAATAAAAATTATATATAGGAAAAGGGCCGTTTGGAGGTACTGGGAAAAATAGTTTGTAGGTTAGGACACGCTTATTTTTTGAGAAAAAAAATAAAATGTTGGAAAAACACAGAAATTGCCTATTTTCAGAGAGGAATTTCTCAGTGATTTCGTTAGTAATTTTTACTGACTTTAAGGCCTACACGTAGTTCGATGCTTGAACTAAACGATGACATTAACTTCGCGCCGAAATAATACCGAAAAATATGCAAAATTACGATTAGAAACGGAGCCGTTTTCGCGCCTCCGCCATATTGAAATACTGTTAACAGACACGCCGAGAGCACTTTTGGCAGTGGCTAACCGGCCGACATGACGGACGGTAGACGGGGGGGGAGGGGAGACAGAGAGAGAGAGAGAGAGAGATTAAATGTTTTATTACTGTACAAGCCATACCAAACCAACCTAACCTCCCTGACTGAGTCGTAAGCCCAGAAACGTACCTCCCAGACTGAGTCGTAAGCCCAGAAACGTACAAATGTTTTATTACTGTACAAGCCAAACCAAACCAACCTAACCTCCCTGACTGAGTCGTATGCCCAGAAACGTACCTCCCTGACTGAGTCGTAAGCCCAGAAACGTAGCTACCAGACGGAGTCGCAAGCCCACAAACGTACAAATGTTTTATTACTGTACAAGCCAAACCAAACCAACCTAATCTCCCTGACTGAGTCGTATGCCCAGAAACGTACCTCCCTGACTGAGTCGTAAGCCCAGAAACGTAGCTCCCTCACTGAGTCGTAAGCCCAGAAACGTACCTCCCTGACTGAGTCGTATGCCCAGAAACGTACCTCCCTGACTGAGTCGTAAGCCCAGAAACGTAGCTACCAGACGGAGTCGCAAGCCCACAAACGTACAAATGTTTTATTACTGTACAAGCCAAACCAAACCAACCTAACCTCCCTGACTGAGTCGTATGCCCAGAAACGTACCTCCCTGACTGAGTCGTAAGCCCAGAAACGTAGCTCCCTCACTGAGTCGTAAGCCCAGAAACGTACCTCCCTGACTGAGTCGTATGCCCAGAAACGTACCTCCCTGACTGAGTCGTAAGCCCAGAAACGTAGCTACCAGACGGAGTCGCAAGCCCACAAACGTACAAATGTTTTATTACTGTACAAGCCAAACCAAACCAACCTAACCTCCCTGACTGAGTCGTATGCCCAGAAACGTACCTCCCTGACTGAGTCGTAAGCCCAGAAACGCGCTCGTATTGTATTATAGTAGTTTGAGGAATGATACCAACAGTATTAGAAATGAGAGAAAGGTGGAAACATGCCAATTTAATCGGAGAATACTTTATTGAAAGAACCGACTTGTTGGTCGCATAGTCACGATAGAAAACTTGACGTTCCATGACAATTGTCAAATGTCCTTCTTACACATTGGGTGTTCTGTGCCTAATTTCAACAAATTTCGGTTGTATCCTGTCATGTCCTAGAAAATTCGCAATTAACATATTTTGCAAAGAGTTTGAGCGTGAATAATAGTGAACAATATATAAAGAGAACCACAAACATGTGATATGGATGAATTTGATGTCCGCCCGTCCGTCTGGAGAATGCAACGAAGCTGAACAGTGAGTCGATCGGGGAACTAACCTAAAAACTGAAATAATTTTTTTGCAAAGAAACCAGAAGGAATTAAAAAAAAAAGAAGTGGACCATCATGTTCAGCAGTATTTTATGGACGAACGGTGATTTTTTGGTGAGTTTTTAATTTTTGACGATGTAGGCTCTTATGGAAAATCGCATTTTGAAAGTGCCATAACTTTTGAACGGATCGTCTCCTAACTATAAGACTGATGTTTTTGAAACACGTTTTTGAAATACTTTCGATTGATATATGTCTCTTTTAAATATTTTGGGTTCCATAAGGAAAAGGCCAGATGAAAAAAATATTTTTGTATAACATACGTACTTACCAGAAACCACAAAAATATAAAACTCGCTCGCAAAGCACTAAAAGCACCACGATTCACGAAAACTTTTCCGATTTTTCCAATATCTAACAGTAAAGACGCGTCCATAAGGAAATGTGCACCTACCTGAAAATAAAGAAGAAAGTCTATTAGAGTTGAAGTTAAAAGAAAATTTGGGTTCATTATACCTTAAAAATCTCTTCCATCTCGGTTGAGTGCGAAGGCGCTCTCCGATGATCATTTTCTGTAAAGGGGATAAACCGAATTAAAGAATGAACATTGAAACGACTAATTTTTGTAAAATAGACAAGTTTAAAATTACAAAATAACAAAATTTACGTTATATAGTTACAAAGATTTAATAATCAGATAACACATACGTTTCTTCCACAAACCATTAATATAACTAGACCCGGTGTTCCCATTAGAAACTGATCTTTGTTTACATGCCAACATAGCCGATAGGCGCGGTGTAAAGGGGGAAGAAAATATGGCCGCCTTTGACGAATTTTGACAGCGTACAAAGTAGCTATCCATAGGCGTATCAATAATAAGGGACAAAAAGGAAACAAAATTAAGAAAATAATTTATTTATTATTTAGATCAACGAGCAATGAAGCCCTTTACATGCTAGGTAACAAAGGTGCGAAATAAGTGACAAATGATAAAGAAGAACATAGATTATCAAAATCATCATGACAGTAATAATGCATACAATAAGTATAGTCCAAGACCCATCTGTCAGAAATTTGCTTTAGATTGGCATAAGAGGTAACCGCAATGTTTTTACATGAATACCTCGGGAATAACGTCTAGAATAAGGATTGACTTATCCTCCAAAGCGCATCGGTCGGGAACATTGTTAAAAATGCAACAATTTAAAAAGAAATTAAAAAACGCGTTTTTTCCCGAATTGTTTTGCTTCTAACTTTTTAATTATTGAATTTAGAAGAAAGTTGAAGAGAGGAAAAAGTTGCGGAATCTATTTTTACATAAAATGGCATAGGTTATAAATTCAAAAATTTATTAGCGGTTTTGCCAAATAGTAATAAACAACAAAAAATCGGCCCAAAAAAGTGTTTTTTTAACTTATTATTTTAGGCACTTTAAAATGTAGTTAGGACTTCCATATCACAGGTACAAAATCCTCAAGTTATAATAAAAGAATCGAGTAAATTTCGTTTCGATCGGATTATTAGAGTTTGCACAATAATTTTGCAATCCAGAAAAATCGGAAAATATTGAAAATTTTCAAAATTGTTTAAATTTTTTTCCACTATTCGATTTTAATAAAACTAGCGGTCATATATAAGAGGGAACAAGCTTTCATGTACTTTTGTCAGAATTAAAAAATATTTATTAGAACGGATACAGTCATTGTTTAAAATTGGTGTCGTTTTTTTTGCTTATAAACAAATAGATTATCTCGGCGAATTTTTTGTTAAATGAAATTCTGAAAACATAGCAGGAAAGTACTCGGAAAGACGCTTCTTTTTATTCATAATAAGTTGCTATTTTGCTCCTTAGCTTCTGAGATATAACTCCTCAAAGTTGTTTAGTGTTTAATAAAATGGTTAATAATGGTTAATAAAATTACTATTTTTTCTCATATCTTAAGAAATAATTGTTTCTCACAGTAACCAGTATAATATTTTTGTTGAAATTTACATTGAAAAGATTGAAATTTAAATTCAAAAAATGTCTCGCTTCGAATTTTGACAAATTCATAAATTTGACATTTCTATTAAACACAGTTACAGGGTAGAAATTAATTACCTTGTAGTACTTTTAGGTTCAAAAACTTGATGCATCGGCAATGAAACAGCATCTCTCTTTAAATATCTAGCATTGTCGGTTGTACCTATTTTAGACACAAAATCATCTTTACTGAAATGTTTTGAGCAAATATAGGACGATTTTGTTATGTTATCATTTTCGCTACGTCCCAAAACAGAAATCCAAATATTTCTTTTAATTGGATCTGCTGGAAACCTAAAATAATAACACTGATAGAACGCCACTGAGATGATACATAACCTCAAAAAATTTCATTAATAAATTTCTTTATTTACCTATGAAAAGACAATCCCGAGGCTTTCCCTGCATCGCTATAAACGTTGCATATCTTGCACCTATTAACCATTGTTAAATGTTTCCTATTTTTATCAAAATTACTCCCGGTTAGTTTTGGTTTGGTTAGGTTAGCGTGTGACAGACTAGGACGCGATGTTGCCACGTTGCATCTCATAACGAAAGTCTATATTATTTTAGATTTACGTACAACTGACCAACCGCAGGCGAAGTAGGCTGGATGTATAAGCAAATCGTAAGCAAGAATTCTTCATTTGCATTCATGCAACAGCGCAAAAAAACGCTTAGAATGTGCTAAGATCTTGTCAATACATTATTTTGTAAACAAACGGGTCTAGTTATATTAATGGTCTATGGTTTCTTCCTTTTTTGCAATTGAATTTTAAATATCTCATCATTTCCAATTGTTCTAAGTAAATTTTGCCTTACTACGTGAAATTGAAACAAATACAACAGACACCACAAACTCAGATTAACCACACAATCTTCTAAACAATACAATAGAAAGGCACAGTTATTTAGTTACTTGTGTTAAATTTATAACATTCACTAATAATGATAGAAGCTAATAAGATTTCAACGTAACTTGTAAATATTTCTTTTGGAGGGATACTTACCACTTACCCAAGGATTCCCAAGGCCCGAATCTCATCTCTCCTCTCATGTATGGATCCTGGAGGCACGTCTTCTTTTTCCTCGCCATCCAAAAGACATCAACACTCTAGGACTCCTTTAAGTGACCAAGAATTAACCCTAACAATCAAAGCTGTGAACTGGCGTTCCAGTGTAAATCTGAATGCCACACAGAATTAATGTAATTTGGAAAAATGTGCTTTATCAGCCTTTAGGAAGTCCGTGAGCGTAGACGTCGCTGGTGGGAGGCGTTTCATTCACAAAATTCACTTTCACAATCACAATTTTCGGGATTGTCGAACCCGCATCGTTCCGCATCCGAACAGGAACTGGGCCCTGCAGGGAATTACACAATTAATCATCTCGACACCTAATAATGCTTATCTTAACGACGGTATTTTAACGAGCCTTTTTGCACACTTATTGTTCTTGGTTCCTTATTTCGTAATATATTAGATTTTTGCTTGTAATATGTAACACTTATACAACAGATATTTCTTGCTTGTGCATTGTTCACGAATGTTTTCTAAGTAATCGTTGAATATTCTTAACAGTGAATTTTATTAAATTAGAGTAAGACCTCGCAAACTATCTTTTACGTTAGATTCAGATGTTCCTATCAAACTATTTTTATGTGATGGCCGATCAAATTTGTCGTGTTCAGTTAAAATCCTCGTGGGTTATAATAGAAAATTCACAAGTTTCGCGTTATTTTCCCGCCGACCGGCCAATTCGGGGAACTTTTGACGATTTCACGAAATAAATAGATAATGCTCATTATCGTAATAAATCACACTTTAAATCCGGTGTGACATCGAGGAAGGAGGCCGTGCTGAAGTGTACACGACCTGAAAGTAGGCGCCTGGCGTCGTAATTTTTCAAAATTTACATTCGCTTTTTTGGCACAAGGTAAGGAAAAAAACAAGTCAATGGCCTAAATAACAAAAAAGTGTTTATTATTTTATTTAAGAGAGTGTTCGATAATATTTATGGGGCTGCCGAATGCGAAAGGGAAACGAGAGAGAAACGACCTCGTATGTTTTTCGCCACTAATTTTGGTCGGCGCAAATACATTTTTTAAAATACATTATACAATGTAGTTAGAGCGCCAGACAACTCTTGTCAAAATAAAAAAATAACACGTCATCTCATAATAGTAATATATAACATCTAATGTTATATTGTAACGTCGTACTTTTCAAAATAACTCCACTCCACTAATTAAATACTTAACTAATTTATTTAACACCGACAACTAACACTTATTACCTAATTTAAATTCCGCAGCTGTTGCGAAACAAAGAGTTTGGAAGTTGTGCTGCTTCATTTAAAACAACGACATGCACTCAGGGAATAAAGGTATAATTAACAACCATTCAATTTGGCACGATTTGAAGTCCCATAAATTCTTTATTTTGGTATTGAAACTTAGATTTTATTAAATCTCAATGTGGAGTATAGCGAGTCAAAACTCTTTTGGTGAACGAGTTTTTAAGTTCGAGGTGTTCACTTAATAACCTGGCAGTAATTGGACGAAGTTGCAATTTGCAATGATTTAACAAATTCATAAAAAATATTCAATTTAATATATTGTAAAACTCTCTAACTCTTGTTTATTAAAGTATATTTGACAGTATACTGACAGTTATAACTGTCATTATTAATGTCATTTTAGACAAGTAAACTATCAAATAACACACTAGTGTGTTATAATCCATAACTCACTAGTGAGTTATGGATTATAATATAAGGCACGTTCATATTTAAAGTATTTATATTTAACAAACAACCTACTTTAATGTAAAAAAGTCACTGTCAAGTCATTCTGACATTTATAAGGTACTGAGACGCAAGTAGCTTTGATTTGTTGGATAAAACATTGTATGCCACTCGAGTGTTATGTTTCCTAAGTCCTTGAGAATTTACACCACTCGGCCTGACGGCCTCGTGGTATAAATCTTCTCGCATGACTTATTTTCAACGTAACACACTAGTACCATAAATAACTATAACGTGGGCAATGGTTTTACCATCTCATCGAGTATTGTTAAGTTTAATTGTACTAAAAATTGCCAATTTCATCGCCCACATCTGTCTCTAATTTAAATATTTAAATATACGTACACACAATAATTAGAGTTTAAATTAAATTGAGAAGGCTAATTAGCCTTGAGTGCTTTGTGAATTTGAGAAATGAATTTGACATTTTTGCGATATGCTAACGAGAAAAAAAAATGATTTGATACGTTTTGCGATGAGGTAAAAATGCGATAATCATTCTACCAGTGCAAAAATATCTTTTTGTATCAACGTTTAATCGTAACTTGTAGAGCACATAATTAATTCAGCGCTATAAATAAATGAAAACGTGTAATTCTGAAACGAGTTGAATAAGTTTTGTAAACAAGTACATATACATGCATATGTATATAGCACATTTTTTTATTTAATTTATAAACTTGTTTGCGGTTATTTTTGCAACGTTGCCCATATTTAATAACGACTAAATTTATCCCAGAGGTACTAAATTGTTATTGAAATCGAGAATAAACAGCTGTTTTGTGTATGGTTTCTGATATAAGTATGTATTGTTTTTAAAGAGAAGAAAACAAAAAGTGGACATTTATGGTCGGGTGCGACTAGCACCAAGCCGATTAGAGAGGTACAGGGATTAAACGATAAGAAGGGATCGACCGGCCATCGGTTTCTTTACCTGCTTGTATAAAACTTTTACACAATTAGTTTACTGTAATAATGTACAAATATTTAATTATGATTTACATGAAAATATTTTTAGTGAATACATTTTGATAGCAAACTCGAAGTATTTCAAAAGCAATAAATTACAGCATAAATTTTATAATCAACAAGGAGATTCTAAAACTCATTATTAATCCAGGCGCTGGCTGGTGAAATGTACCTATCGGTATAGGTCGAATAGCTTGGTGCTATTCGACCACCCCCGGCATTTATGTACCTGCCAAAGTCTTATTGATGTTCCTGTTAACTTTGATTCATCGCGTACTAACCAATTTAACAATCCATCAATTTTATGGGTGAAAATGTTGTTGAACTTCTTAATAAACATCGTAAAAGTAATTTAATGCGAAGGTGTTTTTGCGAAAAAAAACATTAACAACGTTATGATGACGTTATGTGTTGTTAAGTCCATCGTGTAAGGAGTTGGGCGTTTATTATTTCCCGCGCGTGGACAATAAATTTACAATTCCATCACATTTTCAACGTTTATAAGTAGATAGTATACATACATACGTAAGTACATACTCATGCACACATACATACATTAACGAGCACACGGGCGGAAAGGCAATACTACCAGGGTCATAATAGCAGTGACGTAATCGTATTTATTTTTCGCGATTCGCTAAAAATCTGTTGCAGAAAACAATCTTTTTCGCGCATATAGATGTTGTTTTGTCGGTAAAATGAACGTTAATTAACCTTTACCTTATAGCGAGAGATCAAAGCAGAGGCGAGACTTTTTCTGTTTTCCTGTCCTTCGCCTATTTGGATGTTTCTTCCTTCTGAAGCTTCACTTTCTGTCTGCCATTGAAACCTGCTGTGTATGCATTTATCCTTCCATTCCTACTTGAGACAGTCAAAAAACCGTTGATAACGCTTCACACTTTCTGTCTGCCATTGAAACTTGCTGTATGCATTTATCCTTCCATTCCTACTTGAGACAGTCAAAAAACCGTTGATAACCGCTTGATCCTACGTAAGAAAGGCTGCAGTTCTTACTTGGGACAGTCAAAAAACCGTTGATGACGCTTCACACTTTCTGTCTGCCATTGAAACTGGCTGTATGCATTTATCCTTCATTCCTACTTGAGACAATCAAAAAACCGTTGATAACCGCTCGATCCTATGTAAGAAAGGCTGCAATTCTTACTTGGGACAGTCAAAAAACCGTTGATAATGCTTCACACTTTCTGGCTGCCATTGAAACTTGCTGTATGAATTTATCCTTCCATTTCTACTTGAGACAGTCAAAAAACCGTTGATAACCGCCTGATCCTATGTAAGAAAGGCTGCAATTCTTACTTGAGACAGTCAAAAAACCGTTGACAATGCTTCACACTTTCTGTCTGTGATTGAAACTTGCTGTATGAATTTATCCTTCCATTTCTACTTGAGACAGTCAAAAAACCGTTGATAACCGCTTGATCCCATGTAAGAAAGGCTGCAATTCTTACTTGTGACAGTCAAAAAACCGTTGATAACGCTTCACACTATCTGTCTGCGATTGAAACTTGCTGTATGCATTTATCCTTCCATTTCTACTTGAGACAGTCAAAAAACCATTGATAACCGC
The DNA here is from genome assembly GCA_946251905.1 of Cryptocephalus moraei. NCBI lineage: Eukaryota > Metazoa > Arthropoda > Insecta > Coleoptera > Chrysomelidae > Cryptocephalus > Cryptocephalus moraei. The sequence goes on along the minus strand of OX276465.1, from coordinate 15,478,034 downwards.
TTGATCCTATGTAAGACAGGCTGCAATTCTTACTTGAGACAGTCAAAAAACCGTTGACAATGCTTCACACTTTCTGTCTGCGATTGAAACTTCCTGTATGAATTTATCCTTCCATTTCTACTTGAGACAGTCAAAAAACCATTGATAACCGCTTGATCCCATGTAAGAAAGGCTGCAATTCTTACTTGGGACAGTCAAAAAACCGTTGATAACGCTTCACACTATCTGTCTGCGATTGAAACTTGCTGTATGCATTTATCCTTCCATTTCTACTTAAGACAGTCAAAAAACCATTGATAACCGCTTGATCCTATGTAAGACAGGCTGCAATTCTTACTTGAGACAGTCAAAAAACCGTTGACAATGCTTCACACTTTCTGGCTGCGATTGAAACTTCCTGTATGAATTTATCCTTCCATTTCTACTTGAGACAGTCAAAAAACCGTTGATAACCGCTTGATCCCATGTAAGACAGGCTGCAATTCTTACTTAGGACAGTCAAAAAACCTTTGATAACGCTTCACACTTTCTGTCTGCCATTGAAACTTGCTGTATGCATTTTTCCTTCCATTTCTACTTGAGACAGTCAAAAAACCATTGATAACCGCTTGATCCTATGTAAGACAGGCTGCAATTCTTACTTAGGACAGTCAAAAAACCTTTGATAACGCTTCACACTTTCTGTCTGCCATTGAAACTTGCTGTATGCATTTTTCCTTCCATTTCTACTTGAGACAGTCAAAAAACCATTGATAACCGCTTGATCCTATGTAAGACAGGCTGCAATTCTTACTTAGGACAGTCAAAAAACCTTTGATAACGCTTCACACTTTCTGTCTGCCATTGAAACTTGCTGTATGCATTTTTCCTTCCATTTCTACTTGAGACAGTCAAAAAACCATTGATAACCGCTTGATCCTATGTAAGACAGGCTGCAATTCTTACTTAGGACAGTCAAAAAACCTTTGATAACGCTTCACACTTTCTGTCTGCCATTGAAACTTGCTGTATGCATTTTTCCTTCCATTTCTACTTGAGACAGTCAAAAAACCGTTGATAACCGCTTGATCCCATGTAAGACAGGCTGCAATTCTTACTTAGGACAGTCAAAAAACCTTTGATAACGCTTCACACTTTCTGTCTGCCATTGAAACTTGCTGTATGCATTTTTCCTTCCATTTCTACTTGAGACAGTCAAAAAACCATTGATAACCGCTTGATCCTATGTAAGACAGGCTGCAATTCTTACTTAGGACAGTCAAAAAACCTTTGATAACGCTTCACACTTTCTGTCTGCCATTGAAACTTGCTGTATGCATTTTTCCTTCCATTTCTACTTGAGACAGTCAAAAAACCATTGATAACCGCTTGATCCTATGTAAGACAGGCTGCAATTCTTACTTAGGACAGTCAAAAAACCTTTGATAACGCTTCACACTTTCTGTCTGCCATTGAAACTTGCTGTATGCATTTTTCCTTCCATTTCTACTTGAGACAGTCAAAAAACCGTTGATAACCGCTTGATCCCATGTAAGACAGGCTGCAATTCTTACTTAGGACAGTCAAAAAACCTTTGATAACGCTTCACACTTTCTGTCTGCCATTGAAACTTGCTGTATGCATTTTTCCTTCCATTTCTACTTGAGACAGTCAAAAAACCATTGATAACCGCTTGATCCTATGTAAGACAGGCTGCAATTCTTACTTAGGACAGTCAAAAAACCTTTGATAACGCTTCACACTTTCTGTCTGCCATTGAAACTTGCTGTATGCATTTTTCCTTCCATTTCTACTTAAGACAGTCAAAAAACCGTTGATAACCGCTTGATCCTATGTAAGAAAGGCTGCAATTCTTACTTGGGACAGTCAAAAAACCGTTGACAATGCTTCACACTTTCTGTCTGCGATTGAAACTTGCTGTATGCACTTATCCTTCCATTTCTACTTGAGACAGTCAAAAAACCATTGATAACCGCTTGATCCCATGTAAGAAAGGCTGCAATTCTTACTTGGGACAGTCAAAAAACCGTTGCTAACGCTTCACACTTTCTGGCTGCGATTGAAACTTCCTGTATGAATTTATCCTTCCATTTCTACTTGAGACAGTCAAAAAACCGTTGATAACCGCTTGATCCCATGTAAGACAGGCTGCAATTCTTACTTAGGACAGTCAAAAAACCTTTGATAACGCTTCACACTTTCTGTCTGCCATTGAAACTTGCTGTATGCATTTTTCCTTCCATTTCTACTTGAGACAGTCAAAAAACCATTGATAACCGCTTGATCCTATGTAAGACAGGCTGCAATTCTTACTTAGGACAGTCAAAAAACCTTTGATAACGCTTCACACTTTCTGTCTGCCATTGAAACTTGCTGTATGCATTTTTCCTTCCATTTCTACTTAAGACAGTCAAAAAACCGTTGATAACCACTTGATCCTATGTAAGAAAGGCTGCGATTCATACTTGGGACAGTCAAAAAACCGTTGATAACGCTTCACACTTTCTGGCTGCCATTGAAACTTGCTGTATGCATTTATCCTTCCATTCCTACTTGAGACAGTCAAAAAACCGTTGATAACCGCTTGATCCTATGTAAGAAAGGCTGCATTTCTTACTTGGGAAAGTCCAACAACCGTTGATAATGCTTCACACTTTCTGGCTGCCATTGAAACTTGCTGTATGCATTTATCCTTCCATTCCTACTTGAGACAGTCAAAAAACCGTTGATGACCGCTTGATCCCATGTAAGAAAGGCTGCAATTCTTACTTGGGACAGTCAAAAAACCGTTGATAACGCTTCACACTTTCTGGCTGCCATTGAAACTTGCTGTATGCATTTATCCTTCCATTCCTACTTGGGACAGTCAAAAAACCGTTGATAACCACTTGATCCTATGTAAGAAAGGCTGCGATTCTTACTTGGGACAGTCAAAAAACCGTTGATAACGCTTCACACTTTCTGGCCGCCATTGAAACTTGCTGTATGCATTTATCCTTCCATTCCTACTTGAGACAGTCAAAAAACCGTTGATAACCGCTTGATCCTATGTAAGAAAGGCTGCAATGCACATATTTAGTAAGATGGAAGGGACATATTCACGACTATAGGGACCCCACTCTAATACTCGATATAGTTATGCAATTATTATTGCATTATACGTAAAGTGCGTTTGTACAGGACAAAGGCCTTTTGTGGTAGCTCGGTATTTTGTCTCGAGTAACTTTTGTTAGGACTATGTTATTGTTTCTCGTAAATTAAAAATGAATGCAACAGGTTAAGAATATGGAATCGATCCAAATAAAACTTTTAATACTTTGCTTACAAAATGAAAGAATGCACAGCCTGCTAAGATGTATAAGAAACAACCAACCGTGCCATAATTTTTTAATGAGGAATATGTTTTTGCACTGTAATGAGTATTTACACAATTCCAACCATAAAATAAACATAGTTTAAAACTGATATATAAAATGTGTCGTTAATTTTACCCAATTGGCAACTGAAATAACGTAAAAACACTTTTATAACCTCGCGTTAGTTTCAAGTGTTTATTTTTTACGTACGTAATAAATAATAATTAAATTCGCTGAGCGTATTTTCCGACGGGGATCCATTCACGTTTTGTGCAATAAAAGATGTTATTAAAGGATGTTTGTGTGCTATTTTTGTCATAGCTCCACATATCACTTTGTTAAATACGAATCACATTTAATTTTTCTATGTCGCGTGTAATTATGTAATTGTTCTTTTTTATAGGATAATCGGTGCGATATTAAATAACTGGGTGTACCGTTGGTACATTTATACATCAGCCTCTCGTATCATTATTATTAATTATTACGATGATCCGACACACGCTCGCACCACGCGAAGTTTATCAAACCTTTGCCAAATAGATAATAAGCAATTGAACTAATTTTATTGTGTACTTGTGATAAATATTGAATAATCTTTAAGGGGTCCGGAAGGATTGTAGAATTGGTCATTTAATTAATGTATGTTATTTCCCAATTACTCTTAATTAAAACTTGTCAATTAATTAATACACACTATTTTTGTACTAACGATATTTTTTTTATTATTGATTACTGTTTAAAATTGCACCATTAATAATCCTATTTTTAATGGTTTCGCAGTAGTTTAAAATATTGTATGGAACATTTCAGTTACATGTAAATATATTTATCCAACACATGACAGTTATGACTGTCATTATTAATGTCATTTTAGACAAGTAAACTATCAAATAACACACTAGTGACACACATAACTCACTAGTGAGTTATGGATTATAACTTACGTTAATATTTAAAGTAGTATTCTTATTTATTGCCCGTGGCAACCAAACGAACAACCTACTTTAACCAAAATGTAAAAAAGTCACACTTGTTGGATAAAACATTGTATGCCACTCGCGTGTTATGTTTCCTAAGTCACTTGAGAATTTATTTTCAACATAACACACTAGTACCATAAATAACTATTTTGCCTCCTGTATAAATAAACGATGTTTATAAGTGGAAAATTTCAGTTTTTCGCTTGTAAATTTTTCCGCTTTCGAAGATAAATGAGGAAGTTGCAGGCAACTTCGGAAGGGTTTTTATTATGCGTTGCTGTTTATCAAAATCATTTTTGCAATTATTAAAAATGTTTATAATTTTTGAACGAATCAACTGAAATGACATTTAGTACATTTCCCAAGGGTCCAATTCACCAAGCTACATATATTTTTATAGAACATATGTATTCTGTGACCAATGTAACCTCAGCCACGGTGATTAGACAGCTCCATGTTAACCCCTAGCACGACGTTGCCGCCATAAGGACTTTTTCTGTACATCCAGAATATTCGTTCTGTGACTGTTCAGGTGATTGGTACGCGTGATTTATCGATTTTAATAACCAGGAAACGTTGGTTCTATGTTATTTCGTGATTAGTAATTACCGGTAAATTTTTCGAAAAACTCCTGTCGTCCTACTTTGGCGGACGCCCATTATTTCAATTTTATTTCAAACATTCGGCGTAGTTTAAATATAATCTTTGGCAACAAGCGAAGGCTAAAAATCAAATAAAGGCGATATCACACATTTTTTGCCTTCTATTTTTCTCGCCTCGTGTGATAGATATTTTAGCGGATCGGCTGTGTGTTGCTTTTGTTTTACATTTTTATGTATTTACTTTATCTTAATTATAGTGTATCTCGGGGTATCCAGGACCTATGCGTCCTTTCCCGCTCTCCCCTCCTGCTCCCTTTCTCCCCCCCCCCTCTATCTCTCTCTCCCGCGCTATTTTCGTTCGATGTTATACGTTTTGCAGATAAATTTAATCGAAAGCAATTATGTACGGTTTTTAATCGGATCGAATAGAGCACAACCTTGACATCGTGCCGGCGATTTAAATCAATTTAAATGTGTTTGAGGAGGAGGAGGAGGAGGAGGGGGGACCCAGCGTTGGTAGATTTACACGCCGCGAGTCGTGCATGCGCAGTAGCGGACGAGTAACGGCCGGCTTCGATTGGTCGGATCCGGGCCCGATCAGGAACCGGCCCCTTCTCTATAACCACTGCGCATGCGCGACTTGGGGGAATCGTAAATAGGCGAATTGTAAACCTCCACTTCGTTAAGAGCTTATTTATCACTTCTAGCTGACAGCTAAAGCATACCAACATGATTTCTACCAAAAAAAATATATATAGGAAACGCATATAAATGTTATTAACTTACTGTCAGAAATGACATTTGCTAATAGTAATTTTTGAAAAAAATGTAAAAACAGTTCATTATGTTCAATTAGGTTTCTTATCGATTTCCATAAATGGTGATTGGGCAGAAAAATAAATCAAATCAAAAAATATCAAAAAAGGGCAAAATAATAATTAATTCGCATTATTTCGTTACATATTTTAGGTTTTTTTAAATAAATTATTTCAACAATTACATAGATTTCAACATGTACAACACATCTACCTGCATGCTTGTACCATGTGGTATAATGTAAATGGTAGTGGAGCGTGCGAATGACAGTAGGTATGTTGCATTCATTTTAGCAATTACTATTTATGTTTTAATATAAATGTAGGTGACCATAAAACCTTCCAAAATATTTGCAAATTCTGAGGATTAAGTTCAGTTGTATCAAAACTACGTCGAATCTAATAGAATACCGATTTATTGTCGCCGGAATTGAGGTGCAGATGGCCCGTTTCATTAAATAGTGTCAGAGGACAGCTTCCAATGTTTCCCAGACATCTGTTGCTAGTCCACATGGCCAAAAATCAGGATTTTTGATATATTGCCAGTATTTAAGGCCTTGGATGCCGTACAGCTTCTGTTTTTGAGACATAAAATTTGTTGTTCGATCTCAATTAGGAAAGGTGGAGCTAAGTTGATGACATGACATTCGAAAATAAATTTTATCGCTGTTATTTGTAATATTTTGGGTGTTGAAATTATTTTTTAATAATCAATATTCTCAGGGGATGATTTATAAGGGTTGAACAAATACATAGTAATTTTATTTTACTAGTACAGTAATATACATTTCATATAAATGCACTTTTAAATCGTTTCAAATTGTAAAAAGCCTATATCAAAATGTTTTTTAATAATTGTAACCCCCAGGGGGTAATATGTGCATTAAGGGGTAGTTTTCACCCCTACAAAATAAAAGGCGAATTACGAGCCAATTTTGCCTCGCAACTCGACTTGCGATTCGTCTCCTCATTCGTGCGAATATGTAGACGCGCCTTAATATACCTACAGTGATCATCAAAAATTACCTTGGTGAAGGGTGGTTAAAATGATTCATTCTATACTCTATTCAAAACAAATCCCGATGCACGTCATTTTGATGACGTCACCAAACATCCAATACTACCAACTTAATATAGTCACAGGACATCGCAATTTATGTGTTCCGTGTATATTTTAGGTTGACGTTATGTGTATTCTGAACCTAAAATATACACGGAACACATAAATTGTGATGTCCTGGGACTATATTAAGTTGGTAGTATTGGATGTTTGGTGAATGACGTGCGTCGGGATTTGTTTTGAATAGAGTATACATTTATGTGAATCATTTTTTGGGTGTCAAAATCTGTCAAGTCGTCACAAGTTATGTCAAGTCGACATAACTTGTAGTTCATTACTATTTTACAGTTGAAATAAGTAGGTAACACATTTTGTAAGTTATTGATGGTGTCAGTGTAGCTTGACAATGAGAGAATTATCTCAAAAGGATGATTTAAGCTAAGACCCTTGACTAAGATAGTTTTTGATATCACGGTAGGTATATTAAGGCGCGTCTACATATTCGCGATGGTGTCATTCTACACTTCTGTTGTGATTCGCGTAGCAACGACGACATCAAAAATTACCACTAAATCGATGTTAATTTATTTTAAAATTATGTACTTATTCGACGTCGCGAAAGTGCCTCGTCTGATTTCGAAAGTCACATTTCTCGACGAATTCTCTCTTACCTCCTTTCTTTTTGTTTTGCAGACTCACAGCCTTTTCGCCGACACCTTTTGGCCCAACAACTCCTTAGACCACGTCAGCCAGGTCATGGGCTACCACCCTTCTTATCTGGATCATTTCTTGAAGACCCAGAACTTTATCCTTAGAGGCGATGGACCACTCCCGTACGATTATAGGCATTATATAGCAATTATGGTAAGCTCTCAATGGTGTGTTAAAGGTTTGAAAATATTCTTGTGAAGATCCGAAATATCCAAGGTTTTCCAACTTGCAAAATTCATGGGAAGTAGAAATTATTATTGTACTATGGGTAATGGGTAACTATGGGTCTTATGGGAAAAAACAAGAAATTCATAGGATGATGGATGTTGAAAATGAACTTTAGACAGTTAATTCAACAGTTAGAAATGAAATATGGACACTACGTGATATATTAGTTTAAAAAAGGACAAGATCAAAATTCAAAAAATATTTTTAAGTGTCTTTCTGACATCAAGTAAGTTATTGTTCTGAGGAAGGAATAGGGATATGCGCTGGCTTTGAATCAGGCGGTCACTGTCGTCGTGGGTTCGAATCTCACGTAATCCATGGATGTTGTGTGTGTTGCGGGAAGTGTGTAAAATGTATCCAAAATCCCGTTCCTATTCACGCCGGTAACCAGGCCGGATAGGATCGGATATCCTGTAGGAGGGCGGGACTAGGATACACACACCCTGAGTCGGTAGAGCACGGAGTGGATCAACTGGGGTGAGAGCCTTAAGGGGGTACAACCGTGCTCGATGACCGTGGTTCGGAGCCCACGTTAAACTGTAGGTCCCGTCCAAATTGGCCCTGGCAGCGTAAAAGAGACGTTAGCTTAATTAAGACAAGACAAGAATAGGGATATAATAATTATAATATATTAACTAAAATCCAAATACTGAAATTTTAAAGTACCAAAAGACAAATCAAATACCGTAAATACATAAAATCTATCCTTACAATTATTACACAAGACACTATTATACATTATGTCAGACAACCATCGTCTTTGATGTCGATAAATCCCTTAAACCCTACGTTAAACACCCTACGCCTTGCAAAAATCCACAAACTCAATGGTTTACTCCTTACTACTTTACAAACTCTACTCCTATTAGACCAGTTGTTTCTGTTAGATGTTCCCCTACTTCTCTATTATCTAAATGGTTAAATGACATCCTAAAGGCAATATCAGATTTCAACAACGACCATTTTAAGTTTTATGGACTTGGTTCACCAGATTAAGGATTTAGCTATTTGCATTTTGGTCTCAAAATTGTCTTATTGTACATACTCTGGACTTGTGTTTCCTATTGGGTAGTGTCCTTGTACAGAACTATTTTGTTTTTGAAAACTATTTTATTTATATACAAAAGACTGGTTTAGCGATGTAGTCTTAACTTGTAACGCTTGTGTAATAAAATTATATTTTGGTATCGCTATGTCGATGACATAATGGTTTTGTTCAAGGGCATCAATAGACTTGATTTGGATGAATTTTTAACTTTTCTTAATGATACCTTAAATGATAATTAATAATTAATAATGAAAAATCTGTATATTGAAAAAATTAATATTATCTTTAGGAAATCAGTAGTTTTTGCAACAACAAAATATTTGCTTTACTCTTATCGAATCAGAGATCGTTCCAATTGATCCCTAACTCCATACTGAAGATCTTCTGGATCTCTTTCGAGGTTGATCACCTAGATCTGAAATTTCTTCTCGTGCTGATTTCGTAATTTCCTTATAGGCCGCAGGTCGACACCAGTGCAGTTACCTGATAGCCCTGCAGAAGCAGGAGTTCATCCAGCAGGGCGGCAACTACGCCTGGCTGAAGGGACTGAACTATCTCCCGACCAAACTCAGGAACTTATACGACGTCAATAAGATCCTAGCTCATAGGCCCTGGCTGTTGAATAGATCTCACATCGAGGTGAGTCGACCTCACCGACTAAAAAACCAGACTAATGCAGTTCTCTATTTCATTTTTTAGAAGTTGACTAAAGGAAAAGACAGCTGGTCGTTAGCGGAAGTAGTGCACGCGATAGTGATACTGACTCACTTTCATTCGTTGTGTTGTTTCGTGTATTCTTGTGGCGTCAACCAGGAGCTGTACCAGAGCCAAAGCGAGAGCGCCTCCGCCAAAGCGAACGGCTCCGCCAATAATCACAATAACAACAATAATAAGCCCAAAGATATAGATCAAGGTAAGGCGAAGATACAACGATGAATAATGATAGATAATATAATTAAATGTTAAGGTAGCATAGAGGTAAGAGGTGTTGTTTTAATAATATTAATTATGATATTATTAATATATAATATTAATGATATTAATAATAGTAAAGTGCAATGGGTATACATGCTTCAATTTAACAAATATTTGTTGAAATGAGATACGTAATAATGTATTTAAATGCAACCGCATGTATTTTTTTAATACTTTCTATAATTTAGTTAGCGCAGGTAAAAAGTTACTTCTTTGGACCCATGTATTCAACTGATGGTCACCTTTAGAAATTCTTTATTCATTTACTTACATTTGGATATTAGACTTGTACCATTGTGGGTTTCAGTAGCATTGGCTTCAATGGATATCGTCAATCATGAAACGTGCCACAGTTATACTTAGGCCCGGTTGTAGATATTGTAGTTCAACGTAAGTTCAATCGAACCAGCGTTCAACTTTGAACCGAGTTCAATAAAAGTTATGTTGTAGATCAGCAGTTCAACAGTGGTTCTGTAGAACGATGTTCAAGTTGTGTTGCTCAACCTGATTTCATAAAATGGAATTTTAAGTAAAGTGATATTTCAATAACTAAAGAAACAATACTATTTCATTAATTAAAATACACTTACACTTTACACTTGCAACAGTGTGAAATCTCTTAGTTTTCACTAGACACGTACCAATTAGAAAAGGCTTTCCTGCCTTTCCTTATTCTCTCTTCTCACTACAAACCCTACAAACCCAAACTCACAATTTCATGCCCTGGGGACTTCATTTTTAAGCATTATAACATTATAAAAGAGTTATTGCAAACGTTGTTACCAAGAAGAAATACAACGAGACCTACCTTTACAGAAACATTTCTTTATGACGTTACATCTAATTTTCCTTGTTAAAATGCAAGTTAATTTTTAGTGGCGTAGCGTAGGTTTCAGCTATCCACGGCGTAGGCCAAATTGGCTGTCTTTAAATCCAAAGGGCGTCAAAATTTAAGGGAATTCTAAGGAACTTTTTGGCGAGAAAAATTAGTTATTGTGCATTGCATAATATACAGACCATCTCTACAGAGTCGCAGGATGGAATAAACATAAGAGCGAAAGAAAGGCTATATATTTCTCGTTGGCTAAATGGAGAAAGAACTTTTGCGACGTTGCGAAACATCAGTCATTGCCTGGTCGGCCGGCAACGTTGCAAAACATTTTCTTTCATACTAACGAACTACTGTTAGCATCTATTAGTTTCTCTTTACTCTTGTTGATTTCGGACCATGCGTTTCAATAGAAAAGCTTCGTATATTGGAGGAGACATCTTCGCTTATATTTGCAGAATTGCCCATAATCTCTTTTCAAGGTGTAATTATATGTACATATGTAACTCTTGGAAAAATGTCGTAAATTCTCATTAAATTTCAATTATTGTATTTCTTCTGTTCCCTTCCACTGAATATTAATACAAAATCTTTGTATTTTATCTGCATGTTCTTATGGGAGGGGATATTTGGTATTGGGGGTAGTAAGTGTCCAGGGGTGTTTTCCTTTGGTTTACATTGCCATGGCCAACTTCGAAATTCTGGACAACCTTCGGTCGTGTCCGGAGGTCATTATCCTGTTACCCTCCATATGTGCCCGTCTTCGGTCTCCGTTTTAACGTACGTTACGTTGCAGACTGTCCGACGAGTAACCCGCCGTCGCCGACGGAGCCGGAGGTCGGCATCACGACGCTCATCCAGAAGATGAAGACGTTGTCGCAGCGTACGGAGGACCTGCCGCAGGTCGAGCTCGCGAAGCGTTTCGAGCACATCGAGACGCAGTCGGCGGAGATCGGGGCCGTCGGCGCCGAGCCGCAAGAGACGCCCGCCGACGTCGACTGCTTCGTCGAGGACGCAGCCTTCGTCTATCAGGACTTCGCGAAGAGGCACGAGCCTCAGGCGAGCCCGATACTCAGGGTGCAGGATTACTCGTGGGACGATCACGGATACTCGTTGGTCAACAGGTGAAGTTATATAATAGGATCTTCTTCTTGGAGTGCCAGCTCCTCTTAGAAGGTTGGCTATCATCATAGCTATTATCAGTTTTAATGCTGTAGCTCTAAACAACTCAGTGGAACTACAGTTGTACCATTTTCTCGGGTTATTTAACCAGGAAATGCGTCTTCTTCCTATGCTTCTTTTTCCCTGTATAATATTCTGCAACTATACGTATTTCTCTCCCCTCATCACGTTGCCCAGATATTGCAGCTTTACAGTCATGCAATCCGGTGAAATTCCATGCAAGACGCAAGACAAATAACACAAAGGCATGCGCAGTGCAAGCCCAGCTTGCAAGTTCGTGCAAGCGAATTGCGTGAAAATATTATCGGTCTCGACGGTTTTTTGTTGCATTGCAAGCGCAAGTCTAGAAGCCGCTTCACAGTCATGCAATCCCGTGAAATTACATGCAAGACGCAAGACAAATGGCACGAAGGCATGCGCAGTGCAAGCCCAGCTTGCAAGTTCATGCAAGAGACGCGTGAAAATATTATCGGTCTCGCTCGTTTTTTGTTGCATTGCCAGCGCAAGTCTAGAAGCCGCTTTACAGTCATGCAATCCTGTGAAATTCCATGCAAGAAGCAAGACAAATAGCACAAAGGCTGCGCAGTGCAAGCCCAGCTTGCAAGTTCATGCAAGAGACTTGCGTGAAAATATTATCGGTCTCGCCCGTTTTTTGTTGCATTGCCAGCGCAAGTCTAGAAGCCGCTTTACAGTCATGCAATCCCGTGAAATTCCATGCAAGAAGCAAGACAAATGGCACAAAGGCTGCGCAGTGCAAGCCCAGCTTGCAAGTTCATGCAAGAGACTTGCGTGAAAATATTATCGGTCTCGCTCGTTTTTTGTTGCATTGCCAGCGCAAGTCTAGAAGCCGCTTTACAGTCATGCAATCCCGTGAAATCCCATGCAAGAAGCAAGACAAATAGCACAAAGGCTGCGCAGTGCAAGCCCAGCTTGCAAGTTCATGCAAGAGACTTGCGTGAAAATATTATCGGTCTCGCCCGTTTTTTGTTGCATTGCCAGCGCAAGTCTAGAAGCCGCTTTACAGTCATGCAATCCTGTGAAATTCCATGCAAGAAGCAAGACAAATAGCACAAAGGCTGCGCAGTGCAAGCCCAGCTTGCAAGTTCATGCAAGAGACTTGCGTGAAAATATTATCGGTCTCGCCCGTTTTTCGTTGCATTGCAAGCGCAAGTCTAGAAGCCGCTTTACAGTCATGCAATCCCGTGAAATCCCATGCAAGAAGCAAGACAAATAGCACAAAGGCATGCGCAGTGCAAGCCCAGCTTGCAAGTTCGTGCAATACTTGCATGAAAGTATTATCGGTCTCGCTTGTTTTTTGTTTCATTGCAAGCGCTAGTCTAGAAGCCGCTTTATAGGCATGCAATCCCGTGAAGTTACATGCAAGACGCAAGACAAATGGCACAAAGGCATGCGCAGTGCAAGCCCAGCTTGCAAGTTCATGAAAGAGACTTGCGTGAAAATATTATCAATCTCGCCCGTTTTTCGTTGCATTGCAAGCGCAAGTCTAGAAGCCGCTTTACAGTCATGCAATCCTGTGAAATTCCATGCAAGAAGCAAGACAAATAGCACAAAGGCTGCGCAGTGCAAGCCCAGCTTGCAAGTTCATGCAAGAGACTTGCGTGAAAATATTATAGGTCTCGCCCGTTTTTTGTTGCATTGCAAGCGCAAGTCTAGAAGCCGCTTTACAGTCATGCAATCCCGTGAAATTCCATGCAAGAAGCAAGACAAATAACACAAAGGCATGCGCAGTGCAAGCCCAGCTTGCAAGTTCATGCAAGAGACTTGCGTGAAAATATTATCGGTCTCGCCCGTTTTTTGTTGCATTGCCAGCGCAAGTCTAGAAGCCGCTTTACAGTCATGCAATCCCGTGAAATTCCATGCAAGAAGCAAGACAAATGGCACAAAGGCTGCGCAGTGCAAGCCCAGCTTGCAAGTTCATGCAAGAGACTTGCGTGAAAATATTATCGGTCTCGCTCGTTTTTTGTTGCATTGCCAGCGCAAGTCTAGAAGCCGCTTTACAGTCATGCAATCCTGTGAAATTCCATGCAAGAAGCAAGACAAATAGCACAAAGGCTGCGCAGTGCAAGCCCAGCTTGCAAGTTCATGCAAGAGACTTGCGTGAAAACATTATCGGTCTCGCTCGTTTTTTGTTGCATTGCCAGCGCAAGTCTAGAAGCCGCTTTACAGTCATGCAATCCTGTGAAATTCCATGCAAGAAGCAAGACAAATAGCACAAAGGCTGCGCAGTGCAAGCCCAGCTTGCAAGTTCATGCAAGAGACTTGCGTGAAAATATTATAGGTCTCGCCCGTTTTTTGTTGCATTGCAAGCGCAAGTCTAGAAGCCGCTTTACAGTCATGCAATCCCGTGAAATTCCATGCAAGAAGCAAGACAAATAACACAAAGGCATGCGCAGTGCAAGCCCAGCTTGCAAGTTCATGCAAGAGACTTGCGTGAAAATATTATCGGTCTCGCCCGTTTTTTGTTGCATTGCCAGCGCAAGTCTAGAAGCCGCTTTACAGTCATGCAATCCCGTGAAATTCCATGCAAGAAGCAAGACAAATGGCACAAAGGCTGCGCAGTGCAAGCCCAGCTTGCAAGTTCATGCAAGAGACTTGCGTGAAAATATTATCGGTCTCGCTCGTTTTTTGTTGCATTGCCAGCGCAAGTCTAGAAGCCGCTTTACAGTCATGCAATCCTGTGAAATTCCATGCAAGAAGCAAGACAAATAGCACAAAGGCTGCGCAGTGCAAGCCCAGCTTGCAAGTTCATGCAAGAGACTTGCGTGAAAATATTATCGGTCTCGCTCGTTTTTTGTTGCATTGCCAGCGCAAGTCTAGAAGCCGCTTTACAGTCATGCAATCCTGTGAAATTCCATGCAAGAAGCAAGACAAATAGCACAAAGGCTGCGCAGTGCAAGCCCAGCTTGCAAGTTCATGCAAGAGACTTGCGTGAAAATATTATCGGTCTCGCCCGTTTTTTGTTGCATTGCCAGCGCAAGTCTAGAAGCCGCTTTACAGTCATGCAATCCTGTGAAATTCCATGCAAGAAGCAAGACAAATAGCACAAAGGCTGCGCAGTGCAAGCCCAGCTTGCAAGTTCATGCAAGAGACTTGCGTGAAAATATTATCGGTCTCGCCCGTTTTTCGTTGCATTGCAAGCGCAAGTCTAGAAGCCGCTTTACAGTCATGCAATCCCGTGAAATTCCATGCAAGAAGCAAGACAAATAGCACAAAGGCTGCGCAGTGCAAGCCCAGCTTGCAAGTTCATGCAAGAGACTTGCGTGAAAATATTATCGGTCTCGCCCGTTTTTTGTTGCATTGCCAGCGCAAGTCTAGAAGCCGCTTTACAGTCATGCAATCCTGTGAAATTCCATGCAAGAAGCAAGACAAATAGCACAAAGGCTGCGCAGTGCAAGCCCAGCTTGCAAGTTCATGCAAGAGACTTGCGTGAAAATATTATCGGTCTCGCCCGTTTTTCGTTGCATTGCCAGCGCAAGTCTAGAAGCCGCTTTACAGTCATGCAATCCTGTGAAATTCCATGCAAGAAGCAAGACAAATAGCACAAAGGCTGCGCAGTGCAAGCCCAGCTTGCAAGTTCATGCAAGAGACTTGCGTGAAAATATTATCGGTCTCGCCCGTTTTTCGTTGCATTGCAAGCGCAAGTCTAGAAGCCGCTTTACAGTCATGCAATCCCGTGAAATCCCATGCAAGAAGCAAGACAAATAGCACAAAGGCATGCGCAGTGCAAGCCCAGCTTGCAAGTTCGTGCAATACTTGCATGAAAGTATTATCGGTCTCGCTTGTTTTTTGTTTCATTGCCAGCGCAAGCCTAGAAGCCGCTTTACAGTCATGCAATCCCGTGAAATTCCATGCAAGAAGCAAGACAAATAACACAAAGGCATGCGCAGTGCAAGCCCAGCTTGCAAGTTCATGCAAGAGACTAGCGTGAAAATATTATCGGTCTCGCCCGTTTTTCGTTGCATTGCAAGCGCAAGTCTAGAAGCCGCTTTACAGTCATGCAATCCCGTGAAATTCCATGCAAGAAGCAAGACAAATAGCACAAAGGCTGCGCAGTGCAAGCCCAGCTTGCAAGTTCATGCAAGAGACGTGCGTGAAAATATTATCGGTCTCGCCCGTTTTTTGTTGCATTGCAAGCGCAAGTCTAGAAGCCGCTTTACAGTCATGCAATCCCGTGAAATTCCATGCAAGAAGCAAGACAAATAGCACAAAGGCATGCGCAGTGCAAGCCCAGCTTGCAAGTTCATGCAAGAGACTAGCGTGAAAATATTATCGGTCTCGCCCGTTTTTCGTTGCATTGCAAGCGCAAGTCTAGAAGCCGCTTTACAGTCATGCAATCCCGTGAAATTCCATGCAAGAAGCAAGACAAATAACACAAAGGCATGCGCAGTGCAAGCCCAGCTTGCAAGTTCATGCAAGAGACTAGCGTGAAAATATTATCGGTCTCGCCCGTTTTTCGTTGCATTGCAAGCGCAAGTCTAGAAGCCGCTTTACAGTCATGCAATCCCGTGAAATTCCATTCAAGAAGCAAGACAAATAACACAAAGGCATGCGCAGTGCAAGCCCAGCTTGCAAGTTCATGCAAGAGACGTGCGTGAAAATATTATCGGTCTCGCCCGTTTTTTGTTGCATTGCAAGCGCAAGTCTAGAAGCCGCTTTACAGTCATGCAATCCCGTGAAATTCCATGCAAGAAGCAAGACAAATAGCACAAAGGCATGCGCAGTGCAAGCCCAGCTTGCAAGTTCATGCAAGAGACTAGCGTGAAAATATTATCGGTCTCGCCCGTTTTTCGTTGCATTGCAAGCGCAAGTCTAGAAGCCGCTTTACAGTCATGCAATCCCGTGAAATTCCATGCAAGAAGCAAGACAAATAACACAAAGGCATGCGCAGTGCAAGCCCAGCTTGCAAGTTCATGCAAGAGACTAGCGTGAAAATATTATCGGTCTCGCCCGTTTTTCGTTGCATTGCAAGCGCAAGTCTAGAAGCCGCTTTACAGTCATGCAATCCCGTGAAATTCCATGCAAGAAGCAAGACAAATGGCACAAAGGCTGCGCAGTGCAAGCCCAGCTTGCAAGTTCATGCAAGAGACTTGCGTGAAAATATTATCGGTCTCGCTCGTTTTTTGTTGCATTGCCAGCGCAAGTCTAGAAGCCGCTTTACAGTCATGCAATCCCGTGAAATCCCATGCAAGAAGCAAGACAAATAGCACAAAGGCTGCGCAGTGCAAGCCCAGCTTGCAAGTTCATGCAAGAGACTTGCGTGAAAATATTATCGGTCTCGCCCGTTTTTTGTTGCATTGCCAGCGCAAGTCTAGAAGCCGCTTTACAGTCATGCAATCCTGTGAAATTCCATGCAAGAAGCAAGACAAATAGCACAAAGGCTGCGCAGTGCAAGCCCAGCTTGCAAGTTCATGCAAGAGACTTGCGTGAAAATATTATCGGTCTCGCCCGTTTTTCGTTGCATTGCAAGCGCAAGTCTAGAAGCCGCTTTACAGTCATGCAATCCCGTGAAATCCCATGCAAGAAGCAAGACAAATAGCACAAAGGCATGCGCAGTGCAAGCCCAGCTTGCAAGTTCGTGCAATACTTGCATGAAAGTATTATCGGTCTCGCTTGTTTTTTGTTTCATTGCAAGCGCTAGTCTAGAAGCCGCTTTATAGGCATGCAATCCCGTGAAGTTACATGCAAGACGCAAGACAAATGGCACAAAGGCATGCGCAGTGCAAGCCCAGCTTGCAAGTTCATGAAAGAGACTTGCGTGAAAATATTATCAATCTCGCCCGTTTTTCGTTGCATTGCAAGCGCAAGTCTAGAAGCCGCTTTACAGTCATGCAATCCTGTGAAATTCCATGCAAGAAGCAAGACAAATAGCACAAAGGCTGCGCAGTGCAAGCCCAGCTTGCAAGTTCATGCAAGAGACTTGCGTGAAAATATTATAGGTCTCGCCCGTTTTTTGTTGCATTGCAAGCGCAAGTCTAGAAGCCGCTTTACAGTCATGCAATCCCGTGAAATTCCATGCAAGAAGCAAGACAAATAACACAAAGGCATGCGCAGTGCAAGCCCAGCTTGCAAGTTCATGGAAGAGACTTGCGTGAAAATATTATCGGTCTCGCCCGTTTTTTGTTGCATTGCCAGCGCAAGTCTAGAAGCCGCTTTACAGTCATGCAATCCCGTGAAATTCCATGCAAGAAGCAAGACAAATGGCACAAAGGCTGCGCAGTGCAAGCCCAGCTTGCAAGTTCATGCAAGAGACTTGCGTGAAAATATTATCGGTCTCGCTCGTTTTTTGTTGCATTGCCAGCGCAAGTCTAGAAGCCGCTTTACAGTCATGCAATCCTGTGAAATTCCATGCAAGAAGCAAGACAAATAGCACAAAGGCTGCGCAGTGCAAGCCCAGCTTGCAAGTTCATGCAAGAGACTTGCGTGAAAATATTATCGGTCTCGCTCGTTTTTTGTTGCATTGCCAGCGCAAGTCTAGAAGCCGCTTTACAGTCATGCAATCCTGTGAAATTCCATGCAAGAAGCAAGACAAATAGCACAAAGGCTGCGCAGTGCAAGCCCAGCTTGCAAGTTCATGCAAGAGACTTGCGTGAAAATATTATAGGTCTCGCCCGTTTTTTGTTGCATTGCAAGCGCAAGTCTAGAAGCCGCTTTACAGTCATGCAATCCCGTGAAATTCCATGCAAGAAGCAAGACAAATAACACAAAGGCATGCGCAGTGCAAGCCCAGCTTGCAAGTTCATGCAAGAGACTTGCGTGAAAATATTATCGGTCTCGCTCGTTTTTTGTTGCATTGCCAGCGCAAGTCTAGAAGCCGCTTTACAGTCATGCAATCCTGTGAAATTCCATGCAAGAAGCAAGACAAATAGCACAAAGGCTGCGCAGTGCAAGCCCAGCTTGCAAGTTCATGCAAGAGACTTGCGTGAAAATATTATAGGTCTCGCCCGTTTTTTGTTGCATTGCAAGCGCAAGTCTAGAAGCCGCTTTACAGTCATGCAATCCCGTGAAATTCCATGCAAGAAGCAAGACAAATAACACAAAGGCATGCGCAGTGCAAGCCCAGCTTGCAAGTTCATGCAAGAGACTTGCGTGAAAATATTATCGGTCTCGCCCGTTTTTTGTTGCATTGCCAGCGCAAGTCTAGAAGCCGCTTTACAGTCATGCAATCCCGTGAAATTCCATGCAAGAAGCAAGACAAATGGCACAAAGGCTGCGCAGTGCAAGCCCAGCTTGCAAGTTCATGCAAGAGACTTGCGTGAAAATATTATCGGTCTCGCTCGTTTTTTGTTGCATTGCCAGCGCAAGTCTAGAAGCCGCTTTACAGTCATGCAATCCTGTGAAATTCCATGCAAGAAGCAAGACAAATAGCACAAAGGCTGCGCAGTGCAAGCCCAGCTTGCAAGTTCATGCAAGAGACTTGCGTGAAAATATTATCGGTCTCGCTCGTTTTTTGTTGCATTGCCAGCGCAAGTCTAGAAGCCGCTTTACAGTCATGCAATCCTGTGAAATTCCATGCAAGAAGCAAGACAAATAGCACAAAGGCTGCGCAGTGCAAGCCCAGCTTGCAAGTTCATGCAAGAGACTTGCGTGAAAATATTATCGGTCTCGCCCGTTTTTTGTTGCATTGCCAGCGCAAGTCTAGAAGCCGCTTTACAGTCATGCAATCCTGTGAAATTCCATGCAAGAAGCAAGACAAATAGCACAAAGGCTGCGCAGTGCAAGCCCAGCTTGCAAGTTCATGCAAGAGACTTGCGTGAAAATATTATCGGTCTCGCCCGTTTTTCGTTGCATTGCAAGCGCAAGTCTAGAAGCCGCTTTACAGTCATGCAATCCCGTGAAATTCCATGCAAGAAGCAAGACAAATAGCACAAAGGCTGCGCAGTGCAAGCCCAGCTTGCAAGTTCATGCAAGAGACTTGCGTGAAAATATTATCGGTCTCGCCCGTTTTTTGTTGCATTGCCAGCGCAAGTCTAGAAGCCGCTTTACAGTCATGCAATCCTGTGAAATTCCATGCAAGAAGCAAGACAAATAGCACAAAGGCTGCGCAGTGCAAGCCCAGCTTGCAAGTTCATGCAAGAGACTTGCGTGAAAATATTATCGGTCTCGCCCGTTTTTCGTTGCATTGCCAGCGCAAGTCTAGAAGCCGCTTTACAGTCATGCAATCCTGTGAAATTCCATGCAAGAAGCAAGACAAATAGCACAAAGGCTGCGCAGTGCAAGCCCAGCTTGCAAGTTCATGCAAGAGACTTGCGTGAAAATATTATCGGTCTCGCCCGTTTTTCGTTGCATTGCAAGCGCAAGTCTAGAAGCCGCTTTACAGTCATGCAATCCCGTGAAATCCCATGCAAGAAGCAAGACAAATAGCACAAAGGCATGCGCAGTGCAAGCCCAGCTTGCAAGTTCGTGCAATACTTGCATGAAAGTATTATCGGTCTCGCTTGTTTTTTGTTTCATTGCCAGCGCAAGCCTAGAAGCCGCTTTACAGTCATGCAATCCCGTGAAATTCCATGCAAGAAGCAAGACAAATAACACAAAGGCATGCGCAGTGCAAGCCCAGCTTGCAAGTTCATGCAAGAGACTAGCGTGAAAATATTATCGGTCTCGCCCGTTTTTCGTTGCATTGCAAGCGCAAGTCTAGAAGCCGCTTTACAGTCATGCAATCCCGTGAAATTCCATGCAAGAAGCAAGACAAATAGCACAAAGGCTGCGCAGTGCAAGCCCAGCTTGCAAGTTCATGCAAGAGACGTGCGTGAAAATATTATCGGTCTCGCCCGTTTTTTGTTGCATTGCAAGCGCAAGTCTAGAAGCCGCTTTACAGTCATGCAATCCCGTGAAATTCCATGCAAGAAGCAAGACAAATAGCACAAAGGCATGCGCAGTGCAAGCCCAGCTTGCAAGTTCATGCAAGAGACTAGCGTGAAAATATTATCGGTCTCGCCCGTTTTTCGTTGCATTGCAAGCGCAAGTCTAGAAGCCGCTTTACAGTCATGCAATCCCGTGAAATTCCATGCAAGAAGCAAGACAAATAACACAAAGGCATGCGCAGTGCAAGCCCAGCTTGCAAGTTCATGCAAGAGACTAGCGTGAAAATATTATCGGTCTCGCCCGTTTTTCGTTGCATTGCAAGCGCAAGTCTAGAAGCCGCTTTACAGTCATGCAATCCCGTGAAATTCCATTCAAGAAGCAAGACAAATAACACAAAGGCATGCGCAGTGCAAGCCCAGCTTGCAAGTTCATGCAAGAGACGTGCGTGAAAATATTATCGGTCTCGCCCGTTTTTTGTTGCATTGCAAGCGCAAGTCTAGAAGCCGCTTTACAGTCATGCAATCCCGTGAAATTCCATGCAAGAAGCAAGACAAATAGCACAAAGGCATGCGCAGTGCAAGCCCAGCTTGCAAGTTCATGCAAGAGACTAGCGTGAAAATATTATCGGTCTCGCCCGTTTTTCGTTGCATTGCAAGCGCAAGTCTAGAAGCCGCTTTACAGTCATGCAATCCCGTGAAATTCCATGCAAGAAGCAAGACAAATAACACAAAGGCATGCGCAGTGCAAGCCCAGCTTGCAAGTTCATGCAAGAGACTAGCGTGAAAATATTATCGGTCTCGCCCGTTTTTCGTTGCATTGCAAGCGCAAGTCTAGAAGCCGCTTTACAGTCATGCAATCCCGTGAAATTCCATGCAAGAAG
Source organism: Cryptocephalus moraei (assembly GCA_946251905.1). Lineage (NCBI taxonomy): Eukaryota > Metazoa > Arthropoda > Insecta > Coleoptera > Chrysomelidae > Cryptocephalus > Cryptocephalus moraei. Next base: position 15,456,542 of record OX276465.1, on the reverse strand, counting down.
CAAGACAAATAACACAAAGGCATGCGCAGTGCAAGCCCAGCTTGCAAGTTCATGCAAGAGACTAGCGTGAAAATATTATCGGTCTCGCCCGTTTTTCGTTGCATTGCAAGCGCAAGTCTAGAAGCCGCTTTACAGTCATGCAATCCCGTGAAATTCCATGCAAGAAGCAAGACAAATAACACAAAGGCATGCGCAGTGCAAGCCCAGCTTGCAAGTTCATGCAAGAGACTAGCGTGAAAATATTATCGGTCTCGCCCGTTTTTCGTTGCATTGCAAGCGCAAGTCTAGAAGCCGCTTTACAGTCATGCAATCCCGTGAAATTCCATGCAAGAAGCAAGACAAATAACACAAAGGCATGCGCAGTGCAAGCCCAGCTTGCAAGTTCATGCAAGAGACTAGCGTGAAAATATTATCGGTCTCGCCCGTTTTTCGTTGCATTGCAAGCGCAAGTCTAGAAGCCGCTTTACAGTCATGCAATCCCGTGAAATTCCATGCAAGAAGCAAGACAAATAACACAAAGGCATGCGCAGTGCAAGCCCAGCTTGCAAGTTCATGCAAGAGACTAGCGTGAAAATATTATCGGTCTCGCCCGTTTTTCGTTGCATTGCAAGCGCAAGTCTAGAAGCCGCTTTACAGTCATGCAATCCCGTGAAATTCCATGCAAGAAGCAAGACAAATAACACAAAGGCATGCGCAGTGCAAGCCCAGCTTGCAAGTTCATGCAAGAGACTAGCGTGAAAATATTATCGGTCTCGCCCGTTTTTCGTTGCATTGCAAGCGCAAGTCTAGAAGCCGCTTTACAGTCATGCAATCCCGTGAAATTCCATGCAAGAAGCAAGACAAATAACACAAAGGCATGCGCAGTGCAAGCCCAGCTTGCAAGTTCATGCAAGAGACTAGCGTGAAAATATTATCGGTCTCGCCCGTTTTTCGTTGCATTGCAAGCGCAAGTCTAGAAGCCGCTTTACAGTCATGCAATCCCGTGAAATTCCATGCAAGAAGCAAGACAAATAACACAAAGGCATGCGCAGTGCAAGCCCAGCTTGCAAGTTCATGCAAGAGACTAGCGTGAAAATATTATCGGTCTCGCCCGTTTTTCGTTGCATTGCAAGCGCAAGTCTAGAAGCCGCTTTACAGTCATGCAATCCCGTGAAATTCCATTCAAGAAGCAAGACAAATAACACAAAGGCATGCGCAGTGCAAGCCCAGCTTGCAAGTTCATGAAAGAGACTTGCGTGAAAATATTATCGGTCTCGCTCGTTTTTTGTTGCATTGCCAGCGCAAGCCTAGAAGCCGCTTTACAGTCATGCAATCCCGTGAAATTCCATGCAAGAAGCAAGACAAATAACACAAAGGCATGCGCAGTGCAAGCCCAGCTTGCAAGTTCATGAAAGAGACTTGCGTGAAAATATTATCGGTCTCGCTCGTTTTTTGTTGCATTGCCAGCGCAAGCCTAGAAGCCGCTTTACAGTCATGCAATCCTGTGAAATTCCATGCAAGAAGGAAGACAAATAGCACAAAGGCTGCGCAGTGCAAGCCCAGCTTGCAAGTTCATGCAAGAGACTTGCGTGAAAATATTATCGGTCTCGCTCGTTTTTTGTTGCATTGCCAGCGCAAGTCTAGAAGCCGCTTTAGTCATGCAATCCCGTGAAATTACATTCAAGACGCAAGACAAATGGCACAAAGGCATGCGCAGTGCAAGCCCAGCTTGCAAGAGACTTGCATGAAAATATTATCGGTCTCGCCCGTTTTTTCTTGCATTGCAAGCGCAAGTCTAGGGATAAATTTAGCTACTCTTGTGTGACCAACCGCACAGTCACAGAGATTGGTAGTCTCCTGGTTGGAATTTACAAATTCCTCAGTCAAAAGTATGTTTCCCTTCCTCCTATTCAACCAAGGTCTCGCTCACCACCTTCTTTTTGCCGCTGTCTCTCCATCTGCTTTCAGTAGCAAGGCAGAAACAGCTATAATCGCGCATAATAATAAATAGTTCAAGAAAGTTTGCATTGCGCGGGTATTTAGATATCGAACACCCTTAACCAAAGCACATTACTCGGTACGACTCAAACTCTTCGATTCTAGCTCTACTAAAGACGACTCTACTCTTTCCAGGCTGTACAACGACGTCGGTCACCTGCTAGATGACAAATTCAAGACGGCCTACAACCTGACGTACTACACGATGGGCGGCAGAAAGGAGGTGGACACTTCCCGTTTCCGTCGCGCCATATGGAACTACATCCAGTGCCTGTTTGGTATACGCCACGATGACTACAACTACGGCGAAGTGAACGCCCTGCTCGAACGGTCCCTGAAGGCGTTCATCAAGAGCGCCAGCTGCTACCCGGAGAGGATCACCAAGAAGGATTACGATAGGGTTCTCAGGGAGTTCGAGGATAGCGAAAAGGTAAGATAGGCGTGAAACTTGGCATGGTAGTAAGTGTATGTGAGACCAGCTCATCATCGAAAGTAGTCTATTTTGAAAGCTTGTTTTGAAACTCGTCGCTGTTGCTGTTTAGCATCTTTTCGATGTGGAACTTCCCTGCTTTTCAAGTGGAAAGGTCGTTTAATGACTTTGCACTTAAGAAGGTACCTATATACAAATATAAAATTTTATCAAACAACTTGATCCAAGTACTTGCTTTTGGTTGATATAAGAAATGAATAAGACATGTCCAGTCTCAAAATAAACCTTTTTCGATAAATGACACCACTTCCGTTCAAAGCAGTTGTCAAATTTTGGGCGGACAAACACCATACAGATGAACTGTTTTTAGTTAGGCTTGCCCATTCCTAGTCTTAAAATGAGGATTTTTTGAAAATCAAGATGCTCAAAAGTTTCATCAGTCACTACAAGATCCTTCATAAAGCACAGTTCAAAACTGATGCATATCAAAAACATAGTGCTTGTTCACAATGAGCATAAGCATAAGACCTACATAAGACATAATATCTACATAGTACGTAAAACCTACATTACGCAAAAAGTTGTTCAGAATGAACACAGAACATTGTATGTTTATATTAAAACTGCGCATGCGCTTTGTACGGTTGGTAAAGAAATATCCTACAAAATGGGCACATAACCCCTTATTTTGAGTTTTATTTATAGTTTAAAACCTACAAAGCAAAAATAAACGTCATTTACCTTCGGACCATACCTTTACCATACACCTTTACTTACCTCAAGTTTTCAAAACGTGTTAACCTTACTTTTTCACACTCCTACAATAACACTACTACCAACCTAATATTAAATCCCCCAAACAAAATGAGGCAAAGCTGAATTTATTTCAACTTTAAACAGACATAAGCATAATTCTTACGTCATTCATTGTGAACACTACTGTTCTTCGCCTACTTCCCAACTTTATGTTTTATGTATTCGTTATGTAGGTCTTATTTGTGAACAAGCACTTACATTGAAATGTTATGTTACCCATCGGTGTCATCAATCATCACTTAATACATAACCTGAGTGATCATTTCAATTTTAAATCTCAATTTCAGGTTCACGTTAATCTCATGGTGTTAGAGTCGAGAATGCAGGCGGAACTGATGTATGCCCTGAGGACTGTCAACCGCTACATGACAAATTAGTCTGCGTTATAACATTTTATTTTTAATAATACGAAGAATATTGGAAAAACAAACCAGACTTAACGATTTATTCGGAAATGTAATTGGGCGTCTTATAGGGGAGCGAGGGAGAGAGAAAGATAGATAAGCGGATAGTTTGTTTTTTGATGAATCACAGAATTGTTACTTCCCCCACGAATTAGTGTTAATGTGAAGGATTAGCTTACGTTCAAATATTGACCAGAACGGATTAGTTATAGGGCTGAAATTGAAATATGTACAATCAGCCATTCATATTCAAAAAAATTGTACTGATTACACAAGCTCTTGGTTTAGCAATGGTTTTCTACCGATGATTATTTCTATGATTATATGTATTAAAAGGAAAATGAATATTAAGTGATTCAAGACATACTGATCATTTTGGAACACTGAACTACTCTCCTAAATATGTTGCTAGATTTAATTTACATTCTTTTACCAATTTCTTATATCAGTTGGTTACCCCTAAATTCTACAGCAAAACTAATCCGTTCAGAGATTTAAGTGTAAATAGTTTTTAAAGTGGACCATGCAAGAACATTAATAACAATATTTGTTTCCAGCAAGATGATTTTATTGTTGTGGAAAGAAAATGCCTTTGTCTTAGTTTTATCAAATTTTCCACGATTTAAACCTTTACAAATTGCTTTTGTAAAAGTTGAGAAGGTTTAGGTTTTTCATTGCAGAAATATATAAATTCATTTTCCGCAAAAGACGAAGGTGTTTTTCTTATAAAGGTAAAATTTACTTTTGGGCCTAATGTTCAACCCTATGAGATGAGACTCAGTTGATTCGACAGGTGCTAACTAACACTGTGACGAACTATACAACTTATTTTGATTACATTGTTCTTCCTTGTACGAAAATATGGTTCTAATAACTGACCAAACATGTATGTACATACTTATATATGTTGATATTTTTATAGTAATTTTTTACGATTCCTACTGGATCACATAATATATATATTTAGAGTTTCTATATTTGAGATGAACTAAATATTATGCTTAAAAATTTATTAATTTTGCGAAATTGTTTATGTGTATATATATATAATAGAAAGGAACACTTGTAAATAACTTGGGAGAAGCTACCGAAAATTATACATTTTATGTGTATATAATAAATACAAATATTTTATACATACACTTAATGCCGATTCAAAAATGGAGTTACCCGTCTTTGATTTACGATTTAGTGTAGTTTTCAAGGCAGTGAAACTGAATCCAATTTAACAATTTTAGCTTACAAAAGCTGTTTTGAATCAAAAATTTAAACGGTTTATCTCTGCTCGTGTTTTTGATCTCAGTATTAATTAATTTTGTTCTTTTACTGCCATATATATCTTCTAAATTTGGAAATTTCATTTTAGTGTTAACAAATCGCAAATGATTATTTAACACACTCGCGCAATTATGAAATGAAGAACTTTAATTTCTCATGTAGTATTTATAGACGAGGCAAATATGGAAGTACTTCCTGTTAATCTCATAATGTACTGTGATCTTTATATAACCACGCACAGGATAGTTAAATGAAGACGAGACCATATGTTAAAAATAGTTGTGTATGTATGTGAAGCTATTTTTAAGATGTGGATCTTACCCTCTTTGTACTCATGGGGTGGCTCTTTTGAAGAATATAAGGAAAGTTTATTTTAGTTTGGAATACTAAGTTACCAAATCGGTTTTGCCTATTTCTCTCTTATGAGCAGATAAAGAGTTGCTCCATAGACCTACAATATCGAGCATATTTGCCTTATAATTAAGTGGCCATATAGATTGGATATTAAATTCATAAGCAAGAAAAAAAGATAAATGAAGAAAGTACAAATTTGTGATGTGTAATTCGATTTCATAATTGTCTTTCGGCGGAGAGAATGCATATAAAAATTGTTCAGGAGGTCACGTTATGAAATCTACAGTTGTGATATTTACTTGTATGTGATTAATGTATAAATTTCTAGACTTATTTCAGATTTTAAATATATAGTTTTGTTGATGTTTAACATTAGAGTTTTAGCGAGAGATGTTTTACTTTATTAATCTGTTTCAAATAAAGATAAACTACACAGGCTCAGCGTTTTTTATTTTTATTCTCTTATGCCTAATATAAAAATACTTACAAAGTAAACAGTCTTTACCTTCATTACACATGCTTTTTAGCATGCGACATCATCGTGGACCTGGAGACGAACCCTTTGCCGCACGTCTCGCAAGAATAGGGTCTCTCGCCTGTATGCAGCCTCCTATGGATCGCCATCGTGGTAAATTGAGTGAACGATTGGCCACACAAATCACAGCTAAAATAAAGGCACATTATTATAACTCGAGAAATACAATGTGTATGATTGTCATCTAGTTGGCGTTGGAATTTCTGTGCATGTAATTTTTGATGTGCCGCGCTCTATTTATTGTGAAACTGGCAATCAGTACTGCTGGTACATAACGGTCCTTTTCAGGGCCAAAACAAATACTACAAATAGACAAATACTCAGAATTCGTTTTCTTTTGACAGAGATAGAAAAACCAGAAGTTAAAAGAGGTTAAGTAGCTTATTTTGAGGTTATGTATAGCTAGTAGAAACTCCTATTTTCGCAAGGCGGGTTCTTTTATTCTACATGGGAATTCCACAGCCGACTAGATGACAATCATTTTGAAACACACTATACTATTTAAACGCATTGAGTGCTGCTAGGATTTTATGGCGCTGGAGCTGGACTTGTTCATTACTTCGAAGAGTATTGGCATATTCTTAATTTTGTAATGTGTTGGGACATTTCGAAAATTCCTGAGTCTTACTTAATTTCAACAAGGAAGTATCAATAAAATTCAAGTAAAACTTAGAAAATTGGCCTTTTGATTATAAGTTATTCATGTTATTCTCCACTTAAATCTTAAAGGATGCAAACGAGCATGAGTAATCTAGATAATGTATCAAGTAGCATCAGTAATAAAATTCAAGTACCCATTTATAAACTAAAGGCCAATTTTCTGTCATTCCTATTGGCCTAACCCACGTCAAAAGACTAATATATTACGAAAAAGAAAGTGTTTTAAACGAATTTTGGCCATTTTCTCTGACTTTCTTTTCTCTAAACCACATCCTTACCCGTACGGTCTCTCTCCTGTATGCGACCGCCTGTGGCATCGTAAGGCGTCCCGTCTCGCAAACGCCTTACCGCACATCTCACACACGTAAGACTTCTCGCCGGTATGCATGGTGGAGTGTATCTTGAGATCGACTCGAGTCAGGAACCCTTTACCACAGACCTGAAAAAATAACCTTCAAACATAAACCTTAGTGAAATAAAAGTCTTGTAAATACCTCACAAATGAATGGTTTCTCTCCTGTGTGTATCCGAAGGTGTGTCTGTAAGTAACTCTTCGAGACGAATAATTTATTGCATATCTTGCAAGAATACTTTCTATTGTCCAAGCCTGTATGCGTCTTTTGATGAGCCCTGCATAACCCTACGAGAAAATAAAACAACATAAAATATCTCTGTGGAAAAGGATCCAAAAAACAAAGAAAGTTGAGTAAAGCTTAATTTATCATTCTTTTAGGTGAAACCTATAAAAATATAATAAACTCTACAACGCCAACAGTAAGTCTGAAATTCAGTTAAATGACACACTACTTGTACACAGGCAGAACGCCTTTTATTGTCACACTGTTGACAGTTTTTCACTGTTGGTATTTTTTAAATTAAATTCAGAATAGATCATATGCGACTAGGGCAGGTAATTGGAGAAAATCCAGTAAATTTCGCAACACCGCCTAAGAAGCGTACATGACATGGTGAAATACCCCCCTTAATATACATACTATTTATTGTGAAAACTCAGAAGTAGGTCAATTTGCCCTATGGAGTGCCAAGTTGTTTAGAATTGATTGGCGTTCTAAAGTTTATATTATATTTCTATTGTTAGACCTCAAAAATAGTGTTTAGAGATTTTTGCCAATCAATGTTTATATCCAGAGATCCTCGAATGTATTTGAATTTACCTTTTGTAATAAAACCCCGTCCACATATATCGCAGATATATGGTTTAACTCCTAAATGCCTGTTCGTATGATCCAACAAAGACTGTTTCGTCTTAAAGTTCTGACCGCAAGTCGTACAAGGGAAAGGTCTGTCGCTAGAATGGACCCTCTGGTGCGCCAACAGGTAACTCTTGCACTGGAACCCTTTCCCGCAGGTAGGACAGGAGAGATCGTATTTACCTGAATTTTAAATTGCCATATTTTAGATTAATATATATAATAAGTGAAAATGTACATCAGTCTATTAGACTAATTTTGTCCTCAACTGCTGAGAACTTCTTCAGGAGTCATGTGGGATTTTCCAAATTATTTGTGATCGACTCATGTATTGACTGGAATGCCGACCTCTTTTGGTCATTGAGCCATATTTCTGTGAAAGTCTTAATTTGTTTTCCACCAGTTCCAAGGAATTACTAATTATAATCCCCTCTTCCTTCTCATTGAAGTCTTAACCGGCCTAGCCAACCCACTCCAGAAAACATCCAGGACGTCACTTTGGATTCGTATGACATTTTAGTGAGTCTCTTTCTTTAGAATATGGGGCAGCTCTAAAGAAGAATGGATACTTGGAGAAAGAAATCAGAAGAGCGACACACCTTAGAAGACAGCCAAAACGCCATAGGAAGAAATACAAGAGAAGGTACCACATATTTGCCATAGATCAGAGGAGTCACAGACAGAGAAAAGTACTGTATGAAAATAATGTTTAAATCGATAAGAAAAATAGCAGGAAGCCCAAGGTCAACAATAGACAAGAAAAGAAATGGAAGATCAGCACGAGACTCTAAGAACACTGATGGAAAAATCAATGGTAGCTGAATATGCACTAATGGAGGGCAATCACAAAACATTATTTGTCGAAACCCAGTTAATAGACAAAACAAGCCACTATTACACTCACTTATATAGAGAGGCCAAGGAAATCCCCACATACAAAAATAACATTCAAAACTAATCAAAACCATTGGGTTAACCACCATCATAACCAGAAGGAAGAAGGTATTATAATTAGTAAGTACTGGAAACCAGTGAAAAACAAATTAGGACCACAGAAACAAGGCTTAATTAGGAGGGCAACATTCCAGTTAATAACATTAGTCGACTGCCAACAGTAGGAAGAATACTCCAAATTATTTCATCACTCCCAAGATAATCTCCAGAGCTGAGGACGAAATATCGTGACAAAAGCAGTTACTAGCTCATAGCCTAATAGCCTGAATAATGTATGTTTTTCAGTTGACACGTCGTGAAAGCCTACAAAATATAGAACAACTTACCATTACAGTTAAAAGTTATTAGGGCTCAAAATAAGAGTAATACACACTGATGAAGTTGTTAAACTTTACTAGGCATTACTTAGCTTAACCAAGAAGATTCTTAGATTTAGACTTTGACATTTAATCAGAATGGATTAAATGTACTTTTCGGATGATTAAAATTATACCTGTATGTTTGGCTTCATGTTGAGTCAATCCGATTTTTGATCTGAACGCCTTATCGCAGGATTTACACTGATAAGGTTTCTCGCCAGTGTGCTTCCTCATATGCTCTATCAATTTATAGTTGGTCTTATACATTTTGCCACACTCCTCGCAAACTTTAGAAGAACCACTCCTTTTCTTCTCGTCTTTGTTGGCATCTTTCTCAAAACTATCCTCCGTGTTAACCTCCTCCTCTGGAGGATCGCCTTCGCTATCCACTAGTTGAACTTTCTGCTCTTCTGAAGTCTGCACAGATAATAACCGTTACGGATATAGATATTGCGGTAAATTTCCAGTTCTGCCACTTCTCCTATTTTTCGCAATTTTTCTCGAATTATAGCAGAAAATCACTATTTAGAATTGTTTCTACAGGAAGTAATCAACGCACCTAAGGGATAGTGGAGTAAAAAAAGGGTGTTGGGTGGGGTAATGGGTCGCCCTGTATGTCCGTAGAACGGTGTGCGGTACGAGTCGAAGTGTGAATTGTGACTGTTAAAGTGGATGCGACGTTGCCAAGCGTCGCTCCAAGTATGATTATCTGGGAATCGGGCTCAGTGAGGGGGGGGGGGGGGGGACTTTGAAAATGAATGACGTAACGGAGGATGACGAACAAACGGAGAAGTGACCGAGAAAGGGAAGTTACACGAGTAAGCCCAGAAGGAGAAATGCATTCAAGGGGGCAAGGAAAATCCTTGTACTTACGAAATCTTGTAGGCGGGTGGAAATAGTTCCCCAGGTAGCGTCCAGAAATGATCCAGGCGTAGAGTGTCACTTGGGTATTGCGCGGAAGATGGTGACAAAGCACTATGGCGGCATAGGAAGCCTAATAACTCGTTCATGTTTACGGCGATGTCGTTGAAATAATTGCGGACGTCGGCCCGACTTACACTGCACGAGGGGATGTTCCGACGCAATCCGGAGGCTTCGAGTTCGAATTCGCTGCTTTGACGCGACTTGGAAGGCGTTGGTTTCGACATTTCGAACGTAAAGTAAGCGCGCGTCCCGAAGCGAAGAGAACATGTGCCCCACACACACACACACACACACACAAGTGGTGCGCTTAAGGGACGACGGTCGAAGCGAGTAGGGTGGCATTGTTTATGTTATCGGACCAATTAGGAACGCCCGCCAATGAGGCTGTGATTCGCAACCGAATTGAGGAAGAGCTCGAGGACGGCGATGGGATCTCTCCGCGTCAGCATGGCTTTCATAGAGGGCGTTCGACGATCACGGCTATGCGTAATCTGTCCGACGCGGTAGACCGTGACCATAAGTGGGCCGTGATGCTGACGATCGATATCGCGAACGCATTCAACACCGCTTCTTGGAAGCATATTGTGGAGGCCATGAGGAACGGAGGGATCTCGCCCTACCTCGTCGTCCTCGTCGAACAGTTCCTGTTCGACAGGAAGATTGTCGTTTACCCGGGCAAATCACACAGAACCAACACCGGAGTTCCGCAGGGGTCTGTCCTGGGTCCCACCCTGTGGAAGATCCTCTTCGATGGGGTGCTCGGGATTGAACTTCCTGCGGACACGAGTATAATCGCGTACGCTGATGATCTCGCCATCGTCACGTGTGCGGAAACAGTAGCTGATGTACAGAGACATCTCGACGGAGCATACAGGGCGGTCGATCGGTGGATGACCGATCATCGTCTGAGGATAGCCGCCAAGAAAACTCAGGCTTTGGTGCTGAAAGGACCGCGGAGAGGGCGTCGTTTCACACTTCACGTCGGTGATATCGACGTTGAAACGAGTCCGACCGTCCGATATCTAGGCGTCACGTTGGCGGAGGGTTTCCGCTACGATGTGCACGTTTCGGATGTCATACGGCGGGCGGACGAACGGAATGGTGCCCTCATGAGACTGATGCCCAACCTGGGGGGACCGAGCGGCAGGAAGAGGGAGGTATTAGCTCTGGTGGCGCAGTCGATCCTGCTCTACGCGGCGCCGATCTGGTGTGGAATTTTAGATGTAGGGAAATACAGATCGAAGATGGAGAGCTGTCAACGGAGGACCCTGCTTCGAGTCACGAGTGCGTATCGCACCGCGGCCACGGCGGGCCTACAGATCATCGCGGCCGTCCCGCCGATAGACCTTCTGGCGAAACAGCGTCGCTTCTTGCACAACATCGGCGGAGGTGCCCTCCCCAGCAGGAGGCGAATGGCCTCGGAGAGAACGATCAGGGAGTGGCAGCGACGTTGGGACCGTAACACTGAGACGGCGCAATGGACGAAGACCCTGATTCCAGACGTGGGTAAGTGGACGCGGTGCAAGCATCGCTCCCATAACCATTGGATAGTCCAATTTCTGACGGGACACGGGTCCTTCGGCACTTATCTGTATAGAATCGGGAAAGCTGAGAGTGACAGATGTAGATGTGGGGCTGTGGATTCGCCTGAACACGCGGTCTTGCATTGTCCGCTGTGGGAATCACACACTGTTGCTCTCAGGAGATCGATGACGACACCGTGGACGCCTGAGAACATCGTTTCCGAGATGCTCGAGGATCGGCGTATGTGGAACATCGGCTGCAGAGCTATTACCTCCCTAATGAAGAAAAAATACGAAGAGGAGATCAATCCGAGGCGGCTCAGGATCGTTTTACAGCGAATCTGACGGGTGCCGCAAAATAGATAGCGTTTAAGACACCGCAAGACCCGAACCCCTAATCGGCATTTGATGCCGGACGGGGGACGTAGGGCAACAGGAACCGACCATCGTTCCTGTCATCAGCGTCCATCCTGCTACACTTGAGCGGCCATGTGGAGCTACGTCCAGAGAGGATTATCCTACGTGGTGCAGCGACGCCAGAGATCCCCCGCGAGGACCAGAAGACCGTCCGAGCCGGTGAGGGCACGCAGGAATCCGCCCCCGGTGAACTGACACGACACGGTGTTTATTGCCCGTGCTCGATGTCGTGTGCCAAGTCGTGAGGAGAAAAAAAAAGGAACGCCCGCCAGGGCGTTGTCCATTGACATATTAGCGGTACACATCAAGTGGCAAGAAGGATGGTTACCTGTAACCGTGAGGAGTGAACAGGTGATCTGCGCAGGGTTGCCACGTGTACCCGCTGAATTTCCTGGACGTGCGAAGGCGAACAAAGAAGTGGTGATGGCTTGGAACGAATTTTGCGACGTTATCAGCGGTATATCAGTGAAATTGAACTGCCTGATGCGACAGATTCTCCGTTTTGGGCTACGGTGATCGGCGCTATATTGCAGCCGTCTGCTACCAAAATGGTATCGCACCTAATATTGTGGAGAGAGCATCGTGGATGAATGTACATTGTGCGGAAGCTGAAGTGAGGAAGATAATAGAGTTGTTCAAGTACTGGGACGCGCTTGGAGTCGTGGGCCGGGAGAGGCGAAGTAGATACAACGCTTACGATATCGTAATCGGTAGGATATGCGATTTGAATGGAACTATAGTAACAAGAGATATAGGGAGACGGAGCCGAGGTCGTGTTTGAACAGAACGGCATCGTCGCAAACGGGATGGATGAGTATCTTGAGAAGTGTGGCGCAAGCGCACGAACGATATCCGTGTAGTAACCGTGACGTGTCTGGCGAAAAGCAAGCGTTCGAAATGGAGGCAAGAGACGGGAGCGTACGAAGAATTCTCGTACTAGGTAACTGACAATGACAAATTTTTTTTCGGCAAATCCTGCCGGAGGTACGCGGAATGTATTGAGGGGTAGGCGAGAAGCGGACTGTGAGAGTTTGGTAAGGTTCTGTAACTCACGCACAGAAGTGGCAGATCTGAACACTGACCGATATTGCTATATTAGCGGGTCATTAATCATAACAATAATTTAAATTACTTACTTCTGTGGTATCCTCCACATTTCTCTGATGTTTTTTTCTATGTGCATTCAATAGCTCTCCATTTGTAAATCCAGCAAAACAACCGTCGCACTTCAACAGATGAGATTCAAAATGCGCTTGATACTCTGATTTCTCCTTAGAAGAAAAACCACAGTCGTTACAATAAAAAGAACTGTCAACGGCATTATTCCCAAGAATCCTTTCAGGCTCTTCACTGATATTATTAACCTCACTAAAAATGTTTCTTGTTGGTTCAGATTGATTACTATTGCTGTCTTCTTTCTTGAGATGTTCTAGATTGTACCTGTCGTTCCTCTCCTGGTAGCTACTAAGGAACCGGATATCATTCAAGTTCAACTCCTCCTGGGCCATTTTTGTATCTTCATATTTGATCACGCCGGAATTGTTGGGCAGAGTTCCAGCGAGGAAGAACAAATTAGCAGGATTCTTCTGTAAAACACAGCATTGTTTTAATAAGAATCACATATTTCAATACAAGAACCATGGCATATTTAAATTGAAAATACCGAATATTAAATCAGGTTTCAATGAGATCCTAGAGTCGAACAAGGCATAGTGATTTGCATTTCGACGTCCCATAATGTACTCACGAAGTTACTATTTATTTTAAATTATTTGTACATAATATTGTAATTTGTGACTAAGACTCTTAAGAAAACCATATTCTATTATGAGTCTTAATTTTCTCATTTTGGCCGTTGAAAGTGGCTGCTAGCTTCAAACTGGTAAACAATTCAATGTGGTTAAAAACGAAAGTGGAAGATGTGGAAAGAGTTCTAAAATAGTAGTGGACTGGACGTTTGGCTTGCAAACAACACAACAAATGGACAAGGATAACATTGGAATGAAGACCGCACCTGTACAAAATACAAAGAGGAATGCTAACTACCAAATGTACCAGATGGTAAGATACAGTAGCAACACACTGTACAGAGAGAAATGGAAACAACCAAAGAATGTACACATCCAGCGGTGAATGAGAAAGGCTTATTGTGATCGAACGTGGAAATTTCTTACATTTTTCCCACTGTGGATATCCGAAGTGTCTATTAAATCCTGCTCCTGAACGGAGCTCAACCCTTGACTGGAACTCTCCTGCTCGGTCAACCCGTGTCCGTTCAAATCGATGCTGTCCAAGGAGTGCGAGCTCAGGTCCATGCCGTGCTGGTTCAGCATCAACTGATACTCGCTGCAGTCAGCGATCTGCGAGAGATTAATCTCGGGCACGACGTTCTCCATGCAGTGGTAGTTCGCCAGCTGGCCGTTCTGCACCATGATCAGCTCGCTGTTGTCCAACGGGAGGCTCGTCTGGTCGTGATGGTCGAAGGATGAGTGGCCGGAGATGATCTCCTTGTACAGTTCTATGAGGAGTCGCTCCGTGTGGACGGTGCGTTCACGGAAGTCAAAGAACAGCTCCAATTTGTACAAGCAGCTCTCGCAGATCATCTTTGGCAGCTCGTCGGCCTCGTGGACCTTAAAAAATTGAAATATGAATAAACTTAGATGTACCTAATCTAGTTTCTTTATTAGTGTTTAAATACTTTCTATTGTGAGGTTACTGATGATTATCATTTACTACGTGGCTGGCTGGTAATTTTAATGTACTATCCAATGGTAGAAAGAGCCATTTTTGTCTGGTTTGAAAATTGTGTATGTAGGTGCTGCATTAAATTATACGATTTACTGAAAGTGTGTGTTGAAATTTCTACTAACAGTAAGTTTAAAATGCAATACAGTGAATAACGGTTCTTCTCAAACTGCCTCTGAATAAATTTTTCCTGAACTGGAAGCAACTTTATAATTTTGTTGGAATTTGTGGAAATTTTAAATTTACTTAAAGAGTTACAATCATTACAACTCAACTGAGGACCTTGACTGGAGAAAATATATTTTCACCTTTACCTAAATGAATTAAGCAAAAATTTTTGACCATTAAATTGAGGTCACAACCTTTTAAATTAATGTAGGCCTAGCAGAATACTTAATAAGTGGGAGTAACACATATAAACAACCAGCCTGGAAATTGATTAAAAGTGAGTAGTTACAATTCAGGTTGAGGTAGATTTCAATAAAACAATGATAGTTTCGTAAGTTACAAGAACATTAACTTTAAATAAGTTACTTTTAAAGTTTAAGTGCATTAGGGTAGATGGGCAATGGCCATAGTGACCACCCCCATGCCCTATTTAAAAAATAACAAATAATAAATGGAAACCTTTATAGGTAGACAGTTGTCGATCTTTCTGCTGATTTGTCGGATGTTTCCCTCATTTTCAAATATGTGTATCGCCAAAACCATGGTTGTCCTGGTCGCGCAAAGCCTGCAAAGCTCCTCGTATTTTGTATTCTCCACGGTCGCCGTCATAGTCAAAATATCGCATAATCCGCCCTCGAAAGGGAGTCGAGTAGATTGTCGAGTAATGGAATGTCAAGTGAGATGTGCATCAAGAACTTTTTCAGGAAAATGCATTTAAAAGAGGACTCCTAACAATTTACAACACAACCGCAGGCAGAATAAACGATGTTTTGACACAGAACCGACAGAACACAGATCACAGAACTAGTTTTGACATGGGACAAAAAGCTCAACCCACAGAACAACTAAATACCATAGATCCTTTAGCACCTGGATTGTGTATTGCCTATACTTGTGTATAGAAAGCCAGGTGATAACGTGTCCAACCTGGTTCAATCAAAAGTAATTAGAGGAATTTTAAATTAGAAAATAAAAATACTTTGTACAGAAGTAATAAACTACATTTTCTATTTAGCATTATTTTTACATTTTTATGTTTTAAATAGCATGTACTTGATTTTTTAAAACAACAGCATCTTTTTCGACAATGCACTGCTGTAATGCATTTTGATGTATTACCGACGATAATTTTTAACGATTATTACAATATTTACGTTAGGTAATGTAGGTATTAATTTTCGAGAATAGAAAATAAAATCGCAATTACATGATATAATACACACCTATTATTTACATTTCATATAAGATAAGAAACCTTATAATATGTAGGTACATATGTACTTTGATACATGTGTAGATACTTAACTCTTAACAATAAGTCAAAAGTGCGATGAAGTAACTTTCTTATTATTTTTGCATTTCCACTTACCATCACTAATTATCGCGATAAGTACGTAAACACCTCACGGTGTTTATTTTTAGTAAAATTAAAATTTGATCTGATAAAGTAATATATAGATTAAAGTACATACTGGCTTTAAGAGAGAGTGTCAACAACTGGGTTCTAGGTACTAAGTCTCTAATGACTAATTGATTTGAATATTCGAGGTGTTGAAGTACTTATTATTGAGTACTTGAAGTACTCGAGAGTATTTATTACAATTTTTTTCATAATTTAATGTGGAATTAGTAATAAAACTGCGCAGTCATTTTAATTACTAGAAGCAAAATATTTACAATGACAATTTATAAATTATACGTAATGATGTGGCTAAAAACTCAGTTTCGACCTGAATGTTGGTTTAATGAATTTAATTGTCATAGAATTACTTGCTTAATGTAAATTTCCAGTGAAGGTATTTTATAGTCAATAAATATTTATAATATAATAAATGCATAATTATTACAAAACATTAATTTGTTATATTGAAAAATGTAATTTTTTAAAGTGTAGAATTATTATTAGTACCGTTTCAAACATATTGTTTGATACTGATATATCGAGTCTAGCGTAAATTTTCCTCCAAATGATTTATGAGTTCGTTTGTTCTAAGTTTAATTGAGGTAATTTATTTGTTTGATGTTTTATTAATATTGCATAAACTAGATCATATTTTTCCATTGCTTCTCTCAAAAACGAAAAGTGGCAATTTTCTTATAAATAACATTGAACACTGAGAGATTGGATATTAACTTGCTTCTTGCAATATGTAATGGTATTCAAAATCTATAAAAATTGCAATATTTTTAAAGTGATGTAGTTTAGTACATATGTAAATTACACCTTAAATTTGCAATTTTGTCTATACACAAAATGTATATAACATTGTACATTGTTCAGTGAGTATGTAGAGTTCAACAAAAAATTATTCAAAAACCAATTTAATGAAAACCTTGCGATTTTTGTAATGACGTTGCACCCATAGTCATAAAGAAATATTTCATTTACATATTGCAAATGGAATATATACATTGCATGTTTACCATTGGAGAGCTTGGCGGCCATATTGATGGTCAGTGTTGTTAAAATTACTTCACAGTAAGTAATTAATTACAATTACACAATATGCGATTGTAATTGCAATTACAATTACAATTACATTTTGTTTACCCAATTACAAGTTTGAAGTTGCTTTGGGAGATGCACTGATTAAGCCGTCATTACTACCAACACATACTTGACACTTTGCAATTATTTTTTCTTCATTGCTAGAAACTACATGGAAAAGCCCGCAGCTTAAAACAAGTGGAAGTTTTTCGATGTTCATCATGCTTTACTTGTCACAGTTGTCGGGTACGAGCCACAATAAGAAATGACGACAAATTCTCTTTTAAACAAATAAATAAGGGCATGAAGGAACACCCAATCAGAAAAGACCTCTGAGAGGGTAAAATGTTGTAAACAACCATCCCCAACAATCATCCGAAATGAGCCGTTTCCTAGAAACACGACCCTAATAAGATAGTTAAAGAAAATCGTTAATGCTAATCACTGGTTGGGACAGGGATAGAGTTGCGGCAAAGAAACCAGGTAGTCAGAACCCACAATAAGCAACTTTAAGATACTTACATATTACCTACTAAAAATATTTAAAAGCACTTTTGTAGAATGTAATTGTGAAAAGTAATTGAAAATGTAATTGTAATTGTACCGAAACGAGTAATTGAATTACTATTTAAATTGGAAAGCAAGTAATTAATTACTCCTTCAATTACAATGAAAGTAATTCAATTACTTTTTCAAGTAATTGTAATTAAGTACTTAACAACACTGTTGGTGGTATTATGTTTACAGTAAAATTTCAACACTAACTACTTTACATCATATTCCCTCTAATGATTTCTATATGTCGATAGTGATAAGATGACTTTCATAAACTTATTAGGTTATTAGTTTTAAGCAATGACGTGTTTTATAGGTATGTAATTTTTACATAAAATCAAAATATAACATTGTAAATTTCCAATAAGTGAGTTTATATAGGGTTCAACAAAAATTCGTTATCATTTTATATGTATTTCATAGCTGATATGACATGTGAATTGCCCTACTAATCCATTAATTGTTCATTGCTGCAAATTTTGCTAAAAAATCATTTTATCGTATGATTTCGCAGCAATTTTTTATCTCGTACGGTATACATAGATATGCGCGCCTCGCTCGCGCTCATTGCTTCAATTCGGATCATATATGGGGAACTAAAGGTCAAGTATAACATCCTATGTTATATAAACGGTGTCATTACTCATTCGTGTCATTATTAGTGTGAGTAGCAACGTTGACGATACGAGTTAAACTCGACTAATCTCACGCAGTGTCAATTAAGATGACTCATCAAGCTCTGGATCCCGAATGGATCCTGGATAAGTCGGAGTCAGGGCCGCTGATCTGGAGGAGGGACTCTAAAGATGCAAGGTACGTAGAGGAACCCGTTGAACCTGAAGAGCTTCTATTGCCATTCCTAGCTGCGCATATCCTTTTCTAATCAACTCTAGCTTCTATGCTGTAGAAAAGGATGGAGCTAGGAGTAACAAGAGTGATGGTCAGTGCGCAATTATTAGATTACGAAGCGTTTGGTAGGAACGTGCTCAGACATTTCTTGCCGAAAATGGCGGGTGTTCAGAGCAAAGTACATTAAGCCACCGGGTCGGCCAATGAACAGAGACGTTGAAAACTACGAAATACAACAATTTTCAATTATCTGGGATGGGAGTTTCGAATTTCCTTGAAGTTACATTTGAAAATTAGCCAGATCCACTCGAACCTCTAATAGTGTTCTCCACAAAACATATATTATTTAGTATTATTACATTTATCAGTGTAAATTCAGTGCACAGATTCAGTGCATATATACAGCGCGTGATCACAGGTACTACATCTCACGAAATAATAGTCCAGGAGCTTTGGGGGAAATCTTGTGAAGGAACTTGAATTTCACTAAAACATTTGACTTGCTTATGAAAATTTGTCAATGTCTAAGAATTTCACCTCATGTTTCTTTGTCCTCTTTACATTTAAAAAAAAGTGTATTTTATTAAAATCATCACACATTGTGTGTTTCACCTGTTATTTCAAAACTCTTTGGTAAAATTTTTACAAGACGTTTTTAAATTATTGTTTCAATAATTCTTCAATTACCTACGTTTTTAACTTACACACCTGTTTATTTATTTCAGAGTTACGTTCCGTTATGACGTGGAAATCAAGGAATTCCAGAGGGGACCCTACGAAATGGAAGACGATTCGGACGAATGTAGAGATGTAATTGGCATGAGTTTAACCTCCATAATATGCATCGCCATAACTCTTGTTCTACCTCTCTACGCACTGAGTGGAAAGTATTGAGAAGATATCGAAATGGGGAGCGTGGCTTGATGCCTCTAGAATTTATGTCAAAAGTGAATGATCGTGTAAACTTTTAACGCCAGATGAATGTGTACGTGTATCTGAATATTGAATGTGATATTAATTTATAAGAATTCTACTGATAATCTCAATATACCCACTTTTTTTTAATAAAAATGTATTTCTATATGATTTTTTTTGTATAACTTAGGTGCCTTAATGTATCCAAAAAGTCACAGAAGAATCAAAGTAGTCACAGAGTGATTGAACGAAATTGTGTAAACAAAAACTAAATTTGGAATAAGACTTATTCGTATTCAGCTAAATAAGCTATCTAACTTGATTTTCTTCGACTAACTTTTTGATTTGAGCTTTCCTCTACACATTTTTCTCTTTATACTGAGGGGCAGTGTTGTTAAAAATACTTCTTACAAAATGTATTTACTTGTATTTTAAATACTTCTCTGGACAATGTATTTAAAATACATATAACAAGTATTTCGTTTTTGTATTTAAACAGTATTTAAAGTTGTAAATTATTCTTAATTGCAGCAATGTTAAGCATAACCCCAGGAGCTTAGAATTCCTATTATTTTCTTCGTGAAATTGTTGAAATTATTAAATTTTTGAAATTTCTAAACGAATTTAAGAAAATGGAATCTAATTTCTAATGGAAACTTTCTAATGAAGTTCTAAAATCTTTGTTTTATTGCCCGAAGTTGTGAAGTTTTCAATTATTTTCAAAATACCTAAGGTATTTGTATCGAAAAGCCTCAAATACATAGGCTGACTTTTATACACTAAACCTAAGTTTATGGTTTTAACACTTAAAACAATCTCAAAAAGTGTTAGGAATGATTTTCTTTGCTTCATGAAATCGTAAAATTTTTGCAATTTTCCGAAATTTACCAACTACTTTGTAAACAAGTGTTTAGAAATTGAAGTGATACTTCAAAACACAACAGGCTAATGTAAGTTTTAAACTTCTAAAAAACAATCCCACGGCAAAGATATCGACACATTAGACACTTTACTTTTTAACTTGATCTAACGAAGTAGCTAATTAAAAAACTTCATTAGTTACTTTTCCAACTTCATATATGGCAGTTCAAGTTATTTCTGTTGCATTAAAGTTGTCATAAGTTCTTTAGAAGCTCCTTAACCTTAAAAATTGTTTTACAATGTCACAGCTTTTTTTAAAAACTTTATGAATTGTACACCTTCGTTAAGATAATCGCAACTCCTTTAAAAGTGTCGTAGGATCATTATAACTGTGACAATTAGCTTCAAAATAAGCATGTAAGTACATAAACCAAAATGTAAATACAAATGAACAGCCGGAAATATGCTCAAAAAATGTGATAAAAATGCAAATAATGGATCTTAACATTGCCCAAAAATGTATTTGAACTACTGTATTTAAAATGTCAGAAGAAATGTATTTTAAATACACAGTAAATACAAATTAAGCTTATGTATTTAACTATGTATTTAAATACACTAAATACATGTATTTAAATACTTAACAACACTGCTGAGGAGATTCGAACAAACCAGAAAACCCAATTTAAAATTGATCAGGCGTCTTCAATTTTTTCATTTGACTCATTTCAATTGTATTTCATTACTCAGTAATAACAAAATTTGTACATTCATAAAATTCTCGGTATTACCTATTTGTTTACGGTTCAATTTATAGATTATTTTTCGATATAATTTGCACTCGTGTTTCAATATCCATAGGTACTCGTATTTTGCGACAAACACCGATAACAAGTTGATTACAAAATTCTAAGTACAGGTAACACACAAATTTCGCGTAATAATATGTTTATGAAATAAGAACGATGAACAGAAAATAATTAAAATTATTGCAAAAAATGAGAAGTCAAATACAGTATAAGGTACTATCTGAGAAATTAGAGAATCGGTCATTTTAACGGCCGCGTATTTCAATAATAAAATTTAATTGTGATATGTCGACAATTAAAAGACAATGCGTACAAAGATGAGTGCAATGAGTAAAAAATTATTTGTTGAAAAAATGAAATGTTGTTATTATTGTATAATTTCTTTAGAAGGAGGTATGTGAGGTTATGTTTGCTGGACGCCATTGCGATTTTGTAACTATAGTTACAATATAGTGTTATTTGTAAGGAATTTTTAGTATCTTCAGCGAAACTTTATGCACTATACAGGGTGTTCGTCAAACCAATTTATTCACAAATATCTGATTTATATACGTATGTGTGTGTATTGTGACGTGATTACTTTGTAAATGAAAGTTATTATATCGTGTTTCTAAATTTTGTTACTCCGTTTTCTCTCTGTCTTGCTAATCTTTCTCATACAAATTTTACTTTAAAGTATCTGATTAGTAGTAGACTAGTAGTTTGTATTCGATATAGTTTGCATGCTTCCACATGTGCCAGGCGTCTTGCAACTGCTCTTTTTATAAATATAACTTTTAAAAAACCATCACCGCTTTGTTTACAAATATTAATAAATAGAACATAAGACAAAAGATGAGAGCATATTTGATATTGATAGTTTCAAGATTGTTTACTTTTTAAATTTGTCCCAATTACACTTTCTGGTGTATGCCTTTGTAATCTCGATTATTATCAGTTTATTGGACCCTCTTAAGTGTAGCTTATCGTTGTTTAACATATATTGAGTTTCTAGTTTGTTTCGATGTTTTCAGGATCAGTGTTGTTAAGTATTTAAATACATAGTTAAATACATAAGCTTAATTTGTATTTACTGTGTATTTAAAATACATTTCTTCTGACATTTTAAATACAGTAGTTCAAATACATTTTTGGGCAATGTTAAGATCCATTATTTGCTAAATTATTCTTTAAATGCTCTTACATTTATTTTATTTAGTTACAGTAACTGTAAATCCGCATTTTTATACATTTTTTGAGCATATTTCCGGCTGTTCATTTGTATTTACATTTTGGTTTATGTACTTACTTACTTATTTTGAAGCTAATTGTTACAGTTATAATGATCTTACGACACTTTTAAAGGAGTTGCGATTATCTTAACGAAGGTGTACAATTCATACAGTTTTTAAAAAAAGTTGTGACATTGTAAAACAATTTTTAAGGTACTTAGTAGCTTGTCGACATTTTTAAAGAAGTCGCAGTTATCTTAAACTTAAGCTGTTGTTTCAAAAGAAGTTAAGGAGCTTCTAAAGAACTTATGACAACTCTAATGCAACACAAAAATAACTTGAACTGCCATATATGAAGTTGGTAAAGTCACTAATGAAGTTTTTTAATTAGCTACTTCGTTAGATCAAGTTAAAAAGTAAAGTGTCTAATGTTTCGACATCTTTGCCTTGGGATTATTTTTTAGAAGTTTGAAACTAACATTAGCCTGTTGTGTTTTGAAGTATCACTTCAATTTCTAAACACTTGTTTACAAAGTAGTTGGAAAATTTCGGAAAATTGCAAAAATTTTACGATTTCATGAAGCAAAGAAAAGAATTCCTAACACTTTTTGAGATTGTTCTAAGTGTTAAAACCATAAACTTAGGTTTAGTGTATAAAAGTCATCCTATGTATTTGAGGCTTTTCGATACAAATAACTTAGATATTTTGAAAATAATTGAAAACTTCACAACGTCGGACAATAAAACAAAGATTTTAGAACTTCATTAGGAAGTTTCCATTAGAAATTAGATTCCATTTTCTTAAACTGATTTAGAAATTTAAAAAATTGAACAATTTCACGAAGAAAATAATAGGAATTCCAAGCTTCCTGGGATTATGCTTAACATTGCTGCAATTAAGAATAATTTACAACTTTAAATACTGTTTAAATACAAAAACGAAATACTTGTTATTTGTATTTAAATACATTGTCCAGAGAAGTATTTAAAATACAAGTAAATACATTTTGTAAAAAGTATTTGCGTTTGTATTTAAATACATTTTTAAAAGTATTTTTAACAACACTGTCTAGGATACACTTAAAACATAGCTTTAAGCATGATGATTTGTTTTCTTACCCTTTTTGAAATGTTTGCGGTCTTTAATTATGAGATATTTAAGCGACACCCGAACACATAAAACGTCACACAATTGTACCTCAAACATTACTCAATTCAAGCTCTTCCAAGATGGTGCAGAACTTAAAAATAACTACAGAACATATATGTCACAACTATCTACTATTATTACAACTACCATTCTACCTCTTTATGTACTGGACTGGAAAGTATCGGGATATTAAAGTAGGCTTAGTGTATTAAGTCCGCTTAGAAAAAATTAAATTGGATGAATCAAATATTTAACTGCATAGTTAATTGAACATGCGATTTGTCAAATATTTATCGCGATGTTTGTTTATGGCGAGCTTACTGATAATCTCAATTTTTTAACAAACATTATTTAATTATCTCAATATTACAATCACCTCTCTGTTGTACCGCCAAAGAAGTCGTGGATTAAATAAACAAAGTAAGGCCTTAACTATTTTATTAACCAAAACAAAACTAATAAAACTTGGCTGCAAATGACAGAATTCCTTCGCCTGGATAATTTTCTCCAAAAACTCGATCTCAAGTCTACAGAAAAGGTCAACGAGATTGAAACTTATCAAAATAACTGTGAATGTCAAGGGACTTTATAGATAAAAATCTCAAGTTTTCGTAAATCGTTCGACCTCCTCTATAACTCAGTGAACCCTATCTTTACTTTTAAAAATGTGAATCTCGAACAAAAATGAAGGGGAATGTCTCGCATAAAAAAATAAAGTATCCAAAAAATGACGATTTAGGAGATGGTACCCATACCCTGCCAAAAAATGTTAAAACATCAGAAACATATCCTATAGGTAAATTATACACTTAGGTTACACCTAAAACCAAAATAACACTTTTTTTTAAATAATTAAAGCTTAACATTGTAAGAAGCTACATCTGCAGAATCCATAGATAAACGACTTCTTATAGTAAATTACAATTATAATTGGTGCAAGGATCTAAACAGGAAAACAAACATACTATTCTTGGCCGTTCGTGTACGATATAATACATATCGTCATACAATATATGACATTTGGCAGGTAGGGTACGTCTCAATAAACTAGGCCAAGTTTTCAGATAAACTATTAAACAAAATAAAGAAGGCACAAATATGCTGAAAATCTCTAACTGTAAAATAACTGTTTAAAAATAGTACTAAAAATGTAGACATTTTCAGCGAAACAAATCCATCATCATTATCAGACATTACGTACAAAGAAGCAGTCTAACTCCTTTTAAATTTTTGAATCAAAAATAGGCGTGTTTCATTCATCGACAACACATTTATTTTATAATATAGAAAATTAACCTTGACATCGTCATATAAAACGTTTATAAAATAGTTGTGCTGTGATCCTTTAACGAATTTGTATCACCGTGTAACATTCTTTGACCTTTATATACATATACAAAAACACACAATTTACATAATACTGTCCGAAAATTGGAGGTAACAATTTTAGTTTAAAAATACAACTTAAAATAATTGCGCGAGTTTAAAATAAAATCCTTTGAAACGACACTGCTTAAAGATACAAGCTCTTCAAATGTTACTTTCATAACCTTTTACTTCTACCTAAAAGTGAGTGCGGGAAATTATATTTAATGTTAGTGCCTATCAGATCAGCTCTCGGCAAATGTAAAAAGGTCAAACGTTTCTCAGTTACAAAATTAAGGAGTGAGGCTACTTGTTCACAGACAAAACTTTTAGAAAAATATTTTTAAAGGACCGAACGTGCCTGCTCGAAACGTCTGGACTGTCATGTTATTATGGATTAAAGAAACATCATTGAAGTGCAAAACTCAAGCATAGTTTTGTTACTTTTAGGGATTATGTTATAAAAACTTTATGAACTAGTTAGTTTCTATAGCATACTCAGAACTGAAAACACTAAAAATGACAATCTCTGAACATGATATATTGCATGTTATGGTATAGGATTCAATTATTACGATTTTGTAAGTTTAATCCAGTGTTTAATGCTTAACACTATCATAATCATTAGACGTGTGTTTTCTAATTATTGCCCTTTTAGGGAAAAAATTACAATACACCAATTTCCGTTTCGAGAAGTATAACATCGTCCATATCCGTTTTGTCTGTGTCCCATAGATATTTAATGAATAGGTTTTCTTTATTCTACAGCATAATAGTAATGTGGGGGCCTGACCCATGAGAATATCACAGAAAAAAAGCCGCAATTGGCCACCATATACATATAAATATCATATGCTAATTTATTTATAACAATTTCCAACAAATTTTCATCAGACACGGGATGAAAATCTTTTCCATCCATAAACTAAACTCATTTACATTCTATGGATCAGACCTGAAGGTTGTCCCTACTCGTAACGGTAGGACTATATAATGGTAATTGGCATTCGAAACGATGAGTCCACGAAGCATCCCATTTAATTACTTTGTTCGTGTATCTCCATGGACAGTCGATAGAATCGCTTTCCAACCTTACATCTAACACTTATAGGTCTGAAATAAACTCGACTCCCTCTCCCTCTCCCTTCTCTCTCATACCTCTCGACCTGTCTTGCTTTCTCTCACATACACTCCCTCGCCCTTTCTGATAATACTGCCGAGTGATCTCCTACAGCGTTTCTCGAGGAAAACAAAAAAAGTTCTAAGGTATGATAAATCAAGTAAAGAGAAGTTAACACACAACATACATACGCCTCGTGATACCAGATTTTAAAGTACATTTTTATTTACATGTTCCTGTTCGGATGTAAGAAACTATCGTTGTGTCCTCCTTAACGCCCGCTTTATCTTCCTCGGGGCCGGTAAGCCGTCTCCGGTCGCTTGAGCTCTACAAGAACACGAAAGGTTAAGTTGCAAATTTTTAAGCAGATTTAAGACGCCTTTACACTATGTGATTTATCATACAGAATAAGTGACAAGGTCTGTCACAAGCCAAATCACATTCAGTCACAAGTTGTTTGATAAAATAGAACCGTTTCTATTTCTGTATGATATTTGGTGTGATTGCCGATAATACAGAAAACTGTGTTATCGGCATTTGACAGAATTGATAAATTAATACGTCTTAAATTGAGGTTATAATAATAAATGGTGATTATCTGGTTATCTTGATTCCGAGCAATAAAAAGTCCTCTGGAATCATTTTGTAATACACCGTTTAATCACCATCAATACGAATATTACGAATGACAATATAACCTCAAACTCAAAATGTTGAATATTTTATTTGAAATCATATGAATACGTAAACTTACCAAAATCACATGATATCATATTTCATACCAATTTCGTATGACAAAATCATATGAAAAATCACATAGTGTAAAGGCGTCTTTATGTTGTACAGAATTTTATTTCGCTAGCGAGACTTGATACGTACGAGAAAGACGTAACTGGCGAGTCTGAGAAGTTGAATGAAGGTTTAACGTTCGGATTGAAATTTGCTGCAGCAGCAGAAAAATTGAACCCCCCAGACGACGATGTAGGAGCTGATGTGGTTGGAGCCTAAAAAAAGGAAGAATTGTAAATGCATTTGATTTTCACTTTTTTAAAAAAATATGCAGAGGACTACAATAACAAACAAATTTAAAATGAGGATTCTTTATAGTCATGTACACTAAATAAGAAGACTTATGAGCCTCATTTATACGGTACTATGTGATTTAAAATGGAGGTTTCCTTTCCAATGCATATTACAAGAAAAATTATGGCAGCAATAAGATACAGACCGTTTCTACAGAGTCGCAGTATGGTATAAACATAAGAGCGAGAGAAATGCCATATATTTCTCGTTGGCTAAACAGAGAAAGAACTTTTGCGATGTTGCTAGCTCGCGAAACATCACATTCATCCGCTCCGCACACATCCGAAAGTGTAAAGCGATACGCGACCGCGATACGCGTCGACTTGGACTGCCTGCTCGGCCGGCAACGTTGCAAAACATCCATCTCTGTCATACTAACGAACTACTGTTAGTTTCACCATGCGTTTCGATAGAAAAGCTCCGTATATGTTCGTCACTGAAACTAATTACGTTATTTTCTTATAAGTACTGTCAACCAGTGATTCCCAAAAGTGTGCGAGGCGGTGCCTAGGGGAGTTCCGACCTCCCTCTTCTATAAAGAAATATTGTAAAAGCTTCATAATGAATTTAACCAATTTAACACTGTCTAACTAAACAAAAACGTTCCTAGAAAAACGCGATGGGTATGGAATGTTCTGGAAAATCTCGAGGAAAGTATATACGCAAGCGTTACCAACTCGATTCAGCCAGTCAACATCGATTCACAATTTTAGTCTAGTGAAGCTAAACTCAGCGATTCATATAAATAAACAGTGACATAAATAGTTCATGCTGTAATTTAGTTGGCGTTGTATTACTTGTTGTTTGTTGTCTTTTATAAATAGGTTTGTGACTTTTGGCTCTTTCGGTATCTTTGATAATGGAATTATTTTTGAACAGTAATAGAAGTAGTAAGTAATAATCGAGAAATGAAAAATGGAAGATCACCTGGTCCTGGAGGTTTGAGCTCTTAAAACACTTAGCTCTTAATTATATATTAAATAGGTGTCTTATTAAGCATTATAAACTACCATAAAAATGGAATGTAGGGTACCTAAGATCTATTCACAAAAAGGGTACTATAGAACTATTTGATTCTAAAGAGCAATAACAAATAAAGTTATTTTTCGAAGAAAATCATCCTCTCTGATGAGCGTATTTCAAGCTTGATAGCTGTGTTAACAAACAGGATTGTCGCTTTTGGGGAGCTGAGAATCTAAGAAAACACATAACAAACACTACTAGAATCAGAACTGGACACAGCAGAACACAAGAGCACTTATATAAAATGAGAATCACAGAAGACTTCCTTTGCATGTGTGGAATGATAGCCACCATCAACCATATACTTTTTGAATGTATATTAGAAATTAACACAAACGGTATCAAACTCGTTATTAACTACATACTACGGAATGACATAACTTTATCAAACCCTAAACATAAAATCCCACTAACAGTAAAACCCTCTATAAACAAGAAAGCACTATAACAGAAAGAACTGACAGTACGACTTCGAGTCAGACAACACTGCAGCTCCACTAGAAAAGAAATATCAAAGGGTGGCAAAGGATAGCAATCGAAGCTGGGTGAATGGACCAGTTTTCAAGCCCATAGATCGAAAGGAAGAAGAAAAAGAAAAATTTTTCTCCTCTTGTAAACTCAATTTGGGGAAACCAGAGGAAAACACCAAGTCTTAACCAACTACTTGATTCAAAGATGAGCGACAGGTTTCGGCTCCATGGAAGCCATCCTCAGGAGCCCTAAAAACAACTTGTTTGCGAGCCTGAGGATGGCTTCCATGAAGCCGAAACCGGTCACACATATTTGAATAAAGCAGTTGGTTAAGACTTGGTGTTTCCCTTTCGTTTACATTGCCATGGCCAACTTTGAGAAGCCGGACAACCTTCGGTCGTCAATCTGGGGACATACTGTATATTAATTTATGCTTCCATGCTGGAGCAGACCGATTTAGTTCCTGGCAACATCCACACGCCAAGACACTTTGATCAAAAGATCTAATCAGACGAGGTCTACACGTCTCTACCGTCAGAATATGCTGTACTTACCGGTGCTCCGAAATTGAAACCGGTCTGCGGCGCGACCGACGAGGACGGCCCGAAATTGAAGCCGACCTTCGGGGCGGAGACGTTCTGCGGCGAAGCAGCCGGCGCCCCCCCGAAACTAAAACCGCTCTGAGCGGGCGCAGCGCCGAACGGCGTCGACGGCGAGAAGTTGAAAGTCGACGGCGTCGCTAAGTTGAATCCGCCGCCGGCGGGGGTCGTGTTGGCCGTCGTGACGCTCGCCGCCGTCGGCCGTTGCTGGACGCCGAACGTTACTGCCTTGGCCTCCGTCGTGGGAGCTTTGAAGTCCGTCGTCGACTTGATCGCATTGTTGGTCGACGAGACGCCCGACGAGCCGAAGGCGGCGACGGGGGCGCCGGCCGGGCTGAACTTGAATATCGACGTCGAACTCACGGACTGCGACTCCTCCTTCGTCGTGGGCGCAAGAGGTGCGGTTGCGGCCAACGGCTTCGCCCCAAAATTGAATAAGTTCGCGGTCGAAGAGTTCGGCTGTGAAACGTCTTGCTTGTTCTGAAATAAGCTCTGTCCGCTCGTTACTGGCTTGAAATTGAAAGTAGGTTTCGTAGCCGGCGCACTACTCGCAACGACCGCTGAATTCGACTCGCCTTCCTTCTTATCGACAGCAGGACTAGTGAAGTTAAACTGAATCCCACTAGCTTTCGGCGTCTCCAGTGTCGCTTTTTCATCGGGTTTACTTGCATCCTTGGCTTTTTCATTCTCAGAACTGGAAGGGATTCCAAAGCTAAACCCTGAAGTAACGGGAAGCGGCTTGGAGTTCCCCCCAAATATAGTCGAAGGGCTCTGTTCCAACTTTGACGTCTCGTTGTTAGCACTCGGAGGGATACCAAACGAGAATGACGTCGCAGTATTCTTGTTAACTCCGAGATTAAACGGCGCTATCTGCATCTTGTCTTTTTCGATACCATCTTTGAGACTCCCACCAGGTTTTGAAGCTTCACAACACTGACATTTAGGGCTCTGAGATTTGTTTCGAACCATGCAAACACTGCATTCCCATTCGTCATCCTTCAAACCGAAAGAGCCGCCGAACCCGTTCCCTATCTTACCGCCCGACCTGGAGGTTTCACATGCGATACATTTGGTAGCACCTTCCTTGTTCCTCACCAGGCATGTCGAGCATTCCCACGATTTCTCAGGAGCCTTAAATTTTTCCCCGAAACCCGAAGGCGACGGTCCCAGTTTCGGATTAGGCGCTTCACAAGCGGCACATTTGTCTAATACATTACCGTTTCTGATCATGCACACCGGACACTCCCATGTATCACTTGGAGTTTTAAAATTGTTACACAAACTATTTGTTATTTTTAGATTATTTTCTGCCGGCGAAGGTTTCGGTGCCGTACAAGCGACACACTTTAGATCTAAACTGTTATTATGTACCAAGCAAGATGAACACTCCCACTTATCGGAGCTCAGCTTAAATTCGCTACCAAAACTTTTTGGTTTTGCTTTCTCATCAACGGGCATCGTTTTGGGCGTTTCACAAGCGGCACACTTTACTTTATCGGCTGGGTTTCTTATCATGCAAGCAGTACACTCCCAAGAACCTGCTGGCGGTTTAAACTTATCCATTAGGTTATTTGGAGTGTTTTTAGCCAAAATGTCCATAACACTCCCAGATTTCAATAAAGGAGCCGATTTAATGAAGTTTTCACCATTATTTTTACTCTTAGGTTTCAAACTAGGGAGTCTATTTTCCGGCATTTTGAAATTTATGTCAACACTGTTCGTTGCTCCCGTTTTCGATTTCTTAGAGAGTGGCTCGCTAAACTTGAAATTGTTTACCGTAACAATGGATTTATCATTCTCGGCGATAATGACCGGCTCAGAAAATTTGTACTCCATACCTGTATCATTTTGCACAACCTTTTCAGTCTCTACAGTTACAGTTTGTTTTTCTTTTTGGGGTTTAGGGTTAATCGTTACCTCACATGCCGGTATCGGAGATTTCTCTGCTAGCGGGGATGGGGGAACAACAATGTCAAATTTGGGTAATGTACTAATGGGAAGAGCTACAGCTGGCAAGTTAACTTCAGCGGGGACATCATTAGTATCTACCTTGTGCCTTACCGCTGTAATCTTTCTTTTCATCTTACCAACATTAGTTTTATCTTTATCTTCATTACCACCTAATTTATAACTTTCCGCATTGAGAGCGGATTTGGAACTGGTCGCTATTTGTCTGACGGCTTCGGTGCTGTCCTGCAGAAGAGTTTTCTTCTTCATTTTCAGTAAATCAGCCACCGAAGGTACATGAAGCTCCTTATTAGAACCAGGAATCGTATATGGATTAGCACCAACGAATTTTGTCAACATTCCATCACTACCATGCTTCCTCGATACTGTAGGGATTTTCTTAACGTCATTAATAGGCGAATTGTACATTTCCAATGTCTCTAAAATCCGTTTAGCCGTCCTGCCCAGAGTAACACTCTCGTTTGATTTATTTACTGGTGTTATCTTCACGGGAGTTTTAAGGGAATTCTTTAAATCTGTCGGAGACCTGCACAGTTTCTGACCATAGGCAGACGCACCTCCGTATATCGTTTTCCCGGTGTAGAACGGGGAATTGATTATATTTCTGGGCGAGATCGTTCCATCTAACTGGTTTAAAGAACTGAACGAGGAGGCGTTAAATGAAGGCCTACGTGAGCTAAGAGATGTGTTTCTAGTCGATCTTGAAGTCTTTTCCATGAAAAGAGAACGGCTCATAACAAGTTCTGAAAAAAAGAGCAAATTGTATATATAGAGACATACA
This sequence comes from Cryptocephalus moraei, assembly GCA_946251905.1. Lineage (NCBI taxonomy): Eukaryota > Metazoa > Arthropoda > Insecta > Coleoptera > Chrysomelidae > Cryptocephalus > Cryptocephalus moraei. The sequence continues at coordinate 15,424,539 of OX276465.1, read as the reverse complement.
TAAATATATCGAGAATAACAATTAATACACAAAATCATGGTGCAAGATTCTATATGGCTACTTAGCAAAGAAATATATTTTTTAAATGGAGCTTACTTATGAAGTAAGTTGATTCAAAACTATTCTCAATTGATCTATGAATCAAGGAACAGAGGAAGTGACTTTTCACTTATAAGACTGTTTATTTTGAGTATACGGAGCTTTTCTATCGAAACGCATAGTGGGAAATCAACAAGAGCAAACGAGAAACTAATAGTACTTCGTTAGTATGACAGAGAAGGATGTTTTGTAACGTTGCCGGCCGAGCAGGCAGTCCAAGTCAACATTTTCGCTTTACACTTTCAGATGTGTGTTTGGCGAACATCGCAAAAGGTCGTTCTCTGTTTAGCCAACGAGAAATATATGGACTTTCTCTCGCTCTTATGTTTATCCCATTCTGCGACTCTTTAGAAACGGTCTGTATAAATGTATGACAAATTATTTGTGAGAAAAGTAGTGCTCATATTTTCTCAATATACAAGTGGCGATTTTTTCTAAGTATTTGTGGTAACGTAAATATTTATTAGAGAATCTTAAAGTCTTACTTCCTGCACATTTTCTTCTATGTCTTGTGGATAAATACATTATTACACCTAAGGTAAAAACTTAAACTCAGACAAATGTCAGAACAATGTGATACTGTGAGTGTCCAAAAAGTCTATCAGTCAATTTACTTTCTGCTGTACTCTGCAGTGTTTCTAGAGATAGAAAAATAATAAGAATTATTTTTCACGCTGCAAGTCGTTACATGCTTAGATACATAACATGAAAATGGCACATAACATTAATCATCTCGAAGGGGGCTAAGTGACGATTCGATTTCAAATTGTCAACAAGTTGAGGGTTGAAAAGTATTTCAAAACCAAAGTCTCACTTGAGTTATTAAATGGAGAGGAGCTGCTGGTCTGCAAGGGCGAAACCTGCATCGATCCGGGCCGGCTCTCGCAGACGTTCTCCTTGCTACCGACCCTGGCGCCCGAAGAATAACCGCTCGTGGACTCTTCACTGTCGGAGTCTTTGTGACCGTTAAGAATCTCACCACCGTTAAAAACGTTACATGGTGCACTGTACACTGTGAACTTCCGCGATTGGACGCCGGACGGGCCGGCGACGGGCTCCTCCTGGGCGGAGCGGAACGCCTCGGGCAGCCTCACTTTCTTGGTGGGAGGCTGGGTCTCCTCCTCGTCCTCGAAGTTCTCCCGTCGCCTCACCGTCGACCTAGTCAACTCCTCGTCTCTCCTGAACCATTTAGACAGTGGGGTATTGGCTATGATCGATTTGAATTTTCCGACCAGCGTCTGAAAGAAAAACGAGAGAAGTGGTAAATTACCAGAATTGGTTATAGGGTGTTCGTCGCGAACAACCTCGGGCTATTTTACGTAATTGGTATATTGCTACACACGGGTGATATGACGAAGGTAGGGTAACAGCTGAAAACACACGCGGACTATTCGAATTTCACGGTTGATTCTTGAATACTTCTAAAAATAGTGATGAGAACGCGCGAAATGGCCAAGGAGGCATACAGCAAGTACCTGTTCCGATTCCGATTGTTTAGAATGTGGACTACCACTGTTTGGAGTTTTATCGAGGTCTCCTTCCATATTTCCGTCAGTTTCTTATTAGCATTGGCACGAATATAAGTAATTTTCCATTTTATGACAACGTTCACCACACGAGGATCAAATATGGCGTACTTTCGTTCTGGTTCAAAATTAACCTTCTAGGGGGTTCGACAGTGGCGGGAACTTTTTAAAAAATAGCACGTCATTCCATATTTATCGCTGTACGTACAATTTTGACACTGCGATCAAACGTGGACCGTCATCCAATCTCCTTACATTTCTTCGTACATTTCCATAGTTAGCAAACAGTAACGTAAAAAAATTTTAAGCGAAAACTAAAATCATGCTGCTTGCTCATACCATAGAACGTGAAGGATATGAAAGCCGCAAAACACGGAACAAATTTTACGATAACGGAACAATACAGAACGCCAACAAGTCACACAACCTGCAAAACCTACTTAGGAGGCGCAACTATCAAAACTGATAACACACAAAAACATTTTGCAGCTACAAGTCTCCCGCAAAAATGGAGGCAAGAACGGCAAGAATAGCTTTCTGCAAATGTCTAGGTTGTTCATAGAATCGCAGAGAAAGTCATAGAACAGTAAACTATATTGGTGTTTAATGGCCGAGTCGGCAGTTTTCAAAGTGTACGAACCATTGGTACGAACGTACGAACCATACGAACACCGGTTCGAGTAAAAATCGCGTTTTAAAATAGAGCTCGAGCAAATAAATGAGCGTTTTAGAATTAAAAAATTTAAGAGACAGAATACTTACAGAACTTATAACTGTTTTTAACTTAGTATACTAATTTTTAAATTGGTACAGTACGCTAACATTAAGATGTCGACCAATTTTACCTCGTTCATTTGAATTTTAACGTTATTTCAAGGTCTTTATATAGATCCTGGCATTATAATCTCCGCACCTCTGCTATATTTGCACTTTTTGTTCTCAAGGCTCCTTTGTGATCATCAACAGTCCAATTTCTTGCTTTGAATTCTCTTCTTATGTACCTTACGTTTCTGAACAGCCATCCATACCAAAACCAAGACTAAAACCAAAACCAAGAAATAGAAATAAAGAGGAAGAATAAAGTTAGGCTGGACAGCTTTTGAAAGTCTTGAACACATACGTTCTACCAGTGTTAACATACGGAGCTATTCTACTGAAACGCATGGCCCGAAATCAACAAGAGCAAAAGAGAAACTAATAGTATTTCGTTAGTATGACAGAGAAGGAACTTTTGCGACGTTGCCGCCCGCAGTCCAAGTCCAGACACCTAACGCGTATCGCTTTACGCTTTCGGTTTAGGTAGAGTGTGTGCGATGACTGTGATGTTTCGCGAGCTAGCAACGCCGCAAAAGTTCTTTCTCTGTTTAGCCAACGAGAAATATATGGCCTTTTCTTCGCTCTCATGTTTATACCATACTGCGACTCTGTAGAAAAGGTCTGTATATGCCTTCCAAACATGTACCTTGATCAAGAAAAATATGGAGAGACTGATCAAAGCGCAATAAAGGGCCATGGAACGTCAAATAATTGGGATAACACTAAAAGAAAGGAAAAGAAACGAAAAGAAACTCGTGGATTAGAAATATAACAAATATGTTAGAGAGATGACAGCAAGACTAAAGTGGCAATTTACCGCACATAATGTTAGGCAAACAGGCGACAGGAGGAACTCACAAATATATATTGGTCTGGAGACCATGGCTAAGGTCAGCTAACGCCAGATGAGATGGATAGATGATATAAAGAGACACGTTGAACAATCCTGGAAGAGAGTAGCGCAAAACAGAGAAGGTTGGAAGGAAAACGAGAGGCCCTCATCCAAAAATGGATTGAAGTAGGCTTCAATCAATCCAACTTTTCCAATCCAATTTGGATTTTCAATCCAAAGAAAAAGAAGATAATTTACGTATACACTTATAAATGTACATATAGATAACGCATGTAACATGATGTACCTATATTATATGTAACAAAAATAGTATCAATGCATATCGTTATTTATATATTTAACTCTAAAACCTCCAATAATTAAAAACTTACCAGAAATCTTTTAGTGAAATCAAAATAAAAATATTTGTTTACGTTCCTGATATGGAACCAAAGTTCATCATCATTTATATTTTAAAAGGAGTGTTTTCGTCCAACATTTCCACTACATAAGTGTATTGAAGGAGAAGATAACACGTGAAGCAATACAAACAAAACACAGATTACTATTATCTCGAAATTTTCAATTATTGCCAGTGAGGTTTCGTTGTACGATAGAGGGACCTCTCCGTAAGGTACCGGGAACACAGCTGGGAATGGCGGGGAAATTACTGAAAATCGGGTTCATCGGCGGGGGGAAGATGGCACAAGCCATGGCGAAGGGATTCATATCTGCTGGTGAGTACTCAAGGGATAAATAAATCGAATTCTTGGTCTTTGGAAGCAATTTCTCCGTAGCTCACCACATGTTACTTAATAATACTTACAGTAGGTATCTTGTCAGTTATTGGAACTGAAATTAAGCTTCAATTTGAATAAACCAATGGACACCACAGAACAATACCTGTATTGAACTACAGTGCTTCTTCCAATTTGATCGATATTATTAAATGGGTTGAGTTGAAATGGAGTGATTGGTGGTAGTTCCGGTGCTGCGAATTCTGTTATTATGCCAGACACCACAGAACAATACCTATATCGAACTACACTGCTTCTTCCAATTTGATTGATATCATAATGGGTTGAGTTGAAATGAGTGATATTGGTGGTAGTTCCGGTGCCTACCTGGAGATATTGAAGTATAATTTGAAAACAAGCTAACATGATAAGCTATACAAAGCCATATCAGTCGTAACGTAGATGAAAATAAGACTAAACCTCTTTTCAGGCCTGACCAGAGCTGAGTCGATAATCTCGAGTTGCCACCCGTCGGACTTGGCATCGTCGAAAGCCTTTAAGGCAGGTAGCAAGCGACTTAAGACGTTTCGGTTAACTGGTCGTCCCTGACACGTCCCACTTTTGTTCCAGGAGCTGGGCGCCGAGACAGTATTCGAGAACGTGCCGGTCGTCGAGAAGTCCGACGTGATCGTGATCTCCGTGAAACCGACGGTCATACCGACGGTCCTCGCCGAGATCACCGAGGCGGACCTCAGCACGGACAAGCTGTTCCTCTCGATCGCGATGGGGGTGACCATCAAGCAGCTGGAGAAGGTGAGATAATATGTGAGAGATTCTGATTCTGAACTACTGTAGAATATCGTAATTCCTGTTATAGGTATTTATTTTCAGGCATCATGCCTGAATATCCGGTCTTTAGTAATAAGGTAACATTTCAGACATTGCTCATTTGAAAAATGTTTCCTTTTCCATTTAGCTGCTGCCTAGCGAGGCGAGGGTGGTGAGGGTGATGCCGAACACGCCTGCCCTAGTGAGGAACGCTGCCTCTGTCTTCGTCAGTGGTTCCAACGCAACGAAATCGGACGCGAGAATCACCAAAAGGCTGCTGGAATCGATCGGGACCTGCGAGGAGGTGTCCGAGAATCTCCTCGACCCCATAACCGCCCTGAGCGGCTCTGGACCTGCTTACGTGAGTACAATTATCAAAAGACTCAATATTATCAAGACCAAACTGTGCATATAACAAATACAATGAAAAATAATTCCTTGAGAAACACCTGCATGAGGATTCCCAAGGCCCGAATCTCATCTCTCCTCTCATATGTGGATCCTGGAGGCACGTCTTCTTTTTCCTCGCCATCCAAAAGACATCAACACTCTAGGACTCCTTTAAGTGACCAAAAATTAACCCTAACAATCAAAGCTTTGAACTGACGTTCCAGTGTAAATTTGAATGCCACCAGAATCAATGTAATTTAGAAAAGATGTGTGTGCCTCCCCAATTTATCTTTCAAAATTAGAGCCTTTTTAGGAAGTCCGAAGTCCGAGAGCGTAGACGTCAGTGATGGGATGCGTTTCATTCACAAAATTCACTATCACAATCACAAGACACTCTATTTTCGAATAATTTTTCGCACCCGCATCGTTCCGCGTCCGAACAATAACTGGGGCCCTGTAGACTGCAGAGAATTACACAATTAATCATCTCGACACCTAATAATGCTTATCTTAACGATTATTTCATTTTAACGAGCCTTTTTGCACACTTATTGTTCTCGAACGTTCCTTAATACGTAATATTAGATTTTTGCTTCTAACAACACTTATACAACAGATATTTTTTTGCTTGTGAATTGTTCTCGAAAGTTTTCTAATCGTTAAACATTCCTAACAGTGAATTTTATTAAATTAGAGCTACGAAAAAATTAATTGGTTTGCCTAAAATATCTTATGATTGCTATATCTACACTTATAATTATTATATCTCTTGTCGATTATTACATATTATTATTATTTTTAAATCGATTAGATCTTTGTATTGATCGAGGCACTGGCGGACGGAGGGGTGAAGATGGGTCTCCCGAGGGATTTGGCGTACAGGCTGGCCTCTCAGACCGTAATAGGAGCAGGACAGATGGTAAGGGATACACAGACGCATCCAGGAATCCTCAAGGATAACGTCACATCTCCGGCCGGTTCGACGGCTGCAGGCCTACATTCCTTGGAGATCAACGGCAAGTAGAACTATATCTATTTCTCAGATTAATAGTAATTAACAACGATAACTCGAGAGTAAACTTATGAAATTTCTTCAAGTAGCGTCCTATAGAAGCTACAAAGAACATTTAGAATCAGGCTAGATCCTAAATGGGATGGTAACTATTTGGTTTGTAAAGGCTTTTCTATGTTCCAGCACTAAAATGACAGCTATTCTAGCACTAAAATGGCCAAAAACAGTGCTTTATGAGGCTTATTAAAGCATTGTTTTTGGTAATTTTTTGTTGTGTTGGTAACAAGATATTCCCTAATGCTGTCTGATGTCTGTCAAAACTAAATTAAAAATAAATATGTAGTTCCGGTGGAGTTAAAGAAACACCCTCTTGTACTTGATCCGATTCGGATTCTTGAGACATGGTCGATTTTATTTAAATTTGAAAATGGTGTGAAAATTGACAGATGCAATAATGTAAAATAGCAGTAATACCAACTTAAATATCACGATAAAAAAATTCCCCAAATAAGAAATTTTAAATTATTTAAACATAAATAAAAATGAAATGGAAGCCGGAACATAGAAAATGTTGTAAAGTACTCGTTGCAGAAGACATTTTAAGCCCTCGTCCGTTCTAAAACTCGGGCTTGGAATATGACTTCTTCCGCAACTTGTACTTTAAACTACTATTTAAATCTGCACACTACAGTGCTATAATATAGGATGTCCAGAAATGGCGTTCATGCTCTCAGTATGCCATTAGTGAGAACCCAAAAATCCAAACCCCTACTTGACTATATCACGACATATTTATTAATGGTCAAGATTCAGTTTAAAGTTGTTTGCAATGTGTTTTGGGTAACTTACAATCCTTCCTTAGCAGCTATTTGTCGCTAGCCCTTAGGAGTAACAATTCTAGGAATTTCATCAGTCACATATCTTAACTAGATACAGTTCATTTATAGGACTTCATCCCCAAATAACTATTTTAAATATTTTGACAGATTTACGACCTCTTGTGTCTATTTATATCTACTGTTCTTAGGTTCTACTGATCCCTGGAGAGTTTGGATGCAATCGCTGATGTACCATGTGCATTAAGAAAACCCAATTCTAACACGTTTTTTTAAATGTAATTGGACCCCTCTAGAATCAAACTAATTCCTCTAAAATTCGCTATGAATATTAAGCGAGTTCTCAGCACCTTATACCCAAATATTTAACTGCAACCATCGATAGATCCTGTGTTTTCCCAATAAGCTCATTCTCACATTTGCCAAAATTTTATTCTGACTTTGATTTTTATTTTTTAGGATTTAGGGCTGCTATTGTAAATGCAATAGAAGCTGCAACGAAACGATGTAAGGAAGTGTCTGGCCAATTGTCTAGCTAGATGATACTATTTATTAAATCTAGGAACAGAACAATTGTTATTTATATTGTTGAAAATGTGATATTTGTGATATCATATTGTATTATGTTGTAATTATTAAAATTTACAGATCTATATTTTCGTTTTTACCTTTATAAACTCACTAATAGTCGCGTAGGAAATAGATATTCCTGTAGTATTTAAACAAGTATTAATTACCTATTTCATACACACAGCACCACCACAACAGGGCGTAATCCGAGGGGTTGAAAATCAGTAAAAAAATTGGTTGTCTGTAAAGTCGGTGTCCGACTATAACTATTCTGAATTTAAGGTAGATTGATAGAGTAGCGTTTTCCAGTAACTGACAACACTTATCTAATGTACAGAACAATGCATGTACGAAGGAGTGCCTAACATGTTCTTCCAAATAAAAAAACAAATCTCTATTTCCAGAGAAGATCTCAGAGCTGTTCAATTATAAACAGAAAAGTTCACACAACTGATTGAAATTACAATCGATCAATTACAATTGAAATTGCAATGATTAAAAGGATTTCTTCTATTTAGTCATTGTGGATACCTTGAAATACGTTTTTTTTTAACTCGCCCACCTATTGATTTAATTTTTTTTCAGCTTCATAAAAAGAAAAAGAAGATAAGAATGCTTTTATTTCCAGAAAAGACTATAATAATCGTTCATCCAACAGAAAATATACCAATATAAAAATAAATACTTGCTGAGAGAACATATCGATTTGCACGTAACGGCTCCGTAGTACAAACATTATTACGTTAATTCTTCATATAATTTGAAGGTGAGACACTAACTTCTAACTTAAAAAAAAACATTTAGCTATACAATTTTTTAAAGTGCTAGAAGACACCCTAAATAAATATGAGATACTTTCTTTTTAAGAAGGGAATCATGCCCCCTCCCCCAAAAATCATAAAACTGGATATATAATGGCGAAACAATCAAGATATAAATCTGGAATAAAACTGTCCAGACCAATTCTGATCGATAGGATTATTTGAGGTTTATATCGTGATCGCACGACCGGTTAAGTGTTGTCCAATCATTAGAGGGAGAAGGACAATGACCATGACGACACGATTACTTTCATTTGGTCCATTGCAATTATTAATATTACACTTTACAATCGGATGCGAAATTGGCCAAAACTAAAACTATCATTCACGAGTTCCAATCTTATTTGGTCGCAGCTACTACACTTCTTCACGCGAAACACTTAGTATCTACAGCAGAACTCATACGCCTTCTTCGACACACAAAGCACAATGATATCGTAACATCATTTGGGAAACGCGATAGATTTATTTCCAGATTCAAATGCCAAAAAATCGAAAAAAGGCACAAGTGACTAAAACCCCCAACAATTGTAAAATTTATATTAATTTTCTACATGGTGTTGATATTCTATAAATTAACCTACAATTATAAAAGTAGCCATATATATATAGAGTAATTCATCAGTATTTAATCTACTTATATTACATATTCATGGTCTCTTGCTCTCACTATTTTCACTCGTTCTCACACTATGAATAATTCTGTTTTCATTTTAAAAACAAATCTATGAATATACTAGAGATGAGGAGTTATGAGCATACCTGTTCATTTTGATTAATTTGATCTACTAGAGTTCTTGATGCGGTTCTCATTCAACCCACTTCATTCTTTTCTTATAGACAGTAAAAATTGCATAAAAACTATGGGTATCATAAATTAAACAATCATTCATACAGACATATAAAAAAAATTACATGTGTCCCACAAAAAAAAATCATTAACAGACATAAGGGATGTTATCAGGTTTATTTGGTGTGTATATATGACTAATTATAACATACATTATATTATATACATATAGTTTGCATAACATTTTTTTTAAATTACGTTTAAAAGAAACACTTTTGATTTACAAGAGCACTGAAATATAAATGGAGAATTATTAGCTTATGCCTAATTTTTTTTAATACATGTACTTCCCATACACCTGTCAATTGTACAATTAAAACAATCAGTTTTATTCCACCACAATTTGTGGATTCAAACAAAAAACACATGAGACCCTTTGTCTTTACTAATATTCATTTGGAACAATTTATAAGTGACATATCAGAGATAGCCAAAATGATATGAGAAGCGAATGAGGTCAACGATAACATTCTTCGTTCATATCGAAGTGTTGAACTAACCATGGTCAATGAATTTAGTATGTGTCCAGTTCAATCTACTTTTTTGAGAATTCGAAACTAAAACAGAAAATGTTCGTTAGATAGTTGTGATAGTTTTAGTCATTAACTATGCAATATCATTAAGTGCCATCGTTGATCTCAATTCAACCCCTAAAACTCCGAAGTGTGTTATAGATGGTAAGGTTAAGTACAAAACAACAGTATTTCATCTTTTAAACTTTTAACTGAACCATACTTCTCTCGCCTTATAGATATAGATTTCATAGTTTACCTCAAACAACTCATCTCTATTATATGTTTGTTTCCACCTGCCTGCGTATACATAAACACACACATAATCAAACGATATTAACGATATCATGAGAGCGCGTGCCTGTGTCCTCTCTAACATGTCCGCCTTATTTACCTACTCTTGCCGGCACTGGACTTGCCCGGGCTGCCCTCTTTGCCGTTGGCGGTCGCGTTCGCCGTCGCCTTGGCCGCGGTCGGCTGAGGGATGATCGTGATCTCGTCGTTGATCTTTAACGGTTTAAGTTGATCGGCGCTCGACTTGTTGCTCAGAGACGCCGACGAGGATGGAGACGACGACGAGGCCGCCGAGGCGCTCTTCTTGTCCATGACTCGCTTGGCGACGACGCTGTGTGCCGAGTAGACGTGGTTCTCGAATTGTTTGTACATGCCGAACGTGGCGGTGCACACCGTACACTTGTAGGATAGGTGGGCCGGTTTTAGCGTCATGTTGTGATCACGTGCTACATGATTCAGTAGTTTCCACTGGTACACCTATAAAAAAATAGGATATTTTGATTAATCTGAACATTGCATGTTGAAGTTGTATTGCTATTGTGCAGACAGATCTAGCAATAAATTGTCTTTTATATCGACAAGACTTCGCCTTTCAACCATTCCCACAATAATAAATCCAAAAACATTATGTCTGAGGCATCTCATAGTATCAGGCAACATTAAAACAATTTGAAAGAAGATACTCAACCTTGTAGTCTAATGAATATAACAATGAAATAATACTGGAAAGCCGTTTTACAGCAATGAGCATAATAAGTAACTGGTTAATGCCTTCTAGTTTAGCAAAATTGAGTTCAATTACACGTTCAGAAGTCATATGAGGGCTAGACACTAGCAATCTCACACAGTTTATTGAAAACATGAATAAACCCTATGGAACTATTTCTCCAAGGTTGTGAAATTCTCAATTATAACTACTGATACATTCATTCTAGATGCAATATGTAAATTCCTGTTTCTCTGCAAAACAATCATAAAATCCGTCAACTGTTCTAATTACTCTTTTAACCTTTCATTAGAAATTGAAACACTTAATACCCTCCTAATACTTCGATGTTAACCATGAACAATGATGCAGACAAAGATAATTCAGGGCTGAATTTGTATAGTAATGCTGAGCACACAGGTAATAACCAAATCCATCTTGAACTTTAGAGCTGTAATATGTCAAAAATAATAGGTAGACCTCACAATTTAACCATATTTCACTATATATCAAGGTTAACCTGAACAGTACCTTTATTTTAAGACAATTGTGTCCAAATGCAGATTCGGAATTAAACATTATTTGATGGGATAGATCAGCTTTGTGTTATACTGATTAATCCCTGATGTACCAAACGTGGTACGAGAAAGTATTAAAAAGATACTAAGATACATACAATGTAAATGAACCATCCAATATCCTTTAAAAATGTCAACCTTTGTAAACATCAACAAAATGACTGGCGAGGAATTCAATAACAGGTCCGAAATTCAAATTTCAAGAGCATTCCATAACATCTAAATTTTCTTGTTGTGGTGTACCTGCAACTAATAGCATCCTCCATTATGTCAAACAATGATGTGTAGTAAGGGTTTACATGTGGTATAGACTATGGATGTGTAAATATTTGCTATAACCGGGTAGTTATAAACAATATCATTTATGGCGTAATTTAAAAATAGTATAAATATATTACCCTGCCGCAGACAGGACACCGTCCAGAATCCCTACTCTTGTTAGCTGCATCCTGCATACTGGATGTGACCAAACCGTGGGAGCCCAACAAATGTCTTTCTAAGCCTTGATCCGTGAAGAACCTAAATTGGCATTTCTGGCAATTTAACGGCGGCCTGAAAAAAAAACATGTCCTCAGTCACGCTCTCTTATTGTATACTACTCTTGGAGTTTAACCAATATTTGTTGCAACCTACAGAAACATTTTTATTATACCTGTTGTAGATCATTTTGGGGTGAATCTTGATCTTGTGTATCCACTGCATGTGATTACGTAACTGTTCCAAGTCTTTAATATACCCATCACAAATTTCACAAATGACAAATGCATTCTTCGAAGTTGTATCACCAGGTTTGGCAGACGTGACCGGACTCGATGTCGACGACATTGCACCTGTACCTCGAGGCAACGGCGTTATGGAAATGCTCGGCTGTTGATTCGACTTCTTTTGATTCAAGTTCTGAAAGGAAGAGGAATATACACATTAAAACCGAGTTAACACTCCTGCATGTTGGTTGGCTGTTGTAAAAACAAAATAAAAACAATACATAATGCTGCAGCGTGTTAGAAATAAGCCTGAAATTAAATTAGGAGCGTTTTCAAGAACCATAAATGTTAGACTATATGGTTTTAGAATGCCATGGCCGAGCACTTGTAGTATAATGGAAAACGGCAAAATAAAAAGTTGGGATTAAAAGTGTGTCGATGGGTCGAACGGGGTTTGGTCTCGTACCTGAACAGTGCCAGAGGAAGGCGCGTTCGGGAGAAACATGTGACTGGAACTGCCAAGGCGGCTGCCAATCTCTTGTCCTCCCACCACCTAACACATACATACACAAATCCACTTTAACTTACTTATGTGCCATTTATGTGTTCTTATAACATACCTCTACACATGCATTCATTAAACAATGTACGACTATACATGTTATAGTATTTCAAAAATATATAAATTAGTAGGAAGAAAAAATAGTCAACTTGTTTGATATAACTTTTTCCAACTAACAGCTCTGATGCCTTGAAAGAAAATTATGAACTGCTAAGTGACTTCTTTACATTTTTTCATCTGTTGTCAATAATTGTGATGATTGTAGCGACTGCCACTGAAATTGCCACTAAATTATTGATTAATCAAATAGTCTCTGAATTATTCAAAATTCTTGTTCTTCAAAGTTTTGTCGTCAACCATTGCTTGCATGGAAAAAACTAACTTCTCAAAATGTCAAAACTTTTGTCTTTGTTTATTGATATACTCTTACTTGATACTCTTGACAACTACATACCGTTCTAAGGAACTTGTAGTTATATGAATTGCTGCACAGTTTAATTAAGATGGTTAATTGAGATAATTGATCGTTAAACTAATCAGTGCAAATAGTTCTGGTTAGTGGTGGTTAGATGTAAATATATATAATGTTATTATAGCTTTTCTTGGTAATGAAGAAGATGAGGAACTGGAAAGTGTCGAATTTATTTAATTTGGCCTAAAATCATATACTGAGGATGATTCATATAAGAAATGAGTAATTCTAATAGTAGCTATGTCTATTTCATCACTATTTTGGGTCTCTGGTTCTGTTGAACTAATCATCCTTGTCATGATCTTCATAAGCTCCAATAATTTTCTTGACACTAATTAGTCACTTTCTTGTAATACAAAATATGATAACTGTTTGACCTATATTTTTGAGATTTTTCCCCTAATTGCGACACCTATTTTAAAGGTCCTAAATAAAGGATTTCCTTTAAATTTTAGTCACATGTGTAGAATTGAATAGCGAATCGAATGACCATAGTCCGATTAGTGGCTGATAGCTGATAGTCATCCTGGGCCGCCAAGAGTCAGAGTACTTTTGGTATCTGACCCAAATACGACGTCGACGGCTCGTTTTTATTTTTGTTCAAACTGTTCCGCATAACGAATTTCCTTTAAATTTTGGTCACATGTGTAGAATTGAATAGCGAATCGAATGACCATAGTCCGATTAGTGGCTGATAGCTGATAGTCATCCTGGGCCGCTAGGAGTCAGCGTACTTTTGGTATCTGACCCAAATATGACGTCGACAGCTCGTTTTCAATGTGCATACAAGGCTAAATAAGTTGCGGAACAGCCGGGCTCTATAATGTGTAAGCTCTAACACTAACAAACCCTAAAAATCAATTTATTTTGCTTTTTGTACTGTCAAATATGAATGTAATTAAGTAGAAAACTCAGTCACACATCCGATGAAACAAACATCTATTTTTGAAGTGGAATTAATATATCATCCTGGACATGTTTCGAGCCTCTAGGACTCATCATCAGTCCATCATAAACAGTATTAGCAAAAAGTATTAGACTCGACCTGTTAGAATTCATTGAGATCGTAAAAGCGCCCAAGGACCCTCATATTTTACTACTCAAGGAGCAATTCCCAAAGTTGTCTAGACTTTTTCAAATCCCTGACTTGCACAAACCCTTAACGGTAGTTCTCCTTTGTACTTGTTAATGTCCTTTTGTTTTCTTAGTTGAGCTTTAAAAAGGACGTCACACAACAGAAATTTGATGTGATGTTTCAATAATTTTAATAATTTGGGCTTGTGAGATGCATAAAATCTAATATAATAAAGAACTATTAACGCAGCATGCTGCGCGGCGTAAAAATGGCAATGAACCTTCCAGTTGTGTGTGCCAAGCATTACACTTGATAGTTTGTTTCTTGGAAAGGGTCCCTGTTTCCAAAAATCTTGCGTATTTTGAAGAAATATTGTGAATTTTGTGTATATTATGTGAATATATGAGTTTATGTATGCATGTTTTATTGATTTATATGTGCCTATAATCTGAGCTCTAATGATAATATGAAGACCAGAATTTTTCAAATAGCGTAATTACAAGACGTCTTGCATAGTGTCTAAGAAATAAGTGAAAATAAAAATATCCTCACCTGGAACACCTGACTGCCACTTAACTGGTAGCTGGCAGGAACCAAGACAGATCCGCCCGCCATCGTCCCCTGCTTGAATACCATGCTGGTCGTGCTCGCTGGCCTCAGCACGGTACCCTGCGGTGTTTTCACAGCCTGTATATTCTGAGTCGCGGTAGTGGTCGGCCCCAACGTCGGCCTGCCCCTACCCCTGTGCATAACCTGCTGAGTGCTCTGCAGTTGCATCTTACTGAGGAACTGGTACTGAGCGGACTTCGCCATGCTCTGGTAAGCGGTGACGGTCGCGTTCAGCCCCTGCTGCCGCATCTTCGACACGCGCGGAATCTTCGCCGGCGGCTCCCAGTCGACCGGAGGCTCCAGGTTGCGCTCCGGCTTGAACTTCCTCGAGCAGGCGACCAGGTGGCGCGAGAGCTTGCCCTTCTGGTTGTCCTCGAACGGACAGTTCGGGCATTGGTGGAAGGCGGGCGCGCGCTCCAGGTGGCCGCGGACCGCGTGCTCCGCCTCCATGTGGAACAGGATGTCGTGCGGGCTGCGCACCTCGAACGGACAGAAGTTGCATCTGTAGACGAACGCCTTCATGTGAGGCGTCTCCAGGTGATATGCCATAGCGAGCGACGATTCCGTGCGGAAAGTGCAGAACTCGCACTTCTTGACGTCCAGCCTGAAATTTCAACATTAATTACAGCTGCAATTAAGACAATGCAAAAACGGGAACACATGGTAATATCCTCAAATAAATCTTGTTGGGATGTTCTCGGGGCCAGAAGCCGAAGCTGAGGTGATGTTCTCGGTGGAACCCCCAGATGAAACAGTAGTTTCGCAATCCAATTTTTATACAGCCGACGTTTCGTCCAAGATCCTAGACATACTTATGGCGATTTTACAGGTCATCTACATTCAAAGCCTTAACTAAGGTGCGATGGACAGGTCAAAATTGGTCACCAAAGGCCTTTTGCTCACGTATGTGGGACCAGAAATCAAAAAGGGACCATTATTCCTGAATTACAAGAATAGAAACCCGTACATGAGCGATAGTAAGCACCAATCTCCCCTTCAACCCTCAATCAACCCTTTTTGATCTCTGGTCCTACATACGTGAGCAAAAGACATTTGTTGACCAATTTTGACCTGTCCATCGGACCTTAGTTAAGGCTTTGAATGTAGATGACCTGTAAAATCGCCATGAGTATGTCCAGGATCTTGGACGAAACGTCGGCTGTATTAATAAAAATTGGATTGGAAACTACTGTTTCATTTGGAGGTTCCACCGAGAACATCACCTCAACCTCAAATAAATCATTTATGCTGTTTTAACACTTATGTCATTATGTGTAATGTAAGTGTGGATGGAAGAGATACATATTCCATATCCTACTCTGGGAGATTTGATTTAGTGATAGGCCAACGAATAGAGATTTTTCTGCACACTAAAATTTAACCGGTCAAAGCCTATACTATCGTGTAGAAAAACCCACCTTTTTGCCCCAGCGAAATCGGTGTTGGGATTTTTATAAACAAATTATAGTGCAAAAAATGCATTTTTTAAGTTTTTTTTACGAATATTGCGAAAAGTAATGAAGGGATCGTTATACGACCCAAGGGACCTTTGTAGGGAATCATAAAACCTAGAAAATGGTTTGCTGTACAATACGATCGGACCATTTTTAACTGAGAACATCACGAAAAAAAAAAAAACCAAAATATATCTTTTTTGAAAAATTCGTAATTTCGACAAAGGACCCCGCACATATATGGAAAAATGTCTTCTGGTGAAATTTGCTAAAAACTTGGGAAATTGTCTGTTTTGTCTCCCTGATCAAAAGTCTCAATGGGGCCGAAGCTCAAAATGCCCATCTTTAGGCTCTACAGCAATTTTTAGTGGCCAAAAGCGGCAAAAACTCAATTTTTAAAAAAATTATTGTTTGATGCTGGGAAATTGTTCGTTTTGTACCCCTGATCAAAAGTCTCACTGGGGTCGAAGCTCAAAATGCCCATCTTTAGGCTCTACGGCAATTTTTAGTGGCCAAAACGGCAAAAATTCATTTTTTAAATATCATGCTTAATGATGGGAAATTTTTCTTATCGATAGTTTTTGATATTAGACATTATCAAATAATACATTTTGAAATAAAGCCAAAAAGAATATTACCTGTAGGGCTCATTGTTCTCCTTACTGAATTCCAAGTTTTTAGTCAACGTATGTATCGACTTCTCAGTTTCCGTATTGGAATTACCCTCGCGATATGCTTTCCGTTTCTGTTGTTTTAATAAATCAGTTTGCACATGTTCCTGTACCAAATTGAAACCTATATTTATGAAAAATTTCCCTAGAGGACTATCGAAAAACGAATAAGACTTTTTCGATTCGTCTTGCTGCTCTACTTTATCGTTTTCCTTTTCTACTTCCTTATCTTTACTGCTACTGCTCTTGTCTTTTTCCTTCTTGTCTTTAACCTCCTCGTCCTTTTCTTTTTCCTTTTCCATGTCCTTAAGGAAATCACCAATCGTTCTACTTGGTGGCTTCTCATATACATATGGTACAATGAACGAAGGAGCTTCTACAACGAACATATCATCTGTTAGTGAAGGTAGCAAAGGAACAGTTATCGCTGGAGTGATAGTCGCCGGGGAAGTTTTCGCTGGAGGAGTAGTCGTAGATGCTGTATTGACCGGAATAGGGGTAATTGTAGCCCTCATATTCGGTGGATACATTCCCTGGGCTGGTAATGCCATAGGCAGTACCGTCGAATAGTTTGTTACTGAACCTTTACTATTATTAACTGGTACTGGACCTTTACCAGATAAAATTGAGTTTGTATCGATGATGACAAGTGTCGGCTCTTTCTTGCCCTGGCCTGAAGAATTGCTGGAAGATTTGGAGGCGATTTCGACAAGGCGCTTTGTATCTTTGACGACAATCGTGGACTGTTTATTTCCCGTAACGCTTGGCTGCAAAAGAAAATATGTATACCATTTACAACTATAAGATTGGGTTGGACCTACCTTCGACTTATCTACTGTAATCTTCTCAACTGTGATAGAATTGTTGCATGCCAGTGGATCCTCAGGTAAGACCTCCTCGATATCGGACTCCTCAGAATGTGGTTTTTCTACTATATCGGGATCATTTTCAGCATAACTTTTACTCTTGTTAAGATTTCTCGAGCTTCTTCGAGGTGTTATCTGTTTTTGTCCACTTTCCTTAGCTTTAGATACCGTAGCTGATTTTTCGGGAGTTTCGTCCAAATCGATAACCTCGGTACTTCCATTTTGTTTAGGAGACTCAACTATCATCACATCACCATCACCCTCACCTCCAGAATCATTCAATTCGATCAGTTCATCATTATTAGCGGTTTTATTTTTCTCTTTTTCGTCCTCCTCCTCCGACTCGATTTCGTGAATTTCTACATCTTTGCTGGCAACGTTTTCGTCGTTTTTCTCTTTTTCATTCTCGATATCCTCTCCATCTGCTTCCTCTTCTTCCGGTTTCTCTTCAGACTTATCACATTCATCGTCTGACTTATCGTCGTCGTCCGAGGAAGACGAAGAGGAACTAACCTCATCGGTGTCATCGTCCTTTTCACTTTTATCATCTTCTTGACTGACCTCCTCGTCTTCCTTCGTTCCATCCACGCTATTCTCTTCAGTTTCCTCCTCTGGCGTCTCCTCCCCCTTTTCGGATCCCCCTTTGGCCTCACAAGGAGTACCTTCCTCTTCGTCGTCATCTTCCTCGTCGTCCTCCTCCTCTTCCTCCTCCTCCTCCTCCGCTTCTGGTCCACTCATTTTCTTTATATCATCAGAATCTGCGTTCTCCTCATCCACATCGGTGGACAGGTCTCCATTAGTTAATACGCTATCTGTAAAAAATATACTTAAGAAATGCTAGCAGAACATTGGGAATATATCTTACTTTCATCTTTAGAGTGCATTTCATCTACTTCTCCCATTTCTGCGACAGCTGCCATAGCCAAGGTGTCAGCTCTGACAGATAAAAACAAAAAAAAAATGTCAGGTAAATCAAAGAGATCATGTACCATAGACGTAACATTCATTGAAAGTTATGAAACAACATATTAACACAGTATTAAACAGCTTTAAATATGGATTAGATGTTAGATTTAGCTTTCGACCTAAATTTTCAGATTTAACCTAATATGTTCTGACTTGTCTAAATATGACACTCACATCTCACAGGTAAGATTAAAAGTAAGTATACAGGGTGTTTCAAAGTTTGCTTAAAACGGAAAACTATCCATTTCTAAAAAAAAATTACTTCTGACGAAGCCTTAAAAAAATATATATTTTATTAATTAATTATAACCTCAGATAACATCAATATTA
This sequence comes from Cryptocephalus moraei, assembly GCA_946251905.1. Lineage (NCBI taxonomy): Eukaryota > Metazoa > Arthropoda > Insecta > Coleoptera > Chrysomelidae > Cryptocephalus > Cryptocephalus moraei. The sequence goes on along the minus strand of OX276465.1, from coordinate 15,405,423 downwards.
GAATGCTATTGACCCATGCCTTTGTAGATCATCTGATATTTCAGGTTTTTATTTTGCAGTGCGCCATAGGCAATATTAAGTAGTTCATTCAAAAAAATCTTTCTTCTACAATAACTGGCTGTAATACCTTATTTTCTTTTCTAACTAATATTATATCTAATCATTTAATCCAATTTAACTCTTCTCTAAAGAGATCAAGAACTTGTTTGTGGGTGAATCAATCAAAAAATCTAATAGATAATTTCAAAACACTGTCTTATTGATTGTAAGACATTTACAACTCCATACCTACAATATCAAAATTCATAGGGGTATATTTTGTTCATATAACAACAAAAAAATGAAATCTATTATTTGACAACACCTGACAGGTTCAAAGTTCCAAGAGTCTTATCTCTATTCCATGAAATCAGCATATCTATAAAATCTGTTGACAAAGGTAGAGATTAGAAAACAACAGATTCTCATAAATATTTTCAATAGGAGGGTGAAAATGAGCAAAGTTGAGTAAAGATACTTGTACCGATATTGCTCCACCAACAGGTCAACAAGAGTTTCCTGAGTACTGACTTAATATCCTAAGTAAAACTGTCTGAGCCATCTTTTTAAAGACATTCTATCCTATTTAATCCAAGATCTTGAGGTCTAGCATGAAAGCGAAGAATAAAGATTACAGATGTTATTATATTTCAATAAAACTATCGCAGAGTCATCTTATATGTGCAAGGTGTGCACTCTTATTGTATATAATGATACAAAAGAACACCATTATGCACTCTCAGAAAATAGCTGAAGGCGCCAAGGAGTGATTAACTTTAGGTATTCATTAAAAATTAAAAAATTGCAAACTAAGAAGGAATTGAGAAGTAGCGCCAGTGTGCAAAAATTGCTCATAATTGGATGAATGTCCATCCATCATGTCCTCCACAGAAGATTTAGCCAAAATCGTTAGAAAACTTTTTTTATACCTATTTAATCCTACAATAAATATTCAAAGTTTCAAAGAAATTTTTGGAGCGAATTTCGAGAAAAATTCAAAAAAACCGAAAACTGACAAGAGTAAACTACCCTTTTATCCTGGCCGATTTTAATGAAAAGCTTATTTTACGTCCTGGTATGGTACAAAGTCTAAATACAAAGTTTTGACCGTTTCTGGTTTTTTGTTTTTGAGAAAATCCTACCACAGACATACACACATACATACACATGGTTTTCCAAAAACATGTTTTTTGGACTCAAGGGACCTCAAAACGTTCAGAAATGCTAATAACTCAATTTCTAAAAATCGACCCGATTACAATACTCTCATATATGAGTACCAGGGTCCGACCAATATATATCGCCGGTATTTATCATGATATATATCAATATTTATAAGCAATGATATATATCACGGATATTTATGAATTTACTAAAATGTGCGACGCTGGGTAAAAATCATAATTTAATCATTGCCAGTAAGAAAGATTTTTTGTCATTTGTAATGACCTTAACATTCACCTCACTCCCATTTTCTAAATATATGTTTGGACTACAATTCCGCAACACCAGTCCATTGGTGTGGTGGAAGTCATTATGCCTTACCGGTTGGCCTACAGAAAAAGAAAACTCTAAAATTTTGTGAAAATTGCTACTAACAGCAATTGCATCGACAGCATCCTTGGAAAGGTATTTTTCAACATTCGGCTTGGTACAATCGAAATTAAGAAATCGATTGGATCGTGACACAAGAGCCCAACTTGCTTTTTGTTTAAATATTTAAACGGAGACCATGCGTCTACCAGCTAAAGCTTGCAATAGTAGCAATATAGAATGGATATAGGATGAGACCATTGCGTCTGCATAGGAGATTCCTTCTGATTCGGGTGATGAACCTTTGGTTAATTTTTTAACTAATTATATATTCGATATTTCGATATTTATATAAATATCATGATATTTTTGAATGAGAAAGTAAAAAAATTTAAAATTTGAAAATATTCATAAGTGCCCTTTATGGAGGTTTTAGAAAAAGGTTTCAAACCAAAGTTATAGCTGTTAGTTAGCTCACTTCAAGTATAAAATCTTGTGAGAATCGGTGGAGCTGTTTTGGAGAAAATTGAGAAAAACCGAAAATTCACAAAAGTAAAACGTCCTTCGCAGAAGATCAGCTAAGATAATGATAACGGCAGTCGATAAGGATTGAATAGTGAAGTAAACGTAGGTACGAAGTTTAAAACAATTTTTCGAAAAATCGACCCGATTACAATATTCTCTCATATATGAGTACCTCATATGAGAAGTTTAAAACCCAAATTCGACAAGTATAAAGTATCCTTCACAGAAGATTTAGCCAAAAACGTTAGAAAACTTTTTTATGTATATTCAATAGTAGAATAAATATTCAAAGTTTAAAAAAAATTCGTGGAGTGGATTTCGAAAAAAATTGAAAAAACCGAAAATTGACGACAAGTATAAAGTGCTCTTCACAGAAGATTTAGACAAAATCGTTAGAAAACTTTTTTATACCTATTTAATACTACAATAAATATTCAAAGTTTAAAAAAAATTCTTGGAGCGAATTTCGAGAAAAATTCAAAAAACCGAAAAATGACAAGAGTAAACAACCCTTTTATCCTGGCCGATTTTTATGAAAAGCTTATTCTCACGTCCTGGTATGGTACAAAGTCTAAATACAAAGTTTTGACCGTTTGTGGTTTTTGGTTTTTGAGAAAATCCTGCCACAGACACACATACATACAGACGGTTTTCCAAAAACATGTTTTTTGGACTCAGGGGACCTCAAAACGTGCAGAAATGCTAATAATTCAATTTCGAAAAATCGACCCGATCGCAATACTCTCTCATATATGAGAAAGAAAGAAAAATCTAACGAAAAGCTTATTGGGAGGTCCTGATATCGGACAAAGTCAAAATTCAAAGTTGGAACCGTTTATAGCCATAAATTTTCGGAAAAAAAAACGTACCAGACACGCCTACATACATACACATAAAGATTTTTTCAAAAACAAGTTGGTATTTTGGACTCGGGGGACCTTAAAATATCTAGAAAGGCTAATAACTGAAATTCAAAAAATCGACCCGATTACAATACTACCTTTCATATTATTATGAGAAAGTAAAAACAATACCGACGAACTGCAACCAGCATTGCATGGTAATAAGTGAATAGTGAATCATTATTGTGAGGTTATGTTCGACATCGTAGTTTATTGTACACAACGAAAGAGACTGCAGGTTTTTTACACAATTCGCTGCCAACCTTTGTAGGCCATGCCCTAAATGTGGTATTCAATTGCGAACCCAGATAAGAGTTTTCCAAATATTACAGTTTAATAAAGGTTCGCGGGGGTGGTGTGGCACGTCTTATTATTTTGTCGTTCTCCTGAAGGAGCTTAGGAAGGAAAGAAAGGAAGTAAAGAAACCGCTGCTACGCCCTGAACGCGCGCGTATGTATGCGTATGTATATGTATGTACATGCTTGCGGAAAGATAACAAAATACAAAATCAGTGTTGCCAACGGGAGGAGGGGGAGGAGGAGGAGGAGAGGGAGAGTGGTGTGTTCGCCTTTCGGCTTGTTTACGTGTAAAATCGGGAGAGGCGAGAGGCGAACCCTTTTACGAGAGTCCCATTTACCAGCATCAATTCCAGCGGGTGGTCGTCCTCATTCCCGCCACGCTCGAACCGAGACGAACCGCCGAACATCTGCCCAATAGGGACACTTATCGCGCACACACACTTCCACGACGACCGAGAATCCCGCGATATTCAAAAAGCGAGCGCAGCACACAAACGAACGACGATGACCCGCGGCCACCTTTTCGAACACCGGTCGCCCGTGGGGCCGGTCGCGGCTCCTTCTCTCAATTCCGGGAAGACACTCTTTCGGGGACCGAACTCGCCTCACGTCCCTCACCCCTGGCGAGTCGCTGAACACTGCCAATATGGCGTCTAACGGTAGGTCACGTGACCGCGCCGAAACAGTGACGTAGCGTTCTCCATCCCGCGACGTCTTAAAATTTTTTCATTACGTAAGCACCGACTTCGTTTTTACAAACAAAATAATATCGCCGACGGGAATGCCGTATCGATCATCAGGGGGACAGTCGGCGACTCCCCCCTCACCCCCGATGGGGGGCCCGGCACGCCGCTGCCCGAAAGTCTCGGAAAAATGGGGGCCGCCTCCTGATACCGAGAAAACGGCTTTTCCGTCCTCGTCCATATCGACGTCTCCCTAAATTACAAGGACCTTGTTTACGTTGAAAATTTTCTCGGTCCCACCTCAAATTTCCTACACATATACCAAATAATAATAATGATAATCTTCGCCCCCCATGTTTTTCCTCCTCTCTCGGTATATATCGCCGCACCCGACAAAAAGTACGTACAAGAGAGGAAGAACACGCGGCCGCCCCCCGAGCCGGCAAATGGTTCAGTCCGAACCTCATTTTGTTCTCTCTTGCTCTCTCTTTCTCTCTCTCGCTCTTTCCCTCTCACTCGTGTATAGCCTACTCCGTTTAGTCACCTAGTGATTGTGATTAGACGGGAGTTTATTAATTTTATTTCATTTTTTTGCACTCGCTCCGGTGAATTTTTCTCACGTCAAATTTTCACGCTTTCGGAAACGCACACGTCGCTTTTTTTCCGAAATGCCACAAGAGAGGAGAACGGCCCGTTCGGGATCGATTTTTTCGACGTGGCGTCGTTTTGAAGATATTATTTTTAGATGTACAGGGCGATGCGACTCGTCCTGAGACTTAACAGCCTCGTTCAGGCGGGAATCCAATGACAAAATCGGCCGGTAAACCCAACTCGTAATCGAATTATGCAGCCTTTAGGACGAGTGGATTTCCAAGATTTTACCTTTGTCCGGGATTAACGTCATGACGTTACAGTCACCAAATCGACATATTATGTCTAATATGATGTAAGGCTGATAGATCTGTCTCTTAACACCTGGTCTGCGCACGCACATTGTGGTCATGTCGAAAGGAGGTGGAGCAAATTGCCAGCCCGGGCCTCAGCTGATAAATTATAGTTTTCTTGTCCTTATAACAAATGCAAAATCGGCCGGTAAACCCAACGCGTTATGCGAATTATACAGTCTTTAGGACGAATGGATTTTTAAGAGTTTAGCTTTGTCCGGGATTAAAGTCATGACGTTACAGTCACCAAATCGACATATTATGTCTAATATGACGTAAGGCTGATAGATCTGTCTCTTAACACCTGGCTTGCGCACGCACATTGTGGTCATGTCGAAAGGAGGTGGAGCAAATTGCCTGCCAGGGCGTCAGCTGATAAATTATAGTTTTCTTGTTCTTATAACAAATGTACAATGTGACAATTTAGTATTACCTATTGTTACTTCTGGTGCTGTAACAAAGTACGTAAACGAAAACCGAAGTTTAAAAACTTACCAAAAAAGAAAATTAACACCAGAAATCAGAATGCAACACATGACGTCATTTACGCATAACTGATACAACATACATAGGGCATCTTAGTAAATTCAATTGCGATTTAAGCGCTCAATTTGTGCGCATATTGTCAATTACGTCATCAGATGAGAGCGCATGTTTTACATAACGCGACATTAGTGTGACGTATGCATTTGGAGAGGGACGGTAATCAATGGGAACTACAACGTGATCAAGAATGACTGTTTCAGTTGGCAATACTGAATTTCATTTTTAAATGGTGCAACTGGTAATTTGAATTTGCTATTTCAAATTCAAATTTCTGGTTTTCACGTTACAACAAGATATTTTCATTGGAATGGCGTTCTATCGAAGCGAGATTTATACCCCAATTACTGGTTGGCAGTACTCTCTCGAAGCGACATACCAGCAATTTCTGGAAATGATTCCGGAGACTTTGGTCACTTTTGCTGTCTTTCAGTAACATTGCATGCGAGTAGTTGAACGTTAGTTAAACACAGGGAGCGTAAGTAAACAAAACTCAACTGGTAGACCTTCTACTCTAAACGAGGAAGTTGTCGAGGGTATCAGAACTGTAATGCAAAGAAGTCCTCGCAAATCCTTAAGAAAGCTCTTCCTTCAAACAGGTATGGTCCTTATATGCCTCCTATTCAACCAATTTTCATTCTTACCCATAAGCCTTCCAATTTTTCATGTTGTTCTAATTCACGTTTTTACAGGTTTATCATATGGAAGTTGCTCCACTGTGCTTAAAAAGAAATTCAAGTACCACCCTTACAAAATTTCCGTCGTCCAGTCATTAACCCCTCCTGATCACCTGCAGAGAGTTTTATTTTGCAATTGGTTCAATGACATAATATATCCTTGACAATACCTTCTTTTCCGACGAAGGCTGGTTTCATTTCAACCACTATGTGAATAAACAAAATTACAGAATTTGGTCAGGTGAAAATCCTTACGCTATCAGAAAGACACATTTGCACTCGGTTAAAGTTGGTGTTTGGTTGGCAGTCTTAAAGACGCGAGTGTATGGGCCGATATTTTTAATTTTACCGTCAATTCGGAGAGATATATCCAACATCTTTTGAGGCCTTTTATAAACCAATTAACAGACGAAGAGCGCCAAATTGGATATTTCCAACAAGACTCTGCAAGGGCACATACGGCTCGTGCTACTATGGGATATTTAAGAGAGAATTTTGGCGACAGAGTAATTAGTCAGGGCATTTGGCCAAGCAGGTCACCAGATCTCACTCCATTAGATTTTTCGTTATTTGGGCTCTTGAAGGACAATGTGTTTAGGAACATATTGCATACTGAAGAAGAACTGCAAGATGCAATAGTTCAGGAAGTGGTAAACATTACCCCCAATATGCTGGTAAATACCTTCGAGAGCCTAAAAGGAGAGTTAATTTATGTCTGGATCAAAATGGGAGCCATTACCTTTAACTGTTTAATTAAATTATTGTTCTGTATTTCGAGTTTCACTTTTTAAGCGTTAATTTTTATTCACATAACCTACAATCTTATCGCTGATTGTTATGTCAAATTTTCGTCAAATAAACATATCCGGTTGTAGCGTTGCAAACCCTTAGGCAAAAAAATCCTCCAGGTAGGATTGCCAACTCAAACAGCCATCTTGATCACCCAGTATAATACAATATAATAGTATATGCCTTTTGTTTCTCCATACCTGTCAAAGCTACAGTTGCAGACAAATTTGATTTCCCTGTATTACATTGAGATATTGCAAAATAAACTGATCACACGAAATCATGATACTAACTTTAATTGAACCAGATTAGTGAATTTCGACGACATTATCTTTGTTCACGAAGAACGTCTTGATAAGTTATAGCAAATAAAATGCCATTAACTAAACCAATCACATGAATTTTGCAGTCTGCCCTTTCTAGTTTTTAGTTAATTTCTAGCGTCTAATGTCGCCGACATGCATTAACCATCACCGATTTTTTCTTCATCTTCTTCTTCTTCAAGTGCCATCTCCTCTTAGAAGGTTGGCTATTGACTATTCTCACTTTTGATGCTGCAGCTCTAAACAACTCAGTGGAACTACAGTTGTACCATTTTCTCAGATTATTTAACCGGGAAATGTGTTTTCTTCCTATGCTTCTTTTTTCTTCTTCTTTAATTGTGTTTAATATCTCCGTTCCTTCCTCATTCTTCCCAGTACCTCCTCGTTTGTTACCATGTCTACCCAACTTATTCTCAAGATCCTTCTATATGCCCACATTTCAAATGTTTCCAGTCGATCACTTATATTTTTCTTCAACGTCCAGGATTCCATCCCATATAACAACACCGAGAAAACATAGCAACTCAATATTGTGTAGGTTAAGATCTCTACTGCATAACACATTTCTCATTTCGTTAAATATCGTTCTGGCTTGTCCAATTCCTGATCATCACCGACTAATTAAGTAAAAATCACTTGACTTACCGCGACTTAAATCCAAATCTCTAGTCGTCCTCGTCTTCCTCCTCGTGGTCGAAAGACAACAGCGGCTTGCTTTTCTTGGATTTGGACTTCTTCTCCTCAGCAGGCTTAGGCTTGGCGGTACCGCTGCGTGGCTTGAATATGATCCGTGCGCTCAGGTCCGCTGGAGCCTCTTCCTTCTCTGCGCGAGAAACAAAAATGTACTTTAGATCATTTTCAGAAACCGACAAGATCGTACGAGAATCTCTTCGTGGAGGCCCGAAGGGAAATCCGATATTTGGGATAATTACGTGAATCTCAAAATTTGAATCGTCTTCTGACACTTATCACAATCAATCCGGTGAATATAGTATCCTCTACGTTAATAGAACAATAATGTAACGGAAAGTCTGGTCGTAAAATGAACACAAGTCGGGAAGTGTCGCTTCCGCGAAATTCGAAGCGATTAGAATATTCGAGAAACGGTATGCGAGACATAAAAAGAGACCGAGAGCCGAGAGGAGTCAGTCATAAAACATCAACGCGACCAATCATCGATCTAAGCGGCATGAGATAAATCAACAAGATATAAATTAAGTATTAAGTGTTAGTGTTAGTAAAAATAAATTAGGTGACATTTCGCGTAGTGTTAGTTATTTTGAACAGTGAAAACGTTACCACCAGATACTATATTGATAAAATTTCTTAGGAGAATTGAATAAGAAAATATTTTAAAGCTCAAATTATCTGTGACCGGATTCTGTTTTTATGTTCTGTAAAACATGTAAGATGTAACACCAATGTGAAATTGGTCTTACAAATTACAACAAAACTTGGCAACAACACCATCTTCCGCGTTCAAAAAGACATGATCCTATTTGGCAGTGACTTAAGTTACATTTCACATTTCTCAATGAATCCAGAACTGTTCCTGGTTGCTTCACGAACATATAGTTATTATAGTTACTTTGCGAAAACAAATCATGTAACCCAAGTTGTCCCATAGAGAATTAGTGATGCACAAAGCCACTTGAGTCACGTTGTTTAGATATTCTGCAGATACTTAAAACACGAATTATAGCGTAAATTGGGCCTGCATAATTTGAAATTAATTTTTTGGTTTTTGCTTATATATCATGACATTATTTTCCAATGTGCTTTTCTCAGTAATTATTATTTGTTATTGAATATTCGACTACAATGCATTAATTTATTGTTTGAAAGTACTATTGTTCAAGATTTATTGCGATATAAAAATAAAATGAATACATTATTTTGTCAGAAAATAATAAGAAATTATTATGCTTGAACATAATAAATACCTTAAATGGGGATTGCATAATACTTGGCAGTATCCCACAATTCAATTTGTTTAATCGTATCTGGATCATTCCTGATAACAGTGCCGTTAGCTAATTAGTTAACCATGTTTATGGTAACTTAAATATCTGAACGATTGTAAGTTACAAATGTGTCGTTAGCATATCAAACATACACAAAGATGATAAGATTTAATTGTAATTATAATGAAGTAAATGCACGAATTTCTTCATTTAAGCTAATATTATCGCTCTATGCGTCAAAACATAACAAAAATTAACTGCAAGGGTGACAACGAGGAATAGAGGGTGTTTTGGAAAAATGGCCCAGTTAATTTTGAAAAGAAAAATACACTTTTTTAGCCAAAACTTTCGATTTACTTAATCAAAATAGAGACAAAAGCCTATATCCTAAGCGTATGAAGTTTGGTTTTATAGGTAATAAATAAACCGTTAGAGTGATGTCAATGTGCAATACTTTGGAAACCGTTAGATGAGAACCGACAATAGAAGTAAAAATCAGAAGTTAAATTGAGTTCCAAATGAAGTTTATCTAATGAGTACAAATCGTTTTATTGAGGTAGATAGTGAATTAAATCGTTAAATTCCTTTCTATATCTTGTTGAAGTTCGCGCATTCCGGCATTTTCTCTGATATTATGACATCACTGTCTTTGCTATTTCCTCTATAGTTGCAGCAATTCCTTAACTTGTAAACCCTATGATAAAGTCATGCTAAGTTTACTTTATACTAAAAACATTTTTGGAACCTTTGAAATCATACACTCATATAACACTTTTTGACGAATTCGCCTCATTTCTACGCTCTGACTTCGTCAATTATTCGAATAGAGTTAAGATGACGTTCAAATTAATACAAATTAGAATTTTTGATGTGTTGTTTTTTCAACGTCTTCCGAGAGAAATATTTATAGTCCGAGCGAACTAGAAAAATTTTGTGAAAAAAGCGCACCACGCCTTTTTACTTTCTCATATGAGGTACTCATATATGAGAGAGTATTGTATCCGGTCGATTTTTCGAAATTGAGTTATTAGCATTTCTGAACGTTTTGAGGTCCCCTGAGTCCAAAAAACATGTTTTTGGAAAACCGTCTGTATGTATGTGTCTGTGGTAGGATTTTCTCAAAAACAAAAAACCACAAACGGTCAAAACTTTGTATTTAGACTTTGTACCATACCAGGACGTGAGAATAAGCTTTTCATAAAAATCGGCCAGGATGAAAGGGTTGTTTACTCTTGTCATTTTTCGGTTTTTTGAATTTTTCTCGAAATTCGCTCCAAGAATTTTTTTGAAACTTTGAATATTTATTGTACGATTAAATATCTATAAAAAAATTTCCTAACGATTTTGGCTAAATCTTCTGTGAAGGGCACTTTATACTTGTCAATTTTCGGTTTTATCAATTTTTTTCGTAATCCACTCCACGAATTTTTTTTAAACTTTGAATATTTATTCTGCTATTGAATATGTATAAAAAAGCTTTCTAACGTTTTTGGCTAAATCTTCTGTGAAGGATACTTTATACTTGTCGATTTTGGGTTTTTTGTATTATTCTCGGAATTTGTTCCAAGAATTCTTTTTAAACTATGAAAATTTATTGTGCAATTAAATATGTATAAAAAGGTTTGTAACGTGTTCGGATAAATCATCTGTGAAGAGCACTTTATACTTGTGGTTTTTCGGTTTTTGAATTTTTCTCAAAAATTTGCTACAAGAATTTATTTTAAATTTAGAATATATATTCTACCATTGAATTAGTATAAAATAAACTTCACACATCACGATTTTTCAATTGAAATTTTCGCTTTTTCTTAAGCAACAAATTAATTGTTGGTCTCCGTTTGCACCGACCGCTACCTACAGCTTTAAGGGAGTTTCAAGCAGTGTTGTTAAAAATACTTTTAAAAATAGTTTTTACAAAATGTATTTACTTGTATTTTAAATACTTCTCTGGACAATGTATTTAAATACAAATAACAAGTATTTCGTTTTTGTATTTAAACAGTACTTAAAGTTGTACATTATTCTTAATTGCAGCAATGTTAAGCATAACCCCAGGAAGCTTAGAATTCCTATTATTTTCTTCGTGAAATTGTTGAAATTATTCGAAATTTCTAAATCAGTTTAAGAAAATTGAATCTAATTTCTAATGGAAACTTTCTAATGAAGTTCTAAAATCTTTGTTTTATTGCCCGAAGTTGTGAAGTTTTCCATTATTTTCAAAATATCTAAGTTATTTGTATCGAAAAGCCTCAAATACATAGGCTGACTTTTATACACTAAACCTAAGTTTATGGTTTTAGCACTTAAAACAATCTCAAAAAGTGTCGGGAATTATTTTCTTTGCTTCATGAAATCGTATAATTTTTGCAATTTTCCGAAATTTAGCAACTAATTTTGTAAACAAGTCTTCAGAAATTGAAGTGATACTTCAAAACACAACAGGCTAATGTAAGTTTCAAACTTCTAAAAAATAATCCCAAGGCAAAGATGTCGACACATTAGATACTTTACTTTTTAACTTGATCTAACGAAGTAGCTAATTAAAAAACTTCATTAGTTACTTTTCCAACTTCATATATGACAGTTCAAATTATTTGTGTTGCATTATAAGTTCTTTAGAAGCTCCTTAACTTCTTTTGAAACAACAGCTTAAGTTTAAGATAACTGCGACTTCTTTACAAATGTCGACAAGCTACTTAGTACCTTAAAAATTGTTTTACAATGTCACAACTTTTTTAAAAACTAGGAATTGTACACCTTCGTTAAGATAATCGCAACTCCCTTAAAAGTGTCGTAGGATCATTATAACTGTAACAATTAGCTTCAAAATGAGCATGTAAGTACATAAATCAAAATGTAAATACAAATGAACAGCCGGAAATATACTCAAAAAATGTACAAAAATGCGCATTTACAGTTACTGTAACAAAATAAAATAAATGTAAGAGCATTTAAGGAATAATTTAGCAAATAATGGATCTTAACATTGCCCAAAAATGTATTTGAACTACTGTATTTAAAATGCCAGAAGAAATGTATTTTAAATACACAGTAAATACAAATTAAGCTTATGTATTTAAATTTAAACCATAAAAGTATTTAAAATGTATTTAAATACTTAACAACACTGGTTTCAAGTACTATAAAAAAATCCTCTTTTTTACGAAGTTTTGACTGGATTGGAATGAATTTAGATTTTTAAAATATTAATCGAAAATTATCCCAATGTCATTTTCCATAGAAAATTTGCAAATTTTTGGAATTCACATCACACCATTCTTATAAAAAATTTCATTTAATCCTGAACAACTTTTAATGAGCAAGTTTTTTTCTAAAATCTAAAGGAACGAAGTTACAGCCGAAAAATAAAAAAAATATTGATTTTTCACCTTAATTTGTTAATAAAAATTTTTCCACAACTTTTTATGCATGCGCTCATGAACATAATATTTAGTATTATTTAAAACAGATTCCTGCAAAAAAAAACAGGCCTCGTCCGCATTTAAAAAAAAATGTCTAAATTCGAGCTAATTCGCTCCGACTATTAGAAAAACGAAGAAAGATACCTATACACTGAATTATCAATGGTGTCAAATATTTAACACTTTTGGCGATCAGACCTAATTTTTCACAAATACTTATTTGAATTTGAATTTATTTTCCAGTAAAATACTTAATTATCTACAATCTAAAAACTGAAACTTAAATCAAAATTTAAAGTGTGCCTTTTTTCACACTTAATGCGAATTATTTTTTCACTTATTAATTTTTTATATTATTTTCTTTATTTTTGTTTTGGTCATATTTTATTAAGTTATTCGGTAAATAATTCTTCTTCCGAAATACTTACAAAATATATAGCTTTTTTCAATACAGGTTTAATTTTTTGGAAATGCAATAATTTAAGGTCGTTATTTAATTTAATATAATAATAAGTAGCTGTGTAAATATGAGGTTTACCACCAATTTCTTTAAATACATACTTTAGGTAAAGCAATATTATTATTTCTCGTTTTTTTTTCAATTTTTCTATATATTTTTGTTTCAGAGATTCATGGTAGTACACAACAGATCTGAAAATATATTGCTTTCTAATTGGTAGTGGCAGACTAGATGCATTGTTATTTGTCACTATTTTAATAATTTTATCATGTATAGTACAGTAACATATTTATATGTGCTTTATTGGCTTTATAATATATGCCATACATTATTGTCATTAAATTATTTGGCGTAATTTTTTTTTAACTTAGCAAGTACATAGATGGTATGTATACCTTAGCCTATTAACTTTACTAATTATCTCAACATCCCATCTTAAGTGTTGGTCTATCACTATCCTAAATATTTAACATTGGTTACTTTGATCAGGTTTTCATTATTTACGGAAACGTTAAACGTTTCAGGTATACAGTTAATATGGTTACCAAAAGTTACATTCAGGGGTTAGCACGTTTTCATCAAACCACATTTTTAATTCATACATCAGTTTTTGTAATACTTTCTCTTTAACTTTATCCCATGTTATGTCAGTGCAGAATCCAACTGTGTCATCTGCATAAGAAATAATATTTGAATCATCATTTTGGATCTGAAATTATGTCATTAATGTATATTAAAAATAAGAGAGGTCCCAATATGGTACCCTGTGGAACACCAATATCATCACTTCTAATGTGATTTAATTTGACACTTTGAAACCTGTTTGTCAAGTAATCTTGTATTATTGCAAGTGTTAAGCCTCTGATACCTAATGCTTCCATATATGGTTCATTATATGGTTATTAAATGTCATAACGTGTCTGATGTACCTACAACACTATATTACGAAATTACACTATATAGTGCAATTACTATGTTATTAAAGCCAGGAAAATTGTATTTCTTCATTTTCCAATAGTGGTGGACACGAGACGAGACATAATTTCGCCTCGTCTCGAAAAGTCTGGAAGTCTCGATTTTTTTAAGAAATTGGAATTTAAGAATTTTCTTTCGTTTGTAAAATAAATGAAAGGTATGTATACCAGCAAATTTTTCTAAAATTATGGTAGGTAATTTTACTTTTAAAATTTGATATCAAATAATACCAATTTCACATATAATATATAATATACACAGATACACAATTTCTTATTTGTCCTTATAAAGATATATAGTTTATTTCATAAGTTTATTTAATAACTTTGTTTTATAGTTCGTATCCTAACTAGTCTATTTATTAATAATATTTATTTTCGATTTTGTAATATTCTTTATCAAAACATAACATCAATAAAATACTACTGTACATTCAACTTTAGCACACCTGTATGGGTACTTCAAGAAAATCAGTAAATGTTACATTTATAAAAGTACCATCTATATACATCTATTTATTTCGAGACTTTTCGAGACGAGACGAGACCTGTACCAGATCGAGACGAGACATAATTTTTGGGAATTTTTCGAGACGAGACGAGACCATGTCGTTTCTCGTCTCGTGTCTCGTGTCCACCACTATTTTTCAAATGAGAACAATGTTGCCTTTTTCATTTTTCCGACTCGTCATTCATGGACCCTAATAATTTAAGACCGTTATGAAATAATGTTACAGTCAGTTATTGTTAATAATCAGTCAATCGTTGCCATCGAGAATGGGAACGGTGAATAAAAATAATTGATAACTTATAAAAAAATTGTGTTTATTTTTCAATTTCGTTAAAGTATACCGTTCACCTTGTACATTATGCTCGATTATGCGTAGGGTGCGGTTTAGTCGCATATAAAATTAATATAGCGTTACAGAAGTGGTCCAAGTAAACTTAGACCAAAAAATTTCCAAACATTAAACTTCGAAAAAGTTTAAATGGGTATTGAAACGAGAAACATCCATGAATCCAGATGCTGCGAACACTTTTACTTAACCTTCGGTTGGTAAGGAATGGAAGACGATATAAACAAAAATCGATAATGTTAGGAGTCGTTAGGACATTAGGAGCCGGCCCTGTACCAAACCGGGGCCCTGAATTGCTGACAAGGCAGAAACGGGTTCAGGAGTAGGAGAATGTTCGCGAGCGGTACAAAGAGACAGAACAGCGTGTGCTGGCGAATGAGAATGAATAACAAATTAACTATCATTTTGCGTAGAAGAGTGCCAATATAATACTTGATAGAGTTGAGGGGTGTCCTCATTTCAACCCTAATAACGTCAGAAGTGGGATAACGAAAACCATAGTGCCCAAAGTGCAGTGAGAATATCAGTTTGTGTCAAAAGCCCGGAACGGTATCTGCTGACATCAGCAGAACCAGAAGCCATGGACGCGGACGCGAGAAGCTACACGCCACCGCTGTCCGAGGAGCTGAGGATTCGGCTGAGACCAGAGTCGCTCGGAGGGGAAGAAGGCGACCTATCTACTTCCACGGAAGCATGGGCGCGGGAAATAAGCTTGCTCCGGCAAGAGATAGATAAGTTAAAGGACAATACAGGTAAGGTGACCAATTCTGATCCCTTCACCTGGGAGACGATACCAGACTATAATCCGGGCGAAAAGAAAATTTCCGTTAACAAGTGGATTAGACTAATTGAACAGAAAATGTACTTTGAACGGTGGGATGACGTTGCCGTGACTCGTTACGCGATTGGCAAGCTTTCGGGGCGTGCCCGCGAATGGTTTTTGAACTCCGAAGCGTCTGGTACCGGGTGGAACAAATTTAAAAAACTTTTGAGAGATACCTTTGATAACGATCCTCGAGCGATTGGAGAATTGTTTCGCGACGCGGCCGTGTATAATTCGTGGAAAGATGGTACTTTCGTAGACTTTTACGGCCACAAGTTGGCTAAATTAAATAAACTTCCGTGGGAAATACCGGAAATCGATAAAATTAACATTATAATTTCCAGTATAATGGAAGACAATATAAGGCAATTAGCACTGGCGAACAATTACGAATCGTTAGACGCGTTATTCACATTTATGAAATCGTGCGATCAAAGTAAACGTTTCCGATTTAGTGCCAGTAGTTCAAAACTACCTGAGATGAGTGATAAGTCAACGGTGTTTAAAATTTATTGCTATAAATGCAATAAACCGGGACATAAAAAAATAAATTGTCCTACGAATAGGTTCATTGATAAACCAGGAACTTCAACTGATCTTAAAAGTTCTCTTACTAACGGAAGGTGCAAAATTTGTAAAAAAATCGGTCATCTGGAAAAAGATTGTTTTTCTCGAAGAACTGTCAATTTTGTCGAACAACATGCTACAAACTTATTTTATAAAACTATCATGATAGAAAATATGAGATTCTTAGGGCTTATTGATACCGGAAGTGAATGTACTCTTATTCAACAATCTGCTGCAAAGAGGCTTAAGTTGTGTACGGTTAAAGATGCGCCTTATTTCGTAAAATCATTGTCAGGAAATGTAATAAGGGTGAACAAAACTTTAATTGGCGATATTTGCGTAGATTCTGTTGTAGCGGAAGAACAACTTTTAGTGGTACCTGACGAGTGTTGCCCCGCTGAAGTATTATTGGGCAACTCGTTTATTAACAAACCATTTGTATCATTTTACAAAGAGGGTGGTGATATTAAATTCATTGACATGTCAACTGACCTTTGTTCACAGGAGGAAGTGAAAACCAAAGATTTGTCGACATACCTTGACCCTGAGCAGAAATATAAAACCGAGTTGTTGCAATTATTAAACAAATTTCAAATGTGTATCGCTACAAATCTAGCGGAGATGGGTAAAACAAATTGTACAGAAATGGTTATTCGATTAAATTCAGCTCAGCCGATACAATATAATCCGTATCGGTTATCTGAAGATCGAAAAACAAAACTAAGGGAAATAATAAAAGAACTATTAGATTATAACATTATACAACATTCTACATCGGAATATGCAAGTCCAATTCTCTTAATTCCCAAAAAGGATGGTTCATTACGGTTGTGTGTTGATTATCGAAGGCTAAATAGTGTCACAATAAAGGAAAAGTTCCCATTACCAGTGATCGATGATCAAATTGATAAATTGTGTAATTTCAAAGTTTTTACATCTTTAGATTTATATTCGGGGTATTACCAAATACCCATGGAAATGAATTCACGTGCTAAAACTGCTTTTATCACACCTGAGGGAAAATACGAGTTTCTAAGAATGAGTTTTGGATTATGTAATGCACCATTTACGTTTCAACGAATGATGTCAAACATATTGAGTGAATTACCTCCAGGAACAGCACTGGGGTATTTAGACGATATAATTATACCGGCAATAACGCCACAACAATGTTTGGAAAAAACGGAATTAGTGTTAAAATTACTGAAAAAATACAATTTAACGTTACAGCTTAAAAAATGTAAATTTTTTATGGAAACTTTGAATTACTTGGGGAAAGAAATTTCGGCAAAAGGAGTCAAACCAGATCAAAACAAAATTTTAGCACTGGTACATTTATCGTATCCTAAGGATAAGAAGCAATTGCAAAGATTTCTGGGTTTAGCAGGATACTTTCGAAAATTTGTACAAGGGTTTGCCGGCTTGGTTCATCCACTCACAAATTTATTGAAGAAAAATGTAAAGTGGAAATGGGGTTAAGAGCAGAGTGCAGCAGTGGATAAAATTAAACAGATATTAAGTACACGCCCTATCCTTAAAATATTTGATCCGAAATTACCGATAGAATTACACACAGATGCAAGTAGTATAGCTGTGGCGGCGATTTTGTTACAGCGTCATGCTGATGGTGTGCATCCCGTGGCATACTTCAGTAAAAGATGCACGTATGAACAGAGTAAATATCACTCGTACGAATTAGAAACGATGGCTATTGTTCTCGCTTTACGACATTTTCGAGTTTATTTACTAGGGGCGGAATTTAAAATTTTTACCGATTGTTCCGCAATCAGAACATCGTCTACGAAAAAAGATTTAATACCGCGTATTGCTCGCTGGTGGCTTGAAATTCAAGATTTCTCCTTCGAAGTCTTTTATAGACCAGGGGTAAAGATGGCACACGTGGACTGTTTAAGTCGCGACGTGCACGCCGAAAATTACAGTATCAATTGCGTGACAAATCTTACCGAAAAAGATTGGGTCCGGGCAGTACAAAGCCAAGATGAGACAATAACTAAGATTACCGATATTTTGCTTGGAAACAAAACAGTGGGTAATAAACATTACTTTGATAACTTTGTCCTAAAAGAAGAAATTCTGTTTAGGAAAATTGAGAAAGTTAATAAATGGGTAGTGCCCAAAGCTTCTCGATGGTTGATTTGCAAATTGAACCATGATGAAGCGGCACATTTAGGTTTTGAAAAAACTTTAGCGCGGATTAAAGAAAAGTATTGGTTCGCGGGTATGGCCCGGTTTGTTAAGAAATATGTTCAAAGTTGCTTAAATTGCATGTACATGAAAGGATGTAAAGGTGCGAAACCGGGATTGTTACATCCGATACCCAAAAATTCCGTTCCATTTGAAACTTTGCACATAGACCATGTGGGTCCCTTTGTGAAATCCAAAACGGGAAATACGTATCTGCTCGTGTTGGTCGACGGTTTTTCCAAATATGTATTTATCGAAGCGGTTAAATCTACTTCATCTAAATACGTGATATCTACGCTCAAAAGTTTTATGTTTCTTTTTGGCGCACCGACTCGTTTGATATCCGATAGGGGGTCGGCATTTATGTCTAACACTATGAAAGATTTCACTTCTAAGCACGGCATAAAGCAAATTTTTAATGCGGTAGCTACTCCTCGGGCAAATGGCCAGTGTGAGAGATTTAACGGAACAATTTTAAATTGTTTACGTGCCCTGAGCACGGACGATCCGGATGAAAAACTGTGGGACACTCACGTGAAAAAAATTCAGTTTGCTCTTAATACATCTCCTAATAAAACTACGGGAGAAACTCCTTACAAAATCTTGATTGGTATTAATCCCAAACTTGGCGCAGATGCACATTTAACCAGTACGCTGGGAGAACAAGGGTGTCGGGAAAATTTAGGCGAATTACGTAAAAAGGTAGCGTCAAAAATGACGGAGGAACAGAAAAAGCAAGAAAGAAATTTTAATAAAAAACGCAGAAATGCACCAAAGTATAACAAAGGGAACCTAGTGTTGGTAAAAATCACCTCAATTCAACCCACGGGTATGAGTAAAAAACTTCACCCCGTCTTCAAGGGCCCTTTTCGCATTCAAAAGGTTCTTAAAAATGATCGGTACTTGGTTCGAGACCTCAGGGACAAGAGGCAACATGAGACAGTCGTAGCTGTTGACCATATCAAACCATGGATAGTTCTGGATGACCCCCAGGAACAACCATTTGAGTACGTAAAACATTTTTTTACGTTGGTAATCTTTGTTGCATAAAGTAATTCGCATTGGGTGTTGCCATATTACACCGGTAACACAGGGTGGTTACGGCCACAGTTTCCGGAAAGCTACGGCTTGGAAACAGGGTGGTTACGACCACAGTTTCAGGAAAGCTACGGCTTGGAAACATAGGGTGGTTACGGCCACAGTTTCCGGAAAGCTACGGCTTGGAAACATAGGGTGGTTACGGCCACAGTTTCCGGAAAGCTACGGCTTGGAAACAGGGTGGTTACGACCACAGTTTCAGGAAAGCTACGGCTTGGAAACCCAGGGTGATTACGATCACAGGTTCAGGAAAGCTACGGCTTGGCAACAGGGTAGTTACGACTACAAAGTCAGCTAAGCTCCGACTTGGCTCTTCATTCATGACACTTGCTTGATTAAGATACTAATGCCGTGTTGGTTTCCAGATGCTCCGATGTTTCTTCGGAAGAGTTGTAGGTTGTTTCGAGGACGAAACACCTGTCAGGATGGACGAGCTGTTAGGAGTCGTTAGGACATTAGGAGCCGGCCCTGTACCAAACCGGGGCCCTGAATTGCTGACAAGGCAGAAACGGGTTCAGGAGTAGGAGAATGTTCGCGAGCGGTACAAAGAGACAGAACAGCGTGTGCTGGCGAATGAGAATGAATAACAAATTAACTATCATTTTGCGTAGAAGAGTGCCAATATAATACTTGATAGAGTTGAGGGGTGTCCTCATTTCAACCCTAATAATAATTTGCGCTCCATGCAGTGTTACGTCATTAAACATCAGGAAAATATATGCGCAATGGAAATGGCCAACATTATCCACGATACATTCTTACAGATTAAAGTGAAACAATGATTTTGAACTGTGCTGTAATAACTTGATCGACATTCGTCAATTCATATGGAAATACCTACTGCACATGATGAATTACATTCTACAGCAAACGAATTGATGTGAGTTTAAGCAGTGGAGAATATTATTCTAGTTTGATATAGTCAAATAGCAGAAGAGATATTCTACTATTACTATTAAATACTATACTATTTCTACTAAATCTAAAAGTTCAAGAACAATTCTCCAGGTGGATTTCCATCTAAAACCTGAAAAACGACAAGAGCAGAGTTGCCATTCAGAAACGATTTAGCCAAAAACGTTCTTAAACTTTACTGTACACATTTGATGGTCAAATAAATATTCCAAGTTGAGAAAAAATCTTGGAATTGATTTTAAGAAAATTTCCAAAAACCGAAAAATGACAAGTGTAACGTGCACTTTAGGGAAGATGTAGCCAAAAGTGTGCTAGCGATAGTGTTCTTAAAAGGCTCCTGACAACTAAATTTGAGAACTTTACGTTTTTTAGTATACTCTGTTCAAAACAAATCCCGATGCACGTCATTTTGATGATCATCCAATACTACCAACTTAATATAGTCACAGGACATCGCAATTTATGTGTTCCGTATATATTTTAGGTTAACAATAATATGGTTATGTGTATTCTCAACCTAAAATATACACGGAACACATAAATTGCGATGTCCTGAGACTATATCAAGTTGGTAGTATTGGATGTTTGGTGACGTCATCAAAATGACGTGCATCGGGATTTGTTTTGAACAAAGTATATATAAAAAATTACTAAATATGGTTCGAAGTCCGTGGCTATTAAATTGAATTTGGACGGAGAGTACGTAATAAGTACAAAATAGTTAAGATGGTCAAAGAAGATAAAATACACCGAAATGTCAAAACAAAGGCGGCAAAGGAGACTATTAACGAGCAATTATTTTAATAACAATTTAGATTTAATATAAAAAATAGCATTATAGCAAATTTTAAGGCATTAACAATAAAATAGTTTTTTATTGAATTTAGTTGCATTGGAGTCTTAAAAAAATCAATCGCAATAAAGCAGCTCAAAAGTGAGAAAATCTATAAAGATGATATAGAAAAACGCAAAATATATAACTTGCATTTTGAATGGCACATACTTCAAAACAATTTTCTAAACAATTCTAATCTTAGTATTGATATTAGCATTGAAGTACGATCTTACAAGTTACCACATATATACTTAAGTTTATTTGTGACTAAAATCACAACACAAACCTTCAACAATGATATCATCAGAACTGGGATCATGTCTGATAAAACAAACTAGATTTTTTAAATTTTCTTATTAACTAAATTCTCTCTTAAATGTCGGATATACGTCAATTTGATTGATTTTAGTACCTGGATGAGCAGTAAAACCTAAATATTGTAACATCCGGGATGACTTAAAAGGTAATTTCGACCGTAAATTGTACCGTTTTTTGGGTTCAAAATAACTACGCTGTACTAATTAAATACTTAGCTAACATATTCAACACTAATAACTAACACTTATTACCTAATTTATATTCCACAGCGGTTTATTCATCTCAATAATAGTTTTATATGCCTATTATTCTCTTTTTTACCTATATGTTGATTGAATATTATTTTTTATACATTTTTCTAAAATTGCCTTTGTTTTTGATTTTACATATTTATTCAACGCTATAGTGAATATTATTAATTTTTTTTTAATTAAATTATTTTTTTCATTATTGTAATTTTTGTATTTTTTCTAAACAGTTTATAAAATTGTTTTAGATATTACGTGCTTATTCAGGGCCACTGAATATTTTTTATAGAATATCTAGTTATTCAAATTTCTCAGCCGTTGCTGGATTGACTAAACATTTTTGTTCTATCAATGTGCTTTCTAGAACTTCTGTTTCATCGCCTTGACACTCGGTGCTTTCTAGCACGTTTTAGTTGTCAATTTGGTGCTTTTAATTCCTATCGAGTTGGCAATCCTGAGGTAAAGACTTGAGCTGCAGCAGCCATTGCTTCTCTACAAGTTCAAGAACTACAAATCCACTATTCTAGTGGCGGGGATACGAAATGGCTACTGCAGCTCAATGTAGATGCATAATATTGTAATGGGGAGATTGAAGTGCTGTCAACTCTAGGGAAATTTCCCTATTTTAGGGAATTTTAAACTGATTTAGGGCCATAGGGATTTTTTTTGCAAACTAGGGAATTTGATATGTTTGTATTTTAATGCATTCATGGTTGCTAGAAATCCTATACGTACCATGTAGACACGTAGAACGACTAGGTGGCACAGAAAGCATTAATAACTTTAGAACACATATTATTCGTTTTGTTATAATACTATATTAACTATATTTGATTATGAATATTGTAATGTTTAATTCTTAAATAATCCTATTAATCCAAAATAATTAAATGTTTATTTTTAATCCTCGACAATGAACAAGTTTAGTAAACTTTATTTACTGAGTTATTGATTAAATAGAAGATAAAAAGACGCATATAATACATATATGTATATAACTTTGTAATATAGGGAAAAATTAAACGATCTAGGGAAATATAATCGACAGTTTAAGGAAATTAACAAACTTAAAGTTGACAGCATATTGTGCCCGATCTTCCTGTAATGAAGAGCGTTTCAAAATACTAACTTTTCTCTCACATTAATGCAGATTTGAATGAGATTCGACAAAGCGCCATAAAATTAGAATGAACTTTAAGGTTAAGGTTAAGGTGAGTTTAAAAACTCAACTAAAGTAAGAATTAAATTAACAACTAAGAATTAAGAAAGATAAATACTACAGGAAAATCTCATCTGCAGTTTATAAACTTTCGTATGTCAATTAAATTAAGAATTAAGAAGATGGTTATCTTTCATCTTTTCAACTAAGAATTAACAATTATGTCTTTCGCGCATGCCCACAAAGCACACAATTTTCTGTTTTAAGCGTTAACCTCTAAACTATCAATTGCTATCAATATGGATAGTGAAGAAGTTGTCGAAATGATGGGTGTTCTTTTATTGGTGACTACAACTTTGTTTGCAAGTTGAATCATCAAGAAGCGAAGAAATCGGAGGTTTAAGATATGGCCGATGAACAAAAATCTAAGAAAAACCAGTGTGTATAAAAATATCGTTAAGTATGCTGAATTGAATGATAGGGCACAGTTTTTTAAGTACACCAGGATGAGTCCTGAAATGTTCAATTATGTGTTGTCTCTCATTGAACCATTTATCCGGAGAAGTACAAGAATAGATTCCATTTCCCCTGGTCAAAGATTAGGGATGACTTTACAGTATGGCAATAAATAAAATGAAAAGTAGGAGTATAACCAGTCTTTATATTACAGCTACCTAGCCGAAGGATGCTCTTTTCAAGAGATAATTTCATAGGAAAAACCAGGGCTTCGTTAACAATCGCTGAAAATTGTGAGGTATTATGGCAAGTACTTTCTCCCATATTGCCTTCGCCAACTGAAAATACTTTTCGCGCAGCTAGTGATGGGTTCTTCTTCAGATGGAATATGCCAAACTGTATTGGGGCTATTGATGGCGAGTTGGTGAACATTCAGTCGCCGAAGTACTCTGGGAGTGACTACTTTCATAAAAGAAGTCTTTCAGGTAGGATTTGGTTACTAGTATAATCGATTTTACATATTTTCTAAATATCGCAGCATCACCGTAATGGTTATTTGAGATAGCTATTATAAATTTCAATGGGTGGATGTCGGTGTGCCAGGTTCCAACAATGATGCCTCAGTTGGCCAGTTGCTGCTGCAGAAAGAATTACCAATTCCTCCCCAAAAAAGCTGCCAGGAACACATCTGTGTTTGCCTAACTTCCTCGTAGCAGATCAGATATTTCCACTGCACGAAAATATCATGACACCCTATCCTGGAAAGTACTTAGGGGAGAACAAGAATATTTTCAATTATAGATTATCCAAAGCTCGTAGAACCATTGAAAATACGTTTGACATATTGGCGTTGGAGACGCTTACGGAATCCTATAATTGCAAAAACAGAAACTTGTGAGAAAATTATATTGGCCACAATTGTTCTCCATAATTTATTACAAAAAGAAGAGGAAGATTTGCCTCTTGAAGATAGGAGGTATTGCCCAACTGGATTTGTCGATACTCAGGATGCCAATGGCAAGATAAAATCTAACACTTCCTTTACCTGGAACGTCTAGTAGGAAACACTATACAATGAAATTATTACTTTAAAGTTAATTATGTTTATAAACGCCCCCTTTAAGTCTATAGTTGTTATTGTTAATTGTCAATTCTTAATTTTAATTTAGTTGAGTTTATAAACTCACATTTAAAAACAAATAGTACATAGTTAAAATTGTTAATAACAAATATGTTCCGGTATTTTCGCAAAAATATATAAAAAAGAACCGACATCACAATGAAATAGTGGCGAGTAGGGCGAAATATCGAAATTCGCGGTAAAAACGTACAATCCAAAGTAAGTCGTTAAATGTGCAATTATTGATATGTTTTATTAAATATGGCCGACGACGAAGAAGAAAATTTTATCTGGTCGCCGTGTCGGGCAGGAGAGCAAAATACCGTTCCGTATATAATAGACCAAACCATTTCGGCGAAAAGGGGGAGTAAGCTGCGACCTTTCCAAAGTCTTAACGCGGTGGTCACGTGTGCCAAGTGAGGATATAGGAAAGCTCCGTCCTCGTCGCGCCCGTCGCCCGCCCCGTAACCTCCTCTCGCTCCGGTACTATACGAGGCGCGACGTGCGGGAAAATTAATTAGGGACAGCCAGGAACGCGTCAGGACAGGATTTCGGGGAAGAGTCCCGCGGGAGACGTCGGCGGGTTCCGGGGGGGCCGTCGGGGGCGCGCTTTTCCTCGGGAAACTTTCAAATTTTCGATTCGGATTGCCGCCGAAACGGGACGCGCGTGCGCAGACGACGCGACCTACGTCGAATTTCCACGACGACGACGATGGAGACCAAGCGAGCTTGGCGAGCGTTTCCACGCTTCCACCGGGGGCGAAAAGCCGCGTTCCAGGACGTCGCACTCACCTCTCCGCAGCCTCTCCTCCTCCCTGGTCGCCTCCTCGGCGGAGAGGTCGCCCTCCCTCAGCACGACCACCGTCGGCCTCTCGTCCTCGGCGTCCCGCAGGTCCTCCGACGAAGGCGGACCGGGGTCCTCGCGCTGCAAATCCCGGCAATGAGAGAGAGCGCCTAACCTAACTTCGCCTCCGAGACGAGCTAGCACCACATAACCTAACCTAACCTACTTTGGTGTCGACGGTGGGGCCCTCCTGGTAGCCGGCCTCGAGCTTGAGCCTCTTGAGAAAGGCGGGTTCCTCGGGTTTCGCGAAGGCGACGTGCCTCTTGGACATCTAAGGGGGCGAAAACCGCGGATCGAAAGGGCGAAAATATCGGAGAAGGGAGCACCAGACTGGCGAGAACACCACAACGACGCACGTCTCTGACTGAACTGGCGGGCGGTCGTTCCGCCCGTTCCGCCGCCGTCGTTCGCCCTCTCCTCTATCCCGCGTTTAGTTCACCACGACGTCGGCACCGAGGAAATTTTCTATTGCTACGTCGTCGTCATCGTCCAGAAAGGAAAAAAAGCACCGACAATTTGTCCCCAAGGCAAATTCGACCAATGAGAGGACTTTCGAATCGGTCACGTGACGAACTCGCTGAGCCCCATTGGGCCGGATCCGTCCGGAATCGGTCCGGAACTGCCGTCAGAACGAGCCTAACAACAACAACGAAAAGTTCGAAAACTTTGGCGTATACATCCCTCTATCTCTCTCTCGCTCGCTCTCTGCGCTGTCCTTTTCCCTCGCCCTCCCTCTATCCCGCATTACGTTTACCACGACGTAAGCACCGAGAAAATTTTCTATTGCTATCTCGCCCACAAAGTAAAAATCGGCATCCACTATTCATTCAAAAAAAAAAAAAAAGATTCAAGTAATTAGAGGATTTGTGAATTGGTCAATGCTCTGCTACGCTCCATTGGGTTGGACTTGTCTGGAATTGCCACCAGAACAAGCCTAGCTTCAACGAAAGTTACAAAACTTTGGCGTCCACGTCTCTTCTCTCTCTCTCTCTTTCTCGCACTAGTTCTTTCCTGTCCTTCTTCTCCGCCCTCCTTGCTCTCTATCCCGCGTGAAGTTTACCGTCGGAGCAGAGGAAATTTCACTATTATAATAAAATGTAAAGGATTCGTCCCAACCGAAATTCAGCAGCGAAGTTTTTGAATTTCGTACCAGTCACGTGACCGAATCGCCATCAGTCGTTGGGCAGAATATGTCCATAATTACCGACGAAACAGACGTTGTAATTGTAATGATGAAATAAAATTTCTGCTTCTCTCTCTCTCTCTCTCATTCATATTTGTCCTTTTCCTTTCCTCCATCCCGCATTAAGTTTACCGCGTCGTCAGTATCGACGAAATTTTCAGTTATAACACTTATAAGAGTTAAAAAAGTCCAAACCTGATGATTCATTGCATTGCAATGAAAACCCCAACTAATCACGAAATATTTAATTGATCACGTGGCTAAATTTTCAATCCCGTTGAACGAAATCGATTCGGGATTGATATCTAAATATGCCTTACGATAAATATCGAATTTCGGCGTTCTAACACACAGTGTTGTTAGAAATACTTTTAAAAATGTATTTAAATACAAACGCAAATACTTTTTACAAAATGTATTTACTTGTATTTTAAATACTTCTCTGAACAATGTATTTAGATACAAATAACAAGTATTTTGTTTTTGTATTTAAACAGTATTTAAAGCTGTAAATTATTCTTAATTGTAGCAATGTTAAGCATATAACCCCAGGAAGCTTAGAATTCCTATTATTTTCTTCGTGAAATTGTTGAAATTATTAAGTTTTTGAAATTTCTAAACGAATTTAAGAAAATGGAATCTAATTTCTAATGGAAACTTTCTAATGAAATTCTAAAATCTTTGTTTTATTGCCCGAAGTTGTGAAGTTTTCAATTATTTTCAAAATATCTATGTTATTTGTATCGAAAAGCCTCAAATACATAGGCTGACTTTTATACACCAAACCTAAGTTTGTGGTTTTAACACTTAAAACAATTTCAAAAAGTGTTAGGAATTATTTTCTTTACTCCATGAAATCGTAAAATTTTTGTAATTTTCCGAAATTTACCAACTACTTTGTAAACAAGTGTTTAGAAAGTGATAAAGAAAGTGAAAACGAAGTGATACTTCAAAATACAACAGGCTAATGTAAGTTTCAAACTTCTAAAAAATAATCCCAAGGCAAAGATGTCGACACATTAGACACTTTACTTTTTAACTTGATCTAACGAAGTAGCTAATTAAAAAACTTCATTAGTTCCTTTTCCAACTTCATATATGGCAGTTCAAGTTAGTTGTGTTGCATTAGAGTTGTCATAAGTTCTTTAGAAGCTTCTTAACTTCTTTTGAAACAACAGCTTAAGTTTAAGATAACTGCGACTTCTTTACAAATGTCGACAAGCTACTTAGTACCTTTAAAATTGTTTTACAATGTCACAACTTTTTTAAAAACTGAATTGTACACCTTCGTTAAGATAATCGCAACTCCTTTAAAAGTTTTGTAGGATCATTATAACTGTAAGAATTAGCTTCAAAATAAGCATGTAAGTACATAAACCAAAATGTAAATACAAATGAACAGCCGGAAATATGCTCAAAAAATGTATAAAAATGCGCATTTACAGTTACTGTAACAAAATAAAATAAATGTAAGAGCATTTAAGGAATAATTTAGCAAATAATGTATCTTAACAATGCCCAAAAATGTATTTGAACTACTGTATTTAAAATGTCAGAAGAAATGTATTTTAAATACACAGTAAATACAAATTAAGCCTATGTATTTAACTAGGTATTTAAATACATATAAAGATACATTTCTAAATACATGTATTTAAATACTTAACAACACTGCCAGCACACAACTAGACGAGTAAACTAAGTTATGTTTTGTTAAGTTTGAGATTTTCTTAAGTAACACCGTAAAAGTTTTCATGTGTAAAAAATGTGATTTTTAATTAAGTAATTACATAATATTTTTTCGTAACTTCTTATTACTTAATGTTCTAAGCCAATTATTTCGTTTCAGTTCAATTAGATATTAACTCTCGTAGGAAAAGTAGAAAAGTACATACAGATTAAAAATTTTATGTCAAACAGTGTAATTTATCAATTCAGAAAATCAAAGATTTTCATCGATATTCTAATTTATTACTTGTGATATTCATACTATTACATTTAAGAGGATAATTGACGATAGACTGTTAATCTCGAAGGAAACATACTTGCATAAATTTTATTAAAGAATTAAAGCTGGATTTCGCATAAAATGTAGCTTGAATCAAAAATTTGTTCTCATAAAAACATAAATATATTCTAATGCCTTTCTTCGAATGTAACTTTCTTAAGCTTTAAGTTTTGTCAGTTCCCTCCTTTACATTCCGTTACGTTTTAAGTTAGAAATGACATATTATGCGTAAACCACCGAAAAAATTATTTCTAAAATTGGATTGATTAAGTTGCGAATAATTGCCTAATTAATTTTTAACTTAAAATATTAACTATATATTTACCTTAAATACCTGATTGCCTTATATAATTATTATTATTAAATATATTACTTACGTATACTATAAATTATTATAATAACGAATAAAATTAAGTAATTAAAAATTCGTATAAATATGAAATGCAGTTTAACTTAATTCATTTGTAATTGTTATTTGTGATATTAATATCAAAAATCTTATTAAAAAGCTTACAGAAAACCATTGGTAGATCTTCAGTTAGAAACATAATTCCTGAGCTTATTTGTATCTTGAATCTGACACTTCAACGGTTTCCCATAAAGACATTTGACTTATAAGAGTTTTGATATAGAAGGGGTACTCACAATCTTTCATTTAGCATGTTATAGCGTGCTAGTTGTGCTAATCGTAGAGTTTCAGCAATAGCATGCTAAATATTCCAATAGAAATAAGTTGGTCAATTTAGCACACCTGGTTGTGTTCTAAATACAGTGTTACTATGCTAAATGGCGGCCATGTTGTTTTATTTGTCATTTCCAAAGAGACTATGGTTATATAGTAGGGTATGGTTATATATAGGCATGATAAAAGAAATAAATTAAAGAAAAGAAACTAGATTTCATTTATTTATAAAAAAACTGTTTCAGAATGATACCGCCAGTGGAGCCACCGCACTTATTTAGCAAGATATTACGATAGTACTTACCTTGGGTCACTCATAATTCTAATTGTAGCATGCTAACGATTTAGCATGCTAAATAACATGGTGAGTACCCCTAGTATGTTTAGACCTCTCCTTACGTTTTTTAATGTTTTCGTTTCTCATTATTACACCGAAAGTAGTGTAATAATATTCATATTGTTACACTACTTTTGGTAACTTTTAGTTTTGTTAAATTGGTACGTCAGCCTGTCACGTAGACGTCAAGGTTAAATTAATAGTATTTCAATAAATTTCGTGAGCAGCTTTGCGTATTTCTGGCGGTGTACAGGTCAATTCTACATTTTTGTCTTCCATTTCGCGCACGTAATAAAGTAAGTACTTATTGAATTTGTCCTAGGACTACTAGATTTTCAAATTCAAATACGAAACGTCAATGTCAGTGACGCCAGTGCAACCAACCCACGCAAAATTCCCGAGTGTAATACGAAAACTTGAACAGCCAAAATTTAATGAATTAATAAAGCAAAGTAGATAAAATAGTATATTACACTCGTTTAATAAGACGTATTGTCACACTCTTTCTATTAAAGCGTGACAATACTCCGTCTTATTAAACTAGTATAATAATAAACTATTTTAATTTAGCTTTAAATATAACAAAAAGCACTAATAATTTAAACCAAAACAACAGAAGTCTTAGATACACGATCAAATGCCATACGAAATTATATTAAAGAATGAACGCCCGTTACTTAGTAAAATAAGTTTACATCTACTATTTCTGATTTCGATTTGTTTATTAGGATATCAAACATTCATTTTAGTGTGAAAATCCCGACTTTAATAATGATGTTAAAGTTTAATGTTTTTTCCTGAATGTCACGAGAAATGTTGTTATTCAGATACCAAAACAACTTAACCTAATTTGGCTTCCTTCCTTCCATTAAGTGCAAGAGCTAATTTGGACGCAGCCTACAGCTTAACGTGGGCTTTACATGATTCTATTATTTAACGTTCAGAAAATCGAAACTCGCGCCGCGTCCTTGGCTGCCTTTCCACTTTTCGTGTCCTATGCATGATTTGTGTGCCTTCGTCATGTTCCGTGGATTCTCAAGTTCTATGATATCTCTTCTACGTTCTGTGCATGTGCTGTGCATTTTGTCTTTTGTCATCGGTTGTTGGTTGGTTGTTGCCTGCTATTATTATTTTGGGCGTTCAGATTGGCGTGATTTCACGTTGGCGCTTGAAATTTGAGGATGGAAGTCGAGTCGGAGGAGCTGGAGCCCCTCGCCGACGAGGAGGATCAAGAGGGCGGTTACAAGGTGTTCCCGGTGCACCTGGTGGAATCGTACGATGCCCTGGCGTCCGCCTCGAACTCCCAGAACCTGACGCTCGTCAAGGGGAGGTACTATAAACAGACTTACAGGCCGGCCTGGGAGCAGATGTCCGACTTCAAAGGTATTGTGGGGGGCTTTCGTTAAGGCTACTCTTGTAGATCAGTTACGAATGTTCCGCATATATAGCACTTAGTCTGCTTTGGAAAAGTGCACTCGGACCTGAATGTTAATAGAGTACGTAAACGACGTGTTCTAGAAGATGAAACTGAGGGTTGAAACGTATAAGCCGTGAATTGCGAATTTGAACTGCGGATAATAGAGTCCGGCAGGTGTCGGATGAGTTTTATTCGGTATATGTTGTTAGCATTCTTGATTACATTATCTTTAATGCTGTATAGTACGGTATACCTTCAGATGGTTAATATATCTAGACCCGTTTATTTACAAAATAATTTTAGGGGATAGTAGCACATTTTTACATGAATTCAGTTGACGAATTCTCTCTATATGATTTGCATGTACATTGCATTTGGTGCTTTCGTTATACATAAATCAGCAATAATATTGACTTTCGATAGGAGTGGCAGCATTGATTCATATGCTTTTAACATGAGGTGTTTATTTACATTGCACTTCCTTAAGTATTAGATAAATTTCAAAAAAACAACAATGGCTAATATATACAAGATGTGCAAAGTGTATGGCAATGAAGAAAGATTACAAATTAATAAGGAAATTTGTAGATGTCTTAGTCTTATTATTCATACACCTCCGGGCAACTGTCTTGTTGCATACCACAATTTGACAATGGCGGCTATATTTGCTTCCCCCTAAACAAGTAATACTTTCTTATCAAAACGCTGGGTCTAGTTATAGGTATTAATTGTTGTTGGTTGTACCATATCAGCATCTATACATTTGACCAAGTTTAATTCTGAAAAAAATACAGTACCGTAGATCATCCCCAATCAGTCTGAAATATGATGGATAAAACTGTTGAATATATGAATACATGCCTTGCATTTAGACTATGACAACAGTAAAATCACTAGAATATTAGAATCGTTTATTGGCTTAATAGAGAATATACGCAAAGATGCAATCAGTACAGTGAGAACATATAAGGAGAGGAACTATAAATTTGAACAGCTAATTGAAATAACGAGAACACATGCAACCAATAAAAAGCTTACAGACCTCAACTATTCTAGATGTATTCAAAAACAATTTTACAGATGTATAAAGGACTAGATAAGCTAAAAGTACTATGCGGAACATTCAGACCAGTCTGAAATGAATATAATTCTAGCTAGTCAATAGGTGGGTTTTTGAGGTCTAAGTTGATAATCCAGGACACGGTATTCATGCCGGGACCGTTTTGATCACAAAAATCCATCATTGGCTTGAGGACTATGAACACTGTCTTGCGATAGTGCGCGTGCGCCTGGCGCCCCCCCACCAACGTGGAGAATATCTTTGACAGATGACAATCGAATCCAATAGACATTTTTAAACCACACATTAAAGAAATAGAGTGCGTTGTCAAAGCAGAAACGACAGCAAAAAAATAAAGAAAGCCTTCAAAAATCTCACATCATACTTAAATTTCTGTAGTGGAATGAAATGTAATTTTATTTACATTTACTCGAGTTACTTTTGTCATTTTCTTGATTTTCTACAACTCTCTCCATTACCTACTCTTTTTTCTTATAGAATGTATATCAAGGCTTGTAACCGGAGTCTTGTATAACTATTTTTCAGGTTGGCTAAGAGGTGTCGAAGGTCAGCCTACGAGGGCTTTCTGCACCTATTGTCACAAGACTCTGCACGCCCACCGTCTGAGCCTGCTTAAGCACACTTGTACGATAAGACATCAGAAAGCGGCACAGCTACACGCCAGCAGAAAGGTCTAGTTGTCTAGTAGAAATTACTGAAATTTCGAGGAATTTTCAGGTTGAATCATTTTTGACAGCATATGTTGAATGGAAGTATGTAAGAAAGAGAATGTTTTGGAAATAAAAGGAAGTTTTGCTTAATATAAATATAAGTATATAAATATCAATTTTTTATTATATGTATCTATGTAAGTCATGTTACCTGTTTCTTTTTGTCGAAGCAGGACACCGGCGAGGAGAACAAGGATAGTCAAGATATGTTAGAGGATACTCCGGTGGAATACACAGAAGCCAACAATGAAATCAATGAGGAGGAGTCAGACCAAGAAGACAAAGAAGCAGATGAGGATGATAGTTCTCAACATGTACAGGTTTCTAAAGTAAGGATTTTTTCTTTTGTATTCTCTAGAAACATCTTTATTTCGATTAGTTCAAAATTGGTTTATCACTCTGAGGCATTTCTGGGTGCATGCGGTTTTTTAAAATGAAGAATCAAATAATTAAGCAGTTTAAAGCCTCCGTTATTGGGGTTAAGTTCTGGCAACCAACTGCAACAGCAATAGGAAGTGTGTCATGACAAAATTTATATGTAATGGATGCTTGTATGTATGTTTCGCATATAGTCCTGGAGGCAGTGACAAATTCTTGTACTATTTGGACAAGTTCCAATTTTACCCCATCGCCACAATAGAGAAGGTCAAGCCTTAAACTTGGTGAATTAATAGTTTATAGTCAAACAAGCTGTGAAGGTGAACTGTTCTATTTTTGAATTATTATTGATAAATAAGGAAGAAGAGCACTATAGTTCATATCGAAAAAGGTACCGATAATTTTAAAAAACCTAGTGAGTGGATAGGTCACATTTATTTTCTATCACATTTCAGTAAACTTATATTTAATAGCTATGCATTTTTTTATTTGCTTGTCCTTCCAATAAAATAAAACTGACAAATTATTTTTCGTTAATTTTAAAAAGAAGTTTTCTGTTTTAAAGAAGTATTTTTTTTGCTAGTACATTAATGTAATCTACTTATTTTTGAAGAGTTATGGAGGACAACAGAAAATCGAAAACGACAAATCACCGATTTCGACTCAAGTGACCGACATGACCAAAGGTAAACCAATAGGGGGCCTGCAGGTGAGCCTTTACAAATTGATCGATGGCAGATGGACGTACATAAACGAGGGTGTGACACAACCCAATGGCAAGTTCTCCCAGTTCATAGAGAGAAGCAATTTTACTGTAGGTCGTTACAAGTTGCATTATGATGTCGACAGATATTTTGAAGCGAAAAAGCAAGCTACGATGTTTCCCTTTATTGAGGTAATGTAATTATTATTGTTCGTAATTGAGCTTGTTTAATTTCTGTCCTTTTCCAGATAATATTCGACAGCAATATGGTGTCAGATTGTTATCACATTCCATTGGTGTTAAGCCCTTTCGGATATTCCACATATAAAGGATAATATTATTAAACACTTTATTTTATATAATTAGTACATGTATATAATGGGCTTTTTAAATAATATAATTTTTAATTGTATGTTGAGAGTTGATGAGGACCCTTAGCAGATGTGAAAGCATTTAAACCGCATTGGATTGAAGGTGTATACTGTTTAATAAATGGAATAGTACATTTTAAATTACTATGATGCCATTATGACGCTTTCAGATCAAAACACGTATGAGGACGATTAACAACAAAAAGAGAAAGAAGATAGAATAACACATTTTAGACAAACTAGATAATTGTTAATTATATAAATAAATCTATTTAATAAGTATCCTGTCTACTAGATAAACTAACTGGAGTATGAAGGGTTGTAATGAAGGGTAAAGTACTGCCGAAGATACTAAAAATTCCTACCAAATAACAAGATAGAAGTCGCAAATGGCTGATCAAACATAACCTCACATACTTCCCTCTAAAGCAACCCTCATTTTCCACGTTGCATTCTCCCTTATTTCGCACGAAGGCACCGTGAACTGGCGTGTGTGGAATTGCGATGTTTTCCCGAAGGAGATGCCGGGCTGCTTATACAGACCTTTTCTACAGAGTCGCAGGATGGTATAAACATAAGAGCGAAAGAAAGGCCATATATTTCTCGTTGGCTAAATAGAGAAAGAACTTTTGCGACGTTGCGAAACATCACATTCATCGTCACACTACCGGATCATTCGCTGTATAGCTTCCGACGGGAATATTTGGAATGGGGTACGGACCGGCCGGCCGGCAACGTTGCAAAACGACAAACTAACGAACTGCTATTAGTTTCTCTTTTGCTCTTGTTGATTTCAGACCCTGCATTTCAATAGAAAAGCTCCGTATATCTGCACTAACTTCAAGTTGCTGGAACTTCCATGAGACTGTGAAGGCAAGATAATCAAAGGGCCATAGGCGAGTTCCTTTGATAGAATCACATCAGATTAGGGAATTAGGTAGAAAATGTGTTAATTACCTAATGTTTTTTTAATGAAGATAGTATTGAAAACGTGCTGTGGATTAGTGACAAATGCAATTTTAAGTATCGCATACTTAAATTCGGCGTTGTCATGAGAAACTAATAGTTTAAATGTCAACAAAGGTGATGAGCGCAGTGTAAAGGGGACAGCTAGTATGATCGCTGATGGCGAATTATGATAGGTCACAAAACAGTTGTCCATAAGCAAAAGGGTGAAAAGAAAGCAAAATTGGAAAAGTAAAAAATTTAGTTTATTCACTATGACTATATATTTACTATATACTATTCAGTATGTAGACTATTTATACCTGAACTGAAATCTTATGCTAAAGTAACAACAAGAAGACATGTGATTTACAAGCTAAATGTTACTCCTGTCTGGTAGTCCTGGTGATGGCAGAATTTCCATCAACAAATTTTGTACGGAAAAGGACATTGGCATTATTGAACATTCCATCTTTAAGCGATACAATTATAAACTACAAAAAATGTGAGATTTGTAAGTGTCCTAGAAACTTTTATGCACGTGCTTACCTGGCTGTTTTTGAAATGTGTCCGAATAATATTTCCAATGTTCTGAGTATGTGACAAGTCTAAAGCGGCATCTACTTCATCTAAAATGTACAATGGGGCAGGTTTAAATACCAGCATGGCTAAAATTAGTGATAAAGCCGCCAAAGACTTCTGTCCTCCGCTTAGTTCGGACAGATTCTCTTTCCAAATACCTCCTAGAGCTACTTTGATCTAAAACACAATAAACATGTATGATACGGCCAACTATATGTTTGTCCTTTTACAATATAATTAATTCAACAGACTACAACTGTGATGAGCACAATTTTTTACCTCTAAACCCTGTATATTGTTTCCGGACATTATCGGCACTAACTTAGCATCAGAACGAGGTAAAATAGTACCAAATATGGACCCAAAATCTTTAGTAATCTGTTCATATGCTAATTTTAATGCCTGTTTCTTTTGGTTCTCCATATCTTTGAGAGTATCCAATAATTTTGTCCTGTCTTTCATCAAAGTCTTTCCTTTTTTGTTTAGCTCGTCATACTGAAATTATGAAAATTTTATTCATATTTACTAATTTATACATACTGAAGTTACTTACATGTTTTTCTTCTATATCTAATATATTTTGAGCTTTCGTATTGACAATTCTGCTTAATTTAGTTTTTCTCTCTTGGCAACTTTTAATCTTACGTTCTAAATCTGAACCTTCTTTCTGTGTTAATTCTTCAGCTTTCTTCAAATTTGGATCATCTGCTTTTATTTTCTTTCGTTGCTCTTTCTCCTAAACATTAAATTGAAATCATACACATGCACACAAATTGATGATAACTTCTTACCCTTGAAACTGCTTGATTATAATTATTTTCTAAATTCTTCAAGTCGTGGTCGAGTTCTTTAATTCTTAACTTAATATCATTATTCTTTGCGAGCAATTCCTCCTTTTTATCGTTTCTCCTTTTGACATCCTTATTTTTCTCGGCTATTATTGCTTTCATTTCTTTTACCTCATTTCTTATTTGCTCTATGGCTTCCTAAAACAAAGCAATACTGTTTGTCCATATATAATACAATATAGTAGAATCTGTTTATTTGTAATCATGGAGAGTGTTATCACTCCCTTATTATCAATTCAAACTCTGTTTCAAGCAAGGTTTGAAAACAAACATACAGCAATACAAACATTACTTTACATTATAACATATTGCTAACTGTTCATTCATTAACACAATATTGTTTGAGGTATCAAAAGCCCATAATCTGTCGGATATTGTTATAAAAAAAGCAAGCACCAACATAATGAGATTCAACTGTACTTAAAATCAGAAGGAATAGTGTGAATTTCTTCTAAACGCTTACTTTCATATCTGCCGAAGTTTCCGTTTTTTCTTTGTATTCTTCTTTTAAATTCGAAATTATTTGAGCAGCTTCTTCGATCTGTTGCTGATTGGTTTCCAGGTCTTTTTGTAAAGCCGTTATTTCCATTTTCAACTGTTCGTAGTACTGCTCTTTCTCTTTCCACTTTTTCCGGCTCTCGTCCGCCTTCTCCTTCAATGTTTTCATCTCATGTCGAGTCTCTTTCAGTTGCCTTTCCTTGTACGATTTGGAATCTTTCAGTTTCTCTTCGATATCTTTGGCTTTCTTGTTGCATTCCGATTCGGTGCTCTTGCAGGTCTTTATCTTTTCTCGCAGGTTTTCTACGAAAATATCAGAAATTATACATTGCCTTTCGTATAAAGAATACTTTTACACCAGATCTGGGACCTAAAGTAAGTGAAGATTGAAATAATATTTTGAGGATAAATTTTATGGTTCATCTAAACTCCTGATAAAATTAACGCACCACACAATTAAACTTGTATAATTACAATACCGAAATTAATATTGCAATAACATTTTTATAAAAGCTTATAGTTAGGTACTGTCTAGTAGCTAGTAAATGAAATTAGCAAATCAGGGAGTTATCTATAATAATGTTTTACTAAAGAAATTTTTTTCTTGGAAACAATGCAAACTTGCAAACAGAAAACAATAGAAGTTTCAGACTTGAGCTGTTCTAATATCGTGTACATCCTCCTCTACTCCCAATTACTGCTTCCATGCATCTTGGCATAATGGAGATCAAATTTTGAACGACTTCTTGAGGAATATTTTTCCATTCCTGCATTGCTGTATCTACCAGTTGATTGCGGTTGGCAGGTGGAGGTGTACGACGTCGAATCCTTTTTTTAATACCGTCCCATAGTTGCTCTATTAGGTTCATGTCGGGACTCTTGGCTGGCCATTCCATGAACAGAATAGCTATAGCATTTAAGTAGCGAATAACCTGCCCATGCACATGAGGACGAGCATTGTCCTGCATAAACATGAAATTCGGTCCCACAATAAGAGCAAATGGCATTACATGGTCAACAACAATATGTTCCAGATAATAATTCGCATTCATTGACCTACCACGTATCGGGACCAATTTTGTGGGGTCATCGAAACAGATGCCTCCCCAAAACATTACAGAGCCACCACCAAACGAAACTCTTGGGAGAGATATTGCAACTTGCAAATCTCTCTCCGGGCCTTCTCCAGACACGCTCACGTCCATCAGAAGATTTAAGGCTGATTCTCGTTTCATCTCAGGATAAAACCCTCTTCCAATCATTACGAGTCCAATCTTGATGTTGTCTCGCAAAACGCAACCTTTGAATTTTGTGCTCTCTGGTGAGCAGGACTTTCTTGGTCGGTTTTCTGCTGTCTAATTTAAGCGCCTTCTAATCGTTCGGGAAGATACAAGAAGATTGCGAGCAGCTACGAGTTCATTTTGTAGGATGGTACTAGTTGTTGTCCTATTTCTTAGAGCGGATTGTTTAAGAAAACGTTCATCTATTGGATTAGTACACCGTTTTGCCCTTGTCCCGGCCTTCGTAAATGAGAACCTGTCTCGTTAAATCGTCTAACCATGCGACTTATGCTGGAATAGTTTCTTCCTATCACATTAGCAACATGACGCATCGAATATCCCTCATTCAACAAAGTTGATGCTCTTACTGCTTCTTCCACTGACAAATTTGTTCTGCCATTCATTATTAAACTGGAGAACACTCGCACTTACACTATCAATAACAAAAATAATCCAAAACGTCTCGAAACGAGTATATACAAAACGTATATGGGGCTTAAACGTGAAAATATTTATTATCTTTGAAAGGTCCCATCTCCAAAACGGGACAAAATGGCACACTGCTGTTTGGCAGAAAGACAGTTCATTTGGCTTCGAACCAAAAATTCCAAATTTGCGAAAATTAAGGATGACCTTTTTGAGATATTCAGTTCTAAATAAAATCACTCAATTTTTCTCGTTTTCCTTAAGTTTTCGACTAATTTGGATTTAGGAAAATCCATGTGAAAGCTGATAAAATCGCACATTTAAAAAGATGGATGATTTGGGCCAAATTGGGCCCATTTGAAAAAGATGTGAATGTTAATGTTCCAAATAATGCTGTGAAGAGTTCAATTTCCATATGGCGTCATAGGGCTCCAAAAAGATTTTCGGAAAAAAGAAAATACACGAGTCTCATGCAATTCTAAGTAGAATAATATTCCAAAGTTTGAAAAACCCTAAACGATCGATTTTATCGTCCATTATATCCATATAGAATGGGCTTATTATATGTCCATTTCTTTTTTTTATTAACCAGATAGATTACTAGTTTTATTGGTTTCAGGCAAAATTCTTTCCAACATTTGCACCATATTCAATCTTAGTAAAAAAGAGATATTTTAATCACTAATATGAACATATTTACCAATTTCAGATTTTAACTTATCAACTTCTTCTTTTTGTAGGTGGTATTTTGTTTGCTGCAGCCGTTGTTTTACTAAATTCAATTCATGGCACGCCAAATCAAACTGTTGCTTGATTGTGGAATAAGTTTCATAGGAATTGCGCATCTTTTGGAATTCCCTTTCAATCCCAGCTAGTTCTTGTTCTTTGATGTGTAATTGTGACTAAAAACAAAAAACATGAAGTGAGTTTATGGTCGAATAGGAGTATGTTATTACAATGAGCTTATGTTTGGAGACTACTTCAATGATAATGTCTTACTGTTATGAAGATTATTACAAAGTATTATGTGGTTCCATAATGATATGGCGGATATCTTTATGGACCCTTCGCTCTATTGGGGGCCATAATGAGTAATTTACTTTTGAGTAAAATCCAGATGTTATGATGTCACCTTTAAAGTAAGGACAAGCTACTTATTTCTAACCAACGAGAACACTCTGCTGCTCCTTTCGATTATCGGAATAATTTTAGTTAATATCAAGGCAAGAGAGAAAAAGGAAGTCTCCACATAGGATACCACTGAAATAACATCATACATATTATTCGTTAATTTAGTCAAGTCTAATTATAAAAATTAGCTGCAGATAAACAAGTTGAAACAACTTTATTGATATTGACCTTTCCAACTAGTCCTACAAAAATAGTTACAGTAAATCCACTAAGAAGAAAACATCCACGAAACGAGAAAAGGTAGTAAAGTTAGACAACACCTAATACACGTCGTTTGCTATTGGCGGAAGTCATAAAACTTTTGGCGGGAATTGTTGATGTACAGAGTCGGTTCAGTGAAATTAACAAGTTTAGTTGTCTGATCTATGGTTGTCTGTTTACAAGCGTTCAGGAAAGTCGTTGACGGTGATAGTGGACTTTTAGTTGATAAACGTATCGCTATTGTTATCCAGGTTTTTGATATAAATTTGTATAAACATATTTCTCTGAATTATTGCAATTATGGAAAGACACCTTCCCTGCTCGCCTCCCAAAAAGAGACCTGGAACATACTTAAGCTGCGGGGAGAAAACCATTATTTTAAATGTATACAGGAAAGAAAGAAATGAACATCCTTAGTAAAAGATAAATTATAGTCAAGGCGATCATTCTTAATGCGACCCAGTACTTATTCGCTAGCTGGTCGCGCGCTTTGAATTTCGACGTTTGTGTTTCATGGAAGTTTTCTCCTCGGTGGATTTACTACAAGCATATGAAGGCTGAAAAAAATCTAAATTTCCCCAAAATATGATCACATATTTCTCACTTCATAGTTCTTTGTAGCAACTAATTGCATCAGAACAGACTCTCCCTTCATCGCAGCGCCACCGCTGAGCGTTCCAGACGGGTCCGTCACATCGCCATCGAGTGTGACACATCTTTTCCTAATGCGTTGGTGAAAAGTTACGACTTTCGCGGTCTTCAGATCTTTGCAAATAAAAACATTACCAAAAATGAACTGCATAGCTTTCTCCACGGATTTATCATACTTTATCAGAGAGAGGGCTGGTTGGCAGTTCTCTGCTCCGACCTGCAATAAATAAATATTTCATTTTTGGGATACGTCAACTCCACTTATAGCGATCCAAGACGAATTTAATTATCCAAATGTACTATCCAAAACTTTACCAGATCCTGAGCGAGCTCGATGACCCTATTGTCCATTTTATTTGCCTGGATTTTATTAAGTGGGATAAAAGTAGTTCTTTGCTTCAAGTTGCCGCTTTTCAACAGCTTCTTTCCAGTAACTTCACCATCAATCACAACGTTGTACAGCTGGAAAGTAACATTTAATTATGTATTGTGTTCTACGGCAACAATTTACTTAGAACAGTTAGATCACCTCTTTAGCACCAAAACGTTAAAATTAAAGGGAAACGCAGAAACAAGATTTTCAAACATCATAGTAGTTAATTGATGGAAATTCAAATGGATGCTAAATGGAATAAAATAACAGCTTCAGGACATATTTAAACCAACGACATTAACAGCCCGCTAAACCGTAGAAATTTAAAATAAGTTTATAACGCTAATTATTACCATTGCCTTCATTATACCCAAGAAACTTAAACTAAGCACCTTCATTTTGAACAGTAAGATCTGACACAAACGAATAGTTTACAAAATTATTAAATTACCCTTCCTCCAGCGACGGTTTCCAGTGCAACACAATATTTCGGATCATTAACTTCGAATAGGCGACAAACTGTATTCTTTACGGAGTTCCTATTGAAATTTGGCTCGGGGTCAGTATACTGAAAATTTACATATGGTCTCCTGCTTACGAAGTTCTCCACTTTTTCTCTTAACTTTTGGATATCCTGGGAGAGAAGTCGCCTTTTTTCCTGATATTCGCCCATCTTCTCCTCGGAGAAGTTCAGTTTGTTAAGTTTACTCTATAAAAGGTATAATTTAGAAGCAACGAAATATTGGTGTAACTCAATTTACATTCCCCTTTTAGTCCTCGAACCCTCGTCATATTTCTGAAGTGATTAAACTTATGGCAGCGTTATGACGAGTTTGCCACATTTTGTATTAGAAAAGTCTCGAAAAGTCGTTAACTTGGTCTCAAGTGTACTAAACTCCTGGACAAAATTAACGCACCACC
This sequence comes from Cryptocephalus moraei, assembly GCA_946251905.1. NCBI lineage: Eukaryota > Metazoa > Arthropoda > Insecta > Coleoptera > Chrysomelidae > Cryptocephalus > Cryptocephalus moraei. Next base: position 15,363,115 of record OX276465.1, on the reverse strand, counting down.
ACATATATTTTGTGTTATTTCAAAATAATGATGATTGTTTAGCAATCTTACAAGTAGGCTCTGGGTATACTTCGACAGTTCAAGTAAATGTTGTCAACATGGGTTTTGATTTAAAAGTGCAATAGCAATGAAAAGCATTTTCGATGAAAATTGATTTAAAATCTGATCAGAACTTGTTGTTAATTAAGACTAATTGTTTTGAGCCACCAAGGTTTTTTGTTATTGATAGTTTAAGTGCGAGTGTTCTCCAGTTTAATAATGAATGGCAGAACAAATTTGTCAGTGGAAGAAGCAGTAAGAGCATCAACTTTGTTGAATGAGGGATATTCGATGCGTCATGTTGCTAATGTGATAGGAAGAAACCATTCCAGCATAAGTCGCATGGTTAGACGATTTAACGAGACAGGTTCTCATTTACGAAGGCCGGGACAAGGGCGAAAACGGTGTACTAATCCAATAGATGAACGTTTTCTTAGACAATCCGCTCTAAGAAACAGGACAACGACTAGTACCATCTTACAAAATGAACTCGTAGCTGCTCGCAATCTTCTTGTATCTGATAAGAAGGCGCTTAAATGAAGCTGGATTAGACAGCAGAAAACTGGCCAAGAAACTCCTGCTCACCAGAGAGCACAAAATTCAAAGGTTGCGTTTTGCGAGACATCAAGATTGGGCTCGTAATGATTGGAAGAGGGTTTTATTCTCAGATGAAACGAGAATCAGCCTTAAATTTGATGGACGTGAGCGTGTCTGGAGAAGGCCCGGAGAGAGATTTGCAAGTTGCAATATCTTTCCAAGAGTTCCGTTTGGTGATGGCACTGTAATGTATTGGGGAGGCATCTGTTTCGATGGCCGCACAGAATTGGTCCCTATACGTGGTAGGTCAATGAATGCGAATTATTATCTGGAACATATTGTTGTTGACCATGTAATGCCATTTGCTCCTATTGTGGGACCGAATTTCTTGTTTATGCAGGACAATGCTCGTCCTCATGTGGCTGGGCAGGTTATTCGCTACTTAAATGCTATAGCTAATGGAATGGCCAGCGAAGAGTCTCGACATGAACCCAATAGAGCATCTATGGGACGATATTAAAAAAAGGATTCGACGTTGTATACTTCCACCTGCCAACCGCAATCAACTGGTAGATGCAGCAATACAGAAATGGGAAAATATTCCTCAAGAAGTCGTTCAAAATTTGATCTCCATTATGCCAAGATGCATGGAAGCAGTAATTAGGAGTAGAGGAGGACATACACGATATTAGAACAGCTCTAAGTCTGAAAATTCTATTGTTTTCTGTTTGCAAGTTTGCATTGTTTCCAAGAAAAAAATTTTTTTAATACAAAATTATTAGAGATAACGCCCTGATTTGCTAATTTCATTTACTAGCTACTAGACGGTACCTAACTATAAGCTTTTATAAAAATGTTATTGCAATATTAATTTCGGTATTGTAATTATACAAGTTTAATTGAGCGGTGCATTAATTTTGTCCAGGAGTTTATTTATGAATACCCGTTGTTCGCCTTAATTAAGCGATTAGATTAGTTAGTTAAATATTATACAGACCGTTTCTACAGAGTTGCAGGATGCTATAAACATAAGAGCGAAAGAGAGGCCATAGATTTCTCGTTGGCTAAACAGAGTACGAACTTTTGCGATGTTGCTAACTGGCGAAACATCACAGTCATCCGCTGCGCACACTGTACCGCACACATCCGAAAGCGTAAAGCGATACGCGACCACAATACGAGTTGACTAGGACTGCCTGCTCGGCCGGCAACGTTGCAAAACATCCTTCTCTGTCGTACTAACGAACTACCATAAGTTTCTCTTTTGCTCTTGTTGATTTCGGGACACGCGTTTCAATAGAAAAGCTCCGTATATGTAACATATAACATAAAACTAATATTTTTAGTCTTATTTTAAATATTCATCATGACTGACATATGTCAGTCAGTAATGACCACCTCATTAAAGTTTATGTGTTCGCAAAAAATTAGTTTCATATTAGTAGACTATGTAGAAAAAAAAAAGAACCTTTTGGGGTGCCCAACATGCTACATAATCTAATATCTTTGTGGGAAGAAACTTTTGTGTTTGGTATTTAACTGATTAGTCAATAAAATTGGGTGTTTTTCAGTTTTAGCCTCGACACCAAACGAATTACTTTCCAAGAGCCTTCAAACTGTGCCTCACATTTTCAAAGTTAATCATGATTTTTCATAGTTTTATTTTAGTGACAGTTACCCCATTACTAAATTACCTCTAATGATTTCACTTCATTCTCCTTTTGTTCTAAAACCTTTCTACTGTTATTCTGATCACTCGAGTGGTTTTTCAACTCCCTCGTCTTTTCCTGTAACTGGCTTTCGCAGAAATTTAACCTCATTACAGCCTGTTTGCTTTCAGTACTCGCTTTGCTCGCCTCTTCCTTCGCTTTCATCAGCTGATCCTGTAACGTTTGACTTTCCCCTTCTTCGTTTATTTCCATTCCCACGCTGATCGCTTCAAACTTTTTCTGGGACAACGCAAACGCCTGCGAGTCCTTGATATCGTTCTCCTTTAAAGTTTCGAAGAGCGCTTGGACGTTACTCAATTCTTTCTCCTTCTTCCTTAAGTTTGTGGTATCATCTTGGTAGTGCTTCTCGAGTTGCACTTTTTTCCTTTCTTCCGAACTGATGTTGTCTTGGAAGGATTTGAGAGCAGCATTGGCCTTGGCTTCGGTAGTTTCTTTTTCCTTCAATTGAGCTTCGAGATCTTGGAGTTTCTGCGCATCATCCTATGTAGAACAAAATATTTCATAAGGGAGAACTTCTGAGATTGGTTTTCTATATTACATGTAAAATAGTATACTAAATATTTTGATGAAATGGTTTTAATCAGTTAGTTCAGTGAAATTATCCTTACCGATTTCGCATTTCTAGAAATCTCTTTGATTTCTTCCTCCAATATTTGCACACTTTTTAAATTATCCTCTATATTCTTCTTCAGGTTGTTAATTTCATCTTTACCGTTATTGAAAGCGTCCTCAGCATTACTCGTTAACTGCCTCAAATTGCAATACTGCCAGCATTGGTAAACACCCATCAATCTATTCACTTCCTTGTCCAACTGTTGAAATTCCAAGAACTGCTGCCTTTCCTCTCGGAGTTTGAGCAACTTCGGTGCCAGTTCCTCATTCATTATCTGAAAAATGGGAGGAGTGAAAGTCTCCTGGAGACCAAAACTGGATAATGATATACCGTTGTGACTTCTGTTAATTTAGCTTCCTTTTTATCGATGAGCTTTTGAGCTTCTAACTTCTTCACTTCCAGCATCCTTGTGCCAGCAGCTTCCTCGACCATCGCTAAAATCTAAGAGAAACGAAACGTCAGTCCTGAAGCGCACAGAGAACTAATACCAATAAATTTGAAAGCTTAATGTTTTAGCAGAATATAAAGTGAAGTAATGACAGTAAACATTGAGAATGTAATTACTAATACAACGAAAGGGTTCAAGAAAAGTATTAACATACTTCAGTTTTAACACTATTTCAGTAAATTTGTCATGAACCCCAACAACATTCAAGCAATTCAAAAGTGGTGATGTAGGAGATGATAGAAATTACTCATAAACAGAATACAGACTAAGGGGCTAATGAGAAAAAGTAGCGACTTATTAATGACTATGTCAATTGAGCCTTTCACAGTAAGTACTCTACAAGTATCAAACCAGAACTTACTTCTTGTGGTTTCATATTTATAACCTTTGTGACCTTCCCCTGCATAATCAGAAAGTTGGGATTATTAACGTTCAACTGTATAGAGCAGAACAGATCGTGAACCTTCTTGTTGGCCACCGTGATCCCATTGATGAAATACTTCGTCTTACCGCCCATGACGATCTGTCTAGTCACCGTAATCTCCTTGTGGTCTTCAAATCCGGGCGGGCACTGCGAAGGGTTGGTATTATCGAAAGTGATGGAGACGGTCGCCTTGTTGATACCGGCTTGACCGTTCCTGTATATGAGGTCTTGAAGATTCCCGGCGCGCACCTGTTAAACGTGATATTCAAACGGGACGAAGACGACCGATCTAGAGACTCACTTGTGTCAGATTGGTTATCCCCAGCACGAAGCAAATCGCGTCCAGGATGTTGGACTTGCCGCTGCCGTTCAGGCCCGTTATGGCGTTGAACCGTTCATCGAAACCCTTGATCTCTGTCCTGTGGCCGTACGACTTGAAACCGTCGATGACTATGTGTGTGATAAACATTGTGAATTTGAATGAAAAACAAACCGAGCGTTTAATTTCGCTTTTCGCTTAACCAAACCACAAAAAACCAAACGCAGAATTCATAAAACATACACAAACACAGTCGCCGACATCCGTTAGGCAGTTTGAATCACGGAACAACAAACAACAAAGTCTTTCGTGGAGCGGTTCGTAGCCATAGATCTTATAATACATGGATTGTGCATTACCAATACGCGACATTAGTGATGACGTAGGAGGTTGGGACAGGAGATGGTAACCCAAGGCAACTGTTTCTACACTACTTTCTTTCTTATGGGAATTAACATGGGAAACATTTTCAAGCAAGTGGTAATCTACGTATTTCTTAACTATCATCTGTGTAAAACAGTAATCATTGAAGTATGCAATTTTTGCCAATTAAGTAAATTTTTGAACTAATTAACACCAATGATAGTGCATTTTCCAAAGGTCTCTACGAGATCTTTTAATGTGTACAAAAATTCAGCACGATGGATTGAATAGTTTACCATATATTCTAAAGGTTTATTTTGTGTAGTTCTATGTTTAAACAAACGTGTGGCTTCAAGAAGATCTCGGAGAGGTATCTTATATTGACGAAATGTATTCTGCGGGACCTATATATAATGTTAGAGAAAGAAACGAGTCGATTGAATTTAAAACACTAGTACCTGATACTGCTGTTGTCGAAAAGGTTGCCTAACCTCTCACTCCTAACAATTCATATATCATCACAGAAAAAAATACATACTTCTTACATTAGTACTGGCGTATACAGTAGTACATCATTTCGAAGGTGATAATAGGTTAGCTACTTAAAGAAAGAATTAAAAGAAAATATTATTAATTACAACGGAATAGCTGCAATTTTACTGGTTTCTGTGAGCGAAGATAAAGACATGAAAAGAAAATCTAATTTTATTAACAACTAGACAGGGTGATGTGTCCTTGTATAATGTATAAATTTTAACAGGGGACTGTAACTCAAAGCAAGGGTATATACATAAGATATTAAACTCAAATTGGAGAAAATTCTCCGAGTTATCTACATAATGTGCTCTAAAGAAAATAAGCACATAATTTGATAAAAGAGGGATATTACACAAGGTAGCCCGAGTAAAGCATCCAAAAGGAAAAGTTATTAATCACTGGGAATTAGACACTGATTGAGTTACGAAGAGCACATGTGCAGCTACCTAAACTCGTTGACATGTTCGGTTTCCATAATTACTACAACACTCGTGGTGTAGGGTGGTGGGGGTGTAGCAGAAAATAGAAAATAACTATTCAATACGCTTTACTGTTCAGTGACCAGCCTACTACTTAATAAAAATCATTTATCTCAATATTTAGCATTAAAGTGCCTATTTAAAAGGGAAATGCATTAGTTTAAATTACTCTTGTTTTGATAAATTGATCTCGAAGGAATATGGGCTTTAAAGAACGTTGAATGAAAAATTTTGGAAACTCCTGGACCTTACAAAGCTGCTTTGGAATATTGTACTAAGTTGCAGAGACATCCTAACACCTCCTATAATTCCCACGAAAGCTATTAAATTCAATTGAAACTGTTAGATTGCAATTTCACAACTTAGATTAACTCCCAAGAGTTTAAGATCCAAAATTATTCCTGAAAAGTCCCGAACTTGACAGAATTTCAACGGCCAGACAGTTCCAATTAGATCACAGGCACTATTAGGAAAGTGTAAGGGCTTTCAGACACCTCACGATTTATTAGGGAAGGTTGAGAGTGCCAAAAAGTTACTTAAAAGTCCTTCTATATAAAACAACAGTTGTTTTCATGGTACTTTACCAAAATATATTAATTTCTCAACATTACTTCGAAAAGCTTTTCGGCTATAAAGGAAGTTACGAACAAGTTTCTAGATATTTCAGTGCGTTAAAGAAAACTGTGGCAGTGGGGGAAACAACAGGATGTGTATTTAAAATTTCTGGATAAAACGGCGTCTCAAACTTGATAAGATTCTGGACAACATGAGTTATAATTAGATCACTGATACTCTTGAGAAAGTGTAAAGCCCCATTTTCAGCAGAGCAAATAGCAGAGATCCCGATACATTCCCGAAGGTACCCATTTGAGTAATCGAACGATCCAGGCAACCCAACAAGGCGGTGGAGTACCTACAGAAAGAAGTGGAACATATGGACGAAGAAATGGAAGATCAAGATAAACGCGGAGAAGACGGAGGCAATATACATAGGACAGAAGACGAGACGACCGACAACCAACATCATAATAAGACACAAAGATCTGGAATGGAAGGAAGAAGTACAATATCTAGGAATTCACATAGACCGAGGACTTACATGGAGAAGGTACATTGAGGAGACCGAGAAGAACAAGCTGAGACTGGAAACGAAGAGGAAAATCTGTGTGGCAGCAACAAGACCAATAATGACCATACGGGCCAGCAGCATGGATTCAAGCAGCAAGGACGTTCCTGGAGAAACTGTAGAGGATACAGAACCAAATGATGAGGAGGTATGTGGTATATGAGGAACGAACTATTACGACGGGACCTGCGAATCGAAGAGATGAAGAAGACCACCAAGAAGAGGACGAGGAAGACAATAATCAAGGCAATGGAGCACACAAATCCACTAATAAGGAAGGCAAAACGGACTACGACGAGCACGCACCATCAAAGAAGAAAAGACCCAAGAGAGAAGATCAAGATAAACGCGGAGAAAACGGAGGCAATATACATAGGGCAGAAGACGAGACGACCGACGACCAACATCATAATAAGACACAAGGAACTGGAATGGAAGGAAGAAGTATGACATAGTAGGATAAGTAGTATAAGTACGTCTACGAATTCACATAGACAGAGGACTTACATGGAGAAGGCACATCGAGGAGATCGAGAAGAACAAGCTGAGACTGGAAACGAAGACGAAGATCTGCCTGGAAGGAATAAGACCAATAATGACCATACGGGACAGCAGCATGGGGACAAGCAGCAAGGACGAACCTGGAGAAACTGGGGAGGATACAGAACCAAGCGATGAGGCGGTATACGGTATATGAGGAACCAACTATTACGACGAGACCTGCGAATCGAAGAGATGAAGAAGACCACCAAGACACCGAGGAAGGCAATGGAGCACACAAATCCACTAATGAGGAAGGCAACGGATTACCACGAGGAAGCACCATCAAAGAAGAAAATACCCAAGAGGGAAGATCAAAATAAACGCGGAGAAGACGGAGGCAATATACATAGGGCAGAAGACGAGACGACCAACATGATAATAAGACAGAAGGAACTAGAATGGAAGGAAGAAGTACGATATAGTAGGTATACGATAAGCAGTATAAGTACGTCTACGAATTCACATAGACCGAGGACTTACATGGAGAAGGCACATCGAGGAGACCGGAAATAAGAAGCTGAGACTGGAAACGAAGAGAAAGATCTACCTGGCAGGAATAAGACCAATAATAACCATACGGGACAGCAGCATGGGGACAAGCAGCAAGGACGCTCCTGGAGAAGCTGGAGAGGGTACAGAACCAAGCGATGAGGAGGTACGTGGTATATGAGGAACGAACTATTACGACGAGACCTGCGAATCGAAGAGATGAAGAAGACCACCAAGAAGAGGACGAGGAAGACGATTATCAAGGCAATGGAGCACACAAATCCACTAATAAGGAAGGTAGCGGACTACGACGCGGACGCACCATCAAGGAAGAAAAGACCCAAGACGGGAATGAGGGAAGACTAACCGCGAAGGACTTACCAGGAAGATGAAAATACATTAAGAGGACCACCAGGACAACGAAGAAAATCGACACGCGGAAGAAAGAAGAACCAAGAGGGGGAGGTAAGGAGCGAGGTGCTCAAGACCCTAACCTAACCGGGTTGCCTCTAAGGATGGCCGTGCCCGGTCGCGGCCCTCCCTATCCCGCAGGAGCGGCAACGCCGTCCGGCGGCGCGTCGGAGCTCCCATCCCGCAGGATCGGCGAAAGAGCGAGAAGGAGAGGAGGAGGAGGGATCCGATCCGGACTATCCGCTTTCAGTTATTTCCGAACGGGCGCCGCGACGCGGACGTTGAGCCCCCCCACGTCCTACAATCGCGCCGCGCCGGAGAGAGCGTCGCCGTCGTCCCCCCTCTCGCTCTCCTCCTCCTCCTGTCACTTATCTACCGCCACATCCTATTCCTCTCCCTCTCTCTCTCTATATATATCCCTCTTACTCGCTCCCGTATACGTTACGGAATCGTCGGTCCTCCCCCGGTATGCCGTGTGGAAGTAGACGGTCGCCCCCGGGAACCCTCTGAGACACCCGACCGGGATAAATATATTCGAACGGAGTGCGTGCGTGCAACCTTGACCCCCCGCGACCCCCCTCCTCCCAGACGCGGACGTTAGTCAGTCAGGGACGTAAATGTTATGGACAAAACAAAGGTAAGGAGCATGCATCGGCACGTACGCCCCTATTCCCGACGATCCCGCGGGAACGTTCCCCTCCACCCTCCCCCCACCCGCAGCCAGTCGATTTATTCTCGATTTTACAATCGATGTCCCCCCCAAATCGACAAATCGCCCCCGGACGTGTGCCCCCTCCGGATTTTGGCGCATCGGTGGATGCGTCACGTCTACTTCTGCCCCTAACCTTAAGGGTACTCGATCCTCGGGAGGGGGTGCGGGTGGTCATCGCGATGAGCGGAAATCCCTCCCTCCCCCTCGCGAATTACCATTTTGAACTGCACGGATCCGTTCAGGAGTCAGTATTACCTATTCGATCGGCGGTAAAGCCTCAGGCCTCTGGTCTACAGGTGGGTGCGTTGTTCTGATATTAAAGGGTTTGCACTTCGGTTTTTGTGATCGCTCGTCGGCCCTTGGACTCGAACGTCGTCGACGGGGAAAGAAATCCGACGCGAGGTAAATCCGCTTCATCCCCAAATCCAACCTTATTTCGTGCCACACGTTACAAAAACTGACTATATGAGCCAAATAGTTTGGCATAATTTTCTCTTACCGTAAGGTATTTTGGAGACAATTGTTACCACAAATAGATCCAACACGTATGCCGTCATTTTAAATTCAAATTACAATTTTATTTCTTATTTTCATAAATTGATAAATAAAATAAATTGAAATAAAAAAAAAATAGATTAATTTCTTAATAACTATTTTTATATACTTTAAATTTATTGCGTGGTGCCATGTCGACCCTGCAGTCTACAGGTGGGTGCGTTGTTCGAATATTAAGGGCGTGGGTAAATTGGTCGGGCTTGAAATGCACCAAACCGATTTTACACCCCCCGTGGCGTTAGGGATCGTACCTATCGGGCGTTCGCAGGTAGTGGCCAGGTAGTCCGCACTACCAAACAATATCAAATTGATTAGAATTCCATATTATGTTCCAGCGATATATATATAATATAAAGCAGTTTGAACTGACATTTGTAGCTAACTTAATATAAAAATAATTTTGATAAATGATGCAACTTTTGCTTGGAAACTACGTGCATGACACTTGACACGATAAAGGTCTGTATTAGTGTAACGCGAAATCTAAACAGCAGCGCGAAACGTGTTTACTCTTATCGGACGGCGGCTTACCTCAATGGAACGCCGCTACGCTTAATAAGCGCAGAGGCGAGCAATAAAAACAGTTCCGAGCGTTCCGGCAACATCTTAGTAAAGAAACAATGATTTATTACCTTCCCGACCTCTCTAGAACAAACATTATTAGAAAGGAATGACCTGGAATCATAGCAAATACAATGGAGATATAAGCGGGCTTGCGGTCGGAGAGGAGATTAGACGTGAAGCCGCGAGTGAATAAACAAGGCGAAAAACAGACCAGTGAAATAAATTAACATTTAAGAGTGATATAAATTAATTAGTTAGGAAATAGTTAAGTGTGTTATATAAATTAGTTCAGTAATAGTCTAAGATAAATTAAGTAGTGTGTAGTGTATAATTAGGACAGTGTAAATAAATTAGAAATAAAGGTTGCATTACATTAGATACATCTGTTTGCTAAGTGTGTTAATTTTCGAAATACTCCACTACTTTAAAAATTTCCATGTAGTAATGGCAACTTTTTGAGATTATATGCCCCTCTCGTATGAAGGGAACAAGTTTTAAATAAATATTTGTTTCGTTAACTTCCCAAATTTGCGACTTCTACAGGTTGCTGTAAGCTGTTTCCAGTGGAAGAGTGAGAAATCCTTCGTAATTACGCTGTTAAACACACAAGATTAGTCTGGGGTGTTTCTGGGCTTTTACGAAATTTAAGTCCCGAACGCGGAGCATTTGGCACTATTTAGAAAGAAAATGTCATCCAAACTCTACTTCTGGAGAATAATTTTGAAACTTGGAAGATTTTCTAGCTACTTGAGGCAGATAAGGGTGTTTGTGGTGCTCGCCTTTATTCGTTTTAAATTGTTTTAAAGTCTGGTTAGGAGAGATACGGCATTTTATAAAAGTTTGGAGCGTAAAAAACACAAGTGGCGGTTTTAATAGGACATTAAAACAGCATTTTCCTCTTCACTATCCTAAAATCCCAAATTGGGACAAATATAATCTCAACAAACATTGAAAAAATATAATATTTTACTAATCTGCAATTCTTAGTAACCCTAACGTTTGGTATAACTTTTTGTTATTAATATTTAATGTCGTTAACAGCGATCCCAATCATACGCTACCCAATACGAATTTTCCTGGCGTTTGCTCCCAAATATTTACCAGGATTCAATACGAGGCAAAATCCCATTTTTGGGCCAATTACAAGTAATACCGCAACGTTAATTAGGCACATAGCTGTATAAAACCGATGCGGCGTTCATTAAAGAAGAGTTCAATATACAGGAGGGTATTTCGCCCAAAATTCAGACCATAAGTATCAATCAATGGGGAATCACCTGAGTAATATTTACATCAGCTACGTTAGGAAGGTAATTCTTTTGCATGGAATCGTAATATTATAATTAATAATTATACCGACATTGATCCAGTATAATCCAATTAAAGTTGGTACTTGTCTTCTTAGTAGGTAGGAATATCAGGTTGAGTACATTTAACGAAGGCAAAAAGTAATGATGAGGGGATGCTTTAAGGGTGGTAATAAAGTTGCCTCAAACAATTTTGCACTGATGAATAATTAAAGCTAGGTTATATAAATAAATTTTCAATATATTGTAACGTTTATTTCTAATTTATTGACACTACACACTACTTAATTTATTTAGACTATTACTGAACTAATTAATTTACATAACACACTTAACTTTTAATTTATGTGTACCATTCGTTTGTACGTTTTTCGCCTTGTTTATTTACTCGTGGCTTCACGTCTAATCTCCTCCCCTTCGTCCGCAGCGTTCACTTTGATAGCCCTCCATAATGTATTCCAGAACCAGAACGAGAATTATTTTCCCTAATTATGCTTTTCTAGAAACGCCCAGAAGGTAATAAATCATTCTTCCTTTACTAAGATGTTGCCGGGACGTTCGGGACGGTCTTTTTATTGCTCAATTAAGCGTAGCGGCGTTCCTTTTCGCGCTGCTGTTTACATTTCGCGTTACAATATTATACAAAACATTTTGGGAATATTGGAAGCATAGCTTTCTTATGGCGGGTTTCGCTCGAAGCGCTGAAATCGGTGAGAGGTGTTAACGCCGAAAAACCGTCACGATGCAACGGCCAATTATCGCGCCGCGCTAACTGTTTAGTAGCAACCGTGTTACAATTGTTTTTTTTTGTATTGGTTGCCTGCTCCATGGTAACGCTAGCTATCAATGAGTTCAATTTTGTTACTCGGGGGTTTTTGGGGCCGCAGAAAACGAATATGGCATCGTCAGTGGTCTCCGAAGTACCTGGTGCTCATGGCCGCTGGAACCAACGTCGTCTCCGGGAGTTTTATGGGAATTGATTCTATAATTCGCCGAAAGGTCTATACCCGGGGGTTTTTGGGGTCGCTGAAATCGAATATGACATCGCCAGAGGTCCTTGAAGTACCTGGTGCTCAGGGTTGCTCGAACCAACGTCGTCGCCGGGAGTTTTAGGGGAATTGATTATATAATTAGCCGACAGGTCTAAACCCGGGGGTTTTTGGGGTCGCTGAAAACGAATATGGCATCGCCAGTGGTCTCCGAAGTACCTGGTGCTCATGGCCGCTGAAACCAACGTCGTCTCCGGGAGTTTTAGGGGAATTGATTATATAATAATTAGCCGAAAGGTCTAAACCCGGGGGTTTTGGGGTCGCTGAAAAAGAATATGACATCGCCAGTGGTCTCCGAAGTACCTGGTGCTCATGGCCGCTGAAACCAATATCATCTTCGGGAGTTTTAGGGGAATTGATTCTATAATTAGCCGAAAGGTTTAAACCCGGGGGTTTTTGGGGTCGCTGAAAACGAAAATGGCATCGCCAGTGGTCTCCGAAGTACCTGGTGCTCAGGGCCGCTGGAACCAACGTCGTCTCCGGGAGTTTTATGGGAATTGATTCTATAATTCGCCGAAAGGTCTATACCCGGGGGTTTTTGGGGTCGCTGCAATCGAATATGACATCGCCAGAGGTCCTTGAAGTACCTGGTGCTCAGGGTTGCTCGAACCAACGTCGTCGCCGGGAGTTTTAGGGGAATTGATTATATAATAATTAGCCGAAAGGTCTAAACCCGGGGGTTTTGGGGTCGCTGAAAACGAATATGACATCGCCAGTGGTCTCCGAAGTACCTGGTGCTCAGGGCCGCTGTAACCTACGTCGTCTCCGGGATTCAATTAGGGAGTTTAATTAATAGAACGAGTGTATACGTCTCATTAAACGAGTGTAATATACTATTCTACTTTGCTTTATTAATTCATTAAATTTTGGCTCTTCAAATTTTGGTATAAATAGATAAAAGTGATTTATTTCGGAGTCGCACTAACAGTTTGATGGCAACTCGTGTGTTACAATTGTTCGTATTGTCGGTTGCCTGCTCTAGGGGTGGCGATTGTGGGCTGAATCTGAGAGTGGCTAGAGCGGCGCGCGCCGCGCTAGCTACCAATCGTTTCTGTACATAACGTGTGTATATATATATATAGTATTATATAAAGCTATGCTTCCCCTCCCGGTCATTCCCAGAGTGCCTCATTTCGTTTTTTGAATTAAAAAATGTTGGAAAGTTTAGAGATTTTGGGATGTCCTGGAAAGTTTTTTGAAACATTTGGGAAGCTCAATAGGACTATTCAACGATCCATAGACATTACTGAAAGTCCTTTCCAATTTCAAAAAAGTACCCAAAGATATTGTTGAAAGTATTTAGGACGCCACAAATCTCCAAAGGATTTTCCAATGACATATCTCTTATTAAGAGCTGGTTGGAAGCTCTATAAAATATGAGAGGGCTTCAAATAATTTTTTTAAAGAAACCAGGAAGATTCTTGAAAGTCTGTCTTGATCCAAACAAAAAATTTAAAGAATTCATGGAGATTCCATGAAGTGCGTTACCCAAGACTCCATCGTTCATTATTTTCTTGTGATGTTTTTGATACTTTCAATGGGTATTTTAGGATTAAAAGAGTATAATTAATAACCCAGTGATATAATTTGAAATGTTTCGTGATACCAGAAATATCCAATTAATTTGTAAAGCTCTCTAAAAGGAAGTGGATAGTTTCCAAAAACTGGCAGGAACTCTAAGTGCATATTTAGATAATCCAAAAAGATTTTTGGGCGTATTTCTTGAGTTGAGAGAACCATCTTAGCAATGTAGAAGGATTTTAGAAAATATTCAGTGTTATTTAACACTAGAACGTCTATAATTATTATTTGAGGAAGCAATGCTAAAATCATTTTTTATTCCAGAGACATAATGGCGATAAGATATTATTAAATGTGTTTAGGGTGACCCAAATCTCTGAAAAGTCTCCAAATCACACAGAAAACTTCTTAAGAAAGTATGGAAAAAGGTGAAAATTTCAAGAGCATTCTTAAACAATCCACAAATATCCTGGGCAGTACTTTTACATTACAGGACGATATTGAACGACCCAGGAAGATTTTCCAAAGTATTTAGCACAATCTCAAAGACAAATACCCAATATCGCAAACCTCAAGACTCCAATACATTTAAGACTCTTAGAAAATACACAACCCAAGACCATTCTTGAATGTGTTTAAAACAAGATGAGACTCCAGATAATTTCCAAATCTTTGTTGTCGATAATACTACTCACCTGAAAAGGTAGTAGTATTGTTAGCAACATTCCACCACAATAATTTCGTTAGAAAATGAAGGTATAGTAGTACAATTTCAGAAAACTAATCATTAGAAGAAACTGCTTCAGTTTCTGTTTTCTGTGACTGGTGTCAGTCGAAAATAGTTAAGAAAAATCACCGTTACTAATTTCACGCTAAGAAACTTTTTGAAAGGATAATGTTAAGCTATCAATATCAATCTTATTCGAGGGGAAAAGCGGACTAATGCTTACAAACTTACAAAAGTCAAACAATAACACTCAAACCCCCCTCTTCGATCGAACCTTGTTTATAAACCACCCTGTCAGGCCTTCAACAGATCCGTTCCCTTAGGGGCGCGTTAATCATTGAATCAAACCGTAATAAGGCAATAATAAATTACTCATGCGTAATTCCAGCTTTGATCCGCTCGTCTCTTAAAGATTTTCTATTCCAATTATGTCGGCGTAACGACGATATGAGAGCCTGTGAGGAGGGGTAGGCCGAGAGAGGGGAGGGGGCGCATAACGAATTTAGTCGACTAATCTTAATTAATCTCGGCTTAATAGGAATCTCAAGTTCTCATTTGCTCTTCAAAATTCGATAAAGTTTCCGAGACGACGACGTCGAGTCGATATTTAAGGGGGACATACACGCTGGAGACATACGTGGGATAGTGAAATTAATGGAAGGGAATTTTTCCCCTCGAGAGGTTTATCAAGTTTAGGTGGTTACGCAAAATCCATAAATGTAGTGACGAAGTGAATATTAGTATTCAATTAGTATTTGCCACATTAGTATTTAATAACATACTCTGAATGCTGTGGTAACTTTAGATCAAAGATGGCTTTTAATAAAAACGACTAAAATAAGTGCAACTCAAAGGAAAAACTGTATTCAAAAAGTTGATAAAATGTTGGGAAAAAATGACAATAACTATAATTATGGAATGCAAAATGCGAATAACTACACTCCAGCAATTTATCACTTAACTAATTTACTTCACACACTAATAACTAACACGTATTTTCACAGTTGTTTATTTATCTTGCGCGCACGGCCGCTCAGGTCAAATGTTCGTCGCGTTCGCTGTTCATGACTACTCCGTCTCGGTGCGGCGTCTCCTTTTATCATCCGAAGTTACTATGGTCGTTTTCTCGTAATGTTACAATTTTTAACTATTTTCTAAATAAGAAGATAGGTAATAGTCCAGTCATTATAGGGTGTTCACCTAGGAAAATCGACATACCCAGTATATTAACACGTAAAAACTTCTATTTTGGCATCCTGAAACTTTTCTCAAAATTCACATATAATTGGATGGTCGGAAGTTTTAAAGTCAGGGGTCAAAAGTCACAAAAATCGATTTTTTCTATATTTTTTGCAAATATCTGGTTTTCTATGGGTTTTACACTATTTGTATTTAATATCAATATTGTACAGAATTAAATTCTCTACAACTTTTGTCTTTAACATTTCTTCATACTTCATCTCTTTCTGTAATTGAAAAATTATTAACGCACATACTTTAATTACATTTTAATTATATTCTCATTTACACTAATTGAGTATTTAAGTGTTAATTAAGTATTTTATTAATTTAAATATTTTCCTCAACAATTTTTTATTACATGGCCAGGTAAGTGTTATTAAATAAATTGACACTTCATTAAAAATAGATAAGTAACCAAAAAATGAATTTAATGTAAAAGTTAATAACAAATGCTAATTAAATATGTAGCAATAATTTATAACCTTAATATCACGAGTTTTTGATCGGGACTACCATAACCTCACATGATTCTCTGATCGCGCTCTCCGCCCTCTATCTCAAAAACAGTTAGAGGTATGAAGAAATGTTAAAGACAAAAGTTGTAGAGAATTTAATTCTGTACAATATTGGTAATAAATACAAATAGCGTAAAACCCATAGAAAACGAGATATTTGCAAAAGATGTAGAAAAAAATCGTTTTTTGACTTTTGACTCCCAACTTTAAAACTTGCGGCCATCCAATTATATGTGAATTTTAAGGAAAGTTTTAGGATGGCAAAATAAAAGTAGTTACGTGTTAATATACTAGGTATGTCGATTTTCCGAGATATTCACCTAATTCAACCTAAGATGACTGGACTATAATCAGTTTAAAGGTAGTGTGGTAGTATAATTTATTGGAATATGTAACATTTTTAAAACACTGATTTATTAATAAATAGTGTTCTATACTGAAACCAATTTTCGAGTTTTTGTTTGTAAGATGACTGCTAAATCTTTGCCAGATTCAATTAAAATGGATTAAATTTAGAAGCAGTAATTTGAGGATCCGTACAATCAGATTATCATTTTGATTTAAAGCTTTGATAAACTGTTTAGTTATTTTGTGTTTACAACGTTCCAGGCTGTTCTGATTTCGCTCCCAATTAATTTTATGTGTCTTTGGTAATTGCTCTACTTTTTGTTCTAAATCATATTCGTTTGATGTGTCGTTTTATTGCGCTTGTATATATCCAAATCTTTACATGTTTGCGTAATTATGAATACGTCCTTTGGCTTCATACATGGATAGATAATTTCGTAATCCACCCGTCGCTTTCTGGAAGTATGTACTGTAAACTGTTTTAATAGAGAGGTGAAAATGAGGGTAATGTAACGTTTATTTCTAATTTATTTACACTGTCTTAATTATACACTACACACCACTTAATTTATCTTAACTATTTCCTAACTAATTAATTTATATAACACACTTAACTTTAATTTATATGTACAATTCGCTTGTCCGTTTTTCGCCTTGTTTATTCACTCGCGGCTTCACGTCTAATCTCCTCTAACCGCAAGTCCGCCATTATAAACACCTTCTTTCCTAAAAACGTTTGTTCTAGAAACGCCCAGAAGGTAATAAATCATTCTTTCTTTAAATGAATATTCGGGAGTATTCATGGAACTGTGTTTTTTTTTATAGGATTCAATTAGCGGAGCGTACATGTATCTGATTATTGTTTCTGAATTTCTAAGATTTACGAAAATTGGGTTCACGATCATTAAAGGAGAGTTAGTAACTCTGGTTGGTCAATTTAGAGCTGGAAGGATAATGCGTCGCACAATGCAGTAAAATATTCGTTGTTGCATATATGTGGAGAGGTTTAAAAAGTTTCTACTTTAATAAAAAGATAGAAAAGAATAGAAAAAGTGGAAATGAATGGAAAGTACATGTGGAGCGAATGCTCGAGGAGAGATTTCACGTCAAAGCGAGATTTTATAAATGTCCCTGAAAACAGGCCAAACGAAAAGACGGATATCATTACAGGCAAAAGAGTCCAAAACCTGACGTAAAGTAGAAGCAAGAGAAGATTGTTAATGGGAAACGTCCTTCTGAGATAATTTCAGTTTCAGTCATACTTAAGAGAAAAGCGAAGGATTGGCTTAGTCGTAATGTGAATTATCGAACACACCAAGTGCATTAAACTGAGGTATGCCGGAAAGATGACATTTTAACTTGACGTTAAATTGATTTTAAATGACAAGAAACGTCGAACGTACGTCGGAGAAAAGTTCGAAGAGCTCACATTGTGTTAAAGAAATAGTCCGAGCGACTAGAAAAATTTTTTGCAAAATGCGGACGAGGTCTGTTTTTTGCAGGAATCTGTTCTAAATAATATATACAATAATGTGCGCATGCATAAAAAGTTTTGCAAAAAATTGTTATTAACAAATTAAATAAAAAATCAATGTTTTTTTTTGTTTTTTCGGCTGTAACTTCGTTACTTTAGGTTTTAGAAAAAAAAATTCTTATCAAAAGTTGTTCAGAATTAAATTTTCTAAAAGAGTGGTGTAAAGCTTCAAAAATTTCCAAATTTTCTCGGAAAATGACCATTTCTCGCGAAATTTGGATAATTTTCGATTAATATTTTAAGAATCTAAATTCACACCAATCCAGTGGAAACCTCGCGAAAAGGAAGATTTTTTACAATACTTGAAGCTCCCTTAAAGCTGTAGCGGTCGGTGCAAAGGGAGAGCAAGGATTAATTTGTTGCTTAAAAAAGAGGGAAAATTTCAATTGAATGTCAAAACCCGAAATATTGAATAAAAATACTTGAAAATTAATGAGCTTGTAGAGGGACGACACGCTTATCATGTGAGATAGTCAAAACCCGTTTTTTTAACTTTACACTGTTTTACAGTACTCTCTTAAATTTGCAAATTAGACGCTAAAAAATAAATTCAAGCATCTCAGGCAATTTTCAATATTTTCAAATTCTAAAGAACAGAAGAGAAAGAAGAACAGTTAAAAATTATTGTGAGGTTATGAATAATTTATGTAAATGAATGACTCGCCAACGGTTTACTTGAAGTATATCTTAGTATTATTATTTCAGTCTGTAAATTCAATTTGTAATGTTATATAGTTCTAATACAGTTTTAATAATTTAAAATATTGTGAGAAATCGAATAAGAAAATATATCTAAAGTTGAAAATACAAAATAAACGAAAACGTACCTCGTTCACAAAACATTCCCCATTGCATTTTTATTCCAAACATAATGCCAACCTAAATACAGTGCTAAACATAATGCCCACATAAAACTATAGCCAGTGCTGACCTCTGTGGCAGGAACGTCGCAATGTATATATTATACAGAGTGATCAAGAAATACTGTTTAAGTTGGCAATATTACCTGGAAGATTTTTTTGCCTAAGAGTTTGCAACGCTACACCAGAAATCTCTGCACTCTGCATGACAGCGACAGCTAAATAAACACAAATATTTTAGGTTATGTGAATTTATTTACGATTAAAAGACCACTTCAATATTTAAAGGTACCGCTCGAATTGGGCGCCATTATGTTCAAAACATAAATTCACACCCCGTTTTAGGCTCTCGAAGACACTAATTAACATCCGAGGAGAAATATTTGCCACTTCCTCGATAATGGCAGCTTCCAGTTCTTCACGTGTATGTAGAACATTACTGAACATCTTGTTTTTAAGGTGCCCAAAGAAACAAAAGTCTAGAGGTGTTAGGTCTGGTGACCTACTTGGTCAGATTCCCATACTTATGACTTGATGGCCAAAAACCTCCCGCAAATAGTGCATTGTGGCGTATGTGCTCGAGCCGAATCTTGTTGAAAGTAGCCATTTTCGCGCTCCTTTACGGATAATTGGGCAACGAATGGCTGGAGAATGTGCTGAATATATCGTTCGGAATTAACTGTGGAGTTAAAAAACGCAGGACCAGTTACCCTTTGCCCCGATACAGCCAGCCAAAACACCAACTTTAGTAGGAACGTATAAAAAGTTGGCGACCCGCATCTAGCGGCCGGGAAAACAAAATACCAGGTAATTTTCGTCTTTTTTATACCGCAAGAAAGAATTTTGTAGCTCTCACCATCGACGAGCTACAAAAAAAAGCCAGCTTAAACTTAACCCAGCGGCCATTGCTATAGCATGCGATTGGATTGACCAAAATAAAATTTGTGTCTTGAAGAGTACTAAAAGGACATGGGGTTAGAATTTTAATTTGGCCACTTTTTGGCCAAGTTGGCTCAAGTGGGCTAGATGGGGCTGCGAATCGGCCAAGATGTGGAAGAAATGTGCTCTTCTGTCTCCGATTCGTTGTGGAATGAAATTTGGAAAACATAGTCCTATTTTCAAATTGGTCAATTTTCGGTCGAATTGGCTAATGGACAAAACGTGTCGTCCAGAATTCAAGAACCCGCGACTTTAGTGGAAAATGTTGTATCTCGGACTCTTTTGGTGTTCTGAGACCTCGGTAATGGTCTAGACCTTGGACACAAAAGCCTAGGAGACGGCCCAAGACCCCTCCGACCAGCTCCAATCAAAATACCGACTTTCCAGTGCCGGCCGCTGTAGTTACAAATTCGAGAACCCCCGACTTTAGAGGAAAATGTTGCATCTTGGAACCTTTTGGTGTTCTGGGGCCTTGGTACTGGCCCAGACCCTGGACACAAATGCCCACGAGACCCACCAAGACCCCTTGATCCACTTCCAGTCAAAATACCGACACTCCAGTCCCGGCCGCTGTAGTTACAAATTCGAGAACCCTCGACTTCAGTGGAAAATTTTGCCTTTTGGAATCTTTTGGTTATGGCCCAGACACTGCCCAGGGGATGGTCCACGATACCTCTGGCGACCCGCGGCCAAAATATCGACTCCCGAGTGCCTTTCGCTGTACCTACAACTTGAAGAACGTTTGACGTTCCTGAAAAACCAATTCATCGGAGTATCGTGGTGTTCTAGTACTTCAAGAATGAGCAAGACCCTGTAAACAAGTTCTCATATCCACAGCTTTTCTTCCATTAAAATTGAAGTTATCACTCGGAGCTCTCATGTTACGGATGAATTGAACGGTGAGTTTCGAGTCATCAAATGCAGATGGGCATGGTTCAGGTGTCCCTAAAGGTTAAAAGCTCACAACGGTCAATTTCTCGGAAAATGCCATCCTCACCAAGAGCATTCAAAACGTATCCAGTACAAGATGAACTTTTTCAGGTTGAAAAAGTACAACTCTTTGCCTCAAGCTCTCGGCGTGCAAATTCAGTTCTGATATGAACAAAACTGTTCAAGTTTCAGTTCTGCCAACCTGTTTGGACCTAAGAAAATCCTGCATTCATTTTCCACTAGAACAAGAGAGAAAGTCGAACATCAATGGTGAATAATTTAGCTAAATTGGGTTTACGGCGACCTATTTTTCAGTAAAATAGGATTTACAGAACTTGGGCAGAAGTATGTTGACCCTTTTTCGGGTATATAATACGTGTTGCATTTTTTCGTTCACATTCTTCTCATTCTTCTGCATTATTCTCCGCTAGAGCGAAGCCAACTCGGGGCATTCCCTGGACCTTTGTAACTAGGGTCTAGGCCATTCCCGAGGCCTCAGAACACCAAAAAATTCCGAGATGCAACATTTTCCACTAAAGTCGGGGGTTCTCGAATTTGTAACTACTGCGGCCGGTACTGGAGAGCCGATATTTTGACTGGAACTGGCCGAAGGGGTCTCGAGACGTCCCCTGGGCTTTTGTGTCCTGATCCCAGGCCATCACCGAGGCCCCAGAACACCAAAAGATTCCGAGATGCAACATTTTCCACTAAAGTCGGGGGTTCTCGAATTTGTAACTACTGCGGCCGGTACTAGAGTGTCGGTATTTTGACTGGAAGTGGATCGAGGGGTCTTGGGGCGTCCCCTGGTCATTTGTGTCTAGGGCCTGGGCCAGTAGCAGGCCCCAGAACACCAAAAGATTCCAAGATGCAACATTTTCACTAAAGTCGGGGGTTCTCGAATTTGTAACTACTGCGGCCGGTACTGGAGAGCCGGTATTTTGACTGGAACTGGCCGAGGGGGTCTGGAGACGTCCCCTGGGCTTTTGTGTCCTGGCCCCAGGCCATCACCGATGCCCCAGGACACCAAATGATTCCAAGATCCAGCATTTTCCACTAAAGTCAAGGGTTCTCGAAATTGTAACAACAGCGGCCGGCACTGAAGTGTCGGTATTTTGGCTGGAAGTGGCCCAAGGGGTCTTGGGGCGTCCCCTGGTCATTTGTGTCCAGGGCCTGGGCCAGTAGCAGGGCCCCAGAACACCAAAAGATTCCAAGATGCAACATTTTCACTAAAGTAGGGGGTTCTCGAATTTGTAACAACAGCGGCCGGCAATGAAGTGTCGGTATTTTGACTGGAAGTGGCCCAAGGGGTCTTGGGGCGTCCCCTGATCATTTGTGTCTAGGGCCTGGGCCAATAGCAGGGCCCTAGAACACCAAAAGATTCCAGGATGCAACATTTTCACTAAAGTCGGGGGTTCTCGAATTTGTAACTACTGCGGCCGGTACTAGAGTGTCGGTATTTTGACTGGAAGTGGATCGAGGGGTCTTGGGGCGTCCCCTGGTCATTTGTGTCTAGGGCCTGGGCCAGTAGCAGGCCCCAGAACACCAAAAGATTCCAAGATGCAACATTTTCACTAAAGTCGGGGGTTCTCGAATTTGTAACTACTGCGGCCGGTACTGGAGAGCCGGTATTTTGACTGGAACTGGCCGAGGGGGTCTGGAGACGTCCCCTGGGCTTTTGTGTCCTGGCCCCAGGCCATCACCGATGCCCCAGGACACCAAATGATTCCAAGATCCAGCATTTTCCACTAAAGTCAAGGGTTCTCGAAATTGTAACAACAGCGGCCGGCACTGAAGTGTCGGTATTTTGGCTGGAAGTGGCCCAAGGGGTCTTGGGGCGTCCCCTGGTCATTTGTGTCCAGGGCCTGGGCCAGTAGCAGGGCCCCAGAACACCAAAAGATTCCAAGATGCAACATTTTCACTAAAGTAGGGGGTTCTCGAATTTGTAACAACAGCGGCCGGCAATGAAGTGTCGGTATTTTGACTGGAAGTGGCCCAAGGGGTCTTGGGGCGTCCCCTGATCATTTGTGTCTAGGGCCTGGGCCAATAGCAGGGCCCTAGAACACCAAAAGATTCCAGGATGCAACATTTTCACTAAAGTCGGGGGTTCTCGAATTTGTAACTACTGCGGCCGGTACTAGAGTGTCGGTATTTTGACTGGAAGTGGATCGAGGGGTCTTGGGGCGTCCCCTGGTCATTTGTGTCTAGGGCCTGGGCCAGTAGCAGGCCCCAGAACACCAAAAGATTCCAAGATGCAACATTTTCACTAAAGTTGGGGGTTCTCGAATTTGTAACAACAGCGGCCGGCAATGAAGTGTCGGTATTTTGACTGAAAGTGGCCAAAGGAGTCTCGAGACGTCCCCTGGGCTTTTGTGTCCTGGTCCCAGACCATCACCGATGCCCCAGGATACCAAATGATTCCAAGATCCAGCATTTTCCACTAAAGTCGGGGGTTCTCGAATTTGTAACTACTGCGGCCGGTACTGGAGAGCCGGTATTTTGACTGGAACTGGCGGAGGGAGTCTTGAGACGTCCCCTGGGCTTTTGTGTTCAGGTCCCAGGCCATCACCGAGGCCCCAGAACACCAAAAGATTCCGAGATGCAACATTTTCCACTAAAGTCGGGGGTTCTCGAAATTGTAACAACAGCGGCCGGCACTGAAGTGTCGGTATTTTGGCTGGAAGTGGCCCAAGGGGTCTTGGGGCGTCCCCTGGTCATTTGTGTCCAGGGCCTGGGCCAGTAGCAGGGCCCCAGAACACCAAAAGATTCCAAGATGCAACATTTTCCACTAAATTCGCGGGTTCTTGAATTCTGGACGACAAGTTTTTTTCCATTAGCGAATTCGGCTGAAAATTGAACAATTTGAAAATAGGACTATGTTCTCCAAATTTCATTCCAAAACGAATCGGAGACAGAAGAGCACATTTCTTCCACATCTTGGCCGATTCGCAGCCCCATCTAGCCCACTTGAGCCAACTTGGCCAAAAATTGGCCAAATTAAAATTCTGACCCCATGTCCTTTTAGTACTCTTCAAGACACAAATTCCTAGCTGAAAATCTTTTATTTTGGTCAATCCACTCGCACGCTATAGCAATGGCCGCTGGGTTAAGTTTAAGCTGACAGTTTTTTTTTTGTAGCTCGTCGATGGGGAGAGCTACAAAATTCTTTCTTGCGGTACAAAAAAGGCACAAAAAAGACACAAATTACCTGGTATTACCTGCCGCGATACAGCCAGCCAAACACCAACTTTAGTAGGATGAAAAGTTGTTGTTCTAACAGCATGTGGATTTTCACCAGACCAAATTCTATAATTTTGAGAATTAACATAGCCATTGAGATGGAACCAGGCTTCATCGGAAAAAAAGTTTTATCCAGGATGTCATCATTGTTCATTTCTTGATCGAACCAGTTACAGAACAGAATGCGTTGTGGACGGTCAGGAGGATTTAGTGATTGGACCATCGAAAATTAGTACGGGTGATACTATTTCAATTTGCTCTTCAACACAATGGCACAACTTCCATATGATAAACCTGTAAAGTCACGAAACGAAATACGGGAAATTAGGAATAAGTGGAAATTGGTGAACTTTTGATAAGGATCAAACCTGTTTGCAGGGAAAGCTTCCTAACCGATTTGCGAGGACTTTATTGCAGTCGGGCCCTGACGTCTTGCACCACATTTCCAGTGAGTACGGAGGGTCTACCAGGTGGCTTTCCTTTCTTCACATTGCCTGTATTCAAATATCGTTGAGCTACGCGCATGCAGTGTTGTTTAAAAACGTCGATAGTGAACACAACTTCAGGAAACATTTCTTCAAAATGGTGCAAAGTGGATTCCAAGGAGTCTTGCCGTCCAGAAATGGGGTCATGAACTGCACTCCGAAAATAAGCCATGCCAATAAAAATATCCTGTTCTAATGTAAATAGTACCATTTTTATAATAAAAATTTGAATCGCCGCTCAAGTGTCGATGCTGTCACTGTTAAACGTCGAAGTAGCTGTTAAGCAACCGGAAGTGGTTGCAGTTCTACCATTTTAAAGTGTAATTTAGGATTGCCAACTTAAACAGTATTTCGTGATCACGTTGTATACATATACTGGGTGATCAAGAATGACTGTTTGAGTTAGCAATCCTACCTGGAGGATTTTTTTGCCTAAGGGCTTGCAACGCTACAACCAGATATGTTTATTCGACAAAAAATTGACATAACAATCAGCGATAAGATTGTAGGTTATGGGAATAAAAATTAACACTTAAAAAATGAAACTCGAAAAACAGAACAATGATTTAATTAAACAGCTAAAGGTAATGCTCAAAATGCCCCCCACTTTGGTCCAAGCATAAATTAACTCTTCTTTTTAGGCTCTCGAAGATATTCACCAGCATATTGGGGGTAGTGTTTGCCACTTCCTGAACTATTGCCTCTCGCAGCTCTTCTTCAGTATGCAATATGTTCCTAAAGACATAGTCCTTCAAGGGCCCAAATAACGAAAAATCTAATGGAGCGAGATCTGGTGACCAGCTTGGCCAAATGCCCTGACTAATTACTCTGTCGCCAAAATTGTCTCTTAAATATCTCATAGTAGCACGAGCTGTATGTGCCCTTGCAGAGTCTTTTTGGAAATATCCAATTTGACGCTCTTCGTCTGTTAATTGGTTTATAAAAGGCCTCAAAAGGTGTAGGATATATCTCTTCGAATTGACGGTAAAATTAAAAAATATCGGCTCATACACCCGCGTCCATGAGACTGCCAACCAAACACCAACTTTAACCTGGTGTAAATTTGTCTCTCTGATAGCAAAAGGATTTTAACCTGACCAAATTCTGTAATTTGGTCTATTCACATAGCCGTTGAGATGAAACCAGGCTTCGTCGGAAAAGAAGGTATTATCAAGGATATCATTATTATTTAATGTCACTGAACCAATTGCAAAATTAAACTCTCTGCGGGTGATCAGGAGGGGTTAATGACTGGACGATGGAAATTTTGTAAGGGTGGTACTTTAATTTCCTTTTAAGCACAGTGGAGCACCTTCCATATGATAAACCTGTAAAACCGTGAATTAGAACAACATGGAAAAGGGGAAGTCTTATGGGTAAAAATGAAAATTGGTTGAATAGGAGGCATAAGGACCCAACCTCTTTGAAGGGAGAGCTTTCTTAAGGATTTGCGAGGACTTGTTTGCATTCGAGTTCTGATATCCTCGACAACAACGTTTAGAGTAGAAGATCTACCAGTTGATTTTTGTTTGCTTACGCTCTTTGTGATTAAATAACGTTCAACTACTCTCATGCAATGTTGCAGAAAGACAGCAAAAGGGACCAAAGTCTCCGGAAACAGCACCTGAAATTGCTGGTATGTCGTTTTGAGAGAGTACTGTCAACCAGTAATTGGGTTATAAATCCCGCTTCCAAAGTACGCCATTCCAATGAAAATTTCTGTTGTAACGTAAAAACCATTTTAAATAAATAAATTTGAAAAGAATACCAGAAATTTGAATTTTAAATAGCAAATTCAAATTACCAGTTGTACCATTTAAAAATGAAATTCAGCATTGCCAACTCAAACAGTCATTCTTGATCACGTTGTACATAGGTATATTATGTATACATCGGTCATCTGACGGAAACTTTGCCTATCACCCGTGTGTTTTAGCAGTAGAAGAACCTCGCATAAAGCTAGCTTTCTTAAATGACTAAATTCGAGCTAATTCGCCCGTACTAAAAGGAAATCCAACGTGCCAAGAGTACATAAGAACGTTCGTTAGAGGAATCATCGCAGGGGACCTCTCTCTCAGATCTTCCCAAACATCATTTCCCCTCGCCATCAATCCTTATCCCGTGTGTTTAATAAATACTAGCTCCGGGATTAATTTAGTGACGAGCCTGTTTTACGTCCGCACGTCCCTTTTTCCTCTTCATAAGTAAAAATAAACCATTAACGGGATATTAAACGGGTCAATAAATCTCCGGCTGAAAAGTTTAAAGTTGCGTGAAAATTATTTTTCCTCCCCCCACCTGGCCGACCGGTAACGAGGCGCCAAAGGACCAGTCGAAAATATTGTTTTGATCGATATTGTATATATATCGCCTGCTAATGAGGCGTTAAAGACGACGTGCCCTCGGATGGTAATTGATGGGGGTAAGGGGATGAAATATCCTCAGGGGGCGAAGGGGACCACAGAGGTTAATTGATTGATAAATTGCCTCAAATATTAAAGCGGATCGGAAAAGTATCAAACTACTGACGTACTGCTAATAACGCCCAATAACGCCCGGGGGTAAGTATCGTTACATTAACCCCCTCACGTTTGATTTATGACCTTGAAGTATTTCCTTCATCAAAGTTTATAGATCTAAGGATATATTTGGGACACTTCGTTGATCCGACTTAAATGCCGCCTGCTTTATTAGGGGCTGTAATACAGGGAGCAATAAATATTTTACCGACCTTAGTTAGCGGCTACCAAACTCACCCGTATCTACAGGGACCGGTTGAAATATGAAATAAGTTTAGGAAATTGAAATGTAAACTAGGATATTGGGAATTTCAGTTCATAAAATAATTATACGTAAGTAGGTACTTGGGTAAAGCAAATATTCCCCTTTACGGATTTGTACCATACAGACCGCTCTAAGTAAAAAAATTAAAGATAGGTATAGTGTAACACCCTGCGGATGATTAAGGGATTTATTACTGATTAGAAGTTTTGTAACATTAAGAAAGAGGACCATGTATATGCAAAAATAACTAAATCGTTACGCTTATTGTCTGAGGTCGAGGTCCGGACTGTAGCTGTTGTAGTAGAGATAGATGGTGTCCCATTTTAATGTACCACCCCTGATATCTCTTTAGATATGCAATTTAGCGAAAAATGGTTCAGACAATAGTTCTAGGGCTCGAAGAGGACCACCCAAAACTGACATTTCCATTGACCTTGAAATGCATTTTCAAGGTCAAATCAAGGTCAACTTTAGTTTTTTTAAATAGAAACACATACTTTTTATGCCATACTTGGATTCTCCAATAAAAAATACGTATCTTTTATATGTAATTTTTTTTTTGTAAATGCTTTGATTTCTCGCTGGAAGACACTTTTCAGCTTTGACCTCGATTCAACCATCAATTCGTCCAGTCAAGGTAACATCCTTCACAGTCCAACCACTCAGAGTCTAACCGGCCAGGGCAAAGTTCCCTCCCGTCCAGCCACTTAAGGCAAGACAACACAACAATAACAAGTCTAATAGTCCTCCTAGTAGGATGACGAGCATCTGGATACCTTTCAGCGTACAACCTCGCCGCAGCGCTCTAATTGTTACATTCCCCAAGGATCCTGATCATATTGACAATCTGTACTGGCGTGTAGTCGGCCATTTTCGTGGTCCTACTGTCACTTGACACGTTTTGACCTGATTGAGACTTGAAATCGACCTGTAGATTGGACTTGGCCTGACTGTGACTGGGCCTTGAGCCGACCTTCACCTGGCTTGAACTAGATCTTGACATGCTAAAGGTCAAAGGTGAAAAGTGTCTTCTAGAGAGAAATCAAAGCATTTATGAAAAAAATGTTTCATACAAAGGATACGTATTTTGTATCAAAAAATCCGAATATGACATAAAAAATATGTTTCCGTTAAAAAAACTAAAGTTGACCTTGATTTTACCTTGAAAATGCATTTCAAGGTCAACGAAAAGGTCAGTTTTGTTTGGCCCCCTTCGAGCACTAGAACTTTTGTCTGAACCATTTTTCGCTAAATTGCATATCTAAAGGGGTGGTACATTAAAATGGGCCACCCAGTATATGAGAGGAATGTTCTTACTGTGTCAAGACTTTACACAAAAACTAAAAACCCCTCAATCAACTTCACTTCTCTCCTTTCAGTTAACCCCGAGTTAGTACCTTCACCCCAAAAGGGTCTCCAGCGAGTAAACCGTTCAAACTGGCACACCAATTCTGGATATCGTACCCCCCTCCGGGGGCCGGTAGTTCGACGAGTGCCAAGGAGAAGGAGAAGGACAAATCCCTCGAGGATGAGAAGAGGATCAACCTGAAGGAGCAGAGGCAGCTGGAGTACGATCAGGCGGTCAAGGTGAGAGAGGATATCGAAATTAGAGTAACGAATTTTATAACTTAGGAATAATAGGGTAGAATTTGAAGTTCGAATAAGGGGAGGTTTGTATTTTGATAAATATTTAAAAAATTGGGTGCAAATACGTAAAAAACATTTGAGAAGTGTGTTGTTTTTGTGACATTACTAACTTACGAAACGAGTAATAGTCCAGTCATTTTAGGTTAAATTAGGTGAATATCTCGGAAAATCGACATACCCAGAATATTAACACGTACAAACTTCTATTTTGACATCCTAAAACTTTCCTCGAAATTAACATATAATTGGATGGCCGCAAGTTTTAAAGTCGGGGGGTCAAAAGTTACAAAAATCGATTTTTTTCTATATTTTTTGCAAATATCTCGTTTTCTATGGGTTTTACGCTATTTGTGTTTATTATCGATATTGTAGAGAATCAAATTCTCTACATCTCTTGTCTTTAACATTTCTTCATACCTCGAACTATTTTCGAGATAGAGGGCTGAGAGCGCTGGTCAGAGAATCATGTGAGGTCAACTGGTAGTCCCGATCAAAAACTCGTAATATTAAGGTTATAAATTATTGCTAAATATTTAATTAGCATTTATTATTATCTTTTACATTAAATTCATTTTTTTGGTTACTTATCTAATTATCTAATTGTATTTATCTAATGTAATGACTTTCTAAATAAGTAAAGAAGAAAAGAAATAAATTTTTAATTAATATTTTTATTAAAAGTGTCATTTGATAGATTTAATATTTAAGAGTTTACGGATTTTAAACAAGATGTACTTAATTATTTTTTACTTCAAATGCGTTTAGTGTGAATGAGAATATAATTATAATGTAATTAAAGTATGTCCCTTAATAATTTTTCAATTACAGAACGAGATTATGAGTATTATTGAATTGATAATTGTTAGAATTATTAGAAAGAAAGATTCAATTTAATGTAAAATTTAATAACAAATGATAATTATACATTTAGTAATAATTTATAACCTTAACATTACGAGTTTTTGATCGGGACTACCATGACCTCACATGATCGCGCGCTCTCCGCCCTCTATCTCGAAAACAGTTAGAGGTATGAAGAAATGTTAAAGACAAAAGTTGTAGAGAATTTAATTCTGTACAATATTGATAATAAATACAAATAGCGTAAAACCCATAGAAAAAGAGATATTTGCAAAAAATATAGAAAAAAATCGATTTTTGTGACTTTTGACCCCCGACTTTAAAACTTGCGGCCATCCAATTATATGTGAATTTTAAGGAAAGTTTTAGGATGCCAAAATAGACGCTTTTACTTGTTAATATATTGGGTATGTCGATGTTCCTAGGTGAACCCCCTAGAATGACTGGACTATAAATATTCAACAAAACTTTTCAGAAATAGGATTATGAGTATTTCAAAGTTTGTAAGGACAGTCGAATTTGAAGTTATGGTTCAAATGTATGAAAATGATTGTATTTTAATGTTTGGAGGTTCGCGATTTGCAAAAATTAAGCACCAAAAATTCAAAATACGCCTAAAACACTCAAAAGTTTAAATCGAGTTGTCAATGTGTAATGCCATAACGACAGCTTCCTTTTCCCGAATACATATCCGTAAAATAACAACATTTCAAAAATTATTTCAAACTAAATTTTTGTGTGTTATTAAATTTCTCGTCATTTCGACCCAAATTTTGACTAATAGCCTGTCACCCTTCAGATTGGAACGATCACACAAGTCAACACATCAAAATGTGCCCACTTATCCGTAATAAAACAACAAAAGACTATTTATTTCCATGTAATACAACTATTCTCATTTGTGATAAAATCGTCAATTTATTTTATACCGTCGAAGACGTTTATTTTATTTTCAAAATCTAACGACGCGACTTTATTACTCCATTTTATGACGAAATAAACTAGAGACAATCGTGCACGAAAGACGTGGATGAAACACCGCCGATCCAGTCCAATTTCTGTAATTTACAAGTCAAATTTGAGTTCATAGTTACAATTTGCAATCAACAATTATTGTTGGTCAAAATTTGAATCACGAATCACGTAGTGGTGTTGGTGCTCTTTAATTAATAATGCAATTGAAACCGTAAGGAATTAACCATTTCTGAGACAGAATTAATGGAAGACAATTCGGGTTTTAGGGCTCTACAGGTCTAATCTAACAAATTTGGAAATATCAAGGAGTGCTAAATCATTGTACCACAAATCGCAAATACTTAACATCCGGAAATTTTGATTTGTGATTTTTCGTGTAATTAGAGATGTAAGTTTTTATGTATTTAGATTCAAATTGAATAGCTACAGTTGATTTTTCAAAAATTACAAATTGGTTAAAATCTGAAATTTTAATATTTGAATCTGTAAAACAATTAAATAAACTACAAAGGATTATTTTCTATGGCATTGTTCTAACCAATTTCAGAAATTTAGTAATTTCAGTAATTTTAGGTAATAATAGTATTATAAAGAATTTTTCGACGATAGTCACCCGGACATTATGCTTAACAAACTCGTGTGGTGTTATTTTGTAATTAGTTTTTTTTAATTGGAAATGGAGGTAATTTTCTCTTTACAGATTGAAATTAAAAGGTTTTAAATACTTTTAAAGCTTTGAAATTAGAAAAAAAAGACAATTAAGCATAAAACACTCTGTTCCATTGGCTTGCCACCAAAATTTAGGAAGGCTTTACCAAATAATCTAATATTATAATTACTTTCAGTAATTAATTAAACGTTAACAAACTTATACATTATCATTTTGAAAGTTCAATTATCAAATGTATAAGGTAGCGTTACATTGCGATTAATTAGTAGTATAATTCAAAATGTAAGTAGGTAATTATCTGTCTTTTGATTTAAACGCCTTCAAATGTATTGGAGTGCACTGAGATTATGAAATAAACAATTCTATTTTAATTGAGAATAGTACTCAATATTAGTTACTAATTAGATTACAATCACATCACAGAGTAATGTATTGTAATGCGAGAAGTAAACAACACGACACATGTTTACTCGCTCCGAGTGAAGCGGCTACTTCAAAAGAATTACTACGACGCGTAAAAGACAGCTCCATGAATTCTCCCGGATTGTTGTTTACGGAAAGTAATTTAAGACCTAAATATTTCCTACGTAAACATTATTAAAAGAACAATCCAGAACTATGAAAGAACATACGAGAAGGTTCTAGATCAGAATCAAGGTGTATATATAAGCGGGCTTGTGATCAAGGAGAACGATTAGAAGTAGAGAAGCAGACGTGAACGCGACATACGATCCGAAAGCGCAGCAGTACAAATAAATTAAGTAGTGTCTAGTCTAGTGTACAAGTAGTTAAGTGTGTTAAATAAATTAGTGTTCAATTAATGTAAATAAATTAGAAAATAAACGTTACATTGGTGTCAGAAGAGCGGATCATGAAGAAGTTACGCGAATTAAAAAAAGAACTCGAGGAACGGGAATTGGAAGTGTTCTGTCGCAGGGTCAGGAGGGACAAGAACGTGTCCTCGGATACTTCAGCAAGGTACTCTCCAAACCAGAAAGGAATTACTGCGTCACCCGACGTGAATTATTGGCCATCGTCAAGTCCATCGAGCACTTCCATAAATATTTGTGTGGAAGGAGGTTTTTGATCCGGACCGATCATGCTGCTCTTAAATGGCTCCTCCAGTTTAAGAATCCCGAAGGACAGATCGCTCGCTGGATCGAGAGGCTCCAGGAGTATGACTTTGTCATAGAACATCGGCCAGGACAGAGTCATGGAAACGCAGACGCACTCTCGAGAAGACCATGCCCTGATGAGTGTCCTCATTGTCATAGAGCTGAGGAAAAGTCCGAGAAAGTCTATCGAACGACCGTGGTCGCCGAAGAATGGACACCATCTTCGTTACGACAAGAGCAAGAAAAAGACCCGGTTCTCAAAGAAATCCTGGTTTGGAAAGAGGGAGGAGAGCGTCCTGAGTGGCAAAAGGTATCACCTGGCTCGCCAAAACTCAAGAGCTATTGGGCACAGTGGGACTCGTTAGTGGTTGAGGATGGACTACTAAAACGCGTACTGGAGAGCCAAAACGGGACGGAGGAGAGACGGCAGTTGGTAATTCCCTACAGTAAAATCCCGGAGGTCTTGCGGCACCTTCACGACGAATCGTCTGGTGGACATTTAGGGATCAAGAAAACGCTGCAGAAGGTACGGGAGCGATTCTACTGGATCAATTGTTCAGACGACGTAAAGGACTGGTGCAAGAAATGTACTACATGCTTCACAAGTAATGGGCCACAAAGACGACCGAAAGCTCCCATGAAACAATATAACGTCGGAAGCCCCTTCGAAAGGATCGCTATTGATATAGCAGGACCCTTCCCTGAGACCGAAAAGGGGAATAAATACATCTTGGTCGTGATGGACTACTTTAGGAAGTGGGTAGAAGCGTACGCTCTCCCTAATCAGGAGGCAGAGACAGTGGCCGATGTGCTAGTGAAGGAGATGATCTGCCGGTTTGGAGTACCCATGGAATTACACTCGGATCAAGGAAGAAACTTTGAGAGTGGCCTATTCCGGAGGATCTGTGAGAAGTTTGGGGTACGAAAAACAAGAACCACGGCCCTTCACCCTCAGTCTGACGGCATGGTAGAACGGATGAATCGCACCCTCAACCGCTATCTGGCGAAAATGGTCTCGTCACATCAACGAGACTGGGACGAACACGTGCCGTTCTTCCTGATGGCCTACCGCTCGGCCGTTCATGAGTCGACAGGACAAACTCCAGCCAAAGTCCTGTTCGGGCGAGAACTTAAAATGCCCTGTGATCTAATCTTTGGCGCTAGACCGGACGAGGACGTTTCGGGGGAAGATTACGTCTCCCGGATGCGGCAAAGGATGAACGAGATTCACGATCAAGTCCGGTACCAACTAAATATCGCCAGTGATCGCATCAAAGAGCGTTACGACATCAACGCTAAAGAGGATGGCTACCAAATGGGAGATCGAGTTTGGCTGTACAACCCACAGAAGAAACGTGGTTTGTCCCCTAAGTTACAGACCAATTGGGAAGGTCCCTATGTTGTAAAGAAACGAATCAATGACGTGGTCTACCGGGTAAGCAAACTACCAAACGGTAAGCCGAGAGTGGTGCACTTCAATCGGTTGGCACCCTATGAGGGGTCGCACGATGAGGCGGAGGTTCCCCGAGTAAGAAACACGTTGGCGCAGGAGAACGAACTTTCGTTCGAAGAATTTATGAGCGCCTACGGGGGTACCGGAAAAGCACGGTATGGGGTAACCTGTGAAAAACATCAGGATTTGTTCAGCGTACCTGAAGAATACTCGTTGGCCCATTGTGTGTCCGCTGACCTGGTAATGTCACGAGGTATCGCCACGGTTTTCAAGAAGAAGTACGGGCGCTTGGAACAACTCAGAGCGCAACTCCCGGAAATTGGCAAGGTTCTGGAACTACGTGACAACGTAAGACACATCTTTTATCTGGTTACGAAGGAGATCGGGTCCCTTAAACCATGTTATCACGATGTATGCCGAACCTTGCATAGGCTACGAGACCGACTGCTGGAGCTCGACATCAGGAAGCTAGCTGTCCCCAAGTTAGGTGCTGGACGAGATCAGCTGGACTGGAGGGTTGTCCGGAATATGCTGGAAGTAGTGTTGAAGAATACCGGAGTGGAAGTTTTAGTCTGCTGTTTTGGGCCTGCACCATGTCGACTCGGAAAGACGGTCCCCTGTTATTTTGACGCCACGTCTCGCTGTAAGTGGGGGGCTAACTGCAGGTTCCTGCATGGGCCTACCAGGGATACGTTCCGAGACGAAACGTCTCTAAGGCGGGGGCAGTGTAATGTCGTGTAACAACGCGACACATGTTTACTCGCTCCGAGTGAAGCGGCTACTTCAAAAAAATTACTACGACGCGTAAAAGACAGCTCCATGAATTTTCCCGGATTGTTGTTTACGGAAAGTAATTTAAGACCTGAATATTTCCTACGTAAACATTATTAAAAGAACAATCCAGAACTATGAAAGAACATACGAGAAGGTTCTAGATCAGAATCAAGGTGTATATATAAGCGGGCTTGTGATCAAGGAGAACGATTAGAAGTAGAGAAGCAGACGTGAACGCGACATACGATCCGAAAGCGGAGCAGTACAAATAAATTAAGTAGTGTCTAGTCTAGTGTACAAATAGTTAAGTGTGTTAAATAAATTAGTGTTCAATTAATGTAGATAAATTAGAAAATAAACTTTACAGTATTACTAGTAATCATGAACCGAAAATTAACCAGAAACTTTGACGGGATAGCGTTATTTTGTAGCTAATTAGTCAATGTAAATAATTATGTTATTTAAATGAAAGAGTTATAGTTGATTTTTGAAAAATTCAAAATTGAAATTTTGGAACTTCAATCTGCAAAAAATTAAACAAACTACAGTTTTTTTCTGTAGCCTTGTTTAATTAACTCGCAAGAATACGCAGGTGGGGCCTAATTCTTTAATCACAATTATTTATAACAACTTTTAGTAACAGATTAGATAAATTAATATCATAAAGCATTCTTGGACGATAATCAACAAAAATAATTTTCCAATGACGTAATTAATTATTGGTTAATTAAAAATGGTAGTAATTATCTGTCCATCGATTGGAAATAAAGGTTTTTGAGTATTTTTAAGGCTTTGTATTTAAAAAAACAGTCTTGTTCCATCGACTTTGCCAAAAATACGCAGGGAGGCTTTACCCTTTAATTACATTTTATAATTACTTTCAGTAACTAATTGAACGTTAACCAAATTATACAGCAATCTTCGACGACGATAATCATCCCGGAATTTTAATTAACGAACCCATGGTGGCGTTATGTCGTAATTAATTACTGGTGTAATTTGAAACTACACGCGTTCGGAATCAAATTGGAAGGCGCCAGTTGGTCTTTTTGGGAACACCGCAGACCCGGTACTTTGTGACAGGATTCTGTAATATAAAACCAAAAGGATGTGAATTTACACTCGCACTTACCATTACTAGTATTATCATGAATGTAACACCATTAGCCTTTTCGACTAATTACCGGATAATTTCGAAGAAAAAAACACTGTTCCAGGAGCACCACAGGTCTCAGAGGGAGCAGTGGGAGATCCGGCAGCTCGACAACGACCTCCTCCAACAAAGGCAATCGGAGAGGGAGAGGGAGAGGGAGCAGAAGGAGCTGGCCGAACAAAGATTGATCCTCGAGACGGTCCAAGATGACTTCTCCTTTCATTCCATGTAAGACACGATTAATATTATAGTACGTATATGCGTGGAGTATTATCAGGGAACGGGAACGAATTAATCCTGGATACGTCGCGCTTGATCCCCTTTGTGGGGAATCTCTTTTTGTTCGGTCTCGAATTAAGGGGAATGAGGGCAGAGAGGTCCCTAATGGGAGGCTTGTTATTATAATTATTATTATCGGGTTCTGAGTTGAGACGACGACGACAGAATTCTGGATCGCTATGCGGACGTTTAGAATAATTGCTCGAAAGGGACGCGAGTTTAGGTGTTGATGTAAGTACGAATCATAGCTCTTTTAATTATATCATAGTGACAATTACTTACATTTCAAGAAAAGACAAATTAGAGTAGTAGAGTTTTGTTGCCATTACCAACACCAGTGCCTAAAAATAAAAAACCACATTGCATGCCAGGCTGAAAGGTAGATTTATGGGTAGGATATAATATAGTCATATAACACACGATGTGTTAAAAAAATGCATACGAGGTGTGAAAAAAAACAAACGTCAAAATTTTCAAATATTTGCAAATAACTTTTTCTCTGTACATTTCGCAAAGATATGTTTTATACAAAAGTTGTTCGTCTCTATAAGGGCAACAAAAAATCTAAGAACACTTTTCTCTCAGACGCGAAATATTTTTTTTTAAATTTTTTTATTTTTTTGACAATAATAACTTTATTTTTGTACGTTTCTCGACAGATTGTTTTATACAAAAGTTGTTCACCTCTATAAGAGCAACAAAACATCTTAGGAACATTTTTCTCTCAGACGCGAAATAAAAGTTTTTTTGATTTTTTTTTTTAAATAACAAGCCGCCATTTTGAAACCGCTAGACCGATTTGGCCCATTAACGAACTCGACCGAGATTTTCGGCCAACTGATTTTTGTACCAAATTTTGTTGTGATTCTTTAAAAAGTGCGACCTGTAGCCTGCCGACAAATTTCGTTATCAGGACATTAACATAAGCTCCTTAATAAAACAGTTACAAGCTTTACAAACTTTTTACCTTCCCACGAAGCAATACGTCGTTACAATCTACTTGCACGAGTATAACGAAACTGCCTTAAATCTTCACAGATTCCATTTCCATCCCGAAAAAACTTTCATCCTCCAACGAATACGTCATCCTCCCTGCGAGGACGGTCGCCGATTAAACATGTGGGATTTTCCTTCCCCTTTAAATCTCGGGAAATTAATCTCCGCCCGCGAGCTTTCTTAAACCCTAATCCCGTCCAACGAGACCTCCTACTCTTATTTTTTTCCATGACCGATCCGTTCCCGGAAAGTTTCCACGAATTACCGTTAATTACGGTTAATTATCCGAGAATCGCAGCAGAGCAAAAAAGGTAACACGATATGGGATAGAATGATCGAATGATAAATTTCTGTACGAGTTAAGATGTTGAGGAGTGCTAAGTGTTAGTCTGTCAAAATATCCCGTGGAGTAATAAAAGGATTATTTCGCCGGTAACCAAAGTAATGAACGAAAATTAATAAATGAGTTATAATGGTACTATATGTAATGATAAGTTTGCTTAAAACCGTTATAATCGTTTTAATAAAAGGTAGGCATTACGACCGCGAATGTTATCAACGCTTCCATTTTTACCTGGAAATACCTACAAAATTCCTTAGTCCTGCTCTGATGACACGATGAAATATCCTGCTTAACACGCTATGTATTGCGTAAACTCAGTGGTAGGTCAATTTGCCCTATGGGGTGCCAAATTGTTCACAACTGATTGGAGTTCTAGAGGTTATTATATTTCTGTAGTTGCTTTAGAGTAGAGGGAAGTAGTTATGTGAGGTTATGTTTGATGAATATTTGTCTCTTTTCCGCCTTTATTGTTTCGATTCAAGTGAGATTTCTGATTAAAGAAAACAATTCTTCAAGAATTGCATATTGGATTGATTGGTGTATTAAACATATTTATATTTTATTATGGATTTAGGTTGCAAGTGTTTATAAACCTTGTTTAAAAAACCCCATGGCATGCCAGGCTGAAAGGTAGATTTATGGGTAGGATATAGTGTATGTAACAGACACGATGTTTCAAAAAAAAAGGTATACGAGGTGTTAAAAAATTACAAACGTCAAAATCTCTAACTTTTTGCATATAACTTTTTTTATGTACATTTCTTAAAGATATGTTTTGTGCAAAAGTTGTTCGACTCTATGAGGGCAACAAAAAACCTAAGTAACATTTTTCTCTCAGACGTGAAATAAAAATTTTTTGGTTTTTTTTTTGAAAAAAAATTTTTTTTTCTGTACATTTCTCGAAAAAATATTTTATACAAAAGTCGTTCGCCTCTATAAGATCAACAAAAAACCTAAGTAACGTTTTTCTCTCAGACGCGAAATTAAAATTTTTTGTTTTTTTTTAAATAACAAGCCGCCATTTTGAAACCGCTGGACCTATGATTTTTGTACCAAGTTTTGTTGTGATTCTTTAAAAAATGCGACCTGTAGCTTGCCGACAAATTTCGTTATATCCGAGATATATATAAACTTTTGAGAAATGATTAGTATGATCTCTAGATACCAAAAAACTGAAAACCGCAGTTTAATTCCTCTTTTTTCCTAGATAAGTCTACCAAAAA
Organism: Cryptocephalus moraei; assembly: GCA_946251905.1. Taxonomy (NCBI): domain Eukaryota; kingdom Metazoa; phylum Arthropoda; class Insecta; order Coleoptera; family Chrysomelidae; genus Cryptocephalus; species Cryptocephalus moraei. Next base: position 15,324,259 of record OX276465.1, on the reverse strand, counting down.
AATAGATATTTGTCAATTTCTTGCCTCGAATCTTTGCTAAAGAAGTACGTAATGGACTTATAAATTACAACGTATATACATTTTCTCTTTAACCGAGATTACTTAATATGACACCAGTTTCTATTACCCTTCTCCCAAAAAGAATGATACCATTTGTCTGTTACAAGAAAAAGACCTTCTCTCCTCTAGCACATTACCAAATAATGAAACTTGCTGCGTGCGGTCAGATAACGTTCACTCATACCCATTTGAGATGGCTGTACCACATAATGTGTGTATGTGTGGGGTAACGCGAGGCGTATAGAAGCGTCGAAATGCCCTCCATTAGGAGAGCTTACGCGACGCGGGAATATCACGCTGAATTATTTACGTTTCTGGGTATAGTCCGGATTACTGCGACCGTTAATTAAAGCTATCTTTTCCCGGGTAAGCCTTGGGAACACGACGCTCTATTCTTCGACGGTGAAGAGTAGTTTTAGAGCCGAATTTCGTAGCCACTCTGGATATCGAGATTTTGTTCAATAGTAGAAAAATCAACTTCAGAACTCATCAACTTCAAAATTCAACTTCATCTACAAAAGTAGAAAAATCCAATTTTGAGTATGTATTTAAAATTCACGTACTTTGGGAAAAAATTAAATTTGTCAGTTTTAATAAAATTCTTGCACAGTGAAATGATTTTGAAAATGTTTACAGAAATTTCGCTACATGTTACAACACCGCTGCAATTCTCAGCGCTCTTAAGCTATATACAAATTTTCAGGATAAAGTTGCTAAATGCTCCTGGAGGACACTCAAAATTTCACCGGTTTTAAAGTACTATTGAAGAATATCAGAGTTTTGTGCAAAGAGAATATTTTGTAACTTAAAATTTCCAAAAATTTCTTAAAGTTCTAGAGTTCAAATTTCAAAGTCCAGCTCAAAAAACTATAAAATTCTGCGTCGGACCAGACGGTGGAAGTGAAACTTCTTTGCACTCACCGCGGAGCCAGTCTCCGTGCGCCGTGGGCTTTCATCTCTTCCGGTGTCTCCATGGTCTCATCTGAGGTGAGGTGAGGCACGACGCGTCCTCACTTTTCTCTATGTCCATGTCACGTGATTAAACAATACAGCTCACCGTTTTGTCGCCGCTCGAAGTTATTGTTTCTCGCCGTTTGAGGTTAGGTTAGGTGTCAGCTGTACGAAAGTCTAGACGCTCTCCGGCGTTGCAACGTTGACCTCTTTGGTAGCACATGTAAACGATTTGGCGATCGGCTCGGTTCGCGGGCGCGATGGAAGAAGTACACTTTACGCGCATTCAGGCAACACGGCTTTGTCCTCGGATTACTTATCACGCGTGACGCGGTTTTTCGACCAATACCCCAATCCCAATGTATACAACGTGCGCAAAGAAGTTTCACTTCAAAAATTGAAATTTTCGGATGTTGTGGTCTTTGAGTGTTATTTTGTATTTTATTTCCCCCATTAGTCTTAAATGTGTCCAAATTTTTATCTTTTTGATTTTAATAGAATTTTAGAGTAGAAAATGAATACTATTACCTTAAAACCGTTTGGAAATAATATTTATTCTACTGATAAAATGTACAGTTTGTTGAACTGTGGCCTGGTTTGAACATTTCTTCCCAAGGGGAAAATAAAGGAACTTCTCTTCCAGTTCACACATCGGTTTCTCGTTAAATTGTTTATCGATCTGTACGCTCCCAGAGTGCATTTGCATATATATTTATTGCGCTCATTGTACACACATACACGCGAGAATTGCAGCCTGTGCCTGTTTAGTTTGGACGTCGACGTTATAAACAATATTCTCACACGAGTCGCGCATTTAAAAATAAGAAACGGTCCTGTCCGACAATTAAACGCATCAAATTGACGCAATTCCAGAGATTTTAAGTGGTGCCCGGGAAAAACGACACCGGAAATAAATCAGAAATAGAACGACAAAATGCACGAAATGAGTAGGTATATTTACGATTAGTAGAAAAAGAGGATATTAATGTATCTTCATCCCAATGGTACCTACATTTTGAGTTAACGTTTTATTTAAAATATAATAACACACTAATAATAATGAGTGTTTTATTCTACAGCGCTAAAGTACTCCTCACAGTAATTTCGGGAAAAATTCAAAAAATTGAAGAATGATACAAAGTGCCTTTCACAGAAGATTTTGCAAAAAACGATAGAAAAGTAATTTTTGTAGCAAATTTAGAGAGAAATTCAAAAACCGCAAGTATAAAGTGCTCTCCACAGACGTTTTAGCCGAAAACGTTACAAACCTTTATATACATATTTAATTGCACAATAAATTTTCAAAGTTTAAAAAGAATTCTTGGAACGAATTCCGAGAATAATACAAAAAACCAAAAATCGACAAGTATAAAGTATCCTTCACAGAAGATTTAGCCAAAAATGTTAGAAGACTTTTTTATACATATTCAATAGTAGAATAAATATTCAAAGTTTGAAAAAAAATGGTTTAGTGGATTTCGAAAAAAATTGAAAAAACCGAAAATTGACAAGTATAAAGTGCCCTTCACAGAAGATTTAGCCAAAATCGTTAGAAAACTTTTTTATACCTATTTAATCGTACAATGATTATTCAAAGTTTCAAAAAAATTCTTAAAGCGAATATCGAGAAAAATTTAAAAAACCGAAAAATGACAAGAGTAAACTCCCCTTTTCTCCTGGCCTATTTTAATGAAAAGCTTATTTTCACGTTCTGGTATGGTACAAAGTCTAAATACATAGTTTTGACCGTTTGCCGATTTTTGTTTTTTAGAAAATCCTACCAAAGTCATACATACAGACGGTTTTCCAAAAACATGTTTTTTGGACTCAGGAGACCTCAAAACGTCAATTGTGCCTCGATATCGTTCTGGAAAATTTTCATCACTCTCGTCTCGGTATCGGTCTTGGTGTCTTGCGATACCGATACCGAGACCGAGAGTTTTTACATACAAGTTCACGTAAAGTACTAAGACATAATAAAGCTTCCACATCGTCGAATAGACACCCAATACTCAATAATTCAGAACCCAAAGCAGATAATTATTACCTACGAGACCCACGTAGATTCCATACCCGATGCCCCGTAACGTCCTCATTCGCCCAATTAAAAATTTAGAGACGTTATTTTTAAACCGGAGTGTCTTCGGAAGAATAGGCGCGAAAAATATTATTTTTTGCCTATCCGGTATTGTTCTGTTTACCGTAAACGTGCGAGATTTATTCTTTGTTTGAGCTGTTCGCGCCGTGAAAATAATTAGCCAGATTCGAACGCAAACAAACATAGAAAAGAGGGGAACTTCGAGAAAAAGAGCGAGACAGAGGATATTTGTGCTTAGGAGTAAATATTTTTTCTTAAAACTGTCCTAATAAAGCGCACTTTACTCTTAATTCATTTTGTTGTACGATTTTCTCTAAAACGGTTTTGGTGATTTACACCAAATTTCATAACTCAACTCACCAGTTTAATGCCTATACCTTTTATTTCAAACAGTTTTATCTAAAATTGCCCTAAAGGGTAGGCCCTCACGATATCGAGATAAACTCTGGGCGCCTCGGTATCGGTATTGCACGAGACCGAGACCGATACCGAGATAATAGTAATCCTTGGTCTTGTCTCGGCGATACCGAGACGAGAGTGGAAAAATTCAGTTTCAACGAGACTGAGACGATACCACCGGCAGGTCTCGGTATCGTCTCGATATCGTGAAAAGGGCACTTTATTAAGTGCATTGGTTTGTAGAGTTATTGTTCACTCTAACTGATATATCTCCATCAAGTAAATTTCTTTCCATTTATTCCACGTCGATGATTGGATTCTTATTTCGAAATATGGCCATTGAACTGTGTTGTTATTATGTGTGTTATTATTGCGAAATGTGTTTATTCTTATCGGACCTCGGCGGCTTACCTCGAAGGAATGCCGCTACGCTTAATTGAGTCCCCGGCAACATCTTATTAAGGAAGAGTAATTTATTACCTTCTGGACCTTTCGAAGGTTCGAGTTATTTCAGGAACTATCGCGAATACAAAATTGAGGTGTATATAAGCGGGCTTGCGGTCGGAGGAGATTAGACGTGAAGCTACGAGTGAATAAATATTTATAAACATTTAAGAGTGATATAAATTATTTAGTTAGGAAATAGTTAAGTGTGTTATATAAATTAGTTCAGTAATAGTCTAAGATAAATTAAGTAGTGTGTAGTGTATAATTAGAACAGTGTAAATAAATTAGAAATAAACGTTACACTAGTTTCAATGTAAAATGTTAATATTACTATTATTTAGTTGTCGTTTCGATAAAGTTAGTTCTATTCAAAAATATTTTTCAGAAACTTTTGTCATCTAACAAACAACCAAAGGAAATATTTACTAATAAGAGAAAATGTTACTTTTCAATTATAAATTAATGTTACACATCGCCATTATGAGTAAGTACTACCCGAAAGTGACAAGCTTAGTATAATTTTTAATTAGTACTTTATAAATTTTAGTATTTTATTGTGAGCTTAATTAGAGTTAGTTTTGAAATATTGCAACACAATTGTCGGGAAAAAACTTATATCGAGTTATTAAGTCGCATAATCGAGACGTAAACATAAAGATTTGTCAAACTGCCAACGTTTCAACACGCATTACGCCGACGATCCTTAATGTCTCACTGGTAAATATTTAGGAAAAATTTTACATAACAATTTTGAAGAATTTATCCAGCTTGGCATAAAGTCAAGAACACAATTATATCGTCACAGGCGATCGGTTATCAAACGTTTGTTTTTCCAAGTAACGACAAGTGTAATTGTAACAGAAACAAAATTGGATGTCGTTGTTAATGGATGTTTCGTTCTGAAATGGCGGGGAAACAGGCGCATTCGCCATAACACAATTTCGCTAATCCATAATTTCATTTTTGAATAAAGCCGATGGAACGATGTTATAAGAGAATGGCGGCAGAGCATCCTTGAATTCTCGATGTGGCTAAATAGGATAGCAGTACATGGACACATAGCATTTTTAAAACCAAGGAAAATTTAATAGTCTAGGAGCTTGATGGGTAAAAATGGCGACGTCTAGCATCATAATACTTTCTCATATGGACGGACAAAATACTCATGGCAACGTTATCACCGTTTTATAAAATAAATTTAGTATTGAATATTAATCAACATTCTCTCTTATTAGTAAATATTTCTTTTGGTTGGTTGTTATATGACAGAGGTTTCTGAAAAATGTTTTTGAATACAACTAACTATCGAAACGATAAATAAATTTACTTATGTAATATAACAACAACAAATTTCAGTGTCCATACTTTGAAATAAGAATCAAATCATCGACTTGGGAGGATAAATAAAAGCAACTTTACTAGATGGAGATGTAGCGTTTAGACTGAACAATAACAAGTGCATTACATTAATTACAGGTACGTTATTAACATTATTATGTATTAGTACAGTAACTAATTACTGTAATTACATTAAACAAGTGCCCTTTAGGGCAACTTTAGATATAAAAGTTTCAAATAAAATATATAGGCGTTAAACAGCTAACTTAAATTATGAGGTTTGGTATAAATCACCAAAACCGCTTGAAAGAAAGTTGTACAACAATAGTTATTTATGTCACAAGGAATGTAAATGACAGTATTTACATTACGTCGCCAAGGAAAAATAATACACGAATGTTATGTGCCATTTTCATGCTACGTATCTATCACTGAATTTCCGATTATTTGTAACTTCATAACGCATTACGTGTTTCATCAATTTTTGATTTTCTTTTTAAAATTTTTGATTTTTCAGTAACTTCAGGGCGAATCACTTGAATAAACTTTAGATTTTCTGCCTCCTTCTGAATTCCTCAGTTTTCTTTACTGCCAACACCTCTGAATTGTATTGTAAATTCTGGATTTGCCTTAACTTTTTGAACTCTTGAGTTGTCTGTAAGTTTAATATTTTTGATGTTTTATAAATTTACGATTATCTCTAACTTTCTGAATTTTTATTTTTCTGTAACTTCAAAAGGGTCACATTTTTTTTTGAATTACCGTTTTTCTGAAACTTTTGAAATTCTTAAGTTTAAGCCTAATAAGTTTTAAAAATCTTTGATTTTCTGAAAATCTGGATTCTGAATTTTCCTGTAATTTCAAAACCAATGACTTGTTTCATGAATTGTTTATTATCCGAATCTCACTGAATTTCTGATTATTTGTAACTTCATAACGCATTACGTGTTGCATGAATTTTTGATTTTCTTTTTAGATTTTTTTGATTTTTCAGTAACTTCAAGGCGAATCACTTGAATAAACTTAAATTTTCTGTCTCTTCCTGAATTCCTCAGTTTTCTTTACTGTCAACACATCTGACTTCTATTATAAATTCTGGATTTGCCTTAACTATTTGAACTTTTGAGTCGTCTGTAAGTTTAATATTTTTGATTTTTTATAAATTTGGGATTATCTGTAACTTTCTGAATTTTGATTTCTCTGGAACTTCAAAGGGGTCACAATTTTTTTGAATTACTGTTTTTCTGAAACTTTTGAAATTCCTAAGTTTAAACCAAAAAAGTTTTAAAAATCTTTGATTTTCTGGAAATTTGATTTCTCAATTTCCCTGTAATTTCAAAACCAATGACTCGTTTCATAAATTATTTATTTTCCGAATTTCAGTGAATTTATGGTTATTTGTAACTTCATAACGCATTAGGTGTTGCATGAATTTTTGATTTTTTTTTAATTTTTTGATTTTTCAGTAAATTCAGGCAAATCACTTGAATAAACTTTAGATTTTCTATCTCTTCCTGAATTCCTCAGTTTTCTTTACTGCCAACACCTCTGAATTGTATTGTAAATTCTGGACTTGCCTTGAGCTTCTGAACTCTTGAGTCGTCTGTAAGTTTAATATCTTTGATTTTTTATAAATTTACTATTATCTCTAACTTTCTGAATTTTGATTTTTCTGGAACTTCAAAAGGGTCACAATTTTTTTGAATTACTGTTTTTCTGAAACTTATGAAATTCCTAAGTTTAAACCAAAAAAGTTTTAAAAATTTTTGATTTTCTGAAAATCTGATTTCTCAATTTCCCTGTAATTTCAAAACCAATGACTCGTTTCATAAATTATTTATTTTCCGAATTTCACTGAATTTCTGATTATTTGTAACTTCATAACGCATTAGGTGTTGCATGAATTTTTGATTTTTTTTTAATTTTTTGATTTTTCAGTAAATTCAGGCAAATCACTTGAATAAACTTTAGATTTTCTATCTCTTCCTGAATTCCTCAATTTTCTTTACTGTCAACACATCTGACTTCCATTGTAAATACTGGATTTGCCTTAACTATTTGAACCCTTGAGTCGTCTGTAAGTTTAATATCTTTGATTTTTTATAAATTTACGTTTATCTCTAACTTTCTGAATTTTGATTTTTCTGGAACTTCAAAAGGGTCACAATTTTTTTGAATTACTGTTTTTCTGAAACTTATAAAGTTCCTAAGTTTAAACCAAAAAAGTTTTAAAAATTTTTGATTTTCTGAAAATCTGATTTCTCAATTTCCCTGTAATTTCAAAACCAATGACTCGTTTCATAAATTATTTATTTTTCGAATTTCACTGAATTTATGATTATTTGTAACTTCATAACGCATTAGGTGTTGCATGAATTTTTGATTTTTTTTTAATTTTTTGATTTTTCAGTAAATTCAAGGCAAATCACTTGAATAAACTTTAGATTTTCTATCTCTTCCTGAATTCCTCAATTTTCTTTACTGTCAACACATCTGACTTCCATTGTAAATACTGGATTTGCCTTAACTATTTGAACCCTTGAGTCGTCTGTAAGTTTAATATCTTTAATTTTTTATAAATTTACGTTTATCTCTAACTTTCTGAATTTTGATTTTTCTGGAACTTCAAAAGGGCCACAATTTTTTTTAATTACTGTTTTTCTGAAACTTTTGAAATTCCTATGTTTAAACCAAATATGTTTTAAAAACCTTTGATTTTCTGAAAATCTGAATTCTCAATTTCCCTGTAATTTCAAAACCAATGACTTGTTTCATAAATTATTTATTTTCCGAATCTCACTGAATTTCTGATTATTTGTAACTTCATAACGCATTACGTGTTGCATGAATTTTTGATTTCCATTTAGAAATTTTTGATTTTTCAGTAACTTCAAGGCGAATCACTTGAATAAATTTTAGATGTTCTGCCTCTTCCTGAATTCCTTAGTTTTCTTTACTGTCAACACCTCTGACTTGTATTGTAAATTCTGGACTTACCTTAAGTTTCTGAACTCTTGAGTCGCCTGTAAGTTTAATATTTTTGATTTTTTATAAATTTACGGCTATCTGTAACTCTGAATTTTTATTTTTCTGTAACTTCAATAGGGTCATATTTTTTAAATTATTGATTTTCTGAAACTTTTGAAATTCTTCTGTTAACATCCTTGGCAAGATAATAAATCAACTTGATTTACTCTTTTGATTTTCCTACGAATGTAAATGACAGTATTTACATTCCGTCGTCAAGGAAAAATAATACACGAAATAAAATCGAAGAAATTGAAAATGTTTAAGAGCAAAGTGACCTTTAGGGAGGTTTTAGAACAAAATATTTCAAACAAAAATTATGGATAATAGTTGGTTAAGTTCAACTATAAAATTTGGTAACAATTGGTTAAGCCGTTTTGGAAAAAAAAAATGGAAAATTTACAAGAGTAAATTCCGAAAATCGACACGATTACAATATTTTCCCTTATTATAATATGTCCTTTCCCTCATATTCGACATTTCTTCCACTACGAAATACCGACATTGTTTTCGTACAAAAATCCACATAAAACCGTCCCAACCTCAAAAATAATAATAGTTACAAATAGCCTTCCTTAACTTAAAATAATCAATGAAACTGAAATGGGATGCAGCGATGTGATAACCTGAAAATAGTATGCAGTAGCGTAATTTTCGCGTTTTCTACCTGATTCCCCCATTTCCTCCTCTACAAACTATTGACATTGTTTTCCCCACAAAAATCCACGGGAACCGTCCCAGTTTTAAATTTAATAATAGTGTCCGGGATTACATAAAACCGACACGTGTCGCAGCTGTAAATCATAATTTAATACCAGCGGCGTGCGGTCCATGGAAGCAAGCATGCTTCCACTAGAAAAGTAACAAAAATGACAAAACATCATCTTCTCAAATGTAATTTTTGAAATAGAAAACAATTATGTTCTTTGGATTGTATTAAAAATTATTTTAAATGCCGGCCTTGACTCAAACCGAGTCACAGCAGAAAAGTCTGCCCGCGAGTCGTGTGCGCGCGGCTTTTCACTACTCTAGAAAAATCCAATGGAAGCTATTCCCGCTGTAGGTTCCCTGATATACGCCGGATATCATGTGCTTGTCGAGAGGTCATTTACCTGCTAAATGCATCTAGTGGTGAACGTGGAAGCTATCATTGAAGTAGCTTATTTGCGGGTTTAAACGGCTATCGGTGTGTATAGACAAGGAGGGAGATGTTCAACCATCATACAGACGCCTCTTTCTACAATCTATCAAATTCAGCAACAAATAAACTATAGATTTAACGGCTTAAATGATTTTAAATTCCTTGAGCTCTGCAATTTTGATGCATGCAAACGATGCGTTTAAATGTCTGGTTCTTCATTATGGCCAGTTCTTCGACCTGTGCTACTGCAATCTGAACTAAAAGTTACTTACGAAACTGATGACATTAGCGCAAGAAATAACGTTGAAGAACTAATGCAATTTCTAAAAGACAGGCAGCTGGAAGATGCCTACACGGAAAGTGTTGAAATTGTGTGAATTAGTATCGACAATACCTGCCACAAGTTTAAAAAAATATAAACGTATAAAAAATTCAACAAGTCAGGAGAGACTTTGGCAAATATTGCTTTTGTCCATTGAAAATAAACTTCTACAAAGCCCGTCAGAGCATCTACGTTTTTATGATGACGTCATTGACGAATCTGCATAAAGTGATCGAAGAATCGAATTACATTACAAATAGCGAAGTTTTTAAAAATTGCTTCCCTTACTTAAAATGTCACCGCATGCCGCCGTTTAATACGCGGTCGGTCTGTTCTATCGTCACGCGTCCTTTGATATTTCCATACGTCCCATGGAATTTAATAGTCGGTAAACGTAAAGAATACGAACGCCGCCAGACGCTTTACGACAACGAGCGAGAGAAAGAAGGGAAGAGAGAGGGATGATAGGTAGCGCGTGTGCGTCTTCGTAGCCATGTTGTATTCCATTAATAAATAAAGGGAATACCGCAAGTTTTACGGGAAACGACGACCTTTTGTGTGTACCGAATCCTAAAATTAAATTTTATTCCAGGTCGAAGCCGGTAACAGCGAAGAAAAGGTGTGTATAATAAACGTTTTGTGAGAATGATGCGAGTACTAACAGTCATAATAAAGTTTTATGAGGCCATTAACGCTGAATTGCCACCTAACAGAAAAAAAAATGGAACTACAAAGCTCTAAAGCTAAAGCGACAAATAAAACACACATATACACACACACACACACCCACACTAACGAGTGAAGCTTTAAATTAGATCCACAGTACGTAAGACGTAATTAGATAAACCTGACAAAGACCGAACTATACTCTTTTCAGAACAAATCCCGATGCACGTCATTTTGATGACGTCAGAATCATCCAATACTACCAACTTAATATAGTCACAGGCATCGCAATTTATGTGTTCCGTTTATATTTTAGGTTGAGCTTGTCTATTGAAACGCACGTCTCCAAATCAACAAGAGCAAGAGAGAAACTAATAGTAGTTCGTTAGTATGTCAGAGAAGGAAGTTTTGAAGCGTTGCCGGTCCGTAACCCATTCCAAATATCCCTGTCGGAGGCAGGTAGCAACGTCGTAAAAGTTCTTTCTCTGTTTAGCCAACGAGAAATATATGGCCTTACTTTCGCTCTTATGTTTATACCATACTGCGACTATGTAGAATAGGTGTATATGGTTACGTGTATTCTCAACCTAAACTATACACGGAACACATAAATTGCGATGTCCTGGGACTATATTAAGTTGGTAGTATTGGATGTTTGGTGACGTCATCAAAATGACGTGCATCGGAATTTGTTTTGAACAGAGTATACCAGATTTGATTTGAGTACAGAGTATAACATATATTTTATTATGTACACAATTTAACTAGATGCTCATAATGCATTTTCAAAATCATAAAGATACCTCAATCATGTCCTGGGAATAATATAAGATCAACCTACTGAATTTCCAAAACTTACGTGACCTCGATTTTATTTTATAATTTTATAAAACAGTTTATAACTTCTGGAAGGCGCCTGGAAAACTTCTTGATTTGAAAAGTTAATTTCAGAAAGCTTTGTAAGCAGTTTGGAAAATTGAAGGACTGGTCTTAATAAACAAAAAGGACCATAAGAACCTACTAATAAGTCCTTAAGTCTCCCTATATTCGTTGTAACAATGCCGTATCGCTTACATTATTTCTGTAATTTTCGACATTCCCTACATTTCAAGCTTTTCTTTTCTGGTAACACTGGAGAACTGGATAACTCCTGAAGAAACTTTCGAAAACTTTGGGAAACTTGAAAGATGTTCCCACAGTAAAGTTTCGAGATCGTAACGATAGCATAGTTTTATCGAATTAAACTTGATATGTCTTCTACAATGTCTAGACCTCGTGTGACAATGTAAATCCTCGAAAATATATCTTTGGTGATTTTCACGACAGGCGTGAAGATTTTCGGGAGTTGCAAGGATCACTCACACAGTTTCTCATAGTCTCAAAATAATGATAAAAATGGGAAGAACCCATCTGGTTAATTAGTTTTAAGATTTGTGAACTAGCTAAGAGGGTTTCTGATATCTCTCTACTGATCAGTATGAAACATTCTTAATGAGAGATTAGGGAACTATGAGGATAACTAACTAAATTGATGGAAGTTCCAGAAATAATTTGTAATTTGTAATCAATAAAGGTATTGTTAGACCCTTAAATGGCCTCCAAGAAAGGCCAATTTTGGAACACTCTGTGACCAAACATTCTTACTAATCGTAGAATCTTAAGTATTTGAAAAGCTCAACCGTCCCCATACATTTCCCAGCGTGCACATTAACCATTGCAGATTACCCACCGATTTGAAAACCATCCAAAACCTACGTTAGCTTCGTGAATTTCGATACATCCTTCCCGACGTATTGGAAGGGTGCCCGACACATCTCCAAATAAACGATACGGATGTTAGGCTAATACCTATCATAAACAGGATAAATGGAACCATGCCAGGGGTATGGAAATCATCACGAAAAGACGAACCCTCCCTCCCTCTAACGTTATGGTAATTACGGTGAATCGATACCCATTTACTTTTGTAACGTTGAATAAAACGGAGATGTATATTTCGGGAAAGTTTTCCCGAAAGGGGTAAACACGTAAATAACTTAAGAAGTTAAGGGATGCTCGCCGAGAATAAAACAGGGATTACATCGTGCGATTAAACAATATCTTCGTTGAAGTAGGCCGTGGAAAATTCAACGTGAGACTTTAGGGAAAACCATTGAGAGGTGTGTAGGATATTTGCGTCGGATGCTCGCTCTTAGTTAAGTAGACGTTAAACAAAACGTCGGGCTACACGAACATTTCTTGCTTTGAGATTAACAAAAGAGGCACTACATAAAACAAGTCAGGCGTTTTGAAGTTACTTACGAATGAACAACTATTCATAAAGTTATAGAGGATTTACTAAGTTAGTGCGACGTTTTGAAACTATAGAGAAGTCAATAATTCAGAAAATTAATGTTTAGTAAAATAATTAGCCACAAACTTAAGAATTTATAAAGTTATAAAAAATCTACATGTTGCCTTTTCAAGTTACAAAATATATGAAATTTATAAAACGTATCAAAAACCTTAAAATTACAGGAAACTTAAGAATTCAGAATATTATACAAAATATAGAAGTTTTATAAGAAGGCAGGCGTGTTGATGGTAAAGAAAACTGAGGAATTCAGGAAGAGATAGAAAATCTAAAGTTTATTCAAGTGATGCACTTTGGAGTTATTGAAAAATTCAAAAAGAAAATCGAAAATTCATGAAACAAGTTATGAAGTTACAAATAATCAGAAATTCAGTGAGATTCGGAAAATAAACAATTCTGAAACAAGTCATTGGTTTTGAAATTACAGAGAAATTGAGAATTCAGATTTTCAAAAAATCAAAGGTATTAGGTTTAAACTTAAGAATTACAAAAGTTTCAGAAAAACAGCAATTCCAAAAAATTATGACCCTTTTGAAATTCCAGAAGAATCAAAATTCAGAAAGTTAGAGATAAAACATCAAAAATATTAAACTTACAGACAATTCAAGAGTTCAAAAAGTTAAGGCAAAGCCAGAATTTACAATAGAAGTCAGATGTGTTGACAGTAAAGAAAACTGAGGAATTCAGGAGGAGACAGAAAATCTAAAATTTATTCAAATGACTCGCCTTGAAGTTACTGAAAAATCAAAAATTTCAAAAAGAAAATCAAAAATTCATGAAACACGTAATGCGTTCTGAAGTTACAAATAATCAGAAATTCAGTGAGATTCGGAAAATAAATAATTTATGAAACATTGTCATTGGTTTTGAAATTACAGGGAAATTGAGAATACAGATTTTCAGAAAATCAAAAATTTTTATAACTTATTAGATTAAAACTTAAGAATTTCAAAAGTTTCAGAAAATCAGTATTTTCCAAAAAATTGTGACTTTTGAAGTTCCAGAAAAATCAAAATTCAGAAAGTTAGAGATAAAACATCAAAATTATTAAACTTACAGACAATTCAAGAGTTCAAAAAGTTAAGGCAAATCCAGAATTTACAATACCACTCAGATGTGTTGACAGTAAAGAAAACTGAGGAATTCAGGAAGAGACAGAAAATCTAAAATTTATTCAAATGACTCGCCTTGAAGTTACTGAAAAATCAAAAATTTCAAAAAGAAAATCAAAAATTCATGAAACACGTAATGCGTTCTGAAGTTACAAATAATCAGAAATTCAGTGAGATTCGGAAAATAAATAATTTATGAAACATTGTCATTGGTTTTGAAATTACAGGGAAATTGAGAATTCAGATTTTCAGAAAATCAATGGTTTTTAAAACGTATTAGGTTTAAACTTAGGAATTTCAAAAATTTCAGAAAAACAGTACCTAATTCAAAAAAATATGCAGAAACTTATGTCAGGCATAAGGACATCACTGGAAAATGAATCCAGAAAATTGTATAAATCCTAAATTTATTTCAAAAGCCAGGTTCATGAGTCAGTTGCTACGTTTATTTATTTTTTAAGATTTATTTTTTAATTTATTTTATTTCAAGTTTTTTTTATTTATTTATTTTATATTTTTATTTCTTTATTTTTTTTATTTTTTTATTTTTTTAAGAATTCACAAGAATATGGGTTCCTTGGTCAAAAGCCATGTGGATTTTATTGGGATAATTATGATTCGTGGAAACAATATTGAAATTTACAATTTCAGGTTTACAGATTAGTTGCTTGATTCATAGTTTAATTTCAAGTATGTTAAACTTATGCAAAATCTGTTGTATTTGGTTTAAAGGCAATGGACCAGATTTTAGATAACTTAATACATTTCTGATATCTGAAAGAAATAGTTTGACACTATTTGACACTTTTTGACACTATTTGACACTTTGACGCTCATCTGTATCACTCGATATGTAAAATTCCTCATGTCTCTCGAAATTCACATATTCCTACGAAACCAGCTTGAAACAACTACAGTGAAACCTCTATATAGCGGACAATCATGGGAACCACAATTGTGTCCGTTATAAGAAGGTGTCCGTTATTGGGAAGGAAGGAAAATACTACATTTGTAGTCAATAGTAGTTTGTTTACCGGAAACAACCAAATCAACATCAGACTACCTGTTTATTCTGAAATATACTTGGAATTCCTGAATAGGATGATTGTAAATTTAAACACCTATTTAATGGACTTAAGGGATTTATGAATGAAATTATGAAAGGTGTCCGTTATTTAAACTGCTTAATAACAAAAACGGATTCCTGGAGATGATGATTAAAATTTGAATTCCTATTTAAGAGGAATATTTCTAACACATCTGATTTCAAAATTATTGTCCGTTGTTAAGAGGTAATTTTGTTAACAATTATATTGGAAGTGGTAGTTTTTAACTGTCCGTGTCCGTTATTTGGAGGGTCCGCTATTGGGAGGTGCTGATATGTATAAATCCCTATTAAGAAATTCGGGAAATATAAAACTGTCCGTTAAGTAGAGGAGTCTGCCATTAGGAGGTGTCCGTTATTAGAGGTTTTACTGTATAATGGATAAGGGGTCGCCATCGTCTTGCTTTGTAATGCTTGCCAGTGGAAATAAAAATCATAAATTTGCCGACAAAATCCAGCAGCATTTTGTGTTTCATGGTTTCGTCTTATGTGTGACTTATAATACCAATGAAGCGGCAATTTCCAAATATCTTAAATAAGCGAGATATTTTGGATTTCCTGAACACCACATCCGTGATTACCGTCCATGAGTATAGGTGTAATTTTAAAAGCTGTAACTCCGAAACTATAACAGCCTGCCGTTTTATTCTTACATCAAAATATAGATAATAAAATTAGCTATAATACCAATGTAGCGGCAATTTCCAAAAATCTTAAATATGCGAGATATTTTGGATTTCCTGAACACCACGTCCATGATTACCGTCCATGAGTATAGGTGCAATTTGAAACGCTGTAACTCCGAAACTATAACAGCCTGCCGTTTTATTCTTACATCAAAATATAGATAATAAAATTAGCTATAATAACAATGTAGCGGCAATTTCCAAAAATCTTAAATAAGCGAGATATTATGGATTTCCTGAACACCACGTCCATGATTACCGTCCATGAGTATAGGTGCAATTTGAAACGCTGTAACTATAACAGCCTGCCGTTTAATTCTTACATCAAAATATAGATAATAAAATTAGCTAGAATACCAATGTAGCGGCAATTTCCAAAAAATCTTAAATAAGCGAGATATTTTGGATTTCCTGAACACCACGTCCATGTGTATAGGAGCAATTTGAAACACTGTAACTCCGAAACTATAAAAGCCTGCCGTTTAATCCTTACATCAAAATATAGATAATAAAATTAGCTATAATACCAATGTTGCGGCAATTTCCAAAAATCTTAAATAAGCGAGATATTTTGGATTTCCTGAACACTACGTCCATGATTACCGTCCATGAGTATAGGTGTAATTTGAAACGCTGTAACTCCGAAACTATAACAGCCTGCCGTTTTATTCTTACATCAAAATATAGATAATAAAATTAGCTATAATAACAATGTAGCGGCAATTTCCAAAAATCTTAAATAAGCGAGATATTATGGATTTCCTGAACACCACGTCCATGATTACCGTCCATGAGTATAGGTGCAATTTGAAACGCTGTAACTCCGAAACTATAACAGCCTGCCGTTTAATTCTTACATCAAAATATAGATAATAAAATTAGCTAGAATACCAATGTAGCGGCAATTTCCAAAAATCTTGAATAAGCGAGATATTATGGATTTCCTGAACACCACGTCCATGATTACCGTCCATGAGTATAGGTGCAATTTGAAGTTCTGTAACTCCGAAACTATAACAGCCTGCCGTTTTATTCTTACATCAGAATATAGATAATAAAATTAGCTATAATACCAATGTAGCGGCAATTTCCAAAAATCTTAAATAAGCGAGATATTTTGGATTTCCTGAACACCACGTCCATGTGTATAGGAGCAATTTGAAACACTGTAACTCCGAAACTATGAAAGCCTGCCGTTTAATCCTTACATCAAAATATAGATAATAAAATTAGCTATAATACCCATGTAGCGGCAATTTCCAAAAATCTTAAATAAGCGAGATATTTTGGATTTCCTGAACACCACGTCCGTGATTAGCGTCCATGAGTATAGGAGCAATTTGAAACGCTGTAACTCCGAAACTATAACAGCCTGCCGATTTATTCTTACATCAAAATATAGATAATAAAATTAGCTATAATAACAATGTAGCGGCAATTTCAAAAAATCTTAAATATGCGAGATATTTTGGATTTCCTGAACACCACGTCCATGATTACCGTCCATGAGTAGAGGTGTAATTTGAAACTCTGTAACTCCGAAACTATAACAGCCTGCCGTTTTATTCTTACATCAAAATATAGATAATAAAATTAGCTATAATAACAATGTAGCGGCAATTTCCAAAAATCTTAAATAAGCGAGATATTTTGGATTTCCTGAACACCACGTCCATGTGTATAGGAGCAATTTGAAACACTGTAACTCCGAAACTATAAAAGCCTGCCGTTTAATCCTTGCATCAAAATATAGATAATAAAATTAGCTATAATACCAATGTAGCGGCAATTTCCAAAAATATTAAAATAAGCGAGATATTTTGAATTTCCTGAACACCACGTCCATGATTACCGTTCATGAGTATAGATGCAATTTGAAACGCTGTAACTCCGAAACTATAACAGCCTGCCGTCTTATTCTTACATAAAGAATATAGATAATAAAATTGGCTATAATACCAATGTAGCGACAATTTCCAAAAAATCTTAAATAAGCGAGATATTTTGGATTTCCTGAACACCACGTCCGTGATTACCGTCCATGTGTATAGGATCAATTTGAAACGCTGTAACTCCGAAACTATAACAGCCTGCCGTTTAATCCTTGCATCAAAATATAGATAATAAAATTAGCTATAATAACAATGTAGCGGCAATTTCCAAAAATCTTAAATAAGCGAGATATTTTGGATTTCCTGAACACCACGTCCATGTGTATAGGAGCAATTTGAAACACTGTAACTCCGAAACTATAAAAGCCTGCCGTTTAATCCTTGCATCAAAATATAGATAATAAAATTAGCTATAATACCAATGTAGCGGCAATTTCCAAAAATATTAGAATAAGCGAGATATTTTGAATTTCCTGAACACCACGTCCATGATTACCGTTCATGAGTATAGATGCAATTTGAAACGCTGTAACTCCGAAACTATAACAGCCTGCCGTCTTATTCTTACATAAAGAATATAGATAATAAAATTGGCTATAATACCAATGTAGCGACAATTTCCAAAAAATCTTAAATAAGCGAGATATTTTGGATTTCCTGAACACCACGTCCGTGATTACCGTCCATGTGTATAGGATCAATTTGAAACGCTGTAACTCCGAAACTATAACAGCCTGCCGTTTTATTCTTACATCAAAATATAGATAATAAAATTAGCTATAATACCAATGTAGCGGCAATTTCCAAAAATCTTAAATAAGCGAGATATTTTGGATTTCCTGAACACCACGTCCATGTGTATAGGAGCAATTTGAAACACTGTAACTCCGAAACTATGAAAGCCTGCCGTTTAATCCTTACATCAAAATATAGATAATAAAATTAGCTATAATACCCATGTAGCGGCAATTTCCAAAAATCTTAAATAAGCGAGATATTTTGGATTTCCTGAACACCACGTCCGTGATTAGCGTCCATGAGTATAGGAGCAATTTGAAACGCTGTAACTCCGAAACTATAACAGCCTGCCGATTTATTCTTACATCAAAATATAGATAATAAAATTAGCTATAATACCAATGTTGCGGCAATTTCCAAAAATCTTGAATAAGCGAGATATTTTGGATTTCCTGAACACCACGTCCATGTGTATAGGAGCAATTTGAAACACTGTAACTCCGAAACTATAAAAGCCTGCCGTTTAATCCTTACATCAAAATATAGATAATAAAATTAGCTATAATACCAATTTAGCGGCGATTTCAAAAAATCTTAAATATGCGAGATATTTTGGATTTCCTGAACACCACGTCCATGATTACCGTCCATGAGTAGAGGTGTAATTTGAAACTCTGTAACTCCGAAACTATAACAGCCTGCCGTTTTATTCTTACATCAAAATATAGATAATAAAATTAGCTATAATAACAATGTAGCGGCAATTTCCAAAAATCTTAAATAAGCGAGATATTTTGGATTTCCTGAACACCACGTCCATGTGTATAGGAGCAATTTGAAACACTGTAACTCCGAAACTATAAAAGCCTGCCGTTTAATCCTTGCACCAAAATATAGATAATAAAATTAGCTATAATACCAATGTAGCGGCAATTTCCAAAAATATTAAAATAAGCGAGATATTTTGAATTTCCTGAACACCACGTCCATGATTACCGTTCATGAGTATAGATGCAATTTGAAACGCTGTAACTCCGAAACTATAACAGCCTGCCGTCTTATTCTTACATAAAGAATATAGATAATAAAATTGGCTATAATACCAATGTAGCGACAATTTCCAAAAAATCTTAAATAAGCGAGATATTTTGGATTTCCTGAACACCACGTCCGTGATTACCGTCCATGTGTATAGGATCAATTTGAAACGCTGTAACTCCGAAACTATAACAGCCTGCCGTTTAATCCTTGCATCAAAATATAGATAATAAAATTAGCTATAATAACAATGTAGCGGCAATTTCAAAAAATCTTAAATAAGCGAGATATTTTGGATTTCCTGAACACCACGTCCATGTGTATAGGAGCAATTTGAAACACTGTAACTCCGAAACTATAAAAGCCTGCCGTTTAATCCTTGCATCAAAATATAGATAATAAAATTAGCTATAATACCAATGTAGCGGCAATTTCCAAAAATATTAAAATAAGCGAGATATTTTGAATTTCCTGAACACCACGTCCATGATTACCGTTCATGAGTATAGATGCAATTTGAAACGCTGTAACTCCGAAACTATAACAGCCTGCCGTCTTATTCTTACATAAAGAATATAGATAATAAAATTGGCTATAATACCAATGTAGCGACAATTTCCAAAAAATCTTAAATAAGCGAGATATTTTGGATTTCCTGAACACCACGTCCGTGATTACCGTCCATGTGTATAGGATCAATTTGAAACGCTGTAACTCCGAAACTATAACAGCCTGCCGTTTTATTCTTACATCAAAATATAGATAATAAAATTAGCTATAATACCAATGTTGCGGCAATTTCCAAAAATCTTGAATAAGCGAGATATTTTGGATTTCCTGAACACCACGTCCATGTGTATAGGAGCAATTTGAAACACTGTAACTCCGAAACTATAAAAGCCTGCCGTTTAATCCTTACATCAAAATATAGATAATAAAATTAGCTATAATACCAATTTAGCGGCGATTTCAAAAAATCTTAAATATGCGAGATATTTTGGATTTCCTGAACACCACGTCCATGATTACCGTCCATGAGTATAGGTGCAATTTGAAACGCTGTAACTCCGAAACTATAACAGCCTGCCGTTTAATTCTTACATCAAAATATAGATAATAAAATTAGCTAGAATACCAATGTAGCGGCAATTTCCAAAAATCTTAATAAGCGAGATATTTTGGATTTCCTGAACACTACGTCCATGTTGACCGTCCATGAGTATAGGTGCAATTTGAAACGCTGTAACTCCGAAACTATAACAGCCTGCCGTTTTATTCTTACATCAAAATATAGATAATAAAATTAGCTAGAATACCAATGTAGCGGCAATTTCCAAAAATCTTAATAAGCGAGATATTTTGGATTTCCTGAACACTACGTCCATGTTGACCGTCCATGAGTATAGGTGCAATTTGAAACGCTGTAACTCCGAAACTATAACTGCCTGCCGTTTTATTCTTACATCAACATATAGATAATAAAATTAGCTATAATACCAATGTAGCGGCAATTTCCAAAAATCTTAAATAAGCGAGATATTTTGGATTTCCTGAACACCACGTCCATGGTTACCGTCCATGTGTATAGGATCAATTTGACACGCCGTAACTCCGAAACTATAACAGCCTGCCATTTTATTCATACATCAAAATATAGATAATAAAATTAGCTATAATGCCAATGTAGCGGCAATTTCCAAACATCTTAAATAAGCGAGATATTTTGGATTTCCTGAACACCACTTCCATGAGTATAGGTGCAATTTGAAACGCTGTAACTCCGAAACTATAGCAGCCTGCCGTCTTATTCTTACATCAAAATATAGATAATAAAATTAGCTATAATACCAATGTAGCGGCAATTTCAAAAAATCTTAAATAAGCGAGATATTTTGGATTTCCTGAACACCACGTCCATGATTACCGTCCATGTGTATAGGATCAATTTGACACGCCGTAACTCCGAAACTATAACAGTCTTATTTTTACATAAAGAATATAGATAATAAAATTGGCTATAATACCAATGTAGCGGCAATTTCCAAAAATCTTAAAATAAGCGAGATGTTTTGGATTTCCTGAACACCACGTCCATGATTACCGTCCATGAGTATAGGTGCAATTTGAAACGCCGTAACTCCGAAACTATAACAGCCTGCCGTTTTATTCTTACATCAACATATAGATAATAAAATTAGCTATAATACCAATGTAGCGGCAATTTCCAAAAATCTTAAATAAGCGAGATATTTTGGATTTCCTGAACACCACGTCCATGATTACCGTCCATGAGTATAGGTGTAATTTGAAAAGCTGTAACTCCGAAACTATAAAAGCCTGCCGTTTAATCCTTACATCAAAATATAGATAATAAAATTAGCTATAATACCAATGTAGCGGCAATTTCCAAAAATATTAAAATAAGCGAGATATTTTGAATTTCCTGAACACCACGTCCATGATTACCGTTCATGAGTATAGATGCAATTTGAAACGCTGTAACTCCGAAACTATAACAGCCTGCCGTCTTATTCTTACATAAAGAATATAGATAATAAAATTGGCTATAATACCAATGTAGCGACAATTTCCAAAAAATCTTAAATAAGCGAGATATTTTGGATTTCCTGAACACCACGTCCGTGATTACCGTCCATGTGTATAGGATCAATTTGAAACGCTGTAACTCCGAAACTATAACAGCCTGCCGTTTTATTCTTACATCAAAATATAGATAATAAAATTAGCTATAATACCAATGTTGCGGCAATTTCCAAAAATCTTGAATAAGCGAGATATTTTGGATTTCCTGAACACCACGTCCATGTGTATAGGAGCAATTTGAAACACTGTAACTCCGAAACTATAAAAGCCTGCCGTTTAATCCTTACATCAAAATATAGATAATAAAATTAGCTATAATACCAATTTAGCGGCGATTTCAAAAAATCTTAAATATGCGAGATATTTTGGATTTCCTGAACACCACGTCCATGATTACCGTCCATGAGTAGAGGTGTAATTTGAAACTCTGTAACTCCGAAACTATAACAGCCTGCCGTTTTATTCTTACATCAAAATATAGATAATAAAATTAGCTATAATAACAATGTAGCGGCAATTTCCAAAAATCTTAAATAAGCGAGATATTTTGGATTTCCTGAACACCACGTCCATGTGTATAGGAGCAATTTGAAACACTGTAACTCCGAAACTATAAAAGCCTGCCGTTTAATCCTTGCATCAAAATATAGATAATAAAATTAGCTATAATACCAATGTAGCGGCAATTTCCAAAAATATTAAAATAAGCGAGATATTTTGAATTTCCTGAACACCACGTCCATGATTACCGTTCATGAGTATAGATGCAATTTGAAACGCTGTAACTCCGAAACTATAACAGCCTGCCGTCTTATTCTTACATAAAGAATATAGATAATAAAATTGGCTATAATACCAATGTAGCGACAATTTCCAAAAAATCTTAAATAAGCGAGATATTTTGGATTTCCTGAACACCACGTCCATGTGTATAGGAGCAATTTGAAACACTGTAACTCCGAAACTATAAAAGCCTGCCGTTTAATCCTTGCATCAAAATATAGATAATAAAATTAGCTATAATACCAATGTAGCGGCAATTTCCAAAAATATTAGAATAAGCGAGATATTTTGAATTTCCTGAACACCACGTCCATGATTACCGTTCATGAGTATAGATGCAATTTGAAACGCTGTAACTCCGAAACTATAACAGCCTGCCGTCTTATTCTTACATAAAGAATATAGATAATAAAATTGGCTATAATACCAATGTAGCGACAATTTCCAAAAAATCTTAAATAAGCGAGATATTTTGGATTTCCTGAACACCACGTCCGTGATTACCGTCCATGTGTATAGGATCAATTTGAAACGCTGTAACTCCGAAACTATAACAGCCTGCCGTTTTATTCTTACATCAAAATATAGATAATAAAATTAGCTATAATACCAATGTAGCGGCAATTTCCAAAAATCTTAAATAAGCGAGATATTTTGGATTTCCTGAACACCACGTCCATGTGTATAGGAGCAATTTGAAACACTGTAACTCCGAAACTATGAAAGCCTGCCGTTTAATCCTTACATCAAAATATAGATAATAAAATTAGCTATAATACCCATGTAGCGGCAATTTCCAAAAATCTTAAATAAGCGAGATATTTTGGATTTCCTGAACACCACGTCCGTGATTAGCGTCCATGAGTATAGGAGCAATTTGAAACGCTGTAACTCCGAAACTATAACAGCCTGCCGATTTATTCTTACATCAAAATATAGATAATAAAATTAGCTATAATACCAATGTTGCGGCAATTTCCAAAAATCTTGAATAAGCGAGATATTTTGGATTTCCTGAACACCACGTCCATGTGTATAGGAGCAATTTGAAACACTGTAACTCCGAAACTATAAAAGCCTGCCGTTTAATCCTTACATCAAAATATAGATAATAAAATTAGCTATAATACCAATTTAGCGGCGATTTCAAAAAATCTTAAATATGCGAGATATTTTGGATTTCCTGAACACCACGTCCATGATTACCGTCCATGAGTAGAGGTGTAATTTGAAACTCTGTAACTCCGAAACTATAACAGCCTGCCGTTTTATTCTTACATCAAAATATAGATAATAAAATTAGCTATAATAACAATGTAGCGGCAATTTCCAAAAATCTTAAATAAGCGAGATATTTTGGATTTCCTGAACACCACGTCCATGTGTATAGGAGCAATTTGAAACACTGTAACTCCGAAACTATAAAAGCCTGCCGTTTAATCCTTGCATCAAAATATAGATAATAAAATTAGCTATAATACCAATGTAGCGGCAATTTCCAAAAATATTAAAATAAGCGAGATATTTTGAATTTCCTGAACACCACGTCCATGATTACCGTTCATGAGTATAGATGCAATTTGAAACGCTGTAACTCCGAAACTATAACAGCCTGCCGTCTTATTCTTACATAAAGAATATAGATAATAAAATTGGCTATAATACCAATGTAGCGACAATTTCCAAAAAATCTTAAATAAGCGAGATATTTTGGATTTCCTGAACACCACGTCCGTGATTACCGTCCATGTGTATAGGATCAATTTGAAACGCTGTAACTCCGAAACTATAACAGCCTGCCGTTTAATCCTTGCATCAAAATATAGATAATAAAATTAGCTATAATAACAATGTAGCGGCAATTTCCAAAAATCTTAAATAAGCGAGATATTTTGGATTTCCTGAACACCACGTCCATGTGTATAGGAGCAATTTGAAACACTGTAACTCCGAAACTATAAAAGCCTGCCGTTTAATCCTTGCACCAAAATATAGATAATAAAATTAGCTATAATACCAATGTAGCGGCAATTTCCAAAAATATTAAAATAAGCGAGATATTTTGAATTTCCTGAACACCACGTCCATGATTACCGTTCATGAGTATAGATGCAATTTGAAACGCTGTAACTCCGAAACTATAACAGCCTGCCGTCTTATTCTTACATAAAGAATATAGATAATAAAATTGGCTATAATACCAATGTAGCGACAATTTCCAAAAAATCTTAAATAAGCGAGATATTTTGGATTTCCTGAACACCACGTCCGTGATTACCGTCCATGTGTATAGGATCAATTTGAAACGCTGTAACTCCGAAACTATAACAGCCTGCCGTTTAATCCTTGCATCAAAATATAGATAATAAAATTAGCTATAATAACAATGTAGCGGCAATTTCAAAAAATCTTAAATAAGCGAGATATTTTGGATTTCCTGAACACCACGTCCATGTGTATAG
Organism: Cryptocephalus moraei; assembly: GCA_946251905.1. NCBI lineage: Eukaryota > Metazoa > Arthropoda > Insecta > Coleoptera > Chrysomelidae > Cryptocephalus > Cryptocephalus moraei. The sequence goes on along the minus strand of OX276465.1, from coordinate 15,299,037 downwards.
GAGCAATTTGAAACACTGTAACTCCGAAACTATAAAAGCCTGCCGTTTAATCCTTGCATCAAAATATAGATAATAAAATTAGCTATAATACCAATGTAGCGGCAATTTCCAAAAATATTAGAATAAGCGAGATATTTTGAATTTCCTGAACACCACGTCCATGATTACCGTTCATGAGTATAGATGCAATTTGAAACGCTGTAACTCCGAAACTATAACAGCCTGCCGTCTTATTCTTACATAAAGAATATAGATAATAAAATTGGCTATAATACCAATGTAGCGACAATTTCCAAAAAATCTTAAATAAGCGAGATATTTTGGATTTCCTGAACACCACGTCCATGTGTATAGGAGCAATTTGAAACACTGTAACTCCGAAACTATGAAAGCCTGCCGTTTAATCCTTACATCAAAATATAGATAATAAAATTAGCTATAATACCCATGTAGCGGCAATTTCCAAAAATCTTAAATAAGCGAGATATTTTGGATTTCCTGAACACCACGTCCGTGATTAGCGTCCATGAGTATAGGAGCAATTTGAAACGCTGTAACTCCGAAACTATAACAGCCTGCCGATTTATTCTTACATCAAAATATAGATAATAAAATTAGCTATAATACCAATGTTGCGGCAATTTCCAAAAATCTTGAATAAGCGAGATATTTTGGATTTCCTGAACACCACGTCCATGTGTATAGGAGCAATTTGAAACACTGTAACTCCGAAACTATAAAAGCCTGCCGTTTAATCCTTACATCAAAATATAGATAATAAAATTAGCTATAATACCAATTTAGCGGCGATTTCAAAAAATCTTAAATATGCGAGATATTTTGGATTTCCTGAACACCACGTCCATGATTACCGTCCATGAGTAGAGGTGTAATTTGAAACTCTGTAACTCCGAAACTATAACAGCCTGCCGTTTTATTCTTACATCAAAATATAGATAATAAAATTAGCTATAATAACAATGTAGCGGCAATTTCCAAAAATCTTAAATAAGCGAGATATTTTGGATTTCCTGAACACCACGTCCATGTGTATAGGAGCAATTTGAAACACTGTAACTCCGAAACTATAAAAGCCTGCCGTTTAATCCTTGCATCAAAATATAGATAATAAAATTAGCTATAATACCAATGTAGCGGCAATTTCCAAAAATATTAAAATAAGCGAGATATTTTGAATTTCCTGAACACCACGTCCATGATTACCGTTCATGAGTATAGATGCAATTTGAAACGCTGTAACTCCGAAACTATAACAGCCTGCCGTCTTATTCTTACATAAAGAATATAGATAATAAAATTGGCTATAATACCAATGTAGCGACAATTTCCAAAAAATCTTAAATAAGCGAGATATTTTGGATTTCCTGAACACCACGTCCGTGATTACCGTCCATGTGTATAGGATCAATTTGAAACGCTGTAACTCCGAAACTATAACAGCCTGCCGTTTTATTCTTACATCAAAATATAGATAATAAAATTAGCTATAATACCAATGTTGCGGCAATTTCCAAAAATCTTGAATAAGCGAGATATTTTGGATTTCCTGAACACCACGTCCATGTGTATAGGAGCAATTTGAAACACTGTAACTCCGAAACTATAAAAGCCTGCCGTTTAATCCTTACATCAAAATATAGATAATAAAATTAGCTATAATACCAATTTAGCGGCAATTTCCAAAAATCTTAATAAGCGAGATATTTTGGATTTCCTGAACACTACGTCCATGTTGACCGTCCATGAGTATAGGTGCAATTTGAAACGCTGTAACTCCGAAACTATAACAGCCTGCCGTTTTATTCTTACATCAAAATATAGATAATAAAATTAGCTAGAATACCAATGTAGCGGCAATTTCCAAAAATCTTAATAAGCGAGATATTTTGGATTTCCTGAACACTACGTCCATGTTGACCGTCCATGAGTATAGGTGCAATTTGAAACGCTGTAACTCCGAAACTATAACTGCCTGCCGTTTTATTCTTACATCAACATATAGATAATAAAATTAGCTATAATACCAATGTAGCGGCAATTTCCAAAAATCTTAAATAAGCGAGATATTTTGGATTTCCTGAACACCACGTCCATGGTTACCGTCCATGTGTATAGGATCAATTTGACACGCCGTAACTCCGAAACTATAACAGCCTGCCATTTTATTCATACATCAAAATATAGATAATAAAATTAGCTATAATGCCAATGTAGCGGCAATTTCCAAACATCTTAAATAAGCGAGATATTTTGGATTTCCTGAACACCACTTCCATGAGTATAGGTGCAATTTGAAACGCTGTAACTCCGAAACTATAGCAGCCTGCCGTCTTATTCTTACATCAAAATATAGATAATAAAATTAGCTATAATACCAATGTAGCGGCAATTTCAAAAAATCTTAAATAAGCGAGATATTTTGGATTTCCTGAACACCACGTCCATGATTACCGTCCATGAGTATAGGTGCAATTTGAAACGCCGTAACTCCGAAACTATAACAGCCTGCCGTCTTATTCTTACATAAGGAATATAGATAATAAAATTGGCTATAATACCAATGTAGCGGCAATTTCCAAAAATCTTAAATAAGCGAGATATTTTGGATTTCCTGAACACCACGTCCATGATTACCGTCCATGAGTATAGGTGCAATTTGAAACGCCGTAACTCCGAAACTATAACAGCCTGCCGTTTTATTCTTACATCAACATATAGATAATAAAATTAGCTATAATACCAATGTAGCGGCAATTTCCAAAAATCTTAAATAAGCGAGATATTTTGGATTTCCTGAACACCACGTCCATGATTACCGTCCATGAGTATAGGTGTAATTTGAAAAGCTGTAACTCCGAAACTATAAAAGCCTGCCGTTTAATCCTTACATCAAAATATAGATAATAAAATTAGCTATAATACCAATGTAGCGGCAATTTCCAAAAATATTAAAATAAGCGAGATATTTTGAATTTCCTGAACACCACGTCCATGATTACCGTTCATGAGTATAGATGCAATTTGAAATGCTGTAACTCCGAAACTATAACAGCCTGCCGTCTTATTCTTACATAAAGAATATAGATAATAAAATTGGCTATAATACCAATGTAGCGACAATTTCCAAAAAATCTTAAATAAGCGAGATATTTTGGATTTCCTGAACACCACGTCCGTGATTACCGTCCATGTGTATAGGATCAATTTGAAACGCTGTAACTCCGAAACTATAACAGCCTGCCGTTTTATTCTTACATCAAAATATAGATAATAAAATTAGCTATAATACCAATGTTGCGGCAATTTCCAAAAATCTTGAATAAGCGAGATATTTTGGATTTCCTGAACACCACGTCCATGTGTATAGGAGCAATTTGAAACACTGTAACTCCGAAACTATAAAAGCCTGCCGTTTAATCCTTACATCAAAATATAGATAATAAAATTAGCTATAATACCAATTTAGCGGCGATTTCAAAAAATCTTAAATATGCGAGATATTTTGGATTTCCTGAACACCACGTCCATGATTACCGTCCATGAGTAGAGGTGTAATTTGAAACTCTGTAACTCCGAAACTATAACAGCCTGCCGTTTTATTCTTACATCAAAATATAGATAATAAAATTAGCTATAATAACAATGTAGCGGCAATTTCCAAAAATCTTAAATAAGCGAGATATTTTGGATTTCCTGAACACCACGTCCATGTGTATAGGAGCAATTTGAAACACTGTAACTCCGAAACTATAAAAGCCTGCCGTTTAATCCTTGCATCAAAATATAGATAATAAAATTAGCTATAATACCAATGTAGCGGCAATTTCCAAAAATATTAAAATAAGCGAGATATTTTGAATTTCCTGAACACCACGTCCATGATTACCGTTCATGAGTATAGATGCAATTTGAAACGCTGTAACTCCGAAACTATAACAGCCTGCCGTCTTATTCTTACATAAAGAATATAGATAATAAAATTGGCTATAATACCAATGTAGCGACAATTTCCAAAAAATCTTAAATAAGCGAGATATTTTGGATTTCCTGAACACCACGTCCGTGATTACCGTCCATGTGTATAGGATCAATTTGAAACGCTGTAACTCCGAAACTATAACAGCCTGCCGTTTAATCCTTGCATCAAAATATAGATAATAAAATTAGCTATAATAACAATGTAGCGGCAATTTCCAAAAATCTTAAATAAGCGAGATATTTTGGATTTCCTGAACACCACGTCCATGTGTATAGGAGCAATTTGAAACACTGTAACTCCGAAACTATAAAAGCCTGCCGTTTAATCCTTGCATCAAAATATAGATAATAAAATTAGCTATAATACCAATGTAGCGGCAATTTCCAAAAATATTAGAATAAGCGAGATATTTTGAATTTCCTGAACACCACGTCCATGATTACCGTTCATGAGTATAGATGCAATTTGAAACGCTGTAACTCCGAAACTATAACAGCCTGCCGTCTTATTCTTACATAAAGAATATAGATAATAAAATTGGCTATAATACCAATGTAGCGACAATTTCCAAAAAATCTTAAATAAGCGAGATATTTTGGATTTCCTGAACACCACGTCCGTGATTACCGTCCATGTGTATAGGATCAATTTGAAACGCTGTAACTCCGAAACTATAACAGCCTGCCGTTTTATTCTTACATCAAAATATAGATAATAAAATTAGCTATAATACCAATGTAGCGGCAATTTCCAAAAATCTTAAATAAGCGAGATATTTTGGATTTCCTGAACACCACGTCCATGTGTATAGGAGCAATTTGAAACACTGTAACTCCGAAACTATGAAAGCCTGCCGTTTAATCCTTACATCAAAATATAGATAATAAAATTAGCTATAATACCCATGTAGCGGCAATTTCCAAAAATCTTAAATAAGCGAGATATTTTGGATTTCCTGAACACCACGTCCGTGATTAGCGTCCATGAGTATAGGAGCAATTTGAAACGCTGTAACTCCGAAACTATAACAGCCTGCCGATTTATTCTTACATCAAAATATAGATAATAAAATTAGCTATAATACCAATGTTGCGGCAATTTCCAAAAATCTTGAATAAGCGAGATATTTTGGATTTCCTGAACACCACGTCCATGTGTATAGGAGCAATTTGAAACACTGTAACTCCGAAACTATAAAAGCCTGCCGTTTAATCCTTACATCAAAATATAGATAATAAAATTAGCTATAATACCAATTTAGCGGCGATTTCAAAAAATCTTAAATATGCGAGATATTTTGGATTTCCTGAACACCACGTCCATGATTACCGTCCATGAGTAGAGGTGTAATTTGAAACTCTGTAACTCCGAAACTATAACAGCCTGCCGTTTTATTCTTACATCAAAATATAGATAATAAAATTAGCTATAATAACAATGTAGCGGCAATTTCCAAAAATCTTAAATAAGCGAGATATTTTGGATTTCCTGAACACCACGTCCATGTGTATAGGAGCAATTTGAAACACTGTAACTCCGAAACTATAAAAGCCTGCCGTTTAATCCTTGCATCAAAATATAGATAATAAAATTAGCTATAATACCAATGTAGCGGCAATTTCCAAAAATATTAAAATAAGCGAGATATTTTGAATTTCCTGAACACCACGTCCATGATTACCGTTCATGAGTATAGATGCAATTTGAAACGCTGTAACTCCGAAACTATAACAGCCTGCCGTCTTATTCTTACATAAAGAATATAGATAATAAAATTGGCTATAATACCAATGTAGCGACAATTTCCAAAAAATCTTAAATAAGCGAGATATTTTGGATTTCCTGAACACCACGTCCGTGATTACCGTCCATGTGTATAGGATCAATTTGAAACGCTGTAACTCCGAAACTATAACAGCCTGCCGTTTAATCCTTGCATCAAAATATAGATAATAAAATTAGCTATAATAACAATGTAGCGGCAATTTCCAAAAATCTTAAATAAGCGAGATATTTTGGATTTCCTGAACACCACGTCCATGTGTATAGGAGCAATTTGAAACACTGTAACTCCGAAACTATAAAAGCCTGCCGTTTAATCCTTGCACCAAAATATAGATAATAAAATTAGCTATAATACCAATGTAGCGGCAATTTCCAAAAATATTAAAATAAGCGAGATATTTTGAATTTCCTGAACACCACGTCCATGATTACCGTTCATGAGTATAGATGCAATTTGAAACGCTGTAACTCCGAAACTATAACAGCCTGCCGTCTTATTCTTACATAAAGAATATAGATAATAAAATTGGCTATAATACCAATGTAGCGACAATTTCCAAAAAATCTTAAATAAGCGAGATATTTTGGATTTCCTGAACACCACGTCCGTGATTACCGTCCATGTGTATAGGATCAATTTGAAACGCTGTAACTCCGAAACTATAACAGCCTGCCGTTTAATCCTTGCATCAAAATATAGATAATAAAATTAGCTATAATAACAATGTAGCGGCAATTTCAAAAAATCTTAAATAAGCGAGATATTTTGGATTTCCTGAACACCACGTCCATGTGTATAGGAGCAATTTGAAACACTGTAACTCCGAAACTATAAAAGCCTGCCGTTTAATCCTTGCATCAAAATATAGATAATAAAATTAGCTATAATACCAATGTAGCGGCAATTTCCAAAAATATTAAAATAAGCGAGATATTTTGAATTTCCTGAACACCACGTCCATGATTACCGTTCATGAGTATAGATGCAATTTGAAACGCTGTAACTCCGAAACTATAACAGCCTGCCGTCTTATTCTTACATAAAGAATATAGATAATAAAATTGGCTATAATACCAATGTAGCGACAATTTCCAAAAAATCTTAAATAAGCGAGATATTTTGGATTTCCTGAACACCACGTCCGTGATTACCGTCCATGTGTATAGGATCAATTTGAAACGCTGTAACTCCGAAACTATAACAGCCTGCCGTTTTATTCTTACATCAAAATATAGATAATAAAATTAGCTATAATACCAATGTAGCGGCAATTTCCAAAAATCTTAAATAAGCGAGATATTTTGGATTTCCTGAACACCACGTCCATGTGTATAGAAGCAATTTGAAACACTGTAACTCCGAAACTATGAAAGCCTGCCGTTTAATCCTTACATCAAAATATAGATAATAAAATTAGCTATAATACCCATGTAGCGGCAATTTCCAAAAATCTTAAATAAGCGAGATATTTTGGATTTCCTGAACACCACGTCCGTGATTAGCGTCCATGAGTATAGGATCAATTTGAAACGCTGTAACTCCGAAACTATAACAGCCTGCCGTTTAATCCTTGCATCAAAATATAGATAATAAAATTAGCTATAATAACAATGTAGCGGCAATTTCCAAAAATCTTGAATAAGCGAGATATTTTGGATTTCCTGAACACCACGTCCATGTGTATAGGAGCAATTTGAAACACTGTAACTCCGAAACTATAAAAGCCTGCCGTTTAATCCTTACATCAAAATATAGATAATAAAATTAGCTATAATACCAATTTAGCGGCGATTTCAAAAAATCTTAAATATGCGAGATATTTTGGATTTCCTGAACACCACGTCCATGATTACCGTCCATGAGTAGAGGTGTAATTTGAAACTCTGTAACTCCGAAACTATAACAGCCTGCCGTTTTATTCTTACATCAAAATATAGATAATAAAATTAGCTATAATAACAATGTAGCGGCAATTTCCAAAAATCTTAAATAAGCGAGATATTTTGGATTTCCTGAACACCACGTCCATGTGTATAGGAGCAATTTGAAACACTGTAACTCCGAAACTATAAAAGCCTGCCGTTTAATCCTTGCATCAAAATATAGATAATAAAATTAGCTATAATACCAATGTAGCGGCAATTTCCAAAAATATTAAAATAAGCGAGATATTTTGAATTTCCTGAACACCACGTCCATGATTACCGTTCATGAGTATAGATGCAATTTGAAACGCTGTAACTCCGAAACTATAACAGCCTGCCGTCTTATTCTTACATAAAGAATATAGATAATAAAATTGGCTATAATACCAATGTAGCGACAATTTCCAAAAAATCTTAAATAAGCGAGATATTTTGGATTTCCTGAACACCACGTCCGTGATTACCGTCCATGTGTATAGGATCAATTTGAAACGCTGTAACTCCGAAACTATAACAGCCTGCCGTTTAATCCTTGCATCAAAATATAGATAATAAAATTAGCTATAATAACAATGTAGCGGCAATTTCCAAAAATCTTAAATAAGCGAGATATTTTGGATTTCCTGAACACCACGTCCATGTGTATAGGAGCAATTTGAAACACTGTAACTCCGAAACTATAAAAGCCTGCCGTTTAATCCTTGCACCAAAATATAGATAATAAAATTAGCTATAATACCAATGTAGCGGCAATTTCCAAAAATATTAAAATAAGCGAGATATTTTGAATTTCCTGAACACCACGTCCATGATTACCGTTCATGAGTATAGATGCAATTTGAAACGCTGTAACTCCGAAACTATAACAGCCTGCCGTCTTATTCTTACATAAAGAATATAGATAATAAAATTGGCTATAATACCAATGTAGCGACAATTTCCAAAAAATCTTAAATAAGCGAGATATTTTGGATTTCCTGAACACCACGTCCGTGATTACCGTCCATGTGTATAGGATCAATTTGAAACGCTGTAACTCCGAAACTATAACAGCCTGCCGTTTAATCCTTGCATCAAAATATAGATAATAAAATTAGCTATAATAACAATGTAGCGGCAATTTCAAAAAATCTTAAATAAGCGAGATATTTTGGATTTCCTGAACACCACGTCCATGTGTATAGGAGCAATTTGAAACACTGTAACTCCGAAACTATAAAAGCCTGCCGTTTAATCCTTGCATCAAAATATAGATAATAAAATTAGCTATAATACCAATGTAGCGGCAATTTCCAAAAATATTAAAATAAGCGAGATATTTTGAATTTCCTGAACACCACGTCCATGATTACCGTTCATGAGTATAGATGCAATTTGAAACGCTGTAACTCCGAAACTATAACAGCCTGCCGTCTTATTCTTACATAAAGAATATAGATAATAAAATTGGCTATAATACCAATGTAGCGACAATTTCCAAAAAATCTTAAATAAGCGAGATATTTTGGATTTCCTGAACACCACGTCCGTGATTACCGTCCATGTGTATAGGATCAATTTGAAACGCTGTAACTCCGAAACTATAACAGCCTGCCGTTTTATTCTTACATCAAAATATAGATAATAAAATTAGCTATAATACCAATGTTGCGGCAATTTCCAAAAATCTTGAATAAGCGAGATATTTTGGATTTCCTGAACACCACGTCCATGTGTATAGGAGCAATTTGAAACACTGTAACTCCGAAACTATAAAAGCCTGCCGTTTAATCCTTACATCAAAATATAGATAATAAAATTAGCTATAATACCAATTTAGCGGCGATTTCAAAAAATCTTAAATATGCGAGATATTTTGGATTTCCTGAACACCACGTCCATGTGTATAGGAGCAATTTGAAACACTGTAACTCCGAAACTATGAAAGCCTGCCGTTTAATCCTTACATCAAAATATAGATAATAAAATTAGCTATAATACCCATGTAGCGGCAATTTCCAAAAATCTTAAATAAGCGAGATATTTTGGATTTCCTGAACACCACGTCCGTGATTAGCGTCCATGAGTATAGGAGCAATTTGAAACGCTGTAACTCCGAAACTATAACAGCCTGCCGATTTATTCTTACATCAAAATATAGATAATAAAATTAGCTATAATACCAATGTTGCGGCAATTTCCAAAAATCTTGAATAAGCGAGATATTTTGGATTTCCTGAACACCACGTCCATGTGTATAGGAGCAATTTGAAACACTGTAACTCCGAAACTATAAAAGCCTGCCGTTTAATCCTTACATCAAAATATAGATAATAAAATTAGCTATAATACCAATTTAGCGGCGATTTCAAAAAATCTTAAATATGCGAGATATTTTGGATTTCCTGAACACCACGTCCATGATTACCGTCCATGAGTAGAGGTGTAATTTGAAACTCTGTAACTCCGAAACTATAACAGCCTGCCGTTTTATTCTTACATCAAAATATAGATAATAAAATTAGCTATAATAACAATGTAGCGGCAATTTCCAAAAATCTTAAATAAGCGAGATATTTTGGATTTCCTGAACACCACGTCCATGTGTATAGGAGCAATTTGAAACACTGTAACTCCGAAACTATAAAAGCCTGCCGTTTAATCCTTGCACCAAAATATAGATAATAAAATTAGCTATAATACCAATGTAGCGGCAATTTCCAAAAATATTAAAATAAGCGAGATATTTTGAATTTCCTGAACACCACGTCCATGATTACCGTTCATGAGTATAGATGCAATTTGAAACGCTGTAACTCCGAAACTATAACAGCCTGCCGTCTTATTCTTACATAATGAATATAGATAATAAAATTGGCTATAATACCAATGTAGCGACAATTTCCAAAAAATCTTAAATAAGCGAGATATTTTGGATTTCCTGAACACCACGTCCGTGATTACCGTCCATGTGTATAGGATCAATTTGAAACGCTGTAACTCCGAAACTATAACAGCCTGCCGTTTAATCCTTGCATCAAAATATAGATAATAAAATTAGCTATAATAACAATGTAGCGGCAATTTCAAAAAATCTTAAAGAAGCGAGATATTTTGGATTTCCTGAACACCACGTCCATGTGTATAGGAGCAATTTGAAACACTGTAACTCCGAAACTATAAAAGCCTGCCGTTTAATCCTTGCATCAAAATATAGATAATAAAATTAGCTATAATACCAATGTAGCGGCAATTTCCAAAAATATTAGAATAAGCGAGATATTTTGAATTTCCTGAACACCACGTCCATGATTACCGTTCATGAGTATAGATGCAATTTGAAACGCTGTAACTCCGAAACTATAACAGCCTGCCGTCTTATTCTTACATAAAGAATATAGATAATAAAATTGGCTATAATACCAATGTAGCGACAATTTCCAAAAAATCTTAAATAAGCGAGATATTTTGGATTTCCTGAACACCACGTCCGTGATTACCGTCCATGTGTATAGGATCAATTTGAAACGCTGTAACTCCGAAACTATAACAGCCTGCCGTTTTATTCTTACATCAAAATATAGATAATAAAATTAGCTATAATACCAATGTAGCGGCAATTTCCAAAAATCTTAAATAAGCGAGATATTTTGGATTTCCTGAACACCACGTCCATGTGTATAGGAGCAATTTGAAACACTGTAACTCCGAAACTATGAAAGCCTGCCGTTTAATCCTTACATCAAAATATAGATAATAAAATTAGCTATAATACCCATGTAGCGGCAATTTCCAAAAATCTTAAATAAGCGAGATATTTTGGATTTCCTGAACACCACGTCCGTGATTAGCGTCCATGAGTATAGGATCAATTTGAAACGCTGTAACTCCGAAACTATAACAGCCTGCCGTTTAATCCTTGCATCAAAATATAGATAATAAAATTAGCTATAATAACAATGTAGCGGCAATTTCCAAAAATCTTGAATAAGCGAGATATTTTGGATTTCCTGAACACCACGTCCATGTGTATAGGAGCAATTTGAAACACTGTAACTCCGAAACTATAAAAGCCTGCCGTTTAATCCTTACATCAAAATATAGATAATAAAATTAGCTATAATACCAATTTAGCGGCGATTTCAAAAAATCTTAAATATGCGAGATATTTTGGATTTCCTGAACACCACGTCCATGATTACCGTCCATGAGTAGAGGTGTAATTTGAAACTCTGTAACTCCGAAACTATAACAGCCTGCCGTTTTATTCTTACATCAAAATATAGATAATAAAATTAGCTATAATAACAATGTAGCGGCAATTTCCAAAAATCTTAAATAAGCGAGATATTTTGGATTTCCTGAACACCACGTCCATGTGTATAGGAGCAATTTGAAACACTGTAACTCCGAAACTATAAAAGCCTGCCGTTTAATCCTTGCATCAAAATATAGATAATAAAATTAGCTATAATACCAATGTAGCGGCAATTTCCAAAAATATTAAAATAAGCGAGATATTTTGAATTTCCTGAACACCACGTCCATGATTACCGTTCATGAGTATAGATGCAATTTGAAACGCTGTAACTCCGAAACTATAACAGCCTGCCGTCTTATTCTTACATAAAGAATATAGATAATAAAATTGGCTATAATACCAATGTAGCGACAATTTCCAAAAAATCTTAAATAAGCGAGATATTTTGGATTTCCTGAACACCACGTCCGTGATTACCGTCCATGTGTATAGGATCAATTTGAAACGCTGTAACTCCGAAACTATAACAGCCTGCCGTTTAATCCTTGCATCAAAATATAGATAATAAAATTAGCTATAATAACAATGTAGCGGCAATTTCCAAAAATCTTAAATAAGCGAGATATTTTGGATTTCCTGAACACCACGTCCATGTGTATAGGAGCAATTTGAAACACTGTAACTCCGAAACTATAAAAGCCTGCCGTTTAATCCTTGCACCAAAATATAGATAATAAAATTAGCTATAATACCAATGTAGCGGCAATTTCCAAAAATATTAAAATAAGCGAGATATTTTGAATTTCCTGAACACCACGTCCATGATTACCGTTCATGAGTATAGATGCAATTTGAAACGCTGTAACTCCGAAACTATAACAGCCTGCCGTCTTATTCTTACATAAAGAATATAGATAATAAAATTGGCTATAATACCAATGTAGCGACAATTTCCAAAAAATCTTAAATAAGCGAGATATTTTGGATTTCCTGAACACCACGTCCGTGATTACCGTCCATGTGTATAGGATCAATTTGAAACGCTGTAACTCCGAAACTATAACAGCCTGCCGTTTAATCCTTGCATCAAAATATAGATAATAAAATTAGCTATAATAACAATGTAGCGGCAATTTCAAAAAATCTTAAATAAGCGAGATATTTTGGATTTCCTGAACACCACGTCCATGTGTATAGGAGCAATTTGAAACACTGTAACTCCGAAACTATAAAAGCCTGCCGTTTAATCCTTGCATCAAAATATAGATAATAAAATTAGCTATAATACCAATGTAGCGGCAATTTCCAAAAATATTAAAATAAGCGAGATATTTTGAATTTCCTGAACACCACGTCCATGATTACCGTTCATGAGTATAGATGCAATTTGAAACGCTGTAACTCCGAAACTATAACAGCCTGCCGTCTTATTCTTACATAAAGAATATAGATAATAAAATTGGCTATAATACCAATGTAGCGACAATTTCCAAAAAATCTTAAATAAGCGAGATATTTTGGATTTCCTGAACACCACGTCCGTGATTACCGTCCATGTGTATAGGATCAATTTGAAACGCTGTAACTCCGAAACTATAACAGCCTGCCGTTTTATTCTTACATCAAAATATAGATAATAAAATTAGCTATAATACCAATGTTGCGGCAATTTCCAAAAATCTTGAATAAGCGAGATATTTTGGATTTCCTGAACACCACGTCCATGTGTATAGGAGCAATTTGAAACACTGTAACTCCGAAACTATAAAAGCCTGCCGTTTAATCCTTACATCAAAATATAGATAATAAAATTAGCTATAATACCAATTTAGCGGCGATTTCAAAAAATCTTAAATATGCGAGATATTTTGGATTTCCTGAACACCACGTCCATGATTACCGTCCATGAGTATAGGTGCAATTTGAAACGCTGTAACTCCGAAACTATAACAGCCTGCCGTTTAATTCTTACATCAAAATATAGATAATAAAATTAGCTAGAATACCAATGTAGCGGCAATTTCCAAAAATCTTAATAAGCGAGATATTTTGGATTTCCTGAACACTACGTCCATGTTGACCGTCCATGAGTATAGGTGCAATTTGAAACGCTGTAACTCCGAAACTATAACAGCCTGCCGTTTTATTCTTACATCAACATATAGATAATAAAATTAGCTATAATAACAATGTAGCGGCAATTTCCAAAAATCTTAAATAAGCGAGATATTTTGGATTTCCTGAACACTACGTCCATGTTGACCGTCCATGAGTATAGGTGCAATTTGAAACGCTGTAACTCCGAAACTATAACTGCCTGCCGTTTTATTCTTACATCAACATATAGATAATAAAATTAGCTATAATACCAATGTAGCGGCAATTTCCAAAAATCTTAAATAAGCGAGATATTTTGGATTTCCTGAACACCACGTCCATGGTTACCGTCCATGTGTATAGGATCAATTTGACACGCCGTAACTCCGAAACTATAACAGCCTGCCATTTTATTCATACATCAAAATATAGATAATAAAATTAGCTATAATGCCAATGTAGCGGCAATTTCCAAACATCTTAAATAAGCGAGATATTTTGGATTTCCTGAACACCACTTCCATGAGTATAGGTGCAATTTGAAACGCTGTAACTCCGAAACTATAGCAGCCTGCCGTCTTATTCTTACATCAAAATATAGATAATAAAATTAGCTATAATACCAATGTAGCGGCAATTTCAAAAAATCTTAAATAAGCGAGATATTTTGGATTTCCTGAACACCACGTCCATGATTACCGTCCATGTGTATAGGATCAATTTGACACGCCGTAACTCCGAAACTATAACAGTCTTATTTTTACATAAAGAATATAGATAATAAAATTGGCTATAATACCAATGTAGCGGCAATTTCCAAAAATCTTAAAATAAGCGAGATGTTTTGGATTTCCTGAACACCACGTCCATGATTACCGTCCATGAGTATAGGTGCAATTTGAAACGCCGTAACTCCGAAACTATAACAGCCTGCCGTCTTATTCTTACATAAGGAATATAGATAATAAAATTGGCTATAATACCAATGTAGCGGCAATTTCCAAAAATCTTAAATAAGCGAGATATTTTGGATTTCCTGAACACCACGTCCATGATTACCGTCCATGAGTATAGGTGCAATTTGAAACGCCGTAACTCCGAAACTATAACAGCCTGCCGTTTTATTCTTACATCAACATATAGATAATAAAATTAGCTATAATACCAATGTAGCGGCAATTTCCAAAAATCTTAAATAAGCGAGATATTTTGGATTTCCTGAACACCACGTCCATGATTACCGTCCATGAGTATAGGTGTAATTTGAAAAGCTGTAACTCCGAAACTATAAAAGCCTGCCGTTTAATCCTTACATCAAAATATAGATAATAAAATTAGCTATAATACCAATGTAGCGGCAATTTCCAAAAATATTAAAATAAGCGAGATATTTTGAATTTCCTGAACACCACGTCCATGATTACCGTTCATGAGTATAGATGCAATTTGAAACGCTGTAACTCCGAAACTATAACAGCCTGCCGTCTTATTCTTACATAAAGAATATAGATAATAAAATTGGCTATAATACCAATGTAGCGAC
Source organism: Cryptocephalus moraei (assembly GCA_946251905.1). Taxonomy (NCBI): domain Eukaryota; kingdom Metazoa; phylum Arthropoda; class Insecta; order Coleoptera; family Chrysomelidae; genus Cryptocephalus; species Cryptocephalus moraei. The sequence goes on along the minus strand of OX276465.1, from coordinate 15,283,446 downwards.
AATTTCCAAAAAATCTTAAATAAGCGAGATATTTTGGATTTCCTGAACACCACGTCCGTGATTACCGTCCATGTGTATAGGATCAATTTGAAACGCTGTAACTCCGAAACTATAACAGCCTGCCGTTTTATTCTTACATCAAAATATAGATAATAAAATTAGCTATAATACCAATGTTGCGGCAATTTCCAAAAATCTTGAATAAGCGAGATATTTTGGATTTCCTGAACACCACGTCCATGTGTATAAGAGCAATTTGAAACACTGTAACTCCGAAACTATAAAAGCCTGCCGTTTAATCCTTACATCAAAATATAGATAATAAAATTAGCTATAATACCAATTTAGCGGCGATTTCAAAAAATCTTAAATATGCGAGATATTTTGGATTTCCTGAACACCACGTCCATGATTACCGTCCATGAGTAGAGGTGTAATTTGAAACTCTGTAACTCCGAAACTATAACAGCCTGCCGTTTTATTCTTACATCAAAATATAGATAATAAAATTAGCTATAATAACAATGTAGCGGCAATTTCCAAAAATCTTAAATAAGCGAGATATTTTGGATTTCCTGAACACCACGTCCATGTGTATAGGAGCAATTTGAAACACTGTAACTCCGAAACTATAAAAGCCTGCCGTTTAATCCTTACATCAAAATATAGATAATAAAATTAGCTATAATACCAATTTAGCGGCGATTTCAAAAAATCTTAAATATGCGAGATATTTTGGATTTCCTGAACACCACGTCCATGATTACCGTCCATGAGTAGAGGTGTAATTTGAAACTCTGTAACTCCGAAACTATAACAGCCTGCCGTTTTATTCTTACATCAAAATATAGATAATAAAATTAGCTATAATAACAATGTAGCGGCAATTTCCAAAAATCTTAAATAAGCGAGATATTATGGATTTCCTGAACACCACGTCCATGATTACCGTCCATGAGTATAGGTGCAATTTGAAACGCTGTAACTCCGAAACTATAACAGCCTGCCGTTTAATTCTTACATCAAAATATAGATAATAAAATTAGCTAGAATACCAATGTAGCGGCAATTTCCAAAAATCTTAATAAGCGAGATATTTTGGATTTCCTGAACACTACGTCCATGTTGACCGTCCATGAGTATAGGTGCAATTTGAAACGCTGTAACTCCGAAACTATAACAGCCTGCCGTTTTATTCTTACATCAACATATAGATAATAAAATTAGCTATAATACCAATGTAGCGGCAATTTCCAAAAATCTTAAATAAGCGAGATATTTTGGATTTCCTGAACACTACGTCCATGTTGACCGTCCATGAGTATAGGTGCAATTTGAAACGCTGTAACTCCGAAACTATAACTGCCTGCCGTTTTATTCTTACATCAACATATAGATAATAAAATTAGCTATAATACCAATGTAGCGGCAATTTCCAAAAATCTTAAATAAGCGAGATATTTTGGATTTCCTGAACACCACGTCCATGGTTACCGTCCATGTGTATAGGATCAATTTGACACGCCGTAACTCCGAAACTATAACAGCCTGCCATTTTATTCATACATCAAAATATAGATAATAAAATTAGCTATAATGCCAATGTAGCGGCAATTTCCAAACATCTTAAATAAGCGAGATATTTTGGATTTCCTGAACACCACTTCCATGAGTATAGGTGCAATTTGAAACGCTGTAACTCCGAAACTATAGCAGCCTGCCGTCTTATTCTTACATCAAAATATAGATAATAAAATTAGCTATAATACCAATGTAGCGGCAATTTCAAAAAATCTTAAATAAGCGAGATATTTTGGATTTCCTGAACACCACGTCCATGATTACCGTCCATGTGTATAGGATCAATTTGACACGCCGTAACTCCGAAACTATAACAGTCTTATTTTTACATAAAGAATATAGATAATAAAATTGGCTATAATACCAATGTAGCGGCAATTTCCAAAAATCTTAAAATAAGCGAGATGTTTTGGATTTCCTGAACACCACGTCCATGATTACCGTCCATGAGTATAGGTGCAATTTGAAACGCCGTAACTCCGAAACTATAACAGCCTGCCGTCTTATTCTTACATAAGGAATATAGATAATAAAATTGGCTATAATACCAATGTAGCGGCAATTTCCAAAAATCTTAAATAAGCGAGATATTTTGGATTTCCTGAACACCACGTCCATGATTACCGTCCATGAGTATAGGTGCAATTTGAAACGCCGTAACTCCGAAACTATAACAGCCTGCCGTTTTATTCTTACATCAACATATAGATAATAAAATTAGCTATAATACCAATGTAGCGGCAATTTCCAAAAATCTTAAATAAGCGAGATATTTTGGATTTCCTGAACACCACGTCCATGATTACCGTCCATGAGTATAGGTGTAATTTGAAAAGCTGTAACTCCGAAACTATAAAAGCCTGCCGTTTAATCCTTACATCAAAATATAGATAATAAAATTAGCTATAATACCAATGTAGCGGCAATTTCCAAAAATCTTAAATAAGCGAGATATTTTGGATTTCCTGAACACCACGTCCATGATTACCGCCCATGAGTATAGGTGCAATTTGAAACTCTATAACTCCGAAACTATAATGGCCAGCCGTTTTATTATTACATCAAAATATGGATAATAAAATTAGCTATAATACCAATGTAGCGGCAATTTCCAAAAATCTTAAATAAGCGAGATATTTTGTATATCCTGAACACCACGTCCATGATTACCGTCCATGTGTATAGGAGCAATTTGAAACGCTGTAACTCCGAAACTATAACAGCCATCAGAACAGTTGGCAACGCTGTACGTCGGCTTCGTAAATGCACCTTTCCAACCACCTCCATGACCAAAACAACACCTCGTGTGCGAACTTTTCATCTTCCCCGAAAACTTTCCTGTTGCGACGTCACTCGATGAGAAAAGCGGGTCTGTAGGGCGACGGGAAGGGAGACGCACAAGGGAACGTGGCACCGTTCCAGATTATTCCCCTTTCAGCCATTTCTCCCTTCCTCCTCCCTCCCGGCGCGATGAATCGCCAGACGTTATGAAATTGCCACTATCTTTCCATTGTCTAATGCGGTAGCCGGGATACTAGTTTTAACGCTCCGGTAGATCGTTTAATCAGTGCGACTGTCTTTTTCCCGGGAAATGGTCCCGAGGGAGATGGGGAAATGTCGGGAAAAGTATCCGGGAGCAAACGAAACATGCGAGTGTAATGGTGAAAAGTGGGATGTTTAGATTAAGCGGGTCGTTGGATTGACTATTGAGTTATGCAAAGGTTATCTAAGCATCCCAATCTCCCTAAAACGATATACCCGATCAGAACTTCGTTAGCGATAAACAGAGGCTGGTTTCGCCTCCCTACGTAGACACTTCCAAAATATATAACCGACAGACCTGCATTCCACACCTACTCGCCGAATTCCCCTTCGATATAAAACATTCCTTCCATAAATCAATTTAAGACCCGTTAAAATCTCCTCGGGTTCCTCCTCCCCCCCTCCCCGACGTCCCGTACGACGTACGGGAAGACAGATGAACTTCCGGGATATTAATATCCCCGTGAATCCCCCCCGGGATGCCTTTTAAAAAGTTCGATTAGCGAACACCCGGAAAACCCGCCACTTTATACCTCTACCCCCTTAAGACGTGTTTTATGCCGGGAAGGGGTTGAGAGGAGTAGGGGTGGATTAAATCGTTAAAGGGGCGATGGATGTGTACGTAAACGATTCGGGGATACGTGCAATTAGGTCGTTGTTATGATTACGTCGGGGGTTTCCCTAGTGCGGTGAGATAGTTCGAAGGGTAGTTTCCCAGGGTCGGGAAGTCTATACCAACGTGTGTTGACGTGTTGAACTTTCACCGTCAATTTCATGACTTTAGTCGAGATCGATTGCAACGAATTTTATTTCGATGTGAGTAGTGACCGAGATGCGGACAGTTAAAAATTTTTGCAATGAAAACATTTACACGCGCGCTAGAGAAAAATGCAAGTTTTTAGTGGGGTAAAATCTTTAACTTACCGTCAGCATGAAGTCTGTTACGCTGTGGGGCACATACATGTATACCAACTGTATAGCAAAAATAACTAAACCGGCGGAAAGAGGGTGCAAAAACAAATTTACCTGTAAAGTCACTATACAGACCGTTTCTACAGAGTCGCAGGATGCTATAAACATAAGAGCGAAAGAGAGGCCATATATTTCTCGTTGGCTAAACACAGTACGAACTTTTGCGGTGTTGCTAGCTGGCGAAACATCACAGTCATCCGCTCCGCACACTGTACCGCATGTACTGGTCCGCATGTAGCCGTGGATGTTAACAGTCCATACATTCCGTGTGGAGTTACGTCACTTTGCCATAAGTTGACTGACATACGTCAGACATACATACATATGTCAGTGCGTAACTAGTGATAAATCAACTTGATTTACTCTTTTGATATTCCTAGGAATGTAAATGACAGTATTTACATTCCGTCGTCAAGGAAAAATAATACACGAATGTTATTTGCCATTTTCAAGCTACGTAACTATGCATATAAGAGCGATTTACGATAGCGGCAGCGTGAAAATAACTGTTATATAGATAGAAGAAGAGGAACGAAAGAGCTTATTACATGAGATACAATAGTCGAACACGTGGAATTAAGTGGGATTAAGTGGAATTAAGTGGAATCAAATTTAAATTACACCTACTGCATCATTTTTAAATCATGATTTTTAGACGTAACTTCTGGCTTAACAACTTACTACAATGGACTAATAAAACCTCGATAGAACTGTTCAGAGCAGCAACAAATAAGATAAGATGGGAAAATGTAATCGCCAACGTCCTTTAAGGATCAGGATAAGGATCTCTGGAGGAGAGCGAGCCTCCTTTTCGGGCTGCGTTTTAAACAATTACGTGTACAGTCTATAAAGCAATCGTCTTTGGTGTGATTCAGCCGTTTATTCTCCTGCATTGTCTGAGCTATAACAGCGTAACCGTGCGTACTTAAGGCCTCATCAAGCCCCTAAGCGTGACACTACGACGTCGCTGTGATATGTAATACATGTCGTGTCGATTTTGCGTGCTCAAAAAGCAAGAGTATATATATAACTTCAAAATTCGCTTTGAGAGCTGAAATTTCAGAACTCCCTTTCCTGAAAAGTCCTGTAATTCGAAGAGTCGATCTGGCGAGAAGAGAGGAGCCTTTACGTAACCTCTCGACTTGAGAGCGGCCCTCCCGTGTTACACAACCTCTCCCGTCCCTATTATCTTAACATATAAAACAATCTCTCATCGGGCGCCCCGACGACCCTCGAGCGGTCGCTTTTTTGTTCTCCCCTTCGAACGCATGGGGCTCCTTCTTCCCCGTCCAGGATTCCTCCCTTTTCTTCGTCCCGAAGTTTCCCTCTCGTCAGGTGCGGACCGCCGACGACGACGTCCTCCCCCCTTAAGGGGGTGACGTCAAGGCGTCGGGGCGTGCGCGATAAGGGTGTCACCCCTACCGACCACCCCACCACCCCCCCGCCCGTCCCTTCGGTCCCATGCATTCCTGGTCCGCACTGCATCAGTTTGCGGGACAATGGGGACCGACTCGCATACCTACCGTCTCTCCCTCTCCCGTGCCGATGGTGATCGGGAGAGTTGACAACTGTTGATTTGATCGATCACTGAGGGAACGTGACGACGACTTACCCTCCCCCCCCCCCGAACCTACGGCGAGAGGTTTCCACTCTCTGGTCGGGAGGAAAGGGGTACTTAAGTCGCGTTCCGTCGCTCAGTTGGGGGGAATTTCAGGCCTAACGACAAGTCCTGAACAAGTCGCTTTGTATTAAAAATATGATTCTAAATAGTGCTGTTCTAAAAGATTAAATTATTTGAATGATATTTTATATAAATTGAATTTAAAACTTAATTGAAGTTTACGGAAACACACTAAATGTGGTCTTTGATTGTATTAAAAATATGGATCCACTAGTACATTTATCAGAACGGTCACAGTCATTTTTTAAAGTTGTCAAATTTATAAATTTGTCAAAATTCGAAGCGAGAAAGTTTTTTTAATGTAAATTTCAACGAAAATATTAAACTGGCTACTGTGAGAGACAATTATTTCTTAAGATATGAGAAAAAAATAGTAATTTTATTAACCATTATTAACCATTTTATTAAACAATAATCAACTTTGAGGAGTTATATCTCAGAAACTAATGAACAAAATAGCAACTTGTTATATATACAAAGAAGCGTCTTTCCTAGTATTTTCCGGCTATGTTTTCAGAAGTTCATTTAACAAAAAATTCGCCGAGATAATCTATTTGTTTATAAGCAACCAAAACGACACAAACTTTAAACAATGACTGTGACCGTTCTAATAAATATTTTTTAATTCTGAAAAAAGCACATGAAAGCTTGTTCCCTCTTATATATGCTCAGCTAGTTTTGTTAAAATCTAATGGTGGAAAAAAATTTAAACAATTTTGAAAATTTTCAATATTTTTCGATTTTTCTGGATTGCAAAATTATTGTGCAAAATCTAATAAACCGATCGAAACGAAATTTACAGGATTCTGTTATTATAACTTCAAGATTTTCTACTCGTGATATGAAAGTCCTAACTTCATTCTAAAGTGCCTAAAATAATAAATTAAAAAACAACTTTTTTGGGCCGTTTTTTTGTTTATTGCTATTTTGCAAAACTGCTAATAAATTTTTGAATTTCTAACCTACGCCATATTATGTAAAAAGCAATTCTGCAACTTTTTTCTCTGTTCAACTTTCTTCTAAATTCAATACTTAAAAAGTTAGAAACAAAACAAGTCGGAAAAAACCATTTTCCAATTCCAATAAATTTCGATTTCTCTCCAAGACCCTCCACCTCAAAACAACGCCACGTGAAACACTTGTCGCCTTTACGCCCTACCCCAAAATTCAATTCTTTCTACACCTTTCCCTCCTGTTCCCTCTATTCCCATTAATTCACGATTAAAACTCGTGTCCGGACATCCGGGAGGCTTTCAATCAAAACCTATTAATAAATTGTGAAGTTGCGCGAAGTTTAAATTGAAAACGGAGACGCTGAGGGAACGGGAGAGAGAGAGAGAGAGAGAGAGAGAGGGAGAGAGGTGGGAGAAAATCTCGCCCTCCCTCTTTCATAATCATAATTCGGGAAGAGGAGGGGGCCCGATCGGATTTTTACAATGTCGAGAGGTCTTTCTTTATGAAGACGTACGAGCTTCCCTGATGGAAAGCGTGAAAAAGATAAGGGAGACGAGGAGAAAGCCGATTCAACAAGTTACGGCTTAAGAGAAGACACTTCTTAATCAAACCTTTATCGAAAAAGACCGAATTTCTCGACGTTGTCACCGCGACGGGTTTCGACCTGAGAGATCATCATCAGGCGACTCTCTCTCTCTTCTCGTGAATCGTTAAATTCGTATCAAATTTTGATAAACTTTGGTCAGTCGAGAAGTTCTGAAGGTCGCTATTAGACTCAGTGAGTACATATTTGATCCTTGCCCCCTTGCGTTCCCAACTTACTTTAGAGCGTATCACATGACGTTCACGTATCAGAAAGATCCGGAGGACCCCGGAAGGTCAGATAAACGGTACATCTCATTAGACGAAAATGTATAGGTTGAAGTGATAGAGTAGTTCAGGTAACAAGACTTCATCTTCATCATCTTCATCAAGCCCTTTATTGCGCCCAGTATTGAGCATAGGCCTCCATTCCTTTCCTCCAGTTCTCTCTGTTAGGTGCTGTTCTCGTCCATCCAAATCCTGCCACTCGTTTTATGTCATCATACCATCGCATAATTGGTCTTCCTCTTCCTCTCTTTCCTTTCCATTGTATCCAGCGTATTATTCGGCTATTCCATCTGTCGTCTGTAAGGGGGGCTATATGTCTTGCAAAATTCCACTTCAGGCTTGTGACTCTCTCCACTATATCTACGACCTTTGTTCTCTGTCTAATCCATTCGTTTCTCTTTCTGTCTCTTATTGTTACGCCTATCATAGCTCTTTCCATGGCTCTTTGTGTTGTCCTCAAATTATTCATCATTCTCCTTACGAGGGTCCAGGACTGTGCTCCATATGTTATCACTGGTACTACACACTGTTCAAATATTCTTGTTCTGAGGTATTGGGGTATCCTTAAATATATGACTTAATTTGCCAAATGCCGCCCATCCTAGTCCTCTTCTCCTTTCTATCTCTATCTCCTTGTTACCCTTTCCTATCTCTATTTGTTGTCCCAGATATATATATTCTTGAACATTTTCCAATATGTGCCCGTTGACTGTTATTTGTACTTGGTCTTGGCTCATTATCTTTGTTTTTGTTTTATTCATTTTTAGACCTATTTTTGAAGATTCTCTGTCTAGTTTGGAAAGCATTCTTTCAAGATCCATTTGTGTTGTCGGCGAATAGCACAATATCGTCTGCCAATCTTAAGTGTGATATTTTGGCTCCAGTTATGTTCAGTCCCACATTTCTCCATTCAAGTTTTTTGAAAATTCCTTCCAAAGCCAAGGTAAAGAGTTTTGGGGATATTGTGTCTCCTTGTCTGATACCTCTTTTGATTTCAATGCTCTTTGATATATATTTTTAAGAAGGTTCTTGTACCGATGGTCTATTCGCGCTTTGTCTAGTTCTTCAAATATTGCCCAATGTTCTACGGAGTCGAATGCCTACGGTTCTTGTTCTTGTTCTATGGTAACAAAACTACCTCTTGATAATCAGACGAAAATGTGTCGACCCTTACTTCGCCGGTTGTTTTGACAGGGTTATGGTTCCTTATTCAACTGCGTTTTACATGGCCAATATAGGTCTTGAAAAAATTTCGCGGGAGGGTCTTAAATTGTATGTTACGCCATTGTTTCTTAATCCCCAAAAACATCCCCCAAACGTACAAAGGAGGAGAACCACACTCGATCCAAATCGATTCCTGTCACTGACACGACTCGCCGTGTTGTACATACATATTTAGCCCAAAATAGCATTTTTGGATCTTGAATCCCACAACACATAATAGAGCCATACAATAATAGAACAATATCTCACACAAACACGCATTCCATGAATCAAACTACGACAGAGACGTTCAGATAAAGCCCTTTTGTGCTCCGGTGTACACCAAAACCACGTTTGATACGGTCCGTGCGAGGGCTTTTCGAGGAGAGTAAAGCGTCGCTATCGATATCGCCGAGTGTATAAGTTAAAGAGACGGGACAAAGAGGGAATGATAATAGACCTTAGGGAAGGTCGGGGCGTTGTAGGCTCGAGAGCTTTATTTTCTCGGTCTCCTACGTTAATTCGCCCGTTAGGATTCGTTTAGGGATAGACGAGCGGGGGCCGCTGGTTATCGATCAGGGAGATTCCCTTCCGTCTGAAGGAGTACTGATTAGACGAGACCGCAGGAGCGGGAGGAGGGAGGCTACGCATCTGAGCACGGCAGCGTTAGAGTAGGGTAGGTTTTCTCAGCAGTTTAGTCCTTACAAGCAAGTCTCGGATTATATGCAATTAAGTGCAATGTATTACAATATGAACGACCATACCTGACGGGTGTGAAGCTAAGCACACGCACAAATTTTATCAATCAATCAATCAAGCTGGCTATCCACTCAATGGATGTTGGCGACCACATGTTGGAAATAATCCCTGTCTCTGGCTGCGCTGATAAGCTCTTCTATCGTTCTTAATCTGGTCCAGTGTCTAATATTCCTTGTCCATGACATCAGTTTTCTTCCAATTCCTCTTCTGCGGTCTATTTTCCCTTCCAAAATGATTTGCAGCAACTGGTATCTGTCGTGTCTAAAAATGTGACCATTCAAAATCAGTTCCTTAAAGTGGCAATGAGCAGGACATGTTGCAAGACACAGAGAAAATTGGAGTGGACACATCACTAGATGGAGACCTTGGGGAGAACGAAGAAGTATTGGAAGACCACAACAGAGATGGTACGATGATCAGAAAAAATTCGCTGGGCTGAACTGGTACCAGAGAGCAGAAAATAGAAGTGTATGGTCAAACATGAGAGAGGCCTATATCCAATGGATAGAGGATGGCTGAAAAAAGAAAAGAAGAAGAAGAGGGTTATATTCAGGTCTCGATTTCTAAGAATTTTCTCATATCTTATCAACACTGTATCTCAATTCTGCATCTAATGTCTTTCTCCAAGTTCCAATCTGTGTGTACTCAACTTCCCAGATATTCATATTGCGCTACTCTTTCTACATTTCGATTATCAATCTTAATTTCGGCGTTTGCATAAAATTGTTTTTTCCTGCTGATTATCATAAATTTAGTCTTGTTGGCGTTTATGTTTATCCCGTACTGGTTGCTGTTTTCACTTAAACTGGTACACATCTGTTGGAGTTCTTCAATATTATTAGCAATAAGGACAGTGTCATCTGCATATCGGATATTTGAGATTGGTACTCCGTTCACTTTTACTCCCATTTCCTGAACTTCAAAAGACAAATTTTATAGTCCGGGAAAAATTGATAGGTACCAGATAAAAACGCGCATATAAAATTTGGTTGATGACACATGACAAAGAAGATATGAAACACTATCCACGATGTTCTTATAATGTTAAAAATTGATGCCGGGGACAATAGATGCATGCAAATAGATCAGAATATAGGACACAGGAGATCCAGTGGAGCATGCAGAACTCTAAAATTTGAAAACAACTTGTTGTGAGTATTGCTTTTTAAGGTAGTTACCTTCTGATTTTTAATGTTCCTCGTTCATGTAGTGCGAGCCTGAGGATGGCTTCTATGAAGCCGAAACCTCATCTTTAAATAAAGCAGTTGGTTAAGACTTGGTGTTTTCCTTTGGTTAAACTCTAAAATTATTGAGAACGGACAGAATAGAAACAGCACCCATCGGCCTTATATCGCAAAGCGAGTGCATGTATCATTATAAGAAATTGTTTACTGAAGATCGTTCAGAATTTATAACAGAGAATGAAAATGAGAGTGATAACTTAGAACTTTCATTCACAGAAGGACATTCAATTATAGAAAAAGAAGTGAGAAAGGTTCTATGAAGAATGGACCAAAAGAAATTTCCACAGAACTTCTAATAAATGTACCATACCTACTATTCCAACTTCTCACATTCGTCTTCTGCTTTTCGAGAGGCGAACAATTACCCACTGAGATAGTCAAGTACCATCAAGAACCATGTTCGCCCTGAAGAGAGCCTCGCACGAGCCACCCCTCCAAGCCTCCTGGGGACTAGTGTGAGCATCGACCTTTAAACACCAATTTGCTTTTGCCCCTTATTTCTCACTACACCCAACGAAAACATCGGAATATCTACAGAGGGAAGTTGACAAGATGGAAGAGCGGGCGAAGAAATGGAAGATAAGGATCAACCCGGAGAAGATAAAAGTACCGAACATGAAAATCAAAGTGAGAGACAAGGAAATCGAATGGAGCAACGACGTCAAATATCTAGGAATACACATCGACAAGAGACTAAACATGGGGAAAACATATCAAGGAGGCAGCGAAAAAGGCCAAGCAGAGACTAAACCAACTGGGACCAATGATAGGACGAGGAAGCAAGCTACAACTAAGAGTAAAGAAGAGGATCTATGAAACAAGCATCAAGCCAATTATATTACACGGAGCAGCAGCATGGGGAAAAACAGCGGACACCAACATCAATACGCTAGAAGTGATACAGAACCGTGCAATGAGTAAGATGAAAGACGCACCATGGTACATGAGGAACGAGCAACTACAGAGGGACTTAGGGACGAAAACCATCAGGAAGGAAATCAGGGACATGACGAGGAAGACAATAAGAAGAATGGAGACGCACCAAAACCCGCTAATAAGGAAGAGACAGCGAAGAAGGCAAAGCAGAGACTAAGCCAACTGGGACCAATGATAGGACGAGGAAGCAAGCTACAACTAAGAATAAAGAAGAGGATCTATGAAGCAATCATCAAGCCAATTATATTACACGGAGCAGCAGCATGGGGACAAACAGCGGACACCGACATCAAGAAGCTAGAAGTGATACAGAACTAGGCAATGAGGAAGATTGCGGACGCATCATGGTACATTAGGAACGAGCAACTACAGATGGACTTAGGGACGAAAACCATCAGGAAGGAAATCAGGGACAGGACGAGGAAGACAACAAGAAGAATGGAGACGCACCAAAACCCGCTAATAAGGAAGAGACAGCGAAGAAGGCAAAACAGAGACTAAAGCAACTGTGACCAATGATAGGACGAGGAAGCAAGCTACAACTGAGAATAAAGAAGAGGATCTATAAAGCAAGCATCAAGCCAATTATATTACACGGAGCAGCAGCATGGGGACAAACAGCGGACACCAACATCAAGACGCTAGAAGTGATAGAGAACCAGGCAATGAGTAAGATGAAAGACGCACCATGGTACATGAGGAACGAGCAACTACAGAGGGACTTAGGGACGAAAACCATCAGGAAGGAAATCAGGGACAGGACGAGGAAGACAACAAGAAGAATGGAGACGCACCAAAACCCGCTAATAAGGAAGAGACAGCGAAGAAGGCAAAGCAGAGACTAAACCAACTGGGACCAATGATAGGACGAGGAAGCAAGCTACAACTAATAATAAAGAAGAGGATCTATGAAGCAAGCATCAAGCCAATATTATACGGAGCAGCAGCATGGGGACAAACAGCGTACACCAACATCAAGAAGCTAGCAGTGATGCAGAACCAGGCAATGAGGAAGATGAAGGACGACTCATGGTACATGAGCAACTACGGAGGGACTCCATCAGGAAGGAACTCAGGAAGGACAGGACGAGGAAGACAATAAGAAGAATGGAGACGCCCCAAAACCCGCTAATAAGGAAGACCATCGACTACGACGAAGAGGAAAATTCAAAAGTGAAGAGACCAAGACTAGCGCTTCTAGCATCGGAGGACGACGAATAAGGAAGAAGAAACAAAAGAGCACAAGATAAGAAGAAGACCAGAATAGGGAGACATGAGAAGAACAAAGAAGACTAGAGGGAAACAAAGATAAGAAATAAAAGGGAAAAGAAGCAAGGGGCACACAGCCCGGCTTTGGAAGATAAAAAGGGTACCCAACGGCCACTTGTTTCGCATTTTTGCCCCCTTTATGTGTCATTTCGTCTTGCCGCCCCTTGACACGGGCACATTCACTCTCTCCCCTGTACGTAATTGATAAACATTTTTAAATTCGTTACGTTCTCTTTCTGAGCTACCACCCCCAACCAGTGCACCCCTCTGGGCCTTAGGCCATGACAATATATCGTATTTGTACAAAAAAGGTGACAGCAAATTGTGCTTATTATAGAGCACTTAGTGGGGTAAACTCCAATTTGAGATTATATGGAAACATTATTAAAGCAAGAATAGAACAGCAAATTAATGACATAGAAAAGCCTATGATAGTAAACTGTGGTCTGCAATGTCGGAAAGTGGTGTGAGTAACCTTAACGTACAAGTTGTCAAAAAATTTATATACTAATATGTCAAGTATTATTGAGTTCTGAAGCAAATAATCGAAATCCAAAGGTTTCAATTGCTCAGATGCTCAGACCTTGTTCAAGATATACTTGAACTCTACGTTAGAAAAAATAACAAAATAACAAAATGGTGTATAAATATATGCTTACAAAAGTCCTCAGAGGGCAGCTGGTACAGGGCTCGCTTCACTGGGAGCATCTCTCCTCGCAAAAGGGCAGCAGGCGAGCACGAAATTAGACGGGCAGCGCCCGTCAAGGGCAGTACTTGATACTTGGTACGGAAACTTGGTAGTAATGGACATGTAGCCTTTCGAATGAATTTGTTATAAACTTTGTAAAATATTATTGTAATACTAAAAGCGTACCAAAATTTCAAAGTTACGAGTTCGATTATGTAATTCCTTCGGTACCGAAAAAAAGAAAAGAAACAACACACACAGCCGTAGCTGTCTGTTATTGCATCGCATGCTATATTCCCTCGACGCCCCTCGATCCGGTATTTCCCATTACGAATTCAGACAAACAAAATCTCGCAACAGCATCAGGACGCGATCCCCTTCCCCGAGACCGACACGCCGAAATGGGATTGGATTTTTCTCTCGCCATCAGGACCAATTTCCCGTCTGTGAAATTTTCGGAAAGGGGGCGAAATAGGGAGGGAGAGTCGCCCCCGTCTGTCCGGAATTTTCCGCGGATCCGGCACACGATGTGAGCGTTATATATGAGTGTGGTACCGTCTCGTTCAGACGTTTGACGGCGGTCCGTCAAAGCTTGATAATCGATCGCGCCCTTGGATGGATCGCTGATATACCTATCTATTTATGGACGGAATCGGGGTTGTGAATATCGGGAGGAATATTTTATGTGGTTTTGCTTGTTTTTAACGGAAAACGTAAAAGGAGACTTCAATCAAACGATGCAAAGGTTATCCTTATAGATAATTTATGAGATAAGTACGGCAAACTGTAGGCTCTACAGTCGCAATCTTTTATTTTGAAGAGCGTTGTCGATTTCAAGAGTATGACGCGCCTGTCATTGGGTCATGTGTTTATGAAAGTGCCTAAAAGAAGGTTATTGGCTCAAATTATATCTTTTAAATTAAACTGCAATTAATTATGAATCGCCCATCACAAATCCCATCAAAATCTAAGCACTAGATCTCGGTTAATTTTTTTTATTACTTATTACACTATATTTACAAATTCGAAATGATGGAAACATATCTTGGTGAAACTTCAGTTTATTTCATAAAAATAGACCAAAAATTATATTGAACGTTATCAGATGATAAGATGGTAAGCAGGTATTACTGCGGAAGAAATGTTCTTCGTCACTTCCAAGGGTGGTGGAAATAGGGGTGAAATATGATCAATTTAGAGTTTTAATTGAAATTTGTAATACTTTAGTTTTCCCCTTAAAATTTATTAACTAAATCATTTCTCTATATGTCACCTGAAAAAAAAAAACAACTGCACGGCCGTCAAGGGGGTGTAATAGGGGTGGAAGTAAAGTTGATCGTTCTAGATTTCTTATTGACATTTTTAACACTCCGGTTTTCCTTTAAAAACTTCGTAAATAAATAAATTCGCCATATGTCACCCTTTGCACAACAATCAGAGGGTGTTAATAGGGGTGGAAGTCAGGTGGATCGCTCTAGATTCCTTATTTAAATTTGTAACAATAATCTTCCACTTAAAATTTTTTAAATAAATCATTTGGCAATATACCAACTAAAAAAAAAACCTTTGCACGGCCGTCAGGGGTGTGTAATAGGGGTGGAAATGAGGTTGATCGTTCTAGACTTCTTATTGAGATTTGTAACTTTCACAACTTATTTGCAAATTTCGTGAAAATCCGGGTGGTGTAAAATCCCATTATTATTTTCACAAAATTACAAATCCATTGTTAACGATGTTATTCGCTCATTTCCGGTATATTTACATCAAATTCGTTTCATTCCCAAGTAAGATTCAGCGATCAGATCGCACGTCCGTAATGTCGGTCGTTTACACACAACCATTTCTACGTTTAGATGGTATTCCAACATGGCGGAAGTCGGAAAATGTATCTTTTTTAAACCGTTTTTTCCGTTATTTGCCCACATTTATTCAGGAAATTTACATGCGAACTTGTAATGGGATGGTCAAAGTTTATTATTATCGCTAAAGAAAATATTTCATTTTAATTTATTTTTATTCTGATCATTTTATAGGGGGCGCTAAAGTCGCCTCCTTCAAAATTACGTTGACCCATGGCACAGAGTTAATCTTGAAAATTGTCCCTCTGTAACTAAAAATGAAAAGAGCATGGATAAGAAGAAAGGTCGATTACATCGTAATTCACCACCTTTTTATAAAACATCAATTTAAATATAAAATTGCGGCTATACGAAAAAAATATTTTTTACGGTTTACTTTTGAAATATTTAAAACTTCTTTAAAAAACTTCTTCTAAAACTTTAAAATTTAACTTTTATTTTGTAACACAATAATTGGTTAATCAGCTATCCCTGGTCCGTAGATGATATTTACCGGGTTGGTACCAACTGACTCTACAAAACCAATACCGAATACTCTACTCACTTACCACCCTTCGAAGTGGATGAAACTACCCCTATTTCAAAATTACAACAATAAATTTAAATGAACGACTTGCGAATTGAGTGCCGGGATGATATTCACAGGGTAGATAGCAACTGCCTCTACAAAACTACTATCGATTACCCTACCCACCTACTACACGTCGAAGTGGGTGAAACTACCCCTATTTCAAAATTACAACAATAAATTTAAATGAACGACTTGCGAATTGAGTGCCGGGATAATATTCACAGGGTAGCTAGCAACTGCCTCTACAAAACTACTATGGATTACCCTACCCACCTAACACACGTCTAAGTGGGTAAAACTACCCCTATTTCAAAATTACCTTAATACATTTAAATGAACAACTTGCGAATCGAGTGCCGAGATGATATTCACAGGGTAGATAGCGACTGCCTCCACAAAATCACTGTCGATTACCCAACCCACTTACTACACGTCGAAGTGGGTGAAACTACCCCTATTCCAAAATTACAACAATAAATTTAAATGAACGACTTGCGAATCGAGTGCCGGGCTGATATTCACAGGGTGGATAGCAACTGCCTCCACAAAACTACTATCGATTACCCTACCTACCTACTACACGTCGAAGTGGGTGAAACTACCCCTATTTCAAAATTACCTTAATACATTTAAATGAACAACTTGCGAATCGAGTGCCGAGATGATATTCACAGGGTAGATAGCGACTGCCTCCACAAAATCACTATCGATTACCCAACCCACTTACTACACGTCGAAGTGGGCGAAACTACCCCTATTTCAAAATTATACTAATAAATTAAATGAACGACTTGCGAATCGAGTGCCGGGATGATATTCACAGGGTGGATAGCAACTGCCTCCACAAAACTACTATCGATTACCCTACCTACCTACTACACGTCGAAGTGGGTGAAACTACCCCTATTTCAAAATTACAACAATAAATTTAAATGCACGACTTGCGAATCGAGTGCCGGGATGATATTCACAGAGTAGATAGCAACTGCATCCACAAAACCACTATCGATTACCCTACCCAACTACTACACGTCGAAGTGGGTGAAACTACCCCTATTTTAAAATTGGATCAGTAAATTTAAATTTTAAATGAACGACTTGGTAACCGTAGTACAGCGTTTCTTAACCTAGTTCAGTCTTCAGTCCATGGACCCCTAGAAAATCCAGCACAATTTCAAGGAACTCCTTAACAAAAAAACACAAATAAATTTTGGACAATTTATTTTAGTACTGCAAAAAAATAACTTTTTCACAAAAATTAAAAATACTGTATTAATGTGAGGGTTGCTGCTGCGTTTTTGCAACTAAATTAGTACTAATATTTGGGTTGATATTATTACGTAGTTGTAAACTCGAACCGTATTCCAATTGTAATGTGTTTCTGTATTTGTTTTTGATATATAAAAGAGAAGAGAATGCCTTTTCACAGAGGTATGTGGAAGAGAAAAGCAGAAAATGTTTCACTGCTTCTTCTGTTATTTCTTTATATATTTTTTTTAATTTATCCAAAAACGTGATGAGGAAGATTCTTTGAAATCACGTTTTAAAGCTGAATCACATGATATTTTCTTTAACGACAGAAGGTTGTCCAGATTCCCTAAGTTGCCCATGGTAAATGTAGACCAGAAGAAAACACAGTTTTCGCCAACCAATTTTTTTTAATGTTTTAATAAAATTATTTGGGGAAGACTTTGTGTTTTCTTCTATATTTTCTTAATATTATTAATTTAAATATCCATAGATAAGACGACGGACCCCCATACACATACTCGCGGACCCCCGGTTAAGAAACATTGCCGTAGTAAGAGAGTCGAAAACGCGCGTGCGCTAAAAGTGCTACAACTTTATTATTTTTTTGAATTCCTTTATAAAATTTTAGGTGGTGAATCTTGAAGGTGTAAAGAATCGAAATGTGTAAAAAACAAAAAAAAAGAGATATTTTCCAAAAACATTTCCGGTACTATAGTACCATAAGATCATTTAAATTTATAATTAGAGTAAGCTATGATTTTTAAATTAGGTTGGCAACACCAACTGTTGACAGTTTCATTTGAACTGTCAAAGTGACGCTCCAAAATGTTTAATTTAGAGCATAATATTTTTGTTACGGAGAGTTATTTTTAAGAGTGCCGAACGGTAAGAAAATGGTGAATGGAAGCATATTCCATACAACGGTGCGTACATGATTTCCAAAATACATTCCCTAATTTTCCCCTTGAACACCCAAAATTGGTTCAGCAAATCTATCAATGTGTGGAGAAATTTCGTAATGTGGGGACTGTTGGTCGAAAAGCTGGTAGCGGAGCCCCCAAAAAAAGGACACCTGAGGTTGTGGCAGATGTTGCAGCACGAATGGAACAATCTCTTGAAAAATCTCTCCGCAGGCTATGCACAGGAGACTGAACTTTCTTATGGAACTTGCCAAAAGATCTTAAAAAAAGATTTAGATCTTCATCCATATAAAATAATGGCTGTTCAAGAGCTTTTCCCAAGAGATTTTGGTGTTCGAATGGAATATTGTCAATAGTTTTTAAATAACTTGAATGATAACAACATTTTGGATCTTACGTTTTTTCCGACGAAGCATGGTTCCATCTTTCTGGATATATATAAACAAACAAAACACGCGTATTTGGTCCACAGAGATCCCCATGAGTTTGTTCAATCTTCTCTTCATCCGCAGAAAATTGGTGTTTGGCTAGCAGTCTTCAGAAGACGCCTATTTGGCCCCGTAGGGACTATCAACGCTGAGAGATATCGGAATAATTTACTTGAACCGTTTTTCCAAAATCTTTATGACGATGAACTCTTGCCTGGGTACTTTCAACAGGATAATGCTACAGCTCACAAGACAAGGCAAACCATGGAAAGAATTCGCGAGATTTACGATGATCGAGTCGTGGGATTTCTCCCCCGAAGTCCTGATTTGTCTATCCTAGATTATTTCATTTTCACATACCTTAAAAATACCGTTTTTAAGAATAATCCCCAGAAACTTGAAGAACTGCAAGGGGCAATTGTTAACGCATGCAACACTGTGACTGTTCAAATGTTGGAAAATGCCTTTGAAAATATGAAACGGCGAGTTAACAGTTGTATCCAAGCAAGAGGAGAACACTTTGAGCATTTTCGTTATGTTTCAATAAAACTGCATTACTTTCTAGTGCTTCATTTCCTTTCAATCTCAACCACTGAACTGAAAAACCTTATAGGTCAAAATAATTATCAAAATGTTTACATAACCTCTAATTTCTTCTTCTAGTTTCGTTGGCCTCCGCTGCCATGGCGATTCAGCCAAGGACTCCAATTAATAGAGTCAGTTTAAAGGATTTAAATTAGATAGCTAGGGTATTAAGGACAAGGATTAAATTTGCATATGCGAGAAAGTGAGGTAATTACGAATGTGATTGAGTTTTTTGGGGGTTTTTAAAGAGGACATCGAAGACAGAAAGTGGCTGTGGGATGTGAAGATCATGAGAAATACGTTGAAGTAATTGTGACCTGTTCTCAGCCAACAATGGGCAAGCCAAAAGAATATGTTGACGGTCCTGTATCTCTCCACAACCGCAGAGAGGAGAGTCCGCCATTTTGATTTTGTATAAATGAGATTTTGATAAAATGTGTCCAGATCTAAGTCTGCATAAGGCAGATATTGAATTTCTAGGACCATTACCGATGTCGACAAACCAAGGCTTTTTATATGGACTGAGAATAGATTTACCAAAAGATCTTCCTCTCACCCTTATCCATTCAGAATAAATCTGAGACCAAGTTAACCAAATATGTTGTTTAACCCTAGGAAGGAAGTCTGAAAAATGTGCTCTGGGTGTAGCGAACGAAGGTATTCCCCTACCAACGTTGGCCAGTTTGTCAGCAGTCTCATTGCCTAGAATGCCTGTGTGACCAGGGATCTAAGCTAAGTGAACGTTTATCTCTCTTTTGCGAAATCAAGAATGAGTTCTTTAACAGAGATAGCATGATGGTCTGAGACGGAAGGGAAATGCTTCGAAACTATTTTGGAGATAGCAGCTTGAGGGTCTAGGAAAATAATCCAATCGCTCCCGTTATGATACTCAATAAGGCTTGACCGCAAACGTTTCGGCGGAACATATGGGGAAGTAATCAGGATAACGGAGACTCAAGTTTTTGAAGGACTTAGGAAAGTAGATACCCCCACCAGTGTCTCCCAGGGAGCCCTGAGCTCAGTATAAACTACCTCATAGGAAGAGAGACTAGACTCCATGTATAAGAGAAAGTCCTCTCTATTGTCTATATTCTCCTTAAATGGAAGGGATAACACCGGAATTTCTTTAATGGCCGAAAAAGGAGCACACATAACAAGGAATACAACTGGAGCACTGCAAGTTGGGGAGGTCCTGAGCCAGGAAACGGAAGGCTTAAACAATCCAAGAGTTGTCCATATGCTTCTTGGCTGAGGAGAGGCTCTTGATAACCTCTAATTTACACAGCGAGTCACTTTGACAATTCAAATGAAACGAGAGTAGGCTATGGGAGTTGGTGTCGCCAACCTAATTTAAAAATCATAGCCTACTCTGATTATAAATTTAAATGATCTCATTGTACCTTAAACTTCATAACTCGTCGAGATTTTTGATCGGGACGACACACGTGCCCCAAAATCGTCGCACTTCGACCGGGAGGAGGGGTAAAAAGTGCGCATCGTCCTCCCGCAAAACCGCCGCGCCCCTCCCGGACTATAAAACTCCGGAGCGGCGGCGGAAGTCCTCGGGAGTTCCGTTCGACTCCCTTCGTGGGAGTTCGAGCGACTGCAGTGACGACGACGACGACGTCGACGTCGACCACCACGACGACGGCGGAGGCGAGGAGGACTCCCGTGCGTTACAACACACATTATACACTCACACATTATACACATACCTACATGCTTACACACGAACACACATACATATACACGCAACTCCCTTCCTCCCTCAGACTCTCCCGCCTCGGATGCGGAGCTCGCACGCGGATCAGTCCGGACCGGCGAACGAGCGTGAGGTTATGATCGGGTCCGTCCGGGAGTTCTACCAAAGTCGCCATCGGCAGTTCCGCCGCAGCTCCGATTAAACAAACGGTCGATTAAAACGCAGTGATGTGCCGGCACCGACGATAACCCCTTTAATTACCTGACACGTTAATTCGCCGATCGCGTATATCGATCACGTGCGTGTGTATCATACCTGCAACTCCTCCTGGAGAGGTTAGTTCGCATTCCCTCCTCCTCCTCCTCCTCCTTCCTGCGACGGCGGTGGTGCATTTTGAAGCGGTGCCAAGAACGGTCCGGGGGGTGCGAGGCGACGAGGGATGCGGCAGTCGCGTTCGTCCGCATCCCCCTTGCCCAAAAATCCGCGATTGTTACGTAATAATAATTTCTCTCCTGCATTACCATTCCCTCATATCTTGCGAGTTGACCGTTCTTCAGGATTATTCGCCCTTCTGTGCGCGCCTCTGTTCGGTTTTATTTTCGAAGTAGCTGACACACTCACACACTCACACTCCACATACTCATTTAAATCCGCGTAAATATAGATTTTGAGAGAAGTTTGTCGCGACAATTTTTCCGATATTTTCGCGTTAGATTGTGCGGCGAGTGAATGTATATCAATAATATTGCTCGTTTTCGGTAGGGCTTTCTGCGTACACGCTACGTATACTGAGTGTTCCCGAAGGTACGTACAGAGTTAAGGGATGGTTCCTTGTACGCCACTGTCCCGCTGTGTGTGTGGCCAATCAATCACTTATCGCGGCTATAACGCTTTGTATCTTTTCCTATTCACGTAACGTACGAAATAAATTCGTTCGTTGTTAACGGTCGAAATATATTAATCGCATGTTGATTTTAGTCCGCAGTAGTGTAAATAATCCAGTAGGTAGATACGTTTGCCAACGTCTTGTCGCATCGGTTCTTAAATTTATTCTGACGTTGTGTAGTCGCATACCGATAAACAGACAGCTTGCTTGCTTAGGCAGCTCGTGTCGATTTTCATATACCTATTCCTGTTTAACATTTCTCAATGAGGTTCGAGTCATAGCTCCTGACAAGCTATTTCAATGCTCCTGTTTAGTTTCCTAAGTGAAAGTACTGCGTTATGATTTTAGTCATTGAGAATCTGTGTTAGTGTGAATAATTCTTTGCTGTCTGTTATGTCCCAGTTATGTCCTAGTATTTTTTTTCTTTTCCCTTTCATAACATTCTACACCATAACCACAGCAATGCAATGCATGGTATTGGAATAAATTATGTGTTTTCTCGCTAAATCTATATTCGCTAGATTACCTACTTTTATTTTATTGCTCATTTATTTCATATCAAACTGAGCCACAGCAAAGCGTGGCCGGGTGACGGCTAGTTTTAAATATTTTTTAATACTTTGCTGTGTGTCATGTTGTGTTCTGGTATTGTTTAAATATTTTTTCCATTATGTCACACACTCAGAATTGTATTTCTGAAGTAAACTAAATTTCATAGTCATTGGCAAGCTAGCCTGGATCGGTTATACCAACTCTCTGCTTTAGTCTTCCTAAATGAAAGTACTACGTTAAGATTTCAAGTCAAATCGTGGTCAATTTGAGAATTTGTAATAGTGTGGATAATTCAATAAGTACGATTGCTAACGTCTTGTCGCATTACCTCTGACGCAATAGGTTCTTAAATTTATTCTGACGTTGTGTAGTCGCATATCGATAAACAGACAGCTTGCTTAGGCAGCTCGTGTCGATTACCTATTCCTGTTTAACATTTCTCAATGAGATTCGAGTCATAGCTCCTGACAAGCTATTTCAATGCACCTGTTTAATTTCCTAAGTGAAAGTACTGCGTTATGATTTTAGTCATTGAGAATCTGTGTTAGTGTGAATAATTCTTTGCTGTCTGTTATGTCCCAGTTATGTCCTAGTATTTTTTTTCTTTTCCCTTTCATAACATTCTACACCATAACCACAGCAATGCAATGCATGGTATTGGAATAAATTATGTGTTTTCTCGCTAAATCTATATTCGCTAGATTACCTACTTTTATTTTATTGCTCATTTATTTCATATCAAACTGAGCCACAGCAAAGCGTGGCCGGGTGACGGCTAGTTTTAAATATTTTTTAATACTTTGCTGTGTGTCATGTTGTGTTCTGGTATTGTTTAAATATTTTTTCCATTATGTCACACACTCAGAATTGTATTTCTGAAGTAAACTAAATTTCATAGTCATTGGCAAGCTAGCCTGGATCGGTTATACCAACTCTCTGCTTTAGTCTTCCTAAATGAAAGTACTACGTTAAGATTTCAAGTCAAATCGTGGTCAATTTGAGAATTTGTAATAGTGTGGATAATTCAATAAGTACGATTGCTAACGTCTTGTCGCATTACCTCTGACGCAATAGGTTCTTAAATTTATTTTGACGTTGTGTAGTCACAGTACAGCTTGCTTAGGCAGCTCGTGTCGATTTTTATATTCTTATTCCTGTTCAACATTTCTCAATGAGATTCAAGTCATAGCTCCTGACAAGCTATTTCAATGCTCCTGTTTAGTTTCCTAAGTGGAAGTACTGCGTTATGATTTTAGTCACTGAGAATCTGTGTTAGTGTGAATAACTCTTTGCTGTCTGTTATGTCCCAGTTATGTCCTAGTATATTTTTTTCTTTTCCTTTTCATAACATTCTACACCATAACCACAGCAATGCAATGCATGGTATTGAAATAAATTATGTGTTTTCTCGCTAAATCTATATTCGCTAGATTACCTACTTATATTTTATTGCTCATTTATTTCATATCAAACTGAGCCACAGCCAGCGTGGCCGGGTGACCGCTAGTTTTAAATATTTTTTAATACTTTGCTGTGTTCTGGTATTGTTTAAATATTTTTTCCATTATGTCACACACTCCGAATTGTATTTCTGAAGTAAACTAAATTTCATAGTCATTGGCAAGCTAGCCTGGATCGGTTATACCAACTCTCTGCTTTAGTCTTCCTAAATGAAAGTACTACGTTAAGATTTCAAGTCAAATCGTGGTCAATTTGAGAATTTGTAATAGTGTGGATAATTCAATAAGTACGATTGCTAACGTCTTGTCGCATTACCTCTGACGCAATAGGTTCTTAAATTTATTTTGACGTTGTGTAGTCACAGTACAGCTTGCTTAGGCAGCTCGTGTCGATTTTTATATTCTTATTCCTGTTCAACATTTCTCAATGAGATTCAAGTCATAGCTCCTGACAAGCTATTTCAATGCTCCTGTTTAGTTTCCTAAGTGGAAGTACTGCGTTATGATTTTAGTCACTGAGAATCTGTGTTAGTGTGAATAACTCTTTGCTGTCTGTTATGTCCCAGTTATGTCCTAGTATATTTTTTTCTTTTCCTTTTCATAACATTCTACACCATATCCACAGCAATGCAATGCATGGTATTGAAATAAATTATGTGTTTTCTCGCTAAATCTATATTCGCTAGATTACCTACTTATATTTTATTGCTCATTTATTTCATATCAAACTGAGCCACAGCAAAGCGTGGCCGGGTGACGGCTAGTTTTAAATATTTTTTAATACTTTGCCGTGTGTCATGTTGTGTTCTGGTATTGTTTAAATATTTTTTCACTTATGTCACACCCTCCGAATTGTATTTCTGAAGTAAACTAAATTTCATAGTCATTGGCAAGCTAGCCTGGATTGCTTATACCAACTCTCTGCTTAGTCTTCCTACATGAAAGTACTGCGTTAAGATTTCAAGTCAAATCGTGGTCAATTTGAGAATTTGTAATAGTGTGGATAATTCAATAAGTACGATTGCTAACGTCTTGTCGCATTACCTCTGACGCAATAGGTTCTTAAATTTATTCTGACGTTGTGTAGTCGCATACCAATAGATAGCTTGCTTAGTAGGAAAGGCTACGAAAAACACAATGTTGATATTTTGTTTCACAGATATCTTAAAGTTTTAAATGGTAGGAAGATCACTGTATGACCATATACAGCTAGAATGTCCCTATTTTTTTTATAAACAATATTTCACAAGGTGTGAAAATCGATTTTTTCCTCATAGAATTTTCTGGTTGCATTTTAGAGAAAAGTGGATCTAAAAGAAAGTTGTAGAGATTAAAAAGACGGTTGATTGGGTTTTTTATAAATTAAAATCGATAAATAAGCAATTGAATTATTAGCAAAAAACCATCGATTTTTCAGTATTCTATAAATGTTCATAACTTTTGCAATAATAGTGACAAGTGAAATGTAATACACGAACTATGAAGCATTTAGGGGTCTTTATAAGAGTGCAAAATTTCAGCCAGATCGGTTTATTAGTATACGAGATATCTTATTTATTTATCCCAGAGACTCAATGTTTAAACAATTAAGCTTGCCTAGGCTACAATCCTAGAGATATTGAATAAAGCGGAATAGTTTCCTTGAATGCCGAACTAGAAGTTAAGTTTGAAAAACAACTTATTTTTAATGAAATTGTTGTTAAAAAAATAATTAGATAAAGGGGCTATTTTTTTTGCTTATTAACAAATTGAATAACTTTTTTATTTATTGTTACACACGTTTCCAATAAATTGCATTGAAAAGATGATAAAAAAAGCTTTCATTAAAAAAAAAACAAAAGGTTCTACGACCAATAGAAGCCGAGATAGCAATTTTTTTTAAAAATTATATCTTTACTATTTATAAATATTAATAGCCGAAATTTTCACCAATTTTAAATAAAGGCCTAAATTTTATCATAGGATTTATAAATTTAATATCTAGGCACCTTGAAACAAGTTATAGCCCTTTAATGTTAAGGTTTTCGTTCAAGTCCATATTAACATCTAACCTATTTTCACCGCCTTGGAAAATTGGAAAATCCCGGAAAATTCAATAGATACAAATATCAGAATCTTTTTACAATTTAAATTCTACTATTTTACAACAAAGTCTTTGTTTTTTTTTATATTTTTTATAAGAATAACATTTTTTCATCGCTCTAGAAAATCCCGGAAAATTCAATTTAATACAAAACTACTAAAAATACCATTTAAAACTTACAAATAACTGTAGAACAAAATACCGTGAAAACTATGATTTTTCAGTATGTAGCATGGGCTATATATAGGTAGCTCATGTCGATTTTGATATATTCAGTTCTCGTTGAGGGTCAAGTTATAACTTCTCGCAAGCTATTTCAATACTTCTTAAAAGCTCTTCAGTCTTTTTGAATGAAAGTACTGCGTTAAGATTTTAGTCACTTTGAGAATCTGTGTCGATAATGTGGATAATTGTTTCTGTCTGTCTGTTATGTCCTAATTATGTCGTACTATTTTGTAGTTGCATACTTCAGATAACCAATAGACAGTTATTGGTATTACTTTGTGAGTATTTCAATTACTATGAGGTTCGGGTCATAGCTCCTGGCAGGCTATTTGAATACTTCTTATTGGTTACCGTTCAATATTCTTAAGTGTAAGTACCGCGTTAGGATTTCAAGATTGCAATTGTTAACTTGTCGCATTATCTCAGTCGCAATAGGTTTTTGAATTTACCCCGACGTTGTGGAGTTGCACATTTCAGATAACCAATAGCTTTTTGTCTTTGCCGTTACTATAATAAATCCACCGAGAAGAAAACTTCCATGAAACACAAACGTCAAAATTCAAAGCGCGGGAACCAGCTAGCGAATAAGTACAGGGTCACATTAAGAATGATCGCCTTGACTATAATTAATCTTTTACTAAGAATGTTCATTTCTTTCTTTTCTGTATACATTTAAAATAATGGTTTTCTCCCCGCAGCTTAAGTATGTTCCAGGTCTCTTCCAGAATTGCAATAGATCACGGAAATATGTTTATACAAATTTATATCAAAAACCTGAATAACAATAGCGATACGTTAAAATAAACCATCAACTAAAAGTCCACTATCACCGTCAACGCCTTACCTGAACGCTTGTACACGGACAACCATAGATCAGACAACTAAATTGTTAATTTTACTGAACCGACTCTGTACATCAACAATTCCCGCCAAAAGTTTTATGACTTTTCCACCAATAGCAAACGACGTGTATTAGGTGTTGTCTAACTTCACTACCTCTTCTCGTTTCGTGGATGTTTTCTTCTCAGTGGATTTACTATACGTAGGTAATCAATTTTCAACGACGTTTTGGTCAGGACTCATTCAACTGTTCAAAGATTCAAATAAATTTTAGTTTATTATTAAGTATCCATTAAGTATGCCCTAACCTAAAGTTTAGTCGCATTGTCTTTGATCTCAACGGGTCACAAATTTATTCTGATGCTGTGGAGTTACACACCAGCTAATATTGTAATTGGTATTACTTCGTAAGTATTTAATTTTCTATGAGGTGTAAGTTGCGGTCATGATTTTTATATAAAAACTACTTATAAAGCAGGGTTGTGGAACTTAGGTAAATCTTCCAGATTCTAATTCAAAAGTCTTAGGTTTCCATACAGTTTTAAAAATCACCATCACACAGTTATCGACAAACCACTCATAAGTTACAATTAAGCTTTAATTAATATTAACTACACAATCGACGAGGTAATTTTATGCAAATCAGTGCAGTGTAAATTTACACTAAAAGTAGATAGGAATAATTACAAGATAAATCTCTAATTATAATTCATATTCATTTGAGCGTCATAAAAAAATGATAATACTAATTTGCAAAACGTCAACCAGTATACCTGATAGTAAAGACCAAAGTATACTCTTTTCAAACTCAATGTAAGATATAGTAAAACTCGTTAACAGATAGGTGCCAGTGTGAACGCCGATCACAATACGAGAGTGAGATCGCAACACATTTGATCCATAGAAGTACGAGACATATAATTAATAGTAGGAATAGTTACAACATAATTCTCTAAAATTGTGCTCGTTTATAAATATGCACTATACGTACTTAAATCTTGTTACAGTTATAAATATGTAACGTTTGGAAGACGGTAATATTAATTTGAAAAGATATTGTAACGTTTATTTCTAATTTATTTACACTGTCCTAATTATACACTACACACTACTTCATTTATCTTAACTAATTAATTTATATAACACACTTAACTTTTTAATTTATTTGTACTATTTATTCACTCGCGGCTTCACGTCTAATCTGCTCTCTCCGACCGCAAGCCCGCTTATATACATATCTCAATTGTATTCGCGATGGTTCCTGAAATAACTCGATCCTTCTTTTCCCTAATAATGTTTATGTAGAAACGTTCAGAAGGTAATAAATCATTCTTCCTTGTTGCCGGGACGTTGGGGACCGTTTTTTATTGCTCAATTAAGCGTAGCGGCGTTCCTTTGAGGTGAGCCGTCGTCCGATAAGGGTAAACACATTTCGCGCTGCTGTTTACATTTCGCGTTACAATATCTTCTTACCACACCTCTGATCGTAACAAAGTATACTTTTTTCAAACTCAATGTAAGATATACTGAAACTCGTTAACAGATAGGTCCTACTGTGGACGCCTCTCACAACACGAGAGTGTGATCGTGACTCGATTGGCCGTAGAAGTTGGGGCAAATAATTTTTGGCGTGTTTGGTGCTAGATTCAAATGGCTTATGGTTTCTTAAATTGAGTTTAACTTCTACTAGAACTATTCAAAACAACATAACGTTTTAGGATCCCAAAAGTCTCTTGAATTGGAGTGTCGTTGAGCTGTGATCTTAGTTGTTGGTGAGTGCCGATGGTGGTTTTCGGGACCGAATCCGTTGAGATTTCTTTTAATACCACTCGACAAGTGTTAAACCGTTTTTAATGCCTCCTTAAATCCACGTTTATTCCTCTCAACGTCGAATTTACATAAAACTCCCCAGATCCGGGTGCAGTTAACAGTCCCGAGGAAATTTATCGCGCCCTACCGCACACCCCCCCCCCCACTTTCACCCCCTCTTCGCGGTTTCCAGGACGAGCCCACCGAAAATTCCCCTTAATGGCCTTATTATAAACGAGAAACCAAACGAAAATCGAAAAAATTTCGACCCGGTAGTGCCTGATGTACAAAAATTTTTGACGACGGCGAAGACGACGACGACGCAATAATTCTTGTCAATAAATTAAGTGATAAGTGAAACGGCTCAATTCCCGTTGTTTCTTAACGCGTAGAGTTAATTGTTTTTTTGTTTTCGCTCATAAATAATAAATCGGTTAATTATGTCACAACTCGCTTTGTGTAACTATGGCAACAACGACACTAACAACAACAACGATAACGTTAGCGAAGACTCCAGCCAACTGCCAACCATATACAGGTAAATATTTACTTAGTAGGTAAGCAACAACTGAAACAACCCTTGTCGCAAAAAAATTAAGCACAATTATTATATACTCTTTTCAAAAAAAATCCCGATGCACGTCATTTTGATGACGTCAGAATACTACCAACATAATACAGTCCCAGCATATCGCAATTTATGTGTTCCGTGTATATTTTAGGTTGACAATATATATGGTTATGTGTATTGTTACTCTCAACCTAAAATATACACGGAACACATAAATTGCGCTGTCCTGGGACTATATTAAGTTGGTAGTATTGGATGAATCTGACGTCATCAAAATGACGTGCATCGGGATTTGTTTTGAACAGAGTATACGTACGTACAATGTACAGTTGATTATTCGAAAAATGACTCACATGAAACATTTCCATTAAATTCAGAAAATATATAATCAACTATTAATATATAATGTGATGATAACAAAAGATAATTTAATCATTATAAATTGTGACAGACATTTCTGCAAAGGGCATATAAACGTTGTGCACGTTTTATATTATTTCCATATTTGTATATATTTTATTTTTGCGAACATAATGAAATATTATAAAATATTTGTCTATTAATTAGCTGTATTTGCTATACCAGTGGGTAACTACCTGGCAAATGGAAATCCTAAATTTAAACTAGTAGTCAGTAATTCATTCCGCTAATTATACTGGATTATTATTTAGTAATTATATAGAGAGGGGGGTAATTTGTTTAATTAATAACACATAATTAAAATTAAATATATAATAACATTAAGCAATAAAATATTATTAATTATATTTTAACGTTGGCTGACGCTTAACTAGATTTAGTTCCTATTTAGAACTATTTTGACCCTTTTTTATTACTAAGTAAATTAATTACAGACAAGAAATTTGTTAGTATTTTACGACGTGTGACTAAAATTGTTTCAAGAATTTACATAGAAACGTATAACACGCACTGAGTTTTGTTAAGTGTACGTACTAACTCTAGTTAATTACCATACTATCTTTATACGCATATATGTGTCTTACCTTAACTACAACAATACCTTGAACCCCCCTTTCTTAGGTCGATGACTTGTATTAACCCCCAATAAAAGCGCACTCCTTACAATAAAATAACAGAAGACAATTTGTAAATAAACTGTTTCAGTAAGATCGATAACAACACGAAACCTTAAACTGCAATCAGACGGATAGTTTTTAAATAATTAATCACAAACGCCATTAACCGATCGATAGCGACATGAAGCAAAACTTGAAAGAAACATTACAAAGAGGATTTTTCAGGAAAATTTATATTTGATGGCCATAATGAAATAGTAAAAAAAATCGATATAAGAGGAATATTAAAAAATAAAATCTTCACCACCCACTCACTCGTACTGTCACAAGTTATAACTGTCCAGTAGGAAAACTCGAAAAAATATTCCTGGTACATCAGAATTCCAGAGAGTTCATACTAACTGATCACTAATGGCTAATCGAAGAGGAAACTTAAGAAACGAGTAATTAACTACAATTATAGAATCTAAAAAGATGAAGTAATAAACATGAAGATTAATCAATAAAACAGAGATGAGGAAAACCATTACGACTACAACTATTCATCAGTCTGAATAATAGTTATTCTCAATATTCTCAAGTGATTTAGGAAACATAACACCCGAGTGACATACAATGTTTTATCCAACAATATCAATTGAAATGTATACTGTTCAAGAAGACACCTTTATTATTGAAGCCTATTTCCCCAGTGGAAGCATAGTAAACGAAGAATGGCAATATTCCATTTCTGAATGCAAAGCACTTTGAAGTTTCCCACTAAAATTGTTTAAGACTCCGCCTTGCTACACCATCTCCGCCGACTTGTGGAAAGATTCCAGACAACGGGAAGCGTATTTAAAGAGAAATCTACTGGAAGGCCGCAGACTAACGAGAATATTGTCGAACATGTGGAAGAGATTGTTAAAGAAACTCCACATTCGTCATTACGTCGCTTATCGGCTCGACCAGACGTGTCCTTCAGCACTGTTAGAAGGATTCTGAAAAAAGGTTTGCACATGCATCCTTATAAAGTCTCCATAGTGCAACAAATCTTACCGAGAGATTACAACAGTCGGATGCAATATTGCAACTTTTTTCAGGAAAACCTCAACAACGATGATGTTCTCGATCTAAGTTTTTTCACATATGAAGCCTGGTTCCCTTACATCCACGAAAAGTAGGGATATGGTTAGCCATATCACGTCGTAGAATAATAGGGATATAGTCTTCCACCATGCCATCAACGGTCAACGTTACAGAGAACAATTACTGACGCCATTTGTAGAAGAGTTGCATCCTGATGAATTTCAGAGTGGTTTCTTCCAACAGGATGGAGCCACAGCTCACACCACTCAAGAAAATTTGAGGTTTCTTGAAGAGTTCTTCCCCGGTCGAGTTGTGAGCAGAGGAATTTGGCCTGCCAGATCACCGGATCTCAGTCCGCTTCCATTTTTGGCTTCCTTAAAAATGAGGTCTACAAAGAACGGATTAATAATCTGGATGAACTGATCATTACCTTAATATGCAATGAAATAACGGGAGATACTATGCAGCACATTTTTAATAACATGAAACGTCGTGTGGTTTAATGCATGCAGCAAAACGGTGGCCACTTCGAACATTTATTGTGAAACTGACAATCAGTACTGCCGTTAATTAACGGCCCTTTTCAGGGCCACAACAAGTACTACAAATAGACAAACACTTAGAATTCGTGTTCACTTGACAGAAAAAAATCAGAAGTTAAAAGAGGTTGTAATGAAGCCCATTTTCGAGAGTTGAGGGTAGACCGCCCACTATACAGTTAATCGCGAAATCAAACCTATCTCTGATAGATGGAATGCTCAATCTACTCTTGCTTACATATTCAGACTAAACTTGGGTAAGTCAACCGCCCCCCTCCGGTGCTCTGTGCCTGACTTAATCCAAGGTGAGACACTGAGACACAATACTTGTCTGTGACAAGCCGTACGTTATCCGTATCTGTTTCCGTTCTACCGACCGATATATGTAATTGTGTACGTTCCCGACCGTTAGCTTTAAACCGACCGAGTAAACCGTTACAAGGTTAAGTAGGTTATTTTGAGTTTATGTATAGCTAGGAGAAACTCCTATTTTCGCAAGGCGGGTTTTTGTATTTTACATGGGAATTCCACAGCCGACCAGATGACAATCATTTTGAGACACGTTGTACTACCTGGTGAATTCTCACCTTCCCATTTTACGCCCGTCACAAAAATACATCGCCTTGGATAAAAAATTTCCTTCATTTCCACGGGTCCAGCTTCGCCCCCTTCCAGATTAATCAAAGATCGACACGGGAAACTCGCAACTTCCAACTCCGGGAAAAGTATCCGTAACAAGCAATCGATACGCCGAGATCGGAGTTCCTCCTCGATTTGTGCGAAACTTAATTCGGGAGTTTCGCCAAAGTCACGGCTAAAGTTGCGCGATCCAAGAGAGGTACTACACACAATATGTCGGAGTTATTGCCGATCGGATGTAGGCGGGCGATTTTTACGCAATTATCGGAAACTTTGACGGATCGATAATTTAAAGGGCCGCGTCCGTCCCTTCGCTCCCCGACGTTTATGCGGAGTGTTGATAACGACTTTCAATTTCCATCCAGAGAGCGACAAGGGAAGGAAGGGAGAAGAGAGAACGGGAAATGAGGCTAATAGGGGACGTCGTTGCAGATAAACAGTAAATGAGGCGGCTTGTGAAAAATCGAGAGGAAAAAGGAGAGATGCGGCTCGAAGCGGACGAGCTACTATAACTAAATTTTTTAAGTAACATTTTACTATCTCAAGGGATTTCTATTTTGTGAACCGTCAAGGTTTTGATGATTTACAAATTGCTATGTTTGCTAATTACACTGATAGGCGAATCAAATTAGATTCTTTTTGTAAAAAACTGTGTAGACGGGTTTGACAGTTGGAAAAGGTAGTTTGAGTTATTACAAGAAGCCTCTCATCTAGAGATTCATCAATTTTTTAATGGAACCATTATCAAATAAACAATTAAAGTGCCAAAATCACTCTTTTATTTATAACTCCAAATGGCTTGGATTTAGACGTTTGCGGTCAATAGTGAACTTTTAGAGAAAATAATTATCTTTAAAATGAGACTTTCTAAATTAAAATTGCTCTATAAATAAAAGAGTTATTGCAAAAAGGGGGCAAAATGGTTATTTTTAAATATTGTTAATAACTTTTTAATTAGTTGTTCGAATTAAGTGAAATGCTAATAATGTGTAAGTTGTAATGTACTTCATAAGTATGCAAAAGATGGGCTTGATCGGTAGAGTAGTTTTTGCAAAATTCTAATTGTTTATCCCGTTTCTTGAAAAAATCAACAATTTCTAAGTCCTGTCTAGTCAATTTCTCTAAATGGATGTTAACAAACTTGGGCTCATCCTCTTCGTAAAGACTTATGTTAACGATATATGTAAGAAAACAATAAATTTTTTAATGCTTATTTATAAAAAAAAGCTTAACAGAAAGAATAGGTTTTTAAGCTTATAAACATTTACAATAACTTGGTTGGTTTTTGTTCAAACTTTATGGCAATGATTTATTCGAAAAGCTGATTCAAAAATACGGTTTTGAAAAGAAAAACAAAGCCCCACAATCGTTGTGAGCCAAGGTAGACCTTTTTCTAAAAAAATTCACCGTCGCTACAATAATTCATATTAAAGGCTGAAATTAACAAGGTTTTTAGAAGAAGAGTTGAAGTTTCCAATGGCACTTTCAGCGTTTAAAAAAACCGAACATTGTTTAACGGAGAGCATTATAAACAAAGAGTAATTGCGTGTTGATTACTTTCCTGCTCGGAGTCCACGGAGTGGGGGAAGCCGACTGACGCGCGGCTTTAAATCGGACCGCTCGAAGAAAAGTCTTTATCCCGGGTTGTACTTAGCTTGTCGACATTTTTGAAGAAGTCGCAGTTATCTTAAACTTAAGCTGTTGTTTCAAAAGAAGTTAAGGAGCTTCTAAAGAACTTATGACAACTCTAATGTAACACAAATAGCTTGAACTGGCATATATGAAGTTGGAAAAGTAACTAATGAAGTTTTTTAATTAGCTACTTCGTTAGATCAAGTTAAAAAGTAAAGTGTCTAATGTGTCGACATCTTTGCCTTGGGATTACTTTTTAGAAGTTTGAAACTTACATTAGCCTGTTGTGTTTGAAGTATCACTTCAATTTCTAAAGACTTGTTTACAAAGTAGTTGGTAAATTTCGGAAAATTGCAAAAATTTTACGATTTCATGAAGCCAAGAAAATAGGTACAAACACTTTTTGAGATGGTTTTTAAGTGTTAAAACCATAAACTTAGGTTTAGTGTATAAAAGTCAGCCTATGTATTTGAGGCTTTTCGATACAAATAACTTAGATATTTTGACAATAATTGAAAACTTCACAACTTCGGGCAATAAAACAAAGATTTTAGAACTTCATTAGAAAGTTTTCATTAGAAATTAGGTTCCATTTTCTTAAACTGATTTAGAAATTTCAAAAATGGAATAATTTCAACAATTTCACGAAGAAAATAATAGGAATTCTAAGCTTCCTGGGGTTATGCTTAACATTGCTGCAATTAAGAATAATTTACAACTTTAAATACTACTGTTTAAATACAAAAACGAAATACTTGTTATTTCTATTTAAATACATTGTCCAGAGAAGTATTTAAAATACAAGTAAATACATTTTGTAAAAAGAATTTGCGTTTGTATTTAAATACATTTTTAAAAGTATTTTTAACCACACTGATTAGGTGTTGTCTAACTTTACTACCATTTCTCGTTTCGTGGATGTTTTCTTCTCAGTAGATTTACTATAATTATAGCTTCCTTCCATTTCATACCATTCTTATGTATTTAATGGCCGATTCCAAATTGATGAATTGATCGACTGTGCGTTCTCGTTCAGGTGTAGGGCGCCGATAGCGAGCCTCGACTGCATGGAGGAGTTCAGCGCCGGCAGCCAGCTGAGCACTTTGGGAGAGCGAGCGAGCGGAGGCGGCGGAAGCGAGGCCAAAGTCACCAAGGAGCAGCTCCTGCTGAGCGGCCTCGCCCAGGCGACGCCGACGGCGCCGCCCCTGCAACTCGCGAGGCAGACCTCCGTCACGCCCGGCCTCAGGTACAGGAACCTCGGCAAGAGCGGCCTCAGGGTATCCAACATCGGACTCGGTAAGCTCTCCCTCGGTAAGGTTCCTCCGGGAAAGCCTTCAGCTGTCCAATCTCTACCCATCTTCTGTTACTAAAGTGTGGATTAAACCAACCAGATTGTGAGTAGAGGTGGTCAACTAAGGGCTGGATTTATTCTCAATAGGGGCGACTCTTGCACCTATTCCTTATAGTTAATGATGCATACAAGATTCTCACAGGGTAATATCTAAGCGGAATTAAATCTAATCGACTTGAAGAGCTAAACTGGTATCATGATCTACACACTCTAATGCTCTGTTCATCTCAAAAACATCCCTGTTGACTCAATATTGGATTTATATATGCGACGATCTTCATAAAAAATTAAGGAGTTAGCTCGTACAAAAAGACCAAACCACAGTAATATATTGCTGGACAGAGATGGCAAAATAATCCCAGACACTGAAGGCAGACTAGCAAGATGGAATGAGTATATCCAAGAACTATTCGACGACGATAGGCAACAAGAAATAGTGGAAGAGGACACAGGAAGAGAGTTAGGGCCAACAATAACAAAGGTAGACCGGACTTACCTTAAATATCAAAAAGACCAAATTCATGACATTACAAAGTCAGTTCAGCAACAGGAAAACCTATGGATCAAAGGAGAACTAGTAGAGAAAGTCAGGAAGTGCAAATACTTAGGAACAATTGTCAATGAAGATAATGAGCACACTGAAGAAATTAAATAAAGAATTGGACAAGCCAGAACCACATTTAACAAAATGAGAAATGTGTTATGCAGTAGAGATCTTAACCTAGACCTTAGAGTCAGAATATTTTGATGCTATGTTATCTCGGTGTTGTCGACTGGGAGCATTTGAAATGTGGGCATATAGAACGATCTTGAGAATAAGTTAACAAACGAGGAGGTACTGGGAAGAATGAGGAAAGAAAAGCAAACATTAAACCCAATTATAATAAGGAAGCTGCAATATCTGGGCCACGTGATGAGGGGAGAGAAATACGTATTGCTGCAGAATATTATACAGGGAAAAAGAAGCATAGGAGGAAAATTCTTTTCCTGGTTCTGAGAAAACGGTACAACTGTAGTTCCACTGAGTTGTTTAGAGCTGCAGCATCAACAGTGAGAATAGCCATGATGATAGCCATCCTTCTAAGAGGAGATGGTACTTGAAGAAGTAGATATGTATTCGAGTTTATTATAGCTCTAGCCGTAAGAGACCTTCTTGAAGACCTCTCACCGGCATGGCCTCGTTTACATCTTGCATCCATTTTTGCCAGCCACGTTTTCTCCTCTCAGGCCGTATCTTCTTCGACCACCGACTATCATTCATTCTTCTGAGGTGATGAGTTCCTTGGTTTCGATTGTATCCAAGATTGTTCCATCAGCGTCAGTATTTCTTCATTTATGATGTGGTCCAGCCTTGAAGTTTGGCAGCTTCTCTCCATGTTTCCGCCATTTCATGCCATGTTTCCGATGCATGGGTGTAGATGCCCTTCAGGGTTGTCCTGTAGAGAATCTTCGTAGTTTTGTTGCTTCACAGAACTGAACTTAGCACCCGAATCAATGTGTTTCTGCTGCTTTGACTTATTTTGTTCAGGACGTCTTGGCTGCTTTTGCCATGTTCTGTGAAGGTGACTCCTAAGTATTTGAAGGATCGCCAAGGCTGTAGTTTGTCGTTTCGATTGAAGTTTGCGAGAATATTCCTTATTTCAGCTCTTCTAGCTGTTTCTAGGTTTGTTGTTTAGATTAGGATTTTGACTGAGCTCTTCTGAAGGTATTTGATTCTCATTGCTAACTAGATCGATATTCCAGTGCTTATCTGCTACTTCTTGTTAGGTCTTCTGTTAATTTTGGTAGCTTCAATTCCTGCTTCCTTATCAATAGAGCTCCTCAGCTGCTCTCGATACGTAAACCCTTGTTGTTTGATTCAAACAGCGTATAGTAATATAAATGACATTAATCAATAATTAAATTGATATTAATGAATGTAGCCCATTTGATAGGGGATATTTATTTTTTCAGGAACCTGGCCGACCTTCAGCCCGAACCTGACCGAGGAGCAGGCGGAGCAGATAATAGTTCTGGCTGTGGAGAGCGGTATAAACGTTTTCGACCTGTCCGAGGCGCATTCAGGTAAAATGTGTAGCGCTTTCTCGGTTTGTTTGGAATGGTTTCTTAGCTCCGCCCATTTGTGACGTCAGGCTTAGGTAGTCCATTTAAAATTTCTTACCTGGGGAATTTCTTTATCGTGACATTTAAGTTGGTATTGCTGTCTACGCGGCGGCCATATTTATTTTTAATTTTGTTTTGACAGACATCAGACAGCATTAGGCATAGAGATAAAAGAGAGAGGAGGTAACAAATGTGGTTGGAACAAATAGACCAAAGCACAGATCAAAGTGGCTTCTGCATATGGCCGACTTCCTGTAAGAAATCTTTCTCTTCAATGGCGTAGCATTACTTTAACTAAAATTATGAAATAATAATTTGTATGAAGCAGTTTTATTTTCCATAAAATTATTAATTTTTAAACTTTGGTTCCCAATGGTAGACTGTGGCTCCCCCCCCCCATAGATCCGCCACTGCACAATTCAGCAATAACAATCGCAAGCACGCGTTCGAAAAGTGGCTTCTCAATATGGCCGATTCCGTCTACAAAATTTATTACCCCCTCTCCCTAAATGTTACCTCCTCTCTCTTTTATCTCTATGGCATTAGGGAATATCTTGTAACCAACCAAACAAAAAAAAATACCAAAAACAATGCAATAAGCCTCATTAAAGCACTGTTTCCGGCCATTTTAGTGCTAGAATAGCTGTCATTTTAGTTCCGGAACATAGAAATATTTTTTCTAGCGGATAGGGACGCAGTTTAAATGATCATAAACGGACATATCGTGAAGTTTTCCTTCTTCTGTCGAATCGAACGATACTTGTCCGCTCGATATTCCCATTAGTCTCTGATCAGATGGAAACCCGTCGGAAATAAAGTGAAAATTGCATCGAAAATATCCGCAGAGACCATCTCGATGATTTCCTCCCTCACTCTCTCGTATTTCTCTACCTCTCGCCCTTCGATCTCGCTCCGTACGCCGACAAACATCTGATAAACTCGGAATAAAAATATTCCGTGTGAGAGGGATATCGAATAAAAACGGTTGTTTTTACGCCTCTTTCATGCGTTACTACTATATAAAGGAGAAAAACTCCGAAGGTCTCTGTGTGAATTTCAAAGAGGATATACGCCTCATTGGACGATACGAGAAACGCATTTTTAACTTCCACGATATTAAAACGAATCCCAGGAACTTATAGGAATTTCCGGCGATATCTATTCAAAAATTCCAAGAAATTCGACGCGTTTCAATAATCGGGAGTTTTTTCGATTCATTTCAACCCGACAATACTCGGCAAATTCCTGAAGGGGTATCTCCGGCATTCCAGAAAAACAAAATCAGGATGAGTTTCATTGACGATTCCATCTCATTCATTTACCGAGGTGAAGACACTGCATCAATACTTTCAGTAAAGGCTTTACCTTGATCTCTAAAGGGTAATGAGAGTCGTTATGTTTAATATGAGGTCAATTTTGCTGGGCAAAATTAACACACTAGTAAGATATTCCGTTATTACTTGCAGTTCCTCGAACTTATAAATCTTCATGGATATTATTTTGTTAGGCGAGTGTCTATACTCTTTTCAAAACAAATCCCGATGCACGTCATTTTGATGACTTCAGAATCATCCAATACTACCAACTTAATATAGGCACAGGACATTGAAATTTATGTGTTCCGTGTATATCTTAGGTTGACAATATATATGGTTATGTGTATTCTCAACCTAAAATATACACGGAACACATAAATTGCGATGTCCTGGGACTATATTAAGTTGGTAGTATTGGATGTTTGGTGAAGTCATCAAAATGACGTGCATCGTCATTTGTTTTGAACGGAGTATAGTAATTAATGCTGGTTAAATGAATAACAAATTACTGGATAGTAAATTACATCAGCAAATTCAGTCTTTTTATATCACAGTAGGTTCACTAAACCTTTTTACGTAACTTAAAGCATTGTGAAACGGTATACATTACGCGCAAAATGAATAAAATATACAGATACGTCTTCACTAGGTTACAATCAATAACTGTTTTATGTGATGCCAACTTCACATAAACAAATACACTAAATAGGCTTAATTGGCTTCTATACCCCCGCGTAATTTTGCCGTTATATATTTAGCAGATTCAGTTCGGCAGTAAAATATTTAAATTTAGTAATAGAGACAAATTTGATCATTATATCTGCATTATATATGTTGATTCGTGTTTAAATTTGTTATTTTTAATTTATTATTCATATGACCATAGCTTTTACGAAATGATATTTTATATCAATATGTTTGGATCTTTTTTTTCCATTCTTGGCATTAATTTCTGTTTGACATATCTTAAGTCATCAAATGAGTTTGTTACCATAAACTTATCAAAAGATACGTGATGATATTAAAATACAAACATCTAACAGTTTTACAGTGCTTAAAGTTTAAAGTTTAACATAATGAATTCAGAGTTGATGAGATCATTCCTTGATTAGGACTACATTGCTTTCATCAACTTGAACTTTAAGCTTTAAGATGGGTATGTATCAAACGTGACCGTTAATGTACTTTTCAGAAACGCTGACTTCATATCTATACTCTGTTCAAAACAAATCCCGATGCACGTCATTTTGATGACGTCAGAATCATCCAATACCCTAAAATATACACGGAACACATAAATTGCGACGTCCTTGGACTATATTAAGTTAGTAGTATTGGATGTTTGGTGACGTCAGAATCATCCAATACCCTAAAATATACACGGAACACATAAATTGCGACGTCCTTGGACTCTATTAAGTTGGTAGTTTTGGATGTTTGGTGACGTCATCAAAATGACGTGCATCGTGATTTGTTTTGAACAGAGTATAGTTTTGTTGTTTTCATCAACAATTTTGAATAATAACGTCCTTGTTTCCAATAATTTGTAACGTTTACTCATGTATTTGTGAAAAGGGCAAATAGCTTACCAAAAAATATCTTCGCAAAATAAACGAGTTTTATTCATCCTTTTGCCCAATTTGGCTACAATCCACTTATTATGTACATTTTGGTAGTTAATTTATTATTACCATTAACACCACTTGATACTCAGATTAAATTTAAGTAAGGCAAGAGAATAGCAAGTGGTCAAATCTCTAAATGTTTAATAACAAATATAATAATTCCCTATTTGTCGTCAAAAATTCAGGAATCCAATTTAACCCCCGAAACAATTCAGGACTCGTCCTAATCCCTCCATTCGTTCCAGGCACGAGAGCCGAAGTCGAGCTCGGCAGGATTTTATCCCGGAGAGGCTGGAAGAGGACGAGCTACATAGTCACCACGAAAATTTATTGGAGTACGAGGTAGGTATGTCGTTTATTTACGAGTCGAATGAAGAGGAGGAGGAGGATAAAGTATAGTAAATCTGGACGTGCTCGTGTTTCAGGTCCGAGGAGAGAGGCCTGTCCAGGAAGCACATCATAGAGAGCGTCAAGTCCAGCTTACTTAGGCTGCAGCTATCTTACATAGACGTCGTCATCGTCCACAAAGCCGACCCGATGTGTCCTATGGAAGGTACGGTCTATTGAAACCTTTCTGTCAAGGGATATCTCAGCTACTAGAGGAACGTCAAAATCACATTAACTGGTCAATGGTAACCTCAATTTCTCCTCAGAATTGGTTTAGGAAGCGTAAAACACTAATTAATATTTGCCTAATCACTAGAAAAGAACTGGATAGAGCCCCCAGGAATATTACATTTCGACGTGCTCCACAGCACAGCACAGCAATGACATATAAAGTCATTAAGAGTCCTTGAACATCAAGAGATCTGACCTCATGTGATTTATTTCCTCTTCCTGTCGCAGAGGTGGTGCGAGCGATGCACTACGTGATCTGCCAAGGCTGGGCTATGTACTGGGGCACCGCCCGTTGGTCTCCGGTGGAGATAATGGAGGCGTACACGAACTGCAGGCAGTTCAACTGCGTCACGCCCATCGTCGAGCAGACCGAGTACCACATGTTCTGCAGGGACAAGACGGAGCTGTACATGCCAGAGCTGTACAACAAAATCGGAGTCGGTAAGGGAACATATACTATTTCTTTATTTACGGTTTCTATGGAATGCCTAGTGCATTTCTTAATCCAAGTCATTTAAAGCTACTCGTCAGTGGTTGTTACAGTTTCTAGTTGTCTTAGTAAAGATTAGTCTTCTTCCACAAAGTTTGAAGCTACACTTCTAGTTGCTATTATGTCAGGTGGATCTAGAAAATTGGATATTAATTATTGCATTTCTCTTCATACCTTCTTTCAGCTTTATGAATAATTTTACCAGCTGCTTTGCTTTTACGTGGTTTGATGCATTTCTTCCTTTTATATTTATACTTGGTTTGAAACTATTCTTCTGTAGTTGCTATGGTATCTGGTGGATTTAGCAAATTGGGCATAAGTTACTAGCTTTTCCTCCATTTTTTTTCCTTTATGCCATGTTCTAGCTTCTTTGCATTGCAATGCAT
The DNA here is from genome assembly GCA_946251905.1 of Cryptocephalus moraei. Classification (NCBI taxonomy): domain Eukaryota; kingdom Metazoa; phylum Arthropoda; class Insecta; order Coleoptera; family Chrysomelidae; genus Cryptocephalus; species Cryptocephalus moraei. The sequence goes on along the minus strand of OX276465.1, from coordinate 15,241,201 downwards.
ATTGCATTCCTATTTTCCACGAGCAAAGAAATGTTATTGGATTGTTGGACCACTGTTTTATTCATAGTTTACCCGTTACTTAAAAGACACAACCATCGGTTAAAACAGTCAGTTAACTTAGCCCCATTTATATGTGACCCACTGAAAGGCTCTTGACTAGCTAACTGTTCTAACAAGAGATTAATAAGTTAACTGCGTATTTAAGTATTGGTTCGAAGTTGTGAAAAATCTTAATACTTTAGAGTTTGTACTTTACCTCCGATTAAGTCGATCCTCGGTTATAAGAACTGGTCAATAAACTGGTCAATTGTCTAACTGTTGTCACCTTTATTCTCTTTAAATACGTTTTGAACTAGTATTTGATCTACACAATTAACTTATTCTTCAATTAACGCAGCTGCAGTTATAATTGATGAGCTAAAGCCATATGTGGTAAAGCTATCTAGTTAGCTCTTTAGCCAGGGGTTGATTTAAGTGTGTAACTAAATGCAGGAAGGAAATGGTTAAATTCCTAGAAGGGTATTTAGAGCCAGTTATCATACCTCTGAGTCAATATGCGATTAATTTAATCCTGCGTTAACACAGTGACTAACTAAAGACAGTTGGTTAGCGACTTTAACCAGAGATTAACTTACTATCCAGAAGAATTTCAATGCCTTGTAGGGCCAGTAGACCTTTGACTAATTACATGGTTGCGTTAATTTTTGTTGTTGCACTAAACCACAGCTTTATTACGAGCTGAAGATAGCTGTTGGATGATTGGTTGACTATTTTAACCAGTTAACTGAGTCGTTGATTTGAGATTTGTGTTGAAATATTTTGAAAAATTTTTGCAAAAACTGATGCATCTAGCGATGGTCGCAAATGACGGAAATTGGGAATGCTGCACAAACATGTTTTGTCCATCTGTGTTTCATTTCGACAGTGAAACTTTTTAAGAAGTCCTGCGTTTCAAGGTGACAGTGGAACCAAAAACCCCAAGACTGCAATACGATAGGCGAGTGGTCTTGGAGAAGCCCAACCAACTGGTTAAGCTTTTCCCAACCAGAGTTTGGGTTACCTGTAGAACTTGGTTAGTACCGGGGATAATCCGAGGATTTTTCGTAGGTCTGATGGCCTGGTCGCCGATCTCGATGGGTTTCTCGCAAGGCAGGGACGACGGCAGCGGAAGCGTGCAGCTGTTCTCCAGGGCGAGCTTCAGGAACAAGTACAGCTCCTTCTCTTGGACGGAGGACGAGACGGCTGCCGTCAACAAAGAGGTAAGGAACCATAAACCAAACCACCGCATCAGAAGAGGAGTCGGTTAGCGATAGGAATATTACACCTACTACAGCTAAACCATTTTCCTCCTCGTTCAGGGCTACAACTGGATGAAGGACAGGATCCAGCCGGAGGAGGGCAGGAGGCAGGCGGAGAGGGTCCGCGAACTGAACACGCTGGCGGAGAAGTTGGGCTGCACGCTGACCCAACTCGCAGTAGCGTGGTGTCTCAAGAACGAGTCGGTCCAGTGCCTGCTGCTCGGCGCCAACTCCGTCGACCAGCTGTACGACAGTATACAGTCGCTGCAGGTAAGAGCTAAAGAGCTAAACCGAAAACGAGAATTCCTTGCTCGTTAATTAAACCATCCCTCAATTCTGCGGCAAGGACTGCGTTCGAAAGTCAAATGGTTGTGATTAAAGTTGAGTTAGCTGGAGCTGGATCAGTTTTTCAGTTGTTACAGTAACAACTCATGCTAAATCTAGAGTAATTATATCACAGGGAGATACTCAAATGGAAGTTTTCCTTGTGACAACTTACTTCCGGCCCATTTAATTTTTTAATGACTCCATACCTTTTAAAACTACACCTAATTGGAGTCCTACGTTATTAAGTCTCGAATATTGTCATCAGGAAACCATGTACAAAGTTCCAAAGACTTTGGCTTTAAAAAGAAATCGACGTTGGTGACACAACAGTCTTCAAGAAATGATCCACAATGACTAAATGGTCATCATGCTCAAGAAGTGATCTAAAATGGCCAGAAGGTCTTAGATTTTTGCCTCAAAAAATGAACGACTTTAATAAGGGAGCATCATATATCATACCTAGTACTTAGTCTTAGATATTGACATTGACAAGAGAATACCAGTGACTGAATATATTATTGGTCAAGAAGAGATCGACGTTGACCAAAGCGTCTTTGTCATCAAAAGGCGATATTGCCCCTTTGCCCTCAACCAGTGGCCAAAAAGGACCAAAAGGCTGTGGTTCCCAAAGTTTAATTGAACATGAACAGGAAACAGGAGAAACTGACCGAAACCAAAACATTTTGTTTCTTCAAGAAGTAACCGACAATGACCAAAATATCTTTATCTTCGAAATGTAATGGAAAATGGCGAGAAGTTCGTTATGAAAGAAGTTTGTCTTCAAGAAATGATCGCTAATGACCGACGGATTGTATAACAAAGAAGTGCTAAACAGTAATCATAAGATTGTTTTTGACCTCAAAAAGACACGGACAGTGATCGAAAAATATTTGTCATCAAAAAGTTATTGACAGTGATCAGGTCTTGTCCTCAAGAAGTAACAGCAAATAGCCAGGAAGGCTTTGTCCTCAAGACAATATCGTCTGTGACCAAAAGATCTTTATCTCCAAGAAGTTATCCACAATATCCAGAAGGCTTTGTCTTCAAAGAGAAATTGACAATGACGAAATATTTACTCTAAAACGAGATGAACGTTGGCAACGTCTTAGCCCTCAAGAAATGGTGGACAACGACCAAAAAGCCTTTACGTTCAAGAAGTGATCTACAGCGACGGAACGGTCTTAGTCATCAAGTGACTGATAGTGACGTGGGGATTTGTCTTTAATAACATTAACGAAAGGGTCTTGGTACTTAAGGAGAAATCGACAGTGACCAAAACTATTTGTCTTCAAGAAGTGATATGCAAGAGGATTTTTGCCTTAAGAAATGATTGACTTTAACCAAGTATCTAAGTCACCAAGAGTGTTAAACCAATAACCACAAGATCTTTGTCCCCAAAAAGCCATTAAAATTACCGAAAAGGTCTTCTAGCTAAAGTTTAAATAAAATTACAAATGCTAGAGCGCGTTACTTTTTCTTGATTTTCGAAGGCTGGACAACAATCCAGAGTTAACTCGAATAGGTTTGCAGTCCATGGTGTTCTTGGTTATGTACCTACTGTCTTTATTTCTTCGATCATCCAAGCACTTGTCTCATTTAACGTCTCCTCTTTTCCGCAGCTCATCCCGAAGCTCAATACCAATGTGGTTGCCGAAATAGAACGTATCCTGGAAAACAAACCATCCAGGCCTCCGATGGTCTCCACCCTGGCGCTTAGATGACAATCAATGTGCCCCCCTGGATCCATCAGGTAGGAAAATTATTTTTTAATGATAATTAACTTAGTAATTAATAAACAATAAGTAACTTTAATAACAAACAGTTGAAACAACTTTAGGTATTACTCTGTTCAAAACAAATCTCGATGCACGTTATTTTGATGATGTCATCAAACATCCAATACTACCAACTTAATATAGTCCCAGGACATCGCAATTTATGTGTTCGGTGTATATTTTAGGTTGAGAATATCGATGACGATAAATTTGACTGTGTCGCCTCAGACTCGCTGATTTTTCGAGAGGCTTTTCGGGGAGTAGTCCAATAAATGAAGGCCGATAGACTCCCAAACCTGGGTTAAATTCTGCAAAAGGATGAAACCGAGGGCAATTGTAGGTCTCAACAGATAGTTGCCGATTATGGGTACCGCGACATGGTGGAAAATGGCCATCAGGTTCCAAAAATCAGTTTTCCGCCAATATCTCCGAGAACATGGCATCTAGAGAATTTCTGGTTAGATACAAAAGGAAGATCAGTTCATTAGCTACAAAAATGGTTCTTATGACTTTTTCCGAAATCTCGACAGTTTTCGAGATAAAGGGTAACGTAACTCAAAATGACTGTGTGTTGTGGTCTTCCCCAACTTCACCCTAACCTACAAGCTCTCACGTTACGCCCTGAGAGCACTACGAGATCTTCGAGACACGAGAACTTCTAACTTCAAGATCTTCAACCCCAGATCTGCACTCAGATCATCCCCGGAGAAGTACGTCACGCCCTCTCTACAGACTTCAAGAACTTCAACTTCGGACCTGCACGTTACGCCCTCAGGTCACATCGGAGAGCACGGTACGCCCTCTCTACATACTTCGAGAACTTCAACTCCAAGAACTTCAAGAGATCACGCCACGCCCTGATCTCCAACCCACGAGACCGTCTTCAGCCTTACAACCTGGAGACATGATTCATCTCCGCAGCCACCCACGAGCTACGAGAGAGATACCTACAGTCCATACTCTATAGAGATCATTTCACACTTGCGTTCAGTCCTAATGGTCGTTGGGTGTGCAACTTAAGTAAGAGACTTTTCTATGGCTTATTCCTCATTAAAGTTTTTCATCTAGGAAATGACATAAGCCTAGAATGACGAAAGAGGCATTGAGGTCATTGGTGAAGGAGAAGGAATAGAAAAACGAGTTCATCAGAAAAAGCAAGTGAATAACTTTATAAATATTACAAAGCTCCATATTTATATGGTGATTAATAAAAGTCAAACTCACCAAAGAACTTTAATGAGGAATAAGCCATAGAAAAGGTATAAAATTTCTCTTACATAAGTTGCACACTCAAAGACCATTAGGACCATTATTGGGCAGTATATAAGGCTAGATTGTTTGAATGAAACCGGTCATATTTTTCACAGAATCTTAGTCCAACACCCAAAGAACGAATGATCTCATATGTCAACAGTACCTTCTGTATTGTAGAGTGATTTGGCGCTGTCCGTAGAAATTAAACACACACTCAAAACGGAAAATCCCTAAATTATTTAATTTCTAAATGAAAGTGACAACACTGTATCGCCAAATACCTGCTGGCGTTTCGGAGATTGGAGATCGGAGAATTGCAAAAAAATTATGTTTATTTACAAATATTTATACATTTCGGAAAGAAAATACAATTAGAAAAGTACGAAAAATAAAAATTACTTTACGTAGAGAAAATCGGAAAGATCGAAAATTGTTCGGCGAAGCCAAAAATGCGGAAACGGAAAGTTACAATACTGTTGCAATCAATTAAGATCTGAAATACGGGAAAAAACCTCTTAATACTGAAAACGCGAAAACGGAAAATTATCCTAACAATTTTACAATGAAAGAGAAATAGCTAGATACGGAGACGATAGGAAAACGTGCAGTCTAATATTCGGTAATACGGTCTTTTACATTACGAGGGAGCGAGAGCGAGAGAGCGAGCGGAAGATTGTGGTGAATTAATTTTACCCTAACATGACGAGGGAGAAGAGAGACGGACATTTTCACGGTACTACAGATCATTCTCATATATCGGTCGGTAACGGACAATTACGTAACATATAACGGCGGAATATATAGTTCGGTCGGCGGTACGTTCACAATCGGACGGTGTCGGTCGGTCTAGATCTAACGGTCGGTAACGTACACAATTATATGTATCGGTCGGTAGTACGTTTACAACCGGACGGCTATGTAACAAATAAAGGGCTCGTTTCGGGACCGTTATATCGAAAACTGTCGAGTTTTCGGAAAAAGTCATAAGGACCATTTTTGTAGCTAATGAACTGATCTTCCTTTTGTGTCTAACCAAAAATTCTCTAGATGCCATATTCTCGGGATATTGGCTGAAAACGGATTTTTTGAACTTGGGGACCATGTCGCGGTACCCGGAGAATCGGCAACTTTCTGTACTTCGCAAGACCCAGTTGAGATCTAAAATTGCCCTCGGTTTCATACCTTTGCAGAATTTAACCCAGGGTTTTCCCTTCATTTACCGGACTAGAGTGCACTACAGGTCTATTGTTGCTTATTATTTCCCATTTTTCCCGCAGCGGCAACCAGGGAGGCACCGCGACCGACAGCCCCAAAGGCGACGACGTGAGCAACACCGACACGGACACCAAGGACTCGCAGAAGGTCGCCTTCTGCGAGATCCAGTGACAAAAGGTTCCCGAGTTTTTGAAAACTCGCAAATCGAAGACGCCCGAAGCTGAGAGGCCGGCGACAGCCGCGACGACGACGACGGCGTCCGGCGCCGCGACGACGACCGTCGTCGTCAGGGAGAAGGTGCGCTGGTCGTACAGCCCCGAGGAGGGCCCCAAGTGCACCACCGAGATGCTCGTCTGCAAGAAGAAGGAGAAGAAACCGCCACCGCACGGCGGCGGACACAGCCCTGTCCAGGTATGAAAAAGGCTGAATATCGAGGAGGTGCTTATTTAAACCGGAGACCGACGCGGATTCCGCTTTACGACGAGGACGTCGAAGACGATGAAACCGAAGAAAACAAGTTGATAAGCTTAACGAATGCAGCTTAGATTACAACTATTTGAGTACTTTTTACATTCCCTTTGGACGGTTTTTTAATACGGAAACTACTAAATGGGGTCGGCACTATGGGCATTGAAAGAGGTGGCGTACCATCTCATGGTGACTATCATAAACTCTTCTTTAAGAGTCCATCACCTGGCGTAGCTGAGGGGTAAGAGACAAGGACGAGGTAACGGTAGGCGTGACTCTAATATTCTCCCTTCCACTACTTTTTAACTAGTCAGGACTAAGTTAATTTTTCACTAAGTTTAAATTCCCAAATACATACGATGGCAGCACTTGGCAGCACTTTACCAGCGAGCTTTCTAGTGATTGTAGGGGTTTACGGAAAACATGATCCTAGGTTAACAAAACGAAGTAGGGTTCAGTGAAGAGATAAAGGATAATTCTACATCGGTATAGTAACAGAATTTTGAGTTTTCTCTTATTTTGGTCAAATTTTGATCTGAAAATAGTACGTAAAATAGGGCAACTTTAGGGGCGGTTTTAAACTGATAAAAAGAAAATATCAAAAATCCGTTACTAGACCGATGTATAGTATTTGAGTTTTTAGCTTCGAGTGGTCTTTATTTGAAAAGAACATTTCAAATGATGTTCTCATACGTCCCACGTACCTCTAAAACCGCCATAAATTGAATCTGGTGATGGACTCTTAAGCAGCAAGTACGCTAATCACTGTTCATATTGTATAATAATTATAGATGGTGTCCAATTTTAATGTACCACCCCTAATATTTCTTTAGATATGCAATTTAGCGAAAAATGGTTCAGACAAAAGTTCTAGGACTCGAAGGGGGCCATCCAAAAATGACCTTCGAGTAGTCTTGACTTTTTTAAAAGTCTTAAATGCTTCGAAGGACTTTGATATGTTGAATGACGGTTATATGCATCCCAGAATCTATTAAGGTCGTCCTGGACTATTTGGTTTTAAGTCTAATTCAACGATTCCAAATGCTTCAGTAGAGTAGATAGGCCGTTTCTGCCCCCCACAGAACACAACTACCACTACTAGTAGTAGTGGTAGTTTAGTAAACTACTAATTTATTAGTAGTAGACTACTTCTAGGTCTACTAGTGGTACTGCTACTAAACTTTTCTTTGTAGTGGTTGAAAAATCTTCAAAAGACATCAACAAAGTTGAAAATGAAGATGATGTTGGTAATAGTAGCAGTTTAGTAGTAGTAGTATTACTGCTACTACTAGTAGTAGTCGGTTACTCGTTGCTCGTTGACTAGTAGTAGTAGTTTACTACATAGGGTGGTTGGATGGTGAAGAGTTGTGTTCTGTGGGGGCCAGAACCGGCCTACATACTCTACTTGCTTCAATATGTGAAACGGTTTTTAAAAACGTTTTAATACTTCTCGATAGTTACCATGGGATGGAATGAACTTCGTAACTTCGTCGCCTGGCCGATTTTTAAAATTTCGCTGAAAACTCTCGCCCTTTCGGCAGGAACGTGGTACGTTTAGATCGCCCTGTATATATGAGGCGGGTTTGAATCCTCGTGGATTTGTTGATTATATCAACGATTTATAAATATAAATGACTAAGTTATAAACATTCACTTGGAAAACTTCTTTTGTACATTTCCGGATGCTTATTTATTATTATTCGTAATAATAAATAATAAGAAATTGTTGATACACTTAGTTAGGCGATAAGTATAACTATTTATATTTCCAAGAGAAGTTTGAGGTAAATTGTGAGAGGATAATAAATACATTATATATTTATTATTAACGTTTGTGTGCAACGAACTGTGAACTTTCTTAATAAACAATCAAAAACCCGAAGAACATGAGAATAATAACGTGGACGTTTCGTTACTTCACAAAAGCAATAAATCTTAGCAATTGTTGCAGTTCGTTAATTTTAAAACAAAAAATGGATAGTTACCGTGCGCACAAGACCAAGCTGAATAATTAAATAAATAAATAAATACCGCTAATATATTTCCTTCTTAAAAATCGACGCTTTTTAGGGATAAAACGCGACAAATGATATCTTTGATAAGAAAGTAATTTTTTTGACGTTTTTTAGAAGTAATAACGTAGTTAGTCGAAGATGCTCATCACGTCGTCGCTTTGTTTCAACATTTTTCTAATCTGTGATAGTCCTTTTGAATAACTCATATTATATAAATTAGCGCTCGTCCGGTCTCCGGAGACGTTTTCGGTTATTGACGATTTCATTCGAGGGGGACTGCCTTGTAAAGGTTTTGGGAACGTGCAGATCACCCCCTATTTTTAATTTAGTAAATAATGTAGAATTATTCCACCGATACAAAATACCACAAAATTACTTACTACATCTAGTACCGATTTCTCGCTAGAATAATATTCATATTTAATAATTTTTCTATTTAAAAGCCTTACAATTCCAAAGTCATCTAGAATCTAAGGCCTTTTGCGTCACAACTGTCTACACACTGTCAAAAAGTGGAATTGCGGACAATTCAGGTTTAAAGGGTTGCAAAGAATACCTGGATGATTCATAATTCGAGATATTGACTACGTTATCTAAAAACTAAACTATATGTTAGTTCTTAAGTTGTGATATTTTAGTACGATTGCAATTTCCAAATCATTTTTGATATACAACCATTTACATAAATTTTCTTCATTTTAAAAGAAAATTGAAGTACACAATACTGGAATCAAGCAAATTCAGATTTATGACCACAATTCTAGATTATTCAAGGGTGAACCTATTTATGAGTGTCTGTTATCCAAAATCTATAGATTGTAATTTATCTACAAAGTATTTCTAGATAACCAAGTTTGGTGAAATGCTTTCCATTTTATCTGTGAACTAAACCATGTAAAAATTTAAATGTTTTGAAGATATAAAAGGATTAAAACTCCAAATTGATCTAGAATCTAAGGTAACTTGATGCAATATCTTTTACATAACCATCATTTTCTTTCTTTAAGTTATTTAAAATTCGGGAATCACCCTAAATTTAAATTTGAAAATTCCAGAATGTTGAAATATTGATCTAGTCGAGAAAAGTTTAGTTCCAGAGTTATATAGAATCCAAGGTAATCTGCTAAAAAAAACATCAGCATATTCAAGATATAAAAATATCTAAAATTTTGAATTAGGTAATATTGAGATTTATATAATTTACCAAGAATTCTTGACACATTATTGGGTTATTTAATGACAAACCTACGTAAAAATTCAAATTATCTACATTCTATAGATTGCGGATTATCTACAAAGTATTTGTAGACAATCCAGAATGTTATCTAGTACTCAATATAGTTAGATACACGATATTCAAAATAACTATTTTTAAAGCATTTAAAATTCAAGAATTACTCAAAAATTCAGATTTGTAGAATTACAAAATATTCCCACATAATCTAGAATATTTAAAGCAATACAACTCTGTTATAATTACTACTCATAAAAAAATTTGATTGTGGATATGTCTACAATTATAAAATGAAAAACTAAGTTATCTATGAATTTAGGTATTCATTTAATAGAACGCAATTTCACAATTATCTAGAATATAAGGAATTTTTGCTACATAACCTTCTACAGAATTCTGCATTCTAAAATAACGCCATATTCAGATATGCAAAATTACATAGTATTGCTAAAAACCAAGATTCCAAACTACTCATAAAAAAGCTAGATTGTGGATATGTCTACTATTCTAAAATTAAAAACTGAGTTATCTATGAATTCAGGTATCCTTTTAATGGAACGCAATTCCACAGTTATCTAGAAATCAAGGAATTTTTGCTACATAACCTTCTACAGAATTCTACAATCTGAAATAACGCCAAATTCAGATATGCAAAATTACATAGTATTGCTAAAAATCAAAATTCCAAACTACTCATAAACAATTTAGATTGTGGATATGTTTACAAATTGTAAAATTAAAAATCTAAGTTATGTATGAATTTACGTATTCTACTAATAAAACCTAATTCCACAGTTATCTAGAATCCAAGGAATTTTTGCTACATAACCTTCTACAGAATTCTACTTTCTAAAATAACGCCAAATTCAGATATGCAAAATAACATAGTATTGCAAAAAACCAAGATCCAAACTACTTATAAAAAATAGGTTGTGGATATGTCCACAATTATAAAATGAAAAACTAAGTTATCTATGAATTTAGGTATTCTTTTAATAGAACGCAATCCCACATTTATCTAGAATATAAGGAATTTTTGCAACATAACCTACAGAATTCTACATTCTGAAATAACGCCATATTCAGATATGCAAAATTACATAGTATTGCTAAAAACCAAGATTCCAAACTACTCATGAAAGAACTAGATTGTGTATATGCCTACAATTGTAAAATTAAAAATCTAAGTTATCTATGAATTTAGGAATTATTTTAATAGAACGCAATTCCACAATTATCTAGAATCCAAGGAATTTTTGCTACATAACCTTCTACAGAATACTACATTCTGAAATAACGCCAAATACAGATATGCAAAATAACATAGTATTGCTAAAAACCAAGATTCCAAACTACTCATAAAAAATTAGATTGTGGATATGTCTACAAATTGTAAAATTAAAAATCTAAGTTATGTATGAATTTACGTATTCTACTAATAAAACCTAATTCCACAGTTATCTAGAATCCAAGGAATTTTTGCTACATAACCTTCTACAGAATTCTACTTTCTAAAATAACGCCAAATTCAGATATGCAAAATAACATAGTATTGCTAAAAACCAAGATTCCAAACTACTCATAAAAAATCAGATTTTGGATATGTCTACAATTATAAAATGAAAAACTAAATCATCTATGAATTTAGGTACTCTTTTAATAAAACCCAATTCCGCAGTTATCTAGAATCCAAGGAATTTTTGTTTCCTTCTTTCCTTCTACAGAATTCTACATTCTGAAATAACGCCAAATTCAGATATGCAAAATAACATAGTATTGCTAGAAACCAACATTCCAAACTACTCCTAAAAAAACTAGATTTTGGATATGTCTACAACTATAAAATTATAAACTAAGTTATCTATGAATTTAGGTATCCTTTTAATAGAACGCATTTCCACAGTTATCTAGAATACAAGGAATTTTTGCTACACGATCTTCTACAGAATTCTACATTCTGAAATAACGCCAAAAACAGATATGCAAAATACCATAGTATTGCTAAAAACCAAGATTCCAAACTACTCATAAAAAAATAGATTCTGGATATGTCTACAATTCTAAAATTAAAAACTATGTTATCTATGAATTTAGGTAATATCTTAAAAAAATCCAATTCTACAGTTATCTAGAATAAAAGGAATTTTTGCTACATAACCTTCTACAGAATTCTACATTCTGAAATAACGCCAAATACAGGTATGCAAAATAACATAGTATTGCTAAAAACCATGATTCCAAACTACTCATAAAAAAATTAGATTGTGGATATGTGTAAAATTATAAAATGAAAAACTAAGTTAACTAGAATTTAGGTATTCTTTTAATAAAATCCAATTCCACAGTTATCTAGAATCCAAGGAATGTCTGCTACATAACCTTCTACAGAATTCTACATTCTGAAATAACGCCAAATACAGGTATGCAAAATAACATAGTATTGCTAAAAACCAAGATTCCAAACTAATCATAAAAAACTAGATTGTGGATATGTCTACATTATAAAATGAAAAACTAAGTTATCTATGAATTTAGGTATTTTTTAATAAAATTCAATTCCACAGTTATCTAGAATCCAAGGAATTTTTGCTACAGAACCTTCTACAGAATTCTACTTTCTGAAATAACGCTAAATTCAGATATGCAAAATAACATAGTATATTGATAGAAACCAACATTCCAAAACTACTCCTAAAAAAAAACTAGATTGTGGATATGTCTACAATGATAAAATGAAAAACTAAGGTATCTATGAATTTAGGTATTCTTTTAATAAAACCCAATTCCACGGTTATCTAGAATCCAAGGAATTTTTGCTACATAACCTTCTACAGAATTCTACATTCTGAAATAACGCCAAATTCAGATATGCAAACTAACATAGTATTGCTAGAAACCAACATTCCAAACTACTCCTAAAAAAACTAGATTGTGGATATGTCTACAATTCTAGAATTAAAAACTATGTTATCTATGAATTTAGGTAATCTTTTAATAAAACCCAATTCCACAGTGATCTAGAATCCAAGGAATTTTTGCTACATAACCTACTACAGAATTCTACATTCTGAAATAACGTCATATTTAGATATGCAAAATAACATAGTATTGCTAGAAACCAAGATTCCAAACTACTCATAAAAAAATTAGATTGTGGATATGTGTACAATTATAAAATGAAAAACTAAGCTATCTATGAATTTAGGTATTCTTTTAATAAAATCCAATTCCACAGTTATCTAGAATCCAAGGAATTTTTGCTACATAACCTACAGAATTCTGCATTTTAGAAATATGTAGAATTCTGAAATAACGCCAAATTCAGATATGCAAGATTAGTTACTTAATATTGCTAGAAAATCCAGAATGCTGAAATGGTTTTCATTTTGGGGTTACCTAAGAGCTGAGACATTCCAAAAATCTTTTAGAGATCTCTAAGAGAATTTCTACAAATCAATCTTCCTCGAATGAACAAAACAAAGCGACCATTAAACAAAGACGGATCCGAGCCGGACAAGCGATATACTAGTACAATTTAAAAAAAAAGATTAATATATATATGTAAATTAATAAATAACTATTTTTAATCTATCAGTTTAGATATTGTTGATTAACACAACTGTACTAAAATGGTCGAGGATATAGGCTCCTCGACCGTTTTACAATTTTTTTAAAGTTATTTCTTAAATAGGTACCTAGTTACTAAGTAGGTAGGTTTGAAAATTTGTCCGACGAGTCGAAGGGCTACGGTATTCGCACCGGGTACGTGAAGAACTTCAATACCCTTCTCCTATTTAAAATTAGTCCTTGCTACGTCATAGTAATATTTCTGGAGTCGATCTAAGATTCACCGAAATTGCACTCCACGGTTCATCTATATGACCAGAAGTGGGATCGGTTGGACTGCTGCCTTTGTCGATCCCCTCTGCGCAAGATATGTAACGGCTTCTTAAATCGACTATACTTGATCACATTTTGGCCAGTTGCGGATACCGCAGTCCCTCGAGGAGCGGAAAAAGTGGAAATATAAACAGTCGAAACGATTACATAACTAGAGCGGTTCCTTTAAACCGGGAGATGCTTCTTATTTAAATGGGATCCAGTATCGACTTTCGCTGAGATTCACGCACCTTCGAAAATGAACAACAAAGCGATTATATTGTTAATAATCCATTAAACTCGAGACTTGTACATAGTTTTCGCATAACTAATGTAATATAATTATGATTAGTTTCGTTTTAGTTTTCCAAGAAAAGGAAAAGGGTTCTATATTGTACGGGGGACGGTGCCGCGTGGTATTGGTTGGCATTCACACGAAATGTGAATTACTAAACATAAAAGCTAAAACTGCCGTAAAATAATCTAAACACACACTCTTTCTCTTTTTCTCTAAAATCTTCTTAACATTAAACTTTGTCAAAATTATAAACGTCGTCAACCTTTCTAAAGCTCTTAAGATCTTCATAGTTTCCCCTTGAGTTGACTATGCTTTCGCAACTCTTCATAATTACCATTGATGCAACAAAGACTTATAAAATCTTGTACGTAAGTGTGTTTCAATTACATCCTTGATCATTGTTTTCGAGTTGAAAAACCTTTCTAAAAGTACTTCTGAAATGCCATTTGACCCCAGAAACTACCCCAAACCACCGCCGTCTACGGTACCGTCCGTCACTAAATTTTCCAAAGATAAAAAAGACCAAATCTCATTCGAAACTTTCTATATACACCTTTACTTTTCCATTGTTGTAAATATAAGTTTACGGGACATTCAAATTTTTGTATGATACAACTTCTAATCAAAAATATGACCCTAGGTATATATACATGAAATATATATATATTATTAAAAAAAAATTGCAGAGACCAGCATTTTTCTATTTCATTTGATACGTTGTTAGGGTTCTGGATAAATCGGGGTTTCAAGGAGAAAACAATTAATACATAGAGAAAGAGTTAATTATAATTGTTACCTGCAGGTGATCGTACGAGATAACTAATTAGACGAATTAAATAAAATTTAAATAAAATAAATGGGAACGACAAGAGTACAAAAGTACCGTTTGCTAAGTGGGAAATGCTCTTGATTGGCGGTACCATTTTTGTTGAAAGTCGAGTTACTGTAATAGTAACTTTTACAGAGGTGGTTTCGTACGCTTCACCTACTTGTTATACTTGTAAAGATCACATCCATAGAAGACATATCAGCTGAGCAATATCAGTTAATACACAGGGCGTCCGACGAGACAACGCCCTTATGATCATTTCGTTCGGATTCCGCCTATAGTTTCGACAATCACGTTTTGCTCATGACGACAAGTTCCTCGCCGCCGTATCGCCGAACGCCCTGTGTAACATACGCACGAGTACACACACGTAAAAGGTGTCGTTGTTGTTTTATTGTTGACATAATAGATTTAACGATGTTCTCGAAAGAAGTTTGTTATGTACGTCGCTTTTACCTCAGAATCCCGATTTTGTGTTCGAACGACGTAATCTGACGTCAATCGGACTTGATTGCGCCGTTTAAATGGCCTGGAAGTGGCCTACACACACACACTCACATACACACCATGTAAACGTGTACGTAAAGTTAACGAGGGGCGCTTTCTAAAGACGTGATGAATCGTCCGTAATTTGTTGCTGCAATACTAACTTTATTCCAGGGCAACAAATTCACTAACAAACTGTTGCGGTGCTCCGAAATTTGTCGGGGTGGTTACGTTGAATTTAACACTCCCAAATTATATAATAAACAGAAACATCAACTAGTGTGTACATAAATTGCAGTAAGAAAATTTTTGCTACAATCAACCACAAGCTTGACTAAGCAAACGTTGCAAAATCAAATATTACTTATTAGAGCATACTCGAGCAACAAATCTGACTTGCAGCAACAATACAAATTAAGGAAGAACGCTTGATAAAGACGTTTTAAATCACCATTAATTCGTTGTAGCAATACTAACTTTATTGCAGGGCAACAGATTCACTAGCAAACTGTTGCGGTGCTCCGAAAGTTGTCGGGGTGGTTACGTTGAATTTAACACCCCCAAATTATGTAATAAACAGAAATATCAACTAGTATGTACATAAATTGCAGTAAGAAAATTTTTGGTACAATCAACCTAAAGCTTGTCTAAGCAAACGTTGCAAAATCAAATATTACTTATTAGAGCATACTCGAGCAACAAATGTGAATTGCAGCAACAATAGAAATTAAAGAAGGGCGCTTTCTAAATACGTTTTATATCACCCTTAATTCATTCAGCAATACTAACTTTATTGCAGGGCAACAGATTCACTAGCAAACTGTTGCGGTGCTCCGAAAGTTGTCGGGGTGGTTACGTTGAATTTAACACTCCCAAATTATGTAATAAACACAGACATCAACTAGTATGCAACATAAATTGCAGTAAGAAAATTTTTGCTACAATCAACCACAAGCTTGACTAAGCAAACGTTGCAAAATCAAATATTACTTATTAGAGCATACTCGAGCAACAAATCTGAATTGCAGCAACAATACAAATTAAGGAAGGGCGCTTTCTAAAGACGTTTTAAATCACCCTTAATTCGTCGCAGCAATACTAACTTTATTGCAGGGCAACAAATTCACTAACAAACTGTTGCGGTGCTCCGAAAGTTGTCGGGACGGTTAAGTTGAATTTAACACTCCCAAATTATGTAATAAACACAGACATCAACTAGTATGCAACATAAATTGCAGTAAGAACATTTTTGCTACGATCAACCCCAAGCTTGTTTATGCAAACGTAGCAAAATGCAATATTACTTATTAGAGCATACTCGAGCAACAAATCTGAATTGCAGCAACAATACAAATTAAGGAAGGGCGCTTTCTAAAGACGTTTTAAATCACCCTTAATTCGTCGCAGCAATACTAACTTTATTGCAGGGCAACACATTCACTAACAAACTGTTGCGGTGCTCCGAAAGTTGTCGGGGTGGTTACGTTGAATTTAACACTCCCAAATTATATAATAAACAGAAACATCAACTAGTGTGTACATAAATTGCAGTAAGAAAATTTTTGCTACAATCAACCCCAAGATTGTCTAAGCAAACGTAGCAAAATCAAATATTACTTGTTAGAGCATACTCGAGCAACAAATCTGAATTGCAGCAACAATACAAATTAAGGAAGGGGGCTTTCTAAATACGTTTTATATCACCCTTAATTTATTGGAGCAATACTAACTTTATTGCAGGGCAACAGATTCACTAGTAAACTGTTGTGGTGCTCCGAAAGTTGTCGGGATGGTTACGTTGAATTTAACACTCCCAAAGTCCCAAATGATGTAATAGACACAAACATCAACTAGTAGGCAACATAAATTGCAGTAAGAAAATTTTTGCTACAATCAACCCCAAGCTTGTCTAAGAAAACGTCGCAAAATCAAATATTACTTATTAAAGCATACTCGAGTAACAAATCTGAATTGCAGCAACAATACAAATTAATGAAGGGCGCTTTCTAACGACGTTTTAAATCACCTTTAATTCGTCGCAGCAATACTAACTTTATTGCAGGGCAACAAACTCACTAACAAACTGTTGCGGTGCTCCGAAAGTTGTCGGGATGGTTACGGTGAATTTAACACTCCTAAATGATGTAATAAACACAGACATCAACTAGTATGCAACATAAATTGCAGTAAGAAAATTTTTGCTACGATCAACCCCAAGCTTGTCTAAGCAAACGTTGCAAAATCAAATATTACTTATTAGAGCATACTCGAGCAACAAATCTGAATTGCAGCAACAATACAAACTAAGGAAGGGCGCTTTCTAAAGACGTTTTAAATCACCCTTAATTCGTCGCAGCAATACTAAATGTATTGCAGGGCAATAGATTCACTCACAAACTGTTGCGGTGCTCCGAAATTTGTCGGGGTGGTTAAGTTGAATTTAACACCCCCAAATTATGCAATAAACAGAAACATCAACTAGTATGTACATAAATTACAGTAAGAAAATTTTTGCTACAATCAACCTCAAGCTTGTCTAAGCAAACGTTGCAAAATGAAATATTACTTATTAGAGCATACTCGAGCAACAAACCTGAATTGCAGCAACAATACAAACTAAGGAAGGGCGTTTTCTAAAGACGTTTTGTATCACCCTTAATTCGTTGCAGCAATACTAACTATTGTAGGGCAACAAATTCACTAACAAACTCTTGCGATGCTCCGAAAGTTGTCGGGGTGGTTAAGTTGAATTTAACACTCCCAAATGATGTAATAAACACAGACATCAACTAGTATGCAACATAAATTGCAGTAAGAAAATTTTTGCTACGATCAACCCCAAGCTTGTCTATGCAAACGTAGCAAAATCAAATAGTACTTATTAGAGCATACTCGAGCAACAAATCTGAATTGCAGCAACAATACAAATTAAGGAAGGGCGCTTTCTAAAGACGTTTTAAATCACCCTTAATTCGTCGCAGCAATACTAACTTTATTGCAGGGCAACAGATTCACTTGCAAACTGTTGCAGTGCCTCAAAAGTTATCAGGATAGCTACGTTGAGTAGAAATCACTCAAGTTGTTTATAAATACGAAAGATCACTCGGTGTACAAATTGTCGTAAGAAAATTTTTGCCACAACGAACCTCAAGCATACTTAAATAAATTTAACACAATCAAATATTGCTTAAAGTATACTCAAGCAACAAATCTGAATTGCAACAACAATACAAGCAATTTAAATTGCAACAAGAGTACAACTAAGGGGAGCACTTTCTAAAGCAGTGATTAAACGCCCTCTTCATTTGTTGCTGCAATAGTAACTTTATTACAGAACAACAGGTTCATGAGTTATCCGGATGGTTACGTTATTGTAAAACCACCTAAATTATTCAGAAATTGAAAGATCATGTCGTATATAGATACAAGTAAGAAAATTTCAACCGCAAACGAACCTCCATCATGCTTAAAAACATTTGGTACAATCAAACATCGCTTAGAGTATACTCAAGCAACAAATTTGAATTGCAACAACAATACAAGCAATTTAAATTGCAGCAACAATGAAAGTTAACGACGAGCGCTGCCTAAAGCTGCGATAAATCGTTCTTAATTTGTTGCTGCAACGGAAATTTTATTGCAGACAACCTATTCACTAGCTGACTGTTGCCGTGCCTCAAAAGTTATCGAGGTGGTTACGTTGAAATTAAAACGCCAAAATTATTCAAAAAATCCGAGAGATCTAGTACATAAATCGCCCTAAGATAATTTTATTTAATGTACAACGACATTCACTCTTTTTGGATTTTGATCTCATAATATTGATATCTCTCATGAGTTGAATAATGTTGCTAGAACTACACTTAAGCAACATTGAAATTGCACCACCAAAACACGCATATAAAACTTCAAAGAGTTATGTTTTTAATAATCTTAATCGCCAGTTAATATGCCTCAAATGTTGTTGCCTTCAAAGTAGTTTTTCCAACTGGATTTACTATTTTTAAAAAAGCCTTCCGTCACTAGAACAAAACATTGCTGCAACAAAATGTACATTGATACGAACCTCAAGTGTGCTCGAATATATTTAGCACAGTTCAATAATGTTGCTTGGACTAGGACTTGAGCAACAAATTCGAATTACAACAACCAAATACACCAACGTTTTTTAGAATTCTTATCTTCCGACATTGATGTTAAGAATTGTTTCTGTGAAAGGAGCTACAGAATTATATGCCTCAAATTTCATGAAGATGGCTACGTTGGTTTTAAATTTAGCAAATAAGTATATACGTAAGGAGTCCTGTTGTTTAAGCAGTTTCATCAAAATTGACTCCCTATGAGGAGATGAACCTTAGACTAGACTAACAATAAATGGAATATTTAAGCAATAAAGCACGGTAACAATTTAAAATAAAACAGGTTAGAGTTTCCATTACGGATTAACAGAATTCAATTGGGATTTCAATTTACTAAGATCGATGATAACATTTATATCGTTGAAAGCAATAAATTTAATAGCAAATTTATGATATTGCTCAAAAGTGATTGCGATAGTTAGGCTGGTTTCACATTAATTTGCATTTTTTTAAGAAGTAATAATGAGGCACGTGAATTGAAATGCCAGAATTAACAGAGCCCTTATGTTGCTGTTTCAATTAAGCAAACTTGGCGCAACAAAATATGTACAGAAACCAAGCTTAAACTTGCTTATGGTGCGGTAGTATAGCTTGGAGTACACTCGAGCAATAAGTCGAATATTGCAGCAACAAAACATACTAAGTCATTTGATGAAATTTATTTCGTAACAAGAAGCAATAAATTTAATTTCAAATTGCTATAAACTTGTCGGGATGGTTTGCAATTTTTCAAATTAGCTCAAGTAGATCGAAACGCCAAAACTCACACAGCTTTATATTGTTGCACTTGCTGCTCGAGCAACTATCGTAGATCAGAACTGGCGCAACATGATTTTCGTTGAATCAAATCTTAACTTTGCTTGTGTTAACTCACTATCGCCCAGTGTTCGTTGGACAAGATTCGAGCAATAAATCGAGTATTGCAGCAACACACATGTTAAAATTCGGAAGGAGCGACGACGTCCGGATAGGTCCCGCTTTAATTTTACGTACATTCCATACACACGTTGTTATCTAATTAAGAAGTTTTTTGAAATAAATAAATTATAATTATTATTAATACGGATCGTCGCGATTTGCCGCCGATCTTCTTCTTCGATCGGCGACGAATCGCGTGCGTCCCCCTTTGCCACGTGAGATCTCCAAAAATACGCTCACTTGGTGCCCAGCAAAATGTAAGCTTAATTTTTCTAAAAGAGAAAATTGAAATATACTATTCCTCTTTGAATACCAAATCGACTTTTCTTTAACCTCGCCCGTCACGCCTAGTTAAACCGTGCGATTCCACATCAGTTCTGCCAGTCTCAGAAACACGCGACATGAATTTATAGCTGTTGAAGGAAAATCAAAGAAGGGTTTAATTAGGTCAATTAGGGTTTAGATTTAGGTTATTTATTTATTAGGCGTTTAGATATTATTAAAAACTTAATTTAAACGTAGACTTCCATTATATGTGAAAAACTTGAAAATATGTTTAACCTCCAGTACTTGCCACCTACTCACGATTTTCCAGGACGTTCTCTTTCCTCTTAGTTCGCCCTTTTCGCCTCCGAATTCCTCATGGTAGACGTTATGTCAATCAGAAAACGTTCAAGTGCGCAATTCACTCGCCAGAATTATAATTTCAATGCGTTCGGGAGCCCAGGAACGACACGTCACTATGCTAACTCACAAAACTCGCGTCACAACTCACAAAACTCCACACACTCGCATGAGCGGGGAGACCGATACGTCCGTCTCGATCGAACAATACGTTGAGACTGGCGGTGATTAAGGTTCGGAGCGAGAGATAAATCTCTTATCGTAATTGTGCTGATAAGCGGCGATGATTCAAGTGTAAACGATTGCTCCGAAATAGTACGGGTGTGGAAATAGCCAAAAAACGTTCTCGGAGAGATTGTTTATTACTAAACAAATGTATCCGAATTTAAAAAAAAAAGGCTATCTTGGCTCACAACAGTTGTGGATTTTTTTTCTTATTTTGAAATGTGTATTTTTGAATCAGCTTTTCGAATAAATCATTGCCATAAAGTTTGAACAAAAACCAACCAAGTTATCGTAAATGTTTATAAGCTTAAAAACCTATACTTTCTGTTAAGCCTTTTTTTGTAAATAAACATTAAAAAATTTATTGTTTTTTTTTTACATAGAACGTTAATATAAGTCTTTACGAAGAGGATGATCCCAAGTTTGTTAAGATCCATTTAGAGAAATCGCCTGGACAGGACTTAGAAATTGTTGATTTTTTCAAGAAACGGGATAAACAATTAGAATTTTGCGAAAACTACTCAACCGATCGAGCCCATCTTTTGCATACTTATAAAGTACATTACAACTCACAAATTATAAACATTTCACTTAATTGGAACAACTAATTAAGAAGTTGTTAACAATATTTAAAAATAGCCAATTTTGCCCTCTTTATTGCAATAACTTTTTTATTTATAGAGCAATTTTAATTTAGAAAGTCTTATTTTAAAGATAATTGCTTTCTCTAAAAGTTCACTGTTGACCGCAAACGTCTAAATCCAAGCCATTCGGAGTTATAAATAAAAGAATGATTTTGGCAGTTTAATTGTTTATTTGGTAATGGTTCCACTAAAAAATTGATGAATCTCTAGATGAGAGGCTTCTTGTAATAACTTAAACTAACCTTTTCCAACTGTCAAACCCGAATAAATCTACGACCTACGTTTAGTGGTAATGGAATGTAATTTTATCATGCACGTAATTTGTGTGTTTGTTTATGTAGCACGTTCGGAATTTTTTCAATATCACGAAGATAAAACAATTACGTACGATTAAAAATCGGAATTACGGATACGTATGTCAACAATCCCCTCCAGTGGCGTACTCCGTTAGAAATTAAAAAAGTCTAAGCAATTACTAAACTCTTACTATACTACCAGTGAGTAATGCGCATAACTCTCGCTGTTAAGTGACTACCGTAAAAAATAGTTGCGAACCAAAATTTTGATGGGAGTGAATACATTGCCAGTAACTTAATATTAGTTATGAGTCAGTGTAGAAGGTATGATGATGGTGTATTTAACAAATGTGGGAAAAGGAAATATTACAATGGGACGCGAATCTTCGAACACCCCAAACACCGCATATAAATTTTGAAATTCAAGTATGGCAACACTTGTATAAATATAGTAACAATACTGCCATGTGCACCTTAAAAGGATACGAAAGTAGCTATATAAAATATCAGAATCCAATGAAATATTACAAAAAATTGTTGATACAGAAAGAGGAATAAACAAAGTAGTTGTAATTATGGAATGGACGAATAGAAAAGCCCCTGGTATGGTATGGACAGATTCAGAACAGAATTTACTTTAAACCAAAACGTACATATAGAATATTCGTTATATTAAATATGAAGATAGTGAACACATTTGATGACCATGGAGAAAAACCTCAATAGGTACATAATCTCTTTCCAAATTTAATACAAGATATCCAAAAAATGGTTACACCCAACTCCACACAGTTCAATTCAGTCATCGCAACGTTGACATTATTCTGTATGACACAACACGGCAGTGGGATCATGTCATGTTTGGTATGCTGGAAAGAACAACTCGTCATACGCGGTTTATGGGTAAGTTACTGTTGTTCCTCAAATTGATTTTGGAGAGCGGATACACATGAATAACAAAACAAGAAAATGAAAGTGACAGTGATAATATGACTTGAATAATAAGCAGAAACCATAAATTGGTTCCAACGGAAACTAAGGACGAAACGACAAAGGAGAACAACAAAACAATATACAATATAAGAATAAAATAGGGAAGTTGGGAAGACTCGAAAAGAGGATAGAAGAAGTGGAAAACTAGGAATTAAAATGAACTCGGAACAATGTCAAAGAAGCAGTTTCGGATCTACCACTACTACAAGCAAGTTCAGATTGTTAGCATTAATGAAATCAATCCTAGTTCAATAATAACGTGTAAACATTACGTTAACGTTGTAAGATATGATTCAATTATAAAACAGTTTGACGTTATGAGGATGTAAGGTACCTGGTATCTTACTAGTGGGAACGGTCCTATTGTCACTTGTCAATTGGGAAATTGAACACAGAAATTGGGAACAGTTAAAAATTCACAACAGGCTAAAAGCGTGATACATATTATATTACCTAATTATTAATCATGAAGTACTAATTATTTGATCAATTAATTATTAAACTGTGTGATTACACATGCATTTCGATAAGGAAAAGTGATTTGGAAATCCTGTAATTTCTTTTACATTCATTACGTAAAACACAAGAAAGAGCGTATGGAAATGAAACAATTAGATGGTGTGCACCTCTAAAAGTACCTGAAGAGGAAAAGATACATAACAAATACAATGAAAAAGAATACCTTGAGAAATACCTGAAAGTAAAAAGAGCACTATATCTGAAAAAAAGAATGTCTAATACCTGAAATTACCTAAAAGAGACAAAGGGTAACACAACAGTTAAAAAATGGATAAAAGTGCCTGAGAAAAATACCTGCAAATGCAAAACAAATACACAGTGGCACTGTTAAAAAAGTTTAAGTACCTACCTGAAATTAAGAAAAAGACAAAATAACACATAAAAAAGATTTAAGTACCTATAAAAAAAAGATACAATTATTGTTACTGAAAATAAAAAAAATATTTATGTATAACATACGTACTTACCAGAAAACCAAAAAATACAAAACTCGCTCGCAAAGCACTAAAAGCACCACAATTCACGAAAACTTTTCCGATTTTTCCAAAGGAAGCCATGTCAGGCAATGGCCAGACTAGCTCCGAAACGTCAAACGGTGATTTAGCAGCAAAGGCGCGTTAATAAGGAAATGTCCACCTACCTGAAAATAAAGAAAAAAGTCTATTAGAGTTAAAATTAAAAGAAAATTTTGGTTCATTATACCTTAAGACCCTTAAAAATCTCTTCCATCTCGGTTGTGTGCGAAGGCGCTCTCCGATGATCATTTTCTGTAAAGGGGATAAACCGAGAATTAAAGAATGAACACTGAAACGACTCATTTTTGTAAAATAGGCAAGTTTAAAATTAGAAAATCACAAAATTTCCGTTAAATAGTTACAAGGATTATAAGATGAGAAAACACATACATTTCTTCCTTTTTTGAAATTGAATTTTAAATATCTCATCATTTCCAATTGTTCTAAGTAAATTTTGCCTTAATATGTGAAATTTAAACAAATTTAACAATCTCTAACTGTAACAGACACCACAAACTCAGGTAAACCGCACAATCTTATAAACAATTATTTGGTTACTTGTGTTAAATTTATAAGATTCACTAATAATGATGGAAATTAATAAGATTACAATGTAACTTGTAAATATTTTTTTGGCGGGATACTTACCACTTACGCAAGGATTCCCAAGGCCCTAATCTCATCTCTCCTCTCATGTGTGGATCCTGGAGGCACGTCTTCTTTTTCCTGGCCATCCAAAAGACATCAACACTCTAGGACTCCTTTAAGTGATCAAAAATTAACCCTAACAATCAAAGCTTTGAACTGACGTCCCAGTGCAAATTTGAATGCCACACAGAACCAATGTAATTTGGAAAAGATTTATGTGTTTCCAAAATTATATCTAGGAGCCTTTAGGAATTCCAAGAGCGTATACGTCACTGATGGGAGGCGTTCCACTCACAAAATTCACTATCACAATCACAAGGCACTCTATAATTTTTCGCACCCGCATCGTCCGCGTCCGAACACTAACTGGGCCCTGCAGACTGCAGAGAATTCCACAATTAATCATCTCGACACCTAATAATGCTTATCTTAACGATGATATTATGTTAGCCTTTTTGCACACTTATTGTTCTCGAACGTTCCTTAATACGTAATATTAGATTTTTGCTTCTAATAACACTTATACAACAGATATTTTTTACTTGTGAATTGTTCTTGAATGTTTTCTAATCGTTGGAATATTCCCAACAGTGAATTTTATTAAATTAGAGCTACATACGAAAAATTGAAAAAAAAAACAAGAATTAATAACATTGGTTTATCTAAAATATGTAAAGAAATTGGACGAAAATGTAATGTATATACAGTTACTTATTATTATAATAAATTAAATAACGACCTTTAAATTATTGCAAACTAAATACTTCGAAATAAGACTCGAATCATCGACTTGGAATAAGCAAAACAACGTTACTTGATAGAGATGTATTAGTTAGATTGAACAATTACTCTACAAATCAGTGCACTTAAGGAAGTGCCCTTTAGGACAGTTTTAAATAATAAAAAAATTCAAATAAAAGGTATCAAATTTGAGATTTGGTATAAATCAACAAAACCGTTTTGAAGAAAATTTTAAAACAAAATAAAAATTCTTAATAATAAACTGCCTTTAATATTTTTAGAGGAAAATATTTGGAAAAAATTTTACACCTTTAATATGATAATTCAAATATAAAGTTTAATGAAAACATTCAAAGCCTTTTTGAATTTTTTTTTTTGAAAAAGTGGAAATGTTCAATAGTGCCCTTTAGGGATGTAATCCAAAAAAGGTTTCAAATAGAAGTTGTAGCCATTGTTTAGGTCAGTTCAAATCTAAAATTTAAGCAGTTCTTCTTTCTCTTCAGTCTTCTTTCATCCAGTGTTGGATATAGGTCTCTTCTAGTTTCTCCCATGCTTCTCTATTTTTAGCTGTTGTCTTTAGAACAGCTAAGTTTAGAATTCGGGCGATAGAGAACGACGTTTTGAAAAGAAAAGTTAAGTTAAATTTATTCGTGCAACGCTTCGTCTCCGAGATATGAATTCTAAAATTCTGGAAATTTCCCAAAACTTCAACCTAGTCTGATTTGAAAAATTTTAAATTCAGACGGCAGAGGACGACATTTTGAAGAGATAAGTTAAGTAAAATTTCTTCGTGAAACGCTTCGTTTCCGAGATATGAATTCTAGAATTCTGGAAATTTCCCAAAACTTCAACCTAGTCCGATTTGAAACATTTTAAATTCAGACGACAGAGAACGGCATTTTGAAGAGAAAAGTTAAGTAGAATTTCTTCGTGAAACGCCTCGTTTTCGAGATATGAATTCTAGAATTCTGGAAATTTCCCAAAACCTCAACCTAGTCCGATTTGAAAAATTTTAAATTCAGACGACAGAGAACGACATTTTGAAGAGATAAGTTAAGTAAAATTTCTTCATGCAACGCGTCGTCTCCGAGATATGAATTCTAAAATCCTGGAAATTTCCCAAAACCTCAACCTAGTCCGATTTGAAAAATTTTAAATTCAGAACCCAGAGAACGACGTTTCGAAAGGAAAACTTAAGTAAAATTTCTTTGTGAAACGCTTCGTCTCCGAGATATGAATTCTAAAATTTTGGAAATTTCCCAAAACTTCAACCTAGTCCGATTTGAAAAATTTTAAATTCAGACGACAGAGAACGACATTTTGAAGAGATAAGTTAAGTAAAATTTCTTCGTGAAACGCTTCGTTTTCGAGATATGAATTCTAGAATTCTGGAAATTTCCGAAAACGGTCAAAGTCACGTGTATTTATTTAGGTCATGTACGGTTTTAGCAAAGGCACACTTTTACAGCAACGCCTTTTAAGTTCAAAACACACTGTCACAGCTATTACATTCTACAGGTGTCACCCAAGGTACTTTCAAGCTACCCCTATTCCACTCTAGCAAGCTATTCCACATTAAGCGCTTTTACTCTACTTAATAAATATGTTTATAAGTTTCCAACTGAGATGTCTAATTTGGTTTTATCAAGAACCTTTCAAGAGTATTACAAATTCGATCAATTATCTCTGAACCAATTATGGAGTGAATTGATTTCCTCTAATGTAACTGAACCAAAAGAATTAGATGTTACGCTCGTGTCACGCGGCCCGGATTATCTACACTTTCTTTGCCCCGGATCGCTGATGGGGGCAGGCAACACTTGCCTCCTTTACGACACGAAAGCAATAACTTATAATCTACTCTGCGGTTTTCAACGGAATCGAACACACTTAGCGGTGGGTAATTTCGATAATTACAAGGCTCTCCCGTACGAAATCTTTCTCTCTCTCTCTCTCTCTTTCTTAATTTCTTGGTCAATGTCTCTCGAATCGGAGCCAATGTCATAAACGCGAACGGTCGACGACAGATATAAGCGCGACAGGGAATATGAAGTTTTTCAAAGTTTTGGTGATTTTTCTATTGTGTCTTCTAACCGCAAAGGCAGGTAAGTGTGTACTTTTTAAGATAGTTGAGAGCTTTGTGATACTTTACTATAAGAGTTTTTTCGGTACCTATCAACCAAAATATAGAGTAAATGGTGTTAAAAGTAATGAGAACTAATCCCAAAAAAAAATCTAATTTATGTCCTGGGATTTTTGGATCTTCCCAAAAAGGGGAAAATTTGTATTCGACCAATCATCAACGCCCCGGAAAATTCTACTGTCATGTTCTCGTCTGTAGGCGAAATGGAATTTTCCAAAACATTCTAGGAATAACCGCTAACTGATTTTCCAACTTTCGACTGAAGATGGACGCTAAATGATCGAAACAAATACTGGATCGCAAAAAAAAACTGGCCATGTGTCTATCGAACTACTTCCTCACATTTTCTTACACTTATTAGATATTCGATTGAAAGATACATAGTACTTTAGAATTTACTTAAAACATGCATGGGAGATTCCATGTCAACTTATCAGGGAGTAAATGGGGGTGGTTTTTAAATCACTACCGGAAGTATCTAGTCGTCTTTAGGATATAAAAATACGTCCGATCCTACATTTTCAACCCCTAATTTTGCGCCATTTTGGATTTGTGACCTATTTTGTGTTTTGTTCATTTTTTGCGAGCCATGACAAATTTTCGTTTTTAGACTGCCGATGCGAGCATTTGAGTTTAAAAAAATTCTGAAAATAGTGGGTCGATGTAAAATCTTCCCAGGAATCCATTTCCGGCCTCAGAATTAGGATTGGATGCTCCCCCGAGTGAGAAAAACAGTTTTTTTTCAAAGTGCGATATCTAAAAAGTTAATTTTTTTAAAAAATATTTGGAAGCTGCCAAAATCTTCCTTTTTACATATACTTTAAGTTCAAAACAAATTATCGGTGTGTATTTTGGTTTTAAGTAATAAAACACGCAAAAAACTGATTTTTTTTGGTGGAAAAATGAAATATTTCTGTGTCTAACCCTGTGAAAACTCATGCAAACATTCAATTAGACATTTTTTGACGTTCCAGTGTTATACCTTCATTCTAAAGCCTATAATCTTGATCCTCGCTGTTTTGCAATTTTGGAACCAACAAGGTGCTCATAACTCACTAGTTGCCATATTAAATTTTTTTCACCGGAGGGAGGAGCTCTAGAAAATATACAAAATTGATGGGAAAACACGTAAAAATACATTGTAAAAACTTAGAAATGTATACTTTATTCATCCAATCTAACTGGTACAGAGAATTCCATGAATCAAGCTCGTCAATGCTAAAGTTGTTGAAATGGAAATGTGTTTGAATTTTGTGTGCCTGAGCTTTGTTCAAAGTGAACGTTTTCGGTGATTTCTTTTTTCCAGTGAGCTTAACCTCACAAATAGAAAGATACAGTTAGCCAAATAGGTGAGTCAGGAAAGAAGTAAACTTTTGAGACAATTATAGCTAATAACTAACGTCTCTGCAACAAGATCATCTTCGTTGCTGTGAATTATGCGACCCAAATGCCAGTTGTTATTGAATAGAACAGCAACGTCCAAAATCTCCTCCCAAAGTTTCACAACTTTACCTTTTAAATCGAAAGCCAATGCCCAGTTCTCATCCATATTGGTGTTTTTACGTTTGACGATTTGCTTATGGTGAACACAAAACTGATGGAAACTTTTAGTGCCTGGAATAGTTTTTGCTTCCTTTTTGTCACTGTTTTCATGACAAAATTTAAGTTTCGACGTTCCAGTGAAAGAGATAAAATTTTTAAACCTTCATCAAGGGCTTGATCAAGCGTCAAGCTGCTATTGCGAGTTTGAAATGACCCTATGAAAACCAAACCATGACAGCGGACGAGCTTCTTAATTTTTGTCATGAAAACAGTGACAGGAAGCAAAGACTATTCCAGGCACTAGAAGTTTCCATCAGTTTTGTGTACACAATAAGCAAATCGTCAAATGTAAAAACGAGAATTGGGCATTGGTTTTCGACTCAGGCTCAGGCACACAAAATTCAAACACATTTCAACAAATTTAGCATTGAAGATCTTGATTCCTGAAATTCTCTGTACCAGTTAGATTGGATGAATAAAGTATAAATTTCTAAGTTTTTACAATGTATTTTTACGTGTTTTCCCATCAATTTGTATATTTTCTAGAGCTCCTCCCTCCGGTGAAAAAATTGAGCCAATTGGTGAGTTAGAACAATTTGTTGATTTCAAAAATTGCAAAAAAGCTAAGATCAAGATTATAGGCTTTGGAATAAACCGAAAATGTTTCTTTACTATTAAGGTATAATACTTGGAACGTCAAAAAATGTAAAATTGAATGTTTGAATGAGTTTTCACAGGGTTAGACACAGAAATATTTCATTTTTCCACAAAAAATCAGTTTTTTGCGTGTTTTATTACTCACAACCAAAATACACACCGATAATTTGTTTTGACCTTAAAGTATATGTAAAAAGGAAGATTTTGCCAGCTTCCAAATATTTTTAAAAAAATAAACTTTTTAGACATCGCACTTTAAAAAAAAAACAGTTTTTTCGAATTTCTGGCTCGGGGAAGCATCCAATCCTAATTCTGAGGCCGGAAATGGATTCCTGGGAAGATTTTACATCGACCCACTATTTTCAGAATTTATTTAAACTCAAATTATCGCATCGGCAGTCTAAAAACGAAAATTTGTCATGTCCCGCAAAAAAATGAACCAAACACAAAATAGGTCACAAATCCAAAATGGCGCAAAATTAGGAGCTGAAAATGTAGGATCGGACGTATTTTTATATCCTAAAGACGACTAGATACTTCCGGTAGCGATTTAAAAACCACCCCATTCACTCCCTGATCAGTTCACATGGAATCTCCCATACACAACGAATATAACCCTAAAATTC
The DNA here is from genome assembly GCA_946251905.1 of Cryptocephalus moraei. Taxonomy (NCBI): domain Eukaryota; kingdom Metazoa; phylum Arthropoda; class Insecta; order Coleoptera; family Chrysomelidae; genus Cryptocephalus; species Cryptocephalus moraei. Next base: position 15,210,893 of record OX276465.1, on the reverse strand, counting down.
AATCTCCTCACCAAAAAAATACTTTCTCCATTTTCTGAAAGGGTAGAGATTGTTTTTTCCCGTCAAAATCCCGGATTTATCCCCATTTGATGTTTCCAGAGTCCCAGAATTACCTGCTCCGACAGGAACACAGGCCTTCGATCGAATACAAATACATCCTCAAGACGATCCTCCCAGGGGAGAAGCCCTGGTGGAAGAGGGGGACGCGGCATAAGCCTTACGCGGACGAGCCCTTCCAACTCATCGAGGCGTAATCGCGTAGAAGACATTTGTATTATTAATTTTAAATATACGTTTTGCAATTTTGAAGTTTTCTTTTGGGAATCGCAAGTCCGTCAGCCGGCGTGGGAGAATTTGAAAAAAGAAATATGTCCCAGTCACAGCCTTTTTAGCGAAATTTGAACTACTATTCAAAATATATTTTACATATCGATGACGTTTTGCTAAACCACTTTCACCATATTCCTATCATAACTTGAACGCCAGGAATGAGGAATGCCAATCATTTTATTTATCACCATCATCAAGAAATGAATAGCAGGCAAGATATCTGATTACAGTGGTGAATACCGCCATGAACAAGCACCCACTTCCGCCATACAGAAGACGGAAACGTAGAAACAAGGAACAAAAATCCTTAGCTACTCAAAACCAATTTATCAAAAATCGTCATTGTTATGAATAGAAATGTATTATTGATGTTGTTAGGGAAATTTCACCAAAGTCTAATCCTTTTACCCCAATCCACGTTTTGGGGACTTAGGTATCACTTTAACAATGGAAGAAAAGTATAAATTATTTAGGAAATACAAAGCGGCAAACAACAATCTGCTGTTTGTCGAATCTCGTTCTAATCTAGACTTCCCAGTTGGCGACAGCAATACATATTTTCTAATGACACAAATCTTTCATGCTTATTGCAACAGGTCTGGAATGTTACTTGTGATATTTACTTCCCTGGACCCATGTCAGTGTTAAATTGTCCTATTACCCTATTATAGCAGAAATGAAAACCATCTCTAGTTTGGACTTATACTTTAATAATAAATACGTATCAACTAATACACACACAAATACGAAAATAGTAACAACAGCTCAATAAATTATTACTGATATACCTTAAATTGTACTGTGTTACTTTGTTGGAAAATCAAACGAGCAAACGAGTTATTAAACTTTTTATTTTTACTGTACAGTACATCTTTACTTTGCTACGTAAGAAAATACAGGTATAAATATTCAGTTCGAAGATTGGACTCCAGTTATAAAAAGTTAAAAATATAATTAATTACATATAATATATTTATATTTCACTCATATCACAATAAGTAAGTGCCAAGAGGTGTGTGTGTGTGTGTGTGTGTGTGTGTGTGTGTGTGTATGTGTACTTTGTTACGTGTTTGTGTTGCGTACGTCTCTCATGTCTTCAGTTAGAGTGATCCGATACCTTACGTGTACTACATACAATATTTTATACAAAATATATATAAAGCAAAATTAAAACCGACATGATATCGAGGCAGATGGCACGTAAAACTTACAGAACCAATAAGTCTAAAAACTGTATAAATAATAAACTGAGTCCTTAAAAATATATATATATAATATATATGTATAAAAACGATACACTAACACTTATCTATTGTCTTTTTTATTCAATTCATTTCATTTTTAAAGAGTAGTACTTTTGTTTCTCTCTATATATACCAAAATATATATTTTCATCTCTTTTTACAAAAATTTCACACTTACACCAAAATATCTACAGGGCATTCATAAAGAAACTGTTTATGGGATTCATGTGTTATCACACTGATGGAACGGCAGAGATCCGAATTCAAAATTACTCAATTAAAACAATCACAATATGGGGTAGTTACTCGAAATCAAAATAAATTATCCCTAATAAAAACAGCAAAGTCTATGTTAGATTCTCCTCAAAAACACTCTGGAAGCTGTACCGAATCGATGGAGTTACAGTAAAAGGCACATGAAATAAATTGTAGATTGCACCTAACGCTCTTGGAATATTTAGGCGGGAGTATTTTGAAATATCTAGAGCTTCTCTAAAGAAATAAAATTCAAAGACTGTGAATGATATCAAATGTGATAAACGCAGTAAATCTTTGCTTCCGAATCGCAGCATACTGTGTGTGTATTACGTATGTTTTCGCAGATAAGTGAAAAATCTGGCAAATTGATATGTCTCGACAATACTATGTACAAGGATCTATACAGCCCTAATATTACTTCTCTCTATCGATACATTTTTCACCTCACGCGCTCCTTTAAGTATTCTCTTTTTTAAAAAATAGTAGTACAAAGTCTATTTATGTATACAAAAAAGTAAATAGCAGTAATAATTTATGTACAAAATAAATCTACAAGATTTCGTAACTGCTTCTTGTGGGACTTATGAACATTGCACCTTTTTTGATCCAGATATTGTAATTTATATACAAATTTTACAATAACGTTTATTTCACAGGTAGTTGTGACTATTTTTGAAACTAGTCAGGTTGTAAAATTGCAGTAAAATTATGTACCTAAACTGTGTAAAATGAAATATACGAAAAACGAGGTGACTTGATCATCTGTTTCTCTGATATTAAAAGAATGGCACCTGATGTTTAAAACAATAAAAAGGCAGTAAAACCATAGAACTAATTTGAAACGTAAGGTGATACCTCTCAAGACTATTTTTGAAACCAGTCAGGTTAGGTTACAATCTCATAATGGGAGTGTTTGTAGATGTATGTACAAAAAATATACAATTACGATATCTCTATAAAACGTTATGATCCTGACAGGAAATCTTCCACAAATATCCCAAAGAAGCATGTAATCCTCACAGGCTATCCCGAATGTTTCGATAAATTCAACGGCATATCTGAAACACAACAAACGATATCAATTAAAAGAACCTGAGAAGTAAAAATTATTACATATAATAACCTGATATAAATCATACATTGTAACGAGTTTACACTTTGGTTGTATTGTACTCTAGCCACAATGTATGAGGTTGACACAATACATTTGAAGGATTCTTCATAACGACTAACATAGAACATAACTGAAAGTGTTATTGTATTATTTACTTCAGCTATCGCTGTAGAAGCTTTAACTCTAATGAAGAAAATTATTGGTAAGTATAAAAAAATGGTATTTACCTTCATAGAACAAAATTTTAAAATATATTATTCGCTTTATCAAGCGTGTCTATAATTCAACAACAGACGGTGTTTTTAAGAAAGAAAAAACATTGTCAAAAAATGAAAGAAGATAGAATAGCATGTTGAAGGAAGAATGTTTTAAGTGTTAAAACCATAAACTTAGGTTTAGTGTATAAAAGGCAGCCTATGTATTTGAGGCTTTTCGATATAAATAGCTTAGATATTTTGAAAATAATTGAAAACTTTACAACTTCGGGCAATAAAACAAAGATTTTAATAATTTCAACAATTTCACGAAGAAAATAATAGGAATTCTAAGCTTCCTGGGGTTATGCTTAACATTACTGCAATTAAGAATATAATTTACAACTTTAAATACTGTTTAAATACAAAAACGAAATACTTGTTATTTGTATTTAAATACATTGTCCAGAGAAGTATTTAAAATACGAGTAAATCCATTCTGTAAAAAGTATTTGTGTTTGTATTTAAATACATTTTTAAAAGTATTTTTAACAACACTGATAATAAGAATTTTCCTTAACACATTAGCTATCCAAATAGTATATTAATAAGTTTACTAATTAGTTGGCTGATTGATTAGTTAGTCAGGAGTCAATTAGCTAATTGATTGGTTGACACATGATTGAGACGAGGCTGTAGAGGTTAGAGCGTCATGGTTACAGAGTTGTTAGTTCCGCCTATTTAGAGTGAGAAACAAGTCGCCTTATTTATTTGCCTCTCGCCCCCATCGGGCATATCGCGCCTTATTGCGATCCATACTCCGTAGTCTATAAGTATTATGTCTATGCTTGTAAATAACTATAACCTCACTCTTCGAAGAAGAGTTCGAACATTGTAGAACTGTCCCCTCTAAAGTAATAGATTGCAGGATCAAACAAGGGACGTCGAGTCATCCACACCGATTCTCTTAGCACGCCTTGTGACTGGATCGAAACTAAATTCCATCTATTACACAGATTCAAACCTAACTATCGAATATAAACAACTATATACTTTATACTAAAGTCACTAGATATATAAAGTAGCGCAATTGGTAAGGACAATGTGTTAGACAGAGAAAACACTATTTGGAATCAAGATGGCGGAGTTACAGTTGTCAAACGCATGTCAATTGCCATTTTAAGGTGTCAGGGGTGGAAGATCAAGTTCAATCGTAATAAATAAAACGTTGCCATTACAAGTTTTCGTTTTGATTTCTCCTACAAATTTTACAAACCACTCCACGTACAGTCGAATGCAAAACATTTTGGTTGTTTGTCATGTCAAGTCATGTCAAACATGTCATTTTTTTCAAAGATATGCAACCAAATAGCACCATTTGTCCAACATTTGAATTTACCGCGTAATTTTGGAATCAAATGGGCGGCCGAATTGCGCTACTTTATATATCTAGTGACATTACTTTATACTATTATAAGCTTGTAATCTTACCTGTAATTGCATCTTCCCTGCGCTCGCCGTCCGTCGCCGACTGGGGCTGCTGATCCCCCCAAGAGCACGACGGTCCTTCCCGTAACGCGGAGGGCATCGGCAGGGGAGAGCCGCCGTGGAACGCGGACGAGGGCAGCATGTAGCCGCCGTAGTACGGCGGCACCCCTGGGTAAGAGTAGGCCGTGTACGGACCGAGGTAAGGGGGAGCGTGGTGGTAAGGCGGCGGATAACCGCACTTCTCTGCGTGCTGAAGGAAAGAGGAGATCCCGAGTACAATAAGAGTGGAATTCAGAAACGTTCTTGAGATTTGTATATACTTAAATGGTTACTTAGGGTCCAACTTGTATTCAGATAACTTCCTTAGGACCTTAAGACAAATAAAACTTAACCCAAAATAATTCTGAAGTGTTTTTCAAGTAAAATGTTGTAAAATGTCACGTAAAAGAAGAAGATACCTCTACACTATAGTATTAAGAGGCACTGCAAGGCCTGCACTTTTTGTTTTAACACACACACTATGAAACCATTCTCAGTGAAACCATAGAACATAGCGCTTTGCAGTTATTTATTTATTTATTTATCCTCCCACATAGCACAAGAAAGTAGATATAATGTAAGAGTGCCTACTAACTAAAACGTAAAAGGAAAACTTAGGCAACAGACTCACACTAAGATCATACACAGACACATTGAAACAACGTGAGGTATCAGACTGACCAGCTACATATGCAAATTGTTTAAAAATAATTGCCTAAAACAAGCTTGTACTGCTCTTATATTAGTGTTGAAGAAATCTATATCACAGTTTTCTACTAAAAGATTACATTCATTCAGCATGTTTTGAATTGGTGAGCAACTCGAGGTATTTGTGGAAAACAGTCTCAAGTCTCTTATCCTGAAAGCTACCTTAGGTACCCTAAAGTTAATCCCATTGATTAAGCATAACTCACAGTATTTGGTATTGTTTACGATACAGAATACAAATACAACACATTGTATGCTTCTTCTAATGCTTAAAGTATCAAAATTAAAATCAACTAACATTGATTTATATGAAACCATATATGGAAATACATTGTACTTCTTGACATGAAGATATCTTAAAAATCTGTTTTGAACTTTTTTAATAGCGTTGGAATGAGTTTCTGCTTGAGGTGACCATATCACAGCCGCATATTCTAAGTGTGGTCTTACAAGAGAGTTATACAATTTTATCACAGTGTTTATCCCAAAGAACCGACTATTTCTAATGACAAATCCAAGTGCCCTATATGCTCGATTCATAATAGTCTCGTAATGCTTACTGAATCTTAAATCTGTTTGAAGGATAACACCCAAGTCCTTACACTCACTTTTTCTTTGCAGTATACAGTTGTTGATGGTATATTTATGGTTAATAAAGTTCTTTTTGCGCGTAAATGTAATGACCTGGCATTTATTTATATTGATTGACATTCCACTAATTGAAAACCAATGAGTTACCTGATCCAAGTCATTCTGTAACTGTTGAGTCTTCAGAGCTCAGTACTTTTTTAAAAATTTTGAAATCATCTGCAAAAAGTAGACTCTCAGATGATCTCACGCATGCTGGGAGGCTGTTAGTGAAAATTAAAAATAACAGGGGACCAAGTACACTTCCCTGTGGCACCCCTGATGAAGCAATGAAGTTGTCTGGGAGACAGTTCCCAACTTTAACTCTTTGATTTCTTGAGTATAGGTATGACTTTATCAACTTACAAGCACCCTCTGAAAAGCCAAACATAGCTAGTCTATCAATAAGAACGCCATGATCAACCGTATCAAATGCCTTGGCACAATCTGTCAAGATGACATCAAGTTGACTATCGTCATGTATAGCTTCTGCAGCTGTATCTGTTAATACACATAGGTTTGTCACAGTAGATCTGCTGGGTAGGACGCCATGCTGTTGTAATGCAAATTGTTTTTGGTATGTTTGAATTTATATCATTATATAAAATAATTTCGAATATCTTTGCAATAGAGTTCAGCACAGATATAGGTCTAATTATAAGGTTATAATTTAGGTTAGTCTTTTGTACCCCGCATTTAGTTATTATTTTTACTTACTGTTGGTAATTACTACCCACAAATAAATAACCCAATCACTTACCGACAACTCGATAGACCTAAGCCTATCGACGCTCTCCGAGTACCACCTCTCGTCGGCCGGCGAACACCCGTAAGCGTGCTGCTGCGTGACGCCGCCGTGCTGTCCCGGTGAACGCCTGTCCTCCGACAGCAGCGACGTTATGCTGTAGTTCGAGTTCCTCGTCGCCGGTTTCGTCAGCGCTTCGTCGACGCCGTTCGACGTTACGACGTTCTGCGGGACAGCCTGCTGCTGGGGCTTGCTGCGGCTCTTCTTGTGGCAGTTGCTGTCCTCCAGTTGGGGCTTGTCGCGCTCCATCTCGCGCAGGAAACGCTTCCTCGGAGACACCACGCTCTCGGCCCTCGGCGGTGTACTACCAAAATAAAATAGATATGAAATATATACCATAGTGAATCCACTCAGAAGAAAACTTCCATGAAACATAAACGTCGAAATTTTCTCTCCCCGCAGTTTAAGTATGTTCCAGGTATCTTTTTGGGAGGCGAGCAGGGAAGGTGTCTTTCTATAATTGCAATAGAGCACAGAAATATGTTTATACGAATTTATATCAAAAACCTGAATACATCAACAACTCCCGCCAAAAGTTTTATGACTTTTCCACCAATAGCAAACGACGTGTATTAGGTGTTGTCTAACTTTACTACCTTTCCTCGTTTCGTGGATGTTTTCTTCTCAGTGGATTTACTATAGAGACAGAGACGATGAACTAGAGCAATCGTCAGGGCTATGGAAATATTCAGATTTATATACTGCATACTTCATAAATATGTGCAATACACGACTTGCTGACAAATGGAAATGCTATCTACATTTTTTTAATCCCTAATTTTATTGAGTTAAGTTCAAATATTTAAGAAAATAGTTCTTAATATAACTATTTAGGAATAATAATTTTGTTCTGTCATCCATTAACAATAGTATGTCTTTAGTATCTTAGTAAGTGTGTCTTTATAGTCTTAATAGTGTCTTTAGTAAGAAAAACAAGATGTGTTAATTTTTTTTGCCGTTTAAGTTGCCTTTTTTTGTTATTTGAATTGCCTTTTATGCCGATTAATTATTGTGCCTTTTTTATTAAATATTATGCCTTTTCCCTTATTTTTTAATGCTTAACTATCCGCTTTTTAGACATTACTTTGCCTAGATTGTTGCCAACCTTTGTTAGAAGGTGGTACCATAAAAAGACCTATTAATAAGTATACTACGTACATAGGCTTAAAAACTTCGGTTTGAAAAAGTACTACAACTGTTCAAGCTCTGAAATCAATTTCAAATAAACCCTTCACCTCGTCCTAAGTCCTTTATCCAAAAGTCTCTGCACGACGACGAGCAGCCTGGCCCCGTTCCTGGCCCTGCCGGACCCCTCGTCGTTGTTCTCCTTCTTCACCATCGCCGTCGCGAATCCCACGTGGTGTTCCTGACCCGGGCCGGGATCGTTCTCCTTCTTGACGGTCGCGAAGCCCCTCTCGGGGGCGCCGTTCTCCCTCTTTATCCTGACGACGAAGCCATCGTCCGGACCGGTCGAGTACGGCGTCCTGCGCTTCTTGCTGCGCCTGCCGAGCCGCCGATAGTCCTTCGGCTTGTGGAAGTAGAACGTCAGTTCCCTCGAGACGTCCCTCTTCGGGCTCGTCTGCTTCCACGAGTGGTCCCTCTGCCACGGGGAGGACTGGATCGAACTGTTATCGTCCGAAACTGCAAGAAGGGAAATCAATAACTATTGGTGATATATCGATGATGACTTTGTTCAAATTCACACTACCAATTACGGTGTGACGTGACTGGCAGTGTTTATGGGACTTTACGGGAATTACGGGACCTCACGAATTACTCGTTGAGATAATCAAATTAATTGATGAAGAGAACCACTCTATGGAATGGTCAAGATCTACCTTTATTCAGCTGCCTAAAAAATGTAATGAATATTGACTAATAAGTCGCACTTAAATATTTCTAAAAGTTTTACATAACAGAATATACAATAAATGCGAAAACAGTCTAAAGTACACCCAGTTCAGGTTCAGAAGTATACGTTTACTACTTCATAATTGCCGTGATATACAGAAAGATGTCTACCTTTGGTTTGTCGACTACTATAGCCCCTCTGGCCTCGACTTTGAATAGTAGCGCATCCTTTGAGCAAAACTAATACCAACGTCGAGACGAAAAAAGTCCCTACCTTTATGAGGGAAATTGAAAACCTATATCCTGTATCCTAAACAGCTGGAACCCAAATACCCAACTGTTCTTACATTTATGTGCACAACAACCGGGCATTTTGCAGATAATTATGTACTTAAATGAAAAAATCAATCTGCCAGTACTATCAATGTCAACCGTTCTGCTGAAATCTTGGTGACTTTCAGTGCAACCAACGTGATTTTGCTCCAAGGAACGGGAACATTGACAATATGATAGCCACGCCAGGACGAAGAAATCTGTTATCGAGATCTCACTGTAGGTATATTGTTGTATATAACAATAACTACAAATTATTTGAAATTTAGCGGAAAAGAAGAAATAAACCAAGTGAATCATGCAGACATGTTAAATGACAATTATATTATATAAGTGTTTATTACGTGTACAGCAAAGTCATAAGACAAAATTAATTTTTAATATTTGAAATAAGCAAAGTTAATCACTACACACACACACTGATTCATTCATATGTTTCAATGTTAGTTTATTTTAAGAGATAGAAAAAAGAACTTAATGCTATGGTGGAAATAATGTGCTTCTTGCTCTGATAATTTACGAACAATAGGTATTTAAGATTCTTGCATGGCGAGTTTGAAATATTTCAATTGGAACCTTTTAATTGGGTTTTTTTATTTTGCAAGCGCCTCAACATTTCACCTCCACAAATCGAAATAGAAAAATAACAGGAATGTAGAGAATACAGCTGAATTATTTTATTTCTTACCAAACAATGTGCATTTACTTTGAACTTAATAGTATGGCGTTTAATGGTTTACCTATTTGTTTTTTTCGTGATGTTTCCATGAAATAAAAATTCACAATCGACACATTAATAGCGGTGTTAGTGTTACCAAATACGTAAATGCTCACACTTTCTATTATTTACAAACTTAGGTAATATTGCACATGAAATTACATTAATACGAAGGTGTTTGCATCACTACATTAAAAAACCTATAGGATACACAAAATATTTCAACATCTTATATCTTCAAAACAAGAATTTAACAGAATACATAAACTTCATAATAAAAGTCTCCTCGGCTAATACCTTTACATAAACTCTAGTGCTCCTAGTGTTAACAGTATACTAGAACTAGACTGTTTGCATCATGACTTTGTTACAGACTCTGCTATTTGCAATGCCATTTGAGAGGAGAACTGGAAAACCGTTTCACCTCTAATAATGTTAATGCCTTCGCTTCCAAATTACATGTTTGCCTTAATACAACTATAAACAATTATATACCAAAGTATCGGTTTGTCCAGTTCACCTATCCTATTCAGCTCTAAAAGAACTTTCTGTTAAAAATCAAGTGAGGCTACATCATGGCACATAACCCTTAGTTTAATGTAAAATGTCTAGGACAGCAAGTAGTTTTTAACATAAGTGTAAGATTAATATTGGCTGGTGTTGGTCGACATTGACAGCATACATGATATCAATTTCTCTAATATTAGACGAGATTTTTATTCTATTTCAGATTGTCTTACAGTAAGAAAAATAATAAAGATACAGCATACTGTTCTGGTCAATGTAGCAGATATTTTCTAAATATTTTGGCTCAGTTTATGGAAATGACATATTGGAACCTTACTTGTTTTGTAAATTGCATTTTCCCCCCAAAACTGATTCCTACCCTTTAGTTTCTAAATTAGACTTTAAATCATAGTCATAGCAAGCCTACTATTTTCATTCTGGAAACTTGGTCGGTGATTGGTGATGTTAACCTTCATAGTTCAATATATCTATAAAAATGGTGATAACCATGATGTCACCAATTACCGCCTCATCTCAATTACGAGCTCGTAAGCAGAAGTTTTCAATATTTCGCTTTGTCTACTTCTGAGTTTGATGCTAAGCAGATTGCCGGTGAGCAACATGGCTTTATGAGAAGTCAATCGACCTTCACCAACTTGCTGCTATTTTCGGGTTTCCTTACAGCAGCCTAAGTAAGTCTACTTAAGTTGATGCTGCTTATATAGATTTACTAAAAGCATTGGTTCAATCTACCTATAAAAATGGTGATGACCATGATGTCACCAATTACCGCCTCATCACAATTATGAGCTCGTAAGCAGAAGTTTTCAATATTTCGCTTTGTCTACTTCTGAGTTTGATGCTAAGCAGATTGCCGGTGAGCAACATGGCTTTATGAGAAGTCAATCGACCTTCACCAACTTGCTGCTATTTTCGGGTTTCCTTACAGCAGCCTAAGTAAGTCTACTTAAGTTGATGCTGCTTATATAGATTTACTAAAAGCATTGGTTCAATCTACCTATAAAAATGGTGATGACCATGATGTCACCAATTACCGCCTCATCTCAATTACGAGCTCGTAAGCAGAAGTTTTCAATATTTCGCTTTGTCTACTTCTGAGTTTGATGCTAAGCAGATTGCCGGTGAGCAACATGGCTTTATGAGAAGTCAATCGACCTTCACCAACTTACTGCTATTTTGGGGTTTCCTTACAGCAGCCTAGGTAAGTCTACTTAAGTTGATGCTGCTTATATAGATTTATTAAAAGCATTTGTTCGATCTATCTACAAAAATGGTGATAACCATGATGTCACAAATTACTGCCTCATCTCAATTATGAGCTCGTAAGCATAAATTTTCAATATTTCGCTTTGTCTACTTCTGAGTTTGATGCTAAGCAGATTGCCGGTGAGCAACATGGCTTTATGAGAAGTCAATCGACCTTCACCAACTTACTACTATTTTCGGGTTTCCTTACAGCAGCCTAGGTAAGTCTACTTAAGTTGATGCTGCTTATATAGATTTATTAAAAGCATTTGTTCAATCTATCTATAAAAATGGTGATTACCATGATGTCACCAATTACCGCCTCATCTCAATTATGAGCTCGTAAGCATAAGTTTCAATATATTGCTTTGTCTACTTCTGAGTTTGATGCTAAGCAGATTGCCGGTGAGCGACATGGCTTTATGAGAAGTCAATCGACCTTCACCGACTTACTACTATTTTCGGGTTTCCTTACAGCAGCCTAGGTAAGTCTACTTAAGTTGATGCTGCTTATATAGATTTACTAAAAGCATTGGTTCAATCTACCTATAAAAATGGTGATGACCATGATGTCACCAATTACCGCCTCATCACAATTATGAGCTCGTAAGCGTAAGTTTTCAATATTTTGCTTTATCTACTTCTGAGTTTGATGCTAGGCAGATTGCCAGTGAGCAACATGGCTTTACGAGAAGTCGATCGACCTTCACCAACTTACTGCTATTTTGGGGTTTCCTTACAGCAGCCTAGATAAGTCTACTTAAGTTGATGTTGTTTATATGGATTTATTAAAAGCATTTGACACTGTTAACATTCCTAAATTATTTAGAAGACCATTTGGAATGTGTGGTTCACTCTTAAGTTTGTTGAAATAATATTATTCCATTTTCATATGATTATCAACTTTTAAGAGGCTTAGAAGGCTGTGTTTGCTTCTATTATTATTTATTATAGTTATTAATGTTTTTTGTTCTCTCATAAAACATAGTCATATTGACTTAGTGTAATGTACTGTATACAATTACAGTTTTCCAGTGAAATTAATAAATATTGGTAGTAATATGTGATTCCACTAGGATTGATAGTTTCGAACTCCTCTTCATTTAAACAAATGAATACAAGATTTTATTGTCTATTATTGGTATGATTAGCTTGCGACGTATTTTACCTTTTATTTGTAATTATGTAATTAATGCCTTAATGTGTGATACATAAATAAAAAGAGCAGTTTTACTCTGTACCTTAAAAACCTATTGTTGTTTGCACAATGCTCCCATAAGAGCTTCTTTAGTAGTACATACACTTACCGCTGAGCGAGGTGCTGCTCTCCTGCCTGTAAGCCGGTACCGATGCGGCGGTGCCCTGTGGTGGCCAGAAGGTCTTCCTGTGGACGGACACCCAGGAGACCCTTTCACCTTCCCGGGCTCGTTCCAATTCCAATATGAATTTACCATCTAAAATATTGATTTACTATTAGTAAATTGAAAAAGGACAGGACTATAAGATTTAATAGTTTTTTTGGATGTATTAAATAAACTTGAATAAACCAAATTGTTAAGTAATTAGGGTTGAAGTTGTTGGAAAGTGACAGTTGAATTAATTATTATGTATATGGGTTAAAGCGAAACGATAATAGTTTGATACAACCTGGTAATTTAAATAGATTGCCTGTATTATCGGTTCAAAAATTAATTGATACAAAACATTCAAATTCAAATATGTATCAACTCTAAAAAGTAGTATTTAAAAAGGAGTATCAATAAATTAAAATAATCATTACAAGAAGCACACAACCACGACATAACAAAGTTTCGAAGTGGAAAACAAAATAGTGGTGGAAATCCAGGAAATTCCCAGAATAGACCTTAAAAGTGCCTGGAAGAACGGAATGAGTCATAAGAAGGGGAATTCTGGAAAAATCATTTTGGGACTAGTCTATGGCTCCATAGGAATTCTTAGGATCGTTGGATCATATCGTAGGATAGGGTCGTTGGTAACACTCGAATGAGCCTATAATGAAATTAGGAAAGTGGTAGCATGAGTCAGTAGGTCGAGCTAATATAAGGGTATATCCTTTTTAATGTGGAAGAAATGAGAGAACAAAATCCAGAAAAATTGAAAAATCACGGATGACCCAATGAATGAGAAAACCTGGATTAACTTAAAGTGTATTACAATAGAATGTCTGAAAGTTTGGTAAAATGATCACAATGGGGGGGGGGGGGGTTTCGGGATAACTTGGAATGTTATACATGTAGATTCCCAGGTATTTGATGTTCTGTTTAATTATTTGAAAAAATTTAAAAGTATTATAAATAAATAAACCGTTTTTAACGTTCTCGACAACAAACTGGGATTTACTAAAGGCACTCTCCCAAGTTTTCTGCCTAAACAAAACTACGAAATGTCATCTACAAATGATGTGATTCATAATAATATGTACCTACCTAATTGACTGAAAAATATTAGAAATATTATTGACATGAAAGATAAAAACAATTAGGTCTAAAACTGTGCCTTATGGAACAATATACTGTATACAACACTATACTGCCTCTTCTTCACTTAACGTACCAGAGATTTTTAGTTGGATTGCTTCCTCAGAGTTGATGAGTAATATCATCATCACAGTTTAGACACCAGAATTTAATGATTCAGTGTTAAATGCTGTTAACAAATGCAAGAAGATTCATATAGCTCTGATTACACTTTGATTTATAAATCGAATGGCTTCCACCAATAGTGAATGGATATTACTGCTGTCAGTTTGAAATGAGAATTGGGATTTCGATACCTATTGTGTTATTTAAAAAATAAGTATCTTAATTATATAGTCACCGTCTATTTTCCAAAACAAAACCATAGTATCATCTGAAAACAGTGTGATTCAGATGTACCCATTGTATCTGAAAAATAGTAGAAATTGATATGAAAGACAAAAGGAATTTTATCTAAAACTGTGCCCTATGGAACAATATACTGTATACAACACTATACTGCCTCTTCTTCACTTAGATTGCCTAAGTACAACTCAAAGAGGTAATGAGCCCTACCATTATCACAATTTCGACGTCATAATTCAATGCTCTGGAGTGTTCAATGACTAACAAATCCAAGATTCCTATAATGATTTCTAAATCGAATTGCTTTCACCAATAGTGAATGGGCAGTACTGTTGTCAGCTTGAAATCGGAATTGTGATTTCGATACTGTATTACTTTCAAATGAGTACCAATCTTAGTATCATGTTCCATTATCTACTAACTGAATGCACTTGTTTTGCAAATCGGTCTATGATTGTTTAATGATTATAAAGAAAACTTTGATGAGAGATATATAAAGAAAATGAACGAATTAAGAATGATCTACTTCGAGTAATCGAAATATAAAGTGCTATGAGCGATGTTACTTGACATATGTATCCTATTTAGTAATGGAAATAAAAAGTAGTCGTCCACTGAAATTCAGGTAATTGTAAAAAATGGGAGAATGTTCTCAGGGAGCTGAGATGAAAAGTCAGGAACCTTCTTGAAAATCCCCAAATATGAAAGCAACTAGTTCTTGAATATATCAAACTGCCGACGTTTCGTTCATTATTATGAACATAATCATTCAGTCATCAAGATCTTGATGACATTTTTAGAGCCATGATTATGTTCATAATAATGAACAAAAAGTGGGCAGTTTGATATATTCAAGAACGTTCCTGACTACGTAAATGTATACCTAAACCACTTACGGTTTAAAACCTTTTATGATCGATTCGTCTACTACTCCTGGATACATTTTCCGTGCACGAATTATAAAAACCAAATTGTGGTCTTAATTACAACCTTGGTAAATGTTTACTTAAGCCACTTCGCCTATATATTGCAACTTTTCTCTGAAGGTTGATATACAGATATTTGCCCCAGAAACAACCAAGAGTAACTCGAAAAGACGTTGTAAACGCAAGAGGGCAAGGATAAACCAAGTGCCTAGGGGGGGGGCAGAAGTGGTCTAGGTAAACATTCACCGAAATTCATTCACGCACACAAGTTTGAACATGAGATGGGTGGTTACCTTTAAAAAATTTGAGTCGTCCCCCTTGGCCGTAGCTGTTAGCCTTGTGGCACTCCTCCCTGACGGCCCTGTCAGCAGCGGCGGGGGCGGCATTCCCATTCATCCCATGTAATCTGTGCGCCTCCTCCGTCATTTTGGTACATTTTGTCGTCGTGTTGGTGTTCCGTTGGTGGTGGTGAGCCCGAGGACAGTCCGAAATGTGCATCTCATATCGCGGCCGGGCCACGTTTCGTCCCCGTCACCATCGTCATCATCATCGGGGTCGGCCTCTGCTACCTACCCCTCCGTTCTCGGGTGGTCCCGCTTTACGTACGTGCGTGCCCCCGTCGCGTGTTCAACGTGCGGCCGTTCGGCGTTCACTCCCTCGCAACGGTCATGTCGTGCGACCGGACCCGGTCGGTTTCGTAAAAAGTTCATTCACTCCTCCATTCATGCTCGGCGCGAGTCGTCGTCTCGGGAGCGGATCCCCGCGGGCGTAGGCGGCGCGCGCGCCCCCTCAGGACGCGCGGACTGTCGCCGTTCGGACCGTGTTGCCCCCTTCGGAGGAGAGAGCGCCCGCACCGGACTGATAGGATCTAGCGGAACGTTCGACGAGAGGCGAGAGGTTCGCCTAGCATGTCACGAATCCACGGGACGAGCACTCGCCATGTTTACGGGCACGGGACGCGGATATCGCGCACGGCACGACGGAACCGGCGAACGAGCCGTCCCCCACTAATACGTGTCCTGTGATCCGTTACTTTTGTTATGCAACCCAACATACGTTAACAATGTAAACCATCATTTAAACGTATGATAAAAATGAAAGGGGAGAAGCCTGAACAATTTTCCTCATAAGGTATAATAGTCCCCCACACACACTATGGGAAGAAATGGACTTTTAATTAAACAAGGTTGGTAACGTAACAACTAGAAGAACAAATATACGAAACACTTCCCGAATCCCATCCACAGTTTTACCCCGTATAGATTCTCCCCAAAATTCGTTAATTTAAACCACAGACTGAGAGAACAAATTGAAATGTTTCCGCTTCTAAACTATTGTTATTCCGTGACTGACACATTATCAACTAACCTCGAATTGTGGAATACTCCGTCTAATCATAATATAAGAAATGTTTAAAGTAATCTCGTTATTTACATTCTGATCGCGTCCACGACGTCGTTTGCTTTTACTGACGTAGTACTTAAAATGTAAATAACCTTTCTTGCCAAGTAAGTCTAATTCAATTTTATACTACCTTCCCTTATGTTTATACTGTTTATTACCCTATTAAGCTGATTGGAGGTGAGGGTTTGTTAAAATAACTGTGGGGCGTTTATCCGCTACCCTGTAAAGTCATAAATTAACACCTCAGGTCTTAAGAAACATAACTTTCTGATATTATTTATTTAAAGGTGTCTCATTGATTGCCAGTCTTGTACAGGGAGTTTTGAGGGTTCCATACTCTGCTAGTATTAGACCCTACTTGTGAAGTCAAGAATGAACGTTTCGAAATATGAGGAAACTGGTTTTTGAGAAAAGTTTTTTAGGTATACATAATTGAGGTCAAAATTGTAAATGGAATTTTATTTCCACAGCAATGGAGACTAGCACCATCGGTTGGATCGGTCTGATCATAGTGTTATGCGTCACAAGCTTCGGAGTCTCTTGGCTGGTGGTCATCTTCATAAGCATAGCAATATTCTTCCTCGGGTGAGCCTCGTCTCCCCCCTCTGGGTCGCAGCCTTTTAACCATCTTCCACTTTCAGCTGTTTATCCTTGCTGTACGTGCAGCAGGGTAGCATTGAGAGGTTCTACGTGAAGTGCGCCGGCAATCCCCTAACCTCGAATGTACTAAACGAGGGCGGTCTGAAGGACGTCGTGAAACAGCTGGAGAGGCTCCAGGAGGTCCATCGGACGGACAATAGAGTGACGGGCAGCGAGCTGATCGACAGTTCGCTGCAGGAGATTCTCGGTTACATTATTAGGGACTACGTCGCCAATTGGTACGGGACGATCACTGGGGACAGAGAGTTCATTGATCTCACTGTCAGGAACACAGCTCAGACGTTTGCGATTAACATTTCGAACAGGTGAGGAAATGTAATAGGAGATAATAAGATGAGTATTTAATGTTGACATTGATCAATTTTTACTCTCCATAATATTAATGTTGGACATAAAGTTATGTACAGTGTGAAGTTCGTGTGGGTATAGGCGAATCGAAACTAATCGTGATGCATGTGGGCCCGCTCAATGCACTATTTATGGCACAAACTCGGAAGTAGGTCAATTTGCCCTATAGAGTGCCTGGTATTCAGAACTGATTGGCGTTCTAGAGTTTATTATATTTCTGTAGGTGGTAGTACTAGTTTCTATGTTGACATCTGCAGATTACTCACTTAAAACATCTTCCTTAAACTGCTGACCAAATTTCTTTCAAAATTCTATCACAGTTTGTGATAGTTCAGTTGGTGATCAGTTACAGCTCTAATGGTTGTTGCTTCTAGTACTTTCAAGAATGAAACTATAACATCATTGGATAAGGACTATCAAAATAAAATAGTTTCCAAAAGTAGCTTCTAACTTCCACTTTTCCTCACTTTTTAAGGGTGAAAGACGTTGATTGGGTACCGTACTTAACCCAGAGGCTCGTCGACGACGCTGCGTCCCACCTGAGACTCTACAAGCAGGCCAAAGCGAAGCTAAAGTTACAAGAAACAGCTAAAGAGCAGAAAGGCTCGCCCTCTAGAGATAAATCGCCGAAAAAGAATATCCATAAGAGGAATAAGAGCGAGACTGATGTCACTTGGTATACTGGTAGAGGTGAGCATATGGTTAAGTTTCGTTTGTTTTTCTTAAGCTAAATATGCTTTCAGATTCAGAGAAGAACCTGGGTTACACGAAATTTTCGACCGAAGACAAGCGCTACTCCTTAGAGGATTATTTCTTTCAACTCGAATGCCAAATGGAGAATAATATCGTCTCGAGGGATCTAGTGTGTAGGAACACGAATAACGAGAAAGGTTTATGACCACCAAACAGACTTGACTGTCTTTAATATCTCTCTTGTAGATTTCTTATGTGAAATAATGGAAATCCTCCTCTATATCCTCCTACCTGATGAAGATTTCCAATGCAAACCGCTGAGATTCTTATTAAGGGAGATATTCACCAACTGTGTTATTTTACCATTGTTTAACTTGATTTCAAATCCTGATTACATTAATCAGACCATTATATGGCTGGTGAGTGAATACTTCACCCATTGCATAGATTCCATCTACAGTTATTTAATTTCTAGTGCTTAAGAGATAACCAACTCCCCAGTGAGATTTTTCTAAGTACGCTAAGGTCGACTGATAGCTGTGATGAATTGAAGAGTACCAAAGAGTTAGTATCTAAGGAAATCCAGTCTCTTGTAAGTAACAGAGGCTGACACAATGTCATTTTAGAACAAAAATTTATTTCCAGAGATCGCGCGATTCTGGAGGTGAAAGTGACCTTACTATTAAGCAACAGCTGAGCAGCTTATCTTATGTTCTTAAGTTAATTGATAGCAGGTTATCAAAAATGGAAAATATGCTCACTTCAGGTGAATATATGTACATTTAAAGTGTCAAGAGGTTTTGGACAAGTGTAGTCAATTTCGTGAACTTGTTTTTTTGTTCACTTCTACTATATTTTGATTCTATAGTATACTTTTTATCTATAGTATTATTTTTGTGATCTGGGAATATACTCCATAAACTAGGCTGGTTTAATCCTGTTTAACGATAAGCAATTGAATTTTAAGAAAATAGCTGAAAGTACTACTATGCTCTGAAAACATGTTGTTTTATGTTTCCAGATATGCAATCCTTGGACTACATCCAGTTGGAGAATATAAAGAAGGTCGAGTTAAGTATGGACCAGATCCTTAAGAATAACATAGCTTTATCGTATTTTATAGACTTCGTATCTAGTCAAGGGAAACAGGCTGACCTGTTTTTCTATCTTAACATCGAAGGTAAGACCTGAATGGAAAGTGGAACTTTGGTGTGATTTCTTTCTGGAAAATTTCTGAAGAGCCGTGAAATGCAAAAACGCAACCTTCAAAATCGCATTACATAAAAGTAAAAGAATTTTGTGATTAATATTTTGCATAGATGAACCCTATCTTGCCCAAAAAAGAATGTTTTAAGTCCCGGAATATGAATAGTAATAGGTAGCCATATTGATTTTAAAGTATGTAGTAATGAATGCTTAGAGGGCAAACTTTGTGATTGCGTAAAATTGAGAAAACTAGTTTTTAGAAGTATTAGTTGAGCGCTTTCTAAGAAGTTACCAGCATGTTAAATCTGTGATAAGAAGAAACAGATACTTATTGTTTATATTTTCTAAAGTATAGCATGCCTGCTCTTCCAAATAATGATTTTTTTTTAAGGAACTAGCTCTTGGCTAAAAAATATTCAAAACAGAAATCTTTGAAATAACTGCTTCGTCTATCTAAAGCTGTATGAAACTGCCAATTAAAGAATATATCACTATTAACAATCCAAAATAAATGTTATTTGTTACATGAATACAAGAAAGGAATTGTGATTGTCATATTGATAGTCATTTCATCAGGTATCTTGAATTGAGGACATTAGGTTACTTCTATAGAAATTCAGTGTGCACTAATGTCACAGTTATATGTCGATTAAAATTTCTAATGCACTTTTATATGAATAGTTAATTCAATAATTTGGAAGTGTACACTGTGCGCGTAAAGTATGGAATATAATTTACTGTAGTATTTATGGGAAAATTACTTGGGTAGATTGTTTTCAGTTTTTAAAATCACCCAAAAAATGACGCCACTGGTTTTCGAGTGATCGCGTTATCCTGTTTTTAACACATTCACTGCTCATACACTAAATAAACTGGACAAAACTAACGCACCACACAATTAAACTTGTATAATTACAATACCGAAATTAGTATTGCAATAACATTTTTATAAAAGCTTATAGTTAGGTACTGTCTAGTAGGTAGTAAATGAAATTAGCAAATCAGGGCGTTATCTCTAATAACTTTTTAATAAAGAAATTTTTTTCTTGGAAACAATGCAAACTTGCAAACAGAAAACAAACGAAACCAATAGAATTTTCAGACTTAGAGCTGTTCTAATATCGTGTATGTCCTCCTCTACTCCTAATTACTGCTCCCATGCGTCTTGGCATAGTGGAGATCAAATTTTGAACGACTTCTTGAATATTTTCCCATTCCTGCATTGCCGCATTTACCAGTTGATTGCGGTTGGCAGGTGGAGGTGTATGACGTCGAATTCTTTTTTTAATATCGTGCCATAGATGCTCTATTGGGTTCATGTCGGGACTCTCCGCTGGCCATTCCATGAACGGAATAGCTATAGCATTTATGTAGCGAATAACCTGCCCAGCCACATGAGGACGAGCATTGTCCTGCATAAACAAGAAATTCGGTCCCACAATAGGAGCAAATGGCATTACATGGTCAACAACAATATGTTCCAGATAATAATCCGCATTCATTGACCTACCACGTATGGGGACCAATTCTGTGGGGCCATCGAAACAGATGCCTCCCCAAAACATTACAGAGCCACCACCAAACGGAACTCTCCTCCTGGCCTCCTCCTGAGAGAATCTCTCTCCTGGCCTCCAGACACGTTCACGTCCATCAGAAGATTTAAGGCTGATTCTCGTTTCATATGAGAATAAAACCCTCTTCCAATCATTAGGAGTCCAATCTTGATGTTGTCTCGCAAAACGCAACCTTTGAATTCTGTACTCTCTGGTGAGCAGGAGTTTCTGGGCCTGTTTTCTGCTGTCTAATCCAGCTTCATTTAAGCGCCTTCTAATCGTTCGGGAAGATACAAGAAGATTGCGAGCAGCTACGAGTTCATTTTGTAGGATGGTACTAGTCGTTGTCCTGTTTCTTAGAGCGGATTGTCTAAGAAAACGTTCCTCTATTGAATTAGTACACCGTTTTCGCCCTTATCCCGGCCTTCGTAAATGAGAACCTATCTCGTTAAATCGCCTAACCATGCGACTTATGCTGGAATGGTTTCTTCCTATCACATTAGCAACATGACGCATCGAATATCCCTCATTCAGGAAAGTTGATGCTCTTACTGGTTCTCCCACTGACAAATTTGTTCTGCGATTCATTATTAAACTGGAGAACACTCGCACTTACACTATCAATAACAAAAAACCTTGGTGGCTCAAAACAATTGGTCTTAATAAGCAACAATTTCTGATCAAATTTTTAATCAATTTTCATCGAAAATGCTTTTCTTTGCTATTACACTTTTAAATCAAAACCCATGTTGACAACATTTACTTGATCTGTCGAAGTATATCCAGAGCCTACTTGTAAGATTGCTAAACAACTAAAAATCATCATTATTTTGGAATAACACAAAATATATGTGGTGGTGCGTTAATTTTGTCCAGGAGTTTATTTTCACGCTCAAAATCGAAAATATCCTACTTTACATTCAATTGCTTTGGTTATAATAAGAGTATAACATATTAGTAATGTGTAAAGCGAAATCATAAGGCCTTTACGGAAATTTCGGTCATGCGCACCGATTATCTGATTAATCCTGAATAAAAAAATTGAATTGTATTTTAAAGTCTCACCTACATGAATCCATTGTTGTGGTTTTCCTGTGGACCAGCGGAATGGGATCAGCGAATACATAGATTATCGATTCCCCGTTTTAGGTTGGAAGGTGTCCGTCGAGCAGCAGATCACCGACCTGCACCTCAACAAATCGAAGATCTCCACAGAGAACCAGACCGCGATATACGACAACATCAGATCGACGGCCCTCAACATCCACGAGCAGTACCTCGGCGAGAACAGCGAGCAGAAGGTGCAGATCAAGCCGGCCCTCGCCCAGACGTTACACTTCAAGATCCGCAACCTGAACGAGACGCCGTCGGAGACCTGGTTCGACGCCGTCCTCGGCGTCGTCCTCGAGCGGATGGAGAGCGACCTCCTGCCCGGTTTCAAGAAGAGCAGGGCGTACATCAAGCTGCTGCAGGAGCTCGACCTGCTGCTTCAGACGAGCGCCGAGGACGACAGCATCAGCTTGAACAGCAACGACAGCCTCGAGAACAACAAGGACTTCCTGACGGTCGACGCGGGCCAGAAGAACATGAAGCACGTCAGGTCGCTGAGCGACGTGACCGTGTTCAGCGGGAAGGAGGTGAAGGCGAGGAGTTCCAGCCAGGAGAAGAAGGGCTTCAACGGCACCGTCAAGGAGCTCGAGGAGAAGGTCGACGTGGCGGATCTCAAGACCGGCGAGTTTACGCTCTCTGTTAACATCATCGAGACAGGTGAGGTAGTTTTCGTGAGGCGGTCTCGTTGTTAAGGGGAGAAATTAGTTTACTGTCCTCCATTCTGAAGAGGGCATTGGAGTAAATTTTCTACTACAGGTAACCTTATCATTGATGTTAACTCTGATATGTTTAGTGATATTTCTTGATCCTTCTGTATGTTGTTCACATATTTCCAAAAGAGTGAAGAAAGTACCAAAGCATTAAAACCCAGTCTCTACAATGACCGAGATATAGGGAGAAGGGAAATACATATATTAAAAATAAACAAAATTGCGTTCTGAGTGGGCAGAAACTAAAATTGGTCAGATCACCGTATCTTTTTTCTCCTCAGAATTGAATTAGGAATTGTAAAACATTACTAGAAACGAAATGGATGGAGCAGTCAGACTTATAAAATGGCGACGTGCGAGATACAGACAAAATTTCTCCAGAGGTCGCAATAGAAGCAAATAAACATTTATACGTTATATATGTGTATAATACACTAGAACAACAATACCAGGCCTTTATGATCTGTTACTTTAATTCATTTTCGTTTTCAGGTATTGTTTGCGAAAAAGGTAAAACGTTTGGTATATACGCCTTGAGAGTCGGACGTCAATACGAGACTGGTTATCAAGAGGAATGGCACATATACCGTCGGTACAGCGATTTTCACGATCTCTATACTAAAGTGAAAGAGAAGGTAATATAAAGTCCTGGACAAAATTAACGCACCACCGCATATATTTTGTGTTATTCCAAAATAATGATGATTTTCAGTTGTTTAGCAATCTTACAAGTAGGCTGTGGATATACTTCGACAGTTCAAGTAAATGTTGTCACCATGGGTTTTGATTTAAAAGTGTAATAGCAAAGAAAAGCATTTTCGATGAAAATTGATTAAAAATTTGATCAGAAATTGTTGCTTATTAAGACTAATTATTGTTTTGAGCCACCAAGGTGTTTTGTTATTGATAGTGTAAGTGCGAGTGTTCTCCAGTTTAATAATGAATCGCAGAACAAATTTGTCAGTGGAAGAACCAGTAAGAGCATCAACTTTGCTGAATGAGGGATATTCGATGCGTCATGTTGCTAATGTGATAGGAAGCATTCCAGCATAAGTCGCATGGTTAGACGATTTAACGAGACAAGTTCTCATTTACGAAGGCCGGGACAAGGGCGAAAACGGTGTACTAATCCAATAGATGAACGTTTTCTTAGACAATCCGCTCTAAGAAACAGGACAACGACTAGTACCATCCTACAAAATGAACTCGTAGCTGCTCGCAATCTTCTTGTATCTTCCCGAACGATTAGAAGGCCCTTAAATGAAGCTGGATTAGACATCAGAAACCGGCCAAGAAACTCCTGCTCACCAGAGAGCACAAAATTCAAAGGTTGCGTTTTGCGAGACAACATCAAGATTGGACTCGTAATGATTGGAAGAGGGTTTTATCCTCAGATGAAACGAGAATCACCCTTAAATCTTCTGATGGACGTGAGCGTGTCTGGAGAAGGCCAAGAGATAGATTTGCAAGTTGCAATATCTCTCCAAGAGTTCCGTTTGGTGGTGGCTCTGTAATGTTTTGGGGAGGCATCTGTTTCGATGGCCGCACAGAATTGGTCTCCATACGTGGTAGGTCAATGAGTGCGGATTATTATCTGGAACATATTGTTGTTGACCATGTAATGCCATTTGCTCCTATTGTGGGACCGAATTTCTTGTTTATCCAGGACAATGCTCGTCCTCATGTGGCTGGGCAGGTTACTTGCTACTTAAATGCTATAGCTATTCCGTTCATGGAATGGCCAGCGAAGAGTCCCGACATGAACCCAGTAGAGCATCTATGGGACGATATTAAAAAAGGGATTCGACGTCGTACACCTCCACCTGCCAACCGCAATCAACTGGTAGATGCAGCAAATGCGGGAATGGGAAAATATTCCTCAGTCGTTCAAAATTTGATCTCCAGTATGTCAAGACGCATGGAAGCAGTAATTAGGAGTAGAGGAGGACATACACGATATTAGAACAGCTCTAAGTCTGAAAATTCTATTGGTTTCGTTTGTTTTCTGTTTGCAAGTTTGCATTGTTAAAAAAAAATCTTTAATAAAAAATTATTAGAGATAACGCCCTGATGTGCTAATTTCATTTACTGGCTACTAGACAGTACCTAACTACTATAAGCTTTTATAAAAATGTTATTGCAATATTAATTTCGGTATTGTAATTATACACGTTTAATTGTGTGGTGCGTTAATTTTGTCCAGGGGTTTAGTTAGTTAAATATGAAATATACGGTTTGGTTGAAAATAACAATTTCGTAACATGCCTACTTTGAAAACAGTTAATTTTAAAGGCGATGAGTTTTACTGCAGATGTTTTAAAAAATCTAAGAATAAAGTTTTCTTACTCTTCACCGAGAGGACTCAGGATATTAATTCGTAGTCCCTTTTGGAAACATGACTCACTAATTGTATTAGTAACCCTCAGAGAATATAATATCTTGATTCTATTGATTTCAAAATTTAAAAAAAAAACAAGCAATGAATTTACTCTAATTTGAAGAGCACAATCTCAAGCAATGAATAGCATTGAGAAACTTCCAGTACCAGAGGGTGTTATTTCTTGCCGGAATTTATGTATTTTAAATTAAATAACTTTCCTTAGAAAGTTATCGCGATTAATTTTTCGAACTCGTTTCAATGACTTAATTTTTTTTAAACAGTTTCCAGATCTGTCAAAGCTACCATTTCCTGGCAAGAAAACATTCCACAATATGGACAGAGCGGTCCTAGAGAGGCGCATGAAGATGCTCGGTACCTACATGTCGGAATTATGCTCCGCTACTTTCAATCATCAGGGGCTGAGGGAGTTGCTGATGACTTTCCTGGAGCAGGGGGAGTATGACAAGGCGAATGGGGGACCCATATCGACCACGGTAATGTTGGATTTTATTTATTTAAGAAACAAGTTCAAAAGTAAAAATGCAAACAGCTCTGTCATAAAGCCAGGATATATCTTGTAACAAGGTCGGCAGTAGTATGTAGGTTAATGTTTACAATACAGTGTTGAGTTACAATATGTCTAAAGTATCATTCACATAAGCAGTAGTGCAGTTGTTGTAGGTGTAGTGCGGGGGTATTGTAAAAAGTGAAGTCTGTGTATGTTAACAACAGCTTTCTCATCGACGACCTTGTGGGAAGGTAGTGTAGAGGTAGTGTAGAACCTAGCAAGCTTTTAGCTTCTGTACTACACTTCTACACGAGCATACAAGCACCAATCAGAGACGAGGACACGAGGACTGACGTCGACCGCGTCGGCCGTCGGCGTGTGTTGTTTTGTTTACAAATTGTTTAACCTTAACTACAACTACAGTTTTGTTTCGCGTTAATTCTTTCAGTAAGTTTGAGTTTTCAAGATGGACTATCCAAATCAAGAATACAATTTGCAACAACGACGTGTTTGTCTATATACGAGTAGGAACGAATAGGCAACAGAACATACTGCTTCTTCAGCAGCCTTTCACACTACGTCCAATGTGAACAGGACGACGTAATACGTTACCGCTGCTACTGTTCCAAATACACTCCCCCTGCACTGCAACTGCACTACTGCTTATGTGAATGATACTTAATACAGTTTTATTGCATCTAATTGGATCAAACATTTGTCAACAAGTAAATAAGATGAGAGAAGAATAACGAACTTTTAAAAAATATTAAATATATTGACAGTGCTAGATTGATAATGCTAGTAAAATTTAATGAAAATCATGAGTAGATCATAAATTTTCTGTTTCTATTTCAGATCGATCATCTAGTGAATCCCTTAAAGTCAGGCATGAAATCGATCAAAAACATGCCGGAACACCTCATAAACACCGTTGACGAGGTTGTGGGAGGACTCTCGAAGGTGTTCCATTCGAAACCTGGCAAGTTTCCAGAGGCCAGCAAAGTAGGGGCGTCTATCGAGGAAGTATGACAAAACCTTTTGATTTTAATACATTTAGTGGTTAGTCACCCCTGGAGAAGTATCGCCGCAAAGCTCTCTAGAAGTCTCCATTCTCTGTTTGTTACATTTCCTTCACATATATGCTTTTCTATTCCTAGTTTGGTTATTGTTATTGTTCCCGTTGCATACATCATTGATGGCTTATGCGACTCTTTCGTCTTTCCCCTCTTCAATCAAACACACTTAAAAAGACTCCACATTTGTAATGCTCGATCATTATTTCATGTGATTTTTCAAAGACTGACGACAACATACCGCTGAGGATCATGCTGCTTCTGATGGACGAGGTGTTCGATTTGAAATCGCGCAACCAATGGTTACGACGCCGCATCGTCACCCTACTGAGGCAGATAGTGAGGACGATGTTTGGTGATATCGTCAACAGGAGAATATTGGATTACGTTTCTCTAATAACAAGCCCCAAGAACGTCGCCCACTACTTATATCTGTTCAAGTAAGGAAAAATAGGTGAAATTTGTTTGTTGTTTACTTCAATAGTCAACAGCTATGGTTTTTATGGTAGTTATAACTTTTCTAAGCGGCGTTTACGACACACAAAATACCGTTGGTACTGTACGCTGTTTGTTCCAGCAGAACTGCTTTTGTTCTTGATTGGCAAATTGGTGATGAATCGCACTTCATTAACAAGACTCCACATAGAACGGATCCGGCGTTAATAGCTTCACCGAAAGTACTAATTTTATTATTTTAGGCATTCCTATTGGCCGAACGGGGTACGCAATGAGAAAAGGACTGAGCGAGACGACGACACCAAGAACAGGACGAGAGTGGCTGCCAAGGTTGCGCTTTTATCGTGTCTCTCAGGTAGGGATGCAAACAAAAAGTGTGTGTGGGTGTGGATTTAAAATCACAGACGATTCAAGCTTTGTATTAAGAGTTCATACCATAACATGGCCTCCCAATAAGCTTTTTATTAAAATAGGTCAGAATGAAGAGGTGGGTAGGTTACCCTTATCATTTATATATATTTATATTATCTAAAACAAAAACCTCTAAACTTCAACCAAATACTTTGAAACTTCTCAACGAAAGACGAGCAAGGGCAAATCGGGGAACAGATAGCTTCTAAACTCATAAACTCCCTATCTCGCCCAAACTATTCACCCTTGTTTTAGAGGACATTTTTAAGAAGTTAAAGTGGTACACAATAATGAGCCAGGAACAGACAAATATAACAATACAGAACCACAAGATAGAAAACATCGAACATTATGTTTACTTAGGTCACGACATCAGACTAGGGAAATTAAACCGAGATGCTGAAATAAAAGGAAGAACAGAACTAACTTGGGCCGCTTTCGGTAAACTTAAAAATTACCCTTTTTCGTTTCTATTATTACCGTTATGTTACATTTGAAACAAAACGCTCACATTTTACGAACCATTTTCAGACGAGCTGAAACACATAATAGGCTCGGAGACGACGAGAAGGGGCCTCCTGACGGTGTTCGACCTGTTCCAGCGACCGGTCCTGAACCGCCGCCTCCTCTACGTCCTCCTGGAGGGCGTCCTCTGCACCCTGTTCCCGGACAAGAACATGACTAAGCTGTTCGTGAAACTTTACTCGAAACCGAAGAGGACGGAGGTAGGCCAGAAGGCCGTCGAGGGCGACAACCGCGACAGGAGAAGGTGATCGCGGAGAGATTAGGCGCCGTCGTCGCTGTCCAGATGCATTTCACTTCTTTTAGTTCACAGTACACGTTCCTTATTTGTTTCAATGTCGATATTATATATATTAATTGTACGTAAATATTATATTTTTTTAAGAGAAAGAGATCCCGCTTTGATGTTAATTCTTCTTGTTAGGTGTTTTTAAGTGTTATTTATTTTATATTTATACAAGGCATTAAAAGAAAGTTTAAAGTGTTATTTCTTTTTTCGGGGGATGTAGATGGGGAAAATTAAGGGTATGGGGATCTTCGCCAGGATACTCCAGAAGTTTTCACGTTGACTGGGGATCCTTTCGTCATTCTTTACATATTCTTGGTCTTCCTCTTCAGGCATTAACCTTTAAAAACAACTCAGTAAAAATTTAATCTGCCATGAGACATATTAACTGTATTTAGAGAAACTATGTGCAAAAGCACATCATTGCAACATTAAGATAACAATAAAAGGCCAATTCTTGAAACTAGGAGTTACGCTGGGTACCAGGTTGATGGCGCTGTGAGCAGTTATATATGAAGATAATCAAAGATAATACCAAAGACATATACATTGTCTTTGATAATACTGAGGATAGGTCCCGTTTTATATCCCTTTGAAAATGAATTTCTTATACCTACACATATGTCATATTTAGATACAAATTACAAAACTTCACATTAATGAAACATATTTTACTGCTGTAAACGTGCCTACGCGGTATAAATTTTAGAAATTTCATATCATAAATCAAAGTAATTTTGGAAACGCTTTTTTTCCTATAATAGTAAAACACGAGTAGTTATATATACCTAAGCAACTGTTATTAAAAAATTTAATGCGATATTAAATTAAACTCATAGTATATGCATTGCGTCATCACTGGTACCCAACGCAATACAGCCATTTCAAACAGTTCCAAAAGAACTGATCCATTGCATATTTGACCACACTTTGAAAGAATTTTCCCTTACACTTACGTTGTTACAAATATACGCTACTTCCGTTCAAACATTTTCTTGTTGCGTAGCCCACTACTTCTTCCTATAAGGAATGAATAAAGGTATAAACAAGACCAGAGGCAGCTTTCCTAAGAACGTCCACTTATCCTTCTCGTCATTTGTAATTACTGTCTTTACTGGAATTTCCTTTTTAGGCGGATTTCCGTCTGGCATCACTTAGAATTTTTACATGTTGACTGACGGGCTTGACAACTGGACAGTTCACCGTGCGCTTGATTAGTTTGTAACAGAAATATAGTCAGTGTTGTTAAAAATACTTTTAAAAATGTATTTAAATACAAACGCAAATACTTTTTACAAAATGTTACTAATACTTCTCTGGACAATGTATTTAAATACAAATAACAAGTATTTTGTTTTTGTATTTAAATAGTGTAATGCGAGAAGTAAACAAAGCGACACATGTTTACTCCTTCAAAAGAATAACTACGACGCGTACAAAACAGCTGCATGAACATTTCCTGCGTAGGCGTTCTAGAATATACTAGAACGTTCTTTATCGGGGTTGGGAGTGTATATATAAGGGGGTTTGTGATCGAGGGAGTTAGTTAGAAGTAGAGAAGCAGAAGTGAACGCGACATACGATCCGAAAGCGGAGCAGTACAAATAAATTATGTAGTGTCTAGTCTAGTGTACAAGTAGTTTAGTGTGTTAAATAAATTAGTGTTCAATTAATGTAAATAAATTATAAAATAAACGTTACATTGGTGTCAGAAGTGGGATGAAGCGTACGCTCTCCCTAATCAGGAGGCAGAAACAGTTGCCGATGTGCTAGTGAAGGAGACGATCTGCCGGTTTGGAGTACCCATGGAACTACACTCGGATCAAGGAAGAAACTTTGAGAGTGGCCTATTCCGGAGGATATGTGAGAAGTTTGGGGTACGAAAAACAAGAACCACGGCCCTTCACCCTCAGTCCGACGGCATGGTAGAACGGATGAATCGCACCCTCAACCGCTATCTAGCGAAAATGGTCTCGTCACATCAAAGAGACTGGGACGAACACGTGCCGTTCTTCCTGATGGCCTACCGCTCGGCCGTTCATGAGTCGACAGGACAAACTCCAGCCAAAGTCCTGTTCGGGCGAGAACTTAAACTGCCCTGTGATCTAATCTTTGGCGCTAGACCGGACGAGGACGTTTCGGGGGAAGATTACGTTTCCCGGATGCGGCAAAGGATGAACGAAATTCACGATCAAGTCCGGTACCAACTAAATATCGCCAGTGATCGCATCAAAGAGCGTTACGACATCAACGCTAAAGAGGGTGGCTACCAAATGGGAGATCGAGTTTGGCTGTACAACCCACAGAAGAAACGTGGTTTGTCCCCTAAGTTACAGACCAATTGGGAAGGTCCCTATGTTGTGAAGAAACGAATCAATGACGTGGTCTACCGGGTAAGCAAACTACCAAACGGCAAGCCGAGATGAGTGGTGCACTTTAATCGGTTGGCACCCTATGAGGGGTCGCACGATGAGGCGGAGGTTCCCCGAGTAAGAAACACGTTGGCGCAGGAGAACGAACTTTCGTTCGAAGAATTTATGAGCGCCTACGGGGGTACCGGAAAAGCACGGTATGGGGTAACCTGTGAAAAACAACAGGATTTGTTCAGCGTACCTGAAGAATACTCGTTGGCCCATTGTGTGTCCGCCGACCTGGTAATGTCACGAGGTATCGCCACGGATTTCAAGAAGAAGTACGGGCGCTTGGAACAACTCAGAGCGCAACTCCCGGGAATTGGCAAGGTTCTGGAACTACGTGACAACGTAAGACACATCTTTTATCTGGTTACGAAGGAGATCGGGTCCCTTAAACCATGTTATCACAATGTATGGCGAACCTTGCATAGGCTACGAGACCGACTGCTGGAGCTCGACATCAGGAAGCTAGCTGTCCCCAAGTTAGGTGCTGGACGAGATCAGCTGGACTGGAGGGTTGTCCGGAATATGCTGGAAGTAGTGTTGAAGAATACCGGAGTGGAAGTTTTAGTCTGCTGTTTTGGGCCTGCACCATGTCGACTCGGGAAGACGGTCCCCTGTTATTTTGACGCCACGTCTCGCTGTAAGCGGGGGGCTAACTGCAGGTTCCTGCATGGGCCTACCAGGGATACGTTCCGAGACGAAACGTCTCTAAGGCGGGGGCAGTGTAATGCGAGAAGTAAACAAAGCGACACATGTTTACTCCTTCAAAAGAATAACTACGACGCGTACAAAACAGCTGCATGAACATTTCCTGCGTAGGCGTTCTAGAATATACTAGAACGTTCTTTATCGGGGTTGGGAGTGTATATATAAGGGGGTTTGTGATCGAGGGAGTTAGTTAGAAGTAGAGAAGCAGAAGTGAACGCGACATACGATCCGAAAGCGGAGCAGTACAAATAAATTATGTAGTGTCTAGTCTAGTGTACAAGTAGTTTAGTGTGTTAAATAAATTAGTGTTCAATTAATGTAAATAAATTATAAAATAAACGTTACAATAGTATTTAAAGTTGTAAATTATTCTTAATTGCAGCAATGTTAAGCATAACCCCAGGAAGCTTAGAATTCCTATTATTTTCTTCGTGAAATTGTTGAAATTATTCCATTTTTGAAATTTCTAAATCAGTTTAAGAAAATGAAATCTAATTTCTAATGAAGTTCTAAAATCTTTGTTTTATTGCCCGAAGTTGTGAAGTTTTCAATTATTTTCAAAATATCTAAGTTATTTGTATCGAAAAGTCTCAAATACATAGGCTGACTTTTATACACTAAACCTAAGTTTATGGTTTTAACACTTAAAACAATCTCAAAAAGTGTTAGTAATTATTTTCTTTGCTTTATGAAATCGTAAAATTTTTGCAATTTTCCGAAATTACGAACTACTTTGTAAACAAGTGTTTAAAAATTGAAGTGATACTTCAAAACACAATAGGCTAATGTAAGTTTCAAACATCTAAAAAATAATCCTGAGGCAAAGATGTCGACACATTAGACGCTTTACTTTTTAAATTAATCTAACGAAGTAGCTAATTAAAAAACTTCATTAGTTACTTTTCCAACTTCATATATGGTAGTTCAAGTTATTTCTGTTGCATTAGAGTTGTCTAAGTTCTTTAGAAACTCCTTAACTTCTCTTGAAACAACAGCTTAAGTTTAAGATAACTGCGACTTCCTTAAAAATGTCGACAAGCTACTTAAAAATTGTTTTACAATGTCAGAACTTTTTTAAAAACTTTGTGAATTGTACACCTTCGTTAAGATAATCGCAACTCCTTTAAAAGTGTCGTAGGATCATTATAACTGTAACAATTAGCTTCAAAATAAGCATGTAAGTACATAAACCAAAATGTAAATACAAATGAACAGCCGGAAATATGCCCAAAAAATGTGTAAAAATGCGCATTTATAGTTACTGTACCAAAATAAAACAAATGTAAGAGCATTTAAGAAATAATTTAGCAAATAATGGATCTTAACATTGCCCAAAAATGTATTTGAACTACTGTATTTAAAATGTCAGAAGAAATGTATTTTAAATACACATTAAATACAAATTAAGCTTATGTACTTAAATACATAATAAGTATTTAAAATACATTTCTAAATACATGTATTTAAATACGTAACAACACTGAATATAGTACATTTTATTAGGTGTTGGAATTTATGGGCGTCGCTTGGAAAGTATTAAGATCCAGTGAAGTTATTATCGAAGCGCCAAATAATATCTGAGTTTTGGAACCTTTTATGATTTATTTTCAATTGCTGAAACTTCATAGTCCGTTTAAAATAACGGTAAAAGGTCGGGAAACGCTGGACTTGACGAGACCACTTGTCCCTTATGTATTTTGGGGCGCTGATTACAAAAATGGAGGTTGGAACTTGCAGTAATGGTTGGAACACCCCTAAAATTGAAAAAAACGCCCCTAGATAGGGGTGTTTTTCGACTGTACTGTGGAATTCCCTTACGAAACCTCCCGCGGACATTTGACCTTGCCTATTCAGTTTCTTTAGATCGCTGATATTCAAAATCAGAGTCACATCACGCGAAAAAGGGCGTTACACTCCCACATGCAAGAAACACCCCTCTCTAATGGTGGGTTTTTGAAAAAAATTAAAAAGAAACTGAAATGTCCGCGGGAGGTTTCGTAAGGGAATTCCGCAGTACAGTCAAAAAACACCCCTATCTAGGGGCGTTTTGTTTTTCAATTTTAGGGGTGTTTCAACCATTGCTGCAAGTTCCAACTCCCATTTTCGTAATCAGCACCCCAAAATACATAATGGACAAGTGGTCTCGTCAAGTCCAGCGTTTCCCGACCTTTTACCGTTATTTTAAATGGACTCTAATTGCGAACCTACTCAACTCGTTCTCTCTGCGGCGCGCAACTTCCAACTTTCATCCCTCTTCAGTGTTATTTCGCGTGTGAACCACACAAGTCTCGAGCGCATGAGGTAAACATGGCGAAATTCCTAGCTACGATAAAAGCCATAATAACTCGTTTAGTATTCGCCTCGCACGGTCTGATCGCCATATGGCAGGTCACCATTTTCAAAAGGAACTCATTTTACTGGTACTTGACGTCGCCGATACTCTTGTTGTGCTTCGAGGGGATTTTCACGCTAACCATCAAGGAGAACCAGGAATGGAAATGGTGAGTGCGTTTTGAGAATGGACAGTTTCTTCCGGAGAAATTTTTAAAAATGAGACAGTTAATTTGTTAAAAAGTTAAACAGTTAAAAAGATTGAAGCAGAATTGGTATATATGCGTATTGTAACGTTTATTTCCAATTTATTTACACTGTTCTTAATTATACACTACACACTACTTAATTTATTTACACTATTACTAAACTAATTAATTCATATACAACACATTCAACTTTTTAATTTATTTGTACCATTCGCTTGTCCATTTTTCGCACTGTTTACTCTGTCGCGGCTTCACGTCTAATCTAATCTCTCCGACCACAAGCCCGCTTATATACATATCTCAATTGTATTCGCGATGATTCTTGAAAGAACTCGATCCTTCTTTTCCCTAATAATGTTTATATAGAAACACCCACAAGGTAATAAATCATTCTTTCCTTAATAAGATGTTGTCGGAACGTTGGGGACGGTTTTTATTGCTCACTTAAGCGTAGCGGCGATAAGAGTAAACACGTTTCGCGCTGCTTTACAGTATTTTTTGAAATACAACCGATTAATATGAGATACCACTTTTGTGAGTACTGTGTGAAATTCGTCTGATTAATCTGAAGTAGTTATCTACGTTTTCGCCTTTTGAATAACAAATAGCTGATTTAATACAATTGGTACTGTTTGAAATAAAACCGATTATGTGAGATACAACTACTGGTACTATTTGAAACACAACTAATTAATCTGAAATGCAATCAGTACTTTTTGAAATACAAACTGATTAAGCTCAAATGCAATTCGTAAATAATTTCTGAATCGAAACTCAATATCTGGATACCCTTTTAATGTCTATTTTTGAGTACTAAAAGCGCTACGACCCAACTACGATTTTTGTGATACGTCCTGCATTAGCCCATAATGATTACATCACGATTAAAACAATTCCAAGCCGAATGCACTTCCTGATGATTCAAGCGCGTGTAACACATCGTAAATTGTCTCTTTCAAAAGCGAAACTCGCTGATAAAACACGAGCGGATATTTGAGTTGTATCATCTTCGCTAAGCCCCCTTAAAAGTTAAGATAAAGCGCAAAATAAATAGCAAAAGTCAGTCCGACGCGCGAGATGATTGTTGATAGTCGGGTAGAGTCGGTAAACCATGAAAAAGTTTCGTCTTTTCCGGGCCATCTTCATCAGGGTGATATTCGTGGTGCATTCGATATTGGGAGTGTGGCAGGTGGCGGAGTTGAAAGACGACGACTGGTATTGGTATCTAACGACGCCGTTGTTCTTCCTCGTCTTCGAGACGATCATCACGTTCTCTGTCAGGCAGAAGCTCGAATGGAACTGGTGAGTGAGTGCGAAAAAGCGCTTCCTCAAAAATCACTCCAAGTGTATAACTTCTCCCTCAAATACAGCAGATTCTGTATTAGATCCAAAACTGAACATTCTGTCTGAAACTACTCCTCCAAAAGTCACACAGATACCAAACAGACTTGAAGTTACAAGACTATCTGAGTTATCGTTGGTATTTGATACCCCTGAAAGACATTCAAGAATTTAAGTTCAACAATTAGGAAATTAATGACAATTTAATACCATACACAGCTCTGGCTATATTCTAAGGAATGACTATCTTCTAGATTTGAAGCACATATAATTAATACACTAGACCTGGCGTTCTCTTAAGACAGTATTTTTTCTTGATATGCCAACATAGGTGATGGGCCTTACACCGTAGATCTAATACAACTAGCCGTGTTTTAAAGTACTAGACATACTAGAAATGACCTAAATTGGGCTGGAACACCCTAAAGTTTGTTGATGTTCCACAACTTTAAACAAGGAAATTAATTATTAACATTGTTTTGTTTCAACAAACTAAACCATAATATAATCAAAGCTATTTGGAGCCATTTACTAGGCCACTATGGACAGTTTATCATAGAGTTTTATGGCACAGTAGAATAAGTCGAAAAATGGATTAACAGTTTTTCATAGCTTCATCAAAATTATTTAACCGACCACCTAAATTTAAAAAGTTTAGTAGATAAAACCGTTCAAATTTTCCTCTTTCCTTCGCAGCATTTGCCATTTAGTAAATCTCTTCTGCAGAATGATGAAATTTTCCCGTATTCCCAAAATAAAAATTTAATTTTCCGTAAAACCCGCTAGATAATTTAACTGGTACGAATCCAAAAAGAAAAGATGCGTTTGGCTTTTGCGCCCGACTAGTGATTGTCTTCACTTTTCATAAATGACTCATACGCACGTGGAGTTTCCATTAAAATCGAGAAAACCTGGATAATGCCAAGGTGAAAATTGTCGCTTTTTAATTGTTTGGGAGAAACAATGGAAATTAAGGAAAGTCGGGAAATTAACATATTTGTAAATCCCCTGAGAATACTTATTAAATTAATTTATAATTTTTAGACACACATATCATCGTCTACACTACTTTCTTATCTTTAATTGAGGAAGGCATGTGTAGGTACGGTTTTATAACTGAATAAATAATTCGTAAATATTGCGAAACATTTGTCATACGTTTATATGTCATCATTATCTTAAAAGTGAGGACAATGTGATACAATCAAGCTTATTATTAAAATGCAGTTTTCGAAAAAGCTATTTCGAGTATTTTTGGGTTATTCATCTCATCATCAACATTTTTGAGTAAATATTTGAGTTTGTTGGTGTTTTCAACAAAAGGTTCATTGCTCCTCTTACTAACAAAAAATTTAAAACAAATCAAATTTGGATTTAATTCTTGAAGACATTTGCATTTCTCTCTTTAATTCTTTGGTGTGTTTGGATCGGCTCCGTTGCGCTAAAAGTAGGTGTTTCGATACAGGAACAACGATTTTTAAAATCACCTAAAAGCGTGTTAATTGTCGTCGTCGAACGCCACATTTTCCCCATTTGAATCCCCTCAGATCACAAAGGGAAACCTTGACGTTGACGCGTTAAATGGTCGCAGGAAATGAGGATTAGAGTGCAGTTTTCCTGAGCGGAGACGCGTCGATTTCCCGAAGGCGACGGGGGAATTTTCACGGTAAGGTTTTTATTTTATTTGGTATACAGGTGTAGAGAGACGGATTAAATTTATCTATCGGAGGAGATTACGGGGATTTAGGCGAGGAATTCCACTAATGCGGAGAATGATGCAAGTGGTATTCGAGGAAGTAGACGAATCATTAAAAGTAGTTATACTCTGTTCGAAACAAATCCCGATGCACGTCATTTTGATGACATCAGAATCATCCAATACTACCAACTTAATATAGTCACAGGGGACATCGCAATTTATGTGTTTCGTGTATATTTTAGGTTGGGAATACACATAACCATATATATTGTCAACCTAAATATACACGGAACACATAAATTGCGATGTCCTGTGACTATATCAAGTTGGTAGTATTGGATGATTCTGACGTCATCAAAATGACGTGCATCGGGATTTGTTTTGAAAAGAGTATAGTATCTACAAAAAGTAACGTCCATATTACTTACAAATCAGTCTATTTCTTCAACAAAACAGTTTATATAGTTGCTAAAAATCTAGACCAATATTTTCTTCTAGTACAACGCATCTCAGTTTTGCGTGTGAAGCACGCACTTTTCATGGCTTGTTCATTACTCTGGTAGGACTAATGTAAGCAGTGAGCAAAAGCTGTAATATGAGGTCAAAAATTTTTCATTTAGGAACGTATATACTTTCTTTAATAAAAAACATATTAACGTATTTATCTACTAATTAAATGCAAATCCAACATTTTGTGTAGTATACAATTTATACAATATATAATTTAATATAATTAATATAATATACATATTTATACAATTTCCAAAGATACAGCAATATTCTCCCATCAAAACAAAGCAAGTTGTGCGCTGATTTGGTCCAATCTCATTATGTTCACAGCAAACAGACCGTTTGCTACGTCTTGCGACGGGCATCATTGCAAAGTTCTTATTTTGGTTAAGTACAAACCTCTCATTTTCCCAAAGAACTCACTTCCTTTGCCCTCTGTTTTCCCTCGTGTCGAACCTCACCATTTCCACTCCTCCCTCAACGATTCCAATATTTCTCTTCTACAATTCTCTTGCTTTGTCGACAGGTTCTGCCCTTCCGTTTTCCTCTACTTGGCCAGCATTGTCCCGGCGATATGGTTGCTGGAACTTGACAAGGTCGAGAGGAGGATTAGGGCAATGGAGGAGTCGCCGATGAATGTGACCACCGGGGCGCAGCTGAGGCTGAACAACACCCTCATGGGGGTACGTATATGTAAATTCCTCTACGACGTGAAGTGTTTCCCAATTGAAGCTCACGACCGTAAATGCCAGGAACAACTAATGTTAGAATCTTATTACTATTGGGTAATAAGGTTTTTAACCTTTTTGTATATGAACTAGGGTAACTTTTGAGAAAAGAAGACAAGTCAAAGTGAAGGAGTGAAAGATCCAAATATATAGTTTCTATTATGTAACTCTTTGTAAGTTACATGATAAGACAGAAATCTTGTTACATAAGAACTTATTTAATTGTGAACTAATGGTATCAGCCCAACTGAAGGTAGAAAGACTGGAGAGACTTTAAATATCTCCATCAACTCATGGTAACTAATGAAATTATTACTCTGGAAGTTATAGATCAACAAAAGTAAATCGGCCAGCATGTGTGCATGGTCATCAGTTATCAGTTTCAACTGGAAACACTGACTGATGCTAATTACCCATATGCTGCCTTAACCTAGCAGTGTGACTTGCAAAAATAATATTTGTTTAGGTACACATAAAGCTGCCACCGGAGCTCTCGCTGAGCACCGAGACCTGGATAACTCTCATCGAGCAGTTCCTCATGCTGATCCTGATCATAGGAAGGTGGATGCTGCCCAAGGGCGATTTGACCAGGGACCAGCTCAGCCAGTTGCTGCTCGTCTACATTGGTAACGAGACACTGTCCCAATTATTGGTCTTTTAACTGAACTTGGTTTAGGTGGCAAGCAGTGTTGTCGGTTTTACATCTTGATGATAACTAAGCTGAGTTCAGTTAAAGCAAGGGTAAATTATACAAACCTATTTCTGGTGTCCCGCTTCCATCTCTTCAGTAGAAAATTAGAATAACGCCACCCTTCTGTGCCTTGGAAAAGTATTGCCAACTGTTGGATAAGACTTCCCAGAGACATTTACTACCACTAACCCGATATCTTCTGTCTACAATATTGAAATGGTGGTGGATCTGTTTTTCAGGCACCGCAGCGGACATCATAGAGTTCTTCGATTCGTTCAAAGACGACAAGATCGCTTCGGAAGATGTTCTCGTGCTCTTGACTCTTGCCATTTGGTACGGAAGTTATTTTAGAAACGCTCATTGCTATAGCAGAACTTCTAGATAACGTAGCTAATACTCGCATTACGTCTCTTCACAGGTCATGGAGTTTAATGCAGTTCACAGTCGTTCTAACCGCTACCAAATCGAGGAAATCTAGATTAACCACCACGGGGCCGTCTATTAACAGGTAAAAGGGCGAAGAGTAGTGGTTTTTAAATGATCGATTTCACCCATCAAACAGAAACAAAATAAGACCTCCATTTTTATAAATGAAAGGTTTCTGTAGAAGAAAGTAAACTGTTTAGAGAAACGAGGCCTTAAAATCTATATCACAATATAAAATTGAAAATGAATTGCTTTTTCCTAAATATTTACCCAGTGAACTGGTGTATTAATAACAGTATTCAAACTCGATAGGGAATACCCATTCCTAATGTAACAATGTGTGCAGATGGTTGTCTAATGTAAGCTAGCTAGCGACATTCTCCGCATTGTCCCAAAATTAACATATTTGGCATATTTGACGTAATTATCACAAACATATTCTTCAGTTATGGGCACAGTATTTAAAATTTGCAGCAACTCATCCTCTGTTTACTCTTAAAAATAAATATCATAAGCAAACCTCTGCTCTTCCAGTCATTGATAACGTAGGCATTGATCAGGGTATACTTATTCCATTTTGAACACTGTTTTTGAAATATTAGATTTGGTTTGCGACAACTGCAACTTTTTTGAGAACGTCGACAAGCTACAATTGTCATAAGTAAACCTTTTTTATTGTTGCTCTCCCAGTCAGCCATAAGATAACATAGGCATTGCAATTGTGATGAGGTTTATACTCACTCCATCTTGGACATTGCCTTCCAGATCTGACAATTGCTGCACGATCGACGTGTGCAGCATAATCCTGAACATAACCCTCCAGGACGGTCCGTTCCTCGCGTTCCGCCTCCTCCTTATCGCCCACTACAACATCATCTCCTACATGAACGTCTTCTTCACCTGCAAGAACACCCTCGTCATCCTGCTCCAGATGTACAGGCTCTACGTCGTCTACACTGAACGCAAACGGCAGCCCGGCGTCGGCGACGACGTCGAGGTCCAGTCGAACATCTCGATCATATCCAGGAGCGACCTGACCTACGTGCCGAAGAGGAGGAGGCCCTCTTCGAGGACCAACCACCACCACCACCACCAACACCATCATCACGACTCTCAGAGGCCGAGGAGGAGCTCGAGGAGGACCGTCGAGTCGGACAGGACGTCGGACAGCGAGGGGAGCGAGATCGGTAGCCAGAGGAAGTCGAGGAACTCCCGGAAGGACACGGGGTACTCGACGGCCAGCTCGCACGCCAGCTACAGGAACAATAACCATCCCAGGTAGGGTTATTTTACACGAGCGATACTTCTGAGCATTTGCCTACTTGAGTATCTACTCAAGTAGACAAATAAGGAAAGCAAGAACGTTTTCGATATAGAGCAATATCGAGACATATATTTTCATAATGCCACAATTGGCCATAAAGACCAAAGAGACTGATACAGTTTTTCTCGCCAGGACAAACTAGTTTGTCGTCCAACTGTTCAAACTAGGTTTGATCAGTGATAGCCAGAGCCGTCAGAGGATCTAAAGAGATAAATATTAGTGATATTTTTTCATTCCTTATCAAGGAGCATCAGTAATATTTACTGGCTGGATATTTTAAGACTTATTATATGGTCTCCTACAGGGAATTATTGCTTTTCTGTAAGCCATTGCACTGAATGCACTCCTTATAACCAAGAGATTGGCAGTGTCCACACAGAAAAAGCAACAACACTAGTAGAAGCTCCATAGAAGTTATATACAGCAACCTCCTACATATATTGAAGTGAAGCTAGTTGACAATGCCACAGTGGAGTATATTGACCACGAGGTTTAATTTTTGACTCAATGGCACAACATCCTTTTTTCAGACCAAACTAGATTTGTTTTAAACGGCGATAGTCGATAGAGATCTGAAGGATTTCGAGGACCTCAGAGGATCTGGAGAGAATCAGAGGTAAACTAGTGATTTGCTTCCCTCAATAAAATGTTGTCTAAAAATGTCAATTTTACCTAACAAAGGACAACCAATCCCATGAACTGCTGCTTGGTTCATTTCTAGCATATGGTCGATGTTTTGAAATAATTTTTGAACCTGCTGTAACTATCTATGACTTGGGGTATTTCGGATTGGACCATAAAGTACCTGCTTTATTCAAAAGAACTTATTTTCATACATATGAACGACCAATCCCTTGACAGCCTTGTTGTAATCTCCCACCTTATCCGGTGCGATGACGAACAGGTTCGACCGTCGTCCCTCGTTAGTCCTATTCTCTCCAGTTCCAACGGATGGAATGTGGTTTTTATCCACGAACTTCAGGTTCCATACCAACAACGCCATGTAAAATCCGTACTTGCAGTGCTTCCCCCACTCTTCCTTCAGCCGTTCGAAACTGAAAGGTCTCTCCGGTGCACATCCCAGTTTCTTCAGGGTTGTAACGGTTACTTTTTTAGTACGGCTCTGGACGCCGGAAATCGCTCGTTTATAGGCAAGTAAATGATGCGGAGCTAATTACTCGTCCCCGCGATAACGGATCAACTCCGAATTTCACCTTGAGTTAGCCTCGGAATGAACCTTTATAGAGACACTAAAATCAAAGTTGGGGATGGGAAACTATTGGAGATATTCCCGTGTAAAGATAATGTTAATTATTCCCCCCTCGCGGTAAAGGGCGAAGAGCCTAAGTCAACATTACATTCCGAAAATATGCGACCACGAGCGTAGAGCGTGATATGGTGTGATAGGTGGGGAACCAATGAGAGCGCCGTACCACGCGTAGGCAACGGTAGAGATGGTAAATTTTGAGAGAAGGGACGAGCAGAAAGGACCAAGCTGTCAGCGCCGAACCACGTTCAATTTAGCCGGAATTTGAGGTTAACTTGAAAGTTGGTAGCTTGGCACTGGGTGAAGGTCATCTGATTTAGAGGTTAATGTTTGAAGTGAAGTAAACAAGAAGTCTGCGTACTTCTATTGATCAGTTGCCTAGTAAATTTGTATAGTGAAGTGTAGACCAGTGAATAGGGAAACACGAACGTGCTTGAACGGCGTTCCTTGGATCATCAACTTCCGACTTCAGCGTCAAAGCCTTTACGACCTGCAGTGTGGCTATATCCGACAACGAACATGGCCAGTCAACAGGACCCCCTACGCACGAGGGCGATAGAGCCTGCGTGAGTGCGCCTCTCTTCGACAAGCCGATAAACCCTGATCAGGTATCGTTTTTTATATTGGTCGACCAATTTATAGTGACACTTATAAGTGAAGTATCTGTACATTTGATTTGTTGCATCTTCTGAAGGACTGTTAGTAACACTATTTTCTTTTGCTTGTTTACGTTGCCCACAGTTAACCGTAAACCGTTGTTCGGTAGGCGTTCCCTGTAGAGAACAGTTAACTCAGGGTAACGTAACATTAGGGTTATGTTAGCGAAGCGACCATAACAATTACGAAGTCAATTTGGATAAGGTCATAGACATTATTTTCGCTGGTTAGTCTAGTGTATTGTTGGTTGCCTCCTTATAGGCGTAAGTGAATTTATGGTATACCGAATTTATTAATGCGGCTTATTTCTTCTGTTAATGTGTTGATCGAAAATGTATGTATAACCTATAACTGGAATTAAATCTCAGTGTAACCATCATCATTCGTTTGAACGTTAATTGAATTCTCCCCACGACCCAGGAATTGATAAATCAAACAAAGGGAACTCATTGCACGCAGAGCTAGTCGTGGCAATTGTTCGTTCTCTTTTAAATAATTCAACAATATAAAATTATAATTACTAAAGAGAGCGTTACAAATTGGCGCACAACGTCTGGGGCTCGTGAAGAGAATAATAGATGTTGGTTGAGAGATTTAGTTTCTTTGTAAACTTTGATAAGATTTGTTATATATTGGTGGTTTTGTAAACTCGTCTCTCCTTCAAAATGGAACCAAAAATGCAAGTGGGTGATTTGTTAAAAGAAATGTTGATATTTGAACTAAAAAGTAGAGGTATTCCGGTGGATGATTCGAAAACGGTGGATTGTTTGAGAAGTGTGCTACGACAAGTAGTTTTTATGGACGGTAAATCGGGTAGTGAAATAGAAATGGAACTTATTTTTGATTCCGAAAAGACTATCATTAGCAAATATATAACGGAAATTAAGGAATCACTGAAGAGTAACAATGAGGCTGAACATTCCCGGGCGCAATCGAGATTATTTCACTTGAATTATCGACTCAATTATATTTTGAATACGGATGTGACTGAAGAACAACGTAAAGAACTAGTCAACTTGTTAGTAGAAACCTTGTACTTATTAGATCAATTTAGACTAGAGACGGTAGAACGAACTCAGGTTGAATCAAGGGTAAATACAGAGACGAATGTCACAGCTAGTATTCCTTTAACTAGGACTCGTGTAGAGAAATGGGGAATAACGTTTAATGGGGAAAAGACTTGCTCAGTGTATAATTTCTTAGAGCGTGTTGAAGAACTTCGACTCGCTCGTGGTTTGACGGAGGGTGAACTATTCGCTTCAACCATCGACCTGTTCTCAGGAAAAGCGCTTGTATGGTATCGTGCAAATAGACATAGGTTCGACGATTGGAAAAGTTTGTCGGAATTATTGCGCAGACACTTTGAACCTCCTGATTATCGGGCGCGCTTATTTAAAGAAATCCTAGACCGAACACAAGATCCATCGGAAGGGATCATTGAATATCTATCCACAATGCAAGCGCTGTTTAGGCGATATGGTGACGCTACCGAGCCAGTTAAATTTGATATTATTACTCGAAATTTGGCCCCGTTTTATATCACTCAGTTAGGAACGGTAAATTCACTCATTGAACTTGAAGAGGAGTGTTTAAAGTTAGAAGCCAAGAAGTTTAGGGCTGAGCATTATGTTCCACCTCCCCGGCGCAGTAACGATTGTGTAGAACCGGAGTTAGCTTTTGTTTCAGCAAACGCATTAGTACCTAGGGCTCGAATAAATTCCAATGGTAATGTAAATTTGGTAACTGACGTTTCTCGTCCGGGCCCGAGCGGAAACCGTCGGGATCAATGCTGGAATTGCCAACAATTCGGGCATTTCTCTATTAACTGTCCTGCGGAACGAAAGCGAGTGTGCTTCGGCTGCGGAAAAGAAAATTTTACGATCCGTACTTGCCCTCAATGCAATTCAAAAAACTTGCGGCGCGGTGTCATGCCTCCAAAGATTTTGTCAATCGACATGGCACC
The DNA here is from genome assembly GCA_946251905.1 of Cryptocephalus moraei. Classification (NCBI taxonomy): domain Eukaryota; kingdom Metazoa; phylum Arthropoda; class Insecta; order Coleoptera; family Chrysomelidae; genus Cryptocephalus; species Cryptocephalus moraei. The sequence goes on along the minus strand of OX276465.1, from coordinate 15,166,051 downwards.
GGAAGATTCACAAGAATAGAAAGTGACACTAAACCCTTACCGCAGTTAGCCGTTTTAACTAATCAATTTGAGCCCAGTCCCAATCAGGTTTGTGTTTATCCGGATGCACCTTGTCACGATAAATCTAATCCGTATATCCCTACTATTGAAGAATGGAATGATTGGTTGAAACGTGTGAAAGAGTTCTATCAAAGTTCGCAACTGGCCCCTATTTGTGTACCGGTGTCGGGAGACAACCGACCCTACTTGAATGTACTGATATGTGGTAGTACCATTACTTGTCTGTTGGATACTGGTGCGTCGTATAATGTTATTGGAAGTCATGGGATGGAATTACTTCGGAGGGCAGGTGTGGAAATTGACTCAAGGCCAGCACCCATACTAGTCACTACGGCGGATGGTTCTTCTCAGGAGGTGATAGGGGAGGTGTTCCTTCCTGTCACAATGGACTTTGTTACTAAACTGGTTTCGTTCTTAATAATCCCTTCGATTACGGCTCCTTTTATATTGGGAATTAATTTTGGTAAACAATTTAATGTCATTTTGGACTTTGCAAATAATCAATGGTCTATTGGAGAGCCCGTCACGAAAGGAATTGATGCCATCAATGCTATTACCCCTAGTACCGCCTTAACAACTGAACAAAGTCAATCATTAGGTGAAGCCATTGATCGGTTTAAAGCAATTTCACTGCCTAAACTGGGCCGAACCTCATTAGTTGAACACTATATTGATACTGGCGATGCTCGTCCCTTTAAACAGCGTCAATATTTGTTAAGTCCGGCCATGCAAGAGCACCTACATAAGGAAGTGCAAGAAATGTTGGAATTGGGAGTGATTCAACCCTCCAAGTCGCCTTGGTCCTCCCCTCTGCTCTTGGTCAAGAAGAAAAACGGCGAATTACGAGCATGTTTCGATGGTCGTAAACTTAATTCTGTCACTATTAGAGATTCATACCCTCTTCCCCAGGTCGATTCTATATTAAATAGGTTGCGAGATGCTAGGTACTTAACATCCATTGATCTTAAAAAGGCTTTTTGGCAAATCCCGTTAGAAAAATCTTCTAGAGAAAAGACTGCCTTTTGCGTGCCCGGTATGGGTTTATTTGAATTTACGGTTATGCCTTTTGGACTGTCTAATAGCCCCCAGACTTTGCAACGCACCATGGAAAGAGTGCTTAGAGGTGATTTGTTTGGCGATCAAGTTTTCGTATATTTGGATGACATCATTATAGCATCTCCAACTTTCAATGAACATATACAGACTTTGAATTGTGTCCGAGATCGATTAATGGAAGCAGGTTTCTCTATCAACTTGGAAAAATGTGAATTTTGCCGACCCTCTCTCTCCTTTTTGGGATTTATCGTGGACCAGGATGGCCTGCGTACTAGTCCGGACAAGGTGTCAGCTATCGTTGACTTTAAGCCTCCGACGAATACCACCGAGATTAAAAGATTGATTGGCATGATTTCCTATTATAGGCGGTTTATGAAAAACTTTTCCACGATAGCAGCTCCCATAACTGGTCTTTTGAAATCTAAAAAGAAAGGTCAATCGGTTGTATGGACCCCAGAGGCGGATGAAGCTTTGGCAACGATCAAGTCAATGATTACCTCTGCTCCCGTTTTGGCTTCCCCTAATTTTAACCAACCTTTCTTTATTCAAACTGATGCATCTAATGTCGGTCTAGGAGCTGTTTTATTTCAGAAAATTGAATCTAAGGAACATCCCATTGCCTTTGCTAGTCGATCCCTAACTGCTACTGAACGGAAATACTCTGCCACTGAAAGGGAATTATTAGGTATCATTTTTGGTATAGAGAAATTTAGAGGTTATGTCGAAGGTACAGTTTTTACCGTTATTACAGATTGCGCTTCCTTAAAGTGGTTGAATAACCTTCGAGAACCTACTGGTCGTCTCTCGCGTTGGAGCTTAAAGCTGTCCCAATTTACGTTCGAAGTGCAACACCGTCCTGGTAGTAAAAATGTTGTTCCGGATGCTTTGTCTAGAGATATTCAAGTGCTCACTTTTACCGATTGGAAATTGGATCGTTGGTATGAAAACATGATCAGTCAGATTGTTGATTCTCCTGACCACTTCCCTGAGTTTCGAGTGGAACAGGATCGAATATATAAACATCTTCCTAGCCCCCTGCCTACTGAGTCAAATCTTCCGGATTGGAAGCTGGTAGTACCCACTGACCTTCGGCCTTTAGTCCTAGATAAATTTCATAATGATCCTACTGCGGCCCATTTAGGTACTGCTAAGACTCTTGCTCGTATTCAAGAATTCTACTACTGGCCTAAAATGCGAATAACTGTTAGTAAATTCGTGAAGAATTGTAAAATTTGTGCCTCCCAAAAGAGTGAGAATGTGGCTCGTCCTGGCTTTATGGGCAGTCAAAAGAAAGTAAGTTATCCTTTTCAAGCTATATCTATGGATTTACTAGGGCCCTTTCCGGCTAGCAAGAAGGGAAACCAATATGTTCTGGTAGTGACCGATCAATTTACGAAATTTGTGTTAGTCCACCCACTCCGTCGTGCAGTTACTAGTGCCATCATTCAATACCTACGTACAAATGTCTTTCTGCTGTTTGGTGTTCCCGAAATAGTTATGTGTGACAATGGAGTGCAATTTAAGTCCCGTGAAATGAGGAAGTTCCTTGATCAATACCAAGTGCCTAAAATCTGGTTTAATGCCCATTATCACCCTCAAGTCAACCCAACCGAACGGGTGAACCGTGTGTTAGTTACGGCCATTTCTTCCTATATTAAGGATAATCATAGGACATGGGATGAGAAGCTGCCTGAAATTGCTCAAGCTTTGCGTTTGGCCAAACATGAGGTCACTCAATTGCCACCCGCCTATTTAGTCTTTGGTCGGCATGTGCCAGTTTCTGGAAATTTCTATGGGTCTTCTGTTAATTCTAACGATTTCGAGATTAAAAATAACCTCTTTTGGGCCAAGGACATGTCAATGTTGCCAGAATTACACGATGAAGTTAAGGAACGTCTCCGTCGAGCCTACGAAGTTAATGCTCGCCAGTATAATTTGAGGAAACGCCCCCTTTCTTTTGAACTTGGTGATAAGGTCTGGAAAAAGAACTATTTCTTGTCAAATGCAGCTAACTACTTTTCAAAAAAATTAGCACCCAAATATTCTGAGTGCACGGTAACGAAGGTAGTCTCTCCCTTGGTATATGAGTTAGTTGACGAACATGGTAAGTCAGCTGGACGCTGGCACGTAAAAGATCTTAAACCATATCAATGTTCTGATGGGGAATCGGGCACTGATGGCCTAACCCCTCCCCCACTAACCTAAACTTATCATCTACAATGGGTTTTCTTGGTCCTCCCCACTTTCCAAAGGATACAAGTGGCGCCCAAAATTTTCCTTTTTTCTTTTTCACTCCCTATTTTTTTTATGACTGGCGACTTTGTGAGTTTGCTTCTTTAGGTATCTTCTAAGGTTTGTTGCTCTGCAGGTGGGGGCTGTGTTCTAGAATACCACTGCACCGGGTCCGCGGTTGAGGTAAGAGTCCTCTAAGGTTTGTTGCTCTGCAGGTGGGGGCTGTGTTCTAGAATACCACTGCACCGAGTCCGCGGTTGAGGTAAGAGTCCTCTAAGTGTTTGGTTTGGTTGTATTGTGATTTGTCATTCTCGTTTCTTGGGGATATTTGATGTCTTTTATGGTTAAAATTTTGATGGTACACTGTTCTCGATTGGTTGCAGTCTGGCTTGAGTGTGGCTAGTGTTGGCCTTGGGCGGATGGTACGATACCACCGATCCTAGGTTCTCGTTGGATGGGGATACTATCTGCTGAGGTATGAAAGTGTGAACGTCTATCGGTCTGGGACGACCTCTTTCGGAGGAGAAGGGGAGTGTAACGGTTACTTTTTTAGTACGGCTCTGGACGCCGGAAATCGCTCGTTTATAGGCAAGTAAATGATGCGGAGCTAATTACTCGTCCCCGCGATAACGGATCAACTCCGAATTTCACCTTGAGTTAGCCTCGGAATGAACCTTTATAGAGACACTAAAATCAAAGTTGGGGATGGGAAACTATTGGAGATATTCCCGTGTAAAGATAATGTTAATTATTCCCCCCTCGCGGTAAAGGGCGAAGAGCCTAAGTCAACATTACATTCCGAAAATATGCGACCACGAGCGTAGAGCGTGATATGGTGTGATAGGTGGGGAACCAATGAGAGCGCCGTACCACGCGTAGGCAACGGTAGAGATGGTAAATTTTGAGAGAAGGGACGAGCAGAAAGGACCAAGCTGTCAGCGCCGAACCACGTTCAATTTAGCCGGAATTTGAGGTTAACTTGAAAGTTGGTAGCTTGGCACTGGGTGAAGGTCATCTGATTTAGAGGTTAATGTTTGAAGTGAAGTAAACAAGAAGTCTGCGTACTTCTATTGATCAGTTGCCTAGTAAATTTGTATAGTGAAGTGTAGACCAGTGAATAGGGAAACACGAACGTGCTTGAACGGCGTTCCTTGGATCATCAACTTCCGACTTCAGCGTCAAAGCCTTTACGACCTGCAGTGTGGCTATATCCGACAACGAACATGGCCAGTCAACAGGACCCCCTACGCACGAGGGCGATAGAGCCTGCGTGAGTGCGCCTCTCTTCGACAAGCCGATAAACCCTGATCAGGTATCGTTTTTTATATTGGTCGACCAATTTATAGTGACACTTATAAGTGAAGTATCTGTACATTTGATTTGTTGCATCTTCTGAAGGACTGTTAGTAACACTATTTTCTTTTGCTTGTTTACGTTGCCCACAGTTAACCGTAAACCGTTGTTCGGTAGGCGTTCCCTGTAGAGAACAGTTAACTCAGGGTAACGTAACATTAGGGTTATGTTAGCGAAGCGACCATAACAATTACGAAGTCAATTTGGATAAGGTCATAGACATTATTTTCGCTGGTTAGTCTAGTGTATTGTTGGTTGCCTCCTTATAGGCGTAAGTGAATTTATGGTATACCGAATTTATTAATGCGGCTTATTTCTTCTGTTAATGTGTTGATCGAAAATGTATGTATAACCTATAACTGGAATTAAATCTCAGTGTAACCATCATCATTCGTTTGAACGTTAATTGAATTCTCCCCACGACCCAGGAATTGATAAATCAAACAAAGGGAACTCATTGCACGCAGAGCTAGTCGTGGCAATTGTTCGTTCTCTTTTAAATAATTCAACAATATAAAATTATAATTACTAAAGAGAGCGTTACAGGGTACCAGTAAAGCTTTCGTGGTACACCCTCAGGTAATCATCGAGCTTATCCAAGAGCTCCTTTGGCGCTCCTGAGTAGAGGGCGTACGACAGGTCCTTCACAGGGGAGTTGGCGCTCACCAGTTGGAAGTCCAACATCCTCATGTCGACTGGTTGGTTTCTGTCCTACAAACAAAAAGTTCACATGTTACAGCTGTACCTGTACCCTCATGTTTACAGTTGATTATCAACAGATTAATACAAGTTAATTAATTGATATAACACAAGTTATATTATTAACACATAAGTATAAAATAAAGAGGAGGAGTAATCTGTGGAGTAATCGAATAACCACAGAACATATATTATTATAACGTCCACTGTTCTGTAAATTGCGCCTTGTTATGTTCTGCGCTTGTGTTCTGTATGTAGCGTTTATTGTACCAATGCACGAAGTTATAAATTTATGATCGTTATTGCAACAATCACCGATTAACAATATTAATGTTGTTTTCAATGAAGGTGCTTGTGGATTTTCATCCGCTTGAGAGCTATTATGCAGAAGCCAAGGGGACCAAAATCTGCAAAAGAACCTTTCTTGCATATACCAAAAGCCTCCTACCCTATCTGCTAAATAATGTAAATTGGAACATTTACTTACATTATACTTAAACAGGAAATTATTACTCCAGCAATCTCCATGGGTCAAGACCGTCATGTGGTTTTTTTTCCGTTTTCGTAACAAAATGAGTAAAGGGATCTTCAAATTGCTTATCCAAAGCATCTTTGATACCGGCATGTTCTGTTCCATCGAATAGTTCGTTAATAGCCTTTAAATTACCTTTGAATATAGTTTCGAACCGTTTATTGCCATCCCTCATCATCTCGTCCATTGGTTTCAAGCCCTCGGTCAGCTTTCGGAGCTCCTCGCGATTTTCTTCCTGAAAAGCGAAAGATATCGCATGGAACGTCCCATAATTCCTGAAGATCAGCTCGTAATGCTGATGATTCAGAGGGCTGGTCTTGTCGTATAGTTTGAATTCGTGTTGTCGCAGGTCTTCTAATATGAGCTGTTCGGCTGCTTCGTCTTTGATGGAAGCGTAGAACTTCGGGATCTTATCGAATCCGATCGAGTGGATCTGCTGGAATTGATGCAGAACGGGCCAGATCTCCTCGTAAAAACGAATCTCCGTCACGTAGACGTTCTTGAATGTCTGGGATCGTTGCACGGACTTGCCGGATTGCTTCACGACGAAACGTTGGTTCTGCTCGGTTTTCTCGTGTTTCAGCGAGAGGAAGACGATTTCGCCGACGAAATTTTCGCCTTTCATCTCGTTCTCCTCTATCTCAATTGTGTATTGCTCTATTCTGTTGTCTACTAGACGGTTCAGCGCTTGACGCAATATCGGAGCTATTTGACCAGACATTTTTGGTTCACCTTGAGAGAGAAAATGGGAAAGTTCGTGGGATTTATGTACTATTTAAGTGAAATTGTTATCAGGTGAAAACAATGGTTTCTTTAAAGATAGCCAAAATGATTTGTAATTGTAAAATAACTATATGATTATATTTAAGCTGTGAAGATTTTTATGACCTCTTGTTGATAATAAGCTTACCTAATCAAGAAATAAACTAATTCTTTTTCACACGTGGATAAAACATTGGTTAATACGTAACAAATATAAAAGATATTGAAAAAGGACTTTATCCCGGCTGAGCTACAAAGTCCTTTTTCAATATCTCTAACATTTGTTAAGTATATCATGATTTAATTCGAGAATTTTCATCCATTGGTTAACATGGTTTATAAGTGAATCAAAGTCCATGCTGGATAAATATTATTTTACTCGTTGGAACGTCCTTTAAAGAAAACAACTCGCAATCCAATTAACTCTTACATATTACTTATTAAAGAAACAAAATATGTGCTCACCAACACAACTTAATAAAGAAACTTTCGCTTACAAACAAAACTTTTGGAGGAATTGTATTTATTCCAAAGGCATTTTTATTGAAAAATTGGCTGTACTGGTTAACTGAATTTTCCTCCACATGCCAAAACTTTGGAGGAACATCGTTCTGATTATTCGGGCCATTCAGTAGAGAATTATCTGAATTTTGGTCAACTTAGAATGAGTGGCGAACCAAGAAATTCCCAAAATTTAATTCGCTCCTCGGTTTACTTGCAGGCGCGGCAGGGACGACGAGGAGTCGAAGAGGATGGTCAAGCAGAAGCTGCGGAGGACCGACAGGGACGCCTTCCCCGAGGAGGACCCGGACGAGGACTCGAGGTCGAGAAGGAGCGCCGGCAGGAGGAGGGACAGCGACCGTTCGTCCGACTGACGGCATCAGCTTGCCATAATGGCGATATTCTGTCTCTACTTGTTCATCTTCATTTGTTGCCTGTTCGTCATCTACTGCGGCATCAGCTCCGAGGGCCTCGTCATCGCTAAGGTCAATAGAAGGAACCGAACCGTCGACCGTACATAAGCGGAAAATAGTTGGGATTGTTTAAAGTTGTTTTCATTTTTCAATAAAATCAGTTTTGGTAGAGACTTTCTCCCTTATTACTTCAGGGAGAAGAGGTTTTATTACTGCACCATACAAAACTTATAGTACATGGACTAACCTTATATAGAGGTTGCAAGACATCCTAAAGACGTGTCTTATATGAGCTTGTAAGACATCTTATAGACAGATTGTAAGACGTCTTATATACAGCTTGTAAGACATCTTAAAGACGTCTTTTTTTGTAACAAATGACATATAAAAGACGTCTTCAAGACGTCTAAGAGACGTTCACGGACGTCTTGCACAGCTATAATGGGACGTCTATAAAACGTCTTAAAGACACCTTTGTGCTGTCTGGGAGAGGGGGGGTTCAGCATCTTCCCCGTTAAATTCAATTCAACAAAACACTTTTTATTTGAATCATAAACTTTAATACTTGGTTAACACATCTGTTATATATACTAAATGTAATCGAAATAAAATCTAAAATCGAATCAACAAATTATTATTAAAATATTAAATTTTCTCATTTGGCAATATTAATATTTACAATATTCAGAAAGATTGCAATATTGTCAATATTCAGCGACATTGCTGCAGTAGGTACACTGATACGACTGTGCAGTTCAATAGTAATAAATATTTTGTGGCCTCAACTCATATGAAACAGTCCACTTGAATGGTTTAGCAACTTAGTGTTGTTAGAAATAGTGAAACACTCGCCACCCCTCTTCGACATTAGTATAAGTTGCCTCCTGCTAGATCAGATTAAAAGTGCGCCCTTGCTAATAGACCCCTTCAGAGCAAACTGAGAAACAAACTATCTAAAAAGTAACTAATCCGTCTCGGACACATCAGACCCGCTCAGACCGATTAGATCGGAACGAATTCAACGGTGAACAGGTACGAATCAGTCTTGCTCGTCGCCGCCCATCGCTCGGAACGCGCCGATGAGCTCCTCTTGGCTGCAGTCCTTGACGTACATCAGCATCGTGAGCGTATCCCTGAGCAGCTCGAGCATCACGTCCGCCGTGAGCGTCGAGCTCTCGTGCCCCGACGTCGCCTCGACGAACCTCTTGAGCTCGACGAGCGTCGACTCGACCTGCGGCGCGAGGCACGACGCCGGCCTCAGGCGCTCCTCGGAGCCGCAGCCTCGCTGGCGACGCCCCCTGCGCTTCCTCGCGAGGCGAGGCCGCTGCTTCCTCGCCGTCGGCCTCGGCATCGCCTGCGCCTCGCGCATCATGCGGTCGAGCGGGTGGAGCTGCTTCGTGCGGTCGTCGTACTCGGGCCTCTCGTGCACGTTGACCGGCCACTCCTTCGGGAGCTCCTGGGGACGGCGGGAGGGACCCGGGATCGACTGGGGGAACTGGGGATAATAGGAGGGATGTAGGGGGTTAATCGCAGACGATGATTGTATATCTAGACGCGTAGTTTGGTCGTGGGCCATTTTTACGTGCAATTTTGGATACCAACATCGATTTTCTCGAAAATTAAGTTTTTATCCTAGGGGTGGAAGCCACCCCTTCTAGGGGATGAAACATTTTTTAATCAAAATAGACCCGAAACTCGATAGATTGACCAATTCAAAGCCATTTTTGTTTAATAAAGATTTTTTGTATAGTTGATACTTTACGAGTTATTCACGATTGAAATTGTACATTTTTCACTGAGAAAACGCATGTTTTTTTAACTGTTTTTCATGATTTACTTAAAAACTTTTCATTCCGCCGAAAAAATTATAAACAACAAAAATGTAGCTAATACAAAAACAGAGAGATTCCTTTTTTAATGACTTCTGTAAACCCAATACCAATCGAGTTATTGCTCGTTGAAGGACGGTTATTTTTCTAGAAAACGGAAATTTGGAACTTTCAACCTTAAATAACTTGGAAATGGTGAAATTTTTGGGAAAAACTCAAAAGGCCTTAGGTAACATATAACGCTGTACAATATCAGGAGTGTGATCTCTCTACTAGCAGCCTCACTAGTTGTAAAAGGTAAAAAGGGTTTGACCAGGGAATCAAAGTAAAAACACCTTCGGTTCGTGAATATACTTGAAGGTATACTGATTTATTAAAATCATTCTGGCCCTATTATACATACATTTCTGATGATTTGGTACATATTATTGCAAAAATTGCACCAAAGTTTTAGTTCATCGTCCATAATTAGGGTTTAAAAGCCAAACAATTACTAAAAATACATTTTAGCGAATTAGTTGTAAATGATTAATTCTCAAATTCGTTGAACTAATCAAAACTATATAATGTTGGTGGGGTCGAGTTGTTAGTTACATCAAACATTAGTTGCAGAAATAGAAAGAGTTCATTGAACTTATCGACAATATTGATGAAGTCGGTTCATTGTACTAGTAACTTATTCAATAACTAGTAAAACAACTAACGACTAAATTAATCAAAATTAAACTAGTTATTGATTCTCAAATTAATCATCTAAACTAAAGTCATATAAATTAAAGAATCCTTAATAATGGCGAAGTTGGCCTCAACACAGCTTTAGGAGCTTTATTGCTTTAACAGAAGTCCCAATTGGTTGCAGCCATTAAAATGGTACATATATATGGTACAAAATTCCATATACCACATAGCAAGGTGGAACATTTTCACCTTACAGGAAGAAAGAATTTGATAAACCTTCTTAGAATAGGTACCTCGTTCTCCTTGTCGGACGTCTCCTCGCTGCCCGACAACAACATCAAGTCGTCCCCGTAGAGGAGATCCGAGTGGCTCCTCGATTTATTCCTCGCCGATCTGACCGGATTCCTTCTGACGTTCTTCTCCGGGCGAGGCTCCACGACAGCGTCCTCCCTTATGTAACTCCCGACGTACACGACGTCATCGTCTCCCATGTCGATAATATCACCATCGTCTTCGTCGTCGTCGTCTTCGCTATCGATGATGATGACGCCTCCCTTGGTAGTACGTACCTTGGACAGCTCGCTGAGGTCGATGCACTCGGGCTTGTCGAAGGGGACGGGGGTGGCGACGTGGCCATTCAGGCAGACCATCTCGAAGGAGTCGTCGACTTCGCCGTCGTCGAGGAATATGCTGTCTTCGTACGACCTGTCGCTCATACCGCGACCATCCATCTGAAACCGAAAGGAAAGCGGTGAGTTAAGATTCCAGTAACTAAAGGTTTCAACAAGACTGTTTGTTGATTGTGACAATTATGACTATCTATAATGACATACTGCATCTGTACACCTATAACATCTAATAAGTGTAATTATACTATGGCTTTGTTCTTTATCTTTACAAACATAAGGTACTGGATCCAACAGCTTCCCTTAAAGATCTCCATGAATCTGTAAGGGCTGAAGGTAATTTCAGCAATTATTTACTTTCAATAAGACTTTCGTTTCTAACTATATATGTACCTTAAAAGAAAATGAATGTATTCAATGATTGAAATAAACTTACGGTTTAATCTTGACTTATCGTAGATTTAAGTTGAAGATTCCACATAAGCTTCCACTTCCTAAGGACATCGAGTGTTCTGTGTGGATGATGATGATACAGAATACAGATCAGATACAAATGAAGGATAATAACAAATGATGGGTTTCCCCCGGTTCATGCACCACAATACCGAAAAATTGTACATAACCTCAACCAATGAATGTGAGATGAATTAAAATAGTACTTATATTGAATTCTTACTGGACGTAATTACACGAGAATAGTAGATGAAGTGTTGCATCGATGCTTAAACCTCTTTTCATGAAGAATTAAGATACATTTTATATTCAATTTCAAAATTAACACAGAGCTAAAAATTGGTAGCAGTGTTTCTTCTTCTTCTTCTTCCTACCTTGGGATTCTTCTTCTTCTTCGTTAATGTCCTTAGTCTGCTAGGAATGCTAGAGTTTCTTGCAGCAGTTAATTTTTGGGTAATAAAGAGCAGTAAAGCAGGTAAAAAACGATGCGAAACTATTTAATGGAAATGAAGAAATACATATCTGGAATATCTTCGATGTAAATTTGAATCTCTTACATAAAGGTAGTTCTTCAGATCCAGTGTTGTTAAAAATACTTTTCAAAATGTATTTAAATACAAACGCAAATACTTTTTCCAAAATGTATTTACTTGTATTTTAAATACTTCTCTGGACAATGTATTTAAATACAAATAATAAGTGTTTCGTTTTTAAACAGTATTAAACAGTATTTAAAATTGTAAATTACTCTTAATTGCAGCAATGTTAAACATAACCCCAGGAAGCTTAGAATTCCTATTATATTCTTCGTGGAATTATTCAATTTTTGAAATGTCTAAATAAGTTTAAGAAAATGGAATCTAATTTCTAAGGGAAACTTTCTAATGAAGTTCTAAAATCTTCGTTTTCTTGCCCGAAGTTGTGAAGTTTTCAATTATTTTCTAAATATCTAAGTTATTTGTATCGAAAAGCCTCAAATACATTGACTTTTATACACTAAACCTAAGTTTATGGTTTTAACACATAAAACAATCTCAAAAAGTGTTAGGAATTATTTTCTTTGCTTCATGAAATCGTATAATTTTTGCAATTTTCCGAAATTTACCAACTACTTTGCAAACAAGTCTTCAGAAATTGAAGTGATACTTCAAAACACAACAGGCTAATGTAAGTTTCAAACTTCTAAAAAATAAACCCAAGGCAAAGATGTTGACACAATGGACACTTTACTTTTTAACTTGATCTAACGAAGTAGCTAATTAAAAAACTTCATTAGTTACTTTTCCAACTTCATATATGGCAGTTCAAGTTATTTGTGTTGCATTAGAGTTGTCATAAGTTCTTTAGAAGCTCCTTAACTTCTTTTGAAACAACAGCTTAAGTTTAAGATAACTGCGACTTCTTTAAAAATGTCGACAAGCTACTTAGTACCTTAAAAATTGTTTTACAATGTCACAACTTTTTTAAAAACTTTATGAATTGTACACCTTCGTTAAGATAATCGCAACTCCTTCACAAGTGTCGTAGGATCATTATAACTGTAACAATTAGCTTCAAATAAGAATGTAAGTACATTAACCAAAATGTAAATACAAATGAACAGCCGGAAATATGCTCAAAAAATGTATAAAAATGCGCATTTATAGTTACTGTAACAAAATAAAATAAATGTAAGAGCATTTAAGGAATAATTTAGCAAATAATAGATCTTAACATTGCCCAAAAATGTATTTGAACTACTGTATTTAAAATGTCAGAAGAAATGAATTTTAAATACACAGTAAATACAAATTAAGCTTATGACGTATTTTACTACGTATTTAAATACATAAAAAGTATTTAACATACATGTATTTAAATACTTAACAACAGTTCAGATCTTAACAAAGAGGTAGGTAGTTATTTCAAGTGGAAGTGCGAAACTATCCTCAGTCAGAGCACTCGGCCGTATTTTTATTTTATTATACCTATAGCTCTTATCTTCCCAACATTCTTATTTAACTTATTAACGCTCGGCCTGTAACAACGAGGACCATTAGAGCTCTATTTTCGGAGCAGAGATATTCCAGAAAGCGTTTCGAGAGTAGGTACACATTTTTCGCATTTTGGACCAGCCCGAGCCTCCTGCCAAGCGCGTCCCCGAAAATCGGTTAGACTTCTTCTTAAATCCGCCTTTCTAAATTTACCCGGGCGGCATTAAATTTTTCAGATAGGAACATCGAATCGTAAACACGCCGTGAATTGCGTAAAAGATATGGAATCGCGAAAACATTCCAGTTTGATCCCTTTGTACATACATATTTAAATTTAGCAATCGTAATGTATGTGTATGTGTGCACCGCTTTGGGAGCGCTTGAATGGAAGCGAGCGCTAAAATAAAATATTATTCATAAATAGGAGCGTGGAGGATAAATAATCGCTTAATGTATTTCTTCGAAATAAATCGCGAGGCGCCAGTCGGATCGGGGGAGAGAGAGGGACATCCGCCTTTCCACAAATTAAAATAATATGTCATTGAAAAGTCATTAATAAAACCTTGTTTTGGGGTTTTATTGCGTTTCGGCTAAAAAATGGAATCGTTCCAACCGACGACGGTGGTAATATGTTATTATATTAAGTTCGGAAGAACGACGGCGAATAAATCATCAATTCAATGGCGGAATTCGAAAAATTACTTCGAACATTCCACTCAAACTCCAACACAAGCTTAATCACAGTTTATTAATAAGTAAGTAACCTTTGTCAGAAACCTACAAACAACCAAAAGAAATATTTACTAATAAGAGAAAATGTTAAATATTAAATACCAAATTTATTTTATAAAACGGTGATAATGTTGCCATGGATATTTTGTCCGGCCATATGAGAAAGTCTTACGATATTGTAACGAAACGGCTCGCCGCAGTATAAACACGCCGGGAGCTACACGAGTTCGCCGAATTGCGATTCCGGGAAGGACGGGTCGAACCCGACGGGAAGACTCGAGAGAGTTCGATGCGATAACGGGTTCGTGGAAAATCGAACATTCTAGCAATTATCTCGAAACTGTCAGAAAGATCGAGAAGCCTTCTACCTGCCATAAAAAGGGAATGTCGGACCCGAGGCAGGGCAGTTGAAGAACCGGTGCGTAAACATTCGAGCGAGAGATCGGGCGCGTTAAGTAAAAACATCTGTGTATACGAATATAAATTAAGTTAAGGGATTGTTAAGTTAAGTGTAGTGCAAGAAATAAATTAATTAGGATAATCGCGTAGTGTTTTAGTTTTAGTAGACAGTAAAAACGTTACAATATGTTACACATCGTCATTTTTACAGTTTCATTTTGCTGTTTGGTGTGCTCACTCAACAGCATGTTGGGTAAAACCGAAGAACTTTCGTTAGGTAATTCCGTTATGTCCTCTTACATAATTCAATATTTCATTCGTTACTCGAGACGTTTGACTTTGTGCCCTTTAACCGTAACGTGTTAATTTTACGCCACTTAAAATATTCGAAACGTCCGACATGCGATTTATGGTGTAAGACAAATTGGCAATAACACAGAAAATAGAAATTTGGCTCAAAATTTCGCGAAACTCGACACAGAATTCCCACAGAGAAAAATCTGTTAGTAAGTAGGTAGTATACGTTGTTTCGAAGCGGATTGACAGTAATGAATTACTGTTTAAAAATATATGTAAGTTAAGAATTGTAACTGGAATTATCTAATGCCTCCTCTGGCTTTTAAATTAATTTAGTTTCGAGACGTATCCGGAAAAAACCCCGGAAAAAATACCCCCTGAATAAAAACCCCCATGAAAGAAAATCCCCGGAATAAAAACCCCCAGGAAAGCAAACCCCCCGAATGAGAAACTCTCAGAAAATTTTTCTAAAAAAACACACATTGCTATATTTAATGTAAAAAGTCTATTTATACATAATATAATACACCTACAATTTTTATACGATTAGTCAATTTAAACACAAGTGTAAAATGACACATGAAACTTATTAACAAACAAGCAAGAAAAATTCAGTTATTGTGTTACAATTATAAATCTTTACAAAAGCAAGCGTAAAGATATAATATTATGTAGTTTGTAATCTGCTTTGTTGTTGGATTACCTGCTTTCAAAGAGTGTGGGTTTCGTTAAGCATCAACATTTGGGTTTTGGGTGGTAAGTTGACATTTTCAAAGTTCTCGTTGAATTGGCATAAAGAAGGATTTTAAATAAAAATAATGGGATTTGAAAACTACTCGCGGTAACCCAAAACTTTGTTGGGACGGTTACACTTACACAATTCATAAGACATGTAAGAATGATTAATAAATGTATAAAAATTATACCTTCGGGGGAACCTGTAACCCCTAGAGGGCGCGTCCCCAGGTGGCGGATAGGGGAAAGCTCTACCCGGGCTATCTTCTGATAGCCCGGCGAGTAGGTGGGAAATAAAATACCACCCGCGGACCAACAGGTGGGGCAGATAAAGATCCTTAGCTGCAGAGAAAACAATTTATCTAAGAGAAGGTACTCTAATGAAAAACCCTGGCCCTCCAGGTTGGGGGTTGAGGCATCGGGCCAACACCCCGATACTCGGAAAAATATGAAAAAAAATGTTAAAAAACCCAAAATCTTGCCTCGGAATAGGACTGATAAAAATCGGATTAGAATCAAGCAAAGAAAACGGACTATGAACTTGGGAACCTGGAACGTGCAAAGCATAAATAACAAATTGAACGAAGTATTGATGGAAATAAAGAAGCTTAATATAGATCTGGCTGCAATCACGGAAACGAAACGGAAAGGACAAGGCTCAGAAAATCTAGGAGAATACGACCACTTCTTCAGTGGAGTACCGAAGACAAGTAGAGCCAGTAAAGGCGTGTCAATTATAATTCACAGAAAATGGAGAAAACACATTACAACATGGGAAGCACTTAACGAGAGAATGATTAAGATCAATATGTGCTTATTTGGACGTAAAGTAACAATTCTAGGAGTATACGTGGTTAACGACGATGAAATAGCAAGTGTAAAGGATACATTCTTCCAGCAATTAAATGATGAAATTATAAATATTGGAACGTCGAGAGAGCTAATTATACTTGGGGACTTAAACAGTAGAACGGGCTGGAAACAAGACAATAATATTATAGGAAGATATGGAGAAGATACAAGGAACGATAACGGTGAGAGATTAATAATAACGGTCAGAACAATATGAGAATTCTGAATGGCTTCTATCAACATCGGGAAATACATAAATACACTTGGAGGCAAGAAACTCGAGGACTACAATCAATTATTGATTACGTAATATCCAGGCAGAAAACCAGCTTAAAATTCCAAGATATAAGAGTATATAGAGGGGCAACGTGCGGAAGCGACCACTTCTTTCTGAAAGCAAAAGTATTCTTTACAGGTAGGAAAAAGTCAGACCAAGCCATAAGAGAGGATCATGACAAACAAAGAGAAAAACTACAACAAAGACGGTATCATCTGCGGGGACTGGAAGATGAAAGTACAAGAAATCTGTACCAAACTCGAATAAATCAAAAACTGGGAGATACAACGTTTAACACCACAGAAGAACACTATATCCACATTAAAAAATGTATTCACGAGGCAGCTCTTGAATCCCTAGGATTATACCAAGGTGATGTAAAACAGCATAAACCCTATTGGTGGGATGAAGACATAAAACAAGAAATAGATGATAAAAGGAGGAAATATCAACAATATCTCAGCTCGAAAAGTATGAAACATAAAATAATATACAAAGAGGCTCAAGCAAGAGCACGCAAGAAAATAAGCGATAAAAAAAATGAAACATGGGAAAGAAACTGTGTACAAAGATCAACACATACTTGGGAGGAAGAAGAAGCACCGAAAGCTGGAGAGTTCTGAAAAATATCCGACTTGAAAGAAAAAGAGAGATTATATCACCAATAACACCAGAAAAATGGCAAGAGTACTTCCAACAGCTACTTACAGAACAACGTCAGGAGTTCAAGGAAGACAATCGACCAAGCAATATAAATACAATAGGCTCGCCCATAAGAATAACAATTGAAGAAGTGAGAAAACATTGCAGTTTGTTGAAAAATGGTAAAGCGCCAGGTCCCGGAGATATACATGGGGAACTAATAAAGCACGGCGGTAATAAGTTGGTTGAGCATTTACAAAAACTCTTGCAAGATTGTATGAATGGGCAAAATATACCTACAGAATGGAAAATAACCTACATGTCAACTATTTTCAAGAAAGGCGATAGAAGTAAGTGTGATAACTACCGGGGTATAGCTGTAACAAGTACGATTAGTAGACTATACGGCAAGATAATAAAGACAAGAATAGAAAACGAATACATGCAAATGGAAGCGGAAGAACAAGCTGGATTTCGAGCTGGAAGGTCAACCATTGACCACATATTTGCTATTTCTCAAATAATTGAAAAAAAAATAGCGTTTAACCATGAACTCCACATACTTTTCGTCGACTTGAAGAAAGCATACGACAGTATACCACTCGGAAAACTTTGGCAAGCCTTGGAAGAAACCAACATTAATGTGGAACTGATAAGAGCCGTTAAAAACCTATATAAGCAATCACAAACAAAAATCAAAATTGGAAACACTCTAACACAAGGATTCGAAACATCAAAAGGACTGGGTGTTGCCTGTCGCCAACGCTATTTAAAATTTATTTAGAACGTGCGCTAAAAGAGTGGAAAAGAAAATGCAAATGCATGGGAATCCCGCTAAACGATAACATCCTATATACGTTATGTTTTGCAGACGATCAGATTGTAGTAGCGCAGGACTACGACGACATGAACTATATGACACGTAAACTTATTGAAGAATATGAAAAATGGGGCTTGGAAGTGAATTTGAAAAAAACGGAATACATGTGCATTGGAGGGCAACTACAAAACCTAATGCTAGACAATAGACAATACACAAAGAAATGCGACAAATACAAATACTTGGGTATAACACTAACAAAAGATGGTTCACTAGATGATGCCATTCGAGAACGAAACATACAGGGACGAAAGGCTATTACTATGTTAAACGGTATACTCTGGGATAAAACGATATCAAAAGAGAACAAGAAACGAATATACACCACCATTGTAAGAAGTATAATAACATACAGTTCAGAAGTTTGGCCAATGAAAGAAAGGACATCAAAAATGATAACGGCGACAGAAATGGACTTTTGGAGGAGATCGGCAGGCAGATCAAGGATGGAGAGAATAACAAACCACAGAATTAGAGAGATCATGGACGTGAAACACTCTATAATAGACGAGATTAAAGACAAACAATTAATATGGTTTGGCCACGTACAGAGAGTGCCAGAAACAAGGCTACCAAAACAAATTTCACTCTGGAGACCAGGAGGAAGAAGAAAACCAGGCATACCCAGAAAGAGCTGGCAGAGCGGAATTGACAAAGAGATGAGAGAGAGAGAGGATTAGGAGAAGATCTTTGGAAGGATCGAGACCAGTGGCGATTGGGTATCGGAAGACGTAGAACGTTGTAAACCGATTGTTATATATATAAAAATTGTAGATACTACATATTATATTAAGTATAAAAAAACTTTTTTCAGTAAATATATAAATGTGTGGATTTTTTTTTCTAGAGGTTTTTATTCCGGGGGTATTTTTTCCGGGTTTTTTTTTTCGTTTTTTTTTCCTAGATTCATTCTGACCACATTATTCCATCGATTTGGCTGTCCTCATCAGCATTATTTCTGTTCTCTAGTAGTCATATGTACTCCTCCAGTTCATCCTCATTCTTCATCATACAATTTTTTTATATAGGAAGCCTCCATCTGGGAAGCTAACTATGCTGGATCCTATTCGCCTCAAATTCGCGTTAGGTTGCTTCCCATTCAGATCTCCAGCGGCCCACATCAACACGGCAATAAAAAGACCGCCTCGCGTATATCCGTCCCGTGTCAAACAAACATCCATCCATCGCAACTTTTCCATTCATGCATCCCTCTTAAAAATAACCCGACCATCTCATCGCGAGAATTTTTCCACGGTATACCGGATCGGAAACGGGCAGAGGAAATCCAAACAAACAACCTCCTCCCCGTCGTCCGACGTCACGACGCTCCCGCAGGACTCATCGCAGGAATGCCGGGGATCGTGAATAAGCGTCGCGACGCCTCTCTTCGGTTATTCGCGAAAAATAACAAAAATAATACGCGCGCGTGTGACGTCGCGAAACTATTACAACAAAATTCCTGCGGGATATAAGCGACCGGCCGCCGGGACGACCCTTGCATTTCTCGAGACGGGAACGACGCGTACGTTTGGGAAGTATACGCGGGATAAGGGGATTTTTGCAGGAACCAAGTTCGGTGTTTGTGAGGTGTCCGATAGAGATGTCGACTTGTGTGAACGATCGCGTGTTCGTGGTAAGTTGATCGCTTCAAAGAGGTTAACACTAACCCTTCCTTCGGCACTGATGAAGTTTAAACATTACACAAAATTATTTCCCTTCCATGCAGTTTTATTTTGGAGGGACAGACACATTTTGTAGTTTATCACAATTCAGTTTGAAGTGTGATTAGGTAAAACACAAAAAATATTATACATATTACCTACAGGATGTTGTCTTTCGGTATGGTCCTGGTGGAATACCACAAAAGCACTTCACTCCTTTCTGACGCTGTAGTCATCAACTAGAATCGTACTATACATAAGTAGCGGCTAGTATCTACTACGCGAGTCTAGTCCAATAATAAAGCCCAAAATATAGTCCAACAATAATACCCAAAATGAGACTTAAGGTCTTGTTCTGTTTGGGCAGAGACATAAAGGGTGTCATTGTAATTTGATGTCAAGTAGACTTTAAGATCACTACTATAGCACCTTACAAATTCAAAAAAAACCCCATGGCATGTCAGGCTGAAAGGTAGATTTATGGGTAGGATATATAGTGATATAACACACCATGTGTCAAACAATGCATACGATGTGTGAAAAAATGCAAACGTAAAAATTTTAAAATATTTACAAATAACTTTTTCTGTGTACATTTCTCAAAGATATGTTTTATACAAAAGTTGTTCGTCTTTATAAGGGCAACAAAAAACCTCAGTAACATTTTTCTCTTAGACGCGAAATAATAGTTTTTTTTTTTAATTTTTTTATTTTTGTGACAAAAATAACTTTATTTTTGGACGTTTCTCGACAGATTGGTTTATACAAGTTGTTCGCCTCTATAAGGGCAACAAAAAACCTTAGTAACATTTTTCTCTCAGACGCGAAATAAAAGTTTTTCTTATTTTTATTTATTTTTTGAAAAAAAGAATTTTTTTTCTGTACATTTCTCGAAAAAATGTTTTATACAAAAGTCGTTCGCCTTTATAAGAGCAACAAAAAACCCAAGTAACATTTTTCTCTCAGACGCGAAATAATTTTTTTTTTAAATTTTCTATTTTTGTGACACAAATAACTTTATTTTTGGACGTTTCTCGACAGATTGTTTTATGAAAAAAAGTTGTTCGCCTCTATAAGGGCAACAAAAAACCTTAGTAACATTTTTCTCTCAGACGCGAAATAAAACTTTTTCTTATTTTTATTTATTTTTTGAAAAAAATTACTTTTTTTCTGTACATTTCTCGAAAAAATGTTTTATACAAAAGTCGTTCGCCTTTATAAGAGCAACGAAAAACCCAAGTAACATTTTTCTCTCAGACGCGAAATAAAAGTTTTTTGATTTTTTTTTTAATAACAAGCCGCCATTTTGAAACTGCTAGATACCAAAAAACTGCAAACCGCATTTTAATTCCTCTTTTTTCGAATTTTTCCAAATTTCGTTAACGAATGCAATATTAGATATAAATCTACCAAAATTAATGACACCATACGTTCGATGAACTACATATTATTTGAGTTCACTTCTCTGGACATTTCAGAAACTTCGTTTACTTTTCAGCCAAACAAACTCAGAATTGAACACGAGAACTCCATTATCATTCTCAAGCAATTTGTCAAAAATTTACAACATTTTCTTTGACAAGAAGTTGATGTAGAACATTTTAAAAAAGAGAAAATACTTGCCAAGTTGATTGTAACCCTAATAAAATGTAGATTAATTTTCATGAGAATATCCACATCAACAATGATACGAACGTACTCATTGTATTTGTATTTATTGAGTCATACTTGTATTTATCATTAAATTTTGAAGATCGGCCAAAGATCGGCAGAATTATCCGCGAGAAATTTTCAAATTTATCTTTTGTGGAAAACAAATGTGACAGTTTCCTTGATGGATTTTCAAGACCAGTTCTACCAGTGCATTCGCTGATTTTTGAATATCCAACAGTTTCTATTCGAATCTAGACTTGAGAGAGTGCCAGTACTCATCTGCTTTTGTAGAAACCATGCATTAGATCGTATAATTTGCTAGAATATAATTTATTTTATTACATTCTAATGGCATCGCTACTTACTTCCAAATTTCATTCGAGTGAATAATTGGAAGAGTGCCAGGATTCCACTTTTATCTAGATCAATATGTTCTAGATCGCGAGTAACTCTTTGTTAATACATATTGACCTTTAGGTTTTCCCCTTGCCTCTTTTCTAAAATTGGGACTTCACGTGAACTGACCAGTTTTGAAATATTCCACCTATCTACCGAGTAAAATGTTTTGTTATATCTGCCATTTCAGAAATTGGTGAGATTAACAAATTTTATCCAACACATGACAGTTATGACTGTCATTATTAATGTCGTAAGTACACTATCAAATAACACACTAGTGTGTTATAATCCATAACTCACGTTCATATTTAAAGTAGTATTCTATTATTACTATTACAAGCAGAATTCACATTGATATTGAAATTAAAGGGAAACGCTAACGGTTCATTCGGATTTGAAGTATAATTTGGTTTATAATTAATTATATCTACTTTAACCAAAATGTAAAAAAGTCACTGTAAAGTCATTCTGACATTTATAGGGTACTGACACGCAAGTAGCTTTAATTTTATCACAAAGCTTATTAATTATTATCTCAAAAAAACACCGATTTCTTCCACTTGTTGGATAAAACATTGTATGCCACTCGCGTGTTATGTTTCCTAAGTCACTTGGGGCCGAGTGGTATAAATCTTCTCGTGTGACTTATTTTCAACATAACACACTAGTACCATAATAAATAACTATTTCATAAAATCGTTTTTTTTCCTCTATAAATCGATACCAAACTCACAATATTTCAAAAAATATATATTCGCGTTAATCAAAATTCGCCGGAACATAATTGAATTATAATCAATTTTATATTGTTTCGTAGTGCAGACTACCTGGGGAAGGCCGACAGGTACGATCCCTAACGCCACGGGGGGTCTATAATAATCGGACTGGTGCATTTCAAGTCCGACCATATTTGAAACGGCTTGTAGATGTTAATCATTATTTAAGAAATAAAATATCGTTCTATTCCTTCGTCATAGTAAGAATTAAATCTACAGATGTACATAAACAACACGTGGAAATAACTGCACATCTACAATGTATTTGGAATTTAAGGAAAAGATGAAATAATGTTGGAGACTAACCACGAGGAGAAGACGTCTTGGTCTATGACCAAGAAGTGGAATATTCGTTGGGTTAAATTCGCATGTATAGAACATTGACAGATTTCAATATAGATCGATCTAAACCAATGTTCGGTTATTTCACGAAAATGACTGGAAATAAACCGAAAACTGAATTTCCCCAGAGGAACGCAGACGTGTTTTTCGAGGCCCCTACTTCTCCATTCGTCCCTGGCCGACGACGACGCTTATAAATAAATACAGGGAGTTTCAATGTCATTATCGAGCGTCCCCGAGAGGTGATTTACGGAGCCCGCGGTTTTCTGGCAGCCCGGCCGATCTGCCAGAAATAGCGATCTGGATCTTTGCGCGTCCCTCCGGAAATCCGCGAGGAATGTCCTGGCAAAACTTCAATGCTCCCCTCTCTCTTCTGCGCCTCTCTTTGTCTCACGTACTTACAACTCACCTGGTTATTGACACCAGAGATTTGGGAGAGACGTGGGATGCTAGGAAAGGACGTTTTATCCTCGCCCAGGCGTGACATCAGATCAACTCATAAGTGGAAAGTAACTTTGACTTCGAAGTCAAAGCAGATAGGTGGAGTAGACATCATATAAAGTGTAGTTTAAAGCAATAGTATTATAGTGAACTTTCAATGCGATGAATTTCATGCCGACCAGTTTATGGAATCCCATTAACTATTTGGGAAAGTTTCGATGAATGTGACTACGAACTTTTTCAACAGTATATTGTCAAATTGGATATTTCCAACAAGACTGTGCAAGGGCACATAAGGCTCGTGCTACTATGGGATATTTAAGAGAGAATTTTGGCCAAGCAGGTCACCAGATCTCACCCCATTAAATTTTTCGTTATTTGGGCTCTTGAGGGACAACGTCTTTAGGAACATATTGCATACTGAAGAAGAGCTGCAAGAGCCAATAGTTCAGGAAGAGGCAAACATTACCCCCAATATGCTGGTGAATATCTTCGAGAGCCTAAAAAGGAGTGTTAATTTATGTCTGGACCAAAATGGGGGGCATTTTGGGCATTACCGTTAGCTGTTTAGTTAAATTATTTTTCTGTATTTCGAGTTTCATTTTTTAAGCGTTAATTTTTATTCACATAACCTACAATCTTATCGCTGATTGTTATGTCAAATAAACATATCTGGTTGTAGCGTTGCAAACCCTTAGGCAAAAAAATCCTCCAGGTAGGATTGCCAACTTAAACAGTCATGCTTGATCACCCAGTAGAAATTCCGACGTTCTGCGCAGCCACAAACTTCAAAAAGAGATCAGTCTGTTTGCCTTCGCCGTAAGTCTTTCGGCTCTCGCCCGTTAATTTGTCGCGCCTCATTTCGGTATTTTGATTCAATGTTAGTGTTGGCGTCGGCCTCATCGTTGCTCCTCTTATTTATACTGAAATCTCAATGGGACGATAATGATGCGCACGTGCGCAACGCGTCGCGGCGGATGTTTGATTTGGACGCTGGCCAGACTATGCGGGCAATGACGCAGATTTATGTCAAAATTAAAATTAATTGTCTCTCTCTCTCTCTTTCTCAGGACTCGCAGTTTCCTTTATGATATATTTTAAGATTGCGGGGAGCGCCGAGTCGGCCATTTATGGCGAGGGGGCTCTCAAAATTCGGATATGATGTAGGTGGTATTAAGTTTATAAATAAATAGAGTATAACGGATACGAAACTTGGAATTTTGTTATGCTCGGAAATTGCGCAATCGCTGATTATGTCGGCTCGAAAACAGCCTTGACTTAGCCACTGTACTTAAAATGAGATTTGATCAACAACTGTAAAGCAAACATTTACCAACATCAGGCTGCGGTCAATACTCTTTGATCCAATGGAAGCAAACTATTTCTTCAAAATTCCTTCACGACATCTACTTCCATTTGCAAAAATATGATAATTAAATCCAAACTTACAGTAAAAACAGTTGCCCTGAAATAGCAGGTCGAATCAACGACTTTTACAATTGATTTATATTAGTTGTGCCAATTGAGCCAGCATATTGAAACTTGATGAGTCTCTTAAGGAAACTTTAGAAACCTTATGAAGTTTTACTAAAGTAGAAGTTTAAATGATTTTTTTTTTAATTATTTAAAGTTGATGGATGGTACGAGTGCGAATAGCTGATCTAATATTCTTCCTGAGGTAGTAGGTAGGTTTAGACTTGTTCTCTAAATTCACTAAAAATTCTCTAAACTAATTCAAAGTTCGAAATTCAAATTTATTTTGTTGATCTTATAGAAGCGAACGACTTTTGTATAAAATATTTTTTCGAGAAATGTACAGAAAAAAAGTTATTTTTTAAAAAAAAAAACTAAAAAATATTTCGCGTCTGAGACAAAAATGTTACTTAGGTTTTTTGTTGCCCTTGTAGAGGCGAACGACTTTTGCATAAAACATATCTTTGAGAAATGTACATAAAAAAAGTTATATGCAAAAAGTTAGAAATTTTGACGTTTTTGTATTTTTTTAACACCTCGTATACATTTTTTTGACACATCGTGTCTGATATACATATTACTCTATATCCTACCCATAAATCTACCTTTCAGCCTGGCATGCTATGGGGTTTTTACAAGTTCTTGAACCTGAACTTACTAGGTATTAAAAGTAATTTCCCAAGCAGCATTAGTAGCGACTTAGTGAGTCGCTTAATACAACTCTATTTTTGATGATTTTATAAGGTATCGCAAAAGTTTCAGCTTGAATATTTTTTTTTTAAATTTTTGAAATATAATTGACACGAGCTGTAACATTTTAGTACGTTAAAAATTTAACGTGAAATCATTAAATGTTAGCAAAATACCATTAGGGACATATCATAACTTGTCATATAAATTATCAGCTTAATAATTCCTCTTTATCACTCTCTTTCTCTCTCTGTTCCCACAGGACTCGCCGCTGAAGTCTAAGGTGGCCCTTTTCAACAAGGTCGCCGACAGACACGTCCAGGGCCAGGCGGTGAACCCTTTCTCCAACGGCCAGAAGTGCGGCAACCTGCCGAGGCCGACGATATCGAAGGAGGAGTACGGCAGGCCGCCGAAGGGCTCCCTCTCCGAGCTGAGGGCGCTCAAGGCGACAGTCCAGGTCAGCAGGGAGATGCTCGAGCTCTGCGAGGTTATCAATCAGTGCGGCGAAAGGTTGTTCACGGTCGAGGAGAAGCCCGAAGATCCGAGGATGGTGATCAGCTTCGGGGAGTTGTTCACGGTGAGTCCTACAGCTGAGACGAGATGATTTTTATTCATTTTTTTCCCATTTCCAGATCTACACGGCGATATCCGACAAGGTGGTCGGGCTCCTTCTCAGGGCGAGGAAATACAAGCTCGTCGAGTTCGAGGGGGAGTGCCTGTTCCAGAGGAGGGACGACCACGTGCCGATCATCATGATCAAGCCCATCGAGGAGATCAGGAAGATCCTGAACCAGCGGATCGACGACGCCATCAGTTCGCTCAGGGAGAACGACGAGGACGTTCTATAAGGAGAAGGCGTTTTAGGAAAAAATTATTCGAGAGAGAGGACCAGTCGATTAAATTATTATTATTATTATCTAGCACTTCCAAGTTATAAATGACACTTAAATGTAGGATTTTCTATTGAGGAGCTTAAAATTTAAGGTAGAGAATTGAATTAGATGAGAACAAAAAGGTTCATTTAAGTCTAATATACATATCATTCGATGTTTAAATAGGGAAAAATTGACTATTATCGTTAATTGATGCGTTGAAATCCCTGTAACGCATAAGACAAAATAATGTTCTAACATCTCATTTCTGTGGTAACTATCATCTGTTTTTTTTTATTCTGTTCTAAAAATATTTTGAAAGTTTACGAAAACAATATAATTTGGAAACTGTAACTGTGACGTCAACTAATACGTTTTTGGACCAAAATATGATTCAGATATCGTCATTAGGCACATTTCGTTTAGTTTTAGACAGTATTATTTTTAATTTTCTATTCAGTGTTCAAAAAGCTAGTCATTTGTAGAGTTTAGGAGACATGCGCTGTATAAATATGTACATATTCTATTTAATTAAATTGACTATTTCATTAGTACAGGTTGTTTAACTGAATATGAATGGAGTTTATGTATTTTATTAGGTATTGTTACTGATGTGTCAAGTGGGAATCAAAAAGTAATTTGAATTGAACGTACCGAAATTACAATCTGACATTTGACCATGCAGTTAGAAGGGGTAACAGGAATTTTTTATTATCCTGATTTAAAACGAATCGACAGAATATCATTTGCTGTTTTAAAGCTTGAGGCAACAACTCTTGTACTATTAGGAAATACATACTATGAATGCAATAAATTACGCTTAAATATCCTGATCACAGATGTTCTTGCTACTCCTGTCCGCCAAGATAAATATTTTTTATTTATTTATTACTTTTTTTCTAAATCATCTGTAAAATAAGTACTTCATTCTTAGAAACCCCAACAAATTTACAGTTTCTAGAACCGTTCTTTCAATACATGCTAAACTTTACACAAAATATGTAATTATTTGTCATCAAATTTTATCAAAATGTTTGGATAATCTTGGGAGGCCGTTAGGTATATAGGAGACATCCTGTATACACCGAGGAGTAATGGCCCTGCCAGGTGTGTTGCCTATACTGGATGTCCTCACGCAACTCAAATGCCGATTCGTCATTGGCCCGTTCATAGAACACCAAACGGCCATGTCGGCGCTCCGTGCTTCTCTTGTTATAATATATGTGTTCTGTGTTCGTAAAGTAAATTGTTCTGTGGTAAATTGTTTTGTTATTTATGATTTACAACAGTCAAATTTTGACAGACGTACTTCGGGTGTAAACCTAATACGGAAAATATCAAAAGGTAATTTAATAACAAAAGGTCAAAGAGGGAAGGTTGCGCAAGCAGTGAAAGTAGAGCGGACGGGTACGGGTATAGCGTTCTCGCATTCGCTGAGGGAACATGTCCGAGGGTAGGCGAGAGAGGCGCCCCGGCGGCAGTCACCTGGACGAGCCCCCGAACTCGAGGCTGTTCATCGTCGCCCCCAAGTGCCTCGCCGAGGAGGACTTCCGACGGGCGTTCGACGAGTTCGGCAACATCGAGGAGGTGTGGGTCGTTAAGGATAAAGCCAGTGGAGAGAATAAAGGTACGAAGACAGACTTACAGTTTTCACATAACGCAATATCTTGAGAAGTGCTAATTGCGAGTCTTACAGCACTTGTGAGTCTATGCGATTAACACTTAGATGGGATAGCTGGTGCGGTTAAACATTAGGAAACTGCAAGGTTTAAGTAACCATTACTTTATGTTATGTATGTAGTTCGAGGGGCTTACTACAGGAGGTCCGTATTTTATGGGGCTCGCCTCCCATTTTAATCTCAAACTATTGAAACCCACACTAAATTTAAATTAAATTAAATTTAAATTAAGCAGATACGAATCGCTTTAAACATTACAAGGCTTCATCAGTTCAGGGACCTTCTCTGCATCACAATCATCAATTCAATCTCAAACCAATCATCCATTGAAAAATTATGCTTCATAATGTCATGCATTTATCTGTCCTGTGACCAGGGACCTATGTGTCAGTTCTTAATACATTCCGAATTTTATATTTCAGGTGTGACTTACGTGAAGTTCTCAAAGACTTCCTCCGCCGCTCGTGCCATGGAGGTTATGAATGGCAAAACTATCGGTGGGGACCGGCCGATGAAAGTCATGGTAGCTGCAAGGTATATAGTGCCATATAATTTTACAGTTGGTCTATCGTCCTTACTATGTTTGAGTGCAATCTTTATGATACACCAGTTTGTAGTATATGCAGAAGAGGTTTTCAGAACTTTTCTTAAAATCTGATGAGTTTGGGAGGATGTGGGACAAATCAGATGGGTTTGTAATTGACTGGAGAGGTTGTATAGGAATCCCACAGAACATGGAATGTTTCCCAAAAATATTTCAAGTATTATATAGAAATCTAATTGTACGAATTTTGGATGTTCCCAAGGTATAGAAGAGCACGTCACAGAATTATTTCCATGTTTAAACTCCATATTTTCAAAGTACCTAAACTACTCATCACTTATCTATTAGACATTGCTACTATAGTTGGTTCCATCGTACATGACATGTTGCCTGGGATTCCTACTACTTAATCTACAGTTAAACTCTGAGTTATACAGCACACTTGAATACTTATTTATGGAATTCGAAATTGAATAAGACAAACGTAGAACCTACAGACTTCTCTAGTAAGCATTATTACTACAGTTGAGTTCACCATACCCGAAAGGTTGATTATGAATCCTACAGGGACATATGAAATTCCAAATGGTAGCAAATATCATACAGGAATATTACTCTTAATTTCCTGAACATGCAATCTATTTCTCTGAGGTGGTTTAACAATTAGAGACTTATTCGTAGATCTGAATTCATCATAACTGAAAGGTTGCCTAAGAACCCTGTAGCACATTTACGAGATTAAAACAAACCTAGAAAGTTCCAAAGGTTGATAGACACCTTGAATAAGTATTTTCTCTCTCTTTTTGACATTCTAAAGAGTGTTTTTAGGTCATATAAAACGTTCTCATGTTAAAACTTGACATTTTTTAACGTGTCTCTTTCAAGTGACTTTGGTAATGTGTATAAATCTTATTTCAGTCGTGACCAAGGCTCTAAAAGAGACCAGAACGAAGAGGAGGCATTGCAGAGGTTATTCGTGATCGTTTCTAAGAATATGAACGATTCCGAACTGTATGATTACTTCAAACGTTATGGGAATATTGAATATGCAACAATTATAAAGGACAAGAATACCAGGGAGAGTAAGGGAGTCGCATATGTGAAATTTACAAAGTAAGTAGGTTGTTAAATGCACTTTACGCTCTAATAACATTATGTGCCACTTGAAATAATTTGTAATACATGGACAATTAAGCATCGTGAGCTGAAGGTGACGTTATGACGAATTATTTTAATTCGGTTTAAACTTTTTATTTAATTTGTAGCAAATTTGAACTCAGGTCCGTTAAACTTTGAATTTTGAAATGAGAAAATCTAAATAATGTTAATAAGTGCATTTTGAATAAGTTGAATATGTATCATCATTATGAGAAGATGAACATTTCTTATTATCTTCTTTCCTATTTCACTTTTTTAATCTAATTAATCTAAAGGTGCAAATATGTAATTAGGATTTTTATTGACAATTGTACCTCTGTTTCAAACATCTTGTTTTATACTGAAATGACATCTGAATGACTTTAATCAAAAATATCTCACTTTGAGTCAAATTAGTAATACATTTCATTTTTCTAATTTAATACCAAGATGCGTTTAGAAAAGATAGAATTTTTCAAAATATACTATTACATAATGGACATAATATTTTGTTTGCGTCTACTGTTATGAACTCAGTTTTATAATTATAAATTTGTTAATGAGTTTTAAACATTTTTTAACAAATTTGCAATGAACTTCCCTCTAACACTATCTTGAACACTTGATTGTACAAATTCAAAATTATCTGAATAAGTTAGCTTTGCTCACCTTCCAACACGGGAACATATCTCCGCCAATACCACCACAATACTAAACAACCATCATAAATGAGCTGTGTCTTCCGATCAACTTTGTTCAACCATGCATAGACAAGCATACCTAATCGCATTTATTGAAAAGCAAATTGTAGGTTTGTTACTCATCATTAAGTTCTAGGAAATGCTCTTTTTGTATTATCGTTTTGTTCCGCTTTCATAAAGACAGGTTACTTTAACTGCGGATCGGTCGCACAGTTAATTCAGTTGACCGTTAGCATTCATCGGCATTCGAACGAAACTTTGAGAGATTTTTGAAAGTGGAGGCTCAACGTTTGACACGTAGGTATGGGGTGTTTTCAAAAAATTACAAATAGACAGGTCATCAAATAAATTCTGAGAGTAAGTGTGGAAAAAATGATGTAGTTATAAGTATAAGATACGTAACGTATAGTATAGGTAACGGATAAGGTTCCCAATTATAATACCAGTCATTAACACTAAATTATATTCAAGAGAAGGATGGGAACATAGTAACTTATATAATGCGTTTCGAGACTATTTCGAAGCATTGGAGCTCTATTTTCTTTCTCCGTGAATTTGGGAAGCAAAAAATCAGTCTAAATGAACAATAATCAAATTGTTGCCAGAAGAAAATTATCTGCTAGTTCAACTGATACAGCTGGGGCTCTATAAAATATACAAAATATATAAAGCATAGAAAAGAAACAGTCTGATTATTGAGTCGCAAAAAACTAGGAATTTCTCCAGATTATATGGAATCTTTGGATTTACTACGTACCGGAACGCCAATCATATTCATGGATTTATAACGGTCAATGCAGTACAAAACAAATGTATTTTCAAGTTACACTTTATTGATTTATTTAATCATGAATACATTTTTATAGAGCGGGGGAGTCAACGTTAAATTTGCTTTAATCTCTTGTATTTGAGCTTTACCCGAAGTAAATCTTTTCTGCGATGTGCGTTTTTTCAGTGTGCTTCACCTCACAAATAACATGTGAGAAAGCTATAGTCAACCAGATGGTGAACTCCGGAATAAAGTAGGTACACTTTGGTACTAGGATCCAAGCTAAGTACGGATATTTCTGCCACAAGATCTTCTTCGTTAGCCTGAATATAACCCAAATGCCAGTTGTTATTGAATACAAAAGCAACATGTAAATTTGTCTTCCCAAGTTTCACCACTGTACCTCTCAAATCAATGAGCAATGCCCACTTTTTATCCATACTACTAGTGTGTTTTCTAGAAAATCTAGGATGAATAGGAAATCCAGAATGATTTCCTTTGTAGGTTCTCCTCCGCGGCGACGGCTTTCGAGGAGTGCGACCGCAAGTTCAGGCCGGTGTTCGCTGAACCTCGCAAGCCGAGGGAGGAGCGCGTCGAGATGTCGCACCCGACGAATTTCTCGCCGCCCGCCTACAACAACAACGGGCCGCCGCCGCCGTCGTCGTTCTTGTCGCCGCCGGACGGCTGCAAGGACGAGAACTTCAATAAGCTCGTCGTGATCGCGAGCCCGATGGTCAACCAGGACCAGATGTGGAAGCTCTTCGACATCGTCCCGAGTAAGTTCGAGAGATCGACCCCGTTAGCGTATGATAGAAGAGCGAAAAAATGTAAAGAATGTATCATTGAAAACAACAGTGATGCCAACTCTTGATCGAAACTCAGTTTGGGTTCTGTAATACCACAGACAATTCATTAATGAATTGTCTCTGGTAATACCTTAACACAGTGAATCCCAAACTGGGAGCCGCGACCTCTGCACAGGGTTAAATTAATTTTATCTACTTTGCGGTACTAATGATCTCATTATTACATCGAAAGTAGTGTAATAATATTCATATTATTACACTACTTTTGGTAACATTGGGTACGGCTTGTTGTTAATAAAAAAACAATGAATATACTTGGGTTTTATTTATTTTTATCTGTTGCTTACGAATAGACATACTTTCATTTTTATTAATGAGTACCTTATTTATACACTTTTAGGTCGTAATTGTATCGTTTATTTGCGTATTGAAATCGACATTTTCATTTCCGCCCTTGTAGCGATGGACTACTGCCAGGTGCAGTTCAAGGGCGAGCGGTCGCGACCGACGAGGGCGGTCGTCGAGGTGGTGTACGAGAACCCCAGGTGGGCGGCGTACGCGAAGGACAAGTACCACGGGTTCGAGTACCCGCCCGGCTACAGGCTGATAGTCAAGGCGGAGTACGAGCAGTCGTCCAAGAGGGGGCGCTCCTCGTCGGCGACGAGGACGGCCCCCGACATAATGAAGATCGCAGAGACGATCGCGCAGGCGACGAACCTCATGAAGGCAGCCGGCCTGTCACCTGGTAAGAGAGAGCGTAGATGTTGAACGTGGATTTACTTTGATTATTGTCGATATAGATAGTTGATCCTTCTGTAGTTATGGAGGTTACCTGCTCGATACTTGACCAAATATGCATTCCAACGACCTGTCAAAAATAAATCCAATATGGCCGTTGTGGGCAAACAACTTGGTTATGTCATCTGTGACTATTGATCGAAAAGTGTTCCATTTTATGTTTTTGAGATTGAGTAAAGTTGTTTTCATATTTTTAAAGTGTACAGTACTGTTTTTTTCGAACAAAGATGCTCTTGTATGCTTTCATTTGTGCTTTACTGTAGTAACTATGGGTTAAAACTAAATGTGAAACGATATCCATGTTGGTGACAGGCGGAACTCCGTGAATAAAATTGTCCAAATCTTCAACTTTCAATGTAAATGGATCTACATTATCAATTAACTCCAGCTTCTTTAGATAACTGCAAAAAATATATATAGAAATGCAAACACAAAATTTTAGTAAGTATTTTCGAGCTTACTGTTCGCCAACATGGCGATTTTCCAACAATAATGTCTTTAAATATTCACTCTGAATCTTAAAAAGTATACAAGCACTAACAAAACTGATAAAACATTCCAAAAATCACATTTTCACCAACACACAACATAACCATTAACACTTTCTTATAGCGCTGTCAAACTGTCAAACTTTGTTTGCCCACAGCCGCCATATTGGATATCACATGGTTTGGAATGCCTAATAACTTTGTGTTAAACATTGGACAGTGTTACCATATTACTTTCGGTAAAAAGGATGCTTCTATCGACTTCCAATAAGAACTCGATAGATTTGCTCCTGAGAAGGCCACAATGGTAAATTGTGTTGATGGTAACCTAAGCTTTTTGAATTAGAATTTAAAAGTTCTTTCAGAGTATTTTCGTTGAGTACTTTTTTCTTTTCAGATATGTTGGGCTTGAGCAACACTCACGAGCTTTGTAATGTTACTTTACCAGAAAAGATGCCTTTAGCCAAACCTGAGGAGACCATGAGGGCAAGGTAAGACATTTAGAATGTTTCACAGAGTAACCGTCTGCCTTTCAAACTAATGGTGAAATTATACTACCTTTGCATTTGCAAATTAACAGACCAGACTATGGTTGCTAGTTGCAATTAGATGTGGTAAGATTTCGTATTTCAGAAAAGAAAATTAAATTTGCTATATTTGCTGCCCCAAAAACTTTTGGTGTCCCTAGTTTTTTTAGCAAAATCTGTTGAAATAATTTTATTTTGTATATGTTTGTTGGTTCTATGAATGCTCAAACGAAAATTAACCGAAAAATATAATTTTTTCATCCACAAAATACAAGTAATTCAAATACTAATAAACCAACTGGAACATGAGAACGAACTCAGTAAAGGTTGGAATAATTTTTAATATTCATGTGCGTATCGTACAAAAGAGTTACATTTTAGGTGAAATATCAAAGGTATTACTACAAACAGCTAATAGTTGCACATGGTCATTGTGGATGTTGTTCTCTAAGAATAATAAGTGCCCACATCCATCTTTTTGAAATATTTGAAAATTTTATCAAACATCCATACATTTCTGCCCCAATATAACTATACCTACTGTTTGTTATTATGACTTTCTTGCTATTCTATGAACACTGCGAATTTGCAGCACCCTTGCCTGCAAATTAAGTGTAAAGTAAGTTTTGCAGTTGTAAGTGTTAATTGCGGACTTCTGTAATTCCACCCTAAACGAAGGAACTGTTCAAAAATTGAGAGTAGTATATGCATGGCTTTACCGAAAGCATTTACAACTTGTTTTGTGATATTCAAAATGTCTGTCTACTCTGTTGTAATGGTGATATGTGGGTTTTCGGTTTCGTTTTAGGTGCTTCGTGGTATGTTCTCCTACGGCGTTACCCAATACAGTTCTGAAAGACGTTTTCTGCCGCTTCGGAGATCTCATCGATGTCTATATGTTGAGTAAGAAGAATTGCGGTTACGCCAAGTACGCATCTGAGGCTTCGGCTATGGAGGCCATCCAGGTAACCATATTTATTATCCATACAGTCGCACTGAGATATACCGTTGAATTTCTAACTTGATAAATAAATAAATTAGTTAACAATACATAATTTATTGCAATTGAGATGCTACCCTGTAGAAGCAATACTGTACTTTGATAAAAGCAATGTTATTTCTGCTGTATTGATTTAATTTTTAAGGCGTTTTTTGAGGATTCTGCCATGAAACAACTATTTTAACTGATTCCAACGTTTCGTCTTTCCAGGTACTCAACGGGGCTCAGGTGCACGGTGTGAGACTGACCGTGGTGAAGGCGGAGGAGAGGAACGACAGCAAACGTCAGAAGATCGACGAAGGTAATTGTAAATGATCGAAGGTAAGTCGATAGATGGCGCCCTCCGATGTCGGGTTGGCTTTGAAACGTAGATTTGCCCTTTACGGGCCGTGATAGATACGACTGACAGAGACTGTCCGTCCTAATTGACGAGAAGTGACTTGATAATTTTATTTTGACAGAGTGCGCATTGTGAGGACTAAACAGTTTTTTGACGAGCACATCGAATTATTTTTAACAACCTAATTCTTTACTAATGCAGCACCAATGTTGGAATAATTTAAGACCTCAAGAATATTAAAGGAGAACATAACTCGGCTATGTTTGTTTGATCAAGTGTCTCCATTATGTATCAAAGGAATACCACAGACATACGTCTGTGGCAATACCTAAGTGTTAGCACTTAGGTGTTAAGTTGTACCTTAAATACTCTTAAATTATTTTAACGTCCTCATGAAATACAGCATCTCCTAACCTAATGTGGAATCATCATTACTACCTGACGTTTTCTTTCCTCCCCTCTAGATTGACGCAAAAGAACTTTTTTGTAACTTTTTCGGACATGAAGGACTTACGACGACAACCCAGACGAAGCTTTTACACTTACAGTTTACGTATAGAAAACTCACACCATCCTGTTTTTGTCCTACTGTAGTTATCCTTATTCCCTCGTAATTTTATTTTCTCTTGTAATGATTAAAAGGTAAGGATTTGTTCGATTCTTATTATTCGAATAAAAGCATAGTTTGTATAAATAGTTTTATTATAATTGCTATAATCAAAGTATTAATTAGTTTACTTAAGACTTACACATTTTCTCTTCGCGTACAGAACGAAAATACCTAGCCTGGTTATTTAGTATTAAAAATAACATTACAATAATTTGCAAGAAATTCCATTTTGACTGGACAAATTCAAAATAATATATCACATTCACTCGACTCAATCGCACAAAATTATTATATATTATATATACAGTTATGGTCTAGCGTAGAAAATTATTCAGTAGAACTTATGAATCCTTCAAAGATTGATACATAACTTTTTATTATTTCAATAAATGGAGGACGTGAGGTGCCAGGAAGTTATAAAGTCGGGACATCAGTAAAAACACTTAAATGCAATGATGCCATTCCCACCATCAGAATCGGAGAAGCGTACAGTATATTAGCGGTGATGATGGGGACGACAATATTTCAAACTTTTGAACAACAAAACAAATAGGAATGTTAAAATCTTAGCGTTAAAGTGTACCATTTTCATTAACAGCTAACTTGTAATTAAAAGGACCAGACCAGTAATACAATTAAACTAATCGAGGGTTCATTAACAGTGCTTTTTGTTTAATAAAATAGCGTGAATCCAATTGGGTGCATTAATTAATAGTGATTTCATAAGGTTACTAAATGTATTGCGTTTGATATGTTTTATAGTTTATTAAACACATGATCTCATTTAGTACCTTAAATTCAGGTAACGAGATAACCAATTATGTACTTACAAAAAGCAAATGTTTCATCCTTCTGAGGACTTACAGATAACATTTTTTATTGTAAAACGAGCCCTTCTAATGGTTTCCTTGGACTATTCCACTTTGTAACCCTTAAAAGTATCTGGCCAGTTTAAAGACTTTCTAGTTTTCTAGGCACCTCACGTGACGTCCCAAACACACGACCCACAGATGTGTTAATGTGTTAGCACCATTTTCTCTTAAAACAAAATATATATGAACGAAACCATGGAAAACTCGTGAACCCCCTGAAATTTTTTCGAAAACCGCGTTGTGTGTTGTGCCGTTTTAATACTGGGCCCTTTGACGTGTGTAACTTTTATGTGAACCCCCATATATATATATATACGTGTGTGTGTCATATCTCGGCCAATTGTGTAACCCCACCTCATCTTTTGAGCATGAAAAGTAAAATAGAAACATAAAAAAAAGAATCTTCATCCAAGACGAAGCTAAAAGTGCACTTCACCTCTCTCTTCCGTGGTAGTAGGTAATATATATATGTATATGTATATAAATATTATAGGTATTGTATCTATATCGAGTTACGGAAATGCTGGGAGGAAGATTTCATTTCAGATGGAGAAAGAGGGAAATAGAGAGAGAGAAAGCGGAGAGCTTAAAGGATGATGCACTTTTTACGCTTAACAGGCTCCGGGGGCTCCAGCGCTGCCAGAATAGCCTCGTCGAACACATTCTTCAGCCCCTTTTGGGTCAACGCCGAGCACTCCACGTATTTTACCGCCTTCAATTCCTTTGCTAGTTTCTCACCTGAAAAAAAATATTATAGATGGATGAATAGGTTTCAAAATGTGTAAGAAGGCAAAAATTCCCTACGAGCAAATACCGTCTGGAAAGATATGTAACAAGACGTCTTCATTTCAAGCGTCAAAACTAAAAAAACCGATTTTTAAACTAAAAAGTGTCTTTTTTGTCAACAATGATGAATAAACTACATTCTCTAATAGTAATTAGAGAAATGCAATGAAATATGAGAAGTACTTTCATAATTGATCATAAAAATCGTCTTCATCCTATTTTATATTTGTATAGAAGAGAGTGACGCGATGGCGAAGTTTAGCTAGAAGCTATTCTTTTATACTTCACCATTGGAGCCAGTCACATAAATACGGCCCCTCAAGAGCAGCCATATATAAAAATGTTATTCCAAAGAGAGAAGCCAGAGAGACACCAATGGGTGCTATTATACCCCACAAATCTACCTAGTCTAGAGATTATACAGACCTTTTCTACAGAGTCGCACTATGGCAGGGATGAGCAACCTTTTTTTGGGTCGGGCCACTTACAATTCTGAAAATGTTGTTCGGGCCGCATATAAGTGTGTTTTCTCGTTTGACGTTCTATTTATTAGTTGAATAGGAATAGGTTTGCAGGAGCTTGGCGGGCCGCACGTTGCATGACGACGGGCCGCAATGCGGCCCGCGGGTTGCTCATGCCTGCACTATGGTATAAACATAAGAGCGAAAGAAAGGCCATGTATTTCTCGTTGGCTAAACATAGAAGGAACTTTTGCGACGTTGCTAGCTCGGGCGGCCGGCATTATGATATGAGGAATGAGGAACACATGCGATACGCGTTCGCTTGTCTGGTCGGCCGCCGCCGGCAACGTTCCAAAACTTCCTTCTCTGTCATACTAACGAACTACTATCAGTTACTCTTTTGCTCTTGTTGATTTCGGACCCTGCATTTCAATAGAAATGGTTACAATGGTAATTATCTTAATATAAAGTGCCTTGATGCTTTTACGAAACTGGCCAAAAGACATACATTTTTACTGTGGCCTGAAAGAGTTGTGAAAGGTTGCAGTGCAGTAAGTGAAGTGTATCGGATGTCTCGATCATTTCTATTTATGTTTTTCTCTTTAGTAAAATGAACCTCCTGTTAAGATGGCTGAAATGCCCCGTCCGAAATATTGAAATGAACTTAAGCTATCATTTTTGGAGTACTTAAGGTAAGACTTGGTCATAATTAGTAGCTTCCGCCATAACCTGTGTCGTTCGTAGGTTCGTAATGCAAATATGATTTGCACGTTTTATTATGAATAGGTACGTTTTACAGAGATAAAGACATGCTCAGCTTTTAACTTTGTCGTCAAGAGTGCCAAGTGTCAACAGTGTTACACTAGAATTCAAACTTTTGCCAAAACGTGTTGGCAAGAATTCGGGCTTTTCTTTCATTTTGCCAAATAACTTGATTAAATACCAAGCTATTTCACAAGAAAAATTGAAGCTTTAGGTCTTAGCTTGTTTATCAAGTGAAGAAGCTTATATTTTAAGAAAAACGCGACATATGAAAAAGTATTTTCCCTAAAAAGCTAGGGAGCTGAAAACTTAACTGAAGACTTTTTGTTTTAAGCACTTTCAGATGGTATTTTTATATTTCTTATCCGGTTATACCCTTTAAAGTGGAAATATGTACTTTTAAACCCAGTTTATAACGAAGTCAAAAGTAAACAACGGAAAAAATCTTTGATAACAATATACAGAATTGTCAGCCGTAAACAATCAAGATAACCACACCAGATTAGAGTTGTGAGAACAATCCGAAACTATTCAAATATTAATCCGCCATAAAACAAAAATTAGATTGTAACCGCTTAACTGAAACAAAACTGAACTCTACTACATAGTTATGGATAAGTCAAGTTTGATATTTGGAATAAATTTCATTCAATCATTGAACCTAACCATGATTTCTTATGCTAACTCACCTTGTTCGATGGATATCGGTTTCTGTTTGTTTTTCGCGAGTTTCTCGATGGTCGCCCCATCATCCCTGAGATCCACCTGGGTCCCGACTAGCAAGAAAGGCGTCTTTTGGCAGTGATGCGTTATCTCTGGCACCCACTATGGAAATCAAACAGACCAACTGACTTCACTGTTATACATTCAAATTATTTAAAACCACCTTGGAGAAGTTAACTAATATAAATATGAACCAACCCGAAACAACTGTATAAAAGTGTAATGCCAAAAAAGTACAGTGCCTTCAGTGGTAAATACCACGGATTGATTAATGTATAAGGTTCTCGTCTAAAGGCAATGCTATACAGCGAGCAACAAAACTAAATTGAATTGTTTCTTTGGAAAAGGTATTTTGACTATCAAAATACCTTTTTCTGAAAAATATTCAATTTATAATCTTGGAGAAGCAACGTTATGTGTGTACATACCTTTTCTTTGACGTTTTCAAATGAGGACGGACTAACCACTGAGAAACAGACCAGGAAGACGTCCGTCTGCGGATAGCTCAGGGGTCTTAGTCTGTCGTAATCCTCTTGACCTGGAAGGGAGTAAAGTTCAATCAAATCCATCGTTAATTATAAAAGTAATCACTAAGGTAAGTTTGTTTTGTAAATCTTTCCTTAGAAGAAAGTTTAAAATCTTGAAACATTAACAAATTTTCATTAAAACATAGCGACCAATCTATATCTTTGTAGGTAGACACCTTTTCGAATTCTGATATTTTAATGACTTGCCTGTCTTAGGAAAGTGTGTTTGTGTCAAATTTAACTCAATAAATTAATATTTCCTAAAAATATGACGTCTTATAAATATGTAATAATAATAAGTATGTACATAACATGTAGTAATGACACTGTAATTCAATTATTCAGGATTGAGTAACCGATTTTTTAACTCCTCAATTTTTAAGAAAAATTGTAACTGAAAAATGTCAACAAAAGTAGGTTTCTTTGTCTACAATAACTAGGGAAGCCAACTTTTGCAGATAAAAGTTTCATCATTGAAATCCCTAGACTGGTATCTTCAGGTGATCCTCAAAGAACTTAGTATGGATCTCTACTATTCTATTTATTTAAGTGATGGTCAACTGTTTCAAAATTCCATTTTAGCACACCTTTGAATTAAGTACTAAACTATACTTCTAAAAATATCATATCATTTCTACTGGATGATTCATCAACGTTTTACACATAGTGTGTATTAGTCACATGGATTTTCATAACTCATATAAATATTAGTTTGAATACTTTCAAATTGTTATATTCTTCATTCATAAGATGAAGTTAAGGCATGTTTCTATATAGTCTAAGATGCTCTTGCCATTCTTTTACTCTTTCGTTTGGTAGGGAGTCTCAAAATCGCACAGTATGTGTATTTTCACAAACGCAAAGCAAGTATAACTCATGGTCTGGTAAGCGCGGAAACGACATGAGCACGATAGAGCCTGGAAACCATCGATAACCATACCACTGCTTTCACCATGCAGATATCTGCATTTGTGGAAGAAGAACACAATAAATCGATGATACTTAACCTAATAATATATTGCAGGATATGTCACAGGAGGTCACTAAGCCTATTGAAAATTGTGTGGAATTTCCTTTATTCTCTACGCTAAAATAGAGGTAAATCACTGCTTTTCTGTTTGTTTGCAATTATTACTTTTAAAATGAGGAAATACGTAGATATGGCTATACACTAAAACTTTGCTTTGATACATTATCCATACTGCAAACATAGCAAGTGCAGAAGTGGCATGACACATAACATGGTCAGAGTATGGTAGGCCATATGGAAATCAAACTTTAATGCGAATCATACCTTTAAACAACTGTGTATTTTCCCAACAAGTCTGCATTTACCTATGCCTTATTATTGTAAAGACTAAAAAATTTGAATAGGGTGGAGGTTTTCTCACAGATCCAGATTTTGAAAAACCGTACTACACTTGGAGAAGCACTTACAATCACCGACCAATGAGTTATTAACATATCGAAGCGAAGCTTTCCGTAGAATGCATTCGTTTGTAGTGATTACAATGAGTTAGCTTAACAAATCGAAGCAAAGCTTTCCATAGTGATTACTGTATGTACATACCAGCCGTATCAAACAGCCCCAATGTGTAAGGCTCGCCTCCGATCATGACGGTGACCGCATAGTTATCGAAGACCGTCGGCACGTACTCCGAAGGAAACTTATTCGTGGTGTAACTGTAAAACGGTTATCGAGGATTAAATCAATGGAACGCGGAGACTGTCTCCGGACGGTGTTACCTGATGAGCAGACAGGTCTTACCGACGGCCCCATCGCCGACGACGACGCACTTGATCGTCTGCATATCCAGCGACACTCCAACAACCTGAAACAGAAAAGAGAGCAGTCCTCGATTAGGCTCGGACGCGCTGGCCGACATTCCCTCATTAGGCCGGTCACGTTTCCGAGTCAACGGGACAAGAATGCAATAAATTATGCACGATACGGAACCGAGAGCTGCCATTTTCGCATTCCGAACGGGGCGTCTGGCGCACGCTCCCGGCCCGCAGGGAACGCGGGACGCGGCCGCAGCCCTTCGGAAGTTGAGCGGGTGCTTACGTTTTCCTGTGGCGGATCTTCGGGTAAGGACGACGCGCTGGGACGTGACAGAAATGCACTTTTGGGTTGGGTTCAATCCACTCACGGTTTGACAGTTCGGGTCAGTCGTACATGTCACCTGCCATTATCTTTAAAGGCGTCCTGTGGCGCATCCACAGAACATTTATATCCAGTGTTCCGTGGACTTCTAGGTTTGTTTCGGTTTCACTTTTTAGAATTCCGAACAGTTCGTAACCGACGCAAACCTAAAAGCGCACTGACAAAATTAGTACATTATCAAGCGTTGAAAATCGAACATTTATTTCAAGGAGGGCCACTTCC
The DNA here is from genome assembly GCA_946251905.1 of Cryptocephalus moraei. Classification (NCBI taxonomy): domain Eukaryota; kingdom Metazoa; phylum Arthropoda; class Insecta; order Coleoptera; family Chrysomelidae; genus Cryptocephalus; species Cryptocephalus moraei. Next base: position 15,123,847 of record OX276465.1, on the reverse strand, counting down.
GCACGAGTTGAAATGTTCGTTTCTTTCGGAAAAGTTGTTTGAAAAGCGACAAACACTTCATACCTTCCTTTTTCTTTAAATAAAACTCCAATTTAAAAATTTCATATAGTATACGATATATTAAAAAATGAATAACAAAACAGTTCATCAACAAATATAAATTGTGCCTAACTATTTCAGTGTACAAAATAATACCGTACGGCAGTGAGATATTTTCATTTACTCATTTCTTGAATTTTCTGCTTCATGTAGAGATCCAGTTGCGAGTAATCGAGCAAAGTGTTCTGCACGAAATTGTGCAAAATCGTAGGCCATTCTTGCTCTAAAATCATCAATTTATTCATGGCGTTTCCCATCTCTTCCAACAGACCAGAGACGTTTTGTTTCACTTTCTGACGCAGAGCAGTGTCTTCCTGAACAAAGAAACGAATAACAGAATATGTAGTGGAATTAACTGCATACTTTCTTGTATGAAAAAAGTATAAGTTTCAGGGTTTTTAAGATCATTGCAAACATATTCGGTGTTACAGAAAACGATACCTGCTTTAAGAGAGCTAAGTATGTTTTCACACTTTTATTTTATTATTTAATTATAAGCACTGTTGCTTATGCAAATTAGAAAGACCCAAGATGTCATTACAGAACTAAAAACCAGTTATTAATAAGCTTAATAAATGAAAAGGTTGGGGTTTTATTCATTATCAAGTAGGAAAAGCATATTTAGGAACTTTTGGTTTAATATGATTGCCCTCGAAAATTTTCACTTTTGTATTGAACCGATCTACATTTGAATCTTTTCGAAGAATCGCATTTCACCTATCGTAACGAAGAATATTCTTTACTTGATTCAACGAGCCCTTCTTCCATTGCAACGCCTCCTTGCTGACTACACTTCTGAGCTCCGGATCGGCGCACATCAGCCAGTTTTTGGCGTTTTGTTCCGTTATGCCGTGGTGGACGTCTATCCTCAGTCGTAATAGGAGTGGTTGGAGTAGGACGTCCGGAAGGGACCACAGCACCAAATCGCTGAGGCTCTGGTATTCCACGTTGGCGACTTTTATCTCTTCTTCAGTTATCTGAGAATATCAGGTTGCGTTCAATAATAGAGTTTTTTTAAAAGATCAGTGCGATAAATTACAAGGAGCTAATGTCTTCTGAAGGATTATTAAAAGATGCAATGGGAAAGCTAATTATAGGAACCAAAAACAATTAAAAAGAATGGATGGATTATACAATGTGTTTCAAAATGATTGTCATCTAGTTGGCGTTGGAATTTCTATGCATGTAATTTTTGATGTGCCGCGCTCTATTGATTTGTACTATCTAATTCTGACAACAAGTGACACTTCGAACATTTATTGTGAAACTGGCAATCAGTACTGCTCAGTAGCAGCAGTACTGAGTAATACTCAGAATTCGTTTTCTTTTGACAGAGAAAAACTAGAAGTTGAAAGAGGTTAAGTAGGTTATTTTGAGGTTATGTATAGCTAGTAGAAACTCCTATTTTCGCAAGGCGGGTTTTTTATTTTACATGGGAATTCCACAGCCAACTAGGTGACAATCATTTTGAAACACATTGTATAATAGAATGATTTGAGGACAGCAGAAAAATACACCACAAATTCAGAAGGCAATGAACAGCACAAAAAATTAGTCATGGTTAAGATATCTACGAGTGATTTAACTGTAGCTCATTAGACCTTTTCAGAGCAGCAGCATAGCAAGCATAGTGAGGGAAGCGATGATGATAGCCAACCTCCGATAGATGAAGCACTCAAAGAAGAAGAATGTTGCCTGATACCTTTCCAAATTCAGCTGATACTAATGATAATGTGATTGTAAATTATCTCACCTCTTTGTCGTTGATAACCTTTAATCCCCAATGAGCCAACCGATATATGGCGTACCTCTCCCATACTTTCTCGCATATGGGGTTCCCTTCGGGGTCAATGTTTAACGACGTCAATCCTTGCATTTCCGAAAGGGCGTTCAGCTGCCCGAGGTACGTAATGTTCGTTTCTTTGAACGCCAAACTGTCTACATTGGGGAAGCGATGCTTCAATCTGTTCAAGAACCCGGCGATGCTGTTGAAGTTCACGTAATTGAATTTGACGATGTAAACATCGTTCGCTTTGCTACTGTTCCACGGCTTATCGATGAACCTCAAAGCCGCTTGCCCGTAGATGTTCAAATACCTTAAAATAATACATTATGTTAACAACCGAGCCTACTCCTAAATTATTCATTCGCCATTCAACACGGCACCATACTAACAACAGTGTTGTTAAGTATTTAAATACATGTATCTAGAAATGTATTTTAAATACTTTTTATGTATTTGAATACATAGTTAATTAATTTGTATTTACTGTGTATTTAAAATACATTTCTACTGACATTTTAAATACAGTAGGTCAAATACATTTTTGGGCAATGTTAAGATCCATTATTTGCTAAATTATTCCTTAAATGCTCTTACATTTATTTTATTTTGTTACAGTAACTAAAAATGCGCATTTTTATAAATTTGTTGAGCATATTTCCGGCTGTTCATTTGTATTTACATTTTGGTTTATGTACTTATATGCTTATTTTGAAGCTAATTGTTACAGTTATAATGATCCTACGACACTTTTAAAGGAGTTGCGATTATCTTAACGAAAGTGTAGGTACAATTCATAAAGTTTTTAAAGAAGTTCTGACATTGTAAAACAATTTTTAAGGTACTAAGAAGCTTGTCGACATTTTTAAAGAAGTCGCAGTTATCTTAAACTTAAGCTGTTGTTTCAAAAGAAGTTAAGGAGCTTCTAAAGAACTTATGACAACTCTAATGCAACACAACTAACTTGAACTGCCATATATGAAGTTGGAAAAGTAACTAATGAAGGTTTTTAGTTAGCTACTTCGTTAAATCAAGTTAAAAAGTAAAGTGTCTAATGTGTCGACATCTTTGCCTTGGGATTATTTTTTAGAAGTTTGAAACTTACATTATTTCCAATATTATTAGTTATTGATCCTTAGGAATATTTTAATTCTGTAGCATATCAAAATAGGTTTTTATGATATATTGAAAATATTTAGCTCGGAGGAAGATTATGGCTCAAATGCAAATAGTGAACCAGATATTCCGGGGAAGGAATACCAGTAGATATACTAGGCAGCTCAACGACAGGAATTCCGTATATAACCTCACTTTTACAAAGCCGGTTCAGACTCGACATAACCTCATTTTTGCTTAGGCGTGTGACAACAGCTTCAAATGTATCGTCAGGTGCGCAGTTTAAACATGATGTTTTCGTAGGTGCGAAGTGTGGTGTAGATTTTGTTTAACTTCTTCTGGAATACATATATTGGTAAGTTGTGTTAGTTTGTTTAATATGGCCACAGTATTGTCTGTGATATGGCTTAAGGTGTATCGAATATTTTATAATTCAAAATAATGTTCACCTACCTCCTACCTCACATCGATGGCTACTTTTTGAACTATATTGTCTGAGATAATTGGATCATATTAGGAGAGAAGAGATATGGAAAAGTAACAGGCGTTGTGAAAAGAGTGGCAGAACTAAAAGTGGCGATGGGCCAGAAGAGCCATCGAGGTGGACCACAAGATTGATTCCATGCCGACCGAGAACCACCAATAGAAAAACAAGAAGACCCCAAACGCGATGGCGAGATTCTTCAGCTTCTTTTAAAGTATTGAACTATTTCAAACGTGATGTTTTCCTAAGTGCTATTAAAACCTCGTCAATTCTTTATAGTTGTCATAGGATTCCTATTTAAAAAACCATATGATAAACTTATTATCGCGTCATTTTTATCCTCTTAAGAAAATAAACTTAATTACCTTCCGCATATCTCAATCAGGTAATCGCCGCCTTGCTCGCGGTCTTTGGGAGGAGGCGGAGACGTCAGTTTCTTAGGTTTGGCCGTCATGGCCCTGCAGTTGTACCTCGGCGGTATCGACTTGCCGTGGACGGCGCTACGGATGTTCCTCGATCGGGACTTATTGCTCATGTCGCTGCTCGAGTTGCTCGGCAGCGAGAGGTTCGAGGTGGTCGTCGAAACCGACGACAGGACGCTCGACGTCTCCGTCGGGCAGACGTTCCTCGCCGGGAGGTCCGCGGCGTCGGTCTGCTTCGGCGACGGGGGCCTTGAAAGGAGGAAATCGTGTTATCTGGTGATCTGGACCATTTTAAACATGGAAGGGTTTTTATGCCAGAACAAGAAACATCATAATATCATCAAGACAATTTAAGATTTTACCAGAGTCCATTAACGGTATGGCACAGCGAGATAGTAGTCAAATACTCTATCCAGTTTTAGACGTTGACACGTTTTGCTACCCATCCCACCTATTGGTATCGAAACCCAGTTTTCAGTGAGCGACCCCCGTTACTCATTTACATACACAGCTTGGAGTCGACCAGAAGTTCCAGACTTCAAAGGTTACAAAATCCATTTGTGGTCAAGTTACAGGACAGTAACGCCCCCAAAAAGACCCTTAAGCAAATACGCACGTACTACTATAGCTTTGGGTGTGCATGGGGGGGGGGGGGTCGCCTCGCGACAGCATTACAGTGACTATACTACAAACAGTGGCGACAAGTTCGTCCATCCGCCATTAAGAGGCAAAATTTTTGGCGCGTTAACACAGGAAATTCAATAATTAGGTGTTTTATGAGAAAGCAGAGTAGCTGCGATAAAAAAATCGCCGTTGTATGTGTAAGATGGGTGTTTGGATTACTTTGGCAGGTTAATAAGTCATTAATATTATTTTATTACTGTTACCCATATGTACCAAGTATATAATGATTTTTTTTAGACTTCTTTATATATTAGTTTGATAGATATAGATAAATCAGGGTCGCAAATAGACTTTACAGCATTTTTAGCAGCTTTTTAAAAAATACACATATTATGAGTTTCGATACCTGTTCATAAGTTATTTATGTATTAGGGGCATAATCAGGAGAAATAGCACCAAAAGTGGGAACGAAGGGTTACCGAATAAACAGAACAGTGTTTTACGTGACACCTCGCTACATCACACTTAAGACACAATTTAATAATACTTAATATTTACTCTATATTCACTATTATTCACTATAAACTAAATTAACATAAATTATTACGTTCTTAATAAAGCAAAAACGTTACAACTCAAATCCAAAACAACGTAAACAAAGGAAATTTGGCTCTTAAGAGGGCTCACGACAGGCAAGTGGAGCGGGCTAGTGAAATTAATAACACGACGTTCTCTACACTTCTTCGACTTTTTTCGACTTCGACGTTCCGTTCGAATGCAGCGCTGACGTTTAGGAATTGAGCCGCTTGAGGGCGACTCTTCGCGGATGAAGAATTATGCATTTTCTATTTTGCACTTAACGTGCTTATTAACGCATTTTTGTAAGAAACAATCGCATATTTAAGTGCATGATTAATATGCGCAAATGGTTAATTGCATTTCATTGTATAAACTGTTACGATAACTACAGTTTACTCTTGATCAAAAATTAAATTTTCAGTTAACCCCAAAGAGAACAATTTTCCTAGTAGTTCAGTGAAAACCCCATCAACATTAGTCAATTTTTAAAGGAATTGCGTGCAAAGACGTTTTCGACTGGGACGTGAGCCCCCTTAATGGCGGTCGTATATCACATGACTAGCCAGGTCAATAAAAATCGATACATCGATTGTCGCCACTGTTTGTAGTATAGTCACTGTAGACAGCGACTTTAGACAGCATGACGACTTTAGACAGCATACTTTAGACAGCATTACTGCACAGTGCCATCTATCGGAAGGCCCAAAACCTCCTTAGATTCAAATATATCGAGGGTATTAGATCTACGAGAGCCTGCTGTGTTCCGTGAGCAAGTACCTCAAACAGCAGCGGGAGATTACGTAGAATCACGAGATGTATGTTATTATGGGACTGGGGCATCATTACAGCATACTTACTTCTGATCGTTGGGCCCTTCGGATCCCTTTTTCGGCTCCTCCTCCTCCTCCTCGTCGTCGCCTTCCTCCTCTCCCTCGCTCTCCGAATCCGAATCCTTCGAGCTGGACTCGCTCGACGAGGACTCGACCGCCTCGCTGGCCAATGAGCTGATCGGGCTGTCGACGTTCGGCCCCGTGCTCGACACGCTCCCGGAACCTCTGAGGCTCCCGTTCTTCTGCTCTATCCTGCCGACGATCGGGACGAGTATCGGCGGCAGCCTGAACGGTTCGGCCGACGAGCCGTTCGACGACGTGTTCTGCGAGTTCTCCGTGTCCTGCGACGGCGTCCTGGCGACCTTCAGCTTCCTGTCGGGCAGCGCGGGCGCCTTCGGGCCGACCTTCGGCTTGACGGCCGCCGCCGTCGCCGGCCTCGCGAGCGACGTGAGCACGAAGTCCGAGTCCGGCTGGAGGTTCCTGACGGTCCTCTCGACGGTGCTCGCCGTGCCCGTCAGGCACTTCGTCTGCGACCTGAGCAGCTCCCAGTTGGTCCTCGCGTTCGAGATGACCTCCTCGCGCCGGAAGTTGGTCGACACGTCGCTCGTGAGGTCCATGAAGGCGGCGTTCGTCGTCTCCTTGTTCCTGCGCCAGGCCATCGCGGCCTTCCTCACCTGCTCCGTGATCAACATGGAGTTCAGCTTGATCAGGTTGGGGAGGTACGATACCAGGAAAGATATGCAGTCGCCGGCCAGTGAGACAGGGTTGTTGTCGATGGAGATCTCTTTGATGTTAGTTGATTTCGCCAAGCTATTCATGTCTTCTATGCTGAAATTCAACACGACTTGATTGAGGTGGATTGGATCAGAGAATTGGACTAATCTGAAAATTGCCTTTGAGAAGACACTTTAGTCGTACAAAAATTGTGATGTGTTCATCAGAGTACTTTCTCATATATGAGAGATTCCATGCCAACTGATCCACACTATTAATACACTATTCAAAGTAAAAAAAAAAAATCTTGGAGTGAATTTCGAGAAAAATTCAAAAAACCGAAAAATGATAAGAGTAAACTACCCTTCTATCCTGGCCTATTTTAATGAAAAGCTTATTTTTACGTCCTGGTATGGTACAAAGTCTAAATATATAGTTTTGGCCGTTTGTGGTTTTTAGTTTTTGAGAAAATCCTACCACAGACATACATACATACATACACACATACATACAGACGGTTTTCCAAAAACATGTTTTTTGGACCCAGGAGACCTCAAAACGTTCAGAAATGCTAATAATTCAATTTCGAAAAATCGACCCGATTACAATACTCTCATATATGAGTACATTGGAAAGCAACAGACTTCAATTTGCTAAAGAAATTGTTTCAATATTATTTCAAAGAACTTTCGTATTGTCAATTAAATTTATCCATCGAGGAAATCAAGGAGCAAGTCATCATAGGATTGATTTCAATCCATCTACTTAATTTCCTACCGTCTAAACATACAAAAGCTGGAGCAGTAGTAAACGGAGTTCCGATGAACAATTTACGATACGCAGATGATACCATACTGCTAGCAGAAAGTATAAATGACCTGCGAAGAATGGTCCAAAAAGTGTATGAAACAAGTATCCATTACGGCTTGAATATGAAAATTAATAAAACAAAATTCATGATCTTTACCAAAAAACCAAATCAAAATACACAACTATGATCAACGACAAAAATGATTACTCATCAGAATTAAAAACGAGAATTGAAATAGCACGGAACACCTTTATTAAAACGAAGCAATTCTTTTTTTGCAAAGCTTTAAGTAACCATCTTAAAATACTAATGCTAAGATGCTACTTATTTATAATAATTCTCTATGGAATAGAAGCTGCCACTCTAACAAAAGAAATGCTTAAAAAGATAGATGCCTTCGGGATGTGGCTTTACAGAAGGGTACTCCGGATATCATACATTGACAGAATCACCAATGAAGAAGTCTTACGGAGAGGTAAAGGTCAGAAAACTCCAATATCTGGGCCACGTAATGAGAGGTACAAGATACAAGCTGCTACAACTAATTATCCAGGGTAAAATAATAGGAAAAAGAAGCATAGGAAGAAGACGGATCCGAAATCTCAGAGAATGGTTCAACTATTAGACCTGTTTAGAGCAGCAGTCAGCAAAATAAAATTAGTGATGATGGTCGCCAACCTTCGCAAGAAGTCGGCACCTTAAGAAGAAGAAACATATAAACGAAGACCAACTATTCCAAAACTTGCTGGATTGAGGCTAGATAACTCCCACCGAAGTCGAATATCAGTCAACCAGGATCGTCAAACCAAACGGCAGTTAGATCAGAAAGAGGAATTAATCATGGAACTTAACATACAGCACAAACATGGCAGAATTTCGCTCGCATCAACTAAACCGTATTAAAATTTTACTCACCATTGTAAATCGTTATTGCTAATAAATAATTTCGACAGATTAGGCACCTCGGCGAATCCAAGCAGTTTCCTTAATCTGTTCCTCCTCAAATTGAGCTCTTGAAGCGAATGTAAACCCAGGAGATCTTTGGCGCCGATGACTCTTATCTGGTTGCCGGCCAAATTTAATACCTTCAATTCGACGAGGCTCGTCAGACCTCCAACCTGAGTTATTTGATTGCCGTGCAAATCTAACACTTCAATTTTGGACAGCTTCTCTAGACCTTCGATTTTCTTAATTCTGCATAAAAGAAAAACAAATCATTCAGTCACGAATGAGTCGCGCATTTCAGAATATAAGACCACGATATGAATATGTTCTCTGCAAAGGGCAGAGGGCTTTACAGGCTGAAACTAAGGTTCAGTTAGATTCCAGATCCAATAGATCCCCGACAAATTGTTTCATTGACTTATCGCTCTGGCTAGGTGTTATCTAGGATAGAAGGTCCGGAGATATAGAAATGAATGTGACATTAACTGCAATGACAAACCTACCAACCGATCTGAAGACAGGTGCACAGATTTTCTTTTTGTTTCTTTGTTTCCTCTTAGTTGGATTTCTGAATATAAATCACAAGAAAAATCTGGATTCTGTTAAGGGAAACTTAAGAAATATTTGAGTATCGTTTCTGAACACCACCATCATTCTCTAAATGAAGACCAAAATTCAGATTGTGCAGTTTTGTACGTTTAAGTAAGATTACTGAATATAATCACATCAACTTCAAATATTTGTTACATTTCAGTACCCACCTTGTACAGAACACTTTCACATGGTCGTGGTCCGAACGAATGACACTTACCTATTCTTTCCCATCAACAAAACCCTCAAGTTCTCCAGCCTGTCCAGGTGCTGCATCTGCTCCAACTGGTTATCATAGATATCCAGGAAGACTAGTGCGGGGAAACTCTGCCTATTCAAAGTCTCTAGATTACACACTAAGTTATGCTGCAGCGACAGCAACCTGAGCCTCGGCTCGCCATCGATGAGGGGCAGGGTGGTCAGGCCCCTTCGGTCGAGGCTGATCCGGTCCGGCAGCGCGTCCCGCTCGTCGGCGGCTCGCGACACGTGCACCCCGTCGGGCAACGACTGCACGACGATGCACTCGGAACGGACGGAAGCGACGCCATCGTGCTGCTTGCCGCCCGTCGAGGAGTTCAACGTGCTGTGCGACCGGACGTAGAAGCTCCTCCTGTCCCTCGCCGGCAGGGCGGGGGCGATCTTCAGGAGGGTCTTCTCGCCCTCGGCGGCGGCGGCGGCGGGGACATGGCTCTGGTCGACGCTCTTGATCGAGGTTTGGGATTTGAATGCCTTCTTTTTGTCCTGTGGAAAATAGAGAAAAGTAGTGTTTATTGTTCTTATCATAATCCGTTTCCTTAGATTATATTTTTAAATGTAAGAGAAACCTTTATTAGTATGGGCAAGGGCCATACTAATCTTCTCTGTATTGTTCCAATTTTAGTATATGTGCCGCTGTTGATTGAGAGTACAAGAGAAACCTTTATCAAGGAGAGTTTACGAATGCTGTTGAGTATGAAAAACATTTCACTTGAAAAATACTTAAGGATTAGTTGGTTTTATTCGCCCTAAGGAAGGTTGCTGAATACAAAATCGGACATAGGTAGAGCCATTTAAGTAAATGAAAATCTTGCACATTTCTAAATACCACTCTTTAGACCTTTCTGAAGTGCACCGAGTTCGGCTGTATTGATACCTACGCTGGGAGTTATCCTCCTGATGATGTTATTGTTATATCATTGTTAATGACTATATTATTTCCTAGGTCAAGTACTCAAAGGGTTAAAGTGTTTAAACAAATAGATATTTTGCCTAATTTGTGAAACGGAAAGTGAAAATGGAAACTAAAAGTTACACTTCTCGAGTCATGCATTACATGTAAAGTAATTAAGATATGAGAACTCATTTGTGATGTAAGTACCTTTTTGCTTGTTTTAATTCAACTCACAAACACGTGTTCCAACGAACGAAAAATAATAATTATTAAATACTTACGATGGTAGCAGCACTACTGCTAATTGGCATCTATAACCCATATATTTCTCTTAATCGACCATTTCTTTTGTGAATGAAATGTATTCAACGTACAGCTCTGGGCTCTGGGCTCTGGGACAGGTTCACGAATTGGTTTTTAATACAACTGTGAACTGAATGACCGCAACCAACAAAGCGATCCGCTCTTCATTGTAGTGTTCTGTGAAAAAATGTTTCATGGTGAAATTGACAAGTTGAAAAGTTTTGTCATTGACAAGATGTTCTGTGTTGACAAGTTTTGTCATTGACAAGTTAAGGTGGATTTATACAAAGGATGAACGATTAAACTTTAATTATTATGGCTTTAATTTAGTAGTCACATTAGTAGTATTATCTTTGTGATTATCTTTAGTCGCTACTAACTTTAGTCGTAATAAGAAATTAGCAATAGCAAAATAAGAAATTAAAACTGAAAGTGAGGTTAAGGTTTTGTAGGGATTTAGGATTTGGTTTGGGTTTTAAATATTGTTTAGAATCCAGGTTAAGACGTAACGGATAACTATAACTGGTTGTCTTGTCTTATTAAGTTAACGTCTCTTTTACGCTGCCAGGGCCAATATGGACGGGACCTACAGTTTAACGTGGGCTCCGAACCACGGTTATCGAGCACGGTTGTACCCCCTTAAGGCTCTCACCCCAGTTAACTCATTCCGTGCTCTACCGACTCAGGATGTGTGTATCCTAGTCTCGCCCTCCTACAGGATATCTGATCCTATCCGGCCTGGCTACCGGCATGAATAGGAACGGGATTTCAGATACATTTTACAACTATAACTGGTTCAAAACACAACACACCAAATGTCAAAAGAAGGAATGTGGTATTTTCGCGATATTTTCTTTTCCACTAATGCCAAATTAAAGACTAAGTTTAATTTTACGAACTTTCAGGGTTACTGCATTAAGTGAGTTACGACTAATACTAAATTAGAGACTATGTAAACAGCCACGTCTATTTCTAGGTGATTCAACTTTTAAGTTACGACTACTACTAATGTTGCAGTTAAATAAAAGCTGTATAAATCTACCTTCAGCGTCCAAGCGACTACTTTTTTCGATGTTCGCCAAAAAAAGAAGAAAATGGTGATGAGTGGGTTAGTTCCTTAATTACTTTTATCATGCAATGGACAACGTGCCTATTTCGTCTAAAGTAAGTGCATTAACTAACTGAACATTAAATTTTGACCGTTATTTATCAACCACTGTTCATTTAAAGTCTCCTCTAATGGCTCTCTTTATTTGGTGTTTCTTATGTATTTATCCATTTTATACCCCGTCATTCTACCTCTTTTCACCCCTGGCCCTTCATTACAATAATCTACAAATCCTCTGTTTTGCTTCACATAAGCGGCACCTTTTTCCTGCTCAACGAACAGATTCCATAATAGGCATCCAAGATCGTAAAGACCCAAACCCAGAAACCCAAAAAATGTGTTTATTATGTTGTCTTAGCTGTGCAGGTCAGAGTCAAACCCAAATTAAAATTAATAAATAATGAGTAAATAAAAAATGAAATTATATAGATAGAATGTAATGCTCACTATATTAAAGTATAATAGTATAATTAATATTTTGTTACTCAAGTCAGTCTCAAATTGATAAGTGCATCTACAAGGTAAACCATTGGTGAATCTCAGTATTACTTTAAGTCGGACAATGCTGGAGTCCTGTCAAATTAATAAACAAGAAGGGCTCGTTTAACTGATCCGCACTAGTTAAAAAACCAAACCAATACTCCCTCTTTCAAATGTAAATCCTGAATACTATTTGTAGTTTTGAGGGTTAAGCAAGAATATTCATTAGTTTTGAATTGCCATAACCACATCTATATTGTTCCATTTTATTCAGTTTTGAAAATATAAATTTAAATACCAGATTAATATTGATACCACATTGTCTCGACATGTTCTAGTCTAGTGTATATGGTCAGGTGTCCTCATAGAAAGTCTAAAAACTGCATGAAACCTGCTTTTCTCAAATAATCCATTATTATTCAATTTCAATGTTTAAAAATGGTTTAACTTTCTAAATATACTTATTTTCAAGTGAACAACCCTACATACTTCTTTATTTTAGGTCATGGTGCCTTCGACTCCAAGGGGCATCAAAAGGAAGTCCATGATTGAGAATATTACGGAGACGCCGTTACTGCTATCAGTTGCTCTCTCTCCACTCAGAAGAACACCCGTGCAGAATTTTCTTCCAGATAGAGATGATGAAGCGGAGAGGAGGGCGAGAAAAGAGAGCATTCAGAAGGCGTCCACGTCACGGAATTCGTACTCCATCCATTTCAATAGTTCATTCGTTAACAAGCAGTATGAGAGGTGCAAACTATTATTCATGGAAAATGTAAGTTGTTTTCTAAATGTTTCTCTAGTTGCTTTATCCCACCGATTTTTAGAAAATAACGATTAAGAATGCTTGGGATCTGCCAATAATTGATATTTTGCAAGAAATATGTAACCCGAACAGACCTAATTTTCTTCGGGAGGCTAGCATATCCATAGACATTGGCGCAATGGTTTATTCGCTGAGAGTGGATTACGTTCATTCTGAAGGGATGAAATTGACCAAGAATATGGCGAGGATCACAGTGAATACCGAGGGTAACCAGAGAGATGCAGAGCAAGAAGAAGAAGGGAACAATGAACCTAATAGGAAAAAAAGGAAAATGAAACGCCGGAACGGCGAAGGAGTGAAATCTACAGTCGCCGCAGACCGGAAAACCTCACTAACATATTTTACAAAGTTGGAACCTGTTGATTTCATGCTAAGAGGAGACTCCGAACCTGGACAAATTAGTGGTTTATTTACTCGTAAATTGAAGGAGGATAATACAACATTTCTGACTTTGTGAGTATTAAAGGGGCAGTGTTGTTAAGAATTTGGACCATCACCAGAAGGACTTTGGGTGAGGTTTGAAATTAATGAGTTACAAAGACGCATATTAATTTTTTGTTGTTTTTAGAATGAGCTTGATGAGATTACTTCCATCCCTACAACCCCTGATATTTGATGACGATGGAATTCCAATGCATGAGAACGATGGTCCTGTTGTGGAAAATTTCTTTGAAAACAATGATATTTCAGGCATGTATACACTAAATTAACCCTCTCTTGAGAATGTTCTCATATTTTACATAATAGGTAACGATGTAGAAATGGAAACTGTCCAGCCAGAATACATAACGAATTTCTACAAAAATTTCGCCGACGCCACATCAGAATACACCTTCAAACCTATCATAGTATTGAGTTCTGGCCAACCCATCGATAAACTATGGGCAGGTCCATGTCACTGGAAACTAAAAGGCATCAACAGATCGACGACTAGGTTTACTGGAGCTGTAATTGCATGTAATCAGCGACCGAAAAGAGGCAGAAAATTAGATGCTGGACCCATTGAAAAGTTTGTTTTCAATTTTGACCTGGCGAAACCTGGGTCAAAATCAAAAACTGTAAAAGAAATGCAAAGGGGTCGACCCAAATAAGTAAGTAGGTAATAAAGTTCGAATAATTTTCTTGTATGGCAAAGATTTGGAAAGAGACCGGTGCACAGAAGGTCCTATGTTTTCTGAAGACTGTTTCAATTACCATAAAAAGCTGATACAGCGTTTTAGAAGGTTAATTATCTGTTAATTAAAAAATTAACACAAATTTTGCTCCAAAGCCTCTTATACTTCGATCCGAACAATACTTAAAAATGGTTCAACTAAAAGTTGACTACTTACACAAAACCGATGAGCCTATTTTAATAACAAATACATATTAAATTCAATAAAATTATTAAATTAGCAACATTAAAATTTTGTAGACTTCTATTGCCTTTATCGGACCCTAGTTTGGCACAATTGGTAGAAAATTATGATACCCTATATCTTAAACCAGGCGTTAAGGTCTCGCATTTAAGAAAAGAACAGTGCCAGAGAACCTCAGATGCTTGTGATAACTATAGGGATAGTAACGAAGGGGATTGTTTACAAGTTAGTATTATTAAAGAAGTGTTTTGAAAATGCAAACTTTCACTTTTTTTTAGAATAACGATTTTAGCAACAATAATGAGGAAATAGAAGGTATGAGACATGATCAAGGTTATGTTGCTGAAGACCTGGTGGACATTCCAACAACGGTATGATTTGATGAACAATACTTATTTAGTAATATGGTGTTTTTAAGTGTTTCAATATTTTAGGTGCCCGTTTTTGCTTTAAATTTTGCTAGAAGAGCTAATTATACTAATGTGAAGAAATTAAAAGACATAGTTTGGAAAACATTGTTGGGTCTTGATGTGGATAGTTCTTAGGTAAGTGTTTGATACATGTTTTAGAATATCAATTTCAATATATCCGTAACCTGTATTATGTTGATTCTGCCTATTTAATTCAGAGAAGTTTCACTGTATACTCCATTTCTCTAAAACATATTAAAAAATGGTGCATTCTCTTCATTCAACTACTCCAAAATATTAATTTTTTGGATCTTTCCATTTCAGGGGGAACAAAGTGCAAAGCCAATCCAACCTATGGCTTTCTCAGAAGTTTACCAGGCAGTCACAGAATAAGAAAAGTAAAAAACTCCCAGCCCCCATGTTACCTTCATGGCAATATTACATCCAGCGAACGAGAAAGGTTTACAACTTGATGCTAAGCCAGATTTTAAAAACTGTAATAAAACCTAGTCCATAGCCTTTTCTTATCGTACTTCAAAATGATTACAAAAGCACGTTTTTTCTCGGTTGCTGTGGATTGTGTTGTTAACAAGTAGAACCTACCAGATAAGATATGTATTTAAAAATTATATTGTTATAAAATTATATTTAAATAGAATAAAAATAAACTAAATAAAATTATTATTATAAAATTGTGTTTTATGTATTTTTGTATTTTGTTGATATGTATTTTTCTCAATGTAAAAAGAAAGCCGTTCTACAATTAGGAAATAAATCAGTCATTTTTTTTTAAACAATTTTATGAATGTCCACATATAATTTTTTTTTGATTGCTTTGTAATCTTTTCACTGTATATTTTATATTTTTCAATGTTGGTAGTTTTCGAAAAATTCGTACTGTAAAGCTAATCGACTTAAGAGCAACTCGAGCCATTAACATTCTTCCTTCTGTACCTACTATTCTCTAATTACCGTTATTACCCATCAAGGTCCCACCCCTGAAATTGAACCGCCAGGATACGCCCTTTTTCTTCGCTGCGCCCTCATCTAAATAGGAAAAACAGTAATTACTATCCACTAATGCATGAGCTATTAAATTCTGCTAAAAGTTCTTTTGAAGTTTTGTAAAAATAATCAATTGGTTTGTGGAGTTTACAAAACAGATCCAACAAGCCGTCAAGGGTGGTGTTTCGCACACGCAGTTCTAGGGTTCGTTAGAATCGTTTTGTCTTCCAGTCATCAACAATAAATAACAGAAATAAGTATTCCAACTTTTAATGAACAAGTTTTTGGAAACTTAAAGAGCAGCTACATCAAATTCCCAATTATGCACTCCATCCACTTTTTTACGTAGTAACGAATGAGTAAACTATACGATCTAGATTTCCATAAATAAATCAAGTTCCAAATGATCCAGGCAAGCCGTTGTTTTCTAAGGATTGAATTTGTAATTTGAAACATTTACAACAACAATGCGATAAAGCGAAGAGGCAACTTTTAAAAAATGAAATTCGTTTTAATGCCGTCTCGGCATCGATACCTTTTGTCCTCGGCGTTCACAAAGTCTAAGTATTCGTGGTTTCTTTCGCCTCTGCGTCTTTCAAAAGGGATTTAACATAACATTTAATGGAAGAAACGTGTAACGGCGCAGCTCAACCGTAAACATTCGAGCAACTATTACTGGTAAACTGGGACATTTGAGATATTTTAAATTTACAATGATATGAAAGGGAAACCTTATGGGATGGTTGAACGATGTTTACATATAAGTAATGTCTAAAATACAATGTGTTTCAAAACGATTGTCATCTAGTTGCCGTTGGAATTTCTGTGCATGTAATTTTTGATGTGCCGCGCTCTATTGATTTGAACCTATCTAATTCTGACAACAAGTGACATTTCGAACATTTATTGTGAAACTGGCAATCAGTACTGATGGTAATTAACGGCCCTTTTCAGGACCAAAACAAATACTACAAATATACAAATATTCAGAATTCGTTTTCTTTTGACAGAGAAAAACCAGAAGTCAAAAGAGGTGAAGTAGGTTATTTTGAGGTTATGTATAGCTAGTAGAAACTCCTAAAGTCACTAGATATACAAAGTACCGCAATCCATTGACCCCACGTGTAAGAGAGAGATAGAATCATTCCGAACCAAAATGGCGGCTATTTTTAGGGATTTTAGTAGGAATTTTATTTTCTACACTAAACAGTTGTCGAATTTGTGACAATTATTGACAAATGACATCATAACATCATTTTTCCAGGAGGTAACGCGTGGTGTGTGGTAACGCGGTAATTTCTAATAAAGGCGAGATTTTTTATTTTTCGATTGGGATTTGCTTATAAAAATGGTGTGGTGTTGTTGTGAAATCTTTGTGATATTTTAAATACAATACATAAACAATTTCCAGCTCCTAAACATATTTTAAATTGCCACAATATTTGTAACAAATTAGTTAAGATATTTCTAAGGAGCCGTTTATATTTTTTATTAAAAAACATTGGTACAAATAATACGAATACGGATGTTCAAAGTAGCCGTAGTATTATCATGCGTGCATTATTGAATAATATATATTTGTAACGCATACACTTGATTTTATTTGACAGTGTTTAGGGTATAACTTTGCAAATTCTTTTGAATATAGGCAAGTAAGAAAATGATAGGTTTGTTCCAGTAAACAGAAAAATATGTTATGAACATGTTTCTATTATACTCACTCACATTTAAAAAAAAATAGTGTTAATTCTTTACTGTTTTTGATTCTGTCTACCTAAGCATATTACCTACTCTATTTCAATTTTAGTTACTTTTATCACTTGTTTTTGTTCTTTAAATTGAAAAAAAATGGGTAGATGAAGGAGAATGCAACAAATTTTCATATATTTAGCTTTCAAGTTTTCATTATAAGTACTGGTAATAATAGAATAATATTACATATCATTTATTAGTAATGATAATATTCACGGAGTGCTGTTGGCAGTTTCATAAAATAGGCCAACATAACCTTCATTTATAACAATTTAATTTTTGTAAGAAATATCACCTACGTAACTTTTCCATTCATTCACTTCACCCCTTCAAAAATTATTCAAGTTCGCATACTTGAATAACGCGCTATTTCCCCCACCACAAACCGAACCAATATGGCGGACGATTGCGGTACTTTGTATATCTAGTGACTTTAGAAACTCCTACTTTCGCAAGGCGGGTTTTTATTTTACATGGGAATTCCACAGCCGACTAGGATGACAATCATTTTGAAACACATTGTACTTAATTAAAGATAGCTGATGTGTATGCAACAATTTGAAATATTAGTTGGTACTTTTTCAAAAATTTCGTATTACTCTTTTAATAATAGACGATTTGTTGTAAAATGGGTACAAAAAAGTTTCCCAGATTATTCCTAATATAAATATGTAGGTACTATGTTTACTTTGTTAATTTTGGTGAACTAATTTTTGGGAAACTAATTTTGGGTTTGTTGGCAACCAACCATACGATGCCTGGTTGAACATTTATATTCATTTATTTATTGACCAGAGTAAGACAAACATTACAAAACACGTAGTAAAAAATAATATAATAAAAATAACTTTCAAAAGACATTTTCCATAATCCATTCTTTTAACTTAATATTAGAGGTTCTTTTAGTTAAATCTATAATTTTGGGATCATATGGTAATTCATTATAAAATTTGATTGCTCTTATGTACCTAATTATTTTTGTTGCCTACAGTTTTATATATTTTTGGTAGTACATACATTTCTTGTTTTACTAATAGAGTTTGTGTAAACACATTTCAGATCCTTATTGATATTTTAGACTCTCATGCGCAAATAATTGTAAATTCATTGGTTCTTTGGTTTGAAAACTAAATTTATTAACCTGTTTTGTATATTGTGTGGTATATTTAAAATATTTTTGTAGGCACCTCCTCAAGCAATTATTCCATAGCTAATTCTACTATGGAAAAGTGCATAATATATCGACCACTAGTAAGTGTACTTGTCATAAATTTTGATATTTTGTAGAAAATATCATACACCATTTCTTAAACAATATGATGAATGTATTGGCGAAGGCAAATATTAAATAAAATAAAATTCAATTACGTTTTTGACTAAATGTAAAAACAAACCTAGGGAAACAAGTACCAATATTAATATATAACTAATACAATTACAAATGCAGTAACTTAACTTAATGATGATAGGTATTCACTAATGTAAACAGTAATTAAAGCAGTAGAATATATTATATATTGCCTACTATAATTAATAGTAATAAATAATGTATGTATTATGTATGCAATATGTATGTTGGGTCTACGCAAAGATGTCTGTGTGTTAAGTCCATTTGAAGAGTCGTTATTGAGCGACTAGAGCAATATTTATTGTCTAAAACCCAACGGCATTAAGTTATCATAGCGCGTTTACTACTTTTAGCTACTTCGAAAATTGCTCCGCCGCCGAACCGATCGAAGTGTTTATTCAAGCGCCTTGTTTATAACTGTTTTAGTAATTCCCCACATTTTCCAATCCACTTTAGGAAATGTCACCGTAAACTGACTTTTCCTTTTCCTTGTAGCGATGTCGATAGACGGCCCGCTTTATAAAACGTCTGATAGACTTTACGGGGTCGTCTTTTCGACAATAACTGGAGAACGGTTGAATTAAATATAAATTTTGCGCCGGAAAAAAGGTCACTCTGTATGCGATTGCTTAAATATTTCTTAAGTTGTTCTTAACTGAGTCAAGATGTTTCTTAAGTTAAAAGTGAGAACCTGAGAAATATACTCCGTTCAAAACAAATCCCGATGCACGTCATATTGATGACGTCACCAAACATCCAATACTGCCAACTTAATATAGTCACAGGACATCGCAATTTATGTGTTCCGTGTATATTTTAGGTTGAGAATACAATATTGTCAACCTAAAATATACACGGAACACATAAATTGCGATGTCTTGTGACTATATTAAGTTGGCAGTATTGGATGTTTGGTGACGTCATCAAAATGACGTGCATCGGGATTTGTTTTGAATAAGAGTATATATACGTTGTGATTTATTCGTTATCTGTCAAATACTGTCAAAAACATAACCTGTCATAACCTATTTCTTTCAACGTTTATATTCGTTATGAGGCCCAAATTTCAATAGTAGTGTGGAGTTGAGTAACTTCGCCGTGATCACGGATTGGTCCATTCAAGGGAAAGTCACCTCCAGACGAATTTACGAATTGAATTTCTGAAAGGTATTAGAGCTGGATTATTGCGAAAGGACGGCTTGTATTACGGAAAAGACAAAATACATGAAGGTTTTAAGAGATTATATTGAAAATAGATTAGCTGGACAGAAATATGTGGAAAGTTGGAAAATTAGTTAAGGGTAGTTAAAATACAGTCAATTAGGAATAAGGTAGTCGATAGGGAATGGAGTTTCTGTAGTATACCTTTGAATGATTTGACTCTTCTTAAATAATTTTTAAATGTAAGAAAAACCTGAACCTAAGTTGAGTTTAGGTATGCCGTCGAGTACGAAATCCATTTCAGTTAAAAATACTTAACAGTTATTTTGAGTAAAATTTCATTTGCCTTAAGGAAGGTTTCTGAATACAAAATCAGACTTAAGTAAAGAAAATCCTTAAGGGACGCTTCTGAATACCACCCTTAGTTTTGTTTCGTCTTCGTTATACCTCTTCAGGTGAAAGTAAGGAATTAAATACAAAGCAGAAAAGCAAGAAGCAAAGAGCAAAAAATGAAATTCAAATCGTCGGTCCCGGCGTGAAATAAAGATGGATTATCTGGAATGTTCGCGGCATATCGAGACGCTTTAAAAAACTATTAAAATTCATCTCGTGTAATGGTCGGGGGGCTCTCTCCGCGAACCGAAATCCAGCGAAAATAGACTCCATTCTGATGTAAATAGCTCAATATGAGAGATTACAAAAGTTTTCGTAAAATTCGATTAGTAACTTAAAGGGAGTTTTCTAAACACGAAAGCCATTTATACTGTCGCTGTGCGGTGCGATGTCGGCGAGCCGAAAAAAGAGTTGTAGGAACGGAACAGAAAGGCTTTCCGAAATGCAAATCTCGATGAATGCATTGTGGAAGTTTGCCTTTGCTTTGATTACTGGAATAAATGATTTGCGCGTTTCCGTTTTCACTTTATTTCCCGTAGTAAATAGAGGGCTTGTTATCGGGAACGTTGTATTTTATGTAAATATATTCCAAACAACTGACAAAGCACAATACTACTCTCTTCCTTGTCTTTTTCTCTCGAAATACTTCCCTCCGATTCCGAATACCAAATACCTTCCGTATACTTACACAGCGTTCTTCAGCGGTTTTTCCCTTGTATTATTAACAACAGAGTTGTTAAGTATTTAAATACATGTACTTAGAAATGTACTTTAAATACTTTTTATGAACATAGTTAAATACATAACCTTAATTTGTATTTACTGTGTATTTAAAATACATTTTTCTGACATTTTGAATACAGTAGTTCAAATACATTTTTGGGCAATGTTGAGATCCATTATTTGCTAAATTGACTAATTGCTAAATTAAAAAATCCAGTTGCAAAGTTGTAGTCACCAATAAAAGAACACCCATCATTTCGACAACTTCTTCACTATCCATATTGATATCAATTGATAGTTTAGAGGTTGATTGTGTGCTTTGTGCACATGCGCGAAAAACATAATTGTTAATTCTTAGTTGAAAAGATGAAAGATAACCACCTTCTTAATTCTTAATTATTAATTTAATTGACATACGAAAGTTTATAAACTGTAGATGAGATTTTCTTGTATTTATCGTTCTTAATTCTTAGTTGTTAATTTAATTCTTACTTTAATTGAGTTTATAAACTCACCTTAACAAATTTTTAATCGTCGATTTCCGTTGTCACAGGTTGCGTTTCAGGTGCCATCCCTTAAGGATGCAACTACCCCTAACTCCCTAAATTCTATCTTTCAATATAAAAGTATGTCGACTGACATATCTTTGAAATCCCATTTTCACGTAACTATGTGTAATTTCATATTTTTTAACATTGTTGCAGGTTTCTCATAAAAGACAGCAACACCTTTAATGAATGAACTCTTGATAACACAATAGCATCGGAATGCTTCTAATTGGATACTTTAGTGAATATAAAATAGGTAAGAATGGGAGAATGTTCTCGAGGAGCTGAGATGTAACAGTCAGGAATGTTCTTGATATATCCCCAAATAGAATAAAATGCCGACGTTTCGTTCATAATTATGAACATATTTATAGCTCTACAAATACATAATATATGTTAAGTATCTCTTATATAACTAAAAATGGGTAACGCTTACATGTTTTCAGAAATGGAAAATGGAACATTTTACGTTTGTCATTTGACCACTGTATATCGATTGTTTAAAAAAATTTAAAATTCATTAGAATGCCATAATTAATAATAGACACCCTCTAAATTGTGAGTGCTGAACTAGTGTCAAAAACGAAAAGATGAAGGATAAACTCTATATTTGTGTTGAAAATGTGATAATTTTCTTGCGTTCAATTTATTTAAATAATTTGTAATATGCTTGAGCAAAGTTCTGAAAATCTTGTTGCCTATTTACATTATTATCCGATATTTTAATATGTACCGCCTCTTTGAACAATCTTTCAAACCAACTTGATTCACGCTCTAATATCGAAACATTTTATCGGCATTGTTATAACGCAACAACTAGTTGTTTTATTCTATTTGGGGATATATCAAGAACATTCCTGACTTAAAATAGGTAAGGATGATCAGTATGCCTCAATGCAATTTAGAAATTTCACATACGCCGCTATAAATTATATATAGGGTGAAGCAGTAAAACCTTCCATATTCTGATACACCAACGTGTTCAAATTACTGAATAAAATTAAATCTTTAAAATCTATGGTTTTATCTATATGAACAGATTCTAAATCGATTGCATTATTCTGCCAAAATAACATTAATATTTAAAATAAAAACTCTCTTCGTTGGCAGTGCGCACCTTGCAGTAACACCAATTTACCGATTTTCCCGCTAAATTTAGCTTTATTTTTGAAATATGGTAATTTTCGTATGAAACATATTTAAACAACAAAATTTTTGGTTTCTTCTTCATTTTGTTTTTGCCTACCTTGGCATTAAAGTCTCCAGTTAGCAGCATGAAATAGGCTGGGAAAGCATACTCATTTCAAAACAAATCCCGATGCACGTCATTTTGATGGCGTCACCAAACATCCAATACTACCAACTTAATATAGTCCCAGGACATCGCAATTTATGTGTTCCGTGTATTTTTTAGGTTGAGAATACACATATCCATATACATTGTCAACCTAAAATATACATGGAACACATAAATTGCGATGTCCTGTGACAATATTAAGTTGGTAGTATTGGATGATTCTGACGTCATCAAAATGACGTGCATCGGGATTTGTTTTGAAAAGAGTATAGACATTGCTTGAGGTACATCATCATATGAGTTTTCGATATATTGGTCTGGGTGTTGGGATGTGGGTGCATATGCTTGGATAATTTTGATATTGTGTCATTTGTCCAGTTCTAATATGACATAACATAACACACTCTGGAGCTTACACTGTTGTGTACTCTGTGTTATATTTTGCGCATGTCGTCTATGGATCAGCAGTCCTACCCCTCCCACAGAACTATTTTCGTTAGATCTGTGGTAATGTATATTTCCTGATTTTAGTAGGAATTATTGTTAAGAATTTATTCAACAATTAGTGTGTTCCCAATTCGCTGTGTGCGTTTATTTTCTTAAAATTTGCAGTTATGCTAAATAGCCTTTATGTAATCATATCTTTATTGTTATTAATGTGATATGATATATAGTGAACAATTTTTTTTTTCGAAACTACGTAAACAGTGATGATGTCAATTAGGTTAATAATTGCACTTTTTATTTCTTGGTTGATGTAATTTTTCACACTTTCTGTTTTTTAAATGACGTCTGAACACGCTGTAAGCGTACAAGAATACGGCTGAAAATGTTCCAACGTCACGAGCTGATATCGTCAATTTTTTGACTTTCCTGAAAAATTCCATCATCCACAACGTTTTCAGCGGCAATCCCTTTAATCGGCATTACCTTCGGTTCCACGTAATTCGTTCGATTTAAAACGTTTATACTCGTTTTAGGAGTCCATTAGTTTGTTGGCTAATTTGTTCGGTTAATCTGTCTGAATATTTACGTCATGCGATTTGGCTATCCTTCCGAGCAAGTAGGTCTCATTTATTACTTTCTCATATGAGGTACTCATATATGAGAGTATTGTAATCGGGTCGATTTTTAGAAATTGAGTTATTAGCATTTCTGAACGTTTTGAGGTCCCCTGAGTCCAAGAAACATGTTTTTGGAAAACCGTCTCTACGTATGTGTGTATGTATGTCTTTGGTAGGATTTTCTCAAAAACCAAAAACCACAAACGGTCAAAACTTTGTATTTAGACTTTGTGCCATAGCAGGACGTGAAAATAAGCTTTTCATTAAAATAAGCCAGGATAAAAGGGTAGTTTACTCTTGTCATTTTTCGGTTTTTTGAATTTTTCTCGAAATTCGCTCCAAGAATTTTTTTCAAACTTTGAATGTTTATTGTACGACTAAATCGGCATAAAAAAGTTTTCTAACGATTTTGGCTAAATCTTCTGTGAAGGGCACTTTATACTTGTCAATTTTCGGTTTTTTCAATTTTTCTCGAAATCCACTCCACGAATTTTTTTTAAACTTTGAATATTTATTCTACTATTGGAAATGTATAAAAAAGTTTTCTAACGTTTTTGGCTAAATCTTCTGTGAAGGATACTTTATACTTGTCGATTTTTGGTTTTTTGTATTATTCTCGGAATTTGTTCCAAAATTTCTTTTTAAACTTTGAAAATTTATTGTGCAATTAAATATGTATAAAAAGGTTTGTAGCGTTTTCGGCTAAATCTTCTGTGAAGAGCACTTTATACTTGTGGTTTTTCGGTTTTTGAATCTTTCTCAAAATTTGCTACAAGAATTAATTTTAAATTTAGAATATATATTATACCATTGAATTAGTATAAAATAAACGTTTCTATCGTTTTTTTGCAAAATTTGTGAAAGGCACTTTGTATCATTCTTTAATTTTTTTATTTTTTTCCGAAATTTGCTACAAGAACTTTTATAAAATTTTGAGTACCTATTCTACATTAGATATAATATATAAAAAAAAATTTGTAACGTTTTTGGCTAAATCTACTGTGAGGAGTACTTTAAAGGTACTTGTCGTTTTTCGGTTTGTTGCTTAAATTAACCCCTATATTTGAGAAAGTACTCTGATGAACACATCACGATTTTCTTATGATGGGGATGAAAGCGTACGTGCCCTTTTTAATTAAACGGATATCTGCGGGATATCTTATCTTCTCGTTTCGTTTCTTTTTTGATGTAAAGGACACAATCTCAACTTCGTTTCTTTTTTGATGTAAAGGACACAATTTCAAGCAACAAATAACAGAAAGAAAGAGAGTTTTCCCAGACATTGCTGGAATTTTTTTGTATTATTTCTTTGCCTGAATTTGTGTTCGTTATATCAAGTTTAAAAACGTTACAATTAATTAAATATTCCTCCAGCGTACTTCTGCGTGTTCGGGAAAAATTACTTTTGAAGAAGCTCTCATTATTTTACTTAGACACATTTTTCTATATATTTTAGGTCCTCGGTAAACCTGCCTGTTGTTTATTATATCTTCCAGATTTTTCGGCAGAACGAGCGGAGCCCTTTCGTTATTCCGAAGCTTTCAGGGTTCATTGCCCATCTTGATTGCACGTATTGATATTCGATACTTGTGCCGAATAAGTTTATCAGCAGTTAAGCGACACATTTTCGATCTAACCGAGAGGTTGTAGGGGAGGGACGTTTACGCCATGCGTTAATTGGGAATATCTTCTCGGGGTGGGGTTAGTACAATACTAGTTATCATTTCGAGTTGGGTAATTTTATTTATAGCGAGAGATATCTAAATTGGGAGAGGATAACTTCATGTTACTCCCGTAAAGTTAGTTTAACTTCACGTCTCGGAGAATGAACCTTGTGGGGTTTCTACGGTTTAATATGCACTTTATATTTACTCGGCGTCATTAAACATCCATCCTTATTTATTTTTATAGCTCCCGTTCTTGGTTAAAGGCGAAACCCCCGCCTGATGACAGCTTAATACACATCCATACATGCGATGTAAAATAGGATCTCCCCACGTTACCTCTTATGTTTACACCGTCGTCTTACATCTTATACACTAGTAAAAATATACTTTATAAGATAGCACTTTAGTTGGTAAATTAGAATGTGTCAAGCGAAGACTTATAAATATTACGGTGGAAACTCCCGCGCCCAATAATAAATTAGAGAGCAGTCGGGACGTATACGTCGTCTTGTCTTTGGGTGTGTTTGTAAACAGTGAATTTTTTAAATTATGTTTTAAATCGGATATGCCCTGGACGTCGAGGTTAAAAAATGTGATCGGATGGAATCTGTCGCGTTATCTAAATAGTCTCAAATTATGAATTATTTACCATGAGTAAGGGAAAGAAGCCCTTTAGCTTGTTTCAGAAAAGTTATTGGCAAGTTAAAATCGTGATGTGTTAATCAAAGTACTTTCTCATATAATTATAGGGGTTAATTTAAGCAACAAACCGAAAAACGACAAGTACCTATAAAGTACTCCTCACAGTAGGTTTAGCCAAAAACGTTACAAAACTTTTTTATATATTATATCTAATGTAGAATAGGTATTCAAAATTTTATAAAAATTGTAGCGAATTTCGGAAAAAATTAAAAAAATTGAAGAATGATACAAAGTGCCTTTCACAGATTTTGCAAAAAAACGATAGAAACGTTTATTTTATACTAATTCAATGGTAGAATATATATTCTAAATTTAAAATAAATTCTTGTAGCAAATTTTGAGAAAAATTCAAAACCGAAAAACCACAAGTATAAAGTGCTCTTCACAAAAGATTTAGCCAAAAACGTTAGAAAACTTTTTTATACATATTCAATAGTAGAATAAATATTCAAAGTTTAAAAAAAATTCGTAGAGTGGATTTCGAAAAAAATTTAAAAAAACCGAAAATTGACAAGTATAAAGTGCCCTTCACAGAAGATTTAGCCAAAATCGTTAGAAAACTTTTTTATACCTATTTAATCGTACAATAAATATTCAAAGTTTCAAAAAAATTCTTGGAGCAAATTTCGAGTAAAATTCAAAAAACCGAAAAATGACAAGAGTAAACTACCCTTTTATCCTGGCCGATTTTAATGAAAAGCTTATTTTCACGTCCTGGAATGGTACAAAGTCTAAATACAAAGTTTTGACCGTTTGTGATTTTTAATTTTTGAGAGAATCCTACCACAGTCATACATCCATACACACACATACATACATACAGACGGTTTTCCAAAAACATGTTTTTTGGACTCAGGAGATCCTCAAAACGTTCAGAAATGCTAATAACTCAATTTCGAAAAATCGACCCGATTACAATACTCTCTCATATATGAGCAGATATAGACTTAGCTAGAGTAAATCTAAATGAAGTTCCAATATATACTGCACCGGTTTTCTGTCAATAGAGTTAGGGGTTACTGCACGATTTTTAGGAACACAAAATAAATTTACCTGGTCACTAACAGCCTTTGAAATCATCGATTGGAGTTTAATTGCTTCCATCTGAAAACTAGATTTTCACGTAGGCATTTTCGATTTTCCAGAGCTGTTCTAATTAAATCCATCGAAAGTTTTGTAAACGTCAAAGTGTAATGAAGCAAGTACACATTCACGGACTATAATCTTTTTTTTTAAAGTTAGTAGAGAACTTCGATTAATAGTTATTGCCGCGGAAACTTTCCGAAAATAAACAACCTGAAGAAGAACAAAGAAGTAGAGGAGTGTAGGTATTAAGTGAGATATTATGGACGAAGTTCTTTAATGAGCTTAGGCGCCTCCGGGGCCAAAAAGGTCGCCGGGAATCACACATAAAAAGCAATTTGTCTTATATTCAAGTTTCGCGACGAGTCTCGCTCTATCTTAAAAGCGTCTCGACTTTGAAATAATCAAGAGCTTTGCATAAACGACTGCTCTCGCTCCTTTCATTTTTCCCCGTTTCTCTTTCTTTTTTGTATTATCATGGAGATTCCTGACGGATGTTTGTTCAGCGCGCCGGGATTTTTTATTAATAAATTTCAACGTTGTCAGGGACGCCGCTGGAAATCTAAATCTGAAACTTCAGAGTTTGGATATTCATTCCCTTAAATTACATTGTGTGGATGGGAAGCGCTTTTAACAAAGGGAGCAGGAATGGAGGTATCTAATATAGACTCTCTTTTTTTTCTGTCACTTATACGCCTACCTGTAACGTTTGAATTTGCTTTAATTAATGCGCGTTATTAACTGGTTTAATTATATATCCAACTCTATAAACAATTACTGATCCAAATTAATACCTATAAACAATTCATACATTTGTGATAGGTTCCTGTTAAGTAACCCACATTTTTCATATATTTGTAGTTTGACTGTTATATTTAAATAAAATAGGCTCTCTTCTAGGGTATGCAGTCAAAAGGCCATTAAAAGAAAAACAATTTACTAATTCACCTATCTCTCGACCTATCTCTTTCACAGGGCAAACCTAGGAAAGCAAGTGCCAAATTTAATACAAATATTACAAATGCATATATACTTAACTTACACTTACTTAAAGTACTTAACTATACTCTTTTCAATACAAATCCTGATGCACGTCATTTTGATGACGTCAGAATCATCCAATACTACCAACTTAATATAGTCAGAGGACATCGCAATTTATGTGTTCCGTGTATATTTTAGTTGACAATATATATATGGTTATGTATATTCTCAACCTAAAATATACACGAAACACATAAATTGCGATGTCCTGGGACTATATTAAGTTGGTAATATTGGATGTTTGGTGACGTCATCAACATGACGTGCATCGGAATTAAAGCACCAGAACATAAGGAGTTAACTAAATGAAAGTAAGATACGGTCATTGAATATAGATAACTACTTATGATTTTGTTAGTGCTTACACGAATGTGTATCATTGTGTAGTTAAGTACACTGCATATGTATTTGTTTGCTTACTTATATTAAAGTTGGTATTTGCTTTCCTAGGTTTGCCCTGAAGAAGAAGGAAACCACCTACGAAAGCTAGGCAATTTAGTAATTTGTCTTTCTTTTAAACACCTTTTGATTGTATACTTAGAAGGGAATCCATTTTCTTTAATATTTATTTATAATCATATACATTTCGATTTTAGCAATTTTTGTTTCCAAAAAGTACCTCACCTCCTAATTTCATTAATAAATTTTCTAGTCGTGGACACCGAGACGAGACGAGAAACGACATGGTATATATCTCTTGCCGTTCCGGAAATACAGGTGTTGAGGGTGTGTCTTATGTCAGATTATCCCCTATATCTCGCTAAGGGGTGGAGCAATAAAATCATGCTTTCGTTGGAATATGACAAATTAAATAGTAATAAGGATCCCAGGCTGCATTTAAGGGACATACATTTTTTGTTACAATTTTTCTGATATTTCGGGGGTGAGTTTAATACTAAGGGTTGAAGGGGCGAGTCTGGGATTGCGCTACTAGTCGCGATCGCCAGCAATAAATTAGCAATAAAATACGGCCCTTGGTTTATGTATATATCTCTTGCGGTTCCGAAGATACAGGTGTTTGGGTTGTTTCTTAAGTCAGATTATCCCCTTTTTCTCGCTAAGGAGTATAGCAATGAAATCAGGCTTTCCTTAGAAGATGAGAAATTAAATAGTAATAAAGATCCAAGGCTGTATTTGACACACATACATTTTTTGTTACAATTTTTCTGATATTCCGGGGGTGAGTTAATTACTAAGGGTTGAACGGGTGAGCCTGGGATTGCGCTACTAGTCGCGATCGTCAGCAATAAATCAGCAATAAAATATGCCGCTTGGTTTATGTATATATCTCTTACGGTTCCGGAGATACAGGGGTGGATGATGTGGCTTAAGTCCTATGTCAGATTAACCCCTTTTTCTCGCTAAGGGGTGGAGCAATAAAATCGTGGTTTGCGTAATAAATTAGCAATAAATTAGCAATAAAATATGTTATAAAGTTATAGAACTAAGTTATAAACTGTTTATTCTCCTAATGCACTTACCGCCAAGTCATTCAGGTGTGTCCAGGTAGTTTTGCTGTTGCACACTTTCCTGAAACAATAAGAAATTTCTCATTACCAAGTTAAATATAAAGTACCTAGTTGAATAATGCATCAACAACTTACATTAAACTGTATTTTATTCCGACTGCGGTAATGGAGAAAAACAATTTGAAACTTTTAAAAACAACAACTAATAATAAACCGAGATGGGAATTTTACAAAAAATAAATAATAATTTAACTCGATATCGATCTAACTTGCGGTTTCAAACTAATTCGATGTGAATTCGGTTGTGTATGTATATTTCGCTTTAAGTAGATACCTCCTACAAACTTGGTTATTTAAGTTTAGCGAGAGACAAAGTGGTAAGCAATATAATTTATTTAGGATACGAACTTCCACTGTCGCAATAATTCCTCGTCTAGTGTAGGTATATACCTAAAATATCCCTGGTAGGTATAACCCCAATTACCTGTAATCGAATCCTCGGGAGCGATAGTTAACTATAAACAATAATTAATTTCCCAATAAATTTTGAACGGAGCTTCGATTTCAGCTAAACAACATGCAACTCGTCTAAGACATATATGTACTTACCGTTAATAATTTAATTTGAGAACTTGGATATCGATCAAAATTTACACTCTGCATTGTTTGCAATAACAAAACTTCGTGAACCATTCGCTAGGCAAACAATAGCTATGTACGATTGCGTCATAACAGAGGTTATTTTTTTCATGCACGTCAATATATCACTTTGCAGGACAAATTGTTGCGTACTTTACATTCTCGTGCAATGTGTATAGTACGTAGGTACATATATATACGTAAGCACGCTCGTGTATTTGCGTACCTTCGGTTGCATTTGTTTGCATTGTGAACTGAACGAAAATTTGGAGTGCAACAAAAACAGCGGAAAAATTGATATCAGCGAGTTAGCATTAATTTCATTACAATAAAAACACCGCCGGTTATGACTCACAATTCGCCATTGCAGCAATATTGCATTGATTTAATGCACACAAATTGAGATAACAAGTAATAAAGGAAAGGATTTCAGCAGCACGATGGAGTTAAACCGACAAGAAATAGAAAATTTTAAATAATTAAAGTGTCTCAGCGCATTTTAGTGACAAATTATCTACAATTTACTGTACGGTATATATATAAAATCCAGCAGTAACTTATAATTTTTTTTTTATATTAAAAGTATTGTCAGTGAATGAATAATAATAAATAATATTAATAACAAGCCGTACATACATCACCTACATATATTTTTTAAAAACTTGATACAAAATTTTAATATACATTAAATTAAATGCAACACAATTATACACATAATCAGTTAAAGGCTTTCTGATGTACTATATTTTTTGTCTTTTTTTGCAATTGCCCATGCGCGAAACAGGGAAACTCCAAGTTGATTCCGCAAACTGTCCTTGTATCTGCAATTGTATATTATCTTTTTAAGTTTTTAATAACTGACTTATTAAAAACTACCTTGAAAGTGGGCATGAAATTTTCCTGTACAATATGTACTAAATATTACTACAATATGTGAAAGGCACTTTGTATCATTCTTCAGCTTTTTGAATTTTTCCCGAAATTTGCTCCAAGAATTTTTATAAAATTTTGAGTACCTATTCTACATTAGATATTGTCGCGATGCGGCCCCAATTAGCGAAAATAGGTCGCCATCTAAGCTTATTCAGGACCGAGGCGACCTTAAACCGAAGGACGATACGACTCTCGGACAGGTACGACATCACGTTCGTAAACATACCCCTTGTATTTATACAGCTCGATCATAACGAGGAGGGGGTCAGTCTGTCACCTAGTATCACGTCACGCTGCCCGTCTGAGAGCCCGTCCTCCGGCATGCCGCTAATTGGAGGAGCCTTGCGCCTGCTGCCCATCGTCATCCAACAGTAAGCGACCACCTCCCTTTGACCTTTTTCTCACTTCTTGCCATCTGCTCATTTGCCTTAATTTTGTGTTATGATGTTCTCTCCCCTATATTTAATGCTCCAATAAATATTGTCTGTTTCAGCATGTCTTCTTTTTAGTCTCCACCGAGCTACACCCCCAACCCAAGCACCCCCTTTGGACCCTAGGTCCTCAGGCGTGTTACAATATAATATATAAAAAAGTATCTTTCGTAAATCTTGCTCTAATTCAAAGAAACATTTGTCATGCAGAACACGACATGAAGGTTAATGTCTTGCACTCATAATTTCAACAATTTGATCAATTAATAATGAAGGCTAGTGTTAACCTCTTGTCTGCTTTCAGTTGATTTACCTATGATTTTTGTCATAATTGTTTAATTGGCCTTGTTATGTTGGAATTCCTTCAACAACAAATTAACTTGTTCTGGTAATAATTACGGTATATAATCCCTCTAGAGTGTATTTCGTCTGGGACTGGGACTGAGTCGAAAGTTTGTCTCGTTTTACATTAGAAAATGAAGCTATTTACATACACAAATGTGTAGGAGCTAGAAGTTTATTGGCCTGAGGCGATATACAACACACATACATATATCCATTTCGGAGGATATCAGACAACAAAAGAGCACACACACACACACATATACGATCCTAAAAAATTAAATAAGCATGGAAAATATGTCGCACAGAAAGGAAATTCTAAATATGAAATGTCCTATTGGTAAAATATCTTGGAGAAATTGCTTTCATGTTCTTAATTTAATATTGAAGAGGCGTTCTATTCGACGTCGGGAGTTTATATTTATGTGATCCATATTATCCAGGACGATGCAGTTTTATAGTTTTGTAATTCTTTTCCCAAAATAACTTAAGGCATGTGTTCCGTTTATTGTATCACTTTATGTATCTTACCATAAAAGCAATATTGTGAGATATTCAAATTCCATCCACAAATACCTTCAGAACTGTTACCCCTTATTAAATATAAATGTGAATTCCATGAAAGAATTTAATTATTAAAATCATCAAAAATTAAGAGATCCATAAACTGTCGAAACCTTAATTGAATTCTTCAATACACGACGCTGAAGGGGAAACTTAATCTAATCAAAGCTAATCGCGTGCAAGGAATCCATTACCTGGACAGTTTACTACTTTTAAAGGATAAGTTTCACCGCACAGAAGAATGGGTGCTTTCTCTTTTATGCCTTACGACAAAACCCTATTACATTATTTTGTTTTAATACCATAAAGGGATACTATAGGATGTATAGGATTTTTTCTTGGTTTAATATCGAATAAGCCGTAATATTGGCGTTATATATAAACGTTCAAGGAGTTAAGATTTATATTGGTTGTTTATTGGTATAGGGAATTGAAGCTATAACTATTTTATTAGCTCGGATGAACATAAATAAATATGTGTATACTAAATACCTACCAATATTTAAATAGGTGTCGTGGCGTGCCTACAAATAGGAAATTTTCAAGTTGCCTCTCATCTAGAGATTCATCAATTTTTTAGTGTAACCATTACCAAATAAACAATTAAAGTGCCAAAATCACTCTTTCATTTATAACTCCAAATGGCTTAGATTGAGACGTTTGCAGTCAACAGTGAACTTCTAGAGAAAACAATTATCTTTAAAATGAGACTTTCTAAATTAAAATTGCACTATAAATAAAAAAAGTTATTTCAAAAATGGGGGCAAAATGGCTATTGTTAAATATCGTTAATAACTTTTTAAATAGTTGTTCGAGTTAAGTGAAGTGTTTAAGATGTGTGAGTTGTAATGTACTTTATAAGTATGCAAAAGATGGGCTCGATCGGTTGAGTAGTTTTTGCAAAATTCTAATTGTTTATCCCGTTTCTTGAAAAATTCAACAATTTCTAAGTCCTGTCCAGGCGATTTTTCTAAATGGATCTTAACAAACTTGGGCTCATCCTCTCCGTAAAGACTCATATTAACGTTCTATGTAAAGTAAAATAGATTTATTAATGTTTATTTATAAAAAAGGGGTTAACAAAAAGTATAGGTTTTTAAGCTTATAAACATTTACAATAATTTGGTTGGTTTTTGTTCAAACTTTATGGCAATGATTTATTTGAAAATCTGATTCAAAAATACGCATTTGAAAAAAAAAAGAGCCAAGATAGCCCTTTTTGTAAAAAAAAACACCGTCGCTACAATAATTAATAGTAAAGGCTGAAAATAACAAGGTTTTTAGAAGAAGAGTTGAAGTTTCCAATGACACTTTCGGCGTTTAAAAAAACCGAACATTGTTTAACGGAGAGCATTATAAAAAAAGAGTTTGATTACTTTCCTGCTCGGAGTCCACGGAGTGGGGGAAGCTGACTGGGCGCTTGGCACAGCTCTCCTGAAAAGTGAGCGCGCGGCTTCAAATTGGACCGCTCGAAAAAAAGACTTTATCTCGGGTTCTACCTGACCAAAATTGCTCATTCTTTTTTTAAACTGGGATACAATGAAGAAATAATAACAATTAACATACTTTCGGTGCAACCTACTTGATGTGTCATAAAAGCTCAGAAGTGTATAGATTTTACAATGTTAACAATCCATAAATAATATTTATTTATAGGTGTAATTATTAAACAATAATTAATAAAAATATATACTGTGTCCCAGAATGGACGCAATAATTGCTGTACTTATAAAAAAAACTATAGTTGAGCATCGAGGTTTTGTGGTTCAGCTTTCATATGAAACTAATTCATCGCAATTGTGAAAAAAAATTGCTGAAATACGGGGTGTTTTAGAGAAAATTTTCTTGAAATGCACAAGAGTGAATTACCCTGTATTTTTAAGATAGTAAAAAAATTAATGAAATTTGTTCGGAGTAATGTTTTATTGTAGAATGGAGAAAATATAAAAAGTAAGTCTAAGTTGTCTTTTTTATTCTGAAACATTTTGGTAATACTTTTTTTATAAATCATGAATTAAATGAGGAAATTTCATATTCATTCATTTTTTTTTCATTATTTTATTATTATTAGGCTTCCCACTTCAACCTCCTAACCTGTCTTACGCCCTTTGCGGAACTGGATATATCTAATGTTATAAAAACCAAATTAAAGAACAAATACTCAGCAGGGCCTGATGATGTATCACCTTACATTCTAAAACAAGTTTCAAACACAATAACTAAACCTTTGTCATTCCTGATTAACTTATCATTCGAACAAGGAAAGTTTCCATCAGCTCTCAAAGTCAGTAGTGTCTCACCAATATACAAAAAAAACAACAAGAAAGATGCTGAAAACTATCGACCCATTGCATTGACGTCTAGTTTCAGTAAAATTTTTGAATATTGTTTTCTGGAAAGGCTACAACCATTTTTAGATAAAAATAAGATACTAGCCAGCTGACAACATGGTTTCCAGACCAATAAATCAACACAAACCGCGCTCCTGGCATTTCATGAGAAAGTGGTCAGCAACCTGGAAAACGGGAACAGTCCAGCGGGAATATTCTGCGACCTTAGCAGAGCGTTCGATTGTGTTATTCATAAGCGCCTGTTATATAAATTGGATAAGTATGGTATACGCGGCATTCCTAATGAGTGGGTAGAAAGTTTCCTTAACGACAGAAACTTTTTTATCAAAATCCGACACACCGACGCGAACTTTAACACTAGGGAGTTTTACTCCACACCTGTCCCATCAAATATACGAGTTCCGCAAGGCTCCGTACTAGGACCAATTCTTTTCCTAATCTATATTAATGATTTACACGAGAGCCTGCCTGATAATGTCTCTGCCATTATATATGCAGACGACACATCTTTGGTTATATCAGACAGCAGCAAAATACTACTTGAAAAAAAATGTAACCTGACATTAACAGAATTAAACAAATAAATATAAACTCTCTTTTCCTAAATAGCTCAAAGACGAACTATACCAGATACCATACCTCACAGAACCGTAATAATCTAGAACTTTATTTAAAAATTGGCCAAGATATTATATCGAGAACTGACACCTTCAAAATTCTAGGAATCAAGATGGACCATACCTTAAATTGGAAACCACACTGCATAGAGCTAAAGAATAAACTATCTTCCTTCTGCTATTTAATCAGAAATCTTAGAGATGCACTAACTATGGAACTCTTACTATCCTTTTATCATGCACAGGTTCATTCCAGACTCGCATATGGAATAGTCCTTTGGGGAATGTCGACCTATTCCAGAGAGGTTTTCATCAGCCAAAAAAGGATCGTCAGATGTCTCACGGGAGTCTCCCAGATGACCTCCTGTAGAGGAATATTTAAACAACTGAACATATTGGCTTTGCCAAGTATCTTCATACATGAGGTGTGCGCTTCTGTCTTCGCCAACAAACATGAATTTGTGACGAATGCGGCGGTGCATAACTTCGATACGAGAACGAAGGATAGATTCAGAGTGCCCAATACTAGGATCAAACTCCCCGTTCGTGGTAGGCCTGGAGATCTATAATAGGCTCCCTGCTGAGATCATACAGCATAAGTCCATGGATCGATTCAAAAAACACCTCAAAACGTTTCTGATTGAGGGATGTTTCTACAACTTAGAGGAATTCTATAGCTACGTCGCACGATAATAATCCTCTCTTTTGGGTGAAGATATGTAAATTTTTCTCTTATTTATGATTGTTTTATTGACTCATGTTTTGCTTTATGTTTCGTTATGTTCGTCTAATGTAATTTGGTAATTACGGCTATTGCCTAATTTATCAAATTTTTATATATACCTTTTGTGCAGCAATCCTTTCATGGATTTTTTTTTCGACGGATCCTATATATTTGTAAATATCGATGGGAATAAATATCTACTTACTTACTTACTTACTGTCGTGTTAAGTTTAGGACTCTAGATAAAATTAGAATGAGTTAGGAGCAAATTACATTTATTATAAATCTTAACAAAGCAATTCATTTGTTTTATTGAATGCAATATTCAATTATTCATCTCCCTTGCCTTGGTTGTAAGTCCTCGATTATTCTTCTTATTCCATTGTAAACTGCTTCGATTTTCTCAAGGGTATTGGAAGCGAAAGCATCTCTAATACGATTTTAAGACGATTAATTGGAAGGTAATCCATAAACTCATTGAAAATATTAAGGTAAATGTTCTGACCAAATCGTTCCTCAATGAAATATGTTCCAATTATACCGCAATGATAGGATGTAGCACGTCGAATATTCTTTATTACAATATTGGCGCTTACAATTTATTATAAAATTTGGATCTTCCTCAGACTAACATCCAGTATTTTATGAGGAAATTATTGGTCGTTGGTCGTGAAAGTCGATTCACCAGAGAAAATGGTTCTTTTATGGAAATTTCTCTCGTCCAGAATTTTGTCCATTAAAGTGAAAAAGAAATTTAACCTTCGCGAATCGTGGTTTTCTTCTAAGATGTTTATGATTTTTGTTTAAATATAACAAAACGAAATGAGGCGCTCTGGGAATGACCGAGAGGGGAAGCATAGCTTTATATAATATTATATACAGACCGTTTCTACAGAGTCGCAGTATGGTATAAACGTAAGAGCGAAAGAAAGGCCATATATTTTTCTCGTTGGCTAAACAGAGAAAGAACTTTTGCGACGTTGCTAGCTCGCGAAACAACACAGTCATCGCCACACTCTACCGGATCATTCGCTCTATAGCCTCCGACGGGAATATTTGGAATGGGTGGCAACGTTGCAAAACTTCCTTCTCTGTCATACTAACCAACTACTATTAGTTTCTCTTTAGCTCTTGTTGATTTCGGACCCTGCATTTCACTAGAATAGGTCCGTATATACGTCATGTACAGAAACGATTGGTAGCTAGCGCGGCGCTAACAATCGCCACCCCTGGAGCAGGCAATCGACAATACAAACAATTGTAACACGAGTTGCCACCAAACAGATAAAATAAATCACTTTTTTCTTTCTTTCTCCATAACGTATCATGTATTCTCTTATATACACAAAACTATAGACTACATATAAACTATAAACCATACTAATACTAATACTATACTAAACTATGATTTCATTCGAGAACTTCCATTTATATATATGATAAAAATCAATGTTTCTTATTTTTCACAGCTGATAGTTAAGAA
Organism: Cryptocephalus moraei; assembly: GCA_946251905.1. Taxonomy (NCBI): domain Eukaryota; kingdom Metazoa; phylum Arthropoda; class Insecta; order Coleoptera; family Chrysomelidae; genus Cryptocephalus; species Cryptocephalus moraei. The sequence continues at coordinate 15,085,874 of OX276465.1, read as the reverse complement.
ATTTCGTTTACGTAAATTACCACCTATTTGAAAATTTTCCCATGTTAATCTCTCATAAGGAAAAAATTGTGTAAAAACAGTTGCCATGTTTACCAAGTTCTGACCTCACACTTTCCTCACGTATTGTGAACGGTCCGCCGGAGCTTTTTAGTAATTAGCGTTATATGTCCTGGAACTCATACTTTACAGTACGACTTGAAACTCGAATTAACTATTATGATGCAGAAAAAGCTCCCCTTATTTTTCATGGGTCTGTATCTAGGTACACGTACGCTTCCCCCGTCGATAAATCATCCTATCGAAAAGTATTTAAATCGTAGATCAACTGTTGCCCATCGAGGGTAGGTCCAGGTCTGGCGGTCCGAGCGGCGGTCGGCCGACGCCGCCGCCGCCGCCGCCACCGACGAAGACGACGTCGGCGTCGGGACGCCGCGCTCAGTACACGTCGTGCAGTCGCGACGTCCGTTGACGACGCCCGGCGTCGATTTCACCCCTCGCGTTCCATGCATCATATTATTGTGTCCTGTGCACAGAAAACGGCCGATTTTCGATCGGAGCGGAGGCGCAAGTCGAGGTTGGTACCGATTTCGATTTGAGAAGAGAAGCTATTAGGTAAAGGTGAATTCAAATTATATCGTCGTCAATATCAGATGGTTAAACTTACTTCCTCTTGAGAATATGCGTTCGGAATTTGAAATGTTCTCGGTTTCATCCATAGTCACACCAACTGAATCACCCTGTTCAACCGTAGCCAAAATTAGGAAAAAGAGTAATTAAAAACTTGTCATTGTTAGATTTATACCAACACTCCACGAACCTTTCCTGAGAAATAATCCACCATATTCTTCAATCGACAGACTAAATAACCCATCGTTTCCCCGCGTTCTTAGATCCAACCTATCACAGTTTCCTAACGAAAAACCCATATATTTTACCATTTTCCAACAGATCTGTTGCTTCAAATTCGCTGCTCTTACCGGTTAAGGAAACTAAATCGTATTTAAATTCTCAAAACTTACTACTTTACACTACAACTCGACGCCGAGTGGAATAAGTCCATAAGGTTCCAATGGTTCAATCAGCAGTGTGTACTCATTTGGGAAAACCCAAATAATTCTACACATCGGTATTAGTTTTGAAATATGCAGTAGAATTAGTAGAATTAACCCAATTAGTACATCACATATTCTTTAAATAAGTGATACACCTTAGTACCAGGTGATCTAAGATGCGCTGAGAATTGGTATGTTCTCTAAGCTAACATAAGACACAAATTGCTCTAGCCGCGCAAGTCAAAGTTTTAACCACATGACAAACCGGGTTTTCCTCAATTTATAACAAATTTTGTATAATTAATATTCAGAACGTTAAACTAAACTAACCTTAAAAACTATTGCACGCGTCTCAAACACACAACTAAAGAAGTTTGCGTTACTAATGATCTCATAATTACTTAGAAAGTAGTGTAATATTATTCACATTATTACACCACTTTTGGTAACTTTTAGTTTTGCTAAATTGGTACATCAGGCTATCACGTAGACGTCAAGGTTAAATTATTAGTATTTCAGTAAATTTCTTGAGCAGCTTTGCGTATTTCTGAGGATGTACAGTCAATTCTACATTTTTGTCTTCCATTTTGCGCACGTAAGTAAGTACTTATTGAAGTTGTTCTAGGGCTGGTAGATTTTCAAGATCAAATACGAAACGTCAATGTCAGTGACGTCAGTGTAACCAACCCACGTGAAATTCCCTAGTGTAATACGAAAACATGAACAGCGAAATTTAATGAATTAATAAAGCAAAGTAGATAAAATAGTAGATTACACCCGTTTAATAAGACGTATTGTCACATTCGTTGTATTATAGCACTCCTCGCTTCGCTCGTCGTGCTTTAAAACTCTCGTGTTACAATACTTTGTCTTATTAAACTACTATAATTATATACTATTACCTTGTGTAATATTTAATCGTCGGCATATTTTTCAGTCAAATAATGTTTTTTTTCTGACGTTACAAATTTAAATTTACACTTTGAGGGACGCAACTGGAATGACTAACTGTACTTAAATCCCTTTAAAAATGTTATAACTGACACCGAACGGATATCTCGAGATAATTGAAAAAGTTTGACTCACGACATTAATAAAATATTCAAAAACCATCGGTGGGCCACCACGAAAAGTTTTAATGTCGTTCCTTCGTCGTACATGTTTATTTTTACTTAGGAATTGAGTGGGGAGGCTACCGCCGACAAATCGGAATGTCAACAAGAGTCATAAACAAATTTTAAGAAAAAGAGGAGCAACATGTTTACTAAATCAGGGTGTTATAGTTATTATGTAACACGTATTGCTTAGTAGTACTATTTACATATGGTTAATATTTTTAGGCGTTACATGCTGCTGTAGTTATGTAACATTTGGCAATTTTTAATCGACATCTAGACAACTCGATAATAAATCTAAATTTAAAGAAAAACGGCAATTTGCGATTAAGGAACAGGTTATGACATTATGCAAAAATAAATTACGCAACTTATAGCTTATTGGTAGATTTATCTAGTAGATATTGCATTCGTTAACGAAGTCGAAAAAAGAGGAATTAAAATGCGGTTTTCAGTTTTTTGGTATCTAGAGATCATACTTAATCATTTATCAAAAGTTTATATACAGACCGTTTCTAAAGAGTCGCAGGATGGAATCAACATATGTGCGAGAGAAAGGCCATATATTTCTCGTTAGCGAAACAGAGAACGACCTTTTGCGATGTTGCTAGCTCGCGAAACATTACAGTCATCCGCTCCGCACACTGTACCGCACACATCCGAAAGTATATAAAGGCGGAAACAGACTATCGTCACGTCACGTGAGTTCACGTGCTGTCACGTTAACTCACGTCACTTTGACGTAACCTCAGTCTGGTTCTAATACATTTAAATACCAAGTGAAATATTACTCCGCACTTTTTACCCGTGACGTGAGTTAACGTGACAGCATGTGAGCTCACGTGACGTGACGATAGTCTGTTTCCGCCTTAAGCGACACGCTACCGCGGTACGCGTTGACTTGGACTGCCTGCTCGGCCGGCAACGTTGCAAAACGTCCCTCTCTGTCATGCTAACGAACTACTGCTAGTTCCTCTTTTGCTCTTGTTGATTTCCCACCATGCGTTTCGATAGAAAAGCTCCGTATATATCGGATATAACGAAATTTGTCGGCAAGCTCCAGTTCGCATTTTGTGAAGAATCACAACGAAATTTGGTACAAAAATCAGTTGCCTGAAAATCTCGGTCGAGTTCGTTAATGGGCCAAATAGGTCCAGCGGTTTCAAAATGGCGGCTTGTTATTTAAAAAAAATCAAAAAAACTTTAATTTCGCGTCTGAGAGAAAAATGTTACTTAGGTTTTTTGTTGATCTTATAGAGACGAACGACTTTTGTATAAAATATTTTTTCGAGAAATGTACAGAAAAAAAGTTAATTTTTTCAAAAAAAAAATCAAAAAATTTTTATTTCGCGCCTGAGAGAAAAATGTTACTTAGGTTTTTTGTTGCCCTTATAGAGACGAATGACTTTTCCATAAAACATATCTTTGAGAAATGGATTAGTAAAATCTATTTTAATATTATACGATTCATTTTTATAATCGTTTTTTTACAGTTCTACAAAATATTTCCCCCCAGTACTCTTAATCTTCATACTGTTAATAAAATGAAATTAACCCTTGCATCGAAATTGCCTACCACTTTTGATTTACGCATTATAATAATTATTTACTGGTCCAGGAATGTCCATTAAGCACAATATCGTCTTGGGAAAAATTAATAATTCAGTAATCTATCCCCAAGTACCAGGACTGCCTGTTAGTTCCATTTTCTCTCCGCAAACAATACCCAGCACCTGTCCATGTTCCCTCGTCTAATTTGAATATCCTAAATTAATTCACGATGGATAAACAGCCCGAGAGAGTGCAAAAGTGCACAGTCTACTAATGCACGCTATTGTTATCAAAATAGATTTATAGTGCTACTAATAAAATATACGTAAGTTATTATTGAAAGAATAATTTGGATTGATTGCAATAAGTGGAAACTATAAATTGTAATAATTGGAACCGTCAATAATTGCGTATCAGACATATTAGGGACTTTACCGACAGATAGTCTCATTTTAATTATAAATTAGAGGGCTCAGCCGTGATATGATAAAAAATGCAACAGACCATGGAACTTTGAAAGATATTTATTATTTAACGCGTGCAGTAAATGCAATGTCGTAATGAATTATGACTGGTGAGTAATAATTCATCATTCAAAGGCTCGATCTTTAGCTACCACCGAAAGTTATGCAGACTTGATATGATGTGTCGTTACATAATTACGTCCGCGATCGATTTCGACGAATTCAATGCGATAAAAGCAATTTGTATGATATTCTTCTCGAATTACATTCATTCCTATTTATTGCACGAGACGTCGTCGTATCGCCTCGATATTTCTCCATAAAATTGGTATATCTTCTCCACTCGACATAAACTAGTTATCCAGAATCGATAGGAAAGTATTATCCTACACACAAACGGTTTATGGATGTAAAAGCAGTTTTACATCTTTCTCGTGAATTAAATTTAAAAAATAATACGAGGAGAATAGCCGTACCATTTACTCGCATCAAAACACATTAAACTTCGTAATTAAAAAGTGAGCGAAAAAGGAGGACGATCGTTTCGAGTCTTTCGAAATTAAGGCCGCATAATCCATCTTGGTGTTTCCAGTTAATTAATAATTTGGGGAGCGTGTGGGTCGGCTAATAAATGGAAATTTCGGGGCACGTACATTGTTGCTTCTAATTCCGAATTCCAATTTGTTTTTGCATATATTTCAGCTAATTTAATTAAATGAACTTTGCAACAACAAACTGTAAGATTTGAAAGGTTATGATATAACTAAAGAGCGGATAGTTATAAGCATTAAAAAATAAGGGAAATGACATGAGACTTAAAAAAGGCAATTCAAATAACAAAAAAAAAACAGACACGTTGCACTCTGGGAGTGCCGACAGTCGAAAGCTAGTTTTGTTTTGCGTAACTCTATAGAAGGTTAAAAACTATTGTGAGTTAATGAATGACTCGCCAACGTTTTACTTGAAGTATATCTTAGTATTATTATTTCAGTCTATAAATTCAATTTGTAATGTTATATACAGTTATGATACAATTTAATAATTTACAACATAAAGTAAGAAATCGAATAAGAAAATATATTGAAAATTGAAAACAATTGTGTAGAAACAGTTGCCATGGTTACCAAATTCTGACGTCACACTTTCCTCGCGTATTTTGTCACGTCAAAATACTCTATTGCTTGGCTTATTCAACAACCAAGCGGCGCCGTGGACGATGCATACTCACTTCAGCGCTTCCATTAAGTCCCATAGCTTCTCTACCATCGTTTATACTAGTCCTTTTTCTAGACAGTCGATTATAAGATCTCTTGTTTACATCGGTTCTAGTTTGTTTTTCTGTTAACCTCTCTTTTTGCTGCCAGGACACATCGGTTTTATGACACGGAACGTCGATTTAAGAAACATTATTGGACACAAAAACCGATACACCTCCTGGCCCACCTGCTATGCTGGTACGCGAAATCCGATTTTCAGAAAAGAAATATCAGTGTAATTTAAAAGAAACTAAAACTGCGTCTTAATAACCAGAATACTGAAAATATCGACGTGAAATCGGTTGACGAAAAGTTTATGACAAAAATAATTGTAAAATCGCTAGATAAAAAGATCACGAAAGATCACGAATCCCGAAAACACGGTTTTAAAGTATAAGTGGTAGCGGCGGCCGCGACGTCATATGGTCGGTCATCTGACGGTCGGAAATTTTGCGTATTCACCCATGCGTTTTGGCAGTATAAGAACCGCGCAGGGGCGGCGGTGGTCGTGTGGTTTAAGGCGCTGGCTTTGAGTCAGGCGGTCACTGTCGTCGTGGGTTCGAATCCCACGTAATCCATGAATGTTGTGATTGTTGCGGGAAGTGTGTAAAATGTATCCAAAATCCCGTTCCTATTCACGCCGGTAACCAGGCCGGGATATCCTGTAGGAGGGCGGGCCTAGGATACACACACCCTGAGTCGGTAGAGCACGGAGTGGATCAATTGGGGTGAGAGCCTTAGGGGGTACAACCGTGCTCGAGGACCGTGGTTCGGAGCCCACGTTAAGCTGTAGGTCCCGTCCAGTTTAGCCTTGCAGCAAAAAGGAGACGTTAACTACAATTCACACACACAGAACCGCGCATAAAGAAAGCTAGCTTTCTAAAAAGGCAACTTAAATGACTAAAAAATTTTTAACATCCTATTTTTCTAACAAAATATTCTAATTTTTGAAAGAAAAAGGTATATAATATGGAATGGGGAAAAAGGCGTATTCTAGTTTAAAACCCTTATTAGACATCTAATCGATTAAAATTAATTTACCTAAAATTGAAGGCCCAATAAAAAGGCTTCGCATAATATTAGCCAAAACATTGATTTAGATTGACCTGCATTATTAGGGCCATCGCTCAAAACTGACCTTAATAATGGCCGACTACTCCTATTATTGATTTTGAGGTTTTTCGAGTGAATGCACTAGTTAAATGCTGAGTGACATGGTATTTTTTTTGTAACATGATACCTTTATGTTTTATATCGTTCCAATGCTAGTAAATGTATGAGGGGAGTATTAAACAGCTTCTGCAGAAACTGTTTTGTAGGTGCAAGATACACGGATTATAGATTCTCGTTGTATTGTAACGTTCATTTTAATTTATTTACACTGTCCTAATTATACACTACACACTACTTATTTTATCTTAACTATTTCCTAGCTAATTAATTTATATCACACTCTTAATTATGAATTTATTTATACGCTCTCGCTTGTCCGTTTATCGCACTGTTTACTCTTTCGCGGCTTCACGTCTAATCTCCTCCCTTCGACCGCAAGCACGCTTATATACATATCTCAATTGCATTCGCGATGGTTCCTGAAATAACTCGATCCCTCTTTTCCCTAATAATGTTTATGTAGAAACGTCCAGAAGGTAATTAATCATTCTTTCCTGAATAAGATGTTGCGGGAACGTTGGGAATGTTTTTTTTTTATTGCCCACTTAACGGAGCGCTTTGAAGTAGCCGCCGAGGTCCGATAAGAGTAAACTCGTTGCGCGCTGCTGTTTACGTTTCGCGTTACAGTATCATAGTTGGGTAAGTTCCCAGGGAACTGAAAATGTTTCTTCACATTTTATACTCAAAAATCAAAAATATTTTTTTTTAAACTGGGTGGTTCCAAATACCATGAACAATTTGTAAACCTCGAAAGTGATTGGAAGGGACGGATGCGAATTGGGCGACAAAATATATAGTTTACCTTCATACGCAGTAAGGTCGTTTTATTTCTACTTCTACTACTTTTTATTTTAAGACAAAGTCTTGTTTTTTCAAAGCTGTTGCCTAAGTTGTGACTCCGATGACCAGCTTTCGTACCATCGTTTGGGGGGGTCTTCCTGGAGGTCTACGGTTGGTTGGTTTCTCCTCTTTTGCAATTTTTGGTGATAACAGCCATCCTGCCGACGTGGTCTCTCCATGCTCGTCTTCTTATTCTGGACCATATTACAATGTCTGGAATGTCACATTGTGTTCTTATATTGCTGCTTCTCACTCTGCCTCTAAGCGTTTTGCCTGTAATGGTTTTAGCGTCTTCATTTCGGTTGTTCTTAGCAGTTGCTTAGTAGCAGCTGTTTCTGCTCGTGTTTCTGTGGCGTAGGTCATAATATGTCTTACACACGTCTTGTAAATTCGCGTTTTGCCTTTAATACTCATGTGTTTGTTTCTCCATATTACGTCCCGTAGGTATCCTGATACCCTAGCTGCCGCTATTGTTTGTGTTCGGACTTCTTCCTTCAGGTTTCTGTTACTTGTGATATTAACGCCTAGGTAATTGAATGCATGACCTGTCCTATACTTTTATTGTAGATCGCTAACTTACACCTTCTCGGTTCTCTTGATGTTGTCAGAAACTTCATTTTCTGGACAGAGATCAGCATGTTTAATTCCTTTGCTACCCTTTCGAATCTATAAAGTAGTTTCTGCAGATTGTCCTCATATTCCGATATTATCACCGCGTCGTCAGCATAGCAAATTATTTTAAATCCTTTCTTGCCCAGTTTATATCCTTTCCCTGCAGGTTTTACTTCCACGATGAGTATTGGGCTAAGACTATCCTCTTGCCTGATTCCTGTTGAGACTGGTATCTTGTTGGAAAGCTTATTATTTGCTGTTATAAAGGTGTTATTTCCGATGTTCATTTCTTGAATGATATCAATTGTTTTGGGATTCAAGTTCCTCTCCTTTAATAATTTCAGAACATCGCAGAGTCTAACCCTATCAAAATCTTGCGTGAGGTCAATAAAGCACATAGAGGAAATTTTGTTGTACTCAATGGCTTTTTCCACTATTTGTCTTAAAATGAAAAGGTGGTTTTATTGTACAGGTATTTTCGACTCAAAAGAGATTTTAAAAGGCAAGGGAATAGGCAAATGACGGGAGATCCCATCTTTATCACGAAAATATTAAAGGGCAAGAGGGCAAGGACAATGGTATTAAAGGGAGAGGGCAAGGAAAATGGCTACGGTCAAGGGAATACGAAAATTACTGTCGCCCAGTTCGCCTGTCGGATTAAGTCAGTCCCGAGATCCTTTCGCCCAATTTACCTACTCAATAAATATGCTCAGGAACTTTTCGCCCAATTTGCGCCGGCCGATTGGAAGAGTTGCAATTTGTATGTGTATTGTGCATTTCGTACCGGCGAAAAGTGCAAGGAGGACGTTCGCATGACCTTCCCCATCCGTATAGAAATTTCAAATGCCTTCCATAACGTTTATAGCATCTCTAAATAAACTTTTACGTCACCACCGTAATTCCGTCCACGTAGATCGGAATCCCGCCGCCACTACTACGTCACTAATTTATATTCTGGCGAATACGTGTTCCGTGACCCGTAATTTTTGCCGTTCCGTCTGTTATGGTTTTTCCCTCCCCGTCGAGGGGAAGGCGGACTAATTTTATCACATGCGTCGGGAGCACTTGTTTAAAACACTAATCCGATTTCGATCGTCGGTTTTGGCGGCTCCGTATTTTCACAGGGCGTTAATGAAAAAATTGAATTTTGTTTGTCGTGGCGTCGCTTAATTCCATAATCGAATGTGAGTGCGTGCGCGCGCGTTTGTGTGTGTGTGTGTGTGTGTGTGTGTGTGTGTGTGTGTGTGTGTGTGTGTGTGTGTGTGTGTGTGTTTGTGTGTGTGTGTGTGTGTGTGTGTGTGTGTGTGTGTGTGTGTGTGTGTGTGTGTGTGTGTGTGTGTGTGTGTGTGTGTGTGTGTGTGTGTGTGTGTGTGTGTGTGTGTGTGTGTGTGTGTGTGTGTGTTTGTGCCTTCTGGAGCGGCACAAACGAAAAGAGTATTAAACGTGATTAGGATCGGCCGTTCCCACGGAAAAAGATTGCCGGCCGCATTCATCATCGTCTCGTTTCATTTTCATAATAGGACGCTTGAATTTTCATCCCCTAAGGCGTGTACGTATTTCGAGTTTATTAAAACGGACCTAAACGTTCGATCTGATAACCCGAGGGGGCGGATATACCATCGACCAGCGAGGCGAAGGGGGCGATCGAATTTTTATTTTTGACGACCCACATATGACTATACAGATGGATACCATTGGGTCGTTCGAAAGTTATGGACCAACCAATAGAGATTTTTCTGCACACTAAAATTTAGACGGTCGAAACCTATATCTTCTTTTTAGTGTGCCTTGCCTTTTCTAGACGTTGGCGATTACAGTAGCCCATCTAACTCTATCAACTGCAACACGGAATAATTCTTCTTCTTCTACTGCCACTATTCCACTAATCCACTATTGTTGGATGTTGGCGACCATATTTCCATATATTTCTCTGTCGGTTGCTGTGTGGACCAACTCTCCTATCGTTCTTAACCCCGTCCAATCTCTTATATTTCTTAACCATGACATTTGCTTTCTGCCCATCCCTCGCTTCCCCTCTATTTTTCCTTCGAGAATAAGTTGCAGCAGTTGATATTTTGAGTTTCGTCCAAAACAGTTATGTTTCGTTATGTCCAAAATACGATGTTTTCTTCTTTTTGACATTAAGCATTAACTCACGGTCTCTGCCGATTCTTCTTAGAATTTCATCGTTGGTTACTCTGTCTGTCCATGGCACCTGTAGCATTCTACGATACATCCACATTTCAAACGCTTCTATTTTGTTGACGGAAGATGATTTCAATGTCCAGGTCTCTGCACCGTACAGCAACACCGACCATACATAACATTTGGCATAACGTAATCTTAGCGTTAATTTAATGTCACGACTAGTTAGCACTGTTTTAAATTTAAAAAAGTAATTTCGAGCTGCTTCAATTTTGCATTTAATCTCTTTGTCATTATCCCAATCTTCATGCAACCAGCTTCCTAGATATTTATATTGTGCTACACGTTCTAAAGTTTGGCCGTCTGCTATTAATCTTGCATTGTTGTATGGGAGTTTACGTCTGCTTACTATCATGAATTTTGTTTTATTGCTATTTATTTTAAGACCTTAACTTGTACCAATACGGTTCAGCTCATCGATCATTTGTTGAAGATCTTCAATATTATCTGCAATTAAGATAGAGTCATCTGCATATCTAATGTTGATTATACATACTCCATTTACCTTAATTGCAACAGTTATATTATCCATGATTTCCTTAAAGATGGTTTCCGAATAAAGATTAAATAGTAGAGGTGATATGCAACCTTGTCTTACGCCTCTACATATTACAATATCTTCAGTTGTAAAGTCATTTGTTTTCATATGAGCCGATGCCAGTACAGATTCTGTACACAACGGATGTCTTTGTCATCTAAGTCTGCTTTTTTTAATATATCAATTAGTTTATCATGCCTTACTTTGTCAAAGGCCTTTTCAAAGTCCACAAAACATATGAAGACATCTTACGGAATAATTCGCATGATGTCATATTTGTCCACTGGCGTAAGGAATTTCCTCTCCTGTTAGGCCTTCCTTTACCGTTTATTTTGCCCTCGATTATGAGTTGTAGCGTTCGGCATTTGTGACTGCTCAATATGTATCTAAAATAGCCTGCTTTTCTTCTTTTCACTGTGTGGATTACATTCAGATCTTTCTCCATCCGGAATGTTGGTTATGTGACTTGTCCAGGGAATCCTCAACGTCCTGCTTTAGCACCACATTTCATAGGCCTCGACTCTCCTCTGTGTTGTTTCTGTAAGAGTCCAGGTTTCCACTCCATAAAGTAATATGGAGAAAACATGGCACCTCAAAGCAGGAACTCTAGTCTTTAGGTTTAGTTTTAGGTTGCATAATACAAACTGATTAAGAAATACTGTTTAAGTTGGCAATTCTACCTGGAGGATTTTTTTAGGCTCTCGAAGACATTAATTAACATCCGAGGAGAAATATTTGCAACTTGCTCGATAATGGCAGCTTCCAGTTCTTCAGGTGTATGTAGAACATTACTGAACACCTTGTTTTTATGGTGCCCAAAGAAACAAAAGTCTAGAGGTGTCAGGTCTGGTGACCTACTTGGCCAGATTCCCGTACTTATGACTCGAGCCGAATTAGCCATTTTCGCGCTCTTCTACGGTTAATTGGGCAACGAATGGCTGGAGAATGTGCTGAATGTATCGGTTAGAATTAACTGTGAAGTTAAAAAACACAGGGCTAATTACTCTCTGCCGCGATACAGCCAGCCAAACACCAACTTTAGTAAGATATAAAGTTGTTGTTCTAGCAGCATGTGGATTTTCACCAGACCAAATTCTGCAATTTTGAGAATTAACATAGCCATTGAGATGGAACCAGGCTTCATCGGAAAAAAAGGTTTTGTCCAGGATGTTATCATTGTTCATTTCCTGATTGAACCAGTTACAGACCAGGACGCGTTGTGGACGATCAGGAGGATTTAGGGGTTGGACCATCGAAAATTTGTACGGGTGGTATTTCAATTTGCTCTTCAACACAGTGGAACAACTTCCACATGATAAACCTGTAATGTCACGAAACGGAATACGGGAAATTGGGAAGAAGTGGAAATTGGTGAACTTTTGATAAGGATCAAACCTTCTTGGTGGGAACGCTTCCTAACCGATTTGCGAGGACTTTGTTGCAGTCGGGCTCTGACGTCTTGAACCACATTTTCAGTGAGTACGGAGGGTCTACCAGTTGGCTTTCCTTTCTTCACATTGCCTGTATTCAAATATCGTTGAACTACGCGATTGCAGTGTTGTTTGAAAACGTCGATAGTGAACACAACTTCAGGAAACATTTCTTGAAATTGGTGCAAAGTGGATTCCAAGGAGTATTGCCATCCAGAAATGGGGTCATGAACTGCACTCCGAAAATAAGCCATGTCAATAAAAATATCCCGATCTAATGTAAATAGTACCATTTTTATATTTTTATAATAAAAATTTGAATCGCTGCTCAAGTGTCCATGCTGTCACTGTTAAACGTCGAAGTAGCTGTCAAGCAACCGGAAGTGGTTCCAGTTCTACCATTTTAAAGTAAAATTTAGGATTGCCCACTTAAACAGGATTTCTTGATCACGTTGTATATTGCGCACTTTATTAAAAATTGCTCTTGCTTCCTCAACTCGAGACTCCATTTCGATAGAGTGATCCCAAGCATGATAGCAAATATGTGAACTCTTTGCAATGCTTCCCACTGATCTTTATTTCGACCTTGGCATGTGGATTCTTGCTGACCACCATCGTTTTAGTTTTATTTATGTTGAGTTTCATTCCATAGTCTTCACACGTGGACGTCACTCGATTCATAAGCCTCTTCAAAATTTCTTCGTTCCGGCACAATATCACCGTATCATCTGCGTAACGTAGATTATTTAGGATTTCACCCTTAATAACCACCCCATCTTTTGTGTTGTCCACAGCTTCTCTAAATATTCTCTTCTTTATGGCAATGGGCTCTGTAGTGTGGTGTTCTATTTTTATTTAAGCTATTTGGTCTCAGTACAAATTTGTTACAATGCTGAGATGGGCTGCATCAATACCACAAGACATCAAAGTTTCTATCAATACCTCGTGGTTCACCAAGTCAAATGCTCTGCTAAAATCTATGAAACCATGGTAAACTTCTGTGTTGACATCCCTACATCTTCAATGAGTACTTGGACAGAGAATAATGCTTCTCTTGTCACTAATTCTTCTTTAAAACCAAATTGAGATTCTCCCGTGCGTTCTTCAAGTCGGTAGTATATGCGACCATGTGAAACAACTTTAAAACATGGCCCATCATCCCTCGCATTTTCCTGAGTTATGCTTCTTGGGTAATTATATAAAAATTGACGTCTTCCAGTGCCGCGGTATTATATATGTGCTATTATATATGGTGTTAACGAATACAACTCTCTTGGGCTGCATTTGGAAAACTCTCATACATATTGAGAAATAACGATATTCCCATAAACCTACGACGTCAAGTTTTCAACGCCTGCGTTCTACCTGTTGCGACATACGGAATGGAAACGATTGCTATCACCCAAACAAGTGCCAACAGATTCCGAGTAATGGAGAGGGCAATGGAAAGGTCAATGCTTGGTATCAGTCTAAGAGACAAGATAAGAAATGATGAAATCCGGAGAAGAACTAAGGTTAAAGATATAGTCGAGAAAATCGCAGAACTGAAGTGGCAGTGGGCGGGTCATGTCGCAAGACAGAAGGACGAGAGATGGACGCCAAAAATAGTGCAATGGAGACCAAGGGAAACGAAACGGAGTAGAGGCAGACCTCCACTACGGTGGGCAGATGATATAAGAACTCTAGCAGGTGTAAATTGGTACCAGAAAGCTCAGGACAGAAATCAGTGAAAGGAGCTAGGAAAGGCCTATGTTCAGGAGTGGACGAGTAACGGCTGTAGAAGAAGAAGAAGAAGATATGGTGTTAAATATATCCTGTATATCCTCTATATAATCGTTAGTAAAAAGCTTGACAATCTCAGCCTGTTAATCATCCTTGCCATTTGCTTTTCTATCCTTTTGTTGCCTGAGTAACCTCTTCTTTTGTAATTGGTAAAGCTTCAACGTCAGACACGACTTCCTTGTCTTTTCGTTGGTCATCCTTGAATACTTCTCCCTGATATTCCTTCCATCTTTGAAGTCTTTCTTCGATATATTGGCCTTCCATTGTTATCTTCTATTGTACCAAGGTGTTTTCGCTTTTGTATGCCTGTTACCTATTACCTCCTTTATTTCTTATGTAAGTTAAACGTGTCGTGTTTATCCTCAACTTCTTCAATTTCGTCACATTTGTTATTAAGCCAGACCTCTTTCTCTTTTTTTATTCCTTTTTTAATCCTGCGATGAATTTGTATATAAATTTTGTTGTATCTTAATTTCGATGTTGTCAATGATGATGATGATGTCGATGAATATTTCACATCTTAGATTTCTTTAAATATCTCAAATTTAGCCCAAATTCTCCGAGCTATTGTTATGTCATGAGTGTCATTATTGCTAGACAAGCACGATTAGTTGACTGCCGGTTTTGCGGATGGGGATGTAGTGTTTACAGTTTTCATGCAACGCCATAAGATAATCCATAAGGACACTGTGATTAAATGCTCCGAACAGTTTTTGTTGTCCTGACGTAAGTAGAAATTTCGTTTTTGTCTTCGGCCGAGGATATATACGACACATCACTCCTCTTTGCTTGTAATTACCAAAGCCTGATGGATGTGTCAATGGTTTAAATCGCCTTCCCATGTTTTTATTGATTTTGCGTTCCCTGAACTAAATAGGACTAATAAATCCTTTGGCATTGTCGCTAAATTCGTCATTCGAGCAACTCTTGCTCAAAACACGAGCTCTGCAATGCCAGCTTCTAATACAGCTCTTAGTTTCTTTATACAGGGTGTGTTGAAATAACCGGAATTCATTTATGGAGAAGTCACGTTACATGCATACAAGAATAAGAAAAAATGAACGGTAAATTGCAATAAAAAATGTTTGAAGAGAAGTTTAAAGACCGGAGTGGATGTCATAAAAGTTTCATGTTCAAATTACATAAACTTCGGTACTTAAAGTTAACACCTTCAATAAGGAAGTATAACGCTGACGGATTGATAACATATTGCAGAATGGATTTTGAAGAGGCTTTGCAAGGACATAAACATTTTATAGGGGCATTAAGTAGTGAAGGTACCTGAGTGCTTCTTACGTCGTCAGATGAGAATATCTCGGAAAGGCTTCCAGAGAATGGATAATTCAGCAAATAAACGTTAATCTATCTTTTGCGACGTAACACTTTTGGGACATTATAATTTAGAATATTCCCATTCAGGTCGAAAAAATCCTGAAACGTGTCGCGGGACACGCGTTAGGAACTTTAGTTCCTTTTAATTAATAACCAATTTTTTTTAATTATTTCTTAATGAAACTTTGTAATGTTTAACGTGAAACAGCAACAGTAAGACGGGCATTGCATATAATACACAGCATTGGTTCTATAAGTAAGGCAATGGAATATCGTTCCACGGCTCGGTGCGTCAAGCGCGTGGTCTCTCTCTGTCTCTGTCTCTGTCTCTCTCTCTCTATATATATCTGTCTCTGTCTCTCTCTCTCCCCCACTCTCCCTCACCCCCCCCTCTCTCACCCATTCTCTCCCACTCTCTCCCTCACCCCTCCACTCTCTCCCACCCACTCCCCACCGAGCAACTACGAACGCTGCCGAGCCGCTACGAACACTGCCGAGGTAACGCTTTCCGGTAACGCATTCCATTTAACGGTCAGATTTTTTGCGGCGCGACCACCTTCGCTCCCCAATCCCTGGCAAAAGGAACTAAAGTTCCAAAACTTAATAATTGTCGAAGATCGAATTTTACTTTCAATCTAGATCCTCAGATTTGTAATAACTGTTGCAAAAATGTTCGAGATTTAATAAAAAGAACTTCCAAGTATTTTACCGGATTCTGATCGTTTTCCGTCTCCATTCGCCTTTAATAAGAAAAATATCAATAAACCCCCAAGTCTACCTAACCTCGCGTCCCCTTCTCCTTCAATCACTGTCAGTAATAATGTCGCACGTGTCAGCAGTTAGAACTTGGTAATGTCACAAAAAACTTTTACACAATAAATTCGCAACAGCCCTACAACATATCAACCGGGAATCCCTTTGTGCTTCCTTCCTTCCTGCCGCTGTTTTCGCTGATTTTTTTATAGCCGCACCGGATAAAATTTCAGACAAACATCAGGATTTATTTTCCAGCCGATGACGGCGTAAACACTTCACCACAACAACGAAATAAGACCGGAACTATAACGTTTTCGGGGGGTTTTGTTCCGTAATGGACGATCGCAGGGAGGAAAAAAGAGCCGGCTGCTAATTGAAATGTATTACTTGTTGTGTTCCGCGGAACGAATCTGGCACGCCGGATTTAGAATCGCGAGCATTTTCTGTTCACTTTTTACGATCTGCACAAAACGCCCAACTTACAGGAAAGCCGAGAACGTATTAACGCAAATTGATAAGAAAGTTGAAAGTATACGAAGGTAAACCTTATGGCGAAAGATTACAGAAGAGACTACAGAGAGGAGATCTATAAGAGATCTACAAAAGACGATCTACAGAAGGGAAGGGAAATGTTTTCAAAACAATATTGTTGAGATTGGAATGGAAGCAGATAAGAATCTTTCAGTGCTTACCCCATAACTTCGTTACAAACACCAAAAGAGTCGTGCTAATTTTGGAAGTTTGGCATGTAACATGGATTATGGTGATTTTTAAAGTTGATATAGATATAAATCTAATTAACCATATGTATAGAAATTGTAATTATTTTTATAGATAAAGACCTAATAATCCAAGACCCATCTTTTGACGGGGATGTAAGAGGTAACCGCAATGTTTTTACATGAGTACCTCGGTAATAATGCCTACTATAACACTTGCGGTGAGAATAATCCATGTTGCCATATACAACGCACAAAATAGTATACCGAAACAAATGCAACCTTGCAATACGGTTTGTAATTGTAACCATGCCAGGGTTTTTGTTGTGCTTTTGGCAACATCCTACAAATTCGTTCCTTCCCTCTGTCAAATCTTAGAACGTTGCCATGCCTTATTCTTTCTCTCTATTCCTCTCGCTGTTAACGAATGCTCAAACGACGTGACGTCAGTACAGGTGGCAACGCTGTGGCTACGTCGTTCTCCCTCGTGAATGACATTGGCGGGTTCCAAAATTTTCCAAGATTTATCCGTGACAAATCACAGAACAGCTCTAATTGAAGGGCTTTCTACCGGGATTAAATCACCGTCGGGTAAAGGGCGCAGGTTGATAATAAAGTCACGTTGATAATAACGCATATCGGAAGTGACTCGGATTTTGTGTCGGGCGGGCTAAACGTTTTCGAATCACGAAAAACCGGTGATTATCACGAGGCCATGAATTCGGGCGTATTTGAAACGTGGTTCAAATCTGTTCTTCCGCGCTTGGAACCTGGTTCGGTTATTGTAATGGATAATGTGCCTTATCACAGTCGTCGCGCAGAACCACTTCCTACATAAGCGTGGAAAAAAGGTGAAATATTCGATTGGTTGCGATCAAAAAATTTAGCTTGCGACGCTAACTTGTTTAAACCGGAATTGCTTCGAATCGCTCGACAACATAAACAAAATTATTTGAAATTAGTCGTGGATGAAATCGCAAGGGAAAGAGGATTTATGGTTTTAAGATTACCACCGTATCACTGTGAGTTAAATCTGATCGAATTAATTTGGGCGCAGATAAAAGGTGAAGTCGCTAGAAAAAACGTCACATTTAAAATATCGGATGTCGAAATTCTTTTAGGAATGCAGTAAGTGCTGTTACAGCTGATGCTTGGACAAAATGTATCCAACACGTATTGTTAAAGAAGAAGAAAAATTCTGGGAATTGGACCCACGAATAGAAAAGGTACGATCAGAGTGCGAGCGACCGGCGACGCGACGCGATAGCGATGCGACGTGCGACGCCGCAGAACGGATCAATATTGTGTAACCAAATGCAAACGTTCGGAGTGATAGCGACCAGCGATGCGACGTGGCAACGACGAGCTTAGCGACAGCCGAACGTCGCTGTCTCATCGCTATCGCGTCGCGTCGCCCGTCGCTCGCACTCTGATCGTACCTAAAGAGTAATAGAACCTCTTATCATTACTCTTGGTGATGACAGCAGTTCTGATTAAACTTCAAGTTCAGGGTATTCTCTGGAAAATGATTTATCTTAAAACAACTACGTACACAGACAACGTACTTTAAAATGTTTTTGTCACCTTCAATTTACCTTATATGTTTCATGTTTAATTTGTTTTGTTTTTCGTTTTACATGAGAACGCAGTGTAGTTATTAATTTTATAAATATTATATTTATTTTTTTGAGAATTTATTTATTTTATTAATCATTTATTTATTTTGTTAATAATTTGTTTGTTTTATAATTTGTTATAATATGTTCTGTTAAGAATTTATTTTATTTGGGTTGTATGGCTCCAGGCGAGTCGTCCCTTTTAAAAATGATAACGCGCCAGGGTAATACCTCATAGGTGGTGTGGAAATTTACCAGTTAACCTTCTTCTTAAGGATTCTTCTATATACCCATAATCGGAATGATTCCAATTTCTTTCATTGATTTTCGACGATAAATTTTGTAATAAGTTTCATTCATAGTAAGCAATATTTTACCCGCCACTGGAATCGGTTTCCCCTTTCCCCTGTCCGCCGCGCAGCTCTATCATCTCTGGCTGGGGGAAATTGATATGGCAACATGGTTTAGTCTCACGGTGGGTGGATTTTGACTTTAGAATAAGGATTGACTTATCCTCCAAAGCGCAGAGGTCGGGAAAATTGTTTAAAATGCAACAATTTAAAAAAAATGGAAAAACGCGTTTTTTCCGAATTGTTTTGCTTCTAACTTTTTAAGCATTGAATTTAGAAAAAAGTTGAAGAGAGAAAAAAGTTGCAGAATTGCCTTTTACATAATACCGCATAGGTTAGAAATTCAAAGATTTATTACCGGTTTTGGAAAAAAGCAACAAACAAAAAAAATCGGCCAAGAAAAGTGGTTTTTTAATTTAATATTTTAGGCACTTTAAAATAGAGTTAGGACTTCCATATCACAAGTAGAAAATCTTGAAGCTATAATAAAAGAATCCTGCAAATTTCGTTTCGATCGGATTATTAGATTTTGCACAATAATTTTGCAATCCAGAAAAATCGAAAAATATTTTCAAAATTGTTTAAAACTTTTTCCCACTGTTGGATTTTAACAAAACTGGCTGAGCATATATAAGAAGTAACACGCTTTCATGTGCTTTTTTCAGCATTAAAAAATATTTATTAGAACGGTCACAATCATTGTTCAAAGTTGGTGTCAAATTTATAAATTTGTCAAAATTCGTAGCGAGAAAATTTTTTTAATGTAAATTTCAATCTTTTTAATGTAAATTTCGACAAAAATATTATACTGGTTACTGTGAGAAACAATTATTTCTTAAGCTATAACAAAAAAATTTTATTAACCATTATTAACCATTTTATTAAACACTAATTAACTTTGAGGTGTTATATCTCAGAAACTAATGAACAAAATAGCAACTTATTATATATAAAAAGAAGCGTCTTTCCGAGTACTTTCCGGCAATGTTTTCAGAATCTCATTTAACAAAAAATTCGCCGGGATAATCTATTTGTTTATAAGCAAAAAAAAGACATTAACTTTAAACAATGACTGTGACCGTACTTATAAATATTTTTTAATTCTGGAAAGAGCACATGAAAGCCAGTTTTGTTAAAATCGAATTGTGGAAAAAAATGTTAAACAATTTTCAATATTTTTCGTTTTTTCTGGTTTGCAAAATTATTGTGCAAAATCTAATAAACAGATCGAAACGAAATTTACAGGATTATTTTATTATAACTTCAAGATTGTCTACCTGTAATATGGAAGTCGTAACTCTATTTTAAAGTGTCTAAAATAATAAATTAAGAAATCACTTTTAAGATGTTTTAATCCGCGGCCTATTCAATTTTGCCGTATAAAGTGACGTTTTATATGATTAAAATTGTTTTCGTCGTTGTCAAGGTTGAAGTTGTCATCTGTCAAATTTTCTCTTCCAAATTGGACTTACTCCGCTAAACGTCAGTTTATATATGGCAAAATTGAGTAAAACATTGTAATACACTCGCGGATACAATGAAAGTTTAACTCGCGATATTAAGACGCTTGCGGCTGCGGCGCGCGTGCGATTAAACATATCGCTCGTTAAACGTTCATGTTATCCACTTGTATAATAAACAACTATTATAGTACCATTTAAACATTATGTATATATATACGTGAAAATTTGGGTACATTCAGTTGTGAAACTGTGGCCAAAGGGTTCAAGCGTAATATTCATGTAAATTTTCCACTTTGTATTTTAACCATACCATGCCTTATTGTATGCAATTTTAAATTGATAAGCAAAGTCAACGTGTGAGAAAATGTACAATTTAAACAATTTCCAGAACTGGAACAACACATGTTTTTCACTGAAAAATAATTATGAGGATGGATTATATTGATTATATTCCATTCTCAGTACAAACAGTGTTTCAGAAAATACGAAAAATTCAATACTCTCGTATTGAAATTTTGTACAATGGTCTCTTTTGAGAGCAACAAATACATTTTTATATAAGTCATATATTTATATAAAGGGCAACTCAACTCGAAGAAAATAATACATATACTAATTAGTAAGATTTTAATTGGTACGCTGGCACTTCTTTACTCGAGTATTCCAATTATACACAAAATGTGCCCAACATTTATTCCATAAAAGTTTCTGTATAACGTGGAAACTTTAATATTTACGTTCCATAATGATCGTCGGTTTTGAATTCTCTCCAGGAAGCCGTTTAACAGATATCCACGAAAAAAAAATAAAACCCCCAATAAATGTCGTTCATAATTTATCGCAGTTTGTGTCCCGCTTTCGAAATTTGAAACCGCAGGCAGTAAATTATTAAAAATTATTCGATTTGTTAAAAACATCCACAGAACACGTGAATCGAGTATATTTTTTGAAGGAGTAGGTACGCCGTCAGCATAAAACCGTCCCGGCCACCGGATTAAACATACAAATTTCCCTTTAGATATCATTTATGGGAATATCCCGGAGGAACTGCAGGTTCGGTCGCAATAAGCCGAATTTTCCAACGAAGCGAGCTTTATGAAATTCGCCTTCCTCCCCACATAGAAGTTATGCATCATACTTTGACCTATTGTGTATGCAATAACGCCGCGCCCGTACATACAATTTAATTAAAAATAATTTATCGATAAAAACTGCGAGCCATCGTCTCGACTTTTCCCGCGATAATAATTAAAAAGTTGGTGGTATAATGGGAATTATAGCGGAAGTGGATAGCGCCGTTGGAGTTTATGCTCGGTTATTTTCCAGCACGTGTTATAAAATACGTTTGAGGGGAAAAAGCCCAGAGAAACAACAAGAGCACATCACAGGAAATTTAAAAAAAAACGAATGACAGCTCCATACTAGAAGAAAAATAGTGATTGTCCAGTTTTTATGTTAATTACATTGAATATATATGTAAAGTTGGCGGGCGACCCTTCTCAGGTCGGCAAAACAAAATAGTGGAGATTTTGTGTCTTTTTTGTAGCTTTCTTTAGCGACAAAACGAATTTTGTACTGCTTGTTCAAAATGTGATGAGGTAAAATTCCAAGAAAACGCGTAGCTACCTTTGTCGGTATCCGACAATCGACGAATTATGAGCAGCGTTAGAAAGTCATTGACGGCGCTGTCCTAGCACTTACCATATTAGCTTTTGCGTGCATTCGACATTGACAATAATGTCGAAATCTTTAAGGCACGCCTCTGTCGCGGTATATTGTTACAGTAGTTCCGATAAGAAGGGGTTTATTGGCTTAGTAGGTTCTTGGAATTCTAACTCATCAGATATCGAACGGGCTGTAGCTTTTGACCAGCCGGAGCTACAAAAGGTGGGCTAACTTAAACTTAAGTTAGCGGCCACCGCTTTAACTCATACACGGAATGTAATGGTTTGCGCAGGAATTCGTGTCATTAGAAGTACTTGAAAGTCCCGGGGTCAAAAAATTTTTTGGACACATTAGGCCAATTTTGGCCAAAAATGACGAGATGTTCAATCATCACCCGATGTTCAATTTCATGATATAGTAGCAATCTTCAGAATCATTTAGCACTGGAAAACCTTCTGTTAATTGGCCGAAAAATCGGACAAAAATGGCCAGAAATGGCCAAATATTCGGAAATGACTTAGTTCATCCAAAACATGGGAAATTCTGTATATACGTCTACAGGTCGAATATGTGGTACATAGAGAGTTCAGAAACGCTAGCGGGAGGTCAATCAAAAATGTCCAGAAATTGCCAAAAATTCTAAAATGACTTATTTAGGCCAAAATGTGCTAACTCCTGTATACACTTCTACAGTTAGAAAAAGTGGGCCCCGGAATTTTCACACACACTATCGCAGGATCCAATAGACCCTTCTAGTCACTAGAATTCACCTGAGATGTGGGCCTGTGGAGCTACAAGTTGTAAAATGGCTTATTTCTGCCAAAACGTGCTAAATCCTGTATATACTTCTACAGTTCGAACAAGTGGGCCCCGGAATTTTCAGACACACTATCGCAGGATCCAATAGACTCTTCTAGTCACTAGAATTCGCCTGAGACTGCGGGCCTGTGGAACTACAAATTTTAAAATGACTTATTTCGGCCAAAACGTGCTATATCCTGTATATACTTCTACAGTTCGAAAATGTGGGCCTCGGAAGTTTCAGACACACTATGGCAGTATCCAGTCGACCCTTCTAGTCACTAGAATTCACCTGAGATGCGAGCCTGTGGAGCTACAAATTGTAAAATGACTTATTTCAGCCAAAACGTGCTAAATCCTGTATATACTTCTACAGTTCGAAAATGTGGGACCCGGAATTTTCAAACACACTATGAGAGCATCCAATGGACCCTTCTAGCCACTGGAATTCACTTGAGCCTGCGGGCCTGTGGAGCTACAAATTGTAAAATGACTTATTTCGGCCAAAACGTGCTAAATCCTGTATATACTTCTACAGTTCGAAAATGTGGGGCCGGTATTTTCAGACACGCTATGGCAGGATCCAATGGTTCCTTCTAGCTACTAAAATTCACCTGAGACTGCGCGCCTGTGGAGCTACACATTCTAAAATGCCTTATTTTGGCCAAAACGTGCTAAATCCTGTATATACTTCTACAGTTCGAAAATGTGGACGCCGGAATTTTTAGACACACTATGGCAGGGTCAGATGGACCCTTTTAGTCACTAGAATTCACCTGAGAATGCGGGCCTGTGGAGCTACTAATTCTAAAATGACTTATTTCGGCCAAAACGTGCTAAATCCTGTATATACTTCTACAGTTCGAAAATATGGGACCCGGAATTTTCAGACACACTATAGGAGCATCCAATGGACACTTCTAGCCACTGGAATTCACCTGTGACTGTAGGCCTGTGAAGCTACAAATTCTAAAATGACTTATTTCTGCCAAAAAGTGTTAAATCCTGTATATACTTCTACAGTTCGAAAATGTGGTAGCCGGAATTTTTAGACACACTATGGGAGGATCCAGTGGACCCTTCTAGCCCCTGGAATTCACCTGAGACAGCCGACCTGTGGAGCTACAAATGGTAAAATGACTTATTTCGGCCAAAACGTGCTAAATCCTGTATATACTTCTACAGTTCGAAAAAGTGGGCCCAGGAATTTTCAGACACACTATGGGAGCATCCAATGGACCCTTCTAGCCACTGGAATTCACCTGAGACTGCGGGCCTGTGGAGCTACAAATTGTAAAATGACTTATTTCGGCCAAAACGTGCTAAATCCTGTATATACTTCTACAGTTCGAAAATGTGGGACCCGGAATTTTCAAACACACTATGAGAGCATCCAATGGACCCTTCTAGCCACTGGAATTCACTTGAGGCTGCGGGCCTGTGGAGCTACAAATTGTAAAATGACTTATTTCGGCCAAAACGTGCTAAATCCTGTATATACTTCTACAGTTCGAAAATGTGGCCCCCGGAATTTTCAAACACACTATGGGAGCATCCAATGGACCCTTCCAGTCACTGGAATTCACCTAAGACTGCAGGCCTGTGGAGCTGTGAATTCCGGGACCCACATTTTCAAACTGTAGAAGTATATACAGGATTTAGCACGTTTTGGCGGAAATAAGTCATTTTAGAATTTTTGGCCATTTCTGGCCATTTTTGATTGACCCCCTGCTAGCGTTTCTGAACTCTCTATGTACCACATGTTCGACCTGTAGACGTATATTCAGGTTTTCCCATGTATTGGCTGAACTAAGTCAATTCCGAATATTTGGCCATTTTTGTCCGATTTTTCGGCCAATTAACAGGTTTTCCAGTACCAAATGATTCTCAAGATTGCTACTATATCATGAAATTGAACCGCGGGTGATGATTGAACATCTCGTCATCAAATGTGTCCAAAAAATTTTTTCACCCTGGGAGTTTCAAGTACTTCTAAAGACACAAATTCCTGCGCAAACCAGCGCATCCTATTACATTCCGTGTATGAGTTATAGCGGTGGCCGCTAACTTAAGTTTAAGTTAGCCCACCTTTTGTAGCTCCGGCTGGTCAAAAGCTACAAAATTCATTTTGTTGCTACAAAAAAGCTACAAAAAAGACACAAAATCTCCACTATTTTGTTTTGCCGTCCTGAGGAGGGTGGCCCGCCAACTTTACATACATTTTTCAATTTAGCGATAATAATGAATTCTGACTATCCAATTAAATTTGTGGTCTGATAAAACGAAAGTCTCCTCGGTTTTGCGCGTTGTTAGTATTTAGGAAACCCTTACGTTTCCCTGATTACCCAAATAGGTGATAAAATCCGTCGCCTTTAATGATTTCAAACAATGTATAAACTAGGTATTTATACTGGGAATGTGCTACTGTAACTAGTTCTCATGCCTCCCTTCTGCGTATTTCAGATCATCTGAAAGACATAACTTTTAAGTACCCGTAAAGTTTAATACCTATTAATTTTCTATTTAAGACATACACTTACGTCATTACTACCTAGGGAGGTACATTCGAACATACCGTACAAAGTGTTTCGATAAGGAAATGTTTGTTTTATGGTTTTCAGAAACGTGGAAGTGTCATCCTCTAATATAGCCACCGTTCAATTTGTTTATTTGTTAATAGATTTTATGATCCAATGGGAACTGTTTCAATAGCGATTGAATTAATGTTTACTAATTATTTTTAACTTCTATTAGTTGATTGTTGATTAGTTGATTCAAAATGGCGACTTGTTATTAAAAAAAAAAAATCAAAAAACTTTAATTTCGCGTCTGAGAGAAAAATGTTACTGAGGTTTTTTGTTGATCTTATAGAGGCGAACGACTTTTGTATAAAATATTTTTTCGAGAAATGTACAAAAAAAAGTTTTTTTTTTTCAAAAAAAATCAAAAAATTTTTATTTCGCGTCTGAGAGAAAAATGTTACTTAGGTTTTTTGTTGGCCTTATAGAGGCGAACGACTTTTGCATAAAACTAATTTTTGAGAAATGTACATAAAAAAGTTATATGCAAAAAGTTAGAAATTTTGACGTTTGTATATTTTTCACTCCTCGTATAAATTTTTTTGACATATCCTGTCTGTTATATTACTCTATATCTTACCCATAAATCTACCTATCGCCTGGCATGCCATGGCATGTTTTTTAGAATGGTTTTCAATTTTCCATTCGAAGTATAACAGGTGAACAGTTTTCATATTTTATGTTTTTTATTTAGAAATCAACCCTTCTTAATAAGTTTGAAAGTTGATATCCAGCGGCAGTTTGATCTTATACAATCCCATCCGAATCTGGTGTAAGCTAAAAATATCACTGTACAATATAGAGTGTGACACTAATCTTATTACTGTACACCCTGTCTCATTACGCAACCGCGCCTCCTGAAATGATCTATATTATTCGTAACATTATTGTAAGTTCCAGTTCTCATTCCTTTGTCATACGTATTACCATAAGGTTCATAACTTCATGAAGATATACGTGTTACGTCTACTTAAATTCCATACTGTCACGTTAACAATTCATATGTTAAGTGCAACAATATCTGCAACAAGCTACACCCACATCTTCCAGTGTGTTAACCATACATGTCCCATTCAAATTTTATACCCTCATAGTCTGGTGCAGCGTTCCCTCATATATGAAGTTATCAAGTTTTCAGTTGTTCTCGCGAATTATTCCATAACTAACTCTCGCCCTTCCTTGCGTCGATATTTTTTAATTTTCCCCTTAGAGAGCGGAAGTCGTGGGGGAGAAACCCCCCCCCCCCTCGATTAATCTTAATATTTCCAAAAATAAAATGGAATGACTTTTAATCTGCGCGAAAAAGTACGGCCCTCTTTATCGGTTCAATTTCACACAGTTATTTAAAATAAATGGTCGGCGTCTAGGTAGACGTAATAATTATGAAAAATGGTTGTTATTTGTCGGCTAAATAATTCCATGAAAAATGACTCTACGAATTTCTTATGCATGGAAACAGAGAGGCGGAATCGATTTTGATCTAATTTTAATTTAGGGTAACACGAGAGGAATTAATGAGGTTCGATGACTTGTAAAAATGCTCGACAACGCACGTTTTAATTGCGCTAATCACCGACGACAGTTCTATGTAAATGCGGCGGTCGAAATTTGACGGGAACATTCGTGAGGGCGGCGGTAAAAATATGTATTTTCGTTCGCTCCAATTTTTTCGAAATCTTTGTTTACGTCCGACGAAAATGCCTACATACAAACACATAATGCGATATTGTCGTGAGAAGCGTGAAAGGGCGAATACGTAATGGCGGAAACTTGTTTTCGGAAATAAATTGTTTCGGTAATAACTCTGGCATTTACGAGTATAACCACTCCGCGTGGGCGTTTGTTTAGAATAGTGCGGAACCCGGAAACTATTCGAAAAGTGCGACCCGCTTTTGAACAAGATTTTTGTACCTTCGAAGCAACTTTTCGAGTCGGGGACGTATGTAGAGCGTGCACGGAATAAGGACGAGATAGTTTCAGTAAGGTCGTAGTTCTATTTCGGTTCACAAATGTGTATTCTATTTTACATGTAGAAATATAAAAGATCCAGTCTCATAAGAAGAAGAAAGAGCAAATATTACCGAACCAACTTACAACATTGATAGCCTCAAAGACGAAGCAACCACTTTTCTATATAAAACAAATGTAAGAGAATCTGAAAATGAAATTTGTGGCTCAGCCGGGATACGAACCCGGATCTCCCAATATCGCGTCAGGTGTTCTGCCAATTGAACTACCGAGACACCTATCAATTTCATTTTCGATGTTCGTGTTAAACGTTAATGAGAGGATGATACGGAGGACGTATTGGTTGTACGCAACACACCGTACCCCTCTCACGTTAATAATGTGGTCTCTTACGTGTTCTCTGATATACAAATGAAACAGATGGAATATGTTCTCGAAATTAATTCAAAGTGATGGTGTATATGAAACAAATGTAAGAGAATCTGAAAATGAAATTTGTGGCTCAGCCGGGATACGAACCCGGATCTCCCAATATCGCGTCAGGTGTTCTGCCAATTGAACTACCGAGACACCTATCAATTTCATTTTCGATGTTCGTGTTAAACGTTAATGAGAGGATGATACGGAGGACGTATTGGTTGTACGCAACACACCGTACCCCTCTCACGTTAATAATGTGGTCTCTTACGTGTTCTCTGATATACAAATGAAACAGATGGAATATGTTCTCGAAATTAATTCAAAGTGATGGTGTATATGAAACAAATGTAAGAGAATCTGAAAATGAAATTTGTGGCTCAGCCGGGATACGAACCCGGATCTCCCAATATCGCGTCAGGTGTTCTGCCAATTGAACTACCGAGACACCTATCAATTTCATTTTCGATGTTCGTGTTAAACGTTTTTGAGAGGATGATACGGAGGACGTATTGGTTGTACGCAACACACCGTACCCCTCTCACGTTAATAATGTGGTCTCTTACGTGTTCTCTGATATACAAATGAAACAGATGGAATATGTTCTCGAAATTAATTCAAAGTGATGGTGTACATGAAACAAATGTAAGAGAATCTGAAAATGAAATTTGTGGCTCAGCCGGGATACGAACCCGGATCTCCCAATATCGCGTCAGGTGTTCTGCCAATTGAACTACCGAGACACTAACGTTTAACGGACGTCCACTTCGGCAACAGGACGGTGTACAAGGGGCCCGTGACGATCAAGCAGATCGTCTATCCGAAGGGGGAGGCGTCGCGACGCCTCGGCCTCGGCGGCCTCGATAACCTCGGCCATACGTGCGGCCTCGACGGAGAGGCTAAGGACGACGGGACCACCGCGAGGAGCGAGAAGGTCGCCGATGGGCCGGGAGGTGACGTCTCGAGGCTCAGAAAAGGGTTCCAATGGATGCAGCTCCACGCGAAGAGAAAATGGACCGTAGGGATAATCCTCCTGTCGGCCCTTTTGACGTTGGTGGCCGTGATCACCGTGCCCACCGTCCTGAGAAATACCGAGACTGATTCAAGTACAAGCAAACCGCCCTCCAACGACGAAGAGGACAACAACTCGCCCATCGATTACGATAACGACTCGAACGCGACCCTCGCGCAGAAGGTGCGCATCGTGCCGCGGCTCGGCTGGTTGGCGCAGCCGCCCGTCGGCCCCATCAACGACCTGCGGCTGCCCGTCTCGCTCGTGATCGTGCAGCACACCGCGACCGAGTCGTGCCACTCCCAAGGCAAGTGCATCTACCAGACGAGGCACATCCAGACGTTCCACATCGAGAGCAAAGGCTGGAACGACATCGGCTACAGCTTCCTGGTGGGCGGCGACGGCGACGTCTACGAGGGCCGCGGCTGGAGCAAGGAGGGCGCCCACACGTTCGGCTACAACACGCGCAGCATCGGCGTCGCCTTCATCGGGACGTTCATGCACGAGGTGCCGCCCGCGAACCAGGTGCACGCCTTCTGGAAGCTCATGGAGAAGGGACTGGAGCTGGGCCACCTCACCGACGACTACAAGATCATCGCCGCGCGACTGCTGCAGGCGACCGAGAGCCCCGGCAAGGCGTTCTACGAGCAGGTGATCAAGAAGTGGCCGCACTGGGCCGAGAAACTGTGATTTTACGTTTAACACGTTTAACACGAACATCGAAAATGAAATTGATAGGTGTCTCGGTAGTTCAATTGGCAGAACACCTGACGCGATATTGGGAGATCCGGGTTCGTATCCCGGCTGAGCCACAAATTTCATTTTCAGATTCTCTTACATTTGTTTCATATACACCATCACTTTGAATTAATTTCGAGAACATATTGTAACGAAACGGCTCGCCGGCCGCGACATAAACACGCCGGGAGCTACACAAGTTCGCCTTATTGCAATTCTGGGAAGGACGACGGGAACAATCGAGAGAGTTCGATGCGATAACAAGTTCCGCGAATTCTAGAATGATCTCCAGAAGCTTCGGGACTATTCCGGCAAACGACGAGAAGCTTCTACCTGCCATAAAAAGAGAATGTCGGACCCGAAGCAGGCCAGTTGAAGAACCGGGGCGTAAACATTCGAGCGAGAGACCGCGCGCGTTAAAAATAAATTAACATCTCAGTGTACAAATATGAATTAGGTGATTGTTAAGTTAAGTTTGTAAGTGTAGTGTAAGAAATAAATTAATTAGGATAATCGCGTAGTGTTTTAGTTTTAGTCAATAGTAAAAACGTTACAGTGGTGTCAGGTGTGGGGTTAATTAGTGAAATAAATTAGAAACAATGAAGAAATTACGCGATTTAAAAGTGACGGACCTCAAACGTGAGTTAGAAGATAGAGAACTCGAAACGACAGGGTCGAAAACAGTGCTACAGAAACGTCTGGAGGAATATTTGATCGGCAATGGAGACGACCCTGAAACTTTCGGTTTCGTGGAAGAAGGTGAGCTCATCCTTAACAAAATGGAAAAACTCCACGGTGAGTTAGATAACAACATGAAAGAACTCCACGGCGAAATAGGGAAACTGGATAACAACATAAAAGAACTCCATGGCGAATTGGACAACAAACTAGAAAAACTCCACGACGAGTTGGACAACAAAATAGGAAACCTCCACGGCGAGTTGGGCGAACTCCACGGTGAGCTGGATAGTAAAATTGAAAATCTTAACAGCGCACTTCAAACCGAGAAAATCCAACGACTGGAACTGGAAAACCAACTACGAGAATTAGGGAACCGATTACAATCCACACATTTCCAGCCCACTCCGCAAAATATGTCCAGTTCAGGTAATCCGTTTAACGACTCGGAGGAGGTAACCAGGATCGAGGCAGTCCCTACTGCGAGCCACCGAGTGAAGCCGCCAACCTTCGACGGGGAAATTCCATGGGAGAACTACCTCCGGCAGTTCGAGGCAGCGGCGAAAGCCAACAACTGGGCGCAAAGGGACAAAGCAGTGGCTCTGACGGTCGCTCTCCGGGGAAGCGCCCTCGACGTGCTGCAGACTGTTCCAGAGGGGGAATTGGACAACTTTGAGCTACTCGTCCAGAGGCTGGAGAGGCGGTACGGGCACGCACACCTGAGGCAGGTCTATCAATGCCAAATGAAGACCCGACGACAGAAGCAGGGAGAGAGCCCTCAGGAGTTCGAAGCCGACATCGCGAAGCTAGTCAGATTCGCCTACCCGGAAGCGGCGGAGTCCATGGCGGAGAGTCTCGCGGTCTCGGCCTTCATCGACGGCTTGAGGGATGTGGAGATGCAGCGGG
This sequence comes from Cryptocephalus moraei, assembly GCA_946251905.1. Lineage (NCBI taxonomy): Eukaryota > Metazoa > Arthropoda > Insecta > Coleoptera > Chrysomelidae > Cryptocephalus > Cryptocephalus moraei. The sequence goes on along the minus strand of OX276465.1, from coordinate 15,054,856 downwards.
CGGTACGGCTGTCACGTCCCAAGAGCACATTGGAAGCCCTCTCGATGGCCCTGGAATACGAGGCGGCGACGGAGGCGTCGAGGAGCTGCGGCCGGGTCAGGACGGTGGTCAGGGACGACGCATGCGTGGAGGCCGAACGGAAGGAGGACGCCCTGGAGCAGGTTGTCAACGCTCTCAAGGGACTGCTGAAGGGGAAGAAAAAGGAACCAGCGAAGTGCTGTCCGTGTGGAGAGGTTGGCCGTCTCCGAAGGGACCGCAAGCGCCCCAGGGTCGACAAATCCAAACGGGTCGACTCCCAGGGAGCAGCTCCGACCCGTTGCCCGTCCCAAGATCCCGTCATCAAGATAGCTACCCTGAGAGGTGAAGGTGGCAGCCTGTACGTGGATGGCGAAATTAACGGCAGGAAGCACACCCTACTGATCGACACCGGGGCATCCAAGACGATCCTGAAGCCAGGCCTGCTGAACACGCGAAGGAAGAGAGTGATGGAGTCAAAGTGGAGGTTGCGAACGGCTACGGGCGAAGCTGCCGCCGTCCACGGAGAAGTCGACGTCGAGATCAAGATCGGCACTGCACGATTCTCGCCACACCGAGTCCTGATTGCCGACATAGAAGAGGACGCCATCTTGGGAATGGACATCATGAAGACCCACGGCTTCGCACTCAATTTGAAACGACAAGTGATGCAGGTCGGCCCAGAGGAAATTTTCCTGCACACCAAGGGCGAGACGGTCCATCAGATAAGGCTGACGGAAGACACGATCCTGCCAAGTAGGAGCGAATCGATCGTGGTGACCCGACTTCAAGGCGTCACAGGAAAAGGGAGTCCTGCCGTAGTGGAACCTTGGAACCACGACGTGGAGGTGGGTCGAGGCGTTCTCGTAGGGAAGACCTTGGTGACGCTGGGTGATGAAATTCCAGTCCGGCTCATCAACATCAATGACTACCCAGTTACCATTCGCAAGGGGACCAAAGTGGGAACCTGCTCACCAGTGACGTCACTGATCCACCAGGTGACGGCGAGCGCTGGCTGCAGAGTCGCGAAAGTGGAGGAAGCTCTAGTGGGCGCCTGCGATTCTCTCGCTGGATCCGAGAAGAAGAGGCTTATTGAGCTACTCCGTCGATATCGATCGATTTTCGTATCTGACAAAGGACCTTCTGGGAGAACGAATATTGTTAGACACAAGATCAATACGGGGGACCCGAGACCAATCCGTCAATCAGCAAGGAGGTTGCCGCAGGCGAAGCGGGAGGTAGCAGAGAAGATCATCCACGACATGGAGAAAGAGGGAGTCATCGAGCCATCTAGCAGTCCCTGGGCATCTCCTGTAGTCCTGGTAAAGAAGAAGGATGGAGACACCAGGTTCTGCGTAGATTATCGTCTACTAAACAACGTGACGAAGAAAGACAGCTACCCTCTTCCCCGGATAGACGACACCCTGGATACTCTGGCCGGATCGAAGCTGTTTTCCACCCTGGACCTGAAGAGTGGCTACTGGCAGGTAGAAATGGACCCTGCAGACAAGGAGAAGACGGCTTTCACAGTAGGATCTGGACTGTGGCAATTCACAGTAATGCCATTTGGGTTGTGTAATGCGCCTGCTACTTTCGAGAGGCTCATGGAGAACATACTCAGAGGGCTCTCCTGGAAAACGTGCCTCGTGTACCTAGATGACATAATCGTCGTAGGGAGGACGTTTGACGAACACCTGTCAAACCTGGAGAAAGTCTTCAAGAGACTCCAAATGGCTAACCTGACGCTCAACCCAAAGAAATGCCATCTGTTAAGAACAAGAGTACACTATTTGGGTCACGTGGTCAGCAGTAACGGCGTCGAGGTGGACCCTGAAAAAGTGCGAGCAGTCGAGGAATGGCCAACACCGAAAGACAAACATCAATTGCGGAGTTTCCTGGGGCTTTGCACTTACTACCGTCGTTACGTCCGAATGTTCTCTGACCTCGCAAAGCCGCTGACACGACTAACCGAAGAAAAACGAGCCTTCCTTTGGGATGAAGAATGCCAGGCAGCTTTCGACGCCCTGAAAAGACGCTTGACGACGGCCCCTGTTCTCGGGTTCCCGACGCAAGAGGGACGCTTCATCTTGGATACAGATGCAAGCAACGACGGGATCGGAGGGGTTTTGTCACAGCTGCAAGATGGGCAAGAGCGGGTGGTTGGCTATTTCAGTAAAGTCCTGTCGAAGCCCGAGAGGAACTACTGTGTCACCAGAAGGGAGTTGTTAGCCGCCGTGAAGTCAGTAGAACATTTCTACAAGTACCTGTACGGGAGGAAGTTCCTGTTGAGAACGGACCACGCGGCGATCAGATGGCTCATGCGATTCAAGAATCCGGAAGGCCAGGTAGCTCGGTGGATTGAGCGTCTTCAAGAATACGACTTCGACATCGAACATAGAGCAGGAACCAGCCACCGTAATGCTGACGCTCTTTCAAGAAGACCGTGTCCAGAAGGATGTCCCCATTGTAGTCGTGCAGAGGTAAAGGAGGCTTCTGCATGCCGCACGACGGTCACTGACGAAGACTGGTCACCAGACGGGCTGCGACGAGCGCAGGAAGGCGACCCTGAACTTCAACGGATCCTGGAGTGGAAAGAAGGAGGTCGTCGGCCGGAATGGCAGGCAGTGGCCCCATCCTCTAGGACCCTGAAATCGTACTGGGCACAGTGGGACTCCCTGGTGATACAGGATGGACTGCTCAAGAGGGTGCTCGAATCCGATAATGGCGCAGAAAGGCGATTCCAACTCATCGTACCCAAGATCAAGGTGGCGGAAGTGCTACGTCACCTCCATGACGGAACATCTGGAGGCCACCTGGGAGTAAAGAAGACCCTGCAGAAAGTGCGCGAGCGTTTCTATTGGGTGGGCTGCTCTGAGGCTGTTCGTGAATGGTGCAGGAAGTGTACAGTTTGCTCAGCCAGCAATGGACCGCACCGCAAGCTGAAAGCCCCGATGAGACAATACAATGTGGGAAGTCCTTTCGAGAGGATCGCCCTAGACATTACTGGACCATTTCCTGAAACCGATTGCGGCAACAAGTACATCCTGGTAGCGATGGACTACTTCACGAAATGGGTAGAGGCCTACGCGATTCCCAACCAAGCAGCCACAACTGTCGCAGATGTCCTGGTGAAGGAGCTAGTGAGCCGCTTCGGAGTACCGTTGGAGTTGCATTCCGACCAGGGGCGTAACTTCGAGAGCGAGCTGTTCCAGGGAGTTTGCGAAAAGTTGGGAATTCGCAAAAACTAGAACGACGGCGCTTCACCCTCAGTCTGACGGAATGGTGGAGAGGATGAACCGCACCATGGGCAAGTACCTCTCGAAGGTAGTGTCTCAACACCAACGAGACTGGGATCAACATCTCCCCTTTTTCCTGATGGCCTACCGTTCTGCCATCAACGAGTCCACCGGCCAGACACCAGCAAGGGTACTGTTCGGGCGGGAGATGAGGCTTCCCTGCGATCTGAGCTTCGGTTGCAAACCGGGAGAAGATCTGGCTGGGGAAGACTACGTTACCGAGCTGCGCAGAAAGATGGACCAGGTTCACGAGATGGTGCGGACGAATCTCCAAGTCGCCAGCGACCGCATGAAGGATCACTATGACGTTCGGGCGGACAGCGGCATATATGAAGAAGGAGACCTGGTGTGGCTGTACAACCCACAAAGGAGACGAGGGTTATCACCGAAGCTTCAGCAAGCTTGGGAAGGGCCATATACAGTGAAGACAAAAATAAATGACGTCATCTACCGGATCAGCAAAGTTCCGAATGGGAAGCCCAGGGTCGTGCATTACAACCGATTAGCGCCTTTCGAGGGAGACCACGACCAAGACCAACAGGTGCGCCAACTACGGCCCCAAGAGGATGAGCCCTCCTTTGAAGAGTTTATGGCTGCGTATGGTGGGACCGGGAAGGCCAGATTCGGTGTGACCAGGGAAGAACAACGGGATCTGTTCGGAACACCGCCTGAATATGCGCTGGCTCATTGCGTGGCCCAGGACCTGCGGATGTCCCGGGGAATTGCCGCGGAGTTTCGGTCGAGGTTCGGCAAACTGGACGAACTCCACCATCAAGGACCGGCAGTCGGGCGAGCGCTGAGGATTAAGGAAGATGGATCACAACGGCCGCTCTTCTACCTGGTTACCAAGAGGAGGTCCCTTCACAAACCCACCTATTTGGACCTGTGGGACGCACTACATGACCTCAGGGATACCCTACTTAGCCAAGATCTAACTAAGTTCGCTATCCCCAAACTGGCTTGCGGATTGGACGCCTTGGACTGGAGGGTCGTGAGGAATATGCTGGAGGTCTTATTTCGCTTCACCGGGGTAGACATTTTGGTGTGTTGTTGGAATCCTGAGAGGAGTCCCCACAAGAAGACCGTGGCATGTTATTTCCACCAAACCTCGCGCTGCAGACAGGGGACCAACTGCAGATTTCTACATGGGCCTGTCAGGGACACGTTTCGGGACGAAACATCTTTAAGGCGGGGGCAGTGTAACGAAACGGCTCGCCGGCCGCGACATAAACACGCCGGGAGCTACACAAGTTCGCCTTATTGCAATTCTGGGAAGGACGACGGGAACAATCGAGAGAGTTCGATGCGATAACAAGTTCCGCGAATTCTAGAATGATCTCCAGAAGCTTCGGGACTATTCCGGCAAACGACGAGAAGCTTCTACCTGCCATAAAAAGAGAATGTCGGACCCGAAGCAGGCCAGTTGAAGAACCGGGGCGTAAACATTCGAGCGAGAGACCGCGCGCGTTAAAAATAAATTAACATCTCAGTGTACAAATATGAATTAGGTGATTGTTAAGTTAAGTTTGTAAGTGTAGTGTAAGAAATAAATTAATTAGGATAATCGCGTAGTGTTTTAGTTTTAGTCAATAGTAAAAACGTTACAATATTCCAACTTTTCTATATAAATTTTGCGAACAAATTACAACAGACTATAGAAGAAAGTGCGAACGATATATCGCCGTTGATTACGAAGACAATGTCTCCCAATAAATTAGGTATTTTCAAATTTTTTGAAAATTGGCTAAATGAGAGATTATATGACTATAAATCTTAGGTTGATATTAAAAAAAAATCTAAAACATTCAAGCAAAAAAGTTATTTGAAATTCAAACGCTAGGAATTGGCGCCAAAACTAGCTTTCTGAAGGTTATAGCCCTCTGACGTCACATCGTGTGTAAACAACATTGTTTTAACCTATTTCAGTCCTATTGTAATTTCTTTAACCTGGGGTAATCTGTGCTTTTACTTAAGTGGCAACAAACAAAAGCTTGCATAAAAGCAGTTTAGGACAGCCTTTTCAAGTTTTTCAAGGACTACAAGGTAAATAAATGGCTAATGGACCTCACAACAAGTGCCGTTTTGTACCCCGTTGTACAAGCACATCTGTAAGTACACCAAACAAAATATTTGTTCGTGTACCTCGAGATTATGGCCGTAAGAAACTATGGTTTTCAGCAGGAAGACGTGATATGCCCAATCCAAAAGTGAATTTTTCTGTTGTGAAGACCATTTTAAAGTAAGTTAAAAGTAAGGTTATGTTATGTCATCTTATACAAAAGTAATAATTTTTTTTTATTTAGTTGGAAGAAGACATGGAAATTACCAACTCTCTAGGTCAATAGTTATGCTTATATTTACGACTGTGATTGTGACATGTTGTATAAACGGGTACGTAAAATACACAACGTTTAACTTTTGTGATTGTGACTATGATTATGATTACAACTACACAAATGTTGTATAAACCCGGCATTACAATTAGAAATGAGTTTTCGCACCGTTTATTGAAAGTTATACTCTTCGCGGCGGTTTTCACAGTTATACTCTTCGTAGGCACCGGCGATATATGAATGGTTGAAATGGAAAGTCAAAAAAGCAGCCCAAGAAGCGTTAGGTCTGAAGCAGAAGAGAAAACATCTGAACAATATATTGTGGTGGAACGAAGGATTGGAGAACACACAAGATCCCGATGACAGAAGAGAGTAAAATAGGTATTTGGTAAACAAGGAGACACGTAAAGCAAAAAATAACTCATAGGACTAAAAATGTGCCCAGAAAAATTCCTCGCTGGGAAGTTCTAGATCTCGAGAAGCCTGGAAATCTAAGAAAACCAGCAAAGAACAACGGAGACTAGTAAATCCATCGAGAAGAAAACTACCATGAAACACAAACGTCAAAATTCAAAGCGCGCGACCAGCTAGCGAATAAGTACAGGGTCGCATTAAGAATGATCGCCTTGACTATAATTTATCTTTTACAAAGATTTTACTTAGGATGTTCATTTCTTTCTTTTCTGTATACATTTAAAATAATGGTTTTCTCACCGCAGCTTAAGTATGTTCCAGGTCTCTTTTTGGGAGGCGAGCAGGGATGGTGTCTTTCCATAATTGCAATAGATCACAGAAATATGTTTATATAAATTTATATAAAAAGCCTGACTAACAATAGCGATACGTTAAAATAAACCATCAACTAAAAGTCCACAATCACCGTCAACGACTTTCCTGAACGCTTGTAAACAGACAACCATAGATCAGACAACTAAACTTGTTAATTTCACTGAACCGACTCTGTACATCAACAATTCCCGCCATAAGTTTTATGACTTTTCCACCAATAGCAAACGACGTGTATTAGGTGTTGTCTAACTTTACTACCTTTTCTCGTTTCGTGGATGTTTTCTTCTCAGTGGATTTACTATAGATGTAATTGGAATGACTACATGGGAAACGTATTCCAAGAAACTTCTAACTGAAAATACAGTTGAATTCAATAGACAAACAAGAGGAGACACTAAAAGCGATGACAGAAATAGAACAAGGGTAGATATCATTGTAGAGATGAAAAACTTACAAAGTATTTACTTCAGATATCAAAACAGTGACTCGCTAAGCAAATCATTGGATTAAAGTTTGTGGTAATTTTTAAGGAGTTCGGTCACAAGTTCGTTTCAAGCAAAAACCATTCAATAATATATTAACATATGTAAAAATGATTTTAATTTTTTTCTTATTAAAATTTTAAGAGTTAGTAGTAAGTAATAGATAAAAAATTAAAAGTATTATTTGAAATAGTCTCGCTAAGACCTCACATAGCATTTTATTCAATTCTCATTGCGAAAATATCACTGAACCTGTCTTATTAAGCGGTCATATTGATTCTTCCTGAAACCGACCGCGGCACGTAATCGGATTGGACCGAAGAGGGCGAGAGGGTCGTATCTTTTAATTAAAACTGTCTTGACTCTATAAAAATCCCTTGTAAACTATTTTGACCCACCTTAATAATCAAAGGATTCTTTCCTTATCGAAATTCCCTAAGTACGATACATTTTCTACGCTGTTAACTTCCTTAGGTGGCTGCTTTCCAGACACACAATATCGATTGCTCTAGACTTCAAAAATCTCCAACTCCAGCTGCTTTTATGCCGACATTTATTGCAGCACTCGTGTTGATCTTACCGATCCGGAACTTCACAGGGATTCTTGCTGTAGCAAAGGAAGTTACTACTCCATTCCTCCCCTTCCCTTTTCGTTCCGAGGAAGTTTTCTGTGTAGGGCCCCGAGCGAACCGTGTGCCGTCTCTAACTCTAATAAATAGTTCTTGTTTTTAGTTTCGCCGTGTTCCTACTACACGGGCCATGAATGACTTTCCCGTAGGCAGGGGGTCAAACTTCTCCCGATAAGACGGCACTCGGAAAGATTATAACGATCAGGGGGGGAGAGGCACGGTGTTCTCGTTGAAGTTACGTTCTCGGGTCGTGTCATTTGAGTTTAACTCACAACTTCGACGGTCTTCTGTATGTAAAGTAGGCAGGCATTAGTCGCACTGAAAAGATATCCAATCGAAACCATATTGCCATTCTACTGGTTTCGACCATGTTTCGACTGATGTTTTATAGAGCGGATTTTTAAATTTTGGCAACACCGCTTCTCTCTGTCTCTCTCTTTACGTTGAAAATTTGGTAAAGCGGCGAATCGCTCGAACTAGGGATGTGATTTTATGAGTTTTGCGTGTGCCGCTCGCAATGTGGGGATGAGTCACTCGTGAAGCAAAAGGGACTCGACTATAGTTGGCCTTGGAATTTCTATGCATGAAAAAATTTAAAACAACATCCGATTTTAATGAAACTCCGTAAGTTTATAAAAGGTGGTACCACTATGGCACTGACGAAATTGGAACTTGATATCTTAAGAAGTTTCGAAGTTATAATGGTTCATTTGGATGTCAAATATTTTTGATTTTCAAAAATTCGAAAAAAATTAAAACAACATCCGATTTTAATGAAACTCCGTACTTTTATAAAAGTTGGTACCACTATGACACTGACGAAATTTGAACTTAATAACTCCAGAAGTTTCGAAGTTATAATGGTTCGTTTGGATGTCAAATATTCTTGATTTTCAAAAATTCGAAAAAAATTAAAACAACATCCGATTTTAATGAAACTCCGTACGTTTATAAAAGCTGGTACCACTATGACACTGACGAAATTTGAACTTGATAACTCCAGAAGTTTCGAAGTTATAATGGTTCGTTTGGATGTCAAATATTCTTGATTTTCAAAAATTCGAAAAAATTTAAAACAACATCCGATTTTAATGAAACTCCGTAAGTTTGTTGAAGTTACGTTTTCGGGTCGTGTCATTTGAGTTTAACCCACAACTTCGACGGTCTTCTGTATGTAAAGTAGGCAGGCATTAGTCGCACTGAAAAGATATCCAATCGAAACCATATTGCCATTCTACTGGTTTCGACCACGTTTCGACTGATGTTTTATACAGCGGATTTTTAAATTTTGGCAACTCCGCTTCATTCTGTCTCTCTCTTCACGTTGAAAATTTGCTAAAGCGGCGAATCGCTCGAACTACGGATGTGATTTTATGAGTTTTGCGTGTGCCGCTCGCAATGTGGGGATGAGTCACTCGTGAAGCAAAAGGGACTCGACTATAGTTGGCGTTGGAATTTCAATGCATGTAATTTTTGATGTTGATTTGAACCTTTCTAATTCTGTCAAGAAGTGTCCTATGATCTGTGCGATCTGTACAAGTGTCAAAAATAAAAACGGTTCGAACAATTAGTGTGAAACTGGCAATCGGTACTGCCCAAAACAAATACTACAAATATATAAATACTCAGAATTCGTTTTCTTTTGACAGAGAAAAACCAGAAGTTAAAACAGGTTAAATAGGTTATTTTGAGGTTATGTATAGTTAGTAGAAACTCCTATTTTCGCATTTTTTTAAATTTTACATGGGAATTCAACAGCCGACTAGATGACAAACATTTCGAAACACGTTGTATAAAAAGGGACAATATAGATTTTTTTATGCATTTTTAGCTTGTCGCAGTGATAACTCAGAGTTCAGGAATACGGATGGATTCAACATCCAGTACAGAAATGCTATTAATCCAGGTGATATATTCAACGGTTTTGGAAATTTCTAGAACGATTAGTGGAAACAAAGTCCGTTAGAATTAAATCACCGATCGTTAGCACAATTATACAACAAGATTTATCTCTCCCTCGGAGCCTTAATTATCGGCCTACGTGTGGTTAGTCTAATATGCGATGCGGTAGCGTACGGACGTATGTGTATTATCGGGCGAGTGAAGTGTAGTGAATACGACAGTTTTGTGAATAAGTGCGCGTGCGTGAAGCGTCGCGACGCCTCGTTCTTGGACTCGGGTTTATAATTCTTGCAAGCCAATCGGGGAAGTACACTTGAAACTATACCAAATTACATGTACTCTTGAAGGGGCCGTATTTATAGTCCTAAACTCAAGATTGACTTGGGTACGAACGTCTCAAGTCTAAGCTTTTGCTTATAATTTGTTTTGTTTGATAGTCATCTGTTTTGGCAAAACTCGGGTGAGACTGTCAAAAGTGGTACGTCTCAACTCCTGTCAAATTTTAAAAGATATTTGTCATTGCGCTCATTACGACTGTTCAGAAGAAAATCATCATAAAATTGGCTAACTATACAGAACTAACTAAACAGAAAAAATATTCTGCAACACAAGGAAATCCGTAAATTTGGTTAAAACTAGCAATTAAATTTCGTTGTCTCTCCTCATTAAAAGGAAATTTGACATAATTTGTCGTATTTTCACCCAATAACAATGATACCCTTTTTACTATATGTGATACTGTTGCTTGGCACTTTCCGTCTGTAATTAATACAACTATAATTGTATATGGAACAATTGTAAGAGAATTTTGAAAAAGGAGTTTGTAGCCTCAGCAGGGATTTGAACCCGGCTCTCCCAATTTCGCGTCGGGTGTTCTGACCACTAAACTACTGAGCCACGTACTACCAGTTGTACCAGAAATTGTATTTTCAACCATCACTACTAATAATTGTTGACAATAATTACTTGGAAGTTTCCTGTAGTATACAATCGTAACGTCAGTAGTACCAGTGGAGAAATTGGAAGTCCTCGGTTATTAATTTTTTGAAAACCCTAAATAATATCAATTACAGTTTGTTTGCTAAAACGACATTGCATTTGAAATTCTCTATCTCGGAAGTACTTCTAAGAGTTATTTCTATTGCTTATGTAACGTTTAGGTAAACGTCTTCTTTGATTATGTTTAATATCTTCTTCAAAATGTTAAAAAAATATTCCATTATTATATTATTATATTACTTATTAATTATTATATTCCATTTCATGTCAATGTGATTCACTTATATAAATAAGACTCAAATCCGGGTTCGAGGTGACTCAAACTTATCCCAGGCTTGAGTTGAACTTGACACTGATGTTCGTTTTATAAAATAAAATTTGAGAACTTGAGTCAGACTGAACTTGGGACAAACTCAAGTGGCGACTATAAATACGGCCCTAATTTAATCTCAAGTCGACCGAGCCATTCGACACATTTTTCTACAAATTGTTTCGGTCTTGCAACTTATAATACGTGAGCTCAGGTCGTTGGGAATTGTTTTTGAGTCCAGGGACTATTTAAATGAGTCCTTGAACGTTGACGTCTTTCGGGAGATGAAGGAGACGTCCCTTCGGGACCAGCAGGAGAGGGAGGCTGAGATTCAAGCCCTGGAGACCTCAGGGTAAGTGGTTAGTTTACATTTGTTAATTTAAATTTTAACATAACTTGATGTTCAGTTCGAATTTCCTCACTAAACTAACTTCTTTTGTGACAAACGTTTCGTGTTTAGAACTAATAATATATATACTATTTATTTTTTATTCGTGTTTTCTTATTTTTCTTATTCTGTTCTTTATCTTTTTTCTTTTCTTATTTAGTCTTATAGTCCAGTCATTATAGGTGGTTCACTTTGGAAAATCGACATACCCAGTATGTTACCACGTAAAAACTTCTATTTTGGCATCCTAAAATTTTTCTCAAAATTCACATATAATTGGATGATCGCAAGTTTTTAAGTCAGGGGTCAAAAGTCACAAAATTTTATTTTTTCTACATTTTTTGCAAATATCTCGATTTCTATGGGTTCTACGTTATTTGTATTTATTATCGATATTGTAGAGAATCAAATTCTCTACAACTTTTATATTGGCGAGTTCTCCATACCTCGAACTGTTTTTGAGATAGAGGGCGGAGAGCGCTGGTCAGAGAATGATGTGAGGTCAACTGGTAGTCCCGATCAAAAACTCGTAATATTAAGGTTATAAATTATTGCAAAATGTAGTTATCGTTTGTTATTTACTTTTACATTAAAATCAATCTTACTTTCTAGTAATTCTAAAATCTATCAATTCAATAACACTCATATTCTCTTTTTGTAATAGAAAAATTAGGGACATACTTTAATTACATTTTAATTATATTCTCATTTACACTAATTGAATTTGAAGTAAAACATAATTAAGTACATCTTGTTTAAAATCCGTAAACTCAAATATTAAACCTATCAAATGACACTTTTAATATAAACCTTATTAAAAATTTATTTTTTTTCTTCTTGATTTATTTAGAAAGTCATTAGTATAAATTAGATTAGAATTAAAATATAATTTGGGTATTTTCCTCAACAAATTTTTATTTACATGGCCAGGTAAGTGTTATTAAATAAATTGACACTTGATTAAAAATACATAAGTAACCAAAAAAAAATGAATTTAATGAAAAATTTCATAAAAAAATTATAATTATATATTTGGCAATAATTTATAAAATTAATATTACGATTTTTTGATCGGGACTACCAGTTGACCTTACATGATTCTCTAACCAGCGCTCTCCGCCCTCTATCTCGAAAACAGTTCGAGGTATGAAGAAATGTTAAATACAAAAGTTATAGAGAATTTGATTCTCTACAATATCGATAATAAATACAAATACCGTAAAACCCATAGAAAACCAGATATTTGCAAAAAATGTGGAAAAAAGCGATTTTTGAGACTTTTGCCCCTGACTTTAAAACTTCCGACCATCAAATTATATGTGAATTTTGTGAACAGTTTTAGGATGCCAAAATAAAAGTTTTTAGATGGTAATATCACAAGAATAACTAACAATCAGAAAACCAACAGAAAGAGAGGTCCGATAATCAGGTAGGTTGTCAGTCGGACTTTGGAGGAACTTGGAGGAACGGGTGTACGGCACAAATCGGCAAATACCAAAGCACGTGCGTTCAGACCTCTCTTTTTGTTACTCTTCTGATTGTTAGTTATTCTTGTGGTAATATACTCGGTATGTACATTCTCCAAGATAATCGCCTAATTTGGCCTAAGATGACTGGACAATTATTTTGACTATTTTGACCAACATTTGACAGCACCAAAGCACGGAACACAACAAATCTTTGACAGTGTGTGTGAAGCACGGAACGCGGTACGAAAATCCGACACGTGGGGCGGTAAAGTCACTAGATATATAAAGTACCGCAAACTCCGCCATTTTTGGGCAAAAATTTGGCGCCAAATTTGAGTTGCTAATTTAAATAAAAATTAATTTTGTACTGCATTGTTAAAAAAAGCACAACTGTATCAACATGCGTTAATAATTGAAATGCAGATAGTAAGGCAATTAATTACAACAAGCAAGCATTGTTTTCATTATTTATTGTTAGCAATTCAAATTTGGCGCCAAATTTTTTGCCCAAAAATGGCGGATTTTGCGGTACTTTATGTATCTAGTGACTTTATGGGGTGGGGGGACGTAGCGCCTAGTTCGCGCCAATATTTGCCTACATGCTAGTTGTAACTTGTCTCAGTTTTTAAATACGCAGTTATAACTGAAAATGTTACGAGTTTGTTAAGTAGAAATGCCACTAACTTTAAACTCGTTATGTTAGGGATTAGTAACCAAGGGCGTCGATAAGGGGGGTAATGGGGGTAACTATCCCCCCCCCCCAAGAACTAAAGTTACTTTTTATTACTTTACTTATTTATTATTATTATTACTTATTATCACTTTTTTGAAAAATTTTTACATGATGGTAATGTATTACCCCTCCCAGAAAAAAAAATTATCGACGCCAGTGTTAGTAATAATAATTTTCGTGTTCGAGACGCAAATTCAGTTATTGAGTTTTAGAGGCGATCTATGTGGTAATAGGAATCACTACGTGCGACGGTGAAACATACCCCGATGTATTATGTAATACGTACGCATTCCATTAATTTCTTATTACAATGTATCCGCACGCACTAAGTAAGTAGCGTACGTTCAGGCAATTAGGCGAAATATCGGATACCCAGCCTCGGGCATTCTATTTAAATACTTATCGATTCGTCCTAATGAGAACTATCGATCCGGCGTGAATTACTACCGAAAACCATTGTCCGGATGCAGTGTTTTCTGACAAGCAATTTTCTTCAGGAGCGGGAAAGAAAATCGACAAAGCCAAAAGGAAATCGCGGTTTATTGGATGTCGGAGTGGATGATTCTCGTTCGTTGCATCCGCATTTCGAAAGTTTCATTTGTGAAATTTGTCAATGGCAGGGGGTTTTCAATGGAGACAGACCTGAATGCCCGAACCGGATAGCAATTATTTGAAGGTGACTGACGGATTATTCTATAGAGGAGATCACGGCAGCAGGTTTGCAGGGAATAAATGTGTTCCGATGCATACACGTACAATACCAATTGATTAGACCTTTTGTTAATCCTTCAGCCTTTCGTATTTGTTTTGCGGTATTATTCGATAGAAGCACTTTGTACTAATAGTACAAATAATTAATACGTTGTATTAATCCCATTATAGTCTGTCAAAATAACCCGTGGAGTAATAAAACGATTATTTCGCCGGTAACCAGAGGCGTTCTTAAAGAAATGAACGGAAATTAATAAATGAGTTATAATCGTATATACAGCGCGATCGAATAAAAAAATAGTCAAAGCAGGCTATGAAAAAAAAGCCGTATGTCTTTACTTAGTTCGTAAATTTCAAAATAGAGACAACGTAAAAAACTGATTGACATTGACAAAATCAAACTTAAAGTTAATTTTTGACAACGTCATACGAGTGATTGGCATCTTCGACGGGAAAATGTTCCTGGAATTCTTCGTAACAGGCAACATACGAATATTGCCATTCACCGTTTTCCAGCTTCACTCCATTTCTAAAATAGGATTCTAAGAGAAAACTGTTGATTTGCTTCGACAAGAGTGTCAATGTACGTCAACTTGACATTTGTAATTGTTAACCTGAAGAAGAAGAATTTTAGGAAAAGACATGCGTATTTTAGCTCATGGCCTGACTTGACTATCTTTTTATTCGATCGCACAGTATAATGATGAGTTTGCCTAAAACAGATAATTGTTTTAATAAAAGGTAGGCATTACGACCGCGAATGTTATCAACTCAGAAATGCTTCCATTTTCACCTGATTTGTTGTTAACTTGTCATTAATATAATATATTATAATATCGGAACTCGGCATTTATTTATAATATTTTATATTAAATATATTTTAATATATTAGTTAATAATTAATGTGATATATTTTATATTAAATATTTCAATCCGACCCTGCACACTGCGTAGGTTTTAAGAGCTTGGTGGCCATTTTGATGTTACGCTGTTCACAGCAAAATTTTACCAGATAAGCTACTGTAAATATTCCTCCCAGTATTTTTTATATCTCGATGGTGAAAGACATCATCCAAATATCTATTGTTTATATATAATTAAGCATAATAAAAGGTAAACATTCTATTGTTTGGTCGCCGCCATAATGGGATTGGTCCAAGCAATTCCATCATATGTTTGCACAGCGGAAAACTTTCGAGAAGTGTACTATCCACTATCCAAATGTATCCAGTAAGATCTATGCACTTTGCCCTTCCCCCCTTTAAGGGTAATTGAAATTTAACCATCCACTTACGATTTTGTTAGTTTTGAAACAGTCAGATTTGCCAGTCTATCTTGTTAATGTTAAAATCTTTCCCATCACAGATGACGAACTAGAGTGAAATTGAAATTAAATGTATGGATGAGTTATGTTTTAAATACAATGAAGTTGTATTTAGTGTTATCGAACTAAGTATTAGGTCAAAATGGAAAGCCATCTCGATATAGAAAAAGCAATAATTGATACTTAGATTGGCGGAAAGTGGTTAATTTAATCACTATTAAGATGATTAGATTAAACTAGGTTAATAGTTTAAATCCATATATTACACTGTCAATGTTTGTAAGACTAGAAGAAATATATGCATTTGTCCATTTTACATACCATGTAATGTACAAGTTTATTGCATCTTCTACAAACAATTCGCTATAATGTTCCCCTCAGAACCACTAAACTACTAATACTAGACTAGCTAAAACCGACAAACACTACAACTACAACGAGAGTAGCCTCCTTAATTTGGGCGAGATTGCACACAGAGAACTTCTAAACGGGACTTTTAGGCGAATCAAATTAGATTTTTTTTGTAAAAAAACTGTGCAAACGGGTTTGACAGTTGGAAAAGGTAGTTTAAGTTGTTACAGGAAGCCTCTCATCTAGAGATTCATCAATTTTTTAGTGAAACTACTATCAAATAAACAATTAAAGTGCCAAAATCACTCTTTTATTTATAACTTCAAATGGCTTAGATTTAGACGTTTGCGGTCAATAGTGAACTTTTAGAGAAAATAATTATCTTTAAAATGAGACTTTCTAAATTACAATTGCACTATAAATAAAAAAGTTATTGCAAAAATGGAGGCAAAATGGCTGTTTTTAAATATTGTTAATAACATTTTAATTAGTTGTTCGAATTAAGTGAAATGTTTATAATTTGTGAGTTGTAATGTACTTTATAAGTATGCAAAAGATGGGCTCGATCGGTCTACTAGTTTTTGCTAAATTGTAATTGTTTATCCCGTTTCTTGAAAAAATCAACAATTTCTAAGTCCTGTCCAGTCGATTTTTCTAAATGGATTTTAACAAACTTGGGCTCATCCTCTTCGTAAAGACTTATATTAACGTTCTATGTAAAAAAAAACAATAAATTTTTTAATGTTTATTTATAAAAAAAAGGCTTAACAAAAAGTATAGGTTTTTAAGCTTATAAACATTTGCAATAACTTGGTTGGTTTTTGTTTAAACTTTATGGCAATGATTTATTCGAAAAGCTGATTCAAAAATACGCGTTTAAAAAGAAAGAAGAAAGCCCCACAACCGTTGTGAGCCGAGATAGCACTTTTTTAAAAACAATTACCGTCGCTACAATAATTAATATTAAAGGCTGAAAATAAGGTTTTTAGAAGAAGAGTTGAAGTTTCCAACGGCACTTTCAGCGTTTAAAAAAACCGAACATTGTTTAACGGAGAGCATTATAGACAAAGAGTAATTGCGCGTTGATTACTTTCCTGCTCGGAGTCCACGGAGTGGGGGAAGACGACTGGGCGCTTGGCACAGCTCTCCTGAAATGTGAGCGCGCGGCTTCATATCGGACCGCTCGAAAAAAAGACTCTATCTCGGGTTCTAATTGACCAAAATTGCTCATTCTTTTTTTAAACTGTGGTATAATGAAGAAATAATAACAATTAACGTACTTTCTGTGCAAACTTGAAGTATCCAAAGACGCCAAAGGTTATGATTACTTTAAATATTGTTATATGCTCTAATTATAGTACATCAATTTTTATATATTTTTATTAATTATTGCTTAATAATTACACCTTATTATACATCATTTATGCATTGTGAACATTATAAAATCTATACACTTCTGAGCTTTTATAACACATCAAGTAGGTTGCACAGAAAGTATGTAAATACTTGTAACGGTCAATCAAATTAATAAACTAAATAGATACTGTCTATTTATGAACGTCAGAATTTTTAACCGCCTAGCGCAACTTCTAAAAGTCAAACTCTCCAAGCAACTCTTTTATAAAACGTCGAGACGTCGATCGTAAAAAAGTTTGGAACTTCAACAATATTATTGTAACGTTATCGATCTTCCCGCGTTTCGTGTGTTTAAAAAATATTACAAAATTCCCGTTACGTTCACAGTTCGAGAAATCAGCCGTCGAAAGGGCCGCCTCGTTATTTGGAGTTCTACCGACCATAACGGGAAAAGGATGGAATCAATTTTCGATTTGGTACGGAACTCACATCAGAGACAAGGCCCGATGGATTTATTTTCCGGCGCCGAGATTAATATTAGATTTGATACCGACAAACTGAACTGTCATTGTCGAAAATGGGGAAATCACCTTCGAAATCGGCAAAGGAGAGTCTGCGTTTTATATTATACCGTAACGTTTATTCTAATTTATTTACACACGGTCTTAACACTACTCAATTTATGTAGACTATTTCCTAACTGATTAATTTATATCACACTCTTAACTGCTAATTTATTTATACAATTTCACTTGTCCGTTTATCGCACTGTTTACTCACGCGGCTTCTCGTCTAATCTAATCTTTCTTCATCCGCAGCGTTCGCTTTTATCTCTATAACGTATTCCGGAACCTTGTTGGTAGTGCTCGATTCTATTCGCGATTATTCTGGAACTGTTTGAAAGACCCAATTAGCGGAGCGGCCTCCCTTTGAGGTGGGCCGCCTCGTACGCTTACGCTGGTTGTATATATTTCGCGTTACAATACATGTTCCACGTGGACTCGGTGAGGCAATTTAAGTATTTGATGGGCCTGATTGAAATTGGTAATATTAAATTCAATGAGTTTAATCAATGAAAACCTGACCGCAACACCGATTTATCCTCGCTCGTTTAGTCCCTTATAAGGACGTTGCCGCGAACTTTTCACACATTTAATTACTCCCAAATAATTCGTACGCCGCGACGCCAATTCAGTTTCAAAACAACTTTAATAATTATACGTCACATTGCGGCAAGAGTCGTCCGACGGTATCCACCCTCTCGACTTGCATTAAAATTACCTACGAACTCTTTTAACGTGTGCGGGGTAAAAACTTCGGGATTAACATTTGACGGATACTGTAAAAGTTAAATGCACTGGGGCAATTTTCTTGTTGTCGTACTTTCCGACGTTGTTAGCCGCGCTTATTTACTGAAGTGAGAGGGGCGAAAAAGTGCCGGGAAAATTAGGTGTGCTGCAGTAGCGAGGGGTGAAAGTTGAAAAGTTACGGACGGGAGTCGGAGTCGGCAATTCTGACAGTTTGGAATTTGAGGAGTTTGATGGTCGTTGACAGTCTGTTTTTCTACGTTTTTCGCATTAAACATATATAGAAAAAATTAGGTTTTCTGTAAAGTCGGTCTACGGACGATAATTTTATGTGATAACGTCATAAGAAAATTTTGATGAAAAATGGCATAGGTATATGAATTGAATAGAATTATTATCACTAAATTATCATTAGAGAGTTTTTTCGTACTGCGGTTGGCCGGTCCAACTGGTCATTTTAGACACATTGTTGTGACATGTGTTAAATTGAAGATTATTCTTGAACCTACAAATTCCTGCGCAGAATAATTTTTTTCATTAAATACTAAATGAAAGCAGTCGACTTTTTAAAGGATCATTTATATTTTATATCATTCATCATAATGTTTTAGTCTAAATCGTAACATAACCTATTGTTACTGCACTGGTAACAACCAGAGTATTGATGATCACATCCAAAAATTTTACACCACCCTTTATACTTCCATTAGACCTGCTTCAGCAACGCAACGTGTGACTGTGTGCAATGTGGGATCTGAGGATATTCCAGAGATATCTCGACAAGAAATAGGGGCTGCTCTGAAGATGATGAAAAACCGAAAAAGCCCGGATGAGGACAGAATCACTAGTGAAATGCTTAAGTTAGGGGGGGAATTGATCGAGAGGCCTCTACAGATTCTTTTGAATAAATGTCTTCAGGAGGGCCAAATCCCAGATGGATGGCAGAATGCAGAAGAAATTCTGCTTTTCAAAAAAGGGGACAGTGGCAATATTGAGAATTATCGACCAATCAGCCTTCTGTCTCACATGTACAAATTACTAATCAAGATTATCACCAACAGGCTAAGCAACAAATTCGATGAGTATCAGCCGGTGGAGCAGGCGGGGTTTCGCAGGGGGTTTAGCACCATTGACCATCTTCAAACATTGAGAACGCTAATAGAAAAATCAGCCGAGTACAATGAACCACTGTATATGGCATTCATAGATTTCCATAAGGTGTTTGATTCTATTGAAACGTGGGCATTTACACAGGCAATGATCGATGCAAGAATAGATTCTCGCTACACCAACTTACTGAAATATATATATGAAAATGCCTCACTACGTGTAAGAATCAACGAGGATACAAAGACAGAAAAAATAAAAGTAAATAGGGAAGTCCGACAGGGAGACACCATATCTCCAAAACTGTTCACACTAGCGTTAGAGAATGTCTTTAGGTCTTTGCAGTGGGAAACCAAAGGCATAAATATAAATGGATCGTACTTGAGTCACCTACGTTTCGCCGACGACATCGTCATTATAAGTAGCAGCATACAGGAGCTGAGGGAGATGTTAAATCAACTGAATGATGCTTCTAAGAGGATCGGATTGAAAATGAACATTTCGAAGACCAAAACCTTAATGAACAACACCACAGAACAAATATATATAGACGGTGCAAAACTCGAAAATGTGGAGGAATATATATACTTGGGACACGCAATGAGAATAGGAAAAGAAAATCAAACAGCAGGAATTAAGAAAAGGATAAGACTAACTTGGATAGCCTTCGGAAAGCTGAAATTTATATTTAGAAACAGTGAGATTCCTATAAATCTAAAAAGACGAGTTTTCGACACGTGCATATTGCCATTGGCTACTTATGGCCTGGAATCAATGGCGATGACAAAAAAGACCGCTAATCAATTGAGGGTAATGCAACGAGCCATGGAAAGAACAATGCTTAACATCAGTCTTAGGGATAAAATAAGAAACGAAGAAACCCGACGAAGAACTAAGGTCGTAGATATTATAGCCCGTATTGCAGACCTGAGGTGGCAGTGGGTGGGCCATGTCGCACGACAAGATCAGTCGAGATGGACATACAAGCTCGTACACTGGAGACCAAGACTGACAAAGCGCAGCATAAGAAGACCACAGAGAAGATGGCTCGATAACATCAAGCAATATGCGGGAAGGAGGTGATTCCAGATAGCACAGGACAGATCAACATGGAGAAGCATGTGGGAGGCCTATGTCCAGCAGTGGACAACAGAGGGCTGACTAAGAAGAAGAAGAAGAAGAAGAATTCTGCACTGGTTGACCGATGCAAGAACAAATATATGAGATTATGAAGCTAATCCAACTCTTACGATGCAAGAATTAAACACCTTATTGCCGCAATTGTTATTGTAATAGTAATAAGCAATGTTATGCAGAGTTAATATTCAGATAACTTTATAAATAATAGTCGGCAATACCGCAAGGGCTGTCGCCGTCGCCGCCGACGGAGTGGAAGGGAGATAGATGCGTCATCTCGCTCCCGCACGGCTCAATAGACTACCTAAGTTATGACGTCACGCGAAGCGGCAGAGCTTCCAAACCTTTCCAAACAAATCGATAAAGCGTGTAATTTGCTCATAATAAAGTTTTAATTTTACACATATTGCTAATTTTGTTGTAAATAAGAGTTGCCAACTGTATATTGTGATAAAGTTTTTACAAACCTATGTTATCACCAAATATTTCTAGATAGGTAAGTAGTATAATGTAGTTTTGGCCCATATTATATATTATAGGTTGTTATTGTTTCATTTTCATCAAAATTCACCATTTTTGTTAAGTTTAGTGGTGCTGCTGTGTTTAAAGACCGTTTTTTAAGAGCAAAAATGAGCACTCAGTCAAATGGTCAAAATAGCCATATATGATTTTCGAGGATACATTTCTACGGCTGTTTTTAACTGGCAATTCTGTTTTGTTTTAAAGCATTCCATTGACATTCTTTATCAGTGACTGATATATTATAATGCCCAAAAAGAGCCAGCGTAGCAATATGGTGGCATTTTATACCCCTCGGGCAGGTACAAGTAACAGAAGTAATCTCTCCAGATTTATTTAGTGTAATCTGCAATAGGAATATTTAATAATACAAATATCTATAAAATCTATGCAAAGCAGAATAGCTACCTGTACTCTATATATGTTATCTTTTATGCTGTCATGTATTTCCCCTCTAATAATCATAAAATCAGCGTCAGCCTCAAACTGCATGCTTTTTACATGATTGGATTGCAATGCATTTTCACCCCTTTTTATCATTTTATTCTCTTCTTCAAAAAACTTAATAATGTTGCAGATCTTCAAAACACATTTGGATGCCATTTTCAATCAAAATTCTGACTTCAAATGGTTTTATCTAACTAAAAAGTACACAAAATAAATCACACTTGTAAACAAAAACATAACCTCAAAAAAGTAAAATGGGTGAAAAATAATAATTAGACTTACCTATTATCAAAAATACTTTGTTAAAACGTTGAACCGTCCTAAGTTTTCACAAAATATTGAACTGGCCAATCTTATTCACGTCAAAACTACTAATAAACTTGAAAAGAAAATCTTCTTATGGGCAAATTACACTCTTTATCTATTTGTTTGGAAAGGTTCCTTAGCACCGCCAACTTGTGACGTGAGACTTAGGCGGTCCATTGGTTGTGTGGTGCCGGTCTCTCTTTCACTCGGAGGCTGTATAGTCCAGTAAGCAAAGGTTTTTTACTGGAAAAAAATGTAGAAGTTTTTTTCTCACTGGTTCTATATGTATTTTGGCACTTTTTTCAGTTTTTTAACTATAACTCTAAAACTAAGCGTTTTTTGGTGATAACTGTGATACGCTAAATTAAAGTAGACAAAATTTCCTATACACACGTATGATAACTCTGAAGTCTGGAATAATCCATAACGTCGTTAGATGGTGTTGAAGAAATGGCATTTCTTAACTTTTCGCTAAAAAGGTTAAAAAACATTACACGAAAGAAAAAGCAAAAACACAGACGCAGACACAAACAGAAGCATGTCATGAATGGTTTCCAGGTGTAAAGCCCAGTTGCCTGTTCTCTCTGCATCTATGAAAGTTGAAATTAGAGTGAGCATTTGAAAGTACTGACTCCACAACTTGGCAAAGTTTGTGAATTGTTCAAGCTTGTCTTTAAAATTTGAAACAAGCTCCTTAATACAATCCTTCTCCTGTGCGCTCAAAATTTCCGATCGATCAGAGCAGTAAAAAATTTGTTCAAATTCGTATTGAAATGAGGCAGAAAAATCAATTGTCTCCAATATTATTGAGGCCAGAGTCCTGTGTGCTCTAACCGCCCTTGCATAGGCGTGACCCGTCAGCAATTTTTCGGTGCTAACAGCAGCGTAAATGAGGTTGAAAAGTTCCGATAATCCATTACCTTTCATTATGAAGCCCACAGCTCCCATAAATGACATAACTAAATGAAATCCACCCAGACGTAGAATCACATGTTGCAGTTTGGGCTCTTCTTGATGACTTGCAATCACTTCCCGCGCCTTCAGGTAGAGTGGCAGATTATCTAAGGTAACGATAATGCTTTGTTGGATTAATGATTTTGATTTTTCAACACTACTCAGTAAAGCAGTGTAGATCGTGTTATAGTCGCTTGGTGGTGAATTAATGAATGGCTGGCAATTAACATATGTGATGTCGTGTGGTTTATTTCTTGTTAAGTCTTCCATAAACCCATTCCACCCACCAATTCCTAAAAGATTCATATGTTTTCCATAGAGCCACAGCAAGTGTGATGCAGAGGGGCTAACTAAACTTTTGTGACTGAAATTCGGAGTTAGAGGGTTGATTTCAATGGCAGCTAGGCCTCCTTCCTAGCAATATATTCAAAGGCTGCGAAATTTTTTTGAGTTTTTTGCATTTAACAAACGTTTTTCACTTTTGCCAATTATTGAAATGTAACCAGAACATACCTAGTAATCATAACATAATTCATTTTGGAAGTGTACAAAATTGATAATAGGGCACCAACGAGCAGAATGTTTTTTAACCTTTTTAGAGAAAAGTTAAGAAATGCCATTTCTTCAACACCATATAACGACGTTATGGATTATTCCAGACTTTAGAGTTATTATACGTATTTAAAGGAAATTTTGTCTACTTTAATTTAGTGTATGATAGTTATCACCAAAAAACGTTTAGTTTTAGAGTTATAGTTAAAAAACTGAAAAAAATTGCAATTTTTGCAATTTTCCTTGAGAAGCTCATGCCTAGCGAGGTGGCAAACCTCAGATTCGGATTCAGCAGCCCAAAATACATAAAAAACCGATGAGAAAAAAACTTCTACATTTTTTCCTAGAAACGCTGTTTCTGATACTTGGATGACTGAACTAGTAGTGGAATAGAAATAGATGCGTCGCAAGGCGAACCTAAGGTCGATCTCTGTCTATTGTTCTCGCTCTTACTCTCACTCGCACGCATCGGTCTGGCGTAACGTTACAATGTTTCTGGGAAGTGTAGGTAGCCAGAAAATATAAGCCCCTTTCCATATTGATGGTTATCTCGAGACGTGGCAAGGCGAGAAATGACGTTTTGATGGTTAAAAGTTGAGTGTATACAAATTAGTATTATATCGGTTTCATATTTGAATAAGGCCTATCTAGCTTCCAGAAATAAGTAAATAATAAACATGACTGCGAACATTGAAAAATCTATGGTATTTCATTCTGTAAACATGTACCTACTTTTAAATTAACTACCAAGCCACAAGAGTCACTCATACTCGTACATGGAATCTAAATATCGTGGATCTCTACGGTTAGGACAAAAAATATTTAGGTTGTTTACGAATCTTCAAGAAAAAATTCATAACTCAAAGATGGGGGTAATCAATCAAGGAAAGTGACTCCATATCAGATCCCCTTACAAATAAAAAAAGTAAATTTACGATCTATTAAATATATTGATATATGTTTCGGGTAGAATGGAGTGAGTCATCCATTTTCTCTGCCGATTTTAGTATAAAGCTTGCTTAGAAGTCCTCGCATGGTACAAGGTTTGAAAAGCGTGTGTCTTTATTTTCCAAAAGACAGATTATATTTTTTCAAAATCATATTTTTGAAATCGTGAAACCTAACATTGTTTAAATCTAAATAGTTCTCATATGAGAAGGTAAAAACAAAGTGGCCACAACAATTTTCATTTGCGTAAAAATTTATAAATATTGTAGAAAAGTGAGCAGGTAAATAGTAACATTATTATTTGAATTTGTTAATTTAGTATTTAACTAGATTGATTTTACTTTAAATATTAATGAAAATTCGTATCAAACAAGTTCCACTTGTTGTGTCCTGAAGTGACCAACAAAACTACATCTTATAATTTTCCAAGACGTCTAATACATTTCTTAAGGCTCTGGTACTTTGTTTTCTATAGGGTGCCATCCCATGAGACTAATTTTTCTGCGTAGATTCTATCCTAATTCGGTTAATTAATCGAAATGAAATATAATTGTGAGTTAACTGTTCCATTTCCGCATAATTTCCCCCTTTTTCGCTAACGACGTTAAACTTCTCGGCGGCATCATTGATTTTTCATTTATGCCGTTTAGACCAATTCGAAGTGCATTTAAAAATCTCATTTCTCACTCTTCCCCTTTCCTCAATTCTCCGTGCTTCGGTATTAAGCCTGACGAAATTTTGATGGAGTTAAATGGCGGAGTGTCTCTCAAACTGACGGGCATTCTTTTATTAAACGCATTCATCATATTTTCATCGTCTCTCTCTCTCTCTCTCGCGCTTTCTTCCTCGCCCGGGAAATTTTTTCCCGGCAATGCGGAAAACTAGGTTAGAGGGACGTCGATTCCGAAGCCAAGGTACATCAACGTTATTACTGTTGGGTTTCGTGTCCAACGCACGGCAAAAGCCGATCCGTAACGTACACCCATAGAGACTTTCGGAGCGAGAAAGGGGAAAAATACGTATAGAGAAATTAGCGAAACTTGCGGTGCACGTCATCAAAATTTATGACGTCAGCACGTCGCCATGTTGCCACATCAATTTTTTTTTACTTGACATGACTGTTGGTTTGGCTAGTAAATTTATAACTGAAAAGTATACATTTTCTTCGTCTTTCATGAATTTTGCTCTGAGATTATTGTGAAATTCTTAAATAATTAAAAATATATTGGTATTAGTATACACCAATAATTGGAAATGAAATAAAATCATAATGTGTTAGGATGAGTTAGTAGGTACATGGAATTTACTCATTTAGTCAGTGTGATTTTATTAGTATTATTATACATTTACATTACCTATACATATTACATTATACACTATTATGCTATTATACAATTATTTACAAACAAAATAGATATTAATAGATTAATTATATTAGAAATTATGAAAATTCTTAATTACAAACACATTTATATACACTAATTACAATTCAAATAGGATCATATGTTCTAGGATGAGTAAGGTATATGGAATTTACTCATTTAGTCAGTGTCATTTTATAAGTTTTTCTAATTTGCCATTATGCATTCTTGTTAATTGAATTACATATCTGCAAGTGCTTTGACTTTATGCATTGCTTTGTCATAAAAACTCACTGTCCACCAAAGACCACAGGGAGGTGTGAGTATCCTTTGCCAGGAAAGGAGTGGAATAGGAAGTGTGTACTTTCATATAAAGAGAAACCCAGTAGAGAATGGACTTGCCACAGCACAGAAAATACAAGATTGAAATTGAATTGTTGACCAAAATGACCTACAATGTAATATTAGGTAATAAAAGTACAGATGAGAAAGAATAGAGGGCAATACAGAACAAATTAACATGTGAGAAACAAACAACAATAAAGTAAGTAAAGTATCTGCTGCCAGAATATATGTGGTCATCAATTGAAACAAAGAAACCCAAATTAAGCCTACAATTAAAAATAATAAATAGAGAAATTCAAATATAACTGAACTTTTGAGCAATTAGAGGAAACAACTACTTCGAGGGCAAATACCCCTACCGACATTGAATTATACCCCTAACTTCTCTCACCTGAACTCAGTTTAACATCTCAGTGATTTTTTATAAAGAATATATTTTTCGGGATTAAAGGTGCATTTTTCTTTATAATAAATAGAAGTATGGAGGTCGGGACTGACATTGTTGTGAAAATCATAAGTATAGAACCAAAAATATTAAGGAATACAGTAGCAAATAGAAGAAAACAAATAACATTAATAGATGACAAATCCAAAACAGTAAAGAAATATTTACACCTATGAAAATGAAATGGAAACACTGCTCTGAAGATAAGCTACAAACTACAAGTATGATATAATAACTGATCTGCAACATTTGGATCAAGAAAGTGTACACTAAATTGGCAGGTGTAATTGGATCGAGGAGCGTGGAGACATTGTAGGGAGGTGCATGTCCAACGGCCTAGAATCTGGAATTCAAGCAGAATATTGTAGTTATGAAAGTCGCGGAAGGAAACACACCCCGGTCAACCC
Organism: Cryptocephalus moraei; assembly: GCA_946251905.1. Lineage (NCBI taxonomy): Eukaryota > Metazoa > Arthropoda > Insecta > Coleoptera > Chrysomelidae > Cryptocephalus > Cryptocephalus moraei. Next base: position 15,027,934 of record OX276465.1, on the reverse strand, counting down.
GTCGGAAGTACTGTCTCTTATCAACTCTCTATTGGCAGCTTTACATGTGTCCATCGAGCCTTCATTTTATGTTCACCTAAAAAAAGTTTTACTATATAAATATGCATGCACTGCAGTTACAATATAATAATATTCTAATAATACATTATGTGCACATACCTAGAGTAAGATGTATTTACTTTAGTCAGAATCTGATATAGGTAAAAGTGAGATACCAGACATATCAGGCTCGATTTTAGATTCACAGTCACTACAGATGACATGTTCGTGTAGATGTTAAATATTTCCTAAAAATCACTATTACTCTCTGAGTCACTGTTCAAGTCAATCACTAAATTGTTAACTTCCATTCTATCAAACATTCGTTCACGATTCCACCATTTCTCAATTACTTGTTCTGTATGCTTGATGGAGTTGATCCAGACCACAGGTGTAATGGTAGACAATGCTTCTTTCCGCATGTCCAAACAGTTATCGTTTGCATTTCCATCTCGACCTACATGTTGGTTATAATAATTTTTCGCCACGCCCCATCTCAACTCGATTGGATTGAATATACAATGATAGGGAGGAAGACGTAACACTCTATGGCCATATTGTTCAGCCATCTGATCCGTTAGGTATATCTTTTCTGGTTTATTTCTAGAAAAAAAATTTAGATAAACACAAATGAAGTAGTTCACTCTTCAACATTGTATGTTCCAATTGAAAGTTATGCTTTGTAAGCCAATCCTTTATAACAGGCTTTGTCGATCCACTTGTTGGAGTCTTATCTACCAATGTACTGTGGTACGGTGCGTTGTCCATAATAATAACTGACGATTCCTCCAAGTTTTTCAAAAGTTGATTCTCAAACCACAGCAAAAAGTTGTTTTGGTTCATTTCCCCATGATAGTCACCTTTGGATTTAGAGGAAAACACTAATTCAGCCCCAGGAATGAAACCATTCTTGTTAACAGCATGAACAATGATATGTCTGCAATAATAAATCACTATTAATTAATACTCAAATATTTCATACCAATTCTGCGATGAGTTACTAGCAAATAATATGACTTTAACAAAACCTAATCAAATGGCATTCTAACGTTTACCTTTTCCCATCAACTTTTGTGGTCTTTACACTCTTTCTGTTATCATCTTGCCACGAGTGACCCCAATGTTCCATTTTGGAATATCCAAGTTTCACCCAAATAAACAATATTGGATGTGGATTCCTCTTTAATTTGTTGATACATTCTCAAAAATTTTATTCTTTTAAATGTAATATCTGGAAGTTCCATTAGCCCCCTTCGTGGATTATCCTTACTCCATTTGAAACCAATATCTCGTAAAAGGATACGAAGTGATGATTTACATCCCTCAAAGAGCTTCATATTCTCAAGTTTTTGATGAATACTTTCAAGAGTAACAGTTTTCTCTGAAATAATTACATTAAATTATCACTCATTGTAGTATATTGTATATGGTGAATACAATCAATGACAAGGATACAATGTAAAAAAACTTTCTTACTTCTTTTATACAGTTCGTAAATTTGATTGCGAATAGAACCAATATCAAGGTGATCTTGATTCGTGACTCCCTTCACATGTGGACGGTTTTTCTTCGGCGACTTTTAACACCACATCACTCTTCACTTTTTGCGAGATTCTACTCACAGTACACACACACACACACACACACTGATCTTCAGTGCAGCTGAAACACGCTAAAAATATTTCCAATAAGGGCCATAGAAGCTTAATAACCAATAGTATCAATACTTTACCTCTCTAACGCAGTTTAACGGGAGTAAGGGGCCCCCCATTATTTCGTTCCAGTAAAAAGTAACTGATTAGAGACGAGACCAGCTGCTGACACCGACTGTTCAATGGTTTAGGCATCTTATTGTAATTCCTTACACTCGAAAACACTCAAACACGTATTTAATTTACAATTTACCGAAGCGAGCAAATATTCCGAAGTATAACCTCAAAATCATAACAAAAGTTTCGTGCCAATACGTGAATCGTCCGGCAACAGTGTACACGGCTACCAACTTATATTTTATCGGCTAACATCCGACAGTGTGCTATCTCTTTTTAACTGGGATAACAGTGCGCTCTGTTTGAACCAAATTTTTATCTTACACCAACGGCAATTGGCAATAAATGTGACGTCATTGATGACGGCACCGCAAGTTTTACTAATTTCTCTATATGTAGGTATGATGTTTGTTTGCTTATGTGATCCACTTCCAAAGTTTCAATATTCAAAAGCGGACGCAAAGCGAATACGGCGGAACGTGGACAAATATTCTGTTTACTAAGGATTTGCAAATAATACCAGGAACGGAAACTGGAATTCAACTAATTACGTAACGTATTCGCCCTAAAACACGACTTTTTCTTTGGTTACTTTCGTTTAATTCCAGTCGAGGGACATTTACCTTTCAACATCAAATTAAATGCATGTTATACTTGTGTAATAAATATCGTGGAAAGTTGTTTACCCCTTCAAATTAGAAGACGTGGTTAATTAATTAATTTGCTAATCGAGTTTTCTGAACTTACTACAGGACCACCAGCAAATCCAAACATTTACTTCGTCATGGAAATCGCAATGTGCTTCATAAAATATAAAGCATTACGATATGCAACCTGTGTAGTAATGGATGAAATTGGAAACGCATTAAGGTGTTGACAGGGACGAGTTAAGAATAATACGGATTTTACGAATATTCCCAGTTACTAAAAACTATTTCTACCACTTAAAGTGAAGATTGTCCAAGTTCATAAACTTACAACTCCATTGAAAATCGTAGAAAACCTTAAGTCTCTCCTGCCAAAGGAAATGAAAGCCTCAAAAGATGGTTGATGCTTTTTAATCAGAGCTAGACATGTTTCGCCTTGCTAATAAGGCATCGTCAGTAGCATTACAATTCTGAAATGATATAAAAGGAAACAATGAGTCATTCTGCAAAGCATATTTTAAATAAGATTTAAAAAAAATAGTTCAAATTAAGAAAAAAGTATTTTTTTTTAAATTTTTTAATTTTTTTTTTAAATTTCAAATATTTTTTCTAATCTTATTTAAAATATGCTTTGCAGAATGACTGTCTTTGTTTCCGTTTATATTGTAACGTTTATTTCTAATTTATTTACATTATCCTAATTATTCACTACACACTACTTAATTTATCTTAGACTATTACTGAACTAATTTATATAACACACTTAACTATTTCCTAACTAATTAATTTATATCACTCTTAATGTTAATTTATTTCACTGGTCCGTTTTTCACTTTATTTATTCACTCGCGGCTTCACTTCTAATCTCCTCTCCGACCGTAAACCCGCTTATATACACCTCAATTGTATTCGCGATAGTTCCAGGTCATTTCTTTCTTAAATAATGTTTACTTAAAAACGTCCAGAAAGGTCTAGGAGGTAATAAATCATTCCTTCTTTAATAAGATGTTGGCGGCAGGCTCGAGACGGTTTTTATTGCTCAATTAGCGTAGCGGCGTTCTTTTGAGGTAAGCCGCCATCCGATAAGAGTAAATACGTTTCGCGCTGCTGTTTTTCAGAGTTGTAATGCTACTGATGATGCCTCGTTAGCAAGGCGAAACATGTCTAGCTCTGATTAAAAAGCATCAACCATCTTTTGAGGCTTTCATTTCCTTTAGCAGGAGAAACTTTAAGGTTTTCTACGATTGTCGCCACTCCGCCTTTAAGCACCATGGACTTCTCTTTTCTACTTCCTTGAAAGTGTCTGAACTCCTTTAACTGTGCCAACTCCGTTTCATATTTCATGCACTTCAATACAATTGGAACTCCTATACGTTGCGTTATAAACTTCTAATTTCCTTTAAAACTGTAACAATCAGTTTCACATCTTCTTTAAGATAATTACAACTTTTTCAATAATATCGAATATATGATGAATATGATTATAACTTGCTTAGAAATTTCTCATGCTCTTCTTACAAAAATTGTAACTAATTTTAAAACCTTATCAGCTAACTTTAACTGTCATAATATTTCAGTACTTCCATAATTTATTCAACCGAATCTCGGGGTATATTCTACAAGGGTAATTATATTTTTTGATAAAAATCGGTTCAAACGATAAGAGATGTTTAAGTTTCCTTAGAAATTTCGTAATTTCTAATTGAATTTAATTTCAAACTTCATGTAACTTTACGTCAATTGCACTTCATTACAATCTCTATAAATTTATTAAAAAGTCCTCAACTTCCCTTGACAAATACGTCAAATATAATCTCAGGTAACGGTAAATGCAATTTCTTTAAAAATGTCGTCGACTAACTAAAACTATCGTACATAACTGGTATACTTATCAACTCCAACGACCGAAGGTTGTCCAGCTTCTCAAAGTTGGCCATGGCAATTTAAACCAAAGAAAAACACCAAGTCTTAACCAACTGCTTTATTTAAAGATGAGCGACCGGTTTCCGCTTCATGGAAGCCATCTTCAGGCTCATCGTCGACACAAACATTTAAAAAATAAATAAAAATTAACACACATCGAACAAGAATGTCAACTACATAAAATTCTTTCAGGACATGGATACAGCCCTAAATGAGTGAGTTTCCTTATTCTAGAGAGGTTGGAGAGTAACTGTCAACTCCATATCAACTCCATATCATCAAATATGTTTTACACTTCATTTTGCGTTTGATTTAACTACAACTCCAACAACATATGTCGTCAATTAATTGCGATTACCAAAAGTGCCTTTGAAACTTCTCTGCTTCTTTGAAGATGTCGGAACTCCTTTATGTACGTTATAAATTACATTTTAAATTATATATTTATAGTCGATAACAAGTAGCTTATAAATTACACCATTTCATTTAAACCGTCAGAAGTCTTTATTTCAATATTTCTGTTTTTAATCACACCATTGTATATGTTTTTACACTCATTAGGTTGTTACAAATGTCTAAGTTTCTTCTAAACTCTGTAACTTCTTTCATTAGGTTTGAACTTAGTGCACGAGGACTAAAGTTACATGCTAGACAAACAATTAAAATTATATTAAAATTGCCATGAACCAAATACAGATGTTATAACCTAGACAGCAGTCTTTAAGACATCTGATAGACATTACCATTAGGCATTTGCGACATCTCAAAGATGTCCTGTGACGTCCGAAGAACGTCATTAAAGTGTCCATTTTATGTCAATTTTATGTTATTTGTTACTAAACGTTACGTTTAAAAGATGCCTTCAAGACATTAAAAAGACAACTTTACGAAGTCCATTTTTCGTCTTCAAGACGTCATAAGGACGCCTTCCTCAAGTCTGTAAGACGTCTTAAAGATGCCCCCTAATTTTTTAGGAATGTCTTTAAAATGTTCATTTTACTCCTATTTCACGTTATTTGTCACAAAACGGTACGTCTCAAAGATGCCTTCAAGGCATTAAAAAGACAACTTTACGACGTTCATTTTTCGTCTTTAAGACGTCGTAAGGACGCCTTCTTCACTTCTGTAAGACGTCGTAAAGATATCAATTTCTTAGTGACGTCTTTAAAATGTTCATTTTATGCCCATTTCATGTTATTTGCCACAAAACAGTACGTCTCAAGGATGCCTTCATGGCATTAAAAAGATGTCCGCAAATCCGTAATGACGTCCAAAAGACGTCTGTTTTAAGACATTTTTTTTATACAAAACGTCTCTAATACTGCAAGAATAAAGGAGGTCAGGCATGAAAACGACATAGATTGGACGTCATTAAAACGTCAGATTTTGAACGTCACATTGACGTCCACTTCTGACATAAAAAAGGGCAGGCATAAAATTGACGTAAATTAGACGTCATTAAGACGTCTGTCTTTTAGTATCTTATAGACATCCAAAAATGAACGTCCTAAAGAGGTCATTTCAGGCATAAAGAAGGCAAGGCATGAAATCTATATAAACTGGAATTCATTAAGATGTGCGCCTCTTAACATCTTAGAGACATCCAAAAATAGACGTCCTAAATGGGTCCACTTTAGGCATATAAAAGATCAGGCATAAAACTGACGTAAATTAGACGTCATTAAGACGTCCGCTTTTGAACATTTTAGAGACATCCAGAACTGGACGTCCTAAAGAAGTCCACATAAAATTGATGTAAATGAGACGTGCTCAAGGCGTCCGCCTTTCAACATCTTCGGGACATCCAAAACTGGACCGCCTAAAGAGGTCCACTTCAGGCATAAAGAAGGTCGGGCATCAATACGACATAAATTGGACGTCATTACGACGTCAGCGTTTGAACATCTTAGAGACATCCAGAATTGGACGTCATAAGGACGTTCATTTCTGGCATAAAAGAGAGCAGGCATTAAATTGACGTAAATCAGACGTCATTAAGGCGTCCGCCTTTTAACATCTTCGGGACATCCAAAACTGGACCGCCTAAAGAGGTCCACTTCAGGCATAAAAAAGGGCAGGCATAAAATAGACGAAAATTAGATGTCATTGGAACATTCCGCTCTGGACATCTTAGAGAAATCCAGAAATGGAAGTCCTAAAGACGTCCACTTCAGGCATAAAAAGGTCAGAGTAAAAATTGACGTAAATTAGACTTATTTAGGACCTCCGGCCTTGGACGTCTTATAGGTGTACTTTTTATATCTTAAGGCGTCCAGGCATAAAAAGGCTTAAAATGGATGTTTTTAAGACGTTATGTGCTGTTTAGGAAGTTTCTATTTACTTTTTTAATTTTATTTAGTGGTAAGGCTCCCGTAGAGTTCATTTCCAAAAAAGATTCGAAAAGAAAATTTCAATGTGTTATTTGGACTCCTCTGATAAATGCTGAAAAGGGCAACAACATTTACTGGTGAATTAAGGAGCAATAGATAAGGACTAAAATTACATATTCCCCTAACTATTACATGGTCACTACATCAACGAGGAATGCGGCAACCTCATTCAGGGAGAAGCATTTTCGAAATTTACATTCATATTTACGTTGTTTGTAACCGTAAACATTTGAATTTATAGCTAGATTTAACAATAGCGTGACGTTAAGTTCTTCTGGTAATGGTTTTATTAAGCGAGCCTTTCAGTTGCTAGCGCATTTTTACAGAGCCGTGTCCTAGAGAACAAGAGAGATCATTACGGGAAAATCCGAGAGCATGTTTCCGTAGTATTGAATCATCCCACCACACCTGGAACGAGGTGGCTGGATATTATCCAGAAAATGTGAAGGCGCGTATAAAGCGTAGCGTAAATCGATGCTATCGCATTACTTGGGAATTCAGGAAATTCCCGACTTCCGATTTCCGATAATGATGTAATGTATTACGGATTTTGTCGGGAATATCCAAAATTCGCTTTTTAAGTTGGGGGAATTTTCTGACCGAATTGTAAATTTTTTGCCTTGGAACTCATGAATATACGCTCAAAAAATTTTTATCGTAACTTTCTCAGGTTTAATGACCAATTGGCTCATGTTCCGATATAATGATGTATTATAGTTTTTTTTTAACCAAGTATGTAATTAATGGATTATTAGTAGTAATTTTTTGAAAAGAAGAATTTTGTATAAGAATGATTTCTTTGATAAAATACTTACTTTTTGAGTAATTCGCAAAAAAACGTTTGAAAAAGTTTTTTTTTAATTGATTAATATATCCATTCCTGATAATATTTTTAATAAAAAAATTTTCATTCTCGAGAGGGGGTGTCACCCCCCCTCCAGGGTAAAACCACCCTACGGCACTGGCTCAACTTTGAAGTTGAGTCAACTTAAGTCAGGTGGGTATTTTAGAAAATCTAAATTTCGGAATTGAATGTTTTTTGACTTTTGGACCGTTGGGGATAAGAGGAATCAAGGACGTAATTCAGTATTAGTTTGCAGTATTTGCCACATTATCAAAGTAGGTAGTTGTCTGACTTAATTCTCATAACAATGATTCATAATTTCGTATTCCTTAAAAATGTTGTAGAATCATTACTACTGTAGCAAATTGCTTATAAATTCCTAACTTCCATTAAAGTGACAGAACTAACTTTGTGTCAGATTTTAAGACAATTGTATCTTCTAGTACAATTTCATCAGTACTTTATAATTGCTATTAGTAGAGAGTAGGCTATATGCTATTTTCAAAAAAATTGAAATATATGCGCATATATATGTACCGAATTTTTAGAAAATATATCTGAACTTTGGCCATGTGAAAATATGTCAACATTTTACCTATTAAAAAGAAACAAAAAATATATACAAATATAGTTACAATTATTGCAAAAACAATTCCTATTACAATTTTTCAACAAACTGGTACACTATTTAATTAAATTTCTTAACAACTGAATTAAAACATTATCAATGGAATTAAATCTGGTATTGTATGTTTTATATAAAGAATTTTTATACAAATTTTTAATAAATGTTCAAAATTATGTAGCAGAAAATTTTGTTCTCTATAGGAATACGTATGTTTACAAATGGGAAAACCAGTTTCAACATCCACCATATGTGGTTTATTTTTTTATTTTCCCAATGTATTCTAAACTAAAACTGGAATTGAAATATTTTATCATTTTACCTTCCAAAATTTCGTTGATTTTCTTTACTTTGAAATAACCCTCAATTTGGTTTAACACATTTCCAATTTTTGGTATACAGAATTACTTATTTTACCTTTAACTTTCTGACGTAGTGAATCGATTTCTTTTACAATTTCAATTTATTATGAGAGAGTAATTCCTTGAGTTTCTGATTTAAGTTTAAAAACGTAAACATGGAAAATGTTTTACTTTTAATGGAATCTGGATAATAATGCTTTAAAATGAAATATACGCAATAAGTGATTAGTGTTAATTGACTTAAATAAATGTAATTCGTCTACATAGAGCGTATTTAAAAATATATGCATTTGGTATAAAGTCCTCTCTCGCACAGAAAAAAATTTCGTACGTCAAATCAATGAACGGCCTTCGTCAATTTTGTGAACATTAATATTATGAATCGGTGATTGTTACAACGATTTCTGGTCATAAACTAATGACTTCATACATTGAACCAATAAACGAGCCAACATTAAACAGTGAAGGCCAAACATTAAAATTAAATATTTCATCCATTAATCTAATGTAACAATTCATTGAGTTAATGTTTGAGGATTATTAAACAACGTTCTTCGTCATTATAACGATAAATTTTCGTCATAGATCTATGAACAGCAAACATAAAAAATTTATGAACGGTTTTCGTTGTTTCAATGAACATCAAACATTGATTTTACGAAGCCAGCCATTAACTTTTAAAAACGCAGCAGATTTAATGTTGTCGGAACTTGAAACGATGTCGGCGAACATTAATATTACGAATCACCGTCGTAGACTTCTCTGCTTGTACCACTTTTTATGCGAATTCTTTTGAATTTCCTCCAGTCGGTCTGATAAAGTAGAAGAGGCAGTACAGCGTTCTAACTATCATACCAATTGTGCCAAATTATTGTGTGATAGATGAACAGGCTCGAGAAAGAAATAATATTTCCCTCTAAGAATGGAAAATTGGTAAGTATTAGCATTATCGGAAAGTTGAAATGACACAGTTCTATGCAATAACCAAATCTCTTACTAGTAGATAGTCTTAAAATTTTATTTTTCTTTCGAATCATTTAGGAAAATGTCTAATTTTGTATTACCTATAACACTTTTATTTTTTTAGGTTAGTATAAACTATGAGATTGCTTTCGGAAATTGGGAATTACTTTTAAATAATTGGGAAAAATGGTTTCCCCACACAGTGACATTTCTACAGGAAGACGGACACATAAAAAATTAAACTACTGAAGGCCTTCTAAAGAATGCGTTTGAGGATGCTGGTAAAGAAAGTAAGTTCTATTTTACATACTTAAAAAATAGGAAAATTTGCTTTTCTTAAACCTTCCACATTAAAAAACATTTTCTTTAAATCCTTGTTTCAGATAATGGATATTCGTTGCTAAATAACTAATATGTCTTTTTGTGCTTGACATCGTGCTCGGACTTTGTTTTGTGTAGAAATAGTTATAAACACAACTGTTAATGTTCTAAAACTTATGGTGTTTATAAAATTTGAATTTTACTTTCTAACGCCATGAAACAAACATTTTTTTAAAGCGTAAATCTAGGTTTGGTTTACCATTTCCCCTTCTTTTTTTCAGATTGAAAATACGCATCAATTTTATGGGCGATCCATGGATATTTGGTGCCATCGGCCAAGTTTTGTTCCAAATGGAAAAGCCATTTTATAAACATAACGTGTCGCTTGAGAGCCCAAAGATTCATATGATTTGTGAGCTTCTGATGTAATAAAAAATTGATGTAACAAAAAAGGCTATTATTCTGCAAATCCCTTTGCGAAGAATTAGAAAGTGGTATGTATTAGTAAGATTTTCCTCCTTCCGCGTTCCAATGCTTCTGAAACGCTGCATGCAATATTTTTTCAAAAGTCACTGCAATTAATAATTGGAGGTCATAGGTCTATCAACACCAGTTATTGATTTAATGTACAGCAATCATAAGCCAATGTTGATCGTTCGTAATATCAATAACCGGCGATCATAGATCCATGCTCACTGTTTATTAATTTAACGTACAGCAATCATAGGCCTGACGTATGTCGTACATAATATTAACGTCCGGCAACCTTAGATCTATGCTCACAATTCATTGATTTAACACATAGCAAACATCACATTAATAACCGCCAACATAGATCCATGTCTACTGTACATTGACTCAATGTACAGCAATCGTAACATAATGAATAGAGAAATTTATGTACGACCGTTCATTGAATCAACAACACTCGCCATCGGCCCGAAATTAATGTCGACGTTCATTGATTTGATGTACTTTTTTATTAATATCACGTACCTTTTTCGTTCAGTGCGAGTAATTAGTGTCTTTTGAAACCCTGAATAAATTGCTCGCTTCTATCAGAAATTTATTAAAACAATTTCAAGTTACAATTTTGATAGATCATTAAAATCATTTAAAAATGACATTGGAAATGTATCAAATTCATTGGAAATTTTTTAATTACATTTAGCGTCACACTGCTTTAAAGTTTAATCGGTTGTAGAAACTTGATAATTTTATATATTTATCCAACACATGACAGCTATGACTGTCATTATTAATGTCATTTTAGACAAGTAAACTAATAAATAACATCATCATCATCATCATCAATAAGCCTATTGTAACGTCCACTGCTGAACATAGGCCTCCCGCAAATTTTGCCACTCCTCTCTATTTTGTGCAGCCTGCATCCAGTTCATCCTAATTTTCTTAATGTCATCCGTCCATCTTGTTGGGGGTCGCCTTCTGCTTCGATATGCCTCTTGTCTTGGCCTCCACTCGATAATCTTCTTAGTCCATCGTTCATCTTTAATTCTCGCAACGTGCCCCGCCCAGTTCCATTTTAAAGAAGTTATTTTCTTTACCGCATCTGTAACTCCTGTCCTTCGCCGTATTTCTCTATTAGGTATCCTATCTCTAAGCGAAATTCCCAGCATTGATCTTTCCATTGCTGCCTGTGTTGTTCTTATTTTATTAATAGACTTTTTGGTTAGTGTTAGGGTTTCGGCTCCGTACGTCATGACAGGCAGGACACATTGGTTATAAAGCTTACGCTTCAGACATATAGGAAGGTCAGACCTAAATGAATCTCTGAGATTGCCAAATGCTGCCCATGCCAAGCCTAATCTCCTGAAAATTTCACACGTCTGGTTATCTCGCCCTATGCGAATTTCATGACCTAAGTATTTATAGGACGTCACTTGCTGTATTTCAGTGTCACCTAAAGGTATGTTTCTAGATACTACTAGATTAGTCATAAATTGGGTCTTTGATATGTTGATTTTTAGCCCAATGTGACCTGATGCTTGGTAAAGTCTTTCAAGAGATGTTGTGGCTTTATCAGTACTATCTGAAATTAAAACTATATCATCGGCGAATCTGAGGTGGCTGAGATTTTCCCCATTGACATTTATACCCATATTCTCCCAATCTATCCGTTTGCACATATACTGTAGCAGTGTAGTAAATAATTTAGGAGAGATTGTATCGCCCTGTCGAATTCCGCGATTTATATTAAATTTATCGGTATCGGCATGTAGTCTAACATGGGCTGTGGCAGTGTCATAAATGTTTTTCATGAGTGTTATATACCGATGATCGATACCACAGTCCGCTAGAGCCAGTAATAGCTTGTGCTGGTCCACAGTATCAAACGCCTTTTCATAATCTACAAAGGTAAGTACTAGTGGTTTGTTGTACTCTACACATTTGTCAATTAGGGATTTTATCACTTGTAGGTGATCCTTCGTGCCATAGCCAGACCGAAAACCAGCCTGCTCACAGGGTTGATAGCTGTCGAGTTTGTTGGTTAGCCTTTTTGTGATTATTGCCATGAATAGCTTGTATACGTGGGACAGCAAACTGATCGGTCGATAATTTCTCAGATCTGTAATGTCGCCCTTCTTATGCACAATGATAATGACAGCATTTGTCCATTGGGAAGGTGTCGTACCCTTTAGAAGGCAAGCATTAAATAGTTTTTGGATTACATATAGCAAGGTTGGTCCTCCTTCTTTGATACATTCAATTGTTATGTCATCATCACCAGGCGATTTGTTGTTTTTCATATTTTTTAAGGCTGATTTGATCTCACTGATGGTTATATCTGGAATGTCCTCCGATCCTACATTTTGATCTTTTGGTATTGGCTGTTGTTTTGCAGGTTTAACTTGGTTTGAGTACAGCTCCGAATAGAAGTCCTTCGCTATCTTAATCAACTCGTCCCTACTTGGAACAATGTTCCCGTGTTTGTCTGCCAACTTACAAATATTTCTTTTACCTAAGTTTAGATTGCGTTTGAGCACTTTCATGTTCTTATTATCTTCTATTGTTTTTGCCACCTGTCTTTACAAATAACACACTATAGTAAATCCACTGAGAAGAAAACATCCACGAAACGAGAAAAGGTAGTAAAGTTAGACAACACCTAATACACGTCGTTTGATATTGGTGGAAAATTCATAAAACTTTTGGCGGGAATTGTTGATGTACAGAGTCGGTTCAGTAAAATTAACAAGTTTAGTTGTCTGATCTGTGGTTGTCTGTTTACAAGCGTTCAGGAAAGTCGTTGACGGTGATAGTGAACTTTTAGTTGATGGTTTATTTTAACGTATCGCTATTGTTATTCAGGTTTATAATATAAACTTGTATAAACATATTTCTGTGATATATTGCAATTATGGAAAGACACCTTCCATGCTCGCCTCTCAAAAAGAGACCTGGAACATACTTAAGCTGCGGGGAGAAAACCATTATTTTAAATGCATACAGAAATGAACATCCTTAGTAAAATCTTAGTAAAAGATGAATTATAGTCAAGGCGATCATTCTTAATGCGACCCTGTACTTATTCGCTAGCTTATCGCGCGCTTTGAATTTCGACGTTTGTGTTTCATGGAAGTTTTCTTCTCGGTGGATTTACTATAGTGTACTATAATCCATAACTCACTACTGAGTTTTGGATTATAACTCACCTTCATATTTAAAGCAGTACTTATTGCCCGTGGCAACCAGACAAACAACCTACTTTAACCAAAATGTAAAAAAGTTATTGTCAAGTAATTCTGACATTTATAGGGTACTGAGACGCAAGTAGCATTGATTTGATCACAAAGCTTATTAAATATTATTATCTCATAAAAATGAGATTTCTTCCACTTGTTGGATAAAACATTGTATGCCATTCGCGTGTTATGTTTCCTAAGTCACTTGAGAATTTATACCACTCGGCCTGAAATCTTCTCGCATGACTTATTTTCAACATAACACACTAGTAACATAAATGACTATTATTATATTTCATTAAAGCCTCCTGCAGGGTACTATGCTATCTTTGAACTAATGTAATGAATCTGCATAAAATATAATATACATACACAGGGTGTTAGGGGTTTGACTGCTTTTTTTAAATAGGTGATAGTATTAATCAAAAACAAAAAAAAACTTATATAACAGGTGTCCTAAAACCAACAGTTTTCGAGAAAAAAATTAGCAAACTTCTAACATTAAGGTGTGAAAATTCTGTTTTATTAAAGAATGTCATATAATTTTGTACATGAAATGACTATAAGATACTATATTCTTTTAATGTATTTATGTTTAATTTATAACACAACAATCTTTTCTTTAAAGAATAATTTTTTTCCAATCAATAGAACTCGATAAAATGGCTACTATGTGGTGTGGCAACATCGCGAAGGTCTCGCTCGCGTCGCGAAATGAGAGCCAGACAGTGACACTAGTGACAGTGTGCATCTTTGAATTCGAAAGATCCGTGTGATCGTTACGGTTTCTTTTCGGTGCGTGTAAATTTTTCGGTTCTTAAAATGTTCAGTATACGTGAATATCACGATATGCTATTAATTTACGGGGAGGCGCGTTGTAGTTCTACAAGTGCACGTCGTATCTATCACGAACGATTTCCTCAACGGCGACTGCCTAACTGTAGAACATTGGTTGAAGTGAGAGAACAACGGTGGACATTTTGAACACATGCTGTAATAACCAGGTAAATATTGAAAATTACAACATATCAATAACACCATGATCCTTTTCTAATGCTGTTAGTGGCCCTGAATTACTGATCGCTATTGATTTATCATTTATACATGCAAGTGTAATAATTACATAATTGAATCAATTGGAATCACCTACAATTATTTCGTTTACTATTACGTACAGCGTAAAGACGGTATTTAGGAAGAGTTCGCAAAAACGTTAACCTCGCACGATCAGCTGTGTATACGTCATGTTTACCGAGAGCCAACACCAAAAACGTCATGTTTACGTTTCCTTTCTTGTCGGTGTTGCCAAGTTGTGGTGAAATACCTTGACAAAATAACTCGACTTTTCTCGAAAACGGTTGGTTTTAGGACCTCCGTTATATAAGGTTTTTTGTTTGTTTTGATGAATACTATCACCTATTAAGAAAAAGGCAGTCAAACCCCTAACACCCTGTATGTACAAATACAAAATTGTAAAATTTATAAATAATTGTAAGATTGTATTGATCAAAATGGCAAAGTAAATAGTACAATTGTCATAGGTGAATTGTCATCTGCAGAAGTGCACACCAATATTTATAATTTATATTTCAAATTGCCTTTAAGATATCTGTATATAATGTATTAGGAAGTCCTCTATGTCTATGAAAGCATTAACAAAACAGGTCTGCTCTCTCTTCGACGTGGTTTTCGTATTATTTTTCCAACATACCCTGCCGTCATGACTTCAACGAAACCCGCTCGAAAGCAGAACGAGTTGCTAAAAGCTAAAACAAACGATTACAAAAGCATCTTCATTTTACATACGGATAAAGCCCCCTAATTTATTTCCTCTCGTTTCCCTTCTTACGCTGGAAACGTACGTACAAAATGAGAATAATTTTAAATTGGCTATTAAAACTATTTGGCTAACAAACTTCTGGCTCGGATTTACCGTCGGGCCGGGATCTTTCTGTATTACTAACGGTTCGTCTAACTCGAGTTTATTCGTTCCTACGGTTCGGGTAGCATGGTCACACCACAATAGGATCCGAATATATTATTGTATTATTACTTCTAAGTCGGGAGGTTTCCTCTCTTTTTCATTTTCGTTGTCCGTATCAGTTTGTTAGGGATTTTTATTCGAGAGCCGACGACGTTCGGCTCGATCGATATTCCATTTGGGCCCCGGACTAATATTGGATATTTTCGGTAGATAGGTTCATGGACTACATCGACTCTTTCAATAACACGTTGGGCGAGAAATCGGAATATGGAATTTGTGTCTTTTATTACAGTAATTTAATGTTAGGTCAAAATTACTTGTTATTTCTGCTAATGACAAGGTGCTCGACCACTTTGTATAATGAATCGACCGCCATCACTCACGTTGTTGGTAATTGTGTATGAAAATATACTGAAACAGAGCAATACAACAGAGTGTTGTTAAAAATACATTGAAAAATGTATTTAAATACAAATACAAATACTTAAAATAAAACTGTATTTTAATGTATTTGCAATACTTTATTTTGCAATGTATTTAAATACAAATACAAATACTTTTACAATGTATTTAAAAAGTAGTTAAATACTTTTTAAAATTTTACCAATACACCTATAACGCCTTTCTAATTGCACTTAATCATATTTAAAAAAAATTATTACACCTAAGCATAGGTAGTTCAAAATGAGAAAAATAGTTTCTAAAAATTTAAATTCTGCTATGATTTTTGGCCTTTGGTAATATTTAGTACAAAACTTACCCGATTTTCCTCTTTTGGCAGTTCTAAATGCTTAAGAATTTAGTTATTTTAGCTTCAGAATTCTTTTAACCTTTTAATATTTAACAGTAAAAGTACCTATCGTAAGCAACAAAATTTCATATTTTAATTTATTGGCAATATATTGAAATTTAATTAATTAATTAATACTTAATAATAATTACTCAAGTTAATAATTAAAATAAGTAAAAAAACTATAAAAGTCTGCGCCGGACCAGACGGTGGAAGTGAAACTTCTTTGGCAATATGCACACACACGTGCGCGCGCGCGCGCGTCTCACCGACAGACAGGATATATAAATGAAATGTAAAAGATTTTTTTTCTTTTGCTGCCGCAACGCTTGCACCGGTCCGCTCGAGTCTGCCGACAGTCTCGGCTCAGGTGATCTCCCACCTGCTGGCAGTTGTAACATCAAACGCTTTAGATTGCCCTGCTCCGGGGAAGTGTTACAGACGCCATAAGCACTCGTTCGTCGCTCTGCCGGCAATCCAGCAACAATGCAGGAGACAGCATTTCGCTGGTAACGCCGACTCTCCCGCCAGCTTCGTATGGTAGTAGGTGGTCATTGTCTCGCTGGCCAACTTTTCCCGTCTTATCATCTCCGTCATCATCCCGTGGAAATCTCGCTGCCTAAGGAACGACGCCACTAACATGGCTCGCCACTTTGCCCATGGTCACGTTCCACCATCTATTGCTGTAGTCCTCCCACGACCGCCTTCACGATGGTCTACACCTCCACAGATTCGCACGTACGCCACCTCGAGCCTCGAGCCCGTTCGTCTTGTGTTCGAGAATTACCACCCATTCGCCGCGGAACCAGTCTCCGTGCGCCGTCGGCTTTCATCTCTTCCGGTGTCTCCATGTTCTCATCTGAGGTGAAGTGAGGCACGACGCGTCCTCACTTTTCTCTATGTCCATGTCACGTAATTAAACAATACAGCTCACCGTTTTTTTGCAGCTCGAAGTTGTTATTTCTCGCCGTTTGAGGTTAGGTTAGGTGTCAGCTGTCCGAAAGTCTAGACGCTCTCCGGTGTTGCCACGTTGACCTCTTTGGTAGCACATGACAACGATTTGGCGATCGCCTCGGTTCGCGGGCGCGATGGAAGAGGTACATTTCTGGTACATTCTGGCAACACGGCTTTGTCCTCGAATTACTTATCACGCGTGACGCGGTTTTTCGACCAACACCCCATCCCAATGTATACAACGTGCGCAAAGAAGTTTCACTTCAAAAAGTCAAAATTTAGTGTCCGATATGGCGAACCTCAACCTTATGCCTCAGCTAAACCAAAACCTCAACTCACACGTCACATTAAATTTTAATAGCTCCGTTTGCATTCTCTTTTCCTTTACCGTTTCTGTTGAAATAGTATACAGGTACGGTACGTATTTAAAATCCGCTCAGCGAAACCCGTCATCCTTTATAAACATTCCTCGTCAAACAACGAAGAGAAAGCCCTTTAATCTCGAAGATCGATAAACATTTAAAACTTCCCCATTCTTCCTCCGGCACCGAACACCCTCATTGGCACGTGCGAACACTCGACTCCCCGCTATCAAAATAACCTCCGAGGCATGTCATACAGACACACACACACACACACACACACACACACACACACACACACACACACACACACACACACACACACACACACACACTCTTCGTGATTTGTGGCTCTTTAAATCATCAGATTACTCGACGGGAAGATAAAAGTTACCGCGAAATAACGATTTATCTGCTTCCGAAGATGAAAGGACAGATGAACTTTAACGAGGGACATGCCGCGGCAGTTAAACGAGCGAACACCCTGTACATAATTGGCTCGAGCGTGTCGGAATCGTAAATAAAATAGCGACACCGCCGATTGGGAAAATTTCACCGCGAAACGGTACGTTTATCAGAATCCGTGATGGATGTTCTATCTAAAGGCCGGTGCAGACCTTACGTTTTGCACAGTTCAACACGTCGCGGATAAAACGTTGCGTGAGATTGGAAAATTTGTTACTTTGAGCGACATGTTTCGGAAATGATGTCACTTAACGATTGTTTCGATATAGTTGTTGAGGCTTCTAGGTCTTTGTAACTTCTGCCAGTTGCCAAAACTCTTAAAGTTGCTGTTAGCATTTCATGTGGTAATATTCTTGTTCTCATACAAGTATACAAGAATTAATAAAACTTGCGGTGCACGTCATCAAAATTTATGACGTCAGAACGTCGCCATGTTGCCAAAGCAATTATTTGACATGACTGTTGGTTTGGCTAGTAAATTCATAACCGAAAAGTATAATTTTCTTCGTCCTTCAAGAATTTTGCTCTGAGATTATTGTGAAATTCTTAAATAATTAAAAATACATAGGTATTAGTATACACCAATAATTAGAAATGAAATAGTATCATAATGTGTTAGGATGAGTTAGTACATGGAGTTTACTTATTTAGTCAATGTGATTTTACAAAATAGATATTAATATATTATTAATTATATTATGTATTATGTATATTATTAACAGGCTTTGCCGATCCACCTGTCGGAGCCTTATCTACCAATATACTGTGGTACGGTGCGTTGTCCATAATAATAACTAACGGTTCCTCCAAGGTTTTCAAAAGTTGATTCTCAAACCACAGCAAAAGTTGTTATGGTTCATTTCCCCATGATAGTCACCTTTGGATTTAGAGGAGAACACTAATTCAGCCCCAGGAATGAAACTATTCTTGTTACTAACATGAAGAATGATATGTCTGCAATAATAAATTACTATTTATTATTACTTAAACCTTTCATACCAATTCTGCGATGAGTTACTAACAAATAATATGACTTTAACAAAACCTAATCAAATGGCATTCTAACGTTTACCTTTTCCCATCAACTTTTGTGGTCTTCACACTCTTCCTGTTATCATCTTGCCACGAGTGACCCAATGTTCCATTTTGGAATATCCAAGTTTCATCCAAATAAACAAAATTGAATGTGGATTCCTCTTTAATTTGTTGATACAATTTCAAAAATTGTATTCTTTTAAATGTAATATCTGGAAGTTCCATTAGCCCCCTTCGTGGATTATCCTTACTCCATTTGGAACCAGTATCTCGTAAAAGGGTATGAAGTGATAATTTACACCCCTCAAACACCTTCATATTCTCAAGTTTTTGATAATTTCTTTCAAGAGTAACAGTTTTCTCTGAAATAATTACATTAAATTATCACTCATTGTATATATGGTGAATACAATCAACGATACAATGTAAAAAAAAACTTTCTTACTTCTTTCATTCGGTTCATAAATTTGATTGCGAATAGAGCCAATATCAAGGTGATCTTGATTAGTGACTCGCTTCACATGTGTACGGTTTTTCTTCGGCGACTTTAACACCACATCACTCTTCACTTTTTGTGAGATTCTACTCACAGTACACACACTGATCTTCAGTGCAGCTCAAAAACACTAAAAATATTTCCAATAAGGGCCATAGAAGCTTAATAACCAATAGTATCAATACTTTACCTCTCTAACTCAGTTTAACGGCAATAGGGGCCCCCATCATCTCGTTCCAGTTCAAAGTAACTGATTAGACACGAGACCACTTGCCGACACCGACTATTCAATGGTTTAGGCATTTTATTGCAATTCCTTATTATCAAAAACACCTAAACAAGGATTTAATTTAAAATCATTTCGAAGTATGCGTTTTTAACCTCAAAATCATAACAAGACTTTCGTGTCAATACGTGAATCGGCCGGCAACCGCGCCCACGGGTACCAACTTATATTTTATCGGCTAACATCCGACTTTTTAACTGGGATAACAGTGCGCTCTGTTTAAAGCACATTTTTATCTTATACCAACGGCAATTGGCAATAATTTCGACGTCATTGATGACGGCACCGCAAGTATTATTAATTCTATATTTTCTTTGATATGATGTGTTCTGACACGTTCCAATCTGTTATTTCTCTTAACAAGACATCATTGCAAAATTGAGCAGAGTAGTACCTCCTCCACTTTCGCACTAAAACTGTGCGAAATATACAGATATCTCTTACGGTCATTGGGTTCTTAAAAGTGATTTGAATATTGGGTTTAGATATTAGAAGAATTTAACACTTAATTATTAAATTATTGATTTTCTCATGTTATTGGAGAAGCTTGTCTGTTTGTTTGGTTAATTAATTTATTGAAATAATTGGTATCATGTGGATTTACTTTTAATATCCACGGCGATCGTAAAAGAAGGAAAGGTGAATTACATAAAAAATGGTGATGGGTAACATCTTAAGACGTTCTCATATGGCCGGACAAAATATTCATGACAACATTATCACCGTTTTATAAAATTAATTTAGTATTGAATATTAACACTTTTTTTTATTACTAAGTATTTCTTTTGGTTGGTTGTTAGATGACAAAGTTTTTTTTAATAAAACAAACTTTATGGAAACGATAAATAAATTTACTTATGTAATATAACAACAACAAATTTCAATGTCCATACTTCGAAATAAGAATCCATTCATCGACTTGGGATAAATAAAAAGAACTTATTTGATGGAGATGGGGGTAGTCGAATAGCACCAAGCCGATTAGAGAGGTACAGGGACTAATCGATTTTAGATAAAAATGTTTCAAAACCGTTTTAAAGAAACTTGTACAACAAAATAAACATTCTTAAGAGTAAAGTGCGCCTTATTAGGAAAAAACATAGTTTAGATAAAATTTTTATACATTTAATGTATTACATAATTCAAATATCAAGTTTAGTGAAAATATTCAAATCCTTTTTTAAAACGAAATTCTCTTTTTGAGAAATTGAAAACGTTTAAGAGTAAAGCGCCCTTTAGGTAGGTTTTAGAAAAAAAAATGTTTCAAATAAAAGTTGTAGCTGTTAGTTAGGTACTTTCGTACTTACTAACTAAGTACTTAGAATTCGCACCACTCAAAAATCAATATTAAATCATAATGGATCCGTTGGGAAAATATTCAATATAAATTCATCGAAGTTCTACTTACAATCATGGCTCTATCATAATCCAGTTGACAGATAACCTAATTAATGGATGATTTGAAGATGTTGTTAACTTATATCCAGATTTACTGGCAAAATTGAGGAATGCGCCATTTATATCTTGTGAAGGTGAAGGATCGTTTTTTATACATATATATTAACTGTTTGAAAAGATAATATTACCATTGGGAATATTGAATAATTCATGATTGAATATTTTCATGAATTTATATATATACTCTCTCGAAACACATTTTCATTGGAGCATTACTTATAGGGAAAGCTTGTTCATGTTTCCATAATTGACTATATTGGCCAGTTTTGTTTTTAAATCTGTACTTACCGGTTGCCAAGTCTCAGTATCTATGGGATTTTATAGATCATATTGCATACATATTATATTAGGCCAAGCAAATAAGAAAAAAATACCCTGTTTCTGACATCGAGTCCTCGAGCAGGAGACTATTAATTAATGAATAAATTAATAAACAAATCGCATCTTCGTAATGTGCTCAGAACAGTACCCCAAATTAAAAGAAGAAACATCAAAATTCGTCAACAATTTCTAGAGATATTGCTGATGACGTAAGGTGCCAAAATAACATTAATTTTTTAAACAATATTAAAATTGCTTTTTATCATATTCAACAATTGATATCGATAGAGAAAATGTTTCTCTAGAGCACCATGATATTAGAATCGCGATTTTTTTCTATTTGTGCGTAGATGATTATTGCAAAAAAATTGCAAAAATATAAACAAATTGAATTTTGCAATAAACTGATTAATCGATCTGAAATTTTTACCAGATATTAAGCACTATAATCCCAAACTTTTTACAAAATAACAAAGCCGCAGGTTCAATTTCGCAATAACAATTGTTAAACATAGAATTTGTCGATTTTGACTTTCTATACCATTTTTCTCAGCAACAAATGAAGATATCGAGGTCGGTTTAGAATCATTTTAAAGGTCTTTTAATTTACTAGAGGATGGTGAGCCCATTTTACCCAAAAGTGACTTAGTTTTTAAATGAGAACGAAAATAGTCAAAAAAGTGCATTTTTTTGACGTTTAATTGTTAATAACAACGCCTTATGTTCATAGTCTCGTGGGGTCTACATATACGTTTTATTTCTGTTGGCCTATATTACCTAAAAATCAGGGTCTCCTGCTCGAGGATTCGATGTCATGGCGAAATCCATAATTGATTGGCCTATATCTATTGCTCATTGGTTATTTTCCAGCACTGTCATAAAATGCGTTTTTGCGCAACCCGGTTGAAAACGTGTCATTTCTATATACCTGTACCTAGCGGAAAGTGACGAATTGCCGACCGACCAGCTCCGAACATACTTTTACGCCCTAGGGCGTAAAAGTGCACATTTCCGACCGGCATAGAGATGCGTGGCGACCGCGGCGTAGAGATGAGCGAAATATCACGAACTGTGATTGGTGAAAACGATTGCTCTATGGTCGCAACACACAATACACATGTCAGATGTCAGTACAAAGCATTATCATAGGACAAGTATTTTAATAATTAAACTGATTAAGTTTCTCGTTATTTGCTTATTAGCGGGTTGCGCAAAAAGTACTGTGTTCACCACGGGCGGAAACGAAATTTCAACTCGTGCGCAAGTGGCCCTCGTTAAAATGTTCGTCTTTCCGCCCTTGGTAAACAATATACTATTACATATTATTTCGTACAACTCTAGTTGTTGTCATTATCATGTAAACGTTTTATTTTCCTAATACTCTTTTGAGAAATACCTACGCATCATAACTTTACTTGATTTCAATACGTTTTTACGAAACCTCATTAACTTCAACGTTTACCAACTTCTATTTGGCAAGCAATAGAAATATCCCTTTAATTCTCGCACTGCCTTCCACTGTATTCCAATGGAGCTTTTTCGGTCTGTAACATAATTAGACACAACCTCATATTTCCACGTCGTCAGTACCGACAACAGCATTAAAAATTAAAGCGAGTTAAGCGAGGCCCTCTTTTGTTTTGCAGATTCGTTTTACAATATTTTTATTTACAAAACGTCGCAGTTCTCCTCCACCAGAAATAAAAGATTACGTTATCGCGGGAATTGACTTCAATTAACTTTCCTTTCGGGTTTCTTTCTTCGGTTTCCTCGCCGCCACGGAACCGCGGGGTGGCTTCGTATTACTCGGAAATTAAATACAGCCCGATTTGAGCGGTTAATTAGGTCTTTCGTGTTATTTGGCGGCAGGTTACCGATTTAAATAATTATTTATAAAAGATTAGGATCTGGGGAGTAACGCTAATCGTTCTAGATAGCACGTCGTGCGACATGCAACTATAACGTTTTCATTTTTGGGAGTGATTGATGGCGGGAAAGTGAAACGAAAATTGTTTTTTTTTGCTTTCCGTTCGGCGGTATTAGAGGGGCAAAAAAGTTAGTGGAAGATTAGGAGTTCGGCAGAAACGTTAGAAATCGCCTCGGTTTTTTAATTTTTATGCGGAAAGATATTTCTGCCGCGGGTTAATTCGTCCAAGAAAAAATATCACGCGAAATTGTTAACACCACGCGCGAAACGCGAGCGAGCAGCTTGGTATTCGGTTTTTGGTTTCGAATATTGGTTTCTAGAATAAGCACAAAAACTCTTCTATGCGAATTAGTTTATTCACAAATCACAAAAATATCAAAGGTTTAGAAATCCTTATTAGTCCAGGAGAATTAGACCCAAAACCTACCAGATGTGGCTGTGTCTTTACGTAACTTAGATATTCTCAGAATTGGTCAAAAATGATGTGTATAATCATATTATAAGTATGCGCCAGCTTAAATAGTTGTGCAATTTGCAAGAAAAATCGAGAAGTACAAAAATGCACGAAAATACCGCATTTTGCATCACTATATTCAATATAACTGTATATATGCAGTTTAGACAAAAAATGATCTCCAGTGAATTTGTTCGTTATGTTCTGCTGTCTTCCGAAACGCGCCGTAATGCCAAACTACCAGTCAATATGAGGAATACATCTCCCGGGAACGTGTAATGATAGCGACCCCTACAAATTGCCGTCTTTGGGGTTTTCCCGAAATAAGTTGTATTTTTCTATTGTCCGATTCCTACCTGATCACGGTTTATAGCGCTGTTATCGTTAAACAGTTGTCGGTTGTACCTACTTTTTTTTAAACTTTTATGTTACGTCTTTTTTAGGTAAAAATTTAATGTGTCTATAAACGTTAATACGTAAATGATATTTTACCTATATTTCAACGTTCCTTGGACGTATACAAAAATACGTAAATAAAATATTATACTTTCGATCGCTATAAACTGTTAATCTAAATACGTCTTTCCTAGTTTTTTTTTTAAACTTTTATCTTACGTCTTTTTTACGTAAAAATTTGAAGTGTCTATAAACGTTATTATGTAAATGATATTTTACCTATATTTCAACGTTCCTTGGACGTATACAAAAACACGTATATAAAAGAATATACTTTCGATCGCTATAAATTGTTAATCTAAAACGTGTACCTACTTTTTTTTTAAACTTTTATGTTACGTCTTTTTTAGGTAAAAATTTAATGTGTCTACAAACGTTATTAGGTAAATGATATTTTACCTATATTTCAACGTTCCTTGGACGTATACAAAAATACGTAAATAAAATATTATACTTTCAATCGCTATAAACTGTTAATCCAAATACGTCTTTCCTAGTTTTTTTTTTAAACTTTTACCTTACGTCTTTTTGACGTAAAAATTTGAAGTGTCTATAAACGTTATTACGTAAATGATATTTTACCTATATTCAAACGTCAATGTTAAACTGTAGTGCTCCTGGACTATATACCTAGATTGGGGATTGGGAAGTATTGAAAACTTATTCTCAGAATGACAAAATGCAATAGCGTCACCGTCCTAAGGGTGAAGGGCCCAGAGGAGTGCTCTGGTTAGGGGTAACTGGTAACTAAAATGGAGAGAAAAAGAGGAAACAAATTAGTTATGTTCCAGTAACTCTTACCACTTCAAATCGTAAAAAACTACTGCTCCTATGTTAACTTTTCGGCTACACAATTCATACCATTCTTGTCCATGGCTTCCTCAATATCAGGAAACACAAACACTTCAATAGAATTTTAGTGGTTTATAGTTTCCCACTGTATTTTCGGTCATTTTGCTTATGAATATTTTACTGGTCTCTTTCTTTGTTCTGCTGTTATATGTAAATGCAACACCTCCAAAATAATTTTCGTTGGTACAGGATAAAGTTATGTCTTCAAAATCCATCTGCTCGTACCTCCCACCAAGTATAAATGCAGTATGGTAGTATAAGTGAGCTAGGAATATTCACCGATCACAATTCACCGACCACAATTCACCGATCGCAATTCACCGATCAACAATTCACCGCTTCGACAATTCACCGCCTCAACAATTCACCACGTCAACAATTCTTCGATTTATATTTATATCAATAGTAAAATAAAATCAGTGGTCTCAATGAAGGGCCTCCGAAAATGGCCTCAGGAAATGGCTTCAGAAAAGCCAAAAGTGCCTCAGAAAAAAAATGCGAGGGGGCAAGGAAAATTCATCAGAAAACGGCCTCAGGAAATGGGTGGTTCAGAAAAAAAGTGCGAATTATTATAAATATTCCGATGAACTACGAGCTCGGTGAATTGTCGAGGCGGTGAATTGTTGAGGCGGTGAATTGTTGATCGGTGAATTGCGATCGGTGAATTGTGGTCGGTGAATTGTGATCGGTGAATGTTCCGCCTCCCATTATAAGTAACCTGTTTATTTATTCTGCTCCATTATTGTTAAATAGTGGCGAATTTATCCTCTTCTCTAATTCAAAGAAGCCTGAGGACAGATTATTTTTTCAGTTTAATGCTTTCTCTTCCAGTCTTTTTACCCGATTGTAGCGTTCTCTCAAGTAGTATTTTATGATTTGTTCTTGCTTCCAGTTCTTTAGTTTTTGTAGTAACCGTCAACATCTACGTATCATTATAGTCAGCTCTGTGATCTAGTGTAATGACAATATTTTCTTTTTCGCAGGATGGGCACGAGTTTCTTTCTGGTATCAAGAGAAACTAGTAAGAGCTGTGATCCCCATACTCCATAGCTGAACCCCACTTGAAGAGCTACTGCTGCTATCATCTTCAGGTACGCATTCCATAAGTATCCTTTTAGTTCATGAGAAAAAATTGGTTGTCTGTACTGTACAGTCGGTTTACGGACGACAATTTTACGTGATAACGTCATAAGAAACCATTGATGAAAAATTGCAGACGTTTATGAATTGCATTTAATTATTTTTTTTATATTTTTATATCATATTTTCGCACTGCGGTTGGTCGGTCCAACTTGTCGTTTTAGGCACATTGTTATGACATGTGTGAATCTTGAACTTGTCATAAATTGCTACGTAGCATATTTTTTCTCATTGAATACTAAATTATTACTGCACTCGCTGACCGATGCTACTTTGTTTTAATGATGAAAGAAGAAATATATGAGATTATATAGCTAATCAAAATCGTAGAATGCGAGAATCAATCATCTTATTGCCGCAATTGTGATTGTAATACGCAATGGTATTGACTGGAAATATCCAGTCCACTTTATGAATAGCCGGTAATACGTTAACGTCAAGCTGTGTGCTGCCGCTGTCTCTCTTTCCCCAACCGCTATACAGAATGGAAGCTAGATAGAAGCGAAACGCTAACATACGTGTGCGTACAGTACGTCGCATGCCAAACGAAGGTCAATCTCTGTCACTTGTTCTCGCTCTCGCTTCCACGCATGGATCAGACGTAACTTTACATATTTTCTGGGATGTGTAGCCCGCATATCGATTTATAAGAGGTTTATCACCTCAAAAATTTCGCTTTTGAAGAATCCTGCTTTTGTATTAGTAGGTAGGAAACTCGTCCAATGTCAATTTCGACAGCCTTGAAAACTTATTTCCTCGTAGAGCCCTTCGAACTTTTTTAAAAGACAGAACAAAAAAAATGTCACGTTTAATGTATACGCATAGATGTTGCCACTCCTATAGAAAGTCAGATTTGCGTACAACGAAAGCACCGAAAGCCTCAAAACGTAAAAAAGAAGTCGTCAAATGAATAAAACACGCTTAACATGTGCTATTACCTTCGCGACACATTTTGTAAATAGATGGGTTTATATGTGGCACCCGTCTATGGTCACGAGGGGCGGTGTGTGACCTAATATTAACAACCTTAAATGTGGGTGAGAAGGAAATTGGACATATTGAATAAGACACAAATTAATGACAAGTATTAACCAAAGGGATACAAAATACACGTAAACGATAAAAGTTAAACATCACTACAGGGCAGTGAGGCCGTTCTCACTAACAGGCAGTCTCTCTAGCTCGGCAAGTCAGGCCCGACAGACCGATCGCAACATTCAGGATTGACTGATCGCGATTGTTCTGATTACTTTTAATATATCATATTGTTCGACTTACTCTGCAACGAAGCCGATTTTCGAGAGTTGAGGGTAGACCACCCACCATACGGTTAATCGCGAAATCAAACCTATCTCGGATAGATGGCGGCCGATAAGGCAATGCTCAATCTACCCTTGCTTACATATTCAGACTAAACTTGGGTAAGTCAACCGTCCCCCTCCAGCGTCCTGTACCTGAGTTAATCCAAGGTCAGAACCAATACTCGTCTGTGACAAGCCGTACTAACGACCGATACATATAATTGTGAACGTTACCGACCGTTAGTTTTAAACCGACCGAATTATTCGTTATTTGTTACGTAACCGTCCGATTGTAAACGTACTGCCGACCGATAAATGTAATTGTGAACGTTACCGACCGTTAGATCTAGACCGACCGACACCGTCCGATTGTGAACGTACCACCGACAGAATTATATGTACTGTGATCGTTCCGCCGTTATATGTTACGTAATTGTCCGGTACCGACCGATATAAGTGAGTGATCTATAGTACCGTGAAAATATCCGGCTCTCCGAACCGCTATGAGTTAATTATACCCTCGTCGTATTAGGGAAAAATTAATTTACCACGATTTTCCGCTCGCTGTTCGCTCTCTCCTAATGTAAAAGATTGTATTACCGAATATTAGAGACTGCACGTTTTCCTATCGTCTCCGTATCGGGCTATTTCTCTTTCACTGTAAAATTGTTGGGATAATTTTCCGCTTTCCCATTTTCAGCATTAAGAGGGATTTTTCCGTATTCGTCAAATAGTTTCGAATCTTTCCGATTTCATTTAGAATAAATTTTATTTCTCTCCAACTGTGATAATTTCACATTTTCGCATTTACGTGTTTCCTTTTAGAAATACATAGAATTGTAAATAAATTTTGTTTTGTACTTCTCCGATCTCCGTTAGACGACCTAGCGCCAACAGGTGTTAGTCGTACGAATTGTTTTTCACTGACGTTCGGGAATAAAATAATTTAGGATTTTCTGTGTTTTGTGAGTGTGCGTTTCATTTCTACGGACAACCCTGGTAATCTCCTGAGTTCGTAAACTACCCAGGCATATTCCCGAGGGAGAAAACCCTTAAAAATCTGGCGCCCGAGCAAAACCGAAAAAGCGACTCTTAAAACCCTTTTCCGAACTCCCGAATTCTGTCCCAGCGCCAAATCACTCTAGTAACCGCTCCAAGTGCGTTACATACTCATGTGTTTTTAGATTTTGGTGAGCAATATTATGTTTTCAGCGTGTACACTTCCTTTACTTGTCCCTCGGTAGCCCAGGAAGTATGGTAGATATTTAATTGTTGTTACTGTCGACGTGGATTTCCTCCAGGAAAGTCGTCACATGTTCCACCGATTTACATCCCCGATATTTCATTCATTTTTATTAAGAGAGAGAAAACTGAGGGATTACTCTAAATCACGCTACTTACTTTAATCGCCGTAACAAAAAACCCCCAACATTCTTACATTTACTCCGTTTCCTTCCCATAGCAGGAATCTGTTCAACGGTATTTACTGCGACATTAACGTCACATCCGCGGTTCCTCGCACGTGTTCGGCCGGCATCAAACCCGGGCTACTAAGAGCAATGAAAATTAAAGAGCGAATTTATGAAGGCAGATGAATCGCTCCAGAAAAATAAAACAAATTCCGTCGCGATTCGTTGAACAGATGGTCCATAACTCCGGAGGGGAAAAATGCCCGTCTGGCACTTTACCAAGCGTTTTGGCATGAGGACTCACCCCCCCCCCACTATTCGTGGGAGGGAAAAAATTAGATGAGTTATCTCGACGTGCGACGTGGTTCGGTACATTTACCGTTTCCTTTAAGGACCTCGTCGGGTTAAATGGACCTTTTTTGTTACGGCGTCGTGGTATGTAATTGCGATGACTTTTTCTTCGAATCGGAGATAAATAGTTTTTATACAGTTACAGCCCGTTCAATATTTGTTGAATTCCAAGAAAATCCGTAGGCTATACTCTAACCAGTAGCAGTTGGAACACTTAATAAAATCTGAATTTACCGAGGACATTCGAAAAGAGCCCGTTATCTCTATACAAAACCATGGGACTTATTTATTTGCTTATTCAGAAACGCACTGGTATATTTTAAAATGCAGGTGTTCCGTGTTCGTGCAGTCGCCCAAGTGAAATCGTATATGTGAATGTATGGTTATCTTCTTTCTTCTTTCTTCTAGCTATCGTAGTCCACTGCTGGACATAAGCCTCCCCTTTACATTTCCATTGCTTACGATCTTGAGCCACACTCATCCACTTACCTTCGATTCTTTTTATGTCATCTCGCCATCTTGTGGGAGGTCTTACTACACTTCGTTTGTCATTTCTCGGTCGCCACTCTAATAATCTCTTCGTCCACCTGTCATCATTGCGTCTAGCTACATGTCCTGCATACTGCCACTTTAGTTTCGCAATTCTTGTTGTTATGCCTTCCACTTTCGTTCTTTTGCGGATATCTATGTTCCTGACGCGATCTGATAGCTTTATTCCCAGCATAGAACGTTCCATTTTTCGTTGAGCTATTCTAAGTTTTTCTGCACTCGCTCTTGTTAGCGTGAGTGTCTCTGCTCCGTATGTCATGACAGGGAGCACACACTGAATAAACACTTTACGCTTTGAACAGACCGGGATATCACTCTTGAATACTCCGCTCAGTTTACCATAGGCTGCCCATCCAAGCCTCACTCGTGTTTGTAACTCCTGCGTTTGGTTGTCTCTGTGTGTTTATGGCCTAGATATCTATATTCTCTTACTTCGTCGATGTTGTGACTTCCCAATGTGAGAGTTTCTCCGAAAACTAGATTGGTCATTATCTTCGTCTTTTGTGTGTTTATTTGTAGTCCTACTTTTGTGGTGGTATTTGCTAGTTCTGTCAGCATTTCTTGGGCTTCTTGTATATCGTCGGCGATTAGCACGATGTCTATGTCGATATTTATGCCTCTTTGTTCCCATTCTATGGTTATCTACAGATAAAGAATTAAAGGGTCCATTGGGTCACAATTTTTTTTTACGACAGCGGCACTTCGTTTGTATCTTCTTCTTCATCTATGGAGCAGGTGTATTCTTCTTCGGCGCTTATACTCGAGAAAGCAGTGGTATGTGCATGTGTGTACCATTTATTTATGCCATTTGAAAGTGAATTCATTGTTAGAGTCCGTAATGATACGCCCATGGACAACCAGGTGGCATGGCTTTTCACTACTTAAAAGCCATTAAGTGTTTTTGTTGCCGTTCCAACTCTGACTGGACGAAGTATACCTTTCTCGGTATTGACCACATTCGTGGTCAATATCGTCGTGGTCGGAGAATGAGTAGCGGTAGAAAGTCATTGTAGCACTTACCATATCAGCTTGTGCGTGCATTCGACATTGACAATAATGTCGAAATTTTTAAGGCACGCCTCTGTGGCGGTATATTGTTACAGTAGTTCCAATGAGAAGGGGTTTATTGGCTTTAGTAGTTTCTTGGAATTCTATCTCAACAAATATTGAACGGGCTGTATGTAGGGCGTCAGTTATACACTTGGGTTCCTCTAGGAAACAACGCCGACATGGGAATCACGGTTGGTGAAGAAATTTCAGAGTGAATAAAAAGGGACACAACAGGAACAACATGGATTTACAACTCACATTAAAACTTTTGTTGTATTAATAATCTTAATGACCTTCATCGTTTTTCCTTAATGCGCCCCTTCAGGGAAACTACCTCGGAATGGGTTTTAATGAAGGACACGGCTATTAATCCAATTTATTTGACGATAGCATCGGTACGGTGGTAGATATACAAACAAATTTAAAAATCAAATCCGAGTAGGTGGAGCATGCCAAACCCTCATAAAAATCGAACCGATGATACGATAAATAGATGGTATGACAGAGAAATATTTACATTTGAAAAATATCTCCCCCATCAACACGAATTAACTAAATCGAATTAAAATCACAACTGGAATAAATTGCGTCCACGGAACCGGGACGTGGATTTATTTGTTCCGCGCTACAGTCACGCATCGCTATAATTAAGACTTCCAATAAGCTAATTGCTATGTAACTAGCGATCGCCGTGCTCAGTTTACATGTTAATGATGCACTTTGGCGGTGCATTTTGCAAGCGTCAAGTTTCCGCGAAAGACAGGGAACGGATCGTTAGTTACTGCCACCCCCGGACGGCACGAGGGAGGACAGAATAAAGTCGGGCGCGGGTAAATTCGAATTTAATAAGGGAAAAAACGAGGGTTAGCAAATGTACCCCGTTTGAGGTTAAAGGAATGTGCAAATTACAGCACGACAATAATAATTTCTATTTTCTTTGCTTCCATTTACTTTCGGCTTTCGTATTCATAAAACCCTGCATAAGCGGCGAAACTGGGCCTTTCTGCTTCCTTTTACATTTTCTAGTGTATAATGCAATGTAGGTACGGTAGGTATTCGAGGCAGCGGCGGCACTCGAGATTGATTAAGTCTTAGAAACAAGGCATATTACATATTCAAAAAACTTTAATTTCGCGTCTGAGAGAAAAATGTTACTTAGGTTTTTTGTTGATCTCATAGAGGCGAACGACTTTTATATAAAATATTTTTTCGAGAAATGTACAGAAAAAAAGTTTTTTCAAAAAAAAAACAAAAAATTTTTATTTCGCGACTGAGAGAAAAACGTTACTTAGGTTTTTTGTTGCCCTTATAGAGGCGGACGACTTTTGCATAAAACATATCTTTGAGAAATGTACATAAAAAAAGTTATATGTAAAAAGTTAGAAATTTTGACGTTTGTATTTTTTTAACACCTCGTATACATTTTTTTGAACATCGTGTCTGCTATATTACTCTATATCCTACCTATAAATCTGCCTTTAAACCTGGCATGCCATAGGATTTTTTTAAGTCAGATTCAACTCGCGCTTTAGGTCCGCAACTTTCAAATCACGTAGTTCTCATTGTTCTTAATTTAGGTCTCTGATCAATCCCACTTCTGACACCAATTGTAACGTTTTCGTGTTCAAGATAACTACACTCCACTTATTAAATACTTAACTAATTTATTTAACACTAATAACTGACACTTATTACTTAATTTACATATCACAGCTGTTTATTTTCGCGCACGGCCGCTCAGGTCAATGCTAACGTCGCGTCGCGAAAATTAGGAATGTTATATTAAACTTTTAACTCTCGTCACTATGTGTGATTTCAATTTAAATGGAAATTATAAGATTTTAACGATTTTAATTTAAATTTAATTAACATTAACGATTTTAATAAAAAAATAATTTATAGGTATGACTTATTGATTTTGATACGGCACATTTATAGAATGTAGGCAGAGTAAAGAATAACGTTTAAACATAGAAAAATGTCCAACTGTTAAATAAAGGATAACAGTTTGCTTCAAAATTAACTGAAATTCATCACAGTAATGGGTAAACCGCTGAATTTGCTTGGAAATCCAGACTCATGGTTCAGTTGGTTAGTAGAGATCTCAGTTTCTGGACAGTCGACTAGAATTTTAGTTTCTTGGATAAGAATTATGTACATTTCTCCAGTTTCATGAGCAAAATGACGTGAAGGTTTCTTGAGAATTGATTTTATGTTAGCTGATTTTTTGGAAAATATAGAAATTGGTATAGGGTGAACATTTATAATTAAATTTTATGTTGATTTACAAGAGAATAGTACATATAGTAAGTAGGAGAATAGAAAACAATTTTTTTTATTCTATTTTTGGTCGTTGTTACATATTAACTATTTTTTTTTGTAAATCTGTCGTTTTAATTTATGTAGCAGCCCTACACAACATCGTTATCGATCGTAGTTAATGGAATTACAATTTATAAGAAATATTGAAACGTGTTAAAATATTTCAGGAAATTCTATGTTTCTGAAAGAACGCATAATACTGTAACGCGAAATGTAAACAGCAGCGCGAAACGTGTTTACTCTTATCGGACGGCGGCTTAGCTCAAAGGAACGCCGCTACGCTTAATTGAGCAATAAAAAACCGTCCCCAACGTCCCGGCAACATCTTATTAAGGAAGAATGATTTATTACCTTCTAGACGTTTCTATATAAACATTATTAGGTAAAAGAAGGATCTTTTGGTATCTATACTTAATCATTTCTCAAAACGAAAATATAACGAAATTTGTCGGCAAGCTACAGGTCGCATTTTCTAAAAAATCACAACGAAATTTGGTACAAAAATCAGTTGGCCGAAAATCTGGGTAGAGTTCGTTAATGGGCCAAATACATCCAGCGGTTTCAAAATGGCGGCTTGTTATTTAAAAAAAAACCTTAATTTCGACTCTAAGACAAAAATGTTACTTAGGTTTTTTGTTGATCTTGTAGAGGCGAACGACTTTTGTATATAATATTTTTTCGAGAAATGTCCAGAAAAAAAGTATTTTTTTCAAAAAAAAAACAAAAAAAAAATTATTACGTGTCTGAGAGAAAAACGTTACTGAGGTTTTTTGTTGCCCTCATAGAGGCGAACAACTTTTGTAAAAAACATATCTTTGAGAAATGTGCAGAAAAAAAATATTTGCAAATATTTAAAAATTTTGACGTTTGTAATTTTCATACCTCGTATACATTTTTTTGACACATCGTGTCTGTTATATTACTCTATATCCTACCCATAAATCTACCTTTCAGCCTGACATGCCATGGGGTTTTTTAAAGTTAATTATATGTTGACTTTACAATTCATTACTATTTTTTTAAGAAGTTTAAATTAAATGTCTACATGTAATGAAAGTTCTTATACAATTTTATTTAAAAGTGTGATAATAAGTAAAAAGTTGTGTTAGGATCGTTTCGAAAATTTGCAGACTACATAAAAGCTAACTTAAAGAAACATCGAGAACTTTTCAGGTACAAGGGAGGAATTAGCAACTTTTGTATACAATTGTCAACTCAGAGAATTTTCTTATTTAAATTTTACGTTGTTAAACTAATCTACGTTGTTAGACTAACATATTATGATGCTTGCATTTCTAAAATATACTGTAGTTATTTTTGTTACGCTCCTGGCGACTTTTCGCGGTGACCCCAAGATTTCGCACATGCCCTTCCTTTTATATATGGCAACTCGTAAAAAACCCAAAATAATTTCGCAGCATATTGACTAAATTATGAGCTAAGGTCTATTCCATCTTTTTCGAGATCGCAAACTGCGGAATTTGTTTCGGTTTCGGGAGAAATAAATTCGACCCCTGCCAAATAACGCCCCCGACTGGAAATACTAGTACTATAACGTTTCCACGATATGAAGACTGTTAATATTATAATTTCCCAGGACGTCGCCAATTTCGTCGTTCAAGTTATGTTTTACGTATCGGAACAAGTCTCCACGTATCGCTGATTTTTTGAAAAAGTTGTTAAAATCGATAACATACGACTGGGGAGTTTTTATTGTCAATTTAGGAAGTTGTGCACGTTTGTAAATTGAGTTATGAATTTTTTAACAAGTGCGGGACGAGGAGCAACTTCCGAAATGTGATAAATTGGTAATTTATGTATTCAGCAACATTACGCGGCGTAATATTATTTTGTGGGGAAATACGTCAGGGAAATTTATTACAAAAAAAAACCTAACAAGTTCGCGAAACGAACCGGATAAAATTGGGAAAGTCTGTAACGTCTAAGCGAGCTCAGAATTACATCTTGCCACCAAAGCGCCATAAAGTGAAGGAATAATTAGCGATATTCAATAAGCTCTCAGGATATCATTTTGTAATCTATATTTTAAGCCTACTTAGGACAAGCCTAATCAGAAATTCCTTCCAACTAACCAACTAGTTACAAACTTACAATTACGTCCAACAACTTCCATATACCCAATGCTGGTTATATACAGGGTGTTAGGGGTTTGACTGCCTTTTTCTTAATAGGTGATAGTATTCATCAAAACAAACAAAAAACCTTATATAACGGAGGTCCTAAAACCAACCGTTTTCGAGAAAAGTCGAGTTATTTTGTCAAGGTATTTCACCACAAGTTGGCAACACCGACAAGAAAGGAAACGTAAACATGACGTTTTTGGTGTTGGCTCTCGGTAAGCATGACGTGTACACAGCTGATCGTGCGAGGTTAACGTTTTTGCGAACTCTTCCTAAATGCCGTCTTTACGCTAAGTGAGATCAATGGATTCAATTATGTAATTATTACACTTGCATGTATGAATGGTAAATCAATCAGTCAGGGCCACTAACAGAATTAGAAAAGGATCATGCTGTTATTGATATGTTGTAATTTTCAATATTTACCTGGTTATTACAGCATGTGTTCAAAATGTCCACCGTTGTTCTCTCACTTCAACAAATGTTCTACGATTAGGCAGTCGCCGTTGAGGAAATCGTTCGTGATAGATACGACGTGCACTTGTAGAACTACAACGCGCCTCCCCGTAAATTAATAGCATATCGTGATATTCACGTATACTGAACATTTTAAGAACCGAAAAATTTACACGCACCGAAAAGAAACCGTAACGATCACACGTATCTTTCGAATTCAAAGATGCACACTGTCACTGTCACTAGTGTCACTGACTGGCTCTCATTTCGCGACGCGTGCGATACCTTCGCGGTGTTGCCACACCACATCGTAGACAATTTATCGAGTTCTATTGATTGGAAAAAAAAATTATGCCTTAAAGAAAAGATTGTTTTGTTACAAATTAAACATAAATACATTAAAAGAATACATCTTATAGTCATTTCATGTACAAAATTATGTGACATTCTTTAATAAAACTGAATTTTCACACCTTAATATTAGAAGTTTGCTAATTTTTGTCTAGAAAACGGTTGGTTTTAGGACACCTGTTATATAAGGTTTTTTTGTTTGTTTTGATGAATACTATCACCTATTAAAAAAAGGCAGTCAAACCCCTAACACCCTGTATACACCCACTTCACGTCGCTGCAGCTAACTTCATGAGACTCGGCGTGAAGTTAAGCGTGATAGCAAGTAAATCAAAAAAGGTATGTAATTCCCCGGTTTCCCCAATTTCGAGAGTGCGACTGAAATATGAAAAGACCCATTTTCTATGTGTTATATTTCGTAAAGACTACGAGTTAAGTTGGGCTTCGTAAACGCTTTAAAAAGAAAATACGTGTGCTTCTTTCATGCTACCTTTTAAGTACGACTCGATATTTTTATAACACATGTGTATGGTGTATTGCATACCGGCAAAACTCAACATGAGTCATCCCTTAATTCGTATGTTCTCTCTCTCTCTCTCACTCGCGAATTTCCCAATGTACTTATAGGTTTGATTCGCAAGCTACGTATTATTTATCTTCACTAAATTCACTGAATGCACTAAACGCGTTCGTCGTTCAAAAACAAATATATTTCGATTCTATGAGTTCAAAGTTTTAAATTTAAGATTTATATTGACCGTCCACTCAGGCCCGCATTTACCGGACACTTCTCGCCCCTCGATAGCTACTTAGAGCGAGACGCGGACGAGTGTAATATCGGAAAGGAAAGGATTCGCCTGGAATACAATTTGCGATATTCGTCCTCAGGGAAGATTATCGTTTTCGAAGGGAAACCCATTTTCCCTCTTCGTGTTCTCTCGGAAAGTTAGCAAATGTACATGATGGTGCAACTTCTGTGATAAGGTATAAAGGACAAATTTGAAAAATGTTCACATTTTAGTAAGTAATTAGATTGAGAAGTTAATTGGAACTTCCCACATTTACTTACAGCTTGCTTATTTTACTTGCAAAACTTAAAAAACAGGCTATTGACTATGTCATTTAATAAGGAACTAACGCGTGCAAGATATTTTATTTTTTCATATGGTCAGTTGAGCTCTAAAGAAATAAAATCCAAAAGTGCTTCTAAATTTAGCCATGCGTTTTTGAGAACGGGGTAAGTTTGTCCATTTTTCACTTTTTCGGCTATAGCGCAAAAAACTATGCATTTTTAGAAGATTTTTTGTAGAAAATTAAATTTCCTATGAAAATGATATTTTTTGAAATAAAAAAAAATTTTTAATGAAATAAATTCAAAAAGCAAAGTTAAAAAAATGGAAAAATTAAAAAAAATGTTTTTTTTTTTAGTTTTTGACTATAACTTTTTTCTGAGTGAATTTAGGTATAGGCATTGCTTCATAGAAAAGAAAGCTTATGAAATTCTCTAAAACGGTGGCTTGATGACTTTATTTGTTTAATATCAACTGCGTTATCACCATGTGACGTTACATGCCAATTTCTACGATTCTCCTCTGACTTTTAAGTGCATAATATTTCTCAACGGTCGTCCCATGCTCTCATGAAAAGCGCACCTAGCGAACTGTGGTTTATATCTCCAGAGACGAATTTCCTGGTGGTTATTTTGCGTATTCTGGCTTTCCCATTATAGTTTTTCGCGGCGAGAGAATGTCAAGAAGTGAGTATTCCTTCGAGAAAAATGCATGTGTCGTGATATGCACTGATATGTTTTGGCGTAATACGAGGCACATTTCGAAATTGTTATAATACCGACTTTGTATTCAGTCACGGATAAAGCGTTTTGCTATTCTGTCTCGATCAATGTGGAATAGAGGATCCGTTAGGATGAAATATGTAGATAAGTGAAAATGTATAAATTTAACCAACGTCCAATTGTGGTTTATAATTAATTTCGGTGCGTAGTAATTATCACTAGAATACACATTGTTAAATAGTTTCGCGAATTAAACAAAAATATAGTTTAATTCGGTCGCATAGCATTGTTATTGTTATTAAATGTAGATTTGGATATAATAGACCGGATAAATTAAAAATTTACTATGCGGGTTTTCAATAAATTACGCACGTTTACTGGTTCCCAACCATAATACTCAAATCTATTAGAATCGATGTAATTGATTGACATGAATAATATCGAGTTTATAGGAACTTTAACGAAACACGGAAAAAAGTGTTATAAACTTTTTACTTTCTCATGAGGTACTCATATATGAGTATTGTAATCGGGTATTGAGTTATTAGCATTTCTGGACGTTTTGAGGTCCCCTGAGTCCAAAAAACATGTTTTTGGAAAACCGTCTGAATGTATGTGTGTATGTATGTGTGTGGTAGGATTTTGTCAAAAACCAAAAACCACAAACGGTCAAAACTTTGTATTTAGACCTTGTACCATACCAGGACGTGAAAATAAGCTTTTCATTAAAATCGGCCAGGATAAAATAATAGGAATTCTATGTTTCCTGGGGTTATGCTTAACATTGTTGCAATTAAGAGTAATTTACAATTTTAAATACTGTTTAAATCTCATCTCATCTCATTAGCCATTTTCGGTCCATTTTTGAACATAGGCCTCCCTCATACTCTTCCATTCAGCTCGGTTCTGTGCTCTACGATGCCACATCAGTCCTGCGCTTCCTTTTATGTCGTCCGTCCAGCGCATTGGTGGGCGACCACTTGATCTTTTTCCCAAATAGGGTCTCCACTTTATTACTGTCGATGTCCATCTATCATCTGTATATCTGGCAACGTGGCCCGCATAGTCCCAATTCAGCTCGGCTACTGCTTCCGCAACATCTTTCACCTTCGTTGTGCTTCTGACCCGTTCGTTCTTTACATGATCTTTCAATGATATACCCAACATCTGGCGCTCCATGGCTCTTTGAGTGGTTTTGAGTTTGTTCATGGACTGCCTAGTTAATGTCCATGTTTGTGATCCATATGTCAAAACCGGCAAAACACACTGATCGAACACTCGAGAGCGGAGGTATATTGGTATTTTTTTGTTCTTTAGCGTATTACTCAATTTGCTGAACGCAGCCCATGCCAATCTTCTTCTTCTATAAATTTCAGCTGTTTGATTGTCTTTGCCTAAGGTTATTTTATGTCCCAGATATATATAGTCATCTACCACTTCTATTTCGTTATTTTTTACCTTTACTTTGAGATTTGGTCGCTTGGTACACATAACTTTGGTCTTATCTAGATTCATTTTCAATCCAATTCTTGATGATGCATCCTCTAATTCGGAGATCATAGTTTGGAGTTGTTCTGGTGTTTCTGCTATGAGAACGATATCATCCGCGAACCTCAGGTTGTTTAATCTCCTTCCATTAATATCGATGCCCTTGTCATCCCGCCATTGAAGCTGCCTGAAGACATCCTCCAAAGCAGCCGTAAATAACTTTGGTGACAAGGTATCACCTTGACGGATACCTCTTTTTATACGAATAGGTTTGGTATTTTCGTGTAACCGGATGGTAGACGTAGCCTTTTTATAGATATTTTCCAACAGTAATATATAGCGGTGGTCTATTCTAATATTTTTCAATGATCTCATGATTGACCAATGTTCTACTGTATCAAAGGCTTTTTGATAGTCAATGAAAGCGAGGTTCATTTCTAGGTTGTATTCAACGGACTTCTCTATCAATATTCTCATAGTAAGTAAATGATCATGGGTGCTATAATTTTTTCTGAAGCCGGCCTGCTCTACGGGCTGGTATTCATCAAGTTTTCTGGATATACGATTTGTAATGATTTTTGTGAAAAGTTTATATATCTGGGAAAGAGAAGGCTTATAGGTCTGTAATTATTTAGGTTTGCTTGATCGCCTTTTTTATAGAGTAATACAACAATCGCATTATTCCAGCTCTCTGGGACTTCTCCTTTCTCTAAACAAGTGTTGAATAGGTCGCAAAGTTTTGTTTGGATTTCCGTTCCTCCTTCAAGTATCATTTCTATTATTATTCCATCTTGACCTGGTGCTTTGTTCTTCTTCATTTGATGTAAGGCGTGCCTTATTTATTGCGTTGTTATATCTGGCATGTCTTCCGAACCAACATTAAGTATTTTTATTTTATCATTGATAGTAACATCCTCTGGTCTTACTTTTGTGTCATATAAGTCAGTGTAGAAAACTTCAGTTTCTTTCAATATCGTGTCTAGATTTCTTATTTCTTCTCCATTGCTGTTTTTAATAGATATTATTTGGCGTTGTCCATTTTTTCTAAGACATTTGAATCCTTTGTTGTTTTCTATTAGCTTTTCTACTTCAGATTCGTAGTGTTTTTGTAAGTCTTTCCTTATAAGTTGTCTGGTGTGTTTTGCCATTTGTCGGAATTCCTCATACTTTCCTTCCCTGAACAGTTGTCTTTTTTCTTCTATTTTATTTTTAGTCTTATCACTTAAGACACTT
Organism: Cryptocephalus moraei; assembly: GCA_946251905.1. Lineage (NCBI taxonomy): Eukaryota > Metazoa > Arthropoda > Insecta > Coleoptera > Chrysomelidae > Cryptocephalus > Cryptocephalus moraei. Next base: position 14,986,921 of record OX276465.1, on the reverse strand, counting down.
CTCTTATCAATTTCTCTTTTTGCCCATTTATCTCCAGCTTCTTTCATAGTTTTTGTGATGGTGTCATTCATTTCATTTAAGTCTTTAGTTTTCCAAGTGTTGTTTGCAATATCTAATTGTTTATTAATTTCTATTTGATACTGTATAGAGTTTTGTTTCAGTTTTTGTGTGTCAATTTTTGTTACTTGTTTTTTAAATACTTTCCTGTTTCTTTTATCTTTTATAGTAATTTTAGCTCTTAGTAGCCTATGATCACTACCTATGTTAAAACAATTTAAAGCTGTAACGTCCTTGACTATTTGTTTGTTACTGGATAAGATGTAGTCTATTTCATTTTTAGTTCTTGAGTCTGGGCTTAACCATGTCCATTTTCTTTGTTCTTTTTTGTCAAAGAAGGAGTTCATTGAGTATAATCGATGTGATGTTATAAATTCTAGAAGCATATAGCCTCTCTCGTTTCTATCATCAAAGCTGAAATTTCCCACGAATTCTTCATCTTCTTCTTTCCTTTTTCCTAGTTTTGAGTTAAAATCTCCTATGACTAGGGTTTCGGAAGTGTGTTCTTTATTGATGTGTTCTGATAATTGATTATAGAAGACCTCCATTTCGTCATCTGTGTGTCCAGACGTCGGGGCATAGCACTGAATCACCTTTAATTTATACCTCTTCGAGAGCTGCATGGTAATTGATGCAATCCTATCTGACTCATTGTCGAATTTTACTATGTAAGGTGCTAATTTTTTGTTGATTATGAAGCCTACTCCACGTTGGCTATCATTTTCTGGGCCTTTGTAAAAGAGTGTGTTGCCGGATTTCAGTGTCATACAAATTTCGCCTCTGCGTCTGATTTCAGATAGACCTATGATATCCCATCTTATTTTGGTTAGTTCTTCTTCCAATTCATAGAGTCTATCATCGCCTAAAAGAGTTCACACGTTTAAAGTTCCAATAGCCAACTGTTTAAATACAAAAACGAAATACTTGTTATTTGCATTTAAATACATTGTCCAGAGAAGTATTTAAAATACAAGTTTAATACATTTTGTAAAAATTATTTGCGTTTGTATTTAAATACATTTTGAAAAGTATTTTTAACAACACTGCTTAACGGTTTATTAACTGATGCAATGTGCTTTGCGCATTGATAGTGCAATTCCTGCTAAATCTTACTTATTAGAATTAAACTTAATTGAAAGCCACCGCTTCTAGCTACGTGATGTGAAAACCTAAATTCATTAGTCTCAGTATTAATGAAGATATTAATCAAATTAATATCAGATGAAAATAATCTGGCGTCAGTCTGACGGGTCTATCATACGCTCTCGCGGAGTATAATGCTGTGTTAAATATGTATCTGTTAAATGAGGGATTCTAAAGGAGTTTAATATTAAATTTAACGAACTTATCTGACTGCTACAACATGTTTAAAACTGAAAATAATTTGAAACAGACCTAAATTAAGACTACTTTTTCTGTTTGAAACCAAATCATACTTTGCTAAAGCCTGAAATCAAAGTCTGAAGTCTCAATGACTTAAGACAAAATTAAATCAAATAGTAATTGGAAGCACCTCCATTTTTTGGTAACCACAGGACAATGTTCGCCCGTATAGTTATACCTATTAATTAAATTACACTCCGTTTTAAACCATGCTTATCGCTGTGATGTTCTTATCAATATTGCATCACACCAGAGAGTGATAGTTCAATTCGTTTACTCCTGACTCGCTCGGCACGCTTCACCCTACTTTCCTCAGTAATGACAAATGATCGCTTTAAATAATTATTTAAAGCGGATCACGTCCAGATAACAACTACAGTACATGCAAGTGTATCGTTTGCATTCGCTTGATTAATAGTCCAAGAACGGTATCGTTTTGTACGACACAGCTTATCTCGCGACACACGGTACGTACCCACAAAGTGAAACACTCTCCTCATCGCATTCTCCTCGTGATTAAAAATAAACACGTACTTCTTTACCCCCTTTCCGTATTTTAATCAACTATTAATACTTTCTTTTGAACAGACCGTTTCGTGTCGTTTAATGCGGTTGTAAAGTGTAATGCCGAGAGGTCCGTTAACATGGCATTACGCTAAAAATAAGTATTAATCAGGGGGGAACGCTTCGGCAATCATAACCGTAAAAGCGAACGGGCGGCGGTTCGGGTTTACTTAAATCCTATCAAAAATAGACGGTAGGTACGCTCTTCTCCCTTTTTTAAAATTTAATTTCGTGCATACGTAAACCGTACAACACAAAGCACGAACGTTCGAATTAGCGGCGTGAAGCTTAATCTTACAGAAAAAATGTAGAAGGAAAGATTTCAGTGGGTTTTAAACCGAGGGGATGGATTTTCCATGAAAAGGAAATCCTGAAATTACTGGCAGACTTCATCATATATATTACTACGTGGGAGTTATACTGGATAATATTCGTGGAAACAAAAAAATGCTATACCGAAGGGAAAATTAATATGGGAAAACTGTATAAACCCTTCTGAAGATTGGAAAAGATTGGATTTAGGCAAATGTGATGAGAATGTGTGAAATACGTCGCCCTGGTTATGGTTCAAGAAGATCAGATTTGCGGAAATGTGATAACTGGATAGTATCGGCTACTTTTTAATGAAATAGAAATGGCAATTAAGTTATATGGCAATACTACGGATCGCTGGAATACCAGAGTCCTCGTTAATTGGTGGTATGTTCCTATAGAAACGGTACAACTAAACACAAACTTTGTACTAGTGTCACTTGGTTAAGTCACTAGGTTTTTCACGCTGAAGTTGAAAATTTCCTCATAATTCCTCAAAAAATGAAATGTTTGATTTATTTTGGACGTAAGTCACTCTGACGTAAGTTGACTAGACTTACATATATTCGTCTGCGTCTGCGGAAAAAAAAGCCGTGGAAAAAAAGCCGGGGAAAAAAAAGCCTGGAAAAAAAAAGCCGATGAAAAAAAAAGCCGCGGAAAAAAAAGCCGCGGAAAAAAAAGCCGATGGAAAAAAAGCCGCGGAAAAAAAGCCGGTGAAATAAAACCCACGGAGAAAAACTGCACGGAAATATATAATATCTAAATAGGTTTTCATACGGTTTTCGTTTATGGGGCCGCCCATAACAACGGTCAGAGAATGGTGGCAAGTGTTGCGTCTGGATTTTGGTCGCCTGCTGGAGAATTATATCCACCCGCCGCCTATTAGGCTCCATGAGTACATGAATGATCCTTGCCCTCTTGCGTTGGGTTTCTCTTTTCCTTTCTGCTTTTTTCTGCGGCTTTTTTTTCCATCGGCTTTTTTTTCCGCGGCTTTTCTTTCCGCGGCTTTTTTTTCCATCGGCTTTTTTTCCAGGCTTTTTTTTCCCCGGCTTTTTTTTCCACGGCTTTTTTTTCCGGGATTCGTCAGTCTTGCATCTGCATAACGCATAACTAGGGATAAATCAGCTTGACTTACTCTTTTGATTTTCCTAGAAATATAAATGACAGTATTTACATTCCGTCGTCAAGGAAAAATAATACACGAATGTTATTTGCCATTTTCATGCTAGGTATCTATGCATTATATATCTATGCAAAAAATACCCAAAGCATTATTGTTATATCTGCAATAGTTGTTATTGTAAGTATGAAAGCAAAAACCAAATATAAAGGAAATAATTTCAGGACATAAAGGACATATTCAAGGCATAATAATATCTATTAAAAATTGTACAAAAAATAGAAATTAACGTTTTTCCATAAAAAAAAAAACACATAGCTATTTTTAATACAGAATTAAGTACTATTTAAAAAAATAAACGAAAAAAAAATGAATTTGCTAGTAACAATTTTTTTTATTAAATAAACAAATGAAAAGTAAAGAAAAGACCTTTTTTTTAAGAATCCTAAGAACAATAGAAGTAAGGATTTGTAGAGAAAAAAATGGTTCCTTAATTGTAATATTTAGCCGCAAATACGATTGTTAATTAACAAACGCATTTTTTTGCAACAAATAAATTTCTTTAAGAAATCGTTTTTTCTTTAAAAATCATGATTTTCATCAATGAATATATTACAAAAAAATTTGTTTATAACAAGTTTTTAAACAATGGTGGTAAAAAATTAAAAAAATATATTTATATAGCTTCAAACCCTTAGAAATCTAAACATTCAAGATATTTGTAAAATAATGATTTTTTGTTGACTTTCTCGTATTGTTTAATTTTCAATTGTTAATAAAAAAGTGGAAAATCAAAACTTTACAATTTTTGCAACGGTGATCTATTTGTAAGCCTATTAACAATAACTTCAGTAAGTGAAAAAATCCTATGGTTTTAGTTCAATAATTATCGGGGTTTTTATGTTAACATTCAGTGTAGAAAAATGTGTTAAATAACAAATGCATAATTCATGGAGAAATTGGGATAAAAATTTTTTAACCGCGGTTTATTGTTAACTGATGTATCCCTATAACATGATTTTTTGTATTCCTTGATATTCATATTTAATATGTTAAAATATTTTTTTTTGTTATTGTGTCAGAGTCAGGCAACGCGCGCGGAAGCCAGACTAGCCGTTTTTGGCTCTATTTTCAGGGCTCTGTAAGAATTATAAATATTGGAGGTACTTCAGATCCCTTTTAAAATTTCGAAAATCTTTACTAATTTTCGAGATATTCAATAAAAAACAAAAACAAGACTTTTTTTTACTTAATTGTTTATAACTTTTGCAATTTTTTTGAGCGCCTTTTGGGACCTTTCCTTAAACTTTCTACGTGACATTACGAATCGAATGACACCATGATCATAATTTTCGGAGACTATACAAAAAAGTTTTCAAAAATGGTACATGTTGACTAGACTAAATGTGCAGTATTGCCAGCTCATATATAAAATCAAATTTTCTAGGGAAATAACCGGATGAGTCACCACGTTTTCAAATTCAAAATTTGAAGTGCCCGTTCAATTTCACGCCGTCAAAATGGTCTCGTTGGATACCCCACGTTCCCCTCTATCGATTCATGGGGAAAGACACATAGGTCAGAAAAAGCGGACACCTCCATTGTTTAATTTGTTTTTTGTATTCTACAACAGTGGACGTTTGAGTTTAAATGGTTATACTTCATATTCCAAACACTGCCGAAGCGGTTTTGTGACATTTTCTAGCACTCTTTCGAGCACTGCGACCTGGCGATTTGGTCGATGGAACTTCTGCAAATCAGACCAAGTAAAACATTGGCAACTACCGTAACAGGCAATGGCCTAATACATGAAGTGAAGAAGGCGAAGAATAAGAAGAAGTTACGTTTACTAGTATACCCTGATTTTTAATGTTGTGGACTTTTACGACCCGTCAAAAAGAGAGAGATGCCGATATTGTTACCACCCCTTTCTTCGGCTATTGGTTTATCGGTCGGGGCGAGTATCACTTGATCGTCGTAATCCGAGCGATATTGTCAAATGTACCCACATCTCTAAATAAAATGCATAATAAGGGAATCGGTGTAAGTCCTCGCAAATCCTTAAGAAAGCTCTCCCTTCAAACAGGTTTGGTCCTTATTCCTCCTATTTAACCAATTTTCATCCTTACCCTTAAGACTTCCACCTTTCCAAGTTGTTCTAATTTTCAGGTTTATCATATGGAAGTTGCTCCACTGTGCTTAAAAATAAATTAAAGTACCACCCTTACAAAATTTCCATCGTCCAGTCATTAACCCCTCCTGATCACCCACAGAGAGTTTTATTTTGCAATTGGCTCAATGACATATTAAATAATAATAATATCCTTGACAATACCTTCCTTTCCGACGAAGCCTGGTTTCATCTCAACGGCTATGTGAATAAACAAAATTACAGAATTTGGTCAGGTGAAAATCCTTACGATATCAGAAAGACACATTTGCACCCGGTTAAAGTTGGTGTTTGGTTGGCAGTCTCAAGGTGTATGGGCCAATAGTTTTTAATTTTACCGTCAATTCAGAGAGATATATCCAACACCTTTTGAGGCCTTTTATAAACCAATAACAGACGAACAGCGTCAAATTGGATATTTCCCACAAGACTCTGCAAGGACACATACGGCTCGTGCTACTATGGGATATTTAAGAGAGAATTTTGGCCAAGCAGGTCACCATATCTCACTCCATTAGATTTTTCGTTATTTGGGCTCTTGAAGGACAATGTCTTTAGGAACATATTGCATACTGAAGAAGAGCTGCAAGAGGCAATAGTTCAGGAAGTGGCAAACATTATCCCCAATATGCTGGTGGATATCTTCGAGTGCCTAAAATGGAGAGTTAATTTATCTCTGGACGAAAATAGGGGGCATTTTGAGCATTACCTTTAGCTGTTTAATTAAATCATTGTTCTGCATTTCCAGTGTCATTTTTTAAGCGTTAATTTTGATTGACATAACCTACAATCTTATCCCTGATTGTTATGTCAAATTTTTGTCAAATAAACATATCCGTTTGTAGTGTTGCAAATAGACAAGGTAAAAAATTCTCTAAAAAGTCTTGCCAACTCAAACAGTCATTCTTGATCACCCAGTATTTATAACTGCCAAATGATTACTGTCAAAAAATTATACCGGCAATGTCGCACTCCGCACAGGTCGTCTACATGGCGGAGTTATTTGATGTGCCGATTGTAAAAGTCCACAACATTAAAAATCAGGGTATAGCAACGCAAAAGATTTTCAACACTATTTGGCGAATAAACAGCCTAAGGAAAAACCACGTTTCCGCAACGGCTCTACTCGTAATCGCACCTCCGATCGAGTCCGCCCAATAATTCCCCAGTATATATATCAAATCTTCGCCAGAAACGTTCCCCCCATATAATCCGCGCTAGTTTCAATGGTCGATAATTTCTCGAAAAAGTTGGAAGGCGGAATTAAAAAACTTCGGCCGGTCACGTTCCTCCTCGGTCGCTTCCTCGAAACATCGAGTGTTTTCCAATTTCTCCCCCGTCGGATACGACCGAAGTAAATAATTTCATTGGGGCGGAAAAAGGATTCCCGTACTTGTCAAATTCGCGGGCCGCAATCGCAGAAATAAATTTATAAGTTCCACGCGAGGTGGGACTTCTCGGTGGATTGTTCGGTGTACGTAAACTCCATGTCGACGCTCATCGTCTCGATATCCGCCGCTGGAAAATCGAAGTTGTATCTCGTGACGTGGGGCGGAGGGACATAAAAGTATGACAGTAAAAATTTTACCGCTGCAGATGGCATTGGTTAAGAATCGTAAAATACGAGCAAAAAGAGGGTGGAGGGGATTGAAGTCGGACTCGTACAAATATTTGATGAGTCCCGCGGTGGCGTAGGGGGACGTTTCAGATATAGCCGATGATAAAATGGAAAGTTTTTATTAGCGTCGTTAAATCGACTTTAATGATAATTGGGCTAAAATTAAATGCCACAGTGGACATGATTGTTTCGAAATGGAGGCAACCGAAATAAATTTTAAGGCGACCGTCTAAAACGCTATGAATTTCGTAGAGAGGGTATCGACACTCTCATTTCTGAAATTTTTATATAGTCCGCTAGGTGCTCACGTCAGAGTAACCTCCACACACGCCAATAATAGTAATGAGTAATGACTAAGGACTGGAAAATATGCAATATAAAGTGTACCAATATGCACTAAAAAAATGCCTAAATATGCTATATATGATATGGAATTATAATTTTGAGGGAATTAAATACATTTAATGAATATATACGATTTTTATTATTATATAGTACTTCCCGTAAACGTCCGTCCGTCTTAAAGACATCCATTATACGCCTTTTTTATGCCTGGACGCCAGAAGACAGGTCTAGATATATGGTGGGAGCCAACGAAACTAGGGGGTTGCCATCCAGGCCTGGTTAAGAAGGGCTTCGGATCGCCAATTGCGTATTTGTGAAAAAAACCATGAAACGTGTCGCGGGACACGAGTTAGGAACTTTAGTTCCTTTTAATTAATAACCATTTTTTAAAATTATTTTTTAATAAAACTGTAATGTTTAACGTGAAAGAGCGACAGTAAGACGGGCATATAATACACAGCATAAGTAAGGCAATGGAATATCGTTCTCAATGTGTTGAATCAATAAATATACACACACATATGAATATAAAAATTTATTTTACTCTGGAGGAATCTTCATTTAACAAAAACATATCGGGTGTTTTTTAAATTTCACCTCATAGTAGGCTGTGGATAGTGTTTGTGAATGCGCCTTACTAAAAAATGTCAAAATTGACATAACATCACTTTTTTAATAAAAATTGAAACTGCTTCAATCGGTTACTAGTGTCTTGAAAAAGACAGCGTGACTCTATTAATTAGGCGTAGATGACTGAGCTGTCTTTTTCAAGACACTATTAACCGATTGGAGCCGTTTCAATTTTTATTAAAAAAGTGAGGTTATGTCAATTCTGACATTCTTTAGTAAGGCGCATTCACAAACACTATCCACAGCCTACTATGAGGTGAAATTTAAAAAAACACCCGATATAATAGTATTAATTATAAAAATTTTATCATTAAGTTGATTGGTACGAACTACATATTAAGTATTCAGATCTAGTCAGTGCATTCGATCATTGAAACAAAGACAGCGAACGACTCAACGAGAGAGAGAGAGAGAGAGAGATAGCGAGCGGCTCGGCAGCGTTCGTAGCGGCTCGGCAGCTTCGTAGTGGCTCGGCTCGGTAACGCATTCCATTTAACGGTCAGATTTTTTGCTGCGCGACCACCCTCGCTCCCCAACACCTGACGTAAGGAACTAAAGTTCCAAAAATAGCGACTTAAAAATTTCTCAGCCAAGGTTTATTTAAGTGACGTTACTGAATACAAATCGCTCCTTACCGTTAAGTCAAGAAAAACAGCGACAGTAAGACGGGCATTGAATATAATACACAGCATTGGTTCTATTCTATAAGTAAGGCAATGGAATATCGTTCCTCGGTGCGTCAAGCGCGTGGTCGGTCTCTCTGTCTCTCTCTCTCTCTCTCTCTCTCTCTCTCTCTCACTCTCTCCCTCACCCCTCCACTCTCTCCCACTCTCCCCCTCTCCCCCCCACGGAGCCACTACGAACGCCTCCGAGCCGCTACGGACGCTGCCGAGGTAACGCTTTCCGGTAACGCATTTCATTTAACGGTCAGATTTTTTGCGGCGCGACCACCCTCGCTCCCCGATCCCTGGCAAAAGGAACTAAAGTTCCAATAAAGTTCCAAAACTTAAATTCATAATAATTTTAGGTCTTATTTTTTATTACTTTCCTATGTTTTCTCTTTTTTATGTTTTTTCCGTCTATTTTAATTTTGGATGTATAGTTTTAGGTGCAACTATTTTTACTTTTTATTATTTTTAATCGGTATTGGTATTATTTAATCTATTTTTATTTTCTGTTAATTCCCGGTTGGTGTACAAATCTTCCATTTAAACTCCTAGTTATAGTTTAAACAGAACTTTTAAAATCTAGCTTAAGTGCTAATAAATACTTGTATTAGTTTAAAAATTGATCTATGTTTAAATTTTTGCCAAAAATTTACCCTTTTTACCTTTATGCCATAAAAAGACGTACATGGGACGTTTTTAAGACATAGATTGGACATCTTAACGGTGTAAACCACAGTTCCTAAAGACGTATTAGAGACGTCTTAAAAGCGTAGTTTTGTATAAAAAGAGTATTAAAACAGACGTCTTTTGGACGCCATTACGGATTTGCGGACATCTTTTTAATGCCTTGAAGGCATCTTTGAGACGTACAGTTTTGGGACAAATAACGTGAAATGAACATTTTAAAGACGTCACTAAGAAATTAGAGGATATCTTTACGACGTCTTAGAGACGTGAAGAAGTCGCCCTTATGACGTCTTAAAGACGAAAAATGGACGTCGTGAAGTTGTCTTTTTAATGCCTTGAAGGCATCTTTCAGAATTACCGTTTTGTGACAAATAACGTGAAATAGACATAAAATAAACATTTTAAAGACGTTCCTAAGAAATTAGGGGAGGTCTTTAAGACGTCTTACAGACTTGAGGAAAGCGTCCTTATGACGTCTTGAAAACGAAAAATGGAGATCGTAAAGTTGTCTTTTTAATGCCTTGGAGGCATCTTTGAAACGTACCGTTTTGTAACAAATAACATGAAATGGACATAAAGTGGACATTTTAATGACGTTCTTCGGACGTCACAGGACATCTTTAAGATGTCGCACATGCCTAATGGTAATTAATGGTAATGTCTATCAGACGTCTTAAAGACGTTTTTGTGCTGTCTGGATTATTTATTACAATATACAATCATGTATTTTAATCTATTGACGTTTTCAATTTTTTCTAAATATTATTTATGATTACAATGCTATCATTTAAAGATAATTTGTTATCCTCTAATCGAGTTATCACCTCCCCAATTATTTCAAAAGTGTCCTGTCAAAGTATCACATTGACAATTTGTTAACCAATCAGAAGCGACTGCGACACAACAGCTAAGCGTCGCTTCTCCTTCCTCTCAGGTAAAGTCACTAGATATAGATATAAAGTACCGCAAACTCCGCCATTTTTGGTCAAAAAATTTGGCGCCAAATTTGAATTGCTAACAATAAAAATAATGAAAACAATGCTTGCTTGTTTTAATTAATTGGCTTGCTATCTGCATTTCAATTATTAACGCATGTTGATAAAGTTGTGCTTTTTTTAACAATATTCAGTACAAAATTGATTTTTATTTAACATTAGCAATTCAAATTTGGCGCCAAATTTTTGCCCAAAAATGGCGGAGTTTGCGGTACTTTATTAGAGACTTTACTCTCAGGCTTTCGCGTCCAAGCCTCTTATTCTTCTGCTTCTGATTGGTTCAAAAATTTTCATTGTCGTACTCCGACAGATGGCACCAAATTTGAATTACAGTGAAGTGTCACTTCCTAAATGATAGTTATTTATGGTACTAGTGTGTTATGTTGAAAATAAGTTACGCGAGAAGATTATTAACATAACACGCGAGTGGCATACAATGTTTTATCCAACAAGTGGAAGAACTCGTTTTTTTATGAGATAATAATTAATAAGCTTTGTGATTAAATCAAAGCTCCTTGCGTGTTAGTACCCATAAATGTCAGAATGACCTGACAGTGACTTCTTTACATTTTGGTTAAAGTAGGTTGTTTGTTTGGTTGCCACGGGCAATAAATAAATAGAATACTACTTTAAATATGAACGTGAAGGCAGAAACAGACTATCGTCACGTCACGTGAGCTCACGTGCTGTCACGTTAACTCACGTCACGGATAAAAAGTGCGGGGTAATATTTCACATGGTATTTAAATGTATTAGAACCAGACTGAGGTTACGCCAAAGTGACGTGAGTTAACGTGACAGCACGTGAACTCACGTGACGTGACGATAGTCTGTTTCCGCCTTCAGTTGAACTCACTAGTACGAACTCACTAGTGAGTTCTGGATTATAACACACTAGTGTGTTATTTGATAGTTTACCTGTCTAAAATGACATTAATAATGACAGTCATAACTGACATGTGTTGGATAAATCACTTTTTCCTTCCTTCCTCCGTAATGTATCATGTATTTTTTTTAGATACAAGAAAACTACATACTTGAATATTTATTGTTTTACACAGATGATAGTTAGATGTCGTCTCAGATCAAAATGGGACTGTCAATCAAATTTCGCCCAGGAAAGGCGTGTAACTGGGAGGGGCGAGCGAAAATGCGTCTTTGCGTCGAGCCTTCTCTGATCTGAGACGAACTCCTCGAGCAGGAAAGGCGTGGTCATAGACATTGGCGCTTAATTTGTGGGCGTAACTGGGCGGGGCGAGCGAAAATGCGTCTTTGCGTCGATCCCTCTCTGATCTGAGACGAGCTCTAATAAATTTCGTTTACGTAGATTACCAGCTGCTTCAAAATATTCGCCATGTTAATTCCCACAGGAATAAAACAGTGTAGAAACAGTTGCCATAGGTTACCATCCCTCCCCAAATACTGACGTCACACTAATGTTGCGTATTCGTTCACGTGTAAATATGAAACAAGTGCCGTAGTTACACATTACAAAAGTGGAAAATGTGGGAAAGTGAGCTTAATTTAAACATCTGAAATAAAAAGTAATTCCAAAATAAAAACCCTGGCGTTTACTTTATATTGTGTAAAGCTCTTTCAAGATGAATGTACCTATTTATAACCCGTTTTCATTTTGAGTATGCATATCTGAGAATTTTATCTAATTCGGTTCTCATTGAAATTAAACATTAATTGGAGTTAAAAAGCGACATTGCATTCGAATATAACAAACATAATGACTTCTAATTTATGGTGAATGAAATGTAAACCAAACCTTGTATAGAACGTTTCAACTAAAATGGAAATTTTATTTTTAATAATTTCTAAATATATATTCATTTCCACGAGGGTGACATTTATGGATTGAGCCAAGAGCGAATGGATGTTTTACTTATTTCTTACGCCGTGCAGGATTAAAGTATTGTTTAAAGTCTTCTCCTTTCAATTCTATCCTCTGTGGAATTTGCTAGAGATGGCTAAAAACGAATTCATATATTTGAATTTACATTTCATTACATAACTATATAGTTGATTATTGTGAAAAATGTATGGTGATCTAAGTTTTTCAGCAATAGTAGAAAATTTATTGAAATTGAAAATTTCATGAAAATGCAACTTCTAATCTTTTCTAATCAATCAGCAATACATATCATTAAACCATACGTTGTATGAACTTTAAGTTCAGGTTGTCTTTGCAAAGAAACGATCTCATATTATTGAAAGGTGCCTGGGCCATCTCTATTTGGCACTATGTACATCCTCTGTAATGACAGTCCCAAGGTATCTGAACTTAGATACTCGTTCAATTTGACTCCCCATAAGTTCCAGGGTAGTTTCATAGTGAGGCAAGCATATTAAAGGGGAACCTGTAAATAGCTAACAGAATTTTTTTTATGATGAAGATGATTCTTTTTACCTCGTTTGTTTAGAGTTATTCAGCAATAACTAACTCAATGAGAAGTAAGTACAATGTGTTAAATGTAAAAATGATCTCACGCTACGTACACCGAAGATAAGTCATAGTATTGCAACGTTTATTCTAATTTATGTACACACTATCTTCACACTACTTAAGTTATCTAGACTATTACTTAACTAATTAATTTATATCACACTCTTAACGGCTAATTTATTTATACAATTTCGCTTGTCGTTTATCGCACTGTTTTCACTCACGCGGTTTCTCGTCTAATCTGCCGCCTTCGCTTTTATAGCCCTCCATGCTGTAATCCGGAACCTTCTTGATAGTACTCGATCCTTCTTTTCCCTAATTTGTTTGTTCTTGAAACGACCCGAACGTAATTAATCATTGTTTCTTTAAATGGATATTCGCGATTATTCTGGAATTGTTTTTATGATCCAATTAGCGGAGCGGCCTCCCCTCGTCCGATAAGGAGGAGTACGCTTACGCTGGTTGTTTACATTTCGCGTTACAGTATGTTTGCTATTCTGTGATTGCGATTCTGGATAGCAACATTAATTTTATTAACGCTGGTTTCTTTAAGTTTAAGAGTAAACTATTATTGAAGAATAACATTTTTTTTGTTATTTGTAACAAGAAATATTTTTATTGATTTGTTTGTCTATTATCTTTAGATTTCATTGTACATACCGTGATATCAAAAATTGTCTTGTTGAAGGGTTGCCTTGGTTAGGTTATGACACAAAACGGTTGTCTTAGCTTAAAGCATCCCTTTGAAATAATAGTCATTGTCAAGCTGCACTGATATCATCATCCATACCTTACAAATGTGTTATATACTTATTTCAGCTGTAAAATAGTATGAACTACAAGACTTCAATCATGTAAATTTTGTGCTGTGTGGTGGGAACTGTAGTTCTAAAACAAAAGACAGATTTTGACAATCAAAAAATCATTGATATTCCCTTGACCAAGGTAATTTTTGATATCTAGGTATAATATTACACATGAACTTAGCGGTGTTACTTTCGAGAGTGCCGTATTACTTTTGTAGTTACCCTGAGGACAAAATTAAAAATCGACATTTCTTTGTCAGCTTTGTATTTGTTAGAAACAAAGATATAGTAAATAAAATTGTAATGTATATTAGTAGAGTGCAGACAAAAGTTCCCCTGGGCTATGTCCATTTTATCTAACGTAAGAACGACATATATAAATCAAAGGTGTAAGGTATGAATTTTTACCCATTCTCCTCTAAATAGATAAGTTATGGCAAAGCCTCTTCGATCTTGTTGATTTCTGTATCAACTTCAAACCGTGAGAAACATAGAGCGCTCCTCCTTCAAAAAAATCAAACTAAGAGCGTCAGATTTATTTATGAAAATTTGTTACAAACTACATATGCACTCGCTATGTTTATTATTTCTTCGGTGTGAATTTAAATCCATTAACTGAATACCTAACATGTGGCGGTAGTAACGTCGAACCCTCCGAGGTGTTAAAGAGTCTTATTGAGGCTCTGTACTCGCGGGGAATATAGAGATGTGACTAGTAAGTTCGGTGCGTTGGATTAAAAATAAAAGTGTTCCCGATGTTACGACGATTGATCGGCGTAAGTACACACGAATAGTCCAGTCACTTTGGTTTAATTATGTGAATATCTCGGAAAATCGACATACCCAGTATATTAACGCGTAAAAAGTTCTATTTTGGCATCCTAAAACTTTCCTCAAAATTCGCATATAATTGGATGACCGCAAGTTTTAAAGTGGTGGGTCAAAATTCACAAGAATCGATTTTTTGTACATTTTTTGCAAATATCTCGTTTTCTATGGGTTTTACGCTAATTGTCTTTATCATCAATATTGTACAGAATTAAATTCTCTACAACTTTTGTCATTAACATTTCTTCATATCTCTAACTGTTTTCGAGATAGAGGGCGGAGAGCGCGCAATCAGAGAATCGTGTGAGGTTATGGTAGTCCCGAACAAAAACTTGTAATATTAAGGTTACAAATTATTGCTAAATATTTAATTATCATTTATTATTAACTTTTACATAAAATTAAATTTTTTGGTTACTTATCTAATTTTAATTAAGTGTCAATTTATTTAATAACACTTACCTGGCCATGCAATTAAAAAATTGTTGAGGAAAATACTTATATTATATTTTAATTCTAATCTAATTTATACCAATGACTTTCTAAATAAATAAAGAAGAAAATAAATAAATTTTTAATTAATGCTTTAATTAAAAGTGTAATTTGATAGATTTAATATTTAAGAGTTTACGGATTTTAAACAAGATGTACTTAATCATGTTTTACTTCAAATGCAATTAGTGTAAATGAGAAGAAAGATGGAATTTAATGTAAAATTTAATAATAAATGATAATTATATATTCAGCAATAATTTATAACCTTAATATTATGAGTTTTTGATCGGGACTACCATGACCTCACATGATTCTCTGATCGCGCGCTCTCCGCCCTCTATCTCGAAAACAGTTAGAGGTATGAAGAAATGTTAAAGACAAAAGTTGTAGAGAATTTAATTCTGTACAATATTGATAATAAACACAAATAGCGTAAAACCCATAGAAAACGAGATATTTAGAAAAAAAATCGATTTTTGTGTTTTTTGACTTTTAAACTTGCGGACATCCAACTATATGTCAATTTTGAGAAAAGTTTTAGGATGCCAAAATGGAAGTTTTTACGTATTAATATACTGGGTATGTCGATTTTTCAAGGTGAACCCCATATAATGACCGGACTAGAACCCCGCGGCGGGAGGAGCGAAGAGAAAACATCTCATTTTGTATACAGTAAAGATGAGATTGCGGCGTCGTATTTTCTCCCGATTGTTTTCTTTCGGGTCTTTAATATTCATTCGCGCTACCTCGATACTTGCGGTTAACCGAATTTATAATTCATACAGTGAAAACACGACGGAATTGTGCGTTCTGTCTTCGATGTAAGCGGAAAAAAGGTCCGGGTAATCTCTTGCGAAAATAAGTAGGGAATATAGAACGCGCCCCGTAACGCATTTGATATTTTTCGACGGACGCCAGGTGAAAACGATAGAAATCGTCGATCTGTGGCCTTTCGGATGGGGAAAAAGTAGAGAGGAGACCGATAAGCAGATGTTCCATTTTCATGTACGATAAAATCTAACTTCATGTCAACGCTCCACTCTTTTTTTACCCGAAATCGATAAATACATAAAAATGATTGAAGGGAGGAACGTGTCATCTGCCGGCGGGATCCAGCGCGAATTTTATTCCGTACGAACGTTAAATCGTTTTCGGGACAGCGATACTTATAACGCCAATAAAATAATTAATGGAGCGGCATACGTCAGGCGTCGGTTTTCTTCGTTTTTATCGCCCCCTTCTTTTACTTATTTGTCTTCCACGCCGTGATTATCGTTCGCAATCTTGGCACCGAACTTCTTCCGTTCCATAATCCAATTAAGTCGGATTTTGTTGTGAGAGGAATCTCTCGGGCTATCTCCACTACAACGGGGTCCATTGCGATCCATTCGTTTTATTAGTGTTACGTCGCTAATTATCTTTTTAGCGGGAAAACAAACTGCCGATGCTTAATTTAAGAAATGTGCACAAATATGGTTTCTTACTTATACTTCGGAAAGAAACTTATAGTCCATTCTTTCACGGTTTTTGCTCAGAATCTTAAAGTACCGAATAACCTGAAATTTGAAATATACATAGGAAAAATGTCAAATAAAAAAAAGTTATATAGTGTCTTTTACCCCACTTCTCAGCGGTGAAAATATTTAAGCTCAAAATAACTCCGGAAATCGATAGGATGTTCAATTTCAAGCAAAAAATGTCATACACACTTTTCTCGGTAAGTTAATATTTTCCGAGTTATTCAGTATTGGAATTGTTGATTTAGAAATTGCATGTTTTTGAGTGGTTTTTCAAAAATATCTCGAAAACAGTAAATTTTAACAAAAAAGTCCAAACCAAAAAAAACCTATTAAAATAACGAATTGAACGCAGTTTTTTTAAATTTTCATCGCAGAAACATAACCCGAGTTACAGCCCGATGAAGGTGAAGGTTTATCTGAATTAACCTAGAATCGAACCTTTTATCATCAAATAACGTAAAAATGAGTAGTTTTCATAAAAAAATGTTTAGAATGTTTTTTAAAGGTCTTAATGAGACCTTTAAAATGAGCTAAGGTGAAGGTGATTTGAATTGAAAATAACTGAGTTATTACAAAAATAAAATATATCATTAAAAAAAAACTAATTCAATGAATTTTCCACAAAAAAGAAACTAAAAAAAAACGACTCTTGATATATGTATAATTAGCGTTATTTATGTACCAACAACTCGTCCTTAAATTTTAACTAGTGTGAAATGCTTATATTTGAGAAAAACTTCAATTTTATATTAAATTTTAAAATTGTTCCGTTTTTTTCAAAATTACTCGAAAACTAAAAGAGATATGAAAATATGCAAGAATAATAAAAACTATTCTTTTTTGATGAAAGTTTTGCATTTTTTTAAATTCTTCTACGATAAAAACTAATTGAGAAATTTGCATATAAGTGTGAGAAGTACCTTTTTGAAGCCCTTTAAATCGCATCCTTTAAAAATGAACAATTCCAAAAAAGTCCTACTTAATATATCTGATAACAGTGTTAACCCTCCAAATTCCCTGCAAAATAAGCTTTTTGGAGAATTAAATATTTTTAAAATTAAACAAATTATGGTTAAAAAACCATTTACATTTTCCTGGAATTTTTTTCAGAGCATACCAATACAAAATACAAAACAGTAATTATAATTTTAAAAATATGGAGCAATATAAAGTTTTTTCAGTCTTTTTCTATAATATTTTGTAAGAAGGGGTGATTTTTAGGGGTTGAAACAGCGAAATATTTGAGAAATACTATTAAAAATAATGGCGAGATTTTATTTAATTGCACTCACAACATTGACCAATTTGAAATTATAGTAAACAATTTTTATAAGTACATTACCCTATAAAGGGTGGTTTATGAGTTGAATAAATGTATTAATATCACAAAGTAGATTTATAACTGGTAGAATAAATGTAGTGTATCATAAATAGACAATTTTAAATTTTGAGATATTTTTGTTTAATAAATTTCATCGTAAGGTTTGGTTTATAAAGGTTGAAACTATTGAATAGTTAAGAAATCAAACTATGAATATCAAATAGATTTTAATCCACTATAAAATGCATCATTAAATAATTTAAAATTGCAAAAAATAGTTTTTTTGCAAATTTTGACCTAAAGGGTAGTTTTTAAGGGTTAAAAATTAGCTATGTATTATTAAATGCACTCCCATATGAGAAACAAATCTTCATTTAACATACTTAAACATGATAAAGGTTCAAATAACGCTTTAATATGCAGTTTTTAATTTTTGGTAAAAAGGGGTAGTTTTTACCCCTCAAAAACAAAAAGCACACATTTTAATCATGTAGCTTTTGAAGAGGATGGCAAGACGAGCTCACTTTCAAAATTTCATCAAAATCGTAGCTTTTACAATACTTTACCGCGAATGAATGGGCTATTTGGACATTTCACAAGCAGAGATGAATACAACCTTGAGAAACTTATAGTCCAGGGCAAAGTGGAGGGACGAAGACCCAGAGGCCGATCGCCATCACGATGGCTAGACCAAAAAAGGAAATGAGACGCTATGGGAATGACCGAGAGGGGAAGCATAGCTTTATATTATATGATATAATGATATATACAATGTACAGAAACGAATGGTAGCTAGCTCGCTCTTGATAATCTGGTCGTCCGGCTCGTTCGTTTTTCCGATGTTAATACCTCTCACCGATCCAGCACTCCGAGCGAGAAAGCTATGCATCCAATAAAAAATATTACAAGTCATCCACTGGAATCAAATCTACAAGAGGAGGAAGATCTTCAACGATGGAAGACCAAAATCACCAAATTGCATGTAGCTATATTGTCATATTATAAAAAGGAGTAAGCCAAGGTGACACCATTTCACCGAAATTATCTACGCTGGCGTTAGAAGACGTATTCAAAAGCCTAAACTGGGAAGGACAAGGTATTCGAATTGATGGCGAATATCTCCATCACCTACGTTTTGCAGACGACGTGATTCTAATAAGTGAGGACCCATTAGAACTGAACACTATGATCGAACAATTACACCATGCTTCTCAAAAAATTGGACTCGAGGTGAACATCACAAAAACAAAAATCCTCAGCACGCAAAACATTCAACTTTCAATCGGCGGGAAAGAGATCCAGAATGTAGACGAATATATATATACCTAGGACACAATCTCAGAATTGGTAGAGAAAAGCAGAAATAGCGCGACGAATAGGTCAGAGCTGGGCTGCATTAAAAAAACTACGATTTATACTTAAGAACAGAGATGTCCCCATAAACCTAAACAGGAAAGTGTATAGTAAATAGCTGCATACTTCTAAGAAATACTTACGGGTTGGAAACAACGAGCGCCACAAAAAAACAGTTTACATCGCCTACAATGCACGTAACGAGCTATGGAGAGACAAATGCTGGGTGTCAGTTTAAGAGATCATATAAGGAACGAAGAGATCATAGGAAGAACCAGAATTACATGTATAACCGAGAGAATAGCCGGCTGGAAGTGGCAGTGGGCAGGACACGTGGCCAGGATGGATAGCAGTAGATGGACATCAAGAGTATTGAAATGGAGGCCCTGGGAAAACAAACGAAAATTGGGTAGGCCAATGAAGAGATGGGCTGACGATATTAAAACCACAGCGGGAAGAAATTAGACACAAAAAGCGCAGGATAGAGATATCTGGAAAAAACTTGAAGAGACCTACCTCCAGCAGTGGAGAAATAATTACGGTTTGTGAAGAAGAAGAAGAAGATATTGTCAGGATTCTTTATGCATAAAGAGACGACGAGCAAGAAGAACAATGATTTCTGCGTAGAAGAAGGATGAAATTATAAATAAGTGTGTTGCATTCACTTCGACCTGTGCTCTCAACAAAAGCGCCCAAATCCTCCCAAAACGTGATGTATTACACACTATTCCAGGAATAGACTTCGACCCTTGCGGTAGCATACGTCCTATCCCGTATCATTTATCATGTTTCGGGTTGAGACTTTTTAAACCTCCCATCGTACGTCACCCGGATTCGTATTTTGACGAACGGTCCCCCGAAATTAATCGCGCCACTTTTTCCGGCACATAATGATGTACGCGCCTGTTTTCCACGGACGCGGCGGGTAGGTGGATCATCATCCATCGTGACAGATCTCCGCTCGTTACTCCTCGAGTGATACGTTAACCGCCTCCCGAATCCGGGACCGTCGGAGGATACCTTCCGGGGGCCTCGTCCGGGGCTAATCGCGGAGCGCGGCATCTGGAGAGGCGTCGAGCCACCTGGCCCCCATTCATCATAATTATCCTCCCTCTTATTAATGTACTTTCCCTGTTGCAGGTTAGCGGGAACATTAATAACGCGGCCCGGGGATACGCCCTCCGCAGATAAATACCATTCTTCGCGGGATAACGCACCGCCATCGGGGGAGTTCGCCCGCGAGACGAACGTCCGACGACGTCCCGGCGGACGTGTGCCGTCCGGGGATGGCGAGCGGGACACCTCGCCGACGGATCGTCGCCCATTGAGAGGTACTAGTAGAGCTTGAATCATATTAGTCTAGTAAATGAAGGCCGATAAACTTCCAAACCTGGGGTAAATTCTGCAAGGGGATGAAACCGGGGGCAATTGTAGGTCTCAACTGGGTGTTTCGAAATGGAGAAAGTTGCCGATTCTCCGGGTACCGCGACATGGTGGGAAATGGCCCTCAAGTTCAAAAAATCCGTTTTCCGACAATCTCTCCGAGAATATGGCATTTAGAGAATTTTTGTTTAGATAAAAAAGGAAGACCTGTTCATTAGCTACAAGAATGGTCCTTATGACTTTTTCTGAAAACTCGACAGTTTTCGAGATAACGGCCCCGAAACGACCCTGGGTTCGGCCTCTGACCGACTCCCTAACTCTTAACTTTTGTGTTTCCAAGAGCCCTCGACTCCCCTACTCCGAGTACCAAAATTCGATCAAAATTTAGCTCCCAAATTGTAATTGGTCGAAATTCCTCTACTGAACCTATGAATAACCGCGTTACGTCATAAAGTCCGCCTTCTTAAATACTTAAGTATTTTATCCGCTTTTGCTTATTTGACAGAAGTACGAAGCAGACTCCGATTTTCGACCTAGGATATTGTTACCAATTCAACGCATCCAAGTCAGCTGTTCCCGCGTCATTTTACGAAATAATAATATTAGTATGTTCTAATTACCGACTTATTGTGTTACGAAATGAGGAATAAATCACGTAGCGCTTCAAGTCAATTCATATACAGGGTCCTTCTTTCTTAACGTTACAAAATCTAATATCTAAAAGAAAAATCCCTTAAACACCCGCAGGGTGTTACAGAACATTGGTTGGCAAGACTGTTGAAGTTGACACAAAAAAACAAAGAAACCATTCAAAAGGGGACATTTCAAGCGTTGCAGTGATGTGCATTGCGAACAGATAGGATGATTTATAATTGTTTAATGCCAGATTGATGCAACAAATGTCAAAAAAATCAACATAATCAAAGTTACTTTTTATTGGCATCCAAAAAAAGAAAAGAAAATGAAACAACCGTTATGGGCTCGATAGTTAGGTTCTGGGGACCCATTATCAAGGAAGTCCCGACTAAATTACTATTATTTATTAAAATATGGATAAATTTTCTAAAAGTCGAGAAATATTGAAGAAAAATAAATGAGCCTGGGTTTTCAATACTCAAGAAAAATAAAAATGAGGCCCGAAACCCAGCATACCAAAGCTATGGGTTTTCTCTGTCACGTAAGTTTTGATTTGCTCTCCTGGGTTCAGAGCAGGAGCAACAAGTAAACGGCTCGTTTCGGGGCCGTTATCTCGAAAACTGTCGAGATTTCGGAAAAAGTTATAAGGACCATTTTTGTAGCTAATGAACTGATCTTCCGTTTGTATTTAAACAAAAATACTGTAAATGCCATATTTTGGAAGATATTGGTGGAAAACTGATTTTTGGAACTTGAGTGCCATTATCCACGATTTTGCAGTACCAGGAGAATCGGCAACTTTCAGTATTTTGAAAGACCCATTTGAGACCTACAATTGCCCCTGGTTTACTGGACTATGTGCAAATTGCGTCTTATCTATTAATTGGAGACATTTTTACATGATGAATTTTATGAGCTCATCAAACTAAAAAAATGTATTTAATACGTAAAAAAGAGCGATTTCTCCATCGGTCTGCTTTCTCATATTTTATCATAAATATTCGATAGTAGAATAACTATTCTTCTTCTCCTTCTTTTATTGTAACCAACGAAGCTAAGTTAAAGTTTATACCGATCGTTCGAAATTGCGTCCCGAAATGGGCATGTAGGAATTTTAATAGCAAGTCGCATCCAGAGTAATACGAAATTCCGTCCGTATAAGTGAAATTTTATACAATATGTATCAGTTAAATGGAATAAATCCAATAGTGGGGGCTTCTCAACGAAATGCCGATATATTTCCAATACTTTTTTCTTGCAGGGAATGTTTCTAGCTCATATGTTGCAAGGGTTGTCTGAAAGCTCTCGCCGAAATTGTAGTGGAAAGGTCCATATCTCATAGTGTTGCGTCCATTGGAATGAAGTCTCCCTGAAGGTATGCCAGAGTGAGGATAGCTACATGTACCTACGAGACAATCAATGGAAAATTCTATTCAAAAATGATTATTCAAATATCTATTCAGAAATGAGACAGTGGAAGAGAAAAAGTACAAGAAAGTTGATTGATTAAAAACCAAAAAGATTAGATCTATTAAGAGTAGATTACTTTTGCACCAGCCGCACATGCGTTAAAACTTACCTAGTTAATGACTATGAGTTTTGTTATTTGGTTATATGAATTTCTGACAGCCAATGAATTACAGTATTGACTCGCTCATTGTGGCTCTATGGATAACCAACAAGGCCCTTTAACTTGAAGCAGCCTTCATTTAGATAATGTCTGTGTCAATTATTAGTTAGACCATTAGTGGTATTAGTAATGGTAGGAAAATCCATTCTAATTAACTTTTCTGAATTCTAAATGCAAAATTTTACAAAGGTTTACTTCTTTGGTTTCAATGGTTTCCAATCTAATATTTTCATATTCACTTTCCATTGTGGAAAAATTGAATATTCTTCTGAAATTCAGTCATATGAGCGTTGAATATGATCCAGTACTGGCCAATACATCACAAATTATTTAATGTGTATATAGTTATGGTGTTAAATGGTTGAATGCATGGTACATGTTTAATGAGGTCATTTTTGAAAACACGTTAGATATCGAAGATTCATGAGAGTAAAGTGCCCATCACCTTTAGAACGGTATTACAATTAATGTTACTTTACTATTTAATTACGTTCGCTGGAATTATCTATGAGAAAAGACTTTGATTTAGAAAATGTTCCTTTTTCATCTAGACAGTGAACATGCAGACATAAATGTTTTAAATGTGACAAATGGAAAAGTGAGTTGATTGTACATCTAGAGAATTAACCAGATTTGCCTCCATCTGGTTACCGTCTGAAAATATAAAAAATGTATTATAAATAAATGTAAATTATGTATTAAAAAAAACATAATACACAGAAATAAGTAAGTTTTCTCAAAATTTCCTCTCACACTTTTCTTAAATTTTCATATTTATTCCACCGTCGAGTGTATATAATAAAATGTAATAACTACTATTGTAAGGGTTGCTTCGGGGTGTGGATTGATGGCCGACTTCACTTCAAACCGTTTATTCGTACTGTTAATTTACAATCTTCCCTCTCGGGGCTGTCAAGCGAACCACACCGACTGACACATCCTGCGTGCGTTTCTCTTTCTCAGCGTGGTTGCTAGGACAACGGCGCTAACAATGGAATACTAGATATATACGCTTACACTATGAAGAGCATTTTAATCTTATTATTTTTCAGTTTTTGGAAATTTTCTTAAAATCCACTACAATAACTGTTTTTAAACTTTTAAAACTTTTTTAGTTTAAACTGTCAAATGTATATAATAAAGTCGAACAACATTTTTGTCCAAATAGTTTCTGAAGGGTACTATATTCTGAATGTTTTTCGGTTTTTCGAAATTTTGTAAAAAATTGTTTATAAATGTTATCTAAACATTTATTCTACTATCGAATATGTATAATAAAATATGAGAAAGTAGTCTGTTGGATATATCCCGATTTTTTTATTATATGCTTAGCATCTAATGATAGATGTCTCTTCGATTTTTCGTTTGATTTAAAGACTTGCCATGGCTGCCACAAAATAAACTATAAATAAGCCAACCAACTTTTAGATAAAGTTGAGAAAATTAAAATCAGTTAATGAAATCATGATTTAATAAGGTGAAATTCACTTTAAAAATGTCTTACTTAAAATTCAAAAAAGGGAAGCTTAAATAAGTATAACTTGTAGTGTAGATATGCTGTACTTACAAATAATGAAGACTTTAAATGAAGCCAATACTGAATATTTATTCATGTCGTTTTTGCATTGTATTACTAAGACCCAATACTAAAATATTTTATTACTCTAACTAACCTAAAATATATTATTACATATGTTTACGAACGTGTCGGTTTTCTATTTATTTAAAAAAAAATGTTTCTTATTGGCCCTGCTCTTGGACTTTGAAAGGAAAATTAAATAATGCTTAAGTAATACTAAATAGACAAATAAATAGAAATTTGAAATAACGTAAAAATGGGTAGTAAAAGAGAAGAGAGGGAAAGGAGAGAAGAGATGAAAGAACAACAGAAATAAGAAGGAAGTTAATAAAGCTACCCTTATCTTTCTATCGCACTGCAATTATTTAATTAATCATGCACTAATTTTATTGGTATTATTCGACGAGTATTATTACGATATATGTGTGAATATACTATAGCATCTCTCTAATTAGAAATGTTGGGTATGTTATAAATATAATGTAGGGATAGACCATTTTTGAATTTTGATTATTTATTAATTAGATATCTGTCTGAAAGTTTCAGAATTATTTCCATCAGAGTCCCTTCATCATAGAAAGTGGTCTTGTCCCGATATATTTTTATTCGATGTACTGAATTCAATCCAATTTAGAGGAATTACGTAGCCTGAACTACTTCTTCACGACCACTCCCTTTTCCTGATATCGAAGTCGTCTATTCCTCACGCTCTCGTATCTCCGTGAACACGTCCAGAAGAAGACTAATTTTGTTTTCTGGTTTGACACACTGCAGACATCCCTTTTCCTTTTTTACCACTGTCACGCTATTCGATATAATCCCATTTTTACTTTCTCATATGAGGTACTCATATATGAGAGAGTATTGTAATCGGGTCGATTTTTCGAAATTGAGTTATTAGCATTTCTGAACGTTTTGAGGTCTCCTGAGTCCAAAAAACATGTTTTATGTATGTCTGTGGTAGGATTTTCTCAAAAACTAAAAACCAAAAACGGTCAAAACTTTGTATTTAGACTTTGTACCATACCAGGTATATCTGGCAACGTGGCTCGCATAGTCCCACTTCAGCTCGGCTACTGCTTCCGCAACATCTTTCATCTTCGTTGTGCTTCTCACCCGTTAGTTCTTTACATGATCTTTCAATGATATACCCAACATCTGGCGCTCCATGGCTCTTTGAGTGTTTTTGAGTTTATTCATGGACTGCTTAGTTAATGTCCATGTTTGTGATCCATATGTCAAAACCGGCAAAACACACTGATCGAACACTCGAGAGCGGAGGTATATTGGTATTTTTTTGTTCTTTAGCGTATTACTCAATTTGCTGAACGCAGCCCATGCCAATCTTCTTCTTCTATAAATTTCAGCTTTTTGATTGTCTCTGCCTAAGGTTATTTTGTGTCCCAGATATATATAGTCATCTACCACTTCTATTTCGTTATTGTTTACCTTTACTTTGAGATTTGTTCGCTTGGTACACATAACTTTGGTCTTATCTAGATTCATTTTCAATCCAATTCTTGATGATGCATTCTCTAATTCGGAGATCATAGTTTGGAGTTGTTCTGGTGTTTCTGCTATGAGAATGATATCATCCGCGAATCTCAGGTTGTTTAATCTCCTTCCATTAATATCGATGCCCTTGTCATCCCGCCATTTAAGCTGCCTGAAGACATCCTCCAAAGCAGCCGTAAATAACTTTGGTGACAAGGTATCCCCTTGACGGATACCTCTTTTTATAAGAATAGGTTTGGTATTTTCGTGTAACCGGATGGTAAATGTAGCCTTTTTATAGATATTTTCCAACAATAATATATAGCGGTGGTCTATTCTAATATTTTTCAATGATCTCATGATTGACCAATGTTCTACTGTATCAAAGGCTTTTTGATAGTCAATGAAAGCGAGGTTCATTTCTAGGTTGTATTCAACGGACTTCTCTATCAATATTCTCATAGTAAGTAAATGATCATGGGTGCTATAATTTTTTCTGAAGCTGGCCTGCTCTACGGGCTGGTATTCATCAAGTTTTCCGGATATACGATTTGTAATGATTTTTGTGAAAAGTTTATATATCTGGGAAAGAAGCCTTATAGGTCTGTAATTATTTAGGTTTGTTTGATCGCCTTTTTTATAGAGTAATACAACAATCGCATTATTCCAGCTCTCTGGGACTTCTCCTTTCTCTAAACAAGTGTTGAATAGGTCGCGAAGTTTTGTTTGGATTTCCGTTCCTCCTTCAAGTATCATTTCTATTATTATTCCATCTTGACCTGGTGCTTTGTTCTTCTTCATTTGATGTAAGGCGTGCCTTATTTCTTCCGTTGTTATATCTGGCATGTCTTCCGAACCAACATTAAGTATTTTTATTTTATCATTGATAGTAACATCCTCTGGTCTTACTTTTGTGTCATATAAGTCAGTGTAGAAAACTTCAGTTTCTTTCAATATCGTGTCTAGATTTCTTATTTCCTCTCCATTGCTGTTTTTAATACATATTATTTAGCGTTGTCCATTTTTTCAAAGACATTTGAATCCTTTGTTGTTTTCTATTAGCTTTTCTACTTCAGATTCGTATTGTTTTTGTAAGTCTTTCCTTATAAGTTGTCTGGTGTGTTTTGCCATTTGTCGGAATTCCTCATACTTTCCTTTCCTGAACACTTGTCTTTTTTCTTCTATTTTATTTTTAGTTTTATCACTTAAGACACTTCTCTTATCAATTTCTCTTTTTGCCCATTTATCTCCAGCATCTTTCATAGTTTTTGTGATGGTGTCATTCATTTCATTTAAGTCTTTAGTTTTCCAAGTGTTGTTTGCAATATGTAATTGTTGATTAATTTCTATTTGATACTGTAAAGAGATTTGTTTCAGTTTTTGTTTGTCAATTTTTGTTATTTGTTTTTTAAATACTTTCCTGTTCCTGTTCCTGAGTAATACGCTAAAGAACAAAAAAATACCAATATACCTCCGCTCTCGAGTGTTCGATCAGTGTGTTTTGCCGGTTTTGACATATGGATCACAAACATTGACATTAACTAAGCAGTCCATGAATAAACTCAAAACCACTCAAACAGCCATGGAGCGCCAGATGTTGGGTATATCATTGAAAGATCATGTAAAGAACGAACGGGTCAGAAGCACAACGAAGGTGAAAGATGTTGCGGAAGCAGTAGCCGAGCTGAAGTGGGACTATGCGGGCCACGTTGCCAGATATACAGATGATAGATGGACATCGACAGTAATAAAGTGGAGACCCTATTTGGGAAAAAGATCAAGAGGTCGCCCACCAATGCGCTGGACGGACGACATAAAAGGAAGCGCAGGACTGATGTGGCATCGTAGAGCACAGAACCGAGCTGAATGGAAGAGTTTGAGGGAGGCCTATGTTCAAAAATGGACCGAAAATGGCTAATGAGATGAGATTATTGCGATATATTTGTGAATATACTGTAGCATCCCTCTAATTAGAAATGTTGGCTATTTTATAAATATAATGTAGGAATAGACCATTTTTGAATTTTGATTATTTATTAATTAGATATCTGTCTGAAAGTTTCAGAATTATTTCCATCAGAGGCCCTTCATTATAGAAAGTGGTCTTGTCTCGATATATTTTTATTCTATGTACTGAATTCAATCTAATTTAGAGGAATTACATAGCCTGAACTACTTCTTCACGACCAGCTCCCGTTTTCCTGATATTGAATTCATCTCTTCCTCACGCCCTCGTATCTCCGTGAACACGTCCAGAAGAAGACTAATTTTGTTTTCTGGTTTGACACACTGCAGACATCTCTTTTCCTTTTTTTCCACTGTCACGCTATTCGATATATTCCCATTTTTACTTTCTCATATGAGGTACTCATATATGAGAGAGTATTGTAATCGGGTCGATTTTTCGAAATTGAGTTATTAGCATTTCTGAACGTTTTAAGGTCTCCTGAGTCCAAAAAACATGTTGTATGTATGTCTGTGGTAGGATTTTCTCAAAAACTAAAAACCACAAACGGTCAAAACTTTGTATTTAGACTTTGTACCATACCAGGTATATCTGGCAACGTGGCCCGCATAGTCCCACTTCAGCTCGGCTACTGCTTCCGCAACATATTTCACCTTCGTTGTGCTTCTCACCCGTTCGTTCTTTACATGATCTTTCAATGATATACCCAACATCTGGCGCTCCATGGCTCTTTGAGTGGTTTTGAGTTTATTCATGGACTGCTTAGTTAATGTCAATGTTTGTGATCCATATGTCAAAACCGGCAAAACACACTGATCAAACACTCGAGAGCGGAGGTATATTGGTATTTTTTTGTTCTTTAGCGTCTTACTCAATTTGCTGAACGCAGCCCATGCCAATCTTCTTCTTCTATAAATTTCAGTTGTTTGATTGTCTCTGCCTAAGGTTATTTTATATGTCCCAGATATATATAGTCATCTACCACTTCTATTTCGTTATTTTTTACCTTTACTTTGAGATTTGGTCGCTCGGTACACATAACTTTGGTCTTATCTAGATTCATTTTCAATCCAATTCTTGATGATGCATCTTCTAATTCGGAGATAATAGTTTGGAGTTGTTCTGGTGTTTCTGCTATGAGAATGATATCATCTGTGAATCTCAGGTTGTTTAATCTCCTTCCATTAATATCGATGCCCTTGTCATCCCGCCATTGAAGCTGCCTGAAGACATCCTCCAAAGCAGCCGTAAATAACTTTGGTGACAAGGTATCCCCTTGACGGATACCTCTTTTTATACGAATAGGTTTGGTATTTTCGTGTAACCGGATGGTAGATGTAGCCTTTTTATAGATATTTTCCAACATTAATATATAGCGGTGGTCTATTCTAATATTTTTCAATGATCTCATGATTGACCAATGTTTTACTGTATCAAAGGCTTTTTGATAGTCAATGAAAGCGAGGTTCATTTCTAGGTTGTATTCAACGGACTTCTCTATCAATATTCTCATAGTAAGTAAATGATCATGGGTGCTATAATTTTTTCTGAAGCCGGCCTGCTCTACGGGCTGGTATTCATCAAGTTTTCTGTATATATGATTTGTAATGATTTTTGTGAAAAGTTTATATATCTGGGAAAGAAGGCTTATAGGTCTGTAATTATTTAGGTTTGTTTGATCGCCTTTTTTATAGAGTAATACAACAATCGCATTATTCCAGCTCTCTGGGACTTCTCCTTTCTCTAAACAAGTGTTGAATAGGTCGCGAAGTTTTGTTTGGATTTCCGTTCCTCCTTCAAGTATCATTTCTATTATTATTCCATCTTGACCTGGTGCTTTGTTCTTCTTCATTTGATGTAAGGCGTGCCTTATTTCTTCCGTTGTTATATCTGGCATGTCTTCCGAACCAACATTAAGTATTTTTATTTTATCATTGATAGTAGCATCCTCTGGTCTTACTTTTGTGTCATCGACAGTAATAAGACATCGACAGTAATAAAGTGGAGACCCTATTTGGGAAAAAGATCAAGAGGTCGCCCACCAATGCGCTGGACGGACGACATAAAAGGAAGCGCAGGACTGATGTGGCATCGTAGAGCACAGAACCGAGCTGAATGGAAGAGTTTGAGGGAGGCCTATGTTCAAAAATGGACCGAAATTGGCTAATGAGATGAGATGAGATGAGACCATATCAGGACGTGAAAATAAGCTTTTCATTAAAATTTGCGAGGATAGAAGGGTAGTTTACTCTTGTCATTTTTCGGTTTTTTATATTTTTCTCGAAATTCGCTAGAAGAATTTTTTTTAAACTTTGAATATTTATTCTACTATTGAATGTCTATAAAAATGTTTTCTAACGTTTTTGACTCAATCATCTGTGAAGGATACTTTATACTTGTCGATTTTTGGTTTTTTGTATTATTCTCGGAATTCGTTCGAAGAATTCTTTTTAAATTTTGAAAATTTATTGTGCAATTAAATATGTATAAAAAGGTTTGTAACGTTTTCGGCTAAATCTTCTGTGCAGAGCACTTTATACTTGTGGTTTTTCGGTTTTTGAATTTTTCTCAAAATTCGCTACATTAATTTATTTTAAATTTAGAATATATATTCTGCCATTGAATTAGTATAAAATAAACTTTTCTATCGTTTTTTTGCAAAATCTTATGTGAAAGGCACTTTGTATCATTCTTCAGTTTTTTGAATTTTTCCCGAAATTTGCTCCAAGGATTTTTATAAAATTTTGAGTACCTATTCTACATTAGATATAATATATATAAAAAAGTTTTGTAACGTTTTTGTCTAAATCTACTGTGAGGAGTACTTTATAGGTACTTGTCGTTTTTCGGTTTGTTGCTTAAATTAAACCCTATATATGAGAAAGTACTCTGATGAACACATCAAGATTTTTCAGAGAAAAACACAGAAACTGATTGAAATACAAATCATAAAATTCCTTACTAATCCGTACTTGTTAAAGATATTGAAGCGCCCATGGGTAATGTTTATTTTGCGAAATCATCGACGGGCCCTGCGTATAATATCGACAATAACAGTTGTCCATATTAACTTTAAATTGTAACTTGCAGCAGTTTGTGGTGCGAAATATGTATATTTATTTCCATATTTTACTGCACGCCATATTATTTGTCACGTTTCTCGGTTATGAACGTATGAGCGATTAATATTATTCCGGTGTTGTTAAATCGGACGCAATCACTACGGGCGATTCCATGTCAACTGTCGGGAGGTTGGTGCGTCATAATTTTTTTTCCAAACCAAAACTATTTCATTCTATTCTAGGTTCGACTACAAGTATTATCCCAAATTTTCAGCCAAAAATATTACTACTAGCGTTTTTTACGGCCAATTTTCGTTTCTTTCGCGTTTTCAGTTTTCGATGACAAATTTTCTCCAAAACGTTACCGCAAACACATCGCACGCTGGAAAAATTTCAGAGTACCTATAATCGATGTAAAATTTTCCAAGGAATCCATTCTCGCCCTCAGAATTCCCCTAAAATTTTTCCATTTGCGAGAAATCCCAAAATACCAATTTTTATTAAACTTGCTCTATCGCGCGAGTGGAAATTTTTGGATTTTTTTGGAGGAGCGCAAAATGTTTGGTTTTTAGTGTACTTTAAGGGACTTATAACTTTTCCGTGTGTATTTTGGTTTCAAGTGCCCAAACATGCGAAAAATGCCAAAAAATGGACGAAGCAGCCTAAAATGGTGCATTCAGCGTGAAAAAGGAGTGTCAAAAGTCTGGAATATTCGTGTGAATCTCAAGCTCAATTCTCAGCGATGAAGTCAGATCATTTTCATTAAATACCACACTATCTGGAGGTCCAATATTGGGAGATTCGTTCAAAAATTCAAGAAATATTTTCGATTGCTCGATACTTTGATGTTCGGTTTATATGAAGTTTGGACGCTAATATCCAGGAACTATGAAGGTAAATGACGTTAAATGACGAAAAATCAAGTGATTAAGATATAATATGACAACACCGAACATATCTTTTTATGGAGACATGAGGGCAAATCAGCATCTTTTGGACATATGGTACACACACCAAACATGCAATTCTCGTTTTCTGGGCTACAAACTAAATTAGCAACAAGATCCTTACAGGTCAATTTTGTGCCAGTACTATTTAGAAGGAGTTTGAAATTTTGATGGATCTGACAAACACAAATAGAATGGGTACCATTCGTACCAGGTGCCAAGCATTGTTTACAAGGACAAGAGGTTATCACCAATTCTCTTTGAATAATGATTTGATAATAAAATTCAAACATACCATTTTGGATGACAAATGTGCTGGTCAATATGTAGCGTTTATCTTCAATGACGTGTGGCATCTAGGAGTAATAATGACTTCGGATGAATTGAATCTGGAGGCAGAGCTTTCAGTACTTTCCTTCAATCAAGTGGCTCAAACTAATTCATTCCCAGATCCGCCAGTATGCTTGACCGTTTCGTTTGCTCAATACTCTGCGAAGTGAAGCTCAATGAGATAAAGAAGGCCCCGAAAACATTCAGGTTGAGCAGTGCTTAGCACGAAAAAATTGTGAAATATTTTGAGAAATTTATGTCGGGGATGGTCTAAATACGAAAGCTGTTCATATTAAAGTAATAAAGAAAGTTCCTCCATAAGTTAATGCTTATATTATTTTATAGATCTGCACCTTTGTAATAAACCATATTTAGTAGTATTTTTTAATATGTAATTATAACTTAATAAAAGGAACTGTTTGGTGTTGTCATATTATATCTTAATCACTTGATTTTTCGTCATTTAACCTCATTTAACATCATAGTTCCTGTATATTAGGGTCCAAAGTTCATATAAACCGAACATCAAAGTATCGAGCAATCGAAAATATTTCTTGAATTTTTTAACGAATCTCCCAATATTGGACCTCCAGATGGTCTGGTATTTAATGAAAATGATCTGCTTCATCGCTGAGAATTGAGCTTGAGATTCACACGAATATTCCAGACTTTTGACACTCATTTTTCAAGGTGAATGCACCATTTTAGGCTGCTTCGTCCATTTTTTGGGCGCATGTTTGGGCACTTGAAACCAAAATACACACGGAAAAGTTATAAGTCCCTCAAAGTACACTAAAAACCAAACATTTTGCGCTCCTCCAAAAAAATCCAAAATTTCCACTCGCGCGATAGAGCAAGTTTAATAAAAATTGGTATTTTGGGATTTCTCGCAAATGGAAAAATTTTAGGGGAATTCTGAGGGCGGGAATGGATTCCTTGGAAAATTTTACATCGATTATAGGTACTCTGAAATTTTTCCAGCGTGCGATGTGTTTGCGGTAACGTTTTGGAGAAAATTTGTCATCGAAAACTGAAAACGCGAAAGAAACGAAAATTGGCCATAAAAAAACGCTAATAGTAATATTTTTGGCTGAAAATTTGGGATAATACTTGTAGTCGAACCTAGAATAGAATGAAATAGTTTTGGTTGGGAAAAAAATTATGACGCACCAACCTCACGACAGTTGACATGGAATCGCCCCTATAAAAAGTGTCTGTTTGATATTATTCCGATTTTAATTGTGCGAGATATTCCAATAAAATCTCGGATTCAAGACGCTTTGATGTTGCCGAACGTAGTGGCAAGCATCGTTTTCAATTTTTCTTTCTGGTACGGCGTTTTCTGTTTACTGCCGGATCAATATTCAATTTATGGAAGTTTCCTGCTAACAAATTAAATTTTTGCAAGTACGTACAACAGTGTCTTGTCTCTTTCTCTCTCTCTCCCTATCTCTCTGTCTCTGTCCTTTCCTGTGTCGCTTGACGAGTTTTCCATTTCAAAGATAAAACAATTGCAACCTTCCCCATACTAAATAGCTATAGCGGAACGTGAAACATCTCGCGAAACATTAACATTCCGAATTAAATTTGTTCACATTAGCGAAACGGGACGTTTATTATTTTTTACTCCCCCCCCCCCCTTTTTAACTTAATCCTCCGCTTTTGCAGACTTAGCGAATAAAACGTATTATGTCTACAGGTACTCTGCGAACCGCCCCATCTCCGCAAGAGGTTAATCCAATAAGCTGCAGGAGGGATTTCAGAATATTAACTAACATATAGGTATCAAGAACTTGAGGGAGAACGAGAGCGAAGGGGGAGCGAGGAGCACGCGGGAAACATGGACGGAACAAAGAGCCGAACTTGCAAGACGATAATGTGAGATGATTCAATTTTTCCATCGGGAGGAAATGGTGGCGCAAATTTACTGACGTCGGATCCCGTTACTGTTTGTGTTAGTGAACCGAACTCGGTGACGATGACGAAGGTCTGCTTCATCGGACTCTTTCTGGTGATCATCGCTAACTTTCAAACTAGAGACGTGACCGTGGTGCTAGGTGATCGGGACAATAACTACAGGCAGGGTGAGTAATCACGAATTTGTGTTTATTGCTATCACGTCGTTGTACCACATAGGGAACACGTAAGTTGGTTCCCAAGTTAATCAGGGCCAATTGGTTCCCGCAATTTTTGGTTTACCTGATCTGTAAGTGTAAATTAGTTCCCAACGTTTTCAATTACCTGAGCTTCACAAAAAACTGAAGTAGCTTATTTTGCGAATTTTGGGGCTATTGGAATAAAGTGAGAGATCTTAACTCACATGCAAGACTGAACCTCAAAAATGAAAAGAGACCAAACCAAATGAGACCTGATAAGCTAAGGTAGTTTAATTAAGAAATTGACAAGGCATAATACAGTAAAAATAATCTAAATATTTTGTAGTTCGACGTAACATTGGTAATTTGAAATATTATTTATGAAATCACAATTAATATTAAGAAATTTTAGTTCTCCTGTTTTCACAAGTTTTCAATAATATTTTTCCTATGATCCGTCCATTACTTTGCTAAGAAAAGACTTCCTGGAAGCACGCATGAAAGACCGTTGATTACAAAAATAAGTTCGGGAACATTTTAAAATTTGGCGGGAAAAGTCAGGGAAAAGTCGGAAAATTTCGAAAGGAAAGTTTTGTGGACAACCTGTATACGGAATGCTATTGGACCTTGGGCTTATTCCACTTCTAGACAACCATCTTCAAATTCCACTGTACAAGGTGTTACGTTATGTTCCATTACGCCTGGTAGCGAGATTTTTGCAAAGCATTTGGAGTCGGATTCGAACGGTCTTCTTAAACAATTTTTTAGGATGTCTCGACTTTGCGACGCCACTTACAATTTCGAAGAGGCTCGCAATGTTTGTTTTGGACAATTAAGTTTCCTGGAGTCCCAAAAAGCCGTTGCTACAATTACGCGCTTCGAGAGTGATGTGTTTTGCAAGGAGAGGGAAATTGTAACGCCTCGTTGAGAGGTTCCTGGTCAATGATAGGCGGAAAAATCAGTAGGAAGGGGTTTTTGAGATTGGATTTTGGGAAATAAGTGGGAGAGTTAGGGCCCGCGAGAGAGGAAGGGAGGACTTGGTTTCTGGCCTCGGGGGAAGCAAATTGCTTCCCCCGACGCGCTGTTTTGAGTTTAGTTCATGTGAGTTCAAATTCTGATTGGTATTAGGGAATAATAGTGAATTGGTTGTTGTATCGGTCTGGGCAAATTAGTAAAATTAGCATACTGCTCCGTTGACAAACTTTTACTACACGAACCCTACTAATTTGATGGGTACACTGTAGACGTATAATCAGTGCAAAATCAGTGCGTGATAAATAGTGCCTTTCGGAGTGAGTAATTGCTAAGCCAGCTGCCATGCGCGACTGCGTACAGGGCGATCTGCCTTGCGTCCAGCTAGACGCCAAGAACGCCAACTTACAGAGCGATCTGCCTTGCGTCCAGCCAGCCGCGGAGAGCGCCCACATACAGGACGATCCGCCCCGTATCAGGACGGATTCCAGCCGCAGGTAACCATCACCGAGCCTTCTTCGAGTGTTGTGATTCACGTTGAGTGACAGGTATTTTCCCCCTTAAATGCCTTTAAGTAGTGAACTTAAATCGATCGATTTCCCCCCATTAATTAGTAACAAACTTTAGTAACTTTGTATTTATACTTCTTTGCGTCTTAGCTTTAAGTCTATTTGAATTTGGAGTCTATATGTAGATTACTCAATCTGAGATGTTGGAATATGATTTGTTGGAATTAATATTTTAAAATCGATTAGTTATTGTTTTGGTTTCTTGACATATTCAATTAAACAGCTATAATTTGATTTTGATATTTCCTTTCGACCACACCTGAGTAATTCAATAGTTCGAGCTAGTCGGCCAAGGAATATCTAAGAATAAATACGTAAGTACCAAAATTGCGTGCGTTTCAAAGGGTTATACTACGTCATGCATTAATTTTGTGCTAAATATTGGGCTATAGTTACATTTCTCCAGCGGACTGAATATAACACAAGTGAATTTTTAATGTAGGTCTTTAATTTAAAAAATCATGAAATATTTCATAAAGAGTAAATTTCTGGTCTTTTACTTTTTGGTTTAAACATTTGCGTCTGTTTTGTACGATAGTCGTATATATTCACTTTCAATTTTGTCGGTTGTCTTCGAGATATGCCTTCAAGATTAACAATTTTTTAAAAAATCTTCACATTATCAAAATTCTATTAATCATGTAATACCTTTGCATATGATGTAAGCCCTGGTCTGGGAGTACTGAATTTACAACAAATGTCTGACCTTTAATTAATTATTTACTAATTTAATAAGTTAATTAATTATACACTACACACTACTTAATTTATCTAAACTATTTCTGAACTAATTAATTTATATAACACACTTAACTTTAATTTATTTGTACAATTCGCTTGTCCGTTATTCGCCTTGTTTATTCGCTCGCGGCTTCACGTCTAGTCTCCTCTCTTCGACCGCAAGCCCGCTTATATACATATCTCAAATTGTATTCGCGTTAATTCCTGAAAGAACTCGATCCTTCTTTTCCCTAATAATGTTTATATAGAAACGTCCAGAAGGTAATAAATCATTCTTCCTTAATAAGATAATGCCGGGACGTTGGGGAAGTATTTTTATTGCTCAATTAAGCGTAGCGGCGGTCCTTTGAGGTAAGCCGCCGTCCGATAAGAGTAAACACTTTTCGCGCTGTTGTTCACATTTCGCGTTACAATATTGTCTGTTATTTTTACCACTGGTCTAATTTTAGTCATGAAATAACGTACTAATGGTTAGTATATAACCGCAGATAACTCATTGATAAAGGAAATTTATTTATAAGGTACATTAAATAAGACTCATAGAGAGCAATTTCCATTTCAAGATTTAATCTTAACGAATACTGAAAGCCGTCAGCTTCTTCCATTCCAATACCTGATAAATCTCCCGCCTTCTGTGCTAATCGTGAAATTATGAAATTTTAAATTCCCTTTCACGACTTACATAATTACAACAACGCCCTCCGAACAGAAACGGAGGAAGATCAGGAATATCTCCTAATGTTACGACGCAGCCTACCCATGTTTTCTTTATGAAATCTGGAATATCGTTATCCTAAATCAGCAGTTTCTAACGACACAAATTGCGTAGTGGGCGACTTTTTTCGACCCTCGCGAAATCTCTAAAGAAAATATAAGGGGCCCCGAAAAACGAAACGACTGTTATCGCTTGCGAAAAAGGAATTGATAGTACACAGAGATGTATTAACAATTTCGGGGATTTTCGGGGAAAAGGCGCAACATAAAGAGTCGGTCGACAATGTGGAATCTGGAACGGGTTTTCCATTTTGAAATTTAATTATCTGGGATAAGACCGAATTTAAGTAACCAGTTTGTACATACACTCTTTTCAAAACAAATCCCGATGCACGTCATTTTGATGACGTCACCAAACATCCAATACTACCAACTTAATATAGTCACAGGACATCACAATTTATGTGTTCTGTGTATATTTAAGGTTAACAATAATACGGTTATGTATATTCTCAACCTAAAATATACACGGAACAC
The DNA here is from genome assembly GCA_946251905.1 of Cryptocephalus moraei. NCBI lineage: Eukaryota > Metazoa > Arthropoda > Insecta > Coleoptera > Chrysomelidae > Cryptocephalus > Cryptocephalus moraei. The sequence goes on along the minus strand of OX276465.1, from coordinate 14,948,941 downwards.
ATAAATTGCGATGTACTGGGACTATATTAAGTTGGTAGTATTGGATGTTTGGTGACGTCATCAAAATGACGTGCATCGGGATTTGTTTTGAAAAGAGTATATATAGATGTGTATAATTCATTATTTTCCCAAAACGTTGTTACTATTACTTCCAACTGATGTATACTTCATGTGATTTATGTAATGACAAAAATAACAAGTGAAAGGGAAGAAAAATGTTATAATGCACATACATAACGCAGGTGCACTAAAACAGAAAAGAAGACCTTGATACGAATTACAAATAGAATTCCTTTAATAAAAGGGACCGGACGGGATGATGTGAATTATTCACTGCCGACGTGGAAGAAGTGTTAGGGTAGAACATTCTGATTTAATGCTGATGCAGGAAGTAATGAGGGATTTTTGCTACCAAATATATGCAAAGTACAGTGATAAATTCTTTAGGAATTTATTACAATTTTCAATAACAAATTAAGTGCGACTACCCTTATTCCCATCCATATTACCATCCCCCTGATGGCTACGCTGAACTTTTTCCTGTGGCATATGATCAAATGATTTGTTTAAACATTTTTAAGAAGAAAACTAGAGCGGAATAGATTGTAATAAATAAATCCAAATTGTTCATATTTCACCACTATTTCCAACTGTGTCGGGGTAGAGGAGATATTTCTTCAGCAGGAATAATTGAGTATCATCCTTCTAAGCAACTGATAACGGTTATTTCTGACGAATATTTATGGCAGAAATTAAGTTTTTGGTTAGATGTGCTTTCATTGATTTGAATTTGCTGATGCGGCTGACTTAACCACCATAGTAAAATTTTACCTGCATTTTATATAACATCAATTTCAGGTAGCTTCCCACTGTCAGTTTTCCCAAAATGACGCTTTGATTACATATAACAAAATTGCTTACTAACCACTGATCGATATTAAAAACTCGAAAGGGCGTAATATTTGACTGAAAACTCACAACCTCAATATGAAAATCCTCCCTTGTTTACAAGCGTAGGACGCACCAGAGGCGGAACCAATATCAGAGGGTTTTCTATCACCTGACTGAACATTAAATACATACAAATTTCAATCTAACCTCTAAACACGAATAAATCGATATATTCCTGGTAAATTTTCAAGAATATGTCATTTAAATGCTTTAGTTCCTAAGCAGCGCAATGGAGTGAATACAGTTAAAAACTCTATTTTGACTACAAAGTAAGAAATATCATACATACATTTCTCCAAAGGGAGAGAATTCGCTTAAATTAAATCTGCCATGACAGTGCACTTATTGTTTTTGTTTAGTAAGAAAAATACCAATAAAATAATCTCGTTGATGGAAGTTTTAATCATTATTAATGATAATGAAAATGGACACATTAAGCATTAAATATTACGTGCAACTCAGATACTTTTAACGATAAAAGTAAAATACTTTTGAGCTTTGATGTAAAATTAAAGCAGGGAAAACAAATAAAACAAGTAAATATTGTCTAAATAACTTCATTCTATATAAAAATGATGAAATTTTAAATGTTCTTGTAATCGTCGGAGTTTTCCAATAGCCTAATGTTTTGCATTTGTACAAGATTTCTTTGTATTTGAACGAAGCATAAAATTTCTAATTAAAAGTCATGCTTTAATATGGTCGAACTCGAGAGTAATTCAGTCAAAGAAGCTACAAATACGTGTCAAATACGCGTCTTCCTATTAGTCGGCCGCTTGTAGTGATCGCCAGGGACCTCCAATTCGATGTCTAATAGTACGTGGCAGTCCATCTAACCCCGATGAACACCTGTACGTCAATATCAGAGATCTGAGATCAAACTCGTTATTCAGTCAAATAAGCTAAAATTATGTGTCAAATTCGCGTCTTCCTATTAGTCAGCCGCTTCTAGTGATCGCCAGGAACCTCCAATTTCATGTCTAATAGTACGTGGTACTCCATCTGACCCCGATGAACACCTGTACGTCAATATCAGAGATCTGAGATCAAACTCGTTATTCAGTCAAATAAGCTAAAAATTCGGGTCAAATTCGTGTCTTCCTATTAGTCAGCCGCTTCTAGTGATCGCCAGGGACCTCCAATTTCGTGTCTAATAGTACGTGGTAGTCCATCTGACCACGATGAACACCTATACGTCAATATTGGAGATCTGAGATCAAACTCGTTATTCAGTCAAATAAGCTAAAAATTCGTGTCAAATTCGCGTCTTCCTATTAGTCAGCCGCTTCTAGTGATCGCCAGGGACCTCCAATTCGATGTCCAATAGTACGTGGTAGTCTATCTAACCCCGATGAACACCTATAGGTCAATATTTGAGATGTGAGGCCAAACTCGAGAGTTATTCATTCAAATAAGCTACAAATACGTGTCAAATACGCGTCTTCCTATTAGTCAGCCGCTTCTAGTGATCGCCAGGGACCTCCAATTTCATGACTTATAGTACGTGGCACTACATCTGACCCCGATGAACAGCTATACGTCAATATTAGAGATCTGAGATCAAACTCGTTATTCAGTCACATAAGCTAAAAATATGTGTCAAATTCGCGTCTTCCTATTAGTCAGCCGCTTCTAGTGATCGCCAGGGACCTCCAATTCGATGTCTAATAGTACGTGCCACTCCATCTAACCCCGATGAACACTTATACGTCAATATTTGAGATCTGAGACAAAACTCGAGAGTTATTCAGTCAAAGAAGCTACAAATACTTGTCAAATACGCGTCTTCCTATTAGTCAGCCGCTTCTAGTGATCGCCATAGATCTCCAATTCGATGTCTAATAGTACGTGGCACTCCATCTGACCCCGATGAACACCTATACGTCAATATTAAAGATCTGGGATCAAACTCGTTATTCAGTCAAATGAGCTAAAAATACGTGTCAAATTCGCGTCTTCATATTAGTCAGCCGCTTCTGGTGATCGCCAGGGACCTCCAATTCGATGTCTAATAGTACGTGGCACTCTATCTGACCCCGATGAGCACCTATACGTCAATATTAGAGATCTGAGATCAAACTCGTTATTGAGTCAAATGAGCTAAAAATACGTGTCAAATTCGCGTCTTCCTATTAGTCAGCCGCATCTAGTGATCTACAGGGACCTCCAATTCGATGTCTAATAGTACGTGGCACTCCATCTGACCCCGATGAACACCTATACGTCAATATTAGAGATCTGAGATCAAACTCGTTATTCAGTCAAATAAGCTAAAAATACGTGTCAAATTTGCGTCTTCATATTAGTCAGCCGCTTCTAGTGATCGCCAGGGACCTACCAATTCATGTCTAATAGTACGTGGTACTCCATCTAACCCCCATGCACACCTATACGTCATTATTAGAGATCTGAGATCAAACTCGTTATTCAGTCAAATAAGCTAGAAATACGTGTCAAATTCGCGTCTTCCTATTAGTCAGCCGCTTCTAGTGATCGCCAGGGACCATTAGTTCGATGTCTAATAGTACGTGGCACTCCATCTGACCCCGATGAACACCTGTACCTCAATATTAGAGATCTGAGACTAAAACTCGTTATTCAGTCAAATAAGCTAAAAATGCGTGTCAAATTCGCGTCGTCCTATTAGTCAGCCGCTTCTAGTGATCGCCAGGAACCTCCAATTTCATGTCTAATAGTACGTGGCACTCCATCTGACCCCGATGAACGTCAATATTTGAGATCTGAGATCAAACTCGTTATTCAGTCAAATAAGCTAAAAATATGTGTCAAATTCGTTCAAGATTTCTTTGTATTTGAACGAAGCATAATATTTCTAATTAAAAGTCATGCATTAATATGGTCGAAGTTAAAACTGAACTATTATTACAATTTCCAAACACAGCTTGGAGAATAATATCTTTTTCCGCTTTGCGTGAGGCATTGCCTCCTAATGATGTTATTCTATGTCGACTCTTACAGTACGCTTCTGTAGAACGGCACTTTATCTACGATGAAAAATAACGATATCAAACCGCGCGTTTGTTGAGAATCCCCCACCTTAAGACTAATTTTTCGGTCTTTTTAAATATTCAAATTGCCTGCTACCTCAGGATGAAAAAACTTAAAACAATAGCTGACATCCGCTCGGGATGTCCTCAGACAGCCCCTGGGCCCCATTTGCATTTAAAATTTACAGAATCTTTGCCTCCGGTGAGGAAAACGTTTCCACCGTGATAATTTCCATAACAAAAAGTAATTGCTTCCCATTTTTATCGCGCTTTATCGGCCGCTTCCCCTTCGATACGATAACGTTAAATTCTCCATTAAAATCCTTATTTCCTCCTAAAAATAGCGGGAGAATAAAATGTCTGCTGCCAGAATTCAAATTTTCTGTGTTTTTCGGTCCATTTGGGTCACTGTGTATTGCACTAAACCAAGTTATTTTCACTCAGCATTCTTTAAAATACCTAACTCATTGCTTACTACTTTTACCATTTTAAAAAACGCGGAATTTGAAGTATTTCATAAGTGTTGGTATTTTATACACTAATCACCATTTCACTCATAAAACTTCCACTAAATTCACCAATCTCGTCCCGCGACTTCCGGGTACACACTTTCCTTTAGTTTATGGAGAAAATAGAGATAACTGAAATAAACTGCTCTCTGGAAAACTTGGGGAAGATTGTAAGATACTTTACGTTCTATAAAAGATTAAAACTTCATTCCAGGAAAATATGGAATTATCCTTGTATTCTAGACAAAATGGAGAAAGTTCCAAGTAGGCTTTGCCTTCTACGAAAGTCTTTAAAATTTGTATTTTGGAAAAGTTGAAAAAGACAGAACTAAGCTAAAGGTTTCCAGAAATGTTTGAAATATCGAAATTGCCTTTACTTAAGATTTAAAATGAGTATTGCGCTCTGAAAATTGATAAATTGTATGTTATTCCTGAAAAAGTTTGTAATAAGCTTTACTTTCGGAAAACATTGAAAATAGCTTGCTTTCCGGAGCAATAAGCAAAATTTGAATCCGCTTCAAATTGTGGAAAATTGGGGACCGACTAATAGAAACGCCGTTCTATGGGAAAGGTTGAAATTGTGTTTCAGGGAAAGAGTGAAGTTACCTTATTCATGGACAAAACGGGGAAAATTGAAATAGGTTTCGCTTTCGTGAAAAGGGTAAAATGAAATTTACTTTAACTTTTCATAACAGATTGAAATAGTATGTATCGATAGGGTTAGAATTGTGTTTTCCTGGATAAATTTGTAACTTGTAACTAATACTGACTTGAAAAATCCAAGAAATATGAAAATCTCTTTCAAATTCTGAAAAAGTGGAAAAAGCTGAAGTGAGTTGTGTCTTGTAAAAAGATGAAAATGGAGCGACTGTGATTTCTTGTAAAGATAGCAATATACTTTACTACTGGAGAAAGTTCAAATTTAGGTTCGTTCTCTACAGTAAGATAAGAATATTAAAATCTGTTTTAAACTCTGAAAAAGCACGGTATTCTCTAAAGATAAATGAAATATAACGAAATGGGCTTCATGGGACTATATTTTTAAAACGAGTTGGGCCCGTTATATCAAGTTTTAAAAAATAATACTGTTACGGAATAGTATAACTCCTGCATAGAAATGAGCCTGAAGATGGTAACAAATCTGTTATGTGCGTTTTTATCTGAAATTTCGAAAATTTGGCGGATTAACGTACACTGAATTCGCCATTTTCGCCAATCGCTCTAATAAAATGAAATTTGATAAGAAGTGGGTGTATACAAATGACTAATTATAAGACGTTTTTCCAAAATCTTTTTCAGTTTTGATTTCAGCAACTACTTTTCAGCGGATTCTCTCAGACGCAAAATATATTTTTTTTTTGAAAAAAATAACTTTTTTTCTGTACATTTCTCGAAAAAATATTTTATACAAATGTCGTTTGCCTCTATAAGGTCAACAAAAAACCTTAGTAACACTTTTCTCTCAGACGCGAAATAAAAATTTTTTGATTTTTTTTTTGAAAATTACAAGCCGCCATTTTGAAACCGCTGGACCAATTTGGCCCATTAACGATCTGCTCTGAGATTTTCGGCCAACTCATTTTTGTACCAAATTTAGTTATGATTCTTTAAAAAATGCGACCTGTAGCTTGCCGACAAATTTCGTTATATCCGATCTATAAGTATGATCTGTAGATACCAAAAAAAACTGAAAACGGCGTTTTAATTCCTATTTTTCTTCTTCGTTAACGATTGCAATATTAGATAAATCTACCAAAACTCATAGACACTCTTATAGAGAACGCGGGGTAGAAACTTTATAAGTAGAATCCTGAGTTAGCCCATTAGCACGACTTATGGCTTTACCATCAAATGAATATTGTAATGCTGGTATTTATCGACCAACATGACATTAAGAGAAGGCTGAAGTTGATAAAAGTCTCGGAGATAATTCTGTTTAGTCGAAGGTGTTTCCAAGGAATACAGTGAATATTCAGGAGATACGAACCAAAACGGAAAGGCAGCTGGTGACGATAACATCATACCGAAAATGCTGAAGAAAGGTGGAAGCCTACTGGTAATGGAGCTTAAATCACTATTTAATACATGTCTAATCGAGTGAAAAATACCACAGGATTGGAACACCGCGATAGTCATACTGATATATAAGAAAGGTGTTCCAAGCCACCTATAAACCAATCAGCCTACTATCACAGATCTACAAGTTATTTATGAGAATAATAACAAACCGACTTGAATATAAACTCGACACATACCAACCCTATGAGCAGGCGGGCTTCAGAAAAGGCATCTACAATATACACTACATAGGGCATCTATGGCATGTAGGGCAAAGGCATCTACATATACAATAGAACATCTTCACACCGTAAGGATACTGAACGAAAAAGCAACGGAATACAACATCCCAATATGGGTCGCCTACATAGACTTTGGAAAGGCCTTCGACACAGTCGAATTTTGGGCAATTATCAGGTAACGATATATTAAATTAATACACACATTAAATGACCACTCAAAAATGAAAGTAATGCTACATGAAGACACTGACGAAATCCTGATTAAGAGAGGCGTTAGACAAGGCGACATTGTGTCACCCAAACTGTTTACACTGGTGCTAGAGGATGTTTTCAAAAGCCTACACTGGGAAGACAGAGGAATTAATACTAAGATTTGCTGATGACATTGCCATTTTTGCCCAAAACAGCGAAGAATTAGAACAAATGCTTATAGAATTACAACAAGAAGCATGAAAAGTAGGCCCAGAAATGAACATCTCTAAAACCAAATTCATGACAAACCAACGGACAAACATAGAGAGTATAAATGTGCTAGGACAATAAGTAAAGAAGGTGAACTCTTATGTCTACCTAAGTCAAGAAATAACATTGGGGAAAACTAATCAAGAACTTGAAATTAACCATAGATTACATAACCTAACCAAACCTAACTTAACCTAACCTACCCATCAAACTAAAAACCAAAGTTTACATGGAATGCATTCTCCTAGTAACAACCTACGGATGTGAAACATGGGTTCTAACAAAGAAAATCCTAAATAAATTAAAGGTACACCAAAGATCAATAGAACGAAAAATGCTGGGAATAACACTTAAAGATCGCAAAACAAATGAGTGTACAAGAAATAGAACCAAGGTGGAAGATATGGCGAGGCGAATAGGTAGTCTTAAATGGGACTAAATGCCCGAAATACAACCAATTGGAGCGGAAAAATAACAAGATGGAGACCTTGGAGGGAGAAGAGAAGTAGCGGCAGACCACAACGAAGATGGTATTGTCACATGCCTGAGGGCCTAGGGCCCAAAGGGAGTGCTCCGGTTGGGGGTGTAGCTAGGTAGAGATGGTAAAAGACAACGACGACATGGAGAAATGTTTATTTAGGCACTAGTTTAACAGGGGAGAGAACATCAGAAACAAAGTCTAAAGGCGAATGAGCAAATATAAGAAGTGAGAAAAGGTTAAAGGGAGGTGGTTGCTTACTTGGGTGTGACTCCTCGAGACTCCTCCAATTAGCGACATGTCGAAGGGCAGACTCTCAGACGGGCAGCGTGACGGGTTACTCGATGACTGATCCCCCGATCTATAAATACTTACTGTTTGTTGACAAACGTGCCCGCTGTCTGCCTGCGAGTCACGTATCGTCCTTCGGTTTTAGGTCACCTCCGTGCTGATTTAGCTTGGATGGTGACCCAGTTGCGCTAATTGGGGCCGTTTCGCGACAGTATGATGACATCAGAAGAACAGCCGGACTTAACTCGTACCAAGTGGCACAAAACAGGGAAAACTGGAAAAATATGAGAGAGGCTTATATCCAAAGGATAGGAAACGGCTGGAAGGAGGAGGGAGGACCAAACTGATATTAAGTATCGCCTAAAATTGGTAATGAATTTTAGTTAGTAAGTTAAAATTGGTGCTCGGACGTAATCGATCAGAAACGATACCTTGCGATGAATAAAACGTCAACTTCACTGCGAACAGGTCGATTAACGTTAACGTTTCATTAACGATCGTCCGAAATAACGCGGCGATTAAAATCTCCCATGGGGCTCATCGCGAAAATTTCCCCCGTCGTTATTTATACGACAGAGGTTAAGAAGTCCGTCGTCTTTTGCCGGAGCGACGCCTAAACTTTCTTCATCACGTATTTACAAAAGAATTACCTAAATTAAAAGTTGCTCTCGTTAAAAAAAATTCCCCCGGTCTCCGGCCGGGGGGGAACAATTTCACGGTGTTAGACATTGTTTAAGGACGGCGAGCAGTCTTTGTCTCATTCGTCCTGTATCCCTCTATTTCTTTTTGTCTCGAGGAGATGCGGACGAAAAAAAGGGAATTAAAGAGAATGCCCTGGAAGGAAGCATCTTAGTGGAGGAAGTGATCGATCGATAGTAATAGATTTTTTTGTAGCTTGGTCGTTACCCACTGTCGCTTACTTGTATGGTGACCGTTGTTAGAGGATTGCTATTGAATGAAATAATCACACGACCATAGGATTGGTGTACTGTTGTCTCTGTCCCAATACAGATTCACCGTTCATACAATGTTGTGAAATGGGGGAACTTGTGTGCATTTAATATAATCCGAAATGAGACTAAAAATTCATGATGGCATTCTATTATTTTTTGACTAATATTTATTATTATTATTACTATGATTATTTATTTATATAATTATATTTATTCTGTAAAGGAGATAAAAAATTGTTTACTTTGCTGCCTTTAATAGCAATAACAATAACAATAAGCTTCTACACAAAGGCAGATGTACGTAATAGGTATTTAAGTCTTAAAATGACAGTATTTCCATTCCGTCGTCAAGGAAAAATAATACACAAATGTTATTTGCCATTTCATGTTACGTATCTATGCATATAAGAGCGATTTACGATACCGGCAGCGTGAAAATATACTTAGACAGCTAGAGGACACTGATCGATTATAGGTTACATAAAAATAAAATGAATAACAATAGTATAAAAGTAATGGAGGACTAGATGTAGACCACCACTTGGTAATCTCAGCAATAGGAAATAAGTAACTATAGTAAGTCCACTGAGAAGAAAACATCCACGAAACGAGAAAGGGTAGTAAAGTTAGACAACACCCAATACACGTCATTTGCTATTGGTGGAAAAGTTATAAAACTTTTGGCGGGAATTGTTGATGTACAGAGTCGGTTCAGTAGAATTAACAAGTTTAGTTGTCTGACCTATAGTTTTCTGTTGTTGTTGACGGTGATAGTGGAGTTCTAGTTGATGGTTTATTTTAACATATCGCTATTGTTATTCGGGTTTTTGATATAAATTTGTATAAAAATATTTCTGCGATCTGTTGCAATTATGGAAAGACACCTTCCCTGCTCGCCTCCCACAAAGAGACCTGGAACATACTCAAGCTGCGGGGAGAAAACCATTATTTTAAATGTATACAGAAAACAACGAACTGATATTTAGAAAATAATATTAATTATCATTAATTAACATGAACGTTTTAGGGGGTGACCTTAGTGAAGTTGATATGCAACATTATACAGTTATTTATAATTAGATTTGCCAATTATAAAACTCGCTGTTAAAAAGGACAACGGTTCAAGAGAATGTTTTACGGTACATATACGGGTACGTATACCGTTACACGGGAGAGATAATCCAAAAAGGCATATATCCTCTTCCTGGATATTCAGAAGCTAACATCTACCTACATGTGTACATTACGCTGATACGTCAGCATAACTCGTCATCAGAACTTTACCATTTACAGAATATTGTAGTGTCTGTTTTCATGAATTTCAGCTTCCTGAAAAAGTTTTTCACTGATAACAACTCGCTTGGCGATTTAATGAGTACGCAGTTGAATTTTGGTTTATATGGATGAATTTTGATTCTGAAGGAGCGGAGACGATCGTAACATGTTTTCGGATCCCTTGAATCCAATTGAAATAATAGTAATAAATAAAAACGTATTTCTGATAATGCAATGAATACAAAAAAATCAGAAATGAACGCAAATTAATTAATAATAATTCATCAACGTTTTATAGTCGTTATTTCATATTACACTTCACAAATTATTATATGAGTGGTAATACTGCTCTAATCCAATGTTAGAAAAACTTAACACACTTAACAGTTTATTTCTCCCTAGGTCAACAAATATTAATAAGAAACTCTTACTCTTACATTATCCCACTAATTACAATTTAAATCTTTTGGTAGACATCGCTTAAGCAATAGGAAGGCTTTAACCTTAATAAGGATCGATCTCATACTTTAGCTCCCAATTAGATGAGGATGGTGCGTTTCGATCAATTCTAATTGGAATCCGAAATAATCATCGGTAATATCGTGATCGGCGTGTAACACGCGTTCCTGAGAAATTTCAATGTACCGAAACCAGAGGATCCGACCATGAGCCGTGTTCTCCTATTGGTGCGAGTAATAGGCTTAGTCGCCCAAGATACACGGAATTAAGGAAATAAGTAGCCTTTATCAATTTTTAAGACAGTTATGAATGGGCATCCTAACGTGAAAACCAATGTGGCGTTACTACTTTAGATAGTGGTTAAAAATGTGTGGTAAAATTTTGTACATTATTTACGATATGTAACAATTACTCTTTTTAGAATAATGATGGTTAAAATTACAAAAAATCGTTTAGTCGTAGATAGATATATTTATAGTACTCCAGTTTTCAACGGTAAAATACCGTATTACTGTGGAATTTTGGAAAACAAGGTCGATTTCTTTGAAAAAAAAGTAAGGTAATATAAAACAAAATAAGTGGGGAACCTGAATAGTTCTTGGCGTGACAATGGAACAGTTATTTTTGGCGCGAAATGTTTAATTTTTCATAATGTGCTGAAAGTTAGACATGAATTTTTTCAGATTTGGAAACAGAAGGAGCCAGATCTGGTAATTACTGTGATAATGATAATATAATTATTATCATAACACTTGCATATGAACGCGTGATTCTTCTTGGTGAAAAATAATCTTATTCTTCTTTAAATAAGGTCTTTTCTCAGATATATGTGTAAATATTCAGAGTATTCTGTATTCAGAGCTCATGAATACAATTGATCATCAAAACGTCCATCCTGCTGATGCAACCATCTTTGCCGATTTTAATACATTGTTTCGGCAGTTTTTTTTTTAGTGTATAGCGGTGAATTCAAGTATCACCAACAGTAATGAAAGGTTTCCCACTTATTTTCAAAATAACAAAGAAGACTGATGAATTGAGAAAAAAGTAAGGTATCAAAAAAAAAAAATTAGTGGCAACATTATAATACTAGTACCTTTTAGGGAGGTTTGAGAAAAAAAATGTATCAAATAAAAGCTGTACCCATTAATTAGTTCAGTTGAAATCTAAAATATGGTAAGAATCGGTATAGCCGTTTTGGAGAAAATTGAGGAAAACTGAAAATTCACAAGAGTAAAGGGCCCTTCGCAACAGATCAGTCAAGATAACGATAACGGCAAACAATAAGAGTTGGATAGTAAAGTAAATATACAAAATTAAAAGAAAACGTTGGACCATTTTTTCAGATAATCCAAAAAAAACCTAACAATGACAATAGTAAAGTGCTCTTTGGCCGTAACTGATTCTGATGAAATTGATGTGGTCGCTAGATTTCATGGGACCCAGTCTAAATACAAAATTTCTACTTTCCATTGTGTATAGTTTATGAGAAAACGTTGACCACATACCCACAAACATACACACACATGGACATGTTTCCAAAAACATGTTTTTCGATCTTAGGCGACCTCAAAACGTCCAGAAATGGAAATATGTCAAATTCCGAAATTCACTATTACAGTACTTTGTCTTATTATATGAGAAAGTAATAGTTATTTATGGTACTATAGAAGAAATAGTGTGTTATGATGAACATAGGTGACGCCAGAGGATTTATACCACGAGGCCGTCAGGCCGAGTGTATAAATTCTCAAGTGACTTATGAAACATAACATGCGAGTGGCATACAATGTTTTATCGAACAAGTGGAAGAAATCGTTTTTTGATGAGATAACAATTTTAATAAGCTTTGTGATCAAATCAAAGCTACTTGCGTGTAAGTACCATATAAATGTCAGAATGACTTCACAGTGACTTTTTTACATTTTGGTTAAAGTAGGTTGTTTGTTTGGTTGTATTGTAAAGGAGCTTTACCGATATGGGGGCGCCTGGTTCCAATGAACCAATGAATTTAACAATTACTTCAAATTCAAATAAACCGTTAGCGTTTTCCTTTAATTTCAATATCAATGTGAATTCTGCTTGTAATAGTATTACATAAATAGAATACTGCTTTAAATATGAACATGAGTTATAATCCATAGTCATAATTATAGTGTAACGAAATAGCCTGCCATAAAGATAAGCGCCCGTCGGAATGAGTCTCTTCAAAGAAATTCCTATAACGAGATAGATTCGGGGAACTGGTGGAATTCTTGGAGTATTCCAGTACTATAAAGAAGGTTCGCGAAACGACCGAAAACTCCTCGATCTTTCTGGAATTCCAATGCGGCTAAATAAATAGCAGACGGAGAGAGATACAAAGGGAGTCGCCGGTAGATTGGTCGACGGATGTCGTCCAGGCCGGCCGTAAGATAAATAAACAGTGTGTAATATAAATTAAATAGTTAAGTAATAGTAAGTGAGATAAAATAAATTAGATTAAGTATTAGTAGATAAGCGTAGTGTAAGCGTACAAATAAATTAGTGTTAAGTGGTCAAAATAAATTAAGTAAGGCAACTCGTGTCGTATAGTGATTCTCGCGTAGGTAAAAACATTACAATAGTTATAACACACTAGTGTGTTATTTGATAGTACTTGTCTAAAATGAGATTAATAATGACAGTCATAACTGTCATGTGTTGGATAAAAAAAAATCGTGATGTGTTCATCAGAGTACTTTCTCATATATAGGGTGTTTCAATATGCGTTTGCCAAATCCAAACGGGAAATAGATACGGTTAATTTAAGCAAAAAAAAGTTTATTTTATACTAATTCAATGGTAGAATATATATTCTAAATTTAAAATAAATTCTTGTAGCAAATTTTGAGAAAAATTCAAAAACCGAAAAACCACAAGTATAAAGTGCTCTTCACAGATGATTTAGCCGAACACGTTACAAACCTTTTTATACATATTTAATTACACAATAAATTTTCAAAGTTTAAAAAGAATTCTTGTAACGAATTCCGAGAATAATACAAAAAAACCCAAAATCGACAAGTATAAAGTATCCTTCACAGAAGATTTAGCCAAAAACGTTAGAAAGCTTTTTTATACACATTCAATAGCAGAATAAATATTCAAAGTTTAAAAAAAATTCGTGGAGTGGATTACGAAAAAAATTGAAAAAACCGAAAATTGACAAGTATAAAGTGCCCTTCACAGAAGATTTAGCCAAAATCGTTATGAAACTTTTTTTATAGGTATTTAATCGTACAATAAATATTCAAAATTTAGAAAAAATTCTTTGAGCGAATTTCGAGAAAAATTCAAAAAAACGAAAAATGACAAGAGTAAACAACCCTTTTATCCTGGCCGATTTTAATGAAAAGCTTATTCTTACGTCCTGGTATGGTACAAAGTCTAAATACAAAGTTTTGACCGTTTGTGGTTTTTGGTTTTTGAGAAAATCCTACCACAGACACACATACACACATACACACATACACACATACATACAGACGGTTTTCCAAAAACATGTTTTTTGGACTCAGGGGACCTCAAAACGTACAGAAATGCTAATAACTCAATTTCGAAAAATCGACCCGATTACAATACTCTCTCATATATGAGTACTGTAGCAACACCACTGACAAAAAAAATCAAAATTTTTGGTAATAACTCCGAGCGGTACCTGAACGCCCGTACTCTGGTACGGCCGGCGTCGCCTCACGGCAAGGGGAGTAAGTAAAGGTTCTCCCCGGACCGATCAATACCCGGTTTGCTACCTGAGGGTAGGTAACTACCCTTGGGAAAGGTACGCCAGCGCCGCCTTGACGCGCTCCGCGCAACGTGCCCCCCCACGCGACGCGGTACTATCCCCACACAGTCCAGTACCCCCTCCAGGGCCACTACCCTACGCGGACCGTTACCCCCACGCGACTAGCCACCCCCGCTCGATCGGGAAGATCGGCGACTGACCAATGGAGCGAGAGATTCTGCGGGGATGCTGGCTATAAAAATGGGAACCCAGCCCCAGAATCTTCAGTTCGTACAGAGCTCCTAAACCATTGGCTTCCCAATAGGACAGGACTCTGGACAGCTCATACCAAGCTCTGGTGGCGTCCCACAGACTTGTGCCAACTCGACTCTCGAGGCTCCTACCCACTGGCTACCCAGGCGGACAGGAGGTCGAGATCCCTAGCCGCGGACTCCCGCTTGGACAGGACGTCGAGATTCCTAGCCTAGCCAGCGGATTCCCGCTTGGACAGGACATCGTAAGCATCCTCTAACCAGCGGACTCCCGCTTGGACAGAGGGACGACACCGACCTGCAGAAGGAAGCGCCACTCCCCAGGAGGATCCCGGCAGCCCAGGACGTTTCCGGCCCTCTGGACTCCGCCGAGGTCGACACAGCTCCAGGACTTTCCTAGCCGCCAGGTCCAGGTCTATCCACCAGCCCCAGAAGGAAGCGCCACCCCCCCGGAGGATCCCGGCAGCCCAGGACGCTCCCGACCCTCTGGACTCCGCCGAGGTCGCCCCAGCTCCAGGACATCCCTAGCTGCCAGGTCCAGGTCCATCTACCAGCCCCAGAAGGAAGCCCCACGTTCCCGGCAGCCCAGGAAGCTTCCGGCCCTCTGGACTCCGCCGAGGTCGACCCAGCTCTCGGACTTCCCAGGGACTGGACTGACTACGAGACTTCGAGGCCAGCGCTTCGAACCACGACGACCTCTGCACGGGATCACCGCCTTCCGGTTCCCGCCGAAGTTCCACTCCACGCCTTGCCGACACACGGACTCGCGTCCCCGTATTTTTATCTACTTGCTGTGAATAAAACCTTGCTACACCTGTGCTTGAGTTACTTCGGACCCACTACACTTTGTTTCGAATCCGTTCGTTACAGTACCTCATATGAGAAAGTAATTAGAATTAAATTCTTTGTGCGACGAAGGATACAACTTGTTTCCTTTGTGACTTTCCACAGCTGCTAACCTGGATAGCACTGAACTCTTCTCGCTTCGGCCCAGAGGAAATTTCCGAATGAAATCTGAATGATAACAGGCGAAAAATTCAGTATCGTTTTATTACCCCTTCAAACATCGCGAGCGGAGATTGAAAAAATAAAGGAAATAACTCATGATCCCGTCGGGAACGGAACCTTTTGTTATACTTTTTTTTCCGGTAAATTTCCTTCTTAACCGTGTTTTTCTAACGACTATCGGTCCTCGAACGAGATCGATGGATCCCGAGATCCACGAACATCAGTAAACAATTGGGTAATTGTGCTTTAATGGTAATATACGTTGGATTTATACGTGCACTAACTTTTATTGCTCGAAGGAACGGAATTTATGGTATCGTCGTCAATAGTGCTTAGGTAAATACTTTGAGCTTTAAATGACTAAACAAATCGTTGCCGTAAATCTTGTCGGCTATCGATTTTCCACTTTATTTTTCTTCGGCTACAAATCAGATTTACACTGACGAAGACCTCCGCAAGTGGTTCGCTTAGTTGATCTCGATTAAACATCGCCCCGCGGCTATTTAAAACGAATATTTGAGCGAGTAAATGGAAGGAGAGCTGATTTTCCTTACGAGCCCGTATCGTAAATGATACTATTCAGCGTACCGTTATATATTCTAATTTAAACTTACAAAACCGCCCCCACGTACACTTTATCTGATTTGTCACTAATAAACCGCATGCGATTTCTTCATTTGTCTTGCAAAATTTGAGGTAATTTCTGAGCAACAGTAGATATTTCAAGTGGCTGTATTTACCGAAATTATGAAGAAATTTGAGTATGACGTATTGGCATATTGGTATGGACTTGTTTGCAATTTGAAACGCATAACACGTACCAAACAGGAATAATAGCCCAACCGAATTAGGATTTCACCTTGCAAAAATTTTTGACAGCAATTTTCTTTCGGAATTGTTTAGGGGGGGTCACTGGCAGTCTAGATTTAGATTGCCGGGATACCAGACCCGATGCGTCATCCGCCATCTTGAATTTAAGGGTGAACTTTTGTTTATTAAATAACTCGTTTATTTTCAATTTTAAACGAAAGCTAGTTATTACAAAAGTTGTTTGAAATTAAATTTTCTACAATTTTCGTTCCTATCATTTTCTTCCTAAGATCGATATTTTTCGATTTATACCCGAAAAAATTGAATTTTTGTTTATTGAACAACTCGTTTATTTTCAATTTTACGCGTATAATTGTGATAAACAGTTATTTAAAATAAAATTTCCTACAATTTTGGTTCCTATCATTTTTTTCCTAGGATCGATATTTTTCGATGTATACTCGAGAAAAGAGGGGGTGAAATCTTATCATTGTCTTTTCACGTTTATTGTCAATTTTAGGCGAAAAATTGTGATTAACAAAGTTGTTTAACACAAAATTTCCTACCATTTTGTTCCTTATTAATTTTGCCGTAGAATCGATATTTTTCGATTTATATCTGAGAAGAGGTGGGGGGTAAAATCTTACCATCGTATTGTCACGTTTAATATCAATTTTACGAGAAAAATTGTTATTAACAAAGTTGTTTAACACAAAATTTCCTACCATTTTGTTCCTTATTAATTTTGCCGTAGAATCGATATTTTTCGATTTATATCTGAGAAGAGGTGGGGGTAAAATCTTACCATCGTATTTTCACGTTTATTGTCAATTGTACGAGAAAAATTGTTATGACTAAAATTGTTTGATATCAAATTTCCCACAATTTTGGTACTTATTAATTTTTTCGTAGCATCGAAAAAAAAAATTAATACTAAAACATCAATAATAAACGCGAGAATACAATACTTATAGGTTCACCATCACTTCTTCTCAGGTATAAATCGAAAAATATCGATCCTACGGCAAAATTGATAAGGACCAAAATTGTAGGAAATTTTATTTTACACCACTTTATTCATCACAATTTTTCGCGTAAAATTGACAATAAACGTGAAAAGACAATGATAAGATTGCATCCCCTTCTTTTCTCAGGTATATATCGAAAAATATCGATCGTAGGAAAGAAATGATAGGAACTAAAATTGTAGGAAATTCTATTTTAGACAACTTTGTTTATTATAATTTTACGCGTAAAATTTAAAATAAACGAGTTGTTCCATAAACAAAAATTCACCCCCACGTTGTCAGGTATAAATCGAAAAATATCGATCCTGGGAAGAAAATGATAGGAACCAAAATTGTAGGAAATTTAATTTTAAACAATTTTTGTAATAACTAGTTTTCGTTTAAAATTGAAAATAAACGAGTTATTTAATAAACAAAAGTTCACCCTTAAATTCAAGATGGCGGATGACGCAACGGGTTTGGTACCCCGGCAATCTAAATTTAGACTGCCAGTGACCCCCCCCCCCCTAAACAATTCCGAAGGAAAATTGCTGTCAAAATTTTTTGCAAAGTTTGCCCCTTTTTGGAGCTAATTCGATTGGGCTATAAAGTTGCGTTAGGTGCGATTACAATATTCCAAGTAAAACAAGCAGTCAATGTGATCGCTTTGGCATAGCATAGCAAATTGGCAGTTTTTGGCATAGTAAGAAAGAATTAGTTTAAATTACACGAAATTTGGTAAAGTTGTTAAAAATAACTTTAGTAGATATGTAAAATTTTCACACATTTCAACAAATTTATTAGAGATTATTCTGTTACAGCTACATAATTTCACGAAAACATTCTTACGAAATGAAAGGAAACATTTTTAAATTGATATCAAGAACGAGAACAAAAGAAAAAAACACTTAATTGCATTCAATTAATCATCGATTATTGCCAGTGTTGTTAAGTATTTAAATACATGTATTTAGAAATGTATTTTAAATACTTTTTATATATTTACATACATAGTTAAATACATAAGCTTAATTTGTATTTACTGTGTATTTAAAATACATTTCTTCTGACATTTTAAATACAGCGCATTTTTATACATTTTTTGAGCAGATTTCCGGCTGTTGATTTGTATTTACATTTTGGTTTATGTACTTACATGCTTATTTTGAAGCTAATTGTTACAGTTATAATGATCCTACGACACTTTTAAAGGAGTTGCGATTATCTTAACGAAGATGTACAATTCATAGAGTTTTTAAAAAAGTTATGACATTGTAAAACAATTTTTAAGGTATTAAGTAGCTTGTCGACATTTTTAAAGAAGTCGCAGTTATCTTAAACTTAAGCTGTTGTTTCAAAAGAAGTTAAGGAGCTTCTAAAGAACTTATGACAACTCTAATGCAACAAAAATAACTTGAACTGCCATATATGAAGTTGGATAAGTAACTAATGAAGTTTTTTATTTAGCTACTTCGTTAGATCAAGTTAAAAAGTAAAGTGTCTAATGTGTCGACATCTTTGCCTTGGGATTATTTTTTAGAAGTTTGAAACTTACATTAGCCTGTTGTGTTTTGAAGTATCACTTCAATTTCTAAAGACCTGTTTACAAAGTAGTTGGTAAATTTCGGAAAATTACACAAATTTTACGATTTCATGACGCAAATGGAGAATTGGGAAATTGGAAAAATTTAAGCGAGTGAATCGTAGTCTTTACATTTCAGATTCTTCATTTCGACTGGAGAAAGCCCGTTAACCGTACAAACTTTCCGAGCTTCAGATAAATGTATCGATTTTAGAAGACGTCACGGATCATTGTTATTTTATTACTACTCTGAGTTCATCAATTATTCGTTTAAACAACATCAACACAGAAAGCGTAAGAAAAGTGCCACTGTGGTTACGTGTTTGGTTTCATGCATCATTGAAGGAGTTCTCCGATCAGTTGTCATTGGGTACATAAGCTGGAACGTACATTTTTCATCACAGACTCCTTTAACAACATTTACACCTGGTAGAAATGGGGGATGCGGTGAACTCATTGAAATATTTGTTCGTCGGCGCATTTATTCTCGTGAATAAGTAGGTTCTTTGTTTATCACTTTATTAATTTTACATTTAATAACCAATTTTTTAAAAGCAAAAGTTACTTTGGCTAAGAAAAGTTAATCACAAAGACAGTTAAACGTAACCTTAGCCCTAAAAAAATTCTGAACCTTTCAAGCTTCATGTCACGATATATAAAGATTCTTTGCAAATTTCAAACGTTAAATTAAACCAGTAATATTAAAAAAAAAGTTTTAAAAACGACAACTTCAAGCCCTTGGAACTACCTTCCAACTGCTTTTTTTAGAATTTGAAAATATTAAAAAGTGCCCGAGATACTTGAATTTATTTATGAGCGTTTAATTTGGAAACTTACAATGTACCGTAAAGTAGTGCAAAATTAAAAGAAAACCGGGTTTTGACAATCTTACATGATAAAGATGTCCTCCCTTTACAAGCTCATAAATTTTCAAGTATTTTCTGTTCAATATTTCTGGTTTGGCATTCAATAGAAATTTCCGCTTCTTTTTCAAGCAACAAATTAATTGTTGCTCTTCCTGTGCACCGACCGCTACAGCTTTAAGGGAACTTCAAGTACTGGGTGATCAAGAATGACTGTTTGAGTTTGCAACACTTTTTAAAGAATTTTTTACTTGTCTAATTTGCAACACTACAACCGGATATGTTTATTTGACAAAAATTTGACATAATAATCAGCGATAAGATTGTAGGTTATGCGAATAAAAATTAACGCTTAAAAAATGAAACTCGAAATACAGAACAATGATTTAATTACACAGCTAAAGGTAGTGCTCAAAATGCCCCCCATTTTGGTCCAGACATACATTAACTCTTCTTTTTAGGCTCTCGAAGATATTCACCTGCATATTGGGGATAATGTTTGCCACTTCCTGAACTAGTGCCTCTTGCAGCTCTTCTTCAGTATGCAATATGTTCCTAAAGACATTGTCCTTCAAGAGCCCAAATAACGAAAAATCTAATGGAGTGAGATCTGGTGACCTGCTTGGCCAAATGCCTTGACTAATTACTCTGTCGCCAAAATTCTCTCTTGAATATCCCATAGTAGCACGAGCCGTATGTGCCCTTGCATACTCTTGTTGGAAATATCCCATTTGACGTTCTTCGTCTGTTAATTGATTTATAAAAGGCCTCAAAAAGGTGTTTGATATATCTCTCCGAATTGACGGTAAAATTAAAAAATATCGGTCCATACACCCGCGTCCTTGAGACTGCCAACCAAACACCAACTTTAACAAATGTTCTCTGATAGTGTAAGGATTTTCACCTGACCAAATTCTGTAATTTTGTATATTCACATAGCCGTTGAGGTGAAACCAGGCTTCGTCGGAAAAGAAGGTATTGTCAAGGATATGATTATTATTTAATATGTCATTAAACCAATTGCAAACTAAAACTCTCTGCGGGTGATAAGGAGGGGTTAATGGCTGGACGATGGAAATTTTGTAAGGGTGGTACTTTAATTTCTTTTTAAGCACAGTGGAGCAACTTCCATATAATAAACCTGTAACTCCGTGAATTAGAACAACATGGACAAGAGGAAGTCTTATGGGTAAGAATGAAAATTGGTTGAATAGGAGGCATAAGGACCAAACCTGTTTGAAGGGAGAGCTTTCTTAAGGATTTGCGAGGACTTGTTTGCGTTCGAGTTCTGATATTCTCGACAACTTCCTCGTTTAGAGTAGAAGGTCTACCAGTTGATTTTTGTTTGCTTACGTTCCCTGTGTTTAAATAACGTTCAACTACTCGCATGCAATGTTGCTGAAAGACAGCAAAAGTGACCAATGTCTCCGGAAACATTTCCTGAAATTGCTGGTATGTCGCTTCGAGAGAGTACTGCCAACCAGTAATTGGGTTATAAATCCCGCTTCGAAAGTACGCCATTCCAATGAAAATATCGTGTTGTAACGTGAATAAATTTGAAAAGAATACCAGAAATTTCAATTTGAAATAGCAAATGGCATCTGTCAATGACGCTGTCAATGTCATCAACCGGATGTTACTCCAATTGTACCATTTAAAAATGAAATTCAGTATTGCCAACTCAAACAGTCATTCTTGATCACGTTGTACTATAAAAAATCTCATTTTTCCCCGAAGCTTCGACTGGACTGGAGTGAATTTAGATTCTTAAAATACTGATCGAAAATTATCCCAATTTTGCGAAAAATGGTCATTTTCCGAAAAAAATTTGACATTTTTGGAATTCGCATCAAACCCCACTCTTAAAGAAAAATTAATTGTGAACAACTTTTGATAAGAAAGTTTTTTTTCTAAAATCCAAAGGAACGAAGTTACAGCGAAAAAACCGAAAAACATCGATTTTTTCACATTAATTTATTAATAACAATTTTTCTACAACTTTTTAGGCATGCGCACATGGATATATTTATTTATTGTATACAGGGTGTTAGGGGTTTGACTGCCTTTTTTTTAATAGGTGATAGTATTCATAAACAAACAAAAAAACCTTATATAACGGGAGTTCTAAAACCAACCGATTTCGAGAAAAGTCGAATTATTTTGTCAAGGTATTTCACCACAACTTGGCAACATCGACAAGGAAGGAAACGTAAACATGACGTTTTTGGTGTTGGCTCTCGGTAGACATGACGTGTACACAGCTGATCGTGCGAGGTTAACGTTTTTGCGAACTCTTCCTAAATGCCGTCTTTACGCTGTACGTAATAGTAAACGAAATAATTGTAAGTGATTCCAGTTGATTCAATTATGTAATTATTACACTTGCATGTATAAATGGTAAATCAATAGCGATTAGTAATTCAGGGCCACTAACAGCATTAGAAAAGGATCATGCTGTTATTGATATGCTGTAATTTTCAATATTTACTTGGTTATTACAGCATGTGTTCAAAATGTCCACCGTTGTTCTCTCACTTCAACAAATGTTCTACGGTTAGGCAGTCGCCGTAGAGGAAATCGTTCGTGATAGATGCGACGTGAACTTTTAGAAGTACAACATATAACGCGCCTCCCCGTAAATTAATATCGTGATATTCATGTACACTGAACATTTTAAGAACCGAAAAATTTACACGCACCGAAAAGCAACCGTAACGATCACACGTATCTTTCGAATTCAAAGATGCACACTGTCACTGTCACTAGTGTCACTGCCTGGCTCTCATTTCGCGACGCGTGCGATACCTTCGCGGTGTTGCCACACCACATCGTAGCCATTTTATCGATTTCTATTGATAGGAAAAAAATTATTCTTTAAAGAAAAGATTGTTTTGTTACAAATTAAACATAAATACATTAAAAGAATACATCTTATAGTCATTTCATGTACAAAATTATGTGACATTCTTTAATAAAACTGAATTTTCACACCTTAATATTAGAAGTTTGCTAATTTTTTTCTCGAAAACGGTTGGATTTAGGACACCTGTTATATATGGTTTTATTATTTGTTTTGATGAATACTATCACCTATTAAAAAAAAAGGTAGTCAAACCCCTAGTATATTATTTAGAAAAAAATTTGATGCTTCGCTCGAACTGTAATAATATTAATAGAATGTTAAATTATGATAAGTTGTTGATTATGGATGTTGTTGATTTTCATGTTTGAATAGTCTTCTTATGAATTTTACCGTTGCTATCCTTAAAATGTGATTCACTCGATCCCAAAAATGTCAATGCCGCGACAGGGACTCTTTCAACTTCGAGAAAAACCTCACGTGGACACAGTCCTGCATGTGGCGACGTTGAGGAAGATTAAAGAGGCAATTAGAACGAGAACCCCCTAACAGATTGGGGTGGTCAGTAATACCGAGTTCGCCTTTTAGCCCTTCCCGGAAAAAAGAGTTTCAAAGGAACGAAATTTGACTCATTTAAGGAGGTAAAAGTGGTCGTAAAGCGGGGGATAAAAAATACCGATAAAACATTTTCCTTTAACGTTGAACGTTAGGTTGAGTGATGGCGTACACTTTTGAATCGAGGAGGAGTCTGAGATATTCGGCTGGGATTCATTATTCAAGGGGGTATTAGGTTGGCACGGACGTCGGCGTTCAACGAAAAAGTTTTATTTATTATGTTTCCGCCGAAATTGCCTGTTGAATTTTCTATTAAATATAAAACATTAACGTTCAAAAAACCGTAACATAAAGGGCTTTAAAAGTATAGTTGCAAAGAAACAGGAAATTAGGCTAAGCAAATAAGCAAAGAAATATGTGATTTGTTTATTAATTTATTCATTAATTTAGCACCTAATTTGTTGAAACAATTTTTTGGAAAAAAAAAATTCGCGAAAAATCCAATATAACCACATAATTCATCTAAATAATATTATTCCAATTACCATTATTTCTTAGAGTGTGGTTCTACGGGTTGCCAATTTTGTACCCACAAAGGCCTGTATATGTCTATCTGTTCTTTACCAATTTATAAAATGTTTTCAAAAATTTTCATTACATTATTACAGAAAAGGGACCAACTAAAACAAGAACTGATCTATCTTTATACCTTGTTTTGAAGTGTTTTCAGGATGAAACATTCTTTAAGATCCCAAAATTTTATTATCTAATTTCTTTCATAAGATGTATGGGAACTTATTATATATCCTCAGTGTTGTCCACGAGACGAGACTGAAAAATCTCGTCTTGTCTCGCAAAAAAGTGGAAAGTCTCGTCTCGAGTCTCGTCTCGCAATAAAAGTCTCGTCTCGTCTCATGTCTCGCGCGAGATTCTCGCAAAAGTCTCGCAAGTTTCTCGCAAAATCTCGCGAGCTTATCAAATTTGCTTTTTCGACAAGAACTCAAATAAACCAATTATCATAGGTCGATTATAACATGGGAAGTCGGGTGAGAAATAGGTAGATGATCTCTAAAGGTCCAAATAAATTGTCGTAGAGATATTAAAAACTAATACCAATCATAAAGCTTAACAAAAGTTCCTGTCGACAGGGATAAAATGTAAAACTTATTTCTCGTTACAGAAAAAAACCTATTTTATTTAATATAAAAATGTTGTGAATATTTGTATTCCCAAGGTAAGTCTTCAACTCTTGTATATTAGTCGTACATGTGGCAATAAAAAATAAACATTGCGTAACAGTTATTGTAAACACAGGCTGCTCGTTATTATGCGGCTTTAAAAAACATGTTTCAATAACATTCGCGATAATTATAATAAATAATTAATATTTGCCATTTTTATTCGCGATACTCGTCTCGTCTCGAAAACGAGACGAGACGAGACGAGACTCTCGCAAACGAGAATATCGTGGGCATCACTATATTTCCTGAAATAGGTATTGTAATGTTGCTTTGACCCCCACGCCAGGTATTGCTTTACTCTTAAGTATTTGTCGATAAATTGATGGCGTATTTCTCGAATATCCTTCTACAAGTGCAATCCAGAGAAGTTTCGCAGCGGAGCTCAAATAGTTCAGGACTGAATTTCAAAGGGGAGCATTGATTACCTCGCATGCACATCCTACTGTTTAAACGAACTATTCAGGATATGAGGGGTCGTGTAATCCTATTCCTTTATATCGAGGATACTTTTTGAAGGTTCAATCAAGTAACGTACAATAATCAAATTACTAAGCTCGAGTGGATATTCCACTTTGAAAGAAATGAATGCGATTTGGGGGTCGGAGAGGGTTGTTGTGTTCATTTCGGAAATATGACCGCAACTTAGGACGTCAAATAATATATAATATGTATGTACATAAATAAATAAGAGAATGCAAATTGCCGTGTATCAGATAAGTCCCCGGTAAAATTTCTCTGGATAGCGTCTGAAGTTTCACATCACGAAACCGGCGTTCGAACCACGCATACAAATTTTAAACAAAAACGGAACCTTTTAATTTGCACGAGCTTCCATGACCGACACGGGCTCGCTCTATTTAAACTTAACGACATGTAAACATGAAATAATGAGGTTTGATATCCAACGGAATTCGAATGGGATACCAAGTGGTATATACATATATACATATCGGGATAGGTTTATGTCCGATTAACACGGTACCGCACGTTAATTGGAGAAAAATTCGTAATTTACACTTAACCCAGTAAACACACGACATCCAATGGACGTCCACTACAGGTCCATTAAACGTACAAACGTCCATGGACCTGCAGAGGACGTCCAATGTATGTCCCTTTTCCACCAAGAATTGGACGTTCGTGACATGCTATGAAATGGACGTCCAATGTACATCCATGTTGTAGCATCAGTTGGACGTCCGTAAAACACCATGAAATGGACGTCCAATGTACATCCATATTGCAGCATCAATTGGACGTACTTAAAAGGCAAAGAAATGGACGTCCAATGTACATCCCTATTTCAGCATGAGTTGGACGTCCTTATAAAACTGTAAAATGAAATAACGTCCAATGGATATCCATATTTCACATTAATTAGTCCGACGTCATTTATAAAAAAAAACTAGTTATAAACTACAATACTTATAATTGGCGCCCATTTTGGAAAAGCTTAATAAGGGTACAGCTACATATATTCGAAAAAACAAGTAAAATTGATTTAGTCATTTTGGTACCAATATATTTTGAAGTGTTATAGTTTTCTATTCGTTCAATATACAGGGTGATTTATACATATACTACGTGTAATATATACTGCAATATTAGGTAATTAAAGCCGTGAATGAAGAACATAAAGAGATACAAGGTTTAAAAATTTACAGGAATATTTTGGAGAAGAGGATCTATCTATCCTAATATATTTGCAAAAGTAGCATCACTTCCGGCTTAAGCGGAAGTGACGGCAACTTTTCTTTTATAATTTGCAATGAGCATGTTTAATTTTTTATTGTAATTCTTACATTAAATTTCGACTATCTCTCGTGCTTAAAATTTTTGTCAGGAAGACGTATAGGTATCACAAAAACTGATACAATTTTAAGTCACTTTAGAATTGAAAATTAAAGTATCTCAGCAAATATATATTATAAGAAATGAAAGTTTTACAGTAATGCAGAAAGTAATACACATCTGCTTAGATTAACCATCCTAGATTTTTGACCCTCATAAATTCAGGTAAATCGGGACGCTACTCGTATCTCCCACTGCTTAGGGCCGAACGCTGAAAAAGGCCGGCGTGACGGTTTATGGTAGGTTTTGACGCCTCCGATTTTGTTAAAAACGCGTATAGAAAGTGGAAACATGTGCGGTGCACATTTGGAAACTATTCGACCCCACATAACATATTTGCAATTCTGAGACATGATTTCTTGCTCAGCATTCACTTCAAAGTTCAACGTCTAAGGGAGTGGTTGTGTAACATTGTTCTTTGCAGTACATAATAAGTGATTTTTAGTGCAATTTTGGAAAAGCAGTCATTCGACAAAGGCAAGGTAAGTAAGTAGGTATAATTTAATCCGATTTAGTGCTTCATTTTTTTTTCTTTAAAAATGGCTAATATCAATACAAAATATTATAAGCGGGCTAGGTTACAAACTGATGAAGTCTTTAGTTTAGCATCTACAATTGAATCTCATAATCAATTTGTCGATGCTAAAATAATTGGTACTGATATCAGTCTACCTGGCTGCAGTTCTACCAGTGAGGACATTAATGTACCTCGATTAGATTTATCACAGGTAAAAAATCATTATGATTTCTCTTCTGATGCGTCCTCAAACGATAGTTTTGAACAGGCGGACATTATTAATGAATCAGAATCTTCTTTTTTCTCCAAACCAAAGTTAGCAGACTTGCTAGCCAAGGTTTTCACCAAACATAATATCACACACGCAGCTATTAATGACATCCTTGAAGTTTTAATACCTTTTCACGGTACATTACCTAAGGATGCTAGAACTTTATTGAAGACCCCCAGAAAAACTGACATAAAAATCGTTGAACCAGGTCATTATTTCCATTTTGGTTTAGAAAAATCTGTTAGGAAGCTTTTATCTAGTTTAGATAGGGAAAGTATGGATAAATCAATAGAGATTTTTGTAAATATTGATGGTTTACCTATTGCTAAAAGTACTACCAGTCAAATTTATTGATTACACTTTTAATAACTTGTTTTTGTTTCTATACAGGCACAAGAGCTTTGTCAGGTGGGAGGAAATGATCTGTACGATTTTGTACGAAGATGTATGGCGCGTTTAATATCAAATACACCAGGCCAGATGTTTTCGTACCACGGATTAAAAGGAAAACTCCCCTTCGTACAGACCGTTTGCAGCGACGTCATAATCCGTAAGTTACTTATATAGTATAAAGTAAAAGGGAAAGAGGGTATTTAAAGTAATTTGTAGTGTTGGGTAAATTTTCGATTTTAGAAAAAAGTTAAGTTACTACTTAATCGAGAACCAAACCAACTTAAGTTATGTTAAAAAGTTACCTTTTAATAATCGCAAAGTTTAAAGTTAAGTTAAATTAACTTTTATAAAGTTAACAAGTTAAAAAGTTTCTTAAAAACCAGTTTACAATTACTAAAAGAATAGCCATTCAACTTAACCTCATTGAACCTAATTTTGTTGTATTTATTAGTGTATATAGTATTTATTTTACTAAAAATAAAAACAGACAAGAGATAATATAAAGGACAGGTGAATTTAAATTTCATGTTGTTTTAATTAAACATAGCAAGGAGGGAATCATCAATTATTTATTATGTACATACATTACATTTTATAATAAACTACATTTTATCTATTTACAAATACCTATTAAATTTTAACAATAGGGCCATTTCAAAATTTTTGTCAGTGATTTTTACCCTTAACCCTTAAAAGTTACCATATAAAAGTGACTAGTTAAATTACTAGTTAAGGAATATTAAAATCAACTTAAGTTAAGTTAAAAGTTAGTAATTTTTTAACTTTATAACTTAACTTCTAACTTTTTAACTAGTTTAGTCCCAACCTTGGTAATGTGTAATGTGGGGCATAGAAACCAAACCATATGCAATTAATATTATTTAAGTCATTAATCAAGAATAATTCTTTTTTTTTTCAGACGCTGGGACATTCAGCAGGAATGTGACGAAAAAAGAGGTGGAAGCCTGCATTATGAAGTGGCTACGACGAGCCAAAGACAGGGCTCAGAGAAACCAGCCATGAACAATATTTTTAATTCAATACCTTTTTTACTTTTATGTCATGTGTGTTTTTAATGTATATAATTTAGTGTATATAATTATTATTTTTGTGTTAACTTTCTTTAATTTTTAGCTTTTATGTTTATATTATTCACTTTGTTTTTTAACTTTTTTTGTATGTTGAATAAATCTCTACCTTTTTTAATGTTATAATATGTGTGTTAAATTTGTATATATGTTTATTATTTTTTTGTTAATTGACTTTAAATTTTTAGTATGTATTTTGTATATATGTATATATATATATATATTATTAGCTTTTATGTTTGTATTGTTCACTTTCTTTTTTTGCCCTTATTCGTATGTTGAATAAATTCATGAATTATATATTATATTGATTTTATTTAGTTAGTCATTTTCCCAATCCCGTCACAGTATAAAGGCATATTCAAAACATGAAATGTGTGTGCTAATTTTCAGTGAAATATATTTTTTCTGAATTTTTTTTCATAATTAATAATCCTATGGTCTACTTTTATTAATGGCCAATGAACGCCCTGCAAACATCCAATTGACGTCCATTGAACGTCCAATGCGGACGTCCAATGTACGTCCTCCTGGACATCCAATGGATGTCATTGGGATATCAATTGTACGTCCAATGTACGTCGTTTGGATATCAATTGACGTCCTCCTGGACATCCAATGGATGTCTACTGGATATCAATTGTACGTCCAATGTACGTCCTTTGGATATCCAATGGACGGCCATTGGATGTCCCGAAGGACGTCCATTGGATGTCCAGAAGGACGTCCATGGAACGTCCACAGTGTTATACTTTGGCTCTCCCATGGACGTACATTGTACATCCAACGGTCGTTGCGTGGACGTCCAATGGATGTCAGCCACGTCCAATGAGGGACGTCCAATGTAAGTCCATTGGATGTGTATGTGCTGTCTGGGAACCCCTTCGTCGTTAGGACATGTTTACGTCCTGTGTGGGGCGAATGCTCCGAATATTTACGTACACTTAAATTCGAATTAAACGTAGCTTCCAGCTTTCCAAATTCGAGGGAATGACGGTCTGGGGGCTGCGAAAATTACGGCATCCCCCCACCCTTTTGAATAAGATAATTGGGTAAAAGTGGAACGTTGTGCGTTTAGTCAATCCCAAAAAAAATATTATTGAACAAATTACGCTCTATTGATCTTTGAACCTTTAGATTACATGTCTAACTGATAACAGAACTGAGAATCATGAGTTGGTATTATATATGAAAAACCTCATGGCATGCCAGGCTGAAAGGTAGATTTATGGGTAGGATATAGACTATAGAGTAATATAACAGATCCGTTGTGTCAAAAAAATGTATACGAGGTGTTGAAAAAATACAAACGTCAAAATTTCTAACTTAATGCCTATAACTTTTTTATGTACTTTTCTCAAAGATATGTTTTGTGCAAAGTCGTTCGCCTCTATAAGAGCACCAAAAACCTAAGTAACATTTTTCTCTCAGATGCGAAATAAAAATTTTTTGTTTTTTTTTTGAAAAAAAACTTTTTTTCTGTACATTTCTCGAAAAAAAAAAAAATATTTTATACAAAAGTCGTTCGCCTCTATAAGATCAACAAAAAACCTAAGTAACATTTTTCTCTCAGACGCGAAATTAAAGTTTTTTTTTTTTGAAAATAACAAGCCGCTATTCTGAAACCACTTGACCTATTTGGCCCATTACAGAACTCGACCGAGATTTTCGGCCAACTGATTTTTGTACCAAATTTCGTTGTGATTCTTTAAAAATTGCGACCTGTACTGGACCCAACTTTTGAAAAATGATTAAGTATGATCTCTAGATACCAAAAAACTGAAAACCGCATTCTAATTCCTCATTTTTCGACTTCGTTAACGAATGCAATACTAGATAAATCTACCAATAAATAGAAATATAAGTAAATATAGTATGTAGTGACCAAGAAACAAATTGTCGAGTTGTTAGAATTAATAGTTATTTATGGTACTATATAGTGTTTTATGCTGAAAATAAGTCACGCGAGAAGATTTATACCAAGAGGCTTTCAGGCCGAGTGGTATCAATTCTCAAGTGACTTAGGAAACATAACACGCGAGTGGCATACAATGTTTTATCCAACAAGTGGAAGAAATTGTTTTTTATGAGATAATAATTAATAAGCTTTGGGATCAAATCAAAGCTACTTGCGTCTCATCATCATCATCATCATCATCATCATCATCATCATCAATCGGCTATTCTCGTCCACTGCTGGACATAAGCCTCCCGTAGTAATTTCCATCCCCTTCTGTCCCGAGCTGCGTTCATCCAGTTGGAATAGATACGCTTTATATCATCCGACCATCGGGTTGGTGGTCGTCCTCTGCTGCGGAATGCATCGACTCGCGGTCTCCACTCTGTCACCTTTTTCGTCCATCTGTCGTCACTGACCCTAGCCAGGTATCCGGCCCAGTTCCATTTAAGGGTAGCAATCTTCTCGATGGCGTCGATTACTTTAGTTCTTACCCTTAGACTTGTATTGGAAACCCTGTCTCTCAGAGACAGACCTAGCATTGCTCTTTCCATAGCTCTCTGTGCAACTCCGATTATATTAACTGTCCGTCTTGTCAGGGTTAAAGTCTCGGCGCCGTATGTCAGCACAGGCAAGACACATTGGTTAAAGACCTTCCTTTTAAGACAGATGGGGATATCTGATTTTAGGACATGGCTTAACTTTCCGAAGGCTGCCCAAGTTAGTCCAATTCTTCTTGACAATTCACAAGTTTGGTTGTCTCTACCTTAGCGAATCTCATGGCCCAAATACTTATATGAGTGGACTTGTTCTATTTTCGAGTTGTTGAGAGTTAAATAAGTACTAGCAACCAGATTAGTCATGAACATAGTTTTATTGGTGTTAACACTCAGACCCACCTTCTCGGAGGCTTGTTCAAGCTCCTGTAACATCATTTGTGCTTCTCCCAAACGATCTGTAATCAGTACTATGTCGTCAGCGAATCTTAGATGGCTCAGTTTTTCGCCGTTAATATTGATACCGAAGTTCTCCATGTTAGCACTTTTAAAGTGCGTCTCAGCACCCTATAAATATTATAATAACTTGACAGTGAATGTTTTGCATTTTGGTTAAAGTAGGTTGTTTGTTAAATATAAGTACTTTAAATATGAACGTGACTTATAATCCATAACCCACTAGTGAGTTATGGATTATAACACACTAGTGTGTTATTTGATAGATTACTTGTCTAAAATAACATTAATAATGCCAGTCATAACTCATAACGGTCATGTGTTCGATAACAAATATTTTTATAATAAATAAGTAACTCGTTATATCTTCTAGTATTCCCTTGTAAAATTTAATCAAGATAACCGGTTAGGTGATATATTACTAGAAATTTACGTCGAACAGATTATTTTGGTATTTGGTAGAAAACTGCTAATGTCTAGCGACACTGCGACTAAAGTCGTTTCTGATTGTCCACAAATTTCAATTTAAAGGCTACATGTTATTTATAACTACTTCGGTAACCAACATTATAAACCTCATAATTATTAATAGAAGAAACTAGATTGTAATTAATAAAATTATTCAAGAAATTATTTCTAATAAATTGATGTTTGGAAAACACTATCCAGAACATACGAAATCCGCAATAAATGTCTGGTTTACTACTGTTAAGTAATGGAAATAATTAGAATATGATATTTAGGAAATTTAAAGAATATGCAGATACATTCCCAGTTTTAGATCTCCTGCTCGCGTTTTGGTTATTAATTCTTTTAGTTAGTTTTAAACTAGGCGGATTCAGAGCTTCTTCGAATTATAAAATTTTAAAATTTTTACAATGGCAATTTTAGACTTTGGGCCAGAATTTTGAAAATATTTTTTGTGAAAAGCAATAATGGTAGAATATTGTTAAGTAGGCATTTTTATATAAATACCACCTAAAGAGATTACTATCCTACGAGTCTTCTTCAAGAAAAACGTGTATTAAAGAAACTTTAGTTTATATCAACTAGATGGATTCAAACTTAATAAAGCCATTTGAGCTGCAATAAATTATATAACTTTGACACTCTTACAATGGCAATTTTAGACTTTGGACTAGAATGTTGGAAATATTTTTTTATGAAATGCAAGTAAGTTAGAATATTGTTAAGTAGGCTTTTTTATATAAAAATCACCTAATCAGATTTCAAAGCCTCCTACGAGCTTTCTTCAAGGAAAATTTGTATTAAAGAAAGTTTAGTTTGCATACAATTAGATGGATTTAGACGTTGTAAAGCCATTTGAGATCCTCCAAATTATAAAATTTTGACACTTTTACACTAGCAATTTTAGACTTTGGAGTAGAACTTTGGGAGTCTTTTTAATGAAAAACAAAAACGTTAAAATGTGATTAATAAGGTGTTTTTCATATGAAATATTCACAAGATTATTGAAATATGCATTCTTAACAGCCTGTTTTATTTGTAGTGTAGAATGCGCAATGAAGTCGGTATGTAAAATAGTAACAAATGCGCCTGAAAATAGGCATCTCGCATATAATACGAGCTTTTGTTGTAATCAAGCTTTAGACTACAGCTTAAGATCTATTAAAATATTACCATCGTAACGCACCCAGACATTATGGCTATTTTTACTTTCTCATATGAGGTACTCATATATGAGAGAGTATTGTCATCTGGTCGATTTTTCCAAATTGAGTTATTAGCATTTCTGAACGTTTTGAGGTCCCCTGAGTCCAAGAAATATGTTTTTGGAAAACCGTCTGTATGTATGTATGTGTGTATGTGTGTATGCCTGTGGTAGGATTTTCTCAAAAACAAAAAATCACAAACGGTCAAAACTTTGTATTTAGACTTGGTACTATACCACGACGTGAAAATAAGCTTTTCATTAAAATAGGCTAGGATAGAAGGGTAGTTTACTCGTGTCATTTTTCGGTTTTTTGAATTTTTCTCGAGATTTGATACAAGAATTTTTTTGATACTTTAAATATTTGGTGCACGATTAAATAGGTATAAAAAAGTTTTCTAAAGATTTTGGCTAAATCTTCTGTGAAGGGCACTTTAAACTTGGCAATTTTCGGTTTTTTCAATTTTTTTCGAAATCCACTATATGATTTTTTTTTAAACTTTCAATATTTATTCTACTATTGAATATGTATAAAAAAGTTTTCTAACGTTTTTGGCTAAATCTTCTGTGAAGGATACTTTATACTTGTCGAATTTGGGTTTTTTGTATTATTCTCGGAATTCGTTCCAAGAATTCTTTTTAAACTTTGAAAATTTATTGTGCAATTAAATATGTATAAAAAGGTTTGTAACGTTTTCGGCTAAATCTTCTGTGAAGAGCACTTTATACTTGTGGTTTTTCGATTTTTGAATTTTTTCAAAATTTGCTACAAGAATTTATTTTAAATTTAGAATATATATTCTACCATTGAATTAGTATCAAATAAACTTTTCTATCGTTTTTTGCAAAATCTTCTGTGAAAGTCACTTTGTATCATTCTTCAATTTTATGAATTTTTCCCAAAATTTGCTCCAAGAATTTTTATAACATTTTGAGTACCTATTCTACATTAGATATAATATATAAAAAAGTTTTGTAACGTTTTTGACTAAATCTACTGTGAGGAGTACTTCATAGGTACTTGTCGATTTTCGGTTTATTGCTTAAATTAACCCCTATATATATGAGAAAGTACTCTGATGAACACATCACGATTTTTTTATTTATAAATTATATATCTCAAATTGAAGGTATCCAGAAGGGTTAATTTTATGTTTCATACACACCTGCAGCCATGTACTAGTTACACATATTAAATAAATATGCGAAGCAGGTTTTAAATTTTATTCATAATAGAGTACTGGGTAATTGGGAAAAATTTTAAATGGCTCTCATTACATTTTTTGCTACAATCTTAAACAATATTTTTATTACTTCAACATTTCAATTGCGTGATGTAAAACAATTCAGTTCCCTATTTAATAACTATTTTCTTGTTATGACTAAACTGTCCGGTAACGCCATTTACATGATTACTTGATAAACCATCCAATTGAATTCTTTTATTTTACGTTTACGGTGGAATCATAACGACACGCAACGCGTGTCATTAATGACTCCATTAATATACGCAACATTTACATATTTGGAGGATGACATATTTACAATTGTCGAGAGGATCGACTGAACCGAAATATGTAGAATAAAACCTCTTAGAGACTAAATTAGATCAATGTTTTATTTTTTGGTATATAAAAGGGATATAAAAAGAATATAAAAACTCACTTTAAGACTTTTTTATGGAGTTATTCCTTAAGAGCGAACCTTCAAAGTCGGAGACGTGAGGCCGACATATTTTTTATTAAACTTATCTTTTTGTATAAGTAATATTTTATGAAAATTGTTACTTTTGGGTTTAATGTCAAAACGGATGGAATTTAGCAGTGTGCGTAGGTGTTTACCTCAACCACTAAAACAGCAAGAGATTTACTGAACTTCAGAGTTGGCAATGTATAGTGAGTAATTCATGAAAGAAAGCAGTCAGTCTTCAATGGAAAGAAACAAGTCATTTCATGAAAATAATGCATATGAAGTGGCTCTTTTCCATGGATTCTATATTGGTTGAAAATTTTTATCAATTCTAGAATATTCATTCAATGCATAAATATATACCAAAACCGGCTAGTAGATACTTAAGGCAATTGTTTTCCTTTCTTCACATCGATTTTACGTTCGCTGTAATATCCTATCATTACAATAAATATTCATCGATTGCATAAATAATAATCTACGCCATTATAGCAACTCAGTCGAATCAACCCAATGGATGATGGCATGGCAGCTTTTCATCGAGTCACAATGATAAACGCAACGATGGAAGCTTGTTAAAAACAGTGCCAATGATGTATTTCGTTAATGTTTGCATGTTGTATGAATATATAGTAACACAATGTTGATATTTATGTAATGTGACTGCTGTCGTCGGTCAATAAGATGAATGCCTTTATATTAGAAGCGAGTAGAATTGGTAAATTGGTTATTAGTAATTTTTTTTAAGTTGGTATATGAAAAAATAAGTAAAAGCAAATACTATGTATATCTCGGATATTACGAAATTTGTCGGTAAGTTACAGGTCGCATTTTTAAATGAATCACAACAAAATTTGGTACAAAAATCAGTTGGCCGAAAATCTCGGTGGAGTTCGTTAATGGGCCAAATAGGTCTAGCGGTTTCAAAATGGCGGCTTGTTATTTTCAAAAAAAAAATCAAAAAAATTTAATTTCGTGTCTGAGAGAAAAATGTTACTTAGGTTTTTTGTTGCCCTTATAGAGTCGAACGACTTTTGCTTAAAACATATCTTCGAGAAATGTACATAAAAAAACCTGAAACGTGTCGCGGGACACGCGTTAGGAACATTAGTTCCTTTTAATTAATAAGCAATATTTTTTAATTATTTCTTAATAAAACTTTGTAATGTTTAACGTGAAACAGCGACAGTAAGACGGGCATTGCATATAATACACAGTATTGTATCTATAAGCAAGGCAATGGAATATCGTTTCCTCTCCCCCCTCTCTCTCCCACTCACTCTCTCTCTCTCTCTCTTTCTCCCACTCTCCCTCACCCCCCCCCACTCTCTCCTCCACTCTCTCCCACTACCCCCTCCCCCCCCTCGAGCCACTGTTCATAGTACAGTCACTGCGGCTCGGCAGCGTTCGTAGCGGCTTGGCAGCGTTCGCTCCGGTAACGCTTTCCGGTAACGCATTCCATTTAACGGTCAGATTTTTTGCGGCGCGACCACCCTCGCTCCCCAATCCCTGGCAAAAGGAACTAAAGTTCCAAAAAGTTAGAAATTTTGACGTTTGCACCTCGTATACATTTTTTGACACATCGTGTCTGTTATATTACTCTATATCCTACCCATAAATCTACCTTTCAGCCTGGCATGCCATGGGGTTTTTTGAAATTTTTGTTGATTTCCCCTTTATACCTAATTTACTTACTGTTAATAACTTAATTATTCTCACAATTATTATAAATTCAACTTTCCGACCGGCACAGATTCACGTTCCACTTCAACCTTCAGGTAATTTCCAAAGATCACGTTACAAACACACTAACCAGTATCAGATTCTCAACTTTTCAGACGTCCATCACCTCCCTGAAAAAAATCTCTGAAGCCATCCGAGAGCCTTAATTATAAATTCTGATAAAATGTCTGGGGGTGAGCACACAAAAAACCGAAATGACGCAAAATCGATGCGTCACCCGTCCGAAACTTAAACAGGATTCTCATTCTAGCGAGATATTAATTTGTGAGAAAATGATCTTGTCGAAATATCGGCGAAAAATTGAAATATCCAATTTTGTTGCCGGTGAATTCATAAAATGGAATGTCTTAATTGTGTTCGACATAATTCCATTTGCGATTGGTAGGC
The DNA here is from genome assembly GCA_946251905.1 of Cryptocephalus moraei. Classification (NCBI taxonomy): domain Eukaryota; kingdom Metazoa; phylum Arthropoda; class Insecta; order Coleoptera; family Chrysomelidae; genus Cryptocephalus; species Cryptocephalus moraei. The sequence continues at coordinate 14,911,791 of OX276465.1, read as the reverse complement.
TACGTCTAACGTGAGAACCCGTTAATGCAATGATATTGGTTATAAATGAGGAATAAAAATTCCGGCAGCATCAATTGTAATATTCTCAACTGAAAAGCAAATAATTAAAATTATATTAGATATAGGTTTAATGAAATTTTGTTTTAGTTCGTAACTAATTAATTTATTTAATTTGCTTCCTTGTCGTTCCAGGTAAATTGTTAATTAAGTGTATACGTTCGTTAATATATTTTTTTTAAATTGGAATTACAGCACTGTATATTTAACTATTGACGGGAATTAACATAACAATTAAGTGAGTTGCTAATATCAATATCATGCGATATCATTTTTTCGTTTTCAGACTATATTTTCCCTAATTTTGTTGCAATAATGAATTTGAATTGAATTGAGTTGAATTGCAATAATTCTACGCTCATTTTGAAAAACTTGCAAATATCTCGATGAAAGCATTACGTTTGAAATGGAACTCATAACGAATTTAAAGGAATTCTGATGCTTTCAAAGACATAAAGGAATTTCTAAGGAAATGTAGGTGTTCTCATGGGTTAGGAGCAAACAGCTATATATAAGCTGTTTTCTTGTTCCCCAACAAATAAAACAAAGTGTTCATAAAAGTTTATCTATTCGTCCGACGTCTCGTCTGCTGTTGCAGACACAATCATGGATAATTTATAGGTCGTGGGTCTTTGTCGAAATGGTGAACAGATAGTAAAGTGACATTTCTTAACATACGAAGCAAGCTGTATATTTTATATGGATACGTGATGTCGTGATGATTTGACAATGGATGCAGAATTTACATCGATGTTATATTAAGATGCCATAATATTAATATATATAAGTAATAATAATAATAATGAACACATTAAAATTTCCCCCTTTATTCAAGTTCGGGTTATCCGAATCTAATCTTATCTAAGATCTCCATAAGGTCTTCAACTTACTGTTCAATTGAAATATTTATCATCAAAAGTATACCATCTACACATATCATCCATGATATTTTTGTTTCATTTGAGGGGGCAAGAAGAGAATATTTGTATACAAATTTCTATGGAACTTTTGACAATGAAATGATAACAATTTTATAAGATTTCCGTTATCTTACAGATAATAAGAAGTTTGAATTATAACGGTTTATGTGGTGTTACGGAGCTCCTATGTCACACATAATACGTAATCAGACTAATTTGTCGACTACTTTCAAAGAAATTATAAAGCAGATATAACATTTTCAACGAACTGGAGGAATTTGCAACCTGCGAATTTTTAAGAAGATGCAGTAATTTTAAGGAAGGCGTGTCATCTACAATTCTGCAACATCCAATCGTATGCTTTCAACCTAACATTTCTTTCTTTCCATTGCACTTCGTGACGTATTTTAGATAAGCTTCAAAGGAGCCACAATGGTGAATACGTGCATGAGGTGGAAAGTGTATAGCGATGAAGAACTGGTATTTGGATTATTCTTTTGTAGCCAAATCTGATAAATTAATGAAGAAATTTATCTAGGTTATGTATCGTGTCAGTGACATTCTATCGGTTTTCTTATTTCAGGTTTACAGCAGTTCCCGTTAAAAAACAGTCAGATGTATAATTTGGACTTAATGAGAATGGTAAAATAACAAAATTGATCTGCTCTAAACATCTTAAAGAAAATAATTTTGAGTAGAGGGGGAATAACAAAGCTGTCACAGATTCAAATCCAGTTTATTGACCCCACCCCTTCCCACTTCCTTTCCCCCTTAACATCAACCCTTCACCCCTTGACCTTAACTCTTAACCTTTACCCCTCAACCCTTTACCATCACCCTTCCTCTACCCCTGACCACTAACCTTTAGTCTCTAACTCATGACTCTTGAGCTTTTCTACCCCCACTCCTCTTTTAAAAATCAAAATATCTCAGTACAGACATAACATGGCCTATAATATTGTAACGTTTATTTTCTGATTTATTAACACTGTCCTAATTACTATACTACACACTACTTAATTTATCTTAGACTATTACTGAACTAATTTATACAACACACTTAACTACTTCCTAACTAATTAATTTATATCACTCTTAAATGTAATTTATTTCACTGGTCCATCTTTCGCCTTATTTATTCGCTTGCGGCTTTACGTCTAATCTCATCTCCGACGGCAAACCCGCTTATATACACCTCAATTTTATTCGCGATAATTTCAGGTCATTCCTTTCTCAAATAATGTTTACTTAGAAACGTCCAGAAAGGTATAGGAGGTCGGGAAGGTAATAAATCATTCCTTCTTTAATAAGATGTTGGCGGCAGGCTCGAGACGGTTTTTATTGCTCAATTGGCGTAGCGGCGTTCTTTTGAGTTAAGCCGCCGTCCGGTAAGAGTAAACACGTTTCGCGCTGCTGTTTACATTTCGCGTTACAATATGTAAAATGAGAAAAAATGCTTTAGATTTCGTTGACAAACCTAAAAGTATTTTTTAATGTTAAAAATATTGTTAATTTCAAGTAATTTCAGAGTTCAATATTTAAAGTAAGAATATGTTCATTTCTGATGTATTTAACTTTTCCAGCATTTTATGGATGGCGGTCCAGTTGACGGCCATATTTCATATTTAAATAAAGCTAATTGTAAAAAAGTATTTCACAGTTAAGATATACCATGAAACAACGAAATTGTTGAATATGTAGCAACAAAATAGGTTAAAATGCAAGTGGACAAAGCTAGTTTGGATGCATAATGAATAGACTATAAACTAAGAACACTAAGAACTAACACTATAAACACTATGAACAGCTGTTTTGTTGCCTATCTAAATTCGTCAACGGCGGTCATATATGCATCCCCTTTGCGTCGCACCCATGCCTATGTTGGCATGTATACAAGTATTAGTTTGTTATAATTTTTTGTATTGCTATTTGAATTTTCACAATTCACTTCGTTGCAAAAAGGAAATGTAGGTGATATTTCATTATACCTACAACCCTATGACAATCTCCTTTACCTGATGGAGGTTAAGAATTTTGCTACCATAAACAGTAACTTTCAATTGAGCACAATCGTAAAATGTGTAATGTTATAATGCCCGACCACTGGGCATTGTGGGCACTTGGGCTTGTAGTAATATGAAATTTGTGTGGCCCTTTAATCATGTCAAGTCCTAAAGGCGTTTCCCGCTTCGACCACCGCTGCTTAGCAAACATGAGCCAAGGGCACTCTAATTTGTAAATGTGCTTTACTCGTAATTGGAAGGTATTGAGTTCTGCCACGAGGACACATAGTGACTAGGTAGATGAGATCATTCTGTTCCCTTGGTGAAGGTAATAAAAGACTTTAAACGGTTACGTCGCCAATTGTATACATGTGAAAGGTGCTGGGTTCTGCCACGAGGATACATAGTGATTAGGTAGATGAGATCATGCTGTTCCTTAGTGAAGGTAATAAAAGACTTTAAACGGTGACGCCGCCAATTGTTTACATGTGGACGGTAGTGAGTTCTGCCACGAGGACACATAGTGATTAGGTAGATGAGATCATGCTGTTGCCTTGGTGAAGGTAATAAAAGACTTTAAACGGTGACGGCCCCAATTGTTTACATGTGGAAACCGTATTCTTTTCAGTCACTGTCTCCTGTGTATGTTTCGTGGCGGAACTCGCCTCCGCCCTTGTGGGCATTGTGCGCTTGACGCTACGTAAAGAACGGGACCTTTAAATTGAAAGAAAAGTGGAGAGCCCTTAGTACTTTTAAACTGTGAATAGAATCCGTTCTTTTAAGTGAAGTAAATAAACTTTTAAACCGATCCCCTTTCATTTCCCGTTAAGGGTCGCTCTCCTTTGAGATTTCGGACAATCTCCCGAAGTCCGTGTCATAGAGTTTGTTTTCTTTTATCGATTCGCTCGCCGAACGGTCGAACTTTTCTAATAAAATGTTAATTTCGGCCCACCATTTCGCACTTTTAATTACGGAGGGAGGAACGAGAGGGCTGCTCCCCTTTTTTATGACGGGACCTGCGACAATTACGCTTCGTTAACGAAAAAGTTAAATCTCGTCCCCCGCAATATACGAAATAACGGACGAATCAATAACAGTTACCGAATAACATTTCCGTTTACTGCGACGTACGCGATTCCGACGGCATTAAACTAATCTAAAATCGACATTAGCCGTTTAAAATCGAATAACTGCCGGGGGGGCGATAGCCGTTGTTTTTTATCGACTACTAAGTCCCGAGATTTCGACTCGATGCGACGACGACGTGGAGAGGAGGGCGGCGGTAATGCGTTCACAGGGGAGGAAAAAATTTAAACCCCTTTTTCTCTTATCGCATTACAGGTCCGATAGCTCTTCCCGTGGTTAGCAGGAGGGCGAGGAGCTACGAGAGCAGGAGGGGCAAGGACGCGGGCGGCAACTCCCTCAAATCTTCCGGCGGAGGGGGCTCGGCCTTCCTCACGGAGAACTCCACGGAGGTCGTCGCCCAGATCGGCGGTACCGCCAAGCTTCCCTGCATCGTGCGAAAATTCAACAGCGGAATGGTAAGCCGTGGAAGTTTCACGTTGAAATCGGTCCCTTGCTATTTACGTAGCAGGAATACAACAGTAGTTTAAAGTACAAGTTGCAGAAGACTTCATAACCACGGACTCGGGCTTGGAATATCTTCTGCGACGAGTACTTTACGACATTTTCTATGTTCCGGCTTCTATTTCATTTTTATTTATGTTTAAATCAATATCTGGGGATTTTTTTAATCGTGACATTTAAGTTGGTATTACTGCTATCTCCTAGACATCTGTCAATTTTCACACCATTTTCAAATTTAATTTAATGGATTTAACTCAGATCCAAATCATGTCTCAAGAATCCGAAGTACAAGAGGGTGTTTCTTTAACTCCACCGCAACTACAAAGAAGTAGATTCAAATGCAGTAAGGAATTTGCTACCTGATAAGTCTAGAGACGCATATGAAAAAGTTTACGATAACTTTGTGAAATGGTAGAAACGGAGAGCTTATAGTCAACACTTGCATCCCTATCCCATCGACGCGGCGGCCATATTTATTTTTAATTTTGTTTTGACAGACATCAGACATCATCATCATCATCATCATCATCCAGCCTTTTTCAGGTCCACTGTTGGACATAGGCCTCCCCTAGTTTTCTCCATTCGTCTCTGCTCCTGGCTGATTGTAACCAGTTTGTGACAACTCTCTTTATATCGTCCGTCCAGCGCGTTGGTGGTCTGCCTCTGCTGCGCTTGTCTAGTCTGGGTCTCCATTCTAGGAGTTTGCGAGTCCATCTAGAATCGAGCGATATGACCCGCCCGGTTCCATTTTAGTTTGGCTATACGAACTATTACGTCGGTAACTCCCGTTCTTCTCCTAACATCTTCGTTGCTCACTCTATTTCTAAGGGTTATCCCGAGCATTGATCTTTCCATACGTCTCTGTGTTACCTGCAGCTTTGAGGCTGATTTTTTAGTAAGGGTTGATGTTTCCATCCCGTATGTCATCACCGGAAGTACGCATTGATCAAAGACTTATCGCTTCATGCTTATTGGGATGTTGCTCTTAAACACATCTCTTAAAGCACCATATGCTGCCCATGCCAGCGTTATTCTCCTCCTCGTCTCGCAGGTTTGATTGTCTCTATCTATTCTGATTTCGTGTCCTAGATATACTTATTTTTTACAAGTTCCACACATTGGTCTGATATATAGAGTTCCTCACTTGGGACGAGATTGGTCATATATTTTGTTTTTTTAAAATTTATTTTAAGACCGATTTTTGAACATCAGACAGCATTAGGGAACATCTTGTTACCAACCCAACAAAAAAAAAAATACCAAAAACAATGCTTTAATAAGTCTCATTAAAGCACAGTTTTCGGCCATTTTAGTGCTAGAATAGCTGTCATTTTAGTGCCGGAACACAGAAATACTCATAAGTAGAAAACATGACGTGATGTACAATCAACTCCTTACAATGATGATACATGCTTTTTCCGATGACGAATGGGTTCACCTTTTTACCTTCCATGTTTACACGGAACAAAATTGTAATTCGTATTTTGAAGATTTTCGTCCAAGACACTTATCATTTTTCAAGGCATGTGTCTTAGTTGGCAAAACACGATAATAGAGGCCCGTCTCGTCTGCATTGTACACATCCTTTGGGACGTTTCGAACATTACGTTTGGAACATCTTCAAGCAGATGTTCCAAATTGTCAAAGTAAAATTCCATACATTAGTAATACCAAAGACAAATACGGTTGTATTATTATACATTATCCGTATTGTCTTTGGTAATACATCCCCATTCCGAAACCATTTATAACATTAGATAATCACAACAACAAGTCAACAAAATTATAATATGAACTGAAACACAGCACTTATGATTAACTATACATCTATATGTCCACATTCATTCATGTCCACGATGACGGTACTACGATCTTAATTTAAAATTTTCCAATTTCTTAAATTGTAGGAACGTCTATATCATAATCAGTATCAGTAAAAGTAGGAACAAGGAGATCTCTTAGTCTCTAAACATCGACAACTTGGGTAACTAAAATATATGATTCCAATTAATCAAGAGCGAAGAAAAGTAACTTTTATTTTATCATAATTATTTACAGATTATGATAAGTTGTCAACCAATTACCCTTAATAAATTGACTTTCTCTCAATTTGTGATAATGTGTGTAATAATTTACTGTTTACTAATTATGGTTGTTACTATATTTGATGACTATTTTGGGTAATTATTGGAGAATATTTTTTGAGACTGAGTTATATCCTTGAAAATAATTTCATTAATAATTAATAATAATCACATTCGTAACTCACTATAGAGAGTTTTTTGCAGTCGAAAGTGTGATACATAAGTATCGCATGTTTCACTAGACCTTAATGTAGCGGATTTCATTCTTATTATAGTTTGTTTGTGTTGTTGTAATCCCCTTTATATATTTTGTATAATGTACTTTCACCATTGTCACCTATTCCGATAAGCAATGAATACACGTATACCACATTACTCAAATATTATATAAAGTATCATTTATGGTAATCAAGATATACCATGCCGGTTTGATGTTCCATTGTTCCAGTAATCTAATAGTAATCTAAATAATTCTTTCCAAAGCAGCACGTTATGGGAACTTAAAGAATAGGGTGTTATTAATATTGGATGTTAGTAAATTGTTCTTGTGAATATTTGTTAATCGAAGATGGTTTTGTAAATTGGTGAATCTATTTGACATGGTGTGGGAGATAAATTTTACAGGATGTCCATTGTTTATATGAGTTTCATTGATTAGTTTTATATTTTATCTCCAATATGATTCATCAGATAGTAATATTGCTTTATCTACTATGTTTTTAAATTTTGCCGAAAACGCCAACGATGTCTCATATTTTTAACAGATTGGTGTCAAACGATAAGGGCAGTTCGTTAAACCAAACAGAACCTTCCTTAACTTAACTTTTTTGACTTAAGAAATTTTTACAAAAAATAAACGACTCTTCTTCAGTAACTGCAAATACTCGTAAGCATTAAGGGCGGTCAGTAGAAGACGTGGAGCTTCAAAGAGACATGTCGAATTACCGTTTAATTGTAAATTCGTAAGTTCCTCATTTTGGGCCTAATCAGAGAGAAAGGATCCCTTGAGTTGTTTTGAGATTTTGTCAAAAATTTTTGAACGACATTAGGAGATACCCAGAAGCCAAAACCAAATTCATATAGAGAAAATGTACCACTCTCGCTTTGTAATTCTAAGTGGCCCACCGTTCCACAAATCTTTCAAAATTTGCTGAAAGTAGTAAACTCGATCACAAAGTTCCAAAGGACTATATCGACTTAATATACTATACAGGGTGTTAGGGGTTTGACTGCCTTTATTTTAACAGGCGAGAGTATTGGCCAAAATAAACAAAAAAACCTTATATAACAGGCGTCCTAAAACCAACAGTTTTCTAGAAAAAAATTAGCAAATTTCTAATTTTAAGGTGTAAAAATTCAGTTTTATTAAAGAATCTAAAATAATTTTGTAGATGAAATGACCATATGATGTATTGTTTTAATGTATTTATGTTTAATTTTTAACAAAACAATTTTTTCTTTAAAGAATAAAAAAAAATATTTCCAATCAACACAACTCGATAAAATGGCTATGATGTGGTGTGGCAACATCGCGAATTAATCGCACGCGTCGCGAAGCATTGCCCTCGCACAGCTGTTTACATGTATACGTATCTTTCCTTGTCGGTGTTGCCAAGTTGTGGTGAAATGCCTTGATAAAATAACTCGACTTTTCTCAAAAACGGTTGGTTTTAGGACCCCCGTTATATAAGGTTTTTTGTTTGTTTTGATGAATACTATCACCTATTAAAATAAAGGCAGTCAAACCCCTAACACCCTGTATATATCGACTATATAAAATTTATTTTTTTTGTGTCTTTGCGAGTGCCAGACCCCACGTATATCAGTGTTAACAAATGAGAAACAATAATCAAACACAAAAACTAATTCAATTTTCAGCACTGTTAAAAAAATAATTAATAAGTTGATAAGTACTAACAATCTACACACACCCACTCAGTTACTTATTGAATTTGTTTGACGAACCTATGAATAACTGTATTAAATTCCGTTTGAAACACTACACAGCTTTTAATCGATGCGGATGCTAAACCACTTGATGTTAACGACAACATTGCAGACAAATGTATGGATTATTAAATAGTTGGGATTAATGGTTTCAGATAAATCCAATAGTCGTCGACACATTAATACTGGGATATTACAGGGAAAAATAGCGATACATACATCGAAATCTACAGGGTGGTTGTTAATTGCTATGGAGCAACAGTTGTTTCGATCATTCAATGTTAAGATGTAGGAAAATTAGAATAAATTGTCATCCACCCATTAAAATAGCAATTAAATATCACAAAATATCAGCAAAAGTTTCTATTGGGTCATCAACGTTATATCTCGACGTTGTCAATTACGTAAATTACCCAGTAACCCTTTCAATAAACCGAGATTGTAAAAGTAAATTCCTATATCGGTTTTGTTATTATTTATTAAAACGGACGTCGCTCCAGTTCACTGGGATTGTGTATGATTGTGTGTCGGATTGGTATGACAGTAAAATAGAGTAGGTTTGTCAAATTAGACGTGATGTGTGGAATTACTTGAAAGGTTTATTTTTAACAAATCCGGTAAAGGGTCAAGTACAAAATGAGTCATTTTAGCAGGAAATGTTTTGAGCTAATTAACCATTTTCCAACGTTAACGTATTCAATAACTTTTGCGAGAGAAAGTAATGGTGGCATAATATGCAGAGTATCAAAATGAGTGCAGAGTAGATAAATATGTATTGAATAGCGCCTAAACTTTTTTCATTATTAAGTACTCGTCTGAGGTCAAAACTGAAAGTTGTTCTTGTAATAAAAAAATATTTTTCTAATTTTGTTAATTTAGAGAAGTGGGAGTTCACTTTTCCACAAATATTTGAAATACAAGAAAAATACTGGGGTTGATGAGTTCAAACTGGGTAACAGTATGACATAGGGGTAACATATATTGACCTAACTTGAAAGTTTTATTTGTAAATTAGAGACTCGAATTTTTGTGCCTAAATTGGCTTTTCCCTTATGTGTTATTTCAAGAGTTTGTCAAAAATCTGAAACACCTCAGACGTTAACAATTTTCGTACCAAACAATAAGGGAGGCTTATTAAAACCACAACTAAAAGCCTCTGTTGCAAGAAAAAGTTGCTTCTTTATTTACGTTAATTTCGACAAATATTTCAAACAATGAGAAATTATTGGAGCTGATGAGTTTATGTAGTGTAACAGAGCTCAAAAGAGATCTATCTATCCTGAATGTTTTATTTGTGAATTATAAAGTTAAGTTTGTGAACCTAAGTATCTTTTGTGATATTTCGACACATTTTCAAAAATCTGAACCGTCTCAGTTATAACAATTTTGGTGCTAATCAATTGGGGGAGCTTTCTGAAGCCAAAATTCATTGTCTTCTTGCATGAAATATTTAGTTTTCTATTTATGTTAAGTTAAAGAAATGGGAATTCACCTTTCCACAAACAATTTGAATTCTGGAAAAATACTGGGACTGACGGTTTAAGCTATGCAACACAGATCAAAAGAGACGTATTGACCTACCCTATAAGTTTTATTTATAAATTAGATAGTTCATTTTTTGAGTCTAAATGGAACGAAGGTTTTTCCCTTGTGGAATATCGACACTGCCAAACATCTGAACTACCTTAGATGTCTATATTTTGGTGTCAACTGTAAGGGGAGCTTTCTGAAGGCAAAACTAGTATAAAATGACCCACAGACTTAAAAGTGCCTGCTATGAAAATTCTATTTCTTTTTCTGAATTAGAAAGTTCAATTTTTGAACAGAAATAGAAAGAAGGTTTTCCACGTGCGACATTTCGACACCTTCCTAAAAATCTGAACCGATTTAGAAGTTTACTATTTTGCAGTCAACCAATAAGGGAAGCTTCCTGATACCAAATCTGTATCACTGCATTGCAAATACCCTAGTAACACATGTACGTCCACTGAACATCCAATGGACGTTCGGCTAGGTCCAGGGAGTACGTCCGATGGACGTCCATATGACGATACGAGTTCACAGATTTGGACGTCCAATGAACGTCCAGAATTAGTCCATTCTCGGTCCATCTTACGTCCATTTAACGTCCAAAATAGGTCCATTCTTGATCCATTTTACGTCCATCGGACGTCCAGAATAGGACCATTTTAGATCCAGAATAGGTCCGTTTTAGGTATATTATAGATCCATATTACGTCCATTGGACGTCCAGAATATGTCCGGTTTAGATCTAGAATAGGTCCATTCTAGGTCCCATCTAGGGCCCAAAGGGAGTGCTCTGGTTGGGGGTGTAGCTAGGTAGAGACTAAAAAGAAGACATGGCAACACGGACAATATTTATTTAAACATTAAATATTATAGGGGAGAAAACATTGACAAATGGCAAAAAATAAGGATTAGAGGGTAAAGAGAATATAAAAGTGGAAGAAGTGGTTGCTTACTGTGGTTTAACGAAGGGCAGTAGGCGCGAGGCTCCTCCAATTAGCGTCATGTCGAAGGGCGGACTCTCAGACGGGCAGCGTGACGGGGTACTCGTTGACTGATGTCCCGATCGATTGAATTGATCCTTATAAATACTTACTGTTTGTTGACAAACGTGCCCGCTGCCTGTCCGCGAGTCACGTATCGTCCTTCGGTTTTAGGTCACCTCCGTGCTGATTTAGCTTGGGTGGTGACCCAGTTGCGCTAATTGGGGCCGTATCGCGACAATATATTATGTAGTTACTACTCAGTTTTTATCAGCTTTTTGGTATATAGGGGTGATAAAACAAATTTACTAATTAAAGCTTGACAATAAAAGTTTAAAGTAACATATGATTTTATATGTTTAGCATAAAATTTCACGTTTCACATGTTTCTCAGTAACTGTAACATTTTCCTCAGTCATTTCAGGCTTAGTGATTTCATCCATACAATCGAGATTCCGCAGACAATGTGCACACTAATCGAGTTACTTAATATGTATGTAAATTATCACCAATATTTCCATTTAATCATTGCACACGATGACATAGTAAGGCGTCGCCGACGTTGCATACGTATCTCGATGCAAATCCCATTCGATAACTTTCCATCGACGAGCCGTTACTATCCGGCCATTACGAAACTTCCCACAGGATTATTGCGAAGCAATTATATTCAATTATCTGAGAATCTCAATCTATTAAGCCGTTATAAGTTTTCGGGATTAGTCAACGCCGCCGTTAATTCGCAAATCCGGGCGGTTACGATCGAATCCGAGTTTCAACCGTGTGTATCGCTCGATTTCGCAGGTCTCCTGGATAAGGAAGAAGGACTCGCCGCCGACGATCCTGACGGTGGGCGTCGCGACGTACATCGCCGACGACAGGTTCCTGGTCGAGCACGCGAGGCATCTGCAGAACTGGGGACTCGTGATTAAGCACGTCAGACAGGAGGACGCCGGGCTGTACGAGTGCCAGCTATCGACCTATCCGACCACCAGCATATTCCTCTACCTCAGAGTTACAGGTAGGCAGACAACATAGCGAGTTTCGTTCGAATTACATATTGAAACGCATGCATTTTCGTACTTTCTTATTTAAATCTTAGAAGTTCGTCGAAATGAAGTATCAACATCTGATTATAGCTGTTTAATTGAGTAAGTCACATAACCAAAACACATATTCCAAAAATTCGTAATGCTGTAATCTACACATATACCCAAAATACTAAAATACTGAAGAGTGCGCAAAGTAATAGCAGAAACACAATTTACTAAAGTCTGTTTTTAATTAATGAGGAGATCGATCGATAGAAACGTTTCGAATTAAAGGCCTTTAGGTGGGGAAAATACCCCTCACTTAGCGCTAATCACCACACATGATTGTAGGCGGAGAGGTCCTTAGAATCTCCACGTCACCGCACGGCTCGGTAAAAGTCGCCGGATGGCGAATGTCGTCCGGGTGGATCGAGGTGGATCGCCCTGTAAGTAGGCGCTCGCAGAGGCTGGCTCGACGAAAGGCGGATTGCCCTTGCCGCCGTAAACCGCGACACTCTTAGTGGGCGATTTGAGCAGTTTCTCAATCTGATAGGCACTCCAAATCAACGCACTGATTTAACACTGATTCTACTCTAACACATTACCCATCAAATTATTAGGGTTCGTTAATTAAAAGTTTGTGAACGGAACTGTTAAATGCGGCTTCGATGCCTAAACTGACCAGGCCAATACACAAACTAATTCACCAAAACCAACCAAATTTGAAACTAACCTTAGGTAAACTCAAAATTGGGCAGCCGACCCTAGCGCGTACGGCTGTCAGGCCTCCTCGAAGTCAGAAGCCAAGTCTTTTTCTCTTCTCACTTTTCTCCATCTCTCCCACTTATCCCCGAAAATAAAATTTCAAGTTCCCTTTCTCCTAATTTCCAGCCTATCCTCGACCGGTTTCATATCAACGGGGCGTTAACAATATCCCTCTCTTCACATGCTCTTTTCATGATCGTAGCACGTGGTCAACCGTTTCCGAATTCCCAGAATACCAATTATCCTAAAGTAAATATTGCGAAAGAACCTCCATGAGATTGTAAGTAGCGACACGAAGGCGCGTCTTCCTGGCAAAAAATGGTCTACACATCTTAAGTAAATAATCTCGGGCTTAGCTTCAAAGTTCGGTTGCGAAACGAAAATTCAAACCGCTTGTAAAACCTAACCAAATTGACTGAGAGAAAATCGTAACGTAACAATATCCTTTTCGTCACGGAAAAATATTGTAAATCCTCATTGTAATGAAGCATATTTTTGGGAGTTGAGGGTAGACCACACACCGTACATATAACCGCGAAATCAGACCTATCCCAGATAGATGGCGGTCGATAAGGCTATGTTCGATCTACCAATGCTTAATTATCCAGATGAAACTCGAGTAGGCATATTTCCCCCATCAAATCGTTCTGTACCTGAGTTAATCCAAGGTTAACCAACACTCGTTTGTGACGAGCCGTACGTTATTCGTATTTAACCGTTGTGTCTGATATCTGTTTCCGTTCTACCGACCGATATATGTAATTGTGAAACGTTACCGACCGCTAGATTTAAGACCGTCCGACTTTTGTCTTGTATGTAAGTGTGAGCGTCACAGTCGTTATATTTAAACCGATATTTTTTGCGTTTTTCCTCAATATATTTTTAAGTGGGCCGAAAAACGGTATCCTATCAAAAGTTGTAGAAAATTTAAAGTTAACCAAAATAGCTTTTTGCAAAATTTCCATATATTAAACGGATTGCTCGCAAATTGCGAAAACAACGCCAAAAAATATCAATTTTTCAGACACAAATTCTAAGATGAACATTTCGGAATTTCGCAAAACTCAGAAATTATTTTTCCAAGTTTGTTGATATTTCTCCATAGTCATCATATCCAGAAATCAGCGACAATGAGCCAGAAGAACAGGCAGGTTTTCTAGCTGGTCGATCGACTTTTGATAATGTTCTCACCGTAAATGGTTCCAACGAAACCGGGACACCCACGTAGCTCTAATAGATCTATAAAAAGGAGTACTGTAATATACCTATTTCCAGATATGGAGGAAAATGGAAAACATGGCGGTAAACCCAATCTTGATTCAGGCTACTCAAAAATATTGTGAGCAGAACTAAGCAAAAATTAAAGTAGGAACTAATGTGTCCAACTCCTTCGAAACAACAAAATAAGTAGAATGTTTGGAATATTAGAAATATTATCAAGCCTGTTTATATTTTACAAACATATTTGCTTGTTGTTCTAATTACACAGTTTAATATTTTAACGGAAAATACGGTTCAACTGTTTCCTATTGACCGTTGTTAATTTATAATACGGTACATTAACACGAATGTGCCCAGCCATTATAAAAACAGGCAATTTCGAAATTAGGGCGGTAATTAAACATGAAAGGAATGTGTAACAATGGGAATTTACAAAATCAGATTAGGACTGAATTGAGGTAAAAATTTTCTTGAATTAATAATTGGGTGTGCTTAATTATGAATTAAGGTTGTTAACAAAAGAAGCCATACATTTAATGTGAACTTATTTTAGTAAAATAATTTTTGTAGTTCAACCTTCATTCGTATTTTCAAAAATATTCTTTGAGCGATATTATCGTTTCCACTTTCTCCTATTCTCATTACAAGAACCTCCGCAAAGGAAAATGGTTTTTAAATGAAACTGATCTACTCGAGCGTAAAATATAAACTGTTATTACCTAACCATCATTTGCATGGACGTGAAAAAGGAGACTTTGTTTTCATTTATTTCCAGCATCGCAATTTTATACAAAAATAATAAAATTCGAAAAGGTATTTTCTTTTACGTCCGTCTGCGGTTTTAAAATATTCAGTTATTTATGCAGAACGAAAGTAGGTTGGTTTTTGAAATAAAAAATGGAAAATATATTTTCCTACAAGCTTAGGCCAAGATATTTTCTGCATTTTAAGAATTAGTATAATAAATCCAAATTGAAATTGATGTATGTTTTAAAAGAGAAGTGTTGAAATCAGGGGTTATTGGAAACTAAATGAACATTTTAAAAACATAAGTTTCGAATGACAAATTGTTAAATCAATATATACAGCGAAATACATCAAGATTTTCTTTAAATGAAAAAGTCTGCATCGGACCAGACGGTGGAAGTGAAACTTCTTTAGCCATACGCACACACACAGACAGACAGGCTATGTAAATGTAATATAAGACAATTTTTTTTGCTGCCGCAACGCTTGCACCGGCCCGCTCGAGTCCGCGGAAAGTCTCGGCTCAGGTGATCTCCCACCTGCTGGCAGTTGTAGCATCAAACGCTTTCCATTGCCCTGTTCCGGGGAAGTGCTATAGACGCCATAAGCACTCGCTCTTAGCTCTGCCGGCAATCTAGCAATAATGCAGGAGACAGCATTTCGCTGGTCACGCCGACTCTCCCGAACAACGCCAGCTTCGCATGGTAGTAGGTGGTCATTGGCTCGCTGGCCAACTTTTCCCATCTCATCATCTCCGCCATCATCCCATGGAAATCTCGCTGCCTAGGGAACGCCGCCCCTAACATGGCTCGTTACTTTGCCCATGGTCGATCGTAGTTATCGAGACGCTGATGCCAGAACTTCGTCGTCCCTCTGCCAACCGCGCCTGCAACAGAGTGCTCTTCTCTAAATCTGTCCAGTCGTAGATCGCCCCCAAGTTGATCAATCTTAGAGAGCCATCGCTCCACACCACTCTCCGGGCTTCTGGGGTCGAACACTTCCACCACCTTCATCGCCAAAGACGGTCGAAGTCGAGCACTCGCCTGCTCCACTCCGGAGTCCTCGCTGCGGTTCGATCCGAACATTGTTGTCTGCCCCGACACGTTCAGAGCAACAATGGTCGCTTGTTGCCTTGCCGCTTCCTCTGTTGCTGGAGTCCTCCCACGACCGCCTTCACGATGGTCTCCACAGATTCGCGCGTACGCTGCCTCGAGCCCGTTCGTATTGTGTTCGACTTCGAGAATTACCACCCATTCGCCGCGGACCAGTCTCCGTGCGCCGTGGGCTTTCATCTCTTCCGGTGTCTCCATGTTCTCATCTGAGGTGAGGTGAGGCACGACGCCTCCTCACTTTTCTCTATGTCCATGTCACGTGATTAAACAATACAGCTCACCGTTTTGTCGCCGCTCGAAGTTATTGTTTCTCGCCGTTTGAAGTTAGGTTAGGTGTCAGCTGTCCAAAATTCTCGACGCTCTCCGGTGTTGCCACGTTGATCTCGCTAGTAGCACACGGAAACGATTTGGCGATCGGCTCGGTTCGCGGGCGCAATGGAAGAGGTACACTTTACGCGCATTCTGGCAACACGGCTTTGTCCTCGGATTACTTATCACGCGTGACGCGGTTTCTCGACCAACACCCCATCCCAATGTATACAACGTGCGCAAAGAAGTTTCACTTCAAAAGACAATAATATTACACCTTAGTTGTTTTTAACGTAGTAACCCTTATTATTTAACACGGAATTCATTTATAATCAAATAGCTTTTGACTAAAATTGAAAACCAATTTAATTTTTTAAATTATCCCAGTAATTCGTCTCTATCTGAACAAATAATTTACCCATATATATCAACAAGGTATTAATTTAACCATTTTTTGGAAAGAAGTCTTATGTTACAAAATACAGTCTTACAAGTTACAGTCTTATTAAGTTGTCAAGTTACAGTCTTATGTTAAATGAAATTTACTTGTCATATTTTCCATGATGAAATAGACAATTTGAGTAGTACTAGTCTAATGACCATCGATATAGCTGTCTTGAGTAAGGGTTTAAAATAAAATATCCTTCCCGTTTAAATAAATATAATTTTAACGACAAAACATTATCTGTTGAGTCAGACCTTACCATAATATCCTTAAATTTTACCCTTTCTCCCCTATCGTCCAATCATATAATTAACTTAACCTTAAAAGAATGTGCTAATTACTAAAAGCCTTTTAATGGATATGAGGTTTAGTAATTAGTAGCTAATGATTTTAAATGAACTTGATGGTATTGACAAATAAACATTCTCTCAAGGAACTGTATTGTGTTATATATATTAATCCATTAAATATGTATTTGAATAGGTACAATCATCGTTTATAAGAAATTGAAAACCAGTTTAAAGTTATACAATTTAATACATTCTGTTATTTATGTATGAACCCTTCCATTCAGAGATTATACTGTTTTCAAAAATCCATAGAACAAGTTGTTCTATAAAAATTGTGGTTGCCTTTTGTAATTCTCCCATTCAGAAAATTTTCAACATCATGTTAAATACGGATGACTGATTTTACACACCCATACTCCATTAAAAACTCCAGAATTGGCTAAGAACTTATTAAAGTTACACATTCCAAGTGATGCTATCGTGTTTTCCAGAGACGCAGTTAACTTGTTCCCAAGTATTTTACCGGAACATTTCATTACGCTTATTTGAAAATTACTCTTTGAGAATTATGTTCCTACTTGTCTCGCTTTAATTCTTTTAAATATTGTAGACGGTAGCTTTCATTAAAGTCTTTTTCAGTTTGATGAGAAATTTTATTTACATAAAAGAGGTTTGATCTATTTGCAATTGTCTGTGTGCAATTAGAAAGTTAATGCATTCTTTGGAGATGGCTTCCTTTAATAATCCCAAATGTAATGCAAAAATATTACTAAAGTTATGTTGGTGGCTACTTCAATTTACAGGGTTTAATAATGATGGCTTTTAATTTTTCCATTACCTAAATTGCTATTCCTTTAGAATCAAATTCGAAACTATCTACAACATTCCTTTCTTAGATCTATTAATTTCAAAGACAATTACCAACACTTTTACATTTGAGATGTAAATAATGAAGACTGCTACTATTGTGTTTTAGTAGGGAAGCTTACTAAATATAATCAGGTAATTAATCAGTTATAGGACGGAAGGTTATCATCTGGTCTATTGGTTGAGCAGAGTTCTGATTTGGTTTGGACGTAACATGGCATTCCAAGTCTGCTGATCGATTTGGAAGACTTCACCACCAAACCACCCGTCGACTACATTGAACTCACCAACCAGAGTCAAATGATCGACTCTGGTTAACATCTGGTCGACTGGTTGAGCACAATTCTGATTCGGTTTGAACATACTATGGCACTCCAAGTCTGCTGAACGACTTGGAAGGCTTCACCACCAAACCACCCATCGACCACATTGAATTCACCAACCAGAGTCAAGTGGTCGAATCTGGTTAACATCTGGTCTACTGGTTGAACAAAGTTCAGATTTGGTTTGAACGTTCAATATTACATTGCAAGACTGCTGAACGACTTTGAAAGCTTCACCACCAAACCACCCACCGACCACATTGAATTCACCAACCAGAGTCAAATGGTCCACTCTGGTTAACATCTGGTCCACTGGTTGAGCACAATTCTGATTTGGTTTGAACATACCATGGCATTCCAAGTCTGCTGAACGACTTGGAAGGTTTCACCACCAAACCACCCGTCGGCTACATTGAATTCACCAACCAGAGTCAAGTGGTCGACTCTGGTTAACATCTGCTCTACTGGTTGAACAAAGTTCAGATTTGGTTTCAACGTTCAATATTACATTGCAAGACTGCTGAACGACTTTGAAAGCTTCACCACCAAACCACCCGTCGACTACATTGAACTCACCAACCAGAGTCAAATGGTCGACTCTGGTTAACATCTGGTCGACTGGTTGAGCACAATTCTGATTTGGTTTGAACATACCATGGCATTCCAAGTCTGCTGAACGACTTGGAAGGTTTCAGCACCAAACCACCCGTCGACCACATTGAATTCACCAACCAGAGTCAAATGGTCCACTCTGGTTAACATCTGGTCCACTGGTTGAGCACAATTCTGATTTGGTTTGAACATACCATGGCATTCCAAGTCTGCTGAACGACTTGGAAGGCTTCACCACAAAACCACCCCTCGACCACATTGAATTCACCAACCAGAGTCAAGTGGTCGACTCTGGTTAACATCTGGTCCACTGGTAGAGCACAATTCTGATTTGGTTTGAACATACCATGGCATTCCAAGTCTGCCGAACGACTTGGAAGGCTTCACCACCAAACCACCCGTCGGCTACATTGAACTCACCAACCAGAGTCAAGTGGTCGACTCTGATTAACATCTGGTCTACTGGTTGAACAAAGTGCAGATTTGGTTTGAACGTTCAATATTACATTGCAAGACTGCTGAACGACTTTGAAAGATTCATCACCAAACCACCCGTCGACTACATTGAACTCACCAACCAGAGTCAAATGGTCAAATTTATAAATTAAATTAAAAAGTTATGGATAAATAATATTCTAATCTTTTTTTATAAATTCCTCTTAACATTTAATGCCACTCATAAGAAAATTGATAATATGAATTTCAGGATCTTATCGCATTTTCTCCATACTTTTCCATTTTCGGAAAATTGGTAATTGTTATTTAAATATATCATGAATAAGGTAAAGGAGGTTTTCATAGATTGAACACTTGGGTTTAAATTAACGAATTTCCCGGCGCCTTGATGGTAAACACCCCATTTTCTAGAATTTGCTTAATGTTATTTATTAATGATCATTAATGAGAATGGTGTGATGGATAAATTACTTAATTGAGGATCGTGCAAACTATATTTCAATAATGTTTTTAATTCGAATGTGTAGCGATTGCAAATGTTTAACACATCACTTTTGAGTTAATATTGATGATATGCGAGAGCATGTTAGTAATGTATGAATTGTGTTCGTTGATGGAGTGGAAATTAAGGTTTGTTGTACATTTAGTTTTGTATAAATTTTTCATTTTTCTTTTGTTTCATTAGGTTATTTAGTATTTAGGTTATAAAATGCAAATACAATGCACTCTCTTGGCGAAGACTTCCTTCTCCCTTCTTTGTTATTAACATGATGGAAGAAATGAGAACTGCACTACGTTGTATATAATATGAATGCTTGCAAATATTCGTGATCTGAATTTCCGATTCCGATTGGTCGTTTACGCTTTTCATGAAGATAATTGCGTCCAATTTAAAATTCCCAGTGGTGAAAAATCGAAAATTTAACGAACGCGGAATCCTGACGACGGGGCGACGTGAATCGATGCCGTATATTTAGCGACGTCCTATTAATTCCGAAGATTAAATTCGGCCTTTATTCCACAACAATATAATTGAGTCCTGCTCCTTTCGGAGGCAGCGTCTCCTTTACTAAATTAGGAAAATATACGCTAGGCTAGCTCTCATCCGCCTCCACGTAACTTTGACGCCATTAACTTGCGGGACACCTACTTAATGAAATATTCACCATATTCGGGTTGACGCGTGAACGCCTTCCCCGTCATCGACGCCTGGTTGAGTAGAAATAATAAAATTCACTTTATTCCGAGGTTCCGCCTTCGCCTCATAAAAAATGAAAGTTAGAGAAAGTTGGGGATAAAGAAACTAAGGTCGTATCCCACCGAAACCGCATATATTATCAAGTTTTTCTCCCCCTGTATGTGCGCCCATATTTATCAGCTTAGGTCACAGGTGGGTCCTATAAGCATATCGGTTAAGACACCGAGAGGCGCATTTCGCTTTCCCGGATATGGAAATTCTCCCCCCTTTCTAGTATGTGTGTGGGTAGGGTTGTGCACTTTCGGAGAGAGGAGAGGCCCCTAACCAATTCGGAAGACGTGCCGGATACATTTCCCGAACAGTTTTTCCTCATTTTTTATTCATGATTTGCGCCTACCTAAGTATAAATCAATTTGTGGAATGGGGGTTTTATGATCACCCAGTCATTTTTTGCAGGGATTTATGACGAGAAGGACAAATAAACGATAAGGTGATAAGATTCTCTCGGAGGGGGCGAGATCGGTAACTCCGACCGAAGTGGCGGGATCCACTATAAAACTTTAACCTTTACCACCGTTAGGGGATATAGGCGAACTCGGGGAAAATTTCGTGAATTTACACGTATTCCGTTTTCCCGAAATTAATGGAAACCAGAAACCTTACCGTATCCATAGTTTTACTATGCTATATATTACAACACTTTTAAAACGAGATGTTGGTTAAATTTTTACACCAACGCACCTTTCCCAGAGGATCTGATACAGGCTTCACAGAGAACATCTCTCCTCACAAAAGGCAGCAGGTGGGCACGAAATCAGAACGACAGCGTCATGGGATGATAGATCACTGATCACTGATTCTGACTGGAGTTTATTATCTGACGTGTGCTGCTTGGTATAAATAAATGTACGTGCCTCCCCGGAAGATTCTGTTGCATGGTCAAGCCATGTTGATTTGGGTTACTGCTGATCATGCTTGTCCTGGTTCCGTTTTGCGAGGTCGCCCCTGACAATACTATGAAACATACATGTGTGGGATTCTTTATTAAATTCTCTACAATACACAATAACAAATGTATTCTTGCCAAGGAGCTAGTCATCAGAATTTTCCTAAATAATAGAACTATTTGGGTTTAAAACCATGAATAATGGGGCGGCGACCGAAGGTTGTCCAGCTCCTCTAAGTTGGCCATGGCAATGTAAATCAAAGGAAAACACCAAGTCTTCACCGACTGCTTATTCAAAGTTGAGCGACCGGTTTTCACTTCATCGAAGCCATCATCAGGCTCACACTACATGAATAAGGAGCATTAGATAACAGAAGGTAAGTACCTTACAAAGAAATACTGACAAGTTGTTTTTAGGGCTGCCGTTGCTCTAAATGTGCGGCGTCACACATACACAACAATCACATCGACACACACAGTTAAAGAATTAAAATTAACACATATCGATACATAAAATTCCTTAAGGACATGGATAAAGCCCTAAAGGAACAAGCTACCTTATTCTAGAGAGGTTGGAGAGTGACTACAATGTCAACCTTCACGGATTTGGTTTGGTGAGTCCCGTTGAGATTTTAGAAAGTTCCCGAATATGATTCGGAACAATAAAAGTGGAGGTCTCAATTTGAAGATGACATGCGCAACTTTCGGGAACTTTTCAGAATGTTAACGGGGGTCACCAAACCAAATCCGTGAAAGTTGACAATAGGTTTGTTCCAACAGCGACAGAAACTGGTTTCAAACTGTCAGAGGCATGCGCAGTGGAAAATATTCGTACGAATTTGGACCTAATAGGACGAATATGTTCCACTGCGCATGCCTCTGACACTTTGAAACCAGTTTGTGTGGCTGTTGGAACAAACCTTTTGTAGCCACTCTCCAACCTCTCTAGAATGAGGTAGCTAGTTCCTTTAGGGCTTTATCCACGTCCTTAACGAATTTTATTTGACATTCTTGTTCGATGTGTGTTAATTTAAATTTTTTAACTGTGTGTGTCGATGTAATTGTTTTGCATGTGTGCCGCCGCACCTTTCGAGCAACGGGAGCCCTAAAAATAAGTTGTTGTGAGTATTGCTTTATAAGGTACTTACCTTCTATTATCTAGTGCTCCTCATTCATGTAGTGTGAGCCTGATGATGGCTTCGATGAAGTCGAAACCGGTCGCTCAAATTTGAATAAAGCAGTTGGTGAAGACTTGGTGTTTTCCTTTGGTTTACATGGGGCGGCGAATTCGGGTTATGCACCTGGGTGGCAGAATCTTATTCCTTTGAGACCCGTTCTCCGCTCTCAGCTCTCGTGTTAGCACGTATAGACGTACTTACGGTCGGTGATAGTGACCTATCCGAACACCCACAATCCGTTTTAACGTAATTGACGAAGCGTACCAATCAAAACACTGTTTATCGTTATTTCGAACCGACGCACACGAATTCACCACACAGATTTACAGAGGACATGGGCCCCTCAAATTTTGGGGTTCTCCAGCCAAAAGTTTGTCAAAATTCTGATCTAAACGCTTTCAAAATCCCGGACCGAATCCTCACTGACTTAAATTTTTAAACTGATACCAAAACTTGATAACTGGGCCAAGGTGGCCCAGCCATCCGAACCCTCTCGGGTCCCCGGGAGTGTGATAGCAGCTAAATTAATCGGAGAATCTCGTTCAAACTAACACAACTTATTACCCAATAGTACGACATTAATCTATCAAAATCTCAGAATCCTACCTATTATAGTTTTCATCATAGTACAATGGCGACACTGTAACGCTAGTGTCTCATGTAAAGGTTAACACACGTCCTCTTAAGTAAACAAATATTCGACTCGACTCGCACACACTTTCAAATCAGGTTTTGACCAAGCCAATGGGATGGAGAGCATTGCGCAACGTTGCGTTAATATTCGGACTTAGTTAAAATAACTTAGTTAATTATCTTGCTAATTTGAGGTTAAAAAAACCGTAACGTAACATGGTACCACGACTCCATCTCGAAATTTAAACTTCCAGAGGCGGTGGCGGAGATAACGGGTGCGCCGGACATCCACATCAGGGCCGGCTCGACGCTGAGGCTCGTCTGCACGCTGCGCCACTCGACGGAGACGCCGGCGTACGTCTTCTGGTACCACGACCAGAAGATGATCAACCACGAGCCCGGCGTCGTCGTCAAGCTCGGCAGGTCGTACAGCACGCTCGAGCTCGACGAAGCGGACACGAGCCACAGCGGCAACTACACGTGCTACCCATCGAACACGATACCGGCTTACGTGATCGTCCACGTCTTGAACTCGACAGAAGGTGAGGGTGGATAGTAGATTGATCGAATGTGACGTATCTCTCTAGAATTTTATCAGTATTTATCAGTTGAGGTGTTATCTCTAATCATTATAAATGTTACACTAGGTAGACTACAATTTTTGCAAAAAAATATTAATAATATTATAACGTTTTTTACTGTCTAAGAATAACTAACACTACTCAAGGTATCTTAAATAATTTATTTTAACACTAATCCTTCTTCTTCTTCTTCTTCTTATTCAAGTGCTATATCCTCTTAGAAGGTTGGCTATCATCATAGCTATTCTCACTTTTGATGCTGCAGCTCGAAACAACTCAGTGGAACTACAGTTGTACCATTTGCTCAGGTTATTTAACCAGGAAATGCGTCTTCTTCCTATGCTTCTTTTTCCCTGTATAATATTCTGCAAAAATACGTATTTCTCTCCCCTCATCACGTGGCCCAGATATTGCAGCTTCCTTATTTTAATTGTGTTTAATATTTCCTTTTCCTTCCTCATTCTTCCCAGTACCTCCTCGTTTGTTAACTTATTCTCAAGATCCTTCTATATGCCCACATTTCAAATGCTTCCAGTCGATCACTTATATTTTTCTTCAACGTCCAGGATTCCATCCCAGACAACAACACCGAGAAAACATAGCACCTCAATATTCGGACTATAAGGTGTAGGTTAAGATCTCTATTGCATAAC
This sequence comes from Cryptocephalus moraei, assembly GCA_946251905.1. NCBI lineage: Eukaryota > Metazoa > Arthropoda > Insecta > Coleoptera > Chrysomelidae > Cryptocephalus > Cryptocephalus moraei. The sequence continues at coordinate 14,887,316 of OX276465.1, read as the reverse complement.
ACATTTCTCATTTTGTCAAATATGATTCTGGCTTGTCCAATTTTTGATTAAGTTTCTTCAGTGTACTCATTATCTTCATCGACAATTGTGTTGAAAGTATTTGTACTTTCTAACTTTCTCTACTAGTTCTCCTTTGATATATTAATATCAATTAAAATATTAATAATATTTTGAGTTTGGTATCGATATATAGAAGAAGAAACAACGATCTTAATAAAAATATATTCGCGTTAATCAAAATTCGCTGTTTGGTAGTGCGGAATACCTGACCACTACCTGCGAACGGTTGACAGGTACGATCTCTAACGCCACGGGGAGTCTATAATTGGCTTGGTGCATTTCAAGCCCGACCAGATTAAATATCAGACTGTCAATTGCAATAAAATAAAACACTCCTTAGGGAACAGCAGTAAAACAGCGATAAAATAAAACGATGCCCCACATTTAAAAATTAGGCTCTCTTACGTATGTGCGGCGTTTGAACCAGCTTTCCTTCTGTCTTATATTATCTCTATGATTCATTTTGGAAGGATTTATGCATCAACCAGTTATTTTACCGCACCGCTTCACATGTTGTATTATTGAGATGTGATTTGTGTTCTTCCGTTGGAAATAAATTCGCTTGGACTGTGCAGTATTCCTTATAAGTTTCCCCTTTTGGATAAAACGCAATTGGTAAATCTTTCGCGATTGCAATAAACATTTGACACATCTAGAACGGTCTAGAAAGAAATAGTTGTCCAATTTTCCAAATCAATGGACCGTTTGATATTGTTTATAACTAGTTGCTGCACGTCTCCTAAGCCCTGCAGTTTAAATTCCCTCCCCGTCATTATTTTCGGTTTAACTGCGTCCCTGTCGCAATATTTCACTTTTAAGTAGCTCTTATTTTAGGTCGAAGCAGTTGCGAATATGATGACTCGCGTTTCTGTTTGTTATTTCTATGGTCGCCCGAGGAAAATTCTAGATCCTGGGATTCATTTCCATAAAGTTTTGCTACTGATACACGGTTTTTGTTTATTAATATTTGTTGGAATTCCAACACAATCCTATATAGCCCCTCATATTTCAATCTCCCGTCAGTCTCTTCAGACTAGTAAGGTTATTTTTACACTCAGTATAAATCTTTAAAATTATGAACTATATAGGCATCCAAAGGAACAAAAGCGCTTCAAATATTTTCTATTTTTCCTTTACTTTCACATCCCTTTATACTAACAATTTTATTCACGGCTTCGATATTTATAGTCCCTCTCTTCATATCTTCCGAGAAGAATTATCCCATTGTGGCTCAAAAAGCACATGTTCCTTATCTCCAGCCTTACCGGAAGGTCGACCACCGAAAAGAGTAACACGTATATTTTTTCTCTCATTTTTCTTTTTACTGTCCAAATTTCACGGCATCCACCCTTATCCTCCGAAGGTAAATTTTCTCTTTTACTGCGCACGCATCTGGCGCACTGATCGCTTAACTTACGCACCCAATCAGTACTCGGTACGCCATCTCGGGGTCCTCCAATCGCGAAACGAGATGAGGGGTCGATGGGAGGAGCGATGACAATTACCCCGATGGACACACTCTTCAGAAGACCAAACTCATAAACCTGGGTCCAGCGGAAACACACCGCTCAATTGCATTGGCAAGGTGCAGCAGCTCAACGAAGAAACAACGTCTTGCCTGGTCCTTCGAGTTGAGCTTACGTGACGTGAGTTCATAAAGAGTTGCAAACCGCAACAATATTTCTGTTACAGCGAATCGACGAGGGCCGAAAGTTTTTTCGACTTTCTGTACGTATTAATCCTCTGGCGTTTTCATTTTTGTTTTGTGTTATTCGGCTTGTTGTGGGGGCAGACAGATTCGTTCGTTAAACTTTTTTACGCGTAACTCCCTTTTAAAATGTAATACTTTTTAAATGATCGGAATGGAACGAGTACCCACGCGAGTTCGTATGGACAAATTGGTTTCTGCAAATTACATTCAACTACGACGGTTACATTACAATCCATATTTGACACGTTTACGAGATATCACAGCTGAAATTGTAATATGGAGTGCCGCTTCGTGTTTGGTTTGACAATAAAAGAAACATGAAACCAATTGGACGTTGTGGTTTGATGAGTTGGATCCGGTGAATGGAGTTTTAAAAAATCGTCGACTATCTGTTAATGAAATGTTTAATGTCGGTTTGTTCTTCATAAAAATTCAATTTTTCTCTCTTGGAAAATAAAATGAATGCGTTTCATAATAACTTCGAGAGGTAGTAATTTCCCGGTTTTCATACACGACAGTTTAGTAGGTTCATACATGTGCATTCATAAATATGCATTAAGTTTCTGGAAATATTAACGCGAACTCGGAATTGTGTGGAGTGAAAATTCTCTAATTTGTATATCTACTGTAGGTTGATATGTCCTACGGAATGTGAAGATATGTGACAAAAGTGCCTTTTTAACAAAAGTGTTAAAGATTGTTCTGCTGATTATATTATTGAGATAATGTATTTTTTTTGGAAAACTTTTCAAAAATTTCTAAGATGTTTTAATTTTACGGGAAAGGAGAATATACCTGGCAATTTAAATCGAGTTAGGAGGCATTCACAAACCATTAACAGAAACGTAATATGACAAAATTAAAATTTTCAAAAATCAGAAGTGGAAATTCGTTTGTACTCGTATATCCAGAAATGTTAAGGCACTTTACGATTATTTGGAACGATGAAAATGTGCCCATTAATAGCATTATAGCTTCGATTGAAAATAGAAAAAGATTATTCAGAAACTTCTAATATCCCTTCTGGAAGGGTGTGAAAAATAGGGGTGAAATTTATTTTTGTGTACTGTAGCTCCTGTACATTTTCTACAAAATGTTGGTGCAATTAAAATCCAAGGTATCTTCTCGGAGGCACAATCTCCTATCTAACAATAGAGAAACTTTATTGCTGTTTACGATGTAATATGTTGTTTATTTTTTATTTAAATACACCTATGTGTTATTTTCTTTGATTCAATTAAAAAAAGTGTTGCTACCGTATCATTCTTATATTAAAATCCATATCAGATAGGAGAAATTGTCACTTTTGTAATACGATTAACTAGTTGGAGTGCTTGCTCCTTGCTGCTTCTAAGACATCATGAATTGCTGTACTAAAGAAAATTAGAGCATCCACATAAATCTCTGTATATATAAAAATGGATTGCTGTTCGTTTGTCTCGCTTAAACTCGAGAATGACTGGACCGACTTTGCTAATTTTGATCTTGAAATATTTGTGGAAGTTTAGGGAAGGTTTAAGCGGCGAGAAACATAAAAATAAGTAATGGAAATACTATAAAAGGTACGTTTTGTAATTTGACATTTTTAATAAAAAAAATGAAAGTATACTGTCAGTAGTTTGTCAAATAAATACATAAATATCAAGTCGATTATTAAAATCTATCATCAGTTTGTCAATGCCCGAGAACTATATTGATTTTAAAATGCCAAGGAGAAGACGACCTGACTTGGGTCGTCGAACTCAATCAAATGTGCGACGAGCTACCTCACGTGCAAATCGCACTTACGACCAGCGAGAGACAGATAATGATAACATTCGTATTGGTATGACAGAATTGCGTTCTACAGTGGATAATTATTATGAAGTAGATAGGCATAGAATAGAACGAGCTCAGGCACATCAATCACAACAGCAGCGAGCACGACACAATGAAATAGAGCGATTCCGCAGACGCAATGTTCCTGTAAACCTAGACCGAGTAGCATTCCACTACGACCCTGAAATAGATTATTGTGCCGACCAATCCGTAACGATTGGAGAAATGGCAATCATTTGTCAATATTGTAAAGCGTCAAAATACAGCGGTAAATCTACTGGATTGTGAAATGACTCTAAACATTTCTTGGTTAACATCCAAAAATATACTAGTTACGTTCAAATGGCGTCGTTTGGTGCAACGCATATTGTACAGGAAAATTTCATGCCCACTTTCAAGGTAATTTTTGATAAATTGTTTATTAAAATTTAAATAGATAATATACAATTGAAGATACAAGGACAGTGTGCGGAATCAACTTGGAGTTTCCCTGTTTCGCGCACGGGCAATTATACTTCGCGTGTTTGCGAGTCGTTAGACCATGATCTTTATATATTTACGCACCGCATAAAAAGACAAAAATTATAGTACATCAGAAAGCCTTAAATTGATTATGAGTATAACTCTGTTGCATTAGGTAAGTTGCAGTAGGTGATACGACGTTCACTGGGTCATCTATAATTTGTATTTATCTTTCTTATTTTAAACTTTACGTGGCATTGCAAAGCATGCCGGCTACGGCTTGTCCATTATAACACAAAATATATATCAAGCTTAACAAAGGCGTAAACTAATATCCTTTATTTATTTCTTAAAGGTTTATTTCACGAATAACAAAGATATCGACTGTTCCGGGACACCTCGCCTAATCTGCATGTTTTAAATTTTGTTCTTATATGCGCTATTTCAAGAAGCATATAACATTTAAATTATTTCCATTTAAAGCTATACATCAGGCGTAATTATTCAAGGCATAATTAATTAACACACTGGTTCCTGAAGGTGATTCCTAATATAGCCAAGTCCATTTAGCTAATTGGCTTCCTTTTCCAATGTCGACCCTTAAACTTAATAAGAATGTGCGGGGTTAAGGATCGATTTTGACGTTGGCGGATAAATGAGATGAATTGCTCTTTCACCAAAATTCTTAATATGTGTTGCCAATAATACTTACCTGGTATAGAAATCCTAAAATGAGTTAATAAATAAGTTGACGATATTTTGAACAGTTGACCCGACTTTAACGTTACTTCGATTTATGAGAGGGTGATTCACACAACAAATAATGGAAATTTGCTTTTATACTTAATTACAAATTATTTAAAAAATTCCATAATGTTGAGTAAATGTTTGGTTCAGGACGCCCTTTTCCTATCCGGAGTTTTATATGTTCGTCGACTTTTATCCTCCCCGTAGTTTTAATTCCCAAGGATTTTTCTCTCTCATTGAAACAGATCCAGTGATGAAAAATCGAACACCAATGTAACATTCTTACAGCTGACATCGACGTACATTTCGACATAATTTGTGACATTATCGTCTCTTGCAGCCGCATACAGATTTATTTGTCAAAAATTTTAAAGATCATTTCAAGTAAGGGCGTCTATAAAGCGGCACGGATTAAAAAGGGGAATACCCTTCTTCGGAAAATCAGGACAAGTATCACTTAAACTTAGGTAGGTACATACACGCTTAAACTAAGCGGCGAATATCCGAATACTGACGGCACGTAGGTGATCCCTCAAAATTATCGCGGGACCCCTTGAAAAATTATCGAGCACCCGGAACTTCGCTAATTTCGGGAGTCGGGTGAAATGCGACTTTATGGCCACAATTAAGGAATACACGGCCTGGTCAGGAGTGACTGTTCGGAAGTTAATGTTGATTAACGGTCGGAAGTTAGGGAGTTGCGGGCCGAGATAGCGACTATTTTTTATTTTAACGATCGCGGTAAGAGATCCCTACCATTAACTTTAACGTCATTTTGATAAATCGAGAGAGAGAAGAATTCGACTGAATTCGCGGAAACATACCGTTCCGCGTTAATAAAACAGTTGAAAATCCATCGACATCAAGCATGGGTGGTATGAGTAAATTTGCTAATACTACTAGTAATTTCTTCAATGCTGAAGTCAATATTATCAAAATGACGTAAACGCTTCAACTATGAGCAGTTACTCTATAAACTATCCCGGCTGAGCCAAATTTCAAATTTTTCTATATATCTAAGAACGGATTAGTCTGTTATTATACTTATTATTTAAATTGTTAAAAGTAATAGTGTTGTGATACATTACATATTCACCCGGCATTACTCTCCAATCGGTTACATGTTTAGACATTAAATATGCGCTTATATTATCATATTATCATCATACATTATCATATTATTTCAATGGACCTATGTCAAATGTTGGTATAGAACTGGTATTATGGATTACCAAGTTTAGTTGAGAGATCCAGTTCATCACATTTTATTCACCTCTTTTATAATAGAACACCACGCATTTGATTTAAAGGTAAAACAGCCTTATGGCAAGAATTTTGAATAAAAGTAAAGATTTCATCAATCTTATTTGTAAAATGTATAAATACCAAGCCAAATATTAAAGATGTAAATATAACAGTTACAAAAGATTTCATCTTTACCATTTTTTAGATATCTCTATTCATATTGAGAATTGTAATTGCAAAATCAATACCTTTATTAATAAATAATTTTAAACGTACCCGGAGTTCAAAGGGGAGTAAATCCTACATATCTGGCGCCCGAGCAAGCCGTATCTTAACCCCGATCGACGAAATTCAAAAGGTGACAAATCAAATATGTAGCCCTTCCCCTTCCTGTTGTTACACAAATAGTGGTCATTAAAGAACATTCTATCTACTTAGGGCTTAATTGTAATTAAACTAGAGACTGGTTAAGTTTGTATGAGGGACAAACTGTTTATACCAGTCGCGTACATAAGCACTTATTGAATTTTCGCATAATCATTACCTTGAAACTTTGGTCATTGTTCAGATCTACCACTTCTGTGCCTGAGTTACAGAACCTTACCAAACTCTCACAGTCCGCTTCTCGCCTACCCCTTAATGTATTCCGCGTACCTCCGGCATGATTTTCCGAGAAAAAAAATTGTCAATGTCAGTCACCTAATACGAGAATTTTTCGTACGCTCCCGTCTCCTGCCGCCATTTCGAACCCTTGCATGTGTCTTCAAGTTCGTACATCGTTGTCGGTGCAGCGTCAGGTTTCGTCACACATGTCGCGATAACTACGCGCATATCTTTTCGTCACACACGTCACGGTTACTACACGGATATCGTTCGTGCCCTTGCGCCACCTACTCAAACCACCCGTTCGTTACGTTTACGACGATGCCGTTCCATTTAAACACGACCTCGGCTCCGTCTTCCCGACATCTCTTCTACTATAGTTCTGTTAAAATCGCATATCCTACCGACTACCATATCGTACGCGTTGTTTCTACTTCGCCTCTCCCGGCCCACGCGTCCAAGCGCGTCCCACTTCCCAGTACTTGAACAATTCTATTATCTTCCTCATTTAAGCTTCCGCACAATGTGCATTCTCCACAATATTAGATACGATACCATTTTGGTAGCAGAAGGCTACAAAATAGCACCGATCGCCGTAGCCCAAAACTTAGCACATTATTATCTGTCGCAGCAGGCGCTTCAATTTCACTGATATACCGCTGGAAACGTCGCAAAATTCGTTCCAATCCATCAGCACTTCTTCGTTCGCCTTCGCACGACCAGGAAATTCAGCGGGTAAACGTGGCAACCCTGCGCTCCTCTACGCAAACGGCACCCTTCTCAGATCACCTGTTCACCTGTTGATTCCTCACAGTTACATGGGTTCGTTTTTCTTGCCACTTGGTGTGTACCGCTAATATCGCGCGAAAAAGCGTTTTTTCGCAATGCCAATCTTAAACAATACTTCTATCTAGGGTGTCTATGGACACCGCCCCAGCGGGCGTTCCTAATTGGTCCGATAACATAAACAAAGCCGCCCTCACCCTGCCAGCTTCGACCTCGACCGACCCTTAAGCAAACCACTTGTGTCTTGTGTGTGTGACGCAGTTCTTCTCTACGTTTCGGGACGCGCGCTTCCTTTACGTTCTAAATGTCGAAATTAACGCCTTACAAGTCACCTAAAACATGCGAATTCGAACTCGAAGCCTCCGGATTGCGTCGGAACAACCCATCGTGCAGTATAAGTCGGAGCTGCGTCCTCAATTATTTTCAACGACATCAACGCGTAAACATGAACGCGTTGTTAGGCTTCCTGTGCCGCAATGGCGCTTTGTCACCATCTTCCGCGCAATACCCAAGTGACACTCAACGCCTGGATCTCTTCGGGACGCTACCTGAGGAACTATTTCCACCCGCCTACAAGATTTCGTAAGTACAAGGATTCTCCTTGCCCCCTTGAATGCATTTCTCCTTCTGGGCTTACTCGTGTAATTTCCCTTTCTCGGTCAATTCTCCGTTCGTTCGTCATCTTCCGTCACGCCGTTCATTTTCGAAATACCCCCCCCCCCCCCTCTTGAGCCCTATTCCGAGCTAATGCTACTTAGAGCGACGCTTGGCAACGTCGCATCCACTTTAAAGTCACAATTCACACTTCGACTTGTAGCGCACACCGCTTTACGGACATACAGGGCGGCCCATTACCCCACCCAACACCCTTTTTTTACTCCACTATCCCTTAGGTGCGTTGATTATTTTTGGTAAAAACACCTCTAAATAGAGGTTTTCTGCTGAAATTCTGAAAAAATTGCGAAAAATAGGAGAAGTGGTAGATCTGGACATTTACCGAAACTTTTTACATTTATAAAACGTGGAAAAAATGAACGTGCTAGACATGAATGTGAAAGAGTCCAAAAATCTAAAATTTACTTCGGTGCCCACAATGTACTTTGTAAAGAAAATATACTTTTCTTTATTTACAGGGAGTACATCAATTCTACTAGGAATTTGCTTACTTAAAGCTTTAATTATAAAATGAGCATCATATCCACTCAAGTTATGAAAAAATACTGGTATATGATGTGTGTGTCTACATAGGAAATGTTACAGCACAAATGACTGGGGCCTCTATATCTTCCAGAAAGGTGACAATGATCGTGAGTATCGCAGCACCTGGCACCGAACCTAAATTACATCTAATCGAATGTGAAAGAGTCCAAAAATCTAAAATTAACTTTGGTGCCCACAATGTACTTTGTAAAGAAAATATACTTTTCTTTATTTACAGGGAGTACATTAATTCTACTAGGAATTTGCTTACTTAAAGCTTGAATTATAAAATGAGCATCATATCCACTCAAAATATGAAAAAATACTGGTATATGATGTGTGTCTACATACTAAATGTTACAGCCCGAATGACTGGGGCCTCTATATCTTCCAGAAAGGTGACAATGATCGTGAGTATGGCAGCACTTGTCACCCAACCTAAATTACATCTACTAATATTGATTAAATTTATTAATAGTATTCCGATTGACGAAAGTTATTAAAGATATTTTGTTTGCAATAAATAGTTATTAGTGTAACGAGGATCAAATTATTCATCTCATTCGGCTCAATCGATTTTTACATTAATAATATTAATAAACAAAGGTTAATAATTGATAAATGTACTGTCGTATGTTTGATAAATTTCTAACAATTCCGATTCGGTTAACACTGGCGTTCTTACCAGTTACTTCTTGTTATAAATCCTATAACCCCACCCTCTCCCACCCACACGCACATACACACACACATTTATAATATATCTCTGGGGCCCTAACTCCGTTCCTCTCATCTGCAGACCCTACCATAAACAGCCCAAGTTTTTCACATTAAAATTTAACAAAGTTGTTAATGGCACGAGAGAACTTCAATGAACACGCTAGAAGGAAAAAACTTGATGATTTATCGTGTAAGTGAGTGTGTGTATGTGTGTGTGTGTGTGTGCTTCGGTCGTACCTAGCGAGGAAAGGAATCACGGAAAAGTTAAATCTACATTTACATTAAACCTAGTTCCTGCCTTTTCATTAACCAACAGTAACCGATAATAAATCCCCGACAAGACGTAGCTCGCTGCCGCTTATCGCCATCGTTATGAAATATTCCCAGTAATAAATATTACACGTACATACATTTTGGGGAGCACATTTTTCTTCATATGTATATGTACGTTATACTAAAGGACCAATAAAACACCAGCGGCTAGAACAATGGCAGTGAAAAATTATAGGACAAGCTATGTCAGACTAAAATGAATATATACAAGTTATTATTATTGCTTGCGCTTACACGGACAAGGGAAACCTACTGGGGAGAGGTATAGAAGAGAAAGTTAAAACTGGAGCCTTGTGTTTAATTAGTAACACTGCAGTCGACTCACAATGACTATTAGATGCTTGAAATGAGGTGGAATATTGTGGCCAAAAAAACACAATTTCTAAAAACTATAATGTGGAGTTCATGTTTCAATATTCATATGGAGGAATGTTTCTCGTGAACTTTAAGAAATTTGTTAAGTAATTGGAGTGTCTCTGAAGTTCGTATATACAGGGTGTCAATTTGAAACCTTTGGATTTTGTATAACAATGAAAATTAATTGTCTTAAAAACAATCAAAGAAAGTTCCGATAGAATGGAGGGGCAATGAGTTTAATGGTATTGTGTTCCTAAGTTACACTAACTTCAAAATTTTGTGTCTATTTAGAAGTTTTTTTCGTATTTCGCAATGAATCTCGATGACATATCATGTACATGAGTGTGGATGAATGACTAGTAGAAAAAAAACATAATAATGATCGTAGAGGATGGACGAAAGAACGAAAGTAGTCGTTTGCAAAAATTCTCCAAAAAACAACACATAAATTTTTGGAACGACCCCATCGGCTAATATATCAGGATTAATGTAAAAGATAAAATGAAATCTTCCCAAAAAAGTCCATATCTCAAAGACGTGGGCAATCAATCAAGAAAAGTAACTTCGAATCACATCCCTATCCAAATAAGAAAAGTATATTTACGATATATTAAATGTATTGGTACATGTCCCGTATAAATATATCTTCAGTCGGCCATATAAAAAAAAATTCAAATAAATTAAAGAAACGAGAAGTTATTCTAGAGTTCATAAATAAGGCAAACATAATTAAATATGGGTAATTATAGCATTATGACAAATCAAAATTAAATCACCTATAAATAGCAAATATGGTTTTACGTTCTTGGGTATCGTTACGAACTAGGTCAAATGTTAAAAATAATTAATTTACAATGGGCCAGTATATTTCGATGAATTAAAAACTCTGTGTAATTAAATACGGTTTGGTTATTAATGGGTAAAATTTCCAGCAGACAATTATACAATTAAATATTAATTGTTGATAAATCAAGGTTTAATTCACGAAATGGAATTTTCTCAAGGAAATAACTACCATTCACCTTATATATTTATCACCCATTGGAGTAGCTGAACCTACCCCTATTACAAAATTTAAATAAACAATTTAACATTGAAATAGTGAGGCTATATTTATAAGTTAGCTATTACTATTACAAAACGTGACTGTGCTAAACAGTATCGAGTATCTCATATTCGTATATGAAATCGAAGTAAGAGAAAATGCACCTATTACTAAATAATAATAAAATATATAACGTGGCACTGAAGTTGTGGGACAATATTTGAATATAGATAGTGATTACCTCTAAAATATATTTCTGAATACCACGTACACTTATCACTTTTGCAGTGGGTAAAACAACCCCAAATCTAACATTTAAATAATCAATGTGGAATCAGAGCTCTGAGGTCGTATTTATAGGGTAGTTAGCAATTATATATACAAAAACATTACTAAACAACCCAAACACCTACCGCCCATTAAAGTAGAAACTATTATGTACAAAGGGTAGTTTTGATGGGTAGTACCTGTCTTGTAGAAGCAATACTGGAACTAACTGTCAAAAATACCGCTTTAAAACCCCTATAGGTAATTACTTAAAGTTATTTCATCACTTTATTATAGGGGTAGTTTTACCCACTTTGATCTACAATAGGTGTGTGAGGTAATAAGTATTGTTTTTGAGTAGGTAATTGGTACCAACCCTAGAAATATCTGAAAACCCTAATGCCAAGTTATTGTTACTATTATTATTATTATTGGGGTAGGGGTAGTTTCATCCCCACTTCGACCAGGAGTAGGTGAATTGAGTAAACGTTATCCGTTTCGTAGAGATCATTACTATATATCGTCTAAACATTGCTTCAAAAATATAATACTGTAACGTAACGTAACGTAATACCGTAATACACTACTTAATTTATCTTAGACTATTACTGAACTAATTAATTTATATAACACACTTAACTATTTCCTAAATAAGTAATTTATGTCGCTCTATATGTTAATTTGTTTCACTGGTCCGTTTTTCGCCTTGTTTATTCACTCGCGGCTTCACGTCTAATATAATCTCCGACCGCAAGCCCGCTTATATACACCTCAGTTGTATTCGCGACAGTTCCTGAAATAACTCGAACCTCCCTTTTTTATATAGAAACGTCCAGACGGTCATAAATCATTCTTTCTTTAATAAGATATTGGCGGCAGGCTCGAGACGGTTTTTATTGCTCAATTAGAGTAGCGGCGTTCTTTTGAGGTAAGCCGCCGTCCGATGAGAGTAAACACATTTCGCGCTGCTGTTTACATTTCGCGTTACATTTCCATATCAAATATAGGAAATAATACTATTAGGAATAAATGTAAATGAAACATTGGTGTTTTTTGTAGTTTTTATTGCTTCCTCATATTTGGCGTTAATGTAGGGAAGCAATTTAATCGGGAAATTTTTTTGAATTTCAGTTATTGCTCTTTCCAGGTGTTGTAAGGTTCCTTGAGTCTACAAAACGTCTTCTTGGATAAATGTCTAAATTTTTCTACGAAAACCAAAGCTACCAACGGTTCCAATTTTGAATTTGGATTTTGTGCCGCACTGGGACCTTCCAATAAGTATTTTATTAAAATCGTAAGCAACGAAAGGGGTGATTTAATCTTGCCATCTTTGGATATTTAGAAATTACCTTAAAATTTGCTCCAAGAAATTTTTTGAACTTTTATTACTTATTTTACTATCGAATTTGTCCAAAAAATATAATAACATCTTTCCCTGAATTTTCTCTAAACGTCACATTATTCACTTATCTCTCAGTCTTAGGATTTTTTCCCAAATAGTGCTCTAATATTTTCTTCTAAGTTTTCAACCTTTTTTTTTACTTCCGAAGACGTATAATAAAGTTTAGTAACATTTTTGTTAAAGTTGTTACTGAAGGGCTTTCTACGTCTGTCATTTTTCAGTTTTCTTGAAACTTTCTCGAAATCGGCCTGAAAAATAATTTTTTCAATTTTTAATACTTATTTTATTATTGAATATTTATATTCAAATATGAGAAATTAGTCCGACAGACACATCGCTATTTTTAAACTCTAAAAACTTACTTATTCTACTGTACACTGAATATTTACAGCAGGATATGAGAAAACAGGTTTTTGAGCTTTTATTGTTTATTTTCCTATCCCATCTATCCAAAAAATTTAATAACATTTTTCCTTGAATCTTCTCTAAACATCACATTACACTTCTTATTTTTCGGTCTTTGGAATTTTTTTCCAATACTGCTCTAATATATTGTAACGCGAAATGTAAACAGCAGCGCGCAACGTGTTTACTCTTATCGGACCTCGGCGGCCACTTTAAAGCGCTCCGTTAATTGGGCAATAAAAATCGTCCCCAACGTTTCGGCAACATCTTATTAAGGAAAGAATGATTTATTACGTTCTGGGCGTTTCTAGATAAACATTATCTGGGAAAGGAATGAACTGGAATTGAGATATGTATATAAGCGGGCTTGCGGTCGGAGAGAGGAGATTAGACGTGAAGCCGCTAGAGTAAACAGTGCGATAAACGGACAAGTGAAATAAATTAATTAGTTAAGAGTGTGATATATGATTAAAACTGTGTAAATAAATTAGAAATAAACGTTACAATGTTGTTATAAATTTTCATCTTTACTACTATCAAAGATGTAGAAAATAAATTTTAGTAATATTTTTGTTTAAATCGTTAGAGAAGAGCACTTTACGTCTGTCATTTTTCAGTTTTTTTTAAACCTTCTCGAAATCAGCCTGCAGAATAATTTTTAAGCATTGAATACTTATTCTTCTGTCGAATATTTATGCTCAAATATGAGAAAGTATGATAAGTCACTAAAATCTTGCACCAGAGTGGTCGTTACTGGTTTTAGTAAGTAACCATGAACGAAGGGAACTTTTACTGTAGATGTTTTACAGAATTTACAAGTATCGTCCGCGTTAAGCTTTATAGATTTCCGGGCACGTCTCTAACGATTATGATCGGGGATCCGTTATGGCCACCTTATCGAAAAAGCCACGATTAGGTTATGCGATTTGATATAACGACGGCGGGCGAAGTGAATTGGGCGCTCGATTGAAAATTATCGGTACTAAAAGCACCAAGTGTCATTCGGTCCGCTTTCAATGGTTAATTCGAAGTGGGAAAATGGAACGGTTACGGAAATTGATTTCATAAAAGTGTAAGCTAAATGAGCCGTTATTGATCTCGCGACCTCCTCTAGAAGATTTATTTGGATAATTAATTTATTACAGATTTTTTTTTAATTTCAACATATTCACATATATTAATAGGAGACATGATTGATATGAGGATTATTAATTATTATTATTACATCACTAGCATAATATAGCATAAAGCATAATTAGAACAATAGCTACGAAAACTGTCCAACGGCTTAGTATTGTAACGTTTATTTCTAATTTATTTACACTGTCCTAATTACTATACTACACACTACTTAATATCTTAACTATTTCCTAACTAATTAATTTGTACCACTCTTAATGTTAATTTATTTCACTTGTCCGTTTTTTTTTATTTATCCACTCGCGGCTTCACGTCTAATCAAATCCGACCGCAAGCCTGCTTATATACATATTTCCATTGTATTCGTGATGATTCCAGATCATTCCTTTCTCAAATAATGTTTGTTCTAGAGAGGTCGGGAATGTCATAAATCATTCTTCCTTAATGAGATGTTGCCGGAACTCAATTAAGCGCAGCGGCGTTAATTTGAGGAAAGCCGCCGTCCGATAAGCGTAAACACGTCTCGCGCTGCTGTTTACATTTTGCGTTACAGTATGATTTTAATATAATTCATTGCATTTGTTTACAGTCAGTAAATGATTTTGATTATTAAATTTCTTCCAGTGCAGTGAACAGCAGGAGGAATAAAATTTTTTCTAATTGCGTTTTGAAGACTTGAGAAATTATTATATTTTTTTCTTTTGTTACAGAAGAAAACCCGGCGGCCATGCTGCACGCCAACAGCAGCGATATCTCCACGGCTCTATTCATAAGTATTCTCTTAGCTCTATTTGCCAATATTTTTATGACGTTAGACAGATGAAAATTTTATATACCTCTACTAAGTATGTATTGTAAATATTTGTAAATATTCTCTAAGAATAACGTTAAGTAATTACTCTAACGGAAAGTTTTGAATTTCGCCATAAAGGGCTTGTAAACAAACCTTTAGGATTCCGTTTTTTTTTTTTAGATTGGAACGGATGCCCCGAGAGACAATTTATTTCGGGATTAATTTACTTTAATATTGCAACGTCAACGTCAGTTAGTCCGGAATTAAATTATTTTTTCGGAGCGGATTTTAATGTTTACAAACCATGAAATGGGATTGTTTCTTTTTAGTTGAGAGTTATGAAAACACTAACGCCGTTCTCCCAATTTAAATTTTAACTGGAATGATAATTATTTGTTTTGTTCGTGTTTATTCCTCCTTTTTTTTTCAATAAAATGTTACTGTGGAAAGGATTTCGTTATTTCATTTTTCAGTGGTACAGTGGACGGAGAATGTTGAATTCTCGTAGCTTCGTTGAGTGGCTACAGTGCTACAGTCTTATCTACAGGTTTTGAATCTGTAGATGGTCTTGCCCTAGGTTGAAGATCACGTAGAACTCTCAGGGCGTAACGTGAGAGTAGTTGTGTAGGGTGAGGTCTCCCGACTGCAGTCTCACAGTTGGTTTTAAGATGAAGGGTGACTTTGAATCAAGAACAACAACACACCTCGTTTTGAACATACAAGGTATACTGATCTATTGTCTCAAATTTCAGAGCTTTTATACATCTTATTTTACATTAGCTAAATGAGATATTTGTTTTGTTACCTTGCACCAAACTGACCTTCTCGAGAAGCGCTCGTTATCACGTTACCTAGACGCCGTGTTATGCTTAGTCGGGTGAGTATTGGGATTTAAACTTTATCGGTTCATGTTCTTCCTTGTAACGTGAAACAATCGCTAATGTTATTGCTTCGTGTTAGAACGTTAAAACAATCCAATAATATTTTACACAACTATCCTCGCTCTTAATCATTACTTGTTTTCCGTTTGTAAAACAACGCGTGTTAATTTCAATGATTAAATTACGTAAAAAGCCCCTAAATTAGTTTACAATAAATTATGATTTCTTCACCTAAAATTTCCTTAAATAATGTTGACGCTAGCGTCAACAGTCAGAATGCATCAAACTAAATCTTAACTCGTAATTTTTTTTTCAGAATTGTTGATAAAAGGATGTCGTTTTCATTTAGGCCAAAGTTGGTGGAAGAAAATTCAGGAACTGGGCTAGAGAAAGGAATATAAGAATGTTAACTCTGACATTGGTATATTTTTGAAAAAAATTGGTTTTTCCTTTCTTGAACCTTCTGATGAAGACGACTGTTTTACTGAAGACTTAATATTTATTCTACCAAAGGACAAACGGGTAGATCATTTTTGTGACTATATCTTAGAAACAAACATTGCAAAGAACTCAACTTTTCCACCAAAGATTGGATTCTAAATTTAACTCAAAATTTATATCTTCAAACCCGAATATATTTCTATTCATAGAGGTCTTACTAGATGAATGCGAGGTATATATTAAAATAAGGAGTAATCATAACAAGTCTTCGAAAACTGCCGAAAAGGAACAATATCTTCGAGAAAATATGCTCCCTATTCAAGCTAATTAGATGTCTATAGCAGATTTCATTACTAGTATTTCGAAAAAGTTTCTCCCCGTTTGTAAATAATTTCATTGACGATATTCATACGCATACCCTGTGAGTTTAAATTTAAATCAGAAAAAAAAAGTTTCAAAACAAAAAAAATAGAAATAGTTTAAATTTTCCTCAGACGAAAGCCTTACTTCTAAAGTGAACGAAAGTGTTAAGTGATCTCTATAGAGAGTGGACTGTATGGAACCTCTCTCGTAGCTCGTGGGTGGCTGCGGAGATGAATCTTGTCTCCAGGTTGTAAGGCTGAAGACGGTCTCGTAGTTTGGAGATCAGGGCGTGACGCGATCTCTGGTTGAAGTTCTCGAAGTATGGAGAGAGGGCGTAACGTGCTCTCCGGGTTGGATCTGAGGGCGTAACGTGCAGATCTGGGGTTGAAGATCTCGAAGTAAGAAGTTCTCGTAGCTTGAAGATCTCGTAGAGCTCTCAGGGCGTAACGTGAGAGTAGTTGTGTAGGGTGAGGTTAGGTCTCCCGACTGCAGTCTCATAGTCGGTTTTAAGATGAAGGGTGACTTTAAATCAAGACCAACAGCACACGTCGTTTTGAGCATACAAGGTATACTAATCTATTGTCTCAAATTTCAGAGCTTTTATATATCTTATTTTACATTAGCTAAATGAGATAATATTTGTTTTGTTACCTTGCACCAAACTGACCTTCTCGAGAAGCGCTCGTTATCACGTTACCTAGACGCCGTGTTATGCTTAGTCAGCTGAGTATTGGGATTTGAATTTGACCGGCTCACGTTCAGTCGCAGTTGTTTGGCTGTGGAGATAAAATCTTGTCTCCAGGTTGTAAGGCTGAAGACGGTCTCGTGGTTTGAAGATCAGGGCGTGACGTGATCTCTGGTTGAAGTTCTCGAAATATGGAGAGAGGGCGTAACGTGCCCTCCGGTTAAATCTGAGGGCGTAACGTGCAGATCTGGGATTGTAGTTCTTGAAGTTAGAAGTTGTCGTAGCTTGAAATCTCGAAGAACTCTCAGGGCGTAACGTGAGAGCTTGTAGATTGGGTTGAAGAATCAAGACCACAACACACTGTCGTTTTGAGCATACTAGGCATACTGATTTATTGCCAAAAATTCACGAGCTTTTATACACAGTCATTTTGAGTTACTTTACCCCTTGTTTCTAATTATTTGATAACGTTGTTAAAGTTTGTTGAATGTTATTTGAGAATTGCTCCACTGACCTTATCGATGCGGATTTGCGATCACGTTACCAGTGAGTATTAAACTACGAATGTTGTCTGCTTTCCCAAAGTGGCTCATCTTTGTACGAAGAAGAAGGGGGATCCAAAGTCGTAACCACAAATAACTAATAAAATAATAATTAATAAATTTATTATTTTTGGTTACGACTTTGGATCCCCCTTCTTCCTCGTACAGAGATGAGCCACTTTGGGAAAGCAGACAACCTTCGTAGTTTATCTGATGCTAGTCTAGCAGAAGTTGTCTCACACTATGTAATTATTTGTAGTTACGACTTTGGATCCCCCTTCTTCCTCGTGGAGTGAGTATTATGCTGGCATCCACAATCCGTACCTTAGTAGTACACTGTTGACCTCATTACCTTGGATTAGTGTTATGCTTCGTTTCGTAAAACGAAGCGTGTTTTAATTAAATGATGTAAGAGGCTCCCTGAATTAATTCGCAATAAATTACAATTTCTTAACCCTAAAAATTTCCTAAAATAATGTTGACGTTAGCGTCAACATAAAGGTTTGAGTAATATTTTTTGTACATAAATAAATGTAAGATAATATTTGTATATGTTTTTTTAATTACAATTCATTTTACTTATTGTTATAAAACTGACCTGAGGAACTGTTTTTTAAAGCAGTACTTTTTTAAGACACCAGTTAAGTACAATAATGTCTTTTCGGAAAAAGTGTGAAGGAAATAAGTACGTCATCTCAGATTCAAAACATGGGTTTATGTCTTGCAAATAGATATTTTTAATAATAGATTTAACTGCGGGCTCACTACCTGTTCATATTATTTGACCGACCCTTGTCCGCAACTCATGCATCTGTCCGCAACTCGTGAAATTTTTACTAGGTGTTAGAAAATTTATTGACAAATAAATCTAAAAACTCCCCAGAATCGAGTGGGTGTTAAATTTCAGTTTCGCTCCCGGTGTTACGCGAATATTTAATTGATACTGCAACAGCGACCGAACCAATAGTTGTCCGTTTCACCAAAAATAGGTTTAACGCGCCCCGCTTTTAGCGTTTCGCCGGACGCGACGTTAAAATGAAGTTTAATATGCCGCTATCGTCCGGCGATTGAGGAAATTGGATTATATGTATGTGCGTGTTGAAATTCTTCCACCGTACCGATATAATCTCGCACCTCTGGAACTTGTTTCAATTTCCCCCCCACGCGGGAAACTTGGCTAAGACCTTCGGTCCGATCTGCGTTATTAATTCCGACGAAATTTAATTCAAACAACCCCGAACTCACGTGATTTCTACTTTGTTACGTTCAATTAGCCCCCTACGTGAGGACCGGACCGGAAATATTAAACCTCTGCGGCGAGAATGGGAGATCCGAAGCTCCGTTTTCATCTTTTTTTCAGTGTGTGTGTGTGTGTGTGTGTTGTTCTTCGGTCGGGTACTCTCCCTGCACGATATTAAATTATTTAAGCGGCACTTTTGGCTCCTTTGCGCCTCGATAACGAAACCCCCCGCGTTATCCGTGGGAGGGCTTCTTGCAGTTTTGTCACGCGCCGCTCCGAAACCGTCAAAGGCCTAATGCTTTTTTCAACATTGAAATTCCTCGCGCAAAAAGCGTCTCTCGTACAGTTTAAAATTTTTAAAGTGAGCGCCTGCTATCACATATGCAAATACGGGAGAGCGCGCGACGGGACCTTTTCGCCTCTTTTGTCGACATAAAAAAATTATTTAAATAACGCGAGACGATACGCAAAGGGAGGATGGTGGATTTAGTTTGGTTTTTTGGTTAGAGGGAAGCGATTCGATTCGTTTTATGTAAACTGTTTGCTCTGACGGCAAATGATTTCCTTTTATTTCCATGTATCCTACATTTATGAAACGTATAATCTAACAATTTCAGTTTCGTGTTGTTTAAAAGATGTGTTTCACCTCCATTTCCGGAATAAAATTCCCATTGCAATTTGTTGCATTCAAATATTTAAGTCTCTTTCTCCTCGATTCTTATCACTCCATTGGGACTTTAGATTAAATCGAAAACACCTAACAGGATCGGTGATTCCCATCTCGGCATACATCTAGGCAGGTTACTCAATTCTACAGTGCCCACCTCGGCATAGGGTGATGCCCGTAGGGTGATCCTTGCCCCCTTGCGTTTCCAACGTACTTTCGAGCGTATCACTTGACGTTCACTCGTATACGGTGTGCTGCGTATACTAGGTTTTGTTATCGACCGGTCCTTGTTGAATAATTGTTGACTTAATTCATGAGATCGACTTTAAAACTGATATTCCCAGAGAGCGTAGGTGTAGGGCTTCTCGAATGCCTGCTTTATTCGATTTGAAATTATACAACTTAATTTAAAAAGAATAACTCTATTGATAAAACCAAAAAAGGTTTGACCTGACACGGTCGAATAGGACAACAAAATAATTGGAGCCGCAAAATCTCCCAAAATGAAATAAGACAATAAAAAATAAAACAAGAAAATTATCCACAAAACGGGGTCGGGTTTCATACCCGGCTCTTTGGCAGCGATGAGAACGATTGTTTATACTGAATTCTACCGACTCATATTTTACCATACTCTGTTAAGTAATTCTCCTATACAGGGTCCTTTTTTATAAATGTTACAATATAACCAAATTAGTCAATAAAATAAAAATAGAAATCCCACAACCTCCTACAGGGTGTTAAAAGGTTAATAAAATCTACAAAAATATCCAAACAAAATCTCTTAACCACTTGCAGGCTGTTAGAGTTTCTTAAATATTATGAATTTTGCGCAACAGTCAACTACCACTATTTTCGATAATACCGTATTATCAAAAAGGTACCTCCCTAGATTTATGCTGAGTTACTGAGAGATTATCGTAGTGTGTATAGTCCGTCCACAGCTTTAGTGTCTCATTATAAACGTCAAGTGGTAAGAGGCAATAAAAATAAATAACCGCATTTGAGTATTCTCTTGTTGAAGGATTATCGTCCTTCGCTCACCTAAGTAATGATCACCTAAAACTCCCGCATTTCTTTGTAAACTTGAAAGCATCAGAAATTGTCATTAAGTAGGTAAGGTAGGGCTCGTGACGGCCCTAGCCATGGTCTTTTCGAGATTCGCAGCGCGACAATCTCCAACAGGTATTATTAGGATTATCCATCGCTGCGGTGGGCTGCATAAGTCAGACACTAAAGCCATGCTATACTATTACTATACTATACTGTCACACGCCTGAGGGTCTAGGGCCCAAAGGGGAGTGCTCTGGTTGGGGGTGTAGTCAGGTAGAGATGGTAAAAGACAATGAGGACATATACAAATACTTATTCAGGCACTAGACTAACAGGGGAGAGAACATCGGAAACAAAGTGTTAAGGCGAACGAGCAAATCTCTGAAGTGAGGGAAGGTTAAAGATAGGTGGTTGTTTACTTGTGGACGGGCAGCGTGACAGGGTGCTAGCGGACTCATCCCCTGATCGATTTAATTGAACGTGCCCGCCGCCTGTCCGTGAGTCACGTATTGCCCATCGGTCGGGGTCACCTCAGTGCTGAATTGGCTTAGACGGTGACCCAGTTTCGCTAATTGGGGCCGAATATGCTGTGCTATATTAAGCTACGCTAAGCTATACCTGCTCGACCCGTTGTGCCGAGATGGGTATATTAGAAATGGACCGACGAGGTGTCGTAAAATTGACCGCAAAAAATGTGCCGAGATGGGATACATCCAACAGGACCTCTTAGATGTAACAAGTACTGACTGGTACGTAGAGGCAGGATTAAGCTCACCATTAGACGGAAAACTATTAGCCACATAGAAACGCTGAGGCTGTAGAGCTACGTCGTGAGGGCCGCGTAGGTTAGTTGCGCGCAGTGGTCAAAATTTTACCTTAATAAGGGATGTCTCTTATCGTTTAATCCCTGTACTTCTCTCGTAGGCTTGGTGCTATTCGACCACCCTCCCAGGTAGTAACGGTCAAGGGATTATCGGCATTCCCGGAATACGTCATTATTGCAAACGGGTGCTTATGCTATCAATATACCTTGCCCTTTACATATATTTTTACCATTAGATTTCACCTTGCCCTTTAGCGCAGGGGTTAAAATTTTACCTTATTTAATAAGGGATGTCTCTTATCGTTTAATCCCTGTACCTCTCTCATTGGCTTGGTGCTATTCGACCACCCCTCAGGTAGTAACGGTCAAGGGATTATCGGCATTCCCGGAATACGTCATTATTGCAAACGGGAGCTTATGCTATCAATATACCTTGCCCTTTACATATATTTTTACCATTAGATTTCACCTTGCCCTTTACAAATACATACTTGAATTTCACCTTCTCCTTAACAAATACTTGAATTTCACCTTGCCCTTTATAAATTTCCTTTACATTTCCTTAATTTCTTTAATTATGTATTTATCTCGTTGCCCGCATTTCGGCTCTTAATTTTGGTGTTCTTACTCGTATTCAGGTCGAAAATGACCGCTGCGCGCAACTCATACCTGCCCCGTGAGGGTATACACAAGGTGGCATAACTGTTGCTAATCCCTAATTAACGAATTTAAATCTTAATGGTAATTCGATATAATTAGCCGAAAACTTGTTCGTCTGAACTTAATGAATCTTCTTTAAATGGCCTAAAGAGGTGTTAGATTTTCTCTAATCCAAGATTATGTTTCCTGAGCTTATCCTTCCTTGCCTTTTACATTTTTCCTACGAGATTCAAACGGTTCATTTAAAACCATATAAGTTTCTATATGATATTTAAAATTGTTCAAATTTTTTGTAAGTTCTTGATAAAAGTTTGAATGTCCTAAACTTACTTAAAAAGACAATGGGACACTTAAACCTTTTAACTTAGCTCTTTGTAAATTCTTGTTCCAAAGGGTCTTGCCATATGAATTTTTCCTAAACCTGCAAAACCGTAACAAAGTAGTGGTATATTATGTACATATCCATATTCCATGGTAATATTTATATCTGCAGTCTGCGAAATTACTTAGATTTATTAGATATTGTCAAGACTTGAACAAAACGAAATTTCTGAAACCTTTTCCTTGATTTAGATCTATCAGCTAAATATTTTTTTCTTGCAAGCGAATATTTTCCTTGAATTGTGTATGTTTCACGATTTACTCCTTGAAACTTGCTTACTGTTGTAATTTTTTGTCACAAAACGTTTTCGCCTGTCAACTAAGTTTATGATTTAAAAGAAATCGTTGTCACTTCAGACACTTCAAAGGACGAAGAAGGAAATAAAAACATGGCATTTACATTACAATACACAGTCCAATCTTGGAAAGTTGTTTGTATGTTTGGAAATGATATAGGATGGAAAACACACGAAACGAGCCTCACCAGCCACATTTACACAGAAAAGGCAACGGAGGCATCAAGGAAAACATTGAATCAAGTAGTGGCAAGGGAGGATGAAGGTATGAGAGATATTTTAAAATTTTATGTTTGTTTATGTTTATGTTTATGTTTATGTTTTTATGTAATAAGTTTATGAACTTATAAACTTTATGAATTTATAATGGACTACACAGTGAAAGGTAATTCACTCATAAGTCCGTAATAGGGTAATTCTACGTTGTTATTTTGATAATACGCTATGCATTATACTGTTTATCCAACACATGACAGTTATGACTATCATTATTAACGTAATTTTAGAGAAGTAAAGTATTAAATAACACACTAGTGTGTTATAATTCATGGCTCACTAGTGAGTTATAAATTATAACTCATGTTCATATTTAAAGTAGTATTCTATTTATTTATTTATTTATTGCCCGTGGCAACTAAACAAACAACCTACTTTAACCAAAATGTAAAAAAGTCACTGTCAAGTCATTCTGACATTTATAGGTTACTACTGAGGCGCAAGTAGCTTTGATTTGATCACAAAGCTTATTAATGGTTAACTCATAAAAAACTGATTTCTTCCACTTGTTGGATAAAACATTGTATGCCACTCGCATGTTATGTTTCCTAAGTCACTTGAGAATTTGTACCACTCGACCTGAAATCTTCTCGCGTGACTTATTTTCAACATAAAACAGTAGTACCATAAATAGGTATTAATATTAACTGAAGAACAGAAAGGGATTGGTTGTAAATGAATGATTTTCTTAATGAGCTAAAAGAAAAAATTTGAAAAATTTACTGGAACTGGAAGAAAATATCTTCATAAATGTGTAAGAATTGTATCTCACAAAACAGCGGAAAATCGCACAGTTTCTTCTCTCTAACATGACAAAAATCTGAAAATAGTGCAAAGAAATTCATGCATACTTCATGCATTTTTCGTATATTTCTGTATTATTTTCTTCGCTCATAAGTTATATTTACAAAAGGTAATCGAAGTGACTCGCGGATTAGAAGATATGTAATTAATTAAATAACTGTTAGGATTATCGCCACTATAACTAATATGTTACCAGCACCAAATGAAATGAAGAGTTTACGTGATATCTCGTTTGTTATTCGTATGCGACAGGTTTCGTGTTGTTGCCATCCATCATCCGCCTATTTACTACATGTGAAATACAGTAAAATTACATGATTGCAAGCTCTGCATTTGTTATCAATTTGTATATTTAATTGCAGTTTGACTTCATGCATAAAATATTAAATAAATGTTTCATGAAAATTCATAAAGACGGATTACTCATCTCTCGCATGGTAAAACTTTTTTTAGTCTGCATATGCAATGTCGCCTGTATATCTCTGAAAATGGAATATGATGTCTAAAATAAAGGAAATGTGTAGAACTTTCAGTAGATGTTGATATGTCAGCTTTCATTTTGAAAATGTCATATATTATATAATTTATCGTTTTAAAACATTATAAAAGGAACAATATAACAAAACATTTTAGTTCGTTATGTATATTTCAGAAACTATTCAGGGTATTCCAGTTTTCTTGGCAACTCCCTGAATTTCATGATAATGGGCAAGTTTTTTGTTATTTCAAGCCTGAATCACCGACCCTTCTTTTGGAAGCTCACTGTAAGTACAATAGAATAAAACATAATGGAATGTTGCAACGTATATAGTTTCCAATTTTTCTAAATACAGCTGATATATCGCATAGGGGGTGGTCGAATAGCACCAAGCCGATTAAAGAGGGACATGGATTAAACGGTAACCGGTTCGTTTACCTGGTTGTACGAAACTTTTAAAGAATTAGTTTACTGTAATAATGTACAAATATTTAATTATGATTAATAAGAGTATAACGACGGAACGATCACAGTTACATATAATTCGGTCGGTGGTACGTTCACAATTGGACGGTGTCGGTCGGTCTAGATCTAACGGTCGGTACGTTCACAATCGGACGGTCACGTAACAAATAACGAATAATTCGGTCGGTTTAAAACTAACGGTCGGTAACGTTCACAACTACATGTATCGGTCGGTAGAAAGGAAACGGATATGAGACGCAACGGGAAAATACGGATAACGTACGGCTTGTCACAGACAAGTATTGGTTCTGACCTCGGATTAACTGGACGCTGGAGGGGGCGGTTGGCTTATCTAAATTTAGTCTGGATGTTTAAGCGATGGTAGATTGAACAGTGCCTTATCGGCCGCCATCTATCCGAGATAGGTTTGATTTCGCGATTAATTGTATGGTGGTGTATTACCCTCAACTCAGTAAAAATCGGCTTCGTTACAAGAGAGCCGATCCAGGTTAATTACTCTTAAAGGGTAATCTTTTACCCTTCAAAGTCCTTAAAATGTGTATAAAAAGATGGAAGAGACCGACTGAGAACTACACTAATTTATCTATAAACTGCGCCGTTTAGTCGTTAACACAATAACGTAAACATTTATTATGTGACAGTACGCTCTTCGTCTTGTTCACATATGTCCCGAACGATTAGGGAAACGCCGCCAATCTCCCGGCATCCCATCGTAATCGGATAAAAAATCTCCCCGATGCTTTTCCGAAAGGCGTATCCATTAGATCTCAAAGTAAGCAAAAAAAAAACAATTCCAATAAAACTAGACAAAGTAATATTTTATCGGAGGGCGAACCGTAGGAGAAACAAAAGGAGGAGAGGAATGAGTGCAAGGCGTTTGATATGAAATCGATGTGAGATCCAAGCGCAGGCCACGAGAAAAACAAAAGCGGTTTAACTCCGCCATATAAATAAGATGCTTTCCGTTTCCCTCTGTTTCGGGGGAGTACGTGCACTGAACTGTTTATTTTTCACAGAAATTACGGATGTCGTTCGGGATCTACAGTCGGGACCACGAGAAGGCACCGTTGAATGAGAATGATGTGAGATATCGATGGAATGAGCTTCAGGCTCAGACTGCAACAATATATCGAGGATGCTTGCATGGAGACTTCGTTTTCATTGCCCAATGCTTACTGGTAGTAAACTGAAAGTAATCGACAAGACTAATCTGCGTGTGATATTCAATTTAATCCATTCTCTTGTGGAATTTTCGTTAATTTCATTCCGTAGCGCTATGATATTTAATTCCATGCCACCTGTAAACGGATAGTCGTAGTATCCTTTTGAATTGCCCTATTTAAATTTGTTCGGATGTCATCAGCGGGACAGAGAGAAATTGGGTTGACCCTTCCCTTAATTCCCCAAACATAATTACATTTTTTTTCCACAGTCATAAATAGCTATCTTTTTACCAAGTCGTATGGTTAATGATTTGGATGTTTTTAATTAATTTTAAATATGCTTCGATTTAACACACATTGACCATCGACTACACAATATATATTTATGTGTTAGTAGTTGGTAATCAGTGAAGCTCATTCGAAATTTCAATTCAGGTCATATCTCAACCGATTTATGTGTTTTGTTAATGCAATCTGAACCGACGTACATATTATTAATATTATGTTAAGTGCAATGACACATTAATATTTGTTTAAAATAATCGTCGGTAAGTATATTAAATGTTCATATAAATATAACGGTTTCAATTCACGATCACTAAATATACCGTGAAATATTGTTTGCATTTCATTATGTTGCATTCACAAGTAATTTTAAACAATTTTGGAAATTTTCAATATTTTTCGATTTTTCTGGATTGCTAAATTATTGTGCAAAATTTAATAAACCGATCGAAACTAAATTTAAAGGATTCTTTTATTATAACTTCAATATTCAAGGTTTCCAATAAATTAAAAAACCACTTTTTTGGGCATTTTTTTTTGTTTATTACTATTTTGCAAAACCGCTAATAAATTTTTGAATTTCTAACCTACGCCGTACTATGTGACAAGCGATTCTGCAACTGTTTTCACTCTTCAACTTTCTTCTAACTTCAATATTTAAAAAGTTAGAAGCAAAACAACTAAGAATTTAACAAGCGGCAAAAGGTGAATTTCCCAACGTCAATTACGTAAAAAAAAATTCTAGCGAAACACGTGTGTTTATCCAGATCGATAATATTGATGGCCAAAGAAGTTAAAGTTTAACATTCGATGTAAATAAATTAAGACGTGAATAGACATTGGACGGAGTGAATCCATACGGCCAGTCTATGTGTTTGTCGCTGCCCCTGGAAGAGATACACGAGGTACGTGTCGTGTTTGTTAACTCTTGTTATTTTAGTTTGTTGTTAGGTTTTTGGAGTTTGAAATAATATTGCAGAGTGAGATTAGTCACTTCTCTTCTCCTTAAATTTTACAAGAAGACTAAAAATCAAATGTATGACGCGTAAGAGAAAAAAAAATAAAGGAAATACGTTAACCCGAAAGCGAGCCAGCCAGATGGCTGGTGCTGATTTATGGGTTGAAAAAGGTCAAAGGGAACGTGATCCCTCAGGCCTTTTGTAAATTTGGTGTTCTTCAGTTTTTGTTTATATCATTAAAAATAATATGTATTTCCAACATCGTTCTTTTCATTAAGATTACAATCTATCTCTCTTTCTCTCTCCTCAGTAACTTTGTAGGAGCTGCTACCGTCCCCCTGTGAACCTCGCAATAAATGTCTTTAATTTGAGGACTGTGACAATATGAATGCTCGACACACATATTATATAAAATCAGATTTTGATATATTGAGTATTGTTGATATTTTCCTGAATAAATTTTAGAACATGTTTTCTTGTACAAAATTTAAATAAGAGGCTGTAAATATATTTGACCTGATCTGACTAAGAAAATTATTCTAATTAAATACATAACAAAACTGAGTCTTTTACCTTCACTTGTTTCCACGTGAACTATTTCCAGATATATCATGTTTAAGGCGAGAGATATGCCCTACGATGAACGCAACTTTCGATTCATGACTTTTTTACTCCTTGCCCGTTTCCCGGCCCTCGACGCCCAAACTGATCGCCTCGAAATTTCCCCGCCCTAATTAATTATCATTTCCGGCGCTCTCCTCTTTTCGCACGTTTCACTTTCAACGCTTTTTTGTGTGCGTGTGTATGTGACTGATGACGGAAAAAATTCCGGCGCTACGTTGATATATAGTGCTGAGCCTTACACTAATCCCGTTAAGAGTGTATTCTTGTATTTTTTTGCTGGGAAATGCAGCGGATCCGGGGACTCCCCCTCGGCTCCCGACGATTCCTAATCAGCGATCGAGCGTGTCGTTGAAAAATCGCAAACTTGAGTTTATGTGACCCAATTCCTGCGATGGGGGGTTGAGGGAGGGTGTGGAGGGGGCAATGAAATCGCGGTGATTAAGTCCGGATCCGGGCGGTATTAGAAAAGTTGCGGCGAGGCACGTTCAATTTCGAGTCGGGGAAGTTTTAGAGTGTTAAACACTTGGCGAAGTGACACGTGAAAAGTTAGTGCAGGTATGGATATAACAGCTTTACGAAATACAGTCGTCGCTGATTCACACAAGTTTCGCCATCGAGCGTTCTGAACGACTGATGAATCGTCCTAAGCAGTGCCATTCAAGAAAGGTTCTAAAATTGCTAAGGTCAAATTTCACCACCACTGATAAACCTATTTCGATCCACGGGTGAGGAGTGATCCACGGGTGCACCAATTTTTTCTTGAAATTTTGAGGAAATTCCTGAAAAAGGGCCATAAACGTGTAGGAGATAGTTTCCGTGGAGGAAAATAGGAGATTTTTGGAAAAAAAATCTCCCAATTATTTGCAATAATGCAATTTATTCCATATTTTTGGCGAATGGTATGGGGCGTGAAAAGAGAATATAGGAAATTTGTTTTGTGCTGTAAAGCATGATTAGTTGCGAGAGGGCAAGGAAATGTTGTAAAAAGCGCTTTATATATCATTGGGAGATATTTTCCGGGGAGGAAAATCTATATTTTCTGACAAAATGGTATTTTAATAATCCAGTTTAATAATAGACCATATTTGTTTGTTTATAATTATAGGCAAGCCAAACCGAACAAACCTAACCTTCCCGACCGCAGTTGTAGGCTCGGAAACTCCTGTACTTTACATTCAAATTTCCTGTGGCCTGTGAAGTTAGAACATCGAATTTGCATGAATATTCTGCAATGTAACGTTCCATACTTTTCCCGTACACGATTTTCCTGTTCCGTGTCGACTGTCAGCAAGTTTAATAATTAAATATCTCAGTTATTAGATGGAATACGACAATTTTCTTCCCAAGGTAAGGTCTGCGAGGCATGTAATCTCCACTGATATAGCTCTTTTAGCAAATGGTATAAAGGATTTTGCACCCGTGGATCACTCCTGACCCCGATCCACTGCTATACCTAGGCTTTCCATTTCTCTTTCCATCTTTGCATGTTGTTGCTTCTCTCATCCAGAGAAGCCCTACTGACTTTTCTATGTCGTCTCTCCATCTGGTGTTGTTTCTGACATTACTTCTTCGAGTTTCTCTCGAATTGTCTCCATTGTAACAGTCGTTTCGTCCAGCGATTGTTAGTTCTTATCACGACATGGCCGATGATTGTAATGAGCAGAGCCCGGATTTTATGGCAATTGCCATAAGTGCCATTTTGGCTATTTTTTAAACTTTTGTCATTTTTTGCCATTTTCACGAAATTGTTAAATTCTTCCTCGAAAATGAGGTACCTAATTTGATTTTTGTTGCACAAATTGTACCTGTCAGTACTCAAATCTTAAATAATCTTAACTATAGTCTAATAGAATAATAGTCTTTATTAAAACTTTATTAAGTTTTTTAACCAGACTTAATTAAGAAGTCACAATCTGAAGGACAAACTCTTTGCGCCAAAATATATTTTATAAAATCCGTCCAAAAAGAATTGAATAAAATACCGGGGAAAGGGGGGAAATATTAAATTTAAAATTTGTAGATATTTTAAGTAAAAATATTGGTTTTAGTTTGAATCAAAAATATGATGCAGCCTTACGTGGCGACGAAGTAGATTTAGATGCTGACTAAAACATTTTGAGTATGTTTAAGTATGCCCCTGTAACAACGGTGGATATAGAACATTTATTTTCAAGACACAAACATATTCTCAATGACCGTAGACAGAGTTTAACTGCAATTAACTTAAATATGCACATTGCTGTAAATTTTAATAATCAATAGGTAATGTGTGTCATCGTGTACGTCATAAATAAATAATTGTAAATGTGTAATGTGAGATAATTAATGCTGGAAAAAAATTTTAGGAACGTTTTTATACAGCTATATTTTAAAATGCCATTTCATGGTGTTTCATCGATTTCTGCTTGTTTTTGCCACTTTTAAAGTGTCGATATCCATTTTCTTACATTTTGGTAATGAGTGTTCGAATACTGTAATTATTATTTATGGCATATGTCTTCCGACCGTGCGACATGTATAGGCATTACCATTGTATCAAAGCTCAAATTTGTACTTAAAGAAGTTTCAAGAACATTTGAGAGCGTTCATTTCAAATGAGTCCTACTGTATATTGTCACGATCCTAAGGGCCTAGGGCCCAGAGGGGCGCTCTGGTTTGGGATGGTAGCGAGAGAGAGAGAGGAGGAGAGAGGGACGCAAGGACAAAGTGAAAGTGAACAAACGGTTATAACAAAAAAAGACTAAACTAACAAATGGTGTACAAATATTACAGGGGTCCCAAGGAAGCCTGGAGGGGTAGCTGGTGCAGGAATCGCAGCATTTCAGAGAATTTGATCTAATTGATGTTTATTATTTCGCGTGTTCTGCACGGTTTCATTAAACATACGTGCCTCGCCAGGAGATTCCTTCATGAGGTCATGTTTTGTTAATTCATGTTATGGTTTCCTGCGAGGTCTATCGCGTCAAAATATCATATTGTCTCGGTTTCTTGAAACCCTAGTACGACTGAAAAAGGAAAACTCGTTACAGTCCGAATTTAAATCCCATTTCTTAAGCGTGTAAGCCGATATCGCCCGATAAAGCGAAGGGAAGTAATCCCGTCCATTTCCCACCGACCCCTAACAACGTACCCATTATTCCGTTCGGGATCTTCCCCGTCCCATCAATTAAAATCTATCAATTACGTGATGGGGAGCAATGGCGAAAACACAAAAAAGAAACACACGACCGTAATCTGCGAGAACACCCCAAAAATCGATGCCGAACCGGATCCGCACCAGAAAATTGCCAATTGAATTTGGTGTTTTTGTTGCCGCAGTTTACTTTTGGAAATCAATTTGTCGGTTAAATCGCATGAACGCTAAACAACGATCAGAACAGATAATCCATTGTGATATTTCAATTAAAATATGTCGGCAGATTACATTAAGCTTTGATATTTGTTCGGGGGCGGCTGGACCGAATCGACCGCAACTCAGTTTACACCGGGAAAAACAACACGAATCAGGAATTCGCGAATATCGAATGTTTACCACAATTATTCCTTTTGTAACATATGACTCATAAGTGCGACAGTAGTACTGTTTTTCTAAAGCTAATCTTTTAATACAAATCACAAAAATTGCGAACGTAGTTTTACCATAATACACCTGAATCACCCTGTACAGTCTAACAATCGGTGGGTCAAGTTAGACCTTATTACATAGTCTAGCTTTGCTTATAATAAAGCTGGTTGTCTTGATTATTTAGCCAACTATCAAACAGCACGAACAATAAACTCCGTCATTAATTGAATATATTACTTTAATACAACACAACATTACTGCACTCGTTGACCGATGCAAGAACAAATATATGAGATTATATAGCTAATCGAACTCTTAGAATGCAAGAATTAAATACCTTATTTCCGCAAATGTTATTGTAATAGTAATAAGTAATGGTATGCACACAAAATATTCAGATAACTATAAATAATGGTATGCTGTCACCGTCGCCGCCGACGGAGTGGAAGCAGTGCAGCCAGAACGCGCGTAGCGCGCACCACCTCCATCGCGCTCGCGAACCGAGCCGATCGCGAAATCAAGCTTTCACTCGGACGCTGTAGTTGAAAAGAGATAGATGCGTCGCAAGGCAATCGCTACGGTCGATCTCTGTCTATTGTTCTCGCTCTCACTCTAGCTCGCACGCATGAGTCTGGCGTAACGTTACTTAGTTTTCTGGGACACCAATATATAAGACGTATATCACGTCAAAAAATTTGTTTTCAACAGTTTGAACGCTTTCAATGTTGCGTTCATAACGAACTAATTTTCTGTCACTATCTCTAATATTATTCCGGATTTATTGCAACGTTTGAACTCCCAAAAAATTACCCCTTCTTAAGAAATTTTCAAAAAAAATTCTATCAACGTGAAAAAGTTTAATGATGCAGTAATAATATAGTAAAGTCCCGTCACGATTTATAACATTAATTCTGATTATGTGCAAAGTTCCATCCCTTACAAATCGCCATGGAGATTAAAATGTAATACCATGTTAACATAAAACTAAATGAAGCCAAATTATAAAATGAGTTTAACGGGCTCTGAAATGGTGGGCATAGCACTCAAATGCGAACTGAAGATTCTGAATTAATTTCAATCTTAGAGAAATAGAACAATATTTTTTGATGTGATATACGTCTTATAAGTCGCTATGCGGACTACCTACACGTCCCAGAAAACATTGTAACGTTACTCCAGACCCATATGTGCAAGCGAGAGCGAGTACAATAGATCGACCTTAGCGTTTGCCTTGCGACGCATCTATCTCTCTTCCACTACAGCGTCCGAGTGAAAGAGAGACCGGTAGCACACAACCAATGTGAGCCACGCGGGAGTGAGATGACACAGCTGGAATATTTACTGTGCATACCATTGCTTATTACTTAATGGTCTTTTGAGCTATTTGGATCTCTCTCTACCGAGAAGTTATTTGATTATATTGCCTTAGCGTTATAGGTAATGCATACTCATTTGGAAACTACACAAAAGGTATTCTTTCACCTTCACCTGAGAATTTTCGTACGAGAATTAACGTCTTTCACAAGACTTTACAACTTTCGAGTTCGTCTTCGTTGCGGCTGAAGGCGGACATGCAAATACAACACAAATTGGCTGTGCAAAAAGCACTGCAATTTTTCCCATTCCCGTCTTTATGCCCACTTCAAGAGAAAAATTAATTCCGTCTTACGCTCTCTTTTTTCCCCCGGCAACATATTTCGTTGCAGATTGGTTTGAAAATGGGGCAATATTTGCGGAATATCTGGTTAGTCATTTTGCCCCCTTCTCTTTCTCTCCCCCCTCTCTTTGTCCCTCTCTCTCGCTCTCGGTGTATGAATACAGACAATCCATTAATTTTAAATGCGGATATTCGGGGAAATCTATACACGCCATACCAGTTCGGATGGAATTAATAAAGGATTATAGGATTTAAAATCGTGTTCCACGCTAAATTTCCAGTATGGGTATAAATAATACAGGTGAAACGTTTATCGAAACATCTACTTCGATTTATTTTACAACCGTCTGATTTAGGTTCTATTTCGAAAATAATGTGTATCGGATTTTAGATAATCGCATAGCTTTAATTTGTTTCCTGTACAGTTTACAACGGTGGTAACGGCAACTCCTCGTATAACTTCGAGCTAAAATTGTAATGAAGGCTTATTGACACGAATACCACAAACTAAGCCGAGGATTATTTAAAAAAAATCATTGGACTACATTGGTTGGACTACAGTTGTACTACATAGTTTCCACTTCTTTCGGTCTTTCCAGTCCACTCTAGAACTTCTGCTTTCCATGCCTTGGTCGACCTGCTCTTCTCATGATCTTCGGGGTCTTCCTCTATATCGTCTTTGTGGTGGAGTCCAATCCCATATCTTCTTTCGTCTGGCATATGTGTTAGATGTCCATACCATTTTAACCGTTTTGCCTCGATTATATCTAGGATATCCTGATCAATAACCATTTTATTTCGAGATTTCTTGACCTATTTTGTCTTGTCCTCCAGCACTTCCTCCAATAGTTCAGTTGTGTGGCTACCATTATTGACTTATCTGCCTTTTCCAGTTCCCATAGATCAGAACCATAGGTTGCTACACCTTTCACTATAGACTTATATACAGACCGTTTCTACAAAGTCGCAGGATGCTGTAAACATAAAGAAAGGCTATATATTTCCCGTTGGCTAAACAGAGAACGAACTTTTGCGATGTTGCTAGCTGGCGAAACATCACAGTCATCTGCTCCGCACACTGTTCCGCACACATACGAAAGTGTAAGCGATACGCGACCGCGATACGCGTTGACTTGGACTGCCTGCTCGGCCGGCAACGTTGCAAAACATCCTTCTCTGTCATACTAACGAATTACGATAAGTTTCTCTTCTGCTCTTGTTGATTTCCGGACAAGCGCTTCAATAGAAAAGCTCCGTATGTGTATTTTAGTATTATTTGTTATTTTTTTACTCCATAAAATTCCATTTAATTGTCTTGTAGCCACTATTCTATTGCCTGTCTAAGAGTAAAGATACTGCCAATTCAGGAGGCTGCCGGCTCTGAAACCATTTTGCTCCTCTATTCCTTTAGCACAAATTTCTATTCTGTTTTTTAGTATTTTGTCTTCCCACTGAATTTAGCACACTAATACTTCTATAGTTCGCAAAATTTCTCATATCTCCTTTCTTATAGATATAAAAAAAAATTAAAACCTTTTAAAAACTAATTTAAAATTTATGCTTTACCCTTACTCAAATCAGAGAGCTGCCACTCGGCCTAGTTTAAAAAAAATCCTAAATTAGTTACAAAGTGGGATTAAACTCAACGTATTTTAAAACTCATAATGGTGTGTAGTCTACATGGTAAAAATGCGAAATGAACGTCTAGACACGGTAATGTACCTTTATAAAAAATATTTTAAATAAATAAACAGTTGTAAATATTTAGGTAGACATGCTAACTTTCGGTAATATATGTACTTCTACACCTTTGTTACAATACCCAGTTTTTTGTTATTTCCGTTTAAAGGAGTTTGTTCCAAACTTTGCGTATTTTTCCAGATACCAATTTTTGTGTTACGATAAGTAGGGTAAAAGTTATTAGACGAGTTGACGAAACGGAAATCACTATATGGGCGATTCCATGTCAACTGTCGTGAGGTTGGTGCGTCATAATTTTTTTCCCTACCAAAACTATTTCATTCTATTGTAGGTTCGACTACAAGTATTATCCCAAATTTTCAGACAAAAATATTACTATTAGCGTTTTTTACTGCCAATTTTCGTTTCTTTCGCCTTTTCAGTTTTCGATGACAAATTTTCTCCAAAACGTTACCGCAAACACATCGCACGCTGGAAAAATTTTAGAGTACCTATAATCGATGTAAAATTTTCCAAGGAATCCATTCCCGCCCTCAGAATTCCCCTAAAATTTTTCCATTTGCGAGAAATCCCAAAATACCATTTTTTTTTAAACTTGCTCTATCTCGCGAGTGGAAGTTTTTGGATTTTTTTTGGAGGAGCGCAATATGTTTGGTTTTTAGTGCACTTTGAGGGACTTTGAGGGACCCTAATATACAGGAACTATGAAGGTAAATGACGTTAAATGACGAAAAATCATGTGATTATGATATAATATGACAACACCGAACAGTTCCTTTTATTAAGTTATAAATACATATTAAAAAATACTACTAAATATGGTTTATTACAAAGGTGCAGATCTATAAAATAATATAAGCATTAATTTATGGAGGAACTTTCTTTATTACTTTAATATGAACAGCTTTCGTATTTATACCATCCCCGACATAAATTTCTCAAAATATTTCACAATTTTTTCGTGCTGAGCACTGCTCAACCTGAATGTGTTCGGGGCCTTCTTTATCTCATTGAGCTTCACTTCGCAGAGTATTGAGCAAACGAAACGGTCAAGCATACTGGCGGATCTGGGAATGAATTAGTTTGAGCCACTTGATTGAAGGAAAGTACTGAAAGCTCTGCCTCCAGATTCAATTCATCCGAAGTCATTATTACTCCTAGATGCCACACGTCATTGAAGATAAACGCTACATATTGACCAGCACATTTGTCATCCAAAAGGGTATGTTTGCATTTTATTATCCAATCATTATTCAAAGAGAATTGGTTATAACCTCTTGTTCTTGTAAACAATGCGTGGTACCTGGTGCGAATGGTACCCATTCAATTTGTGTTTGTCAGATCCATCAAAATTTCAAACTCCTTCTAAATAGTACTGGCACGAAATTGACCTCTAAGGATCTTGTTGCTAATTTAGTTTGTAGCCCAGAAAACGAGAATTGCAGGCTTGGTCTGTGTACCATATGTCCAAAAGATGCTGATTTGCCCTCATGTCTCCATAAAGGATATGTTCGGTGTTGTCATATTATATCTTAATCACTTGATTCTTCGTCATTTAACTTCATAGTTCCTGTATATTAGGGTCCAAAGTTCATATAAACCGAACATCAAAGTATAGAGCCATCGAAAATATTTCTTGAATTTTTGAACGAATCTCCCAATATTGGACCTCCAGATGGTCTGGTATTTAATGAAAATGATCTGACTTCATCGCTGAGAATTGAGCTTGAGATTCACACGAATATTCCAGACTTTTGACACTCCTTTTTCACGCTGAATGCACCATTTTAGGCTGATTCGTCCATTTTTTGATATTTTTCGCACGTTTGGCCACTTGAAACCAAAATACACACGGAAAAGTTATAAGTCGCTTAAAGTACACTAAAAACCAAACATTTTGCGCTCCTCCAAAAAAATCCAAAAATTTCCACTCGCGAGATAGAGCAAGTTTAAAAAAAATGGTATTTTGGGATTTCTCGCAAATGGAAAAATTTTAGGGGAATTCTGAGGGCGGGAATGGATTCCTTGGAATAGTTTACATCGACTATAGGTATTCTGAAATTTTTCCAGCGTGCGATGTGTCTGCGGTAACGTTTTGGAAAAAATTTGTCACCGAAAACTGAAAACGCGAAAGAAACAAAAATTGGCCGTAAAAAACGCTAATAGTAATATTTTTGTCTGAAAATTTGGGATAATACTTGTAGTCGAACCTACAATAGACTGAAATAGTTTTGGTTTGGAAAAAAATTATGACGCACCAACCTTACGACAGTTGACATGGAATCGCCCATATATGAATTTGATTTCAATCGTCGAAAAGAGAATGTATCTACTTTTACCATATCAAAAATGAAAACAGGAGGAAAGGCATTTAATTGTGGGAGAGTGGGATAAATTAATGGGAAATTGAGAACGGAATTACCCAGAGTAATGAAGTTAAAGAATAACTTTTAAAAAGTTTTAAAAGATAATACCGGATAATAATAACAAGGATTATATTGAGCAGCCTCAAAATATATCCCATCACTCTTGTTAATATAGGATTCATTGATTTTTAGCACATACCTGTATATTAATTAATTATTTTATTTTACTGAACGTAATCTAGATAAGTCTAGGAAAATTCCCCTAGAATGCAAAGAACAACAATATAGAAAATTTCCCGAAAATAAATAGAATTTCTGTGATGTCTAATTTTAAAGAAATGAAGGAAACAAAACGAAATTCGACGCACAATTAGATAATTATTATCAAAAACATATCACAATGATGAATATATAGAAACTGAAACATCTGTGACCATTATATAAGTCCTGTTAACATAGCATTAACACTAGATTATGCAAATCCATCGCTTTTTTTCTATTACCAATTTATGAATACATGAGAAAATTGGGTTGTTTGGCTCAATATACACAAATTGGCAAATAAGACAAAATTGAAAAAAAGAAAAAATGTGCCTTGGAGGTATTGCAACAAATAACATATTTTCAAATCTATTTACAAATATTTCACTAAATCTGTAATTTTCCATTAGGGTAATCTTCCGTTCGGAAAATTGTCTTTTGGATCAATTGCATTTGGGAAATTTTCATTAGGGTAATGGTTTTCGGCAATTTTCCGGCTACCATACCTATTTATTTATATATACGTAATGGCGAATTTTAGAAAAATTTTTAAATTAAAAATATAATTACGCTTGTATAAAATTTAGCACTCTAATTTAATGTAGCTGCACATGTAGTTTTTATTGGACTATTTTAAACGATCCTAAACATTTTACTACTCGAAAACCGACCGTTAATGCACTACTATATATGCACGTTCAGGTGAAGCTATTTTTCCTTATTTTACCACGTTACATTAATGGGTAAGTGTGTTTCTACCATGATAGATGTGTCAGTAGCCGTTTTCAGCTGTTATGAGTTTAAGTTTTTACAAGTAAAATTGGCCACTCAGCTGCCAATTTATCAATCTCGCCGTTCCTAGGGTAACTTCATTTATTCGACGAAACATTCCAGGCGAACAAATTATCAATACCCCTTTCGGAAATCAAATTACCCCGCGAGGTTATAGCCGAGTAGTTAAGACTTGGGATATTTTGTTCTAATTTCGTGTTTCCTAACATCGGAAAGTTGGCATACTTAGTTAATTAGCTCGCATAAATCTCACCTTGAGACAATTCCGGGGGAAGTTTCCCGAACTTATCATGAATTTTTTTCTAATCCCTCGCCATTATACTCTCATTATTTTCTTTAATCGCCGGAATTCTTGGGGGTCGATTTGTGACTGGGCCGACTGAAACAAATGACTGCGGGAAATCGTCGGACGCCGCCGCCGAGGAAACACTGACAAATGCGGACGTCTCTCTTTCTCTCTCTCTCTCTCTCTCTCTTCGAGATGAGGCGTCGGTATAATGAAGAAACTCCTTTGCGGCGATTCGACCGTAATTTTTCTTTGTTTTGAACGTCCCTCCAAGATAAAAAGCGATCCGTGGATCGATCGCGGAGCGGAGAGCGGCACGATGACGATGAAAATTCGCTGATTCGACCAATTACGTATAGAGCCCACTCTCCCCACTCCACTCTCTTCGGGCACGCCGGACTTTTATCTTCGCCGAATTAACCGAACGGGAAAAAATTGATTCGGGACGAACCCCCCGAACGCGAATAAACATCCTTTGTTTCATCTCTATTTTCCTTTCGGTTTGTTATTAACGTAATTATTATCCCGACGTCGTATTTTAATTTTCCGCCCTCTCGGAAACGTGAGTTGCTCAAGTCCGGAACAGAGGGCCGTCGAGGGGACTACATCTGAGAGAGAGTTCTTCTCTTCTGTGATATTTGGATTTACAGCCATTGATATCATTAATTCTCCTTTGATGTCTCGAGAAGTGGAAAAACCGGCGACACAACCTCCGCACGGCATCGGAACCGTGGCGAAAAGCGGGATAATTTCCCGGGGAGGGATTTAATTTCCATCGGCGTTTTCTTTAACCGAATAAAGCCGGAATTTAATATCAGGTGAAATTGCTCGGGATTGATTTTCCGGCTCGATCCGAGCGGTTCAGTGTTCGCTGTAATATCTCTCAAGGGCACAGGTATTGAGGTGTCAGATTATTTTAATAATACAGCGGTCGTTGGCACCTATTAACGATTACTTGTTACTCACTTTCCAGGATTAGGCATAAAACCCGTTCCGGCTTCACCATCTCTCTCTTCCCACTTTTCTGCTGGCATCTGGTTTGAATTGTAAGGCTTGGTTTGGGAGTCTTCTATTTGGCATTCTTACTACGTGATCTCCATTTTTGACGTGATATACGTCTTATGTATGTGGGCTACACATCCCAGAAAGCATTGTAACGTTACGCCTGACCTGACCCATGCGTGGAAGCGAGAGCGAGAACAAGTGACAGAGATCGACTTTCGTTTGGCTTGCGCACACGTATACTTCTTCAAAAGATATAAGGCGTTTATGACTGTACCTCCTTTAAGTGGTTTGGTGCACCCCCTGTCGCTTTTACCGCGGCTTCATCTACTGTTACAGCTTTTAGTAACAATTTAGCCGACCTTGCAGGGACCGAACTCAAAAAATTGAAATAAACACCAAGTAAGATTACTGGAACTAACATTATACATTGCCAATTTTAATCCTTTCACAGAAATTTAAGATCATTAAAATGTTAAAGCCATTTAAGAAGAACCCTTTCTTAGGATTTAAGAAAAATTGCTACATTATGGTTAGGCTTAAAATATTCTTAATACGTTCGGTTTTCGGACGCGTGTCATTTACAACAGGGAACCTTAAGCCACTTGATAAGGTACAGTCATAAACGCCTTATATCTTTTAAAGGAGTATATGTTAGCGTTTCGCTTCTGATGCTTGTATCTCCCTTCCATTCTGCATGGCGCTTGGACCGCGTGAAAGAGAGACAGCGGCAGCACACAGCTAGACGTTAACGTATTGCAGGCTATTCATAAAGTGATCTGAATATTTCCAGTCAATACCATTGCTTACTACAATCACAATTGCGGCAATAATGTAATTGATTCTTGCATTGTAAGATTTTGATTAGCTATATTTGTTCTTTCATCATTAAAACAAAGTAGCATCGGTCGACGAGTACTTTAATAATAGGTTATGTTACGATTATAACAAAAAAATTATGAAAAATGATATAAATGACAAAAATTCAAGATTAATGTTTAACTCCACACATGTCATAACAATGTGTCTAAAATGACAAGTTGGACCGACCAACCGCAGTGCGAAAAAATCTTCTATAATATAAAATTGGGTAACGCGGGCTTTTTAAAATCAGCAAATTAATCAATGATAATTTAGTGATAATGACTTTACAGGCAACAAAATTTTTCTTTGTATGTGATTACCTGTTGTGATATTGGATTTATTCTCAATTTCATTGTGATGGTTTCGTTACTAATTCGATCAATTCTTGTGCAGCCTCTTAGTGATCTGAGAAATTTCATGTCGCATGTTTCTAGTTGTTTGAGCTTTTTTTCCGCAGTGTCTACTATTCTGAGCCATATCATAATGTGGGAACTGCATGACATTACAGAATATCAACTGCGTTCTTGCGATATTTTACCTTTAAGGGTTCTTCCTATTGCTTCACATATTTGTTGATATTTATTGATATTATCGTTAATGTCTTTATCCTCCTCGTAAGTTATATCGCAGTCAAAATATTTGAAATGTGATATTGGTTCTAAGAATATCCGTCCTTGATAATTTTTGTTTGTATGGGATAGTTTCCACAAAATGCCATAGATTTTGGAACACAACGCAATGTGGCGTAGTTTTGTGAATTTCCACAAGCTTGATGTGGTTCACTCGAAATTTGTATTAGTTTTCTCCTACTTTCTCCTCTTCAATAAAGCTAATTTATCAAGCTTTGCTTCTGTTGGTAACACGCCGAGTTCCCCATTTAGTTTTTGAAAATTTCGTACCCAAAGTTAGTGGCAACTATGCAACCACCCTTCTGTTTATGGTATACAAGTTAAAAATTTATCAAAAAATAAAGATAACGATCTGATTATCAAATTTAAAGGTAACGCTGATGATAGAAACACATTTAAAAATAAAATTAGTGATTACCTCAAAAATAATGCTATCATTTCTCTAAAGAACTATAAAAATATATACTTATTAGATTTGGAGCCTCGATACTGTTAAAAAAGAATTAAACAAAATTGTGGATGAAACTTGTTATACAGATATTTTTCTGAACAAAAATGCAAAGGTCGACAATCAGTTAAAGTCAAAATGAATATATCTAAAGCTAATTTTCTCTTAAACGAACAAAAAATCTAATTTGGGTGGAATCTTGAAAAAATCTAAGAAAAATTTTGTTAAAATTAGGGCATGAAAAAAATACTTATAAAAATAAAAAAATAGAATTGTTATGCACAAATTGTGGTGAACAAGATCACATCTCTAAAACTTCTACAAATAGCAAAAAATGTATCTCTTGTAAGGTAGAAAGTCACAGGTACGATAACATGTCTTGCCCCATATATGGAAAATTAAAAATTTCAATGCAAAATTCATCTTCATAATCCCCTTCCTTTTATACAATTTTGGAACTTTAGTTCCTTACGCCAGGAGTTTGGGAGCGAGGATGGTCGCGCAGCAAAAAATCTGACCGTTAAATGGAATGCGTTACCGGAATGCGTTACCGGAGCGAACGCTGCCGAGCCGCTTGCTATCTCTCTCTCTCTCTCTCTCTCTCTCTCTCTCTCTCTCTCTCTCTCTCTCTCTCTCTCGTTGAGTCGTTCGCTGTCTTTATCACTGCTCTAGTGTACGAAGCCTCGTGTACCAAGCAGTGACTCATAGGCTTCAGACTTATGCTGCGATTCTGAACACATCTGTAGCGATCGTAGTCAAATCTGTAAGCCTCGTAAGCATAAATGCAATTCTGAACATTATCGTAAGTTACGGTTTCTCGTAACTTCTTACGATATATCGTAAATAGTTACAGGAAGCCTTCTGTGTGTCTTTAATCACTCGAAAAACCGTAGTGGAAGAAAGCGAGAAGAGGTAATTCATGTAAAACGTAGCAATATAAATAAAAACATGAATTGTGTAGACAGTTTTTGAGTTATCAGACAATCGAGACGTTCTCACGAAAATGTTAGGTTAAAAAAAATCTTCAAAATTGATCAGTGTTTAATAGCGCCAAAATGGCATATATTTGTGTAATGTTTTCACATGTTTTCAGTGCGTCACAAATTGTTTATTTTAGGAACAGGACAAGAATTATAGGAAAAAATCTGCGTGACGTGATGAATCCCTATGAGATTCTAGAGTAGCATTTTAAACGAATGTTTCGTTTAGGTAAAATAGACGTAGAAATGCTCATAAGCGAATTACAACCTTACATACCTCACAGAGGCACGATTCCATTGCATTTAAAGGTAAAATTGTACATGCTTTTGCTGAAGTGAGATAATTAACACGCCTTTATTGTTCAGCAACATTACATTTCGCCGGTACAGGTTCTTCTCAGAGCCCGTCGGTAGCAATGGTTGGATTGCATTAAGCCAAAAGCCAAAAGAAACGAAATATTCTCAAAAGTAAACTTTACCACTTCAAACTTCACTTTAAATATTCAATTTCATTTTTTTTTTCAAAAATTTGGTTGTTAATAAATTGATATACGTATTAAAACGAATCTTGTTAATATTGAATATTTTAT
The DNA here is from genome assembly GCA_946251905.1 of Cryptocephalus moraei. Classification (NCBI taxonomy): domain Eukaryota; kingdom Metazoa; phylum Arthropoda; class Insecta; order Coleoptera; family Chrysomelidae; genus Cryptocephalus; species Cryptocephalus moraei. Next base: position 14,843,974 of record OX276465.1, on the reverse strand, counting down.
CCCTTAAAATTCTTGATTCAAAATTGAACTTCGTAAATAAAACTTACTCTATGAAAATGACACTATTTTTAGAATCAAATCGTAGTTTCTAAACATATAATTGTGACATAATGATTTATAAGAAGTTGTTATTAAAAAAATGTTATACCATATTGTTACAAAAAAAATGTTAAACCACATTATTTTTTTTATTTATTTGTTATTTTTATGAACTGAAAAAAAAAGAAAACTGCAACCAAAAATCTCTCCGGCATTACTATAAAAATCATAATTTTTTTCAACGTCCAATTGCTTTACTTTCAAAGGATAAACCGCCTTCCATCGTTACGTAGAATTCTTCTCCTTCCCTCGAGCTCGAAACGTCCTTTTTCGAATATTACTTTTCACTTTGTCGATCCTTTGTTGCACATTAAGAGTCGAATCGCAAGCTTTCATGCAACATCAACGGTAAACAACCGGGTTGCATCCAATTGCGAACAATTGTATGGGCAAAACGGGATTGCATTCCGATTCGCTGCAAACACAATACTCGATACTTTATCTCCTTGTCTAGGGAGTGCCGGTGACGTCTTAATGGCAGAAAAAAACTTGGAAAGGTATCGTTTTCTGTAGAGGCGAGGCTGAGCACCTTTTTGAAATATGATGACGGTGGACGTGTAAAATTTCGAAAAACCAACTGTAGGAAAAGATGTACCGTTCCAACTAAAGTCAGATTTTTAATGTTGTGGACGTTTACAATCGACATATCAAATAACTCCGTCTTGTAGGTGATCCGAAGGCTGTATTACTGTTTGCGTACGGAGTGCGACGTTGCCAGTATAATTTTTTGGCAGTTATAAATAGTTTGAAATTTACGTTACCATCGTTAACGTTATCATACGATCCTCGTACTGACCGACAAACCAAGCTGCCGCTCTAATATGCGGTCTACCTGCTGCATGTGGTCTACTCCCGTACATATACATATACCTATATACATTATTAGGTGCACTAACGATCATCCGATTACCTGTATGTTTCAAGGAAATATTTGATAAATGAGAGGATAACAAGTTGAGGCCTCGAAAATTGTAAACAAGAATGAAGATAACCTTTTCATCAAATTCCTGAGAGACATTAAAGAAGTATATCACCGGTGAATTCGTATTTTGTATACGTAATAATATGTTATCATTTTGTAAATATCAACTCGTACTCGTATTAAATAAACTACATTAACACTTCAATTTCATTAGTAGACCACATATTGAGACGTCATTGGGGTAGATCGCATATTAGAATAGATTTAGGACGGTAGACCGCATATTAGAGCGGCACCCAAACCAATAGCCCAACAAATGGGTGGTAACAATATCGGCATCTCTCTCTTTTTGACGGGTTGTAAATGTCCACAGAATTAAAAATTTGAATATAGTGGATAATGAGTATTATATGAATATGTTGTAACCAAACTGCTTCTCCTGCACTGGACGTCCTTTCGTAAGGTAGCGAATCTTGGCGAAACATTCAAATTTACGAGACGGATTTACGGATTTTAAAACATAGACGTACGTATATTTATGTATACAGAGAAATTTAGAAACAGAAGAAAAAGAACGAGAGAGAGAGAGAGAACCGCAATTGAGGATAAGGCCCCAAAGGTCCCTTCGACTTGAGACGGGGAGAAATAAATAAAATAAATTAGTGTTATAATGTAGAAATAAAGTAGTGTTTAGTGTAGATATAAGAGTTTTATGGTTTATTCTTACCAGTAAAAACGTTACAATATTTCCTGCGTAACTGCTTTTTGGATTACCTAAAATATCTTCGGCATGGAAGATGATGTGAAAAAATTTTCTGTCTATTATAGAAAGATAATATTCTAGATGGTTTAGAAACGTTTTATTACCAAAGCAACGATTTAAGAAAATGAACACCTTTAAACGGCCCCTTTTAAATAATATCGAGCTATATGCTCTGCTAAATCTCACAAAAAAATATTTTGTCTCTTTTACAGGCGGTGCAATATTTTATTCGTACTCTAATAATTCAACAATTACATAATTAATTATAATACTAGTTTAAAATTATTTTTTTTTGAGAAAATAGGTTAAATGTAGTTTGAGAGTTAGGAAAAGTTAATTTGATTGAATTGGTGCATTGTAACGTTAAACATTAATTTATTAGCAAGTAGATATGAACAATTTTTATTACAGCAGTGTTATAAAAAAATAAATTCAAACAATTTTTATTACAGTACATAATACCTAGTATTAAAGCGTAGATATAAAATTGTATAACATGTCTGGTATGTATAAGTTTAGAAGTACATGAACCAAACATTATTTAGGCGTATAGAAGTTATAATAGATTGCGAAACAAATGTAAGAGAATTTTTGAAGTTATTGTATTATTGTATTATTATATTATAATAATATATATATATATATATATATAATATATATTATTGTAATTATATGTAATATAATTAATATAATAATGTCGCGGTGCGGCCCCAATTAGCGAAAATAGGTCGCCGTCTAAGCTTTTTCAGCACCGAGGCGACCTTAAACCGAAGGACGATACGACTCTCGGACAGGTACGACATCACGTTCGTAAACATCCCGCTTGTATTTATACAGCGGGATTATAACGATAAGGAGTTAGTCAGTCTGTCACCTAGAATCACGTCACGCTGCCCGTCCGAGAGCCCGTCCTTTTCGGCATGCCGCTAATTGGAGGAGCCTCGCACCTGCCGCCCTTCGTCACCCTAAAGTAAGCAACCACTTCCCTTTTGACCTTTTTTCTCATTTCTTACCTTTTGCTCATTTACCTTAATTTTGTACGATGTTCTCTCCCCTATATTTAGTGTCCAAATAAATATTGTTATGCGTTACCATGCTTTCTTTTTAGCTTCCACCGAGCTACACCCCCCAACCAGAGCACCCCCTTTGGACCCTAGGTCCTCAGGCGTGTGACAATATTATATATTAATAATATATATATATATATATATATATATATATATATATATAATAATTAATATAGTTATACATATTATTAATATCGCGAGTTCATTTTATCCGCTTGTATAATAAATAACTATTAATTTTTCGTATTAAATATTAATAATATTAAAAATATGTTTAGGGGTCAATGTGATCCGACCATTTTATCCTGTATCCTTTACAAATAAAATAATTTTCTACATCCTGTGATCAGATTTGTTCAGCTTTGGTGATCGCGTTGATTACATTTGTCGGTGTTATTACGATATTTTCAGTAAAAAATAATTATTTTTCAGAGTGAAAGCTCTTGAGTAACTTCGTTCGGAATTGTCCCAAAACAATCAATCCTTTTTGTCTCTCATTGGGTTGTTGTCGTTAAACTCTTTTAGCGAGCGATTTGTTCTTTCCTTTTTCCCTCTCTGTGTTTTTTTCTCTCATCTGATAAATTATTTTGTTTTTGTTACAAAAAGCTATCGATTGAACAAACTCATTTAGTCCATTGTTTTCGATTGAACGCGCCCCACCTTTTGTATTTTTAACTAGTATAATTGGGAAAGAACATAATATTATTTCTGGTTGATAATTATTGTAGGGATCCTCCATATTGCCCAATTTATTGCCATGATCACTATTCGTGTCTGTGCGGTCATTATCACTATTTTCTCTCGTTAATACGATGGTGTTGACTTTACGGTAATTATTTTAAGGGTGCGAACGGGTCGCGTCTAACTCGCCCCCGCCGCTATTCAAATTTAATTCTCTTTTCCCATTTAGTCTAGTAGAATTTACTCTTAGCCAAATTAGACCGTTCGGGGGTTGCGGCGGGAAATAATTCACGGAACGGAACGAGCAGCTGGTTTTACTAAGTTTAAACACATTTTTGAAGTGGAGAATGAAGAACAGTTCATCGATTACCGTTGGGTAAATTGATGAATAAATATAGAGTTATTATTAAGTTGTTTCAATAGGCTTGTTTTCGCTATGTGTAAATAATTTATGATGATGTATTATAGAAAAATCACTAAGCACTCGTTTGGTAGAAAACAGCTCTATGATGAAATCAATACTATTTGTGGTGTTTGTCTGTAATGTTTACTTTTCCTCTTTGTGATAGTGGACAAGAATGAAATTACTTGGCAAGTGGGTATGTAACTTTACTGTATCACGTGACTGCCAAATACTTACAATGGTATTTAGTTGGTAAGTGTTACCACATTTAAATGTTCTTAGATAAAATAGTGCTAATATCTCCTAACTTTAGCAATTTTATTGTCATATTGAATTAAACTAATTTAACCCAAATAATAGTTTCAAGAAGTTTAACTTCGTATCTACCCTCTTTACTACTCTCGCATTACTCTTTCCAAAGAGTAATACGTCAATAGTAAATATACCAATCACCTGAGCGACAATAATGGAAATAAGTAGTTTCAAAGCTGCCCACGAAGCGAACCAACTTACCTGTTTAGGCGAATCAAATTAGAAAAAGAGGTGTTTTTGTAAAAAGCTGTGTAGACGGGTTTGACAATTGGAAAAGGTAGTTTGAGTTATTACAAGAAGCCTCTCATCTAGAGATTCATCAATTTTTTAGTGAAACCATTATCAAGAAAACAATTAACGTGCCAAAATCACTCTTTTATTTATAACTCCAAATGGCTTAGGTTTAGACGTTTGCGGTCAAGAGTGAACTTTTAGAGAAAACAACTGTCTTTAAAATGAGAATTTGTAAATTAAAATTGCACTATAAATAAAAAAGTTATTGCAAAAAAGGAGGCAAAATGGCTATTGTTAAATATTGTTAATAACTTTTTAGTTAGTTGTTAGAATGAAGTGAACTTTTTACTATTTGTGAGATGTAATGTACTTTATAAGTATGCAAAAGATGGGCTCGATCGGTAGAGTAGTTTTTGCAAAATTCTAATTGTTTATCCCGTTTCTTGAAAAAATCGACAATTTCCAAGTCCTGTCCAGGCGATTTGTCTAAACGGATCTTAACGAACTTCGGCTCATCCTCTTCGTAAAGACTTGTATTGACGATCTATGTAAAAAAAATAAGTTTTTTAATGTTTATATATAAAAAAAGGCTTGACAAAAAGTATAGGTTTTTAAACTTATAAACATTTAAAATAACTTGGTTGGTTTTTCTTCAAACTTTATGGCAATGATTCATTTGAATGGCTGGTTCAAAAATACACATTTAAAAAGAAAAAAAAGAGCCCCACAACCTTTGTGAGCCAAGATAGTCCTTTTTTAAAAAAAATTCAACGTCGCTACAGTTATTAATATTAAAGGCTGAAAATAACAAGGTATTTAGAAGAAAAGTTGGAGTTTCCAACGGCACCTTCAGCGTTTAAAAAATCAGAACATTGTTTAACGGAGAGCATTATAAACAAAGAGTAATTGCGCGTTGATTACTTTCCTGCTCGGAGTCCACGGAGTGGGGGAAGCCGACTGGGCGCTTGGCACAGCTCTCCAGAAAAGTGAGCGCGGGGCTTCAAATCGGACGGCTCGAAATAATAACAATTAACATACTTTCTCTGCAACCTACTTGATGTGTGATAAAAGCTCAGAAGTGTATAGATTATATAATGATATCAATGAAAAATAATGTTTATTTATAGGTGTAATTATTAAACAATAATTAATAAAAATATGTAAAAATTGATGTACTATAATTAGAGTACTATATAAAAACATTTAAAGTAATCATAACTTTTGGCGTGTTTGGATAAAGCAATTTTGCACAGAAAGTATGTTAGTTGTTATTATTTCTTCACTGTATCCCAGTTTAAAAAAAGAATGAGCAATTTTGGTCCAGTAGAACCCGAGATAATATCTTTTTTTCGAGCAGTCCGGTTTGAAGCCGCGAGCTCACTTTTCAGGAGAGCTGTGCCAAGCGCCCTGTCGGCTTCCCCCACTCCGTGGACTCCGAGCAGGAAAGTAACCAACGCGCAATTACTTTTTGTTTATAATGCTCTCCGTTAAACAATGTTCGGATTTTTTAAACGCTGAAGGTGCCGTTGGAAACTTCAACTCTTCTTCTAAAAACCTTGTTATTTTCAGCCTTTAATATTGATAATTGTAGCGACGGTGAATTTTTTTAAAAAAAGGGGTATCTTGGCTCACAAAGGTTGTGAGGCTCCTTTTTTTCTTTTTAAATGCGTATTTTTGAACCAGCTATTCAAATGAATCATTGCCATAAAGTTTGAAGAAAAACCAACCAAGTTATTGTAAATGTTTATAAGCTTAAAACTCTATACTTTCTGTTAAGCCTTTTTTTATATAGAAACATTAATAAACTCATTGTTTTTTTACATAGAACGTTAATATAAGTCTTTAAGAAGAGGATGAGTCCAAGTTCGTTAAGATCCATTTAGAGAAATCGACTGGACAGGACTTAGAAATCGTTGATTTTTTTCAAGAAACGGGATAAACAATTAGAATTTTGCAAAAACTACTCGACCGATCGAGACCATCTTTTGCATACTTACAAAGTACATTACAACTCACAAATAATAAACATTTCACTTAATTCTAAGAACAAATTAAAAAGTTATTAACAATATTTAAAAATTGCCATTTTGCCCCCTTTTTTGCAATAACTTTTTTAATTATATTGCAATTGTAATTTATAAAGTCTCATTTGAAAGATAATTGTTCTCTCTAAAAGTTCACTCTTGACCGCAAACGTCTAAATCCAAGCCATTTGGAGTTATAAGTAAAATATTGATTTTGGCACTTTAACTGTTTATTTGATAATGGTTCCACTAAAAAATTTATGAATCTCTAGATGAGAGGCTTCTTGTAACAACTCAAACTACCTTTTCCAACTGTCAAACCCGTCTACACAGTTTTTTACAAAAAAAATCTAATTTGATTCGCCTAGTTATGTTTGTCGAAAATGTGGAAAGAAGATCTTAAGACGTCTATCCTTACTGTAGGTCACCGCATGGAAGTAATAGGACTTAATGTATTCAATGAGCGGGAAAATATGCCCCGTCGCCGATGAAATACGCAAACATTCTCAAATTGTGTCGTTTATTCCTGGATTTCTCTGGAAAGGACGGATCCCCGAGAAATCGGACCGAAATGCGGACCATCACCGGACTTTCGGAGCTCAAGAGAGAAACGGAAAGGATAAAAGGTAACATCGGTCCAAATAAAATTATGCCGCTGTTCGGAGAATGACGGAACGTATACAAGAATCTACGAAACATGTTCCCTCCGAGGGGAAATATATACTATATATAGTAAATATAACGCCATCGGTTTTTCGAAAGGTTATGAAAGTTTCGGGTTTACGGTCTTCCGAAGCGGTCCGCGATGATGACTCGTCGTAAAATCGGTAAGTACTAGTTAAGTTAATCCATGGTAAGAGGGAAATGTGAGACACTGTAAGCCTTTTAGTATGAGGATCTAGCTGATTGTCATTAGTGGAATCAATTAGTTACCGGATGCGAAGACGAAGATCTGTTAATCTGTTAGCTTCGAATGAGAAGTAACATGTATTAATGTGTATCTACTTTGCGTTACTAATTCCTACATTCTTACACCGAAAGTAGTGTAATAATATTCATATTCTTACACTACTTTTGGTAACATTTTAGTATTGTTAAGTTGGTATGTCAGCCTGTCATGGAGACGTGTGTAGACGTCAAGGTTAAATTATTAGTAAACACAACCTTTGAAATTTACATGAAAAATGTATTATTTGGTATTATTTCAGATTATTTTAGTACAAAATGCATTACAAGTTACAAAAGACGGTATGACCCAAAAGACGAACAACTAATCAGTAGCTAATGTACAATTAGTGAAAACTTTAACTACGACATTACTGTGGCTTGGGCATTTATGCTATTGCCAGAGATATTTTGGGTGATTAAAGTTAGTGTTTCCCTGAATATTTCGTACGAAACTGGTCTCATTTGTGATTGAATTGATATTGTTTATAGTTCCAATTTTAGGGGGATCTGGCTCGGACATCGGTTGTACATTGACGGAAGTAGAAGTGGATGTCGATGATCTCAGCATATCCTCCACATCTCTTTTCCTTTTTAACGAAGTGTCAATGTATCCCTCTGCTATTGCTGAAGACTTCCAGGCCCTATGTCCAGGCCATGTCAGTTCTACAGTTTTGTTTTTCATTTCTCGCACGTAAAGCGTAGTTATTGAATTTGTCTTAGGGCTACAAGATTTTCAAATTCAAATACGAAACGTGCATGTCGGTGAAGTCAGTGTGACCAACCCAAGCAAAATTCACTAGTGTAATACCAGAACTTGAACAGCCAAAATTTAATGAATTAATAAAGCAAAGTAGATAAAATAGTTACACACGTTTAATAAGACGTATTGTCACACTCGTTCTATTAAGGCACTCCTCGCTTCGCTCTTCGTGCTTTAAAACTCTCGTGTGACAATACTCCGTCTTATTAAACTAGTATAATAATATACTATTATTTGAAGCAATAGGAAATATAGTTATTAAGAACGTTTTTTTTTTTTTTGGTTTCGTAAGGTGAAACCACATTACTGCATCGAAAATAAAATAAAATCCTCCTGTAAAACCTTGCAAAACTTCTGTTGATTCCTAACTTTGTGGGCAATGTCAAAGCACTTTAACTCAGTTCGAATTTGGACGCTGAACTAGTCAAAGCATTCTAGAAATATAACAATCAATTAACCAGACCTTATCAAGCTAATTGCAGCTTGTTAACTAATAATTTCACACAAAATAAAGTGCACTACACATATTCCATACAATTATTGAAACTATTATAAACTTGACGGAGTGAAATTTTACGTAGAAAGTTTTAACGAAAGGAGTTAACCGACGGTTTCCAATATTTGTGTCTGGCACAATATTGTAATCGAGTAATTTCCAAACAACACTTCAGTTTCGCGCTTCACTAATTAACAATAATTTGAGTTGGTACGTATTTCGCTCAATATCAAACTTTGCCATAATCGATACGCTGAAATAAAACGAAAGTGCTTTATTATACACGTAGCACAGTCTGTGTAGATTTTTCACGACATTAATTCATAACCGGATGGGAGCGGTCAAATGTTGTAGGCTCTGATTAGTTGATCATGCCTATATAGTTTTAAACATTCAAAAAGTGTGCATTAACAAATGGGAGGGGTCCAAAGTTAGCAAAAACAAGTTTTTTGATTCTACAAGCCAAAGTATGCATTTTGGCGAGAAAAGTCTCAAACATAAGTTGTAAAGAATTTAAAACCCTACAATTTGAGCTGCAGCATGATTAGTTTTGTTAAATATTTATTGCAAAAATGCCAAAAAACCACTGAAAATGGTCATTTTTGCATATTGATTATTTATTGCAAAAATAATATGATTTAGGTTTTTATTACTTTAAAAGCTAGCTTTTAATATTCCAAACCTAAACAGCTTTTAAAAAAGTCAATTGGTTAATTTGTTGCTGAGATATTGCTATTTGTTTATCCCAAGACGCATAATGTTCATTGCTGTTACGTCCTTTTGGATAAACATATTGCGATCCGGCCCCAATTAGCGAAAATAGGTCGCCGTCTAAGCTTATTCAGCACCGAGGCGACCTTAAACCGAAGGACGATACGACTCTCGGACAGGTACGACATCACGTTCGTAAACATCCCGCTTGTATTTATACAGCTCGATCATAACGATCAGGGAGTCAGTCAGTCACCTAGTATCACGTCACGCTGCCCGTCTGAGAGCCCGTCTCTTCGGCATGCCGCTAATTGGAGGAGCCTCGCGCCTGCTGCCCTTCGTCATCCAACAGTAAGCAACCACGTCCCTTTGACCTTTTTCTCACTTCTTGCCATTTGCTCATTTGCCTCAACTTTGTTTTATGATGTTCTCTCCCCTATATTTAATGCTCCAATAAATATTGTCTGTGTTACCATGCCTTCTTTTTAGTTTCTACCTAGCTACACCCCCAACCAGAGCACTCCCTTTGGGCCCCAGGCCCTCAGGCGTGTGACAATATATACAGTAAATACTCTGTCACCACTTTCCATCATACTGCCATTGTAGTTTTATTGAATCTGAATCACAAACTTAAATTGAAATATGTGACTCAATAAGAAAGAGGTTTCATATTAAATTTAAAAAATAAATCAACTTAACTATAAAAAACGCTACTCCTTTTTCTTCTCTTTTTAATTATTTCCAGTGATAAAAGAATATTCTTCCATTAGTGGATATGCAGAAGAAGAAGAAGTTAAAAGAATAATCGAGTAATAAAAATACTATTATTCTCTCACACACACACACATGAGCAATATGTGGGTCGTGTAATTAAGCCGTAGACGAAACGTGCATTCTCTCAAATTAAACAGCGACCTTAAACCGAAGGACGATACGACTCTCGGACAGGTACGACATCACGCTCGTAAACATCCCGCTTGTATTCATACAGCTCGATCATAACGATCAGGGAGTCAGTCAGTCACCTAGTATCACGTCACGCTGCCCGTCTGAGAGCCCGTCTCTTCGGCATGCCGCTAATTGGAGGAGCTTCGCGCCTGCCGCCCTTCGTCACTTTAAAGTAAGCAACCACCTCCCTTTAACCCTTTCTCACTTTTCTACTGTTGATCACTCGCTTCCATTTTGTTTACGATGTTCTCTCCCCTATATTTAGTGTCTGAATAAATATTGTCTGTGTCACCATGCCTTCTTTTTAGTCTCCACCGAGCTACACCCCCAACCCGAGCACTCCCTTTGGACCCTAGGTCCTCAGGCGTGTGACAATATTGAGGTGCACAAAGGCTTATTCTCTTCATAAATAACCACATTTTTATATCCCGTTAAGAAAATATGATAAAAACAATTGTCAACCCCTTATTTATCGCTTTGAAAAAGGGGGTGATTTTTTTTATAAAGAAATCGACCTGAAGCCATTTTTATAACTTGTACAAATTTCTGACTTACAAATTCGGATAGCTGGAAAATATTGGAAAATTGGAATTTTGTATTTAGGCTGAGCCCCCTGAAGACTCGCGACTTCATAAATCTTATTAGAATCAGTTAAGGGCAAAGGGCACTTTGTTGTCTAATTAAAGAGAAAAAAATATACCACAATCACAACAAAACACTCAGAAAAACAAATACATTTATATACAAATAACATAATTGATTTAAAAATCTTGTGAAAACAATTTAACGCCATAATTTACGGCAAATGTAATGGATCATATACAAATACGACAATATTAAATTATCACAGTTGGAGAGATATAAAATGTATTCTAAATAAAATCGGAAAAACCCCTCTTAATACTGAAAATGCGAAAACGGAAAATTGTGCTAACAATTTCACATTGAAAGAGAAATAGCTAGATGCGGAGACGATAGGAAAACGTGCAGTGTCTAATATTCGGCAATACGGTCTTTTACATCGGTGGATTTGGAGAATATTTCGAAAAACCGAAAACAACGTCCTTTAGACTCGAATAGCCTAAAATTGTATTAACCTTTGTTATATACATTTTTATAGTAAATAATTACTCAAAGTTGGAGAGAAATATTCGGGTAAGTTTTGGGAAAATTTTCTAAAACTGAGAAATGACAAGTACAAAACGGCCCTTCAGAGAAAATTTAATCAAAAATATTATTAATTTGTTATACACGCATTCCATTGTAGAATAAATTTTCAACGTTTAAATAAACGTTATAGTGAACTTTGAGAAAATTTCCAAATACCAATTAAAGAAGACTTAAGTATTACAATAGAGTAGATTCGTTTTCATTAATTCCCGCCTAATATTTCAGCCGATAATTTCAATGAGATCATATTGTTGGCTTACGGTTCTTCGTTTCCTTTGCAGTAACTTAAACGACCAAGGTTTGTAAGAAGCTTATAAGCGATTAGTGTCGTAATACCCGCCGTGATATTCGATACGTTCCCGGAAATATTTCCCGTTTTTAGGGAAATTCCTATTCCATTCGATTCGAACTACAAAACGGGTATTTTTCACGCGGACCCCTAATTGGCCCGGCTAATTAAATACGATATGGAATCAACGACGGAATTAGCTGAGGGTTTCAGTTTTTGCCATTAATCCCGTGGGATTTAATGTCGTGTGTCCCGATACGGTTGAAAAATTCAATCGGGACGGGAGGCGTGGGAGGACTCGAGGGGATAGGAGGGAGAGGCGCATTTAATCTTTAATTAGTCGAAATTCGCGTCGAATTAGTCGAAAGTCGCGCGATGGGGGGAAAATTCATATTAGGTACGTTCAGTACGGATCATCGAAATAATTGAAAAAGCTGTCGATGGTGAAATAAAGGCATTTTCGGTCAACGAAATGGGCGCATACGAGTTGCGCACCTTGGCCACGATATCATTTTGGTCCTTCATTTTTAGCGTCTAGTTGCGCACAGGGTAGTTATCGTAATAGCGGTTTTAGGATGAATTGGTGCAGGGTGGGTGCTCGGAGCGATGTACTGGTCTACATACTAAAGAAGAAAAACAGATACTTTAAGAATATTGATGTTAATTAGTAAAACAAAAATTTTACATACATGTACATACCTACATTTCATTTACGGTTTATGATCCATTACATTTGCCGTAAAAATAATAAATTAGTAATTTATAAATTTATAAATTTTAATAAAGTAATTTCCTTTTCGAAATACATAAATAATTGTAGATAAACATAATTCTTTTTGTACTTCTCCGATCTCCGAAACGCCAGCAGGTGTTTGGCGTATACATCGTTGTCACTTTCATTCCGAAATAAAATAATTTATGGATTTTCCATTCTGAGTGTGCGTTTCATTTCTACGGACAACCCTGATATTCTCCTGAGGATGTAAACTACCCAGGCATATTCCCGAGGGAGAAAACCCTTCAAATCTGGCGCCCGAGCAGAACCGACCCTAAAACTCTTTACCAAACTCCCGAATTCCGTCTCAGCGCTAAATCAGTCAAGTAACTACAATCAAGCTCGTTACAACCTAAATAGGTACCTAAATAATTGTTTTTATACTTTTAGTACTTATTTTACAATTGAACATTTATATGAATTATGAGGAAGGAGGCAGATGGAGACAACGCACTTTAAAAAATTGTGTTCGGCAAATTTCCCAGAAAAACAACCAAATTAATGTAGATATACCTTCCTTCCTTCCTTCTAGCCGTTTTCTATCCGTTGGATATAGGCCTCTCTCATTGTTCCCCAGGTTTCCCTGTTTTGTGCAACCTGATACCAATTTAAACCTGCTGTGCGCTTTATATCGTCGTACCAACGCTGTTGAGGTCTGCCAACGCTTCTCCTCTCGCCCCAAGGTCTCCATCTAGTCACTTTGCTGCTCCAGTTGTTGTTTCTAGCAATATGCCCAGCCCAGTTCCACTTGAGTGAGGCTATTGTCCTTTCGATGTCTTTGATTTTTGACGTTCTCCTGATCTATTCGTTAGTTTTTCGGTCTTTCAGTATTACTCCAACTATCTTTCTCTCTATTGCTCTTCGATGCGTTTTGAGCTTGTTCAAGTTCTTTTTTGTCAAGACCCAAGTTTCCGATGCATATGTAGATACTGGCAGGACACATGTATTGTATACTTTTGCTTTTAGTCTCATTGGTAGATTTGACTGAAACACCTGTTTTAGTTTGCCATATGTTGCCCATACCAGCCGTATTCTCCTATTGAGCTCTGTATGCTGGCATTCCTTACTAATTGTTATTTCTTGGCCTAGATAAATGTACGACGTTACTTTTTCGATTAACTGGTTCTCAATGGTTAGTGTATGGGTAATAATGTAGATATACATCGCTAGATAAATCATGTAAATTTGGTGTCATTTTTGCAAAGACATTGCAATTTCCATATACCAGATAAATCTACATTAAGAAACATAGACACTTTGCACTCTGGGAGAGCCGACAGTCGAAAGATAGTTCTGTTTTTTGTATCTTTATAGAAGGATAAAAACTATTGTGGGAATATGAATAATATATGTAAATGAATGACTTGCCAACGTTTTACTTGAAGTATATCTTAGTATTATTATTTCAGTCTATAAATTTAATTTGTAATGTTATATAGTTGCAATACAGTTTAATAATTTACAATATAATAAGAAATTGAATAAGAAAATATATCTAAAATGGAAAATACAAAGAAAAATTTCAATTTCAGTTTTTATTCCAAAACATAAAGCCAACCTAAATACAGTGCCAAACATAATGCCAACATAAAACTATAGCCCGTGCTGACCTCTGTGGCTAGAACGTCGCAATATATATTTTCAATTCACTTGATTGGTTTGGGCTCAGTTCTATAAGAAATATTGTAATATATTTTAATCTGAGTTATGATTTATAAAAAACAATATTGTATTACATAAGTATAACGCGGCACCGATCAAGTTTGTTACTAATGTTAAAAATATGTAAAGTATATTTTCAAATTACATGTAACAATGCATTTATCTATCAATTAATCATGAAATTACAATTATTTATCATTATATAGGATGCTCCAAAATGTACCTAGCTACCATCGGTTATGATAATTTGTTTATGATAATTTCCGTCGTCCGATAAATTGCCATAATGCCCGAGCGAGATCCCACAAATTATCATTACTTTCTTTCATTCCTGAGAAAATTCAACGGTACCCCCCCCCCCCCCCCATCATAATATAAAAACTTATTTGAAAGTATACGCGAGCGTACGCCCGACGCGTTTCCTGCCGATATTAAACTTTTTATATTATCTTTTTATGACGGGAACATGGCCACTTAGTGTGTTTTTTCTCTTATATATACTGCGTAATAAAATGTTTAGTAACAACAAGAGAATTTTGTAAGGCGAACGTCTCGGCCGAATCACTCAAATGAAAAACGACCCGGCTACAATCTAATTTTTCAATACCTTAATATCGTTATGGAGCGAACGGTGGGAGAATTTATGAACCTCGGCAATTGGTTTACTTCGTTCATTCTGTGGGTTCAATTTTGTAGTCATTTCTTTATTTTTACTCTACGTTTACAATTTTGAAAATACCAAAATAATATTACTATCGAAGGATATTAATAATTAGTATGGACGGTTATTGACATAACTAAACCACAGTTACAAATCGAGAATAAAAAATCTTTATTACAAATTCTTTAAGTGTGTCGTTGTTTAACTACTTCATTTGCATTAGCAATATTATTAAACTTTTATACCAAACTAGTTTCAAAAGTTTATATATTTTTGTAGTATGTGAATTGATAAAATTATGAAACATTCTAAAAATGCAAATCAGGTGTAATTACTTTTAATAAACATGTCCCCATTAACTCCATACATAGGTAAGACAAATACCATTAATAATAATAATAGTAATAATAACAATTTCTTTATTGCCCAAGAGACACCAATCACTTGGTACATGTAGGTACATATTTACTAGAAAATATGTGCCATGTGTTAAACCGTTAATGATGAGATCGGCGGTCAAACGTTAATTAAGATTTCATGTATACATAATAAACACATTGTAACGCGAATTGTAAACAGCAGCGCGAAATGTGTTTACTCTTATCGGACGGCGGCTTTCCTCAAAGGAACGCCGCTACGCTTAATTGAGTCCCGGCAACATCTTATTAAGGAAGAATGATTTATTACCTTCTGGACGTTTCTGCATAAAAAAAGAAGGTTCGAGTTATTTCAGGAACCATAGCGAATACAATTGAGGTGTATATAAGCGGGCTTGCGGTCGGAGAGATTAGACGTGAAGCTGCGAGTGAATAAACAAGCCGAAAAACGGACAAGCGAGATCCTATAAATAAATTAATAATTAAAAATGCGATATAAATTAATTAGTTAGGAGATAGTTGAGATAAATTAAGTAGTCTGTAATGTATAATTAGGACAGTGTAAATAAATTAGAAATAAACGTTACAATATCAATTTTCTCTAGTATATCGAGTTATATTTGGTTTCCCTGATTGGTCATTTTTTATCACACTAATTTATACTATTAATTTCTTTAATAACAGAAGCAGCTCAGAAAACCAAAACCAACGAAGGCACCAGCAAAAGAAACAATAATGTAATCTAATTTTGGCTTAGACAAACTTATAATTGCCACATGAGTCAATCAAAAGCAAAACTTAGCTTAACCTTTCGGCTTGAATTGGTTAAGTTATAATAAATGACGTTTGTAGATCTACCAAAAGTATTCCATACTTTATACCTCTTCGTGTTCTCGTTGTCTCCATATTTTAACAAAAAGTTTTCTTAACTTCAGGTAAAACTGTCAAGGTAAAAATAGACAATATTTAGTATTTCGTACATATATGTATGTCTATTAATATTAAGAAAGATTATTATTAATATATCTAATTCAAGGAGAGTTTATATTAAATTTATAGCTATTTCGTTTGTTTTGGTTTCATTTAGTTTATTTGTAATATGTATATTTAACCTACTGTATATTAAATGTACTTAGTATTGTAACGTTTATTATAATTTATTTACACACTATCTTAACACTAGTTCATTTATCTAGACTATTTCCTAA
The DNA here is from genome assembly GCA_946251905.1 of Cryptocephalus moraei. Classification (NCBI taxonomy): domain Eukaryota; kingdom Metazoa; phylum Arthropoda; class Insecta; order Coleoptera; family Chrysomelidae; genus Cryptocephalus; species Cryptocephalus moraei. The sequence continues at coordinate 14,827,464 of OX276465.1, read as the reverse complement.
CTAATTAATTTATATCACACTCTTAACTGCTAATTTATTTATACAATTTCACTTGTCGTTTATCGTACTGTTTTCACTCGCGGCTTCTCATCTAATCTAATCTCTCCGACCGCAAGCCCGTATTATATGTCTTCAATAATGTATTCGGGAACCTTCTGGTATATTCATTTTTTTTCCTAATAATGTTTGTTCTCGAAAGGAGTAGATCATTCTTTCTTTAACAAGACGTTTTCGGAGCGTTCGGAAAGGTTTTTATGGCCCAATTGAGCGGAGCGGCCTTCTCTCTTGAACCCTATGTTTATATTTCGCGTTACAGTATGAAACGATACCTTTGCCTGTTCAAATTATACGGTTATATATTAAAATTGTGGTTATTTAATTTAAGGTACCTGTTATTTGTTATATATGTTATTATGTTAATTCCATATTAGTTGTTAATTTCGTTATTTGCTATTTTTCTGTAATTAGTACCTATTTTTGTACAACAGATATGGAAATTAAATAATGTTACTTTAATTCACCCTTTATTTACGTCCCTTTCAGGTCTAAAAAGGCATGTTAAAGACATATTGTTCACGTTTATTCGTGTCTAAAGTGGCATCTTAAAGACGTCTAATTTACATCCATTTGAAGCCTGAAAAGGCAAGAAATGAATGCTTTAAAGACGTCCTCTTTACATCTATTTTACGTTTAAATTGCATCTTAAAGGTGTCTTCTTCCTTACGTCTTCTTTTCGTCCATTTCATATCTAAAATCACAAGAAATTAGTATCTTAAAGACGTCTCATTTGTGACCTGTTCATGTCTAAATTGGCATCTTAAAGATATTCTATTGTAACGCGAAATGTAAACAACCAGCCTTCTGCTAATTGGATCCAATAAAAAAAAACTTCCCCAACGTTCCCGCAACATCTTATTAAGGCAAGAATGATTTATTACCTTCTGGGCGTTTCTAGAAAAGCCTAATTAACGAAAATAATTATCGAGCAAATACTAGTAGGTTCTGGAATACATTAGGGAGGGCTATAAAAGTGAACGCTGCGGACAAAGGAGATTAGATTAGACGTGAAGCCGCGAGTGAATAAACAAGGCGAAAAACGGACAAGCGAATTGTACAAATAAATTAAACTTAAGTGTGTTATATTAATTAACTAGTTTAGAAATAGTTTAGATAAATTAAGTAGTGTAGTGTGTCATCTTATTTACGGCTATTTCAGGGCGACCAATTAGTCCTACTTAAACTATTGGAAAATTAGTTGTGAATCGTTTGTGAATTGACAAGTAATATATTTCCATGTGAAAAGTGAGGTTAAGGTCATCAATATTCGATCTCATTATTTTTGGGAAAATTTGGCAACAGTGTCTGCCGCTCTACTGATATACACAGATTTTTATTTTACCTGTCTGTTGTTACACATTATTTAAAGTCTTTCAAAAGTGGGCATGACGTTTAATATATGTAATTAGTCCAACTGGGATCAACACGAATTTCAAAAGAAAACACCCTTCCCTGCTCTACCGCCATATAGTAACCGAATTGTTTAAATAACGACCACGCTTATTATTATTTTTATTATGTGTTAACGTTGTTTTGTCTGTGAAATAAGTACATGCAAAAAGTAATAAAACTTTTTATAGCTTGATAATTACAGTCCCAGGTTACCCTTATCTCTTTTATTTACACGGGTCCGGTATTTAATTATAACGTAATGCGTTAATGTCGGCCGGAAGAAATAAAGGGTGTCAAAAATAATTACAACTAATCCACACCTTGATTAGGTACGTAGGTGTTATAAATTTTTGATGAAGCTTCCAGCTATCGTTTCCAAAGTTAACATGACTCGCTAAATAAAAACAAGTTTTAATCCCTTTACCATACCTTAGAAAGTATATGATGGGAAGTCCCTGACAGTTTCAATAAATTATCGACTATGTAATAGGTAAAAATCCCGGGAGAGTCGAGGACAATAAGCATGCAAGCGATCAATTTGACGATTAATTGTGGGCTAAAAATAGAAATTTTTTGTTATGGGATAGACCACAATTTGATCACGTATGAATATTCCACGGCACGGAATCACGGTTAATAAAAATTTATGGTGGTTAACGGCACATGCAATTGTCAAGTTTAATTAAGTTGAGCAATTAAAATAAATGATAAGCAATTCTCATAAATGATAGTGAATATTGAATAAATGATTCTCATAAGTTCTGTTGTAGTTATTAAAATTTTATAATATTCAGTTAGTTTTACCTTTGGGGATGGGGGTAGTATCAGGCATACTATGCACCATTTTAAAGGAGCATATCAAATGGGATTTTTGGTAGATTTATCAAGTATTGAATTCGTTGGGGGGCTTATTCGCCATGGGGCTTTTTATAAAGATGTTAATTATAAGTTTGTAAAGATAGGCTTTTCGCCTTAGAATTTCACAAAGAAAGTCGCCACGTGTACACTTTCTGCCAATTTAAACACAGAATATATTTTGGACTTGTGAAAAGCTCGTCGTATTGAACTGTCAAAAATGAAATAGTATTCTCGAATATTATTTAAGTAAGTAAATTAAATTCTATATCGACACTATATCGCATTGGAAAAAAATGAATATTTCTACCAATGCTAAATTCCATTCCAACGGTTATGTAGATTTTGGAAGGATAATGTAAATCACATTAAATTGAAATTCGTAATTATGGACGTCATTTCAATATGTAGCTGGTTAGGTGATATCAGTTGAAGAGTTGTAACTTGAGATAGGGAGCAGGTGTTCGAACGGCATTCGAAAAAAATATTACACCACAAATTTCCTTCCTACAAACACATTCCTACGGGTCTTCTCTTTTTTGCATCATTTTCTATTTTATGGGTACACCCAACTGTTGTGTAAGTAGTGCCGTACTCGTTAAGAAATATATCGAAAGCTGCTCGCCCTCAGCATTTTCGGAGATTACCAGTCCACGAAGTTAGAATAGTTCATTCTTCTCCAGAATCTCCAGAATTCGATTCTAACCTGTTTTGTTTCGTTGTCTCGCAACTCGCCATTGTGTAACATGTTTTTTCATCGTCTAGGCTCCTTTGTGTCGAAGGGACGTCGTTAAGTTTAATGGAACAAATTAAAAAATCTTTGTCCCGAAAGGTTCAATCCGGAATGGAGGAATGTCTCGCAGAGGTTAAGAGTTACGGGCGTCGGGCGTTACCCTCATTAGCCGACCATTGTAAGGGAGGGAGATGTCGGCCCCCATTAACCATCAAAACTCCGTAATAATATATGTACCCCGTAGTCGAAAATTGTCATCCACATTTTATAGTCCTTATGTTGTGTTTTATGTCGTTGGATTTACATCGAGAGAGATACAGACACAAAGAGGGAGCGAGGGGCGGTTTTATGCCCGTCGTTAGATTTTACGGCGCAGATATGGAACATCATGAAAAAGAATTGAATTGGGTGAAACAAGCTCGAAGCGGTCGGCGCAATTCATAATTTCGGTCGTGTGGAATTTTCGGCGGTCGCAGCAGCCGCCGTATGCGCTGGTAATAAAGATGAGAGAGAGCGAATGCGGCATGGGCCGTCGGCGAGGCGGATACTGTCGTTCCTTCCGTGGCTAAGGCGGACACTTATGGTAGATCCACTGAGAAGAAAACATCCACGAAACGAGAAAAGGTAGTAAAGTTAGACAACACGTAATACACGTAGCTTGCTATTGGTGGAAAAGTCATAAAACTTTTGGCGGGAATTGTTGATGTATAGAGTCGGTTCAGTGAAATTAACAAGTTTACAAGGGTTCAGGTAAGTTGTTAACGGTGATAGTGGGCTTTCAGTTGATGGTTTATTTTAACGTATCGGTATTGTTATTCAGGTTTTTGATATAAATTTGTATAAACATATTTCTGTGATCTATTGCAATTATGGAAAGGCACCTTTCCTGCTCGCCTCCCAAAAAGAGACCTGGAACATACTTAAGCTGCGGGGAGAAAACCATTATTTTTAATGTATACAGAAAAGAAAGAAATGAACATTCTTAGTAAAATCTTAGTAAAAGATGAATTATAGTCAAGGCGATCATTCTTAATGCGACCCTGTACTTATTCTCTAGCTGGTCGCGCGCTTTGAATTTCAACGTTAGTGTTTCATGGAAGTTTTCTTCTCGATGGATTTACTATAGGAGCGTTGTCTACCTCCTTAAACCGCAGGTCCCATTTTCCGGCATTAGTTTTAGAGTGATTAACTTGGAGACTTTTCAACACGTTACAACAGTTAATTTCTGGTGAGGAAAATCTCGAATTTTTGAGAAAACAATTTTGCCTTTTTGGAGGAAATGGTGGATGTGCCATTTTAATACTCCATTGGCCTATGGTTATAATAGTCCATTCATTGGCGGTTTTTGCTCAGAATTTTAAAGTACCGCTTCGATTCAGCTGAAATTTGAAATATATATAGGAAAAATGTCAAAGAAAAAAGTTATATGGTGCCGATGTACGCTATTACCCTGGGGGTGAGTGCCACCCCTTCTCTGAGGTGGAAATATTTAACCACAAAATAATACCGGAAATCGATAAAGTGTTCAATTGAAAGCAAAAAATGTGATATAAGATTTTATGGGTAAGTTAATATTTTCCGAGTTATTCACGATAAAACTAAATGTAATGTATCATAAACAGACCATTTCAAATTTTAAAACAGCGAAATAAAATCTTAATAAATTTCATTATAAGGGGTGGTTTATAAAGGTTGAACTATTAAATAGTTAAGAAATTTTAAATTTAATTCACTATAAAATGCATCATTCACTAACTTAAAGGTGCAAAAATTATTTTTTTTGCAAATTTTGAACTAAAGGGTGGTTTCTAAGAGTTGAAAAGTAGTTTAAAATCATTAATTACCATATTTATACATTGTTAATATTCAAATAACGTTTAAATATGCGGTTTTTAATTTTTGGTAAAAAGGGGTAGTTTTCACCCCTTAAAACCAAAACGCCCATATTTTAGCCATATAACTTTTGAAGAGGATGGTAAGACAAGCTCACTTCCAAAATTGAAATCGGTGCAGCACTTTAAAATTATGAGGTTTTTCAATATTTTACCGTGACAGAATGGACTAGTACGACCGAAGGTTGTGCAGCTTCTCTAAGTTGGCCATGGCAATTGAAACCAAAGGAAAACACCAAGTCTTAACCAACTGCTTTATTCAAAGATGAGCGACCGGTTTCGGCTTCATGGGAGCCATGCAAAAAAGTTGTTTTTAGGGCTCCCGTTGCTCGAAATGTGCGGCGTCACACATACGAGACAAATACGTCGACATACACAGTTAAAAATAAATAAAAATTAACACACATCGGACAAGAATGTTTACTACACAAAGTTCTTTCGGGACATGGATACAGCCCTAAAGGAGTGAGCTTCCTCATTCTAGAGAGGTTGGGAAGTAACTGGAAACAACTTGATTGCGAGCCTGAGGATGGCTTCCATGAAGGCGAAACCGGTCGCTCATCATTAAATAAAGTAGTTGGTTAAGACTTTGTGTTTTCCTTTGGTTTGAATGGACTAGTAGCCTATAGAACGGTTAATGCAACCATCAATTATGTATGCAGCGGAAACGATAACCATAACCAAAAAAACAGGACGCAGAAGGAAATTCCAGCATCCGGCTCGAAGGACCATGAACGAAGTGTGAAATGATCTCTAGAGAGAGTGGACTGTATGTAGATATCTCTCGTAACTCGTGGGTGGCTGCGGAGATGAATCTTGTCTCCAGGTTGTAAGGCTGAAGACGTTCTTGTAGGCCGAGATCAGGGCGTGACGTGATCTGTTGAAGTTCTTGAAGTTATAGTTGTTTGGAGAGAGGGCGTGACGTGCTCTCCGGGGATGAAGTTCTGGTAGTTTGGAGAGAGGGCGTGACGTGCTCTCCGGTGTGGACCTGAGGGCGTAACGTGCAGGTCTGGGTTGAAGTTCTTGTAGTTTGGAGAGAGGGCGTGACGTGCTCTCCGGGTTGAAGTTCGTGAGGTTATGGTTTGTCGGTTAGAAGAACTACGATAACCGGATGCAAGAAGTAAAAGCAGACCTAACCAAAGCTAAAGTTCGCAATTGGCAAGAGAAACAAGGGATAAAAAAGCATGGAAACATATATATGTGAAAAAATCTAACCAATATGGGGAATGGGGACCAATCTAGCCCTAAAATAACATCGATATAGTTAGCTTTGCGGTGATACCATCCAGGCGTGACTAGCCACTATATATATATAATTAATATTGGAACTCAGGAAACTATGGAAAGGAACTTAAATTCATAGTTAAACGTGCCTAAAACCTTTAAGGCATAAGTCGCCTAGATGCATTTTGTTCATTTTGGAAGTAGCCAACGAATAACAGTGAGCATAATATAATTTTTCAGCGAGAAGTTTGGAAGAGGTCCGTACGTATTTCAAAAATCAAAACAAATCAGTTTTAGATCTTAATATGTGGGTTGTTTTCAATTTCGGAAAATTAACCGGCAATGTTGTCAGATTTTACTCAACTTGTTGTCAACTTGGAAACTCGAGGTTGGTGGACCTATAAGCCACAATGATACGGGCGGAAGAAGTTTCGACGGGACCAGGTGTTTTACGATGGGTTGATGCGAATTTTCGACGGCATGACCGAAAAGGTAGTTTTATTGTACGGGTATTTTCGACTGTAAAGAAATTTAACAAGCCCTCGTATTGATGGTTGAATTAGGAATGAAAATAAAGGGATCGATACGTTAAAACAATTTATTTGTTACTACTGGTCAAGATGGCAAGGAAAATCTACGGGAAATCTCATCTTTATCACAAAAATACACAAAGGGCAAGGAAAATGGGTAAGGGCAAGCGAATACGAAAATTACGGGAAATCCCATCTTTATCACGAAAATATTAAAAGGGCTTGAATTTGAACCGTTCCTACCGATACACTTCCTACCTACCTGTCTTAAGCCGACGTCGAAATTTCTTGTAAGATTGTTTGGCCCTTGGATTAAAGCAGGTACCCTCAATATTTGCCGTCGAAACTTCGCCCGCCGAACCCAAATGGAATCCAACCTGGCACCATTTTCTCTTATTGGGTTTGTGGGTGATTATTCATGACATATGATATTCGGTGGTGATCTTCGGTGATTAGATGAAGGCTACTGTCAACCCCCCTCAGAACAAATTTTAGCGGCTGACCGTCTTTTGGCAAAACATATTTCATTCTTCTGCGGTACAAACGGATCTTTGCGCACTGTCTTCTGGAAAGTCGAAAAAGTCCCTCTGTTTTTGGGTGCAACCTGCGTTGTTTTCACTTTCAGTAAATCAATTCGGGATTGAGATCTTCAAGAGCATCGAGTTCATGTCACAATTTTTGCTTCTAAACTTCACCCATGACAATGAGAGACGACGTTTCATCCCTGGCGCAAAAATTCAACAATCGAAACCTCTCCTCCGGTAATTGCCCTAGTTTTCATATATGCCTTCGATCATTCTCGGATAAAAGAGATCTACGACAATTTGTTCGATGGAATGCCGTGTGATTTCCATTCGCCCTCTCAATTGGATTCCTCCGAGGGATTTTCCTTTTGTCGAAGACGCAGCGCTAGGAGATCCGAAGGGGAAAAAAGGTAATAAAATTATTTGGAGCTTAAACTCTTCCCCCTTCTCTCGGAAACTATGCGGTGCTTTTTCAAGGGGAGCGTGTCCCGGTGGTTCCGCATTCCTGCTACTTGTACCGGCTGAAACGGCAGATGCGGTTAGCAAACACGCGTGAGTCACGGGATAATTCCGGAATTTAATTACTTAGCCGTTCGTTATTTATGGAGGCCGTAAATTATCGTTTCGGAGGAAAATTCGCCCTCCTAACGAGACCCAACTTGTAGACAATCGTCGATTTGAATTAATATCTCGTAGATATTCCCTATGTGGTTTAGCTTACTTTTAATGGGGCTCCAATTAGAGATTTTTTCCTCCCTACCTCCCATTCTTCAATTCATTCAACCCTTAGCAATCGACAGAACACTCTATTTATCGGTACATACAAAATATCCGGACGAACTCTTCACTCAGCACGGGGAGTATATCGGCCCTTTTAGTCTAGTCAAGATATGTTTTTGCTGCGAAAAATAGTTAGAAGGCTCGGAAAAAAATGAGCGATAGCTCATTCGACGCCGAATGCAAATCTGAGAAATGGGTTTTGAGGATGACGACGCTAACATCAACATTATTTTAGGTTAACTTTTCAACACGTTTTGTTTTACAAACAGATAATAATCACTGACGCAGCTTAGGTAACAAGGTTCTTGGGATATCTAATTCGACTAAAAAGCACGTCTTATTTTATTGCGAAGAACAACAACGCAGACCGAACGTCAACAAGTCAAGTTGAAATCACAATAATTAACCGAGTAAGCATAACAAAAGCGTTTACGGAACGTGATAACAAGCGCTCCAGTTGAGGCCAGTTTCTGCAACGCTAGGTCATTGTAAGAAAACAAATAATATCTCATTTAACCAATGTAAAACAAGATGTATAAAAGCTCTGAAATTTGGGACAATAAATCAGTATACCTAGTATGCTCAAAACGACAGTGTGTCGTGGTCTTGCCCCACTTCACCCTAACCTACAAGCTCTCACGTTACGCCCTGAGAGCACTACGAGATCTTCTAGACACGAGAACTTCTAACTACAAGAACTTCAAAACCCCGGATCTGCACGATACGCCCTCAGATCCAATCCCGGAGGAGTACGTCACGCCCTCTCTCCACACAACTAGATTTTCAACTCCAAGAACTTCAAGAGATCACGTAACGCGCTGATCTCCAAACTACGAGACCGTCTTCAGCCTTACAACCTGGAGACTAGATTAATCTCCGCAGCCACCCACGAGCTACGAGAAAGAGATACATACAGTCCACTCTCGATAGAGACCTCTTCACACTTCGTTCATGGTCCTTCGAGCCCTTCGAGTCCTGCGACCCAAGAAAGCTCCTGAGTAAGTCAAAGAAACTTCAGTAGGACACCACATCTACATTCTTCAAGAACTTCAAGAGATCACGTCACGCCCTGACCTCCAACCTACGAGACCGTCTTCAGCCTCACAACCTGGAGACAAGATTCATCTCCGCAGCCACCAACGAGCTACGAGAGAGATATATACAGTCCACTCTCTATAAAGACCACTTCACACTTCGTCCATAGTACTTCGAGCCCTTCGAGTCCAGCAACACAAGAAAGCTAAGTAACTCTGACTGAGTAAGTCAAAAGCAACTTCACCAGGACACCGAAACTACAAATATTACAAGTTAGAAAAGGCGGACCATTTCACACTTCGTTCATGGTCCTTCGAGCCTTTCGAGTCCAGCGACCCAAGAAAGCTCCTGAGTAAGTCAAAGAAACTTCAGTAGGACACCACATCTACATTCTTCAAGAGATCACGTCACGCCCTGATCTCCAACCTACGAGACCATCTTCAGCCTTACAACCTGGAGACAAGATTCATCTCCGCAGCCACCCACGAGCTACGAGAGAGATCTATACAGTCCACTCTCTATAGAAACCACTTCACACTTCGTTCAGAGGATTTTTTCTGCTAAGAAAAATTGCAATTGTTATTAACAAAAAACGAAAATTAAAAACGTTCTTTCGATTTTTTGATGTCAACTCAAAATCCATAAGAGATAGAGGAATTCGCAAAAAAGATCCTTAAAGAGGAGGAAATTGTTTTTGTTTTAAAAATCATAATTAATCCTAAACAATAGAATGGTAAAAATAGAATTTCCAAAAATCTTAAACTAAGCCTTTTGTTTATAAACAATTTCTAAACAAATAGCTGTAAAAAAATTCCCACAATGATATAATCGTTAGTTTGAATATAAAAACAGCCATGCCATAATATATAAGAGAAAAAAATTTTTAGCAACAATTTCGGGGTTTTGCGTTTTTTGTTGATTTTAAAAATTGGTTGTAAACTAAATAAGGAGATTTTAAGTAATTTTATGACGTCATCTTATAGAGGACACTAATAGAAAGGACTCCAAGGAGCAAAATATTTATGGTGAATTTATTTAAACATTTAGCCTGCTTTCAATGAAGACAGAAGTAAGAAAAAACTAGTTTATTAACAATAGGCTAGCTTTTTGAAAAATGCATTCAATTTTTTTTTCCAAAGGGACATTATTCTTTCGAGCGTGTAGAATACAATAAAGATTGTTGTAATTTTCTAAACTGATACTTAGTAGCTTAAAAAGATTATTTTCTATGACGTAGTCGCTTCAGAGGCGGCGAGCGCACGCCGTAACGGTCGCGTGGAGCCTTACTTTCAGCAACAAATTAAAAATATTAATATTAGAGATAGAAATCCGGGAGTAGGGACTTTTTTATCGGAAATTTCTTCCTCTTTAAGGATCTTTTTTGCGAATTCCTCTATCTCTTATGGTTTTTGAGTTGTGATAAAGAATCGAAAGAGCGTTTATATTTTTCGTTTTTTGTTAATAACAATTGCAATTTTTCTTAGCAGAAAAATCCTCAAAACCCATTTCTCAGATTTGCATTCCGCGTCGAATGAGCTATCGCTCATATTTTTCCGAGCCTTCTAACTATTTTTCTCAGTAAACACACATCTTGACTAGACTATTTCGGAAAATGGACCCGTACAGAACTATAACAGTTCATGCGGAAACGTGATATGAATATGAATAGTTCGTTATTTTTCCATTCTACGTATCATAGGAATTTTATTTATATTCGTCCATCGCGCCAATTTGGATCACAATGTAATCAATTTGTTATGAATAAATAATAAAATTTGATAACGGTTATACGGTCAGAAATATATCATACAATAACGTAATGATTATTTCGACATAATATACAATCACTTCAATATTTCAACGTTATGTTTAAATTTAAACAATGCGTTTCAAGTTAATTTAAGTATAATATGTATTTTTGTATCCATAGCCCGAGTACTGTTTGTGTGCTGTTAATATAAACAACACAAAATGTTTTTAATATTGGTAGAAATTTTATCGAGTATGTAGGACGTTTCAAATAAAACTTCCATAATTTATCCATATTGAAATATCGATTAACTTATATTTGCATTGAAGCTATGTTTTTGAACTATATTAAAACTATTCGTACGGACAAAGTGATGTATGTTTTCCAACACATATTAGTAATCTGGTATTTACTTGATTGGAACTATTTTTAGCTACGAATTTAACAGTATTTGATGGTGCAAATGACATTTTAAAATATGTATGTACATATAACATTTTAAAAGGTATCCGGCTTTGCCTGGAGGAGATGGACATTTTCAAAGTATTTTTCTTTTTAGTCTATATTTCTAATATGGCTGAATTCAATTTTTAGAAAGTGGGAATGATTTGGCCAAAAAACATGTATTTTGGAAAATGAGTTCACTGGTTTAATAGTTTTATTCAAAAATTAAAACGGAGAAAATTAACTAAAATTACCGTTGTGACGTACTTTCCTCGGGATGCAGTGTCGTCGGCGGCACGACGACTCTGTTGTACAGGTGACGTCACTTGTTGGATTGGCGCTTAGATGGAGTTCGGGAATTAGGGTAAACGGCGTTAAAGTCGGTTTTCTCGGGCGCCAGATTTTAAAGGGTTTACTCCCTATAGCCACGGGTGAGTTTATACTCAGGAGAATGCCAGGGGGTCCGTGGAAATAAAACCCACAATTCGGGACAAATACGGATGATCTATATTACAAATGAATCATATTTACAAATGAGCAATTAACGGTATATATGTACAACTGAGAGGTATACGGTATTTGAAAGAATTCGGCAATTATGTACAAAATAGCGGTTTTGCGATATTACGGAGAAGCGGCAATCATGCTTTATATTATTTACAGTGATAACGGGCCGTTCGGCAACGTAGCGCAATAATTTTCCGATTCCCAGAATTATTGACCACAATGTACGTTCGGATTTTTCGGAATATCGGCGGGAACCGGCAACGTTGCGCTACGCTTTGGAACGGACCGTTCGGACGCAAAAACGATTCATTTATTATCTACATTTACGCAAAATATTCTGTTTGAATAAATGAGCGGAAATATGAATGGAGCAGCTACATTTAGGAGAGAACGTATCTATTTCAATCTATGTACATTACGGGAGATCGCAAGCTAGCTAATCTTAGGCGTGCAAATTCGGTTTAAAGCGGTTAGAAGGAGGCGGAAGAAGAAATGAATAAAGCGAGAGCGGTGCAAAAGTGAAGGGCGGTTTTAGGTGCCCTATAGGGCGTACTCAAGCAATGCAAGCGGGAATCTAACGTGCGGCTCCTAATTTCTGGGTATTCGGGCCTCGTGCGGATGGGCTGATTATGAAATGCACAATTTACGTAATGACCTTATACCAACCAGCCCCGAGTGGAACACCCTAGGGAAGATTGGTACGAAATCGGTCTAGGTCATAAAAGCGCCCCGAGTGGATCACCCTAGAGCGTCTTATTACGGCCTAACACGGACACGGCTTTGCTTTTGTCTAGACAACCCCGAGTGGATCACCCTAGGGTAATCTATACAAAATGGTCTAGGTAGTAAGAAACACTCCGAGTGGATCACCCTAGAGTGTTTTGCTACGACCGGCTAGAAAGGAAGGCTCGCGATAAATGAATTTTATGACCTTCTCCTCTTCTTCGAGGTACTTAATCTTTAGATTTATTACCAGGCTATTAGCACCATCATTTTGGCAGTTAGGACGCGACCCAACAATGGGCAGTACCTCATTTACCTTTTTCTCGAAGAGCTGCTCGAAATTCGGCGGCAAAATACCTACAATAAAAGCATTAAGACACAATAGACCCTTAACTTCTTGCGATAAGCCGGTGCGTCATAAAATTCATTTATCGCGAGCCTCCCTATACGGCCTAACCCAAGAATTAAGAGATAATAAATGATCGAATAATGGAGTACTTACAATTCGGTCGGTACGGTCGGATTACTCCCACTCTCACTCACTAGACTAAGTCGAAACACTCTCTGAAGGGGAAGGCGGCTGATCGACTGATTGACTCACTCGACTGATCGACTGATCGACTGATCCTTAGGCCCGCAACGGCTTATATTTAAATCATCCTGACAGGCAAAGATTGGTGATTTGTAAGAGGTGGAGGTGGAATTGTATTAGACAAGTCCCATAAGCGGAAATGAGAGTAACTACCGCGCGGTTCGGAGGATTTCCCCACTCATTTGAGAGGATTTTTACAGTTTCCTATCTTTAAACAAAATTGCTATGCGGAGTGTTTCCGGTAGGGGGCACTTCGTTACACCGTTTTACCATTGAGATTTTTAAAATTTTATTATTTTTTTGTATGTTCAATTAAGGTTCGGGCATCAAAGTTTTAAAGTTTACTTAACTCTCTACCGAAAAAATAAATAATTTAATTTATCCAACACATGACAGTTATGACTGTCCTTATTAATGTCATTTTAGACAAGTAAACTATCAAATAACACACTAGTGTGTTATAATCCATAACTCACTAGTGCGTTATGGATTACAACTCACGTTCATATTTAAAGTAGTATTCTATTTAATTACTTATGGTACTAGTGTGTTATGTTGCAAATAAGTCACGCGAAAAGATTTATACCACGAGGCCAAACAAACAACCTACTTTAACCAAAATGTAAAAAAGTCACTGTCAAGTCATTCTAACATTTATAGGGTACTGAGACGCAAGTAGGTTTGATTTGATCACAAAGCTCATTAATTATTATGTCATAAAAAACAGATTTCTTCCACTTGTTGGATAAAACATTGTATGCCACTCACGTGTTATGTTTCCTAAGTCACTTGAGAATTTATACCACTCGGCCTGACGGCCATAAATCTTCTCGCGTGACTTATTTTCATCATAACACACTAGTACCATAAAGAACTATTCATCACCAATATAACATGTGGAATGTAAACACCGTAATTTATTTGAAAAATTAAGTCCAATTATGGTCTCAGAAATATAAACTAAAATAATATATTTTCTAAATTCTCACCTCGTTTATCTCTGAAACAAAGCATCTTGGTAAGTACTTGTGAGTTTTACAATAATATGTTTATGAGTTCTGTATATCTTTCCAGTTTGCCTCGCTAATTATGATACTCCCTGTACATCCACTGTGTGTTATCCCATTCCCGCTTTCTAACTTCTGTAATAATCTATTAATTTTACATTTCATTGTTTGCCCATTCGTAATGAAATGCGCCAATCCGTTAATTAAATATGTGTTTCGGTCTTGACTGCGTCAATCATCGTTTGATGTTAATACGAAAAGCACAAAATGCTATTTATTTCTGGTCGGAATATCATCATTTTTAATATAACTTTTCTAATTCAAAAGAGAAAATATTGACATTCTCTTAATTTAATTAAAACCATATTAATAAATTTATTTCACAATTAAGAGAGCGTGTTTGAATTGCTAACAATTTAATTTTAGCCATATCTGATACTGTCTTATGAAAAATAAAAATCAAAACAATTTTAATGAAATTCGAAAAAATAAAATATGAGGTTTCATTAATGGGGATTATATTTGCTTACTGAAGTGTTCCAATTACGTTGATGATCCTTTGTTAATGGAATTCCAATTAAATAGGCAATAAACCGGGAGAAACGATCAGCTTTATAAAAAAGGATATATACTGTAAAGAAACGGCTCGCCGCGATAAACACGCCGGGAGCTACACAAGTTGGACAAATTGCGATCTCGGGAAGGACGGGTCGAAGCCGACGGTCGCAGAGCCGAGAAGGTTCGATGCGATAACAAGTTCCGCGAATTCTAGAATCATCTCCCGAAACTTCGGGAATATTCCGGCAAACGTCTAGAAGGCTTCTACCTGGTATATAAGGAATGCCGGACCCAAGGCGGGACAGTTGAAGAATCGCAGTGTAAATATTCGGGCGACGAGCGAGAGAGACCGCGCGCTAAATAAATAAACATCTTTGCGTACGAATATAAATTAAGTGATTGTTAAGTTTATAAGTGTGTAAGTGTGTAGTGTAAGAAATAAATAAATTAGTACAAATCGCGTAGTGTTTAGTCTTAGTAAATAGTAAAAACGTTGCAATACCATTATACAGGAAAATAACGTCAGTTCTTTTCGATTTTGAGTATATTTTGAGATAAATTATATAAATATATCTAATTTAGGGTGAGTATTACATGGAAAATTCATATCGAAACTTGGATTTCATTGTGTTAATTTTTCTCATTTTTCGAAAACTCTTATTAATTTTGATTTCTATCTGTTTGTAATATATGTCAATTAAGCCACATTATCCACTTCATAAGTCAGCATTTACTATATTCATATTAGGCTCATATTTTACTGCTAATTTAATAGGGACTAGTAGCGCAATCCCAGAACCACCCCATCAACCCTTAGCAATAAACTCATCCCTGAAATATCCGAAAAATTGTAAAAAAATGTATGTCAGAGTATCCCTTTTTTCTTTAAAAGAGAAATTAAATGATAACAAAGGGCCCTGGCAGTATTTAATGGATATACATTTTTTTACAACTTTTCTTATATATCGAGGGTGAGTTTAATGCTAAGGGTTGAACAGGTGGTTCCGAGATTGCGCTACTAGTCTTTATCGTCAGCAATAAATTAGCAATAAAGTATGCTGCTCGGTTACTATTCCAGAAATGCAGGTGTGGATAATGTGTCTTAAGTCAGATTATCCCCCTTTTTCTCGCTAAGGGGTGGAGGAATAAAATCGTGGTTTACTTAATAAATTAGCCATAAAATATGGGCCTATAGTAAATGCTGACTTATGAAGTGGATTAATAGACATTTGTAATATCCACGATATCATTTGTTTTGTATGAAATTTCTACAAGCCTAAGCTGCTTTCTTACTAAAATCAAAATAAACCTCCGACTGAAAATAGTCATCAAACAATTCCATCTTAGGAAAAGTCATAATTTCTCATCTCCACCATTTAAGAAAGACAACATTTACAGTAAGTGTCACTTTAATACTTATGAATATTTTAGCACGTTTAAAATTGCAATAATCTCAGACTTGGGTCTGGGATTGAGCCCTGGAAAGACGAAAAGTTAATGTCATAAAAGATCTCTATTAGTAACGTCCTCAGTTAATTGTTTTAAACCTCCCGTTCCCAGAGACAAATAGAGAAAAATGTCTTATCTCCTATTCCTATTCAGCGAGAGATAAAGCGGCAATCCGCGGTCGCAATCGAAAAGGGAATATCTTCATGAAATTTTAATCTTCGGCGGATGTAGCGATTTTCAATAGACGGGAATATCATCATTCGGAATATAAATTAGAAACGAATTGTCCTCGGATTTAAGAATTCATAATTAAGATCCTCTAAAGAGCAGAAAACGGTTTTCCAAGTCTTACGGGGGAGGGAAGTGAGAGGGAAAGGGTAGGGGTGAATTAATCAGATTTACCTTCTCTTTTTGTTGGGTCCGTCGCGGTTTTTAAAAGCGTTAAATCGGCGATTCGCGTTTTCAATTAACGGCATTTCCAAAGGGACTTGATGATGATGAATTCGTTTAGCGGAGTTTTATTCGAAGAAAGGAAGTATTCTTTTTGGTCTAATCGGTAACAATATCTCCGCGTATTGCGTGTTTTAATTTCGATTAATTCGGCGCTCCCGACCATCTGTCGAATCGACCCAAAAAGAAATTTGACGCATTAGTCATGCACTGTCAATGGTATTAAATCATGGAAACGAATTTATGAAACGTACTGCAAGTATTAGTCATTTGTGCCCAAATGGAATTAGGGAGCCGATTGTGTCGTTATGGAAATGTTTAATATTGCTAATGATAATAGCAAATACCATGTGCGGTGTTCTGTACATCTGCATCGAGCCTCCTTTGTGATTACAATTAGAGATATGCATGAAATTTTTATGCAATTTTTATTTTTTGCAATTTATGCAAAATTTATTTTTTATCAGGCAATTATCTCTGCCTTCATGAATACTAAAACACTAATGCCGTCGATCACAAATTAAGCTTAAGGGGCAAATTCAGAAACGCCACTCACACTCATTTCTACCTACACTCAATTGTATCTCAAAATGAGAGTGAGTGCGCCTGCTCCTCAATTTTGGAATTCAGAAACGTGTAAATCAAGTTACTCAAATACATCTCAATTTAAAAAAAAACTGAAACGTGTCGCGGGACACGCGTTAGGAACTTTAGTTCCTTTTAATTAATAACCAATTTTTTTTTAAATTATTTCTTAATAAAACTTTGTAATGTAACGTGAAACAGCGACAGTAAGACGGGCATTGCATATAATACACAGCATTGGTTCTATAAGTAAGGCAATGGAATATCGTTCCTCGGTGCGTCAAGCGCGTGGTCTCTCCCTCTCTCTCTCTCTCTCTCTCTCCCACTCTCTCTCTCACCCCCTCTCTCCCTCACCCCCCCACTCTCTTCCTCACCCCCCACTCTCTCCCTCACCCCCCCATCGAGCCACTACGAACGCCTCCTAGCCGCTACGAACGCTGCCGAGGTAACGCTTTCCGGTAACGCATTCCATTTAACGGTCAGATTTTTTGCGGCGCGACCACCCTCGCTCCCCAATCCCTGGCAAAAGGAACTAAAGTTCCAAAATGATTTGAGGAAGGATGTTTGGCAATATCGTCGCAAATCGTCGTGTTCGCTGCTGACTGTGTTAGTTCAATTTGGGGTTCTGTGCATACATCATGTGCTTTGTGGCAGCAACTGTCAAGCGCATGTCAGGCGTCACTTAATTTGGAATCGCGTTTTGCAAAGTCGTTTACGTTGAAACAATGTACAATAAGCATTCCAAAAAAGTATATGTGTGCATAAGGGAACATGTCCAGTTGAAATAGTGTCCACCTCTATGCCTGCCATATACCATTGGAAAAATAATATGTCGAATGGTGTCTCCATCAAATCTATACCTCTGTAAGATCTCCAAGTTGGTTAAGTGCTGAAGGGGATTGTTGTAAGCTCTGATATAATTTCTGAAACAATTAATTGCCTTATTGAACAAATCATACTTTTACCTCTGTACGCATTTCCATCTTAGGGTGCTACCTACAATTTTATCGTAGGTAGGAATTCATTGAACTCATTAGCCATGATATCCATATTGCTAACACCATCTAACATAAACAGAAATGCACAAAAAACTGTCACTAACGACGCTAATGGCCATCTGCACGAAAGTCAAAACTCGTAAAAGTATGGTTGGGAATTATTTTAAGTGGTGAATTTCAACCACTCAAATCTCACTCAATCTGATACTCAATTTAAGGGACATTTCAGTTGAGGAAAGTCTATGAATTCCAAATTGAGTGTAGTGAAAATTTTACTTAAAAATTGAGTGTAAGTGTAGGGTGAGTGGCGTTTCTGAATTTGGCCCTAAGTTTATATAATATTCTAGTGGAATATTCCACTACAATACCTGCATATACAGGTCATTAAGAAAAGAAGGGAAGTAATGGATACCTATTCGGATGCCACTTTAAATAGGTCTCAACTACTCTGGATTTGATTTTTAACCTACTTTTTGGTCCTCTAAATAAGTAGTTATCTAAAATCCATAACAATATTTTTCTAATCAAATACATCCAAGATTTGTTTCTGGGAAGCAACTATTCTTCTTGTGTTGTTAATATTTAACCAGAAACTGTATACAAAATTCGGAAAATAGAAAAAGCACATTTATATATATATATATATATATATAAATATAAAATAATAATAAATATATATTATTATATTATATTTATAATTTATATTTATTTATTTAATTATATATATAAATAAATATAAATATATAAATATAAATATATATATATATATATATATATATATATATATATATATACTTGTATGCAGTATCACTCCGCGTCCGGACCAAGAACGTTCTTACCCTGCGTCCGGCGTATATCAGGCGTATATAAACGGTTACGTTGACGGCGTCACTGTGCGTCTTTGACTACAGACAGGTTCACTCAGCGTCGTCTATTTTTAGCACATTTATACATATTTAGGTATATTTAATACGTCACTCAACGTCCTGATGTATTTGACTATCTATGGATTTACTATGCGTCTTCTATTTTTAGCACATTTATACATATTTAGGTATATTTAAACTGCCAGTCTGCGTCCTATAAAATACGTTTAATGAGTGGCTATTTACCCTGAATGAGACTTTCGGGTTTGGGGCAGAGTACTGCTAAGTCGCGAAAAACGATCATTTTTCTGTTTTATCGGTTAACTGGGTTAACAAACAAAGCAACTGCCAGTGAATAATAATGAAACCTAATAATGCCACTTAACTAGGTACCTTATTTTCTACAAGTTAACGGTACTCAAATTTCAATTTGTTCTGTATAAAAATTAACTTTAAATTTTCGGTCTAGCAATTTAAAATTTTTTCAAATTCAATAAATAAGCGAAAATTTAGTAAAAATTTAATTTTTGGAATAAACTTTTAATTGATACTGAATAAGTCTTGACGTCGAAAAGTAATTAAAGTCCCGTAGGTTCGTAGTTGAGAATCTTATTTGTTTTTAAATAATTAACAATTATGTTGCAAATAGATTTAAACTAATTTGAATTTTATTGCGTTAATTAATGAAGGAATCTTTTTGTAAAAAACCGCTCGGATTTATTAATGAATGGCAGTTTTACAGGTGATTGGACAGCGTGAATCATTTTTAAACTTTTTAGTAGTTTTTTTGCATTTTTTGTTACTAGTACTAACGATCAAAACTCGATCACAAAAATCATTTTTCGCAATTCAAGTGTTTCCTTACAACATTTTTTCTTCCATTTTTCCCAAGAACCTTTCCCTCGAAGATATAATTAGGTTATTAAAGAAGAATTTTATTATCGATAGTTCCCGATATTTGCCCCTCTAGACCAGGGAAATCAGATTTTCCCGCTTTTCCCGCCCGAAAAGCCCGCTGAGTCCATCCAAGATTTCTTTGTGTTAATTAAGTTATTGCTAATAAATAGCAAAAAGAGTGATTTGTTACTTTATTTTAATCATACGTGAAATTGCTGCATTTAATTAAAAAATCATTAAAGGTAATCTTGTAGAGCATAAAAAAAACCTATAAATTGAGCTATGGAACATGTTGTTTACTGTATTTGTTGCTTAATTATACAATGAAAATGAAAAAAGTCGGAATTTCTAAATTATTTATTACTATTGCAAAAAGGGCTCAGCAGTTTTGATTTTTTGTGAAAAGTAGGGCATTGTGTTGCTAAAGTTTCCATAAAAATTTCAAAGCGATTCATTAAATAGGTATTGCAAAATTAATTTGTTTATCCCAGACAACTTAAATTTGCACTAACTTTCTACGTAAAACAATAAAGTTAGGGCAGTTCTAAAGAGTGCTGTTTGAAAAAAAAGACTTGCTCTATCAATATACTATGTTAAAATTCATAAATCGTAATTTTAACAATAATAAAACTTCACTGCAAAAATACTGCATACTTAGCTAATAAACAATAAAATTAAAATAACTTTTTTGTTTTCAACTCTAGAGAAATGGTTTTCTCTTATCCTAAAGGGTGGTATTCTTACACGATTTTTAAAAAAAGTTGCCCTACGACCAATAGGAACGGAGTTCAGAGACACGTTAGCCCTAAAAAATTAAGTTTTTCATGTTTATATTCAAATTTAGTATACTTTTTTCTTATAGAATATTAACAATGTGGTTTGTATCATGTTTATAACCATTAAGAAACAAAATAATGCCATTTTGCAGTTCAGATGTTTAACTTTCAGTACAAAAATAGTACAGTACAGCCAGAGCGTGTACTGTGGATGCTCAATTTGAAGTAAAGTTGCATCTTCAAACTGATGGAGTTTGTTATATCTCAGAAACTAATTAACATAAATTGGTGTTTTTCTCAACTTGTATTAGCTTTTCGGGTACATCAAGAATATGCAATTTGTTATTGGTTAATTTTAGAAATAATCATGATATAATCATTTGTCTAAAAACTTTTTTTAAACCGTTAAATATTGATTAAAAAATTTGAAAAAATTATGGTGTTATTTCAACACATGAAGAGAGAAAGTCACGCTGGGAAAAGTATTTTAAATTAATTTTTCAAAAAGCTAGCCTATTGTTAATTAATTACCTATTTTTTTTCGTACCTCCGTCTACATTGAAAGCTGGATATTTGTTTAAATAATCACCCAAAAATTTTTTCGCCTCTTGTTGGAGTCTTTTCTATGAATGTACTCAATAAGATGACGTCATAAAGTTGTATAAATTTTGTTTATTTTGTTTATATCGAATTTTCTAAGTTAACAAAAAATGAAAAATTGTACTATTGTTGTTAAAAAAAAATTTCTCATTTTTATGGTATTTTATGGCTTTTATATTTGGAATAAGAAATTATTTGGAGTAAAATGTTTTAACACTATTTGTTTATAAACTGTTTATAAACAAATGGTTTACTTTAATGGTATCGAAAAAAAATTTACCATTCTTTTGTTTGGGGTCAACGATAATTTTTAATTTTTTTTTTCTTTAAAAAATTTTTCAATGTTAATATCGTTTTATATTCATTTGCAGTACTTAAATCATTAGTTGAAAAATAATTTTGTCTTTAAAAATTCGCTCTTAATAGAATTAAAAAAAAATTTTTTTTTTCATTAATAATTTCATTGTTTATTTAGTTAACAATTTGTTATAAACAATATTTGAGTGTCCCAATAATTTTTTTTCTAATACAACTAAAAATTGCAAAAACAACATATTCAACAAAGGTGAGAAAAAAGTTTCTGTAATTTTAACTGAATTTTCAAAATAACACGATATTAAAAGTGACGCGTCTACTTGACTTGTTAAGCAATAAACGATCGTAACTTTTGAATTATTAACGATAAAATAGAGGACATTCAGGATGATTTTTGAGAGCATTCGTTGGTCTTTGACATAAAATTTACAAGTCTCTATCTACAATGGCTCTTTGTTTACCCGCGTTTGTTTTTAAAATAACCTTCTATTTGCATCTTTCATTGCTTCAATTTTTTAAACTGTTGAAGTTACGACTACTTTCATGCAGAACAATTTGATACGCTTATAACTGAGCAATTACATAGATTGTTAATTTAGTCTTTAGCATTAATTTTTAAGATTTTTTTTTTATAAACAAATGCGTGTAAACAATGTACCATTCTACATAGAGACTTGGTGTAAATTTTATGTTAAAGATCAAATAATGCTCTCTAAACTAATCCTGAATGTCCATTTTTGTATCTTTAATAGTTTAAAAGTTATGAGCGTTTATTGCTTAACAAGTCAAGTAGCCGCGTCATTATGTACCGCGTATAACAGACATAAACAACCGATTATGTGCAAGTGGAGAATAAAAAAAAATCTCAGCTTTTTCTCAGTTGAATACGATTGTTTTTGTAATTTTTAGTAGTATAAGAAAAACATTATTAGGACACTTAAAAGTTATTTATAACAAATTGGTAACTAAATAAAGAGTGAAATTATTGATGAAAAAAAATATTATTTTTAACTCTATTAAGAGCCATTTATAATGATATTTAAAGACAAAATTATTTTCAACTAATGATTTTAAAAACGCGGGAAAAGCGGGAAAATCTTATTTCCCTGGTCTAAAGGGGCAAATATCGGGAACTATCAATAATTCATCTTTAATACCTTACTTATATCTTCGAGGGAAAGGTTCTTGGGAAAAATGGAAGAAAAAAAATTTTAAGGAATTCCTTGAACTGCGAAAAATGTTTTTAGTGTTTTTATCGAGTTTTGATCGTTAGTAATACTAGTAACAAAAAATGCACACTACTATGCAAACTACTAAAAATTTAAAAAAATTCAAGGTGTCTAATCACCTGTAACACTGCCATTCATTAATAAATCCGCGCGGTTTTTACAAAATGATTCCTTCATTAATTCCGCAATGAATTACAAAAAAAAACATATTAAAACTATTTGCTACGTAATTGTTAATTATTTAAAAACAAATAAAATTCTCAACTACGAACCTACCAGACTTTAATTAGTATTCCACATCAAGATTTATTCGGAATCAATTAAAAGTTTATCCGCACAAAGGAAAGTTGCCAAAAATTAAATTTTTGGAAACTGAATTAAACTGAATTATCGCCTATTTAATGAAATTGAATTTTTTTAAATCGCTAGCCCGAAAATTTAAAAGTTAATTGTTATACAGAAAAAATTTTAATTTGAGTACTGTCAACCAGAAGAAAATGAAGTTGTTAAGTGGCATTATTAGGTTACATCATTATTAACTGGCAGTAGCATTGTTTATACGATAACTCGGTTAACCAACAAAACAGAAAAATAATTGTTTTCCGCGACTTAGCAGTACTACGCTCCAAACCCGAAAGTCTCATTCACAGTAAATAGCCAATCATTAAACATATTTTATAGGACGCAGAGTGGCACTTTAAATATACCTAAATATGTATAAATGTGCTATAAATAGACGACGCTGAGTGAACCGTTTCACTATTCGCAGTATACAATCGGACGCTAAGTGATCCACCATAACGATTTATATATTCGGACGCTTGGTAAGCCTACGCCATATAACTATTGAATACACGTATATAATTCGACGCCGACAACGCTACGCTTGGTGAAAGCCTGAACTACGATTTTATACAGGGATCATTTTTAGGTGTCAGAGCACCTCCGGCTTTTTTTTGCGCCATGGTAGTCTAACCATCCTAGAGATCACATAGACAAATTTTTAGGGTAGGGTTACTGAGCGTCCGTATATCCGGACGCTCAGTGACACTGGACGCAGCGTGAACCTAAGATTTAACATGGGCGGACGCACAGTTGTACCATATAGATATATATATATATATATATATATATATATATAAATGTGTAAGGTATAATGTAATGTAAGGTGTAATGTATAGGGTAGTTAATTGTGGCTAACTAGTTAAACACAAGTAAATTAATTTGGTGGGTTTGTAGCCAAGAAGGTTGGGCAAAAATTAAAGGAAACTCTTCAACTTCTATGAAAGCTTTCGAATGTATTTTTCATTCTTCATCAGTCATGCTGGAAAATGTATATGGAACGTTATCAATTTGCTTGAGAATGGTAAAATATTACTTACAGTTATGAGGTTATTATTTAGCTGCTATAAAATACATGAAAAGTGGAAGGATCTACAAGATTAACACTGATTACAGTAGACACCCCATATCGGCGTACATGTGCTGTGATTCTTTCTAGGTTAACACAAAACTTAACCATAACCTTACTCGTGAAACATAGAACAATGAAAATTTGACAGGTTTTACTAATATAATGGAACACAAGGATGTGCATGTCCAGTTGCCTAATTACTAAGACAGTATTAAATTCTGGCGATTCAAAAGGAGAACACAAATCAATCAGGAGGGTCGGTATCTGGGCTAAGGTTTGAACGCCCTTCCCTAAGTTTACTGTCCAAGAATAAAATATTCGAGTAAATGATATTACGGTTCTGGATATCGGCCCTCCTATTGAAAAGAATATGAGGTAAGCATACCCTACGTTCTACATTGGATACAACGAACTTCGGATTGAACGATCCTCTTTTAGATTCCCAACAGGTTCGTTATATGCGAAGTTGACTGTACTTCCAAATGTTTTTCCAAATTTATTTGTAAAATGTTTAACACATTTGCTCCTTTCAGTCTTGATGGAAAAATACGTAGCGTTGTTAAATATGTTCCAATCTAAATATGTTCCAATCATATGAGTCCCTATGTTGACTCAGAATAGAGGCTGGTTGTTCTTACAGAATGGGAGCTTCCATTGCTCAGATGATTATTTTGTCTGTTTAAAATGCATTCTCTGCTGAAATTTTTTTAACCTTGTGGTCTACTTTGTTAATCAGTATGTATTGTCTAAACCATTATATCCTCTCGATGAGCTACTGACGAATTTACAACAAAATAGCTAAACGACGTATCAGAGCTGCAGCATCTCAAAAAGTGACTATTGCTCATACGTATAAATATTTTTGAACCTCGAGTAATGAAAATTGTTTCCAGAAATCGTCAACTGGAAAATTGGCCTCTATCCTCTAAGTTCTTAATCTATTTTTGTAGCAAAAATTTCCTCCCCCGAACTCTCCCTTTTAACCAAGCGTTCTCCCCGTTTTCGTCCTATTATACACTTGGAGAATGGAAATGTCCTCTCCTTGTTGAGCTATTAGCACACAATGAGCCTCTAAATGTAGGGAAGACGTTTTCGCTCACGTTTCAAGTTGGTTATGACAACCTAGTCACCCCGCTGATTATTTATTCGAAGTAGGCGTGGTATGGGTAACGGATAGCTTAGAATGGACACAGTGGCGTACAAGGTTTCCTACAAAAATGTGTAGTACAGAAAAATGGAATAATTTTTGTTAGCCTATTCTATCAAAGCAATCAACGAAAATATTATACTAAAGTAATTCATCCAATAATCTACACTTTAAGGCTGATGTTTGTAATTATTACTTATTTTAATTACATTTCGTGCTATCTGTAATCTTAGTGTCATATTGTAATCTGAAAGTTAATTAACAAATTTAACTCCCTCGCAGTTAGAAGCGCATTTAATTTGGAAGTTAACATGTTAACGTTTACCAGACGGTTATTCAAAGAAATTAACAGAACTATAGGTTAAATTGCGAAAATATCTATTAGTATCAATAATGTCAGGGAAATTTCTTCAATAAAAATGTAATATACGATACACATTGATCCTAAATTTACCTCTGTCATTTTAGACAAAATTCGAATATCTTATAGAATTTCACTAATTTCTGTTCAATTCCTCAATTTCCTAGGAAGTTTTGTATACTTGTTTCTACAATTTTACATGAACTTTTACTGGATATGATTCTAATATACTTACCTTGAACTTCCACAATATTGTCCCAGACAGCACATAACGTCTTTAAGACATCCATTTTAAGCCTTCTTTATGCCTGGACGCCTTAAGACATAAAAGTATATCTATAAAGCCGGCTACACACGGTCAGGCAGGCCTGTCAGTTTGAACTGAACAGTCCGCCTACAGGCCGGTCGCCGGATGAACTGCTGACTCTCCAGACGTTCGGATAAACCTGACAGAATCTTCACTTTTTCAGTCTTAGCCATGACTTCTATTGATGACGACGCACTTGCACTTTTTGGTTTGGTAGTCGCGTTAAATAAAAAGAAACTGAGAAAGAAACGTAAAGAGTGGTGTAAAGATTGGCCAAAAAAAGACAAGAATTTTTTCATGTGAATTTACTCAACGAACTAAAATTGGCTCCGAAAAACTGTCACAATTATTTGAGAATGGATGAACATACTTATCTTCAACTGTTCAACATGTTCACAGACATGTTGTATTGAACTTTACTACTGATCTGACTGAATGAACTGATGCCCCGACGATCTGGCAAGCGGCCGGATCATACGCACGTACAGTTTTCCCTGTGACCTCGTCAGACCTGCCGGATGGACGAACATAATTTTGATTTTTCTCAGGCCACCTGAACAGTCTTAACTGACAGGTCAACCGGAGTATACACACGTTCAGGCGACAGACCATCAGGCGGACTGTACAGTTCAAACTGACAGGCCTGCCGGACCGTGTGTAGCTGGCTTAAGACGTCCAAGGCCGGACGTCCTAAAGAAGTCTAATTTACGTCGATTTTTAACCTGACCTTTTTATTCCTGAAGTGGACGTCTTTAGGACGTCCATTTCTGAATGTCTTTAAGATGTCCTGAGCGTAATTTCTCAATGACATCTAATTTTCGTCTATTTTATGCCTGAAGTGGGTCTTTTTAGGACGTCCAGTTTTAGATATCTGTAATATGTTAAAAGGGCGGACGCCTTAAGGACTTCTGATTTACGTCAATTTAATGCCTGCTCTCTTTTATGCCAGAAATGAACGTCCTTATGACGTGCAATTCTGGATGTCTCTTAGATGTTCAAATGCTGACGTCGTAATGACGTCCAATTTATGTCGTTTTGATGCCTGACCTTCTTTATGCCTGAAGTGGACCACTTTAGGCGGTCCAGTTTTGGATGTCCCGAAGATGTTAAAAGGCGGACGCCTTAAGGACATCTGATTTACGTCAATTTAATGCCTGCTCTCTTTTATGACAGACATGAACGTCCTTATGACGTCCAATTCTGGATGTCTCTAAGATGTTCAAAAGCTGACGTCGTAATGACGTCCAATTTATGTCGTTTTGATGCCTGACCTTCTTTATGCCTGAAGTGGATCACTTTAGGCGGACCAGTTTTGGATGTCCCGAAGATGTTAAAAGGCCTTAAGGACGCCTTAAGGACGTTTGATTTACATCAATTTTATGCCTGATCTTTCTATGTCTGAAGTGGACTTCTTTAGGACGTCCAGTTCTGGATGTCTCTAAAATGTTCGAAAGCGGACGTCTTAATTACGTTCAATTTACGTCAATTTTATGCCTAATCTTTTATATGCCTAAAGTGGACCTATTTAGGATGTCTATTTTTGGATGTCTCTAAGATATTAAGAGGCGCACATCTTAATGAGTTCCAGTTTATGTATATTTTATGCCTTGCCCCCTTTATGCCTGAAGTGGACCTCTTTAGGACGTCCATTTTTAGATGTCTATAAGATACTAAAAGACGGACGTCTTAAAGACGTCTAATTTACGTAAATTTTATGCCTGCCCTTTTTTATGCCAGAGTGGATGTCTTTATGACGTCCAATTCTGGATGTCTCTAAGACGTTCAAAATCTGACGTCTTAATGACGTCCAATCTATGTCGATTTCATGCCTGACGTTCTTTATGACTGCCGTATTAGAGGCGTCTTAAAGGCGTAGTTTTGTATAAAAAATGTCTTAAAACAGACGTATTTTGGACTCATTACGGATTTGCGAACATCTTTTTAATGCCTTGATGGCATCTTTGAGACGTACCGTTTTGTGGCAAATAACATGGAATGGACATAAAATGAACATTTTAAAGACGTCACTAAGAAATTAGAGGCTATCTTTACGACGTCTTACAGACGTCAAGAAGGCGTCCTCATGACGTCTTAAAGACGAAAAATGAACGTCGGAAAGTTGTCTTTGAAGGCATCTTTGAGACGTACCGTTTTGTGACAAATAACGTGAAATAGAAATAAAATGAACATTTCAAAGACATTCCTAAAAAATTAGGGGGCATCTTTAAGACGTCTTACAGACTTGAGGAATGCGTCCTTATGACGTCTTAAAGACGAAAAATGGACGTCGTAAAGTTGTCTTTTTAATGCCTTGAAGGCATCTTTGAATCGTACCGTTTTGTAACAAATAACATGAAATGGACATAACATGGACACTTTAATGACGTTCTTCGGACGTCACAGGATATCTTTGAGATGTCGCAAGTGCCTAATGGTGATGTCTTAAAGACGTCTTTTTGCTGTCTGGGCTAGCACTTTCTAAAAACTCTATTTCCACATAATTTTACTAACTGTAGAACTTTATTTATGGAGTTCATTCACAAATTCCGTTACCTTGTCTCGCCAATTTTCAATCTCCTCCCATAAAGACGCAGATTGATGCTGTTTACCACACTCTTCCCTAAAATTGCGTGAAAATTCCGAGGAAAATCCTTTGACACGTATAAGGAGACTTTTAAAAATAGACATAATTTTAAAGCTTTGTACATCTAGCAACAACTTGCATTGCCCACTATATAACAATAAGTGAGGATTTCATAAACCTATCACTCTCTAGACTCGTAACAAGATTTACAAAAGTTCTAAAATTTCCTTAAAGTTCATTCCACACCAGAGAGTTCCCAAGATGTTTCAGAATAGCTCACAGAGTTCTACTTGTCTACATAGTCAATATCTTTAAATATTTGTTGCACTTGGTAACGTACTTGTTGCTTATCATCGCGCATTGATGTGTAAATCTGTCACATATGATGTAAATGAGTCGATTCAATTTCTCCTTTGAGAAATTGGAGAAATTGAAGAAGGCGTCTCAGTTTCCCCTGAATCAACAATGAGTTTATAAATAAAAGGAGGTTATCCAAGGACTCAAAGTTGGTCATGATATGTCAAAGGAAGGAAAATTTCTATGTCTTGCCAATACTTTATTTTAAAAAACCGCAACCGGTTTCGACATACTGTGAGGTCATCTTCAGGCGTAACAATTAAAAAACTTAAAGTAACTTAAACAAAAAAATTGTTACGCCTGAAGATGTCCTCACAGTAGGTCCAAACCGGTTGAGGTTTTTTAAAATAAAGTGTTGGCAAGACATAGAAGTTTTCCTTCCTTAGAGTTCATAAATGTATACAAATTATTGGTCGACATGAACGAGGTAAAATTATGTCAGTTATGCTATAAATATATTTGAGGTCAGTTGCCAAATACGCCCTTCAAAATTTCGTGCTTCGTTGTTAATAAATGGAATATTTTTTATTTACCACTTGAAAATTGACACAATATATAGCAAACCAGTCAGAAACCCTCGTTTGCAATTACTTAAAAAAATATCCAACGCTTCACCGCCCTAAATGAAACCCATGATCAAATTGGAACGTAAAGGGCATTATTCCGAAACAAAGCTCTTTACAAAAAATAAATCCACTGAAAATGCTACATCAACTTTTAACACGTTTTCCTAATCCGAAGAAAAATCCCAAAATTCATCACAGTCCCCGGTCCACCCCGACCCTAATTTTCTCATATCTTTTTCACAATCCCATTAATTCCTCGAAATCCCACGGTTTCCGACATATTGGTAATTTAACGGCGGAGAGATCTACGAAAATAACGAGTTCGTTGGGAATTCCAAAAAATCGATTAAACGTCACATAAAAGCGACATAAGGGCGGAGATTAACTCCCGTGCCCTCGTCTTGCATACTAAAAGCTTTAACCGCCTCATTAATTATGAGTGAAATGAAATGTTTAGAACTGAAGGAAACCGTGCGACAAAAATTCTCGGTAATGATGGAAATTAGCAGCGGGGGCTCGATGTTAGGAATCAACGCTCGAGATATGGATATTTAGTGGAATATAATGGGGACCAGGATTTTTGAAATTAGAGTCTTTGCTTCTTTAAACTTCAAAAACAAAATTGGAGACAAGCATCATAAACATCCATCAATAATCTTTGTTTCGTCTCAGATAAGTGAGATTTTTAATTTATTGTTGCACCGATGTTGATTTACAGTGGTCAATATTGCTGTCATCCTCGAGTACCCGATACTTCTTCAAAATTTATTTCCTATAAATCACAAGTCAAGTAAATAATCTAACCGTAAGGGTAATAGGGGCCCTGCGGGAAAGTCATCGAGTATTTTAAGAGAAAGTTTTTTGGACCACATTTCGAAGAAGTAGGGTACGTCGCGATTTCTAAAACATGTGCTTACCATCTGTATATGAGATGAAAGCTACGATCTTCAGCAATGGTCAGCACGCCCTTTACTCTTTACCAGGGTGATTTTCAACAAATAAGCGACGAGTAAAAGGGACTGAAATCAATCTGACCAATAAGCGGAGATCGCGTTTCTTGTCTCTAATTTTGGAGGAAATTATCATTTTAAGAACACTCTTCGTCCAACTGCGAGAGAATCAATATCTATCTTCACCTATTCCGTTGTATTTTAAGTTGTTGCATTTAAATAGTTAAATAAATCCGAAGTTACAATTAAGTGTTATCATTTCTCAACTCTTCACGCAATATTAAGTTGGCGCGAGAAGTGTGCGGGTCAGTTATAACGATCTAGGACAATCGAAATCTCTGATACGTACGCGACGTTACAATCTTAAAACTGAAATAACAACGTTTCATGGAGTTTCCTATTATTGTGTGGCGCCAGTGAATTATCGGGCTAAAATTAATACAAAGGGATACTGGAGAAAAATACTCAAAATTGGAGCTGAACAACCAAAATTTCATTAAATTAGGGCTTGAGAATTGAAGAATTGAAAACAGAGAAGCAATTAAATACAACTGATTACTTTTTATCAACCATGATTAATGGGAATACTACTTGTAGGGCTCATAAACTCAATTTCTTTGTTAGGGTAGGGTAGAGCAACATGTAGTATAGGGAGTTCCATAATAACCTCGTTCTTTTTGGCTGCTAACTTTGCTAGTTTTTCTGACGCCCAAATTCCTTTAACGTTTGTGTGTGTATTTACCAAAGGGAAAGTTCGCTTAAGCATCTGGTAAGAGTCAGCAAACAGTTGTGATCTTGTGCTATCAGATTGTAGGATCTATATATACAAGCATGTCAGTTTGTAGGCTTAGAAAGACTGTAGTATCTAGCACTAGCATTTAATGGGTTTTAGGACCCTATAAGCATAATGTTAAAAATCTATCAGCTCTGTTTGGAACGTATCAGTGATATTTGCTTGGTTGGAAAAGTGTCCCACATATATTGTTTAACAGTTACAAAATGATTAAAATCGAAAACCAGATTACTGGTATGACACAAAATCACACCATAGTCTAATTTATCTAATTTCATGGTCTAATTTGACCCGTTTTGATTTTCTGGTAGGTAGATAAAACACATCAGTTTCCTACTATTAATATGAAACACTATACTTCTGTTGAACCTAGAGCAGCATTTACTTAATAAATTAAACCGAATAATTGAAATATTGCTACGTTCCATTCATAATATGAAGAAGGCGTACCTAATAACAGTTTAAGTTCTTGATAGGGCAAGTTTACTTATGCATAGTTAAGCAATATAGGAATATTCAAAATAACGAAATTGCAAATTTAGAGAAAAGTGTTGAAACGCATTCAATTTTGGTACTTACGTATTTATTCTTAGATGTTCCTTGGCCGACTAGCTCAAACTAATGAAGTATTCAGGTGTGGTCGAAAGGAAATATCAAAATCAAATTATAGCTCTTTAATTGAATATTTCAAAAAACCAAAACAATAACTAATCAATTTTAAAATATTAATTCCAACAAATCATATTCCAAAAATCTCATATTGGTTAGTCTACATATAGACTCCAAATTCTAATAGACTTAAAAGTACGCAGAGAAGTATAAATACAAGTTACTAAAGTTTGGTACTAATTAATGGGGGGGGGGGGGGGGGGAAATCGATCGATTTAAGTTCACTACTTATAAAGGCCTTTAAGGGGAGAAAATACCTGTAACTCTACGTGAATCACAACACTCGAAGAAGGCTCGGTGATGGTGACCCGCGGCTGGAATCCGTGCGGATACGGGGCGGATCGCCCTGTATATGGGCGCTTTCGGCAGCTGGCTGGACGCAAGGCAGATCGCCCTGTACGCAGTCCCGCATGGCGGCTGGCTTAGGAATTACTCACTCCGAACGGCACTTTTAATCATGCACTGATTTTGCACTGATATTACTTCTACAGTTTACCCATTAAATTAGTAGGGTTCGTGTGTAGTAAAAGTTTGTCAACGGAGCAGTATGCTAATTTTACTAATTTGCCCAGACCAATACAACAATCAATTCAGTATTATTTCCTAATACCAATCAGAATTTTGAACACACATGAACTAAACTCAAAATAGCGCATCGGGGGAAGCAACTTGCTTCCCCCGAGGCCAGAAACCAAGTCCTCTCTTCCTCTCTCGCGGGTCCTAACTCTCCCACTTATTTCCCAAAATCCAATCTCAAAATCCCTTCCTACTGATTTTTCCGCCTATAATTGACCAGGAACCTCTCAACGGGGCGTTACAATTTCCCTCTCCTTGCAAAACACATCACTCTCGAAGCGCGTGTTAGTACCAACGGCTTTTCGGAATTCCAGGAAACTTAATTATACAAAACAAACATTGCGAACCTCTTCGAAATTGTAAGTGGCGTCGCAAAGTCGAGACATCCTAAAAAATTGTTAACCAAGACCGTTCGAATCCGACTCCAAATGCTTTGCAAAAATATCGCTACCGGGCGATTGAAAATTATACCGTAACAGTGTTCAAAACCACATGGTACCTTTCATTGCTGTCACCATTTCTTGACGATGAAGGTCTATTTAGAGTAGATGTGAAAGTAAAGAATTTAGAATCTAAGTTCAACAAAGCACATCCCAATATTTTACCATTTTATTACAATTTTACAAAACTTATTTTGAGAATTAAATATTAAAACCTCTTATTTTTGTGGTTCCAACATTTTGTTCAGCTGTATAATGGAAAACTATTGGCCTGTATCAGGTACACAATTATCCAAACAAATTGTATGTAAATCCATAAGGAGATTTAAAGCAAAACCTCTAAGCACTCTTAATAATTTATTGGAAAATTTATATAGAAATAGATTGTTTACAACATTACCTATTACAAGCTGGGTTGTTGATTGATAAGGTGGTCTTTTTCTTGGTAAATAATAGTGACGGAAAATTTAGTAAAGTACCAAAATCTTATGTTTATTTGTTTATCTGTTTTTTTTTAATGAAGGCTATTCATTAAATTTACTCAACGACTTTTAGCATATTCCTGTTTTTTCCGTTCTAGAGAGCGTAAACCTCAAAAAATAAATTCTAGAAATGGAACTAATTTTGCCGGTGCTAAAGCAGGATTAAGGAAAATTTTACACACAGACTCCACTTATAAATCCAATGATGAAGTACGGAAATTACTCGCATTTTGTTCTTCCTAATTCACAGCAATTTGGAAGTCTCTGAGAAGCAGGAATTAAGTAGTTTCATAAATATTAAAGGTAACATACATTTTATTTTTATGTTGTTGTAAACAAAGTGAAGCAATTTTAAAATCTCGTCCCTCAAGTTTATTTTTCTCTGATGCTAATGATTCTAATCCTCTCACTCCATCTCACTTGTTAAATGTAAAGCTATTGAGAACATTTGTCGAAGGAGAAGAGTTTTCGTGTTCCCAATGAACCCAGCATTTAATGCTGGACTAGTACTTTAGGACACGCTGGTATGAGGAATATAATTTCATAACATCAAACCAGGACACACTAGAAAATCAAGCATTATTCGGTAATTCTCGGGAATGAACTCATGACTTAGCTAATATAGATACAGTAGTACATTACCTTCCAAATTATCGAGAAAAGTAGTAAGTTCCTCGCGTTAATAATAATCATCCTCGGGATCATTCCGTCGATTCGACACATAACAATTTTCCATTTTCCTCGACGATAGAGCCTCGTTACGAGAGTGGTCGCGAGTTCCGAACAAATGCTCAAGTTCTGAGGAGGGGGCGTTTTGCGGTCATGCTTCCTCGGACTAACTCGGTTTACAAGCTCTAATAACAATTGGCAGTGCACTCTGGGAACCACCCTATCGACCCTTATTGCGGCCAAGTGGCTGTCTGAAAATGCAAATCCCCCTCTCTCGCTAAAAGCCGAATTTATTGCCATTCTCTACTACATACGTTATTCGCCAGGATTTTGGCATACGGACAGAGGAGCATCCGCGAAAGAAATGAATCCGATTTTAAGTTGATTGCCTTTTCTCGATGTATTAATGAAAATTGCAGCAACGTAAAATTCCGGGCACAAACGAAGATATACGGAGCTGTTCTATTGAAACGCATGTCCCGAAATCAACAAGAACAAAAGAGAAATTAATAGTAGTTTGTTAGTATGACAGAGAAGGAAGTTTTGCAACGTTGCCGGCCGGCCGGTCCGTAACCAATTCCAAATATTCTCCTCAGAGGCTATAACGCGAATGAAAGCGTTCGCAACGTCGTAAAGTTCTTTCTCTGTTTAGCCAACGAGAAATATATGGCCTTTCTTTCGCTCTTATGTTTATACCATACTGCGACTCCGTAGAATAGGTCTGTATATAGCTACCATTTGTCAAGTATTGCAACGCCGAACGCACTTTGACTCAATTACATACTCGGTGATGATGTATTATTTGTAGTAACAGCAGCGTTCCATTCATTGCTGCCGCATTAACTTCACCTCATAATTAAATACCCAGTAAGGAAAATGTATTAACACCAGGAAACGTGGCTACACAGAATGTGCGGAAATTGAGTTTCGGTTAAAACGTTAAGTTCAAACACTCGTAAAGCTATTCGTAAAACCTTAAAACTAGGAGTATTGAGTCGCACACATTAACGGAACGCCCTCACCGAACACGATGCAATTACAACTTATACAGGGTGTCCCAGCAACGCTTGGCTAAAACTTGAGAAAATTCGAAATAATGATTTTGGACTGGAATTATTTCCATTTCTATACCATAAGGAACAACGTGGAAATTTCATTTCAATCTGCTTAATTAGAATCCTTAAATTAGGAAATTTGATTTAGTTGTAATTTAATTATGGAATTTTTTTCTAAATCAGTAATTACAATACTAAAAATGTTTGTTTAACGACTTAAAAATATTAACGTAATTGTATAACTAAAGTAAGCACAATAGTATATTACCATATTTTAACGATAGTAATCTCACGTCGGTAAGGTCGATTATACTATAAAAGGACGTTGAACGATGACTTTAAATAAAAAGTCTACATTTAACGTCATCTAAACGATTGAAACTTTATGAAAATCTCCCAACTTATGGCGATAAATCAGTATGAGTAAACCAGAGTACCTAGTATGCTCAATGAACGAAAATGTATAGTTTAGTCTTGATCCAAGTGCCCATTGATCTCAAACCGATGTGTGAGACTGCACACCGGGAGACACATACTTCAACTTAACCACAAGCTTTCACGATACGCCCTGAGAGTTTACTGCGGAGATTACGTCACGCCCTGTCTCCACTCTACATGTGATCTACAGCCTAACAACCTGTGCATCAAGGATCTGCACGATACGCCCTCAGATCAGCATCTGAGATTACGTCACGCCCTGTCTCCACTCTACATGTGATCTACAGCCTAACAACATGTGGATCAAGGATCTGCACGATACGCCCTCAGATCTGCATCTGAGATTACGTCACGCCCTGTCTCCACTCTACATGTGATCTACAGCCTAACAACCTGTGGATCAAGGATCTGCACGATACGCCCTCAGATCAGTATCTGAGATTACGTCACGCCCTGTCTCCACTCTACATGTGATCTACAACCTAACATCCTGTGGATCAAGGATCTGCACAATACGCCTTCAGATCAGCATCGGAGATTACGTCACGCCCTGTCTCCACTCTACATGTGATCTACAGCCTAACATCCTGTGGATCAAGGATCTGCACGATACGCCTTCAGATCAGCATCTGAGATTACGTCACGCCCTGTCTCCACTCTACATGTGATCTACAGCCTAACAAACTGTGGATCAAGGGTCAGCACGATACGCCCTTAAATCAGCATCTGAGATTACGTCACGCCCTGTCTCCACTCTACATGTGATCTACAGCCTAAGCAGCCTGTGGATCAAGGATCTACACGATACGCCCTCAGATCAGCATCTGAGATTACGTCACGCCCTGTCTCCACTCTACATGTGATCTACAGCCTAACTACCTGTGGATCAAGGATCTGCACGATACGCCCTCAGATCAGCATCTGAGATTACGTCACGCCCTGTCTCCACTCTACATGTGATCTACAGCCTAACAACCTGTGGATCAAGGATCTGCACGATACGCCCTCAGATCAGTATCTGAGATTACGTCACGCCCTGTCTCCACTCTACATGTGATCTACAACCTAACATCCTGTGGATCAAGGATCTGCACAATACGCCTTCAGATCAGCATCGGAGATTACGTCACGCCCTGTCTCCACTCTACATGTGATCTACAGCCTAACATCCTGTGGATCAAGGATCTGCACGATACGCCTTCAGATCAGCATCTGAGATTACGTCACGCCCTGTCTCCACTCTACATGTGATCTACAGCCTAACTACCTGTGGATCAAGGATCTGCACGATACGCCCTCAGATCAGCATCTGAGATTACGTCACGCCCTGTCTCCACTCTACATGTGATCTACAGCCTAACAACCTGTGGATCAAGGATCTGCACGATACGCCCTCAGATCAGTATCTGAGATTACGTCACGCCCTGTCTCCACTCTACATGTGATCTACAACCTAACATCCTGTGGATCAAGGATCTGCACAATACGCCTTCAGATCAGCATCGGAGATTACGTCACGCCCTGTCTCCACTCTACATGTGATCTACAGCCTAACATCCTGTGGATCAAG
Organism: Cryptocephalus moraei; assembly: GCA_946251905.1. Taxonomy (NCBI): domain Eukaryota; kingdom Metazoa; phylum Arthropoda; class Insecta; order Coleoptera; family Chrysomelidae; genus Cryptocephalus; species Cryptocephalus moraei. The sequence goes on along the minus strand of OX276465.1, from coordinate 14,790,318 downwards.
GATCTGCACGATACGCCTTCAGATCAGCATCTGAGATTACGTCACGCCCTGTCTCCACTCTACATGTGATCTACAGCCTAACAAACTGTGGATCAAGGGTCAGCACGATACGCCCTCAAATCAGCATCTGAGATTACGTCACGCCCTGTCTCCACTCTACATGTGATCTACAGCCTAAGCAGCCTGTGGATCAAGGATCTACACGATACGCCCTCAGATCAGCATCTGAGATTACGTCACGCCCTGTCTCCACTCTACAAGTGATCTACAGCCTAACAACCTGTTGATCAAGGATCTGCACGATACGCCCTCAGATCAGCATCTGAGATTACGTCACGCCCTGTCTCCACTCTACAAGTGATCTACAGCCTAACAACCTGTTGATCAAGGATCTGCACGATACGCCCTCAGATCAGCATCTGAGATTACGTCACGCCCTGTCTCCACTCTACAAGTGATCTACAGCCTAACAACCTGTTGATCAAGGATCTGCACGATACGCCCTCAGATCAGCATCTGAGATTACGTCACGCCCTGTCTCCACTCTACAAGTGATCTACAGCCTAACAACCTGTTGATCAAGGATCTGCACGATACGCCCTCAGATCAGCATCTGAGATTATGTCACGCCCTGTCTCCACTCTATATGTGATCTACAGCCTAACAACCTGTGGATCAAGGATCTGCACGATACGCCCTCAGATAAGCATCGGAGATTACGTCACGCCCTGTCTCCACTCTACATGTGATCTACAGCCTAACAACCTGTGGCTCAAGGATCTGCACGATACGCCTTCAGATCAGCATCTGAGATTACGTCACGCCCTGTCTCCACTCTACAAGTGATCTACAGCCTAACAACCTGTTGATCAAGGATCTGCACGATACGCCCTCAGATCAGCATCTGAGATTACGTCACGCCCTGTCTCCACTCTACAAGTGATCTACAGCCTAACAACCTGTTGATCAAGGATCTGCACGATACGCCCTCAGATCAGCATCTGAGATTATGTCACGCCCTGTCTCCACTCTATATGTGATCTACAGCCTAACATCCTGTGGATCAAGGATCTGCACAATACGCCTTCAGATCAGCATCGGAGATTACGTCACGCCCTGTCTCCACTCTACATGTGATCTACAGCCTAACATCCTGTGGATCAAGGATCTGCACGATACGCCTTCAGATCAGCATCTGAGATTACGTCACGCCCTGTCTCCACTCTACATGTGATCTACAGCCTAACAAACTGTGGATCAAGGGTCAGCACGATACGCCCTCAAATCAGCATCTGAGATTACGTCACGCCCTGTCTCCACTCTACATGTGATCTACAGCCTAAGCAGCCTGTGGATCAAGGATCTACACGATACGCCCTCAGATCAGCATCTGAGATTACGTCACGCCCTGTCTCCACTCTACAAGTGATCTACAGCCTAACAACCTGTTGATCAAGGATCTGCACGATACGCCCTCAGATCAGCATCTGAGATTACGTCACGCCCTGTCTCCACTCTACAAGTGATCTACAGCCTAACAACCTGTTGATCAAGGATCTGCACGATACGCCCTCAGATCAGCATCTGAGATTACGTCACGCCCTGTCTCCACTCTACAAGTGATCTACAGCCTAACAACCTGTTGATCAAGGATCTGCACGATACGCCCTCAGATCAGCATCTGAGATTACGTCACGCCCTGTCTCCACTCTACAAGTGATCTACAGCCTAACAACCTGTTGATCAAGGATCTGCACGATACGCCCTCAGATCAGCATCTGAGATTACGTCACGCCCTGTCTCCACTCTACAAGTGATCTACAGCCTAACAACCTGTTGATCAAGGATCTGCACGATACGCCCTCAGATCAGCATCTGAGATTACGTCACGCCCTGTCTCCACTCTACAAGTGATCTACAGCCTAACAACCTGTTGATCAAGGATCTGCACGATACGCCCTCAGATCAGCATCTGAGATTATGTCACGCCCTGTCTCCACTCTATATGTGATCTACAGCCTAACAACCTGTGGATCAAGGATCTGCACGATACGCCCTCAGATAAGCATCGGAGATTACGTCACGCCCTGTCTCCACTCTACATGTGATCTACAGCCTAACAACCTGTGGCTCAAGGATCTGCACGATACGCCTTCAGATCAGCATCTGAGATTACGTCACGCCCTGTCTCCACTCTACAAGTGATCTACAGCCTAACAACCTGTTGATCAAGGATCTGCACGATACGCCCTCAGATCAGCATCTGAGATTACGTCACGCCCTGTCTCCACTCTACAAGTGATCTACAGCCTAACAACCTGTTGATCAAGGATCTGCACGATACGCCCTCAGATCAGCATCTGAGATTATGTCACGCCCTGTCTCCACTCTATATGTGATCTACAGCCTAACAACCTGTGGCTCAAGGATCTGCACGATACGCCCTTAGATAAGCATCGGAGATTACGTCACGCCCTGTCTCCACTCTACATGTGATCTACAGCCTAACAACCTGTGGCTCAAGGATCTGCACGATACGCCTTCAGATCAGCATCGGAGATTACATCACGCCCTGTCTTCACTCAGAAAGACCATCTACAGCCCTATAACCATTAGATAAGACTCAGCACTGTAGCCAATCAACAAAGCTACGAGAACTTCAAGATTCTACATACACCTTCGTTCAGATATCTAAAATCTAGAATCCAGAATACCCAATTGACATATTTAGTGGCCAGGAATAATATTGTAATTAGTAATTAACGCTGTCAGACATTTTACGAACTTGCATGCCTCGAGAAATAATATTGCGATCCAATTACTTAACTAAAGCTTTCTCAAGGTAAAAAGTCTGATTGACTGAGACAATCGCTCAACCAGCATAATGCTGGTAACCACCTTATAATACTTCTGTAAAGAAACAATCATTTTTGCTCTCCATTGGATGGTAATCCTCTGAGATTATCCAGTTCTCTCGATCCTGTTACTGTTAAAACAGGAAATATACTCTCATGAAAATTTGATTGCAAAACATCGAAGTCGTTGATAACGAATGTCAATACTTTATGCGATCACAGAGAGATTTTTTGGGTAGGAAATAAGTGAATATGAATTTTATGTGAACGAAGTTTACGTTTCCGAATCCAAACGAGTTTGTTTCGGATTTCCTGTTCATTTTAACTTTGTTTTCAGTGTGTGTGAAGGAATTCTCTGGAATCAATTTCGCGACAAGTGTGCAAAGGATTTACTGAAGTAGTGAAAGTGTTACGGGGTCAGTGCAAACATGACACTATTTAAGAGATGAGAAGTATTCTGATTGTTCTGAAAGCAATGGACATGTATTAGACATTTTAACGCTGGAATTCAATACAATATCTCTGGATATCATCTCTCTTTTAAAAATTCTGTAAAGTCGGTTTAGGGACGGTCATTTTTACCTGATAACGTCATAAGAAAACATTGATGAAAAATGCAATACCTTTATGAATTGGATAGAATCATCATCACTAAAGAAGGTTTTTTCGCATTGCGGTTGGCCGGTCCAACTGGTCATTTTAGACATATTGTTATGACATGTCTGAAGTTGAACATTAATCTTGAACTTTACATGAATTTCTGCTCAGGATAATTGTTTCCAGTGAATACTAAATGAAAACAGGCGACTTCTTAAATGATCGTTTATATCATTCATCATAATGTTTTGGTCGAAATCGTAACATAACCTATTATTACAGCACTCATTGCCCGATACAAGAACAAATATATGATATTATATAGCTAATCGAACTATTAGAACGCAAGAATTGAATACCTTATTCCCTCAATTGTTATTGTAATAGTAATAAGCAATGGTATGCACAGTAAATACTCAGATAACTTTAAAATAATAGTGTGCTGACTGCTGTCGCCATCGTCGCTGACGACGGAGTGGAAACAGTGCAATCAGAACGCGCGTAGCGCGTACCCCTTCGTCCCCTTCCGTCGCGCTCGCTAACCGAGCCGATCGCCAAATCGAGCTTTCACTGGACGCTGTCGTATAAAAGAGATAGATATCTCTGTCTATTGTTGTCGCTTTCACTCTAGCTCGCACGCCTGGGTCTGGCGTAACGTTACAATGTTTTATGAACCGACAGGTAGCCGTCACATCGATTTATAAGACGTATATCACGTCAGAAAGAAGAACATTGAGCCATGCACACTATCAGCTTCAAGTAATACTATGAGGCACATCATTATAAGCAAAGACAGTTATTGAACTTCTTAAAGAAAACTGCTTAGTTAGTTAGAAACTTATTAGGTTAATTTCAGTATGGGCGAAACACGTTGCGAACATGTTATTTCTAGTCTTCCAATTTCGTACAGGCAATAACGTCAGTCTTAAAAATGGAAGAACAAATATGTTTTCGATTAGAAATAAAATGTGCATTGCTTGCTGGAGCAAACCAAACAAGTCCTTTTACGAGATATCTTCTACCAATACCATTGTATGCATAATTTGTAATTAAATAATAATTTAATTTAAAATCCTGAACTGGATACCTCCGATGACAGTAATGACTAACTATCTTCATGCAACTGACAAAACAACAGACGATGACGATAGACTGATAAAGAGAATAGCAATTCAAATGCTGCATTAAGTGGAATCGAATACTGAGAATGTGCTAACAATTTTTCCTTGCAGTAAAACTCATTGGAAAATTCTCGTCGGGAGTTACTAGTAAAATATCTTCCAGACATTGAATAACAATAACAAAAACATGACAATTTTTTAAACAAAAAAAATATTATTTTATGATAGCAATATTACTGTAAACTCTGTTATAATGTGAAGACTGGTGTGTCATGATTATGACAGTTACGCTATAACCGTGTTCAACTGTATCAAATTAAATAGTATAAATTGTTTTCTCTATTTGACATTATGTTCTTTGCTGTTACCAACTTTTCCAGTGTCATACTTCGAGTCATATATCTTTCGTACTTCGAGCTATCCAATTGCATGATATTTAATTTACCCAGTCATTAACAAAAAGTCAAATAATTACTCTCTAAATCGAAGATTTCGTATTTCCTGCTATGAACTATTCTCTATCATTTTCAATTTACGGAGTTTAATTATTTATTTTAGTACTTACCGCGTTCCGGTGATGTTAATTCAATGTCTTCGACTAAATCTCATCTCTAACAATGGGTACGTAGACAGTGCTGGAAAGGATAACAAAGAAATGCATTAGTAACTACCCCATTTATTAACGTCGGAAAAACCGAACTGAATTTAAACGAACTATCAGCTCGGTGTTCTTACAGAAATAAGCAAGTTGTTAATGGATCCATTGAAAAGCTTTCAGTGTCCTATACAGCAAAATTTACTAACGGTTTCTCATTTAGAGGGAAAATTAACACTAGTATTTCATAGTATCCGATCGAATTTTATTAATTGTGCAAACTCCGACTTTATCTCGCTTGAAACTTAAAGTATTTCGAGTTATGACAGCACCGTCCTTCGTTAAGCTCTATACGGATTTCGGCGAATTTTTGCCGGAATGCTAAACGGCAGGCTCGTCCCTTATTTGTAGCCGTTTTAAAACATTTATTTCTGGGTTAATATCGGACCTACATCATATGTAAGTGACGGCTGAATGACGGAGGTAAAGTCATATGTCACTTGGTTAACTAAGAGATAAGCTGTGGGGATCAAATTGATGCTGAAAGCAAGTTGTGACATATGTACGATATTGAGATGGGATAGCCTCGGAGGTTTAACGATATGGGGAAAAGAAGGGCGTTGTACAAGCTGAACGTAGGTAAACTGACGTGAACAAAAAAAAAAAACAGTTGATATATGGAATTTTATGTGGTGAATTTCCCGTTAAGGATCTTGACTGTTTTAGTAGTCAAAGCTATTTTTACTAGGAGGCGATAGATGTAGGATTGCTGTATAAATATGTTGCCACAAGACTTACAAGCAGAAATTTTGGACAATTCCGAATATTTGGAAATTTTCTCAAAATTTTCCCCAATATTTATCAGATTGAAGATTCATCGTATTATCTAATATGATAAATTTCTGGGTAAGCTGTCACTGAAGCACATTTTACTAATTTTTTTTTTCGAAATCCACAGCAATATTTTTTCAACATTTTTAGCCTTTCACAAAATATATGATCAAATACAAACCGCAAGTCGCATTTACTAATGAATCACAACGAAATTTGGTATAAAAATCAGTTGGCCGAATATCTCGGTCGAGTTCGTTAATGGGCCAAATAGGTCAAGCGGTTTCAAACTGGCGGTTTGTTGTTTAAAAAAATTTATTTCGCGTCTGAGAGAAAAATGTTACTTAGGTTTTTTGTTGATCTTATAGAGACGAATGACTTTTGTATAAAATTTTTTGTCGAGAAATGTACAGGAAAAAAGTTATTTAAATATTTAAAAAAAAAAACAAAAAATGTTTATTTCGCGTCTGAGAGAAAAATGTTGCTTAGGTTTTTTGTTGATCTTATAGAGGCGAACGACTTTTGTATGAAATATTTTTTCTAGAAATGTACAGGAAAAAAGTTATTTTTTTCAAAAAAAAAAAACAAAAAATGTTTATTTCGCGTCTGAGAGAAAAATGTTACTTAGGTTTTTTGTTGATCTTATAGAGGCGAACCACTTTTGTATAAAATATTTTTTCGAGAAATGTACAGGAAAAAAGTTATTTTTTTCAAAAAAAAAAAACAGAAAATGTTTATTTCGCGTCTGAGAGAAAAATGTTACTTAGGTTTTTTGTTGGCCTTATAGAGTTGAACGACTTTTTTATAAAACATATCTTTGAGAAATGTACATAAAAAAAGTTATATGCAAAAAGTTAGAAATTTTGACGTTTGTATTTTCTTAACACCTCGTATACATTTTTTTGACATATCGTGTCTGTTATATTACTCTATTTTCTACCCATAAATCTACCTTTCAGCCTGGCATGCCATGCATTTTTTTTAATTTCAGGCAATTTCGCTCTATTTTATTCGTTAAATTTAAATGTAACGGGCTCTAAAACACTTTTGAAGGATCACATTTGATATTTGATAGGTAATTCTAGTCGGAATATAATGCTAAAAGAGTGATCAAAATTTGATTACACGATAGCAGTTTCCGAAATATATCGTTGTTCATCGTAGAGATAAATATTGTATCCAACACCCTTAAGGAGCTTACACAGACCGGAGTCCTGAGGGTATCACGTAAGTTTTACACTCTCATCCTATTTAGAAGGTTAAAATTTTGATCGTGATGAATCCCGTTATGTAAGGATCGATATCTGGATTAGTAAATTGATATTTAATGAATGTATTACGAATTAAAGACAATGCATAACGCTCTATTAATAATTAAGATGAGTTTAGAACGTGCGATTATAATTGAAGGAGTAAGTAAACTGGATGACCAAAGAGATGAAAAATTCCCGAAATTAAATCATAGATAAGGTGTATACATTTTTTAGATATTTTGAAGAAGGAATTTGTAGCTCAGCCGTGATTTTCAAAATATCTCTTACATTTGTTATGGATAATTGTTTCACTCCAATTACCTCTACGTTGGCTGAACCAAAAAAAGTCGGCTCTCCCCATTTCCATACATTTTGATTATAAAACTTCGAGAGATAAAGCCAGCGAAAAAGCGCACAGATTTTTTAAAATATTTTTCCGGTCTTTTTCGTATTCGGAGGTGGGTAAATGTTGACACAGTGTGCTGCTTCTCGATAAAGCTCGCTGTTTATCTTTAAAGTAAAAGTTCCGTAATGAAAAAGACGTCTTATTTATCATAATGATGAATGAGAAATGAACTTCTCAAGTACATTTTTAGATTGGGATCGGCTCTCGAAAGATTGAGCAAAGTAAAATTGAAAAGAGAAACGCACGGGACAAACAAAGGATGACAATATTTGAACCTGTAATCTCCTCTCGACGTTATTAAACTAATAATAAGTACTAGAAGTTTCCAAGTCCCACGCAGATGATGTCTCATTTTAAACGTCTGTCAAGTGAATTATACGTAAGAAAAACTTGCAAGCAAACAAAACCGTATCGAGACGGATGAAAGGGAAAAGTCGCAATAACAAGCTCCGGAAACACCTTAATATCCCTCGCCAATATTTGGGAAGGTTGGCTGCCTACACCCACAAATCAGATCGATGCGACCAAATCCAGGAAAGCCTCACAGACGTCTCTGATGCCAAGTCGAATCAATATCACATTGGATTCAAAAACGAATTGTTTTCGGTCTAAGGTAAGTTATATTACATACCATCATATATGAACTCCGGGATTCCTGAAAGTTATCGTTTCTTCCTCCGAAATGTGACATAAGAACAGATCGGCTTTGAGTGAAATTAGATAGTCCAAAATGGTAAAATAAGAAGGCTTAAAGGTAAGAATGTTAAACAATTAATAATAAGAGAAACAGTTTTGCTTTGACATTTTCTACCAGTACATAAAACACATTTTTGAAAAGTTTATTTTCATAACAACCATTTAAAACTTTTAATTTTGTACGACGCAAGATTTGTCTCTATGCTACTCAATATATTCTGATGGGCAAAGTTGACATATGAGTTGATACATGTACTGATGCCAGCGCTTTAAATATTTTCCTCTAAGGCAATTGTAACTGTAAAAAGAGGTTTTAATAAATATATTCTATATAATTAAATAATTCACCACTTATAAATTGTTAATTAAAATATTACGCCAGTGAGATCCAATCTTCATAACAAAAACACAAATTGACATTATATTATGACGAGAGTAATTCGATACCGAGACCGAGACGATAGTAATCCTTTGTCTCGTCTCTGTGATACCGAGACGACAGTGGAAAAATTTAGTTTCAACGAGACCGGTCTCGGTATCGTCTCGGTATCGCGAAGGCCTATACACAATACTCACAATTATATGCAAGTGTAATAATTACATAATTGAATCAATTGGAATCACTTACAATTATTTCGTTTACTATTGCGTACAGCGTAAAGACGGTATTTAGGAAGAGTTCGCAAAAAACGTTAACCTCGCACGATCAGCTGTGTACACGTCATGAGCCAACACCAAAAACGTCATGTTTACGTTTCCTTTCTTGTCGGTGTTGCCAAGTTGTGGTGAAATACCTTGACAAAGTAACTCGACTTCTCTCGAAAACGGTTGGTGTTAGGACCTCCGTTATATAAGGTTTTTTTGTTTGTTTTGCTGAATACTGTCACCTATTAAAGAAAAGGCAGTCAAACCCCTAACACCCTGTATATACACAAGGTTCTATATTAGGTACCCAATAAAAATTAATGGGATGAAATTGCACTTACTCCTAAGTATTAACGCTACTATATATAAATGAATTAATCAACGAATAGAAGTTTTTAAGTTTTGTGCGCAATAATAAATGACATATTGAATCCGAGGCCTCGGCGTTCAATCTCGTATCCATCAAATTTAAAGTTTAGTCAGACACTTCATTTTAGAAGTTGTGAAATATTTCATGCGAAATCAATAGGTAGATGAGAACGATTGAAGTATCGTTTACCATTTTGTCTCACGCTTAAAATAACATTCAAAGTTTTATTACACCATTAAGACCAGTTCACTTTCAGAAATTGGAGTTAGGGTTTTCAATATATTACAAATATTGTTTTATATTGTATTACGTACATTATATATACATTATTTCAAAACGCAGCAATACTTAATTACATATTTTACTAGACTTGATCGTAAGATCTGAAAGGGTAGCTACCATTGCAATGGAGGGAGGTACTAAAAACGACATTATGCAAAATTGAGAATTCCAAAAATATAAATTGTTACTCATTTCTGAAAACCTAAAATTGACTTGATTGTCTCGATTGCACCGCCATTAGATAAGAACCATTCGGCATGGACGTAACGACGTCGAACGGAACAAAGGGCTCGGACGTATGGGGTAAAAGGAAAACAGCGTTAGAGAGTTAATTAGTTTGTTTTATGTCCACTCTTTCACTTTCATTGTCAACATTTTCACGTATCGCTGGATATATCCCCCTAACAATTTGAGCGATGGATCGGACGATTCCGAGGGCAATATCGGATCAATCATCGTTAATTAAGGGGAATTATATGACGCGGGACGAGTGCCGATTATTTAATAAGGTTTATTTTATATCACGTCTTTTGGGAATTGATATGTTAGCATGGAATCGAGTGAGATTCGAATGAAGGTGGATCCAAGGGTGAATTGAGTGTTACGTTATAATTGTGAGTATTGTGTATAGGCCTTCACGATACCGAGACGATACCGAGACATGCCGATGGTATCGTCTCGGTGTCGTGCGATACCAATACCGAGACCGAGAGTTTTGTCTCGATATCGTGAAAGCCTAATTGTGTATATGTTATTATTCTCCCGCTCTTTGAAACACTGCACGGAATATTTCAACAATACCATAGCATGTCTGGGTAAGTATTTTTTCATGTATCTCGATTTGATATATACGAAAATAAAATATGGTCGCGTTCGGCTTTTGAACGGGGACAAAGACACCTGTACATATATCTCAATATAAAACGAAAAGTCTCGATCCTCCACAGCCGAATTGGTTCCGCTGGGATACGCGAAAGCCGGCCTCACAAAAAAGGGCCGTAATGCACCGCCATTCACGACACTCCAATCTACATCCTCAATTATACCCGAATATCCATTATTCATAATGTATTGTGGGAATTCGCGAAGACAGTCCTGCCCGAAAGATTGCGTTCGCAAATTTTTAAATTTGGCTCCCCCCTTTCTCGAGAATAAACTGTGCATGCGGAGAAAAGGGAAGGGCACGACGTCGAGAGAGAGAAACTTGTTTTTATTTTTAATTCGATTTGCTTTCCCTGCTTTCGCCAGAGATATTCAAAGCGAAAGCTCTAATTCACTTGTTTTTAAATGAAGGGTTCTGTGTATGAAGAAGTTGAGCCTACGTGTCTATACAAAACAGGCGCTTATTGCTGAGGTAACCGAACGGGTACAAAGGGAGGGAAAATAAAATTTGGACGGTACCTAATAAAGCAAAGCTACTGCATATTGTAACGAGGCATATTTTTGAGAGGACCACACAGCGTGCATTTAACCGTGAAATCAAACCTATCTCGGATAGATGGCTGCCGATAAGGCAATGTTCAATCTACCATTGCTTAAGTATCAAGATGGTACTCGGGTAGGCAAACTTCCCCCATCCAATCGTTCTGTACCTGAGATAATCCAAGGTGAGAACCAATGCTTGTTTGTGACAAGCCGTATTTATCCGTTGTTGTCTGTTTCCGTCCTACCGACCGACATACGTAATTGACTGATTGTGAACGTGCCGCCGTTAATATGTAAACCGACCGAACTATTTGTTATCTGTTACGTAACCGTCCGTAAGCTGTGATTGTCACCGCCGCTAGATTTAAGACCGCCGAATTCTTTGTTATATGTGACTGTGATCGTTCCGCCGTTAGAATAAACAGCCCGAACTCTCTGTTACTTATAAGTGTTACGTAATTGTCCGTTACCGACCGCTAAATGAAAGTGATCTGTTGTACCGTCCGTATGTGTTAGGCCGTATTTCGTGAAAATGTCTGTCTCTTGGCACTGATATGAGTTAATTTCTCTCTCTTCGTGTTAGGGAAAAATTAATTAGCCACGATCCTCCATTCTCTCTCTCTCCTTCTATTTTCTAGTTAGTAAACATATCTGAGGATAATTTAAGAAAACTTTAAAATATTTAAAATAAAGTAAAATGAAATAATTAAAAATTTTAAAAAGACTTAAAACGTGGGTAGTGTTTATAATGATATAATTAATATAATGATAATTATAAAAGATGTATTTTACGCCTTCAAACGTCATGTTAAACATTATTAATACTGTAATCATGACCAGCGATTACAGCTTACTTCTGACGAGCTTTATGTATGTGTCAATTTTTGGTTTAACCTTTTAAGAAAACCGAATAGTCCCCACCATTTCGGGCTCACGTACCGACGTATCCGAATCTTCGGCGCAAAAATCGTCTCGTAGGGGTATATATCACGTTATCTTGTATCACTACCCCCGGAGGTTGCTTTACATTAAATCTTCCATCCCTTGTAGGTCACATTAACCTTATTTTACGTTTCATTCGGTTCCCTTCGCGTTCAACCGAACATCGATTGATATATAGGGCGATCGAAATTTATGTCTTCCCCTGAATATTATACCCGGCCGACACACGTACACTCACATGCGGGAGTGAGATGCCAACGATCGAGCGGATTAATATCTTCTCCTACTGTCTCAGCGTTAATTAAAAAAATAATTAAAAACACAAAACGATGTGAGAACTAATAAGCGATTTAATTATAAGCGCGGTGTTAAGAGTGGCGGCGGCTCGTCAATCTCGCCTACCCTCTCGTTCCCTTTTTCACTTTCTCTCTCTCTCTCTCTCTCCCCCGCTCTCGACGAAAATGTGTTTCAATATTTAGTCGAAAAGGGGGCGAGAAGGCTCTTGTATAAATATTTGTTTGATACCGAGTTATTAATTACAACATTCTTGAAACGTTTCATATTAACTTTGAATAAATATGCTTCGTAATATTTGGCTTTTGCGACCAAACGAGAGAATTTCGTTTCAGTTAACTCTTTCCACGTCGGCATTAATAATGAACGATGAAAAATATGAAAGAATCGAGGAGTTGTGTTTAGATTGAGATTTATTAAATTTGTATCAACAGTGAAGGCTTTATGGGGTATTTGTGGTGCCTACTCCTAAAATTAGTTTTTGAAAACTAACGTTTAATGAAGGAAACTAAAAAAAAAATCTAATTTTGCAATTACAATATGCAATAATTTTTCCAGAATATGGCGGAGAGGTTATTATATTGGGTTATAATTCCAAAAATTTTTTCATTAACCATACTTGGCGATTTTTCTCGGCTTATATTCCCAAGGAATTTGTTTCTAAGTTCTTTATTTTATCATACGAGGAATTTACACAGTTAATTTAATGAACTATTACAAATTAATTAATTTAGGAACTTAATAATAAAAGGAATTAAAATCACTTTATTTGTATTGTATGAGCACAGTAAAATTAATTATCGTTGTGGTTTATTATTAATTATTCAGTCTATCAGTCGCAAGGAAATAGAGAATAAAACCTAACACTTATTGAAATATGGTGGTATAAGTCGGGCGTGCCGGGTCCGCAAAAATCTACCTGTGCAGGGTTTTCTTTGCTCATCTCGCAAGAGATACGATAATCCCCTTTTAGGATTTTTCGGGTAGCCCGGGCAGGTATACGTATGGTGGTACAAGTTGTTTCTTTTTCAGGCTTCAGGGTATTGAATCGTAGTGCAATCAAAGTCGTTATTTTCCCTAAACATTTCCTAAAGGTTTATTCCCTAAATGAATTTTTTGAATCACCCAATAGTGTTTTGGACACTGTTTTGAATTTATAATGAGCTTGTGTGCTATCAGTCGCAAGGAAATAGAGAATAAAACCTAACACTCATTGAAATATGGTGATATAAGTCGGGCGTGCCGGGTCCGCAAAAATCTACCTGTGCAGGGTTTTCTTTGCTCATCTCGCAAGAGATAGGATAATCCCCCTTTTGGGATTTTTCGGGTAGCCTGGGCAGGTATACGTATGGTGGTACAAGTTGTTTCTTTTTCAGGCTTCAGAGTATTGAATCGTAGTGCAAAGTCTTTATTTTCCCTAAACATTCCCTAAATGAATTTTTTGAATCACCCAATAGTGCTTTGGACACTGTGTTCAATTTATAATGAGCTTGTGTGTTATAAGTCGCAAGAAAATAGAGAATATTGCGTCTTGGGGTGTCCGGCTTCTTGCTCTACTTATTTAAATAACTCATGCAATCTGTAAAAGTGTAAATACGATAATTATAAAATATATTTACGCTTTCAAGAACGATTTCGCTTACCAAAAGTGTCATTAGACAAATTCAAAATATTATTTGCAGATGGAGTTTCGATACACAAAAATAAAAATCTATTTGCTTACGTCGAACCCCAACAAATATATAGCGATTTAAATAATCACAAGATTGAAGTGCAATCCCACCCCACTTGCGAATCCCATATGAGTACACTTTCCCGTTATACACTTGGTTTATTCCGAGAGCCCATCCAACATTTCATTTTTTCGTAATACTTATACAGTTTGTTCAGGGGCCCTTTTCTTTCCTCCAGTGTAACTCTACTCAGACATAATGATTTCTGCCTCAACGACAATGGCAGCATAGATAAAAATCCAACGGTTCTCTCCGTTTCCATTCTGATATCGAATTTTTTGACGTAGGGTCGCGTAGAAGAGAGGGATAGAAAAGGTCGAAACATCATCTCATCTCTCTCGGTTCGAAACGTGAACGCGTTTGAAACAATCGCGGATAAATGACCCCTTGTTTTATCGAGTGAAAGGACAACGAAAAATCTGAGCTTAAGCAACGTATAATAGCGCGTTATCTAAATCTGTCGTGACGAGATAACGCGCTTCTGGTGACCGTTCAATTAAATGACCCGAAAACACGTTAAAAGAACTTATGTAGCACGAGGACTCCGATATGAAACGGGCGCCCCTACCGAAACGTTCGAAAACAACTTCTAGTTGTAGACGACGAGGAACGGATGCGAAACTCTTCCTTGCTCTCGATTCGAACTTCTAAGAGCTATTTATCGACGTTGAATTCAGCCGCGGGACTTTCCTTTCTCATTCATGAGCATTTTAAAGAGATAGAACTAAATTGGATAACTTCATTTATAACGGAATTGTCTTAGGACGACTAAACTCTTAAAAGATGTTTATTTTATCCGGCCCCTCAAAATAGAATTTATTTTCAATTAAACGCTCTCCCTTTGTTTCATTTCAAGCATTTTAAAAAAGTCGAGTAATTAACTCGATTGAAACAACTCCTATCGACAGAATATAGAACTTCATGAGCGATTCTCTTAACAGTCGCGGCTTATTATTATAGCAATTAGTAAAAGATCAGTCCAAAGCACGAATTTCAAGCCGAATTTACACAAAGTATGAAACAATCTACAAATTCAAACATTTCCCGAATTCCACCAACGCGACCAACTTAGAATCCACATTAAAACGACCGGCGAATAAATGGTATTCCTATGACAGCTCCCATTTGAAAGTTTGAAGTAGTATATTAAAAATTATTGTGAGTTTATGAATAAATTTATGCGAATGAATGACTCGCCAACGTTTTACTTGAAATATATCTTAGTATTATTATTTCAGTCTATAAATTCAATTTGTACTGTTATATACAATTTAATGATTTACGAGATATAAAATAAGAAATCGAATAAGAAAACATATCTTAAATTGAAAATACAAAAAAAAAATTGTGTAGAAACAGTTGCCATGGTTACCAAATTCCGATGTCACACTTTCCTCGCGTATTTTGTCACTACAAAATACTCTATTGCTTGGCTTATTGAACAACCAAGCGGCGCCGTGGACGATGCATACTGTTACGGTATGATTTTCACTCTCCTGGTAGCGAGATTTTTGCAAAGCATTTGGAGTCGGATGCGAACGGTCGGTCTTGGTAAATAATTTTTTAGGTTGTCTCGACTTTGCGACGCCACTTACACTTTCGAAGAGGCTCGCAATGTTTGTTTTGGATAATTAAGTTTCCTGGAATCCCAAAAAGCCGTTGGTACTATCACGCGCTTCGAGAGTGATGTGTTTTGCAATGAGAGGGACATTGTAACGCCCCGTTGAGAGGTTCCTGATCAATGATAGGCGGAAAAATCAGTAGGAAGGGGTTTTTGAGATTGGATTTTCGGAAATAAGTGGAGAGTTAGGGCCCGCGAGAGAGGAAGGGAGGACTTGGTTTCTGGCCTCAAAGGAAGCAAGCTGCTATTTTGAGTTAAGCTCATGTGAGTTCAAATTCTGATTGGTATTAGGGACTAATAGTGAATTGGTTGTTGTATTGGTCTGGGCAAATTAGTAAAATTAGCATACCGCTCCGTTGACAAACTTTTACTACACGAACCCCACTAATTTGATGGGTAAACTGTAGAAGTAAAATCAGTGCAAAATCAGTGCGTGATTAAAAGTGCCTTTCGGAGTGAGTAATTGCTAAGCCAGCCGCCATGCGCGACTGTTTACAGGGCGATCTGCCTTGCGTCCAGCCAGCCGCCGAGAGCGCCCACATACAGGGCGATCCACCCCGTATCTGGACGGATTCCAGCCGCAGGTGACCATCACCGAGCCTTCTTCGAGTGTTGTGATTCACGTTGAGTGACAGGTATTTCCCCCCTTAAAGGCCTTTAAGTAGTGAACTTAAATCGACCGATTTCCCCCCATTAATTAGTACCAAACTTTAGTAACTTTGTATTTATACTTCTTGCGAACTTGTAAATCTATTAGAATTTGGAGTCTATATGTAGACTACTCAATCTGAGATTTTTGAAATAAGATATGTTGGAATTAATATTTTAAAATTGATTAGTTATTGTTTTGGTTTTTTGACATATTCAATTAAACAGCTATAATTTGACATTGATATTTCCATTAGACCACACCTGAGTAATTCATTAGTTCGAGCTAGTCGGCCAAGGAACATCTAAGAATAAATACGTAAGTACCAAAATTGCATGCGTTACAATACCTACTCACTTCCATTATTTTCCACATGTCCCATAGCTTCTCTACGATCGTTTATACTAGTCCTTCTTCTAGACATTCGGTTATAATATCTCTTGTTTACATCGGTTCTAGTTTATTTCTCTGTTAACCTCTCTGTTTGCTGCCAGGACTAATTTGAACGGACACATCGGTTTTATGACACGGAACGTCGATTCAAGAAACATTATTAGGCACAGTAACTCATACACCTCCATACCTCCTGGCCCTTCTGCTATCCTAGCACACGAAATTCGCAAATCTTCCCAGGTTTCATTAGGCAGACCCAGGGCTCCACCAGGTTTTCGTGGTTTTCTCCAGGTTTCATTGGGCAGATCCAGGACGCCTTCAGGACTTTGTTGGACCCCATCAGGCACTGGCAGACGAAACTAGGCTTCGGTTCCTATTCCATTATACACAAACTGGCTGAGATTAACCAACAAGTATTATTGGGTTACCAGTTTGTTCACACTGTATTAATAATACTGACTGATTTTATTCTTAGACTATTTGAAAGTCCTTTAACGCACCACGTAAACCAGAACAGTATCAGTAACGGTGTGGTTTCCTCTCCCAAGTTCCTCCAAATAAATTTTTTAAGTTTTATATTTGGAGGTAAACGAGTGTGTAGAATCTATTAATTTAATTAACAACACAAATATATTTATCATTAACCTAATACATAAACAGCCATACTATCTTCTATTGAAAAATTTGAATAGATTTTCATTAAGTTTGTCGATTCTTCTTAAATTTGGCACTTCAGCATAGTGTAACGCGAAATGTAAACAGCAGCGCGAAACGTGTTTACTCTTATCGGACGGCGGCTTACCTCAAACGAACGCCGCTACGCTTAATAAAAACCGCCCCGAGCCTCCCGGCAACATCTTATTAAAGGAAGAATGATTTATTACTTTCTAGTCGTTTCTATATAAACATTATTAGGGAAAAGAAGGATCGAGTTCTTTCAGGAATCATCGCGAATACAATTGCGATACTTATATAAGCGGGCTTGCGGTTGGAGAGAGGAGATTAGACGTGAAGCCGCAACAGAGTAAACAGTGCGAAAGACGGACAAGCGAATTGTACAAATAAATTAAAAAGTTAAGTGTGTCATATAAATTAATTAGTTCAGTAATAGTTGAGATAAATTAAGTAGTGTGTAGTGTATAATTAGGACAGTGTAAATAAATTAGAAATAAACGTTACAATTTATATTTATTGCTTTGAATTCACAAAAAATGTCAGAAGTAATTGCAAAACTGTGTCACTAAAATAACCCATGGATAAGCGATTTTACTCGTGTATTCGCCCTTTTAAGAAAGTGTTATGTATAATATTTATTAAAAAATGGGAAAATAATGTTAAATCCCTATACAGATACCTGTAGACACTTTTCTTGTTTTCTCACTTAATGTTTTTTAAAAACCGTTTCATTTTAAAGCCCTTCTTGGAGTAGGACTAAATAACCTTTAGAGTGCTTCGTTGCAAAAAGTTTTTCAAGACTAATTCCTGTCTGAGTCGCCTGAAGACGTCGTAAAGTTTTCGAAAGGAGACAACACCGAGCTCGAGCTCGCCAAAATTTAGCAATTCTACCATCTAGTCAAAGTGTCGGAGTGTTGTTATGAAAGGGTGCATTTTATGAATTCCGAAACAGTCTGTAGATTATAAAAGCTTAACTTTTCCTCGTTTAATATATGTTAAATACAACCTTCGCTCGACGCTGATAAAAGTTTATGGGTGTAAGGGGAAACTTTTAATTTGAGGTGCCCTTCCCTTACAACACCTCTAATTGATTTTCAAACAAACTTCCATGTTTAAAAGTTTGGACGTTTCACTTTCGGCGTGCGTGAGCTGGGAACTGTTCTGTAGGCCAGGTTGATATCACTAACCGGAGTAATCATTAATTATGAATACATACTGAGGTGACAATTTTCGCTTCTAAAAATATTTTCTGACTGAAGGTAACAAATTAGAGAAAACCTAACGAAGGGTCCCAATGCTCTGGAGTGTACAATAGGAGTACATAAAAAATGTAGGAAAGTATTTTAGTGATTTAGTTGTCGAAGTTGAAAAAACTAACGAGTAATCATTACGGGATATTTAATTACAGACCATCTCGTATTTATAAAGGGAAACTGATCAGAATATTCATTAAAAATAAATACACACTGAGGTGACGACACTCGTTTCTAAAAATATTTTCTGTCTGAAGTTATACCACAGTCTAATTAAATTAGAGAAAACCTAACGAAGGGTTCCAATGCTCTGGAGTGTACAACTTGAGTACATACAAAGTTTCGAAAAGTAATTTAATGATTTATTTGCTGAGGTTGAGAGAAACCAATGAATAATCAATACAGGACCAATACCTAAATACCATCTCGTATTTAGGAACAGAGACCCACGTTCAAATATGTATCCTTTCCCACCGACATGATCCTACAAATAATTTCACATAGCTGCAATTTAAATTTTCTTTCATAATATTCCAGGATTGCAGTAACATTTTCAGAAAAATTTCCTGTTGGATTAATATTAAGATTCCTTGGATTAAGATATCCTGTTGAAATAATGAAACCGTTCTACCAAAAATATGCGCTTGGTTAGCTATGAGGCAAGAGGCGAGAGGTTAAATTAATTAAAGCTGATATTAATAGGACTTATTTAAACAGATAAGTAGTGGGAAAGAGAGGAATTTCATTTCGTTCATGTTTCATTGAAAAGAGACTCTGATGATACTTTCAGATCTTTGCAGAAAAGCAAGAGAGTTGCTAATGGTCTAGCTGTATTTTATTCTAATTAGCTATTAAAATGTATACCAACTTTATTTTTAATTAAATTTAAATGAATGTATTAAATTTTTACTATTAATATATATCATTACTTAAAAATTACAAGGAAAGTTATATTCAGGTTACAATGATAAAAGGTAGGGATATCGACAAGAATATAGTTATGGGCTAATTACATTTATATACCTACCACTATATTGGGACTAATGGCAAGGCAGGAAGGCTGTAATGGGAAATGAACAATTGGTGCACAAATACGTGAGTGTTACCAAACTATCAGCAGTAGAGGGAGGTAAAGAAATAACAAAAAAAAATTGTAACACCCTGCAGGTGGTTAAGGAATTTGCTTGGTTATTTTGTTAGATTTGATTAACCTTTAACACCCTGTAGGAGGTTGTGGGATTCCAATTTTATTTTCTTGACTAATTTGGTTATATTGTAACATTTTTATAAAGACCCTGTATATGAAGATTACTTAGCAAAGTATGTTAAAATATGAGACGTTAAAATTAATTATAAACAAGCATTCTCGTCGCTGCCAGAGAGACGGGTATGAAATTTAATACCGGACGTGACGATTTAATTAAAAAGTAACGCACCTAGAGAAATAGTGCTTACGACGATCAAGCGACTTTGTTGCCGTACTCGGGGTTACCGACGGGGAGCCCTGCTGATTCAGTAAAAGGGGCGTAGATTGACTGAGTCGCGGAAACGCGAAGAGGAACGGGAATTGATAATTAGATAATCGGAAAAAGGCGGGACTCATAAAGCTTAAGGGAGATTAATAGGTCGAGTGGGGACAATGTGACCAATTAGAAAATTGGAAGAAGAATTTCGTAAACGACTTAGGGTTGTGGAAATGGTAAGAGAGGCTTCCACGAGAGAAGAAAGGATTCGTTGGGAGACCGGGTCTCCGAACGGTGAGTTTTCGAGTCGGGAGTATTTTTTTTTGGTGTTCATTTTTGGAGAAGGTTCTGTGTCGTGAGACTTAGAGTTTTGAAGTAGTGTTTGCTTTATATTCGCGGGGCGAAGTAAAGTTTGAAATAAATACGAGGGAATCGTAAATTTGAGAGAGAGTTAAATCAGAGGGAGATAAGAGTTTTGGGATAGAGTTTTGAATAAGGGTCTGCTAAGAG
The DNA here is from genome assembly GCA_946251905.1 of Cryptocephalus moraei. NCBI lineage: Eukaryota > Metazoa > Arthropoda > Insecta > Coleoptera > Chrysomelidae > Cryptocephalus > Cryptocephalus moraei. The sequence goes on along the minus strand of OX276465.1, from coordinate 14,769,709 downwards.
TTCTTCTGAGAGCGCCTTGCGCCAGAACTTTTTTTTGAGTAGAGTCGTCAAAGTGAGTAGATTCACCCGTTCCGATATCCGTGCGAGCGAAACGCGTTTCCGAGTCACCAGCTGAGCTCCGACGTGGAGGGTTTCCACGCCAAAGTCCAGGTGGTAAGCAGAGTTCTCACCGTGGCCTATTGGTGAGTCTGTTCTGATTTGTAAGGGCTGAACCACCCTTGATTTTTTATTTTTAATTGAGTTGGGTTGCTGGTGCGTCGCCCGTCGCTATAATCTCGATACACCGATTAATAAATTCGTAAACGGTCATGTCCGGGCGCCGTACTGCGCTAAAGTTCCATATACGGGGGCATTAAGATATGTAAAGGTGAACCGTTCCAATTATTTGACTTATAGGAATTGAGTTATTTTTTTGGTCTTTAGTTTCCTGATCGTCACCTTAAGGGGATAATTTTATTGTTTTATCTTATATCTTAATCTGGGGGATAATTTTTATTGTTATATTTTATATCTTATTTTTGGAGGATAAGTTCCGGTTCATTTCATTGTCTTATGTTGGGGATAAATTTCTTATCTTTGTATTATCTCATTTCGAGGATGATCCTTTGAGGTTATCCTTATTGTCTTAGTTTTGGGACATTTTGAGTTCGAACGATTGTTTATTTTGTTTTTTTTACTTTTTTTTTCCTTCAATAGATGTATTGATTCTATTCCGTGTTTAATTTCTAATCGAGTAAAGCAGGCATTCGAGAAGCCCTGCGCCTACGCTCTCTCCGGAATCATCAGATTTCGAATCGGTTCTAATAATTGAGTCAATCCCACCCAAGTAATATCGGTCCTTAGTCTCAGTTAAGTTAAATTGATATTTTAGCATCTTATTGATGTATTGCTTCTTCCCAAAGGACCGGTCATTACAAATTATAATAATAAATGGTGGAAAATAAAGCAATGCATTTGAAAAATTATTTCAACTGTCTACGTCGGTGAAACCCCTTGCAATACAAAACAAACTGTAAAGACGTAGCTGACGAAGGAGACGAAATGACTTAATTTTAACACTTTGCCCCTCAAATTGTTGGGGTTCATTAGTTAAAAGTTTGTCAACAGAACTGATCAACACTGATTTTGATTTCTAAAATGAGCACATAAATACTCAAGCAAGACTAACTAATACCAAACCAAAAAAACCAACTTGAATTCAACTTAAAATTGGGCAGCCGAACCCTCGAGGGTTCGTGAGTTTCCAATTTCCCTTTCTTCTAATTTCCAGCCGGTCAAATCTCAACGGGGCGTTAAGAATCTCCCCTCTTCACGTGACCCATCACTTCAGGAGCACGTGATCCTAAAAATCCATTTTCCAAATCCAAGAAATAATGACCTTGAGATTGGAAGGGGCGCCACGATGTCGCGAACTTCTCGCCAAAAAGGTCTACACATCTTCTTAAGTAAATAAACTAAAGCCGCTTTTAAGACCAAACCAAATTAACGAGGGTGGGGGGGAAGGACATTGCTCGTTAACCCGGGATATATGAAAATCGTAACGTAACATTATTGGATCTACTGATCGCTGACAGCCGTGGTTGACACTTGCACAGATCGCACAGATCACAGGACACTTGCTGTCAGAATTAGATAGGTTCAAATCAATAGAGCGCGGCACATCAAAAATTATATGCACAGAACGTCCAACGCCAACTAGATGACAATCATTTTGAAACCCATGGTACTTTATTTCTCTTTCCAATTCGCCTTCTAATCGCAATGAAAATTGGAAAAAGCCGCGTGCGAGGTGAAAAACTTTGCCGGTAAAGCAGTTTTCATATTGTATAAACCCTCCCTGAAATATGTCGATGATCCCGGAACGAAAAACTTACTCGAAGGCAACGCACCGAAAGCATCGCCTTTTAAACTCACTAACACATTGTTCGAATGATTCCCCGAAGAATTTTCCAGAGATTCCTTCGGTGTTTCTCAGACAAGTTGACGTTTGAAGTTCACACGCTCGCAATTTCCAGCAATTCTCCCCGTTTTATTTCCTCCCTCCGTCACTCTCTCGCATCGACTTTCCACGGAGAGATTGCCGTAGGTTACGAGGGGATATCGCCGTGAGGGTCTGCCGGCCGAAAATTCGATCAAATCAATGGGAGGGAATCGATTAACTTATGGGAGGCGGCGGGACCGCCGTTTCTCTTCCGTGGAGCGTTCTTTATCTCTCTCCCAGTTGCGAAATCGAACGGAAAGTGTTAGTGGTTTTATGTTTCGACCACGTTTAGATTTGTTCCCTTCTCGACGGACATTATCCCCGATTGTATATTTAATGGACGAGAGGAAACGGGACAGTGTGAAATAATGCGAGGACGGGACGCGGTATCATCCGCTCGCATACTTCACTCGATCTAATGGAATCGCTCGCTATTTATTGATATAGGTCGGTCTTCAGTTAGAAGCATTAACCGAACGTGTGTGTGTGTGTGTGTGTATTGATCGAATACTCATATTAATGGAATAACTAAATCGGATGTTAATATCGTTCACTAATCAGTGCCTTTTGTTGTAACGTAAAGATGAACCGGTTGGGACCGCCCAAGTGGTACACTAATGTGTCGGTAATGAGAATTAGAGGGTGTCTCAGGAACAAAACTTTAGGGCAAGGGATTGGCGTAGAAATAATCTCAAAAATTCATAAATTTTGCTTATGTCTTTGTCACCGTATAAAGCTATAGATAATAGTTATTTATCCGCGAGTGTATTACACCGTTTTATTCAATTTTGCCATATATAAACTGACGTTTAGCGGAGTAAGTCAAATTTTGAAGAGAAAATTTGACAGATGACAACTTCAGTGCCCCAAACTTGACAACGACGAATACAATTTTAAACATATAAAACGTCACTTTATAGGGCAAAATTGAATAGGCAACAGTAGTCAAACAAAGCGGGCCTCAACTCACTTTGCATAATCAAGATGGCCGCCGCCGGTGGGGGTACAGCCGCCGGTGTCTCATAACGGGCTCCGTGGGGCCCCCCAGTCTCGTAACCCCCTCCGAGGTGGGGGGGCCCCCAAGTCTCATGACCCCCTCCGGGGGGAGGCGAGATTACCTAACCTCAAAGAGACGGAACCTCGTGGGACAAGTCAGAGACAATCTAACCTCAAAGACACGGAACGTGTGGGGCCCCCATATCGTCAACCTAACCTCAAAGTGCTCCGCACGAAGCGAGAGACTTTGTCGTCGACGAGAGAGAGAGAGAGAGAGAGAGAGAGAGAGAGAGAGAGAGAGAGAGAGAGAGAGAGAGAGAGGTCGGATGGTAGCGGAGATCGAACGTCGGTGCGCGAGAAGCGTCGTGTGCCGGACGTAATTATTATTCAAAGCCGATGCGTGGGACGCATCGGACTTAATTCCATGCGTGTAGAGAGAAGTTATCGAATTTGTAGTGTGGAAAAATGCAAAAACAGAGAAGCGCTACGAGAGCGTCGCTTGCCGGACGTAATTATTATTATTATTCAAAGCCGTGTGTGTGTGTGTCGACGCATCGGACTTAATAATTCCATATACGTGTTTTTACACATAGAGAGAGAGAAATTTGCAGTGTGGAAAGCTAATTGCCAATCGAGCTTGCATTAGCGTGAAAAATGTTACTAAGTATAAGGAACACTTTTAACGCATAGTTTTCCGACCGAACGTAAGAGGCGAGCACGGTGGCATGTGCATTTACAATCAAAGCACGCATTTTTTCTCTTGTTAAAACCTAGCTAGCAAGGACTCAAGTGCAGCGACATTGATAAAAGTTCAAGAGATGATCTCGAGGGAGAGAGAGAGAGAGAGAACTGGGAGGTCGGCGCGAGACGCGCCGGACGTCATTATTATTCAAAGGCGTGCGTGTCGGTGCGTGAGATATTTATAAGCGCACATCGAAGTCCGCGTGAGAAAGCGCACATCGGATTTATTTGCAATTAATTCCAGACTTGTCCTTACACAACGCCGGTACGACCGAACGTAATTATTATCAAGAGGCGAGCATGCACCGTGCTTATTTGCAAATAAAGCATGTATAAATGCATTATGCTACCTACCATCAATTCACGTACTATTGCAAAAAAAAATATATACAGACGTCTCGACAATCAAGGTAATGCTGAAGATTTTACCCTTGTATGAATGCAAATCAGGGTGGGAAAGTAAAAATTCGATGCATATAAAAGATGCTTTTTCAAATGTAGGTATTCATTACAGTTTCAAAATGAGCAGTGGTGAACAGTTTGAAGGTAGTGATACAGGTGTGTTCAGATTTCAAAAGAATTGTAGGTAATGTTTACCATGTGTGTGTGTATTTCAGAGATGGCGTTTTACATCCATGTAAAAAACAGCTTGCCCACCGAACTGAGCGTAAGTAAAAAGAGATTAATATTCACCATTTGACATTATCTATGATTTTAGTCCAAACTGGCAGGTTTTTTTTTGATGCGCCGGCAATAGCGATACCCGGGTTTAGTCCTCTGCCATCCTTCAACGGGTGGCAGATTCAATATAAAGATTTTGGGCCAGTGTTAGCTGTCTGGGTATCGTATTGTAAGTATTTAGATTTTTCAAATACTCCATTTCAACTAATTTCGTAAATTTCGCAGGAGATCGGGCAAGCTGTTCGACTAAAAGAAAAATAAAGAATTAAAAAAAATTGTTTTCTCTTTCTCTCTCTCTCTCTCTATCCCTCTAATTAAAATTACTAGGACTTTTAATATTGCAGACAAATATTAGGTGTTAAGGTATAATTAATTCGGACTTTTCAATAATTGGTGAATGCGAAAGTTTCCACACCAATCGACACAATTTGGCGAATGCGCCAATACGCCATTTTCAGCGTATTGCGCTTTATTCTCAGATCTCATAGAAAGGATGTATTGGACGTGTTTTCCGCTGTCGATGTGATTACATTAAGATTCATAACCATCTCGCCGCACCTTTGAACGTGTTGAGGTAGGGTTTCATGAAGTAAGGTGTGGTGGGACGTGTATGGTGGAATGGTGATATAAAATGACTTTAATATTGAGTAGATTTTAGTTCAAATCGTAGTGTTCACCTAGCCAGGTCGACTTTTACAGAGGTAAGTTTTAATTCCTTAATAATAGTTTTGGTATTTTTTGTTGCATGTTTTTGGGGCATTCGATTGCTTGTAGTTTTGCACATTTTGAACGAAATATTTTTACACATTGAAGCATGTATTTTCACTTAACGGATTTTTAATTATGGAAACTGAACTGTGATTGTTGGTTTTAAAGCAACATTTGGGAATTGAATTTTTTTTTTTATTTAATTTAAGAATCTGAGGATGTATTGAAAGCGTTAATGTATTTTATAGAAAATGGACCTCCAATCCTTAAATGATGTTGCAAATATCCAAGTAAAACCTAACGTAAAATTAACGTCCCTAGAGTTGGACCGACCTCATTTGATTTTATCAGCTCGAGTGGTCCAAGGAAAATTTGGGGAGACCATCTTGATAGAACTTGAGGAGAAAGTTGTATTCTTACCAGCCCGGGTAACTCAGCGTTTTAAGGAGAATATTAAGCAGTTTGAAGCAAATAAATATGCCCTTCTATGCAAATCGGTGGAAAAAATTGGAAAAAATGAAACAATGAACTTCGACATAATACCTGCAGGAGCTCGATAAAAGGTTAGTTTTTATCATCATAAATTTATTTCAAATGTGCGCTATAATGAAAAATAATTTTGTTCGCAGCTTACTGTCAACATCCTCGGGTGTCGAAGTCACATCGTCCAGTGTTCAAGCAGAAATAAAGGTTAGTGATTTTTACTAGTAATTTTGATTTCAAAGCAACTGTTTCTTTTTGTTTCAGTTTTCCAGTCTTTTATTTTAAGTAGACATTTTATTTTTAAATTGTATGTGTGTCTAGGGTACTATATAAGTAGGTAGCTAAATTTAATGTAAATGGTGTAAAGTCCTCAAGGTAGATATTAAAAAGTGTTCAAAAATGAACGATCTTGATGCTACAAGTGAAAATATTATAAAAATCTTTGAAAAAGTCTGTAGTCAAATTCAAGATTTAAGTATACAAGATATTGAAAAATGGGTAAAAAAGGTTCATCAAAACTCAAGACTTTTTGCTAAATTAATGAAAAATGCAGATTCAATTGGAGTCAAACGAAAAATGGTGACAGCCATTGGTCATCTGAAAAGATTTTTGATTATTTTAAACAATGGGCTCATACAAAAAAGATATGTCGGTTCGGGTATCGTGAACAATAATCGTAGTAGCAGAATTAGGTGGGTTGATATAAACTCTGCTTTTTCAGGAAGAATTCGTACAGGTTTAATAGTAAATTTAAAACATAAAGACGTATTACAGTTTTTAGAAGATTCTTTTCAATTATTCAAAATCAGAATTAAAAAAATTTTAAGAATACATCAAACAATCAAAATTAATGTGTGCTTTTGTGGTGAATTTATTAAAAATTCCATTGATAATCAGCTTATCGATTTAAAGTATTTTAACACACCTAACACTATTCTCGATACTGGAACTGACATTAACGAGTGGTTCCAAGATAATGTGGTTGAAAAATTATTAAAGAAGTTAGGAGATTTCGCTGAAATGCATTCGGGCTGGGCCCTCCAAAGCTTAGTTTCAATCGAAGTAAATATTAATAAGTTTCAGCAAGGAAATGGTTCTTCGTATATTGCATTACCTGAAAAAATTGCCAGAAAGCGTGCTTGTATAGATATTAAAAATAATGATAGCTTCTGTTTTGCATGGTCAGTGGTCTCTTCGTTGCGACCTGCAAAAAAGAATGTAGAACGTCCATCATCATATCCTCATTATAGTGAAGTTTTAAATTTGGGAAATATCTCTTTTCCCATAAAAATGACTGATGTTGCAAAATTTGAAAAATTGAATGATTTGTCTGTAAATATATTTGGATTGGAAATGGAAGTAAATAAAAGTTTTCAAGTAGTGCCGGTACGATTGACGAAAGAAAAGCTAGATAGACATGTTAATTTGTTAATAATTCAAAATAAATATTTTCCTAAAACAAATAATTACGATCAACATTCTGATAATGAAAACGTGGAATGCGATAGTACACTGTTTTACCACTATTGTTGGATTAAGGATTTATCGCGCCTAATATCAACTCAATTAAATAAGCATAACTCTAAAGTGTTTGTTTGTGACAGATGTCTAAATTATTTCAATACCCAGGAAAAATTAACCTCTCATTCTACTAATTGTCAAAACAAAAATCACTGTAAAATTTCCTTTTCACCAGAAAAATTTATTGAATTTAAACATTACGTATATAAAGAAAAAGTTCCTTTTGTACTATATGCAGATTTTGAATCCATATTAAAGCCATATGTAGATTCTCAAACTAAGACAGCGACAAAAAAGTATCAAAAGCATGATGCATTCAGTGTCGGATACTACTTTAAATGTGGTTATAATAATTCACTATCGTATTACAAAAGTTACCAGGGTCTCGATTGTATTTCTTGGTTTACCACTCAGTTAGAAGAAATTGCAGCATTTATACAATCGAAATTAAAAAATGTGGAACCGTTAAATACTGTAGTCGATATCAAAGATTGTACGAGTCATTGCCATATCTGTGAAAAACAGTTTACTAAAACTGATAAAATTATAAGGGAACATTGTCTCCTGACCGGCCACTTCCGGGGGTTTTCTCATAATAACTGCAATTTATTGTACCAAAATTCTTTCGTTGTACCAATTTATTTTCACAATTTAAGTGGTTATGACGCACACCACATAATCAGAGACATAGCTAAACATAGTCGAGTATCACTTTTACCAATCAATCATGAAAAGTACATTAGCTTTACTAAATATGATGGGAAAACAAATATTAAATTTAGATTTACAGATTCGCTAAGATTTTTAAGTTTTTCCTTAGAGAAGTTGGTTTCCTTTTTGAATGTCAATGATTTGATTCATTTAAAGGATGAATTTAAAAATGTGAATGAAACACAATTGAAATTATTATCTCGAAAAGGCATTTTCCCCTATGATTACATCGATAGTTATGAGAAATTGCTGGAAACTAAATTGCCTCCCATCGAGTGTTTTGATAGTAAGTTAAATAATGAAACTATGAATAATGTCGATTATGAACATGCAGAAAAAATTTGGAAAGAATTTGATTGCCAAAATTTGCTTTCATATGCAGATCTTTACATGAAAGTTGATGTAATGCTTCTATGTGATGTGATGGAAAACTTTCGTGAACTTTCTCACAAAACCTATGGTCTAGATCCTGCACATTACATAACACTACCTAGCTATACTTGGGACGCGATGTTAAAATATACAGGTTGCCGATTGGAAACTATACAAGATGTTGATATTCTAATGTTTATTGAGAAGGGTATAAGAGGTGGTATAAGTCAATGTTGTAATAGGCAGTCGATTGCCAACAATAAATACATGTCAAATTTCGATCCAACCAAAGATACAAAATTCATAATGTATTTGGACGTTTGTAATTTATATGGTTTTGCGATGTCCCAACAGTTGCCATACAAAGATTTTAATTGGATTAATGACATAGATGCTTTTGACGTTACCAATATTCCAGATGATTCACCTCTCGGTTATTGCCTAGAAGTAGATTTAGAATACCCTACAGACCTTCATGATTTGCATCGGGATCTCCCGATGTGTCCAGTACACCAAACACCACCAAATTCTAAATTAGCAAAATTATTGACCACATTAGAAAACAAAGAAAAATATGTAATACATTATAAAAATTTAAAACAGTGTTTAATGCATGGATTAAAACTTAAAAAGATTCATCGAATATTAGAATTTCGACAATCCACTTGGCTTAAACCCTATATTGATTTAAACACTAAATTGCGTAAGGAAAGTAAAACTGATTTTGGCAAGCAAATATATAAATTTATGATTAATGCTGTTTACGGTAAGACGATGGAGAACGTTCGAAAATACCGTATAGTAAAATTGATTAATAAATGGGAAGGTCGCTATGGTGCAAAAAATTTAATCGCCTCACCAAATTTCAAAAATAGGACAATGTTTGATGATAATCTAGTTGCAATTGAATTAAATAAAACGAATATCGTGTTTGACAAACCTTTATACATCGGTATGGCTATCTTAGATATATCAAAAACTTGTATTTATGACTTTCATTATAGTTATATGTTGAAAAAATTTAATCTAAGCAATTGTAAACTGCTTTATATGGACACCGACAGTTTAATATACGAAATACGTTGCAATGACATATATGAGGATATGATTAAGGCCGATATTAGTAAATTTGATACTAGCGATTACAATCCCAACAATAGATATAATATACCACTTGTAAATAAAAAAGTTGCAGGTTTATGGAAGGATGAGTGTAATGGAAGAATTTTAACTCACTTTATAGCTCTTCGCTCAAAAATGTATTCATATCAAATAGATGGAGGTGAGATATGTGTAAAAAAATCAAAAGGTGTCAGAGAAAATGTTGTTAAACAGAAAATTACTTTCCAAGATTACATTGATTGTTTAGAAAATTTTAGTGAAAAAATTGAGACACAACAATGCATCAGATCCTATGCTCATGATATATTTAGTATACAACAAACTAAAATCGTATTGAGTGCTTTCGATGATAAAAGGTACCTCCTACCTAATTCACATGACACACGACCTTGGGGACACTATAGTATTATGGACTTAGCTTAGAAAAAATTCCAAGATGAAACTTGATGAGAATGTAGTCTTTCTACTACCAGTTATAGTGAGTCATTTATGAATGACAAGTTTTTACAAGTTCGTGCAGGATTGAGACGTGTCATTTAAATCAAGTTTCAAGAGGAACACTCTATGTTCAGAGTCTGAATGATGTTGCCAAAATCCAAGTAAAACCTAACGTAAAATTAACGTCCCTAGAGTCGCATCGATCACATTCGATTTTATCCACTCGAGTGGTCCAAGGAAAATTTGGGGAGACCATCTTGATAGAACTTGAGGAGAACGATTCCTACCTGCTCGGGTAACTTAGCGTTTTAAGGAGAATATTAAGCAGTTTGAAGCAAATAAATATGCCATTCTATGCAAATCGGTGGAAAAATGTAACTATAAACTTTGAAATACTAATAAGCGAATTCATTTTGCTGTATTTTATAAATCAAGATGGTTCGCAGTAGGTTTGAGCATGTGTTTATTGATTGTAAGAGATTTCAAAATTTACGCAATGTGACTAGTAGGAGAAGGATTAAACCAATTAGCTTAAAACTGGCTAATGAAACAATGCCACAATGGGACTTACCAAAAGGTGATGCCATCACGCACAAGGAGGAGGAGGAGGAGCAGGATCGGGAGGAGGCAGGCCATCAAACGGAAAAATAAAATGTAACTGAGGAAAAAATAAAATATTGGAAAATCTGTTTCTTTTTTAAATTTATAAAAAACCTAACTCGTTATGAAATCTTTCGAAAACATAGTAATTGAAATAAAAACACACAAATAAATATTTTACAATTTATTTAAGTCACTCAATACTTTATCCTTATTATAATACAATGTTTCCTTAATACACAAACTTTCTATACTACTAGTTATATCACAATATGCTATAATTGCATCTTCACCATTCGAAATCTTCCTCAACTTACTAATTAAATTTAAAACATTTTTATAATATTGCAAAAAATTAATTTTTCTTAAACTATCCACTTGATTAATAATATATTTTTGATTTAAAGCACACAATTCCAGAACATTGTTTTCCGTTAAATACAACGATATTGAATGTTTAGAAACAACAATCATACGCACTTCGTTATATTGTTGATTCATAATTACAATATTCTCACCGCATATGTATCTCAGATGTGAAATTTCATCAAAACTTCTGAAATATCCATCGAGAAGCCAAGTGAGTTGATTAATAAACATTTCCCACTCATTAACACTGAACTGCAGAGCGGTTCCATCATTAATTTGTATGTTGATAACTGGATCGAAATTGTGGAAAACATTTAGACCGACGTTCACCTTGAACCCACTGTTCACACATGAAAAACAGGTGTTGAGTAAGAGACTGGTTTCCACTTGTTCAGATGCTACTGCTGTTACCGTCGACGCCGCCGCCGCCTCCGCCGCCGCCGCCGATTCGTCTTCTTGTTCACTTTTTGAAATACTTTCATATAGAGCAACTAATTCACTTAAATCAGATGATTTCTCCATGTCGTCGTCGTCGTACACTTGATGCTTTGACAATTACCACTCATAGACTGAAGTCAACATAGGCGAAAATCTTTGAAATCGGATGGTGGTGGGGATAACCTACTAGGGCCCCTTGAGAAATTAGTTCGTGTTTTCCATAAGAAGCAATGTTAATTGATACTCGAACATCTTTTTGTCATTATACGAACAGATTCTACAAGCGATTCGAAGCATCGATCCAAGAATCGTGTGTATTATCGAAACCGAGCCAACGCACGAGTACTTTGTTACCTTTTCGCCTTAAAACTTTTTCGACTAAATATACGTCTGGAGTTTTAGTTTTTTGCAATTCTTCCGTATAGAAACCACCTTTGATGGGTCGTCCATGGAGATCTTCCAACAAATACGTTATAGGGTTGGTTATTTGAACTTTTTTAATTTTAAATAGTTCAGTGCTCCAATTCGGAGTGTAAGCTTTCTCGAAGACGTGCTTGGCCTTGCTAATACGTACGAGGTCACCCACCTTAAACTTGCGTGAGCCTGTCGCAAGCTTGAGGTGGGTATACACTGTTTTCAATAAATGTTTCTCATTTTTTGCGCTCAGAGCGTCGGAAGGTCGCATTTTAGTAACGGAATGCGTTTGATTATTATAAGTCTCCACGATCGTCGGTATGATATCGATCCATTTGAAGGTGCCATTCAAACTAAAGTATTTAAACAGTTTTTCTTTAATCGTGCGTATGGCTCGTTCAGCCATCGCAGCCTTCATATGAGTATAGGAATTGTAATGATTGATTCCATAACGTTCCATCAAGCTTCGAAAATGGGCATTGTGGAAATCAGTTCCTTGATCAGATTGCAAATTGCGTGGCGATATTTTCGCTCGTTGTAGAATATCTCGAAAAGCTTTAGTCACTTCCACACCAGATTTCGATTTTAGTGCTCTAACCCACACGTATTTAGAGAAGCAATCTATGACTAGTAAAAAATATTTGAAATTTTTATTTACTTTCGCATACATATCTAGTTGTCCGAGATCTGCTTGCCACAAGTCGTGTAAACCTTTAATTATCGTGCGACGTCGAGGATACAGTTTCCTGGCCGGTTTGTGTAACTCGTTAACTAATTGAATTTTTTCAGTTGACATTATCAGGTTGTTAACGGATCTCCTTTCTTTCTTTTTGCCGATTTACCTCGCGAACTTGATTCTTGAATACTAGGATCGATACTGCTAGGAGAAGATGGCAGAGGAGTCGCAGGTCGCTTCGGAGCGTTACTAGTAGTAGTAGTAGTAGTAGTAGAAGTAGTAGTAGGTGATGTTGTAGGTAGCGGTACTATGTTGAGCTTGTCTTGTAATAAATCGATTCTTTTGCTAAGAGTGTGTATCTCGACCGCATAAGGAGTTGTATCGAATGTTGTGAGAAATTTATTTTGAGCCGATTCTATTTTCTTAGAAAATGAATCCGCAACGAGTTGAATCTCGCTTCGAAGTAGGGCGATGGTATTTTTGGTAGAGTCATCCACGTACTTTTTCAGCCTCGAAAGTGAGGTGACGCCATGTGCGATGGCAGCTTTAGTTAAATTGATTCGTATATCGATATCATGAGTTTTTTCGGCAATGATTCGATCCACATAACCTTTAGTACAAGCGTCGGTATCTTCCGTAGGAGTTTTCAGATTACTGATCTTAACGTGTTCGATATTAATATCACCCTCGGACGTACGAGATAAAATCGAATGACTGGAGAACGATGCCGCTTTACTCTGGGTGACATTGTGAACACCTCCCGAGCGACGACCGAATTTATCCAAACTCATCGTAAAACTGAAGCAGATCATGTACGAACGGTCAATATATAACATTCGCCTCTCGGAGTTCTTCGATGATCGAAAGAATTTCATTATCATGTGATATGGTATTACCAGCTTCTTTGGATGCATACAAAAGTCTTAACCTGTCCACTAACTCATTAAAATTATCAAAGTAGACGTATTCGGTAGACTTTGTATTATAATGCATTTTGGGTAAAAGACCTCCACGCTTCTTACGAAAATTATATGGTGTTTCTGCAACTCTCGGTTTATTTACTTTTTTAGAGTCTCCTTTCGTGGAGTCCATTAAGTCTTTCTTGTTGACAACTTTCTTGGAGGCTATGGTAGTGTCTTCTGCTTCAGCGTCAGTAAAATCATCTGTTTCATCATCATCATCATCTTCTTTGTCGGACATCTCTGTACCGACGTTGGCAACAGGAAGCTCTCGAAAGTTTAAACGTTTCCTTGGGATGTGTGGAGTTGAAGTTTTCACGGGACTTATCATTTCGGTTTTAGGTATCCATTCGGTTTTAGGTTGTAATAGTGGTGGTGGTGGAGGCGACGACTTCTCCAGTTTTCTCTTAATAGACTGTAGAGTAGGCTCAACAGGTGGTTTTTTTGTAGCTTCCACTAGTTCAGTCAAAGGTTTCGTTATCGGGGCAAACAATTTCCTCAACGTTGCATCATCTTCGGATCGTCCTAGTTTGATAGCCAAAAATTTTTTTCGTACGGACCGAGACAGTTCCCGAACTTTTTTCGCTCGCGCCGCCTCAGCATCGCTAAACGGTGGCCTCATGATTGCTATCGATTAATGAGGAGCATCCACCTTTATATATTGATCGAACCCTCTGCGATACCGACCAGCATTCAAATCGAAATCTTTTACGATAACGAGAGGAGTGAATTTTCTACTCCAACATTCACAACACAATCGTTTAAATTGCTCATAGCTCATATCTGGAGATACGTGCTCATCGAAAGCATGCCTCAAATTAACATCATCCTGTTTGAATAATACTATAACATTACAATTGTCCCGTATGAGTTGTTTTGGAACTTTTGAATATGTTTGACAGAGGTATGCCACGTCAATATTCTGATGTCTACCCATAGAGAAATACGCACGGATCTTGTCTTGTTTTTCGCAGGCCACATCGTCAAATAAAAAGATTGAATTTTGATGTGCTTTCTCGGGATCCATGATAATTTCATTGTCATTGTACGCGAAATAGCCCATACCTTTCACTTTCTTCAACACTTCCTGTAACAGCCGATATTTTGGTTGATACAATGATCTCGAATATACGTATACGTTACGAAACTTTAAGCCATTCTTATTGAAAAGTAATGTTAAAATGGCGTTCGTTTTACCACAACCCGATGGCCCCGAGAAAATAGCTCGAAAACAATTCGGAAGTAGTTCACTATGTTTTATCGGTGGCTCGTCTTCTCCTACAAAGTCTAAGTTGTCTATTGGTAGCGCGTGTGTTTGTTGAACTGCCCTCATTCTTGCAACTGACAGCGCGGTACATGACCACCACCTATAAATAGTGTGACACGATCGTAGTTATTATCACTTGTGATGATAGTATACAAAGGTGATGGTGTTTTGAATACTCTCATCAATAAGTTACCCTTCGAATTACACATACCGGGTTATAAATTTTGTGGACCCGGTACAAAATTAGACAAACGATTGGCTAGAGGTGACCTTGGTGTCAATGCCCTCGACTCTGCATGCAAAGCGCACGACATTAGTTATTCGAAAAGTTCTTCTTTGGACGACAGGCATACGGCAGATCGAGAATTGGAGCATCGTGCTTGGGAGCGCGTGAAAAGCAAAGACGCATCTTTGGGTGAGAAGACTGCAGCGTGGTTCGTTACGACCGGCATGAAGGCGAAAAGGAAGCTCGGGATGGGACACCGTCCGGTTTCGTTTAGACGAAACGTTCTGAAACATGTCACCGGCATTTTAAAAACAGCCATGAAAACCAACCCACGTATCAGCGCATCCGGTTTGAAACCGTCTGCTTCGATCGCATTACGAGCTGCTCGAGCGGCGGTTAGAAAGGCGGGAGGTCGGAAACGAATTCGTATTCCACGCATTATACCATATGAAAGTAAATCTGGAGGAATTTTACCTTTACTACCGATCTTCGCGGCATTGGGGGCACTCGGAAGTTTGGCCGGAGGCGCTGCAACGGTAGCGAAGACCACCATCGATGCGAAAAACGCACAAAAGAAAATGGAAGAGCAACAACGTCACAATAAAGCCATGGAGGAGATCGGCAAGACCGGATCAGGCTTGTTTATACGCAAGTCCACCAGAGGATTCGGTTTGTACATCAAGAAGCAGCAGCAGCAGCATGGGCGCGGATTGTACTTGAAGAAGCAGACAAAAAACTTTTAAAGCTACCCAATAGAGCACTATACGATCGTGAAATCATTAAATATGCAAATAAATTAAAAATTCCCTACTTTAGAGGAGTTTTCATGCGTGATTCTCTCCCAAAAACACCTAGACATAACGAGAGTGCCATCATCAATTTAGATACAAAAAATCATTCTGGGACACATTGGGTAGCGTACAAGAAACGGGGAAATGTCATCGAGTATTTCGATAGTTTCGGTAATCTGAAACCACCACAAGAACTCGTCCGATACTTTGGCGGTAAGAAGTCGGTGGAAATTTTCTATAACAGAGACCGTTATCAAAAATTTACTGCGAGTAACTGCGGTCGTCTATGTCTCGAATTTCTCTATAAAACGTGAGTATGGACCGGTTCACTATTTAATCATGTCCGAGACATTCACGTTAAAGAGTCGTACATCAACGCTCTCCATAGATTTCCAAACGCCGATCTACTTAGGGAAACATTCTGCATACGGATTAGCTTTACTTGGATTCTATTCATATAACACCATTCCGAATATAGAGGACGGTACGAAATTCAAGTATTATTCCAAAGGGAACGTCGATACACCACATTTCATTAACATTCCGACAGGTACTTACGATATCGCCGATATCGAGAATTACCTTAAAAAGTTCCTGATACCTGAAAATAGAGTAGGCGACAGCGACGACGACGAAGATATATTCTTTTTGAGACCCAACAATAACACGTTAAGGAGTGAAATATTTCTGCGAGATTACGATATCGATTTTCGAGCAGGGTATACCAGGATCGCCAAACTTCTCGGATTCACTCCTGGACTTTTAGAAGCAGGAAAAGTGCACCAGTCGGATTTACCTGTGGACATTGTGAAAGTTCGAACCATACACATCGATTGTAATATTATCGGTGGTTCTTATTACCACGATCGACCGTCACACACTTTATACGAGTTTCCCATTAGCGCAGACCCGGGGTTCGCTATCGACGAAGTTCCTCGAAATCTGGTATATTCAAAAGTTACTCCAAGTGAGATAAGTAACCTCACATTATCGGTTCTCGATCAAAATTTTGAACCTGTCAATTTTCGTGGTGAAGAGATTCTCATTAGATTGGAATTAAAAAGATTGTATTAAAAAAAGATGGTCTTAGTCTTGAGTGATTACTATAAAAGAGGTAGTGTGAAGAGTACAACTGCAGTAACAAAAAAACGTTCGAGGCGGTTGAAGCAGCAGCAGCAGCAGCAGCAGCGGCGTCGATTATCCCGATTGAACGCTACTTTCCTCAACGCCATAGGATATGTTGTCCAGCCAGATTTTCGACCTGTATCCAAAGCTTCAAAACGATGATACGATCACGAGTATAAAACGTCACACGTACCATCCATTCGTGAAATCCTATCTCAAGAATGATATACTCGAAATTACGGTGACGCGAAACGACGCTTTTCTCAACCTCTACGACTCCAAACTAAAAATCTATGGGAAATTAGAGAAGAAATCCGGCGATGGAGAGGTGACATTCGTAAATAACGCGGTCGGGTTTCTATTCGATTCCATGTCATATCTCTTGAACGGCATAGAAGTGGAACATGTGAAACAACCAGGTCTAGTGAGTTTGATTCGAGGTTATCTCTGCTATAATGACGATGATAGCAAACATTTGGATAAAGGTAGTTGGGTTTTTCCCGAAAAACCCACCGTTAACGCAGATGGAACCTTCATTTGGATCATTCCACTGTCACATTTCTTCAGCATATTCAACGACCATAAAAAGGTAATGTTCGGAAGGCACACTATTCGAGTAGTTAGAGCTCGTAACGATGACAATTGTGTTATGGTGTCCGGAGCAAATACTACCTATGACATTACTATAACTGAGATGTTATTGAAAATCCCACACGTCGTTCCCAATGTTGAAACGAAACTGGAACTGTTGAAATCCATAAAAAATGATAGACCGTTCATAATCGCATTTCGCACTTGGCAGCTCCACGAGTTACCAGCTCTCAATGTGGGTTCAACTAATGCCGTTTGGTCGATCCAAACGATGAACAACCAACATCCACCTCGATTCGCAATCATCGCGTTCCAGACAGATAGACGTGATAAGAAAACGGTAGACATTACAAAATTCGATAATCTTAACATATCCGATATATGTGTGAATTTGTCAGAGCGATATCCATACGAACCTCTAAATTTAAATTTCGAAACTAATGATTACGGTGAGATTCATGATAGTTATGTGGATTCTAATAATACCTACAAGGGTGACTATTTCGGTTCGAAGAAACCATTACTCGATATGAAAAAATTTAAAGATATGACACTCTTCGTTGTCGATTGCTCACGCCAAGATGAACAAATTAAATCATCGATCGTGGACGTCTCCATCGATTTTCAGGCGAGGACCGGATTTCCTGCCAACACAAAAGCTTATTGCATCATTATTTACGAAAGTGTGTACGAAGCTACACCACTTAGTGAGATGGTGAGAAGCATCTATTAGTCTTAATTAGATCATCGAACATGAAGGTACTCCTAGTCGACATTCAAGACATTCAATCATTACTTGTTCGAGGAACCTATACCCTACGATGACTTATCTAGCTACGATAAGAAGCAAGTTCAATATTGTACCAGACACATACATGGACTCCGATATACTTCAGGTTATGTACCATACGAAAAACTCGATGACGTAATCATGGCTGACCTTTATGATGCTGATATGGTTTACGTAAGAGGACATCAAAAAAAATGTTTACTCGACGCCCACCTACACAATCGAGAGAAAAAGAAGAAGAAGAAGATGTCGAATATCGTCGTCAACATCGAACACCTTCCAGACAGTCCTGATACATCCAAATTTCAACGTGACATTCCATTGTGTATGAATCATCAATCGAATTGTTTTTATATGTGTAGTATACGAAATTGTTATACATTATACTCTTGGTTTTTAAACTGTGTTCCACAATAAATAAATATATTGAAAATATTAGTTTAATTTCGCAGTATTCATTCAAACATGGTTGCGTTCGGGTCAAACCTATTACTACTCTCGGCAGTACTTAATAATATCCTATACATTTCACCACCACATAGTGCAAAGGATGTGTTTATATGTTTCGAGATGAATGCCAGTTGGCCTGAAAACTGGGTGAAGATGGAATCCTTCACATACAACCGACACACATCAACTTTGATGGCGAAATTACCTGGTAATGCTACAGGCTACAAAATACGTGTCGTCTACCAAAATCGCACGTTTGAAGATTCGACATGGCTGAACCTAACTAACGTACACCCAACTCCAGTTTCGAACAATATATATTTTTTGACTTGGTACATCGCCGTCAGTGTGTCGGTGCTGCTCAGCATAGCTGGATCAACATTCGTCTACCTGTGCTACAAATATGGATCTTAAAGAATTTTTAATTGAATACGATGATGTACTTCTTTATAGACATAAAGCTCAGCTTTACTATTTACAACGATCCCTAAATGCGGAATTGGAAAAGAAGCAGACATCTATCCACGGACGTCATTACGTGAGCTGTCCTTGGGCACTGAACTGTAGCACGGACGGTCCAGATACTTGTTTGTGTACAGATCGACTACTTCACCGCGACGATATTAAAAACGCTATGCAAAAAATTATGAAATTGTATGTTGACCTATATGGAAATACACGCAATTAAATGTTGACATTGTTTTATTTGAATGTAAAAACGTCTCGAGTATCAACCTTCACACATGTCCTGACAAGTCAGGACATGTGTGAAGGTTAGGATTCCACCGAACTTGTATGGTAGGTCAAGTAAGTTCACTGACTTCCAACACCATGTCGAGGTAGATTCAAGTTTAGACAAGTTAGTTTACTGACTTCTACCACCTCCACAACCACCTTAGGTGTGAAACCTTCTTGTTCATTCTCTTAAAAGTGCTCCTACTATTCACATCTACCAGTAAAAATATGGAAGTTAAAAGTTTTTTGCAAAAATTTGGTTACTATGTAACATCTTCGCATAAGAAAGAACTCCTAGAGCTGCACGATAAAGTGGAAACCAGAGAAGCCGAAGAACGACGTGAATCTAAATTTGGGAGACATTTCGTCAGCTGCCCCTGGTCCAGAGACACCACCACAGAGGGTCCAGACTGCTGTTCGTGCACTACTTGGAGATGGGAGCGGCAGGGAATTGAACAGCACGTCAGGTCGATAATAGATATGTATGTAGAAATTATTTCCAAAGCAGAAAATAAAAATTATTAGTAAAATGTTTTTGTTTTATTTCTATTTGACCATGACTAGCGAATTGATTGATAAATCTCTCTCTCTCTCTCTCTCTCTCTCTCTCTCTCTCTCTCTCTCTCTCTCTCTTGCTTGTGGGACCCCCCCGCTTCACGTTTGAGGTTATGGTCACGCCCCGCGCCTCCCGGGGAGCGGGAAGGATCACCGGTCGAAAGCGATGTAATTGTTTTAACAAGAGAAAAAATGCATTTATACGTAAATGCACATGCCACCGTGCTCGCCTCTTACGTTCGGTCGGAAAACTATGCGTTAAAAGTGTTCCTTATACTTAGTAACATTTTTCACGCTAATGCAAGCTCGATTGGCAATTAGCTTTCCACACTGCAAATTTCTCTCTCTCTATGTGTAAAAACACGTATATGGAATTATTAAGTCCGATGCGTCGACACACACACACACGGCTTTGAATAATAATAATAATTACGTCCGGCAAGCGACGCTCTCGTAGCGCTTCTCTGTTTTTGCATTTTTCCACACTACAAATTCGATAACTTCTCTCTACACGCATGGAATTAAGTCCGATGCGTCCCACGCATCGGCTTTGAATAATAATTAGGTCCGGCACACGACGCTTCTCGCGCACCGACGTTCGATCTCCGCTACCATCCGACCTCTCTCTCTCTCTCTCTCTCTCTCTCTCTCTCTCTCTCTCTCTCTCTCTCTCTCGTCGACGACAAAGTCTCTCGCTTCGTGCGGAGCACTTTGAGGTTAGGTTGACGATATGGGGGCCCCACACGTTCCGTGTCTTTGAGGTTAGATTGTCTCTGACTTGTCCCACGAGGTTCCGTCTCTTTGAGGTTAGGTAATCTCGCCTCCCCCCGGAGGGGGTCATGAGACTTGGGGGCCCCCCCACCTCGGAGGGGGTTACGAGACTGGGGGGCCCCACGGAGCCCGTTATGAGACACCGGCGGCTGTACCCCCACCGGCGGCGGCCATCTTGATTATGCAAAGTGAGTTGAGGCCCGCTTTGTTTGACTACTGGCAACGTATTAAAACGTTTTAATCCGCTGCCTAAATAAACAAAATAAACAATGATTTTATAGGTTCAATTTGACGTCAATATACGTCAGTTTACATGGCAAATTTGAATAAAAAGAATTATTGAGAATGGGTATGAAGTTAGCCACATCCACAAATACTGTAGTGCGGAAAAATAGGTGTTCTCTCTTCGCAAATTACGTGAAATTACAAAAATATGAAAGGGCAAGAGGGCAAGGAAAATCAATCAATATACAAATATTATGCCTAAATACAAATATTACGCCTAATGTAATTAACAGAATAATCCTGACGGTGTGGTTGTGAGGCAATTCGACACTTCCGGAAGAAACATCCTTGTAGGTTTAAATCGTTATTATTCGAACCCAATAAAGAGGATTGCGGTGTAAACATAGCAAAGTCCGATTATTACTACCCTAAAACCATAGCAATATTTTGGATAATCCCAACAAACCCGAACATCCATTACCAATCATCGATAAATAATTAAACCTCCGCTGCGGCGCCCGCCTCTAGAACGACGACAGGTCCTCCTAACCCAGTTTCTGGTCTACATGCAGTTGCACCAGTTTGCATGGCGGTATTTCACGCCGGCTGCTTATAATTTATTCATCCGAGGGAAGACTAATTGTGAGTGTGAATGGGCGGGCGGGTTTTGTGTTTTGAGGAGTTCAACTCGCCAAGATGAAATCGTAAATTATGAAAGGACGGGGGTGGGAGTGAGAGGGGTTGCCGGGCGCCGACGGGAAAACGGGATAAGGTGCATTAAAAATTGCTCGGTGTTAACGTTTCCCGGCGTCGGGAAGTACGTTTCGTTAAGATTAATGTGTGGATAATTAATAAAGAACTCGGGTAGGTAGGTATGTAGAAGGGAACTGCGAATCAGTTTGGATGATGACGTATTCCGTAAGTGCAGTTTCTGTTAGTTAATTTAGAAATGGAATTAAATTACTAACGTTCGTTGGTGTTTATTGAAACGCTTCTAAACTTCAGAGACTATGCATTTTACCCAAATACGAAAGGAGTTAGCTAATTTCAACTGATGAATCCTACTCATATAGCATATTAAGGCTAATTGCAGTAATTATTTAGCAAGATTAATTGTTGCAGTAAAGTCAGAAAGTAGTAGACCAGGACACTCGAGGAATATAAAATAACCAAAAGTACTGCGTTCGTTGAAATTTTATGTAACACAAACTCAAATTATCCTTGTTAGAGTTTAGTATTCGTATTCGTACGTCTCACTGTAATTTAATATAGTTTTCAAAAGAACACCTTTATTAACATTTCAAAACTCAACTTCTTACAAATTACTGTATTGAGCCTACCGCCCACCGCTGTTATATTTTAGAAGAAAAAACTTTTAACAAAAAAGGAAAAGGTTTTCCTTATATAAAAGAAAATAGTTTTCTTCGTCGTCATGCATTAAGGAGTAATTTTTTTCGCCGCGTGTTACGAGGAGTTATACTCTTTGCGGACGCCCAAATATCTTTCTGATAAAAAACTAATTATATTGCTAATTAAACTTGAGAGCATTAACATGTCCCTAATGGGATCTAGGATCCATTGACTGGGACAGATTTTAGGGTTCCTAACTACACCAACCTACTTTAAGTCGATCTAGAGCTGACTCTACACACAATAGAACTCAGGTATTTCAACACCTCAGACATAATCAATTCACTACGATCAATTTTGATCCATTTTCTAGGTTTATTCCGATGGATCAAACCTATTACCATGAGGACCTAACGTTTATCGCGACCAATAAGACTTGAATTACTCTATCTATGCCAAATTTAGCTTTAATTAGTGAAACTTAGTTAAATAGAATTTGAAGCGGATCTAAACCAATCCAGAACTAATTCTATAGGCAGCAAACCTTCGGGCCTAGGTTCCATTGGTTCAGGATGCTTTGGTACAAAGCATGTGGCAACAACCAAACCACAACCTAGTTTGGGGAGCATTACTGGTCCAAAGGAACTTTTGATTTTAAAGCAGGGCTTGGGACAACTTAACTCATTTTGGTTTTGTTGCAAAGCTAACTGAACACCACGATAACCAACTGGATCCAAGTCTTCGTTTTAACGTAATTAGTAAAAGACTAATTGGATTGGACTAATGGGAGTCCAATTAGACGACGACAAGTATTTAACAAACCTATTATTTGCTGATGATCAAGTTGTTATAACTTGTGATGAAGAAGACTCAGATTACATGTTTCGGAAACTGGAAGAAGAGTATCAAAAGTGGGGACTAAGAATAAATATTAGAAAAACTGAATATATGAAAGTAAATGAACAACAACAAGAAGATCCGAATTCATACATAAATAAAAGCTTAAAAAGATGCAAGGAATTCAAATATGTGGGAACTGTTTTATCAGACGCAGGAACGACAGAAAGCGCGGTACAATACAGAGTTCAGCAAGGTAACAAGGCCACCCGTATAATGAATTCACTACTATGGTCAACAGGACTTAAATTAAAAACAAAAATAACCATGTACAAAGCCATAGTAGAGCCGATATTAACATATGGCTCAGAGTGCTGGGCAGTGACTGAGGCTGATAAAAAGAAAATAAAAACTGCTGAAATGGACTTTTTAAGAAGATCGGCTAGAATATCAAGATTACAACGTGTCACGAATGCAGAAATCAGGATCCGAACAGGAAGAATATTCACAACTACAGACATGATAGAGACAAAGCAGTTACTATGGTATGGCCACGTAATGAGGATGGAGGAAGAAAGGTGGCCTAAAATTGCCCTGAATTACAGTCCCAAATGTAGGAGACGAAAAGGAAGACCACGTAAAACTTGGATTTCTGGTGTAACACAAATTATGGAAGATAGAGCACTAAACGAAGACGACTGGAAGAATAGTAGAGCCGATATTAACATATGGCTCAGAGTGCTGGGCAGTGACTGAGGCTGATAAAAAGAAAATACAAACTGCTGAAATGGACTTTTTAAGAAGATCGGCTAGAATATCAAGATTACAACGTGTCACGAATGCAGAAATCAGGATCCGAACAGGAAGAATATTCACAACTACAGACATGATAGAGACAAAGCAGTTACTATGGTATGGCCACGTAATGAGGATGGAGGAAGAAAGGTGGCCTAAAATTGCCCTGAATTACAGTCCCTAATGTAGGAGACGAAAAGGAAGACCACGTAAAACTTGGATTTCTGGTGTAACACAAATTATGGAAGATAGAGCAATAAACGAAGACGACTGGAAGAATAGTAGAGCCGATATTAACATATGGCTCAGAGTGCTGGGCAGTGACTGAGGCTGATAAAAAGAAAATACAAACTGCTGAAATGGACTTTTTAAGAAGATCGGCTAGAATATCAAGATTACAACGTGTCACGAATGCAGAAGTCAGGATCCGAACAGGAAGAATATTCACAACTACAGACATGATAGAGACAAAGCAGTTACTATGGTATGGCCACGCAATGAGGATGAAGGAAGAAAGGTGGCCTAAAATTGCCCTGAATTACAGTCCCTAATGTAGGAGACGAAAAGGAAGACCACGTAAAACTTGGATTTCTGGTGTAACACAAATTATGGAAGATAGAGCAATAAACGAGGACGACTGGAAGAATAGAGAGGTTTGGAGATCAAAATGCGGGAAACGGCAAAGGCTGTAGGATCCCCGCCTGTATATATATATAGTAAAAGACTAGCTTTAAGTCTTGAAAAGCCCAATGGGAAGCATGAGCGCCGAATCAATGTGTCATGATCTTACTGACTGCTACCAACTTGGAGCTTCTAGTGGAGAGGAATATTGGTCGTAGCTTAATCAAATTGCGAGATTCTTACTGATTTTTAGAGTTGTCAGTTTTGGACCATTTGTCTATTTTACCTCATTTTTGATCCAATTACTAACCTAACTGAACTTCAGGCCACGTTGGGGTAATACTAATCGTAACTTGATCCAATTTTTACTTGTACAGTTATTAATGATCTAAGGAGTACCTGATGTACCAAACCAGATGTACCTGATTTGGACAGATCACATTGCTAACCGAACATAACTTCACCCGCAACAGTAAAATTCATTTATCTTAATAGTTGCAGCCCAATACTGCCGATATTTACTTTGTGCTGTCCATGTCTTCGCTGCTCCAGGAGTTGCTGAGCTTCTCCTTCAGGTGCCTGCAGAAGTACTGTGTATTCCTGAAAAATTAGAAACAATGATTTCGACGCATTTATGGAAAGTTATACTCTTCGCCGTGTTTTTTAGAGTTATACTCTTCGTGGGCACCGGTGATGTATATAATTTTCGTGAATGACACGTTATTCGTAGTAATTTAGGTTAAAGCAGTAGAGTGTTTCGTGAATCAAACCAATCAAGTCTTCATCCTTATTCATATATGTCGGAACATCCGTCGAGTCATTCGCGAAAACCTTTTCTGCGAGCAATCCCAAAACTTTCCCGCACTTCCCTAACACAATCGAATATCTCCAGTCTCGAATCTATCATCTCGATTTCAATCTCGGAAGGATAACCGTCCCCCCTTCCCACACCTCCCACTCCCCCCCCACCGCGGAACTTTTACGAATTTAAAACTATTTGAATAACGACCTAACGGCCAGAAAGTTTGTTTTAACGATTAGGCGGGGTCGCGACTCCCGAAACCTAATCGGGTCAAGGGTCCGGGGGGGGTGAGTAGGCCGAGAGAATGAAATCTAAATCAAAAACCAATTAAAAGTGCGTCTTCCCCCCCACAATCAAAGCGAAATTAGCCCGACTCGGAATAATTCTGGGGTAGCATGTCCCTCAATCTTCCGTAAGGGTCGTATTAGATTTGGGGGGGGGGGGGCGTAAATTACCGGCGGCGGGGAAGATGCAGGTCTCGTTACCGGAGGGACTTTCCGCTTTTCCTTTTTTCTCTCTCTCTCTCTCTATCCGTGTTAATCAGGTCATACTGTGCGAAGTGGCGCCGGGTCCCGAACAGGTGCTTAACTTTCAATGAACGATAACGAAGTTGCCGTTAATGAAGCGATAAAATTTAACTCCAGGTACCGATTTTCGGGGGGTTGATTATCCTCCGGCTCGAAAAGACCGCCTTCCGTGGCAAATGAACATTCGGTCCCGGCTCGTACCGCTTCAAGCCTGCACCGGTTTCTTTGATTCAATTTAATCAATGGCGCGTCCTGAATGGATCGTTATGGCACGTTTCCTCACCCATTTTATTCAGGACTTACCGGCAGCTGAGAATGCATCTTTCACGACTCGATAATAAAGTTTACTGCAACATTGTATTTTATTATTTATCTAGAGCTGAAATTTATTTGAAAAGTATTAGAAATCGTTACCTTGTTTGTTACGTTGTAATGGGAGTAGACTGATCAGACCTAAAGTGTCAATGACAGAAATTACCATTAGAGGGAAGGGATTAAGGATGAAACGAAATAAAGTCAATAGACATCGAAATCCGTGTCACAGTACAATATAATACTAGTAATATTATTTTATCTACTTTGCTTTATTAATTCATTAAATTTTGTCTGTTCAAGTTTTCGTATTGCACTAGGGAATTTTGTGTGGGTTGGTTACACTGACGTCACTGACATCGACGTTTCGTATTTGAATTTGAATTTGAATGAAAGGTTGTATAAAAGATAATTTAGGCAATAAACCTGAATTCAATGTACGTTACAAAATTGGAACAAAACTTTTAATTATATCGCGCAAACTGTATTTGTACTATATTTTCTACAATTGTTTTAAAAAAATTCAATCAATTTTTAATAAATCACCGCAACATATACTATATTCAAAACAAATCCCGATGCACGTCATTTTAGTGACGTCAGAATCATCCAATACTACCAACTTAATATAGTCACAGGACATCGCAATTTATGTGTTCCGTGTATATTTTAGGTTGACAATCTATATGGTTATGTGTATTCTCAACTTAAAATATACACGGAACACATAAATTGCGATGTCCTGGGACTTATTGAGTTGGTAGTATTGGATGTTTGGTGATGTCATCAAAATGACGTGCATCGGGATTTGTTTTGAATAGAGTATACATGTGTATTATCTTTACATTAAATATGGAATGATAAATTGGTTGCGGGTCGTCGATGTATGCATAAAGATGATACATATGTCTAATTTCACCTTTTCAACAGCAAGAATGTTGAAAGGGATAGAAAATAGCCCCAACGATCATATTTTAAGCAATGCCTTAAGTGAAAGTTAATTTTTTGTTTTGTATTTCTTAACATTTATTTATATTTGTTAATAAATCGCACACGTATTATTTGTTTCAACTTTTGCAATTAACTTAAAGTATCAACATACATAAGTATGAGATGTAATATTAATATCTGCCTAATTTAACGATTCCGCTATTAAGAAGTATCTCTTGAAATTAAATTATAATTTAGGAAAATTGCAAGGAGACTGAGTACTTCGTTATACTCTAAACGACAAATTATTAATTGAAACCCGAGAAATCGCTTAATTCGGGATTAATAAAAATCGAATTAAACGAGGCGGAATCACAAAAGTGAATTAGTTCAGTCGCCAACATTAAGATGATAGGAATTTAAATCGCCAGATTATAAAACCTACGGAAATATCTGTTAGGATTGAAACAAGGATTAAGTCTGAATTGTAATGAATCCTGTGATAATTGTAATAAAGCTTATAAAAATTTAGTTTTGGAATATCCTATGCGTCTCACTTCTTTATTCGTTTTAAGGCCGCCTGACACTTAACTTCAGTTAGTAATTTTCGCCACTCTTTTTCAGTATCAACACGGAAATGCAGTGTGTACGAAATTTGTTCTAATATAATTAAATTATGTTATTATTATTATTTATATAATTATTTATTAATTATTATATATTAATGTATAATTGATTAATTAATTAATATTTATAACTTTTATATTATTAATATAAATTATTATATTAATTAAATTAATCATTAACTAATTAAATTAGGTGGTTTCAACTGCCCATTAACTTTAAATTTAGTTTGTCTAATTTGTAAATTGTACAATTTTTTTCGGTGGGGTTCATTCAGTTATAACTAAATTTCATGTGATTGGTAAATTCTGGCATTCAGACGTAATGAAGTTATTTTAATATTACTATTGTAAACGATATGGTCGATCAACGTGAATTGGACGATCTGCAGAATGTGTTTGAACACGTGAAGAGACGAGTTAATTTAGCTCTTGACGTCAATATATATAGGACGTTATGAAATTCAGTTGACATTTCAATTAATTATTCTATTTGGTTGAGTGGTTTAGTATTATTTTTATCATTTTATAAATGTTACGGAATGAGTTGAGATTCAAAGGTTACGGGCACAGTATGATGATAACGTATGATGATCGTATTTCTCGTCTTCGTTTATAGTCGATTTTTAAGTTGTAAAAGTATTTAGTTGTGCCAGGCGGCTGAAGATATACCGGACGTAATGAAGATAATCTTGTTTTCATATATTGGTTGCTTTATAATAATCTGATGATAGTTCAAAAAGAGCAATTATTTTGCCGCAAGAAAACTATTTGAGTTCCAGAAGAAATAAAAATTTAAAAAAAATGTAATTAGGATAAATGAGTATAAAGTATGTGTTATTGTTCGAAACCAAACAACATTACTGAAGTTTGTGTCATGGAAAATATCCAGATTATGAATGATCGGAGCAGCCGATTTCGGCCACGAACCTTTTTCAGCGTAAGCGGAGGATTATGGTACCTTGATAAGTAAGCCGACTTCGGCCACCGTTCTACCTGAATTGCTTAGGGCTTAGCCTAGGGTTTCAATGGTTCGGTGGAACCGAAATGCGCCCTGCTGTCAAAATGTAAGCGAATCAATAAGCCAATGAAATTGTAATGATTTTGAGAAAAATGGTTCATTGGAATATTTTTAGTATTAACCAATTATCCGCTAGTTAATAACTCGGCTTTGTGTAGAGAGCAAATGCTTGTTTTTACAATATCTACATTTGCAACATACATTCAAGAAAAATTATTCGTCCTAGTCGTTTTGTTAAACCTCAATTGCTTATCCTTGCCCTTTAACAAGCGATAGCGAATTCATATAATAACTATGGTCGTAGGGAAGGAACTCGTTGGTCCTCTGAGAGGTTTTACCTACTTTCGAATTGACCGCGGAAGGAACTCGCCGCCGCTATTTAATAATTTCTCTATTTTCCAATTTTACTTTTACTAACTTAACACTAAACTGAAAGAAATTAGTGACCAAAATCCACCCAATTTTATTTTATTGCACCTACCTGGCCTAACGAGCCATACTAATCCTACTGATAAAATCGCGTGGCCGAAGTCGGCTGTGATTTTCTTCTCTGTGGGGAATGGTGGCCGAAGTCGGATGTCCCCTCTGAGCAGCCGATTTCGGCCACGAATCTTTTTCAGCGTAAGCGGAGGATTATGGTATCTTGATGAGTAAGCCGACTTCGGCCACCGTTCTACCTGAATTGCTTAGGGCTTAGCCTAGGGTTTCATTGGTTCGGTGGAACCGAAATGCGCCCTGCTGTCAAATTGTAAGCGAATGGATAAACCAATGAAATTGCAATGATTTTGAGAAAAATGGTTGATTGGAAAATTTTTAGTATTAACCAATTATCCGCTAGTTAATGTTTCTTTTTACAATACCTACATTTGCAACATACATTCAAGAAAAATTATTCGTCCTATTCGTATTGCTAAACCTCAATTGTTTATCCTTGCCCTTTAACAAGCGATAGCGAATTCATATAATAATTATGGTCGTAGGGAAGGAACTCGTTGGTCCTCTGAAAGGTTTTACCTACTTTCGAATTGACCGCGGAAGGAACTCGCCGCCGCTATTTAATAATTTCTCTATTTTCCAATTTTACTTTTACTAACTTAACACTAAACTGTAAGAATTAGTGACCGAAATCCACCCAATTTTATTTTATTGCACCTACCTGGCCTAACGAGCCATACTAATCCTACTGATAAAATCGCGTGGCCGAAGTCGGCTGCGATTTTCTTCTCTGTGGGGAATGGTGGCCGAAGTCGGATGTCCCCTGAATGATGAAGGCAAATTAGCCTAGGTGAGACAGGCGAAATGTTTAGAAAAGTTGATGATGTAAAAGTTGGTATGGTTTGCTTATGATTGAGTGATAGGTTTAGTTTTTGCTGTGTTAGTAATTTTTACTGGAAAATTGCATTAGAGATAACCCACGCTCATGAACCTAACATCGTTTTTTCTCCGAATTTCACACAACACTTTCACATTTTCTTAAAATGGAGTAGTGAAGTGACTCCTATTTCTACTTAATTGAATTTTTACCCATGTTCCATTTTTGAACATTGTACGAAACGTAGCTTAATTTTGTGGAGCAGCGTTATATTTCAGATTGAAACAGTTGGCTCGCGCGACACCTGCCCATTTACCAACCCATCGGATCTCCTAATCCCATTATCAGACGATAACGAAGTTCGTGGCTCGTCCCGTAAAGTTGTGTTAAAATACAATATCCAACGCTACATTACAATGTCATTTGTACTAAATGAGTTATCGTAACGAGACTCCGTCCTACGCCCCCAATAACAAGTTTACGGTAGATATGTGTGTGTGTGTGTGTGTGTGTGTGTGTGTGTGTGTGTGTGTGTGTGTGTGTGTGTGTGCGTGTGAGTGTGTGTGTGTAGTTGTAACAAAGCGAACATGTACCGAGAAGGCCGTAAATTAGTCTCTCTCCATAGAATACCTGATCAGTTTTGGCGGCGTTTGAGCGACAGAGACGAAATTGGAATCAACCAGGGCGCCTATGAAGGTTGTGTTCGTGATTATAAAATCATGTTTGGCGTCGCAATGGGCGTTTTCATCAGCCTCGGTTCAAAATAGCTTTACTTTGTTGTAAGGATCGGAATTCAAAAGGGGTTAGATTAGGGTCTTTGAAAACATTTTGGCAATTAATGAATGTGATTTGTACCAAGTGACAAGTGACCAATCTTCGTGCCATTAAATTTCCAGACATTTTTTCAGAAAGTAAATAATGAACGTCGCGTACGCCATTAACGCCTTGTTACAAAAAAGCACTATCTCTATATATATAAAAATGAGTTGCTGTTCGTATGTCTCGCTTAAACTCGAGAATGGCTGGAACGATTTTGCTAATTTTGATCTTGAAATATTTGTGAAAGTTCAGGGAAGGTTTAATCGGTGAGAAAGATAAATAATAAGTAACGATGATACTAAAAAAGGTACGTTTTGTACTTTGACATTTGTAATCAAACAAATGAAAGTATAGTGTCAGTTGGTTGTCAAATAACTAAATAAATATCAAAACGATTTTTAAAATCTATCATCAGTTTGTCAGTGCGCGAGAAGTTTACTGATTTTAAAATGCCAAGGAGAAGACGACCTGACTTAGTCAATCAAATGTGCGACGAGATACCTCACGTGCAAATCGCACTGACGACCAGCGAGAGGCAGATAATGATAACATTGTGGCATATGAATACTACACTTTAGCTTACGGCAGCTGTTCACCGGTGAGCATAAGGTCGTGGGTTGGATTCAGAAAATTTTGTTATAATCTGTAAGAGAGACTTAATTGGGCGCCACCCAGGGTCACTGGGAACGGTATTACAGTGTGATGTGGGGTTGTTCAATAAAACACATAATTCTGTCAATTATTCTATTAACAACTAACTAAGACCCAAAGGGTGTGGCAAGTGCAACATCGGATCAACATACAGTGAGATTACAAAAAATAATGAGAAAGGTGGGATAATCGGTGACTTCCCGTTTAGTAACGTGACATATAACTTAACGTATCAAGTAAACTGATGTATAGTAGAATGAAATATAACCTAGTGCATAGTAGAATGAAATATGACCTAATACATAATAGAATGAAATATGACCTAATACATAGAATGAAATATAACTTAACCTGTTATGATGTGAGAAATACCTCAAGTAGTCACAGCACATAAACAGAGGGGAATAACTTAGCTTAATATAGTGCACTTCTCGCAGATAAGTAAATGAGGGAAAATATCTCCCACTAATTGAATAAAAGAAGGGTACGACCTAAGAATAAAGAAAGGTACGACCTGATAATTACTCGACCGCTTAGTTCGGTGACGATAGTTCTCGGTAGGCTCGGGAGGATGGTTCGTGCCAGAAGGTAACTTTCGACCAGGCGTAATGGTGTCCGGTTCCAACGGAAAATCTCTGTAGCTCGATCGGTATACGGGACAGGGACGAGCCTTGGGCTGGAATACGGGATCTGGATCCTTGAGTCGAAATCCGAACGGGGAATGCGAACTCGAAATCCGGGACTCGAAATAACCCTCGTAGATAATAGGAAATAACCCTGTGTACCTAACCCTCGAGAAGAGGGTTAGGTACACACGTGTATTCAACACACGGACGGTAGCGGTGCGAAACTGATAAAGAAACGACAACTGCCTCAACCAGGTATAGCCGTCGAAACACTCCAGTCAAACGAAAATCCTTTAGGGGCCTCGATGGGCGAAGATACCGGCGAGATAGCCTAGGACGATGATAACGCCATTGCTCCTCGAAGACGCCACCGCCAGAGAGCGAGCGAGCGAGAGAGAGGGCGCACGTCCTACTCCACAGACAGTCAAGGATACCAACCTCGAAACACACGGGACACCGCACGGAACGCGAGGAAGAGTGGACGTGTTCGAAACGCAGAAAGCGAACACGCTACAACATTCGTATTGATATGACAGAATTGCGTTCCACAGTGAATAATTATGAAGTAGATAGGCTTAGAATGGAACGAGTTCGGGCACATCAAACACAACAGCAGCGAGCACGGCACAATGAAATAGGGCGATTCCGCAGACGCAGTGTTCCTGTAAACCTGGAACGAGTAGCATTTGACTACCACCCGGAAATAGATTATTGTGCCTACCAATACGCTCATTAGTTTCTGGGGTGGGAAATGACTCTAAACATTTTTTGACCAACATCCAAAAATATAATAATTGCTTGAAAATGACGTCGTTTGTTGCAACGCATATTGTACAGGAAAATTTCATGCCCACTTTCAAGGTAGTTTTAGATAAATTGTTTACTAAAAATTTAAAAACATCATATATACAATTGCAGACACAAGGACGGTTTGCGGAATCAACTTGGAGTTTCCCTGTTTCGCGCATGGGCAATTATACGTCGCGTGTTCGCAGGTCGTACAAACATGATCTTTATATATTTACCCATCGCAAAAAAATACAAAAATATAGTAGATCAGAAAGGCTTAAATTGATTATGTGTATAACTGTGTTGCATGCAATATCTTGCTGTCTGTTTTATTTATTTAATTATAAATTGGAAAACCATATACAAATAATGTCTGACTAGTTTGTTGTATGTCAATAATATCAGAAAGTTATTAGAGGTACACTCTGAAAGTGTAATATGTAATATACGTACAGTCCAGGTGAACCAAAATGCCTTGGACTTTATTGTAAATATTTATTTTTGTCTTGGGTCCTAGTCTTCCGATCAAAGTTAAGTTGTGTAGACAGCAATATTAATTCTAAATGAAAATGTCGAGAATTCAGGAATATTGAACAATTTTCCATAAAGCATTACTCGCATTCCAACAACGATGTCCGACTTTACTTATTGTACGAGAGGGTTTAAACTGGTACCCTGATAAACAATCTTATTTCGATATAAATGTGAGGCATAGTTCGCAGAGAATTTTAATAACATTGTTATATCGCCATCGCCGCCCCAATTTGGTAGTTTCCTTTACGCACCAATAAATTAGTAGTGGAAAAGGACGCGAAAGGGGAAACGGAGAAGAAATTCGAAAGGGGATCCGGCCGGAAGCGAGTAGTGCGGTTTAGTTTATAATTAACCCGACTGGGCTATACTTGCGGCTTAGAAATGGCGCTTATGCCAGGAAAGCCGCAAATTCCCCCATGCTTGCAGTCCGAGATTGAAGCTTTGGAGGAATTCCCAGGAGCAATCAACTTCACGGAATTTCTTCAGAGATTTAATAACATTCATCTTTTCATCGATCAACGTTTCGATACTCCGGGAGAATTTTTGGTAATAGTGGTGGCGCCTTAGCAATTTGTACGGTTTGCATTACGCAGGATATACAATTGAACAAATGGGAAAAATTTGTAATTTTTTTTTAAATCTTAACAGTATTCTAGGCATGGTTTCAAACGGAAGTGGTATCCAAATGCATCTCCTGCCTCTTAAAAATTAGACCAAATTAACTTTGACAAAGCTCCAGGGTGGCATAATTCTTGAAAATGATTTAGTTTTACAATGTGTCTTCAAAATAGTATACTTTCCAAATTATTACATCTTTTTCCCTATTATATTTGTTAGCAATTTTTTGGCAGCATAATGGAGAGTTTTTAAATTTTTCAAACTCACAATTTCAAATTATACTCTATCTTATCTTATATCTTATCTTCACTATACTTTCACCCCTCACAACAATCCAATTTATCACTCTTTGCTTAAGCCCAGTCTTATCTTGATCGTCGTAGAAATTCTGGTAACTTAATATAAAACGACAAAGCAGCAACGTAACTCCGAACAACCTCGCACAAATTATTAACGAATCAATTAACCATCGTGTATTCACCTGATTCCGCAACATCATTGACAATAGTTCAAAGAGTTAAAGGAAGGAGGAAGCACTTGGAGTTACGTCAATTACCCAAAGTTGGTTATAGGAAGACGACTTATCAGTAAGTCTGTTAAACTACTACGGCGAACTTCAAACAAGGCTTACTCGAAATGATACGAAGAGGGAACGAAATTGGAATAATCATACTGGCAGCGAATGAATTTTATCACATCCAGCTTTAACATTTTATCACTATATTATGATGAAATACACTAAGTCAATCCGTTCTTTAAGCTAAAATAGTAATAATAATTGGGCTCCTTAGGTTGCTTTTCATAATCTACAGGGCGTCAAATTTCAATCATAAACTCCTGGAAAAAATTAACGCACTACACAGTTAAACTTGTATAATTACAATACCGAAATTAATATTGCAAGAACATTTTTTAAAAGCTTATAGTTAGGTACTGTCTAGTAGCTAGTAAATGATATTAGCAATTCAGGGCGTTATCTCTAATAGTTTTTTATTAAAGATTTTTTTTCTCGGAAACAATGCAAACTTGCAAACAGAAAACAAAAGAAAACAATAGAATTTTCAGACTTAGAGCTGTTCTAATATCGTATATGTCCTCCTCTACTCCTAATTACTGCTTCCATGCGTCTTGGCATACTGGAGATCAAATTTTGAACGACTTCTTGAGGAATATTTTCCCATTCCTGCATTGCTGCATTTACCAGTTGATTGCGGTTGGCAGGTGGAGGTATACGACGTCGAATCCTTTTTTTAATATCGTCCCATAGATGCTCTATTGGGTTCATGTCGGGACTCTTGACTGGCCATTCCATGAACGGAATAGGTATAGCATTTACGTAGCGAATAACCTGCCCAGCCACATGATGACGAGCATTGTCCTGAATAAACAAGAAATTTGGTCCCACAATAGGAGCAAATGGCAGTACATGGTTAACAACAATATGTTCCAGATAATAATCCGCATTCATTGACCTACCACATATGGAGACCAATTCTGTGCCGCCATCGAAATAGATGTCTCCCCAAAACATTACAGAGCCACCACCAAACGGAACTCTTGGAGAGATATTGCAACATGCAAATCTCTCTCCTGGCCTTCTCCAGACACGTTCACGTTCATCAGAAGATTTAAGGCTGATTCTCGTTTCATCTGAGAATAAAACCCTCTTCCAATCATTACGAGTCCAGTCTTGATATTGTCTCGCAAAACGCAACCTTTGAATTTTGTGCTCTCTGGTGAGCAGGAGTTTCTTGGCCGGTTTTCTGCTGTCTAATCCAGCTTTATATAAGCGCCTTCTAATCGTTGGGAAAGATACAAGAAGATTGCGAGCAGCTACGAGTTCATTTTGTAGGATGGTACTAGTCGTTGTCCTGTTTCTTAGAGCGGATTGTCTAAGAAAACGTTCATCTATTGGATTAGTACACCGTTTTCGCCCTTTCCGGCCTTCGTAAATGAGAACCTGTCTCATTAAATCGTCTAACCTTGCGACTTACGCTGGAATGGTTTCTTCTTATCACATTAGCAACATGACGCATCGAATATCCCTCATTCAGCAAAGTTGATGCTCTTACAGTTTCTTCCACTGACAAATTTGTTCTGCGATTCATTACTAAACTGGAGAACACTCGCACTTACACTATCAATAACAAAAAACCTTGGTGGCTCAAAACAATTAGTCATAATTAGCAACAATTTCTGATCAGATTTTAAATCAATTTTCATCGAAAATGCTTTTTTTGTTATTACATTTTTAAATCAAAATCCATGTTGACAACATTTACTTGAACTGTCGAAGTATACCCAGAGCCTACTTGTAAGATTGCTATACAACTGAAAATCATCATTATTTTGGAATAACACAAAATATATATGGTGGTGCGTTAATTCTGTCCAGGAGTTTATATATAACAACCCTGCAATTGAAAACAATTCCTTATTCTTTTGTAGATTCTTCTGCAGAACGATTAACTTGTTTTGGATTAGCAATCCCTTCTTGGTATATTTTATTTAGACCGCATTACCGGTATATGTTGTACCCAATCTTGCCAAACGAGAGTAATATTTCTAAGAGAAGGGGGGATTATAATGCTCGTTGGAGGCGAAACCATGTTATCAAGAGATCCATTAAAATGATCTGCGAACGTCGCCAGAAAATAGTAAAGAAGGCAATGGCACATCTAGCCTGAATTGAGAACAGGGTGAAAATGACCTCTATATATACTAAATATCTGACAGTTTCGTAAATAACTGATTAAATAATTTAACTTTGTAACGTGGAGTGTTACATAGAGCTGAAAAACTGGTCATCTCAAGTAAGTATTTAATGTCATTACAACTACATATTATAATAAATGATGAAAACAAATACAATAAACTTAATATTGCACATTTGCAGCAGACACTCCTTTCTTTTAATTGCTTGCCATGAGAACCAGAACTGATTATCCTCTTGCTGATGTTTCCACATTGTAACTGAGCACTTTCATACAAAATGGCTTCGAAATGAACCAAATCGGTCTTACGTTATTTACGGTCCTCCATTTCATTGATAGTCACAACACGGACTAAATAAATACAACAGACACCTTGAATAAAGATCCATAACAAATGACGCTAAAGCGCGTCGAGCCTTCTGCCAATTTTTCACGCTCTCCTTCAATTACGCCGTTTGTTACGTTAAAAATTCCAAATGTCCCATCAGTTCAGCCAAAAAAGTGAGCGGGAAACCCCAATCCTTCTCTTGATGTTTCTCGACCTAAATGACTGGGAGATGTGAGAATGTAATTTAATTAAACCTTCACAGTGGCCGCTGTTGGTTTCAGCCAGATGACCGAGGCTAATTTAGGTATTTTTATCCAACACATGACAATTATGAATGTCATTATTAATGTCATTTTAGACAAGTAAACTATCAAATAACACACTAGTGTGTTGTAATCCATAGCTCACTAGTGAGTTATATTCATATTTATAGTAGTATTCTATTTATTTATTTATTTACTGCCCGTTGCAACCGAACAAACTTTAACCTACTTTAACCGAAATGTAAACAAGTCACTGTCAAGTCAATCTGACATTTATAGGGTACTGAGACGCAAGTAGCTTTGATTTGATCACAAAGCTTATTAATTATTATCTCATAAAAATACGAGTTCTTCCACTTGTTGGATAAAACATTGTATGCGACTCGCGTGTTATGTTTCCTAAGTCACTTGAGAATTTATACCACTCGCACTGGCGACTTATTTTCAACATAACACACTAGTACCATAAATAAAAATATAAATATATTCGCGTTAATCAAAATTCGCTCGAAAATAATATTCAATTATAATCAGTTTTATATTGTTTGGTAGTGCGGACTACCTGACCACTACCTGCGAACGCCCGACAGGTACGATCCCTAACGCCACGGGGTGCCTATAGTCAGTTTGGTGCATTTCAAGCCCGACCACATACTAAATATGCCAATAACCCCTGGATAACGATAACGATGGTAGCTTTACCTAAATCGTCGAAGAAGAGCTTATCTACATTTTGCCCATACAATAAAATATAGGCAGTTTGAAATTTTAAATATGCACAATAAGGCTTGAAATTTAATATGAAGGCACATATAGGCAGTTTTTTTCAGTAAAGGCAAAAAAGGCTGAAAATTGATGAAAAAGGCAAAGAAAGGCAATTTGCCTAAATTCCGGGCTCTAAATAACAAATGTATTAAAATCCTGGGACTTCAGTGAATTGTATGATTTTTAATTTGATGATAATACTCCTGTTATTCCCTTCCTGTGTATATAAAAGCGTTATGGTACCTTTCAGTCATGGCCGCGATATTAACGCAGGGAAAGGAACGCTGCGCCATATGGGAATATAGGAATTCCGACAAGGAGAGAAATGTGGTTTTTTCCGCTTTAATATAGTCCAATAAATTACACCTTTTCAGAATCGCATACAGAGGGGCTCAAGTCGACGAGAAACGTGAATTATTGAGATTTTTTTTGTTTCAAGTTTTTATAGCTGCAATAAAATATTCTTCTACATATTAAAACGCACGCGGCGGCGTCCTTCCACATTACGATATAATTGTAGTTTTTGGAAACATGCCACTCACGAAATTTTAAACCATATTTATGATTTTAACGTTGGCAAATTAAATTAAACAAGCGTTGGGATTTAATTTGCACGAACGCGGGCTCCACTAAATATCAGCTGTTTTTATTACCGTAATGGAAATGTAACAAGTTTCACAGAGAGTTTTCGAACAGGGTGGTCTCGAAATTAAATTGAGGCATTCGCACAAAAATGTTTAATTATGGGAAGGTATGTATTTGTTAAATGAAATACCATTTTTTCATATGTGTTGCATATATTATAAAATCACTACTACCGTAGAGTACGTTTCAATTTTTGATTTAACAAAATATTTGTAAAATAGGTTCCTAGCGAAGGAATGTTTGAACTCATACTGGATATTGTAACGCGCTTTGTGCGGTTACTAGTGAGATTTGGCGCTGGGACGGATTTCGGGAGTTCGGAAGAGGATTTTAAAAGTCAGTTTTACAGTTTTGCTCGGGCGCCAGATTTTTAAGGGTTTTCTCCCTCGGGAATATGCCTGGGTAATTTACGAACTCAGGAGATTACCAGGGTTGTCTGTAGAAATGAAACACACGTTCAAAAATAGCAAATCCTAAATTATTTTATTCCCAATCGGCAGTTAAAGCAATGCGTACGACTAACACCTGCTTAGGTCGTCGAACGGAGACCGGAGGACTACAAAAACTTATTTACAATTATTTATGTATCTCGAAAAGGAAACACACAAATACGACAATATTAATATTATCACAGTAGGAGAGAAATGAAATTTATTCCAAATGAAATCGGAGAGATTCAAAACTATGTAACTAAGCGAAAATGCGGAAAGTAAAATACTTTGCAAACAGTTGAGATCTGAAAATGAAAAACCCTCTTTGCTGAAAATGCTGATACATATAACAAAGAATTCGGCGGGCTTAAAAATAACGGCGGTGACGATCACAGTTGACGGATATCGGCGGTACGTTCACAGTTACATATAACAAAGAATTCGGCGGTCTTAAAATTAACGGCGGTGACAAGTACAGTTTATGGACAATTACGTAACAGATAACGGATAGTTCGGTCGGTCTAGACGTACGGTCGGTAACGAACACAATTACATATATCGGTCGGTAGAACGGAAAACGGATATTAGACGCAACGGAAAAATACGGATAACGTACGGCTTGTCACAGACAAGTTTTGGTTCTGACCTTGGATTAACTCAGGTACAGCACAGCTGGAGGGGGCGGTTGGCTCAGTTAAAGTTAGTTTGGATGTATAAGCGATGGTAGATTGAACAGTGCCTTATCGGCCGCCATCTATCCGAGATAGGTTTGATTTCGCGATTAACTGTACCGAACTTAACCCGTAAAAACTTCTATTTTGACATCCTAAAACTTTCCTCAAAACTCACATATAATTGGATGGCCCCAAGTGTCGGGGGTCTATAGTCACAAAAATCG
Source organism: Cryptocephalus moraei (assembly GCA_946251905.1). NCBI lineage: Eukaryota > Metazoa > Arthropoda > Insecta > Coleoptera > Chrysomelidae > Cryptocephalus > Cryptocephalus moraei. The sequence continues at coordinate 14,729,762 of OX276465.1, read as the reverse complement.
ATTTTTTCTCTATTTTTTGGAAATATCTCGTTTTCTATGGGTTTTACGCTATTTGTATTTATTACCAATATTGTACAGAATTAAATTCTCTATAACCTTTGTCTTTAACATTTCTTCATACCTCGAACTGTTTTCGAGATAGAGGGCGGAGAGCGCGCGATTAGCGAATCATGTGATGTCATGGTAGTTCCGATCAAAAACTCGTAATATTAAGGTTATAAATTATTACTAAATATAACCATATTATTATATTATATATATATATATATATATATTATTATTATATTATATTAACCATATATTATTACCAAATATAAGCTATAACCAGAGACTGAAAAATATGTACTAAGAAAGGTAAAATAAGAATCTGGTATTCACTACAAGACAATAAAATGTGTAGCTAATAGTTATTTATTACCTACTAGTGTGTTATGTTAAAAATAAGTCACGCGAGGAGATTTATACCACGAGGCCGTCGGGCCGAGTGGTATAAATTCTCAAGTGAGTTAGGACACATAACACGCGAGTGGCATACAATGTTTTATCCAACAAGTGGAAGAAATCGTTTTTTATGAGATAATAATTAATAAGCTTTGTGATCAAATTAAAGCTACTTGCGTCTCAGTACCCTATAAATGTCGGAATGACTTGACAGTGACTTTTTTACATTTTGGTTAAAGTAGGTTGTTTGTTTGATTGCCACTGGAAACCTTCCAATATAAATACTTTAAATATGAACGTGACTTATAATCCATAACTGTATAGTGAGTTATGGATTATAACACACTAGTGTGTTATTTGATAGTTTACTTGTCTAAAATGACATTAATAATGACAGTCATAACTGTCATGTGTTGGATAAATATGCATTTATTTACAACGAACTGAACAATAGAATTCCGATTTCTGATCTGATAAAACATCAATTCCATATTGACAATACTTTAAAGTTCAAAATTCTGGTGACAGTGTAACAATTTACATAGCAGATGAGGCTCAGATATTATAAATTGGGTGTAATTAATTGTTTTTATTAATATTATAAAATATTAGTTGCAAACATCAGTGAATAATTGGAAATTAATAATGTGCATGTTGGCCAGATTTACATTTATAGGTGTGTGCTGTATTTATGTAATGGTTTGTTTCATTAATATGATATGTTAGTTCTAATTTGTTTGCCTAGGGTTAATCCCAAATCCAATGTAATTGTATGTATTAAATTTCCAAGTGAGGAACAATATAGAGGATTGAAATTACCACTAAATATAGTGTAACGTTTATTTCTAATTTATTTACACTGTATACACTACACACTACTTAATTTATCAAAACTATTTCTGAACTAATTAATTTATATAACACACTTAAATTTTAGTTTATTTGTACAATTCGCTTGTCCGTCTTTCGCACTGTTTATTCACTCGCGGCTTCACGCCTAATCTAATCTCTCCGACCGCAAGCCCGTCCTCCATTATGTCTCGAGATTCTTCTTGAAAGAACTACATCCTTCTTTTCCCTAATAACGTTTATCTAGAAACGCCCAGAAGGTAATAAATCATTCTTTCCTTAATAAGATGTTGCCGGAACGTTGCGGACGGTTTTTTATTGCCCACTTAACGGAGCGCTTTGAAGTGACCGCCGAGGTCCGATAAGAGTAAACGTAATTGTACCACCCAGGTAAAATCACACGTCTATGAGAGTAAATTTAGTGAGTCAAAATTGGCCAAATACCACGTTCAATTCGAACAAATAATATCAGTAATGTCAACATTGCACGTTAATTTCAATTACATTTAAACATTCCAGATAGTGAATCCGTATTAATTTAATAGTCGTTAATCGTATACGCACAGCGACATTGCATGTTTTTCTGGATTCTAAATGCATCACAATATGTTTCCGCATCGATGTTGCTGCTGCATTCCTCTGACCTCATCATCGATTTACCATTCGTTTCGGTCGGGGGCCGTTTGTTTTCATGTGGACATACAAATACCGACGTAATTGAATTGTTTTAAGGATAATTGCCTCCACTGTAATTTCTCTAATGCGCTGCTGGAGCACGAATTTAAAGTTGCTAAGGAAGTTTTAATGAACCTGCCTGAGTAGTGGATGTATTATTAAACGCAACAAGGCTACAGTGTCATTAAGCAGTCAAAATTATTAAGTCAAATATGAAAGCACTCTGCTGCATAAATATACATAAATATTGTGTAGTATCTTTAAGTTATGAACTGTCTCAGATTTCATATTCCTCCATTCTTTAAATTTGTTTTATTTTCTCAAGGTTTCTAAATTAAAAAGTATTATTTTTTATTTGTTAAGATTTAATTCACCGGTAATTATTTACTAATTAATTATTCTAGTAAACTTCACTAACAGCAGTTATACTCTTTTTTATTTTATTGCATTTAATTATTTTATTTTGTTCCCAAGACGCAATTCTTAGCTCAACCAAATTTATTGGGCAATTAGTTTGACAGTGATAGTTCAGAGGATATTTTGTTATTGACAAGTGAATTTATGAGATATGGTTTATAGCGTGTTTTCACCTCAGTAGTGTGATTTAAGCAAATTTAAAAAAAAATGGTTAAATATTTAATCAGGAGAACTATGCAAATTGGGGTTGTCCAAAACGAGAAAGTGTAAAGTCCACATTGTAATTACTAACATGAAATCAAACCCAACAAACCATATGTAATATTACCTGGCAAGACCAGTTGTAAACAACATAATACTCACGTCTCTCATAAAATTGCTATATACTGAAACTTAAAGATTTACTGTCTAGAAGAAGGACTAGTATAAACGATCGTAGAGAAGCTATGTGTGGAAAATAATGGAAGCGCTGAAGTGAGTTTGTATCGTCCACGGCGCCGCTTGGTTGTTGAATAAACCAAGCAATAGAACATTTTGTAGTGACAAAATACGCTATAAATGTGTGAGTCAGAATTTGGTAACCATGGCAACTGTTTCTACACAATTTTTTTTTTATTTTCAATTTTAAATGTTTTTTATTCGATTTCCTATTTTATATCTCGTAAATTATTAAAGAGTTATTAAATGTTAAAATGTATATAATATTACAAATTGAATTTATAGACTGAAATAATAATACTAAGATATATTTCAAGTAAAACGTTGGCGAGTCATTCATTTACATAAATTATTCATAAACTCACAATGATTTTTACCCTTTTTTTAAATATATTTTAGGGTTAATAACCACCTCTAATACCGAGTAAACGAACATGTGAAGTGGTCTCTATAGAGAGTGGACTGTATAGATCTCTCTCGTAGCTCGTAAGTGGCTGCCGAGATTAATCTTGTCTCCAGGTTGTAAGGCTGGAGACTGTAGTAGTAGTTGGAGATCAGGGCGTGACGTGATCTCTTGAAGTTCTTGGAGTTGAAGTCCTAGTTGAATGGAGAGAGGGCTTAACGTGCTCTCCGGGTTGGATCTGAGGGCGTGACGTGCAGATCCGGGGTTGAAGTTCTAGTAGAGTGGAGAGAGGGCGTGACGTGCTCTCCGGGGTTGATCAGAGGGCGTAACGTGCAGATCTGGGATTAATGAGTTAGAAGTTGTCGTAGCTTGAAGATCATGTAGAACTCTCAGGGCGTAACGTGAGAGCTTGTAGGTTAGGGTGAAGTTGGGCAAGACCACAACACACTGTCGTGTTGAGCATACTAGGTATACTAATTTATTGTAAATTTTCGGGCACTTTTATACACATTCAATTACATGAGGTAAATGGTACATTTCTTATAATGACCTAGCGTTGCAGAAACTGACCTTGACCGGAGCGCTTGTTATCACGTTCCGTAAACGTTTTTGTTTTGCTTACTCGGTTAATTATTGTGATCCGAAGTTCTAATTTAATTTGTTTACGTTCGGTCAGCGTTATTGTTGTTCTTCGTAATAAAATAAGACGTGTTTATTAGTTGATTTAGCTATCCCAAAAACCTGGTTACCTAAGCTGCGTCAGTGACTATTATCTGTTTGTATAACAAAACGTGTTGAAAAGTTCCCAAAATTAGTTCACCATAAATTAAAATTTCTTTACCTAAAATAATGTTGACGTTAGCGTCAACACCGAGCTTTCCTCATATCATAGTTATTTCATTCATTAGTTCGAATTTTAAACAGTCGTTCAGTGGTCGCTTGTTAGTTTCATTGGTTCGATTTTTGGGTAAATCGAGCCCGACCGAGATTCGAGCCAATTAGCTATGTTGATTCGGGCACTTGTAAATTCGACCGAGGCTGTAAAAGTCCGAATTTAAATTCGTCGGTAAATCAAAGCACGACGGCCATTAGGCACTCTAAATAAAACCGGGCCGAAAAATCAGTTAAGTCGGCTACCTAGTCGGTTTTCCCGAAATCTGCCGGGCATAAAATTAACGGACGCGAGCGTCATCGCCGAAAAACCGATTGTTTTCCGCCTTTTTATTCCTTTCCTGTGGTCGTTAGCCTTTTCGAGGGTGATAAGTTTCCCCCGCAGCGTCCTATCATTACCTTTGCTTAATTGCATTCCGTACACATTTCCCCGGTTTTTCCTGCTGGAGATTTATGCCGGCGGCGAGGGCGGCCAGAAATTAAAATATTCCAGATTATCCGACGGGTTTTTGTTTGAAACTGAAGCACGTACCCACCTATCTAGATACACTATTATAGCGGATGCAGTTATTATTTTTCACGTTCGGGGTGATTCGAAAATCGCCGCGATATAAAAATAAAAGGAGGTGCGAGAGGCGTTGATTTATTTCACGTAAAACCTCACGGAATTCTCCGGGAATCTCATATCGCCGGGCATGTTAAGTGTCGGGAGTTTAGTAGACACGACAACGAATTCTTCGGGTATTCCGAGATCGGTGCACGGCGTACACCGAAACTCCATGAAATATTAGGTGGATGCACGTCAGGTCGGGCCACACGAGAAATAAATCTCTTCCATGATTCCCGAACCGGAATTTTCTAACGATATTTCTTATGGGCATTCTAAACAAATTAGTTATGTCCGCATCATGCGGCGCACTTATACCAGGAAGGAAATAACCCGCCGAGCGTGACGTACTCAAACTCTTATTCCGAGAAAAATGTTACTTAATTTTTAAGCATCACTTTAGTATACAGACCGTTTCTACAGAGTCGCAGTATGGTACAAACATAAGAGCGAAAGAAAGGCAATATATTTCTCGTTGGCTAAACAGAGAAAGAACTTTTGCGACGTTGCTAGCTCGCGAAAAATCACAGCCATCGCCACACTCTACCAGATCATTCGCTGTATAGCCTCCGATGGGATTATTTGGAATGGGTGGCAACGTTGCAAAACTTCCTTCTATGTCATACTAACGAACTACTATTAGTTTCTCTTTCGATTTGGTTGATTTCGGACCCTGCATTTCAATAGAATAGGTCCGTATATTCATATTTATAGAATGCTGTGCAGTTCAAGGTAGTTCCCCTGAAGCTCCTCATGTATTAAATATTTTTTCATTATCATCATGCAGTTATGAACTATTGTTGAGAGTGTAAAAAATTTAAACCAAACAAGGTTACCAAAACTAAACAAATACGTATCTCATTAAATAGTGTTTACATTAAGCACCAAAATTTGGAGCTAATTACAGTTTTTTCTTTCTAATTTACCATTTACCCGTAACCCTCTATGCGGTAGGCGTAAAAGGAGCAGAAGTATCCGTCCATAACATATTTTTTATTCTGTTAATTAGTTTTTTTTACAAGACGAATCAATTTTTTTCAAAAAGTGAAACAGTGTTTCTTAGATCGATAGAATTTGTTTCAATCGTCAAATAATTTCATTGAAGTAGTAATATTGATATATGAGAAACATCAATTATACTCAATATATATAATCAATAATCAATAATTATAGTATACCCGCCATAATGTGTATCAAAATTTATCGTAAAATTAAGGCATCATAACATACAGATAAATAGCGCACATCGGCAGTTAATCTCTTTACAGAGAAATGGGTCATTTCGTAAATTCTTCCTTTTCGTATCTTATCGTGGGTAAAACATGGCGTCATTTACACATATTGACGATTAAATGAAACTACAAAATGTCTATATTTTTTGTAGTTTATCATTTTACTACTCTCTGTACCTTAAAATGGTAATATTATTTAAAGCACATCAGTTTATATATGGCAGAATTAAATAAAACGTTGTAATACACTCGCGGATACAATGCACGTTTAACTTGCGTATTAAACATATCGCTCGTTAAACGTTCATTTTATCCGCTTGTGTAATAAATAACTATTAAAGCAAGCATTAATTTTTGGCTAAGTTGTTAATTACGCATTAAAAGATAATATGAAAACAACATTTTTATGATAGTACTTTAAAATACGCAATTTAAAACAAAACATGTACACAATGATACCTCATTATGCATTTTAAATACAATTCTTGCATCAAATTTCTATAATTAAGGAATAATACTTTCCATCATATGAACTAACAAACCCATCTCTAGTCTCTTGTCTTGTGGTTTCACAGTTGGATTTGTAGTAACAAATCTAGCACATCGGTAATTAACTCCTGTAGGCACTCGAGCTTACCACACTTTATCGGTGTGGTTTAATACAGCCAAAATAATGAGGGTTCGATTTTATTACAGCCTAAGAGAGCCAATGTATAAATTCGCCCCTTCCCTTAGTTTAGACGAGTAGATTATAACCGATCCATGGGTTTTTAATAGAAAGGTCGATACAGTTGTAACGTTATTAATTCTTACAATTTGATGTCAGATTTGTTAGTGAAATCACTACTTCATTAAGTTTAAATAATTTTTTATTTATTAACAATGAAATAAACTAAGCCTGAGAAAGACCATATTAAATTTACAGTAATTCAGGGAGTGATAAGGAGATATGTAAAAATAAAGAGGTTAAAATCTTGGTTGAATGCATCTTGTAAAATGAGTGAGACTTACTCAACCACTATTCTTAAATTATTATGGCTACTGAATATCTATTTCCATAAACAAGGCCACCAACTGTAATAGTCCAAATCTCTTCGTATCAAGAAATTAAATAGACGAAGTTAGAGTCTTGTTAGAAGTCTGAGTCTTTCGATTTCAGTCCATCGATGTCAATCCTAAGGATGATTTGGTTTGATGCTCATTTGGACTCTTAGCAGTACGAGATGGTCGGGAAAATGGTGACCTTAGTTCGCAAAATTCGAGAATATTTTCAGCTTTTAACTTTTATCAGCGAAAGATAAGCTATCCACGCTGTAATATTGCTACTACTAGTACTAATAATGTGTTACTAATAATATTACTAATACGTCCAGGTCGGAAAATGCACGATCTAAAATCGCGAAGGTCGGAAAATTCTCTGTTTAATGGCTTACGTGAGGATTGGAGCGGTTTTCCACTATCGGTGGTCACAGTTCAAACATATGCATATAACTATCCTTAACACTAATTTTCTTATATTTCCCCCGGTCCGATTCAATTTTTAACTGTTTCTTTCTTTTTTTTCTTTTCTTGCCTCCTCTTTATCTCCTCAACGCTATATCAGTTTTTACTTATTTTTCTTGAATCCTTCTCTTGTATTGATACTATTGCTAGTCTTTTGCTATTTGGTTCTCGTCGTAGTCCGTTGTCTTCTTTATTCACTGCTTTCTTGGTGCGTTCAGTTTTCTTATTGTTTTCCTCGCCCTGTCCCAGATTTTCGTCTCGATACTGATAATTACAAAATCCCTCCGTAACTAATCAATCCTCATGTACTGTGGTGTGTCCATTATCCTCCTTATTGCCTTGTTCCGAATCCGCTCTAATTGACTGCTGTTGGGTTTGATTCGCGAGTGTTTAAACCCCCAAACCAAGTTGAGTAAGGAAATTGTAACTGATGCCGACTAGTGACAACTTAATTAATTATTAGTTCTAGGTATAGAGTGTTTAGCAGACTCCTAACTGGGGTATATTGTAAAGTAGTTTTCTCTAATGTTTTAAAAGCAGTACGAGTCGGTAATGTGTAGTATATACCCTAGCGGTCAAAAGAATACACTTCGTTACAATTTGACAAACTTTTGTTAAATATTACAATGCTGTATGTTGGTTTTTCTCGAAAACGGTTAATTTTAGCACCTTTCATTCAGCTTCAGTTGCAAGGAATAACAAAAATCAGAAATAACAATAACATAATCCTACTAGTAGCATAAATATCAGGGGGTCAAGAATTTCTTACCAACGGCTCTCCAGATATGTCATCTCATCATATCAATTGTTGAACGCTGACGTCAACATTGTTTAAGGGAATTTTAAGTGAAGAAATCGTGATTTATTGTAACCGAATTTAGGGAACTTTTTACATAATTTAATCATTGAAATTAACACGCGTTGTTTTACAAAACAGAAAAACAAGTCATAATTAAGAGCGAGGATAGTTATGTAAAATATTATTAGATTGTTTCATCTTTCGTACACGAATCAATAACACTAGCGACCGTCTCACGTTACAAAGAGGAAACTAATTACGACCGAACGTGAGCCGGTCTAGTTCAAATCCCAATACTCAGCTGACTAAGCATAACACGACGTCTAGGTAACGTGATAACGAACGCTTGTCGAGAAGGTCAGTCTGGTGCAAGGTAACAAAGCAAATAATATCCCATTTAGCTAACGTAAAATAAGATGTATAAAAGCTCTGAAATTTGGGACAATAAATCAGTATATTTGTATGCTCAAAAACGACGTGTGTTGTTGGTCTTGATTTACGTCACCCCAACCTATGAGCTCTCACGTTACGCCCCGAGAGTTCTACGAGATCTTCAAGCTAAGAAACGTCAAACTTCGACATCTTCAAACCCGGATCTGCACGATACGCACTCAGATCCAACCCCGGAGAAGTACGTCACGCCCTCTCTCCAGTCAACTAGAACTTCAACTCCAAGAACTTCAAGAGATCACGTCACGCCCTGATCTCCACTCTACGAGACCGTCTTCAGCCTTACAACCTGGAGACAAGATTCATCTCCGCAGCCAACCACGAGCTTCGAGAGAGATCTATACAGTCCACTTCAACACAGGCCACTTCACACTTCGTTAACTAATTTAGGGAACTTTTTACCTAGTTTTAGTAAAAGTGCAGCATCGACTATTTGGCTAAAATTTTGTTTTTCCATTTCTAATATTTACTGTGTAATCCAAAATAATTTATAGATTGGTATTAATAGATATATTTTCGTAATCTCCTTACTTATCATTTTTAGACTAGAAGGAAAATCACTTTCAGGATATCTTTTTCTCAGGAATTACAAGGAATGAAAACATGGTATTTGTTTTTGTCCTACTCGCGTTCCTTTCAAAATTCGAAAGCGACTCGACGACGACAACTTTTTCACTTTTATAAAATATATAACTTGTTCGGTGTCGTATTGCCTTCCGTGTGATTTCTTCAGATCCGGGAGCGATTTTTTCCCTTCCAGCTCTTTCTTTTCCGAGTTCCGCTCCGCCACATTTTCAACGGTAATACGTGATACCGTTCGCCGTGGATAACGAGTCCGGAGATCTCTTTCATTCCTCTCCAGTCTCCTACTTTTAATGCGGGACGCTGCATACATCCAGCGATATAATACGCCTTAACCGGGGACCGCCCCTTATCCGTAACATTAACGGTGTGTCGGATACGTTCCGCAAAACCGAACCGCAGCCACTTTCGGCTCTCTTGTACTCCCTGGTCGCTAACTTCATCCCACGGGCTGTCGGCTGTGCAACATGTGCATTATCATTAGCGGACCTATTCAATTCCAAAGCCGATTACGGCCTGTTTAGGAATTTGTCCGTCCGCTTTTGCTCTCACGCTTCGCATCGATGTCTGATTTAATTCGGCGGATTTTCAATGTTCGCTTCGATTGCGACATCTCTATATATATAAAAATGAATTGTCGTTCGTTAGTCTCGCTAAAACTCGAGAATGGCTGGACCGGTTTTGCTAATTTTGATCTTGGAATATTTGTGGAAGTTCAGGAAAGGTTTAAGCGGTGAGAAACATAAATAATAACAAACGGGAATACTAAAAACGGTAAGTTTTGTAATTTTGGGGACAAATCTCCAACGCAACCAATCAAACAGGTGAAAGTATTGGTTGTCAAATTACTAAATGTCAAGACGATTATTAAAATCTATCATCAGTTTGTCAGTGCGCGATAACTATTGATTTTAAAATGCCAAGGAGAAGACGACCTGACTTAGGTCGTCGAAGTCAATCAAATGTGCGACGAGCTACCTCACGTGCAAATCGCACTGACGACCAGCGAGAGACAGACAGATAATGACAACATTCGTATTGGTATGACAGAATTGATAGTGAATCAACAGTGAATAATTATAGAGTAAATAGGGTTAGAATGGAACGAGTTCGGGCACATCAAACACAACAGCAGCGAGCACGACAAAATGAAATAGAGCAATGTTACTGCAGACCTGAAATGAGTAGCATTCCACTACGACCCCGGAAATAGATTATTGTGCCTACCAATCCGTAACGATTGGAGAAATGACAATCATTTGTCAATATTGTAACGCGTCTAAATACAGCTGTGAATATACTGGATTATGTTGTGCTGGTGGTAAACTTGCCACAGTTGTTCCCACCACAAGATCCATTACGCTCATTAGTTTCTGGGGTGGGAAATGACTTTGATGATTTCCCTGACTAAATTTAGAATTCGCTGACTTTTCCCTGATTTCCCGACTGTGTCGATACCCTGTCCTGGTCTGTGATATATTTTCTCAGCAATTAAAAACCACAGGCGCTTCCAACTTCGAATTTAGACTTCGTCTGGACTTCCCAACAAGTTTCTCATTAAAATGGGTCGGTGTGGAGGGGGACGTTTCCTCTTGTCATTTTCGGTTTTTGGAAATTTTCTCAAAATTTGCTTCAACATGCTTTTAAAAGTTTTAATATATATTCCACTTGTTCCATATGGGTAGAGTTCTGCCTTAAAACACTTTTGGCTAAATTTTCTCTATAAGGTACCTCATAATTACCATTTTTCAATTTTTGGCAAATTCTCAAAATCCACTGGTTTTTTTAATGCAATTTGAACCAAATTGAAGACAGCCAAAATGCACAACTTCATGAATCTGTAACCGAAACGTACGAAACAACGTACGTCAATTGAAATGCACGCTTTAGGACGAATTCATGGGTTTGTCTTGTAGCCAAAATCTAAAATTAGAGTAATTTATTGGCAATTGTCAACGAATCAATTAAGTAATCGCAAAGAGCAATTTTAAGAAGAATTTAAAAAAAGGGCACTTGTTGGCAGTTTAGTACTTTCAGTGACATTTCAGTGTTTCACATTAAATTTTTATGAAGGCTACCTAGTGTCTATCCGCTTAAACTCGACTCCTAACGAGTATTTAAAACAGCGGCGTTTAATTATTTATTACGATACCATCAAGCAGTGTCTGAGATTAGCTAGCCAGACAACTTCGCACAATAACATTCTCGCCGATGGCAAAGGGCGTGCCACTGAATGAGACAAAAGTACAATTCCCATAAAGCTAGCGGGAGCGAAGAGGGAAGATAGAGAGAGAGAAAGAGTCCTTTAAATCCGACCATCCGTGAAAGATAAACGATCTCAAAAATAAGATAATCCGGTTTTAATTAAATCTCTGGAATCCTTGATCGTGAAACACGTTCATTAGAACCTTCAATAAGCGACGGAGACGATAATGACGTTTCGAGTGGATGGTGCCATTTAATCGTTTAAAGTTTCATTTTGCAATTAGATTGTAATTGTTCTAGTAATTAGGATTTCCGGTGAGGGAGGAAGTTGTCGTCGTGAACGACGGAACCTTTTCGAAACTTCCAGATGTATTGGAGAGAGAGAGAGAGAGACAGAGAGAAAGAGTGAGAGAGAGAGAGAGAATGCTCGCCTTAGATGATCGATCCTCCTCTCCTAACCGCTGGGAACGGTGCGGTGAGGGGAACCGGCACACTAGGCTCCTTTTAATTGAACGACGTGTGTGACAAAATTACTCCTACAAATCAATGGTGGCTTCTTTCATTAGATTCTCGTGAACAACTTTTCCATTTTCGTTTATAATCAAATACTGTGTTTCATATGAACCGCAATTGTAGTGAATACCAAACACATTTTGAAGACAGATATTGTATTCTTTAATTAAGTATTTTATTTGTTACGTTGTTACGTAAAAGCTAACACTTATTGAAATATGGTGGTATAAGAGGGGCGTGCCCGGGGGTGTATGCCATCTCGGCACATTTTACGACACCTTGTCGGTCCATTTCTAATATACTCATTTCGGCACAACGGATCGAGCAGATACTCACTACAATAATCTCTCAATAACTCGGCATAAGTCTAAGGAGGTACCTTCTTGATAATGTGGTATTTTCGCAAATAATGGGAAAAATCTATGGGGGGCAAGGATCAACATATGGGCATCGCCCTATGTTGAGATGGGCACTGTAGAATGGTGTAATTTTATCGTTTACCTGCTTCTTGTGCCGAGATGGGAATCGCCGGTGCCGGGTCCGCAAAAATCTACCTTCTACCAATCTAGTTGTGTCTTTTTCAGGCTTCCGAGTATTGAATCGTAGTGCAATCAAAGTCGTTATTTTTAAATACCGATTAACATTCCCTAAATACTTTTTGTGATGTCAGTTATTTCCGCCTGATTAATTTAGTCCATTTATTGCCTTCCGATAGCAAAAAATCGTACCATTAAATATTGATGGGTTTGGTTTCACAATAAGTTCATGTCAAGATGAGTGAAGATAGAGAATCACTTATTTTTTATTGGTAGTGTATAGACGGGTTTGATAGTTGGGAAATTATAGACATGTCATATGATATGATATAGGGATTGATAGGGATATGGATATCTAGCGATACATAATTTTTTTAACAGAAATATTATTAAAGTATTGAAATGACGTTTCTATGTAAAACCTATTTTTTTAATTTTATAACAAGTTCAGGTTGCTTCGTCCCTTTCGGAGTGATACTACCATTTTGTGACTGACTCGTTTAATAACCATGCAAATAACTAAACTGGAGTTCCGGTCCAATGGGACGTCCGTTAGGAATCTTGCAATTTTTAACTTTCTGTTTATACAATAAGATTATCCAAAGTGTGCGGTCGAAATCCCCTTAAGAGGAGTCAAAAACGTGGTCAGAATTTACGGGATCGCACTTCCAACACAAACTATTGAATATGCATCGGCCGGTCGGTCTGAGTGAAATTTATTCGAGATAATCCCTCGGGTTTCGCGTTCCAGTGGAAAGTTCCCGTTTTAATGGACAAGTTGCGGCTCTCCCGAAATAAACTCTAATAGCCGTCGACTTAATTAAGAAATCTATTTGTGCGCGCGCTTGTAGGTGTTCGCGAGCTGTAAACATCCCTCTGTACGTATCAAGTAATTCGAAGTGATAGCGATCCCGTTCCGTCCGTATTAGGGGAGTTAATTCGATGGATGTGTGTGTATGTGTATTAAGACTGCATTCTCCCCTTCGGTCCCCATCTTTCTCTCTCTCTCCCTCACTGCTGGAGAGACGCCCGGAATTGTGTTCGGGCCCTGGAAAGTTTAACTGTTTACTGGTACGTGAAGCTTGAGATAGAGAGCCCAGGCACACCAACCGCTAACGGACGACTTCAACAACTCCACCGCAAACGAGTTACCGCCCCAGCCCTAAAACGGCGTGATATGAAGATTGATAACTCCGGTTATAAAGTTCTGTTGTGGATTTCGGTTGTTCCGCATAGTTTGAGCGGCGAGGGGACGGAATTTGTCACTTCGCTTCCACACTGATATACGACTCTTGCCCTATTTTTAGGACGAGGGATACGTGCATATACAGGCGCATATACGGGGGTGCAAACGGTTTCGGGGTGAAAGTGGACAGTGTTTTATTATTAAATGCGCTAATTTGGCTAAGCGCAGTTAATCATTTAGAACAATGCACCGTCAATCGTAGACAAGCAAAGTGGGTAATCCCACAGCCAAATCCAAGCTAAACTCCAAGTTATCTCTTTGTATCCAGATAAACTAAAATTAACAGTAGTAGCCCCCATATATAAAAATAGGAAAATTAACCATACAGAAAGTTACAGACCAATTTACACCAAAGAAAAACACCAAGTCTTAACCAACTGCTTTATTTAAAGAAGCCATCTTCAGGCTCGCACTACATGAATGAGGAGCATTAGAAAACAGAAGGTAAGTACCCTACAAAGCAATACTCACCACAATTTGTTTTTAGGGCTTCTGTTGCTCGAAATATGCGGCGTCACACACACCAAAACAATAACGTCGACACACACAGTTAAAAATTAAATAGAAATTGACACACATCGAACAGGAATGTTAACTACATAAATTTCTTTCAGGACATGGGTACAGCTCTAAAGGAGTGAGCTTCCTCATTCTAGAGAGGTTGGAGAGTAACTACGAACGCAGTCAATCTTCAAGGATTAAGATTGTGGCCCCCTTGACATTCTAGAAAGATCTCGAATGTCGGAACGAATAAGGGGGGGGGGGGGGGGCATTTGAAGAAGACCTGCGCAAATTCCAAAGTTGGCGGGAGTAAGTAAAACACAGAAACAAGCTTATTCACGGGTTAAACAGAAGGTGACGAAACAACGGTCTAACCTTAAAAAGTGTTAAGGATTGAACGTTTGCTAAGATAGGTTAGGTCATTTACACAAGTCTTAAATATTTCAAGGGTCTCCAGGACGTGTAAAAATTGTACGTCCTCCTTCAAATCGCAGGTATGGTGTAATTTCTAATGCTCCTCATTCATGTAGTGCGAGCCTGAAGATGGCTTCTATGAAGCCGAAACCGGTCCCTCATCTTTAAATAAAGTAGTTGGTTAAGACTTGGTGTTTTCTTTTGGTTTAAATTGCCATGGCCAACTTTGAGAAGCTGGACAACCTTGGGTCGTTACAGACCTATTGCCATTTTGAATAATGTTGCTAAAATATTTCAAACAATATACCTAGATGCGACTTAAATCGGTTTCTTACGAATTGCATTTGATACTTCAAAATAATGCTTTAACGCATTATAAGGATTAATCTTATACTGTGCCCTTCGATAATAAATTTAGAAAGCCATTTATTACCGTTATTATTTATGATGTTGGTACAAGTGGGAAAATTCTTATACTTTTCTTTGTCTTGACGATATTTTAAATGTTGAATTTGTGTATCTCCATCCATTACACCTATTTGTACCTACGAAGATTCCTATAATTGTCGGTAATATGTGTTATAGAATATACAACACTGCGCTTTGGAGTGGGGAGGCTGAGGGGCCAGACGACGTGCAAGAGACACGTTATCCTACAACGCTTGAATTTACCACCCAACGCGCCAAAAGTCGTTTTCACATCAAAAATTATAATAAACAAAATCATTAAAAAACAATCCCAAACATAGCATCATTTGTACGTTAACACACTTCAAAGATAAAACTCAAAACCCGCGCTCAACGAGAACAATAATATTATTACGGTTATAACAAATGAAACCAGTTAGCATCGCGTAATATTCCGGCACGAGTTTCGCTCCGAAAATTGTTAATTTGAACTTAAGTTCTCGTTCGGCGTTTACACGTTCATCGCATTCACGTGCACCGTAAATCCAACGTCATGCAAATTTACTTCGAAAACGGAAGAATTAACTTTAGAACTTTAACTGACGGCGCTCGAAAATTATTTTGCATTTGTCACAGTAATGATATATTCGCGCGGCGCTAATTACTTCGAAGTTTCTCTGTTAACTGCATGAACGTTGAATATTGAATATATGTAGTATGCATCGCTTCGGGTAATTGATCTTGGGGTAATTAACGAGGTACGCCGCGTGATTAAACTGAAATAGAGAATAATTGTTACGGTAATGCAAATAGATCTTTTTGTTATTTTTGGCGTGATATACATCTTATAAAGAGCGAGAGCGAGAACAATAGAGAGAGATCGACCTTGGCGTTTGCCTTGTGACCAATCTATCTCTCTTCCACTACAGTGTCCGAGTGAAAGAGAGACCGGCAACCAATGTGAGCCATGCGGGAGTGAGATGACGCATCCATCTCCCTTCCACTCCGTCGGCGGCGACGGCGACAGCACACAGCTGGACGTTAGCTGTATTGCCGACTATTATTTATAAATTTATCTAAATATTTGCTGTGCATGTTAATTCGATGTATTTATCCCCCTCGAACTTGATCGACGATCATAGTAGATCTTAGAAATTTACTTTAACGGTAATATCTAAATCCGACATTATTCAGATTATTCCTCAACGTTTAATATAAGCGGAATGATTCCCGCAGAAAGTTAATTATTGGCTGACGTTATTTGCTAAGAATTTAATCCAGAAATATTGGAATTCCTAAATTAGGCGAAAACGAAACGGCCAAATTCATTTCCCCGAAAACAATTCATTCCCAACCTACAGAATAATTTCCATCAGTCATTCTCACCGAGGAAGGGAAAGTATAAGAGGGGGGAAGCAGGGGGAGGGTGGTGCTGCTCGAGAGGAAAAAAGGAATTCGGAGAGAAAATGTGCAAAACACAATGCTGGGTATTTAATTCGTTATCCCGAAAGTATTAAGATTTCATCAGTAAAAGGAATCTTCGTCTGACTGTGAAGACATCTGTAGTAGATCGATTGTCTCGATAGGATCTGGGGGATGCGAATATTTCCTCCAAATAACGATTCCTTCAGTCGGTAATAAGAAATAAATTACCCCCGAAATGGGGTATAGGCTTTAGATGATGAGTCGCAGATAAGGGGGAGAGGGGAGGTAAAAAGTCGTTATTCTTTCTCGGAGATTTCATATCAGGAAATTGCGTGAAAGAGGAAAACCAATTGTATACAAAATTTTAGGTTACGCGACACTATTCGAGATTACACAAATCCCATTTATAATACTTACTTGAAATATTACTTATGTGTACCTGATACGGAAGGTATCTTCTGCCCGGGAGATCCTTTCGAGACAACGCTTAAATAGTCGAGTCAACATGTACCATTTTTGAAAACTTTTTTGTATAGTCTCCGAAAATTATGATCATGGTGTCATTCGATTCGTAATGTCATGATGAAAGTTTAAGGAAAAGTCCCAAAAGGCGAAAAAAATAATTTTTTTGTTGACTTTCTCGTATTGTTTAATTTTCAATTGTTAATAAAATAGTGGAAAATCATAACTCTACAATTCTTGCAACGGTGATCTATTTGTAAGCCTACTAAGAATAACTTGAGTAAGTGAAGAAAATCCCAGGGTTTTAGTTCAATAATTATCGGGGTTTTTATGTTAACATTCAGTGTAGAAAAATTTGTTAAATAACAAATGCATAATTCATGGAGATATTGGGATAAAAATTTTTTAACCCCGGATTGTTGTTAATTGATATATCCCTATAGTACATGAATTTTTTTATTCCTTGATATTCATATTTAATATGTTAAAATATTTTTTTTATTGTGTCAGAGTCAGGCAACGCGCGCTGAAGCCAGACTAGCCGTTTTTGGCTCTATTTTCAGGACTATGTAAAAATTATAAATATTGTAGGTACAGTTTCGGGAGATGGAACTTTTTTTCGGCAAATTTACTGATCTTTTCAGATCTCTTTTAACATTTTTCGAGATATTAAAAAAACAAAAGCCAGACTTTTTTTTACTTAATTGTTTATAACTTTTGCAATTTTTTGAGCGCCTTTTGGGACCTTTCCTTAAACTTTCTACGTGACATTACGAATCGAATGACACCATGATCATAATTTTCTGAGACTATACAAAAAAGTTTTCAAAAATGGTACATATTGACTAGACTATAAGGGAAACGTTCTCCTTTCCCTTGTACTCCGAGGTTTATCTACTGTAACGGAATAGGATGTTCGACATATTCCACAAAATAAAATTAAACCCTCGTGAAATATGGCGGTTCCCTTAACCGCATCATTTCTCAAATGGTCTGCGGCTTTCTCTGAAAAACGTAGCCAAAGGTCGGCGGCCAATGTTTGAATGTTAAATCATGGAGAAAATATTTATATGTATACGGAAGGTTATTATTGTGCCACTTTTATTTCCCTTGAGTTTTGTCAGGCACGTCAGTTATATTTTTTTCTTTGACCGAAAAAGTATTCCAAAAGTAATTCAATTTCAGGTATGCTTATTTAACATTGGGTAAATATAGATGTAGCTCAAAGTGAACATATATACCGTTTCGTTAATAATGTATTGAGATCTAACGTTCATATTTAAAGTATTGGCAACCAAACAAATAACCTACTTTAACCAAAATGTAAAAAAGTCACTGTCAAGTCATTCTGACATTTATAGGGTACTGAGACGCAAGTAGCTTTGACTTGATCACAAAGCTTATTAATTATTATCTCATAAAAACGATTTCTTCCACTTGTTGAATAAAACATTGTATGCCACTCCCGTGTTATGTTTCCTAAGTCACTTGAGAATTTATCCCACTCGACCTGACGGCCTCGTGGTATTAATCTTATTTTCAGCATAAAACACTAGTACCATAAATAACTGTTAAATATGAACGTGACTTATAATTCATAACTCACTAGTGTGTTATTTGATAGTTTACTTGTCTAAAATGACATTAATAATGACAGTCATTACTCTAATGTGTTGGATAAAAGTATGTTCTGTGTTTTTGTCTGGGCCGAAGGTTTTCCTCGTCCGGAACGCTCGTCCTCCCCCAACGCCAATCCAAACAAGAATTTAACCTATTCGGATGGCGTTCGGGGGAGGCTTAAATTCGTAGGACAGAACAAACAGGAACTGCTTAAATTACAACAGGTACAGATGCGGTGCAACCGCACAGATGTGCGGGACCGACACCGTAAATCATGCGATGTTTGTTGAAGCTAAAGCTGTTTGTAATGAATTTATGATACAGTAAATTCGCGTGATTTAAAATGTCCTGGTCGGCCTGGCATTGGGCGAGCATTCGATGGGTCCGCATTGATTAACATCGAACTGGAATTTCGGATCCACCGCCAAATGAACATCGGATAAAATATGTATAAACTGTTGTAGCACAAATATCGATAGGGATATATAAGTGACCGTATAGTTCATTCTCAACTAGATCGTCGATGTCATGAACTGCCTAATTTCATTTCTTTTAGAATTTAGATTCTTATTTTCATCATGTTCAGCATTTCAAAGTGGACGATTTAACAGTGATAATTCGGTTACAAAATGTAAGATGATGCCACAAAATCACGAAATGGAGACTGCGCAAAATATAGGAAAATGAAATTAGAGTAAATCCTCAATTTTACAAAAGGTAGTCATGGAGTTCTTGGTTAATTTCCTTGTACAAGATGCTAAGTGAACTAATTATAAAAAATTGTTCTCAAATAACAGAGGTAAATGACTGAAATGTTAGTAGTGTAGATACATAGGTACTTATTGATTATTTAGATGATATTTTTATGAGACATTATATGATATATAGTTATGCCATATGTATTAAAATATTGTTGGTTTTTGAATTTTGTAAAACTTAGAGGGGCTGTTTCCTATTAAACTGAAGTGGAGTTACAGATATATCACATACAGATAAATGAGTAGGTGTATTTCAATGTTTATCATTTTATTCATTAATTGAAATATTAATTATTTCAATAGCAAGTAAACTTTGATAAGAATCCTTAAGATGAATTAATAATAAAAATTTCAATGTTCATTTCAAATGTTGTTATAACACTTTTAAGTGACAACAGCGCGAAATGAACTGAATGCCAAAGACAAATAATGCACATTATGTGAAATATTTTAAACACTACCCCTTTCGCGGCCAAGGAAATGTAAAAATAGACCATAGCATACTAAATATATCTACCTGCCACTAACCCCAGGATAACAATAACGAGGGTAGCTTTACCTAAATCTTCGAAGAAAAACTTATCTATTACATTTTACCCAAACAATAAAATATAGGCAGTTTTAAACTTGAAATATGCACAATAAGGCTTGAAATTTAACAAAAAGGCACATATAGGCAGGTTTTTTAGTAAAGGCAAAAAGGCCGAAAATTGATGAAAAAGGCAAAAAAGGCAAAGAATGGCAATTTGCCTAAATTACGGGCTCTATTGATTAGTGTTTAATAAAAGGGCTAATAATGGTTAATAAAAATACTATTTTTTCTCATAGCTTAAGAAATAATTGTTTATCACAGTAACCAGTATAATACTTTTGTAAAAATTTACATTAAAAAAATTTCTCGAATTTTCTCGAAATTCATTCGAAATTTTACAAATTCTTAAATTTTACACCAAATTTATACAATGCCCAGACAGCACATAACGTTTTAAAGACATCCATTTTAAGCCTTTTTTATGCCTGGACGCCTCAAGACATAAGAAGTATATCTATAAGACGTCCATATCCGGAAGTATCTAAGAGGTCCAAGGCCGGACGTCCTAAAGAAGTCTAATTTACGTCGATTTTTAGCCTGACCTTTTTATGCCTAAAGTGGACGTCTTTAGGACGTCCAATTCTGGATGTCTCTAAGATGTTCAAAAGCTGACGTCGTAATGACGTCCAATTTATGTCGTTTTGATGCCTGACCTTCTATATGCCTGAAGTGGACCACTTTAGGCGGTCCAGTTTTGGATTTCTCGAAGATGTTAAAAGGCGGACGCCTTAAACAAATCTGATTTACATCAATTTTATGCCTGATCTTTTTATGCCTGAAGTAGACTTCTTTAGGACGTCCAGTTCTGGATGTCTCTAAAATGTTCGAAAGCGGACGTCTTAATGACGTCTAATTTACGTCACTTTTATGCCTAATCTTTTATATGCCTAAAGTGGACCTATTTAGGACGTCTATTTTTGGATGTCTCTAAGATATTAAGAGGCGCACATCTTAATGAGTTCCAGTTTATCTAGATTTCATGCCTTGTCTCCTTTATGCCTGAAGTGGACCTCTTTAGGACGTCCATTTTTTGATAATTAATAATTAATAACGTCTAATTTACGTCAATTTTGTGCCTGCCCTTTTTTATGCCAGAAGTGGACGTCTTTATGACGTCCAATACTAGATGTCTCTAAGACGTTCAAAATCTGACGTCTTCATGAGGACCAATATATGTCGTTTTCATGCCTGACCCTATTTATGCCTGCCGTATTAGAGACGTCTTAAAGGCGTAGTTTTGTATAAAAAATGTCTCAAAATAGACGTCTTTTGGACTCATTGCCGATTTGCGAACATATTTTTAATGCCTTGAAGGCATCTTTGAGACGTACCGTTTTGTGGCAAATAACATGAAATAGACATAAAATGGACATTTAAAGACGCCACTAAGAAATTAGAGGATATCTTTACGACGTCTTACAGACGTGAAAAGGGCGTCCTTATGACGTCTTGAAGACGAAAAATGGACGTCGTAAAGTTGTCCTTCTAATGCCTTGAAGGCATCTTTGACTCGTACCGTTTTGTAACACATAACATGAAATGGTCATAAAATGGACACTTTAATGGCGTTCTTCGGACGTCACAGGACATCTTTGAGATGAGGCAAATGCCTAATGGTGATGTCTATCAGACGTCTTAAAGACGTCTTTGTGCTGTCTGGGTGACTGTGACCGTTCTAATAAATATTTTTTAATTTTGAAAAAAGCTCATGAAAGTTTCTTCCTTCTTATATATGCTGAGCCAGTTTTGTTAAAATAGAAAAGTATAAAAAAATTTTAAACAATTTTGAAAATTTTCAATATTTTTCGATTTTTCTGGATTGCAAAATTATTTTCCAAAATGTAATAAACCGATCGAAACGAAATTTACAGGATTCTTTTATTATAACCAAGATTTTCTACCTGTGATATGGAATTCCTAGCTCTATTTTAAAGTGCCTAAAATAATAAATTAAAAAACCACCTTTTTGGGCCAATTTTGTTTTGTTTATTGCTATTTTGCCAAACCGATAATAAATATATAAATTTCTATCCTATGCCGTATTATGTAGAAAGCGATTCTGCAATTTTTTTCTTTCTTCAACTTTCTTCTAAATTCGATACTTAAAAAGTTAGAAGCAAAACAAGTGGGGAAAAACGCGTATTTTGCGCTAATATATTTTAAGGCCCAAAGAGTCCCTACATAAAGCAGTGTGTATTTTATCTTATTTAATGAAGATTTTAGTTAAAACTGATAGCGAAGTTGACGAGCAAGATGAAGCGAAAGAGGCAATGAGGCTGAAAGCACAGTGAAAAAAGAAGAAACCTTTAACACAGAAAGTTAAACGCAGAAAATAATTAAGAATACATTAGGTAACACTAGAAATTGGGTATATAATAATATCATTTCATGGGGAAATATAAGTTCACTGTTCCTAGTAACAAAAAAGAAATAAAATTTCATTATTGATGCTATTAAAACAAATTCAAGTCCAATTTATATTTGAATTTGGTGTATGTGCCTTTGGTTTGCTGAACTCAAATATTTGTTTATAATACTAGTACCAAATAGTACCAAATACTAGTACCAAATAAGATGGGATATCATAGGTCTATCTGAAATCAGACGCAGAGGCGAAATTTGTATGACACTGAAATCCGGCAACACACTCTTTTACAAAGGCCCAGAAAATGATAGCCAACGTGGAGTAGGCTTCATAATCAACAAAAAATTAGCACCTTACATAGTAAAATTCGACAATGAGTCAGATAGGACTGCATCAATTACCATGCAGCTCTCGAAGAGGTATAAATTAAAAGTGATTCAGTGCTATGCCCCGACGCCTGGACACACAGATGACGAAATGGAGGTCTTCTATAATCAATTATCAGAACACATCAATAAAGAACACACTTCCGAAACCCTAGTCATAGGAGATTTTAACTTAAAACTAGGAAAAAGGGAAGAAGAAGATGAAGAATTCGTGGGGAATTTCAGCTATGATGATAGAAACGAGAGAGGCTAGAACCTTCTAGAATTTATAACATCACATCGATTATACTCAATGAACTCCTTCTTTGACACAAAAGAACAAAGAAAATGGACATGGTTAAGCCCAGACTCAAGAACTAAAAATGAAATAGACTACATCTTATCCAGTAACAAACAAATAGTCAAGGACGTTACAGCTTTAAATTGTTTTAACATAGGTAGAGATCATAGGCTACTAAGAGCTAAAATTACTATAAAAGATAAAAGGAACAGGAAAGTATTTAAAAAACAAGTAACAAAAATTGACAAACAAAAACTGAAACAAAACTCTATACAGTATCAAATAGAAATTAATAAACAATTAGATATTGCAAACAACACTTGGAAAACTAAAGACTTAAATGAAATGAATGGCACCATCACAAAAACTGTGAAAGATGCTGGAGATAAATGGGCAAAAAGAGAGATTGATAAGAGAAGTGTCTTAAGTGATAAAACTAAAAATAAAATAGAAGAAAAAAGACAACTGTTCAGGGAAGGAAATTATGAGGATTTCCGACAAATGGCAAAACACACCAGACAACTTATAAGGAAAGACTTACAAAAACACTACGAATCTGAAGTAGAAAAGCTAATAGAAAACAACAAAGGAATCAAATGTCTTAGAAAAATTGGACAACGCCAAATAATATCTATTAAAAACAGCAATGGAGAGGAAATAAGAAATCTATACACGATATTGAAATAAACTGAAGTTTTCTACACTGACTTATATGACACAAAAGTAAGACCAGAGGATGTTACTATCAATGATAAAATAAAAATACTTAATGTTGGTTCGGAAGACATGCCAGATATAACAACGGAAGAAATAAGGCACGCCTTACATCAAATGAAGAAGAACAAAGCACCAGGTCAAGATGGAATAACAATAAAAATAATACTTGAAGGAGGAACGGAAATCCAAACAAAACTTTGCGATCTATTCAACACTTGTTTAGAGAAAGGAGAAGTCCCAGAGAGCTCGAATAATGCGATTGTTGTATTACTCTATAAAAAAGGCGATCAAGCAAACCTAAATAATTACAGACCTATAAGCCTTCTTTCCCAGATATATAAACTTTTCACAAAAATCATTACAAATCGTATATCCAGAAAACTTGATGAATACCAGCCCGTAGAGCAGGCCGGCTACAGAAAAAATTATAGCACCCATGATCATTTACTTACTATGAGAATATTGATAGAGAAGTCCGTTGAATACAACCTAGAAATGAACCTCGCTTTCATTGACTATCAAAAAGCCTTTGATACAGTAGAACATTGGTCAATCATGAGATCATTGAAAAATATTAGAATAGACCACCGCTATATATTATTGTTGGAAAATATCTATAAAAAGGCTACGTCTACCATCCGGTTACACGAAAATACCAAACCTATTCGTATAAAAAGAGGTATCCGTCAAGGTGATACCTTGTCACCAAAGTTATTTACGGCTGCTTTGGAGGATGTCTTCAGGCAGCTTCAATGGCGGGATGACAAGGGCATCGATATTAATGGAAGGAGATTAAACAACCTGAGGTTCGCGGATGATATCGTTCTCATAGCAGAAACACCAGAACAACTCCAAACTATGATCTCCGAATTAGAAGATGCATTATCAAGAATTGGATTGAAAATGAATCTAGATAAGACCAAAGTTATGTGTACCAAGCGACCAAATCTCAAAGTAAAGGTAAAAAATAACGAAATAGAAGTGGTAGATGACTATATATATATCTGGGACACAAAATAACCTTAGGCAGAGACAATCAAAAAGCTGAAATTTATAGAAGAAGAAGATTGGCATGGGCTGCGTTCAGCAAATTGAGTAATACGCTAAAGAACAAAAAAATACCAATATACCTCCGCTCTCGAGTGTTCGATCAGTGTGTTTTGCCGGTTTAGACATATGGATCACAAACATGGACATTAACTAAGCAGCCCATGAATAAACTCAAAACCACTCAAAGAGCCATGGAGCGCCAGATGTTGGGTATATCATTGAAAGATCATGTAAAGAACGAACGGGTCAGAAGCACAACGAAGGTGAAAGATGTTGCGGAGGCAGTAGCCGAGCTGAAGTGAGACTATGCGGGCCACGTTGCCAGATATACAGATGATAGATGGACATCGACAGTAATAAAGTGGAGACCCTATTTGGGAAAAAGATCAAGAGGTCCCCCACCAATGCGCTGAACGGACGACATAAAAGGAAGCGCAGGACTGATGTGGCATCGTAGAGCACAGAACCGAGCTGAATGGGAGAGTATGAGGGAAGCCTATGTTCAAAAATGGACCGAAAATGGCTAATGAGATGAGATGAGACTAGTACCAACTCATTTAGCACCTAAATACATAATATATGTACTATTACAACAAAGCTAACACCAAACAAATAATTCTGTCATAAATTGTTTTCCTCCCAAAAATTTGGTCCAGAACAATCGTTCTTATACCACTCAGAACTGACCAAAACTGTCCTTCCTTCTTATCTTAGCGGTCAATCTCTCTGGATAAAATGCCATGTCGATGATAATTTTATCAGTTTTGTTGTTAATCCTGGTGCTTTCTTGATCATTCACATGGAGTTTACTCAACCAATCTAAATCAGTGTGGAGAATAAGGGAATTGTCTTCATCATATAACATATCAAATTCATCTGAATTTCTGGCTCATTACAGTCTTTTTAGTGGCAGTATGCGTCAAGAGCCTTTAAAAGTGATAAAAGTGATTGAAATTAAAATTGAATATTCTCTATGAATTTTAGAAAAATGTAAAAGTTCAAGAGAAATTAGGGAAAACCTAAGGAAATCTAAATTACATTTTGTTGATGTCGAAGTCACTTGTACTTGCTATACGGTAGCCCTATTGCCTGAATACTGTACGAAAACGGTTCTCGGGTGATATACTTGTATTATACGAACAAATAGAGCCCATTAGACAACCTCACTCTCATCAGATTTACGCAAAACTTTTGAAATTTTTTCAGGAAAATCGTGTTATAAATATATTTCCTCATGCGATACATTTACATTTTCCTTCAAAGTTCTGAGTCGGTAGTTTTACCCAGTAAATATCGAACCGGGTTGTCGAAGTTCATAAATTCCCCGTAGGCGGACGATTGGTGGCAACCTCAAAAGATTTCTATTTCCCAAAATGCAAGCAGGCCGAATCTTAACACTCGGACATGATCTCCTCGACCTTATCCCTCCGCCCGTCCCTCTCCGGAATATTCTGTTCTGTTCAGTTCGGTGGATTATACGGCCCTTTCGCCAGCTTCATACATATTCAATTTAAATGGAAATGGCACTTTGCCTATGAATACAAACATTTTGCACGGCCGAAATTAGGTAAATAATCCGAAAGGGAAATATAATGGATTCGACGAATGTCCGACCGCTGTTAAATCGTTATAATGTTTTCAGATAATTAGGAGGTAACAATTAAAAAGCGATGCGGAAAATACGTTAATTTAATTTCGTCCTGATACACTGGGACTCTTGTGAATAGACTGTTTGCTTAAATTCTCAAAGGAACTCATAATACTCATTATTATTGTTCAATATTGTATTATTATTGAACTCTCGCCTTCGGCTCTTGCATGAAAGTTTGTTTCCATGAATAATGTAGTCCTGCAACATGGTTTTCATTATACCATCGTCTCTCCATTTGCCATTCATTCTTAGCAGTGACTCATTCGAAATGGTTATCCGATAGTACCGAATTGTTATTTGTGAAAATATTTCTTTTATGTATTATGAGTGAATTGGAGAGTAAACTGAAACCCATGGAAGATTTAAAAACCTCCTTGGAGCAATGCACTTCTTCCAAACTATGTCAATTTTGGAGCTACATTATTATTATTATTATTAAGGGCATAATTTCCCCATTAACAAATTTTCACATTAACGACAAAATTCAGAGAAAATCCCAAAATAAGAAATTATGTTTTCTTACCAGAAATAGTTTTGAGGCAACATAAATTAAGTGGGAAGATTCTAAAATCTACCGTTATTATTGTTAAAAGAATATTCTGTTAATGAAGCTAGAGTGGATTTATTGTAAATATTGGACACGGAAAAACAAGCTCAAACGGAAACGGAGAAAATGGGAAAAACTTTAAAAATAGAATTTCAAAATGCGCATTTTTCTGATTGCGATGTGTTTCGTAGCATCATCATCATCATCATCATCATCATCATCAATAAGCCTATTGTAATGTCCACTGCTGAACATAGGCCTCCCGCAAATTTTGCCACTCCTCCCTATTTTGTGCAGCCTGCATCCAGTTCATCCTAATTTTCTTAATGTCATCCGTCCATCTTGTTGGGGGTCGCCTTCTGCTTCGATATGCCTCTTGTCTTGGCCTCCACTCGATAATCTTCTTAGTCCATCGTTCATCTTTAATTCTCGCAACGTGCCCCGCCCAGTTCCATTTTAAAGAAGTTATTTTCTTTACTGCCTCTGTAACTCCTGTCCTTCGCCGTATTTCTCTATTAGGTATCCTATCTCTAAGCGAAATTCCCAGCATTGATCTTTCCATTGCTGCCTGTGTTGTTCTTATTTTATTAATAGACTTTTTGGTTAGTGTTAGGGTTTCGGCTCCGTACGTCATGATAGGCAGGACACATTGGTTATAAAGCTTACGCTTCAGACATATAGGAAGTTCAGACCTAAATGAATATCTGAGATTGCCAAATGCTGCCCATGCCAAGCCTATTCTCCTGAAAATTTCACAGGTCTGGTTATCTCGCCCTATGCGAATTTCATGACCTAAGTATTTATAGGACGTCACTTGCTGTATTTCAGTGTCACCTAAAGGTATGTTTCTAGATACTACTAGATTAGTCATAAATTGGGTCTTTGATATGTTGATTTTTAGCCCAATGTGACCTGATGCTTGGGAAAGCCTTTCAAGAGATGTTGTGGCTTTATCAGTACTATCTGAAATTAAAACTATATCATCGGCGAATCTGAGGTGGCTGAGATTTTCCCCATTGACATTTATACCCATATTCTCCCAATCTATCCGTTTGCACATATACTGTAGCAATGTAGTAAATAATTCAGGGGAGATTGTATCGCCCTGTCGAATTCCGCGATTTATATTAAATTTATCGGTATCGGCATGTAGTCTAACATGGGCTGTGGCAGTGTCATAAATGTTTTTCATGAGTGTTATATACCGATGATCGATACGACAGTCCGCTAGAGCCAGTAATAGCTCGTGCTGGTCCACAGTATCAAACGCCTTTTCATAATCTACAAAGGTAAGTACTAGTGGTTTGTTGTACTCTACACATTTTTCTATTAGGGATTTTATCACTTGTAGGTGATCGTTCGTGCCATAGCCAGACCGAAAACCAGCCTGCTCACAGGGTTGATAGCTGTCGAGTTTGTTGGTTAGCCTTTTTGTGATTATTGCCATGAATAGCTTGTATACGTGGGACAGCAAACTGATCGGTCGATAACTTCTCAGATATATAATTTCACCCTTCTTATGCATAATGATAATGACAGCATTTGTCCATTGGGAAGGTGTCGTACCCTTTAGAAGGCAACATGTTATTAATTAATATATTATTGAGGGATGATCCTCCTAACACTTTTTGATATTACTCACCCCGGCAAGGTTTTCCGGTTTGTATGAGTTTTAAAGGATCTCCACGTAATCCTCTGAGTATCTCGGTATAGCTGAAAATGGGGCTTGCGTTATTCTAAGCGTAATCTAATTCTTCTTTTGTAAATTGCTGGATACATAAGGGATTTGCTCCCCATCGAGAGCCGTTTACGACTCTCAGAATATTTATTCTCTTATCGGTTTTGTGTTAGACGCATTGGAAATAGACGTTTCATTTGAGGATGGAATTTGACTCTTGACACTCTTCATGAAAATAATGTTTCTGACCGCCTAAAGATAGCTCGATGACCTGTAAATTTTCGTCGCCAATTTAGGGTAAATTTAGATTTAAAAATGTGAAAAAAAAATTGATTTTGGTTTTTCAAAAAGGAGCTTAAAGGTGCAAAGGTCCGTTATCGAAACCCAGACAGCACAAAGACGTCTTTGAGACGTCTGAGATATCACCATTAGGCATTTGCGACATATTAAAGATGTCCTGTGACGTCCGAAGAACGTCGTTAAAGTGTCCATTTTATGTCCATATCATGTTATTTGTTACAAAACGGTACGTTTCAAAGATGCCTTAAAAGACAACTTTACGACGTCCATTTTTCGTCGTCAAGACGTCATAAGGACGCCTTCCTCAAGTCTGTAAGACGTCTTAAATATGCCACCTATTTTTTTTAGGAATTTCTTTAAAATGTTCATTTTACTTCAATTTGACGTTATTTGTCACAAAACGGTACGTCTTAAAGATGCCTTCAAGGCATTGAAAAGACAACTTTACGACTTTCATTTTTCGTCTTTAAGACGTCATAAGGACGCTTTCTTCACGTCTGTAAGACGCATTAAAGATATCCTCTAATTTCTTAGTGACGTCTTTAAAATGTTCATTTTATGTCCATTTCATGTTATTTGCCACAAAACGGTACGTCTTAAAGATGCCTTCAAAGCATTACAAAGATGTCCGCAAATCCGTAGTGAATCCAAAAGACGTCTGTTTTAAGATATTTTTTATACAAAACTACGACTTTAAGACGTCTCTGATACGGCAGGCATCAAGAAGGTCAGGCATGAAAACGACATAGATTGGACGTCATTAAGACGTCAGATTTTGAACGTCTTAGAGAAATCCAGAATGGGACGTCCTAAAGACGTCCACTTCTGGCATAAAAAAGGGCAGGCATAAAATTGACGTAAATTAGACGTCATTAAGACGTCTGTCGTTTAGTGTCTTATATCCAAAAATGAACGTCCTAAAGAGGTCCACTTCAGGCATAATGAAGGCAAGACATGAAATCTACATAAACTGGAACTCATTAAGATGTGCGCCTCTTAACATCTTAGAGACATCCAAGAATAGACGTACTAAAGAAGTCCACTTTAGCTATGTAAAAGATCAGGCATAAAAAGATGAGGCATAAAATTGACGTAAATCAGACGTCCATAAGGTGTCCGCCTTTTAACATCTTCGGGACATCCTAAACTGGACGGCCTAAAGAGGTCCACTTCTGGCATAAAAAAGGGCAGGCATAAAATTGACGTAAATTAGACGTCATTAAGACGTCTGTCTTTTAGTGTCTTATATACATCCAAAAATGAACGTCCTAAAGAGGTCCACTTCAGGCATAATGGAGACAAGGCATGAAATCTATATAAACTGGAACCCATTAAGATGTGCCCCTCTTAACATCTTAGAGACATCCAAAACTACACGTCCTAAATAAGTCCACTTTAGCCATGTAAAAGATCAGGCATAAAAAGATGGGGCATAAAATTGACGTAAATCAGACGTCCATAAGGTGTCCGCCTTTTAACATCTTCGGGACATCCAAAACTGGACGGCCTAAAGAGGTCCACTTCAGGCATAAAAAGGTCAGGCATCAAAACGACACAAATTGGACGTCATTACGACGTCAGCTTTTGAACATCTTAGAGATATCCACAATTGGACGTCATAAGGACGTTCATTTCTGGCATAAAAGAGAGCAGGCATTGAATTGACTTAAATCAGACGTCCTTAAGCCGTCCGCCTTTTAACATCTTCGGGACATCCAAAACTGGACCGCCTAAAGACGTCCACTTCAGGCATAAAAAGGTCAGGCTAAAAATTGACGTAAATTACACTTGTTTAGGACGTCCGGCCTTGGACGTCTTAGAGACTTCCGGATATGGACGTCTTATAGATGTACTTTTTATGTCTTTAGGTGTCCAGGCATAAAAAGGCTTAAAATGGATGTCTTTAAGACATTATGTGCTGCCAGGAAAATAATATTCATGCAAAATTTCATAGCAAAAGTTGTCTTCGTTTTCACGTACTCTGACCAACATGTTAATATCCATACATCTTCCAAGAATTGACCAAGAATATATAAATGTGGTAACCTAAACAAATTTAAGAATAGACCATAATTAAGTCGAACTATTTAAACTTGTTCACCGGACGTAAATTAATGTTGGAATCGTCGATTTATTACACTCACTACCCATTATTAGTAATACCTATGCGAATCGTATTAAATTACGTATGGAACAAGTTGCCGATTTCGTTCATAAAAGTTTTATTACGTAGTCCCGTGCGCCCTTTTTGTGCGACTGAGACGACGACGTCTTAAATTATCATTCTCTGCAGAAATACCTGTTTGTTACAGGTTAAGAATTTCATTAGTAAACGCTACGGGAGAGTCTTGATGCCGAGAACATCTGTCTGCTTTCGCTGAACTTCGATTTGGAGATTTTCACTTTGTTCAACTTCTAATAATGTACATTTGGATTTTCACTTCCTCCTTGAGTTGATATCTACGCGAAGTTTTAATTTAGCATGACGCTTCTATTTCTGAGAATACTACAACGTTATTATCAGTCGTAATTGAGCTAAAATGAAAGGTAAGAATAATACTGAAGTTGATATCTTGCGTTGATATCTATGCGAAATTTTAATTTAGATAGACCCATCTATTTCTGAGAATACTACGTTATTATCAGTTGTAATTGAGCTAAAATGAAAAGTAATAATAATACTGAATGCTTGCATTGAAATGTTGGAGATAGTAAATAATTTTACGATTTAATTATTTTAAATTAATCTCATTAATTTTTTTTTTATTTTAAATATAACTTTCATTTTTCAGGGGACTTGTTCATAGTAAATAGTAACACCGAGAACAATCTCAATTTACTCTGCAACAATGAATCTTACAGTTTTCAACAGTTGTCTCACCCTTCGGATCTCCACAAAGGAGTTCCAAATTGTGAATTTTATTTTAATAGCTATCACTCTCCATTCTTGGAAAAGTGATATCCTTGACATTGATACCTTTCCCAGTTTCCCTTTCTTTGTTTCAACCACTTAGAGGAAAATGTGTGTGTTTTAGAATCCACAATATTTATGTAAACTTTAACCAGTAGCAATTGGAACACTTAACAAAATCTGAAGTTACCGAGGACATTCCAAAAGAGCCCGTTGTCTCTATACAAAACCATGGGACTTATCTTCTTACTTATTCAGAAACGCACTGGTATTTTTAAAATGCAGGTGTTCAGTTGCCCAAGTGAAATCATATATGTGAATGTTATGGATATGTACAGATAATGAACTGGAGGGTCATTGGACCGCAAAATTTTTTTTACGACAGCGCCACTTCGTTTGTATTTTCTTCTTCTTCTAAGTGTAGGGGGTTGATTCGGGGTGGATTGATGGCCGACTTCACTTCATAACCGTTTATTCGTACTGTTGATTTACAATCTTCACTCTCGGCGCTGCCAAGCGAACCACACCGACTGACACATAGTGCGTGCGTTCTCCTTTTCAGGTTGGTTGCTAGGACAACGGCGCTAACAATGGAAAACTAGATATATATACTCTTACAGTTCGGCCAATCCTGACAATAGGCCGCCCCGGCCTAACGGCTCTACATCATTTAAAACAAAATTTAAAAAGTATACAAGTACATTCAATCAAATCTCGCTCCTTCCGCAGCAAAATGTTTTCTGCATTGACTTCCTCTTCTGATCCGTCGTCGCTGGTCACCTTCTTCCCTCGTCGTCCTCATCCATTTTCTCGTCGGGTCAGCTTGGTCCAGCCGCGCAATTATTTCCGCCTTCGTTCCGGACACACTCACCCCGGCTATTCTTGCGAACCCCTTCAGTACCGCTAACTTAAAGGTGTTTGGATCGTTCTGTTCTGCCTCCATTTCTCCTCTCGGTTCGTTGTCACCACACACGAAACCCGTCACTTGTCTTTCCACAGCAGTCCGTTCAAGTCACTTATTTGCACACAGCAGTCCGTTCAAGTCACTTATTTGCACACAGCCGTGACTCGAAATTTCCCGTGACTTTCGACATTTAACTTGATACCTCTCACTTTCGGCGTTTAACTCGGTTAATAATCCTCACTTCTTATTAACCCGGATAAGAATCCCACTTCTGAAATCTGTAGGGGGTTGCTTCGGGGTGGATTGATGGCCGACTTCACTTCATAACCGTTTATTCGTACTGTTGATTTACAATCTTCACTATCGGCGCTGTCAAGCGAACCACACCGACTGACACATCGTGCGTGCGTTCTTCTTTTCAGGTTGGTTGCTAGGACAACGGCGCTAACAATGGAAAACTAGATATACTCTTACATAAGGTGCAGGTGTACAGTCGACTCTACAGATACTGGATGGTCCACTGGACACAACACTGCTGCCACGTGTGCTTTCCTTGTAATATCTTCTTCCGCACTTATACTCCAGAAAGCAGTGGTGTGTGAATGTGTGTACCATTTGTTTGTGCGATTTGGAAGTGAATTCCTTGTTAGAGTTATTATCCGTAATGATACGCCAATGGTGGATGAGGCGGCATCGCCCTTCACTACTTAAAAAGCCATTAAGTGTTTTTTTTGTGTTCCAATTGTGACTGGACATAGTATACTTAAAAATTTATATTTTTTTTAAATGCATTTGTGCATAAAAAGGAAATACCTGCAGAAATAACAGGATAACAATATAATATAAATTAAAATTATGCAGATTACATCTGAAAATAATCTTTAATTTTATAAAAATCCTATTTTCTTAAATTGAGTTCGAAAATTAAATTATTCCCTTCTTTTATATAAACTTTAGTTTAATATCATTTAAATAAGTAGGTCACCTATAAAAACCACACCCAAACTCCAATAGTTTCTATTTTTCAAACGGTACCAACATGGAAGGGATAGTTTTTAAAATTATAAAATATTAAGTCGCTGCATTAGAGCGTATATCCATTCAATTCATCGAAAAAGCAATGGGATCTACCTATAATTTTGATATCAATGAGAATTAGAATGTTCAGAAATTCAGACGAACAAAATACAACTTTCACTGAATCATTCATCCGCGATAATCATCTAAAGCGCAAACCGTACCTTCACCTTAAGCTTAGGCTAATAAACTAGAAAGTGATATATCGGAAAGATTACCCCGGTTATCACTGTTGTCGGGGAATATTTACCCGCCACAATTATCCCACAATGAAGGTCCCCGATGAAAGGGACGAGATTATGTTAAATACTGCTCCTATCTCTTGTCAGGATATTAACAGAAACGTAAATATAGTCCTGTTTAAGCGCCGTTGAGATCTGGAGTTTGCAAAGTTATTCGCGACAGTATAAAGAACATTAAAATAGAGATTTTAGTGAAATGTTCTTACGGACAGGGACGACAATTAATTTGTTAAGACACCATTGTTTTGTATGTGAATGAACACGACCCCCAAAAGGTTTACTTACGCTGTGGGATTCGACTTTATTAAATATAAACGGCGATTTACCGAGAAATTCTTCGTGAAATAAAGAGGGCTTTCTGTTTTCGTAAAAGTCCTAATTAATTTATGTTATAGTAATATACATTACTATATTTAACTATTATTTATATTTCTTGCGAGAGGGCAAGGAAAACCCTGCGGAACCGGACCCTAGGGTCATAAAACGTATATGATCATCAACAACAAGCAAGTCTATTTTAATAAAACGCACAACTATCTCGGTGCGATCCATCGTCACCGTTTAGTTGGAACGTAACAAATCACCCCGTTAGTTTCAACAAATATCCGAACTACTTCGTTACAATCATCATTCCCTTGATTATTTCTGAAAATCCTCTTGACTCATCGAAAACTACCCATTAAAAATTTACCTGCCGGTTCGCTTACCAATTGAGAGGGTTGGAGATTAAAATTTCTTACGAGTTGACCGCCACCGGTTGGCACAGTTAAATTGTCTTAAAAAGGGACCTGAGGAATAACAGGTAAATCGGAGGACTTCGACCCTACCAATGTGAAAAGATCTGAATATGCGATGAACTCTAACACAATCATATCACCATAAATTTGTATACAGGGTGTTAGGGGTTTGACTGCCTTTTTTTAATAGGTTCTAGTATTTATCAAAACAAACAAAAAAAACTTATATAACAGGTGTCCTAAAACCAACCGTTCTCGAGAAAAAAATTAGCAATCTTCTAATATTAGGGTGTGAAAATTCAGTTTTATTAAAGAATGTCGCATAATTTATATATGATGTATTCTTTTAATGTATTTATGTTTAATTTGTAACAAAACTATCTTGTCTTTAAAGAATATTTTTTTCCCCAATCAATAGAACTCGATAAAATGGCTACGATGTTGTGTGGCAACACCGCGAAGGTATCGCATGCGTCGTGAAATGAGAGCCAGACAGTAACACTAGTGACAGTGACAGTGTGCATCTTTGAATTCGTAAGATACGTGTGAACGTTACGGTTTCTTTTCGGTGCGTGTAAATTTTTCGGTTCTTAAAATGTTCAATATACGTGAATATCACGTTATGCTATTAATTTATGGGGAGGCGCGTTGTAGTTCTACAAGTGCACGTCGTATCTATCACGAACGATTTCCTCGACGGTGACTGCCTAACCGTAGAACATTTGTTGAAGTGAGAGAACAACGGTGGACATTTTGAACACATGCTGTAATAACCAGGTAAATATTGAAAATTACAACATATCAATAACAGCATGATCCTTTTCTAATAATGTTAGTGGCTCTGAATTACTGATCGCTATTGATTTATTTACCATTTATACATGCAAGTGTAATAATTACATAATTAAATCAATTGGAATCACAATTATTCCATTTACTATTACGTACAGCGTAAAGACGGCATTTAGGAAGAGTTCGCAAAAACGTTAACCTCGCACGATCAGCTGTGTACACGTCATGTTTACCGAGAGCCAACACCAAAAACGTCATGTTTACGTTTCCTTTCTTGTCGGTGTTGCCAAGTTTTGGTGAAATACCTTGAGAAAATAACTCGACTTTTCTCGAAAACGGTTGGTTTTAGGACCTCTGTTATATAAGGTTTTTTGTTTGTTTTGATGAATACTATCACCTATTAAAATAAAGGCAGTCAAACCCCTAACACCCTGTCAAGTATAAAATACATGGTACCTACAACAATTAGTCCGTTGACTTTTGATATCCGTTGCTTGGTTTAAATTACTCTCTGGTATTTACTTTCTGATTAACTTTAATGAACAATTCAGTTAGACTCACTTAACAAATGTAATGTTGTTATGTGTTGATTGGTCGTGCGGGGTTGCAATCCCCGTCCGCCTCTCCAGCTCTGTTTAGGTAAGCCCGAAATCCTTTCCAATTAAGATATATTGCCCATCTCCTTAACCTATTACCCTGTTAATGACAAGCCACCCGGGGGTCAAGCGATCTCATATTTAATCCCGGAACATGTCGGCGTGCAGGTTAATTCTAAGTGATCCCAATGCGCATCTCCCAATTCAATTAGGTACCTGCGACTAATGGGAGCTTCGAGAGGATATTGCGTATCCTTGCCGGATAGGTCCACATGCGATTAACGTATGGACGGTTTATAAGACCGTAAACTTGGTGTGGGATATATCGACAAGGTCGTGCATATTTAAAACGGGGGGGAGACTCGAAACGTTAATCCTCCGCGCTCCGTGTATAAATCCTCGCAGGGGCATCTGCTGCTGCTGCCGTTGCTACTGCTGCGTTAATTCGGATTAAGTTTCGGCGGGAGAAGTTTCTCGCGACGATACCCTTGCACGCTGCGTAATATAATTCAGATAACAACACGGTACACGTTCGTGGCATTTTATTCGAATTGCCACCTACCAACTCGGCTCCCCGGTTCTTGTTTAGGATGAGTTGTTGATTCGAATCGAGTTAATTACTGCGTCGTACTTCGGAGTATTGTTGTTAAATCCGCTGGATTATGGGCGACAATGAGCATGATAAGTAAATTACGGAGTTCGAGGTTCGGAGCATTACGATAAAAATATTATTATTACTTGCTCCTCTTCGGCTAACCATATTAGTGAACAATTTCTGATCACTACATCCTTGATAGAAAACCAAACTCATAACTACTTACTAGAAATTCTATGTACGTTTCCATGTCGTATGTGGCAAGACTAGGACGAAATGACCTATTATTATCTGCCGGAATTCGCTTATTGCAATTTCGAAATGAAGCCTATAAGGTTCGACTGAATGTAAAACTCCACGAAGAAATTCCAGGATGTCCATGAAAATACAGGTAGGAGTCTGAAAGTTATAAACCTTCTATTTCGAAGACGGTGAGTTAATACTTACATCAATTAACAAAAGATTTAACATGGTAGACGACGTCTTGAATTTACGATTCCCATAAAATATAGGGAATTATTGGCGACACTAGTAATCGACTGGTGATGAATTTGTCAATAAAAACTCATAAATTTTATTTCGCAAAGGTCGAAAAATTTAAGAATTTATCGACGGGTATTTGTAGTCGGTAGGTGATGTTTAAGGTAATGAGGGACGGTCGGAAAATTCAGAATTATAATTCGCAAATGTCGGAAAATTCACGAATTTATCGGCGGTACGACTATTGGTGGCTAATAATGCAAGTTAGTTAGGACGGTAGGAAAATTTATAGTCTTATTTCGCAAAAGTCGGAAAATTCACGAATTCGTCGATGGCATAGCAGAAATTCAGGTAACGGGAACAGTCGTAAAATCATTGATTTTAAATCTCCGAGGTCGAAAAATTTACGATTTTATCGGGAGCGCATGCAATGATTCAGGTAATGAAGGATGGACGGAAAATATACAATCATAATTCGCGAAGTTCTAGAAATACACAAATTCTTCTTACATACGTTTAATCGATCGGTAATGATTCAGTTACTGAGAGGCGAGCGTAAAATTTATTATCTCGGTTCGCGAAAGTCGGAAAACTCGCGAATTTGTCAGCAGCATAGCACAAGTAATTGTTCGATACCGATTTATGTAATGAGAGACGGTGGGAAATTCACAATTTTAATTCGCGAAAGTCGGAAAACTTACGAATTGATCGCCATCATATATAATCTGGTAATGATTGTGACAACGAAGAAACGAATTTATCGGCGGCACGTGTAATCAGTCGATAATATGCAGGTATTGTAGGACGGTCGGAAAATTGATGAACTTATTAGTTCGCCGAAGTCGGAAAATTCACGAACTCCACGATGGCCTAGCAGTTCGCGAAAGTCGGAAAATTCGCGAATTTATTGGCGAAATAGCACAAATAATTGGTGGGTACGCATTCTTGTAATAGGGTTTGGTGGCAAAATTCAAGATTTTAATTCATGAACGTCGGAAAACTTACGAATTCAACGCCGTCATATGTAATCGGTAGTTAATGATTCTGATTATGAAGGACGGTTGGAAAATCCATAACCTAAACTCGCGAAATTCGGGAAATTCACGAATTTATCGGCGGCACGTGTAATCGGTCGATAATATGCAGGTATCGTAGGACGGTCGGAACATTGATGAACTTAGTTCGCTAAAGTCGGAAAATTTCCATATTCCCGGTGGCCCAGCAGTTCGCGAAAGTCGGAAAATTCGCGAATTCCTCGATGGCCTAGCAGTTCGCGAAAGTCGGAAAATTCGCGAATTTATTGGCGAAATAGCACAAATACTTGGTGGATACGGATTCTTGTAATGGGGTTTGGTGGCAAAATTCAAGATTTTAATTCACGAACGTCGGAAAACTTACGAATTCATCGCCGTCATATAAAATCGGTAAGTAATGATTCTGATAATGAAGGACGGTTGGAAAATCCATAACCTAAATTCGCGAAGGTCGGGAAATTCACGAATTTATTGGCGACACGTGCAATCACTCGGTAATATGCAGGTATCGTTGGACGGTCGGAAAATTAATGAACTTAGTTCGCCGAAGTCGGAAAATTTACGAATTCCCCGATGGCCTAGCAGTTCGCGAAAGTCGGAAAATTCGCGAATTTATTGGCGAAATAGCACAAATAATCGATCAATACAAATTCATATAATGAGGGACGGTGGGAAATTCAAGATTTTAATTCGCGAACGTCGGAAAACTTACGAATTCAACGCCGTCATATGTAATCGGTTGGTAATGATTCTGATTATGAAAAACGGTTGGAAAATCCATAACCTTAATGCACGTAGGTCGGAAAATTCACGAATATATCGGCGGCACGTGTAATCGGTCGATAATATGCAGGTATTGTAGGACGGTCGGAAAATTGATGAACTTAGTTCGCCGAAGTCGGAAAATTTACGAATTCCTCGATGGCCTAGCAGTTCGCGAAAGTCGGAAAATTCGCGAATTTATTGGTGAAATAGCACAAATAATTGGTCGATACAGATTCTTGTAATGTGGTTTGGTGGCAAAATTCAAGATTTTAATTCACTAATGTCGGAAAACTTACGAATTCATCGCCGTCATATGTAATCGGTAGGTTATGATTCTGATTAGGAAGCACGGTTGGGAAATCCATACCCTTAATTCGCGAAGCTCGGGAAATTCACGAATTTTTCGGCGGCACGTGTAATCGGTCGATAATATGCAGGTATCGTAGGACGGTTGGAAAATTGATGAACTTATTAGTTCGCCGAAGTCGGAAAATTTACGAATTCCTCGATGGCCTAGCAGTTCGCGAAAGTCGGAAAATTCGCGAATTTATTGGCGAAATAGCACAAATAATCGATCAATACAGATTCATATAATGAGGGACGGTGGGAAATTCAAGATTTTAATTCGCGAAAGTCGGAAAACTTACGAATTCATCGCCGTCATATGTAATCGGTAGGTAATGATTCTGATTATGAAAAACGGTTGGAAAATCCATAACCTAAATTCGCGAAGTTCGGGAAATTCACGACTTTATCGGCAGCACGTGTAATCGGTCGATAATATGCAGGTATCGTAGGACGGTCGGAAAATTGATGAACTTAGTTCGCCAAAGTCGGAAAATTCACGAATTCATCGGTGGCCTAGCATATGTAATCAATCGATAGAGATTTAGGTACTGCGGGACGGTCACAAAATTATTGAATTTAATTCTCGGAGGTTCGGAAGTTTACTGTTTTATCGGGAGCACATGCAATCAATAGGTATTGATTTAAGTAATGAGAGACGATAGTAAAATTTACTATCTCAGTTCGCGAAAGCCGGAAAATTCGTGAATTTATTGGCGAAATAGTACAAGTAATTGATCGATTCAGATTCATGTAATGAAGGACGGTGAGAAATTCAAGATCTTAATTCACGAACGTCGGAGAACTTACGAATTCATCGCCGTCATATAAAATCGGTAAGTAATGATTCTGATAATGAATCACGGTTGGAAAATCCATAACCTAAATTCGCGAAGGTCGGGAAATTCACGAATTTATTGGCGACACGTGCAATCACTCGTAAATATGCAGGTATCGTTGGACGGTCGGGAAATTAATGAACTTAGTTCGCCGAAGTCGGAAAATTCACGAACTCCTCGATGGCCTAGCAGTTCGCAAAAGTCGGAAAATTCGCGAATTTATTGGCGAAATAGCACAAATAATTGGTGGGTACGGCTTCTTGTAATAGGGTTTGGTGGCAAAATTCAAGATTTTAATTCATGAACGTCGGAAAACTTACGAATTCATCGCCGTCATATGTAATCGGTAGGTAATGATTCTGATTATGAAGGACGGTTGGAAAATCCATTCACTTAATTCGCGTAGGTCGGGAAATTCACGAATTTATCGGCGGCACGTGTAATCGGTCAATAATATGCAGGTATCGTAGGGCGGTCGGAAAATTGATGAACTTATTAGTTCGCCGAAGTCGGAAAATTTACGAATTCCTCGATGGCCTAGCAGTTCGCGAAAGTCGGACAATTCGCGAATTTATTGGCGAAATAGCACAAATAATCGATCAATACAGATTCATGTAATGAGGGACCGTGGGAAATTCAAGATCTTAATTCGCGAAAGTCGGAAAACTTACGAATTCAACGCCGTCATATGTAATCGGTTGGTAATGATTCTGATTATGAAAGACGGTTGGAAAATCCATAACCTTAATGCGCGTAGGTCGGAAAATTCACGAATATATCGGCGGCACGTGTAATCGGTCGATAATATGCAGGTATTGTAGGACGGTCGGAAAATTGATGAACTTAGTTCGCCGAAGTCGGAAAATTTAAGAATTCCTCGATGGCCTAGCAGTTCGCGAAAGTCGGAAAATTCGCGTATTTATTGGCGAAATAGCAAAAATACTTGGTGGATACGGATTCTTGTTATGGGGTTTGGTGGCAAAATTCAAGATTTTAATTCACGAACGTCGGAAAACTTACGAATTCATCGCCATCATATGTAATCGGTAGGTAATGATTCTGATTATGAAGGACGGTTGGAAAATCCATACCCTTAATTTGCGAAGTTCGGGAAATTTACGAATATATCGGCGGCACGTGTAATCGGTCAATAATATGCAGGTATCGTAGGGCGGTCGGAAAATTGATGAACTTATTAATTCGCCGAAGTCGGAAAATTTACGAATTCCTCGATGGCCTAGCAGTTCGCGAAAGTCGGAAAATTCGCGAATTTATTGGTGAAATAGCACAAATAATCGATCAATACAGATTCATGTAATGAGGGACGGTGGGAAATTCAAGATCTTAATTCGCGAAAGTCGGAAAACTTACGAATTCAACGCCGTCATATGTAATCGGTAGTTAATGATTCTGATTATGAAGGACGGTTGGAAAATCCATAACCTAAATTCGCGAAGTTCGGGAAATTCACGAATTTATCGGCGGCACGTGTAATCGGTCGATAGGTATTGTAGGACGGTCGGGAAATTGATGAACATATTAGTTTGCCGAAGTCTGAAAATTCACGAACTCCTCGATGGCCTAGCAGTTCGCGAAAGTCGGAAAATTCGCAAATTTATTGGCGAAATAGCACAAATAATCGATCAATACAAATTCATATAATGAGGGACGGTGGGAAATTCAAGATTTTAATTCGCGAACGTCGGAAAACTTACGAATTCAACGCCGTCGTATGTAATCGGTAGTTAATGATTCTGATTATTAAGGACGGTTGGAAAATCCATAATCTAAATTCGCGAAGTTCGGGAAATTCACGAATTTATCGGCGGCACGTGTAATCGGTCGATAATATGCAGGTATCGTAGGACGGTCGGAACATTGATGAACTTAGTTCGCTAAAGTCGGAAAATTCCCGAATTCCCGGTGGCCCAGCAGTTCGCGAAAGTCGGAAAATTCGCGAATTCCTCGATGGCCTAGCAGTTCGCGAAAGTCGGAAAAATCGCGAATTTATTGGCGAAATAGAACAAATAATTGGTGGATACGCATTCTTGTAATGGGGTTTGGTGGCAAAATTCAAGATTTTAATTCACGAACGCCGGAAAACTTACGAATTCATCGCCGTCATATGTAATCGGTAGGTTATGATTCTGATTATGAAGCACGGTTGGAAAATCCATACCCTTAATTCGCGTATGTCGGGAAATTCACGAATTTATCGGCGGCACGTGTATTGATGCAGGTACAGAGGGGCGGTCAGAAAATTTACGATGCTAGTTCGCGACAGTCGGGAAATTCACGCATTTATCTGTGGCACAGCACATGTTAACTGTCGATTCAGATTCGGGTTATAGGGGCTGTCGCATAATTCATAGCTATAACTCAGGAAAATGACAAGCAGTAAGAAAATTCTCAAGCAGGTTCTTTGTTGCGATTGCTTTAAATCACATAAATAAATAATTACTCATATATGTGACGGCTAAACACAGAATATTTACATTTTCAAATACAATTCTTATATGAACAATATGATGCTGTGTTACAGGATATTCCTAGGCGGTTGCATCTTCTTATCTTTGTCGACAGTGGAAATTGCGTACACGTAACTAACGTAACGATCTTGTGCAGTAGGAGTGTTAACAGGTGTCTACACAGAAGCGCGCGTTTGATTTCAAAAGAATATTTAGCCGGGCTCGCGTGACGTTTGTGTAAATTTCAAAGGAGGTAACCAGATAGCGTCGAATGTACGGGAAAAAAAGGGCATAACAAACAGAAACATTTCACATTCGGCCGCGTCTTGCTTTGTCATATCCCTCGAACCATTACACACGTTATTTACGAAGTCGTTAGCACTTTATCACCGACAAGCAAAGATTAGCATTCCGCAGTTGCTTTTCGGGAACATTACCGGAACACGCCTCACTCCGCTAATTACCTTTGAGAGATATACGGCCGTGGGCTGGTTTGATTCCCGTGATAGACGATTTTGTCGGCGTTTCGAGGAATTAGTTCCGTGGAAATCGATAATCGGCGGTTTTTATCTCAGATAACTCGATGCTCCGTCGTCACATGTAGTGTTTTCGGTAAATGAAAGTTGTAGTTATAACAGTTTTGGGCAATCATTTTACATTGAATAACATTGCAATAATTAATTAACATTAATTCATTCATATATTACCCTTGATTCTCCAACGGATTACTCGTGAAAAGTCGCGTTAAACCTACTGGATTTACGCTCTATGTTAAATCAATTGATTGTTAACAACTAGAAATGTTATAGTGTTATTGATGACCAGCCTTCATTCTGGAATCAATTCGTATCTTGAGTGAGTTCACTATACCTATAAAGTTATACAAATTTGTTATGCAAATAATTTGTAATTAAAAATTATTGCGGATTTAACGGGGGTAATATATCTCAAACCGTTCTTTTGTCAACCAGGCACGAAATCCGGGATCCGCTCGTAAGACAGGCAGTCATTGTAAGAAATCCGATGCCGTCGTTATTCCGAAAATTGCCTATCATAAATCAAGCGGAAAGGCGTTCGAATGACGAAAAGGATAATTCCGTTAATAATTTATCAATTTTAATACTCATCAAGGACTAATCCACTCGAGTTAATTCGAACGGCACTAGAGTACACTTAATAACTCAAACACCGTTGACTGACAATAATAAAGAAATGCTAATGCTCCCTTAGCGATTGTCATAAGTAAACTCTATCGATCTCTGTCTGTTTGCGTTGAATAATAAGACGCATTTAGCCCGCGTGACATTTTAATCAAGCCTAGGAGATAATGCATTCTCTACATTAGGATTCTAGTTATGGTATGATATTACCGTGTAATTATTTAATTAATACAGTTCGCCCTCGTGCAAGGCCCGGAAAATTAATAGGGACGTGGATTGAGACGGATCTCGTAGGTACGCCAGTCTTGTTAATTAAAGGTTTATACATTTTTATTTTAAAGATTTCATTCCTATTCCACAACGGTCACTGTTTCACATATTTTCGACGGACACCAACTGAAGCCCACCATTAGGCAAGCATTTAAAAGAAATTCCATCTAACGGACAATGCGCCCTCCATTACTGAAATCATCGTGTTTTATTCGGTCCCCGAGGGCGCTCCGCTTGTTCCATTTTGCATCGGATCGTAGCACGTAAGCCTCCAATTTTCCGACCATACGCAACGATATTGTGCAACACCTGCCGCATTCTGCATAAATAGCGATGAAAGATGAAAACAATTCAGTCGCGGTTAACGCCGGCTCGAATTCGAATTCGGACGAAACTCTTTTATCTTCTGTTTTAATCGAGCGCTCCAGTTCTATCTGATCGATGGAATGGTCACGATAGGTAGGCATTTTTGGACTCTTTTGGACTCTAGTGACTGGACTATTATTATTAAATATTATTATAAATATTATTATTATCTCCTACATATATTTTTGAAAAATGTGGTCAAAACTTGATACAAAATTTTTATCTACATTAAATTAAATGCAACACAGTTATACACATAATCAATTCAAGGCTTTCTGGTGTATTATATCTCTGACTTTTCTTGCGGTTCGTAAATATATAAAGTTGACGGTTTTACGACTCACGAAAACGCGACGTATAATTGCCCATG
Organism: Cryptocephalus moraei; assembly: GCA_946251905.1. NCBI lineage: Eukaryota > Metazoa > Arthropoda > Insecta > Coleoptera > Chrysomelidae > Cryptocephalus > Cryptocephalus moraei. Next base: position 14,684,870 of record OX276465.1, on the reverse strand, counting down.
CGCGAAACAGGGAAACTCCAAGTTGATTCCATAAACTGTCCATGTATATTATCTTTTTAAAATTTTAATAAACACTTTATCAAAAACTATCTTGAAAGTGGGCATGAAATATGTGTTGCACCATACGACGTCATTTGAAAGCAATTATTATATTCTTGGGTGTTGGCCAAGAAATGTTTAAAGTCATTTCGCACCCCAGAAACTAATGAGCGTAATGGATCTCTATTTCATTGTGTCGTGCTCGCTGCTGTTGTGTTTGATGTGCCCGAACCCCATCCATTCTAAGCCTATCTACTCCATAATTATTCGCAGTTGATTCACTATCAATTCTGTCATACAATACGAATGTTGTCATTATCTGTCTCATGCTGGTCAATGCGATTTGCACGTGAGGCAGCTCGTCGCACATTTGTTTGACTTCGACGATAAGTCAGATTATCTTCTCCTTGGCGTTTTAAAACCAATCAAGTTCTCGCGCACTGACACAATGATGATGGATTTTAATAATCGTCTTGACATTTATTTATTTGACAACCAACTGACGTTATACTTTCATTTGTTTGATTACAAATGTCGAATTACAAAACGTACCTTTTTTAGTATTTCCGTTACTCATTATTTATGTTTCTCAACGCTTAAGCCTTCCCGGAACTTCCACAAATATTTCAAGATCAAAATTAGCAAAAGCGGTCCAGCCATTCTTGAGTTTAAGCGATACAAACGAACAGCAATTCATTTTTATATATTTAGAGAAAGATAAATATAAAATCGGTTTCAAAACGTTCCTCTCCTCGTTATTAATATTTTCGTCATACCACAGATTTTTGTAGTTTTTTTACAATTATTGTAAAATTGTACAATTTCGTCATAAAACGTTAGACATTCCCATCTATAATAATTAGACTGGAGTGAATGTACCCGCCACTCTAGTCGAATGTGAAAATAGTTCTGTATACCGGAAAATTGGAGTGTTCATGTACTTCCTGTTTACTTGCAGTTCACGTTTTAAATGAGGTTGCATGGCAGTACCTAACTTATGGAAATTCCGGAAGTTTTACGGTTACTTGACGAAAAGGACAATTAAATTTCGATCTACATTCTGAACATTGTCGATAAAATACGTGCGCCTCGTGGAGATAGTAAAGTTCTCTCCACCATGTATCCACTATGGAAGAGTAATTCAAACCCAGTGAGAATCTGCAGAATATAAGAATAGACATGGCAGTTCTAAATAATTAGGTATTAGAATCTATTTGTGTAAATATTTACCAAATCAGACAAGACAGGTTGTAAAATAATTCCTACCTGAAAACCCTTAATATACTGATATTTCCTGGAGTCCACAATATTTATAACAGTCCAGGGGTCATTTTAGGCTATTTTTAGGGTTTGATCTATAGTAAATCCACTGAGAAGAAAACATCCACGAAACGAGAAAAGGTAGTAAAGTTAGACAACACCTAATACACGTCGCTTGCTATTGGTGGAAAAGTCATAAAACTTTTGGCGGGAATTGTTGATGTACAGAGTCGGTTCAGTAAAATTAACAAGTTTAGTTGTCTGATCTCTGGTTGTCTGCTTACAAGCGATTAGGAAAGTGGTTGACCGTGATAGTGGACTTTTAGTTTTAGACACCTTCCCTGCTCGCCTCCCAAAAAGAGACCTGGAACATACTTAAGCTGCTGGGAGAAAACCATTATTTTAAATATATACAGAAAATAAAAAAATGAACATCCTTAGTAAAATCTTAGTAAAATATCAATTATAGTGGGTTAATCAAGGTGATCATTCCTAATGCGACCCTGTACTTATTCGATAGCTAACCTAACCTAACCCAACCTAACCAAACCAAACCTAACCTAACCTATCCTAACCTAACCTAACCCTAAGAACGGTCAATTGGTAAGCAAACCGGCAGGTAAATTTTTAAGGGTAGTTTTGGATGAGTCAACTCGCAAGAGGATTCTCAGAAATAATCGAGGGGATGATGATAGCAACGACGTAGTTCGGATATTTGTTGAAACTAAGAATATGATGTAAGGGGGTGGTTTGTTACGTTCCAACTAAACGGTGACGATGGATCGCACCGAGATAGTTGTGGATTTTATTAAAGTCAGCGAGGCAAAGGTTTGCTTGTTGTTAATAATCATATGCGTTTTATGACCCTAGGTTCTGGTTCCGCAGGGTTTTCCTTGCCCTCTCGCAAGGAATACGATAATCCCCTTTTTGGGACTTTTCAGGTAGTTCTAATCCTTCTAGACCGTTCTAGAGAACCATATTCTTACGAGTTGACCAATCTCGCGAAGGTCGACTGCGGACCGGGGATTAATTCTTACGAGTTGACCCGTGCCCTTCCTCTGTATTTTTGATGGAATTAAGGGAAATTAAATGTACAATTAATGCGATATTTTACTAAAACGTTTAATACAAAGATTAGATTAGAACCCTTTTAGAGTCATTTTACTCACTTCTATACAATACTATTCAATACAATTCGTTTTATATTTTTCCTATTCGGCCATCAACCTTCTATTAATTAGAATTCGCTATTAAATTCATCGCTGTTATGGAAAGTAATATAACAAGCTTAACAATACGGTACGAGTTTGAGTTTAATTCCCCGAAATTATATCGACAACTTCCAACTGTAGGGTTCATTAAAACTCGTGCCCCATCGATGCAAAAATATATCTGAAAGTTTCTACATAACTCGCTCCTTTGGAACAGACTTTAGAGATACGATATGTTCGAAACATCTCGGGGCGCTCTCTCTCTCTGCATTACCAACGTAATGGAGTTAACTTCAAACCCTAAGAAATGGATCCAAAATTAGTGCATTGCAGCCATTGCGACTTCAGGTGGACTTGTGCGCTTTGAATATGCACAACTTCTCATCATATTCGCTCCCATTGTAAGTTCGAACTGGTTGTTAATGGGCTTATGTTGTAGTAATGGACGCAGATAAGTCCAGTCATGTCGTGATGATCTTCATAGTAAATATCACATTCTCTCGTTCAATATATTTAACTGGTTATTGATAGGTAAATTGTCACAACTGCAGAATTTTGTTTGAGAAAGTAAAATTTAAATTTATAGTAATTGACAGTTTTGTAGATATTAACATGTCAAAAAAGGAATTAAAAAAATTGAAAAGTTTAAGATCATCGAGATCTTCGTAACGAGATCGGTGCACTCATAATGTAACTTAATATCACTATGGCATGGAACTCTTTATTTGTATCAAATATTGGTCTCACTTTATCACTGAACAATTTTTACATTTCTAACAATGAACTTCAGTGCTGTATCGAATCCCATTATACTTTATTTATTGATTTTATCGTTTATAATTTCAAAGTAGGTCGTCTATTGATGATAATGTCCACGAGATCTACATGGCAAAGTTTATAAAATAGGCAATAGAGATAAATACTTCACAAGCATATTGTCGTTCGATCTGGAAAGTTGATTTGGTCTACCACTGTCATTAGTTCTTATGACCATTATATTTTAAATTGGATACGATGAGATGCGACACGAAGTTTACCTAACCGTGAATACCAAAACGCCGTACTATTAGCAAATGTCAGACTTCATCGTTGTTAATTGTACATTTACCTTACAAAGCGTTGTTTCAAATCTACTTTAAAAGTACATCTCTACACGTTCTTAACGCTTAACCGTCGATTTTTCCTCTCAGTCTCCGCCTGTAATTTCGATCGGATCGTCCGGTATTTCGACAATAGAAAACCGTTCCCGGCCGTTAAATTAAACGTAGTAGTCGAGATATTTCACTCCTCGTTTCCGAGATTAGCACAATTAAGGTATCCTACAGGTCCGTAATAAATAACAGACCAACAAACCCTTGAAACGTAACCGTGCAACAAATTGCAGGGGACGGAAGTGGCGATCAATAGATAATTTGCGAAAAGAAATTTGGAATTTCATTACGAGCTGGTGAGGTGTACAAGGAGACTGTTATGATAAGGGTAATTGAGGTGTGTTTCGTCCCGAACTTGATTTTATGTATGTGTTGATGAAAATCGAGACAGGAGAACTTTTGTTTTAAATGGTATCCACAGTATCGTTCGTTGTAAAGCAAAATTACGTTTTGTTCATGCAAAAATAGCAATAAATGCTAAAATAGAAAAGGGGAAATACATCAAACTTTCCGAAAATTGTTGCTCCTTCATATAATGCACCACTATATTTTAGTTTTAATGTCACACGAGTATAAAACATATATTTTTGAAAAGCTGTCTGAATGTGTGCTTATATGTGTCTGTAGTACCTACGTTTTTCTGGAAAATTAAAAGTCGTATACTGTTCAAATTTCAAATTTTCAAAATTCAAGTTTCAAAAAAAGTTCAAAATTTCACATTAATACGGTATTTTACCGCTGATGACTGGAGTAATTTCCTCTCGGCAGGGTTCTGTAGTAATAACTCTTTTCTCAATAATTTTATGAATACCATGTGGACGTTTTTCTTAGTTGTCAGTACTTTCACTTGAGTCGAAATGTCATCATAAATTACGTGAAACTAACTCCAATTTAATTAATTATGACATCTTACCACACGTTGGAAAATTTCAAAACACTTACCAAAAGAACCAGAACGACTTAATTAATGGAAATAAATTTTTCTTTCTAATCCGCCCACTTGAATTGATATGCTTGTAAGCTTTCGGTGAATTATGAGTAAACCGTGTGCTTTGCAGTCTCTTCAGCATCAGAGGTAACTAAATTTCAGTAATTAGTTTAATTTCCCTTTTCTGTGGCGTTCGTAGGAATTAGTGTAAGGACGTACGTGTATGTATTTTTTTTTAATTCCTGATGAAATCACGTCCCAGACTGACGCCAATAATTCTCCCAATTAGTGCAATTACTAACTGTTGTTTCTGCTATTTGGACAATTCGTGCTATTAGTGATCCTCTTTTTGTTCGCGTGACGTAAAACTCGAAACAAATCTGTGATAAAAGTCAGGAACGTTCTTGATAACCCCCAAATATAAAATAATTCATGATATTCATCTTTATTATCCTTCAACTTTTCATTTTTTGACATTTTTTTGACACTAGTTTAGAACTCACAATTTTGAAGGTTTCTATTATTTATAATGGCCTTCTAATAAATTTTTTGAACAATTGATATACAGTTATCAAATATCAAACATGTCAAATTTTTTATCTTGATGACATGTAGGTGATACTTTTTTAGTTATACAGGGTGTTAGGGGTTTGACTGCCTTTTTTTTAATAGGTGATAGTATTCATCAAAACAAACAAAAAAAAAACTTATATAACGGAGGTCCTAAAACCAACCGTTTTCGAGAAAAGTCGAGTTATTTTGTCAAGGTATTTCACCACAACTTGGCAACACCGACAAGAAAGGAAACGTAAACATGACGTTTTTGGTGTTGGCTCTCGGTAAACATGACGTGTACACAGCTGATCGTGCGAGGTTAACGTTTTTACGAACCCTCCCTAAATGCCGTCTTTACGCTGTACGTAATAGTAAACGAAATAATTGTGATTCCAATTGATTCAATTATGTAATTATTACACTTGCATGTATAAATGGTAAATCAGTAGAGATCAGTAATTCAGGGCCACTAACAGCATTAGAAAGGGATCATGCTGTTAGTGGTATGTTGTAATTTTCGATATTTACATGGTTATTACAGCATGTGTTCAAAATGTCCACAGTTGTTCTCTCACTTCAACAAATGTTCTACGGTTAGGCAGTCGCCGTTGAGGAAATCGTTCGTGATAGATACGACGTGCACTTGTAGAACTACAAACTACAACGCGTCTCCCCGTAAATTAATAGCATATCGTGATATTCACGTATACTTAACATTTTAAGAACCGAAAAATTTACACGCACCCAAAAGCAACCGTAACGATCACACGTATCTTTCGAATTCAAAGATGCACACTGTCATTGTCACTAGTGTCACTGTCTGGCTCTCATTTCGCGACGCGTGCGATACCTTCGCCGTGTTGCCACACCACATCGTAGCCATTTTATCGAGTCCTATTGATTGGAAATAATAATTATTCTTTAAAGAAAAGGTTGTTTTGTTACAAATTAAACATAAAGACAAATTTCATGTACAAAATTATGTGACATTCTTTAATAAAACTGAATTATCACACCTTAATATTAGAAGTTTGCTAATTTTTTTCTCGAAAACGGTTGGTTTTAGGACACCTGTTATATAAGGTTTTTTTGTTTGTTTTGATGAATACTATCACCTATTAAAAAAAGGCAGTCAATCCCCTAACACCCTATATAAGAGATACTTAACATATTTATAGTTTTGGAGCTATGATGATGTTCACAATAATGAACGAAACGTCGGCAGTTTGAATACCAAGGATTATTTTATATTTGGGGATTATCAAGGACGTTCCTGTCTTTCATCTCAGCTCCCCGAGAACATTCTCCCAAATCTGTGATAGATTTTTCGCGTTCCAATACATACACCGTATTTTAATTCGAGCAGAGGCGCTATTCGCGTTTAAACGAAGATTTAGACGTTCATAAAGTACGTGATCTTGTTCGTGTAACTCCGGCGAAGGATTTATGAAATTAGTGTAGCTAACTGGGGAGCAGTTTATTCTTCGAATTACCAATTAGATTTCAGTCAAATTGTGTTTTATTAGACGCAGTTTCAGTTCATTAAAGACGGACCCGTCAGAATTATTTTGCTGATGACTGGAATACCGGGGAGCTTTCAATTAAGGAAATTTACGGAGGAGTTCGCCGTTTTTCCCAATCGATGACGGACCAAAACCGAATTTACAATTAATCACGTGGATTCGAACATGCCGAAGTTCGGATTACGTCTCGATGATCTGTACGCTCACATCGTCACAAATAAATAAACAGTCTTGCCATTAGCACCGCTCGAATTTCTGTCATATTACAAGATTGATGACTTGAAGTTGTAACTACATTGATATATTATTTATTTCTATACCGCCTGGGCGAAATAACCTATTCCGTATTGCTTTCTCTCGGTCTTTTTTCGACGGGAATGTTCTCTCTAAACTTTTCTAGTTGCCTCGACGTCAGGAGGTATATTGAAAAAGTTTTCAATCGAAAGCCAGCTGGAAGGTGTAGGTATCTATCCGGAAATATTTTGCATATCAAATTTTCAGTCGGAGGCAACAGTGCTTCTATTATGTTGGTTTATTTCTGGATAGACATTCTGGATAACCAAGTGAAAAACGAAGGTTTTTTAATACCTCTTTAGATGCTACACGTTATTATCTAGAAGTCACTCGCAAACTCTGAAGAAAATTATGTTTCATTTGTATAGAAACGTCCTCTTTGGTATTTTTGTGAAAGGTAGTGTGGAATTTATAACCAACCCTTCTTTTCAAACGGTACCTACTTGTTTTAACAGCATGTTTTTAAGCTAAGCAATAGTTTATAACACATATATAAAGTTTTATCGAACCAAAATCCAAATATTGTCTCATTTCTTTTAATATTCCATTTTGACTGCACCGATTGCACCTATAATAAATCACTGAACGAAGTGTGAAATGATCTCTTTAGAAAGTGGACTGTATAGATCTCTCTTTGGCTCTTGGGTGGCTGCGGAGATGAATCTTGTCTCCAGGTTGTAAGGCTGGAGACTGTAGTTGTAGTCGGAGATCAGGGCATGACGTGATCTCTTGAAGTTCTAGTTGTGTGGAGAGAGGGCGTATCGTGCTCTCCGGTGTGGACCCGAGGCCGTAACGTGCAGGTCCGGGGTTGAAGTTCTCGAAGTCTGGAGAGAGGGCGTATCGTGCTCTCCGGTGTGGACCTGAGGGCGTAACGTGCAGGTCCGGCTTGAAGTTCTAGTAGGTTGGAGAGAGGGCGTAACGTGCTCTCCGGGGTTGGGGTTCTTGAGGTTAGGGGTTGTCGGTTGGAGTGGCGTGAAGTAAGATCACAACACACTGTCGTTTTGAGCATACATCGTATACTGGTTTATTACTAACAATCCACAAGCTTTTATACATCTTCAGATTACATTGGTTATATGGCAAATTAAGTTTTGTTATCTTTCGGTTTCCTAGATCGTAATTTCTCCTGACCTAGCTGTGTGCTTGACCTTACCGAGCGCGTTTATTATTATAGTACGAGAACTGGTGTTATGCTTACGTGATTAGTTATTGTTGTAAGATTTTGAAATTATCACTTTTGATCCGCGCTTTTTCTCCACCTAAGCTACTCAGTTGTTTTAATACCCTCTTTAATTACTTAATAATTGATTACTTTATCAGCACGCACACTAATTTATTTCACTGACTTAGTTGTTCTAATTAATTTTGATTACTTAATTTGCAATTGAAAATTTCACCTAAGATGTTTTAATAACAACTTGTTCTAGTTCCCTACTAAATGGTTATTAATCCCTAATTGATGAATATGTTCCTTAAATTCCTTATTAAATCACTACAAGATGATTATGTTCCCTAAATCCCTATTATATCATTACAATTCTACTTAACTCTCTTTTATGTTGATCGTAGAGTCAACAATCACCCATTTGGTGACGCCACTAACTTTCGCCTCTCTGATCTATTCTTTTGAATTTATCAATAATTCTACTATTTTAAATAGCACACTTTTGTTTTAACACATTATTTATTAAACTGCCATTTATCCTATAATTATTAATAATAATAAAAATATCTTTTTTCTTTCTTCTAGCCTAACTTCTATGCTTCCATAACTCGATATAGGCCTCCCCTAATTGTACACAAGTCTCCCATTTCTGGGCTTTTCTTTGCCACATCAAGCCTGCATGTCTGACATGGGTGTGGCGTCACTACAGGGCATTAAAGCTGTTCTTTGGACAGTTTCGTCTACGGCTTAATTCCACGACCCACCTATTGCTCATGTGTGTGTGTGAGAGAATAATAGTATTTTTATTACTCGATTATTCTTTTATCTTCTTCTTCTTCTGATGCATATCCACTAATGGAAGAAGATTCTTTTATCACTGGAAATAATTAAAAAGAGAGGAACAATTAGTAGCGTTTTTTATAGTTAAGTTGATTTATATTGTTAATTTAGTATAATGCCTCTTTCTTATTGAGTCACTTATTTCAGTTTAAGTTTGTGATTCAGATTCAATAAAACTATAATGGCAGTATGATGAAAAGTGGTGACAGAGTATTTACTGTATATATTGTCACACGCCTGAGGGCCTGGGGCCCAAAGGGACTGCTCTGGTTGGGAGTGTAGCTAGGTAGAAACTAAAAAGAAGGCATGGTAACACAGACAATATTTATTGGAGCATTAAATATAGGGGAGAGAACATCATAAAACAAAGTTGAGGCAAATGAGCAAGAAGTGAGAAAAAGGTCAAAGGGTGGTGGTTGCTTACTGTTGGATGACGAAGAGCAGCAGGCGCGAGGCTCCTCCAATTAGCGGCATGCCGAAAGGACGGGCTCTCAGACGGGCAGCGTGACGTGATACTTGGTGACTGACTGACTCCCTGATCGTTATGATCGAGCTGTATAAATACGAGCGGGATGTTTACGAACGTGATGTCGTACCTGTCCGAGAGTCGTATCGTCCTTCGGTTTAAGGTCGCCTCGGTGCTGAATAAGCTTAGACGGCGACCTATTTTCGCTAATTGGGGCCGCATCGCGACAATATCACTTTTAATAGTGCAGTTTATACTATCAGGCATTTTGCGAATTACTATGCCCACTTAAACATGATATTATTTGGTTCAAGATATTCCAAGCTTAATTTCTCATTTATACGCCTAGCTTTAGTTTAATTCTACTAAACTACATACTAAACATACCATTTTTACCACTTTCAATAATTGTGGATTGTATATCAATAGTTTTGTGCTTCACGTACCGGCGTAAAAATTTTTTTTACATGAATTTTCAGAGATGCATCGTGAAAATTAATATCAAATTTGACAAGAAATGTTCGCCTAAATTTCAAAAGACTTGCTGATGCTTGTGGCTATGGAGTGATCAATTTTTCTGGCGGTTTATGCATATTGCTATTTTAACCCATAAATTCAGATAAGTCTAATCTCATAAACATTCGAAAATATTGCAAATAAGTCTAAGAAACCCAGTGCGTTATATGGTCAAGTTAGTGGCGAATCAATCAAATGTAGCAAAAAAGGGAGGGTTGTTATATAAACAGGACTAGATATGTATCTTATTTTTGGGATATTTTGTTTATAAAAATAGAGATATTTTTAGAATGTGTTTAATGTACTTGTCATTTAAAATTATAAAAGAATATCACGGACAATTTAAATGTTATGGAGCTTGCACGCACACATTGGTCTTCATGTATATAGTATATACGGAGCTTTTCTATCGAAACGCATGGTGGGAAATCAACAAGAGCAAACGAGAAACTTATAGTAGTTCATTAGTATGACAGAGAACGATGTTTTGCAACGTTGCCGACCGCAGTCCAAGTCCAAGCATCTAACGCGTATCGCATTACGCTTTCGGTCTCGGGTCGTCTCGTGCGAGGCGGATGACTAAGGTGTTTCGTGAGGTAGCAACTTCGCAAAAGTTGTTTCTCTGTTCAGCCATCGAGAAATATATGGCCTTTCTCTCGCTCTCACGTTTATTTCATCCTGCGACTCTGTAGAAACGATCTGCATATGTGCTTGTTTAAAGGTTTTTCCAAATTTTAAAGTGCCTCTCTGCCAAGCATATTATAATTAGATCACAAGGACTCAAATTCAACCATCGAGTGGCAGGGCTAAAAATATGACTAATTTCTTATGACTCATTCACATGGAAAACTCCTGGGACGGTTTCCACGTTGATTGATGACATTGTATTTTTACTACACTAAAATCTATACAACTGGTGTAAACATTTTTGTTTATTGATTGATATTATATGGATTTAACTCTCGAAATATAACGTATAAGTCCTGTTTGTTCAAAAACAACACAATAAACATCCTCCTGGTATGCAATTCATGGAGAAATTAATTTCAGTACTTCCATGATTTAAAGCAACTTGCGAAACTGTTACTAGCACGGATAATAAAGTGTTCAATCGCCGAAAGTTATTGCTCTCGCTGCTAAAATCGATGGGTCTTATCGTATACGCGAAATGGCCCTGCATGTGTTCAGTATACCTATACAGAACTGACTGTGTGTATGTATTTTACTCATAAACTTCACTTTACCTTTACTTATCCGAACTAAGCTCCGCATACGTTTACTTTTCGACCAGTATTCGGACGGTTTTGCTTCTAAATTCGACTTTTTCGCTTGCCGCCGTATACGACATGCATCAATTTGACAGATGAAAAATCTGTCAAAAAAGCTCTTTTCCTTAAATAAAATCATGAGATCACAAGTTTTCTCGGTTTAGACAGGACAGTAACAAATTGCTAACGAATTCCAACCCAGTTCTTAGCAACTCGATCTCTGTATTTAAAGAGTACGTCTCACAACTTTTAATAACGCACCGAAGCAATATAAGGCGCAGGAGACCGTAATATTTCCCTTTAAGGATCACTCCGATTCATCGTCTCGACGATTCACATACTTGAAAAAACAAACAACAAACTTGATAAAAGGAAGGAATGACACGGAAGAGGTGATTCGTAGAGACGGGAGGAAAAACTTCCTGAAATGAAAGACAGGACTTAAAGGCATCGCGTGGGAAGAGAGCTTATCGCAACTACCTAGAAGTCGGCAACAGAAATAAACAAAGAAATTTATGAGATGAAACGCAACTAAGTCGAAACTGCACCGAAATGCCCATCGCGAGAACGAGGAACAATGCACCGTGTACCTAAACAACATTGAACGTGACAGTAATGGAGGGTAGGGATGTGGACTCGTACAGGGTTTGTTATCGGAATGTGGTTTTTAACGCTGCACGATCAACATCCAAGGCAGAATGGCAGAACGTATAGAAACTAGAACTTTTGATCCAGTCTTGTTTCCAAAGCCAGCCATACGCTAAACTCTAACTGGCGCATTATCGGAATTAATCTCCTCAATTAATTAACCTAAAGCAACATTTCTGGGAACGTCTCAAAAGTTACAATTTGAACTGTCTAACTGATCATAAACAATTCTAAAACTTTAAAGGACGGTTTGTCAAAATGTTAGCCGTAACACAAGAGCTCCGTTTAATTAATATGGGCTCGGGTGATAAAAGTATTTTCAAAAGATTCAATCTATCTACGTGAAACAATTTGTATGGCAGCTTTTAAAAAATCAGAAAACTTTCGTGTTTCATACAACTAGTTAGGAACTTAAGAAAAGAACGGAGAGTAATGTGAAACTTGTAGAGCTTTGAGTTGTATGTAATACAATAGTCTAGGTAATAAAATAACCTTCCCTTTTTCTTTGAAAATCCTGAAATTGGTAGGTTCACTTGTAAGGTTTGTACTGTTACTGTAGGTACTCACCATGTATTCCTAAAAGTCGCCCATACTTCTCACTAGACTTTGAGCCGAATTTTCATAATGAATCTAACCTCTCGTCCAAAAATGTGTTCACAGAGGAAGGGAGATCAACCTAAGGGCTCAACCCTTAGTTACGGACTACGTGATAATCTATCATATCCCCTGTGAAGACATTCCGGGTACATCAGTTCTATTATTGGCAATTTTATACATGTGTTATAATTGGAGGTTAGAATTCCTAGAATACCTGTTCTCTATCTAGTCCACACAATCCTAGCTAAGATAAGTTCGTTCTTGTATTACCACCTATTCTCCCGGAGCTTTATCTGACGTTATTAGTGTTTAAGCTAGTTCCCGCACATAACCTCTCATGAACCAGAAATGTGTTCACAAAGGAAGGGAACCGAAACTAATAACTTAACCCTTAATGAGGGACAACATGATACCCTATCCCTTGCGACACCAGTCCTGTGTTACACCGGCCCTATTCCTGGTATTTAATTACATGTGGCCTGTTAGAGGTTATAATCTACATTTACCTTCACTACCTGACTCCTGTTGGCCTTAGGAGCAAACGAGCTATGTCAACAGGTTATTTTGGCTCCCGGGGAGGTGAATTGCATAAAATGTGTAAATATAAAGTTAAGTGGAGTTGCTAAGTAAAGAGCTAAGTTGGTTGCATATCAAAGGATCTTGAATAATTTCCAATTATCTGGCTACGGTTTTAGATTCACACCTCTTCTCAAAAAATAACGTTACAACTCCCACGTGAAAATTATTTAAAAGTTCCCGGATAGATTCCTCGGAGGGACCGGGAACGTGCGGCTGTCAGCCGCCGGTTTTAATACCTCCCTTCGCGCCACCCTCGAGACGCAAAGAACATCGGAACGTATCAGAGGGAAAGGTGAAAGGGAAAAAGGGAATTGTAACGACGTAGGGCCGCTTTCACGTCAAATGCACGGACTGCGCTTTAATAATAATTCGTCGCGCAGAGAGGGAGTTGCACGCCGCCGATGAGAGGGATGATTTTAGCGTTAATTGTCACAGGGCGACATTGTTCCGGAGTTAATGCATGGAAATGCGATTCGAATGCGTGCGCGACAGGCGCAAGATGTAAAATACACCTCCATTTCGAGAATTATTACGGTTCCCTAGGAGGAAGCTCGGATGCTAGTCGAATTGAACGGGAAAAACGAACGGTACATATTATCTTATTAGGTTGGCGACGAGAAATGACAGTAGCGTATATTACATTTTAGGGAGTAATTGCAACTAAATATACAGAAAGGCAGTATAAGCTGGAGGGAAATATCATGAATGTAGGTTACCTGTCAAAATGGTTATAATGAGAATGAGAATTTGTTTAGCACTACCCTTTGTTACCTTTATACTTAGTACTGTTTGATTTGCATTGCTTTGACTAGAACTATGGACTATGAACTGTCTAAACTCCAGAACCGATTCTTGAATAAATGTTTTGATGTCACCTGCGCATTAAAAACTCATTATATGATCTGGGACAATCCGTAAAGTGTTTGTTGGAACATACCAAATACTATAAAATAATAATACTGTAACGTTCATTTCTAATTTATTTACACTGATTTAATTATACACTACACACTGCTATCTTAACAATTTCCTAACAAATTAATTTATATCGCACTCTTAATTATTAATTTAGTTATACGCTCTCACTTGTCCGTTTTTTCGGACTGTTTATTCACTCGCGGCTTCACGTCTAATCTAATCTCCTTCGTCCGCAACGTTCACTTTTATAGCCCTCCATAATGTATTCGAGAACCTACTAGTATTTGCTGTATAATTATTTTTCCTAATTATGCTTTTCTAGAAACGCCCAGAAGGTAATAAATCATTCTTCCTTTACTAAGATGTTGCCGGGACGTTCGGGACGGTTATTATTGCTCAATTGAGCGTAGCGGCGATCCTTTGAGGTAAGCCGCCGTGCGATAAGAGTAAACACGTTCGCGCTGCTGCTTACATTTCGCGTTACAATACTATAAAATAATAATAGTATAAAATATTTCTTCCAAAATCCAAGACGTTATGTTACTTTTGCAAAAGTTGCATTTTGACGGCAACTCCTAAGTCGAGGGCATTTGCAGGTAAATAAAAAAAATTAATATCACTCCGCTCTATTGAAACAGTATGTTCTTAAATGGACTTTACTAAATATAACCGGACAAGTTTCGAGCCACTACTATCCTTCATTAACATATCTATGATAAGAGGATAGTATATTAAGTGTAAAGATGAAGTAAGATAGAAAATTTAAAACCTACTTACAAAATTCCTAACAAGTTGAAATGATGACGCTCCTATTTATAACAAAGTAGTAACTAAAAATATATTAAGAGCTTTGTTCATAAACTATTGTATTTTCTACAGAACGGTATGTATTTACACTAACCTCTACACAAATTAAACCCCCATAAATTTTCTTTTTGTCCAAGTATATAGAAATTGGTTCCAATTTTCTTCTCAAGTATATAGAAATTTCTGTTAAAACTCACATGTAAGTAAAGTACTTGCAGTTATCATATGTTGTGGTTAAGACCTTTTGTACATCTTCTAAAGACGTACAATGATGCCAGTTCTTACTAAGTACAAAACATGAACAAAACTATGTTCAGACTAATTGAGATGAACGTAATTAGATTAATTCTACTGCATAAAATGCATGTTCCTATTGTAACGCGCTTATTGCGGTTACTTGTGAGACTTGGCGCTGGGACGGAGTTCGGGAGTTCGGAAAAGGGTTTTAAAATTCGGTTTTACGATTTTGCTCGGGCGCCAGATTTGTAAGGGTTTTCTCCTTCGGGAATATGCCTGGGTAATTTACGAACTCAGGAGATTACCAGTGTTGTCTGTAAAAATGAAACACACGTTCAAAAACAGAAAATCCAAAATTATTTTATTCCCAATCGGCAGTGAAAACAATTCGTACGACTAACACCTGCTTAGGTCGTCGAACGGAGACCGGAGAACTACAAAAACTTATTTACAATTATTTATGTATCTCGAAAAGGAAACACAAATACGAAAATATTAATGTTATCACAGTAGGAGAGAAATCAAATTTATTTTAAATGAAATCGGAGAGATTCAAAACTATTTAACTAAGCGAAAATGCGGAAAGTAAAATACTTTGCAAACGGTTGAGATCTGAAAATGAAAAACCCTCTTAATGCTGAAAATGCGAAAACGGAAAATTATCCTAACAATTTCACAATGAAAGAGAAATAGCTAAATACGGAGACGATAGAAAAACGTGCTGTGGCTAATATTCGGTAGTCTGGCTTTTACGTATCGAGAGAGCGAGAGCGTGAGAGAGAGAGAATACGGTAGACGGGAATTAACTTTGCCTCAGCGCGACGACGGAAAAATTAATTCCGGGCGGTTGGAAAAACGGACGTTTTCACAACCGCCGGTTTAACATGTAGTAAACATCCACAGATAGCTTATATCTAGCGGTCGGTACGCTCACAATGAAAAATCACAGATAACGTATAGCCTACTAGCAAGCGGTCGGGGACGCTTTCACAATAGACGAATAACCACGAATAGCTCGGACGGCTTAAGACTATCGGTCGGGGACAATGCACAATTTACGTACACTCACAAATAACAAATAATTCGGCGGCTTATAACTACGGCGGTGGCGTTTACAATAGACAGATAGACGGATCGACTTGCTATAAACAAGTCTCGGTTCTCACCTTGGATTAACTCGGGCAGAGAACGTTGGAGGGGGCGAGTGGCTTACATAAATTTAGTCTTGATATTTAAACGATGGTAGATTGAACATTGCCTGATCGGCCGCCATCTATCTGAGATAGGTTCGATTTTACGATTAATTGCACGGTGGGTGGTCTACCCTCGACTCTCTAAAATCGGCTTCGTTACACTATTGTTATTAAAAATATTCAATTTACGATATACATGATGAAAGTTACAATACTGTGATAGAAGTTGTTTATAAATTTCAATCATGTGTCTACTAGATTTCTGAATAGAGACTAACATATGTATAAATTACTAGAAATTTAGTTCCTACTGTGGGTAAATATTAAAAGCTAAGATTAAATATTTGAAAATAATTTGCATTTTTAAATTATCCTTTTTCAGAAATGCTAAAATATTACGATTATAGAATTTTATTTTGAATCAATCAGTATCGAATAAATTACTTAACTAAATAATTTTCATTTCTATGCATATTATTCATTACCGTCTGATTCTAAATCCTCGTCAGAAATATCGCTTAAACAGTGGCTATCATCATCCAATGTTTGAAATCAAATTTGTCGAATAAGATGCCAATGCGCATGTGTAAGCGACCGATCCTCGCGATAAGATATTTGGTCTGGGACAAGTACCGAAATTACCGTTCAAGAACGGTTCACGAATCGTTCCAATTTCACTTAGAACATTCAAAGGAAACCGTTTACGAACCATAAAAGACAACTTGGAACGATTTTTATCTATTGCGCTTGCGCGGGATAGTTCCAGTACGGTTCTTTTGGTACTTGGAACAAACCTATAGAGTTGTAGCTGGTGCAGGGCTCACAACACGAGAGACAACTCCCTCCCACAAAAGGGCAGCAGGTGGGCACGCAGGTTAACGGGTAGCGTCACAGAATACTTGGCGGCATTTGATTGACTCCCTCATCGGTTCCAATTGCCCGTATTTATTCCGTTTATAATTGTTTATAATTTCCTGTGCGGTGCGTGTTTTAATTAAATTTACTCTGTGTTAATGTTGACGAAATTAGACACACATTGTTTCATATTCGATTTGAAGTCGCTCCTCCCTTGATTTACATTCCTTCACGTTTATTAAATTTTTGATTCCTTTCCGCTCTCCTTCTCTCATCTTCCCCGTATATATTTGTGTCAGGAACGTGTGGGTGTGTGAAAAATCGCACCAGCGCGGCCAATTCCTTTCTTTCCTGTAACCCCTAATTTGGCCGCAAACAACTCAATTTGAGAAATTTTTCCCATTCGCGTGATATTTATTCGTTTGCAAGTAGTCCGCATAATTTTCTTTCGGGTGGTAATGGATATCCGGGCAGAAATGAAATATTCCCTTTGTGAAATTAGATACCAAGGGTTTGCGGAGAGGCCCGCCAGACCTACAAGACGTACTCCTATTAAATACACACCGGAAACGAATTAGTTTTGCTGGGAAGGGTTTCGTTCTTCAATTAATCCCCGCATGAAGTATGAACGCGCCCTCAATAAAAAGCATACCTGCCGCATTAAATCTTGGAATCCACCAGATCTGGATCTAAATGGGGTTCATTATTCGGATTATGCCGGCCACCATTGTGGTGATGTGCACTAGATTGATTACATTCTGATCTCATTAAGGTGGCGAGATTAAACGCTCCAGTTGAATATTAATTGGCGTGCTGCAGACTAAATGCTGTCACAAACTTTGAATTGAATCGGGAATTCGGCGAGGAATTCCACGTTATAACACGTCTAGTCGATTGTTGTTAATGCGGAAGTGCTTCCGAATTTCTCTTTAATGACCTCGTGTCGTTATGCACGTCATCATCACTCAAGAAATTGCCAGAATCCCAAAGGAACTCTCATTTTGAACTTAAGATTATTTGAGAAAACGTCCTAGTTTCAGGATTGCCCAAAATGCGCATTTCCAACATCGAGTCCCACTTCAACTAAACAATTACAACGTTATGCAATTCTCTACAGAACAAAATTTTGTAGAACATGCTTCATTTCGTACAGAAATTCCTTTAATCTCAAATTAAATTCTACAATCCAAAATGTACAATCGGGTAAACACAATTTATGTAAACCTACAATTTGTTTAAGAAATGATATGACTCATTTATTGGCAGGGGAAGGTGACCAAATTAATCATTTTATTAATTTAAATTGAAACTAACATTTAAGTTCCACCTCCCTACTGCCTCAAAACCTCAAAATATGCATGTATGCAATGACTTCCTGAGTTACTAAATATAATTCGAAAAGTTATGTAAAATAGTTTTGCAGAGATGATTGTATTAACCTCAATTCTTGTCTTGTCTTATTAAGTTAACGTCTCTTTTTCGCTGCTGTGGCCAATTTGGACGGGACCTACAGTTTAACGTGGGCTCCGAACCACGGTCAACGAGCACGGTTGTACCCCCTTAAGGCTCTCACCCCAATTGATCCACTCCGTGCTCTACTGACTCAGGGTGTGTGTATCCTAGTCCCGCTCTCCCACAGGATATCCGATCCTGTCCGGCCTGGTTACCGGCGTGAATAGGAACGGGATTTTGGATACATTTTACACACTTCTCGCAACAATCACAACATCCATGGATTACGTGGGATTCAAACCCACGACGACAGTGACCGCCTGACTCAAAGCCAGCGCCCTAAACCACACGACCACCGCCGCCCCAACCTCAATTCTGTCTCATCAAGGATAATTTTGACACTTTAATAATTTTAATTAAAATGACACCACAGAACACAAAATATAACGACACAGTACACAAAGGATTACAAAGTCGTTCCAAGCTAACATCTTAGAGAACACTTCCAGAACCGTTTTGAAATAGTGCATGATGACGCCTGCGCATAAAGTCAGTTCCAAAAGTAACAAAACCGTCCCAGAACCATAACCTCTCTCTCTCTCTCTCTCTCTCTCTCTATCTCTCTATCTCTATCTCTATCTCTCTCTCTCTCTCTCTCTCTCTCTCTCTATCTCTCTCTATCTCTCTATCTCTCTATCTCTATCTCCCTCTCTCTCTCTCTCTCTCTCTCTCTCTCTCTCTCTCTCTCTCTTCTGTATTTTAGTGTTCAATGAACATTATTGATTATGACCGTTTCTTTACCGTCTCTTCTGAACTACCACTTCCAACCAGAGCACTCCTCTGGACCCTGGGCCCTTAGGATGGCAATATTGTAGCAATTTCTCGCTTTGTGGGAGAGGGAATCACTCCAGTATTGTACATTGCATTAAAAAGTTTTATTTGGACTTTGAAGTTAACTTTGGCAATAAGTTTTAACAACTCATTAGGTATTTCATCTGGTCCAACAGCTTTTCTAGTTTTATCATCTCCTTATCACATGTTCTACATCTGATTTCAAGACTATCAAGATAGTCCATGTAGTATTCAGTTCTACTATTTCCGTCATCTTTAAACAACTCAGATGTGTACGTTTCCCATTATTTTTAATGATGTTTTCATCAAAAATGATTTTGTTGTTGTTGTCAACTAATATGCAGAGGCAGATTGGATGTTGAATATACCGCTTATTTCCTTTACATTCTTGTGTAAGTTGAAGATGACATGATTAGCCATAACCCAGACAGCACAAAGACGTCTTTAAGACGTCTGATAGACATCACCATTAGGCATTTGTGACATCTCAAAGATGTCCTGTGACGCCCGAAGAACGTCATTAAAGTGTCCATTTCATGTCCATTTCATGTTATTTGTTACAAATCGGTACGTTTCAACGATGCCTTCAAGGCATTAAAGAGACAACTTTACGACGTCCATTTTTCGTCTTCAAGACGTCATACGGACGCCTTACTCAAGTCTGTAAGAGGTCTTAAAGATGCCCCCTAATTTTTTAGGAATGTCTTTAAAATGTTCATTTTACTTCTATTTCACGTTATTTGTCACAAAACGGTACGTCTCAAGCATGCCTTCAAGGCATTAAAAAGACAACTGTACGACGTTCATTTTTCGTCTTTAAGACGTCATAAGGACGCCTTCTTCACGTCAGTAAGACGTCGTAAAGATAACCTCTAATATCTTAGTGACGTCTTTAAAATGTTCACTTTATGTCCATTTCATGTTATTTGCCAGAAAACGGTACGTCTCAAAGATGCCTTCAAGGCCTTAAAAAGATGTTCGCAAATCCGTAATGACGTCCAAAAGATGTCTGATTTAAGACATTTTTTATACAAAATTATGCTTTTAAGACGTCTTTAATACTGCAGGCATAAAGAAGGTCAGGCATGAAAACGACATAAATTGGACGTCATTAAGACGTCAGATTTTGAACGTCTTAGAGACATCCAGAATTGGACGCCATAAAGACGTTCATTTCTGGCATAAAAAAATCAGACGTCCTTAAGGCGTCCGCCTTTTAACATCTTCGGAACATCTAAAACTGGACCGCCTAAAGAGGTCCACTTCAGGCACATAAAAGGGCAGGCATAAAATGGACGAAAATTAGATGTCATTGGGACATTCCTCTCTGGACATCTTAGAGACATCCAGAAATGGAAGTTCTAAAGACGTCCACTTCAGGCATAAAGAGATCAGGCATAAAATTGACGTACCTTTAAGGTACAATTCCGAACACGGCGACAGCGACCGACGTCAACTGTAAGCGGCAGACGACAACTACAGTGCTGCTGCCGATTGTGGTTACTATGATTACGAAGGCGACCACGCGGCGGCAGTTCTTATTTGCAGTTTATCGGGAACAGATCTTTGCAGCTCCATTACTTAAAGGCGAAACAGTGGTTTTTACCTGAAACAATGTCTGACGTTTCCACCATCTATGACAAGTATTTTTAATTGTCTTGGAAACTCCTTAACAATAACAACAGTCAAGAACTCAATGCATTTTTGAGATAATTGGAGTTCATTAGAACCTTCAAAATTCTTTGGAAACTTAAATTTTCTTTGGAATATCAGATCTGGGAGGAATTACAAGTATCGCGAGTAACTCAACAACTCCTCAACCCAGAGGAACAGCTTGGTTGTCTTTAAGATAACTGCAACTCCTTCTCCATGAAGTTGGCAAACGTTTGTAACGTAGATGTAAGACTTAGTTGTAACTTAGAAATTTCTCAATTTGGTTCAGAGCGTATTATTCTTCCGCCGAGAAATTCGTTTCTGAATCCAAAATGCGTGCGGTCGACCACACTACTGGATTCGGAGCGGTAATGTGGTCAGAGGCAGCGGCAGGCAACAGCGGCAGGCGACAGTGACGTCGTGTTTGGAATGTATTTCGTATAAATACAGTAGAACCGGTATTGTCGCTTGCCGCTTGCGCTTTGCCGCTGCAGTCTGCCGTCTGTGGTTTGCAGTCTGCCGCCATGTTCGGAATTGTACCTTTAGAGACGTCCAGAATTGGACGTCATAAGGACGTTCATTTCTGGCATAAAAGAGAGCGGGCATTAAATTGCCGTAAATCAGACGTCCTTAAGGCGTCCGCCTTTTAACATCTTCGGGACTTTATGCCTAAAAAAGTCCACTTCAGGCATAAAAAAGACAGGCATAAAATAGACGAAAATTAGATGTCATTGGGACATTCCGCTCTGGACATCTTAGAGACATCCAGAAATGGAAGTCCTAAAGACGTCCACTTCAGGCATAAAAAGGTCAGGCTAAAAATTGACGTAAATGAGGCTTCTTTAGGACGTCCGGCCTTGGACGTCTTAGAGACTTCCGGATATGGACGTCTTATAGATGTACTTTTTATGTGTGAAGGCGTCCAGGCATAAAAAGGCTTAAATGGATGTATTTAAGACGTTATGTGCTGTCTCTTCGCACTTTTATTCATTTATTTTCCTTTGGCTCTTTTTATTGCTATTTTAATGTGTTCCGAATAACCTTCGGAAATTTATCGAACGCCCAAAATTCTAACTTAGTTTGCAAACATAACTTTGATGATCGGTATCGCGAACATGTCAAACATGAGTGGAGTATATGTAGTTATTATAACACCTCCTATTAAGGGAAATCAGAAAGATCAAAGTTTCTTTCTGCACTAGTAAAATTACAGATTTGATATGGTGGCAAATATAATCCATGTTTCTCGTGGAACAACAAATTCCTCCAATTTCAGACGATTTCATGAACTTACACACTTCTCGCCAAACTATGCGGTCCCGGTTAATTCGATAAATTTTCCGCGTTGTTCCACGTCTACAACCAGAGCAAGATCAAGTTGCCACAGACACGTTTCATTGCAGAACTATTAACTAGTCAATTTACAGTCGAGATGCAACACGCGCGCAACTCCTGAAAGCATTCCTAAAGACCGAGGAACTACCATCTAAAGTCGATTCCCTCCAACATAAATCCCCCATTTATGATTCCAATAAACACCCCCACACCCACCCCATGGAGTAATTGGAAGCGGTCCAAAAGTTTCTCTCTCTCTCTCTCATTCTCTCTCTCTCTTTCTCTGCTCCCTCGTTCTAAATCAACAGCAGGCCGAAATTCGCGGGCCCGATAACACTCTTCACACCATTAATTCAACACTATCGTTAAAGCTACGAACGTTGTATCTAAGCAGTTTTTCGGAGCGCCCGATATGCCGTTCCGCGCGTCAAATCGAACAACGATGAATTGAGCCTATAATAGGGGGTGTATGGAGGCGACGGAGAGAGGGAGAGAGAGGGAGAGAGAGGGGGGGGAGGATTTAGTTTAATAGAAAAGCGATGGCTCGGAGATGTGTTTTTGTTAATCGTGCTAAGTGCAAAGTTGAGTTTTGGGACGCCCGCTGCCTTAGCGAATGAACGATCGCCTTCGGTTAGGAAAAACAGGGACTCGCTGCGATAATACCGGCGAGCTTGAATGATCGAGATGTGATACGCGGCTCTATCCGGTAGGACCACCGTTGCATCCAAAGACTCTAACTGGATATACCTTCATACCTAATAATTTGGTGGCTTACATGGTTCTCTCTATCAGGATTTGATATTGCGAAAGACAGAGCCAAATGGACCAGAGCTTCTACCAACCCAAGACCAATGTGGGTACGAGGTACCACTGCTTTCGCAGAACACATTGGATCTAGACCACAAATGTCGGCAAACAGTCCAGCTGACATGGGGTTGGCAACCCTGACCTGTAGTCACTTTCAATTACGAAAAAAAACTCTAGAACTCCGGACGGATCAACAGTTAATGGACATTGCTTTGGAAAAAGTAAACGTAGAAGGACACCTTATTGTCTTAATAATATTATCTTATTGGATATTCTTGTTATTAAGTTGTCTTCATATGTCTTGTGGACTTTTGGCCTTTGACAAAGTAAGGCATGATAAACTAATTGATATATTAAAAAAAGCAGACTTAGACGACAAAGACATCCGTTGTATACAGAATCTCTACTGGCATCAATCGGCTCATATAAAAACTTATGACTTTACAACTGAAGATATCGTCATATGTAGAGGCGTAAGACAAGGTTGCATATTATCACCTCTACTATTTAATCTTTATTCGGAAATCATCTTTAAGGAAATCATGGAAGATAGAAATGTTGGAATTAAGGTAAATGGGGTATATATAAAAACATTAGTTATGCAGATGACTCTATCTTAATTGCAGATAATATTGAAGATCTGCAACAAATGATCGATGAGCTGAACTGAAGTATGGTCTTAAAATAAATAGCAATAAAACAAAATTCATGGTAGTAAGCAGACGTAAACTCCCATGAAACAATGCAAGATTAATAGCAGACGGCCAAACTTTAGAACGTGCAGCACAATATAAATATCTAGGAAGCTGGTTGCATAAAGATTGGGATAATGACAAAGAGATTAAATGCAGAATTGAAGCAGCTCGAAATAACTTTTTAAATTTAAAAGAGTGCTAACTAGTCGTGACATTAAATTAAAGCAAAGATTACGTTATGCCAAATGTTATGTATGGTCGGTGTTGCTGTACGGTGCAGAGACCTGGACAATGAAGTAATCTTCCGTCAACAAAATAGAAGCGTTTGAAATGTGGATGTATCGGGTGCCATGGATAGACAGAGTAACTAACGATGAAATTCTAAGAAGAATCGGCAGAGACCGTGAGTTAATGCTTAATGTCAAAAAGAAGAAAACATCGTACTTTGGACATATAATGCGAAATTCAAAATATCAACTGCTGCTACTTATTGTCGAAGGAACAATAGAGGGGAAGTGAGGGATGGGCAGAAAGCAAATGTCATAGTTAAGAAATATAAGAGATTGGACAGGGTTAAGAACGATAGGAGAGTTGGTCCACACACCAACCGACAAATATATGGAAATATGGTCGCCAACATCCAACAATAGTGGATAGGCAGTCGAAGAAGAAGAGATTCTTGTTATTAGTAACCATAGCTGAACTGCTTAATAAATGCTTGTCAGAGGACAATGTTCCAGTACTGTACAATCTGGCTGGTAACGTTACGAATTCGATGGGGAGGTTGTACGGTAGAATACTCAAACGAAAGGTGGAAGACAGCATTATGGAAATAGAAGAACAAAATGGCTTCCGAGCAGGGAGATCCTAAGTTGACAATAAATTTGTTCTGCAACACATAATAGAGAAACTAAAATGCAGGGTCCTGTCTACCCTGCTATTGTTCGTGGATTTGGGGAAAGTATACGATACCATCCCCATGAAAAAACCTTTTGAGACTCTGTAGAAGATACGCACAAATACCTTGTAGTGGTGGACACGAGACGAGACATGGCTCGTTCTCGTCGCGTCTCGAATTTCGAATTTCGGGACGAGACGAGACGAGACCAGTACTGATTCGAGACGAGACGAGACGAGACATAATTTCGTCTCGTCTCGAAAAGTCTCGAAGTCTCCACTCTTTTTTAAGAAACTGCAATTCAAGAATTTTCTTTTGTGAAATGAAAGGCCACCAAACTCCATAGCAATGAGGAAGAAAGCGCAGGTAAAAGGATACCTAGTAAAGGGTCAGAATTAAACCGTGCCATTGTCCAGTATTCAATATTTTCTAAAAATGAAATATTCTTTATCAAAACTTAACATCAATAAAATACTAGTGTACATTCAATTTTACCACACCTGTATAGGTACTTCAAGGAAACCAGTAAATGTTATCAAAAAAGTATACATTTATAAAAGTACCATCTATATAAGACTATTTATTTCGAGACTTTTCGAGACACGAGACGAGACGAGACGAGACTTATACCAGATCGAGACGAGACAAGACGAGACATAATTTTTGGGAATTTTTCGAGACGAGACGAGACCATGTCGTTATGGTTATCGGTTATCGGTATATGTAAAAGCCATGTGAATTCTCAAAGTATAGTAAAAGTGGGAACGGCCATCTTAAACCCATTCCTGACAACAAAAGGCCTAAAAAGGGATCCAGTCTCTCTCCAACACTGTTCAAAATATATCTTCAGGAAGCACTTAATAACTGGAGTAGGAAAAAATACAAATATCACAATATTGTTTGACGACATAATTATTGACGGATGATCAAGTAATAGTAGCTAACGATCGTAGATCATATGTTAAGCAAACTAATAGAAGGATACAAGCAATTGGGGTTAAATATGAACACAGAGTACCTTAAAATAGGAGACGAAGCAGATGACGCAGAACTGAAAACTCATGAATTTAAATAGTGTAATGAGTTAAAATACCTTGGAACAGTAATTTCTTAAGAGGGTACAACAGAAAAAGACATTTAAATATTTTTTAAACAATTCTCTTTGAAACTTTGCAAATCAATGAAATGTATGTTTTAATAGTGTTACTGTTAACCTCTTTTACCTATTTCAGATGAAATACGGATAGAGCAATGTCATTCTAGATAAAATGTTTTGAAATATGGATTAAACCAATATTTTTTTATTTGTATATTTTACGGAACTGTGCTCCAAAAATACGAATTTAAATTTGTCCCCAAGAGTCAATATTCCTTCGTAGTTCAAGATCTGCGGAAAGAGGCACTGCCAATGTCATTTGTCAGTATTGTTGTGCTCAATATACACTGGGTTTGCACTTCTAATAACATAGATGTTATGTGAGTTCAAGTAGATAACTGATTGGTTGCACTGGTATTTATATTAATTATGGATTTAGATGCATATATTAAACCGCGAATTTCCCGGCCTTCGCGACAGAATACCATGCATTTTCCGACCTCACCTTTTCAATACGACCGTTGTTAATTAATGTCGCGACTCACTGAGAAAACCGCGAAATTTTAGGACTTATAACCGCGAATTTTCCAAAAATAATGAACTAATAGGAATGTCTATAATGAATTTCGGAGACCTCCGATACGATTTTGGCAAATTAAGACCACGAGTTTCCCCACTCTTGACTACCGACTACAAGGGCGAGTATTCAGATCTCTCTAAAATTGAGATTAAGAGCATCCCATCTGGCATGTTAATTTAATTACACACATATTTTACATTATTTTATTATTGTTTTGTTAACGAAAATGAATTACAATAATTAAATACAGTTAATTAAGTCAAAAATGTATGTCTCGACGTTTCGCTTCTCATCTGGGGCAATATCATGAAGAAACAATTTTTTTACAAAAATATAACTTATACATGCCATACTGAAACACACACCTTTGAGGTACTTGTAGTCCTACTTTTGAAACTCAAAAATATTTCCCGTCTTCTCCCTGTTGGATAATGTCTTAGAGAGTATTATTTGAGATTACATATTATAGAGCGCGCCTGTCAGACTCTTCCACGACTTATTTTTCCTCTTGAGTTCACTCTAAGCGTCGAAAGTCACCAAACGGCAATACTACCACTCCCCTCCTACAATTCTAACGCCCGATTTCATAATGCAGTTAAAGTCCACTTTAACTTAAAGTTCACTTTGACTGTGACGTTAACGCCCGGTTTCATAATGCAGTTAAAGTCCCTTTAACTTAAAGTTGACTTTGACTGACTGAACGAAAGTGTGCAATGATCTCTAGAGAGTGGACTGTATGTAGATATCTCTCGTAACTCGTGGGTGGCTGCGGAGATAATTCAGGGCGTGACGTGATCTCTTTGAAGTTCTTGAAGTTCTTGTAGGCGGAGATCAGGGCGTGACGTGATCTCTTGAAGTTCTTGTAGTTTGGAGAGAGGGCGTGACGTACTTCTCCGGGTTTGGATCTGAGGGCGTATCGTGCAGATCCGGGTTTTGAGGTTCTCGTAGTTTAGAGAGAGGGCGTGACGTACTCTCCGGGTTGAAGTTTGTTAGGTTATTAAATAAAACTAAAATCCCTTAAATAATGTTGACGCTAGCGTCAACACTGACTTTAATTTAAAGTGGACTTTAACTGCATTATGAAAGCGGGCGTTACTACTTCTAACGTCACAGTCAAAGTCAGCTTTAAGTTAAAGTGGACTCTAACTGCATTATGAAACCGGGCGTAACTTCCGTAGTCGAATATTTAATTGCGCGTTTCCTGTCGAAATGGCCCACGCTTCAGTTACACCTGCAAGAGCATTAATCAAACTAAATTAAAATAATAGCGAAATAGTACGCATGTTGAAATGTGCACAATTCCACCTTGCAATATGTCAAATCGGCTTCGGGCGAACATTAATTGCAGTTATATCACATCATTTTTTTCGGCATGCTATAGATAAACTGAATTTTGAATTACCACCGCAATTCTGTTGTAATTTATTTGTACAACAACACGACGAAAAATTCACCGTGTACACGATATGGTTCCATTAATTAATTTTTTAATTTACGTGTCAATAATAACATCAAAAATGGGAGATTGATCGTTTGAAATCCGCGTATATCGATTTTTCGTGGGAATTGTTAAACGTACTTACTTGTATTCCAGACTAATTTGATTTAATGAGGACACATAAAAATACAAACAGGTCGTTTGTGAAAATATCATCAATTATTTTTTATTTGTTCAGAGATAAAATAAACAAACGAAATATTTTTGGTTGTTTTGTAGTTTTTATCGCCCAAAATCTGGTGGTTTCTTTTTCAAACTTGTTGGGAAATGAAACATTTTAAAATGATTTAAAGTTTTGAAGTTATCAGTAATTTTAAAAATGACGTCAGACAAGCGAATAAGACTGACACGAAATGTAACCACTATCCTAGATAAACAAAAGCAAGTGCAAATTTTACAATACGGGAAACATGTGATAATTGAAACAAACAGTAATCACTATTTTTTTTCTTAATAAACTGGTAGTGTTTCATGCTTGAATTATTGTGAAAGATAGTTTAATATACCTCATATTAAACAAAGGTTACTCATGTGTTTCGTCTAAGATAAGTGAAATTTTTAATTTATTGTTGCACCGATGTTGATTTAGAGAGGTCGATTTTGCTGTCATCCTCGAGTACCCGATACTTCTTCGAAATTTATTTCCTATAAATCACAAGTCAAGTGAACAATTTAACCGTAAGACCCTCCGGGAAAGTCATCGAGTATTTTTACGGACAAGTTTTGACCGCATTTCGAAGAAGTAGGGTACGCCTCGATTTCCAAAAATATGCGTACCATGTGTATAGGGAAAGTACGATCTTCAGTGATGGTCAGCACGCCCTTTACTCTTAACCAGGGTGATTTTCAACCAATAAGCGACGAGTAAAGGGGACTGAAATCAATCTGACCAATAAGCGGAGATCGCGTTTCCCGTCTCTACCTTTTGAGGAATTTAATTTTAAGAGACACTCTCCGTGTAACTGTCAAAAGTGTGTCAGTTGTGGATGTTGCTATCGAAATAGTTTAGTAATTCCGAAGTTAACAATTTTCGTGTTATCATTTCACAACTGTTCAAATCACGAAAAAAATTAAGGACATAAGGCCTGTTGCTATTATTTACATCTCTCGTGTGTTAAGTAAACTATCTCGCTTTTTAATCTAACCATCAATTGGGACATTCTATAAAATATAATACAATACAGGTTATGATATTACAGTTTTCTTATAAATAATGTGGCACGACACATATTAGGAGCCAAGTTGGTATTCTAATCAGAGAAACCATTAATTTAAAGGAAATGACAGCCCCAATCGGTGGGCGCCAAATCCTCTTCCTTGCTTTTTCCACCTTTATGTTTTTTGATTTGATATTCAAGGAGAGGAATTTTCTCCCATGTTTTGTTTTCTGTGTCCAATCACAAATTTTGTGGATCATCGGTTAAGACTGGTGTTTCTCCCTTTACTCATCTCCCCTTCATTGATTTTGCGACATCATATATAGGAAGAGGTCCCATGGATTTCTGGGTATGATGAGTAAATCCTGTACGGTGTTCAAATTTCACCTTCTTTGCTACTGGTTTCTTTAATGGTGATAATGTTGGTTTTGATAACTCATATAGTCACTATAATCAAGTCTAGTAAATAGAAGTAGTCTCCACGTTAAAGCATATTGGCGACGGGATACATCCTTACATATATTTCTTTTCACTCTTCCTCTATTTATACCTTACCCTTTGATTTCCATCGCGTCGTATGGATTAGGCTTCATGATCCATGCCACTACAGGCTTCTTTCCTATTTGGTTTATAGCTCCTTATCCACTTAGTTTAAAATGATACCAATTGGTTTTTCGTATGTAATACATACATATCGTCACAAATTCCGTAAGCATCGAACACGTCCTCACCAACAGAGAAATGTGGCTAACCCATCGATTGTAAGGACAAAGTATGCATATATTGTCTCCGTATTTCGCGTCCGTTATCGAACTCGTCCGCAGGAACCATTGTGCCCTCCTTTTTTTTCTTTCGATCGTCTTCGATACGCATTGTACATCTCTCTGGAAATACCTCGATTTTCCCTCCCGAAACATCGCGCGATAGGCGGAATCGTTCCTCTTCCGCTTACATGGAAACTTGCGGTATAAATCAATAAACTCAGTTACAAAATCGTGACCCTTTGACATCGTGCTCCGAATAAGAAACATAATCCGGAGAGGCACGAAGAAAAATGTTTGCTAACAAGATTTTACTGACGGCCCGAGGCTTTCCTTTTGACTCGGAATTTCCGGTTATTTTTCTCCACTAGAGATTTGATTAATACACGTCGAGTATAGGGTAGGGTGCAACTCAAAATATTAACGTAATAGTTAAGGAATCTAATCTAAGGAATCTAATCTAAGGAATCTAATCTAAGTAAAAATGAAAACTGCTCATTTGTCTTTAAAAAAATCTGGACACATTCATTGGAAGTAAAGATTGCTTTATTTGCGTTATTAATGCTGTATTATTGCCATGTAATTTAATATTTCTTCTTCCATTTCCCATTTTCCTCAAGGCTAAACCTTTCCTACAATGTATTTTATGGAACTGTTTACCTGTCTCAAAACGACTCCATCAGTATACACGTATATATCCTTGCGCTTTAAACCCCTTTATCCCCCGCTTATCGAGTTTTTCCCAAAATGCGGCATTCGAGCATGCCGTCGAGTAGTAATGTCAAAATTATTATGACATATCACCGGTTTCGATGTACACGCGAGCAGAGCCGCAGCCAAAATTTCAGCACTAAACAGGTTAACGATTAGTTTTTAGTAACGTTACGGAAATTGATGGACAGGCAAAATTACATTTCAAGCGGACATGAAAGTACTTCGAGTACAGTCGTCTGGTATCGAAGGAGATTTAAACTATCACCGATAAGATATAAAATTTTCATTGGACGTAATGGAGTCCAAAGGCGCTAAGTCTGCAAGTTTTCGTCCAATAGGGCGAGCGACAAGTCGATTTGAATTAGATATACATAAACACGCTCAGACTCGAGAAACTTTCAGAACTGGGTCGAAATGTCGATATTTAGTGGCTATAAATAACGAAATTACAGCACTTTCATGTACTTGTTTATTGTACGACCACTCAATAAAACAAGTCGTTAGATATATTATTCACGTATGTGAAAACTTCAATGGTGGTTCATTACCAAATCGCCGCAAGCCCAGTTCTAATAGGTATTTGAATTTTGTACAAAATCCGGGTATTCCAATAAGAAATGTACAAGAGTATCCAGATACACATAAATATAACGTAATAAATCTTAATTGTGACCCAAATGTAATTAAGTAAAATATCAGTTATAAATTAAAAACATTAATTACAACATTAAAAATAATTTATCTGAAAGTTAGTCCCCATGCTATATTTCGCAATAAAAATTAATACTTCACAGTTATATCATTGGCGTGATAATTTTGTAATTTACTGTAATTGACTATTTTTCGTCGCAACTTTGACCAGTCCGGAAATTATCCAGATTTTCCTGGAAATTACATTACCATCCGGATAATTGCCATAGTACCAACATTTCCCGTACCTAATATGCATATATGAATATCGTATGCATATCAGTGATTAAACTAATTCTACGCTTTGTGTGTAACACGTATCGACCAATACATAAAAGGCGATCGTAATGCAGGAACTTTTGATTAATCTCTCAAAAAAGAAATATCAAAAATATTGCATAATTCAGTATAAAATTTTTTTTGTTGCGATTTTTTGCAAAAATTTCTTGTACAATACATATGCGTCTTATATCGATATTTAAAAAAAATATCCGAGTCACTGTTTTTGCAAAATCGAAAAAGTGATTTTTTTCAATATACTATTTCAAAAATTATAATAAACAATCATGAAATTTGAAATTTGAAATTGGCCAACAAATAAAAAAGCTATTACAAAAAAGGCATTAAAAATGTACTAATTTCGTTATTGTAGTTTATCGAGAAATCGATCTCGATCCACCCGGACGACCTCCGCCATCCGGCGACTTTCACCGAGTCCTCCGGTGACGTGGAGATTCTAAGGACCTCTCCGCTTCCAATCATGTGTGTGGTGATTAGCGAGAAAGTGACCCACTTAAAGGCCTTTAATTCGAAACGTTTCAATCCATCGATCTCCCCATAATCAGCTTTTTGATCTTTCTTTTCAACAACACCTGAGTCTTTTATTCTGATGCTAGCTGGCCCAAGGAATCGTAAGTAAATATGCAAGTAGTAAAAATCATGCGTTTCAAGATTTTATCTTATTGTGCTACTAGCCTTGTAGCTTTCGGCTGAACATATTCTGTGACGTTCTCCTCGAAGGGTCATCCAACGTTAATTGGCTGAATTTAGTCGAGAGCGGAGCAGCACGGTCCTTATCATAATTGTCCTAGACGTAAACTACAACGTCCCGTTTCCTAATCTTAATGGTCGAATTTGTCATTGTATCAACAAACTCATTTGTCAGGGCACATCTGATAAAGTCGATGGTTTAATATGCAACCCGGCTTAATTAACAACATCGAATTAATTCCTACCGACGCGACGTAAGGAGGGTCGGATCGTGTCTTCCCGTCTCGCCCCTCCGTCCGGACGTTCTCTCGGTAATTTTTGACGAAGGAACTACGTCGGTCATCCGTGTCGAAAAACCTCGCCTAGTCAGCATAAATTTCGGAAGTTACGTGTCTCCCCTTTTGCAAAATATTCGCGTTTTTTGTTTGTTCTACAAGGGCTGAACTCAATTTGGGATGTTTTCCCCCTCGGAACAAAAACATCGCCGCGCTCCGGGTCAAACAGTAATCAACTGTGGCTCGGTGCGTTTTTGCGCCCACCTATTTTATACCTAGGAACCTATTATTCCCTCAAAATTTTCGACTTTTTGCCACTTACGGTAATTAATATTTGTGCTACCGACAGCTCGAAACTTTCCGGAAATCGACTCGATCGGTTCCGGATTAGTCAGCACACAAGTTTGTTTTCTTGGCCGACGCTACTTCCTCTAGTCGATGGATTAGCTGTTCTATCCAGTTAATAACGTAGTAACCCGATCCGGCCTACAATTTGTCACTCGATACTTACTAGTTACATTTAGGAAGGGTTACCCGCACAGAAACAACTGGGACACATTACCTAATTAGACTAATTAAATAAAAGTAAGTGTGGAAAAACATTAAACCTGAAGTTGGACGCCTTTATTACCTACTGTTAGTAATTAGCTGAAAAGTGTTATAAAATATTACCTACATTAACTCCTTATTAGTTAATTTATAAAATTTGAAACTCTGCTTAGTGAGGCGCTTCCAAATTACACTCCGATTTATGCATTAACG
Organism: Cryptocephalus moraei; assembly: GCA_946251905.1. Lineage (NCBI taxonomy): Eukaryota > Metazoa > Arthropoda > Insecta > Coleoptera > Chrysomelidae > Cryptocephalus > Cryptocephalus moraei. The sequence continues at coordinate 14,651,605 of OX276465.1, read as the reverse complement.
GTAGGAAGTAATGTTCAGAAAAGAATTCGTATCCCACCAAATTGGATTCGGTGTTATATTGGAAAGAAGAGAAATTCGAAGACCAGCTGCCAACGTAACGTAACACAAGGAACGTATGATTGTTTTGTAAAAATTAATTGCTTTTAAATTTGTTTTCTCGTAGTGAACTCACTCTTCTAGGCCTAAGAAGTATGGACTAAAAAATATATATTGGCGAATGGATAAAACACTTGTTCATAAGTAGTAAAAATATACAAAGGAACTATGCATTAATATGATATATGTACTCTAAAATAGTATAGTTACTGATAATTTTGTAGATACTATACCAAATTGAAAGCCTAAACAAGATTTTCACATAGATAAAACTCTAGTAAAATTTATTTGTAGAATAATATCTTAGACCATTAGCAAAGCAAAGCCAAGCAAACCAGTGGCTGTGACGTCACTTGTAGGCAAGCATCAATAAGAAAGGCTCTATCTGTAGTAATTTGCGCATATAAATAATAGTTATAACCAAATATACACTATGTGCAATTAATGCAATGCTAAGAAAAAAATTAAGATATTTTCTGGTACAACTTACTGGTAACACACCATTATTATTAATAATTATTAATTATTAATTATTAATAAATTATTATTAAATAATATTATTATTAAATAAATTATTAACAATTATTAATAAATTGACAATCGACAGGTAAACGTGATTTACAGGGACCCATGAAGCGCTTTTTGCACTGTTAATCACTGTGTGTTACTAAACAAGCTGGATAGATTTGGTGCGGGAATACCCATTTTGGAGCATTTCAAATCCTGTCAACCTAAGGCAAATTGTAACACCTTGCGGGTGTTTAAGGGATTTTTCTTTTATTTACTAGATTTTGTAACGTTAGGAAGGAAGGACCCTGTATATGAATTGGCTAAAAACGCTACGTGATTTATTCCTCATTTCGTAACACAATAAGTCGGTAATTAGAACATACTCATATTATTATTTCGTAAAATGACGCGGGAACAGCTGACTTGGATGTGTTGAATTGGTAACAATATCCTAGGTCGAAAATCGGACTCTGCTTCGTACTTCTGTCAAATAAGCAAAAGCGGATAAAATACTTAGGTAATTAATAAGGCGGACTTTATGACGTGTTATTCATAGGTTCAGTAGAGGAATTTCGACCAATTACAATTTGGGAGGTAAATTTTGATCGAATTTTGATACTCGGAGTAGGGGAGTCGAGGGCTCTTGGAAAGACAAAAGTTAAGAGATAGAGAGTCGGTCAGATGCCGAACCCAGGGTCGGTCAGAGACGGTCGGGGACCGTGCCCTGTCCGGTCGTGGGTTACAGAGAAGGAGCAATTTCAGGTCGGGGACCTTGAGGACTATTGGAGTTTGACTCGCAAGGGCGAAGTCCAGAGTAAGGAGCTAATTTCAGGTCGGGGACCTTGACGATTATTGGAGCTTGACTCGCAAGGGCGAAGTCCAGAGTAATGAGCTATTTCAGGTCGGGGACCTTGAGGACTATTGGAGTTTCACTCGCGCAAAGGCGAAGTCCACAGTAAGGAGCTATTTTCAGATCGGGGAGCTTCACGATTATTGGAGTTTGACTCGCAAGGGCGAAGTCAAGAGAAGGAGCTATTCCAGGTCGGGGACCTTTGAGGATTATTGGAGTTTGACTCGCAAGGGCGAAGTCAAGAGGATCTATTTCAGGTCGGGGACCTTTGAGTATTATCGGAGTTTGACTCGCAAGGGCGAAGTCAAGAGAAGGAGCTATTTCAGGTCGGGGACCTTTGAGAATTATTGGAGTTTGACCCGCAAGTGCGAAGTCAAGAGGAGCTATTTCAAGTCGGGGACCTTTGAGGATTATTGGAGTTTGACTCGCGCAAAGGCGAAGTCCACAGTAAGGAGCTATTTTCAGGTCGGGGACCTTGACGATTATTGGAGTTTGACTCACAAGGGCGAAGTCCAGAGTAAGGAGCTAATTTCAGGTCGGGGACCTTGACGATTATTGGAGCTTGACGCGCAAGGGCGAAGTCCAGAGTAATGAGCTAATTTCAGGTCGGGGACTTTGACGATTATTCGAGCTTGACTCGCAAGGGCAAAGTCCAGAGTAAAGAGCTATTTTTAGGTCGGGGACCTTCACGATTATTGGAGTTTGACTCGCAAGGGCGAAGTCAAGAGAAGGAGCTATTTCAGGTCGGGGACCTTTGAGGATTATTGGAGTTTGACTCGCAAGTGCGAAGTCAAGAGGAGCTATTTCAGGTCGGGGACCTTTGAGGATTATTGGAGTTTGACTCGCAAGTGCGAAGTCAAGAGGAGTTATTTCCAGGTCGGGGACCTTTGAGGATTATTGGAGTTTGACTCGCAAGGGCGAAGTCAAGAGTAAGAGTTATTTACAGGTCGGGGACCTTAAGTACACTGGAGTTTGACCCGTAAGCGCGAAGTCGAGGGTAAGAGTTATTAAGTCGGGGGCCTTGAGGATTATTAGAGTTGAATTCGCAAGGGCGAAGGCGCGAGTTAGGAGTTGGTTCTAAGGTCTGGGACCGTGAAGAAAGTCAAAGGTTAATTCGCGAGGGCGAAAGCGAGGTGCTTGGAGTTATTACGAAGCGGTTAGTTATCGTCCGAGGGCTGAAATTCCGACAGTGTTAGAATTGTACGCGAGAGGCGTGGTTGGGGAGTTATTGTCTTACGCTAGGGCCTTGACACATTGAGAGAGTTAGAGTTTGTACGCCGAGCGACGGAGGGCCGAGTACCGGGCCGGGATCAAAATAACAGACACCGATATACCGACAGTGGTGCAATCTCGATAATTTTGGTTATTGGAATTTTTGGAAAAGTCACTGTCCTTAAATCACGTAGGTACACGCATTTAATATACAGGGGCATTAAGGGTTTTAAGGGAGATTTTACCTTGACACTTGGGTTTAGTATTCTTGTTGGGTTTTGTCTGGTAACTAGTAATTAAATTTGATTTCGTTTTGTTGAATCTTAGACTTGGGGTTGTGTGAATTTTTATAATTTGATTGACTTGGCGGGATAAACGAATTCTTTGTGTTATTTTGAATTAATAATTTTGTTAATATAACTTCCTGTTTTATTCAGTCGTTTAATTTTATTTTGAGCACGATTAAAGCAGGCATTTGCGAAGCCCCGCGCCCAGGCTTCATTAAGGGACCAGTTAATTTCTGAAGATAATTAATTTCCACCAAACAATCCCACCCAAACGTAATATCTGTACCTGTACGTTGACCAGTAAGTCGATCTTCTATTTAGAAACCCTCTCATAATACATAGGGACCGATATTACAATATCATTAGATTGGTTGTAGATCAGACGAATATTTGTCGATATACGGTGTACCCCAGGGCTCTAACCTGGGCCCTTATTATTTGTAATCCGCTTTTCTCATTTGATAGCCCCATACTTACTTACAAAAAGTGATACTGGTCTGTTGTAACGCAATCTTGATGTTGCGAATTTGTGTGTTTAAAACAATCTTAACGTCGTTAAATGTTGTTTTGTTAATTTTTCTTGCGAGCTTAACATTGATCAATCGAGCTATTTAATTGATGGGCGACCACTCAATTATCAAAACTAGTTGAAAGAGCATCGAATTCTGTTTGACGCCAAGTTATCATTTGTCTCTTATATTAAAGAAAGTTTTTCAGCGGCGTCGAGAATATTGGGTTGTATTTTACGTAATCCTAGATTTTTAGGTTTCGTTGGCAACATTGCCTCAATGAATCCTTATGATTCGAGGTATTGAAAAATAAACATGAAGATCTAAAACGAATTGCTGGCTTTGTACTTAAATATTTACTGAATTGTTAACTTGCACAAACATGTAGTACAACTTGCGTGAAATGTCCAATATTAATCCAATTACCATACTCCACTTCTTTTATACGAAGAAATAAAACATATGATTAATTAATAAATGTTGGCCCATTTGTTATGAGTTTAGGATTTTTTTTTGTTAAAAAATATTTTGAAAGGTATCAAGTACCTCAGTAGGGACACATTTATTTTATCTGTCAGAAGGATATATACAGGACATATTATGACTCGCAATAACTTCTAGTGAGTGTTGGAATTTAATGCAACAGACCTCAATCAAAAATTGAACAGATCAGATTTTTGACGAGATAAACGGTGAAAGGTCATGTATATCCTATCACATTATTTGTATTACCACACGAGTTTAACAATATCTGCATTTCCGCGGGTCAAATGCAATTTAACTGGAACAATTAAATAACATTACGCAAGGCAACGGAAATACAAATGAATCAACCGATTCGACGACGCATTCGCGATATAAATTAATAACATTTTAATATCCGCGCTCCACATTCTCCAATAAATTAAATGCACTATTAATGTGACCCGTAGTACTGTTCCCGTTTAATAAATCCCCCCTTACGGGAATGAGATTGTCAAATAAGCCGATATAAAAGGAACTGATAGCGATCGATAAGGAATTTCCAAACCCGTAAAACACTTTGTCTCCTTCGAAAATAATTTTCATAAATCAACGAAACTAAAAAGCCGAGAAAAGCGTGGACGATATTCGAAAGTTGTCAGTCGGAGAAGGAAAAGGGGAGGGGGGGCGGTAGGAACTCGAAGCGAACTTCCACGGAAGTTAAATAAAAAATTTAATAAAAGAGACTTACTCGTGGAAGTTCTTTGGCGAAGGTGTTTCCCCTCTCTTATTTCGAGACCACTTGTGCGATCTTCTTCGGATATTTAAAACAAGGTGCTGGTAATAAACATCGGTTCAGAAAGAAATAAGAGTAAATATCCCTTTATGGTGGATTATATCGTCTCCGTTTCGTTTCGTCGAGCGGAAAGATGAGATGTTTAATTTCTTCCTATCCTGTTTCGTTATTCCGTGACATTTCGTGTTAATAAAACCCTCCGTTTTATTTGTTTTCGAGCAACCTATACGTACATGTGTGGATGCATCAAACGTCACTTGCATGCAGTGCAATGAAACATAAACCGGTATGAGTTCGAATAAAATTCTTGTGTTGACTCTATCTAATTTGTCGAAATGAGAAGCAAATATGCTCCATGACGACTAATTTCCTGAATAAACTAGCCAACGTAGCATCAAACGGTAATTACTTCATTTCTGAATATGATGGACGCCAGTGAAGTCGTTATTACATAGATTGGTTTTGAAATGCGTAAGCGAAAACTTCATTAAAATATTAATATTAGTGGAAGTTACACTGATCAATAATAATGTAACGTTAAGCCCCTTACACCCCCCCCCCCTTCCGCAGTACGCGAGACATCGGTCATACCTAAAACTGAATTTATGTCATTCATTTTCAAACCTGTTCAAAGCGGTTCACAAATCTGTTGAACTTGTTCAAAGACCAAAGCGTTTCAAAAAACTTGTTGAACCTGTTCAAATACCAGCCCAAAGCGGTTCTCTAACCTGTTGAATGTGTTCAAAAGTGGTACACACACTTGTTCAAATACCAGTTCAAAGCGGTTCACAAACCTGTTGACTTGTTCAAAGACTAATTCAAAGCTGTTCAAAAAAACCTGTTTAACCTGTTCAAATACAGGCTTAAACCGGTTCACAAATCTGTTGAACTCGTTCAAAGATCAATTCAAAGCGGTTCCAAAAACCTGTTCAACCTGTTCAAATACCAGCCCAAAGCGGTTCTCACACCTGTTGAATGCGTTCACAAGTGGTACACAAACTTGTTCAAATACCAGTTCAAAGCGGTTCACAAATCTGTTGAACCTCTTCAAAGACCAATTCAAAGCGGTTCAAAAAACCTGTTAAACCTGTTCAAATACCAGCCCAAAGCGGTTATCAAACCTGTTGAATATGTTCAAAAGTGGTACACAAACTTGTTCAAATACCAGTTCAAAGCTGTTCACAAATCTGTTGAACCTCTTCAAAGACCAATTCAAAGCGGTTCAAAAAACCTGTTGATCCTGTTTAAATACCAGCCCAAAGAGGTCCTTAAACCTGTTGAAAGTGTTCAAAAGTGGCACACAAACTTGTTCAAATACCAGTTCAAAGCGGTTCACAAATCTCTTGAACTTGTTCAAAGACCAATTCAAAGCGGTTCAAAAAACTTGTTGAACCTGTTAAAATACCAGCCCAAAGCGGTTCTCAAACCTGTTGAATGTCTTCAAAGTGGTACACAAACTTGTTCAAATATCAGTTTGAAGCTGTTCACAAATCTGTTGAACTTGTTCAAAGACCAATTCAAAGCAGTTCAAAAAACCTGTTGAACCTGCTCAAATACCAGCCCAAAGCGGTTCTCAAACCTGTTGAATGTGTTCAAAAGTGGTACACAAACTTGTTCAAATACCAGTTCAAAGCGGTTCACAAGTCTGTTGAACTTGTTCAAAGACCAATTCAAAGCAGTTCAAAATACCAGTTGAACCTGTTCAAATACCGGCCTAAAGAGGTTCTCAAACCTGTTGAATGTGTTCAAAAGTGGTTCACAAACCTGTTCAAATACCAGTTCAAAGCGGTTCACAAACCTGTTGACTTGTTCAAAGACCAATTCAAAGCGGTTCAAAAAACCTGTTGAACCTGTTCAAATACCGGCCCAAAGAGGTTCTCAAACCCGTTGAATGTGTTCAAAAGTGGTTCACAAACCTGTTCAAATACCAGTTCAAAGCGGTTCACAAACCTGTTGACTTGTTCAAAGACTAATTCAAAGCGGTTCAAAAAACCTGTTGAACCTGTTCAAAATACAAGCTTAAAGCGGTTCCCAAACCTGTTGAATGTGTTCAAAAGTGATACACAAACTTGTTAAAATACCAGTTCAAAGCGGTTCACAAATCTGTTGATCTTGTTCAAAGACCAATTCAAATCGGTTCAAAAAACCTGTTGAACCTGTTCAATTACCAGCCCAAAGCGGATCTCAAACCTGTTGAATGTGTTCAAATGTGGTACACAAACTTGTTAAAATACCAGTTCAAAGCGTTACACAAATCTGTTGAACTCGTTCAAAGACCAATTCAAAGCACTTCAAAAAACCTGTTGAACCTGTTCAAATACCAGCCCAAAGCGGTTCTCTAAACTGTTGAATGTGTTCAAAAGTGGTACACAAACTTGTTCAAATTCCAGTGCAAAGCGGTTCAAAAATCTGTTGAACTTGTTCAAAGATCAATTCAAAGCGGTTCCAAAAACCTGTTCAACCTGTTCAAATACCAGCCCAAAGCGGTTCTCACACCTGTTGAATGCGTTCACAAGTGGTACACAAACTTGTTCAAATACCAGTTCAAAGCGGTTCACAAATCTGTTGAACCTCTTCAAAGACCAATTCAAAGCGGTTCAAAAAACCTGTTGATCCTGTTTAAATACCAGCCCAAAGAGGTCCTTAAACCTGTTGAAAGTGTTCAAAAGTGGCACACAAACTTGTTCAAATACCAGTTCAAAGCGGTTCACAAATCTCTTGAACTTGTTCAAAGACTAATTCAAAGCGGTTCAAAAAACTTGTTGAACCTGTTAAAATACCAGCCCAAAGCGGTTCTCAAACCTGTTGAATGTGTTCACAAGTGGTACACAAACTTGTTTAAATACTAGTTCAAAGCGGTTCACAAATCTGTTGAACTTGTTCAAAGACCAATTCAAAGCGGTTCAAAAAACTTGTTGAACCTGTTCAATTACCAGCCCCAAGTTGTCCTTAAACCTGTTGAATGTGTTCAAAAGTGGTACACAAAGTTGTTCAAATACCAGTTCAAAGCGTTTCACAAATCTGTTGAACTTGCTCAAAGACCAATGCAAAGCGGTTCAAAAAACCTGTTGAACCTGTTCAAATACCGGCCCAAAGAGGTTCTCAAACCTGTTGAATGTGTTCAAAAGTGGTTCACAAACCTGTTCAAATACCAGTTCAAAGCGGTTCACAAATCTGTTGAACTTGTTCAAAGACTAAGTCAAAGCGGTTCAAAAAACCTGTTGAACCTGTTCAAATACAAGCTTAAAACGGTTCCCAAACCTGTTGAATGTGTTCAAAAGTGATACACAAACTTGTTAAAATACCAGTTCAAAGCGGTTCACAAATCTGTTGATCTTGTTCAAAGACCAATTCAAATCGGTTCAAAAAACCTGTTGAACCTGTTCAAATACCAGCCCAAAGCGGTTCTCAAACCTGTTGAATGTCTTTAAGAGTGGTACACAAACTTTTCCAAATACCAATTCAAAGCGGTTCACAAACCTGTTGACTTGTTCAAAGACTAATTCAAAGCGGTTCAAAAAACCTGTTGAACCTGTTCAAATACCGGCCCAACGAGGTTCACAAACCCGTTGAATGTGTTTAAAAGTGGTTCACAAACCTGTTCAAATACCAGTTCAAAGCGGTTCACAAACCTGTTGACTTGTTCAAAGACTAATTCAAAGCGGTTCAAAAAACCTGTTGAACCTGTTCAAATACAAGCTTAAAGCGGTTCCCAAACCTGTTGAATGTGTTCAAAAGTGTAACACAAACTTGTTAAAATACCAGTTCAAAGCGGTTCACAAATCTGTTGATCTTGTTCAAAGACCAATTCAAAGCGCTTCAAAAAACCTATTAAATCTGTTCAAATACCAGCCCAAAGCGGTTCTCTAAACTGTTGAATGTGTTCAAAAGTGGTACACAAACTTGTTCAAATTCCAGTGCAAAGCGGTTCAAAAATCTGTTGAACTCGTTCAAAGACCAATTCAAAGCGGTTCAAAAAACCTGTTGATCCTGTTTAAATACCAGCCCAAAGAGGTCCTTAAACCTGTTGAAAGTGTTCAAAAGTGGCACACAAACTTGTTCTAATACCAGTTCAAAGCGGTTCACAAATCTCTTGAACTTGTTCAAAGACTAATTCAAAGCGGTTCAAAAAACTTGTTGAACCTGTTAAAATACCAGCCTAAAGCGGTTCTCAAACCTGTTGAATGTGTTCACAAGTGGTACACAAACTTGTTCAAATACCAGTTCAAAGCGGTTCACAAATCTGTTGAACTTGTTCAAAGACCAATTCAAAGCGGTTCAAAAAACTTGTTGAACCTGTTCAATTACCAGCCCCAAGTTGTCCTTAAACCTGTTGAATGTGTTCAAAAGTGGTACACAAAGTTGTTCAAATACCAGTTCAAAGCGTTTCACAAATCTGTTGAACTTGCTCAAAGACCAATTCAAAGCGGTTAAAAAAACGTGTTGAACCTGTTCAAATACCAGCCCAAAGAGGTTCTCAAACCTGTTGAATGTGTTAAAAAGTGGTTCACAAACCTGTTCAAATACCAGTTCAAAGCGGTTCACAAATCTGTTGATCTTGTTTAATGACCAATTCAAAGCGGTTCAAAAAACCTGTTGAACCTGTTTAAATACCAGCCGAAAGCGGATCTCAAACCTGTTGAATGTGTTCAAAAGTGGTACACAAACTTGTTAAAATACCAGTTCAAAGCGGTTCACAAATCTGTTGATCTTGTTCAAAGACCAATTCAAAGCGCTTCAAAAAACCTATTAAATCTGTTCAAATACCAGCCCAAAGCGGTTCTCTAAACTGTTGAATGTGTTCAAAAGTGGTACACAAACTTGTTCAAATTCCAGTGCAAAGCGGTTCAAAAATCTGTTGAACTCGTTCAAAGACCAATTCAAAGCGGTTCAAAAAACCTGTTGATCCTGTTTAAATACCAGCCCAAAGAGGTCCTTAAACCTGTTGAAAGTGTTCAAAAGTGGCACACAAACTTGTTCAAATACCAGTTCAAAGCGGTTCACAAATCTCTTGAACTTGTTCAAAGACTAATTCAAAGCGGTTCAAAAAACTTGTTGAACCTGTTAAAATACCAGCCCAAAGCGGTTCTCAAACCTGTTGAATGTGTTCACAAGTGGTACACAAACTTGTTTAAATACTAGTTCAAAGCGGTTCACAAATCTGTTGAACTTGTTCAAAGACCAATTCAAAGCGGTTCAAAAAACTTGTTGAACCTGTTCAATTACCAGCCCCAAGTTGTCCTTAAACCTGTTGAATGTGTTCAAAAGTGGTACACAAAGTTGTTCAAATACCAGTTCAAAGCGTTTCACAAATCTGTTGAACTTGCTCAAAGACCAATGCAAAGCGGTTCAAAAAACCTGTTGAACCTGTTCAAATACCGGCCCAAAGAGGTTCTCAAACCTGTTGAATGTGTTCAAAAGTGGTTCACAAACCTGTTCAAATACCAGTTCAAAGCGGTTCACAAATCTGTTGAACTTGTTCAAAGACTAAGTCAAAGCGGTTCAAAAAACCTGTTGAACCTGTTCAAATACAAGCTTAAAACGGTTCCCAAACCTGTTGAATGTGTTCAAAAGTGATACACAAACTTGTTAAAATACCAGTTCAAAGCGGTTCACAAATCTGTTGATCTTGTTCAAAGACCAATTCAAATCGGTTCAAAAAACCTGTTGAACCTGTTCAAATACCAGCCCAAAGCGGTTCTCAAACCTGTTGAATGTCTTTAAGAGTGGTACACAAACTTTTCCAAATACCAATTCAAAGCGGTTCACAAACCTGTTGACTTGTTCAAAGACTAATTCAAAGCGGTTCAAAAAACCTGTTGAACCTGTTCAAATACCGGCCCAACGAGGTTCTCAAACCCGTTGAATGTGTTCAAAAGTGGTTCACAAACCTGTTCAAATACCAGTTCAAAGCGGTTCACAAACCTGTTGACTTGTTCAAAGACTAATTCAAAGCGGTTCAAAAAACCTGTTGAACCTGTTCAAAATACAAGCTTAAAGCGGTTCCCAAACCTGTTGAATGTGTTCAAAAGTGATACACAAACTTGTTAAAATACCAGTTCAAAGCGGTTCACAAATCTGTTGATCTTGTTCAAAGACCAATTCAAATCGGTTCAAAAAACCTGTTGAACCTGTTCAATTACCAGCCCAAAGCGGATCTCAAACCTGTTGAATGTGTTCAAATGTGGTACACAAACTTGTTAAAATACCAGTTCAAAGCGTTACACAAATCTGTTGAACTCGTTCAAAGACCAATTCAAAGCACTTCAAAAAACCTGTTGAACCTGTTCAAATACCAGCCCAAAGCGGTTCTCTAAACTGTTGAATGTGTTCAAAAGTGGTACACAAACTTGTTCAAATTCCAGTGCAAAGCGGTTCAAAAATCTGTTGAACTTGTTCAAAGATCAATTCAAAGCGGTTCCAAAAACCTGTTCAACCTGTTCAAATACCAGCCCAAAGCGGTTCTCACACCTGTTGAATGCGTTCACAAGTGGTACACAAACTTGTTCAAATACCAGTTCAAAGCGGTTCACAAATCTGTTGAACCTCTTCAAAGACCAATTCAAAGCGGTTCAAAAAACCTGTTGATCCTGTTTAAATACCAGCCCAAAGAGGTCCTTAAACCTGTTGAAAGTGTTCAAAAGTGGCACACAAACTTGTTCAAATACCAGTTCAAAGCGGTTCACAAATCTCTTGAACTTGTTCAAAGACTAATTCAAAGCGGTTCAAAAAACTTGTTGAACCTGTTAAAATACCAGCCCAAAGCGGTTCTCAAACCTGTTGAATGTGTTCACAAGTGGTACACAAACTTGTTTAAATACTAGTTCAAAGCGGTTCACAAATCTGTTGAACTTGTTCAAAGACCAATTCAAAGCGGTTCAAAAAACTTGTTGAACCTGTTCAATTACCAGCCCCAAGTTGTCCTTAAACCTGTTGAATGTGTTCAAAAGTGGTACACAAAGTTGTTCAAATACCAGTTCAAAGCGTTTCACAAATCTGTTGAACTTGCTCAAAGACCAATGCAAAGCGGTTCAAAAAACCTGTTGAACCTGTTCAAATACCGGCCCAAAGAGGTTCTCAAACCTGTTGAATGTGTTCAAAAGTGGTTCACAAACCTGTTCAAATACCAGTTCAAAGCGGTTCACAAATCTGTTGAACTTGTTCAAAGACTAAGTCAAAGCGGTTCAAAAAACCTGTTGAACCTGTTCAAATACAAGCTTAAAACGGTTCCCAAACCTGTTGAATGTGTTCAAAAGTGATACACAAACTTGTTAAAATACCAGTTCAAAGCGGTTCACAAATCTGTTGATCTTGTTCAAAGACCAATTCAAATCGGTTCAAAAAACCTGTTGAACCTGTTCAAATACCAGCCCAAAGCGGTTCTCAAACCTGTTGAATGTCTTTAAGAGTGGTACACAAACTTTTCCAAATACCAATTCAAAGCGGTTCACAAACCTGTTGACTTGTTCAAAGACTAATTCAAAGCGGTTCAAAAAACCTGTTGAACCTGTTCAAATACCGGCCCAACGAGGTTCTCAAACCCGTTGAATGTGTTTAAAAGTGGTTCACAAACCTGTTCAAATACCAGTTCAAAGCGGTTCACAAACCTGTTGACTTGTTCAAAGACTAATTCAAAGCGGTTCAAAAAACCTGTTGAACCTGTTCAAATACAAGCTTAAAGCGGTTCCCAAACCTGTTGAATGTGTTCAAAAGTGTAACACAAACTTGTTAAAATACCAGTTCAAAGCGGTTCACAAATCTGTTGATCTTGTTCAAAGACCAATTCAAAGCGCTTCAAAAAACCTATTAAATCTGTTCAAATACCAGCCCAAAGCGGTTCTCTAAACTGTTGAATGTGTTCAAAAGTGGTACACAAACTTGTTCAAATTCCAGTGCAAAGCGGTTCAAAAATCTGTTGAACTCGTTCAAAGACCAATTCAAAGCGGTTCAAAAAACCTGTTGATCCTGTTTAAATACCAGCCCAAAGAGGTCCTTAAACCTGTTGAAAGTGTTCAAAAGTGGCACACAAACTTGTTCTAATACCAGTTCAAAGCGGTTCACAAATCTCTTGAACTTGTTCAAAGACTAATTCAAAGCGGTTCAAAAAACTTGTTGAACCTGTTAAAATACCAGCCTAAAGCGGTTCTCAAACCTGTTGAATGTGTTCACAAGTGGTACACAAACTTGTTCAAATACCAGTTCAAAGCGGTTCACAAATCTGTTGAACTTGTTCAAAGACCAATTCAAAGCGGTTCAAAAAACTTGTTGAACCTGTTCAATTACCAGCCCCAAGTTGTCCTTAAACCTGTTGAATGTGTTCAAAAGTGGTACACAAAGTTGTTCAAATACCAGTTCAAAGCGTTTCACAAATCTGTTGAACTTGCTCAAAGACCAATTCAAAGCGGTTAAAAAAACGTGTTGAACCTGTTCAAATACCAGCCCAAAGAGGTTCTCAAACCTGTTGAATGTGTTAAAAAGTGGTTCACAAACCTGTTCAAATACCAGTTCAAAGCGGTTCACAAATCTGTTGATCTTGTTTAATGACCAATTCAAAGCGGTTCAAAAAACCTGTTGAACCTGTTTAAATACCAGCCGAAAGCGGATCTCAAACCTGTTGAATGTGTTCAAAAGTGGTACACAAACTTGTTAAAATACCAGTTCAAAGCGGTTCACAAATCTGTTGATCTTGTTCAAAGACCAATTCAAAGCGCTTCAAAAAACCTATTAAATCTGTTCAAATACCAGCCCAAAGCGGTTCTCTAAACTGTTGAATGTGTTCAAAAGTGGTACACAAACTTGTTCAAATTCCAGTGCAAAGCGGTTCAAAAATCTGTTGAACTCGTTCAAAGACCAATTCAAAGCGGTTCAAAAAACCTGTTGATCCTGTTTAAATACCAGCCCAAAGAGGTCCTTAAACCTGTTGAAAGTGTTCAAAAGTGGCACACAAACTTGTTCAAATACCAGTTCAAAGCGGTTCACAAATCTCTTGAACTTGTTCAAAGACTAATTCAAAGCGGTTCAAAAAACTTGTTGAACCTGTTAAAATACCAGCCCAAAGCGGTTCTCAAACCTGTTGAATGTGTTCACAAGTGGTACACAAACTTGTTTAAATACTAGTTCAAAGCGGTTCACAAATCTGTTGAACTTGTTCAAAGACCAATTCAAAGCGGTTCAAAAAACTTGTTGAACCTGTTCAATTACCAGCCCCAAGTTGTCCTTAAACCTGTTGAATGTGTTCAAAAGTGGTACACAAAGTTGTTCAAATACCAGTTCAAAGCGTTTCACAAATCTGTTGAACTTGCTCAAAGACCAATGCAAAGCGGTTCAAAAAACCTGTTGAACCTGTTCAAATACCGGCCCAAAGAGGTTCTCAAACCTGTTGAATGTGTTCAAAAGTGGTTCACAAACCTGTTCAAATACCAGTTCAAAGCGGTTCACAAATCTGTTGAACTTGTTCAAAGACTAAGTCAAAGCGGTTCAAAAAACCTGTTGAACCTGTTCAAATACAAGCTTAAAACGGTTCCCAAACCTGTTGAATGTGTTCAAAAGTGATACACAAACTTGTTAAAATACCAGTTCAAAGCGGTTCACAAATCTGTTAATCTTGTTCAAAGACCAATTCAAATCGGTTCAAAAAACCTGTTGAACCTGTTCAAATACCAGCCCAAAGCGGTTCTCAAACCTGTTGAATGTCTTTAAGAGTGGTACACAAACTTTTCCAAATACCAATTCAAAGCGGTTCACAAACCTGTTGACTTGTTCAAAGACTAATTCAAAGCGGTTCAAAAAACCTGTTGAACCTGTTCAAATACCGGCCCAACGAGGTTCTCAAACCCGTTGAATGTGTTCAAAAGTGGTTCACAAACCTGTTCAAATACCAGTTCAAAGCGGTTCACAAACCTGTTGACTTGTTCAAAGACTAATTCAAAGCGGTTCAAAAAACCTGTTGAACCTGTTCAAAATACAAGCTTAAAGCGGTTCCCAAACCTGTTGAATGTGTTCAAAAGTGATACACAAACTTGTTAAAATACCAGTTCAAAGCGGTTCACAAATCTGTTGATCTTGTTCAAAGACCAATTCAAATCGGTTCAAAAAACCTGTTGAACCTGTTCAATTACCAGCCCAAAGCGGATCTCAAACCTGTTGAATGTGTTCAAATGTGGTACACAAACTTGTTAAAATACCAGTTCAAAGCGTTACACAAATCTGTTGAACTCGTTCAAAGACCAATTCAAAGCACTTCAAAAAACCTGTTGAGCGGTTCTCTAAACTGTTGAATGTGTTCAAAAGTGGTACACAAACTTGTTCAAATTCCAGTGCAAAGCGGTTCAAAAATCTGTTGAACTTGTTCAAAGATCAATTCAAAGCGGTTCCAAAAACCTGTTCAACCTGTTCAAATACCAACCCAAAGCGGTTCTCACACCTGTTGAATGCGTTCACAAGTGGTACACAAACTTGTTCAAATACCAGTTCAAAGCGGTTCACAAATCTGTTGAACCTCTTCAAAGACCAATTCAAAGCGGTTCAAAAAACCTGTTAAACCTGTTCAAATACCAGCCCAAAGCGGTTATCAAACCTGTTGAATATGTTCAAAAGTGGTACACAAACTTGTTCAAATACCAGTTCAAAGCTGTTCACAAATCTGTTGAACCTCTTCAAAGACCAATTCAAAGCGGTTCAAAAAACCTGTTGATCCTGTTTAAATACCAGCCCAAAGAGGTCCTTAAACCTGTTGAAAGTGTTCAAAAGTGGCACACAAACTTGTTCAAATACCAGTTCAAAGCGGTTCACAAATCTCTTGAACTTGTTCAAAGACTAATTCAAAGCGGTTCAAAAAACTTGTTGAACCTGTTAAAATACCAGCCCAAAGCGGTTCTCAAACCTGTTGAATGTGTTCACAAGTGGTACACAAACTTGTTTAAATACCAGTTCAAAGCGGTTCACAAATCTGTTGAACTTGTTCAAAGACCAATTTAAAGCGGTTCAAAAAACTTGTTGAACCTGTTCAATTACCAGCCCCAAGTTGTCCTTAAACCTGTTGAATGTGTTCAAAAGTGGTACACAAAGTTGTTCAAATACCAGTTCAAAGCGTTTCACAAATCTGTTGAACTTGCTCAAAGACCAATGCAAAGCGGTTCAAAAAACCTGTTGAACCTGTTCAAATACCGGCCCAAAGAGGTTCTCAAACCTGTTGAATGTGTTCAAAAGTGGTTCACAAACCTGTTCAAATACCAGTTCAAAGCGGTTCACAAATCTGTTGAACTTGTTCAAAGACTAATTCAAAGCGGTTCAAAAAACCTGTTGAACCTGTTCAAATACAAGCTTAAAACGGTTCCCAAACCTGTTGAATGTGTTCAAAAGTGATACACAAACTTGTTAAAATACCAGTTCAAAGCGGTTCACAAATCTGTTGATCTTGTTCAAAGACCAATTCAAATCGGTTCAAAAAACCTGTTGAACCTGTTCAAATACCAGCCCAAAGCGGTTCTCAAACCTGTTGAATGTCTTTAAGAGTGGTACACAAACTTGTCCAAATACCAATTCAAAGCGGTTCACAAACCTGTTGACTTGTTCAAAGACTAATTCAAAGCGGTTCAAAAAACCTGTTGAACCTGTTCAAATACCGGCCCAACGAGGTTCTCAAACCCGTTGAATGTGTTCAAAAGTGGTTCACAAACCTGTTCAATAACCAGTTCAAAGCGGTTCACAAACCTGTTGACTTGTTCAAAGACTAATTCAAAGCGGTTCAAAAAACCTGTTGAACCTGTTCAAATACAAGCTTAAAGCGGTTCCCAAACCTGTTGAATGTGTTCAAAAGTGTAACACAAACTTGTTAAAATACCAGTTCAAAGCGGTTCACAAATCTGTTGATCTTGTTCAAAGACTAATTCAAAGCGGTTCAAAAAACCTGTTGAACCTGTTCAAATACAGGCTTAAAGCGGTTCCCAAACCTGTTGAATGTGTTCAAAAGTGATACACAAACGTGTTCAAATACCAGTTCAAAGCGGTTCACAAATCTGTTAAACTTGTTCAAAGATCAATTCAAAGCCGTTCAAAAAACCTGTTGAACCTGTTCAAATACCAGCCCAAAGCGGTTCTCAAACCTGTTGAATATGTTCAAAAGTGGTACACAAACGTGTTCAAATACCAGTTCAAAGCGGTTCACAAATCTGTTGAACTCGTTCAAAGACCAATTCAAAGCGGTTCAAAAAACCTGTTGAACCTGTTCAAATACCAGCCCAAAGCGGTTCTCAAACCAGTTGAATGTGTTTAAGAGTGGTACACAAACTTGTCCAAATACCAGTTCAAAGCGGTTCACAAATCTTTTGAACTTGTTCAAAGACCAATTCAAAGCTGTTCAAAAAACCTGTTGAACCTGTTCAAATACCGGCCCAAAGAGTTTCTCAAACCTGTTGAATGTGTTCAAAAGTGGTTCACAAACCTGTTCAAATACCAGTTCAAAGCGGTTCACAAATCTGTTGATCTTGTTTAATGACCAATTCAAAGCGGTTCAAAAAACCTGTTGAACCTGTTCAAATACCAGCCCAAAGCGGATCTCAAACCTGTTGAATGTGTTCAAAAGTGGTACGCAAACTTGTTCAAATACCATTTCAAAGCGGTTCACAAATCTGTTGAACTTGTTCAAAGACCAATTCAAAGCGGTTTAAAAAACCTGTTGAATCTGATCAAATACTAGCCAAAGCGGTTCTCAAACCTGTTGAATGCGTTCAAAAGTGGTACACAAACTTGTTTAAAGCGGTTCACAAATCTGTTAAACCTGTTTAAATAGCAGTCCAAAACGGTTCTAAAACCAGTTGAACCTGTTTAAAAGTTAAACGGTTACCACCGTGAATAATTTTACTGTTAGACAATGCATGAGAATGTCATCTCTTAATATTTATTTTACCATGACGTTTTTGAATGCAACCTCACATTCAAATGCATTTTAGATAAGATTTTTTGTAATATTTTAAAATTTTGTATGTATTAATATTTTTAATGCAAATATTTGCATTCGTGCAACTATTTGCAATTAGTGCAAATTTTTAATACATAGAATCAAAATTGTGAAGCATTGTTGTATATATGATGGCGAATTTAACTATAATTTTATGAATTTTAGTATTTTTTATTTAATTGAAAGTGCTAAGTTTAAATGTAAAATTCCCTTGTTTTGGATATTTCTTTGTGATTTTTACGTCTACCTAAACGGTTAATGTAATGAATATTAGGATTTTAAATGTGTTTGTTAGCGTTATAGATCTAAGCATATCTCATTTTGAATATTTCTTTGTGGTTTTCACATCTACCCAAACTTCTCCCTCGACTGTAGCCGGTTTTTAAATTTTTCAACCCTTCTAGTAATTGTCATGCAACACGACAACTCCCTATAAATTATTCTTAAATTACGGCAGCCCTGGTTCAGACCTCTGGACCGCTTCTTCGGTTTTACTGCCCTCGCGAACCATAAAAGTCAACCGTTAAATTTTTTATGCCCAATTGTGTTTAATGACTTTGTTAAACTCGATTTCCGTAATTATTAAGCTTCAGGTTACGTCCTTATACTGGTTTTTTGGCATTTGACGACTTTAGGAATTACCAATTAATTAGGCCGATAATTTTTATGTGAAATCGTAAGTTTGAGTTAATAATCTTAAAGCGGCCTAAACTGAACCTTCCCCAGGGTGTTGAATAATGAACAAATCTCCGGTAATAATTCCCTTTAAAAACTTACCGGAATAATATTTAAAGCCCCCGTATCCCCTCATGTCGTATTCGATGAGCAAGGACGAAACAGGAAAGGAACAAGCGAAAACAATACTTCCGTTTCCACCATACACGAGAAAAGGCGTCATGGGAGCTCTACATCAAACTTCACATTTTCTCTTCCCTGAATAATATCACCTTGCATTTCCCATGATAATTTTCTTTTTGATTTTTCACGTGAAATGTGTTCATATGCCTCTGGCATACAACACGCGAGGATAAAGCGTCTTCTTTGAATGCTTTTATTGAAATATTTATTGGTAATTTTTTCGGAGAACATTAACTTTACTTGCAATCGTGGGTTTCGTGAGGGAACATTGAGAGATTTGTACGACCTTACACGGTCGGGCTTGAAATGCACCAAGCCGATTATATACCAAACAATTTAAAATTGATTATAATTGAATATTATGTTTCAACAAATTTTGATTAACGCGAATCAATTAACGCGGATTAATCAATTTTATATTGTTTACAGACACATTTAAAACCATAAACAATTTGATTTTGTTGGAAATATTTTGAGTTAGGTATCGATTTGTAGAGGAAGACACAACGATCTTAATAAAAATACATTCGCGTCAATCAAAATTCTCTGGAACATAATATTGAATTATGATCAATTTTATATTGTTTGGTAGTGTGGACTACTTGACCACTACCTGCGAACGGCCGACAGGTACGATTCCTAACGCCACGGGGTGTCTATAATCCCGCTGGTGC
This sequence comes from Cryptocephalus moraei, assembly GCA_946251905.1. Classification (NCBI taxonomy): domain Eukaryota; kingdom Metazoa; phylum Arthropoda; class Insecta; order Coleoptera; family Chrysomelidae; genus Cryptocephalus; species Cryptocephalus moraei. The sequence goes on along the minus strand of OX276465.1, from coordinate 14,632,393 downwards.
ATTTCGAGCACCACCACCTTACACACATCTTTCCAATAAATTTGTGGCTTTTGTTACTAACGGCTTGAGTCTAGATTATGCGCGAAATATATAAACTTTATTTTCATCAATGTTCCATAATGAATAGTATTAGGATTTATATACAAAGATGACAAACAAACGACCGATGTCATGAAATTATGGACGCCATATTGTAATAGGATCGTAAACCCAAAGAAGGGTCAATGATGGTGAGCCGGAAACATTGTTTGAATGCAAAGCTAATTTATTACCTTTTATTTATCTTAATTTATTAAAACCGAATATATAACCTGCACCTGCGAGAATGTAACATAGGTAAGCTAAACCTGAAACTCATAAATTTAAAGTCACTATTCTAAACTTCGTTATTGAAATAATTCTTAATTAGTTCTTAATTAAAATATGGTCTGTTTTACGGAAGAAAAGATTAAAATTACTTTTGCGTTTTCTATCAGAATGGTAAAGTAAGAAAGAGGAGAGAAAATTTGAAAAGCGGACCTCATATAAATTATAAGCAAATATTTTCTCAGGCAGAAAAAAATTTTAATAAATTTTGTAATTCGAAATTAATAACTGAATGAATTAATTAAATGAATGAATATAACTAATAATGCTAATAATGGGTTGATGTTCTCGGGAAGATGCGTAAGGAACTGCAGGAATGTTCTTGAATAAACCCCAAAAATGCTAATATATAAAAAATATATATAAATACTAATATAATAATGCTAATAGTGTCCCATAAATCAATACATGGTTTGGCAATACCAGTGCCATGAATTTTTCAATTTATTTGATGTGGTGTAACAGTGTCAAAATTGCAAAAGACTCATTATTTACCATTTTTTAGCTCTATTATACGTAATACTGCTTTCACAAAAAAATAATTGTTCAGTTGTACTTATTTCAATAACACGAATCCTCAGCTTAATTTTATTATACATCTAGAGATAATTGTTTGTTTGGTTTGGTTTCTATAAAGAAGTAGGTTAATATTTTAAATATTTATTCCTCGACGAGTCTCTATTTCAACATTTCAATAGTTTTAATATCATGTAGGCAATTCTATGCTACACCTAAATTAAGAAGAGAAAGAGCTAGTTTCCAATTTAAAAAAAATACCATAATGCCATTGTTGGAAAACCAATGACGTCACGTATTGCATTTTTACTAAAAAAGATACGGAACTTTAACTAACCACAATAAAACATGTGGGAATTCACAAACTACGCGACATTGTGGTGCGTAAGGCATCTTCACTTTCCAACACAATTCGACACTTTCAAGACTTTCCCACAAGAACGGCAACGTCGCCTCTTTACGACCGAGCATACAGATTTACGTCTTTATAGTCCAGTCATTAGACATTTTCGAGTGGAATTTTGGGAAACAAGGTCAAGTCCTTTAAAAATTGGGATTTAGGTAGTATTTATAACGTTATTCAAAGCTCAACTTGTGCCGAAGTGTGCTTTTTCCCTAGGGGTGGAAACCACCCCTTCTATATGGTAAGACATTTTTTAATCGAAATAAGCTGCGAAATCGATAGATTGATCAATTCTAAGTAATTTTTGTTCTATAACGTTTTTTTGTAAAGTTGACATTTTTTCGAGTTATTCACGATTCAATCTACAAATTTTTCATTGAAAAACGAATGTTTTTTAACAGTTTTTCACCAATAACTTGAAAATTTTTCATTTTATCGAAAAACATAATCAGAACAAAAATGTAGCTAATAGAAAAACAAAGACAGACGTTTTTGAATGACCTCTATAAGTCCAATAAGGACTGAGTTATTGCTCGTTGAAACATGGTTATTTTTCGAGAACCGCGAAATTGAAAATACTCAAACTTCAATAACTTGAAAATGGTGAAATTTGTGGGAAAAACTCAATCGACCTTTTCTAAAGTACATAAAATACCCTTTGAAATGAGTACTGACATAAGTCTTATGCATAAGAATTGACTGATTTATAACAAAAATAAAGTAACACTTTCTTGTTTTTTTTTTTTAATTTAAAAATTACACCTTCGTCATTACCACCCTGATAAAAATTATATATAACCCACTTGTCCTTAACTTTATTTAAGTATTATTGATAAGATCTATGTGGTTTAACCGGTTTAGAATGCTTATTTTAGAAAAAATAATTGTTTAAAATGAAAGTTGCATTTTCGTAATTTTAGAAAAAAATGCATTTTTCTTCAATAATTTAAATGCTGATGCTCACTCAACTAACGACAATGACTCTTCGTAACACTCGGGATAACACACTGATCGCAATAATACTACTACTCGTACTCACACTCGAATTCGGGAACCACCCAAAAGAGAGAATAACAGAGCTTAACAGAGCAAGAATAACTGGAGTTAACAGAGCAAGAATAACTGGAGATAACAGAGCTAGAATAACGAGTTAACAGAGAGCGAGACAGGGGAATCTGTCCGCTTTTATACTAATCGTTCCTTCTATACAAAAAAAAAGTACCTTCTAGAAGGTACTGCCGTAAACTTAACGAATAGTCGTTACCAACACAAATAAATGTTCCTAACTATCAACCAATCCTGATCAAGTGTGAGAAAGAGAGACATATTTATGTGAGCGAAATAGAACTAACAGTATGAATGGTTGCATACCCTTAACTTCAAGGAATAGATAGAAATTAATCAAATTATCCCTATTTCCTTTGGTACTGTTACTATAGGGACTCACCACGTATTCCTAAAAGTTACCCATACTTTGTACTACATTTTGAGCCGAATCTTCCTACTGAATCTAAACTCTCGTCCAAAAATGTGCTCACAGAGGATGGGAGATCACTTAAGGGCTCAACCCTTCGTCATATACTACGTGATAATCTATCATATCCCCTGTGAAGACATTCCGAGTACATTAGTTTTATTATTGGCAATTTATTACATGTTTTACAATTGGAGGTTTGAATTCCTAGATTACCTGTTCTCTACCTAGTCCACACAACCCTATTTATTTAAGTTCGTTCGTGTATTACTACCTATTCTCCCGGAGCCTTCTCTGACGTTATTCGTGTTTAAGTTAGTTCCCGCGCATAACCTCTCATGAACCAGAAATGTGTTCACAAGGGAAGGGAGACGAAATTAATAACTTAACTCTTAATGGGGGACAACAGTATACCCTATCCCTTGCGACACTAGTCCTGTTATACCGGCCCTATTCCTGGTGTTTAATTACATGTGGCCTGTTAGAGGTCATGATTTACATCTACCTTCACTACCTGACTCCTGTTGGCCTTAGGGGCAAACGAGCTATGTCAACAGATTATTCTGGCTTCCGGGGACGTGAATTATGTGTGAGTATAGAGTTGAGTGGAGTTGCTAAGTAAAGAGCTAAGTTGGTTTCATATCAAAGGATCTTGAATAATTTTTATTCATCTGGCTAGGGTTGTCGATTCAGGCCTCCTCTCAAAAAAAAATAACGTTACAAAGTACCTCGAAGAAGAGGAGATGGTCATAAAATTCATTTATCGCGAGCCTTCCTATAATACGGTATTTTACCTTTGATGACTGGAGTATTAGCATCGTTGGCGGCAACGCCGTGCTCGGGGTCAACGTGGAGCTGATAATCGGCTGTCGAATCACCGTGGTATACCCACGGAACCGAGAGAAAGACAGGGAGCGTGGGAGAACTTATATGCTGTCCCCCCAACGTCGGAATCGTATGTATTATATTGTAGGTATATCTAGTATATACAGAGCATGTATATGTAGCTACAGCGTTATACATTTTTGTGACGCTCTCTCCAACAGTTCACTCTACAGAAAACATAATATAATGCAAGTACAGGAGCTTTACTTCAAAAGATATTAGTAAAAAAAGCTAAAGAAAACATACCAGTTTACTACAAGAAAGATATTATCCCAACGTTACTCATACAAATTTAGCAACGTGGATTAAATTATATTCCATACTTCATGAGTGAATTGTATATTCCGTGGGTACCTCTGTGTGAAAACAAATTAAATTTTATTGATGTCTCAATTATTATCAATCCGTTTAAAGTGCGTTGCTGTATTTGTGAGCGATTGTAATGAAATCGCTGGGCCGGATTCAAATTTAGCGGCCCGCAACCACCAGTAATATAGTATGTTTAATAAACACTGACGAAGCTAATTGACGCAAACGCGTTACACTCCTATATAATTTAGATAGCGATCTGTTTTGGAAAACAAGCGACGCACAAGCAAACAAAACCCGGACGAAATGTATTTCTATACGGCCTAATGGACTGATAGTTCATAATCGAGGAACGTTATCGAAACGGAAATCTTCCTAATTAATTCGCATCGAATGCCGAACGGGCGAAATTTCGCGATGGAAAAGTGCTGGGCCGCTTTCTCGCATAAACGGCTGTTTTTTTTTTAAAAAAGAGATAGGCCCTCGCGAATAAACTTCCGAAGCGAATTAAATGGAAACTTTTTCCGTAATGTAAGGAACTTCCCCGACAAAACTTCCTTTATACCTCCGAAATGTTACCCGATTTGATTGAATCCGTCATTTATTGATATACAATTCTCTCGCAAAGGATTTTCATGTTATATACCGCCAGGGAAGGTTTCCAGGGACGAGAGGGATTGAGGGACGAGGCTCTGAGTTACGATTCGTAGAGACACTTTATAAATTTAATTTCTCGTGTTGAATACAACGAGGAACTCCTCGACGAATGATTTTTCGAATTTGAAAGCAATGTTTTGACCATATAATACAAATTGTATACTGTCGCAATAATATTGTTACATTAGGCCATGCTACGAAGAAAAAGTAGATATTTTGTTCTACAGATATCTGAAAGATTTATTCGCATTTTCGCGTGGAATTTTGGAAAACAAGGTCTATTTCTTTGAAAATTGGGATTTAGGTAGTATTTATAACGTTGTATGAAGCATATTTTTCCCGCGGCTAGAACCCTTGTCTCCCTCTGTTACCGATTTCGGAAAACCCGCAAATTCAAATTAATAACCATTTTCTCTCCGTCGTGACACCTGCAAATTTCCAAGGCCGAGTTTAAATGAAAGGCCGCCAGTTGTCTCCTTAATTGCAAGCAGCAAACTACCCCTCGCTGTTTATACGAGAGCTCTAAATATGAACGAAAAGTATCAAATGTATCTGGTGTAGTCGCCGCTCTTGTGAGTAGTCCTGGAGCGCCTCTACCTCTACAGTGATAACCGTCCGTTTTTAATCCGCGAGTAATCCGAATTCGAAAGTTTTCTTACGAGTTCATCTCCGCTGCCCGATCCGTCTCTCGCGAAGTGAGTTTCCAGTTTTCCAGTACCAGTGCAAGTGTCTCCGCCGCCTGTTTCATCTACCAGTGTGAGTACTCAGAATCCGCTTCTATTGTCTCTTTTTGGCTTAGGGTTTTCCTTCTCTCGCATAAAGTAGTTCGTAGTAAAACGTTCTCGGTGAAGTATTCCCAGGACGTCTTTATTACGATAGTTAACCGCCATTCCGCAAGACTTAATTCTAACTATGAGCCGCACGCTAGAATTCCGCTTCCGCCCTAGAGCCCGCCCTATAGGGCTCAATTCCACCCTCGCTTGTTTGCTCCGCTCTCACCTTCGCTTACTCTCTCTTCCGCTTGCATCTAACCGCCTCTACCGACTCTGCATGCTTAATTATCTATTACCTCTTAATAACTACATTTTTTTCCGCTTTATAAATAGATTATTAGTATTGTGAATAGAAACGTTTAATTCTCGTATTTCCTCAATACGTATTTCCTTTCGTTTAGCAAATTCTCGCCAGCGTAGATAAGAACCAAACAGTTTTTGTCCGAACCAGCTGAGGTCGAACGTTCCGTCGAATGCGGAGCGCAACGTTGCCGGTTCCTCTCTATAATCCGAATTTCCGGATCTGACACCATTGTCAAAACTTCCCGAAAGTCTAGTAGCCGGCAAATCGTTGCCTCCGCTGCCGAAACGTCCTTAAGTACTGTAAAGAATGTAACTACGTCCTGCCGCTTAACCGTTATTCTTATGTCGCTGATTAATTTAAATTCATTTTCATCTGTAAATAACTCAACGACCGTAATATAGAATCACACGTATTTTTCCCTGTACTGTGTGTTTTATTTTCACGGACCCCCCTGGCATTCTCCTGAGTTTAAACTCACCCGTGGCTATAGGGAATTAACCCTTAAAAATCTGGCGCCCGAGGTAAACCGACTTTAAACCTTTTTCCGTAATCCCGAACTCCGCAATTCTGCGCCAATTCACATAAGTGACGTAACTTGCCGCCAGAGTCCTTGTGCCGCTAGCGACTCTGCCCTACCGACCAAAGTACGTTACAACGTTCTTCAATGTTGAACTTATGCCGAAGTGTATTTTTTCCCTAGGGGTGGAAACCTAACCCCTTCTAGGGGGTAAGAAATTTTTTAATCAAAGTAAGCCAGGAAATCGATAGATTGACCAATTCTAAGTAACTTTTGCTCTGTAAAGTGTTTTTTTAAGATGATATTTTTCTAGTTATTCACGATTGAAATTACACATATTTCATTGGAAAACGAATGTTTTGTAACAGTTTTTCACCAATAACTAGAAAATCTTTCATTTTATCGGAAAAAAACAATCAGAAGAAAAATGTAGCTAATAAAACAAGAAAGAGACTCGTTTTTGAGTGACCTCTATAAACCCAATGAGGACTGAGTTATTGCTCGTTGAAACATGGTTATTTTTCGAGAACCGCGAAATTGAAAATATTCAACTTTCAATAACTTGAAAATGGTGAAATTTTTGGGGATAACTCTATAGACCTTTTCTAAAGTACATAAAATACCCTTAAAATGAGCACTGACATAAGTCTTATGCATAACAATTGACTGATTTATAACAAAAATAATGTAACACCTTTCGTGTTTTTTTACAAAATTTAAAAAATACACCCTCGTCATTACCACCCTGATAAAAATTAAATGTAACCCACTTGCCTTTAACTTTATTTAGGCATTATTAATAAGATCTGTGTGGGTTAACCGGTTTAGAATGCTTATTTTAGAAAAATAATTGTTTAAAATGAAAATTGCATTTTCGTAATTTTAGAAAAAAAAATGCATTTTTCTTAAATAATTCAAAAACTATTCCAGATATAAAAAACTGTTTCAAATGTTAATTGGAGGGTTTGTCTCACTGATAATTTTGACTTTTTCATTTATTACACTTCTCTTACTCTTCGATCATTTATTCACGATCGAAATCGGTCGAGAAATAACGAAGTTACCGTTCAAGATGGCGGAAGTCGCCATTTTGGGTATTACGTCGTCGCGGAGAAAGGAGGTTTTATATCCGAGACGGTCGACGGCACGAAGAAAGTCCAGTCGAGATCGGTCGAAAAACAACGAAGTTACCGTCCAATATGTCCGATTCAAGACGGCGGAAGTCGCCATCTTGAATATCACGTCGTCGCGGATATAGCAAATTTTTATTAGAAACGGTCGACGGCACTAAGAATATCCCATGGAACTCGGTGGTGGGACGTCAAAGTTAAAGTTCAATATGGCGGGATCCAAGATGGCGGAAGTCCCCATCTAGAATATTATGTAGTCCTGGAGCAAAGAAGAGATACTGACTCGAAACGATCGACGGGACAACGAAAGTCCCGGTCGATGTTACCATCCAATATGTCTGATTCAAGATGGCGGAAGTCGCCATTTTGTCTATTACGTAGTCGCGGAGTAAAAAGAATATATATTAGAAACGGTCGACTTAACTAAAGATATCCTGTCGAAATCGGTCGAAAAATAACGAAGATACCGTACAATATGGCGGATCTAAGATGGCGGAAGTCGCCATTTTGAATATTACGTAGTAGGGGGAGTGAGGATATTTTTCGTTCGAAACGTTTGACGGGACAATGAAAGTCCGATCTTAATCGGTCGAGAAATAACGAAGTTACCGTTCAAGATGGCGGAAGTCGCCATTTTAGGTATTACATCGTCGCGGAGAAAGGTGGTTTTATATCCGAGACGGTCGACGGCACGAAGAAAGTCCGGTCGAAATCGGTCGAAAAACAACGAAGTTACCGTCCAATATGTCCGATTCAAGACGGCGGAAGTCGCCATCTTGAATATCACGTCGTCCCCGATATAGCAAATTTTTATTAGAAACGGTCGACGGCACTAAGAATATCCCATGGAACTCGGTGGAGGGATGTCAAAATTAAAGTTCAATATGGCGGAATCCAAGATGGCGGAAGTCCCCATCTTGAATATTATATAGTCCTGCAGCAATGGAGAGATACTGACTCGAAACGGTCGACGGGACAACGAAAGTCCCGGTCGATGTTACCATCCAATAAGTCTGATTTAAGATGGAGGAAGTCGCCATTTGGAATATTACGCAGTAGGGGGAGTGAGGATATTTTTCGTTCGAAACGCTTGACGGGACAATGAAAGTCCGATCGAAATCGGTCGAGAAATAACGAAGTTACCGTTCAAGATGGCGGAAGTCGCCATTTTGGATATTACGTTGTCGAGAAGAAAAGGGGTTTTATATCCGAGACGGTCGACGGCACGAAGAAAGTCCGGTCGAGATCGGTCGAAAAACAACGAAGTTACCGTCCAATATGTCCGATTCAAGATGGCGGAAGTCGCCATCTTGAATATCACGTCGTCGCGGATAAAGCAAATTTTTATTAGAAACGGTCGACGGCACCAAGAATATCCCATGGAACTCGGTGGAGGGATGTCAAAATCAAAGTTCAATATGGCGGAATCCAAGATGGCGGGAGTCCCCATCTTGAATATTATGTAGTCCTGCAGCAAAGGAGAGATACTGACTCGAAACGGTCGACGGGACAACGAAAGTCCCGGTCGATGTTACCATCCAATATGTCTGATTCAAGATAGCGGAAATCGCCATTTTGTCTATTACGTAGTCTTGGAGTAAAAAGAATATATATTAGAAACGGTCGACTTAACTAAAGATATCCTGTCGAAATCGGTCGAAAAATAACGAAGATACCGTCCAATATGGCGGGTCTAAGATGACGGAAGTCGCCATTTTGAATATTACGTAGTAGGGGGAGTGAGGATATTTTTCGTTCGAAACGCTTGACGGGACAATGAAAGTCCGATCGAAATCGGTCGAGAAATAACGAAGTTACCGTTCAAGATGGCGGAAGTCGCCATTTTGGATATTACGTTGTCGCTCAGAAAAGATGTTTTATATACGAGACAGTCGACGGCACGAAGAAAGTCCGGTCGAAATCGGTCGAAAAACAACGAAGTTACCGTCCAATATGTCCGATTCAAGACGGCGGAAGTCGCCATCTTGAATATCACGTCGTCGCGGATAAAGCAAATTTTTCTTAGAAACGGTCGACGGCACTAAGAATATCCCATTGAACTCGGTGGAGGGATGTCGAAGTTAAAGATCAATATGACAGATCTAAGATGGCGAAAGTCACCATCTTGAACATGATGTACTTAGTATTGGAGCAAAGAAGAGATACTGACTCGAAACGGTCGACGGGACAAAGAAAGTCCCGGTCGAAGTTACCTTCCAATATGTCTGATTCAAGATGGCGGAAGTCGCCATTTTGAGTAAAAAGTAAATAATCGAAACGGTCGACTTAACTAAAGATATCCCGTCGAAATCGGTCGAAAAATAACGAAGTTATAATCCAATATGGCGGATCCAAGATGGCGGAATTATATGGCTCGGATGACGTTGTAATCGTAGCGTTCAGTCGATATAGGAATTTTGTTCCAAAGGAAAATCAACCGAAATTTCGTTAAACATTCAAAATGGCGACAGTCTTATTAAAAAACCCGAAAATGTTCAAAATGGCGGAGATTTAGTTAATACAGGACAGTTAGCTTATTCAAATTCCAAAATTGTGTGTTTTATTAAATGACGAATTTCGACGGTCGCCATCTTGTTGTAAAGAAACCCGTCGTCGCGTCCATTTTTGCTTCCAAAATGGTGGAATTTCCGTCGAATCCAATGTAATTAGCACGAATTTCAATACTATCCTTATAGTTCGGCATTCAAGGAAACTATTCCAATTTATTAAATATCTTTAGGATTGGAGCCTAGGCAAGCTCAATTGTTTAAACATTGAGTCTCTGGGATAAATAAATAAGATATCTCGTAAACTAATAAACCGATCTGGCCGAAATTGGGCACACTTATAAAGACTCCTAAAAGCTTCATAATTCGTGTATAACATTTCAGTTATCACTATTATTGCAAAAGTTATTAACATTTATAAGATATTGAAAAATTGATGGTTTTTTGCTAATAACTCAATTGTATAATTATCGATTTTAATTTGTGGAAAACCAAATTAACCGTCTTTTTATTCTCTACAACTTTCTTGTTGACCACTTTTCTCTAAAATGCTACCGGAAAATTCTATGAAGGAAAATATCGATTTTCACACCTTAGCCCATTGTTTATAAAAAAAAACAGGGACATTCTAGTTGTATATGGTCATACAGTGATCTTCCTATAGATCCCCCTACCATCTAAAATTTTCAAATATCTGTAGAACAAAATACCGTGAAAATTATGATTTTTCAGTATGTTGCCTGGGCTACATAATGTGATTCACGATTCAGAATAACCAACATCAATAACAAAATGTCAAACCAGACATGATAGATGCCACGATTTTTAAGAGAAAAACCTCACTTTCGTTAAAATATTATATTTATAATAATTTACATATAATATATATGAATAATACATGTAATATATATTAATAACATATTTATACCCCAATTCTTACTTTTGTAGAGTAACTGATGAAGATTAGAATTATAATCGAAACTTTTTACTAGAAAAAAGAGCTTTCTTTCTCCGCCCCCAGACTGCAGCCCTGATATCTTTAAAAGTTTTGAGTTTTTATATACAGGGTGTTTGACTGCCTTTTTTTAATAGGTTATAATATTCATCAAAACAAACAAAAAATCCTTATATAACAGGAGGTGTCCTAACACCAACCGTTATCGAGAAAAGTCGAGTTATTTTATCAAGGAATTTCACCACAACTTGGCAACAGCGAGAAGAAACGGAACGTAAACATGTGTACACAGCTGATCGTGCGAGGTTAATGTTTTTGCGAAGTCTTCCTAAATGCCCTCTTTACGCTGTACGAAGGAATTGTAAGTGATTACAATTTATTCGATTATGTAATTATTACACTTGCATGTAAAAATGGTAAATCGATAGCGATCAGTAATTCAGGGCCACTAACAGCATTAGAAAAGGATCACGCTGTTATTGTTATGTTGTAATTTTCAATATTTACTTGGTAGAATACGTAATTACAGGAAAGAAAACTATCACACGTATCTTTCTAATTCAAAATGCAACTGTCTGGATCGCGACGCTTGCTATACATTCGCGGTGTTGCCACACCACATCATAGCCACTTTATCGAGTTCTATTTATTGGGAAAAAAAATTATTCTTTAAAGAAAAAATTGTTTTGTTACAAATTAAACATAAATACATTAAAAGTCATTTCATGTACAAAATTATGTGACATTCTTTAATAAAACCGAATTTTCACACCTTAATATTAGAAGTTTGCTAATTTTTTTCTCGAAAACGGTTGGTTTCAGGACACCTGTTATATACGGTTTATTTGTTTGTTTTGATGAATACTATCACCTTTTAAAAAAAAAGGCAGTCAAACCCCTAACACCCTGTATATTATCCATTTACTCTCTTTAATAACAAGCATGAAGAAAGGTTACGAAACACATATATCCCTTTACAGTCATTTATACACCGTAAGTGTCCCTTCAGAAAAAAAATCGTTTCATTTTCTGTTATTCCTATACAATGGGAAAGGTTCATTTTTTAAACATGTTATGAAACTGTATGGCTTTCATATAAAAAAGCTCGTGGAGTGCAGTTTTAAATTCTTGTTCGATTCGACTTTGAATAAATTTGAATTCCACAATAATCTCACGAATAGCAGTCACGAAACTCAACTGAACTGTGTCTTTTCGATAAATCGACCATAAAATTTGACCTACATCGATTAGAAAATACAGGCATACCGTCGCATATAAAACTTTCTTTGGTATATTTTATTCCCGAAAGCGGGATACGCGTAATTGTTTTTTTCGAGGAGGTATCCTTCCATTCTTCCTCGGATATCTCTCCTGGATTTGTAACGAGCGAAAAGGCGAGCGACTCCGAATGACATCCGCTTTAATCGACTATCCATAAATCATATTAAATCACCGAGATATTGGAATTCGCCGTGCGTTTGATGATAAACGATAGTATAATATGAAAAATTGGTATTTTAATGAGATTCTAAAGGCCGTCTCTTTTCTCCCTCTGACCTTAGAGGACGCTCAACGATTCACCTGAGGCTCATTGGCGGGCGACGGGGATTATTAAGCGCTCTGATCGCGGCGGAATTCCATAAATTACTTCCGGTATTGTCCACCCGTCTGAATGATGAATGGACGTAGCTCAGGGGGAAACAAACGTTCACTCAAAGTTAATACACATAACGCCGGGTCAGTTAATCTCTTAACATCGAAAGCGACTCAGATTTAAAATCGAGACCCCCTCGACGCTCCTGAGATAATTATTTCCGTATCACTTGGACGTGCTATTATAATGGAGATTATATTATTTGGAGAATTCTTTGTAACGCGCTTGGTGCGGTTACTTGTGAGATTTGACGTTGAGACGGAGTTCGGTTATCGGTTTTAGGGACGATTTTGCGGTTTTGCTCGGGCGCCAGATTTTTAAGGGTTTTCTCCCTCGGGATTATGCCTGGGTAGTTAAGAACTCAGGAGATTACTAGGGTTGTCCGTAGGAATGAAACACACACTCAAAAAGGAAAATCCCTAAACTGTTTTCAGGTCTCCAGGAAGGCCTTAATAGTATGAAATCTCTATATAGCGGACAGTTTTTTACATGATATGACATACGCTATAATTTCAAAAATTTATTAGCGGTTTTGCAAAGTAGCAATAAACAAAAGAAATCTGCCAAAAACAGTGGTTTTTCTAATTTATTATTTTAGGCACTTTAAAATGTAATTAGGACTTCCATATCACTTGCATCGCCATCCAATCTGTTGGAAGTCACCAGAGTGACTTACATAAATTACGTACGTACATAGATTACATTAGATACAACTTTGCCAATATATGTAGTTGCAATGGGGCGTTTTGGAATAATTTACCAAACATTTAAATATATTCCGGACTTTTGATAAAGGTGCGTCTCTGGGTATGTTCCTGTAACTTGAGGGTATTGTCACACGCCTGAGGGCCTAGGGCCCAAAGGGAGTGCTCTCGTTGGGGGTGTAGCTCGGTAGAGACTAAGAAGACATGGCAATATGGACAATATTTATTTAACATTAAATATGATAGGGGAGAGAGCATTGACAAAGGGCAAAAAATAGTGATTAAAGGGTGAAATGAGAATGTAGAACTAAAAGAAGTGGTTGCTTACTGGTATGTGACGAAGGGCAGCAGGCAAGAGGCTCCTCCAATCAGCGTCATGTCGAAGGACGGACTTTCAGACGGACAGCGTGACGAGGTACTCGATGACTGAAAATCTCTGATTTGTTTGACGAACGTGCCCGCCGCTTACCCGCGCGTCACGTACCGTCCTTCGGTTTAAGGTCGTCTCGGTGCTGAATTAGCTTAGACGGCGACCTATTTTCGATAATTGGGGCTGCATCGCGACAGTATTCTGAATGATGCGGATATTTCAAAAAAAAATTCTTGATTCACGCAGACATAATAAATGTTTCGATTTCAGGACACTTTTTCAGGAATTTTAAAGCAACTCTGATATTCCAGCAGAGATGGAAGATTCTGAAACTTTCAACATCAACTCCTGAAAGCTTTTAAAAAGTAAAAACCTCAAAACTTAGGAACGCTAGGAAACTTTTGGAAACTCAAAGTCATTTTGAACTTTTAATAATCTTTTGGAAACTTTCGTAAGAAACTGGAGGTTAGACCGAATCTCGTGAAAGTTGAATGTATTATGGATAACACTGACATTTCGGAAATTTTTAACTTTTGCAAGAAGTTTTCATTGAAATATAGAACGCATTCGAAAAGTCGTCGGAATATGGGAAAAAAATTAATTTTTATGAAGAATCTTTCAGGAATTTTAGAACCATTTGATAGATTCCTGAAGGTCCGAAAAGACTAAATATTTTATGAATTGGTACCTACTTAAAGTTTGTAGCTTTCAGAAGCTTTCAGGAGACTAAGGTCAATATGGAAAATTCACTATAATAGTGAAATCTAACACCTTCAAGTGGTGTAGAATATCCAGAAAGTGTAAAGGTGTCCTGGATGATGAAGATATTTTGGAGAAAATTCTTTTAACCTACATATTATTTCGAAAGCAGTGGAATCTTAAGAAAGGTGTCGATTTATCTGGGAAATCTTATCAGGAATTTTGACATTTCATAAATTTTTAAGTTACTTTTAGAGAGTTTGAAAGATATTAGCAACACCAAAAATTCCAATTGATGATTAAAATTGTAACAATCTTGCCTAGAGTGATTTTCCAGAAATGTTGCAGACATTTTTCAATTTTATTAGAAGCCTTGGGACTTTCCTGAAATAACAGGCCATATCACGAGGTATTCAGTAACTGTTCAAAATATCCCAAAGTAATACCAGAAGTTTCCAATGAACTTCAGTAATTAAGTAGAGTGATTTAGGAAATGCGCCGGTTTTCATGGTAAATTGGTCAGGAATTTTATGGTATTTCAAAATGGCATATTCCTAAGTGTGTTGAAATTCCTAAAATATTGTAATAATTTCCTGTAAATTCTTCTGATGTATAAAGATCCACTGAATAATCTTGTAAAATTAGAGATGTTATTGAAGATTTTGAAGGAAATTTGACTATTTATCAGTAATCTGAGAACTTTCATGAAACAACTGGAGATAACATCGGAATCCCAGAAAAAGGATGAAATTACCCTGGATATCCGGGAATAATTTAAATTTTTCCAGAAAGATCCATTCATCTTATGAATGCTTAGGAATAGCCTCTATTTTCTGGATAATTTTCTCAGGACTTTAATAGACAACTCAAATATCCCAATGTGTTTGAAAGATCCTCAAAACAGTTGTATCTGCCCTTAAAAATTATGTCTAATTACAAAACTTTTTAAATAGGCTTAGAGATAAGAGAAGCTAGAAGAAGAAGATAATCTCCTGAGTTCTTAACTACCCAGGCATAATCCCGAGGGAGAAAACCCTTAAAAATCTGGCGCCCGAGCAAAACCGTAAAATCGACCCTAAAACCGTTAACGGAACTCCCGAACTCCGTCTCAGCGCCAAATCTCACAAGTAACCACACCAAGCGCGTTACACCTTTACGTCTCTTAAATAGGTGTTTAAATTTGCAATCATCCTATTCAGAAATTCCAGATATATTTCAGAATAAAGAGGTAGTCTTATGTTGATTCCGTGGTTTCTGGTAAACAAACTACTATTAAAAAATTTTCCAATAAGATATATATTGCAATTTGAAAATATAGTAGTTTGAATTACATTTGTGCACATATCAATATTTTTTTTATTTAATCCTTTCCTCCTAATAGCGGACGCCTCCTTATAACGGACAAAATTGTGGTTACCGTGACTGTCCGCTATATAGAGATTTCATACTATTAAGGCCTCCCTGGAGACCCGGTCAAATCTCAAGCTGTCGCAGAAAAGTTCCTAAAGTTTTTAAAATCTTAAAATTACTTAAAATAAAAATTATTTTGACAAATCTCTCTTGAAGCTTCTCTTATCTCTAAGCCTATTTAACAAGTTTTGTAATTAGACATAATTTTTAAGGGCAGATACAACTGCTTTGAGGATCTTCCAAACACATTGGGATATTTGAGTTGTCTGTTAAAGTCCTGAGAAAATTATCCAGAAAATAGAGGCTATTCCTAAGCATCCATAAGATGAATGGATCTTTCTGGAAAAATTTAAATTATTCCCGGATATCCAGGGTAATTTCATCCTTTTTCTGGGATTCCGATGTTATCTCCAGTTGTTTCATGAAAGTTCTCAGATTACTGATAAATAGTCAAATTTCCTTCAAAATCTTCAATAACATCTCTAATTTTCCAAGTTTGTTCAGTGGATCTTTATACATCAGAAGAACTTACAGGAAATTATTACAATATTTTAGGAATTTCAACACACTTAGGAATATGCCATTTTGAAATACCATAAAATTCCTGACCAATTTACAATGAAAACCAGCGCATTTCCCAAATCTCTCTACTTAATTACTGAAGTTTATTGGAAACTTCTGGTATTACTTTGGGATATTTTGAACAGTTACTGAATACGTCGTGAAATGGCCTGTTATTTCAGGAAAGTCCCAAGGCTTCTAATAAAATTGAAAAATATCTGCAACATTTCTGGAAAATCACTCTAGGCAAGATTGTTACAATTTTAATCATCAATTGGAATTTTTTGGTGTTGCTAATGTCTTCCAAACTCTCTAAAAGTAACTTAAAAATTTATGAAATGTCAAAATTCCTGATAAGATTTCCCAGATAAATCGACACCTTTCTTAAGTTTCCACTGCTTTCGAAATAATATGTAGGTTAAAAGAATTTTCTCCAGAATATCTTCATCATCCAGGACACCTTTACACTTTCTGGATATTCTACACCACTTGAAGGTGTTAGATTTCACTATTGTAGTGAATTTTCCATATCGACCTTAGTCTCCTGAAAGCTTACAAACTTTAAGTAGGTACCAATTCATAAAATATTTAAAGTCTTTTCGGACCTTCAGGAATCTATCAAATGGTTCTAAAATTCCTGAAAGATTCTTCATAAAAATTAATGTTTTTCCCATATTCCGACGACTTTTCGAATGCGTTCTATATTTCAATGAAAACTTCTTGCAAAAGTTAAAAATTTCCGAAATGTCAGTGTTATCCATGACACATTCAACTTTCACGAGATTCGGTCTAACCTCCAGTTTCTTACGAAAGTTTCCAAAAGATTATTAAAAGTTCAAAATGACTTTGAGTTTCCAAAAGTTTCCTAGCGTTCCTAAGTTTTCAGGTTTTTACTTTTTAAAAGCTTTCAGGAGTTGATGTTGAAAGTTTCAGAATCTTCCATCTCTACTGGAATATCACAGTTGCTTTAAAATTCCTGAAAAAGTGTCCTGAAATCGAAACATTTATTATGTCTGCGTGAATCAAGAATTTTTTTTGAAATATCCGCATCATTCAGAATACTGTCGCGATGCAGCCCCAATTATCGAAAATAGGTCGCCGTCTTAGCTAATTCAGCACCGAGGCGACCTTAAACCGAAGGACGGTACGTGACGCGCGGGTAAGCGGCGGGCACGTTCGTCAAACAAATCAGGGATTTTCAGTCATCGAGTACCTCGTCACGCTGCCCGTCTGAGAGTCCGTCCTTCGACATGACGCTGATTGGAGGAGCCTCTTGCCTGCTGCCCTTCGTCACATACCAGTAAGCAACCACTTCTTTCAGTTCTACATTCTCATTTCACCCTTTAATCACTATTTTTTGCCCTTTGTCAATGCTCTCTCCCCTATCATATTTAATGTTTAAATA
Source organism: Cryptocephalus moraei (assembly GCA_946251905.1). Classification (NCBI taxonomy): domain Eukaryota; kingdom Metazoa; phylum Arthropoda; class Insecta; order Coleoptera; family Chrysomelidae; genus Cryptocephalus; species Cryptocephalus moraei. Next base: position 14,614,794 of record OX276465.1, on the reverse strand, counting down.
AATATTGTCCATGTTGCCATGTCTTCTTAGTCTCTACCGAGCTACACCCCCAACCAGAGCACTACCTTTGGGCCCTAGGCCCTCAGGCGTGTGACAATACCCTCAAGTTACAGGAACATACCCAGAGACGTGCCTATATCAAAAGTCCGGAATATATTTAAATGGTAAATTATTCCAAAAATTATTGCAACTACATATATTGGCAAAGTTGAATCTAATGTAATCTATGTATGTATATAATTTGTGTAAGTATCTATGAGCACGACTGAGTGAATGAGCACATGAGCATGACTTTCAACAGACTGGATGGCGATGCAACAATTTGTTATTCATTAAATGGGTAATACCTTTCGATTTGGATGTAGACCAAATTTTTGTAGAAAATATTTTGTTCTGGTGTAAGCACTGCCCCTCTTCTTAGCATGAATGAGAAAATTTTACCAACACTTTGGATAAAATTGATCATAGCGCACTAAATTGAGATAATATAGAATGAGAAGTTTTGACAAATAACTTCTATGCTAGTTACTGGTTTTCTGTGACGCGCCACATTTGCTTTAAATGGACGTAAGAGGTAACCGCAATGTTAAAATAAAAACAAATTAACAAAAAAAATGGAAAAACGCGTTTTTTCTAAATTTGTTTTGCATCTAACTTTGTGAGTATTGAATTTAGAAGAAAGTTGAAGAGAGAAAAAAGTTGCAGAGTCGCTTTTTACATAAATGGCGTAGGTTAGAAATTCAAAAATTTATTTGCGGTGTTGCAAAATAGCAATAAACCAAAAAAAAAATCGGCCCAAAAAATTTATTATTTTAGGCACTTTAAAATATAGTCAGGACTTCCATATCACAGGTAGAAAATCTTGAAGTTATAATACAAGAATCCTGTAAATTTAGGTTCGATCGGTTTATTAGATTTTGCACAATAATTTTGCAATCCAGAAAAATTGAAAAATATTGAAAATTTTCAGTTGTTTAAATTTTTGGCAGAATTTGATTTTAACAAAATTTGCTAAGCATATATAAGAGGGAACAAGCTCTTATATGCTTCTTTCAGAATTGAAAAATATTTATTAGAACGGCCACAGTCATTGTTTAAACTTGGTGTCGTTATTTTTGCATATAAACAAATAGATTATCTCGGCGAATTTTTTGTTAAATGAAATTTTGAAAACATAGCCAGAAAGTACTCGGAAAGGCGCATCTTTCTATATTTAATAAGTGGGTATTTTGTTTATTAGCTTCTGAGATATATCTCCTCAAAATTAATTAGTGTTTAATAAAATGGTTAATAATGGTTAATAAAATTACTGTTTTTTCTCGTATCTTAAGAAATAATTGTTTCTCACAGTAACCAGTATAGTATTTTTGTTAAAATTTACATTAAAAAGATTGAAATTTATATTAAAAAAAATTTCTGGCAACGAATTTTGACAAATTTAAAATTTGACACCAACTTTAAAAAATGACTGACCGTTATAATAAATATTTTTTAATTCTGAAAAAAGCTTGTTCCCTCTTATATATGCTCAGCTACTTTTGTTAAAATCGAATTTTTGAAAAATTTTGAACAATTTTGAAAAATTTCAGTATTTTTCGATTTTGGATGATTGCAAAATTATTGTGCATAATCTCATAAACCGATCGAAACGAAATTTACAGGATTCTTTTATTATAACTTCAAGATTTTCTACCTGTGACATGGAAGTCCTAACTATATTTTAAAGTGCCTAAAATAATAAATTAAGAAACCACTCTTTTGGGTCGATTTTTTTTTGGTTTATTGCTGTTTTGCAAAACCGCTTATAAGTTTTTGAATTTCTAACCTATGCGATATTATGTAAAAAGAGATTCTGCAACTTTTTTCTCTCTTCAACTTTCTTCAAAAATCAATACTTAAAAAGATAGATGAAAAACAATTCGGAAAAAAACGCGTTTTTTCATATTTTTTTAAATTGTTGCATTTTAAACAATTTTCCCGACCTTTGCGCTTTGGAGAATAAGTCATTTCTTATTCTAGGTATTATTCCTGAGGTACTCATGTAAATACATTGCGGTTACCCCTTACATCCGCCTCAAAACAGATGGGTCCTGGACTAATTTAATGACAGATGCGAAACTCAAATCTCATGACCATGAGACTATATTTTGTCCTTCTTGGCGTCATTAGGTATTTCATTTTTGTTTGATAAAGACTATGGTGTTACGCACAACATAGCGAAGATCTGGTGCAAAGAATTTAACAAACGGCAAAATGTGAACTTCCCAACGTCAATTACGTAAACAAATTTTCTAGCGAAACACGTGAGTTTATCCAAATCGATAATTTTCATGGCCAAAGAAGTTAAAGTTCAATATTCGACGCAAATAAATTACGACGCGAATAAACATTGGACAGAGTGAATCCATACGGCCAGTCTATGTGTTTGTCGCTGCCTCTGGAAGAGATGAGATGTCGTGTTTCTTAATTCTTGTTGTTTTCGTTCTTTTCATTAGGATTACAATCTCTCTCTCACTCTCCCTCCTAAGTAACTTTGTAGGAGCTGCTACTGGACTAACATGATATTACCAACTTATTGATTCCACGCAAATCGCAATTAGTGCCTTGCTGTTTCCCACCATTGACCAATAAGATTAAGCGTTAGATCTAACTAGAAAATCGAGTCGAACGCAGAGATTCGGGACAAACTCGCGAGCCGCGAATCTATTTTAATTAATGAATTTTTCACCTGATAACCGGAACGCGCTCCGATTAATCCGCCCCCTGTCTTCGGGGGGGAAGAAAATAATTAAATTTCCAGGTGAAATTTATTCAATGAAAGACCGATGAACCTTACTTGGATCCGCGAGGTGCGAAAATCGACATTTTCTTGTAGTCAAGCCGCTAATCATTAAAGTGATTTATTGGAGCCCGGTAAATGTTTCACTAAAGGTTAAAATATTGCTCGGGCGCGGAAAGGTCACCTTTTTTGTGCATTGGATACGATCAAAAATATGGCGTGTTACAATGGGATGTTTTAAATTTATTTAGACGTGTTTCAGACCTGCAGGAGCTTTCAGCCTCCGATAACATTTAATAAAGGATCCGTTTTGTTCTGTCGCGATATAATTATGTTCTAACGTAAACACGCCACGTCGCATTTCATCCTGTAATGTTGTTCGTTAACTAAATTAAACAGCGTTGTATTTCCACGCGGAATTTTTACTGGTTTTCCATTCATTTCGGACGGAAATATTTGATTACTTGATTTGATGAACCGACGACAACATTTTTAATAAAACCGAGTGGAATGGAGGTTCCCTTGTAGCAGATCAAAATAACATTTCATCACTGAATAACTAAAATTGATGTTTGTTAAGACATGATCCATGTTGCTTAACTCTTCACTTAACTAAAAGCGTGTGTTTTAATCTATAGTGTTTATGTATAGTATATTAATTTATAGTAAAAACATGAGTGTTGGTCAAACATGGCCGGATGATTGTGTTTAAGGGTATGGCTGTATTGTAATTATAACTTGTAGACTAATTACTAATAAGCAATGGTATGCACAGTAAATATTCAGATTCAGATAACTTTATCTAACGTGCTCTCGCCTCACCCCTTCCATCGCGCTCGCGAACCGAGCCGATCGCCAAATCGAGCTTTCACTCGGACGCTGTAGCTGTAGTGGACGAGAGATAGATGCGTCGCAAGGCAAACGCTCTCACTCTCGCTCGCACGCATGGGTCTGGCGTAACGTTACGTTTTCTGGAAAGTGCAGGTAGCACATCGATTTATAAAAAAGTGGTCAAAAACACACTTAACTTTTGTCCATTTTATTAAGTCCAAGTTATTAAATTGCATGAATTGAAGTTATCATCAGTGATCGATAGGATCGTTTTTCTTTGTTTAATTCCCGAGAACCGCCCGTCAAATATCAACAAAACTACTTAATAACATACCATTCGGTCACGTGAATTATCCGTCTCCTCTTCAATTATGGATCGAGTCATTCAACATTTGTAAGCTTACCATTTCGAAAGGGTCAATTCCGTGGGTAATATTTTAGTGTAAGTGTTCCCGAAAGAGAATGCAAACGGACGTCATGAATATTGAGGAGTGAATAATTTTCACATTAATTTGTAAAATTGTGGTCGACGTGATGCGTTTCTGGTTATAATTCGTGGGTAATACATCGCGCTTCGGGTCGATACATCCGAAACGTCATCGACTGCAATAATTGTATTTTCAATTATTGCACTGAGTGTAAATTTTGTAGTGTATCTTCAAAAGGGAAACGACTGAGGGCGAAATTTCCAGTACTTTAATTAATACACTTTCTTAATTGAACTTCGAGTCACGACGGGATCCTTCGATCTACACTTTAATTGACTCTACTGAAGTACACGAGCACATATTAGTATGCCATGCTTTTAGAATCTATCAGTTAAGATAAGGTTGCTTATTGTCACGCCTAGAACACTAGGGGGCAATTACAGACTAGATTACAGACTACAACTAAACATGACAGTAATGTACCTTAGATCGCATATTTTCATACAGAATATTGGAAAATATTTTAAAATTGATCGATGAATCGTCGTTCTGACGGCATAAAATTTGGTTCACAGAAAAAGTCACTGTGTCACAAATTGTCTGTTGTCGTTACTTAATATTTTTGTTACGAAGGATTCTGAGAAATCTGGAGGTCTTACAAATCCCAGGAATTTTTAAAATTTGTTCAAATTCCCTAACAAAGTTCCCCAGAAAAACCAAAACTGTTTTTAAAACGTTCGATGGAAACTTGTTAGGTTTTCTTGAGGAAAATGAATATCAGTAACATTCCTATTCGCTATTGGGACACCTCCCAATAGCGAACTACTCTATATAACGGACACATTTATATTTCCCAAACTTCTTAATGGGAATTTATACATATTAGCACCTCCCAATAGCGGACTCTCCAAACCCGGACAGTTAAAAACTACCATTTAAATAAATCCATTTGTAACGAAGCCGATTTTTGAGAGTCGAGGGTAGACCACCCACCATACATTTAACCGTGAAATCAAACTTATCCCAGATATATGGCGGCCGATAAGGCAATGTTGAATCTACCATTGCTTAAATCTCCAGAAGTAACTTGGGTAGGCAAACTCCCACCATCCAGCGTCCTATACCTGAGTTAATCCAAGGTCAGAACCAATACTTGTCTGTGACAAGCCGTACGTTATCCGTATTTTTCCGTTGCGTCTGATATCCGTTTTCGTTCTACCGAGCGATACATGTAATTGTGAACGTTACCGACCGTTAGATTTAAACCTACCGAATTATTCGTTATTTGCTACGTGACCGCCCGATTGTGAACGTACTACCGACCGATAAACGTAATTGTGAACGTTACCGACCGTTAGATTTAGACCGACCAACACCGTCCGATTGTAAACGTACCACCGACCGAATTATATGTAACTGTGATCGTTCCGCCGTTAGATTAAACCGCCCGAACACTCTGTTATATGTTACGTAATTGTCTGTTACCGACCGATATATGTGAGTGATCTGTAGTACCGTGAAAATATCGGTCTCTATGAACCGATACGAATTAATTTCTCTTTCATCGTGTTAGGGAAAAATTAATTCACCACAATCTTCCGCTCGTTCTCTCGCTCTCGCTCTCTCATAATGTAAAAGACCGTATTACCGAATACTGCACGTTTTCCAATCGTCTCCGCATCTAGCTATCTCTCATTCAATGTGAAATTGTTAGTACTATTTTCCGTTTTCGCAATTTCAGTATTAAGTGGAGTTTTTGCGTATTTCAGATCTTAATTGTTTGCAAAAGTATTGTAATTTTCCGTTTCCGCATTTCTAGCTTCGCCGAACAATTTTCGATCTTTCCGAATCTATCAAATGGTTCTCAAATTCTTTAAAGGATTCTTCATAAAAATTGTTTTCCAAATCCCTACGACTTCTCGAAGGCGTTCTAAAAATTTCCGAAATGTCAGTGTTATCCATGACACATTCAACTTTCACGAGATTCGGTCTAATCGGTTACATCCTTTTAGCCATTCTCCATTCAAAGCTCCCACTGTCCCTGCTTGGCTCATCCACGTCGTTGAATTGATTTAATAGGCGTAGGGATCGATCCATCGAGTAGTAGTACTCATATGGTTAGTTGAGCAGAATGGAATCGAGAACAATTCAAAATTTCAAGTTGTACGATTCGGAACATTACTGGTAATTAACGACAGCGAGTCTGGACACTGCCGACGTAAATGAATGTACGTAATTACGCCGTTTTAACGACGGGATAATAATGAAGTAATGTAACTGGCGCTCTTCAATGTACCTACTGAAATATTTAACACCCTTGGACGGATCTCTGTGTTGTAATGTTGAATAAAAAAATGGGGAGAAAGGAATTTTTCGCTGAATTATTAATCCTGTGAATTCTGCGACTTAATAATTTCACGGGAAACAGGCCCTAATTATGAAAAAAACATTCTCTGGAATATCGTACTTTGTAATATGATGTAATAACACAGGGAGAGCGGCGTTATTAGATTTCATCGAAAGTGTGATTTACTGTTTTCCACGAAATATAATGATAATCAATGTAACGTGTCAATTAATTCTCTTTTACAGAGGAACAGAACATAATGGTCGGAGTAACGCATCTTTAAAACTAACATGTGGGCGATTCCATGTCAACTGTCGTGAGGTTGGTGCGTCATAATTTTTTTTCCAAACCAAAACTATTTCATTCTATTCTAGGTTCGACTACAAGTATTATCCCAAATTTTCAGCCAAAAATATTACTACTAGCGTTTTTTATGGCCAATTTTCGTTTCTTTCGCGTTTTCAGTTTTCGATGACAAATTTTCTCCAAAACGTTACCGCAAAAACATAGCACGCTGGAAAAATTTCAGAGTACCTATAATCGATGTAAAATTTTCCAAGGAATCCATTCCCGCCCTCAGAATTCCCCTAAAATTTTTCCATTTGCGAGAAATCCCAAAATACCAATTTTTATTAAACTTGCTCTATCGCGCGAGTGGAAATTTTTGGATTTTTTTGGAGGAGCGCAAAATGTTTGGTTTTTAGTGTACTTTGAGGGACTTATAACTTTTCCGTGTGTATTTTGGTTTCAAGTGCCCAAACATGCGAAAAATGGCAAAAAATGGACGAAGCAGCCTAAAATGGTGCATTCAGCGTGAAAAAGGAGTGTCAAAAGTCTGGAATATTCGTGTGAATCTCAAGCTCAATTCTCAGCGATGAAGTCAGATCATTTTCATTAAATACCACACTATCTTAAGGTCCAATATTGGGAGATTCGTTCAAAAATTCAAGAAATATTTTCGATTGCTCGATACTTTGATGTTCGGTTTATATGAACTTTGGACGCTAATATGCAGGAACTATAAAGGTAAATGACGATAAATGACGAAAAATCAAGTGATTAAGATATAATATGACAACACCGAACATATCCTTTTATGGAGACATGAGGGCAAATCAGCATCTTTTGGACATATGGTACACAGACCAAACACGCAATTCTCGTTTTCTGGGCTACAAACTAAATTAGCAACAAGATCCTTAGAGGTCAATTTTGTGCCAGTACTATTTAGAAGGAGTTTGAAATTTTGATGGATCTGACAAACACAAATAGAATGGGTACCATTCGCACCAGGTGCCAAGCATTGTTTACAAGGACAAGAGGTTATCACCAATTCTCTTCAAATAATGATTGGATAATAAAATGCAAACATACCATTTTGGATGACAAATATGCTGGTCAATATGTAGCGTTTATCTTCAATGACGTGTGGCATCTAGGAGTAATAATGACTTCGGATGAATTGAATCTGGAGGCAGAGCTTTCAGTACTTTTCTTCAATCAAGTGGCTCAAACTAATTCATTCCCAGATCCGCCAGTATGCTTGACCGTTCCGTTTGCTCAATACTCTGCGAAGTGAAGCTCAATGAGATAAAGAAGGCCCCGAACACATTCAGGTTGAGCAGTGCTCAGCACGAAAAAATTGTGAAATATTTTGAGAAATTTATGCTGGGGATGGTCTAAATACGAAAGCTGTTCATATTAAAGTAATAAAGAAAGTTCCTCCATAGGTTAATGCTTATATTATTTTATAGATCTGCACCTTTGTAATAAACCATATTTAGTAGTATTTTTTAATATGTATTTATAACTTAATAAAAGGAACTGTTTGGTGTTGTCATATTATATCTTAATCACTTGATTTTTCGTCATTTAACCTCATTTAACATCATAGTTCCTGTATATTAGGGTCCAAAGTTCATATAAACCGAACATCAAAGTATCGAGCAATCGAAAATATTTCTTGAATTTTTTAACGAATCTCCCAATATTGGACCTCCAGATGGTCTGGTATTTAATGAAAATGATCTGACTTCATCGCTGAGAATTGAGCTTGAGATTCACACGAATATTCCAGACTTTTGACACTCATTTTTCAAGCTGAATGCACCATTTTAGGCTGCTTCGTCCATTTTTTGCCATTTTTCGCATGTTTGGGCACTTGAAACCAAAATACACACGGAAAAGTTATAAGTCCCTCAAAGTACACTAAAAACCACACATTTTGCGCTCCTCCAAAAAAATCCAAAAATTTCCACTCGCGCGATAGAGCAAGTTTAATAAAAATTGGTATTTTGGGATTTCTCGCAAATGGAAAAATTTTAGGGGAATTCTGAGGGCGGGAATGGATTCCTTGGAAAATTTTACATCGATTATAGGTACTCTGAAATTTTTCCAGCGTGCGGTGTGTTTGCGGTAACGTTTTGGAGAAAATTTGTCATCGAAAACTGAAAACGCGAAAGAAACGAAAATTGGCCGTAAAAAACGCTAGTAGTAATATTTTTGTCTGAAAATTTGGGATAATACTTGTAGTCGAACCTAGAATAGAATGAAATAGTTTTGGTTTGGAAAAAAAATTATGACGCACCAACCTCACGACAGTTGACATGGAATCGCCCATATACTGCCTGAGGAACTTTGCTGAAAATTATATGAAGTGTTAATTTAAACCCGAAATATACCTATATTAAATGATTTAATTGTAAGCTAAGTCGTAAATTGTTTAATACACCTTCCATCACCGGTTCGATCCGATTGGTGTTAATTAATCACATAATAGATACTTTCACGATGTTAAGTATCTGTAAATTAGATAACCGATTGCCTGCATCAAAGGGTACAAACTAATGTCAAACATATTGAATTTCGTATTCGATATACGTATACAACAAATGTAAGCAATATATTATGGTAGCTTTTCATCCCTTATCCACGATAATGGAAAGGGTAACAGAAACGGAAGTTTTGTATCGAATCCTGCAACGCTCCTGATTTTTTTGTCCAGAAACGCTGATGACGCTTTTTTTTGGCGGACTGACGACTAATGGGGCCCACACCCGTCAACAGGGAACCAAGTTGGGTGAACTTTTTTTTAGCAGTTTCTAAAAGTTTAAAGCAATACAAACACCTTTTGTTTGAACTTTTTCCATAAAAATAGGTGTTTTTACAAGTTATGGATGGTTGAAAATTTTTGGTTTCGGAGCCGAACGTGTAAATTTCAATTTTCAATTGTCCATAACTTGAGTTCTATTCCACTTGGGGCCCTAAAAATTTAGGGAGAGTTTCGGGGGCCCAAAAGGACCATTTTCCTTCATTTAGGCCCACATGTAAAAAAAAATCAAATTCGGCGTGGAACGTACCATATATATGTTAGCGTAATATGTCAACACCCCTCGTACATCGTACATAAGTCGCGATGCCATTGGTGAGCTAGTACGCATGACCGAAGAATTGATGGAGCAGGAGCAGCTTACAACAGCGCAAGTCGATACACTCAATGTCATGTATTAAAGAGAGTCGTGTCAGTAAAAGTAGTAGTACACGCTTTCCTGACTTTAATTTGGGGTAGAAACCCCAAATTGGCAGCTAATGCTAACATATATAGTATTTATATGTATTACAAAGTTCAAATTTTATAGACCTATTTTTCCATTTATTGAGGGCGCTTTCCTTGCTGTAATTTTAGGGGTGGGTTGGATGGAAATTTCAGTCAATGTCACGATGGGGATAGAACGGGGTGAAAAATGTCCGAAAAGCATCACTTTTCGTGGACACGAGACGAGACGAGACGAGAAACGACATGGTCTCGTCTCGTCCCGAAAAATTTCCAAAAATTATTTCTCGTCTCGTCTCGTCTCGATCTGGTACAGGTCTCGTCTCGTCCCGTCTCGTCTCGTCTCGTGTCTCGAAAAGTCTCGAAATAAATAAACGTATATAGATGGCACTTTTATAAATGTATACTTTTTTGATAACATTTACTGATTTTCTTGAAGTTGTCAGAAAAGTTGGTAAATTTGGGAAACTACGCTACTAACGAATGAATATTGTCCATTACCTCTGATAAACGTTTCACACCACTGTCCGCGTCTGTTCCAAAAATTCCACAGTAATACGATATTTTACCACTTATGACTGGAGTATTATGATTCGAAACAATTGTTATGTATTTCGTAATGGAATGAGAAACAAAGCGAGTCGACCATAATGCAGTTTTGTATATATGTATTTTCCTTCAGCTCCACGTGAAACTCCTCGCAGCGAGTCTTATTCCTCGGACAAGCGAAAGCTCTTACGAACAACGGCTTCTCCATGTTATTTCTTCGAGAATTCGGTTCACTCCCGGCAATATCTCCGGGAACGCCGTTCCTTTTTCATAATTAAGACGGTCATCGTCTCGCCAGCAGCGCCGACAATTCCCTCATACACACCCGACACGTATCCACGGTGGGGAAACTCCTGCGAAATGCAGCAGGAGTTTGCGCTCTCGCCCTCGCCACGTCCTGCGAGACCGTCGAAACTTCAGTACGAGTTTTAACGGGCGCGAAACTCCTCTGACACCTCCGCGGAAAACGTGCCCCCGTCGTCCGGCGATCACTATTCCTGACCCTTTTCGCCCCTTACCGTGGACTCGGACTCTCTCTCTCTTTCTCTCTCTCTGTCTCTCTCTTCCCCGCGGAGTTTCGCTCGCAGGAGTCTTACACACGGAGTTTTTCTTATTTGGTAAAGTCCGAGCGGGAGTTTGGGAAAAGTTTTGACGCTGCCAGGATAATTCGATAAGGATAAGGTCCGGTCCGAAATTCGAAGGTACGATTTAAGGTATAACAACTTCGTATGTATATTGGGGTCGCTGAGGGGTTAAATAATTCTTAAGGTCAATATTGTGTATTCGCTTAAAACGAATTAAGTTGTTTAATCTCTAAATAGAAATTCTACAACACTGTCTGTTCCATAAGCTTACCAAATAGTTAATGTCATTACCCAACGTTTGGAATTAGTTGTTTTAATAAACTGATATATCTTACAACTTCTTTCATAAAACAATTTGCCCTTCACGGCTTCCAAATTTAATTTCCGTAACTCACACGTTATGACTAATAATTATGCAGTTCAGTACAACTGCATTCAAGATAGAGGGGTTTTTAATTAGATAGTGCTAATTATGGCGTTTTAATTTACAAATAGAAATGATATAACACTATCTGCTACAATAATTACGATCATTAACAAACGTGTGGAATTAATTATATTAACAAGTTGATAAATCTGCAAACTTAATTAATAATAGATACAATTTGTCCCTCCATAATTTGCAAAGTACGGTAAGTCTTAAGTTTTGACTTAGAATTACGCGGTTCAGTATAATTACATACACGATGACGAAATTCTTATTTAGATGGTGCTAATGATACCAATTTAAACTCTAATGAGATTTTCTACAAAACCATCTGCTCCATTGCTTGCCAAATAGTTAATTTCATTACCTAACGATTGGAATTAGTTGCATTAAGTAATTGGTAGATTTACCAACTTCTTTCATATAAGAGTTTGTCCTTCCACGACTTGCAAACTACTGTAAATTATAAGTTTTGATTTAGAATTAAAAGATTCAGTTCAAATACATTCACTATGAAAGTCTTCTTATTTAGATAGTGCTAATTATGGCGTCCTAATCTCTAAATAGAAATTCAATACTGTATTCTCCATTAACCTGCCTGATAATTAGTTTTATTAACCAACGTATGGAATTAGTTTTAATAACAACTTGATAAATTTGCCAACTACTTTAATAATACTATTTGCCATCCACGGCTTGCAAAGTTAATGACAGTAAATCGCAAGTTATAAATGCAAATTAGGTTATATTACAAGGTTTTTCTTAAAATGAAAAGGCTCAATACAAGTACTACCATGATGAAGGTATTCTTACTCAGATAGTTCTAATTGTGGCGTTTTAGTCTCGAGATAGAAATTCTACAACACTATCTGTTCCATTAGCTTACCAAATAGTTAATTCCATTACCCAACGATTGGAATTAGTTGCATTAAGTAATTGGTAGATTTTCCAACTTCTTTCATAAAAGAGTTTGTCCCTTCACGACTTGCAAACTATTGTAAATTATAAGTTTTTTTTAGAATTAACAGGTCCAGATCAAGTACATTCACTATGAAGGTCTTCTTATTTAGATAGTGCTAATTATAGCGTCTTATCTCTGAATAGAAATTCAATACCTTCTTCTCCATTAACCTGCCTGGTAATTAATTTTATTAACCAACGTTTGGAATTAGTTTTAATAACAACTTTATAAATTTGCTAAGTACATTAATAATACCATTTGCCTTCTACGGCTTGCAAAGTTAATGACAGTAAATCGCAAGTTATAAATGCAAATTAGGTTATATTACAAGTTTTTTTCTTAAAATGAAAAGGCTCATAACGGTACTACCATGATGAAGGTATTCTTACTCAGATAGTCTAATTGTGGCGTTTTAGTCTCGAGATAGAAATTCTACAACACCATCTGCTCCATTAGCTTACCAAATAGCTAATTCCATTACCCAACGATTGGAATTAGTTGCATTAAGTAATTGGTAGATTTACCAACTTCTTTCATATAAGAGTTTGTCCTTCCACGAGTTGCAAACTACTGTAAATTATAAGTTTTGATTTAGAATTAAAAGGTTCAGTTCAAATACATTCACTATGAAAGTCTTCTTATTTAGATAGTGCTAATTATGGCGTCCTAATCTCTAAATAGAAATTCAATACTGTATTCTCCATTAACCTGCCTGATAATTAGTTTTATTAACCAACATATGGAATTAGTTTTAATAACAACTTGATAAATTTGCCAACTACTTTAATAATACTATTTGCCATCCACGGCTTGCAAAGTTAATGACAGTAAATCGCAAGTTATAACTGCAAATTAGGTTATATTACAAGGTTTTTCTTAAAATGAAAAGGCTCAATACAAGTACTACCATGATGAAGGTATTCTTACTCAGATAGTCTAATTGTGGCGTTTTAGTCTCGAGATAGAAATTCTACAACACTATCTGCTCCATTAGCTTACCAAATAGTTAATTCCATTACCCAACGATTGGAATTAGTTGCATTAAGTAATTGGTAGATTTTCCAACTTCTTTCATAAAAGAGTTTGTGCCTCCACGACTTGCAAACTACTGTAAATTATAAGTTTTGTTTTAAAATGAAAAGGTTCAGTTCAAATGAAAGTCTTCTTATTTAGATAGTGCTAATTATGGCGTCTTAATCTCTAAATAGAAATTCAATACTGTATTCTCCATTAACCTGCCTGATAATTAGTTTTATTAACCAACGTTTGGAATTAGTTTTAATAACAACTTTATAAATTTGCTAAGTACTTTAATAATACCATTTGCCTTCCACGGCTTGCAAAGTTAATGACAGTAAATCGCAAGTTATAACTGCAAAATAGGTTATAATACAAGCTTTTTCTTAAAATGAAAAGGCTCAATATAAGTACTATCATGATAAAGGTATTCTTACTCAGATAGTTCTAATTATGGCGTTTTAATCTCGAGATAGAAATTCTACAACAGTATCTGTTCCATTAGCTTATCAAATAGTTAATTTCATTAACCAACAATTGAAATTAGTTGTATTAAATAACTGGCAGATTTTATAACTTCTTTCATAAAAGAGATTGTCCCTTCACTGCTTGCAAATTACAGTAAATTATAAGTTTTGTATAATAATTAGGATTAGAATGTTCCATACAAGTACATTCACTATAACTTGTTATTTAGATAGTGCTAATTATGGCATCTTAATCTCTGAACAGAAATTCAATACAGTCTTCTCCTTTAACTTGCCTGTTAATTAATTTTATTAACCAACGTTTGGAATTAGTTTTAATAACAACTAGACAGATTTGCCAACTACTTTAATAATACCATCCACGGCTTGCAATGTTAATACCAGTAAATCGCAAGTTATAACTGCAAATTAGGTTCAATTACAAGTTTTTTCTTAAAATGAGAAGGCTCAATACGAGTACTATCATGATGAGGGTATTCTTACTCAGATAGTTTTAATTGTGGTGTTTTAATCTCGAGATAGTAATTCTACAACACTATCTGCTCTATTAGCTTACCAAATCATTAATTTCATTGCCCAACGATTGGAATTAGTGGTATTAAGTAACTGGTAGATTTTCCAACTTCTTTCATAAAACAGTTTGTCCCTCAACTGCTTGTAAATTACAGTAAATTATAAGTTTTGTTCTAGAATTAAAAGGTTCAGTTCAAGTACATTCACTATGAATGTCTTATTATTTAGATAGTGATAACTCTTCTTCTTCTTTACGTGCCGTCTCCTTTAAGAAGGTTGGCTATCATCATGGCGATTTTTATCTTTGAAGTTGCGGATCTGAACAAATCAACAGAGCTACTGTTGTACCACTGCCATAGGTTGTTCAACCAGGAGATGCGTCTTCCTCCTATACTACTTTTACACTGTATTTTTCCTTGTATAATAGTTTGCAACAGTGTATACCTCTCCCCTCTCATCACGTGGTCCAGATATTGCAATTTTCTGATTTTGATTGTGTTGATTATTTCTTTCTCCTTTCCCATTCTTCTCAATACCTCCTTGTTCGTTGTTCTGCTCACCCAGCTTATTCTGAGGATTCTTCGATATGCCCACATCTCGAATGCTTCCAGCCGGTCAGTGTCAGGCTTCCATTCCATATAATAGTACTGGAAATACGTAGCATTTAAGCATTCTGATTTTAAGATGTAGACTAAGATCTGTTCTGGTTAATGCATTCCTCATTTTATCAAACACTGTTCTAGCCTTTCCGATTCTTGATCTTATTTCTTGTGAATAATCATTATTGTCATTTACAATTGTTCCCAAGTAATTGTATTTGCAAACTTTCTCCACTGGCTCCCCTTTGATCCATAATGTTTCTCGCTGTTGTTGGTGTTTTGTGATTGTCATGAATTTAGTCTTTTTGGTGTTAAGTGTGAGCCCCCTTTCTTCGCTGATCCGTACTACTAGATCTATTAGCCTTTGCAGTTCTTCCAGGGTTTCTGCTATTAGTACTGTGTCATCCGCGTATCTGATGTTGTTTATAACCTTCCCGTTAACTTTCACTCCCGTTGTTTTTTGATTTTCCAGTGCTTCTTGTACTATATCTTCTGAATACAACTTGAAGAGTAATGATGAGAGCACGCATCCTTGTTTTACTCCCCGTTTTATTTTTATCTCTTCTGAAAGTTCATTTTGCACAGAAACTTTGGCAGTCTGGTTGAAATAGAGATATGTTATTATCCAGTGCTAATTATGGCGTCTTAATCCCTAAATAGAAATTCAATAGTATTCTCCATTAACCTGCCTAATAATTAATTTTTTTTAACCCAGGTTTGGAATTGTTTTCATTTTTAAATCATTATTTTCAAGTATTTTGCAGTATTTAAGTATATTTACAGAAGTATTTTGCTGAACTTTAATTTGTCAAATGCCATAAGGACCCGCAAAGATACGTGTACGTAAATACCTTCTGTTTTAGTAGACATTGTCTCGCATATAAAACTATAACTGATTGAAAATCAATATCACAATTTAATGTTTAAATGAAGACAGTGGAAACTCTTTAATACAAACAAAATACGGAGTGTTGATAAACTGAAATTACTATTTAACTATCCATTTTAGGATAGAAACAAAGGCGTAGTTAAACAAGTGTTAGAACAAACTTCAGGGCGAAAAGTATGATTTGAATTGCTATAGTTCACTACTCACTTACAAACATAGCAATTTTTTAATTTGTATTTCATATTTTGTGGGTGTGCACTTATGTATAAACTGAAATTTGGCTGGAAATCTAGACTTAAATTAGGGGCGAATAACCTTGGAGTAATTTAGGGTTTCCTTATACATAATCCTTATCTTTGCTTCCTAAAGAGCTGTTTGACGTCTAAACTGGGAAATACCAAAAATTTCAAAGAGAGCTTTAAGTCGCTAACATTTCTATATAAAATGTAAGTTGCTGTCATTGCTAAAACTTAATAGAGAAATGCAACTAACACTTCAGGTTAGTAATAAGTAGGCGATAAAGTGATTAGGCATACCCATTATACGTACACCGTCACAAGGATTATGGAATTAGAGAGGATTGTAATTAATGAGTTTCTACCATTAACCAAAATTTAAAATAGAATGTTATAAGAATTTTTCATTCATCTAAAACTCATAAATTTTTTAATGTACTTTTTAATTTTTTTATTAATTATTATTTATTAATATTTATTTAAAATTTAATTGTTTATAATTATTAAAATTTATCATTATTTTTATTTTAATAATTTAATGTATTTAATGAAATAGAAAATTATCTCAATAATTAATCCGCATTTTAATAGCATTCAATTAAAATAAAATTCAGTATTTTATATTCTTATACTATACTTTCTTTATGTATAGGTATATGTGTGGTACATATATGTAAAGGAGAATGATTCCTTTAAACAATTACCTATTTAAATATGCCTATTTTACAAACTGAAATTATCAGAAATAATATATTTCACTGTTTTCGCTCATTAAATCTTAAACAAAAAAAAACAATGTATTTCATGAAAAGTCCCGATATCTCTCTTAACTTCTAGTGTGCCTTTCAATTCCTAAACATATTTTATATTTTAATCGGTCTCTGTAGATGTGGATGAGTTTGGTAACGGCTAAAATATTTATTGCTCTCTGTATTGTAGGCTGGACCTATTTCAGCCCCTAATAAAGCAGGTGGGCATTCAAGCCCGATCAAAGAAATGTGGCGAATATATCCTTAGATCTGAAAACTTTGATAATACTGTAACGCGAAATGTAAACGCGAAACGTGGTTACCCTTATCGGACGGCGGCTTACCTCAACGGAACGCCGCTTAATTGAGCGATAAAAACCGTCCCTAGCGTCCCGGCAACATCTTAGTAAAGAAGAATGATTTATTACCTACTGGGCGATTCTAGATGGAGGGCCATAAAAGTGAACGCTGCGGACGTAGGAGATTAGATTAGACGTGAAGCCGCGACAGAGTAAACAGTGCGATAGACGGACAAGCGAATTGTACACATAAATTAAAAAGTTAAGTGTGATATATAAATAAATTAGTTCAGTGATAGTTAAGGTAAATTAAGTAGTGTGTAGTGTATAATTAGGACAATGGAAATAAATTAGAAATAAACGTTACAATACTGTCTAAATTTTTCACGATAGAATTTGATGGAATTGTTACTGAACCACCCCTTCGGACCTCAGCCCAGCAAAATCCATCTCATTTTTAACCTGATTATAAACTTTCTCCCGCATTACCGGAGATTATTCAAATATTACGTAATAAGCGAAAAATTATCCTCGAGGGGGGCTAACGACGGATCTCCCACTGGCACATTCATCATTCGCCCGATGAGGATATATATCAAAAATGGGCGTCGCCCCCGGAGCATAAATAGATTGGACGTGTTTCCATCAATAAATACCTCGTTATATTTTCCGTCGACGAAAATAATTTTCGAAAACGGCACGAAGATTGAAAGGCACCCGGAAAATTTGCACAAAATGAATAGGGAGCGTTTTGCGGTCGAGGGGAGAAATTGAATAGTTAGTTTAACCACGATATCAAACAGTTTTATATTGAACCTCAATGTTGCTACCAGAAGATATAATAACAAATACTGTTTGAGACCAAATTATACCACATCCTGCAAATCACGAGACAAACATTGCAATCACTCACTTATAAACAACTCTCGAACTTTATTAAAAATACCTAGTTTGTTAATAATTCCAAATAACACTACAAAGAACTTCTGAAATATACTGATGCCAAAAGAAATTCCTACCCTTTATAGGTAATTCAAGAACAAATCATTATATTCACAGCATACCTGTTCGCTCACACTGTTAAACCTTGTCAGAAGGCAACTAAAAAATCTACACGTAACACTATTGGACAAAACATGAAACATGCAATAAAGTCTACTTTTCTGGATCCGTCGGGAAAGAAGTTCTATCGAGCTTCCAGCACATAAGTAGAGCGGCTTTATTTTCTTTTGAGTAAGAAATTTTAGAGAGGAAAAGAAGTTGTAAGACTCTTATACTTTTAATTAATAATTTTCTGCAGAAAACTTGGGAATTTACCGCTCCGTGAAATTAGTAACATGAAAAATGCAACAAGAGGCAAATAACTATTTAATGCGCAATTTAGTGTCGAAATATGAAACGACGATTTGTTTGATTCAAAGTAATGCAAGAATCAAATAGAATTTTCACGTTAAGTTGGAGACTTTCTCAAAAAGGACTTATAACCAATAATTCCACGTAATATTTTTACCTAAAACTATTTTAAAAAACTCCATGGGATGCCAGGCTGAAAGGTAGATTTATAGGTAGGATATAGAGTAATATAACATACACGATGCGTCAAAAAAATGTATACGAGGTGTGAAAAAAATACAAACGTCAAAATTTTTAAATATTTGCAAATAACTTTTTTTATGTACATTTCTCAAAGATATGTTTTATACAAAAGTTGTTAGCCTCTATAAGTGCAACAAAAAACCTAAGTAACATTTTTCTCTCAGACGAGAAATAAAAATTTTTAAATTTCTTTTTTGAAAAAAATAACTTTTTTTTCTGTACATTTCTCGAAAAACTATTTTATACAAAAGTCGTTCGCCTCTATAATATCAACAAAAAACCTAAGTAACATTTTTTTCCCAGACGCGAAATTAAAGTTTTTTGATTTTTTTTTGAAAATAACCAGCCACCATATTGAAACCGCTGGACCTATTGGGCCCATTAACGAACTCGACCGAGATTTTCGGCAAACTGATTTTTGTACCAAATTTCGTTGTGATTCTTTAAAAAATGCGACCTGTAGCTTGCCGACAACATACTTGTGTTAAGTTCTAATTTCTTTTAAATTGTGTTCAGGAAGTAGTGATGTTAAGTTAACGCAGGTTTAATTCGTACTAGACATCCATACAGATTGTCGGTAGATAGGATAGATATCTGGAAAGTTCCATTTATCTCGATGCTGTCGTATCATTGTTTCTCATATAAAATGGGAATATTTCTTGGGAATGTAATAATATTCCCAAGTAAGATCCTAACGTATGCCCGTCATGTCACAACCATTTCTCCGTTTTGTACAGCTGTCAGAATAATTCTAATATGGCGGAAGGGGAAACATGTGTCTGGTTTAAATAGTTTTCTTTGGTTAGTTCCCCATAATGTTAAGGTCAAACTTCACTATTAGAATGCAACTGGATTTTCAAAGTTCATTATTATGGATAAATTCATAATAATTCAAATAACTTACTCGAACTTTGAGGTAATGTACGTCATAAGTGACAGATTTTTATGATTTTTTTCAGTATTTATTTTTTGTTTTCTACAAAACCTGCTCATTTCCGTAGGTTAATACTACATTTTTCAATAAATCGATGGTACGCTCTTTCAGTAAAAAAAAATCAGTTAAAATTGGTGTGTTTTAAGAAGACGAATTTACCTTCCTTTTTTTATACAGGGTGTTATTAAGTTACAGGGATTAATAATAAACAAGAGACTGGAGAAAAAACTCGACTTCTATCAAACAACAGACCAGGCAGGCTTTCGTTCAGGCTATGGAACGAATGACCATCTTTACACATTAAAGATACTCATTGTGAAAAGCCTAGAATACAATAGACCATTGGTGCTCGTGTTTGTCGACTTCCAAAAAGCTTTCGATACCATTGAAATAAATGCAATCCTGAAGGCGCTTGGCCAGTGTCGCATAGACTACAGATATACCCGTCTAATACACAATATTTACAGCAACTCGACCGCGAGCGTAAAAATCCATAACGCGACCAAAAAATTTCCCAAACAAAGAGGAGTTAGACAAGGCGATACACTGTCCCCAAAAATATTCAACACTGTTTTAGAATATGCTTTTAAGGCTCTGAATTGGGGAAACAAATGTGTCAGTATAGATGGGAATATGCTGAATATTCTACGATTTGCAGACGATATAGTGCTGATAACAGACAACCTCAAAGAAGCCGGTTTAATGATAAACGAACTGAAGCAGGCAATTGAAAATGTTGGCCTTTACATAAACCAGCAAAAAACAAAAATCATGATAAACCTAGTACTGGGAGGGACTATATTACTAGACAGCAAAGTCATCGAAAAAGTCGACGAATACAAATACCTGGGACACCAAATTAGAATAGATAGGGACAACCAAACAAAGGAATTACAGAGGAGGATTGGTCTTGGATGGGCAGCATATGGAAGATTCAGAGATATTTTCGGTAGTGACGTTTCAATGAGCTTGAAACGGAAAGTATACGATCAGTGCGTGCTGCCAGTAATGACTTATGGCGCCGAAACGCTTACCTTGACAAAAGGCACTGTGGAGAAATTGGAAGTGGCCCAGAGAAGGATGGAGAGAGCTATGCTGGGTATTGGGTTCCAAGATCGTATCAGAAACACCGAAATTCGACGAAGGATTGGGGTACAGGACATAATCTGGCGAATAACAGCATTAAAGTGGAAATGGGCGGGACATGTTGCGAGATTTAAGGACGACAGGTGGACCATAAGAATAACAAATTGGAGACCCAGAGAGGATAAAAGAAGCAGGGGTAGACCACCAACAAGATGGAGTGACGATATAAAGAGGATTGGAGGACACTGGATGAGAACAGCTCAAGAGAGAACCCGGTGGAGCAGTTTAATGGAGGCCTATGTCCAGCAGTGGACTTAACACCAGGCTGGATGATGATGATGATGATGATGATGATGATGATGATGTTAGGGGATTGACTGCCTTTATTTTAACAGGCGATAGTATTCACCAAAATAAACAAAAAAATCTTATATAACAGGGGTCCTAAAACCAACCGTTTTCGAGAAAAAAATTAGCAAACTTCTAATTTTAAGGTGTAAAAATTCAGTTTTATCAAAGGATTTAACATAATTTTGTACATGAAATGACCATAAGATGTATTGTTTTAATGTATTTATTTTTAATTTTTAACAAAACAATTTTTTCTTTAAAGAATAAAAAAATATTTCCAATCAATACAACTCGATAAGTTGGCGATGTGGCAACACCGTTAAGTTATCGCACGCGTCGCGAAACATTGACCCCGCACAGCTGTTTACATGTATGCGTATCTTTTCTTATCGGTGTTGCCAAGTTGTGGTGAAATGCCTTGATAACATAACTCGACTTTTCTCGAAAACGGTTGGTTTTAGGATCCCCGTTATATGAGGTTTTTTGTTTGTTTTGATGAATACTATCACCTGTTAAAATAAAGGCAGTCAAACCCCTAACACCCTGTATATCGATGTAGTTCATGACTTATTTTCCCGACTTATTTGGCTTCTAACTTTTTAAGTATTGAATTTAGAAGAAAGTTGAAGAGAGAAAAAAGTTGCATAATCGCTTTTTGCTTACAATGGTGTAGGTTAGAGATTCAAAAATTTATTAGCGGTTTAGCAAAATAGCAATAAACAAAAAAAAATTGGCCCAAATAAGTGATTTTGTAATTTAATATTTTAGGCACTTTAAAATAGAGTTGAGACTTTCTACACAGGTAGAAAATGTTAAAGTTATAGTAAAAGAATCCTGTAAATTTCGTTTCGATCGGTTTATTAGATTTTGTACAATAATTTTGCAATCCAGAAAAATCGAAAAATACTGAAAATTTTCAAAATTGTTTAAATTTTTTTCCACAATTCGATTTTAACAAAACATGCTGAGCATATATATAAAAGGGAACAAGTATAATATGTGCTTTATTCAGAATTAAAAAAATATTTATTATAACGGTCACATTCATTTTTTAAAGTTGGTGTCAAATTTATAAATTTGTCAAAATGCGAAGCGAGAAATTTTGTTTAATGTAAATTTCAATCTTTTTAATGTAAATTTCAACAAAAATATTTTGCTGGTTTCTATGAGAAACAATTATTTCTTAAGATACGAGAAAAAAAGTAATTTTATTAACCATTATTAACCATTTTACTAAATACTAATCAATTTTGAGCAGTTGTATCTCAGAAGCTAATGATCAAAATAGCAACTTATTATATATAAAAAGAAGCGTCTTTTCGATTACTTTCCGGCTATGTTTTCAGAATTTCATTTAACAAAAAATTCGCAGTGATAATCTATTTGTTTATATGAAAAAATAACGACATCAAATTTAAACAATGACTGTGACCGTTCTAATAAATATTTTTTAATTCTGGAAAAAGCACATGAAAGCTTGTTCCCTCTTATATATGCTCAGGCAGTTTTGTTAAAATTGAACAGTGGGAAAAAAATTTAATCATCAATTTAATCAAAAACCACTTTTTTTGACCGATTTTTTTTGTTTATTGCTCTTTTGCAAAAACGCTAATAAATTTTTGAATTTCTAATCTATTCCGTATTATGCAGAAAGCTTTTCTGTAACTTTTTTCTTTCTTCATCTTTCTTCTAAATTCAACACTGACAAAGTTACAAGCAAAATAATTTGGGAATTTTTTTTATGTTACATTTTAAACAATGTTCCCGACCTCTGCGCTTTGGAGGATGTCAATTCTTATTTAAGACATTATTCCCGAGGTTTTCATGTAAAAACATTGCGGTTACCTCTTACATCCATCTATAACAAATTTCTGACAGATAGATAAGCTGTGGGTTCCTATTTTGAAGTTCTGTACCAAATCATAAATTGATTTGGTACAGATTACTTCACAAAAATATCACAAATACTTGTAAAACTCCATTGTCATATTCAAACGCCATTGTGACGCATTGTATCGAATATCATTATCAACCATCTCGTGTCCACTGCTGGACGTAGGTCTCCCTCAATCTTCTCCATGCATCTCGGTCTTGTGCTGCCTGCATCCAGTTGCTGTGGCAGCGTTTCAGGTCATCAGTTCATCTTGTTGGTGGTCGGCCTCGGTTTCGGTAGGCTTCTTGTCTCGGCCTCCACTTTAATATACGTTTTGTCCATCTGTTGTCCGTCATTCTGGCGACATGTCCCGCCCATTTCCACTTGTGGGTTGTTATCTTCTCTATCGCGTCCAGGACTCCTGTTCGGCGTCGAATTTCTTGGTTTGGAATTCGTTGTCTGAGAGAGATACCCAACATGACGCGTTCCATGGCCCTTTGTGCTACGCGAATTTTGTACACTGTTTTGTTCGTAAGTGTCAAGGTCTCTGCTCCATAGGTAAGAATTGGCAGCACGCACTGATTGAATGCTTTCCTTTTAAGGCTTACTGGGATATCTGATTTGAATACATAGTTAAGTTTGCCGAAAGCTACCCAGGCCAGTCTAATGCGGCGGTTTAGTTCGATGGTTTGGTTATCTCGTCCAAGGCAAATCTCGTGTCCTAGGTATTTGTAAGAAGTAGTCTGATCGATGGCTGCTCCAACAATGTTTATGCTTTCGCTGAGTACTAGATTTGTCATAATTTGTGTTTTAGACATATTTATTTTCAGTCCTACTTCTAGGGAGGAGCGGTGGAGTCTGTTCAGTAAGTCTTTGTATCGAATATAGGGATAGATAATGTCGAAAAACCTAATGGAAGTTACATTATTTTGCTCATAAGGGATCAAACTCGTTTTGAACGACTTGACTCCCATCACAGATCAAAGTGACAATTACATTAAAACCTCCCTGAAGATATCAGCAAGGCTGGCGGCATGAAAAAACCTCATCATCCCGCTACTCGAAAATATTTATATTGAAAATTTAAACACGAAATTATATTCAAATGAAATAGACAGCGGCAGTGGAGCAGCCTGATTTCATTTTAAGAATTTCGACGATGATGTCGAGCTTTAAAGCTCTTACCTGAGGATTTTACGCTTTTCCCTCGAAACTCCGCAACTTACTGCTTCTCGGAGTTGATAACTTCCACAAAAATAAACAAGAGACGATATCGCCTTAAAACTCGGCTTTAATCGAAAACGAAGTGTGGCATTATACTTGGAAAAAGTTTGATATAAATCGTAATTTTCTCACACGTCATGAAAATTGTTACCTACAAAAACGGTTGATGATAAAGTCAAGTGAAATCATGTATTTCCCGGACTTTCCACAGAATAATTATTATTACTTAGTGAAAATTCTCTCTTAAAAGACAGTATAGTAGTTTTATTAGTCACGTTTTCTAAAGCAAGTAACAAACTTTCATAGGTGAGAAGTGAATAGGATTTTAAACATTTTGTAACTGCCTGAACTTTGATAGATCTATACCGAGATAGAAATCTCGGTACAACTTGAAAAGTAATTCTAAAACTTAACGTGTGCATCTGTTAATGTAATAACTTGTATACAATTTTAGAATTAGAGCCTCCTTTCTCATGTAGAGAATGTTCAGGACGATACGAAACTCGAAAGTTCTCGCATTGGAACTTTTAGTTTGTCGAAGCTGACGACTATCCGGAAAGTAAGGGAGTTCAATTTAGATTTAGTTCAAAATCGAAGAGAAACTGTGGTGGAAGTGGGCCAGCAGCGAATTGTTTAATATTTCAAAAGGTGTCCCAAATGTAAAGAAAAGAATGGTGTGTAATTCGGTTCCATTTTGTTTCCCGGGGATCTCTTCCCTTCCATACATTATATTTCCATACAAAATTTCCCATGATGATGACGACGATATTACTAGCTACTTCTCGGCCGTGGTGTTACTTTTGATAACCGTCCTACCTCAGCATTATAATTCCCAAATCCCACCCCACTCGTACAATTTGCATTTATATGAGAAGAAGGGAATTATATTTTTATATCTACTATGAATTTATAATGCAGAAACTTGTATATTTAAAAGAGACTTGCCTCGGTGTCTATCTGGCCTTTCTCTTAACGCGAAAAGTACGTTATTAAAAATCTCTTTCGACATTACAGGCGAACTCTAAAAGTCCTTTCGAAATACGTAACATTTCAGCACATACGTTTCCAGCGGAGAGTCGTAATACGCGATGCTCCCTAGTTCGCCTTTTTACAATTGTAAATTTGTTTGAATTTTCAAGCCAACTACCGTGGTTTGATTGTTTGCCGCCACAAAAGCGGCGGCTGTATGGCCATTTGGTGGGCTGGAAAATTTGCACTTTACAAAAAATCGTTTTTCGATTCGCGGCAGATGAAATTATTCTGGAAGGATAGATTTTCGCATAGTTTGAAAATGAAAGCCTGTGCCTTATGGCGGGACAACGCCATAGCAATCAAAATCGCAATCAAGCACAAAAAAGCTCTTTTGAAGTTCATATTGTGTAGCATTTTAAATTGTAAAAACGGGTACAGTAGTCGGTACTGTAGAACAGTGCGAAGCTTCATACTATTTTTACTTTATCATATGCGGTATCAATATAATTAGGGAAAGTATTGTGATCATGCTGATTTTACATGCAAAAAATGAAGGTGAAGGCTCGAAATGCACCATCCGGATTATAGACACCCCGTGGCGTTAGGGATCGTACCTGTCGGCCGTTCGCAGGTAGTGGTCAGGTAGACCGCACTACCAAACAATATAATATTGATTATAATTCAATATTATGCTCCAGCGAATTTTGATTAACGCGAATATATTTTTATTAAGATCGTTGTTTCTTCCTCTATACATCGATACCAAACACAAAATATTTCCAACAAAATCAAATTGTTTTATGGTTTTAAATGTGTATCTACTCACTAATATAAAGACGAAATTGTTACATATTTGAGAAACAGAACCAGACACCAATAACCGTACCAAGGCACGTAACTATCGGTTAAAACAAACCTTTTATATAGTTGACCATAATATTTTGCTAATATATAATACAATCATAATGGTCGACCAATCACAAATTTGTTTCAATGATCAAACCACAGTTTAGATATATCATAGAGAGATGTGTCATAGACTGTGATCAAACCAGAGCACATTCCTGGATCTTTACACTACTTATGTGGTAAAGAACATAAGTAGGAGCTATAACAAGTTCCTTTTTCATCAAGATTAAGATTACAGGTCAAGATTTCTCTTTCTCAAATATGTAACAATTTCGTCTTTATATCAGTGAGTAGATACGCATTTATAATTTCGTATATGTTGAGAAATATACTCCTAATATAATAATTATTTTCACCGAATATAGACCACAACATCGTCGACGATATAGTGCTGATAACAGACAACCTCAAATTGTTGGTCCTGCTCAACACCCGTCAGGACTAACGCGTAGTAACCGCCTACAGCGATCATGAGGACGTTATTCCTATTAGGGCTGTTTCCATGTCTCTTATGTTTTGTTCGATGTGTGAAGGAAACATTTTAATTTTTAATTTTAACTGTGTTGTCTGTTTATCTGTGACGTCTTACATATCGTTCAGCGTGAGCCCTAAAATGCTTTAATATTACGAGCCTGATGATGACTACTAGATAGTCGAAACCGGTCGCTCTTTGGTTAATAAATTGGTGGTGAAGACTTTGTGTTTTCTTCTGGTTTAACCTCAAAGAAGCCGGTTTAATGATAAACGAACTGAAGCAGGCAACTGAAAATGTTGGCCTTTACATAAACCAGCAAAAAACAAAAATCATGACAAGCCTAGTACTGGGAGGGACTATATTACTAGACAGCAAAGCCATCGAGGAAGTCGACGAATACAAATACCTGGGACACCAAATTAGTATAAATAGAAACAACCAAACAAAGGAATTACAGAAGAGGATTGGTCTTGGATGGGCAGCATATGGAAGATTGAGAGATATTTTCGGTAGTGACGTTCCAATGAGCTTGAAACGGAAAGTATACGATCAGTGCGTGCTGCCAGTAATGACTTATGGCGCCGAAACGCTTACCTTGACAAAAGGCACTGTGGAGAAATTGGAAGTGGCCCAGAGAAAGATGGAGAGAGCTATGCTGGGTATTGGGATCCGAGATCGTATCAGAAACACCAAAATTCGACGAAGGACTGGGGTACAGGACATAATCCGGCGAATAACAGCATTAAAGTGGAAATGGGCGGGACATGTTGCGAGATTTAAGGACGACAGGTGGACCATAAGAATAACAAATTGGAGACCCAGAGAGCATAAAAGAAGCAGGGGTAGACCACCAACAAGATGGAGTGACGACATAAAGAGGATTGGAGGACACTGGATGAGAACAGCTCAAGAGAGAACCCAGTGGAGCAGTTTAATGGAGGCCTGTGTCCAGCAGTGGACTCAACACCAGGCTGAATGATGATGATGATAGACCACAAACCATAAAACAATTTGAATTTGTTGGAAACTCGTAAAGTTTGGTATCGATTTGTAGAGGAAGAAACAACGATCTTAATAAAAATATATTCGCGTTAATCAAAATTCGCTGGAACATAATATTGAATTATAATCAATTTTATATTGTTTGCTACCTGACCACTACCTGCGACCGTTCGACAGGTACGATCCCTAACGCCACGGAGAGTCTATAATCGGCTTGGTGTATTTCGCGTCCGACGAAAAATGAAATGGTTGTCAAAATCGATTTATAAACACTAACCTTGAAAGATGACTGCGCTCGACCTCTTCCATGGTGTCCGCGATTATCGCCAACGTGACTGGTATCTGAAAATAAAATTAAAAATATATTACCAACTCAATTAATAGTTAATTGTTAAAATATTAAAAGAATTTTAATGCAAACAGCTGCTATTCTCTTATATATCTGAAGTTCTATGCCATTGTCGACGAAAATACTCACCAGAAGATGCAATAAAAGAAACTAAGCACCTTCAAACTGTTTATGCAATATAAATTTCAATATTATATACATATACCCGGGATGAAATGGAGCGTGCCATAAAAACAATAATATCTAATTTCTATTTGGGACAAACTGCTAGTCTAGAGTTAAAGGTGGCAGTGCCTTGACAGAAGAAATCGACATACAGACACCTTGTAAGACAAAGGACTCTTCTTTCTTTAATGCTGTTTATTGACATTTATGATACTACAACGCAAGAAATAGTCGACTTCGCCTTATTGAATCTACCCATTATTAACTGCTTTCCGTCACATATACTCATTGGTTTCTAAATAACATACACTTCAAGCAAATACCTCTCTAGCATTTCTACCTCAAAATTTTCCACCCACCCGAGAACACCCGATTCAAATTAAAAGTATAACCAAAAACAACAAACCGTCAATCAGCTTGCGAAATATATACGAGCCGTGGCAGTGTTTTTGACTAAAACAACAGTGATTACGGACGAATGAAAAAATCAAACATATCGCTTAAACTTCCTTGGGTACGCTTCGATGATCAAATTGAACGAACACAGAGACGGTACATTTACGGTAATCTCCATATTTTCCACGTGTGTTGCTACAACTTGATTGGAATGCCCAAAAATTACCCTTCCGCATATATTACGAAGGGATCTCGATGACGAGTGGCTCGAGATGTTTCCATTCATTTCCACGGGCATATCGGGGAATTTCGTCCTTTTCGCTGGTTATCCCTCCATATTTTGTATATGGGAGATTCCATGTCAACTGATCAGGGGGTGAATGGGGTGGTTTTTAAGTTGCTACCAGAAGTCTTCTAGTCGTCTTTAGGATATAAGAATACGTCCGATCATACATTTTCAGCCCCTAATTTTGCGCCATTTTGGATTTGTGACATAATTTGTGTTTTGGAACTTTAGTTCCTTTTGCCAGGGATTGGGGAGCAAGGGTGGTCGCGCCGCAAAAAATCTGACCGTTAAATGGAATGCGTTACCGGAAAGCGTTACCTTGGCAGTGTTCGTAGCGGTTCGGCAGCGTTCGTAGTGACTCGGGGGGGAGTGGGTGGGAGATAGTGGAGGGGTGAGGGAGAGAGTGGGGTGGTGAGGGAGAGAGTGGGAGTGAATGGGTGAGAGAGGGGAGGTGGGTGGTAGAGAGTGGAGGGGTGAGGGAGAGAGTGGGGGGGTGAGGGAGAGAGTGGGAGAGAATGGGTTAGAGAAGGGGGGGTGAGGGAGAGTGAGGGAGAGAGAGGGAGAGAGAGGGGGGGAGTGGGGGAGAGAGAGACAGAGACAGATAGAGAGAGATAGAGAGAGAGAGAGAGAGAGAGAGAGAGACAGAGACAGAGAGAGACCACGCGCTTGACGCACCGAGCCGCGGAACGATATTCCATTGCCTTATTGCCTTACTTATAGAACCAATGCTGTGTATTATATGCAATGCCCGTCTTACTGTTGCTGTTTCACGTTAAACATTACAAAGTTTTATTAAGAAATAATTAAAAAAAAATAGGTTATTAATTAAAAGGAACTATAGTTCCTAACGCGTGTCCCGCGACACGTTTCAGGATTTTTGTTCATTTTTTGGCGGGCCATGACAAATTTTTGTTTTTAGACTGCCAATACGAGAATTTGAGTTTAGAAAAATTCTGAAAATAGTGGGTCGATGTAAAATCTTCTCAGAAATCCATTTCCGGCCTCAGAATTAGGAATGGATGCTCCCCCGAGCGCGAAATTCTAAAAAACAGTCTTTTTTTTCAAAGTGCGATATCTAAAAAGTTTATTTTTTTTAATATTTGGAAGCTGTCAAAATCTTCCTTTTTACATATACTTTAAAGTCAAAACGAATTATCGGTGTGTATTTTGGGTTTAAGTAATAAAACACGCAAAAAACTTTTTTTTGTGGAAAAATGAAATATTTCTGTGTCTAACCCTGTGAAAACTCATGCAAACATTAAATTTTACATTTTTTGACGTTCCAGTGTTATACCTTCATTCCAAAACCCATAATCTTGATCCTCGCTTTCTCTGCAATTTTGTAACCAACAAGGTGCTCTAACTCACTAGTTGCCATATTCAATTTTTTCACCGGAGGGAGGAGCTCTAGAAAATATACAAATTGATGGAAAAACACGTTTTACTGACTGATTTATCAAGGGCGAAGAAAATTCAGTTTCTCCCAATTATTTATGTTTGAAAAATACCTAAATTAGGAATAAGGTAGGTATGCAAAATATAAATCAACACTTCAATAACGGATTGTTTTGTAAACTTGAATCTAATTATCCCGCAGAAATTATCACCTGGAATGGCTTCGGAAAGTTTTTGGAGAATATTTCCTATTTACTTATCAATTAGCGAGATTAATTTCATAAATATTCATAAGTATAAGATTAGGGTATAATTTAATGTAAATGTTGAAATAAATAATAACCGCCCGAGTCGAAATATGCTAAATTCGAAACCAACTTTCTGGAGACATTAAAAAAATCCTTTATTCATTACGAGACGTCCCAAGAATAAATTTGGTATAAGTGTGTTTTCTTGCGGTTGGATAAAATTGTTCCAAAAATGAAGGTCGGAGTGCGCAATGCTCAATCAATTGAGCCCTAACCAATTCTGACGGTTATCGTACCTTCTGAGGGACGAAAATAAAGATTAGTGTCTATCACGAGGAGCAAAGAAAGGAGGAGAGACCAATAAAACCAGATTTTTAGTATCAGTGCGCGTACATTTTCGGCAGTATTTTCATACGTAGTCAGGCCCTTGGAATAGTCGAGAGCGTGTGTTTGTTTCCATTTAGAAAATGAAACTTCGATACGTTCTCAGGGAAAGACTGATGTAATCTGACATTTTCATCAATTTTTTACAAGCATTCTCTTACATTATTTATGAGCCTTCATTCTCCGACGTATCTTATAACATAAATATATCGCCGTTGGAAAATAAATACGGAGATTCCATCCTCGACGAATCGATGGCGTAAATAGACTATATGAGTTATTTATTATATGCAGATAAGATTATTTTTAGCCTAACCAAATGGACAATCGACTCGTTCAACTGGACGAAGTTAAATTGCCCGGCACAACCCCCGATAACTGTTTAGTATTCGCGGGTAGCAATAAAACAAAACGCGACTAACGAACGGTTCTCGTTTCCGTGTTGCAGATATACGCCGACGTCATAGGATGAGGTGAATTCAGATGGACGTTTGAAACGGATAGGGAAAAGGATACACGAAATGGACATCATTTGAAGATGGCCGTCTCCTGCTCGAGGATGTCGAAGCATTCTCTCGGTCTCTTGTGTTTGGTCGTTCTTTTGGAATGCATCGTCCGCATAGAGGGGACCTCGAGAACGAGTAAGTAAAAATGACATTCTAAAGATTTTTGGATGAACAGTAACGAACCCGTCAAATGAAATTATCAAAGTTTCTTAACTTATCAATTTGGATATTGCGGTCTTCATTGATTGTAATTGCAACATTGATTGATGTAATATTGTCACGTCCTAGGGGCGTAGGGTCCCTGAGGGCTGTTCGTATTTGGGATGGTAGCTCATGTGCTTAGGTAAAATTGATGGGTGAAACAAATTAAAGACATAACAAAGACTGATACCCCCATCCAACATGCATACTCAAAATATAAATTTTACATTATCTGAACCGCACTCTGAAAATAGTATAGACATAGTAGGGGGGCCCAAGAGGGGATTTTTGGATTTACTCGAGCGCGTCTGATTAATATAAGGAAGGATACCTTATATATTAATAAGTACCTCCAGCCAGTATGAGCCCTTAATATGGGGGGGGAGGTCACTAAGGGAAAACCGTCAGATTAGTAAAAAAAATCGATCATCTGAAATACTCGAACGCGTCAGATTAAGATAAGGGGGGTTAATTACTATTTAACAAGTGTCCATTTTGCTAATATGACGAGTTGAGCGTAACCTAAGGGAGTGGGAGGGTACCAAAGTTGCAAAAAATATGTGTGGATTTACACGAGCGCTGTAGTTTTCTTTTTTATTCTAGAGGTAATTATACCAGAATAACAGTAAAAATATAATCTGAAGATTTCCGCAAGCCGAAAGTAATCAAAGTCGTTAATTAAGAGCGTGCAGCTATGGTAAAACATGTATTTCCCACTCCACGTCTCTATGTCCCTTTCTCTTTCCTACTATTTCTGTCTGTCTCGCACCCAGGGTCGGATTAACCCCATCAGGGCCCCTAGGCAATTTTCGGGGCCCCATTTTCTTTACCGTTTTCTTACATTTTAAAATGCATTTTTTCTATTACGCCTTATGGACTAGGTTACCATGGCAACTGTAGCTACACATATTTTTAACTACTTCGGAGCTGACACTTCACTCTAATTCAAATTTGATGCCATCTGTCAGAGTGTATGACAATGTCAGTTTGTTAACCAATTAGAAGAGCAAGCATAAGAGGCATGTTCGTGAAAGCCCAACGATTATAGACTAACCAGGATTTCTCACTTACATTTTACCAATGTTGAACAGTTTTGTGACGTCACCAGCGGTGCTGAAGTGCATTTACGTGTTGATCTGTAGATGACGTGATGTGGATATCGTACGTAAACATGGATTACGTAGAATACGTATGTAAACCGTACAGTTTACAATGATAAATCTTACTGTTTACTGCAGTAAAATGAATAAATCTCGTATCTTCTGTCCAGCACCGGTGGTTACGTCACAGAGTTTTGCCAGGCAGATTCGGCAAACTGAGCAATCCTGGTAGTCTATAATCGTTGGTGAAAGCCTGAGAGAAGGGAAAAGCAAGGTTGGACCACACAGCACCATAATCATAGGAGACTTAAACTGCAAACACCCGAATTGGCACAGCAGACGACACAATACTAACGGCACAAAACTACACGACATAACACAACAACTCGGCTCTATCATCACGGCACCAACACACCCAACACACTACCCAGACAACCCAAACCACCTTCCAGATGTCCTAGACATAGCAATACTTTCCAACATCACACTCCACAGCAATATCTACACACTCCAACAAGGCCCCTGCGCCCACCAACCCGTCATCCTCGTCCTTCAAGACCCAAACACTCTCAGCACTCCCCCTCCTATTACAATAACCTGGGAAAGACCTCCCCAAAGCACTCCAAACTACACTGAGCCCAGTCCCCAAAATCACCAGCAAAAAGACCCTCGAAAAAGCTGTCTCCAAACTGGAAGACGACATCCGCGCCGCAATCGACCTATGCACCATCACCACACACAAACACTATCCTCCCAAAACCACACAACTACCACAACACATACAAAACCTCATCACCATACGTAACAGAGCTAAACGAACATACCAACACACCAGAAACCCGATTCACAAACGACAATACAACGACCTGAACCGCGACCTCAAAACACAACTTCAATCATACCGCAACACACAATGGAATGCAAAACTTCAAACACTGAACACCAAAGACAACTCCATCTGGAAAATGGCTAAAGCTCTCCGTACACATAAAACACACACACCCCCCATACACTCCACCGACGGAATAAAATACACAGACACTGACAAAGCTGAAGCTTTCGCTTCAGCTTACGAACGCCACAGCCGCCTCCTTGAAAATCACGACATCGACCCTGACCACGAGGAGGCGGTCTACGAAAACACCCGACACATCCGCCGAAACACATCAACATCCCCATTCACACCAGTCACTCCCAAAGAAATACACAACATCATCCGCACACTCAAAAACCGCAAAGCACCCGGCCCCGACACCATCAACAACAAAACATTAAAACTCCTCCCGCGTAGAGGGATAGCCACCATCACCGCCATCGCAAACGCCATCATCCGACTATGCCACTTCCCATCCAGGTGGAAAGAGGCCACAGTCATCATGATCCCTAAACCCGGAAAGACCACACCCTTCCCCAGAACTACCGCCCCATCAGTCTCCTCTCATCCATCTCCAAAGTCATCGAAATCCCTATCCTCGACAGAGTACGCACCATCTCACATGACCTCCACGCCATCCCGGACGAACAGTTCGGATTCCGATCACATCATAGCTCAGAACATCAACTCATCAGACTAACCGAGCACATCACAGACGGTTTCAACCGCAACCGTGTGACAGGCGTCGTGCTATTCGATATCGAGAAGGCTTTCGATAAAGTCTGGCACGACGGCCTGTTACACAAAATGACACAGCTACAATACCCCATCACATACATCAGACTTATAAATTCATACCTACGCAACAGAATCATCAGAGTACGCACAAACAACACACTATCACCTCCACATCGACTCGAAGCCGGCGTCCCACAGGGCGCCGTGCTATCACCACACCTTTTCAACATTTTCATCCACGACATACCAAAACACTCAGACGTCACCCTATCCCTTTACGCAGACGACACAGCACTCACCGCACAATCCTGGCAGCCACACATAGTCACCCAAAAATTACAACAAGCCACTAACGACCTACTCGACTTTTGTGTCGACTGGAAAATCACACTCAACATAGACAAAACACAAGCCATACTCATACGCCGCAAACACAAACCACCACACTCACACATCAACATTGACGGACACGACATACCCTGGAGTGACGAAGTCAAATACTTGGGGGTGTACTTAGACACAAAACTAACATGGAAACGACACACACAGTACGCCAAACAAAAAGCCAACGCCATAATATCACTCCTCTACCCACTCATAAACAGGAAAAGCCACCTCACACCACAAAACAAACACACACTCATCAAATCGACCATCAGACCCATACTCACCTACGCATCAACCGCCTGGGGGTACGCCGCAAAAACTCACATACGACCACTCGAGATCCTCGAAAACCGCATCATCAGACAATCACTAAACATCCCATGGTACATTTCAAACGCACAAATACAACACGAACTCAAACACACATCACTCACAACATACATAAAAACACGCGCCACGAAAGTCTTCCAATCCATAACCACACACGAAAACCCACTCATCCGTAAAGCCTCCGACTACGACCCGGATCCAGACATCATTCGACCTCACAAACGGCCAAAACTGGTATTAACCAGTTAATCATTCCACCCACACACACACCCACACACAATTTTTTGTTTTTTCTTTCAGATATAGCTTAACAGCAACCCGATCCTACAACCACATCCTGCCTCACGGCGCCAAGTCCGAACACTTCCCGATCGAGTGTCAGCCTTCGGGCGGTTACACTCGTCCCCTTCCACCTCGGAGAGGAGGTTTTAGATAGGGTAAGAATCCCACACTGTTGAGCCCGGCGCACCTACCGGGCTCTTCGCCTTTTGAAGGTTTCCCCTCTCTCGAAAAAAAAAAAAAAAAAAAAAAAAAAGCAAGGTTATGCTGTTTTGTCGTAATCGCTTCTGATTGGTTAACAAATTGTCAATGTCATACTTTTATTTCAAAAAAATTATTTTTAAATCGTCAGATTAACGATACCCCTCAAATGAATCGTCACGTTTTTGGTCAGCGTGGCTGGGACATCATGATGAAGCTTCAGTATGCTAATCTGACGCCCTCGAGTATTTCAAGATGGCGATTTTTCTTTACATTTTCAAAAATTCGCTGGGAGCTTTCGTCACTTCCAAATCATCAGATTAAGAAATTGGAGTATCATTAGGGTTCACTGAACACCTCCTACAAAAATTTGACGCGTTCGAGTAATTTATTTTTTTCGATTTTCATCCCTTCCGCATAGCCACCCCCACCACGCAAGTCGTCAGATTATTATATATTTCATTTCAGAGACATGGTGGGGTATGAAAAATATTATAATCTGACGCGCTTCAGTATTTCCATGTCATTATTTTATTACAATTTTGAAAATCTGTTGACACTTCCCCCACCGCTAAAAGTGAAAACATACGACAATTTACTCTTCCTATAATCTAATCTACCAATTCTAATAGGTCTCCGCGACGCTCGAGTAAATCCACATCTAGCATCATGGGCTCCCCTACTAATAGTGTTAAAGAAAAATATTGTAGATGTTGCATTAAAATGGTTCCATTGTGAGAGGTACCCCAAATTTGCCTAACATTTCTTAGGAAATTGCCATAGGGAGAGCTTATAAAATCCAGAATATATCCTTTGCCAACTAAACTTTCATGAAAGTTGTTGTGCCTTTCAAATTATTACTAGAGATTTATGAGGTTCATAGAGGATTTAGAACATGTCGACATCCTCTTTGAAATGGTTAAAATACTCTCACTGCATTTAGATGATTCTCATTTTTTTAAAATAACCTTGAAGACCTTTTATAACAATTTGCGCGACATTATATATTGGGATGACTCCAACTCGCTTTAGAATTGATATATATTCCTTCAATGGTATTCTTAAAATATTTTAGACAGTGTTAAGGACATACCGTAGATTATACATTGAAATCTGAATCTATTTAGAACGCCTCGTAACCGTAGAGAGTAAAGTAGTTTGATGAATAAGACAGTTGGTCAAGGGAGCGTCTATAAAATCCAAAACAGATACATTGCCGTCTACAATATCTTCATAAAATTCAGTGTGCTGCTTAAAATGATGTTAACGACACAATATTATTAGTTTTAACGGTTAATATATTTCTATAAAATCTGGAACATGGCGTGATCTCATTCTGAGCATGAATACATACTACAGTTTATTCTGAAGATTAGACAGTAATGAAAATATTTTTGAAGCGAAGCTTCTATACTGGCGTTATATATTATGGTGCCTCTAGAGTAAAATTCTGGAACGAGCGTCACCAAAATATGTAATAATGTAGTTATACATAGTATTGCATACATATCCTGTATAATACATGCGATTCCGAGCATGAAGGAGAGAGAATGTGGGTTCTCCTACCCTCTCTCTTTCTCTCGTTTTCTGAGTGCGCCACGGTGATTCGACAGCCGGTTATCAGCTCGACGTTGATCCCGAGCACCACGTTTCCGCCGTCGATGCTAAATACGTTGGAGGCGACGTTGCCGTTCTCATGAGAATGTCGTGAAAGTGTCGAATTGTGTTGGGAAGTGAAGATCACAATGTCACATAGTTTGTGAATTTGTACCTGTATCATTGTGGTTAATTCGAGTTTCGCATTATTTATTGTAAAAACGTAATTTCCCAATAATAGTAAGATGCTTCGCATTGTTCTACAGGGCCGACTACTGCACCCATTTTCTTAACAACTGCAACTGAATGCATTTCAAGCACTACCAATATTTTTGAAATAGCTTTATTCTAGAATTCATATAATAGCTTCGTCGTGAGAGATGGTTTAAATTTTTCTAACAATTCTAGAAAATCATTGTTAATTAAACGTAACAAAAGTTGAAGGGAAATTGAGAAGGTATAATTCAGATATATTCAAATAGGTTTATTATAAATGATTAACGTTAACTTGAAGAGTTCTTTCTCTTTCCATAATTACCAACAATTTATTGAAACCACGTGGGATCTACAATGAAGGCAACGTGTCGTGTGTCCTTTTTTCAACCTTCCCAATTTGGGTTTTTCCCTTCAGGCATTTTTTAACAAAAACAACGTAGCTGTGTGTATACAACCCTTCCATTTATAGAAAATCGTCATTAGTAAT
The DNA here is from genome assembly GCA_946251905.1 of Cryptocephalus moraei. Classification (NCBI taxonomy): domain Eukaryota; kingdom Metazoa; phylum Arthropoda; class Insecta; order Coleoptera; family Chrysomelidae; genus Cryptocephalus; species Cryptocephalus moraei. The sequence continues at coordinate 14,576,985 of OX276465.1, read as the reverse complement.
GCATCGAGTCCAAGCTGGTAAACGTTTTCGATTTTCTCTCCCCGAAGAAAAAACCAACCAATTTTATAGTCAATTAGGATCGATTGGCCGACTATTTTTGTTTCCCGTTAAAAACCACTAAGTCAAACCCGGATTTTCCTCAATAATTAATAACGCATTAAACGCTATAAAGTTCGATTATTCGGGGTTGTGCGTGCGACATGCAATGACCCTCGCGGGACGCTTTCGTTCTGAATTTGTGGAGGTGTTGAAAATAATGTAATCCAATATACTTTTCCATGGAAAGTTAAGCCTTCGGGAGTGAAAAACCGATGAAATTCCACTCGCTAGCCGACCGAAACACACACACAACACACATATACGCACAAATAGAGTGGAGAAAGAGAGGGGACATAATTTCTTTTGGCGGAGTTCTCCTTGAGTGACATGTTTATTTTTAACATTTGTTTGGATCGAAGTCGGTATTGATATGGAAAGTGTCGGGCGGGGTGTATTTTATTTCCACGTGAACGTATCCTTATTCCTGTTTATATTTGCGTGATTCGCCCGCAAGCAAACGGTCCCAAATCCTTAAACCATTTAGGGACGAATATATGATTTTTCCCAAATCCGGCACTAAACAAACTTCTCAATTTGAACGAATGACACACGAACCGAAGATAAATAAAACGTACTTTATACTCGTGATATTTACCAAAGCAAATTATGTTTGTGGAAAGTCGCTTATAATTTATGACTGGACTCAGAATATAAAAGAAACTATGAATACCGTTAATAATAACGCGCAGAAATACTTGAAATTAAAATTTTTGGTATACTATGTCCAGTCACAATTGGAACACAAAAAAAACAAGTAATGGCTTTTTAAGTAGTGAAGGGCGATGCCGCCTTGTCCTCCATGGGCGTATCATTACGGATAATAACTCTAACAATGAATTCACTTCCAAATCGCACATACAAATGGCACACACATTCACACACCACTGCTTTCTCGAGTAAGTGCGGAAGAAGACATCATATGCACACGTGGCCGCTGTATTATGGTCCAGTAGACCATCCAGTATCTGTAGAGTCTCGCGTACTTCCTCGTACACGATTTCACTGATCGACTGTACACCTGCACCTTAGAAGAAGAAGAAAATACAAACGAAGTGCCGCTGTCGTAAAAAATAATTTGCGGTCCAATGGACCCTCTAGTTATTTATCTGTACATATCCATACATTCACATATATGATTTCACTTGGGCAACTGAACACCTGCATTTTAATAATACCAGTGCGTTTCTGAATAAGCAAAAAGGTAAGTCCCATGATTTTGTATAGAGACAACGGTCCTATAGTCCTCGGTAAATTCAGATTGCTACTGGTTAAAGTATAAGTGTATATAAATTACTTATCATATGTAGTTTCACAAAATGTCAACCTCCAGAGAAATTAAACTACATAGTATTTCCAAGCAAATTCAACTAAGCAAGTAATTATTAGTTTTGTTTTTCCATATAACGAAAGCTTTCAATATCGACCATAGTCGTATGACCTTTAAAATATAATTTGTGAATAAAAGTTGATTCCCACTCCCTTCATTAATGTATACATATTACGAATGTATTATTATATAACTCTTCAACCTTCAGGTAAAGCACAAAGCAGGCTGAGATGAGAAGCGCCAAGGGAGATATCAGGGAAAAATTTTGTAATGTTTGGAATAAATAATGATGATGTTCCATAATGTGTTTGTACAAGAGGGTTAAAAATGAGAAAACCATTTTCAGACCATTTTTGGCTTACATTCAGTCGACTATATCGCATGAAAGGATGTTCCTTTCTTTCAATTTAACATGGCTACAATTTTCACTGGTTTGTAAAACTGGAATTATGAAATATACCTATACATATACATTATATATTACTTATTTCAAAAGTATTTAAAATATGTAATTCTTTCACGTATTGAATGTCAATTTTTAGCTGACCTAGAATTCTAGATATTGTTTGAAATTCTTATCTAATATTTTAAAAATCCAACAAATTATATGAATTTGACATTATTAGCCCTTTTCGAGAATGCAGCACCTGAAATTCTATAAAGAATTAGTTTAGCATTTGTTCCAATTTTTTTCATTTTTTAAAATTATATATTTCTGCAAAAAATTCTAGATTTTGTTGTTTTTTAGTTTTAGTTTAAAAGTTTATATATAGTAACGAAATTTGTCGGCAAGCTACAGGTCGCATTTTTTAAAGAATCACAAAAAAATTTTGGTACAAAAATCTCGGTCGAGTTCGTTAATGGGCCAAATAGGTAAAGCGGTTTCAAAATGGCGACTTGTTATTTAAAAGAAATCTAAAAACATTAATTTCGCGCCTGAGAGAAAAATGTTACTAAGGTTTTTTGTTGATCTTATAGAGGCGAACGATTTTTGTATAAAATATTTTTTCGAGAAATGTACAGAAAAAAAGTTATTTTTTTCCAAAAAAAAAATAAAAAATTTTTATTTCGCGTCTGTGAGAAAAATGTTGCTTAGGTTTTTTGTTGCCCTTATAGAGGCGAATAACTTTTATATAAAACATATCTTTGAGAAATGTACAGAAAAAACTTATTTGCAAATATTTAAAAATTTTGACGTTTGTATTATTTTCACACCTCGTATACATTTTTTTGACACATCGTGTCCCATATATTACTTTATATCCTACTCATAAATCTACCTTTCAGCCTGGCATGCCATGGGGTTTTAAAATGTTACCGATATTCCCGTCAAGTTTTGAAAACAGAGAATTTCAGAAACGTGGCTTCTTATACTTCCTGAGACGGTTCCTAAAACATATCCTTACAGCTATTACTGTTGTTATCAAAATTTAAAAAAAGTCTCAATTCGATTATCGTAACAACTGTTGAATTAGTACACTAGGATGTCTTTGTCATATTCAAAAAATCCATGTAATAGAATGCAAGTAAATTGTAAATTATGAAATTTGAAATTGATTTCATTGAGACACTTGCAGTCTTCTCAAGATTTAAGAATATATGCTGCTCCATGGAACGTTGCATTTTGGTTTTCATTGCTTCTTATTTTTTGAGCCACTTCTGATATTTCAAAAAAAAAATATAAATTCAATACTATGAGTTATTTTGACTTGCAGAATTGCAAATCTATTTTAGTTTAGTACTATTGAAATCCATCAAATTAAGGAACTTTGAAATCATCAAGTTTAAAAATTCATTCTGCCGCGATACATATTTAAATGTTGTTTTCTATATTTCTTTTTTTTTTTTTTAAAAATTCGAAACTTTTGAATAATTTGGAAAATGAAGTAGGATAGCGGAATTTTATAATTTTTGAAAGTGTCCTGAAACATTTTTCCAATTATTTTGATACAATACATAGATACAATTAGCTGATAAAAAATTAATTGGGAGCTGATAATATAAGATCTCCTTAATAATAAGGTTTTGGAAGTCAAGTACTAAATTTGTAAAAAGTTAATATATCCAAAGCCGCAAGCCAAAATGTTCTCAATTTGTTATTTTTGGTATGCATTATAAAGCTTTTAGGTACCTGTGGAAATTTAACCGAATGAACTGCATTTTTAAATAACAGGCTAATCTCTATGCAAGGAAAATCTGTGCATATTACATTAGTTATATTCATTCCCTTATTAAAAAGCTTTGCAAGAGCACCTGGATCGAAGTCGCGTGACTTTAAAATTAAACATAATTAGCGATGGCATGCTCGCATCTCCTCTCTAATAGGTAATCATTAAGGAACCTATTACAAACCATTAAAATTTCCAAATAAATTTAACCTACTAAGTTGATTTTCTCAGCTAAATATATCCCGACTTTCGAAAGTTTCGTAATACCGACAATAGTGGCAATATATCTAAATAAACGTAATCTATACACTCTGTCGCTAAATGGATATTTCAAAGAACAAATGCCTCTGATGTCACAGAGCTCGTTTGAGATTTATTTCCACCTCAGAGATTTACCAGACTTGTGAGGGTTTTAGAGTCTCTGCTTGGAAACCTTCTAAACTTCCTCTTCTAGTATATTACGAGAGGATAATGTTACATTAATTTCAGCTAATTTTTACTCTGAAGCCTTTTATTGCAGCTCTAATTCGTCTCTTTGATGTACCGTATTCCTTAAGAACGAATTTGTTCATTTTTGATGCTTTCAGGGTTTTCACGGGAGCTCTTTGGAATTAACGTGAGACTGAAGAAAAGTTGGTTTAGCTAGAAAATAATTACAATGTCGTTGATTGCCGGAATTCTTTGCTTATGAAGTTATAAAGTTATGCTGTTATAAAAAAAATGAATTGAACATATAATTGTGGTTAAAATTCCACGTGTAATTTAATTGTTAGTAAATATTAACCAGGTGTTATACTTAATATTGCATTTAACCTACAAATATCACTGAGATGTGCACATGATGAACTCCAAAAAAATATATTAGTGAAATTTTTATTTCGTTAAGCAGGGAAATGGTTCGGCTTATTCACTAAAGATTGAAAATTTTTAATTGTTAAAATTGACAGGTTCCAAAAAATGTCACAATCCTTGTGCTGATCTTTGCAAGTTAGGACTATTTATTTCTATATTTTAAATATTTAGGGTACAATTTTTTAACGACTTGAAATTGTTTAGGTCTCTTCTGTAAGTATCAATTCATAATTACCATCGTTCAAAAATAGAGAGATATAGAGAGGCAGAGTGGAGAACATATAATTGTGGTTAAAATCCCAAGTGTACTTTAATTGTTAGTAAATATTAACCAGGTGTTATACTTAATATTGCATTTAACCTACAAATATCACTGAGATGTGCACATGATGAACTCCAAAATAATATATTAGTGAAATGTTTACTTCGTTAAGTAGGGAAATGGTTCAGCTTTAGAAATTGAAAATTTTTAAATGTTGAAATTGACAGGTTCCAAAAAATGTCACAATCCTTGTGCTGATCTTTGCAAGTTAGGACTATTTATTTCTATATTTTAAATATTTATGGTACAATTTTTAACGGCTTGAAATTGTTTAGGTCTCTTCTGTAAGTATCAATTCATAATTACCATCGTTCAAAAATAGAGAGGTATAGAGAGGCAGAGTGGAGAACATATAATTGTGGTTAAAATCCCACGTGTACTTTAAGTGTTAGTAAATATTAACCAGGTGTTATACTTAATATTGCATTTAACCTACAAATATCACTGAGATGTGTACATGATGAACTCCAAAATAATATATTAGTGAAATGTTTATTTGGTTAAGCAGGGAAATGGTTCGGCTTATTCTAGAGATTTAAAATTTTTAAATGTTAAAATTGACAGGTTTAAAAAAATGTCACAATCGTTGTGCTGATCTTTGCAAGTTAGGACTATATATTTCTATATTTTAAATATTTATGGTACAATTTTATAACGACTTGAAATGGTTTAGGTCCCTTCTGTAAGTATCACTTCCTAATTATCATCGTTCAAGAATAAAGAGAGGGATATAAAGAGGCAGAGTGGAGGCAAATAGCTGTTATCTCTCTTGAACGTAATTGGTCAGTGGGCGCTAAGGGTCGACGCCGTAGATACAACACAATCTGTCTCCATTCTACAAGACCATCTACAGCCGTACAACCCGTAGATAAGACTCAGCACTGTTGCCACTTAACGAAGCTACGAGAACTCAAGATTCTAGGTGGTACAGACCACAGAAATACCTTAATTCAAATTATGTATTTCAGTTGTTGTAGTGTTTATAAGGAAGTGTTAATAGTCGTGTGAGTCCATATCTCTTTAGTAATTGTTATTGTTATGAGGTGGCACCACGGAAAGCCCACATTCCCCATATACTTCCAAAAAATCATACATTTTCATCCCAACAGTATCCACTACAGTTCAATCACCGATATCAATCCGGTAAGATCCCCGCTGACGTGATCTCCTAATTTATGAACGAGCTATTAAGAGTAATTTTATGTTTCCCAAATTGCGAACGATACGAGAATTCCTTCCAGCTCGACTTGAAGCTTTTATATAAATGCGAAATGTGTTCATCGCTCGCCGGCTGGGATCCAATTCGTTTCGAGAGATTCCTCGCAGCGTATTCCGTTTCGTTTCAGGTTTTAAATCGTTCATTTCTATTTATTATTAAGGATTTGATCCGGGCGTATTCGGAACGTTGAACCAAAGATTAGTGAAAAAGTTCATGATGGGGCGGGATTATGGGACTTTGATCTCGAGGCGGCGTCGGGATAAATAATGTAATGCTCCTTAGAAATGCATCGGCAAAGTCGGAAGTTCTCTGATGTGGACGTTTCAGAATTAAAAGTTTACCGAGGAGGTGCACATGTCCTATAAATTTACAACGAGAGACTTACTCCAACTTCAGAAGGAAAGAGAATTATTTTACCAGGCATAGGAAAGTAAGCTCTTTTTTTGTATTTGGGAAGGTTTACCAGTACCTATCATCGCCTTAGTGACGACAGTCTTGCGAAACTTTGTAGGAGGTTGAGAATTATTGTGAGGTTATGAATAATGTATGTAAATGAATGACTCGCCAACGTTTCACTTTATATTTTATATTTCAATATTTTCATCTATTATTTCACAGTCTTCCTTATTTTATACCCTCTATAAGGGACAAGTTAGATGATGTAATTCGTTTATTTCTGAAATCACGAATTACAATGCTTTGTAGAGAAGTATTAGGTATTACGTTTAAAAAATAAACGGCTCTGTTTAGGAAGATTGGTTTCATGTACTTAATCAGCTTGTAAATGAGACACAGTCAAAAGAGACAGATCAACAAGTCGAAGCTAATTAGAGCCTTCTACGTTATTTACTTAATAACCCTGATAGCTCCATAACTGTTTCGAAAAAACCCCATGGCATGCCAGGCTGAAGATGGGTAGGATATAGAGTAATATAACAAACACGATGTGTCAAAAAAATGTATACGAGGTGTTAAAAAAATACAAACTTCAAAATTTCAAACTTTTTGCATCTAACTTTTTTTATGTACATTTCTCAACGATATGTTTTATGCAAAAGTCATTCGTCTCTATAAGGGCAACAAAAAACCTAAGTAACGTTTTACTCTCAGACGCGAAATAAAAATTTTTAATTTTTTTTTTTATATATGGAAACTTTTTTTTCTGTACATTTCTCGAAAAAATATTTTATACAAAAGTCGTTCGCCTCTATAATATCACCAACAAACCTAAGTAACATTTTTCTCTCAGACGCGAAATTAAAGTTTTTTTTTTAATAACAAGCCGCCATTTTGAAACCGCTAGACCTATTTGGATTATTAACGAACTCGACCGAGATATTCGGCCAACTGATTTTTGTACCAAATTTCGTTGTGATTGAAACCAAATCAGAAGTTAGAAAACTGTTTTAACGGTATAAAAATTGTATTAAAATTAGCAACAGGCATTAATTTACCGCAACTCGTGAGGTTATGATAATTTTTGGTGTTCAGAGGGTACGAGACTATTAAAGGGGAACGTGCCATAAATTAAGTCGAATGGTAATAGCACCAATTCATTCCGCATCTAACAGCAGATGCGGCGGGTAACTCGACGCCCTGTCCCTTGCTGCCCTATTTTTGTTCATTAAAGTTTTTGAAGCGTCGTATGGGCTCGTTAGCATCATAATCGAAGCGAAAACGAATCCGATAAAGGCCCAATTTAGAGATGGTTTGATTATCGGGACGTAGGTTAAATAGGATCCGTATTTTGTCCATTAATGGCGGGTCTTCGAGTTTTATCGCTTTTGTTATGATAGGATCTCCACGACGAGCTTTGTTGTCTTTCGTTTCTTACGGAGCGTAATGGATTTCATCATGGATAATGTCGGGTACGTTCTGTATAACCTTCATTAATCGCCATCGTTATACTTCTCCGGAACGGCCTCTCACAGAGGTTTCCAGGGAATTATCCTGATGTGATGTTTTCTTGTGAAGTTACCTACGTTTCAATTAAAGGTGTACAAACGTACGTAGACGAAAAAGAAATTTATGCATAATATTGTCAAGAAATGATCAATCAGCTTATCTATCAATCAATTTATTAATCAAAATTCCGCTGATAATTTAACTTTTTATTCTTACATCATGTCAACTCGCGTGTTTTCTTTTTTTCTTTTCTTTATTCTGCAAAGCGAGTAATTTAGCTACTTTGCAGTAACTTATAGATTCAGCAATTCCCGGATAATACTCTTCACTAATTCGACCCGCGATTTCCGCGAGCTATCGCGCGCGGAAGCAACGTCTCGAATTCGATATCGAGCATCCGCCAAAGAGTCCGGGAATCGACGAACTTTCCACGTTAGGTTAATAACGACAAAAAGCTGATTGGTCATCAGGAAAAAATTATAAATTGGCTGGAGTCCGACAAAACCAGGTTCATTTGGGTCAGTTCAGTCAGTTCATTCGTTTTGCAAATCGTGCCCTTGGTCGGTCTCCGAGACACGTCTCCCGAGCCACGGCCAAGATAAACCTCTTAGGGTAGGTCGTTATTTCTATGTACTGTTTTTATTTAGGTCCCCTTTTGTATTATTATTATTAGTCCCTACTCCCTTCTCATCATTAGTTTTTTTGTGTTTTTTAAGTTTTGCTACGTTGTCCCATGTTTTGATTACTTTTTTGATTCTTTTTTTGTTTTGTGTGTCGTTTTCAACTGGTGTCATGTTGGCCGCTGGTCGCGCTTTTAATGTAATCATTTTTCCTTTCAATTGTTTCATTCAATTTTGTTCAATATACCCTTTTTACTTAGGCCTACTTTCTTTCATGTTGCTCTACCCCTAGCTACCCCTCAGTGTTCGACCTTGCGCTTAACGCGGGTCGCGACAATATCCTAGTGACCTATTTGAATTATAGATATGAGATTATGGACCTAAATTAAATTAGTAAGAACTTTATTGTCACTAAATTGAAGTTTTGTAGACAAAGTCGAAAAATACAAGTGGCATTGAAACCAATTCGAAAAAAATTAAAACATAGATAAGAATACAAAAATGAAAAAATAATAGAACACCATTAAAAGTATAGTCTTTCAAGAGATATACCGTGTTTATGATTTTAACTCTTCAAGTGGATGTTTTTCGTCGTAAACAGTAATAAAAATATAAATGAGATTCCTCACTGACACATGAAGACAGAAAACGACTGTACTTAGGATATTTAAAATGTATTAATATCTTGGATACTCATTTTCCGAAGCAGGCTATCTTCACCTGCAATGAGGGTTCCCAGAACAATTTTCCATTTGTTTATTGACATTCGCAACGGAGATGCTATAAACAGCTTGGTAAGTCAAAGTCATAAACACGGTATATCTCTTGAAAGACTATAGATATCGCTAACTATTATATGTATAACCATTTGTCAACACCATAGAATGGCATCAGAGTGGATTTGATGAAAAATGGAAAACTACTACACTTCCATTCAGCATTGCAGTTGAAGAATCTTTCAGTATGTTGAGAGCTTGAAATAGAAAAAGGACTATAATTGCCCTTGCCAGTGTGATAAGTGATATTTCGAGAATCGGGTTAAAACACAGAGTTAGTTCCTTAAAAGAGAAGATCAGAGGGAATGTGGGATATCAAAAGAGAAACGTAAACAGTTCTAAAAGTAGTAACGTGGAGTTCCTTGGAAATCATACAGAACAATACACAGAAAAATTTTTAATAAGACATCAATATTGTCACACGCCTGAGGACCTAGGGTCCAAAGGGAGTGCTCTGGTTGGGGGTGTAGCTAGGTAGAAACTAAAAAGAAGGCATGGTAACACAGACAATATTTATTGGAGCATTAAATATAGGGGAGAGAACATCATAAAACAAAGTTGAGGCAAATGAGCAAATGGCAAGAAGTGAGAAAGAGGGCAAAGGGAGGTGGTTGCTTACTGTCGGATGGCGAAGGGCAGCAGGCGCGAGGCTCCTCCAATTAGCGGCATGCCGAAAAGGACGGGCTCTCAGACGGGCAGCGTGACGTGATACTAGGTGACAGACTGACTTCCTTGATCGTTATGATCGAGCTGTATAAATACAAGCGGGATGTTTACGAACGTGATGTCGTACCTGTCCGAAAGTCGTATCGTCCTTCGGTTAAAGGTCGCCTCGGTGCTGAATAAGCTTAGACGGCAACCTATTTTCGCTAATTGGGGCCGCATCGCGACAACATTTACTTCTAATTTATTTACTCTGTCCTAATTTTACACTACACACTACTTAATTTATTTTAACTATTTCCCAGCTAATTAATTTACCTAACACACTTAACTTTTTAATGTATTTGTAAAATTCGCTTATTCGTTTTTCGCACTGTTTACTCTTTCGCGGCTTCACGTCTAATCTAATCTCTCCGACCGCAAGCCCGCTTATATACATATCTCAATTGTATTCGCGATGATTCCTGAAAGAACGCCTAATTATGTTTATCTAGAAACGCCCAGAAGGCAATAGATCATTCTTTTCTTAATAGGGTGTTGCAGGGACGTTCCGGACGGTTTTTTTATTGCTCAATTAAGAGATTAAGAGTAGCGGCCTTCCTTTGAGGTAAGCCGCCGTCCGATAATCGTAAACACATTTCGCGCTGCTGTTTACATTTCGCGTTACAATATGATTTTCAGTTTCTAATAATAAGCCGAGTGCCTTGATATTAAAGAAGGTGGAGGATAAATTGCCTTTGATGCACATGAATTTCATTATATAATTATTAGAGACCAGGAAATAATATGGCCATCTTTTAGGTCTTGCTATGTCCATCTCAAGCGGATATATTGGATAAAATGGCAACCCTCTTTTTTGGGGTTAATCATAAAAATTCTAGTGAGTGACCACCAATATTAATTATTATTATTAATAATAAACAAATTTTTATTTACTTTTGTACACCCAGAAGGTGAAGTTTCAGTTCAATTTTTTGCCATCTCCTAGGTACCTCTTCCATGACACATGTCATATCGATTCCAGTTAATCCACTAAAGGCTAAACCCTACTGTCACTTATCCGCCTCATCCTTCCTTAAGTACAGTAATCAGATTAATTACATGAGATGAAACGCGAAGGAGTGTTCAAAATATTTAAAGCCAAAGGGAAGCCATCGAATAATTTCCGCGGCAAGCCGCAAAAAGTAATCCCTTTCTGAGCTCGTAATCCTCTTCGAATGGAAGAAAGCCAATGGGCAAGAAGTAGTAAAGATAAAGCGGATTTGTGTGCCAATCATCTTTGAGGGTATTTTCGTGCATTCCCTTTCGAGTCCGTAAGCAATAAGGGGGATTAATTATCGAAGTAGGTAATCGATTTTCCATGAAAATGGTGTATTAGTTACAGTTCTTGCTGTCTACGTAGATTACGCACATATGTGTTTCAAATAAGTCTACGTAGAGAACGTATATGATGTGTATGTATAAAATATGTTAAGAAAAGTACTTAGGTATAAAATGGGGGGCAAAAGGAATTACTGGTTTTTATTGTTGACAAGATATTTTACTTGGTAAGCTGAGGTCTTTTTATATTAATTTTACCACTAACTTTCGTATTGTAGGCTAAATACTTCGGAAAATTGTATTGCATTTTCTATTTTAATATAATACACCACTCACTTATGCTATTGCATCCATACAACACTTTATTAATTTAAAACTGAAAACAAAATAAAAATACTGAAAATAGTAACAAATTTGGAATCTCAAGCAATAACGTTAGTGTACAGTAACATCAAATTACTTCTGAAAATTAGTATATTAAGAGCAACAACTTCAAATACGATGACAATTAAGTGAGGTTACGGAAATATTTACCTCCGTTTAATTTGAGGAGTATTACTTATGGTCATAACATAAAGAAAATTTCCAAATATGTTCCATCAAATGAAAATTAATTTTACATATAAAGAGCTGTTTAAGAGAGGTTTGAAAGTGTGCCGCAAACCCATTTTTCGTGCCGAAAAACATCATTTTTCGCTCCCTTGAGATAGAGCCGACGTATTTATATATTTTGCATTGACTTTTTGGAAATTGCCTCGCCTTTCGGAAAAAATATATATCCACTCGGGTCTTTGTGCGTGAAGCGTCGGGGCCGTGGGTCCGTCGACGTCATTCGAAACCCTTAGAGTGTGAAAATGAGACAGGACTAGCGTTTCCGAAACATAATAGTGCGTTACGAGCCCGTAAAACGGGTAGACTCGTACCTATACAAACCCTCAAAGAATGTTATAACACGTAACATTTCGCTATTCGCGCTGTTCGACTATTTCCTCCAAAACGCGCATGGAAAATTTTCGTCGGGAATGTTTCGGGAGCGACACATTTCAGTCCCTTCTCCGCCTTATTCTAGCATTACATTGATTTTTCGAAGGTCGCCATATTAAATTTCCGTATATGGAATGAACGGTTACCTTCCATCAAAACTATCTCTCTGAAAGCACAGTCTTACGAGGCTTTCGAAACTCGACTTTTGTTACAGCTTTCCTTAATTTTTTTGGTCGTCAGCAGTAAACTTTCTTGCGACAAAGTTTGACCTAGTTGTAGAATACGCCTTTACAGTATTAGGTAGTCCGTCCTAGTACAATTATTTTTAATGTCTTGCAGCTATGTACATGTTGCTGATCTTTCCCATTATAACGTTTATTTGAAAGACAATCATGTCATTCATGTTGATGATCGACATTTGACCAATTGGCACTGTATCATCTAATATCAGGTTAGAAATCAGTGGATGATTCTAATGTGCACAGAACGTCCCTACCTGTAACCTTTCTTCACTTAACAGGGAAGGGAAGGAAAGAAATGAAGCATGTCGGGCAAGAAATACTAAAGTCACTAGATATATATATAAAGTACCGTAAACTGCGCCATTTTTGGGCAAAAATTTGGCGCCAAATTTAAAATGCTAATGTTAAATAAAAATCAATTCTGTACTGTATTGTTAAAAAAAGCACCTGTATCAACATCATGCGTTAATAGTGAAATGCAGATAGTAAGGCAATTAATTAAATCAAGAAAGCATTGTTTTAATTATTTATTGTTAGTAATTCAAATTTGGCGCCAAATTTTTGCCCAAAAATGGCGGAATTTGCGGTACTTTATATATCTAGTGACTTTAAAGAAATACTGTTGAATGTGTACGTAGTGTATGTTGGAGGAGCAATAATATCGAAGAAGAGTATGACATACGATATGGCACTAGTTACCTGCCAAGGCAAACATGGGCGAGAGGGGATGGGGGTAAGAGGAATCCAGAGAACAATACGGTTACACTTGTGCCTATAAGGTTGCGCATCTTCTATATCTTCAATCAACGGTAAAAGTCAGATTGGGTTGATTTCTGAACACAATAGTATCATATAACATTAGTTTAGGCTCTCTGTGAAATAATTAAAGGAAAATTTGTAGATGGAAACTTGGAAAATAAATGTATCATTTCGTAAAATAAAAGTTGTATTTTGCAATAATGTAGACCGAAAATTATTATGACTAAAACCTTAATATTTGTAGTTTATTATTGCAATTGTAAACCTCCAACCATTTCAATTAAATATGTGGAATATGTTAAACCTTTTTTTTTTCGGGTATAAATATGAAGCAATACGCTATTTAAAGAAAAAGTAAAAAATAGAGAAAAAATGGCTGAATTCAAACGTTTATATCTCAGTCAATATTCAATATATAAAATTTTACAAGCCATCATTTTAAAGAAAATTTCATAAGCTTTCTTTTTTATTAAGCAATGCCTATACCGAAATTCGCTCAGAAAAAAGTTATAGCCAAGAATTTGCAAAAAAAAATATTTAATTTTTGCATTTTTTTAATTTGTTTTTTTTGCATTTATTTCATTAAAACATTTTTTTTACTTCAAAAAAATACTGTTTTCATAGGAAATTTAATTTTCTACAAGAAATATTCCAAAAATGCATAGTTTTTGCGTTATAGTCGAAAAATCGAAAAGTGGACAAACCTACCGCGTTCTGAAAAACGCATTGCTAAATTTAGTAGGACTTTTAGATTTTATTTCTTTAGAGGTTAGTTGACCGTATGGAAAAATAAAATACCTTGCACGCGTTAGTTCCTTATTAAATGACATAGTCAATAGTGTACATTTGGTTAAAGCCAAAATTGAAAGCAATTTCTCCGAGAACAATCTGCTGTTCGAATTTGGTAATATTAAATAATAACATGTATATCTGGCACTTATATGAATTGGATAGGCATCGGGATATCGAAGGAACTGATGTTAAGAAGGAGCGAGAGACACGGTGAGCTTCAGTGACTTCTGACAAGGACAGTAGAAAAACGAAAAACCTAGGAAAAGGGATCTTGATAACGATGAAGCATGAGTAGTGTATTAATAAGGTGGAGTCGGAGCGGAGCAGATTGCAGGTGTTTTAACGGTTTTTTGCAGGTGTTCTAACGGTTTTTTGCAGGTGTTCCAACGGTTTTTTGTAGGTTTTTGCAAGTTTTGGGGTGATTTAACGGTTTTTTGCAAGTGTTCCAACGGTTTTTTGCAGATTTTTGCAAGTTTTGGGGGGATTTACCGGTTTTTTTCAATTGTTTTGGGGGGATTCAACGGTCTTTTGCACGTGTTCCAACGGTTTTTTGAAGGTTTTTGCAAGTTTTGGGGGGATTTAACGGTTTTATGCAGGTGTTCCAACGGTTTTTTGCAGGTGTTCCAACGGTTTTTTTGCAGGTGTTCCAACGGTTTTTGGAAGGTGTTTCAACGGTTTTTTGCAGGTTTTTGCAAGTTTTTGGGGGATTTAACGGTTTTTTTGCAGGTGTTCCAACGGTTTTTTGCAGGTTTTTGCAAAAGCCTGCAAAGACCTTTAAAAAACCGTTGAATGTCCCAAAAACGGGATGAATAATGTGAGCACGTGGATGAGTCACGACTAAAACCGTTAAACCCCCGAACACCTGCAAACCTGCAAAGACCTACAAAACTTGCAAGGACTTGCAAAAAACCGTTGAATCCGCAAAAACCGTTATACCACCAAAAACTTGCAAAAAGCTGCAAAAAACCGTTGGAAAACCTTCAAAAAACCGTTGGAACACCTGCAAAAAACCCTTAAATCCCCACAAAACCTGCAAAAAACCGTTAGAACACCTGCAAAAGACCGTTAAAACACCTGCAATCCGAATCCGAATCCAATTCCAGCCCCTTTACACACTACTAGCATGTTTTGTTCCTAATTAAAAAAATGAAAGGAATCCATACATTTTGTACAGTTCCCTTGTTTTTGCCGGTAGCATTAAACTATGTACCAACGTTGTCGAATTTTAATGGAGAATGATTTTCCATTTTAATTAGTAACTTGTATGATTAAAAAATAGTAATTATGCCTCGAGCACGAAACCCGAGGGGAAAACCAATTTCACCCCCATTCGATCCGACCTTCCGCCCTTGTTACGTAACATACAATTTGAGCGCTCTTCAATTTTTCTACCTTTCCGGGAGCGTTAACATCCCTCTGTTTTTGCCATGAGTTAATTTCGTGCCTTGCTTGCGTCACGATAAACAAGTACACACTCTCCATTCTACGTGTCGGGGACCGAACCGACACGCTCCATTGTCGTGGGTCGGAAAAAAGAGATCCACCGGTTCTTTCGGAGATGATGGATTTGCGCCGTTATAAATAAAATAGTTCCGGGGATCTACGCGCTCCGAACACACTAGTCGAAAACTCCGTTTGGAACAATAGGAAGCGCCCTCATGTGACGAGTAAGTTATTTCATATGTGATACCAGCCATTTGTACGCATCATGGAACGCAATTTATATGGAAATAATGCGGATTTGGGAGGTTCGATGGGCCCGATTTAGGGACGACGACGTGAAATTAAATTGGATGTGGGGAATTCGAAAAGTGCTTAAGAAAAATGCCGCGATAGGAAATCTGTTTGCTACGCTTATTACGGAATGCAGGTGTTGCGATATCGATTTTAATGGGGAAATAGCGTACGTTCCATCGCTCTAGTGATGGATATCATATCAGTCGGGTAACCAGTGATGGAAGGAATACGTAGGAACGACGCGTGTTGCTTGAAATATCATTCACATAAGCAGTAGTGCAGTTGTAGGTGTAGTGCGGTGGTAGTAGATAAGCTATGTTGCTTCTAACCCAAAAAAACTGTTTTTTCGAGATCAAGTTTTTGCCCATTTTCATACCACATTTCCATCAATATTTGACCTTCGGTGCATTTCTAGCCCAATCCAGCTTTTTGGGCCAGAAATTCCACTGCGCTCGATTTCATGCCGTAAAATGGGCAACAAATTGTACCCCCCCATTTAAAATAACATGGAGAATTGGACTAGAAATGCACCGAAGGTCAAATATTGATGGAAATGTGGTATGAAAATGGGCAAAGACTTGACAACGTGGTCTTTACACTCAAATGCAAACTAAACTTCATGATATTTCAAGCCATATTCATCATTTATCATTCATCAAATTTATCGTTTTCATTTTTGTTTCAGGCTACAATAATACAGATCCCGTTTTCCGGCACCGACGCAGCTATGAACGCCACAAAAGTAAAGACTCGTCATCGGCGGTCGGCAACACTGTTAAGGCGAAAATCTCCAACAAACAGTCTCCATTCGCCACAGACAACTGCACAGTAGTTTACGCGCAGATCGGGGGGACAGCCACACTGCCCTGCGTTGTGCGAAAGTCTAACAGTGGAGTGGTGAGTAGTTATTAAAATTTTATATATATATTACTAAAATTAAGTTGTAACATTAGAAATGTTAAAAATCGTTGTGTTTTCATCAGAGTACTCCAAACGGAAAATAGATACGGTTAATTTAAGCAAAAAGTGAGTTTCGAGAAAAATTCAAAAAACCTAAAAATGACAAGAGTACACTTCCCTTTTATCCTGGCCGATTTTAATGAGAAAGTTATTTTCTCCTGATATCCTGACGTCCTGATATCGTACAAAGTCTAAATACACAGTTTTGACCGTTTGTGCTTTTTAGTTTTTGAGAAAATCCTACCACAGACATACATACATACACACTCATACATACATAGGTACACACATACATACAGACGGTTTTCCAAAAACATGTTTTTTGAACTCAGGAGACCTCAAAACGTTCAGAAATGCTAATAATTCAATTTAGAAAAATCGACCCGATTACAATACTCTCATATATGAGTACCTCATATGAGAAAGTAAAAATTAATCATCAATGGTCCCCGTTTGAGTGGTCAATGTCCCTTGGAACTTATGCTTCTTTATGGTTATTACGCAATAATAAATTATTATCGAGGTTTCCACAACGTTTAACCTTATTTCTCATTATTCCATTTCCAACTGATTTAGATGAGCATTGCAGAACAGTTAATTTTCAAACAAAATTGAATATACATTTAGTTTGTAACGTTCCTTTGATTGAACCAGAAAGTTTCCTTACAAGACACACAAAACGTGTTTATTCATTATTTCGTACTGTAAAATAAACTTTGATGACTTTGATATTTGAGTTGTCGTATTCCATTCTCATCGTTAACAAGCTCATTTTTTCTAATTTTGATAATCATGAGGAAGCATATAAATAAATGATGAACGTCGACTTGAGAGAAATTCAGTTGTAGCTTTATTTGATCTAGACATAGACGAAAGCCAAACTATCTGTATTGAATGCAAGTGATATGTGAAATGGAACTAATTAATAATACGTCTATTGGAGAGGCAGTATTGTTTCTTGGAAACGCGCCGATGATATCGCATACTTTGATATAAGACATTGATAGGAAATTAACAATGCGGATGTAATTGTTAAAACGTATCATTGTATGTACATTAAATATTTTATTTAACTGTAGTGAATAATGAAGTTTATATTGGAATTATATGGAATTATAGAAAGATGAGGCACGTATTATAAAATTTCTTAAAAGAGAAAAACCTGAAGATTCTAACCTTGAAATAAGCTAACATAACACCCCATCACATTCTACCTACCAACTTCATATCCTTTCGTTAGGATATTCTACAGTAAACACAGTCGTTTTAAAATATTTATAGTTTCTAATAAGTCACATGTGAGCTCTTTTACGGATGACAATAATATTTAACCAAACTATTAAATAATTACAAACACAATACAAATAATGGAATAAGCTTTGTCCAGCACGTTTAATATCTGAATGATATACAGGGTGTTAGGGGTTTGACTGCCTTTATTTTACCAGGCGATAGTATTCACCAAAATAAACAAAAAACCTTACATAACAGGGGTCCTAAAACAAACCGTTTTCGATAAAAAAAATTAGCAAACTTCTATTTTTAAGGTGAAAAATTCAGTTTTATTAAAGAATCTCACATAATTTTGTACATGAAATGACCATAAG
This sequence comes from Cryptocephalus moraei, assembly GCA_946251905.1. NCBI lineage: Eukaryota > Metazoa > Arthropoda > Insecta > Coleoptera > Chrysomelidae > Cryptocephalus > Cryptocephalus moraei. The sequence goes on along the minus strand of OX276465.1, from coordinate 14,558,633 downwards.
TTGTATTCTTTTAATGTATTTAAGTTTTTTTTCTTTAAAGAATAAAAAAATTTCTAATCACTACAACTCGATAAAATGGCTATAACGTGGTGTGGCAACACCGCAAATTTATCGCACGCGTCGCGAAATATTGACCCAGCACAGCCGTTTACATGTATACGGATTATTTATTGTCGGTGTTGCCAAGTTGTGGTAAAATGTCTCGGTAAAATATTTGACTTTTCTCGAAAACTGTTGGTTTTAGGAACCCAGTTATATAAAGTTTTTTGTTTGTTTTGATGAATACTATCACCTATTAAAATAAAGGCAGTCAAACCCCTAACACCCTGTATAGTCAGAATTAGATCTACGAGAAAATCTCTGCACCATATGAATTCTACGTCCTAAAATATTCCAGTTACCAACTAGGTTCCAAATACTCCCATTTCTATTAGGATATTTTAGAAAACAGTATGGTTCGCATGTTAACACATTCTAAGTTTCTTATATATGTGTGTCATCCGAGTTTTTTCTAGATAATGGCACTGTCCCACATGTAGGATATTTAGAGTAATATATACGAATTGCAGATTCTAGCATACTGCGCCTAAGGACTAGAGTACTATCTAGATTCGACTAGGAGAATTATTAACCTATCGAAATTTTAACATTAAAATAAGATAGCATCCAGCACCTTACATATCTGACGGATGTAAAAATAATAAGATCAAAATAAGATACGAAAATATCCCAGCACATGAAGGTTACATAATAGATTTCAGACACCTGTTCTGGGATATTTCAGAATGTAAACAAGTTATAACTTACACAGGTAGTTAGATGTAGGTATCCCATCCAAGCTCTATTCTAGACTATCAACCAGCCTTGTCAGAACTAGCTTATTCGATATACATACAAGGTATGTATAGAGCACACTCTAGCTACTAACTAATGTTTAGATTCTTTTCATAAATTTTTTACCTTTAGTAATTTACACATCTATACGTTCCAAAATCTGATCTATTCACAAGAAGAAACAAAGCCTGTATAAGTTACATATTATAGTCATGTCAAAATTGGTAGTAAATTTATGTTAATATATTCTGTAAGTATGTAATTCTTAGAAACAAAGCAGGTATAAGTTACCAAATGCAGTCCAATTATTATTAATACTGTAACGCGAAATGTAAACAGCAGCGCGAAATATGTTTACTCTTATCGGACCTCGGCGGCTTACTTCAAAGGAACGCCACTACGCTTAATTGAGTCCCGGCAACATCTTATTAAGGGAGAATGATTTATTACCTCCTAGACCTTTCTACATAAAAAAGAAGATTCGAGTTATTTCAGGAACTATCGCGAATACAACTGAGGTATATATAAGCGGGCTTGCGGTCGGAGAGATTAGATTAGACGTGAAGCCACGAGTGAATAAATAAGGCGAAAGACGGACCAGTGAAATAAATTAGCATTATGAGTGATATGAATTAATTAGGTAGGAGGTAGTGAAGATAAATTAAGTAGTGCGTAGTGTGGGACAGTGTAAATAAATTAGAAAATAAATATTACAGTACTGAATTTTTAAGAAAAAAATAGCTAAAAATCAATTTCACGTTCATAGGAAGTAAAGTATTACGCTTTATAACGTTATAAAACGAAACTCGGTCCGACGAAGTGGAGGAGACGAAGCACAAAGAGTAAACAAACACGTCGTGTGTTTATAAATCCTTTAAAAAATAGTATCGAACTGAACACATAAAGAACATCCCATAAGCAAAGCACGTTGCGTATCATTCTCAATAATACCTTAACAGGCTTTCCCACTACGCCCTAGAAAAATATCTTTTGTGTGTGCGTTTTTTTGTGTTGGCGAGGCCCAACAAAAGAGCATTTGCGAGTGGGAGAGAAAGAGAAAAACATATTTCATCAGAGAATTAGCGCCAAATTCTCAAAGAATTTGATATAAAGGGCGTACAATAGCAAATAAGTAACTAACTTCGTTTATGTCTTTCCCCAACGAAGAGGGATGCGAGTTGAATCCAACAAAAGGACACTACTCCTGGGGGAAATGCGGCACCCAGACGACAAAAAAAATATTCGCGACTCTAGACGGTTTATTCCGTTTATAAATGAGACATCTTTGTGTAAATTTCATTTTCAGTGTGTTTAGCGCATGGAGAGCGTTTTTCGATTTCCTTGTAATTCCACGATTGAACGCTCCCTTTAACAATTTCGTCTCGGCCTACGCTTAAGCTATCGAATCAAGACCTCTCTCTCAATTTTTTCCACTAACTCTTTAAGTGAAACGTTAGATACTTAAAAATGTTCAATATCGCAACGCGAAAAGAAAAAAAGATGGAATCAATTTGTACAGATATTTTAAGGTTCTAAAAATCTGTTTTTGTTTATACAAAGTTTTGTTTACATTTTTAAGAAAAATATTGTAGATAAAAGTTGTAGCCCCTTAAAAAACCTTTAATTTTACACAGCTATGTGCTCAAGTGGAACTTCGTATCGTTTTTAGAAGATTTATCTAGTATTGCATTCGTTAACGAAGTAGAAAAAAGAGGAATTAAAATGCGGTTTTCAGGTTTTTTTTTTGTATCTAGAGATCATACTTAATCATTTATAACGAAATTTGTCTGCAAGCTACAGATCACATTTTTTTAAAGGATCACAACGAAATTTGGTACAAAAATCAGTTGGCCGAAAATTTCAGTCAAGTTCGTTAATGGGCCAAATTGGTACAGTGGTTTCAAATTGGCGGCTTGTTATTTTAAAAAAAAAAAAAAAAAAACTTTAATTTCGCGTCTGAGAGAAAAATGTTACTTAAGTTTTTTGTTGATCTTATAGACGCAAACAACTTTTGTATAAAATATTTTTTCGAGAATGTTCAGAAAAAAAAATATTTTTTTTTTCAAAAAAAAAAACAAAAAAAATTTATTTCGCGTCTGAGAGAAAAATGTCACTTAGGTTTTCTGTTGCCCTTATAGAGGCGAACGACTTTTGCATAAAACATATCTTTGAGAAATGTACACAAAAAAAGTTATATGCAAAAAGTTTGAAATTTTGACGTTTGTATTTTTCTAACACCTCATATACATTTCAGGCTACCTTTCAGCCTGGCATGCCATGGTTTTTTTTTTAATGAGTTTCTTCCAAATAAATTTTGGAAACCTTGTCATCTTCGTAATATTTGGAACGCTGCGCACATTTAAATTATTAAGGTGTGGCCATTGACTTAGTCTAGTTACTTCGCCATAATATAAAATATAATATAAAAATTTAAACAAAGTATAATAAAAATGTAGTATACGAAACTAAAATGTTATATATAAGCGAGTACCTGTTGTCCCAAATGGAATCTGTCTAAAGAACCTGTCGCAGCAATGAAATCTCTAAACCAAAATTTAATTAACCAAATATTGCCAAACTCTCCATTCGATTGGAATGTGCGTTACGCTCTCCGTTAACCTCCCGTAGGAGAACGTGTCACGAACGTTCGCAGTTCGTCCCATTCTCGGCACTTCACTTTCGGAAATCTTTCTTCTTCAGATGTTGCAGGAGATTAGGACGAGATCGTTATTTAAATTTTCACGTTTTTGTAGCCCACTCACGTCCCTTTCGCCGTTTAATGTTGCCTCTCCGGGGGACGTCCTCTCTCTTCGGAACGGCGGGAAAATCATCACTTCCCGTGCCGAGCCTCGTAAGCGAAGCGATACGTTACAGTTTAATGTCTTATACGCGTCAAATCACGTCTTATTAAAGCGTAATTAAATAACTTTACAGGTTAATACCTCGTATAATTTGAGCCGAAAGGGCAAGTAATTCAATTAAAAATTTGTTAGTTGGAAATTGGAAATGAGGAGATGCGGGGAGTTTCGCTGAGGGCTGCCGAAGGTGTAACGTAGAGGTAAAACATTTTAGTAAGGAGGGTCGTATGATTTCTAAGTAAAAGACAGGCACAAGTCTATGAAACATAATAGTGTCATATTGTCAATGGTTATAAGACAAATTTCCATTGATCCAAATCAACTCTATTTCATATCCAAAACGCTGCACTACTCAAATCATATCGATCATCATATCCATTGATTTCAATCTTACATGATGACTTCATGATGATTCACATCATGAGATTCCAAAATGATAATAATTGGCGATTTACAATTTACACTAATGTCATTCTGTTACTAATGTGGTTATATATGATTATAGGTACCCAAATAGCACACAACATTGCAGAGCATGGTAGAGCATTGGGAACATATTGGTCCAATATAGAATGTTATTCCAATATTGTACCAGTTTTGACCCAATATTGGCAAACTAGATGTAGCCAATATCGAACCAAAAATATATTGCCAATATTTACCCAATATGATTACATTATATGTAGCCAATATTTAAATCCAGATTACTGGACCAATATTGGTTTAATAAAAAATTTAGTCAATATTGAACTTAAGATTAATTACCAATATCTATCCAATATTGTTACCCAAGTTCCAGTAAACATTGAAAGCCAGATCATTGGACCAACATCGATTTAATAAATTTAGCCAATATTGAACTTAAGATTAATTACCAATATCTATCCAATATTGATACCCAAGTTCCAGTCAACATTGAATTTAAGATAAATTACCAATACTTAACCAATATTGTTACGCAAGTTCTAGTAAACATTGAAAGCCAGATCATTGGACCAACATCGATTTAATAAATTTAGCCAATATTGAACTTAAGATTAATAACCAATATCTATCCAATATTGATACCCAAGTTCCAGTCAATATTGAATTTAAGATAAATTACCAATACTTGGTAATTTATCTTGTGCTACTTGGGTACTTACATGATATACCGTACCTATAGGTATATACTTATACATATATAATATACATATATTCATTGACTCCCTGATACTCCACATATGTTTATAGGTATATTGTATATACTTGTAACAAGCGTTTGGATATACGTTTACTCACAGCGTAACAGATTTCATGCTGACGGCAAGTTGAAGATTTTACCCCAACTAACAACGTTTATTTTCCTAGAAAATACAAAGAAAACTTTTGGATTTCAAGACGAAACACAAGAGATGTGCGGAAGAGGTGCATTTTAGTAATTTGACCAAATATGATATCGCTAAGTCCAGTGCTGTTTTAAATATAGCAAATTTTTCCGAAAAGGTAGAAACAGACTGTTTAAAAATTGATACCTCCTTAAATAAAATCAACAGCAAAATAATAAGAAAATAAATAGATTTATGGGTTATTTATAAAAAATGGGCTGCTAACCTTGCCTCTTGTAGGTAGTAGTATGAAATCAATTTTTGTTACGTGACGAATTTGGAATTTGAGTTTGTAACGAGTTTGTAACTCCCAAACTAAAAATTTTATCTTCAAATTCCTCCTTATTCGACATAGAAAAACCTTCCTCGTTCGCTTGTTACTATTTTTAATTTAATTTAATATATTAACATATTTCACTGCAATTCAATGTTTAACTTATATTACGCTCGAGCGGCACCTGACTTCCTATCTAAATTTCTCCCGTTTTTCCCTCTGACAATTCCAGGTGACATGGATCAGGAAGAGGGATTATCACCTGCTCACCGTCGGCCTGGTAACCCACAACGCAGACGACCGCTACCTCGTCGAGCACGTCCGCCACCTCCAGAACTGGGGGCTGCTAATTAAAAAGGTCCTACCCACCGATGCGGGACATTACGAGTGCCAAGTATCGACTCATCCCCCGAGCAGTATCCTGATCGAGCTTCGCGTTACGAGTAAGTTCATACACACGCACATACAGACCGTTTCTAAAGAGTCGCAGTATGGGATAAGCACGAGGCCGAAGGAAAGGCCATATATTTCTCGCGAGCTAAACAGAGAACGACCTATTGCGATGTTGCTAGCTCGCGAAACAATACAATCTTCCGAGCGATACGCGACCGCGATCCGCGTTGACCTGGACTGCGTGCTCGGCCGGCAACGTTGCAAAACTTCCCTCTCTGTCAAGCTAACGAACTACTGCTGGTTTCTCTTGTGCTCTTGTTGGTTTTCCACCAAGCTTTTCGACAGGAAAGCTCCGAATATTTTGCCCCTAACCGCATAGATAACCCGACCTGTGGTGTTGTGTTCGAAACGTAAACGGCGATTAGACTCGCTAAATTTGAACGCTCAACATTCGTCACTTTGTGATCAGAAAGGGGCGATCTAGTTCTAGACGATGCCGAATTAAATGATCGCTCGATGCATTACACATATCCCAGACAGCACAAAGACGTCTTTAAGACGTCTGATAGACATCACCATTAGGCATCTGCTACGTCTCAAAGATGTCCTGTGACGTCCGAATAACGTCATTAAAATGTCCATTTTATGTCAATTTCATGTTATTTGTTACAAAACGGTACGTTTCAAAGATGCCTTCGAGACGTTAAAAAGACAACTTTACGATGTCCATTTTTTGTCTTCAAGACGTCATAAGAACGCCTTCCTCAAGTCTGTAAGACGTCTTAAAGATCTCCCCTAATTTCTTAAGAACGTCTTTAAAATGTTCATTTTATGTCGATTTCACGTTATTTGTCACAAAACGGTACGTCTCAAAGATGCCTTCAAGGCTGTTACGTTATGATTTTCACTCGCCTGGTAACGAGATTTGTGCAAAGCATTTGGAGTCGGATTGGAACGGATTTGGCAAACAATTTTTTAGGATGTCTCGATTTTGCGTCGCCACTTACAATTTCGAAGAGGTTCGCAATATTTGTTTTGGATACTTAAGTTTCTTGGAACTCGAATACCGTTAATATTATCACGTGCTCCGAGAGTGATATGTTTGGTAAAAGGGGGGATCCTACCAGCCTATTAGATTTTTGAACTGGTCAAGGATTGGTGGAAATAAGAGATACTGTTAGTTAGAAAATTAGGGATTGGTAGTCTGTCAAATAAAATGACAGAGAAAAGTGGAAGTTCGACAACGTCGAACGAGGGGGAAGGGAGAGAGCCCTGGGCTTGGAGAGTAACGTGAAGGGACTTGAATTCGGTCCTCGGGGAAGGTAATACCTTCCCCGAGGTGTTGTTTTGAGTTTAATTAATGTTTGTTGAGATTTTTGGTTGGGCTTAGTGAATTGGTTGGTATATTGGTTTGGGTAATAAGTATTTAACCGCTCCGTTGACAAATTTTACTAAACGAACCCTACTAATTTGATGGGTAAAGTGTAAAAGTCAAATCAGGTTTAATCAGTGCGTTGATTACGAGTGCATTTTGGAGTGCGTAACCGCTAAACTCGCCAACACGTGAAATCGACGTGCAGCACCAGAACAGGGCGATCCGCCTTGAGTCCAGCCTGTATCAACGAACGCCTACTTACAGGGCGATTCGCGCGGCGAATACAGACGGCGACGATCACCGAGACGTCCTGTGTGTGTGTGTGTGATGATTAGCGCAAAGTGACAGGTATTTCCCCCTCTAAGGCCTTTAAGTTGGATCGTTAAATCGATCGATTCCCCTTTTATTAGTAACAAATTTTAAGAATTATGTGTTTCTGCAATTACTTTTTGAAATTCTCACTATTTTAGTGGATTGAGTATCTGTGTAGATTTAGTATTATGAAAATTTTGATAAGGTATTTGGACATTTATTAGGTATTGTTATGGTTGTTTGACTTATTCAATTAAACAGCTATAATCGGATTTTGACATTTCATTTCGACCACACCTGAGTCATTTAGTAGTTCGAGCTAGCCGGCCGAGGAACTTCTAAGCAATTAATACGTAAGTACAAAATTACATGCGTTTCAAGGCATTAAAAAGACAACTTTAAGACGTTCATTTTTCGTCTTTAAGACGTCATAACGACGACTTCTTCACGTCTCTAAGACGTCGTAAAGATATCCTCTAATTTCATAGTGACGTCTTTAAAATATTCATTTTATGTTCATTTCACGTTATTTGTCACAAAACGGTACGTCTCAAAGATACCTTCAAGATATTAAAAAGATAACTATACGATGTCAATTTTTCGTCTTCAAGACGTCATAAGAACGCTTTCCTCAAGTCTGTAAGACGTCTTAAAGATCTCCCCTAATTCCTTAGGAACGTCTTCAAAATGTTCATTTTATGTCTATTTCACGTTATTTGTCACAAAACGGTACGTCTGAAAGATGCCTTCAAGGCATTAAAAAGACAACTGTACGACGTTCATTTTTCGTCCTTAAGACGTCATAAGGACGACTTCTTCACGTCTCTAAGACGTCGTAAAGATATCCTCTAATTTCTTAGTGACGTCTTTAAAATGTTCATTTTATGTTCATTTTATGCTATTTGTCACAAAACGTCTCAAAGTTGCCTTCAAGGCATTAAAAAGATGTCCGCAAATCTGTAATGACGTCCAAAAGACGTCTGTTTTAAGACTTTTTTTTTATACAAAACTACGCTTTTAAGACGTCTCTAATACGTCTTTAAGACGTCTCTAATACGTCTTTAAGAACTCTGGTTTACACCTTTAAGACGTCTAATCTATGTCTTAAAAACGTCCGATGTACGTCTTTTTATGGTATAAAGGTAAAAAGGGTAAATTTCTGGCAAAAATTTAAAAATAAAATTTGAAAATTGCAACTAAAATTGAACAACACAAATCACACTTAGGCTAGATTTTAAAAGTTCTTTTACCTCTTTATTGTCCATTATGTATCCTTTTAGATTGTGTTCTCGTTTCATTTCTATCGTAGCCCAAAAATTAGTGGGGTCTAAATCAAATTTTCTATTACCCTTTGCTGAGATTTCAAGATGAACTTGAAAGCCTCTGATGTTGAAAGTGATTAACCTATTGGAAACAATAATATGATTAGCTTTTGGGTTGAGATGTATCGAGTTTCGCTATAATATTAACAACACGACGTACATATATCTGGCGTTACGCTGTAGGTAATTATATTCGTATGGTAAATTCAATTAGTTATAATGCAATAATCGCGATTCTAGAGGTTTGTTATCGGGTGTTAGCATTCCAAAATATAATCTAATCTGTACATAGTCTGTTTGTCTGGCGGGGAACAGATAAGGGGTCAAGTGGGGTTATTTGTGTGCAAACATAACCTAAAAGCAGATACTCCATATACACATCCCAGCCGGGATATCTCTCAGTTTCACTGGATTCAATTAAAAGTTTCCAGTAAACAGTACACTAGCTATCAGGGCGGACGTTATCTAAAGCGAACCGTTCAAGCCGGCAATTCAAAACCTTCATGTGTAGGTATTTGGGAATAATCTAAACAGTTAGGCTAATGGGGGCGACGCACAAAGGGGGGGAGAGAGAGAGAGAGGCGCGTATCCTTTCAACTCTCCCCCCTTTCCCGACTACATGTGCTTTTAGCGTTCCATTCCTTTTCAGGGGGTTCTGTTTCCGCTTCCGCCCCCGATGAGCACGCCGAAGGAAGTTTTCGCGAAATTACTTTCATGGGGGCGAAATTAACAATTCGAACATTCGCCGTTGAACTTATAATTTCTATGGGGCCCCCGTAATGAACTCAAGATTTCGGTGAACTTCAGGCGACGATTCCAAATTGATTTTCTGAACGGGAATAATGAACGTAGAGAAATAATCCCGTTTACCACCACGAAACGCCCCCATCCCAATGTGCTATTAAATGTACCGGTATAAGTTTTCTGGCGAATATACTATCCAGATTAAGCATAAGGTTGTTTGCTCAATTATGTTGAAATAGTTGGTGCGAAGCAGAGATATTCACTAACGAGTGGTATAAAGACAGAATTATTCCATATGTAGATCTATCTACAGTGGGGCCAAAAATGTGATGATGTGATGCATGTTACCTGTATATACCAAGTTGCATTCCTGTACAGTTACGAACATTCACAATGGGACTCCAAATTTGAAAAAGGAATAATTTTGCATTTTTATTAAATTTGCTGGACCGTCCATCCAGAGATACCTCATTAGGGATTGTCGGGGATGACTCGCCCTTAAAATATACAGAACTGTATGAATACTTCCTCATTTAATGAATTGAATATTTCATCTTATCGCGATATCCATTTTTAAACTTTTCTCACTTTGGTTAAGTTGTAAGAAAACTTGAGATTTTCAAGGAAAATTGGAAAATCATCAAAATGCCAATGAAGGATCGTGCACAAATGTTTCGTCAAATCCGACAACCAATTATTTAATCTGTTTAAAAATGGTCAGAAGGTGCTCAAGTGGAAATATTTTTATTGTTATATTTTTACTCTACTTCTGTTTTTCTTTATTTTGATTTTTTATATTTTGTACTTCTACTAAGTGGAAAATCTTCTGGTAACATCGTGAAACGATTTAATGTACCTAAGTATATAGAATGAAGGACTTATTTTGTAGACGATGGAGGACAACCCTTAAAACAGTCAAGATGAATATTTCGACAGAAAGCATTGTTAAAAATGGGTAGATTTAGTACAGCGAATAATATTTTGTCAGGGTAGTAAATTTTACAAGAAATTTATTTTTCTTATGAAACTTGTATTAACCCCTGGAGAATTACAAATATATTTGTTGTGAATATTCCTGTAAAACCCTTATGCAGCATCTCTCGATATTTTCAACGCGAATTTAAAATCAATATGCCCGCCGGCATTCATGGCCACCATTTAATTGAACCAATTATTTTACCAAAATCGATTAACCATCAAAAGTTAATTGGAATTTTCTCAAAATACTCCGCAAAGCGAACACCAGAACTCAAAAATGCGTTTTTTTTTTTTGAGGAAAGATAGAGGAATATATTTATTCCTCAGAAGTTGCAGCCCGAGAAGGTTTCTGGGCTCGTATCACAAATAAAGTCAATTCTATAAAATACCATATTCATTTAGTGTGTAATAACTAATAACCTTACATCATCGTTCATGAGGTTGGTAAATGGATTGGTAACTTGAAGAACTGGCGTTTATGCTCTGGATTTTACGGAGTTAAGTTACGGTTTACAGAACGGCTTTGCTTGGGTGCCACATTTTAAGGGTTTACTCCCTGAACGCTGAAGTAGTTTTACTTTGGAGAATACCAAGATGGTCAGTGAAAATGAATAACATATGATGGGGGATAAATACTTCTTCGTTTACTCCAGCGATTGGGAGAGTTAAGGCGAAAACAGACTATTGTCACCTCACGTGAGCTCACGTGCTGTCACGTTAACTTACGTCACTTTGAGGTAACAGTCTGGTTCTAATACATTTAAATACCATGTTAACTAATACTCCGCACTTTTTACCCGTGACGTGAGTTAACGTGACAACACGTGAGTTCACGTGAGGTGACAACAGTCTGTTTCGGCCTTTAAGAGCGTTGATCATGCGGAGCATTCGGAAAATGATTGTTTGAAAGTCGAGAAGGTCGGAAAATGTGCAGACTTCTCGTTTACTCCTGCGATTGAGGGAGTTAAGGACGTTGATCATACGGAGTATTCGGAAAATGATTGTTTGGAAGTCGAGGAGGTCGGAAAATGTGCAGATTTCTCGTTTATTCCTGCGATTGGGAGAGTTAAGAGCGTTGATCATGCGGAGCATTCGTAAAATGATTGCTTGGAAGTCGCGAAGGTCGGAAAATGTGCACACTTCTCGTTTACTCCTGCGATTGGGAGAGTTAAGAGCGTTGATCATGCGGAGCATTCGGAAAATGCTTGTTTGGAAGTCGAGAAGGTCGGAAAATGTGCAGACTTCTCGTTTACTCCTACGATTTGGAGAGTTAAGAGCGTTGGTCATGCGGAGCACTCGGAAAATGATTGTTTGGAAGTCGAGAAGGTCGAAAAATATGTAGACTTCTCGTTTACTCCTGTGAATGGGAGAGTTAAGGGCTTTGATCATGCGCAGCATTCGGAAAATGATTGTTTGGAAGTCGCGAAGGTCGGAAAATGTGCAGACTTCTTGTTTACTACTGCGATTGGGAGAGTTAAGAGCGTTGATCATGCGGAGCATTCGGAAAATGCTTGTTTGGAAGTCGAGAAGGTCGGAAAATGTGCAGACTTCTCGTTTACTCCTGCGATTTGGAGAGTTAAGAGCGGTGATCATGCGGAGCATTCGGAAAATGCTTGTTTGGAAGTCGAGAAGGTCGGAAAATGTGCAGACTTCTCGTTTACTCCTGCGATTGAGAGAGTTAAGGGCATCGATCATGCGGAACATTTGGAAAATGATTGTTTGGAAGTCGAGAAGGTCGGAAAATGTGCAGACTTCTCGTTTACTCCTGCGATTGAGGGAGTTAAGGACGTTGATCATACGGAGTATTCGGAAAATGATTGTTTGGAAGTCGAGGAGGTCGGAAAATGTGCAGATTTCTCGTTTACTCCTGCGATTGGGAGAGTTAAGAGCGTTGATCATGCGGAGCATTCGGAAAATGATTGTTTCGATGTCGCGAAGCTCGGAAAATGTGCAGACTTCTCGTTTACTCCTGCGATTGGGAGAGTTAAGAGCGTTGATCATGCGGAGCATTTGGAAAATGCTTGTTTGGAAGTCGAGAAGGTCGGAAAATGTGCAGACTTCTCGTTTACTCCTGCGATTTGGAGAGTTAAGAGCGCTGATCATGCGGAGCATTCGGAAAATGCTTGTTTGGAAGTCGAGAAGGTCGGAAAATGTGCAGACTTCTCGTTTACTCCTGCGATTGGGAGAATTAAGAGCGTTGATCATGCGGAGCATTCGGAAAATGCTTGTTTGGAAGTCACGAAGGTCGGAAAATGTGTAGACTTCTCGTTTACTCCTGCGATTGAGAGCGTATTGACCCGGAATGTGTAACAATAAGTAGTTCAGGTCGGAAAATTCGCAAATTTTTTGATAATATTCATAAATGGTGGGCAGATATTTCAGTAGATCATAAAATGCGTTATTCTAATGTGCGAAGGTGGCGAAAAAATTCGGGATATTTTCTGTGGGACGTTTGACAGATTGGTTTCGATGTTACTTGTACCTACGTCACGGTCAGAAACTTCGCGATCTTCATTCGTGAAGGTCGGAAAATTGGTAGTTTTGTTGACGGGACGTTCGATTGATCGGTGGTGACTCTACTAGTGCGGGGCAGTCGGAAGATTCGGTCAAACAATAAGTATTTCAGGTCGGAAAACTTGCAAAATTTTTGATGATATTTATAAATGGTAGGCAGGGATTTTAGTAGGTCGAAAAATGCGTTATTCTAATGTGCGAAGGTGGGGAAATTCGGGAAATTATCGGTGGGACGTTTGACAGATTGGTTTCGATGTTACTTGTACGTACGTCACGGTCAGAAACTTCGCGATCTTCATTCGTGAAGGTGGGAAAATTAGTTGTTTTGTTGGCGGGACGTTTGATTGATCGGTGGTGACTCTACTAGTGTGGGGCAGTCGGAAAATTCGGTCAAACAATAAGTAGTTCAGATCGGAAAATTTGCAAATTTCTTGATGATATTCATAAATGGTGAGCACATATTTCAGTAGGTCGAAAAATGCGTCATTCTAATGTGCGCAGGTGGGGAAACTCGGGAAATTTTCGGTGGGGCGTTTGACAGATTGGTTTCGATTTAACTTGTACCTACGTCACGGTCGGAAACTTCGCGATCTTCATTCGTGAAGGTCGGAAAATTGGTGGTTTTGTTGGCGGGACGTTTGATTGATCGGTAGTGACTACTAGTGCGGGCAGTCGGAAAATTCGCGACCTTATATCCCCCGAGTTGGAAAACCCTTGAAAAAGTAAATCGGACGGCTCGTGATCCTCGAGAGGGAAAATCAGCAAACTCACGGCCTAATAAAAACGTTACACTAAATAGCTGATACTCGGCAGGCGGTCGGTCGGTCGGATGTGTTCACTATTGCTCGCAGAGGATTCCGTCGAGATCTCCTCCGGAAAACTGATGATCCATTGTCTTATTCGACTAAATTTAAATCCGCCTGGATAGCTAGTGGATTTTCGTCGAATTACGATCACTCGGTACGGCAGACTATACTCGTATATCGTGTATGTTGGGGATTTGCGGTACACTTCGTTTACTTAAAATTGGCTCGGATCGGTTATGTGAGTGGTAGAAACTCACCGTCGGGAAAATTCATCTCATGGCAATTGGATAGAGTGTACTTCAATATTCGGCGAAGGATGAATGTATATTTTTACAATATCTTGGAATTTAAGTAAGTCATAATTTAAATTCAACCTTTACTGCAAACTTCATTAATTGCCTTTTTTATTGAATCTTGTTTCTTGGAACTTGTTTCATTTTAGAGAGCAAATTTCCATGGTCTACTATTGACATATTGATTTATTTCCCTTTGCCACTATTTATGACATTGCTTGAGTTAACCCAACTATTGTCGAAAACTACAACTCTTCTTAAAAGTTTATCAAAGCAAAGAAAGTATAAATTTCAATTCCACATAAAATGAAATAGTAAATTCTTTAAATAAGCAAATAGGTAAAAAGTTCTATACAAGTTAAATAAAGATAAATTTTCATCTTCCTTATCTCAATATCTCAAGATGGTTATATTTCGGAAACCTTCAGAATAAAAGAAATGAGTATTTCACAAGTGCCAATGTCTCTATGTCACATGTAAAAACCTATTGTAATTTTAGTTTTAACGATGGGCATTGGAAATGCAATGACACCAACCTAATCATTCAAATGAACAACTTGTGATTTACTATATTACCAATTACATATGCCAACTTGAAACATCAGTTTCCAGCTTCACTGGGCGTCTGGAGTAGGCTAAGCAACAATTATAGATGTTTAGGTAAAAAGTAATTCCACTTAGAGAGCCAATAATTTTTTGACACCTTGGAGTAAATTGTGGGTATTTCTCTAGGTTTTATTTTATTAAAAGTATTGGCTGTAGAGTTTAATTTAAACACAGAAACCTCAATATGACACTTAATCATATCTAGAGTTATAGTGATCAACATACGAACTGGAAGTATTAGTTAAGAAAAGTTTAATTAAAATTTATAAGTTTATTTAGGAAGGTGGATGAAAAGGAAGGAAAGATGTAATACTATCGACTGTGTTTGATCGCATCATTAAAGCACCTTTGTTTCGAGACGGTTTACTCGTATAAACAACCTCATGCTTACTACAAATCCCATGTATAAAACACGTTCTCCGTCCAAAGATACTAACAAACCGTCATTCGGAACCAGTGCGCTACGATGCATTATTTACTTTCCGCCATACAATAAAACTTCATGTAAACAATGTCGGAAACACTTCCACTTAAATAAATAATCCTGAAAAGCTGCGATGTTAGTCCTGAGACTAACAGTCGGAGCGTTGGTGGCATTATGCGGAAGTCTCATCTGATTCCCCTTTTCTCTCGAGATGGTTTTGCCCATTATACTTCGGGTATCACGATAACCGTTATGTATTTCTGACTGTTTATTGAAGCTTTTATAACGTCGTATATATCTTGTTTTAATATTTATATGTTTTACCGCGAAAGCTGAAAGTAGTAATGAAATCAATTGAACTACTCCACTAAAAGGAACTTTCTCCTGTCTTGCTTCTAGTAAACGTTAAATATGAAAGAATTGCTAAATCTGGGTTTTAGAATGTAAATGTAATTTCAAATATAATAAGGGTTTGTATACACAAGCTCACTGCTACCACGATTTCCCAATATGTAGATGGATAGCTGTTGATGTCTGCAATTCACAGAATATAGGTACATAGGTATAAATTGCTGCTTAAGTTTTATATTGTGTTTATAGTATTAGAGCAAGTTTTCTCAACAACTCATATACTAATATGACTGATAGTTATTAATTTCGGAACAAAATTATGGGACGAATTTCCAATATCCAAAGATCTACGATATAGAAATATAGGAATCTTTGTTGATAACGATAAACTTCTTACGTAGCACTTTGCCCATGACCAGGTGATTTTCGCTGAGGTTAAGGAGGATGTAAGCTATATGGTCAGGAAACTAGCTGAGGAATATAATGCATGGGGTTTATCAATAAATATATTTGGTAGCAGGAAGCATACATTAAGATTTGGTCCTGAAACAGGGAAGTATTCAATGTGTGCTTTGTTACAAATAATGGGAGGTAAATGTCACCAAAAGTGGTACTAGTGAAACTGATATTAAGGGACCGTATTAGTTAGGGGAAACATGCAACAAGACAACTAAATAGTGTCTTTTGGAGTACACAATATGCAGGGTGTTAGGGGTTTGACTGCCTTTTTTTTAATAGGTGATAGTATTCATCAAAACAAACAAAAAAACCTTATATAACACGTGTCCTAAAACCAACCGTTTTCGAGAAAAGTCGAGTTATTTTGTCAAGGTAATTCACCACAACTTGGCAACACCGACAAGAAAGGAAACATAACATGACGTTTTTGGTGTTGGCTCTCGGTGAACATGACGTGTACATAGCTGATCGTACGAGGTTAACATTTTTGCGAACTCTTCCTAAATGCCGTCTTTACGCTGTACGTAATATTAAACGAAATAATTGTAAGTGATTCCAATTGATTCAATTATGTAATTATTACACTTGCATGTGTAAATGGTAAATCAATAGCGATCAGTAATTCAGGCCCACTAACAGCATTAGAAAATGATCATGCTGTTATTGATATGTTGTAATTTTCAATTTTTACCTGGTTATGACAGCATGTGTTCAAAATGTCCACCGTTGTTCTCTCACTTCTACAAATGTTCTACGGTTAGGCAGTCGCCGTTAAGGAAATCGTTCGTGATAGATACGACGTGCACTTGTAGAACTACAACGCGCCTCCCCGTAAATTAATAGCATATCGTGATATTCACGTATACTGAACATTTTAAGAACCGAAAAATTTACACGCGCCGAAAAAAACCGTAACGATCACACGTATCTTTCGAATTCAAAGATGCACACTGTCACTGTCACTAGTGGCACTGTCTGGCTCTCATTTCGCGACGCGTGCAATACCTTCGCGGTGTTGCCACACCACATCGTAGCCATTTTATCGAGTTCTATTGATTGGAAAAAAAATATTCTTTAAAGAAAAGATTGTTTTGATACAAATTAAACATAAATACATTAAAAGAATACATCTTATAGTCATTTCGTGTACAAAATTATGTGACATTCTTTAATAAAACTGAATTTTCACACCTTAATATTAGAAGTTTGCTAATTTTTTTCTCGAAAACGGTTGATCTTAGGGCACCTGTTATATAAGGTTTTTTTTGTTTGTTTTGATGAATATTATCACCTATTAAAAAATGTCAGTCAGACCCCTAACACCCTGTATACCAGATACTAAGATCATAATCTATAACAGCATTGCAGAGAGCATTACATGGAGCCGAAGTCTGGGAAATGACTAACCATTTACACAGGAAATTGGCAATGGCAATCGGTTACAGAAGACGCTGTTGCATACTGACACTGCAAGATGAGATAGGGCAAAGAATGAAGGTAGATACCACTATCGATATTGTTGAAGTTGGAGATGGCATGGCCACGTATGTCGAGAGGCGAATGATAGATGGCCAAATAAAATATTGACATGGGTTCCTCTAGAGAGGAGGAAAAAGGACACCCTAGAGAAACATGGAGAGCTGCTATCAGAACCGCTATGATTCAAAGAAATTTGCAAGAAGAAGGCTGGAAAGACAGCAAGCGCTTGCGACTGGGAAGCGAGAAACGACTTTAACTTTTGACAACTTAACTTAACTTAACCGCTTTCTTAAAAACATTAAAATTGTCAAATATTTTTATTCTAGTGTCACAACACCTTTCTCAATTGTATTCCAAATTCCATGAAATTTGTATTCACGCTGATAGTAAACAGTACATTTGTATTTGTGTTTGTTTTCAGAGGCCCTGGCCGAGATACAAGGCTCCCCCGAGCTGTACATCCACTCCGGCTCCCTCCTGCGGCTGGTCTGCAACTTCAGGAACTTCACGGAGCCGCCGGAGTTCGTCTTCTGGTATCACGAGCAAAGGATGATCAACTACGACCCGGGCGTCACCGTGAAGAAGGCCCGTGGCCAGAGCATCCTTCAGCTCGACGAGGCCGACAAGAGCCACAACGGCAACTACACGTGCAACCCCTCTAACGTCGCCCCAGCTTCCATCATAGTGCACGTTCTCAACGCGACTGCAGGTGAGCGTTGAATAGGGGCGAAAAGGGATGAAGTAGAAGTAACCTAACCTAACCTAACCGTATTTGTCTTTGGTAGTATATATGAAAGATGGGTAGAAGTTGTCATCAAAGAGATAAAATTTAAAACTAACCGAATTACTGTACCTTTTCTTCAATTACAGCATTAGCGAGATATGACTGCACTCTCAAAATTAGTTCCAAGTTGTATGGGCAAGGTTAAGTGAACTCCTGAAAACTGACAATTTTTGAGACCAAAATTTAAATATATTGGTAACTATGTAAGAGATGTAATAGCAGTTTTTTAAAAGTGATTTGAAAAATGTAATTATGTCGTTTGAAAATATGAAAAAGGGATACTTATCTTATAAATTTTACCTTAAAGATAACCTTAAAATTTTCGGCTCTTAGTTAGAACGAAGAAAATACAAATGGCATCACTAAAGGTCTAAAACCCAAATATTGTCTTTCCTAAAATAGGTTCATTAATCTCTAATTACAATAACTAATTCATTCGCCCTGTTCTACTTGCAGACATTTGTTATTAACTCTGGCGATAAGACGCAGCAATAAACATAAATTTTTAATCAAGAAGTAAAGTTATTCCATTAAGACGAAGTTAATATTCAGTAGTCATTAAGTATTAAATTTAATCGAATGTTAAACGATTCATTATTAATATTCCTAATCCGACTCTATTAAATACTAATGATGAATTCCTTCGTTTGTGATTATTGAAGTGAATCTTCTGAACCAACATACGTCAAAGCGAATAATCCACGCAGAGCATCCATGCCATTAGTCACAGAAGAACGCATCCAGACCAATCCCATCCCGCTAAAACGATTATGTGATCACGCGGACAGGTTCCGACGAGCCGAAAATATTTGAGTGTTTGATGTATTGAACTCTCTGTTCGTAGGCGAAACGACGGTCGGTTTAAAATCTCATCCCTCCTCTCGATATTCTCTTTTCCAGAAGAAAAACCGGCTGCCATGCAACACGCGAACTCTTCATCTTCCTCGCCGCTGTTCTACTTGACCAATTGCGGCGTCGTCCTCGTCATGGTATTCCCGTGGATGTTAACGACGTGACCGTCACCGGAAACTTACGCGTAGATGAAACTCCATTGTAAATATGTATTACATACGTTGTAACGTGACGAGATCAAGCTCACCGGATGGACATTCTGTCGTGTATATGTTTCACACGACCTCAGTTGAGTTTGTTGATGGCTGGTTTGAGTTGACTCGGGCATACTTTCTGAATATTGTTGTGATACGTAAGTTATTATTTAGTAACCATTAACTTATGGATTTTGTATATTTTGTACATAGTTCAGGTCTCTAATGTAACTGACGTTCGTAATTGAAGCTTACTGAATTAAGCCAGTGGAACTGTCCCATTCGTATTGTAAATTATTTTTCTGAATATAATATATAAATGGATATTATCGAAATTGGATTTTATTTCACGTATCCAACTATAGTCTGTCAAAATAACCCATGGAGTAATAAAATCTCATTATAAATGCAAAACCCAGACAAGGTGGCATCCTCTAAATTTTGGGAGTTTTATAATGTCTTACACGCTGGCTTAGGGAATCGCTTTGTATAGTGACACCCCTAGTTAGGGACACCCCTCTAACGGGGACACCCCTGTATTATGGACATTTTCTAATATCCCGGCAAACTGCCATGGGAATATATTGAGAGATGCCCCCTCTATAACGGACACCTTCTAATATGGGCGTAGGCACTAAAATTCGGAGAAAAATTCATACTTCACCCCTCAATTAAGGACAGTCATAGGTAGTCAAGGGAACTTTACAATAAGTCATCCTTGAGAACGGGCCCTTTAATTAGCGGGTTGACGTGCCTCAAATCTCGGGATTTTAGAACAGGTGAATGAAAGGTAGCAAAAATATTAAAAATGGTACGAAAATACGTCAGTTTGTCTTCGACATTTGAATATTTAATAATTTAAATAAAATTTCATCAACACAGCAGAACGAGACATTCAAAATTACGAAGAGGCTGTTCGCATAATTCAAAAATTAAACAAAATTGTTTTATCAAAAGACTTTTTTAAAATAGTCATTTTTGTGAGTTTGTATATATCCCGTGTAAATGTGTTTTCCGTGTATATCAACAAACAGGATACCTAATACGTACCTAATAGGTGTATTAATCGTTCAACCAAATATTTTTCCCCACCAAAACCCCACTAATATGGACACCCCTCCATTATGGACATATTTTGTTATCCCGTCAGTGTCCATAATAGAGGGGTTTCACTGAAATTTGAGTGACTCACCCGAAACACGTGCGAATATTGTACGTCTGGCTATTGTAAACATACAGGGAATAATCACTCTCTGGCGTACGGTCAGAGAACGGCGCTAATTTTGAGCGTTTCGAAGGTCCCGGTAAATTCTCCATACTCCAAAACGTATCACTATGAACACACAGGACTAATGGTTTCCTGGTAAACTCAGGTCTATATTTCGAAATTCAAACTGTCACTGTCTAATTACACACACTTGAACGTCTAGGCAATGATGACTGATTACTGATAAACTGATTTTGAATGAAATAAATGGGCCGATGTTATTTACATAAACACCCGAGATGTTAACGCAAGCATTTGCAGCTGCAGTTCCCTTAACTTACCTAGAATTGCCGAGATGACAATATCCGTTGTGGTCTCTTCTTGGAAAAATTTGGAAAGCAAACGTTGAAAACGTAACAAGTAAAGATCTTTATTGCGTAAAAAATATTTATTATGCCTCTTCACAGTCACTTCCTGCTCTGACAAAATTAACATTAGTGACGTTAGTGACGGAACATTAGTAGAATCAATAAGTGTGTATTAATCAATGTAGCTACAAAAAAGGTGATAGTATTTGGTTGTGAAAGTAAGTGAATTTTTTATGTAATGCAAGTTTTCACATTTCACAAAATAGTAGTACATGCAAATATCTCCACACATCTCTATATCTCTATATATATAAAAATGAAATGCTGTTCGTTTGTCTGGGCTTAAACTCGAGAACGGCTGGACGGATTTTGCTAATTTTGATCTTGAAATATTTGTGGAAGTTCAGGGAAGGTTTTTGTGGCGAGAAACATAAATAATAACTAAGGGACATACTAAAAAAGGTACGTTTTGTAATTTTGGGGACAAATCGCCAAGACAACCAATCATACTGTCAGTTGGTTGTCAAATAAAAAATTATTACGTTCGTATTGGTATGAAAAAACTGCGTTCAAAAGTCAATAATTATGAAGTAGAAAGGCTTAGGATGGAACGAGTTGGGGCACATCTTACACAGCAGCATTTAGATCGACGGGACACCGAGTCTACAAATTCTACAAGTTCGAAAAAACGGACGCATCGAGTCACTGCAGCCAGAAGAAAAGCCGCCAGTGATTACAACTCCAAAACTTCAAGAACTTCGACGCCAACACAACGGCGGGAAGTCAAGAAGACAAGCAAAGTCCTGAGTAAGTCACAGCCACTTTTTCCAGAGAACTAAGTTACAAAGTTAACAACTTCAACTATGACAAGATAAAACAAGCAGATGAATTGATTCATGAACAAGAAAAAATAGCCCAAGAAATCATATAACTACATAATAATTTCAAGAAAGACGCAAGTGCAAGAAAAACCAAGCAATACCTGCAAAAAAGGATTGATCACCTAGAAGCGCTATGGGGGAAAGCTAGTAATAATATAAAAAAAATTATGAATGAATCAATTAACATTCAAGACTTGATCATCAATATCTGAATCGACAAATTTGCAAGATAGACGTCAAAACCCCAACACATCGTTATGAATAGGAGATATATAACATATTACCATAAAATATTGTAAATAAATACCGAGTTCCGATATTATAATATATTATATTAATGACAAGTTCACAACAAATCAGGTAAAAATGGAAGCGTCTCTGAGTTGATAACATTCGCGGTCGTAATGCCTACCCTTTATTAAAACAATTATAACGGTTTTAAGCAACCTTATCATTACATATACGATTATAACTCATTTATTAATTTCCGTTCATTTCTTTAAATACGCGTCTGGTTACCGGCGATATAATCTTTTTATTACCCCACGGGTTATTTTGACAGACCTATCGCTCAGTGTATTGGAGCCCAACCATATAGGAGGCTTGGCCCGGCATCACACAGGAAGGCTGAATTTCAATTTCGTTTACAAACATAAAGCGTAAAGACGAGTAACTTCATGTGATATGTATACAGAGTGTCCCAGGAACATATGACCAAAACTTGAAGTGTGGTTTGAATATCATGTAATTAATTTTTCCTACGTACCTCCTTTTCAGAGTTGCAGAGCTCTAGAATCATAGAGTAAAATACCATTTCAGAAGATTTCATTTTTTTCACTAGTTCTTTTATAAGAATTGTTTTTATGAGAATATCGATAGGAGAAATCCACAAAAGGGGTTAATATCTCGATACATTATCAACAATACGACCATAAATTTTTAGCGACCATGGTACCGATAACCGGTTAACTGGATAACCGGTAGTTGCCGTCGATTTTATCGCTCCGCTGTTAAATACAGAGTACGGTATCCGCTTATCCTTATTTACTCGATACATTACTTTTAAAAAGAGACATTTTTATCCCCCCAAAAAGAGGTAATTCGACACGATAGATGCAACTATCAGTATTCCAAGGAAAAGCGTCTTGCTATTTTACTTGATTAAATTTCAGAACTGGATAGCCCGTATTTCTCTCTCTTCTTTTGTTGGATAATAACGTAGTTACATTGTGAAAGCCGAGCTTAAATGGCGCAGTTTGTTCCTGACCGCCGTCAGTCGGAACACTACGTCAAAATAATTGTTTACGGCCAAAATGAGAAATTTCAAAACGAGTCTCGTATTAGTCCAAGACCCATCTGTCAAAAATTTGCTTTAGATAGACGTAAGAGGTAACCGCAATGTTTTTACATGAATACCTCGGGAATAATGCCTAGAATAACGATTGACTTATCCTCCAAAGTGCAGAGGTCGGGAACATTGTTTAAAATGCAACAATTGAAAAAAACGCTTTTTCCCGACTTGTTTTGCTTCTAACTTTTTAAGTATTAAATTTAGAAGAAAGTTGAATAGAGAAAAAAGTTGCAGAATTGCATTTTACATAATATGGCATAGGTTATAAATTAAAAAAATTATTAGCGGTTTGGCAAAATAGCAATAAACAAAAGAAAAAACGGCCAAGAAAGTGGTTTTATAGTTTATTATTTTAGGCACTTTAAAATGTAGTTAGGACCTCCATATCACAGATAGAAAATCTTGAAGATATAATAAAAGAATCCTGTAAATTCAGTTTCGATCGGTTTATTAGATTTTGCACAATAATTTTGCAATCCAGAAAAATCGAAAAATATTGAAAATTTTCAAAATTGTATAATTTTTTTTTCGTCGATATCAACAAAACTACCTGAGCATATTTAAGAGGGAACAAGCTCTCATGTGCTTTTTTCATAATTAAAAAAATATTTATTAGAACGGTCACAGTCATTGTTTAAACTTGGTGTCGTTTTTTTCCTTATAAATAAATAGATTATATCGGCTAATTTTTTGTTAAATGAAATTCTGAAAACATGGCCGGAAAGTACTCGGAAAGACGCTTCTTTTCATATATAATAAGTTAGTATTTTGTTCATTAGGTTCTGAGATATAACTCCTCAATTTGATTAGTGTTTAATAAAATGGTTAATAACGGTTAATAAAATTACATTTTTTTCTCATATCTTAAGAAATAATTGTTTCTTACAGTAACCAGTATAATATTCTTGTTGAAATTTACATTAAAAAGATTGAAATTTACATTACATCTCTCGCTTCAAATTATGACAAATTTATAAATTTGACACCATTTATTATTATTATTATTTACTTATTATTATTTATTAATTCTGAAAAAAGCTCATGAAACCTTGTTCCCTTTTATATATGCTCAGCCAGTTTTGTTAAAATCGAATAGTGGAAAAATATTTTAAACAATTTTGAAAATTTTCAATATTTTTCGATTTTTGTGGATTGCAAAATTTTTGTGCAAAATCTAGTCAACCGATCGAAACTAAATTTACAGGATTCTTTTACTATAACTTCAAGATTTTCTACCTGTGATATGGAAGTCCTAACTATATTTTAAAGTGCCTAAAATAATAAATTAAGAAACCACTTTTTTGGGCAGATTTTTTTTGTTTATTGCTATTTTGCAAAACCGCTAATATACTTCTTAATTTCTAACCTATGTCATATTATGTAGAATGCGATTCTGCAAATTTTTTCTCCCTTCAACTTTGTTCTAAATTCAATACTTAAAAAGTTATAAGCAAAGTAAGTCGGGAAAAAACGCATTTTTAATTTTTTTTTTATTGTTGCATTTTAAACATTGTTCCCGACCTCTGCGCTTTGGAGGATAAGTCAATCCTTATTCCTGGCATTATTCCCTAGGTATTTATGTGAAAACATTGGGGCTACCTCTTACATCCCCCTCAAAACATATGGGTCCTGGACTATTTGTAGATAGACAGATTTTTATTTAGTGCATAGCGGAAAAGAAACGGAATTCAGTTACACATCTTCAGAAATGAAAGAGCTCCAGACGAACACGACAGAAAATGCGAATATCTTTCTCTGGTGTATTAGATGCTTTTTACAAAACAAAAGTTCTCGTTCGCAACATAATCGAGTTACTTTCCTTATTTTCTAAAGTACTTACAACGTTTGTAACATAATAACTGATGGAGAGGAATATAAGTAACAAGATGGTGGCGTTTTTCATAAAGGAATGACGTTTGAGAATCCACAGCCTACGCCTGTGTGACAAGCGGATGGAGCGAATTAGTTTATGAATTGTTTATAAACAACCTTTAAACGCATTATAGACCAGGGAATTAAAATTTTTATCCAACACATGACAGTTATGACTATCTTATTAATGTAATTTTAGACAAGTAAACTATCAAATAACACAGTGTGTTATAATCCATAACTCACTAATGGGTTATGAATTATAACTCATGTTCATATTTAAAGCAGTATTCTATTTATTTATTTATTTATTGTCAGTGGCAACCAAACAAACAACCTACTCTAACCAAAATGTATAAAAGTCACTGTCAAGTCATTCTGACATTTATACGGTACTCAGACGCAAGTAGCTTTGATTTAATCACAAAGCTTATTAATTATTATCTCATTAAAAAACGATTTCTTCCATTTGTTGGATAAAACATTGTATGCCACTCGCGTGTTCTGTTTTCTAAGTCACTTGAGAATTTATAATTTTCTCGCGTGACTTATTTTCAACATGACACACTAATACCATAAATAACTATTCTCAGTGCTAAGAGACATCATGGGTCAGTTTTTTAGGTTATGTATTTTGTATTGCGCGTCATAAGAAAGCCTTCACGATACCGAGACGATACCGAGACCTGCCGGTGGTATCGTCTCGGTCTCGTTGAAACTAAATTTTTCCACTCTCGTCTCGGTATCGCCGAGACGAGACATAGGATTACTATCGTCTCGGTCTCGGTCTCGAATTACTCTCGTCATAAGATAATGTCCATTTGTGTTTTTGTTAAGAAGATTGGATCTCACAGGCGTAATATTTTAACAATTTATAAGTGGTGAATTATTTAATTATATAGAATATACTTTTTAAAACTTCTTTTTACAATTACATGGCTAATTAAAATAATTAATTAAAAAGAAAACTTGTAGGTTTCGATGAACAGTCTTTCCTAAATGAATTGCCAAAGAGCTTTAGAGAGCTATAGATTTTTCCCTAATTTAGTGCTTGTTACTGGTCTTCCAGAAACCATTTTTAAATGTAACCTGATAACCGATTTAACACCACCATGGCGGTTGTTATACAGAGCTTAAAGCGTATCCATCGTTATCTTGTCTTCATTAGACATTTCTTAATTGGATTCCTTATTCTTTTCATAGAATCCATAAAAAATATTTCCGGTAAAGGGTAAAATCTAACTAACGGATTAAAGCAGGTAGTTTTGACCTGCCTACCTGAGGCATTATGAATGAAACGTATACCACCCGCATATAATAATATATATATAAATTTGGATATTTATGGAAAAATAATAAATTATAACGAGACCCAGAATTTTCAAACTTTAGTATCGTCTCGGCGAGACTCTCGGTCAATGGTGTCTCGATATCGGTCTCGGAAATTTTTAGCACTCTCGTCTCGGTATCGGTCTCGGTCTCGTGCGACACCTAGACCGAGTGCTAGACCATAGGGCTATCAATAGGTATCGAACACCCCTCAGTTCATTAGTCGAAGTCGCCGACCGGATCGTATTAAAACCGAACTTCAAAATGAGAACAATTCAGCACACATCCGATCGTCGACAAATTGATTGTCGAGCCGAGGGCCGAAATATATTTGCCGTTTTAGCCGCACGAGCACGTGTTATTTATTTTATTTAACACTACACCCGACATCGGCGGAGGTGTTCCCGTGAAAAATGAACTCCGTATTTCATGGCCGAACTCCATCCTGACAACACTAGCAGCATTATTAGGATTTACAACGGGCTATTTAAAATCACTGAATGGGTAGGTTGCAGTGCGGCGGAAGATTTTTCTTCCTGCTTTTCATTCAAATCGTCCGACCGGTTGATTCACGACGTTAATTATCTCTCGGTTGCGGGAGATATTCTGTACCTATCGCTTTTATTAAGATATATTTCGACTTCGGTCGATGATGTACAGTTCGTCCCAGCGTGGAAAACCACGAGATGGTTTAAATGCGATTTAAATGTAAAAAATCGTGATGTGTTCAGCAGAGTACTTCCTCATATATAGGGAGTTTCAATATAGGCATTTGCCAGATCCAAACCGGAAATAGATACGGTTAATTTTTATAGCTATTTAATCGTACAATAAATATTCAAAGTTTCAAAAAAATTCTTTGAATGAATTTCGAGAAAAATTCAAAAAACCGAAAAATGACAAAAGTAAACTACCCTTCTATCCTGGCCAATTTTAATGAAAAGCTTATTTTCACGTCCAGGTATGGTACAAAGTCTAAATACAATGTTTCGACCGTTTGTGGTTTGTGGTTTTTGAGAAAATCCTACCACAGACATTCATACATACACACACACACATACATACATACATACATACATACACACACACATATAGAGAAATTAGCGAAACTTGCGGTGCACGTCATCAAAATTTATGACGTCAGCACGCCGCCATGTTGCCACATCAAATTTTTTTACTTGACATGACTGTTGGTTTGGCTAGTAAATTTATAACTGAAAAGTATACATTTTCTTCGTCTTTCATGAATTTTGCTCTGAGATTATTGTGAAATTCTTAAATAATTAAAAATATATAGGTATTAGTATACACCAATAATTAGAAATGAAATAAAATCATAATGTGTTAGGATCAGTTAGTAGGTACATGGAATTTACTCATTTAGTCAGTGTGATTTTATTAGTATTATTATACATTTACATTACCTATACATATTACATTATACACTATTATGCTATTATACAATTATTTACAAACAAAATAGATATTAATAGATTAATTATATTAGAAATTATGAAATTCTTAATTACAAACACATTTATATACACTAATTACAATTCAAATAGGATCATGTGTTCTAGGATGAGTAAGGTATATGGAATTTACTCATTTAGTCAGTGTCATTTTATAAGTTTTTCTAATTTGCCATTATGCATTCTTGTCAACTGAATTACATATCTGCAAGTGCTTTGACTTTATGCATTACTTTGTTATAAAAACTCATTGTCCACCAAAGACCACAGGGAGGTGTGATCCACAGGAAGTGTGCACTTTCATATAAAGAGAAACCCAGTAGAGAATGGACTTGGCACAGCACAGAAAATACAAGATTGAAATTGAATTGTTGACCAAAATGACCTACAATGTAATATTAGGTAATACAAATACAGATGAGAAAGAATAGAGGGCAATACAGAACAAATTAACTTGTGAGAAACAAACAACAATAAAGTAAGTAAAGTATCTGCTGCCAGAATATATGTGGTCATCAATTGAAACAAAGAAACCCAAATTAAGCCTATAATTAAAAATAATAAATAGAGAAATTCAAATATAACTGAACTTTTGAGCAATTAGAGGAAACAACTACTTCGAGGGCAAATACCCCTACCGACATTGAATTATACCCCTAACTTCTCTCACCTGAACTCAGTTTAACATCTCAGTGATTTTTTATAAAGAATATATTTTTCGGGATTAAAGGTGCATTTTTCTTTATAATAAATAGAGAAGTATGGAGGTCGGGACTGACATTGTTGTGAAAACCATAAGTATAGAACCAAAAATATTAAGGAATACAGTAGCAAATAGAAGAAAACAAATAACATTAATAGATGACAAATCCAAAACAGAAAACAAATATTTTCACCTATGAAAATGAAATGGAAACACTGCTCTGAAGATAAGCTACAAACTACAAGTATGATACAATAACTGATCTGCAACATTTGGATCAAGAAAGTGTACACTAAATTGGCAGGTGTAATTGGATCGAGGAGCGTAGAGACATTGTAGGGAGGTGGATGTCCAACGGCCTAGAATCTGGAATTCAAGCAGAATATTGTAGTTATGAAAGTCGCGGAAGGAAACACACCCCGGTCAACCCGCCGGAAGTACTGTCTCTTATCAACTCTCTATTGGCAGCTTTACATGTGTCCATCGAGCCTTCATTTTATGTTCACCTAAAAAAAGTTTTACTATATAAATATGCATGCACTGCAGTTACAATATAATAATATTCTAATAATACATTATGTGCACATACCTAGAGTAAGATGTATTTACTTTAGTCAGAATCTGATATAGGTAAAAGTGAGATACCAGACATATCAGGCTCGATTTTAGATTCACAGTCACTACAGATGACATGTTCGTGTAGATGTTAAATATTTCCTAAAAATCACTATTACTCTCTGAGTCACTGTTCAAGTCAATCACTAAATTGTTAATTTCCATTCTATCAAACATTCGTTCACGATTCCACCATTTCTCAATTACTTGTTCTGTATGCTTGATGGAGTTCATCCAGACCACAGTTGTAATGGTAGACAATGCTTCTTTCCACATGTCCAAACAGTTATCGTTTGCATTTCCATCTCGACCTACGTGTTGGTTATAATAATTTTTCGCCACGCCCCATATCAACTCGATTGGATTGAATATACAATGATAGGGAGGAAGACGTAACACTCTATGGCCATATTGTTCAGCCATCTGATCCATTAGGTATATCTTTTCTGGTTTATTTCTAGAAAAAACATTTAAATAAACACAAATGTTTATATTTCATTTCTACTTACTGATTAACAATTTGAAGTAGTTCACTCTTCAACATTGTATGTTCAAATTGAAAGTTATGTTTTGTAAGCCAATCCTTTATAACAGGCTTTGTCGATCCACTTGTCGGAGTCTTATCTACCAATGTACTGTGGTACGGTGCGTTGTCCATAATAATAACTGACGGTTCCTCCAAGTTTTTCAAAAGTTGATTCTCAAACCACAGCAAAAAGTTGTTTTGGTTCATTTCCCCATGATAGTCACCTTTGGATTTAAAGGAAAACACTAATTCAGCCCCAGGAATGAAACCATTCTTGTTAACAGCATGAACAATGATATGTCTGCAATAATAAATCACTATTAATTAATACTTAAATATTTCATACCAATTCTGCGATGAGTTACTAGCAAATAATATGACTTTAACAAAACCTAATCAAATGGCATTCTAACGTTTACCTTTTCCCATCAACTTTTGTGGTCTTTACACTCTTTCTGTTATCATCTTGCCACGAGTGACCCCAATGTTCCATTTTGGAATATCCAAGTTTCATCCAAATAAACAATATTGGATGTGGATTCCTCTTTAATTTGTTGATACATTCTCAAAAATTGTATTCTTTTAAATGTAATATCTGGAAGTTCCATTAGCCCCCTTCGTGGATTATCCTTACTCCATTTGAAACCAATATCTCATAAAAGAATACGAAGTGATGATTTACATCCCTCAAAGAGCTTCATATTCTCAAGTTTTTGATGAATACTTTCAAGAGTAACAGTTTTCTCTGAAATAATTACATTAAATTATCACTCATTGTAGTATATTGTATATGGTGAATACAATCAAGGATACAATGTAAAAAAACTTTCTTACTTCTTTTATACAGTTCGTAAATTTGATTGCGAATAGAACCAATATCAAGGTGATCTTGATTCGTGACTCCCTTCACATGTGGACGGTTTTTCTTCGGCGACTTTAACACCACATCACTCTTCACTTTTTGCGAGATTCTACTCACAGTACACACACTGATCTTCAGTGCAGCTGGAACACGCTAAAAATATTTCCAATAAGGGCCATAGAAGCTTAATAACCAAGAGTATCAATACTTTACCTCTCTAACGCAGTTTAACGGGAGTAAGGGGCCCCCATTATTTCGTTCCAGTTCAAAGTAACTGATTAGAGACGAGACCAGCTGCTGACATCGACTGTTCAATAGTTTAGGCATCTTATTGCAATTCCTCACACTCGAAAACACCCAAACACGTATTTAATTTACAATTTACCGAAGCGAGCAAATATTTCGAAGTATAACCTCAAAATCATAACAAAAGTTTCGTGCCAATACGTGAATCGTCCGGCAACAGTGTACACGGCTACCAACTTATATTTTATCGGCTAACATCCGACAGTGTGCTATCTCTTTTTAACTGGGATAACAGTGCGCTCTGTTTAAAGCAAATTTTTATTTTACACCAACGGCAATTGGCAATAAATGTGACGTCATTGATGACGGCACCGCAAGTTTTACTAATTTCTCTATACATACAGACTGTTTTCCAAAAACATGTTTTTTGGACTCAGGGGACCTCAAAACGTTCAGAAATGCTAATAACTCAATTTCAAAAAATCGACCCATTTACTATACTCTCTCATATATGAGTACCTCATATAAGAACGTAAAAATTAGTAAAGAAAATAGGAAGCTTCTTGTTTGGTGTTACCAGCACAAATATCAGTAATTGTTGTTTGTTGATCAGTCTCTTTCTAATGACTAAACTAGCGTGGAAACTGCGAGAACAAAAGTAAGTAAGAGTAAATTTTATTAACAATGAGTACCACATTGATGACCCTGTGTTGAATAGAGTAGGCTCTTGTAAGGACCTTGGAGTTCATTTTCATAGCAGTTTGAGATTTAATGTACCCTGTCAACAAATAGTTAATAAGGCTTATAGGGTTTTAGGATTTATTATTAGAAATACAAAGGATTTTAGTACTGAATGTGCAATTAAACTTTATAATCCTTTAGTTAGACCGCATTTGGAATATGTATCTGTGATTTGGACACCGAATGCTGAAGTGGTCTGTGATATGCTCGAAAAAGTTCAGAAAAGATTTTTGAGATTATCTGTATTTAAAGAGAAATAATATTTATCCATACATGACCTCCTATGCTAGTATAACAGGGTTTTAATATCGAAAGATTGCGTAGTAGGAAGCAAGCAATGTCTGTTCTTTTTGTAGACAATGTACTGAATAATTTAAAGCACAAAGACTGTCTTCTTGTAAATAAAATTATGTTTGTTGTTCCTAAAATTAATTTAAGAAAAAATAATCCAATATTAGTTCATACTGATCCCCTCAACAAAATGCTAATTTGTTGACGCTAGCGTCAACATTATTTAAGGGAATTTTAGGTGAAGAAATCATAATTTACTGTAAACGAATTTAAGGGAATTTTTACGTAATTTAATCATTGAATTTAACACGCGTTGTTCTACAAACGGAAAACAAGTCATGATTAAGAGCGAGGATAGTTATGTAAAATATTATTGGATTGTTTTAACGTTCTTACACGAATCAATAACATTATCGATCGTTTCACGTTACAAAGAGGAAAACAACTGCGACCGAACGTGAGCCGGTCAAGTTCAAATCCCAATACTCAGCTGACTAAGCATAACACAACGTCTAGATAACGTGATAACGAGCGCTTCTCGAGAAGGTCAGTCTGGTGCAAGGTAACAAAACAAATAATGTCTCGTTTAGCTAATGTAAAATATGATGTATAAAAGCTCTGAAATTTAGAACAATAAATCAGTATACCTATAGTATGCTCAAAACGACAGTGTGTTGTGGTCTTGATCCTTCAACCCAACCTACAAGCTCTCACGTTACGCCCTGAGAGTCTACGAGATCTTCAAGATACGACAATTTCAAACTTCAAGAACTTCAACCCCGGATCTGCACGTTACGCCCTCAGTTCCAACCCGGAGAGCACGTTACGCCCTCTCTCCATACTTCGAGAACTTCAAGAGATCACGTCACGCCCTGATGTATAAACTTCGAGACCGCCTTCAGCCTTACAACCTGGAGACAAGGTTCATCTCCGCAGCCACCCACGAGCTACGAGAAAGATCCTATACAGTCCACTCTACAGAGATCACTTTCACACTTTCGTTCACTAATCAAAGGCACAAAATAGATATCTTTAATATAAATCCCATTGAAATAAAGCATTTTGTTTTATCTATCTAAACAGGTGTGAACTTTGTGTTGTAGTTGTAGATATCGTGTCTTGTTTTATTAATGTTTATATTATTTATATATGTTTATATTTTCTTGTTTGTAACTTTTATGTATTATGTTCGACCACTAAGTTATGTTAGTTTTAAGTAAGCATACAGTAATGCACTCCACTCTTATCCAGTAATTACCTGTGGTGTTTCATAAGAGTCTAAATAAATAAATAAAAATAGTTTTATACAGACGACTGGTTCACAGATGCAATTCGTATCGTTACTCCTGTCAGCTCCAAGCTACTGGTACACCCATGACATTGACACAGGTCCGGTTTGAACGATAAATAATCCGTAAATGTTTTCACAGATCAAACATAGACGCAAAAAATACGAGCGTCTCGAACTTCGGGAAGCGTGACTCAAATCAAAGATAACTCCCACAAACAGAATCCTTGACCACGTCGGGGTAACCCAACTCTCCCCTACTTTTCGCCGCCGGACCCATTTTCCGCATAGGAGTCCCTCGTCCGGGCGTATGTTAGTTGCGCGCCGCGGGCAGAATAACATTATGGTCATTCATTTTCATCGTCCAGTTGCGCACAGGATAGTTATCAGAATTGAGATGTTAAGACGGATTAGTGCAAGGGGGTGCTCGAAATACTAGTTTCGCACCGTGGTATACTTAGCAAAAAAGATAGACGCAAATATTAAGAATACGGTCTATGTAATAATAGCATTTCCAATCCAACGAATTCTATAGTAAATCCACTGAGAAGAAAACACCCACGAACCGAGAAAAGG
Source organism: Cryptocephalus moraei (assembly GCA_946251905.1). NCBI lineage: Eukaryota > Metazoa > Arthropoda > Insecta > Coleoptera > Chrysomelidae > Cryptocephalus > Cryptocephalus moraei. Next base: position 14,525,086 of record OX276465.1, on the reverse strand, counting down.
TAGTAAAGTTAGACAACACCTAATACACGTCCGTTGCTATTGGTGGAAAAGTCATAAAGCTTTTGGCGGGAATTGTTGATGTACAGAGTCGGTTCAGTAAAATTAAAAAGTTTAGTTGTATGATCTATGGTTGTCTGTTTACAAGCGTTCAGGTAAGTCGTTGACGGTGATAGTGGACTTTAAGTTGATGGTTTATTTTAACGTATCGCTATTGTTATTCAGGTTTTTGATATAAATTTGTATAAACATATTTCTGTGATCTATTGCAATTATGGAAAGATACCTTCCCTGCTCGCCTCCCAAAAAGAGACCTGGAACATACTTAAGCTGCGGGGAGAAAAACAGAAAAGAGAGAAATGAACATCCTTAGTAAAATCTTAGTAAAAGATAAATTATAGTCAAGGCGATCATTCTTAATGCGACCCTGTACTTATTCGCTAGCTGGTCGCGCGCTTTGAATTTCCACGTTTGTGTTTCATGGAAGTTTTCTTCTCAGTGGATTTACTATGGGTTTCCCTCGTTTTTCTATGTTAGGTCGGAATCTTACTTAGACGCTTAGCTTCAGTAGTGTCCACGATAGTAGACCCAATGCCCTCAATACCAAACAGCAACTGCGACTCCAAAAATCCAATTATCACGGTTAATTATAGTCCTCGTTAAGTATGTCAAAGGGAGTTCCTTATTATCTTAACCCTTCGCATGTCCCTTCCATCCAGCTTGAATTTTAGAGATTTTCTGACCGCGGTGCGCAACCGGTATGAACCGCCTCGTCCGATTCGCAGACCATAATCTAATTTTTCCCTTGCCATTCTCTCTCTCGCTCTCTCGTTCCCCCTTTCCCGTTCTCTCCCCCGACCCGATTTCTCGACCTGATCCTGACAGATGGCTCGTGTGCTATACCAGCTCCTGCAGGAGGGCCGTTATATCTTCGGCGAGACGAAGGCGGACGGACGTTCGACTGCAGAGGGACTCGTAGTCGCTTCGACGGGACGGAGATGCCCATCGTTCCCGTGTCCAGGCTGATTGATCACCACAGGTGTGATAGGTATTTCCGCCTATGCGGATTAGGGTGGACGTCTGCGAATATTCGATGACGCTTACATGTCGAGGGACACGATGAAGCTATTCGAGTAATGCGTTGTTATGAGAAACGAGATAATTGGCAAGGAAATTCAAGGACAACGTGGCCACAGTGTCAAATCTAAAGTTCCATTAATGACCTTAACACTGCACCTAATTAAGTTGGACTCATGTGGAAAACTTTGTTGATATGCATAATTGTATATAGCAGCAACGAATATACAGATTTCATCTTTGTTGCGTTACTAGTTACGTTCACAGGTATACTGGGTGTTAGGGATTTGACTGCCTTTATTTTAACGGGCGATAGTATTCACAAAAATAAACAAAAGTACCTTATACAATAGGGGTCCTAAAACCAACCGTATTCGAGAAAAATTTAGCAAAACTTCTAATTTTAAGGTGTAAAAATTCAGTTTTATTAATGAATCTCTCATAATTTTGTGCATGAAATGACCATAAGATGTATTATTTTAATGTATTTATGTTTAATTTTGAATAAAACAATTTTTTCTTTAGAGAATAAAAATAATCTAATCAATACAACTCGATAAAATGGCTATGGCGTGGTGTGGCAACACCGCGAATTTATCGCACGCGTCGCGAAACATTAACTTCATACAGCTGTTTACATGGATACAGATCATTTCTTGTCGGTGTTGCCAAGTTGTGGTCAAATGCCTTAATAAAATAACAAGACTTTTCTCGAAAACGCTTGGTTTTAAGACCCCCGTTATATAAGGTTTTTTTGTTTGTTTTGATGAATACTATCACCTATTAAAATAAAGGCAGTCAAGCCCCTAACACCCTGTATAATAAACTTTACACCGCCAATCAGTTCTGAATAATCTAGCCCTGTATAGGGCCAACGAAATATACACGTTACAACGTATTGATATATCTACCCTGCCGACTGCACTGGGAAGAAGGTACATAATGTAGATTGTTCCGTGGCAAATAAACACGGGACGAGACACATAGTAGGTACGTCTCGTCGTGTGCGTCTCGAATATCACTATTGGTTTGTGTTATTTTGCAGTAGTTTGACACAATAACGAATATGGCTCAAGGCAATGTCTGAAGTGCAGTTTCTCGTACAACCGTTCTCTCCGGGCTCAAGGATTCGGAAACGTATCCAAATAACTTGTATTTTAGAAGATATTGCTTTAATATAAAGCCATAGTTAAATGAACATTCCATCTTATTTTGTATGTATAAATTAATACAGTAGTTACTCACTAATCTCAGTAAAACACGGGGGAGTTGATTTGGGAATACAAACTGTAAATTTGTTTAATTAATTCATTGGGGCAAAAAAAGTGTATTTAAACAAATATTAGAAGCAACATAATTAAGAAGAGTGTAGTTTCACTTCTGAGTACACAATTAAAACCGTTTAAACAGTAATGTACTGAAAATCAGAGTGATTTCCAATATGAGATAAATATGTTGTTTTCCAATTGACAGGCAATTAGTTATAAAGATGTTAAATGTGTAATGAAATGTATGAGGAATATTTTTGTATGCATATTCACCATTTCATCTATTTTAAAAACTGTGGCGTCACTTTAAATTCAAATTTGTAACAAGAATTGTGTTTCAATTTATTCTGGATAAATTGGAAACGTTTGCTGAAGTGTAATATTTTAAAGGGTATATTATTCGTCATTTTTCGATTTTTTGACATTTTCTCAAAATTCACACCGAACTTTTTTTTCAAAATTTCGAGTATTTATTCTGCTATCTAGCGTATATAATAAAGATTAGTAACATTTATAAACCGTACCTTAATCTAGTCTCCCCTTTTTTTTTAATTTCCTCGTAAACCATAATCGGAATAAAATATGAGGGGTCTAGGACAGTTCGGCGCGGCCGGTTCGGCGCCGCCAGTTCGGCGCGAGAGGACAGTTCGGCGCAGCCGATTCGGCGCGAAGGACAGTTCGGCGAATGCATATTTATTTTTTTTTGAAAATTTGATATTAATTTGGTATTTAAAATAGTGTATAAATGAGATTAGTGTCTGGTATGTTTAGTTTAGATAGGATGTAAAATAAACTAAATTGGTAAATTTTAGCATTAAATTCAGAAAAACGAATTATAAAGTACCTACATGGGAAGCGCGAGAGGGTAAGGATCATACACGTATTCACTTAGCCAAACAGGCGGGTGATATTATTGCCCCGCGCCGAACTGTCCCGCTCCGAACTGTTCCGCGCCGAGCTGTCTTCGCGCCGAACCGGCGGCGCCGAAACGGCCGCGCCGAATCGGCCGCGCCGAGTAGTCCCATTCCCAATATGAGAACGTAGACCGATGGTCACATCGCCATTTTTCTGTTACTTTAGCTTATTAACAACAGGGATCTGGCTGTTGTTATTTTATTGTCAAGTGATTGTCAAAATTTTTAAATTTGTGAAACTGATTCGTTTAAGCTAGACTCAAGGAATTGAGTTATTGATGATGATTGACTATGTAGATTATATCTTTGACCCCAAATTGTAAAATTAATACTCCTTTGTGTTCGCTTTAGTGTAACTGGCATTTGATTTCGAACTCCACTCTAATTTATAACTACATCTTTACCTAATAAATCATTTTTGGTTCATGAGATTTCACGAAAAAGTATCAAAATTCTAATTTCTTTCGTTCAAAAGACTCTGAATCAAAGAACGGTGATGCATCGATACGGCGTATCCCCTCGCTGCCAATTCACTGCAACGTCCCACCGAATTTAAGATTTATCCCAACAAAAGCGATAAAACCTCTCGCGGAACTCAGATAATTAACGTCATAAATCAAGTGAGTGGATAATTTGAATAAAAAGGGAAGAGAATTTTTCAGCCCTAGTGCGATCTACCCCGTTTTAAACAGCCGTTGTAAATCCTAATAACGTAGCTAGTGTTGCTGAAATGAAGTTTAACGGTGAAATATTATATATTTTTTATTTCAGCACTATATGTGTAACGATGTATCCAGTCTCTCGTGAAGTAATAACATATATTATCCCACAACGCGTTGATATATTACGTACATACGTAGGTATATGAGAAACATTTAAATATTACATTTGTATGGGCCGAGGGAACAAATAGGGGCAAGTATAAATTTCTGAGCTAATTTCAAAGAAGTTAACAATAACATACCTACTCAGTACCCATACCACACTCACACAATTACACAAATCAAGTTATTCTTAAACATAAATGTTAAGAGAAATAGACTATAAAAAACAAGCAAAACTATAATTGTCCAGCTTCTCCATTTATCGTGTGGTTGCATAGTTGGTTATGTAACTGGTCATAGCTCGTTTAAGAATTTTACTTTTCGCAAAGGAGAAGCGAAATACAAATAAAATTGGTAATTTGTGTCACCTGTTAGAATAGTCTTTCAAACCAAATTGACTCACGCTCTAATATCGAAATATTTTCAAAATCGAAATTGTGATTGTTTTCTATGGCATGTTCCACTAAACTAAACTAAATGTGCTGAATTATTCTTAGTGATATTCAATTGATGTTGTTGTAATCTCTTTTTTACGTATTGTTGTGTTTCTCCAATATATACCTTAGGAGGGTTACAATCAGAACATGTGATCTGATACACTACGCAACTCTGGTTTTTTATAGGTGTTGGGTCTTTAATTTTGGAGAAAATGAGATTATTGAAAGAAGACAATGAATATCAAGCTGGATATATGTTTAGGGCATTCAGGGTTTTGAAAGTGAGATTTTCTATGTTGTTATGGTACGGGAGTCTTATAAAAAGTTTATCTTTTGTTATTTGTGTTGTGTTTTGTGGAGAAGTTAGAATATTAATATTATTATTAAGACTCTTTGTTAATTGATCTATTTTTTTATGTATGTTGTGTAATATAAACTGTATGGGATACATGTTCTTAACAAAAGTTTTTATTATGAATTTAATGTTTTGTGCTCTGAAAGATTCGTGAGAGAGTAGAAATGCCCTGTCGACCAAGTTAATAATGGCGGCTCTCTTGTACCTCGTGGGTTGGAAAGAAAGGAAGTTTAGATATCTTCCGGAAGATGTATTCTTCCGGTACCAATTTGTGATGCAACATTCGTTATTTAAAGAGATGCAGACGTCCAGAAATGGTAGGTTGTTATTGTTAGGAAGCTCACATGTGAACTAAACCTTAGGATGAAAACTGTTGAATTTTTCAATTATTTCATGAATGTTATTATTGGGTACTAGGAGCAGAGTATCATCCACGTATTTGAAATATAGTGGTAATTCAGGGTTTATACCCTTAAGAACCTTTTCTTCGAGTGCCACCAAAACTAGATTGGCAATAATCGGAGATAGAGGACCTCCCATGGGACAACCAAAAATCTGTTTATACATTTTTCCTCTGAAGGAGAAAACAGAGCAATCCAAAATGAAATTGATGATGTCAAACAATAGGTCTAGAGTGATAGTGGTAGTCAATTCGTCGAACCTTGAAGAGATATAATCTAATGCAACTTCAATCGGAGTGTTTGTATATAAGGATATGAACGTGTGGTCCATGTAAGTTAAGAAATCAAAGTTGTTTTTTGTGTTGACTAGATCCAACGAATTTTTTAGGTTGCGAGGATTATCTCCTAAGCTCCTGACTTAAATTAGAAATAAACGTTACAACATGAACCCGGCCGCGGCCATACCTTCTCTCAGATTTTCTATACTCTTTCTGGCCCAGAATATAGCTTCACTAACACCAAGCAATCATATAACCGACAGACGAATGCTAATCAGTAAAAAATATTAATTTCGTGCTCGAATCAGAACCGACGTTCAGCCGGTCCCCAAAATTAGCAATATTCCCACCGTCCGATACCAATTTGACGATCGACGTGCCGCTGACGTCCGTGTCCATTCATCACCTTCGGCGGCGTTATTAAATTTTTACTTTTCACCCGACGACGTGGGGGTGCGTGTGTCGTACAAAAGCATTTCGATTCATGCCGTTATCGATGAGGAGGGGGTCGACTTCGCGGTCCTCGATAGGGGATGACGTCCAGTGACAGGCGATGATCCGTTCCGGACGGACGGGAGGAGGACGAATTCCAGATTTATGGGGGGCTTTCATTTTATTTCCTTCCTGTCCGCCTATCGCGTTACGACCACCCGACTGGGACGCACGACGACTTTTGCGGCAGGTTTTGTTCAAATCGTGAAAAGATGGATGTTGACGCTAACGTCAACATTATTTTAGGAAATTTTTAGAGTTATAATTTATTGCGAACTAATTCAGAGAGCCTCTTACATCATTTAATAAAAACACGCTTTGTTTTACGAAACGAAGCATGACACTGACCCAGTAATAAGGTCAATTGTGTACCACTATGGTGCAGAATGTACCTTGGAAGATAACATTCAACAAAAATTAACAACGTTATCAAATAATTGGAACCAAAGGGTAACGTAACTCATAATGACTGTGCATAAAAGCTCGTGAATTTTTGGTAATAAATTAGTATACCTAGTATGCTCAAAACGACAGTGTGTTGTGGTCTTGCCCAACTTCATCCTAACCTACAAGCTCTCACGTTACTGTAACCGAAGGAAAACACCAAGTCTTAACCAACTGCTTTATATAAAGATGAGCGACCGGTTTCGGCTTCTTAGAAGCCATCCTCAGGCTCGCAAGCAAGTACTGCTTTATTTAAAGATGAGCGACCGGTTTCGGCTTCATAGAAGCCATCCTCAGGCTCGCAGAAAATCTCAGGCATCTTGTAGAAATGTACAACGTGGGCTCGACTGGCTAGCTTCAACGACCGAAGGTCAACCTTCGGTCTCTCACGTTACGCCCTGAGAGCTCTACGAGAGCTTCAAGATGCGACAACTTCTAACTCCAAGAATTTTAACGCCGAAGAGCACGTTACGCCCTCTCTCCACTCTACTAGAACTTCAACTTCAAGAACTTCAAGAGATCACGGCACGCCCTGATCTCCAACCTATGATACCGTGTTCAGCCTTACAACCTGGAGACAAGATTCATCTCCGCAGCCACCCAAGAGCTGCGAGAGAGATTCCATACAGTCCACTCTCTACAGAGATCACTTCACACTTTCGTTCAATGGAGGTGACATTTTCTGGGTACACACGAATTCAAGCTCAGATCAAGCGTAAATTTCGAGATGAGAAATTTATGAAAACGCTTGACAATTCACAATTCACACAACGTCATGCTTGAAACTGAAGGGGCACTTTAAGTGGGAAATTAAACGCAAAGTGCAACTAAACCATTCCTTCACTTTCTTAAGTTCCACATAACGTTCATTTAACTTAAGTCGTACATCAACTTCTGCTTATGATTATGGATGGTTTAACGAGACTATATCTTCAAAACAATAAATACTCAATAGGAAAAGTTACTGACCAAAATGTAAATAAACTAAGAGCCAATTTCCAATTATTTTCTCATATGAGGTACCCATATAATAAGAGGAAGTACTATTGTAATCGTGCTGATTTTTGGAATTTGAGATATTGGCATTTCTGGACGTTTTGAGGGCCCCTGAGTTCGAAAAACATGTTTTTGGAAATATGTATGTGTGTGTGTATGTGGCTAACGTTTTCTCAGAAACTATAAATAGTGGAAAGTTGAAATTATGAATTTAGGTTGGGTCCCCTGAAAACTCGATACCACATAAATTTCATCAGAATCAGTTAAGGGCAAAGGGCATTTTACTCGAAATTTTTAAGTTTTTTAAGGTTCCTTTGGATTGTCTCAAAGACTGGTTAAACGTTTTTCTTTAAACTTTGTACATTTACTTTGCTATTTAATTCTTGTTGATTGCAGTTATAGTTATCTTCTATATATTAGATGTAGTTATCAGTTATCTTGACTGATCTTCTGCGGAGGGCGCTCCTTAATAATATTAATGATCTTATCTAAAATAGCCCTAAAGGGCACTTCCTTAAGTACATCGGTTTGTAGAGTAATTATTCATTCTAACTGGTTAATCTCATCAAGTATTCTTTATTGCAGGAACATTTTTATTGTTTTTCAAATTATATGGTTCTTTATATCTCACTTTTTGACTATATTTCTAGCTTTTTCATCGTAGAAACATTTCTGCTATTTTTCATATAGTAGTGTATTTTATATCCCATTGAACATTATTTTTATTAAAAATATTTTGGCGTAAAATTTAAGTTTGATGTAAAAAAAATATTTTCCTGTAACAATTATAAAAGATCTAGATGCTTTCTGCCGACCGTAGTAAAAATCAATATGTTCCCAAAAGGTCTCAGGACGAATATCGAAGCCTTTCGGAACCGGCAAGCCTTCTCGTCTTATTTAAAATCAGTATAACAAAATTTGCAGATTCTAGAAGAAAGATTTCAGGAATTTCCCTAATAATTTTGAACGAGCTCTATGTTTCCTAAAGACTTTCGTAAAAAACAGAAGGTTCTAAATGAACTCAGTACGAATCTACAAGTCTTTCAGAAATACCAAACATCTTCTTTACAGTAACGAACATAAGAAAATCCGGAGCTTCGAGAAATAATTGTTTCCAAAATTCTAAACGACCTAGTTGCTTTCTGATGACTGATTTTTTTGGAAACGTCAAGCTTTCCTATTTTATTTACAAACATAAGAAAATCTCAAGATTTTAGAAAGAAGATTTCGGAAGTTTCTAAGAATTTTAAATAAGATAGACATTTCTTGACAACACTGGAAAAAATATAGAAGATTCCAGTTAGCATCGGGTCATACCTACCTACAAACCAAAGAGGATAAGAAGAGTCTACAAAAAATATTCCAAAGGTGCTGATAAAAATTCTAAATGATCTAGATGATTCCCAATGACCCCAGTAAATATCTAGAAGCTTCTAAATGGTCTCGGAACGATTCTAAGTAAGTAATCTAGAAGCCTTTCGCAAACATCCAAGCTATCTCTAATCAGTTAGAAACAACACAAATTCTAGAGTCTTTAGAAATGGGATTCCAGAGATATTACAAGAAATATAAGAGTTTTAAGAAATAACTCACCTTGCAAACAGCTGCTACTCCCTTGTATATCTGCCCTTATCTGAAGTTCTATGCCATTGTCGACGAAAATACTCACCTGAAGATGCAATAAAAGAAATTGATCACCATCAAAGTGTTTATAAAATATAAGTTTCAATATTATATTATAAAACAATTTCATAATTAAACATATATATAAGGATTATTCTTATGTTCCGTCTCTGGTAGGAATGTGTTGAATAGATGAAAGTAACACGTTGTAGATCATCTATCGTAAATTGTCATACAAAGTCTAGTTAAAGATGTATACAAAAATTTCAAAAGTATTGCAAAATTGAAACCAGTCTCGACTGATTTTTGTAATAAAAGTCCCTTGGAGAAACTAATAGAAGAGTAGTATTAGAGCAGACAGTTTTTCCTCAAAAACAAAATGGAAATGCGGATATTTCGTATAAGTTTTCCACGCTTATAAAATAAATTGTTTGTTGCAAAATAGTTAAAAGAAACGTACCATTTGACAATGGCACGTCGGCATGATGGCAACTGCTTCCACCCTTGCCCTGCTACGTCACTGTCACCAACACCACTAATCACTATCTGAAACAATAATCAGGACATTATTCATAAATCACCTTACTATCAATGAAACATACAAAGGATGCTCTCAGGGCCAGATCAATCAAATGTGATTGTTCTCTTACGCAACACCTAATAAAACTAATAGTTTATCATAGTTTTGTATTACATAAAACAATATAGAGGAATGTAATGCTGTTATAAAATACTAGTTGTCTTTGGGGATTGTATCAAAGGAACAGTCACATTAGGGCCTTGTCCCACCATATAGCGTCGCGACAGCGTCGCTATAGCGACGCGATAGCGACGCGATGTTGCCACCGTGTTTAACCTATAGTTTCTATACACAGCATACCCACCAACGCTACACCAAACAAACACCCAAGCTACCGTGTTGCTGTCGCGTCGCTGTTGCTCCGCTTTGGTGGGACAAGGCCCTTAGTTTAATTACAAAAATACGAAGACGTCTAAATTAATCAAGTACATGTAATTAAAAATTATAAGTTAATATAAAATACATAAATCATTAATTATAAAAGTCACCAAAAAAAAAAAAAGAAAAGATTAACTCTTCCCGGGCATCGAAGAAACAATATATCCGAAAATTCGGCAAATTTTAAAGAAATTGCCAAAAAGGCGCGTCCCATAATCACTGATTAACGCGCAAAATTAAGTTTACGACGACCGAATAACGTTCGGACAAACGAGATAAACGTTTCACTTCGAGAGCAAGAAAAAGAAATTCGACAAAAAACCACGTCGTTGTTACACAACTTCTGATAAGAGAGGCAAGGATAGTTGAAAATCGACTAAATCGTATGAATTTACAGAATACAACTTCGTCGTTTTGTTCACAATACTAATAATTATGAATAGATAATTCATTAACGCTAGAAGAAAACATACATTAAAATAGAAGTAATCAATATTCAATTAACTAGTCAGATCAAACATACCTAATCAATCAAAACGAGTAAATCAGAAAAATCTCAAAATTTTAACATTGAATTAAAAAAATATAATCACCTTTACACTAATGTCAATTTCCAAACAGTCCCGCGCACTTCTATACCACTTCCTCAAAAAATTGGAGAAATTTTAAAGAAACAGCCAAAAAGGCACGTCCGATAATTGAAAACGACGCGAGTACCTACGATTCTCACGCACAAATGAACATAAGAATGGGACATCGGACCGTACCTTCAGTGAGTGTTCGTTACGAACGTGAGACAAAAAATTGCCTCCTCGTCTGCGAAAGAAAGGCGATAATAGGACAAAAATCGACGTGAAAGGTGTAGAAATAACTCCTGTTTGAACTCGAAGTAATATAAAACTTAGTTTCGCTCACAGTAAAATTACTTGAAATTAAATGCGATTGTGGAGGAAAAATATTGTTGATTAACACTACAAGAAAGTAGATTAACGCTCATGTAATTAAATCAGATAGATTGCTTAAAAATTAAACGTAGTTAGATGAGTTGTATAAATTTGAAGGAAAATGTAAGGTTGTCAATAAGCTATTTCAACCGGAAGAAAGGGTAGATTAAAATTGATATAATTACATTAAACAGTTTAGTGCTTTTGACGTAAGTAGTCCAAAAAATGGCAAAATTCCTGTAAAATTTTCCATTATAGTGCTGAACAGGTGGAACAGAATAGGTATTGAAATTCATGCACAATAAACTACCCAAATTCTAGTTAATTCGCTTAGATGTGTAATTTGGCTTAATTAATTACTTGTAGCTAATGCAATATTCATTACAAATATATAGAAGTAGGCACAAATATAATTATTTCCACGTTAAAACAAAGAATATTAGGATAACGTCTTTTCGGAATTTCTTTGCGAATCTATACCGGCTTTGTGGTGACAATATGGTGTCTTAAGTTCAAAAATATTATAGGCAACCATAATCTATACAGGAGACTTCATACATCACAGACCATTAATATAATTAGACCCGGTGTTCCCATTAGAAACTGATGTTTGTTTACATGCCAACATAGCCGATAGGCGCGGTGTAAAGGGGGAAGAAAATATGGCCGTCGTTGACGAATTTTGATAGCGTACAAAATAGCTATCCATAGGCGTATCAATAATAAGGGGCAAAAAGGAAACAAAATTAAGAAAATAATTTATTTATTCATTTAGATCAACGGGCAATGAAGCCCTTTACATGCTAGGTAACAAAGGTGCGAAATAAGAGACAAATGAGGTATAGAAGGACATAGATTATCAAAATCATCATGACAGAAATAATGCATACAATAAGTATAGTCCAAGACCCACCTTTCAGAAATTTGCTTTAGATTGACATAAGACTACATGAATACCTCGGCAATAATGTCTAGAATAAGGATTGACTTATCCTCCAAAGCGCAGAGGTCGGGAACATTGTTTCAAATGCAATAATTTAAAAAGAAATAAAAAAACGCGTTTTTCCCGAAATGTTTTGCTTCTAACTTTTTAAGTATTGAATTTAGAAGAAAGTTGAAGAGAGGAAAAAGTTGCAGAATCGCTTTCTACATAAAATGGCATAGGTTATAAATTCAAAAATTTATTAGTGGTTTTGCCAAATAGTAATAAACAAAAAAATCGGCCCAAATGTGTTTTTTAATTTATTATTTTAGGCACTTTAAAATGTAGTTAGGACTTCCATATCACAGGTAAAAAATCCTAAAATTGTAATAAAAGAATCCCGTAAATTTCGTTTCGATCGGTTTATTATATTTAGCACAATAATTTTGCAATCCAGAAAAATCGAAAAATATTGAAAATTTTTAAAATTGTTTAAATATTTTTTCCACTAATCGATTTTAATAAAACTCGCTGGGCCTATATAAGAGGGAACAGGTTTTCATGTGCTTTTGTAAGAATTGAAAAATATTTATTAGAACGGTCACAGTCATTGTTTAAAGTTGGTGTCGCTTTTTTTTACTTATAAACAAATAGATTATCTCGGCGAATTTTTTGTTCAATTAAACTCTGAAAATATAGCCGGAAAGTACTCGGAAAGGCGCTTCTTATTATACATAACAAGTTGCAATTTTGCTCATTAGCTTCTGAGACATAACTCCTCAAAGCAGTTTAGTGTTTAATAAAGTGGTTAATAATGGTTAATAAAATTATTATTTTTTCTCATATCTTAAGAAATAATTGTTTCTCACAGTAACCAGTATAATATTTTTGTGCAAATTTACATTAACAAGATTGAAATTTAAATTAAAAAAATGTCACGCTTACAATTTTGACAATTTCATAAATTTGATATTTCTACTAAACACAGTTACAGGGTAGACATTAATTACCTCGTTGTACTTTTAGGTTCAAAAACTTTATGCATAGGTAATGGAACAGCATCTCTCTTTAAATATCTAGCATTGTCGGTTGCACCTATTTTATACACAAAACCATCTTTATTGTAATGTTTTGAGCAAATATAGGACGATTTTGTTATGTTATCATTTTCGCTAAGTCCCAAAACAGAAATCCAAATATTTCTTTTAATTGGATCTACTGGAAACCTAAAATAATAACACTGATAGAACGCCACTGAGATGATACATAACGTCAAACAACGCCATTAATAAATCTCTTTATTTACCTTTGAAAAGACAATCCCGAGGCTTTCCCTGCTTCGCTATGAACGTTGCATATCTTGCACCTATTAACCATTGTTAAATGTTTTCTATTTATATCAAAATACACACACAAACCGCGTACAAACGAATTCTATCACGTGAAAGACTAGGACGCGATGTTGCCACTCATAACAAATGTCTATATTATTTTAGATTTACGTACAACTGACCAACCGCAAGCGAAGTAGGCTGGATCTATACGCAAATCGTAAGCGAGAATTCGTCATCTGCATTCATGCAACAGCGCAAGGAAACGCTTAGTATGTGCTAAGATCTTGGCAATACATTATTTTGTAAACAAACGGGTCTAGTTATATCATACATACTCTACATCGCTGTAGTTGAAATATCGCAATTACTATCGTTATGACTTCTTTGTAAGCTAAATGACTAAACATGACTAAATGGTCCTTTTGAAATATTTTTTCATTAAAATTTCGATTATTCGAATTACAATATTGAATTGCTTGGTTTAATTTGGGGAAGCCTGAAGATATGAACAATTAGTATTGCAATCTTAATGCTTAAAACTTCACACAGAACCAAGGGACGTTAGTGTACTAGACCAGAATCACCCTTTTTGGAACTTTAGTTCCTTTTGCCAGGGATTGGGGAGCGAGGGTGGTCGCGCCGCAAAAAATCTGACCGTTAAACGAAAAGCGTTACCGGAAAGCGTTACCTCGGCAGCGTTCGTAGCGGCTCGGAGGCGTTCGTAGTGGCTCCGTGGTGGGGGAGAGAGGGAGAGTGGGAGAGAGTGGAGGGGTGTGGGAGAGAGTGGAGGGGTGAGGGAGAGAGTGAGAGAGAGAGAGAGAGTGTATGTGTGTGTGTGTGTGAGAGAGAGAGAGAGAGAGAGAGAGAGAGAGAGAGCGTGAGAGAGAGAGAGGGAGAGAGCGTGAGAGAGAGAGAGGGAGAGAGTTAAATGGAATGCGTTATCGAGCCGAGCCACTACGAACGCTGCCGAGCCGCTCGCTATATATATATCTCTCTCTCTTTCTCTCTCTCGTTGAGTCGTTCGCTGTCTTTGTTTCAATGATCGAATGCACTGACTAGATCTGAATACTTAATATGTAGTTCGTACCAATCAACTTAATGATAAAATTTTTATAATTAATACTATTATATCGGGTGTTTTTTTTTAATTTCACCTCATAGTAGGCTGTGGATAGCGTTTGTGAATTAGGCATTCCAACGACCTGTCAAAAGTAAATCCAATATGGCCGTTGGAGGCAAACAACTTGGTTATGTCATCTGTGACTATTGATCGAAAAGTGTTCCATTTTATGTTTTTGAGAGTGAGTTAAGTTGTTTTTATATTTTTAAAGTGTACAGTACTGTTTTATCGAGCAAAGATGCTTTACATGTATTGTATGCATTAAAGATGCATACAATGCTTTCATTTGTGCTTTGCTGTAGTAACTATGGGTTAAAACTAAATATGAAACGATATCAATATTGGCATGCATGTTGGTGACAGGTGACAGGCGGAACTCCGTGAATAGAATAGTCCAAATCTTCAACTTTCAATGTAAATGGATCTACATTATTGTTTAACTTCAGCTTCTTTAGATAACTGCAATAAAAATATATATATATATATATATATATATATATATAGAAATGCAAACACAAAACTTTAGTAAGTATTTTCGAGCTTACCGTTCGCCAACATGGCGATTTTCCAACAATAATGTCTTTAAATATTCACTCTGCATCTTAAAAAGAATATAAGCACTAATAAAACCGATAAAATTTTCTAAAAATCACATTTTCACCAACAAACAACACAACCCTGAACACTCTCTTATGGCGCTGTCAAACTGTCAAACTTTGTTTGCCCCCAGCCGCCATATTGGACATCACGTGGTTTGGAATGCCTAATGCGCCTTACTGAAGAATGTCAGAATTGACATAACCTCACTTTTTTAATAAAAATTGAAACTTCTCCAATCGGTTAATAGTGTCTTGAAAAAGACAGCTCACTCATCTACGCCTAATTAATAAAGCCACGCTGTCTTTTTCAAGACACTAGTAACCGATTCAAGCAGTTTAAATTTTTATTAAAAAAGTGAGGTTATGTCAATTTTTTGACATTTTTTAGTAAGGCGCATTCACAAACACTATCCACAGCCTACTATGAGGTGAAATTAAAAAAAAAACACTCGATATGTTTTTGTTAAATGAAGATTCATCCAGAGTAAAATAAATTTTTATATTTATATGTGTGTATATATTTATTGATTCAACACATTGGGAACGATATTCCATTGCCTTACTTATGCTGTGTATTATATGCCCGTCTTACTGTCGCTGTTTCACGTTAAACATTACAGTTTTATTAAGAAATAATTTAAAAAAATGGTTATTAATTAAAAGGAACTAAAGTTCCTAACTCGTGTCCCGCGACACGTTTTTCAATAGTCGTGAGGTTGTGAAGCCTGCTAGATATTCATTGACGTTTAGCTAAGGGTAAAAAGGTGTGAAACTATTGGTGTATTAAGTGTCTAACAAATAAACAAACATTTACCAACATTTATTTTATTAAAACATACGACAAGGTTTTTGGCATGTTTATTTATATGCCTGTTTTACAATTTTTGAAAAAAAATTCCTTGGTTTTGTGAATATCTTTCGCACCTCTTCAGACAAACCTTTTATATTGCCCACCATTAGACTTCTAACCTGGAATTATTGTACAAAGTTGTTCATCGAAATGCACATGATGTCTAGCGGAAGTCACATCGCATGATCGATCAATTTAATTTATTCAGTCAGTCGCACTGTTAATTATCACATCGAGCGTACGTTACTGATTGATTGGTAAGATCGCAGAATCAATTGAAATTGACAATTTGGTCGAATAGCCGAAAATGTATTTTGGTTGCTATCCTCTTTGCGGATTGGTATCACCGAGAAAGATAAAGTTATTATATGTTAGGGAAATTTTCCAAATTAGTGTTTTAGGAATATGGTATATGTATCCTTACCCTACCAATTGTAGTGTCCTGGTGATGTCCAATACTTGGAGTGAAACGTTGGCATTTACAAAGTTTCTGATTTGATTGTCTCAGGGAATTTTTGAGGACACGCTTGGATTTCTTTTTATAATCCAAATTGGAGAGTCTTTCAAAAAGTGAAACCAACCGGAAAAACTGATAAGCCGAACTCTTCAAAAATTGACTGAGACAATTGGACCTCAAGTACCCTAAATTAATAAACTGAATGTCACATTTTCCTTTTGCTTTGCCCTTCATCATATATTTACATTTCGAAATTATATTACAGCAGCGAACTCGTAAAGCATTTGACTTACATTAGCATTTATTACCGTTGATTCCTACAGAGCAGACGGATTTAATCAAAAAAATGCAAATTTCGCCAATCCCTATCGGGATTATCATGAAATAATTGAAGCGCATTAATTTTCTTCGAATCAACAGTTCTGCTGCAAACAATAAGGTTTGTGTATAATCGCCGTAATGGTTTATTGTGAAAACGGTGGAAAATGCTTGTTACACCAAAAGTAAATCTACGTTATATTGTGAATTTGTCAATTTGTTTGTTGTGGGTTTGGGATAAGTTTTGGAAGCATAGCTTTTAGGCCGTGAGCCGAGTCCAAAAAAGTGTCTCATAGGAAACCACTTCAAATTTTAAACATAGATTGCCCTTCACACGAATGACCAGAATGTACAAGTCTGGCAGCTTTGCAGTGGGGCGTTTAATGGGAACATAGTGTCAAAGTCACCCTAATTTGAGGGTCCTAAAGTGCGATAAGAAACCAAATAAAATTTAATAGGTTGGTTTGTTCGTGATGCACGTTTCACGAAATAAATAATGCCAGACATATAGGGTGGGGCGTTCACCCCGCCAGACATCCCCAAACAGAGCAATTTTACCGACCCCCTTTGACTGATAGGAAACCGGCTCATCTTTTCAGCATAGCTAGATTTTGTAATGAATTACACAAAAATAAACATGCCAGACACATAGGGTGGGCCCTTCGGTATGCCAGACACCCCTAAAGTGCGCCATTGACCGACTTCGGTAGAATCATAGGAAACTGTCTGGCACTTACACATTGTATTCATTATGATATAGAAGTACCGTACGATGAATGCCAGACACGTAGGGTGGGCCCTTCGGTATGCCAGACAGCCCTAAAGTGCATCATTTACCAACTTCGGTAGAATCATAGGAAACCACTTCAAATTTTAAACATGGATTGCCCTTCAGGCGAATAACCAAAATGTGCAAGTCTGGCTGCTTTGAAGTGGGGCGTTCAATAGGAGTGTAGTGTCAAGTCACCCCAAATTGAGGTCCCAAAGTGCGATAAGAAACCAAATAAAATGTAATTGGTTGGTTTGTTCGCGATGCACAATTCACTAAAAAATTTATGCCAGACACATTGGGTGGAGCGTTCACCCCACCAGACATCCCCAAACAGAGCAATTTTAGCGACCCCCTTTGACTGATAGGAAACCGGCTCATCTTTTCAGCATAGTTTGATTTTTAAATGTAATACATAAAAACAAACATGCCAGACACGTAGGGTGGGCCCTAGGGTATGCCAGACAGCCCCAAAGGGCACCATTTACCGACTTCGGTAGAATCGTAGTAGGTATACCCGTGTTTTTCTTAACTGACACCTCGGTTTGGAAGAGTTCTATTCTACTGTATAAATGCCAGGCAGGTAGGTACCTTAAGGCTATTTTATTTAGGAGAATATCTGAATTTTTTTTGTTGTATGGCATTTTATATTCTAAAAAGGACATAAATGCATTTTGACATTGGCTAAATATATAAAAAATAAATTACAAATGAAATGCTTAATGCATATTTTAAAATTTGCCGCTTTAATCATAAGTACATCATAAATAAGTATCGAACTGAAGGTGAGCATAGCGGAGCATTTTTAACCAATTTTCTGGGTTGCTTTTGAACCGGACATTCCTTCATAAGAATGTAAACATCATGTCGGCACTGCTTTATGATGCTACACCGTTTGTATGCGTGTGCCTATGTGTGGACACGTGTTTCTGCGGTTTGCAAGTCGCAAGGGAAAAGTTCATTTAGTCTACAATCTACATCGTAATCTATGGAAAAGCAGTTGTTATAATCACAAGACTAACTAACAATCAGAAGACCAACAGAAAGAGAGGTCCGATACGGTCCTCAATGGCCCTGAACGCACGTGCTTTGATATTTGCCGATTAGCGCCGTAAGCACCCGTTCCTCCAAGTTCCTCCAAAGTCCGACCGACAACCTACCTGAATATCGGACCTCTCTTTCTGTTGGTCTTCTGATTGTTAGTTATTCTTGTGTTATAATGTCGAACCAAGAACAGTTTTGTGTATTTTGTAGAAGTGGGAAAAACAAAACACGAAATTATTTAAAGACAATACACTGTCAAAATGTATGGCAGATTTAAAAATTCGTATAGCCAAGGGCCCACCCTACGTGTCTGGCATTCATCGTACGGTATTTTCATATCATAATGAATACAATGTGTAAGTGCCAGACAGTTTCCTATGATTCTACCGAAGTCGGTAAATGGCGCATTTTAGGGCTGTCTGGCATACCCAAGGGCCCACCCTACGTGTCTGGCAATCATCGTACGGTACTTCTATATCATAATGAATACAATGTGTAAGTGCCAGACAGTTTCCTATGATTCTACCGAAGTCGGTCAATGGCGCACTTTAGGGGTGTCTGGCATACCGAAGGGCCCACCCTATGTGTCTGGCATGTTTATTTTTGTGTAATTCATTACAAAATCTAGCTATGCTGAAAAGATGAGCCGGTTTCCTATCAGTCAAAGGGGGTCGGTAAAATTGCTCTGTTTGGGGATGTCTGGCGGGGTGAACGCCCCACCCAATGTGTCTGGCATTATTTTTTTGGTGAATTGTGCATCACGATCAAACCAACCCATTAAATTTTATTTGGTTTCTTATCGCACTTTGGGACCCTCAATTTGGGGTGACTTTGACACTTCGCCCCCATTAAACGCCCCACTGCAAAGCTGCCAGACTTGTACATTCTGGTCATTCGTGTGAAGGGCAATCTATGTTTAAAATTTGAAGTGGTTTCCTATGAGACACTTTTTTGGACTCGGCTCACGGCCTATTTCGTATGGCGGGTTTCGCTCGAAGCGCTGAATCGGTGAGAGGTGTAAACGCCGAAAAACCGTCACGATCGCAACGGCCAATTATCGCGCCGCGCTAACTGTTTAGTAGCAACCGTGTTACAATTGTGTTTTTTTTTGTATTGGTTGCCTGCTCCATGGTGACGCTAGCTACCAATCGTTTGTACCGCGATCGGCGCGATCCAAACAATCGAAGGCGACCGTCACTTGTCTGTCCGTCATTGGCGTCATTGCATTGCGCATTCACTACTTAATCCTATAAATCCCCGCAATAAAGCCCCGGCGGTCTGCTCACAATTCGATCGACGTTCGACATAAGGAAGGGACGCTATCACACATTGCCAACCAGCAATTTGGAGACAGTATAAATACGTGCTTCCTTTTGGAAGCATAAAAATTTGGTTGCCGAACAACCGTACGACCCGGACGGCCAATTATCACGCGGCGCTAGCTGTTTGTTGACAACAATTGTTTTTGTATTGTCGGTTGCCTGCTCCTTGGTGACGCTAGCAATCAATCGTTTTGGACGCAAAATGCTTTAACTGTACAATAACAAAAATTATGTCAACACAATCAGCGTCTACAGAAGAACCTACCTGAGTAAGGCAATTACTTTATTTCGTCTATCAACCGAGATATTTCATTATAAAATTTGATCTTAAACGTAAAAACAGACAGACATCTTGGATTGAGATCTACACGGAACGAGAAAATCTTTCACGGAAACGTTTCTGGGCCTACGACTACGGTGCGGAAGGTTAGGTGTGGCTTATTTATCGCATATTGCTTTTCATACGGTTTCTGTCTTATTTTACAGCTTAAACAAATAGGCACGTTATATGAAGGTATCCTTATTATTCGAACAGTAGTCGTTATGATATTTTGATTTAGTGACAACACTAGTAAATTAGATATAAAATTAATTTGAATATTATCATACTATTTAATTTTCAACAATTGTACAAGTCACTCAGTTTTCATTAGAATTCAATACCATAACTGACAATCAAAAATTTACAGACAGATTAAAATTCGATATATTCTAAGTGTATTTATTATTCGTAATCCAAGACTGAAACACCTTAAGTTTAAACATTAGAATCAATAAGTCATGACATTAAATAAAACTTACATTGTAATGAAAATAGTTAAATGATGCTTAGTATTTAAATTAAATAGAATTAGGAAGTATTAAACTGTTTTAAGACTAGTTAGGATCTGAAATGTGCGTAGTAGACCCGGTTTCATTGTATTCAAATTCGATATTTTTATTAACACATTTTGTTAATATTTGTTAAATATTTGAAAATTGCAACACTAATTTAAATCATAGTGTACTTTATGTTTATGTTTACTCAATAAAGAGTAATTTAATTTAGTATTGAACTAATTGAAGGAGCAAGTTGAAGAAGATGTTAATTATCGACTTACTAGTTTGTTTCCAAAATGAAGTAGTAAAATTACAAGTTGTATGGAAAGTGACCTTAAAAAATTGCTGGGAATCGAGTAAAAACTTCAAAGTTAGCTGAACGTTTGTAGAAAATTTTAGAAATGAAGATATCCTAAAAAAATTTTGTTAGTGGTATTTTCGGGATGCAGAATCATTTTTATTAAGAAATTGAGAAAATTCTACATAAATTTATGTTGGAAAAATTGTTGTTTGGTAGATCTCGTCTCTGAAAAAAAAGTCGTTTTGTCGAACTGATGAATATTTGAACAGTGCGCTACTTTCGGGACCTAAAGCACTTTTGTTTAATTGCAGTTCCAGGCCCAGTATTAATATAAGTATGTACTATGAAAAATATTACTAGACAGTATTGCTAGGCAGAAGCTGGAATGCTGAGAACAGCTGTTAAACGTTAGAGGAGAAGTAGACTTATGTGTGTAATTCTTACTTAAAAATTATATAAAAGTCCAATATAGGACTTAGTGGAAAACCGTAACAACTGGTTGGATCGATATAACAGATTTGAACAGTTTGGTAGTTGCTGTCTAAGGCTGCTAAAATTTTTTACAGTAATATTAATGGTCGGGTGCGACTAGCACCAAGCCGATTAGAGAGGTAAAGGGATTAAACGACAAGAAGAGACCGACCGGCCACCGGTTCGTTTACCTGTTTGTACGAAACTTTAAAAAAATTAGTTCACTGTAATAAAGAAAAGAAGAAGTCCATGGTGCTTAAAGGCGCAGTGGCGACAAACGTAAAAAACCTTAAAGTCTCTCCAGCCAAAGGAAATAATGTAAAATAAAGTAATGTGGAAATTACTGTAATAATGTACAAATATTTAATTATGATTTACATAAAAATATTTTTTTTAAATCGTCGTGGTGCTTAAAGGCGCAGTGGCGACAAACGTAAAAAACCTTAAAGTCTCTCCAGCCAAAGGAAATAATGTAAAATAAAGTAATGTGGAAATTACTGTAATAATGTACAAATATTTAATTATGATTTACATAAAAATATTTTTTTTAAATCGTCGTGTTTTCTCCTACATTTTTATATCAAACTCGATGTATTTCAAAAGCAATACATTGTTTTTGGTTTATTTATTTATTTTTTATTATCTCACTTTTGACAAGGCCTACATGGGCCGCCAGGAGTTTAGCTTGTTCGAGGTTTAAGGTTGAAAACTGTCGGTCGGTCCCTTCTTAGCGTTTAATCCCTGTACCTCTCTAATCGGCTTGGTGCTATTCGACCACCCCCATATTAATAAGGATGGAACATTATTTTGAAAAATTGAGAAAGAGTAATTGCAAAAGTTTTCCAGTTATCTATTACGAGCAAACTGTTCCGATTACTTTTTTCAAAAAACGTATGTTTTATCTCATCGGGGATATATCAACCTTCGTTCGTCGATTACATAAATCCCTTCCGCTACCGTACATCATAAATATCCCTATCGGCCGATTGATGTAACGAATTCCTCGAGCAGTATTTTGTTGCGACGTGGATGACAGTATCAATAATACTAAAAATGAATAGAGATGCGCCCCACCTACCTAGATATTTTCCGCGTAGAATAATTCATTTCTTGTGGCAGGTTGTCTGGAGTCTCTGGAGATCTCTTTCTCAGCGTGTACGCGGCCGACGGAAAAAATTGTTCGGCGTGAGTTGGGAAAAGCGCTTTCCGATTTCGCCATTTCGCAGAACAAATCCAATGAATACAAAATTTCCGTTGAAATACGGAGAAATTCCCTGTCACTTGGCGGGAATTGGATGAAATTTGGGTGCGAGCAAATAAAACCACAAATTAGCATTTTCAAACGCAACACACAATATGGGGCAACGGTATATTGTGAAATTTGTCGGCGAGAAGGGACCCGACGCCACGAACAACGTAGATATAAAGAAAATTCCATCGTTCGGCAGGTCGTTTCAAACATGTGGCGTGATAATACAATGCCGCCTTTCCTCCGGGGACCGCTTCGTTTTCTCCTTCTTCCCTTGGATTACGGCGAGGGATTGATATTTTTATTAAAAAAACCTAACGAGCCTTACCCACTTAACTTTATTAAGCGCCATCGATGGTTTCGCCATGTACAAATACAAGAGATAATATCTCCGTATCGACGATTGCTCGAATAGCTACACCATCCCGGCAGAAATACCAAATTGATCCCAAAAAATGATTCCGCCAAGTGAACGTTGAAAATTACTCGCCTGCCGCGTATACTGCCCCTTTCCCGATCATTTTAACTGTCGAAAACAACGATCCACTTCCAATTAATACGTTATGTGTACAACTCATATGATGCCATGGAGTTAACAAGAAGAATGTGCTTTAATGAATTGTTTGTTTAGAAAATTTCCATTGAATTTTTTGGAAATGTCCTCACTTTCTCATACAGCTGATCTACCAATGATTTCTACCTTATTTTTCCAACTTTGGAAATAAGTTATTTCTTTCCATTCTTCTGTTGTTTTATTTTCCTATCCTAATCACGTAACTTTCCCATCTAATCTGAAGTTCAACTTTTGATTTCCTTCCCCTCTTTAGCCCACATGGAGGTTCCAACTAGTACTTTCTGTCTACCTTATTGTCGCTTCTGCCGGCGGTTGACCGGCGAGTTCAGTTTTGTTGTACGAATACAGCGTGCCTCGTAATGTGTGTATACAGGTCTTCCCTATTGTTTCAAAATTGTGAAAGTTGTGAATTGAAAACACTCGGAAATCTTCATTTACTCGCTTGAAAACAATTAGAGAAAGCAAGTCATAAGACAGTTGCCAATTTATTTGATGATAGTATTAGTAAGTCTTATTTGCTTATTCCTATGTTCATACTAATTTCATAATAATTTATAATAATTTCCAAAAAAATTAATCAATTGATTTTCACAACAAATGGTTTAATTTTCGATGATAATGATCAACACATTACTGGCAACAGTATAAGTGAGATTTCAATATAATGGAAAATTGTGTCTTAGACCTTCTTCTAAATAAAGCCTTTGCATTAATAAAACCTTTCTCAAAAGATATATTAATGATCTTATATTAGCCGTGCCCAAAAATAAAATTACAATACCTATAGGTCTTCATCGGGGTCAGATGGAGTGCCACGAACTATTAGACATCGAATTGGAGGTCCCTGGCGATCACTAGAAGCGGATGACTAATATGAAGACGCGAATTTGACACGTATTTTTATCTTATTTGACTGAATAACGAGTTTGATCCCAGATCTCAAATATTGACGTATAGGTGTTCATCGGGGTCAGATGGAGTGCCACGTACTATTAGACATAAAATTGGAGGTCCCTGGCGATCACTAGAAGCGGCTGACTAATATGAAGACGCAAATTTGACACGTATTTTTAGCTTATTTGACTGAATAACGAGTTTGATCTCAGATCTCTAATATTGACGTATAGGTGTTCATCGGGGTCAGATGGAGTGCCACGTACTATTAGACATCGAATTGGAGGTCCCTGTAGATCACTAGATGCGGCTGACTAATAGGAAGACGCGAATTTGACACGTATTTTTAGCTCATTTGACTGAATAACGAGTTTGATCCCAGATCTTTAATATTGACGTATAGGTGTTCATCGAGATTAGATGGAGTGCCACGTACTATTAGACATGAAATTGGAGTTCCCTGGCGATCACTAGAAGCGGCTGACTAATATGAAGACGCGAATTTGACACGTATTTTTAGCTCATTTGACTGAATAACGAGTTTGATCCCAGATCTCAAATATTGACGTATAGGTGTTCATCGGGGTCAGATGGAGTGCCACGTACTATTAGACATAAAATTGGAGGTCCCTGTAGATCACTAGATGCGGCTGACTAATAGGAAGACGCGAATTTGACACGTATTTTTAGCTCATTTGACTGAATAACGAGTTTGATCCCAGATCTTTAATATTGACGTATAGGTGTTCATCGAGATTAGATGGAGTGCCACGTACTATTAGACATGAAATTGGAGTTCCCTGGCGATCACTAGAAGCGGCTGACTAATATGAAGACGCGAATTTGACACGTATTTTTAGCTCATTTGACTGAATAACGAGTTTGATCCCAGATCTCAAATATTGACGTATAGGTGTTCATCGGGGTCAGATGGAGTGCCACGTACTATTAGACATAAAATTGGAGGTCCCTGGCGATCACTAGAAGCGGCTGACTAATATGAAGACGCGAATTTGACACGTATTTTTAGCTCATTTGACTGAATAACGAGTTTGATCCCAGATCTCAAATATTGACGTATAGGTGTTCATCGGGGTCAGATGGAGTGCCACGTACTATTAGACATAAAATTGGAGGTCCCTGGCGATCACTAGAAGCGGCTGACTAATATGAAGACGCAAATTTGACACGTATTTTTAGCTTATTTGACTGAATAACGAGTTTGATCTCAGATCTCTAATATTGACGTATAGGTGTTCATCGGGGTCAGATGGAGTGCCACGTACTATTAGACATCGAATTGGAGGTCCCTGGCGATCACTAGATGCGGCTGACTAATATGAAGACGCGAATTTGACACGTATTTTTAGCTCATTTGACTGAATAACGAGTTTGATCCCAGATCTCAAATATTGACGTATAGGTGCTCATCGGGGTCAGATGGAGTGCCACGTACTATTAGACATGAAATTGGAGGTCCATGGCGATCACTAGTAGCGGCTGACTAATAGAAAGACGCAAATTTGACACGTATTTTTAGCTCATTTGACTGAATAACGAGTTTGATCCCAGATCTCAAATATTGACGTATAGGTGTTCATCGGGGTCAGATGGAGTGCCACGTACTATTAGACATAAAACTGGAGGTCCCTGGCGATCACTAGAAGCGGCTGACTAATATGAATACGCAAATTTGACACGTATTTTTAGCTCATTTGACTGAATAACGAGTTTGATCCCAGATCTCAAATATTGACGTATAGGTGCTCATCGGGGTCAGATGGAGTGCCACGTACTATTAGACATGAAATTGGAGGTCCATGGCGATCACTAGTAGCGGCTGACTAATAGAAAGACGCAAAATTGACACGTATTTTTAGCTCATTTGACTGAATAACGAGTTTGATCCCAGATCTCAAATATTGACGTATAGGTGTTCATCGGGGTCAGATGGAGTGCCACGTACTATTAGACATAAAACTGGAGGTCCCTGGCGATCACTAGAAGCGGCTGACTAATATGAATACGCAAATTTGACACGTATTTTTAGCTTATTTGACTGAATAACGAGTTTGATCTCAGATCTCTAATATTGACGTGTAGGTGTTCATCGGGGTCAAATGGAGTGCCACGTACTATTAGACATGAAATTGGAGTTCCCTGGCGATCACTAGAAGCGGCTGACTAATAGGAAGACCCAAATTTGACACGGATTTTGAGCTTATTTGACTGAATAACGAGTTTGATCTCATATCTCTAATATTGACGTATAAGTGTTCATCGGGGTCAGATAGATTGCCACGTACTATTAGACATCGAATTGGAGGCCCTTTGCGATCACTAGAAGCGGCTGACTAATAGGAAGACGCGAATTTGACACGTATTTTTAGCTTATTTGACTGAATAACGAGTTTGATCTCAGATCTCTAATATTGACGTATAGGTGTTCATCGGGGTCAGATGGAGTGCCACGTACTATTAGACATCGAATTGGAGGCCCCTTGCGATCACTAGAAGCGGCTGACTAATAGGAAGACCCAAATTTGACACGGATTTTGAGCTTATTTGACTGAATAACGAGTTTGATCTCACATCTCTAATATTGACGTATAAGTGTTCATCGGGGTCAGATAGAGTGCCACGTACTATTAGACATAAAATTGGAGGTCCCTGGCGATCACTAGAAGCGGCTGACTAATAGGAAGACGCGAATTTGACACGTATTTTTAGCTTATTTGACAGAACAACGAGTTTGATCTCAGATTTCTAATATTGGCGTATAGGTATTCATCGAGGTCAGATGGAGTGCCACGTACTTATTAGACATGAAATTGGAGGTCCCTGGCGATCACTAAAAGCGGCTGACTAATAGGAAGACGCGAATTTGACACGTATTTTTAGCTCATTTGACTGAATAACGAGTTTGATCCCAGATCTTTAATATTGACGTATAGGTGTTCATCGGGGTCAGATGGAGTGCCACGTACTATTAGACATGAAATTGGAGGTCCCTGGCGATCACTAGAAGCGGATGACTAATAGGAAGACGCGAATTTGACACGTATTTTTAGCTTATTTGACTGAATAACGAGTTTGAACTCAGATCTCTAATATTGACGTATAGGTGTTCACCGGGGTCAGATGGAGTGCCACGTACTATTAGACATGAAATTGGAGGTCCCTGGCGATCACTAGAAGCGGCTGACTAATATGAAGACGCAAATTTGACACGTATTTTTAGCTTATTTGACTGAATAACGAGTTTGATCTCAGATCTCTAATATTGACGTATAGGTGTTCATCGGGGTCAGATGGAGTGCCACGTACTATTAGACATCGAATTGGAGGTCCCTGGCGATCACTAGTAACGGCTGACTAATAGGAAGACGCAAATTTGACACGTATTTTTAGCTCATTTGACTGAATAACGAGTTTGATCCCAGATCTCAAATATTGACGTATAGGTGTTCATCGGGGTCAGATGGAGTGCCACGTACCTACATGTATTTCACATAATTGATATACATGTGCTTTGCAACACATGTATAAAAAATTGATATAGAGGGTGTAAGTCCTATTTATAATTATATGTTTCACTTATGTGAACACAAAGTTATATTTATTTTTATCTTTATTAAAATTTTTGTGTTAGTTTTTTTTATTAAAAATCTATATAACCATCTAAATACATTCCAGTGTAAACTGTTTATTTTGTGTTAAATCTGTTCTTTACATTGTCATCGTGAATATGTTTATATGTACCTCCTTGTAAGATTTGAGAGCAGTTAACGTCACTTATTCGAAATGTTTCCCTGCAAGATCAATGATGATAGTTGATGCCTTATGTTCTGCTGCTTTAATTACTGCTTACACCAGTATCACTATTTAGTTAAGTACCTGCGTATGTATTTGCCCTACTACTTGTATTCAGTTTGACTGCATATCCAGAAGAGAGTTCATTGTATACCTACAATATAATCAAGATCAAGAAATACTGTTTAAGTTGCCAATCCCAAATTTTACTTTAAAATGGTAAAACTGGAACTACTTGACAGCTACTTCGACGTTTAACCGTGACAGCATTGACACTAGAGCGGCGATTCAAATTTTTATTATAAAAACATAAAAATGGTACTATTTACATTAGAACAGGATATTTTTACTGGCATGGCTTATTTCGGAGTGCAGTTCATGACCCCATTTCTAGATGGGAATACTCCTTGGAATCCACTTTGCACCACTTTTAAGAAATGTATCCTGAAGTTGTGATCACTATCGACGTTTTTAAACAAGACTGCATGCGTGTAGTTTAACGATATTTGAACACAGGCAATGTGAAGAAAGGAAAGCCACCTGTTAGACCCTCCGTACTCACTGAAAATGTGGTGCAAGACATCAGGGCTGCAACAAAGTCCTCGCAAATCGGTTAGGAAGCTTTCCCTCCAAACAGGTTTGATCCTTATCAAAAGTTCACCAATTTCCAATTATTCCTAATTTTCCGTATTCCGTTTCGTGACTTTACAGGTTCATCAAATGGAAGTTGTTCCACTGTGTTGAAGAGCAAATCGAAATACCACCCGTACAAATTTTCGATGGTCCAATTCCTAAATCCTCCTGACGGTTCACAAGGCGTCCTGTTCTGTGACTGGTTCGATCAGGAAATTAACAATGATGGCATCCTGGATAAAACCTTTTTTTCCGATGAAGCCTGGTTCCATCTCAATGGCTATGTTAATTCTCAAAATTACAGAATGTGGTCTGGTGAAAATCTACATGATGTTAGATTAACAACTTTACAACCTACTTAATTTGGTGTTTGGCTGGCTGTATCGCGACAGAGAGTAATTGTTCCTGTGTTTTTTAACTTCACAGTTAATTCTGGACGATACATTTAGCACAATCTCCAGCCATTCGTTGCCCAATTAACCGTAGAGGAGCGCGAAAATGCCTACTTTCAACAAGATTCGACACGAGCACATACGACTCGTCTCACAATGCAATATTTGCGGGATCTTTTTGGCCATCGAGTCATAAGTACGGGAATCTGGCCAAGTAGGTCACCACACCTGACACCTCTAGACTTTTGTTTCTTTGGGCACCTTAAAAACAAGGTGTTCAGTAATGTTCTACATACACGAGAAGAACTGGAAGCTGCCATTATCGTGGAAGTTGCAAATATTTCTCCTCAGGTGTCTTCGAGAGTCTAAAACGGAGAGTAAATTTATTATTAGAACATCATCATCATCATCATCATCCAGCCTGATGTTGAGTCCACTGCTGGACATAGGCCTCCATTAAACTGCTCCACTGGGATCTCTCTTGAGCTGTTCTCATCCAGTGTCCTCCAATCCTCTTTATATCGTCACTCCATCTTTCTGGTGGTCTAGCCCTGCTTCTTTTATCCTCTCTGGGTCTCCAATTTGTTATTCTTATGGTCCACCTGTCGTCCTTAAATCTCGCAACATGTCCCGCCCATTTCCACTTTAATGTTGTGATTCGCCGGGTTATGTCCTGTACCCCTGTCCTTCGTCGAATTTCGGTGTTTCTGATACGATCTTGGATCCCAATACCCAGCATAGCTCTCTCCATCTTTCTCTGGGCCACTTCCAATTTCTCCACAGTACCTTTTGTCAAGGTAAGCGTTTCGGCGCCATAAGTCATTACTGGCGGCACGCACTGATCGTATACTTTCCGTTTCAAGCTCATTGGAACGTCACTACCGAAAATATCTCTCAATCTTCCATATGCTGCCCATCCAAGACCAATCCTCCTCTGTAATTCCTTTGTTTGGTTGTCTCTATTTATTCTAATTTGGTGTCCCAGGTATTTGTATTCGTCGACTTTTTCGATGACTTTGCTGTATAGTAATATAGTCCCTCCCAGTACTAGGTTTGTCATGATTTTTGTTTTTTGCTGGTTTATGTAAAGGCCAACATTTTCAGTTGCCTGCTTCAGTTCGTTTATCATTAAACCGGCTTCTTTGAAGTTGTCTGTTATCAGCACTATATCGTCTGCAAATCGTCGATTATTTAGCATCTTCCCATCTATACTGATGCCTTTGTTTCCCCAATTCAGAGCCTTAAAAGCATATTCTAAAACAGTGTTGAATATTTTTGGGGACAGTGTATCGCCTTGTCTAACTCCTCTTTGTATGGGAAATTTTTTGTTCGCGTAATGGATTTTTACGCTCGCGGTCGAGTTGCTGTAAATATTGTGTATTAGACGGGTATATCTATAGTCTATGCGACACTGGCTAAGCGCCTTCAGGATTGCATTCATTTCAATGGTATCGAAAGCTTTTTGGAAGTCGACAAACACGAGCACCAATGGTCTATTGTATTCTAGGCTTTTCTCAATGAGTATCTTTAATGTGTAAAGATGGTCATTCGTTCCATAGCCTGATCGAAAGCCTGCCTGGTCTTATTTTCGTGAAAAGCTTATATAGATGGCATAGTAAGCTTATAGGCCTGTAATTTTCTAAATATGCTCTGTCGCCTTTTTTATGGATCAAGATCGTCAATATGTTGTTCCAGTTCTCGGGTAGGGAGGCATTGTCCAAGCATAGATTAAACAACTTTTTTGTTGCTTTTAGTAGGGTTTCTCCACCGAACTTTACTGCTTCCACAACTATTTGATTGTCGCTTGGAGCTTTATTATTTTTCATCTCTTTCAGCGATTGCTTAATTTCGTCCATTGTTATTTCGGGAATCTCTTCCGATCCTTGATTTATTACTCCAGTTTCTTTCCTTGTTTCTTCTGCTTCCACGTCCAGCTTATGTCGGTTTCTGTATAACTCAGTATAAAATTCTTCAACGACATGGAGCATTTCTTCCCTGTTAGTTGTTTCTCTGCCATGTTTGTTTTTAGCTTTAGGATTTCTTTCCTGTCGTTTGTTAGTTTTCTTTTTAAAAGAAAACTTTTTTCTTTTTTTTTTTATTAGAACATAATGGTGCTCAATTCGAGCAGTACCTTTAAATATTGAAGTTTCTTCTGGTGTCGTCTTTTAATCGTAAATAAAATTCACATAACCTAAAACATTTGTGTTTATTTAGGTGTCGCTGTCAGGCTGAGTGCAGATATTTTCGGTGCAGCGTAGCAAACCCTTAGGCAAAATAATCCTCCAGGTAGGATTGCCATCTTAAACAGTATTTCTTGATCACTCTAAATTTATATAGGTTACAGTATTTTGCTGGTTCTTTTTCAATTTAGTCATGACTAACCTTCTACTGTATATTTCATTTTATCAACTTTCTCATCGGATTTATTTTGCACGACCATGGAATTTTCCTCGTGTTTGGTTAGCGGTTAGCTTATTATTTTTTTAACGTGAATCTGCACGCATTCAAAGTGGACTTTAACAAAACTCGAGGACAGAGGAAATTTCACTCACAAAAGTAACAATCGCACGAAGTTCCCGGTTATATCATACACAACACCACAGGTTCATATTGCACAACTCGTCGATTCCCCTTGGGGTTAGTCGCAGTCTCGACCGAACACTGCCGAATTATTTTAATTTCGTCCGTGACATTTTTCCTTATCCGCCTCGGATTAAGCGCCCGCTTAATTATATTCCTCTCCCATATATCACAAGGGGGCCTCCTCTTTTTTCATTCGAGGGTGGAAATGTACCGCACTACGGAGAATTTCCTTCGGCGCTGCACGGCCTTCGCACGCTGCACGTGATGTTTTTTCCTTCGCTTTTTCCATAATTTTCTTCATTACTGCGGTAATCAGTCATCACGCCAACGCTTCGTTTTAATCGCCCGCCGATTCGATTCCGGTAAACCGGAAGGTCCGGATTCGTTGTCCGTCCCGTCATTGTTAAATGATTTTTTAATGCTCATTTCACGATTTGAGCACGGTTCATGTTGAAACGTGCCGCGTGCGATACGGGACGTGACGATCCCGGATCGCGTACGGTTATGTAATTTATGGCGTAACGAGTCGAAACCGGGCAGGTCTCGAATTTGCATTGCGTAGTTCTTGTCGGGAATTGGTGGAACATGGACATAATTGAATTTCATCGATTGTGAAAGTAGCAACAGGGATGATTAGTTTTGCACGGTTCGAGTGAGAGCGTTTGCTTTGCGACGCATCTATCTCTCTTCCACTACAGCGTCCGAGTGTAAGCTCTATTTGGCGATCGGCTCGGTTCGCAAGCGCGATGGAAAGGGTAGGCGACAGCAAGTTAGATAAAGTTATCTGAATATTTACTGTGCATACCATTGCTTATTACCATTACAATAACAATTGCGGCAATAAGTTAATTAATTCTTGCATCCTAAAAGTTTGATTGGTTATATAATCGCATATATTTGTTCTTGGATCATTAAAACAAAATAGCATCGGTCAACGTGTGCAGTAATACTAGGTTGTCATCAACTATAACGTGTTAAGACACGTTTCGTGGAAGTTTTCATCCAGATTTCCTTAGTTCGAATCTTTCTCGTCCTTGTGCGGCCGAGGTCGATTTACTCATGAATGATCCGAGGTCTCGGGAAACTTACCTGTTTCGTACTGGCGTACAACTTTAACTCGATCTTTCCCTGAAAGTTTTCGCCCCTGAAGTGAACTAATTTGATAAACGTTAGGGCCAGAGCTTGTTCCGATGAGTCGATAAACCTTCCCTTCCCGCCTCAAGCCTCCCTCCTCCCACTCACAGCTCCGGGACAATCGAATCTGTTTCAACCCTTTTATAAATCTGTACATATTGTCGTAAGGCGGCCCACTTTTTCCTCTGAAGTTTAATAAATCATAGTCAGGGACTCGGGAGACGTACTGCCAAGGAAGTCATCAATTTTCCCTTCCGAAGGATTGTCGCTTCGTTCGTTAAAAATTCCGAGCTTCGGGGAATCAGGCCGAGCATGAAATTCAGTGTGTTAACTGATCCATTATACCAACAGAACAAAGGGTTGAAAAATACGCTTCTCCTCGGGGCAACTTTAAATCAGATAGCCGGAGTGAGTTCAGGTAATTAAGACGAATTAAGTTAAATAATAAATCATTGCCGGGAGACATAGGACGGTAAGGTGAGGCGAAAAAATGATTTAAATGTATTCTGCACGGAAAGGAACGGGACGAGTCGTGATTGTGGAAATGTAAAATTTGGTTATATTAGCATTTATGATAAGTAAGCAAAAGAAGAAATGTCTCTACTAGCAATGTTGTTAAAAATACTTTTAAAAATGTATTTAAATACAAACGCAAATACTTTTTCCAAAATGTATTTACTTGTATTTTAAATACTTCTCTGGACAATGTATTTAAATACAAGTAACAAGTATTTCGTTTTTGTATCTAACAGTATTTAAAGTTGTAAATTATTCTTATGGAGCGTTCTTGATAATCCCCAATACAAAAATAAATCTTGATTAAATTGCCGACGTTTCGTTTAGTATTCTGAACATAATCATGGCTATGTCATCAAGATCAATTAAAAAAAAATGTCGATTAATTAAATTCGTGGAAAATGATGCCAAAAATTGTATATCCATTCCGTTGACCAAAGTATCGGAACGTGTTTGTGCAGCTCTTGGTATATCCAAGACTACTGTAACGGAAATTAAGATCTGAAATACGGAAAAAAACCTTCTTAATACTGAAAATGCTAAAACGGAAAATTATCCTAACAATTTCTCAATAAGGGAGAAATGGCTAAATGCGGAAACGATAGGAAAACGTGCAGTGTCTCATATTCGGTAATACGGTCTTTTACATTGGGAGAGAGCGAGAGAGCGAGCTGAAGATCGTGGTGAATTAATTAATTA
Organism: Cryptocephalus moraei; assembly: GCA_946251905.1. Classification (NCBI taxonomy): domain Eukaryota; kingdom Metazoa; phylum Arthropoda; class Insecta; order Coleoptera; family Chrysomelidae; genus Cryptocephalus; species Cryptocephalus moraei. The sequence continues at coordinate 14,491,265 of OX276465.1, read as the reverse complement.
CGTAACATATAACGGCAGAACGATCACAGTTACATATAATTCGGTCGGTGGTACGTTCACAATCGGACGGTGTCGGTCGGTCTAGATCTAACGGTCGGTAACGTTCACAATTGCATTTATCGGTCGGTAGTACGTTCACATTCGGACGATTACGTAACAAATAACGAATAATTCGGTCGGTTTAATTCTAACGGTCGGTACCGTTCACAATTACATGTATCGGTCGGTAGAACGGAAACGGATATCAGACGCAAAGGGAAAATACGGATAACGTACTGCTTGTCACAGACAAGTATTGGTTCTGACCTTGGATTAACTCAGGTACAGGACGGTTTGAGGTATTGGTAACCTCTTTTACTTCCAAAGCCGGGCTGTGTGCCCCTTGCTTCTTTTTCCCTCTTTTATTTTCCATCGTTTCCCTCTAGTGTTCTTTGTTCTTCTCATTTGTCCCTCTTGTATCATGCTGTTTCTCCTGTTCTTGTTCTTATTATGTCCTCTTCTGTTCCTTCCTTCTTATTCCTCTTCCTCCGATTGTAGTAGCGCTAGTCTTGGTCTCTTCACTTTTGACTTTTCCTCTTCGTCGTAGTCGATGGCCTTCCTTATTAGCGGGTTTTGGTGCGTCTCCATTCTTCTTAGTGTCTTCCTCGTCCTGTCCCTGATTTCCTTCTTGATGGTTTTCATTCCTAAGTCCCTTCGTAGTTGCTCGTTCCTCATATACCATGGTGCGTCCGTCATCCTCCTCATTGCCTGGTTCTGTATCACTTCTAGCTTCTTGATGTTGGTGTCCGCTGTTTGTCCCCATGCTGTTGTTCCGTATAATATGATTGGCTTGATGCTTGCTTCATAGATCCTCTTCTTTATTCTTAGTTGTAGCTTGCTTCCTCTTCCTATCATTGGTCCCAGTTGGTTTAGTCTCTGCTTTGCCTTCTTCGCTGTCTCCTCGATGTGTTTCCCCCATGTTAGTCTCTTGTCGATATGTATTCCTAGGTATTTGACGTCGTTGCTCCATTCGATTTCTTTGTCACTCACTTTGATTTTTATTTTCGGTCCTTTTATCTTCCTTCCTATGCATATCGCTTGGCTCTTCTCAGGGTTGATCCTTATCTTCCATTTCTTCGTCCACTCTTCCATCTTGTCAACTTCCCTCTGTAGATATTCCGCTGCTTTCGTTGGGTGTAGTGATGTCGCTGCCTTCGCCGTGTCGTCCGCGTAGATGTATGTCCTTGTGTGCCCTCCTAAGTCCTTCCTGGGTATGTCGCTCGTGTAGATGTTGTATAGTTCTGGTGCCAGTATAGATCCTTGTGGTGCTCCTGCTTCAATTGTCCTCGTAGTTGATGTTTCTTCTCCAATCTTTATCGTGAATGTCCTCTTCTTCAAGTATTCCTGTATCATCTGCGTGTGCGCCTTTCCGAATCCTAGTTGGTCCATCTTTGCTATCAGTCCGTTGTGCCATATCCTATCGAATGCTTTCTCCACGTCGAATAATATCATACACGTCGTCCTCTTCTCGTTGATGTCCTTGATCGCCTCCTCCATTAGGCGTACTACTTGGTCCTCCGTTGAATGTCCTTCTCTGAATCCGCATTGCTCGTCCGGGATGATGTCCAATCTTCTTTCTTCTTCCTTTATCCTCCAAGGTATGACTGTCTCCATGATTTTTCCTATGCTGCTCAGTAACGTGATGGGTCGGTAGTTTTGTGGTAGTTTCCTGTCCTTTCCTGGTTTCGGTATCATGATGACTTCTCCTAGCTTCCATTGCTCCGGGTAATATCGCCTCTTCATCGCCGCGTTGATGGTCCTTGCTATTCTTTCCATATATCCCTCTGGTAGTTCCTTCAGCATTCTGTTCGTTATCCTGTCGTGTCCTGGTGCCTTCCTTAGGTGCAGATTCTGGATGGATTCTGGACGGTTTGAGGGGGGAGGTTGCCTTATCTAAATTTAGTCTAGATGTTTAAGCGATAGTAGATTGAACAGTGCCTTATCGGCCGCCATCTATCTGAGATAGGTCTGATTTCGCGATTAACTCTACGGTGTGTGGTCTACCCTTAATTCTCAAAAAATGGGCTTCATTACAAGCTTAATTTCCGAAAAGTTGTACCGCTACTGATGAGAGCGAGCAGCATTTACAATATGCGCGAAGGATGATTCATATTCCCGTTTTTATGTGGTCCGACCTCTAGTAGTTGTGCCACAAGAATAATATTTCGAGATCCACTAGAAAGAAGTATTTTGATAATTTTGGTGCTTCGTCCTGTAACCATGCTACAAGATTTCAGTTTGCAGATTTTTCCTTAAACTCTTCGCGAACTTTAAGTAACTGGCCTATAAAGCGGATTGTAAATCAGGATTACGCCGTAGACGACGACGCGGAGTTGCATTACGTTTGCCTCGTTGAAGCCATTGTCTTCTCCGTCTTTTCCTTGGCTCCTGGGCAACTTTCCAGTAATTAATGAGTCCTCCGTCGAGGGGGCTGCTTTTGGCAAACTGCAACATATTTCAATCGGTCGCAGCGATCGACGCCCGGACCCGTGGAGGAGATTCTCATCCCGGAGATTTATGTACCGCCAGCGACTTGCATTGTCGCGGATTTTTCAGACGCGAAGAAGGAAAATTAATTTACGTCCGGTAGCCTTGGGAAACGTCGAGAGGTATTAAATGGGAATTTTCGAGATTCTTTGTACTCGCCCATCCGAACGACGGGGCGGCGTAGCTTTAATATGCGTTCCTCTGTTTGAAGTCGGGAGATTTCTTTTTCTGTATCATTTTAAACGAACACAAAAATTCAATAAAACCCACCCACGTCGCTTTAATTATGAGGAACGTAATATACGAGTGGAAACAAGGAAGAATGCAGTAATTAAGGTATATTTAAACTAACGCTGCTTTTGTTAAATTCCATGTGAATATCGTTTACCTGGAACGTATACCTGTATGCCATAAACATGTAGTGTTAATGTAAAATCGCATCAATCACCTTTTTAAATTGTGTTCATTCCCGATTTACGGAAAAAATCGAGAGGCAGTTAATAAATGGGGGAAAGTATGAAATCACAATTTCCAGTTTATCGAGCTTTATGAGAGATTAACATCACACATGAAGCTCATAATAGTTACCACAGCAAAATTACAAATCACAATCTCAAACTAAACTTTTCTTTCACATTATACAGAAATATGCATTGTGGATCAGATTTTTGATCCCGGCCGGTCCAACTGGTTATTTTAGACACATTCTTATGACATGTGTGAAGCTAAATATTAATCTTAAACCTTACATGAATTGCTGAGCAGGATAATTGTCTTCATTGAATAATAAATGAAAGCAGTCGACCTTTTACACGATTTATATCACCCATCATAATGTTTTGGTCGAAATAGTAACATAACCTATTATTACTGCACTCGTTGACCGATACAAGAACAAGTATATGAGATTATATAGCTAATCTTACTCTTAGAATGCAAGAATTTAATATCTAATTGCCGCCATTGTTATTGTAACATTAATAAACAATGTTACGCACAGTAAATGTTCAGATAACTTTATAAGTAATAGTGTGCTGACTGCTGTCGCGTCGTCCAGTACAATTAGAACGCGCGTAGCGCGTACCCCTTCGTCCCCTTCCGTCGCGCTCGCGAACCGAGCCGATCGCCAAATCGAGCTTTCACTCGGACGCTGTCGCGTAAAAGAGATAGATGCGTCGGAAGGAAACCGTCAAGGCCGATCTCTGTCAATTGTTGTCGCTCTCACTCTAACTCGCACGCATGGGTCGGGCGTAACGTTACAATGTTTCGTGAACCGGCAGGTAGCCGCCACATCGATTTATAAGACGTATATCACGTCAACAGTCAGACTCAGTCAACACAATCTGTTTTTTTGCTCATTTCCCTGGCCTACTTGTAATATCCCTCAGTCGGACAAATCAAAGGCTCACTTCAAAAGACGAACGGTTTCTCATAAATGTAACGACACTTTTCGTCAGCAATATACATTGCTATGCATATTGAAATTCCCTGCTTTCTCCTCTCTCTCTCCCCCTCCCGTTCGCTTATTATTGTGATCAACTCCTCATTGCATTGTTTTAAAACAGGAGCGACGGAAAGGGAGCAGGCAGACGCGATCCCCGTCGCGAAAAAGCGTATTCAACAAACATCAAGGGACAGATAAGGTAATGGCGCCTGTTCCTTATTAAAAGCTTTCCGAGATTCCCAGACAGCGAGTTTATATTCACTCTTTGAACTCCTCAACTGCGTCAGTTTGATGAACGTATTGTCCCGGAGTTAAATGTCGCGCGGAGGTGAGCCTCTCCTACCGAATCTACATTAATCAGGATTCGTTAGGAGAAGTCGGAGGTGTTTTAAATGCGCTGCGACGCTATGGAATAAGTTAATTTCCGAGGGAGTTGTGGACCTCAATACAGTAGGGTTGTTGATGTAAGTGCTTTATATTTCATCGGAATTGACTGTAATATGTTTTCTATTGTGAGCTAAGTGTATAGTTAGTAGGTAATAAGTGGCAATTTTTAAGTTGTTAACATGTTAGATGTCAGGATGATGACAGTGTAGGCAACATTGTTATGGTTTATACAGACTAGAATTAGTTTTCGTTTGGGGGTGTTGTTAGGAATAAACATAGAGTAATGAAGCCCATTTTCGCCCCAGTTAATCGCGAAATCAAACCAATCTCGGATAGATGGCGGCCGATAAGGCACTGTTCAATCTACCATCGCTTAAACATCCATACTAAATTTAGATAAGGCAACCTCCCACCCCAAATCGTCCTGCACCTGAGTTAATCCAAGGTCAGAACCAATACTTGTCTGTGACAAGCCGTACGTTATCCGTGTTTTTCCGTTGCGTCTGATATCCGTTTCCGTTCTGCCGACCGATACATGTAATTGAGAACGGTACCGACCGTTAGTTTTAAACCGACCGAATTATTCGTTATTTGTTACGTAACCGTCCGATTGTGAACGTACTACCGACCGAATTATATGTAACTCTTATCGTTCCGCCGTTATATGTTACGTAATTGTCCGTTACCGACCGATATATGTGAGTGATCTGTAGTATCGTGAAAATGTCCGTCTCTCCGAACCGCTATGAGTTAATTTTTCCCTCGTCGTGTTAAGTAAAAATTAATTCACCACAATCTTCCGCTCGCTCTCGCTCTCTCGTAATGTAAAAGACCGTATTACCGAGTATTAGACACTGCACGTTTTCCTATCGTCTCCGTATCTAGCTATTTCTCGTTCATTGTGAAATTGTTAGGATGATTTTTCGTTCTCCCATTTTCAATACATAGAGGGTTTTCCGGGCTGCCTTATTATTAATCTGCGTATAGATAAACAACATAGACAGACGACCAACAGGACTTATAGTAAATCCACTGAGAAGAAAACATCCACGAAACACAAACGTCGAAATTCAAAGCGCGCGACCAGCTAGCGAATAAGTACAGGGTCGCATTAAGAATGATCGCCTTGACTACAATTTATCTTTTACTAAGATTTTACTAAGGATGATCATTTCTCTCTTTTCTGTATACATTTAAAATAATGGTTTTCTTCCCGCAGCTTAAGTATGTTTCAGGTCTCTTTTTGGGAGGCGAGCAGAGAAGGTGTCTTTCCATAATTGCAATAAATCACAGAAATATGTTTATACAAATTTATAACAAAAACCTGAATGACAATAGCGATACCTCATCAACGACTTACCTAAACGCTTGTAAACAGACAACCATAGATCAGACAACTAAACTTTTTAATATTACTGAACCGACTCTGTACATCAACAATTCCCTCCAAAAGTTTTATGATTTGTCCACCAATAGCAAACGACGTGTGTTAGGTGTTGTCTAACTTTACTACCTTTTCTCGTTTCGTGGATGTTTTCTTCTCATTGGATTTACAATAGAAATTCGACTTTCCCCTCCACGCCTCGCTGATTTCCTTTGACATTCACAACGTATAAAGTTTACCTCCCCGTTTTCCTCCCAGCTGGCGCTTAATGAATTGGGATATCCTCCGCGGGGGGCGAGCCACCCTTTGATCGCACAACAGTCGAACAAGTACGCTTGCATTGCACAAATATTTGTGCGTGCGAGATCCGAGCGCCGCCGTTCTAATTGATGTCGAGGCGTCGATAACATTTCGAAAGGAAATTTGCGGAGGGGCCGGGATTAGACGTGGACAGAATATAGATGTCCCCTTTGCAATATAATCAGGATTAACTAATTCGAACATTGGGTGTAACATGAATGGGCTATGTTGCTGCGCGTATTTAACGGTATTTAAACAATAACCCCGAGGGGAGACAGGAGAACAAGGGAACAATCACGGTACTGAACATAAGGCGATAAAGGTCCGTAATGCTTATATGAAAGCAGGAATTATAACGTCACTGTTACGGAACGGAAGGTAATGAACAAGGACTTTCGGAATTTATAATTAAAATGTTTAAGATGGACAAAAATTCAACACGTATTGAATTTGAAATCCACACCGCCGGCATTGATTATGAATATTTGACATAAACGTCTACTTCCCAAAAATCGTCGAATTTTGAATCACTGTCTTAATGAAACTTAGACACATGTGGCGAAGACGTTTTATTTCTTCACCTTCATCATGCAACGCCAATTTAAGAACGTGTAGGTTTTATGATATTGATAAACGGCTAGGTATGGTAAAGTGCACCTCTTTCATCGCGCACGCGAACTGAGCCGATCGCCAAATCGAGGAGAAATGTTTCCCCCGCCAAGCAACGCAGAGACGTCACACTCACGACTATTACCGCGTGTCCATGTTAATTTCAAGAAGCCGAGCGTAGCCGAAAAAAAAATAATACGGTGTTACCCGATGTTTCCGTGCGCTACCAGCGGACACGTGGCAACACCGGAGAGCGCCCAGCTCGGCGAGTCGTGACGTACCGGTTGGACGGCCGGTTGGGTTGGGGGTGCAGTCCGATCCGGTCCGATCAAGACAGACGCGGTAGACGTATTGCGGCGTATAATCCGTGTAATCAACTATCAATTAACGGCGTTATAACAACTTAAGGGATGTAAAAAGTTTTGCTCATACCGTTTTTCAATTCAACATAAAACTGTTCCTATTTCAGGTGTGATTTCATGATGGAGCACATATTTTCGTGAAAATTGCATCTCACTGCTTCCCTTAATGAATTACCTGACATTACGATGAGAATAATTATTCCTTCCACCGTTGACTTCATATAGAATAGATTTGATGAAGGGTCTTCTTGCCCATTGTTATCGGTAAGAGTACAATAAAGCTCCCAGGGAGAGCTCTATAGGCGTTCCGCCCTGGGAAACGGGTATAAACCTAATTTGTGATGTAACGAAACAAAGTTAAACCAAACACTAACTGCTCGGTATTAATCTTTCGGTTGAATTATCGCCGATACAGGGGAGCACGACCCCATCGGCGGAATCGGCCCTCGGGCCATAAATCGCGAGTCCTCCCGGAGACTGCGGGAGGAGGAGGAAGAAAAAAGGAAGACGACGAAGAGGAACGACATAAAATTTGCGGTCCCGCGCGAAGTTGGAATAACTTTCCCGTGGACCGTAACTATTTTCTAATTCAACAACAGTGAGTAATGCGAACGTCTGGAAAACGAAACCACGACCCGGAGGCAAGGCCAGACTGCTGCGGGGGATTCTTAAAAAGACTGATGTCGACATTGATAAGTCACAAAATCGATGTCGCATAAGGACGCAGTCACGGAGCCGAGCTTTATAGTGGCTTTCTACGGACTACAAACGAATGTAACGGTTTAGGTGGCGGGCGTTTAACGTATGCGGCGTTCGACGCCGGGGGACGTTAAAATAAAATGTGAACGCTCTAGATAAAATGAAAAGGACAACGAGAGGACTCCACGGAGGAATTAAGATACGAATGAGTAATTGGTCGGTGATAGTATTGCAAAGAGAAATAGCGAAAAACATGCTCTTGATAAAACCTGAGTTACGTACGATTTCACCGTTTTGGGCAGAATAAATTGTAGCTCATCCCACACTATCATCTAAAACAAATCAACCTTCCTGAAAACAGTTTTAGGTCTAATACCAAAAAGCTGCTTGAATGGGGAAATATGGGACCGAACATAAGTGGAGCCAAAATATCACACTTAAGATTTGCCGACGATATTTTGCTATTCGCCGACAACACAATGGATCTTGAAAGAATGCTTCCCGAACTAGACAGACAATCTTCAAAAATAGGTCTAAAAATGAATAAAATAAAAACAAAGATAATGAGCCTAGACCAAGTACAAATAACAGTCAACGGGCACATGTTAGAAAATGACCAAGAATATATAATCTGGGACAACAAATAGAGATTGGAAAGGGTAACAAGGAGATAGAGATAGAAAGGAGAAGAAGACTAGGATGGGCGGCATTTGGCAAATTAAGTCATATACTTAAGGATATAAGGATACCACAATACCTCAGAACAAGAATATTTGAACAGTGTGTAGTACCGGTGATAACATATGGAGCACAGACCTAGACCCCCACAAGGGCAATGATGAATAATTTGAGGACAACACAAAGAGCCATGGAAAGAGCTATGATAGGCGTAACAATAAGAGACAAAAAGAGAAACGAATGGATTAGACAGAGAACAAAGGTCGTAGATATAGTGGAGAGAGTCACAAGCCTGAAGTGGAATTTTGCAGGACATATAACCCGCCTTACAAACGACAGATGGAATAGCCGAATAATACGCTGGAGACCATGGGAAGAAAAGAGAGGAAGAGGAAGACCAATTATGCGATGGTATGATGACATAAAACGAGTGGCAGGTTTTGGATGGACGAGAACAGCACAAAACAGAGAGAAGTGGAGGAAAGAAAGGGGGGCCTATGCTCAATACTGGGCGCAATAAAGGGCTTGATGATGATGATGACCAAACAGCATTCAAATCTCAACTAATCACCATGAACAGAAGAGAATACAAAAGTTCAGACAAAAGTTCTAGCATTCGAAGTGGTGCATCCAAAAAGGGCCTTCTAGTTGATATTGAAATGCATTTTCATGGTCAAACCAAGGGCAACTTAGGTTATTTTAATGAAAATACATATCTTTCATGTTTTATTCAGATTTTCCAATTCCAATAAAAAGTACGTATCTTTTGTATGGAACATTTTTATCGTAAATGCTATGATTTCTCGGTAGAAGACACCTTTCAGCTTTGACCTCGATTCAACCCTCAATTCGTCCAGTTAAGGCAACATTCTTCACAGTCCTACTTGATCGTAACTTTGACACGTTTTAATCTGAATGAGATTTGAAATTGACCTGTAGATTGGACTTGGCCTGACTATGACTAGGCCTTCACCAGAGCTTCACCAGAATCGACCCTGATATTAACATGGTCAAGCCAAGGTCACATAAAGGTCAAACAAAGGTCACAGCTGAAAAGTGTCTTCTAGCGAGAAATCAAAGCATTTACAATAAAAAAGTTTCTTACAAAACATATGTATTTTTTATTGGAGAACCCGAATATGACAAAAAATATGTTTCCATTTAAAAAAAAACTAGAATTGACCATCATTTCACCTTAAAAGTGAATTTCAAGGTCAAAGACAAGGTCATTTTTGATAGCGCCCTTCGAGTCCTAGAACTTTTGTCTGAACCATTTTTCGCTAAATTGCATATCTAAAGAGATATTAGGGGTGGTATATTAAAATGGAATACCCAGTATATCCAATTAATTATCCATACAATTAATGAGTTCTTGCAATAGCCACCTAACGCCGTCCTACTCTCGAGACCATCACCTCTGGATTATCTCCGCCGCTTCTATTTTCGTCGTTACTGTTTACGTTTAACGTTACCGCACTTTCCTTAAAATCTTTCGCTTTTGTCCTAGCTGTCGTCGGGTCCATTAATTTTAATAACCGCCCATTGTGACACGCATTCACTCTAGATAATTATTTCTGCTTCCTGCGTTTGAAAACCTCAAAGTTCCGTACTCGTCGCGAAACTCCAGTTCGGGAACCTTTTCGGTACAGAACTAAAAACAAAAAGCATTTATACGACACACTCGAAAACGCTTAACGGCGCGAAGTACAAAAGAAACTTAAACTGGATCCGGAGATACACACATACACACGTATAGTCTTTACGAAGCCAGTGTAACAACCAACATATATACAAGCTTATACGGGTGTCGATCATTAACAATATATGTGGCATGCTCGATACATGATAAGTTATTTAGCGAACTCGTCCTGTAGAATCCTCCCACTCCAGTGCCACGCCGAGCAAGTCACACGCCTAAATATTGTCAATAGTTTACTTTTCTCGCTTGTGCTGTAGTGGATTCATAAACGTTTTGGACGACTGGATCCTTCCTAGAACGTCTCGAACACGTGTCTTCAGTCTTTTACCAGTGTTGGCACGGTTTACATCACCGAGACAGGTTATAGAGGTATTTTGTTTGTTTTTAAGTTAATTTCATTATAATTAGCCATTCGTATTTATATTTATAATGATAATTAATTGTAATCGGAATGGCGTTTTGGAGACCGTGGGTGACAGAAACACTGCGAGTTGATGTGGAAAACGTAATCTTGCTCTTCCTCGTCTCCTCCTTGGGAGTTTGCAAATAAGGATCTACATCCTCAATTACAAACAGCAATTTTAAATATGTTTAAGCGCCTCCAACAAAGACAACCCGAACAATCGGTTCGCGGCTTAATTTTCGAAACTTCAGACTTGACATTAATTCCATATTCTTCAATTTATAAAATAATTCAGCGAGGAATTGTAGATCATCATCAGAATAGATTAGGTAAACAAATGAAGTTCAAAGCATTAGATGGCGCTGCTAAAGACGTTATACCCAGAACCGTTTACGATTTTTTATGCTAGGAACGAGGTGCCCACTTTACCATCAATTTTTCTAAAATTACAGTCTTTTGAGGAATATAAATATAAATCTTTAGAGACACTTTAAGGTTAATTCTGTTAAGTTGCGGATTTAAACACAAAGAATTAGATTCTCGAATGATCATCATGGAGTCACCTCATATTGTCAGGCTTTGCGTCAGGATTATTTGAGACAAATTAGGTCATTTCGGGAATCAGGGAGCTACATTGTATATTTAGACGAAACATGGTTTGACACCCATGAAGTAATTCAACGTGGTTGGGTTGATGACAGCAACAACTGTAGATTAAATACACACACTTCTAGGGGAAATCTGGTGGTAATTTTACATGCAGGAAACGAAAACGGTTTTGGGCCTGATGCTTTTCTTCTTTCCGCCAAGAATATCAATGAGAGTTTCGCCGATTATCATCAGGATATGGATGCCGAATTGTTTGAAAAGTGGTTTAAAGATCAACTTCTGCCCAATATTCCTAATAATACAGTTATAGTTGATGACGCTTCATATCATTCTCGTCAAATAAATAAAATTCCTAATAGTAGTTCCAGGAAATCACTAATCATAGAACTTCTTCACAGCAAAAATATTCCTATAGCTTCAAATATCCGTACCAAAAAACAACTTCTTGAAATTGTTAAATCGGGTACTTTCAAAAAGGAGTATGCTGTTGATAGCTTGCTGAGGATAAAGTCATTGTGTTCTTCGACTACCTCCCTAATACTGCATTTTTAATCACATAGAATTAATTTGGGCTAACGTCAAGGATCGCTTGCGGAAAACAAACCACAGTCCTACTTTCACTAACATTGTTTTTGAGAACATTGAAACAGTCTTTAGGGAGGATTCTTACAAACAAATGTGGCAAAATTGCGTTTCGCATGTAATTAAAAAAGAGGAAGAATATCACGTTTTACCACCTATTAACCCCATTGTTATTCGTCCCGGCTCCGAATCTTCTTCTGAAGATTACGATTAATTATTTAATGTCTAAACTCAATTATTTTACAATTCATGTAAAATTTTTGTATGAAATTTTACTCCCTAAGTGAGTAAAAAATATTCCGCGCGCGCCTATGGAGGCGGCTCGTTTATGTTCCCCTTTCTCATCGGCAGTCCACGTACAGTACACGTACACCGACACACACATATACAAAACAGACCGTTTCACGGCGCCTCGGATCCACAAAACGCTACATTAAACAGAAAAATCTCTTTAAACTTAACACCGAGGGCATTATTCTCGAAGAAAGCGCGCGAATCTGCATATCGCGCCACCAACACCATTTGTCAACGGGAATTGTGCCGGTGTCGGAACTTGAAATGTGGCCCCGTTTGCTGAAGAAGAAGAAGTAGAAGAAAGAGCGGGGCAATATCCCACGCCGCAAGACTTATTTAAATGGAAATGATGGTGCTATCCGCGACCATTTTACATCCTGTTGTATTACCGTTGACAATGCCGGAGGTTTGCCGCCGAAAAGGCGACACCAGAAAAAAGGAAATATTTCACACGGTGCACTTTCAATATTCAACGTCCCTTCTTTTCCCCTTTCTCCTCCTCCTCCTCCTCCCGCTCGTGATATTACTTTGTCAGTCACAAATTTTAATCTCGAAACTTTTTCATTACGGCACCTCGCAGTCCCTCATTATATTTCTACCTGATTACGACTCAACTAAAATTCGTAGATCGTGACAGTCGCAAGAATCCCATTAGAATACTAATCCCTCGTTATTTCCCGAAGCTCATCCTCCCCTCAAACAATGTGTACCACTTTTACGTTTACTGCTCCCCATAAAATTAACTAAGAACCGCCTTTAATAAAGACAGATAAAGAATTATATTATTCGGTTGAGTCATCTTGATGTGGTAAATAAACCCGAGGGAGAGACGGGGAGCGACGGAGGGCGAGGGAGTTGCTTTAAAAAGATACCGAGGAAGATACCAACTTAATTTTCTCTCTGAGCGCACCATTCTCCCCTAATCTGATAAGATGGTGACAACCCTCTACGTGATGCAGTAGAGGGTCAGGTTAACCTCAGACCTTGGCTAATTCGAGTCTTACACTTCCTTCTTTTTTTTTTGGGGGGGGGGGATAAAACACTTTTAGGAGCGTCAGACGGGTTCAACGAAAAACTTTTGGCACGTGAAGGAAAAATTTTGTATTTTGCAAACAAATCAATTTAATATTTTAGGAAGAATACAATTATTAAACATGAAAATTTGGAAATTTGACCGTTGGAACGAGTGCCATCATGTTCTACTGGTAAAAATTCCTTTGATTTAATTGCAAAATGAAATACAGTCACTTCATGAACAAAATTATGTGAGATTCCTTAATAAAACCGAATTTGTACACCTTAAAATTAGAAATCTGCTATTTTTTTCTCGAAAACGGTGTGTTTCGGGACCCCTGTTATATAAGGTTTTTTGTTTATTGTGGTGAGTACTATCGCTTGTTAAAATAAAGGCAGTCAAACCACTAACACCCTGTATGAGGTGTCTGCTCCACCTCTTAGGTTATCCCTTCAAAATTCTTTCCCGAATCTCCCTTAAACGGCCTCTTGGTGGACAATAGGTCGGATTAAGAGAAAACGGGCGACGTGCACCCGAGAAAAAAAGAGAAAGGATTTAACTTGCTAATGAGACGTGCATCCCACAGAAAGGGCCGGACGTCGGCTAACAAGTCGGACGGACCCTCGAATTCCTATTCAAATCAGGTAGGTCTTGATTCATGTCCTAACGCTCTGTTTGATTAGGGAAGTGCACCGTTCCTGTCCGCAGAATGAATTTATGCGTCAGCCGAGGACTAAATTGCTCTCTCAGGGTGAAAAATCGAGGCGGCCCTTCTAAGATTTACACAGCTAATTTCCATAGCTTAGCCCGAGACGCGGGAGGAAGAGAGAGAAAAGGGAGGACAAATTACATAGTTTGAGAGGTCGCGGGGAAATGTTGGAATGGCGGATAACTGCCTGAGCGGATAATTATGCGGTTGTTTTGCGTCTAGCTGTCGACGGGAGCTAAGTGCCTGATGACAAACTTATTCCTTTTCTTTTAAGAGATTAAGCTAAAGTGGCGAGCGGTGCTTAAATTACTCTTTTATAAAATACGACAGGAATGCTTATCTTTAGCGCTCAGGTGAGGTGGTTCTGTTGCTCCAGCTATTTCGCGATGAACTAAAATTGAAATTAATTGCATGAAACCAAGAAAATGACGTTGCTTTTCCCATTTTTACTTTCTCATATGAGCTAGGTACTCATATATTAGAGTATTGTAATCGGGTCGATTTTTCGAAATTGAGTTATTAGCATTTCTGAACGTTTTGAGGTCCCCTGAGTCCAAAAAACATCCAAAAATGACCTTGCTGTTTGGATTTTCGACGTCAAATCAAGGTCCACTTTAGTTTTTCAATGGAAACACTTTTTTTATGTCATATTCGGATTTTTCGATAAAAAATACGTATCTTTTGTATGAAACATTTTTTTTCGTAAATGCTTCGATTACTCGCTAGAAGACACATTTCAGCTTTGAGCTTTATGTGACCTTGGCTTGACCACGTCAAGATCAGGGTCAAGTCTGGCGAAGGTCGGGTCAAGGCCTAGTCACAGTCGCGCCAAGTCCAATCTACAGGTCAATTTCAAGTCTCAATTAGACTCTGAGTGGTTGGACTGTAAAGGATGTTTCCATGACTGGACGAATTGATGGTTGAATCGAGGTCAAAGCTGAAAAGTGTAAATTGTTACGAAAAATATGTTTCATACAAAAGATACGTATTTTCTATTGGAGAATCCGAATATGGCATAAAAATATGTTTCCATGAAAAAAAAACTAAAGTTGACCTTAATTTGACGTTTAAATTACATTTCATGGTCAACGACAAGAAGCCCAGTAAATGAATGGGAAAAAAATGGCGAACCTATTAAAAATTAGTTACCATTTTTATTTGCCATTTAATGGGTGGCATTTAACACCCCCTTTAAAATGACCCAAAGTTTACATAAAAATATTGTGCGACAGGGGGGGGAATGGCCCCAAAAGACACAGAAAATCGGTTTTCTGCGAATATCTCCCAAAATATGGCACTTGGAGATGAGATTTTTTGTTCTAATAAAAATTAAAGACCAGTTAATTCTCTACAAAAATG
Source organism: Cryptocephalus moraei (assembly GCA_946251905.1). Taxonomy (NCBI): domain Eukaryota; kingdom Metazoa; phylum Arthropoda; class Insecta; order Coleoptera; family Chrysomelidae; genus Cryptocephalus; species Cryptocephalus moraei. The sequence continues at coordinate 14,476,206 of OX276465.1, read as the reverse complement.
GTACTTATGATTTTTTTCGCAACATTAATATTTTTTGCAAAAAGTCGGGTTGAAAAATCCAAAATTATGAGAGTCATAAAATATGCAAGTTTTTTTACTAAATTTGAGATGGGGGGTGTTATAAATACATTATTTTCAATGTTTTGGACTGTGAAAACCAATTGTAGATGGCGCCTCCACATTCTATCCACTGGCTAAATCCTCGGAGCCATAAATGAAAAACGCCATGAACCATATAATTTTTAAGGATTTTCATGTTTCCGAGCGTCTTGTTTTTCTCGGAGATAAGGGCTCAACGGCACAAGCTATACCTACCTATTAGGAAAGCAGACCATAAGATTAATCACAGCAGGATGGACCCCAGCAATTGACCCGAAACTCAATCAGTTTTGCACATGTGGCAAAGTACAGAAGTACATGAGGTTTTTCCTAACGAAAACTATTATCTCCAAAGAGTTAAGAATATTTTCTCATAATACTCACCAACAATTTCTTGCATATTCTCGGCAAAATGTTGCTTTTGAAACTTTTTTTTCAACCATCCGGATCGAGGCTTTTGGAATAAAGAGTAATAAAGTTTCTTTAAATTTAATTTATTATAGAAAATTATATAAAAGCATATTAAAGTTATGACATAAACATGTAAATCACCAGTCCCCGTCACATGAGTCTAATGATAATTCTCGGTCATCAACATCGTCCTCGCCAACAACTCCTTCGGGCTCTACTTCTCCCTCTATTTCTCCTCTTATTTCACTCGGTTCTAGAGTTTCCTCTATTTCTACCTCTTCGGATAACATTATATCTTGGCTGTCTTTATAATTGGAACACTGGCGGGACTCACATGAACCACAAATAGATGAGCATGGTGGCCCTGCTTTCTTGCATGAACACGTTCCCTTACATTCTTTCTTATTGACAAAAAATTATCTTTAAGAGTTCCGGAACCGTTGGATCTAGTGGTTTGGACCGGCATGAGTATCTCCCCTACACGTTTCCATCCCCAGTTTTCTGGTGACAGTTCGTTTCCGAGCCACTTTATATATGTATATATATATATGGTACGTTCCACGCCGAATTTAGATTTTTTTTTAGATTTGGCCCAAAATCAACTAAAGCGGTCCTTTTGGGTCCCTGAAACTCTCCCTAAATTTTTAGGGCCCCAAGTGGAATTGAACTCAAGTTATGGACAATTGAAAGTTGAAATTTTCAGGTTCGGCTCCAAAACCAAAAATTTTCAACCATCCATAACTTGTAAAAATACCCATTTTTATGAAAAAAGTTTTAAACAAAAGTTGTTTGCAATGCTTTAAACTTTCGGAAAGTGCTAAAAAAAAGTTCATCCGACATGGTTCACTATTGACGAGTCTTGGCGCCATTAGTCGTCAGGCTGCCAAAAAAAACATTATCAGCTTTCCTGATCAAAAAAATCAGGAGCGTAGCTTGATTCGATATAAAACTTTTCAGCCCAAACAAAAGTTAGCCAGACCTAAGGGCTTAGAGAAAAAAAATGGTTTTCAGGTTCAGCTTGAACGTCAGTTGACGGGTCTGGGCGCCATTATTCGTCAGGCCGCCAAAAAACAAACATTATCAGCTTTCCTGACCAAAAAAATCAGGAACGTAGGTGGATCCGATACAAAACGTTTTAGCCCACACAAAAGTTCGCCAGACCTAAGGGCTGGTCCCAAATTTGAAAATTTGTGTTGAAAATTCAAATTTCCAGAACAGTTCTTGTGGAAGGTTGCTTCAGCGTTGTCGTCAACCGTTGTGGACCTTCAAAAACATCAACAAGAGCAACAATTTGGGTGAGAGTCGCTTCTTGGATAAAAAATGTGCGTCAAGCGAAGTCATCTGGGATCAAAATTCAAGTATTTTGAGGAATTTTGAGTTTTTGAGCCGCCGGGGACTTGGAAAGTGCTCTATTTATATGAAAATAGCATGCCAACCTTATTGATGTTGATCCCCAGTCAACTTCTAGAAAAAATGTCGCTCATGGTTTGAGATTAACTGGCAAACAGTGGATTTCTGGGGGCTCAATGGAATTTTGTTGATATCAAGGGATTTTTGCCGGATTTCACCATTTTTTTCTCGGAGCTCTTTGGTCTGGCTAACTTCTGTTTGGGCTCAAAAGTTTTGTATCGAATCCAGCTACGCTCCTGATTTTTTTGGTCAGGAAAGCTGATAACGTTTTTTTTTGGCGGCCTGACAACTAATGGCGCCAAGACTCGTCAATAGTGAACCATGTCGGATGAACTTTTTTTTAGCAGTTTCCGAAAGTTTAAAGCATTGCAAACAACTTTTGTTTGAAAATTTTTTCCTACAAAAATGGGTATTTTTACAAATTATGGATGGTTGAAAATTATTTGTTTTGGAGCCGAACCTGAAAATTTCAATTTTCAATTATCCATAACTTGAGTTCTATTCCACTTGTGGCCCTAAAAATTTAGGGGGAGTTTCGGGGGCCCAAAAGGAACGTTTAAGTTGATTTTGGGCCAAATCTAAAAAAAAAATCTAAATTTGGCGTGGAACGTACCATATATATATATATATATATATAACTGGCTATAACTGCCTCCGCGGTGACGCTATGACAAGCCGACAATCCTTGGCTGTCTGGCCGAAACCGCAAATGTGCGGTTGGCCCCTTGTGTGGTGTCCTTGTTGATTGTTTTCCATCGCTTGTTCCAAACCCTATCGAACAGGCTGCGCCGTACTGATGACGACCAACAGTCAGAAACACGTGTCTACGGTTGCCCTCTCACACTTCCTGCGGTTTGGCCCATTATTTTTTTCCTTTTCTATTCATTTTGCCGCATTATCACTTTCCCTGTATATATATATATATATATATATATATATATATATATATATATATATATATATAAGAAAACCAACGCATTTAATATACCCAAACATTAAACAACGAAATGTTACCGTGGCCGCATGGACTGTAGCAGACGACACCAGTACCGCAAAACAGCACACACGCGACGAACGACGGAAAAAATGACAGTAATGAAATTATAGCATTATATTTAAAGACTCGGGTTTTTCCCCACGTACAAATGAGATGACTTTATATACATTAATGGAAAGGTGAGAATTCATCCTTTACACTAGTCAAGGTGTTAAAATGTCAGAAATGAAGAGCAGGGAGAAACAAGCCATAAAAGGAAAAAGTGCGCTTTTTTCTTGAGTACGCGTTTTTCGAATTTATTGAAAAATCGAGGATTTTGCGAAAAAAACTAATTATACAACCGTAAAGTAGATCTTCTCGGCCTTCAAATGATATGCCTAAGAGACCAATCCGATCATGTACGAATTTTTTATTGGTGGTTGTTTACAAAATTTCACCACACTCCAAAAACAGCAAAAAATTGAGATTCAACAAACAAAGTTTTAATCAAAATGCAAGAAAATTAGATTATCCAAATTTCACAGATGACAAAGGACCTTCCGAGGACCCATAATCAAGAAAATTTGAAGCAAATTAGTGTAATACAAAAAAAATAGGAACAATTTTCTTGCGGGCTAAAAATGCACGGAAAAACAATATTTGGCTCTTTTTTTCGATACGGCCAAAGATTAAAATCGTGACTCGAGTCACAGGATATGGTAGCGGTAGATTTTCCCTTCCAGGGGAACTTTAAATAATGACAAAATTCGCATTTTCAACAAAGTTATTGAATAATTTGTCCGCCCGCTCATGTGTAAATGCTCGGACTGTGCTCTCCGGCATACAACAAAACAAGTGAATATTCTGGGTGCGCTTGGACCCGTTTATCTCGAAAACGGTCAAATTTTCGAAAAAAATCATAAGAAATCATAAAAAATCATTAACTGGTCTTCAATTTATATCTGAGCAAAAAATCTCCACCTGCCATATTTTGGGAGATATTTGCAGAAAACCGATTTTCTGTGTCTTTGGGGGCCATTTTCCCCCCCTGCCGCACAATATTTTTATGTAAACTTTGGGTCATTTTAAAGGTGGTGCCAAATACCACCCATTAAAGAGCAAATGAAAATGGTAACTAATTTTTGCTAGGTTTTCCCCTTCGTTTACTGGACTAAAGGTCATTTTTGGATGGCCCCCTTCGAGTCCTAGAACTTTTGTCTGAACCACTTTTCGCTAAATTGCATATCTAAAGAGATATCAGAAGTGGCACATTAAAATGGGACACCTTGTATAAGAGAATCCGTCTCGCAAACGAGACAGAACTCAACGAGAAAATTTGCCTTTTGAATTAAACCCGCCAAATTAAGTTAATAGGACAACATAAATAAAATTGTTGAAGTTTCGTGCAAACGGGATCTTTGACGCAATCTGACAGACAGGCAGAAAGTTCCCTAACGTCGGGACGCTCGAGATGAAGTTCCCCAGAAGATTATTTAGAATTACGCAAACAGCAGAGGCAGAGTAACAGATAAACGAAGGGAAAAAAGGATTACGGAGTAGATCTCAGTACGGCACGTCGAACGGAAAAAACGACAATTAGATAACGGCGATCGAGAATCTATCGATTAAATATTAGGTGCCTATTACTTTAATAATCAGGAAGTCTCAGTTATTAATTATACAACGCATTTAATCTACTTTAATGCAGAAAGCGCACCTGCACATAAATCAAATTTATTAGCTGATATGGAATATAAGTCCGCATTTAAGCTACTAAATGAAGCACGAAACTATACGTGCACTATGGAATTTAAACACTTTGGACTTTAAGAGATTATTAACTGCTCGAAAAACTAAACAGCATGCTTATCCAGGCGTGTTACTGTTAATAGAGGAATTTAAATGTGGAATTCTAAATGTGGCGAATATGTAAAGATATCATAAGGTGCAATAAATTCAATGTCGATATACGTATGTATCTTTGGGAACGATAAGTTTGGGGAAAAGGAAAGCTCGTGAATCGATAAATGAAGAAATATGCTTCAGGTTTGGTGACAGACGTAATAATAACCGGAAGAAATTAAGTAATATCCAGCATAGTTTTTATTATTTAGTAAAAATTTCGGTTAAACGGTCATTTCGGTTTACTACCAGACTCATATCGAGCAAGATCTTCGTCTGATAATTAATAGAAACGTTAAACTCTTCTCTACGTATGAGAAATGCTCGGAACAACCCACTTCGGCCTGCAATAAATTCGATGTCAATGTACGTTTCGGGAACGATAACTCCGTGAGTTTCGACTATAGCGTCTCGCGTAAAAAGGGCGAAAAGAAAAATGGAAGTATCCGTCAGATTTCACAACAGAAATAAACATAACCGACGAGAGAACAAACGTAATAGCACTACGTAGTTGAAAAATATACCCACAGCTTCTAGCCTCTTAGATAAGTATGGTTATTCTTTTCCTCATTTCATTCTGGGGTCGCATAGGGTAAATGGAGTAATATTTATAATCCCACCGTAACTACTCGTTAGTAAATTGTCACTTCATGTGTGGACTAGACTTTTCAATTAACTCCAGCGTCAAGTTAACTGGCAAAGTTAACCCTTCGAGAAGGGTGGTTTGTGTGTGTGCGCAGGCGTATACCCCTCCTAAAAATTATTTGCAATTTATGACTTAAGCCACACGACAGGGGGTCGAGTATTAACGCCACAGGTGTCCCGAAACACTTGAGTGAGAGTGAGAGGTAACATGGTAGTACTCCAGCGATATTGATAACTCTTAGAACATTGAATCTTTCTAATTCGAATTTAAGATCAAATTTTACCAACCTTAATTTTAATAAGGTGATAAATTGTAAATAAATAAATACAACAAACGAAATTTATATAAAAATATTAAACTTTAAATTATATTTAACGATAATTATTTTTTTTTAATAAAAATGAAATATATAAAATAAATAAATACTGAATTGTAAATAGAATATTAAAAAAAAAGTTGTTAAAGTTTATAAATTGTTATATTGTTATAAATGCTAATTAAATATTTAGCAATAATTTATAACTAACTTTTGATCGGGACTACCAGTTGACCTCATATTAATCTCTGACCAGTGCTCTCCGCCCTCTATCTCGAAAACAGTTCGAGGTATGAAGAAATGTTAAATACAAAAGTTGTAGAGAATTTTATTCTCTACAGTATCGATAATAGATACAAATAGCGTAAAACCTATAGAAAGCGAGATATTTGCAAAAATATAGAAATAATCGATTATTGTGAGTTTTGATCCCCGACTTTAAAACTTGCTACCATTCAATTACATGTGAATTTTGAGGAAAGTTTTAGGCTGCCAAAATATAAGTTTCTACATGTTAATATACTGGGTATGTCGATTTTCCTAAGTGAACCCCCTATAATGACTGTACTTTAGGGTCATAAATGACAAATAATTTTTAGATGAGTATACGTGGATGTACGTTCGAGAACGTCCACCTTTGCACCTGTGTGTCCAAATGTACGTTTGAATGGAATTTTCTCGCGACGTCTCTTTCGCCGTGCGAACCTCCGCGCTGAATATTCAGCATTCGGCGTAACAGATTGGCTGAATATTCATGGGGCTCAAGTCGGCGTCGGGGGACGTTCGACTTTTGTCCCCACACGAAACGGTCAAGGAGGGAACGTTAAATTTCCGCGGTAATGCCCGGGACGAAACGAGAAATAAAAGAAGATTTATTCGTCGCGGGAGTAATAGTAAAACAGCTGAAAACAGTGGTCAGCCCGTTATTCAATTGTTGACGTTAACGACGCCGCGGCACTGAAACTGCGATAATGTTTTATGGTGCCAAAATAAAATATTAAATGAGCCTCGTAACAAAGGAAGAATAAAAATAAGAGTTACGTGGATTTTTGGACCTTGCGGCGATGTTCGATTGCTCAATCAATTGGTTAGTTGAAATTTCAGTTTTTGGAAATTGACAAAAGTGTAGAATATTTTAATATATTTTAACATAGTATTTGAAGGAGCACCTGCAATGCCCTCTCGACACTTGTCCTTTCTACAGATTACATTATTAAGCCGATAGACCATCATTTTTATACTTCCAATATTAATAATAATATTTCTAACAATATTTTCAGGAAAAATGTGATAATTTATTTAAATACATATACGCATTAAAGATAAAATCGATAATATTATTATCAAATAAATGGCATCAAAATTAACATTTTTTGTTTGTTAAATGGATACCTCACTCGATTGGGTAGAAACTTAAAAGAAAATTACAAATAGGAAATAAATGCGAGTCTGTTACTCATGACTGATTTCATGATAAACACTTTAAGGTGTTTACTTAAGGTGAACTTGGAATGATTTAGGGTCAGACTACACAAGAGCGAATATAGAGTACCAATTGTTATAAGATCAAAAATGACAGTTATCGTGTCCCAAAGTATAAAGAACCAAATTAGAGGACCAATTATTATAAAATCATAAATTACAGTTATTGTCTCCCAAAGTACAACGAACGAAATTAGAAGGAGCAATTATTGTTATAAAATCAAAAATGAGTTATTGTCTCCCAAAGTACAAATATAGTGTCCTTCGGTTTAGGATCGTCTTCAAAACGAACTTGTTATGACTTGGGGTCAGGCTGCACAAGAGAGAAGATAGAGTACCAATTGTGATAAGATCAAAAGCGACAGTTATTGTCTCCCAAAGGACAACGAACGAAATTAGAAGGACCAATTATTGTTATAAAATCAAAAATGAGTTATTGTCTCCCAAAGTACAAATATAGTGCTCTTCGGTTTAGCGTCGCCTTCAAAACGAACTTGTTATGACTTAGGGTCAGGCTGCACAAGAGAGAAGATACACTACCAATTTTTATAAGATCAAAAGCGACAGTTATTGTCTCCCAAAGAACAACGAAAGAAATTAGAAGGACCAATTATTGTTATAAAATCAAAAATGAGTTATTGTCTCCCAAAGTACAAATATAGTGCCCTTCGGTTTAGGGTCGTCTTCAAAACGAACTTGTTATGACTTAGGGTCAGGCTGCACAAGAGAGAAGATGGAGTATCAATTGTTATAAGATCAAAAGCGACAGTTATTGTCTCCCAAAGAACAACGAACGAAATTAGAATGACCAATTATTGTTATAAAATCAAAAATAAGTTATTGTCTCCCAAAGTACAAATATAGTGCCCTTCGGTTTAGGGTCGTTTTCAAAGCGAACTTGAAATGATTTAGGGTCAGACTACACAACAGCGAATATAGACTACCAATTGTTATAAGATCAAAAATGACAGTTATCGTCTCCCAAAGTACAAAGAACCAAATTAGAGGACCAATTATTATAAAATCAGAAATGACAGTTATTGTCTCCCAAAGTAAAAAATATAGTGCCCTTCGGTTTAGGATCGTCTTCAAAACAAACTTTTTATGACTTAAGGTCAGGCTGCACAAGAGAGAAGATAGAGTACCAATTGTTATAAGATCAAAAGCGACAGATATTGTCTCCCAAAGAACAACGAACGAAATTAGAATGACCAATTATTGTTATAAAATCAAAAATGAGTTATTGTCTCCCAAAGTACAAATATAGTGCCCTTCGGTTTAGGGTCGTTTTCAAAGCGAATTTGAATTGATTTAGGGTCAGACTACACAAGAGCGAATAAAGAGTACCAATTGTTATAAGATCAAAAGCGACAGTTATTGTCTCCCAAAGAACAACGAAAGAAATTAGAAGGACCAATTATTGTTATAAAATCAAAAATGAGTTATTGTCTCCCAAAGTACAAATATAGTGCCCTTCGGTTTAGGGTCGTCTTCAAAACGAACTTGTTATGACTTAGGGTCAGGCTGCATAAGAGAGAAGATAGAGTACCAATTGTTATAAGATCAAAAGCGACAGTTATATTGTCTCCCAAAGAACAATGAACGAAATTAGAAGGACCAATTATTGTTATAAAATCAAAAATGAGTTATTGTCTCCCAAAGTACAAATATAGTGCCCTTCGGTTTAGGGTCGTCTTCAAAACGAACTTGTTATGACTTAGGGTCAGGCTGCACAAGAGAGAAGATGGAGTATCAATTGTTATAAGATCAAAAGCGACAGTTATTGTCTCCCAAAGAACAACGAACGAAATTAGAATGACCAATTATTGTTATAAAATCAAAAATAAGTTATTGTCTCCCAAAGTACAAATATAGTGCCCTTCGGTTTAGGGTCGTTTTCAAAGCGAACTTGAAATGATTTAGGGTCAGACTACACAACAGCGAATATAGACTACCAATTGTTATAAGATCAAAAATGACAGTTATCGTCTCCCAAAGTACAAAGAACCAAATTAGAGGACCAATTATTATAAAATCAGAAATGACAGTTATTGTCTCCCAAAGTAAAAAATATAGTGCCCTTCGGTTTAGGATCGTCTTCAAAACAAACTTTTTATGACTTAAGGTCAGGCTGCACAAGAGAGAAGATAGAGTACCAATTGTTATAAGATCAAAAGCGACAGATATTGTCTCCCAAAGAACAACGAACGAAATTAGAATGACCAATTATTGTTATAAAATCAAAAATGAGTTATTGTCTCCCAAAGTACAAATATAGTGCCCTTCGGTTTAGGGTCGTTTTCAAAGCGAATTTGAATTGATTTAGGGTCAGACTACACAAGAGCGAATAAAGAGTACCAATTGTTATAAGATCAAAAGCGACAGTTATTGTCTCCCAAAGAACAACGAAAGAAATTAGAAGGACCAATTATTGTTATAAAATCAAAAATGAGTTATGTCTCCCAAAGTACAAATATAGTGCCCTTCGGTTTAGGGTCGTCTTCAAAACGAACTTGTTATGACTTAGGGTCAGGCTGCATAAGAGAGAAGATAGAGTACCAATTGTTATAAGATCAAAAGCGACAGTTATATTGTCTCCCAAAGAACAATGAACGAAATTAGAAGGACCAATTATTGTTATAAAATCAAAAATGAGTTATTGTCTCCCAAAGTACAAATATAGTGCCCTTCGGTTTAGGGTCGTCTTCAAAACGAACTTGTTATGACTTAGGGTCAGGCTGCACAAGAGAGAAGATGGAGTATCAATTGTTATAAGATCAAAAGCGACAGTTATTGTCTCCCAAAGAACAACGAACGAAATTAGAATGACCAATTATTGTTATAAAATCAAAAATAAGTTATTGTCTCCCAAAGTACAAATATAGTGCCCTTCGGTTTAGGGTCGTTTTCAAAGCGAACTTGAAATGATTTAGGGTCAGACTACACAACAGCGAATATAGACTACCAATTGTTATAAGATCAAAAATGACAGTTATCGTCTCCCAAAGTACAAAGAACCAAATTAGAGGACCAATTATTATAAAATCAGAAATGACAGTTATTGTCTCCCAAAGTAAAAAATATAGTGCCCTTCGGTTTAGGATCGTCTTCAAAACAAACTTTTTATGACTTAAGGTCAGGCTGCACAAGAGAGAAGATAGAGTACCAATTGTTATAAGATCAAAAGCGACAGATATTGTCTCCCAAAGAACAACGAACGAAATTAGAATGACCAATTATTGTTATAAAATCAAAAATGAGTTATTGTCTCCCAAAGTACAAATATAGTGCCCTTCGGTTTAGGGTCGTCTTCAAAACGAACTTGTTATGACTTAGGGTCAGGCTGCATAAGAGAGAAGATAGAGTACCAATTGTTATAAGATCAAAAGCGACAGTTATATTGTCTCCCAAAGAACAATGAACGAAATTAGAAGGACCAATTATTGTTATAAAATCAAAAATGAGTTATTGTCTCCCAAAGTACAAATATAGTGCCCTTCGGTTTAGGGTCGTCTTCAAAACGAACTTGTTATGACTTAGGGTCAGGCTGCACAAGAGAGAAGATGGAGTATCAATTGTTATAAGATCAAAAGCGACAGTTATTGTCTCCCAAAGAACAACGAACGAAATTAGAATGACCAATTATTGTTATAAAATCAAAAATAAGTTATTGTCTCCCAAAGTACAAATATAGTGCCCTTCGGTTTAGGGTCGTTTTCAAAGCGAACTTGAAATGATTTAGGGTCAGACTACACAACAGCGAATATAGACTACCAATTGTTATAAGATCAAAAATGACAGTTATCGTCTCCCAAAGTACAAAGAACCAAATTAGAGGACCAATTATTATAAAATCAGAAATGACAGTTATTGTCTCCCAAAGTAAAAAATATAGTGCCCTTCGGTTTAGGATCGTCTTCAAAACAAACTTTTTATGACTTAAGGTCAGGCTGCACAAGAGAGAAGATAGAGTACCAATTGTTATAAGATCAAAAGCGACAGATATTGTCTCCCAAAGAACAACGAACGAAATTAGAATGACCAATTATTGTTATAAAATCAAAAATGAGTTATTGTCTCCCAAAGTACAAATATAGTGCCCTTCGGTTTAGGGTCGTTTTCAAAGCGAATTTGAATTGATTTAGGGTCAGACTACACAAGAGCGAATAAAGAGTACCAATTGTTATAAGATCAAAAGCGACAGTTATTGTCTCCCAAAGAACAACGAAAGAAATTAGAAGGACCAATTATTGTTATAAAATCAAAAATGAGTTATGTCTCCCAAAGTACAAATATAGTGCCCTTCGGTTTAGGGTCGTCTTCAAAACGAACTTGTTATGACTTAGGGTCAGGCTGCATAAGAGAGAAGATAGAGTACCAATTGTTATAAGATCAAAAGCGACAGTTATATTGTCTCCCAAAGAACAATGAACGAAATTAGAAGGACCAATTATTGTTATAAAATCAAAAATGAGTTATTGTCTCCCAAAGTACAAATATAGTGCCCTTCGGTTTAGGGTCGTCTTCAAAACGAACTTGTTATGACTTAGGGTCAGGCTGCATAAGAGAGAAGATAGAGTACCAATTGTTATAAGATCAAAAGCGACAGTTATATTGTCTCCCAAAGAACAATGAACGAAATTAGAAGGACCAATTATTGTTATAAAATCAAAAATGTGTTATTGTCTCCCAAAGTACAAATATAGTGCCCTTCGGTTTAGGGTCGTCTTCAAAACGAACTTGTTATGACTTAGGGTCAGGCTGCACAAGAGAGAAGATGGAGTATCAATTGTTATAAGATCAAAAGCGACAGTTATTGTCTCCCAAAGAACAACGAACGAAATTAGAATGACCAATTATTGTTATAAAATCAAAAATAAGTTATTGTCTCCCAAAGTACAAATATAGTGCCCTTCGGTTTAGGGTCGTTTTCAAAGCGAACTTGAATTGATTTAGGGTCAGACTACACAAGAGCGAATAAAGAGTACCAATTGTTATAAGATCAAAAGCGACAGTTATTGTCTCCCAAAGAACAACGAACGAAATTAGAAAGACCAATTATTGTTATAAAATCAAAAATGAGTTATTGTCTCCCAAAGTATAAATATAGTTCCCTTCGGTTTAGGGTCGTTTTCAAAGCGAACTTGAAATGATTTAGGGTCAGACTACACAACAGCGAATATAGACTACCAATTGTTATAAGATCAAAAATGACAGTTATCGTCTCCCAAAGTACAAAGAACCAAATTAGAGGACCAATTATTATAAAATCAGAAATGACAGTTATTGTCTCCCAAAGTAAAAAATATAGTGCCCTTCGGTTTAGGATCGTCTTCAAAACAAACTTTTTATGACTTAAGGTCAGGCTGCACAAGAGAGAAGATAGAGTACCAATTGTTATAAGATCAAAAGCGACAGATATTGTCTCCCAAAGAACAACGAACGAAATTAGAATGACCAATTATTGTTATAAAATCAAAAATGAGTTATTGTCTCCCAAAGTACAAATATAGTGCCCTTCGGTTTAGGGTCGTTTTCAAAGCGAACTTGAATTGATTTAGGGTCAGACTACACAAGAGCGAATATAGAGTACCAATTGTTATAAGATCAAAAGCGACAGTTATTGTCTCCCAAAGAACAACGAACGAAATTAGAAAGACCAATTATTGTTATAAAATCAAAAATGAGTTATTGTCTCCCAAAGTATAAATATAGTTCCCTTCGGTTTGGGGTCGTTTTCAAAGCGAACTTGAAATGATTTAGGGTCAGACTACACAACAGCGAATATAGACTACCAATTGTTATAAGATCAAAAATGACAGTTATCGTCTCCCAAAGTACAAAGAACCAAATTAGAGGACCAATTATTATAAAATCAGAAATGACAGTTATTGTCTCCCAAAGTAAAAAATATAGTGCCCTTCGGTTTAGGATCGTCTTCAAAACAAACTTTTTATGACTTAAGGTCAGGCTGCACAAGAGAGAAGATAGAGTACCAATTGTTATAAGATCAAAAGCGACAGATATTGTCTCCCAAAGAACAACGAACGAAATTAGAATGACCAATTATTGTTATAAAATCAAAAATGAGTTATTGTCTCCCAAAGTACAAATATAGTGCCCTTCGGTTTAGGGTCGTTTTCAAAGCGAACTTGAATTGATTTAGGGTCAGACTACACAAGAGCGAATATAGAGTACCAATTGTTATAAGATCAAAAGCGACAGTTATTGTCTCCCAAAGAACAACGAACGAAATTAGAAAGACCAATTATTGTTATAAAATCAAAAATGAGTTATTGTCTCCCAAAGTATAAATATAGTTCCCTTCGGTTTGGGGTCGTTTTCAAAGCGAACTTGAAATGATTTAGGGTCAGACTACACAACAGCGAATATAGACTACCAATTGTTATAAGATCAAAAATGACAGTTATCGTCTCCCAAAGTACAAAGAACCAAATTAGAGGACCAATTATTATAAAATCAGAAATGACAGTTATTGTCTCCCAAAGTAAAAAATATAGTGCCCTTCGGTTTAGGATCGTCTTCAAAACAAACTTTTTATGACTTAAGGTCAGGCTGCACAAGAGAGAAGATAGAGTACCAATTGTTATAAGATCAAAAGCGACAGATATTGTCTCCCAAAGAACAACGAACGAAATTAGAATGACCAATTATTGTTATAAAATCAAAAATGAGTTATTGTCTCCCAAAGTACAAATATAGTGCCCTTCGGTTTAGGGTCGTTTTCAAAGCGAACTTGAATTGATTTAGGGTCAGACTACACAAGAGCGAATATAGAGTACCAATTGTTATAAGATCAAAAGCGACAGTTATTGTCTCCCAAAGAACAACGAACGAAATTAGAAAGACCAATTATTGTTATAAAATCAAAAATGAGTTATTGTCTCCCAAAGTATAAATATAGTTCCCTTCGGTTTGGGGTCGTTTTCAAAGCGAACTTGAAATGATTTAGGGTCAGACTACACAACAGCGAATATAGACTACCAATTGTTATAAGATCAAAAATGACAGTTATCGTCTCCCAAAGTACAAAGAACCAAATTAGAGGACCAATTATTATAAAATCAGAAATGACAGTTATTGTCTCCCAAAGTAAAAAATATAGTGCCCTTCGGTTTAGGATCGTCTTCAAAACAAACTTTTTATGACTTAAGGTCAGGCTGCACAAGAGAGAAGATAGAGTACCAATTGTGATAAGATCAAAAGCGACAGTTATTGTCTCCCAAAGGACAACGAACGAAATTAGAAGGACCAATTATTGTTATAAAATCAAAAATGAGTTATTGTCTCCCAAAGTACAAATATAGTGCTCTTCGGTTTAGCGTCGCCTTCAAAACGAACTTGTTATGACTTAGGGTCAGGCTGCACAAGAGAGAAGATACACTACCAATTTTTATAAGATCAAAAGCGACAGTTATTGTCTCCCAAAGAACAACGAAAGAAATTAGAAGGACCAATTATTGTTATAAAATCAAAAATGAGTTATTGTCTCCCAAAGTACAAATATAGTGCCCTTCGGTTTAGGGTCGTCTTCAAAACGAACTTGTTATGACTTAGGGTCAGGCTGCACAAGAGAGAAGATGGAGTATCAATTGTTATAAGATCAAAAGCGACAGTTATTGTCTCCCAAAGAACAACGAACGAAATTAGAATGACCAATTATTGTTATAAAATCAAAAATAAGTTATTGTCTCCCAAAGTACAAATATAGTGCCCTTCGGTTTAGGGTCGTTTTCAAAGCGAACTTGAAATGATTTAGGGTCAGACTACACAACAGCGAATATAGACTACCAATTGTTATAAGATCAAAAATGACAGTTATCGTCTCCCAAAGTACAAAGAACCAAATTAGAGGACCAATTATTATAAAATCAGAAATGACAGTTATTGTCTCCCAAAGTAAAAAATATAGTGCCCTTCGGTTTAGGATCGTCTTCAAAACAAACTTTTTATGACTTAAGGTCAGGCTGCACAAGAGAGAAGATAGAGTACCAATTGTTATAAGATCAAAAGCGACAGATATTGTCTCCCAAAGAACAACGAACGAAATTAGAATGACCAATTATTGTTATAAAATCAAAAATGAGTTATTGTCTCCCAAAGTACAAATATAGTGCCCTTCGGTTTAGGGTCGTTTTCAAAGCGAATTTGAATTGATTTAGGGTCAGACTACACAAGAGCGAATAAAGAGTACCAATTGTTATAAGATCAAAAGCGACAGTTATTGTCTCCCAAAGAACAACGAAAGAAATTAGAAGGACCAATTATTGTTATAAAATCAAAAATGAGTTATGTCTCCCAAAGTACAAATATAGTGCCCTTCGGTTTAGGGTCGTCTTCAAAACGAACTTGTTATGACTTAGGGTCAGGCTGCATAAGAGAGAAGATAGAGTACCAATTGTTATAAGATCAAAAGCGACAGTTATATTGTCTCCCAAAGAACAATGAACGAAATTAGAAGGACCAATTATTGTTATAAAATCAAAAATGAGTTATTGTCTCCCAAAGTACAAATATAGTGCCCTTCGGTTTAGGGTCGTCTTCAAAACGAACTTGTTATGACTTAGGGTCAGGCTGCATAAGAGAGAAGATAGAGTACCAATTGTTATAAGATCAAAAGCGACAGTTATATTGTCTCCCAAAGAACAATGAACGAAATTAGAAGGACCAATTATTGTTATAAAATCAAAAATGTGTTATTGTCTCCCAAAGTACAAATATAGTGCCCTTCGGTTTAGGGTCGTCTTCAAAACGAACTTGTTATGACTTAGGGTCAGGCTGCACAAGAGAGAAGATGGAGTATCAATTGTTATAAGATCAAAAGCGACAGTTATTGTCTCCCAAAGAACAACGAACGAAATTAGAATGACCAATTATTGTTATAAAATCAAAAATAAGTTATTGTCTCCCAAAGTACAAATATAGTGCCCTTCGGTTTAGGGTCGTTTTCAAAGCGAACTTGAATTGATTTAGGGTCAGACTACACAAGAGCGAATAAAGAGTACCAATTGTTATAAGATCAAAAGCGACAGTTATTGTCTCCCAAAGAACAACGAACGAAATTAGAAAGACCAATTATTGTTATAAAATCAAAAATGAGTTATTGTCTCCCAAAGTATAAATATAGTTCCCTTCGGTTTAGGGTCGTTTTCAAAGCGAACTTGAAATGATTTAGGGTCAGACTACACAACAGCGAATATAGACTACCAATTGTTATAAGATCAAAAATGACAGTTATCGTCTCCCAAAGTACAAAGAACCAAATTAGAGGACCAATTATTATAAAATCAGAAATGACAGTTATTGTCTCCCAAAGTAAAAAATATAGTGCCCTTCGGTTTAGGATCGTCTTCAAAACAAACTTTTTATGACTTAAGGTCAGGCTGCACAAGAGAGAAGATAGAGTACCAATTGTTATAAGATCAAAAGCGACAGATATTGTCTCCCAAAGAACAACGAACGAAATTAGAATGACCAATTATTGTTATAAAATCAAAAATGAGTTATTGTCTCCCAAAGTACAAATATAGTGCCCTTCGGTTTAGGGTCGTTTTCAAAGCGAACTTGAATTGATTTAGGGTCAGACTACACAAGAGCGAATATAGAGTACCAATTGTTATAAGATCAAAAGCGACAGTTATTGTCTCCCAAAGAACAACGAACGAAATTAGAAAGACCAATTATTGTTATAAAATCAAAAATGAGTTATTGTCTCCCAAAGTATAAATATAGTTCCCTTCGGTTTGGGGTCGTTTTCAAAGCGAACTTGAAATGATTTAGGGTCAGACTACACAACAGCGAATATAGACTACCAATTGTTATAAGATCAAAAATGACAGTTATCGTCTCCCAAAGTACAAAGAACCAAATTAGAGGACCAATTATTATAAAATCAGAAATGACAGTTATTGTCTCCCAAAGTAAAAAATATAGTGCCCTTCGGTTTAGGATCGTCTTCAAAACAAACTTTTTATGACTTAAGGTCAGGCTGCACAAGAGAGAAGATAGAGTACCAATTGTTATAAGATCAAAAGCGACAGATATTGTCTCCCAAAGAACAACGAACGAAATTAGAATGACCAATTATTGTTATAAAATCAAAAATGAGTTATTGTCTCCCAAAGTACAAATATAGTGCCCTTCGGTTTAGGGTCGTTTTCAAAGCGAACTTGAATTGATTTAGGGTCAGACTACACAAGAGCGAATATAGAGTACCAATTGTTATAAGATCAAAAGCGACAGTTATTGTCTCCCAAAGAACAACGAACGAAATTAGAAAGACCAATTATTGTTATAAAATCAAAAATGAGTTATTGTCTCCCAAAGTATAAATATAGTTCCCTTCGGTTTGGGGTCGTTTTCAAAGCGAACTTGAAATGATTTAGGGTCAGACTACACAACAGCGAATATAGACTACCAATTGTTATAAGATCAAAAATGACAGTTATCGTCTCCCAAAGTACAAAGAACCAAATTAGAGGACCAATTATTATAAAATCAGAAATGACAGTTATTGTCTCCCAAAGTAAAAAATATAGTGCCCTTCGGTTTAGGATCGTCTTCAAAACAAACTTTTTATGACTTAAGGTCAGGCTGCACAAGAGAGAAGATAGAGTACCAATTGTTATAAGATCAAAAGCGACAGATATTGTCTCCCAAAGAACAACGAACGAAATTAGAATGACCAATTATTGTTATAAAATCAAAAATGAGTTATTGTCTCCCAAAGTACAAATATAGTGCCCTTCGGTTTAGGGTCGTTTTCAAAGCGAACTTGAATTGATTTAGGGTCAGACTACACAAGAGCGAATATAGAGTACCAATTGTTATAAGATCAAAAGCGACAGTTATTGTCTCCCAAAGAACAACGAACGAAATTAGAAAGACCAATTATTGTTATAAAATCAAAAATGAGTTATTGTCTCCCAAAGTATAAATATAGTTCCCTTCGGTTTGGGGTCGTTTTCAAAGCGAACTTGAAATGATTTAGGGTCAGACTACACAACAGCGAATATAGACTACCAATTGTTATAAGATCAAAAATGACAGTTATCGTCTCCCAAAGTACAAAGAACCAAATTAGAGGACCAATTATTATAAAATCAGAAATGACAGTTATTGTCTCCCAAAGTAAAAAATATAGTGCCCTTCGGTTTAGGATCGTCTTCAAAACAAACTTTTTATGACTTAAGGTCAGGCTGCACAAGAGAGAAGATAGAGTACCAATTGTTATAAGATCAAAAGCGACAGATATTGTCTCCCAAAGAACAACGAACGAAATTAGAATGACCAATTATTGTTATAAAATCAAAAATGAGTTATTGTCTCCCAAAGTACAAATATAGTGCCCTTCGGTTTAGGGTCGTTTTCAAAGCGAACTTGAATTGATTTAGGGTCAGACTACACAAGAGCGAATATAGAGTACCAATTGTTATAAGATCAAAAGCGACAGTTATTGTCTCCCAAAGAACAACGAACGAAATTAGAAAGACCAATTATTGTTATAAAATCAAAAATGAGTTATTGTCTCCCAAAGTATAAATATAGTTCCCTTCGGTTTGGGGTCGTTTTCAAAGCGAACTTGAATTGATTTAGGGTCAGACTACACAAGAGCGAATATAGAGTACCAATTGTTATAAGATCAAAAGCGACAGTTATTGTCTCCCAAAGAACAACGAACGAAATTAGAAAGACCAATTATTGTTATAAAATCAAAAATGAGTTATTGTCTCCCAAAGTATAAATATAGTTCCCTTCGGTTTGGGGTCGTTTTCAAAGCGAACTTGAAATGATTTAGGGTCAGACTACACAACAGCGAATATAGACTACCAATTGTTATAAGATCAAAAATGACAGTTATCGTCTCCCAAAGTACAAAGAACCAAATTAGAGGACCAATTATTATAAAATCAGAAATGACAGTTATTGTCTCCCAAAGTAAAAAATATAGTGCCCTTCGGTTTAGGATCGTCTTCAAAACAAACTTTTTATGACTTAAGGTCAGGCTGCACAAGAGAGAAGATAGAGTACCAATTGTTATAAGATCAAAAGCGACAGATATTGTCTCCCAAAGAACAACGAACGAAATTAGAAGGACCAATTATTGTTATAAAATCAAAAACTAGTTATTGTCTCCCAAAGTACAAATATATTGCCCTTCGGTTTAGGGTCGTCTTCAAAGCGAACTTGAAATGATTTATAGTCAGACTACACAAAAGCGAATACAGAGTACCAATTGTTATAAGATCAAAAGCGACAGTTATTGTCTCCCAAAGGACAACGAACGAAATTAGAAGGACCAATTACTGTTATAAAATCAAAAATGAGTTATTGTCTCCCAAAGTACAAATATAGTGCCCTTCGGTTTAGGGTCGTCTTCAAAACGAACTTGTTATGACTTAGGGTCAGGCTGCACAAGAGAGAAGATAGAGTACCAATTGTTATAAGATCAAAAGCGAAGGTGATTGTCTCCCAAAGAACAACGAACGAAATTAGAAGGACCAATTATTGTTATAAAATCAAAAATGAGTTATTGTCTCCCAAAGTACAAATATAGTGCCCTTCGGTTTAGAGTCGTCTTCAAAACGAACTTGTTATGACTTAGGGTCAGGCTGCACAAGAGAGAAGATAGAGTACCAATTGTTATAAGATCAAAAGCGACAGTTATCGTCTCCCAAAGTACAAAGAACGAAATTAGAGGACCAATTATTATAAAATCAGAAATGACAGTTATTGCCTCCCAAAGTACAAAAACCCTTCGGTTTAGGATCGTCTTCAAAACGAACTTGTTATGACTTAGGGTCAGGCTGCACAAGAGATAAGATAGAGTACCAATTGTTATAAAATCAAAAATGACAGTTATCGTCTCCCAAAGTACAAAGAACGAAATTAGAGGACCAATTATTATAAAATCAGAAATGACAGTTATTGTCTCCTAAAGTACAAATATAGTGCCCTTCGGTTTAGGGTCGTCTTCAAAACGAACTTGTTATGACTTAGGGTCAGGCTGCACAAGAGAGAAGATAGAGTACCAATTGTTATAAGCTCAAAAGCGGCAGTTATTGTCTCCCAAAGAACAACGAACGAAATTAGAAGGACCAATTACTGTCATAAAATCAAAAATGAGTTATTGTCTCCCAAAGTACAAATATAGTGCCCTTCGGTTTAGGGTCGTCTTCAAAACGAACTTGTTATGACTTAGGGTCAGGCTGCACAAGAGATAAGATAGAGTACCAATTGTTATGAGATCAAAAGCGACAGTTATTGTCTCCCAAAGTACAAAGAACGAAATTAGAGGACCAATTATTAAAAAATCATAAATGACAGTTATTGTCTCCCAAAGTACAACGAACGAAATTAAAAGGACCAATTATTGTTACAAAATCAAAAATGACTTATTGTCTCCTAAAGTACAAATATAGTGCCCTTCGGTTTAGGGTCGTCTTCAAAACGAACTTGTTATGACTTAGGGTCAGGCTGCACAAGAGAGAAGATAGATTACCAATTGTTATAAGATCAAAAGCGACAGTTATTGTCTCCCAAAGAACAACGAACGAAATTAGAAGGACCAATTATTGTTATAAAATCAAAAATGAGTTATTGTCTCCCAAAGTACAAATATAGTGCCCTTCGGTCTAGGATCGTCTTCAAAACGAACTTGTTATGACTTAGGGTCAGGCTGCACAAGAGAGAAGATTTATTGAGAGAAGAAGAAGAGTTATTGTCTCCCAAAGTACAAATATTGTGCCCTTCGGTTTAGGGTCGTCTTCAAAACGAACTTGTTATGACTTAGGGTCAGGCTGCACAAGAGAGAAGATAGAGTACCAATTGTTATAAGATCAAAAATGACAGTTATCGTCTCCCAAAGTACAAAGAACCAAATTAGAGGACCAATTATTATAAAATCAGAAATGACAGTTATTGTCTCACAAAGTACATAATATAGTGCCCTTCGGTTTAGGGTCGTCTTCAAAGCGAACTTGAAATGATTTAGGGTCAGAATACACAAGAGCGAATATAGAGTATACCACTTGTTATAAGATCAAAAATGACAGTTATCGTGTCCCAAAGTACAAAGAACCAAATTAGAGGACCAACAGTATCTATTAATAATATTAATAGATACTGTTATTGATGCATTTTTAAACCCATTTTATTACAGTTTCATCTGAGAAATACTAATGGGATAGTCCCTCGGCGCATTACAGCAATCTTTAAAAATTATGTGAAATTTTCATGAAATTAGAGTAGATTCATTTTTCTTCATTTTAATAGTAATTTTATGTTTTTCGCGTTTTCAACATCAGGAATAGTTTATATTTTTTACATTTTCAATACTTATAAATATGCTTGATTCATATTTACTATTTGGGACTTTACTTTAGTAGGGAAATTTCACTTAAGTTGAGACCGTTTGTGCACTCGATTTTACAAAGTTATTTTCAAATTGTTACCAATTTGAAATTCCCGTCTGTTTTCAAGTTAATTGCTACTTAAGACTTAAGACGGTGCCATAAACACAATAAAAGAAATGTACAATTAAACAGACTGTCCTTAAAATGAACTTTCCAAGTTGGTACAGATATTACGTTGAAACCAATCCGTCGAGCACTAAATCTTAATTTCGTGTCAAAACGTCATATCTAGCACACTTTATCGCTTGATTAGTAGAGCACTTGTCCTAATTTGATCGTAATCCAATAATTACCCAGTCCATCATTACTTTCGCATGTTGGGAATACGTAACAACTAATGTGAAAGTGAAAAAATCGACGTGGCATGAAACGGGACGTCCCAAAACGGGAACACATCGGACTCAATTTAATTAAACGGGACGCATAGATATTGCATGTACAATAAATGAGCCGGTAGGGTAAATGATCTCGATCCACTACGTAATTACATCAGATTTCAACGTCGGCCGTCAGTTGTATATTACTGCTCCGCTCTTAAAAGTTGTAACTATTTTTCTCTAAATAATCGTTACATTTGACACTGTGAGATTGAATATTACTCGTGGATGTAGTGTTAAACTTTCTGTCTTTGTCTCGAGCGTTGTGTATTAGTCGTAAACTTTACGGGGGCGGGAGGTCTTTATATTCCTCTCAGATGAGAGACGAAACTAATAATTCATTATGTTGTCGTTAGCTTTGGCGCGGTTGTAAATTTCCACGGAGGAGTAGGATTTCGTGAACTTCGGAACGTTTCGGGGATAAAGGATTTTGTTACTGGTTCATTTTTGACACTTGTTAATCCAAAACGGATTATGTCGTCCTAAACGTTTCATATAATAAATCAACAATTTTGTAAACGGTTTTGTTTTTGTAACTTATGACTAAATATACCTTTATAACTATACTATTATAGACATATACCTTTAAATAGATTGTTCCCAATTTATTTTGAATTTAACTGTACTAATTTACCGCCACATTAAACGCACATTTTTGACATGATATACGTCTTATAAATCGATGTGCCGGCTACCAACCGAGCCGATCGCCAAATCGAGCTTTCACTGGGACACTGTCGTGTAAAAAAGATAGATGCGTCGCAGGACAACCACCAAGCTCGATCTCTGTCTGTTGTTGTCGCTCTCACTCTAGCGCACACGCATGGGTCTGCCGTAACGTTACAATGTTTCGTGAAGCGGCAGGTAGCCGCCAAGACGTATATCACGTCAATATACACTCGAACATTCTAACGCGGAACCGTAACATACTCTTCCTCCGGAGCAATCAACGTAGCGTCAAGGAAGAGCCGCCCTATATCGTCTCGATTACATTGAGTCCTCGAAGGTAGTAAACTCCCGGAACCTGCAACTATATTCGAATTAGGTATTTAAACATGAGCGGGATCTTCTCTCGGAAGGGAATCCCGGCCTCTTAGTTAGCGTTACGTCTGAGACCTTTGTTGCAAAGACGCTGCAAACGCCCGCAATATTGCAATCTGAGCCGAACAATGGCTTTTGTCGGGATGCGCTCTAACACACCTGACGAGTTCGGATATTTGCGGCGGAGGAGAAGAACGATGCTCGTCGTGTTTATTTAATTCTCCTACCGACGTAAACACCTATACACTTGCACACACGGACTTCCGTCGGATCAACCCCGCCCCCCCCCCCTCCACCTCCCACGAATTAATCCCACTTGCGAAATTTACTTCGGATGTGCCTATAGAATTTCTCAATTTCTCGGCTGGCCGTTTACACTAGTTTCGAGTGACAGAGTATTTGTCAACAGAGGGTAAGAGAGAAAGAGAGGGAGGGAGAGTGGGATCGAATGCGACAAGGATTGATCGCGCCTCGTAATTTCCTATTTTTCTTCCCGGCGTTTATCTTCCCGAAATAAAAAAAGATGGACAAGAGGAAACGACGTCGCGACACTTTTTCCTCCACATCGCAGAAGTTAACGCGATCGGCGCAAGAGAAATTATTAGTAATTCAATCGGTGCTGAGGAACAAATCTGAGATGTCCGAAGCGGCGGAAAACGTTCCTTAATACTCTGTCTCGGTGGAAAAACCAATTTGGGATAGGTCAAGAATTGTATTGCGGAGTAAATCGTAGATTATCGGTAGAAAATGCCTACTTTGTAGGAAATTTATCAGTTGGAGAATGTTTTGATTTCAACGCCAACAAGAAGGGCTCCAGATTGCATCTCATTGGTCGTCTCGAAAAGTCTCGAAGGTTCAAATTTCATATCTGCGTTTGTTTGTAAAACCCTAGAGCCAGAATGACGAAAATGCTGATCAATAGGTAATACCTATAAGTGAAGAGTGAAGAAGAAGTTTTGACGTGATATACGTCTTATAAATCGATGTACCGGCCACCTGCCGCTTCACAAAACATTGTAACGTTACGCCAGACCCATGCGTGCGAGCTAGAGTGAGAGCGACAACACCAGACAGAGATCGACCTTGGCGGTTGCCTTGCGACGCATCTAGTTCTAGAAATCGATGATCGTATTTAGATTAAAAAAGTACGGTCGGAATATTAGTGACCTTAATTTGCAAAGGTCGAAAAATTCACAAAATTATTGATAAGGTCCTAAGAGACCTTATCAATTATTATAAGATCGGTTGATAAGGGTCCCAATAATACGGAGGGGTAGGAAAATTCACAGCTTTAATTCCCGAAGGTCGGAAAATTTCCAGATAATACTTGCAAGTGGTTACTAGGAGTCCTAGTACATTTACAAGTGTATTTTCAACATTTTACTGCACAAAATCCGGCATCTATTGATAGTAATATTTAAAAAATTAAAACAGACGTATTTACCTCAATAAGTGTTGTAGGGTATGAATAGGATAAAATATGGAGTGACTGAGTGATATATGAAGAGGATGATATTCCAGAGAATCATCACGTTCCTTAATGAAGCAAGATCGCTAATCCTTAAAGTGGGTATATCCGTTTTCGGATTTGTAGGTGGGTACACACCAACTAACACAAATAATTTCCCATTAACATTTGTACTAATAATTAATGTTTCTAATGAATTAAAGTAGCCAACGGATTTTATAGTGGTTTATGGTTTATTACTGTTGTATTGGGGAAAATAGGAATTTTGATATTGTCTTGTCTTGTCTTATTAAGTTAACGTCTCTTTTTCGCTGCTGTGGCCAATTTGGACGGG
The DNA here is from genome assembly GCA_946251905.1 of Cryptocephalus moraei. NCBI lineage: Eukaryota > Metazoa > Arthropoda > Insecta > Coleoptera > Chrysomelidae > Cryptocephalus > Cryptocephalus moraei. The sequence goes on along the minus strand of OX276465.1, from coordinate 14,451,309 downwards.
ACCTACAGTTTAACGTGGGCTCCGAACCACGGTCCTCGAGCACGGTTGTACCTCCCTTAAGGCTCTCACCCCAGTTGATCCACTCCGTGCTCTACCGACTCAGGGTGTGTGTATCCTAGTCCCGCCCTCCTACAGGCGATCCGATCCTATCCGGCCTGGTTACCGGCGTGAATAGGAACGGGATTTTGGAAACATTTTACACACTTCCCGCAACAATCACAACATCCATGGATTACGTGGGATTCGAACCCACGACGACAGTGATCGCCTGACTCAAAGCCAGCGCCTAAACCACACGACCACCGTCGCCCCAATTTTGATATTTAATTAATAGCGTTTCTGGGGAAGTGTTGATAATTTCAAATAAGTTGAAGGACTTTCTATAAATTTCATACAATTTTTATGTAATAGACTGGTGAGAATCACGAAGGAGTTGTAATTGCATTAAGGAAAACAAGAGGTTTTAATTGTATTTTATTCAATTTTGCCATATAAATCGAACCTATAAAGTCATTGTTTATTTTGTTTATTTAGGCAGCGGATGAAGGTGTTTTAATACGCTGCCTATTCAATTTTGCCGAATAAAGTGACGTTTTATATGTTTAAAATTGTTTTCGTCGTTGTCAAGGTTGCGGCACTGAAGTTGTCATCTGTCAAATTTTCTCTTCAAAATTGGACTTACTCGGCTAAACGTCAGTTTATATATGGCAAAATAGAATAAATCGTTGTAATACACTCGCGGTTACAATGAACGTTTAACTCGCGATATTAACGCGCTTGCGGCACATATCACTCGTTAAACGTTCATTATATCCGCTTGTATAATAAATAACTATTATGACATCAAATTACATTAAAAAGCGGTTAAAACCGCATACATAAATCGTAAGAATTTTAGTCAGTAGTTGGACAATAAATAGGAATTGTGTTGCATACTTTCAAATAGTATATGAAAATATGAAGGAATGCATGGATTTGTTTTTGTTTAAGCATCAATGGAAGTGATTTCCACATTGTAAATTTTAAACGATTGAGCTCGTTTTCCGCATCCATTTAAGATGCCTCAATGTATCCCACTTACACATCATTCGCTAACAAACATTGAAACTCAGCGAACCCGATTGTCAAAAAATTAAATCCGAAATACCACATCAATTTCCCACACTCCGTACGCTCGACGTTTCGCACATTATCCCACTCCTGACATCAGGAGAATACGATTATCCTTCGACCATATGTTGTGAAATCTTTCCAGCATCTTTTCAGCTTAAACCGTAACTTACGCGCCCGGAAAAATTTATCGTTCTGAAAAGTTATCTTTCAGGCGGACTTGAAAAGAAATTTCCTAGTGTTTTGTCGGGCGCAAAAAGTAACGTCATCTTGTAAATATCAAATTTTCAATACGATTCGTATTTTGTACATAAACTTGTATGCACTGGCCCGAGTAATATTCTTTTTTAACGCCTGCTGAGGTGTGTAACGAGATGGACAACCGAGAGTAAGTGTTAAAATATTTAATTGGCGAGATTGTACTCGAGGAGGAATTTACCCACTTCCTTGATATTTAAGTTAAGTCAATTAACGTACCAAAAAGCTGAGACGTCAAAAACACGTACTACTTGATACAGTATGTTTAAAAAAATCGGTACTGCATCGAAATTTTTTATCAATTTCTCATAAAAATTAGATTGTGCAATAACTAACTTTTGAAGTAAAATTTATAAAAATTAATATCTTTTTGTTTGCGAAACAATACTGATCACACAAAAATTTAAAAAAAACGGCAAAAGATTATCAAAAATCTGTTTTTTCAATCAACAAATTTTCCTGTTTCGAGGAAAATTGCTGCGTTTTAAAATGTTGAAATGCTTATCTAGATTTAAAATTCTCATCATAAAAGGATTCTTGAATAAGTATACCTCCCATTTAGAAGAAACAGGAAGTCTCTACTGCCGAAATTAACGATGTTATCAAGAAAAACTGGTACAGTAGTCGGTACTGCAGAACAGTGCTAAGCTTCTTCATTGGGAGTTAACGATTTTACAATAAATAATACGAAATTTGAATTAACCGCAATAAAACAAGTGGTAATTCTATTCTATTCTATAGTGTGAAAAGGAAATGCTGGTATTTCGTATAAGTTTTCCAAGCTTATAAAATAAAATGTTAGTTGCAAAATAGTTTTAAACGAAACGTACCATTTGACAATGGCACGTCGCCATGATGGCAACTGCTTCCACCCTTGCCCTGCTACGCCCCTGTCACCAAGAGCACTGGTCACTATCTGAAACAATAATAAGAACATTATTCATAAATCACCTTAATATCAATGAAAAGTACAAAGGTGTTCTCAGGGCCAGATAAAACCGATGTGATTTTTCTCTTACACAACACCTAATGAAACTAATAGTTTATCATATTTTTATATTACATAAACAATATAAAGGAATATAATGATGTTATAAAATACTAGTTGCCTTAGGGCAATTTTATTTCAAAAATACGAAGACGACTAAATATAATCAAGTATATATAACTATAAATTATGAATTAATATAAAACAAATAAATTATTGATAATAAAAATCACCAAAAAAATTTGTCCGGCGTGAACGTATGAAAAAATTAACTCTTCCTTAGCATCGAAGACACAATATATCCGACAATTCGGCAAATTTTAAAGAAATTACCAAAAAGGCGCGTCCAATGGTAAGAGATTAAAACGAAAAATTAAGTTTATAACGACCGAAGAATTCTGGCAAACAAGCGAAATAAACATTTCTTTGTTTGGAAAGGAAAAGAAATCTGACAAAATAACTACCTCGCTGTTACACGACTACTGATAAGAGACATAATCATATTATGAATTTATAGTAGAATACAACTTCGCCGTGTTGTTCACAATACGATGAATAATGAATAAATAATCCTTTAACGCTAGAAGAAAACATACATTAAAATAGAAGTCATTAATATTCAATTAACTAATCGGATCAAAGATAGCTAATCAGAAATCAAAATCAAAGAAAACTTCAGCATTGAATTAAAAAAAAAAAATTACCATGTCAATCTCCAAACAGTCCCGCGCACTTAGATAGCACTTTTTCAAAAAATTGGAGAAATTTTAAAGAAATAGCCAAAAAGGCACGTTCGATAATTAAAACCGACCCGACTACCTACGATTTACACACAAATGACTATCATAACGACGAAATATTCAGACGTTCCGGCGAGTCTTCGTTACGAGCGTAAAGGGGCCCATACACGCTCAATATTATTGCGCAATATGGGTTGCACATTATTTTGACGGAGGGCCATACATGCACAATATTATTGCGCAATATTTTGATTTGTGCAATAAATTGTATCGTATGCAGGAAATATTGATGGTTGGCTACTGTGCCATCGCGAGCACAGACGTACAACCTTCAAGGCAATATATTGTGCAAGCAGTTCCAAGCACAATTTCATGTAGTGAGGTAATGTTGAGTGATAGGGATTTGTGTTGTCTGATTATTGGGGTGGGTGCCAATGCGAAAAAGAAGAAGAGCTCTAGTTTATAGCCATCGGATATTTTTCGCGGTATTTTTCTAACAAGAGTTCATACTGCTCCCCCTTTTTCCCACGATTAGTATAATCTGTACGCTTTACATTTCACAGAGCCAGAAGGCCACGATAAACTTCAATGAATTCCAGAATGAATTGCCTATCAGCTTCCTTGGCAGCCATGACGACGCGTACTCTACCACGTGTTGATACTGACTGATGGGATATTGCACAATATTGCCTACAGACGACACCACCTTTTCCCGTTTGCACAATATATTTTCAAATATTTGAATTTAGCACAACATATTGCACAACTTTTCAATTTCGACTACACACGATCAACAATATTGTGCAAACCTAAATATTGCGCAATAATATTGAGCGTGTATGGGCCGCTTAAGAGAAAAACTTCGAACAAAAAATTGCTTCGTTGTACGGAGCTGATAAGAGAGTCGAAAATAGACGAGAAATAAATAGAAATAACTCCTGTTTGAATTTGAGGTAGAATAAAACTTAGTTTCATTCACAGTAAATTTGCTTGAATTTAAATGCATGGAGGAATAATATAGTTAATTAACATTACAAGAAAGTAGATTAACACTCATGTAATTAAATCAGATAGATTGATTAAAAATTAAAGGCAGTTGAATGAATCGTATGAATTTGAAGGAAAATATAAGGTTGCCATTTCTTTCACCGTACGAATAATTGAAATCATAAGCAATTACCGATCAATAAGTAGTACTTTCAACCGGAAGATAGGGTAGGTTAAAATTGACATAATTACATCAAACAGTTAGGCTATTGACTATGTCATTTAATATGGAACTAACGCGTGCAAGATATTTCATTTTTTCATATGGTCCGTTGACCTCTAAAGAAATAAAATCCAAAAGTGCTACTAAATTTAGCAATGCGTTTTTGAGAACTGGGTAAGTTAGTCCACTTTTCGCTTTTTCGGCTATAGCGCAAAAATTATGCATTTTTCGAAGATATGTGGTTATTGTGGTTCCGCAAGGAAAACCCTGCGGAACCCGACCCTAGGGTCATAAGACGCATATGATCATTAACAACAAGCAAGTCTTGCCGCGTTGACTTTTAATAAAATCAACAACTATCTCGATGCGATCCATCGTCACCGTTTAGTTGGAACGTAACAAACCACCCCCTTATATTATAATCTTAGTTTCAACAAATATCCGAACTACTTCGACCGAAGGTTGTCCAGCTTCTCTAAGTTGGCCATGGTAATTTAAACCAAAGGAAAACACCAAGTCGTAACCAACTGCTTTATTAAAGATGAACGAACGGTTTCGGCTTCATAGAAGCCATCCTCAGGCTCGTACCATATGAATGAGGAGCATTAGAAAACAGAAAACAGAATGTAAGCACCTTAAAATTCTAATGCTCCTCACTCATGTAGTGTAAGCCTGTGGATGGCTTCTATGAAGCCGAAACCGGTCGCTCATCTTTAATAAAGCAGTTGGTTAAGACTTGGTGTTTCCCTTTGGTTAAATTTCGAACTACTTCATTTCACACATCATCCCCTTGATTATTTCTGAGAATCCTCTTGACTCATCTAAAACTACCCTTTAAAAATTTACCTGCCGGTTCGCTTACCAATTGACCGATCTTAGGGTTGGGGATTAAAATTTCTTACGAGTTGATCTCCGCCGTTTTATTTTTTCCTCCGTCTGGAAATTTGTGCTAAATTTCTTGCGGGTAAATCCCGTTTTGTCCTCGGTTGCCGCCGAAATAATTTTTTTAAAGTGAGCCGAGAGTAACTTCGGGCTTCGATTTTTCCGGTCGGTCGAAATCGAGAATGATTGAAGGTTGAAATCTGGAGGCAGATTGGCAACTTCTTTGTAAGCCGGTTAAACCGGATTACGGTCCATCTTCGGAGTGATTTATTAACAAGGATTCCCTTCGAATTTCCTCATGTTGTCGGATGAATCAATAGATTCAACGTCGTCGGCTTCCCGTCGGATTTAAAGTAGGTCCTCGTCTAAATCTCGGGGCGGAATTAACCGTGAACGGGAATGATATTTAAAGTGGGGGAGAGGGGGTGTGGGAAACAAGTTCGAAATCTAATAACGGTTTCCGTGTGGATTTCGTATTCCCCGCGCGATGCGCTTTAGAAATTTTTTCCGTGGAAGCGGAGAGAAAATAAGGAATCGCCGGGGAAATATAATTTTCCCCCGAAAAGATCTAGTTAGCCTTTGAGCTGTAATTTCCTATTGTTTTTCACTATTCATTCCACGATTTTCATTAGCTTCCAATTCAGGAAAGAAATAGAGTTACAGAGAGTAATGTAGTCTTCCCGCCCGGCAGAGGCGAAGGTTTCAAATTCATTTTCTCCACTTTTCCAAACCCTCTCCCTCGAGCCCGGAGGAATTCTTATATTTATGCAGACTATACAGAAACTTCGGAAACAAATCACCAGCTCTTTGTTTTTTGGTTTGTTCTCTTTTCTCGCTCGATTTAACCAGAATTTCGTTACTCCTTTTTCCAGATTTATTCATCGTTACCCTTAGCACTAACGTGGCAAATAAAATGGCACTAAAATGGCACACAATTTTCAAACTGAAAGTTTTAGTTTCTCAATCAGCCATACATAACAAAAAAAAATAATTAAAATAATATTCACATTTCAATATTCCCATCTCAAAAAATATGGTTTGGCATTATAGGCTATTACCTATGTCATTTAATAAGGAAATAACGAGTGCAAGATATTTTATTTTTGCATGGTCAGTTGACCTCTAAAGAAATAAAATCCAAAAGTGCTACTAAATTTAGCCATGCGTTTTTGAGAACGGGGTAAGTTTGTCCACTCTTCGCATTTTTGGCTATAGCGCAAAAACTGTGCATTTTTCGAAGATATGTGCTGTAAGATTTCTTGTAGAGAATTAAATTTCCTATGGAAATGATATTTTTTGAAATAAAAAAAATTTTTTTAACGAAATAAATTGTTTTACATTTTTACCTGATAAAAATAATTTTTATGTAATAAATAGCTTATGTACGAATAATTTAATTTAATTTAAGATCAGAAAATGTATACGACAATACTTCGTCTTATTAAAGTAGTATAATATAATGTACTATTTATTCTTCTTTATACTTTTATCCAAGCCATACCAAGCAAACCTAACCTTCCCGACCGTAGTAGTAGTAGGCCCAGAAACGTTTCAGTGAAGGATTTTCTCGTTCCGTGTAAGATTTTCTCGTTCCGTGTGGATCTCAATCCAAGATGTCTACTGTCTGTTTACGTTTGAGAGCTAATTTCACAATGAAATATCTCGGTTAATAGACCAAATAAAGTAATTCACGCATTCAGGTAGGTTCTTCGTTACATGCTACTTCTGTTGATATTTTTTTTTGTTGTACAGTGAAAGTATTTAAGACCTGCAATCTTGGCCAGCGCCATTTGCTCCAGTGACATCCTGTGACGCAGAATGATCTTTTTCGCGATACAAAGATAGTTTATCAGATAGAACACAAAACCTCGCCTGAAAGTACTGAAAAATATTTAAATACATCCTGGGAAACCAAGAAAGTTTCATATACTTAAATTTAATTATATATTATGCAATTTGTATATGTGTATAATTAAATTACATAAATTTCAGTAAATTAATTTTAATTAATTAAATGTATAACAAAATTTTTAAACGAGAGTATGCCTTTTCCCATTTGATATTATTCATATTACTATTACATATACACCTTTTTCTTTCAAAAATGAGAGTATTTTGTAAGAAAAACAGGATCTACTAAAAATTATTTTAGTTATTTAAGTTGCCTTTTTTGTCATTTAAGTTGCCTTTTTTTGTTATTTGAATTGCCTTTTTTGCAAATAAATTATGCCCTTTTTATTAATTTTATGCCTTTTCCCTTATTTTTTAATGCCTAACTATCCGCCCTTTAAATATAACATCTAACTTGATTAAGTAAGTAATTTTGTGATTTAACAAAGTTGGTTTAGTCGAAACTATGATTTTACGTGTTCAAATGCATGTAGGAGGGATTTCTGTATTCGTAGTTTTCCAGTTAATATAATTATTATATTGATATATTTCTCTTCTCACATCCTTTCATCATTCTCAACCAACTTCGTTCATGTACTGTAACGTTCCAGCGCGGTTTCAGATCATCGAATGAACTTTCTATTAAAGAAATATTAAAAGAATTCCACAACGATAAAAATTCTGTCATAAAGGTATGAAAGGAAATAGTGATTCAAATTCCCCAAAAACGAAAATGGGAAAATATTACTAAACACACAGAAGTTATTATAAAAGGGTGAAAATTAGCCTATTTTTTGTGGGACGAAGGTAGACCACACACCGTGCAGTTAACCGCGAAATCGAACCTATCTCAGATAGATGGCGGCCGATAAGGCACTGTTCAATCTACCATCGCTTAAACATCCAGACTACATTTAGATAAGACAACCTCCCGCCTCAAATCGTCCTGTACCTGAGTTAATCCAAGGTCGGAACCAATACTTGTCTGTGACAAGCCGTACGTTATCCGTATTTTTCCGTTGCGTCCGATATCCGTTTCCGTTCTACCGACCGATACATGTAATTGTGAAAGTTACCGACCGTTAGATTTAAACCGACCGAATTATTCGGTATGTGTTACGTAACCGTCCGAATGTGAACGTACTACCGACCGATAAATGTAATTGTGAACGTTACCGACCGTTAGATCTAGACCGACCGACACCCTCCGATTGTGAACGTACCAATTGTGAATTATATGTAACTGGGATCGTTCCGCCGCCTGAACTCTCTGTTATCTGTTACGTAATTGTCCGTTACCGACCGATATATGTGAGTGATCTGTAGTACCGTGTAGTACCCGACACACCAGCAGCAGGTGTTTGGCGGTACAGTGTTGTCACTTTCATTTAGAAATTAAATAATTTAGGGATTTTCCATTTTGAGTGTGTGTTTAATTCCTACGGGCAACCCTGGTAACCTCCTGAGTTCGTAAACTACCCAGGCATAATCCCGAGGGAGAAAATCCTTAAAAAATCTGGCGCCCGAGCAAAACCGTAAAACCGACCCTAGAACCGTTAACCGAACTCCCGAAATCCATCCCAACGCCAAATCACTTCAGTAACCGCAGAAAGCGCGTTACAAGGGGCACACGAACATACTTAGATACTTACATTATTTTAAGATTAGTGAAGCAATTACTTAAGTTTTAAGTAAACAGATTAATCAAACATCGTTGACTACTTTTCCCTTGAAAATATGTAGACGCCGATAGGGTGCTGATGAACTTCCTATGGAATTTCGACTTGTTACAAGAGCACGTCGAGATTATTTCGGATCCGGTCTGTATTAAAATCCAGTACAAATATAACTGCCTAAATAGGAAAATCGAAAATCCTTTGTAGCCAACGGCTGAAACGGGAGTATCGGAGTTAAAATATAATGCGCTCCGAACGGAGATGGATTTGGGAGAGTGGAAACGGAAATAAAGAATTTAAAATGAAAAGAGAGAGCGTTTACCCGAAAAACATCCCTTCGATCGCCGTTGGAAATTACTTCCCGTAGGAATTTACGCTGTAATAAATTACAGGCTACACCAACCATTACTATTCGTCGTAGATCTAGCTGGATATTGGACCGATTGATTGAATAATAGTACATTATTTGATTAGCCTATTATAAGACCGTTTCTACAGAGTCGCAGTATGGTATAAACATAAGAGCGAAAGAAAGGCCATATATTTCTCGTTGGATAAACAGAGAAAGAACTTTTGCGACGTTGCTAGCTCGTGAATCATCACAGTCATCGCCACACTCTACCGGATCATTGGGTGTATAGCCTCCGATGGGAATAATTAGAATGGGTGGCAACGTTGCAAAGCTTCCTTCTCTGTCATACTAACGAACTACTATTAGTTTCTCTTTCGTTCTTGTTGATTTCGGACCCTGAATTTCAATAGAATAGGTCCATATACGCCTATATATATATAATATGTAACATCATATAGACAGTGGGTCATCTCCCACACTATCAAATTGAAATCATTTTCGCTGAAAGCCCTTTAAAACGATTACATGTATCTGTCGATTACTTCCTCGTATGCATTCGAAATCAAAAGTTACGAATATTGCTCTTCATCCCCCACTTTCGCCTAATGTTATTTTATTACGGTTAATAAAAAAGCTAATGTCATTTTATTACTGCTAGTAAAGTTTAGGACCTTGTTCTGCGTACCCTCCGAACAGATTTTGATGTTTCCGCCGTTTCATGGCTTATTACTCAAAGTTATGTTTTATGGATACGGCTTAATATGAATTTATGCACCGACAACAATGTTGGACGACTTGGACCCACGAGAAGAGGTCGTGACAACGTACGATCAATCTATCGATTTTGACTGGACGGTCCATTTAGTACCCATCAAAGCAAATGTCTTGGAAACCCTCTTAAAGTGTACTCGGGGGAGTTCAGGGGATAGGTTTCATGTCAGTTAGAACCCATCATCAACTTAGATACACAGCTTACCTAAAAGGGGAGAATAACCTGAAAATTACATGTCAATTACACGACAATAGACGGAAGTTGTAAGTAGCAGGGCGGTTAAAATAGGTCTCGGTCTGATATTGATAGGGACTGTCAAACCACAATAGTAATGTTTCAAGGATGTGTATCAAATATTGTCTAGCCCTCTCTTCCTAAATGGGAAGTTTTTTCTTGCCAAATATAAAAATTGTAAGGCTCTCTAATGTCAGTCCCTTGTGAAGCCAGCTTCGTCATAAATATAATATTCTCAGTAAAAAGTAAAAGATGGTAAGGTTTCATGGACAGCCCTTTTTTGTGCCTAATAGAACTGCTAGATTTCTCACACTGTTAGAATCGGATATTTGATACGTTCTTCCGGTCTAGGATTTCTTGCTCTTATTGGAGGTCCAATATCAACACGACGCGGTATAGCACTTCCTAAAATGAATGTACCAAGAGAGATTTATGACCACCTTTGTTTTAATTTATTTTTTACCTGCTTCTATTAAGTAGTATTCACTTCTTTCCATAGGTTTTCGATCCTTCTTGCCTCTATGGTACAAGTGAGCACTCTACCTATCTCTATCAGTTTATCTCCTAAATGTTAGTAATAACATTGATTTTCCTTGCCCTCTCACAACTAATTCATTCTTTACACCACAAAACTTTTCTCATATTCTCTTTCCTGGCATAAACCGTTTTCCTCACAACAAAAATTAACAACGTTATGAAATAATTGAAACCAAAGGGTAACGTAACTCAAAATGACTGTACATAAAAGCTTGTGAATTTTTGGTAATAAATTAGTATACCTAGAATGACCAAAAACGACAGTGTGTTGTGGTCTTGATTCTTCAACTCAACCTACAAGCTCTCACGTTACACCCTGAGAGTTCTACGAGATCTTCAAGATGCGACAACTTCTAACTTCAAGATCATCAACTCCAGATCTGCACGTTCCGCCCCCAGATCAACCCCGGAGAAATACGTCACGCCCTCTCTCCAGACTTCGAGAACTTCAACCCCGGATCGGCACGTTACGCCCTCAGATCCAACCCGGAGGGCACGTTACGCCCTCTCTCCATACTTCGAGAACTTCAAGAGATCCTGATCTCCAACCTACGAGACCGTCTTCAGCCTTACAACCTGGAGACAAGATTCATCTCCGCAGCCACCCACGAGCTACGAGAGAGATCATCTACAGTCCACTCTCTACAATGAGCACTTCACACTCTCGTTCAGACGATTTACCTTGTATTCACTTGATTAACTCGTGAACCTGTCGCTGAGTTTGATACCCGAGGAGCGGATATGACTTGTTTGAAAAATTTGCAATTACAGGTGGACTAGAGTTTGATAACCGCGGAGCGGATGTTAATTATTGCAAAAGTTGTAATTGCAGGTCGGTAACTCGCGGGGATTACGATGACCCCGGTCGCTTAATTAGGTTGCGACAATATAAAAAATATAGTTTCATCAGTTTGCGTGTATTTACTGGATACTCTGTATATAGTAAGCATATGATGTATAGTGAGATAGTAATGTGTTTTGAAATGTGTTTGTGTGTGATTTTCAATTGCAATTTTTACGAATCGCCTTCGAAATCGTCCCTAAAAATTCTTCACCGGCAAAGTGGATTGGAAAATTGATTCCGAACATTGTTATCAGTAAAGTGATAACACAGTATCTCCGTCGTTCTTAAAACGTTTTAAATTTATTCGGGCACTCCTTATCCCCCGTTTGATACGGTAACAGGGGCCGGATCGACATTCCTCATCCTTAATACAATAAATAGAAGCCGCGTCCATAAAAATCCCATCGAAAACCCATCTCGTACAATTCTCCGAGCTTTTCCTTTCGATGCCGTCCCGGAGCCATCGGGAAACAACTTTTTCCTTTCCGTAAATCTATCTTATCATTATTTGTCTAATAAAACAAGGAAAAGGATCGCAGCTCGGCGCAGAGGGCCCCCAAATCCCGACCCGTTCAGCGTTAGATAATGTAACAGCCTGGCGCTCGCGTGTGTGTGTAGAACTATGAAAGCGTAGATTACCCTGTAGGTCTCCGTTCCGTCCTACTCAGCGAAAATGTCGGGATTTCGCTCCCCCTCCTTTTACACTCGCCGAACAATTGGTTCCCATCGGAAAGTCGTTAAACTCGTTTCTTGTGGACGAAACCTGGAAAAAGCGCTCCTTTTGTCCGAGGAGCTGATACTCCTCGAGATTAATTAATTACCGAATTTTTTCGCCGCCGTGATTCGAAATACGTCCGACGGAGAATTAGGCCTTCACGATATCGAGACAAACTCGTGCGATACCGATACCGAGACCGATACCGAGACGAGAGTGGTAAAAATTTCCGAGACCGATATCGAGACACAACTGACCGAGAGTCTCTATAATTGTATAATTGTTATTATTTCTTCATTGTATCCCAGTTTAAAAAAAAGAATGAACAATTTTGGTCAAGTACAACCCGAGATAAAGTCTTTTATTCGAGCTGTCCGATTTGAAGCCGCGCGCTCACTTTTCAGGAGAGCTATGCCAAGCGCCCAGTCGGCTTCCCCCACTCCGTGGACTCCGAGCAGGAAAGTAATCATGGCGCAATTGCTCTTTATTTATAATGCTCTCCGTTATACAATGTTCGGCTTTTTTAAACGCTGAAAGTGCCATTGGAAACTCAAACTCTTCTTCTAAAAACCTTGTCATTTTCAGCCTTTACTATTAATTATTGTAGCGACAGTGAATTTTTTTAAAAAATGGGCTATCTTGGCTCACAACGGTTGTGGGACCTTTCTTTTTCTTTTTAAATGCGTATTTTTGAATCCACTTTTCGAGTAAATCATTGCCATAAAGTTTGAACAAAAACCAACCAAGTTATTGTAAATGTTTATAAGCTTAAAAACCTATACTTTATGTTAACCCTTTTTTTATCAATAAACATTAAAAAAGTTATTGTGTTTTACATAGAACGTTAACATAAGTCTTTACGAAGAGGATGAGCCCAAGTTTGTTAAGATCTATTTAGAAAAATCGACTGGACAGGACTTAGAAATTGTTGATTTTTTTCAAGAAACGGGATAAACAATTAGATTTTTGCAAAAACTACTAAATCGATAGAGCCCATCTTTTGTATACTTATAAAGTACATTACAACTAACAAATTATAAACATTTCACTTAATTCGAATAACTAATTAAAAAGTTATTAACAATATTTAAAAATAGCCATTTTACACCCTTTTTTGCAATAACTGTTTTATTTATAGAGCAATTTTAATTTAGAATGTCTCGTTTTAAAGATAATTGTTTTCTCTAAAAGTTCACCGTTGACCGCAAACGTCTAAATCTAAGCCATTTGGAGTTATAAATAAAAGAGTGATTTTGGCACTTTAATTGTTTATTTGATAATGGCTCCACTAAAAAATTGATGAATCTCTAGATGAGAGGCTTCTTATAATAACTCAAACTACCTCTTCCAACTGTCAAACCCGTCTACATAGTTTTTTACAAAAAAAAATATAATTTGATTCGCCTACAATCGCGCCGAGGACCGAGGCCTACAGTCCAGGCAACGAAGGAAAAATAGCGGAAATAATTCATGTAGAAGCCAAAATTCATAGAGTTGTAGGGCATGGTGTCCTTAACAACATACTAAAAGTACTGAATGGTGGGGGCGGAGCTAAGAGTGGGGGGGTCTCGAAAGTTCATTTTTTTTCAATTTTTCGTTAATAACTCAAAAACCACTGCTTCTATCAAAAAAATGTATGTATACTAAATTAATCTACATAAAATGCTCTACAATAAAGGTTCTCTACACTTTTTTGATAGGATCAAAGCTTAAGAAAATAAGGATGGGGTAAATAGAGAATTAGGTATTAATTGTTCAGCCTCACCGCAGAAGCTAGATGAAGGGGGGATAGGCACTGTTGTCTTAAGCCATGGATTCTATGTCTTCCAAGATAATCTCAGAAGCTTCTTGTACAATCCTCTCACGTTCTCTTTGTTCACCTTTACACCTTCAAGTGTACCATGAGTCGCTCAAAATTTTATCACTAAAACTACGAAAGGAACCGACAATTTGTCTGGTGCGAATAGTACTGAGACAAATTTGGTGCTTATATTTTTCCCTCATTCTCTCCTTAATGGTCTTCACATGTGGTCTTTCCCCTGCAATAACCTATTCCAACAACTCGTCCATAGAGTATTGGCAACTATCAGTCCTTTCAATATAATCATATATTTCTTCTATTGTTTCTGAAATCCCTTCGTCTTGTGGACGTCCAGCTTTTCTTTTTAAAACTTACAGATGTTAACGTGACCCTTTTGTAACAATCTTCGTGATAATATATTGCATCTACTGCGTGTAAGCTCCCAACAGTGCAGATACGTCTCCTTACATCGTTTCCCCACTAATCCACTGAACGCAAAGACGAAGCATCACGTGATGTTAAAGGTTCATCTGAGAAAGTGTCTCGCAAAAACCTTTTTATTAAGTCACTTCTGACGTATTCTCTTCTGCAAGAATTATGAACAACACCATTTGTCTTATCCCTGAAACCTTTCTCTTTCCCATCTGTCTTTAACACACTTGCCTTCACTAATTCAATTATTCCTTTTTTTTTCTCAGCCACACATCTTATATTAAACGCGTGCAACAATTTAATGTAATAAAAGCAGATATTTTGAAGACTCACGATCAACAAGGAGGTTGATTGTAAACTGTATAAACGGACGAGCACGAGCACTGGCCACCCACCTGGCACTGAGTACCGAAATAGGGAAATAGGTACTTTTAGTATGTTATTAAGGACACCTTCCCCTACAATTGGTTTTTATTTTTTGGTCTTCGTTGCCTGGACTACTACGCATATTAACCCTTTCCCATTCGGCTCCGATTAGAGTTATGAAAGTGGGGGCCGCGTCGACGCCCCGAATTTCGAATTCGGAATCAAATGGACTATTTTAATTTGCGTTAGCGGCGGGGGGAATCGTTCCGCGTTTAGCGCTCGTCGTAATTTCGGAAAGAGCCCGGAATTATGTCCTGCGTCGGGACAAAGACGCCGGAAATGGGGTCTCTCGTCGTACAAAGAGTTTTAATTTGGGAATCATGTCGGAGATCATCGTCGCTCCGGCGGAAAGTCGAAAACTCGCGATTTCTGGTCTCGAATGGATTGTCGAGGCGAGTGAACGGCCTCACTTTGAAGAAATTAACCGGAAAATGGGAACACTTAAGTATTTTGTAATCAACGTAATATCAAAGTCGACAAATCTAAGGATCTTCTTTTTTCGGACTTGACTGCCACCTGCTTCATTAACGGTTGAAATACAATGAGCAACAAATATTTTCCGGCAATAGTTAGCGCCTACCAAACTCACCCAAATTGAAATGTAACCTAGAAGTTAAAAGTAATATTGAGCTTTTCATAATGTAACGTTTATTTCTAATTTATTCACACTTTTAACTAATTTATTTCACTTGTCCATTTTTCGTCTTGTTTATTCACTCGCGGCTTCACGTCTAATCTAATCTCTTCGACCGCAAGCCCGCTTATAATACACCACAATAATTATATTCGCGATGGTTCCTGAAATAACTCGATCCCTCTTTTTTTATGTAGAAACGTCCAGAAGGTGATAAATCATTCTTCCTTAATAAGATGTTGCCGGGACTCAGTTAAGCGTAGCGGCGTTCCTTTGAGGAAAGCCACCGTACTATAAGAGTAAACACATTTCGCGCTGCTGTTTACATTTCGCGTTACAATACATTACATATGTATTACACATACAAATTTCAGTTTATGAAATACGTATATAGGTAAAATAGGTAAGTAGGTATATTCCGTTTCACGCTCGTTGATTCAGGATTCCCCATTCCCTGTCGATAAAGCGCTTGCATGAAGTTTATGCCTTAGAACTAAGGTTGGGGTTTTATGCAAAACGCATATTTGTTGTTTAAGGAAATATTTTGTTTTTACTTGGGATCTCTCCCAATCACATATAAATAGACCTAATTCCGCAATAAAAAAAAATTGCATATTTTGCATATTTTTGTATTTTGTTTTAATTTTGAGACGTATTTTGCTTATTGGTATGTGCATATTTTGCCGTTTTATAATAAAAGTAGACAGGTTTTCTAACTATAAGATACATAAATTCAACGAAGTAAGGTAAAAATCACAGCTCGGACCATTGAAATTGTTAGATTTGTAAATGAAGGTTTAATGGCATTTTCTTCTTCCAATATACTTCCAACTGAAAAGGTTGTTATCCTCGTTTCCGATGCAGATCAGCATATGGTAAAAGCTGGAACTAATTTAAAGTTGTTTTATAAAAATTTTATTCATGTGACGTGCCTAGCGCACGAGTTAAACAAAGTTGAAGAAGAAATTCATTCCCAGTTTCCCCTTATTAATTCTTTGATAAAAAAGGCCACAAAAGTGTTCCTTAAAGATTCACTTCGTGTTCAAGTGTATAAAGTAAGATTGTCGAACACGCCACTTCCTCCTGAGCCAGATGGGGCTCAGTAACGAAGGTGCCAAATTAAAAAAAATTGTTTTTCTTCTTTAATTTCTTAAACAATCTTAAAATTGCTTTTTATCATATTCAACAATTGATATCGATAGAGAGAATGTTTCTCTTGGGCACCACGATCTTAGAATCGCGATTTTTCTTATTTGTGTGTAGATGGTTATTGCAAAAAAATTGCAAAAATATAAACAAATTGAATTTTGCACTGAACTATTTAATGAATCAATCTGAAATTTTTACCACATATTAAGCACTGTAATCCCCGACTTTTTACAAAATAACAAAGCCGCAGGTTCAATTTGGCAATAACAATTGTTAAACAAATAATTTATCGATTTTGACATTCTATACCATTTTTCTCAGCAACAAATGAAGATATCGAGGTCGGTTTAGAATCATGTTAAAGGTCTTTTAATTCCCTAGAGGATGGTGAGCCCGTTTTACCCAAAAGTAACTTTGTTTTTAATTGAGAACAAATATAGTCAAAAAAGTGCATTTTATGACGTTTAATTGTGAATAACAATGCCCAATGTTCATAGTCTCGTGTGGTCTTCCTATACGCTTTGTTTCTGTTGGCCTATATTACCTAACAATCCGGGTCTCCTGCTCGAGGATTCGATGTCAAAAACAAGGTATTTTTTTGCTTCTTTGCTTGGCCTATTATTATGTTGACGAAATGGCAAAGAAATCATCGGGTATAGCGCTTACCGCCATATAATTGCGTTCTTAACCATTTTTTTGAACTTTAGTTCCTTTTCCCAGAGATTGGGGAGCGAGGGTGGTCGCGCCGCAAAAAATCTGACCGTTAAATGGAATGCGTTACCGGAAAGCGTTACCTCGGCAGCGTTCGTAGCGGCTCGGAGGCGTTCGTAGTGGCTCGATGGGGGGGAGAGAGTGGAGGGGTCAGGGAGAGTGGGAGAGAGAGAGAGAGAGAGAGAGAGAGAGAGAGAGACCACGAGCTTGACGCACCGAGGAACGATATTCCATTATTCCATTGCCTTACTTATAGAACCAATGCTGTGTATTATATGCAATGCCCGTCTTACTGTCGCTGTTTCACGTTACATTACAAAGTTTAATTAAGAAATAATTAAAAAAAAATTGGTTATTAATTAAAAGGAACTAAAGTTCATAACGCGTGTCCCGCGACACGTTTCAGGGTTTTTTCATTTTTTTTTATTTACTATTACAATCCATTTTTTGTACAACGCTACTGGCATATTATATTTCATTTAAATTTAACGAATATTTAACCATAGTCGACCGAAAATGTAGTTCGACATTCCTCATAGGAAGGAGACAATAAAATGCTTTATGAAAGTGTTAATATTATTACAGGGAAAAAACGGTGGACATTTGCGAAAGCGGCCCCGTCCGTGACGATTTGTCTCCCTCAGGAGGACGCCAGAAGGTCTTGGTTTGCTATCACCTCGCCTTCCGGGGGGAGAAAGACAAATTGCTCGATAAAATCCGGGTTCTTTACCTTGTCAAAACAATATTGTTTTTCAACTCCGTAAAATGACCGATCCCTAAGCCGTCCGCAGCCGGGATTTTCGTCCGATAAATCATTCCGAGTCCCGTTTGATTAAGTTCAAAATGGAATATTCATTCGGCGTACTTTTAAATTTACGAGCAAACAGTGTCATTACGAGGGTAATTTTCCACGGGCCGTACAACGATTTCCGAGATCCAACCACCCGATAAGTACTTACATTAAAGCATGCAACAATTCTATTACCATAACTCAGTACAAACATAATTTTCGAAACGTTCCTACCCAGCGTGGTTCTCCTCGTTTCGATCACATTTTTACAATTGCAGTCTAAAACAACTTCCTTTGGGGATTTCTTCTCGATTTTTTACTCTCTCATATGAAAGATGAGATAGTAAAACTCATATACGAGAGAGTATTGTAATAGGGTCTCGCTTTGAGGTCTCCTGAGTCCAAAAAGCATGATTTTGGAAAACCGTCTGTATGTATGTGTGTATGTATGTATGTGTGTGTATGTATGTATGTCTGTGGTAGGATTTTCTCAAAAACACAAACCACAAACGGTCAAAATTTGCATTTAGACTTTGTACCATACCAGGACGTGAAAATAAGCATTTCATTACAATCGGCCAGGATAAAAGAGTAGTTTACTCTTGCCATTTTTCGGTTTTTTGAATTTTTCTCGAAATTCGCTACAAGAATTTTTTTTTAAACTTTGAATATTTATTGTACGATAAAATAAGTATAAAAAAGTTTTCTAACAATTTTGGCTAAACCTTCTGTGAAGGGCACTTTAAACTTGTCAGTTTTTGGTTTTTTCAATTTTTTTCTAAATCCACTTCACGATATTTTTTTAAACTTTAAATGTTTATTCTACTATTGGATATGTATAAAAAAGTTTTCTAACGTTTTTGGCTAACTCTTCTGTGAAGGATACTTTATACTTGTCGATTTTTGGTTTTTTGTATTATTCTCGAAATTCGTTCCAAGAATCCTTTTTAAACTTTGAAAATTTATTGTGCAATTAAATATGTAGAAAAAGGTTTGCAACGTTTTAGGTTAAATCTTCTGTGAAGAGCACTTTATACTTGTGGTTTTTCGGTTTTTGAATTTTTCTCAAAATTTGCTACAAGAATTTATTTTAAATTCAGAATATATATTATACCATTGAATTAGTATAAAATAAACTTTTCTATCGTATTTTGCAAAATCTTCTGTGAAAGGCACTTTGTATCATTCTTCAATTTTATGAATTTTTCCCGAAATCTGCTCCAAGAATTTTTATAAAATTTTGAGTACCTATTCTACATTAGATATATATAAATAAGTTTTGTAACATTTTTGGCTAAATCTACTGAGGTGTACTTTATAGGTTAACCCCTATATTATATGAGAGAGTACTCTGATGAACACATCACGATTTTTTCCGTGGTAACAGTAAGTAGATTAAAACATGCCCCGGTGAACAGGTGGAAGTTCACTGCTTAACGATTTCCCACTGTGCTATTCTCGTTTGCAAGAAGTTCGTTTCCACGTGATAATTGAACTAATTCGGAGCGAGTTCGATAATGAGGAGGGTGCTCGGAGAGAGAGCTAAAAAACGAGCTGTTTATTAAAAATGTTTTCGTGTTGCCGCATCGATAATTCCGCCGTTGATTTATTAATTTCGATCGGTTCGCCGTACTCGATTCGAATGGGGATTCGTCGTGTTTTCCGACGATTTCAAAGAGGAGGTGTATGTACATACATAGTTGAATGATTTGGTTATTTAAAAATAAAAATAATATTGTCACATACAAGGCCAGTAACGACCGTAGCTCCAGTAAATGGGCTACATAATTAAGCCAGCCGCGAGACGTGTACTCTCTCACATTAAGCATCATTAAGCAACTAAAGGAATTTCCTATTTATACACCTACATTCAATTTGAGTAGATATAGGCTATTGACTATGTCGAAAATAACAGGGGTAAAAGGAACTAACGCGTGAACGATATTTTCTAATTTCTAAAGATATAAAATCCAAAAGTGCTACTAAATTTAGCCATGCGTTTTTGAGAACGGGGTAAGTTTGTCCACTTTTCGCTTTTTCGGCTATAGCCCAAAAACTATGCATTTTTCGAAGATATGTGCCGTAAAATTTCTTGTAGAGAATTAAATTCCCTTTAAAAATGATATTGTTGAAATCACAAAAAAAAACAATTTTTGTTGAAATAAATTCAAAAAACAAAGTTAAAAAATGGGAAAATTTGAAAGAAATGTTTTTTTTTAAT
Source organism: Cryptocephalus moraei (assembly GCA_946251905.1). Taxonomy (NCBI): domain Eukaryota; kingdom Metazoa; phylum Arthropoda; class Insecta; order Coleoptera; family Chrysomelidae; genus Cryptocephalus; species Cryptocephalus moraei. The sequence continues at coordinate 14,430,937 of OX276465.1, read as the reverse complement.
TTTTGACTACAACTTTTTTCTGGGTGAATTTAGGTATAGGCATTGCTTCATAGAAAAGAAAGCTTATGAAATTCTCTTTAAAACGGTGGCTTGTAAGACTTTATATGTTAAATATTGACTGAGATATAAACGTTTCAATTCAGCCATTTTTTCTCTATTTTTTACTTTTTCTTTAAAATGCGTATTGTTTCATATTTTTACCTCAAGAAAATAATTTTTATGCAATAAATAACTTATCTACGAATAATTTAATATAAAAAAATGATCTTATTTATTTATATTTAAAGTCAGTTTGGCACCGAAAATCACTGCACTGTTTTATATCACCGAAATTATATGTTCCACCCAGTAAACGTAGTATAAATACCGAAAGCTATGGTCTTCCTGTTAGAAGAGCTAAATAGATTATAAGAATCTCTCAAGATAGAGAACATATATATGGAAATAGTATTATGTAGGTATCAATGGTATTCTCAGATAACAGGAAGACTTTCAGGACCTTTCATAGCTTATAATACATGTTTAATTCTCATTTATAATTGCCGGCTTGACTTTCATGGTAAAATTTTACTTAATGGGGTAGTTTCCTTTAATTATAACGAAATTAGAAGTATAGTGGATCTGAGACCTTATTTTTTTATTATTTTAGCGATAAAATCAAGTTCGTTACAGTGTACCTACCAATTATTTTTATTTTTAAATTGAAACTTAAAACGTTTAGTATGACGATACTAAGTGCCCGCCAATACGCACACCTATTATTACCGAATTGTTACAGTGAGTAACACAGAACATCTACATCACAGATCACCCTAGGTTAGCGTAGGTTACATTACTGTAAATTTGACGTAAAACATAAACTAATTATGTTTTACGTTTTATTTATGTTTTAAAAATTAAATTAACTATTTTACTGCCTAGTTTTTTATTCCGAAATAAAAAAACATGAAAACTATTTTGTTTTATTTTTATGGACAGCCCTAACATTCTCGTGAGTAGTTAATTTACCTTGGGAACACAATGGAGGGACAAAAACCATCAAATCTGGCGCCCGAGCAAACCGCCACTAAATCAGTACAATTGCATCCCGAACTGAGTTCAGCGCCAAATTCTAGTAGTAACTTCCTCATTGCGTTTGGTCTTATCACAGTGACAATGATAATAGGGCGTTGCAGCATCATTTTTCAATTAATATACAGTAGAATCCGCTTAATGTGATGTCGGTTAATGTCATCATTCGTTTAGTGTTATTAAAACGTGCAAGAACCGTCCGCTTGTATACTTACACACAGTAAATTTTTCGTTTATTATAATCATCATGCCGGTTATTATTATCATAAGGTGACTTGTTTCTTATTAAAAATTCCAGAAATTTCAGAAAATACCTGTCCACATTTATACCTGAGTACCTATTTTAATCACATTCAGGGATGGAAAGACCCTAACTTGTAAGGTTAGGTTTTTTTCTAAAGATGTCTTAATGACGTCTTACATACAGCTTGCAAGATATCTTAAACACGTCTTATATAGATGTTGCAAGACATCCTAAAGACGTCTTATATAGAGCTTGTAAGACATCATAAAGACGTCGTAAACACTTTTTTTGTAACAAATGACGTATAACAGACGTCTTCAAGACGTCTAAGAGACGTTCAGGGACGTCTTACAGGCGTCTTGCACAGCTATAATGGGACGTCTATAAGACGTCTTAAAGACACCTTTGTGCTGTCTGGGATACTATTTAAAAATATAACCATAAAAGAACTTGTAATGAAGCATATTTTCCCTGTGGCTAGAACCCTTGTCTCCTTCTGTTACCAATTTCGGAAAACCCGTAAATTCAAATAAATAACCATTGTCTCTCCGCCGTGACACCTGTAAATTTCGAAGGCCGAGTTTAAACAAAAGACCACCAGTTGTTTCCTTAATTGCGAGCAGCAAATTACCCCTCCCTGTTTATCTGAGAGCTCTGAATATGAACGAAAAGTATCAAATGTATCTGGTGTAGTCGCCACTCCTGAGAGTAGTCCTGGAGTGCCTCTGCAGTGCCTACCGTCCGTTTTTGCGCGAGTCGACCGAGATCAAAAAGTGTTTTCCGCTCTTATGAGATCCTCCAAGAGACGACCGCCGAAATTCAAATTCCGTTCTCGAGAGTAATCCGCAGAACCGTTTTCCCGCCGCGCCGTTATTGTTTTCCCCGTGCCGAGAGTTTTTCTTGCCGAACGCCGTAACGCATCCGTTTTCCGCCGTGACCGCGAGTGAGAGACTTTTCCGCGAGTGACGTTCCGCGAAGTGCCCGACCGCCATATCTCCACCAATTGTAAGTACGCAATTTCTGTTTGATTCGCTGCTAGACCTCTTCCTTGTCTAGATTTCCCATTCGGGAATCTCCGCACGTTAAATTTCCGTCCTCGCTCCGCTTAAAAAAACCGCTCAAAATTCTCTCGCTCGCTTCGCTCTCTTGCTGATATCTTTTCCCTCTGACTGCTATTAACCGACCCTGCACATTTATTTTCGCCTATTTTAATTAGCTAGCTTCACTATTTTCTTTCCGTTTGTACAGTAATTATTCATATTTTATTTCATTAATTCGATTTTGTATTTTCCGTAATTCCCAACAATAAATAAACCGCTTTTATCGTACCACCTGTTCTCCGCACACTGACGGCCGACCGTGGAGCGCAACGTTGCCGGTTCCTCTCCTAAATCCGACTTTCCGGATCTTGCACAGTTGCCAAAACTTCCGAACGTCTATTAACCGGCAAATCGTTGTCTCCGCTGCCGAAACGTCCCTAACTACTGTATATAGTGTAATTACGACCTTCCGCTTATTCCTAATGTTCCGATATCCTTATTCACGTTTACTTTAAATCCATTTTATGTAAATAACTTAATAGATGTAATATAGATCAACCGTATTTTTCCCCGTACTGTGTGTTTTATTTTCACGGACCCCCCTGGCATTCTCCTGAGTTTAAACTCATCCGTGGCTATAGGGAATTAATCCTTAAAAACCTGGCGCCCGAGGTAAACCGACTTTAAACCGTTTCCCGAATTCCCGAACTCCGCAACTTGCGCCAATTCAAATAAGTGACGTAACTTTCCGCCAGAGTCGTTGTGCCGCCAGCGACTCTGCCTTACCGAACAAATTACGTTACAAACTGATGAATTGTTTGTAATAAATAACCTTGTCTTATATTAGAATTACGTATTACATATGTATGTACAATAAAATTTAAACAAAATGCGTATCAATGATATTATTTTTTGCTGTATATATATCATTTTGTGTTTTTTTTTTAATTCGTCGTTTATTGTTATCATTCGCTTATTGCTATCACTTACATATGTTACGGAAGCGATCACATTAAACAAAATCCACTGTGTACTTTCCCCTTATCATAGATACGTTGATGATGGGTACCAGTGCGTATCCATTCCATCCAGTCCGAAACGTATCGGTTCATATTTATAGTAAATCCACTGAGAAGAAAACATCCACGAAACGAGAAAAGGTAGTAAAGTTAGAGAACACCTAATACACGTCGTTTGCTATTGGTGGAAAATTCATTAAACTTTTGGCGGGAATTGTTGATGTACAGAGTCGATTCAGTAAAATTAACAAGTTTAGTGTCTGATCTATGGTTGTCTGTTTACAATCGTTCAGGAAAGTCGTCGAAGTGCACTTTTAGTTGATGGTTTATTTTAACGTATCGCTATTGTTATTCATATTTTTAAAATAAATTTGTATAAACACATTTCTGTGATCTATTGCAATTGTGGAAAAACACCTTCCCTGCTAGCCTCCCAAATAGAGACCTGTAATATACTTTAATCTGCGGGGAGAAAACCATTATTTTAAATGTATACAGAAAAGAAAGAAATGAACATCCTTAGTAAAATCTTAGTAAAAGATAAATTATAGTCAAGGCGATCATTCATAATGCGACCCTGTACTTATTCGCTAGCTGGTCGCGCGCTTTGAATTTCGACGTTAGTGTTTCATGGAAGTTTTCTTCTCGATGGATTTACTATAGTAAACACCATTTAAGAATGTATCGTTTCAATTAAACATATTAACTGAACATAACGCCTTTGAAATAACAAAAGATATACCGAGAGAACGACCGCCGTGCTGTGCCAAACAAAACCTCTGAATACGCTCCCCGTCGATTCCTCTGACCGTGCCCCACTTCTTGAGAAAAGTTTTAATGAAAGGTCCGGACGACCACGACCACTGTTTGTCGTCGTGTTAATCTGTTCGGGATCGCAGTGGGCCCTATCCCGAATCGATTACCACAAAGGAGACCCCGGGCCCCCCGAACGTGGAACGCACGTACATGTCCAAACACGCACGCGAAGAAAGGACCGCGAGCCGATGAAAACATCCGCAGGGCCGCCTCTCGCTTTGATCGGACCTATCTATCTCCTCTCCGTCATTCTATCGATCAGGGGGCGCCTTTTTTACCTAATCATTTCTCTTGTCTGACGAGGAGTTTCGTATCAATTAATTAGGATCAAAGCGAGCCGTCCCCGCGGGACGGCCCCCGGGGGAGATAATTTCAGGGCGCCCCCCGAGCGGGATGCTCTCCGTAAAAATACCTCCTAACCGACGTGGGGGGGGGAGGAAACCAGATACGCAAGCAGTGTCAGAATCCGGATCCTTCGGGGCACCCCGGGAGGGGGAGACGAGGAGCGAAATGTTTCGCCAAGGTGGCGGAGGAGATCTCTTTGTTACGAACAATGTAGCTTTTGGCGAGAAGTGGCGAGGATGTTTTTGCGTTCGTTCGCAACCGCCCCTTCCCTCATTTATGACGTTATAAAATTATGCTGACATAAAGTTTAAAGCGAGGGTTACTCACTTGGTTTCACACATTTCGTTTATGAGAGGAAACGGGCCCCGTTACATTTTCTGTCGAGTTGCAACTCGAGATTTCTTTTGAGAACGTTTCCTCGTAAAACCGAATTGTGACGGAGCCGCCGCCCCGCGCTCGATTCACTGTCGTGTTTGTTTTATTTACCTATTACATGCTTTGGTAGACCGAAGAAAAATAACTACCCCGCTCGCTTGTTTAGGTACAAGAATTTCCGATCGTTGACGGAAACTCCTTGTTATCTTTTACCTCAAAGATGGCACGTATTTCATCAAAGAGGGTAGTTCATGAAGCGAGCGCGTCGAGTTCATATATCTACACATCGAGCATAAGACCGACCATTCTTGTAATAATGCTAATTTGAAGAACGCATTGGATCTATGGTACTAGTGTGTTATGTTGAAAATAAGTCACGCGAGAAGATTTATACCACGAGGCCGTCAGGCCGACAGGCCGCCAGAACACGCCACGTAAAATTGCCCATGCGCGAAACAGGGAAACTCTAAGTTGATTCCGCAAACTGTCCTTGTATCTGCAATTCAATATGATCTTTTTAAATTTTTAATAAACAATTCATCCAGAACTACCTTGAAAGTGGGCATGAAATTTTCCTGTACAATATGCGTTGCACCAAACGACGTCATTTGAAAGCAATTATTATATTTTTGTATGTTGGCCAAGAAATGTTTAGAGTCATTTCCCACCCCAGAAACTAATGAGCGTACTGGATCCGCTGGTGGGAATAATTTAACGCTTTACAATATTGACAAAATCCTTCACAAAGGACATGGAACACGACATGTATGGGACTCAAAAGAAGGTATGGGGTATGCTGAGGCGAAGAAGACAGGAGACAAACGAATACACAGAATCTCGAACAATAAATGAAGAAACTTGGATAAATTATTTCAAAGAATTATATAAAGACAATGACACTACAGGAAATAACAATACTGAGGAACAAGAACATCACATAATCTCAGCCAACACAAAAATCTCGTCCACCCAAGTTCAATAACAAAGCTAAAAAACAGAAAGGCCCTTGGTGCCGACAAAATTAACAACGAAATCCTAAAATACGGCGGAACGAAACTCGTCGAGGAATTGACAAAACTCTTTGAAATTATAATGTGCCAAGGAAAAATACCACAATGCTGGAAAATAAGTATCACCATACCAATCTGGAAGAAAGGCGACTAAACGAATCCGGAATATTACAAAGAGAAATCACGCTCCTAAGTTCCGTAATGAAAGTTTTTACAGCTATATTGAAAACAATAATAGAACAACGATATGATACCAGCGAAGAACAGCAGGGGTCTCGTCACAACAGATTAACTATTGATGCTATTTTCACAATACGCCAACTATCGGAGAAAGCTGTAGAATATAACAAACCAACATATCTCTGTTTCATAGATTTAATTAATGCTTTTGACCGAATCCGCCTGTCAGATGTACTGAAAATACTAAAACAATTCGATATACCCGAAGACATAACACGAATAATTAAAGAGCTGTACACCGACACAGAAACTAGAATAAGAATTAATCCCAAACTAACATCAAACATAGGCACCCCTTCAGGAGTAACGCAAGGTTAGTCCTGAAGTCCTCTTAGTCCAACGTTATTTAACCTTGTCCTAGATCAGATTATTACTGAAGTAAAACAGATAAATACAGGCTATAAGCTCGGCAATGATTAGATCAGTTTGATAGCATATGCGGATGATACTGTAATTATAGCTAAGAACGAGGATGACCTCCAGAGACTCCTTTACCGCTTCCACCTAACCTCACAAAAACAAAGATGCAAACTATCCATCAATAACAAAACAATAGAAAAAAACTATGGCATTTATATATCTTGAATAACCAGCCAAAGGAACCTGAATAAAGAGGTAAAAACACAAGCCATCAAGAGCAATAGAATATCCAGAGCACTTAAAGAAATAGTATGGAAAATCAAATTTATGACCAGGGAGGCTAAAACCCGAATCTACAAGACCTGTATCCGCCCAATAATGACATAGGCTGCCGAAACCCGAGCGGACACATTCATCTCAAAAAGAGTATTAAGAAAATAACCGAAATGAAGATACTGAGAATGGTGGTCGGCAACACACTGATGGATAGAAAAAAAAACAGCGAAATACGAGAAATATGTAAGACACAAGATGTGCTTAGATGGGTTAGACAGCAACGAAGAGAATGGAATGCACATCTGATAAGAATGGAAAGCAGCAGACTGCCAAACATTGCTAGGGATAATAAACCTAATACAAAAAGACTCCAGGGTCGACCTCCAACGAGATGGGCACAAAGCTGGACCTCCGGTTCGCAGGAAGCCCTAGACTGAGGCGAAAGGAATGGAAAAACAGGCTATTTTGCCTATTAAAAGAAGAAAAAGAAGAATAAGACAATATTGACAAATGATTGTCATTTCTCCAATCGTAACGGATTGGTCGGCGCAATATCTACTTCCGGGTCGTAGTGGAATGCTACTCGTTCCAGGTTTACAGGAACACTGCGTCTGCGGAATCGCACTATTTCATTGTGTTGTGCTCCATGCTGTTGCATTTGATGTGCCCGAACCAATTGTATTCTAAGCCTATCTACTTCGTAGTCACTGTGGGACGCAATTCTGTCATACCAATACGAATGTTATCATCATCTGCCTCTTACTGGTCGTCAGTACGATTTGCACGTGGGTAGCTCGTCGCACATTTGATTGATTGACTTCGACGACCTAAGCCAGGTCGTCTTCTCCTTGGTATTTTAAAAACAATAAAGTACTCGATAAAGAATTACATATTACAAATGTATGTACAATAAAATTTAAATAAAATGTATATTTTAGTTGTTTTATTACCCTAATGATTTTTTTTTAGTGTTGCCCACGAGTCAAGACGAGACGAGGCTTTGAAAAATCTCGTCTTGTCTCGCAAAAAAGTGAAAAGCCTCGTCTCGAGTCTCCTCTCGCAATAAAAGTCTCGTCTCGTCTCATGTCTCGCAAAAGTCTCGCAAATTTCTCGCAAAATCTCGCAATTTCGTGCATATCTCGCATTTCGCCGTTTTATCACGTCAGGTTCCTCCTTGCTCTTCAACTACATCGAAATGCTTATCAAATTTGCTTTTTCGACAAGAACTGAAATAAACCAATTATTATAGGTCGATTATAACATGAGAAGTCGGGTGAGAAATAGGTAGATCTCCAAAGGTCGGTGAATATAAAAGAAATTGTCGTCAGTACGATTTGCACGTGAGGTAGCTCATCGCACATTTGATTGACTTTGACGACCTAAGTCAGGTCGTCTTCTCCTTGGCATTTTAAAATCAATTAAGTACTCGCGCACTGACAAACTCATGATAGATTTTAATAATCGTCTTGATACTTGTTTATTTATTTGACAACCAACTGACACTATAGTTTCATTTGATCGATTGGTTGCCTTGGCGATTTGTACCCAAAATTACAAAACATACCTTTTTTGGTATTTCCGTTACTTATTGTTTATATTTCTCGTCGCTTAAACCTTCCCTGAAGTTCCACAAATATTTCAAGATCAAAATTCGCAAAATCGGTCCAGCCATTCTCGAGTTTTAGCGAGACAAACGAACAGCAATTGATTTTTGTATATATAGAGATAACGACAAGAACAATAATAAATATTATTGATATAACTACTTTTGAATTTAAACTAAAGGAACTGTTATTGATATAATTATTTTTTATAAATGTTAAAAGTATGATCGAACTGTACCTCAATCACAAAACATTACATTTCGAAGTGAATCTCATATAATTTGACGTCGCCGTGCTGCCTGTGGCTCGTTGGATAAGTCGCCCATCTTGACACTTGCCGATATATCCCCGCTTATATCGCTAATCCGTAATCCCAGTGGAAAAAGGAAATCCGTGGAAATATTGACCCGTCCGGACGATCCTGAATTCGTATAACGCGATTAAAAACCATCCAAACTGAATAGAACGAGCGAGTATCGCGCAGAGAGATTATATTTACTGTGGGTTATAAATTTTTTTTCTTGATATCTATCGATGTGTTCTAAGTTGCATTATTGCGTTTTGCTCGTAATTCTGTTGATATTTTAGCTCGGGAAATTGACTGGTTCGAAACGTTATCAATTCCCTCTCGTCCAATCGAAATGCGTGTATGGATTATTCAGTATCGAATACTGTCTGGCATTTGTAAACTTTCGTTGCGGAAGTACATATTGTAACGCGAAATGTAAACAGCAGCGCGAAACGTGTTTACCCTTATCGGACGGCGGCTTACCTCAAAGGAACGCCGCTACGCTTAATAAGCGCAGTTGCGAACAATAAAAACAGCCCCGAGCGTCCCGGCAACATCTTAGTAAAGGAAGAATGATTTATGACCTTCTGGACGTTTCTAGCTAAACATTATTTGAGAAAGGAATGACCTGGAATCATCGCGAATACAATGGAGATATGTATATAAGCGGGCTTGCGGACGAAGGAGATTAGATTAGACGTGAAGCCGCGAGTGAATAAACAAGGCGAAAAACTGACAAGACAATTGTACAAATATATTGAAGTTAAGTGTGTTATATAAATTAATTAGTTCAGAAATAGTTTAGATAAATTAAGTAGTGTGTAGTGTATAAATTAGGACAGGGTAAATAAATTATAATAAACGTTACAATATACACCTACGTATTGCATTGGTGTTTGTAATGGTCGTTCAGCTGTCCTTTTAGCCATATTTCGTTTATTTCTTTGAGCAATTGTTAATAACAATTCCTTTGTTTCATTAGTCCAGCGTTAGTGATCACATTTCTTCTCTTTGTTTAGTTACGAGCCAACACTTTTCATGCCTCTTTGGATTGGTTTAATATTTTATTTCTCTTTAAGTCTTTGCCTTAAATGCGCAACGATTTTAATCAGTGCATACGTAGGTTTGTTCTAACAAATCGTGAAAGTGCATGTGAATATCTAATAAATAGGGAATGCAATGGTAATTCCAGCATGGCACCCAACAAATGCACAAACGTTTCTCAATGTTAGAAGTTACACTTTAATGAAAGTAAAATATTGTAACGTTTATTTCTAATTTATTTACACTATCCTAATTTTACACTACACACTACTTAATTTATCTTAACTATTTCCTAACTAATTAATTTATATTGCACTCTTAATTACTAATTTATTTATACGCTCTCGCTTGTCCGTTTTTCGGCTTGTTTATTCACTCGCGGCTTCACGTCTCCTCTAATCTCCGACCGCAAGCCCGCTTATATACACCTCAATTGTATTCGCGATGGTTCCTGAAATAACTCGAACCTTCTTTTTTGTGTAGAAACGTCCAGAAGGTAATAAATCATTCTTCCTTAATAAGATGTTGCCGGGACTCAATTAAGCGTAGCGGCGTTCCTTTGAGGAAAGCCGCCGTCCGATAAGAGTACACACATTTCGCGCTGCTGTTTACATTTCGCGTTACAATATTTAGTTAATTCGTAGATTATTTTAGTTTCGGTTAGGAAGAACGTTCATAGGTAATTTATATAATGCCATCGGAAGTTTTTTTAAACGAATGCATTGCAGTGCGTCCCAGGAATACCAGACCCAAGTTTGGGGTCTAAATAACGTCAATGCTTCATATAACGTTTCAAGTTATAAATCGATAAAATGTTTAAATCAAGAGAAGTAACTCCAATTCAGATCCCCATCCAAATAAGAAAAGTAAGTTCATCATCCACTAAATGTATGTTTCTGGTACATTTGTATCCATCTTCAGCCAACTCTACCAAAGGAAATTACTACTGAATTAAATAAATGAAGAAAAAGTAGAATATTCTTACCTAGTAACGTGTCAGATGAAGCTGTATAATGTTCATGTTTTGTAGACGCAATTAAAGGCAATAGATGAACAAATGTCACATTAAAGTTACTAGATTTTAGGAATAAATCAAACAACATGGGTAACTATAGCATAATAACAAGTCAAAAGCAAATCACTCATTAATAGGCAAGAGAGTCTAGGGTATAATTGTCAATTATCGACTGAAATTTACCATTGCTCAGTATATTTAAATAACCTAAATACTCTGTGTATTTAAATTGGGTTTGGTCATTAAGGTCATTGACTATCTCAATTCATTCAAGTATCTAAAGTCAATTTAGCTCACTTCGCGTTTGGTAATTGGAGAACTTAATATTCCAAATTGGGAGGAAGTGCATTGGGGACATTATTAGCTTTTCTTTAAAACACACTAAACACTAATTTAGTCACTAATGACTAAAGTTTAAATTTTTTTAATCGCGTTGTATGAATTCAGGATCGTCCGGACCATTATTATTTAATGCCTCAGATATTTATATGAATATACTTGTTCTATATTTGCCCCGTCCACCGAGACATTTTCACTAATGACTACACCAAAATCCTCTTAACTTCACGAGTGACTCATCGCCACAACAAGTTGCGAGTGGCACACGCAAAACTCATAAAATCACATCCCTAGTTCGAGGCGATTCGCCGCTTTAACAAATTTTCAACGTAGAGAGACAGAGAGAAGCGGAGTTGCCAAAATTTAAAAATCCGCTCGATAAAACATTGGTCGAAACCCGTAGAATGGCAATATGGAGAAAGTTGTTTACAAATGGAACACGTGTTCGGGAAACAGTGTTGGCGCTCGGCAAAATTCGCGGTAGTTAGTACACGTGTGATATTCGTCTTTAGGAACTGGAATGGAAGGAAGAAGTGAAATATCTAGGAATCCACATACTTACATGGAGAAGGCACATAGAGGAGACCGAGAAGAAGGCGAAAGACCGACTGAACAGACTGGGACCACTAATAGGACGACGGAGCAAGCTGAGACTGGAAACCAAGAGGAAGATCTACCTGGCAGGAATAAGACCAATAATGACATACGGAACAGCAGCGTGGGGACAAGCAGCAAGGACGCCCCTGGAGAAACTGGAGAGGATACAAAACCAAGCGACGAGAAGTATGACGGACGCACCATGGTATATGAGGAATGAACAACTACGACGCGACCTACGCATCGAAGAGCTAAAGAAGACCATCAGGAAGAGGACGAGGAAGACGATAATCAAGGCAATGGAGCACATGAACCCACTAATAAGGAAGGCAACGGACTACGACGAGGACGCAAGATCAAAGAGGAAAAGACCCAAGACGGCAATGAAGGAAGACTAACCACGAAGGACATACCAGGAAGATGATAATACATTAGGAGGACCACCAGGACGACCACGACAACCCAGGAAATACCATTACGCGGAGGAAAGAATAACCAAGAGGAAGAAGTAAGGAGCTAGGCGCTCAACTTTAGAAATATTCAGGTCAACATACGTCTTTAGGCTCATTAACAATCCATTTTGAAGCGCAAATAACAAAAGGACTTAAGTAGATTTTATAAATATTCGGGACTGAAATTCTGGGTATTCGTCTTGTAGGCTAGACGAGAACGCTTTTCGGTTTTATTTTTCATTAGGCAATATTTCTTCCAGATATCTGATCAATGATGTAACAAAGACAAAATGAAACATACACGCCCCTGGTTCTACTTTTCCCCCACTTCTTCATCCCGCAGAGGTCTATTGGATTCTAGGAATTTACTCCGGGATGAATCGACACTCGGGTATAGAGTGATCATTTCTAGAACAATTTCTAAAATGCACTTACTGACTTTCTAACTATTTTAAACACATACATATATCTGTAGGGTTTGAACAATTCCAATAAATTTTGTGAGATGTATTCGGACTGTTTGGGTCTGCCCCTCGGATTCTAATTATGTTATGTTTATGTAACTTTGGAGTGAACGTACTTGCAACAGTTACTCTCTGATAAATTTTAAGAACAGTACAGATAATGTAAACTACCTCCTAAATTAAGTCTGGACCGCTGCCATTTCGCAGTAAACCAATAACGGAATTAAATTCTGCCGCGTCTTCCCGTCGCTTATTGTCCGTACATGGCCGTTTGATAACTAAATGAGATTTACATGAATCGGTAATATGGGGCGAAATGCATGGGTTTGTGCCGCATGAATTTCAATTCGACGATAATTTGTTGTTGTTTAGTTCAAAGGCACGTTAAATTTCGACGTCCGCCATCGGCGCTCACCGAAATTGAACGTGCTGATTATACCATCGATCGGTTCGATTTGCGAACGGAGTCCTGTCGTGAACCGAAAATTAGCAAAATTACAAATAACAAAAGTGTTAGTTATTCGTGTTAAATAAATTAGTTAAATTCTTAATAAGTGGAGTGTAGTTATTGCGAACAGTAAAAACGTTACAATATAATGCTAGTAACTATATGACTTATATATAAACAATTACGCTTAAAACGGTGGGGCTTGAAATGCACCAAGCCGATTATAGACCCCCCGTGGCGTTAGGGATCGTACCTGTCGGGCGTTCACAGGTAGTGGTCAGGTAGTTCGCACTACCAAACAATATAAAATTGATTATAATTCAACATTATGTCCCAGCGAATTTTAATTAACGCGAATTAAGATCGTTCTTTCTTCCTCTACAAACCGATACCAAACTTTAATAATTTCCAAGAAAATCAAATTGTTTTATGGTTTGTGGTATATATTCGGTGAAAATAATTATTATATTAGGAGTATATCTCAACATATACGAAATTATAAATACGTATCTACTCACTGATATAAAAACGAAATTGTTACATATTTGAGAATGAGAAATCTTGACCTGTAATCTTGATGAAAAGGGAACTTGTTATACCTCCTTAATATTGTTTACCACATAAGTAGTGTAAAGTTCCAGGAATGTGCTCTGGTTTGATCACAGTCTATAACATATCTCTATGATATATCTAAACTGTGGTTTGATCCTTGAAACAAGTTTGTGATTGGTCGGCCTTTATGATTGTATTAAATATTAGCAAAATATTATGGTCAACTATATAAAAGGTTGGTTTTAACCGATAGTTACGTGCCTTGGTACGTTTATTGGTGCCTGGTTCTGTTTCTCAAATATGTAACAATTTCGTCTTTATATTAGTGAGTAGATACACATTTAAAACCATTAAACAATTTGATTTTGTTGGAAATATTTTGAGTTTGGTATCGATTTATAGAGGAAGAAACAACGATATTAATAAAAATATATTCGCGCTAATCAAAATTAGCTGGAACGTAGTATTGAATTATAATCAATTTTATATTGTTTGGTAGTGCGGACTACCTGACCACTACCTGCGAACGGTCGACAGGTACGATCCCTAACGCCACGGGGTGTCTATAATCTCGCTGGTGCGTTTCGAGCACCACCACTTAAAACACCAAACACGAAGAGAAGAAACAAAATTTGTGTCACGAAAAGGAACTGACACGTCGACCCTCCACACTCAAACTTTGTAAAGTTACAGTTCTCGAATTCGCCGAACGGAAAGGAAAAATAATCGTAATTGACGGAAGGGATGAACAGGAAAACCGACAAAAGCCGCTCGTCAAACACGTCCCCCGACATCCTCCCAAAATTTTCACACAATATACCGATAAAGATGATCCCGTCAAAAATATCCGAAACGTCCACATCCGCCCCATTCCCCCAATTAACTAATCCATCCGTCATTTCCCGCACGTTCTTCCTCCTCTCCCGTCCACGTTTCCGATTTCCCGGATTTCCCTCCGAATCGCCGTCCGAGGAACGGCATCGACACCGCCATTCAAAATTCATAGAGGTAATTTTTCCGAAAAGGGACTCGGGAACTTTCTCTCCCTCTCCCACCCCCCTCCCGTTTAATACGGGAATTTTTGGGATTTATAACTCTTAAAGCCGAAAACGTAACCTTATTGATCACGGCGCTAAATCACACGGAATCGGAGGATATTAAAAAAGTTTCGCTTAGGGGATAACTAAGGGTAGAGCTCCCCCGGAAAATTTTAAATAAAAACCATACAATTTGGTGGAAGTGACAGTTTGCCGTTTCCCCTTTACGCCGGTGAGGGACGTGAAAATACGGAAAAAAGAAGAAACATTAAATATAAAGGTCGTTTCCGGGGAAGATTTAATGAATGGAAAATTGTGGAAAAGTGTACCGGGTAACAAGCACATAAGTGCTCCAGTGTTTTCTTAGAAAACTCCACAACATTGTTGCAGCTGATTGTAGAAATACAAATTGTTACGATATTTCGGAGGTGAGTTTAATGCTAAGAGTTGAAGGGGTTGTTCTGGGATTGCGCTACTAGTTCATCTTCAGCAATAAATTTCACTGCTAAATTCCTTTACCGACAAAAGATTCGTGACAGTTGGCTATAGCTAGCCTCCGCGTCACAGACGGATTGGTGCCCTCGAATGGAGGGTCTTTCCTGTTAGGCTCAAATGTGCTTTGCTGCCCACTGTTTGCGTTCTTTTTTGAGTCGTGTAATTTTTTTTCCAAGTGTCAAACATCGTTGTCATTCAAAACTTGGTTATACCACCCTGAAGAAGCTAACAAGCAGAAACACGTGTCGGTGGTTACCGTTTCTTAATGGATTTCGGCGGTTAAGTCGTGAATTTTCTCTTGTACATTTGTTCCGTCGTTAATTTCACTGCTAAATTCCTTTACCGACAAAAGATTCGTGACAGTTGGCTATAGCTAGCCTCCGCGTCACAGACGGATTGTTGCCCTCGAATGGAGGGTCTTTCCTATGTTAGGCCCAAATGTGCTTTGCTGCCCACTGTTTGCGTCCTTTTTGAGTTGTATAATTTTTTTCCAAGTGTCAAACATCCTTGTCATTCAAAACTTGGTTATACCACCCTGAAGAAGCTAACAAGCAGAAACACGTGTCGGTGGTTACCGTTTCTTAATGGATTTCGGCGGTTAAGTCGTGAATTTTCTCTTGTACATTTGTTCCGTCGTTAATTTCACTGCTAAATTCCTTTACCGACAAAAGATTCGTGACAGTTGGCTATAGCTAGCCTCCGCGTCACAGACGGATTGTTGCCCTCGAATGGAGGGTCTTTCCTATGTTAGGCCCAAATGTGCTTTGCTGCCCACTGTTTGCGTCCTTTTTGAGTTGTATAATTTTTTTCCAAGTGTCAAACATCCTTGTCATTCAAAACTTGGTTATACCACCCTGAAGAAGCTAACAAGCAGAAACACGTGTCGGTGGTTACCGTTTCTTAACGGATTTCGACGGTTAAGTCGTGAATTTTCTCTTGTACATTTGTTCCGTCGTTAATTTCACTGCTAAATTCCTTTACCGACAAAAGATTCGTGACGGTTGGATATACCTAGCCTCCGCGTCACAGACGGATTGTTGCCTTCGAATGGAGGGTCTTTCCTATGTTAGGCGCAAATGTGCTTTGCTGTCCACTTTTGCGTCTTTTTTTGAGTTGTATAATTTTTTTCCAAGTGTCAAACATCGTTATCATTCAAAACTTGGTTATACCACACTGAAGATGCTTACAAGCAGAAACACGTGTCGGTGGCTACCGTTTCTTAACGGAATTAGACGGGTAAGTCGTGAATTTTCTCTTGTACATTTGTTCCGTCGTTAATTTCACTGCTAAATTCCTTTACCGACAAAAGATTCGTGACAGTTGGCTATAGCTAGCCTCCGCGTCACAGACGGATTGGTGCCCTCGAATGGAGGGTCTTTCCTGTGTTAGGCTCAAATGTGCTTTGCTGCCCACTGTTTGCGTCCTTTTTTGAGTTGTATAATTTTTTTTCCAAGTGTCAAACATCGTTGTCATTCAAAACTTGGTTATACCACACTGAAGAAGCTAACAAGCAGAAACACGTGTCGGTTGTTACCGTTTCTTAACGGATTTCGACGGGTAAGTCGTGAATTTTCTCTTGTACATTTGTTTCGTCGTTAATTTCACTGCTAAATTCCTTTACCGACAAAAGATTCGTGACAGTTGGCTATAGCTAGCCTCTGCGTCACAGACGGATTGTTGCCCTCGAATGGAGGGTCTTTCCTATGTTAGGCGCAAATGTGCTTTGCTGACCACTGTTTGCGTTCTTTTTTAAGTTGTATAATTTTTTTTCCAAGTGTCAAACATCGTTGGCATTCAAAACTTGGTTATACCACCCTGAAGAAGCTAACAAGCAGAAACACGTTTCGGCGGCTACCGTTTCTTAACGGAATTAGACGGGTAAGTCGTGAATTTTCTCTTATATATATATATATATATATATATATATATATATATATATATATCCGTGTTATATAGTGGGGTAACACAGTCAATGAGCTGGTCTTCAATAAGAAACAATAATTCGAATAAATATAGATCTTACTGTAAGTGGGATGAAAAATGAAACCTGATGCATCCGTAAAAGCAGTCGAATCCTCTATTCCAATTCGATGGGTATTGATTAGAAATCAATATTAAGGATTTTCTTTTTGTAAATCATTCTACAACCGTTACACCTGCTCTCAGAGGAAGTAAGGAAAGACTGACATATGACATCAACATTTTTAACTCTCTGCCTTAGAACAACAATATATTAGGCACACAGAACATCCAAACAATGGTTCTATGGTTAACTACTTATACTATTCACAACACACTGATGAAATTTATTTAAAAAGGAAATAAAAGTTCAACGGTGACCTAAACCCATTCCCAATACGTTATCTGAAATATGCTACTTTACTGATAAACTAATTCAAAGGAACATTCCTAGAGGCAGTGTTCCTTTTCTCCATTACTAATAAATATGAATAAATTGAACTAAGATTATGTACCATCTCTAGGAAAGTTCGTTTAGGTACATAGATTCTTTTCAGTATCCAGAATCGTAACATTGTGCCAATCTGCATTATGACTCTTGTTGATGATATGCTCTGTCAGTGCACAAACTTTCTTTCCCAATTTAATATCACTTTCATGTGATGTTAATTTGTATCTTAAGTTTCTTGCAGTTTGGCCTGTGTAAGTTGACTCACACTTCACACTCAGACATTTCGATTTATCCAAATTCTCCACTTTCTCTTTCATTTTTGTGAACAATCTATTAACAGTCATTATAGACTTATTAGCTATTAGCATACCTTCCTCTTGCCTAAGAATTGTAATTAATTTAGGTGTAAGCTCTCTTATGAAAGGAAGCGACCTATATCTTCTCACGGGTTGCAAGGTGTTATTGAGAGCAACACGTTGTTCGTGTTGGTCTGGTAATTGCAACGTAGAGAATAATAGTTTGTTAAGCAATCTTTCAAGATAAGAGTTGCTTAGGAATAGTACCTTGATCTTTTGTAGGTTATTATTCAAAAAAGTTGGATGACAGATTCTCTTTACCCTTTCCCTCATTGCGATCACTAAATTAATTTTCATTTTTTCGGTATGATAGGAATGGTAGTTCAAATAACTTCCAGAACTCATTGGTTGTCTATACCAATTATTATTATCCAACCATTATCTTTTGATCCTCGGTTCTTATCACTTTTGTATCAAGGAAGGGGACGCTCCTTGCAGTTTCACCTTCCATTGTGAACTGTATGTTCTCGGTATACGAGTTGAACGTGTTTAGTATTAAGTTTTCAGAACCTGTGGGAATTGCAAGGATCAAGTCGCCTACATACTTTTTTAAAAAGGGAAGATGACCAGGTAGTTTTTCTAAGCAAGTCTCAATAAGATCGTCCATAATGTACTGTGCAAAAATGGGTGACGCTTTACCTCCCATGGGAGCTCCTAAAATTTGTGTATAATATTCATTGTTATACGAAAAGTATTGTCAAAAATGAACTTCGTGATCTCAATAAAAGATGTTATTTCTAAAGTACAATGATTCTTAAGACTTTCCCAATGTTTATGAATACTTCCTATAACCAACTCTAATGGCACATTGGAGAAAAGTGAAACCACATCTAAACTCAGTATAATATACCCTGGAGGTAATTAAAAATTGTTACGAGAGTGGAGAAAATGAACGAATCTGAAATGTAGTACTCATTATCCTCATTGTTGACGCTAACGTCAACATTAATTTAGGTTAAGAAATTGTAATTTATGGTGAACTAATTTTGGGAACTTTTCAACACGTTTTGTTTTACAAACAGAGAATAATCACTGACGCAGCTTATAGGTAACAAGGTTTTTGGGATATCTAATTCAACTAAAAAGCACGTCTTATTTTATTACAAAGAATATCAACGCCGACAGAACGTCGACTAATCAAGTTCAGAATCACAATAATTAACCGAGTCAGCAATACAAAGGCGTTTACGGAACGTGATAAGAAGCGCGCTCCAATCAAGGTCAGTTCCTGCAACGCCAGGTCATTGTAAGAAAACAAATAATATCTCATTTAACCAATGTAAAACAAGATGTATAAAAGCTCTGAAATTTGGGACAATAAACCAGTATACCCTAGTATGCTCAAAACGACAGTGTCTTGTGATTTTCTTCACGCCATTTAACCCGACAACCCAAAACCTAACAAACTTCAACCCGGAGAGTACGTCACGCCCTCTCTCCAAACTACTAGAACCTCAAACCCCGGATATGCACGATACGCCCTCAGATCCAAACCCGGAGAAGTACGTCACGCCCTCTCTCCAAACTACAAGAACTTCAAGAGATCACGTCACGCCCTGATTTCCGACTACAAGAACTTCAACAACTTCAAAGAGATAACGTCACGTCCTGATCTTCAATCTACAAGATTGTCTTCAGCCTTACAACCTGGAGACAAGATTCATCTCCGCAGCCACCCACGAGTTACGAGAGATATCTACATATAGTCCAGTCTCTCTAGAGATCACTTCATACTTTCGTTCAACTATAGTCCTATATTAACAATGATATTCGTTTTCAGTGATATGTAAATTAGTTTCATTTGTAAGAACGGCCGGTTAGTTAGCCTGAAATAAAATTAGAACGCAAAGAGACCCCCTCGCAGTAATAACCTAGTAGGTACTGTGCAGTCGCTCAGTCCCGATAATTATCCCCAAATCCTATTAATAAAAATTTGGAGTGCCGAAAGAAATTATAGCTAACGAACTCTTTTTTCCCTCGTTAAAACTTCTGAGGTCCCTCGGAATGGGCGGGGAGAAGCGTGGATCAACAACTTCCCCCCAATTAAAATTTAAAATATTTAAAAAACGGTGGGAGGGGAATCGGAATAAGAAAAAGTATGCGGACGACGCGTTGAGCGGAATTACCGGGTCCCTCTCCCTTTTTTATAAAAAATTCATTTTCGGGCCCTTAATTGAATCGGAGAAGGGAAAGGTTTGGGATCTTACAAATCCTCACTCGGGCCGGTCCCTTAACTTATAATGATATTTAACCTCTTATTTGTTCAAATGAAACCCGTGAGGTCTGGCGACTTTGTTTGTCCTACTGGGACCAGGGAAGATGGCCGGGGCCCTTTAAAAATTCATCCGGGATCTTGTCGGGGCGAAGTATTTCCGTTGATTGAAAGTGTGTGTCAATTAAAAATTAACGAGGGGGAAGATGAGAGAAAAAAAAATTGCGGTTGTAGTCAGAACAAGTCGCCTCACCAAGGAAGAATCGAATCGAAAGGCGCGTGACCGTTCTCGAATTATGTATGAGCGTATCATGTACTCTCATGTCCATCGCGGCCTTTTGGGAAATCAATCACGGTAGCAGACAGACGAGAATGGCGATTTAAAAATGATGAACTTCAGTAATGAAATCGTAAAGATATCTTTGGTTGGATTTAAGTCTAATTTGACTCGCTCGGTACAGATTGATAATCTTACATTATGATGTAATGTTCAGAATGCAACAACACAATAAATGATACCTTCCTTACCAGATACTACGTTTTCACGTTCCATGCAATGTTACGTTACGCTTTTGAAATATCTCGAATTAGCAACGACTTGAATTCGTTATTCTAAGTCTGCGTCAAGGAAATTTGAGTGTTGTGACTTGAGCGAAGTGACAGGTATTTCTAAAATCAAAAGGCCTTTTCTTTAAAACGTTTAAATCGATCGATCGCCCCGTTGAATTAGGACAATCCTTTGTCAATCCCGTGTTGATCATCTGAACACTGTAATTAAGTCAATTAGTCAAAATCCGGATAATTAAGTTTCAGTTTTAGGTTTATGTCATTTGGTGCAGTAGTTAAATATTTTCGCAATTTAATTGCGAATCTCGGTCGACCGAACAATATGTAAATTAAGTTGTATGTGTATATAGGATCGGTATTTCTGTACTCTTAATTGGACTACCTAATTTAACTGCTATAATCGTAAATTTTAGTTTCTTTTGAGTCTCTGAGCTAATCTTCTTCTTAGTCTTCTTCTTAGTCAGCCCTCTGTTGTCCACTGCTGGACATAGGCCTCCCTCATGCATCTCCATACTGATCTGTTCTGTGCTATCTGGAACCACCTCCTTCCCGCATATTGCTTGATGTCATCGAACCATCTTCTCTGTGGTCTTCCTATGCTGCGCTTTGTCAGTCTTGGTCTCCAGTGTACGAGCTTGTATGTCCATCTCGACTGATCTTGTCGTGCGACATGACCCACCCACTGCCACCTCAGGTCTGCAATACGGGCTATAATATCTACGACCTTAGTTCTTCGTCGGATTTCTTCGTTTCTTATTTTATCCCTAAGACTGATGTTAAGCATTGTTCTTTCCATGGCTCGTTGCATTACCCTCAATTGATTAGCGGTCTTTTTTGTCATCGCCATTGTTTCCAGGTCATAAGTAGTCACTGGCAATATGCACGTGTCGAAATCTCTTCTTTTTAGGTTTATAGGGATCTCACTGTTTCTAAATATAAATTTCAGCTTTCCGAAGGCTATCCAAGTTAGTCTTATCCTTCTCTCAATCTCTGCTGTTTGATTTTCTTTTCCTATTCTCATTGCGTGTCCCAAGTATATTATATTCCTCCACATTTTCGAGTTTTGCACCGTCTATATATATTTGTTCTGTAGTGTTGCTATTTAAGGTTTTGGTCTTCGAAATGTTCATTTTCAATCCGATCCTTTTAGAAGCATCATTTAGTTGATTTAACATCTTCCTCAGCTCCTGTATACTGTTACTTATAATGACGATGTCGTCGGCGAAACGTAGGTGACTCAGGTACAATCCATTTATATTATGCCTTTGGTTTCCCACTGCAATGACCTAAAGACAT
The DNA here is from genome assembly GCA_946251905.1 of Cryptocephalus moraei. NCBI lineage: Eukaryota > Metazoa > Arthropoda > Insecta > Coleoptera > Chrysomelidae > Cryptocephalus > Cryptocephalus moraei. The sequence goes on along the minus strand of OX276465.1, from coordinate 14,408,964 downwards.
TCTTTAGCGCTAGTGTGAACAGTTTTGGAGATATGGTGTCTCCCTGTCGGACTCCCCTATTTACTTTGATTTTTTTCTGTCTTTGTATCCTCGTTAATTCTTACATGTAGTGAGGCATTTTCATATATATATTTCAGTAAGTTGGTGTAGCGAGAATCTATTCTTGCATCGTCCATTGCCTGTGTAAATGCCCACGTTTCAATAGAATTAATCGCCTTATGGAAATCTATGAATGCCATAAACAGTGGTACATTGTACTCGGCTGATTTTTCTATTAGCGTTCTCATAGTTTGTAGATGGTCAATGGTGCTAAACCCCCTGCGAAACCCCGCCTTCTCCACCGACTTATACTCATCGAATTTGTTGCTTAGCCTGTTGGTGATAATCTTGGTGAGTAACTTGTACATGTGAGACAGAAGGCTGATTGGTCGATAATTCTCAATATTGCCACTGTACCCTTTTTTGAAAAGCAGAATTACATCTGCATTCTGCCATCCATCTGGGATTTGGCCCTCCTGAAGACAATTATTCAGAAGAATCTGTAGAGGCCTCTCGATCAATTCACCCCCTAACTTAAGCATTTCACTAGTGATTCTGTCCTCACCTCACTTTTCACTCACTTTTCGGTTTTTTATCATCTTCAGAGCAGCCCTTATTTCTTGTCGAGATATCTCTGGAATATCCTCAGATCCCCCATTGCACACAGTCACACCTTGCGTTGCTGAAGCAGGTCTAATGGAAGTATAAAGGGTGGTATAAAATTTTTGGATGTGATCAGCAATACTCTGGTTGTCTGACACTACGTTACCATGTTGATCATTCATTTTCGTGATCTTGCGACTGCCTGGGGATAATTTCGATCTTAAATCCCTCATATTTGCGTTATTCTCAATAGTGTCCTCGATGATTTTGGTGTTATATGCTCGGATGTCTTTTCTAACCTCTTTATGTATCCTTTTGTTCAATTCATTATAGTCCGGTGTACTCCTGGGGGTGTTTCTTCTTTGTTCCATAAGCCTCAAAGTGTCGGGGCTCAGCTTGGGATCACTCTTTATCTTTGGTCTCGAGGAAATCTTTCCGACCGAGGAGTAAATGTCATTCGTTATTTTGTGATTCAGTTCGTTTATATCCATTTGATCATAGGTATTGACTGGTCCCAACCTCCTTGCCAGCTCCGTCTGATATTCCTCCTTTATCTGTTCAAGTTCTTCTGCTGCAGAAGATTTACCTCTATGTATAAGCTTGTTCCTTTCGATTTTCAGCATGAACCTAAGAGTTGCCCTTACCAGCCTGTGATCGCTGCCGGTGTCAAACCGGTTTAGCACTGAGACGTCTGTGCATATTTTTGCTAATCTGGGCTTTTATAATTCAATACAAATTCTTCAAATGGTTGGTGAAGGATCCCATGGACAACCTAGAATGTCGGTCACTAAATGGGAATGACATATAAAGAATTACACTTGTATAAATCAACATATTTTGACAGTAAGGTTAAAATTAGAAAGACATAACGCAACCTTATCTATGCTCCAGAAGGATGGGAAATTGAAGAATCTAAGATCTCTTACGAACAACTACAATCTATTCTCGACAAATGTAGTACCACAGACCAAGTTATTCATATGGGAGATCTTAACCCCAGAATTGGAAATACTCCAATTACAAATATAGTAAGATGACATTCATAAGACATTCACAAATACACCAGAACGAGCTGAGGCCTTAGACCAGATGATTGCATAATAATCAATTGTAAACTAGTCGGACAGGTAAAAGTTACAGGAACATATAGAGGGCCAGATATAGGCTCAGACCACTATTTAATTGTGACTACAATTGATATGTTCAAAATGTGGAAGAAAATGAACCCAAAAGCAACAAGAAAAGAGGAAGAAATCTATAAAATTTACTTACTAAATGAAGAGAGCATAAGAAACCTCTAAAACTATAGACTGAACCGAATTCTTTTACGGTTAGAAAGCTGAGAAGCTTTTAATGACAAATGGAAAAACATACAAAAAGCAGGCAGCCTTAGAGTTCTTAGGTAAACAAGGAAAAGTACTCAAGAAAAATGGTTTTATTTATTATTAGCATTTTCAGAAACAAAATCCCCTGAAAAAAGTTTTGAACACAAATTTGTGTAGTTTTTTAAATTGCTAAAATTTTAGCAACAATTTCGGGGTTTTTCGTTTTTGTTGATTTTAAAAATTCGTTGTAAACTAAATAAAGAGATTTTAAATAATTTTATGACGTCATCTTATTGAGTACACTCATAGAAAGGACTCCAAGAAGCAAAATATTTATGGTGAATTTATTTAAACATTTAGCCTGCTTTCAATGAAGACGGAAGTACGAAAATAACTAGTTCATTAACAATAGGCTAGCTTTTTGAAAAATTCACTTAAAATTTGTTTTCCAACGTGACTTTATTCCTTCAAGTGTATAGAATACACTAAAGTTTGTTTTAAATTTTTAAACTAATACTTAGTGCCTTAAAAAATTATTTTCTATGACATAGTCGCTTCAGAGGCGGCGAGCGCATGCCGTAACGGTCGCGTGGAGCCTTACTTTCAGCAACAAATTAAAAATATAAATATTAGAGATAGAAATCCGGGAGTAGGGACTTTTTTATCGGAAATTTCCTCCTCTTTAAGGATCTTTTTGCGAATTCCTCTATCTCTTATGGTTTTTGAGTTGTCATCAAAAAATCGAAAGAGCGTTTTTATTTTTCGTTTTTTGTTAATAACAATTGCAATTTTTCTTAGCAGAAAAAATTCTCGAAATCCATTTATTAGTTTTGCATTCCGCATCGAATGAGCTATCGCTCATATTTTTCCGAGACTTCTAACTATTTTTCGCAGCAAACACATGTCTTGAATAGACTCTCATCTCATCTCATTAGCCATTTTCGGTCCATTTTTGAACATAGGCCTCCCTCATACTCTTCCATTCAGCTCGGTTCTGTGCTCTACGATGCCACATCAGTCCTGCGCTTCCTTTTATGTCGTCCGTCCAGCGCATTGGTGGGCGACCTCTTGATCTTTTTCCCAAATAGGGTCTCCACTTTATTACTGTCGATGTCCATCTATCATCTGTATATCTGGCAACGTGGCCCGCATAGTCCCACTTCAGCTCGGCTACTGCTTCCGCAACATCTTTCACCTTCGTTGTGCTTCTGACCCGTTCGTTCTTTACATGATCTTTCAATGATATACCCAACATCTGGCGCTCCATGGCTCTTTGAGTGGTTTTGAGTTTATTCATGGACTGCTTAGTTAATGTCCATGTTTGTGATCCATAGGTCAAAACCGGCAAAACACACTGATCGAACGCTCGAGAGCGGAGGTATATTGGTATTTTTTTGTTCTTTAGCGTATTACTCAATTTGCTGAACGCAGCCCATGCCAATCTTCTTCTTCTATAAATTTCAGCTGTTTGATTGTCTTTGCCTAAGGTTATTTTATGTCCCAGATATATATATAGTCATCTACCACTTCTATTTCGTTATTTTTTACCTTTACTTTGAGATTTGGTCGCTTGGTACACATAACTTTGGTCTTATCTAGATTCATTTTCAATCCAATTCTTGATGATGCATCTTCTAATTCGGAGATCATAGTTTGGAGTTGTTCTGGTATTTCTGCTATGAGAACGATATCATCCGCGAACCTCAGGTTGTTTAATCTCCTTCCATTAATATCGATGCCCTTGTCATCCCGCCATTTAAGCTGCCTGAAGACATCCCCCAAAGCAGCCGTAAATAACTTTGGTGACAAGGTATCACCTTGACGGATACCTCTTTTTATACGAATAGGTTTGGTATTTTCGTGTAACTGGATGGTAGATGTAGCCTTCTTATAGATATTTTCCAACAATAATATATAGCGGTGGTCTATTCTAATATTTTTCAATGATCTCATGATTGACCAATGTTCTACTGTATCAAAGGCTTTTTGATAGTCAATGAAAGCGAGGTTCATTTCTAGGTTGTATTCAACGGACTTCTCTATCAATATTCTCGTAGTAAGTAAATGATCATGGGTGCTATAATTTTTTCTGAAGCCGGCCTGCTCTACGGGATGGTATTCATCAAGTTTTCTGGATATATGATTTGTAATGATTTTTGTGAAAAGTTTATATATCTGGGAAAGAAGGCTTATAGGTCTGTAACTATTTAGGTTTGCTTGATCGCCTTTTTTATAGAGTAATACAAAAATCGCATTATTCCAGCTCTCTGGGACTTCTCCTTTCTCTAAACAAGTGTTGAATAGGTCGCAAAGTTTTGTTTGGATTTCCGTTCCTCCTTCAAGTATCATTTCTATTATTATTCCATCTTGACCTGGTCCTTTGTTCTACTTCATTTGATGTAAGGCGTGCCTTATTTCTTGCGTTGTTATATCTGGCATGTCTTCCGAACCAACATTAAGTATTTTTATTTTATCATTGATAGTAACATCCTCTGGTCTTACTTTTGTGTCATATAAGTCAGTGTAGAAAACTTCAGTTTCTTTCAATATCGTATCTAGATTTCTTATTTCCTCTCCATTGCTGTTTTTAATAGATATTATTTGGCGTTGTCCACTTTTTCTAAGACATTTGAATCCTTTGTTGTTTTCTATTAGCTTTTCTACTTCAGATTCGTAGTGTTTTTGTAAGTCTTTCCTTATAAGTTGTCTGGTGTGTTTTGCCATTTGTCGGAAATCCTCATAATTTCCTTCCCTGAACAGTTGTCTTTTTTTCTTCTATTTTATTTTTAGTTTTATCACTTAAGACACTTCTCTTATCAATTTCTCTTTTTGCTCATTTATCTCCAGCATCTTTCATAGTTTTTATGATGGTGTCATTCATTTCATTTAAATTTTTAGTTTTCCAAGTGTTGTTTGCAATATCTAATTGTTTATTAATTTCTATTTGATACTGTATAGAGTTTTGTTTATCAATTTTTGTTACTTGTTTTTTAAATACTTTCCTGTTCCTTTTATCTTTTATAGTAATTTTAGCTCTTAGTAGCCTATGATCACTACCTAAAAGAGATAAAATGTCTTATATTAAATTATTTTCACTTTACATACGACCTATTTAGTCCGACTTAGTTTGAGCCATGACGACTAATTCGATTTGTATTTATTTCCCATTTATCTTAGTGTCTTTAAAGAGTGACGAATTTTTTAAACGCTCCCCACTAGCATTGTGTACTACAACCTGTGCAACACCTGGAAATTCGCCACGTATTTCAAAACATTTCATCACTTTGTCACCTGGCATTTTTCGTACGGGTCCGCTTTTGTCGTGTCGCCGCCCCCGAACCCATCTGTTAAAACCCGGTCATTTTATAATAAACAAAAAATGTATATATCTAATTTTTCCAATGGCCTCCAGCCGAGATTCCTTGGAACAATAATCTTTTTGTTCGCCTGACTAATTAATGACCCGTTTCGGCCAGGTGGAGGCTCTCCTCGTCCTATTTGAAAAATCGCTGAAAAATTGAGTTTTAATGGAAACGCCGCAATTGTTACACTCGTCCTGAATTTAGATGGAAGTAATTAACGGGGTTGATTAATGAGGGACCCTTTTTATAATCCGCGGCGCAATTTATAGCGACCTGACGGGAACCGATCCGATATAGAAAAATTGGGAACGCGGAAAATGTCGAACGCGTCGTGTATGGATATATATAAATAGCCGTTATTGTCGAGCGATTTTGACATATGTTTGAATGTATAGCCGTCTGTGTTTTATAGTCCAAATCTGACCGTACGAAATCCAGAAAAAGCAAACGTGAAATTGTCTTGAATTCATTTAACAATTTCAAAGTAGCAATCCTGGGAACATCACGGAAAAACGGGGATATCCAAAATAACTAATAACAGCAGTAAGAAGCCTGTACCGCAACACCAGAGTACTAATCGACGGAACAGAAACAGAATTCAAACAAACAAAGGTGTCAGACAAGGATGCAGTGTGTCCCCATAATAATATCAATCTCAATAATACAATTACATCCTTTAAATAAGGCTTCAATTTATCGGCAAAACCTATCTAATACTTTCTAAATTTAGAACCAATTATGATGCAACTATCCTCTTCTGGTAGTAACTTAGGATACTTATGGGACGACGTTAATTTCCCAGGATTCGAGAATAATGGACGAAGGCGAGGAGCTCGCTTACTGTGGGGGCTTGTGTTGCATTTTCTCCAGGGGAACTTTCGACGCAACTTCACATTTTAATTTAGCGATAAATTTTTCATAAGACCTTGGCGGTGCTTCCCGCAGCATGGAGCGGGAGATGATAACAAAATTTGAAAGTAATTTACAAAACGGATATCGATGGAAAATTACTGAGTTTGGCTCAGGAGATATTTGTTGTTGCTCAAAACTGAACATTAATTTCGACTTGAATATCGGGAAAATCGAGCATTTTTCAAAAATCAAAAAACTTTTATTTCGCGTCTGAGAGAAAAATGTTACTAAGATGTTTTGTTGCTCTTATAAAGGTAAACAACTTTTGTATAAAACAATCTGTCGGGAAACGTACAAAAATAAAGTTATTATTATCAAAAAAATAAAAAAACTTTATTTTGCGTCTGAGCGAAAAGTGTTACTTAGATTGTTTGTTGCCCTTATAGAGACGAACAACTTTTGTATAAAACATATCTTTGAGAAATGTACAGAGAAAAAGTTATTTGCAAATATTTGAAAATTTTGACGTTTGTATTTTTTCACACCTCGTATGCATTTTTTTGACACATCGTGTGTTATATTACTATATATCCTACCCATAAATCTACCTTTCAGCCTGGCATGCCATGGGGTTTTTTTTTTATTCCCAAAAAGTAAAAACTAAATTTCACGAGAAAATAATGTACATAAAAATTAATTTAAACAAATATGACACATAACCCACAACCCACAAAACACAATAATCGGCATGGAACAGGCAGATTGTAGTTTAATCCGCCATATTGTGTCCGAAAATGTACTTCTCTCTCTAACACTTTGGGACATTGAATTGCGGTACTTTCCTCATCTAGTGACTTTAGCCTCCCTGAAGTAGATCTGCCATCTATCGGGGTCATAGATGGGGATCTACCCGCTACCTCATAAGCAAAAAGATAGTATTGGCTGATTAGTCTAAAAACTTAGGACCAAAACTCTTAGTCTTAAGTCTAAAACTTAACTTTTGAAGATATCGGGGCTGCAGACGACATCTTGTTAAAATTTGCGTAGATCTTTACCCACAGAACGGTAAAACTTATCGCGCTCGTCCCGTCTCCTCCAGCCGCAACCCCCGTAGACCCCCACCCCCATCCCCTACGGTACCAAACCCGGACCGGATTTCAATTAGCCCAGTCCGGTGATCGGGGCCGCCCTGGAAATCCTCCCCCTCCTCTCCCTTAACCGTTCTCCCGCACCCCGTCAATCGGAGAAAGGATAAGCCACCCGAATGGGAGGAATCCCTGGGTGAAATATTACAGGATTTTGCACGTCATATCGGGACGTCAACTTGTCGATATAAAGCGAATAAGGTTCGATCTGATGAGCCGCCATAGGCCGGGAGAGCCTCGGGTCGACTCCGGACCGGATAATCGGGTACACTTTTAATCCTGATGGGGTTTGTAGCCGACGAATTGATTTGCGGCTGGTAAACACACACCCACACGCAAGTACATACAAACGAGAAAAAAAACGTTAATCGATGTGTGCCCGTGACGTTTGTTTGTTAAGTTGAAAACGACTGAAACCCGCCATTACGCTACATACAACAATTTAGATTTTAGAACGTTTGGTCTAAACGAACTACCCTAAAATTAATATCAACGAGCTGAATGCGATCAAATTTCGAGAGGTATCTTCGTTCCCGAAAACGGTCCCGAATCCCCCGCACTATAAGGATGGAGGGATCACCTGCATGTGATATTGCCGCAGTCTACTTTTCGGTTAAAATATCTAGCAAAATCGTTCTCGTTTGAGAGTTCAGTTTGAATGGAATGATTACGTTATCCCGGAAAAGTGAGTGCCCTTTATTATTTCGAAATTTTAATAACGGGGATGTATATTACTCCAAGAGAATAATTAGAAAGAGCGAAAGCAACTGATATTTCTAAAAGCGTAGTTTCTTAATGTGTTACAATTTATTGCTCATATCGTAGTAATATTTGCAGACATAAAAAAAATGTATGTCTGCATATACCTCAACCTTTACGTATTAACAATGCAAATAATTGTATTGTAACGTTTATTCTTTATTTATTTACAATGTCCTAATTATACACACTACTTAATTTATCTTAGACTATTACTGAACTAATTTATATAACACACTTAACTATTTCCTAACTAATTAATTTATATCACTCTTAAATGTTAATTTATTTCACTTGTCCGTTTTTCGTCTTGTTTATTCACTCGCGGCTTTACGTCTAATCTAATCTCCGACCGCAAGCCCGCTTATATATACACTTCAATTGTATTCGCGATAGCTCCTGAATTAACTCGATAAAGGTCTAGGAGGTAATAAATCATTCTTCCTTAATATGATGTTGCCGAGACTCAATTAAGCGTAGCGACGTTCCTTTGAGGTAAGCCGCCGAGGTCCGATAAGAGTAAACACATTTCGCGCTGCTGTTTACATTTCGCGTTACAGTATAAAAATCGTCACACTTTCAGACTGTAACCGTAACCTGAACACGAGACATTAAATAGTCATTAACAAAGAGCGAATTATATGTAATTCACATATTTTCACATATTTTGATCAGAGTTACATAAAATTACATATTTACAATATACTTAGGTAGTTACATGATTTCATCTTTTTTGTCTAAAATAATCGTTCTTATTGTTATTGGTATTTTATTATTCTCCTTGTAAAACCAATACTTTACCTACTGTTAAGCACAGTATTGTTGAAAAATTGGTAAGATAGTTTTGAACAAATTGAATCAGGTTTTGGAAAATAATGAAGGGTTCAAAACTTTTCAAAATATTTTTAAGGAAAATTTTGATGTGGACTAGTTTCAGTGAAATCTTATTGCCGAAATTAAAATATGCCCGATAACCTCGGTAGATGTTGAGAGAAGCTTTCCTTCTCTCAACGTCAAAGAAGCAAAGTTCTCAAAGAAGCGTCAAAATTTTAAATTTAGATATAAAATTAATGTTAAGTAGGGTATAAAGCATACATTATTGTAATAATGTAAAAATATACATATGATGAATATTGCTCGTTTGCTTTTTGAAAACCTCCCTTTAAATTTTTAATCTAATTACATATTTTTAACAAATATTTACATATATTTGGGAAAATCATTACATATTTATGTACATATTTTCCTATTTTTTTACACATTATCCGCTCTTTGGTCATTAAATATTCTGACACATTAATTAACACTGTGACGAAAACTCTCGTGTCGTCGGTCAAGAGGTAGATGCTTTCCGGAATCGAAGCATCCTTCCCAGGAGAATCCTTCTAGTACGATCGATCATATTGGGACTTATCTTGTAAACGAGAAAGGTAAAAAGGCCCGTTAGCGATAGCGATAGGGTAGTAGTAATACGAGCCCGTAAAACCCGAACATGATGATGCATAAGTAGTAAAATAAATTAAGTGATAAGTGTTCGTTAATATTAAATAAATCAATTAAGGGCATAATTAATGTAGTGTAATTATTTTGACCCGCGAAAACTAAATTAAATTAAAATTAAACTTCTCATATATGAGTGCCTCATATGAGAAAGTAAGGATCTAATTCAATCATTAAAGCCAAAGTATTTCTTAAACATATTCTTAGTATTTTTAACATTTCCTCCGCAATTAATTCACTTTTAAAAAAATCGTAGCTATCCTGAAATCTCACTTCTCTAATTATATTATTAATGTAGTGTAGCAACATCATTTCAGTTAAAACAACAAATTAGACTAGTCGGAAAATTAATTAATGCCCAAATTAAATTCGTTATATTCCCAAATCACTTCTACCAAATGTCGGTATGGTCCCTTTAAGTTGCCCGGGATATTTAGCCAGTAGATTAATTTACCTTAATTGATGAAATGTACAGGTAAACCTCAGTATGGATAGTTTAGTAGTAGTTGAACTCCAAGTTTTAACAATGTAGATTAATCCACTTCACGATCCACTTCATATTGTCGTTCATTACAGACTTAATATATTCGTGTTGAATATGGTCACTTTAAATTTATTTGTATATAATAGACAATATAGTTTTAACAATTTTTGACTATTTCATATATATACATAGTGACAAGTAATTTGTATGACTCGTATTTATATTGTAAGGCATGTTAATGGCTCTTGCCGTTCTTTAGAATCGTTTTCCCACAAGAGAGACTTCTATTTTGGCATCCTAAAACTTTCCTCAAAATTCACATATAATTGGATGGTCGCAAGTTTTTAAGTCGGTGGTCATGTCACAAAAATCGATTTTTTCTAAATATTTTGCAAATATCTCGTTTTCTGTGGGTTTTGCGCTATTTATATTTATTATCGATATTGTAGAGAATCAAATTCTCTACAACTTTTGTATTTATCATTTCTTCATAACTTGAACTGTTTTCGTGATAGAGGGCGGAGAGCGCTGGTCAGAGAATCATGAGAGGTCAACTGGTAGTCCCGATCAAAAACTCGTAATATTAAGGTTATAAATTATTGCTAAATATTTAATTAAAATTTATTATTAACTTTTACATTACACTAATTTTTTTTGGTTAATTAACTATTTTTAATTAAGTGTAAATTTATTTAATAACACTTATCTGGCCATGTAATTAAAAAATTGTTGAGGAAAATACTTCAATTATATTTTAATTCTAATCTAATTTATACCAATGTAATGACTTTCTAAATAAATAAAGAAGAAAAGAAATAAATTTTTAATTAAAGTTTATATTAAGTGTCATTTGATAGATTTAATATTTAAGAGTTTACGGATTTTAAACAAGATGTACTTAATTATTTCTTACTTCAAATGCAATTAGTGTAAACGAGAATATAATTAAAATGTAATTAAAGTATGTCCCTTAATAATTTTTCAATTACAGAAAGAGATTATAAGTGTTAATGAATTGATAAATTTTAGAATTGTTAGAAAGAGAGATTGAATTTAATGTAAAAGTTAATTTAATAAATGATAATTATATATTTTATACATAATACAAAAGTTGTAGAGAATTTGATTCTCTAGAATATCGATAATAAATACAAATAGCGTAAAACCCATAGAGAACGAGATATTTGCAAAATATATAGAAAAAATCGATTTTTGTGACTTTAACCCCCGACTTTAAAACTTGCGACCATCCAATTATATGTGAATTTTGAGGAAAGATTTAGGATGCCAAAATAGAAGTTTTTACGTAGCCTTAATATACTGGGTATGTCGATATTCCGAGATATTCACCTAATTTGGCTCAAGATGACTAGTTTTTGACTATTTTTGTAATTTAGCTATGTAGAGCGGGGTTACTTTACAGCACGTTTAGCACTTTTTAGCAAAATACGCGTACTAGTGTTTTGCCTGGCCGCGTATGGTTAGGATGTGTGCTGTAATTAGGTTTAGTGAGTATCCGTGATCACTTTAAACACAGCCAGAGGCCATATTTAAGTTTTTTTATTTAAAAAACAAGCCGTACCCGGCATGCGTCGCAATGCCACGTAAAGTTTAAAGAAAAAAGAAAAGAAAATTATAGATGACCCGGTGAAATTCCTATCATCTACATATATTTTTGAAAAATAATGTCAAAACAATACAAAATTTTTATCTACATTAAATTAAATGCAACACAGTTATACACATAATCAATTTAAGGTTTTCTGATCTACTATATTTTCCGTCTTTTTTTGCGGTGCAAACATTTATAAAGATGATGGTTTTACGACTCGCGAACACGCGACGTATAATTGTCCATGCGCGAAACCGGGAAACTCCAAGTTTATTCCGCAAACTGTCCTTGTATTAGCAATTCTATATTATCTTTTTAAATTTTTAATAAATAATTTATGAAAAACTACCCTGAAATTAGGTATGAAATTTTCCTGTACAATATGCGTTTGACCAAGCGACGTTATTTAAAAGCAATTATTATACGTTTGGATGTTGGCCAAGAAATATTTAGAGGCATTTCCCACCCCAGAAACTAAAGAAGGTAATGGATCTGGTGGTAGGAACAATTACGGCAATTTTACTTTACCACCAACACAACATAATCCGTAGCTCACCGCTGCATTTTAACGCTTTACAATATTTACAAACGATTCTCATTTCTCCAATCGTTACGGATTCTTCGGCACAATAATCTATTTCCGGGTCGTAGTGGAATGCTACTCGTTCCAAGTTTACAGGAACACTGCGTTTCCGGAATCGCTCTATTTCATTGTGTCTTGAAGTGCGCTCCATGTTTTGGGCATTTGTTGCTCGTATTACGTGCATGACCATCTTGGTATTGATTCTGCCATGTCTTTTTCAGCTTGTCTAAGTAGTTTTTTGTTTGTTTGTTATTTTTACCTTTAGTTCGATTCGTCGGTAATTCTGTTTTGTCTGTTGTTTGGGTTTCTTCACTTCCGGTTTTGGGTCTTGTATTTGTACCTCATAGACTTGTTTCTTGGGTGTTTTATTCGTTTAACGTCAGGTACAGTCGAATTGTCTTGTAGTTTTCCTCGATCCTTTTGAAATAGTGTGATCTTATATAATTGTGCTGATCGTCAAACCCAAGTTCATGGAACGCCTCGTTGTTCTCTTGGGCTTTCCCCCATAGTGCTTCTGGGTGATCAATCCTTTTTTGTAAGTATTCCTTGGTTTTTCTTGCACTTCCGTTTTTCTTGCAATTATTTTGTAGTTATATGATTTCTTGGGCTATTTTTTCTTGTTCTTGAATCAACTCATCTGCTTGTTATATCTTGTCGTAGTTGAAATTGTGAATTTTTTAACTTAGTTCTCTGGAAAAGGTGGTTGTGACTTACTCAGGACTTTGCTTGTCTTCTTGACTTCCCTCCGTTGTGTTGGCGTCGAAGTTCTTGAAGTTTTGGAGTTGTAATCACTGGCGGCTTTTCCTCCGGCTGCAGTGACTGGATATGTCCGTCGTTTCAAAATTTGTAGAATTTGTAGACTTGGTGTCCTGGTGAAGTTGCTTTGACTTACTCAGGACTCTTCTTGGTTTCTTGACTTTCCGCTTTTGTGTTGGCGTCGTGTAGACTTTGTAGACTCGGTGCCCTGTCGATCTAAATGCTGTTGTATAAGATGTGCCCGAACTCGTTCGATTCCATTATTTACTGTTGAACATAATTCTGTCATACCAATACGAATGTTATCTGTCTCTCACCGGTCGTCAGTCGTCAGTGCGATTTGGACGTGAGAGCTCGTCTCGTTGCACATTTGATTGACTTCGACGACCTAAGTCCATCTTCTCCTTGGCATTTTAAAATCAATAAAGTTCTCGCGCACTGACAAACTGATGATAGATTGTAATAATCGTCTTGACATTTATTTATTTGACAACCAACTGACACTTTACTTTCATTTGTTTGATTATAAATGTCAAATTACAAAACGTACCTTTTTCAGTATTTCCCTTACTTATTATATATGTTTCTCACCGAAAAACCTTCCCTGAACTTCCACAAATATTTCAAGATCAAAATTAGCAAAATTCGTCCAGCCGTTCTCGAGTTCAAGCTAGACAAACGAACAGCAATCCATTTTTATATATATAGAGATATCCTTAAGGGAAATTTTGATGTGAAGACTAGTTTCAGTGAAATCTTGTTGCCGAAATTAAAATATGCTCTTTATACAACCTCATGTTTATCAAAATTTTACTGTAGAAAATTTTGAAAGGCACTTAGTGGTTAATTCTTTTTATAATGTTAAGTAGGGTATAAGGCATACATTTTTGTAATAATGTAAAAATATATTTATGATGAATAATGCTTGTTTGCTTTTTGAAAACCTCCCTTTAAATTTTTAATTTATTACATATGTTTAACAAATATTTACATATATTTGGGAAAATCATTACATATTTATGTACATATTTTCCTATTTTTTTTTACATATAACCCGCTCTTTGGTCATTAAATATTCTGACACATTAATTAAGACTGTAACGAAAACTTCGTCGTAGTCGGTCAAGAGGTAGATGCTTTCTGGAATCGAAGCATCCTTCCCAGGAGAATCCTTCTAGTACGATATATTGGGACTTATCATGTAAACGAGAAAGGTAAAAAGGCCCGTTAGTGATAGCGAGAGGGTAGTAGAAATACGAGGCCATTTACCAACCAACCAATTAACCAAGGATTATTTACCAACTACTTTGTAAACAAGTGTTTAGAAATTGAAGTGATACTTCAAAACACAACAGGCCAATGTAAGTTTCAAACTTCTAAAAAATTATCCCAAGGCAAAGATGTCGACACATTGACACAACTTTTTAACTTAATCTAACGAAGTAGCTAATTAAAAAACTTCATTAGTTACTTTTCCAACTTCATATATGGCAGTTCAAGTTATTTGTGTTGCATTAGACTTGTCATAAGTTCTTTAGAAGCTCCTTAACTTCTTTTGAAACACAGCTTAAGTTTAAGATAAGTGCGACTTCTTTAAAAATGTCGACAAGCTCTTCCGCCTTGGGTCCGACATTCCTTATATACCAGGTAGAAGCCTTCTAGACGTTTGCCGGAATATTCCCGAAGTTTCGGGAGATGATTCTAGAATTCGCGGAACTTGTTATCGCGTCGAACTCTCTCGACTCTTCGAGCCGTCGGCTTCGACCCGTCCTTCCCGGGATCGCAATTCGGCGAACTTGTGTAGCTCCCGGCGTGTTTATGCCGCGGCGAGCCGTTTCGTTACAATACAAATGATCAGCCGGAAATATGCTCAAAAAATGTATAAAAATGCGCATTTACAGTTACTGTAACAAAATAAAATAAATGTAAGAGCATTTAAGGAATAATTTAGCAAATAATGTATCTTAACATTGCCCAAAAATGTATTGTACTGTATTTAAAATGTCAGAAGAAATGTATTTTAAATACACAGTAAATACAAATTAAGCTTATGTATTTAACTATGTATTTAAAATACATTTCTAAATACATGTATTTAAATACTAGACAACACTGACTAAAACTATTTGGGGTAGTAAACTATAATAAGTATAAAGAGCCATGTCCTTTGTGTACATATCCGGAAATATTAGATCACTTTGTGATTATCTTGAAATTTAAAATTATTTTTACTTATAGCTTCGATCCTGAGTAAGTCCAGAAAAATACGAAAACCCCATTTCCCTTTTCGAGAGGTGAAAAATAGGGGTCAATTTCAGTTTTGTCGCTTTTATTTTAAGATACATCTTAAGTGGTTAGAATTTTAAACTCTGCACGAGTACAAAACTAACTCAAAAAAATCAAAAACACCGAATGTCGCTTACGTAGACTAGTGGACAAAGGGATGAAATTTTTACCATAGTTACCACATTAGCTAGAAACTGACAACTCAATACAGTTGTAAAATGGATTTCCAGATGGTTCACAATAATGTCAAATTTCTCTTTCTGAGGGGGTGAAAAATAGTGTCTCAATTTATTTTTGTGATCCCCGTATACACACATTTATTTTTACAAAAACACGTTTTTTGGGGCGAGGGAATCTTAAAACGTATAGAAATGCTAATAACTGAAATTCGAAAAATCGACCCGATTATAGTACTTCTCACAAATTAGTGCCTCATATGAGAAAGTACAAATCCAATTTAGTAGTTAATGCTACAAATTTTACAACCATTTTTTATACGTATTCCTATCTTTTTGAACAGTTTTCTGCATAATTAATTCAATTTTAGAAAAATCATGACAGAAGGTTGTCCAAGTGGTCCAGAGTGGTCTTTCAACCTTTGCACAATGAGGATGTCAACATAAGTAGGGTCAATCCGTTATACAATTTTAGTTCGTGTTTCGATATGTGTTAATTTTAACTGTATTTGTCCATGTTGTTTTAATCTTTGACACTCCACATGTCGCACACCCGGAGCCCTAAAATCGTTTGTTATGAAGCCTGATGATGACTGTTAATCAGTCGAAACCGGTCGCTTAGTCCTTATTAAATAAATTCGTTGGCGAAGACTTAGTGTTTTCTTCGGATACTTTAGAAAAATCATGCTTACATTGAAATCTCATTTCAGTAATTAAACATCTAATTAAATTAAACTTCTCATATATGAGTGCCACACATGAGATAGTAAGGATCTAATTCAACCACTGAAGCCTAAATATTCATAAGTATTTCTTAAACATATTCTTAAATTCTTTTAACATTTTCTCCGCAATTAATTCACTTTTAGAATTATCGTGGCTATACTGAAATCTCATTTCATTAATTAAATATCTTCTAATTAAATTAAACTTCTCATAGATAGGTATATGAGTGCCTCATTTGAGAAAGTAAGAATTAAATTCAATCATTATAGCAAAAATATTTACAAACATCGCTATACGCATTCCTAATATTTTCAAACATTTTCTCCATAATTAATTCACTTTTAAAAAAATCGTAGTAGCTATCCTGAAATCTCACTTCTCTAATTATATTATTAATGTAGTGTAGCAACATCATTTCAGTTAAAACAACAAATTGGACTAGTCGGAAAATTAATTAAAGCCCAAATTAAATTCGTTATATTCCAAAATCACTTCTACCAAATGTCGGTATGGTCCCTTTAAGTTGCCCGGGATATTTAGCCAGTAGATTAATTTACCTTAATTGATGAAATGTACAGGTAAACCTCAGTATGGATAGTTTAGTAGTAGTTGAACTCCAAGTTTTAACAATGTAGATTAATCCACTTCACGATCCACTTCATATTGTCGTTCATTACAGACTTAATATATTCGTGTTGAATATGGTCACTTTAAATTTATTTGCATATAATAGACGATATAATTTTAACAATTTTTGACTATTTCATATATATACATAGTGACAAGTAATTTGTATGACTCTTATTTATATTGTAAGGCATGTTAATGGCTCTTGCCGTTCTTTAGAATCGTTTTCCCACAAGAGAGACTTCTATTTTGGCATCCTAAAACTTTCCTCAAAATTCACATATAATTGGATGGTCGCAAGTTTTTAAGTCGGTGGTCATAAGTCACAAAAATCGATTTTTTCTAAATATTTTGCAAATATCTCGTTTTCTGTGGGTTTTGCGCTATTTATATTTATTATCGATATTGTAGAGAATCAAATTCTCTACAACTTTTGTATTTATCATTTCTTCATAACTTGAACTGTTTTCGTGATAGAGGGCGGAGAGCGCTGGTCAGAGAATCATGAGAGGTCAACTGGTAGTCCCGATCAAAAACTCGTAATATTAAGGTTATAAATTATTGCTAAATATTTAATTAAAATTTATTATTAACTTTTACATTACACTAATTTTTTTTGGTTAATTAACTATTTTTAATTAAGTGTAAATTTATTTAATAACACTTATCTGGCCATGTAATTAAAAAATTGTTGAGGAAAATACTTAAATTATATTTTAATTCTAATCTAATTTATACCAATGTAATGACTTTGTAAATAAATAAAGAAGAAAATAATTAATTTTTTAATTAAAGTTTTTATTAAGTGTCATTTGATAGATTTAATATTTAAGAGTTTACGGATTTTAAACAAGATGTACTTAATTATTTCTAATTAATTTAATTAATTTAAATAATTAATTTAAATTAATTTAAACGAGAATATAATTAAAATGTAATTAAAGTATGTCCCTTAATAATTTTTTAATTACAGAAAGAGATTATGAGTGTTATTGAATTGATAAATCTTAGAATTATTAGAAAGAGAGATTGAATTTAATGTAAAAGTTAATAATAAATGATAATTATATATTTTATACATAATACAAAAGTTGTAGAGAATTTGATTCTCTAGAATATCGATAGTAAATACAAATAGCGTAAAACCCATAGAGAAAGAGATATTTGCAAAATCTGTAGAAAAAATCGATTTTTGTGACTTTTGACCCCCGACTTTAACTTGCGACCATCCAATTATATATGTGAATTTTGAGGAAAGATTTAGGATGCCAAAATAGAAGTTTTTACGTAGCCTCAATATACTGGGTATGTCGATTTTCCGAGATATTCACCTAATTTTGCTCAAGATGACTATTTTTTGACTATTTTTGTTATTTGGCTATGTAGAGCGGGGTTACTTTACAGCACTTTTAGCACTTTTTAGCAAAATACGCGTACTAGTGTTTTGCCTGGCCGCGTATGGTTAGGATGTGTGCTGTAATTAGGTTTACTGAGTATCCGTGATCACTTTAAACACAGCCAGAGGCCATATTTAAGTTTTTTTATTTAAAAAACAAGCCGTACCCGGCATGCGTCGCAATGCCACGTAAAGTTTAAAGAAAAAAGAAAAGAAAATTATAGATGACCCGGTGAAATTCCTATCATCTACATATATTTTTGAAAAATAATGTCAAAACAATACAAAATTTTTATCTACATTAAATTAAATGCAACACAGTTATACACATAATCAATTTAAGGTTTTCTGATCTACTATATTTTCCGTCTTTTTTTGCGGTGCAAACATTTATAAAGATGATGGTTTTACGACTCGCGAACACGCGACGTATAATTGTCCATGCGCGAAACCGGGAAACTCCAAGTTTATTCCGCAAACTGTCCTTGTATTAGCAATTCTATATTATCTTTTTAAATTTTTAATAAATAATTTATGAAAAACTACCCTGAAATTAGGTATGAAATTTTCCTGTACAATATGCGTTTGACCAAGCGACGTTATTTAAAAGCAATTATTATACGTTTGGATGTTGGCCAAGAAATATTTAGAGGCATTTCCCACCCCAGAAACTAAAGAAGGTAATGGATCTGGTGGTAGGAACAATTGCGGCAATTTTACTTTACCACCAACACAACATAATCCGTAGCTCACCGCTGCATTTTAACGCTTTACAAATTTACAAACGATTCTCATTTCTCCAATCGTTACGGATTCTTCGGCACAATAATCTATTTCCGGGTCGTAGTGGAATGCTACTCGTTCCAAGTTTCCAGGAACACTGCGTTTGCGGAATCGCTCTATTTCATTGTGTCTTGAAGTGCGCTCCATGTTTTGGACATTTGTTGCTCGTAGTACGTGCATGACCATCTTGGTATTGATTCTGCCATGTCTTTTTCAGCTTGTCTAAGTAGTTTTTTGTTTGTTTGTTATTTTTACCTTTAGTTCGATTCGTCGGTAATTCTGTTTTGTCTGTTGTTTGGGTTTCTTCACTTCCGGTTTTGGGTCTTGTATTTGTACCTCATAGACTTGTTTCTTGGGTGTTTTATTCGTTTAACGTCAGGTACAGTCGAATTGTCTTGTAGTTTTCCTCGATCCTTTTGAAATAGTGTGATCTTATATAATTGTGCTGATCGTCAAACCCAAGTTCATGGAACGCCTCGTTGTTCTCTTGGGCTTTCCCCCATAGTGCTTCTGGGTGATCAATCCTTTTTTGTAAGTATTCCTGGGTTTTTCTTGCACTTCCGTTTTTCTTGCAATTATTTTGTAGTTATATGATTTCTTGGGCTATTTTTTCTTGTTCTTGAATCAACTCATCTGCTTGTTATATCTTGTCGTAGTTGAAATTGTGAATTTTTTAACTTAGTTCTCTGGAAAAGGTGGTTGTGACTTATTCAGGACTTTGCTTGTCTTCTTGACTTCCCTCCGTTGTGTTGGCGTCGAAGTTCTTGAAGTTTTGGAGTTGTAATCACTGGCGGCTTTTCCTCCGGCTGCAGTGACTGGATATGTCCGTCGTTTCAAAATTTGTAGAATTTGTAGACTTGGTGTCCTGGTGAAGTTGCTTTGACTTACTCAGGACTCTTCTTGGTTTCTTGACTTTCCGCTTTTGTGTTGGCGTCGTGTAGACTTTGTAGACTCGGTGCCCTGTCGATCTAAATGCTGTTGTATAAGATGTGCCCGAACTCGTTCGATTCCATTATTTACTGTTGAACATAATTCTGTCATACCAATACGAATGTTATCTGTCTCTCACCGGTCGTCAGTCGTCAGTGCGATTTGGACGTGAGAGCTCGTCTCGTTGCACATTTGATTGACTTCGACGACCTAAGTCCATCTTCTCCTTGGCATTTTAAAATCAATAAAGTTCTCGCGCACTGACAAACTGAAGATAGATTGTAATAATGGTCTTGACATTTACTTATTTGACAACCAACTGACACTATACTTTCATTTGTTTGATTATAAATGTCAAATTACAAACGTACCTTTTTCAGTATTTCCCTTACTTATTATTTATGTTTCTCACCGAAAAACCTTCCCTGAACTTCCACAAATATTTCAAGATCAAAATTAGCAAAATCCGTCCAGCCGTTCTCGAGTTCAAGCTAGACAAACGAACAGCAATCCATTTTTATATACAGGGTGATTCAAAATTGAGTGTAAAGATTTTAAGGGCGTATTTACCAGCCAAAAATAAGATTTTTTTTCCATATAATCGTATGTCCTAACTTGCTTCGTTTTCTAGATACAGTGTGTTAAATTTTTTTTAAAAAATCGGGTTTTTATCAATTATTTAAAAACCTTTCAGCCGATTGAAATAAAATTTGGTAGGCTTATTTGTCGTCATAATGACCTTCCTTTGGTGGGAATAAAATAAATTTATTGATTCCAGTGGCGTCTCAGGGGACTACCTACTTGATACTTATAGGTAAAATTATGGTACGCCACCGCTTTTTTGACAATTTAATTTTTCTTTAGATTAAGCGGTCAATATTGTAACTTTCTTGCCTCTTGAGCTTTACTCGTATCTAGCTTTGTTTCCAAGAAAAAAAATCAAAATCGGGGCCTGGCCCTATTAAAACATGTAAGTAAGCAGAGGGCTGTGACCCTTGTTAGCAGTAATTTGTTTTTCTCCGTAACCATGACACAATTGTGATTATTTACGTTTTGGTGTTTACAGTCGGTTTAGTTTTTTTTGTGTGGTTATTTTTCATTTTTCTTTTCTTTTAAAAATGGAAAATGAACCATTTTCATTCGAGCACCTTGCAGATATTCATTTTGTTTATGGTCTAGCTGATGGAAATGCGCTTGAAGCTCGTAGGATGTACTCGTTAAGATTTCCTCATCGTCGGCTGCCCAACTGTAGAACTTTCAGCAACTCTCATCAGCATCTCCGGGAATTTGGAAGATTCCAATTTACCAAAATGAATGCTGGTAGGCCGCGTGAAGTCCGAATCGTGATGACGGAAGAGGAAATTCTGCAAGTTATTGAAGAGAATCCTGCGTTAAGCACGAGGCAAATTGCACGGGATTTAAACCTTAGTCAATCGACAGTTTGGAGGGTTTTACATCAAAATAGTTTTTATCCATACCATATCCAGCGCGTGCAGGGTTTGCTCCCACGAGATTTTCCCCAGCGGGTACAATTCGCAAGATGGATACTAAATAATTGTGCCAGGAATCCGAACTGTTTATCTCGCATTCTATTTACCGACGAAGCCCAATTTACCCGCAATGGAGTCGTTAATTATCATAACATTCATGTTTGGGATATTGAAAATCCCCACGAAATTCGACAGTCGAACCACCAAGAGCAGTTCAGTTTGAATGTTTGGGCAGGGATTGTTGGGGACTTTTTAATTGGTCCATTTATTTTTCCCCGAACTTTAAATGGTGATACATACCTGGACTTTTTACAAAATCATTTACCCGGTTTATTGGAGGATGTGCCGTTGAATATTCGCAAAAAACTTTATTTTATGCACGATGGAGCCCCTCCCCATTTTCGAATAACTGTCCGCGAATATTTAGACCTTGAATTCCCCAGACGCTGGATCGGCCGAGCAGGTCCAATAGCTTGGCCATCGCGTTCGCCAGACTGTAACCCGTTGGATTTCTTTTTATGGGGCCATGTTAAAAGCCTGGTTTATGATGCAGGACCAGTTCCTTCCATTGAAATCCTACAACAAAGGATATTTCATGCCTTGGAGGTAGTCAGAAATACTCCCGGAATTTTCGAGCGCGTTCGGCAGTCCATGAGGCGAAGAATGGAGGGTTGTATCACCGCAGGAGGCAGCCATTTCCAGCATTTGTTATGAAAATCTGCTTTTCTGTGTATTTGTTACTTAGGCTAAGCTGAATTTTAAATAGAAATTAAACAGATTAAATGAGTCTCAATAATTGATTCGAATTTATTATTTTTTTAATGGGGCGAGGCCCAGATTTTGATTTTTTTCTTGGAAACAAAGCTAGATACGAGTAAAGCTCAAGAGGCAAGAAAGTTACAATATTGACCGCTTAATCTAAAGAAAAATTAAATTGTCAAAAAAGGGGTGGCGTACCATAATTTTACCTATAAGTATCAAGTAGGTAGTCCCCTGAGACGCCACTGGAATCAATAAATTTATTTTATTCCCACCAAAGGAAGGTCATTATGACGACAAATAAGCCTACCAAATTTTATTTAAATCGGCTGAAGGGTTTTTAAATAATTGATAAAAACCCGATTTTTTTAAAAAAAAATAACACCCTGTATCTAGAAAACGAAGCAAGTTAGGACATACGATTATATGAAAAAAAAATCTTATTTTTGGCTGGTAAATACGCCCTTAAAATCTTTGCACTCAATTTTGAATCACCCTGTATATAGAGACTGTGAAAAGTGACCAAGCTGTGGTGTCACTTTACACGCTTACGAAAAATCACTATAAATTGCATGTCTGCCCAGTATATTGGTGTCTTTACACTTATTTTAGATTTTTAAAAAATGTAGGAAGGAGATGGCTTAATTACAATAAAAAAAAACAAGTTTTGTTACAAAAATAGAAGTATTAATGAAAAAACAACAAAAACGTTTATGATTGTTCTTCTTATTAACTAAGTGAACTTGGTTCGAAACAATAAAATTAATCTAAAAATATCCAAAAATAGCAAATCAAATAATATTTTTATACATAGGTAGGTAACAAAAAATATCCATTATAATCAGTCTCTCATGGTAATACAGGCAGGAAAATTCTTCTAAATATATTTTCACAGTTTGGTTCAGTCTAGCGTTCATGTAAAAATTGTATTTTTTGTTGATAAAAATGATAAAAAAAGTGTACTCCTTCTTATTTCGGGCGTTTTTAAATAACGATCTATGTCATCTTTGTCTTGTACAGAAATATTGTCTTCTTGTGGGAACACAAATTTGTTTTCAATTTAATTTTCTCATTCTTAATGGACCACCAATTTTCTTTCCGTGCTTTCCCTTGACCTTATTCCAGATTGTTTTCCATGCAATGCTATATCGTCGTGCAGCTTGGCTGTATGTGAAGTCCCTATATTTGACGTCATGTAGGTCTCTTTGTAGGTCTTCGTCTGTATAGTTGCGGTATGTTCTATTACCAATTAGTTTTTGGTAAACTCGACCCATGTTGTTCGATCTGAAATAAGTATAATGTTGTGTAAACTCACCAATCATTCTTGTGTAAAGTTGCCAACTTTTGTTTTTATAACCATAACTTCTTAAAATGACTTTGTTTTAAACTGAATTTTTGAAAACAGCGTCTACACACATCTGTCTAATAACTATCTATCAAAGCCTAGCACTTATAGCTACTCAACAGCCAATACAACCCTTAGCATTTACTTTATGTTAAAATCATCGAACAACCCCAGACAGCACAGAGACGTCTTTAAGACGTCTGATAGACATCACCATTAGGCATGTGCGACATCTCAAAGATGTCCTGTGACGTCCGAAGAACGTCATTAAAGTGTCCATTTTATGTCCATTTCATGTTATTTGTTACAAAACGGTACGTCTCAAAGATGCCTTCAAAGCATTAAAAAGACAACTTTACGACGTTCATTTTTCGTCTTTAAGACGTCATAAGGACGCCTCCTTCACGTCTGTAAGACGTCGTAAAGATATCCTCTGATTCCTTAGTGACGTCTTTAAAATGTTCTTTTTATGTCCATTCCATGTTATTTGTCACAAAACGGTACGTCTCAAAGATGCCTTCAAGGCATTAAAAAGATGTCCGCAAATCCGTAATGACGTCCAAAAGACGTCTGTTTTAAGACTTTTTTTATACAAAACTACGCCTTTAAGACGTCTCTATTACGTCTTTAAGACGTCTCTAATACGTTTTTAAGACGTCTCTAATACATACATACACTCCCTGTGATGTTTCTAGAGCGTACTGAGGCGGTGGATTGTCTTTTGGCGCGAGCTCAACCCGGTTGCTTAACTTCTTGTCACTTGCTGCTTACACTGTTATCACGTTGTTCCCGTTAAGAATAATTATTTAGGAAAGTACACTTTTGTGTAAAGTCAACTGCGGATTGCAAAGACTCCCAGCTCTACGGTACGTTGAAAGCCTAAAATCATAAATTAGAAGTCAAGCAACACGACCAAAATAGTAACTGAACTCGAGTGATAGAGCAAATATTCGATGTAGAAATGGGTCGGTAGAGGTATTTTTAATGATTTAATCAGCCGGATAAAGATTCAGTCGAAACAGTCCCGCACCCAATAAACAACCAATAAAACCGTTCAATCAATTTCCTCTCCTCAAACTATCCGAAACATACCTTTATCGAGTCTTAATTCCGCAAAGCACGTTTTATCTCTCTCCCGTCCCGCATAATCGAAATAAAAGCAGGAAGAATTCCTCAGATACGAAACGAATAAAATCCCGGTAAACAATCCCTAACTCACATTAATACTAATTACTTTCTAGAATTTTAATGATGTCATAAATCTAAGGAGTCGCAATATTTTTCATTTGGGTTAATCGCATTCGATGGCCGGCACTATATTCATTAAGTGCTGTGTTCCTTCAGTTTAATTCGATTACCTGAAAGAAGCTTTAATCTACATTAAGCTCTCCCGCATTTTGCTAATGAAAACCGAGATTAAAATAACCGAACTAACTTCATTTTGGGAAGATTTCGGTCTTCTGAAGATCGGTTACCGATATGTGAATTTTGATGAGACCTCGCGTTTTATTTTCAGTTTTCGAGATTCATTAAGAACGCCCGAATTTTCGGTAATTAATTGACCTTCCCGGGCGGCCTATTAATATAATATATATACATTTTTTAATATTTCTTTACGATCACTTTCAGAACTTGGAGTTAATTAAAAATTGAGATTGGAGTAGGTGAAGGAGCGAACTAATTAAAATTAGCTGGGATAATAGTAGGGATGTTAGGGGACGCGAAGAT
This sequence comes from Cryptocephalus moraei, assembly GCA_946251905.1. Classification (NCBI taxonomy): domain Eukaryota; kingdom Metazoa; phylum Arthropoda; class Insecta; order Coleoptera; family Chrysomelidae; genus Cryptocephalus; species Cryptocephalus moraei. The sequence continues at coordinate 14,383,698 of OX276465.1, read as the reverse complement.
GTAATGACGCGACAAGAAGAGTCTTGAATTAATTAGCCCAGGCTACATACTGAACAATTATAGTTTTCATAATGTTCTACAGATATCTGAAAGCTTTAAATGGTAGGGGGGACCTATAGAAAGATCACTGTATGACCATATACAGCTATTTTAGAATGTCCCTGTTTTTTTATAATCAATGGGTTAAGGTGTGAAAATCGATTTTTTTCTCATAGAATTTTCCGGTTGCATTTTAGAGAAAAGTGGTCAACAGGAAAGTTGTAGAGAATAAAAAGACGGTTAATTTGGTTTTTTATAAATTAAAATCGATAAATAAACAATTGGGTTATTAGCAAAAAAACATTAATTTTTCATCATTGTATAAATGTTAATAACTTTTGCAATAATAGTGATAAGTGAAATGTAATACACGAATTATGAAGCCTTTAGGGGTCTTTATAAGTGTGCAAAATTTCAGCCAGATCGGGTTATTAGTTAACGAGATATCTTATTTGTTTATCCTAGAGACTCAATGTTTAAACAATTGAGCTAGCAGGCTGCAATCCAGGCTGCAATCCTGCAGATATTTAATAAGGTGGAATAGTTTCCTTGAATGCCGAACTATAAGTTAAGTTTGAAAACCAACTCATTTTTAATGAAATTGTTGTTAAAAAAATCATTTTAAAAGGGGGCTAATTTTTTGCTTATAAACAAATTGAATAACTTTTAACTGAATAACCTTAATCAATAAACAGACGAATATCGACTCATGTAGCAGAAGACAAAAGCACTATTTTCTATGTTAAACCTTCCTGATTAGCATCAGGTACATCACCTCCACCTACAATTAACCTTTCGTTTCCCTTCGATTATCCTCGAGCTAAATACATTAATTTTATTAAAATATCCAACTGCGAGATAAATCCAGGTATCCCTTTGATGTCGACGAGGGCGAAAAGAGCGTAATGAAAATATCTGTAGTAGCTCAAGGTAGGGGAGTTAAGGGGGAAGTCTGCGCATTGAGCGCGATTTCATATCCGGAAGAGCCGAAAACTTCATAAGGCAATTTTCATGGAAAATTAACTTAGAGCGTTCCGTTGCCCGCTCTTAGTGTTGAACTAGTTTTGGAGCAATGTTACGCTGGAAGGAGCACGGCGGGAAAATGTATTTAATTTTTAAAAGCGCCCCGGAAGTTCGACGAGGATTTAGGAAAAATAGATATAAACACGTGGAAGGAGTTTCATAACTTTTCTGAACGCATTAGGGCGAAAAGTTTCGGATAAATGGGACAGCTCCTTACGAAACTTTCCTACATCTAAATTATTTTTTAATTAAACCCCATTCTTATTTTTCTATTGACACGGTGCCGCCTTTACGAATTAACATAGGAGAACTATCAATTTAAATTATAACCGCGGACAATTACACCTCCTTTCATCTCGATTAAAAATATTATCAGTACACACGAAGGGCGGCGTCACGGCGACAACAGCCTCGTTTAATATTCCAAATTTGTTCCGTGTTAACTATAACTAATTATCATGGAAAGAGCTAAACTTGAACTTATAGACGTCGCCTGCGCGTTTATGGCGTTCATTTCACCTCTTTGTATATGTAATGCGTGTAATTTAACTTCCTAGGGACGCGGCGCTTTCTTCTCTAACATCTATTACGTGACTTTGAGATATTTCACTTCGGGGTGAAAAATATGAATAGGCGAGATTATTTTCGGCATTCTCTCGGCACATTTCACGTACAAATCTACGAACCTCTTAGAGAGAGATTTGTTAGTATTTGCTAGTAGTCTCAGGGAAATTTTGTTTCTACGAAGAGTTTGAAAGACTGATGTGCAGAATTTTTACCACAGTATTATTCATATTGTAATGCGAAATGTGTTTACTCTTATCGGACCGCGGCTTTCCTCAAAGGAACGCTGCTACGCTTAATTAAGTCCCGGCAACATCTTATTAAGGAAGAGTGATTTATGACCTTTCCGAACGTTTCTACATAAACATTATTAAGGAGAAGTACTATCGAGTTATTCCAGGAACCATCGCGAACACAATTGAGATGTATATATGCGGGCTTGCGATTGGAGAGGAGATTAGACGTGAAGCCGCGAGTGAATAAATAAGGCGAAAGACGGACCAGTGAAATAAATTACATTTTCACGCTGCCGCTATCGTAAATCGCTCTTATATGCATAGATACGTTGCATGAAAATGGCAAATAACATTCGTGTATTATTTTTCCTTGACGACGGAATGTAAATACTGTCATTTACATTCCTAGGAAAATCAGAAAAGTAAATCAAGTTGATTTATCCCTAGCTACGCATATGTCAGACTGACATATGTAAGTATGACGTGTGTCAGTCAACTTATGTCAGAGTGACGTACGTCCAAACTAAATTAAACATTTAATTTTTTGAGGAATTATGAGGAAATTTTCGATGGCAGCGTGAAAAATCTAATAAGCCACACGGAATGTATCGACTGTTAACATCCTCTGCAAGTGACAAGCCGCTTGTACACACTTGCCTCGAATGGTAAAACCTCTTTACATTCCTTGTGACTTAAATAACTATTAAGAGTAATATAAATTAATTAGTTAGTAATTAGTTAAGATAAATTAAGTAGTGTGTAGTGTATAATTAGGATAGTTTAAATAAATTAGAAATAAACGTTACAATATGATTCAGTCTACTCTGATTATCGTTTTAACGTAATACGTTGTAGAATGATGAACATTTACGGAGTGGGTTAACAGGACATTCGCATCTAATGTAAAATGAAATATTGCTTCGTAAGAAAACTTCATTACAAATCAGATAATATTGTGTAATATAATATAAAGACTTTATTACATCTACGAAGGAGGCTCGAAGAAATGTCGAATGCTCTTACGCCCGTATGCATAGACGATCGCCAGCGATTTGCCGGAATTCATCTCGGCGAATCGCCGAGAGATTCGCCGGTGAAAGTGTGGCGTTCAATTTGTGTTGCATAGTCGATCTCGTCGCCGTCGCCGCACCAGCGATTCTCCGGCGCTTCATTGGTTAATGAGCATGCGCATTGCAGTTATTTACCAGGAATATTGTGTACTATGTCGAGTATTATAACCTAAAAGTGTGAAAACAGTTGAAGGTAGTTTGATGTGTTGTTATAATAATATAATATTATAATGGCAGTAAAATATTCTGCAAAGGATAAAGAGCAGTTTATTCAAATATTGGGACGTTATTCTATAATCGAGGAAAAAAACCGATGCCTACCACATTGACAAAAAGAAAAAAGCTTGGGAAGAAATTGCAATAGAGTATAATGCTGTAACAGATGAAAAGGTACGAACATTTGAAATAACGCAGTAGTAAGTTTACACACAAAAATAATAATAATATATAAGTAATATGTAAAAAAATATATGTATACCTTTATGCGTAATATATGTGAGATTCCTTATATTTATTACATAGAATTATGAATTATACGCAACTGTACTTCTATTGTATAATGCTGATAAAAATATTTTAGAGAACAGTTATCCAACTAAAGAGATTGTGGGACAAAATAAAAAGGTCCAGAAAAAGCGAACTAGCGGAAGAAAGACGGGAGTTGATGACTACAGGGGGTGGGGCGCCTAAACCTCCACCTTCTCCTAGGCCTGAAATAGATAACCTTATTCCACATTTAGAATTTGAAATTGATGTCGCGGATGATTCTGATGGGATTAATTTACAGAATATTGCAGAAGGTAGATACATATTATTTATTTTAACGAATTATTATAATTTGCAGTATTGTAGTATTTGTAAAGGTTTATTAATAGTTTAATAGTTTCAGTGGTACGAGTTGAAACATTACCAGTTCCGGTACCGTCATCTGCCCCTGGTGTTTCTGAAAATGCAATTCCAGGACCATCGTCTGCTCCTGAGGTTTCTCCTGTGGCAGGTACATTAAATGTGGATTTAAACGTTTAGCCATTTTTACCATTTTCAAATTTTAGTTACATCTAGTACCGCTAGTAGAAAAGAAACTAAAAAAACATCCCACTCTAAGCAAACATCCTATTTAGATGCAATTACAGAGGCACGACTGCAGCTAATAAAAAGAGAGGCAGAACAATTAGAGGAACTTCATAGGGTGCGCTTGGAGGAAGCACAGTATAGAAGAGAAACTGCCAGACTTCAAATGCTAGAACAGGAAGCTAAATTTAAAAAATCCCAGGAGGAATTAAATACAAAGCAAATATAAATACTATAAGGTAATCTTACACAACGCTTTTCATAGAATAACAGCTACACACTTATAACTGGTAAAAATAAATGCATTTTCCCACATTTTTCAGTTTTACTTGTTACTAATGTTGAATTTCAATAACAACAAAAATCAAATCAATTTTACCACAAACTTACTAATATAAATTACAAGTTATATACTCCACATCTAGATATTATATTACCTTTTCTCAGGGATTATATATGAGTATTATAAACTTCTAAATCTAATTGAAATGATTATGTACTACAGTGGCCCTCATAACATTTCCTATACCTTCATTTCTTGCGGGGAAAAACAAATCTGGAATATTATCTTCAGGAGGCTGTAAAGGTTCCTCTATATTTTCACGATGAGCAAGCGCAATATTGTGAAGAACTGCGCAAGCAACAACAATATAACAAGAAGTGGAAACTTTCGTACTAAGTCTACGACTTAGGCAAGGGAACATCCGCTTTATAACGCCAAAACACCGCTCGACAACATTTCTAGTTTGAATATGTGCTTGATTATAACGTTGCTCGCCTGGCGTATGTGGCTCTCGAAAAGGAGTTAATAAGTAAGACAAACACGGATATCCTGCATCACCGAGCAAATATCCAGGTAGTTCCCTTCTCTGAAATTTTCCTTTCACAGAGCTCCTGTTGAAAATATGGCTATCGTGGTAACTTCCTGGATATCGTGCAACGATGTCAAAAATTTCAAGATTAGGCCCAGCAACCACTTGTACGTTGATAGAAAATGTTCTCTTTCTATTTCTGAATAGCTCCGCATGTGGACCTCCTGGATTGATGATGGGAATATGACTGCAATCAATGCAAGCAGAAACATTTGGAAAATTGGCAATTCCATAGAATTTTCTTTGAGTGTCACGTAATCTTTGATCATTCTCAGGGAATTTTACGTAGTTTCGGCTATGTGCAGAAATTCTTCGTGTAAACCGTGTTATGATACGGCTCACTGTACTCTGGTTCAGCCCACGTAAATCTCCACAAACCATCTGCAAAGATGATAAAAGTTATTTGACACGCTTTAATATAAATACAACCATTAGAGAATAGTAAAAAAATGTTTGGTAGCAAAAATTAAAAAGGAACAAAAGAAATTGATTATACCTACTTGAACGTTTCCGGTTGCATAAAACCGTAAAGTTACAAGAAGACCAATTAATGTTGGTACAGGCAATCCTCTGTTTGTTATTGGCTCGTGAATTTCAATCATGGGCAATAAAATGTCACGTACCACATTTTTCCTAAATCTGAATCTCTTTTTAAATTGGATTTCATTATACATTTCCATATCTCGAATGTATCTGTAATATTTTTAAAATAAATTTATACTATTATTATTTATATTTATACTCTGATTTGTTTGTTTTTAATTTTCACAAAATGGTATTTACTTACCGACGAGGAATAATAATTTCTAAATCATAAATATCTCTATTTGCGTTGTATAATACATTTAAATCGCGTTCCATTTTAAACAACACAATCAATTCTTGTTCACACGGAATCCGGCGAGTCTTTGGAGATGCTAGCAACAATCTCCGGCGCTTCTCCAGCTTTCCGCCAAAAGGAGTACTTCTGACCATGCGCGAAGTTATCTGCGAACGACTGTGCATTATAATTTGGATGCGGCGAATGGCGAATCGCCAGCGAATCGCTGGCGATCGTCTATGCATACGGGCCTTAGTCTCTAAAAGATACCACTGGTCTAATAGAAGTATTATTAAGCATGTGAATGTTTTGGAAGGCTATATATTATAACCTAAGAATTGAGAGATTCATCGACATCAAAGATGACATTGTTTCCCATAATATAATATGATTGTGGCCTGTGTAATTTTGAGGATAGATTTTACGAATTTACAGTACTTGTCAGTAGGACAATAGTTAAACCCGGTAAATGGACCAGCCTTAATAAATTCCAGAACATCTGAGGTAAATCTTTTTTAAATGTTTTCACAAAAAATGCATACAGACATAACGTATGTAATAAATAACATAGGGAATCAACACAGCAAACATTTTTGAAGAAAACACCGACGTCGAACGTGAGAAACGTTCCATTTTAGAATCACATCCGCCATCTAACTACAAGCGAATGGACTATCAACCACTGAAAGCGTTTAGGACACAAAATAACTTTATTCGCCAATGCTTGGTTTAAATCGCAATGTACAGATGGCAGAAACACAAAATCAATCCTACCAAAATTTATGAATAACAAGCCGTACCCGGCATGCGTCGCAATGCCACGTAAAGTTTAAAGAAAAAAAAAATAATTTTAGATGACCCGGTGAAATTCCTATCATCTACATATATTTTTGAAAAATAATGTCAAAACAATACAAAATTTTTATCTACATTAAATTAAATGCAACACAGTTATACACATAATCAATGTAAGGCTTTCTGATCTACTATATTTTCCGTCTTTTTTTGCGGTGCGAAAATTTATAAAGATGATGGTTTTACGACTCGCGAACACGCGACGTATAATTGTCCATGCGCGAAACCGGGAAACTCCAAGTTTATTCCGCAAACTGTCCTTGTATTAGCAATTGTATATTATCTTTTTAAATTTTTAATAAATAATTTATGAAAAACTACCCTGAAATTAGGTATGAAATTTTCCTGTACAATATGCGTTTGACCAAACGACGTCATTTAAAAGCAATTATTATACGTTTGGATGTTGGCCAAGAAATATTTAGAGTCATTTCCCACCCCAGAAACTAAAGAAGGTAATGGATCTGGTGGTGGGAACAATTGCGGCAATTTTACTTTACCACCAGCACAACATAATCCAGTAGCTTCACCGCTGCATTTTAACGCTTTACAATAGTGACAAACGATTGTCATTTCTCCAATCGTTACGGATTCTTCGGCACAATAATCTATTTCAGGGTCGTAGTGGAATGCTACTCGTTCCAAGTTTACAGGAACACTGCGTTTGCGGAATCGCTCTATTTCATTGTGTCTTGAAGTGCCCTCCATGTTTTGGGCATTTGTTGCTCGTAGTACGTGCATGACCATCTTGGAGTTGATTCTGCCATGTCTTTTTCAGCTTGTCTAAGTAGTTTTTTTTTTGTTTGTTATTTTTATCTTTAGTTCGATTCGTCGGTAATTCTGTTCGGTCTGTTGTTTGGGTTTCTTCACTTCCGGTTTTGGGTCTTGTATTTGTACCTCATAGACTTGTTTCTTGGGTGTTTTATTCGTTTAACGTCAGGTACAGTCGAATTGTCTTGTAGTTTTCCTCGATCCTTTTGAAATAGTGTGATCTTATATAATTGTGTTGATCGTCAAACCCAAGTTCCTGGAACGCCTCGTTGTTCTCTTGGGCTTTCCCCCATAGTGCTTCTAAGTGATCAATCCTTTTTTGTAAGTATTCCTTGGTTTTTCTTGCACTTCCGTTTTTCTTGCAATTATTTTGTAGTTATATGATTTCTTGGGCTATTTTTTCTTGTTCTTGAATCAACTCATCTGCTTGTTATATCTTGTCGTAGTTGAAATTGTGAAATTTTTAACTTCATTCTCTGGAAAAGGTGGTTGTGACTTACTCAGGACTTTGCTTGTCTTCTTGACTTCCCTCCGATGTGTTGGCGTCGAAGTTCTTGAAGTTTTGGAGTTGTAATCACTGGCAGCTTTTCCTCCGGCTGCAGTGACTGGATATGTCCGTCGTTTCAAATTTGTAGACTTGGTGTCCTGGTGAAGTTGCTTTGACTTACTCTGGACTCTTCTTGGTTTCTTGACTTTCCGCTTTTGTGTTGGCGTCGTGTAGACTTTGTAGACTCGGTGCCCTGTCGATCTAAATGCTGTTGTGTAAGATGTGCCCGAACTCGTTCGATTCCATTATTTACTGTTGAACGTAATTCTGTCATACCAATACGAATGTTATCTGTCTCTCACTGGCCGTCAGTCGTCAGTGCGATTTGGACGTGAGAGCTCGTCTCGTTGCACATTTGATTGACTTCGACCACCTAAGTCCATCTTCTCCTTGGCATTTTAAAATCAATAAAGTTCTCGCGCACTGACAAACTGATGATAGATTGTAATAATCGTCTTGACATTTATTTATTTGACAACCAACTGACACTATACTTTCATTTGTTTGATTATAAATGTCAAATTACAAAACGTACCTTTTTCATTATTTCCCTTACTTATTATTTATGTTTCTCACCGAAAAACCTTCCCTGAACTTCCACAAATATTTCAGATCAAAATTAGCAAAATTCGTCCAGCCGTTCTCGAGTTCAAGCTAGACAAACGAACAGCAATCCATTTTTATATATATAAAGATTACTTGGCCCATGGCCTTATAAGGAATCATAGGAAATTAAAGTGCTGGGAGAACATTGCTTAAACTGAAGCATTCTTTTGCCTATGTCAATCTCAGAAACACATGTCATAGAATATTACCAAAGACAAATACGGTTATAGACTGTCGGCGTAAATGGATAGTACTTTTCGTTCATATTTGGTGGCGTGTTGTCGTTTCCCTTAATATTTTACGTATAAATGTACACTCGGTTGTCGCAGGTAGGTAAGGGATTTGTTGGGATTGCTAAATTAGGGTTGCGGTGTTGTCGACGCATCTGTCTGCTGAAGGACTCGGGACGTGAAAACAAAACCAGGTAGTCCTTACTTACGGCAAAGCCTAACCGTATTGTGCCAAATTTAATTAACATTTCAAATGGTCCTCTTGAAACATGTTCTGTAGTTTATAATGCTGGATATTTAGCACTCGTAACCGTTAAAAAATTTTGTTGTGAATTATGTAAAAAATATGTTATTAAGTAATGCCACTGAATGTCTAAATGATCCCAAACAAATTTTTTTATTATACAAAAATTATGAAAGCTTTAATAATACTGATATAAATTTAAATGTACCGTCTGACGAATTAATTGATGTAGTGCATAATGCAATGAGAACATTTTGTAAATATTTTGAATTCATTTTACATCAAGAATCGGTAAGTTGCAAATTGAACCAAACAATTATTGCGAGTATACATCTGGAGTGGTTAGCAATCCCATCAACAAGCTACGAACATAAGTTATTCCTAATTAATATACTAATTACAACAAATCTTTATAAATTTTGTAAATGGTCTGTATCATCTACCAAATCAACACATTGCAATAGCAAAAAGCTCAGTATTTTACCGCATTAATAAAACTAATAACCTAAGATTGGTCTACTACAAACAGATTTTCATAGTGTATGCAGCCTCCTGACTACATACTATTATTTTTATTAAATACAAGGTCGTAGGTCGTAACACAATAATAAATTTTCAGTCAAAGAGATTAAATGAGAGCATCCCCTAACCGTTTCGAGGGAAGCTCGCTTAAAGGTATGGTGTTTTTAGACATCTGGCAACACCGTGGATTTAACCCCACCATCTATCGGTTTTCGCTGCGACTGTTATCTCTGAATCTCTCGAGGGAAGCTCGATTTGGTGGGCGAGCTTCTTTTTAGGGTCTGCATTTTACATCATTGCGCCGACAGTCTATAACCGTATTGTCTTTGATATTACTATGTACAATAATCTCACAGTAAGGATTAACAACAGGGGGATCGAACAAAATCGACAAACGCAGAAATCGCAAAGCGACAGAGAGAGAGAGAGAGAAAGAAGGGATATTCAAACATAAACTACAAGTTTGTATGAAAATATCAAAACTGTATTCTACATATTACAAATCACATTACTATCACAAAATACTGCTTGTAAACCATTTACTTTAATTGATGGACTCGGGAAGGGTACTTTCACTTTTCCATCCTGTTGTCTCCACTGAAATTATAAAAATGAGTTTATCGTTCGCTTCAGTTAACACAAATTGAAAAAGAGAAGAAAAAACCTAATAATATTATTTACACTACTTAATGGTTTAAAACTACTTTCTCTTTAAGAAGTTTTCATGAAGGAAGAACATCTTTGCCATTAAAACCCCTTAACAACTTGATATTACAAAAACTACATTCATTAGTAATTGTTTGTACTTACTGTTTCAATGTTACTAATACTAATGGATTAATGAAATTGAAAGTAAACTACAAGTAAATAATTAATGTTATAAACAGTGTAGACAAACAAAAGTGGCCCTCAAACACATTAACAAATACAATAGCTGGTGGCTATTAATACAACTAAATAAATATATGTCATATACGCTAGAAACAAATATAACTCCTAAGAAATATATAGATTAAAAATACCAATAGGACAAAATAGTTATGTTGGATACATACATGTGGGCTGAGGGTTCCTAAGCGATTTGAGAACTCGAGTTATTAGTTTGATAGTTTCTATAGGGTGTCACTCTCGATTATGTCGCCTGGTGGCAATGTGTTATCTCATTTGGCTCTTTAATGGCATTTTATTGCTACTTGCTTTTGGTCCCATTTTGGTGTTAAGATTTTAAAGTGTTTTTATTTTTTTGTTACAACTGTGTGTGTTGTTCATCCAACACTTTGTATTCTTTGCTTATCTTCTTGTTGACGTGCCCAGAGTGCCATGAGAGACTCCCATGAGAGTGAAACAATGAGTCTATTGTTTTCAGGAAACTCTAACTAAATTGGATCAAATAATTATGTTCTACGCCATCGTACTTTAAAAGTATACCGATTTTGCCTAACTGAATAATACAACGTTTCCTGATTTTCGTCGAAAATCAGAAAACATATGAAATTATATTATTCAGTTAGGCAAAATCGGTATAATTTTTGAAATATTGTGTCATAGAACATAACTATTTGATCTAATTTACTTAGAGTTTCTTGAAAACAATAGACTCATCTGGGCACGTCTACAAAAAGATAAGCGAAGAATACAAAGTGTTGCATGAACAACACACACAGTTGTAATAAAAAAATTAAAACACTAAAATCTAAACACTAAAATGGGACCAAAAGCAAGTAGCAATAAAATGTCATCAAGGAGTCAAATGAGATAACACATTGCCACCAGGCGACATAAACGAGAGTAACACCCTGTAGAAACTATCAAACTAATAACTCGAGTTCTCACATCGCTTAGGAACCCTCAGCCCACAGGTATGTATCCAACATAACTATTTTATCCTATTGGTATTTTTAATCTATATATTTCTTAGGAGTTTTATTTGTTTCTAAGCGTATATAACATATATTCATTTAGTTGTATTAATAACCACCAGCTATTGTATTTGTTAATGTGTTTGAGGGCAACTTCTGTTTGTCTACACTGTTTATAACATTAATAATTTATTTGTAGTTTACTTTTAATTTCATTAATCCATTAAAATTAGTAACATTGAAAAAATACAAACAATTACCTACTAATGAATGTACTGTACAAAAGTTTAATGTTACCTAATAATAAAACAAAACAGAAAATCACTTGGGCACCACGTCGCTCTCGGAACTCGAGTCCAAGTTCGCCTTCGCCTTTCGTAACACTTGGCTCGTCTTGTGGATCTGCTTGCAGATCGTCTTCTCCACCTCCTTCTTCCTCTTGTTCGCCACGTTGAGCTGATTAACGGTGTCCTCGAGGGCTCGCCTCATGCTCTGGAGTTTCCGCTTCAGGCTGTTGTTCTCACGGACGACTTCCAGGTTCTTCTCATAGCAGTGATCACAGCCTGAAGGAGAAAAAAGAGATGATTGACATAACTGGACTTTATAGTAATAGAAATCATGCGTTTCCATTCAATTATAGGAAGAGAATAGGCACTATTCGAGAATACGGAGACACATGGACAAATGGGAATCACTGGAAGTGTGCTTTCACAACTACTGACGTGACACCCTCCCACCAGCTTAGTCAAATATCTATCTGTGTCGAATTAGAGATGTATTATATTAGTAGATGTGAAAACGCACTTCAGTGAACTCAGTCGAAGGCACCGAAAGTACCTGTGTGTACTTTTGATTGCATCCAACTGGGAGGAGCTACAATCAATGATAAACGACCTCCATGAAAAATCACCCCAAAGAACCTCAAAAAAACAAAAGTAATGTCAAACTCGGACAAACAACAAATAATAACCGTTAATGCAACCCAAATAGAACAGGTGAATGAATATTGCATATACTTAGGCCAGGTCATAAGAGCGGGCAAGGATAATCAGGATTTATAATAATCAGAATTAACACTCAGAACTTCATAAGGATGGGCAACGTTCGGAAGACTCTCCTATGTTTTAAAAAACCAAAAGATACCTCTTCATTTAAGAATCAAAGTAGTTGATTGCTGCATATTACCATTTTTAACATATGTAGCGCAGTCGTGGACCTTCACCAAAGCAAATTTGGACAGAACTGTAGGAAATTTGATGTCCAACAACTTTAGTTCTAACAATTTTTTTCGTAAAATTGACAATACAATGGTAAGATTTTACCCCCACCTCTTCTCAGGTATAAATCGAAAAATTTAGATCCTACGGCAAAGTTGATAAGGACCAAAATTATAGGAAATTTAATTTCAAACAACTTTTATAACAGGTATTTTTCGTGTAAAATTGAAAATAAATGAGTTATTTGATAAACAAAAGTTCACCCTTAAATTCATGACGCAACGGGTCTGGTACCCCGGCAATCTAAATTTAGACTGCCAGTGACCCCCCCCCCCTAAACAATTCCGAAGGAAAATTGCTGTCAAAAATTTTTGCAACGTGAAATCCTAATTCGATTGGGCTATTTCTGCGTCAACAGGGATGAAGCGCCTCGCATTAACACAGCAGTAAAGAAATCTGCCTTACCGCAATTCAAGCCGCCCGGGACGTCGCCGTCGCCGAGCAGGTTGCTCATCGACTCCGTCAGCGCGAGCGTCTGCTGCAGCGGCCTCGGGACGTTCGCCCCGTTGCTTTGCGTCTCGAGGCTCGAGAACCTGCCCTGGTCGCTCTCGATGCCGAGGTCCGGCGACGAGACGCCGCCCCGCCCGTCGGCCGACGTGCCGCCCTCGACGAGGTTCTCCTCCGAGCCGCCGCCGCCGCCACACTGCAGCCTCACCAGCCTGTTGTGGATCTCCGCGTTCGCCGACTCGAGCTCGCTGATCTTCCGCTCGAGCGCCGTCTTCTGACGCTGCACCGCCTGGATCTGCTGCTGGTAAGAGGTCGACATCTTCTCGAACTCGCGCTTGATCTCGTCGAGCTCCCCCCTCAGCTCGGCGCCCCTCAGCGAGGTCCGCCTCGCCTCCTGCTCGAGCTGCGACTTCTCGCCGGCCAGCCTCGTCTTCTCGAGGATCGCCTCCGAGTACTGCAGCGTCGTGTGGTCGAGCTCCTTGCGCAGCGCGTTGATCCTCTCCTGGAATTCCTGCGCGACCTTAGCCTCGTTCGTCTTGAACGCCTCGATCGTCTCCTCGTACGACTCGACGGTGCGCTTCAATTCGCGCAGCTCGTCGCGCAACGCGTCCACCTCCTCCATCTTGTTCTCGACCTCGACGCGTTTGATGTAATTCAGGCGGTACTCCTCGGTGATGTCTGCGATCGTCGCCTCGGCCGCCTCTTCGATCTTCCTGATTCGTTCGGTGAAGATGTCTTCGGCTTGTTTGATTTTGGTATGTGCGGATTCCTCGTACTCGTCGCGCATCCTCTCGATTTCGGTCCTCTTGACGTAATCTCGCTTGTAGTTTTCGTTTAGGGTGCTGATGGTCGCTTCTGCCGACTCCTCGATCTCCTTCACCCTCCTAGCGAAGTTTTCTTCGGCCTGTTTGATCGCGACGTAGGAGGATTCTTGGTATTCTTTACGCAGTCGTTCGATTAACTGCGACTTTTCCTCCTGCGCCCCCTCCAACTCCCGCTTGATGTCCTGTAGGGCTGCTTCGGCTTCTTCCGCTTCTCTTTTGTATTTCTCAGATGACTCCTCGGCGAGTCGAAGTTGATCGGACAGAACCTGCGCTTCTTCCGTCTTCTGCTCATACCACTTCAGCTTCTCTTCCGCCTCCAGAAGTTTCTGAGTCTTCTCCTGGACCTCGTCCTGGAGCCTACAGATTTGCTGCTGCAGGTGACCGAAGCTGAGCCGTTTCTCGCCGCTTCTCTTCGTAGGAGTCACTATGACCTCTCCCTCAGTGGACAATGTCACCTGTTCCGGTTCCTTCGGAGACAATCTATTCAGGCCGATCCTCGCCCTGGAAACGACCCGGTCCGGTTCCGACCACGTCTCTGACTCCGACTGGCCCTCCGACTGGTACTTGAACGTGGTCGACGTCGTCGTGGTGTTCAACAACCTGACGCTGCGCACGAACTCCGTCTCAGTCTCCGTGCTCTTGTCCGTGATCTCCCTCACGGTGAACCTGTTCAGTTCGTTGTCTCTGAGCCGCAGCTCGGACTCGAGGTGCACGATCTGCTCGCGCAGCGCCGTTATGATCTCCTCCTTGTCGTCGCTCTTCAGGTGGTTCTGGTAGGTCAGCGTGATGTGCTCGGGCACAATGCTGTAGGTGATCCTATCGCCTGGCACGTCCTGGTCCTCGCCGTGGTTATGCATCAGGGATAGGTCCTGGAATGCGGAGCCATTCAGAATGGTGCTTATGTTCGAGAGCTGCACGAGGCTCTGATCGGAGGTGACCATCATGCTCATTGAGAACGATTTGGACATGTCGAGGCTGGCGCTGATCACCTCGCGGAGCTTACGCTCCTTGGACGAGCCGAGGAAGCCGAGGACGGACTTCTGCTTCAGCAGGGAGTCGAGGAACATGGCTAGCTCTTCAAGGCGATTGTTCAACAGTGAGCAGACCTCGTTGGACTTCTCGCGGAGGTGTTCACTCTTCTCCAGCGCGACTTTTAGCGTTTCAACCTCTCCTTCCATTTCCTCCAGTTCTGTCTTGAAACGATCCCTTTCGTCTTTGCAGGCGGCCAACTGATCCTGAATGCTACTGGTATGCTCGAGCTTTCTGGGGGAGGATTCTTGATCTTCGCTCAGGGCGTTCAAGTCCAAACCCAACTCGGATATCTTCTCCTTGAGCAGCTGCAGCTGTTGGTCCTTCTTGGCGAGCTCCTTCTTGAGATTGAGCAGCTCCTGCGGGTTGGTCTGTTTGATCTGAAGCTTTTCGATCTCCTTGTTCTTCTCCCACAGCTCCGTGTTCACGAGCTCCTGCAGGTAACACGTGCACTGCTTCAGTTCCCCTCCCAACTTTTCGATTTCCTTGTTCTTCGATTCGATCACTTCTCGATAGAAACTGGAGGTCTCCTTTTTGCTCAAGAGTGAACTGTCGGTCTCGTTGGCCTGCAGGAATGACATCAACTCGAACTCCAGGTCGATTATGCGGTTCTCCTTCTCTTCTAGACTGACGTGGAGTTTGTCGTAAGCGTCCTGAACGTTGGTGATCTGCGAGTCTTTCTCCTTTATGATCGCCTCCAGAAGCTAAACAGATAACAGATTGTTATGAGGAGTCGTTATGGGAGGGAAGAAAATGGGGATGTAGTTGGACTTACCGCCACTTTGGTCTCCAGTTCGGCAATAAAAACCTCGTAACGTTTGGTGACCTCATCGGTATTATACTGGGATTCCGCCATAGATTTCTATCAACAGGAACATAAGTTGTATTAAAAGGTGTTGGAAACATTTTCAAGATGTCGTCTACCACCACCATCTACGCCAAATTATAAAAATGTTAGAAGTGAAGCAATTTACAAAATTTAACCCTTAAACTGTTGGAAAGGGAAAAGCAGTCAGAGCCATTTTTGGGATACAAGAAACTGTGCTATGTTTCTGATAACTGAACTACTTTTAAACATAGAACACGATCATTTTGAAAAATATTTCAATAGTTAAACAGGAACTTCAATTTTATTCACAACACAACAACGCAGTGCTAGAGAATTAACTGAACCTTGGCCTGAACAAAGATTTAATGTAGTTGACTACTAGTATAAGTTATAAAAGGACAATAAACATGGTATCTACAAAGTATTGAATATGAATGCAATTACTATGGATATCCAAAATTGAGCAACCAGGTTTAAATGCAACACAAAGAATTTCATAAATACCAAACATGCTACAAACGTTCTATTTAAGAGACACTACGAACATTGAACATTATAATATACAAATAAATTATTTCGTTACCTTCCTGCGAATGACATGCACATAAAAACATTAGAGGCGCATAGTTTTCTGATTGAATCGAGTCCAACGGCTATGTATAAACTACTGAGATGGAAAAGGCGTTTCCCACATTGAAAACGTGAAATTGAACGCAGCCGGCGGCGGTCTAAAAATAGTGCCACTACACTGCTACACTGCCGTAACTAAAACTGTCTTTTGGGATTTCTTTCACGCGCCCGTTCCTCTCTAGAAGTGCAGCCTTTCTCTGGACGTGTTTATATTCTGATTTTTATTTTTGGTGCTGGTGGTGAAAACAAGATGGCAGAACCGCGTTGAGGACCAACATTTTATTTAAAATATTTCCAATAAAAAAATTTGTACTTGTTCCTATCACACAATTTTTTTATCTTACGCTATGAAAAAGGTTAAAATTCATACCGATGTGGTAATTATCGCCGCATAATTTAATCATGTCGTCAATTAATCCAAGTCAGCACAATTATCACAAAGATTTCATATTAACAGTTCACAAAAAACTATTTAAACAAAAGTCGACATACATCTTTCACAACACACCAAACAATGCTACAGATGTTCCATGTGAACTGCTTTTAAAAGACAAGGAATATGAGAGAAAAAATAAGATAAAAACTGACAAATGTTTGAAATAAAATCGGATTTAAAGCGACAGAAAATATTTTAAGAAAATTACAGTTTATGCGATAATTTTAGGGAAACAAATTATACGTAAAAGACAAATCAATCAAAAAGGAACTAAGATAGTTCTGTTTGGATTAAAGAGTTTAATTTTGTTCTTCGTGCCACACTAACTTATATATATTTATATCCTGTTTCCGATTTATTTTAAACAATATTTAGAATATTGACACACTTATCTTATTAGAAATAGGTTGTCAACTATTAGTCAGAGTAGAATTGTTTATTTGTTTTTAATTAGTCAACCGAGGCTTAGTCCTATGTTTATGAACACAATTTATGATTCATTAAATGGCTCATAAAACTTTATTAGAAATTGCACCATTTAATGTCTTGGTACAAAATTTAAATGTGCCATTATGATTTTGTAAACACGACTCCATCCTTATAGTTAATACAGTAAAACTTCTCATTCACAATCACGAAGAACATATTCTATATTTACATTTTCAAATAATACAAGTTTCTAAAGGGCTTTTGTTGGTAAGTCAATATAGTGTAATACAAAAGGCGAAGTGATGTACTAAAATGACAACTGTGGTAGGTAGTAAATATATAGTCTATATTTCAAATCATCTCACAGACGAAATATATTTCAAAATAAATGGTTTAAAAAAGGCGCAGGCACATACTAACATTCAGGGGGATGTCTTTGGATACCATTTTGATTATTTGACAATTGCATTTTGTTTCTCTCAAGAGATATGCAGCTGCATAAAGATTTGATTTGATAAAGATGTTGACGACATGAACCAAATTAGAACAGCTTATTAAATATATTAGTCATTTTACTAAAAAAAGCTGTCAAATTCAAAATTTGGAAACCCTGAATATGTAGCACAGAGACATCCAGGTACCTGTTAATTACCAAGCCCTAGGAGTTGTCTTTGAATATATTTACTTGGGCTATAAAATTCAGCTTGGGGAAGAAAACCAAGTTTTCGAAACCCAAAGACGGGTATTGGAAAACAAAATTTATCCTTAAATCCTGCGAGTTTCTGTAGTAAAATCTGCCAATAAACTGCAAACCACCCAGTGAGCAATGGAAAAGGCTATGCTTGGAATCACTCCAAGAGTTAAAATCGACAACGAGGAAATTTGCAGAAGAACTAAAGTGACAGATGTACCGAGGCTTCTGGCACAACTGGAATGGAGATGGGCTGGCCATATAGCAAGGCAGGATGACCACAGGTGGACATATAGAGTCTTAACTTGAGTTAACTGACTGACCTGACTTAACTAGAGTCTTACTAAATTTCCGTAGATTATAATTTTGGATAAACTACAGATTTTCAAATAGTAAACTTATAGAATCCTAGTTTATTCCCCTTTGAACAAATTGACACTTTGCACAAATATGTATACTTTAAAACAAGGTCTCATTTGCTCGTGCCAAAAAACCGTGCAAGAGATCGATAATGACCAGCCGTCGAGCAGCCTTAAGAAAGCTATGCTTCTCCTCTTGGTTATTAAAGGGCCCTAAAGCCTCCAAAGAGTTATTTCTATTGCTTATGTAACGTTTAGGTAAACGTCTTTATTGATTTTGTTCAATATCTTCTACATTTACTAAATGCTCAAAAAATCTTCCATTACGTTCCAGGAGATCTGGTTTACAAATTAAACTTTGTAAGATTTCTTTTGAATAGGAGTGAAATTTTCATGTCAATGTCATTCACTTATATCCGGTGTTTTTTTTAATTTCACCTAATAGTAGGCTGTGGATAGTGTTTGTGAATGCGCCTTACTAAAAAATGTCAAAATTGACATAACCTCACTTTTTTAATAAAAATTGAAACTGCTCCAATCAGTTACTAATGTCTCGAAAAAGACAGCTCACTCATCTACGCCTAATAGAGCTAAGCTTTTTCAAGACACTCTTAATCAATTGGAGCAGTTTCAATTTTTATTAAAAAAGTGAGGTTATGTCAATTTTGACATTTCTTAGTAAGGCGCATTCACAAACACTATCCACAGCCTACTATGAGGTGAAATTTAAAAAAACTCCAGATATAAGTAAGACTTAAGTCCGGATTCAAGGTGACTCAAACTTATCCCAGGCTTGAGTTGAACTTGACACTGAAGTTCGCTTTATAAAACAAAATTTAAGAACTTGAATCAGACTCAACTTGGGACATACTCAAGTGGCGATTATAAATACGGCCCTTAGTGTCTCACTTTAATTTTTGTCTTACTGGACCAGAGTTCAGTTATTTCATTTGGCATTTCCAATGATCGTGTTCAATAAAAGTGTACTCAAGGAACTAGGGATCAAGTACGAGTATGGGCGTGAGTCTAGAACCTACC
This sequence comes from Cryptocephalus moraei, assembly GCA_946251905.1. Lineage (NCBI taxonomy): Eukaryota > Metazoa > Arthropoda > Insecta > Coleoptera > Chrysomelidae > Cryptocephalus > Cryptocephalus moraei. The sequence continues at coordinate 14,364,380 of OX276465.1, read as the reverse complement.
TCATGTTCCCTGGAGGCGACGCCCTCGCGGCTGAACGCCCCCTCCCTAGAGGGCCGCGTGACGACGGACTCCAGCTCCTTCTCGAGCTCCTCGACTTGCTCCTTGAGCCTGCCGATCTCCTCGTTCGCCCTGTTCCTCGACTCCATCATGCTCTTGATGATGTTGCACGCCTGCATCTGCTCGCCCCTCAGCTTGATGATCCTCTTGTTCTGCTCCTTGTTCTCCCTCCTCAAAGCGTACAGTTGACTGAGAATTTTGTCGGGGTCGTCCTCCGCCATCGGCGACCCCGCCGTCCCGTCCTGTTCCGGCGGCGACGGCGGCGGGGACGGCGAGTCGCCCCCTACCGGTAGAGGTAGTGCGTCCGCTTGCGCAGCTCCTGCAGGTGTTGCTGCGTCCGGAACTGAAAGACAAGCACCGTAAGTATTTGAGGCGTCCGCTAGCTGCTTCGGACTCTTAGACACCGCAAGATTTTGGTTTTTCCTGATCTCGACGAGGGCGGACTCTAGCTTCGACTGTAGGTCGCGTATCTTGTTCTTGTGCTTCTGGTTCTCCTCCTCGAGCTCCGAGACCTTCACCTCGCTGAGGAACTTCGCGCGCTCCAGCTTCTTCTGTTCTTTCTCGAACTCGCCCTTCGCGGTCGAGTACTTCTTTTTGATCTCTGCGGACTGCACGACCGCCTCCTCGAACTTTCTCGCGTCCTGCTGGTTCCTCTTCGTCAACTTCTGGTTCTCCTGCAGCGACTGGCTCAGCTTCTCCTTGAGGTCCTGCACTTGCTTCGCCAGCTCGGCCTTGTCCTCGGCGATGCTCTCCATTTTTTTCTGCTGCTCTTTGATGATGTCTTCTTTGAGCTGAAGCTCCTTTTGGAGATTGTCGTATTTGCATCTTAGGCCCTCCGCCTGGTCGAGTAATAACTGGAGCGAGGCCGTGGTCTCTTTCTCCGATAAGAGCTGGAAATCAGAAACAATATCGGTCAAATATATGAACGACGCTTTTGACCAACTGTAACAACTTTGGGTGAATACCTCTATTGGAGTTGCTGAAAGATGTTAAATGTATTAAAGCTTGGAGAAGTTATTTGTGTTGGTGTCTTCAAAATTAAGCAATAATATGGACCTACTTACAAATTCTGTGGAAATCTAAAGGAACTCTTGTTTGAAGATGGAAGAAATGACTCAGATTTTTGTTCCAATTTAAAAGAGAGCTTTTTAAAAGAACAATAACAACCAAAGAAAGCAATGGACCCATTATACAACATGTTTCAAAATGATTGTCATCTAGTTGGCATTTGGAATTTCTGTGCATGTAATTTTTGATGTGCCGCGCTCTATTGATTTGAACCTATCTAATTCTGACAAGTGTCACTTCCAACATTTATTGTGAAACTGGAAATCAGTACTGCTGGTAATTAACCAAATACTACAAATAGACAAATACTCAGAATTCGTTTTCTTTTGACAGAGAAAAACCACAAGTTAAAAGAGGTTAAGTAGGTTATTTTCAGGTTATGTATAGCTAGTAGAAACTCCCATTTTCGCAAGGCGTTTTTTTTAAATTTTACATAGGAATTCCACAGCCAATTATATAGATGACATTCATTTTGAAACATGTTGTATTTTTGCTCCATTCTCATTATGAAATTTATTTGAACAGTGAACTGCTTCTGACAGTCGATCACAAACGATTAATATAACTAGAACCGGCGTTACCATAAGAAATATATCATTTGTTTACATGGCAATATAGGTGATGGGTGCAATACAAAAAGGGGAAGCAAATTAATATGACAGCCCTTGTCTAATTGCGATAAGCAGCAAAACAGTAAAAAAATATTTCACATCCATATTACATATTATAGACTATATTATATCTGAACTGAAATATTGACGTTATTTTTAATAAAAGTGCCATTAATTACCTGAGCTGTCATGCCTTCTAATTGAGTCTTTCTTTGATTAAAACATTATTACATCTTAAGTCATCAATTAATCTTTTTTACCAATTCTTATTTGATGAATTCGCATAGTAAAGAACAATAGTTAAAATGGATGAAAACTGCAGTCTTGCCAACACTTTTATTGTAATTAAATTGTGTAATTGATAAGAGTATGGTTATTTGGTATTAATTTCTTCAAAACAATTGTCACCTTACTTAAAAATATTTAAATCAGGAATGATTAGTCATTCAAAAGTGCCTTTTAAAGAAATAATAAACCAATCACTCGTTTTTTAAATAAATCATTTACATACAAATTACTAATTACTTTTATTTTAAGAGACTTAAAACTTGACTTAAATGATAACTGATTTATAATACCTCGGTCATGGTTAGATTAATACAATTTGTTACCTTACACTACTATTAAGTTGAAAAATATTGTTTACATTTTTTTTTTAAATATTTGGCTTACATTTACTACCTACACTCAAAATTACTTCCTCTAAAATGTTTAGAACAGATATACACCAATTTTGTTATTTTATTAGTTTCATTAAGTGCTAAAACGGAAATCCAAATATTTATTTTAACAGGATCTGCTAGAAACCTAAAATAAGAAAAGCGATATGAAACGCCATAGAGAGGATACATAACCTCTATAAATTTCCTTATTAATTTATCATATTTAGCTATGAAAGGATAATCCAAACACCCTATCTTCATTGCCACACACTTTGCACATCATGAACTTAATGTGTGATGAGACACATTGTCTTTTTTGAATTTCACCTAAAATATTTCAGGGAAGTGGAATGTAAACAAACGTCAAATTGAAAGCATACAAATAGAAGTTTCCACTCCTATCGAGATTCAATATTTTTGCAGATTTACAAACAATGAAAGCGCAGATTGCAATAGTAAGAAATAATTCAACTCTCCATTTCTGCAAAAGTGTAAAAAAACAGCAGGGTTAGCATGTGCTAGCTAATCTTCGCAAGGTATTGTTTTGCAATGAGATATATTAATCGTCTAATCGTCTGTGGTCACAAACTATCTTCGAATTCTTCTGTGTAACGTGTAACTCTGTAGGGCCGACAGTCTCCAAAAAATATTTATTTCAACAAAATAGAAACCAGCTTTGGTTGTTTTTGATGTGATATCCCAACATACCTCTTCTTGTAACATTTTAATCTTCTCGTGTAGGTCCTCCATATGGTTCTTGCTACTTTTTCTGCTACTGTTAAAACCGGTTGTGTCAGACTTTAATGATAAACCATCAGAATCGAATTTTGAATCCTGAAAAAAAAAACAAAAAGGGAAATTTAGCGTCCAACTGAATTCAGTTTTACGTACTTTACAAATTGAAATTGTGATGGCAGAGCCAAGCAAGAAGGTGGGCAAGTTTTTACAAAAATTTTGGCACTTTGAAATACATATTACACATACGTATTTAATCGCTGACAAGATTTTTCAAAATATCATTCAAAAATATTTTGTTTTAAAAAATATACAGTTTCCAATCGTGTCAGAATTTCCCAATTAGACTTATTAGTTAGAAACACACCTCGCTAGTAATCCAATTTGTTCGGTGAATTTTTATCATTATTCATGGACTAAGCAAATGCTGAACAATTATTCTTAAGAAAGAAATTGCCCCTTCGCTGGTAGAAATAACTTTTTTTTTCTAAAAATTTTCATTGCCTTATGACTTTATGAAATTTATAACTTATGAAATTTGTGGATATGGCTAACGCCTCATCCGTCGTTGAACGTAGGGATCGACACGAAATGACTTTTTATGACTAATGGTTTAAATTAAAATAACTATTAATTAGAGTTAAAACAATTAATAGGAAAAATATTGCCAGTTCTCAAAATAAATTACAAAACAGGAGGAAAAATATGTTTATAAAATTCTATTGCTGAAAGTACACCTTCCTATTGATTTCATTGGTTGTTTTTCAATATACTAAGTTTACAATTACAGGGTAAAAATCAAAATATTTGGGAGTTTATGAATTTCAATTAGATTTATCTTCAAATGATGGTTAAAATAGTATCTTCATAAAAATCGCTTTATTAGAAATATGCAGTGGTGCCAGAATTTCCTAATTAAGCCAATCAAAAACTGAAGTTAGGTAAGATGTTAAACTATAATTCACATCGCGTCCAATAGTAGTGAACACCTCCATTTAACCATGTCTAAACTGGTTTTCTCATTGTAACTATTGTTAACAAAATTAGACTGAATAAAAAGCGCATATCGCAATACAGATAAACAAACAAATGTGACTAGAAAGCGAATCGCTGGTTTATTAAGAGCCGTAACACCTGTACTATTTTGACGTACAATTTTGGGGTTGTGCCAATAAAAGTCGTAAAAATAGAACCACAAGCTTTCGAAATAAAATTCGTTTACCAGTCGCATTCACGAAAGATTAATAGAAATCAACAAAAACATTGAATACTTGAACATCTGGAAGGCTTCCGGAAAACGTTACCCATTTAAAAATAAGTACTTCGCCACTACGTTCATAACCCAAGAGAGGTGGTGGTTCGTGGTTTATTTTTGAAACTTAACAGACTAGAGTTATTTATATTTCACTGGTTACCTGTAACTGTAAACGGAGATTTTCTACCTCTTGCTGATAGAAAACAAGTTCATCCTCCTTGTTATTAACAATTTTTTTGTGCTCTTCCTCCTCCAGCTCCATCGCCTTCACCGCCTGACAAAGCAGCGCGTGCTTCTCCTCGATTTCTTTTTGTAAATATTTGACTTCCGTCTGGAAAACGTCGCATTTAAAAATAATCCCCCGCAAAACGGAAAAAACAAAATCACCGCCGTCGCCTTACCTCCAACTCGATATTCTTCTTAAACACATTGTCCTTGTCCAAAGTGAAGTTCGACCCCATTTTCTCTTCCAAAAAATATATCCTGAGCTTGAGATTGAAGTTCTCTCTTTTCAAATTAGATAGCTGCTCTTCTATCTCATTAATGGGTCTTCCACGCATCTGGCCTTTCGACGATAAACCCGCTGTGGCTGGAAGAGAAAAGATCGAAGTAGTATTATTAACATCAAAGGGCGTCAGGTTTTCGATTTCACTGGTTCATATGAAACATGGGGGGATCGAGTTAAAAGAGGAACGTTCGCATCAAACAAGTGCAGAATTAATAGCTTCAACGCGGGACGACTGGTTGTCATATCTATGAACGACTTGCTTAATGCGGGTAGGTATGTGGGCACTTGTCTGCCACGTATTGTACGAATTTTATTAAACTGGCCGAGAAATTCTGAGAGAGGCCTTTGTCCAGGAGTGGATCATGGCTTAGAAGTAAGAAGCCACTGGTCCTAGGAAACGAGCAGAGCTACAACATATTTTTGACTGTACAAATTAGTTACGCCACTATTCTAGCGATGGGCATATGAAACAGCTACTGCAGCCCAACAGATTTGCACCCTTCACTCCTCTCAGCTACCGAACTTCCTAACCGCCATCGATTTCCTCATAGAGGAAAAGCAGATTGCAGGCAAACATTGGATAAGACATGTACAGGAAATTCTAAGAGAGGCCTTTCTCTAGGAGTGGATCAGGGTGTAGAAAGAAGAAAGAAGCCACCGGTCCCAGGAAACGAGTAGAGCTACAGAATTAGTTTTGACTGTACAAATTAGTTACGCCACTATTCTGGCGGTGGGTATATGGAACAGCTACTGTAGCTTAACAAATTGGCGCCTTTCACTCCTCTCAGCCATCGAACTTCCTTACCGCCGTCCATTTCCTCATAGAGGAAAAGCAGATTGCAGGCAAACATTGAATAAGACATGTACAGGAAATTCTGAGAGAGGCCTTTCTCCAGGAGTGGATCAGTGTGTAGAAAGAAGAAAGAAGCAACTGGTCCTAGGAAACGAGCAGAGCTACAGAATTAGTTTTGACTGTACAAATTAGTTACGCCACTATTCTGGCGTTGGGGATATGAAACAGCTACTGTAGCTCAACAGATTTGCACCCTTCACTTCTCTCAGCCACCGAACTTCCTTACCGTCGTCGATTTCCTCATAGAGGAAAAGAAGATTGCAGGCAAACATTGGATAAGACATGTACAGGAAATTCTAAGACAGGCCTTTCTCCAGAAGTGGATCAGGGTGTAGAAAGAAGAAAGAAGCCACTGGTCCTAGGAATCGAGCAGAGCTACAGAATTAGTTTAGACTGTACAAATTAGTTACGCCACTATTCTGGCGGTGGGGATATGAAACAGCTACTGCAGTTCAACAGATTGGCACCCTTCACTCCTCTCGGCCCAGCCACCGAACTTCCTTACCGCCGACGATTTCCTCGTAGAGGAAAAGAAGATTGCAGGCAAACATTGCATAAGACATGTACAGGAAATTCTAAGAGATGCCTTTCTCCAGAAGTGGATCAGGGTGTAGAAGAAAGAAGAAAGAAGCCACTAGTCCTAGGAAACGAGCAGAGCTACAGAATTAGTTTTGACTGTACAAATTAGTTACGCCACTATCCTGGCGGTGGGGATACGAAACAGCTACTGCAGCTCAACAAATTTGCACCCTTCACTCCTCTCAGCTACCGAACTTCCTTACCGCCGTCGATTTCCTCATAAAGGAAAAGAAGATTGCAGGCAAACATTGGATAAGACATGTACAGGAAATTCTGAGAGAGGCCTTTCTCCAGGAGTGGATCAGGGTGTAGAAAGAAGAAAGAAGCAACTGGTCCTAGGAAACGAGCAGAGTGCAACATTAGTTTCGACTGTACAAATTAGTTACGCTACTATTCTGGCGTTTGGGATATGAAACAGCTACTGCAGCTTAACAGATTTGCACCCTTCCTCCTCTCAGTCAACGAACTTCCTTACCGCCGTCGATTTCCTCATAGAGGAAATGCAGATTGCAGGCAAACATTGCATAAGACATGTACAGGAAATTCTAAGAGATGCCTTTCTCCAGGAGTGGATCAGGGTGTAGAAAGAAGAAAGGTGCCACTGGTCCTAAGAAACGAGCAGAGCTACAACATTAGTTTTGGCTGTACAAATTAGTAACGCCACTAGTCTGGTGGTGGGGATATGAAACAGCTACTGCAGTTCAACAGATTGGCACCCTTCACTCATCTCAGCCCAGCCACCGAACTTCCTTACCGCCGACGATTTCCTCGTAGAGGAAAAGAAGATTGCAGGCAAACATTGGATAAGACTTGTACAGGAAATTCTAAGACAGGCCTTTCGCCAGGAGTGGATCAGGGTGTAGAAAGAAGAAAGAAGCCACTGGTCCTAGGAAACGAGCAGAGCTACAGAATTAGTTTTGACTGTACACATTAGTTACGCCACTATTCTGGCGGTGGGGATATGAAACAGCTACTGCAGCTCAACAGATCTGCACCCTTCACTCCTCTCAGCTACCGAACTTCCTTACCGCAGTCGATTTTCTCGTAGAGCAAAAGAAGATTGCAGGCAAACATTGGTTAAGACATGTACAGGAAATTCTAAGAGACCTTTCTCCAGGAGTGGATAAGGGTGTAGAAAGAAGAAAGAAGCCACTGGTCCTAGGAAACGAGCAGAGCTACAAAATTAGTTTTGACTGTACAAATTAGATACGCCACTATTCTGGCGGTGGGGATATGAAACAGCTACTGCAGCTCAACAGATTTGCACCCTTCACTCCTCTCAGCTACCGAACTTCCTTACCGCCGTCGATTTCCTCATAAAGGAAAAGAAGATTGCAGGCAAACATTGGATAAGACATGTACAGGAAATTCTGAGAGAGGCCTTTCTCCAGGAGTGGATCAGGGTGTAGAAAGAAGAAAGAAGCAACTGGTCCTAGGAAACGAGCAGAGTGCAACATTAGTTTCGACTGTACAAATTAGTTACGCTACTATTCTGGCGTTTGGGATATGAAACAGCTACTGCAGCTTAACAGATTTGCACCCTTCCTCCTCTCAGTCAACGAACTTCCTTACCGCCGTCGATTTCCTCATAGAGGAAATGCAGATTGCAGGCAAACATTGCATAAGACATGTACAGGAAATTCTAAGAGATGCCTTTCTCCAGGAGTGGATCAGGGTGTAGAAAGAAGAAAGGTGCCACTGGTCCTAAGAAACGAGCAGAGCTACAACATTAGTTTTGGCTGTACAAATTAGTAACGCCACTAGTCTGGTGGTGGGGATATGAAACAGCTACTGCAGTTCAACAGATTGGCACCCTTCACTCATCTCAGCCCAGCCACCGAACTTCCTTACCGCCGACGATTTCCTCATAGAGGAAAAGAAGATTGCAGGCAAACATTGGATAAGACTTGTACAGGAAATTCTAAGACAGGCCTTTCGCCAGGAGTGGATCAGGGTGTAGAAAGAAGAAAGAAGCCACTGGTCCTAGGAAACGAGCAGAGCTACAGAATTAGTTTTGACTGTACACATTAGTTACGCCACTATTCTGGCGGTGGGGATATGAAACAGCTACTGCAGCTCAACAGATCTGCACCCTTCACTCCTCTCAGCTACCGAACTTCCTTACCGCAGTCGATTTTCTCGTAGAGCAAAAGAAGATTGCAGGCAAACATTGGTTAAGACATGTACAGGAAATTCTAAGAGACCTTTCTCCAGGAGTGGATAAGGGTGTAGAAAGAAGAAAGAAGCCACTGGTCCCAGGAAACGAGCAGAGCTACAGAATTAGTTTTGACTGTACACATTAGTTACGCCACTATTCTGGCGGTGGGGATATGAAACAGCTACTGCAGCTCAACAGATCTGCACCCTTCACTCCTCTCAGCTACCGAACTTCCTTACCGCAGTCGATTTTCTCGTAGAGCAAAAGAAGATTGCAGGCAAACATTGGTTAAGACATGTACAGGAAATTCTAAGAGAGGCCCTTCTCCATGAGTGGATCAGGGTGTAGAAAGAAGAAAGAAGCCACTGGTCCTAGGAAACGAGCAGAGCTACAGAATTAGTTTCGACTGTACAAATTAGTTACGCCACTATTCTGGTGGTGGGGATATGAAACAGCTACTGCAGTTCAACAGACTGGCACCCTTCACTCCTCTCAGCCCAGCCACCGAACTTCCTTACCGCCGACGATTTCCTCATAGAGAAAAAGAAGATTGCAGGCAAACATTGGATAAGACATGTACAGGAAATTCTAAGAGTTGCCTTTCTCCAGGAGTGGATCAGGGTGTAGAAAGAAGAAAGAAGCCACTGGTCCTAGGAAACGAGCAGAGCTACAGAATTAGTTCAGACTGTACAAATTAGTTAGGCCACTATTCTGGTGGTGGGGATATGAAATAGCTTCTGCAGCTCAACAGATTTGCACTCTTCACTCCTCTCAGCCACCGAACTTCCTTACCGCCGTCGATTTCCTCGATGTCGAAGTCGCCGTTCGAGCTCCTCGAGCTGTCCAGCGAGACCGTCGACGTGGAGGGCGGCCCCACGGTCTCGTTCTTCAGCACGGCTTTCAGGTGGTCCTCGGCCATCTTCGTCCCGGTCGAAGGGGGAGGCGGGGGAGGCGAGAGAGACGCACTTTTAACGGGGAAAAGCTTGAATGGCACGGTAAATTTTCTTTCCGGGTTGACGTGTACAAGTGCTCGTATTACAAGTTGTCAAGATGACGGCTCCCCGACAAAAGAAAATTAAGATTGGACGACGGGCTGACTAGATGTATAGGGGGGAAATCGGGATTTCGTGTCGGGGACTGACAACGCCAGACTGCGGCCAATGGAACGGGGCGCGAAACCCAAAAGCGAATTGGCCGGTTGGAACACACTTGTTGATCGTAGGTGTCACGAAGTTTCAACGTAATGGGCATGTTCGGAAATTCAGCAATTGACGATGCGCCCAAAGTGCAATTTCATTAATACGTTCAACTTTCATCAAGCCAATTTCATCAATTTTGGGTTCATCGAACCCAAATTCAACCACTGCGTTCGTGATTTCAGCGTATTTGCATAGAATGTTTCATCGATTCCGTCCAACTTGAAAACCAGTGTTTTAGGGTAAAGGTTCGTCTCAACGGACACAGCCAATTGTGATGAATATTCATTTAGTGAAGGAGTATATTGAGAAAGGTAATATTAACTTTAGAGAATCTGAAAAATTTTGCTAAGATTGGTCACTTTTTGACGTTCATTTATTCAATATTCCTATAAGTTATCCTATTGAATTTAGCGATAGTAATACACTTTGGCTACCCAATTACACGCTAACTTCCGCCATGTCTGAATCCTTTTGACAGATAAAATCAACGTAGAAATGGTGTGCCTCATTCGGATAACCGAATCTTACTAGATTTTGAAATGGTTCTCAAAATCATTTTAGAATATCTGAAGAATGGCATTTTCGGCATTAGTGTCCATTAATTACGGGAACTCTGCTTAAATTTCTTATAGCACTCTAGAACTCATCGAAATGATGTCAGAACTCAATTTTGAATATGACTGCTACTACGTAATTTCGACGTGAGACTTTACCTAATGGTCGTCGGCGACTTAATACCTTATGATAGAAATTCACCAAATTTACTAATTCTTTAAGTAAATCTCACGTGAAAAATGGCGTCACTTTGGTCGAACTGCCGATAGAAATTAATAATTTTCTACCAAAGACAACTAACTGGTGAAGGAACAAGTAACCTATGTGATCCAAATTTCTATTATATCTCACCTAAATTTTTTGGCTATGGTATACGTGCATTTTGTTAACTTTACAAGAAGTGTCTAATCACATTTATGTTTTACAAACATCCAATTTTCTACCTAATACCAAAGACAAATACCGTATTTGTCTTTGCTAATACCTACTTCAAGTCAACGAATGCCATTTAGACTGACTTTCCCGTCGCAATGGTTCTATTTATAACGTCTTTGTGGAACATTACGTGCCAAATGCAGAACACTTATGTAAATCACCTGACCAATATCGGACACGCGAAAGATTGTGGAAGTTAAGGTCGAAAAGTGGAATTTGTCTGGATAAGCCTTTGGGTTTCATTCCGTTATACTCGAGGGTAGTTTTGGATTTATCATAATTAATGTTTCACTTACCGAAGAATGTTGAGTCCTGATTCAAAGACACTTCCTGCAACTGGCTGGGACTCGTACTGAAACAAATATAATTTATCAGATTTAATACACCTACGTTCCTAAAGCCAATCAAATAGAATATATAATTGGGTAAAAGTAACTTGGGTACTTGTAATTGAGTACGAAATAATACGACATAACGTGAAGATGATGATTAATGAGGATTTTTGTATGCCAATGAAGACTGTATTAAAAATACCTACTAATTTATTTTTAACTAACCTAATTAAAAATGAATTTTTAACCGAATAAACATGTATTCAGGCATCTTCACTCTCGCCCATTGTTTAAAATGTATACATAGTTAGTATTATGTACTGCTTTCCGCTAAGTGAATGAGACCAATCCTATTTTAAACTAAACAACGCTAAGTAGGCGACATTAGAAAATTTCCTAATATCCTAATAGTACAACGTGCACTCAATAACACATCTTTATTGAATACATCCAAATCGATAAATTTCCTCTTCCAGACGTGAAACGTCTGAAAATGAAGCGGCTAGATCGTAAATGAAAGCGAGCATTATCCTGCGATGGAGCTTTTCACTGCGATGATGGATTTTTATATTTAGAAATACGACGTGCTCCTCTACTAAACGTGTTTATTTCCTTTACGCTTTAAGTCTTCGATTTATGGAAACTTTGTAACAAGCTTGATTAACGTGGATAGGGAACAATTGGAATCGTCGATTTATTTTCATTATGATACGGATTATTGTTCTTGACTTTTCGTAGTTGACACAACAATAAATGATTAGATTTGTTTGTTGACTTGTAAGTCACTGGCATTGTTGCATTCGTAAGTTTCTAAAAAGTTGATGTGTGACGCGTTTAGTGAACATTGGAGAACTTGAAATGGGAGCAATCGTTAAGAGTATTGCAGCAATGTATTTTTCACGCTGCCGCTATCGTAAATAGCTATTATATGCATAGATACGTAGCATGAAAATGGCACATAACATTCGTGTATTATTTTTCCTTGACGACGGAATGTAAATACTGTCATTTACATTCCTAGGAAAATCAAAAGAGTAAATCAAGTTGATTTATCCCTAGTTACGCATATGTCAGACTGACATATGTAAGTCTGACGTATGTCAGTCAAATTATGTCAGAGTGACATACATCCTAACTAAATCAAACATTTCATTTTTTGGGGAATTATGAGGAAATTTTCAATGGCAGCGTAAAAATCTAATAAGCCACACGGAATGTATCGACTGTTAACATCCTCGGCTCGTACACACTTGCCTCGAATGGTAAAACGTCTTTACATTCCTTGTGGCTTAAATAACTATTAAGTGCATCTGCTTATTCGCACCAGGTATTCATGAAAATAAAATAAAAATGCTTTTCCAATAGATACAGTCGAAAATATAATGAAAAATTAAAAGAAATGGAAAAATCATTCAACAATAAGTATATGAAAACATCAATGAAAAATCGTTGGAATTTTCGCGACTTTTCTTCGGAAAATCGCAGGTGTAAACCACCTGCTGCTATTGTTTTAAATGTTCAGGGCAATTACTTTCATCTTATGAAATGGCAAGCAAAAAGGAGGAAACAATCAAACATAAGTTCTGTGCAAAGGGAAATTGATTTCCCATTTCCACGTCATTCGGGCCACGGTCGACACCTCGCTTATTAGTCCAGTTATCAGCCATTTTCGCGTGGAATTTTGGGAAACAAAGTCGATTTCTTTGAAAATTGGGATTTAGGTAGTATTTACAACGTTTTTCAAAGTTGAACTTACACCGAAGTGTGCTTTTTTTCCTAGGGGTGGAAACCACTCCTTCTAAAGGGTAAGAAATTTTTTAATCAAAATAAGCCAGGAAATCGATAGATTGGCCAATTCTAAGTAACTTTTGTTCTATAAAGTTTTTTTGTAAAGTTGATATTTTTCGAATTATTCACGATTCAAACTACACATTTTTCATTGAAAAACGAATGTTTTTCAACAGTTTTTCACCAATAACTTGAAAATTTTTCATGTTATCGGAAAAAATAATCAAAACAAAAATGTAGCTAATAAAAAAACAAAGAGATACGTTTTTGAATGACCTCTATAAATCCAATGAGGACTGAGTTATTGCTCGTTGAAACATGGTTGTTTTTCGAGAACCGCGAAATCGAAAATATTCAACCTTCAATAACTTGAAAATGGTAAAATTTTTGGGGATAACTCAATCGACCTTTTCTAAAGTACATAATATACCCTTTAAAATGAGTACTGGCATAAGTCTTATGCATAGGAATTGACTGATTTATAACAAAAATAAAGTAACAAATTTCTTGTTTTTTTATAAATTTAAAAATTACACCCTAGTCATTACCACCCTGATAAAAATTAAATGTAACCCACTTGCCTTTAACTTTGTTTGGGTATTATTGAAAAGATCTATGTGGTTTAAACGGTTTAGAATGCTTATTTTAGAAAAAATAATTGTTTAAAATGAAAATTGCATTTTCGTAATTTTAGAAAAAAAAATGCATTTTTCTTAAATAATTCAAAAACTATTTCAGATATAAAAAACTGTTTCAAATGTTAATTGCAGGGATTGTCTCACTGATAATTTAGATTTTTTTATTTATCTTTGTATCATAAAAATGAAGGAGATATGGCGTTTCGAAATTTGCATTCGCGTACTAATTATAGCTCATCCAAGCCCTTTGAACGCAACCCTTTTCAAAACTACAAATTGTAAAAACTTTTAAGTAATTTGATGTTAAAGCGCTTGGAATTCTCTACAAAATGCAGTTTTTAAAAAGTTTCTAGCTTGGAAAGCAAGGGATTTTCTTTTCGCTATTTCATAATTTGAAATAGTCTATGATACATTACATTTATTTTTATCGTGAATAACTCGAAAAATATCAACTTTCCAAAAAAACTTTATAGAACAAGAGTTACTTATAATTGGTCCATCTATAGATTTCCGGGCTTATTATGATTGAAAAATTTCTTACCCCTAAGAAGGGGTGGTTTCCACCCCTAGGGAAAAAGCACACTTCGGCACATGCCGAACTTTGAAGAAGAGGGTAATAGTAGAGCTTAAGCCCAAATTTTCATGAAAATCGACGTTGTTTCCCAAAATTCCACACAATAATACGGTATTTTACCATTGATGAATGGAGTACGAGCAATAACTCAACCCTTAATAGGTTTATAGAGATCAGTCAAAAACGCATCTCTTTGTTTTTTTATTAGCTATATTTTTGTTCTGATTGTTTTTTCCAATAAAATGAGAGATTTTCAAGGTATTGGTGAAATACGGTTAAAAAACATTCTTTTTTTTTAATGAAAAATGTGTAGCTTCAATCGTGAATAGCTCGAAAAATATCAACTTTACAAAAATACTCTATAGAACAAAAGTTACTTAGAATTGGTCAGTCTATCGATTTCAAAACATTTCTTAAGGCGGAAACAGACTATTGTCACCTCACGTGAGCTCACGTGCTGTCACGTTAACTCACGTCACGGGTAAAACGCGGAGTATTATTTCACATGGTATTTAAATGTATTAGAACCAGACTGAGGTTACCTCAAAGTGACGTGTGTTAACGTGACAGCACGTGAACTCACGTGAGGTGACAATAGTCTGTTTCCGCCTTTACCACTTAGAAGGGGTGATTTCCACCCCTAGGGAAAAAGCACACTTCGGCACAACTTTAACTTTGAAAAACGTTATAAATACTACCTAATTCCCAATTTTAAAAGAAATCGACCTTGTTTCCCAAAATTTAATACTACTGTATTTTACCGTTGATGACTAGAGTATATCTTCAGCCAAAACCTTTAACTTTACCACTTCTCGAAAGGCGAAAAAGTATGATTACATGGGTCCCCAGAAGGCCTGGAGGAGTAGCAGGTGCAGGAATCTCAGCGTCTCAGTTCAGCTGGCAGCGTGACGCGATACTTGTCTGATTAATCGATCCGGATCTCACGTATTTATTCAATTGATAACCATTTCGTGTGTGCTGTATGGTTTCATTAAACATGCGTGTCTCGCCAGGAGATTCCTCTAATGTCTTGGTAATTCAAGTTTTGCTGAGGGTGCTTGTCCTCGTTCTGGATTCCTGCGAGGTCGATCGCGACATTAATTCAAAGATTGTCTGTTCTGTCAAAAATTGTATTTCACGATCGAAGGTAGTCCCGCTTCTCAAAGTTGGCCACGGCAATTTAAACCAAAGGAAAACACCAAGTCCTAACCAACTGCTTTATTGAAGTGAAACTTCTTTGCGCACGTTGTATACATTGGGATGGGGTGTTGGTCGAAAAACCGCGTCACGCGTGATAAGTAATCCGAGGACAAAGCCGTGTTGCCAGAATGCGCGTAAAATGTACCTCTTACATCGCGCTCGCGAACCGAGCCGATCGCCAAATCGTTTACATTTGCTACCAAAGAGGTCAACGTGGCAACACCGGAGAGCGTCGAGACTCGGACAGCTGACACCTAACCTAACCTCAAACGGCGAGAAACAATAACTT
Source organism: Cryptocephalus moraei (assembly GCA_946251905.1). Lineage (NCBI taxonomy): Eukaryota > Metazoa > Arthropoda > Insecta > Coleoptera > Chrysomelidae > Cryptocephalus > Cryptocephalus moraei. The sequence continues at coordinate 14,348,884 of OX276465.1, read as the reverse complement.
CGAGCGGCGAAAAAACGGTGAGCTGTATTGTTTAATTACGTGACATGGACATAGAGAAAAGTGAGGACGCGTCGTGCCTCACCTCACCTCAGATGAAAACATGGAGACACCGGAAGAGATGAAAGCCCACGGCGCACGGAGACTGGTTCCGCGGCGAATGGGTGGTAAATGTGGTAGTAATTCTCGAACACAAGACGAACGGGCTCGAGGCGACGTACGCGCGGATCTGTGGAGACCATTGCGGCAGCAAAAAAAATTATCTTTTATATGTCATTTATATATCCTATCTGACGGTGAGTGTGTGCATATGGCCAAAGAAGTTTCACTTCCACCGTCTGGTCCGACGCAGACTTTTTAAAGATGAGCGACCGGTTTCGGCTTCATGGAAGCATCTTCAGGCTCGCACTACATGAATGAGCATTAGAAAACAGAAGGTAAGTACCTTACAATGCAATACTCACAACAAGTTGTTTTTAGGGCTCCTGTTGCTCGAAATGTGCGGCGTCACACACACAAATTATGTATTTGTTATTAATTAGTTATTTCTTTTTTAACTGTGTGTCGACGTAATTGTTTTGTATGTGTGTAAGACTTGGTGTTTTCCATTGGTTTAAAAATTGTACTTGTTTAAAAAAATCCTTTTAATTTCCAACTGAAAACTGTTCCGATTTTTGTGTTTAGAAAACAATCCAACAGTCAAAACAATACATCATTTACACATTTTTCCAAATCTTGTTTATTTTCGAACGGGAAACCCTCGAGAGGTCCACAGAGCGCCCTGTAACGAAACGTGTTCCCGTTTTCCCGAGAGCCGCGACGTTCCGTTTGTTTTTCCTCAGTTTAACAACACAAATACGCTCGGCACAAGTGGAGAAAAGCGAACGACGGCGCTCGTCTAGAAATACTTTCGTGAAGGATGAAACGCACCCGTACGGCCGAAGTGGAAAGAGACGGAGAGAAAGAAACTTTTCCGTTTATTGGGTCAGATGCATTTTTCTCTCATAGAAAACGAAAATATCGATATATAAGACGGGGTTACGTGGAGTTCGTCGTTCCCGTTTTCGTCCAAGCCACGCACGAGGGTCTACCAGGTGCGAACGCGACATTTGGGGGAACTCAGAGGTACATACATCGGTTTGTTCCAGGGGGAATTCTAGACTTAACCTTTGGCGGATAATCTACTGACCTCTTACCGGCTGGAATCGATCCAGAATTTTTGACGGACAGAATCATCGAGTACGAAAGATTACCGAAATCCCAAGCGAGATATTGTTCGGAGATGTTTCTGGTTAACTTTAAAGCAGACCTCTGCAACAACCTTAAAAACAACACCCCCCCCCCCCCCCCCCCCGAAAAGGCCATTTTAAGGTTGTTGGAGAGGTCTGCTTGCAGAGTGGAAGAATAATTATTATTTATGGTACTAGTGTGTTATGTTGAAAATAAGTCGCGCGAGAAGATTTATACCACGAGGCCGCCAGGCCTCGTGTTATAGGCGAATCAAGATTTTTGGTAGATTTATATCTAGTATTGCATTCGTTAACGAAGTCGAAAAAATAGGAATTAAAATGCGGTTTTCAGTTTTTTGGTATCTAGAGATCATACTTAATCATTTCCCAAAAGTTTAACGAATATAACGTTTTAAATATAACGAAATTTGTCGGCAGGCTACAGGTCGCATTTTTTAAAGAATCACAACGAAATTTGGTACAAAAATCAGTTTGCCGAAAATCTCGGTCAAGTTCGTTAATGGGCCAAATCGGTCTAGCGGTTTCAAAATGGCGGCTTGTTATTTTCAAAAAAAAATCAAAAAACTTTTATTTCGACTCTGACAGAAAAATGTTACTTAGGTTTTTTGTTGCCCTTATAGAAGCGAAACACATTTGTATAAAACATTTTTTCGAGAAATGTACAGAAAAAAATATTTTTTAAAAAACAAAAAAAAAATAAAACACATTTATTTCGCGTCTGGGAGAAAAATGTTACTTAGGTTTTTTTATTTATCTTATAGAGGCGAACAACTTTTGTATAAAACACTTTCGAAAAACGTATAGAAAAAAAGTTATTTTTTTCAAAAATAAATAAAAATAAGAAAAACATTTATTTCGCGTCTGAGAGAAAAATGTTACTAAGGTATTTTGTTGCTCTTATGGAGGTGAACAACTTTTGTATAAAACAATCTGTCGAGAAACGTACAAAAATAAAGTTATTTTTGTCAAAAAATAAAATAAAAAAATAAAAAAACTTTTATTTCGCGTCTGAGAGAAAATTGTTACTTGGATTTTTTGTTGCCCTTATAGAGGCGAATAACTTTTGTATAAAACATATCTTTGAGAAATGTACAGAGAAAAAGTTATTTGCAAATATTTTAAAATTTTGTCGTTTGTATTTTTTCCACACCTCGTATGCATTTTTTTGACACATCGTGTGTTATATTACTATATATCCTACCCATAAATCTACCTTTCAGCCTGGCATGCCATGGGGTTTTTTTTGTAAAAAACTGTGTAGACGGGTTTGACAGTTGTTAAAAGAAGCCTCTCATCTAGAGATTCATCAATTTTTTAGTGGAACCATTACAAATAAGCAATTGAAGTGCCAAAATCACTCTTTTATTTATAACTCAAAATGGCTTAGATTTAGACGTTTGCGGTCAACAGTGAACTTTTAGAGAAAACAATTATCTTTAAAATAAGACTTTCTAAATTAAAATTGCACTATAAATAAAAAAGTTATTACAAAAAAGGAGTCAAAATGGCTATTTTTAAATATTGTTAATAACCTTTTAATTAGTTGTTTGAATTAAGTTAGATGTTTATAATTTGTGAGTTGTAGTGTACTTTACAAGTATGCAAAAGATGGGCTCTATCGGTCTAGTAGTTTTTGCAAAATTCTAATTGTTTATCCCGTTTCTTTAAAAAATCAACAATTTCTAGGTCCTATCTCCACTCGATTTTTCTAAATGGATCTTAACAAACTTGGGCTCATCCTCTTCGTAAAGACTTATATTACCGTTCTATGTAAAAAAAACATTTTTTTAATGTTTATTTATAAAAAAGGCTTAACAAAAAGTATAGGTTTTTGAGCTTATAAACATTTACAATAACTTAGTTGGTTTTTGTTCAAACTTTATGGCAATGATTTATTCGAAAAGCTGATTCAAAAATACGCATTTAAAAAGAAGAAAAAAAGCCCACAACCGTTGTGAGCCAAGATAGCCCTTTAAAAAAAACACCGTCGCTACAATAATTAATATTAAAGGCTGAAAATAACAAGACTTTTAGAAGAAGAGTTGAAGTTTCCAATGGCACTTTCAGCGTTTAAAAAAACCGAACATTGTTTAACGGAGAGCATTATAAACAAAGAGTAATTGCGCGTTGATTACTTTCCTGCTCGGAGTCCACGGAGTGGGGGAAGCCGACTGGGCGCTTGGCACAGCTCTCCTGAAAATTGAGCGCGCGGCGTTTTTTTTACATAGAACGTTAATATAAGTCTTTACGAAGAGAATGAGCCCAAGTTTGTCAAGATCCATTTAGGAAAACCGACTGGACAGGACTTATAAATTGTTTATTATTTCAAGAAACGGGATAAACAATTAGAATTTTGCAAAAACTAGTGGACCGATCGAGCCCATCTTTTGCATACTTATAAAGTACCTTACAACTCACAAATTGTAAACATTTCAAATAATTCGAACAACTAATTAAAAAGTTATTAACAATATTTAAAAATAGCCATTTTGCCTCCTTTTTTGCAATAACTTTTTTATTTATAGTGCAATTTTAATTTAGAAAGTCTCATTTGAAAGATAATTGTTTTCTCTAAAAGTTCACTGTTGACCGCAAACGTCTAAATCTAAGGCATTTTGAGTTATGAATAAAAGAGTGATTTTAGCACTTTAATTGTTTATTTGATAATGGTTCCACTAAAAAATTGATGAATCTCTAGATGAGAGGCCTCTTGTAACAACTCAAACTACCTTTTCCAACTATCAAACCCGTCTACACAGTTTTTTACAAAAACACCTCTTTTCTTTTTAATTTGATTCGCCTAGTATGAATTCTCAAGTGACTTAGGAAACATAACAAGCGACTGGCATACAATGTTTTATCCAACAAGTGGAAGAAATCGTTTTTATGAGATAATAATTAATAAGCTTTGTGATCAAATCAAACCTACTTGCGTCTCAGTACCCTATAAATGTCAAATTGACTTGACAGTGACTTTTTTACATTTTGGTAAAGTAGGTTGTTTGTTTGGCGAAATATAAATACTTTAAATATGAACGTGACTTATAATTCATAACTCACTAGGGAGTTATGGATTATAACACACTAGTATGTTATTTGATAGTTTACTTGTCTAAAATGACATTAATAATGACAGTCATAACTGTCATGTGTTGGATAAACATTTTATTTCCAACACGTTCTTTAAAATGCCATGGGTCAAATTAATATGAAACGAAATCAATACGTACAATTTAGCTCTTATATTACAATAAAAGGTATTTTCCAAAGGCGAGATTAATTCCGTAGCGATGAACTCGCCGTTATCTGTCGTGAATAAACTGCTGGGCTTCTGTTAGCTAGGGATCCAGAATTGTAAAGTCTGGAAAGTTCCTGAAATGCGTAAAGAAAACTTCGGAAATGCCGTTTTGCTAAATTTAAAGCCAACCCAACCTCTTCAAAAAATCTTACAATGACATGAATCGTACATCTCTTCAAAGTGTAAAGTGGAACAAACATTTTATTTTCAGAACGTTCTTTAACATAGTCAAGTTCATCCCAAACGAAATCAATACACAGTTTAGCCACTATATAAAACATATCGGGTGTTTTTTTTTTAAATTTCACCTCATAGTAGGCTGTGGATAATGTTTGTGAATGCGCCTTACTAAAAAATGTCAAAATTGACATAAGCTCACTTTTTTAATAAAAATTGAAACTGCTCCAATCAGTTACTAGTGTCTTGAAAAAGACAGCTTGGCTCTAATAATTAGGCGTAGATGAGTGAGCTGTCTTTTTCAAGACAATATTAACCGATTGGAGCAGTTTCAATTTTTATTAAAAAAGTGAGGTTATGTCAATTTTGACATTTTTTAGTAAGGCGCATTCACAAACATCATCCACAGCCTACTATGAGGTGAAATTTAAAAAATCACCCGATATTTTCCAAGGGAAATTCCAGGCTCGATCCAATATAGAGTCGCGTTGATCTGTCGTGAATCTGTCAGACCTTTCGTTAGCTAGGATTCCAGAATTATCAAATCTAAAAGGTCCTGAAATCCCAGGAGAAAATTTCAGAAATGTCTCTTGGCTAAATTTTAAAGCCTTAGACATTAGAGCCAAAGAACATTAGACACACTCCCTACAATCAAAAGAAAAATAATGAACTGAGTACCGAATTTAGTAGGTTGACGACAAAATGTTAAATTTAACTTGACCAAGTACAAATTACTAACTAAAAACGGTTGACGTGATTCTCAGTTAATTTTACCTAAAAGTGGGTTAAACCAGGGGTGGACACGATGGTAACAACGTCTCAAACAATAAACAGTAAGCTAAGCCCAAGCTAAGCATCTTTGACGTATTTAAGCCGTTATTTAGCTTCGTATTTTGATTACACCGTTGCCAAATTTCCTTACTATTATGAACCTTTTTTAGCATTTTTCCAAAGTAATAAAGAGTGCAACAGGGGTTGAAGTGTGCAAAACATATAACTTTCGAAATTGGGACTATTTCCTCAATATTTTTTGAAGTTAAAAATTAAAAAGTTTTTAATCACCGAAAACCTAAATACTGGTTAAAACAAAGTTAGTGACGTTTTGTGATAAAATTTATGTACAGATATAATATTTAATATCTACTACGTACATGGTATTAGACATATTATAATTAGTTGATAAATCTTTTGACATTTACAGTATGAACCAAAAAATAAAATGCAATTAAATATGTCGGGCTTCCTTTTATTAAAGGACAATAAGGCGTTAAGTTTACAAAAAAAATTAAAAAACTTGAAGATTTGTATTTGCCATTTATTAATCGAAAATATATTTATTAATAGTACCTTTTAAGCTTTCAAACAAGAGTCGTTATTGGAAAACTTTAACTTAAGATGTACCAATGTCAACAATATATTTAAAAAATGCATTTCCCCGACTCATGGAAATTACTTTAACCGAATAAGGATCGGATCTCTGCCTTAACCCACATTTAACGATCAAACTAACTTGAGGCTACTGAATAGAAATATTTTCAACAATTTCAACTTCAGCCATTCCATTTAGATCGCACGGTACATTGTTTGTTAGCATCTGCTCTAGGCCCGTCCTTGTTTCACCGTACGTATATGTTCATGTGATTGTGATCCGCCTAAACATGAATTAAGTATTGCATAATTGCAATTTATGTTAATTTATTTCAATGGTGGAAGCGTTTGAAACTCGACATGTTTGCGAGTCTGAAATGTAACGCGTATATGATAATTAATATAGGGCGGCCATATGTGGTAGCATCCTACCTGTTACACCTTCATCGTAATCAAAAACGGAATTTCAATGATCTTACGATTATAAAATAATGTTTGTTTGGTAGAAAAACTTGAGCCTAATCATATATATACACTTTGTTTAATGTTTGGGTATTGTGTAAACCCGAAAGTTATTGGTAAAGAAAGATATTGCTGTTGTTATTAGAATAAGAAATGCAAATTTTCCATACTGGTGGTTGGGTCGAGACGAGACGAGACAAGAAATTACATGGTCTCGTCTTGGTCTCGAAAAATCCATGAAGTTATGTCTCGTGTAGTCTTGATTTAAGTTTGGCTTCAGCTTATCTCAGTCTCGAAATCGGCGATTCCCATCTCGGCACAAAAAGCAGGTAAACGACAAAATTATACCCCAACTCGGCATACATCTAGGCAGGTACTCCATTCTACAGTGCCCATCTCGGCCCATATCTTACCAGGTACTCTGTTTTACAGAGCCCAGCTCGGAACAGAAATTATCTGTGTATAACCCGATCCACAGTCAGGTAGATTTTCTACATATTCTACAAAAAATTCTGATGATATCTATTAGGCCTAGTGAGTACATGTTACATCTATGCTCCCCCCCCCTACATGTTTGATCCTTGCCTCCTTGCGTTTCCAACGTCCTTTCGAGCGTATCACATGACGTTCACTCGTATAGGGTGTGCTGCATATACTAGGTTTCCCAAATATTATGAATTTTTCGCACCTTTATTTTGGACAATACCGTGTTATCCAGAAGGTACCTTCCTAGACTTATACCGACTTGGGATATCATTGTAGTACCTGCTCGACCCGCCGGGCTGGCATCATCTGTTGTGCCGAGTTGGGTATATTAGAAATGGACCGGCAAGGTGTCGTAAAATTGACCGCAATAAAATGTGCCGAGATGGGATACGATGGGATAAATGAGCGTGTTCTCTCTTGAAAACTTTCCCTGATTTTCTTGAAGTACCCAGACAGGTGTGATAAACTTGAGCGTACAGATTTCATATTTTGATGTAAGGTATTTAATTGTTTGAAACTATTAAATCAACGAAATTAGATTATGGAGAACAGGTATAAAATGAAAAATCGACTTTATTAGTTTGTTGGGATACCACGAACGAAACTTTAATTATTTGAATTATAAGAACAAATCAGAAATTAATGGAAACTGTATATCATATGTGAATGTGATTATCGTTTTTTATTTAATATCCTAAACTTAATTAGGTATAATTAGGAGGCACTAATTAGGCCCAGGGGAGCCTATTCTTAAGATTATCTGTCAGATCGGGTAATTCATCCATTCATCTGTGGTCAAATTTGATCGAAACCTTCCATTAATGAAAGATCAAAAATCTAGATCAAACTTTTATATTTAAACTTATATCCTACGTCGCAAGATGTAAAGTAGTCCTGTCATTAATAAGTTTTATGAGCATTTCAAAACGAACAGGTCTTTAGAAAATACATGGGATACACTGGGAACTTGTCATGCCATTACCTGCCGGATTATCGGATTAGGTACAACAAAACTTGCTAAAATTTGGTAAACTACGCTGCTAACAAATGACTATATTACTGCTAAATATGTCCATTGGTGCAAATAAACGATCCATACAATGTCCGTCATATAAAACACCCTTCTAAAATTCTAAGAAAACGAAGTGATTACCGTAAAATGCGCAGTTATAAGAGCCGCAAATTTACCATTTACTATCGTTACTGGTGATAATCGTCCGCTCGACCAGTCTGCCAAATATCATTTATTATCCTTCTACCTGTACCTTCGTCACCCTTGGCTTTGGGGAATTTACAAACAAGAGAACGCAGATATAAAATTCCAGACTTTGAAAGTCTTCGAAACGAGACCCAAATTACATCTCATGTCGTATTGAAATTTAACTCTAATTCAAATAATTAAATTGATTTAAATGATTGTACCCGCGCCCAATACTCAATTATTTCATGCAACACAATTCTAATTTATTTATCCTGCAGACGCAGTAAAACGTGGAGTTAATTATCTGTAAAATTAATGGTTCAATTTATTTTTAACGGCTGTTTACCATTTGGTTGCACTGTTGGAGCCATTACACAAATATGGTTCTATTTTTTACTTTCTCATATGAGGAGGTACTCATATACGAGAAGTATTGTAAAACAGAGTAAAGTTTATGAATTTCAGTTTAAGGTTCCCTGAACCCAGAAAGCATGTTTTTCAAAAAATGTAGCGTGTGTGATAGTTTAGACTGTGCAACACTAGGACCTCCAAATAAGCTTTTTATTCATATCGGTGGGAATAGAGGGGTAGTTTACTCTTGCCATTTTTCGATTTTTGGAAATTTTCTCAAAATTTGCTACACGATGGATTTTTTCAAATTTTATTATTTATTACACTGTCCAATATATATATAATAAAGTTTAATAATTTTCAGCTTTATCTTCTCTAAATAGTGTTCACTCCAGTCATTTCTACGGTTTTTGGAAATTTTCTCGAAATCTACTCCAATATTTTTTCTAACTTTTAGTATTTATTCTATCGAATAGGCATTAAAAAAATTTAGTAACAATTTCTAAACTTTTTCTGAAGAACACTTTATTGTTGTCATTTTTCTGTTTTTCGGAATTTTCTCGAAATCCACCTGAAGAATTTTATTTAAACTTAACTAAATTTATTATTTTATAGTTATTCAGCATTTCTAGACGTTTTAAGGTTCCCTAAACCCAGAAAGCGTGTTGTGAAACAATGCCTGCCTATGTGATATATTTCCAACTTTGAGTTTAGACTTTGTGCAACACCAGGACGTCCAAATAAGATTTTTATTCATATCGGTGGGAATAGAGGGGTAGTTTACTCTTGCCATTTTTCGGTTTTTGGAAATTTTCTCAAAATTTGCTACACGATGTATTTTTTTCAAATTTTATTATTTATTACACTGTCGAATATATATAATAGAGTTTAATAATTTTCGGCTATATCTTCTCTAAATGGTGTTCACTCCAGTCATTTCTACGGTTTTTGGAAATTTTCTCAAAATCTACTCCAATATTTTTTTTAAACTTTGAGTTTTTTTTTCGAATAAGGCTTTAAAAAAACAATTTTGGCTTTGACTAAACCTTTTCTGAAGAACCCTTTATTATTGTCATTTTTCTGTTTTTCGGAATTTTCTCGAAATCCACCTGAAGAATTTTATTTAAACTTAAATATTTTTCTTCTCTTGAACTTTTATAATAAAATATGAGAAAGGAGCCCGATGAACACATCGCTATTTTTCCATAATTAAAAATATCCTAAAGGACTATAATACATACAAACAAAAAATGGAAACAAAAAATTATTAAAATTGCAAACGTGACTTAATAAGCAGCTATGAATTTTGCTGAAATATGGGTCGACTTAATCTACCTCGTTATGCTTTTTATTGTGAATTAACACTACTCACACGTCAACTTACAGTCAGTAACCCTAATACCATTTACGTAGGCAAAAATGTCTCGCATACATCTGTTTGGATTAATTCAGATGTACAGAGTGGCTCGATAAAAATGCAAGGCATTTTAATAGAAAACAAAATTTATAAGACCAGTGAACGAGTGCGGTAGGTATGTTTAAAAGAAGTGTTATGTAACTGATATCTAAGATATTCAATTTGATGTTATTGACAGTTTATTTGACAGTTATTGACAGATCATTTTAAATCTTTGTGCTGTGCACTTAATGTTGCAATATTTACAAACACGATACAGGAAGTTTATGGGAAAATCATCGAAAGGTGGTTTTCCGTGTAGGAAGCTGTTTTTCAAAGTAAGTGTTGATTAAACATTTAAAACACAAATTTAATAATTTCATGAATTATTATCGCAGAGATCGTCCGTTGTAGTAACCACTTTTCAGAATGATCTCTGTTTAGAGTACCATCTAATCCCGGAAACTAATAATCTCTGCGACTTGAAGTCTCGTAAGCTATCAAATTCCTTAATCAATATCGACTTTAAAAAGCTGTAAAATTGGTAATTTCAGAAATATCGACATGTTGACAACAGTGCAATAATATTAAGGTTAAAAGCTAAGGATCCTCATAAATTAGATTAGATTAAGAATACTCTCAGAGTTAATTCTCAGAGATACTAATAATGAAATCATAACTGGTATCGAAGAGAAACTAAAAAGATGGAAGAGCTATGTGGAGGAGCTTTTTGATGATGACAGACACGAGACTTCCAAGGTAGTAATCGAACATGGAGAAGATGGACCAGCTATCACAAAGAGTGAAGTCATACACGCGTTGAAAACTCAGAAAAAACAGAAAGGCTACGGGAGCAGATAGGGTACATATGGAAGTACTTAAAACCATTGCTAGCCAAGAAGGCAAAGGATTGGATCTTATGCTAGAACTATTTAATACCATATACAGAACGAAAAGATCCCTCCCAGCTGGCTCAAGTCTACTTTTGTAACGATTCCGAAGAAAACAAACGCATCACAATGCGACGACTATCGCTTGATTAGTCTAATGCCACATATCCTTAAAGCCTTTCTGAGAATAATCCACACTCGAATTTACAAGAAGTGCGAAGAACAAATAAGCGACACTCAATTTGGATTTCAGAACGGATTGGGCACTCGAGAAGCCCTCTTCTCCTTAAATGTTTTAGCACAGAGGTGCAGAGATATGAACATAGCTGTATACGCTTGCTTTATTGACTATAGAAAGGCATTCGACCGTGTCAAGCATCAAAAGATGATAGAAATATTATCCGCAACCGGGATTGACAAAAGAGATATTACATGGATAGCGAATCTCTACTGGAACCAGATTGCCGAAGTAAAAATAGATGGAAGAACATCTGACACTGTGTCAATCCGAAGAGGCGTAAGACAGGGCTGTATATTGTCACCACTCCTATTCAACATCTATTCGGAGGCAATTTTCAAAGAAGCTCTAGCGGAAGACATGGGAGGTATCAAAATAAATGGAGTTTGTATCACCAATATAAGATACGCAGATGACACCGTAGTCCTTGCCGATAACATATCAGACCTACAAAATATGATGAATAGAATAAATGAATATAGTGAGCGTCATGGATTGGACATGCATATATCTAAGACCAAACTGTTAGTCTTCTCCAAGAGACCCACTGCTGAAGCAATTTTGATTAACGGCAATAAGATCGAACAAGTCTCGTGTTTTAAATACCTGGGTACCATAGTCAACGCATGGTGCGATCCGAAACAAGAGATCCGTTCCAGAATCGAACAAGCCAGGAAAACATTTATAAACATGAAAAGATGTTTAACTAGTCCTGATCTGAGTTTGGAGTTCAGGGTTCGCATGATTAGATGGTATGTCTTCAGTGTGTTGCTGTACGGATGTGAATGCTGGACCCTGGACCCTGCAACTGAAAAGAAAATTGAGGCGTTTGTAATGTACTTATACCGCCGCATGCTCCGCATCTCATGGGTCCAACGAATTACGAATGTGGAAGTGCTTAATCGGATGAAGAAGCCGAAAGAACTATACTCCATTCGAAATAGGGAGAGAGTAATAAATAACTCAAAATCGGAGGTTAGGGTTGTAACAAAGGGCGTACCATCCTTATTTCCCTGATTTTTAAATATAAATTAAATTCACCCATCGAACTGTTTCCATTTTAAAATTTCTTGAAGTTGTATCGTACATATAGTGATTAAGGATTGAACCTAAAAGGAATGAATTCATATAATTACCAATTTAATCGGTGCCGTTAACGAAATATATCAATGAATGATATTACTTGTAAATATTGAATACTTTTAGACAATTCGTCAACTCGGAGACCATTTTGGAAAGGGTCTTTTTTAATGTGGACACTTAATAATTTGTTCAGGCACCTTTACTCTTCCACTAAACTACTTAGTTAACTGTTACCAGAGATTTACCTGTAGGATTAAGAATTACCTGGAAATGGGGTCGAAAGTTCTCCCTCCGTTGAAGGAGGTATAAAAGGGAAATACCTGAATTTCGGTTATTCTTATTCTAATAGTCTTACTATCAAGAATTAAATATGCCAAGTCTTATGAACTTTACCCCGTGTAAGTTACCGAATAAGCAGGCGTTATCGTGTCGTGAAAAAGTGGTTGTTTTAAATGTATTTAACGGATTGAAACATCTACATCCTAAATCCAGCGTAGATGACCTAGTTGAAATGTGTCACAAAATGACGGGATATGGAAAATCAACGATATATCGCGTCAAAAGGGAAGAGAGGAGTGGAGAGGTGAAGGCTCCAAAATCTGCACCAGGAAGACCTCGAATGCTTGTTGATGAGGATAGCAAGAGACTCATTCGTCGAACGCTTCATTCCTTTTTTTTCAAACGTGAAATCCCAACATTGGATAAAATGTTACATGAACTGCCAGAAGACTGTATGACATTGAAAAGGACCAAGTTGTGGACGATTCTGAAGGAACTAGGTATTTGTTGGGATAAGCGAATTAAAACTTCTCCTCTTCGGAAATCCGATGAAATTATTTGCTGGCGAAGAAGCTACCTCAGAGATATTAAAAAATTTCGACAAGAAGGAAGGGCTATTTTTTATCTGGATGAAACCTGGGTAAACCAAGGATATACCGTGGGAAAAGTGTGGCAGGACAAAAGTGTGGTGAATCCGCGACAAGCCTTTTTAGAAGGTTTATCAACAGGACTAAAAGCACCGGCTGGAAAAGGTAAACGACTTATTGTTACCCACATCGGCAGTACTAGTGGCTTTGTGGATGGCGGCTTACTTCTTTTTGAATCGAAGAAGACGGGAGATTATCATGAAGACATGAACGCGGACGTTTTCGAGGAGTACTTCGTTCAAATGCTCGATCTCATCCCACCTGGTTCCGTAATTGTCATGGATAATGCGAGCTATCATTCCAGACAGGTCGATAAATCCCCGGTAATTTCTTGGCGGAAGGCTGAAATTTTAAATTGGCTGATAAGAAAAAATATTCCGTATAAGGAGGACATGGTCAAATCGGAATTGATATCAATTGTAAAGACCTGCAACTTTCGTAAAAGGTATGCAGTTGATGAAATGGCACAAAATCGCCAAATAACTGTGCTTCGTCTTCCGCCCTATCACTGCGAACTCAATCCCATAGAATTAATATGGGCTCAGGTAAAAGGCTATGTTGCTCGGGAAAATAAAACATTTAAATTAAAAGATGTTAAAATTCTTCTGGAAGAATCCATTCGCAGAACCACCTCTGAAAATTGGCAAAAAGTCATAAATCACGTTATAAAAGAAGAAGAAAAATTTTGGGAGTTAGATTTTATGATTGATAACGCCGTGGAACCCTTAATCATTACTGCACAGGATATCAATGAAGAGAGTTCTTCAGATGATTCTGAATATTAATTAATTTCAACTTGAAAACATTCCTGAACATTGCGTCTTTCCAAAACCTCACGATTACTCCTTTTTCTTTTGAACGTGTACCTTTTGTATACCTGAACGGATTCTTGTACGAGAAAATGAGATTTCTGAAAATCGATTTAGGTATACTTATAGTTACCTATATTATTATTAACTTAAGATTTAAACCGTTTTGAACTGTTTAAACAAGATTTGTTATTCTTGTAAAAAAACGTTTATTTCCAATAAATATATTATTATTTTAAGCCATTTAGTTACTTACTTCTTTTGTATAATTTGTGAAATTGTGCCACGTTCCTCGTTTTAAAATTTTTTTGTTTCTTATAAGCTTAGACAAAAGTGATGTTATGTATACTTTGTGCTTTTGATATATTAATTTAGTAAGTAATTAATTTGGATTGATGTATATTTCTATCCCTTATGGCATATGCCAGTGTTAGGTATAATATTAGGAAAAGTTCAGTTCTTTGAGTAAAAGTGAATTAATTATAGTTTCATTTCGACCTCACGGTATAAATTTATTATTTATATATAGGTTCCATAAATTCTAAATAAACAAATATTGCTTATGATTACTTTTTTTCTTTAAATAAAAAACCCCATGGCGTGACTCTGATGTGACGATTTCAAGTAAACGAAAACAGTGCGAAATAACCGAATTGGAGTAATAGAGAAAGAGCATTCAATTCTTCATAAGAAAGATAAAGACGGATTATATCCCTTGACCCGAACACAGGTAGAAATTTGATCCGGGTGCTTTTCAATGTAATAGTTCCTAGGAACAGTACAGACAGGGCCGTTCCTGGCGGGTACGCAGTGCATGCCCCGCACGCAGGCGCCAAATTTTAGGGGCGCCGAATTTGGTTTGCTTTACAAAGAAATGGTTTCAATAAATATCGAAATAATATTACAAAAAAGGTGTTTATCATGAAATAAATCATATACTCTATAAATTCGTATTTTTAACCCATGTTCATTTTATTGTTGACGCATTTATTTAAACCATTTTATTACCATTTCATTATTATTTCTTTCGGGAAATTCTTATTTAAACAACGAAGTCGGTTCGTTTCAAAAGATTTTTTGACCAAACCTTATAGACCTTATGTTGTTGGGGTCGCTGAGTCCGAATCCGGGGTCCATTTAGCTCCATCTGGTAAGGTCTTTTTAGAGGTCATTTTAGGGGTGTTTGTAATCCAAAAATCCTAAATGGCGAAGAGCACGCCCCAACCATAAATTATATAGGTTTTCGGGGTCGCTGAGTCTGAATCGGCTCCGTCACGTAAGGTTTTTTTAGAGGGCATTTTAAGGTCATTTTAGGGGGGTTTGTAGTCCAAAAATTCTAAATGGCGAAGAGCACGTTCCAACCATACGTTATATAGGTTTTCGGGGTCGCTGAGTCCGAATCCGGGGTCCGCTTAGCTCCATCAGGAAAGATTTTTTTAGAGATCATTTTAAGGCCTTTTTAGGGGGTTTATAGTCCAAAAATTCTAAACTGCGAACAGCACGTTCCAATCATACGTTATATAGGTTTTTGGGGTTGCTGAATTCAAAGCTAAGGTTTGTTGGACTGTACCCTAAGGCTGAACATCATTTAAAGTTGATTTTAGGTGATTTTATTGCAAAAGTTTGCATAATTAAATGTAAATTACAAATGAGTTTATCTTTTTCTTCAAAGTAGTCTTTTTTTTGTCCTCAACCTTCCTGTTTATTTAAAAATATCACTTTTATATGAACTTTTGCAGCTCAAATTTGTATAAAACAAATAAATAAATCATTCTACAAAAATGAATATAAATGAATATAAAATGAATATGAATAATATAATAAACACTAACTTGTGGAAAAAAGGGACTCGTCAAGATTTGCTCATGTAAAACTCGCCCTAAAATCACCTAATATCACCTTTAAATGATCTTCAGCCTTAGGGTACAGTTCAACAAACTTTATATCTAAATTCAGCAACCCCAAAAACCTATATAACGTATGGTTGGAATGTGATCTTCGCCATTTAGAATTATTGGACTATAAACACCCCCTAAAATGACCTTAAAATTACCTCTAAAAAAACCTTACGTGATGTGCACCTAAGCGGACCCCAGATTCAGACTCAGAGACCCCGAAAACTTACATAACGTATGGTTGGCACGTGCTCTTCGCCATTTATGATTTTTTGGATTACAAACGCCCCTAAAATGACATCTAAAAAAAACCTTACCTGATGGAGCCAAACAGACCCCGGATTCGGGCTCAGCGACCCCGGAAACCTATATAACGTATGGTTGGAACGTGCTCTTCGCCATTTAGAATTTTTGGACTACAAACCCCCCTAAAATGACCTTAAAATGACCTCTAAAAAAACCTTATGTGACGGAGTTAAGCGGACTCCAGATTCAGACTCGGCTACCCCGTAAACCCATATAACGTATGGTTGGAACGTACTCTTCGTCATTTAGGATTTTTGGATTACACATGTGTGCACACCCCTAAAATGCTCTCTAAAAAAACCTTACCTGATGGAACTAAATGGACCCCGGATTCGGACTCAGCGACCCCAACATAAAGTGTATATGGTTTGGTCAGTGGAATCGAACTTATTTTTATTTTTGTGGACCTGTGTAATTTTTACCTCAGTTCTGCCAGATTTTTCTATAACATTTTTTATAAAACTATTTTTTTAAAAAATCCTGCACGCAGGCGCTCGCCACCCTAGGAACGGCACTGAGTACAGAGACGTATAACTAAATGCAATGTTTATACATATCTCGCCAGTACTACAGTTTTTGAGGATTTGCATTTATAATGACATTTTATTACTCTCTCGATTTACCGAATGGAATATAATGGCCCTCATTAAAGAAAGAAAAACTACATACATAGGCCATATTATGAGAGGCAATAAGTATGAACTGCTGAGAATAATAATTGAAGGAAAGATCCAAGGGAAAAGATCTATCGGTAGATGTCAGAACTCCTGGTTGAAAGACCTCAGAAGATGGTATGGGTGCACTTCCATTGAAATCTTTCGAGCTGCTGTTTCCAGAACAGTGTTAGCTAAGTGGATCGCCAACCTTCGAAAGGAGAGGGCGTCATAAGAAGAAGAAGAAGAATACTTTCCGGCATTTTCAAAAATTGCATTGCACTGCTGAAATAAAATTAAATTAAAACTACTTTCTCGTATTTTATTATAAATATTCGACAGTGAAATAGATATTCAAAGTTTGAAAAACAATTCTGGAGTATTTTGAAAAATTTCGAAAAACCGAAAAATGACAAGAGAGTAGGAGTGCCTTTCACAATCGATTTAGCCAAAAATGTTATCATACTCTATTATACATATTTGATGGCAGAATAAAAGGTTGAAAGTTTACAAAAAAATATTGGAGTGAATTTTAACAAAAAATCCAAATTGTAGCTAAAAGTGACAAGTGCAAAAGGTACCTTTTAAATGTTTAAAACCAAAATATATGATTTACTGTTTATGTATATTTATTATGTATAATGATTCTAGTGTTAAAAAGTAGTAGGCATTTTAAAGTTTTTTATGTAAATATGTTTTTTAAGGAAAATTTCTAATTAATATCGTTATCAATAATGATAATGCAAATAAAATATAAATATGAAATATAAAACAGATAAATTACCGAGTAATTATTGCGAAACAGATAAATAGTTATTATTATTATGTGCTACCAACCCCAGTTTAAAAAAAACGTTAAAAATTATTTAAAAAACGTTATTTACCATAATACAATAAACTTGCTTCGACACCTATAACGAATCATTGTTAAGTTAAAGGGTTAATTGATTTATTCGCGCAGTCTTAAGTCTTAATGCCACCAAATAAATGGTAAATTAAAAAAGCTATCTCGGTTAAAATGGCGCTAGAGATTTTATTTTTAAAATTCGTGAAAAATTACCAGGAAAACGACATAAGAATGAATATTCCTCGCGAAGTTATTAACAAATATCATTAGAAAGCAAGTAGACAAGTTTTCAGAGTATATTTTGGATCAGTATCTTGAAAATATAGGTGAAGATGAGTAAAGTGAGTCATTATAGAGTCCTGTACTATAACAACGACTGCATTGTTTAGTTTAAAAAAGAAATATTAATAAACAATTGCAATAACTCAATAATAATTAACCAATCTTTTGGGGCTTCTTAAGGAAAGCAAAAGGCAATTTTTTGTGTAAGTTTCGAGATTATTTATGTTTTTTCTTCAATTTATTGGAAACTCGAATTGGCAATAATTTAACTAAATTAAAGGTAAAAGATCTAAAATGAAGTCTTTTTTGAAAACTTATATAAAAGAAGACAAAATTGGAACTTCAATTGGGACGCGTATTTAAATGCAGAAAAACTCTTGTTTTGTAATATGTACATTTTAATCAATGTTATTTTATACAGATACTTCTTAGGTAGGTAAGTCATTTCTTTTACATTTCTCTATATAGCGGACAGTTACGGGAACCAGAATTTTGTCCGTTATAAGGAGGTGTCCGCTATTCGGAGGAAAGGATTATATAAAAAAAATATTGATATGTGTACAAATGTAATTGATAATACTACATTTCCAAATTGCAAAATTTGTCAATAGTACCTAGTTTGTTTATCAGACACCATGGAATCAACATAAGACTACCTGTTTATTCTGAAATATCCCTGGAATTCCTGAATAGAATGATTGCAAATTTAAACACCTATTTAAGAGACTTAAGGGAATTATGAAAGGTGTCCGTTATTTAAACTGCTTAGTAAAACGGATTCCAGGAGATGATGATTAAAATTGGAATACCTATTGAAGGGGAATATTTCTTACACATCTGATTTCAAAAGTTACTGTCCGTTGTTAAGAGGTGATTTTATTAACAATCATATAGGAAATGGTAGTTTTTAACTGTCCGTGTCCGTTATTTGGAGGGTCTGCTGATATGCATAAATTCCCATTAAGAAATTCAGGAAATATAAAACTGTCCGTTATGTAGAGGAGTCCGCTATTGGGAGGTGTCCTTTATTAGAGGTTTTACTGTACAAAATATTCAAAATCTAATAAATGAACATTCAGGTTTCTTAATGTGAAGTTAAGTTAAAGCTTATTGAGTAGCTGGCTGTATTGAAGCTGATCGACACCCCCCACCCCAGAAACAATTGCTTCCTAAAATTCTCCTGACAA
Organism: Cryptocephalus moraei; assembly: GCA_946251905.1. Lineage (NCBI taxonomy): Eukaryota > Metazoa > Arthropoda > Insecta > Coleoptera > Chrysomelidae > Cryptocephalus > Cryptocephalus moraei. The sequence continues at coordinate 14,329,782 of OX276465.1, read as the reverse complement.
AGGCATGATGAGTCACACTACCCTTCTTTCCTGTAAAGATTTGCTAAATGCTCGTTCACCCTAATAATAAATGGAAACTGGTAAATTCGGCATTATGAAGTGTAATATTGCTATATCGAATGTTGTCATGGATTTCAGAAACAATCATTTATTGTTGTCTCCCGGTATATATCAGAGTCAGAGTGTAGGTTTCAATAGAAGCTCATTGCGAGCAAGCAAAAGCTACGTGAATCATTACAAGACGGTCGTTTATCAATTCACGGATAACAATACGGATGGAAACAAACAAATTGGTCTCGCAGAGCAAATATTTATTTTCGGATACGCAGATAAGCCGGGGAAATTTCAAACCGTCGTCGCCGGGGCTATTTATTCGGATTCGATGATATTCGCCAAATCGGCGAGATTAAACCAATTTAAACCAAACGCATACGAAAGTCGTATAAATGATGTAACAACCACATAGACCCACTTCGTCTCTCTCTCTTACTCTCTGTGCTCTTCCCGTCTTCGTCCCTCTTTTCTAAAAACAATCGGGAGCCGATTATTTTAGGACGACATCCGTTCCAGGCGGGAGAAATAAGAGAAAGGAAACGGCGGGAACGGAAACGAATATACTACTCACCAAAAGGGTACCGTGGGGCTCTTCGGCTGGTCCCCGTTGTAGTAATTGTAAAACGGCATGGTCTACCTACGAGCACTATTCCTACTGTCCATTATTATTCCCCGTAAGCATACGAGGCTTCGAATACAATAATTGCGTGTTCGTGTGTAAAAGTGTCGTACTTTTATTCACTTCCCGTGCGACCGTCGCTACCTAAACGCGATCCGACGCTCGACTAAGTCGAGTAAGTCGCATTTGTCGCAAGGCAAGAAGGGGACGTCTCTCGATAAAAGATGAGAAGGATGCTGTTGATATGACGCGCGCAAACTCCCGACGGGTGAGAGAGGGAGAGGAGATCCCTGGATCGAACGGGAATGGGGGAAAGGTGAATGGAGGTGACGTTTCGGGGAACGCGCTTTTCACGTAAATCTACGAAGAGACGATTTATATTCGGCGCCTGTTATACGAGTGCACGGTGTTGTTAAGTATTTAAATACATAGTTAAATACATAAGCTTAATTTGTATTTACTGTGTATTTAAAATACATTTCTTCTGACATTTTAAATACAGTAGTTCAAATACATTTTTGGGCAATGTTAAGATCCATTAATTGCTAAATTATTCCTTTAATGCTCTTACATTTATTTTATTTTGTCACAGTAACTACAAATGCGCATTTTTATACATATTCTGAGCATATTTCCGGCGGTTCATTTGTATTTACATTTTGGTTTATATACTTACATGCTTATTTTGAAGTTAACTGTTACAGTTATAATGATCCTACGACACTTTTAAAGGAGTTTTTTAAAAAAGTTGTGACATTGTAAAACAATTTTTAAGGTACTAAGTAGCTTGTCGACATTTTTAAAGAAGTCTCAGTTATCTCAAACTTAAGCTGTTGTTTCAAAAGAAGTTAAGGAGCTTCTAAAGAACTTATGACAACTTTAATGCAACAGAAATAACTTGAACTGCTATATATGAAGTTGGATAAGTAACTAATGAAGTTTTTTAATTAGCTACTTCGTTAGATCAAGTTAAAAAGTAAAGTGTCTAATGTGTCGACATCTTTGCCTTGGGGTTATTTTTAAGAAGTTAGAAACCTACATTAGCCACAACATTGTGTTTTGAAGTATCACTTCAATTTCTAAACACTTGTTTACAAAGTAGGTAGTTGGTTAATTTCGGAAAATTGCAAAAATTTTACGATTTCATGAAGCAAAGAAAATAAATCCTAACACTTTTTGAGATGGCTTTTATGGTTTTAAGTATTAAAACCGTAAACTTAGGTTTAGTGTATAAAAGTCAACCTATGTATTTGAGGCTTTTCGATACAAATAACTTGGATATTTTGAAAATAATTGAAAACTTCACAACTTCGGGCAATAAAACAAAGATTTTAGAACTTCATTAGAAAGTTTCCATTAGAAATTAGATTCCATTTTCTTAAATTGATTTAGAAATTTCAAAAATTGTATCATTTCAACAATTTCACGAAGAAAATAATAGGAATTCTAAGCTTCCTGGGGTTATGCTTAACATTGCTGCAATTAAGAATAATTTACAACTTTAAATACTGTTTAAACACAAAAACGAAATATTTGTTATTTGTATTTAAATACATTGTGCACAGAAGTATTTAAAATACAAGTAAATACATTTTGGCAAAAATATTTGCGTTTGTATTTAAATACATTTTTAAAAGTATTTTTAACAACACTGCAAGCTGCAAGTGCGGGTCCAGGGGGAGGGGGGCGATAGGGACGATCCCCCCCTAAATCACATCAAACATTTTTTGTATTATCAGTTATTGGTGAAATTGTCGTTAGACTACCTCTCGCCTACAATCATCTCACCACCACCAATGGGTTCAGTTCGTAAAGCTCAACAGATCTACATGTATTCCAAGATCGGGCTCGAATAGCACCAAGCCGATTACAGAAGTAAAGGGATTAAACAATAAGAAGGGACCGACGGCCACCAGTTCGTTTACCTGGTTGTATCAAACTTTTAAAGAATTAGTTTACTGTAATAATGTACAAATAGCCCAGGCTACATACTGAAAAATTATAGTTTTCACGGCATATTTTTTACAGATATCTGAAAGTATTAAACGGTAGGGGGGACCTATAGGAAGATCACTGTATGACCATATACAGCTAGAATGTCCCTGTTTTTTATAAACAATGGGTTAAGGTGTGAAATTCGATTTTCTCCTCATAGAATTTTCCGGTTGCATTTTAGAGAAAAGTGGTCAACAGGAAAATTGTAGAGAATAAAAAGACGGTTATTTTGGTTTTTTATCAATTAAAATCGATAAATAAACAATTGAGATATTAGCAAAAAACCATCAATTTTTAAATATTTTATAAATGTTAATAACTTTTGCAATAATAGTGATAAGTGAAATGTAATACACGAACTATATGAAGCCTTTAGGGGTCTTTATAAGTGTGCAAAATTTCAGCACGATCAGTTTATTAGTTTACGAGATATCTTATTTATTTATCACAGAGACTCGATGTTTAAACAATTGAGCTTGCCCAGGCTGCAATCCTACAGATATTTAATAAGGTGGAATAGTTTCCTTGAATGCCGAACTATCGGTTAAGTTTGAAAACCAACTCATTTTCAATGAAATTGTTGTTAAAAAAATCATTTTAAAAAGGGGCTAATTTTTTGCTTATAAACAAATTGAATAACCTTTTTGTCTATCGTTACACACGTTTTTAATACATGGCATTGAAGAGGTGGTAAAAAAACCTTTGATTTAAAAAAAAAATGTTCTCCTGTTAATAGAAACCGAGATAGCAACATTTAAAAAAAAATCATATCTTCATTATTTATAAATATTAAGAGCCGAAATTTTCTTCAATTTTACATGAAGACCTAAACGTTAATATAGGATTTATAGGTTTAATATCTATGCACCTTGAAAAAAGTTACAGCCCTTTACAGTTCAGGTTTCTCGCTCAAGTCTACGATGTAGTGGAGGGGATAACAGATCGTTTTGAAACCAAAACTTCAAATTGGACGCGCTAAATTTTTTTCGATATCTCGGCTTCTAGGCAACGTAGAACCTTAATTTTTTTTTTATTCTGGAGTAACTCGACGAAATATTAACATCTAACCTATTTTCATCGCCGTGGAAAATTGGAAAATCCCGGAAAATTCAATAGATACAATTATCTTTGTGTTTTATATTTTTATAAAATTAATACATTTTTATCGTCCTATAACATCACCGAAAATTCAATACATACAATGATCACAATTTTTTTACAATTTAAATGCTAATTTTTGCAGCAGTCTAAGCATTCGACTGCTTCGCAAATTACCCTCGACTGAATCTTCGACTTGACACTTCGTGACACTTGACATTCCTAGACTTGCTGCAGTTGCTTTGTCCTCCCATGATTATCTGTTAAGATTTTGTCCGGTCCCTCGTACCTATACCTGTCCCTTCTTTGTCCATTTCTCTGTTTAACGGTTTAATTTAATTTAATTTAATTTAACGGATCACCAACATACCAACTAGCTAAACATCTTACCACTTTGCTAAGACCTCATATAGGAAAAACTGACACTTACATCAGAGACTCAACACATTTTATAGAAAAATTGAGAACTATTACCCTCAACGCCACGGATCTGCTCGTGAGTTTTGACGTCGTATCCTTGTTCACATGGGTTCCGGTTAAGGAAACATTAAAGTACATCTCGAAAGTATTCCCAGAAGACATCATGGCCCTCTACGAACATTGTCTCACCACTACATCTACATACTTCCAGTGGAACAATGGGTTTTTGAACAAATCGATGGATTGGCCATGGGGAGCCCATTAAGCCCAGTAGTGGCTAATTTTTTCATGGAAAAATTCGAGGCAAAGGCGATAAAAACTGCAAGTAAAAAGCCAAAACATCAGTACAGGTACGTTGACGATGCATTTGTTATTTGGGAACATGGAGAAGAAAAACTATAAAAATTCCTGCGACATTTGAACATCATAAACCCAAAAATCCAGTTCACAATGGAAAAAGAATGAAAAATTGTATTGCCTTCTTGGACGTTCTCGTCATTAAACAGAAAAATGGAACATTATAGCACACAGTATATAGAAAACCAACACATACGGACAGATACCTGCATAAGAACTCCAACCACCATCCTAGCCAAAAAAAAGGGGAATGATTAAAACCTTAGCTACTAGAGCCACACGCATCTGCCAAGAGGAATATCTTCAGGAAGAGAACAAACTCTTAATAAAGGTGTTACAGAGAAATGGATATACAAAACAAAAGATCAACAGAGCCCTAAGAAAAAGCGAAAAAACTAAATGGAACCACGAGGAGTGGTATACCTACCTTGCATAAAAAGCATCACAGATAGAATAGGGAAAGAGATGAGGACGAAAGGAGTAAAACCGATATTTCGCCCCACCCGAGGAATACAGGAGAGTCTAAGGAGCCCCAAAGACAAGAGGAACCATTTATCAACACCAGGGGTATAGTACATACAGAATCAAGAAGCATTTAGGTACATACAGAATCCCATGTAAATGCGGAAAAGTCTACATTGGCACCACAAAACGATCCATCAACACCAGGATAAAAGAACACAAGAGGAATTGCTGCCTAGGACAAACAGAAAAATCTGCGGTAGCAGAACACATTTTAATGGAGCCTGGAGACCATTAAATCCTGTTTGAGGATACACAGATCTTGGCCAACACTCAACATTACCACACAGGAATACAGAGAGAGGTAATTGAAATTTTCGAACATAAGGACAATTTCAAGATAACCAGTACGTGGACTCCCATACTTAACCGAATGACAATTAAACCATTAAACAGAGAAACGGTCAAAGAAGGGACAGGTATACGAGGGACCGGACAAACATACATCTTAAAACAGATAATCATGGGAGGACAAAGACAAACGCAGCAAGTCTAGGAATGTCAAGTGTCACGAAGTGTCAAATCGAAGATTCAGTCGAAGGTAATTTTTGAAGCAGTCGAACGCTTAGAAAACTACCACATCGCCTCAGAAGATGTTTGCCGCAGAAGCAAATGAAACCTCAGGTTACTTAAACCTTTCTGGACTATGGCCAAATAGCCCGGAAGAACGTTTCACATTTGACTCTGGCCGTGAAAGTCTATGTTCTTGGATAAAATATCATTTGTTATACAATAAAATGTTGTCCAAAACTGGAGCATAGAATGAGCATGGACTATAGAATAGCATCCTTCCTTAACAACCAATTTGGCAAAACGCTTGATTCTGATGTTCAAATGAGTGACTAAATTGTAGATGCGATGACTGCCAGAAAAACTTGTGAAAACCAGCTGAGCAAAGAAGCAGAATAAAATCGTTGGAACTGATGTAAACGACAATTCAAAAACATGACATCCTCCGATATCTTGGACTTTTCTGGATTGACAAGGCGTGACTTAATCATATTTTTAGCTGGTACCTACCAGCTAAAACAAACTATAGCCTACCTTGCTGAGATTTTGGTGGAACACGATAATCTAAGAGTAGGGTTTTAGATACAGAGAAAACTTAAAAATTATTAGTTTCGGTACTTTCGGTGTTTTTTGAGTGTTGATGCTTTTCCCGGGGTCAGTTACTTGATTAAATGTCTCGAAGGGTTATAAATAAAGTCAAAATGTTGATTTTGGGCGAAAAAATTATAGGTAGTAAAAAAATTTAGAGACTCAGAACCTCTTACTTGCTGGTTTTTGAGGGTGCTAAAACGATTTTCGAGGTGAATCTTTCCTGGGGGATTAATACTTGGGTTTAAGTGTCTCAGCGACTCGATGATGATTCGATACCCCCAGAAACGTCTCAAGAGGATCAAAAATCGGACAAAAATGACTAAAATCGCATATTTCATGTTTTTTCCACCTTTTGCACCACTTAAAATTTCACCATAGACTATCTGAAAGGTGATAAAAAATTCCAAAAAACCCCGTTCTTCAATTTTGTGTCGCGAAAAAGGAAAGTGCTGAAAAACCTGTGTGAAAAACACGTTACAAATATTGAAATGGCCGCCATTTTTCGGTGTTGACCTCAAAAATCCTGAAAAAAATCACACATCTGCTCCTTCAAAAGACCAACTGAAAGCCGTAAACCGTGTGGAAAAATATTATGCCCTTTGCCCTTTAATACCAACAACACTAAACAGGTTTAAGGGAGATTGTTTCACAAAGCCAAGGATGCCATAACCTACTCAACAGGTAGTTATTACCTAGTATTATCTACATTATCGCACGTTACTTATCGTGGGAGATCTCTATTAACACAAAGTTGGAGAATTACCACGTAAATCAGTACGTGTACCGAAGTAATAACCGTTTTTACACAGCTTAAACTCCATTTTTTTTTGACTGTTATCTCAACCTACAACATACACAAGTACTTACCAGTCTTCCGTCTCCTCGGGAGTCTCCGTGACGCTCGCTGGCTCCTTCTCCATGTCTCTTGATTAATGCACTCACTTATTAAAAACAATTCAAAATGCAATGAACAATGAACACCTCGGATGAACGTTACGAACGGATTCAAAGTCGTCAAACAACTGGAGACGTCATAACGGTTTTTGTTGTGATTGGTAGTTGCTTGGATCGCACGGAACAGTAAAATAGGACACGACTAGGATTCGCTCGTGTCGCCATCTTTACGAAAATAGATGAAGGTGTGAGGTAAGCGATTTATACCGAAATTCTGAGCATGTCTGTTAACGATCGTATTAAAATATGTAAAGCGTCGTAACGGTCGAAGTGCAATTCAGCACGTAATTAGATATAAGCGTCGTAAAATGGATTTCTGTAGTGCAAACGAGAAGTTTGCTGTATGTGGCGAGTAGATGGCGATACCTTGTTCCAATTTGAACAATTAAAGCTGTCTATTGGTTATAGCCCAGGAGTTGGCAAAATATTTCGTGTCTTCGTTAAAAATACACAGCTTACAAAGTAATGGATCCCTAGGGCCAACCACACTTGATTTTACTGGTGTAATGTGTAATGTATCTACCTGCAGGTATAATAGTACTTATTATTGTACTTTTATCATAATTATCGATATTGATATTGTTGTCATTTAGTCGCTCATTTAATAATTTAAGTAAGTATTGTTTACCAGAGTAAAAGTTAATTGAAGCTATTTATGTACAAATTGAGTTTATATTGCAGTGAATTAGACGAGAACGTTTGTGGTAACCAAATATAAGTGACTTTAAAAATTTTATAAAAACAAGATTCCTAATAGGTCGCAATATTAAGTTGAATAGTATCAGACCACCTAACAGGTCGTACAAGAACATAATTACCAATAGGGAGGCAGAATAGTTCCTATTACTTACTATTTTGTTATTAACAATGAAAATTTTATTTCCTTCAATTTCATTCTTTTCATAAGTATTGTTGTTAATGTAGTTTTTTCCATTTTTTTTATTGTAATTGTTATGGGTTTTGTAATTTTTTTATGGTAGTCCCGATCTTTTGATCGGGACTACCAGTTGACCTCGCATGATTCTCTGACCAGCGCTCTCCGCCCTCTATCTCGAAAACAATGCCAGGTATAAAGAAATGTTAAATAAAAAAGTTGTAGAGAATTTCATTCTCTACAATATCGATAATAAGTGCAAATAGTGTAAAACTCATAGAAAACGAGATATTTGCAAAAAATGTAGAAAAAATCGATTTTAGTGACTTTTGACCCCCGACTTTAAAACTTGCCACCATCCAATTATATGTGAATTTTGAGGAAAGTTTTAGGATGCCAAAATAGAAGTTTTTACGTAGCCTTAATATACTGGGTATGTCGATTTTCCGAGATATTCACCTAATTTAGCCTAAGATGACTGGACTACATTCGTTTCATTCGATATTCAGTTTATGTTTCTTGATAAAATATAGGTATTAGGTATAAAACTGTGTACTATAATAACATTTTGTTTAATTTTTATGAACGAAATACTGTGATATTACATAGTTTTACACTAATAATTTGTCGAGGAATAACTATACGTCTGAAGAGGAATAACGAATAGATAGATTTAAAATTCGTACCATGATTTAGTTCACTACCAGACTACCAGGCGGCGCATACGTCTCCACATTATTAAAGACACTAGATATATAAAGTACCGCAAACTCCGCCATTATCGGGCAAAAATTTGGCGCCAAATTTGAATTGCTAATGTTAATTAAAAATAAATTTTGTACTGTATTGTTAAAAAAAAAAAAGCAAAACTGTATCAACGTGCGTTGATAATTGAAATGCAGATGGTAAGGCAATTAATTAAAACGAGCAAGTATTGTTTTCATTATGGCGGAGTTTGCAGTACCTACTTTATATAAGTATCTAGTGACTTTACACATTATGCCCTTCAAAATACACGGCTTTAACACTTCTCAAATATGTATGTTTTGTGCTATGGTAATACTATTTCATATAGTATTATTAACTATGTAGGGTATTTAGACTCAATAGAGGTATTTTTCTCTATTTCGAGATTGAGACCATGTTCCATAATTGATTTCGATAAATTCCAAAATTGAATCAAATAGATACCTACACATAAACCACTTTGGACACAAAGCGACACTCTTCGAGCGTTCCCTTTAGAAGATGGCTCTCGTCCAATAGATTCCCGATATACCAGATAGGAGCGACAGGTATTTCTATTTTTCTCGATTTCTTCAGCACATAAACAGCTTCTATTTCGATCGCCTTGTCGGGCCCGTAAGATACTATTTTAACGGCATTGTGTTTGGTCGGATCCGAACGTCTATTTTCGCGCATAATTACGGAAGTCTCGGTTACGTGTCGGATAGCTAGCATCGATAGAATTTTGATGGAAATAATTTGTCTTTGTCCGCGTCGGAAACTTTTTGGGTGGAATAGAAACGGGGAGCGTCTAGGCTATTTATTATTAGGCCTTCGGAATACTCCGACTCTAAATATAAAATCTGTAGTGTTGAGAGGTTGTCGGAGCCAGAAATGCATAAATTGATAGTGGGAGATCGTGCCGAATGATCCTAAGATCTTTAAGTGGGACGTATTTGTTGATTTTCCTCTCGATTTTGTAATTAGGAAGGTTTCGAAGATGTATGATTCTTCTTCTTCTTATGACGCCCTCTCCTTTCGAAGGTTGGCGAACACACTGTTCTGGAAACAGCAGCTCGAAAGATTTCAATGGAAGTGCACCCATACCATCTTCTGAGGTCTTTCAACCAGGAGTTCTGACGTCTACCGATAGATCTTTTCCCTTGGATCTTTCCTTCAATTATTATTCTCAGCAGTTCATACTTATTGCCTCTCATAATATGGCCTATGTATGTAGTTTTTCTTTCTTTAATGAGGGCCATTAGTTCTTTCGGCTTCTTCATCCGATTAAGCACTTCCACATTCGTAATTCGTTGGACCCATGAGATGCGGAGCATGCGGCGGTATAAGTACATTTCAAACGCCTCAATTTTCTTTTCAGTTGCAGGGTCCAGGGTCCAGCATTCACATCCGTACAGCAACACACTGAAATAGCATCTAATCATGCGAACCCTGAGCTCCTAGTAAAGGACTAGTAAAAAATCTTTTCATGTTTATGAATGTTTTCCTGGCTTGTTCGATTCTGGAACGGATCTCTTGTTTCGGATCGCACCATGCGTTGACTATGGTACCCAGGTATTTAAAACACGAGACATGTTCGATCATATTGCCGTTAATCATAATTGCTTCAGCAGTGGGTCTCTTGGAGAAGACTAACAGTTTGGTCTTAAATATATTCATGTCTAATCCATGATGCTCACTATATTCAGTTATTCTATTCATCATATTTTGTAGGTCTGATATGTTATCGGCAAGGACTACGGTGTCATCTGCGTATCTTACATTGGTGATACAAACTCCATTTATTTTGATACCTCCCATGTCTTCCGCTAGAGCTTCTTTGAAAATTGCCTCCGAATAGATGTTGAATAGGAGTGGTGACAATATAGAGCCCTGTCTTACGCCTCTTCGGATTGACACAGTGTGTAGTGCGCCGGTATGTATTTTGCAAGTGTGCGGTGGGTGGAACAAGCGCGCGGTCGCCACGGAAACAAAAAAACAAGAGGAGAGAGTTTTTCGGGTTTGAGAAGGGAGTTTTTCGGAGCAGCGGGGAACGGGGTTGTTTTTTGGGCTGGCAGCACGAGGAAGGAGGAGCGGCGCCTGGATGTAGGTGCGAGGTCCTGAGTGCTGTGTAGGGATTGTTTCCTGGTTGGAGACACGAGGGCGACCAAGGGACCTTCTCGACCATTGGCGGGATCACCGAGTGGTGGAGCCGGAGCCTGTGCTACGGAAGGCGCACAGCGGGCAGCGGAGGACCGGAGTCCATGGTGTTCAAGGAGTTGTGAGCGTATCATATTGTGTTAATCGAGACGCGGCCTGTGTTTTTTAATAGAAGTATAGACCAACACTCCTGCGTATTTGTACCCCCCCCCTAAAACTTATTAATTTGGAACTCTCGGACAATGCAGTGTGTCGTTGCCAAAGGGAGACTACTACAAATTGGCGCCCAACGTGGGGCTCGATTGAATGCTTATTCGTTTGAAATTTAGCCTTGGCCAAATACATCAGGAGTGTTGAGTTGAAAGGGGTTGGACATTATTGCGTATCTCCCCGTTATTAAGTTTTTTTTTGCGATTATCGCTTAATAGACAATAATATTAAAAGTGCGGGAATAAAACTATTAAAATGGTGAATCGGAAGAAAAAAATAGATGAGTCACCCGAAAAGGGAGGACAAAATGCTCAATTAACTGATGCGATTGCGATGTTAACCTCATTAATGCAGAACGTTCATACGACTTTGAATAAAAATAACGAAATGATGGAAAAATTTTCTACGGTTGTACAGACAAATATGAGTCAGGTCAGGGAAGAGAATAAGTCAGTATCAGAAATTGTAAATGAACCCTTAGAGAATGATCAGAAAAAGGAGAAGGAGATTAGAATAGATAGGAGTTACATTTCGAATTGGAAGGATCTGGGGGGTAATAACATTCATTTTTCACCTGAGGGGGGTTTACACCCCATGTTGTTTATTAAGAAAATGGAGCGAAGTTTTGAAGATGCCGGTGTGCCCGAGTCAAAGAGAGTTGCGTTTGCTCTTTCTGGTTTGAGGGGTTCGGCTCAGCATTGGGGGCAAATTAAGGAAGATCAATTCAAAAGTTTTGAACATTTTAAAGAAATGTTTCTGGGAAGATATTGGGGTGCTTCTCATGAAAGGGAACTATTCCAGAGAATTAAATTTGGAGTTTATCAGCGGGGATCTATGGCTGATTATTTTCTTAAAGTCACCGGGGAGGCGAAATATTTGTCGTCCATTAATTTGTCGGAACAGGAAATAGTTAAAATGATAATTTCTCATTTTCCAGTGGAAATTAGGCGAGGAATGGTAGTAGCCGGTTTGAGAACAGCCGATGAGGTCGAGGAACATTTACGGGAAATCGACAATGCAAAGCTTGAGGAGCAGAGTGTAGGCAGGTCTCAAAATGCAAATTGGAGGAATGACAGAGTACCACAGGTGCGCAACAGCCAAGGGCTAGCGCCTAGGAGGCAAAATCAAGAAATGAATGATAGGGAGGTAAGAGAGAGAAACGGTCGTAGGGTTGACGAACGGCAGTCTAATACTGGTCCAACTCAGAGAAATTCAGTGGATGAACGTCAGGAACGTATGGCTGGTGAGCAGGTCTCGTCGATCTGTGACGATATGTCTGATTTGCTGCATGAGGAAAATACTGAGGATGTGGTATCGCTCGGAAGTGTACCCATGGTATGGTTTCAAGTTGAAGGTGTAGAGGTTCAAGTATTGATAGATTGTGGTAGTCGGGTTTCCTGTATCTCCCGAAATTTCTTAGATGTGTTGTTGGGACGAAATTCAAAGCTGTTAACTTTAACGGTAAATCAAACAGTATTAAAAGGTGCTTGGGGTGGAAATGAGAAAAAGGTGGTCAAGGAGCAGGTTTACCTGAACTTTAAAACTGATATGGTTCAGTTTGATCACGCTTGTGTAGTTGTTACAGGTTTGTCGCAGGATATTTTATTGGGAGGAGATTGGTTGGATGATTTTGCAGGAATCATAAACCACAAGGATAGAATAATATCAGGATATCATGGGAAGGAATTTAGTTTACCTTTCTTGAAAAAGAGTGAGAGAATGATCGGTGCAAACGTCAGTGAGATTGAGGCTGATGAAGGTTTTCGCGAGGTTGGGCTGAAACAAGAGAGTTGTCACGGAGTGGAAGAATTTCGTGAAATTGTGAGCAAGTCAGAAGCTTTTGATTCTGTGCAGAAGGAGAAATTGTTGAATCTTTTGTGGGAGTTTTGAACCAATTTTTCAAATAAACCGGGTTTGACTAATGCGTACTATCATCGAATTGAGCTCCATGATTATACCCCTTTTTACAAGCGGTCGTATCCAATTCCACACTGTTATAGGAGTGAGGTAAAGCGACAAATTGAGGAAATGATAGAGTGGGGGGTCATCGAGGCGGCATCAACCGAGTTTGTAAGTCCACTCGTTACCGTTGGAAAGAAAGATGGTACCGTTCGGGTATGTTTGGATGCAAGGTTTCTGAATAGACGGATGGTCCAAGATCATGCCACTCCGCCTAATCCTAGTGAGCTTATTCATGAGTTCTCCCAAAACCAGATAATGTCTACCTTGGACTTGACGGCATCGTATTGGCAGATTCCAATTTATCAGGAGGATCAAAAGTATACAGGATTTTCATATGATGGAAGGACTTATGTTTTTAAGGTCTTACCTTTTGGTTTGTCGACATCGGTAGGGAGCTTCGTACGTGGATTATCCCAAATTTTAGGACCCGAGGTTAATGGGTTTGTCATACCTTATGTTGACGATGTGGTAGTGTATTCTTCGAGTGTAGAATTACACCTCGAGCATCTTCAGAAAGTTTTTGAGAGATTTCGAAAGGCTAACTTGACTGTAAAGCTGAAGAAGGGTAGTTTCGATTGTAAGACTATCAAGTTTTTAGGCCATCTGATTACTCCAAAGGGAGTAAGAATGGATCCAGATCGGATTGCCGCGATCCAGGAATTTCCGAGACCTCGAAATTTGAGGGAACTTCGTTCTTTTCTGGGTTTTGTGAATTATGATAGGCGGTTTTGTGAATCGTTTTCAAGCAAGACATTTCTTTTGTCGAGACTTTTAAAAAAAAGCGTTGTTTGGAAGTGGGGGGTTGTTGAAGATGAAGCGTTTGAAGAAATTAAGCGAGGATTTTTGAGGGTTACGATGTTGTGTCACCCATATCCTAATCGTAGGTTTTATATTCAGTCACTTAGCGAATTAGGTGTTCGTGTAATTCATACCTCAGCCTATTATCCACAGGGAAACCCGACAGAAAGAGTGAACCGTGAGATCGGGAGAATTTTAAGGGCTTTCTGTCATGATCAGCATACAAAATGGAGTTACTACCTACCTCAGGTGGAACAATGGATAAATTATGCGATTCATGAAAGCACAGAATTTAGTCCGTGTGAATTACATTTTGGGATAAGTAGAGGGAACCCGCTTTTAGAAATTTGGTCCAGTATCCTGAACTTTTCCAGGTTCCAGAAAGGGGGGAAATTGTTGTATTAGTTACAGAGAACTTGACGCGCAATATGCAAAAACGCCAGGGGAAACATAATAATTCTCGGGCAAAGTTTGATTTATTGGAGGTGGGAGAACAGGTTTTAGTTCGATCACATAAGTTATCATCTGCAGAAAAGAGGGAAATAAAGAAGTTTATTCCTTTGTTTGAGGGACCATTTCTGATCAGAGAACAGAAGGGACCAAACTCCTATGAAGTTATGGATCCTGTTTCTGGTTCTTCTCTGGGGGTTCATAACATTGTTAATCTGCGAAGATATAAGCAACCCACACATTATCTGTAACTCATGTTTAAGTATTTGACGTTCCGCAGATTTCAGTGTGAATTCTTTTGTAAGTTAGTTAAGAAGTTAGTAGTTTGTGTAGAAATATTTAAGGTGGATCCAGTATTGTTAATTTTGGCCACCAAAACTTGATTGTAACTTAGTTAAGAAGTTAGTAGTCTGTGTAGAAATATTCAGGGTGGTTCCAGCATTGTTAGTTTTGGCCACCAAAAACCTGACTGTAACTTAGGTAAGAAATTAGTAGTTAGTGTAGAACCGTCTGGGATCTGTGTTAGTTCCCCAAAAGGACGAGCTTTTTGATTGTTTAGTTAAGGAAAGTCTCTCATTTTGTGAACCTAACAGGGGGGTGATGTAGTGCGCCGGTATGTATTTTGCAAGTGTGCGGTGGGTGGAACAAGCGCGCGGTCGCCACGGGAACAAAAAAACAAGAGGAGAGAGTTTTTCGGGTTTGAGAAGGGAGTTTTTCGGAGCAGCGGGGAACGGGGTTGTTTTTTGGGCTGGCAGCACGAGGAAGGAGGAGCGGCGCCTGGATGTAGGTGCGAGGTCCTGAGTGCTGTGTAGGGATTGTTTCCTGGTTGGAGACACGAGGGCGACCAAGGGACCTTCTCGACCATTGGCGGGATCACCGAGTGGTGGAGCCGGAGCCTGTGCTACGGAAGGCGCACAGCGGGCAGCGGAGGACCGGAGTCCATGGTGTTCAAGGAGTTGTGAGCGTATCATATTGTGTTAATCGAGACGCGGCCTGTGTTTTTTAATAAAAGTATAGACCAACACTCCTGCGTATTTGTACCCCCCCTAAAACTTATTAATTTGGAACTCTCGGACAATGCAGTGTGTCGTTGCCAAAGGGAGACCACTACAAGTGTCAGATGTTCTTCCGTCTATTTTTACTTCGGCAATCTGGTTCCAGTAGAGATTCGCTATCAATGTAATATCTCTTTGGTCAATCCCGGTTGCGGATAATATTTCTATCATCTTTTGATGCTTGACACGGTCGAATGCCTTTCTATAGTCAATAAAGCAAGCGTATACAACTATGTTCATATCTCTGCACCTCTGTGCTAAAACATTTAAGGAGAAGAGGGCTTCTCGAGTGCCCAATCCGTTCTGAAATCCAAATTGAGTGTCGCTTATTTGTTCTTCGCACTTCTTGTAAATTCGAATGTGGATTATTCTCAGAAAGGCTTTAAGGATATGTGGCATTAGACTAATCAAGCGATAGTCGTCGCATTGTGATGCGTTTGTTTTCTTCGGAATCGTTACAAAAGTAGACTTGAGCCAGCTGGGAGGGATCTTTCCCGTTCTGTATATGGTATTAAATAGTTCTAGCATAAGATCCAATCCTTTGCCTTCTTGGCTAGCAATGGTTTTAAGTACATCCATATGTACCCTATCTGCTCCCGTAGCCTTTCTGTTTTTCTGAGTTTTCAACGCGTGTATGACTTCACTCTTTTTGATAGCTGGTCCATCTTCTCAATGTTCGATTACTACCTTGAGAGTCTCGTGTCTGTCATCATCAAAAAGCTCCTCCACATAGCTCTTCCATCTTTTTAGTTTCTCTTCGATACCAGTTATGAGCTATGTTATGAGTTATGATTAACTTATCTATTCTATTTGAGATTTAGATACTTTGAGGGAAGGTGGCGTCTCACAATTTGTAGTAGTTTGCAGTAAATTTGTTCAGTCAGACTTAATCTTAAACCATCCAGTTGTCTTATGGAATCTAAAAATATTTCAAGATTACCTACCTTTGTTTTCTTTCATAAAATAAATTTTTTTCGAAGAGTTCAATTAATAACAACTTTTTTACTATTTATACTAACCTATCAGCTGCTATCTTCTAAACTACGGATGCTCTGAGCAATCTTAGCAGAACCGCGTTTAGCATATAACCAGCAGATATCCAGGTGAGATCCAAGATGTGTGTAGGAAATTAAAGTAAATTATTAGGAAGGAAAGTACGTACAAAATAAATAATTTGACGGGATAAAGGCAAAATTTTTCAAGAGATGACATAGTGGAAATAAGTATATTTGCTAGCGATGAGAGGGGGTACGAGGGGAAATCCGACTTCGGCCACCATTCCCCACAGAGAAGAAAATCACAGCCGACTTCGGCCACGCGATTTTATCAGTAGGATTAGTAAGGATTATGGCTCGTTAGGCCAGGTAGGTGCAATAAAATAAAATTGGGTGGATTTCGGTCACTAATTTCTTTAACTCTAGTATTAAGTTAGTAAAAGTAAAATTGGAAAATAGAGAAATTATTAAATAGCGGCAGGGAGTTCCTTCCGCGGTCAATTCGAAAGTAGGTAAAACCTCTCAGAAAACCAACGAGTTCCTTCCCTACGACCATAATTATTATATGAATTCGCTATCGCTTGTTAAAGGGCAAGGATAAACAATTGAAGTTTAGCAAAACAAATAGGACGAATAATTTTTCTTGAATGTATGTTGCAAATGTAGATATTGTAAAAAGAAACATTTGCTTTCTACACAAAGCCAAGTCATTAACTAGCGGATAATTGGTTAATACTAAAAATTTTCCAATGAACCATCTTTCTCAAAATCATTGCAATTTCATTGGTTTATTGATTCGCTTACAATTTGACAGCAGGGCGCATTTCGGTTACACCGACCCATTGAAACCATAGGCTAAGCCCTAAGCAATTCAGGTAGAACGGTGGCCGAAGTCGGCGTACTTATCAACGTACCATAATCCTCCGCTTACGCTGAAAAAGGTTCGTGGCCGAAATCGGCTGCTCCGGATGAGATATGTACCAGCAATTAGTTGCTATGTTCAATATTGTTCTTGGAAGGTCATCATCGGAAAATGGGGACCAACTCATTTTAGAATGAGTACAAAATAAATGCGTTACACGGAAGCAAAATGTGATAAATCAGCATCGCGAGCATAACGAAATCGTGTTAACTGTAACGAGAGCAAGAGTCGCAGATTGCATCAGACTTCCCGGTTATGAAATCGCAGGAGTACCATTGTTCACCCGCAGGACGCAACTCTCTTTGGTCCTCGTAAATAATAACCGTCATAACACGCTCCTCTGCGTATTAGCATATGTACCGTGGTGTATAACAAGCGGCCAACGCAGCCAACGGACGTAAATAACGGATTAGAAAACGTCGGAGGAAGAACATCGAAACACGCGGCGATCTGGCCCATATATCCCTCTCGAAACCTTCGGATTTCGCACGATTTAGTAGTTATCGCCTTCGAGACGAACCGCCAGATATGTGTTGCCGGTAATTTATGCGCTGACACAATCGCGACCGTACGAGATTATAATGTAAATCACGTAATTGGATGCATGGAGCAACCACTAACTATGCCTGCGCTTTGTGGCGTCTTATCCAGAGTTTGGACCAGTGGCGTTGCTCCCGTGCCTAAAATGGTTTACCTGAGACAAATAGTACACCAAAAATCCCTTCTAAATAACAAAATAATTACAAAATCGGAAATGGAGTCCATCATACCTTACTTCACATACTACCTTCCGAGGAAATTCCCATTTCCTCTTCCTCCGCTGCATTTTCTCTTGTTTTGCATTAATCATAACACAACGTCACAAACAGTACCACGCGACGCTTTTCTACGATTTCCAGACTCACTTCCAGATTTTCATCAGCACCATCTTTATGTCGCCGCAAATATCTCAACGACACTCGGCGTGAAGTTAGCTACAAACTGTACTTTGCGGACGATTTCACTGATTTCCAGACTAACTTTTCCGATTCTCCCGACGAAAACGCAGTGTCGGTCATACCAGCGCCAACTTCACGTCGCTGCAATTAACTTTACGAGACTCGGCGTGAAGTTAGCCACAAACTGTACCTTGCGACAATTTTCGATGATCTTCAGACTCACTTTTCCGATTTTCCCGACGAAGACACCGTTTCGGTCATTTCGGCGCCAACTTCACGTCGCCGGAATTAACTTCACGAGACTCGGCGTGAAGTTAGCCGCAAACTGTACCTTGAGACGATTGTCCATGATCATCTGACTCACCTTTCCGATTCTCCCAAGGAAGACGCAGTGTCGGATAAACCAGCGCCAACTTCACGTCGCTGCAATTAACTTCACGAGACTAGGCGAAAAGTCAGTCACAAACTGTACCTTGCTACGATTTCACTGATTTTCAGACTCACTTTTCCGATCCTCTCAATGAAAACGCAGTGTCGGTCATACCAGCGCCAACTTCACGTCGCTGCAATTGACTTCACGAGACTCGGAGAAAAGTTAGCCACAAGCTGTACCTTGCGACGATTCTCCATGACATTCACACTCATTTTTCCGATTTTTCCGACGAAGACGCCTTGTTGGTCATACCAGCGCCAACTTCACGTCGCTGCAATTAACTTCACGAGACTCGGCGTGAAGTTAGCTACAAACTGTACCCTTGCTACGATTTCACTGATTTTCAGACTCACTTTTCCGATTCTCCCGACGAAAACGCAGTGTCGGTTAAACCAGCGCCAACTTCACTCGCGACAGTTAACATCACGAGAGTCGGCGTGAAGTGAGCCGCAAACTGTACCTTGCGACGATTTTCCATGATCATCGGACTCACTTTTCCGATTTTCCCGAAGAAGACGCCGTTTCGGTCATTTAGGCGCCAACTTCACGTCGCCGCAATTAACTCCACGAGACTCGGCGAAAAGTTAGCCACAAACTGTACCTTGCGACGATTTTCCATGACATTCACACTCATTTTTCCGATTTTCCCGACGAAGACGCCTTGTTGGTCATACCAGCGCCAACTTTACGTCGCTGCAATTAACTTCACGAGACTCGGCGAAAAGTTAGCCACAAACTAC
Organism: Cryptocephalus moraei; assembly: GCA_946251905.1. Lineage (NCBI taxonomy): Eukaryota > Metazoa > Arthropoda > Insecta > Coleoptera > Chrysomelidae > Cryptocephalus > Cryptocephalus moraei. The sequence goes on along the minus strand of OX276465.1, from coordinate 14,310,399 downwards.
CTTGCAACGATTTTCCATGATCTTCAGACTCACTTTTCCGATTCTCTCGATGAAGACGCCGTGTCGGTTATACCAGCGCCAACTTTACGTCACTGCAATTAACTTCACGAGACTCGGCGTGAAGTTAGCTACAAACTGTACCCTTGCTACGATTTCACTGATTTTCAGACTTACTTTTCCGATTCTCCCGACGAAAACGCATTGTCGGTTAAACCAGCGCCAAAAGTTAGCCACAAGCTGTACCTTGCGACGATTTTCCATGACATTCACACTCATTTTTCCGATTTTCCCGACGAAGACGCCTTGTTGGTCATACCAGCGCCAACTTCACGTCGCTGCAATTAACTTCACGAGAGTCGGCGTGAAGTTAGCCGCAAACTGTACCTTGCGACGATTTTCCATGATCATCGGACTCACTTTTCCGATTTTCCCGAAGAAGACGCCGTTTCGGTTATTTAGGCGCCAACTTCACTCGCGGCAGTTAAGTTCACGAGACTCGGCGTGAAGTTAACCACAAACTGTACCTTGCGAAGATTTTTCGTGGTCTTCAGACTCACTTTTCCGATTTTCCCGACGGCAACGCCGTTTCGGACATTTCGGCGCCAACTTCACGTCGCTGAAATTAACTTCATGACACTCGGCGTGAAGTTAGTCGCAAACTGTACCTTGCGAAGATTTTCCGTGGTCTTCAGACTCACTTTTCCGATTTTCCCGACGGAAACGCGGTTTCAGACATTTCGGGGCCAACTTCACGTCGCTGCAATTAACTTCACGAGACTCGGAGAAAAGTTAGCCAAAGCTGTACCTTGCGACGATTTTCCATGATTTTCAGACTCACTTTTCCGATTCTCCCGACGAAACCGCAGTGTCTGTTAAACCAGCGCCAACTTCACTCGCGGCAGTTAACTTCACGAGACTCGGCGTGAAGTTAACCACAAACTGTACCTTGCGACGCTTTCCATGGTCTTCAGACTCACTTTTCCGATTCTTCCGACGAAGACGTAGTGTCTGTTAAACCAGCGCCAACTTCACTCGCGACAGTTAACATCACGAGAGTCGGCGTGAAGTTAGCCGCAAACTGTACCTTGCGACGATTTTCCATGATCTTCAGACCCACTTTTCCGGTTTTCCCGACGAAGACACCGTTTCGGTCGTTTCGGCGCCAACTTCACGTCGCTGCACTTAAATCACGAGACTCGGAGTGAAGTCAGCCACAACCTGTACCTTGCGACGATTTTCCATGATCTTCAGACTCACTTTTCCGATTCTTCCGACGAAGACGCCGTGTCGGTCATACCAGCGTCAACTTCACGTCGCTGGAATTAACTTCACGAGACTCGGCGTGAAGTTAACCACAAACTGTACCTTGCGACGCTTTCCATGGTCTTCAGACTCACTTTTCCGATTCTTCCGACGAAGACGCCGTGTCTGTCATACCGGCGCCAACTTCACGTCGCTGCAATTAACTTCACGAGACTCAGCGTGAAGTTAAAAATACAGTTTAAAAAAATACAGTGAGTCAGAGTGAAACCATTCAAAAATACGTTTAAACTTACCCAGATTTACATTCCCATTCATTTATAAAAACATTTACATAATTTAAATGTAATCTGTAATTGCATTGAACTTCATAGGAAAATAAATAAACTACAAAACCAATTAAACGATCAATCAATCAATCAATCTCTCTTCTTCTCGTACACAGAAAAGTGATTGCCACTCACTTATAGCGGTTGACAGGTACAGTTAAATCAGTGCCCAGTGATCACTTGAACCATAAACACGTTTCCTATCTCAGTAAAAATGCGCAAGTTGTGCTATAAATTGGTGAAGGCGCTGCACTTAACGTAGTTATTTAGAAATGTTACGAAATGAGCGAGAACGATCTTATTCAAAAGTAAATTCTGATAACCTCAGTTCGTTAAGTGTGTACTGAAATTATGTGAAGTTGTAGATGTAACGTTTGATATATTATTGACTAAAATCGATTTTAGCTTATCGTATGTAAGGCAGCATTTTAATATTTTCAGCAGTATACGTTAAAAACTTTTGGAATTGTCGTAAAGCAACAGTAACGTAGGATTTTATAAATAAATATTGATTTATATATTGTATATATACATTTTTAATATAATTTTGGAATATATTTTAAATATTTATGGAAGTTAGAAAAGTTATTTGATGTGTGTTAATTCCTCAATATATTATTAGCTCGACAAAAACAGCACTGTTAAATAAAGAGATATAAAATGCGGAAACCTGATTAGGGAATAATTATATTTTCATTAAAATCAAGGTAGTAGTTAAGGTGGTTTTTGTTCAAACTTCCTCAAATTTAATAAACGAGCGAAAAAAGTGAGTTTTTCAACATTCAGACGTATAGATATTGAAATACTGATTGGACATGATAGAAGAATACACTATTTAACATACGCATCAAATATTAATTAATCCATAAGCGTAATCGCAGGTACTTAAATCGTTCTCTTTAAAACTTACCAACTCCAACAAACATACAATTACTATACTTGTGTAATACATCAGAATAAAATAAAACGCCGATTTCTAAGTCGCCTCGTGACTTATTGTCTCGTTGCAACACGTCCGGTAATTGATTTCGTACACACCATCAATCATACTTAACGGTTGTCGGTCATCGGGGAACACTCTTCGAAACGAACGCCTCGAACCCCAAAAGATGTAGAGTAGTACGATCGTAAAATTTAGTAGTTTCCATAAAATTCCAATTTGGTGGAGTTTACAAATTCAAGAGAAAATTGGGTACCTACACGTAAGTTCTCCAGATTTAAAAAAGGTGCTGATACCACATAGTATATTGCCAAAAAGAGAAAGAGAAAGTACTTTTAAGAAATCAAAATCCGGTGATTGGAGAATATATATTACGTGGAGACGGTTCTATTATTCTAACTATATTAAAAATAGTCTAACGCGAAATGTAAACAGCAGCGCGAAACGTGTTTACCATTTTCGGACGGCGGCTTACCTCAAAGGAACGTCGCTACGCTTAATTGAGCAATAAAAACCGTCTCGAACGTCCCGGCAACATCTTAGTAAAGAAAGAATGATTTATCACCCTCTGAGAGTTTCTAGATAAACATTATGAGGAAAAAGAAGGATCGAGTTCTTTCAAGAAAGGTCTCGAGACATAATGGAGGCCTATATAATGACGGACTTGCGGTCGGAGAGATTAGATTAGACGTGAAGCCGCGACAGAGTAAACAGTGCGAAAAACGGACAAGCGAATGGTACAAATACATTAAGTTAGGTTAAGTGTGTTATATAAATTAATTAGTTTAGTAATAGTGTAAATAAATTAAGTAGTGTGTAGCGTATAATTAAGGAAAGTGTAAATAATATTTAATAATATTCCGAATGAGCGGAAACTAGAAAATAGTCCGATACACGCACGAGGACGACACGATATCAGTTAATAAGAGAGCGAGTTAAGACGTGATCGAAGCCTAACTCATATTTTACGGGTCGACTGTTAATAAATCTCTCGGCTGTCGTTGTATTTTTGCCGGAACAACGTCTTATTTACATCTGCGTTCTCACTTATGCTCATTTTTGAATGCCTCGATGGAGATAAATTGGTGTATTGTATACGGAATTGCAGATATCGAGATAAATGTACATAACACGACGAAATAACTCACACACGATTTCAGGCCATGGATTCCTGAATAGATTTCCTTATTCGCATGTTCTCGAGAAAATTGAAGTTATTATGGGGGCACAATGCACGATGGGGATTGTGGGATTGATTGATATTTATTTTGTTGGGCGAACCTTCGATTATTATTCACGAAAATAGACACGACGTTGAATTCATCCGAGGTGTTTATTTATATTAGCCAATAACGCTTGGAACGTACCTACACGAGTGACTAATCGTTTTAATACAGGTGCATTGTGTTCAAATTAAAGATCAACAGAGAATCTATTAGAGTTTAATTAAATAATAGCCATTGTGGACGTTGCTGTGTTAGTATCTAATATTAATCGATGAGCAGCTTTCAGTAAAGATATTTTCATATAAATCATATTAATTATTATTAATAATTAACAATATTAATTAATCCATGTACCTCTCTAATCTCGGCTTGGTGCTATTCGACCATCCCCTATAAACTATGTCAGCGTTAAGTACAGATTCTTATACTAATTACTTTGGTTATAGCTTGGCCTTTGAGCTTTACAAAAAAAGAAGGTAATTCTTTGCGATTTTTCGAAAAACTGTCCACAATTTCATATTTAAAAAATAAAAAATTAAATTAAATTTTATGAAAAAAGTTTCCTTTCGAAGATGTTATTTTTTTCAAAAATGTGTTTTCACTTTTTCAAATACTCGAAATAATTCCGAAACTACTGAAGTTGGTATATTCAATTCCAGTTATAAATCTTAAATGGGTCTTCTTGATATATCCAGCGAGTTTCAACTCGTTATTCGAATGTTCACTTCCTAACCCCCAAAAAAGGATTGCTATTTTACCGAAAATACCCTATAACTGTGATGTAAAAATTTTAAAATCTTTACCTTTTAAGTTATAAACTATGTATTTAATTTCAAATTCTGTCTTTTCTTGTTCAAAATGTAAAAGAAATATTTCGAAAACAGTCAGAGTTAAGCAATTCAGGGTCGCCTCCACACATGCTGTTAGTTTTACCACAAGATCCAAATTTTCAGAAAAGTAAATGATTTTTTTTCCATATTTCCAAATGCCAAATTTCAAAGAATTTTTCCGATGAAAAATTTGAAATTCAAAAAATGAAATTAAATTGTATGAATTTATCATTAAATTCATGTTTACTGTGTACTTCCAAAAGAGCAAGATCAACTACTTTTAGATTTTCCCTAAAATCGTCAATTTTCAATATTTCGACCGCAAAAAACAATGATAGATTTTTACCCGACAAAACGTTTCCTTCCGAATGAATAAATAAAATTATAAATAAATAGAATAATAAAAAACCTTATGCGTTGAGTACAGTACTCTTATAGTAATTACTTACTTTGGTTATAGCGTAGCCTTTTGGCCGCTACAAAAAAAAACAAGGTAATTCTTTGCGATTTTTCGAAAAACTGTCTACAATTTCATATTTAAAAAATAAAAATATAATTACATTTTCTGAAAAAAGTTTGCTTTCGGAGGTCATTTTTTTCAAAAATATGTTTTACTTTTTCAAAAACTAGTAATAATTCCGAAAATCCTGAAGTTGGGATATTCAATTTCAGTTATATATTTTCAAAGGGTCTTCTTGGCATTTCCAGCGAGTTTCAACTCGTAATTCGAATGTTCACTTCTTAACCCCCAAAAAGGGATTGCTATTTTACCGAAAATGCCCTATAACTGTCAAAACGTTTACCTTTTAAGTTATAAACTATCTGTATTTAAAATTCTGTCCTTTCTTGTTCAAAACGTAAAAGTAATATTTCGAAAACAGTCAGAGTTAAGCAATTCAGCGTCGCCTCAACACATACTGTTAGTTTTACCACGAAATTCAAATTTTCAGAAAAGAAAAAGAATTTTTTTCCAAATATGCCCCACAATTCTATTTTCAAAATGTTGGTCGAGATCTAAATAAGAAGGATTTTTTCCCACACAACGTATTTTTCAATTAAAACCTTAATTTGTTTGATCGAAAATCTACTTTCGCTTTTCCAAAAATATGGCGATTTTTCGGAAATCACCGAAATTCTCAAATTTATCTTTGACTATGTAGTTAACAATAAAGCGTCGCCACTATCTTGCCAGTATAACCACAAAAGTCAAAATTTCACTTATTTTTAAGAATAAGCGAAAGTCGACCCTCTTGCGATTTTTCTAAAAATGCTCCATAATACGATTTTCAAAATTTTGATCTCAAACGAGAATGAAATCTTCCCGATTCCAAATTTGAAAGAATTTTTCCGATGAAAAATTTGAAATTTAAAAATTAAATTAAATTGTATGAATTTATCATTAAATTCATGTTTACTGTGTACTTCCAAAAGAGCAAGATCAACTACTTTTAGATTTTCCCTAAAATCGTCAATTTTCAATATTTCGACCGCAAATAATAATGATAAATTTTTACCCGACAAAATGTCTACTTTCGAATATAAACTATGGAAGCGTTAAGTATAGTATTCTTATACTAATTACAATTACTTTGGTTATAGCGTAGCCTTTTGGACTCTTCAAAAAAAGAAGGTAATTCTTTGCGATTTTTCGAAAAACTATCTACAATTTCATATTTAAAAAATAAAAATATAATTGAATTTTCTGGAAAAATTTTCCTTTAGAAGATGTTATTTTTTTCAAAAATCTGTTTTCACTTTTTCAAAAACTCGAAATAATTCCGAAACTACTGAAGTTGGGATATTCAATTTCAGGTATAACTCTTAAAAGAGTCTTCTTGATATTTCCAGCGAGTTTCAACTCGTAATTCGATTGTTCACTTCTTAACCCTGAAAAAAGGATTGCAATTTTACCGAAAATGCCCTATAACTGTGTTTTCAAAATTCAAAACGTTTACCTTTTTAAGTTATGAACTATGTATTTAAAATTATGTCTTTTCTTGTTCAAAATGTAAAAGTAATATTTCGAAAACAGTCAGAGTTAAGCAATTCAGGGTCGCCTCCACACATACTGTTAGTTCTACCAAGAAATTTAAATTGTCAGAAAAGAAAAAGAAGTTTTTTCCAAATGTGCCCCACAATTCTATTTTGAAAATGTTGGCTGAGATCTAAGTATGAAGGATTTTTCCCACACAACGTATTTTTCAATTAAAACCTTAATTTGTTTGATCGAAAATCTACTTTCGCTTTTTCAAAAATATGGCGATTTTTCGGAAATCACCGAAATTAACAAATTTATCTTCGACTATGTAGTTACCTATAAAGCGTCGCCACTATCTTGCCAGTATAACCAAAAAAGTCAAAAGTTTACTTATTTTTATGAATAAGCGAAAGTCGACCCTCTTGCGATTTTTCTAAAAATGTTTCATAATGCGATTTTCAAAATTTTGATCTCAAACGAGAGAGAAATCTTCCCGATGCCAAATTTGAAAGAATTTTTCCAATGAAAAATTTTAAATTTAAAAATCAAAATAAATTGTATGAATTTATCATTAAATTCATGTTTACTGTGTAGGTACTTCCAAATGAGCAAGATCAACTACTTTTAGATTTTCCTTAAAATAGTCAATTTTCAATATTTCGACCGCAAATAACAATGATAGATTTTTTCCCGACAAAATGTTTCCTTCTGAATAAATAAATAAAATTATAATTAAATAGAATAATGAATAAAGCTTATAAACTATGTCAGCGTTAAATACAGTATTCTTATACTAATTACTTACTTTGGTTATAGCGTAGCCTTTTGGCCTCTACAAAAAAAAACAAGGTAATCCTTTGCGATTTTTCAAAAACTGTCCACAATTTCATATTTAAATAATAAAAATCTAATTAAATTTTCTGGAAAAATTTTCCTTTCGAAGATGTTATTTTTTTCAAAAATCTGTTTTCACTTTTTCAAAAACTCGAAATAATTCCGAAACTACTGAAGTTGGGATATTCAATTTCAGGTATAACTCTTAAAAGAGTCTTCTTGATATTTCCAGCGAGTTTTAACTCGTTATTCGAATGTTCACTTCCTAACCCCCAAAAAAGGATTGCTATTTTACCGAAAATGCGCTATAACTGTGATTTCAAAATTTCAAAACGTTTACCTGTTAAGTTATGAACTAGTTATTTAAAATTCTGTCTTTTCTTGTTCAAAATGTAAAAGTAATATTTCGAAAACAGTCAGAGTTAAGCAATTCAGGGTCGCCTCCACACATACTGTTAGTTTTACCAAGAAATTCAAATTGTCAGAAAAGAAAAAGATGTTTTTTCCAAATATGCCCCACAATTCTATTTTCAAAAACTTAGCCGAGATCTAAATGAGAAGGATTTTTCCCACATAACGTATTTTTCAATTAAAACCTTACTTTTCTTGATAAAAAATCTACTTTCGCTATTTCAAAAATATGGTGATTTTTCGGAAATCACCGAAATTAACAAAGTTATCTTTGACTATGTAGTTACCTATAAAGTTTCGCCACTATGTTGCCAGTATAACCACAAAAGTCAAAAGTTCGCTTATTTTTATGAATAAGCGAAAGTCGACCCTCTTGCGATTTTTCTAAAAATGTTTCATAATGCGATTTTCAAAATTTTGATCTCAAACGAGAAAGAAATCTTCCCGATGCCAAATTTGAAACAATTTTTCCAATGAAAAATTTTAAATTTAAAAACAATTAAATTGTATGAATTTATCATTAAATTCATGTCTACTGTGTACTTCCAAATGAGCAAGATCAACTACTTTTAGATTTTTCCTAAAATCGTCAATTTTCAATGTTTCGACCGCAAATAACAATGATAGATTATTACCCGACAAAATGTTTATTGTCGAATAAATTAATAAAATGATAAATAAATAGAATAATAAATAATGCCTATAAACTATGTAAGCGTTGATTACAGTATTCTTATAGTAATTACTTACTTTGGTTATAGCGTAGCCTTTTGGCCGCTACAAAAAAAAAACAAGGTAATTCTTTGCGATTTTTCGAAAAACTGTCTACAATTTCATACTTAAAAAATAAAAATGTAATGAAATTTTCTGAAAAATTTTCTTTTCCGAGATGTTATTTTTCAAAAATCTGCTTGCACTTTTTTCAAAAACTCGAAATAATTTCGAAACTACTGAAGTTGGGATATTCAATTTCAGTTATAAATCTTAAAAGGGTCTTCTTGATAATTCCAGCGAGTTTCAACTCGTTATTCGAATGTTCACTTCTCAACCCCCAAAAAAGGTTTGCTATTTTACCGAAAATGCCCTATAACTGTGATTTCAAAATTTCAAAACGTTTACCTTTTTAAGTTATGAACTATGTATTTAAAATTCTGTCTTTTCTTGTTCAAAATGTAAAACTAATATTTCGAAAACAGTCAGAGTTAAGCAATTCAGGGTCGCCTCCACAAATACTGTTAGTTTTACCACGAAATTCAAATTTTCAGAAAAGAAAAAGATGTTTTTTCCAAATATGCCCCACAATTCTATTTTCAAAAACTTAGCCGAGATCTAAATGAGAAGGATTTTTCCCACATAACGTATTTTTCAATTAAAACCTTACTTCTCTTGATAAAAAATCTACTTTCGCTATTTCAAAAATATGGTGATTTTTCGGAAATCACCGAAATTAACAAAGTTATCTTTGACTATGTAGTTACCTATAAAGCGTCGCCACTATCTTGCCAGTATAACCAAAAAAGTCAAAAGTTCACTTATTTTTATAAATAAGCGAAAGTCGACCATCTTGCGATTTTTCTAAAAATGTTTCATAATGCGATTTTCAAAATTTTGATCTCAAACGAGAAAGAAATCTTCCCTATGCCAAATTTGAAAGAATTTTTCCGATGAAAAATTTGAAATTTAAAAATTAAATTAAATTGTATGAATTTATCATTAAATTCATGTATACTGTGTGTAGGTACTTCCAAATGAGCAAGATCAACTACTTTTAGATTTTTCCTAAAATCGTCATTTATCAATATTTCGACCGCAAATAATAATGATAGATTTTTACCCGACAAAATGTTTCCTTCCGAATAAATAAATAAAAAATAAATAGAATAATAAATAAACCTTATAAACTATGTAAGCGTTAAGTACAGTATTCTTATAGTAATTACTTACTTTGGTTATAGCGTAGCCTTTTGGCCGCTACAAAAAAAAAAGGTAATCCTTTGCGATTTTTCGAAAAACTGTCTACAATTTCATATTTAAATAATAAAAATATAATTAAATTTTCTGGAAAAATTTTCCTTTCGAAGATGTTATTTTTTTCAAAAATCTGTTTTCGCTTTTTCAAAAACTCGAAATAATTTCGAAACTACTGAAGTTGGGATATTCAATTTCGGTTATAAATCTTAAAAGGGTCTTCTTGATATTTCCAGCGAGTTTCAACTCGTAATTCGAATGTTCACTTCCTAACCCCCAAAAATGGATTGCTATTTTACCGAAAATGCCCTATAACTATGATTTCAAAATTTCAAAACGTTTACCATTTAAGTTATGAACTATGTATTTAAAATTCTGTCTTTTCTTGTTCAAAATGTAAAAGTAATATTTCGAAAACAGTCAGAGTTAAGCAATCCAGGGTCGCCTCCACAAATACTGTTAGTTTTACCACGAAATTCAACTTTTCAGAAAAGAAAAAGATGTTTTTTCCAAATATGCCCCACAATTCTATTTTCAAAAACTTAGCCGAGATCTAAATGAGAAGGATTTTTCCCACATAACGTATTTTTCAATTAAAACCTTAATTTCTTTGATCGAAAATCTACTTTCGCTTTTCCAAAATATGGCGATTTTTCGGAAATCACCGAAATTATCAAATTTATCTTTGACTATGTAGTTACCTATAATGCGTCGCCACTATCTTGCCAGTATAACCACAAAAGTCAAAAGTTCACTTATTTTTGTGAATAAGCGAAAGTCGACCATGTTGCGATTTTTCTCAAAATGCTCCATAATATGATTTTCAAAATTTTGATCCCAAACGAGAAAGATATCTTCCCTATGCCAAATTTGAAAGAATTTTTCCGATGAAAAATTTTGAATTTAAAAATTAAATTAAATGGTATCAATTTATCACTAAATTCGTGTTTACTGTGTACTCCCAAAAGAGCAAGATCAACTACTTTTAAATTTTTCCTAAAATCGTCAATTTTCAATATTTCGACCGCAATTAATAATGATGAATTTTTACCCGACAAAACGTTTACTGTCGAATAAATGAAAAATTGAAAAATTTGGTATTACATTTTAAAATAATCGTTGTAATTCGAAAATAACTGATTTACCAGATAACCTTAATATATCCTGTGAGTCCCTTCTAGAAATTGATAAATTTTCCTAATTCACCATAAAGGCTGGTCATTTTTTTAAAAAAACTGGTGTGTACTATTTTTGGTAGGTCAAAGTGCGAACTTTGGAATTCGGAAATGTCACAGCGGTTCTTTTCAGTTATGTAACCAAATTTGAATCCACCAATTTGAGTACTTTTCAAAACGCAACAATTTTTTGAAAAATACTGATTTTTCAAAAATCCATTAGTGAAGAAAAATTGCCGAAAAGCTCTCCTGGTGCACAACAATTTTCTCATTGAAATCCTTAAAATTCCAACATTAAATATGTCTCGTCATTATCTAATTGGACGTGAAATATGTCGCATTTCTAAAGATATCAAAGCGTTAACCATGAAATAAAGGCCCGGATGAAAAGAAATTTCTCTCGGAGCGGTCTCGACCATTTTTCATTCTAAGCGGGCTAATATATTAAGCAATAAAATAGTTATGAATGTTGACCACTTAAAACAAATCGAATAATTATGCGAAGTCGAATTGATTTAGAGATTACTTGATAACGTCGCCATGCGAGCTAAAGACATATGATGGCAATTAGGAAATATCTTATAATATTAGGTTCCCTTTATATAGATACCCAATCGAACTTTCCGGAATTCGAGTACTGTTTCACGACCACCGTCGTAAAGTTGTGGATACATTAGTGCTACGTTAATAGCGTGCAGTTTGTTTAACAGACGATTTTATGGACTGTACCGTAAAGTTAAGTTGCTGACTGGCCAGTCGAGAGAGTACTGATCGTTTCTCGGTAATGATTTGCGGCCCATTTACATTATAAATAATTCAAATATGTGTGGAAGGTTATTTAACTCATTAACTCAATGGAATCCAATTTAGAAGATTTTAGAGAATAATACTGGTCACACTATAAAACAGCCATGAGTTGAACCGATGGGTTTTTAAATTGAAAGAACATCTATCGATTGGTTTAAGTGGCATCATAATGTCACTAAATTATTCATCCCGAATGGTTTAATAACGATAATAACGATTAATAACGAAATTTTTATTTCATTTAATTTAATAATTTGTAAGTAAATAATTCATGGCATAAACATAAGTGATTGATTTAAGTTTTTACAAATAATTTAAGTATCTACGTTTTTAAAATATTTTATTCCTTTAAGAGGCAATTTTGAAAGTCTTTAATCATCCCTGATTTAAATTTAAGTCAACAAACCACAAATTTTCTGAAGAAATTTGTACTTAGTAACCATACGCATCAATTAATTTATAAACAACAATTAAGTTAAATAACTTATCCAACAGTTATGACTGTCATTATTAATGTCATTTTAGACAAGTAAACTATCAAATAACACACTAGTGTGTTATAATCCATAACTCACTAGTGACTTATGCATTATAACTCCTGTTCATATTTAAAGTAGTATTCTATTTATTTATTTATTTATTGCCGGTGGCAACCAAACAAACAACCAACTTTAACCAAAATGTGAAAAAGTCACTGTCAAGTCATTCTGACATTTATAGGGTACTGAGACGCAAGTAGCTTTGATTTAATCACAATGCTTATTGATTATTATCTCATAAAAAAAAAACGATTTCTTGCACTTGTTGGATAAAACATTGTATGCCACTCGCGTGTTATGTTTCCTAAGTCACGTGACTTATTTTCAACATAACACGCTAGTACCATAATTAACTATTATTAGCAGCATATGATTTATAAACTTTATAATACATTTTAATAAATGACTTCTGAATAAAAGCTTTAAATGAAATTTCTACTTTCAGAGTGGAACATTTCAGGTATGAATATGTTCACTTCTGAAATATTCAACTTTTTTGAAAATTTTATGGATGATGGTCCTGTTGACGGCCACATCTCTTTTTTAGTAAAGTTGATTTTGAAAAAAATGTATCACGATTTAAACGCAACATGTAATCACAAAACAATTAAACATATTGCAAGGAATCAACATAAATTCCATTTGGATAAAATTAATTTTGTTTCGTAATGAATAAAAGTTTAAATTTTCTAGTTTCTAAAATTTGCTCCCTTTTCACCATTATTATTGCTACGCCTATGGACATCTGTTTTGTTGCCTATCATATCAATGGCGGCCATATTTGCTGCTTTCTCAGATAGAAAGGATTTATTACAGAAACATATTGAACAATATAATTTATCAAAAATTTTGAAACTTAATTTCTTGCTAAATTCTTATTTATGTCAATTTCTGCAAACTCCATTAAAGTTTTCGTTCAACACCTTGCAGGGCTTAATACCCAAATCCGCTATAACAAACTTCTAACGAATTCCTAAACGATTTCCAAAAAGCTTTTTCGCGGGTCTGAGAACATTTTTTTTATCAAATTTCAACGAAAAGAGCAACAGGGAGTCATTAGAAAAGGACAAGAATGCGCATTTTTGAGAATATGTAGTATTGACATTTTGGCATTGGATAAAGCAGAGAAAACTAAAAAAAAAACATAAATGTCATTTGTTCATATTTAAAAAGGAATATTCGTAATTTTTTCTAAATATCGGCAACTTTTTCCATAATGTATAATAGGAGGCTAGTGATTAATAACTTTTAATACCTTCAGGTAATTGTGCAAGGTTGAGGTTAAATCGACAAATTGAGCAAAACAGATAAGTACCTACTGCTTTAAAAATATAATGTTAAAATGTCAAACTGATTTCAAGTAGGTATACATACTTTTATTGTTTAAAAAAACCCCATGGCATGTCAGGCTGAAAAGTAGATTTATGGGTAGGATATAGAGTAATATAACAGACATGATATGTCAAAAAATATATACGAAGTGTTAAAAAAATACAAGCGTCAAAATTTCTAAATTTTTGCAAATATTTTTTTATGTACATTTCTCAAAGATATGTTTTATGAAAAAGTCGTTCGCCTCTATATGGGCAGCAAAAAACCTAGGTTCGCCTCTATAAGATCAACAAAAAACCTAAGTAACATTTTTCTCTCAGACGCGAAATTAAAGTTTTTTTTTAAAATAACTAGCCGCCATTTTGAAACCGCTGGACCAATTTGGCCCATTAACGAACTCGACCAAGATTTTCGGCAAACTGATTTTTGTACCAAATTTCGTTGTGATTCTTGAAGAAATGCGACCTGTAGCTTGCCGACAAATTTCGTTATATCCGAGATATATATAAACTTTGGAGAAATGATTAAGTGTGATCTCTAGATACCAAAAAACTGAAAACCGCATTTTAATTCCCTTTTTTCGACTTCGTTAACGAATGTAATACTAGATAAATCTACCAAAAAAATTAATGTCCCCAAAATGGAGACTTTTTGAGAGAAAAAAGTGGAATGGACAATTTGAGAGTAAGCCTGTGTTAAAGGGTGGCAAAACAAAGTGAACATGACTAAAGGGTCAAAATACACAAAAAAGGACAAAAATAACAAAACGGTGTACTATTTACAAAAGTCCCCAAGGGCCTGGTGGGGTAGTTGGTACAGAGCTCGCTTCATGAAAATCATCTCTCCTCACAAAAGGCAGCAGGCGGGCACGAAAGTAGACGGACAGCGTTACAGGAAGCAGGATCCATGATTTCTCATTCTGACTGATGCATGACCCCGTATTTATTCAAAACAATAATGTTTATTATTTAACGTGTACCGCTTGGTATAATTAAATGTACCTGCCTCGCCGGAAGGTTCTTTTGTGAGGTCAGGCCATGTTGATTTGGGTTACTGCTGATCATGTTTGGCCTAGTCCCACTTTGAGACGTCGACAATGTTATTCACATTGAACATGTTTTTGTAAAAAAATTGTGTAGGCCGGTTTGACAGTTGGAAAAGGTAGTTTGAGTTGTTACAAGAAGACTCTCATCTAGAGATTCATCAATTTTTTAGTGGAACCATTATCAAATAAACAATTAAAGTGCCAAAATCACTCTTTTATTTATAACTCCAAATGGCTTAGATTTAGACGTTTGCGGTCAACAGTGAACTTTTAGAGAAGACAATTATCTTTATAATGAGACGTTCCAAATTCAAATTGCTCTATAAATAAAACAGTTGTTGCAAAAAAGGGGACAAAATGGCTATTTTTAAATATTGTTAATAACTTTTTAATTAGTTGTTCGAATTAATTGAAATGTTTATAATTTGTGAGTTGTAATGTACTCTATAAGTATGCAAAAGATGGGCTCAATCGGTCTACCAGTTTTTGCAAAATTCTAATTGTTTATCCCGTTTCTTGAAAAAATCAACAATTCCTAAGTCCTGTCCAGTCGATTTTTCTAAATGGATCTTAACAAACTTGGGCTCATCCTCTTCGTAAAGACTTATATTAACGTTCTATTTAAAAAAACAATAAATTTTTTAATGTTTATTTGTAAAAAAGGCTTAACAAAAGTATAGGTTTTTAAGGTTATAAACATTTACAATAACTTGGTTTGTTTTTGTTCAAACTTTATGGCAATAATTTATTCGAAAAGCTGATTCAAAAATACGCAATTAAAAAGAAAAAGAAAAGCCCCACAAGCTTTGTGAGCCAAGATAGCTCTTTTTTTAAAAAAATTCACTGTCGCTACAATAAATAATATTAAAGGCTGAAAATAACAAGGTTTTTAGAAGAAGAGTTGAAGTTTCCAATGGCACTTTCAGATTTGAAAAAAACCGAACATTGTTTAACGAAGAGCATTATAAACAAAGAGTAATTGCGCGTTGATTACTTTCCTGCTCGGAGTCCACGGAGTGGGGGAAACCGACTGGACGCTTGGCACAGCTATCCTGAAAAGTCAGCTCGCGGCTTCATATCCGACCGCTCAAAAAAAAAGACTTTATCTCGGGTTCTACGTGACCAAAATTGCTCATTCTTTTTTTAAACTAGGATACAATGAAGAAATATGTATAAGAGAAGTATGTTAATTGTTATTATTTGGTCAGGTACAACCCGAGATAAAGTCTTTTTTTCGAGCGGTCCGATTTGAAGCCGCGCGCTCACTTTTCAGGAGAGCTGTGTCAAGCGCCCAGTCGGCTTCCCCCACTCCGTGGACTCCGAGCAGGAAAGTAATCAACGCGCAATTACTCTTTGTTTATAATGCTCTTCGTTAAACAATGTTCGGTTTTTTTCAAATCTGAAAGTGCTATTGGAAACTTCAACTCTTCTTCTAAAAACCTTGTTATTTTCAGCCTTTAATATTAATTATTGTAGCGACGGTGAATTTTTTTAAAAAAAGAGCTATCTCGGCTCACAACCGTTGTGGGGCTTTTTTTTCTTTTTAATTGCGTATTTTTGAATCAGCTTTTCGAATAAATCATTGCCATAAAGTTTGAAGAAAATCCAACCAAGTTATTGTAAATGTTTATAAGCTTAAAGACCTATACTTTTTGTTAAGCCTTTTTTTATAAATAAACATTAAAAAACTTATTGTTTTTTTACATAGAACGTTAATATAAGTCTTTACGAAGAGGATGAGCCCAAGTTTGTTAAGATCCATTTAGAAAAATCGACTGGACAGGACTTAGAAATTGTTGATTTTTTGAAGAAACGGGATAAACAATTAGAATTTTGCAAAAACTGGTCCACCGATCGAGCCCATCTTTTGCATACTTATATAGTACATTACAACTCACAAATTATAAACATTTCAATTAATTCGAACAACTAATTAAACAGTTATTAACAATATTTAAAAATAGCAATTTTGTCCCCTTTTTTGCAACAACTGTTTTATTTATAGAGCAATTTGAATTTGGAACGTCTCATTATAAAGATAATTGTCTTCTCTAAAAGTTCACTGTTGACCGCAAACGTCTAAATCTAAGCCATTTGGAGTTATAAATAAAAGAGTGATTTTGGCACTTTAATTGTTTATTTGATAATGGTTCCACTAAAAAATTGATGAATCTCTAGATGAGAGGCTTCTTGTAATAACTCAAACTGTCAAACCCGTCTACACAGTTTTTTACAAAAAAAATCTAATTTTATTTGCCTAAAGCTACACATGGGCACATATACTACAAGGGTGTAGTATCTTTTTTCGGAGCCAAATTGATCATAGTTTTATCTAGTGCATCTAGATATGTGGCGCCATCGTTTTACGGAATATTCCGTGATATTTCAGGGGTACTACTAGTACCGCGAATATATTATATCGATATGATCGTCTAGATCTAGAAGGTCTACTGCGTTTTTCATGCATTTTTTTGGTGTTGTCTGTACCGTTGCACTTCGGTCTAATTAAAAGTCGAACAGCTACCTCAAACTCACTGTTACCTTGTGTTTTTTCCTCCTCTGATCCGAGTAGCCGCATAGAAAAAAAATTCATTAAAATCGATAAAAAACCGACCGTTAAAAAAGCAAATAGACCTAATTGGACATTTCATCATATTCTCGACTTGATGAACAATTTAGATCCCAATCTCCCGACGTTGGCATAAATTATCGTTACGAGGCGCCCTCAGCATATTTCCACCCTGAAAACGGTTCTTTCTCTTTCTCTTTCTCCTTTGGAGAGCATTTCGTTTCGTTCGCCATCAATCAGGCCGTGGCACGGGAGAACGGACGCGCCTCGGAGCCGCTGTCAGGAGGCCTTAAATGGCGTTACCACACAGGCCGCCCAATAATCCTAAATCTCTTCTTCGCCGAGGAGAAATTACACGTCCGATATTTCGCGAAATTGCGGCGTGTAAAATTCGAGGAGTCGCCGAAGGAATGCCGATGTCGCGGGGATTTAAGACGCGAATAAAATTATATGGGCGTCGGGGACGACCACGACGACGACGTACGAGGAGGAATTCGAAACATCCGAGAGGGTTTTATGGGACATTGGCGCGTTTCAGATTCCAAAAACGAAAATTTTGAATTCCGCTTATGTTCCTCTTACTGTATGTGTTACCGTAAAAACCCGAATTTCCTAGGAAAAACTAGTTTTAACTATTGCTCACAGTCAATTCTAGATTTAACTAGTTAGAACTAGAGTTAACAAATATTTCAAGTTAATACTAGCTTTAACTAAATAGTTAAAACTAGTTTTTACTAAACCTGTCAGTAGAATCTGTGTAACCAATAAACATTTTATTTTGAACGAAATCTTATGGGTTCACCTATACCAAAAATAATTTAACATATAGGAAGGCTCGCGAGAAATGAATTTTATGACCTTCTCCTCTTCTTCGAGGTACTTAATCTTTAGATTTATTACCAGGCTATTAGCACCATCATTTTGGCAGTCAGGACACGACCCAACAATGGGCAGTACCTCATTTACCTTTTTCTCCGAGAGCTGCTCGAAATTCGGCGGCAAAATACCTACAATAAAAGCATTAAGACACAATAGACCCTTAACTTCTTGCGATAAGCCGGTGTGTCATAAAATTCATTTATCGCGAGCCTTCCTATACATACGTCATGTAATAATACTTTCAATAGTACGTAAATTATTAAAAAATCCATGAGATGAGTTACGTAAATGGGTGCGTTGGGTAATCGAACCGATAGGAAAGAAAATCAAACGTAAAACAACACAAAAACAGTTAACAAACTTCGCGTAAATCATTTATAATAGTTTACTCGTACTTTACATCCTTAAGTTAGCCCCAGATAGTAGGAACATGTTTCCTACTTGTTCTTAGATGGCTGACTATCATGACATTTAGAATTGCACAGTATTCCCGTCTTTTTACAAAAGCATCTATTAGTGTTGCAAGTCTTCTTGCAGACGCAACGTGCAAACCCTTGGCCTCCTCCTAAAGCAGCATGTCTAGCAGCAGTTCTCAAGGATAGATTAGCTTCCGGAACTTCTTCAAAGTTTCAGAATTTTTCTCTTGAAATGTCAAATTCTGATCCGGAAAAAATAATTAGTATAAAATATCTACAAAACATAAAATTTTATTACGTTTTTAAAAAATATTTTTACAATAAGTTTAGGGTGATTGTAATAATAATTCTCCCTGATTTGAAAACTAAAATATATGTATAATATACCTGCAGTACAATTTCTCTAGTATCCCATATCTAGTGCCAACTTTGTATAAACCATCTTCTTTTTTTTTAAGTACAACACCTATGATGTTCCTTAGATCGACCTGTGGACATCCGGTATCGGGATTACTATATATTCCCAGACAGCACAAGACGTCTTAAAGACGTCTTGTAAAGGTCTTATTGTGGTCTAGACGTCTGAAGATCTAAAAGAGGGGTCTTTAAGATGTACTGTTTTGAACGTCTTTAAGATGTCTTGTTTTGGACGTCTTTAAGACGTCTGATTGAAGTCTGGATATTTGTTGACCAATAAAATTCCTCTTTATACGTCCGCATATGGACGTATATTAAAAACGTCTTAATTTGGCAGGTCATCATAAATAAAGACACCCTTTTCAAACAATTTTTGGACTGTCTAATTAGGAAGTCTTTAAGGCGGTATTATATGTTTGCAGATTTAATAATAATAAATTCATTTTGGCCTAGGCTGACAATGCGCCCTAAACACGTCTTAATGACGTCTTACATACAGCTTGCAAGATATCTTAAAGACGTCTTATACAGAGGTTGCAAGACATCCTAAAGACGTCTTATATAGAGCTTGTAAGACATCTTAAAGACGTCTTACTTACAGCTTGTAAGACGTCTTAAAGACGTCGTTAAGACGTCCTTTTTTGTAACAAATGACGTGTAAAAGACGTATTCAAGACGTCTAGGAGACGTTTACGGACATCTTACAGACGTCTTGCTCAGCTATAATGGGACGTCTGTAAGACGTCTTAAAGACACCTTTTTGCTGTCTGGGTTGCCACCCCTTTCCGCGGGTGGATGAAGAGCGTCGGAAATTAATTTCATTTTTTTAGCCTGTTTTTTCCTCTTCAACACCAGACAGAGCTTTACTATTCTGCTGATAAAAAATGTTTTGAAGGTCTTCTTCATGACGTACGTTTTGAACAACTTCCGTAAAGACGATGTCGCAAGTCCTACTCTGGGTTCAATACCAAACATCGCTCGTCATGGCGACTGTTTTATGTCACAATGCAGGGCTCTAGTTTTTCATAAACTGGACAAGTGGAAGGCCTTTGGACCAGTGTGTGGTATCATTATCCTGCATCCAGGCAGCTAACATTTTTTCTATATCGTGGTTGGCACGCTCTACACACCCTTGGCTTTGGCTATGCCGACTTTACTTCGGGCCAATATGTCATTACCTCATTAATCACTGCATTAACGAACTCTCTGCCTCTATCTGAGTGTAAAATACGCGGAGCACCAAAAGTCAAAAATGCAAAGTAATTTCTTCGGCCCTTTTGCTTTGCAATGATCTTAACAAAACAAATTTTGTCCATCCAATGATCTTGGTACACCTTGGTACTTCGGAACCTCTCATTGGTGAAACGTTAAGTACCGAAAAAGCCGGGCCAATGAGAGGTCCGAATTGGTCAACCGACAAATCGGAGAAACGGAGGACGACGACGAAGTAAAGACATTATTGAAGCAGCATTCGCAAAGATGAGATTATTCAGAAAGCAGTCAGACAGAAGTCATAGTCAAAACGTCCTTCTGCCTTAAAAGTTCATTTTGTTAAAGTCTTGCTGTGTTATCTGGTAAAGAGGAGTAAATTGATTTTATTTTTTATGACAACTTAGTTTTAATGTAATTATTTCATATCAGTTCTCTTGATCAAGTATAAATTGAGTTAATTTCGTCAGATTTTTGTAATATAAAAGAACAATTTACTAAAATTGAACCGTCTGTTACAAGTATGAACGTCATAAACAAAGGTACCTACAGGGTGTGATTAAAATTATAACAATATTGGTATGTAGTATTCTCAAAACGTCAGGTTAGGCAATTAGTTTGGAGACCTAACTCACCAAGCAATAAGTGATAAGATAACTAAATTTTCCCTTTTCCTTTTAAAAGAAAAATCAATTTTAATTGGACCGTCAGTTATCCTTATGAACGTCATGAGTAGGTACAGGTACCTACTGTAGGTACAGTGTGATCAAAATTTTTATAATACACAAGACGTCAGGAAATACCCGCCATGATTTAAGTAAGGTGATTAGGGGTGATTCTCCTAACTCACCACACAATAAGTAATAACGAAATGTTCCCGTTTCCCTTAACAGAAAAATTGGCTTTAATTGAACCTCCCGTTATACCTATGAACGTCATAAGGAAAGGTACCTACGGTAGGTACAGTGTGATCAAAATTATTACAATATTATTGTGTGTTGTTTTCAAAACGTGAGAAAACGCCAATTGAGGTTTATTAAGATGACTAGTTTAGTGACTTAACTCACCAAACAATAAGTAATAACGAAATTTTTCCATATTACTTTTAGAAGACCATTCTTCTCTCTCTCTATCGTTCTGTAATTTTCCCTATCGGATTATCGAAATATAAGGAACGTTCCCTGTACGGGCCCGAACCGCCACGCAATAATACGTACCGGTAAGTAATTTGTCGTTATATCCCGGAGAGAATTGTACTCTGTATTTATTGTAATGGCGCTCTCGCATTACCAGCGCCTGAGAAAACATCGAGACAAGCCGAAAGTGTTGAAATTTATTACAATCGGCTCGGCGCAATTTTAATATGTTTAAAGCGGTGATATAACTCACAATAACTGCTGCACGTTGTAATTGGCACTGTTCGAATCAATCGAGGATTTCTAGATGTTTCCCGTATCTTAAAACTAGTATACTCTTTTTCCCAACAAGATAGACGCATAGTAATGAGCTGACCGTCAAGGTAACAATATCATTTAGGATAACGGAGTACTGATAATTACTTCCGTATTTTTCGTAGAAATAAGGTTATTTAGGAGTGGGGTAACAACGGGAGTAAAGGTTAATGGAATACCCATTAACAATATCCGGTATGCAGACGACGCCATACTTATTCCCGGAACAACAGAAGATTTACAGAGCTTGGTTGATCAAGTAGTGACGAGTAGTGAGGAAAGCGGACTTACCTTAAGTATCAAAAAGACCAAATTCATTACCATTAAAAAATCAGTTCATGGATCAAAGGAGAGCTAGTAGAGAAAGTCAGAAAGTACAAATACTTAGGAACAATTTGCAATGAAGATAATGAGTACACTGAAGAAATTAAATCAAGAACTGGACAAGCCAGAACCATACTTAACAAAATAAGAGATGTGATATGAAGTAGAGATCTTAACCTACACGTCAGAATAATGAGATGCTATGTTTTCTCGGTGTTGTTATATGTGATGGAATCCTGGACGTTGAAGAAAATTATAAGTGATATATAAAATAAGGAAACTGCAATATCTTGGCCACGTGATGGGAAAGAGAAGCGTAGGAAGAAGACTCATTTCCTGGTTAAATAATCTGAGAAAATGGTACAACCGTAGTTCCATTGAGTTGTTTAGAGCTGCAGCATCAAAAGTGAGAATAGCTATGATGACAGCTAACCTTCTAAGAGGAGATGGCACTTGAAGAAGATATACTCCCTTCTAAAATGCAAGGATATACTCCACACACTTCTTTTATGCCGTACAAAAACCCACCTTCGTTTTACGTGAAAAGTGCCTCGTTTCCTCGCTCTCGTACCTACTCACGACCTCCTAATCGTAAAATCACTTAAATAAACCTTAATGCAACGTAAATGCCGCGTAAAATTAGCATAAAGCGGACGTATCACCGCGGGCGACAACAAAAATCTCTGTGTAGTTTCGTGTCTCTCGGTCGAGGAAAAAATAAAGGAAAACGAGGAAATCTCTCGAAACGTCGACAGCGTTAATCCAGACAGAGAACGTGAAAGTTAGAAAAAGCGCGTGCGGAATACACAACCGCGGAATAATTTGTACGAGCTCTGATATAAATCTACTCGCTTTCGACGTGGGCAGAAGAGGGTGATGGGACGGATGTGCGACATCGTCACGATTCAGTTCAAATTTCAGGGAAATTTAGCGATATTTCCATCATTTTCTTGCTTATTGTGGAAAATAATGAACATGGAGACAGTTACATAATTCTTCATACCTAGAAAAATTACCCATGCAACTAAATGAAATTTACGAAACAATTGTAAGAGAATCTGTGAAATTGGAATTTGTAGCTCAGCCCGGATTTGAACCCGGGTCTCCCAATTTCGCGTCAGGTATTCTTACCACTAAACTACGGGTTTAAATCCCGGCTGAGCTACAAACTCCATTTTCACAGATTCTCTTATGTTTATTTCATATACCTACACCTTTACATTGAATTAATTTCGAGAATATATTCCATCTAAATGAAATTTAATTCTTCAGCAATTTTGACGTGATAATGTTTTATACATATCCCAGAAAACATTGCAACGTTACGCCAGACCTATGCGTGGAAGCGAGAGCGAGACTATCTCTTTTCCACTACAGCGTCCGAGTGAAAGAGAAACCGGCACCACACATCCAATGTGAGCCATGCGGGAGTGAGGACAAGCAATAGATCCGCTTCTGACGCATCTATCTCCCTTCCACTCT
Organism: Cryptocephalus moraei; assembly: GCA_946251905.1. Lineage (NCBI taxonomy): Eukaryota > Metazoa > Arthropoda > Insecta > Coleoptera > Chrysomelidae > Cryptocephalus > Cryptocephalus moraei. The sequence goes on along the minus strand of OX276465.1, from coordinate 14,286,978 downwards.
ATCGTCTGAAAGAGAGACGGCGGCAGCACACAGACGTTAATATTTGCTGTGCATACCATTGCTTATTATTATTACTGTTACAGTAACAATTGTGGGAATAAGATAATTAATTCTTGCATTCTAAAAGTTTGATTAGCTATATAATCTCATATATTTGTTCTTGGACCATTGAAACAAAGTATCATCGGTCAATTAATGCAGTAATAATAGGTTATTTTACCATTTTTCAGTTTTTGGAAATGTTTCCAAAATTTTATCCAAGATTTTTTCAAGCTGTAATATCTATTTCACTGTCCAATATGTGGAATAAATTACTACAACATATTTGGCAAAACCTTCTCTAAAGGGCACTTTACTCTTGTCATTTCTCATCACTCACTGTCATCATTTTACATTTTCTTAGGACATATTTGCATGTATGTTTTCCGTTTTTTAGTACACAATTATCATAATTACTCCAGTATAGTATTTTACTGCGTACGTTTCAAGCAAATATCTTAATCCACTGCAGAGATATCACCGCAAACACAAATTTAAACAGTAAATATGCACAAGCAAGGAAATTTAAATTTTTACTATAACACATTTGCACGTTTTGCATACTTGACTTAGTTAAATCGCTTAGATACATATAAATGTAGTCAATGCTAAGTGGTTCTCAATGCGATCGCATTCCGAATTCATTAATGACCGCCGATCTAATCACGAAAACATTCAGAAGATTAAATATCCTTTTTGGCGATTTGTATAATAACTGTCATTAAAATATTGCCGATTCGGTCGGCAAGTTAATGGAACACTTGTTCTAGTAGTCCCTGAGTAACCACTAAAGTGTTTTTTATACGTACGTACATTATATTAGTAACGCGATTATTTTCATATTTTCATAAAAATGACATGGCCAGTAATGCGAAGTGGATATATTGGTACAAACTTTCCGTACGTATCTAGATCTAGTGTAGGTAATCTAGAAAACTGCACAGATTAGATCCTTATTAAATAGTAAGTGTTCTTTAAGAAAAAATAACTGCGCTGCATTATAACGATCCCACGTTCTATAATAACTATAGTTGACGGAAGTGGAATCTATTCAGTACCTGAGCTGTACTAGGATATAGATCATCCTGGATATGCTTGAATTTGGTCATTTCATGAACTGTACTTATAGAACTTTGACAGTGCTATATAATCTGAATCCATCAGTTATCGAATGTGCTAGATCCTATCTTGTAGTACAGTTAGAATCTTGTTATTCTAGAATATCCCAGCAGAAGCAACTAGGCACTAGTTAGTAGCTAGAGTGTGCTGGAATGTATTCATTTGTATCAACAATATGTGTCCTTTAATAAAATAACTGCGCTGCATTATAACGGTCCCATGTTCTACAATAACTATAGTTGAAGGATGTGGAATCTATTCAGTACCTAAGCTGTACTAGGATATAGATCAGCCTAGATATGCTTGAATCTGGTCATTTCATGAACTCTACTATAGAACTTTAACAGTACTATATAATCTGAACTCCATCAGTTATCGAATGTGCTAGATCCTATCTTGTTGTACAGTTAGAATATTGTTATTCTAGAATATTACAGCAGAAGGAGCTAGGCACTAGTTAGTTGCTAGGGTGTGCTGGATTGTATTCATTTTTATCAGCAATATGTGTCCTTTAAGAAAATAACTGCGCTGCATTATAACGGTCCCATGTTCTATAATAACTATAGTTGAAGGAAGTGGAATCTATTCAGTACCTGAGCTGTACTAAGACATAGATCAGCCTAGATATGCTTGAATCTGGTCATTTCATGAACAGTACTATAGAACTTTAACAGTACTATATAATCTGAACTCCATCAGTTATCGAATGTGCTAGATCCTATCTTATAGTACAGTTAGAATCTTGTTATTCTAGAATATCGCAGCAGAAGGGACTAGGTACTAGTTAGTAGCTAGGGTGTGCTGGATTGTATTCAATTGTAACAGCAATATGTGTTCTTTAAGAAAATAACTGCGAGGCATTATAAAGGTACCTTGTTATATAATAACTATAGTTGAAGGAAGTGGGACCTATTCAGTACCTGAGCTGTACTAGGATATAGATCATTCTGGATATGCTTGAATCTGGTCATTTCATGAACGGTACTATAGAACTCTTACAGTACTATATAATCTGAACTCCATCAGTTATCGAATGTGCTAGATCCTATCTTATAGTACAGTTAGAATCTTGTTATTCTAGAATATCGCAGCAGAAGCAACTAGGCACTAGTTAGTAGCTAGAGTGTGCTGGAATGTATTCATTTGTATCAGCAATATGTGTTTTTTAAGAAAATAACTGCGCTGCATTGTAACCTTGTTCTATAATAACTGTAGTTGAAGGAAGTGGAATCTATTCAGTACCTGAGCTGTACTAGGATATAGATCATCCTGGATATGCTTGAATCTGGTCATTTCATGAACGGTACTATACAACTTTAACAGTAATATATAATCAGTAATCATGGGCGCCGCTACATAAGGGCAAGGGGGGGCGGTTGCCCCCCCCTGGATTTTACCGTTTTCTTGGTTTTACGAATCTAAAAGCAATGGATGTTAAAAGCAATGGATGTTAAAAGCTCAGAAGGGATCATTCCTTGCACAACCATCGTTGTGCAAGATCCACCAGGTTCTTTAGGTGAGGGGAGTTCATAGTATTCATCCCCTAAATAATTATCTCCTATTAGTAAAGAATGGTGACTGGTGAGAAATATCTTCATTTTAATTTAATGCAAATTTTTTATTAAAAAAATATTATGCCCCCCCCTGACTTAAATTATGCCCCCCCCTGACTTATTTCTTAGCGGCGCCCATGTCAGTAATAACAGTAATATATAATCTGAACTCCATCAGTTATCGAATGTGCTACATCCAATCTTGTAGTACAGTTAGGATCTTGTTATTCTACAATAACCCAGCAGAAGCAACTAGGCACTAGTTAGTAGCTAGAATGCGCTGGAATGTATTCATTTGTATCAGCAATATGTGTCCTTTAAGTAAATAACTGCGCTGCATTGTAACGATCCCATGTTCTAAAATAACTATAGTTGAAGGAAGTGGAATCTATTCATTACCTGAGCTGTACTAGAATATATATCAGCCTAGATATGCTTGAATCTCGTCATTTCATGAACGGTACTATAGAACTTTATCAGTACTATATAATCTGAACTCCATCAGTTATCGAATGTGCTAGATCCTATCTTGTATTACAGTTAGAATCTTGTTATTCTAAAATATCCCAGCAGAAGGAACTAGGCACTAGTAAGTAGCTAGACTGTGCTGGAATGTATTCATTTGTATCAGCAATATGTGGTCTTTAAGAAAATAACTGCGCTGCATTATAACGGTACCTTGTTATATAATAACTATAGTTGAAAGAAGTGGAACCGATTCAGTACCAGAGCTGTACTAGGATATAGATCAGCCTAGATATGCTTGAATCTGGTCATTTCATGAACGGTACTATAGAATGTGAAAGATCCTATCTTATAGTACAGTTAGAATCTTGTTTTTCTAGAATATTCCAGCAGAAAGAACTAGGTACTAGTTAGTAGCTATAGTGTGCTGGTATGTATCAGCAATATGTTAGTTCTGAAAGGGCAGTACTCTAATCTAGAAAATAGCTTAAATACGACGCGTATGAAGAAGTAGGCATATTCTAAGATGTTATAATTAATTTCATACAATAAAATTAATGATTTTAAGTAATGCAAGAATTTAAAAAAGGTGGATAACGCAAGATATAGACATCTCACTGACTGAAAATTTTGTAACTCTCAATATTTACACACTTAGCAGCGTTAAGTAGCGGAACAGTAATTGCTTGTGTAAAGAAGCTCCCATTATGGCTGGAGGACTAAGTACTTCTGACAACTCCCTAAATACTAGGAAAAATATTTACCAAAAGTACTTAAAAATCACCGATTTGTAAATACGGATCCTAATGGGTTGTGTAGATTCCGATTGTGGACAGTTTCGGTATAGCGGTCGAGTAGTCGCTCCCATTTATATTTGGAGGCTCTCGAGGCGTTGAGATAGGTCGTTGCCGCTATATTTTCAGACACAAAAGGTAAATTTTAATCAAGTTCTGTAGCAATCGACGTTCGCTTTATTTGAGAAGTTAGGATTAATTTAACGACTGCCTTCTTTCCGGAACGGTACTGGAACCGTAAAACTCGAGGAGAATGAAGTTTCCGACAAAAATAGGTAATTTATGTGTATTGCTTTATTGCCTGGCAGTTAATGGAAATATTTGAAAAATCTCGTGTACACACTCACAAACCGCTCCCATGCGAAGAAAACGAAATCTTAAAAAAGTCTTCAAGGTACACGCCATTAATCTTACGTATCACCATACTCCCGATGTCCTTTGAAACGGATCTATTTTTAGACATTATCCCTTTCCGATACGCAATCCACTTTCGACGTTAGTCGATTCGTCACGTTTGGCTAAAATTCAATCACCCTTCGGCGAAGAAATGCGTTTCAAAGTCATTATATGCTAATGCGAAATAATACTGCTAACTCGCATATATCGCGATTTTCGTCGATTTCGTCATCGGAATCGCAGGCAAAAATAAATTACGTTTTGCCGACAAAATGTAACGACACCGCTTGAATGTAAAAGCTTAGAAGCAGATTACTCCTCAACGCTTTTAGCACAATAATAAATGCTTCATGTACACTCTCCTTACAAGATATGTCGTGTTTATGACCCTTCAGTTTCAAGTAGTTTAGGACCTTCCCTCGATATCGATAAGTAAAGATTTGACGCCGCAGGGGGGCAAGGATAGGGCATCACCCTATGCCGAGATGGACACTGTAGAATTGAGTACCTGCCTAGATGTATGCCGAGTTGGGGTATAATTTTATCGTTTACCTGCTTCTTGTGCCGAGATGGGAATCGCCGGCTTATGCGAGTTGTGCCTATCAAATCCGACGGTTCTTAGGGTATTTCAAATTGAACAATATTTTGGAATTAATTTTTTAATTTAATACAAACACATTAATGAACTTAATGAAAACTTCAATGTCCCAAAGTTCCTGTGAAGAGAATCTGTGAATCTCCAAGAAATGACAGAGTTCAAAAATAAACCCAAAACGTAATAAATGGAGTCAGGAGAGCATTATGTCATTATATAGATAACATCAAATGACAACACAAAATAACACTCTTGCTTTATGTTTTGGTGGTCAAGAAGGATGAGCAATAAACAGAAGTTTTTCCTTCCTTCTGCTCATCATGGCCAACTGTGAGAACTTGAACAACCTCCTTTTGATAAGCAATGAAGACTGTTGATAATGTATGTGAGAAAAACACATATTAAGAAGTCTAGATTTTGGAATTTAGAACAGGGTTCTCCCTTCTAATAAGAAAGGAGAAAAATGAAATACTACCACGGAGAGCAACAATGGTATCCAGTAGAGAACAGGAAGCTGCACGATTCCTGCTGGAAACAGGGAAGAATGAAAACCATTTTAGCTTATCACTACTGCTGCATTATTTTATTTACAAACGAGAATAGGATTTTCAGTGATCTCGAAACAGCAATATTTATATAATAAAAATGTATTTATGGTGAAGAATTTAAAGAATGGTCTAAATCACATTTGTGTCTAACGACCGGTTCAGGTGCTCCTCTATCCCACGAAGTCCTACGGTCCAGATTTAAATACAATATTTACGTCGTCATGTTTCGTATTGAGATGAGACGTCCTCTTCGTCTCTCTCTCTCTCTCTCTCTCTCTCTCTCTCTCTCTCTCCTCGCCTGTACATGCGCCTCCGTTTTGAAATATGCCATCCATATAGGGAGCACTGCATTTGCAAGAAAATCGGCCGAGTTCTATGCACGGATACGGTAACCATTACCGATTTATAAAATAATATTCAGAGTGCTGTCGCTTCGCTTCCAAGCGACATAAATTGAGGAAAGCTCGCCTACGTACGATACATCTCTTCTAAGGCGAAGCTGCGCACGTTACTTACGAGAAATTTATCCATTTTCACGTTCGTCTAACTTAAATACAAATAAGTAGAATTTACTTTTCGACGTGTGCACCTCTTTCGTCGCCTTGAAGACGCTTGCGTACCTTTCAGATGTCCTCGAGTTCTCAAATTGCGTCGACTGGAATTTAACGTGTTATCATCACGAACCGTTCGAATAAGAAGAAATTCGAATCGAACTATGCTTATATGTACAAAGACGAATATTTCCGTGGGAAATTTGAACGAAACCTTTATGTAATAGTTGGGTGAATGGACTCGATGAAAAATTGTAATTGCTACCGTTTCAGGAATATGCGCAGCAGGTTTATTTTTAAGACACTCGAATTCGGTATAAAATGATGAGAAGTGAAATTTTCGTTATGACTCTGGTAAAGGGATGTAGAAATAAATCTTCCTCTAAACTATAAAATGGCGAACGCGCCATACCTGGCCGTTTACAAAATTTCATGAAAAACCACAAAAACAATGAATTTAGTAAAAATATTACTTCCACTACCAAACAAAAATTTTTATCCATTTTGGTTGTATATAAAAGAACTTTCCAGGCAATTTTCTCAAGTGTGGAAATTTTAGCACTGTGTCAAAAAAACCGGTGGAGTAATAAAATCTCATTATAAATGCAAAACCGATATAAGGTGGCATCCTCTAAATCTTGAGAGTTTTATAATAATGTCTTTCACGTTGTTATTTTGAGTGTCTCACGTTTATTGAAACATATAGGGAATAACAAATTCAAGCAAAATTCTTGAAAAGACAAAATTTAAGAAAACTTACATAGAACATTTTAATGCATTTTTTCATTTTCGTTGATTTCTTTAAGGGCGCCTCTGGTCCCCGGCGAAATTATCGTTTTATTACTCCACTGGTTTTTTGGACAGGGTATACCAAGCTTGGAATCAAGCTCTTCTTACCCTCTTGTTTAAAAGTTATATATGCACAATATGCGCTGTTTTTTATGGGGGTGAAAAGCACCCCATCTAAGAAAAAATTAGAAAATCGTAGATTAAATTATTTATTAAATTGCAATATAACAAAATATGACAAGCAAAGACAGTGTTAGTGTTGGAAGGTTAGTTAACTTGTCTCATAGCATTTTTATCGTTAAAAACCTTGAAAATCACGCCTTGTGGTGGTTATATTGACAAATTGATAAGAAATATTATTTTACAGCTATATAGGTTTTAATAATTTACTCAACAACATTACTCCTAAGGGACGTGAATTGTACAAGGCTGCTACTAGTTGTGGATGTGAATTCGTATCTACAGGTAAACCAACGTACTGGCCCACTGATCCTAATAAGATTCCAGATCTGATAAGACTTTTTTATTATCAAAAGTGTTTCACTAAGTTAGCTCAAAATTGAAGACGGGTTTGATATGAATTCGGACCACTCTCCAATATACCTGACACTTTGTGACAGAATTATTACGAGAGACCAAAACCCAATGCTACCAAACAAACAAACAGATTGGGGGTATTTTAATAATTTATTGGAAAACGATATCAACTTGACAACAGGAGCAACTAGAAGAAGAACTAAATATATTTACTAGAGCCATACAAGCAGCAGCATGGAAAAGTACACCCACCAACAAGCGACGATTGAAGGGTCTAAATTTTCCTAGAGAAATGAAGGAATTAATAGCCGAAAAACGCAAGCTGAGAAGAAAATGACACCAATCCAGAAACACCATGACAAAACTCTCCACGTCAGTTAACCAATGAGATCAAAACAAACAAGCAAACATCAATTAATAAGTTTCTCACAGAACTCACTGCAGATAGCAGTACTGAAAACTCTCTATGGAAAGCTTCTAAGTAGCCGACAAGCACATGTGCCTTCAATCAGAAAATCTCATGTAAACTGGGCCCATAACAACCTAGATAAAGCAAATACATATGCCGAACAAGATTTCAACCAAACGAGGAAGATAATTCATTGCCAAGAACTACCTATAATAACTCCCATGAGAAGATTCCATCAGTCACTCCCAAAGAAATTGCTGATGAAATTAAAAATCTTAGTGCAAAAAAAGCACCAGGATTTGACTTGATAACAGGTGGAATATTAAAACGATTCCAAAGAAAAGCCATGGTCAAACTAACCACACTAATAAATGCTTGCATCCTGCTGAGTTCATGGAAGACAGCTGAAATTATTATTATTCCAAAACCTGGAAAGAATCTAAATGAAGTGACGTCGTACCGACTTATTTCACTGTTACCAGTCATGTCCAAGCTACTTGAGAAGTTAATCTTGAAACGCCTCAAGCCCATTATAGATCAAAGGAATCTGATACCAACTCACCAATTTGGCTTCAGGAATAACCGTTCTTCTACTGACCAAGTACATCGAATACCCGATATTATTGAAAAACACTAGAAAGTAAGGGCGTATGCTCAGCCGTCTTTCTTGAAGTCGCCGAAGCTTTTGACAGGGTGTGGCATGAAGGTCTATTACATAAATTACTATTACTTCTCTGTGAACATTTCTACCAACTCTTGAAATCTTATGTCATTGACAGACACTTTCGTGTAAAGCAGTTCATCAGGGCTGGAGTTCCACAAGGAAGTGTATTGGGCCCGGTTTTGTATCTGCTCTATATTAATGATATCCTAACTACAGTATGCACCACAATGGCCACTCAGGGCGATAGGAGAGTTGGTACAGAGCTCAACCAAGAAATTGCAATCTGCTCTTAATAAGCTCGCCCTTTGGACTAAGAAATGGCGCATTAAATTGAATGAATAAAAGTCAACACATGTAGATTTTACAAACAAGAAAAGTATACAGCAACTGCTTTTCATCAACGGCATGCAACTACCACATGCCAATACAGCGAAATATCTTGGTATTACCCTGGATGCCAAGCTTAGGTGGAAAGAAGAAACGTGATGAACTCAATACCAAGTTCAGAAAAATGTATTGGTTAATTGGCCGTAACTCAGAGCTGACAACATACAACAAACTTCTCCTATATAAGCAAGTCCTCCGTCCAGTGTAGAGCTATGGAATTCAGCTTTGGGGCTGTGCCAGTGACTCAAAGATACAAGTGATCCAAAGATTCCAGAATAAAGTGCTAAGGTGTATTGTGAATGCTCCTTGGTATGTGCATAATTGTGATCGTCCAAACTTCTAAACGTGCAGAACATTAAATGAAGACTCAAACCAAAGAAACCGTTTGAACTTGTTAAATGATAGAAAACTAAGTGATTCACTAGAAAATACCTTAGTCCCGATTGCTCTATTAAATTAAGTTAGACCTATGTTAATGTTAATGAACCGTCAGTGACTGGACTAATTGGAAACAGGGATGAATGATCTAAGGGAACTTTCCAGGTAACCCCCACCTTTTAAATACCAACTTGTCCAAACGCTACGAGAGTATGAGAGACATCTCTGATAAATAACCTCACATTGTTAGACGGTCGAGATATATAATTTATAACGAATTTTTCTTCGTCATTAAACTCACGTCGACGTAGCAGCGATCCTCGGCGATAAGGAAACGATATTTTACAGGAGAAATCCGATAGAGGAGAGAAAGAACGAGAGATAGGAATAGTGAGAAAGACGGACAGGCGCAATTGGATCCGGGAATTATGAGTGTGTTATAAGTTATGCGAGCATGAATTCGTGACGAAATGAAACGCGAGGAGTTTCGCAAATAGGAATCAGAGTGATAGAACCACGTCTAGTAGATGGAGGATACACACCTTAAATTATTCGGTTCTGTGTTCGGGCTTTAATGGGGGCTTCATTATGCGGTGAGCAGGAATATAATTGAGGCGCGAAGCTACGTACCTGTCGTGATTTATAGATCGGCTTTTAGAGCATGTCGAAGAAAATTCGACATGTACTGGAGACGCACTAATGTTAAATATTTAACGTAGTCTGTTTGGACTTATCTACGTAAATAATCGGATAACCTTTCGAACATACAAAGTGTCTCAGAGGTCGAGAGACACTTATGTATTAGCCCAGTAGAATTAGATGAAAAAGGCTATAAATTTATCCTAATTCAGAACAGGTTGGCATGTGGAAAAATGTTTTGTATTGGTCACAAGCAATGGCTCTTTGAAGGGAATCCCATTTTGAAGAATGGCGTCATTTTTTAAACAATGTTTATTTATGCAAAAATAGGTAAAAATTGAGTTTTTTGAGCTATCTTTGAGGCAACTTTAGATAGAGGATTTAAATTTCTGTCATTTATGAGTTGTTAAAAAACGGTTGATTTCAGCCTAGGTAGATTAAATTTGGTTAATAATTTGTTTAAATAATTGCAAAAAAGTCGCAAAATTTGCAAATTTTGAAATATTTTTAATTTCGTGAAAAAAGGACGTAGAAACTCAAAACTGTCAGATTTTGTGTCCTTTAGTACCCTTAATTTACCATATACTTTTTGTGCAAAAAATTTGTTTATGAAAAAAAAAACATTTTTTGTAAAAAAAGGTGTTAATTGTAAAATTCATTTTGAACCTTTTTTCGTCGGCCTAGAGGGTTCATCCGAAGCTCTGCTTCTTCATCAAGAGTTAGATTTTCAATATTGAAATTGAAGGTATTCAATTTTCAACATTTTCACCTTCAAAATGGCGTCGGAAAATGTGTAAATTTTTTTACATCGGTTTTTTTTTAATTATTTTTGCAAAAAAATGATATATCTATTGCAAAGTTAATTTTTGGAAAGGCGGCAATTTTCCAAGTATTTTCAAAAAAAAAAACGTCTCTGTAGCTCCACTAGGACCTAACATAATTTTTTTTCTTCTAAAATCCGCCAATTGTTTATTTATAATTATTAGGAGCTAAAATTGAAAATGGAAGTAACAGGATACTTGAACTTTATGATACTACCATTGTCAATAAAAAGAAAACAAATTTATACGAGTGAAAATAAATATTTTACTGACTAAGTAAAACTAAATACAAGTGTTACACAAAAGTGGTGCCTGAAGTCTCCAGGGCCCAAGAGTTACAGAGATTTCAATATTTTGAAAAAATTTTTGGTTCAAACTTCAGAACCTCTAATCTGGAGAAAATCAAAGATAAAATCGTTGTTTAAGCGAAGAATACGTGAGCTTTTCCCAAAATATCTCATAATGCAATAATGGAGAAAAAAAATTATTAACTAAGAAAATAGATTTTTGGAGTCCATTGGCACAATATGGATTGGGAAACCCAGTTAGTCAAAAATTTCAAAATTTTTTTAAATTTTTTGTATCACCAAATTTATTTCAAAATATTCAAAAAAGGTCATTTCACTTATTTCATAGGTACCTACCATTTTAATAGGTTTGAAAAATCTAAGGACTTTTTGCTAAATTAAACTTTGTAGCTCAGCCAGAACATAATATAGAAAGCGCTATCGAACTTTCAGTTTTTGAATAAATTTTCCAAAAAATTGCATTATGCTCGCTTATTCAAATAAATACTTACATAAGAAATTTTCCTAACTTAAATTTTACAACCTTCCATCATAATCCAATTCTGCTTCTGTTAAAACCTTTCACTCAATCCACTTATTCGCATTTTCCTCAATTTAACGATTGTCCACTTAACACAAGTCTGAAAAGCAATAAATTGCAGAACGCTGACACGCGAACAGTTACAAAAGTTAATAAGATAGTACACGTTTGTTATAAATCCTTCAAAAACTCGATCCGTGATTGAATCCTCGGGCTAAACTACCGAACAGAATATCGAAATCAATCGAATTTAGTCGATACAGGATTGAGAACTCATAACTTTATAATTTTTGACTGGTTCGGTTAAGTAAGTTTTAGTATAGAATTTATTTGGTGTGAAAATCAGCAGGTTCTAATGTAATTAACAAGTTTCACACGTCTGATCGACGTGTGCAACAACGGCGATGAATTTGAAAATTTATTTCCAATTAATAAGCACTAAATTTAAGATATGCAAATTTAATGGTGAGATGATTACAATGAGTATTAGTATCTTATTACGTTCCTGGTACATAAACCGTATTATTTATCGTCATGTGCACGTTTCGATGGGAACATTATGAGAAAATTGTCATTTCTAATTTTGCGTAGGTAAGATTTATGTAATAACGTATTAGATTCAAATTGAAACGCGCACACATATATGTATGCTATGCTGCCCATTACGAAACTCCCCAATCAAAATTCAATTTAAAAATATTTAGATATTCCATCTGACAATTTATTTCGACTCGTGATAAATGAAACTATCTGATTTAATATAATTTAATGTATTGTACTTGTTTCAGATTAGAATCGGAACGGACAAGTTGCACAATGTCGTACAGGATGTAGATCCGTAATCGCCATTTGTCTCGCTCCGTCTCTTTAACTGACGAAATCGGCCATCCTATCCAACGGTCGCAATAAAAGTGTTGCGGGGGTAATACGATTGCAATGAAATCATTACTTTATTTAACAGTCGTGTTGCAGACGTTAGATCTGTATTCGCCATGAAATTAAAATCATATGAATTCGGACACTAATAATATTAAATCACCTACTGTCAATTGTAAATTAGTTCCAAAAGAACTATTAAATGGGTTATGGACAATGAAGTATTCCAAATTCTGTTTTAGACCAGTCATTTTTACAATTAAATCTTACAATTCGATCAGCATGATCAGTACAGGAGAGATTTGAATCTTTTGAGAACTTTTACTATACTTTAATACTTTTTTTATACATATTATAATATTATATTTTAATAAAATATGTGTATGCTTATATTTAGTTTTGTAGTTTCTATACTTTTTTAAAAATTTATTCTCAATAATATTATCATATTTAATTTAGCTTTTAATTCATTACGATATTTTTGACCATTACCTCTATATATATAAAAATGGATTGCTGTTCGTTTGTCTAGCTTGAACTCGAGAACGGCTGGACGGATTTTGCTAATTTTGATCTTGAAATATTTGTGGAAGTTCAGGGAAGGTTTTTCGGTGAGAAACATAAATAATAAGTAAGGGAAATACTGAAAAAGGTACGTTTTGTTATTTGACATTTATAATCAAATAAAAGAAAGTATAGTGTCAGTTGGTTGTCAAATAACTAAATGTCAAGACGATTATTACAATCTATCATCAGTTTGTCAGTGCGCGAGAACTTTATTGATTTTAAAATGCCAAGGAGAAGATGGACTTAGGTCGTCGAAGTCAATCAAATGTGCAACGAGACGAGCTCTCACGTCCAAATCGCATTGACGACTGACGACCGGTGAGAGACAGATAACATTCGTATTGATATGACAGAATTACGTTCAACAGTAAATAATGGAATCGAACGAGTTCGGGCACATCTTACACAACAGCATTTAGATCGACAGGGCACCGAGTCTACAAAGTCTACACGACGCCAACACAAAAGCGGAAAGTCAAGAAACCAAGAAGAGTCCTGAGTAAGTCAAAGCAACTTCACCAGGACACCAAGTCTACAAATTCTACAAATTTGAAACGACGGACATATCCAGTCACTGCAGCCGTAGGAAAAGCCGCCAGTGATTACAACTCCAAAACTTCAAGAACTTCGACGCCAACACAACGGCGGGAAGTCAAGAAGACAAGCAAAGTCCTGAGTAAGTCACAACCACCTTTTCCAGAGAATTAAGTTAAAAAATTCACAATTTCAACTACGACAAGATATACCAAGCAGATGAGTTGATTCAAGAACAAGAAAAAATAGCCCAAGAAATCATATAACTATAAAATAATTGCAAGAAAAACGGAAGTGCAAGAAAAACCAAGGAATACTTACAAAAAAGGATTGATCACCTAGAAGCACTATGGGGGAAAGCCCAAGAGAACAACGAGGCGTTCCATGAACTTGGGTTTGACGATCATCACAATTATATAAGATCACACTATTTCAAAAGGATCGAGGAAAACTACAAGACAATTCGACTGTACCTGACGTCAAACGAATAAAACACCCAATAAACAAGTCTATGAGGTACAAATACAAGACCCAAAACCGGAAGCGAAGAAACCCAAACAACAGACAAAACAGAATTACCGACGAATCGAACTAAAGGTAAAAATAACAAACAAACAAAAAACTACTTAGATAAGCTGAAAAAGACATGGCAGAATCAACACCAAGATGGTCATGCACGTACTACGAGCAACAAATGCCCAAAACATGGAGCGCACTTCAAGACACAATGAAATAGAGCGATTCCGCAGACGCAGTGTTCCTATAAACTTGGAACGAGTAGCATTCCACTACGACCAGGAAATAGATTATTGTGCCGAAGAATCCGTAACGATTGGAGAAATGACAATCGTTTGTCAATATTGTAAAGCGTTAAAATGCAGCGGTGAAGCTACTGGATTATGTTGTGCTTGTGGTAAAGTAAAATTGCCGTAATTGTTCCCACCTTCTTTAGTTTCTGGGGTGGGAAATGACTCTAAATATTTCTTGGCCAACATCCAAACGTATAATAATTGCTTTTAAATGACGTCGTTTGGTCAAACGCATATTGTACAGGAAAATTTCATAATTAATTTCAGGGTAGTTTTTCATAAATTGTTTATTAAAAATTTAAAAAGATAATATACAATTGCTAATACAAGGACAGTTTGCGGAATAAACTTGGAGTTTCCCGGTTTCGCGCATGGACAATTATACGTCGCGTGTTCGCGAGTCGTAAAACCATCATCTTTATAAATTTACGAACCGCAAGAAAAGACGGAAAATATAGTAGATCAGAAAGCCTTAAATTGATTATGTGTATAACTGTGTTGCATTTAATTTAATGTAGATAAAAATTTTGTATTGTTTTGACATTATTTTTGAAAAATATATGTAGATGATAGGAATTTCACCGGGTCATCTATAATTTTTTTTTCTTTAAACTTTACGTGGCATTGCGACGCATGACGGGTACGGCTTGTTATTAATAAAAGCGTTTTTAGAACTTCATAAGGAAGGGGGAGCATAGATAAAGATTTTTTGGAAATCTTCACAGTCTTGTTTATTATATTTTATTTAATATATATATTCATAATATTATCTGTATATGAATATTTAATATATTTTTTTATTTATTTGCTATTTATCATATTTTTACATATTATGTATACGTGAAGATTTGAAACAATTTTTAACCGCGGCATATTAAATGTTTGAAAATCTATAAATTTCGATATTTGAATAAGACATGGTAAATTAGAGATACTGTAACGTTTTCGTGGGTCTCAATTAATACAAATACACTACACTAATTATGTATTTAACTAGTTTATTGAATATTAATTACTAACATCATTAGCTATCACTAATATACTAACTAGTTTGTTTATACTAATTAAGAAAGAGTTGAACTAGTTGTTAAATAAATTTGGAAAGTATTGATCATCAACATCAAGTTTGCTGAATCTTCAAATAAGCAGCTTGACTGAAGACGAGCTAAAAACTTGAAAACTGCGAGCTGAAAAAATGAAAAGGTAACTTCAAATCGAAGCAGAAAGTAATTAATAGATATCTCTGCCAATTATTAACGGATTTTGATGATTCTTTTTTTAATTTGGGGTACCTCGTCGAGTACAATACAAATATGTAACTTGGTAATTAATTACCATTTAAATAAACAAAGTGATTTGTTTAAACATTTTTCCAATTTTGTTAATAATTATTTTCAGTATTTTTGAATGTTAATACTAACGGAAAACATAGAAATCACTTACGTGCACCCCAAAAAAAATGCTATATAAATAAAGTAGTTTGTTTAAATATTTTCCCAAATTGATTTTTATGAGATTTTTCATATGAGATTTTCATATTACATGAAAATTATTTATTAAAAAAGTCATAACAACCTACTTTTTCGATAAGGGAGAAAAACCAAAAAAAATATTGATTTTTTTGCTTTATTTTAAAATGTATTTAAACAAATTACATTGTTTATTTATGAATATAATTATAAACATTTGTGTATTTGTGATATACGCAAAGAGAACATGCAAATCTATAATTCATAATGTGTCATACTGATTCTCAATAGTTTTTTGTTCTATGTTTATATGTAAATTTTATTGTAAATATTTTTCAGTTTTTTATAACAACAATATGAAGTTTTGTTTTGATATAAACCTTAGAACACTTTTACTAATAAATAAGCAAGCAATAAATTTTTACTTAACGAAATATCTTATATAAAAATGTTTAAATAAATTACTTTATTTTTATAGCAATTATGATTTTGTGTCTTGGGTTGCACACAAAACATTTCTGTTTTCCGTTAGTAATAAGTGTAATAACATTCAAAAATACTGAAAATAATTATAAAAAAATTGGAAAAATGTTTAAACAAATAACTTTGTTTATTTAAACGGTAATTAATTAACAAATTACATATTTGTATTGTACTCGACGAGGTACCCCAAATTAAAAAAAGAATCATCAAAATCCGTTAATAATTGCCAGAGATATCTATTAATTACTTTCTGCTTCGATATGAAGTTACCTTCTCATTTTTTCAGCTCGCAGTTTTCAAGTTTCTCCAGCTCGTCTTCAGTCGAGCTGCATATTTGAAGCTTCATCAAACTTGATGTTGAAGTTCAATACTTTCCAAATTTATTTAACAAATAGTTCAATTCTTTATCTTTAAATTGGCGTTAGTTAGGTTTCTCAATTATTATAAACAAATTAGCTGTAAATTTTAGAAAAAAAAAATGGCTAAATTTACCCCAAATCGATTTAGGACATATTTTTTTTTGTTTTAAAATAAAGATAAAAATGCCATCTTTTCAAATATGTAAAAATCATTTCGCTGTAAATAACACCAATAAAGTTATTCTATTTGTTTATACACGAAAAATGACCATGTTTTTGTAATGATTTTTAACAAAAGTGGTAATTTTATTTTCCGATATTAAATAATTAAGTTTGATGAAATAACTCTTCTTCTTTCTTTCGGTACCTGTAGAATTATTGTATCGTCATTATTGTGCGCATAATGATAACGCAAATAAAAGTCTTCTGGGATAAACAATTACAATTTTGCAAAAAGTATTTAGTGAATCCTTTTGAAATTTTTACCACATATGAAGTACCATAAGACACAACACTTTACGTAATTTCAAAGTTGTATGTTGATTTTTACAATAGCTATTGTTAATTAAACATATTGCATATTTTTACCTTTATTTACAATTATCTAAGCAAAAAAATATTCAATCATGTCTTATAAACCGTCATTTTGAATATTTTTCTATTCCCTACAAGATGCTAACTTTGAATTATTAATAAGATTGTAAGATTTTTTCAGGGACACAAAGATGCAAAAAATCACGTTTTTCGACCTTTAATTGTCAATAATTCAACAATAGCACAAAACTTTTGGTCAATAACATATAGGTTTTACTCCCGTAAACCCCTTTTACATGAATAACTGCTTGGTTACCTGGTTGGTTGAGTGCCCCAACAGGGTACTTTTTTCCTTATTTCCCTGGTCTAAAGTTCCTGTGACAATATTGCCAAGTATGAAATCTGAGAATACTGAACAATTTTCAGAAAAATAATAAGTTTTCTATGAGGTACAGAGCATTGAGGATTTAAAAATGTTTCTAACGTAACTTGAATTTTTACAATTCCTCGTTAACATCGACAAGAAAATATTACGATATAGCGTGATGCACAATAATAACGTAAGCGTCCGCAAGAAAAACCTATTTTCGCCAAGTACCTACACAACTGAAAACATTCCAATGCCCACACGGTGTGTAGTATGGTTTAATCGTGTTCTAATGGCGAAAATTAGCATCTCTCCCAACGTCACCTTTTCACGCCATCACGTAACGCGCCTCGCAAGAAAACGTAAAGATTACCCACGAAAAGTCCGCAAATCGTTATTCAATTAGCCTCATGCGTGTTTCTTTTAATTATTTTAAACGCCTATAAGTATAAAGCACATCGGACGTGAGGTTACAGAGGAACATGCTTATTATTTCATTAGAAATATTGCATCGTCCTGGGCGTCGTACCTGTGATTTGACATTGCGTGATTATGCCTTGTACGTAGCGTAATGTGCGATCGTGGCGTAAAGTTCTAATCACGAGACGAAAAACGTTCGGAATTTACGAAAAATCCGCCTACGAGCATGACCGATTGTGAAATATTCGCCCCCCCATTACGACGGATTAGTGAATTACGACCGGATTACGGCGATTCGGAAAATATCATAAAATAGGTTATTATGTTTATTTATGCCTCGATTTAGGCGATCCGAACTTGATGAGGGGGCGACGTGATTTATTAACGAGAAACGGTCCGACCGTTTGGGAGTAGAATTTGCGTAATTATACGTATACCAACAACTGGAAAAAGAGTTGATTTATAAGTAGCGTTTTGTCTAAGTATAATTTCGTAATTACATTTTTTTTAACGAGATAATTAATGTTGAGGCATCTCGTGATTATACTTGACAGTGCTGACGTCTCTTTACACCTATACCTTTCCAAATAATGATTTATGTCGACGAGCTACAAGGTTTATGTTCGAAAAAAGACGAATATTATATGCGTCGCCAGCTTTCGCTTCTCCGCGGGGAGCGAAGATTTTGCAAAAAAAAACCAGGCTTCCGATTATCAATATTGCCTGTGATTAATGCATCGGCAGAGGCGGACGAAAATTATATTTTCCTGTCGTACAACGTAAAAATCTCATAAACGTAATCGCCTTAGATCATGCGAAGTAAAATTAGTCCAATAAAGCTTCATCATGTCATATTTATCAGCATATTTATTGACTACGATCCCGTGTTAGCTATAATTTTGCCTGCACTTTACTCAACCTGAGCAAAGAGACCAATCTTCTATTAATCTTTTATTTTTGACGTCATACACATTATGGGTTAATTTATATATAGAAATTAAAGAAATTTAATTAGTTTTGTACTCGCTGGAGAGAGGAGAGATAGATTGAGTTTTGTTTAGATTCATTTTAACCTGAAACAAGCCCTGAGGCATGCCTCACAAGATCTAAGGTTTTATTTGTAATATTATTATAATTCTTACTTGTGTAAACTTTGTGTTTAATAATTACAATCTTAACACTATTGTTTGTGTTATTCACGTGATATGCCGGTTCACACAACATTGTAACGTTACGCCAGACCCATGCGTGCGAGATAGAGTGAGAGCGACAACTATAGACAGAGATCGACCTTGGCGGTTGCCTTGCGACGCATCTATCTCTTTTACACTACAACGTCCGAGTGAAAGCTCGATTTGGCGATCGGCTCGGTTCGCGAGCGCGACGGAAGGGGAAGAAAGGGTACGCGCTTACGCGCGTTGTGATTGCACTGAACGACGGCGACAGCAGTCAGCACACTATTATTTATAAAGTTATCTGAATATTTACTGTGCATAACATTGCTTATTACATATAATATATTGCATATAAGGTTCAAGATTAATGTTCAACTTCACACATATCATAACAATGTGTCTAAAATGACCAGTTGGACCGGCGAACCGCAGTGCGAAAAAACCTTCTAATGATTATTTAGTGATAATAATTCTATTCAATTCATAAACATATTCCATTTTTCATCAGTTTTCTTATGACGTTGTCACATAAAAAGGATCGTCCGTAAACCGACTTTACAGACAACCAAATTTTTTGTGTATGTATTGTAAAGAAGAATCTAATTGCCAAATAATACAAGAACTCCTAGTCAGCTAAGTATTTCATACCGTGAAAATACTGTAACGTTTATCCTAATTTATTTACACAGTGTTAATTACGCACTACACAACCTAATTTATTTAGACTACTACTTAACTAATTAATTTATATTACACACTTAACGTTTAATTTATTTGTACAAGTGTCCCTTATCGGCTTATCACACTGTTTTCACTCACGGCGGCTTCTCGTCTAATCTCTCTTCGTCCGCAGAGTTCTTATAATAGCCTTCAATTATGATTATTCTCTAGAAAGCTCTAGAAAGAAATTCTTTCTTTAATTAAATATTCGCGATTATTCTCGAAGAGTTTTTATGGTCCAATTAAGCGGAGAGGCCTCCTTCTTGGAACTGGGCCGCCTGGGTCAGGCATGAAACACGTTTACATTTCGCTTTACAATACAATTTTCTTCTTTCTAAAATTGTAGCTGGTTAAATAGGAGGTATGTGTGAAAAGCATTAAGCAAGACGACACTATCCGTTTTACATTTGAAATCTACACCACATTTTTGTAGTTGTCATAGTAAACCAAATCATGTAGTTTGTAAAAACATTGACGTTAAGTGTCTAAGAATCTCTAAATTCCATTGATATTATGTGGAAACGTAAGCTCCAAGATGCGGATAACACTTTTAATCTATTGTTAGCAGATGTGTTTCCTGCTTGGAAAATTTAAACATTAAATTTCAATTGGCTAGAATTGCCAAAAACATGAAACTTAGCCCATACTCAAACTTAATGTCACTGCATGACTTATCATTCCATTACTTGACTGCGTTTTATTATGGTGGTGCTCGAAATGCACCAGCCGGGTTATAGACCCACCCGTGGCGTTAGGGATCGTACCTGTCGACCGTTCGCAGGTGGTGGTCAGGTAGTCCGCACTACCAAACAATATAAAATTGATTATAATTCATTATTATTTTCCAGCGAATTTTGATTAACGCGAATATATTTTTATTAAGATCGTTGTTTTTTTCTCTACAAATCGATACCAAACGCAAAATATTTCCAACAAAATCAAATTGTTTCATGGTTTTAAATGTGTATCTACTCACTCATATAAAGAAGAAATGGTTACATATTTGAGAAACAGAACCAGGCACCAATAACCGTACCAAGGCACGTAACTATCGGTTAAAACAAACCTTTTATATAATTGACCATAATATTTTGCTAGTATTTAATACAATCATAAAGGCAGGTCAATCACAAACTTGTTTCAAGGATCAAACCACAGTTGAGATATATCATAGACTGTGATCAAACCAGAGCACACTCCTGGAACTTTACACTACTTGTGTGGTAAACTATATTAAGGAGGTCTAAAGTTCCCTTTTCATCAAGATAAAGATTACAGGTCAAGATTGCTGTTTCTCAAATATGTAACAATTTCGTCTTTATATCGGTGAGTAGATACGCATTTATAAATTCGTATATGTTGAGAAATATACATCTAATATAATAATTATTTTCACCGAATATAGACCACAAACCATAAAACAATTTGATTTTGTTGGAAATATTTAAAGATTATAATCAATTTTATATTGTTTGGTAGTGACCTGTCCACTACCTGCGAACGGTCGACAGGTACAATCCCTAACGCCACGGAGGGTCTATAATCGGCTTGGTGCATTTCAAGCCCGACCTTTTATTATATGTATTTAGAATTCTGATGTAATAAGAAACAATAGATTGCATCGTATGGTGTTTTGATAGGAATCAATTTACGTCAGTGGTTGAAGCCGATGTGAAATTATCTGTAGATTTCATGTCAAAAAATTATGACAAAATTTTACAAGATACATATTAAATTGCTATTAGGAGAGGTATAGGTAAGGTGCGCTCAAAAATAAAATATACATAAATATTAATATATATAAATAAATATAGCCTGGAACAAAACTACATTCCAGGCTATATGTGAACTTCTAAAAAACTCTTGTATTTTGCCTGTATTTCTCTCTTGTGAGAGGTTTTATTCTCAAGTTTAAATGGCTTAAGCTTAGCTTCGGTCTACGATAGAGGATGACCGTTTAAATAGATTTGCTTTATTAACTCTTCATACAGATATAGAAACTATTATTAATAGATTTCAATCAGATTGTCCAAAAAAACAAAGAGGAACCTCAGAAAACACAGCACAAATGGCAAACGATTTCCTAACTAATTAAAAAAACGTGAAAGAAAAAGTGGCGGGCGAACTTTCGACGACAAATATTGAGGGTACCCTACCTGCTTTAATCGAATGGTGAAAAATCTTACAAGAAATTTCGACGGTCGGCTTAAGACAGATTGGTAGGAAGTATATCGGTAGGAACGGTTCAAGTTAAAGCTCTTTTAATATTTTCGTGATAAAGATGGGATTTGCTGTAATTTGCGTATTCCCTTGCCCTTACCCATTTTCCGTGTCCTTTAATATTTTCGTAATAAAGATGGGAGTTAGCGTAGATTTTCCTTGCCCTCTTGTCCTGTAGTAACAAATAAATTGTTTTGAAGTATGTAAGATTATCGGATTAATTAGTTAATAAAACGCGACGATCTACCCCAAATTCGGTTTTTATTGTCCTCTTTTACAACAACGATGTCGATTATTAGAGGTCTAAACGAATACTTCACATCTTGACAAAAACGATGCGTGAGCCAGATGCTACCCCGGGGACGCAGGTTCCTCTTAGACAGTGTCGTGGGTCTAAAGGGCATCTCCCGAGGGCCCGGCCATCAGTGGCGGAGTAGTAGACTCTAACACGGCCTTCCTGACAGTGGGGCGTCCACGCACCATAACGCCGCTGTTGTAACTTGTGCTTAATCCAAATTAGGTACACTGTGAACATAATATACAGGGTTCTTAGAGTTATGACGACAAACATTCCGCAATCACTGCTTGTCTAGACCAGAGTTTTTGTTTTATTTTATTAATAGCCTAAATATCAGTTTACGGACCTTTTCATTTTATGTACAGCCTAAAATACCAATTTAGGGACCTTTTTATTGTACTTTTAGCCTAAATAGCAGTTTAGGGACCTTTTTTATTTTATTAGCCTAAAATACCAATTTTAGGGACCTTTTTGTTTCATTTATAGCCTAAATATCAGTTTAGGGACCTTTTCGTTTTATTTATAGCCTAAAATACCAATTTTAGGGACCTTTTTATTTTATTTATAGCCTAAAATACCAATTTTAGGGACCTTTTTATTTCATTCATAGCCTAAATATCAGTTTAGGGACCTTTTCGTTTTATTTATAGCCTAAAATACCAATTTTAGGGACCTTTTTATTTTATTTATAGCCTAAAATACCAATTTTAGGGACCTTTTTATTTTATTTATAGCCTAAAATACCAATTTTAGGGACCTTTTTATTTTATTTATAGCCTAAAATACCAATTTTAGGGACCTGTTTATTTCATTTTTAGCCTAAATATCATTTAGGGACCTTTTCATTTTATTTATAGCCTAAATTTCAATTTAGGGACCTTTTCATTTATAGCCTAAATTTCAATTTAGGCACCTTTTTATTTTATTTTTAGCCTAAATGTCAATTTAGGGAACTTTTCGTTTTATTTATAGCCTAAATGTCAATTTAGGGACCTTTTTGTTTTATTAATAGCCTAAATTTCAATTTAGGGACCTTTTTTATTTTATTTCTAGCCTAAATGTCAATTTAGGGAACTTTTCATTTTAATTATAGCCTAAATGTCAATTTAGGGACCTTTTTGTTTTATTAATAGCCTAAATTTCTATTTAGGGACCTTTTAATTTTATTTCTAGCCTAAATATCAATTTAGGGAACTTTTAATTTTATTTATAGCCTAAATGTCAATTTAGGGAACTTTTCATTTTGTTTGTAGCCTAAATTTCAATTTAGGGACCTCTTTTTTATACAAATAATGTAAATTACATACCCTTCCTGAGGCCAGGTGCGCAACTGCTCGTGTGCGGCAACGGTAGTTCTACGACCGCTTACACGTCTCAAAGCATACCTTTCATTTTGCAAGCAATGTGTTACTTCAAATGGACCTTGGAACCTTGACTTCAGCTTTCCTCCTACAGCTACCTGACTTTTTTGCACGGCAACCTTGTCACCAACCTTGTACGGGACTGCTGTGGTTCTTCTCCTGTTAAAATTTTTAGTCGCTTGTTCAACAACCTTCTTCAGCCGCTTATTCACATTTTCTTCTGTCTGCTCGACATCGACGACTTCGGGATTCTTTGGAATTTCTGCGAGGAGCTCGTCGGTGGCCCTTAAGCGTCTAGTCTCACCAAACATAAGGGCATGTGGGGTGTAGCCTGTGGATTTATTAACCGTAACGTTCATGTCATCCTCGATGGCAGGCAGCACTTTCGTCCATGTGTTCTCCTCCTTACCGTTTAAAACGGCGCGCATGGCGTTAAACAAAGAGCGCATCACTCTCTCTACTTGGCCGTTACCCCGGGGAACTCCCGTTGCGATAAGGTGTAATACGATGGACTGGTCTTCTAGGAATTCCTTAAATTTGCCAGACTGAAAGGAGGTACCTCTGTTTGGCCCGTTTGGGTGTCCCTAATTCGTCGAAGACGGCACTTAATGCTTTTATGGTACAATCAGTGGTTTTCTGTTTTGATTGGACAAAATCGCACGTACTTTGTAAAGGCATCGATGATGACGAGAATTTGCGTACATTTATTGGAGTTTACGAGTGGTCCTGCGTGATCAATATGCCAAGTATCGAGTTTAGTTGATGGTTTGGACGTTTGTTGGCATAATCCTCGTTTTTTACCAGTAAGGGATTTGCCCAAAACACATGAGCGACAACTTGCAACGTATTTACGAACAGTCTTTCCCATTCATGACCAAATTAGATCTTCGCAAAGTTTCCTTAACATTTTATCAGCTCCTAAGTGTGATGATTTGTCGTGATATAGCCTTAAAATGTCTAAGCGCGTCGATATAGGTACAAAACAGCGATCGCGGTTATCACTAGGACAACGAAAGTATATTATATTGTTTTTCGCACTAAATCCGTGCTCTAAACATGAATTGTTTAATACGCTTTTGCACAGGGGGTCCTCAGCTTGATATTCCAAAATGGATTTTTGTTTGTATTCATGCGAACTGTCCTTTTTGTTGACGCGCGATACCAATACGCGATGAACTGGTACATTGCGACTAAGATAGTCGACGTGCGCCATTTTACTTCCGGGTCTGTACTCAATGTCAAAGTCAAAGTCTTGTAGTTTAATCCACCATCGAGCCACACGCGGATGTAATTCCTTTTTCAATGCTGTAGCGCGCACCGAATTACAGTCTGTAAATATTGTAAAATGTAGTCCGTACAAATAAACAGGAAAATATTGTGTTTCTTCAACAATAGCCAATGTTTCTAAATCGTAAGAATGGTAACGCGATTCACATTCGGTTGTACGACGAATCTCTGTAACAATAGCACCTTCGCGCTCGTCCAATCCTGACAAATCTAAGTCTTTAATGTCCATGGTACGGATACTTAAAACACGATTTACAAACGAGATGTTGTACGCGATGTCCGCACCATTCGCACTTATTTCGGTGCACCCTTATTTCAATTGTTATGCCGGGTCGTTTTAAAACGTCCATTCCGACTAAGGCATCAATATCACCACCGGGTATAGATCCATCAGATACTACAGCGAAGTCTATTTCTATGGTTATCATCGGTGTACACATGATTGCAGTACACCAACCGATCGGACGCGTGATCGAATTACCCATTCCGGCTAGGCATTCGGCACCTGATTGTTCAATTTCTAGATTTAACTTTTTGGCAACACTTTCGTGTATCACTGACACATCGGCAGCTGTATCAACTATGTAAGCTATGGCTTGAATATTTCCATTATTAGTTAAAGTACCGCGAGGAAGTGATCGTACGAAACGAGTTTTTTTTGTTAACTAAACACGTTTCGGAAAGCCATGCTTAAAATAACAAGTCTCTTCCTCATGTCCTATTTTTTTACAGTTTGTACATTGTTTAGAACTGATATTTACTCGTTTATTGTCGGTTACCGGCGGATTCTGTTTAGAAGTACTTGGAGCAGGCTGCAAGTTTTTGTCCGAACTAGCTTTCATGTTACAGTTGTTTTGTTTATGACCGTAACGGTTGCATTTTCGACATTTCCCTGGAAACACAGATGAGTTAGCCGACTGAGAATAAGCAGAGGGTGAGGAAATGCGACGTTTTCTTCGTGAGTGACTGTCCGACTCGTAGGCTCGGTTAGCGGGAGGTCGAAATTTATTGTCCGTTATATTTCGGGCATCGCAGGTAGCTAATAATTTTAATAAGTCGGCGTCGCATGCAGGATTTTGGATACAAATTCTATTTTTAACTTCCGAATCTTGAATGTCGTATTCAACCAGACTGAGAACAATTTCCCATGGAAATCCAGGATAGAATTTCTTTATAGCCGCCAGTTTTGCGTTACCGTATTCCACCAGCGAATCAAAATGTACACTATGAATTTCGAGACATGCGCGGATTCGGGTTGCAGGAGTGCCTTGTTCGGGAAAAGCTATCTCAAAATCTCGCTGAAAAGAAGCCCAGTCGCGAATAATTGGTTTCCAGTGTTTATAAAATCTAGCAGCTCGACCGCGAAGCGCGTCACCAGCCTTTAAAACAATCATCGTGTCGGATATTCTAAATTCCTGTTGAATACCTGTGACGTAATCCATCCACTCAGAGATAGTAAAAGGCGTGTCATCTGGGTCAAAACTAGAAAGTCGTATCTGCGCCGAAGTCGCTGCCGCCTCCTGCGTCTGCGTTGGGGGTGCCTGAGAACAGGCTGAAACAGGACGAGCTGATGCTTGCTGCGCCGCCATTGTTGAAAGCACTTGTATCATTTGTTGTTGAAATTCAATGTTGCTTTTGCTCTGAAGTTCCCACAGCTTCATAATTTTATTGTCCACACTGACATTATCCTCACAAGACTCACTCTCGCGTTCGGTACGGGCGGTGGCGTACTGATTACACTCACTTTGCTCTCCGTTTTCCGCCATTATTATCGCACTTTAACTAGCCGAAAAGTTTTAGTTCTTTCGCACAGGGGAAAAATCCCACTTCTGATGTAAGATTATCGGATTAATTAGTTAATAAAACGCGACGATCTACCCCAAATTCGGTTTTTATTGTCCTCTTTTACAACAACGATGTCGATTATTAGAGGTCTAAACGAATACTTCACATCTTGACAAAAACGATGCGTGAGCCAGATGCTACCCCGGGGACGCAGGTTCCTCTTAGACAGTGTCGTGGGTCTAAAGGGCATCTCCCGAGGGCCCGGCCATCAGTGGCGGAGTAGTAGACTCTAACAAGTATATATCCCCTTATTTTTATTCCTAATTCGACCATCAATACGCGGGCTAGTTAAATTTCTTTACCGTCGAAAATACCTGTACAATAAAACCACCTTTTCGGTAATGCCGTCGAAAATTCGTATCAACCCATCGTAAAACACCTGGTCCCGTCGAAAGTTCTTTCGCACTGAAAAAGGTATCAAAAACTCCTAAAAGCCGACTCTCTTCTTTTTATATCGCGCCGTATTTTTGTTATTACCAAGTGCGTTTCTGAGGCGGTGTTGCCAAATTTACTGTATTTTCTCCAATTACCTGCGCAAGTTGCACATGATCTATTCCGAACGTCCTTTGAAAAATACCAGCAACAAAAATACTTGCAACGGTGCAAATTTTTTTAAAGTTTTTGGTCCGGCAGTTTGAGACATTTTGAGTATAAGATATAAATGAGACATGTTTTATCTTAATTACATTAATTTTTCGATACGTTTCAAATTATAGTTGGTATTCCCGCTCGAATACGCTTCAAAATTATTCAAATTTTGGGACAGATTGATAGACTGATACATTAGACTTCGTTGAGGCGGTGTTGCCGTTACGAGCAATTTGTCTTTATAAATCGTATAAATTGTATTTAAAGGTAAGATGGGGAGGTCTGCCTTTGTTCAAACCTTAATTGCTCAAGCCTCAGTTTTCGTATTGGTTGGTTAATTTTTGATTTTCGAGTAAGGATATTCGTCGTTTAGCCCCATGGAGAAATTCGTATTATTCACCGGCACCGAGGGAATCGGTGCCAAGGTGGGCTCCCCGGGGCGGTCTCGGCTCGCTCACCGAATTCGACGCTAATCGTATCATCGCACCTCGTTTCTACGTTTTCTACGCCTCTGTCAATCCGAGGCCCGCTTCGTCTTCTAACGACTTAAAATCTCCTCGGAGGTGATTTTAATTAAAATCGTGACGGAGAAAGTGCCTTTTGCATTTTATGTAGCGCTGCGGAGTCGTGAAAATTATCTGTCTTAGGAGAGAGATTAACGCTGTCTATTGTGTTATATTTCGTTATGCAACCGGCCGCAGAGGCGCAATCCGCTGTGGGTAAAAAGATCGCTTGCAACTCGACGATGTGCTTCATTTGTTCCGAACGTTCCCGTTTGGTTTCTGATGGCTCGCGTTGCGCAAACTTCGATAGCATTTGCTCCTAGTACAACCACAATTAGACAAATTAAATTACTTATCCAACACATGACAGTTATAACTGCCATGTCATAACTCACTAGTGGGTTATGGATTAGAACACACTAGTGTGTTGTTTGCTAGTTTACTTGGGCGGGAGCCAACTGGCCAGTTTATGACCCCTAGGTAAAATTTGCAATTAAGTTGGACAAGCAACTGGACGGTGTCAATTAGTTTCGACCGGCCAACTGGCCAGGGAAGATAGTCCAACTGAGCAGTGGAAGTTACTGCATTCACTTGCAGAGGTGCAATAATTAATTAAATAATTACTTTCATGGTATAGTAGGTATCTGAATACGCAATAACTGAACGCAATGGGGCAAGGATCAAACACCGCAAATTATAACCAACTTTTATTGAAAGTCCAAGTATTCCTCTTAAAGTAGGAACAGTAATCCTTAAAAGGGACACAATTAATAACAGGTAGATACACTGGCATCTTTTCTTTCCATAGAAGAAAGACAATTTAATCATAAACGACGCAGGAGGTCACAGGAACCGACAGCCCTAACTCTGCGCCCATTTCAGTTAACTTGTACCGCAGGATGCGCGCGCAGGTACGGCTCAAGATTCCACTGCCGCGTCTCTTACCCGATTCATTTATTTCGAGATAAATCAAAACGCGGAGACGATAAATTAAATTTCGAGCGACGTCGCGGGAAATGAAAATCAATTCCATCGAGTCCCCGTGAAAAATTGAATTGTACTTAAGCGTGAGTAACGCAACGAATACGAGGAGCTCGGAAGAGTAAGATCGTAATTTATTTTAGTGCGTTACTGTACGCGCTAAATGATTTATGGTTTCTGGCAGAGAAAGAACTCACGACGGCAATAATTGTGAAACTATAATTACAATTGACACCGGTTCGTATTAGTATTTAGTCGAAGTGCGCGTCGCCGATAAATCTCTTAGGAGATTTTCAGTGGAAAAATCGTTTCCCCAGGTGAGTCTTTATCGCCGCCGATCTCCAATACAACAGAACAATGATTTACTGCAAAGCGCTGCCCTGAATTATATTATAATGTTTCAAAACGGCGATCGTTAGATGCGTGTTCTCTAGAATGGGATAATTGGAATCCCTATACGTTCGTAATTACTGTAATCGTAGAGATCACTGCGGGCGCACATTGAGACAAGGAACCTTGTGCTAAAAAAGTCTTTGATTCCGCTTTTCCCCGAGAATCGAAATAATTACGATGCGGATAAAACGAGCTCTTAACATATTTTTGTAATAACAGTAAGTACGCAGCCTAATCGCCGCTAATAAAGCGAATGCCATCGATCTGGGTTGGTATTGGTGAACTATAAGCACCTGTTGGGATGGACATCGATGGAATTCTCAATAATATCGATCGGTCTTGCGGTAATCGGAGGATTACGAACGTCGCGTCGTTTGGTTAATGGCTTAATCCTGTACAGCCTAAATTAACCATTTTGGTAAATAATTACATAACAACTCGGAACCACAGTGTGGAGATTGAACAGTAAAGAAGCTCAAAAAAACCCATGACATGCCAGGCTGAAAGGTAGAATTATGGGTAGGGTATAGAGTAATATAACAGACGAGGTGTTAAAAAAATATAAACGTCAAAATTTCTATCTTTTTGCATGTAACTTTTCTATGTACATTTCTCAGAGATATGTTTTATGCAAAAGTCGTTCGCCTCTATAAGGGCAACAAAAAACCTAAGTAACATTTTTCTCTCAGACGCGAAATATTTTTTTTTTGAAAAATATAACTTTTTTTCTGTACATTTCTCGAAAAAATATTTTATACAAAAGTCGTTTGCCTCTATAAGATCAACAAAAAACCTAAGTAACATTTTTCTCTCAGACGCGAAATAAATTTTTTTTTGGTTTTTTTTTTGAAAAATATAACTTCTTTTCTGTACATTTCTCGAAAAAATATTTTATACAAAAGTCGTTCGCCTCTATAAGATCAACAAAAAACCTAAGTGACATTTTTCTCTCGGACGCTAAATTAAAGTTTTTTTTTTTTTAAAATAATAAGCCGCCATTTTGAAACCATTGGACCTATTTGGCCCATTAACGAACTCGATCGAGATTTTCGGCAAACTGATTTTTGTACCAAATTTCGTTGTAATTCTTTAAAAAAGGCGACCTGTAGCTTCCCGAAAAATTTCCTTATATCCGATATATATATATATATATATATATATATATATATATATATATATAAACGTTTGAGAAATCTCTAGAAACCAAAAAACTGAAAACCGCATTTTAATTCTTTTTTTTTTGACTTCGTTAACGAATGCAATACTGGATAAATCTACCAATACCATAAAACCGTACAGTGGGGACTCGTAAAAGCAGCAAGGGTCGATAATGCAGTGGCAGGCCATTAGTCTAATCAAGTATGAATTATAGGAAATTTTACAAATTAAGAAAAACGTGTGAAAAGGCTTAATAACGGGGAATAACAGGAAAACAGGTCTCTTCTTGGTCAAACTATATGTGACGACATTTATGAAGTCATAAATGAACCTAAATCTACAAACCCGGTGGATTATTTGCTTTGAACTTTGCTGGAAATTTTTCAAAAAGAGCAAATTTTCTCAAAATAATGCGAGATTTTTCGAGTGATCAAGAGTACAAATGAAGATTTTTGAAGCGAAGCTTCTATACTGGCGTTATGTTATATTTTCTGTAGAGTAAGATGCTGGAGCGAGCGTCACGAAATTATGTAACGCTTTAGCTATATTTAGTATTGTATACATGTTCTGTATATACCAGATATACCTATAATATAGTAAATACGATTCCGAGCATAGTGGGGAGAGAATGTAAGTTCTCTCTCTCTCTCTCGCGCGCGCGCGCGCACGCGCGTGTGTGTTTTCTGGGTCCGCCACGGTGATTCGACAGCCAATTAGCAGCTCCACGTTTAACGACTGCTGTACCCGTTTCCCTTTCGTTTCCGAATAATCCTGAAAAGTAAGTGATTAAATTAATGTAGACATTGCAATTTAGGGTAGTTTTTAGCATATTAAGAAAGATATTTTTAAAGAAAATATTTTTTAAGTGAAATAATTTGTTAAGTAAGGAGGTAATATAATTTCTTGGGAATTTTAAATGTTGGACAATATTTTGTTTTCACTTTTAAGTTTAAGTCTGTTTGTGAGTTAGAAAGATATTTGAAAGTTATATTTTTGTGCATAGCAGCTAAATTCCTTTTGAATATTTATTTAAGAAAACATTACGTTAATGTTCTGTCTTTATATTAAAAGAATTTGAAAGTTATTCTATTTTATATCTTTTTCCGGAAATCGTTTTTGGAAACATTTTCCAGCTTATTTAGATGACATTTTAGATGATGATAGTGATCGTGGTGGTGACTGCCATTTGGAAAGATCTGTAGAAACTGTTTTTACAATAATTTTCTAAATCTGGAGACATGGCCAATTTTTGCGATGATCTAAAAACATTTTCAGAACTTCTAAGAAAAATTCTATTAGAAATTCTTCCATTAAATGATCACCCATGCTGAAATTTCCTGACTTCCATTTTGTTAGTTGTGAACTGTACAATATTTAGTTCTTCAAAAACGTGCTAACACTGTAGCCTTTATTCGACAGTGTTATGTCTGCCAGGTACCTATAATTTCTGGGGACTTTGATTTCTAAGATATCTGAAAACCTATTGTATATAATAAAATTTATGTCAGAGATAGATCGTTTGAAAACGGGAGACAGACAGACTAGGGAACCATTAGGATCTGTCATAATAAGAGATTTAAGAGATTATAGTGGAGATTAAATATAATTACGAAATGCTGTGTAATCAGTGCTATATTTTTGCAATTTTTTTTAAATTTGATTGTAGCACTTTCAATTACCATTTATGTTGCCAAATATTTAAATAAAATAAAATATTTAAAAATTTACATTGATTTAATTTCGAGAATATATTCCATCTGTGACTTAAAAACTGAATCTGAATGAATGTGATATTCCACTTATTATCCAAGTGAAGTTCCCTTATGGAAGTGTTAAATCATAATTTTACAAATCGATGAAGACCATAACTGAAGCAACGTTTATATCGCACCTTTCCCAGGTAATTGTTTTATCATAGTTTGTTTCGTTTAAAATTAACGTAATTAGACTCATTTAACATAATGAAATCATTATGAATAAGTTACAAATTAAATAGGTAATTTTACAAATCACTCCTGGAATCTATAAAATGGCGAAAACTAAGCGTATTGCATAAGCGTCGTGTGCTATTTCCTTTACATAAATTCTCAGTTATTGCTTATTGTATTCAGTGAACGGTATTAATTAGAAACTCGAAGATGGTAATTTTCATATTTTACCATTTTCTCTTCAATTTTCTTAAAAATCCATCTTCCGAAGACATACATGCACGTCAGGGACCGTACCAACGAAACCTTTAATCTATATTATTATTTATTACTTTACACGCTAGAACGAAAAGGTTTACGTGCTCGACTTTCCCACAGTTCGAGTTAATAAATCTCTGATAACCTCAAAACAGATCAAATAATTGGTCTTAACGATTTGAGCAGAGGAAAGGTAGAAAAAATAACCAAACCGGCCGCGGTAATAAAGTTAAAGAACTCCTAAAGCAAGAGGTAGGTACGTCTCTCCTCCTGAAATAATTGAGACGTAAGACGTGACCAATTTAAATATATACACGGGCATTATAAAACAAGCGGAAGAGTCAACTAAATTGGAAATTGGCCCGCAGTAGTGATTTATTGAATGATTTCACTACGTTTCGCCGATATATTAGACGGGATCGATTTCGTTGCGCTTAAGTCTTTTCTGGTTGTTGAATCCTCAGAGTCTGTGAAAAACGGACGACAAAGTTCAGGAGGGATTTACGACGCTATTGTATTATATCATTCCAGCACACACGACTCGGTTTAAGAAAGGACAACGGCTGAGGTGGCTTCCTCACGACTATCCCATAACTCGACCCCCGTCGCAATTTAGAAAATGGGAAAATGTCCATTAGGAAATTACTGTTCTTGCTATTTGAGAAATGTGGAAATTATTCTACAACTTTAGTTAGTTTGGAGTACCTAAACTAAACCCAAACTTAATAAAAGAAGTTTGGGGGCGAGGCACTGAACCAAAAATGACGATGTGCCCATCAGACTACTTTCTCATATTTTATTACAAATATTCGATAGTACAATAAATAATACTTAAAAACAATTCTTCTAGTGGATTTTGAGACAATTTCGAGCGTATTTTGCGTCTTATAAAGTCTGCACAGTATTAGTCCGGAAAATTTAATTTTCCGGGACGTAAAGAAGCCGGAAAATTTTTCCAATGTTTCTCGCATATTTAAAATTTTTTGAAATTGTCGCTATATATTGTTATTATAGATCATTTTATTACCTATATTTTGATGTAAGGGATAAAACGGCAGGAAGTAATAGTTTCGGAGTTACAGCGTTTTAAATTGCTCCTATACACGTGGACGGTAAACATGGACGTGGTGTTCAGGAAATCCAAAATATCTCGCTTATTTAAGATTTTTGGAAATTGCTGCTACATTGTTCTCATAGATAATTTTATTATGTATATTTTGATGTAAGAATAAAATGGCAGGATGTTATAGTTTCGGAGTTACAGCGTTTTAAATTGCTCCTATACACATATACGGTAAACATGGACGTGGTGTTCAGGAAATCCAAAATATCTCGCTTATTAAAGATTTTTGTAAATTGCCGCTACATTGGTCTCATAGCTAATTTTATTATCTATATTTACATGTAAGAATAAAACGGCAGGAAGTAATAGTTTCGGAGTTGCAGCTGTTTAAGTTGCTCCTACACACATTGACGATACACATGGACGTGGTGTTCAGGAAATCCAAAATATCTCGCTTATTTAAGATTTTTTGAAATTGTCGGTACATTGGTATCATAGCTAATTTTATTATCTATAATTGGATGTAAGAATAAAACGGCAGGATGTTATAGTTCCGGAGTTACAGCGTTTCAAATTGCTCCTATACACATGGACGGTAAACATGGACGTGGTGTTCAGGAAATCCAAAATATCTCGCTTATTTACAATTTTTTGAAATTGTTTCTGCATTGGTCTCATAGCTAATTTTATTATCTATATTCACATGTAAGAATAAAATGGCGGGAAGTAATAATTTCGAAGTTACAGCGTTTCAAGTTGTTCCTATACACATGGACGTGGTGTTCAGGAAATCCAAAATACCTCGCTTATTTGAAATTTTTGGAAATTGCTGCTACATTGGTCTCATAGATAATTTTAATATCTATATTTACATGTAAGAATAAAAGGGCAAGCGGTAATAGTTTCGAAGTTACAGCGGTTTAAGTTGCTCCTATACACATGGACGATACACGTGGACATGGTGTTCAGGAAATCCAAAATATCTCGCTTATTTATCATTCTTCGAAATTGCCGCTGCATTGTTATTATAGCTAATTTTATTATCTATATTTTGATGTAAGAATAAAGCGGCAGGAAATAATAGTTTCGGAGTGACATCGGTTTAAGTTGCTCCTATACACATGGACGATACACATGGACGTGGTGTTCAGGAAATCCAAAATATCTCGCTTATTTAAGATTTTTGGAATTTGTCGCTACATTGGTCTCATAGCTAATTTTATTGTCTATATTTGCATGTAAGAATAAAATGACAGGCTGTTATAGTTTCGGAGTTACAGCGTTTCAAATTGCTCCTATACACGTGGTCGGTAAACATGGACGTGGTGTTCAGGAAATCCAAAATATCTCGCTCATTTAAGGTTTTTGGAAATTGCCGCTACATTGGTCTCATAGCTAGTTTTATTATCTATACTCAAATATTAGAATAAAACGGCAGGAAGTAATAGTTTCGGAATTACAGCGGCTTAAGTTGCTCCTGTACACATGGACGACACACATGGACGTAGTGTTCAGGAAATCCAAAATATCTCGCTTATTTACAATTTTTTTAAATTGCCACCACGTTGGTATTATAGCTAATATTATTATCTATATTTTAATATAAGAATAAAACGGCAGGATGTTATAGTTTCGGAGTTACAGCGTTTCAAGTTGTTCCTATACACATGGACGTGGTGTCAGAAATGTTTAGAAACTAATTTTAGAAAAAATGTTTAGAAACTAATTTTAGAAAAATTAGGGTATGTGGATTAACAAAGGAATAATAAAATTTATATTCCAATATATTAAAATTTCCTATAACTTGTCAGAATATATTTCCTACAAACCCAAATGAAATGGCCATATATAATAATTGCTAAATAGTATTCAATAAATTAGTTTATTGCAGCCATACCCAGATTACCTACAAAGGTAAGAAAAATGTGAATTTCAGGCAGGCCTATTATTGCAAGTACCAAACACAATCAAATAAATAACCAGTTCATATACAAAATTATTGGAATTTTTCATAGAGGGAGTTTATCAATTTTTGAGAGATTCGCGCACTCTTGCCTGAAAGCAACAAATTAGCAATAAAATATGGCGGGGGGTTTAAATAGAGGAACTCGAAAATAGATTGGATAAACAGTTAGCTGATTAAGTCTATGATGATTCACACACGTTTTAAGCGAAACCCCATAACATCCATTTACCGCGGATTTCACTATTTGCCAAGAGCGAGAACAGTTTAACCAATCACATGTAAGTTCGGTCACTGTCCGCATCGAAATTGCAACATTACAATCGTCTGAATAAATTATTTTTGTGAATCTCGCAGCCGCCGAGAGGGACTACAATAGGTCAAGATTGTATCCGAAGGAAAAAAAGCTAGAGGAAACGTGAGAACCCATTTTAGAAGCTTCCAAACTAACAGTGGGAAGCATCGATCCATAAATCAAACCAACCGAATTTGATTAACGTCATTAAGATCGAAAAATATCATTATGGAATGGATTAAATGAATTGAAGTATCGGACGGATTACGAAACGGCTGACTTTGACAAATTTAATATTTTGCGGAAAGTCAAAGTTAGGTCGGCGATTTATTTAACGGCGTGAAGGATAATTAAAGTTTAAGGAATAAATTAAATCATGAAATGTTAATCAAACCAACAGTTTCGGAAACAAGGCATCATACATTGCCGATACGTATCACTGTTGTTTAGACGAGATTCCCCTCTAGAAAGCGGCTTCGGCTCATTACCAGTAAAATTGCCAGGTGATGAACGATTACGGTAACGACATCAAAATAATAACAATATTTTTGTGCCTTAAGTTTCGCGAAACACCTGAGCGTTTACATAAGACCGTTCAAGTTAAATCTTCACAAAAATATAAATTAACTCTATGTAATTTATTCACTTTTAGCGGAATTTTTCGTTAATTAAATCGCCATGATATACGGTAATGATGTTTCCAAGAACTTAATGGCGTTTAAATAAAATACAATTGCCGGTTTCACTTGTTGCGAAATTCGATTATTCCCAATGTTGGTGCTTTTAATTTAAGACTGCAAGTGCACCTCCGAAAATAATTTATATTAATTGGCGGTAAGGTCAGGGCTACGCTTTAATTTGGCTTGAAAATTCAGACAACCTACTTGACTGATGAATTATTTTGGTAACGAAAGAAGACGGAAACACTATCAGGTAAGGACATGCGTTTTCCCTATTTAAAATTTGAATTTCATACTATGTATTTTACTGTCTTCAATAAGTTTAATAATAATTAAGGCTGTATTTACAACCTCTTGTTAATTAGTAATTTTAGTAGTGTTGACAGTTTTAAAATAATTGTAAAAGCAATTACATAATTGTTGTTTATGTTGTTTAGGTTGTGTATTTGTTGTAATCTACAAACGAATATACTAATTCATGTTGTTTCAGACCAAATTACTATACATACAGTCATTATCACCGCGATTTGCATCTGAAAAAAAAATATTATAAACATTGCATCAAGCCTAAATCTAAAATCTTATATATAAATTTACACAATAAATGTATATAAAATTTATAGCGTAATATACATTGGTAGTATGATAATTATATTGTAATGAAAACGCCATAGGGCATAGTTCTTACAATTTCACAAACAACTTATTAAAAATTATTAAGTTAAATTAGTATTAATATTATATTATTAGAAATTATTGAAAAATCCTCTGAACCATTCATATGAACTGGAGAATTAAACTGTCTTTATTTCTTGTCCTTTCCAAAATGTGTGACAATCTATTAGACTAATTCCAGTTATTTTTATTAGCTAAAGACTAAAAATGAGCAAAAGTAAGACAAGTTAAATCCCTTCTTTAGTTAATTATGAACTCAATTTCAGTTTCTTTCGTACACATAAATGATAATTTTCAGTAAATTTTTAAGTGAAAATAAAGTATGTAATATTTTTGCTCTGTAAAGGAGTATACTATTTGCACCTAGTTACTTACTTTACGAAATAGTGTTGGGTTGAAAATGTAGCTTTACAGATTGTAATTATGGATAAAATTGGTAGAAATATAGTAAGTTTTTTGCCATTTTAAGGCAATGACAATCTTTGAGAAATCTTTAAATTTCCTACTTTTTTCTACTCTTTTAAAGAAAGTTGCGGGTTATATTCCAATGTCATATTTTCCTATATCCTTGCCCAATTGCGTTCAAAGTAGTATTATTTTTCATGTGTTTCCTAGAAACTCCATAACTTACTTCTTTCATATGTCAGAACTTATTTCAAAATGTCTCAAGTTAGATTTTGAAAACGGAGTTTTAAATTTTTATTAACATTTTGGCGGTTTACGAACCAACAACGTGGCCTGATTGTGCCTAGTTTAAATAGAATTCTTGATTCAGGAAAAGGGTTTTACTTAAGCCTATCACGACCGGTTTGGTGACATTATAATTATATATTCAAATACCATCAATATGTAATTTACTACTGCTACACTAATCTAGAAAAAAAACTACATGCCGTCGGCAACAAAACGGTATAAGTATATACATTAGTTTGACTATCGAAGCAGATAATAATTAATCGGAAATGAGAATAATTAAAAAATAAATAATCATTCAATCTACCCATGATGTCGATTCAACCGATTAACTTTATTTCCGGTAGAGTTTTCTAACGAAGAATTTGAGATACTAATACGAGGGGAATTTATTTACAAAATTTAACTATTATTATAAACTCAACAATCTAGAGGACACCATACTCCGAATAGGAGGAGAAGTTATCGTAGCAGGGGATTTCAACGCTAAGTCCACCGAATGGGGAATGGACTGGTGTGATGTCAGAGGGAATGAGGTTGCAGATATGATTGCAAGTCTCGATCTTATCGTTGTCAACACTGGTAACACAACTACCTTTAGACGACCTGGATATCGCGAGACAATCATTGACTGCTGATCACTGCTGCTAAAATCTCTAACTGGGAAGTACTAGAGACATATAACGCTAGCGATCATCAATACATACATACAGTTCACGATTGCTACCCACAAGAGATTCTGGGAACATCACGAGGGGTCTAAGTAAACGCTGGAACCCGCAGAAGCTGGACGAATCGAAACTCATCAAATTTCTCACTGAGCAGTGGGAAAACGTAACTATGTCTTCAAAACCCAACACCGGAGCTGATGCGGAGAGGCTGGTGGAAAAAAATCATGGATCTCATTGGCAAGGCTTGCGACGTATCTATGCCAGTGAAACGCGCCGGTAGCTGGCACAAACCTAACTATTGGTGGACCAGCGAGATCGCTGAGTTGAGGAAAAAATGTCTTTCTCTAAGACGTAAATTGGTTAGGGCGCACGGAAGAGGCCTTACTAACCAGTCTGAGATCCTTAACCTGGAATATATGACAGCGAAGAGAAATCTTAAAGAAGCAATTAAAAGTGGCAAAAGGCGATGCTGGAAACAACTGTGTGCCGACCTGGACAACGATCCATGGGGACAAGCGTACCAAATCGTGGTAAAAGGCCTAGGGAAAGAAAGCCCAGTTCCTCCTATGGAGCCAGATGTTATAGAACAGATTGTAACAGATCTCTTCCCCCAGCACCCACCAAGAGCGTCAAAAGAAATGAAAGATCCCAAAGACACACCGCTGTTTACAATAGGAGAGTTCCAGGTAGCCGCCAGAACCCTGAAATCGGACAAAGCACCCGGCCCTGATGGCATTCCTCCCATGGTCATTAAACTGATTGCAGAAAAATGCCCCAACGTACTTCTGACAATGTACAACATTTGTATAGAGACAGCGACGTTTAGTAAACGGTGGAAACGCCAACGCTTGGTATTGCTTGACAAAGGCAAAGGCCCACCAACGACTTCGTCATCTTACAGGCCGCTGTGCATGCTGGATGTTGCAGGTAAGCTGCTTGAGAAACTTATAAAGGTGCGCTTAGTGGCGGCCGTCGAACAGGGCGGCGGACTCTCGAAAAATCAACACGGCTTCAGGAAAGGACATTCAACAATTACTGCGATTGAACAAGCACTGAACATCGTAAACAAAGCATGGTCGGGAAACCATCGCGCCCGCAAGGTCTGCGTTTTCCTTACTTTCGACGTCAAAAACGCTTTCAACTCTGTAGGGTGGGAAGATATCCTTGATGCAATGAAAGCGGATTTCAACATTGACGAATACATTCTAAATATTGCTGACGATTACTTCAGAGAAAGAGTCCTCGAGTACGATACTACCAAAGGTCCTCGCACAGTGAAAGTCACGGCAGGCTCCCCCCAGGGCTCTGTCCTCGGCCCAGACTGTTGGAATATTAGGTATGACGACCTGCTGCGGATGCCTCTGCCAAAAGACATCCACCTGGTCGGTTATGCAGATGATGTCGCCGGTCTGATTCTCGCAAGAAACACAGAAGACGCTCGTCGGAAAATAGACCATCTTACAAGGAGAATCTGTGAGTGGCTAAAAGGTCATAGGATGAACTTAGCAGGGAGCAAAACCGAGATGGCGGTATTGACTAGGCGACGCGGGTTTGATAAGAATTTTACAGTGACCATAGGAAATGCAAATATTGAGGCTAAGAACTCCTTACGGTACTTAGGACTCCAATTGGACGAGAAGCTGACGTTCCGGGAACACCTGAACAAAACAAGCGAAAAAGCCAGCAAAGTTGCAGCGAACTTATCAAGGATTATGCTGAATACGAGTGGTCCGAGGTACGCCAAGCGATGTCTGCTATTAAGCACGGTGCATTCTATCATGCTCTATGGTGCAGAAATTTGGGCGGACCAACTACATCTTGAAAGCTACAGACGAAAGCTAGCCTCCATACAAAGGCGAGCAGCCCTCCGAGTTGCCTGTGCATATCGTACAGTTTCCGAGGCAGCCGTATTGGTTTTAGCGAAGGCCCCACCTATTGACCTAATGGCGCAAGAACGCAGACGACTTCATCAGCTCCGAAAAGCAGGCGAGTTGAATGAACGCATTAAGAAGACCGAAAAAGATCGCACTACGACAGAATGGCAACAACGGTGGCAAAGATCCACAACGGGTAGATGGACGGCGGAACTCATTCCGGATTTGATAGTTTGGATGAAATATAATCACGCGGAGACAAATTATTTTTTGACGCAACTACTTACCGGACACGGGCTATTTAATCATTATCTTCATCGGATGGGACTTAAGAGGAGCCCACAATGCTCATATTGCAAGGAGAAAGTGGAGGACGCTTATCACACATTCTTCCACTGTAAACGTTGGATAGTGGAAAGGAAGAACGCTTGGGAGGCCATTGGGGTAACACCAAATCCCAGAAGCATCGTAGCGCTCATGGCTAGCTCCGAGAGCTCCTGGAAAGCAGTGATGTGCTTTGCGGAGAACGTGCTCAAAGCAAAGAAGGCTGAAGAAGGTTTAAAGACGGACGCCTGATGGCGTATCAATGGTCAGACTGAAGTAATGCGAAAGCGGTTTCCGGTCTGGCCTCCTTCTTAAAAGCAGGAAAGAAAGAGGATTGTTTTTATTCTTCTTCATTAAATAAAAACAAAATCTTGTAGATGACGTAATATGTGTCATCATGTTATCACCTTTAACTAAAATTCTTCAAAAATACATTTTTAATGAATTTTTCTTAAAATCCTATCAAATTCTGCACCAGCTTTTTATTGAGGCACTCATATAGGAGAAGTATTGTAATCCCGTTGATTTTTCGAATTTTTCATTTCTAGACATTTTAAAGCCCCCTTAGTGTAAGGACATGTTTTTGAAAAAATAGTGAGTGTATGTATGTGACACATTTTGCTGGGATAAAGGGGAAGTTTGTCTTGTCATTTTCCTGTTTTTAGAAATTTTCTCAAAATTTTCTACTAGATTCTCCTAGATGGGCGAGGGAAACCTTGCGGAACTCGACCACAGGGTCATAAACACAGATAGATTTTTGGCGGAACTCGGCACGTCCGCTTTTTTTTATTGCATCAAAACTGTTATGAAAAAAAGTTGATCAAAATTCCAATAAAACTTAATAAGTAAACTATAATTAAAATAATAATAATAAATAAAAATAATTTATTAAATAACTTATGCATGATTGCGATGTCTCAATCTTGAGTTTTTAAAATCGAGAAAGGTGGTAATTATATTCCCACAATAAGTAACTTAATTGAGGTATCAGTTTCGTATTAAGCACGGTATAATCGATGGGTCGTTTTTCTGAGTACATATACTGATTGCGGCATGACTTCATGCAACTCAGCGGGAGGAGTGGCCGATATGTAAATTCGTTTTTTTATTTAAGAGTCGAATCTGATAAAAATCCAATTTCGAAAATGGGCAATATTAATTAAGGCGTGTTTTGGGAAAAAAGCGATCATTTTCGCAAGTGAACGAGCGGTGTTCCCTCTGATCTGTCTAAGAAGCCAAAAGGAGTCACTCGATTACCGTCTCAAGACCGGTCGATTTCCTCTCATCTCACTGAAGATAAGATACGTGAAGCCATCCGGTTACGTTTTAACCGCCTGCGAAGTATGTGCGGTACCTTAAATCATATGACGGCACGAATGCTTAGCGTTAATTGGCAGCTAATTTGGCGCGGAATCCTCTTTCGCTTTTTTTGTAATTTCTCCTTTTGAAGACGCGCACGGATGATGACGGCCCGATGTGTTTAATTAATTTTTATTTGTCATCTTGCGCAATTTCTGGTTTCTATCGCGATCGATCGACACCGAGGAATGTCTTTGATAAAAACTCCCTGGAAACATGTCGTCTGCCAATCGCTTATTGAATTCGATATGGAAACTCGACGTCTCGCCGATAGATTTTTTTCTCGTATTGGAACACAAGACGATCGTGTGTGCAAAAAACCAATTAATAGATATTTATCGGAATTGACAAAATGTTAAAAAAGTTTACTAATGAAGGGAAGCTTAATATCGCAATGTGAGTAGCTTAAATAGTTGTAACGTATACGAGAAGCTTTTTTATAGATTGATCGCATCATGTATTACATGCGTGTTAAAGCTCAATGTCTTCCTGTCTATCCACTTCTTGAACCGCTAATCGGATTTACATATCTAAAGTACAAGAAAAGTTGTCATCGACGAGACATTAGTGTCGTTTTACTTTACATATCGTACAGGATTAGCCGAGAACAGTTATATTAGAGTGTAACGTTTTCACTATTTACTAAAACTAATCATTACGCGATTTTGTCCTAATTTATTTATTTCTTACACGACACTTATAAACTTAACTTAACAATCCCTTAACTCAATTTATATTCGCACACAATTGTTTATTTATTTAGCGCGCCGGTTTCCGCGTTCGTCGCCCGAAATGTTTACGCTCCGATTCTTCAACTGCCTCGCCTTGGGTACGGCATTCCTGTTATATCTAGCAAATGGCTTTCGACAACCTTCCCGTCGTTTTGGGAGAAGATTCTCGAGTTCGAGGAACTTGTTATCGCGTCGAACCTTCTCGTCTCTTCTCGTCGGCATCGAACCGTCTTTCTCGGGATCGCAATTCGGCGAACTTGGGTAGCTCCCGGCGTATCTCGCGGCGAGCCGTTTCGTTACAATAGAATAGTTTTCAGGAAAAAATAGATGCAGTTTCGTGAAAAAAGTGTTGAACAGATATTGGCAGTCTTCTCTTTTACGACACGGTTTAACTGAAAATAGTTGGATCAAACGATATCGCTAATTTTGCATTAGTGATGCCCACG
Organism: Cryptocephalus moraei; assembly: GCA_946251905.1. NCBI lineage: Eukaryota > Metazoa > Arthropoda > Insecta > Coleoptera > Chrysomelidae > Cryptocephalus > Cryptocephalus moraei. The sequence goes on along the minus strand of OX276465.1, from coordinate 14,243,559 downwards.
ATATTCTCGTTTGCGAGAATCTCGTTTCGTTTTCGAGACGAGACTCGAGACGATACTTAAAATTTTCCTTGCGAGACAAGACGAGATTTTCAAAAATCTCGCACGAGAGTCTCGCAAAAGTCTCGAAGTATCGCAAATAAAAATGGCAAATATGAATTAACTATTATAATTATCGCGAATGTTATTGAAACATGTTTTTAAGGCGGAGTAATAGCGAGTAACATGTGTTTACAATAACTGTTACGCAATGTTTACCTTTTTGAGCTTTCCGAGATATTGCCACGTGTACGACTATTATACAAGAGTTGAAGACTTACCTAGGGAATACAAATATTCACAACATTTTTATATTGAATAAAATAGTTTTTCTGTAACGAGAAAATCGTTAGACATTTTATCCCTGTTGACAGGAATATTTTGTTAAGCTTTATGATTAATATTAGTTTTTGATATAGCTACGACAATTTATTTTATATTCACCGAGCTTTGGAGAACATCTATCTATTTCTCACCCGACTTCTCATGTTATAATCGACCTATAATAATTGGTTTATTTCAGTTCTTCTCAAAAAAGGAAATTTGATAAGCATTTCGATACAATTCAGGAGCAAGGAGGAACCGGACGTAATAAAATGGCAAAATGCAAAGTGAAATCGTAAGATTTTGCGAGAAATTTGCGAGACTTTTGCGAGAATCTGGCACGAGACATGAGACGAGACGAGACTTTTATTGCGAGACGAGACTCGAGACGAGACTTTCCACTTTTTTTGCGAAACAAGACGAGATTTTTTAAATTCTTGTCTCGTTGGTAACACTGTTTTGCATCCTGGATTAATTAACATTGTTTATAAATGGAAAATATTTTCCACTTTCAACCTAGTTAAAAAAGTTTAAGGAGGAAGTTATGGACGCCGGAAAAGTCTTTATTTTGAGTTATCTTTTGTCAAAATTCGTCGATTATTTGCCGAGATACTTGCAAAAATCCATCATTTTTGTGCAATTATTTAAATTGTTACTAATTTCTGAACTCAAACTTTTTTAACTTACCTTTTAACTAAAATGAGAGCAAGTGCGTTTTCCTAGGGTCTCTAAGGGAACTTTCAAGATATGTAAAATTTTAGCACGATCGATTGAATAGTTTAGAAATTGTTTAAAATGCAAGAATTAAAAAAAATGGAAAAATGCATGTATCCCCGACTTATTTTGCTTCTAACTTTTTAAGTATTGAATTTAGAAGAAAGTTGAAGAGAGAAAAAAGTCACAGAATCAGTTTTTACATAATATGGCATAGGTTGGAAGTTCAAATATTTATTATCGGTTTTGCAAAATAGCAATAAACAAAAAAGAAATCGGCCCAAAAAAGTGGTTTTTTAATTTATTATTTTGGGTACTTTGAGATGGAATTAGGACTTCCATATCGCAGGAAGAAAATCTTGAAGTTATAATAAAAGAATCCTGTAAATTTCGTTTCGATGGGTCTATTAGATTTTGCACAATAAATTTGCAATCCAGAAAATCGAAAAATATTGAAAATTTTCAAAATTGTTTAAATTTTTTTCCACAATTAGATTTTAACAAAACTGGCTGAGCGTATATAAAAGGGAACACACTTTCATGTGCTTTTTTCAGAATTAAAAAATATTTATTAGAACGGTCACTTATTGTTTAAATTTGGTGTCAAATTTATAAATTTGTCAAAATTCGAGGCGAGAAAGATTTTTTAATGTAAATTTCAATCTTTTTAATGTAAATTTCAACAAAAATAATATACTGTTCACTGTGAGAAACAATTATTTCTTAAGATATGAGAAAAAATAGCAATTCTATTAACCATTATTAAACATTTCATTAAACACTGAGGAGTTATATCTCAGAAACTAATGAACAAATTAGCAACTTATTATATATAAAAAGAAGCCACTTTCCGAGTATTTCCCGGCTATGTTTTCAGAATTTCATTTAACAAAAAATTTGCCAAAATAATCTATTATTTTATAACAAAAAAAAACGACACCAACTTTAAACAATGACTGTGTCCGTTCTAATAAATATTTTTCAATTCTGAGAAAAGCACATGAGAGCTTGTTCCCTCTTGTATATGCTCAGCCAGTTTTATTAAAATCGAATAGTGGAAAAAAAATTCAACAATTTTGAAAATTTTCAATATTTTTCGATTTTTCTGGATTGCAAAATTATTGTGCAAAATCTAATAAACCAATCGAAACGAAATTTACAAGATCCTTTTACTATAACTTCAAGATTTTCTGCCTGTGATATGGTAGTCCTAACTCCATTTTAAAGAGTCTAAAATGATAAATTACAAAAAAAACACTTTTTTGGCCACTTGTTTTTTGTTTAATGCCATTTCGCAAAACCGCTAATCAATTGTTGAATTTCTATCCTATGTCGTATTATGTAAAAACTGATTCTGCAACTTTTTTCTCTCTTCAATATTCTTCTAAATTTAATACTGAAGAAGTTAGAAGCAAAACAAGTCGGAAAAAAACCATCTAAAGTTAATGGCTGACAGATGGGTCTTGGACTATTAAGGGCAAAGGGCTTTTTAGTCGTAATTTTTATTTTTAATACCTCAAAAACTGTTACAAAAAATATGTATACTTTACTGTTCAATTCCTATTGATTACCGTTATCATTATCCTGACTGATATTCTGCCAAGGGCCCCGCTACTTTTGTGGATTTTCAATTTTTCTCAATTTCCTCCAGAACGGCTTTCCGATTCTTACCAAATTTTATATTACTTGAACTGACGTAACTAATAGCTACAACTTGTATTTGAAACATTTTTTTTGTAAAACGTTCCTAAAGGGCACTATTGAACATTTCCACTTTCTCAATTTTTTTTCAAAAGGGCTTTGTTCAAATTTCGAATCACTTGAAATAAATAATGATCGTAATTGCTTTGTGCTAAAGACACCTTAAGTTGGGACACTTTTTAACACAAATTATTAAGTTGTGGTAAATTTCAAATAACCGTTCGAGATTGAATATGACAGTTATTTGCAGTAGTATGCAGTTGGAGTTAGGGGTAATGTTATCCATGTGTAATTAATGTAATGTGTAATTTTACTCTATTATATTAATTTATTGAAAAATGGACTATGTACTTTTTATTATTAAATACACAAAAAAATACAAAAATCAGGCGCCCTAACCTGCAATAGGTGAAAATGCACAGAAAAAAGTTTACAAAAAACTGTAAATTTTAAAGTATGCCATATACCTTACTTATTAGATTTTTCAATATAAACATCGTTGAAAAGCGCTTAAAGGGCAGTACAATTTCAAAATAAATTGTCAATAGATGTATCTTTCCTTTTGTAAAGTTTCTCTGTCTTGAATATTATTCATTTTTTATAGGTTTCCAATTTCCCCCATTCATCTAGTAACAATTAATTATTTACCCATAATTGCAAACTATAAAATATCTAAGCTAATTTATTTCATTTCATTACAATTGAAATCAATATTCACACGTTCAATTTTCCTGCTTATTTAAACGAAATCGTCTATTCCTTCTCTCTCCTTATCAGTGTGACTACTATTTTTTGCCGTTTTTTGCCTCGCCCGGCAAAACTGATAAGGTTCTTTCGTTGGGTAAACGTAGAAATGTGTCTCTCGTTTAGAAAATTTATTCGTGAAGTTACCGCGATCTGAGAAGCTTGTGTTTGGGGTTCATTTTTGGAAAATTCACAATATTTTTGAAACTTACAAGGTTTGTCGTGCGCGCGCCGGTAGTAGATTTATAAAATGCGTAGTGTCGTTGCGTTTGAAGTTTATAGATTTTGATTGTAATGTTTGTCATACTTGTGAATTCGGTGACGTCATTAACTCTCAAAGGTAATCTTAGTTATGATTTTAAGAATTTTAATAGTACTTATCTTTGCATTAACAACTTTATTTTCGGTGGTGTTATTTATGTAATTTCAGGCGTCTTGTGAAAGAGATTTTTTTTTAAATATTCTTCTGATTAAATACTCATGGTTTTCTCAACTTCTGCTTCTGCGTTCTTTATGGGTTATGCAATTACCGACATATGCAATTGCAATTATTGATGTACCTTTCTACGATTATCTTTCGGGGATTCCTTTTTTCACATTTTTTCTGTTTTGGATATTTTTGGTTTTCCCCTCTCTTCTAACAATAAATAATCATTTACCCATAATTACAAACTACATGCAGTAAGTCATCGTAATTCACTGTAATTGAATATAAAATCTTAATTAAATTCAGTTATATAATTTTAATTTTAATGTAATTAATATACCTACTTAAAATATTAATTACAACTTAAGTTTATAATATAATATTTATTAATTACATTTCACTCTGTTAAATTCTGTTTCAATTTCGCCTGCTTATTTGAACGAATACGTCTATTTCTCTCTCCTTATCAATGCGACTAATATTTTTTGCCGTTTTTTGCCTCGCTCGGCAAAACTGCTGTGGTACTTTCGTTGCGTAAATGTAGAAATGTGTCTCTCGTTTAGAAAATTTATTCGTGTTAGTTACTTCCATCAGAGAAGCTTGGGTTTTAAATTTTTTAAGATTTGGCAGTACGTTTGAAATTTACCCAATTTCTCATGGTGCGCGCGCCGGTAGTAAATTTGTAAAATGTGTGGGTGTTTCGCGTTTGAAGTTTATAGATTTTTTTTATTATAGTGTCACTTATACTAATTACGTCACTAATATTCAGTGACGTAAGTGGCTCTCAGGTGTAATATTCGTTATTATTTTAATTACTTCAATATCTTCTTCGCGATAACAACTTTGATTTCTTTTTAATATTCCTGAATTTCTCTTCCTTTTGGATACTCATGGTTTTTCCAAATTATGTTGTTTCTTCACTCTTTTGTACATGGGTTTATACAATTACTCACTCACATGTTACATGTCACAATACTCAGTTATAGTTTAGTTTTGATAAAATGTCATTTATTTAAATAACATTTATATAAAATGTTAAAATAAAAATAAAAACATATAAAATGTTTTGATAAAATGGATTATACACTTTTAATTATCAGATACATAAATCAGAATATTCAAAAAAATGAGGCACCCTATGCAGATGTGTCTTATGGAGCCCTATAACTATTATGATTTTTTTTTTATAAATAATAATAAAATAAATAAAAGTAATGAACTTTTTTTAGATTCGCGTTAAAACGGTCAGTTTTGATATACGTCGTATACTCTACGATAATTTTATTATGCAATTGTTATGTGTAAATATCATTAAAAATGGCTTAAAGGACTACAATTTTTGAACAATTTCCATTCAAACTGTCTATAGATATACCTTTCCACCTCTCTCTTTCTGGGTATTGCGTTTTTTACATTTTTTGGTTTTGAATATTGTTGATTATTTCATACGTTTCCAATTTGCCCCTTTCTTCTAATAATAATTAATTATTTAACCAGAATTATAAACCATATATAGTATTTATTTAATTTATAATTAAATAACTATTACAATTTAATTGTATTTGTAATTTCAATTTAATTCACTGTAGATAATGGAAACTTTAAATTTTTCTTCAATTTCACCTGTCGATTTCAACGAAATGTTTATCAATTCGACAAGTTTTTGCCTTGCTCTGCCTCTATTCTGTAAATCTACGATTTTTAAAATTATTGTTAGATAACAATATTTGCTATCTTTTTACTGTTCAATGTTGCTAATGTTTGTTTTTTTTTTGTTGTTCCAGGTAGTGTGACATTGGTGAATATATTGGCGGAGCGGACAGCAGGGCAAGGATAGAGGCAATTGCCATCATGCCTACATGTCATTGTCAAATGGTTTGTTTCACTTTAGAAACTCAATTTTGTTTTCTGTTCATAAGCTTCATAACTAATATATTTTGTTATTTCTTTTTTTAAGGTGAGTATTATCGTCGACAATGGCATAGAACTTCATATGAGGGCAGAGAAGAGAGTGACAGCTGCTTGTAAGGTTAGTTTTAATTTAAAATATTTTTTAACGATCCTGATATATATAATTGGGCGTTGTTAATATTTTCATTACAAATTTTTCAGGTAAGTCTTTTTAACGTCAATGGCGAACGAGGACGGAAAGGCAAAAGTGGTTGGTTGCCTTTTAAGAGTAATGCAGAAAAGGGCAACTAGGTTTCTTCTATTAATCTACAGTTTCTAACTATCCTATAATGGTTAGTATTTTTGAATTATTTTCAAAGGACCATACATTAATGTTGTTAATTTGCAGCACCAGAAGCACTGGCGGACATCTTGGAAGAAGGACGGAAGGAGTCATCTTCAAAGGTTAGTGTTGTTATTTTGTCATTTTGAATTTCTTTTTCTTCTAGTGAATATGGTCCAATTTTAATGATTTATTGATAGAATGATTTTAATAATGATTCCAATTTGATTCATCTCAGGTGAAGCCCGATGAAATCATGACATATAATGAAACTTATTACTGTTAATTGTTCAATTCGTCCTGCAAACAAATAAGTTAATTAATGGTATATAATGAATGTGGTTTTTTGATCAGAAAGCATTATAAAGGCGGTCATAATACGGATGTTATTAATTGTTAATCTAAATGTAGTCTTAAAATATCCTCCAACCGAACAGTTATATTTCAAAATAGAAAGAGAACTGTCTAAAATAAAAGACATTTGTTATCTACTACTTCTAGAAGTGTTAATATTAATGACATTAACTTCTTCCTTTATAAAGAGGTTCATTCGCCCTGTATCTTCTCCTTACGTTACTGTCTCCTATTGATTACATTGACGAATCTGTCTCTGAGTTGCATCTTATTATAACGTCATTAGGCCTTATGTTAGAGAATTCTAAAGGTACAAAAATAGAAAAGAACCATCGCACAGGCGAGGCAGATTGAACTGTACTAGTTTTTTAAAATTGGGTACTTATCTATTGTTGTCTTTAGTGCCAGCAATTTCCTAATTTTTTCATGAAATGAGATGGAAATTTATCTTATAAAAAATGCAAAAAAATAATTGTGCTGTTAATTTATAACTAATAAACTTGATATTAACTATGGAAGTAATATCATACCACTTGGTAAGATATACTACTATGGCAATTACCTATTTGAGTTTCTCTTAATAACTGATATAAACGAAATAGTGGATAATTAATTATTTTACGGTTATTAAATGTTTTTTACAGAATATAATTATATTTTTATAAGTATTTATTTAATTAATGCTATGTCTATTAAGCCACATCATACATTTCATACGTCAGCAATTAAAATAGGCTCATATGTTATTGCTAATTTACTTACTAACGTGATATAAGGATTATAGGGGGAATGTGGATATTACTGAGGGAAGAACATTATTTAATATTCTATAACTAATTTAAAAAAAGTTGTTTCCAAACCTTTAACCCATAAAAGTCGTTGAAAGCAATGTAAATTAAATGGAAGTAATATTTTAGACTTTACTGTCTTAAACTTAAAGATAACTACAGTGCTAACTTTTAATAATGTTTAAAATAGAATTTAAACATAAAAATTACGTCGAATAAACACCACTTTAAAATTGAGGCAACTTTTTTGAATGGGTAGGCACCACTTTTGACAGGTTTTTGATTAATTTTACTTTTAAATCCTTCAAATTATACATAATACATATACATTGTCGAGGACCTAAGACAATTTAAGAGGCAATAGACTGTTTCAAAGTTTCAAGCATCCTAGAGTCTCACTTCAATATCGATCCTATTAGACTAAGAATCAGATTTTTTGAATTCAGAATTAAAATGTAATTTTTAATCAAATTTGGGAGAAGATGGTATAGGTTCTGACAATACCCAATCCAGAAGACAACAGACTGTATTTCAATGTTTTAAGCATTTTAGAGGCTCGCTTACTAATAATAATCATATTATACTATAATACTACTACTGATTATATACTATAATCATAAGCAAAGAAATCAGGTCTGCAGTGAAATCCTTCATACCAGTGTCCGACAGAATAATTATGGTCAAGCTGCATGCTTTTCCACTGGATGTGAATATAATACAGGTTTACGCCCCCACAGCGGAAAGTGATGAAGAACTGGCGGAGGAATTCTACTATCAGTTGGAACTTCTCATGAAACAGAACAAAAGTAGTGAAATAACTGTAGTAATGGGAGACTTCAATGCTAAGGTGGGTCAAGGAAAATACTCTAATATAGTTGGTAACTTTGGTCTGGGTACGCGCAACGAGAGAGGTGACAGACTGGTTCAATTCTGTGAAGAGCACAAACTGGTTATCGGCAATACTTTATTCAAACTTCCCCCTCGTCGACTGTATACATGGAAGTCCCCGGCTGACGCATCAGGCAAGATAATTAGAAACCAAATAGATTATATCACTGTTCCAGAGAGATTCCGCAATGCAGTCAAGTCAGTAAAAACTTATCCAGGTGCTGACATAAACTCCGACCATAATCCGGTTGTATGTAGAATGGAGATCAAACTGAAAAGAGTTGACAGAAAACCCTCAGGTAAAACAGTTGATATAAGTAAACTACAAAAACCTGAAGTCAAACAGAAGATGCAAGAATCAATCAGCAAGCTTTTTACTGGAATTGACGCTCAAACCGAAGACTACTTAGAAAAGTGGAACAAACTTAAGGAAGCTATTCAAACATCAAGCTCCGAGCTTTTAACCAGAGAAAAAGCAAAGAGAAAAGAATGGATGACCGACGAAATATTAGAATTGATGGAAGAAAGGAGGACTTATAAAGGCAAATGTCAACAGAAATACCTTGAGACGCATAAACTCATCAAGAAGAAGATAAGGGAGGCGAAGGAAACATATCTGTCGGAAAAGTGCAGTGAAATTGAAGAATACGAGAGGAAGTACGATTATCACAATATGCATAAGAAGATCCAAGATCTTACATCGAAGAAAAAATTTAATCGCCGAACAACGAGCCTCCTGAATAAAAATGGAATTTTAAAAACAGAAGTAGAAGACCTACTTGATATTTGGAAACAATACATCGAAGAGCTGTTTAATGATGAGCGACCCGACAATCATGATCCAGGTGAAGTTACAGCTGGACTACCAATCTTGAAGAGCGAAGTTGAGAGGGCCATTATGTCCATGAAAAATAATAAAACCCCAGGTCCAGATAGTATCCACGTTGAGATCCTTAAAATTATGTGCGAGACGATCCCAAGCTTCCTCGATCTGCTAACAAGCCTATTCAACGAAATCTACGACACTGGCGCAATACCTGAAGACTGGATGCACTCCACATTTATTGCTATACCAAAGAAACCAAATGCGAAAACCTGCGACCAACATCGACTGATAAGCTTAATCAACCACTTAACTAAGATCTTTACAAAAGTGATACAGAACAGAATCTACGCAAAGTGTGACTCTGAGATTGATTGTTCGCAATTCGGTTTTCGTAATGCACTCGGCACCAGAGACGCCATATTCGCCTTGCAAGTTTTAATTCAACGCTGCAGAGACACAAATAAAGATGTCTACATCTGCTTCATTGACTTTGCAAAGGCTTTCGATAGCGTCAAACACGAATTTCTCATATCCATACTAAAAAAGGTAGGACTTGACAGTAAAGACATAAGAATGATAGCCAACCTCTACTGGGGACAAACTGCGTGTGTGAAAGTAGGTAACTCCTCTACTGAAAAGGTCCAAATAAAGAAAGGTGTACGCCAGGGTTGCATATTATCTCCCCTCCTGTTCAATCGGTATTCAGAGGAAATCTTCAGGGAAGCATTACATGATGCTAAAGTGGGCATAAAACTAAATGGTGAGCTAATAAACAATATTCGATATGCCGACGATACCGTAATACTTGCCAGCAGTGTCGATGAACTTCAATATCTACTGAGAAGGATTCAGACCATCAGCGAACAGTACGGTTTGAAGCTTAATGTTTCAAAAACCAAATGGATGGTTATCAGTAAACGACAACAACATGCAGAACAGCTGATACTTAACACCGAACTAGTGGAGCAGGTTGAGAAATATTACTATCTTGGATCAGTAGTGAACTCTAAATGGGACCAATCTATAGAAATAAGAGCAAGAATTGAAAAAGCTCGTACAGCGTTCAACAACATGAAGCCTTTATTTACCTGCAAAGATATATCTTTGAAGACCAAAATCAAATTAGCTAAGTGCTACATATTTTCAATCCTATTATATGGGGTAGAGGCATGGACGATGACAGACCGAATGATGAAGAAATTGGAGGCCTTCGAAATGTGGGTTTACCGCCGCATTTTAAGAATATCCTGGACCGACCACATCACCAACGAGGAGGTTCTGCGAAGAGTCGGTAAACAGAAAGAGATCTTGTTCACTGTTAAAAAACGTAAAATGGAATACCTTGGGCACATAATGCGTCATGAGAAGTATCGTATCCTGCAGCTCATCTTACAGGGCAAAACAGACAGCAAAAGAGGACCGGGAAGACGAAGACACTCGTGGTTGCATAACTTGCGCAAATGGTACGGACTTACCTCGGTGGAACTGTTTCGGAGTGCAGTGAATAAAGTTAAAGTGGCCATGTTAATCGCCAACGTCCGCAACGGATAGGGCACCACAAGAAGAAGAAGAAGAAGAGGCTCGCTTCGTTACACTCAGAATCAAATTTTCCACAATTCAGAGTTCAAATGTAGTTTTGAATCAGTTTTTGGAGGGGATTATGGAAAACCTGACAATATCCAATCTAAAGAGACAGAAGAGTATATTTCAAGATTTCAATCATGCTAGAGACTAACTTTTTACTTTCTCGTTTTGAGAAATTGAAAATGTTCAGGAGTAAAGTGCCCTTTAAGGAGGTTTTAGAACAAGATGCTTCAAATAAAAGTTGTAGCTATGCGTTAGGCCGTTTCAAATCCAAAATTTGATAAGAATCGGTAAAGCCGTTTTGGAGAAAATTGGGAAAAACTGAAAAACCACAAGAGTAGTGTAATATTATGTAATAATGTAATAATAATTACTGTAACGTTTTGACTCTTGGTAAATCACTGAACTGCACGAATTGCCTTAATTTATTTATTTTAACCACTTTCACTAATACTTATCTAATGTACTTATATAATCTAATTTATATTTGCTCACTGCCGCGCTCCGGTCGACATCTGTCGGCCGGCTTTCGACTTTCTTCCGACTCTTCTTTGTCTCGCATGGCGGCCTGCTATTTATCTTGCTGAATATATATTTCCAGAATAATCTCGAATATTCACGAATATTCTGCAAGTTCCAGAAAATCTATCAGTTCGCCAAACTTACACTATGTAATAATATTGTAACGTTTATTTCTAATTTATCTACACTGTCCTAATTATACACTACGTACTAATTAATTTATCATAATTAATTCCTAACTAATTAATTTGTATCACTCTTAAATGTAATTTATTTCAATGGTCCGTCTTTCGCATTATTTATTCAGTCGCGGCTTCACGTCTAATCTCATCTCCGACCGCAAGCCCGCTTATATACACCTCAATTATATTCGCTATAGTTCCTGAAATAACTCGAACCTTCTTTTTTATGTAGAAAGGCCCAGAAGGTCATAAATCATTTTTCCTTAATAAGATGTTGCCGGGACTCAATTAAGCGTAGCGGCGTTCCTTTGAGGTAAGAGTAAACACATTTTGCGCTGCTGTTTACATTTCGCGTTACAATATTTAATGGAATTACATTTACTGTATTGTGGGAATTTAATTTTTCCCCTTCTCTCGTTACTCCTGTTCCCAGCTTAAATTCAAGGCGACGCCTTATTAAGATCCGTTCGCCGATAAGGGCCCCCGATCGAAGACGGATAAGTCGAACGGTATCCGCTACTAGTTATGAGTAGTTTATAATTGATAATGGTTTTTAGCAGATACATATCCAATTAGATAAGCGGGTATCGATAAGAGCGAAGAAATATTAATCCGCGCGAATGGTACATTGTGGTTCTGTATTGTTTATGCTAATTCCTCGGCCCGTTCTTAATTAAAAAAGTGAATAAAATGCGAACTGATGTGTTCGGACGGGTTTCGGGAGCAAGGTGCCTCGGTCCGACCTGAGAGTGATTTTTAAATTATAATTTATTGAACGACGACGGAATATTTATCTTTCCAATGTCTCTGAAACCAGTCGAGAAGATAGAAAAAATAGATAAACGCTTCAAGAAATAAAGTACCAATCATTGCATAACGTAATTTATTTGTATACAGTTCCCAACACTACTGCTTTGAACATTAATTTATTTGGAGTTCGGGATTCCAAATAGGGAAGTAATCCCCGCTGCAGAGACGCGAGGTTGACGCGGAAGAAGTACATGCGCAGTAGCAGTACAGACGTCGTCCGTTACTCATCCCCACTGCGCATGAATCAGTTGCGAGTAAGCTTAAAACACACATAGCGGTTTTCGCCGAGCTGCAGCAGCTCGGCTGCCGCTCGTTGCAAAACACATATAGCGGTTTTCGCCGAGCGACAGCAGCTCGGCTGCAGTTTCATGATGCCAGTTTTCACCAAACATCAACATGAACGCCGTTGATCTAGAGTGTGAAGAGTGTGTAGCCAAATATAAAATTCAAACAACAAAGCAATACTGCAACCCTGTTTCGTCTTTTGCCGATTACAAACCGCTATGTGTGTTTTGCTCCATAAGATAACGTGGTACGAAGCAACGCCGAAAGTAATAAAAACGCGGCTGCAGGTCGTTCTGACCAGGGAACGAGCGGCGGCAGCTCGACGCTTTGATACCGCTCGGTACGTTTGTTTTGATCCTTTTATTTACATTGAAAGATGTGCAGCGAGCGGCTGCGGAGCTGCTGCCGCTCGGCGAAAACCGCTATGTGTGTTTTAAGCCTAAATCTCGCATCTGCGCCCAGCTTCATATTGAGACCAGGGGTTGGTCGAATAGCACCAAGTCGATTATATTGTTACTGGTAATAATTCGACACATCTAATTCGGTTATTAAGTTACTTGTATAATACCGATACATTTCACCAGCCAGCTAGGCTATTGACAATGTCATTTAATAAGGAACCAACTCGTGCAAGATATTTCATTTTCTCATATGGTCAGTTGAACTCTAAAGAAATAAAATCCAAAAGTGCTACTAAATTTAGCCATGCGTTTTTGAGAACGGGGTAAGTTTATCCACTTTTCGCTTTCTCGGCTATAGCGTAAAAACTATGCATTTTTCGAAGATATGTGCCGTAAGATTTCTTATAGAGAATTAAATTTTCTATGAAAATGATATTTTTTGAAATAAAAAAAAAACTTTTTTAATGAAAAAAATTCATAAAACAAAGTTAAAAAAATTTCAAAAAGATGCTTTTTTTAATTTTTGACTATAACTTTTTCTGAGTGAATTTAGGTATAGGCATTGCTTCATAGAAAAGAAACCTTATGAAATTCTCTTTAAAACGGTGGCTTGTAACACTTTCTATGTTTAATCGTCATCATCATCATCATTCAGCCCATATTCGTCCACTGCTGGACATAGGCCTCCCTTGATTGCCTCCACATCGTCCTATTTTGTGCCTCTTGTATCCAGTTTGTGTGGATACGTTTAATATCATCGGACCATCTAGTTGGTGGTCGTCCCTTGCTTCTGTATGCATCCTGTCTAGGCCTCCACTCTATGATCCTCTTGGTCCATCTGTTGTCCTGCATTCTCGCAATGTGTCCCGCCCAATTCCACTTTAGGATTGCTATTCTTTCTACTGCATCAATCACTCTGGTTCTTCTACGTAGCTCAGCGTTTGTGATGTGATCTCTGAGGGTCAATCCCAGCATTGACCTTTCCATTGCATGTTGTGCCACTTTGATTTTCTGTACAGCCTTTTTTGTTAATGTTAAGGTCTCAGCACCATAAGTTAGGACAGGCAGGACACATTGGTTGAAGACCTTTCTCTTCAGACAAATTGGTAAGTCTGACTTTAATATGTGTCTTAAGTTCCCAAATGCGGCCCAAGTTAATCCTATTCGCCTAAGCAATTCGCAGGTTTGATTATCTCTGTTTATATGGATTTCGTGGCCAAGATACTTGTATGAGGTAGTTTCTTCCACTTGGATGCCATCTATGTATACTCCTTCGCCGAGTACAAGGTTGGTCATTAGTTGGGTTTTTGTCACATTAATTTTTAGTCCGACCTTATGGGAAGCAGAGTTTATCTGATGTAGCATGTTCATAGCATGGTCGAGGCGATCTGATATTAGAACTATGTCATCTGCAAATCTCAAATGTGTCAGGCTTTCACCGTTTATGTTTACTCCTAGATTTTCTAACTTCAGCGATTTAAACATATACTCAAGCAGGTTCGTAAACAGTTTCGGCGAAATAGTGTCCCCCTGCCGGACTCCTCTATTTATTTTGAATTCATTTGTTGTTTCCTGCAGTTTTACGTTAGCTGTAGCATTTTTATATATAGACTCTATTACTAGGGTATATCGATGGTCTATTCTACAGTCAGAGAGTGACTTTAACATCTGATACTGGTTTATAGTGTCAAAGGCTTTTTCGTAATCCACGAATATCAGGACAAGTGGTCTGTTGTATTCAATGGACTTTTCTATAAGATTCTTCAGGACTTGGAGATGATCATTCGTGCCATAGCCTGGTCGAAACCCAGCCTGCTCTCTTGGCTGATAGAAGTCTAGTTTTGCTTTTAATCTATTTGCGATGATTCGAGTGAATAGCTTGTACACGTGAGAGAGCAGACTGATAGGACGGTAATTTGCAAGATTGGTTATGTCACCTTTCTTATGTATTAAGGTAATGGTTGCATTGTTCCATTGTTGTGGTGTTTTGCCTTGTATAAGACACTCATTAAACAGAACTTTGAGACTCTGCAATAGCTTTTCGCCACCCAGTTTAAGGGCTTCAATGACCACTCCATCTTCTCCGGGGGATTTGTTGTTTTTCATTTCAAAAATCGACTTTTATATCTCATGAAGTGTGATTTCTGGGATTTCCTCTGAGCCCTGATTCAGGATCTTGGGAATCGGATCGCGGATAATTTCCGTTTCATCTGTGGCGTATAGCTCTTTATAGAATTCCTCTACTATTTTCAGAATTTCTTTTTTATCAGTTGTAATTCGGCCTTCTTTATTTCGTAGTTTACAAATTTCTTTCTTTCCTTTGAAGAGTCTCTGCCTAAGCACTTTCAAGCTTTTATTTTCTTCGATTGTTTTGGTAACCATTTCATTGTTGAATGTTCTGATATCTTTGCGAATAGCTTTAGTTATATCCTTGTTAAGTTGCTTCAGTTTTAGGAAGTTTACGTCGTATTTATTCTGCAATTCTCTTCTCTCCTTCATAAAATTTTTGGTTCTATCACTTACTATTCTATTTTTTTGGTTAGTCCTAACACAATTCGCTTGTTCTGCTTGTTTTATAGCATCTACTATGCCCTCGTTCAGCTCGTCAATATCCACATGTAACGCTGGTGCAGTTCTTTGATTTGTTAGGTGTTCGTCTATGTTTAATATTGACTGAGATATAAACGTTTGAATTCAGCCATTGTTTCTCTATTTTTTTTTACTTTTTCTTTGAAATGCGTATTGTTTTATACTTTTATCTGAAAAAAATAACTTTTATGTAATAAATAACTTATGTACGAATAATTTAATATAAAATATGATCTTATTTATTTATATTTAAACTCAGTTTAGCACCGAAAATCACTGCACTGTTTTCCATCATCAAAATTATATTTTTCACGTAGTAAACGTAGTATAAATACCGAATGCTATGGTCTTATCGGTTCTTATCGTTTAATCCCTCTACCTCTCTAATCGGCTTGGTGCTATTCGAACCCGACCGTGAGACCGATAGGCAAGTCGCAGGGGTAGGTTAGCGATTTCGTTACTATACAGTCGCCCAAAGTAATTTATCGAGATATACATTTATCAAAAATTACATATTCTTTCGGCACAAGAAAAATTTAATTCGTGAAGACACGTCGAGCCGCAATAAAGCTCGACTCGAAGGATAATGACAGTCAAAACTGCCGGCACCTGACAATCAAGGGGCACTTTCTCCTCACAACTGACAGATCCGTCTTCCTATAGTGTCTCTGCGGTAACCATACACGAAATTAGGTTCGCAATCAAAGAAACAAACAAAACGAACATGTGATTAGGTACGCGGCCGCTTTCAAAATTCCTCTTCTTAATTATAATAACAATACGGTTTGATTTCGTGCGGACGGTAATGATCGACGGAATTGCTTCTGTATAAGGTGTAATGACTATTGATAGGCGGACATGACTCGTTGCGTAACGCCCGCGTTTTGTTTACGAGATCGTCGGAAAATGGTTAAAAATATTCTCTCTTACGGTACATACAAACACACACACATGTGCACGCGAGCGTGTGTGTGTGTGTGTGTGTGTGTGTGTGTTTTAATCAATGCGTTAATATCGACACCTATAATTAGGTTCGCTATACATATATGAAACTAGAGGACGTCTCGTTATTTCGTAGAGATAACCTTATTGATATACATACCTTCCACGAGGGGATAGGTAATTATTAACATAAATTATGTATCGATCCCAATGAAATTACTATGAAATTGATTGGATGCAATATGTATATTTTATATTACTTAGAAATAAGCCTGCTTCAGGTTTATTGTGATTAAAATATATGTAATCTATGCAAATTACAGTAATATGCCATTGAGGAAATCAAACAAAAATACATTAATAAGGTCGCTTTGAGAACCAACGTTATAATTTGATAATTGCTCTCAATAGATAAATTAAACGTTTAATGACTTAAATAAATAAGTACATTAGTGTAAGAATTTAAAAACTTTACTACTAAATGCGTAGGGAGAACGTCTATGTTCTAAACTAACATAATAGAAGAGAGAGATTGGCTCTAATTACTCTCGCACAATATACCAGGATTAATTTTTCAAAAAGAATTTGTTCTTACTGGTATTCTTACTACTAATATAATTGAAATTCAGGGCAAGAGAAAGGGAAAGCAAAAAGACGAAAACATTACATGAATGAGATTAATGAATTACATGAAATTACATGAATGAATCTAGATAAAGAAAAAACAATGCCAGCAACTTACAATAGCTCCTTGGATTACTATGATAATTATAAACTGTCATGTTTAGTGTGCTGCAATAATAGAAAAAATTGTTATGAATAATTTTTTAAATAGTTTTTTTATAAATTCCTCAATACGTATAAGTACAGGAAAATTCCAAAGAAACAAAAAGAAGTACTTTTTCAAAAAGTGTGACGTATAGAAATCCAGAATGAATTATATTTTTGGATGACAAATTCTCTGTGCATTTAGGATTTAGGAGACTCATTTTTTGAAAGTTACAAAGATGTAAGAGCTTTCTTCATGAAATAAAAAATATTGTAATTTTTAAAATTCTGACAAGATTTTGTCGTTATTTAAACAAAGAATGAACCAATTTGTATCAAAGTGCTCTTCAATTAACACTTTTTTAATTACTCATATAATAACAAGTCAAACGGAGTTCGGGTGTAAAGTGCACCGAAACCCAGTACCGGCTTATCGGATTACGATAAGAAAGGGATGGTGCACGGACCATAGACAGATAGCAAAGGAATCCGATCGGATGAATGTATATTAAAACCTTGTCGCGAAGTCAATTCCAGTAATTAATATTTCTTTTAATTTCACTGACCTAATGCTTAACATGGCGAAAATTGTTCAAAAATATCAATTATCCATCAGCTCATCTAATTAAAAGTTAAACTAACGGAATGGACGTTTCACCAACGTCCGAGACATGTTATAGCGGTTCTACGAGAAATGTACATTGTAGTAATTAATAATCAAAATAAACTGAAAAGAAAACTATTTTGAAAGCGCATTACGGTCATTAAGAAATGTGCGTTTTTCGTTAACTCAGAAATTACACGTTGTTTGTTAGCACTTTGTATTATTTATACAGTTTATTAAAATTTTAAATAAATACATGTAGGTAAAGTGCAGGCAATAGGATGGAAAGATGGAAAAAGACGGAACGTAGGTACACATTCTGCATGTATGTATATCTACGGGTTAGAAAGCAGGAAACAATAAAAATCCCTCGTAAATAAGCATTTCGTAATTTTCCGCACTCTTCCTGCACGTCGTTTAAAAATGCTACCTAACGATCCTCTATCCCAGCCAATTTATGAATAATACTAATTACTGTAAAATATTTCATTACGCTGCTACTTAGTAACTGTATCGCTTTCAATGACAAATTTTATACGCCGAGTAACCACAGGTGTTCCGGTAAATAGCTGCGATTCCGGGATCTTAGCATCGTAAGTTTACACTTTTACGACGATTTTTACCTATATGTAGGTAAATAAGGATTTTTTCCGAAAGATTTCCAACGATTTCTTGGAAATTTCCAAGGAGCGGTTGGTAATAATAAGTAACATGATTATGAGGTTGGAAAGCGACTTATTTACAAAAACAATTCTATCATGCAATGACATGACTATATCATATCATATATAATGACTATAGCAGGAATTTCAAAAAATGTTAACAACAGCTATTTGGCTATTTTTGAATGAGAGTCCAGTGTAATCGAGTTACCTATTAAGCTGTAACTTCAGAAATATAAGTTTCGACTTTCTTTACAATATCAAAAGATAAAGGAAACTAAGACATAAAATTACTATAGTAGTGATTTCCAAAAAAGTTAATAACTGAGCTATTTGGATTTTTTTGGTTGAGATTCGAGTGTAATCGGGGTACTTATTCAGCTGTAACTACAGAAATATAACTGCCTAGTTTAGTTTTGATGTCGAAATATAGAAGAAACAATGACCTATATAATGACTGCAGCAATAACTTCCCAAAAATGTCAATAACTGAGCTACTTGGACATTTTAGATTCAGATTCGAATGTAATCGAGTTACTTATTGAGCTGTAACTCCAGAAATATATGTTTCGACTTTCTTTACAATATCAAAAGATAGAGAAAACAAAGGCATAAAATGACTATAATAGGGATTTCCAAAAATGTCAATAACTGAGCTATTTGGACTTTTTTGATAGAGATTCGAGTGTAATCGAGTTACTTACTAAGCTGTTACTAACGGAAATATAGCTGCCTAGTTCAGTTTTGATGTCGAAAGAGAAGAAACAATGACCTATATAATGACTGCAGCAATGCCTTCCCAAAAAATGTCAATAACTGAGCTACTTTGATATTTTCAATTCAGATTCGAATGTAATCGAGTCTAATTGAGTTGTAACTCCAGAAATAGAAGTTTCGACTCTCTTTACAAAATCAAAAGATAGAGGAAAGGAAGACATAAAATGACTATAATAGGGATTTCCAAAAATGTCAATAACTGAGCTATTTGGACTTTTTTGATAGAGATTCGAGTGTAATCGAGTTACTTACTAAGCTGTAACTACGGAAATATAACTGCCCAGTTTAGTTTTGATGCCGAAATATAGAAGAAACAATGACCTATATAGTGACTGCAGCAATATCTTCCCAAAAAATGTCAATAACTGAACTACTTTGACATTTTCAATTCAGATTCGAATGTAATCGAGTCTAATTGAGTTGTAACTCCAGAAATATAAGTTTCGACTTTCTTTACGATATCAAAAGATAAAGGAAACGTAAGACATAAAATTACTATAGTAGGGATTTTCAAAAAAGTTAATAACTGAGCTATTTGGACTTTTTTGATTAAGTTTCGAGGGTAATGGAGCTACTTACTAAGCTGTTACTACGGAAATATAACTGCCTAGTTTAGTTTTGATGTCGAAATATAGAAGAAACAATGACCTATATAATAACTGCAGCAATACCTTCCCAAAAATGTCAATAACTGAGCTACTTGGACATTTTAGATTCAGATTCGAATGTAATCGAGTTACTTATTGAGCTATAACTCCAGAAATATAAGTTTCGACTTTCGTTTCAATATCAAAAGATAGAGAAAACGTAAGACATCAAAATTACTATAGTAGGGATTTTCAAAAAAGTTAATAACTGAGCTATTTGGACTTTTTTAATTTAGATTCGAGTGTAATCGAGTTACTTACTACGCTGTTACTACAGAATATAACTGCCTAGTTTATAGTTTAGTTTTGATGCCGAAATATAGAAGAAACAATGACCTATATAATGACTGCAGCAATACCTTCCCAAAAATGTCAATAACTGAGCTACTTGGACATTTTACATTCAGATTCGGATGTAATCGAGTTACTTATTGAGTTGTAACTCCAGAGATATAAGATTCGACTTTCTTTACGATATCAAAAGATAGAGAAAACAAAGGCATAAAATGACTGTAGTAGGGAATTCAAAAAATGTTAATAACTGAGCTATTTGGACTTTTTTGATTGAGAATCGAGTGTAATCGAGTTACTTACTAAGCTGCAACTACGGAAATATAACTGCCTAGTTTAGTTTTGATGCCGAAATATAGAAGAAACAATGACCTATATAGTGACTGCAGCAATATCTTTCCAAAAATGTCAATAACTGAGCTACTTTGACATTTTACATTCAGATTCGAATGTAATCGAGTTACTTATTGAGCTGTAACTCCAGAAATATAAGTTTCGACTTTCTTTACGATATCAAAAGATAGAGAAAACGAAGACATAAAATGACTATAGTAGGGATTTCCAAAAAAGTTAATAACTGAGCTATTTGGACTGTTGTGATAGAGATTTAAGTGTAATTGAGTTACTTACTAAGCTGTTACAACGGAAATAAAACTGCCTTGTTTAATATTGATGTCGAAATATACAAAAAACAATGACCTATATACTATATATAGGTCATATATATATATATATATATATATATATATATATATATATATATATATATATACTATATGACTGCAGAAATACTTTCCCAAAAATATCAATAACTGAGCTACTTGGACGTGTTACATTCATAGTGGAATGTAATCGAGTTACTTATTAAGCTGTAACTCCAGAAATATAAGATTCGACGTTCGTTTCATTATCAAAAGATAGAGGAAACGTTAGACATAAATGACTATAGTAGGGATTTCAAAAAAAGCTAATAACTGAGCTATTTTGAATTTTTTGATAGAGATTCGAGTGTAATCGAGCTACTTACTAAGCTGTAATTATTAAAATATAACTGCCTAATTTAGTTTGATGTCGAAATATAGAAAAACCAATGACCTATATACTGACTGCAGCAATACCTTCCCAAAAATGTCAATAACTGAGCTACTTGGACATTGTACATTCAGATTCGAATGTAATCGAGTTACTTATTGAGCTGTAACTCCAGAAATATAAGTTTCAACTTTCTTTACAATATTAATAGATAGAGAAAACGAAGACATAAAATAACTGTAATAGGGATTTCCAAAACAGTTAATAATTGAGCTATTTGGACATTTTTGATTGAGTTTCGAGTGTAATCGAGTTACTTACTAAGCTGTTACTACGGAAATATAACTGCCCCGTTTAGTTTTGATGTCGAAATATAGAAGAAACAATGATTTATATAATGACTGCAGCAATATCTTCCCAAAAATG
Organism: Cryptocephalus moraei; assembly: GCA_946251905.1. Taxonomy (NCBI): domain Eukaryota; kingdom Metazoa; phylum Arthropoda; class Insecta; order Coleoptera; family Chrysomelidae; genus Cryptocephalus; species Cryptocephalus moraei. The sequence continues at coordinate 14,222,002 of OX276465.1, read as the reverse complement.
TCAATAACTGAGCTACTTGGACATTTTAGATTCAAATTCAAATGTAATCGAGTTACCTATTGAGCTGTAACTCCAGAAATATAAGGTTCGACTTTCTTTACGATATAAAAAGATAGAGGAAACTAAGGCATAAAATGACTATAATAGGGATTTGCAAAAAAGTTAATAAATGAGCTATTTGGACTGTTTTGATAGAGATTCGAGTGTAATCGAGCTACTTACTAAGCTGTTACTACGGAAATACAACTGCCTTGTTTAGTTCTGATGTCGGAATATAGAACAAACCATGACTTATATAATTACTGCAGCAATACCTTCCCAAAAATGTCAATAACTGAGGTACTTGGAGGTGTTACATTCAAATTCGAATGTAATCGAGTTAGTTATTAAGCTGTAACTCCAGAAATATAAGTTTCGACTGTCTTTACAATATCAAAAGGTAGAGGAAACGTTAGACATAAATGACTATAGTAGGGATTTCAACAAAAGCTTATAACTGAGCTATTTGGACTTTTTTGATAGAGATTCGAGTGTAATCGAGCTACCTACTAAGCTGTAACTACGGAAATATAACTGCCTAGTTCAGTTTGATGTCGAAATATAGAAAAACCAATGACCTATATACTGACTGCAGCAATACCTTTCCAAAAATGTCAATAACTGAGCTAATTTGACATTTTACATTTAGATTCGAATGTAATCGAGTTACTTATTGAGCTAAACCTCCAAAAATATGACTTTCTTTACAATATCAAAAAATGGAGGAAACTAAGACATATAATGACTATGATAGGGTTTTCCAAAAAGTTAATAACTGAGCTATTTGGACTTTTTTGATAGAGATTCGAGTGTAATCAAGCTACCTACTAAGCTGTAACTACGGAAATATAACTGCCTAGTTCAGTTTGACGTCGAAATATAGAAAAACAAATGACCTATATACTGACTGCAGCAATACATTCCCAAAAATGTCAATAACTGAGCTACTTGTACATTGTAAATTCAGATTAGAATGTAATCGAGTTACTCATTGAGCTGTAACTCCAGAAATATCAGTTTCGACTTCCGTTTCAGTATCAAAAAATAGAGGAAACGAAGACATCAAATGACTATAGTAGGGATTTCAAAAATAGTTAATAACTGAGCTATTTGGACTTTTTTGATAGAGATTCGAGTGTAATCGAGTTACTTACTAAGCTATTACTACGGAAATATAACTGCCTCGTTTGGTTTTGATGTCGAAATATTGAAGAAACAATGAGCTATATAATGACTGCAGCAATACCTTCCCAAAAATGTCAATAACTAAGTTACTTGGACATTTTTAATAATAATAATAATATTAATAATAATAATCGAGTTACTTATCAAGCTGTAACTCCGGGAGTATAACATTCCAAAGGGCCTATAAGCCCTTTGTATTTAGGTAGTTGCTATAGTTGCTATAGTAGCTATAAATGTAGCTAATTTCTGAGCCCAAGTATGGGTCAATCATACGAAAGGAAGATGTCTGTAAGGGAGGGTTTTCTCGTTTGCTGTACTTGTTTAACCACAAGTTATTTAGATCTTCATAGACAAGACCTTTTAGAAAGGGTAAGCAAGGGTATCATGTTCATTTCATTGCGAATTTAACGATAGAATGTTAGGATATGAGGAGTTAGCTCCTTGAGGAAGTTGTTAGATGTATTATGATCCACATCAAATAAAATTAGGCAATCATCAACAGATCTACAGTAGGAAATTATTTTAGAAATCAGTTAGTGAGTAACGTATCTGTTTTCTAGGTTAAACATGAAGACATCTGTGGGAAATGGGGCCATTACGAAGCTTATGTTAGCTAAATTGAGTCTGAGGACCACAGCAAGGAATTTGCATAAGTCCTATATCACAAAAGTAGTGTCTCTAGCTTAGAATGCTAAGTTTTTGAAATCTTGAAATCTTTTTCAAATTTGTGTTACGGTTCTCAGTTCAGTTAGATGCTATTAACAATCTTTTTTACAATAAGCATAGCTATAATGGCCTTACAAGATCTCATTTAACTGATAAGATGTAATTACACGATTAACGGGAAAGAGGCTTGAATCCACTTTTTGTGTCATTTCACCAAAGGAGTGATATTACTTTTAAGGCATTTTTTAAATACACACGTACAATAGTTATCAAGTCGTAAGAGCTTGTCAATTAATTTGTAAACTACGGGTAATTTATTAAATGGAGATAAAATACAGGTACAGATTAAACATTTAATTACAAGGCAATCGAAGCATGTAATATTTTTTTAGTCCCGCCTAGTTGCATATAAAAATTGATGTCTTGATTACATATCTCTCCGGCATTCAAGGATATCACCTAGTTAACATTATAATCTATGTAATACTAAAATGGATGTGAAGAAAAATTAGAAGAGCGCCCGGGGCGCTACTTTGATTAAACAAAGTCTTCATATCAGAGATTATATATCTTGTCAACGTCTCTAAAAGTGCACATTATGCAAAGCGTCCACCGACATCGAGGACTGCACCTAAGTTAATTGGAATGAAACCGCCTGATACCAATTAGGATCGGGATTCCTGGAGAATTCTGAACATATCCATAGATCATCAATTGTGAAAATACCTTCGCAAAGCTATCGATCGATGAGAAATACCAACTGGACGTGAAAATGAGGAGCGATTACACGTACGAATATGAAAAAAGCGAGTTTCAGCGAAATCTGAATTCCACGATCGCGAGATCCCGGTGATATTTCAATACGTCATATTTCGTATCGATAAGCTCTCAGCCAGACGTTCATAAAATACCTTCGACGATATAATTGCGCACACAGTGAGTAAATAACGGCAGAAATAAACGATAACTCGTACGTTTACGTATTCCCACATGTTCCTTCGGGCGTAATTAACATGCAAATATTTTACACTTATACAGTGTGGAGTTGTAACGCGAGAAAAACGTTGCGAATAAATTCCTGAAACACGTGCGCTTCGATCGAGAAGATTCCGAAATCCGTACATATCGTATTTCACTGGACGTTCCTCAACATGGAAGGAAATTTGTGAAATACGTGCAATATAATGGAGATTAAATCGTCGTGGGTAAACCAGGCTTAAACGACTCGTCGAAAACTTGGAATTACAACGACACTGAAGGTGTGACGAGCGCCTAGATGTCTATATGTCTATCTATAGAATAAGATGAAATGCTTATCGTAATTCAGAAGAGGTTGGCATGTGGAAAAATGTTTTATATTGGTAACAAGCTCTTTAAAGGGGATCCAATTTTGAAGGGTGGCGTCATTTTTTAAACAATGTTTATTCATGCAAAAATACGCTAGCCCATCCCTGGAATCTTATAGAGAAATTGTGTATTAATTTTTTTATTTGTGGCACTTTGTGGTACAAAATAATGGTAAAGATATTATTTTTGTAATGTGTCATAAATGGTGATGCAATATGAAACAGTCACATATATTATGTACTAACTTGTGACGTTAAACCAATTGAGGAACTTCGTTAAATCGTTGAAAAATTTATTTAATATTTAAATATTATTTAAAAATTTGTGGTTTTTAATTGAACAACAGAATAAAAATATATTTAAAATTTTTGCATATATATGCAATTCAGCAATTATTGTATCTGAATAGTGTGACAAACTCATATAATCTTCCCAAATGAAATAGCAATAAATTTTCTCCATTAAATAGAAAGATAAAGTAAAAGACAGTTGTTATTCGATCTGATGGACAAGGAGTGGCGATATAAACAGTATAAATGATAATCCTGTAGGCGCGTAAGAGGCAAGATTACATCGCCTTCTCCACTTACGAACTCCTTTCATAAATTTTCTCCTTTTTACCACCAAAAAATAGTTCCTAAATCCAGACAAGTGTGTAATTTTGTTTTAATTTGGACCAATCTTTACGCAAATCGTTAATTCAATACGTCTACCATTTCCTATTAGCCATATTTGGCACGCGGCCACATTACATAACAGTGCAATAAGATTTTATTGTCCCTAGGATTCGATAGATATTGTAGAGCAAATAGAAAACTTGGCGCTTACAACACGGTCCATTAGTTAGTCTTCCAAGATTACGATAACACCGTACAGAGTTCATGAAAGCTGCAAACAACAGGAGAACCTTCGGGCGGTTATAAAATTGGATGAAATTTTAGAACTAGGTGATCGGTTTGGTTGTCACACTGATAGGTCAAAAATCCAACATACTTAACATACTCTTGCAAAATTATAAAAAAAAACGGAAAATTACGGATAACGTACGGCTTGTCACAGACAAGTATTGGTTCTGACCTTGGATGAACCCAGGTACAGGACGATTTGAGGCGTATTGGTATCCTCTTTTACTTCCAAAGCCGGGCTGTGTGCCCCTTGCTTCTTTTCCCTCTTTTATTTTTTCATTGTTTCCCTCCAGTATTCTTTGTTCTTCTCATTTGTCCCTCTTGTATCATGCTGTTTCTCCTGTTCTTTTTCTTATTATGTCCTTTTCTGTTCCTTCCTTTTTATTCCTCTTCCTCCGATTGTAGTAGCGCTAGTCTTGGTCTCTGCACTTTTGACTTTTCCTCTTCGTCGTAGTCGATGGCCTTCCTTATTAGCAGGTTTTGGTGCGTCTCCATTCCTCTTATTGTCTTCCTCGTCCTGTCCCTGATTTCCTTCTTGATGGTTTTCATTCCTAAGTCCCTTCGTAGTTGCTCGTTCCTCATGTACCATGGTGCGTCCGTCATCTTCCTCATTGCCTGGTTCTGTATCACTTCTAGCTTCTTGATGTTGGTGTCCGCTGTTTGTCCCCATGCTGCTGCTCCGTATAATATGATTGGCTTGATGCTAGCTTCATAGATCCTCTTCTTTATTCTTAGTTGTAGCTTGCTTTCTCTTCCTATCATTGGTCCCAGTTGGTTTAGTCTCTGCTTTGCCTTCTTCGCTGTCTCCTCGATGTGTTTCCCCCATGTTAGTCTCTTGTCGATATGTATTCCTAGGTATTTGACGTCGTTGCTCCATTCGATTTCTTTGTCACTCACTTTGATTTTTATTTTCGGTCCTTTTATCTTCCTTCCTATGCATATCGCTTGGCTCTTCTCCGGGTTGATCCTTATCTTCCATTTCTTCGTCCACTCTTCCATCTTGTCAACTTCCCTCTGTAGATATTCCGCTGCTTTCGTTGGGTGTAGTGATGTCGCTGCCTTCGCCGTGTCTTCCGCGTAGATGTATGTCCTTGTGTGCCCTCCTAAGTCCTTCCTGGGTATGTCGCTCGTGTAGATGTTGTATAGTTCTGGTGTCAGTATAGATCCTTGTGGTGCTCCTGCTTCGATTGTCCTCGTAGTTGATGTTTCTTCTCCAATCTTTATCGTGAATGTCCTCTTCTTCAAGTATTCCTGTATCATCTGCGTGTGCGCCTTTCTGAATCCTAGTTGGTCCCTCTTTGCTATCAGTCCGTTGTGCCATATCCTATCGAATGCTTTCTCCACGTCGAATAATATCATACACGTCGTCCTCTTCTCGTTGATGTCCTTGGTCGCCTCCTCCATTAGTCGTACTACTTGGTCCTCCGTTGAATGTCCATCTCTGAATCTTCTTGCTTCTTCCTTTATCCTCCAAAGTATGACTTTCTCCATTATTTTTCCTATGCTGCTCAGTAACGTGATGGGTCGGTAGTTTTGTGGTAGTTGCCTGTCCTTTCCTGTCCTGTCCTGGTTTCGGTATCATGATGACTTCTCCTAGCTTCCATTGCTCCGGGTAATATCGCCTCTTCATCGCAGCGTTGATGGTCCTTGCTATCCTTTCCATATATCCCTCTGGTAGTTCCTTCAGCATTCTGTTCGTTATCCTGTCGTGTCCTGGTGCCTTCCTTGGGTGCAGGCTCTGGATGATTTCCGTGATCTCCTCGGGCGTGGTCCTCTTCAGTTCGCGGTCACTTTCCTCGTCCTCTATGTTCCTCGCTCTCCTATCGATGTCTTCTTCGAATTCGGTATCTTGTCCCTGGTCCGTGTTCAGTCTGAATTGTTGCTCCATTGCGTCCGCGAATACTTCTTTCTTCTCGTCCGTCCGGTACTTTAGTCCGTTTTTTCCGAGTAATGGTCCTGTGGTTGTTGGGTTTCTTCTTCTCATTCTTCGCATTATCGTCCAGTGTGTTACGATTTGAGGAGGGAGGTTGCCTTATCTAAATTTAGTCTGAATGTTTAAGCGATGGTAGATTGAACAGTGCCTTATCGGCCGCCATCTATCTGAGATAGGTCTGATTTTGCGATTAACTGTACGGTGTGTGGTCTACCCTCGACTCTCAAAAATCGGCTTCGTTACAATGCTACTAGATTTTTTATTATGCTGTACTCCCGCACCCTCTCCAGAATCATGTAAGCACCGCCACTAGTTCGTGTTTACTAGTCGCTTTTAGGAAATATTAATAAAGGTCTGTAATTTGGTCCAACCGTTCGTTCTACCTAAGCATAAGCTACCGCCTATTAAAATGAGTATCCCTCTGGCACCCTAAGCGCCGAGGGCGTGACAATATCCCTTGATGTAACAGAGTTTCTGGATGCCATGGTTTCATCGTTATGGAGACAAAACTTTCTCGTGTTTTGTCATTATGACGTAATTCCACGTCGACTTGATGGACTGTTCGTATATCCCTCGACAGTCCTTAATTGTACCGATTTTCAGCGTTCAGCGTCCTCGTCGAGCACCTGAAATGCCACCAGCAGTACGGTGACAGTTTTTTCCTAGGCAGTATCGTCGAGCAAGATAAGCGGGCAAGAACGTACATTGTATATTGTTTGCATTCGCCATATGCGAGAGCGCATAAAAGGCCCATACGAGGGATTGATATATCCCTGAACTGCGCTGATATTGCCGCAGATAAGAGACCATTAGCGATTCATATCGAGCAATTACCGTGTTCGCTAATCTCACTCAATGATTTTCTCATGTTTCATACGCGGCCGTTCTCGTATTTCTTTACGATAATTGCCTCAATACGTTCGGAATATATGGACGGGTACGGGACAATATAAGCTGAGAATTGTACGTGTCACAATGGGAAAGCGAGGTTTCGGTCTTATTCACGGATCGTTCATTTCGGTCCGAACGAGGTGGTTACATTTTAGTGCCTGCTTTACGTATACACATAACCTGCAGCCTTCACGACTAACAGTTATTGAAATATTATCGTAAAATCACCGGTTCGTATCACTGGAATCATCTTACGTACCAATAACGCGAGCCAACGTATCGTTAAACGTTTGGGAAAAGTTTTAACGAGCCGAAAGTATGTTCGCTGTCTCTTGCGTTTAGTCTTGGAAAGTTTATAAATTAATTGTGGAAACGTTATCATCCTACATCGGGTTAGATGAGTAGTAGTCGAGATATTTAAACATAAGGTCTTAATACAAAGAAACCAAATTGTATGGGACAGATTTTTGGTACTTTAAGTATCGAGAAACAAAGCTATACTATGTCAACCAAAAGCTTTTTATATCTATCTTTATTTAACTTAACATGTCATAACACTTAACTTAGTTTTGTTTCCTTTTGATCCAGTATTATCGATAGGCCTATTGACAGCTGTTTTGTTGCCTGTCACAATTCGTCAACGGCGGCCAAATTGGCTTTAGCATTTCTGTGATTGAAACTATTACTCAATATATTCACAAAAAGTAAATGTCTGGGCCGGAATAGTCAGAATAAGAATATTAAGTCCATTCTTGTTTAATGGAAATCTGGAAATCCTATTACACAAAAGTATTAGTGTTTCTTTCAAATTTACCTTTGGACGTTCTCCAAACTAAGTTGATCCAGATATGCCAAATTACACGCTCTAATATCAGCATATGGCCGAGAAATGAATGGTTAATATTGAGGATATTTTTGACATATAAATTTATTCATTTATTAATATTGGGACAAAGATTTGCTTCTTTATTTCAGGCTTTAATAAATACGTCTAGTCAATCTTAAAACATTTATTTTTCAGAATTTTTCAAGGTAGCATTTCAAAATTGTTACTTGTTGATATACTAGGTATAGGAAGGCTCGCGATAAATGAATTTTATGACGCACCGGCTTATCGCAAGAAGTTAAGGGTCTATTGTGTCTTAATGCTTTTATTGTAGGTATTTTGCCGCCGAATTTCGAGCAGCTCTCCCAGAAAAAGGTAAATGAGGTACTGCCCGTTGTTGGGTCCTGTCCTGACTGCCAAAATGATGGTGCTAATAGCCTGGTAATAAATCTAAAGATTAAGTACCTCGAAGAAGAGGAGAAGGTCATAAAATTCATTTATCGCGAGCCTTCCTATATTCCTTTGTTACGTGATGAAATTTTTGGCCATTCATTTCGTTGCAAATGAAATGGCAATATACTTCTATGTTGGCGGTTCTTCTATGGTTTAAAAGGCTTATTTATAACTGTAGTAGTTTTTTTTTCAGCTAGCTCCATAGCTCCATTAAATTTAATGTCAACTCTAGATACATTTACCCATGCCCAATTTACATTACATACAATTTTATTGTAAAGTTGCATGAAAATTTAAATATTTTGAATATCTTTCACACTTACTTCTGTCAGATATAACAAATTTCAACGGATTGCCGGTCCATATTTGCAATTTTCGTTGCATTTGTAATGCGAGGACTCGTTCGCAATTTCCATTAAAGTCGCTCCTAACTCTTGGATTTAAATATTAGGCGTGATAATTATGTAACGCAAAGTATGCTAATGTTATTGGCGATATGTCAGACTTAAGTTGTCCGAACTTAGCACAAGCAGTCTGCAAATTTGAAGTTATAGGGATGTGCGCAATTATCATAATCTCCCGCGTTCTTACGTTGATTTACTCGTTGTATCTCTAAGTGTAAGTCGATATGCACAAAATGTATTTGAAGAGTTTTCATGGAAAGATGGAAAACATGACGACAATAGAAGAGTTTGATTCGCTCTATAGTAAATCCACTGAGAAGAAAACATCCACGAAACGAGAAAAAGTAGTGAAGTTAGACAACACCTAATACACGTCGTTTGCTATTGGTGGAAAAGTCATAAAACTTTTGGCGGGAATTGTTGAGGTACAGAGTCGGTTCAGAAAAATTACCAAGTTTAGTTGTCTGATCTATGGTTGTCCGTTTACAAGCGTTCAGGAAAGTCGCTGACGGTGATAGATAGTGGACTCATAGTTGATGGTTTATATTGTTATTCAGATTTTTGATATAAATTTGTATAAACATATTTCTGTGTTTTATTGCAATTATGGAAAGACACCTTCCCTGCTCGCCTCCCAAAAAGAGACCTGGAACATACTTAAGCTGCGGGGAGAAAACCATTATTTTAAATGTATACAGAAAAGGAAGAAATGAACATCCTTAGTAAAAGATATGTTATAGTCAAGGCGATCATTCTTAATGCGACCCTGTACTTATTCGCTAGCTGGTCGCTCGCTTTGAATTTCGACGTTTGTGTTTCGTGGATGTTTTCTTCTCGGTGGATTTACTATATTATCGTCTCTCATTCGAGTTAAGATTTTTCTCCTTTTCTTCATTTCCTCACCACCAACTAATGGACACGTTAGGATAATCTTGATTGCCGTGTTTGTGCATGTGCATGTGTTGATTCCATCCAACGTCACTTGTAAATCTTCCACATTACCACTGCTACGATTACCCTGTCATCTGCATACCTCAAGTTATTTATTGCCCGTCTATTGGCAATTGCCTATTACCTACCTTCTACAGCCTTCTGCTGTTACGCGTGACAGAGACCCAGCAGATTTGTGCAAATGTTTAGAGAGTAAGGAAAGGTAGAAATTGGTTGGTAATATTTAATAATTAAAGAGCAGAAGTTTGAGTACTGGAAATTTTTAATATAGGCAGGCACTAACAGACTTGGAAGAGTGGAACTTGGCTGTACTTCAATTATTCTAAAATAGAAATTGTGTTTGATGTATATATTCCAAAACAGAACCAATAGCTGTATATGAGAGTTATTCTAAAGTTGACATTGAAATTGTATCATTTTATACAATTATTGTACACATTTTATACAATAGAGACCTTATGGTTATCTGTTAAATCTTTAAAAGTCAAGATAACGAGATACTTCACAGTAAAAAATTGTGATGCAGAGGGAAATACTAATTTGTAAAGTGGAAGAATATCATAAAACCACCCAGCAACAAATATAAATGAAAAAATATTTACACTGTGTAAATAGATAAAATACCGGGACAAGTTCCATTGTAGACCACAATTTAAATTTTAGAACAATCAAAATTTGATGTAATACTTTTAACGCGCTCAACATGTCTAGCACGACTTTCAAGTCAGCGTTCATCATCGACCGAAGGTTGTCCAGCTCCTCAAAGTTGGCCATGGCAATTTAAACCAAAGGATATCAGCAAGTCTTAACCAACTGCTTTATTTAGAGATGAGCGACCGGTTTCGGCTTCATGGAAGCCATCTTCAGGCTCGCAAGCAAGTTGTTTTTACGGCTCCTGTTGTTCGAAATGTGCGGCGTCGCACATACAAAACAATTAGGTCGACACTCACAGTTAAAAAATAAATACAAATTAACACACTTCGAACAAGAATGTTAACTACATAAAATAGTTTCTGAACACGGATACAGCCCTAAATGAGTGAGCTTCCTTATTCTAGAGAGGTTGGATAGTAACTAGTAACTAGAGAGCCCTAAAAACAACTTGTTTGCGAACCTGAAGATGGCTTCCATGAAGCCGAAACCGGTCGCTCATCTCTAAATAAAGCAGTTGGTTATGACTTGGTGTTTTCCTTTGGTTTAAATTATACAGCGTTCATCATGTTCAAAATAAAATATTAGTTATGAAATTCAGTAGGTTCTTCTATAATCTCGAGATGGTAAATAGTCTTCATCAGGAAGAGATTCCACATTCTGATAGATGCAGGATGGCCACAAATTTTTCGTTTCGAAATTCCCTGACTTTTCCCGCCAAATTTTAAAATTTTCCCGACGGTATTTTTGTAATCCGTGGTCTCTCACGCGTGCTTTCAGGAAGTCTTTTCTAGGGAAAGTAATGGAAGGATAATAGGAAAAATATCATTGAAAACTTGTGATAACGGGAGAACTAAATTTTCTTAATATTTATTGTGATTCTATAAATTATCAATGTTACGTTGAAGTACAAAATATTTAGATTATTTTTACTGTAGATGTGAATTTCTCAATTACTGACTTAGCTCATCATGTCTTATTCGGATTGGTTTCTCTACATTTTTGAGGTTGATCTTGTGTGTGAGTTAAGATCTCGCACTCTTTTCCCAAAAACCCTCAATTTTTTTTTTCCAAAATCCTTTTCCCGATTTTCCTGACTAAATTTAGAATTTCCCGACTTTTCCCTGATTTCCCGACTGTGTGGGCACCCTGTAGATGGAACCTAGACGTAATAGGTAGTCCTTGAGGTTCTAGATGGTATATTATGAATCTGTATCTTGTAGATTCTTCAGGAATTCCAAACATGAGCTTTTTTGAGTATAGGTTTTCTAGCAACAACAGAAGGGTAAAAGGTGAATATAAGCAGAAACCAATAATAAATTTAAAGTACATCTATCTCATTACAAAGCTTCGAGGACAGATTATGATTATAACGGGCAAATCGTTCAACAAACTAAGCCGGATTATTTGCAATTTGTTCATATGCAAGCACAGTTGAATAACGTCCCAGCCTGTTTTTAATACGTATATACCTAATATCATTTCCGTGACTGGTATTTTCCGTCTCTCCCAACATCTTTCGAAACACATACATAATATTTCTTCTCTCTCTCTCTCTCTTTCCCTCTCTTTGTCTCCCTCCGTGACCCCTCTCGTTCAATAGAAATAAATCATTACATATCGAATAAAATACCGCCAGTTACACCATAACCATCGACAAATAACCGACAAAGCGCAAATATCGACGTCTAGAACGAGGCGGTGCTTTGTCAAAGACCATCCCTAACGTATAAATTGTCACTTTCACTTCGACGATAAGCCGAATCCACAGAACGGCGTGATGTGCGCGTTAAGATCGCACGCCGCTACTGAGTTACGGACTTGTCCGGAGGTAATTGCCGCTGCTGCTAAGTGCAAATATATATTGGGCGTTTCGCTCATTTTTGCATCGTCCTTTAACGATCTATTAATGTTAATTACGGCTTGTCCTCCCGCCGGGAGCTCGCCCGGAGTACTCTCGTCGTACGTTAAGCTTTGCCGGAAGAAAATTGCGTTTTGCGGCGTTGCGGCGAAGTTTAGGTATGGTTGGGCCTCCTGCAGAGATAATATGTATAATTTACGTTCACATTTCGTTAATTACATCTACATCCAGTTCCATTGCACTCCTCTACTGCGAAGAAGGCCTTATAAAATGTACGGTATAATATTAGAGTTTTCAGTTTGACTGTCTTTGCAGTATTCGGTCTTTCAGGATTTCAGCAGTTTCTTGGTTAATGGATTTATGGGTGCAAGAAGCTTCTTTATACTTCAAAATCTACGTACATGCATAACTGCCTTAAACATCCCCAGTAAACACACGACATCCAATAGACATCTATTACAGGTCCATTAAACGTACAAACGTCCATGGTCCTGCAGAGGACGTCCAGTGTATGTCACTTTTCCACCAAGAGTTGGACGTTCGTGACAGGCTATGAAATGTACGTCCAATGGACATCCATGTTGTAGCATCAGTTAGACGTCTTTAAAAGACTATGAAATGGACGTCCAATGTACATCCATGTTGCAGCATCAGTTGGACGTTCTTAAAAGACTATGAAATGTAGGTCCAATGGACATCCATGTTGTAGCATCAATAGGACGTCCTTAAATGACTATGAAATGGACGTCCAATGTACATCCATGTTGCAGCATTAGTTGGACGTCCTTAAAAGACCATAAAATGGACGTCCAATGTACATCCACGTTGCAGCATGAGTTGGACGTCCTTAAAAGACTATGAAATGGACGTCCAATGTACATCCATGTTGCAGCATGAGTTGGACGTCCTTAAAAGACTATGAAATGGACGTCTAATGGACATCCATGTAGCAGCATCAATTGGACGTCCTTAAAAGACTATGAAGTGTACGTTCAATGGACATCCATGTTGTAGCATCAATGGGACGTCCTTAAAAGACTATGAAATGGACGTCCAATGTACATCCATGTTGCAGCATCAATTGGACGTCCTTAAAAGACTATGAAATGGACGTCCAATGTACATCCATGTTGCAGCATCAATTGGACGTTTTTAAAAGACCATGAACTGGACGTCCACTGTACATCCATGCTGTAGTATCAATTGGACGTCCTTAAAAGACTATGAATTTGACGTCTAATGTACATCCATGTTGCAGCATCAGTTGGACGTCCTTAAATGACCATGAAATGGACGTCCAATGTACATCCATGTTGCAGCATGAGTTGGACGTCCTTAAAAGACTATGAAATGGACGTCTAATAGACATCCATGTAGCAGCATCAATGGGACGTCCTTAAAAGACTATGAAATGGACGTCCAATGTACATCCATGTTGCAGCATCAATTGGACGTCCTCAAAAGACTATGAAATGGACGTCCAATGTACATCCATGTTGCAGCATCAATTGGACGTTCTTAAAAGACCATAAACTGGACGTCCACTGTACATCCATGCTGTAGTATCAATTGGACGTCCTTAAAAGACTATGAATTTGACGTCTAATGTACATCCATGTTGCAGCATCAGTTGGACGTCCTTAAATGACCATGAAATGGACGTCCAATGTACATCCATGTTGCAGCATGAGTTGGACGTCCTTAAAATACTATGAAATGAACGTCCAATGTACATTCATGCTGTAGTATCAATTGGACGTCCTTAAAAGACTATGAATTCGACATCCAATGTACATCCATGTTGTAGCATCAATTGGACGTCCTTAAAAGACCATTAAATGGACGTCCAATGCACAACCATGTTGCAGTATCAATTGGACGTCCTTAAAAGACTACGAAATGTATGTCCAATGTACATCCATGTTGCAGCATCAGTTGGACGTCCTTAAAACACCATAAAATAGACGTCCAATATACATCCATGTTGCAGCTTCAATTGGACGTCCTTAAAAGACCATGAAATGGCCGTCCAATGTACATCCATGTTGCAGCATCAATTGGACGTCCTTACAAGACTATTAAATGGACGTCCAATGTACATCCATGTTGCAGCATGAGTTGGACGTCCTTAAAATACTATGAAATGAACGTCCAATGTACATTCATGCTGTAGTATCAAGTGGACGTCCTTAAAAGACTATGAATTCGACGTCCAATGTACAACCATGCTGTAGCATCAATTGGACGTCCTTAAAAGACCATTAAATGGACGTCCAATGCACATCCATGTTGCAGCATCAATTGGACGTCCTTAAAAGACTATGAAATGGACGTCCAATGCACATCCATGTTGCAGTATCAATTGGACGTCCTTAAAAGACTACGAAATGTATGTCCAATGTACATCCATGTTGCAGCATCAATTGGACGTCCTTAAAACACCATAAAATAGACGTCCAATATACATCCATGTTTCAGCTTCAATTGGACGTCCTTAAAAGACCATGAAATGGCCGTCCAATGTACATCCATGTTGCAGCATCAATTGGACGTCCTTACAAGACTATTAAATGGACGTCCAATGTACATCCATGTTGCAGCATGAGTTGGACGTCCTTAATAGACTATGAAATGGACGTCCAATCGTCCAATGTACATCCATGTCGCAGCATCAATTGGACGTCCTTAAAAGACTATGAAATGTACGTCCAATGGACATCCATGTTGCAGCATCAATTGGACGTCTTTAAAAGACTATGATATGTACTTTCAATAGACGTCCATGTTATAGCATCAGTTGGACGTCCTTAAAAGGACGTCCAATGTACATCCATGTTGTAGCATCAATTGGACGTCCTTAATAGACTATGAAATAGACGTCCAATGTACACCCATGTTACAGCATCAATTGGACGTCCTTAATGGACTATGAAATAGACGTCCAATGTACATCCATGTTGCATCATCGATTGGACGTCCTTAAACGACTATGAAATGGACGTCCAATGTACATCCATGTTGTAGCATCAATTGGACGTCCTTAAAGGACTACGCAATGGATGTCCAATGTACATATGTTGCAGCATCATTTGGACGTCTTCAGAAGAATATGAAATGGACGTCCAATGTACATCCATGTCTCAGCATCAATTGGACGTCCTTAAAAGACCATAAAATGGACGTCCAATGTACATCCATGTTGCAGCATGAGTTGGACGTCCTCAAAAAAATATGAAATGGACGTCCAATGGACATCCATGTTGTAGCATCAGTTGGACGTCCTTAAAAGATTATGAAATGGACGTCCAATGTTTATCCCTATTTCAGCATGAGTTGGACGTCCTTTAAAGGCTGTAAAATGAAATAACGTCCAATGGATATCCATATTTCACATTAATTAGTCCGACGTCATTTATAAAAAAATAAATAGTTATAAAGTACAATAATTATAATGGGCGTTTTATTGATCAATAAAAATGAATGCGGTTTTCAGTGAAGTATTTAGAATCTATCACAAAATGTCGGATGACTTTGCTTTTTAGAAAAACTGAAAAAAAAAACACGATCCACCTACCCTTTACAAAGGGTCCTAAACATTTTAATCGACCCTTTCATTTGCAATTTCCCAATTTCAAATAATCGATATTGGGCCAGTTTCCTCAAAAATCATAAACCCTTCTTTCTTGGAGTTAAAAAGTAAAGTTTAGAATTTGGTGAGGAAACCGATAGGGTTTAAAAATATTTTGTTATATAAAAATTGCCTGAGTGATAATCAAATTTACATTTTCACCGCAGGCCAATCAGGAGCTGCGATTTGATAGACAAGTTACATTGATGCTATAGTATCAGATTGAAGTACATAAACGTTGAAAATGTGGTAATTACGGAACATGATAGGTTTTTCTTAGGAAATCCTTTTCAAAAAATCCTGTGGATGTAGTAAATGCAATTTTGTTGTTATTAGTATGTCGGTAAGAACATTCCTGCAATGTTCTAAATTAATGGGAAACGCACCAATATACAGACCTTTTCTACAGAGTCGCAGTCTGGTATAAACATAAGAGCGAAAGAAAGGCCATATATTTCTCGTTGGCTAAACAGAGAAAGAACTTTTGCGACGTTGCTAGCTCGCGAAACATCACAGTCATCGCCACGCTCTACCGGATCATTCGCTGTATAGCCTCCGACGGGAATATTTGGAATGAGTTACGGACCGGCCGGCCGGCAACGTTGCAAAACTTCCTTCTCTGGTCATACTAACGAACTATTAGTTTCTCTTTTGCTCTTGTTGATTTCAGACCCTGCATTTCGATAGAAAAGCTCCGTATGTTTTCGTATTAAAAAGGCAGAGTGATAAGCACCTATTATAATTAGATCGATTCTTAATTATTATTTTTTTGAAGTACATATTGGAATATTGTCATTAAATAAGATTATCACAGAGAGGAATTTATAACCAATTGGTTCTACAAAATTCGTTGATTTTAGATCATTTCAAAAACTTTTTAACACTTTAGCACCGTTACGAGAGCGTTTCTCGTAAATCGGTCACATTTTACCACAAAGAGGAATTCACTTAGTCGCCAATCGGCGATAAATTTTACTCTATGCAATTCCGATAGCCTCACTTCATGATCTTCCTAGCCCGACGTTTTGATACCAAGTCGAATCCGACGTACAGGTCGATATTTTATCACAGCCGAAGCATTCTAGTCTCCTCTAAAATTACTTACTCTCTTAGTTTTATGCGGTCCGTTATCGTAATAAATTGACGGGTCCGGTGAGTCGATGCGCAATTTCTCGAAATTATACTTTGCAAATTTTATACTTACACTTGTGTTATATACGGTGATTGGTATAATCGGGATTTATCTACGGTTAATTTAATGACGATCGTTTGTTATCGTGGACATGTTACGATGCGGCAATAAATAAATTGGAGAAAATACTGTAACTATTCGAAAGTAATTGTGTAATTACATGAAATTATAAATCAGAAGTTTGGATTAAGTTCGCGAAGAATGCAAATGATACGTCGGGTATGGGGACGTTCATGAATAAATACGACGCCGAGGCTGAAGATGGGATTACGACGTTTACGGTTGCGCATTTGCAAAACAGATTTCGCACTTCTAGAAATTCAAGATTTCAGCAAGAGTTAATGAGAAACATTGCAGATTTCCATAAAAATACACTAATACTCTTCTCCTTGTTTAGTAACCACCACTTTACATTGAATAAAATAATGCGTCTTGAGGAGAACCGCCATTACCATATGAAGGGAGTCTCAGAACGAATAAGAAGACAATATATTCTAACGTTTATTTTTAATTTATTTACACTGTCCTAATTACTATACTACACACTACTTAATTTATTTTAACTATTTCCTAACTAATTCCAACTAACTAACATCCAGAAAGGTCTAGGAGGTAATACATCATTCCTTCTTTAATAAGATGTTGGCGGCAGGCTCGAGACGGTTTTTATTGCTCATTTAGCGTAGCGGCGTTCTTTTGAGGTAAGCCGCCGTCCGATAAGGGTAAACACGTTTCGCGCTGCTGTTTACATCTCGCGTTACAATATTATAACTTGTCTCAAAGACTAACGGTAAACTTACATGTCTCCTTCAGATTATGGTACAATGGATGCAATTTTTATTAAACTCCGATTAACTCACTAATTCATGCATTTTGGATTTCGACTTTTATTTTGGAAGTAAGGTACTGTTTGAATTGTGTGTTAAGCAAATTGGTTAAATACGTAATATTCATGTTTTGACCTATAACAGAGCACAAGTACACAAACCGCATTCAGTATGTAGTAATGAAATTATCAAGCTATTTTAGACATTGACATATTTTGAATAATTTCTCCAAAACCTATGTCGATACTAGATTAAAGAAACTTGCCCACATCTCTAGCGAAAACCGTGATTCAACAAGTGGGTATACTATAGATATAGATACAGTATAGCATTGGTAATACTGGGTGTCCCATTTTAATGTACCACCCCTGATATCTCTTTAGATATGCAATTTAGCGAAAAATGGTTCAGACAAAAGTTCTAGGACTCGAAGGGGGCCACCCAATATTTTGCATACTAGAGTTGACATCAGAAGACATTAATTTTTTAAACAAATTACGATATGGATGTTACGAAATAAAATTACTAGAAGAACTATAAAATTGTCTATAAAGACTTAAACCCACAAGAAATCTTAATGACCAGTTGAATGGACTTAATTAGACTTGTACGACAATTAAGTAGTTGAGTTAAAAAAATGAAGAGAACAACTGTCCTACTCTTTAACTTCTGAATTTTATTACGTGCTGATCATGTCTTAACAATTTGAAAAACAACGCCATTTAATAACAACATCTATTCAAACATTACTTTCTTAAAATACATACTCATAATGACCGTTTCGACATTCTGTCCACCTCATTCATTCATTATAAAATACACATCGACTTCCACGCGGAACGTAGACGATCGCAGAAATTTGAACCAATCAGCTCGTCGAATACTTTTATTGCACGGTACAAATTTGTATCGAATGGTGCGATTAGCGGTACTAATCACACCATTCGCGATTAGCGATCGGCATTAGATAGATAAGGGATCGCAGATCGCGAATCGAACGGGACGAGAGAGCAATCTGTATGTCAATCGCATTCCGTCATTGTGGACGAAAGCGTGACGCGAGTGATAAACAGGAAACATGAGAGCGCAATAAACGTCGTCGTGGAAATGGGAAGGTAACGAGAAAGACGAGAATGGATAGGGTATGGAACTGGAGGCAGTAAGAAAGGACTTAATTAAACGCGAATAACAATAACAATCAACAAAAGTAGCTAGAGACTGGAATAACAATGCGATAAACGGAGGAATATACCAGAGAAGAGAGGTATTCGGTCTACTGGGAATTTCTGTAGTCGATGGCTACCAATCCGAAGAGTGGTACTTTACTCTAGAACTTGTGAAGTATACAATTACAAGTTATTTTAATCTAACATACTTCCTAGAAGAAATGGTGTAAGTTTCTGATATTACACTAAATACCACCAATATGCATGCAATCAAAGGATTTTTGTACATTTTCCGAATAAATTGTGGTTAAAATGGCAATTTTAAAATTGTGTTGTTAGCTAAAATTGTATGAAATAAATTACTTCCAGAAATGAGTAAAACACTGAAGAGAGTCTCTCGTAGTAAGCTTAGATATTCCCGGATGGTAACCGTAAAAAAAGTCACCGGAAAACAGTCCCCGGAAGAAAAGTCCCCGGAAAAAAATGTATCTAGGAAAAAAGTTCCCGGAAAAAAGTCCCTAGGAAAAAAAATCCCCGGAAAAAAGTACCAAAGAAAGAATGTCCCAGAAAAAAGTCACACGGAAAAAGTTTCCCGGAAAGTAAAAGTCCCACATAAAATGGATTAAATATTAATTACCTGTGTAATTACGTAAACTGTAATCTTGTAATTTTAACAAAAGTATTTGACAGTCATATTTTCTTCGAAATATAGCCACCTAAACCAAGATAGTTAAGTAATACGGACGAGATAAATCAAAACAGGTAAACAGGTTGTCAGTAATTCGTGTTTAAGATTTACCTTCGAAGATAATAGTCCACTAATCACCATCAATATCATTTTTTCGGAGAATGTAAGTCATAATGTTAGGATTACACCTTTATAAAATTATAAGATAATAAAATGTATGTAAGGTATATATTATAAACATGTATATACCTTAGCATATAATTTACTGTTTTCACTTATAGTTGTAATAAAATATTTGCCTTGGTTTTGAATCTTATTTGGTGCTTTTAATTTCCGGGGAACGTTTTTCCGTTTTCCGTGTGACTTTTTTCTGGGTCATTCTCTCTTTGGTACTTTTTTCCGGGGACTTTTTCCCTAGGGACTTTTTTCCGGGGAATTCTTTTCCTAGGGACTTTTTTCATAGGGACTTTTTTCCGGGGACATTTTTTTCTAGATTCAATGCGGATACTTTCAGAATTCATGCCAAAAATGTTTGAAAATATTTCATGATCTCAGATTTCTAGCAATATGAATCAAAGGCCGTATTAAAACCGACGCAAATTAGATTTTAAATGTCAAATTACCCTTAAAATACTTGAAACTTCTAGAAATAGTTTGTAAACCTACAAAAATTCTTCAAGAAACTTAGACATCGCAAATTTCTTCAAAGAAGCCCCGCAACAGATAGTAAATAACATTATTCCTGATGAATCATATAAGTACATAAAATCTTCTCACTTACACTCCCTATTTCTTACGCCCTTTGCGGAACTGGATATATCTGATATTATAAAAAACAAATTAAAGAACAAATACTCAGCAGGGCCTGATGATGTATCACCTTACATTCTAAAACAAGTTTCAAACACAATAACTAAGTCATTCCTAATTAACCTATCATTCGAACAAGAAAAGTTTCCATCAGCTCTCAAACTCAGTAGTGTCTCACCAATATACAAAAAAAAACAACAAGAAAGATGCTGAAAACTATCGACCCATTGCATTGGCGTCTAGTTTCAGTAAAATTTTTGAATATTGTTTTCTGGAAAGGCTACAACCATTTTTAGATAAAAGTAACATACTAGCCAGCTGTCAACACGGTTCCCAGACCAATAAATCAACACAAACCGCGCTCCTGGCATTTCATGAGAAAGTGGTCAGCTACCTGGAAAACGGGAACAGTCCAGCGGGAATATTCTGCGACCTTAGCAGAGCATTCGATTGTGTTATTCATAAGCGCCTGTTATACAAATTGGATAAATATGGTATACGCGGCATTCCTAATCAGTGGGTAGAAAGTTTCCTTGACGACAGAAACTTTTTTGTCAAAATCCGACACACCGACGCGAACTTTAACAGTAGGGAGTTTTACTCCACACCTGTCCCATCAAATATAGGAGTTCCGCAAGGCTCCGTACTAGGACCAATTCTTTTCCTAATCTATATTAATGACTTACACGAGAGCCTGCCTGATAATGTCTCTGCCATTATATATGCAGACGACACATCTTTGGTTATATCAGACAGCAGCAAAATACTACTTGAAAAAAATGTAACCTGACATTAACAGAATTAAACAAATGGTTCTGCAGCAACTCTCTTTTCCTAAATAGCTCAAAGACGAACTATACCAGATACCATACCTCACAGAACCGTAATAATCTAGAACTTTCTTTAAAAATTGGCCAAGATATTATATCGAGAACTGACACCTTCAAAATTCTAGGAAATTCAAGATGGACCATACCTTAAATTGGAAACCACACTGCATAGAGCTAAAGAATAAACTATCTTCCTTCTGCTATTTAATCATAAATCGTAGAGATGCACTAACTATGGAACTCTTACTATCCTTTTATCATGCACAGGTTCATTCCAGACTCGCATATGGAATAGTCCGTTGGGGAATGTCGACCTATTCCAGAGAGGTTTTCATCGGCCAAAAAAGGATCGTCAGATGTCTCACGGGAGTCTCCCAGATGACCTCCTGTAGAGGAATATTTAAACAACTGAACATATTGACTTTGCCAAGTATCTTCATACATGAGGTGTGCGCTTCTGTCTTCGCCAACAAACATGAATTTGTGACGAATGCGGCGGTGCATAACTTCGATACGAGAACGAAGGATAGATTCAGAGTGCCCAATGCTAGGTTACGTATAACATCAAACTCCCCATTCGTGGTAGGCCTGGAGATCTATAATAGGCTCCCTGCTGAGATCATACAGCAAAAGTCCATGGATCGATTCAAAAAACACCTCAAAACGGTTCTGATTGAGGGATGTTTCTACAACTTAGAGGAATTCTATAGCTACGTCGCACGATAATAATCCTCTCTTTTGGGTGAAGATATGTAAATTTTTCTCTTATTTATGATTGTTTTATTAACTCATGTTTTGCTTTATGTTCCGTTATGTTCGTCTAATGTAATTTGGTAATTACGGCTATTGCCTAATTTATCAAATTTTTATATATACCTTTTGTGCAGCAATCCTTTCATGGATTTTTTTTTCGACGGATCCTATATATTTGTAAATATCGATGGGAATAAATATCTACTACTTACTTACTTACTAAGTCACATTTCAAGTGTAAAATTCCCCTAAAAATACTTAAAATTCTAGAAATAGTTTGTAACCCTACAAAAATTCTTCAAGGAACTTACACAATTTGGAATCGGTCTAGAAATGTGTAAGAAATTTTAAGATCTCAGAATACTACTAACAACAATTAGAAGACCATTTTAGGATCGTTACAATTTACATTTCAAATGTAAAATTCTCCTTAAAATACTTGAAACTTCTAGGAATAACTTGGAAACGTACAAAAGTTCTTCAAGAAACTCAGACATTCTGGAATCTTTCATGAATCGTTCTAAAAATGTTCCAGAATCTTATAATACCTCAGAATTCTACTGACAAGTATTAAAAGACCATTTTAGAATCAATGCAATTTACATTTCAATTGTAGAATTCCCCTTAAAATACTTGAAATTTCTAGAAATAGTTTGTAAACCTACAAAAATTCCTCAAGAAACTTAAACATTTTGGAATCGGTCTAGAAATGTTTAAGAAATTCTAAGATCGCAGAATTCTACTAACAACAATTAAAATATCATTTTAGGATCGTTACAATTTACATTTCAAATGTAAAATTTTCCTTAAAATACTTGAAACTTCTAGCAAGAACTTGGAAACTTACAAAAGTTCTCCATGAAACTTAAGCATTCCGGAATCTTCCAGGAATCATTCTAGAAATGTTTAAGAAACTTTTGATATCGCAGAATTCTACTGACAAGATTTAATAGACCATTTTAGGATCATTGCAATTTACATTTCAATTGTTAAATTCCCCTTAAAATACTTGAAACTTCTAGAAATAGTTTGTAAACTTACCAAAATTCTTCAAGAAACTTATATAAGTCGGAATCTTTAAAGAATTGTTCCAGATGTGTTCAAGAATCTCTTAATAGCTCAGAATTCTACTGACAAGAATTAAAAGACCATTTTAAAACCGTCACAATATAAGTATAAATTGAAATGAACATTAAACGATTTTATTTAAGGATCGTTAAGTCACATTTCAAGTGTAAAATTCCCCTTAAAATATCTACTTGAAACTTCTAGAAATAGTTTGTAAACCTACAAAAATTCTTCAAGAAACTTAGACATTTTGGAATCGGTCTAGAAATGTTTAAGAAATTCTAAGATCGCAGAATTCTACTAACAACAATTAAAAGATCATTTTAGGATCGTTACAATTTACATGTCAAATGTAAAATTTTCCTTAAAATACTTGAAACTTCTAGTAAGAACTTGGAAACGTACAAAAGTTCTTCAAGAAAGTTGGACATTCCGGAATCTTTCATGAATCGTTCTAAAAATGTTCAAAAATCTTTTAATATCTCAGAATTCTACTGACAAGAATTAAAAGACCGTTTTAGAATCATTGCAATTTACATTTCAATTGTAAAATTCCCCTTAAAATACTTTAAACTTCTAGAAATAGTTTGTAAACTTACCAAAATTCTTCAAGAGATTTATATAACTCGGAATCTTTAAAGAATCGTTCCAGAAATGTTCAAGAATCTTTTAATAGCTTAGAATTTTACTGACAAGAATTAAAAGACCATTTTAAAACTGTCACAATATAAGTTGCAAATGTCAAATAACTCTTAAAATATTTGAAACTTCTTGAAACTTCCAGAAATAACTTGGAAACTTACAAAAATTCTTCAAGAAACTTATACATTTTGGAATCTTTCAAAAATCTTTCCAGAAGTGTTCAAAAATATTGTTAGATCCCAGAATTCTACTGACAAGGATTGAACATTGAACGATTTTATTTAATTCCCCTTAAAATATCTACTTGAAACTTCTAGAAATAGTTTGTAAACCTACGAAAATTCTTCAAGAAACTTAGACAATTTGGAATCAGTCTAGAAATGTTTAAAACATCTTCAAGAAACTTATACATTTTGAAATCTTTTACAAATCATTCCAGAAATGTTCAAAAATATTGTTAGATCCCAGAATTCTACTGACAAGAATTGAACATTGAACGATTTTATTTAAGGATCGTTAAGTCACATTTCAAGTGTAAAATTCCCCTTAAAATATCTACTTGAAACTTCTAGAAATAGTTTGTGAACCTACGAAAATTCTTCAAGAAACTTAGACAATTTGGAATCAGTCTAGAAATGTTTAAGAAATTTTAAGATCGCAGAATTCTACTAACAACAATTAAAAGATCATTTTGGGATCGTTACAATTTTCATTTCAAATGTAAAATTCTCCTTAAAATATTTGAAACTTCTAGGAATAACTTGTAAACGTACAAAAGTTCTTCAGGAAACTTAGACATTCCAGAATATTTCATGAATCGTTCTAAAAATGTTCAAGAACCTTTTAATATCCCAGAATTCTACCGACAACAATTAAAAGACCATTTTAGGATCATTGCAATTTACATTTCAATTGTTATATTTCCCTTAAAATACTTGAAACTTCTAAAAACAGTTTGTAAACTTTCCAAAATTTTTCAAGAAACTTATATAACTTGGAATCTTTCAAGAATCGTTCCAGAAATGTTTAAAAGTGTTTTAAGATCCCAGAATTCTACTGACAACAATTGAACGATTTTATTTAAGGATCTTAGTAGGCCTTCACGATATCGAGACAAACTCTCGGTCTCAGTATCGGTATCGCACGAGAGTGGAAAAAATTAGTTTCAACGAGACCCAGACGATACCACCGGCAGGTCTCGGTATCGTCTCGGTATCGTGAAGGTCTAATCGTAGGTCACGTTTCAAGTGTAAAATTCCCCTTAAAATATTCGGAACTTCTAGAAATAACTCGGAAATTTTAGAAAATCTATCAAGAAAGTTGAATATTTTGAATCTTTCAGGAATCGTACCAGAAATATTTAAGAATCATTTAAGATCTCCGAATTCTAGGTAAACTTATCAAAATTCTTCAAGAACCTTATATAACTTGGAATCTTTCAAGAATCGTTCCAGAAATGTTCAAAAGTATTTTAAGATCCCAGAATTCTACTGACGAGAATAGAACGATTTTATTTAAGGATCGTTAGTAGGCCTTCACGATATCGAGACAAACTCTCGGTCTCGGTATCGGTATCGCACGAAAGTGTTAAAGATTAGTTTCAACGAGACCGAGACGATACCACCGGCAGGTCTCGGTATCGTCTCGATATCGTGAAGGTCTAATCGTAGGTCACGTTTCAAGTGTAAAATTCCCCTTAAAATACTCGGAACTTCTAGAAATAGCTCGGAAATTTTAGAAAATCTATCAAGAAAGTTGAATATTTTGAATCTTTCTGGAATCGTACCAGAAATATTTAAGAATAATTTAAGATCTCCGAATTCTAGGTAAACTTATCAAAATTCTTCAAGAAACTTATATAACTTGGAATCTTTCAAGAATCGTTCCAGAAATGTTCAAAAGTATTTTAAGATCCCAGAATTCTACTGACAAGAATTGAACGATTCTATTTTAAAGATCGTCAGTAGGCCTTCACGATATCGAGACAAACTCTCGGTCTCGGTATCGGTATCGCACGAGAGTGGAAAAAAGTAGTTTCAACAAGACCGAGACGATACCACCGGCAGGTCTCGGTATCGTCTCGGTATCGTGAAGGCCTAATCGTAGGTCACATTTCAAGTGTAAAATTCCACTTAAAATAGTAGGAACTTCTAGAAAGAACTCGGAAATTTTAGAAAATCTATCAAGAAATTTAGATATTTTGAATATTTCAGGAATCGTACCAGAAATATTTAAGAATCATTTAAGATCTCAGAATTTTACTGACAAGAAGTAAAAGACATGACGGACTTTATTAAAATATGTCCGGAATGCAGTTACTGCATCCCATTTTTTTTATTTCGCCCAAGAACAAACTTAATGTACTTAGCAATAGGTATACATACATGAAAATATTAAGGAGATTTTTATTGTTACTATAACATTTATAAATTTGAGACGGAAATGTGTTGACGGTTACGAATTTCGATATCATTTTCTATAAAGATTTAATTATCTCCTTTAAAAAAATTCTTTGCGCTCCTCTTCATTTACATCTCCTTCTGATTAAACACAACAAAGCCGCGATTTCCCTAAACTGTCGGTTACTGTGTTGTATACATGCGGAATGAGAGAGCCAGTAAAGTTGTTATTACTTGTCTTTAGCGAGCAACCGGCGAAATCCTATTAACATACCTATTGGAAATGCCATTTACTTGTCTGAATTATTTATATATGTGTGTTGTGTACGTGTTGAAACCTAACATTGCGAATGTTAGTGGGGTTCGATAGGAGGTGCCGAGTTACCCGAGTGGGAAGGACTGGCCTATGGCGTTTTCTCTCTCCTTTTCGTTCATTAGATTTAGGTGGACGACGTGCCGTGCAACGCTAATAACTATTGCGCGCAACTATTATGCGTAGGATATCGTCTCGGTGTTAACCTTTAAACTAACAATCATTCCTCTCGTTAAACCGAAAATATTATAAATCACTCGAAGTAATATCTTAGTAAATTTGCCATCTTTACAACAAGGTAAACAATATAATTGCCGTATAGGTAAAAGCGTAAAACCAATTTTATTGTTTTTCATCGTTCTCACGTTCCATATAAATAATTGCTCGTTAGGGTCTTATTAATTTATCGGCTTTTTCGATATCTTTATATCGCGAAATTACACGTTTTGATAACATGACTTTTGCAATTATTTCCTATGAAATATTTCGCGTCGATCCGATCTCCGAAGACGTGGCAAATGTACCTGAGGTTACGCAAGGTTATCCATCTAAATGCACATGCACGAATACCTCCGAGAGAACATATCTACAATAACCCACGAGCATCCTTATCAATTCGAGGGATTTGTCATTACATGACGTCTTTATTTATGCCGCTACACTCGATACAGTTTCGAAGATGTAATACTTAACAAGTAGATAAATTAACACCCCAGGGGTGATAGTTAACGTGACAGCTAGTAAAAGTTATAAAAGACATATAAGTGTTAAACGCATTTGACATACTTTTATTCTCTATTTCCGTGCGACTGATAGCACACAAGCTCATTATAAATTCAAAACAGTTTCCAAAACACTATTGAGTGATTCAAAAAATGAATGAGACTCGTAAGCATTTTTTCATTAGAAATGTGCGTTTACTCAATAACTTTTGATGGGTCCTCCCTGTATTGTAAAACTCAGGTAGCTAGAACAATGCAGGACGATCACAAAAGGAACAGGAAAAAATTGCAGACAGTGTCGTGAGATTAGGTGTAAATGAGAATTTCTTCTAGTGCTTAAAAAATAAAATCTCATTTTATTATAAATAACAAAATTGAAATTTACAATATTTATTAGTATTTAGATTAAACAAAATTTTCTTCCCACTTTTTTCAGGCTTAGAACTGACAGTTTAGTAAACTGGAGTGGTTAAAATTATGCCTAATGGCAATCTGTTAGATAAAATATGTACAATATATATACACTTCATATAAATTAAATCCTTGATTAAAGCAACTAGTCGCTATAATACAATTAAATAACTACATATAAATAATACTAGGTACAAATAAATATATGTCACAGTTCAGTTTTAAGTAACTACATCATGGTTATTGCGGACCTAATTATTACAGGACGAATTTAAATCCACTGTCTTAAAAAATATACCCACAAGAATATACACCTATAGGTATATAGAATAATTCAGTGGAATATTCCAGAAATATGTAACTATATTTTTGTACTACTAGATTTCAGTATAATAATAATATCTTAATTATTAATTATTAATGATGAATTATAAATTAATGTAATATTATAATTATTATATAATAATATCAATATTTATTATAAATATTAATTAATAGTAATATAATAATAATAATATAAATATGTAATAAGATAATAAATATCTTTAAAACTAGTTTTGAAAATTACTATCCTCAGGAGATGATTTATAGGATTTGAATCTTTCTGATTACTGATAAATTTTGTTAAAAAATGTCAAGAGATCTACAAATATTTCATTTAAACTTTATTATAACCAATTACATGCTAGAATCTACGATTTTTTTTATTTTTTTACAATAAGGGGTAGTTTTCACCCTTAAAAAATAAAATGGCCGGTCCGGCACAGGGTAGATTTTGAAGTAGAGGGTACGTAGAGCGACCCGAATATTTATGAAAATCGATGTTGATTCCCAAAATTGCACAGTAATACGGTATTTTATATTGATGATATGCAACGGTGTGCAACGTTCGGTTTATTTTATAAACTTTGGTTTAACACTTTTACACTTTCTGGCTACCCAACGACATCGACCACCGAATGAATCTCCTTTACCGTTCTGCAAATATTAGAAACATGTGGTCCGAATTTCTAATGCGCTGTGAAATCCGAAATTCCTCCAGACGCATTAATCGTCCATAAATTAGCTTATCAACGGATTTTATTACCTCCGTAATAAAAGCGCGACTAGCGAGATGGTACGGCCGTGTTCCTGCCACACTTCATATCGGACGACAAGATATCGATAGATTTCACAAGGCGTTAAAAAATCTGCCTACTAGAATCTGACTATTGGATCACATTCACTGGCCAATTTCTCAACGTCGAGCATTAAACGTCGAGTGAAATCAGAACATCCCGAAAACGCGAATTTCGCCACGTGAGGTTGATTTATCTTTACGAGCCGTCCGATGATCAGATTTTCTAATATTTGGTAATAGTCCGGTTGTCGGGAACAAATCGATGTAGTTCCGTTAATAAAGCTTTTAACAACATTTTGAGACCTTGCTCAGGTATAGGTGGTTTAATTGTACATAATTGCATCAAGTGATACAGCTAATTTTGCGTCCCAGACAGTATTGCCCACGAGACGAGACGAGACGAGACTTTGAAAAATCTCGTCTTGTCTCGCAAATATAGTGGAAAGTCTCGTCTCGAGTCTTGTCCCGAAAACGAGACGAGACGAGACTCTCGCAAACGAGAATATCGTGGGGATCACTAGTCCCAGATAAATGAGCGATGTTTGTATGTGGAAAATTCAGATTTTCGCTTGTTAAAATTTTCCGCTTTTCTCCTAGATGGAAAAGTCTGAATTTTTAGGCATCGGAAGGGCCTTTATTTTGAGTTGCTGTTTATCCAAATTCGTCAATTAATTATTTAACGAAATAATTGCAAAAAAAACTCCTCATTTGTGCAATAATTTGAAATGTTAATAAGTTTTAAACAAATCTACTGAAATGCTTTTTGTGTATTATTCAAGGTTCTCTATATGAGATTTTTCAATGTTTACAAAATTTCAGCACGATGGGCTGAATAGTTTATAGTGGTGGACACGAGACGAGACGAGACGAGAAACGACACGGTCTCGTCTCGTCTCGAAAAATTCCCAAAAATTATCTCGTCTCGTCTCGTCTCGATCTGGTACAGGTCTCGTCTCGTCCCGTCTCGTCTCGCGTCTCGAAAAGACTCGAAATAAATAGACGTATATAGATGGTACTTTTATAAATGTATACTTTTTTGATAACATTTACTGATTTTCTTGAAGTTGTCAGAAAAGTTGTTAAATTTGGGAAACTACGCTACTAATGAATGAATAATGTCCATTACCTCATATAAACGTTTCACACCACTATTCCTTTGTCTGTTGTATAATACACTCTTCCAAAATTCTAAGAAAACGACAGGCTAATCATAAACTTTACTGCCTTACTGGACAAATGGCACGGTGGTTTAATCCTGACCATTTATTAGGTATCCTTTTACCTGCGCTTTCGTCCTCATTACTATGAAGTTTGGTGTCCTTTTATTTTACAAACGAAAGAAAATTCTTATATTGCAATCTCTTAAAAAAAATCAAGACTTCGAGACTTTTCGAGACGAGACGAAATTATGACTCGTCTCGTCTCGTCTCGATGCAGTACTGGTCTCGTGTGCACCACTAATAGTTTATAAAATGTTCTAGATGTCTATTCCATGTGATTCTATGTTTAAACAAATATGTGGCTTCAGAAAGTGCTCGGGGAGGAATATATTTTATAATGTTAGAGGAAAGTTAGAGTTGATTAATTTTTAATTATTGGCTAAAATCTGGTTGCAAATAATGCTTAATTTTTTACTTATAAACTATCCAAATAGCATAGGGACCCTTGAAAATTGCACTAAGTATAATTTCAGTTAATTCTCTCAAAAAGTATTAACATTTTACACAATTGTCCAAATTAGTTTTTTTTGTAAGTATCTCGGTAAACAATTGATGAATTTGGATAAAACGCAACCTGAAGCAAAGACCGTTCCAATGTCTAAAATTTCCTCTTATAAATATTTTTTATTTAACCAGGACGCAAAATTATGTATCTTTTGATGTAGTCATCTTCATCTAAACCTCATATACATGAGAAAGATGTCAAAGTGTTGTTAAACTTTCTTCATGTTAAAGGGGTACCTAGAGCTTTTTCAGACATTCAGTATTAATTTTTGAAAATATTTGACTGAGAGTTTTGATATGTAAAAGGATACATTCATTGAATAAGATTGTCGTACTGACGAAACCCAGTTAGTCATTCTACAACTTTATGCAATCCTTGAACGTGAAAATCCTGAACTTGAATCCTGAAAATCCAATGAACATCCTGCAACATGAAAATATCCCAATTCTAAAGTCCCTTAAATTTACCAATAAAATTAAATCCCTCATATTCACTTCAAATCAACCCCAGAACTATCTATTAAGAGGCTTGCCGTTGTGTACATATCCATAAATAACTTTCTCCCTCCTCGCACGTCAAGTATTAGGGGTGGGGATCCATCCGCACTACTCCAGCTATTGGCCGATAGCTAAGGGTGGGTCGAGGCTAGTCCGCCATGATGTGCGTTGATCTTCCGCGAGAGAAACCTACTAATGGCGGCACGAAGTCAGTTATGTAAGGTAAATTTAATTTGATAACTGAGCATTGTGTACGTAATTCTAACTAATTACATGATAGTACTAAAAAAAAATATTCCCAAGTGATCATTCAATTTAAGCCATTGACATCCGGTGATATTCCTTATTTATGAAGCTATTCTGAACTTCAGAACTTCGGAATTCAGGTAAATTACTAATAAAGTCAATGTGAGTCAAGAAAAATACATAGACCAATTGTTAATATCTTCTTCAATAGAATTTTGAGACATAATAAAACTGAAGTAGCTAGAGTACAATACCAAAAACACATTGGCACTTTAGTGTATTTAATAATACTATAACTACACCATGCGATATTCCATTTAGTTCAAGTTATCTACGCCAATTTAAGCTGCAGAATGAAATGCACTGGAGGTATGTAAAAAGAGTCTTAAGATATTTGATAAATATTAAGGAATACGTATACCTATATCTTTTGTATAAGATGGTTTAAAATGGAACCATTTTGACAATAATTCTTCTCACCTCATTACGTGCGATGTCCATTTGGTTCTCCTTTAAAACAATTGGTTGAGATTGAAGTAACCCAATTATGAAGTTATTCTAGACATGGGCTAAATCCTATCTTTTTAATAAGAGTTAATTAATTAATAATGTTATTATTATTAATTTAATAAATTATATTAATTAATAACTTACTAATAAAATTAATAAGTTGACTCTCAGTTTAATACCATTGAAATAACGTTTGGGTATAAATGCATTACGTTGTATAACGGCTTATTAATCCTACAGATGTTCACCGCCAATGTCAAAAAAGCACGAGATTACATTTTGTAGTGTTAAAAAAATGATATATTAGATAGCTCGTTTTATTCTCATTACGATGGAATCTGGTTTGATAAGTAGGCTGATGTGTTGAACAAAATGATAAATTTCATTATGGGAATGAAGAGAGTTTTTATACTAAATATTTCCTGTTCATGGGAAATTAGCATATTTATGTGATTTGTTAATGGATCTGTTATCCCAACCACTCATTATATCAGTAATTTTTTATTTTTATAGTTAACTAGATTAACAAGTACTGTAATTACATTTGTTTTCATCCGATTTAAAACATGTGGATATTTGAATATGTAAGTGTAAAATATGTGAGTGTAAATATTTATTTTGGATTAATGCACATAATGTAAAATAATTATTTTGAAAAGTACGTACAAGAGTTTGCAAGTTTATAAAAAGAGATTGTTTCAAACAATAATTATTTGTGTGTTTTTAATAACTGCCTTTTTGTATGTACTTAGTTTCCGTTACAGAACTTATCCCATTTGTAATTGTCCATAACAAATTACTGTATGAGGCAATTAATGCAATTAAAGTGACTTTACTTAATTACCTTCATAAAACATGCCTGGCAGTGTGTGGTAGATATGTAGGTAAAGACAAGTCCAATTTAAATAAATTGTAGCTCTCTATAAATACTACCTATATTCTGCTTTTCTGTGTACCATACCAACACCTCATTGATACGTCTATAATAAGTGCTTATAATTCAAAATAAAATATTGTTATTATATATAAACTAATTAATTAAAATTAAATTAAATATATATTAAAGACAAATATTACAAACACAAATTTAACTTTGTTTTGTATGTTAGTGTAAATTTAGCTAAAATAGATTGATATAATTTTAACAGTAAAAGTACAAATGTTGCAATTGAAGACATTAATTAATTTGTTAGTATACGGTATGATATGGTAGTTTTTCAAAATATATGAAGGAAAATTAAAATGTATCAAATTGGTTTCAATTTTTGAAATGACATATTTCAATAATGAGGATGAATGTTTCACCACAAACAATGTATTGAGTGGTAAGTTTCTTCATCAAATATTTCCTCAGTTTCCCTATAAATTTCCTCCAATTTTTCACACAAATCACTATTTTCCAATGCGAAGAATGCATTATGTTTAAGTCCTAAAGGAATTTTACAATATTTACCATAAAATTTTCAATTCATTCATTTTTCACAAAAAGTACCTTTCAATGAAAAAAAATTCTTTAAATAATTAGAATGTTTTATCAGATATCATAGATTTCCACAAAGTTTTATAGAAATTGTAGACAGGTCAGGTAGATAAGGGAAAAAATATTCCATGTTTAAAAAATTCGATTTTCTGATAATGGGAATTTTAAACAGCTTTCCATTATAATGGAAAATATTTCAATATAAAAATGGCGAAGTGTCCTTCAGACTACTTTCTGATATATTATTATAAATATTCGATGGTATAATAGATGCGTTCAATGTTTAAAATTCATGGATACGCTTTCAGGACGATTTAAAAAGAACGAAAAACAGTAAATGTAAACTGCCCTTCAGGGATAATTCAACCAAAAATTGTATTAAACTTGACTATACACACTAAATCGTTCAATAATTATTCAAGGTTGAAAAACAATTTTTGAGATGGATTTAGATACTTCGAAAAACCGAAAAACAAGAGTAAGTGGCCTTCAGAACAGATTTAGCAAAAATGTTATTATACTTCATTATACATATAGCGTAGATCATGTAAAACTCTTAAAAATATTGGAGTCAAGGGGACTAGATAAAAACGATATTGCAATCATCCAAAATTTGTATTGGGATCAAACAGCTGTAGTAAAATATAATAATATAACAACCGAACCAGCAACCATACAAAAAGGTGTTCGACAGGGGTGGGTTCGATGGGATTAAGATCAAAGGTAGAACGCTTAACAATCTTAGATATGCTGATGACACTGCAGTAATAGCGGATAGCCCAGAAGCCTTGCAACGCTTGCTAAATCAACTTACCGCAGTTGGAGATCGTTATGGCCTTAAAGTAAATACCACTAAAACAAAAATACTCATAATATCAAAAACCCCAGAGCCGCCTATAAATATTAGCATATATGGGAAACGAACAGAAGTGGTAGAAAAATTCAAATATTTGGGGACCTGGATTAGCTGGACAACCTCGATCCAGATGTAGAAATTAGGTCCAGAATCGAGCAGGCAAGAGCCACCTTTAACCTGATGCGGTCACTCCTGTGTAATTCCACCCTAAGTCTGAGTCTTAGATACCGATTTGTGAAATGTTATATACACTCAGATCTGATGTATGGCTGTGAAGCATGGACTCTAAAGGTTAACACCATTAACAAAATAGAAGCCTTTGAGATGTGGGTACATCGTAGACTTTTCAAAATACCTTGGATAGCGCATGTCACGAACGAGGAAGTATTGAGAAGAGCTCAGTGCGAGAGAGAGTTGGTGCACACAGTTAAAAAACGAAAAACAGCCTACCTGGGTCATATAATGCGTGGGAGCAGATACGAGATCATGAAACTGATAGTGGAAGGAAAAATTGAGGGCAAACGGGGCATAGGAAGAAAGAAGCATTCATGGCTAAGGAACATCAGAGATTGGACAGGTATGGATGCCCACTCACTATTTCGAACTGCCCAGGATCGTCAGAGGTTCGTCGAGATTGTTGCCAACCTTCAATAAATGAAGACGGCACGCTGAGAAGAAGATACATATAGTAGAATAAATATTAAAATAAAAATATTTCTTCAGGCTGATTTCAAGACAATTTCAAAAAACTAGAAAATGACAAAAGTAAACTGCCCATCAGAGACGATTTAACCAAAAATATTATTAAACTTCAATGTACATATTCTATAGTAGAAAAAACTTCCAAACTTTCGAAGAAAATATTGGAGTATATTTTGAGAAAAAATCCCAAAAAATTGAAAAAAATTCCTAAAATAAAGAATTACAAGTGTAAGGGCCCTTCAGAGAAGATTTAACAGAATGTTCTCATATGTACTCGACAGTCGAATAAATAGTAATAATTGAAAAAAAAAGCCTCTGAGGAAATTTTGAGAAAAATTTAAAAAACCGGAAAACGGCAATAGTAAATTACCCAAATTTTAATGAAAAGTTTATTAAGAGTCTCTAAGTCTAAATTGAAAGTTAAAACAGTTTGAGTCTTTTACATTCGTAGGAAAACGTAGCACAGGCACACATACACATTTTTTCAGAAAATGTTTTTGGACTCAGGAATAAATTGGATAATAATAAGGGTTGGTAAAAGTAAATTAGTTAAGACATCTCACGTAGTGTTAGTTATTTTGAACAGTAAAACATTAGAATATTAATATACAAACTACTATAAAAATATTTCCCAATTTTCCAGGCAAGTCATTATACCCACCATGAAGTTCTTTATTTTGTCATTAAGAAAGAAAATCCGTTAATTCAAACAAATAAGAAAGTAAAAACTTTAACGATATGTCCATTGCACTGAGAAAAGACAGAATAATGAGTATAAACAATAGAAATAAACAGAAAGGTGAAATGTGACGTGCCTCTCAGGGACTAATTTTCCAAAAATTTATCAAATGTGATTTTGCATATTTGGTAGTAAATATAGATATTGAATGTTCGAAAAGAGAAACTTAAAAAAAACTGAAAAATTGAATGCGAAAAGTGCCCTTCAGAGAATAGTTTGCCGAAAGTGTTACTAAATGTTAATGCAATATGTTATATATAATGCAATATGTCATACAATACGCAGTATGTCCGCATATATCTTATAAATATAATGATGAAAAAATCTTGAAACAGATTTCGAGAAAATTTCAAAAAATCGAGAAAACTAAGTGTATAGTGCCCTTCAGAGAGTAATTTGCCTATAAATTAGGGTAGAATAAATGTGTAATGCTATAAAAATTTTGAAGCGATTTCGAGTAGTGATGGACACGAGACGAGACGAGAAACGACATGGTCTCGTCTTGTCTCGAAAAATTCCCAAAAATTATATTTCGTCTCGTCTCGTCTCGTGTTTCAAAAAGTCTCGAAATAAATGAACGTATGATCTAATATGGACGTATGGACGTAAGTCTCGAAGCAGTACTGGTCTCGTCTCGTCTCGAAATTCGAAACGAGACGAGACGAGAACGAGACATGTCTCGTCTCGTGTTCACTACTAATTTCGAGAGAATTTCCAAGGGAAAACCAATAGTAAAGCACTCCTTTAACTCCACTAATTTTAATAATAGACATATTCAACAGTTTCTGCTACGGTACAAAATCTAAGTACAAAATTTGACCAGTTCGTGATGTTTAGGTTTGTCGCAGTGTTACTGAAATCAAAAATTTCAGACATATTTTTGACATGGGTTAAAAATTGATTCTACCACAAGAAATTGGAACATCAAACAGTCGATTGGGTAGAACTCGTCTCGTAATTATGGCGTTGAGAGTGTAAAGAGACAGAGAATAAACAATAATTTTTCTCATATTTCCGGTTAGCCGGGAAGGACGTAGTTTCTCTATTCCTGAACGTGCGTGCACGCACACACACACACCATTGGTAATATATCATTTCTCGCGTATAAAGAGAGCGGTCGGTCACATCAGCTCGACGTTCAGAGATTGGCTTTTCAGATTTCGTCCGAGAGGGAAAAAACTAGTTAACGATTTAATTAGTCGAATCGGTATCAAAGTTAATTATATCGGATATTACAAAATTGTTCGCTGCCACGTATAAATCATAATTTCTTCTTGTATCGACGTAATTTACTGGGCAAAGTGGCGCGCTGCTACCGATACCCGGTCAGGTGTTTAAATTAATAGGCAGCGAGATCGAAGGGGAACGCTTTATGTCGCCTATTAATTTTTACTAAAGTGGCCGTACGAGATGGGGACCGTTTGGAAACGGCCAATAAATCTATTGTTGGGCACTGCCCCGTTACGGTTAACCAATTATACGAAAAGGAGAGAAAAAATAATAAAAAGTTATTTATTATATTATGGGCGGTCGATCCGGTATAATTATAACATGCGCCGTTATTTCTATATTTTTATCATTACCGTAACGGCATAAATCAATTCGAAAAGTGAAATTCGGAACTGGAGCGCGCGCTCAGCTGGCAACGGATTGTCCCGAGGAATGGATATCACCGGATAACGTTTCATAACAATTACAAGAGTCATAAACAAATATTACAATATTTATGTACCGGTGCCAGTCTATCAATCTACGAGCAAGAGCAATCAAACGACTTAGAAAGTCTCTGTCGATTTTGGTAGAGCTCTGATTTTACGTGGGAAAGATACTATATCAAACGAAATTTGAATTTATTTCCAGTAAAATACAAGGCTGTTAGTTTTACAGAACTTACTACAAGCCCGCTGCAGAGCTGCCAAGCAGCTGTGCGCAGACTGGGTTACAAAAAACTTAATTATCTACAATCTTAAAACTAAAACTTAAATCTCTTTTTTCACACTAAATGCGAATTATTTTTTGACTTATTCATTTTTTATATTATTTTCTTTATCTTTGTTTTGGTCACATTTTTTAAGTTATTCAGTAAATAATTCTTCTTCCGAAATACTTAGAGAATTTATAGCTTTTTTTCAATAGTTTTAAATTTTTTGGAATGCAATAATGGTCATTATTTAATTTATTATAATAATAAGTAGCTGTATAGATATGAGATTTTCTACCAATTTCTTTCAATACTCTAGGGAAACCAATATATTCTTTCTCGTTTTTTTCAATTTTTCTATATATTTTTGTTTCAGAGATTCATGGTGGTACATAACAGATCTGAAAATATATTGCTTTCTAATAATTGGTAGTGGTAGACTAGATGTATTGTTATTTGTCACTATTTTAATAATTTTATCAACACTACATTGGTATATGCGAATACCCTTTATATTCTTGTGATGTGTTCACTGGTATCAAAGTATTTTTGTGCCATGTTTAAATAGAAAACTCACCGCGGCCTTTTAGACTACAATTATGTAGCTAATGATTTCCACGATAACTAATTGATCGTTAAATTTAAACTGATAACTTTACAATTAAAGATTTTCGCGGGCGAAACCGTGACCGATAACGGATAGTTATAACATGTAATTATGTATAATATTCTACAATAATTTATTAATCATTAAATACTAAGTTATTTTGAACACTTAGTAAGAGCGAAGGAAGACAGGCCAGTGAAAGTAATATATGAGACAGAAATGGGAAAAGAAGGAGAGAACAGGAAGGCCAAGAATTAAAAATAGGAATAAATAGAAAAATTATTTGTTTCAACACGTTAGAAAATTAGATAAAAACTGATAATCTTATACCAATAAATGTATCACTGACATTGTTAAAAAATATGATATAACATATACTACGAAATATGCATTTTACAAGAAGCTAGGACGTTCGTCTCAGATCGATAGACATTTCAAAATTTGTCCAAAAAAATAGTGCTTTACTGAAAAGGTTTTCACTGAAGTAGGTAAACGCAGCTTGAGTCTCCTGTAGATGACGCAATAAGCTTGGATTTATATATATCAATAGGGACCTTTTCGACTTTTCAATGCCTGCTAAAAGTGGGTAACGTCTTTAAAAGACTTGGTAAACTTTCACAGACGACACAATAAGTAGGATGTCTCTTATCACTATAAATGTGTTTAAAAAAAATGTGTAGAACTATGTGAAGTATCTCAACCCAGCTTTAGTTAGTACTTATAAATGACGCGATCATTTAGTACGTACGTCACATATTACTAGATTTTATTGGATATTATACCGTGGGAAAACCTAGTGACTTTACTGAGGTAATCACTAGAGTATTTTAACATGGCTTCATCATCGCGAATAAAACGCTGACGTCAATGAAGAAACTTTGAAACCTCCAGTCAGTGGGAGAACCTAGTGATGTTTGTCAGGAAAACTAAGTGAAGTATGTTAATGCAACTTTAGTTTCTCATAAACGATGCGATAATATAGTCCCTACGTATTACTCATATGGCTGTAGATTTTAACTTGTTGGGAAACCTAGTGGCTTTAGTGAGTTTATCACTAGAGTATTTTAACCATGCTTTATTGACAATGAGAGGCTAATTATTTCTATTTAACGGTTATTTTGTTTATATGACAGTTGATTAATATTCTTGAGAGGTTATAAGATGTCTCATATCACTATAAATATAAAATATATATAAATATAAAAAAAAATTGGGTAGAATTAAGTGAAGTATCTCAACCCAGCTTTAATTAGTACTTATAAATGACGCGATCATTTCATACGTACGTCACATATTACTAGATATTGGATAATATTCCGTGGGAAAACCTAGTGACGTTATTGAGGTAATCACTAGAGTATTTTAACGTGGCTTCATCATCGCCAATAAAACGCTGACGTCAATGAAGAAACTTTGAAACCTCCAGTCAGTGGGAGAACCTAGTGATGTTTTGTCAGGAAAACTAAGTGAAGAATGTTAATGCAACTTTAGTCTCTCATAAACGACGCGATAATATAGTACGTATTACTCATATCACTGTAGATTTTAACTTGATGGGAAACCTTGTGACTCTATTGAGTTTAGCACTAGAGTATTTTAACAAAGCTTTATTGACAATGAGACGCCAATTATTTCCATTTAACGGTTATTTTGTTTATATGACAGTTGGTTAATATTCTTGATAGGTTATAAGATGTCTCATATCACTATAAATATAAAATATATATAAATATAAAAAAAAATTTGGTAGAATTAAGTAAAGTATCTCAACCCAGCTTTAATTAGTACTTATAAATGACGCGATCATTTCGTACGTACGTCACATATTACTAGATTTGGATAATATCTCGTGGGAAAACCTAGTGACTTTATTGAGGTAATCACTAGACTATTTTAACATGACTCCATCATCGCCAATAAAACGCTGACGTCAATGAAGAAACTTTGAAACCGCCAGTCAGTGGGAGAACCTAGTGATGTTTTGTCAGGAAAACTAAGTGAAGAATGTTAATGCAACTTTAGTCTCTAATAAACGACGCGATAATATAGTACGTATTACTCATATCACTATAGATTTTAACTTGATGGGAAACCTAGTGACTCTATTGAGTTTATCACTAGAGTATTTTAACAAAGCTTTATCGACAATGAGGCGCCAATTACTTCCATTTAACGGTTATTTTGTTTATATGACAGTTGGTTAATATTCTTGAGAGGTTATAAGATGTCTCATATCACTATAAATATAAAATATATATAAATATAAAAAAGATTGGGTAGAATTAAGTGAAGTATCTCAACCCAGCTTTAGTTAGTACTTATAAATGACGCGATCATTTAGTACGTACGTCACATATTACTAGATTTTATTGGATATTATCCCGTGAGAAAACCTAGTGACTTTATTGAGGTAATCACTAGAGTATTTTAACATGGCTTCATCATCGCCAATAAAACGCTGACGTCAATGAAGAAACTTTGAAACCTCCAGTCAGTGGGAGAACCTAGTGATGTTTTGTCAGGAAAACTAAGTGAAGAATGTTAATGCAACTTTAGTCTCTAATAAACGACGCGATAATATAGTACTCATATCACTGTAGATTTTAACTTGTTGGGAAACCTAGTGACTTTATTGAGTTTATCACTAGAGTATTTTAACAAAGCTTTATTGACAATGAGACGCCGATTATTTCCATATAACGGTTATTTTGTTTATATGACAGTTGGTTAATATTATTGAGAGGTTATCAATGACAAACTTCATTGTACTTTTAACAACACGATTTTGATAACAAGTTGATTTTGATTATTTGAAATTTCTGCAATAACTTAATTGATTTCATTTTCCACGCATACCCCTACTTCATTTCCCTTGTATGCAACGGTCTTACCATAAGAAACGCGCACTTCCTATACTGTCTGACATATTTACAACTAACGAAGGAACTACTACAAAAACGGAACGGCCTGCATACCTTCCTACCATACAAATCCTGTATTTTACGTAACCATGGCGACTTTATCATTTTATTTGACAAGTAACAGAGTTACCTCTACAACTCAATCGAGTAACAACCATTAGACGTTAATAAGAAAAATACCAACGCCAATGGCGAAGACGAAGCAGCAAAAAAAAAAGAAAGGAGAGAAAGAAAGAGTAAGGATTTCGTATTCAGTAGTCATAACAGCGTTTCCATCGGAAGGTACTGTAAGATGAAAATTAAAGGCGCAGTGGTAGCTAATAGCTTCCTAATGAGGTGTCATTATTGCCTGTAATTACCTCTAGCGGGAATGCTGCGATGCATTCGAAGTAATTAGAAAATCATTTATAGTCCGGAGGAAAAAATCAGTAGCCGTACGTACGGTGGCAATCGTAAAACATCGGTAGTTATACAATACGAAACAGGGAAACTAGGGTTAATTCAATGAATTATGAAGTAGTAAAAATTATGTAAAATGCAGTTACTCTGACTTGATAATAAAATAACTTTTCACTATTTGTAAATCAATCTCTAAACATATTTAAATGTCCTCAATTGACTATAAACCAGAAGTTCGAAGAAGATATATTAACTTAAACTATCATAACTTAACATCTTATCATAAAACATATTTAAAAATAATCGGTAATTTTCGATTAACGTTTTTCCATTAATGTGAATATACTTTATTACCCTATCGTAGCTAGTTCTATAAAAAAATTATCAAACATTTTAGTTTTATCCCATATATAACTTTTCCTTAATTTAATTTGAAATTAAAGAACCTACCTTAACCTCCTAAACTGAAAGTTTCCAAGGCCCATATTATATTTTAAACGGATCATCTCCTAAACTAATAATTAGCATTTTTGTACTAGTTATCCAAAGTACTTTCTAGTAAAATTAGAAAAATATCAAAATTCAGTGTCCGATAAGACGAACCTCAGTCTGGTAATTTTTGCAAGCGGCTAACTAGTGTGTTAATTATCCTAATTTAGGTCGAATATTATCGCAAGCGCCACAATGCTGTAACGTTTATTCTAATTTATTTTTACAGTTCTTAACACTACCTAATTTATTTAGCGTGTTCCTTAGCTTAGTAATTTATGTTAAACACTTAACGTGCTAATTTATTTGTACACTTATCGAACTTCTTTACTCACGGAGGCTCCTGAATTTATATCCCCTAATAATGTTTTTCCAGAAGCTTCCGGGTTATTCTTCTTCTAATTGGACGTTCCCGATTATTCGAGAAGAGAATTTTTATGGTCGCGATCTGCTGAATTCTCTAAAGTCGGAAGTGTGCCGACTTCGTCAGATAAGAGAGAGAGCACGCTTCACACTGATGTTAAAATTTCGCGTCACGATATCATCAGTTATTTCATTACGAAACGAAAAAGTATGATAAATCTACCCAAACATTTCCGAGCCTATAAAGCGTACCAGCCACACACGAGACGAGAAATCATCTTCATCGTCTTCTTTCTTTCTTTTTTTTTGTTGAATCGTTACCGGCGTCTTATACAACGACCGTCCCTTACGTAACATGCATTCGAGCGACGATGAGGAAACTCGTACCGAATCTGTTTGTTTTAGAACGAATCTTCTTCCTCGCGGCAACGGGACGGACATGCAAAATGCTGCGGACAGCGTGGGAAGAAGGCGAAAAATTAGATTTGCGCAGACCGCGCGAGACGAACGCGCATCGCTAGGCAGGCACAATTCACAAACAACAATGCGAGCGCTCATATACGGGAAAGTGATTGATAGAGACGCGGGCCCGCTAGGAAACCGATACTAATGATTAGTTGCGGTGGAACACTTAATGGCCATCAGTGACGCTTTAATAAAAGATATGATTTTGTTTCGCGGGACCCGTTAAGATTTATCGTTTCCGGGGAGATTTTCGGGCGGAGAGCACGAATTTGACCGTATAAAAGTTATCCATTATATACGCCCGTTAAAGGCAGAAAATCGTCCGTGAAGGAAAAGCACCGCATGATCGTTCAAGTTTTTGCACATGGTACAATTAATAAAATCGCCAAACAGACTCATTCTTTCACGTTTCTGAGATTTAAAGATCTGAAATCAGGTCAGTAGGGGAATTTCAAAAGTGGTGCTAATCTAAATCCAGTAGCCTGTAATGTTGTCACTTTTTCACACATCCTCTTGAAAAAAATTGCATTTGATAGCTGATGATATTTGCTATCCCTTTTGCGAGTAACAGTTTTTCAGCAAACGTCATTTTGATACTC
Organism: Cryptocephalus moraei; assembly: GCA_946251905.1. Classification (NCBI taxonomy): domain Eukaryota; kingdom Metazoa; phylum Arthropoda; class Insecta; order Coleoptera; family Chrysomelidae; genus Cryptocephalus; species Cryptocephalus moraei. The sequence continues at coordinate 14,178,802 of OX276465.1, read as the reverse complement.
AAAAAAATTTCCGAAATCAGGTGAGTGTGTTCATAAAGAAAATGGTGCTAACTTTAATTCAGGAGCCTGTCATTTCGTCAGTTTCTCATACATCGATATGAAAGAAATTGCATTTGATAGTTCATGACATTAACATTCTTTTTTGTTCAGTACATTTTTGAACAAAACGTCATTTTGATATCGAAAAAAATATTGGAAATCAGGTCAGTAGGGAAATTTCAAAAGTGGTGCTAATCTAAATCCACTAGCCTGTAATGTTGTCACTTTTTCACAGATCCGCTTGAAAAAATTGCATTTGATAGCTGATGATATTTGTTATCCCTTTTGCGAGTAACAGTTTTTCAGCAAACGTAATTTTGATACTCAAAAAAATTTCCGAAATCAGGTGAGTGTGTTCATAAAGAAAATGGTGCTAACTTTAATTCAGGAGCCTGTCATTTCGTCAGTTTCTCATACATCGATATGAAAGAAATTGCATTTGACAGTTTATGATAATGACATTCTTTTTTGTTTAGTACATTTTTCAAAAAAACGTCATTTTGATACCGAAAAATTTTTTGGAAATCAGGTCAGTAGGGAAATTTCAAAAGTGGTGCTAATCTAAATCCAGTAGCCTGTAATGTTGTCACTTTTTCACACATCCGCTTAAAAGAAATGCCATTTGATAGCTGATAACATTTGCTATCCATTTTGTAACTAACATTTTTTCTTCAAACGTCATTTTGATACTCAAAAAAAATTCCGAAATCATGTGAGTGTGTTCATAAAGAAAATGGGGCTAACTTTAATTCAGGAGCCTGTCATTTCGTCAGTTTCTCATATATCAATATGAAAGAAATTGCATTTGACAGTTTATGATAATGACATTCTTTTTTGTTTAGTACATTTTTCAAAAAAACGTCATTTTGATACCGAAAAATTTTTTGGAAATCAGGTCAGTAGGGAAATTTCAAAAGTGGTGTTAATCTAAATCCAGTAGCCTGTAATGTTATCACTTTGTCACACATCCGCTTAAAAAAATTGCATTTGATAGCTGATAACATTTGCTATCCCTTTTGTTACTAACAGTTTTTCACCGAACGTCATTTTGATACCAGAAAAAATTTCAGAAATCAGGTAAGTGTGTTCATAAAGAAAATGGTGCTAACTTTAATTCAGGAGCCTGTCATTTCGTCAGTTTCTCATATATCAATATGAAAGAAATTGCATTTGACAGTTTATGATAATGACATTCTTTTTTGTTTGGTACATTTTTCAAAAAAACGTCATTTTGATACCGAAAAATTTTTTGGAAATCAGGTCAGTTGGGAAATTTCAAAAGTGGTGTTAATCTAAATCCAGTAGCCTGTAATGTTATCACTTTGTCACACATCCGCTTAAAAAAATTGCATTTGATAGCTGATAACATTTGCTATCCCTTTTGTTACTAACAGTTTTTCACCGAACGTCATTTTGATACCAGAAAAAATTTCAGAAATCAGGTAAGTGTGTTCATAAAGAAAATGGTGCTAACTTTAATTCAGGAGCCTGTCATTTCGTCAGTTTCTCATATATCAATATGAAAGAAATTGCATTTGACAGTTTATGATAATGACATTCTTTTTTGTTTGGTACATTTTTCAAAAAAACGTCATTTTGATACCGAAAAATTTTTTGGAAATCAGGTCAGTAGGGAAATTTCAAAAGTGGTGCTAATCTAAATCCACTAGCCTGTAATGTTGTCACTTTTTCACAGATCCGCTTGAAAAAATTGCATTTGATAGCTGATGATATTTGCTATCCCTTTTGCGAGTAACAGTTTTTCAGCAAACGTCATTTTGATACTCAAAAAAATTTCCGAAATCAGGTGAGTGTGTTCATAAAGAAAATGGTGCTAACTTTAATTCAGGAGCCTGTCATTTCGTCAGTTTCTCATACATCGATATGAAAGAAATTGCATTTGATAGTTCATGACATTAACATTCTTTTTTGTTCAGTACATTTTTGAACAAAACGTCATTTTGATATCGAAAAAAATATTGGAAATCAGGTCAGTAGGGAAATTTCAAAAGTGGTGCTAATCTAAATCCAGTAGCCTGTAATGTTGTCACTTTTTCACACATCCGCTTAAAAGAAATGCCATTTGATAGCTGATAACATTTGCTATCCATTTTGTAACTAACATTTTTTCTTCAAACGTCATTTTGATACTCAAAAAAAATTCCGAAATCATGTGAGTGTGTTCATAAAGAAAATGGGGCTAACTTTAATTCAGGAGCCTGTCATTTCGTCAGTTTCTCATATATCAATATGAAAGAAATTGCATTTGACAGTTTATGATAATGACATTCTTTTTTGTTTAGTACATTTTTCTAAAAAACGTCATTTTGATACCGAAATTTTTTTTGGAAATCAGGTCAGTAGGGAAATTTCAAAAGTGGTGTTAATCTAAATCCAGTAGCCTGTAATGTTATCACTTTGTCACACATCCACTTAAAAAAATTGCCTTTGATAGCTGATAACATTTGCTATCCCTTTTGTAACTAACAATTTTTCACCGAACGTCATTTTGATACTAGAAAAAATTTCAGAAATCAGGTAAGTGTGTTCATAAAGAAAATGGTGCTAACTTTAATTCAGGAGCCTGTCATTTCGTCAGTTTCTCATATATCAATATGAAAGAAATTGCATTTGACAGTTTATGATAATGACATTCTTTTTTGTTTAGTACATTTTTCAAAAAAACGTCATTTTGATACCGAAAAATTTTTTGGAAATCAGGTCAGTTGGGAAATTTCAAAAGTGGTGTTAATCTAAATCCAGTAGCCTGTAATGTTATCACTTTGTCACACATCCGCTTAAAAAAATTGCATTTGATAGCTGATAACATTTGCTATCCCTTTTGTTACTAACAGTTTTTCACCGAACGTCATTTTGATACCAGAAAAAATTTCAGAAATCAGGTAAGTGTGTTCATAAAGAAAATGGTGCTAACTTTAATTCAGGAGCCTGTCATTTCGTCAGTTTCTCATATATCAATATGAAAGAAATTGCATTTGACAGTTTATGATAATGACATTCTTTTTTGTTTGGTACATTTTTCAAAAAAACGTCATTTTGATACCGAAAAATTTTTTGGAAATCAGGTCAGTAGGGAAATTTCAAAAGTGGTGCTAATCTAAATCCACTAGCCTGTAATGTTGTCACTTTTTCACAGATCCGCTTGAAAAAATTGCATTTGATAGCTGATGATATTTGCTATCCCTTTTGCGAGTAACAGTTTTTCAGCAAACGTCATTTTGATACTCAAAAAAATTTCCGAAATCAGGTGAGTGTGTTCATAAAGAAAATGGTGCTAACTTTAATTCAGGAGCCTTTCATTTCGTCAGTTTCTCATACATCGATATGAAAGAAATTGCATTTGATAGTTCATGACATTAACATTCTTTTTTGTTCAGTACATTTTTGAACAAAACGTCATTTTGATATCGAAAAAAATATTGGAAATCAGGTCAGTAGGGAAATTTCAAAAGTGGTGCTAATCTAAATCCAGTAGCCTGTAATGTTGTCACTTTTTCACACATCCGCTTAAAAGAAATGCCATTTGATAGCTGATAACATTTGCTATCCATTTTGTAACTAACATTTTTTCTTCAAACGTCATTTTGATACTCAAAAAAAATTCCGAAATCATGTGAGTGTGTTCATAAAGAAAATGGGGCTAACTTTAATTCAGGAGCCTGTCATTTCGTCAGTTTCTCATATATCAATATGAAAGAAATTGCATTTGACAGTTTATGATAATGACATTCTTTTTTGTTTAGTACATTTTTCAAAAAAACGTCATTTTGATACCGAAAATTTTTTTGGAAATCAGGTCAGTAGGGAAATTTCAAAAGTGGTGTTAATCTAAATCCAGTAGCCTGTAATGTTATCACTTTGTCACACATCCACTTAAAAAAATTGCATTTGATAGCTGATAACATTTGCTATCCCTTTTGTAACTAACAATTTTTCACCGAACGTCATTTTGATACTAGAAATAATTTCAGAAATCAGGTAAGTGTGTTCATAAAGAAAATGGTGCTAACTTTAATTCAGGAGCCTGTCATTTCGTCAGTTTCTCATATATCAATATGAAAGAAATTGCATTTGACAGTTTATGATAATGACATTCTTTTTTGTTTAGTACATTTTTCAAAAAAACGTCATTTTGATACCGAAAAATTTTTTGGAAATCAGGTCAGTAGGGAAATTTCAAAAGTGGTGTTAATCTAAATCCAGTAGCCTGTAATGTTATCACTTTGTCACACATCCGCTTAAAAAAATTGCATTTGATAGCTGATAACATTTGCTATCCCTTTTGTAACTAACAGTTTTTCACCGAACGTCATTTTGATACTAGAAAAAATTTCAGAAATCAGGTAAGTGTGTTCATAAAGAAAATGGTGCTTACTTAAATTCAGGAGCCTGTCATTTCGTCAATTTCTCATATATCAATATGAAAGAAATTGCATTTGACAGTTTATGATAATGACATTCTTTTTTGTTTAGTACATTTTTCAAAAAAACGTCATTTTGATACCGAAAATTTTTTTGGAAATCAGGTCAGTTGGGAAATTTCAAAAGTGGTGTTAATCTAAATCCAGTAGCCTGTAATGTTATCACTTTGTCACACATCCGCTTAAAAAAATTGCATTTGATAGCTGATAACATTTGCTATCCCTTTTGTTACTAACAGTATTTCACCGAACGTCATTTTGATACCAGAAAAAATTTCAGAAATCAGGTAAGTGTGTTCATAAAGAAAATGGTGCTAACTTTAATTCAGGAGCCTGTCATTTGGTCAGTTTCTCATATATCGATATGAACAATATTGCATTTGACAGTTTATGACATTATCATCCCTTTTTGTTCAGTACATTTTTGGACAAAACGTCATTTTGATACCGAAAAAAATTTTGAAAATCAGGTCAGTGGGGAAATTTCAAAAGTTGTGCTAATCTAAATCCAGTAGCCTGTAATGTTGTTACTTTTTCATACATCCGCTTAAAAGAAATTGCATCTAATAGCTGATAATATTTGCTATCCCTTTTGTAACTAACATTTTTTCACCGAACATCATTTTGATACTCAAAAAAATTTCCGAAACCAGGTCAGTGTGTTCATAAAGAAAATGATGCTAACTTTAATTCAGTAGCCTGTCATTTCGTCAGTTTCTCATATATCGATATGAAAGAAATTGCATTTCACAGTTTATGACAATATCATTCCTTTTTGTTCAGTACATTTTTGGACAAAACGTCATTTTGATACCGAAAAAAATTTTGAAAATCAAGTCAGTGGGGAAATTTCAAAAGTGGTGCTAATCTAAATCCAGTAGCCTGTAATGTCACTTTTTCACACATCCGCTTAAAAGAAATTGCATTTGATAGCTGATAACATTTGCTATCCCTTTTGTAACTAACATTTTTTCACCAAACGTCATTTTGATACTCAAAAAAATTTCCGAAATCAGGTCAGTGCGTTAATAAAGAAAATGTTGCTAACTTTCATTCAGGAGCCTGTCATTTCGTCAGTTTCTCATATATCGATATAAAAGAAATGACATTTGACAGTTCATAACATTTACATTCTTTTTTGTTCAGTACATTTTTGAACAAAACGTCATTTTAATACCGAAAAAAAATTTGGAATTCAGGTCAGCAGGGAAATTTCTAAAGTGGCACTAATCTAAATCCAGTCAGTAGCCTGTAATGTTGTCACTTTTTCACACATCCGCTTAAAAAAAATTACATTTGATACTTGATACGATTTGCTATCCCTTTTGTAACTAACATATTTTCACCAAACGTCATTTTGATACTCAAAAAAAATTTCAGAAATCAGTTAAGTGTGTTCATAAAGAAAATGGTGCTAACTTTAATTCAGAAGCCTTTCATTTCGTCAGTTTCTCATACATCGATATGAACGAAATTGCATTTGAAAGTTTATGACATTATCATTCCTTTTTGTTCAGTACATTTTTGGACAAAACGTCATTTTGATACCGAAAAAAATTTTGAAAATCAGGTCAGTGGGGAAATTTCAAAAGTGGTGCTAATCTAAATCCAGTAGCCTGTAATGTTGTCACTTTTTCACACATCCGCTTAAAAAAATTGCATTTGATAGCTGCTGACATTTGCTATTCCTTTTGTAACTAACATTTTTTCACCGAACGACATTTTGATACTCAAAAAAAATTTCCGAATCCAGGTCAGTGTGTTCATAAAGATAATGGTGCTTACTTAAATTCAGGAGCCTGTCATTTCGTCAATTTCTCATATATCGATATGAAAGAAATTGCATTTGACAGTTCATGACATTAAAATTCTTTACTGTTCAGTACATTTTTGAACAAAATGTCATTTTGACACCGAAAAAAATTTTGGAACTCAGGTCAGAATTTCAAAATTTTTGCTAATCTAAAACCAGTAGCCTGTAATGTTGTCACTTTTTCACACATCTGCTTAAAAGAAATTGCATTTGATAGCTGATAACATTTGCTATCCCTTTTGTAACTAACATTTTTTCACCAAACGACATTTTGATACTCAAAAAAATTTCCGAAATCAGGCCAGTGGGTTTATATCGAAAATGATGCTAATCTAACTTCAGTACCCTGTAATTTCGTCAATTTTTGACGTACTGACTTGGAAAAAATCGCATTTGATTGCTCACGACATTTACTAACTCGTTTGCTAATAAAATTTTTTCATCATACGTCATTTTGATAGTTAAAAAATTTTTCGAAATCAGGCCAGTGTTACGTTTTTTCAACTTGCCGTCAGCATGAAATCTGTTACGCTGTGAGTAGATCGTACAAATTTAAAAACCCCTGTTGTTAAATGATTGGGAAAATTTTCCTAGTATGAAAATTCCCCTTTTCACTCGAGATGCGAATTTAGTTTACAACGTTTCGCATTGTTTGATTATGGATAGGAATGTGAATTCGTTATTTATGAAAATTATATTAAAATTATATCTACATCATGTGTCGACACAACTTGATGGCTTATTGCAGACTGGTAAATGTTTGAAAATGTTAAAAACGCTGTGACAAAGAACTATTATACAATCGTCAAGAGCCTTTAATAATATACAATTTCAGTTTATTAAATTGGGGATAATTTGCCGATACCAGATTTGCCATAAATTTTTTCTGGAGTTATAACGTTAATTGTTACCCCGGGAAGATACAAAAATCTAAATGAACCAAAAGTCCATGGAGAGAGCAACATATATACCTCCTTTTTCCCTCTCCATTACCAGGTATATTTCGACGGAGTTCCAAGTGCGTGTACCTACTCGAAATCCGGACTCTGAAACATTCCATCTATATTTATAAGCGGAGCATTTTGCGTGGACAAATGATCGACCATAACCACAAAAACTGACAACACGCCGACAGGGAGTACACGCAAGTTGTATAATTGATAATGGCCGTTGTTGTGGTCGCCCCCTTATTTTGCCATCAGGTAACCGCAGGAACACATGGCGCGAAAAAGAAAACGAAAAGAGAGAACACCTCCGAGCGTCGATGCATATTTTATTAAGCATTTGCATAATGGAATAGAGGGCACTTCGCCCGATGTAGAGGGCGCCGATTTCGGCGACGAAGATGCCCGGAAGTGTGACAAGTGACAAGGTTAAGAAATCTCGAACGGAAAGTCTCGAATTGCTGTCGTTTATCTGTCTTCAAGGTCGATTAACTTGCGAAAAAGTTGAAGAAAAGGATTATGTCCATAAATATCTAACAGGATACGGTTTAGAATACTTTTTGTCGCATTACATATATTTAATGTTAACGTATGTTTATTGACTTACATATCATATCTTGCAACAAAGCACGTCACTTCAATAACATGTAGTGCCTGCATTTGTAAACAATTACGTACGCGTATGTACATATTTAGGAACATTTAAATTCATATCGATTCTAACCTATCTACATATGTACATACCTTGTATTTCGCGTTGGATACCTATTGATAGCCCTATTCAGCGCAATGCAAATTTTCTTAAACCATCGGAGCCAAGCCGATCGATAATCATTCCAGTTCCTTTCTCTATTCAGTCCTTGTCTTGTAATATAACGCAATACCCATTTTTAAAACCTGGTTTACATAGTCTAAAATTTTGATTCCAATGTAGCAGTTATTGTCATGAGTTGTGTTTAACATTCCGGAACGGTTTTGGTTAACAGGACCGCACGGGTGTGAAGTTAGCCACATCCACAAATTCAGGATAATAAAACTTACTAAAAATTCAATATATTTCGTGAATATTCATCGCAAGTTACATTTATCATTATCAGTTAATTAGGGGGTCCTAACTAAAAATCTGGGCCTGCAAGGGTGGTGGTAATAGGGGTGAAATGCGAAATATCTAGATTTTTTTATTACAAATTGTTACACCCTAATTTTCCTTTCAAAAATGCCTAAATAAGCAATTTCATCACATGCCACAAGAAAAAATTCTGCACCGTTGTCAGGGGGTGTTAATAATGATGGAAATAAGGGTGACTACTCCAGATTTGTTATTGGAATTTGTGACACTCTTGTGTCCCTTTTACAAATTCTTACGACCGCACGCCTGGTGTTAATAGGGTTAATAGTATTTGTGGTAGTTTTATCTAGTATTGCATTCGTTAACGAAGTCGAGAAAAGAGAAATTAAAATGCGGTTTTCAGTTTTTCGGTATCTAAAGATCATAATTATTAATATTAATACCAAGTACCTACTAATCTTAATCATACTAGGACGCATCACAACGAAATTCGGTAAAAAAATCAGCTGGCCGAAAATCTCGGTCGAGTTCGTTAATGGGCCAAATTGGTCAAGCGGTTTCAAAATGGCGGCTTGATATTTAAAAAAATATAAAAAACTTTAATTTCACGTCTGAGAGAAAAATGTTACTTAGGTTTTTTGTTGATCTTATAGAGGCGAACGACTTTTGTATAAAATATTTTTTCGACAAATGTACAGAAAAAATTTTTTTTTTTTAAAAAAAGTCAAAAAATTTTTATTTCGCGTCTGAGAGAAAAATGTTACTCAGGTTTTTTGTTGCTCTTATTGAGGCGAATGACTTTTGCATAAAACATATCTTTGAGAAATGTACATAAAAAAAGTTATATGCAAAAAGTTAGAAATTTTGAGAAACCCTCCACCTTCACCCCTAAAATACCCCCTTGTTGCGACATATTTTGCAATGATTTATTTAGGATTTTGTAAAGGAAACAGTGTTGATTGATCACCCCAGTAATTACAACCTGAAGTTTAATGAAGATATTAATCTAATACGGCCTTACATACGATTTAAATACACTAAACCTTATTTACGATACGAGATCGTGAAAATTACCAACACAACTATAGGGTGTCGTAAAATGAATTACTGCACGGTTGTTATTACACGTTACGATTTATCAGCCGTTACGTGCTAGAGGTGAGTCGTAAATAAGAAATAATAACACTGGAATGGAAGGTAGTAGAGCTAGGATGGCCAATCTGATACAGGTCTCATTTTGATAACTTAACCTTAATTGTTTAATGATGAATTTAAAATGAGAATGAAATTTGATCAATTTCACGATAAAACCACTACATTCATTTTGCCTTGAACACTTAGTGAATACCCCACTTGAACGTCGATTGATTTATTTGCGCATATTTTCGAAAACTTGAAACGTAGACTAATAATTCTTAATTAAGCGTACAGGTGACAACGGCTAGCTCGAATCGACACTTCTCTATTTTATGGGTTTCGGTGAAATATGTCTTCATTAGCCGACGAATTTTATAAATTTTTGTATAATCAATTTTACGAAATTTAAATACGTTTATGACTAAACACTTAATATTTCCTCGTGTAGTAGTTGTTGGACGTATCGTAACGTTTTCGTGGGTGCAAGTAATTATACTACAATAACTATGTGCTTAAGTAGGTAATTTATTAATTGCTACCTAACATTTACTAGCTATTATATTTATCTGGTATTCCACCGTCCCTAGAGAGCGCGATGAATCATAGAAGTGTCCTTTCCTAGGAAGGACACTTCGATTCTAGTAACTACTTACCTCTCGGCTAACATAGGGCTAACAAGTGTGTATTTTAAATTGAGAGATTCTGCCTGAATTAATGACAGCAATATTATTAGGCTTTATTTAGTCGTTAATACGCATATATAGTGAAATATTCTACCAACAATTAATAATAAATTTATTTAGCAATAATAATTGCCCAAGTTCATATGAGACACGAATCGGTACCTTCATATCGCTGCGTAAATCATAATAACGTTTATCAAATTCAAGGGAAGAAAATGATGGGTATTTATTTATAAAGGCCGGCTAGCGATGGCAAGAGATAGTCCAAATGGGAGCCTGACGTGAGTCGCAAAACACGAGGGCGAAAATAAACATTGATAAACAGTGTTGTTAAAAATGTATTTAAATACAAACGCAAATACTTTTTACAAAATGTATTTACTTGTATTTTAAATACTTCTCTGGACAATGTATTTAAATACAAATAACAAGTATTTAGTTTTTGTATTTAAACAGTATTTAAAGTCTTAATTGCAGAAATCTTAAGCATAACCTCAGGAAGCTTAGAATTCCTATTATTTTCTTCGTGAAATTGTTGAAATTATTCAATTTTTGAAATTTCTAAATCAGTTTAAGAAAATGGAATCTAATTTCTAATGGAAACTTTCTAATGAAGTTCAAAAATCTTTGTTTTATTGTCCGAAGTGAAACGCGCCGGTAACTATCACAAACCTAACTATTGGTGGACCAGCGAGATCGCTGAGTTAAGGAAAAAATGTCTTTCTCTAAGACGTAAATTGGTTAGGGCGCACGGAAGAGGCCTTACTAACCAGTCTGACATCCTTAACCTGGAATATATGACAGCGAAGAGAAATCTTAAACAAGCAATTAAAAGTAGCAAAAAGCGATGCTGGAAACAACTGTGTGCCGACCTCGACAACGATCCATGGGGGACAAGCGTACCAAATCGTGGTAAAAGGCCTAGGGAAACAAAGCCCAGTTCCTCCTATGGAGCCAGATGTTATAGAACAGATTGTAACAGATCTCTTCCCCCAGCACCCACCAAGAGCGTCAAAAGAAATGAAAGATCCCAAAGACACACCGCTGTTTACAATAGGAGAGCTCCAGGTAGCCGCCAGAACCCTGAAATCGGACAAAGCACCCGGCCCTGATGGCATTCCTCCCAAGGTCATTAAACTGATTGCAGAAAAATGCCCCGACGTACTCCTGACAATGTACAATATTTGTATAGAGACAGCGACGTTTAGTAAACGGTGGAAACGCCAGCGCTTGGTATTGCTTGACAAAGGCAAAGGCCCACCAACGACTTCGTCATCTTACAGGCCGCTGTGCATGCTGGATGTTGCAGGTAAGCTGCTTGAGAAACTTATAAAGGTGCGCTTAGTGGCGGCCGTCGAACAGGGCGGCGGACTCTCGAAAAATCAACACGGCTTCAGGAAAGGACATTCAACAATTACTGCGATTGAACAAGCACTGAACATCGTAAACAAAGCATGGTCGGGAAACCATCGCACCCGCAAGGTCTGCGTTTTCCTTACTTTCGACGTCAAAAACGCTTTCAACTCTGTAGGGTGGGACGATATCCTTAATGCAATGAAAGCGGATTTCAATATTGAGGAATACATTCTAAATATTGCTGACGATTACTTCAGAGAAAGAGTCCTCGAGTACGATACTACCGAAGGTCCTCGCACAGTGAAAGTCACGGCAGGCTCCCCCCAGGGCTCTGTCCTCGGCCCAGACTGTTGGAATATTAGATATGACGACCTGCTGTGGATGCCTCTGCCAGAAGACATCCACCTGGTCGGTTATGCAGATGATGTAGCCGGTCTGATTCTCGCAAGAGACACAGAAGACGCTCGTCGGAAAATAGACTATCTTACAAGGAGAATCTGTGAGTGGCTAAAAGGTCATAGGATGAACTTAGCAGCGAGCAAAACCGAGATGGTGGTATTGACTAGGCGACGCGGGTTTGACAAGAATTTTACAGTGACCATAGGAAATGCAAATATTGAGGCTAAGAACTCCTTACGGTACTTAGGACTCCAATTGGACGAGAAGCTGACGTTCCGGGAACACCTGAACAAAACAAGAGAAAAAGCCAGCAAAGTTGCAGCGAACTTATCAAGGATTATGCTGAATACGAGTGGTCCGAGGTACGCCAAGCGATGTCTGCTATTAAGCACGGTGCATTCTATCATGCTCTATGGTGCAGAAATTTGGGCGGACCAACTACATCTTGAAAGCTACAGACGAAAGCTAGCCTCCATACAAAGGCGAGCAGCCCTCCGAGTTGCCTGTGCATATCGTACAGTTTCCGAGGCAGCCGTATTGGTTTTAGCGAAGGCCCCACCTATTGACCTAATGGCGCAAGAACGCAGACGACTTCATCAGCTCCGAAAAGCAGGCGAGTTCAATAAACGCATTAAGAAGACCGAAAAAGATCGCACTACGACAGAATGGCAACAACGGTGGCAAAGCTCCACAACGGACGGCGGAACTCATTCCGGATTTGATAGTTTGGACGAAATGTAATCACGCGGAGACAAATTATTTTTTGACGCAACTACTTACCGGACACGGGCTATTTAATCATTATCTTCATCGGATGGGACTTAAGAGGAGCCCACAATGCTCATACTGCAAGGAGAAAGTGGAGGACGCTTATCACACATTCTTTCACTGTAAACGTTGGATATTGGAAAGGAAGAACGCTTGGGAGGCCATTGGGGTAACACCAAATCCCAGAAGCATCGTAGCGCTTATGGCTAGCTCCGAGAGCTCCTGGAAAGCAGTGATGTGCTTTGCGGAGAACGTGCTCAAAGCAAAGAAGGCTGAAGAAGGTTCAACGACGGACGCCTGATGGCGTATCAATGGTCAGACTGAAGTAATGCGAAAGCGGTTTCCGGTCTGGCGTCCTTCTTAAAAGAAGGAAAGAAAGAGGATTGTTTTTATCCTTCTTCATTAAATAAAAAAAAACTTTACCAACTTCATATATGGCAGTTCAAGTTATTTGTGTTGCATTGAGTTGTCATAAGTTCTTTAGAAGCTCCTTAACTTCTTTTTGAAACAACAGCTTAAGTTTAAGATAACTGCGACTTCTTTAAAAATGTCGACAAGTTACTTAGTACCTTAAAAATTGTTTTACAATGTCACAACTTTTTTAAAAACTTATGAATTGTACACCTTCGTTGAGATAATCGCAACTCCTTTAAAAGTGTCGTAGGATCATTATAACTGTAACAATTAGCTTCAAAATAAGCATGTAAGTACAGAAACAAAATGTAAATACAACTGAACAGCCGGAAATATGCTCAAAAAATGTATAAAAATGCGCATTTATAGTTACTGTAACAAAATAAAATAAATGTAAGAGCATTTAAGGAATAATTTAGCAAATAATGGATCTTAACATTGTCCAAAAATGTATTTGAACTACTGTATTTAAAATGTCAGAAGAAATGTATTTTAAAAACACAGTAAATATTAAGCTAATTAAATTAAATTAAGCTAATTAAGCTAATTAAGTAAATTAAGCTAATCTATTTAAGTACCTAAAAAGTATTTAAAATACATTTCTAAATACATGTATTTAAATACTTAACAACACTCTTAATAAATATATCAAAACTTATAAAATAATAGTAAATTAGTGTAGTGTAATTATTTTCACCCTCGAAAATGTTACGCTATTAAACATAATAGCTCTGTTAGTTGTTCCCGCCACATTTCGTTTAATAATGAACGCCTACTATACATCCTTCATATTAATTGAAACACCACTTATCCCTAAGGAGGGTCTAGGACAACTGGGCGCCGCCGACTCGGCGCCGCCGATTGGCCGCCGCCGATTGGGCGCCGAGGGCCAACTCGGCGCCGCCGATTTGGCGCCGCCGTTTTGGCGCTAGGTATACTTATTAATGTTTTTAATAGATTAATTATATTAATAGATTAATAGATACCAAGTTAACTAGTTCAGAGAATTTATATTATATCCATGCCACTGCTGAATCTGGAAATATGTTCTTAAGCCGTGCCGTTTAATCAAGCATCACCTGTTGGTAATTAAGCCCTAGAAAATTTTGCACTTTTTGATAATAAAATATAAATATAATTTTATAAATCATCGTATGTAGTATTTGTTATAAAAAAAGCAATATTTAAGTATAATTGACTGCTATTTTGTTAAAAAAGTACTTCAGTAAGGTACATACATTTGTTTGAAAATGTATCTATTATCAACAAATGAACTTAAAATATCTTTTCTATTGACTAAAATATTAATTTTGTTAAAAATTGGGAATTGAAACAATATGAATATCCAGGTGAATTTCCATCCAAAAAACTTTTACCACCTACCATTTTGAAGGTATTTTGTTAACATTCTTTTCTATAAATTAATGCCTACACCTATCTCTAACCCAAAAAAATTAAAGGCAAAAAAGGAAATGAAATTAAAAAATAGAATTTTTCATGTTTGTCTCTTCCCTTCTTTAAACATTTCTCGCATAAAAACAATATTCTAGTTTTTTAGAGATATTTCGCTGGGAAATTTAATTCTCTACAGACAGTTTCATACAAGGTATACCATATTTTGCTTCGCTTCCGAGATATATTAAAAAATTTAAAGAAGTGCATTTTCTTCCCAATCTCTCAGTTCCACTCGTTAGTTTAATACCACTCCGCGGTTTTTTTATCACAAATGACCCACTTAAAGATTCGTATCATAAATACCCGTAAAGGTCTTAGATCCTTGGCGCTCTGGTTTTTAGGGCATAATCAATAGCCCTACTGTATTAGCATTTTCATGGAAACCCTAACACCCTAATCGCATTTTAACCCGGTATACCAAGATGGGCTAAAAACTAAGAAATTACTTTTCACCCCAGATTAAAAGCATTTTCGTCAAATATATGCTTTAAATTTTACCAAAAAGATCACATTTGGAATCAAGTTGACAGCGCCCAATCGGCGGCGCCGAGTCGGCCGCGCCAAGTCGGCGGCGCCAAAGAGTCCCAATCTCCCCTAGGGATGTAAAACAAATTGCTTTTATCCAACAATTACTATACTTTTCATGTAATCATATTTGAGTAAAAATCCTGTTTAGAAAAACAGGTATAAAGCCTGTTTCTATTCTACCTATTCTACCTTCTTCTTATACTTTATTTAATTAGTATTTTAGATGAAATACATAATTATCGGTTTGCAATCATCATTTTTCTTCATTTTTTTTTTTTCAAGACCCGGAACCGCTTCTACGCTCTTCCTTGATTTATTGCTCGCCCGTTTCCCGTATCACTCTGAATGACATGACTTTAAAGACTATACAGCCTTGTGATTTACACCAGCATAAATCATTGTAATACGTGCTGCCGAATGGACACTAATTAATTTTCTAATTGTGTGTGTATGTGTGTGAAGCCTCATTCGAGGTAGATAACCGGAAAGCGCTTATGGATAAATAAGTTTATAACAAGAGTGCAACAGTGCCATACTACTACGTCGAATATTAAGTCGATATGAATACTTTAATTGTTTATTTATTAGTATCCTGCAGTTTCGCCTCATACCAATTATTGTTATTTATGTAACTCGGTATTGTATAAATATGTCGGTTTTGTATGATTAACGACGTTTATTGAATTTTATTATACAGTTTTACGGATCGAAATGAATCGGTGATAATTTATTTTAAGCATTACGTTTTTACACACTATAGACCAGGGACATAAAATTTTCTACTGACTGCGGCTTTTACGGCAGTCTGACTGCGATGCTTAATGCTTATAGTAACAAAACTCATACAATGACATCCATAGACTTTTTGAATACTTTAATTACTGACACTTAAAAGCCAAAAACACATGATTTTAACTGTTTTTCTATGTAAGTAAAATTATTGTTTTACCCTGTCAAAAAAAGTTATCATTTTATAGGGCTTTAAAACATCTATAAAATGAGCTATCCTGAAAATTATTTGGTGCATTTTGTTGCTTAATAAAGTGTTAAATGAGTCTAACAATGAGTCAAAATTAAATTATTAATAACTTTAAAAAAATTATTCGTCCATCTTCGATTTTGCTTAAAAAGTAATCAAGTGTAGTGCAAAATATGTGATACATAATGAACCTAAAAATCTAGTATTAAAAGTAAGATATGAGAGCCTTACAAAAACCACTTCTGAAATAATCTGAATGGTAAAAACAGAATTCAGGATTACCAAAAGTGGGATATTTCTTGAAAACTTTCAAGAAGCCTGAATGGAACTTAGTCCCATTCCATTAAATTAAGTTAAGTGCAAAATAAGACTTAGACCGGAAAATTTATCTGAAAAGCACTACATAATTATATTTTTTAGGAACCGATATAAATTCCCTTATTATTGTTTAATAATAAATGAAATTTTTCTTAAGTTACATTTTTGTAAAGATTTCATTGTCAAACTGTGCAAATTCTGAAGAAACCAGCATAAATCATTCAGCGACAATTTCCCTTCAATTTTCCAAAATTTTTTGTTAACATTTTTATTTGAAATTTTCAATGTCAGTTGAACAAGTAATAGCTCGTACCAACATAGGCTAGGCTACATAAAAAAAGTTGATATGTTGTTCTACAGATATCTGAAAGTTTTAAATGGTAGGGGGACCTATAGAAAGATTGCATTTTAGAGAAAAGTGGTTAACAGGAAAGTTGTAGGGAATAAAAAGACGGTTAATTTGGTTTTTTTTTAAATTAAAATCGAAAAATAAACAATTGAGTTATTAGCAAAAAACCATCAATTTTTCAATATTTTATAAACGTTAATAACTTTTGCAATAATAGTGATATGTGAAATGTAATACACGAATTATGAAGCCTTTAGGGGTCTTTATAAGTGTGCAAAATTTCAGCCAGATCGGGTTATTAGTATACGACATATCTTATTTGTTTATCCCAGAGACTCAATGTTTAAACAATTGAGCTTGCCCAGGCTGCAATCCTACAGATATGTAATAAGGTGGAATAGTTTCCTTGAATGCCGAACTATGAGTTAAGTTTGAAAACCACTCATTTTTTATGAAATTGTTGTTAAAAAAATCATTTTAAAAAGGGGCTAATTTTTTGCTTATAAACAAATTGAATAACTTTTTTGTCTATTGTTACACACGTTTTTAACAAATTTCATTGAAAAGGTGGTAAAAACACCTTTCATTTTTTAAATAAAAGGTTCTACTGTTAATAGAAGCCGAGATAGCAACATTTTTTAAAAAAAATCATATCTTCATTATTTATAAATATTAAAAGCCGAAATTTTCACCAATTTTACATAAAGACCTAAAATGTTAATATAGGATTTATATTTAATATCTGTGCACCTTGAAAAAAGTTAAAATTAAGGTTTTTCGCTCAAGTCTACGATGTCGTAGTGGAGGGGATAGCAGATCGTTTTGAAACTGAAACATCAATTTTCAACATCAAACAAACCAAATTAACAGGTTGAGTGCCAACGTCCAGACATTGTCCAACTGGACAATCAAGGTTATTGTCAGGGACAGCGTCCAGTTAACTTGACGCTAGAAAATACGATCTAAATACACACCAATAGCTGGTTATTCATTAAGCGAGTCCCAATGGAAGGTTCTAGTAATTCAGAACCGCTGTCGGTAAGAAATTAGCGATGTTGATATCCCTCCTGATTCTGATCCCATATATTACTTTTCTTTGTTTTTTGAGGACAGTCTTTTCGACATTATTACTACTGAAACAAACAGAAGAGCAAACGAGTGTTTATCAAATCGTAATACGAGGTCTAAAAGAGAACAAAGCTGGAAAAATATTACTGTAGACGAAATGAAAAAGTTCATAGGTATTTGTTGCTTGGGTGTTACTGTAGTTTTTCCTATGTTTTCCAAACAGTGGAGTAAGCACCCCTTGTACAACCATCCAATATTCAGCCAAACAATGTCACGATATGTTCTCTCTTAGGGAAAACAGATTTCAGCAAAAAGAAAATGTTAATCACTTGCAAAATTTCCACTTTTTAGAACCACATCCACCAACAGAAAAAGATAAAAGTCCAATGCTGAGATGCAGACATTGCAAGAAGAGAAAAACTAGATATTTTTGTCCTGTTTGCGAAATACATCCAGGTCTATGTATTCATCCATGTTTCAAAAAATATTGTAGCGATGCGGCCCCAATTAGCGAAAATAGGTCGCCGTCTAAGCTTATTCAGCACCGAGGCGACCTTAAACCGAAGGACGATACGACTCTCGGACAGGTACGACATCACGTTCGTAAACATCCCGCTTGTATTTATACAGCTCGATCATAACGATCAAGGGAGTCAGTCAGTCATCAAGTATCACGTCACGCTGCCCGTCTGAGAGCCCGTCCTTTCGGCATGCCGCTAATTGGAGGAGCCTCGCGCCTGCTGCCCTTCGTCATCCGACAGTAAGCAACCACCTTCCTTTGACCTTTTTCTCACTTCGTGCCATTTGCTCATTTGCCTCAACTTTGTTTTATGATGTTCTCTCCCATATATTTAATGCTCCAATAAATATTGTCTGTTTCACCATGTCTTCTTTTTTGTCTCCACCGAGCTACACCCCCCAACCCGAGCACCCCCTTTGGACCCTAGGTCCTCAGGCGTGTGACAATATCATACTTCAAACTAAATGAATTTTCAAAAATAAAATTACTTCTTCTGTAGTTCATTTTCACGGTTCATTGGAATGTATCTTGATTTTATTTATTATTAGACACTTTATTTTGTTATACATATCTGCTTTAGATATATTCAGTGTTTATTTTATAATCGTTTGTTCTCACTATTTTTAGTAATTTCATTTATGTTATATTTTGCGTATTTTCTTTAGATAATATTCAGTTTTTATTGTAATATTCCTTTGTTTTGACTATATTTAGAACCTTTGTACATGTTTACTGGACGTCCAGATAACTGGACCGCTGGGATATTATAGATACGTTTATTAAAATAACCCAATGTCAAGTAAACTGGACATCCACTTACAGCTGTCAAATTGACAGATATACTTTACAGATGCATAAACAATGTATGTGTGCAAGAAAGAAATGGATTGCACAATTATTTGCCTTTGGGCCCTGGGTGGAGTTTATTAATTTTAGGTTGGCACTCAACCTGTTAACCGTCTTTTTATTTTCTACAACTCTCCTGTTGACCACTTTTCTCTAAAATGCAACCGAAAAATTCTATGAGGAAAAAATCGATTTTCACACCTTAACCCATTGTTTATAAAAAAAACAGGGACATTCTAGCTGTATATGGTCATACAGTGATCTTCCTATAGGTCCCCCCTACCATTTAAAACTTTCAGATATCTGTAGAACATTATGCCGTGAAAACTATAACTTTTCAGTAGGTATGTAGCCCGGGCTAACATTAAAATTAAAGGAACTGAAATCGATTTAAAATAGTATATTAAAGTATGAGTGGATATTGAGCTCTTTCAAACACGCGCGAGTTTTCGAGCACGACGGCGTAGCCGGAGCCCAGACAACACACGACGTCTTAAAGACGTCTTCTAAAGGTCTTATTGTGGTCTGGACGTCTGAAGACCTAAAAGAGACGTCTTTAAGATGTCTTGTTTTGGACGTCTTTAAGATGTCTGATTGAAGTCTGGATGTTTGTTGACCAATAAAATTCCTCTTTATACGTTCGCATATGGACGTATTAAAAACTTCTTAATTTGGCAGGTCATTATTAATAAAGACACCTTTTTTTCAGACAACTCTTGGACTGTCTAATTAGGAAGTCTTTAAGGCGGTATTATATGTTTGCAGATTTAATAATAATATTTATATAAAATATATCTGGACGAAAATTGAGGTGTTTTCATTTTGGTCTAGTCTAACAATGCGTCCTAAAGACGTCTTACATACAGCTTGCAAGATATCTTAAAGATGTCTTATATAGAGGCAGCAAGACATCCTAAAGACGTCTTATATAGAGATTGTAAGACATCTTAAAGACGTCTTTTATACAGCTTGTAAGACATCTTAAAGACGTCGTAAAGACGTCTTTTTTTGTAACAAATGACATGTAAAAGACGTCTTCAACACATCTAAGAGACGTTCACGGACGTCTTACAGACGTCTTGCATAGCTATAATGGGACGTCTATAAGACGTCTTAAAGACACCTTTGTGCTGTCTGGGAGTGCTCGAAATAGAGCAAGTGCTTGAAAGAGCAGTTATCCACGAATACTTTACGCAATTTTTTTATTGGTACCATTTTTATACCAAAACCAAATGCATACCCAATATGATTAATTTGAATGACACTCGGGACGCTTCGTGACGGTCCGTCGCACGTCGTGTCACCAATCGGCTTGTCCGGCTACGGCCAAAAACGCTCTGTTATTGGTTGATATGGCCGTTGTTGATACGTTTCCATGGCCACTTTAAAACACGCCCGTGCGAAAAAGCCTGATTTACGCACGCCAAAGCATGTTTTAAATAGGCAAAATAGCGTACCAATAAAAAAAACGACGATACCTAACGTTGTAGTACTAAACGGTAATTTATATAATCTTGGTAATATGGATACAGTTAAATAGGATCTAAGCCAACTTCGAAAACGGCTCTTGCTCGCTTCGAAACTAATTCCCCCGCGACAATTACCGAAGGAAATGACTTTCCGTACGTGTTAGCCAATAAAATATTCAGATAGATCAGTGTCGAAACGTTCGAACAATAGCGAGGAAATAATTGAAAAGCATGAACGTTGTAAAATTAGCCCGAGTCGAAAACATACATAGAATGGGCCGAATTACAAGTTGGTAAATCGCG
Source organism: Cryptocephalus moraei (assembly GCA_946251905.1). Taxonomy (NCBI): domain Eukaryota; kingdom Metazoa; phylum Arthropoda; class Insecta; order Coleoptera; family Chrysomelidae; genus Cryptocephalus; species Cryptocephalus moraei. The sequence continues at coordinate 14,157,903 of OX276465.1, read as the reverse complement.
GCGTTGGGCAACGAAACCGATTCGTATTGTCTGATTTTACTTTTGAGACGCCGATCGATCATTGGCGGAGATACTACTCTCGTCGATGAACAAAAATGTGTGTTTTGACAACGGAATCGGTAAATCTGTTCCGACCTCAGACGATGACGACGTTAAAGCTCTCCGTCTACCTTCTTGAAACTAGTTTTGAGACGTAACAATTCCTGTCTGAGAATAAAAGGCCATTATTTATATTTAATAGAAATAATTAGCAGGTTATGTAAAATATCCTATTATATAACTGTCCGTTGCTTTAACACACAATCAAGTTTAATTGTACCTACAAAATGCTCGACGGAATAAAGACACCAACGAGCATAATATCGCATTGTTAAATATCGACACTGAAGTTGAGCTGATTAGGCTGATTGCACGTTAACACTAAATTATCTCCACATCGTGTCAAAGTTATTACTATCAAATCGTCCTATCTAGAGTTGTATAAGAGGACCTTTCCCGTAACACCTCAGGTGTTATTAAATACTAACGTCAAATCCATAAATCCCACTAATGAAACTACGTTTTTACCACAGACCCTTGGATCGATTTAAATCGTTGGAATCCGCCAACAATCTTATATTTCATTTCCCCTTCGATACCTCCATCTTCGCTAACGATCGAAAGCAAAGAGATAAGATAGAAGCGCTGCCGAGCACGACATTAATACGAATTTTGACTTATACTACGCTCTCGGATGCTCATTTACCGTTCGCGTAATGAGAGAAAATCTCGTATACGGCATTACCAGATTTTCCATCATGACGATCGGGCAGACGAAACGCGGCCTTATATGGTGAATAACTAACTTGTTACGGGAAATATGGAGACTGAGCGTTAACCTACTTCGGAACGAAATAATCAGTGACTAATAAGCAATAAACATGTTTAAATTTTTTGACAATTCACATTACAGGCACGAGTAATAGTAATAGGCCAGGAATATGAGCAAAATAACAGCCGATTAGGGACTGAGGCTGTTACGACAATCTAACTGTTTTTTGGAACTTTAGTTCCTTACGTCAGGTGTTGGGGAGCGAGGGTGGTCGCGCAGCAAAAAATCTGACCGTTAAATGGAATGCGTTACCGGAATGCGTTACCGAGCCGAGACACTACGAACGCTGCCCAGCCGCTACGAACGCTGCAGAGCCGCTCGCTATCTCTGTCTCTCTCTCTCTCTCTCTCTCTCTCTCTCTCTCGTTGAGTCGTTCGCTATCTTTGTTTCAATGATCGAATGCACTGACTACATCTGACTACTTAATATGTAGTTCGTACCAATCAACTTAATGATAAGATTTTTATAATTAATACTATTATATCGGGTGTTTTTTTTTTTAATTTCACCTCATAGTAGGCTGTGGATAGTGTTTGTGAATGCGCCTTACTAAAGAATGTCAGAATTGACATAACCTCACTTTTTTAATAAAAATTGAAACTACTCCAGTCGGTTAATAGTGTCTTGAAAAAGACAGCTCACTCATATACGCCTAATTAATAGAGCCACGCTGTCTTTTTCAAGACACTAGTAACCGATTGAAACAGTTTCAATTTTTATTAAAAAAGTGAGGTTATTTCAATTTTAACATTTTTTAGTAAGGCGCATTCACAAACACTATCCACAGCCTACTAAGAGGTGAAATTAAAAAAAAACACCCTATATGTTTTTGTTAAATGAAGATTCATCCAGAGTAAAATAAATTTTTATATTTATATGTGTGTGTATATATTTATTGATTCAACACATTGAGAACGATATTCCATTGCCTTACTTACTTATAGAGCCAATGCTGTGTATTATATGCCCGTCTTACTGTCGCTGTTTCACGTTAAACATTACAGTTTTATTAAGAAATAATTTAAAAAAATTGTAATTAATTAAAAGGAACTAAAGTTCCTAAATCGTGTCCCGCGACACGTTTCATGTTTTTTTTTTTTAAGTTTTGAATGTATAGTAACAAAAGTCATATCATAACATTTAACTTTTTTTTTAATTGGAGACAATTGAAGGCCAAAAATACATGATTTTAACGAGTTTTTCTCTGTAACAGTGATAACCGTTGCTATAAATTAAATAAATTAGTGAACTACGTTTCATCTTAGTGCTTAACTCATATTTAAAGATATTTGATATCTGAACGTTTTATATGGTAGGGGGACCTATAGGAAGATCACTGTATGACCATATACAGCTAGAATGTCCCTGTTTTTTTTTTGGTTAAGGTGTGAATATCGATTTTTTTTCATCATAGAATATTCCGGTTGCATTTTAAATGTTGCAAATTCTCTACGACTTCTGTCTTTAAAATTTCTTCATACCTCTAACTGTTTTCGAGATAGAGGGCGGAGAGCACGCGATCAGAGAATCATGTGAGGTCATGGTATCCCGATCAGAAACTCGTAATATTAAGGTTATAAATTATTGTTAAATATTTAATTAGCATTTAATATTAACTTTTACGTTAAATAAATTTTTTTGGTTACTTATCTATTTTTAATGAAGTGTCAATTTATTTAATAACACTTACTTGGCCATGTTATTAAAAAATTGTTGAGGAAAATACTTAACTTATATTTTAATTCTAATCTAATTTATACCGATGTAATGACTTTCTAAATAAATAAGAAAAAAGAAATAAATTTCTAATTAATGTTTTTATTAAAAGTGTCATTTGATAGACTTAATATTTAAGAGTTTACGGATTTTAAACAAGATGTACTTAATTATTTTTTACTTCAAATGCAATTAATGTAAATGAGAATATAATTAAAATGTAATTAAAGTATGTCCCTTAATAATTTTTCAATTACAGAAAGAGATTATGAGTGGTATTGAATTGATAAATTTTAGAATTATTAGAAATAAAGATTGAATTTATTGTAAAATTTAATAACAAATGATAATTATATATTTAGTAATAATTTATAACCTTTATATTATGAGTTTTTGATCGGGACTACCATAACCTCACATGATTCTCTGATCGCGCGCTCTCCGCCCTCTATCTCGAAAACAGTTAGAGGTATGAAGAAATGTTGAAGACATAAGTTGTAGAGAATTTAATTCTGTACAATATTGATAATAAATATAAATAGCGTAAAACCCATAGAAAACGAGATATTTGCAAAAAATATAAAAAAACCGATTTTTGTGACTTTTGACCCCCGACTTTAAAACTTGAGGTCATCCAATTATATGTGAATTTGGAGGAAAGTTCCAGGATGCCAAAATAGAAGATTTTACGTGTTAATTAAACTGGGTATGTCGATTTTCCTAGGTGAACACCCTATAATGACTGGACTATCACTAGTTTCCACATGTTGTGTCTAAAAATTCAATTCATATGATATAAACCAGATATGTGTTGAATTAAGGATTGGATCTGGAAATATTAAGGTGCAATCAAACGAGTTGCTTTAATAATTGCTTGCGAATTCTCTACTCATAATCACGTCTTAATAAACTGGTACCAATCCCTCAATCGCTAATTGATTTATTATTTTTTTTTCAATAGCGAAGGAAATTATAGCGATAACGAGTGCATTCGATTTATATTTCATTTCTGCGCAACGCTAATGGTCATCATCTCTGGAAGATTAAATGGAGCGTGCATCCTGCCACTTACCAACGACGTATCATTCCCGATCTCAATATTTTTACCTGGAAAACCAATGTCCCTAATCGAATTCGAGCGGAGAAGGTAATCTTTGTCCCGTGACACTTTCGAGTGTGTGCGTGTGCGTGTCGAACTGTAAGTGACAGTTATGGTACCTCCCAATCACCGGGACAATACCGTAACCGCCCACATTCCGGCTATCTTTCATCGCTATTACAGTTTCTCTAGTCACAAAGCTATCTACATCTTGGATTTTTCTCCTCGGAGCTCTTATTCAAATCGCATCGAAAGTCGTACCTACTTACTTTTTTCACATCTGGCGATAGGGCATGTCGTATGTATATTCAATTTCGGTTTATGGTAATGGGGAATTACTCGCATGAGGCGGTAATAGCGACGGTTTTCAAAGAAGGGTTTACATACGTGTCACAAAATCGATTATAATGCCTAGATATATAAAGTACCGCAAACTCCGCCATTTTTGGGCAAAAATTTGGCGCCAAATTTGAATTGTTAACAATAAATAATGAAAACAATCCTTGCTTGTATTAATTAATTGCCTTGCTATCTGCATTTCACTTATTAACGCACCATGTTGATACAGTTGTGCTTTTTTTAACAATACAGTACAAAATTGTCTTTTATTTAACATTAGCAATTTAAATTTGGCGCCAAATTTTTGCCCAAAAATGGCGGAGTTTACGGTACTTTAATATCTAGTGACTTTAATAATTACGGTTTCAATGTGTTTGCCTTTGTTTATAAATAAAAAAAAATAAACGGGAGTACTGAATAAATTGTTGACGTTAAGGTTGTACTAATTACCATTCAGTGGGTAATAACGATTTATTAACGTCAGTTTACCGTCCACTAGGCCATTTTGATTATTGATTGCGTTAATTAATAACGTTGCTCGGTAATAAATTTGTATGACATTGTAATAAACTATCAATTAAACGAAAGAATTGGGATTACAGCACTACTTTTTTTCTACAATTTGACAGCTCATATATATTTGTCACTAATATAAGGCCGGGATGGTGTTAGTTTCGTTCTACGTGGTTGTTAACACGTAGTATTTGTCTACTTAATCCAATCGGATTAGGTCCCAAAGTACTGTCTGGAGAAAAATGTAGCTAAGATATTTTCCTATGGTAAGTTCTTACAGATCATATTGAGAACAAAATTTACTAAAATGCAACAGTTAAAACGTTAGAACAATGTGTTTAAAAAATCATGAGAATAATGATAAAGTGGTTTTTTTGACTCTTATGAAAAGTGTGTTAGTCATATAAAAAAAAAGACAGAATTCAATATAAAATCCCCATGGCATGCCAGGCTGAAAGGTAGATTTATGGGTAGGATATAGAATAATATAACAGACACGATGTGTCAAAAAAATATAAACGTCAAAATTTCAAACTTTTTGCATATAACTTTTTTTATGTACATTTCTCAAAGATATGTTTTATACAAAAGTCGTTCGCCTCTATAAGGACAACAAAAAACCTAAGTAACATTTATCTCTCAGATGCGAAATAAAAATTTTTGGATTTTTTTTTGAAAAAATAACTTATTTTTTGTACATTTCTCGAAAAAATAATTTATACAAAAGTCGTTCGCCTCTATATGATCAACAAAAAACCTAAGTAACATTTTTCTCTCAGACGCGAAATTAAAGTTTTTTGATTTTTTTTTTCGAAAATAACAAGCCGCCATTTTGAAACCGCTTTACCTATTTGGCACATTAACGAACTCGACCGAGATTTTCGGCCAACTGATTTTTGTACCATATTTCGTTGTGATTCTTTAAAAAAATGCGACCTGTAGCTTGCCGGCAAATTTCGTTATATCCGATATATTATATGGTACGTTCCACGCCGAATTTAGTTTTTTTTTAGATGTGGCCCAAAATGAAGAAAAAAGGTTCCTTTGGGCCCCCGAAATTCCACCTAAATTTTTAGGGCCCCAAGTGGGATAGAACTTAAGTTATGAACAATTGAAAATTGAAATTTTCAGGTTCGGCTCCAAAGCCAACAATTTTCAACCATCCATAACTTGTAAAAATACCCATTTTCTTGAAAAAAGTTTCAAATAAAAGTTGTTTGCATTGCTATAAACTTTTTGGAAACTGATAAAAAAAAGTTCATCCGACATGGTTCACTGTTGACGAGTCTGGGCGTCATTAGACGTCAGGCCGCCAAAAAAACATTATCAGCTTTCCTGACCAAAAAAAATCAGGAGCGTAGCTGGATTCGATATAAAACTTTTGAGCCCAAAGAGAAGTTAGCCAAACCTATGGGCTCCGAGAAAAAAAATGGTTTTCAGGTTCGGCTCCAAAACCAAAAATTTTCAACCATCCATAACTTGTAAAAATACTCATTTTTATGAAAACAGTTTCAAACAAAAAGTGTTTGTAATACTTTACACTTTTGGAAACTGCTAAAAAAAAGTTCATCCGACGTGGTTCACTGTTGACGGGTCTTGGCTACATTAGTCGTCAGGCCGCCAAAAACACATTCACAGAAATCTGCAAAATGTTAATTTTGTTAAAAACAAATGTTCTAGTAAAAAGTAAAAATTAACTAAAGTAATTTTGAAGGGAAATATTGTCGTGAAAGACGAGGGCACTGAAACAAGGAGAGTAATATTGATACACTGATACAGGTCGAGATGCTTTTCGATAAGATCTAAATTTGATCCCACATTGCAACTTACGATTACTTACGTTCATTAATTTACTCATAATTTATGTAATGTCGGTAAAATATACCTGAATCCATTAATATAGACCCCAATTCATATGGATCCGACAAGCAGAAGATAATCGATCTCTGGGATGTTTGAAACTTTAGAACTGAAACTTTGAAAAATTTGAGAAAGTATTCTACTTTGAATTCCACGAGACCAGTGGTTTGTCTTTTACCCGAAAATCGTTTTTGGGACATTGTGACGCCATGTTAGAATTGACTTCTTCATAGTGTTATTTCGAACGTTCAAATTCAATTTTCAAATGGCCGCCATTATGACCAAAATCATCATATTGAAACGTACTTTTTTTAAGAATGTGTAGAATTTTATGAACTGTTTCATAGACTCTTCTGAATTCAAATTAGTCAAATTTTTTTTAAAATAAACTGTAAATAGGGAAAAAAATAATTTCCCTCAAAACTCAATATCCAATTTCAAAATGGCCACTCCTAATGTTCGCAAATTATACTATATGTTATTGGAGGCCCAATAAGCTACTCTTATAGTTACCTTTGTAAGTGGACTTTTACCTGTATTTTACATAGCACTTTTATATTATATATTTGTAGATATTTTAGTTGGATCTCTACTGTCTGCTTTCACAAAATGATTTTCCATTATATATTTTTAATTGTTTTGTCACAGTTACTTACTTGTGCTATTATCGCAAATTTAAACTAATGATAACATTATTTTAATAGAGAATATTTTAAAATACAAAGAGAATATATAGGAACGTAGTGTTTTTTAACACTACTCAATAACTTATAGTTATAAAACATTTGAAGGTAACCAATAGTAATAAAAGAGTCAAATAAGCCAATCTCGATATCATTTCAAGAAAATAACAAATGAATATTTGCGTAGGTGCAAATTGACTTGAAGTTTATTGCTACTACTTTGTCGACTCGTCGAAATAATAAATTAACGTTATATTTTCTTAATTCTTTCCTCATTTATTACTTTCTCATATATTTGGTACTCATATATGAGAGTATCGGGTCAATTGGTCAATCGAGTCAATTTTTCGAAATTGAGTTATTAGCATTTCTGAACGTTTTGAGGTCCCCTGAGTCCAAAAAACATGTCTTTGGAAAACCGTCCATGTTATGTGGGTATGTGAGTATGTGTGTATATGTGTATGTATGTCTGTGGTAGGATTTTCTCAAAAACAAAAAACCACAAACGGTCAAATCTTTGTATTTAGACTTTGTACCATACCAGGACGTGAAAATAAGCTTTTCATTAAAATCGGCCAGGATAAAACGGTAGTTTACTCTTATAATTTTTCGGTTTTTTGTATTTTCCTCGAAATTCGCTATAAGAATTTTTTTGAAACTGAATATTTATTGTACGATTAAATAGGTATTAAAAAGTTTTCTAACGATTTTGACTAAATCTTCTATGAAGGGCACTTTATACTTGTCAATTTTCGGTTTTTTCAATTTTTTTCGAAATCCACTTCACGAATTTGTTTTAAACTTTGAATATTTATTCTACTATTGAATATGTATAAAAAAGTTTTCTAACGTTTTTGTCTAAATCTTATGTGAAGCATACTTTATACTTGTCGATTTTTGTTTTTTTGTATTATTCTCGGAATTCGTTCCAAGAATTCTTTTTGAAACTTTGAAAATTTATTGCGCAATTAAATATATATAAAAAGGTTTGTAACGTTTTCGGCTAAATCTTTTGTGAAGAGCACTTTATACTTGTGATTTTTCGGTTTTTGAATTTTTCTCAAAATTTTCTACAAGAATTTATTTTAAATTTAGAATATATATTCTACCACTGAATTAGTATAAAATAAACTTTTCTATCGATTTTTGCAAAATCTTCTGCCAAAGGCACTTTGTATCATTCTTCAATTTTTTAAGTTTTTCCCGAAGTTTGCTCCAAGAATTTTTATAAAATTTTGAGTACCTATTCTACATTAGATATAATATATAAAAAAGTTTTGTAACGTTTTTGGCTAAATCTACTGTGAGGAGTACTTTATGGGTACTTGTCGATTTTCGGTTTGTTGTTTAAATTAACCCCTATATATGAGAAAGTACTCTGATGAACACATCACAATTTTTATAGATTTAATTGTACATTGCATCGACTATCCCTTATGGAACGATTCAATTTTCAGTAAAAATCAAAGATCTCTGTCTTATTCCCCTTCCTACCAGGATGTACATTAGTTTCGCTAATTCCAGATAAATCACGTTCTTCGACTGGTAATTAGATAGTCATGGATTGAACGGCTTATAAAATGGGACGTTGATGTTTCTGACACGTTGATGAACAAGTTGTGCGTGGCGATCAACATTTCGATCTCGATAGAATTCATTGTAATTACCTGCGATAAAACACACACACCGTGTGTGCAATTTTCTGTTTCGTTTGGATGCAAATGCGAAATTAATACAAATCTGCGCATTAAAAATCCATTAAAAGCGAGGCATAGGTGACTTTATACGTTTGACCTTTCATTCCGTCAAATTACGTTTACCGATAAATTTAATAAAAATAGTTTAAAATGTAATAAATCTCGAGTGCCGTTATAGACGAAGGCCGTGGATTTTTTACAGATTTTTTCTCGGATTAAAACGTATTTGATTTATATCATTTGGAGGTGTTAAAATAAACATCTCCTCTGCGACATTGTTTATAGAGGCTCATATCATTTTTCTTGCTGCGCGTCCGGTTTCATATACACCATGTCTCTCCAATCGATCAGGGATACAAAGACATACTCCTCATGTGCTTCGTATACACAACCACAAATCGAACTCATTTTTAGGTACTTTCTTCATATGAATTCCGACCATTTAGTTCCTCTGAGTAACTTACGAGAATGTTGTAGATCCTTACTGTTTTCTCAACGAGACGTTCCGTATACAAAGATTAACGACGATAAATAAATAATGATGACAATTTCGACTATTGAATTTATTATGTTATAAACAAGTCCCTCGTTTGTTAACTTTACGGACAACAAGCTACGCAATTAATAATCCTGAAACAATCCCAAAATCGGGAGGGAGAGACGCAGACTTCACAAAATACATTTTTCAAAAAACTAACATTCATTAAAAAACCCCATGGCATGCCAGGCTGAAAGGTAGATTTATGGGTAGGATATAGAGTAATGTAACAGACACGATGTTTCAAAAAAAGGTGTACGAGGTGTTAAAAAAATACAAACGTCAAAATTTCAAACTTTTTGCATATAACTTTTTTTATGTACATTTCTCAAGGATATGTTTTATACAAAAGTCGTTCGCCTCTATAAGCGCAACAAAAAACCTAAGTAACATTTTTCTCTCAGACACGAAATAAAAAAATTTGTTTTTTTTTTAAATAACCTTTTTTCTGTACATTTCTTGGTAATATATTTTATACAAAAGTCGTTCGTCTCTATAAGATCAACAAAAAACCTAAGTAACATTTTTCTCTCAGACGCGAAATAAAAGTTTTTTGAAGTATGAAACTTAAGGTAGCAAGTACCAGTGAGTAGCTGGCTCTAGGATAACTCAGTAGCTGGGAATATTTTGAGGGATTACTGTGCGTATCACATATGGAAATGTTAATTAAGTGCGATGTGTTCTTCCACATCTTTTTGATATTGGTTTTTAATGTTATGTCAAAAGATTACCGTCCGTATCTGAGAGCAATTTCTTACGTGGTAGGTACATTTACTACCGATAACCATTAGTCCGTATATACCGTGGAAACACACCGTATATCCTCGCCGCTAAGTCTGACCGGATCGCGAGCACCTGTGCTCGTAATTCCTCTTTCTTTATTATTATTTTTATTTGATTTACCATCTCTCGCGTCAGGAAACACAACTCTTACTCGATACCAGAAGGCCTTAAGACCGTAATGGTAACAAAAACGAATTAAAGGAGGTATGCGCGGCTGCGTTGCGCTCTCCGGCACATGAGAACGGAAATTAGTTTATTCGATTCTAAGTAAAATCTCAATAATTTGTAACTGAAAATGTAAGGGTCGTCCACGTTTAATTGTAACGAGATTGCGGGAAACCGTCTTATCAACTCAAATTTTGGAAGAGTAATTTGAAATAATTTTTTTCAGTCCAATCAAATCTAACCTAACACCAATATTTTAAAAATAATTATCATATATTTTGTAGTACATATGCTAGACATAGATACTAACCAGTAGTGTTAACAGTTTAGCATACCCAAATACCCAATTTTCGATATTTTAGGTTTTCCATGCCATATTGTCACGCTTAGGGCTTCCAATTATCTGACGCTCATACATAACTATCCGGATATCGAATAGATAAATACCAAAATTATCCGGATATCCGGATATCCGGATATTTCCTTGGACATATTTGGTGGAGTTCGTTGTGGTCTTTAATTCGATTTATTTTGTCAGGTATTTAAGTAGAAAATGATATTTGGATATTGCACAAATATTATAAGTAATAAGAAATGTATAAAAATTAATAATAATTAAAAATATTAAAAGTATTACCTTCATAAATTAATAGATACTTATCTACATATCTACATATCTATATCTACATGTCAATATCTACAGACACACTGGAAAAGATATATTAATTTCATGGGGAAGAGGCGTATTTTAGGAATACAATTTGTTTATAAAAATTCCTTGCTACCAAAAATACAAAGAACAATATTTACCTAGTGTAGGGGTTGCTTCGGGGTGGATTGATGGCCGACTTCACTTCAAACCGTTTATTCGTACTGTTAATTTACAATCTTCGCTCTCGACGCTGTCAAGCGAACCACACCGACTGACACATCGTGCGTGCGTTCCTCTTTCTCAGGGTGGTTGCTAGGACAACGGCGCTAACAATGGAATACTAGATACATACGCTTACAGTTCGGCCAATCCTGACAATAGGCCGCCCCGGCCTAACGGCTCTACATCATTTACAACAAAACTAAAAAGTATACAAAACAAAATGTTTTCCGCATTGACCTCCTCTTCTGATGCGTCGTCGCTTTCGCCTCCTTCCCTAGTCGTCCTCATCCATTCTCTCGTCGAGTCAGCTTGGTCCAGCCGCGCAATTATTTCCGCCTTCGTTCTGGACACGCTCACCCCGGCTATTCTTGCGAACCCCTTCAGTACCGCTAACTTAAAGGTGTTTGGATCGTTCTGTTCTGCCTCCATTTCTCCGCTCGGTTCGCTGTCACCACACACGAAACCCGTCACTTGTCTTTCCACAGCCGTCCGTTCAAGCCACCTATTTGCACACAGGTGTCCGTTCAAGCCACTTATTTGCACACAGCAGTCCGTTCAAGTCACTTATTTGCACACAGCCGTGACTCTCGACGTTTCCCGTGACTTTCGACACTTAACTTGAGACCTCTCACTTTCGGCGTTTTAACTTCGGTTAAGAGTCTTCACTTCTTATTAACCCGGATAAGAATCCCGCTTCTGAAATCTGTAAGGTTGCTTCGGAGTGAATTGATGGCCGACTTCACTTCAAACCGTTTATTCGTACTGAGATTTACACACGTTCGCCCTCGGCGCTGTCAAGCGAACCCCACCCACTGACACATCGTGCGTGCGTTCCTCTTTCTCAGGGTGGTTGCTAGGACAACGGCGCTAACAATGGAATACTAGATATATACGCTTACACTAGGTATATTTACATGTACAGACACATAGGATTTAATATATTTATTTCATCAGGGGTAGAGCATATTTTAAGAATATAATTGCGTATATAAAAATTCCTTATAACTAAAAATACTAATAGTGACATCTTTAAAAATACTTATATCTATAATACAGAAAAAATTACAGAAAATATACACAAAGAAAAAAATACATTTATTTCATTTGGGGAAAAGCATACTTTATGAATATAATTGTGTTAAGACTTTCCGCGTTAAGACGAGTTCTAATTTTTGGTTTGGTTAGCCCCGCAATTGAAAGAACGCGTTCTGTTGCAGTCGATGTTGGTTTGATTGTTAGTGACGCATAATATAATATATTTAGATTATCTGTTCTAGTCTGGAAGTTATTAAATAACTGAAAACCTTTTTTCTAACAACGCATTAACGTCAGCTTCGTTCTGCTTCTCAATGTGGCTAATTGAACATATGGCTTCCTCCAGTTGGTACTGTTGGGAATTTTCTTTGAAAATACTAGGACTTTTATCACTTTTACTTTCTACAACGACTTTAAAGTCATTAAGTCGATTGCGGTCGACTATTGGAGGATGAATTCGTTTAAAACTTTTCTTGGTAAATGGGTGTCATCACCTCGTCATCCTCTCATTGTCATAATCGAATAATTTATTTAACTATGGCCCCACTATAGCAGGTATGGGAATTAAGTCGGTTTTATAGTAAAACACATTTTTAAAATACTGTAAATATCCGAATTATCCGAATAAAACTATCCGGGTAATCGAATTGGTAAAATTGGTTCCATTATCCGGATTGTCGGATATCCGAGTATCCGGATTGGAAACCCTAGTCACGCTCAAGGGGATGAAGTCTTTTTTAGGGTGTGCTTGTAGGGTAACAGAAAAAAAAGTTTAAGAAAAAACTACAAAACTACTAAAAAGTTTAAAATAACAAAATTGACACCAAAATGATTTCTTACATGATTTCCATATGATCAACTCATACTGATCTGATATAATCGGCTATATTTATACTGTGCAGATTGCAGATCTGGCGATTTAGTTTAACTAGTGTTAGTCACCGAATTGCGATACACACTTAACAACAAATGAACTTGTCCAACGGCGCTCTAATTAGGTATTAGTAATTTATTGCAAAGTTGTAATTCTGTACGTAGTGGATAACTCATGTTAATTACAGTCATTTGGATAGACTATTATTGCAACCGTGACAATATTTTCTTTATTCAGGTAGGCATTTGAACTGTTTTCCACCCTTCACGAGATACCCAGTAAACACACGACATCCAATGGACGTCCATTAAACGTACAAACGTCCATGGACCTGCAGAGGACGTCCAATGTATATCCCTTTTCCACCAAGAGTTGGACGTTCGTGACAGGCTACGAAATGTACGTCCAATGGACATCCATGTTGTAGCATCAGTTGGACGTCCTTAGAAGACTATGAAATGGACGTCCAATGTACATCCATGGTGCAGCATCAATTGGACGTCCTTAAAAGACCATGAAATGGACGTCCAATGTACATCCATGTTGCAGCATCAATTGGACGTCATTAAAAGACCATGAAATGGACGTCCAATGTACATTCATGTTGTAGTTTCAATTGGACGTCCTTAGAAGACTATGAATTGAACGTCCAATGTACGTCCTCCTGGACATCCAATGGATGTCATTTGGATATCAATTGTACGTCCAATATACGTCTTTTGGATATCAATTGACATCCTCCTGGATATCCAATGGATGTCTTTTGGATATCAATTGTACGTCGAATGTACGTCCTTTGGATATCCAATGGACGTCCATTGGATGTCCCGAAGGACGTCCATTGGATGTCCAGAAGGACGTCCATGGAACGTCCACAGTGTTATACTTTAGCTCTCCCATGGACGTACATTGTACATCCAACCGTCTTTGCGTGGACGTCCAATGGATGTCAGCCACGTCCAGTGAGAGACATCCAATGTAAGTCCATTGGATGTGTATGTGCTGTCTGGGTAACCATTTTAAAATGTAGATAGCACCCCTTGCCTAATACTTCTAACATTTTTGAAAATAGGGAAACGTAAGTACAATTTTCCGTTAAAACGTGGGTATGAAGAGTGTCCATACTGAATTTCCCTTGTCAATGTAGACCTTAAAACTCTTTTAGTGCAAGACCCACCTGTCAGAAATTTGCTTTAGATGGACGTAAGAGCTAACCGCAATGTTTTTACATGAATATCTCTGGAATAATGCCTAGAATAAGGATTGACTTATCCTCCAAAGCGCAGAGGTCGGAAACAGTGTTTAAAATACAACAATTAAAAAAAAATGGAAAAACGCGTTTTTCCCGGCTTGTTTTGCTTCTAACTTTTTAAGTATTGCATTTAGAAGAAAGTTGAAGAGAGAAAAAAGTTGCACAATCGCTTGTTACATAATATGGCTTAGGTTAGAAATTCCAAAATTTATTAGCGGTTTTGCAAAATAGCAATAAACAAAAAAAAATCGGGCCCAAAAAAGTGGTTTCTTTATTGATTATTTTAGGCACTTTAAAATAGAGTTAGGACTACCATATTACAGGTAGGAAGATCTTGAAGTTATAGTAAAAAAATCCTGTAAATTTCGTCTCGATCGGTTTATTAGATTTTGCACAATAATTTTGTAATCCAGAAAAATCGAAAAATATTGAAAATTTTCAAAATTGTTTAAACATCTTTTCCACTATTCAATTTTAACAAACTTATCTGAGCTTATATAAGAGGGAACAAGCTTTCATGTGCTTTTTTCAGAATCAAAAAATATTTATTAAAACGGTCACAGTCATTGTTTAAAATTGGTATGTTGGTGTCGTTTTTTTTGCTTATAAACAAATAGATTATCTCGGCGAATTTTTTGTTAAATGAAATTCTGAAAACATAGCCGAGAAGTACTTGGAAAGACGCTTCTTTTTATATATAATAAGTTACTATTTTGTTGATCAGTTTCTGAGATATAAGTTCTCAAAATAGATCAGTGTCAAATAAAATGGTTAATACTATTTGGTTACTATTTTTTCTCATATCTTAAGAATTGTTTCTCACAGTAACCAGTATAATATTTTTGTCAAAGTTACATTAAAGAGATTAAAATTTACATTATAAAAATTTCTCGATTCGAATTTTGACAAATTTATATGTTTGTTTGACATCAACTTTAAACAATGACTGTGACCGTTCTAATAAATATTTTTTAATTCTGAAAAAAGCACACGACAGCTTGTTCCCTCTTATATATGCTCAGCTAGTTGTGTTAAAATCGAATTTGTGGAAAAAGAAAATTTAAACAATTTTGGAAATATTGGAATATTTTTCGATATTTCTGGATTGCAAAATTATTGTGCAAAATCTAATAAACCGATCGAAACGAAATTTACAAAATTCTTTTAATATAACTTCAAAACTTTCTACCTCTGATATGGAAGTCCCAACTCCATTTCAAAGTGCCTAAAATAATAAATTAAGAAACCACTTTTTTGGGCAGATTTTTTTTTGTCTATTGCTATTTTGCAAAACCCCTAATAAATTTATGAATTTCTATCCTACGCCATATTATGTAAAAAGAGATTCTGCAACTTTTCTCTCTCTTCAACTTTCTTCTAAATTCAATACTTAAGCAATTAGAAGCAAAACAAGTCGGGAAAACGCGCGTTAATATCGCGAGTTAAACGTTCATTGTATCCGCGAGTGTATTACAACGTTTTATTTAATTTTGCCATATATAAACTGACGTTTAGCGGAGTAAGTCCAATCTTGAAGAGAAAATTTGACAAGATGACAACTTCAGTGCCGCAACCTTGACAACGACGAAAACAATTTTAAACATATAAAACGTCACTTTATACGGCAAAATTGAATAACCAACTATTAATCCGCTGCCTAAATAAACAAAATAAACAATGACTTTATAGGTTCGATTTGACGTCAATAAATGTCAGTTGATATGGCAAAATTGAGTAAATTAAATTTAAGATTATTCTTTTTATGATTAATGTATCAATTAGGTGTTTTCATTGTTTCAGAATGTACCCATTCAAAATTATTAATTATTTTGATGGGGGAAGGTTCGTCACACTTCACTGTGCTGACCATATGCTGAGGCTGACGTTACATTGGAAAATGAAGATGGATAGGACAACGAAGGTAAAAATAGATACATATATTGAACAACATTATATTTTTTGCTATAAATTAATTGTAATGTTATTAATTTTTTTTAAAACTACCTGCTGATGAAAGTGCTGATAATGATGTGGATGATACAGATGACGTGATGAAAGCTAAGAGAGCGATAATGACATAAGCAAAAATAATTCTTATTCTGATGGTATTCTGAAGGTATAAATAACGAATTTCAATTAAGTAAGTGTAACGAATTTTTCACTTACCTTGGTAATTGTGTTAAAAATAATATTTTTATAATAACATCTACTGTTTTAACTTAACTTATTAACTCCATGAGAAATTTTCGATATTAGATCGTCGTCGACATTGCTCGCCTTCCAGGCCTTAATCGAATTATTGAGATGTGCCTCGCAGTGTTGCATAATGGACGCGAATTTTTCATTCGGCGCTATTTCACACAGCTTGATATTAAACAGGTGTGGTAAACAATAGATTACAGCGGCGCTATAGGTGGTATTTCGCAACGGATAGCGGCTCGATCGGACCACAACGGTCGTATTTCATTTTCAGGGATAGGTAAGAGGGAATTTCGAAAGAAATCCGTACAATTCGAAAAAATTTAGCGGGCGAGGGAAAATAAAAGTTGATGGGAAGGGATTGTCCCCTCGCTGAGTGCGCAATGCGATTACGGCGCCGCGTTTTATTATATCGTCGTGCGACGCAACAAGATCCAATTACACTTTATAGGTACGCGTACTTTCATGGGTATGTCAACACCTTAGGTGATAAATTATACATTTCGTACACACATACCTACACACGTACGTACCCACAATTTTATCCACGTGGAAATAACTGTCATTTTCATCTGATCCACCAATTTCATATCGAATTTAGTGATTCGAAGAATAGCACGATTTAGCGTAAATTCGAATTATAGCCCAGTAGAATTAGATGAAAAAGGCTTAAATTTATCGTAATTCAGAACAGGTTGACATGTGGAAAAATGTTTTGTATTGGTCACAAGCAATGGCTCTTTGAAGGGGATCCCATTTTGAAGCCTGGCGTCATTTTTTAAACAATGTTTATTTATGCAAAAATATGTAAAAATTGATCTTTAAGGCAATTTTAGATCGAGGATTTAAATTTTTACCATTTATGACTTGTTGAAAAACTGTTAATTTCAGACCAGGTAGACTAAATTTGGTTAATAATTTATTTAAATAATTAAAAAAGTCTCCAAATTTTGAAATATTTTTAATTATTGTACTATTGTACTATTATTGTAATTATTAACTGTAATAACTTACAGTCAGTAAAATAATTATTTTCAGTCATATAAATTTGTTTCTTTCGATTGCAAATGGTGGTATTATAAAGCTCAAATATCCTATCTCTTCCGTTTTCCATTTCAGTTCTTAATAATTATAAATAAACAATTGCTGAATTTAAGAAAAAATATCTGGGGTCCCAGTTGAGCTACACAGACGTTTTTTGTTGATAATACGTGGAAAATTGCCAGCTTTTAAAAATCATCTTTGCAGATAGATATATTATGTTTTCTGCATAAATAATTACAAAAAACCTATGTAAAAAAATTTACAGATTTTCCTACGCCATTTTGAAGGTGCAAATGGTAAAAATTGAATACCTTCAACTTCAATATTGAAAATCTAACTCTTGATGAAGAAACTGAGTCGCGGATGAACACTCTAGGCTGATGAGAAAAGGTTCAAATTGAATTTTACATTTAACACCTTTTTTACAAAAAGTGTTTTTTTTTCTATAAACAATTAGTATTTTTGCAAAAAAAAATTACGGTAAATTAAGGATACAAAAATACACAAAATCTGAAAGTTTGAAGCTTCTACGTGCTTTTTTCACGAAATTAAAAATATTTCAAAATTTGCAAAATTTTTTGCTATTATTTAAACAAATTATTAACCAAATTTAATCTACCTAGGCTGAATTTAAGTGTTTTAACAACTCACAAATGGTAAAAATTTAAATCCTCTATCTAAACTTGCCTTAAAGATAGCTCAAAAAAACTCAATTTTTACCTATTTTTGCATAAATAAACGATATTAAAAAATGACGCCAATCTTCAAAATGGGATCCCCTTCATAGCTTGTTACCAATACAAAACATTTTTCCACATGCCAACCTGTTCTGAATTACGATAAGCATTTCATATTATTCTACTGGGCTATTAAGCCTGTTGCCTCTACCGGCTGTATTAAATAAGGAAACATAAGAACACAAAATGACAACAATCAGTTTCTTATGAAATAATCTGTCATAATTCTTCAATATTGTTATGTAAAAAAGAAATTAATATAAGCCCACTTACCCCATTTTCAGGCTCTTCACCGCGCATATAAGATCTGCAATACAAGTTAAAGTCAAAATCCACCCACGGTGAGACTAAACCATGTTGCCATATCAATTTCCCCCAGCCAGAGATGATAGAGCTGCGCGGCGGACAGGGGAAAGGGGAAACCGATTCCAGTGGCGGGTAAAATATTGCTTATTCTGAATGAAAATTATTACAAAATTTATCGTCGAAAACCAATGAAAGAAATTGGAATCATTCCGATTATGGGTATATAGAAGAATCCTTAAGAAGAAGGTTAACTGGTAAATTTCCACACCACCTATGAGGTATTACCCTGGCGCGTTATCATTTTTAAAAGGGACGACTCGCCTGGAGCCATACAACCCAAATAAAATAAATTCTTAACAGAACATATTATAACAAATTATAAAACAAACAAATTATTAACAAAATAAATAAATAATTAATAAAATAAATAAATTCTCAAAAAAATAAATATAATATTTATAAAATTAATAACTACACTGCGTTCTCATGTAAAACGAAAAACAAAATAAATTAAACATGAAACATATAAGGTAAATTGAAGGTGACAAAAACATTTTAAAGTACGTTGTCTGTGTACGTAGTTGTTTTAAGATAAATCATTTTTCAGAGAAGACCCTGAACTTGAAGTTTCACCAGAACTGCTGTCATCACCAAGAGTAATGATAAGCGGTTCTATTACTCTTTAGGTACGATCAGAGTGCGAGCGACGCGATAGCAATGAGACAGCGACGTTCGGCTGTCGCTAAGCTCGTCGTTGCCACGTCGCATCGCTGGTCGCTATCACTCTGAACGTTTGCATTTGGTTACACAATATTGGTCCGTTCTGCGGCGTCGCTCGTCGCATCGCTATCGCGTCGCGTCGCCGGTCGCTCGCACTCTGATCGTGCCTTTTCTATTCGTGGGTCCAGTTCCCAGAATTTTTCTTCTTCTTTAACAACGTGTTGGATACATTTTGTCCAAGCATCAGCTGTAACAGCACTTACTGCATTCTCTAAAAGAATTTTGACATCCGATATTTTAAATGTGACGTTTTTTCTAGCGACTGACTTTTATCTGCGCCCAAATTAATTTGATCGGATTTAACTCACAGTGATACGGTGGTAATCTTAAAACCATAAACCCCCTTTCCCTTTCGATTTCATCGACGACTAATTTCAAATAATTTTGTTTATGTTGTCGAGCGATTCGAAGCAAATCCGGTTTAAGCAAGTTAGCGTCGCAAGCTAAATTTTTTGATCGCAACCAATCGAATATTTCACCTTTTTTCCACGCTTATGTAGGAAGTGGTTCTGCGCGACGACTGTGATAAGGCGCATTATCCATTACAATAACCGAACCAGGTTCCAAGCGCGGAAGAACAGATTTGAACCACGTTTCAAATACGCCCGAATTCATGTCCTCGTAATAATCACCGGTTTTTCGTGATTCGAAAACGTTTAGCCCGCCCGACACAAAACCCGAGTCACTTCCGATATGCGTTATTATCAACGTGACTTTATTATCAACCTGCGCCCTTTACCCGACGGTGATTTAATCCCGGTAGAAAGCCCTTCAATTAGAGCTGTTCTGTGATTTGTCACGGATAAATCTTGGAAAATTTTGGAACCCGCCAATGTCATTCACGAGGGAGAACGACGTAGCCACAGCGTTGCCACCTGTACTGACGTCACGTCGTTTGAGCATTCGTTAACAGCGAGAGGAATAGAGAGAGAGAGAATAAGGCATGGCAACGTTCTGAGATTTGACAGAGGGAAGGAACGAATTTGTAGGATGTTGCCAAAAGCACAACAAAAACCCTGGCATGGTTACAATTACCAACCGTATTGCAAGGTTGCATTTGTTTCGATATACTATTTTGTGCGTTGTATATGGCAACATGGATTATTCTCACGGCAGGTGGATTTCAACTGTAGGTACTCAGTTCAATGCCATTAAAATTGTATTTGTTATTAAATTCGGTAATTTCATATACGTTAATTAATGTAATTAATATTAAATTAATTAAATTCAGTTAATTAAGTAATATGTGTCACTGTTAAAAGCTGCATCATACTGATTTATTTATCATTCTACAATTTTAGAATTCATGAATAATTTCTGTTTTGGAAATGATCTAAAATGATTAATTAAATCTTTCTTTAATTATCATAATTATACTTCTATATTATAATTAATTAATTTTTTTCTACTAATTCAACTTGTTTTTCAACACACAATTTCGTTTCTTAATTAGTAATTATACTTCGTATTGCCGCTCTCGAATTACAATAACACACTTGTAGTAGCAATTTTTCGGCGCGCTCAATGCACGAATATTTAAAGCAAATCCGGTCCTGGCCCAGTTCCCCCTTCTCCTGCGTACCATCTCACACGGTCCTCACCACACCATCGTCATTGCAATTTTTCGTGCGTTCGGTGTGGACGTGTACAAAATGGATGCGAAACGCCGAGAGAAGAGAAGAAAACTTAAGCGTCTCTTAGAGGATCTGTTGGAGAGTAAGTATCTAATTCTTATGTTATATTTAGGTTGCAGATGGCCCACTATAGGACAACGAGACGGTAGGCCGCCTTTTTCGGGTGTGCTTATGGCACAGTTTTTTTCCTTTCCACTGTCGCCTCCGCCGTCTCCGACAATGTAAACACAATAGCTTGTGTCTATCCGGCCTCCTAACGGAGTGTTATTACACAATTGTCGCAACGAGGGATTTTCTAGACGGTAGGCCGCCTTTTCAGGTGTGCTTATGGCACAGTTTTCTTTCCACTGTCGCCTCCGCCGTCTCCGACAATGTAAACACAATAGCTTGTGTCTATCCGACCTCCTAACGGAGTGTTATTACACAATTGTCGCAACGAGGGATTTTCTAGACGGTAGGCCGCCTTTTCAGGTGTGCTTATGGCACAGTTTTCTTTCCACTGTCGCCTCCGCCGTCTCCGACAATTTAAACATTGTGTCTATCCGCCCTCCTAAAGGAGTGTTTTTTACACAATTGTCGCAACGAGGGATTTTTTAGACGGTAGGCCGCCTTTTCGGGCGTGCTTACGGCACAGTTTTTCCCCTTTTTCACTGTTGCCTTCGCCGTCTCCGATAACTTAGGCACAATGATTGAGTGTTTATTCGACCTCCTACGTGAGTAATTTTTTGTACAGTAAAGTTATCGCAACGTGGGACTCTAAGACGGTACGCCGCTTCTAGGGCGTGCTTAGGGCATAGTTTTTTTTTTCTTCACTTTCACTGTCGCCCTCACCGTCTCCGACACCTGTAGTTGGCATAATAGCCGGTGTCGATCAGGCTCCCACAGGAGTTTTTGTAAGGTTGTCACAACGATGCCTCAAAGAGTGTTTTTTTGACACTGCTTTTACATACCTACTTCTCGGACAGAGGGGTTTACGCCTTGCCTTTACTTGGCAGGCGAATCGGAACACTCTGAGGACTATGGCAGTAGGGAAGAAGAGGAGAGGGAGGAAGCAGAGGAGAGAGACGAAGTAGAGGAGATGGAAATAGATAAATCTTCAGACCGGGCAGGGGCATCCAGGGACTCCGGAAATACCTTGCTGGCCTTATTAGCAAAGAAAGGCATCGTTCCAGAAACTGGACCGGCTGTTCATGAGGACGTTTCGGAATTACTGTCTACCTTTGTTACAAAAGGTTTGGATTCTGAAGCCAAAATGTCAGCAGTGGAAGCACACCCGCCTCTCAAGAACTGCAGGGCCTTACAACCGCCAGAATTAAATCCAGAGATAAAAGCGTGCTTAAATGCTAATATTCTCAGGCAAGATGTTTTCCTTTTCAAACTGCAGAAGCAGGTAGCTGCTGTGCTGAGTGCCATGGCGGTACCATTTGACAATATATACGAATCCTCAAGGGTTGAGCCCTCCGAAGCCATGCAACAGGACCTAGAGAAAGCAGGGGATCCCCTGAAACTTCTTGCCGATGTTTTTCACTCATTGTCCACGCACAGACGCTATTTGATCGTCCCTATGCTGGATAATTCGGTACGGGAAGTGATAGACAGCCCCATTGATTCACGGTTATTTGGAGAATCGTTTTCTGAAACATTGAAGCTTTCCAGAGAGGCACAAAAATTTGGATCTTCAATTAAACGAAAACAGAACAAACCACAGAGGAACCAGTACCGTCGTTAGCCCAGGTGAATATAAAATATGCTGGTCGTCTATCTGGCTACTTAGATAGGTGGCTACAAATCACCACAGATCCTGTTATCTTATCGTGGCTTTCAGGGTATAAGTTACCTTTTATTCAAAAACCTCAGCAATTACGAAAACCTAAACTGAATTTAGATCAGCACAGCCTAGGCAATCTTTCAGAAGGTTTGCAAAGACTTATTGAAATAGGTGCTGTTTCAAAAACTAAGAGGAAAAAGGGGCATTTTTTGTCACCTTATTTCCTGGTACCGAAACCAGAGGGCTCTTTTAGATTTATTTTGAATTTACAGAAATTAAATACCTTTTTAAGTACCTCTCATTTCAAAATGGAGGATTATAGAACGGTGTTACAGCTAATGTACAGGAACTGTTTCTTAACGACAATAGATCTAAAAGACGCATATTTTTTAATTTCTGTTGATAAGAAATATAGAAAATACTTGACGTTTTCATATAAAGGCACATACTATGAATTTAACGTTCTCCCCTTTGGCCTCTGTACGGCTCCATCTGTATTTACAAAATTATTACGACCAGTTTTAAAACATTTGAGAGAAAAGGGTATAACGTGTGTTGCATACTTAGACGACATTATAATAATTACTAAAACCAAGGTGGAAGGAATTAAGAACCGAAACTTTACCATAGAGCTATTACAATCACTGGGTTTTCTCATAAATAAAAAGAAAAGCTCCTTAATTCCTTCCCAAAGTTGTCAGTATTTAGGCTTCATCTTCAACTCAAAAAATTTAATACTTTCGCTACCAGAAAGGAAACAATTTTGTATTCTAGACCTTGTACAGAAAGTTCTAAAAAAGAATAGAATTTCTATTAGAAACTTAGCACAACTGTTGGGAAAACTGGTGGCTGCAGGTCCTACGGTAATGTACGGTTGGGCACATTTGAAAATTTTAGAAAGAGAAAAATGGTTAGCACTAAGAAAAAGTAATCAAAATTTTAACAGCCCAATGAATATAACTATTCAGATGAAAAAGGATTTAAACTGGTGGTACAAAAGTATAAAGGCCAATAAACGAGTGGTTATTCAATCAGATCATCAATTTAGAAGAACAATTTTTTCTGATGCTTCCCCCACTGGTTGGGGGGCATATTGTAATGGACAACGGACTCATGTCTTCTGGAGTACAGCGGATAAAACACGTCATATAAACTTCTTAGAATTAAAGGCAGCCTATCTGGCAGTAAGATCTTTTACAACTGATCTTACTAACTGTTCTATAATTTTAAGAATAGATAACACAACAGCTATTGCTTGTGTAAATCGGATGGGAAGTGTGCGGTTCGGCCTTTTAAATGACATTTCAAGAAAACTGTGGAACTGGTGTGAAACCAAGAAAATATTTTTGGTAGCATCTTACATTAACACTAAGGAGAATGTATTCGCAGATAGAGAATCACGAATTGAGAAAATAGACACAGAATATGAATTATCACAACAAAGTTTTCGGTTAATATGTAAAAAATTTGGAATTCCTACCATAGATCTTTTTGCCACCAAACTCAATGCTAAATGCTCACGTTACATATCTTGGAAACCAGATCCCTACTCCTTAAACGTAGATGCGTTGACAATATCATGGAAAGGAGAATTTTTTTTATGCTTTTCCGCCCTTTTGCCTAATAATGAAATGTCTAAATAAGATTGTAAAGGAAAAATCAAGAGGACTTTTGGTAGTACCTAGTTGAAAGACACAACCGTGGTATCCAATTTATAAAAAGTTACTAATAACTAAACCGTTGATTTTTCTACCAAACAAAACATTAAATTCTTAACTGTAGAATTTGTGAATGGTGCTTCATATGCCACATTAAATTCACAACATGCGGTTTTTTCATTAATTTTTGATGTACAACAGACGGACAAAACCTATTAAAAAAAAAAAAATATATAGGATACTTTGAAGAAAGATTAGAGATAAAAATACCGGATCTGATAAAAACTTCAAACAGCCAAAATTTTCTACCATTGCTGATTATACCTTATTGGAGGAAAAACCCAAAACTATGTTTAGCTTCAGTGATAGAAACTTATATCAATCGTACTCAGGACTATAGATCTAGGGATAATGACTCCCTAATATTAACTTGTAAAAAACCTGTACATCCGGCAAGTACGCAAAGAATCAGTAAATGAATAAAAATTACACTCCAAGAGAGTGGGATCGATGTTTCTCAGTTTTCAGGCTACAGTACGCGCCATGCAGCTACTCCCGCAGCATTTATATCAGGTGTATCCATTGAAATGATTAGAAAAACTGCTGAATGGACAGAAAATAGTAACACCTTTAATAGATTTTCAATCGCCCTTTGGCGGAATCTCCTGCAAGCTTTGCAAGAGCAATCCTTACTTTACAAAATAATGTATAACATATTTTATTACTTTCCTGTTTATTGCTTAAATGTTTTTCATAGGACTTGCCTATATATAACAGAGCAGTCCAGGATTTAGAAAGTCTAGTATGGTTTCTAGAAAGTTATTTTTTTTTCCTTTCTACTTATGTACAACACTATTTTTATTTGTACAAATAAAAACGGTAGTGTGGATCTAGATCGCATACCGTTAAACATCTACAAGTGTGTTATTGTAATTCGAGAGCGGCAATACGAAGTATAATTGAAGATCAATCGACTTACCTGAAGGATGATTGATTGTAATTATACGAGTATTGCCGCTCGAAGAATTACAATCCCTCCCATTACCCTACCCACTTCGATCTAGATCCTGTATGTTCCCGGAATTGCAATGACGATGGTGTGGTGAGGACCGTGTGAGATGGTACGCAGGAGAAGGGGGAACTGGGCCAGGACCGGATTTGCTTTAAATATTCGTGCATTGAGCGCGCCGAAAAATTGCTACTACAAGTGTGTTATTGTAATTCTTCGAGCGGCAATACTCGTATAATTACAATCAATCATCCTTCAGGTAATTCGATTGATCTTCAATTATAAGAATTATAGAATAAATTTTCTTGAAGACGTTCTGCACAGTACTCAGAGCTTTTAGTTATGTTGAACTATGCTGTCATTTAAAATAAAATTGGCTATTAGTTTGTTATTCGTCATAAAACTCCCTATTTTGTTAAACTTGATGTTCTGTTATCAGCCTTTTATGTCGCGTTTAAGAATTTGCTTTAGACTGTTTTAAAAGTAACAAATATGTTCTAATTGTTTATTCGAAAGATTAAGCCCAATTTTGCTTTTATTAATGCCAAATTTGGAGGTCTTCATTTGAATAATAGCAGTGTTAACTGAATAATATTGGATTTATTATTAAAATGGTGAAATTGTGAACTGAAAAATCTACGTTTCTATTAAAAATTGGAAATTAGAGAAGCCATGGACATATGGAGGAAAATGGAGAAAATGGCCAAATTTGGCCATAAATAATGACATTTTTCAATAACTATTGCGCCCATCTTTCCCCTTTTTAAGCCATGGAAAACTAATAAAAAAATAGTTTGAATTATTTTTCTGTTTTTTGTTTGGTAATGTTGTAACAATTAGCAAGTACGCCAGTATTTCATGTTCTTTGGGCAGTAACATTTTTATTTGTTGTTCCCAATTTAGAAGACTTATGTAAAACTCTTAGGGGAAAATGGACGTTGGAAATATCAGTCTTTCCTACGACCTATAGTATTTGTAATATTTGGAATAAATCACTTTTACAATTTCTTCAAACTATAAAATATGTATTAAAAAATATTATTGACATTTTTTTGAAAATCGAAGTGAGAAATATTTTCTATATATTATCGCCTACATGACATGTTTGGAAAAATATTGCTGCTAAGACCGTATCGACTCTTACCCGCTATTTATATAAGTTACTAGCCGTGACCCGACCACGCTTCGCTGTGGCTCAGTTTGATATGAAATCAATGAGCAATTAAATAAAAATAGTTAATCTAGCGAATATAGATTTACCGAGAAAAAAAATTATTTATTTCAATACCATGCATTGCATTGCTGTTATTATGTTGTAGAATGTTATGAAAAGGGAAAAAAATATTTTTTTGTAAAGACGTTCACATATATTTCTACTTTTAATAGAATTATAATGTGATTTGACATCTGACGTTATAAGCTGACGCAAATCTGTCATGCCTGCCAAGGCTACTCTGATTTCATATTGTATACAGTACACTTATATTACTCCAGATGGCGCAATGTGTTGCTCGACAATATATATGCATCTATTCAACTGAACAGGGCCTGAGAAATATTTTGAATAATTTAACTCTCAAAGCTCTATCAAACTATCCGACTTTTAAAATTTACCTTTTCCGCGCGAGATGGAGCCATCTGTCAATCACTCGTCTGTCAAATAAAGGTGACATATTAATTGTCATGCATATAAATTTACAATCGAAAAGTAGCATTTGCTCGAAATAGAGCAAGTTAAAAAATTCAATATCGACTTATAATTTAATATACTATTATAATTTAGCCCTAAAAGCGCCGTCAAACTGTTAGACATTTAAAAGTTACATTTTCGCCGCAAGATTGCGCCACCTGTCAGTTAGTCACTCGTCTGTCAAATAAAGATGACATATTGCCTGTCATGCATATATTTTTAGGCCGTTTCGGCCCCCTGGCTCTTTTTTCGACGCGGAACCATTTCAGGAACCTTCACGAACATGCGTTCTACAACTCACCAAAGTTTCGTTGCAATCGGATGAATGGTATAGGAGCCTATGCCTATACAAACATCCATTTTTATATATATAGATTTTGACATTAAGATCTTCTTTCTAGAGAAAAACTAAAAAACCTATTGCGTTTTGTATAATTACATGATTAGTAAATAATTAATAAAGTAATTTTACCCTTATTTCCATAGGAATGTATCCATTTACTAGTACCGCGATATAGTAATTTTTGAAATGGATCATTCCGATATGCCATTAAAAACAAATTAATAAGTATAATTATGCTGGAAGTGAATGGAGGAAAAATTAATTAGCGGTTTTGTAACACCGAAAACGATTGTTCATAAGCTTAATGTGTTCATCTAACATCTACCTACTTCTTCGTTAATACTTCACATTTAAGGTTTAAAAACTCTTTCAGATGTAATTATCTAATTTTTCATAAAGCACACTTTTCTTTCGCGTTTGTTAAATTTGCTGCCGCCTGTACTTTGTCGTCATTCCGAAACGCAACTAATTACGTACGTCGGATAATTAGCGGCAACAGATAAAAATCTGATCGTCGATTGATAATAATGCTCGGCTGTTATAGGCGTAAACCAAATTTGGTTATGTATGCGAAAGGTCGCGAGGGTTCAGTCTGCTAAGTGAAATTTACCGGCGGTAATTGCATTTAATGATAGCGAAAAGGTGTGTACACACGTTACAATTTGGAAAAATTGCTATTTACACCTTTGCCGAGTACGAGTGTGTACGGAGGTAATTGAACGGATCTCGTAAAATGGATACCTCTTTTGTTGTCACGGTTCGAAATGGCTTACAGGAGAAATACCAAATAAGTCGGGTAGGTACGCAACAATTTATTTTGTTAAAAAGTTTGATAAGTTCAAAATTTTCACCACCCTAAAGAAAAACTAATTTTACCCAACTATCTATCTACCTGTGAAGGTATGTAAGCTAGAGGCTTTTCCCTATCCCTGTTTGTCTTTTTCCAAACTTCTCTCCACTTATTCCTTATATCCTGAGGGGATTCATGAGGTTAGGAACTTTTAGGCTTGTAGGCTTTTCTCAAAAACCAAAAACCACAAACGATCAAAACTTTGTATTTAGACTTTGTACCATACCAGGACGTGAAAATAGGCTTTTCATTAAAATAGGCCAGGATAGAAGGGTAGTTCACTCTTGTCATTTTTCGGTTTTTTGAATTTTTCTCGAAATTCGCTACAAAAAGTTTTTTGAAACTTTGAATACTTATTGTACGACTAAATAGATATAAAAAAGTTTTCTAACGATTTTGGCTAAATCTTCTGTGAAGGGCACTTTATACTTGTCAATTTTCGGTTTTTTCAGTTTTTTTCGAAATCCACTACACGAATTTTTTTGAAACTTTAAATATTTATTCTACTATTGAATATGTACGAAAAAGTTTTCTAACGTTTTTAGCTAAATCTTCTGTGAAGGATACTTTATACTAGTCGAATTTGGGTTTTAACTTTCTCATGAGGTACTCATATATGAGAGTATTATAATCGGGTCGATTTTTCGAAATTGAATTATTATCATTTCTGAACGTTTTGAGGTCCCCTGAGTCCAAAATACATGGTTTTGGAAAACCGTCTGTATGTATGTGTGTGTGTATGTATGTATGTCTGTGGTAGGATTTTCTCAAAAACTAATAACCACAAACGATCAAAACTATGTATTTAGACTTTGTACCATACCAGGACGTGAAAGTAGGCTTTTCATTAAAATAGGCCAGGATGGAAGGGTAGTTTACTCTTGTCATTTTTCGGTTTTTTTGAATTTTTCTCGAAATTCGTTACAAGAAGTTTTTTGAAACTTTGAATACTTATTGTACGATTAAATAGGTATAAAAAAGTTTTCTAACGATTTTGGCTAAATCTTCTGTGAAGGGCACTTTATACTT
The DNA here is from genome assembly GCA_946251905.1 of Cryptocephalus moraei. Taxonomy (NCBI): domain Eukaryota; kingdom Metazoa; phylum Arthropoda; class Insecta; order Coleoptera; family Chrysomelidae; genus Cryptocephalus; species Cryptocephalus moraei. The sequence continues at coordinate 14,128,557 of OX276465.1, read as the reverse complement.
GTCAATTTTCGGTTTTTTCAATTTTTTTCGAAATCCACTTTACGAATTTTTTTTAAACTTTGAATATTAAGTCTACTATTGAATATGTATAAAAAAGTTTTATAACGTTTTTGGCTAAATCTTCTGTGAAAGACACTTTATACTAGTCGAATTTGGGTTTTAACTTTCTCATATGAGGTACTCATATATGAGAGTATCGGATCGATTTATCGAAATTAAACTATTAGCATTTCTGAACATTTTGAGGTCCCCTGAGTCCAAAAAACATGTTTTTGGAAAACCGTCTGTATGTATGTATGTGTGTATGTATGTATGTCTATGGTAGGATTTTCTCAAAAACTAATAACCACAAACTTTCAAAACTATGTATTTAGACTTTGTACCATACCAGGACGTGAAAATAGGCTTTTCATTAAAATAGACCAGGATAGAAGGGTAGTTTACTCTTGTCATTTTTCGGTTTTTTTGAATTTTTCTCGAAATTCGCTACAAGAAGTTTTTTGAAACTTTGAATACTTATTGTACGATTAAATAGGTATAAAAAAGTTTTCTAACGATTTTGGCTAAATCTTCTGTGAAGGGCACTTTATACTTGTCAATTTTCGGTTTTTTCAATTTTTTTCGAAATCCACTTCACGAATTTTTTTTAAACTTTGAATATTTATTCTACTATTGAATATGTACGAAAAAGTTATCTAACGTTTTTAGCTACATCTTCTGTAAAGGATACTTTATACTTGTCAATTTTTGGTTTTTTGAGGTAAATTAGGTGTAATTTAATTACTTTTGTATCATCAATTGTATTTAATTTTTTTCAGCCCACTAAAATTGCAGGCATACTTGCGTAATTGCCATGTTAAATATACAGATATAAATTTTAAATTCCTATTAAAATAAAACAGAAATTCGGTATAGCTTAAATATACATTTTCTATTATTTTCTCAAGTTTTCGCAACTGTTTCTGAATGACATAAAAAATTTACATCACTCGTAATTAAGTTATTCGTAGGTTGAAGTAGCTTTCATGTGATAATTATGAAATCAGTCCTGAATGACTAATTGGTGCTCCAAATTGTGACTACTTTAAATGCATATGTGTACCTACTATATTGATTTAAGGAAGTTAAGAGCGATTAATTTTTGACTGTTACGAGATCTACCTACAAGTTTTTGTTATTCAAATATCAAGTACATTATTCAAGCATTGCCTTAATTTAATACAGTAGGATAACTCATTATTGTTAAACTATCATAGAGAAATGCTTTACGAGCCTTTAAAAAAATTACCACTAATTTATCTGTAGATTAGAGGTTGCCGGTTGCTCCGTTGGTGGCCGAATTATTATAATATAAGCCTAAGTATTTGCATAAACATTATTTTTTTTAAATTCGTTATTTATGTGATCGCCGTACAATTTGCATTGTGATGAATTGTTTCTATTTTATTAATAGTAAAAAAATTCGGATTTATATCCTGGCGTGATCGAAGCCCACATATCACCCAATCGTAGGGTCCCGCCGTAATTAACGTTAGGCAATGCAATTATGTATACGAAGAAAGTGTTATTGTGTACCATTACAAATATTTACATAACTTTAATCGCGCATTTGCCCAATAGATTTATAGATAGATGGTCGGTGTGGATTTCGCCGTGCTCCTCGTAAATATGTAGATAAGTATTCTCGTAGAAATTTACGTATTGAGATATGGATGCCACACGTTAGCTCACGTACTTTCCGATTCCATTAATAAATAATGGATTGTGTCCATTATTATGGAAATATTGATGATCCCGATCTCGTGCTCACGTGAAGTGCAGTGGGCAACTGGCACTTATGCTTTGATGATTCTAAGTTTGAGGAAACTGGTTAGATTATTGTGATAATTTACCAATAATTGGAATAGAGGCAAGCTTTAATGGAAAGTCTTCGTCTTTTCCAAGGTTGGAACTAACTAGTTAAAAAGTTAGAAGTGAAGTTAAAAAGTTACTAACTTTTAACTTAACTTAACTTAAGTTGATTTTAGAATTCCTTAACTAGTAACTTAACTAGTTACTTTTTTATAAGACAACATGAGCATTAAATTTACCCGACCTTTACATTATCTCTTGTCTGTTTTTATATTTAGTAAAATAAATAGTATAAACGCTAATAAATTCAATAAAATTAGGTTCTATGAGGTTAAAAGGTTATTTTTATAGTAATTGAGATCTGTTTTTTTAAGTAACTTTTTATCTTTTTAACTTTATAAAAATTTAACTTAACTTCTAACTTCGCGATTATTAAAAGGTAACTTTCTATCTTAACTCAAGTTGGTTTGGTTATCGATTAACTTGTAACTTAACTTTTTCTAAAATCGAAAAGTTACCCAACACTGGTCTTTTCTGAGATTGAAAATAGTTTTAAAAATAGTGCTGGTCCTGTCGGAAAGAAGTAAAAATTGGAAATGGAACAAGTAGTAGGGAAGAATCCCGCTTTGTCAATCCTAAAAAACGTTTTGAGTATACAAATGATAGCATTTGTATACTGAAGTATGTCCTTGTGATCCTGCGATGTATAGAGATCTTTCTCAAAAATAAAATTACTTTTCTCAGACGGAAGACAAAATTTATTACTAACAATCGAAAAATGTTAGTTTTTTCCTTTAGTAATGAATAATAATAAAATTAATAAATGTAATACATAATAGTGGTAAAAAAATAAAAAATAAAACATATACAGGGTGTTAGGGGTTTGACTGCCTTTATTTTAACAGACGATAGTATTCACCAAAATAAACAAAAAAACCTTATATAACAGGGGTCCTAAAATCAACCGTTTTCGAGAAAAAAATTAGCAAACTTCTAATTTTAGGGTGTAAAAATTCAGTTTTATTAAAGAATCTAAAATAATTTTGTACATGAAATGACTATAAGATGACCAAAACATTTTTTCTTTAAAGAATAAAAAAATATTTCCAATGAATACAACTCGATAAAGTGGCTATGATGTGGTGTGGCAACACCGCGAATTTATCACACCCGTCGCGAAACATTGACCCCGCACAGCTGTTTACATGTATACGTATCTTGTCTTGTCAGTGTTGCCAAGTTGTGGTGAAATGCCTTGAGAAAATAACTCGACTTTTCTCGAAAACGGTTGGTTTTAGGACCCCCGTTATATAAGGTTTTTTTTGTTTGTTTTGATGAATACTATCACTTGTTAAAATAAAGGCAGTCAAACCCCTAACACCCTGTATATACATATATTGTTAATTATGTTGTATATTGTTAATTATACATATAAGTGCTTTCAATTTATCTAAATTATAAGGTATTCCGATTTTTTTGCAGTTTATTTTTGCCTAATATGTTATTATAATTGCCTAATTGTGCTAGTTTTTCTTGACTAATTGCCTTTTCATTTTGCCTGTTTTACGATTTTATCGTGTCTTATTATCCGCTCTTCAGTGATTATTTATGGCTTTTTCTCCTTTTTATCAACATTTAAAATTTCAGTTTTTTTGCAATTATTTAAACAATGTTATAAATCAATTATTTGTCTTTAGCCAACCTAGAATTAACCGTTTTTCGATAATCTTTCAAAGAAAAATTTGTGAAAACTTCTAATTGGATGTATATTTTAAGACTGTCAAAAAAACTCATTTATTCACAATTTTAACGTTTTATTCATTGTAGTCCAGTAAATGAGGGGAAAAACCTGGATTAAATTCTGATAAAGGATGAAACCGGGGGTACTTGTAGGTCTCAACTGGGTCTTTCGAAATACAGAAAGTTGCCGATTCTCCGGGTACCGCGACATGGTGGAAAATAGCCCTCAAGTTCCAAAAATCCGGTTTCCGTCAATATCTCCTAGACTATGCCATTTAGACAATTTTTGTTTAAACATAAAAGGAAGATCAGTTCATTATCTACAAAAATGGTCCTTATGACTTTTTGCGAAAACTAGACAGTTTTCGAGATAACGGCTCCGAAACGATCCCTGTACTTGTCGCTCCTGCTCTGAATCCAGGAGAGCAAATTTGAGAAATAGAGACATAAGCGGGGTGACAGATTGTCCAATAACTCGAGTAAAAATGGATATTTTTTGATGATTCAAAATTCACGTAGAAGAGAAAACCCATAGCTATAGTATCCTGGGTCTCAGGCCTTATTTTTATTTTTCTTAAATATCGGAAACCCAGGCTAATTTTTTTTCTTCGGTAATTCTCGACTTTTAGAAAATTCATCCATATTTTAATGAATAATAGTAATATAAACGTATAGGTTTTTCCTTAATTTAGTGCTTATTACTGGTCTTCCCGAAACAATTTTTAAATATAACCTGATAACCCATTTAACACCACCATGACGATTGTTATACACAGCTTAAAGCGTATTTACCGTTATCTTGTCTTAATTAGACATTTCTTAATAGGGACGATAGCAAACTGCACCGAAACCCATTACCGGCTTATTGGATTACGATAAGAAAGGGATGGTGCACCGACGATTAAGTCCTGAAACAGGTAGCAAAGGAATCCCATGGGATAAATGTATATTAACACCTTATATAAATAACGTAGTAACAACTAGAGCAAACCATCATTTTAATAAAAAAAACTATGTTTAGAAAAATCGGCTTTTTGAGCGCTTTAAAACGATACCTCATTCGATATAGTTAAGAGTTAATTTGATACTAAATAAATGAGGTTTAATATTTACTGTAAATCGCATCTAAAATGTACTATATTAATTAAGTTAGTAGATGAAATTTGCAAAATATATACACTTCGAAATCGTCTTTATGAGCTCTTCAATTTAATACCTCACTCGGCATATTAGAAATAAATTCTGGATGTTGTATGAGAATATTTCGTTATAAAATAGATTTTATTCATTAAATACCTAAATACTGATTAACAAAAAGGTCAGTTTCTGCAACGCCAGGTAATTGTAAGAAAACAAATAATATCCCATTCAACCAATGTAAAATAAGATTTATAAAAGCCCTGAAATTTGGTACAATAAACCAGTATACGATGTATGCTCAAAACGACAGTGTGTTGTGGTCTTTCTTCACGCCACTCAACCCGACAAACCATAACCTCACGAACTTCAACCCGGACCTGCACGTAACGCCCTCAGGTCCACCCCGGAGAGCACGTCACGCCCTCTCTCCAAACAACTAGAACTTCAAGAACTTCAAGAGATCACGTCACGCCCTGATCTCCGCCTACAAGAACGTCTTCAGCCTTACAACCTGGAGACAAGATTCATCTCCGCAGCCACTCACGAGTTACGAGAGATATCTACATACAGTCCACTCTCTCTAAAGAGACCACTTCATACTTTCGTTCATGGTCAGGTCTAGGTTTAGAGACCTGAAAATAATGTTGACGTTAGCGTCAACAGTAACATATCGTTTAATGAAATTTATTTACAGATACAATAATTAGTATCGACTACATACTAGTACTATAATAAGACAATTTATAAGTTAGTAGAAAATACAAACGGGTATCAGTTTGGTTGCTGGATCAAGTTGGAGTACAAATCCTTCCAGTTTGACCGTAAAGATAAACACTGACATATATATTGAATTAAATAGCCTTGATAAACAGCAAAGACCACGTGGTATCTCGAGTATTTAATAAATTACATTTCGTAACTTAAAACATTAACAAACTTGAGAAGAGACAAATCGATCGTTATCGATACGTAAATGACGTTTCACATCAATATCGACTGTAAATATTTTTAATGTACTGACGTCCCACGAGAAATGCCGCCTATGGATGTAAGGGATATTACAATAGACAAATCTTTTTTAAGATTCTCTGTAAATCAGTAATAAAATAACATGACAATACCAAATTTTGGACCAAAAAACAGTATATTTGACGCAAGTGTATCACTAAAGACAAAAAATGTAACCGCACCAAAATTGGGATAATGTCAATTATTACAAACATTTTTTCAAAAACGAATTCTGCCAGTCCTAAGTCTGGGTACAAGCGGGAAGGAATTTTGTGTCTTTATATAATCTAATTATATTTAAAGAAAAAATTAATTATTTTTTGAAACAACATATTTTATGATAATAATTTATTGTCTTATGTTACTATAATAGTATGCAGTGGATACTAGTTATTGTATCTGTAAATAATTTTAATTAAACGATATGTCTCCCTTTTTTTAAAATAAGTATTTAGGTATTTAATGAATAAAATCTATTTTATAACGGAAGTTCATACAACATCCAGAATTTACTTGTACTATATCGAGTGAGGTATTAAATTGAAGAGCTCATAAAGACGATTTCGAAGGGTGTATATTTTGCAAATTTCATCTACTAACTTAATTAATATAGTACATTTTAGATGCGATTTACAGTAAATATTAAACTTGATTTATTTAGTATAAAATTAACTCTGAACTCTATCGAATGAGGTATCGTTTTAAAGCGCTCAAAAAGCCGATTTTTCTAAACATATTTTTTTTTTATTAAAATGTTGGTTTGCTCTAATTGTTACTACATTTATATAAGGTGTTAATATACATGTATCCGATGGGATTCCTTTGCTACCTGTTTCAGGACTTTATCGTTAGTGCACCATCCCTTTCTTATCGTAATCCTATAAGCCGGTAATGGGTTTCGGTGCAGTTTGCATCCGACGCGGGTGTATCCCATCTCGGCACATTTTATTGCGGTCAATTTTGCGACACCTTGTCGGTCCATTTCTAATATACCCATCTCGGCACAACGGATCGAGCAGGTACACACTACAATAATCTCTCAATAACTCGGCATACATCTAGGGAGATACCTTCTTGATAATACGATATTGCCGAAAATAATGGTACTTGACTGGTGCGCAAAATCCATAATATTTGAAAAACCTAGCATACGCAGCACACCGTATACGAGAGAACGTCATGTGATACGCTCGAAAGTAAGTTGGAAACGCAAGGGGGCAAGGATCATCCTATTGGCATCACCCTATGCCGAGATGGGCACTGTAGAATGGAGTACCTGCCTAGATGTATGCCGAGTCGGGGTATAATTTTATCGTTTACCTGCTTCTTGTGCCGAGATGGGAATCGCCGTCCGACGCTTAATAGGATTCCTTATTCTTTTAATAGAATCCACACAGAAAAAATCTAACTGAGGGATTAAAGCAGGTAGTTTTGACCTGCCTAGCTGAGGCATTATGATGAAATGTATACCACCCGCATATTACGATATGTATAAATTTGGATAATATATGGAAAAATAATAGATTATAACGAGACCGACAGTTTCCAAAATTTAGTCTCGGTCTCGGCGAGACTCTCGGTCAATTGTGTCTCTGAAATTTTTACCACTCTCGTCTCGGTATCGGTCTCGTGCGATACCGAGAGTCTGTCCCGATATCGTGAAGGCCTAAAGGAAAGATGGGTAATGTAACAGGCAAAGTGCGTAAAACCTGAACTGAAGAAGAGGAATGTAAGAATTGTATTTACGGCGAGTGTATTTCAGGAATCCCGATTCGGTAGCGTCCACAAATACATGTATATTCACGCGAGCGATAGGAAATAGTTATTAATGAATATCCATATCTCACCGCTAATGGTGAAATTGTTATTCGACAGCCTTTTTCATTTCAATGACATAATAACTCGAATATAAATTCGACTAAAAAATTGATTTACATAAACATATCCCATCTCCCGCATCGGCATCGATTCTTCAATATTTCACATCGATTTCATGAAAGTATAATTCTTCTTTAATAGCCGATAATTCATTTAACTCGGCTTTAATGACGATTCGAATTCGTCGGGACATCCTCAAACATAAATCCACCGAATTACATAATTTTTCGAAATTTATCGGATCCGTCTCGGTACGTTCGTTAGGTATTTAAATTTTAATAAATCCAGGCATTGTGTTCGGTACACGTTGACAACTCAAGGATGTGGTTTTCGCGCACGTCGGAAGACGTTTTACTTTCTCGAGGAGCGCACCAGTTTTACATCCATCTTCAGGGCCTTGACGATGATTTGCTTTTTCGCTCTACAAGACCCATCTAACGTTCAAATCGACGGCAAAAGATTAATGGTCCAGGGCGACGTTATTGCGTTAACATTGTCTTACAACAAACGTACGCGATAAGGTTCCGTCCCTTAATTACTCACTTAAACATGTTAAAAGTGAAACTCCACGTCGAAACCAATTTAGAGGCGTCAGGGTTTCCTAGTTAAGAGAAATAATTAAAACGTAGCTCGTCGCTACCGCTGCTTAGGAGTTTTCTCGGCCTAATGGCGTTAGGTGTATTTGAGCCCGGAGGAAACGACCTGGGAATGATAATTAAAACGCAATTACCTCGAAGATGTGTTCTCGGCGTTATTTAAAATAAGAAAGTATGCGTGTAACCGTGGCACATATATCGGAACGTTGCGAAACCCCAATTTTGCCATCTTTCACACCCGATGAGACACATAAATATCCATATCGTTCCGACAGGAGACCGTTTTCGGTCCACGTTTGATTTACTGAGGCCCCCGTAATGCAAATTAGACCCGATAAACACACGCCACGGTCTATCATTAACGACGGGTTACATAAAGCACACAACTGCAATTTTTTAACGACTTTCTACGCGAGAGAGAGAAAGAGAGAATATCTTCGCTTCTGGCCACATGAGCCCGTGATAAATCGAAGACAGTTTAGAAACCCGTAATCGATCAGGGATTTTACGCTGACGCGCGAAAATGGCTCGTGGTTTATGGTGTCGGAGCGAGAGAGGGAAATGGAAATGCAAAAGTTCGCAACGCCCCCCGAGGAGCGGACAAAGAGAATGTGATGCCACACTGAAATCGGTTGACTGGATAATAAAGTTACGAAACACTTCCAAAATTTTACCAAAGTATAAGGTTTTGTATTAAACCCCGATTTTTAATGTTGCGGACTTTTTACAATCGACACATCAAATAACTCCGCCTTGTAGACGGCCGATGCGGAGTGCGACATTGCCGGTATAATTTTTTCGTCGGATGCAAACTGCACCGAAACCCATTACCGGCTTATAGGATTACGACAAGAAAGGGATGGTGCACCAACGATAAAGTCATGAAACAGGTAGCAAAGGAATCCCGTCGGATACGTATATATTAACACCTTATATAAATGTAGTAACAACTAGAGCAAACCAACATTGTAATAAAAAAAAATATGTTTAGAAAAATCGGCTTTTTGAGCGTTTTAAAACGATATCTCATTCTATAGAGTTCAGAGTTAATTTGATACTAAATAAATCAAGTTTAATATTTACTGTAAATCTCATCTAAAATGTACTATATTAATTAAGTTAGTGGATGAAATTTGCAAAATATACACCCTTCGAAATCGTCTTTATGAGCTCTTCAATTTAATACCTCACTCGATATAGTAGAATTAAATTCTGGATGTTGTATGAACTTTCGTTATAAAATAGATTTTATTCATTAAATACCTAAATACTTTTTCTAAAGAAAGGGAGACATATCGTTTAATTAAATTTATTTACATATACAATAACTAGTATCCACTGCATACTATTATAGTAACATAAGATTCATAAAATATGTTGTTTAAAAAAAATAATTTATTTTTTCTTAAAATATTTTTTTAAATATACTCAGATTATATAAAGACACAAAATTCCTTCCAGCTTGTACACAGACTTAGGACTGGCAGAATTCGTTTTTGAAAAAATGTTTGTAATAATTGACATTATCCCAATTTTGGTGCGGTTACATTTTTGTCTTTAGTGATACACTTGCGTCAAATATACTGTCTTTTGATCCAAAATTTGGTATTGTCATGTTATTTTATTATTCATTTACAGAGAATCTTAAAAAAGATTTGTCTATTGTAATATCCCTTACATCCAAAGGCTGCATTTCTCGTGGGACGTCAGTACATTAAAAATATTTACAGTCGATATTGATGTGAAACGTCATTTACGTATCGATAACGATCGATTTGTCTCTTCTCAAGTTTGTTAATTTTTTAAGTTACGAAATGTAATTTATTAAATACTCGAGATACCACGTGGCCTTTGCTGTTTATCAAGGCTATTTAATTCAATATATATGTCAGTGTTTATCTTTACGGTCAAACTGGAAGGATTTGTACTCCAACTGATCCAGCAACCAAACTGATGGGTGGTGGTCAATTCCGCCCCGCGGTCAGTTTACCCTACGACAGGTAGACTGAATCCCAAAAAGGTCACAGGATGATTGCGCCCTAACGAGGGATTAAGACTTCTTGGGAATAGGACTGGGGAAGTATTCATTTACCGAAATCAATCAAAAACACTACTTATCAAAACCGAAATAATTATATAAAATATTTAATATCATTTATTGAAAATAAGGCAGTTAATAAGTTTCATTTTGTGAAAAGCATATGTTATGTGTATAATAAATAAGCTTAAAAAATATGGTTTCTTGTTTTGGGTAACAAATTATAAACTATTATGAGTGGTATTAGGGGGAATCCGGTATCAATTACCCGTAAGAAAAATTAGTTATCTACAGGTGGATACCGGCTCAGGTAGTGGGGCGCAATCGTCCTATGGCGTTGGGATAACCCGGGCGCAATCGTCCGGTAGGTTTAGCGTAACTGGAGAATTTTTCTGACCGCCAGGCGCAATCGTCCTCCGCCCAAACTGATACCCGTTTGTATTTTCTACTAACTTATAAATTGTCTTATTATATTACTAGTATGTAGTCGATACTAATTATTGTATCTGTAAATAAATTTCATTAAACGATATGTTACTGTTGACGCTAACGTCAACATTATTTTCAGGTCTCTAAACCTAGACCTGACCATGAACGAAAGTATGAAGTGGTCTCTTTAGAGAGAGTGGACTGTATGTAGATATCTCTCGTAACTCGTGGGTGGCTGCGGAGATGAATCTTGTCTCCAGGTTGTAAGGCTGAAGCCGTTCTTGTAGGCGGAGATCAGGGCGTGACGTGATCTCTTGAAGTTCTTGAAGTTCTAGTTGTTTGGAGAGAGGGCGTGACGTGCTCTCCGGGGATGAAGTTCTAGTAGTTTGGAGGGAGGGCGTGACGTGCTCTCCGGGGTGGACCTGAGGGCGTAACGTGCAGGTCCGGGTTGAAGTTCGTGAGGTTATGGTTTGTCGGGTTGAGTGACGTGAAGAAAGATCACCACACACTGTCGTTTTGAGCATACATCGTATACTGGTTTATTGTACCAAATTTCAGGGCTTTTATACATCTTATTTTACATTGGTTAATTGGTTAAATGGGATATTATTTGTTTTTTTACAATGACCTGGCGTTGCAGAAACTGACCTTTTTGTTAATCAGTATTTAGGTATTTAATGAATAAAATCTATTTTATAACGAAATATTCTCATACACCATCCAGAATTTATTTCTAATATGTCGAGTGAGGTATTAAATTGAAGAGCTCATAAAGACGATTTCGAAGGGTGTATATTTTGCAAATTTCATCTACTAACTTAATTAATATAGTACATTTTAGATGCGATTTACAGTAAATATTAAACCTGATTTATTTAGTATCAAAATAACTCTGAACTCTATCGAATGAGGTATCGTTTTAAAGCGCTCAAAAAGCCGATTTTTCTAAACATATTGTTTTTTTATTAAAATGATGGTTTACTCTAGTTGTTACTACATTATTTATATAGGGTGTTAATATACATTTATCCCATGGGATTCCTTTGCTACCTGTTTCAGGACTTAATCGTCGGTGCACCGTCCCTTTCTTATCGTAATCCAATAAGCCGGTAATGGGTTTCGGTGCAGTTTGCTATCGTCCAATTTTTTGACGTTAATCATTTGGTAGTTTCTTCCCCAAATGAATACATAAAACCGCCCCTCTCTATACCTGAGGCTATTTTTACCTTTATACACCGGACCGCTTTTATCGGCCCATTCTCTTATGCATCTTATTTAGAGATGTGAGTACATTTGTTAATATCACTCGGATTACGACGATCATATGATACTACCTAACCAATAGCCGAAGAAAGGGGTGGCAACAATATCGGCATCTCTCTCTTTTTGACGGGTTGTAAAAGTCCACAACATTAAATATCAGGATATAGCTCTATGTAGATTTTTCACATTAATTCATAACCAGATGGGAGTAGTCAAATGTTGTAGGCTTTGATTAGTGGATCATGCCTATATAGTTTTAAACATTCAAAAAGTGTGCATTAACAAATGGGATGGGTCCAAAGTTAGCAAAAACAAGTTATTTGATTCTACAAGCCAAAGTATGCATTTTGGCGAGAAAAGTTTCAAATATAAGTTGTAGAGAAATTAAAACCCTACAATCTGATATGCAACACAATTAATTTTGTTAAATATTTATTGTGAAAATGTCAAAAAACCACTAAAAATGGTCATTTTTTGCATATTGATTATTCATTGCAAAAATAATATGATTTAGGTTTTTGCTACTTTAAAAGCTAGTTTTTAAAATTCCAAACCTAAACAGCTTTTATAAAAGTCAATTGGTGAACTTGTTGCTGAGATATTGCTATTTGTTTATACCAAGACGCATAATGTTTATTGCTGTTACGTCTTTTTGGATAAACATTTCGAGGTGCACAAAGGCTTATTCTCTTCATCAATAACTCTATCAATTGCCTTTTCATAGTCTATAAAGCATAAACATACCGTTTTTTGATGGTCATAGCAGTTCTGTATTAAGACTTGTGTTGCAACTAGTGCCTCTCTTGCGCCCAGCCCCTGTCTGAAACCAAACTGCGAGTCGCTTATGGCGTTATCACATTTGTTGTATATTCGTTGATGTATTATTCTCAGGAATATTATTAGGGAATGTCTCATGAGACTGATAAGTCTATGTTCTTCGCATTTCCTTGCACTTGCTTTCTTTGGCACAGGAATAAAAGTTGAAGATAACCACTGTTCCGGGTATTGTCCAGTGTCATATATTTGGTTGAATAACTTGTGGAGTACTGCAATCCCTCTCTCGTCTAAAAGTTTAAGTATTTCTGAAGGTATTTCATCTGGTCCAGCTGTCTTATTATTTTTAGAGATTTGTATAGCCTTTCTTATTTCGTCTTTAGTAATGGAGGTTCTTTAGTCGATCTGGTGTCGTGAGAGATTTTCTACATAATCCTCCCATATATTGCATTTTTCGGTATTCCTTAGAACTAACTGGTTATTTCCATTGACTAATATGCCTAAGCTATGGTTTTTAAATATTCCAGCTGTTTCCTTTAGTCTTTTATGAAGGTTAAAATTATCATGTTTGTGTTGTAGCTGTTCTATTTCGCTACATTCTCTCTTAAGCCATTCATTTTTTGCTATCCTGATTTCTGCTCTTATTCGTTTTTGCAGATGTCAAACATTACTCAACTTATCTTAAACATCTCTATTTCTCAAATAAAGCTTACGTTGCATCACTCATCTCAGACGCTATTTCTCGAAATTCCTTTAGCATTGCTCAGCTTAGAGGCTACCTTTGGAAATTCAACAATAGCAGTATGTCTAGCATTACTCAGTACAAAATATGTTTCTGAAATGTAGCTTGTCTAGCATTGCTCAGATCAGGGGCTACTTCACAAAATTCAATGGCAGTAGCATGTCTAGCACTGTTCAACTCTTCTACCATTTCTCAAACCTAGCTTGTCTAGAATTTCTCAGCACAGAGGCCATTCCTCGAAATCCAACAGTGGTAGCAGTTTAGCACTGCTCAACTCAAAATATATTTCTCTAGTATTGCTCAGATCAGGGGCTATTTCACAAAATTCAATGGCAGTCGCATGTGTAGCACTGTTAAGTGCTATACTATTTCTCAAACATACTTGTCTAGCATCGTTCAGCACAAACATAGCTTGTCTGGCATTTCTCAGCTTAGGGGCTGATGTTTAAAATCCAATAATACCAGTATGTCCAGCATTGTTCAACTCAAAAGCTATCTCAAACACAGCTCTAGTGTCTAGTGTCCAGCATTGCTCAGCTTAGAGGTTTCTCGAAATCTAACAGTGGTGGTAATGTAGCACTGCTCAACTTAGAGGATATGTCTCAAATATAGCATATCTGGCATTGCTCTAATAGCTATCCGAATTTGTAAGTCAGAAATTTGTACAAGTTATGAAAAAGGCTGCAGGTCTATTTGTTTATAAAAAAAAATCACCCCCTTCTTTAAAGGGATAAATAAGGGATTGACAATTCTTTTTATCATATTTTCTTAACGGGATATTAAAATTTGGTTATTTATGAAGAGAATAAGTCTTTGTGCACCTCGAAATGTTTATCCGAAAAGACGTAACAGCAATGAACATTATGCGTCTTGGGATAAACAAATAGCAATATCTCAGCAACAAATTCACCAATTAACTTTTATAAAAGCTGTTTAGGTTTGGAATTTTAAAAGCTAGCTTTTTAAGTGGTAAAAACTTAAATCATTATTTTTGCAATAAATAATCAATATGCAAAAAATGACCATTTTCATGGTTTTTTTGGCATTTTTGCAATATTTATTTAACAAAATTAATCGTGTTGCATATCAGATTGTAGGGTTTTAATTTCTCTACAACTTGTATTTGAAACTTTTCTCGTCAAAATGCATACTTTGTCTTGTAGAATCAAAAAACTTGTTTTTGCTAAGTTTGGACCCCTCCCATTTGTTAATGCACACTTTTTGAATGTTTAAAACTATATAGGCATGCTCCACTAATCAGATCCTACAACATTTGACCACTCCCATCCCGGTTATGAATTAATATCGTAAAACGTTAAAAAATGACTACGTTGACTGGATTACTATTTAACTTACCACGTTTACTAGCCCGTAGTCCAGTAAACCAAGGGGCAAACCTTTCAATAATTAGTTACCATTTTATATTTGTTATTTAGTGGGTGGCATTTGGCACCCCCTTTAGAATGACACAAAGTTTGCGTAAAAATATTGTGTGACAAACAGTGTGGTCTCGTGCGATACCGATACCGAGACCGAGAGTTTGTCTCGATATCGTCAAGGCCTAGATGTATCGATTCTTTTAAAACCGCGCTCGATTTAACAAAATAACATTCTCTTCATGTTAGCCACAATTTCGGTAAGAGATCACGACGTTCCAAACATTTTTTCCGCATTCGGAGAGTCCTGGTCTTTGAAGGTAATTGTTTGATTGTGATTGCACTCCCTATCTAGTTTTAGATCTCGGCTTCGAAACGAAACATTATTTCAATATAAAGTGCTTTGTTGTGTTCAGATAAACAAGGAGCGTACATAAATCACATTTGAAATATTAAGTTGCGATCGTCGACGCTTTCTTTTAAATAACAACACAATGACGACACTCGTTTATTTCGATACCGATTCATGTAAATTGTTATAGATATTCGTCATAAGAGTAGTTAATTATTCCCTAGACCTTAAAAGGCTTCGTATGTACTACAAGTACCCAACATGTGTAACAATCATGGTATATAAATGTACACATCAACATTAATTATAATCGTTTGAATTAATGATGAAATAAATCGTCAGTATGATTAATAGCATCATGTAACGCTAAACCAGATTATAAGGTAATGATTCTTTGCTTTACACATTTTAATGCTGATATATTGATATGCCTTACAGCTGTAGACAAAGAAGAGCGTTCGAATTTAACTTTAAATTCCAATTAAACATACAAAGTAATAGGTAGTTTTAATGGCATGCTAAATACATAATTAAATTACGTTAAGTTACCTCGAGATGTCTTCTATGCGTTCAATTATCTAAATAATTAAATCAAAAAAGTGTAGACAGTACTGTTAAAGTGATACAGTTAAAGAACAATTAACTTATGAAGATTCTATAATAAGATTCAGGAGTGTGGACTATGGGTTTTCCAATTAAGGATGCAAAGAATATGGAGTCGATCAACTTCAGTTCATTTCACTTTGTTAAAAATTGATAATGTAACGTTTATTTTCTAAGTTATTTACACTAATACTAAACTAATTAATTTATATAACACACTTAACTATTTCCTAACATTAATTTATATCACTCTTAATTACTAATTTATTTATACGCTCTCGCTTTCGCTATTTCGCTTGTTTACTATTTACTCTAGCGGCTTCACGTCTAATAATAATCTCCTTCGTCCGCAGCGTTCACTTTTATAGCCTTTTAATGTATTCCCGAATTTACTAGTATTTGCTCGATAATTCCACAAAGCACTCGATCTATCTCAATAATAATGTTTACGTAGAAAATGTCCAGAAGGTCATAAATCACCATTCCTTAAATAATAATCCGGGAACGCTCGGCACGGCTTTTAGTGCTCGCTGCTGCGCTTAATAAGCATAGCAGCGTTCCTTCGAGGAAAGCCGCCGAGGTCCGACAGGGGTAAACACATTTCGCTCTGCTGTTTACATTTCGCGTTACAATAACTTTTAGAAAGGTTTTTAATCTTTTTAAAGGTCCAGAAAGCCGCCGAGGTCCGACAGGGGTAAACACATTTCGCTCTGCTGTTTACATTTCGCGTTACAATAACTTTTAGAAAGGTTTTTAATCTTTTTAAAGGTCCAGAAAGCCGCCGAGGTCCGACAGGGGTAAACACATTTCGCTCTGCTGTTTACATTTCGCGTTACAATAACTTTTAGAAAGGTTTTTAATCTTTTTAAAGGTCCAGATTTGATTTATTTAATATAGAAAACTGAAAGAACGTTACAAGTTTTCCAAATTAAGAAGCTTTTTAAAAGTTTTTGACAGTTTTAGGACAAATTGTTTTGTCAAAATTCACTTGCCCCTATGAACTTTTACTTTTTGGAATAAAAATATCTTGAAAATATTAATAAATACAATGTTTTCCAGGGAAAACGGTAAAATTTTCTGGAGAATCCATATTTTCAGGAATGTACACTGTGGGTTTTCGAGATGGTTTCTGAATTTAAGAAGGTGAAAATTTTAATTTTTATAAAAAGCTATGAGTTTTCCAAATTAAGAAGGAAAGTATGCAGTCCACTTCAGAACATTTTAAAACTTAACATTTTTAGAAAATTTTAATACAAACTTAATTTTTGAAAATTCCATTGCTTCTATGTATCTCAGTTATAAGGTTCTTTGAATAAAAATACCTTGAAGAATATAAAAGTTCTCATTCAATGGAACAAGGATATGTATTTAGAAGATTTCAAACTGGATAACAGATTATGGAACAAATTGAAGTTTCGATTAACTTCTCGACATTCCATACTTTCAGGAGTTTTCAGGAATTTTCAGTACTGAGGATTTTTTCAGATTGTTTTCACATGAAAGGAGTAAAAGATAAAATCAGTTTACTTGAGGACATTTCAAACTTTATGAAGGCTTTAGAAACAATTTTAGTTTTTGAAAAATTCTGTAGCAAAGTTCAATGAGAGACGGCCAAAAATTTGCAATGACCAAAGAGTATATTGACACCTTTTTAATGGTTTCTAGAAGAAAATATTATAAACAGATGATATATACATAAGACTAACGATATCGATACATGATATTATGATTTATTCAATACTTCCCCTCGATGAGTTGGCTTAGGGAATTAAACTGCCACCTTCTGCAGGCCCCAAAAGAGAGACACAATGTTCATGGTTCAATTTTGTGAGCGCCTTGGTGAGGACATCGGCCGGCATTTCTTTGGACGCTACGTGTCCCAGATTAACTGTTCCGCACCCGCATGGCGAACAGCGATATGCTTGGTTCGCACGTGGAAGACTGGATTTGAGGCGAGTTTCTCGGCTCCGACGTTGTCGTTCCATAGCTTCACAGAACCCACGGAGACGCCAAGTTCACGTAGTAGACGTCGAATGTATAAGGCTTCCTTTGTAGACTCACCGAGGGCCATGTACTCGGCCTCAGTGGACGATAGGGCTACGGTCCTTTGCTTTCTTGAGTCCCACGAGATGCACCCGCTGCGCATCTTGAAAGCGTACCCAGTGAAAGATCTTCGATCGTCAATGGATCCAGCCCAATCTGCATCCACAAATCCTTCGGGAACTCCCTCCTTGCTCTTGAAAGTGATTGCCAAATCTGCGGTGTCCTTCAAGTAGCGTAGAGCCCTTTTCGCTGTACTCCAATGAACCTTACGAAGCAGTCGTTGAATTGCCCCAATACGCTGGCAGCGTGAGCCACATCGGGACGAGTAGCTACAGCCAGATAGAGTAGACAACCTACCAGCTCGCGGTACGGTGGTTTTGGTCCATCTTTCGAATTCCAAGGTTCGAACTTCATCAGTTTTGTCCCAACGTCGAGGGTGGTTGAGACAGTTCTGCAATCTTTCATACTGAAACGATCCAGCAGCTCATTCACGTACGCGACGTTGCGTAGATACTGCTCGTTCAGATGCCCTAGACGAATGTGCCAGTATTCCAACGAGTTCTCTTCAGGTGGCTTCTTGGGACATTCGACCATGTCGACGATCTTGCACTCATCGACGTTAGCGCACTTCAAGTAGTAGAGTCCATTGGCACCACGCTCAGCCGCCATCACCACGTTTCCATCTGCGTCAACAGCCTCAGCTTTCTCTTTAATGAAGACAACGGTGTAACCTTTATCCGTGATCCTTCCAACAGAAATAAGATTCGAGCGAAGATCTGGAACGTACAAGGTGTTCGTGAAATGTATAAAAGTCTCACGTCCTTTGATATCGCATTTTAGTGTAGCGACACCACGACCCTGTACATTTGTGCGTGCACCACTGCTAGCCAGGTTCAAACCTCCACTGTCCACGCACCACGAATCCGAACCGCTGTATTCACCAACACGATAAGCGCCGTTTCCAATGATCTTCGCCTCAGCATATAGACTCACGTCGTTTGCGAAGTGCGATGATTGTTTCTTGACCTTCTTTGGCGTTGGGCACTGCTTGGAGTAATGACCATAACCTTGGCATGTGAAGCACTTCGTCTTCGCTTCATGTCCATCATGGTTATTCTTCTCAGCAGAATTCTCGCTTGTTTTCTTTATTCTCTGTTTCTTAAAAGGCTTCTTCTGAACTATCATTGCGCTCTGACTTTCCTGCTTCTTGCCGTCTTTGCGTGCTTCAAACTGCTCCTGAATCTTCACTCGTAGCACCTTAGGTTTAGGAAGATCATCTCCGGACGCGATTGCACATCGAAAATTTTCGTAGCTGTTAGGAAGAGCACGTAGCATGACAACTATCAACAAATCGTCGTTAACCTCGATATCCAACTCACCGAGTCTATCCACGATGTCCAAAAATTTTTGAGTGCTGTCTCGAGCATCATCATCCTCCTTTATTTTGTGCGAGATCAGTTGATTCAGGAGCGCGACTTTTCGAATCGGACCCTTAGACTGATAAATACCTTCCAACTTCGTCCATATTTCACGCGCTGTTCCGCATCCTCTGACCTGCTTGATTACGGAAGAGCTGATTGCCAGAATTATGTCGGACTGGGCCTTCAGATCTCCGTCGGTCCAATTCTTCAAATTTTGGGTCGCTAGTGCAACCGGCGCCGGTCGTCGCCGGTTCAGGTCGAATGCGTGATCCGTCAGCATACCCCAAGCATCGTTCTTGATCAATACCGCTCTTATGTGGATTTTCCAGGTCTCATAGTTGTCCTTCGTCAACTGCTCGAAACGTCCAGTGGCCGAATTCATCTTGAATTAACGCGTCCAACTGACACACACTTTTCCGACTCGGATTTTCACCGCAAGCCGCGAAACTATATCTTCTCTGGCCCTGGGCCCATAACCTGTAGCAAAGTTCAATGAGAGACGGCCAAAAACTTGCAATGACCAAAGAGTATATTGACACCTTTTTAATGGTTTCTAGAAGAAAATATTATAAACAGATGACAGTCGATACATAACACTAACGATATCTATATATTTATTCAATAAATTCAGCTTTGATTTCTTGGATAAAAAGTACTCAAAGAAAGTTATAAGTTTTCCAACGCGTTAATATTCTTTGAGCGGTCACCGTGAGTACCCCCAGCCGAGAATCGTTAAACCCATCGGTAAATATCGACTCCAACGACGAAAAGCGTAATTAAATTCCATTATCCAATCGGTGTCCAATTAAAATCCAATTAAGAGGCTATAAATATAGTTCGGAGTTGCGGTGGCGGCGAGATCATCGGCAGCTCGTCGAACGGTATCATTTGTGGCCGGTTGTAAAACATTTTGTGCAACGATAATTAACAGTAGAGCGTAACTAGATATAATTACACAAATAGGTGAACTGTTAAATTCTAGACCGGCCTAAAAGGATCGTGTAAGCGCGGACCTTGAAAGAGTGAGGATCGCTTGCGAAAGATAATGGGAAAACACGCGAAACTGTACTTCTCCGTACGTATTGGCTATGTCGTAAAATGCAGGAGAACAAGGAACTAACAACAGAAATTTTCTCATTGCACATGTAGACCTGATATATATATATATATTACCATTATTACATAATTATTGTATTATAGATATAATAATATATGCATAAATATTACATTATTTGTTATAAATACCATTCTGTACCTTAGGAATGTTAAATCCAAAAGTGTCATTAAGTTTTCGAGAACGTGGTAACTTGTCCAATTTTTGGTTTTTCGACTATAACTCAAAAACTATGAATTTTTAAGGTTTTTTGTGAAGGACATTTATTACATTTGTTATTATATACTGGATTCTGCTATAACCTATTGTAACGATTATTTCTAATTTATTTACACTGTCCTAATTATACACTCTACACACTAATTAATGAATTTAGACTATTACTGAACTAATTAATTTACATAACACACTTAACTTTAATTTATTTGTACAATTCGCTTGTCCGTTTTTCGCCTTATTTATTCACTAGCGGCTTCACGTCTAATCTAATCTCTCCGACCGCAAGCCCGTCATTATATACATATCTCAATTTTAATCGGGAACCTTTTGGTGTATTCCTTCCTAATAATGTTTGTTCTAGAAACACCCAGAAGGTAATAAATCATTCTTTAGAAACTGTCTTTTTTTATAGGATTCAATTAGCGGAGGCCTTCCTGTGAGGCAGGCCGCCGCGCCGTCCGATAAGCAGAAGGATTACGCTGTTTTACATTTCGCGTTACAATATGAAATGTATTGATACGAATATTGTTGAAGGTTTAGTTTTTTAATTTCTAATTTCATTTTCATAATGACAAATTGGCATATAAATATATGTATCTATGACTCTCCCAGATTGTTCAGAAAAATACGATAATCCTAAATTTCACTTTCTGAAAAATGGGGATGAAAAATGGGAAAATCTAATATATTTAACTGGCTCTATTAAAAAATCCACATCCTTTTGTTATGAACTAATGTTCCAGTCAATATTCTAGAAAACAAACCAATAACAAGTAAACTGGTCCATCAATCTGATTGCTTCACGTTTCAGGATCTATATAGTTCAGTACAATTCACAAAACTTTTTGTTCGGGAACCTAATATTCTTGTAAATTCTCCAGTTACTAAATATAACTTAATTTGGATCATTACAACTTTTATATATATTATGAATTTATTAGTAAAAAAAAGTAAATCAAAAAAGGTGGTGTTTCTTATCAATTTTACATATTGTAGAATATACTATAACGTTTATTTTAATTTATTTACACTGTTCTTACTTATACACTACACACTACTTAATTTATCTTAACTATTTCCTAACTACCTAATTTATATCACACTCTTAATTATTAATTTATTTATACGCTCTCGCTTGTCCGTTTTTCGCACTGTTTACTCTTTCGCGGCTTCACGTCTAATCTAATCTCCTTCGTCCGCAGCGTTCACTTTTATAGCCCTCCATAATGTATTCGAGAAGCTACTAGTGTCCTTGCTCGATAATTATTTCCCCTAATTATGCTTTTCTCGAAACGCCCAGAAGGTAATAAATCACTCTTCCTTTACTAAGATGTTGTCGAGATGTTCGGGACGGTTTTTATTGCTCACTTAAGCGTAGCGGCGTTCCTTTGAGGTAAGCCGTCGTCTGATAAGCGTAAACACGTGGCGCGCTGCTGTTTACATTTCGCGTTAGAATATTATATACCTATGAACTATTACATTGACATTGCTTTTAATAAAACTGCTGTTATCGACCTGAGTTGTCACATCTTCTAATCGGTTGCCTTTTTTTAATTAAAGCAGTATTACAACTTAATTTAAGCATTTAATCTCTTTGAAAATAATGATCTAGAAGATAAGTTATCCAAGTTTTTGAAATTTTTTTTTTTTTTTTTTTTCGTTAAGGCTTATAATAAGTAAATTGCTTGTTTCAATCTTTAGGAAAGACTTGAAACACTCGTGTTTCAATTCGCCAAAAACATGTAATTAAAAAAAAATTAAAAATGAAATTAATTAAAATTAAATTATATTAAATTAAAAAAGATTGAAAATCATCTTTAAATTTTATATAAGAAATTTAATTCATACTTTTTCTTCTAGATCGGTGTATTAAAACATAATATAAGTTTATAGATATGCTACAAGTGAATTATTTAACTGAATTTTATTAAAATAGCGTTTTTATAGTTATTCATCTTTTCCTATTAAACAAAATTCGGTCAAGTCTTTTACCACAAAAATATTAGTTATTAGTGTTAGAAGCGCAAATCTTGGACATAGCAAAAATGCGTTAATGAGTCCGATATTCAATGCGGACGCTGCCAGCAGAATCAGCAAAAGTATAATTTGAACGCGACAAGCGACAAGAGGAAACATCCAGGAGACGAAGATTCAATTAAACCCCAATCTCGATAGGTTTCCTGCACGAGGGCGGAAACGGAGTGGAAAACAGGAAGACAGACGATTTCCGCTTTTTTCCCGACGATTTTTAAGATTTTCTTTCGGGACGTCGCAATGCGCACGTAACGTTACGTATTTCAGCCCGATGAAAGTTCGAGTTCCCACTGCACCAACAAGGTTACCTCGTGGTATGAACGTTAATTCGAGCTGTAAATAATGTTTAAATTGCTTAGAAATTATTTCATTATTCTAAATGGTTATAGAGATCATGCAGATCGTCGTCGCACAGAGCTATTTATTTCACAACGTCGAAAACGTACATGTTTACTCAGACGACGACTCGGACACTTACTTTCATTGCGTAAGAGGGATTCTCTCGAAGCTACGAAAATTTTAGTAGGCTATTAACTGTGTCGTTGAATGAGGAACTATGGAACAAATGTAAGAGAATTTTTGAAAATGGAATTTTGTAGCCCAGCCGGGATTCAAAATTCAAAAAACTACGTCAAAATTCCGGCTGGGCTACACAATTCCATTTTCAAAAATTCTCTTACATTTGTTTCATATACACCTTTACCATGAATTAATTTCGAGAACATGTTCCATGAATGAGGAAATAATTTGCAACAGTAATTTTATTATTGCGCATGTTAAAATGTACCTTAAAAATATTTTTAAAAAAATCTAAAAGTGGCATTAAATTTCGCCATGTGTTTACGAGAACATGGTAAGTTTATCCACTTTTTGATTTTTCGACTATCACTCAAATACCGTCCATTTTTAGGGTATTTTGTGTAGAACATTTTTTGTGAGGAATTAAATTTCCTATCAAAATGGTGATTTTTAAACTAAAAACTCATTTTTTCAAGAAAGTACATCCAAAAAACCACTGCAAAAAGACGAAAATGGAAACCTTCATTTTTTTTTATTTTGGTCTGTAGATAACTTTTTTATGAGTTAATTTAGGTGGAAGTGATGCTCCACAAAAAATAAGGCTGGTTAAATTTCAAATAATACCACCTCTGATAAAACCTTTTTCGAGAAAAATTGACCGAGGTATAGCCATTTAAAATTTGCTGTTTTTAAACTTTTTTTGACGTCATTTTATTGTATAATTTTTTTCTATCCAATAAATTAATTATATTTTATTCATTTAATTAATGCGTCAAATAAGCTTACAAGAAATTTGGGCCGCCGCTTAAGACAGGTAGGTAGGAAGTGTATGGGTAGGAACGGTCAGCAAGAATTTCCCTTGCCCTTTTAGATGGGATTTCCCGTAATTTGCGTATTCTCTTGCCCTTACCCATTTTTCTTGACCTTTAATATTTCCGTGATAAAGATGGGATTTCCCGTAAATTTTCCTTGCCCTCTTGCACCTACCCTTTCCTAATTCAACCACCAATGCGCCAGGATTAAATTTCTTCATCGCCCAAAATATCTGTACAGTAAAACCACCATTTCGTCGTCCATCAATAAAACCATCGTCCCCACCTTGCCGCAGCCCAAAAATAGATTATGCCCATAGGTCAATTAGGAATTATAAAAATAAAATGTATGTTAGAAAATTAAATCCTCAAAAAGGTATATTTATACATTTAATTTGTTGTAGCAAAATCCATGCAAATATCAAAATTTGAATCAAGCATTAATGTTATTTCCATTATATAACTAAAAATGATCAATTTATTTGATATGAAATATATACACAAGAAAGATTTTAAAATAAAATTCGAAAAAAGCAAATTGTAAATGGCTGTATCCCAGTGCATTTTTACTAAAAAAGGTGTAGCCAAAGGCCATTTTGTTATAATTTTAACCAGTTTTTTTTTGGAAAGTATTATATACACCTAAATCCACGTAAAAAAATTACATACAAAAATATAAATCAAAATTTTCAAAAAGCAAAAACCACGCAAATACCAACATGTGGACCAAACATACATATTATTTCCATTATATAACTAAAAATGATCAATGTATTTCATCTGAAATATTAGGATTAGAAAAAAAATAACGAAAAAAGTAGAAACATTAACATTTGAAAGCAGCAAATTTTAAATCATGAAACAAAATTTTAATCCTACATATTATAAATTTATTGCATGTAGATATTTATACAAGATAAAATGTCAATAACACAAATGTGAGAAAAATCGAAAATTGCACATTTTATATTTATTTATATTTTCTTGAAAAATGTATTACCAAGATCTAAGATCTCTTTTGTTAAAAATTTAACCAGCTTTCTTTTTTTGTGAAACATAACCTTTACGAATCTTCCACATCATTTTAAGGGCTCGCTGAGCCCTTTGTTCGAATGCACATGCATCATACAATTTTTTCAGAGCGTCATCTGCCTCTTATTTGCCATTTACGGTAAGCTTCTGAAGTTGTCATTTTTCTCAATTCGACCGCACTCCATCTTTGCCTTCGTCCATCGATAGAAATTTCACTCTTCCGTCCCAGGAGCGTTTCCATACTTTATTTAATAAATTCGAAATTACAAAGCCGGTATATTCGCCGGTTATTAATTTTTCTGTCAATCCCGTTCGATGTGATTTATCGACGATGGTAAATTATTTACGAGTACAGTTTAGTTACCATTAATGTAATCATGTCCTTTTTTTTTCTCTACATTACGTTATGAAGTATGTATTGGAAATCGTCGAATAGTTACGAGAGTAACGCTCTCCAAGGACCCACTATGACGTGAATTGCTTGTATTACAATTGATTTATTCAAATTAGACGTAATAAAATCAAAACTGGCCTGATTGGACGATTTATAACATTTTGTTTAAGCGTGACGGGATAATAATGTGAGTGGCGCAACAAATTTAAGTAACAAGTTTGATGTAGAATTGGGTTATGAGAATTGTTGTGGGTTTGCGTGGTTGATGAGTAAAACTTTTCATAACAAATTTTTATCTAGTGATAATGGATATTTTCACTATATTGTCACACGCCTGAGGACCTAGGGTCCAAAGGGAGTGCTCTGGTTGGGGGTGTAGCTAGGTAGAAGCTAAAAAGAAAGCATGGTAACACATAACAATATTTATTTGGACACTAAATATAGGGGAGAGAACATCGTACAAAATTAAGGCAAATGAGCAAATGATAAGAAATGAGAAAAAGGTCAAAAGGGAGGTGGTTGCTTACTTCAGAGTGACGAAGGGCAGCAGGTGCGAGGCTCCTCCAATTAGTGGCATGCCGAAAAGGACGGGCTCTCAGACGGGCAGCGTGACGTGATTCTAGGTGACAGACTGACTCCCTGATCGTTATGATTCCGCTGTATAAATATGTGCGGGATGTTAGTAAACGTGATGTCGTACCTGTCCGAGAGTCGTATCGTCTTTCGGTTTAAGGTCGCCTCGGTGCTGAATAAGCTTAGACGGCGACCTATTTTCGCTAATTGGGGGCGCATCGCGACAATATTTACAATATTTTCCGATATGGCAGTTTTAGCATGGACTTATATGTAACATTTTCTACAGAAAGGTGACATTTTATAGTGACGGAGGGATGCCCAGAAACAAGTTGGAGTCTCCAGTGATTATCCCTTTACAACATTTGCACTAGTGATTAGCGTTAAGTGCTTGGGTTTTTCCAGTTTAAACCCATTACCTATTAAGGATACTCCATTACCATTACCATTTCTTAAGACGATAACATTTCTAAAGACAATACAACAGTAAAGGAAGAAAATTTTCATTACAAGTCATTTTAAAATTGTAATTTGCCAAGCAAATATATAATTATAATTTTGAGTGAAAATGCAATGAGCATTTTGTTAATTAGTTAATGAATTGGA
The DNA here is from genome assembly GCA_946251905.1 of Cryptocephalus moraei. NCBI lineage: Eukaryota > Metazoa > Arthropoda > Insecta > Coleoptera > Chrysomelidae > Cryptocephalus > Cryptocephalus moraei. The sequence continues at coordinate 14,102,000 of OX276465.1, read as the reverse complement.
GACAAAATAATTTTAAATTCATCGATGATAACTTTCATTGTACCATTTATTAAAAAAGGTGTTTATTGTACATGCATTAGGTTAATTTTTATATTTTTGTTTTCTCATATAAGGTCTCATATATAAGAAGTATTGTAATCGGGTTGATTTCTTTAGTCTGAGTCATTAGAATTTCTAGACATTTAAGATCACATGAGTGCAAAAAACATATTTTTGAGAAAACGTGTGTATGTAACTATATTTGTGGTACGTTTTTCCCCAAAATAATAATCAAAAACCGTTCACAAAATTCAAAATCGAGACGGTTACAATAGCTACAATAGAACCTCCCAATAAGCTTTTCATTAAAATCGGCTGAGACAAAAGCGTAGATTACCTTCATTAGTTTTCAGTTTTAAGAATTTATTTCCAAATTTGTTAAAAGCATTTTTTTAACTATTAATAAATATTTCGCTCTCAGATATACATAATTAGGTTCGATTACATTTCTAGCCAAATCTTCCCTGAAGAGAGCTTGACATTGGTCATTTATTGATTTTTAAGATCCTGTCACACGCCTGAGGACCTAGGGTCCAAAGGGAGTGCTCTGGTTGGGGGTGTAGCTAGGTAGAAACTAAAAAGAAAGCATGGTAACACAGACAATATTTATTGGAGCATTAAATATAGGGGAGAGAACATCATAAAATAAAGTTAAGGCAAATGAGCAAATGGCAAGAAGTGAGAAAAAGGGCAAAGGGAGGTGGTTGCTTACTGTTGGATGACGAAGGGCAGCAGGCGCGAGGCTCCTCCAATTAGCGGCATGCCGAAAGGACGGGCTCTCAGACGGGCAGCGTGACGTGATACTAGGTGACTGACTGACTCCCTGATCGTTATGATCCAGCTGTATAAATATGTGCGGGATGTTTATAAACGTGATGTCGTATCTGTCCGAGAGTCGTATCGTCCTTCGGTCTAAGGTCGCCTCGGTGCTGAATAAGCTTAGACGGCGACCTATTTACACTAATTGGGGCCGCATCGCGAAAATTCCATGAATTTAAAAACATGTTTTTTGAAAAAATGTGTCTGTATAAGTATATTTGTGGTACGTTTTTCCCCAAAATAATGATCAAAAACCGTCTCGATTTTGAATTAAGACTGTGCTACAATAGAACCTCCCAATAAGCTTTTCATTAAAATCGGCCGAGACAAGAGGGTAGGTAGTTTACCTTTATCATTTTTCAGTTTTAAGAATTTATTTCCAAATTTGCTAAAATCATTTTTTTAACTATTAATAAATATTTCGCTGTCAGATATATATAATAAGGTTCGATTACAATTCTATCCAAATATTCCCTGAAGAGAGCTTTACATTGGTCATTTATTGATTTTTAAGATCCCATGAATTTTAAAAACATATTTTTGAAAAAATGTGTCTGTATAATTATATTTGTGGTACGTTTTTCCATAAAATAATAATCAAAAATTGTCTCGATTTTGAATTTCGACTTTGTGCTACAATAGAACCTCCCAATAAGCTTTTCATTAAAATCGACCTAGACAAAAGGGTACTTTACTTTTATCATTTTTCAGTTTTGAGAATCTATTTCCAAATTTGCTAAAAGCATTTTTTTAACTATTAATGCATATTTCGCTCTCAGATATACATAATAAGGTTCGATTACATTTCTAGCCAAATCCTCCCCGAAGAGAGCTTTATATTGGTCATTTATTGATTTTTAAGATCCCACGAATTTAAAAAACATATTTTTGAAAAAATGTGTCTATAATTATATTTGTGGTACGTTTTTCCCCAAAATAATAATCAAAAATAGTCTCGATTTTGAATTTCGACTTTGTGCTACAATAGAACCTCCCAATAAGCTTTTCACTAAAATCGGCCGAGACAAAAGGGTAGTTACCTTCATCATTTTTCAGTGTTAAGAATTTATTTCCAAATTTACTATAGGCATCTTTTTAACTATTAATAAATATTTCGCTCTCAGATATAGGTTCGATTATATTTCTAGCCAAATCTTCCCTGAAGAGAGCTTTACATTGGTCATTTATTGATTTTTGGAAATTTTCCCAAAATCCACCCCAATATTTTTATAGCACCTTCATGTCTGTCTAATTTAAAAATGGCAAGTGCCCTAAATTCTTAGCAATAGTTATAGAGAGATAATACTACTAACGTTAACCTAATTTTTGTACTTTGTCATACAATTTGGTTAAAGAAGTCAGTACAGATTTTTATACTTTGGTTTTCTCATATAAGACATATAAGAAGTATTGCAATCGGGTCGATTTCTCGAATTTGAGTTATTGGAATTTCTAGACATTTTAAGATTCCTTGAGTTTGAAAAACATATTTTTGAAAAAATGGGTGTGTATAACATATATTTGTGGTACGTTTTTCCCCAAAATAATAATCAAAAACAGTCTTGATTTTGAATTTAAACTTTGTGCTACAGCATAACCTCTCGATAAGCTTTTCATTAAAACCGACAAATGGGTCATTTTTATATTCTTAATGGGGTATCCTCGTTATTTTAAGGATTTTTTTCCAAATTTGCTAAAATATTTTTTTAGCGTTTAATACATATTTAGCAGTTAGATATATATGTGATAAAGGTAAATTACATTTCTGTCTAAATTTTCTATAAAGGACGATTTACACTGGTCATTATGGAAATTTTCCCAAAATCTACCCTCATATTTTTATTGTGCCGTCATGTTTATATAATTTAAAAATGGCAATAGCCTAAACTTCCTAGCAATAGTTATAGGCAGATAATATTACTAACGTTTATCCTAATTTTTGTACCTCGTCATACAATTTCGTTGAAGAAGTGGGTACAGATTTTTATATCTTTATATTCTCATATGAGAATACAAGGAGTATTGTAATTGGGTCGATTTCTCGATTTATAGTTACTTATTAGAATTTTTAGACGTTTTAAGATCCAAAACATATTTTTCAAAAATATGTACGTATTAGTAAGAGAGTTGTAAAAGTACTAAGGGAGAAATCACCAGCAGGACGAAGGAGTACTGGAAGACCTAGAAAAAGATGGAGCAACAACCTTGCAAAGGATGAAATAGACGCAAGGTGGTGAAGAAAAACAGGCAATATGTCTATATACAGAAGGAAGCAGAAGAGGAAGAAATTAAAGTAAAAGGATTCAAATATAATAATACTTTAATATACTGGGTGATCAAGAATAACTGTTTGAGTTGGCAATCCTACCTGAAGGATTTTTTTGCCTAAGGGTTTGCAACGCACAACCGGATATGTTTATTTGACAAAAATTTGACATAACAATCAGCGATAAGATTGTAGGTTATGTGAATAAAAATTAACGCTTAAAAAATGAAACTCGAAATACGGAATAATGATATAATTAAACAGCTAAAGGTAATGCTCAAAATGCCCCCCATTTTGGTCCAGACATAAATTAACTCTTCTTTTTAGGCCCTCGAAGATATTCACCAGCATATTGGGGGTAATGTTTGCCACTTCCTGAACTATTGCCTTTTGCAGCGCTTCTTCAGTATACAATATGTTCCTAAAGACATTGTCCTTCAAGAGCCCAAATAACGAAAAATCTAATGGAGTGAGATCTGGTGACCTGCTTGGCCAAATGCCCTGACTAATTATTCTGTCGCCAAAATTCTCTCTTAAATATCCCATAGTAGCACGAGCCGTATGTCCCCTTGCAGAGTCTTGTTGGAAATATCCTATTTGACGCTCCTTGTCTGTTAATTGGTTTATAAAAGGCCTCAAAAGGTGTTGGATATATCTCTTCGAATTGACGGTAAAATTAAAAAATATTGGCCCATACACCCGCGTCCTTGAGACTGCCAACCAAACACCAACTTTAACCGGGTGCAAATGTGTCTCTCTGATAGCGTAAAGATTTTCACCTGATCAAATTCTGTAATTTTGTTTATTCACATAGCCGTTGAGGTGAAACCAGGCTTCGTCGGAAAACAAGGTATTGTCAAGGATATCATTGTTATTTGATATGTCATTGAGCCAATTGCAAAATAAAACTCTCTGCGGGTGATCAGGAGGGGTTAATGACTGGGTGATGGAAATTTTGTAAGGGTGGTACTTTAATTTCTTTTTAAGCACAGTGAATTAGTGAATAGTACAATTAGAACAACATGGAAAAGTGGAAGTCTTATGGGTAAGAATGAAAATTGGTTGAATAGGAGGCATAAGGACCAAACCTGTTTGAAGGGAGAGCTTTCTTAAGGATTTGCGAGGACTTCTTTGCATTCGAGTTCTGATATCCTCTACAACTCCCTCGTTTAGAGTAGAAGGTCTACCAGTTGATTTTTGTTTGCTTATGCTCCCTGTGTTTAAATAACGTTTAACTTCTCGCATGCAATGTTGCAGAAAGACAGCAAAAGTGACCAAAGTCTCGGTGAACATTTCCTGAAATTGCTGGTATGTCGCTTCGAGAGAGTACTGCCCACGAGTAATTGGGTTATAAATCCCGCTTCAAGAGTACGCCATTCCAATGAAAATATCGTGAAAACCATTTTAAATAAATAAATTTGGAAAGAATACCAGAAATTTGAATTTGAAATAGCAACTTGAAATTACCAGCTGTACCATTTAAAAATGAAATTCAGTATTGCCAACTCAAACAGTCATTCTTGATCATGTTGTATCATGGACTCATACCACTTTCAACAATTTGTAGATTTCCTTGGTGTGCGATTTAAAAATCTACCATCGATTAGTCGTGGGAAACCTTGAATTTTTCAATCACTCAACGTTAAACCTTAAAATAATGATGTCATTCAAGAGAAAAGACATTATACGTCTCGACAATCGAAAATAACCCGCATACGTATCAAACATTCCTAATCTGCCTTAGATCGAAACTTTCCACAGAAAATAGGTGCCATTAGATTATGCCGACACGACACTTCCCGGCCCGGAATGGATTTTATTTTTACGCAATCCGATTATTATAAATTTATTTCTAATCGATCGTGACTGTCTCGCCGAAGAGTTGTTGTCTCACGTTAATACGAAATCCGAAAGAAACTGTCACAATCCAATGACGCGCCAAATTGAATCGCCAAGGTTACCTCTAATAGATGCTCTACTTAGGAGTTTTGAAAATCACGAAGCCGTTTGATTAGTAATAGGAATTTCCGCCCGTGCGTTGCCCAATCCGAGCTTGTACAAGTAATGGAGAGAAAGAAAGAAGTGTCTGGCGAGATGTGATGATTCATCGGGATTATCGGTATCGTCTCGAAGGTCTCCAAAGAGCGCAATTAGTTTCCACCAACAACTATTAAATTAATAATAGTGATAACCCAGGATAGGACCAATACCCAACCTCAGCTTGAACTAAACGTAAGATACATGTTTCTTCCATATATACGAGAACTCACACCTTAACTTAACCAACATATTAAAGCAAGACCCTTCTATTAAGATAGCTAACAGTACGAGACAGTTGGCAACCTTAATAATTCTCAGTTTTGGTTCACTGCCATCCTTATTATTGATAAGCCTATGGACAACTGTTTTGTTGCCTGTCGAGATTCGACCATATTGGCTTCCCCCTTTCCACCACGACCATTAGTATCTATTTTAGAGGAAAGTTTAGGTCAACTCCATTTTTTAACCATTAACCGCATCAAACGTTAACTTATGTGGTATAACTAACACTACGTTCTGATATGTTGGCACTGAGTCCTTTTTTAAATGATGTAGAAATCTCAAAAATTTGATCTCCAGTACCATTTTCAACTTCAGCTTTGTCTCCTACTAATCGTTTATTGTCTTTACAATTCGTATTACGATACATCAATAAATATGTGTCTTTACGTGCAACACGAGTGAGACGTAAAACCTACCATACCCACATACTACTTACTCGTACGTCGTACGTATAAATTCTGTTAATTGAACCTGTCTTCGTGAACCAAAAGGTATAGACATCCTATTAAAACAGCCGATGTGAGCCACCGTAAATCATTTCGACTACGTATTCCCTCCGCCGCAACTACCTAACGTTATAATGGACAACCAGAAGCTGTATACATTGTATCATTTCCATATGGAAGCAGCATCTACGCGGATCGGTTTATCTTTTACTGGTTTTGTACGTACACGTACGTACGTACTTGTTTCACGTCAAGGCGGCGTATGTGTTCATATGGGAGGAATCTACACACCCATCGACTCATAAATTACTTAATAACTATTATTAAACGCTGCAATACAAATAAATGTAAAGGTACGGGATCATCGTATTTTCTAATCAAGAATGCCGTTTGGATACTTCAGATGTCTAGGGAGATAAGTGACGTCCCCGTTCATTTGCTTACTCGTATAGGAAATAAGATTGCGGATCAAAAGTCAGCTCTGTCAATGTAAGTCCTGTCATTTAGACGATAGAAACGGTAAAGCTTCATCTCGGTCTTCTCGTTAATAAAAATACGTACGAGAGGTTCTTAGAGTAAAATTTTCAAGTAAAACATTTTTCCGGTTAAAGAAGTATGATACTCAAACTGAAGCTTCTAACGTCAAGTTTAAGGGATGGAATTTCGTTAGTACTTCTAGTTAATGTAGAAAGTAGTTTATCTAGGAAGGGGTGGTTCTTTTGTGGAAAATTTGGAACCAAACTAAACTAACTACTTCCAATAGTAATTGATGAATAACCGAAAGACAACTCTGAAGCACCTTTAGCTAATATTAATAGTTTCCACGAATGAGACCATTACATCCTTTTAAAACTCTAATCATTAGAAGAGGGGGATCAAACGAAATTAAATGACCTAACCTAACTTTACAATAAATGATAAATTTTAATAAAATCAGTGAAGAGATTTAAATGCACCATTAAAACATTTAAAGTTATTGGATTTTTTAAATTTCTCATAAAGGGTTGTAATCAAAAGTTAAAAAGTATGTTTCAGAATTTGGATTAATGTATTTATTATGTATCTCAGACAGCACACGACGTCTTAAAGACGTCTTGTAAAGGTCTTATTATGGCCTGGACGTCTGAAGACCTAAAAGAGACGTCTTTAAGATGTCTTGTTTTGAACGTCTTTAAGATGTCTTGTTTTGGACGTCTTTAAGACGACTGATTGAAATCTGGATGTTTGTTGTCCAGTAAAATTCCTCTTTATGGACGTATTAAAAACGTCTTAATTTGGCAGGTCTTCATTAATAAAGACACATTTTCAGACAACTTTTGGACTGTCTAATTAGGAAGTCTTTAAGGCGGTATTATATGTTTGCAGAAGTGATTAGTAGAGTAATTTATTTTAGCTAGTTAATTCTGAGATTTTTGTTAGTCTTATACATTTAATTCGGAAATTTCTAACTTTAACCAACTCTTTAAACATAAGTGCTCCAGGGCGAAAAGGTATATTTAGCAAATTATTGCTCTTATGTTGTTAATCTTATTAGACCAGGGTCGATAATTTTGAAAACGGTAAAAAGTGAAAAAAAATTATAGTAGGATGAAACCCATCGGAAAAGGTGGAGAATACAACAAAAATGAAAGGAAAAATAAATTACGGGCGATTTGAGGTCGGGAAGGGGGTTGGGGTGAGTATTTAAGGGTAAAAAACGGTTTAGCGCGATTTCCGGCAAAACTGCAAGCCCTATGAAAAAAAGTTAAATGGCAGAGTTGTAGGTAATAGAAAGGTCTACAACTTTTGTATCAACACTTTTTTCACATAACCTCGAAATTGTTGTGAAAAATTCAAATAACCAAGTTTTTGGTTTTTTATTTTTAGCTCTTGCATTTTTTTTTTATTTTTTCACAAAATTTGGTGAAAACTTCCCTTTTTATGTCCCAAATATACAGTAATTTTTTTGATTTTAAATATTCAGTATTTCACCTTATTTTGACTTTATATCGAAAAAGCACTCTAATTTTCAATAGAACATTCTCATGTCAAAATATCTGCTTTTTTAAAAAAGTCTGTGTGTTTTTTGTTCGTTGAAATCTCTACTTTCTGATGGTAAAAAAAGAATTATACATTACTATGGAAAATGTTCTCAGAAAATGCAAAATAATGAAAAAAACTCGAATCCAAAAATTTTTTTTAATCATTATGTATAACTTTGAGCTATTTATTAAAATTTACACTTTAATTACTCGAAAAACGTGAGATGTCATGTTACATTGATAAACAAAAAAATTACAAATCCATGAAACATCAATATTGCAAAAAACATGCGAAAATAGTTGTTCTAAATATTAAAAATAGGATTTAAAGGGGATTTCATCTAAAAAATGTCACGTCTAAAAAATCTAAAAAGGTGCGTCCGGCGGTTCCAAAAAAGGAAGGCATAATATTTGTTCCTTGACTGATTTTCCTTGCCCTCTTGCCCTTAATGTTATCGTGAAAAAAATGGGATTTCCCGTAATTTTCTTACTCCCTTACCTAACTATTTTTATCCTGGACTCGGAATTTTAATCCTGGGCTCAGTTGTCATTTGGCCTTGGGGTATACCGGGGCTCAATCGTAGGATGGGATTAGCGTTACCGTTGGAATTTTCCATATATGGAATTTTCTGACCGCGGGGCTCAGTTGTCGTATGCCCGGCTGTTTTGACCGCGGGACGCACCTCGGCTGCAGCTACCTTTTGAAGGGCTAAAATTTTCCGGTCACTCAGGTATATAAGTAATCTTAAAATAGCAATTAATAGGTATATACGCATATAATTTAAAGAAGATTCTAAAACTTTCTCAAAATATTGTAGATGGTTAATTGGTTGTTAATTATAGTAGTATATTTCGATTAGCAATTTTTTTGTTTATCAATGTAACATGACATCTCACGTTTTTCGAGTAATTAAAGTGTAAATTTTAATAAATAGCTCAAATTTATACATAATGATTAAAAAAAATTTTTGGATTCGAGTTTTTTTCATTATTTGCATTTTCTGAGAACATTTTTTCATAGTAATGTATAATTTTTTTTTACCATCAGAAAGTAGAGATTTCAACGAACAAAAAACACACAGACTTTTTAAAAAAGCAGATATTTTGACGTGAGAATTTTCGATTGAAAATTAGAGTGCTTTTTCGATATAAAGTCAAAATAAGGTGAAATACTGAATATTTAAAATCAAAAAAATTACTGTATATTTGGGACATAAAAAGGGAAGTTTTCACCAAATTTCGTGAAAAAATAAAAAAAATTGCAAAAGCTAAAAATAAAAAACCAAAAACTTGGTTATTTGAATTTTTCACAACAATTTCGAGGTTATGTGAAAAAAGTGTTGATACAAAAGTTGTAGACCTTTCTATTACCTACAACTCTGCCATTTAACTTCTTTTCATAGGGCTTGCAGTTTTGCCGGAAATCGAGCTAAACCGTTTTTTACCCTTAAATACTCACCCCAGCCCCCTTCCCGACCTCAGATCGCCCGTAATTTATTTTTCCTTTCATTTTTGTTGTATTCTCTACCTTTTCCGATGGGTTTCATCCTACTATAATTTTTTTTGGTCTTAAAAATTATCGACCCTTGTCTATACGTTATATGTACTCATGTGTTGTAATGAAATATATCTGGTTGAAAATTGAGGTGTTTTCATTTTGGCCTAGGCTAACAATGCGTCCTAAAGACGTCTTACGTACAACTTGCAAGATATCTCAAAGACGTCTTTAAGACGTCTTATATAGAGGTTGCAACACACCCTAAAGACGTCTTATATACAGATTGTAAGACATCTTAAAGACGTCTTATTACAGCATGTAACACACCCTAAAGACGTCTTATATACAGCTTGTAAGACATCTTAAAGACGTCTTATTACAGCATGTAAGACGTCTTAAAGACGTCTTATATACAGCTTGTAAGACATCTTAATGACCTCGTAAAGACGTCTGTTTTTGTAACAAATGACGTGTAAAAGACGTGTTCAAGACGTCTAGGAGACGTTCACGGACGTCTTACAATGGGACGTCTATAAGACGTTTTAAAGACACCTTTGTGCTGTTTGGGTAGGTTATGTCCACTTTTATGTATTTCAATAGTTCCAAGGTAAAGAAGCTTTAATAAATATTTTTCACAATTTTATCATAAGGGGTGGCTGTTGGGAGAAACAATATATGATAAATCTATCCCACATAAATTCGTGCAATGAAAGGATTTAAGATCTTATCTAAATACACCCTTAAAACATCTCGAACTATTGGAATTATATTTAGTATAATATATTACTCTAATTTTTCATAAGGGATGATTTTTAATAGTTAAAATGTTATAATTCGTCATAAGTTATTACAGAATTTAAGAATTTGGGATAAAGTTTTTTTCAACTATATACTATTTCAATCATCTTGTATTAAAAAAAAATTAATAAACAATTTTCACATTTTTTTCATAAGGGGAGATTGCTAAGGGTTGAAATATGGCAAAAATTGATAATTTCATCACCGGTGAGTTTATGCAATGAAGAGATTTAAATCTAATTTCAATATATTTAAAACTATTCCATAAGTTGTATTTAATATAATATATTTTTCTAATTTTTCTTAAGAGGTGGCTTTTGAGAGTTAAAATATTACACCATGTAATAAATTATACTTCTGAATTTGGAATAACACGTTTTAATATATTTCAATAATCCCAAGTTAAAGAAGCTTAAATAAATACATAATTTTCACATTCTTTTGTCATAAGGGATAGTTGCTAGGGGTTGAAACGTTGCAATAATTAAGAAAAAAAGTTATAAATAGCTAAGGCATTTTCTGTGATTGACACTAGAAATCGCCTAATCTGCACAATAGTATAAGTATCGCAGATCAAATCAGTATCAGGATCAGTCCATCAGCGGCCTTCATATCCCCCCTGGGCGTGACAATGTATACCGACGCATACATATTCGATATTCGCCCTGTCAACTAAACTTCAACAAATGATAAAGAATAGCGTCACGTGCATCACGGGCTTGAAGAGTTATTCCCCGCTATCCGAACTGCCATCTCATTATTCTAATCAACGGGTCGCGTCATTAATAAGCGGATTCATAGAAATATGACGGATGACCCGTAACGTATGTTAGGTTGAACGTACCGGTGTAATCGAGGAGAAACGTTGGATATTTTCGCGGATTTAATGGCCGTGCAAATTGCGCGAATTGTCTCTATTAATACCGCTTAATTAACGGTGGCTTTAAAGTAATTATTGTCTAGCTTTTTCATAATAGTTCAGGGGAATTAAGAGTTCGCCAGGGACACTCTCAGCGACCAATTAGTGACAGTTGTGATAAGTGTATAGGAATGAATTGCATATAAATTACGTGCGGTATTACTGCTGAACTTTTATTTATAAACACATGTAGTTAGACACATTTTAGTCAAAAAGACACTTCAATACACACAACACTAACTAATTACTATTATAATTAATTTAGTTATTAAAAACTATTTTAGGTTCTAATTTTAGTAAAATATTGGTTAAAACGATTTGTTTGGGTTAATTATGGATCTATGGGTCCCAGTAGTAACACTCTAATCACTTTCAAATAGTGATGCGCACGATATTCTCGTTTGCGAGAGTCTCGTCTCGTCTCGTCTCGTTTTCGAGACGAGACTCGAGACGATACTTTAAATTTTCCTTGCGACACAAGACGAGGTTTTCAACAAGTCTCGTCTCAAATCTCGCACGAGTCTCGCAAAAGTCTCGAAGTATCGCAAATACAAATGGCACGTATTAATTAATTATTATGATTATCGCGAATGTTATTGAATTAAAGCCGCATAATAGCGAGCAGCCTGTGTTTACAATAACTGTAACGCAATGTTTACCTCAGAGATTTTACGAGAAATTTGCGAGACTCTCGCGCGAGACGAGACTTTTATTGCGAGACGAGACTTTTTGCGAGACAAGACGAGATTTTTCAGTCTCGTCTCGTCTCGTCTCGTGAACAACACAGCTTTCAAATCTGCTTTATAAAATGAAAAGCAAGGGACCAACAGGAACAGGTCTTAAATTTTTTTTACCAATTAGTTAACATTATCTACTTGTACTATAAAGCCAAAATAAAAAATTTAATTGCATTTTTTTACAACGTGTTGAAAAGTAATACGCTTCATCTCAAGATCCATTGAACATATGAAATGCCTATACGTATACGCATATATGTTATTCCACATAATATATTCCACGGTTCGTTGTAATTTATCGCCGATGAGGTAAGTTCCTTGGATCCATTAAATTAGCATCTCAGCGAGCAAATCATTCAAAATTACGACACATCTAAAGCTCGACAAGCATTACCGTATATAAAAATTTAGGACTTATCTGATTTATTACCTGCTTCTAGTTGTACGACCTGTATTCGATTTCAATTCCTTTGATAATAAAACCATTGATTTACGACACGCTTCGGGATATCCGCAATGCAACAATCACACGTACCACAACGGTTAATAATTGTGAATTAGAGAAGTTATACGAATCGCAAAAAAATTTGTTGAAAAATTTTTAATCCTAAAAATTAGCAATGGAATGTTATAATTAGGCTATTGTCTATGTCAGTTAATAAGGAACTAACGCGGGCAAGGTATTTTATTTTTTTATAGGTCAATTGACCTTAATCCAAAAGTGTTAGTAAATTTAGCCCTGCGTTTTTGAGAACGGGGTAAGTTTGTCCACTTTTCGATTTTTAGCGCAAAAACTATGCATTTTATGAAGATATGTGACGTAAGATTTCTTGTAGAGAATTAAATTTCCTATGAAAGTGATATTTTTTGAAATAAAAAAAAATTTTTTTTAATGAAATAAATTCAAAAAACAAAGTTAAAAAAATGGAAAAATTTCAAAAAAGGTTTTTTTTGTTTTTGACTGTAACTTTTTTCTGGGTGAATTCAGGTATAGGCATTGCTTCATAGAAAATAAAGATTATGAAATTCTCTTTAAAACGGTGGCTTGCAAGACTTTATATGTTTAATATTAACTAAGATATAAACGTTTGAATTCAGCCATTTCTTCTCTATTTTTTTAATTTTTCTTTAAAATGCGTATTGTTTCATATTTTTACAGATCTAGTGATGCCCACGATATTCTCGTTTGCGAGGGTCTCGACTCGTCTCGTCTCGTTTTCGAGTCGAGACTCGAGACGATACTTTAAATTTTCCTTGCGAGACAAGACGAGACTTTCAAAATGTCTCGTCTCGAATCTCGCACGAGAGTATCGCAAAAGTCTCGAAGTATCGCAGATAAAAATGGCAAATAGTAATTAATTATTATAATTATCGCGAATGTTATTGAAACACATTTTTAAAGCCGCATAATAGGGAGCTGTCATCTTGATGAAGATGACAGCGAAACTTCTATCGAAAACCAAGGGTATAGCCAAAGAAACGAGAGGGGTCAAGTTCTCCTAAATTTCCTTCAACAAAAGAACTTATACGCCATGAACACCTCCTTTGAAAAGACCCCACAGAGGAAGTGGACGTGGGCCAGCCCTGATGGAGTAACAAAGAACCAAATTGACTTCATAATTTCCAACACAAAAAATATTGTCCAAGACGTCACTGTACTAAATAAGTTCTCCATAGGAAGTGACCATAGAGCCGTCCGAGCAAAAATCATTCTAAATGTAAAACAAGAACGATCAAAGTTAGTGAAAAACTCTGCACAGAGAAGACCAATAACAACCCATAATGCAGACCAATACAGACAACTCCTCGAATTAAATTTAACAACTTTAAAATATGAACAGCAAGAAGATGTGGATATCGAAGAAATGAATAGCCAAATAATAACGGCCATACAAAATGCGGAAAACGAGTGTCAAGTAGGTGTGAGTCATAAAAGAGAAAAATTAAGAGAAAATACTAAACAACTAATGGAAAAAAGAAAAAACCCGGAACACAAACGCGGGACAACTAAGAGAACTTGGCAAAGAAATATCTAAGGCCATCAGACGAGACGTAAGACAACACAACACAGCAGAAATCTATAAGGCAATAGAAGAGAATAGAGAAATGAAGGTACTGAGGAAACAACTGTCACATGGAAAGAAACAAATAGGTGAGGTTTACGACAAAAATGGACAACCAACAACTAACAGACAGGGAATTTTAAATATCATAAGAGAGTTCTACAAATCTGTATAAAAATGATGAGACCTTGAATAAATATCAAAACATTCCCGAGATAAAAAATGAAGGATCCGATGAAATCCCAGATATCACCATGGACGAACTCAAAAGCAGCCTCAAAGACATGAAAAACAATAAATCGCCCGGAGATGATGAGGTCAGCATCGAACACATCAAAATGGCAGGAAACACACTTTTAAGACTATTGTGTAAATTATTTAACGCATGTCTGAGAAATTGTACAACGTCCGAGAAATGGAACAGAGCTGTTGTTGTTTTGATCCATAAAAAAGGAGATATAGCAAAGATCCAAAACTATCGATCTATCAGTCTACTCTCCCAGTTGTATAAATTGTTCATGAGAATCATAACGAAGAGGCTGACGGCGAAACTAGATTTCTACCAACCACGGGAGCAGGCGGGATTCCGTGCCGGTTACGGCGTTAATGACCACCTCCATACAATCAAGGTCCTCATCGAAAAGAGCGTGGAGTACAACAAACCCTTAGTTCTTGTCTTCGTCGACTACGAAAAGGCCTTTGACACAATCGATCACAGCGCATTGTTCAAGGCTATGGCGGACTGTAGAATTGATCATCGCTACACAGACATCATTAAACATGCATACGAAAACGCAACTGCTTGCATCAGGCTGCACGAGGACACTTCAAGCGTCAAGAGAGGACGAGGTGTGCGACGGGGAGATGTTATTTCTCCCAAGTTGTTTACAACCCTGCTTGAATTTATGTTTAAAAGTGCTAGCATGGAGAACTTCGGTACCAATATTAACGGCGAAAAACTGAGCCATCTAAGATTCGCTGACGACATAGTAGTGATTGCAGATTGTCTGGGAGAAGCACAAATGATGTTACAGGATCTTGAACAAGCCTCCGAGAAGGTGGGTCTGAGTGTTAACACCAATAAAACTATGTTCATGACTAATCTGGTTGCAAGTACCTATTTAACTCTCAACATCTCAAAAATAGAACAAGTCCACTCATATAAGTATTTGGGCCATGAGATGCGCTTAGGTAGAGACAACCAAACTTGTGAATTGTCAAGAAGAATTGGACTAACTTGGGCAGCCTTCGGAAAGTTAAGCCATGTCCTAAAATCAGATATCCCCATCTGTCTTAAAAAAAAGGTCTTTAACCAATGTGTCTTGCCTGTGCTGACATACGGCGCCGAGACTTTAACTCTGACAAGACGGACAGTTAATAGAATCGGAGATGCACAGAGAGCTATGGAAAGAGCAATGCTAGGTCTGTCTCCGAGAGACAAGGTTTCCAATACAAGTCTAAGGGTAAGAACTAAAGTAATCGACGCCATCGAGAAGGTCGCTACCCTTAAATGGAACTGGGCCGGACACCTGGCTAGGGTCAGTGACGACAGATGGACGAAAAAGGTGACAGAGTGAAGACCGCGAGTCTATGCATTCCGCAGCAGAGGACGACCACCAACCCGATGGTCGGATGATATAAAGCGTATCTATTCCAACTGGATGAACGCAGCTCGGGACAGAAGGGGATGGAAATTACTACGGGAGGCTTATGTCCAGCAGTGGACGAGAATAGAGGATTGATGATGATGATGAATAGAGAGCAGTTTCTGTAGGTAAATAATTGTAAATTAAGTTAGTTTTTAATTGAATTGTGGTAGATCTCCTAGAAATAAAAATATTCACAATATTTTTATGTTAAATAAAACAGTTTCTTTTCTGTAACTGGAAAACAGTTTGACATTTTATAACTGTTGACAGAGTTTTTTACGATTATTAGTTGTTAATATGTATCTCTACGACAATTTATTTTATATTCACAGAGATCATCTACCTATTTCTCACCCGACTTCCCATGTTATAATCGACCTATTATAATAATTGGTTTATTTGAGTTCTTGTCGAAAAAGCAAATTTGAAAAGCATTTCGATATAATTGAGGAGCAAGGAGGAGCTGGATATAATAAACGGCAAAATGCAAGATATGCACGAAATCGCGAGACATGAGACGAGACGAGACTTTTATTGCGAGACGAGACTTTCAACTTTTTTGCGAGACAAGACGAGATTTTTCAGTCTCGTCTCGTCTCGTCTCGTGGGCAACACTACATAGATCGTGTGCTTGCTCTTGTGAAACTGCGTTCATATAGAATCCCTTGTTTAATTAACTCGATTTAAGAGTAATTTGTTCTAACGGTGCCGCCCATACATTTCTCTTTGTCTTCGACCGATTTGTCAATTATAAGAGCGGCATTTTTTGTTATTTTCATCGATATTTCACCTGTCAGCGTAGCCGTTTTACGTGAGCAAGCCAGGTCGTTTAGAAATATCTCTATATTATTTATAAAACGAATTACCGAGGAAGAGATAAATCACAATCTACTAAAATCGTGATTTGTCCGACAACAATGAGGTATTGTCGTGAAATGTAAAAGCGCCTCAATTAACGGACAATTAAATTTATCAAGACGAGAAATAATATGCATCTCGCGCTGGGTTCGAATGCATTCCGGGCGAATCTGAATATATGAATAAAATTTGAATGCATTTTTAGCCAGTAGTTCATGAGAACGTGACAAATAAACCTTACTATCCACCTATCCCGAATGTAATTGAAGTCGTTCCCAGTGGGTCATCACTAATAAAAGAATGACGGTCCTTCTCTAATAACGCGTACTACTGTGAATTAATGTTCATAACGTTATTGACTAATTTATTGCACGCCGCCATTCTAAATTCAAGTCTTTATTAAATCGATTTGAGGCTGGCTTATGTAAATAAATAATATACATATATTGCGATTATGGAATAAATTTCCAGTTATTCGTAATTTATTGCCGAACGTAAAAAATCTACCGTAGCTGTTAATGTTGTATAAATAATTGTTGGAATGAAATCCTGAATAGCCAGGCAATATTTAAATTCAACAACAATGGGGCTTATTTAACTTTAACAAATTGACACGCGAGGTTACATTCGAGATGTGATTGAAAGTATGAATGAGATAAAAACGTCTTTGTGTCTAATCCGAGAAATTTGACGAGCCATCCTCTAATGATCCGTGAATTCACGAAATAACGTAATTCATATCTCCATCGGGACTCTTACGCCTTGTAACGGTTTTGGAAGCGTAAGCGCAATTAGATGCGAACGTTTAATCACACAAAACGAAGAAGTTAGGTAACAGGATTAAGTGAAGAAGTCGCGAATTTCCATTAAGGGGATTTCGCGTGTAATCAATCATCATTGTACGTCGAGCGAGACAAAGATTATTTTAAATGTATATGCGTGTCTCCTCGATGTCTTTGTGTAATGTAAGATAAAGGCATTATCGAGATGAGTATTAATAAACGAGCGTCGTCGAAAAAGGTTTTCTAACTTTCTTCGTTTGAAAGCGATGGAACGGCTGACCTTTCTTATGTTTGGTTCAAATGCAATTCGACTCGGAATGAGTACGGGAAGTTGAAAGTGAGATGAATATTCATAAATATTTTTGTAAAATATTGTACCTACAACGGTGAGCCTCGTTAAAAATTTCGTAAATATTTTACCTAGTTTGACGACTTAAAACTTAATTCTCACTCAAATGTTTTCCAAAATGCATTTGAAATACTGGGCGATCAAGAATGACTGTTTAAGTTGGCAACACTTTTTAGAGAATTTTTGTACTTGTCTATTTGCAACACTACAACCTGATATGTTTATTTGACGAAAATTTGACATAACAATAAGATTGTAGGTTATGTGAATAAAAATTAACGCTTAAATAATGAAACTCGAAATACAGAACAATAATTTAATCAAACAGCTAAAGGTAATGCTCAAAATTCCCCCATTTTTGTCCAGACATAAATTAACTCTTCTTTTTAGGCTCTCGAAGATATTTAGCAGCATATTGGGGGTAATGTTTGCCACTTCCTGAACTATTGCCTCTTGCAGCTCTTCCTCAGTAAGCAATATGTTCTTAAAGACATTGTCCTTCAAGAGCCCAAATAACGTAAAATCTAATAGAGTGAGATCTGGTGACCTGCTTGGCCAAATGCCTTGACTAATTGTTCTGTCGCCAAAATTCTCTCTTAACTATCCCATAGTAGCACGAGCCGTATGTGCCCTTGCAGAGTCTTGTTGGAAATATCTAATTTGACGCTCTTCGTCTGTTAATTGGTTTATCAAAGGCCTCAAAAGGTGCTGGATATATATCTCCGAATTGACAGTAAAATTAAAAAATATTGGCCCATACACCCGCGTCCTTGAGACTGCCAACCAAACACCAACTTTAACAAATGTGTCTCTCTGATAGTGTAAGGATTTTCACCTGACCAGATTCTGTAATTTTATTTCTTCACGTAGCCGTTGAGATGAAACCAGGCTTCGTCGGAAAAGAAGGTATTGTCAAGGATATCATTATTATTTAATATGTCATTGAAACAATTGCAAAATAAAACTCTCTGCGGGTGATCAGGAGGGGTTAATGACTGGAGTTACTTTGTACTTTTTATCATTCTTCAATTGTTTGAATTTTCCCCGAAATTTGCTCCAAGAATTTTTATAAAATTTTTACATTAGATATAATATATAAAAAAAGTTTTGTAACGTTTTTAGCTAAATCTACTGTAAGGAGTACTTTATAGGTATTTATCGTTTTTCAGTTTGTTGCTTAAATTAACCACTATACATGAGAAAGTACTCTGATGAACACCACGATTTTTTCATAATGTAAATAGATATAACTTCCTAAATTGGGAAGGTACTCACCAAATATCACAGCTAGGACGTAATTTCGACGTGAGACTTCACTTGATAGGTCGTCGGCGACTTAATACCTAATGACAGAAAGTTCCCAAATTTAACGTGAAAAATGACACTAACTTTGGACGAATTGCCCCTAAAATTTAATAATGTTCAACCAAATAAAATTGGTATATTAACATAAGCGACGTAAACTTCTATCTGCTAGCCGAGAGTTTCATTAACACTTTTATTAATCATTTCTTTTGCACCTACCGGTGATTAGCATACTAATCGTCGAGTAGACTTGCACCTTATGAATAATTACTCATCCTTAAGTGCCTAATGGATTGTCGTGACTACCTATCCTCCTGCATCCATATTTCCTTTGCATACTGAATTTAATAACACATTTCTCCGTCGGATTTGCATTTCCTTGCACAACTTTCCTTGCATAAGAAAAAGCCAATTAACTAATCTATGTTTCATTGTTTGTTATTGTAATATATGCAAAAAAATCAAAGGTATGCATTTAAGACAGAATGTTGCAGACCCGCAGATAGTGGCAGAGAGGAGAATAAACATCGGAAGGGTATAAGCGACTCATGCTGCTAGAAACTCAGTTATTTTTCATGAAAAGTGTATAGACAGGTTGACAGAACTTTTTACTGGAACTATTATTCAATAAACAATTAAAGTACCTACTTTAATCTTAAGTTACCTTATCTTAAGTAAAGTTTCACATTATTGTTTTCAGGATTCCCCAAATTAAGTAAAACCTTCCAAAAAGGTGTTTGATCTAGTCGACGTCTCTTCCTAATTAGGCCTTCACGATACCGAGACGATACCGAGACCTGCCGTTAGTATCGTCTCGGTCTCGTTGAAACTAAATTTTTCCACTCTCGTCTCGGTATTGCCGAGACGAGACACAGGATTACTATCGTCTCGGACTCGGTCTCGAATTACTCTCGTCATAAGATGATGTCCATTTGTGGTTTTGTTAAGAAGATTAGATCTCACCGGCGTAATATTTTAATTACCAATTTATAAGTGGTGAATTAATTAATTATATAGTATATATTTTTTTAAAATCTCTTTTTACAGTTACATGGCTAATTAAAAAAATTCACGTTTAAAATTTTCTTTTCTTAGAATCCACTCAAAATGTTTCCGGTAACGGGTAAAATTTACTAAGAGATTAAAGCAGGTAGTTTTGACCTGCCTACCTGAGGCATTCGGAATAAAATCTATACCACCCCCATATAATAATATATAAATTTGGATAACATATGGAAAAATAATAAATTATAACTAGACCGCGAGTTTTCAAAATTTAGTATCGTCTCGGCGAGACTCTCGGTCAATTGTGACTCGATATCGGTCTCGGTCTCGTGCGATACCGAGACCGAGAGTTTGTCTCGATATCGTGAAGGCCTTGTCCTAATTGCTGGTCATCGTCTTGGCTAATTTTTGAGGGCTAAAATTAAGCTTAGCTTTGGAATCGCTCAACTATCGATTAGTGCACGTCTTAATTACCGTTAAATGTCAATATATTTGCAACAGGATATTTCGACTCGAGACCTTCAACTCCCAGTTCAATATTCTTCCGATGTAATTAACGAGACTTTATTCGGCATTCGCTCTAATGATGTACGAAATCTATTACAAATTAAAAAATATCTTGTGAGGTTTCAATGTGATTCGGTTCCTACTCATCAAATTGATTAACGGAGGACAATTTTTATTACTCATTAAAATATTTCAAAGGCAGTGTGGGCGGATTAATTGATTAAATCTAGATGAGAATGAGGTGGACTGTAATTAAGCTGTGGAATTTGTGGGGAAGATTAGGAAATTTTTGGTCGCTGACAGAGTTTGCTAATACTACCTACCATAGACATATCTAGCATAGCACATTTTCAAAATTTAATGCAAAATTTATGTTAACTCAGTAAAAATTTCCAACCTTAATTTACAGGAAAGTAATTACCGGAAATTGTAATTAAGTTGAATTCTGAGAACAAAAGTAAAAAGTTATTGGACGCAATTGATAAGTCAACAGAAGCTTACATATTTTCCTATTGGTTAGAAATAAATGGAAAAGACAATTTAGACGGTACAAATAAGGTAAATATATCTTTTGTATGGTTATTATTACATTATTGAAATGTCACATGGCTTGAAATCTATCATATCATCAGTACAAGCACATAATTCCACCCATATCCATACCTTTTCAAACGTCTTTAATACTCAATTTCGATTCTTAAATCGAATCTACAAATTGAAGCAATAAAGTAAATTTCATTACGAAACATGAGTTATTAATAACGTCCAGTTTCAATATAATATATTATATTTAATAGGGTTTATATTATGTTTTATATCTTGCGTGGGTATTTCATGTCGTTGGCTATCTCTTATTCGTGGTGACTGTCCGAACCTGTTGATTTATAGGTGAACAGTAGCTTGTTCTTGTTCTACAAGACTTTGATGGGAGATTCCGCATGTTAATAAATAATTTTGATAATAGAAATTGATTTTTGAGTTTTATCATAATCTTTTGTTATTTTAATTATGTTAAAATGTGTTAATTGTATCAACATTTTGGTTTTATTAACATTTGTTTCGGCATTTACATTCTTAAGTAACCCTAGCAGGACCAACCTTTTTTGAAAACATCGAGGACCATGGGGAGGGGGGGTTAATAAATATCCACACATATTTTAATCAAAATATAAGTTTTATTAAAACTAAAATAAAAATAATGCATTTGCAAAGAAAAAAAATCTATTCCTAAACATATAACAAAAGTTTGAACACATAAAGTAATTCTAATTTGCTGTGATTCTTCAGCTTGAATAGAATTGGCGTCATCGCAAAATTTTTACTGTGTTTACCGCAATCATATTTTTGACATTTTGAACAAACTATGGTTGTTTTTGCTAATTTATTCGTCTTTCCTTTTTTGGATTTTGCTAACTTGCAACATGAATGACATAGTCCTTTTCTATATTGAGATAGTGGCAATCATATTTTTGACATTTTGAGCAAACTATGGTTGTTTTTGCTAATTTATTGGTCTTTTCTTATTTGGATTTTGCTAACTTGCAACATGAATGACATCGCCCTTTTTCAGATTGAGATAGTGTTGGAGCTACAGCTTGGATGAGTTTACGTTCAAGTATATTTTCCATGGCACGCACTACAAAATTCTACTATACTACTGGGCAGCAATAAATATTATCAGATTCAGATTGGGCCGAGGGGGATTATTTATTGTCCACCGTGACTATTTTGCAAAGATTAAGTGGAAATTATTTAAATTATCCAAATGCCTACTATGACATCTAATAGAGCAATAATAGTCTGACAACTACTATGCTCTGTCAAAAAAACCGGTGGAGTAATAAAATCTCATTATAAATGCAAAACCGATACAAGGTGGCATCCTTTAAATTTTGAGAGTTTTATAATGTCTTGCACGGTGCCTTACGGAATCTCTTTGCATTTTAAGTGTCTCATCTGGAACACGTGCGTTTATTGTACGTCTGGCTATTGGAAACATATAGGGAATAACCATTCACTGGCGTACGGTTGGGGGAAAGTGCCCTATTTGCCCCTCGATTAGACATACTGTACATAATAATAACAATTACGCATAACAATTATAACGGTTTTAAGCAAACTTACAGAGACCATTTTAAAGTCCGGTCGCCAAATGAGAAAATCGGCTTGGACCTGGAAGTTGGGTACAACAAATATTTTATGATTAATTCTAGTACTATTTGATATACTGAAGCATAATATGAGGGCTGCCAGAGCGACACCCCTGGGCAACTCCGGGAAATTCGAAAAAATCTCCCAAAAAATGGGATTTTTTTGGTTATTTGCCAATAACTACTAAACGGTTAGTTGTTCATTTAAGATTGTCCAGTGCATTTTTGTAGAGAACAAAATTTCTAAGTAAACTACACTTTGAACAGCCCTCTTAGATTAACCGTTTCTGAAATACACGCGTTCAATTTTTTTTTTAATTTGTGAAAAACTGAAAAGTTCAATTTTTCATCACCATTTTGCTAATAACCTGGTTTATACTTGTTTCTCGGATCAACCCAACTTCCGAACCAATTCAGAAGTAATGGACGCTCACGCGAACGCTCCATCCGCCATTTTGGTTTTGAGTATTCTCGCGAACTCTTGATTTTGATTATTTCATAGCGGTTGTGACACCTTATTTTAAAGGTCTCGTCAAGACAAACAGAACACCACTATGCGCATGCGTATATAAAATGGTAGTGGCCAGCCCATATTCAGCAAGGGCTGAATATGGGACAACACATGCGAAGATAATTACATTATCAAGACCTTGCGATTCATCATAAAATATGTTTTGTAATGGGTAAAATAAGTAACAAATAGACAGTTTGTAGTTTTCGTTAACTTTAAAAAAAATGCAGAATGGTTTACAAGGATACAGACTACAGACAGAAAGTATATTAGATTACAGGATATTCAGAATCAGAAGTGGACGTTCACTCTCACTGTCATCAAATTAAGCTTTATGAGTCTTCAAATTGCCACACAATTGGCCGCCTTCGCACGTGCAACATTATTTACAAGACAGACGTGTAATGCAAAAGTGATGAAAAAGATAGGCAGAAAATAAGAAAGAACTCGAAACATGTATAAACCCTTTGGTCATTGAAGGCCATCCTGATGGTATTGTTAATATACGTAGTGGCCGAATTGGTAATACGAAAGTAAATGTGGATGATGCAGTATGTCTGGGAGTAAAGCAAGGATAAAAATTTAAGGAATCACTGCCAAAAGGATTTTATGTTCCTTTGAAAACAGAAGTAGTCACTTTGTCAAATAACATATGTTGGTACAACAATCTACGCACCTGACATACAACTGAGGAAACGTAATGCTGACATATGCAGCCTTCCATCTTTGTTTGGTTATGAATTGTCACCGGTCCCGTCAGCACTGTTTGATGAGTTTAGGGACATGAATCCCTCCTCCCAGAAATCACAATCACAATCTCAGATAATGCAGCAACAGTTCATAACCTTGGAACCCAAGCAAACTCATTATTAACAGTACAATGTCTCACCGGCTCAAATACCACGTCACATTTTTTTGGAATTGGAAAGTCTAAAGCTG
Source organism: Cryptocephalus moraei (assembly GCA_946251905.1). Taxonomy (NCBI): domain Eukaryota; kingdom Metazoa; phylum Arthropoda; class Insecta; order Coleoptera; family Chrysomelidae; genus Cryptocephalus; species Cryptocephalus moraei. Next base: position 14,078,017 of record OX276465.1, on the reverse strand, counting down.
TACAAGTTCTGAGGTCTGGTATTGAAGTTTAGCATTTAGGTCGTGTAGAATCTCAATGCAACAATGTATTGCAGAGTGCACAAGCTTCATTGCACATTGTTACGGCTAGAAGAAGGAAGTTCACAACATGTCAGACGTTCGATACAAAGTATGGTTATCTAAAATCCCTCCCAAATTTAAGAACCTCCCTCCGACAACAGAGGCATTTGAACTCGATATAAAACGATGCCATTTACAAGCTTGCATTTGGAACGCAGCAGCATCGTCGTTTCCTCCACCTTTTAATCAAACTGATTATGGTTGGGTAAAGACTGAAGCAACACAATGTTTGGTTCCCATTCTACTTCCAAGTAACGAAGGGTTGGCACCACCAGAATTGCAGAATAGTTTCAGGTGTAGTTGTTCAAGTGAGAAGCCATGTTCAACAGCAAGGTGCACTTGTACACATGCGGGTCTGTCTTGTAAAGAATTTTGCGCGTGCGAAGGCGGCCAATTGTGTGGCAATTTGAAGACTTATCAAGCTCAATTTGATGACAGTGAGAGTGAACGTCCACTTCTGATTCTGAATATCCTGTAATCTAATATATTTTCTGTCTGTAGCCTGTCTCCTTTTTAACTATTCTGTATTTTTTTTAAAGTTAACGAAAACTACAAACTGTCAATTTGTTATTTATTTTACCCATTACAAAACATATTTTATGATGAATCGCAAGGTCTTAATAATGTAATTATCTTTGCATGTCTTGTCCCATATTCAGCCCTTGCTGAATATGGGATGGCCACTACGCTTTTATATAGGCATGCGCATAGTGGTGTTTTGTTTGTCTTAAGGAGACCTTTAAAATAAGGTGTCACAACCGCTATGAAATAATCAAAATAAAGAGTTCGCGGGAATATTCAAAACCAAAATAGCAGATAGAGCTTTCGCGTGGGCGTCCATTACTTCTGAATTGGTTCGAGAGTTGTGTTGATCCGAGAAACAAGTATAAACCAGGTTATTAGCAAAATGGTGATGACAAATTGAACTTTTCAGTTTTTCACAAATTTCAAAAAAAAATTGAACGCGTGTATCTCAGAAACGGTTAATGGAAGAGAGCAGTTCAAAGTGTAATTTTCTTAGAAATTTTGTTCTCTACAAAAATGCACTGGACAATCTTAAATTAATAACTAAACGTTTAGTAGTCATTGGCAAATAACCAAAAAAATCCATTTTTTGGGCGATTTTTCCAATTTTCCGGAGTTGCCCAGGGGTGCCGCTCTGGCACCCCACATATTATGATTCAGTATATCAAATAGTACTAGAATCAATCATAAAATATTTGTTGTACCCCACTTCTAGGTTACATGGCTCGGCGATCGGACTATTAATGCATTCATTTATTTTCGTACATTTCTTTAAGGACGCCTCTGGTCTTCGGTGAAATAATCGTCTTATTACTCCACCGGTTTTTTTGACATGGTTTTTATAATTATTAGGGATCTTTAGAAAAGGGTTTCCTAGAAATGGGTATTTTTAACCCTTCCTTGGCACTGCTAGGGGCAATGCAGCGTGTGTAAGTAATAAATCTCTACATTGTTTTAAATCAGGATCTGTCGCAATCCCATTTCTTTAATTTATTTCATTCGCGAACGTAGCTCAAGGTATCGAGAGCCTATTCATTTCGTTTTAATAATACCGTCATTGGTCTCTGCTATGCCTTTATCCAATTTTAATGAATCGAACACAAACGGCGGTCGGTTAATAATCATTTAAGGTAAGTATTTGTACATATAGAGTCGGCTTGCCTACCATTTAATTATCGATAGTAACCGTAGATCTCCTCGAGGCATTCACATCCGCCCACCACGCGTGGAAAATAATCTCTCCTCTCCACGTCCCTCCGCTCCTACTCGAATCTCTTATCAGAAGCAGTGTAAGTAGCCTTCGAACGGTTAACGTCTGCGCATCGCAATTAATTATCCTAATCGCCGAGGCGAATCTTGGGCTGCGCGGTACGATCGTTACGCCGTAAATATCGATCGGGTATATGTGTATCGGTTATTGATCGATTTAATCGGTCGACGGCACGGAATCATGATCGGAGGAGGAGATTCGATTGTGGATGTGTTCTACTGGTTTTGAGATTTATTTTAGTCATGCGCATCATACGATTTATATCTGTACATTGTCGTTGCTACAACAGCAAAGGAGATGTGCACAAAACCAAAATACGATTCTCTCCTTCGATTTAAGGTACTGTTTTTCCCCATTTCCTTTAGCTATCAACATATACATATTTTGTAATATTAGTATATTATTATACTAGTTTAATAAGACGGAGTGCTTTAATAGAGCGAGTGTGACAATACGTCTTATTAAACGTGTGTAATAGACTATTTATTTTATCTACTTTGCTTTATTAATTCATTAAATTTTGGCTGTTCAAGTTCTGGTATTACACTAGGGAATTTTGCTTGGGTTGGTCACACTGACTTCACTGACATGGACGTTTCGTATTTGAATTTGAAAATCTAGTAGCCCTAGGACAAATTCAATAACTACGCACTTACTTACGTGCGAGGGATGGAAGTTAAAACTGTAGAACTGACCTGTATAGCGTATTTTCAGGAGAAAAGCAAGACAAAAAAGTCTTCGACGCTCTGGACATCGTACTATAGCATGCTGAGAGCATGACTAAATGCTTATAAGAACGCAGATTGTTGACTCTACGATCAACATAAATGAGAGCTAAGTAGGGTTGTAGGGATTTAATAGGGAGTTTAGAGAACATAATCATCAATTAGGGATTAATAACCATTTAGTAGGGAACTAGAACAAGTTGTTATTAAAACATCTTAGGTGAAACTTCCACTTGCAAATTAAGTAATCAAACATTAATTACAACAACTGAGTCAGGAAAATAATCTAGTGTGCTTGCTGATAAAGTAATCAATTATTAAGTAATTAATAACTATTAAAGAAGGTATTAAAACAACTGAGTCGCTTAGGTGGACGAAAGAGCGCGGATCAAAGTGATAATTTCAAAATCTTACAACAATAATCAATCGCACAAGCATAACACTAGTTCTCGTAATATGATAACAAACGCGCTCCGTAAGGCCAAGCACACAGCTAGGTCTGGTAAATTACAATCTAGGACGCCGAAAGATAACAAAACTTAATTTGCCGTTTAACCAATGTAATTTGAAGATGTATAAAAGCTTGTGAAATTTTGGTAATAAACCAGTATACCCTAGTATGCTCAAACGACAGTGTGTTGTGATCTTTCTTCACGCCACTTAACCCGACAACCCAAAACCTAACAAACTTCAACCCGGAGAGTACGTCACGCCCTCTCTCCAAACCACTAGAACCTCAAACCCCGGATCTGCACGATACGCCCTCAGATCCAAACCCAGAGAAGTACGTCACGCCCTCTCTCCAAACTACAAGAACTTCAAGAACTTCAAGAGATCACGTTACGCCCTGATCTCCGCCTACAAGAACTTCAAGAACTTCAAAGAGATCACGTCACGCCCTGATCTCCGCCTACAAGAACGTCTTCAGCCTTACAACCTGGAGACAAGATTCATCTCCGCAGCCACCCACGAGTTACGAGTCCACTCTCTAGAGATCATTTCACACTTCGTTCACAGATATATCGAAGTTTTCACGATTGCATGCTTTTCTCAAACGGCAGTCTCAAGGATATCAGCCTAAAAAATCAAAAATTTTGGATATTGCTGAAATAAATAAGTTTTTACGTCAAGGAGACGATGTTCGTTATTTCATTAAAGTTAGTTTGTTTTTTTAAAAATCATGTTTCATTTGTTACCTACTTGTATTGTTTTCGTTCACGTTATACTCACAATGGGATATACTTATTACTTACGGGCTTCATCTTATTAAGAAATATGTCAGCCTTCCACCAATCGGTATAGCTTCAAAACGTTTTTTTCTCACATACCGAAATGGCCGATGCATCACTAACCCTATAGGGATTAATAAGATTAGCCAAGTGTCACGCATAATTGCTACGTCTCTGAATCTTGCTAATCCGGATCAGTACACGGGGCACTGCTTCCGTAGGTCCAGTGAATCAAATTTGGCCAAGAATGGAGCAGATTTAATTACTATAAAAAACCATGGGGCCTGGAAGTCTTGAGCAATAGCAGAGAGGTACATTGGTACTTCGTTAAAAAGGAAAAGAGATGTGGCGGATATGCCGAGATCATCGACGTCTACTTCTACTTCCGTCAATGCACAACCGATGTCCGAGCCAGAACCCCCCAAAATTGGAACTATGTATAAACAATATCAAGTCAATCACAAATGAAACCAGTTTCGTACGAAATATTCAAGGAAATACTAACTTTAATCGCCCAAAATGTGTCTGGCATTAGCATAAATGCCCAAGCCACAGTAATGTCGTAGTTAAAGTTTTCACTAATTGTACATTAGCTACTGATTAGTTGTTCGTCTTTTGGGTCATACCGCCTTTTGTAACTTGTAATGCATTCTGTACTAGAATAATATAAAATAATACCAAATAATACATTTTTCATGTAATGTTTAAAGGTTATGTTTACTATAATTTAACCTTGACGGCTGCACACGTCTCGCACGTCTCTGTGAGAGGTTGACGCCGTTGACGTACCAACTTAACAAAAATAAAAAGTTACCAAAAGTAGTGTAATAATATGAATATTATTACACTACTTTTGATGCAATAATGAGATAATTAGTAACGCAAAGTAGATAAAAAAATTTATTATAATTTAGTGAGTCTCGTCTCGGTCACACCTCAGACCTGTCACACAGCATGCTATTTATTAGATTTGCTAATTGGCTCCATAGCATTTTACTGAGAAATTTATAAGGAAAACTTGTAAAAGTGTTATTAAACCAAATATCGCATCATCTTGTCCAAATACAAGTCTGCCTTTGAGATCAGTTCGAATGAAATCTCGCTTCTGCAAGACGTTATGATGGTGACAAAAGAAGCAAGAGCAATACAGTTGGCTGTAGAATTTACAAGCAAACCTTATGAAACAGAACTGGAAGAAACTAGAAAAACCTTCCATAAAATATTCTAAGAGTGAAAAAAATTATTCATGGGGAAAAGCTAGTGAAGACAAAGCTACGGAAAACATAGACTCTGAAAGTTTGGAAGCAGAAGATCAAATTGATATAGCGTTTTCGCACCTACTTGTATTCTAATCAAGGTGACATTTGGACTCTCTACATGTCTACAATGGGCACACTAAGATCGTGCAGGGATTAGTAGTGAGGATGACAATTTGGGATCTGTATCAGTCTAAGCCTAATTTGGACTACATTGATATTTTTTTGGGGAAACCTTTCCTTAATTTTCGACCAATTGCCAAGAACACAATGTGGTCATATTATTTTACTTTTTTTTAATTATATTATTTATTTAGACTCTTATAAAACACCATTGGTAATTACAGAATAAGAGTGGAGTACATTACTGTATGCTTACTTAAAACTAACATAACTTGGTAGTTGAACATAATACATAAAACTTACAAACAAGATATTATAAACATGTATAAAATATATAAACATTAATTAGACAGGACACGATATCTACAACTACAACACAAACTTCACAACTGTTTAGATACAATAAGATGCTTTATTTCAATGGGACTTGTATTACAGATATCTATTTTGTGCCTTAGAATGACAAGATTGCATTCAACTAGCATTTTATTGAGGGACGAGGACGAGAGGCTTAGTGGATCAGTATGAAACAATATTGGATTATTATTTCTTAAATTAATTTAAGGAACGACAAACTTAATTTTATTTACAAGAAGGCAGTCTTTGTGCTTTAAATTATTCAGTACATTGTGTACATAGAGAACAGACATTGCTTGCCTCCTACTACTCAATCTTTCGATATTAAAACCCTGTAGCATACTAGCATAGGAGATCATGTATGGATATATATATTAGATTTCTTTAAATGCAGATATCTTAAAAATCTTTTTTGAACTTTTTCGAGCATATCACAAACTACTTCAGCTTTTGGTGTCCAAATCACAGATACATATTGTCGCGATGCGGCCCCAATTAGCGAAAATAGGTCGCCGTCTAAGCTTATTCAGCACCGAGGCGACCTTAAACCAAAGGACGATACGACTCTCGGACAGGTACGACATCACGTTCGTAAACATCCCGCTTGTATTTATACAGCTCGATCATAACGATCAGGGGGTCAGTCAGTCACCAAGTATCACGTCACGCTGCCCGTCTGAGAGCCCGTCCTTTCGGCATGCCGCTAATTGGAGGAGCCTCGCGCCTGCTGCCCTTCGTCATCCAACAGTAAGCAACCACCTCCCTTTGACCTTTTTCTCACTTCTTGCCATTTGCTCCTTTGGCTCAACTGTGTTTTATGATGTTCTCTCCCCTATATTTAATGCTCCAATAAATATTGTCTGTGTTACCATGCCTTCTTTTTAGTTTCTACCTAGCTACACCCCCAACCAGAGCACTCCCTTTGAACCCTAGGTCCTCAGGCGTGTGACAATATTCCAAATGCGGTCTAACTAAAGCATTATAAAGCTTAATTGCACATTTAAATAGTAATATTCTTTGTATTTCTAATAATAAATCCTAAAACCCTATAAGCCTCATTAACTATTTGTTGACAGTGTTCATTAAATTTCAAAATGCTATGAAAATAAACTCCAAGGTCCCTACAAGGACCTATTCTATTCAACAGAGAGTCATCAATATGATACTGTTTGTTAATAAAATTTACTTTTCGTGAGTATGTGATTAAGTGACACTTATTAATATTAAGATGCATTTTGTTATTTGTAAACAAACTAGAAACTTGAGCTATATCGCCTATATTTTATTTTATAAAAAACATAACTACTAGCACTGTTATCACAATCCAGAAAGTGGTTCAATATGTGCTACTTTTCCCTATTCATAACGAAATCTAAGTAACATCTAATACCACAACTATAAACATGTTGATTTCATATTTAAGTGCAAATTAATATGGACCATTAATTTTCTTATAATTTAATATAAGAATATCAATCTTATAATTCGAATTAATAATAGTCTGCAATTTCAATGAAACCTAGTACGTGTCAATGTGAGAATCTACCAGAAAAATGTAATAGTTATTGTAATGTTGGTATTTGCGTAATTTAACGACGTCTCAATTAATTCCAACAGCAGCAGTACTTGCATCTACCTACCTAATAGTCGTACTGCTTTTACTTGATCTTATGAAAAGTAATTATTGGATTACCTACTCAAGTTGTAATCGTTCCATTTCTGTATTATACTCCTTGTTGGGCGTACATTCATCAATCATTTTCTGAGGGTAATTTCATTCAATTTTCATACTTCTCCAGATTGAAAGGAAGTACCGTTCTTAATACAGACATTAATCAAAATGGCTTCACTTCAACCGTTGTAAATCATTTAATTACGGTTATTAATGCCCAAAAAATTGAATTTTGTAACGAGGATCGAATCAGTCGTGAGTTTGTTATGAACGAGCATTTGTACAGAACGTTGTAAGTAAGAGGTTTATCCAAAATCCCGTTCCTATTCACGCCGGTAACCAGGCCGGATAGGATCGGATATCCTGTAGGATGACTAGGATACACACACCCTGAGTCGGTAGAGCACGGAGTGGGTCAATTGCGGTGAGAGCCTTAAGGGGGTACAACCGTGCTCGATGACCGTGGTTCGGAGCCCACGTTAAACTGTAGGTCCCGTCCAATTAGCCATGGCAGCAAAAAGAGACGTAACAGAAAGACAAGACAAAGACAAGTAAGAGGTTAAGTAGCAGTGTGGAACACAAAATTGCATTAATTCGTAACTTGCAGTTAACTGACTTGGAAACTAAAACGAGGGATGATATCAAAATGTATTAACACGTTTATACTTGTAAAAATCTTGTAATCAACGCAACTGAACCGAAGTTAAGACAACTTACTCCTAATAACTGACTTAAGAAATTAAGTGATTATCGAAGCGTCACTTAACTTGTCTTTAGAAATGGATTGCATTTTTCATTCTGGTTAGCTAGTTTATGGAGTTTCGGACACACTGTAATTGAAAACTCATTGAACATAAGTTGTGATTAAAATATTTAAGTAAATTCAACAAAATCGGAATATTTTCATTTTTTGAAAATTATTGTATCAGCTAGATAACTATGAATTACCAGGAGAGATCAATTAGTTAAAAATTTGAAAATATCTAAAAGCAAATTGAGAATTGAGTATTTTTAGGTAAATAGTAAAATAATGTATTTTTTTAAATTTCGTAAACATATCGAAAAAGGCTCGGTTCAACAAACAATTTAACACAATGCCAATTTTCAAAAATGACATAAAGAACATAAGACAAAATGTACACCTTTCAAGTTTAACTTAAATTTTCCTAAATTACCTGCACTTAGTCGCAACCACATGACATGAATTTTAAGTAATAGCCATATTTATGTTGTCAGTTGCGTGTACGAGCCTGGGATTTTTGAAAAAACTAACTAGGATGGAAGTTGAAAATGGAGTCTAACAATTAGCTTAATAACATTATGCTTAGAACGTATTTTGCGTCAGAACATAACCCTGAGATTAGACGAGTAAATTGGATTTAAATGGTTTAAATTTTTGAAATTGTAACTTTTTTTAACTTTTTGTTAACTCATTTTTTTCAGAATTTTGGTGGAGAAATAGGCTCAAAAAATTATAATCTGAATATTTAGACAATTCATACAGTTTTTTAACAATTTCAAAAATAAGTACATAATAAAGAAAATCAGATTTCGGTATTGTAACTTAACCAAACAACTTCATCTATGTAGATCATTTTATTAGTTGTTGGAATGAGTGAGCATAATTCGACATTTCCACTACGGAAGTTAAAAAAGTTCAACGATCAATCAGTTTTAGCGTAGATCGTACGTGTTCAAATATAAATTAAAATACTCGTTATAACGGTCCGGTAACACCACTCGCTATTTTCGGAAGGTGAATTGAAGAAGCCGCGAGGATAATTAATGAGTACGATTATACACTTGATGTTGCCAACAAGGTGTAAGTACCGGTAAACACGACCATTACGTAAATTACGTTCGACCTAAGACGGACGGACGACGGACACCTATTAGCCTTAACCGAATCGAACCGGACAAAGACAAATCATTCCGAGATATCACGTTGCCAGCCTCAATCAGTCATTTGTTTATGGAAATTATAAATGACCAATCAAAATATGCATGAACGTAAGTAGCCATTAGACGCCGCCGCGGCCACGCAATTAATTTTTTTCCCGTAACAACGACCGCTCAAGGACCCGAATAAATGCATCAATTATCAAAACGTACGTACGTACGCGTGTATATTTAATTTTTTTTCAGTAAAAGGTTGGACGTATCGGGATTATGCGTGAACGAGCATCTAATCCGTATTGTCTTATGCGAGTTGGCAGCTCTTAATAATTTCACGCCTTTTATTGTGCGTGGCAGCGTGGCAATGGGAGTCCTTTTCATTCGTCAAAACACGTCAAAGTGGTTCAGGTCTGGTGTGCGGGCAGGCGGAAAATGTGTGCGTGTAACCAATTGCGTTAGTGGCGGGACATTGAGGTCTTCCGAACCGAGAGAAAAAAAAAATGGGTTCGGAATGTGATATATACCTCAAAAGTTTAAATTCGATGTTAATGTGATGTAAGGAGAATCAATTTATTTGCTGATTATATTGCGGTTTGGCGCGTCAGGTCTAGTTACACCAGAGGTTGCGTACGATACCTACCTACTTCTTAATGAATGGCAGAATGTTCTCGGGGAGCTGAGATGAAAGTCAGGAGCGTTCTTGATAATCCCCAATATAAAAAATAATTCTTGATGTATTAAATTGCCAACGTATAAGTATAAATATGTAAAAAAAATAATAATAAATAAATATAAATAATATAGATTTTATTCTTCATCTTTTGACATTTTTTGACACTAGTTTAGCACTCACAATTTTGGGACGGGCCCGAACTGCACCGCTTTGACTTTAGCCACCCCGCTGCGTTAAGTAGGGATAATTACTTACGAACCGCTCTCGGAAACCAGGCGAAGCGGTGGATAAATGTACGCTCATCGGTGACGAAAAATGCGGTTGGACATATTGCCGCCAAAGATATTGAAATATCGGGCGAATATTATACTTGGGACATCTCGATAAAACAATACCACTGGCGGACTAGTAGTCCTTGTCATATTAAAAAAAATAACGTTTTCTTAATTTTAAAATTTAAATTTAGTGTTAAGAGATTTGACGATCCCTTAATATTGAGTTGGTGGTAACATATACTATTTTATTTGGTTTCACTGGACTACACTCACAATTTCTAAGAAATTCGTATGAACTTAAATCAAATTGTAATAAATATATTTATTTATTTAATACTAAACAGGTTTAATATTAAACTTACTACATATTGCATATCTTTCAATTTCGGAATACAAATTGGATGCATATTAACGGGTATTCAGAGCATATTTTTCCAGCTCTAATTATTACCTACGACCTATACGTATAAATACCTTGTAATTTAGTCACAAGAAGAACAGTATTTATTCGTTACCAAATAATAAGTAATACTTTTTGTCATTGCAAAACAGTTTGGTAACAGTTCTTATCACAAGTATCTATTTCATTTCCAAAAATTTACGCGACCGTACGGCGTACGGCGTACGCATAGCCACTTCCTTCATTCCTTTGGATTTTTCACCGACCGTGGTTAGGTAGCGACCCTACTTAACGTAGCGGGGGGGCTAAAGTCAAAGCGGTGCAGTTCGAGGCCGACGCAATTTTGAAGGTTTCTATTATTTATAATGGCTTTCTTATAAATTTTTTAAACAATTGATATACAGTCATCAAACGTCAAACATGTCTTGATGACATGTAAGGGATACTTTTTTATTTATATAAGAGATACCTAACATAGGTATGTATACTTTTAGAGCCATGATTATGTTCACAATAGTCAATAGTGAACAAAACGTCGCCAATTTAATATATCAAGAATTATTTTTTATATTGGGGATTATCAAAAACGCTCCTGACTCTCTTAATACCTACTTCTATACTTTGAAAGTATCTTTTACTAAGGGCTCGTCTTATTACCTTAAGAAATCTGAATTTTTGGGGGAAAATTTGTTAACGTAGACCACTTCTGACGTGTATTTCTTCAATATTACAATCATTTATTGTTATGAATTTAGCGATAACAAAGAACTTTGGCTATCTCATTACTCATTAATATTCAAATTTCACTCTAACAATGTGGAGAAATAATTACAAACACAATTAAAACAGATATGTTTCCACCCTCCGCCATACTGTAATTCTTGGGACAGAAATGGTTGTGTGTAAACGACCGACATTACGGGCATACGATCCCGCGAGCAAATCCCAACCAAAACAACGTTTCCATCTTCTGATATCAAATGAAACCTAACAAATCGGATAGTTAGAATATAGGAAATAAATGAAACATTGGGCGGAAGAACTTTCGACGGGACCAGGTGTTTTATGATGGGTTGATGCGAATTTTCGACGGCGTGACCGAAAAGGTGGTTTTATAGTACATGTATTTTCGACTGTAAAGAAATCTAACGAGCCCGCGTATTGATGGTTGAATTAGGAATGAAAATAAGGGGATATATACTAACATCAAAACAATTTATTTGTTACTACAGGACAAGAGGGCAAGGAAAATCTACGGAAAATCCCATCTTTATCACGAAAATATTAAAAGGACTTGAATTTAAACCATTCCTACCGATACACTTTCCTAACTACCAGCCTTAAGCCGACCGTCGAAATTTCTTGTAAGATTATTTGACCCTGCGATTAAAGCAGGTAGCCTTAATATTTGCCGTCGAAAGTTCACCCGTCGCTTGCATAAAACACAAACCGCGCATTTTACAGAATATATTTTGTTAATAATTATCAGAGCGGATTATATGTAAACCAAAAATAGGAAAATATGTACATAAATATGTAACGATTTTCCGAAATATATGTAAATATTTGCTAAAAATATGTAATAAATTAAAAATGTAAAGGGAGATTTTCAAAAAGCAAACAAGCAATATTCATCATAAATATATTTTTACATTATTACAAAAATGTATGCCATATACCCTACTTAACATTACAAGAAGAATTATTAAGAACAAGAACGATTATTTTCGATAAAAAATATGAAATCTTGTAAATATATGTGACTATATTTTAAATAGTACTTTTATGTAATTTTGATGCAAATATGTAAAAAATGTAAAAATGTGTGAATTACATATATTCCGCACTTTGAACTTAAAATAGACTAACTTAACCTTTCTAAAAAGATTAACAATTCTTCTTAACCCTAAATTAAAAAAGTAACAGAAATATACTAATTTATTAACACAAGCTGCTGGTACCATAATTCAGCTGTAAGGTTTTCGCCTGAAAATGGGCTTACGTTAATGTTGTCCAGACAACTCAACATGTCACATTCGATATGATTAGAATAAACATGCTATACTACTTACATCGACACTTCACTTACATCTACAGGAGTTCTACGTATAAATATTTGATTAAAACGGCGAATATAACATCGTAGCTACGTTCAAATACCCACCTCCGAATTAGGACTATTTTGTTCTGGGGTTGGCGTACCGTCCCCCACTTCTTTATGTTCCGTGTAAGATATCATAAGTGATGGGCTCGGAATGTGCCACCAAAAGACGATTATTTAATTTTTAATAAGTTAAACTTATTTGAACTTAAAACTCCGTTTAGACTCCGTCTAACCAACTTAGCACGTATGCTGGCATTCATTGTACATATATAAACACTACTCATTCTGTGTTTCAGAAAATAAAGTGTGTAAATTATGTAGCAGTAAAATAAGTAAAAGCTTACTAATTATTATTAATCTGAATAATGTCAGAATTTAGTGTGAATTTTTTTCATTACTCACCCGTAAGCAAATTAATGAAATTTGATGAACAATGTGTCATTCTGTAGGTTTCTTAATTACTTATATCTTACAGATACAATTTTTTTCGCTAACACACGACTATGATGATTATTAAAACAAATTTTCCCAACTTTTTAAGAAAAACTTTTTTTTTAAACAGCCATTTCCTGATATAACTCGATTTGACTATAACCCCTATAGGTCTGAGCCCAACGAGCTCAGGCCTGTTCGACCAATTAAATCACACGATTTGGACTTAGCGCGTCAACATACATAGAAATATTAAACACTATATAAATCCACTGAGAAGAAAACATCCACGAAACGAGAAAAGGTAGTAAAGTTAGACAACACCTAATACACGTCGTTTGCTATTGGTGGAAAAGTCATAAAACTTTTGGCGGGAATTGTTGATGTACAGAGTCGGTTCAGTGAAATTAACAAGTTTAGTTGTCTGATCTATGGTTTTCTGTTTACAAGAGTTCAAGTAAGTCGTTGACGGTGATAGTGGACTTTTAGTTGATGGTTTATTTTAACGTATCGCTATTGTTATTCAGGTTTTTGATATAAATTCGTATAAACATATTTCTGCGATCTATTGCAATTATGAAAAGACACCTTCCCTGCTCGCCTCCCAAAAAGAGCCCTGAAACATACTTAAGCTGCGGGGAGAAAACCATTATTTTAAATGTATAACAGAAAATAAAGAAATGAACATCCTTAGTAAAGTCTTAGTAAAAGATAAATTATAGTCAAGGCGATCTGAAGGCGATTTGAATTTCGACGTTTGTGTTTCATGGAAGTTTTCTTCTCGATGGATTTACTATAGTTCCCAGATTATAACGGTTGAGATCGCTATAAATTAGATAAAAAGTAGTGTACAACGTTTAGGATTTTATTTAAGATAAATTAAGATAAATATTGTGGCTTTTAAGATGAGTTGGCGGAGTTGAAATGTGAACAAAGGATATGAATAGTTTCCCATCAAAAGACGTACATTATTGGAACCGATTATTAACGGGCGATAATGGCCACCGAGCTAAATTGAAATATCCTGTCGAGTCGAAATTTTCCACTCTAAAACTGTGTAATTTCGACGATAGCGATCTGGAATGATTACAAATAAGCAACAATTAAGTCGAGTTTAAGAGATTATCTCGGCGAGATATCGAAAAACTATAGTAGGAAGTAAAGTGGTAAAACCCGTTATAATCTAATAATATCGTGATTAACATAAACATTCCGTCTACGCTTAAAAGACACGAAAGAAGTCCTGTACGTCGTCAAATATTATATAGAAAATTTCATTGCACTCGGGTAATTAATTACACGGTTATAAATTTAAACGTTGTCATCTCCGCCCGACTTGGGGGTCTAATAAATTTCGTTTATTTAATTAATTGCTCATTAGACCGTTTTCCAATCAACGTGCCCGATTAGTCTGCCCATTAGAAGGGGAACATCAGGTACGTACAGGTACATCTGGTATACGCGATGCATTTCTTCCTATTCAAGGCGTATTTATTGAATTGTTTTCCCACACGGACAGCTCTCTCACGCAACGGCACGTCGGCGAATTTGCTTATATCAAAGGAGGACTCGTATTATACTTCTAAGGAATTTTTTTACAATTATAGGCGAACCAATTTGATCGCTACACAATCTACTGAAGGAATTGAAATTTAATGTTACCGGCTGCGATCGATACGTATTGTAATGTCGGTGATAACTCTAAGAAATATTAAATAGTTCGTGAGATTAATGAATGGGTAACTGATTTTTCATTGAAATGATTTGCAAGCTTGAGAAAAAATAATTATTGTAATCGAAGAAATCCTGGTTTGGAGACATGTGCAAAGTTTCAAAAATCCAGGAAATTTATGCTTGGCTATAATAATTTCATTAAAATTTGCTCATTTTCTAAATATAAAAGTGCTTTTAACAGAAGAGAGATGTAGTTTGTAAGCGGAAACATTAGAAAAAAATTTACTGAGGTATTTTTTCTGTGTGGATTAAATAAGAATGTATAAATTTCCAAATACAACTGTCTATTCATAATTACAAGACATTTTCTTTCTTCACCTCAATTTATTATTTCCTAAATTAACACAATTCTTGTTATTCTTCATCCTTCTCTATTCGGTTTTTGTAATCTGTAGTGGTTGTTTGCCAGCTTTCCTCCCATTCTTGGGGTCTTTTGATATATGGTTCGTTGTCCCGCCTGTTGTGCATCATCTGAAAAACAAAAGATTGTTCAGGATACTATTTCAGGATCAGTGTTCAGGATTTTCTTTCATGATCAGAATATAACTGAGGACCTTCTTAGAGTCAAAAATTTTACAGAATGTCAATCCAAAATTATCGTACTCCATTCAGGATCTGCAAATGGTTCAGTTCAATGATCGTGTATCATCTTGAAGAACAAATTTTTGTTCAATATATTCTTGCAGCGTCAGGCTATTGTTCAGGATTGTCATGGATAATCTAGGATCAGAATATTATTCATGACCTTCTCAGAGTCAGAAATTGTATAGAATGTTGACTCAAAATTACCATAAGCCATTCAGGATCAGAATACTGTTCAGTTTATTCATAGTCCAACACCTAGGAAACAAAATATTCTTCAGGATCTATTACAGGACCACGGTAATGTGCAGGATAGTTTTTAATTGATCACCTTGAACCACAATATTATTCAGGACTTTCTCAGAGTCAAAAATTCATAGAATGTTAACCCAAAATTACCCCGAGCCATTCAGGATCTGAAAATGGTTCAGGTGAATCAGAGTGCAACATCTAGGAAACAAAATATTCTTCAGGACCAATTACAGGATCACGGTAATGTGCAGGATTGGTTTTCATTGATCACATTGAACCATAATATTATTCAGGACTTTCTCAGACTCAAAAATTTATAGAATGTTAACCCAAAATTACCCCGAGCCATTCAAGATCTGAAAATTGTGCAGTTGAATCAGAGTGCAACATCAAGAAAACAAAATATACTTCAGGATCTATTACATGACCATCGTAATGTTCAGGATTGTTTCTCACTGTTCATCAGAATCAAAATATTTTTCAGGACCTTCTCAGAGCCAAAAATTGTATAGAATGTTAACCAAAAATTACCCTGAACCATTCAGGATCTGAAAATTGTTCAGTTGAATCAGAGTGCAACATCAAGAAAACCACATATACTTCAGGATCTATTACATGACCATCGTAATGTTCAGGATTGTTTCCCACTGTTCATCAGAATCAAAATATTTTTCAGAACCTTCTCAGAGTCAAAAATTGTATAGAATATTAACCAAAAATTACCCTGAACCATTCAGGATCTGAAAATTGTTCAGTTGAATCATAGTCCAACATCTGGGAAACAAAATATTCTTCAGGATCTATTACAGGATGGCGGTAATGTGCAGGATTGTTTTTCATTGATCATCTAGATAGAACCATAATATTATTCAGGACTTTCTCAGAGTCAAAAATTTATAGAATGTTAACCTAAAATTACCCCGAGCCATTCAGGATCTGCAAATTGTTCAGTTGAATCAGAGTGGAACATCTAGGAAACAAAATATTCTTCAGGATACTACTTCATGATCACGGTAATGTACAGGATTGTTTTTCACTGATCATCTAGAATCAGAATATTTCTCAGGACCTTCTCAGAGTAAAAAATTGTATAGAATATTGACTGAAAATTACAATGAGCCATTCAGGATCAGAATACTGATCAGTTCAATCATAGTGCAACATCTAGCATACACATTATTCTTCAGGATACTAATTCAGGATCACGGTAATGTGCGGGATTGTTTTTCATTGATCACCTAGAATCATAATATTAATCAATACTTGTTCAGAGTCAAAAATTGTATAGAATATTAACCAAATATTACCCTGAACCATTCAGGATCTGAAAATTGTTCAGTTGAATCATAGTCCAACATCTAGGAAACAAAATATTCTTCAGGATCTATTACAGGATCACGGTAATGTGCAGGATTGTTTTTCATTGATCATCTAGAACCATAATATTATTCAGGACTTTCTCAGAGTCAAAAATTTATAGAATGTTAACCCAAAATTACCCCGAGCCATTCAGGATCTGAAAATTGTCCTGTTGAATCAGAGTGCAACATCTAGAAAACAAAATATTCTTGAGTATCTATTATAGGATCACGGTAATGTGCAGGATTGTTTTTCGTTAATCACCTAGAATCAGAATAGAATTCAGGACTTTCTCAGAGTCAAAAATTATATAGAATGTTAACCAAAAATTACCCTGTGTCATTCAGGATCTGAAAATTATTCATCTGAATCAGATTGCAACATATAGGAAACAGAATATTCTTCAGGATACTATTTCAGGATCACGGTAATGGTCTGGATTGTTTTTAGCTGATCATCTAGAATCAGAATAGAATTCAGGACTTTCTCAGAGTCAAAAATTATATAGAATGTTAACCAAAAATTACCCTGTCATTCAGAATCTGAAAATTATTCAGCTGAATCAGAGTGCAACATATAGGAAACAGAATATTCTTCAGGATACTATTTCAGGATCACGGTAATGTTCTGGATTGTTTTTCGCTGATCATCTAGAATCAGAATATTTTTCAGGACCTTCTCAGAATAAAAAATTGTATAGAATGTCGACTGAAAATTACAATCAGCCATTCAGGATCAGAATACTGATCAGTTTAATCATAGTGCATTATCTAGCAAACACATTATTCTTCAGAATACTATTACAAGACCACGGTATTGTGCAGGATTGTTTTTCATTGATCACCTAAAATCATAATATTATTCAGGACTTTCTCAGAGTCAAAAATTATAGAATTTTAAACCAAAATTACCCCAAGCCATTCAGGATCTGAAAATTGTTCAGAAAAATCAGAGTGCAACATCTAGGAAACAAAATATACTTCAGGATCTATTACATGACCATCGTAATGTTCAGGATTGTTTCCCACTGTTCATTAGAATCAAAATATTTTTCAGAACCTTCTCAGAGTTAAAAATTGTATAGTATATTAACCAAAAATTACCCTGAACCATTCAGGATCTGAAAATTGTTCAGTTGAATCAGAGCGCAACATCTAGGAAACAAAATATACTTCAGGATTTATTACATGACCATCGTAATGTTAAGGATTGTTTCTCACTGGTCTTCAGAATCAAAATATTTTTCAGGACCTTCTCAGAGCCAAAAATTATATAGAATGTTAACCAAAAATTACCCTGAACCATTCAGGATCTGAAAATTGTTCAGTTGAATCATAGTCCAACATCTGGGAAACAAAATATTCTTCAGGATCTATTACAGGATCGCGGTAATGTGCAGGATTGTTTTTCATTGATCATCTAGAACCATAATATTATTCAGGACTTTCTCAGAGTCAAAAATTTATAGAATGTTAACCCAAAATTACCCCGAGCCATTCAGGATCTGCAAATTGTCCTGTTGAATCAGAGTGCAACATCTAGAATACAAAATATTCTTGAGTATCTATTATTGGATCACGGTAATGTGCAGGATTGTTTTTCGTTGATCACCTAGAATCATAATAGAATTCAGGACTTTCTCAGAGTCAAAAATTATGTAGAATGTTATCCAAAAATTACCCTGTGTCATTCAGGATCTGAAAATTGTTCAGGTAAATCAGAGTGCAACATCTAGGAAATAAAATATTTTTCAGGATACTATTTCAGGATCACGGTAATATCCAGGATTGTTTTTCATTGATCATCAGAATCAGAATATTTTTCAGGACCTTCTCAGAGTCATAGATTGTATAGATTGTTGACTCAAAATTACCCTGAATCATTCAGGATCAGAATAATCTTCAGTGCATCATCTGGAAAACAAAATATTGTTCAGGATACTACTTCAGGATCACGGTAAAATTCAGGATTGTTTTTCATTAATCATCTAGGATCATATTATTCAGGAACTTCGAAGGGTCAAAAATTTTATTGAATGTTGACTCAAAAATCACCCTTAGCCATCCAGTTTTCATTTTAATTGAGTTTTAAAATAATTATCTCTGATACACGAATTCTTCCTTCGTGAAGCTCTGGTATTTCAACTTGAAACTATTATTGTAATAATGGTTTTTCAACTTTGAAAAGTTTCAATTTTCAATCAATATTTATTCATCCTTGAAACCATTCTGCCTGATCCTTCGGGAATTGAATTTTTAAACGATTTCAGTAAATATTCTAAAATATTCTATTTTATTTAAAATATTACTTTCGATACAATTAAAGCCAACCACAAATTTAAAAACATTATTTTAGAAATATATTAATGGACAATGGATGGATTAAGCCCTTTGGAAAATGTTTCTACAATTTTTGCAATTGCAAATAAGTTTGAAAAAGACCTAGAACTAATTCACCGGTTCAATTATTTTGAGATATGAGCGCCATTTTATGTACTTATGTTTAAATTTTCAAGATCCTAAAATTGTCGTACCGTTTTTATTGAATTTTGAAGTGTCATTTCGTCATGTCAAAACGTTAAAATGCAAAATATATAGGTTCTGTGTACATTTTACGCAGTAGAAGAACCAACCAAAAACTTGTTTTCCATTTACCACAGTTATCGCTTGTTATCTGCATTAATAATTGCAATGACATTTGCAAAGATTGAAATTTAGTGTTTCATGTTATTTAAACGCTACAAAAGACTAGCAGATGTTGCAAAATTCACTTCTTGTGTTTTACCTTTATCTAATATTTTCGAGAGGAAAATACAATAAATTCATACCTAAATGTAATTAATTAATTATTTAATCTGTGAGTAATACTTGTCACGATAAATTAGGCATGATATTAGCTCAAAATATGTGAGTTACCCTGAAGCTAACTTTACCTCGTGATTAGTGTTTTTGAAATATGTTACTGAAAGGCTATCGATTTTACATAAAAGAGCGTTTTAGACACGTTAGTTAAAATCAATTTTTCTTTTTCATAAATCATGTTTTTTAATTACTAACTGAGATTTTGAGGCATATCCCAACAAAAATGCCCTGGGGGAATGTAAATATATTTAAGCACGTCGGTTATTGATATATGAGATTTTTATCGCGTCGCTATAACTTAAAAGCGTTCATACTTTACAGTTGACAGTTCCTAAGCGATATTTTTACAGCGACACATTCTCCTGCGAATGTATCCCCGGCATCCGTCGTTACTGCAAAATATTCACCTGCTTATAAGAGCGTTTAACATTTACACGGATACACACAACTAATAAATAATAGTTCAAGCGAATGATTAAATTTATGATATCACGGGATATTATTAATTTCGTAGATTGTTTCTTATTTATGTACATTGTGTGTCGTGCATTCATTAGAGGGATCGAAGGAAAAGGTAACGCGAGCACGATCGAGCAAGAGCTCTTTCGACTAATTATTAACGGTCCCGAGGCGTTGTATAAATAATTGTGGCTACATGCGATGGCGACAATCGCTATTTCCCATCGGTGGGGAAAACTCCGGAAACGTTTTCCTTCGTTCTCGCGACGAGCGAACAACGCTGGACTAATTACGAGTCGACTAGGTGTGGCCGGAGGAAAATGGGGCGGAGCTTTTTCTCGAGCAGCGAGTTAATTAGCCGGTTAATGAGTGTTCCGGAATATAAAAAGCGGAACGGCAGGCGACGACGTAAAAGAGGATGTTAATCAATGGGAAATGAAATGGTACTTCTTGCTTCTCCAATTAAAACTGGAAGACAATTGCACACTTGCGCGGTTCACATCAGTTGCGCACCGCGGCAAGTTAATCTCTAAAATCCGAGCAGGTAGTACCATAGTAATACCATAGTGGAACCTTCGCAGCGAATAATGGAGTTGGTTCGAGTTGTCTCCCAAATGCAAATTATTACCTGTTCCCAAAAAAAAAAAATATGTCATGACCGAATTGTCTCCGAAGGCTACCTGACGATTCAGGGAATATGAGGCGTGTCAGACAAGTTTCGGAAAGCTTTCTGATGCGTGAACGTCATGTGATAGGCTCGAAAGTACGTTGGAAACGCAAGGGGGGCAAGGATCAAACATGTAAGGGGGGCAAGGATCAAGCATGTACTCACTGAGCCTAATAGACATCATTAGAATTTGCTGTAGAATGTGTAGAAAATCTACCTGATCTGCACTATCCACTAGCCATATCTACAGAGTTCGACATTAACGCCATCAACACCAGTCACTGTTCTGTTTTTGGTAGCTTCATCAGTTTCTGACAATTCTGTCAAATCTATATCGTCCACACCACTAACGTCTTCTTTATGAGTCGTTGTGTCTTCTGAGTTTTCATTATGCCAAAGTTGTTTGTAGGTCTCCACCATTTTTTCTTAGTTTGCGTTGTTTATTAGTATTTTGTCATTTTCATAGTTTTTTAAAGGTTGCATCAATTGTGTCATCAAACATAGTTTACCCAGAACTTCAAATGCCGTATATCCTACTGCTTTTGTAAAATCTTGCAATTCTTCCTTTATGTCTTCTTCGGTCTCTGTATCTTCTAATATTTCGTTCAATGTATCCTGATAGAGCTTTCCTATGTTTCATACTTCAAGTAGTACTACTTGAAAGTAAAAATATATACCATGTGGAAATCCACTTAGAGAATTTGGTCAATTTACACAATTAGTGGTATTCTAAAACTTATTAATTTCTTCTGACGAACGTATTTGAACTGGACACACCTCTTTTGAAACTCCATTGGTATTAAATATTAGAGCCCAATTTCGCATGTAAGGTTCCATTTTGGACAGTAACGAAGTTAGAGCGTGAAAATCAAAGGACGAAGTGTAATTTACAAGTCGACTAGGTGTGCTTTTTCTCGAGCAGCGAGTTAATTAGCCCGTTAATGAGTGTTCCAGATATGAAAACCGGAACGGCAGGCGATGACGCAAAAGAGGATGTTAATCAATGGAAAATAAGATGGTACTTCTTGCTTCTCCAATTAAAACTGGAAGACAATTGCACACTTGGGCGGTTCACACCAGTTGCGCACCGCGGCCAGATAATCTCTAAAATCCGAGCAGGTAGGGACAGGCGTGAGCGGCGAGTAACAGGTGCGAAGAATACCCGGGTTATGGGAGGCTACCATAGTGGAACCTTCTCAGCGGATAATGGGGTTGGTTCGAGTTTTCTCCCGAATGCAAATTATTACCTGTTCCCAAAAAAAATGTCATGACCGAATTGTCCCCGAAGGCTACCTGTCGATTCGGGGGATATGAGAGGGTCAGACAAGTTTCGAGAAGCTTTCTGATACGAGAACGTCATGTAATAGGCTCGAAAGTACGTTGGAAACGCAAGGGGGCAAGGATCAAACATGTAGGGGGGGGGGCAAGGATCAACCATGTACTCACTGAGCCTAATAGACATCATCAGAATTTGCTGTAGAATGTGTAGAAAATCTACCTGATCTGCACTATCCACTAGCCATACATACAGAGTTCGACATTAACGCCATCAAGACCAGTCACTGTTCTGTTTTTGGTAGCTTTAACAGTTTATGTCAATTCTGTTAAATCTACGTCCACACCACTATCGTCTCCTTTATGAGTCGTTGTTTCTTCTGAGTCTTCATTATGCCAAAGTTGTTTGTAGGGCTCCACCATTTTTTCTTAGTTTATGCTGTTTATTAGTATTTTGTCATTTTCATGGTTGTTTAAAGATTGCATCAATTGTGTCATCAATCATGGTCGTCATCTCAATATTATTTATAAATCTATCCCAAGATACTTTACTTGGTTTTCTAGAGATTTATTTGGCAACCGTTTATAAATTTCATGACTTTGTTCTATTGGATTATTTAGATATTGCTTATAGGTTTCTTGTTTTTCTTGTACTGCTTTATCCTACTTCAGTCGGCCGTACTTTTAGTCGTTTATATTTTTTAAAATTTCATCATTTTACCCAGAACTTCAAATGCCGTATATCCTACTGCTTTTGTAAAATCTTGGAATTCTTCATTTATGTCTTCTTCGGTCTCTGTATGTTCTATTATTTCGTTCAATGTATCCTGATAGAGCTTTCTTATGTTTCATTCCTCAAGTAGTACTACTTGATAGTAAATATATATACCACGTGGAAACCCACTTAGAGAATTTGGTGAATCTACACAATTAGTGGTATTCTAAAACTCATTAATTTCTTCTGGCGAACGTATTGCACTGGACAAACCCCTTTCGAAATCCAATTGGTACTAAATATTAGAGCCCAATTCGCATGTAAAGTTCCATTTTTGACAGTAACGAAGTTAGATCATGAAAATCAAAGGACGAAGTGTAATTACGAGTCGACTAGGTGTGTCCGGAGGAAAATGGGGCGGAGCTTTTTTCTCGAGCAGCGAGTTAATTAGCCCGTTAATGAGTGTTCCGGATATGAAAACCGGAACGGTAGGCGATGACGCAAAAGAGGATGTTAATCAATGGAAAATAAGATGGTACTTCTTGCTTCTCCAATTAAAACTGGAAGACAATTGCACACTTGCGCGGTTCACACCAGTTGCGCACCGCGGCAAGTTAATCTCTAAAATCCGAGCAGGTAGTACCATAGTAATACCATAGTGGAACCTTCGCAGCGGATAATGGGGTTGGTTCGAGTTTTCTCCCGAATGCAAATTATTACCTGTTCCCAAAAAAAAAAAATATGTCGTGACCGAATTGTCTCCGAAGGCTACCTGACGATTCAGGGAATATGAGGCGTGTCAGACAAGTTTCGGGAAGCTTTCTGATACGTGAACGTCATGTGATAGACTCGAAAGTACGTTGGAAACGCAAGGGGGGCAAGGATCAAGCATGTACTCACTTAGCCTAATAGACATCATCAGAATTTGCTGTAGAATGTGTAGAAAATCTACCTGACCTCCATTAACCACTAGCCATATCTCCAGAGTTGGACATTAACGCCATCAAGACCAGTCACTGTTCTGTGGTAGCTTTAACAGTTTCTGTCAATTCTTTTAAATCTATATCGTCCACACCACTAACGTTTTCTTTATGAGTCGTGGTCTCTTCTGAGTTTTCATTATGCCAAAGTTGTTTGTAGAATTTCACCATTTTTTCTTAGTTTGCGTTGATTATTAGTATTTTGTCATTTTCAAGTTGTTTAAAGGTTGCATCAATTGTGTCATCAATCATGGTCGTCATTTCAATATTATTTATAAATCTATCCCAAGATACTTCACTTGGTTTTCTAGAGATTTGTTTGGCAACCGTTTGTAAATTTCATGACTATGTTCTATTGGATTATTTAGATATTGTTTATAGGTTTCATGTTTTTCTTGTACTGCTTTATCCTACTTCAGTCGACAGTACTTTTAGTCGTTTATTTTTTCTGAATTTCTTCCTTCTACCTAGAACTTCAAATGCCGTGTATTCTACTGCTTTTGTAAAATCTTGCAATTCTTCATTTATGTCTTCTTCGGTCTCTGTATGTTCTAATATTTCGTTCAGTGTATCCTGATAGAGCTTGCTTATGTTTCGTTCTCCAAGTAGTACTACTTGAAACTAAATATAGATATATATATATACCACGTAGAAATCCACTTAGAGAATTTGGTGAATCTATTGGTATTCTCAAACTTAATAATTCCTCCTGGCATAAGAACGTATTTGGACAGGACAAACCCCTTTCGAAATCCCATTGGTACTAAATATTAGAGCCCAATTTCGCATGGAATGTTCAATTTTTGACAGTAACCAAGTTAGAGCGTAAAAATCAAAGGCCGAAGTGTAAGTAACTTCGACGTCTCGTCGTCATAGTCCGGTCTTCTAGTCGTCGGCGATGATAATCGGTGAACGGTATACGGGTTTTTATGAAAATTCCGTGTAAGGTCGACAAGGCCACCCGCGTTTATTTATAATCGTAACTAATCTACTATCCACCATGCAATTATATATTAAAATCAGCCTCTTACACATTTATATCGTTTCGAATCTTTATCTATTAAGATAGGTATCTGCGTGTTATGTGATGGCTCAAAACGTTGCGCGTATAGCTAATATAGGCTTTGTAAGGAATCACGCCGTAAAATTGTTAATCTATGCATTCTGGAATCGATTTAATTTTATGTAAGGTTTCCTCGGTGAGGTCCGATAACTCGCATTCCCAATTTAACGAAATAACAGTTTCTCGTTGTGCTTCACGTTATTATTTATGTATTTTACCTTCGAAAGTGGCAAGAAACACAACCATCTGCACGTAGAGACAACCTCATAACATAACACTTCCATAATATGCGTGTTTTACATAAAAATACGGAAAGAGTAAGGAAACCAACGTTTAGATTCCTTGACTCGTGCGGTTTTCGAATGTTTGAGGTGGCACCTGAACGATTGCCTTTGTCAGAATATTCCAGTATTAAACAAGATTGTTAATGGGATACACGAATGTCCAGAGGAATGTCGTCGGGAATTGTCAAAGTAGAAAAAACCTTATGAATATTGTAAATTCATATTATCCGGTTGAAATTACTGTGTCGTTCAAATAATTTATGGTATTCACACCGTTGAATGCATAAGATGGAATGAAGCACCGGATTCTTACGTGTTTTTCTGATGGTCATTAATACTAGTTACCGGCATTCGGCGTTGCCAACGTAATTATCACCACAAAGTCCAGAAATGCGAGATTTACACAGGAATGGTGCACGTGCAGAAGTTGTAAAAAACCTAAAACTTTACCTTTCTACCTTTTATGAACAAAATTTTCTGTTTTTACTTTTTTGGGGGTATTTTCTTTTAATTTACATTTTTCCGGCATTTTCCTACCTACGTTTTCCCTTTTCGAATAAAGATGATAGGCAATAGCTTGTGTAAGGGTGCGGCTTTCAGGATGTCATACTCAACCGATGCTGCCGGGAGATATATGACAAATGTCATCGTTGGAAAATTGGCCACAACACTCGGAAAGCCTCATATACTCTCTTGCAAACATTTAGAGAAAGTACATGTTACATGTTTAAATCTAGAAATTTCCTCAATGTCTTTTGTCCTAACTTAATGTACGTGTGGTGTCCATAGAGTTTATGAATGCATCAGGGAAAAGTTTCCAAAAGTAAACAAATTTATTTCCCACTGAGAATGGTTTAATTGTTCTTGGGAAAATAACTAAGTTTTTCAAAATTGTTCATTTTATTTGTAGGGGTAAAATATAGCTCAAGAAGTAATGTTTTGGTTTATAAATTTTCACTTTTATTTTCAACCTTTCTCTAAGTTTTATTTCACTTTTTCAACTTTTTTGAACGATTCTATTTTACCTAAAATGCGCTCTTCAACCATCAACAACAATTACTAAACAATTTGTTGTCCATGTCGCACTTGGAATACTTGCCGAGTAAGCTTACCTAATGAAAAACGTAGCAGCCGATTTCGGCCACGAACCTTTTTCAGCGTAAGCGGAGGATTATGGTATTTTCAATTAGGTAATATTGTAACGCGATATGTAAACAGCAGCGCGAAACGTATTTACTATTAACCTCGGCGGCCACTTCAAAGCGCTCCTTTAATTGGGCAATCAAACCGTCGCAAACGTTCCGGCAACATCTTATTAACGGAGGAATGTTTTATTACCTTCTAGGCGTTTCTAGATAAACATTATTTGGGAAAGGAATGACCTGGAATGAATACAATTGAGATATGTATATAAGCGGGCTTGCGGTCGGAGAGGAGATTAGACGTGAAGCCGCGCGTGAGTAAACACTGCGAAAAACGGACAAGTGAAATAAATTAACAGTTAAGAGTGTGATATAAATTAATTAATTAGGAAATAATTTAGATAAATTAAGTAGTGTTAATTAATTAAGTGTGTATTGAAATAAATCAAATTTGTTGATAAAAAATGCTTAGGAATTTTATTAAACTTGAAGTGTCCCGAAATCTAACATACATGCACGTATATTCAAGGCATTTTTCTTGTAAATTTCATGATATTAATACGAGCTGTGACATGTCACACTGACATGGGCCTATTTCAGCTTTATTGAGAAAGACGTCCACAGGCGATGAAAACGCGAATTGCCCCCTCGTCCCCAATAACGGATCGAATTTTAATAATAACCATCCCGGAGAATCACTTAACGTTTCATAAGACATATTTATAGCCTCACTACCTTATCTCGGATCGGTGATTTACGCGCTCGGCTCCCCGAAAAAGTAAAACAAGAGACGGAAAATAATTGCCGTCCGATAAGCTCGAAGACGCGAAAATTGAAAGGTGGTTTTCCCGCGTTCCGGCCACTCTTCGACGGCCGATACGGCGTCGATAAGGGGCCCGCGTAGGTCTGTGATTTACTGCCTTCTCAAACCCGCGGAATGGTAATGATAATGTTACGGGTCGTATCTTCCGTGTCGCTTATTAGCGCCTACATAATTGAGATCGAGACCGGGGAGATACCGCCTGCCTGTATCCGAGAGGCTCCGTGCGGTGTAACTCTGGACGGAGTCAATTATTTTCATTTCTAATTATTTTCTGGGATCACTAACTAGTGTTGCCGACGAGACGAGACTTTGAAAAATCTCGTCCTGTCTCTCAAAAAAAGTGGAAAGTCTCGTCTCGGGTTTCGTTTCGTCTCGCAAAAAAAGTGGAAAGTCTCGTCTCGAGTCTGGTCTCGCAATAAACGTCTCGTCTCGTCTCGCAAAAAAGTGGAAAGTCTCGTCTCGAGTCTCGTCTCGCAATAATAAATCTGGACGGAGTCGATTATTTTCATTTCTAATTATATTCTGGGATCAACTAGTGTTGCCGACGAGACGAGACTTTGAAAAATCTCGTCCTGTCTCTCAAAAAAAGTGGAAAGTCTCGTCTCGGGTTTCGTTTCGTCTCGCAAAAAAGTGGAAAGTCTCGTCTCGAGTCTGGTCTCGCAATAAACGTCTCGTCTAGTCTCGCAAAAAAGTGGAAAGTCTCGTCTCGAGTCTCGTCTCGCAATAATAAATCTGGACGGAGTCGATTATTTTCATTTCTAATTATTTTCTGGGATCAACTAGTGTTGCCGACGAGACGAGACTTTGAAAAATCTCGTCCTGTCTCTCAAAAAAAGTGGAAAGTCTCGTCTCGGGTCTCGTTTCGTCTCGCAAAAAAAGTGGAAAGTCTCGTCTCGAGTCTGGTCTCGAAATAAACGTCTCGTCTCGTCTCGCAAAAAAGTGGAAAGTCTCGTCTCGAGTCTCGGCTCGCAATAATAAATCTGGACGGAGTCGATTATTTTCATTTCTAATTATTTTCTGGGATCAACTAGTGTTGCCGACGAGACGAGACTTTGAAAAATCTCGTCTTGTCTCTCAAAAAAAGTGGGAAGTCTCGTCTCGAGTCTCGTTTCGTCTCGCAAAAAAAGTGGAAAGTCTCGTCTCGAGTCTGGTCTCGCAATAAACGTCTCGTCTAGTCTCGCAAAAAAGTGAAAGTCTCGTCTCGAGTCTCGTCTCGCAATAATAAATCTGGACGGAGTCGATTATTTTCATTTCTAATTATTTTCTGGGATCAACTAGTGTTGCCGACGAGACGAGGCTTTGAAAAATCTCGTCTTGTCTCTCAAAAAAAGTGGGAAGTCTGGTCTCGAGTCTCGTTTCGTCTCGCAAAAAAAGTGGAAAGTTTCGTCTCGAGTCTGGTTTCGCAATAAACGTCTCGTCTAGTCTCGCAAAAAAGTGGAAAGTCTCGTCTCGAGTCTCGTCTCGCAATAATAAATCTGGACGAAGTCGATTATTTTCATTTCTAATTATTTTCTGGGATCAACTAGTGTTGCCGACGAGACGAGACTTTGAAACATCTCGTCCTGTCTCTCATAAAAAGTGGGAAGTCTCGTCTCGGGTCTCGTTTCGTCGCGCAAATAAAGTGGAAAGTCTCGTCTCGAGTCTCGTCTCGCAATAATAATTTCAAAATATTTTTCTCGAAAATTGACCAATTTCCAGTCGGGAAACTATCTCCTATGTCTTTCCAAGCCTTTTCTCAGTGTTTTCTGTAAATTTCGAAAAAAAATTCTTGGTCCCGCTAATCCTAGTCTGCCCATCATAAGTCCTGAAGGATTTTCAGGACGATAAGTTCCAATTCTTATGAGTAGAAAAAAGATTTAACAGCAGCAAAAAAAATCTAACAAAATACTCCTAGTGGACCACAGTGAAATTCAGAACACTGGAAAATTTAAAAGTCCTGAATAAATTTCAAATATCTTTTTAAAGACTTTAAGCCCTGAAGGACTTTCAGGACGGTAAGATCCAATTCTTATGAGTAGTAGCAAAAAAATGAAACAAGACGTAAAAAGCATAATTATGTCATTACCAGAAGAAACTGGAAAAAATGCACTAAAAAAGATGTAAAATATGCATGCAATATGCACCAAAAAACACCAAAATTGGCAGCTAAATATGCATTTATTTACAAAAAAGTTAACACTAAAAATCAAATATGGCAATCAAAACAATCAATGTCAACTTATAATACCTTAATATTTTCATCGTTAATTATTATTATTATTATTTTTATCATTATAGTATGTCACAATATATTTTTTTAAATTCTCCATTTTGAAATTTAATCTGCGATCGTTTAAATAGTGTTTATACATCGAAAATGATCTTTCTACATCGCAAAAAGTGATTGGAGCAAACTTATAATTAATTAATACTGCTGGATCCAAATTACTGATCACATTGCAGTTTTCGTCATTAAGGATTTTATTAATATGTTGTAATTTAGAAAATTCAACATTTTTCGTTATTAATTGATTTAATTTAAGTTTGACTTTGTCAGCAACGAGACCATGATTTGAGTTTAATTGTTTTTGGACTTCAGAAACTGTTTTAATGCTATAGTATAACGACACAGATTACGCTATAATTTTCTAATATGAACTGATAGAGAACCAAAATTAGAATCTGAAAAGAATGATTTGGAATTGATCTCGTAATGGTAATACATGGACTGCTCTTAGAAAATAGGACTAAAGGGTGTAAACAGGAACAGGTGTAAAGTTTAAAACTTAAGCGGTTAACGCAAATTGTTGGTTGTAAAGGCTGTAAAGGAATTATCGCTTGAGATTTCAACATGCTACCTATGTTTAAAGCAGTTGGTGAAGACTTGGTGTTTTCCACGGCTTACTAATGTACCCATGTTTTCTAAGAACTCCGCCTTTCAATAAGATATAAAATTTGTAAAATATTCATATCCTGCAATAAATGTTACATGTAAATCCAACCCCTACCACAAAATATTGTAAATATGGCAAAAATATACATCATCACTAGATTTTAAGTAAAATATGCGGCAACCAGTCAGAATGTGCTAAATATGCAAAGGCATATGCCAATATGCAAAAGCATATAATCCAGTCTCTGGCATTATACTATTTTTACGCAGCGATCTGGTTAAAATTGCTTGTTTTGGAAAAACTTTTTAAAGACTCCTGAAAATACTCCTAGTGGACCACTGTCAAATTCAGAATACTGAAAGATATAAAAGTCTTGAAAAAATATATTTATTTTATTTCCTATAAAGAATGGTCAACTTTGAGAGATGAGACAATCTTCTACATCTAGAGACTTCATTTTTGGCTTTGAACCACAGTTCATCATTTTATTTTTTTGAAATTTCAAGTGGTCGTTCATAACCTCAATACGTTCTTTGGGGGGATGATAGAACGTTTTCAACAAAAAACTTTGTTATTTGCTTTATTATTATTATTATATAGCTAGCCTGATCAAACTTGGACCGAACTTTGATTGATTTTAGAGAGTAAAAGTAGTACTTCTAAGCGGGGTGAAATATTCCGAAAGGGAAACGCAAACACCCACAAAATGCAGGCCAGAGGTGTGCGTGCATGCTTATAGATTAGGCAAGCGGTGCATAATTTCACCTGCCGTTTAATGCAAATCGAGACCATCCCAACTTCGGGTCGCAAAAACGTTCAATAGCACTTTCGATATATTACGCCCACGCTCTTACGTCTCCTCTGTACGTAACTATACGTCCGTTAATGTTTTTGCTTCTCCACGTTCTATTCGTCGATCTTGCCTGTAAGAAATGTTGTATATTTGTGCCGGTTACGTGTGGCGAAATTTTACTTAAAAGGGAATTTTTCGTTTTATCACCAAAGCAGGTTTACATTGGGAAATGGAGGGAAATGACATTTGATGTCAGGGAAATATAAGTACATCTCCAACACCAAAAATGAAAACCTTTCTCTCGGTAAAAATTATAATTTTTCAGTTGTCCTCATAGGACGGAAACTGACTGATTGAAACTTGTATTTGAGTGAGAGTGCTTTACCCTAACAGCATTTAAAAACAGAGGGTTCCTAACAGTTTCATTTATACAACTAATAGCTCTTGGTATTCTCTGAAAAATGGCCTTTTGTGCAATTGAATATCTTAAAAATTAATGAAGAGATTGCAAGAAATCCAATTATTCATGGAAAATGTCGGAACATGTTTACAAGTATTTACGATATACAGATGTTGCATAACTATATATCAATATGTACAATAAATTATAAAATATCTTATTAACCGCGAAGAATCATTTCAAGCTGTCAAAAATATGTAGATATATATTAATTTGGTCAAACAGGAGCGTTTTAAGGGTTGAAAAATAGTAGTAAAAAATAGTAGAATATATACTAAACGGTGGAAGGTCTACAAATATATTCAAACGAACCATAAATACATTTTAAGCTATTGTAACCTATTGTATAATGTATTATCCTTGAATCTATAATCGCTGACATTTAAGGGTTGAAAAATTGAGATGAATCATTAAATATCTTGTAATTTGTAGGGGATTATGGTTCATACAAATCTAATCATAATAACGCTAAAATGTTGGAAACCATTTTTTCTGTTCATTTTTTCCTTAATTCACTTATTAAGGGTAGTTTCTAGGGGTTGTAAAAAGGGTTGTATAGTTCATACCAATCACAATAACGTCAAAATGTTGGAAACCATTTTTTCCTTAATTCACTTATTAGGGGTAGTTTCGAAGGGTTGTAAAAAGAGTTGTATAACTTGTAGGGGATACATACATATCTAATCATAATAACGTCAAAATGATGAAAAACATTTTTCTCATTTTTTTTCCTTAATTCACTTATTGAAGGTAGTTTCTAGGGGTTGTAAGGTTAAAGCCCATGATACATAAAGAAGTTTCGTCAATCATTTCTCATCAGTAGTGAAAATCATTTGTGAAAAATGTTCTCACTTATCGCCGAAAACATTAAAATTATGAAAGGGAAAATCTGTAATTGCAATTGTAACATTTAGTATTATTTTTGTTAGATATTTAGGTACCTTTTATTTCTCGTTTCGTTTAGAATAGAAAATAATACAACTTTTATGTTTTTTGTTTGGGGCATAGAATGTTCGTACTGTAGAACAATGATGGATTTCCATTTACATTAGTATATATATGTGTAAACCAATTTTGTTTTTAAAGCAATGTATACCCAAATGATCATTTTTGTAAAATTTTTGGACCTTACATTAGAGTTATTGGTGAGTTATTAGTAAATTATAAAGGGTGTGAGCTTCAGACGGAAATCTAGAATGTGTTGGATCGAACGTAAATTGGTCTAAGATTTTTAACAACTATCTATTTACAGAAACCAAATGTACTTTAATACGCAAATCATGAACATTACTTTGGAATTATCAAAAGGGGTTCAAAAGTAATTAGATTACGGATACAAAAGTGTGTCTTAACTATTTCGCAGGTGCTTAGAGACTGACATCGCATGAAACAGTTACCCCAAAGTGAAGTGCCCAAGTACCTGACTCCCTATTTCTAAGAAAGGTCAACACAGATGTTCCCTTAAAAATATCGTCCATAAAATTAAGGGATTAAACGAACTTACCTAAGTGAAGTTTAATCCCGATTATGTGAAGCCTCGTCGAAGTAAATAAGACTCGGTGTAGTATCCCTGTTTGCGTCAGCATCTCACACTATTTTAAAGCAAAACAAAAAACCCCCCTCGCCGTCCTGCCGTTCCCCGTATCGCCTACGGCGGCACGGTCATTCTAGTTTAAAGTATTGTTGCAACGTTTCGGGATGGGGTAGGGTGGGGTCTTATTTACTTCGACGAGGCTTCACATAATCGGGATTAAACTTCACTTAGGTAAGTTCGTTTAATCCCTTAATTATATTTCAGCCTCGTCTCGTAAATAAGACTCGGTGTAGCTTTTTAAAGTAAGTTGCAACAATCAAGAGGAATATATATTATATTACTCAACCATAAACAGATAAAAGCAATTTTAGTAAGTAGCAGTAAAATGAGCCAAATATCTAATGCTACGATACTTAACAATCTAAATTAGATTGTATCAAGAACCACTTAACCTAAGTATAGTTAAGAGTCTAATATAGCGTTTGCGAAAGATAATGCATCATTAACCAATGGTTTGTTATAAAATATGGCAAAGGTTTTTGACCTTTCTGTCCACCCTGCAGCCTCTCGAATGGTATCATAGCTAACACCTTTTCGAGCAGCAGCAGAAGTAGATGCATGTCGGGTGCTATGAGCACCAAACATATTTGTGTCTATTCCACTTTTCTTCAAGGTCACTTTCAACCACCTACTAATCGTTTGAGTCGACGCAGCTTTGTGCGGCTTTTTGAAAGTTATAAAGAAGCTATTCACTGACCCTCTAATGTCTTTAGTTTTCTCTAAGTAGGACAGAACTGATTTCCCAGGACAGATCTTCGCATCGTGGATATAAAAGGGTAAAACTAGCGTAGGTTGATTTTTATTTACTTTTGAAGTTTTAAGGCGTTTTTTAATCGGGATTTCAAGTCGATCTGGAAGTATTTTGATGTCGTTTATGTTTATGCTTGCCAGAGTCTGTACCCGTTGTCCTGTTGTTAACGCTAACAGAATGGCAGTTTTGTAAGTTAGGTTTTCAAGACACAAGGTACTTCCCCACATCTTCCCCACGTGGTTAAGAACCCTTGCTGGGTCCCAAGTCCTTTGGTATTTGGGCAAAGGTGGTCTCAACCAACTTAAACCCTTAAAGAATCGTTTGATCCTGAAATCGTCTGAAAAATTTGGCCCCAGTATCTGAGATAGAGCTGCTCTGTAGGAGTTAAGTGCACTAAAGGATCGCCCTTGGTTAAAGCATATAGTAAAAAACTTTAAAAGTAGTGGTACCGATGCTTCAAACATATTAGTTTTTTCCCTTTTGCAGAACATCCACCATAGTCGAAGACCTGCATTGTATTGAGCGATTGTTGAGTCTGTTATTGACGCTAAACATATGTGTAAGGCTTCCTCAGGAACATTTCCCAGCTTTAGTGCTTGAAGGATACAATCGCGGCCCCCAGGGTAGTTGTCTTCCAGAGTGGGTGTGGGATTCTGTTGAAGACCATTAAGTTCTTATTAGGACGGAAAATAAGTAGTTTTCCTTGTATCATCGAAGAAAAAAGGGGGTACCAGGGTTGAGATTTCCAGAGCGGCACTACTATTATACCTGTGGCCCTATCCGAAATTATTTTCCGTAAGACTTTTAGTATGATCGCAAACGGCGGAAAAGCATAGAAAAAATGTCTTTCCCAATTAATGGTAAATGCGTCGATTGCCCAACTCCCCGGATCTCTCGACCATGATATGTATTTTTTACACTTGGTATTAGATCTAGAAGCGAACAAATCTATAGTGGGCTTTCCCAAAGTTTGTATGATGGATGAAAAAACCGTCTGGTTTAATGACCATTCCGTTTCCATTGTTAATTTGCGCGATTCCATATCGGCCACTTTGTTATCCGCCGAAGATATGTATGAGGCGACCAAGAACAATTTTCTCTGTTCACACCATTGCCATATGGAACGAGCTAGCTGATTTAATTTGGGATATTGGACACCGCCCATTTTATTCACGTATAGCAGTTGTATTATCTACTCTACACAAGATGTTACAATTGTTTAAGTTATTCGCAAAACATTTTAACGCAAAAAATACCGCTAAGAGCTCTAAGTAATTTATGTGAAAGGTTGTCTCAAATACCGACCAAAACCCTCGGGCTTTCTTACGTCCACAATGCGCCCCCCATCCGGTTTTTGAAGCGTCAGAGAAAATTTCCAGTTGAAACCTGTCCACCCTTATGTTGTTTATTGCGTTTGGTAGGTTTACCAACCACCAACGAAAGTCGGCCGATAAAAATTTTGGTATTTCCATTTTTGCATTATAGCTTCCCCCCGAAACCCTTAAGGCTAAAAATTTTTGCCGTTCAAAAAGTTTCGTGTATAGCCAGCCATACTGAAGGCTCGGGCATAAGGATGTCAATGTCCCTATTAAGGCGGCAAAGCTCCTAATGGAGCAAGTTTTTGTAGTCAAAAACTTCTGTAGCAATTTTATCGTGCATGTGATCTTTTTCTGCGGGAGGGAAATAGACATATTCGTGGAATTGTACACAAACCCGAGGTAGTTAATTTGTTGAATCGGAAGTAACACACTCTTGTTATAATTCGGCAAGAACCCCAGTCCGATCAAAAACTTAAGGGTGCTAGCCGTATTACGAAGAGCTTCTTGGTATGTTTCCCCAAACAACAATATGTCGTCTAAGTAAATGACAGATGTAACCCCTCTTGCTCTAAGTGCAGTCATTACCGGTTTCATTAATTTAGTAAACACGAAAGGGGCAACATTTAGCCCAAATGGCATACAAACATATTCGTAAGTTGCTCCATTAAATTCGAACCTTAAATATTTTCTATGTCGGGGTTCTATAGATATTAAATGGTATGCATCTTGTAAATCAATTTTACACATGAAACAATTTTTTGATATTAACTTGGCAACCGTGCGATGATCCTCCAACTTGAAATGCTTGCAGTCTATGAATTTATTCAATTTTTTAAGATTCAGGATCAGGCGATGAGACCCATCACTTTTAGGTCTCAGAAAAATTCCTGACAAGAATTGATTTCTGCAGGGTGTCACCTTTCGAATGGCCCCCTTATCTAAAAGTTTATTAATGCACCCTTGAATTAAGCCCCTCTCATTGGGGGACCAGCGCACTGTATTTTTCTGTTGCCGCCCTGGATCTCGTGTGAAAGGGAGTATTAAGCCTTTAATCCAGCTTAATATAACAGGATTTGTGCAAAAAAATTTCCAGGCTGGGTAAAACCACCGGAGTCTGCCTGCGAACACACTGACCTCTACTGGTGGCGCCGGAAAACTTTCCTCTGTTGTCGCGGCTGCTGTTGGAATCTGGACTGTGTGTGAACGTGCTGTTGAGGCTGGCTCCGGAATCGGGTCGTTCCACGCTGTTGCCGAACCGGAGCTCTGGAGTTTAAATTTTGGGACGTGGTGACACTTGGGTGGCCCACTCTTCGAGTTGGGGTCTTGGGAACTCTTGCCTTCAGGGTTTTTCCACACTCCTCTAGGATTTTTGTTGCCTTGAGCCGCTCTTGAAGGTCCTGCCCGAACAGCAGCTTGTCCAGAGGAACCTCTTTATTGGCCTCCTTAAACTCATTGTTTAAGTTAATAGCGATGAGTTCCCGTCGGGTTACCGTTTGGTTATGCCATAGATCCGTGAGCATTCGACCTGCATCATTGAGCAACTCCACGTGGTGCTTGTTCTCCCCCCTCCCCTCTGACAAGAGGGAACTTAACACCTGTCCAATGGCTGAGAGGCTCCCTGCCACAAGTGCCTGAGCTTTCGCTAATTTCCCATCCCTTATCAAATTAGACTGGGAGATGGCTTTCCCCAGCACCGCATTAATTTCAGGTGCAGCCAAAGTCTCAAAGTTTTCGGGCGGAGGAGACTTCAAAAGAAGTTTACTTCTTTCCTCATCGGAGAGACCATTCGCCATTATGTGTTTCCAACGCGGTAAGAGACTCTCATGAATTATAGGTCCATAAACTACGGGGGGCGCACTTCCGCCCCTAAGATTTGTAGCATCTCGTCACTTAAGGGAGCCGCGGGGGGTTCCGTAATCTCGCCCAGATCTGTAACAAGTAATGTCTGTATTGTACATGTTAGGCACATCAGCCTGTATGTTCGGGGCCCTCATTGGCCCAATCGCCAGTCAACATTGCCGAAATAGAATGTAGGTTAGACTGTAATGTTTGAGTACTCATTGACTCAATTGTCTACAAGCTTACCCCAGTCGAGCACTCATTGGCCCGACCGGTGCTTCTCAGTATGGATGACAATTTTAATTATTGTGTGCGCAAGCATTCATGCAGCATATGGTTCATTACCATATTCCCGCGTCCAGAGCGGTCGGCAAAGTATGAGAGATCGTACCTGGTACCCTCTCCGCCTGTGCGTCGTCGGCCGGGGCCTCTTGGACGACATCACCCCGTACGGCCCCGCACGATTCGCTCCTTCCCTGCCTCCGGCTAGATGCCCGACGAGAAGTGCGAGATCTCGAACGAGACCTGGAGCGGGACGACGTGCTGGAGATGCTGGACGACGACGCCGACGACGAAAAACTCGATCGGGAATGGCTTCGACGTGTTCGACTGCGGCTTCTATACGATCGCCCTGCATTTTCAATATGTTTAATACGTTCTTCCAATCGTCCGATCAGCTTGATCAATTTCCTGTGATGGTCGGGATGATCACGGGAATGGCTGCGATCACGACCGGAACGTTTCTCGCCCCGTCTCGGCATGTTGATCTAAGCACTCACACGCGATGTGATATGTGATCTGCTAGACACACAAACAAAGAATGACCGTGCCGCCGTAGGCGATACGGGGAACGGCAGGACGGCGAGGGGGGTTTTTTGTTTTGCTTTAAAATAGTGTGAGATGCTGACGCAAACAGGGATACTACACCGAGTCTTATTTACGAGACGAGGCTGAAATATAATGTAGAATTTTCTACTAACAATGTTTATACTGTAACAAGTAGTTATTTTTATATAGAATACACAGCATACCTTCGGAATATAAATTAATTAAAATGCGATGGAAAAATACGTGTAGACTATCAACCTACTAGAGCTATTTTTTAAGTTAACTTCCTTTTGAATACGAGCATAATTCTTTCCTTCCTGTTTATTATTGAAGATGGTTCCAACGTTCCCTAGAATTCCGTGTGCGAATCACACACTCTTGACGGCTTGTTCCAATCAAAGAACCATAGATATAGAATATTCATAGTGAAAATGTCCCATTCTAGGAAACGCATTGTACTCCATAATTATCATCACCTGCGTTGCATCGTTAAGAATGACGAATAAATAATTTTCAAAATATTGATGGCGTTCTCTATGGGAAAGCAAAGGGAACCACATGAATTAGAGGCGAAGAAAACGGTGAGTCGAATTGAATGGCTGCCGTGTGGTAACTAGTGGTACTTATCTTGAATTAGAGACAGGCATTAGAAAGAATTATAAAGAGAGTGAGCGAGCGGGAGAGAGAGAGAGAGAGAGAGAGAGAGAGAGAGAGAGAGTGCAGTAGGTATTTATAAGATGGAATTAAGCGGTTCGTGAGCGAGACATTACGAAACACAATGGGACTTCGTGTGTGGTGAAACCGAAAAACCAGCAGCCTTTCAGCCAAAGTCGGCTCACGGAAATGCTCCCACTTGCTAATGTTTAACTACTGTTCACATGTCAGTGTCCCATTCTTTTTTCCTCCTTTCCATCTCGCTTACAACTTAATAGTTATTTCCTTTTATCGAGCGAATTTATCGACCGCAGTTCCAGAGTAATCGCTCGCCGGATTGGATTCCTGCGAGTTTTCGTCGATGTTCTCTCCGCGCTGGATTTGGTAAAGAGTCGAACGTACGGCTGGGGAGAACTTCCAGCGAATCGTTGAAAATTAACGCCGCGTTAAATGCCCCCCTAACGATCGCATAGAACCGTCCGGAATGCGAAACGTCCAACGTCGGAATCGACATATTAATCGACGACAATCGACCCAACAACATTTAGGATTAATGCGGCTCGCGGGACAGAAATTTTAATTCGATAGGTGGGGAATTCCGGCATCTCGATTGGTCCCGTCGATGGGGGTTATTTACAGCATTTTTGACATTTCCACTTCCTGTAATGCGCCTGACAGTGGACCTACCGCAAAGTCGACGCCTACTAGTCGCGTAAAAACCATTACACGCATTCTAGTAATTATAATGTAAGTAAGTATGTACATGATTTTTATGTACGTAATTTACATGAAAACGAGATAATATGCAGTACGACATGTTTAACAGATAAACGCACCTATCGTCCGATTTCAACGTTATAACTTGCCGTGCCGCAATTACCATTGGTTAGATGCTTTATTTAGCTACCTCGCGTGACACAACTTGCCCCTAATTAACGATTATTAAAACAGTTTTAATTATTGCATCTCATTTTGAAATCTATTTTAATATCGTACTGCCGTAAACGGACACGTCCCATATCTATCAATCCAAATATGTTGCGTATCATAGTGGGCGCACCAATAAACATATTTATCATAAGTGTATATCGTAGTATTGCTGTGACACATTTGCTATTAACAATAAGCAAAGATACGAAGGGAACAACAAAATCTCATGCTTCTTGCTTCTTGCTTCTGAATCAACCAAAAAATTATAACACTAACAAAAGTTTACTCTTAACTGTTACCAAGGTGATTGAAAAAACGAGGGTGTATATTACATATTACAAATTTATGATAATGTATTGATCAATTAGTTTTTGATTCAATATTGTTTTCAATGTTTTCTTGCGATGATTGTCTGTGAATCATTTATATAGCGCAATCCCATATATATTCAACGGGCAAAAATGATGATGTGGCATCAATATTCGACAGTGGAATAAACATTTAATATTCAAAACATTTTTTTTAATACTTACAGTTTAGGAAACTATGTTGAAATGAATTTTGAGCAAATTTCCAAATACCGAAAAATTACAAGAGTAAAATGCACTTTAGAGAAGCCTTAGTATAAAATGTGACTAGACTGCATTATACATGTTCGACAATGAAACGAGATATAAAAAGTTTAAAACAATTGATTGAGCAAATTTTAAGAAAATTTCCAAAACCGAAAATTGAGAACAGTAAAATGCACTTTAGAGAAGTCTTAGCTTAAAATGTGATAAGACTGTATTATACTAAATGTTCGACAATGGAATGAGATATTACAAGTTTAAAACAATTTTTGAAGCCACAATTTTGAGAAAATTTCCAAAAACCCAAAAGTGACAAAAATAAAATGCACTTTAGAAGAGTTTTAGCTTGAAATGTGATTAGACTTTATTGTATATGTTTGACAATGGAATGAGATATTACAAGTTTAAAACAAATCTTTGGAGCAAATTAAAAAAAATTCCAAAAACCGAAAAGTGACAAGAGTAAAATGCACTTTAGAGAAGTCTTAACTCAAATATGTATTTAGACTGTATTATATATGTTCGACAATGGAAAGAGACATTAAAAGAGTTTAAAACAATTTTTGTAGCAAATTTTGACAAAATTTCCAAAACTCTAAATGTGACAACAGTAAAATGCACTTTAGAGAAGTCTCAGCTTAAAATGTGATTAGACTGTATTATATATGTTCGACAATGGAATGAGATATTAAAAGTTTAAAACAATTTTTGGAGTCAATTTTGAGAAAATTTCCAAAACCCAAAAGTGACAACAATAAAATGCACTTTAGAAGAGTTTTACCTTAAAATGAGATTAGACTTTATTGTATATGTTCGACAATGGAATGAGATATTACAAGTTTAAAGCAAATCTTTTGGGACCAATTTTAAGAAAATTTCCAAAAACAGAAAAGTGACGACAGTAAAATGCACTTTAGAGAAGTGTTTCCTCAAATAAATATATTTAGACTGTATTATATATGTTATGTATGTATATGTTATATATGTTATATTATATATATGACAATGGAACCAGACATTAGAAGATTAAAACAATTTTTGTAGCAAATTTTGACAAAATTTCCAAAACTCGAAAAGCGACAAGAGTAAAATGCACTTTAGAGAAGTCTTAGCTTAAAATGCGATTGGACTGTATTATATATGTTCGACAATGGAACGAGACATTAAAAGTTGAAAATAATTTTTGGGGCCAATATTGAGAAAATTTCCAAAAACCCAAAAATGACAACAATAAAATGAACTTTGGAAGAGTTTTAGCTTAAAATGAGATTAGACTTTATTGTATATGTTCGACAATGGATCGAGATATTACAAGTTTAAAACAAGTCTTTGAGGCAAATTTTAAGAAAATTTCCAAAAACCGAAAAGTGACAAGAGTAAAATGCACTTTAGAGAAGTCTTAGCTTAAAATGTGATAAGACTGTTTTATACTATATGTTCGACAATGGAATGAGAAATTACAAGTTGTAAAACAATTTTTGGAGTCAATTTTGAGAAAATTTCCAAAACCCAAAAGTGACAACAATAAAATGCACTTTAGAAGAGTTTTACCTTAAAATGAGATTAGACTTTATTGTATATGTTCAACAATGGAATGAGTTATTACAAGTTTAAAGCAAATCTTTTGGGACCAATTTTAAGAAAATTTCCAAAAACCGAAAAGTGACAAGAGTAAAATGCACTTTAGAGAAATGTTTCCTCAAATATATATTTAGACTGTATTATATATGTTCGACAATGGAACTAGACATTAAAAGTTTAAAACAATTATTGTAGCAAATTTTGACAAAATTTCCAAAACTCGAAAAGTGGCAATAGTAAAATGCACTTTAGAGAAGTCTTAGCTTAAAATGCGATTAGACTGTATTATACTATATGTTCGACAATGGAATGAGATATTAAAAGTTTAAATCAATTGTGGAGCCAATTTTGAGAAAATTTCAAAAAAAAAACAAAAGTGACAACAATAAAATGCGCTTTAAAAGACTTAGATTAGACTTTATTGTATATGCTCGACAATGGATTGAGATATTACAAGTTTAAAACAAATCTTTGGGGCAAATTTTAAGAAAAATTACAAAAACCGAATAATGTCGAGGCTAAAAACCCCAAAATCTGAGTTTAAAGTTGGGACTGTCTGTGATTTTTACTTCGAGAAGAAAATGTTTTTTAAAAATATGTCTTTGGACTCATGTGACCTAACAATATCTAATAATGGTAATATAATTCAAATGCGAAAAATCTAAAATTACAATATTTCTAATATGAGTGGCTTTTATGAGAAAGTGGAAAAGATGGACAGCTTCGATTTTTTTGAGACTGTAAGATATTATTCTATATGGAGTTTCATGATACTCGTGTCTTATCTTTTTCCGAAAAACATTTTTGGACACCATTGACGCTATATCAAAATTGGGCTATTGACAGTGTTATTTTGAAAGTGAAAATTCACATATTTTGGACTTAATTTTGAGCCAAATCAACCTATCACAACGTTCTTTTAAACGTGAAGGATTTCACGTGAATTTTTCAAAATTCGACTGTAAAAACTAAAAAGAAAAAAAATATTTTGCTCTTCAAAATTGAATGTCACAAAAAGCCCACCTTAATTTTCCAGAGTTTTTGATAAGTTTTTCAAGGCCATACCTTTTAGTCGGACCTATATGCAATTTTGCCACGTTCGGCATTTTAAAAACAGTAAATATTTTCAAAATGTTTAAGCCTCATGTGCAGGATTTAGACATTAAATTTTAACACATGAATATCAGTGTTCAAGGTAAAAGTAGGTTTATAAAAAAATTAAAATAAATGAATACACTTAAAAAGAGTAGAAGTAAAATAAAGTATAATACAGTACAAACAGAACAATCTTCGTATCATTAAAATAAAGTACGTTTTTATGCAGTAATTACAGTAATTTAGACATACGAAATCATTACAATAATTAACAAATCATTTGTGTTCACTGGTTTTCTTCATTCAAATTTCTATTTCTACATTTCCTTCAAGATCATTCTCTGGGATAACTTGCCTTTTCTTTTGTGCCTTAAAGTGGCATACAAACTTAAGTCACTTGACTAAGACAAATTTACTCGAGAACATATTGTGAAGTGATAATTATTCTTCGTCTTATTTACAAGCCACATCTTCCGACAAATCCATACAATAGACACAATATGTACATGTTACACACTTCAGGAGAAGTTTTCCCTTGTATCGAACTCGAAACGTCCCTATCATCAATTTGAGGTTTTTACAGTTAATCCAAGGTTCTAAG
Organism: Cryptocephalus moraei; assembly: GCA_946251905.1. Classification (NCBI taxonomy): domain Eukaryota; kingdom Metazoa; phylum Arthropoda; class Insecta; order Coleoptera; family Chrysomelidae; genus Cryptocephalus; species Cryptocephalus moraei. The sequence goes on along the minus strand of OX276465.1, from coordinate 14,034,895 downwards.
TAAAAAACCCAATCGGAATAAAAACGAAAGTAAACAATCCATCGAATTTTTTTCCTCTCTGATACAGTCATGTTTCGCAAACGCTCGAAACTTCCTTTCCATATATCCTGCTGAGGATCGTGAAATCGTTACTGAAAGGTCGACCTCAAGGAAAGATTCTAAATTGCACTTCTCAGGCGGTTCAAAAATAGTTGAAAATATATCGATGCACGAGTGGTGATCGCAATGCCAACGTTCGAGGATGGTTTATGAACAAATTGGGAAATTGCATTAAATTGAAGTTAGTTCATTAGGTACTTAGATTTGACTAAACTGTTCGAAGCTTCAAGCGAACTCAATGTCCCCTTCATGAGAACACTGAACAATCGATTTGACACGTCTCATTAGGATTATCCCGTTCCATCAAATAATTGAGTTTTCCATAAACATTTCAAGAGAGGTGACTTGTTATTTCATTAGTCACGCAGTCTTTATTTGTTTAATTCGCGTCCAAGGTGAATAAAATAATTGATCGTTCTCGACGAGACTTCAATAAATTGACGTTCCTTTTAACGTTTTAATATTTAGCGTTCCTTTGAATGCAGGCCATTATTTTATTCGACCGTGTTTCACTTAGGGGGTGTCATCAAGTCGCATGATCAATTTGCAGAATTGTTGTGCGATAAAAATTTAAATGATTAATGGATAGTAGAAGTTAGGATTATAATCCATACACGTTTTACTATCACAACTAATAATTTGTATAAGTACTGCATTCATTCATTAAGCTTATATCTGTTGATATGCGTTTTTCATGTTAGCACTCACTGTACATTTGTACTTATTATCGATTGATTTTAGCTCATGTAATTTCAATAAATTTGCCACATTACTATTACATGAGTTCTGCTCTAACACCTACTCTCTCTCTCCCCTAATGCCCTTCTGGGCATTCGAGAGCCCAGAAACGAGACGGCACTATGCTAACTCACAAAACTCGCGCCACAACTCACAAAACTCACACACTCGCATGAGCGGGGAGGCCGATACGTCCGCTCTCGTTCGAACGATATGTTAAACTGAGGGTAATTAAGGTTCGGAGCGAGAGATAAATCTCTTAACGTAATTGTGCTGATAAGCGGCGATGATTGAAATGTAAACGATACAGTTCTTTTCTACCGAAATGCCCGAAATAGTACGGGTGTGAAGATATCCAAAAAAACGTTCTCGGAGAGATTGTTTATTACTAATCAAATTTAATGTCTCCGATACGATTTACCACCCTAGCTGTCGTTGGGGGTACATTTACATAAAATGGCGATGTGTAACGTCGTAAGATTTTCTTATATGGCCGGACAAAATATTCATGGCAACATTACCACCCTTTCATGAAATTTATTTAGTATTGGATATTAACATTTCCTATTATTAGTAAATATTTCTTTTGGTTGTTTAGATGACAAAGGTTTCTGAAAAATATTTTTGAAACAATCTTTTTGCATAACTTCAGATTATATTATATAGGAAATGTTTCTGAAATAAAAATATATGCATTTAATATGTTAATTCGGGTATAAAGTTTAATGAAAACTTTAAAAGCATTGTTAAAAAAATTGAAAAATTGAAAATATTCATAAGTGCCCTTTAGAGAAGTTGTAGACAAAAATGTGTGAAATAAAATTTGTAGCTAATAGCTATTTTAGTTCAAGTCTAAAATTTGGTGAGAATCGGTATAGCCGTTTTGGAGAAAATTGAGAAAAACGGAAAATTCACATAAATAAAGGGCCCTTCGTCGAAGATCGGTCAAGATAACGATAACGGCATTCGATAAGGATTGAATAGTAAAGTAAAAGTACAAAGATTAAAAAAACAACGTTAAATCAGTTTTTGAGATAATCCAGAAAAACCTAAAAAAAAACCTAAAAATTACTAGTAAAATGCCATTTGCCCTTAAATGATTCTGACTAAATTTATGTGGTCTCGATTTTGATCGAGAGGGTAGTTTTTAAGGGTTGATAAATAGTTTGAAATCTTTATTTAATATACTTAAACATTATTAAGATTCAAATAACGCTTAAATATGCGGTTTTTAATTTTTGGTGAAAAGGGGTAGTTTTCACCCCTTAAAAACAAAAAGCGTACATTTTAGTCTTATAACTTTTGAAGAGAGGCAAGTCACGGTTTTGTTCAGATCTGCCACTTCCGTGCGTGAGTTACAGAACCTTACCAAACTCTCACAGTCCGCTTCTCGCCTACCCCTCAATACATCCCGCGTACCTCCGGCATGATTTTTCGAAACAAAATTTATCAATGTCGGTCACCAATTTTTCGTACGCTCCCGTCTCCTGCCGCCATTTCGAACGCTTGCATGTGTCCTTAAGTTCGTACATCGTTGCCGGTGAAGAGTCGGGTTTCGTCACCCATGTCGCGATAACTACGCGCATATCTTTTCGTCAGACACGTCACGGTTACTACACGGATATCGTTCGTGCGCTTGCGCCACACTTCTCAAGTTACTCATCCATCCGGTTTGCGACGATGCCGTTCTATTCAAACACGACCTCGGCTCCGTCTCCCTATATCTCTTGTTACTATAGTTCCATTCAAATCGCATGTCCTACAGATTACGATATCGTACGCGTTGCATCTACTTCGCCTCTCCCGGCCCACGACTCCAAGCGCGTCCCAGTACTTGAACAACTCTATTATCTTCCTCACTTCAGCTTCCACACAATGTACATTCATCCGCGATGCTCTCTCCACAATATTAGGTGCGATACCATTTTAGTAGCAGAAGGCTGCAATATGACACCGATCACCGTAGCTCAAAACGGGGAACGTTACTATATTTCGCATCAGACAGTTCAATTTCACTGATATACCGCTGATAACGTCGCAAAATTCGTTCTACGCCATCACCACTTCTTTGTTCGCCTTCGCACGTCCAGGAAATTCAGCGGGTACACGTGGCAACCCTGCGCTCCTCTTCGCAAACGGCACCCTTCTCAGATCACATGTTCACCTGTTGATTCCTCACGGTTACAGGTAACCATCCTTCTCGCCACTTGATGTGTACCGCTAATATCGCGCGAAACAGCGTTTTTTTCGCAATGCCAATCTTAAACAATACTTCTATCTAGGGTGTCAATGGACAACGCGCTAGCGGGCGTTCCTAATTGGTTTGTTATTATAGTTGGTTGTGTGAGCCACTTGTTCTCTTCGCTTCGGGACGCGCGCTTACTTTACGTTCGAAATGTCGGAACCAACGCCTTCCAATTCGCGCCAAAGCAGCGAATACGAACTCGAAGCCTACGGATTGCGCCGGAACATCCCCTCGTGCAGTGTAAGTCGGGTCGACGTCCGCAATTATTTCAACGACATCGCCATAAACATGAACGCGTTGTTATGCTTCCTATGCCGCCATGGTGCTTTGTCACCATCTTTCGCGCAATACCCAAGTGACACTCTACGCCTGGATCAGTTCTGGACGCTACCTGGGGAACTATTTCCACCTGCCTACTAGACTTCGTAAGTACAAGGATTTTCCTTGCCCCCTTGAATGCATTTCTTCTTCTGGGCTTACTCGTGTAATTTCCCTTTCTCCGTTCGTTCGTCATCCTCCGTTATGTCATTCATTTTCGAAATACACCCCCTCCCCCACCTACTGAGCCCGATTCCCGGCTAATCATACTTGGAGCGACGCTTGGCAACGCCGCATCCACTTTATCAGTCACAATTAACACTTCGACATGTACCGCACACCGTTCTCCGGACATACAGGGCGGCCCATTACCCCACCCAACACCCTTTTTTTACTCCACTATCCCTTAGGTGCGTTGATTATTTCCGGTAGAAACAACCTCTAAATAGTGATTTTCTGCTATAATTCGAGAAAAAGTGCGAAAAATAGGAGAAGTGGCAGAACTGGAAATTTACCAAGCTCACTTCCAAAATTTCATCAAAATCGGTGAAATACTTTAAAATTACGAGGTTTTACAATACTTTAAGAATGGATTATTAGTACTTGGACCAGACATCGATGACCGGTCGCGAGAAAGTGTCTGCGCAAACCGGACTCTGTCCGAGCCCTTGTTTACGGATCTCTCTCTCTCGTCTCGAGGAGAAATTTCAAACCGCGTCAATTAAAATTATTGTCGACGTTGTCCCTCTGTGTCCCTCGCCGAAATTCCGGCGGCGGCACGGAATCTCGCGGGCGACCCCGTCAATAAGAACTCGGTCCCCTTTCGGCGTTTTACGATCGCCGAAAAACCGTATATTTATAGTACGTTTCCAGTTTTTCGGGTTCTCGCATTCGAGAACGGGGTCGCTCCGAGAGTGACTTATTGTTTACGATTACGGTTTAATTGAAATTAGCCGATCGGAGCGTTAAGTATCGCCGTAAATCTTCGATCTGGCCAATCGTCGATTTGTCCCGCACTATAATGGACGATCCGAGGTGTCGATAGACCGTTGTCGTAAGTTTCATCGAGAAAATCGCAATCGGCATCTGCATACTAAACTGGATGATCTAAATTTTAAACTAAAATCTAAATAAAAAGATCCTAAAACTTCTTTTACACTATTGTAGTGTATGGTAATAATCCCACTTCTGATTAAATTGTAGTATATAATCCCACTTTCAACTAATTTGTAGTACATATAATAATATATAATAATCCTTGGCTCCCCGGCGGGGAATCGAACCCCGGTCTTAAATTGTAGTGTATGGTAATATAATAATAATCCCACTTCTGATTAAATTCTAGTATATAATCCCACTTTTAATTAATTTGTAGTACATATAATAATATATAATAATCCTTGGCTCCCGGGCGAGGAATCGATCCCCGGTCTTAAATTGTAGTGTATGGTAATATAATAATAATCCCACTTCTGATTAATTTGTAGTATATAATCCCACTTTTAATTAATTTGTAGTACATATAATAGTATATAATAATCCTTGGTTCCCCGGCGGGGAATCTAACCCCGATCTTAAATTGCAGTGTATGGTCATAATAATAATCCCACTTCTGATTAAATTGTAGTATACAGGGTGATTCAAAATTGAGTGCAAAGATTTTAAGGGCGTATTTACCAGCTTTTTTTTTTCATATAATCATATGTCCTAACTTGCTGCGTTTTCTAGATACAGGGTGTTAAATTTTTTTAAAAAATCGGGTTTTTATCAATTATTCAAAAATCTTTCAGCCGATTTAAATAAAATTTGGTAGGCTTATTTGTCGTCATAATGACCTTACGTTGGTGGGAATAAAATATAAAATAAATTTATTATATCCAGTGGCGTCTCAGAGGGCTATCTACTTAATACTTATAGGTAAAATTTGGTACGCCACCGCTTTTTTGACAAGCGGTCAATAATGTAACTTTCTTGCCTCTTGAGATTTACTCGTATCTAGCTTTGTTTCCAAGAAAAAAAATCAAAATCTAGGCCTGGCCCTATTAAAACATGTAAGTAGGCAGGGGGTTGTGACCCTTGTTAGCAGAAATTTGTTTTTCTTCGTAACCATGACACATTTGTCATTATTTACGTTTTGGTGTTTACAGTCGGTTTTTAAATAATTGATAAAAACCCGATTTTTTTAAAAAAATTTAACACCCTGTATCTAGAAAACGAAGCAAGTTAGGGCATACGATTATATGAAAAAAAAATCTTTATTTTTGGCTGGTAAATACGCCCTTACAATCTCTGCACTCAATTTTGAATCACCCTGTATAATCCCACTTTTAATTAATTTGTAGTACATATAATAATATATAATAATCCTTGGCTCCCCGGCGAGGAATCGAACTCCGATCTTAAATTGCCGTGTATGGTAATACAATAATAATCCCACTTCTGATTAAATTCTAGTATATAATCCCACTTTTAATTAATTTGTAGTATAATAATATATAATAATCCCTATAAATAATAATATTGGTAAGTAATAATGAAATTGAATATAAAAAAATATAAGCAAAATAATTAGTGTAATAAAATTTTAAGAGGCAAAAAAAGGTGTAGGCACTTGATTTCCAAAATTGTCTGTGTGGGCCAAATGGCAAGAACTGAGTCTGAGTCTGAGTCTGATTTTCTGTGATAAACTCACCAATTAGTGGCTTTAACGACCAAAGGTTGTCCAGCTTCTCTAAGTTGGCCATGGCAATGTAAACAAATGAAAACACCAAGTCTTCACCAACTGAAAACCAAATGATGTTCTCAGGGCAGCTCGAACACTGAAGGAAGGTTTTCTCAAACAAGCCCTTTTCATAAATAAATAAATCTTTTTTGAAAAGGGCTTGTTTGAGACAACCTTCCTTCAGTCATCACCAACTGCTTTCTTATTAATGGCTTCTTCCAATTACTCTGCTCAATATTAAAGTCTTTGGCACAGTTAAATATATATCACAACACAACACGAACTCTCATGGAGGGTGATATAAGACTAACAAACGGACAAGCCTTTCTTAAAACCATAACGTAATCCTCATTTTCACGTTCGAGGCGGACTACCCTCTTGAGTTGTGTTTAGATAAAATTCCACTTTAAGAACGGAATTTAGAGCTTAGCTCATATAAGGCGAACGAAGTGTTACAATAATATATTTTTCCCATGTTGTTTTCTCCAGGCGGAATATAATTAAAAATTCGAAAATAGAGAATATGGAAGGCAAAGAGGTAGAAAGTAATAGATAAATAAAATCAGTCTTACACTATACACACTGTACACTTATACACTTGGAAACTTATTTAATTTCTGGATATTACTGTATAATGTAATGTTTTGACTGTTTGAAAATCACTACCCTACACGAATTGTCTTAATTTATTTATTTTAACCACTTACACTAACACTTATATACTAATATTTAATTTATATTCACAATTATCTAATTGATATTACCACCATATATTTATGTTCGCTTATTGCCGCTCCAGCCGACATCCGTCGATTCTCGGCGTCTGTTCTCGTCTCGCTCTGCGGCTTGATATTTATTTTGCCGCATGGGAATTCCAGAACGATCTTGTCCTTTCCAGAATATTCTACGGCTTCCGGGAAATCCATCAGTTCGCCAAATTCTCGTCGTTTCGAAGTTCCCGGAAGCGACACTTTCCGACGGGTGCTTATCTTTATAGCTAACCGTTTCGTTACAATACATATTATTATAAATTGAAACTAGATTTAACCAACTGGTATGCCACTGATGATATTGCAAGACAGATTCCAAGCGAGTACTACGACTTCCCTGTCCGACATATTCTTAGGATACTCGTGGCAACGTTGTAAATCCCTTCTACGCACGCACATATGAGATACCACCTGTTAATTACTAACAGTTGCACGTTGTACACCTTCTTGCACTTATAGTGGTGCATTTACACCACTAATATTACTTTGAAACGCAATTAACAACAATACCAAACATGTAATGTATTTAATACTAAGAATCGTTGACCGACGCCCAAACGGACGATTCTCATTGGCCGCGCAGAAAAATAATTTTTTTGTTGACTCTTACGGGAGTTATTTTTTTTGTCGAAATTCTTTTGGAAGTTATACTCTTCGCGGACATGTCGAGAATTTTTTTTCAGCCGACTATTATCGGAGTTAGTTTTTTCGCCGACAGATTCTTGGGAGTTATACTCTTCGCGGGCATACAGAGAAAGTTAATTCTTTTCAACGACTCTTATCGACGAATTATTTTTTTCGTCGAAAATTTTTAGGGAGTTATATTCTTCGCGGCTATATAAAGGAAAATAATTTTTTTTTGCCGACTCTCATCCGAGTTATATTTTTCGAGGCCAGATTTTTTGGTAGTTATACTCTTCGCGAGCTTACAGAGAAAGCTAATTCTTTTCGACGAGTCTTATTGAAGTTATTTTATTTGTCGAAAATTTTGTGGGAGTTATACTCTTCGCGGGCATACAGAGGAAGCCAATTCTTTTCGACGAGTCTTATTGAAGTTATTTTTTTCGGCGAAAATTTTTAGGAAGTAAAGTGATACTCCTCGCGGGCATGCAGAGGAAAATAAATTTTTTTTCGCCGACTCTTACCGGAGCTATTTTTTTCGGCGACAGATTTTTGGGAGTTATACTCTTCGCGGGCTTACAAAGAAAGTTTTTTTCTTCTAAAATTTTTAGGGAGTTATACTCTTCGCCGACATTCAGAAAAACATAATTCTTTTCGACGACTTTTATTGAAGTTATTTTTACCTCTAAAATTTTTTGGGAGTTATACTCTTCGCGGGCATGCAGAGGAAATTAATTTTTTTCGCCGACAAATTCTTAGGAGTTATACTCTTCGCGGGCATGCAGAGAAAGATAATTCTTTTCGACGACTCTCATTGAAGTTTTTTTTTTTCTTCGAAAATTTTTAGGGAGTTATACTCTTCGCGGGCATATAGTGGATTTTTTTTTCTAGAGAATACCGTTCGCGATTCGTCGAAATGCTCTCTTTTTCCTCGGCCGATGTGAAAGCTTAAACTGAAGGCGTACAACAATAAACGTCTCTCTTTTAGCGTCTCTCTTCTCGTATTTTTCACGCTCTCGAAGAGAAGGCAGAATCTGTCTCTCTCTCTCTCTAAAACGCTCGCAAGACGATCGCGTATCAGCACCGCAGATCGAGCCTCAATAAAGCAAACGGCGGACGATATAAATATTTCAGCGCGACCGTCGGTTTAGTAGCGATCAATTCAGCGGTACGTAGAGAACACACTACCGCCTTTGATAAGATACCGATCGATGATGTGATCGAAGGGACGTCACGGTGAAATATTTTAATTGGGCCGCCGTATTCGGATCTCGACGAACATCGAGCGGAGACACGTAGTATATTTAAACAATTAAATATTGATATTTTATAACAAAATTTGAGGTGTGTGGTCATCTTACCGATTTCTTAGATTTTAATAATACTAAATACCTAATAGTTATTTATGGTAGTGGTGTGTTATGTTGAAAATAAGTGACGCGAGAAGATTTATACCACGAGGCCGTCAGGCCGAGTGGTATAAATTCTCAAGTGACTTAGGAAACATAACACGCGAGTGGCATACAATGTTTTATCCAACAAGTGGAAGAAATCGTGTTTTTTTTTATGAGATAATCGTTAATAAGCTTTGTGAACAAATCCTACTTGCGTCTCAGTACCCTATAAATGTCAGAATGACTTGACAGTGACTTTTTTCCATTTTGGTTAAAATAGGTTGTTTGTTTGGTTGTCACGGACAATAAATAAACAAATAAATAGAATACTACTTTAGATATGAACGTGAGTTATAATCCATAACTCACTAGTAAACTTGACAGTTTACGTTTCTAAAATGACATTAATAATGACAGTCATAACTGTCATGTGTTGGATAAAAAGATTAAGTAGGAACAAATCGCATTGGAAAGCAGTCATATTTAAAGGACTTTGATAATTCTGTGAGTTTTTGACTTCCTCATAATAAATAAGAGAATATGAGAAAGTATTGTAATAGTGATGATTTTAGAATTTGAGATATTGACATTATTGCACTATTGAATATTTCCACTTTCTCAAAAAAAAAATTCAATAAGTCTTTGAATGTTTGCATTAAACTTTATATTTGAATTATCATATTAAAGGTATAACACTTTTATTCGAAATTTCTTCTTCTAAAAATATTATTAGACATTTTTTTATTTTGTTGTAAAATTTTCTTTAAAACGGCTTTGGTGATTTATACCAAATTTCAACTTTATTTAGTCGTTTAATGCCTATGCCTTTAATTTTGAAATATTTTTATCTACAATTGTCCTAAAGGGCACTTCCTTAAATGCATCGGTTTTTATAGAGTAATTGTTCAATATAACTCATACATCTCCATTAGTAAAGTTGTTTTACTTATTCCAAGTCGATGATTGGAGACTTATTTCAAATTATTTATTTTGCAGTAATTTAAGGTCATTATTTAAGCTCTACATACATGACATTTTCGTCCAATTTCTTTACATATTTTAGGTAAACCAATATAATTTAATAAAATTTACTGTTATTAATATTCAACGATTAGAAAACTGTCGAGAACAAGTCACAGGCAAAAAGTATCTGTTGTATAATAAATGTTATTAGAAGCAAAAATCTAATATTACGTATTAAGGAACGTTCGAGAACAATAAGTGTGCAAAAAGGCTCGTTAAAATAAAATCATCGTTAAGATAAGCGATATTAGGTGTCGAGATGATTAATTGTGTAACGCTCTGTACGGTCGCCAGTTACGGATCCGTCGCGAGAGGGTGCGAAACATTATTTGAGTGCTTTGTAATTTTGATGGTGAATTTTGTGAATGAAACGCCTCCCACCACTGATATCTCGCTCTTGGACTCCCTAAAGGCTCCTAGAGACACTTGGATATTGATTCTGTGTGGCATCCAAATTTACACTGGAACGTCAGTTCATAGCTTTGATTATTAGTAGGGTTAATGTTTGATCACTTAAAGGAGTCCCAGATTGTTGATGTCTTTTGGATGGCGAGGTAAAAGAAGACGTGCCTCCAGGATCCACACGTGAGAGGAGAGATGAGATTCGGGCCTTGGGAAGCCTTGGGTAAGTGGTAAGTATCGCGTCAAAGAAATATTTACAAGTTATATTGAAATCTTATTAATTTCTATCAATATAAGTGACTCTTATAGATTTACCACAAGTAACCAAATAATTGTGCCTTTCTATAGTATTATTTATAAGATTGTGTGGTTAATCTGAGTTTGTGTTGTCTGTTGCAGTTAGAGAGTGTTCAATTTGTTTCAATTTCACATACTAAGAACAATATCTATTAGAGATATTTAAAATTCAATTGCAAAAAAGAAGAAACGTATTTGTTATCCGATTATTAAATACCGGATTTGTATATTGCATAAGTGCCTTGCATATTCTGACCATTTTTCTAATTTTTGCATATTTCGAGAAAATTCCTCATAGTGCTGCATTTTCTAAGGAATTTACAATTAATGACTTAAGTAAAACCCAATATGGTAATAACGGAGTCTATTGATTTACCTAATAAAAGATCTCGAAAATAATATCGTGAAAGTGCCCGCAAATATCGGAAATATTGTAACTAAAAAGTGGTCAGATATTTTTCAAAAAAGTCTGGTTTTTAAACATTACTAAAATGTTATGAAGTAGCTACCTGAAATTTTAATATAGACTCAGATTTACCTTCAGGACTTCTTACTGTTTTCAAATATACTCCTATGACCTCTGTTGATGTTGAACGCAGTTTTTCTAAATACAAACATTTTTTATCAGACCGACGAAATAGATAGGTAATCTAGAAAAATATGTAATAGCAAATTACAGTAAGAAATATGTTTATTAAATGTATTGTATCTATTTGTGGTATTTTTGTACCTATGATTGTAATGCATAGATATATCTGTACATAAGGTTATATTGTAAGTGATTAAAATGTGTGACAAATTTGTAAAATACAAAATAATACTTACAGAATTGGAGTTTTGATTATAAAATGCCTACTTTTTCTTAAAACGATGGTATCTTCATACTCTATACTTGTTTCCATTTTTATACTATGTACTATGTAAAAGTGTGCATTGTTTTAAAAATTTGTGCATGTTTCTTAAAATTTATGCATATTTTGGCATTTTTTATGCGCATATTTTGGCAAAATTTTGTGCATATAAATCCGGTCTTTACTGATTATATAAGCTTAGTCATTTTATAACGGACATTTTGTTGTTTTGTAATTTCAAAATTGTCTTTTTCACAAAAACGAGTCGTTTCAATGTTCATTCCTTAATTCGGTTTATCCCCTTTACAGAAAATGATCATCGGAGAGCGCCCTCGCACACAACCGAGATGGAAGAGATTTTTAAGGGTCTTAAGGTATAATGAATCCAAATTTTCTTTTAATTTCAACTCTAATAGATTTTCTTATTTATTTTCAGGTAGGTGCACGTTTCCTTATCGACGCGCCTTTACTGTTAAATCATCGTTTAACGTTTCGAAGCTAACCTGGCCATTGCCGGCCATGGTTTCCATTGGAAAAATCGGAAAAGTTTTCGTGGATCGTGGTGCTTTTAGTGCTTTGCGTGCGTGTTTTATATTTTTTGGTTTTCTGGTAAGTACGTATGTTATACATAAATATATTTTTTTTAATTCAGTAACAATAATTATTATGTGAGTAAGGTATTTTAAGTCATTTTATTAAATTACAGGTACTTACTTAAAATTGTTTTAACAGTGCCATTGTTACTTTCAGGCAGTGTTGGGTAACTTTTCGATTTTAGAAAAAGTTAAGTTACAAGTTAATCGATAATCAAACCAACATAAGTTAAGTTAAAAAGTTACCTTTCAATAATCGCGAAGTTAAAAGTTAAGTTAGATTAACTTTTATAAAGTTAAAAAGTTACTTAAAAAAATAGTTTACAATTACTAAAAAAATAACCTTTTAACCTCATTGAACCTAATTTTATTGTATTTATTACTGTTTATCGTATTTATTTTACTAGAAATAAAATCAGACAAGAGATAATATAAAAGACAGGTGAATTTAAACTTCATGTTGTCTCAACTAAACTTATCAAGGAAGGAATCATAAATTATTTATTTTATATATATATATATATATATATATATATACATTACATTTTATAATAAACAACATTTTATATATTTACAAACACTTATTAAACCCTTAAGTGGTCAAAGACTAAACCACCTGCACTGAACAATCTTTCCACGTGAGCAGATGACGTGATCTAAGTTTTGAATTTAATAAATGATTTTTTAATCGGAAGGGGAAATTCATTTAGACTCGTTCATTTGAACTGGTCGAAACGTAATTGTCTACTATCTTATTTGTAATGTTTTGCAAATCATTGCTTTGACTGGCCTTTTTAAAATAGAAAAGTTAGGTTTTTTTTTTCTTTTTTGTGCTTGAATCACAATTTGGTCCTCTGGTACAGCAGTATCATTTTGACAATATTCTTTGGCATACATTTTCAGCTGCGTACTCAGTCTAGATTTTTAAATAAATTTAACTTTTTAAAAAAGTTAAAATAGTTTAAAAGTTACCATATAAAAGTAACTAGTTAAGTTACTAGTTAAGGAATTCTAAAATCAACTTAAGTTAAGTTAAAAGTTAGTAACTTTTAACTGTCTAACTTAACTTCTAACTTTTTAACTAGTTAGTCCCAACCTTGCTTTCAGGTATGTCTTAAAATGTATTGTTTTGCGTTTTCAGTTATTTTTCTCTGGCACTTTTAACCATTTTTTAATTATTTTTATCCCTTTGTCGTCTGTGTTAGGTAATTTCAGGTATTAGACATCCTTTTTTTAGGTATACTGCTATTTTGGCATTCAGGTATTTCTTATGGTGTTCTTTTTCACTGTATTTGTTATATCTATTCAAGTACACCTTTCTTCTTTTCATGCATTTTTAGTAATTTTCCACATAATCCATATTCGCTATTTTTACTTTCTCATATGAGGTACTCATATATGAGAGTATTGTAATCGGGTCGATTTTTCGAAATTGAGTTATTAGCATTTCTGTACGTTTTGAGGTCCCCTGAGTCCAAAAAACAAGTTTTTGGAAAACCGTCTGTATGTATGTGTGTATGTGTGTATGTGTGTCTGTGGTAGGATTTTCTCAAAAACCAAAAACCACAAACGGTCAAAACTTTGTATTTAGACTTTGTATCATACCAGGACGTAAGAATAAGCTTTTCATTACAATCGGCCAGGATAAAAGGGTTGTTTACTCTTGTCATTTTTCGGTTTTTTGAATTTTTCTCGAAATTCGCTTCAAGAATTTTTTTTAAATTTTGAATAGTTATTGTACGATTAAATACCTATAAAAAAAGTTTCCTAACGATTTTGGCTAAATCTTCTGTGAAGGGCACTTTATACTTGTCAATTTTCGGTTTTTTCAATTTTTTTCGTAATCCACTCCACGAATTTTTTTTAAACTTTGAATATTTATTCTGCTATTGAATATGTATAAAAAAGCTTTCTAACGTTTTTGGCTAAATCTTCTGTGAAGGATACTTTATACTTGTCGATTTTGGGTTTTTTGTATTATTCTCGGAATTCGTTACAAGAATTCTTTTTAAACTTTGAAAATTTATTGTGTAATTAAATATGTATAAAAAGGTTTGTAACGTGTTCGGCTAAATCATCTGTGAAGAGCACTTTGTACTTGTGGTTTTTCGGTTTTTGAATTTTTCTCAAAATTTGCTACAAGAATTTATTTTCAATTTAGAATATATATTCTACCATTGAAGTAGTATAAAATAAACTTTTTTTTGCTTAAATTAACCGTATCTATTGCCCGTTCGGATTTGGCAAACGCATATTGAAACACCCTATATATGAGAAAGTACTCTGATGAACACATCACGATTTTTTTTATTATAAGTTTATATCAGCTTATTTCGCTCAAAATACTCATCAGTGGTAAAATACCGTATTACTGTGGAATTTTGGGAAACAAGGTCTATTTCTTTGAAAATTGGGATTTTTAGGTAGTATTTATAACATTTTTCAAAGTTGAACTTGTGCCGAAGTGTGCTTTTTCCTTAGGGGTGGAAACCCCTAAGGGTTTCTAAGGGGTATGAAATTTTTTAATCAAAAAAAGCCGGTAAATCGATGGATTGACCAATTCTAAGTAACTTTTGTTCTATAGAGTTTTTTTGTAAAGTTGATATTTTTCGAACTATTCACGATTGAAGCTACACATTTTTCATTGAAAAAACGAACGTTTTTTAACAGTTTTTCACCAATTCCTTGAAAATCTCTCATTTTATCGGGAAAAACAATTAGAACAAAAATGTAGCTAATAAAAGAACAAAGAGATACGTTTTTGAATGATCTCTATAAACCTAATAAGGGTTGAGTTATTGCTCGTACTCCATTCATCAATGGTAAAATACGATATTATTGTTTGGAATTTTGGGAAACAACGTCGATTTTCATGAAAATTTAGACTTAAGCTCCACTTACCCACTTCTTCAAAGTTCGGCATGTGCTGAAGTGTGCCTTTTCCCTAGGGGTGGAAACCACCCCTTCTAAGGGGTAAGAAATTTTTTAATCAAAATAAACCCGGAAATCTATAGTGACCAATTCTAAGTAACTTTTGTTCCATAAAGTTCTTTGGAAAGTTGACATTTTTTGAGTTATTCACGATAAAAGTAAATGTAATGTCTCATAGACCATTTGAAATTATGAAATAGCGAAAAAAATTCCCTTGATTTCAAGCTAGAAACTTTATAAAAATGCATTTTGTAGAGAATTCCAAGCGCTTTAACATCAAATTAGTTAAAAGTTTCTACAATTCGTAGTTTTGAGAAGGGTTGTTCAAAGGGCTTGGATGAGCTATAATTAGTACGGGAATGCAAACTTCGAAACGCCATATCTCGTCCATTTATATGATACATAGATAAATAAAAAAATCAAAATTATCAGTGAGACAAACCCTGCAATTAACATTTGAAACAGTTTTTTATATATGACATAGTTTTTGAATTATTTAAGAAAAATTCATTTTTTTGCTAAAATTTCGAAAATGCAATTTTCATTTTAAACAATTATTTTTTCTAAAATAAGCATTCTAAACCGGTTAAACCACATAGATCTTATCAATAATACCTAAATAAAGTTAAAGGCAAGTAGGTTACATTTAATTTTTATCAGGGTGGTAATGACGAGGGTGTAATTTTCAAACTTTTGGAAAAACAAGACAGGTGTTATTAAGGAGCGTTCTTGATAATCCCAATATAAAAATAACTCTTCATTAAATTGCTGACGTTTCGTTCAATATTTTGAACATAATCATGGCTATGTCATAAAGATAAAATAATCTTGATAATAATAAAAAATAATAAAAATAAATAAAAAAAATCAAGAAAAAATAAAAGACAAAAAAGATAAAATCATGATTATGTTCAAAATATTGAACGAAACGTCGGCAATTCAATCAAGAGTTATTTTTATATTGGGGATTATTAAGAACGCTCCTTAATTCATCTCAGTTCCCCGAGAATATTCTCCCATTCAAGACAAGTGTTACTTTATTTTTGTTATTAATCTGTCAATTCTCATGCATAATACATATGTCAGTACTCATGTCAGAGGGTATTCTATGTACTTTAGAAAAGTGTTACCAAAGAAACTGCTGCAAGGGCTCTTAATTTTTTCCAAAAATACTCTTTTAACGCGAAATGTAAACAGCAGCGCGCAACTTGTTTACCCTTATCGGATCTCGGCGGTCCCTTCAAAGCGCTCCGTTAAGTGGGCAATAAAACTCCAAAGTTTCGGCAACATCTTATTAAGGAAAGAATTATTTATTACCTTCTGGGCGTTTCTAGATAAGCATTATTAGGGAAAAGAAGGATCGAGTTCTTTCGAGAATCATCGCGAATACAATTGAGATATGTATATAAGCGGGCTTGCGGTCGGAGAGATTAGATTAGACGTGAAGCCGCGAAAGAGTAAACAGTGCGATAAACGGACAAGCGAGTTGTACAAATAAATTAGAAAAGTTAATAAGTGTGTTTAGATAAATTAATTAGTTAGGAAATAGTTAAGTAGAGTGTAGTGTAAAATTAATAACAGTGTAAATAAATTAGAAATAAACGTTACTGCATTAAAATGTTGGATACAAAGTGACTAGATATTTTAGAGGACTCGGCTTGTTAATACACACAATTGTAGGGTTCGTTGGAATAATTTTATCTTTGAATTAACAACAGTAATAGAAAAAGATATATACTTTTTATCTTAATATATTGTCACACGCCTGAGCACCCAGGGTCCAAAAGGAGTGCTCGGGTTGGGGGTGTAGCTCGGTGGAGACTAAAAAGAAGACATGGTGAAACAGACAATATTTATTGGAGCATTAAATATAGGGGAGAGAACATCATAAAACAGAATTAAGGCAAATGAGCGAATGGCAAGAAGTGAGAAAAAGGTCAAAAGGAGGTGGTTGCTTACTGTTGGATGACGAAGGGCAGCAGGCGCGAGGCTCACGGGCTCTCAGACGGGCAGCGTGACGTGATACTAGGTGACAGACTGACTCCCTGATCGTTATGATCGAGCTGTATAAATACAAGCGGGATGTTTACGAACGTGATGATGTCGTACCTGTCCGAGAGTCGTATCGTCCTTCGGTTTAAGGTCGCCTCGGTGCTGAATAAGCTTAGACGGCGACCTCTTTTCGCTAATTGGGGTCGCATCGCGACAATATATTCATATATATCTTAATATTAAACAGGCATTATAGAAAATTGTAATATGGAACCAAGAAACGATTTACAGTCATTTTACAGTTTTATTACTTCACTGTTATTGCTTTTTTTTTCGGAACAAAGAGATAACGTTGTTTTCTACTTTTTCACACAACAGTTTTAGCAGCAATTTTACAAATCCCCGTCTAATTCTAAGGAAAAGGCAACAGTGATTTTTACTTTTTTACAATTTAACCTGCAATATTAACAGTAACGTTAACAATCGTAACGATTTATCTTCTAACGTGTCTTTCGACAGTTACCATTAAATTTGAGTTACATCTTGCCTTTTCACTAGTAAATTCTCGTAGATGTGTAGGTACACCAATATTCTCTTTAACAAAGGGATAATCCTGCGATCTGAAATATTCATTGATCGTGATTCGTATTAATAATCGACATTTTTAGTTGGCACACGATATGACCGATCGATATTGCCTTGAGAATCAACGTGATTTGTTGTTCTTTTTATAAAAAAGGCGCATTCGTCGCAAATTCGTTAAGAAGTCATGTAATTCACTTCCACGATTGAATTCTTTTACTTCTAATAGTGTTTTGTAATTCATTGCAAATTGATTTACGATTCATTACTCATCTGAGTATAAAATGTCTACTTGGCCATCATTTATTACGGAAGATGTTAATTGCAAGTGCATATGAACTTCTCTGGGTTCCCACAACACTTAACTACAAGCGATAAAACTTTTAACATTCATTATTGTATTGAAACGCATTAAGTTCTTTGTCGTACAAAGTAAACGTGTGTCCGAGCCTATGTGTACTATCCACAAAATTAAGTATATATGAGTATAATAAGTATAACATTAAATTATCCTTTATTTAGTTAATAATTTTATATTATCTATAAAAAAAATTATAATGCAACCAAATAAAGTTTTTTTTTAATTCATACATACATACATACATACATACAAACATATACGAATAAGAATTCATTATATCATCAGTTAAAACTCCTTTCGATTTTAGATGATTTATAAGACGCGTGTTTACTTGGGGAGTTAATTAGGCGAGCGCACCTACCCCGCCATTAACTTATCAAGAAGTAACGATAGCTTAATTATAGGCTTTCGATGAGCCTCGACGAAAACCTATCGATTCCTCTCAAAAAACGCTTTATTAAGGCGCAAAAGGATCCCAAACAATTTAGATATCTACGAGGAAGTGTATGCGATTCGATGATTAATTGGCGGCCATTGAACGCGGCCCATTGTTGGTGGCAGAAGAAAGTCCGTGATTTATGCGCTTATTACATTATTCAGTCGGGATTGAGCGTAATTTAAACTTTTTTGATTTTTTCTTCGTAAAAGAAATGAGGTGAATAATTCATGGGAGTGCGGTATAAACACCTGATCTACTCTCGAACGTGGGAGACGTGTGGGCAATGTTCTCACAGGTCTTCTGATTGCGTTATCTAATTAAGACATTAATATGTATTAATGTTAAGTTTCGATTTTAAAATTTAATGGTGCGTCTGGAGGAACTGGGGAACGTTGTGTTCCATTTTACGATCAAATTAGATGACGATGAAAAATGTTGATATACCGAGCGCATTCAAAAAGTGCAGTGTAATCACAGTTAATACTTCCTGCGAACGTCCCTCGTATAACTCTGTAATAAGCCACCACAGTTTTCCACACATGCATAAGCAATAAAATTGACCCGATTGTATCCACTATTATAGTCCAGGCATAATTGGAGGTTAACTTAGGAAAATCGACATACCAGGTATATTAACACATAAAAACTTCTATTATGGCATCCTAAAACCTTCCTCACAATTCACATATAATTATGCCTATTAAGCCACATCATCCACTTGACTAAAGTGGATGAGTAAATACTTACTTAGTACTTACTTGAGTAAATGCTGACTCATAAGTCAGCATTTACTATAGGCTCATATTTTATTGCTAATTTATTGCTAATTTATTACGCAAACCACGATTTTATTGCTCCACCCCTTAGCGAGAAAAAGGGGCTAATCTGACATAAGACTTAAGCCACATCATCCACCCCTATATCTCCGGAACCGTAAGAGATATATACATAAACCAAGCGGCATATTTTATTGCTAATTTATTGCTGACGATCGCGACTAGTAGCGCAATCCCAGGCTCACCCCTTCAACCCTTAGTAATAAACTCACCCCTGAAATATCAGAAAAATTGTAACAAAAAATGTATGTCCGCTAAATGCAGCCTGGGATCTTTATTCCTATTTAATTTGTCATATTCCGACGAAAGCATGATTTTATTGCTCCACCCCTTAGCGAGATATAGGGGATAATCTGACATAAGAAACAACCCCAACACCTGTATCTTCGGAACCGTAAGAGATATATACATAAAGCAAGCGCCGTATTTTATTGCTAATTTATTGCTGGCGATCGCGACTAGTAGCGCAATCCCAGACTCTCCCCTTCAACCCTTAGTAATAAACTCACCCCTGAAATATCAGAAAAATTGTAACAAAAAATGTATGTCCGCTAAATGCAGCCTGGTATCTTTATTACTATTTAATTTGTCATATTCCAACGAAAGCATGATTTTATTGCTCCACCCCTTAGCGAGATATAGGGGAAAATCTGATTTAAGAAACAACCCCAACACCTGTATCTTCGGAACCGTAAGAGATATATACATAAACCAAGCGGCATATTTTATTGCTAATTTATTGCTGGCAATCGCGACTAGTAGCGCAATCCCAGACTCGCCCCTTCAACCGTTAGTAATAAACTGAAAAACTGATAAACTAAAAAATTGAAACAAAAAATGTATGTCCGTTAAATGCAGCCTGGGATCTTTATTACTATTTAATTTGTCATATTCTAACAAAAGCATGATTTTATTGCTCCACCCCTTAGCGAGATATAGGGGATATTCTGACATAAGACCCACCCTCAACACCTGTATCACCCCTTTTTCTCGCTAAGGGGTGGAGCAATAAAATCGTGGTTTGCGTAATAAATTAGCAATAAATTAGCAATAAAATATGAGTCTATAGTAAATGCTGACTTATGAAGTGGATGATGTGGCTTAATAGGCATCATATAATTGTATGGTCGCAAGATTTAAAGTCGGGGGGTCAAAAGTCAAAAAAATCGATTTTTTTCTACATTTTTTGCAAATATCTCGTTTTCTATGGGTTTGACGCTATTAGTACCTATTATCGATATTGTAAAGAATCAAATTCTCTACAACTTTTGTATTTAACATTTCTTCATATCTCGACCTGTTTTTGAGATAGAGGGCGGAGAGCGCTGCTCAGAGAATCATGTGAGGTCAACTGGTAGTCCAGATCAAAAACTCATTAAGGTTATAAATTATTGTTAAATATTTAATTAGCATTTATTATTAACTCTTACATTAAATTCATTTTTTTGGTTACTTATCTATTTTTAATAAAAATGACCTGGCCATGTAATTAAAAAATTGTTGAGAAAAATAATTAAATTATATTTTAATTCTAATCTAATTTATACCTATGTGATGACTGATGACTTTCTGAATAAATAAAGAAGAAAAGAAATAAATTTTTAATTATTGTTTTTTTTTTTAAATTGTCATTTGATAAATTTAATATATAAGAGTTTACGGATTTTAAACAAGATGCACTTAATTATTTTTTAGTTAAAATGCAATTAGTGTAAATGAGAATATAATTAAAATGTAATTAAAATATGCCCCTTAATAATTTTTCAAATACAGAAAGAGATTATGATGAAAATAGAAGTTTTTACATGTTAATATACCGGGTATGTCGATTTTCCGAGATATTCACCTAATTTAGCCTAAGATGACTGGACTATTAATAGTAGACGACTAGAGTCGTAAAATGCTATAGAGCGCAAATGATGCAGGTGCACTTTAGGCATCTTTGACGAATTTTTAGATGTCCAAGTGAGTTTCTTTTTACGCAGTCCGTAAACGATTGATTCTACATTTGATGCAAGTTCAAGTACTGCTTTAAAATTCAGTGGTAACCTCTGAGTTAATATTACTCATATTTAAATATACTATTTGTTGAGGTATTTTGAAGTAAGTAGGCAGTGTAAACGCAAAGAATAGTGTAACTTTATTACTAATTAAATTACGGATACAAAAAGTGTGTGTTATCTATTTGGCAGGTTCTTAGAGACTAACAACACATGGAAAACCGTTACCGAAAGTCAAGTGCCCTTAAGTACCTGACTCCCTATTTCTAAGAAAGGTCAGACCAGATGTTCCCTTAAAAATATCGTCCATAATAATGTAGAGTTTTTTCTACTGGCAATGTTGCCATACTGTAACACTATTTCTAATAAAAATCACATATTCAGTGTGATTCAGAGTGTATTCATTATTACATAATTTTAAAAGCTGCAACATTAGTTTCCTTTTTAAACTTTTTTAAGAAACTTTAATTTTGATTGTGTGTTCTAACTGATTAATTTTTTACTTTATCTAATTTTAGTTTGAGTTTTCTATTTTTCTGGATATGCCAGGAAGATTCTAAAATCATTACTGAACTGGCAGAATGAAGTTTTTATTTTATTACAAAATTTCAAAAATCAGAAAATCATCCTATACGATTGAAAAAAATGAAAAAGTGTTTAAGGCCCTTAAGGAGCTTATTTTGATTTTATTGTCACACTTTGGATAAAACAGGTGGTTCTAGATAAATCAAGAAGGTTCCATCAATTTTTCTATATTTATAGAACCCTTCTAATTGTTGATCATATTGCAAGTTCATAAATATTATGATGATGGTTCTATAAGATCCGGAACTGCCATATTTTGGATAAAACAGAAGATAAATCAGGAAATTGTGAATTTGTAGAAAGTAATTTTTGTTTTATTCAATTTTACGATATTGAAGATTTTACAAATGAAGTGGTTGTAGATAGCAATTTTCATGAATTTATAGAATATTTGAAGATAGTAATTAAAACTTTTCTATTATCAAAAATATTACTAGACGATCCATAAAATTTAAAAATTTTGTTTAGACTAGAAATAGTGTTGATTTTATTGTTTAGATAAAAAATATACGATTTTAAAGAAATCAGGAAGGATACCAATTTTCATCAGCTTATAATACCTGATTTTTTCTTTAATGTAAGTTTATAATAATTAGAAAATGGTTCTCATCATCATCATTATCATCATCATCAATAAGCCTATTGTAACGTCCACTGCTGAACATAGGCCTGCCGCAAATTTTGCCACTCTTCCCTATTTTGTGCAGCTTGCATCCAGTTCATCCTAATTTTCTTAATGTCATCCGTCCATCTTGTTGGGGGTTGCCCTCTGCTTCGATATACCTCTACACTCGATAATCTTCTTAGTCCATCGTTCATCTTTAATTCTCGCCACGTCCCCCGCCCAGTTCCATTTTAAAGAAGTTATTTTCTTTACTGCATCTGTACCTCCTGTCCTTCGCCGTATTTCTCTATTAGGTATCCTATCTCTAAGCGAAATTCCCAGCATTGATCTTTCCATTGCTGCCTGTGTTGTTCTTATTTTATTAATAGACTTTTTGGTTAGTGTTAGGGTTTCGGCTCCGTACGTCATGACAGGCAGGACACATTGGTTATAAAGCTTACACTTCGGACATATAGGAAGGTCAGACCTAAATGAATCTCTGAGATTGCCAAATGCTGCCCATGCCAAGCCTAATCTCCTGAAAATTTCACAGGTGTGGTTATCTCGCCCTATGCAAATTTCATGACCTAAGTATTTATAGGACGTCACTTGCTGTATTTCAGTGTCACCTAAAGGTATGTTTCTAGATACTACTAGATTAGTCATAAATTGGGTCTTTGATATGTTGATTTTTAGCCCAATGTGACCTGATGCTTGGTAAAGTCTTTCAAGAGATGTTGTGGCTTTATCAGTACTATCTGAAATTAAAACTATATCATCGGCGAATCTGAGGTGGCTGAGATTTTCCCCATTGACATTTATACCCATATTCTCCCAATCTATCCGTTTGCACATATACTGTAGCAATGTATTAAATAATTTAGGGGAGATTGTATCGCCCTGTCGAATTCCGCGATTTATATTAAATTTATCGGTATCGGCATGTAGTCTAACATGGGCTGTGGCAGTGTCATAAATGTTTTTCATGAGTGTTATATACCGATGATCGATACGACAGTCCGCTAGAGCCAGTAATAGCTTGTGCTGGTCTACAGTATCAAACGCCTTTTCATAATCTATAAAGGTAAGTACTAGTGGTTTGTTGTACTCTACACATTTTTCTATTAGGGATTTTATCACTTGTAGGTGATCGTTCGTGCCATAGCCAGACCGAAAACTTGCCTGCTCACAGGGTTGATAGCTGTCGAGTTTGTTGGTTAGCCTTTTTGTGATTATTGCCATGAATAGTTTGTATACGTGGGACAGCAAACTGATCGGTCGATAATTTCTCAGATCTGTAATGTCACCCTTCTTATGCATAATGATAATGACAGCATTTGTCCATTGGGAAGGTGTCGTACCCTTTAGAAGGCAAGCATTAAATAGTTTTTGGATTACATATAGCAAGGTTGGTCGTCCTTCTTTGATACATTCAATTGTTATGTCATCATCACCAGGCGATTTGTTGTTTTTCATATTTTTTAAGGATAAAAAATGGTTCTAGAAGATACAAAATAATTACAAATTCCCAGTATGTATATAGAAGAATATTACTAATTTTTAAAAAGCAGTTTTAACAAATTCTCTATTTTTCTTATGAATAAAAATACTATAATTGTCAACATATCAATGGGGAAAAACGAGTTATTCGGAACGAATAAGTATCTTTCTTTTGCTGCAAATTGATATGACTTTACTACGATAAACTCAACGTCCTAAACTAATTGCAGAAAATTGTGTTTTGCAAAATTCCAATTCCACGCCACGATTTAGATTCGCTCTAGTCCTGTCACGTGTCTAATGAATGGCCTTATGTAGACTATCCATTTGCTATAATTTTATAATGATTGACTCGAAAACGACCTCATCAGTTCAATTGCCCTGGCAGCGAGCCGTATCCACAAATGAAAAAATTAATACCACCAGATAATATGTCGAGATAACTAACCGTTTAGCGAGTAATGAAAGCCTAGTAGAAAACTTTCGCCTGTAAGTTCATTCTCCCTAATGAGGAATTGGAAGAAGTTAATAATTTGGTATTGATTCAAGTCGTTATAGAAAATTGTATTAGGGGATTCTTGAAGACCAAAAATATCATTTTTATTAGTTGGCTACTTGAAGATCGAGAATATCGTTTTTATCATTTTCCATGCCTAATCAAATCAATATCAATTTGTAACGAAGCCGATTTTAGAGGGTAGAGGGTAGACCACCCACCGTACAATTAATCGTAAAATCGAACCTATCTTAAATAGATGGCGGCCGATCAGGCAATGTTCAATCTACCATCGTTTAAATATCAAGACTAAATTTATTTAAGCCACTCGCCCCCTCCATGGTTCTCTGCCCGAGTTAATCCAAGGTGAGAACCAAGACTTGTATATAGCAAGTCGATCCGTCTATCTGTCTATTGTAAACGTCACCGCCGTTAGTTATAAGCCGCCGAATTATTTGTTATTTGTGAGTGTACGTAAATTGTGCATTGTCCCCGACCGATAGTCTTAAGCCGTCCGAGCTATTCGTAGTTATTCGTCTATTGTGAAAGCGTCCCCGACCGCTAGCTAATAGACTATACGTTATCTATGATTTTTCGTTGTGAGCGTACCGACCGCTAGATATAAGCTATCTGTGGATGAACGTTTACTACATGTTAAACCGGCGGTTGTGAAAACGTCCGTTTTTCCAACCGCCCGGAATTAATTTTTCAGTCGTCGCGTTGAAGAAAAGTTAATTTCCGTCTACCGTATTCTCTCTCTCACGCTCTCGCTCTCCTGATACGTAAAATCCGCACTAACGAATATTATTACCGAATATATTATTAATTGTCGTGTTTTCATCAACGAGGAGATTCCAACTCATTATTTATCCAAGCGCTGATATACTTCAAGTTTGATATCAAAATGTAGGGGAAAAATCGACGATTTCAGTAAAAAGATTTTCATGTAAATCATAATTAAATATTTGTACATTATTACAGTAAACTAATTCTTTAAAAGTATCATACTCATCGTTCAAAATGATTTTTTTGCCATTACCAATTCTTCATATAGCGTAATTAACAATTTTAGTAACGCTTAAAAATATTGTATTCTAGTCAAAATTTTCCGACTTTTCTTTGTAAAAACAAAGGTTTAACAACGCTTTTCAGTTTAGACGGTTAAAATCAGAATCAAATTCCTTCAAGCTACTTTGAATTTTTTAAGTTATGATTCAAAAAATATGCTAACATATTAATACGAAATTGTTGCTAATGACAATTGTCCAATATTTCAATTATAAATATTTCCAAATATGCTCTAATTTTTTAAAAATAAGTTTAAAATAGCTAAAAACTGTTTTGTTTTACTTAAAATCGTCCTCTCTAATCGGTTTGGTGCTATTCGACCACCCCCAAACAGGGTGGCCCCTTCAAAATTATGGGTACCTCATATGAGAAAGTTTAAACCCAAATTCGACAAGTATAAAGTATCCTTCACAGAAGATTTAGCTAAAAACGTTAAAAATCTTTTTTGTACACACTCAATAGTAGAATAAATATTCAAAGTTAAAAAAAATATTCGTGGTGGATTTCGAAAAAATTGAAAAATCCGAAAATTTACAAGTATACAGTGCCCTTCACAGAAGATTTAGCCAAAATCGTTAGAAAAGTTATTTATACCTATTTAATCGTACAAAAAATATTCAAAGGATAAAACAAATTCTTGTAGCGAATTTCGAGAAAAATT
Source organism: Cryptocephalus moraei (assembly GCA_946251905.1). NCBI lineage: Eukaryota > Metazoa > Arthropoda > Insecta > Coleoptera > Chrysomelidae > Cryptocephalus > Cryptocephalus moraei. The sequence goes on along the minus strand of OX276465.1, from coordinate 14,008,767 downwards.
CAAAAAACTGAAAAATGACAAGAGTAAACTACCCTTCAATCCTGGCCGATTTTAATGAAAAACTTATTTTCACGTCCTGGTATGGTACAAAATCTAAAATACAAAGTTTTGACTGTTTGTGGTTTTTGGTTTTTGAGAAAATCCTACCACATACATACACACATTCACACACACATACAGACAGTTTTCCAAAAACATGTTTTTTGGACTCAGGGTCCTTCAAAACGTTCAGAAATGCTAATAACTCAATTTCGAAAAATCTACCCGATTACAATACTGTCTCATGTATGAGTACCACATATATGAGAAAGTAAAAAAATAGTCCGGAACGACGGTTATTCCTAAAAATTAAAATAAAAGAGAAATGACTACTTTACAACAAACCGTTAAGGGTAGTTTACCTTGATCCCAAGTAAGCGAGGATAGCTATCACGATGGCTGGATGAGCAGACTGCCGAGCCATCGAGTGACGAACTTGACCGTGACCACTGACGAACGCCCTAATCTATTGATGTACTGCGTTAATTTGATTATATTATTTATTACCGGTATGAATATTCGTGATTACGGTGGTTATTAATTGGGTCAAACTCATGGACGTGACAATATCTGAGACACAACGTGTCAATAACATGAAGGAAGCATCGAGAGGAAGGAAATATGTGACGGCGCACCATTTGATTTTTCGATAACAGTTTTAATAGACATAGCTAGAGGTAGGAAACATATGGGAAATGCAAACATTTTTTAGCGGAAATGCAAGAGAAAATGATACTGGTTATGCACCTGGCGGAAAGTTGCAAATCACTGCAAAAGAAATGATGTCGCAGTGAACATTTTGATCTTCTTCAAAACGAATAGCGATGTTTAGTTCAGCACCACTACATTGAAACCTTATGATTATTCGCACGTACGATAAATCTAAAACTGTGATCGCTACAAGCGCTGCTCCTATCGTACACATCTTATCATCCTCGTACATTGTTACCGAGTTAACTGTTACCAGGCACGCAATAAACGATTATACCAGCGAGAATCTCCCCTCGTTTTCAGCTCTTATCATATTTCCGTGTCGCATCGCTTGACCGCGACAGATGTAAATAAAGATATCTCTGCCAGGTTTCCTCGTTATCGGGACAAGCTTTTAATTAACAGCCGTGCGACGATTATCCGATTGACAGGCCGACCGTGTACGGGAGTTGAACTCGCCGTCGCGACAGGAGGAAGGGGAGAGATTTATCTCCCATTCTTCTCGATCCGAAACGGAGAACAAAATGTTTTTCGCGTTCCCGTGTAAATTCCCCATTCTGGCCGTATCGCTTTCTCCCCGACGCGACGTCTTCTTCGCGAGGAATTCCGCGACCGATTTGGTTCGGTTGCTATCTGATCTAATCTAGCTTGTAGGCTACCATAATCGTACGTCTTTATCACCGCTTCGGCTATCGGCAAATTCATCGATTTCACGGGATATACTTATACAGGTGGTTTAAGGTTCTAAAAGGTATTTGGGGGGTACTATACTCTTTTTACCAACCTTATCGTAACCAGTATACCTGCATTTTTATCCGTTTTTGTTTAAATGAGAGTATTGTAATCGGGTCGATTTCGAAATTGAATTATTAGCATTTCTGGACGGTTTGAGGTCTCCTGAGTCCAAAAAATATGTTTTAGGAAAACCGTCTGTATGTGTGTGTATGTATGTATGTCTGTGGTAGGATTTTCTCAAAAACTAAAAACGACAAACGGTCAAAACTATGTATTTAGACTTTGTGCCATACCCGGGACATGAAAATAAGTTTTCATTAAAATCGGCCAGGATAGAAGGGTAGTTTACTCTTGTCATTTTTCGGTTTTTTGAATTTTTCTCGAAATTCACTCCAAGAATATTTTTTAAACTTTGATTATTTCTTGTACCATTAAATATGTATAAACACTTTTCTAGCGTTTTTTGCTAAATGTTCTGTGAAGGGCACTTTATACTTGTCAATTTTCGGCTTTTTCAATTTTTTTTCGAAATCCACCACGAATTTTTTTTACACTTTGAATATTTATTCTACTATATCGCTCCGGTTAAGGTCAGTTTCTGCAACGCTAAGATTGTAAGAAAACAAATAATATCTAATTTAACCAATATAAAACAAGATGTATAAAAGCTCTGAAATTTACGAGTATACGATGTATGCTCAAAACGACGTGTGTGGTCTTGAATTACTTCACCCTAACCTACAAGCTCTCACGTTACGCCCTGAGAATTCTACGAGATCTTCAAGATACTACAACCTTTAACTCCAAGAACTTCAACCCCGGACCTGCACGTTACGCCCTCAGGTCTACACCGGAGAGCACGATACGCCCTCTCTCCACACAACGAGAACTTCAAGGGATCACGTCACGCCTTGATCTCCAACTACTACGACTACAGTCTCCAGCCTTACAACCTGGAGACAGGATTCATCTACGCAGCCACCCACGAGCTACGAGAGATATCTATACAGTCCACTCTCTACAGAGGCCACTTCACACTTCGAGCAAAGTAACCAGCGACCCAAGAAAGCTCCTGAATAAGTCAAAAGCAGCTTCACCAGGACACCGAGACTACAAATACTACAAGTTCGAAAAGACGGACTAGTTCACACTGCGTTCATGGTCCTTCGAGCCGTTCGAGTCCAGCGACCCAAGAAAGCTCCTGAGTAAGTCAAATGCAACTTTACCAGGACACCGAAACTACGAATACTACAAGTTCGAAAAGACGGACCATTTCACACTTTCCTTTTCCTTTTTTAACACATCACAATTTTTTTGAGTACCGTTTGTTCCAAATTGTTTCCTTAATTGTTATGTACGGTATGAAAATATACGTTATTTTTCTCTAAGTCTATTTACAGCCTGAGTTAACCCCATAGCGAATACCTAAGGAGATATCATCCCCTTGGGCGCGACAGTATGTTAGTTATTAATTCTCATTCTCTTTGCATTCATCCTAAAATACCGTCGTCCATGGGGTGTTAAGTAGTCGCCGATTCATCCACATTTTTATGAAGGTTTCTGGCTCGTTCATAATTCTCTCTTTTAAGGACCAGTCTCCTTTGTAATCATTTCTTAAAATGAATTCATTGAAAAGTAATATAATTTTCTTTCTAAAATTCAAGAAAGTGACTGTAAAAAAGACGATACGTTGGTCGGACTGCTTTCTCTTGTTTTATTACAAACATTCGATAGTAGGATAAAATCCAAGGTTTGAAACAATTCTTCATGTGTCTCATATGGCCAACTTTGAGAGACTGGATAAACTTATTTCTTTCTTAGGCAGATTTCGAGAAACTTTGAAAGAACCGAAAAATGACAGAAGGAGACTACAGTTTAGAAACGGTTCAGGGAAAAATGTTATTGAATTTTATTATATTCAGTAAACAGCAAAAGTATAGTGTAACGTCGCGTACGTATCAGAGATTTCGATTGTCTTAGATCGTTATAAGTGACCGTACACTTCACGCGCCAACTTAATATTGCGTGAACAGTTGGGAAATGATAACACCTAATTGTAACTTCGGATTTACTAGACTATTTAAATGCAATAAACTTAAAATACAACGGAATAGGTGAAGATAGATAATGATTCTCATTTCCTTAAAAATTAGAGATGGGAAACGTGATCTCCGATTATTGGTCAGATTGATTTCAGTCCCCTTTACTCGTCGCTTATTGGTTGAAAATCACCCCGGTAAAGAGTAAAGGGCGTGCTGACCATTGCTGAAGATCGTAGCTTTCATCTCAGGTAAGCACATGTTTGAGAAATCGCGACGTACCCTACTTCTTCGAAATGTGGTCAAAAAACTTTCTGTTAAAATACTCGATGACTTTCCCGGAGGGTCTTTATTACCCTTACGGTTAAATTGTTTACTTGAACTGTGATTTATAGGAAATAAATTTTGAAGAAATATCGGGTAGGTACTCGAGGATGATAGCAATATCGACCGCTGTAAATCAACATCGGTGCGACAATAAATTAAAAATGTCACTTATCTGAGACGAAACATATAGAAAATAACACTTGAGAAAATATCTGAACGAACCCGAAATATGACAAGTGTAAACTGCCCTTTAGAGAAAATTTAGCGAAAACTGTTATTAAACGCTATTATACATTTTCGATGGTAAAATAACTGTATGAGGTTTATAAAAAGATATTGTAGCTAATTTTGAGAACATTCTCAAAAACCGAAACATGACAGGTTGTTAAGCGCCCTTTGAAGAAGATTCAGCCAAAATTGGTATTAAACTATAATACCGAGATTCGCATTTGTATATCTATCCTATAATAAGCTAGTAAAATAGCGATTCGGCGAGCCTTTGAACTCGATTCAATCAACAGGTTAAAACTCTTACAAAGGATACCCACGCTTTTATAAACTATAATTAACCGAGTCCGACTCGATACACTTTATTTCAAATTTCCAAATGTATATTTTGATCCACCTCTTATTACACCACCGATCGTAATAAACCTGTCACCCCCACGTACACCTCTCGACGTAAAGCGGACGTCAGTAAAAACAGAACCGTCGATTATATATACGTACATCGGTATATATATCGTCTAAATTCGTCAATCTTTATATCCAGAATCAGATCGGATTTAAGGTTTCCCCGCTTTGATGAGCTATTTTTACGCTCTTCCATCCCCCTTGACGTCATATTACATGTACGTTATGAGAGAGCGCTCGGGAAAGTTGTTCCAGGGGGAGGGTGGAACTTAATGGAAACCTAGTGTTCTCGTGGAAGATCTCCTCAGGCGAACTTTTGGCAACTAATTTCGATCGCAAAGAAATGGAGTGGGGTTCTTGCAGTATTCACACGGTTTTTGACTGTGACGTATGGGCCAGAAGTGGCGAATAAATGGGACTTGTGAGCAGTGTTGTTAAGTAATTAATTACAATTACTTGAAAAAGTAATTGAATTACTTTCATTGTAATTGAAGCAGTAAATAATTACTTGCTTTCCAATTGTAATTGACTAGTAATTCAATTACTCGTTTCGGTACAATTACAATTACATTTTCAATTACTTTTCACAGTTACATTATACAAAAGTGCTTTTAATATTTTTAGTAGGTAATATGTAAGTTGCTTATTGTGGATTCTGACTATCTGGTTTCTTTAACGCAACTCTATCCCTGCCACAACCAGTGATTAGCATTAATGATTATCTTTAACTATCCTATTAGGGTCTTGTTTCTAGGAAATGGCTCATTTCGGATGATTGTTGGGGATGGTTGTTTACAACATTTTACCACAGCATAGAGATTAGGGATATCTCAATGCTGTGATTTTACCCTCTCAGAGGCCTTTCCTGATCGGGTGTTCCTTCATGCCCTTATTTATTTATTTAAAAGAGAATTTGTCGTCATTTCTTATTGTGAAAATTATATACTACAAGCCGTACCCGGCCGGTGAAATTCCTATCATCTACGTATATTTTTGAAAAATAATGTCAAAACAATACAAAATTTTTATCTACATTAAATTAAATGCAACACAGTTATACACATAATCAATTTAAGGCTTTCTGATCTACTATATTTTCCGTCTTTTTTTGCGGTGCGTAAATTTATAAAGATGATGGTTTTACGACTCGCGAACACGCGACGTATAATTGTCCATGCGCTAAACCGGTAAACTCCAAGTTTATTCCGCAAACTGTCCTTGTATTAGCAATTGTATATTATCTTTTTAAATTTTTAATAAATAATTTATGAAAAACTACCCTGAAATTAGTAGGAATAGATGGAGGTTCTCGAATGAGAAACATTTGTACATACCCTTAAATTAGGTATGAAATTTTCCTGTACAATATGCATTTGACCAAACGACGTCATTTAAAAGCAATTATTATACGTTTGGATGTTGGCCAACAAATATTTAGTCATTTCCCACCCCAGAAACTAAAGAAGGTAATGGATCTGGTGGTGGGAACAATTACGGCAATTTTACTTTATCACCAGCACAACATAATCCAGTAGCTTCACCGCTGCATTTTAACGCTTTACAATATTGACAAACGATTGTCATTTCTCCAATCGTTACGGATTCTTCGGCACAATTATCTATTTCCGGGTCGTAGTGGAATGATACTCGTTCCAAGTTTACAGGAACACTGCGTCTGCGGAATCGCTCTATTTCATTGTGTCTTGAAGTGCGCTCCATGTTTTGGGCATTTGTTGCTCGTGGTACGTGCATGACCATCTTGGTGTTGATTCTGCCATGTCTTTTTCAGCTTGTCTAAGTAGTTTTTTGTTTGTTTGTTATTTTTACCTTTAGTTTGATTCGTCGGTAATTCTGTTCGGTCTGTTGTTTGGGTTTCTTCACTTCCGGTTTTGGGTCTTGTATTTGTACCTCATAGACTTGTTTCTTGGGTGCTTTATTCGTTTGACGTCAGGTACAGTCGAATTGTCTTGTAGTTTTCCTCGATCCTTTTGAAATAGTGTGATCTTATATAATTGTGCTGATCGTCAAACCCAAGTTCATGGAACGCCTCGTTGTTCTCTTGGGCTTTCCTCCATAGTGCTTCTAGGTGATCAATCCTTTTTTGTAAGTATTCCTTGGTTTTTCTTGCACTTCCGTTTTTCTTGCAATTATTTTGTAGTTATATGATTTCTTGGGCTATTTTCTCTTGTTCTTGAATCAACTCATCTGCTTGTTATATCTTGTCGTAGTTGAAATTGTGAATTTTTTAACTTAATTCTCTGGAAAAGGTGGTTGTGACTTACTCAGGACTTTGCTTGTCTTCTTGACTTCCCGCCGTTGTGTTGGCGTCGAAGTTCTTGAAGTTTTGGAGTTGTAATCACTGGCGGCTTTTCCTCCGGCTGCAGTGACTGCATATGTCCGTCGTTTCAAATTTGTAGAATTTGTAGACTTGGTGTCCTGGTGAAATTGCTTTGACTTATTTAGGACTCTTCTTGGTTTCTTGACTTTCCGCTTGTGTGTTGGCGTCGTGTAGACTTTGTAGACTCGGTGCCCTGTCGATCTAAATGCTGTTGTGTAAGATGTGCCCGAACTCGTTCGATTCCATTATTTACTGTCGAACGTAGTTCTGTCATACCAATACGAATGTTATCTGTCTCTCATCGGTCGTCAGTCGTCAGTGCGATTTGGACGTGAGAGCTCGTCTCGTTGCACATTTGATTGACTTCGACGACCTAAGTCCATCTTCTCCTTGGCATTTTAAAATCAATAAAGTTCTCGCGCACTGACAAACTGATGATAGATTGTAATAATCGTCTTGACATATATTTATTTGACAACCAACTGACACTATACTTTCATTTGTTTGATTATAAATGTCAAATTACAAAACGTACCTTTTTCAGTATTTCCCTTACTTATTATTTATGTTTCTCACCGAAAAACCTTCCCTGAACTTCCACAAATATTTCAAGATCAAAATTAGCAAAATCCGTCCAGCCGTTCTCGAGTTCAAGCTAGACAAACGAACAGCAATCCATTTATATATATATATATATATATATATATATATATATATATATATATATATATAGATAATAATATACTATACTATACTATAAAAATTACAAATTAAGAAGACACTGGTGATGTTAATGTTTTAGTAACTCTATTTTACCAAAACGGAAAGATATTAATAGGTTAAAGTGCGTATGGTCTTTGGGGAAGTACCGTGTGAATTACAATGGAATAAATCGGTTTAGATTAGGTTTTCCACTTTTAGCTTTGCTTGTTTCAGCAGTTAATTTTTTACAGTAAATTTCACCGTATTGATTAATTTACCTATATATTATTGTTATTATATTTAATGTAGGTAATATCAATCTTTAGCTCTCTTCGTTCCCCTCCTTTTCTACATATGAAACTGTATCTTTTCCCAAATATTATTGATAAAAAAGAGTGTCCCACTTTATAATTAGATCTGTAAACTTTGATTGCACTATTGTACCATTGTATCGTTTTAGTTCATTGATCATACAGCTTACATCTAGCAGTGTTGTTAAAAATACTTTTCAAAATGTATTTAAATACAAACGCAAATACTTTTTACGAAATGTATTTACTTGTATTTTAAATACTTCTCTGGACAATGTATTTAAGTACAAATAACAAGTATTTCATTTTTGTATTTAAACAGTATTTAAAGTTGTAAATTATTCTTAATTGCAACAATGTTAAGCAAAACCCCAGGAAGCTTAGAATTCCTATTATTTTCTTCGTGAAATTGTTTAGGTTATTCAATTTTTGAAATTTCTAAATCAGTTTAAGAAAATGGAATCCAATTCCTAGTTAAAACTATCTAATGAACTTCTAAAATCTTTGTTTTATTGCCCGAAGATGTGAAGTTTTCAATTATTTTCAAAATATCTAAGTTATTTGTATCGAAAAGCCTCAAATACATCGCCTGACTTTTATACACTAAACCTAAGTTTATATGGTTTTAACACTTAAAACAATCTCAAAAAGTGTTATGAATTATTTTCTTTGCTTCAGGAAATCGTAAAATTTTTGCAATTTTCCGAAATTTACCAACTACTTTGTAAACAAGCCTTTAAAAATTGAAGTGATACTTCAAAACACAACAGGCTAATGTAAGTTTCCTAATAAATAATCCCAAGTCAAAGATGTCGACACATTAGACACTACTTTTTAACTTGATCTAACGAAGTAGCTGATTAAAAAACTTCATTAGTTACTTACCCAACTTCATACATGGCAGTTCAAGTTATTTGTGTTGCATTAGAGTTGTCATAAGTTCTTTAGAAGCTCCTTAACTTCTGTTAAAACAACAGCTTAAGTTTAAGATAACTGCGACTTCTTTAAAAATGTCGACAAGCTACATTAGTACCTTAAAAATTGTTTTACAATGTCACAACTTTTTTAAAAACTTTATGAATTGTACGCCTTCGTTGAGATAATCGCAACTCCTTTCAAAATGTCGTAGGATCATTATAACTGTAACAATTAGCTTCAAAATAAGCATGTAAAGTACATAAACCAGAATGTAAATACAAATTAACAGCAGGAAATATGCTCAAAAAATGTGATAAAAATGCGCATTTATAGTTACTGTAACAAAATAAAATAAATGTAAGAGCATTTAAGGAATAATTTAGCAAATAATGGATCTTAACATTGCCCAAAAATGTATTTGAACTACTGTATTTAAAATGTCACCTGAAATGTATTTTAAATACACAGTAAATACAAATTAAGCTTATGTATTTAAGTACATAAAAAAATACATTTCTAAATACATGTATTTAAATACTTAACAACACTGTCATCTAGTCCACACAAACCATTATTTAAGACATAAGTGTCTACACCTTTTTTACAGTAAATTTCATTGCGTTGATTAACTGACTGATGTCTTATTGTTATTATATTTGATGTATGTAATATGAGCCTTTAACTCTCTTCGTTCCCTCCTTTCCTGTACCGTTTTCGAAAAATCACTCTTCCTCTTCCTTCCGTCAAAGTTATACCAGTTTCCCGAGCGTTACGTAACTATTTCCCGTGATCGTCCCTTCCTCGTGCCGAATCGGAACCACAGGTAATTCGCCTCGCGTGTTTTTCCTCTCTTCCTCGTCTTTTTCTTCTCGTTCCATTTTTTTCTCCACGCGAAACTCATCTTCGTCTGGGAAAGTCGAATCTCAGAGACCAGGAAACGCGTTTCTGGGTCGGAAAGATGAGCCGTTGCGTCATACGTTAAATTTTTTGTTTATATTGCAAGCGGTGAGTTCGGTCATTAGTTTTGTACCACTAACGCCTGAAGAAAGAGGCGAATTATGTAAGAGCCGCGATCTTTTGATGCGAGCTGTTCGTTTGTTGGTAAAATAGGCGCTGGCAATTATTATTACCGGTACGTAGTATCGCTGTTCTTTCTCGATGGAATTAACGCGTTAATTAAACGTACGAAACTTTCTTCCCTCCGGTGTATTCTGGGGTCAGTGCTTACCCTCGGGTCGCCTGAATTTAGTAATTGGAAGAGCCGTTAATTACCGGCTGTAATAGTTTTACGCTTGTGATTCATTGACGTTGGGAAAGATTAAGAACGACTTACTAAATCGAATGTTCTCGGGGAGCTGAGATGTAACAGTCAGGAATGTTCTTGAGATATCCCCGAATAGTCTAGTCAAGGTGTTTGCTACGAAAAATAGTTAGAAGGCTCGGAAAAATATAAGCGATAGCTCACTGGACGCGGAATGAAAAACTGAGAAATGGGTTTTGAGGATTTTTTCTGCTAAGAAAAGTTGCAGTTGTTATTAACAAAAATCGAAAAATAAAAACGCTCTTTCGATTTTTTGATGACAACTCAAAAACCATAAGAGATAGAGGAATTCGTAAAAAAGATCCTTAAAGAGGAGGAAATTTCCGATAAAAAAGTCCCTACTTCCGGATTTCTATCTCTAATATTTATATTTTTAATTTGTTGCTGATAGTAAGGCTTCGAGCGACCGTTACGGCGTACGCTCGCCGCCTCTGAAGCGACTACGTCATAGAAAATAATCGTTTTAAGGTACTATGTATTAGTTTAAAACTTTAAAACAAACTTTAGTGTATTCTATACACTTGAAAGAATAAAGTCCCATTGGAAAAAAAGCTTTAATGCATTTTTCAAAAAGCTAGTCTATTGTTAATTAACTAGTTATTTTCGTACTTCCGTCTTCATTGAAAACAGGCTAAATGTTTAAACAAATTGTCCATAAATATTTTGCTTCTTGGAGTCCTTTCTATGAGTGTCCTCAATAAGATGACGTCATAAAATTCTTTAAAATCCCTTTATTTAGTTTACTACGAATTTTTGAAATCAACAAAAAACGTAGAATCCAGAAATTGTTGTTTAAAAATAAGAACGCGAAGGGCTCTTCAAGAGGCTTTTTAAAGATATGTGGAAACTGGACAAACATTTTTTTCAAATATACAAGAATGACTCAGGACCAATTCAAGGAACTTCTGGAAAATTATGAAATTATGAAACGGAACACGAAGTCCGATAGAAATGATAAGTCAATATTTTTGACATTCGCATGCCCACAAGCATAATTTACATAATTCGTAATGCATAAAGTTAAAAGTTGGTCAACTTGGTGAATTATGCATTATGCACTAAATTGTGAATTGTGCACTATGAGTTATATAAACGGGTACATATAAAACTTAGGTTTCAAAATTATGCATTAAACACTAAGAGTTATCCATTGTGCATTAAGAGCTGGTTAAACCCGGCTTAAGTATCACTTTGCTATGTACTGATTTAAGTGGAATTGGTGCAAACGGGCATAAAAAGATGTAACACTTACATGTTTTCAGAAATGTAAAATTTGACATTTGACGTTTGTCATTTGACCACTGTATATCGATTGTTTCAAAAAATTTATTAGAAGGCCATAATTAATAATAGAAACCCTCTAAATTGTGAAAACTGAACTAATGTTAAAAATGTAAAGATGAAGGATAAAATCTGTAATATTTGTGTTGAAAATGTGATAGTTTCCATCTGTTCAATTTATTTGAATAATTTGTGATATGCTTGAGAAAATTTCTGAAAACCTTGTTGCCTATTTACATTATTATCCGATGTTTTAATATGCACCGCCTCATTGAACAATCTTTCAAACCAACTTGATTCACGCTCTAATATATCAAGAACATTCCTGACTTACTAATCGGTTTCCCAGAATTTCCCACAAGATTGAACAGGGGTCTTCGATCATCACGAAAATATTGTTTGTTAAATACGTGTTAGTTGGTAGTGAAAAATAAATTAGTTAAAGTCTATTTCCTTGCGAGTGATAGCACCAATTCTCACCGTATATCATTATCTCCCTTAAACCATAGACGCAGCAATTCTCACGAATGCAAAAAAGCAAAATTGTATTATTTAATTGTAGTATAGCGACTAATTGTTTTAATCAAGGATTTAATTTATATGAATTGTATATGTTGTACATATTTTATGTGACAGATTGCCATTAGGCAAAATTTTAACCACGCCAGTTTGCTAAAGTGTTAGTTCTAAGCCTGGAAAAAGTGCGAAGAAAGTTTTGTTTAATCTAAATACTAATTATTATTGTAAATTTCAATTTTGTTATTTATATTAAAATGAAATTTCATTTTTTAAGCACTAGAAAAAATTCTCATTTACACCTAATCCCACGACACTGTCTGCAATTTTTTCGTGTCCGTTTTGTGATCGTCCTTCGGTCCAATTGTCTCGCTACCTGGGTTTTACAGTACAGGGAGGACCCATCAAACGTTATTGAGTAAACGCACATTTCTAATAGAAAAATGCTTACCGGTCTCATTAATTTTTTGAATCACCCAATAGTGTTTTGGACACTGTCTTGAATTTATAATGAGCTTGTGTGCTATCAGTCGCAAGGAAATAGAGGATAAGACACTTAGCGTAGTGTAAGTTATTTTGAACTCGTAAAACTTTACAATATCAACTCCTGGACAAAATTGACGCACCACTACATATATTTTGTGTTATTACAAAATAATGACGATTTTCAGTTGTTTAGCAATCTTACAAGAAGTAGGCTCTGGATATACTTCGACAGATCAAGTAAATGTTGTCAACATGGGTTTTGATTTAAAAGTGTAATAGCAACGAAAAGCATTTTCGATGAAAATTGATCAGAAATTGTTGCTTATTAAGACTAATTGTTTTGAGCCACCAAGGTTTTTTGTTATTGATAGTGTAAGTGCGAGTGTTCTCCAGTTTAATAATGAATCGCAAAACAAATTTGTCAGTGGAAGAAGCAGTAAGAGCATCAACTTTGCTGAATGAGGGATATTCGATGCGTCATGTTGCTAATGTGATAGGAAGCATTCCAGCATAAGTCGCATGGTTAGACGATTTAACGAGACAGGTTCTCATTTACGGAGGCCGTGACAAGGGCGAAAACGGTGTACTAATCCAATAGATGAACGTCTTCTTAGACAATCCGCTCTAAGAAACAGGACAACGACTAGTACCATACTACAAAATGAACTCGTAGCTGCTCGCAATCTTCTTGTATCTTCCCGAACGATCAGAAGGCGCTTAAATGAAGCTGGATCGACAGCAGAAAACCGGCCCTAGAAACTCCTGCTCACCAGAGAGCACAAAATTCAAAGGTTGCGTTTTGCGAGACAACATCAAGATTGGACTCGTGATGATTGGAAGAGGGTTTTATTCTCAGATAAAACGAGAATCAGCCTTAAATCTTCTGATGGACGTGAGCGTGTCTGGAGAAGGCCAGGAGAGAGATTTGCAAGTTGCAATATCTCTCCAAGAGTCCCGTTTGGTGGTGGCTCTGTAATGTTTTGGAGAGGCATCTGTTTCGATGGCCCCACAGAATTGGTCCCCATACGTGGTAGATCAATGAATGCGGATTATTATCTGGAACATATTGTTGTTGACCATGTAATGCCATTTGCTCCTATTGTGGGACCGAATTTCTTGGTTATGCACGACGATGCTTGTCCTCATGTGGCTGGGCAGGTTATTCGCTACTTAAATGCTATAGCTATTCCGTTCATGGAATGGCCAGCCAAGAGTCCCGACATGAACCCAATAGAGCATCTATGGGATGATATTAAAAGAAGGATTCGACGTCGTACACCTCCACCTGCCAACCGCAATCAACTGGTAGATGCAGCAATGCTGGAATGGGAAAATATTCCTCAAGATGTCGTTCAAAATGTACGCCAAGACGCATACTAAACATAGCACCTGAAAAAACAAAAGCTATTCTATTCAAAGGCATAAAATTTAAAAATTTAATTAACTTCAAAATCCATAACAAACAAATAAAATTATCAAAATCTATTAAATATCTTGGTGTCATAATAGATGAAAGATTAAACTTTAAAGAACACATTAAAAACGCCTGTAAAGGAGCTGAAAATAAACTGACTGAGCTCGGAAGACTTCTGCCGAACATTGATGGCCCTCTCGATAGAAAAGGTATACTCTACGTATATTCTATTTCATCAATTATTCTGTATGCTTCTCCCGTCTGGGAGGAAGGCATTAGATTTGCAAAATACATCAATATGATAAATTCTACTTTTAGAAAGTGTTTGATTAGAGTAGCTAGTAGTTATAGAACAGTTTCACTACCTTCATTAGAAATTATCTGTGGTTTTCCTCCAATACAACTCCAAATTCATGAAAGAACCCAAAATTTTCTCGGTCATAATAAAAATATAATAAAACGTAATAAAATAAATTCTTGGCAAACCATATGGACAAATAATACAACTAAAGCACAATGGACTAAAAGATTAATACCTAAAATTGAACCTTGGCTTAACTCTAAATTTAGAAAAACAAATTATTTTTTTACACAATTTTTAACAGGACACGGATCTTTTGCTACATTTACCTACAAAATCCAAAAATCTACTACGAATCTTTGTATATATTGCGGGGAAATAGATGATGCCGAGCATACGGTTTTTAATTGTTGGAAGTGAATAGGAGAGATTTTGGAATTAAATTTATATTTAAAAATCTCGATCACCGTTGATAATATAATTAATCTCATGTTACTTTCAAATAAAAACTATAATGCTATATATTATTATATTTGCGATATCATGTCCCAAAAAGAAAGTGAGGAACGTTCAATGCAAAATGCGAATAATTAAAAAAAGAAAAAAATTCTATTACATTATGTATTATATTGTAAATAGTAGGTATTATCTTTTCTCCATAATATTATAATAATATTGTGTATAGAAGAACATATTTATTAAACTACCATTAATTCTAATTGTACTTGTATAAAACACATTTTTCCCTACACATTCCGTTTCTTAAAAAATGTAACAAATACTACTCCATTTTTCAAACCAAATCCTGACGTGTCCTTTTTGCAAATACTAATACTAATAAGTACTTAATACTATGTGTCTTTGAAGATTATATTCTCTGCGAGAACTAGCCAAAGACACATAGTAACGTCGGAAGACGGTGGATACTATCATTTCTGATTGATTATTTAATCTCAATAAATGGCAATATCCATCTCATCAGTCCTACCTAAACGAGTTTTCCCGGTTAAAAAAAAAGTATTCCAAGACGCATGGAAGCAGTAATTAGGAGTAGAGGAGGACATACACGATATTAGAATTGTTTTCTGTTTGCAAGTTTGCATTGTTGCCAAAAAAATTCTTAGAGATAACGCCCCGATTTGCTAATTTCATTTACTAGCTACTAGACAGTACCTAACTATAAGCTTTTATAAAAATGTTGTCGCGATGCGGCCCCAATTAGCCAAAAAAGGTCGCCGTCTAAGCTTATTCAGCACCGAGGCGACCTTAAACCGAAGGACGATACGACTCTCGGACAGGTACGACATCACGTTCGTAAACATCCCGCTTGTATTTATACAGCTCGATCATAACGATCAGGGAGTCAGTCAGTCACCTAGTATCACGTCACGCTGCCCGTCTGAGAGCCCGTCCTTTCGGCATGCCGCTAATTGGAGGAGCCTCGCGCCTGCTGCCCTTCGTCATCCGACAGTAAGCAACCACCTCCCTTTGCCCTTTTTCTCACTTCTTGTCATTTGCTCATTTGCCTCAACTTTGTTTTGTGATGTTCTCTCCCCTATATTTAATGCTCCAATAAATATTGTCTGTTTTTCTTTTTAGTCTCCACCGAGCTACACCCCCAACCCGAGCACCCCCTTTGGACCCTAGGTCCTCAGGCGTGTGACAATGTTATTGCAATATTAATTTCGGTATTGTGATTATCCAAGATTAATTGTGTGGTGCGTTAATTTTGTCCAGGAGTTTATTTCTTTACGGAACGATGTAATCGCAATTTAAACACACTTACTGGTGACATCTTCGAGAGTGCCGAAGTGTAATCCGTTTATAATCATTTGTTTCCCCTCGAGTTCCGTTCTCTAGCTGTCGCGTCGCTTTTTTCTTCGACTATACTAGAAAGGAGAAATTGTATTTCCTGGGTGAACAACCAATAATTCTATTGTCTCGAATTTTTCATCGGCCAACGAAATATTCTGGAGCATCGAAGATAGTTTCATTGTTATTACGAGCGATTAATTCCACCCAGTTTTGAAATACTTGTGCTTCGAACTGATCATTTATGCGCATTGGATTTGTTATTAGGATTGAAGATCGGACAATAGTTTCATTGATTTATGAGGTGAAAATACAAGACGGTGGTCTTTATGATGCCATCGACGGTTACGAAAATCGTAGGTATAATAGAAATTTTTACGAATACAATCGCAGATGTGTTGAATTAATTAACGTGTGGTAACGATACCGCGACTTTTTATATCACGACAAAACACATGAAATTTCTGTTTTGTCGTGTCGAGTTAGGTAAATGTACAACAAATACTAAAAAAAAAGCTCTCAGCCTCAACCTTGTACCTAACTATCAGCGTAGATTATCTGCCAATATAAAGAATTTTATTATGCAATAATTTAAATCGAATCTGATAATATTTCTTTCATCAGTATCACGGCATTCTTCCTACGAAAAAACTCTTTTACGATTTAATTGATTGAAAGTGGTGTTTCATCAAAATTTATAACCTCTTAGAAAGTCTCTTAAATCACCTAACACAATTTCGTGAAGTGTGCCTCGAATGGTACTTTAATCTATTAATTGTTGCTTCAAGTTCCGCATTAGATTACTTATATGGGGACATTTCTATGACACTATATGATGTTATAATCGTAAAAATTTGATTTTCGAAAGTTGCATTCAGGATGGTTTAATTGAAACGCATTAGCTTTGCAATCATGAAATAAGAAGGCATTATGTAGTAATATATTGCAGGTAAATTTCTAATTAACGGCCACCCACAAAATGAGTGGCACAGTTGTGCATATTATCAGCAAATGTTTGAGCACGGAAAAGATAGATGACTCCTAGTAGAGATGAAAGCGAAATTTGGAACAAGATGGTATACTCTAACCAGTAGCAATTGGAACACTCAATAAAATCTGAATTTACCGAGGACATTCGAAAAGAGCCCGTTCATCATCATCATCATCATCAATCGGCTATTCTCGTCCACTGCTGGACATAAGCCTCCCGTAGTAATTTCCATCCCTTTCTGTCCAGAGCTGCGTTCATCCAGTTGGAATAGATACGCTTTATATCATCCGACCATCGGGTTGGTGGTCGTCCTCTGCTGCGAAATGCATCGACTCGCGGTCTCCACTCTGTCACCTTTTTCGTCCATCTGTCGTCACTGACCCTAGCCAGGTGTCCGGCCCAGTTCCATTTAAGGGTAGCGATCTTCTCGATGGCGTCGATTACTTTAGTTCTTACCCTTAGACTTCTATTGGAAACCTTGTCTCTCGGAGACAGACCTAGCATTGCTCTTTCCATAGCTCTCTGTGCAACTCCGATTCTATTAACTGTCCGTCTTGTCAGGGTTAAAGTCTCGGCGCCGTATGTCAGCACAGGCAAGACACATTGGTTAAAGACTTTTCTTTTAAGACAGATGGGGATATCTGATTTTAGGACGTGGCTTAACTTTCCGAAGGCTGCCCAAGTTAGTCCAATTCTTCTTGACAATTCACAAGTTTGGTTGTCTCTACCTAAGCGAATCTCATGGCCCAAATACTTATATGAGTGGACTTGTTCTATTTTTGAGTTGTTGAGAGTTAAATAAGTACTCGCAACCAGATTAGTCATGAACATAGTTTTATTGGTGTTAACAGTCAGACCCGCCTTCTCGGAGGCTTGTTCAAGCTCCTGTAACATCATTTGTGCTTCTCCCAGACAATCTGTAATCAGTACTATGTCGTCAGCGAATCTTAGATGGTTCAGTTTTTCGCCGTTAATATTGATACCGAAGTTCTCCATGTTAGCACTTTTAAACATAAATTCAAGCAGGGTTGTAAACAACTTGGGAGAAATAACATCTCCCTGTCGCACACCTCGTCTTATCTTGACGCTTGAAGTGTCCTCGTGCAGCCTGATGCAAGCAGTTGCGTTTTTGTATGCATGTTTAATGATGTCTGTGTAGCGATGATCACTTCTACAGTCCGTCATAGCCTTGAACAATGCACTGTGATCGATTGTGTCAAAGGCCTTTTCGTTGTCGACGAAGACAAGAACTAAGGGTTTGTTGTACTCCACGCTCTTTTCGATGAGGACCTTGATTGTATGGAGGTGGTCATTAACGCCGTAACCGGCACGGAATTCCGCCTGCTTCCGTGGTTGGTAGAAATCTAGTTTCGCCGTCAGCCTCTTCGTTATGATTCTCATGAAGAATTTATACAACTGGGAGAGTAGACTGATAGGTCGATAGTTTTGGATCTTTGCTATATCTACTTTTTTATGGATCAAAACAACAACAGCTCTGTTCCATTTCTCGGGTGTTGTACAATTTCTCAGACATGCGTTAAATAATTTACACAATAGTCTTAAAAGTGTGTTTCCTCCCATTTTGATGTGTTCGATGCTGACCGCATCATCTCCGGGCGACTTATTGTTTTTCATGTCTTTGAGGCTGCTTTTGAGTTCGTCCATGTTGATATCTGGGATTTCATCGGATCCTTCATTTTTTATCTCGGGAATGTTTTGATATTTATTCAAGGTCTCATCATTTTTATACAGATTTGCGTAGAACTCTCTTATGATATTTAAAATTTCCTGTCTGTTAGTTGTTGGTTGTCCATTTTTGTCGTAAACCGTACCTATTTGTTTCTTTCCATGTGACCGTTGTTTCCTCACTACCTTCATTCCTCTATTCTCTTCTATTGCCTTATAGATTTCTGTCGTGTTGTGTTGTCTTACGTCTCGTCTGATGGCCTTAGATATTTCTTTGTTAAGTTCTCTTAGTTGTCCCGCGTTTGTCAAGTGTTTGTGTTCCAGGTTCCTTTTTTTCCATTAGTTGTTTAGTATTTTCGCTCAATTTTTCTCTTTTATGACACACACCTGCAATTATTAAGTAATTAATAACTATTAAAGAAGGTATTAAAACAACTGAGTCGCTTAGGTGGACGAAAGAGTGCGGATCAAAGTGATAATTTCAAAATCTTACAACAATAATCAGTCGCGCAAGCATAACACCAGTTCTCGTAATATGACACACAGCTAGGTTAGGGAAATTACAATCTAGGACGCCGAAAGATAAGAAAACTTAATTTGCCATTTAACCAATATAATTTGAAGATGTATAAAAGCTTGTGAAATTTTGGTAATAAACCAGTATACCCTAGTATGCTCAAAACGACAGTGTGTTGTGATCTTTCTTCACGCCACTTAACCCGACAACCCAAAGACCTAACAAACTTCAACCCGGAGAGTAGGTCACGCCCTCTCTCCAAACTACTAGAACCTCAAACCCCGGATCTGCACGATACGCCCTCAGAACCAACCCGGAGAAGTACGTCACGACCTCTCTCCAAACTACAAGAACTTCAAAAACTTCAAGAGATCACGTCACGCCCTGATCTCCGCCTACAAGAACTTCAAGTACTTCAAAGAGATCACGTCACGCCTTGATCTCCGCCTACAAGAACGTCTTCAGCCTTACAACCTGGAGACAAGATTTATCTCCGCAGCCACCCACGAGTTACGAGATATATCTACATACAGTCCACTCTCTAGAGATCATTTCACACTTCGTTCAAAGTTACTATCCGTAATGATACGCCTATGGACGACCAGGCGGCATGGCTTTTCACTACCTAAAAAGCCATTAAGTGGTTTTGTTGCCGTTCCAATTCTGACTGGACGAAGTATACCTACCTGCTCACCTTTGCAATATCTTCAAGTGATTTTTTGCGCCGCTTCACTTTTATTGGAGTTATTACTATTCAATAGAGAGAAACAAAGGAACGATCAAACAGAATTTTTGGAATATTTTGGAGGTATAATTTTTCGGCTTCCGTTTGTAACTTAATTATTTCAGAAACTTGAAAATGAAAATAAAGATAATATACTTCGAGATAGAAAATTCAACCATTCTGGTATTCATTTACAGCAAACCTTATTTATTGGTAATAGTATATTATTTATTTATTAGTATTCATTATTTATCGTAAATTCATATCTCTAAAGATATCTCCTATCATGAGATATTTGGGATATCTTAAAATGTGAATGCTTAGAAAATTCTTAAATCTGAAGGTGCCTGCTCTAAATATCTAAGTTTTCATGAAGTACTGGGGACTTTAATAAAATCCAGCGAAAATTTTGTGTGAAGTTCGAAATTTTAAGTGATTTTTATAAGGTAATTTGAGGTATAATAAAAGAGCGAAATTTGAGAATACCACTAAATCTGAAGATGTCTGTTGGGAAATTTGAGATTTTCGTAAAGTGATGGCTACTTTTGTGGGCAGTTTAGTTTCGAAATTTTAAGTGATGATTGAGATATTTGGGATGTAATAAAAAAGGGAAATTTTAGAAAATTTCTAAATTTGAAGGTGCCTGTTGTAAACTTCAAAACTTTAGTGAAGTAGTAACACTTTGATATTCTCTGGTGAAACTTGTACGAGTTTCAAAATTTTAAATGATTATAGTGATATTTTGAGATATTTGCTCTGTAATAAAAATGTGACATGATAGGAAATCCCTAAATCTGAAGGTGCTTGTTGGAAATTCGAAACTTTCGTGAAGTGGTGGCTACTTTAATAATCTCCAGTGAACCTTATGGAGTGAGCTTCGAAATTTATATGATTATTGAGATATTTGAGATATAATGAAAAAAAAAATTTTAGAGAATTCCTAAATCCTGTCTTAAACTTTAAAACTGTTGTAATGTGGTGGCGACTTTAATGATCTCCAGTGAGCCTTATGTGGGGAGTTTCGAAATTTTATGTGTTTATTGAGATATAATGAAAAATTGAAATTTTTGAAACTCCTAAATCTGAAGGTGCATGTTGTAAACTTCGAAACTTTAGTTAAGTAGTAACACTTTGAAATTTTCTGATGAAACTTGTATGAGTTTCAAAATTTTAAATGATTATAGTGATATTTTGAGATATTTGCGGTGTAATAAAAATGTGACATTATAGAAAATCCCTAAATCTGAAGGTGCTTGTTGGAAATTCGAAACTTTCATAAAGTGGTGGCTACTTTAATAATCTCCAGTGAAACCTATGTAGTGAGCTTCGAAATTTTATATGATTATTGAGATATTTGAGATATAATGAAAAAAGAAAATTTTAGAGAATTCCTAAATCCTGCCTTAAACTTTTAAACTGTTGTAATGTGATGGCGACTTTAATGATCTCCAGTGAACGTTATATGGGGAGTTTCAAAATTTTAAGTGATGATTGAGATATTTGGGGTGTAATAGAAAAGGGATATTTTAGAAAATTTCTAAATCTGAAGGTGCCTGTTGTAAACTTCGAAACTTTAGTGAAGTAGTAACACTTTGATATTCTCTAGTGAAACTTGTATGAGTTTCAAAATTTTAAACGATTATTGTGATATTTTGAGATATGTGCCGTGTAATAAAAATGTGAAATCATAGAAAATCCCTAAATCGAAAGGTGATTGTTGGAAATTCTAAACTTTCGTGAAGTGGTGGCTACTTTAGTAATCTCCAGTGAATCTTATGTAGTGAGCTTCGAAATTTTATATGATTATTGAGATATTTGGGATATAACAAAAAAAAATTTTTAGAGAATTCCTAACTGCTTCCTTAAACTTTGAAACAGTTTTGTAATGTGGTGGCGACTTTAATGATCTCCAGTGCCTTATATGGGGAGTTTCAAAATTTTAAGTGATGATTGAGATATTTGGGATGTAATACAAAAGGGAAATTTTAGAAAATCTCTAAATTTGAAGGTGCCTGTTGTAAACTTCGAAACTTTAGTTAAGTAGTAACACTTTAAAATTTTCTGATGAAACTTGTATGAGTTTCAAAATTTTAAATGATTATAGTGATATTTTGAGATATTTGCGGTGTAATAAAAATGTGAAATTAAAGGAAATCCCTAAATCTAAAGGTGCTTGTTGGAAATTCGAAACTTTCATAAAGTGGTGGCTACTTTAATAATCTCCAGTGAACCTTATTTAGTGAGCTTCGAAATTTATATGATTATTGAGATATTTGAAATATAATGAAAAAAGAAAATTTTAGAGAATTCCTAAATCCTGCCTTAAACTTTAAAACTGTCGTAATGTGGTGGCCACTTTAATGATCTCCAGTGAAACTTATGTGGGGAGTTTCGAAATTTTATGTGTTTATTGAGATATAATGAAAAATTGAAATTTTTGAAATTCCTAAATCTGAAGGTGCCTGTTGTAAACTTCGAAACTTTAGTGAAGTAGTAACACTTTGATATTCTCTGGTGAAACTTGTATGAGTTTCAAAATTTTAAATGACTATTGTGATATTTTGAGATATTTGCGGTGTAATAAAAATGTGAAATTATAGAAAATCCCTAAATCTGAAGGTGCTTGTTGGAAATTCGAAACTTTCGTGAAGTGGTGGCTACTTTAATAATCTCCAGTGAACCTTATGGAGTGAGCTTCGAAATTTATATGATTATTGAGATATTTGAGATATAATGAAAAAAAAAATTTTAGAGAATTCCTAAATCCTGTCTTAAACTTTAAAACTGTTGTAATGTGGTGGCGACTTTAATGATTTCCAGTGAGCCTTATGTGGGGAGTTTCGAAATTTTATGTGTTTATTGAGATATAATGAAAAATTGAAATTTTTGAAACTCCTAAATCTGAAGGTGCATGTTGTAAACTTCGAAACTTTAGTTAAGTAGTAACACTTTGAAATTTTCTGATGAAACTTGTATGAGTTTCAAAATTTTAAATGATTATAGTGATATTTTGAGATATTTGCGGTGTAATAAAAATGTGACATTATAGAAAATCCCTAAATCTGAAGGTGCTTGTTGGAAATTCGAAACTTTCATAAAGTGGTGGCTACTTTAATAATCTCCAGTGAAACCTATGTAGTGAGCTTCGAAATTTTATATGATTATTGAGATATTTGAGATATAATGAAAAATGAAAATTTTAAAGAATTCCTAAATCCTGCCTTAAACTTTAAACCTGTCGTAATGTGGTGGCCACTTTAATGATCTCCAGTGAAACTTATGTGGGGAGTTTCGAAATTTTATGTGTTTATTGAGATATAATAAAAAATTGAAATTTAAGAAATTCCTAAATCTGAAGGTGCCTGTTGGAAATTTCGAAAGTTTCATGATGTGGTGGCGACTTTAACAATCTCCAGTGAATGTGTTGTGAGGAGTTCTTAAATTTTAGATAATTATTAGGGTATTTTGAAATATTTGGGATATATTAAAAAAGTGGGATTAAAAACGAGATTCATATAATTAAAGGTAACTGTTGTAAACTTCGATGCTTTCATGACGTAGTATTGAGGTACATATTTTGCAATAATTCGGAAATGTAATGTAAGGTAATGTAAGGAAAAAATAGTGGTGGACACGAGACGAGACGAGACGAGAAACGACATGGTTTCGTCTCGTCTCGAAAATTCCCAAAAATTATGTCTCGTCTCGTCTCGTCTCGATCTGGTACAGGTCTCGTCTCGTGTCGCGAAAAGTCTCGAAATAAGTAGACGTATATAGATGGTACTTTTATAAATGTATACTTTTTTGATAACGTTTACTGACTTTCTTGAAGTTGTCAGAAAAGTTGTTAAATTTGGGAAACTACGCTACTAATGAATGAATAATGTCCATTACCTCAGATAAACGTTTCACACCCCTGTCCGTCTGTCTGTTGTATAATACACCCTTCCAAATTCTAACAAAACGACGTGCTAATTATAAACTTTACTCCCTTACTGGACAATGGCACGGTTTAATCCTGGCCATTAATTAGGTATCCTTTTACCTGCGCTTTCGTCCTCATTGCTATGAAGTTTGGTGTCCTTTTATTTTACAAACGAAAGAAAATTCTTATATTGCAATCTCTTAAAAAAAATTCGAGACTTCGAGACTTTTCGAGACGAGAAGAAATTATGTCTCGTCTCGTCTCGTCTCGAACCAGTACTGGTCTCGTCCCGTCTCGTGGCGAAATTCGAGACGAGACGAGACGAGAACGAGACATGTCTGAAGGTGCCTGTTGGAAACTTCGAAACTTTCATAAAGTGGTGGCTACTTTAATAATCTCCAGTGAAATTTTGGTGTGGAGTTTCGAAATTTTAAATGGTAATTGAGCTATTTCGAGGTATACATCAGTTTCGTTGGACATGTTACTAAGAAACTTAATTGGCCTTTTCTGCTATTTGTTGAGACTTTTGAAAAGAAGGATTCATGTGGATAGATGCTGATACATTGTCTGGGACGAAGAAATTCATTGGAGTTCATGGGTGGTTCCAAATTTGGTATTGTATGTGTGGAAAATGTATTACAATAATCCGGTTAAAATCATGGCGGCTCCAAAGAGGTTTCCCATTTCCCGTAGACTGTCACCTTCGCAGAGCATTACGAAAAGTTCAATGTTTCCCTCCAAGGAAACCTCAGCTTACTTAAGCTTACTTAAGAAAAGTCATGATATTTTTTTTTTTCGAAAATCTCATCGACAACGATGATATATGATAATGTCCGACGTGAGCGTGCATAGTGTGCGTAAATGAAAATATACGCTAATTAATAAATAATAAATGTATTCTCGGCACGATCCCCTACGAGGAAAATTATGAATCGATCGTACATCAAGCCGGGCACAAAAGTCACACTACACGGAAGCCGGCCGCCGATTGAGCCATCGGATCCTTCGAACGGCGACACTTCCTCATTTCGATCGTAATTTATTTTTCGAAATGTTCTCGCGGCGGGAGAAGAGGGGAACGAAAAGAGAGAAACATTCCCCGCGTACAAGGACCGTTCGTGCACATTAATTACTCCATAAATTATAAATTCGATACGATTCGACGACAAACACGATAGTAAATTTAATTCCGCTGATTGATTGACTGGTAAATAAGCGTTCTTGATTCACGCAACGCCCGGAATCCTCCCCGATTACTTACATTGAAGAGGTAACACACACATTCCCCGTCAATTATTTACGATTAGTGTGTAATCAAACCCGCGGCGTACGTATGTGTATTTAGAAATAATTACGTTTCACCGATATCTGCAATGAAAGTTTTATTAACGAAATACGACGGCCTTCCGATTTGTGATCATGCGATCCGTGCCTGCGATTACTCGATTATAACGTGTAACTTCGAAATTAGGGCTCAACGCTCATTATGTAGATCTTCCTCCGAAGCGTTGATCTATGGCGATGATTCAGCGGAAATTAAATCTTAATTTAAGCTTCACCAAACGACACTAACGATACGTCTTCAGTTAACCTTATTATAAGAGAATTTAACCCTAGATTAATAATTTACAGTTTTCCAATATGTACATACTGTTTGATGATAAGGTGGAATGTATTCTCGAAATTAAATTCAAAGTGAAGGTGTATAAATGTATAAATTCAACATTAACTTCGAAAATGAAATGTATAGGTGTCTCAATAGTTTAGTGGTAAGAACACCCGACGCTAAAATTGGGAGACCCGGGTTCGAATCCTGGCTGAGCCACAAATTCCATTTTTAGATTCTCTTACATTTGTTTGATGATCACTTTTCTCACCAATTTGATATACACTTATTAGGACTACGTTTCTTCTCAGCAGCATCTTCAGAAGTCTCTTCCGGAAACTGAAGAGTTGGTTTAGGTGCATCTGTAAATTAATTTATAAATTGTTCTACAGTCACGTTGTGCCCTAATACACTTTCATCTTTTAACCTAAATAATATGTTTTTGCCAAAAAGGCTACGCTAGAAGCTACGACGACCAGGTGGAATTATATCAATTATTAATCTGATTTTGAATGAGATTAAAAACATAAACCAATAGTAAATAAGTAATTAAAATTTTCTTTATGTTAACATAAAGTATGAAGAGATTGGGAAGTATCGTTACTCTGTGACATTTGAAAATTGTTCTACATTACTTAAAGTCACGTTGTGCTCTAAGGCACTTTCATCATTTAAGCCTAAATTATATGTTTCTACCCAAAAAAGCTACTATGAATAGATGAAATGATATTAACCAACTGATTCGAGATACAATTAACGACATACTAATAGTAATAGGATATCTCCTACACTCGACATTTCCTGGCGATACGACATATGGAATTTTCTTTATGTTAACATAAAGTACGAAGAGATTGGGAAGTGTCGTTACTCTGTGACATTTGAAAATGGTTCTACATTACTTAAAGTCACGTTGTGCTCTGAGGCACTTTCATCATTTAAGCCTAAATTATATGTTTCTACCCAAAAAAGCTACTAGGAATAGAAGAAACGATATTAACCAACTGATTCGAGATGCAATTAACGACATACTAATAGTAATAGGATATCTCCTACATTTGACATTTCCTGACCATACGACATATGGTATTTTCTTTATGTTAACATAAAGTACGAAGAGATTGGGAAGTGTCATTACTCTGTAACATTTGAAAAATTTTCTACATTACTTAAAGTCACGTTGTGCTCTGAGGCACTTTCATCATTTAATCCTAAATTATATGTTTCTACCCAAAAAAGCTACTATGAATAGAAGAAACGATATTAACCAACTGATTCGAGATGCAATTAACGACATACTAATAGTAATAGGATATCTCCTACATTTGACATTTCCTGACCATACGACATATGGTATTTTCTTTATGTTAACATAAAGTACGAAGAGATTGGGAAGTGTCATTACTCTGTAACATTTGAAAAATTTTCTACATTACTTAAAGTCACGTTGTGCTCTGAGGCACTTTCATCATTTAATCCTAAATTATATGTTTCTACCCAAAAAAGCTACTATGAATAGAAGAAACGATATTAACCAACTGATTCGAGATGCAATTAACGACATACTAATAGTAATAGGATATCTCCTACATTTGACATTTCCTGACCATACGACATATGGTATTTTCTTTATGTTAACATAAAGTACGAAGAGATTGGGAAGTGTCATTACTCTGTAACATTTAAAAATTGTTCTACTTTACTTAAAGTCACGTTGTGCTCTGAGACACTTTCATCATTTAAGCCTAAATTATATGTTTCTACCCAAAAAAGCTACTATGAATAGAAGAAACGATATCAACCAACTGATTAGAGATGCAATTAACGACATACTAATAGTAATAGGATATCTCCTACATTCGACATTTCCTGGCGATACGACATATGGAATTTTCTTTATGTTGACATAAAGTACGAAGAGATTGGAAAGTGTCGTTACTCTGTGACATTTGAAAATTGTTCTACATTACTTAAAGTCACGTTGTGCTCTGAGGCACTTTCATCATTTAAGCCTAAATTATATGTTTCTACCCAAAAAAGCTACTATGAATAGAAGAAACGATATTAACCAACTGATTCGAGATGCAATTAACGACATACTAATAGTAATAGGATATCTCCTACATTTGACATTTCCTGACCATACGACATATGGTATTTTCTTTATGTTAACATAAAGTACGAAGAGATTGGGAAGTGTCATTACTCTGTAACATTTGGAAATTGTTCTACATTACTTAAAGTCACGTTGTGCTCTGAGGCACTTTCATCATTTAATCCTAAATTATATGTTTCTACCCAAAAAAGCTACTATGAATAGAAGAAACGATATTAACCAACTGATTCGAGATGCAATTAACGACATACTAATAGTAATAGGATATCTCCTACATTTGACATTTCCTGACCATACGACATATGGTATTTTCTTTATGTTAACATAAAGTACGAAGAGATTGGGAAGTGTCATTACTCTGTAACATTTGAAAATTTTTCTACATTACTTAAAGTCACGTTGTGCTCTGAGGCACTTTCATCATTTAAGCCTAAATTATATGTTTCTACCCAAAAAAGGTACTATGAATAGAAGAAACGATATCAACCAACTGGTTCGAGATGCAATTAACGACATACCAATAGTAATAGGATATCTCCTACATTTGACATTTCCTGACCATACGACATATGGTATTTTCTTTATGTTAACATAAAGTACAAAGAGATTGGGAAGTGTCGTTACTCTGTGACATTTGAAAATTGTTCTACATTACTTAAAGTCACGTTGTGCTCTGAGGCACTTTCATCATTTAATCCTAAATTATATGTTTCTACCCAAAAAAGCTACTATGAATAGAAGAAACGATATCAACCAACTGATTCGAGATGCAATTAACGACATACTAATAGTAATAGGATATCTCCTACATTTGACATTTCCTGACCATACGACATATGGTATTTTCTTTATGTTAACATAAAGTACGAAGAGATTGGGAAGTGTCATTACTCTGTAACATTTGAAAATTTTTCTACATGACTTAAAGTCACGTTGTGCTCTAAGGCACTTTCATCATTTAATCCTAAATTATATGTTTCTACCCAAAAAAGCTACTATGAATAGAAGAAACGATATCAACCAACTGATTCGAGATGCAATTAACGACATACCAATAGTAATAGGATATCTCCTACATTTGACATTTCCTGACCATACGACATATGTTATTTTCTTTATGTTAACATAAAGTACAAAGAGATTGGGAAGTGTCGTTACTCTGTGACATTTGAAAATTGTTCTACATTACTTAAAGTCACGTTGTGCTCTGAGGCACTTTCATCATTTAAGCCTAAATTATATGTTTCTGCCCAATAAAGCTACTATGAATAGAAGAAACGATATTAACCAACTGATTCGAGATGCAATTAACGACATACTAATAGTAATAGGATATCTCCTACATTTGACATTTCCTGACCATACGACATATGGTATTTTCTTTATGTTAACATAAAGTACGAAGAGATTGGGAAGTGTCATTACTCTGTAACATTTGGAAATTGTTCTACATTACTTAAAGTCACGTTGTGCTCTGAGGCACTTTCATCATTTAATCCTAAATTATATGTTTCTACCCAAAAAAGCTACTATGAATAGAAGAAACGATATTAACCAACTGATTCGAGATGCAATTAACGACATACTAATAGTAATAGGATATCTCCTACATTTGACATTTCCTGACCATACGACATATGTTATTTTCTTTATGTTAACATAAAGTACAAAGAGATTGGGAAGTGTCGTTACTCTGTGACATTTGAAAATTGTTCTACATTACTTAAAGTCACGTTGTGCTCTGAGGCACTTTCATCATTTAAGCCTAAATTATATGTTTCTGCCCAATAAAGCTACTATGAATAGAAGAAACGATATTAACCAACTGATTCGAGATGCAATTAACGACATACTAATAGTAATAGGATATCTCCTACATTTGACATTTCCTGACCATACGACATATGGTATTTTCTTTATGTTAACATAAAGTACGAAGAGATTGGGAAGTGTCATTACTCTGTAACATTTGGAAATTGTTCTACATTACTTAAAGTCACGTTGTGCTCTGAGGCACTTTCATCATTTAATCCTAAATTATATGTTTCTACCCAAAAAAGCTACTATGAATAGAAGAAACGATATTAACCAACTGATTCGAGATGCAATTAACGACATACTAATAGTAATAGGATATCTCCTACATTTGACATTTCCTGACCATACGACATATGGTATTTTCTTTATGTTAACATAAAGTACGAAGAGATTGGGAAGTGTCATTACTCTGTAACATTTGAAAATTTTTCTACATTACTTAAAGTCACGTTGTGCTCTGAGGCACTTTCATCATTTAAGCCTAAATTATATGTTTCTACCCAAAAAAGGTACTATGAATAGAAGAAACGATATCAACCAACTGGTTCGAGATGCAATTAACGACATACCAATAGTAATAGGATATCTCCTACATTTGACATTTCCTGACCATACGACATATGGTATTTTCTTTATGTTAACATAAAGTACAAAGAGATTGGGAAGTGTCGTTACTCTGTGACATTTGAAAATTGTTCTACATTACTTAAAGTCACGTTGTGCTCTGAGGCACTTTCATCATTTAATCCTAAATTATATGTTTCTACCCAAAAAAGCTACTATGAATAGAAGAAACGATATCAACCAACTGATTCGAGATGCAATTAACGACATACTAATAGTAATAGGATATCTCCTACATTTGACATTTCCTGACCATACGACATATGGTATTTTCTTTATGTTAACATAAAGTACGAAGAGATTGGGAAGTGTCATTACTCTGTAACATTTGAAAATTTTTCTACATGACTTAAAGTCACGTTGTGCTCTAAGGCACTTTCATCATTTAATCCTAAATTATATGTTTCTACCCAAAAAAGCTACTATGAATAGAAGAAACGATATCAACCAACTGATTCGAGATGCAATTAACGACATACCAATAGTAATAGGATATCTCCTACATTTGACATTTCCTGACCATACGACATATGTTATTTTCTTTATGTTAACATAAAGTACAAAGAGATTGGGAAGTGTCGTTACTCTGTGACATTTGAAAATTGTTCTACATTACTTAAAGTCACGTTGTGCTCTGAGGCACTTTCATCATTTAAGCCTAAATTATATGTTTCTGCCCAAAAAAGCTACTATGAATAGATGAAATGATATTAACCAACTGATTCGAGATACAATTAACGACATACTAATAGTAATAGGATATCTCCTACACTCGACATTTCCTGGCGATACGACATATGGAATTTTCTTTATGTTAACATAAAGTACGAAGAGATTGGGAAGTGTCGTTACTCTGTGACATTTGAAAATGGTTCTACATTACTTAAAGTCACGTTGTGCTCTGAGGCACTTTCATCATTTAAGCCTAAATTATATGTTTCTACCCAAAAAAGCTACTAGGAATAGAAGAAACGATATTAACCAACTGATTCGAGATGCAATTAACGACATACTAATAGTAATAGGATATCTCCTACATTTGACATTTCCTGACCATACGACATATGGTATTTTCTTTATGTTAACATAAAGTACGAAGAGATTGGGAAGTGTCATTACTCTGTAACATTTGAAAAATTTTCTACATTACTTAAAGTCACGTTGTGCTCTGAGGCACTTTCATCATTTAATCCTAAATTATATGTTTCTACCCAAAAAAGCTACTATGAATAGAAGAAACGATATTAACCAACTGATTCGAGATGCAATTAACGACATACTAATAGTAATAGGATATCTCCTACATTTGACATTTCCTGACCATACGACATATGGTATTTTCTTTATGTTAACATAAAGTACGAAGAGATTGGGAAGTGTCATTACTCTGTAACATTTAAAAATTGTTCTACTTTACTTAAAGTCACGTTGTGCTCTGAGACACTTTCATCATTTAAGCCTAAATTATATGTTTCTACCCAAAAAAGCTACTATGAATAGAAGAAACGATATCAACCAACTGATTAGAGATGCAATTAACGACATACTAATAGTAATAGGATATCTCCTACATTCGACATTTCCTGGCGATACGACATATGGAATTTTCTTTATGTTGACATAAAGTACGAAGAGATTGGAAAGTGTCGTTACTCTGTGACATTTGAAAATTGTTCTACATTACTTAAAGTCACGTTGTGCTCTGAGGCACTTTCATCATTTAAGCCTAAATTATATGTTTCTACCCAAAAAAGCTACTATGAATAGAAGAAACGATATTAACCAACTGATTCGAGATGCAATTAACGACATACTAATAGTAATAGGATATCTCCTACATTTGACATTTCCTGACCATACGACATATGGTATTTTCTTTATGTTAACATAAAGTACGAAGAGATTGGGAAGTGTCATTACTCTGTAACATTTGGAAATTGTTCTACATTACTTAAAGTCACGTTGTGCTCTGAGGCACTTTCATCATTTAATCCTAAATTATATGTTTCTACCCAAAAAAGCTACTATGAATAGAAGAAACGATATTAACCAACTGATTCGAGATGCAATTAACGACATACTAATAGTAATAGGATATCTCCTACATTTGACATTTCCTGACCATACGACATATGGTATTTTCTTTATGTTAACATAAAGTACGAAGAGATTGGGAAGTGTCATTACTCTGTAACATTTGAAAATTTTTCTACATTACTTAAAGTCACGTTGTGCTCTGAGGCACTTTCATCATTTAATCCTAAATTATATGTTTCTACCCAAAAAAGCTACTATGAATAGAAGAAACGATATTAACCAACTGATTCGAGATGCAATTAACGACATACTAATAGTAATAGGATATCTCCTACATTTGACATTTCCTGACCATACGACATATGGTATTTTCTTTATGTTAACATAAAGTACGAAGAGATTGGGAAGTGTCATTACTCTGTAACATTTGAAAATTTTTCTACATTACTTAAAGTCACGTTGTGCTCTGAGGCACTTTCATCATTTAAGCCTAAATTATATGTTTCTACCCAAAAAAGGTACTATGAATAGAAGAAACGATATCAACCAACTGGTTCGAGATGCAATTAACGACATACCAATAGTAATAGGATATCTCCTACATTTGACATTTCCTGACCATACGACATATGGTATTTTCTTTATGTTAACATAAAGTACAAAGAGATTGGGAAGTGTCGTTACTCTGTGACATTTGAAAATTGTTCTACATTACTTAAAGTCACGTTGTGCTCTGAGGCACTTTCATCATTTAATCCTAAATTATATGTTTCTACCCAAAAAAGCTACTATGAATAGAAGAAACGATATCAACCAACTGATTCGAGATGCAATTAACGACATACTAATAGTAATAGGATATCTCCTACATTTGACATTTCCTGACCATACGACATATGGTATTTTCTTTATGTTAACATAAAGTACGAAGAGATTGGGAAGTGTCATTACTCTGTAACATTTGAAAATTTTTCTACATGACTTAAAGTCACGTTGTGCTCTAAGGCACTTTCATCATTTAATCCTAAATTATATGTTTCTACCCAAAAAAGCTACTATGAATAGAAGAAACGATATCAACCAACTGATTCGAGATGCAATTAACGACATACCAATAGTAATAGGATATCTCCTACATTTGACATTTCCTGACCATACGACATATGTTATTTTCTTTATGTTAACATAAAGTACAAAGAGATTGGGAAGTGTCGTTACTCTGTGACATTTGAAAATTGTTCTACATTACTTAAAGTCACGTTGTGCTCTGAGGCACTTTCATCATTTAAGCCTAAATTATATGTTTCTGCCCAATAAAGCTACTATGAATAGAAGAAACGATATCAACCAACTGATTCGAGATGCAATTAACGACATACTAATAGTAATAGGATATCTCCTACATTTGACATTTCCTGACCATACGACATATGGTATTTTCTTTATGTTAACATAAAGTACGAAGAGATTGGGAAGTGTCATTACTCTGTAACATTTGAAAATTTTTCTACATTACTTAAAGTCACGTTGTGCTCTGAGGCACTTTCATCATTTAATCCTAAATTATATGTTTCTACCCAAAAAAGCTACTATGAATAGAAGAAACGATATTAACCAACTGATTCGAGATGCAATTAACGACATACTAATAGTAATAGGATATCTCCTACATTTGACATTTCCTGACCATACGACATATGGTATTTTCTTTATGTTAACATAAAGTACGAAGAGATTGGGAAGTGTCATTACTCTGTAACATTTGAAAATTTTTCTACATTACTTAAAGTCACGTTGTGCTCTAAGGCACTTTCATCATTTAAGCCTAAATTATGTGTTTCTACCCAAAAAAGCTACTATGAATAGAAGAAACGATATTAACCAACTGATTCGAGATGCAATTAACGACATACTAATAGTAATAGGATATCTCCTACATTTGACATTTCCTGACCATACGACATATGGTATTTTCTTTATGTTAACATAAAGTACGAAGAGATTGGGAAGTGTCATTACTCTGTAACATTTGAAAATTGTTCTACATTACTTAAAGTCACGTTGTGCTCTGAGGCACTTTCATCATTTAAGCCTAAATTATATGTTTCTACCCAAAAAAGCTACTATGAATAGAAGAAACGATATTAACCAACTGATTCGAGATGCAATTAACGACATACTAATAGTAATAGGATATCTCCTACATTTGACATTTCCTGACGATACGACATATGAAATTTTCTTTATGTTAACATAACGTACGAACAGATTGCGAAGTGTCATTACTCTGTAACATTTGAAAATTGTTCTACTTTACTTACAGTCACGTTGTGCTCTGAGGCACTTTCATCATTTAAGCCTAAATTATATGTTTCTGGCCCAAAAAAGCTACTTTGAATAGAAGAAATTATATCAACCAACTGATTCGAGATGCAATTAAAACATAAACTAATAGTAATAGGATATCTCCTACATTGGACATTTCCTGACGATACGACATATGGAATTTTCTTTATGTTAACATAAAGTACGAAGAGATAGAGAAGTGTCGTTACTCTGTGACATTTGAAAATTGTTCTACATTACTTACAGTCACGTTTTGCTCTGAGGCACTTTCATCATTTAAGCCTAAATTATATGTTTCTGCCCAAAAAAGCTACAAGAAACCATATCAACCAACTGATTCGAGATGCAATTAAAGACATAGACTAATAGTAATAGGATATCTCCTACATTCGGCATTTCCTGACGATACGACATAAGGAATTTTCTTTATGTTAACATAACGTACGAAGGGATTAAGAAGTGTCATTACTCTGTAACATTTAAAAATTGTTCTACTTTACTTACAGTCACGTTGTGCTCTGAGGCACTTTCATCATTTAAGCCTAGCTTATATGTTTCTGCCAGAAAAGCTACACTAAAAGTAATATCAACCGTCTGGTTTGAGATAGTATTAAAAACATAAACTAATAGTAAGTAGGGTCTTTCCTACATTCGACATCCTGACGATACAGCGTATGAACTTTTCTTTATGTTAACATACACGTACATTTCGAATACGAAGAGACTGCTTTTCATCGTTTAATCCCAAAATATATATCTCTGTTTAAAAAGTTACTATGAAACGAAGAAACGCTATATATAGACTGATTTGATGTGCAATTAAAATCGTAGACTAATAGTAATAGCATCTCTCCTACATTCTACATTTCCTGACGATACGTCCGCCGAGATAAATCGACGGACTTAGCACGACGCGCTGAATACCAACCGTGGAAAGAAATGCGACGAACGGCATTACAACGGGAACATTTAATGCGTTAAAACCGAGGAAACCAGATAAGATTCCTGCCGATTTTTCCCGAGCTGCGAACGCCCCAGCCGTCCCATCAATTCCTGCTGCACACTTCCTCGGAGATCCGCAGCGGACGCAATAAACGCATATTTCACATATATCAAAGCTGAGGGAAACGCAAGGATCGCGACATGTAAGTTCCGAGCCGAGGCAGGAAATAGGCCGTGAGCCGAGTCCAAAATTGTGTCTCACAGGAAACCACTTCGAATTTAAAACATAGATTGCTCTTCACGCGAATGACCAAGATGTGCAAGTCTGGCAGTTTTGAAGTGGGGCGATTAATGGGGGTATAGTTTAAAAGCCACCCCTAATTGAGGGTGATAAGAAACCAAATAAAATTTGATGGGTTGGTTTGTTCGTGACGCACAATTCACTAAAAAAATTATGCCAGACACATAGGGTGGGTCGGTCACCCCGCCAGACATCACCAAACAGAGCAATTTTAGCGACCCCCTTTGACTGATAGGAAACCGGCTCAAACACCCTGTGTGTCTGGCATAATTTTTTAGTGAACTGTGCATCACGAACAAAGCAACCCATCAGATTTTATTTGGTTTCTTATCGCACTTTGGAAGCCACAATTAGGGGTAACTTTGACATTACAACCCCATTAAACGCCCCACTTCAAAGACTTGCACATTTTGGTCATTCACGTGAAGGGCAATCTATGTTTAAGATTTGAAGTGGTTTCCTATGAGACACTTTTTTGGACTCGGCTCACGGCCTAAAAGTGGCTGGCTCCGATTGATAGTTAATGTACGTGCGGTAGGAATATGAAATTAATACCGCAGTTTATGTGCATGCACGGTATCTATATCGTTCGTGGTCTATCGACGTAAAGGAGGAATCGTCACGTGTGCCGTCACCTGCTGGGAGATTATGTGGAAAAATACCCTTCGCAACTTTCCGCAAATAAACATTGGCACCGCGGCAAAGCTGAAAACGGCAGAACGGACATAAATGTCTTGGGATTTATCGGATCTTTTAGGTGTTGTACAACGGGAGCTATTTTTCTCCACTTGACGTCAATACTCCCTTATTTATATAATAAAGTTATAAGGTGCTTTCGTCTGCCGGTGTAATTCCCGCGTCACTATTACCTAACTTCCTTCTTACCGATAAGTTCACAACAGGGAAGCTGGTAGGTAGGAAGGTAGGTACATGGGGGAAATGTCAATGTTATGCAAAAAAAATACTTTTGTACTCGATTTAAGTAGAGGTGTGAAAATGATTAACGCCTACATTACAATAGGGGAAGGTTTACTTCAAAATGTTAAGGTACATTTAAAGGACCTTTGCCCTAAACCAGGGGTGAACTAGACGGCTCGCCAACGTAACAAGCAATGAACACTTTATCCTAAGCTGAGCATCATTAAGGAATTGAAGCCCTATTCAACTTTCTATTTGGTTTTACATCGTTGCCAATTGTCCCAAGCCTCGTGAATATTCTTTTAGGGTTTGTTTCGTCTCAGATAAATGACATTTTTAATTTATTGTTGCTCCGAAGTTGATTTACAGTGGTCGATATTGCTGTCATCCTCGAGTACCAGATACTTCTTCAAAATTTATTTCCTATAAATCACAAGTCAAGTAAACAATTTAACCGTAAGGGTAATAAAGACCCTCCGGAAAGTCATCCAGTATTTTCCAGAAATTTTTTGACCACATTTCGAAGAAGTAGGGTACGTCGCGATTTCTAAAACATGTGCTTACCATCTGTATATGAGATGAAACATGCGATTTTCAACGATGGTCAGCACGCCCTTTACTCTTTACCGGGGTGATTTTCAACCAATAAGCAACGAGTAAAGGGGACTGAAATCCATCTGACCAATAAGCGGAGATCGCGTTTCCCGTCTCTAATTTTTAATGAAATTTTAATTTTAAGACTCTTTGTCTGACTGCGAAAGCATCATTATCTATCTTCACCTATTCCGTTGTATTTTAAGTTTGTTGCATTTAAATAGTTCAGTAAATCCGAAGTTACAATCATTTCCCAACTGTTCATGCAATATTAAGTTGGCGCGTGAAGTGTACGGTCACTTATAACGATCTAAGACAATCGAAATCTCTGATACGTACGCGACGTTACAGGATTTTTCTAAAGTATGAAGTAGTGCCATAGAGGTTGTTTTCGATTGGTTACTCACTATAAAGTAAACTAATGAATTTAAATAAAAAACATATGAGAAGTGGGACAAACATTTATTTGTAATATTAAAATATGCATGAACACATTATTACATATCTGTGCATAAATATGCCAAAATTGCCCAATAAGCACTTTTAATACCGTCTTCTTCTCCGTCTTCGACACTTTCCCAATTATTAGTTCGCCGTTTTGGCCCTATATGTTACTCTTACTCTATGCCCTCTTACTTTCCCGTCTTCTACTTTGAGGTTTCAAAATATCATAGCATTATCTACACTTCAAGCACTTCTTCTAGCACTTCTAGCACTTCTTATATACTTAAATTTAAGTCTATAACCATATTTCCTGTCATCTTTTTCTTGTGCAAAAATAACTTGATTATCCTCGAAAAGTGTGAATGTAATACATTTTTTTGCATTGATATGCCCATCGTTCCACATTTTCTTAAAGCCTGCTCTATACGTATATTAAAAAAATGTTGGTAATATTCTTGTTTGAGACCTTCATCGTAACGATTTAGCTAATTTTAACACACGAAATCGTTGCTTAAGGTAAAATTAATTAAACGATTTGGTACGAATCAACACTTAATTAAGTAGAAGTAGAATTGAGTACGATTTTTATTCGATATTTTTAATTATAGTAATTTACCCACTTAAAATCAGTGTAGGTAATGGAGGAGAATCAGGCATACATGTTAATTAACATTTAACACGAAACCATTGATGTTTGTTAGTGTTTCTCATTGAACTTTTCACTTATACATTTCTATCAACATCAGTCTCTAGAATAGTCACTGTCTTTGAAAAACCGCATCTCCTGAACGGAAAGATAGTATATTTTGCCTTGACTGATATATCCAAAATCGATTTGAACCAATTTTTACTGTCGAAGGAATGTTCTCCTCTATTTTCGGGGTTGGTGAAAATAGAGGTGGAATGTGAACCATCTAGATTTTCTAGTAAAATTTGTAAATACTGTAATTTTCTTTTCAGAAATTTCGAAAGAAATCACTTCATCATATGCTATCCAAAAAAAATCCCGCACGGCCGTCGGGGGGTGCAAGGGGTTGATCCCTATAGATTTTTTATTGAAATTTGTTACACTCTAGTTTTCTTATTAAAAACTCTTTAGGGCACTTTTAGGAAAAAATGTTTCAAATAAAATTTGTTTATATTTAATGTTAATTCAAATATAAAATTTAGTGAAAATATTCAAACCCTTAAAAAAAATGATAAATTGAAAATATTCAAGAGTAAAGTGCCGTTTAGGGAGGTTTTAAGAAAAAATGTTTTAAATAAAAGTTCCAGCCATTAGCGAGGTCAATTCAAATTTAAAACATGATGTGAATGGGTAAAGCCGTTTTGGGGAAAAATTAGAAAAACCGAAAATTCACAAGGGTAAAGAGCCCCTCGCAAAAAATCAGTCAAGATAACGATAAAGGCAATCAATAATAACACAGGCCCAAACCATATAGAATTTATGTTGTTGGGGTCGCTGAGTCCAAATGCGGGGTCAATTTGGCTCCTTCCAGTAAGGTTTTTTTTAGAGGTCATTTTAGGGATGTTTCTAATCCAAAAATCCTATATGGCGAAGGGCATGTCACAACCATACGTTATATGGGTTTTCGGGGTCGCTGAGTCTGAATCTGGCGTCTGCTCTTCTCCATCACATAAGGTTTATTATGGAGGTCATTTTAAGATCATTTTTAGGGGGTTTGTAGTTCAAAAATTCTAAATGGCGAAGAGCACGTTCCAACCATACGTTATATAGGTTTTTGGGGTTGCTGAAATCAAATCTAAAGTTTGCTGAACTGTACCCTAGGGCTGAAGATCATTTAAAGGTGATTTTATGGCAAAATACATGTACTGCATAAATAAATGTAAATTGCACATGAGTTTATCTTTTTCTTTAAAGTAGTCTTTTTTGTATATAACCTTCCTATTTATTTAAAAATAACATTTTTATAGAAACTTTTTCAGCTCAAATATATTTAAAAGAAATAAATAAATCATTCTAAAAAATGAATATAAATAAATATAAAATGAATGTGAATAATTTAATAAACACCATCTTGTGGAAAAAAACGTACGTATTTCTCAAAATTTACTTCATGTAAACTAGCCCTAAAATCACCTAATATCCCCTTTAATGATCGTCAGCCTTAGGGTACAGTCCAACAAACTTTAGATTTAAATTCAGCAACCCCAACAAGCTATATAACCTATGGGCGGAACGTGCTCTCCGCCATTTAGAATTTTTGGACTACAGACCCCCCTAAAATGACCTTAAAATGACCTTTAAAAAAAACCTTACGTGATGTAGCCAAACAGACCTTGGATTCGGACTCAGCGACCCCGAGAATGTATATAACGTATAGTTGGAACGTGTTCTTCGCCATTTAAAATTCTTGGACTACAAACCTCCTCCCTAAAATGACCTTAAAATTACCTCTAAAAAACGTTACGTGATGGAACTAAGCACACTCCAGATTCAGACTTAACAACCCTGAGAACCTATATAACGTATGGTTAGAACTTGCTCTCCTCTATTTAGGATTTTTGGATTACAAACACCCCTAAAACGACCTCTAAAAGAACCTTACCTGATGGAGCCAAATGGACTCCGGATTCGGACTCAGCGACCCCTAAAATATATATAACGTATGGTTGGAACGTGTTCTTTCTCCACTTAGAATTTTTAGACTACAAACCCCGTCCCTAAAATGACCTTAAAATGACCTCTAAAAAACCTTACGTGATGGAGCTAAGCA
This sequence comes from Cryptocephalus moraei, assembly GCA_946251905.1. NCBI lineage: Eukaryota > Metazoa > Arthropoda > Insecta > Coleoptera > Chrysomelidae > Cryptocephalus > Cryptocephalus moraei. The sequence goes on along the minus strand of OX276465.1, from coordinate 13,968,556 downwards.
CACCCCAGATTCAGCACTTAGCACGCCCGAAAACCCATATAACGTATGGTTGGAACTTGCTCTTCTCTATTTAGGATTTTTGGATTACAAACATCCCTAAAACGACCTATAAAAAACCTTACCTGATGGAGCCAAATGGACTCCGGATTCGGACTCGGTGTCCTCGAAAATGTATATAACGTATAGTTGGAACGTGTTCTTCGCCATTTAAAATTTTTGGACTACAAACCTCCTCCCTAAAATATCCTTAAAAAGACCTGTAAAAAACCTTACGTGATGGAGCTAAGCACACTCCAGATTCAGACTTAGCAACCCCGAAAACCTATATAACGTATGGTTGGAAAGTGCTCTTCTCTATTTAGGATTTTTGGATTAGAAACATCCCTAAAACGACCTCTAAAAAAAACCTTACCTGATGGAGCCAAATGGACCCCGGATTCGAACTCAGCGACCCCAATATATAGACCATATGGTTTGGTCAGTGGAATCGAAAAAAAAATTTTTTTGTGGGACTGTGTAATTGAATAGCAAAGTAAATACACAAAGTTTAAAAGAAACTATTGGACCAGTTTTGAGGTGATTGAAAAAAAACCCTCAAAAAGACACTAGTAAACCTTCAGTCTTCAACTTTCCGCTATTTATAGTTTCTGAGAAAACGTTGACCACACACACATACATAGATACACACACACAGACATGTTTCCAAAAACATGTTTTTCGAACTCAAGGGACCTCAAAACGTCCAGAAATGCAAATCTTCTTCTTCTTCTTCTGCATATCCACTAATCGATGTTCGCGATCACATTTCTCCACTCCTCCTTATTCCGTATTGTATGTATTAGTTCTCCCATTGTCCTCAATCCCGTCCATTGCCTGACGTTGCGAAGCCATGCCATCCTCTTTCTTCCAACTCCTCTCTGTCCCTCAATCTTTCCTTCAATTATCAATTGTAGGAATTGGTATCGCTCGTTCCGTATCACGTGGCCAAGATATGCTGTTTTACGACGTTTGATTGTGCATAGCAGTTCGCGGTCTTTATTGATCATTCTCAGGATCTCCTCGTTTGTCCTTCTTGCAATCCAAGGAATCTTCAGTATACGCCTATAAATCCACATCTCGAATGCCTCAAGCTTATTCATAGTGTTCACCTTTAGTGTCCATCCCTCCATACCATAAAGTAATACCGTCCAGACATAGCATTTTACAAATCTAATTCTTAGGCCAAGATCAAATTCAGTATTGGTAGACACTTTTTTAAATTTCATGAACGCACTGCGGACGTTTTCAATTCGACATCCGATTTCCAAGTCCGATTCCCAGTCTTCACACAGGCACGTTTCTAAATATTCGAATTTATTCACCCGCTCTATTGGTTGGTTGTCATGTGTTAGGCTTGCGTTTTGAAATCCTTGTGGCTTGCGAGTAATTATCATAAATTTGGTCTTCTTGGTGTTGATATTAAGGCCCATGCGTTTACTGTGTTCACCGACAGTCTTGAGCAAGTACTGCAAATCTTCCACTTCTTCTGCAATTAGAACTGTGTCGTCTGCATAACGTATATTGTTAATACAAACACCATTCACCTTAACGCCCATGTGTAAGGGTTGCTTCGGGGTGGATTGATGGCCGACTTCACTTCATAACCGTTTATTCGTACTGTTGATTTACAATCTTCGCTCTCGACGCTGTCAAGCGAACCAAACCCAATAACACATCGTGCCTGCGTTCCTCTATTTCAGGGTGGTTGCTAGGACAACGGCGCTAACAATGGAATACTAGATATATACGCTTACACATGGTACATTCTTCTAGGGCTTCCTGAAAGATACTTTCAGAATACAGATTGAAGAGAAGTGGGGAGAGAACACATCCATGTCTGACCCCTCTACGGATTGATTTTGCTTTTGTGAACTCGTTACCAATTTGGACTTCAGCAGTTTGATTCCAGTATAAGTTTTGAATGCAACGGATGTCTTTTTGATCTATGGAAATGCCAATACATATTCCAAATTTCGATAATCAGCACGATTACAATACTTCCTCTTATTATATGGGTATCCCGTATGAGAAAGTAAAAAACGAGCTCTCTGAGCCACATCATGAGGAATCCTATGTATGCTATGTCCAGCCACAATTGCAACACCAACAAAATCTCTTAAATAGCTTTTCAAGTAGTGAAGAGCGATGCCGCCTTGTCCTCCACGGGCGTATCATTACGGATAATAACTCTAACAATGAATTCACTTCCAAATCGCACAAACAAATGGCACACACCACTGCTTTCTCGAGTATAAGTGCTGAACAAGACATCACAACGAAAGCACACGTGGCCGCTGTGTTACTCTCGCGTACTTCCTCGTACACGATTTCACTGATCGACTGTACACCTGCACCTTGGAAGAAGAAGAAGATACAAAGGAAGTGCCGCTGTCGTAAAAAAAATTGCGGTCCAATGGACCCTCTAGTTCTTTATCTGTACATATCCATACATTCACATGTATGATTTCACTTGGGCAACTGAACACCTGAATACCAGGGCGTTGCTGAATAAGCAAAAAGATGAGTCCCACGGTTTTATATAGAGACAACTGGCTCTTTCCGAATGTCCTCGGTAAATTCAGATTTTATTGAGTGTTCCAATTGCTACTGGTCAGAGTATACAAACTTCTCCAACTTACGATTGCGGGAAAGCTCGTGGGACAACGTGGAACAGACAAGAATAGGAATCCACTACTGCAACATCCAGTAATGGATAGGCAGACTAAGAAGAAGGAGAAGCCTGTCGCCCGTCGAGATGCTAATCACTTCAGCTCGCATCACCAATTCAATAACTTATCAAAAGCGAATTAATAAATTACCACAATTACCGCCGTAATCGAGAGCCTAATAGCTCGAGTCCCATTTTCGTCGCTATAAATCAACTCGTCGGGAAAGAGAACCGCACCGAGTCGTCATAAATCGATCCGAGTGTTCCGAAGCGCAAAAATTGAGCTAATTGATCTCTCTCGTAAGGTTTTAGCGGTAACATCGTGTCCCGTGTGGGCGTCCTCCTCTTTGAGGAACGGAGGCGCGTAGGCAGCACTCCACCTGCCTTCGCCTCGTCTCTTTTACGTCCCCCCCGCGGGAAGGAAGCGGAAAACGGAAAAATTTCCCCCTCGGATCGTAAGTAGGGGGATTTTCCGACGCGAGGGGGCGAAAAACCGCGTAACCTAAAATCGAAATTCGCTTTGACGGAGGCGAACGGGTGGGCCTGTGTATGTGGGGGGGAAAACTAACTCAAAACCCACCGACGTATTTCGGATGAAAGCAAGGGCGACGAAATTAGGTTGATTGGAGAGAGGTATCGTGGGCCCTTCTAGGGCGAACGGTGATTATTCGCGATTTTAACGTCTGTTTTCCAGACAATTTTCCAGCATTAAAAGCGCAAAATTCCCCGTTTCCTTGCATTTTCCTCCTCTAACAACAATAATACTTGTACGTTATTCGTTGGTACTCCTAGAAGCCCAACAGGGTCGGCCTCAGAGGCCGATGGAATTTTTGATCCATACGAAGATCAAAAAAGGGATGGTACGAGAGCTGGGGGTCGGTAAAACAGGACACTGTTCTAGTAGAAGGGGAAAAAGAAGAAGAAGTGTTTTGACTTATACTCCTTCAAAAGATATAAGGCGTTTATGACTATACCTTATCAAGTGGCTTAGGGTTTCCTGTCGTAAATGACACGCGTCCGAAAACGGAACGTATTCAGGATGTTTCAAGCTTAATCATAACGTAGCAATTTTTCTCAAATCCTAAGAAAGGGTTGTTATTAAATGGCTGTAACATTTTAATGACCTTAAATTTTTGTAAAAGGATTACAATTGACAATATATAAGGTTGATTCCAGTAATCTTACTTCGATGTTTATTTCATTTTTTTGAGTACGGTCCCTTTAAGGTCGGCTAAATTTCTATTAAAAGGTTTAGCTGTAGGCAAAGTCGCGGTAAAAGCGGTAGAGGGTGCACTAAACCACTTAAGGAGGTACAGTCACAAACGCCTTATATCTTTTGAAGAAGTATACTGTAGCATTTCTGATAATCTTCTTCTTCTTCTTATTTAGCCTGGATCCATCTACTCCTCAATGTTCCTCTTCCATTGTCCTCAATGTCGTTGTATTGAATTACACAGCCCCACAAAAAGAAAGTCCGGATCTGTAGATCAGATATATGTATACTTATGTATTTTTTAACACTGAATCCGACTGCGAGGTTAGGAAAAGGCCTACACCCCTGGAATTGGCCCAAGAGGCCAATCGGGGACCGGAAAATCGAGATTCGCAGGTCGGGATCGCAGCACTCGTTTCAAACTTCAACAACGTAGACGGTGGTGAAACAGTTCCAAGCCAATTGGAATTCACCCTCTGGGTTCAGAGAACAATTTCACCGTCGTCTGCGTCGCTAAAGTTTGAAAGTACGTGAAAATCCGAATGCTGCGAATCTAGATTTTCCGGCCTGCGAAAGCCCATTTTCCGACCACAGAGGGTGAATTTCGGTCGGCTCTAAACTTTTTTGACCACGAATCCGTCCATTTTCGGCCTCTGGGGCCAATTCCAGGGGTGCAGGCCTTTTTATGACCCCCGGCATTCGCATTCAGCGGTGAAAAATACATCAGAATACACATGTCTGATCTACAGATCCTGACTATTTTTTGTGGGGCTGTGTTATGATTACGAGATTCTAAGTTTTTAACTTTACTCGTCTGGGGTATTTTTCTTTCTATTTTAAAACTCAATATGATTGGTTTGGAAGGGTTTGTAAGGCGATCAGGGGTACAAAACGAACAATTTCCCAGGATCAAACATAATATTTAAAAAAAATGAATTTATGCCGTTTTTGAATTGCCGTAAAGCCTAAAGATGGGCATTTTGAGCTTCGACCCCCATTGAGACTTGATATGGGCGACAAAACGAGCAATTTCCCAAATTTTTAGCAAATTTCACCGGAAGACCTTTTCCGTATAATATGTGCAGGGTCCTATGTTGAAGATTTAAAAAATTATCAGAGTGAAGTACTATACATAAAACTAAGAGGAACATGAAGGCAGAATCGAAGAACTACAGAAAAAGAAGAGTTTATTAGAGAAACAATATTACGATTTAAAAAATTTAAATGTAATTATGTGTTTTCAACGTGACAAGTCAAATTTTTTGTTAAAATTTTTAAAAACGTTACTTACATTATTTCATAAATTTAAATATGACGATGATTTATGATCTAAGGGATAATTTTATTATATTGGCGAACCCCCTTAGCGAACCCCCCCGATATTAAGGGCTCATACTGGATGGAGGTATAGTTCAGCAAACGTTTTTTGGAATTTTATAGCTGCACTAAATCTTAACCGCAACCCTTCTTAATAGACCAGGGTCGATAATTTTGAAAACGGTAAAAAGTGAAAAAAAATTATAGTAGGATGAAACCCATCGGAAAAGGTAGAGAATACAACAAAAATGAAAGGAAAAATAAATTACGGGCAATCTGAGGTCGGGAAGGGGGCGGGGGTGAGTATTTAAGGGTAAAAAACGGTTTAGCTCGATTTCCGGCAAAACTGCAAGTCCTATGAAAAAAAGTTAAATGGCAGAGTTGTAGGTAATAGAAAGATCTACAACTTTTGTATCAACACTTTTTTCACATAACCTCGAGATTGTTGTGAAAAATTCAAATAACCAAGTTTTTGGTTTTTTATTTTTAGCTTTGGCAATTTTTTTTATTTTTTAACGAAATTTAGTGAAAACTTCCCTTTTTATGTCCCAAATATACAGTAATTTTTTTGATTTTAAATATTCAGTATTTCACCTTATTTTGACTTTATATCGAAAAAGCACTCTAATATTCAATCGAAAATTCTCACGTCAAAATATCTGCTTTTTTAAAAAATCCGTGTGATTTTTGTTCGTTGAAATCTCTACTTTCTGATGGTAAAAAAAAATTATACATTACTATGGAAAATGTTCTCAGAAAATGCAAATAATGAAAAAAACTCGAATCCAAAATTTTTTTTAATCATTATGTATAACTTTGAGCTATTTATTAAAATTTACACTTTAATTACTCGAAAAACGTGAGATGTCATGTTACATTGATAAACAAAAAAAATAAAAATCCATGAAACATCAAGATTGCAAAAAACATGCGAAAATAGTTGTTCTAAATATTAAAAATAGGATTTAAAGGAGATTTCATCTAAAAAATGTCACTGCTGCAAATTTTTTCAGTAATAAAGTTGATTTGTTAAATTGTCATTACATTTATGTCATAGAAAATCTCATAATATATAAATATACATGTAAATCGTACTATTAAATTTAAATACTTTATACTGATTACGTTATTCATTATATTTTTAAATACAATACTCTAGTTATTTATAAATACCTTATATTGCATTCTAATCACTTCTTCATTACTTTTTGTCTCTTTGATGGCATTACTTCATTTTTAGATTCGACAAACCTTCCCGATTCTAGTGGATCTTCCAAATCTTTAAGACTATCACCGTCTTCGTCCTCAAGGTTATTTCCGGTCTGCATTGGTTCTTCATCCACAATTTCATCTGAGTCATCAACTTCCTCGTAGGTTTCTTCTTCCACATTGGAGCATGTTTCAGAACCATGACAATTTGAGCATAAATTTGTGCATTTTAAACCATGTTTTCTGCAGCCACATTTCCGGCGGTTCAAAAAAAGGAAGGCATAATATTTGTTCCTTGACTGATTTTCCTTGCCCTCTTGCCCTTAATGTTATCGTGAAAAAAATGGGATTTCCCATAATTTTCTTACTCCCTTACCTAACTATTTTTATCCTGGACTCGGAATTTTAATCCTGGGCTCAGTTGTCATTTGGCCTTGGGGTATACCGGGGCTCAATCGTAGGGTGGGATTAGCGTTACCGTTGGAATTTTCCATATATGGAATTTTCTGACCGCGGGGCTCAGTTGTCGTATGCCCGGCTGTTTTGACCGCGGGACGCACCTCGGCTGCAGCTACCTTTTGAAGAGCTAAAATTTTCCGGTCACTCAGGTATATAAGTAATCTTAAAATAGCAATTAATAGGTATATACGCATATAATTTAAAGAAGATTCTAAAACTTTCTCAAAATATTGTAGATGGTTAATTGTTTGTTAATTATAGTAGTATATTTCGATTAGCAATTTTTTTTTGTTTATCAATGTAACATGACATCTCACGTTTTTCGAGTAATTAAAGTGTGAATTTTAATAAACAGCTCAAAGTTATACATAATGATTAAAAAAAATTTTTGGATTCGAGTTTTTTTCATTATTTGCATTTTCTGAGAACATTTTCCATAGTAATGTATAATTTTTTTTACCATCAGAAAGTAGAGATTTCAATGAACAAAAAACATACAGACTTTTTTAAAAAAGCAGATATTTTGACGTGAGAATTTTCGATTGAAAATTAGAGTGCTTTTTCGATATAAAGTCAAAATAAGGTGAAATACTGAATATTTAAAATCAAAAAAATTACTGTATATTTGGGACATAAAAAGGGAAGTTTTCACCAAATTTCGTTAAAAAATAAAAAAATTGCAAAAGCTAAAAATAAAAAACAAAAAACTTGGTTATTTGAATTTTTCACAACAATTTCGGGGTTATGTGAAAAAAGTGTTGATACAAAAGTTGTAGACCTTTCTATTACCTACAACTCTGCTATTTAACTTTTTTTCATAGGGCTTGCAGTTTTGCCGGAAATCGAGCTAAACCGTTTTTTACCCTTAAATACTCACCCCCGCCCCCTTCCCGACCTCAGATCGCCCGTAATTTATTTTTCCTTTCATTTTTGTTATATTCTCTACCTTTTCCAATGGGTTTCATTCTACTATAATTTTTTTTTGGTCTTAAAAATTATCGACCCTGGTCTATAACAAATTGTTTACACATCGATGCGCACTGAAGTGGTTAACATACCTGGATGGCTCGTGGGGCATTAATGGGACGTATTTAAGAGAATTTCAAGGAAAGGAAGGTATGACAATCAGTTAAAAGAATAGGCGGACCATTCCACATGGCTGCAGTCTTTACTAAGCAGTACCCTCTCCCACTAGAGCGATCAAAAGGCCGTTATGTGCCATGTGTATATTATATATTGTGAGACCTAAAATATAAAAAAACGTTATGTGCCATGTGTATATTATATATTGTGAGACCTAAAATATAAAAAAAATTTATAGTTAAATTTAGTATTCGTTTTTCTAATGCAACCCTAAATTGCAATTCCGAAATGAAAATGTGTCAAATTATTTTTACGAACCCAATATTTCCTTAAAATAATTTAAATAATTTTAAATTTTTAAATTTTTAAATAAATTTAATTTAAATAATTAATTCATCAATTTTCTTTCTACGAAAGTAATTTCAAGTCCGGTCCACTATTAGGCGCGTGTCGACATCCAAGAAAAACTCTTCAGTCGGCAATATTTTGTAAATGGTTTGTTAATAAGGGTTGGAGTTAAGTTTTAGTGTAGCCATAAAATTCCAAAAAGCGTTTGCTGCACTATACTTATCAATATATAAGGTATCCTCCCTTATCTTCATCTGACCCGCTCGAGTTAATCCAAAAATCCCCTCTTGGGCCCCCCTACCACTATAGGTCCACCCCGTGGAACGGATAACCTCAAAGCCGTGCAACGGGGTGGATTCGATACATCGACGTCGCGGCGTCGCCGAGCAGGTCAGCTGAGGGGACGCGTCCCGCGATTTATCGCCGGAAGGAAGGAAGCGAAGGAGAGGAAATGTAGGAACGGGGAACACGCGAACCCCCCCGAGGCTCCCGCTCCCACTCCCTCCCCCTCCCGTAGCGCTCACCTGGAGAGGCATCGATCCCACACCCCACCCACACGACCTCCGCCGGGGTCGCGGCCACGGTGACGTCACCGTGTCGCGACGACGTCACCGACGACGCGGGCGCCCGGGATCGAGCGACGCGACGGTAGGTTAGAGTGTGACGTCACTGCGGACGATGACGTCAGCGGGATCGCGAACGGCGGTTTTATAATGGAGCGGTTAAGAGTGGCAGGGATATAGTCGACGGTCGACGGTCGAACAGCAGCGATCTCAGTGCGTCGCGCGATCGAGCCGGTGTGATCATCAGCCGCGGCCCGTACAATACACATACCTAATACAAATAGCACGTACATACATACAACAGAACGACTCAGAACTCGCATTAGTAACATACACACTCGATACCCACGTCGATTGGTCCATTCGTAGTAATCGTAAAGTAGTAATGCGGCGTCCAGGACGCGAGACACGGTAACTCGTGCGACAGTGAGCCGGATAGATAGAAAGATTATCCGGGTATACCCGACGATTAATCGATTAATCGATTAATCGACTTTACCTACCTCGTAGTTACCATTAGGAAAGTTACCAGGGGGAGGGAAACCGCCCCCCAACCCCCCCTTCGCCGACCCTCACCGTGTGTGATACGCCCCCCGGATATGCCCGACGGGATGGATGAATGAAACTCCTCACGTCAGCCGAGGTGGATCCGACTGAACGGGACCGAGAAGCTGCCGGGGCGGGCTCGCCCGACTCGTTCCTGCGGGACTCTCCAGGTGAAGTTCAATGTTTGTTGTCGTTGTGGCCGCGCGACCGTTCCCGAGGGATCCGCGAGCGCGTCGCTGAGAGGTGGCCGTCGCGCGCGATTATGTCACGAAATGCGATCCGGTGGTCCGCAGGCAAGGCTCCGAGCGCCCTTCGATTACGAGCAGAGGAGCCAAGCGAGGCGGCAGGGCTTTAGCGGCGTCGTCGCCGCCACCGATTCCAATAACAATTCGCCCGGTTACGACTTCCACCTGCAGGACAAGTGTACGTAGAACCGACCGATTACTACTTACTAACCCGACACGGTGACCGGTGGTGGAGGGACAATCGCCCTGTGAAAAATCTCGGTCTCGGGAGTTCCCAGGACTTTCGCTCGTTTCCGACTACGCCTCCTTCAGATCTCGGATAACTCCGAAAAAATAATTTTTTTTCAAATAATTCGACTAGTTTCGAAAATCCGAACAATGCACTTTCAAGCCTACATTTACATCAATTATTGCGTTCATAGTCCAGTCATCGGAGGTAAAAAAAAACCTTAAAACTGTCGAATCTTGGGAAAAAATGACGATTTCTTTGAAAATTGGGATTTAGGTAGTATTTCTTCAAAGTTGTACTTTTGCCGAAGTGTGCCTTTTGACCAATCAATTTCGGATTTCGCCATGACATCGAATCCTCGAGCAGGAGACCCGGATTTTTAGGTAATATAGGCCTACAGAAACGAAACTTATAATAAGACCCCACGATACTATAAACATTAGGCATTGTTATTAACAATCAAACGTCAAAAAATGCGCTTTTTTACTACTTTTGTTCTCAATTAAAAACTAAGTTACTTTTGGGTAAAATGGGCTCACCAGCCTCTAGAGAATTAAAAGATCTTTAAAATAAACCTAAACCTAAACCTAAAAAACCTAAATCGACCTGGATATCTTCATTTGTTGCTGAGAAAAATGGTACCTATAGAAAGTCAAAATCGACAAATTCTTTGTTTAACAATTGTTATTGCGAAATTGAACCTGCGACTTTGTTATTTTTTTAAAGTCGGGGATTATAGTGCTTAATATGTGGTAAAAATTTCAGATCGATTAATCAAATAGTTTATTGCAAAATTTAATTTGTTTATATTTTTGCAATTTTTTTGCAATAACCATCTACGCACAAATAAAAAAATCGCGATTCTAAGACCTTGGTGCCCTAGAGAGCCCTAGAGAAATATTTTCTCTATCGATATCAATTGTTGAATATGAAAAAAGCAATCTTAAGATTGTTTAAAAAATTAAAGAAGAAAAACACATTTTTTTAGTTTTGGCACCTTATGTCATAAGCAATATCTCTGGAAATTGTTGGATTTTGATGTTTCTTGTTTGGATTTGGGGTTCCGTTCTGAGCACATTACGAAGATGTAATTTGTTTATTAAGTTATTCATTAATTTACCACCTACTTTGTTGAAACAATTTTTTGGAAAAAAATTCGCGAAAAATCCATCATTGTTAAACATGGAAATTACTTGTTTAACTAATACATGAAATATTGTGATTAAAAAAATAAAGTTAAATTTATTTTTTGATATAAATAGGTTCATGCCATTTGATATAACAATAAAACAAAATATGTTAATAATATTAGTCCAACTTTGAAGAAAGATGTAAATACTACCTAAATCCCAATTTTCAAAGAAATCGACCTTGTTTCCCAAAATTCCACGCGGAAATTGCTGACGAGTGGACTATTAGTATAATTCCGAATTTCAATTGAGTACATATAAGAAGACTTTTTTTTCCGAAAATCTTCCAATTGTCCTTTGTGACCTCTAAGCATTATCAACTTGAGACGGTTAACATCGAAATCAAATTGCTTCAAGCTACTTCGGAATTTTCAATTTACGACTTAAAAAGATAGCCTTACATGTTAAAACGAATTTGTTGCTAATGGCAATTGTTCAATATTTCAATTACATATATTTTCAAATATTCTCTAATTTTTAAAAAACAAGTTTAAAATACCTAAAACTGGTCTTGTTTTACCTAAAATTGCCCAGTTGCGATATTCCAAAATTAGTGAGTGAGCTTTCGCAAAGTGATTTTTGCTGTGCACATTTTTCCCTTATAATTTGACAGATGTATCAATCACCGTTTCAAGCTAAGAGGAAGTTTCTCTCTCAAAACTCAATTAAAATGATTTTTTTGCCATTACCAATTTTTCATATAGCATAATTAACAATTTTAGTAACGTAAAAACAAAGGTTTATCAACGCTTTTCAGTTTAGACTGTTAAAGTCAAAATCAAATTCCTTCAAGCTACTTTAAATTTTTTAAGTTATGATTCAAAAAATACGCTAACATATTAATACGAATTTGTTGCTAATGACAATTGTCCAATATTTCAAAATAGCTAAAAACTGTTTTTGTTGTACTTAAAATAGGGGCGATTCCATGTCAACTCTCGTGAGGTTGGTGCGTCATAATTTTTTTTCGAAACCAAAACTATTTCATTCTATTGTAGGTTCGACTACAAGTATTATCCCAAATTTTCAGACAAAAATATTACTACTAGCGTTTTTTACGGCCAATTTTCGTTTCTTTCGCGTTTTCTGTTTTCGACGACAAATTTTCTCCAAAACGTTACCGCAAACACATCGCACGCTGGAAAAACTTTAGAGTACCTATAATCGATGTAGAATTTTCCAAGGAATCCATTCCCGCCCTCAGAATTACCCTAAAGTTTTTCCATTTGCGAGAAATCTCAAAATACCAATTTTTTTTAAATTTGCTCTATCTCGCAAGTGGAAATTTTTAGATTTTTTTGGAGGAGCGCAAAATGTTTGGTTTTTAGTGTACTTTGAGGGACTTATAACTTTTCCGTGTGTATTTTGGTTTCAAGTGCCCAAACATGCGAAAAATGGCAAAAAATGGACGAATCAGCCTAAAATGGTGCATTCAGCGTGAAAAAGGAGCGTGTCAAAAGTCTGGAATATTCGTGTGGATCTCAAGCTTAATTCTCAGCGATAAAGTCAGACCATTTTCATTAAATATCAGACCATCTGGAGGTCCAATATTGGGAGATTCGTTCAAAAATTCAAGAAATATTTTCGATTGCTCGATACTTTGAGGTTCGGTTTATATGAACTTTGGACACTAATATACAGGAACTATGAGGGTAAATGACGTTAAATGACGAAAAATCAAGTGATTAAGATATAATATGACAACACCGAACAGTTCCTTTTATTAAGTTATAAATACATATTAAAAAATACTACTAAATATGGTTTATTACAAAGGTGCAGATCTATAAAATAATATAAGCATTAATTTATGGAGGAACTTTCTTTATTACTTTAATATGAACAGCTTTCGTATTTAGACTATCCCCGACATAAATTTCTCAAAATATTTTACAATTTTTTCGTGCTGAGCACTGCTCAACCTGAATGTGTTCGGGGCCTTCTTTATCTCATTGAGCTTCACTTCGCAGAGTATTGAGCAAACGAAACGGTCAAGCATACTGGCAGATCTGGGAATGAATTAGTTTGAGCCACTTGATTGAAGGAAAGTACTGAAAGCTCTGCCTCCAGACTCAATTCATCCGAAGTCATTATTAGTCCTAGATACCACACGTCATTGAAGATAAACGCTACATATTGACCAGCACATTTGTCATCCAAAATGGTATGTTTGCATTTTATTATCCAATCATTATTCAAAGAGAATTGGTGATAACCTCTTGTCCTTGTAAGCAATGCGTGGTACCTGGTGCGAATGGTACCCATTCTATTTGTGTTTGTCAGATCCATCAAAATTTCAAACTCCTTCTAAATAGTACTGGCACAAAATTGACCTCTAAGGATCTTGTTGCTAATTTAGTTTGTATCCCAGAAAACGAGAATTGCATGTTTGGTCTGTGTACCATATGTCCAAAAGATGCTGATTTGCCCTCATGTCTCCATAAAAGGATATGTTCGGTGTTGTCATATTATATCTTAATCACTTGATTTTTCGTCATTTAACGTCATTTACCTTCATAGTTCCTGGATATTATGGTCCAAAGTTCATATAAACCGAACATCAAAGTATCGAGCAATCGAAAATATTTCTTGAATTTTTGAACTAATCTCCTAATATTGGACCTCCAGATGGTCTGGTATTTAATGAAAATGATGTTTTCATCGCTGAGAATTGAGCTTGAGATTCACACGAATATTCCAGACTTTTGACACTCCTTTTTCACGCTGAATGCACCATTTTAGGCTGCTTCGTCCATTTTTTGCCATTTTTCGCATGTTTGGGCACTTGAAACCAAAATACACACGGAAAAGTTATAAGTCCCTCAAAGTACATCAAAAACCAAACATTTTGCGCTCCTCCAAAAAAATCCAAAAATTTCCACTCGCGAGATAAGGCAAGTTTAAAAAAAAATTGGTGTTTTGGGATTTCTCGCAAATGGAAAAATTTTAGGGTAATTCTGAGGGCGGGAATGGATTCCTTGGAAAATTTTACATCGATTATAGGTACTCTAAAATTTTTCCAGCGTGCGATGTGTTTGCGGTAACGTTTTGGAGAAAATTTGTCATCGAAAACTGAAAACGCGAAAGAAACGAAAATTGGCCGTAAAAAACCCTAGTAGTAATATTTTTGTCTGAAAATTTGGGATAATACTTGTAGTCGAACCTACAATAGAATGAAATAGTTTTGGTTTGGAAAAAAAATTATGACGCACCAACCTCACGACAGTTGACATGGAATCGCCCATAGTCCAGTTGCGATATTCCAAAATTAGTGAGCTTTCGCAAAGTGGTTTTTGTTTTGCACATTTTTCCCTTATAATTTGACTGATGTACTTATCAATCATTGTTTCATATCCTAAATGCAGAATTTCCAATTAAAAATTTCAAAAATTCTGTTGAACAATTAAGAGTTACGTTTTCTTCTAAAAATTAAAGTAGAAATGTTTTTTGTCACCACCAATTCTTCAGTTAGCGTAATTAACAATTTTAGAATCACTAAAAATATTGTTTTCTATTCAAAAATTTGGAATTTTCCTTTGTAATAACAAAGATTTATCAGCATTTTTCAGTTTAGACAGTTAATAATAGGGTTGCAAGTTAAAACGAGTTTGTTGCTAATGAAAATTGTTCAATAGTAATTGTTTTCTAACATGATTTGAATTTTTCTTGTAATTCTGAAATATGACGAATTTTACAAATATTCTTCAATTTTGATGTTTAATTAAACAAGAGTCGATTGAAGAGGGAAGAAAATATTTTTGTTTTAATTGAAATTGACCAATTGTAATATAAATAATGGGCTTTTGCAGTGATTTTTGTTGTGAAGATTTTTCCCTTACAATTTGACGGATGTATCAATATTCCGTTTCATATTGTGACTAAAAGCTTAAATTTCTAATAAAAATTTTCATAAATTGCGTTGAAGAGCTAAGCGGAAGTTTATCTCTCAAAACTCAATTAATAAGATTTTTTTGCCATTACCAATTCTTCATATACCTAGCGTAATTAACAATTTTAGTAACGCTTCAAAATATTATTTTCTAGTCAAAATTTTCCGATTTTCCTTTGTAAAAACAAAGGTTTATCAACGTTTTTCAGTTTAGACGGTTAAAATCAAAATCAAATTCCTTCAAGCTTCTTTGAGTTTTTTAAGTTATGATTCAAAAAATACGCTAACATGTTAATCAAAATTCATTCAAAATTTTCCAATTTTCCTTTGTAAAAACACAGATTTATCAACGCTTTTCAGTTTACACTGTTAAACTCAAAATCAAGTTGCTTCAGACTAATATTTTTTAGGTTGTGATTCATAAAATAAGTTTCCAAATGTAATTTGGCAGATATATCACCTTAATTCCAAAATAGTGAAGAACGTAGGTTTAGCAAACCTTGTGTATTTTGATTTTGACCTGAAATCTAATAACGTAGGTGTACAATAATACGTTTCTCTTCTTAATATTGATCAATTATAATCAATTACCTACGTGCTCTCGACATGTTCAAGTTCTTATTATTTTGTAAACCCCAAAAGATATCAATACTTAATTGCCCAGTGAAAGTAATCTCCGTATATTATAGTGAACATGGGCTTGATTTATTTTTAAAGAATTTAAGCACTTAACACTCACTTTATTACTTCCAGTTAAATCATTCCAAGATTTTTCATGGGATCCGATCGAGGTTTAAGACACTTGCGCAATTAACAATTAACGCTTTTTAAACGCTTCATTATACGACATGAATAAGTTTCCAGTTATGTTTTATTATAAACGACTTTAGGTACCTACACAGTTTAATCCAAGGCGGCGAAATGTTACACAAACACCTTAAATTATACGCCAGGTTTGTTTATTAGGAAAATGGTAAAATTAGTAAGCGCCTTGTGCGCGTTATTCCGATATTATTCCGAAAAATTATTTTGCAACGCGTTATTACCAATTCGCAACTAATTAAAAAAATAATTGTATCATATTACAAATGGAATTATATTGCTAGACAACAAAAGCTAGATTGTCCATTTACACAAGTAATACTAGTGTCAATTATAATAGTTTACAATTAGTGACAAATATTAGTAAAAAAGAGTTAGAATGAGCAATTAATTAATTATTTTGTTTATTAAATTTAAATAAATACATAAAAATAGGTATAAAATAAATTTAATTAATTAATTAGTATAGTTAATAATAATTGATTAGTTAATTAATTACTTGCCTTACTTTTTATTACTTATTGCCTATTGCCCTTCTGATTAATAAATTAATTAATTAGAACAACTAGTAACAAATAGTAAAATAGTTTAACTAAAGGAGTAACTAGAAAAACCAACGAAACTGATTTCTTCTTTTTTCTTAATCTTGCTCCATTGTCAGTAACGTTTTTTTTTTTAAAGTTTCGATTTAACAGTTTAATTATATTATTTTAAAAGTATTCTAAATAGTCTAGTCTAGTACTCTGGTCTGGTCTGGTATGTTCTGTTCTGGTCTGGTATGTTCTGGTCTGCTCTGATCCGTCCTTTTGCGGTCTTGTCTGATCTGATCTGGTCTGGTCTGCACTGGTGTGATCTGTTCTGATCTGGTCTGGTCTAGTCTGGTCTGGCCTGGCCTGAGACTGGTCCGCTCTGGTAATGGTGTGGTATGGTTTGGTCTGGTCTGGTCTGCTCTGGTCTGTTCTGTTCTGGTCTACTTTGATCTATCCTTCTATGTTCTGGTCTGGCCCGTTCATTTTGCTCCATCCATTAGCAGTTCACATAATCATTCTCAAAAATTGTGCTGCAGCAGTAACTAGAGAAACTAAAGAAATCAGTTTCTTCTTTTTTCTTAATTTTGCTACATTGTCAGCAACGTCTTTTTTTTAAGATTAGATTCAACAGTTCAATTACATAATTTTAAAAGTATTACATGTGATCGAAGGCAAATGACTCTTTTGATAGAGACCGTCGAACCCAAAATTTTGAAAAAAAGATGAAAAATGCTCACAAAGACAATGGCAAGCTACCTCTATTTCTTTTAATAGAGTCTGAGTCTAATAAAGTCTCGTCTGATCTGGTCTAGTCCGATCTGACCTTCTCTGGTCTGTTCTGGTATGTTCTGTTCTGGTCTGGTCTGTTCTGGTCTGCCCTGGTCTGCTCTGGTTCGTCCTTTTGCGGTCTTGTCTGATCTGATCTGGTCTGGTCTGCACTGGCCTGATCTGATCTGGTCTGGTCTGGTCTAGTCTAGTCTGATCCAGTCTGGCCTGGACTGATCTGCTCTGGTAATGATGTGGTATGGTTTGGTCTGGTCTGTTCTGTTCTGCTCTACTCTGTTCTGGTCTGGCCCGTTCATTTTGGTCTGTTAGCAGTACACATAACAAAAATTGCGCTGCAGCAGTTTCCGAGATGAAAATCTCTAATTTCGATAATGAGTATAAACAAACTTGACAGAAAAACCAATTTCAACAAACCTATTTTCCACCCCGCGCTTGCCTCCATTTCATCGGTACGTTCACTTCGATCCCCGAACGTCTGGGATCGATATAACGCTCGGAATCCACGATTTATCGTCGCGTTCCTTAAATAGCCGTATTATTAATTTCGCGCCAAGACACCTCGGAGAGAGAGAGACTCTCGAAAAACGTAATATAAAACGAAACAAAACGAGGAGTACGCCACCATAAATTAAGTGCGGCAAAGGAGGTTTACTCTATTATTAACCCGGGGATTTCGCGTCGGCCAAAGTCGGAGTACCTACTCGGCTTTACGAAAGTTTCGAGGAATCCAGGAGGGTGTTGCTTCTTGCAGTTGTTGTTTCTATCTGAATGGGAACTGGAAGAGAGGGGAGAAGTGCGTTATTTAGAAATCCAAGGAGAAGACACATCGAGGAGACCGAAAAGAAGGTGAAGGACCAACTAAGCAGACTGGGACCACTAATAGGAGCAAGCCGAGAATGGAAACAAAGAGCAAGATCTACTTGGCAGGGATAAGACCGATAGTGACGTACGGGACAGCAGCATGGGGATAGGCAGCAAGGACGCACCTGGAGAGACTGGAGAGGATACAGAACCAAGCGATGACGAGTGTAACGGATACACCATGGTACATCGAAAAGCTGAGGAAGACCATTAAGAAGAGGATGAGGAAGACAACCAGGAAGGCACTGGAGCACACTAACCCACACATGAGGAAGGCAACGGACTGCGATGAGGACGCACCATCAAGGAGGTAAAGACCCAAGATCACAATGAGTGATGAGTGTGATTACTAACCAAGAAGGACATACCAGGAAGATGCAGTCACAATAAGAGAACCATCAGGACGACCACGACAACAACAAAAATCAAAACACTGAGGACAGGAAAAACCAAGAGGGACAAGTAAGAGACCGGGTGATCAACTTCGGATGAAATCATGACAACAAGAGCACTATTTATTTCTTTGCTTTATCGCCGTCGTATGACGTTTCTTCTACTGTTTCCTCTTCAGGGCAATGACCAGTTCATCCCCACGCTTTTCAAATTTTATCAAGTCCTCGTCTGAAGATACCAACTTTGTGCCCATCTTTTTTGCGGTTCTCCTGCGCTTCTTTTCCCTGAAGGTTTTAGGGAAAAAGTAGAAGAAGAAGGAACGTCACACGGGGGCGTATCCATAAACCCCCATAAACCTCCAGCGAGAAGAAGGGCAGGAATTCCACAACAACAAAGATGGTCTCAAAATTGGTTTTCTTCGGAGGAGGACTTGAAGTGGTCGAAGCGTGAGGAAGAACAGGATTTGCCCTGAAGAAGAGGAAAGAGAAGAAACGTTATGCTAGGCCGTATCCATATACCTCCGTAAACCTCCAGGGAGAAGATGGGCAGGAAGACCGTAACCAAGATGGGCTCAAAGTTGGTTATCTTCGGAGGAGGACTTGACAAAAGTTTGACGAGTGAGGAAGGACAGGATTGCCCTGAAGAAGAGGAGAACCGAGGAGAAAAAGAAGAAACGTCATACGAGGGCGTATCCATAAACCCCCATAAACCTCCAGGGAGAAGAAGGGCTGGAACTTCACAACAAAGATGGGCTCAAAATTGGTTTTCTTCGGAGGAGAACCTGAAGAGTTCGAAGCGTGAGAAGAACAGGATTTGCACTGAAGAAGAGGAAAAAGAAGAAACGTTATGCTAGGGCGTATCCATATACCTCCATAAACCTCCAGGGAGAAGAAGGGCAGGAATACCGTAACCAAGATGGGCTCAAAATTGGTTATCTCTGGAGGATGACTTGACAAAAGTTTGACGCGTGAGGAAGGACAGGATTGCCCTGAAGAAGAGGAGAACCGAGGAGAAAAAGAAGAAACGTCATACGAGGGCGTATCCATGAACCCCCATAAACGTCCAGGGAGAAGAAGAGCAGGAATTCCACAACAAAGATGGGCTCAAAATTGGTTTTCTTCGGACTTGAAGTGTTCAGCGTGAGGAAGAACAGGATTTGCCCTGAAGAAGAGGAAAGAGAAGAAACGGTATGCTAAGGTGTATCCACATACCTCCATAAACTTCCAGGGAGAAGAAGGTCAGGTATACCGTAACCAAGATGTGCTCAAAGTTGGTTATCTCTGGAGGAGGACTTGACAAAAGTTTAACGCGTGAGGAAGGACAGGATTGCCCTGAAGAAGAGGAGAAACAAGGAGAAAAAGAAGAAACGCCATACGAGGGCGTATCCATAAACCCTCGTAAACCTCCAGGGAGAAGAAGGGCAGAAATTCCACAACAAAAATGGGCTCAAAATTGGTTTTCTTCGGACTTGAAGTGTTCGAAGCGTGAGGAAGAACAGGATTTGCCCTGAAGAAGAGGGAAAAGAAGAAACGTTATGCTAGGGCGTATCCATATACCTCCAGGGAGATGAAGGGCATGAATACCGTAACCAAGATGAGCTCAAAATTGGTTATCTCCGGAGGAAGACTTGACAGAAGTTTGACGCGTGAGGAAGGACAGGATTGCCCTGAAGAAGAGCAAAAAAAAGAAACGTCATAAGAGGGCGTATCCATAAGTCTCCAGGGAAAAGAAGCTCAGGAATACCGCAACAATGATGGCCTCAGAGTTGGTTATCTTCGGAGGAGGCTTGACAAACGTTTGAAGCATGAGGAAGATCACGGCATCGTCCTGAAGAAGAGGAAGAAGAAGAGACGTCATACAAGGGCGATCAAACCTTTGTTTGATCGAATAAGAGTTCGCGTTGGAAAAAATCGCGGCGGACGTTTCCTGGTCATTAAATGCCACCGAAATTGATTCGAATCGATTTTATCGGACCGTCTCGAGACGTCAAAACATGACAATTTGATCGATAGCGGACGAAAGACAAAAGCGGACTGGTCTTAGTGACATTCGTCATAAATAATTAGGTCTCGTTTTAATTGCCTTCTTGTGTGTTTCTTTTTTGCAATAATCGATTCGATGAGGACAAAAAATTTGATGAGGTTAACTGGACTTGTACCTTATTTATTAGGAAAAATGGAACGCACATTCGTGTATGGACACAGATCCGAACGAAATAGGAATGGCCATGGATTATTTTTTTAAAAGTGACATTATACACGATTGACCAATTAGAAGTGCATTGTTTGTCATATTGCTCTACTACAGGAGCTACATTTATTTTAAAGAGGAGATATCCTTTACGGACACCAGAATGATACAAGAGTGATTCCAGAAACAGAACGCAATTATTTCGTACTTTGGGATGGATCCTTTATTGCATCTGATAATGTGGGACTCCGCACATCGCAACGGTTACCTGAACTAAATCCTCCCCATCTATCTAGTTCCATTGATCTAGATCTGGTAACCGCTTGGCGCTTCATTACAAGAAGAGTATGTCTTTGACAACATCAATTGTGAAAATTCAGGTGATTTCAACTACTTAATAGTAGTATTGCTGGATTTTCATTGCGAAAAATCTTACTTTCTGGATATTATGATTTTCTAAATATATTTATTAATTCGAATGTAATTTCTTATATTCATAATCATTGGATTTATAATGTTGGTTGTCGAAATAGTTGTGTTTATTTGCAAATTAATATATAGCCGTTTAGTTGACTATTGTATACAATATAAACAGACAATTTTTTTATAATTTTTGAAATACGAATTTTGTAGTGTTAAATATGGAAAAAAAATTAGAAATTTCTACTAAAATCGAGTTGTTTTGCCACTTGTTGTCTTTTTTTATGGAATTCAATTATTTTTATCGAAAACCTAAAATTTGTGTGTTCAAAAATTATTGAAGAAACACCGCTTTGCCGAATTGTCAAAAAATTAACAAAATGTTATAGCAAGCTAAATGGCGAACAGTAGATTTAAAAGAAACTAGAATAGGAGATTTTAAGAGGTTTGTCCACTTTAAAAATCAATCCATGGATATAAGAAACATGGCGAAAATTACATGGAAACTGCATCTTTACAAATTACTGTTTTTTTAGCGAATACCATAATAATAGTGGCGATGTGTCCAAGGCATATATTTCCAAGAAACAAAGAGCTGGTAGTAGCTCAGCCAAGGTTACTTATGGTAGAGAGAGAGAGAGAGCGAAAGATCTTATGTACATGACGAAAAATACATTATAAATATGACAAAAGGGAAGTT
Source organism: Cryptocephalus moraei (assembly GCA_946251905.1). Taxonomy (NCBI): domain Eukaryota; kingdom Metazoa; phylum Arthropoda; class Insecta; order Coleoptera; family Chrysomelidae; genus Cryptocephalus; species Cryptocephalus moraei. The sequence goes on along the minus strand of OX276465.1, from coordinate 13,946,856 downwards.
AATAAATATGGCGAAAAATGCATACATGAGTCTTCAGAGCAACTGAAAGTACAACAGATTCACAGATCTCGATGTCTACACATTTCCTCATAGGCAAAATGGGCGAGAAACAATTAACACTCAATTAATTGATTAATTAATCACTTCATATAAGCGAAAAAAATCACTTTTCTGGTTACGTTTGTAACATGTTACTCAAACAGAAACTTTGGCTGTAATTGAACATCCTTTTTTTCTCTCCCTATTACGCTCTTGTACTTCCTCAACTAAATCTGTACGTTCCCTCCAAAGTTATCTCCCCTTTTTCGTCATTTCTCGAACCGCGAGCCGTCCCGACGTCCCGACGCGAACTTCGGTATGCGTCGCGACGCTCGTCGCCGTTGTCACATGGAATATTTCGGTTTTGGGCCAGCGTCGCGACGCGTCACGTGCGGCGGCGCATCCGATCACGTTCCTGGAATTTCTGGAGACGCCCGCCGATCCCGATTCGGGACGTACGAAATAATGTCACGTGCGAAAACGTGACTCATGTGACGTCCTAACTCGTACTTCCCTGCCTCCTCCGTGTTCCGGGACGTCAGCGAATTGTGCCTTTTAAGTGAGGCGGTGTGAGTAGCCGAGGTTTCATCTGAAGAGCCCGTTCCCGGATTTGGACGGCGTCCAGGTTGGTCTATGTATATGTGGAGGCTGTGGTTCGTGGCGGGAGAGGCGAATGTCCATTTCAGCCATTGTCCTATCTCTGAATTAATATTTTTATATTCAGTTACCAGCCCCAAACTTTGAATTTTTCTTTTTCTAACTTTTTGAATAGTTGAATGTACCATCAAGATAAATTTTTTTCACGGGAACATAAATAACCTAAATTGGAATGGCAGGAAAAAATAATGATGTTTGAAAGTTTATCGTTTATCAATAAAAGATTTTCTTCCTTATCCAGTCCTATCCTTATCCAGTGAAGCAATGACAACTTTTGAATTCCTTGAATTTATCGGTTCTTTCTATGAAAAGTACGTGATTATCACTGCGAGCGTCATTATCCCTTCGATAAATGCAGAAATTGACCATCGCGCGCAAGTGATTGGCGACTTTTTCATCCCTTTGGGTGTAAGCAGGTAATAAGTAACCGCGGCGCGCAACTGATTTCCCCTGTTTAAAAGTTTCATACAAGCAGGTAAACGAACTGGTGACCGTCGGTCCCTTCTTACCGTTTAATCCCTTTACCTCTCTAACCTGCTTGGTGCTATTCGACCACCCATATACCTCAATCGACTATTGTAGACTGTTATAGACGTTATCCCTTCCCCTATGTCAGTCCACGTGTCTCCCCGCTACGCGTTACCGCCGCGACGTCCGACCGTCACGCCGCGATCTTCCCGCTCCTTTCTCCCTTTCGCAACGCGAAACCCGCCGCCCCCGCCGCTACGAGGAACGTGCCGAGAGGGAAGGGCGACGTCAGAGGACGTCCGTCGTCGCCGTCTATTAATAAAACGCTGGGCGACGGCGTCGTCGCAGCAGCAGCAGCGGAGCACCGACGTCACGTCGTGCGTCACGGCTCCGCGTCCTTGTGACGTCACCGATCGATGGCCGCCGCGGCGGCGGCCCCGCGTGACGTCGCCGTTCGCCCCGTCCCGCTCGGTCGGGCGCGGGCGTCGCGACGCTCCGTCTCGCTCGCTCCGACGGCGTCGAGGTCGAGATTTGCTGCTCGTGTAGTTAGTTCGCCGTCTGCCTAGTTCGACTGAGGAGGACGTTTCCGGTAGTGTGGCGGGTACTTCCTGTGCGCGGCTGTCTTCCTTCGAGGTCCCGGAAGTGGTCCTGGAACGGTACGAGGCGTCGCGACGACGACGACGACCGGGACATCCGTTAGGTAAAGTTTCGTGACGTTTCCACCGCCGGAAATATTTTATAAACTTAATATTACGAGTTTTTGATCGGGACTACCAGTTGACCTCACATGATCCTCTGACCAGCGCTCTTCGCCCTCTATCTCGAAAACAGTTCGAGGTATGAAGAAATGTTAAATACAAAAGTTGTAGAGAATTTGATTCTCTACAATATCTATAATCAATACAAATAGCGTAAATCCCATAGAAAACGAGATATTTGCAAAAAATATAGAAAAAATCGATTTTTGTGACTTTTGACCCCCGACTTTAATACTTGCGGCCATCCAATTATATGTGAATTTTGAGGAAAGTTTTAGGATGCCAAAATAGAAGTTTTTACGTGTTAATATACTGGGTATGTCGATTTTCCGAGATATTCACCTAATTCAACCTAAGATGACTGGACTAAGTAAAGTATAAACATTAACGACAGTATAAGGCATATAAGACAGACTTTCACACATTGGTGATATGCGCATTTCGACCAATCATTACGCGTAAAACACTGTGATTGATAATCGACTCCCACAATCACCACCAACGTAATCACAACTGATAAAGATCTCGATCCTTACCCAAACATTAATCCTCGTCGGGACGTTACGTATATCCGAAATCCGAAATTCGGGTACGTTCGCCTTTCTCTTTCGTCGCTCGTTTTCGGACAATTATTTTGCAACGGTACGAAAGTTGCTAATTCCGATGTTTAATTATTTAATAATATAATCGTTGCATCTTCATGTGACGACGCTACGGCTCGTCTACGGGGACCTACGAAACTGGCCGTTGCGCAACGTCCCCACAGAACGTCTCTGCTAATAAATATTATATGTATAGTGGAATTTCACGTTCGGACCGTGATGAAATTGATCACGACGAGTCTGTGCGTGTTATGGGATTTCTCCCGCAGAGCACGGGAGAACTTATTTTGAACTTCCTGAAGACTGTAATCCCGTTATTCAGCTTTCGCAGGTTTTTTAGCAGTAAAAGCGAAGTCTTTCGAGGTGAATGCGAGAGAGCGTGTTTTAGCACTTGAATTTTTGAATAAGCTGCGTTAAAGTTTCCATCATTTTGCAATGCATTATTTAAGTATTCTGTCATTTGCGCCTAAGTATACCTACGAGTTTAGCATTTCTTTCGAAAAGAGGTAAAACAAGCCTCTGCACTGAATGTTAACGAGCATTAAATTTGAACAGTACAACTACTTGAACGTTTGAAATCATATTGTATATTCATAGGCGGTTCTAGCTTATTATAATACATTGTAACCGTGGCAAATTTGATATTATTTTTTATTTGTATATCTAATGGGATGCAAATATTGTCTCATCAAGAAATAAAATAACTTACATTTTGCCTGAAAAATATATGTCAAACTTGTATATCTTTTCTTGGCTTGACATTTCATTTAGGGCACCATTTCTTTATACTTATATAAATTTTCTTTTTTTAATATAAATTTATTATCTTCAGTCTGTTTTAACCTTTGTATGTTTAATGGGATATAATGCCTTTTTTCCTATATCGACTAATTGAGTATCTACACTTTTGCGCCTTAGGATTAAATAAGATATAAGAAACATTCAGTAAATTCCCAGGCAAATCAGGCATTACTTCTTTACCTTGTCTATCAGAATATTACCTAGTAAAAATTTATAGACGGTACTTCGCAATAATCAATACATGATTAGTTCATTCCCAATCCAATTTTATTTTTTTTGATCATATATTTCTTATCAAACACTCCATAACGTGATGAAAGATTTTGATATAAAAGATCTAATAGAAAGTGTCTATTTATACGTTTATTACGGCCAAAAAGAAAAAGTAGCTGCATCTATTTAATTACAGGCAGATGGTCTGCCCGAAAACTAGTTTCCTGTTATATTCGCTCTTATAATCACAATTTGACCGAGAATTAGTTGAATCAATGATCATATCAAGTAGACATGCCAATTGGAAATATGCAATACATTACAAATACAAATACATTTACTGCTTGCTGTTTACTGAATGAATTTGTTTATAAAATGGATAAAAACGGTAATACAACTACAGATTTCAAAAAATTCCAAAAATATTGAAATTTCAATAATCAAGAAACTGAAAAACAAAATCCCAAATTATATTACTGCAGCCAGAGTCCTGGCAAATATTGAGGTGACTTCTAAGTCTTAATCCAACGGTTGTAAGGTGTATTAAATTTTTCAAAATTTCTCACACTGAAATAACAAAAATCAGGATAAGTTTAAGGAAGATATTCAAATATCCTAAAAAATCAGGATCCTGAAATTTTCGGCAATCAAAAAAATTCGAAAATAACAGAGCTCTTTCAAGAAATTAAAAGCTATAGAACAAAGTTTAGAGTTCCATTTCTACTCCATGAGCCTTTAAAATATTGAGGTATCTTCAAAGTCTTAATAGTTTTCAGGATCTCTTACAAATTTTCTAAAAAGTCACAAAGCAGAAATCTACAGAATTCAAAAAATTTCGAAAATATTGAAATTTCAGTAATCAAGAAACTGAAAAACAAAATCCAGAATTATATTACTGCAGCCAGAGTCCTGGCAATATTGAGGTGACTTCGAAGTATTAATCCAACGGTTGTAAAGTGTATTAAATTTTTCAAAATTTCTCACAATGAAATAATAAAAATCAGGATAAGTTTAAGGAAAATTTTCAAATATCCTGAAAAATCAAGATCCTGAAATTTTCAGCAATCAAAAAAGTTTGAAAATAACAACTCTTTCGAGAAATTAAAAGCTATAGAACAAAGTTTAGAATTCTATTTCTACTCCATGAGCCTTTAAAATATTGAAGTATCTTCAGTCTTAATATTTTTCAGGATATTTTACAAATGTTCTAAAAAGTCATAAAGCAGAAATCTACAGAATTCAGAAAATTCCGAAAATATTGAAATTTCAATAATCAAGAAAGTGAAAAACAAAACCCCAAATTATATTACTGCAGCCAGAGTCCTGGCAATATTGAAGCGACTTCGAAGTCTTAATCCAACGGTTGTAAGGTGTATTAAATTTTTCAAAATTTCTCACACTGAAAAAACAAAAATCTGTATAAGTTTAAGGAAAATTTTCAAGTATCCTGAAAAATTAAGATACTGAAATTTTCAGCAATCAAAAAAAAATCGAGAATAACAACTCTTTCAAGAAATTAAAAGCTATAGAACAAAGTTTAGAATTCTATTTCTACTCCATGAGCCTTTAAAATATTGAGGTATCTTCAAAGTCTTAATATTTTTCAGGATCTTTTACAAATGTTCTAAAAAGTCATAAAGCAGAAATCTAAAGAATTCAAAAAATTCCGAAAATATTGAAATTTCAGTAATCAAGAAACTGAAAAACAAAATCCCAAATTATATTTCTGCAGCCAGAGTCCTGGCAATAGTGAGGTGACTTTGAAGTCTTAATCCAACGGTTGTAAGGTGTATTAAGTTTTTCAAAATTTCTCACACTGAAAAAACAAAAATCTGTATGAGTTTAAGGAAAATTTTCAAATATCCTGAAAAATTAAGATCTTGAAATTTTCAGCAATCAAAAAAAAATCGAAAATAACAACTCTTTTAAGAAATTAAAAGCTATAGAACAAAGTTTAGAATTCTATTTCTACTCCATGGGCCTTTAAACTATTAAGATATCTTCAAAGTCTTGATATTTTTCAGGATCTCTTACAAATGTTCTAAAAAGTCACAAAGCAGAAATCTACAGAATTCAAAAAATTCCGAAAATATTGAAATTTTAGTAATCAAGAAACTGAAAAACAAAGTCCCGAATTATATTACTGGTGCCAGAGTCCTGGCAATATTGAGGTGACTTCGAAGTCTTAATCCAACGGTTATAAGGTGTATTAAATTTTTCAAAATTTCTCACACTGAAATAACAAAAATCAGGATAAGTTTAAAGAAAATTTTCAAATATCCTGAAAAATCAGGATCCTGAAATTTTAAGCAATCAAAAAAATTCGAAAATGACAGAACTCTTTCAAGAAATTAAAAGCTATAAAACAAAGCTTAGAATTCTATTTCTACTCAATGAGCCTTTAAAATATTGAGGTATCTTCAAAGTCTTAATATTTTTCAGGATCTTTTACAAATGTTCTAAAAAGTCACAAAGCAGAAATCTACAGAATTCAAAAAATTCCGAAAATATTGAAATTTCAGTAATCAAGAAACTGAAAAACAAAATCCCAAATTATATTACTGCAGCAAGAGTTCTGGCAATAGTGAGGTGACTTCGAAGTCTTAATCCCACGGTTGTAAGGTGTATTAAATTTTTCAAAATTTCTCACACTGAAATAACCAAAATCAGGGTAAGTTTAAAGAAAATTTTCAAATATCCTAAAAAATCAGTATCCTGAAATTTTCAGCAATCAGATAAATTCGAAAATAACAGAATTAATTTCAAGAAATTAAAAGCTATAGAACAAAGTTTAGAATTCCTATTTCTACTCCATGAGCCTTTAAAATATTGAGGTATCTTCAAAGTCTTAATAGTTTTCAGGATCTCTTAGAAATGTTCTAAAAAGTCACAAAGCAGAAATCTACAGAATTCAAAAAATTCCGAAAATATTGAAATTTCAGTAATCAAGAAACTGAAAAACAAAATCCCAAATTATATTACTGCAGCAAGAGTTCTGGCAATAGTGAGGTGACTTCGAAGTCTTAATCCAACGGTTGTAAGGTGTATTAAATTTTTCAAAATTTCTCACACTGAAATAACAAAAATCAGGATAAGTTTAAGGAAAATTTTCAAATATCCCGAAAAACCAGGATCCTGAAATTTTCAGCAATCAAAAAAATTCGAAGATAACAGAACTCTTTCAAGAAATTAAAAGCTATAGAACAAAGTTTAGAACTCTATTTCTACTCCATGAGCCTTTAAAATATTGAGGTATCTTCAAAGTCTTAATAGTTTTCAGGATCTCTTACAAATGTTGTAAAAAGTCACAAAGCAGAAATCCACAGAATTCAAAAAATTCCGAAAATATTAAAATTTCAGTAATCAAGAAACTGAAAAACAAAATCCCAAATTATATTACTGTAGCCAGAGTCCTGGCAATAGTGAGGTGACTTCGAAGTCTTAATCCCACGGTTGTAAGGTGTATTAAATTTTTCAAAATTTCTCACACTGAAATAACAAAAATCTGTATAAGTTTAAGGAAAATTTTCAAATATCCTGAAAAATCAAAATCCTGAAATTTTCAGCAATCAAAAAAAAATCGAAAATAACAACTCTCAAGAAATTAAAAGCTATAGAACAAAGTTTAGAATTCTATTTCTACTATATGAGCCTTTAAAATATTGAGGTATCTTCAGTCTTAATATTTTTTAGGATCTCTTACAAATGTTCTAAAATGTCACAAAGCATAAATCTACAGAATTCAAAAAATTCCGAAAATATTGAAATTTCAGTAATCAAGAAACTTAAAAATAAAATCCCAAATTATATTACTGCAGCCAGAATCCTGGCAAATATTGAGGTGACTTCGAAGTCTTGATCCAACGGTTGTAAGGTGTATTAAATATTTCAAAATTTCTCACACTGAAATAACAAAAATCAGGATAAGTTTAAGGAAAATTTTCAAATATCCTAAAAAATCAGGATCCTGAAATTTTCAGCAATCAGATAAATTCGAAAATAACAGAATTTATTTCAAGAAATTAAAAGCTATAGAACTATAGAGCTATAGAAGTTTAGAATTCTATTTCTACTCCATGAGCCTTTAAAATATGGAGGTATCTTCAAAGTCTTAATATTTTTCAGGATCTCTTACAATTTTTCTAAAAAGTCACAAAGCAGAAATCTACAGAATTCAAAAAATTTCGAAAATATTGAAATTTCACTAATCAAGAAACTAAAAAACAAAATCCCAAATTATATTACTGCAGCCGGAGTCCTGACAAAATTGAGGTGACTTCGAAGTGTCAATCCAACGGTTGTGAGGTGTATTAAATTTTTCAAAATTTCTCACACTGAAATAACCAAAATCAGGGTAAGTTTAAAGAAAATTTTCAAATATCCTAAAAAATCAGGATCCTGAAATTTTCAGCAATCAGATAAAATCGAAAATAACAGAATTAATTTCAAGAAATTAAAAGCTATAGAACAAAGTTTAGAATTCCTATTTCTACTCCATGAGCCTTTAAAATATTGAGGTATCTTCAAAGTCTTAATAGTTTTCAGGATCTCTTAGAAATGTTCTAAAAAGTCACAAAGCAGAAATCTACAGAATTCAAAAAATTCCGAAAATATTGAAATTTCAGTAATCAAGAAACTGAAAAACAAAATCCCAAATTATATTACTGCAGCAAGAGTTCTGGCAATAGTGAGGTGACTTCGAAGTCTTAATCCAACGGTTGTAAGGTGTATTAAATTTTTCAAAATTTCTCACACTGAAATAACAAAAATCAGGATAAGTTTAAGAAAAATTTTCAAATATCCTAAAAAATCAGGATCCTGTAATTTTTAGCAATCAGAAAAATTCGAAAATAACAGAAATAATTTCAAGAAATTAAAAGCTATAGAACAAAGTTTAGAATTCTATTTCTACTCCATGAGCTTTTAAAATATTGAGATATCTTCAGTCTTAGTATCTTTCAGGATCTCTTAGAAATGTTCTAAAAAGTCACAAAGCAGAAATCTACAGAATTCAAAATATTCCGAAAATATTGAAATTTCAGTAATCAAGAAACTGAAAAACAAAATCCCAAATTATATTACTGCAGCCAGAGTCCTGGCAATGTTGAGGTGACTTCGAAATCTTAATCCCACGGTTGTAAGGTGTATTAAATTTTTCAAAATTTCTCACACTGAAATAACAAAAATCAGGATAAGTTTAAGGAAAATTTTCAAATATCCTAAAAAATCAGGATCCTGAAATTTTCAGCAATCAGATAAATTCGAAAATAACAGAATTAATTTCAAGAAATTAAAAGCTATAGAACAAAGTTTAGAATTCCTATTTCTACTCCATGAGCCTTTAACATATTGAGGTATCTTCAAAGTCTTAATATTTTTCAGGATCTCTTACAAATGTTCTAAAAGTCACAAAGCAGAAATCTACAGAATTCAAAAAATTCCGAAAATATTGAAATTTCAGTAATCAAGAAACTGAAAAACAAAATCCCAAATTATATTACTACAGCCAGAGTCCTGGCAATATTGAGACTTCGAAGTCTTAATCCCACGGTTGTAAGGTGTATTAAATTTTTAAAAATTTCTCACTGAAATAACAAAAATCAGGATAAGTTTAAGGAAAATTTTCAAATATCCTAAAAAATCAGGATCCTGAAATTTTCAGCAATCAAAAAAAATTCGAAAATAACAGAACTCTTTCAAGAAATTAAAAGCTATAGAACAAAGTTTAGAATTCTATTTCTACTCCATGAGCCTTTAAAATATTAAGATATCTTAAAAGTCTTAATATTTTTCAGGATCTCTTACAAATGTTCTAAAAAGTCACAAAGCAGAAATCTACAGAGTTCAAAAAATTCCGAAAATATTGAAATTTCAGTAATCAAGAAACTGAAAAACAAAATCCCAAATTATATTACTGCAGCCAGAGTCCTGGCAATGTTGAGGTGACATCGAAGTCTTAATCCCACGGTTGTAAGGTGTATTAAATTTTTCAAAATTTCTCACACTGAAATAACAAAAATCAGGATAAGTTTAAGTAAAATTTTCAAATATCCTGAAAAATCAAGATCCTGAAATTTTCAGCAATCAAAACAAAATCGAAAATAACAACTCTTTCAAGAAATTAAAAGCTATAGAACAAAGTTTAGAATTCTATTTCTACTATATGAGCCTTTAAAATATTGAGGTATCTTCAAAGTCTTAATATTTGTCAGGATCTCTTACAAATGTTCTAAAAAGTCACAAAGCAGAAATCTACAGAATTCAAAAAATTCCGAAAATATTGAAATTTCAGTAATCACGAAACTGAAAAACAAAATCCCAAATTATATTACTGCAGCCAGAGTCCTGGCAATATTGAGGTGGCTTCGAAGTCGTAATCCAACGGTTGCAAGGTGTGTTAAATTTTTCAAAATTTCTCACACTGAAAAAACAAAATTCTGGATAAGTTTAAGGAAATTTTTTACCAAATATCCTGAAAACTCAAGATCCTGAAATTTTCAGCAATCAAAAAAGTTTGAAAATAACAACCAAGAAATTAAAACCTGTAGAACAAAGTTTAGAATTCTATTTCTACTCCATAAGCCTTTGAAATATTGAGATATCTTCAAAGTCTTAATATTTTTCAGGATCTCCCACAAATGTTCTAAAAAGTCACAATGCAGAAGTCTACGGAATTTAAAAAATCCGAACATTTCGAAATACCTTCAATAAACAAGAAGCTGAAACAACGAAATCTGTAATTCCATTAATGCAGCAAGAGTCCTTAAACTATTAAGAAGACTTCCAAGGCTTAATTCAACTAATTTGATCTATACTAAATTTAAAATTGTCTAGATCAAAATATTAGAAGTCAACATAAGTTTCAGGATCAGTTTTAAGTAGGTATTGTAAAATGCCACGATCCTACCATCCTGAAATATCCTGAAAAGAGCTTCCACGGAGCATTAAATGAAATCAACAAAAATCTACAATTCTATTGTGGTGAAGTAAGTTACAAAAAAATTTATTAGACCTTCTATGTTTGTAGAAAATTAGATACGACCCAAGTTCATTCTAAAAGCTTCCAAATATTTGGATGTGGATGTAACGAAACCTGTGATTCTGTTTTCAGGAAAATGTTCACAAATCCTGAAATTTCCGGTGCTTGAAGATGTGTAATGAAATATGTAGCTACTAGTGACTTTAAGTAAAATTTAGTGGAAAATCTCTTTTCGTCAAAAAGGTCATACATAATCAAAAAAATGAGTTTCTTAACACTATTTTACCACTTCAAAAATCTGAAATATTGATGGTTGCTCTACCGTACCCTTAACGCTTATCAGTTTTTTTTAAAGTAATAGCTTTGAAACTCATATATAAAACGCTCCTCAAAATGTTAAATTTTTACTTGTTAAACAAAAGAAGTATCTCCGACCAAAATTAACGAAATTTTAAAGATTTGATCCTTTTCTTTGCTTGTTTTAATACGCCGAGCTAAAAACGGATATCACCTTTGATGCCACGCCTAACTCAATACTCCTTTTTGAGCACTTATTGACCATGCGATCCGGCTACCTGATTAGGTTAGTAAATGACTGCGTGTAATAACTTTATCGCAACGTGTTCATTAACGGTCCATAAAACGCAATTAATGCAACACCAAATCCTGCAGTGCCTCTCCGTAAACAAACATTCTTAATTTTGCAACGGTCCCAGCGCTGCAATCCCGCAATCAAAACTTTTACAACCTAATCACTTATCCGTGTATGTAAATAATTACCGGACAGAAAGTAAAAACCAGATACTTTGTAAATAATTTTTGCGCGCTGATTATGATGATGGCGATGATGATGATGATATAACGTATCTTGTTTTGGTGTTTTCGTACATGATGCTGCCGCTCAGTTGCATCATTCTGGAGAATTTTTAATGAATTTTTATCGAGGTTGTAATTAATCTGATGTCAACGAATGGAAGGGAAAGAAAAAAAAAGAGAAAATACAAACAGCAGCACGTAAATCACGAGGAGACGACGACAATGTATCTCCTGATATACCAGCAGTGGCTTGTTTTTCTTGGCCACTTAATTAAATTACCTGTAGTGGTAATCTCGTTAAAGACCAGATATAGAACTTGACTCTCTCCCTCTCTCTCTATCCAATGTGGATTAATACACTTTCAAGTAAAACGTTAATCTCGCTAGGTATGCACTTATCGAATTAACGAAGTGAGCTTAGACCTTTTTGCACCGATCCATATTCAGAGACCGAAAAAGCGCACATATTTCTGTATCTCTCAGGGAAATAAGAAGTGAATAAATCAGAAACTGGTTAATAATATGTATATTCGATTAGTGGCGGTAATTTCTCAAGTCTAATTTTGCGTGGAATCCGCTCAGGGTGACTAACTAAGTCGGTTTTTTTTTGCGATTATCTCTTTTTGTTGCATTCTCTGCGTTGCGAAACTCGAGTGTGGCGTTCTTCCGCCAATCGTAGGCGCATCTGGTACGATTTAGACGTATTAATTGGTACAGGCCAATTATAAGTTCGTATGGTGTATGTGCAAAAAATTGGGCGAGGTTATGAGCAAGTACAAACATATGTTACAATTTACGTTCCTGATATGGTTAGTTCTTAAAATATTGTAATGCCTTTGTCTAATATTGTCTAATTATTACTACCTAACATATCACTTAATTTACTTAGGTATTTATGTTCGCGCCCGTTACTCCTATTTTGTCGCTTGTGTGCCTTTTTTGTTTTTAAAGCTTGCCGGTATACCTCTTGCTCCTTTTCCATCTTCCTTTTCCGTGATTTTTCCTTCCTCTGGTCTATTTTCATTTCCATTTGTTATCCCGGTCTTTTCTTCTTTGCTGGTGTTCATCTGTTCATGTCATCTTCTTGTCCTCCTTCTGTTCCTTCCACTTTTTTTGTTTATTTGTTGCGACAAAATTATTTCTATAGCTCTGCTCGTTTTGAAGATTGGCTATTGCAGTTGGAGTCTGCAATAGCCAACATGTGTCTTCTTTTGATTTTAAAGCTTGGTTGTGTGCCTTTTGCTTGTTTTCCATGCGGTCTATTTTAGTTTCCTTTAGTTTTCCTCTTCTTTCCTTGTTTCCTCGTGTCATCTTCTTTTCCTTCAATGTTTTTTGTTTATTTGTTGCGACAAGATTGGTTTTGTAGCTATGCTCGTTTTGAAGACTGGCTATTGCAGTTGGAGTCTGCAGTAGCCAACCTGTGTCTTATATTGTTTTCAAAGCTTGGCTGTATTCCTTTTACTGGTTTTCCATCGTCCTTTCCCTTGATTTTATCTCCAAATTATTTTAGTTTCCTTCGGCGATCCTCTCCTCTCCTTGTTTCCTCGTGTTTATCTCTTCGTGTCATCTTCTTTTCCTTCCATGTTTTTTGTTTATTTGTTGCGACAAAATTGATTTTGTAGCTACGCTCGTTTTGAGGATTGGCTATTGCAGTTGGAGTCTGCAATAGCCAACCTGTGTCTTCTTTTGTTTTTAAAGTTTGGCTGTATGGCTTTTGCTTCTTTTCCATCTTCCTTTTCCTTGATTTGCCTCCAGTCTATTTTGATTTCCCATGGTTTTCCTTTTCTTTCCTTGTTTCCTTCTATTTATCTCTTCGTGTCATCTTCTTTTCCTTGTTTTCCTTCCATGTTTTTTGTTTATTTGTTACGACAAAATTATTTTTGTAGTTCTGCTTGTTTTGAAGATTGGCTATTGCAGTTGGAGTCTGCAATATCCAACCTGTGTCTTCTTTTGTTTTTAAAGTTTGGCTGTATGCCTTTTGCTTCTTTTCCATCTTTCTTTTCCTTGATTTTCCCTCCGGTCTATTTTGGTTTCCTTTGGCTTTCCTCTTCTTTCCTTGTTTCCTCTTGTTTACCTCATCGTGTCATCCTATTTTCCTTCTTTTCAGTCCACTTTTTTGGTTTGTTTGTTGCGACAAAATTGTTTTTGTAGCTACGCTCCTTTTGAAGATTGGCTATTGCAGTTGGAGTCTGCAATAGCCAACCTGTGTCTTCGTTTGTTTTTAAAGGTTGACTGTATGCCTTTGCTTGTTTTCCATCTTCCTTTTCTTTGATTTTCTCTCCAGTCTATTTTAGTTTCCTTCGGCTTTCCTCTCCTCTCCTTGTTTCCTCGTGTTTCTCTCTTCGTGTCATCTTCTTTTCCTTCCATGTTTTTTGTTTATTTGTTGCGACAAAATTGATTTTGTCGCTACGCTCGTTTTGAAGATTGGCTATTGCAATTGGAATCTGCAATAGCCAACCTGTGTCTTCTTTTGTTTTTAAAGCTTGGTTGTGTGCCTTTTGCTTGTTTTCCATGCGGTCTATTTTGGTTTCCTTTAGTTTTCCTCTTCTTTCCTTGTTTCCTCCTGTTTATCTCTTCGTGTCATCTTCTTTTCCTTCCACGTTTTTGGTTTATTTGTTGCGACAAAACTGTTTTTGTAGCTACGCTCGTTTTGAATATTGGCTATTGCAGTTGGAGTTTGCAATAGCCAACCTGTTTCTTCTTTTATTTTTAAAGTTTGGCTGTATGCCTTTTGCTTCTTTTCCATCTTTCTTTTCCTTGATTTTCCCTCCGGTCTATTTTGGTTTCCTTTGGCTTTCCTCTTCTTTCCTTGTTTCCTCTTGTTTACCTCATCGTGTCATCCTATTTTCCTTCTTTTCAGTCCACTTTTTTGGTTTGCTTGTTGCGACAAAATTGTTTTTGTAGCTACGCTCGTTTTGAAGATTGGTTATTGCAGTTGGAGTCTGCAATAGCCAACCTGTGTCTTATATTGTTTCAAAGCTTGGCTGTATGCCTTTTACTGGTTTTCCATCTTTCTTTCCCTTGATTTGCCTCCAGTCTATTTTGGTTTCCTTTGGCTTTCCTCTCCTCTCCTTGTTTCCTCCTGTTTATCTCTTCGTGTCAACTTCTTTTTCTTCTTTTCCTTCCATGTTTTTTGTTTATTTGTTGCGACAAAATTGTTTTTGGAGCTACGCTCCTTTTGAAGATTGGCTATTGCAGTTGGAGTCTGCAATAGCCAACCTGTGTCTTCGTTTGTTTTTAAAGGTTGACTGTATGCCTTTGCTTGTTTTCCATCTTCCTTTTCTTTGATTTTCTCTCCAGTCTATTTTAGTTTCCTTCGGCTTTCCTCTCCTCTCCTTATTTCCTCGTGTTTATCTCTTCGTGTCATCTTCTTTTCCTTCCATGTTTTTTGTTTATTTGTTGCGACAAAATTGATTTTGTAGCTACGCTCGTTTTGAAGATTGGCTATTGCAGTTGGAGTCTGCAGTAGCCAACCTGTGTCTTCTTTTGTTTTTAAAGCTTGGCTGTATGCCTTTTACTTATTTTCCACCTTCCTTTCCCTTGATTTGCCTCCAGTCTATTTTGGTTTCCTTTGGATTTCCTCCCCTCTCCTTGTTTCCTCCTGCTTAACTCTTCGTGTCATTTTCTTTTCCTTTTTTTCTTTCCATGCTTTTTGTTTATTTGTTGCGACAAAATTATTTTTGTAGCTACGCTCGTTTTGAAGATTGGCTATTGCAGTTAGATTCTGCAATAGCCAATCTGTCTAGAGATGTTTTAGAGATGTGATCGCCTACATCCAGTAGTGGATAGGCAGCTGAAGAAGAAGCTGTCATTTTTCAAAAAAAATTAGTTACTCGACAATACGACGTTATAGAGCACTACAAAAATTTTCCATGTGTTTCTGCATCAAGTAGATTTCTTGTAGGTATTTCATACTTTGTGATGTGGATATGAGTTAACGATTATCCGATTGTCTACTGTAGCGTCGTACTTGTTTACATCTTTACGTGCGAGCAGTTCAACGATTTCGCCACGCCACCTGGTGGCGGTTGGTGAACTATTGACGCAGAACCCGCTCTATAACTCTACTACCCTTCAACTTTATTGAACACCGCCAAATCAGTTCATCGTATGCAAACGGCTCTCTCAGAGAGTCATTTTCCCTCGCTTCTACATTAATTTAATTTCGTGTCGCTATTACCGCACTCGGACGATAAACTGTCCGTATTGTAATTAACCGTTACGACACCGCAGACGCTTTTTACCGTATGTTTTACTTGCATTATTCCGAAGGACGACGGAAAAATAGTCCGATAAACCGGTCGATAATAAATACGATTTTAATCGACAACACTTACACGCGTAAAACTTTAATCTCGCTCATCGTAATTAACGGCGTTAGTTTGGGTTTTTAACGCAAATTTATTCGGACAGTCGCGGGCGTGGGCGAATTTTTACCTCCCGACGATCGTAGGCACAATTAACATGAGGCTAATTAAACATTACGCTACCATTAATTAATGTTTCATTAAATAATTTTGTATGTCGACGGGCGAAAGAAAAAAAATATCCGATCTTTTGCAATGTCGCGATTTCCCAGGGAAGTGAACAATTTAACGAGGTAATAAATAAGCGCTTAATAATATTTACCATTATAATTGCTTATGGTATTGAGAATAATCTTAAGCGCGGCGGAATGTACGTTCAATCACAGTAGTTAGCCATTAGGTGGACGCTTTGTTACCAATTGTTATGTTCTCGGTATTATATTTGGAGGTTATGGCATTACACGTCAATAATAAGTTCAAATAAAGTAACTAAACTGTTTTGTCCATAATGTTCTGAGCCATTTCTGAGTCAGTTGGTCGACTGGTTCAACCGAGGATTAACTGGATTTAACTGGAGCCGAAACCTCTCAGTTAATATCAACAGTTAATTTTCCTTTCCGCTATTATTGTCAACATCGATTAATTAAAGCTTCAAAGTTACTAACCCAAATTGAAAAAAAAATTTTTTTGGTCATGGTGAATCAATTTTTTATCAACTATTTTAGCTACTTTAAGTACACGACAATTGCCATCGTCCACAACTTGCGAATTTGACTGAATTAGTTAAGTAGCTTAACAAGAAAATCTGCATACAGTCAGGGAATTTGGGTCAAAATTATTAACAAAAAATTAAAAAAAAAAAAAATTTTGGTCAATTTTGTATTAATTATTTTAGCTACGTTAGGTACACGACAATTGCCAACGTCCATAACTTCCGAATTTGACTGAAATGGTTGCGAGGCTTATCCAGAGAATCTGCATCCACTCAAGGAATTTGGGACAAAATTATTAACCCAAAAAAATGATAATTTTTGGTCAATTTTGTATTAACTATTTTAACTACGTTACTTACACGACAATTGCCATTGTCCATAACTTGCGAATTTGACTGAGTTAGTTATGTAGCTTACCCAGACCATCTGCATTCAGTCAGGAAATTTGGGTCAAAATTATTAACCCAAAATTAAAAAAATAATAATTTTTGGTCAATTTTGTATTAACTATTTTAGCTACATTAAGTACACGACAATTGCCATCGTCAATAACTTGCGAATTTAACTAAAGTAGTTAAGTAGCTTAACCAGAGGATCTGCATCTAGTCAGGGAATTTGGGTCAAAATTATTAACCCAAGATTTAAAAAAATAATTATTTCTGGTCAAGTGTGTATTAACTATTTTGGCTACGTTACGTACACAACAATTGCCATCGTCCATAACTTGCGAATTTGACTGAGTCAGTTATGTAGCTTACCCAGAAAATCTGCACCCAGTCAGGGAATTTGGGTCAAAATTTTTACCCTAAAATTAAAAAAATAATAATTTATGGTTAATTTTGTATTAACTATTTTAGCTACGTTGAGTATACGACAATTGCCGTTGTCCATAACTTGCGAATTTGACTGAATTAGTTGTGTGGCTTAACCAGAGAATCTGCATCCAGTCAGGGAATTTGGGTCAAAATTATTGACCCAAAATTAATAAAATAATGATTTTTGGTCAATTTTGTATTAACTATTTTAGCTACGTTACTTACACGACAATTGCCATCGTTTATCACTTGCGAATTGGACTGAATTAGTTAAGTCGCTTACCCAGAAAATCTGCATCCAGTCCGAGAAATTGGGTCAAAACTATTAACCCAAAATTAAAAAAAATAATAATAATTTTTGGTCAATTTTGTATTAACTATTTTAGCTACGTTAAGTACAAGACAGTTCCCATCGTCCATAACTTGCGAATTTGACTGAATTAGTTAAGTAGCTTAACAAGAGGATCTGCATCCAGTCAGGGAATTTGGGTCAAAATTATTGACCCAACATAAAAAAAATTATTAATTTTTGGTCAATTTTGTATTAACTATTTTAGCTACGTTAAGTACAGGACAATTGCCATCGTCCATAACTTGCGAATTTGACTGAATTAGTTGAGTAGCGTAACCAGAGAATCTGCATCCATCCAGGGAATTTGGGTCAAAATTATTAACCCAATATTTAAAAAAATTAATAATTTTTGGTCAATTTTTTATTAACTATTTTAGCTATATTAAGTACACTACAATTGCCATCGTCCATAACTTGCGAATTTGACTGAATTAGTTAAGTAGCTTAACCAGAGAATCTGCATCCAGTCAGGGAATTTGGGTCAAAATTATTAACCCAAAATTTAAAAAAATAATAATTTTTGGTCAATTTCGTATTAATTATTTTAGCTACGTTAAGTACACTACAATTGCCATCGTCCATAACTTGCGAATTTGACTGAATTAGTTAAGTAGCTTAACCAGAGAATCTGCATCCAGTCAGGGAATTTGGGTCAAAATTATTAACCCAAAATTTAAAAAAATAATAATTTTTGGTCAATTTCGTATTAATTATTTTAGCTACGTTAAGTACACGACAATTGCCATCGTCCGTAACATGCGAATTTGACTGATTTAGTTAAGTAGTTTAAGCAGAAAATCTTCATCCAGTCGGGGAATTTGGGTGAAAATTATTAACCCAAAATAATAATAAATATTAATTTTTGGTCAATTTTGTATAAACTATTTTAGCTACGTTAAGTACACGACAATTGCCATCGTCCATAACTTGTGAATTAGACTAAATTAGTTAAGTAGCTTAACCAGAGAATCTGCATCCAGTCAGGGAATATGGGTCAAAATTATTAACCCAAAATTTAAAAAAATAATAATTTTTGGTCAATTTCGTATTAATTATTTTAGCTACGTTAAGTACACGACAATTGCCATCGTCAATAACTTGCGAATTTAACTAAAGTAGTTAAGTAGCTTAACCAGAGGATCTGCATCTAGTCAGGGAATTTGGGTCAAAATTATTAACCCAAAATTTAAAAAAATAATTATTTCTGGTCAAGTGTGTATTAACTATTTTGGCTACGTTACGTACACAACAATTGCCATCGTCCATAACTTGCGAATTTGACTGAGTCAGTTATGTAGCTTACCCAGAAAATCTGCATCCAGTCAGGGAATTTGGGTCAAAATTTTTACCCTAAAATTAAAAAAATAATAATTTATGGTTAATTTTGTATTAACTATTTTAGCTACGTTAAGTATACGACAATTGCCGTTGTCCATAACTTGCGAATTTGACTGAATTAGTTGTGTGGCTTAACCAGAGAATCTGCATCCAGTCAGGCAATTTGGGTCAAAATTATTAACTCAAAATAAATAAAATAATGATTTTTGGTCAATTTTGTATTAACTATTTTAGCTACGGAAGTATACACCACAATTGCCATCGTCCAATCTTGCGAATTTGACTAAATTAGTTAAGTAGCTTAACCAGAGAATCTGTATCCAGTGAGGGAATTTGGGTCAAAATTATTAACCCAAAATTAAAAAAATCATAATTTTTGGTCAAATTTGTATTAACTATTTTAGCTACGTTAAGTACACGACAATTGCCATCGTCCGTAACATGCGAATTTGACTGATTTAGTTAAGTAGTTTAACCAGAAAATCTTCATCCAGTCGGGGAATTTGGGTGAAAATTATTAACCCAAAATAATAATAAATATTAATTTTTGGTCAATTTTGTATAAACTATTTTAGCTACGTTAAGTACACGACAATTGCCATCGTCCATAACTTGCGAATTTGACTAAATTAGTTAAGTAGCTTAACCAGAGAATCTGCATCCAGTCAGGGAATATGGGTCAAAATTATAACTCAAAATTAAAAAAATAATAATTTTTTGTCAATTTCTTATTAACTATTTTAGCTACGTTAAATACATTACAATTGCCATCGTCCATAACTTGCGAATGTGACTAAATTAGTTAAGTAGCTTAACCAGAGAATCTGCATCCAGTCAGGGAATATGGGTCAAAATTATAACTCAAAATTAAAAAAATAATATTGTTTTGTCAATTTCGTATTAACTATTTTAGCTACGTTAAGTACATGACAGTTCCCATCGTCCATAACTTGCGAATTTGACTGAATTAGTTAAGTAGCTTAACTAGATTATCTGCATCCAGTCAGAGAATTTGGGTCAAAATTATTGACCCAACATAAAAAAAAATATTAATTTTTGGTCAATTTTGTATTAACTATTTTAGCTACGTTAAGTACAGGACAATTGCCATCGTCCATAACTTGCGAATTTGACTGAATTAGTTGAGTAGTTTAACCAGAGAATCTGCATCCATCAAGGGAATTTGGGTCAAAATTATTAACCCAATATTTAAAAAAATTAATAATTTTTGGTCAATTTTGTATTAACTATTTTAGCTACGTTAAATACACGACAATTGCCACCGTCCACAACTTGCGACCTTGGATGAGTTAGTTGACTGGTTTAACCGGGAAATCTCCATCTACCAATCTCTTAGTTTTAGTTATCAGTTAATGCTCGGTCAAAATAGTTTCCTAACTGTCCATCCACTTATTTTTGTTCATAATGTGTAACTGATTTAATCGGGGATTAACTAATGAGGATTAACACATAACCGTAACTGAGGTCGAAAGTGCTACCTTTGCTTACTAACAGGCCATTACGGTCCTCACTATTAATGGTGTCATTATTCTTCATTATTGCCTGACTCAACACACTTTTTACTTTCTCATATGAGAAGTTTTGTAATTGGGACGATTTTTCGAATTTGAGTTATTAGCATTTCTAGACGTATAAGGTCCCGTAAATGCTAAAAACTTGTTTTTAAAAAAATGTCTGTTTGTAGTAAGATTTTCTCCTAAAGTAAATGCGACAAATGGTTCCAAATTTATATTAAGACTTTTATAGTAAGACTCTTCAAATGGAATTTCCAAAAAGTTTTCCATTAAAATGGGACGGGATAAAGGGGTAGGTTACTCTTTCCATTTTTCGATTTTTAAAATTTGTATCCAATATCTTTTCTGACTTTGAGTATTTATTATACTAGCTAATGTGTATAATAAAGTTTAATGACATTTTGGGCTAAATCGTTTGTGAACGGTGCTTTATTCTTGTCGTTTTTCAGTTTTTCGAAATTTTTTCGAAATTCCCTAAATGAATCGTTTTCACATTTTGAAACTTATTTTATATATCGAATGTGTATAATAAAGTTTAATAATATTTTTGGCTAAATCATTTCTGAATGATAATTTATTCTCGTCGTTTTTTGGTTTTTCGAAATTTTCTCGAAATTCGTCTTATGAATTGTTTTCAAATTTTGAATATTGATTTAGCTATCGAATGTGTATGATAAAGTTTAATAACATTCTTGTCTGAACCGTTTCTGAAGGGCACTTTATTCTTGTGTTTTTCGGTTGACCGAAATTTTCTCAAATTTACCTGAAGAGTTACATGTTTATTCCACCATGGAATATTTGTAATAAAATGTCATAACGTAGTCTGATGGACACATGGGTGAAGTATTGAAATTTGTGAAAATTAAAATTTATATCATTTGCATATTTGGAATTATGAAATTGAAAATATTTTTTGGAATTTCCAGGAAAGCAATTTGAATTATTGTTGCATATTTCTTAGAGACTTTTGAGTAGGACTTTTAGGTTTCCCCATTAAAGCTATCTCAAGCAATTAGAGCACCTTCACCAAATTGTAGGAAAATAATTTTGTACCGGTGCGAAAAGACACGAGATTTGCACAAAAAGCGCGCATGCGCAATATCGGATGAGCATGCACCATTTTCGAGTTAATCCCACATCTCAGAGGTTACGTGTTAGGACTAATACTACTACTAATTTTATTATTCTCCGACGATTTGTGTTTAATTAATCCATTCAGTCGTCTAATATTTAACCAGCTGCGTCGCTCGGGTTGCATAATGAAATTTATTTATTTTTTCATCTAATCCGCGAGATTGCAAAAAATAAAAATGTAGAGCTAATACATTAACAGTCGGCGTTACGAAACCGTCGAGATATTAAATCTTCTTTTGAAACGCGCGGCGACATAATGTGAAATTTTGCTCCTCCGATACGTATAAATATTGCCTACTTCCATTACGTTTACCTAAGAGACCGGCAGCACCGGCCAGCAAACATTCGGAATCGCTCGCCTAGGTAAATGTTTGTTGAACTCGCTGCCAAAATATTTGCAGAGCGTACGGCTCTTAACAGATGATGATGCTCCGTTGCGACAGAGTCGCAACGTGCGGAAAAAGTATCTCTTTCTCTCTGGAGACGCTCGAGGATTTTCGCATTTTCCTTCTTTGGCTACGTGTTGAATGACATAAGACTTGGTTCCGGTCGTATAACGTCGATTTGTCGGCAGAAGAACCGGCTAAACGCTCCTCAGCAGGACCAAACTTGCCCTGCTCCCACCATCAACAACACTCGAGTGTTGTGAGTTGTGAGTGTTGTGAGTCATGTGGTCGGCTGAAATGGACATTCGCTCAGAAACGGTTGCGTTGCAGTTTTTGTGGTGGTCAGCCTGGAAACTATAGAAAGTTTAATTGGAGAGAGAGAGAGAGAGAGAGAGAGAGAGAGAGAGAATGTATCAAAAATTAAACTTTTCCCCCAACACGGCTCTTGTTCTTTTAGTGAAATAGATGAAACTTCTGTTATTCGTTGAGTACACAATACTAATAAATTGCAGTGATAAGTTCTGCCTCAATAGTTCACATCACAGGCTCAAAACAGGTCTCCGAACATGTCCTCTAACAAGTTAATGAATTAACAAAAATTAAAATTCAAGCCTTACAATATCTAGAAGAATGTTATTAACGACGCTGTACAACAAAGCAATTCCAAACTACTCTTCAGGATGTTGTAGAGGGAAGCTTGATCTTTAATGTTGGCACTTGAGAAGCTCAAAATTGATAATTTTTCATCGAGTTTTCATCGAGCATGGATATTGGTAATTGTTGAGGTTTCTCATATTTTCAATTGCTTATAACGCAATAACGATCAGCAGTAGAAAAATGTTTTCCCAGCTGTTTTCCGCATCATTTCCCAACGTTCGCTTTCCTCGGCGCTCACTTTCCATTCCATCCAGCTCCGAAAATAGTCCCTCTCCGTTATTGACCAATGGCATTAATGGCCTCTGCGACTGATGACGTCAGACGTGCTCCTGATCTCACTCCGGAATCGCCATGACGTCGAGCAGCTGATCCAGATCGATATAACGTCAGGGTGAGCCTCTTCCGTCCCTCTTCTCAGTCTCGTTCGGGAAGACGGGATTTGAGGGATGGGGAGCGTTCTGGATATGTGTACCAAACGCTGATAATGCCTGATTCTTCTTTCCAATGTTTTTAAATTTTATTATGAATTATTCGTAGTGGTGTTTTTAATACATGTCTCATTAAGCTGATTAATCTACCGTCTTCACACAACTTAGAATTAGGTTCTATTGGAAACATACCTTCTGAAAGGTATGAACGCCGAAAAAGCGAACGACCGTAACGACACGACCCGAACGACATTATGTAGATATATGTAGTAACAGCTTCACATCTGACACCCCCCTCCCTCTCTCACTCTCTCTCCCCCTCACACACGCTCCACTACCATTATACCGCATGGTACACGCAGGTGCATGCGTATTATTAATAAATATATACTTATAGACACGGTGTGTTGTGACATTGTAGACACGTGCTCTATTAGATGTGAATTTTGTTTATACAATTTTTTTCAACGTAAATAAATAATTAAATTTAAAACCGTAATATTCTCTCTCTCTCTCCCTCTGGAGAAATGTCTGCTTTATTTGCAGTCACCTTGCTTTCCCTCTTTTCAGATAGTACGAAATAGATAATAATTTAACATTTGATATTAAGTTTTTCTAGAACATTAAAGCATACTTTTTATCAATATAAGACGATACTTCAATTAACTATTTTCCTTTTCCTTTATTTTTCCTCGATTTTAATAAACTTGCATTACGTTACATAACATTTCACATATTATTTATTGTATCCACTTGTTAAATTAAATTCCACAGCGACACTTATTTGACACCCCGTAGCCAATTTGACGTTTGAGGAGTTCTTTAAACATTAAATATTTATTCCACTGTGGAACATTCCTCTTCACTACAAATTAGACACATGGCATGTTATGGCATTCATCTTTTGCTTAGTCGTCCCACGCTCCCTTCTCCCTTTACATTCGTATTTGGTGGCTTTTCTTGGCAATCTATTATTGTCCCTCCTGTGAACATGTTCCGTCCAACCATAGGTACGTGCTTATTATTAATAAATATATATTTATAGATACAATTTGTTGTAACATAATAGACACGTGCTCTATTAGATGTGAACTTTATTTATACGATTTTTGTCAACATAAATAAATAACTAAATTTAAAACATACGCGTAATGTTCGCTCTCTCCCTCTGGAGAAATGTCCGCTTTACTTCCAACCACCTTGCTTTCCCTCTTTTAAAATAAGTGGGTAATTCAAAATGTGTGTATTTTATATTCAATGTTTTCAGATAATAAACACATTTTATAGTTGGCGATCCATAAACGACTAGAATAGTTTTACTAAGGAGGTGTCAAAAATGGTCCTCGATGCTCTGTATGCAACACTTAATTTGAGATTAAATTAGAATCCATTTGAGTTTACAATAAAGTACGGTACTAACATGAATGTCGTTTTTCAAGGCATTTTAAACAAATTAATTGTGGTACCTTCGTTCCTTATTTTGGCTACCATAAACCACTTGTATCTTTTGGCAATACTTCAATTAACTATTTTTTTTTTTTTTTTTTCCTTGATTTAATAAACTTGCATTACGTTACATAACATTTCACATATTTATTCAATCCACTTGTTAAATTAAATTCCACAGCGACACTTATTTGACACTCTGTAGCCAATTTGACGTTTGAAAAGTTCTTTAAACATTAAATATTTCTCCGCAAACCAATACCTCAATTAACTATTTTCTTTTTCATTAATTTTTCCTTGATTTTAATAAACTTGCATTACGTTACATAACATTTCACATATTTATTTTATCCACTTGTTAAATAAAATTCCACAGCGACACTTATTTGACACCCTGTAGCCAATCTGACGTTTGAAGAGTTCTTTAAACATTAAATATTTTTCCACTGTGGAACATTCTTCGCTACAAGTATTAGGCACATTGCCTGTTACGGCATTCATCTTTTGCTTAGTCGTCCCACGCTCCCTTCTCCCTTTACATCTGTATTTGGTGGCTTTTATTATCGTCCTTTTCTAAATCTGTCTCATTTTGTATATCCTTTGACTCTGCTTAGAAACATTATTTGCGCCTGAATAAGGATGTCTTGTTGATTTGTTGTTGTACAAATTTCGCTGCCATACGTGAGGGTCGGTACTGCAATCGGTTTATAAAATTTCAGGGTTGTGTCTTTTCTCGTTTCATGTTTTAGGTGTCTGCTGATTGTCCCACATACTCCACCGAATTTATATAATTTTTGTTCTATGTATGCCCAGTTTCTGAAAGTATAGATATGGAACCAATAAGGCTATTGGTTCCATAAAGTACCAAAAATAGTTTCTGAAACGTTCGACAGGGGTCATCGATTCAATAAGTGCTCACACAAGTTATCGTACCATTACGGTGCGATAAATTATGTGACGCGTGCGCACTGTGGAGTGTGGAACAACGACGACCAGCATCATTTTAGGTTAGAATAATAACTGCTCGCTAACCTTTATCAGTGACGCTTGCCATAAGTAACACGTGAAACTGCATTTTTGACAGTAACCGTATTTTCTGTCATTCACAAAACGCGCATTTCTAAGCAAATATGACGTTCCGAGATTATCGCCATCTGTGTTACAATAGAAAAATTGCTTGTCGAACCAATACTCATTGAATCTATAACTTACAGAACGAATGCTTTCAGAAACGGCGCTAGACTTTATGCGTTCAATAACTTTATGGAACCTATAGTTATTAAACCGATAAGGGAATGTATTAGAAACCGGGCAATAGTAATATAACCAAGGCATTTCCTATCACACCAACAAACAAGAGATAGGTACTTTTCCGAAACCCAAAGGACATTAAATGAAGTGATTAGTGCTTACGACCGAAGGTTGTCCAGCTTCTCTAAGTTGGCCATGGCAATGTAACCAAATGAAAACACCAAGTCTTCACCAACTGCTTTCAAACTTTTCACCAAAGCAGTTGGTGAAGACTTGGTGTTTTCATTTGGTTTGATTGGTGCTTGTTGATAAAAGGGACTTGTAACGTCGCGTACGAATCAGAAATTTCGGTAGTCTCGTTGATCGTTATAGGTGACCCGCACACTTCACGCGCCAACTTAATATTGCGTGAACAGTTGGGAAAATGATAACACGAATTGTATGTTTTCGGATTTACTAGAACTAAAATCTGCAACAAACTTAATTACAACGGAATAGGTGTGAAGAGAGAACTGACTCTCTCGCAGTTAGACGAAGAGTGTTCTTAAGATTAAAAATTCCTTAAAAATTAGAGACGTGAAACGCGATCTCCGCTTATTGGTCAGATTGATTTCATCCCTTTTTACTCGTCGCTTATTGGTTGAAAATCATCGCGGTAATAAAAAAAGGCGTTTTAAGCATTGCTGAAGATCATAGCATTTATCTCATATACAGATGGTACGCACATGTTTTAGAAATCACGACGTACCCTAATTAATAAATAATACCTCTCGACGATTCAGCGCCTCGAGCGAAGCCCGCCATAAGAAAGCTATGCTTCCAAAAGAAAGTATGTATTTATATTGTCTCCAAATTGCTGTTTGGCAATGTCTGGTGGCTTCCCTTCTTTATGTCGATCGTCGATCGAATTGTGAGCAGTCCGCCGGGGCTTTATTGCGGAGATTTATAGGGAAGTAGTGAATACGCAATGCAATGACGCCAATGACGGACAGACGGCCGTCAATGACGGTCGCCTTCGATTGTTTGGATCGCGCCGATCGCGGTACAAATGATTGGTAGCTAGCGTCACCATGGAGCAGGCAACTAATACACGACAAACAATTGTAACACGGTTGCTACTAAACAGTTAGCGCGGCGCGATAATTGGCCGTTGCGATCGTGACGGTTTTTCGGCGTTTACACCTCTCACCGATTCAGCGCTTCGAGCGAAAGCTGAGCTGCCAAAAATATCACCTATCTGAGACGAAACAGGACTGAACATTGGTTTTCTCATAAGCTTTCATGCCGTTCGACTGTTAAGACATAGGGACTAATTCAGAAACGCCACTCACACTCATTTCTACCTACACTCATTTGTATCTCAAAATGAGATTGAGTGCGGCTTCTCCTCAATTTTGGAATTCAGAAACGTGTAAATCAAGTTACTCAAATACATCTCAATCTAAAAATGATTTGAGGGAAGGATGTTTGGCAATATCGCAAATCATCGTGTTTGTTGCTGACTGTGTTAGTTCAATTTGGTGTTCTGTGCATATATTATGTGTTTTGTGGCAGCAACCGTCAGGCGCATGTCAGGCGTCACCTAATTTGGAATCGCGTTTTGCAAAGTCGTTTACGTTGAAACAATGAGCAATGAGTATTCCAAAAAGGTATATGTGTGCAAGGGAAAAGGTCCAATTAAAAGAGTCTCCACCTCTATGCCTGCCATATACCATTGGAAAAATAATATGTCGAATGGTGTCTCCACCAAATCTATACCTCTGTAAGATCTTCAAGTTGGTTAAGTGCTGAAGGGGATTGTTGTAATCTCTCATATAATTTCTGAAACAACTAATTGCCTTATTAAACAAATCATACTTTTCCCTCAGTACGCGTTTCCATCTTAGGGTACTACCTACAATTTTATCGTAGGTAGGAAATTAACCGCATCTGTTTTTACCTACCGTGGCACTGGTAAATATCTATCATCCTCGATATATTGTATGAACTCTACAAATTTATTGAACTCATTAGCCATGATATCCATATTGCTAACACCATCTAACATAAACAGAAATGCACAAAAAAAAACTGTCACTAACGACGCTAATGACCATATGCACGAAAGTCAAAACTCGTAAAAGTATGGTTGGGGATTATTTTAAGTGGTGAATTTCAACTACTCAAATCTCACTCAATCTGATACTCAATTTAAGGGACATTTCAATTGAGGAAAGTCTATGAATTTCAAATTGAGCGTAGTGAAGATTTTACTTAAAAATTGAGTGTAGGTGTAGGGTGAGTGGCGTTTCTGAATTTGGCCCATAGTCTTTAAGTTTTAGTTTTTATTATTTTATACAAAAAAAAATATATTATATTATATATAAAAATACAATTATTTTTCTCTTATAAACTCCATCCGAGGACATACTTTATATATTGAAGAGAGGTTGATGAAAGACAGCATCCTTGACAAAGTCCTTGATTGGTTTTTACTTCTTCTGTCAGTTTTCCATTATACTTCCAATATTATTCGAGTACGTCTATTACTGTCGAACATTCATAATGAAATACGAGAAAGTGGATCTCATCGATCATTCAAGACCAACAGGGCGAAAATCTACTGAAACTCCGTAACTCGTCGAAAGACGTCTTAGCAGCTCGACCCACGCTTCCAGCAGATCATAATCCCACCTAACAACCTTCCAGTGGGAGCAGTAGGAAGGGAGAGAGAGATACAGAAAGAGTCCCGTTCGGGACCCCTTCCCCTACTCCCTTATTCCCGTATTATCGCCATCATTCCCCTCGATATGCAGTATCGATGTGACGTGTATTCCGGAACGGGACGCCCACGCTCTCCCGTCCGTAAACTTAACTTTCGGGAACGTGGAACGTGCCCCCTCCACCCCCACCCTCTAACGTACGTGTGGGCGGCCTACCCATCGATCCGGGAACAGCTGACACCTCCCCGCCCGCTCCCGTGAATCGACACGTGTCCGGGAGCGATGAGGGGGAGAGAGGGGAGGGGACCGCAGGGACGTCACGGATCTCCCGGTTCGGTGACGTAGGCGGAATTCCTCGTCAATATTTGATCGGCGTAGATGTGAATGTGTAATATGTGTATATATATAATGTGTGTGTGTGTGTGTGTGTTCTCTTTCGCTCTCGTTTAATCGTCACGGACGGCTTACGTAACGCTTGTGGTATTTTCGGAATGGCGATGAATCGGGCGAGATCAAAGGGGCGCCCGGGGGAGCGCGTGGGAGGGTTTCCCGAGGGATCGATGCCAGAGGGAAAAATACATATTTCGGGATGTTTTTACCGGATTTAATTCCGCTATGACGTCAAACCGACCCCTCTCAGATAATACCTACGTAATCACGAGTCGTTATTAACGGATAAGGATACGTTCCCCTAATAGCGCTAGAGGGATATTCTTACCTTAAGAAAGGTACAGTAAAGGTGGCCGCACACGAAGTCCCGTCACGGTCAATGTTGAAGGTAATCCCTCACATTAACTCCCGTAAGGATGTTCAGGTAGTTCTAAAATCGCACATGAACTCCCGTAAAGAGTGGGTGGTGGGTGATGTAAATTCAAGTGTAGGAAGACGGTTGAACAATTTATTTTGTTTAACTTTTCTGATACCTGAAGAAGTAGGAGACAGTTTTGTTTTCGACTTCATGGAAGATTGTCTTATTGACCCCCAAGTTACAAAATTCAATTTAACTTTATAACTGATATAATTGTCCAATATAAGAAAAAAAATATTACAAGGTATAACCTTGGAAAATGTGTAGCAAATGAATTTAATTATATTGAATGATTTAACAAACGCTGGTATAAATTTGTCCGGTATGAACCCTTACGGGAGATCGTGTGCGCTGGTAAAGGTTGTACAGCAATGAAGCTCGTATTAAAAATTCTGTAGGGTTTATGGGAGCAGTCTGTAACGCGCACCATAAAACTGTACAGATTGATTTAGGTTAAAGTACATAATTCTTACTTAAAACTTACATGCAAAGTGCTGGTTACGTATAAGTTACAAAGTTGCAAAATAGTCAAATAATTTTCTTAACCAACGAGCTTTACTTTTTCCAAACAACACGACTTAAAATACAAAGTTTTTTGATAAGTAAGTTTGATTATTGTAAATTAAAGTACACACTCCTTACGAAAAACTTTACAAAGTTGCAAAATCGTTATATAATTTTCTCAACCAACACACTTAGCTTTTCCAAACCCAACGACTTGAGATATAAATCTTTTTGATAAGTAAGTTTGGTTGATTTAAATTGAAGTAGACAGTTCTTAACTACACTCACTTACCCAAAAGATTACTTCTTAAACACTTAATACACTTCTTAATTAAAACTTACTTATCAAGAACTTTACTGAGTTGCAAAATTGTCATATAATTTTCCTATCCAACACACTTAACTTTTCCAAACACAACGACTTAAGATATAAAGCATTTTGATAAGTAAGTTTCATTGATTTAAATTCAAGCAGACAGTTCATAATTAAAATTTACTCACCAAAATGTTTACTTCTTAAACACTTAAAACACTTCTTAACTAAAACTGACTTAGCTGCAAAATGGTCATATAATTTTCCCATCCAACACACTTAACTTTTCCAAACACAACGACTTAAGATATAAAGCATTTTGATAAGTAAGTATCGTTGATTTAAATTCAAGCAGACAGTTCATAATTAAAATTTACTCACCAAAATGTTTACTTCTTAAACACTTAAAACACTTCTTAACTAAAACTGACTTACCAAGAACTTTACTGAGTTGCAAAATGGTCATATAATTTTCTCATCCAACACACTTAACTTTTCCAAACACAACGACTTAAGATATAAAGCATTTTGATAAGTAAGTTTCGTTAATTTAAATTCAAGCAGACAGTTCATAATTAAAATTTACTCACCAAAATGTTTACTTCTTAAACACTTAAAACACTTCTTAACTAAAACTGACTTACCAAGAACTTTACTGAGTTGCAAAATGGTCATATAATTTTCCCATCCAACACACTTAACTTTTCCAAACACAACGACTTAAGATATAAAGCATTTTGATAAGTACGTTTCATTGATTTAAATTCAAGCAGACAGTTCATAATTAAAATTTACTCACCAAAATGTTTACTTCTTAAACACTTAAAACATTTCTTAACTAAAACTGACTTAGCAAGAACTTTACAGAGTTGCAAAATGGTCATATAATTTTCCCATCCAACACACTTAACTTTTCCAAACACAACGACTTAAGATATAAAGCATTTTGATAAGTAAGTTTCGTTGATTTAAATTCAAGCAGACAGTTCATAATTAAAATTTACTCACCAAAATGTTTACTTCTTAAACACTTAAAACATTTCTTAACTAAAACTGACTTAGCAAGAACTTTACAGAGTTGCAAAATGGTCATATAATTTTCCCATCCAACACACTTAACTTTTCTAAACCCAACGACATGAGGTATAAAGCTTTTTAATAAGTAAGTTTGATTGATTTAAATTAAAATAGACACTTCTTAATTAAAACTTACTTACCAAAAACTTAATACCCTTCTTAATTAAAACACACCTTATCAAGAACTTTACAGAATTGCAAAATGGTCTGATAATTTTCTCAATCAACAAACTAACCTTTTCCATTTGAACCTTTTAACAACTTGAGAAACAAAGTTTTTTGATAAATAAGTTTAGCTGATTTAAACTGAAGTACACACTTCTTAATTAAAACTTACTTACCAAGAAAGTTACAGAGTTGCAAAATGGTCATATAATTTTCCCAACCAACAAACTATACTTTTTCAAACCAGACGACTTTAGATACAACCATCTTGTGTAAGTGAGTTTGA
Organism: Cryptocephalus moraei; assembly: GCA_946251905.1. Classification (NCBI taxonomy): domain Eukaryota; kingdom Metazoa; phylum Arthropoda; class Insecta; order Coleoptera; family Chrysomelidae; genus Cryptocephalus; species Cryptocephalus moraei. The sequence goes on along the minus strand of OX276465.1, from coordinate 13,915,306 downwards.
TTGATTTACATTAAAGTACATAGTTCTTACTTAAATCTTACTTACAAAAAATTGGTTGCTAATGAGTTACTAAAGTGCAAAACTTAACCTTTTCCAAACCAGAGGAATTGAAATAGAAATTTTTATGGTAGGCACGTTTGAGTGATTTTAATTAAAGTGCGAACTTCTTACTTAAAACTTACAATAAAATGGTTACATATGAGTTACGAAGTTGCAAAACGGTCCAATAATTTCCTAACCAACAAACTAAAGTTTTCCAGACTAAACGACTGGACAAAGTTTTTTGATAAGTTTATTTAAATTCGTTTGGTTCCAGTTTTTCAATTTTCAAACTAAAATTAAATAACTATAGATTAATATTAATTAATATTAAAGAAAGATAAAAATTAAATAAATTTATCAAACTAAATTATCCATTTAGTTGATAAATTTTAATCGGTTTATAATAAAACACATACTTCAGTATAAAATGTAATTACACTAAACTGTTTGGATGTAGTATTTGCATGCAATATGTTTGCGGAAAGGTAGGAAAGGAACGAATTTAATATTTATTTATGCAACCTCCAAACTGTTAACAAATCGGTAATTTATAACTAAGACGTGTCAATGACAACATAGACATCTTTTATTTATACGAAAAAAATAAATTTTTTCCAAACATTATTAACTCATTTTTATATAAAGTTTTGTTTGTCAAACAATTGTTTTTAAATTCTAATTATTTCTATTTTAAAATAATTTAATTTAATTTCTAAATTTTAAATTTTTACCACTAATTAAGTATATTAAGACCCCTTTCTACCCGAAATAGAGTTTATTATCGATTATTTATACAATTATTAACAATTGACACATACCCAATTTTAAAACGTTTATTCCTGTTTATCTAAATAAAACTATTATCTAACAAATAAATAGAATAACTGGTACTGACGCTCGTTTGAAATTTAAGTAGATTAACTATTTTTTCACGCTGCTGCTATCGTAAATCGCTCTTATATGCATAGATACTTTGCATGAAAATGGCAAATAACATTCGTGTATTATTTTTCCTTGGCGACGGAATGTAAATATTGTCATTTACTTTCCTGGGAAAATCAAAAGAGTAAATCAAGTTGATTTATCCCTAGTAACGCATATGTCAGACTGAAATATGTAAGTCTGACGTGTATCAGTCGACTTATGTCAGAGTGACGTACGTCCAAATTAAATCAAACATTTACATACTGTCATTTACATTCCTGGGAAAATCAAAAGAGTAAATCAAGTTGATTTATCCCTAGTAACGCATATGTCAGACTGAAATATATAAGTCCGACGTGTATCAGTCGACTTATCTCAGAGTGACGTACGTCCAAACTAAATCAAACATTTCATTTTTTGAGTTAACATCCTCGGCAAGTGACAAGACTTACCTCGAATGATAAAACGTCTTTACATTCAGTGTGGCTTAAATAAGTATTAACTTACATGCGAAAAAGTGCAAATAATAGAATTTCTTACTTTAATTTGTTTGTAAATATAAGTTGGCCACCAATGTCACGCAAAATTTACATCCATTTTACCCCAATACACTTATTTTACCTGAAACAGCTGATCGTGACGTGTACACTTGATCAGTATAATATGTGAGTACGGGGGAATTTAGAAATCATCGATTATAATCGCGGAAGTGTTCATTCCCTCGAAATTATAAATCAGTGTGACACTAATTGGTATATTGAAAGTATTTTTATGGACCCTCTTTTGTGCTTTACGACGACTTCATCTCCGTTCTAGATTTTCTCTTTTTCTTATTCGACAATATATTATAATATAATTAGTGCCGTACCGAAAACTATTTCATTTTAATTAATCGGCCGGTTCCGACATTAAATATTTCGTTTAATACCCGCGGTACAGTTTTATTGGTTCCTTTCCATTTTTAACAAGCGTCCATTGGGTCGAACACAATAAATAACTCGCCGTTGGGATTGTGATTAATGGTGCTTATAAAAAAATTTTTGGATCTCGGTTTGATTGATGGCAGAGCATCAGGTTTTTGATCACAATTTTCCTCTATCATCATATTGACTAGTCAAACGTAAGATTTAAATTTCAAGGGAATTTCACTCTGCCAATTTAAACGCTTAAATTCGGTGGTCTCAGCGCGAGCGGTTGCGAACTGCCATCCCCACCACTCGCACTCTAGCGCAGTCCGAGAGTACCTATACACCTTTATTGTGCATATACTGCATCATACAATTTTTTTAACAATAACAATCGTTTTTTTTCTTTTATAATAAACATCTAAAAAATATAAATATTGAACTATCGAATAGAGCAAAATTCATTTCTTAACTGTTATAAACAAAGGGGCAGCGAATTTTTAAAATAAAAATTATCATTATTATATGAGTGCCTCATATGAGAAAGTAAAAATCACACTGAAAAACCTGGTTTTTTGAAAACCTGAAAATCCAAAATTCATCAATAATTTCTAAATTCAGTCGATAGATCCGATATCAAAGTTACCCCACGCCACATCAAGTCATTTTGAGAAAACGTCAATTAGAAAACCAGAATAAAACAACTCCTCTCGTGCGCTTCTATCATGATCCCCATAAGCGAACGCTCCGATCGGTTACCTAACCGGCACAAAGGAACACTTTCTCGGACCTGAAAGAGATCCTTCGTGTTCCCACGCCTCAGATCGGCTTTTGCGGCGTGTTAATTAATTCCGATCCGAAAGGGCCAAAGGTCGAATCCGACGAGAGCAGATTAAAACGAGTATATCTGTTAGACTTTTACCTGTCTAGCCTGAAATAACGCCGCATTGTCTGGTAACGTAGGAAGAAAGTCGGAAAAGGCGGAATTCGACGGGAGAGGGGGGGGAAAGGACGTGGATGTTTTATGGAGAAAACTGCGTTATACGTGTGGAATTTGAACGGAAGACCTTTGGCGACCCGAACTGCAAAGCTACGTTGATGATATAGAAGACATTGGGCATATTAAACTCCTGCTCAGTTAGTCACAATATTTTCCAACTGTATCAAATTTGTATCTAGAAACTCTCTATCTAGAAAATAAAAGGTAAAGAACGCCAATTTTCCGACTTTTTGGAAATTGATCTGCACAGATTACAATCAGTAAATATTATTTCTGACGTAAGTTCATTCCTTTTCTGATTTTTCGTCATGGTAAATATTGTATCTCTCTATATAATTGTGATGTGTTTATTATACATCCTTCCTAAAAGTTATATCGAGTATGGGGAGTATATGGGTAGGATATATAGTAATATAACACACGAAGTGTCAAAAAAATGCATAAATGCAAAAATGCATCAAAATTTTGAAATATTTGCAAATAGCTTTTTCTCTGTACATTTCTCAAAAATATGTCTTATACAAAAGTTGTTCGTCTCTATAAGGGCAACAAAAAACCTTAGTAACATTTTTCTCTCAGACGCGAAGTAAAAGTTTTTCTTATTTTTATTTATTTTTTGAAAAAAAAACTTTTTTTTCTGTAAGTTTCTCGAAAGAATGTTTTATACAAAAGTTGTTCGCCGCTACAAGGGCAACAAAAAACCTAAGTAACATTTTTCTCCCAGACGCGAAATAAGTGTTTTGATTTTTTTTTTTTTTTTGAAAAAAATAACTTTTTTTCTGTACATTTCTCGAAAAAATGTTTTATACAAAAGTCGTTCACCTCTATAATACCAACAAAAAACCCAAGTAACATTTTTCTCTCAGACGCGAAATAAAAGTTTTTTTTTTAAATAACAAGCCGCCATTTTGAAACCGCTAGACCGATTAACGAACTCGACAGAGATTTTCGGCCAACTGCCAAATCTAAATCTAAATCTAAATCTACCAAAAACAAACGTGTGGTTAGAAAATTAAAATTCTATGAAAAATACTTGAAAAAAATCATAGATCCTTCAGTTGCAGAAGATATATATTTTTTTAAATTTTTCAATACGAAATAGCAGAGAAGGAGAATCGGTAAGTGGGAATAGTATTTCTAGGCACAATACGATAGATCGAGAGGTTCATTTAGGCTATAAAAAAATTGTGTCTATAGTAGATTGCATGATCAAATTTATTAAATTTGTCACAGGCAAACACGCCGAAACTGAAAATATCTTACCTTTTAGTTCGTTTCTGTGGAATACCATGTAATCGACTTTACCATCTATATCCACACACACACACACATACCTTTCTAAAGCGTAGATGGAAGATATAGATCCGGACATCTCTTGTAGCGGTATTCGTTGTACGTTATTATTACCGCTTATTATACGTCATTAAGATTGGGAATCGAATGGGGCATTTTTCGAGCTTTCAACGTTCCACAAAAAGCTCTCGACGCAATCTCGTTGCAATCAAAAACCACCTTTCCTCAGGGTTTTTTTGTGTAATAATTCTAGGGATTTCGTAATGCCTAAAAAACGTCCGATTCCCACTTTGGTGCTTTTAATATCAATCATGCTATGTACTCACATTGATGTAATCGTTGAATTATTCATATATTAATTCTGAGTGAAGCTTCTGGTATAACGGTGTTCCTTAATCGCTTGGTTATTAAGGTAAATTATGCCTTATTGTGTTAAAGATCCCCGTAAGAAACTATGATTTAAAGTCAACGCACGTAATTCAATCTTTTAACTTGAAACTTAAATTTGTAATTAGCAGTTTGTATTAAATTTTTAGTAGCATCTTTCCTGAACGTTGTAATCGATACTTTACTCACCAGTGATTGATGTATGTATTATTCAGTAGGTAATATTTATTGAGTTTTAATAATATGTTATTGGTTATTCAATACAAATTACGTATTGGTAAATGAGCAAATATAAAATTTAATGAAATTTACAATTCTTCTGAAAAATTCTTACTTACTAATAAATAAGATTTCAATTATTTATAAGGAATTACTTCACTCCTGACTTCTAGCCAACTCCTCCAAAAAAAGTTATTTACGTGTTCTTAAGGAATTTAATAACTTTCAAATTTAACTAATCGACAAAGAAATATAATAACCAAACTTCTTAACTGTACTAAACTCAATTAAATTTGTTTCAGACTTTTTTAAACTAAAAAAATTATTAAAAAAATCCAGTAATGCCCTTTTTATTTATTTTTTAAATTAATTATTTAATTAGCTTGTTTCAATGAGACATTTTTGAATAATGCCCTTTGGTCACACATTATTTATAATACTATTGCCAACATTTTGGGTTTCCTACCTATAATTTCTAAATTATTAACCGAATTATTCTCAAGTACTTATGTAAGTTTAAGCCTTTTTCAAAGAACCATTTTTGAGTAATATTATGTTTCGTGGATACATATCATTGTTCAGTAAGTCTTTAAGAATAAGCTTACAAAAAGTAATGTTTTAGCATTAGCTTTAGCATTAGTTTCGTTATGTTCATGAATTCATGACAAACGTGCCTTATTTCTTTGCCAAAGAAATTGAAATTGCACTAACATTTTTTTTAATTTCTGAAATAACCATAAACATGAACATCGAAATGACAGATGACCACATACGACATATTTCAGGAATTTTTAAAAATGCTGAGGTAGAACGTTTCAAAGTTCTTAAATATATTTTGTTATTATAACACGTGAAGTTTGACTGTAATATTAGAGTTATGATAATTTTTTATGAGTTTACAAAAAAGGTAAGTAATATCACAGTATATATAATTCTAACAGTATGCTCACTTCTTTGATATCTATGAAAAAGCCGGCGTTTTTTGCGAGTAGTCGTAAAGTAATAAAAATATCGTTATCCCGTAAGTTCGTAGACCGAGGGAGGTGCGAGGACGAGAGGTGGGCCGACTCGATCGGCAAGTTCCTAGGCCGAGGGTGGTGCGACGAGGAGAGGTGATGCGGTGTTCGAATAAGCCCAAGTGAGCATACTGTTAGAATTATATATACTGTGGTAATATAGACACGGTAAAATAAGGTGTGTAACCATATTTCAGGAAATTCGATAATGAGGCTAAAATTTACTTAGCTTCATATTAATATGTGGTAATATATTAACATATATTAATAACATAAAAACACACATAATAAACGATAATACGTTATGGAGAAAGTATATTAATTGTTACTATTTCTTTATTGTATCCCAATTTAAAAAAAGAATTAACAATTTTGGTCAAGTATAACCCGAGATAGTCTTTTTTCCGACCGGTCCGATTTGAAGCCGAGCGCTCACTTTTCAGGAGAGCTGTGCCAAGCGCCCAATCGGCTTCCCCCACTCCGTCGACTCCGAGCAGGAGAGTAATCAACGCGCAATTACTCTTTGTTTATAATGCTCTCCGTTAAACAATGTTCGGTTTTTTTAAACGCTGAAAATGCCATTAGAAACTTCAACTCTTCTTCTAAAAACATTGTTATTTTCAGCCTTTAATATTATTTATTGTAGCGACGGTGAATTTTTTTAAAAAAGGGTTTATCTCGGCTCACAACGGTTGTGGGGCTTTTTTAAATGCGTATATTTGAATCAGCTTTTCGAATAAATCATTGCCATAAAGTTTGAACAAAAACCAACTAAGTTATTGTAAATGTTTATAAGCTTAAAAACCTATAATTTTTGTTAAGCCTTTTTTGTAAATAAACTTTAAAAAAATTATTTTTTTTACACAGAACGTTAACATAAGTCTTTACGAAGAGGATGAGCCCAAGTTTGTTAAGATCCATGTATAAAAACCGACTGGACAGGACTTAGAAATTGTTGATTTTTTCAAGTATTGGGATAAACAATTAGAATTTTGCAAAAACTACTCAACCGATCGAGCCCATCTTTTGCATACGTATAAAGTACATTATAACTAACAAATTGTAAACATTTCACTTAATTAGAACAACTAATTAATAAGTTATTAACAATATTTAAAAATAGCCATTTTGCCTCCTTTTTTGCATTAACTTTTTTATTTATAGAGCAATTTTAATTCAGAAAGACTTGTTTTAAAGATAATTATTTTCTCTAAAAGTTCACTGTTGACAGTAAACGTCTAAATCTAAGCCATTTAGAGTTATAAATAAAAGAGTGATTTTGGCACTTTAATTGTTAATTTGATATTGGTTCCACTAAAAAATTGATGAATCTCTGGAGAGATGAGAGGCTTCTTGTAGTAACTCAAACTACCTTTTCCAACTGTCAAACCCGTCTACACAGTTTTTTACAAAAAGAAACTAGTTTGATTCGCCTAGAAAGGGAACGCAAAAGGGAAGAGTTGGGAAAGGCGAAGCCCCGCGATAACCTTCGATGTCAAAGTTTAATCGTAACGGCGATCATCGTGCGCGTTTCGAGGAAGACGTTATTATATAAAACGTATTTTATCGGCGACGTGCATCTCTCAAAACTTCAAATACCAATTAACTTATGTCGGATTTGAGAGTGGGTGCGGGTGGAATTACACGCGGCGATTCCGACGTTAAGGGTTAGAATATGGTAAATGTTAATAAGCTCGAATACCGCGAAGCATCGTTTACTTTCCGGGATAACGATTTATGTGGCGTGTCGTGTAGAATTCAGCGATTTCACGTTCGACTTACGGAGACGTTCGCATGAGAGAAAATGACGAAAATAACCCAGTTTTCAATTGAAGGGATCCAAGCTGGTTTCCACTCGAGCAATACTGACTGAGGACGTGTTAATTAATGTTGAGGCGTGTGAGAAACAATGGAAGTTTAGATGTGGAGAAATGCCAGTTTCGGGGATAAGAAAAAACTCAATAACTCACAAATTTTAGATAGAACTCAGAAGGTTATTACTTTATTAAACTCAGGCCACTAAAGGGTACATTACTCAAAAATGTCGTTTTTGGAAAAAGCTGAAACTCCTTGAAAAATACGTCGGTAAACAATTTGGAGCAGTTTTAAATAACTTAGAAGTTTGGCAATTTCTAAATTACTTTTGAAAAACTCATTTTTGCAAAGTACAACACAAAACTTTGCTCAGCTATCCACGAAATAGGTGGAAAAACGCTTGAGAGTTACTAGTTAAAGGAAGTCTGAAGACTCTAAAGTGTTCAGTGAATATGATTTTCTCTGGAATTCCTACAAAATCTTGACTGGTCACTTTTGAATGCTTTTTTAAATTGCACTAGTGCTCTACAGTCCATAGGAAGTACTGGAAATACCATTGTTTAGAAGCCTCAGTATAATTCTGACTCTGGAATCTAGAATGTATCGTTATTAGGGAAATTCAATCTAGAATATTTTTAATCACCTCTGTACTCTAGAATTCCCAGAAAGTGCATTAAAGTTACTAGTTAAAAGGAGTCTAAAGTGTTCAGTGAATCTGATTTGCTCTATAATTCCTCTAAAATCTTAACTTGTCACTTTTGAATTTTTTTAAATTGCACTAGTGCTCTACAGTCCATTGGAAGCACTGGAAACCATTGTTTAGAAGCCTCAGTATAATTCTGACTCTGGAATCTAGAATGTATCGTTATTAGGGAAATTCAATCTAGAATCTTTTTAATCACCTCTGTACTCTAGGATTCCCAGAACGTGCATGATAGCTAATAGTTAAAAGGAGTCTAAAGTGTTCAGTGAATCTGATTTGCTCTACAATTCCTCTAAAATCTTAACTTGTCACTTGAATTTTTTTAAATTGCACTAGTGCTCTACAGTCTATTGGAAGCACTGGAAACCATTGTTTAGAAGCCTCAGTATAATTCTGACTCTGGAATCTAGAATGTATCGTTATTAGGGAAATTCAATCTAGAATCTTTTTAATCACCTCTGTACTCTAGGATTCCCAGAACGTGCATGATAGCTAATAGTTAAAAGGAGTCTAAAGTGTTCAGTGAATATGATTTGCTCTATAATTCCTCTAAAATCTTAACTTGTCACTTTTGAATTTTTTTAAATTGCACTAGTGCTCTACAGTCCATTGGAAGCACTGGAAACCATTGTTTAGAAGCCTCAGTATAATTCTGACTCTGGAATCTAGAATGTATCGTTATTAGGGAAATTCAATCTAGAATCTTTTTAATCACCTCTGTACTCTAGAATTCCCAGAACGTGCATGATAGCTAATAGTTAAAAGGAGTCTAAAGTGTCCAGTGAATCTGATTTGCTCTACAATTCCTCTAAAATCTTAACTTGTCACTTTTAAATTTTTTTAAATTGCACTAGTGCTCTACAATCCATAGGAAGCACTGGAAATACCATTGTTTAGAAGCCTCAGTATAATTCTGACTCTGGAATCTAGAATGTATCGTTATTAGGGAAATTCAATCTAGAATATTTTTAATCACCTCTGTACTCTAGAATTCCCAGAACGTGCATGATAGCTAATAGTTAAAAGGAGTCTAAAGTGTTCAGTGAATCTGATTTGCTCTACAATTCCTCTAAAATCTTAACTTGTCACTTTTGAATTTTTTTAAATTGCACTAGTGCTCTACAGTCCATTGGAAGCACTAGAAACCATTGTTTAGAAGCCTCAGTATAATTCTGACTCTGGAATCTAGAATGTATCGTTATTAGGGAAATTCAATCTAGAATCTTTTTAATCACCTCTGTACTCTAGGATTCCCAGAACGTGCATGATAGCTAATAGTTAAAAGGAGTCTAAAGTGTTCAGTGAATATGATTTGCTCTACAATTCCTCTAAAATCTTAACTTGTCACTTTTGAATTTTTTTAAATTGCACTAGTGCTCTACAGTCTATTGGAAGCACTGGAAACCATTGTTTAGAAGCCTCAGTATAATTCTGACTCTGGAATCTAGAATGTATCGTTATTAGGGAAATTCAATCTAGAATCTTTTTAATCACCTCTGTACTCTAGGATTCCCAGAACGTGCATGATAGCTAATAGTTAAAAGGAGTCTAAAGTGTTCAGTGAATATGATTTGCTCTATAATTCCTCTAAAATCTTAACTTGTCACTTTTGAATTTTTTTAAATTGCACTAGTGCTCTACAGTCCATTGGAAGCACTGGAAACCATTGTTTAGAAGCCTCAGTATAATTCTGACTCTGGAATCTAGAATGTATCGTTATTAGGGAAATTCAATCTAGAATCTTTTTAATCACCCCTGTACTCTAGAATTCCCAGAACGTGCATTAAAGTTACTAGTTAAAAGGAGTCTAAAGGAGTCTATTTTTATGAAATAAAACACCGTTTACTAAACAATACTAAGTGGTCATGAAAGGGTAATTAAATGTCTCATAAAAATCCACATAAATGCATCTTTAATATAAGTGGAGATTTAATGATTTGGCGTCAGTTGACATTTTGGAGAAGTTTGAAAGAACTGAATTTTGAAATTTGAAAAAATCTGTAATCTGTAATCTGTTCTTAAATACTTTTAGCAAACTCATTTTTGGAAATTAGAAAACAACCTTACTCAGCTATGTACACATTTATAACACTAAGTCAAAACTTAGTCAAAAATGTCTGCTTGAAAAAAGCTTAAACTTACTTAAGTAGGTATTGAATAAAGTTCTTTTACAATATTTAGTAGGTTTCAGCACATAAGTACGATAAGCTTTCTGAGACAAAGCAAATTCATCATTAATTTACAGGCATTACTCGAGACTCCTGTTTGTCATATTTAAAATTTTGTAAAGAAATACTGTAACACCACATATATTTTAGCATGAGCCTAGGTAAGTTTCAGCCAAATTATCTGTCGAATTTCCTGAAATATGGATGCACATCTTATTTTCCCGTGTTGAAACTCCATATGGGATATTAACAAAACTATATTAAATAAATTCGTTACGTTTTGGCCTACCATTTTTCAAAATTTTGTCACCTTTTGTTTCGATACTTATGATTCTTGTCATTTCCAAAAATTCGTGTAAAGATGTGAACAACAACTCCAATTTCTTCTTTGAAACTCTTCCCAAATATTAACTGAAGTACATTTACGATGTTCAGTAAGCTTCAGATGAAACGTAATGTGATCGGATTTCACAAAACCATTTTTAAGTTTTGGAAAATTGAAGAATAATTTTCCCAAACAGATTAATTCAAAAAAATAGATATTTCGAGATTCGTCGATATTAAAACTTATTTCGAAACATAATTACACTGTAAAGATTATAATACCAATAATTAATTATTTTACGTAAAACCCTAATAGCTCTCATTCCACGGCTTTATTGTAAACACACACATTAATAAACTATTACAACGTTCTTTCTGCGCGATTGCAAAACCCCGAAACTTTTTGAATGAACTTCGATGATCCATTAGCGCGTATAACGGACGGATTTTTCAAGGAAAATATCGCCTAATTGACGCTAATTATAACTTTCAACGTATCCCGTTATAATACGAGAGATGTTCGTTTAATCTCTAAATATACCCGCCCGGTTAGGTGGGTTGAGTTATTGATTTCGTTATGGACGTGGAATTAAACACTACTTTAATCACCGGAATGAAAACGAATTCTCCGGTTCAAGAACGTTACTGCAATCTGCTTTCGGGGATAAACAACCGACAAGGTGACTCGATGATTGAACGTGTATCAATTAAATATGATGTTGCGATGTGTTTATTTGTTGTAACTTGTGAGTTTGTTTGCTTCGTCGATTTTTACAATACAAAACAAATGCACTTATTTACCTCGCTCTATGTATCAATATACTACGCTGAGACCCATAGGCGGCGCTCAGCGGCTTGAAGATATGTGGCGATTACCCACAGTACGCTTCGTACACTATCTTTCATATTTTGGTTATGATCTTATTATGGGACGATCGGTAAACTCTCCCAGCTCTCCATCAACTTCGCTGATTATCCTTCGATTGTTCAATACCGGTTTCGGTAAGCGGGCGACCTCGCAGGCGAAAAGAGTATTTCGTAGGATTTGCCATGAAAAATTTCATCAAATATCTACACGGCCTAATAAATTTCATATGTTACAAAGACGTGTCATTACTTACCTTATCTAATGCAAGAGGTTGGGTCAAAAGCTGATTGTCGCTTTTGGACAATTCATCCAAAATACAAATGTATTATTATGTTATATAACATATTATGATTGTTCGCCCACGAGAGCCTGGAAGGTTTTTGAGACCTCTTGGGATCATCCGTGGTTTGTAAAATTGTTTTGAAAGTCAGGAGCGTTCTTTCAGGAAACTCCTGAAGAAATTTATACGTTGACAGATTTTCTTGCGAGTTTCTAGAGTTCTTGCGAAGTTTGTAACCATTTTTCAAGTTCCCAAAGTGTATGTACTTTGTAGCAAAACTAATTCAAAAATTTCCTGAAGTTTTAGAGTGTTTGACAGGCTGCTTAAAAGTTTTTGAACTTGAAGTTTAACCACCTGAATAGATTTTTCGCCAACGAATCTGGAAAGTGTTTGGATTTATCTGGAGTTGATCTAAAGTTTTAAGACTAACGCAATATCGGATTAACTTTTGTATCGGATAAACATTTGTATTTGGAGTCCTTTCTTGGTGCTGTTGTGCCTCTACAATTATTTTCATATGATTGCATTTACTTCTTCAGGAAATGTACTGTAATGTGACATTACTGCATCGTTTTAGCATTGTAATTACAAAGTAGCCCCAGTCGACAGACGTTCAGAGTCTGTCCAATACAAATTTTGTGTACACAAACGTTTATTTGTAATTACGTTCGAATGCGCTAAGAAAGTGCTGTTTACACAACAATGACAAGAATAATGCTAAAACGTTAGCGTTCCCAAACTACTCATTATATATTATATTGAAGTTTAATATTATAGCCACTTTCATCGCAAGTTGTGTAAGCAATTTAGGATTTTAACAATCGATTTTAAACAATTTCGTTAAATTTACACAAATTAAAATGTTTAATTTCATCATTTATTAGAAGCTATGTGTCTTGTGATCTGCGTTAAATCCACAGACCATTAATATAACTAGCCCCGGTGTTCCCATTAGAAACTGATGTTTGTTTACATGCCAATATAGCCGATAGGCGCGGTGTAAGGGGGGAAGTAAATATGGCCGCCGTTGACGAATTTTGACAGCGTACAACATAGCTAACCATAGGCGTATCAATAATAAGGGGCAAAAAGGGAACAAAATTAAGAAAATAATTTATTTATTTAATTAGATCAACGGGCAATGAAGCCCTTTACATGCTAGGTAATAAAGGGGCGAAATAAGTGACAAATGAAGTATAGAAGGACATATATTATCAAAATCATCATGACAGTAATAAGGCATACAATAAGTATAGTCCAAGACCCACCTGTCAGAAATTTGCTTTAGATTGACATAAGAGGTAACCGCAATGTTTTTACATGAATATCTCGGGAATAATGTCTAGAATAAGGATTGACTTATCCTCCAAAGCGCAGAGGTCGGGAACATGGTTAAAAATGTAACAATTTAAAAAAAAAATGAAAAAACGCGTTTTTCCCGACTTGTTTTGCTTCTAACTCTTTACGTATTGAATTTAGAAGAAAGCTGAAGAGAAAAAAAAGTTGCAGAATCGCTTTTTACATAAAATGGCGTAGGTTAGAAATTCAAAAATTTATTAGCGATTTTGCAAAATTGCGATAAACAAAAAAAATCGGCCCAAAAAAGTGTTTTTTTAATTTATTATTTTAGGCACTTAAAATAGTAGTTAGGACTTTCATATCACAGGTAGAAAATCTTGAAGTTATAATAAAAGAATCCTGTAAATTTCGTTTCGATCGGTTTATATTAGATTCTGCACCAAAATTTTGCAATCCAGAAAATTCCAAAAATATTGAAAATTTTCAAAATAGTTAAAAAAAATTTCCACCACTCGATTTTAATAAAACTGGCTGGTCATATAAAAGAGGGAAGAAGCTTTCACGTGCTTTTGTCAGAATTAAAAAATATTTATTGGAACGGTCACAGTCATTGTTTAAAGTTGGTTTCGTTTTTTTTGCTTATAAACAAATTGATTATCTTGGCGATTTTTTTTTAAATGAAATTCTGAGAACATAGCCGAAAAGTACTCGGAAAGACGCTTCTTTTTATATGTAATAAGTTGCTATTTTGCTCATTAGCTTCTGAGATATAACTCCTCAAAGTTGTTTAGTGTTTAATAAAATGGTTAATAATAGTTAATAAAATTACTATTTTTTCTCATAGCTCAAGAAATAATTGTTTCTCACAGTAACCAGTATAATATTTTTGTTGAAATTTACATTAAAAAGATTGAAGTTTAAATTCAAAAACATGTCACGCGTCGAATTTTGACAAATTCATAAATTTGACATTTCTATTAAACACAGTTTCAGGGTAGAACTAAATTACCTTGCAGTACTTTTAGGTTTAAAAACTTGATGCATCGGTAATGGAACAGCATCTCTCTTTAAATATGTAGCATTGTCGGTTGCACCTATTTTAGACACAAAATCATCTTTATTGAAATGTTTTGAGCAAATATAGGACGATTTTCTTATGTTATCATTCTCGCAAAGTCCCAAGACAGAAATCCAAATATTTCTTTTAAGTGGATCTGCTGGAAACCTAAAATAATAACACTGATAGAACGCCACTGAGATGACACATAACCTCAAAAAATGTCATTAGTAAATCTCTTTATTTACCTATGAAAAGACAATCCCGAGGCTTTCCCTGCATCGCTGTAAACGTTGCATATCTTGCACCTATTAACCATTGTTAAATGTTTTCTATTTTTATCAAAATACACACACAAACCGCGTACACAACTAATTCTATCACGTGAAAGACTAGGACGCGATGTTGCCACTCATAACAAATGTCTATATTATATTAGATTTACGTATAACTGACCAACCACAGGCGAAGTAGGCTGGGATGTATACGCAAATCGTAAGCAAAGAATTCGTCATCTGCATTCATGCAACAGCGCAAAAAACGCTTAGAATGTGCTAAGATCTTGGCAATACATTATTTTGTAAACCAACGGGTCTAGTTATATTAATGGTATGTGGTTAAATCATTATTATTTAAACACTTGTTTAATTTTCATAAGAAATTTCCATGACCTCCCATTGACATTGTGACGTACGTCATAACTTGTTTCAATTGATTCAATACACATTTTCCTAAAATTTACCAAAAGTAGGAAAAGTTTTTTTATAATAAATTTCTGCATAGGGTGCAACTACGAATTCTTTGTATAAGCAGATAGATAGAGGTCTTTAATGTTGTATGGGTGATTCACCCCCGATTAACCCCTTACGATGTTTCAATGAATTTTGTCTCAGTCATGAAAAACTAAACAATCACTCGAAACAATTAACTGTCACAACTGTCAAATTAAGCTGTTAAAACTAACTTAGTATTGTAACGAACTAAGCAAAAAATTAGATTGTCTTGGAAACGATGCGCCATAGCAATTTACTGTCTAAACGTATTATCCTTCATGTGTTGTACTTTATTGAGAATTGGCATCATTGTATGTCTTTAAGAGATGAAGGGATGGTTACAATGGACGATAATTACCAATACCTACTCAAGAATTTGGAAACATATGTTCTTTTAGTTGTTGTGACTTAAAGTAAAAATCATATTTAGTGCCGAGCCTTAAGATACGTCCTATCACCGATAATTCTTCAATTCGAGTAATTACCGCTCCGATAATTAAATAAATATCGCATCGATCAATATGATAATTGATCAATGGGGGCGCTAATTGCTCAAATACGAGATCCTCTCGTACGACGAGCGTAAAGTACGGAATCGGAACGTCTCGCGTAACAATGCGCGAATTTTACGCCTGAATAAAAATTTATGCGACAGAGAGTATAATGGATGGTCGCGATGACAATGCTTACCTTGAATTGTTCTACTCACATCACCGTTATGTGTCGGGTGGGCGTGGAATGGGTTTCCCGTTTAAGTCGCGTCATCCGTCAACGGACGGTTAGTTCTATGTGGTGACCCCTCGGGAAAAAATTTAACAGTACGTAACGTAACTTTCCGCGGTAGGTGGGGTTTCTAAGATCCGTTTGTAATGATCCACGATATTTCAAAATCACAACAATCTCTTCCACCTATCGTCAGGCTGCGAAGAGACCTTTTCTTAGGCGTTCTTGGCAACCGAATTGATACATTTTTAGAACCTTCTGATGGCATATTTCAGGAACAAAACCTTGGAAACTACCTTAAGGAAGTTTGGAGATTACTAGAAGTTTCTGAAAAGTTTCTAGAAAGGCAGTAAGTAGAGTCAGATAGAATTCAGTAGATATGAAAACCTGAAGCCGATTTACAAAATTTTGGATATACTCCAGAAACTCTAAAAACAACTCTAGAAAACTTAAAACCTGTCCTGAGTACTCAGCAATTTTTTTAGTAACTTCTAGTAACATATTTCAAATGCAAATAATTCCAAGCTGCTTTTAAGGAAGTCTGAAGACTTCAAAAATTTTCTGAAGTGCTTCTCGCAAGGAAGTAAGTAGATTCGGATAGGTTCCAATAGATTTGAAAACTTGAAGCTGAGTTACAAAATTTTGGATTGACTCCGGAAACTCCAAAATCTCTCCAGAGTACTCAGCAATCGTTTTAGTAACTTCGTATGACGTATTCTAGGTGCAAATAATTCCAAACGGCTTTTAAGGAAGTTTAAAGACTTCAAATATTTTCCGGAGTGTTTCGAGATCGGAAGTAAGCAGATTCAGATAGATTTCAATAGATCTAGAAACTTGAGGTAATTTGCAAAATTTTGGATCAACTCCAGAAACTCTAAAAACAACTCCAGAAACCTCAAAACCTGTCCTGAGTACTCAGCAATTTTTTAGTAACTTCTAGTAACATATTTCAAGTGCAAATAATTCCAAGCTGCTTTTAAGGAAGTCTGAAGACTTCAAAAATTTTCTGAAGTGCTTCTCGCAAGGAAGTAAGTAGATTCGGATAGGTTGCAATAGATTTGAAAACTTGAAGCTGAGTTACAAAATTTTTGATTGACTCCAGAAACTCCAAAAATTCTCCAGAGTACTCAGCAATCTTTTTAGTAACTTCGTATGACGTATTCTAGGTGCAAGTAAATTCCAAATGGCTTCCATGGAAGTTTAAAGACTTCAAATATTTTCCAGAGTGTTTCGAGATAGGAAGTAAGAAGATTCAGATAGACTTCAATAGATCTAGAAACTTGAAACTAATTTACCAAATTTTGGATCAACTCCAGAAACTCTAAAAACAACTCCAGAAACCTTAAAACCTGTCCTGAGTACTCAGAAATTTTTTTAGTAACTTCTAGCAACATATTTCAAGTGCAAATAATTCCAAGCTGCTTTTAAGGAAGTCTGAAGACTTCAAAAATTTTCTGAAGTGCTTCTCGCAAGGAAGTAAGTAGATTCGGATAGGTTGCAATAGATTTGAAATCATGAAGCTGAGTTACAAAATTTTGGATTGACTCCAGAATCTCTAAAAACAACTCCAGAAACCTTAAAACCTGTCCTGAGTACTCAACAATTTTTTAGTAACTTCTCATAACATATTTCAAGTGCAAATCATTCCAAGCGGCTTTTATGAAAGTCTGAACATTACAAGAACATTCTGAAATGGTTCTCGCAAGGAAGTAAGTAAATTCAGATAGAATTCAATAGATATAAACATTTGAAGCCGATTTACAAAATTTTGGATCGACTCCAGAAACTCCAAAAACTCTCCAGAGTACTCAGCAATCGTTTTAGTAACTTCGTATGACGTATTCTAGGTGCAAATAATTCCAAACGGCTTCTATGGAAGTTTAAAGACTTCAAATATTTTCCGGAGTGTTTCGAGATAGGAATTAAGGAGATTCAGATAGACTTCAATAGATCTAGAATCTTGAAACTAATTTACAAAATTTTGGATCAACTCCAGAAACTCTAAAATTAACTCCAGAAACCTTAAAACCTGTCCTGAGTACTCAGAAATTTTTTTAGTAACTTCTAGTAACATATTTCAAGTGCAAATAATTCCAAGCTGCTTTTAAGGAAGTCTGAAGACTTCAAAAATTTTCTGAAGTGCTTCTCGCAAGGAAGTAAGTAGATTCGGATAGGTTCCAATAGATTTGAACACTTGAAGCTGAGTTACAAAATTTTGGATCAACTCCAGAAACTCTAAAAACAACTCCAGAAACCTTAAAACCTGTCTTGAGTACTCAGCAATTTTTTTAGTAACTTCTAGTAACATATTCCAAGTGCAAATAATTCCAAGCTGCTTTTAAGGAAGTCTGAAGACTTCAAAAATTTTTTGAAGTGCTTCTCGCAAGGAAGTAAGTAGTTTCGGATAGGTTGCAATAGATTTGAAAACTTGAAGCTGAGTTACAAAATTTTGGATTGACTCCAGAAACTCCAAAAACTCTCCAGAGTACTCAGCAATCGTTTTAGTAACTTCGTATGACGTATTCTAGGTGCAAATAATTCCAAACGGCTTCTATGGAAGTTTAAAGACTTCAAATATTTTCCGGAGTGTTTCGAGATAGGAAGTAAGGAGATTCAGATAGACTTCAATAGATCTAGAAACTTGAAACTAATTTACCAAATTTTGGATCAACTCCAGAAACTCTAAAAACAACTCCAGAAACCTTAAAACCTGTCCTGAGTACTTAACAATTTTTTAGTAACTTCTCATAACATATTTCAAGTGCAAATAATTCAAAACGGCTTTTAAGGAAGTTTAAAGACCTCAAATATTTTCCGGAGTGTTTCGAGATAGGAGTAAGGAGATTCAGATAAACTTCAATAGATCTAGAAACTTGAAGCAAATTTACAAAATTTTGGATTGACTCCAGAAACTCCAAAAACTCTCCAGAATATTTAGCAATCTTTTTAGTAACTTCGTATGACGTATTCTAGGTGCAAATAATTCCAAACGGCTTCTATGGAAGTTTAAAGACTTCAAATATTTTCCGGAGTGTTTCGAGATATGAAGTAAGCAGATTCAGATAGACTTCAATAGACCTAGAAACTTGAAGTAATTTACAAAATTTTTGATCAACTCCAGAAACTCCAAAAACAACTCCAGAAACCCTAAAATCTGTCCTGAGTACTCAACAATTTTTTAGTAAGTTCTAATAGCATATTTCAAGTGCAAATTATTCCAAGCGGCTTTTAAGAAAGTCTGAAGATTACAAAAACATTCTGAAGTGCTTCTCGCAAGGAAGTAAGTAGATTCAGATAGGTTTCAATAGATTTAGAGACTAATTTTTCTAATTTTGTTTTAAAATAAACTATATTAATAATAAAATGAAATTCAATAATAGGTATTTACTATACAAGCGGATAAAATGAACGTTTAACGAGCGATATGTTTAAGAGCGTTAATATCGCGAGTTAAACGTTCATTGTATCCGCGAGTGTATTACATTTTATTCAATTTTGCCATATATAAACTGACGTTTAGCGGAGTAAATCCAATTTTGAAGAGAAAATTTGACTGATGACTACTTCAGTGCCGCAACCTTAACAACGACGAGAACAATTTTAAACATATAAAACTTCACTTTATACGACATAATTGTATAGGCAGCGTATTAAAACATTTTAATCCGCTACCTAAATAAACAAAATAAACAATGACTTTATAGGTCCGATTTGACGTCAATAAACATCAGTTTATATGGCAAAATTGAATAAAAATTAATTAAAAGATATTTTTCATATAAACACATTACACTATATTTTAAAACACCTTCCATAGTTAGATGAATACGTTATATCGTGAATATTATAAAGTTTTATAGATCAACGTTTGAAATTCACACTAAACGACTCAGTTCGTGCAGTTACTGTCATTTTTTGTGGCACAATTAATAGGTGATTAACATGTAATTGCATAATTTATCGTTCAATTATTAATTGTGTTTTATGGTCGTGTAATAGCGTTACAATCGATTTATAACGAACTGTTTTACAACCAACAACATTATATTGTTGTTTTGAATATTATTGCTGATTATTATTGCTGATAATTTTATCTCATATTGCAACAAATTGAAATTTGAAATCACAATGCAGGTCGTTAGTGAAACCCATTTCTTGCCTTTTCAATTTTCCGTCAATGTTTCGCCCTGTAAGTTTTCGTAATTCAGCATCGAGTTTCCTTGTCTGTTTGCTTCTGGGCATTCCGAACAAATAAATGCAGAATTATACAGAATATTCCTTACTTGTTCAAGGTTGGGTTATTGATTAATTTTTCAGAAAAAAATATAGGTTTATATATATATTGATTGAATAATGAAGGTTCGGTTAATTATCCGCCAGCGGAATGTGTGCGTTAGTATGCATTTATCTAAGAGGATTAGAGGAATTAATAATTGCACTTTGACGTAGCCGAAACGAACGATGGGTTCATTTACATCAGATGGACATTAATCATGGGAAATATCAGCGCGAGGCGCGATTTCCTTGAGGTTTTATTTACGGGTTACCGAAAATTACGTACGAAGTGTGCGCAACTTACTTACGGCCGCATGACTTGTCTTTGTGATTCCAAAAAGGACGATTCAGTTAGGAGATTACGTCTTGAACTTCGTCACGGACGACCCAAAACTCAAAACTTCCAAACAATTCTTCTGTGTAGCGTCGGACCTCTCCTTTTTCGTCTCCGTTACGTTTCTCACGTCTCTTCTCTTCTGTATCTCGACGTCTCTCGCCTCCGTAAATGAGGCTAGCAGGTTATCCGTACCATTAGTCAGTTGGAGAATTACAGAACCGGTCTTTCACATTCATATCTTCGAGCCCGAGGGGATTTTTATCCACCAACGCTCCAACTTGGAGAAACACTTTCGATTTCTGTATGTGTGTGCGTGTGGCTTACTTGAATATCCGAAGATTCTCATAGACCGGTCGAGGGGAGAGGATCGCGACGCTTCTTTATGGGAAATGTTGAAATATTCCATTAGTCCGAAGTCGGCCCAGATTTGATGAAGGTTCTAAAGGAGATCATGGAATAATAAATTGTAATGATCTTTTTCTTCTCAAAAGTTAGGTTAGGTTGACTTTACCAGAAAAGGACTTTGAAGAGCTAGAATTTTCACCCAAAAACAATGAGTCTTACTGGTCTTGAGGTTGGGTTAGGTTAATCTTCCTTAAGTTACGTTGAAATTACCGAAAATCACGTTGAAATAAAATTTGGTGAGTTAAAAATCACCACTTCTACATGAGAACACTAACATATTGGAATTTTTGACCCAAATCAGTGTCATAATGTTCTTTTCCTTTTTGAGGTTAGGTTATGTTAGTTTTGCTTACGTTGAGTTGAGACTTGATGTTGTAATGAATATTGGTGACGTAAAAATGGCCTCTTTTAAATCAGAACATTAAAGAGCTGCAATTTTCAGCCCAAAACAGTGAGTCTTACTGGTCTTGAGGTTGGGTTAGGTTAATCTTCCTTAAGTTACGTTGAAATTACCGAAAATCACGTTGAAATAAAATTTGGTGAGTTAAAAATCACCACTTCTACATGAGAACACTAACATATTGGAATTTTTGACCCAAATCAGTGAGCCATAATGGTCTTTTCCTTTTTGAGGTTAGGTTAGGTTAGTTTTGTTTAGGTTAAGTTGAGACTTGATGTTGTAACGAAATTTGGTGAAGTAAAAATGGCCACTTTTAAATCAGAACCTTAAAGAGCTAGAATTTTCACCCCAATGCAATGAGTCAGACTGGTCTTGAGGTTGGGTTACGTTAGTCTTCCTTAATTTACGTTGAGATTACCGAGAATGACGTTAAAATAAAATTTGGTGAAGTAAAAATCACAACTTCTACATGAGAACACTAACATATTGGATTTTTTGACCCAAAATAGTGAGCCATAATGGTCGTTTCCTTTTTGAGGTTAGGTTAGGTTAGTTTTGCTTAGGTTAGGTTGAGACTTGATGTTGTAATGAAATTTGGTGATGTAAAAATGGCCACTTTTAAATCAGAACATTAAAGAGCTAGAATTTTCACCCCAAAACATTGAGTCTTACTGGTCTTGACGTTGGCTTACGTTAATCTTCCTTAAGTTACGTTGAGGTTACCGAGAATGACGTTGAAATAAAATTTGGTGAAGTAAAAATCACCACTTCTACATGAAAATAGGTACTAACATATTGGAATTTTTGACCCAAATCAGTGAGCCATAATGGTCTTTTTCTTTTTGAGGTTAGGTTATATTAGTTTTGCTTAGGTTAGGTTGAGACTTGATGTTGTAATGAAATTTGGTGAAGTAAAAATAGCCAGTTTTAAATCAGAACATTAAAGAGCTGCAATTTTCAGCCCAAATCAGTGAGTCTTACTGGTCTTGAGGTTGGGTTGCGTTTATCTTCCTTAAGTTACGTTGAGATTACTGAGAACGACGTTGAAATAAAATTTTGTGAAGTAAAAATCACCACTTCTACATGAGAACACTAACATATTGGAATTTTTGACCCAAAACAGTGAGCCATAATGGTTTTTTCCTTTTTGGGGTTGGGTTATGTTAGTGTTGCTTAGGTTAGGTTGAGACTTGAATGTTGTAATGAAATTTGGTGATGTAAAAATGGCCACTTTTAAATCAGAACATAAAAGAGCTAGAATTTTCACCCCAAAACAGTGAGTCTTACTGGTCTTGACGTTGGCTTACGTTAATCTTCCTTATGTTACGTTGAGATTACTGAGAACGACGTTGAAATGAAATTTGGTGAAGTAAAAATCACCACTTCTACATGAGAACACTAACATGTTGGAATTTTTGACCCAAATTAGTGAGCCATAATGGTCTATTCCTTTTTGAGGTTAGGTTATGTTATTTTGGCCTACTTTGGGTTCAGGTTGGATGTTGTAATAAGATTTGGTGAAGTAAAAATGGCCACTTTTAAATCAGAACATTAAAGAGCTAGAATTTTCAGTCCAAAGCAGTGATTCTTACTGGTCTTGAGGTTGGGTTACGTTAATCTTCCTTAAGTTACGTTGAGATTACCGAGAACGACATTGAAATAGAATTTGGTGAAGTAAAAATCATCACTTCTACATCAGAACACTAACATGTTAGAATTTTTGACCCAAAAAAGTGAGCCATAATGGTGTTTTCCTTTTTAAGGTTAGGTTAGGTTAGTTTTGCTAAGGTTGGGTTGAGACTGGATGTTGTAATGAAATTTGGTGAAGTAAAAATGGCTACTTCTAAATTAGCACATTAAAGAGCTAGAATTTTCACCCCAAAACATTGAGTCATACTGGTCTTGAGGTTGGGTTACGCAAATCTTCCTTAAGTTACTTTGAGATTACCGAGAATGACGTTGAAATAAAATTTGGTGAAGTAAAAATCACCACTTCTACATGAGAACACTAACATATTGGAATTTTTGACCCAAATCAGTGTCATAATGTTCTTTTCTTTTTAAGGTTAGGTAATGTTAGTTTTGCTTACGTTGAGTTGAGACTTGATGTTGTAATGAAATTTGGTGACGTAAAAATGGCCTCTTTTAAATCAGAACATTAAAGAGCTGCAATTTTCAGCCCAAAACAGTGAGTTTTACTGGTCTTGAGGTTGGGTTAGGTTAATCTTCCTTAAGTTACGTTGAAATTACCGAAAATCACGTTGAAATAAAATTTGGTGAAGTAAAAATCACCACTTCTACATGAGAACACTAACATGTTGGAATTTTTGACCCAAATTAGTGAGCCATATTGGTCTATTCCTTTTTGAGGTTAGGTTATGTTATTTTGGCTTACTTTGGGTTCAGGTTGGATGTTGTAATGAAATTTGGTGATGTAAAAATGGCCACTTTTAAATCAGAACATTAAAGAGCTAGAATTTTCACCCCAAAACATTGAGTCTTACTGGTCTTGACGTTGGCTTACGTTAATCTTCCTTAAGTTACGTTGAGGTTACCGAGAATGACGTTGAAATAAAATTTGGTGAAGTAAAAATCACCACTTCTACATGAAAATAGGTACTAACATATTGGAATTTTTGACCCAAATCAGTGAGCCATAATGGTCTTTTCCTTTTTGAGGTTAGGTTATGTTAGTTTTGCTTAGGTTGGGTTGAGACTGGATGTTGTAATGAAATTTGGTGAAGTAAAAATGGCTACTTTTAAATCAGAACATTAAAGAGCTTTAATTTTCACCCAAAAACAGTGAGTCATGCTGGTCTTGAGGTTGGGTTACGTTAATCTTCCTTAAGTTCCTTTGAGATTACCGAGAATGACGTTGAAATAAAATTTGGTGAAGTAAAAATCACCACTTCTACATGAGAACACTAACATATTGGAATTTTTGACCCAAAACAGTGAGCCATAATGGTGTTTTCCTTTTTAAGGTTAGGTTTGGTTAGTTTTGCTTAGGTTGGGTTGAGACTTGATATTGTAATGAAATTTGGTGAAGTAAAAATGGCCACTTTTAAATCAGAACATTAAAGAGCTAGAATTTTCACCCCAAAACAGTGAGTCATGCTGGTCTTGAGGTTGGGTTACGTTAGTCTTCCTTAAGTTACTTTGAGATTACCGAGAATGACGTTGAAATAAAATTTGGTGAAGTAAAAATCACCACTTCTACATGAGAACACTAACATATTGGAATTTTTGACCCAAAACTGTGAGCCATAATGGTTCTTTCCTTTTTGAGGTTAGGTTTGGTTAGTTTTGCCTAGGTTGGATTGAGACTTGATGTTGTAATGAAATTTGGTGAAGTAAAAATTGCCACTTTTAAATCAGAACATTAAAGAGCTAGAATTTTCAGTCCAAAACAGTGAGTCTAACTGGTCTTGAGGTTGCGTTACGTTAACCTTCCTTAAGTTACGTTGAGATTACCGAGAACGACATTGAAATAGAATTTGGTGAAGTAAAAATCATCACTTCTACATCAGAACACTAACATGTTAGAATTTTTGACCCAAAAAAGTGAGCCATAATGTTGTTTTCCATTTTGAGGTTAGGTTATGTTAGTATTGCTTAGGTTGGGTTGAGATTGGATGTTGTAATGAAATTTGGTGAAGTAAAAATGGCCACTATTAAATAAGAACATTAGAGAGCTAGAATTTTCACCCCAAAATAGTGTCATACTGGTCTTTAGGTTGGGTTACATTAATCTTCCTTAAGTTACGTTGAGATTACCGAGATGACGTTGAAATAAAATTTGGTGAAGTAAAAATCACCACCTCTACATGAGAATACTAACATATTGGAATTTTTGACCCAAATCAGTGAGCCATAATGGTTTTTTTCTTTTTTGAGGTTAGGTTTGGTTAGTTTTGCTTAGGTTGGATTGAGAATTGATGTTGTAATGAAATTTGGTGAAGTAAAAATGGCCACTTTTAAATCACAACATTAAAGAGCTAGAATTTTCACCCGAAAACAATAAGTCTTACTGGTCTTGAGGTTGGGTTACGCAAATCTTCCTTAAGTTACTTTGAGATTACCGAGAATGACGTTGAAATAAAATTTGGTGAAGTAAAAATCACCACTTCTACATGAGAACACTAACATATTGGAATTTTTGACCCAAAACAGTGAGCCATAATGGTTTTTTCCTTTTTGGGGTTGGGTTATGTTAGTGTTGCTTAGGTTAGGTTGAGACTTGAATGTTGTAATGAAATTTGGTGATGTAAAAATGGCCACTTTTAAATCAGAACATAAAAGAGCTAGAATTTTCACCCCAAAACAGTGAGTCTTACTGGTCTTGACGTTGGCTTACGTTAATCTTCCTTATGTTACGTTGAGATTACTGAGAACGACGTTGAAATGAAATTTGGTGAAGTAAAAATCACCACTTCTACATGAGAACACTAACATGTTGGAATTTTTGACCCAAATTAGTGAGCCATAATGGTCTATTCCTTTTTGAGGTTAGGTTATGTTATTTTGGCCTACTTTGGGTTCAGGTTGGATGTTGTAATAAGATTTGGTGAAGTAAAAATGGCCACTTTTAAATCAGAACATTAAAGAGCTAGAATTTTCAGTCCAAAGCAGTGATTCTTACTGGTCTTGAGGTTGGGTTACGTTAATCTTCCTTAAGTTACGTTGAGATTACCGAGAACGACATTGAAATAGAATTTGGTGAAGTAAAAATCATCACTTCTACATCAGAACACTAACATGTTAGAATTTTTGACCCAAAAAAGTGAGCCATAATGGTGTTTTCCTTTTTAAGGTTAGGTTAGGTTAGTTTTGCTAAGGTTGGGTTGAGACTGGATGTTGTAATGAAATTTGGTGAAGTAAAAATGGCTACTTCTAAATTAGCACATTAAAGAGCTAGAATTTTCACCCCAAAACATTGAGTCATACTGGTCTTGAGGTTGGGTTACGCAAATCTTCCTTAAGTTACTTTGAGATTACCGAGAATGACGTTGAAATAAAATTTGGTGAAGTAAAAATCACCACTTCTACATGAGAACACTAACATATTGGAATTTTTGACCCAAATCAGTGTCATAATGTTCTTTTCTTTTTAAGGTTAGGTAATGTTAGTTTTGCTTACGTTGAGTTGAGACTTGATGTTGTAATGAAATTTGGTGACGTAAAAATGGCCTCTTTTAAATCAGAACATTAAAGAGCTGCAATTTTCAGCCCAAAACAGTGAGTTTTACTGGTCTTGAGGTTGGGTTAGGTTAATCTTCCTTAAGTTACGTTGAAATTACCGAAAATCACGTTGAAATAAAATTTGGTGAAGTAAAAATCACCACTTCTACATGAGAACACTAACATGTTGGAATTTTTGACCCAAATTAGTGAGCCATATTGGTCTATTCCTTTTTGAGGTTAGGTTATGTTATTTTGGCTTACTTTGGGTTCAGGTTGGATGTTGTAATGAAATTTGGTGATGTAAAAATGGCCACTTTTAAATCAGAACATTAAAGAGCTAGAATTTTCACCCCAAAACATTGAGTCTTACTGGTCTTGACGTTGGCTTACGTTAATCTTCCTTAAGTTACGTTGAGGTTACCGAGAATGACGTTGAAATAAAATTTGGTGAAGTAAAAATCACCACTTCTACATGAAAATAGGTACTAACATATTGGAATTTTTGACCCAAATCAGTGAGCCATAATGGTCTTTTCCTTTTTGAGGTTAGGTTATGTTAGTTTTGCTTAGGTTGGGTTGAGACTGGATGTTGTAATGAAATTTGGTGAAGTAAAAATGGCTACTTTTAAATCAGAACATTAAAGAGCTTTAATTTTCACCCAAAAACAGTGAGTCATGCTGGTCTTGAGGTTGGGTTACGTTAATCTTCCTTAAGTTCCTTTGAGATTACCGAGAATGACGTTGAAATAAAATTTGGTGAAGTAAAAATCACCACTTCTACATGAGAACACTAACATATTGGAATTTTTGACCCAAAACAGTGAGCCATAATGGTGTTTTCCTTTTTAAGGTTAGGTTTGGTTAGTTTTGCTTAGGTTGGGTTGAGACTTGATATTGTAATGAAATTTGGTGAAGTAAAAATGGCCACTTTTAAATCAGAACATTAAAGAGCTAGAATTTTCACCCCAAAACAGTGAGTCATGCTGGTCTTGAGGTTGGGTTACGTTAGTCTTCCTTAAGTTACTTTGAGATTACCGAGAATGACGTTGAAATAAAATTTGGTGAAGTAAAAATCACCACTTCTACATGAGAACACTAACATATTGGAATTTTTGACCCAAAACTGTGAGCCATAATGGTTCTTTCCTTTTTGAGGTTAGGTTTGGTTAGTTTTGCCTAGGTTGGATTGAGACTTGATGTTGTAATGAAATTTGGTGAAGTAAAAATTGCCACTTTTAAATCAGAACATTAAAGAGCTAGAATTTTCAGTCCAAAACAGTGAGTCTAACTGGTCTTGAGGTTGCGTTACGTTAACCTTCCTTAAGTTACGTTGAGATTACCGAGAACGACATTGAAATAGAATTTGGTGAAGTAAAAATCATCACTTCTACATCAGAACACTAACATGTTAGAATTTTTGACCCAAAAAAGTGAGCCATAATGTTGTTTTCCATTTTGAGGTTAGGTTATGTTAGTATTGCTTAGGTTGGGTTGAGATTGGATGTTGTAATGAAATTTGGTGAAGTAAAAATGGCCACTATTAAATAAGAACATTAGAGAGCTAGAATTTTCACCCCAAAATAGTGTCATACTGGTCTTTAGGTTGGGTTACATTAATCTTCCTTAAGTTACGTTGAGATTACCGAGATGACGTTGAAATAAAATTTGGTGAAGTAAAAATCACCACCTCTACATGAGAATACTAACATATTGGAATTTTTGACCCAAATCAGTGAGCCATAATGGTTTTTTTCTTTTTTGAGGTTAGGTTTGGTTAGTTTTGCTTAGGTTGGATTGAGAATTGATGTTGTAATGAAATTTGGTGAAGTAAAAATGGCCACTTTTAAATCACAACATTAAAGAGCTAGAATTTTCACCCGAAAACAATAAGTCTTACTGGTCTTGAGGTTGGGTTACGCAAATCTTCCTTAAGTTACTTTGAGATTACCGAGAATGACGTTGAAATAAAATTTGGTGAAGTAAAAATCACCACTTCTACATGAGAACACTAACATATTGGAATTTTTGACCCAAAACAGTGAGCCATAATGGTTTTTTCCTTTTTGGGGTTGGGTTATGTTAGTGTTGCTTAGGTTAGGTTGAGACTTGAATGTTGTAATGAAATTTGGTGATGTAAAAATGGCCACTTTTAAATCAGAACATAAAAGAGCTAGAATTTTCACCCCAAAACAGTGAGTCTTACTGGTCTTGACGTTGGCTTACGTTAATCTTCCTTATGTTACGTTGAGATTACTGAGAACGACGTTGAAATGAAATTTGGTGAAGTAAAAATCACCACTTCTACATGAGAACACTAACATGTTGGAATTTTTGACCCAAATTAGTGAGCCATAATGGTCTATTCCTTTTTGAGGTTAGGTTATGTTATTTTGGCCTACTTTGGGTTCAGGTTGGATGTTGTAATAAGATTTGGTGAAGTAAAAATGGCCACTTTTAAATCAGAACATTAAAGAGCTAGAATTTTCAGTCCAAAGCAGTGATTCTTACTGGTCTTGAGGTTGGGTTACGTTAATCTTCCTTAAGTTACGTTGAGATTACCGAGAACGACATTGAAATAGAATTTGGTGAAGTAAAAATCATCACTTCTACATCAGAACACTAACATGTTAGAATTTTTGACCCAAAAAAGTGAGCCATAATGGTGTTTTCCTTTTTAAGGTTAGGTTAGGTTAGTTTTGCTAAGGTTGGGTTGAGACTGGATGTTGTAATGAAATTTGGTGAAGTAAAAATGGCTACTTCTAAATTAGCACATTAAAGAGCTAGAATTTTCACCCCAAAACATTGAGTCATACTGGTCTTGAGGTTGGGTTACGCAAATCTTCCTTAAGTTACTTTGAGATTACCGAGAATGACGTTGAAATAAAATTTGGTGAAGTAAAAATCACCACTTCTACATGAGAACACTAACATATTGGAATTTTTGACCCAAATCAGTGTCATAATGTTCTTTTCTTTTTAAGGTTAGGTAATGTTAGTTTTGCTTACGTTGAGTTGAGACTTGATGTTGTAATGAAATTTGGTGACGTAAAAATGGCCTCTTTTAAATCAGAACATTAAAGAGCTGCAATTTTCAGCCCAAAACAGTGAGTTTTACTGGTCTTGAGGTTGGGTTAGGTTAATCTTCCTTAAGTTACGTTGAAATTACCGAAAATCACGTTGAAATAAAATTTGGTGAAGTAAAAATCACCACTTCTACATGAGAACACTAACATGTTGGAATTTTTGACCCAAATTAGTGAGCCATATTGGTCTATTCCTTTTTGAGGTTAGGTTATGTTATTTTGGCTTACTTTGGGTTCAGGTTGGATGTTGTAATGAAATTTGGTGATGTAAAAATGGCCACTTTTAAATCAGAACATTAAAGAGCTAGAATTTTCACCCCAAAACATTGAGTCTTACTGGTCTTGACGTTGGCTTACGTTAATCTTCCTTAAGTTACGTTGAGGTTACCGAGAATGACGTTGAAATAAAATTTGGTGAAGTAAAAATCACCACTTCTACATGAAAATAGGTACTAACATATTGGAATTTTTGACCCAAATCAGTGAGCCATAATGGTCTTTTCCTTTTTGAGGTTAGGTTATGTTAGTTTTGCTTAGGTTGGGTTGAGACTGGATGTTGTAATGAAATTTGGTGAAGTAAAAATGGCTACTTTTAAATCAGAACATTAAAGAGCTTTAATTTTCACCCAAAAACAGTGAGTCATGCTGGTCTTGAGGTTGGGTTACGTTAATCTTCCTTAAGTTCCTTTGAGATTACCGAGAATGACGTTGAAATAAAATTTGGTGAAGTAAAAATCACCACTTCTACATGAGAACACTAACATATTGGAATTTTTGACCCAAAACAGTGAGCCATAATGGTGTTTTCCTTTTTAAGGTTAGGTTTGGTTAGTTTTGCTTAGGTTGGGTTGAGACTTGATATTGTAATGAAATTTGGTGAAGTAAAAATGGCCACTTTTAAATCAGAACATTAAAGAGCTAGAATTTTCACCCCAAAACAGTGAGTCATGCTGGTCTTGAGGTTGGGTTACGTTAGTCTTCCTTAAGTTACTTTGAGATTACCGAGAATGACGTTGAAATAAAATTTGGTGAAGTAAAAATCACCACTTCTACATGAGAACACTAACATATTGGAATTTTTGACCCAAAACTGTGAGCCATAATGGTTCTTTCCTTTTTGAGGTTAGGTTTGGTTAGTTTTGCCTAGGTTGGATTGAGACTTGATGTTGTAATGAAATTTGGTGAAGTAAAAATTGCCACTTTTAAATCAGAACATTAAAGAGCTAGAATTTTCAGTCCAAAACAGTGAGTCTAACTGGTCTTGAGGTTGCGTTACGTTAACCTTCCTTAAGTTACGTTGAGATTACCGAGAACGACATTGAAATAGAATTTGGTGAAGTAAAAATCATCACTTCTACATCAGAACACTAACATGTTAGAATTTTTGACCCAAAAAAGTGAGCCATAATGTTGTTTTCCATTTTGAGGTTAGGTTATGTTAGTATTGCTTAGGTTGGGTTGAGATTGGATGTTGTAATGAAATTTGGTGAAGTAAAAATGGCCACTATTAAATAAGAACATTAGAGAGCTAGAATTTTCACCCCAAAATAGTGTCATACTGGTCTTTAGGTTGGGTTACATTAATCTTCCTTAAGTTACGTTGAGATTACCGAGATGACGTTGAAATAAAATTTGGTGAAGTAAAAATCACCACCTCTACATGAGAATACTAACATATTGGAATTTTTGACCCAAATCAGTGAGCCATAATGGTTTTTTTCTTTTTTGAGGTTAGGTTTGGTTAGTTTTGCTTAGGTTGGATTGAGAATTGATGTTGTAATGAAATTTGGTGAAGTAAAAATGGCCACTTTTAAATCACAACATTAAAGAGCTAGAATTTTCACCCGAAAACAATAAGTCTTACTGGTCTTGAGGTTGGGTTACGCAAATCTTCCTTAAGTTACTTTGAGATTACCGAGAATGACGTTGAAATAAAATTTGGTGAAGTAAAAATCACCACTTCTACATGAGAACACTAACATATTGGAATTTTTGACCCAAATCAGTGTCATAATGTTCTTTTCCTTTTTGAGGTTAGGTTATGTTAGTTTTGCTTACGTTGAGTTGAGACTTGATGTTGTAATGAAATTTGGTGACGTAAAAATGGCCTCTTTTAAATCAGAACATTAAAGAGCTGCAATTTTCAGCCCAAAACAGTGAGTCTTACTGGTCTTGAGGTTGGGTTAGGTTAATCCTCCTTAAATTACGTTGAAATTACCGAAAATCACGTTGAAATAAAATTTGGTGAATTAAAAATCACCACTTTTACATGAGAACACTAACATATTGGAATTTCTGACCCAAAACAGTGAGCCATAATGGTGTTTTCCTTTTTAAGGTTAGGTTAGGTTAGTTTTGCTAAGGTTGGGTTGAGACTGGATGTTGTAATGAAATTTGGTGAAGTAAAAATGGCCACTTTTAAATCAGAACATTAAAGAGCTAGAATTTTCAGTCCAAAGCAGTGATTCTTACTGGTCTTGAGGTTGGGTTACGTTAATCTTCCTTAAGTTACGTTGAGATTACCGAGAACGACATTGAAATAGAATTTGGTGAAGTAAAAATCATCACTTCTACATCGGAACACTAACATGTTAGAATTTTTGACCCAAAAAAGTGAGCCATAATGGTGTTTTCCATTTTGAGGTTAGGTTATGTTAGTATTGCTTAGGTTGGGTTGAGATTGGACGTTGTAATGAAATTTGGTGAAGTAAAAATGGCCACTATTAAATCAGAACATTAGAGAGCTAGAATTTTCACCCCAAAATAGTGAGTCATACTGGTCTTTAGGTTGGGTTACATTAATCTTCATTAAGTTAGGTTGAGATTATTGAGAATGACGTTGAAATAAAATTTGGTGAAGTAAAAATCACCACTTCTACATGAGAACATTAACATATTGGATTTTTTGACACAAATCAGTGAGCCATAATGGTCTTTTCCATTTTGAGGTTAGGTTGAGAGTACTGAGATAGGATGTTGGAACGTATGTGACCAAGTAAGATTTCCACTCTCCGACATTTTTAAAGATATGCTCCAAATCGCAGCCTAAGAGTTCTCGAAACCTAACTTTGTGGAAGCGATATATAAAATAATAGGGAAAGGCAAGACGTCTGACGAATAGGAAAGTGGAAAACCACCTTGGTAAAAACTCGAAAACATCCAAAACACTCTTTCCAGTGTCGAGATAATCACCTTCATTACTAAGGTAAATGGAATATAACAAAAACATTTCTTTGTCCAAAAATGAAGAAGTTACTAAAATCAAAGTAATTTCGAAGATTTTCAATTCTCATAAGAAAAATCAAGAATGATCATTCACAAAACGCCTAACCACAGAATAATCGATTTGACACCTTAACGTGAATTCGAAAACTCTTCTACGTTCATCTACGTAGGCGACAGCCGCACAGACTTTTTCGACTCCTAATGACCACTTTGCATTGCCAATTAGCAAGTTAATCATTTTATTACAAGACTAGGTATTTACAAGCCGTCCGGACTGTTCAGACGTACGGCCTTGTGATTGTTTTCTGGTTTCCTCGTACGCGATCCTTCCTGACTTCATACTCGAGATGTTTGTCGTTCGCATCGGCATTCGTTTATCTTCCAGCGTCTCGGGACGAGAGACTTTGAAATTTTACACTTTTCGGAAGGTTTAAGGCGAAATGGGGTAGCGGCAACAGCGCCTCGCTGCAAAGTTTTCGGGAAAATGGTTCCTGCGCAGTAGCAGATGTGTAACGGTTGATTACTGCGCATGCACCACTTCCTTATCTTGCTTCTTAGTCGATCCACAAACCAATATTGAACAACCACTTCTTATTAATTCCGCCTCGCATTACTCCTAAATATTACTGGAAAGTGTGCTTCACTCGTAATACTTTCATCTTTCTACAAGACATGTTGATTACTTTGCGGCGACGACGGAACATCTCGACGCGTAGATAAATCATAATAGGTATCAATCTTGTACGTTGCATTTCTGGCACTAAACGTCATTATGTAACGGTACGTGTTAAAATACGATTTTATCATTGTTACGTAAGGTGAAGAGTGTACGTGTGTGCTTATGCATACGAGCGTGCCTAGTCCTTTGAGTAATTAAGCCTGTCTCCGTTCAGTGCATAATACCGAATATTGATTCCACGCCCATACGAATATAGACCCGGAGAAAACGGAATTGTTCATCTGTAGTGAGGTGTGCGGGATTATTGTAACCCGCACAACGGTAATTATTGCCCGTGCCCATTTTCCTTGCCCTCTAGTCCTTTAATACCATTTTCCTTGCCCCCTTGCCTGAAAATACCTGTACAATAAAACCACGTTTTCGGTCATCGCGTCGAAACTCACTGTCTCGTTATCATTTTACCAGCTACCTGTGGGTCGCTACCTGTAAGGTGTTATTCGCCCAGTTTGCCTGTATCATAAAACGACCTTACGTTTGCGTATGCAGGTAAACTATTATTTTGTCGCCCAATTTGCATCCGCCCCGCCCTTTTTCGAAGGTGTCGAGTTGCCTCACCTCTACCTGAGGCCTTTAAGCCGATTAAGTTCGAATTGCCTCACCACCCCACCGTCAGGATTATTTTATTAGTTACATTAGCCCTCTTGCCCTTTAACGGCATTTTCCTTGCCCTCTTGCCCTTTAATATTCTCGTGATAGAGATGGGATTTTCCGTAATTTGCGTATTCTTTTGCCGTTACCCATTCCTAATTGAACCACCTGCCAAGATACCTGGAACTGGTAGACGTTAAAAGAGAAAAGGTAGACGGATTAAAAAGGGGTCCGTGGGGCAACTCACACGCGGCCATGTTTTTGTACTGATTTGTGTTAAGTTTGAATGAAGTGCCAAAAACGTACCTTTTTAAAATTAACTCTGAACCTTATCGGATGAGGTATCGTTTTAAAGCGCTCAAATAGCCGATTTTTATGAACATGTTTTTTATTAAAACGTTTGTTTGCTCTAGTTTTTACGTTATTTAAGGTTTTAATGTACATTTATCCGATCGGATTCCTTTGCTACCTGTTTTAGGGTTCGTGCACCATCCCTTTCTTATCGTAATCCGACAAGCCAGTAATGGGTTTCGGTGCAGTGTGCTATCTTATGAGAACTGGAACTGGTTAAAATTTTATCCCATGGAAAAATTACACGATTAAATGAGAACTAAATTTTAGCGTCATTTATACTCATGTTGAGTGCAGAGGAAGTTCCTTTTAGTTTAATAAGTGCGTTAAAAAATTTTGAAATTTATAAACAACTTCTACATTTACCAAATATTTTGATGTAAAATTCGAGACTTTTCGAGAAAGAACCAAAATCGTGTCTCGTTTTAGTAAATTCGTCAAACATTTAAATCGAACGAAATTACTCGTGTGCCTTACGTAACGTCGCTAACATTTTCTATTTACTTATTTAAGCATATTTTTAGTGCTTATTTTATGTGTGTGTGCACGCTGCACCTCTCGAACCGTCAATTTTTCCCGGTCATAAAACGGCGATTAATTCACGAAATATATATAATTCTTGTTCAATTTCGCGAACTCTCTCGCATTAACATAAAAAACAGATAAACTCTTCGGCGTTCACGGCTATTTTCGTATCGGCCTTGGGTTTCGCGGGCTTCGTCTCTTCTCTCTTCGATTCCACCCAATCGGCTCTCGGCTCGTTTATTAAAATTTTACACGAAAATCATGCAAATCCGGCGCGACGCACATTAATATTACATTTTTCGAAAATAAAATTTCCGCGATTTCATCAATGATACCGGAGACGTACCCACTCATTGCAATTTTTTGAATAATACTAGTACATACCTAATAAAACGATGATTTGTTTACGTACGTCTTTACATATTTGCGAATGTGCGTATTAATTTCTTGTCGTATTGCGAAATTAATTATAAACCTCCATCTTACATTTTTTTTACATACATATGCGAATCTAACGAAAAAACTTTGGATTCACAAATTTCGTCTCAAAAATTCAAAATTGCATCCAACATTCCCTCTTTTTATTTATTGTAACGTCTATTTCTAATTTATTTACACACTACTTAATTTATCTTAGACTATTACTGAACTAATTTATATAATACACTTAACCATTTCCTAACTAATTATTTCGCTTGTTCGTTTTTCACTTGCGGCTTCACGTCTAATCTAATCTCTCCGACCGCAAGCCCGCTTATATACACCTCAATTGTATTCGCGATAGTTCCAGGTCATTACTTTCTTAAATAATAAGATGTTGGCGGCAGGCTCGAGACGGTTTTTATCGCTCAATCAGCGTAGCGGCGTTCTTTTGAGGTAAGCCGCCGTCCGATAAGAGTAAACACATTTCGCGCTGCTGTTTACATTTCGCGTTACATTGTTTACAAATTTGGCCGGACGCAATTTGATCATTCGACCTCCAATGGGTGTCGTACTAATTTTTGCATATTTCGTGGGTTTCGCCAAAGTTAGACCATAGATGGTAGATTTGCGCTGTAATGGTTCATGCGCAGTAGCAGACAAGTAACGGTTCTTGATGTAAATCCGCCATGTTTAGATTTGCGCCAATCAGAACGACAGCTCCTTGGCTGCTACTACGCATGAACCACAGACCATTAATATAACTAGACCCGGTGTTCCCATTAGAAACTGATGTTTGTTTACATGCCAACATAGCCGTTAGGCGCGGTGTAAAGAGTGAAGGAAATATGGCCGCCGTTGACGAATTTTGACAGCGTACAAAATAGCTATCCATAGGCGTATCAATAATAAGGGGCAAAGAGGAAACAAAATTAAGAAAATAATTTATTTATATATTTAGATCCACGGGGAATGAAGCCCTTTACATTCTAGGTAACAAAGGTGCGAAATAAGTGACAAATGAGGTATAGAAGGACATAGATTATCAAAATCATCATGACAGTAATAATGCATACAATAAGTATAGTCCAAGACCCATCTGTCAGAAATTTGCTTTAGATTGACGTAAGAGGTAACCGCAATGTTTTTACATGAATACCTCGGGAATAATGTCTAGAATAAGGATTGACTTATACTCCAAAGCGCAGAGGTCGGGAACACTGTTTAAAATGCAACAATTTAAAAAGAAATTAAAAAACGCGTCTTTCCCGACTTGTTTTGATTCTAACTTTTTAAGTAGTGAATTTAGAAGAAAGATGAAGAGAGGAAAAAGTTGCAGAATCGCGTTTTACATAATATGGCGTAGGTTGAATATTCAACAATTTATTAGCGGTTTTGTCAAATAGTAATAAACAAAAAAATATCAGCCCAAAAAAGTGGTTTTTTAATTTACTATTTTAGGCACATTAAAATGTAGTTAGGACTTCTATATCACAGGTACAAAATCTTGAAGTTATAAGAAAAGAGTCCTGTAAATTTTGTTTCGATCGGTTTATTAGATTTTGAACAATAATTTTGCAATCCAGAAAAATCGAAAAATTTAAAAAAATTTTAAAATCTGTTTAATTTTTTTTCCACTATTCGATTTTAATAAAACTGGCTGGGCATATATAAGAGGGAACAAGCTTTCATGTACTTTTGTCAGAATTAAAAAATGTTTATTAGAACGGTCACAGTCATTGTTTAAATTTGGTGTTGTTTTTTTTACTTATAAACAAATAGATTATCTCGGCGAATTTTTTGTTAAATGAAATTCTGAAAACATAGCCGGAAAGTACTCGGAAAGACGCTTCCTTTTATATATAATAAGTTGCTATTTTGTTGATTAGTTTCGAGATATAACTCCTCAAAGTTGATTAGTGTTTAATAACATGGTTAACATTGGTTAATAAAATTACTATTTTTTCTCATATCTTAAGAAATAATTCTTTCTCACAGTAACCAGTATAATATTTTTGTTGAAATTTACATTAAAAAGATTGAAGTTTAAATTCAAAAACATGTCACGCTTCGAATTTTGACAAATTCATAAATTTGACATTTCTATTAAACACAGTTACAGGGTAGAAATTAATTACCTTGTAGTACTTTTAGGTTCAAAAACTTGATGCATCGGTAATGGAACAGCATCTCTCTTTAAATATGTAGCATTGTCGGTTGCACCTATTTTAGACACAAAATCATCTTTATTGAAATGTTTTGAGCAAATACAGGACGATTTTGTTATGATATCATTTTCGCTAAGTCCCAAAACAGAAATCCAAATATTTCTTTTAATTAGATCTACTGGAAACCTAAATTAATAACACTGGTAGAACGCCACTGAGATGATACATAACCTCGAAAAATGTCATTAATAAATCTCTTTATATACCTATGAAAAGACAATCCGGAGGCTTTCCCTGCATCGCTATAAACGTTGCATACCTTGCACCTATTCACCATTGTTAAATGTTTTATATTTTTATCAAAATACACACACAAACCGCGTACACATCGAATCCTATCACGTGAAAGACTAGGACGCGATGTTGCCACTCATAACAAAAGTCTATATTATTTTAGATCTACCTACAACTGACCAACCGCAGGCGAAGAGGCTGGATGTATACGCAAATCGTAAGCGAGAATTCGTCATCTGCATTCATGCAACAGCGCAAAAAAACGCTTAGAATGTGCTAAGATCTTGGCAATACATTATTTTGTAATCAAACGGGTCTAGTGATATTAATGGTCTGTGGCATGAACCATTTCCGTGCAAATGTCGCATCTCCGTTGTCTCGTCGATACTATTTCGGTATTGGGGACTCTCGTCTCGATCTCGTTTGCCAAAACGAGACTAGACCGAGATTGGCCATGAAGTTCCACTTAGTATCGTTAATGTATTAGCATGGAGAATTGTCGTCTTTTTAAATAAGTTTTAGTACATATGGCAAGAACAGTTTTATTTGGAAAATTGTGATTTTTCACCAGTTCGTATGAGAACGCGCAAATGTTCCATTTGGGAGCACGCTAAAGGGATAGTTATTGGTGGTTAAATACTCTTATTGTTTAAAATATACCATTTAAAAGGTAAAATGGTTTAAAAAATCTCAGTGGTTGTAATTCTGAATTTCTCGTATGATTCATTTTAGTCGACCACCTTTGCGTCTTAAGAGAAAGGACGTCCTTCACACAACCGCATAATGGCAGTCCGTTAAATCTTTACGAAAAAATAGTTTGTGTGAGTAATCTCGGGATTTACTTAAAAATTATAATCACCCGAGCTGTAACATTAACAACACTTTAAAACATTTCGTTAACTTTTGTCAAAACGTACTTTAAAAATTACAAGAAGAAAGTACTAATCTAATTCCCTTTGTGATTGGAGCTGTCAATCTAATGCCATCGACCAATCAGGAAGTGTCAAGCTTCAATTGACAAACTCACCAGCTATCAACCAAAGAAAACAAACAAAATCAAATAAAACCAATCGATTAAATTCGGAAAATTGCATAAAAAACAAACATACCAGTTATCTCAATTTACTTTTTTTTAAGTACCGTCCTAAATTTGGACGCCCATTTCTTATGAAACCAGTTTTTTATCGATGTACGTATTATTAGACGCCTGGTGTGAGGTGTTTATAGTTTTTTGTCGGCATTCCCAAAATTGATAATTACGATGGTAACATTATTAATTATTTTGAAAAAAAAATAGAATATTACCGTTTTCCGCATTGCAGAGATGTTGCATACTCTCAATTAGAACAAAGTGAACCTTGTTTTTTGTTTGTGGGAAACCTAAAAAAAATGTAAGTAAAAACAACAACAACAACGTAAAAAATCAAGTTTCGGGATTAGATTGATGTCGAGTATTTACATATTGGATACCACAAAAAATTAATTATGTTGGTGTGGGGATTATTAAGAACACCTTTTCTTCCTAGAGTAAAGTGTTAGGTAGCTGTATTAAGTATAGTAGTTAAATTTTTTTCCAATAAATCCACGTGCACGTGTGAATCATTTAAAAATAGTCGTAACGTAATTAAGAGTCATAAAATAACGTAATAAGAGAATTTTTGAAAATGGAATTTGTAGCTCAGCCGGCATTTGAACCCGGGTCCCCCAATTTCGCGTAAGGTATTCTTACCACTAAAAACTACTAAACTACTAAATGCCGGCTGAGCTACAAATTCCATTTTCAAAAATTCTCTTTCATTTGTTACGTATACACCTTTACTACGAATTAAGTTCGATAATATATTTCACAAAATGAAATTGATTAGATCTCCAACACCAAATCACAAACACAATCTTGAAAGGCATTTTGTAAAATCGCCTACAAATTAGTCAACTCATACTGATTTTGTGCTAACTCAAAGTTTGATGCATTTTATTCTTTAGTATATTATGTATGTCGTTCTTTAAATAACTGATACTCGTTTGTACCTGCATTTTGATGAAACTTATACAAATTGTTCTATTGGCTAAAATAAGACAAAAACCTTCTGATTGGATCCCGGAAGTGACTTGGTTTTGGCGCGCCATTCAAATATTTGACATTTCGACAAAACAGTTTTTCTGTAAATGCTTCTCAGGGACAAGTTTACTACAGAAATTTTTTTGACGGCACAAATATATGTAGAATTTTCTCGACTTTTCCATAGTAATATTTATGATTCTCAAAAGAGACCATAAGTGTCAAGACAACTCTATTTTTTCAAAAATTCTTTATTTTCATCACTTTTCGCCCACTCCTCTTCAGATTTGAAGTTTTAATCGGTTCTTTGCAGTTTTTTATTTTGAAATTTGTTATAAAGTTATTATTTATTTTATTGATGTAATATATTAATTACATTTTATTATTTTATGTATTATGATTTATTTACATATTATTACAATTTATATTATATAAAAATGTTACAAAATTCCACTAGCACCACAGCACTAACCATTTAGGGGTTAGGCTGTAACAATAGATATACAAAATAAATAAATGAAAATAGCAGAAAGTTAAGTAGAATATTAATCAAGAAGAAAATTAATTTTTAACTTTATTCAACATATTTTTCCATATTATACACTAAAAGACCAGTAAATTTTGAGACCTTCGGGTATTGCTATTGCCAAGGTTTAGATGAAATTATCGAATTCAACAAAACACAACCTTGGTACTTTATTAAAAAGTAAATGTTAAATGTCAAGCTGATTTCATACCCAAAAATATTTTTTGTTGGTAAACGTACCTAATGCTCCCAAAAACAAAAAATAATATTTTCATTTTTTTTTAAGTTTTCACTGCCTTCTTCACGGTCAATAGGTTTCACTTAACCTGGATTTCTCTTCATTTTCTGAAAACTCCTAGCCCGTCTCTGTCGCGCTTTTCGTTCGTGTCAAATTTGATTTTGTCACAAATTTTTCTACTTTGAAGTCCTTTTGGATGCGAAGGTCCCTTTGGAGTCCAATTTTTTTATAACGTAGCAAGGAATCTAATGAAAACGTCTAATTTAGGAAAAAGTTTGCGGAAAATGTTAAAAATGAGAATTTTAGAAAAATGAAGTTTTTTGCCCCTTGTGGTCTTTTTTGGATAATTTTGGAAATTTTATTGAAAAGGTGAGAAAATTATACATAAACTCGTGTGATCAACATAAACCTTGTGTCTGAAAAAATTTATGCAATAACTGCTTTATAGTATTTTCAAAAATTTGTTTTTTTTATTTATTCTGGCGTATATAGTGCAGATTCTTAAAATTTTTGGTTACCTTGTGAAACATTAATATATGGGTATTTGTATATTTTTATATATTTGTGTATTTCACATTCTAAATTTTCAAAAACCGTTGATATGTCAAACAGTGACAAGTAAAATCGTCCAAAAACACTCTTCATGCCAAAAGGTTATTTGCATTTTTAACACTGTTCTTCTATATCAAAATATCTAAATAGTGATAGTTCCACCATTTGCTCAAAACACAATTTTTAGTATTAATTATAAACTTTAAAGGTTTTTAATTTCATTTTAAAAAATTTTAGCGTTTTTAAGGGGCCGAATCTCTTGCACAGCGCAAAAGGGCTCTTTGGCAGAAACGTAGCTTATTTGGTCTTGAATAAAACACCCAAATCCCCGAAAATTAAGGGACATTTTGATCCAATTTTGACCAAAATGGCATTCTAAACAAGAGAGAAACACCAAGTCTTCCCAACTAATTTATTCAATCAAGCGACCGGTTTCGACTGTCTGGCAGTCATCATCAGGCTCGCACTACATGTTTTTTCAATTTTTTCCGTGTACTTTCAAATTTTTTCGAACAATTTAAATTTCGAAAAATCCATGTAAACGCTATTAAAATTCTTATTTTTATGTGCTTAACATGACGCTTAAGGGCATAGATGGCTTGAATATGTGGAAATAGTCAGTATCTTTAAAAGGCCAGATCTTTCGGAAGAGGCAAAATGACATATTATCGTTTGGCAGAAGGAAAGTCAATATGGCATTGAATAACATGTTCAAAATTCGCCAAATTTAAGCATAGTATTTTAGAGGTATTCAAATTTTAAGTGAAAACTGTTTACGTTAAGAACTTTTCGAGCAATTTGGATTTTAAAAAATGTCACAAATATGAGGGCGAATAATTTGTAACATTGATCTGGGTATATCTTCATTCCTAATTTACCCTCAGAAATACGTTTCCTAAAATATTTGTTATTTTTTTGTATTCATGTAATGTACTGTATCATACTCTTCTATGTATCCTCAATTCAGCTGTAATATTCTGCCTAACTTACTGTCAACAAGTAACTTTTCCCCGGATCATTCATTTCCAATGCTGTTATGCCCATTATTACCAACCAACTCTCTTGAAGCGATATCATTACCTTAATTATCTAAAAGGCATTTTAGAACATCCGCAATAATTCGTACTCATATAGTAATGGGTTAGGTTATATGTATTATAAAGCAGTCCATTACAAACCCGTCGGTTAAATTAAATTTGCCTTCATTTAATCGATATAATCTAGTTATAACTTACACGCGTAAGGTTAGTTGTAGGAACAGCCAATGGCTAGATCTCGCCCTCGACATTTGAATGCTGTACAGTGTGTCGCGGTTAATAAAGGTGATTATTGATATTAAATCGGGGTAACCTTAAAAACGTCAGGTTAAAAAGGACTATCCTTAAAAAAAATTATAATTGTAGTAGTATTAAAATCAATATTTCTGTTTATATTAGTTCAGATAGGTTTTCTCGGGGTTCTTCAGGTATTGCACATGTGTTCGGCAAAAGTTACATCTAAACATACATATGCTTCAACGTAATAATAAAACAAGTTTGAGAGAAGTTGCGACACAATTACAAAAAATCTAATGTACTACTCATTCGCCGTTTTCTCTCATTAATCACTATCATTATAAATAAAACATAAAAGACAATCATTAAGCTAGTCATGATGAGTACACATTACAAATACATGCATAAATTTATGGAGTGAATACATATGTACACGTACATCTTGATTTATTTAATATGTATACCAGCGAATTGAGGCCCTAAGGCTTTATTTTAGAATATATGTGAGTTATTTCTGCACACTTCGACCGTATCGTAATCATCAACGAAAGTATACAGGTAGATGATCTCAGAGGTATCACATCTATGAAATTTCCTTTTAATCGACTCAGTGACTTTTAATTACTTTTGTTTATGACGTGGGAAACTTAATCAACACACTAGCGTAGTAAAAAACGTTTAAATAGGCGCAAACACATGTATATTGTTAGTTTATGGTTGTACGAAAGGAGTGTTAATTGGGGAATTATATAATGTTTTATTTATATGCTATAAGTAATTGAATTTCATGTCACGTCGCGGAAAAGTTGATAAAGCCTTGTGGATCTCTTTTGGAAAATATCAAGCATTAAAAGTGTACATATACAGGGCGTCCTACGTTTTCTTTGCCCAGTCGAACCTGTTGAAAACTTATAAAATGAATTTAAAAATATAGTTTCTCTTACATTGAAACAGTTACTTGACTTAAGTACCTAAATTACTAAAGTACTTAAATTATTTTTCAATAATTACGTTGCACAAGGTATATAACCAAATCACTTCAAAATAAGCACAAAAATTAATAACTAATTATTAATAAGAATAATTAAGAGATCTTAATTTAATAATTCAGAATGTGAGAAAGCGCGGAAAAAAGATATGAATGATTTCTTATCCTTTTTTTCCATCCATCAATCTCAAAATTAACGTCACACCGTCACTCGTAAATATTTCAAATACACTCTCGGACATAAAAGCATCAAAGGCACCAGAGGCAGTTTTTCTGAAAGTCTGTTTTTTTCCAAATTGAAGTTATTAATAGGTATATTGAAGTATAAAGCGTGGGACGTATTCCATCACTCGAAGTAAGGCACTCTCGGTTGTCATCCAAACTTTTGTGATTTGTCACGAAACCATAA
This sequence comes from Cryptocephalus moraei, assembly GCA_946251905.1. Classification (NCBI taxonomy): domain Eukaryota; kingdom Metazoa; phylum Arthropoda; class Insecta; order Coleoptera; family Chrysomelidae; genus Cryptocephalus; species Cryptocephalus moraei. The sequence continues at coordinate 13,871,470 of OX276465.1, read as the reverse complement.
ATCACCGAAGACTTAACGTAACGTCCCACGTTTTCATCTTCGATCTAACTGAGTGTTATTAGTAGGGAAAATTATTCAATGAAAGGAGGACAAAATGTGTAAGTAATTTGAACCAAAAATATTTCAAAATGTGCGGTTCAAACATGCGATTGGTATTACTATAACATTATAAACAGTTCTGGGTTTTAAGAAATATAATCAATCCTGAGGACGTATCATATTTTCGATTAATTAATTTTTTTTTTATAATGATCATTCAATTTTAGGGGATTTAATTGGCACATTTCTAATATCGATATTAAATCTGACCCACTAAGATTTAACGTGTAATTTTTAACAATAGAAATACTATTATTTAAAGGTAATTTATTATCTTATAATTGAGTGATACTAATTGTAAGTACATGAAAGTAAGATTTTAACTGATTCCATACGGAATTCTAATTAATATTTCATGACACATTGCAGCAACGGAACTGGTAGGATCACAAGATAATACAATATTAAACGTTACATCGTAATTATCAACGATAACTATAATACTAATAATGGTAAATAATAGATAATTATACAACACTATAATTACCATTATAAATTTCAGTGTGAAAAATGTCATTATTGAGTCGTGCTGGTGTTTTTAAAAATACTTTCTGAACGTTGTTTATCAAAGTATTCACTTGTGGAGATTGGAATACGTTCTGATTTCAAATGTACAAAAATTTAAAATTTATTAAACTGTAAAATTTCATATCTTTTACCTTGTTTTTAACGTTTTTCTTGACATTTTTGTAAATTTATTTAATGTACTTCTTGCAAAGATTTGAAGAAGTAGGTACTAGAATTGGCTGTCTTCCAACTTTACAGGATTTTAAAAACAATATTTGATGTAACTGTAAAAATCTACCAATTTTCCTCATTTAAGATTGAGTAAAATTTGAGAATAAATAAATTTAATTCAATTTTTTAATGATTTCTATGAAATTTGTTTAAGGAGTCTGCCACGTTGAACAGCCATCTTGAGTTTTGAGCACTAAATTATTTTGATAGATTTGATCAATTAGTAGTTATTCACTTTTAGTGAAACATCCATCAATTTTCCTCAATCGAGGTTGAATAAAATTTGAGAATAAATAAATTTAATCCCATATTTTTAATGATTTCTATGAAATTTGTTTAAGGAGTCTGCCACGTTGAACAGCCATCTTGAGTTTTGAGCACTAAATTATTTTGATACATTTGTTCAATTAGTAGTTATTCACTTTTAGTGAAACATCTATCAATTTTTCTCATTTGAGATTGAATAAAATTTGAGAATAAATAAATTTAATCCCACATTTTTAATGATTTCTATGAAATTTGTTTAAGGAGTCTGCCACGTTGAACAGCCATCTTGAGTTTTGAGCACTAAATTATTTTGATACATTTGTTCAATTAGTAGTTATTCACTTTTAGTGAAACATCTATCAATTTTCCTCATTTGAGATTGATTAAAATTTGAGAATGAATTAATTTAATTTATTTTTTTTTTCTAATGATTTCTATGAAATTTGTTTAAGGAGTCTGCAATTTGAACAGGCCTTTTGAGTTTTGAGCACTAAATTATTTCTGCTAGATTTCTTCAATTAATAGTTACTCACTTTTAATGAAACATCTATCAATTTTCCTCATTTGAGATTAAATAAAATTTGAGAATAAATACATTTAATCCCATTTTTTAATCATTTTTATAAAATATGTTTAAGGAATCCGCCATATTGGATCAACCATTTTGAGTTTGAAGGATTAAATTATGTTTGTTAAATATTTTCAATTGGTAGTTAATCACTTTTAGTGAAAAATCCATAAATTTTCCTCTTTTGAGATTGAATAAAATTTGAAAATAAATGAATTTAATTTATTTTTTTCTAATGATTTCTATCAAATTTGTATAAAGAGTCTGCAATATTGAACAGCCATTTTATGTTTTGAACACCAAATTATTTTTGCTATATTATTTCAATTAGTAGTTACTCACTTTTAGTGAAACATCTATCAATTTTCCTCAATCGAGGTTGAATAAAATTTGAGAATAAATAAATTTAATCCCACATTTTTAATGATTTCTATGAAATTTGTTTAAGGAGTCTGCCACGTTGAACAGCCATCTTGAGTTTTGAGCACTAAATTATTTTGATACATTTGTTCAATTAGTAGTTATTCACTTTTAGTGAAACATCTATCAATTTTCCTCATTTGAGATTGATTAAAATTTGAGAAGAAATGAATTTAATTTTTTTTTTCTAATGATTTCTATGAAATTTGTTTAAGAAGTTGCAATATTAAACAGCCATCTTGAGTTTTGAACGCTAAATTATTGTTGCTAGATTATTTCAATTAGTAGTTACTCACTTTTAGTGAAACATCCATCAATTTTCCTCATTTGAGATTGATTAAAATTTGAGAAGAAATGAATAATTTTTTTTTTTCTAATGATTTCTATGAAATTTGTTTAAGAAGTTGCAATATTAAACAGCCATCTTGAGTTTTGAACGCTAAATTATTGTTGCTAGATTATTTCAATTAGTAGTTACTCACTTTTAGTGAAACATCCATCAATTTTCCTCATTTGAGATTGATTAAAATTTGAGAATAAATTAATTTAATTTATTTTTTTTTCTAATGATTTCTATGAAATTTGTTTAAGGAGTCTGTAATTTGAACAGGCCTTTTGAGTTTTGAGCACTAAATTATTTCTGCTAGATTTCTTCAATTAATAGTTACTCACTTTTAATGAAACATCTATCAATTTTCCTCATTTGAGATTAAATAAAATTTGAGAATAAATAAATTTAATCCCATTTTTTAATGATTTTTATAAAATATGTTTAAGGAATCCGCCATATTGGATCAACCATTTTGAGTTTGGAGGATTAAATTATGTTTGTTAAATATTTTCAATTGGTAGTTAATCACTTTTAGTGAAAAATCCATAAATTTTCCTCTTTTGAGATTGAATAAAATTTGAGAATAAATGAATTTAATTTATTTTTTTCTAATGATTTCTATGAAATTTGTATAAGGAGTCTGCAATATTGAACAGCCATTTTATGTTTTGAACACCAAATTATTTTTGCTATATTATTTCAATTAGTAGTTACTCACTTTTAGTGAAACATCTGTCAATTTTCCTCAATCGAGGTTGAATAAAATTTGAGAATAAATAAATTTAATCCCACATTTTTAATGATTTCTATGAAATTTGTTTAAGGAGTCTGCCACGTTGAACAGCCATCTTGAGTTTTGAGCACTAAATTATTTTGATACATTTGTTCAATTAGTAGTTATTCACTTTTAGTGAAACATCTATCAATTTTCCTCATTTGAGATTGATTAAAATTTGAGAATAAATGAATTTAATTTATTTTTTTCTAATGATTTCTATGAAATTTGTTTAAGGAGTCTGCAATATTGCACAGCCATTTTGGGTTTGAGCACTAAATTATTTTAGCTAGGTTTTTTTAATTAGTAATTAATTACCTTTAATGAACCATCTATCAATTTTCCTCATTTGAGATTGTATACAATTTTAGAATAAATAAATTTAATTCCATTTTTCTAATGATTTCTATGAAATTTGTTAAAGAAGTCTGCAATATTGAACTGTCATCTTGAGTTTTGAACACTAAATGATTTTAGCTAGATTTTCTCAATTAGTAATTATAAACCATCTATCAATTTTCCTCATTGAGATTGAATAAGATTTGATAATGAAATTTAATCCCATTTTTTAATGATTTCTATGAAATTTGTTTAAGGGCCATATTGGATCAACCATTTTGAGTCTGGAAGATTATATTAATTTGAAATGTGCATTTTGACATCAGATTTGTATTCAACGACCTAAATAACACGTTGGATTAATTTTGAAAAGTATTAACAATTTGTTGAGATTTTTGAATTTATTTATTAAAATCAATTTTCTTCTTATAAACAGTTAATAAACATTTAGCTGTGAGATCTATGAAGAGAACCTTTTGCCTTAGGACATCTGTAATCTGAATCAAAATCTTCTATTAATTCCGAAATGATGCACATTTTTGATCTACAACTGACATGTCCATACGCGCAGCCTCCACGTATTCCGGCGTACACGTCACCGTTCCAGCTATAAATATAGCAGGCACGTAACTGTAATAGGTTTAGAGGTCTTTTCCAGTGTATAAATAATTTACAACACAAGGCACACTAAGCAAGGAATATTTTAAAGAAAACCCAATTAATGGCTACAGTCGTTCAACCAGTTCAGAGAAACCGCTCAGAAGAAGGTCAGAACCGTTTCCTGTTTCGGTCAGAAAATCTTATCATTATCTCCACCGTATCGTCGGAACGAATCGAAAATCTGGGCGTAGGTAGGTACGTATGGGCTCCTCGTGACCGATCGAAAATTATAATATTAACGCGAAATAATATTAGGTAGGTATGCATTTTTATACGTTTTTCCCCGACGACGCCTGTCTGTGTCACAAACACGCACACGCACACGACGTTTATTCTAAGGCGGACTAGTATGTTAATCTCGTGGAATTAATGGGTTTGTAATGGCACAACTTTGCTGAATCGATTTACAAGGTATTTACCTGACGGAAAAATATCATCCCCAAAGACAACGGAGATCCCGAAGACATACGTATCAACTTTTTAGACACATCTCTCTACGCTTCCACTTTCACTTCCATCAATATCAGAAATATGAAGGTTTGATTGAAATTTCCAGCTTTCGGGACTGGCAATGAAACGTTGCTAAATATTTCCTAATGAAGACGTAGGACAGTCATTATGTGCGCCACTAATATATATTATTCGTAGTAATTATAGGTGTAGGTCGTAGCACGCACCGTTTACTTAGCCTAATAATGTGATATTAAAATATTACAAACAACGGCATATTTTTGATTATTTCTGTGGTTGGACAATTATCCCGCCACTTAAGTGGATATTTTACAACCGGACTTGGATGTTATTTAAAATTTAAAGGTCCACTTGTGGAAGGTTTGGAAAATTCCACGGGTGATACTAGCAAAAATTCACATAATATTGAACGAAGCTTTAGAAAATGTGAAACAAATATCAATAACATAAGTGAATCATTTGAAATAATTACATTGATAAGATGTAACATATTTCAAATAACACTTGCTTCGCTTTAATGGGAAGAGTTATGTATTCCGTAACCGAAACAGAGTTTTTCTTTTAAATTTGTTAACTTTATTTATGACACATTAAATATTAATTAATTACAATATGTTAATTTACGCTATTAGCTCTCGCTCGGTCGGTGCTACTCATGCTAATGTCGTTGTCTGGGGGATCCGAATTTATATTATTATTTATTCTATGTTGTTGAACTAAAAGTTTCTATCTTCTCTAATGTTATATTTAAAGCAAGGGACCGTAGCAATTTAGAATTAAGGTAAACAATAGGTACTTACGAACTGGAAACTATTTTACTGCTGTGCTTGTTGACAGTGAGTTAGGCAAAATATTACAGTTTATCTAGCTGCAGTAGCTGTAGCAATTTAGGATTAAGGATAACGAGTGCTTGCGAACTGGAGATTATTTTACTGCTGTGCTTGTTGACAGTAAATTAGGCAAAATATTACAGTTGTAGCTGTACCAACTTTGGATTAAGGGTCCTAACAACGGGCACTTGCGAACTGGAAATAATTTTACTGCTGTGCTTGTTGAAGTGAGGCAAAATATTACAGCTTAAACCAGAAGAAATCTAAAACTTTAACTAAAAAGCTAAAACTAAAGCTAAAGAAAGATAAACCAGCTTATCTAGCTGTAATAGCTGCAGCAATTTAGGATCAAGGGCCCTAACAACGGGTACTTGCGAACAAAATATTATTTTACTGCTGTACTTGTTAACAGTGAGTTAGGCAAAATATTACAGTGTATCTAGCTGCAGTAGCTGTAGCAATTTAGTAACGAGCGCTTGCGAACTGGAGATTAAATTTAATGCTGTGCTTGTTGAAGTTAGGCAAAATATTACAGCTTATCTAGCTGTAATAGCTGCAGCAATTTAGGATTAAGGGCCCTAACAACGTAAACTTGCGAACTGGAGATTATTTTACTGCTGTGCTTGTTGACAGTAAGTTAGACAAAATACCTATTACAGCTTATCTAGATGCAGTACCTGTAGCAATTTAGGATCAAGGGCCCTAACAACGGGTACTTGCGAACTAAATATTATTTTACTGCTGTGCTTGTTACAGTGAGTTAGGCAATATATTACAGTGTATCTAGCTGCAGTAGCTGTAGCAATTTAGTAACGACTGCTTGCGAACCGGAGATTATTTTACTGCTGTGCTTGTTGAAGTTAGGCAAAATATTACAGCTTATCTAGCTGTAATAGCTGCAGCAATTTAGGATTAAGGGCCCTAACAACGTAAACTTGCGAACTGGAGATTATTTTACTGCTGTGCTTGTTGAAGTTAGGCAAAATATTACAGCTTATCTAGCTGTAATAGCTGCAGAAATTTAGGATTAAGGGCCCTAACAACGGGTACTTGCGAACTAAGTATTATTTTATTACTGTGCTTGTTAACAGTGAGTTAGGCAGAATATTACAGTGTATCTAGCTGCAGTAGCTGTAGCAATTTAGTAACGAGTGCTTGCGAACTGGAGATTATTTTACTGCTGTGCTTGTTGAAGTTAGGCAAAATATTACAGCTTATCTAGTTGTAATAGCTGTAGCAATTTAGGATCAAGGGCCCTAACAACGGGTACTTGCGAACTAAGTATTATTTTATTGCTGTGCTTGTTAACAGTGAGTTAGGCAGAATATTACAGTGTATCTAGCTGCAGTAGCTGTAGCAATTTAGTAACGAGTGCTTGCGAACTGGAGATTATTTTACTGCTGTGCTTGTTGAAGTTAGGCAAAATATTACAGCTTATCTAGTTGTAATAGCTGTAGCAATTTAGGATCAAGGGCCCTAACAACGGGTACTTGCGAACTAAGTATTATTTTATTGCTGTGCTTGTTAACAGTGAGTTAGGCAGAATATTACAGTGTATCTAGCTGCAGTAGCTGTAGCAATTTAGTAACGAGTGCTTGCGAACTGGAGATTATTTTACTGCTGTGCTTGTTGAAGTTAGGCAAAATATTACAGCTTATCTAGTTGTAATAGCTGTAGCAATTTAGGATCAAGGGCCCTAACAACGGGTACTTCCGAACTAAGTATTATTTTATTGCTGTGCTTGTTAACAGTGAGTTAGGCAGAATATTACAGTGTATCTAGCTGCAGTAGCTGTAGCAATTTAGTAACGAGTGCTTGCGAACTGGAGATTATTTTACTGCTGTGCTTGTTGAAGTTAGGCAAAATATTACAGCTTATCTAGTTGTAATAGCTGTAGCAATTTAGGATTAAGGGCCCTAACAACGTAAACTTGCGAACTGGAGATTATTTTACTGCTGTGCTTGTTGACAGTAAGTTAGACAAAATACCTATTACAGCTTATCTAGATGCAGTACCTGTAGCAATTTAGGATCAAGGGCCCTAACAACGGGTACTTGCGAACTAAATATTATTTTACTGCTGTGCTTGTTACAGTGAGTTAGGCAATATATTACAGTGTATCTAGCTGCAGTAGCTGTAGCAATTTAGTAACGACTGCTTGCGAACCGGAGATTATTTTACTGCTGTGCTTGTTGAAGTTAGGCAAAATATTACAGCTTATCTAGCTGTAATAGCTGCAGCAATTTAGGATTAAGGGCCCTAACAACGTAAACTTGCGAACTGGAGATTATTTTACTGCTGTGCTTGTTGAAGTTAGGCAAAATATTACAGCTTATCTAGCTGTAATAGCTGCAGAAATTTAGGATTAAGGGCCCTAACAACGGGTACTTGCGAACTAAGTATTATTTTATTACTGTGCTTGTTAACAGTGAGTTAGGCAGAATATTACAGTGTATCTAGCTGCAGTAGCTGTAGCAATTTAGTAACGAGTGCTTGCGAACTGGAGATTATTTTACTGCTGTGCTTGTTGAAGTTAGGCAAAATATTACAGCTTATCTAGTTGTAATAGCTGTAGCAATTTAGGATCAAGGGCCCTAACAACGGGTACTTGCGAACTAAGTATTATTTTATTGCTGTGCTTGTTAACAGTGAGTTAGGCAGAATATTACAGTGTATCTAGCTGCAGTAGCTGTAGCAATTTAGTAACGAGTGCTTGCGAACTGGAGATTATTTTACTGCTGTGCTTGTTGAAGTTAGGCAAAATATTACAGCTTATCTAGTTGTAATAGCTGTAGCAATTTAGGATTAAGGGCCCTAACAACGTAAACTTGCGAACTGGAGATTATTTTACTGCTGTGCTTGTTGACAGTAAGTTAGACAAAATACCTATTACAGCTTATCTAGATGCAGTACCTGTAGCAATTTAGGATCAAGGGCCCTAACAACGGGTACTTGCGAACTAAATATTATTTTACTGCTGTGCTTGTTACAGTGAGTTAGGCAATATATTACAGTGTATCTAGCTGCAGTAGCTGTAGCAATTTAGTAACGACTGCTTGCGAACCGGAGATTATTTTACTGCTGTGCTTGTTGAAGTTAGGCAAAATATTACAGCTTATCTAGCTGTAATAGCTGCAGCAATTTAGGATTAAGGGCCCTAACAACGTAAACTTGCGAACTGGAGATTATTTTACTGCTGTGCTTGTTGAAGTTAGGCAAAATATTACAGCTTATCTAGCTGTAATAGCTGCAGAAATTTAGGATTAAGGGCCCTAACAACGGGTACTTGCGAACTAAGTATTATTTTATTGCTGTGCTTGTTAACAGTGAGTTAGGCAGAATATTACAGTGTATCTAGCTGCAGTAGCTGTAGCAATTTAGTAACGAGTGCTTGCGAACTGGAGATTATTTTACTGCTGTGCTTGTTGAAGTTAGGCAAAATATTACAGCTTATCTAGTTGTAATAGCTGTAGCAATTTAGGATCAAGGGCCCTAACAACGGGTACTTGCGAACTAAGTATTATTTTATTGCTGTGCTTGTTAACAGTGAGTTAGGCAGAATATTACAGTGTATCTAGCTGCAGTAGCTGTAGCAATTTAGTAACGAATGCTTGCGAACTGGAGATTATTTTACTGCTGTGCTTGTTGAAGTTAGGCAAAATATTACAGCTTATCTAGCTGTAATAGCTGCAGCAATTTAGGATTAAGGGTCCTAACAACGTAAACTTGCGAACTGGAGATTATTTTACTGCTGTGCTTGTTGACAGTAAGTTAGACAAAATACCTATTACAGCTTATCTAGATGCAGTACCTGTAGCAATTTAGGATCAAGGGCCCTAACAACGGGTACTTGCGAACTAAGTATTATTTTATTGCTGTGCTTGTTACAGTGAGTTAGGCAGAATATTACAGTGTATCTAGCTGCAGTAGCTGTAGCAATTTAGTAACGAGTGCTTGCGAACTGGAGATTATTTTACTGCTGTGCTTGTTGAAGTTAGGTAAAATATTACAGCTTATCTAGCTGTAATAGCTGCAGCAATTTAGGATTAAGGGCCCTAACAACGTAAACTTGCGAACTGGAGATTATTTTACTGCTGTGCTTGTTGACAATAAGTTAGGCAAAATACCTATTACAGCTTATCTAGCTGCAGTAATTTAGGATCAAGGGTCCTAACAACGGGCACTTGCGAACTGGAGATTATTTTACTGCTGTGCTTGTTGAAGTTAGGCAAAATATTACAGCTTATCTAGTTGTATTAGCTGTAGCAATTTAGGATTAAGGGCCCTAACAACGTAAACTTGCGAACTGGAGATTATTTTACCGCTGTGCTTGTTGACAGTAAGTTAGACAAAATACCTATTACAGCTTATCTAGATACAGTACCTGTAGCAATTTAGGATCAAGGGCCCTAAAAACGGGTACTTGCGAACTAAGTATTATTTTATTGCTGTGCTTGTTAACAGTGAGTTAGGCAGAATATTACAGTGTATCTAGCTGCAGTAGCTGTAGCAATTTAGTAACGAGTGCTTGCGAACTGGAGATTATTTTACTGCTGTGCTTGTTGAAGTAAGGCAAAATATTACAGCTTATGTAGCTGTAATAGCTGCAGCAATTTAGGATTAAGGGCCCTAACAACGTAAACTTGCGAACTGGAGATTATTTTACTGCTGTGCTTGTTGACAATAAGTTAGGCAAAATACCTATTACAGCTTATCTAGCTGCAGTAATTTAGGATCAAGGGCCCTAACAACAGGTACTTACGAACTGGAAATTATTTTACTGCTGTGCTTGTTGACAGTGAGTTAGGCAAAATATTATAGTTTATCTAGCTGCCGTAGCTGTAGCAATTTAGGATTAAGGATAACGAGTGCTTGCGAACTGGAGATTATTTTACTGCTGTGCTTGTTGACAATAAATTAGTCAAAATATTACAGTTGTAGCTGTAGCAATTTTGGATTAAGGGTCCTAACAACGGGTACTTGCGAACTGGAAATAATTTTACTGCTGTGCTTGTTGAAGTTAGGCAAAATATTACAGCTTAAACCAGAAGAAATCTAAAACTTTAGCTAAAAAGCTAAAACTAAAGCTAAAGAAAGATAAACCAGCTTATCTAGCTGTAATAGCTGCAGCAATTTAGGATCAAGGGCCCTAACAACGGGTACTTGCGAACTAAATATTATTTTACTGCTGTACTTGTTAACAGTGAGTTAGGCAAAATATTACAGTGTATCTAGCTGCAGTAGATGTAGCAATTTAGTAACGAGCGCTTGCGAACTGGAGATTAAATTTACTGCTGTGCTTGTTGAAGTTAGGCAAAATATTACAGCTTATCTAGCTGTAATAGCTGCAGCAATTTAGGATTAAGGGCCCTATCAACGTAAACTTGCGAACTGGAGATTATTTTACTGCTGTGCTTGTTGACAGTAAGTTAGACAAAATACCTATTACAGCTTATCTAGATGCAGTACCTGTAGCAATTTAGGATCAAGGGCCCTAACAACGGGTACTTGCGAACTAAGTATTATTTTATTGCTGTGCTTGTTAACAGTGAGTTAGGCAGAATATTACAGTGTATCTAGCTGCAGTAGCTGTAGCAATTTAGTAACGACTGCTTGCGAACCGGAGATTATTTTACTGCTGTGCTTGTTGAAGTTAGGCAAAATATTACAGCTTATCTAGCTGTAATAGCTGCAGCAATTTAGGATTAAGGGTCCTAACAACGTAAACTTGCGAACTGGAGATTATTTTACTGCTGTGTTTGTTAACAATAAGTTAGGCAAAATACCTATTACAGCTTATCTAGCTGCAGTAATTTAGGATCAAGGGCCCTAACAACAGGTACTTACGAACTGGAAATTATTTAACTGCAATGCTTGTTGACAGTGAGTTAGGCAAAATAATTATAGTTTATCTAGCTGCCGTAGCTGTAGCAATTTAGGATTAAGGATAACGAGTGCTTGCGAACTGGAGATTATTTTACTGCTGTGCTTGTTGACAGTAAGTTAGACAAAATACCTATTACAGCTTATCTAGATGCAGTACCTGTAGCAATTTAGGATCAAGGGCCCTAACAACGGGTACATGCGAACTAAATATTATTTTACTGCTGTGCTTGTTACAGTGAGTTAGGCAATATATTACAGTGTATCTTGCTGCAGTAGCTGTAGCAATTTAGTAACGAGTGCTTGCGAACCGGAGATTATTTTACTGCTGTGCTTGTTGAAGTGAGGCAAAATATTACAGCTTATCTAGCTGTAATAGCGGCAGCAATTTAGGATTAAGGGCCCTAACAACGTAAACTTGCGAACTGGAGATTATTTTACTGCTGTGCTTGTTGACAATAAGTTAGACAAAATACCTATTACAGCTTATCTAGCTGCAGTAATTTAGGATCAAGGGCCCTAACAACAGGTACTTACGAACTGGAAATTATTTTACTGCTGTGCATGTTGACAGTGAGTTAGGCAAAATATTATAGTTTATCTAGCTGTAATAGCTGCAGCAATTTAGGAGTAAGGGCCCTAACAACGTGTACTTGCGAACTGGAAATTATTTTACTGGTGAGCTTGTTGACAGTAAGTTAGGCAAAATATTACAGCTTATCAAGCTGCAGTAGCTGTAGCAGTTTAGAATTAAAGGGCCCAACAACAGGTACTTACGAACTGGAAATAATTTTACTGGTGGGATTGTTGACAGTAAGTAAGGCAATATATCATAGCTTATCTAGCTGTAATAGCTGCAGCAATTTAGCATTAAGGGCCCTGACAACGGGTACTTGCGAACTGGAAATTATTTTACTGCTGTGCTTGTTGACAGTAAGTTAGGCAAAATATTACAGCTTATCTAGTTGCAGTAGCTGTAGCAATGGTGGCAATTGGCACAGTTGCGATTAACTAACGTGAGTCTGTCATGCTTTTAATTATTTACTAACCTTCAATATAAGATAACTTATGAAATTTTTGGCAGTCGCATTAAATTTCAGCGGTGGCGATGCAATAGCGATTCCCGCGAAACGACTCCTCCAAATAAGGTTTGTACGTCATAAAAGTGTATCCTTCGTCCGGCCGCATATCTATCCGTTCGATTCATTCGATAGATTTAATATAGAGGAGATCACAATGACTGTGACTAATCGCGAATAACGCAAGAATCCATCAGAGAAATTTTTTACGCGCCTTTTTCCGACGCCGCGCCATAAATCCCCGTTACGCCGCGATGAATGAAGATAGTTTTTCACCTCCTCCGCGTCTTCATCCCGACGCAACCTTGGAAGGAGCCCGATCTTCGATTCACACTAATGCCGTCGGAATGTTTTACTTCTTGTTTTTTCCATTTATTTTCCTCTCTTTCCGATTTATTGCGGTTCTCATGGACGTATTGTACTAATAAGAAGACGTCTATTCTTAACGATTCTGTCCGCTTTCACTAGGCACGGACTGCCCGAGGGACTTTTCAGATGCCTTTTTCGTATACGTTGCGTCCTATATGGCAGCATATCTCTCTTTCTCTCTCTCTCATTTCGTCTCGTTTCTCGATCTGCGAGAATATGAGAGAAAAAAGGGAACGACGCGACGCGTCGTGACGAAATCCGTACCGGATTCTGCAGAAGAGAGAGGATCGGTTCGATGTGTCCGTATGAAAGTTATTAAGAGATTATTAATTATCGACGGCATCATGAAACGTGGGCCAGTCGCGTTGCAGGCGATTTCTGCCTATGGGAACGTTCTCGGGTTGAGTTGGGAAGATGCTGAATCCTGAAGAATGTGACCTCATTAATATACTGTCTTAAATAACTTCTCTTTGCACTTCCAGGGTTTAGGCATTCTTGCCTCTTCCTACTTCAAAGCACTATTATATTTACACCTCTGCGTAGGTCTCCCATCACTCCGCCTTCCTCTAGTTTTACATTTCAGGGCTTCATTAGGTATTCCTCTATCTGCCATTCGTTCCACATGTTCTTACATCTTCATTACACTCTCTGTAATAGACCATTACGATATCTCATAAAGTGCAACATTGAAACTGATAAACAATGAAATACTTTATTACTTAACTATAAGTATTTTCATAGGACATGTTTAATGAAAACTTGGTGGTACTGAATTAAGTACCTAAATTATTTATCAAAATATTCCACACTTTCTTTCATTGTGATGCTTCTCTTACTTCCTCAAAATCTCCAAATTTGAAATTTCTACATTTGTGTGTATAAATGCATAGTGGGTATGTCGTTGATTAACCCTTACTTTGTTTTATTACTATATGATAATTAATACCTTACATTTATAAAATTAAAATTCCAAACACGCAATCTCGTTCCTTTCTAAGTTAGGAAGAATTTCAAGTTCAAAATCAACAAAAGTAGTCTTTATTTTTTTTTCAGTTTTTATTTAAAAAAAACTTGCAATTACTTCTCTTTCTGAGATATGAAGAATTGGATGTTCAAAATCAATAAAAGGGGTTTTATTTAAATAAGAAACATGCAATTCGTTTCCCTTTATGAGATATGATTAATTCAAAGTTCATAATCAACAAAATGGAGTCTATTTAATTGCATAAACATTCAATTGTAAATTTTGAATATGATTGAGGAAATTGTTAGTGGGCACTACATTGATTATTGCACTATGTTTTCGTTGCCTACGCTGACACTAATGTCGGCCATTTTGGATGTTGTACTTTTCATTTATTCTCATGCATCTATACCTAAAGTAATGTAAAATCTCAAGCTTTGGGAATTAACACATAAAGTAATGCAAAATGGAATAAAACAAATTGCTGCGTTTTTTAAAAATATATAAGGTAATATAAAATTATTTAAAGAAATAACATTAGCAATGTATGTAAATAATAATAATTTATAATAATGTAACGTTTTTGACTACGCGAAAATAACTACACTACACGAGTTGCCTTACTTAATTTATACTTACACTAACACTTATCTACTAATACTTAATTTATATTCACAATTATTTAATCTATACAACACATGACAGTTATGACTGTCATTATTAATGTCATTTTAGACAAGTAAACTATTAAATAACAACCTACTTTAACCAAAATGTAAAAAATCAATGTCAAGTCATTATGACATTTATAGGCTACTGAGACGCAAGTAGCTTGGATTTGATCACAAAGTTTATCAAATATTATCTCATAAAAAACCGATTTCTTCCATCTGTTGGATAAAACATTGTATGCCACTCGCGTGTTATGTTTCCTAAGTCACTTGAGAATTTATACCAAATAACTCTTATATTAGCACTATCTCTACGGTCTGCTGTTTACTTTGCCGCATGGAAATTCCAGAACAATCTCGACCTTTCTCGAATATTCTGCGACTTCCAGGAAATCCATCAGTTCGCCAAATTCTCGGCGTTTCGAAGTTCGCAGAAGCGACACTTTCCGGCGGGTGCCTATCATTATGCCCAGCCGTTTCGTTACAAGAATAGACAATGAGTTATGAGTTAAAGTCCTTTTGTCAATGTGATTCTTAGTTATCACTACTTTCTTATACCAACTCTAGAAGTGTAAGGGTTGTTTTACCCCTGCAGTAATTTGCAGATTTTAAGTATTAAGTGTGCTTAATATGATGAAAATCGCTCCAAGTGTTCCAGGGTATATTTTGAGCAAAAATCGATTTTATACGTAGCTAAAAATGGCTAAATTTGGTCGAATGAGGGGTCTCAATTTCTGCATGAAAGAGGGTGAAGACTTTGTAATCGTACTTTGTCACCAAATCGCTTGCCACGTCCAAACGTCCAAAGTTAGTTCCTTGAGACATTAACGCTAATGAGGAAATCTCATTGCCTTGCGATAAGAACGTAGTGGGAGTCATGGGAAGTGGTTTTGTGAAATTTAGTTTCAGCGTCTTGGAACCATAGGTTCACGTGGTACCGCTAGACATTTTCCTGTCTTCGCGTCGAGCGACCGATGAATATTTCATGATGCCAACCATATAGACAAATTATAAATTGGAATTTACCTCAGATAATACCGCGAACTATTTCGATACGAGCTCTCAGGTGAAGTACGGAAAAACTGATCCATAGATGGCACTAAATCACCGTCAAGGACGGCGATTTATACATATCGGCCACAAAGAAAACTCCAACGCTTATGATATGATATACATTCGACGGGTTAATAGCTCATGCTACCACGGTGGTTACCTAATTAGCGCATTTCCATACGAATGTGATTACTTTTTTTTCGTCGTCGTACGCCACCGATACCGCTTAATTGGCGAATTTTTTCGACCTTCGCATCATATTAACGAACCGGTCCGTATGTATGATTTTTTTCTCTCTCTCCTTCGTCTCTTTTAAGAGCGACCGAAATAAGAGGAACGGGTCGCGGAGGACGTTATGCAGTTAAGCGAATCGTAGGGCGTCAAGTTTGACGTTTAAGTCCCGTTGTTGCCGACAATTAACGGAATGATAACGATCTGGCGCTAGTGAAACTAATCCGGTTTTTTGCGACCGAATCAATCAAAATTTATTAACGACGGCTTTTTTGTTTGTCGAAAAAACGTATCCCGTCGTCAATTAACGAGAAGAGTAACCGAATAGACTGTCCAGGAGTGAATTCAACCAAAACAGCCGGATTAAATAAGATAATAAAGTTGGAATTGCATGGTTAGAAAGCTTTAAGGAAATTGATGGAATAGTTATTTAGAGACTTAGACGTTAGTATTAGATTCCTACACTCAATCGTTTTCAGCATGGCATAGAAAACGGTATTAGGGTCCAGATTCAATGTTTTTCCAAAAAGAAAATTAAAAGAAGAAAAAACTTCCTTTGTAGTCCGACTGATGTGTGTCACCTTACGCTTACACTACAACGAGAACATGTAAATTCCGAATAGATGCATAGATTTTTAGGAAGAAACCTCACATTCGAGTGGCTGAAGATGATTAGAATATAATAGAAACGTTTCACTAGGAAAAAGAGTTTCCTTCTTCGCCCTCTGGCTGCAGGTCCGATATATTCAAATGTTGTGTTAAATTAATCAGCCAAGACTACCCTTTTGCTTAGTTAATGCCATACACACATCGCTCACCGTATGCAATAGTGGCATATCTTTTTTCAAAGTTCTTGACGTCCTGTCCTGTTCTTCCTTCTTGATAGTCGATGTTGTTCGCTATTCTCCTGGTTCGGTCCATAATGTGTCTCGGTATTAGTCCTTTCTTGCGGCATTGCAGTAGGAAAATCGTCCTGTTCCGTAGTGAAGCGAGTTGTAGGTTGTAATTTGCCCATGATTTGAGAAGCCTCACGGAATGGTGTCCGTATTGCTGTAGAATCCGTTGGAAAAACCCCATATCTGTAGATGAAGTCAAAAGAGGGTTAGTCATGGCAGACTAAGTTAAACACAGACTACTAGCATTGACTGGCAGCTTCCCACTAGTAGTCAATACTTTAGTGTTTAACTTAGTCTGCCATGACTAACCCTCTTTTGACTTCATCTACAGATATGGGGTTTTTTTCCAACGGATTCTACAGCAATACGGACACCATTCCGTGAGGCTTCTCAAATCATGGGCAAATTACAACCTACAACTCGCTTCACTACGGAACCAGGAGAATAGCGAACAACATCGACTATCAAGAAGGAAGAACAGGACAGGACGTCGAGAACTTTGAAAAAAGACATGCCACTATTGCATCCGGTGAGCGACATATGGACGATAGCAAACTGCATCGAAACTCATTACCGGCTTATCGGATTACGATAAGAATGGGATGGTGCACCGACGATAAAGTCCTAAAACAGGTAGCAGAGGAATCCCATCGGATAAATGTATATTAACACCTTATATAAATGTAGTAACAACTAGAGGAAACCAACGTTTAAAAAAAATATGTTCAGAAAAATCGGCTTTTTGAGCGCTTTAAAACGATACCTCATTCGATAGAGTTCAGTACAAGTACGAAATTGGATTCGGAGAAGAAAAGTCCTGTGCCAGTTTTTGATCTGACGCATAGATAATGAGCTATTAATTAATATCAGGTAGCCAATCAGACTGACTCAGTTTGAATGAACGGCGTTATACCCGCTACAATTATACAAATAAATTTAAAAATTTGGAAGATTTTTCTGGAATATGAAATATCTTCAGATTTTTTATTCCGAAATTTTGTTTTATTAATATACTGCAAAAAGTCATGATATCTTTGCTGTGTGAAATAATCAACAAGAAGCGTATTAACAATTTAGGAAATTAAATACAACAATGGAACGTCATAACGTCACACTATATTAGCATTATGTTACATATTTGAGTGATTAATATTGATTTTCAAACTTCCGGCATTTACCTGTTTCATTTATCCGAATGTGGTTGTGTACATTACCTAACAATGGCATTTTCGTATCAAATATTGTAATTTATGTATTGACCTTAGTTCCTCTTAACTGAGATAAGGTTATGTTCCTTTTTCTGTTATCTGTTATTAACTTACGAGTTGAATATTAGCCTGATGATGATGGAAAAGCCGAAATCGGTCCCTACTACGGCAACAAAGTAACGAACCATATCGTTGGAAGACTTAAAGGCTATTTTGGGAGAATGTTCTTGGGGAGCTGAGATGTAGCAATCAGGAATGTCATATTCATGGCTCTATAAATACATATATGTTAAGTATCACTTATATGACTAAAAAGGGTTACATGTTTTCAGGAATGGAAATTTGACATTTGACGTTTGTCATTTGACCACTATATATAGATTGTTTAAAATAATTAGAAGGCCATAATTATTAATAAAAACCCTCTAAATTGTGAGTGCTGAACTAGTGTCAAAAATGAAAATATGAAGGATAAAATCTGTAATATTTGTGTTGAAAATGTGATAGTTTTCATGTGTTTAAGTATTTAAATACATGTATTTAGAAATGTATTTTAAATACTTTTTATGTATTTAAATACATAGTTAAATATAAGCTTAAACTGTGTATTTAAAATACATTTTTTCTGGCATTTTAAATACAGTAGTTCAAATACATTTTTGGGCAATGTTAAGATCCATTATTTGCTAAGTTATTCCTTAAGTGCTCTTACATTTATTTTATTTTGTTACAGTAACTATAAATGCGCATTTTTATACATTTTTTGAGCGTATTTCCGGCAGTTCATGTGTATTTATATTTTGGTTTATGTACTTACATGCTTATTTTAAAGCTAATTGTTACAGTTATAATGATCCTACGACACTTTTAAAGGAGTTGCGATTATCTTAACGAAGGTGTACAATTCATAAAGTTTTTAAAACAGTTGTGACATTGTAAAACAATTTTTAAGGTACTAAGTAGCTTGTCGACATTTTTAAAGAAGTCGCAGTTATTTTAAACTTAAGCTGTTAGTTAAGGAGTTTCTAAAGAAGTTATGACAACTCTAATGCAACACAAATAACTTGAACTGCCATATATGAAGTTGGAAAAGTAACTAATGAAGTTTTTTAATTAGCTACTTCGTTAGATCACCTTTAGACGACCTGGATATCGCGAGACAATCATTGACATCTCTCTCGCTTCTCCGATCACTGCTGCTAAAATCTCTAGCTGGGAAGTACTAGAGACATATAACGCTAGCGATCATCAATACATACAGTTCACGATTGCTACCACAAGAGATTCTGGGAACATCACGAGGGGTCTAAATAAACGCTGGAAGCCGCAGAAGCTGGACGAATCGAAACTCATCAAATTTCTCACTGAGCAGTGGGAAAACGTAACTATGTCTTCAAAACCCAACACCGGAGCTGATGCGGAGAGGCTGGTGGAAAAAACCATGGATCTCATTGGCAAGGCTTGCGACGTATCAATGCCAGTGAAACGCGCCGGTAGCTGGCACAAACCTAACTATTGGTGGACCAGCGAGATCGCTGAGTTGAGGAAAAAATGTCTTTCTCTAAGACGTAAATTGGTTAGGGCGCACGGAAGAGGCCTTACTAACCAGTCTGACATCCTTAACCTGGAATATATGACAGCGAAGAGAAATCTTAAACAAGCAATTAAAAGTAGCAAAAAGCGATGCTGGAAACAACTGTGTGCCGACCTGGACAACGATCCATGGGGACAAGCGTACCAAATCGTGGTAAAAGGCCTAGGGAAACAAAGCCCAGTTCCTCCTATGGAGCCAGATGTTATAGAACAGATTGTAACAGATCTCTTCCCTCAGCACCCACCAAGAACGTCAAAAGAAATGAAAGATCCCAAAGACACACCGCTGTTTACAATAGGAGAGCTCCAGGTAGCCGCCAGAACCCTGAAATCGGACAAAGCACCCGGCCCTGATGGCATTCCTCCCAAGGTCATTAAACTGATTGCAGAAAAATGCCGCAACGTACTCCTGACAATGTACAATATTTGTATAGAGACAGCGACGTTTAGTAAACGGTGGAAACGCCAGCGCTTGGTATTGCTTGACAAAGGCAAAGGCCCACCAACGACTTCGTCATCTTACAGGCCGCTGTGCATGCTGGATGTTGCAGGTAAGCTGCTTGAGAAACTTATAAAGGTGCGCTTAGTGGCGGCCGTCGAACAGGGCGGCGGACTCTCGAAAAATCAACACGGCTTCAGGAAAGGACATTCAACAATTACTGCGATTGAACAAGTCCTGAACATCGTAAACAAAGCATGGTCGGGAAACCATCGCACCCGCAAGGTCTGCGTTTTCCTTACTTTCGACGTCAAAAACGCTTTCAGCTCTGTAGGGTGGGAAGATATCCTTAATGCAATGAAAGCGGATTTCAATATTGAGAAATAAATTCTAAATATTGCTGACGATTACTTCAGAGAAAGAGTCTTCGAGTACGATACTACCGAAGGTCCTCGCACAGTGAAAGTCACGGCAGGCTCCCCCCAGGGCTCTGTCCTCGGCCCAGACTGTTGGAATATTAGGTATGACGACCTGCTGCGGATGCCTCTGCCAGAAGACATCCACCTGGTCGGTTATGCAGATGATGTCGCCGGTCTGATTCTCGCAAGAGACACAGAAGACGCTCGTCGGAAAATAGACCATCTTACAAGGAGAATCTGTGAGTGGCTAAAAGGTCATAGGATTAACTTAGCAGCGAGCAAAACCGAGATGGCGGTATTGACTAGGCGACGCGGGTTTGACAAGAATTTTACAGTGACCATAGGAAATGCAAATATTGAGGCTAAGAACTCCTTACGGTACTTAGGACTCCAATTGGACGAGAAGCTGACGTTCCGGGAACACCTGAACAAAACAAGAGAAAAAGCCAGCAAAGTTGCAGCGAACTTATCAAGGATTATGCTGAATACGAGTGGTCCGAGGTACGCCCAGCGATGTCTGCTATTAAGCACGGTGCATTCTATCATGCTCTATGGTGCAGAAATTTGGGCGGACCAACTAAATCTTGAAAGCTACAGACGAAAGCTAGCCTCCATACAAATGCGAGCAGCCCTCCGAGTTGCCTGTGCATATCGTACAGTTTCCGAGGCAGCCGTATTGGTTTTAGCGAAGGCCCCACCTATTGACCTAATGGCGCAAGAACGCAGACGACTTCATCAGCTCCGAAAAGCAGGAGAGTTGAATGAACGCATTAAGAAGACCGAAAAAGATCGCACTACGACAGAATGGCAACAACGGTGGCAAAGCTCCACAGCGGGTAGATGGACGGCGGAACTCATTCCGGATTTGATAGTTTGGACGAAATGTAATCACGCGGAGACAAATTATTTTTTGACGCAACTACTTACCGGACACGGGCTATTTAATCATTATCTTCATCGGATGGGACTTAAGAGGAGCCCACAATGCTCATACTACAAGGAGAAAGTGGAGGACGCTTATCACACATTCTTCCACTGTAAACGTTGGATAGTGGAAAGGAAGAACGCTTGGGAGGCCATTGGGGTAACACCAAATCCCAGAAGCATCGTAGCGCTTATGGCTAGCTCCGAGAGCTCCTGGAAAGCAGTGATGTGCTTTGCGGAGAACGTGCTCAAAGCAAAGAAGGCTGAAGAAGGTTCAACGACGGACGCCTGATGGCGTATCAATGGTCAGACTGAAGTAATGCGAAAGCGGTTTCCGGTCTGGCCTCCTTCTTAAAAGAAGGAAAGAAAGAGGATTGTTTTTATCCTTCTTCATTAAATAAAAAAAAAACTTCGTTAGATCAAGTTAAAAACCAAAGTGTCTAATGTGTCGACATCTTTGCCTTTGGATTATTTTTTGTAAGTTTGAAACTTACATTAGTTAGTTACTCATTACTTTGAAACATTAGCCTGTTGTGTTTTGAAGTATCACTTCAATTTCTAAACACTTGTTTACAAAGTAATTGGTAAATTTCGGAAAATTGCAAAAATTTTACGAATTCATGAAGCAAAAAATATAGTTCATATCACTTTTTAATATAGTTTCTATGGTTTTAAGTGTTAAATCCATAAACTTAGGTTTAGTGTATAAAAGTCAGCCTATGGATTTGAGGCTTTTCGATACAAATAACTTAAATCAGGAAGTTTCCATTAGAAATTAGATTCCATTTCCTTAAATTGATTTTGAAATTTCAAAAATTGTATAACCTCAACAATTTCACGTAGAAAATAATAGAAATTCTATGCTTCCTGGGGTTATGCTTATTATTGCTGCAATTAAGAATAATTTACAACTTTAAATACTTTTTCCCTATTTCCCTCTGATTTAATCCTTGTTTGTAGCTTCGGACACTCGAACCTGTCTTATTTGATTTTTTGTTGTTGTCGTATAGTTAGTGTATTTGCGTGTGAGTACCTATAGATTGCAATATACCAAATTATTAAGTCGTAATGTTGCGCGACTTAATAGCATAATTTAACCATGTCCCGTTAAATTCAAACTTTATTACTAATTACATTTCGCAAAGGAGTCGCGCTAATGAGAGACTTGGATTAAATTCACATTTTGAACGAGCAAAAACAATTGATTACACCGTTGATTTGGTTTAAATGAGAAAATGGAATCTGAAACGTGGTGTATGATTTGGCGAATTCGCCGCTCTAACTAACTTACTGATATTGTCCCCGTACAAGTGTTGAAAATGTAATATTAACCATTCCTATCAACAATTACGCAACATTACGATATCATGTTGCGTAATTTATGGTTCATTCCCTATTTATAACAATTGTAATTGAGACAGGTTTCCTGTCTATGCGATCATCGATGTCTCCAGGGACTGATATATTTCTAAGGCCGTTATTACTTTTAAACCATTAATTATTTAGTTACCTACTTAATTAGATACTATTGGCCTCTACAACCTCAATATACTATACACCGCTTACACAAAACTTTACGTTTCATTAGTCGTAAAATGGGATATTTACCGTTACCGCTACAACAACAAATCACTTTCCAGATAAAATTTATTGCCAATTCGCCAATTCTTTCGCTTAAAATCCGCACAAACATTAACGCAACAAGTAATGCATGACAACAATCATTTAACAGTTCCCATACACTGTGTTACTGAATGTATGTTTGTTATTTTTCTAAATCTTGCAAATTACACGGGTACACACGTATCACGGCATCTATCTTATTTTAAAACTTGCCTGTGGCTCGTTCTGCAACTCTCACTATAAATAGAATGCATATACCACTTGTTTAACGGTTACCGTTGCCCCGTCTGCGGAAAAATATTGTAAACATTCGTTTTACTACAAAATAATGCCAGTATTTCGTATGGAGTAATAAATCCGTCACGCTCAGCGCCCACTGAAGATTAAATAATTTATTTTAAGTGTTTCATTGTTAAGTTTTTATTACTATCGATGTAGTTGTACGTGTGGTGGATTCGTGGAATCCGATTTAAGAATGTAATTACAATGAGTAGTATATACACAAATATATGGCACAAACGATGTTATCTGTTTCTTGGACGTGGAACGTTATATATTAGGTGATTTAAAGAACAATTTGATATTTGATTATCTACCTGGTTTCTCACCAAGCCTACCGGTTGAAATACTTTTAGCTAGTAATTATTGGAATGCTATCTGTAATATTGGCTATATAAATTTCATGTAATGTAGCAGAATTCTTCTGAGAGTGTCCGTTGCAGCATCTTTGTAGTCAGATGTTAATAAATCTGTCATTTAAAATTTGAACTGTGCAGACTTGTAAGTATTCCAAACATAACTGTAATGTTAATGTAAAATGAAACACTATGCAACCAAGCTGCTTGTTCTAATGTAATACTGAGTACCAAGAGTCAATATACAACTAATTGAATGCAGGTTTTTTTAAAACCAATTGTTCTAATATCTTCTAGCTTCATAGCTTCGTGAATGTTAAATTTTGTTATAATCAGATAATCTGGCCGGTAATGGCACGACAAATTAATATCGTTATTATTATATTGTTACAGAGTTCATTAACAAATTTATTGCATTTAGTCAATACATAGACATTTATTTTGTGAAAGTAGACTATAGATAGCTACCTAAAGTAGGTACATGCTATGTAAAGTACATGTAAAATTCCACTTAGTTATAGGTAAGTATCATATAAACAAAATTACTGAAAACGTTTTATTGAAGACATTTTCTCACAAAATGAATAATAACTTTGTGTTTTTCTGTTTCATCAATCTGATTCTGAAAGTGGTGATGTTTATTAATATGTGACGTTACAATGTCATGTGACTCTCGTTTGGCACGAGGTGCCGTTTTGATTTTTTTCAAATTTGAATATCTATTTTTCGCAAGACTGAACCTCAAAAATGAAAAGAAACCAAACCAAATGAGACCTGATAAGCTAATGCAGTTTAATTGAGATATTCACAAGGCATAATACAGTAAAAATAATCTAAATATTTTGTACTTCAACGTAACATTGATAATTTAAAATATTATTTATTAATCACAATAAATATTAAGAAATTTTAGTTCTCCTGTTTTCACAAGTTTTCATTGATATTATTCCTATGTTCTTCCCATTACTTTCCTAAGAAAAGACTTCCTGGAAGCACGCGTGAAAGACCGCTGATTACAAAAATAAAGTCGGGAAAATTAGAAAATTTGGCGGGAAAATCCAGGAAATTTCGTAAGGAAAATTTTGTGGCCACCCTGTACATATAGGAAAGTGTTAATTCACGAAAAACATTTTTTTTCTAAAATTCTCAAAGCTTATGGAAAAAAAGGAGTTTCTCAGCGTTTTCCAAGTCTTTCTATTGGGTAATGACGAGTTTTTGATGAGTTTTGAATGTTCAATGGCATAAAGAGATCCCTCTGTAAAATGGCAATTTCCAAAGGCCATACCTTTTAAACGAATGATCTTCGAAACCAATAATTGATATTGTGGTACTGTACTTAAACTTTCTAGTGAAATCAGAAAAACCTCAAAATTCACTGTCCGATAAATTGAGCCTCTAATCATTAGCGAAACGAGACGGAACTTATTGGGCAAACTGTACTTATACATTGTCTGTAATCGAACTGCATTTTTTGAAGACTTCCAATGTGATTGACTTTACGAGGTAATATACAAGGAAATTTCCCCGTCCTACAAAA
Source organism: Cryptocephalus moraei (assembly GCA_946251905.1). NCBI lineage: Eukaryota > Metazoa > Arthropoda > Insecta > Coleoptera > Chrysomelidae > Cryptocephalus > Cryptocephalus moraei. Next base: position 13,846,448 of record OX276465.1, on the reverse strand, counting down.
ACGACAAAAGTTCTCGCGAACTTTCCGCCGTTGTACTTTGTGTTATTTACAACGTCCTACTGAAAGCGAAGAGACGTTCTAAGAATACCGCACTCATGAGAACCTTAATTAACGTCAGGAACATTAATTAGCTCGGTCCGATCCTCTCTGTTCTCCTTTCTCGCGTTCTCCCTGCTCATCATCCGTCACTGTTAACTCCATTGACATGTGTCAAAGTCACGAGCCGCTTGTTTACGTAGAGGAAGAGCTTGTCACCTGTATACGAGAATAGATTAGGCCCGATCGATCTCGATTAAACGTTACCCGCCGGAATAAAGACAGGATACGTTTTCAATGTCGTCGTATCCGATACGGATCGACGTCTTGTTTTGAATATGACGCGGCAGCGTTGTAATGGCATCGATAAATCACTCTTAATTGTCGATATAAAAACAGATTTCTATCGCTAATGTTCGGCGACGAACGAGAATGAGTGAGAGTGAGAGAGAGAGGGCCACGGTGGCGAATTTACATTTTTGGGAGCGAGCGATAGCGAGAATTACAAATAAGTCCCCGAGGAACGTGCCCGCTAACGCTGACGCTGTCAGGATAAAAGGGACACGCCTCGTCGATAAAATGCGTTATAAATTATGTCGACAACAATAACGGTCACGATTAAGGATGTAGAAATGTCTATCGACGGAATTTTATTTAGCACATTTGCGTTCTGCTCTATCCGTACGCATAATGGCGTCGCGTGAGGCGCAAGAACAGCCAGGCGTACCTTTAGGGTTGCTTGTGCACGAGACCTAACAATATTACGTACACGGTGATTTTTTAAGAGGGGCTCATTATAGCATCATTATAACACAGTAAACAACTGAATTTATTTACAACAAGCCACAACCCAGGTAAATTTAAAAAAAGAAATAAATAAAAATTATAGATCACCCGGTGGATTTCGTATCACCTCCATATATTTTTGAAAAATATGGTCAAAACTTGATATAATTTTTTTATCTACATTGAATTAAATGCAACACAGTTATTCACATAATCAATTTAAGGCTTTCTGATGTGCTATATGTTTTGTCTTTTTTGTGGTGCGTAAATATATAGGTTTTACGACTCGCGAACACGCGACGTATAATTGCCCATGCGCGAAACAGGGAAACTCCAAGTTGATTCCGCACATTGTCCTTGTATCTGCAATTGTATATTAAGTATCTTTTATTTATCAAAAACTACCTTGAAAGTGGGCATGAAATTTTCCTGTACAATATGCGTTGCACCAAACGATGTCATTTGAACGCAATTATTATATTTTTGGATCTTGGCCAAGAAGTGTTTAGAGTCATTTTCCACCCCAGAAACTCATAAGCGTAATGTGCGAACAATTGTGGCAATTTTACTTTACCACCAGCACAACACAATCCAGTAGATTCAGCGCTGTATTTTAACGCTTTACAATATTGACAAATGATTGTCATTTCTCCAATCGTTAAGAATTGGTAGGCACAATAATCTATTTCCGGATCGTAGTTTCTAGGTATACAGGAACACTGCGTCTGCGGCATCGCTCTATTTCAATGTGTCGTGCTCGCTGCTGTTGTATTTGATGTGCCCGAAGTCTATCTACTTCATAATAATTCACTGTTGAACGCAATTCTGTCATACCAATACGAATGTTATCATTATCTGCCTCTCGCTGGTCGTGCGATTTGCACGTGATGTAGCTCGTCGCACATTTGATTGACTTCGACGACCTAAGTCAGGTCGTCTTCTCCTTGGCATTTTGAAATCAATAAAGTTCTCGCGCACTGACAAACTGATGATAGATTTTAAAAGTGAAGTGAAGTTGACGGTGGAGAAGGCGTCTCGAAATAACGATAACGTCCCATTGAAATCTCCAAACTTGTTCGAGTACGTACGAAATGATCGCCGGTGGCGTGCCCGTGTAAACACATTTACAGGCGATGTGTGTCGTTATTAAACGTAAACTAAAACATAAAACCGACTACGTTCCCACACGCAGCCTCAACCGAACGATAAAAATGTCCTATTGCCGACGATTAAAAGACGAACGGTCAGTCTAACGCACATACTCATAAAAGTCTAAAGTTACACACTCCAATTAACAACAAACAAACAATTAAGGCTCTTCGAGATTCCGCACGAATTGCAGCCCCTTCTTTGGAGGCATTTAATGATGTCGAAACATTTTTTTTCTCTTCTCCACTGCCACCGCCTCGCTTATGTCCCGATCTCAAAATGGATCTGTCGCTCTTACGGGCCGTTTCGCAACTCTAATTGCTTCATTAAACGGCAAGAAGTCGATCGTGAGTCATTGTGGATGAAACACGAGAGGAATGGAAAAAGGAGACGAAGAGGAGAGGACGCGGCGGTGGCGGAGGTGGTGATGAGGTTAGTGATGCAGCGCCAATATTACTCGGCGTTTCACACTGGGAAAGGGAACGTGTCCAGCATAGAGACACACACAAAGGAATACAGCGACATCCTCGGCAACAGGCGTTTTGAGCCTGTTATGAAAGTGAAGCACCTTAATGCTGGTACAGAGATATTTCAGTCGTTTTTTCAGTTGTTCTTCGCACATTACCTAATAGCTCATATATTGAATTTCTCTCGAAGTAATACCCATTTCTAACTGTTTCAAAATGGTTCTTGGTATCGACACATTTTAACCATTTTCTTCAGTTTGGTACTGAAACATTATCCAACTTTAACTCATATAGTAATCTACATTTCTGGTCATATAAAACAAGTTGCGTATACTCGTGAGTAATGGCTGTTTCTAATTGTCTCACTCGCACAAGGAAAAGAGTTAGACCGATTTTAATCGGGTACTTTGTATTCATTACCTTAATATAGCAGTTTTTCACATTATTATTACTAGTATTATTAGCACTTTCACACATAGATTGAGTAACACAAGCATCGCTTTTTAGAAACTCGTGAAAAATGGTCATTCTTCTCTTGTGTAAAAAGAGCACATATTTTCTTTAATCACTGCTCAAATCGTATTTATTCACTTCAGATTGTAATGGAAGAAATTGCGCTAACTCGTGAGAAATGGCCATTTCCAACTATCTCACACTATAAAAAAGAGTGGTTAATTACGACAGATATTAACCAGTTTTTTTAGTTACTTTTTACTCATTACCGAATTAATTTTAATAATACATCAACTTATAGACTAATAAAATGATTTTAATAATCAATATTGATAGACACAAGTATCGCTCTTTGAATTGTAATTAAATAAATTTAGCAGACTCGTGATTAATGGTCATTTTTCACTCGCTTAATAAAGTTCGTATTACGACATATTTTGATAATTTTTTTCAGTTACTTTTTACTAAGTACATAATTATTTCAGTAAATAGTTAAATAATAATCTAATTAATTACTTTTAATTTTTGATATTGACGAACACAAGCATCGCTGTTTTAACTCGTTAGTAATGATCATTTCCACATTTTTTCTTGTGTAAAAAGAGCACAAATTTTCTTTAATTATTTTTGACATATTACCCAATACTAACCCATCTAATGTAAGTTTCACAAACTCTTGAGGTTGTAATTGAACAAATTGCGGAGACTCGTGAGTAATTCCCATTTCCAACTATCTCTCGCGTTTAGCAGAAGTAGTTAGGGCCCACATATTTTTAACCATTTTCTTCAGTCACTTTTTACTGATTAACTAATTAAGTAAAGTAATTAATTGACTAATTGGTTAATTATGTGGTTACCTGATTTTAATGTATATCATTAAGTGACACAAGCATCTCTCTTTGGATTGTGATTGACTAAATTGTGAAAATTCGTGTGTAATGGTCATTTCCAAATTTTATATTACGTAAAAAATGCAAAATTTTCTGCAATTAGTTTTGACTCGTGACACAATTCTAACTGATCTAATGCACTATTTCCATCATATTGAATAACACAAGCATTTCATATCAGATTGCAATTGAGGAAATTGCACAAACGTCGTGAGTAATGGCCATTTCCAACTCTCTCACACGTTTAAGGAAAGAAATTACATTCGTTTAAAGATAATAGTTAGCACCGACAGATTTTAACCATTTCCTTCAGTTGCTTTTTACTCATTACGTTATTACAGCACTTTTCCATATTAGTATTATTAGTGTTACTATTTTAGTATAGTATTTTTCCATCTCTATCGAGTAACACAGTAACTCGTTAGAAATGGCCATTTCCAACTATCTCACATTACAAAAAAGTGGTTAATTCCGACAGATATTAATAATTTTATTTAGTTACTTGTTACTGATTACCGAATTAATTTTAATAATACATATACTTATACACTAATTAAATGATTTTGATAATCGATATTGATTGACACAAGTATCGCTCGTTGGATTGTAATTGAATAAACTTAGCAGACTCGTGATTAATGGTCATTTTTCACTCGCTTATGAAAGTCCGTATTAGCGACATATTTTAATAATTTTTTTCAGTTACTTTTTACTTAGTAAATAATTATTTCAGTAATTAGTTAAATAATAATTTAATTAATTACTTTAATTCTTGATATTGAGGAACACAAGCATCGCTGTTTTAACTCGTTAGTAATGATCATTTCCACATTTTTTCTCATGTAAAAAGAGCACAGATTTTCTTTAATTATTTCTAACATATTACCCAATACTAACTCATCTAATGTAAGTTTCACAAACTCTTGAGGTTGTAATTAAACAAATTGCTGAGACTCGTGAGTAATTGTCATTTCCAACTATCTCACTCGTTTAGCAGAAGTAGTTAGGACCCACAAATTTTTAACCATTTTCTTCAATCACTTTTTACTGATTAAATAATTAAGTAAAGTAATTAATTGACTAATTGGTTAATTATGTGGTTACCTGATTTTAATAATTATCATTAAGTGACACAAGCATCTCTCTTTGGATTGTGATTGATTTAATCAGGAAAACTCGTGTGTAATGGTCATTTCCAAATTTTATATCAAGTAAAAAACGCAAAATTTTCTGCAATTAGTTTTGACTCGTGACACAATTCTAACTGTTCTAATGCACTTTTTCAATCATATTGAATAACACAAGCATTTCATATCAGATTGCAATTGAAGAAATTGCACAAACGTCGTGAGTAATGGTCATTTCCAACTCTCTCACACGTTTAAGGAAAGAAGTTACATTCGTTTAAAGATAGTAGTTAGCACCGACAAATTTGAACCATTTCCTTCAGTTGCTTTTTACTCATTAAGTTATTACTGCACTTTTCCATATTAGTATTATTATTATTAGTGTTACTATTTTAGTATAGCATTTTTCCATCTCTATCGAGTAACACAGTAACTCGTTAGAAATGGCCATTTCCAACTATCTCACATTATAAAAAAGTGGTTAATTCCGACAGATATTAACAATTTTCTTTAGTTACTGTTACTGATTACCGAATTAATTTTAATAATACATAAATTTATACACTAATTAAATGATTTTAATAATCAATCATGATTGACACAAGTATCGCTCTTTGGATTGTAATTGAATAAACTTAGCAGACTCGTGATTAATGGTCATTTTTCACTCGCTTAAGAAAGTTCGTATTAGCGACATATTTTGACAATTTTCTTCAGTTACTTTTTACTCAATACATAATCATTTCAGTAATTAGTTAAATAATAATTTAATTAATTACTTTAATTCTTGATATTGAGGAACACAGGCATCGATGTTTTAACTCGTTAGTAATGATCATTTCCACATTTTTTCTCGTGTAAAAAGAGCACAGATTTTCTTTAATTATTTCTGACATATTACCCAATACTAACTCATCTAATGTAAGTTTCACAAACTCTTGAGGTTGTAATTGAACAAATTGCAGAGACTCGTGAGTAATTCCCATTTCCAACTATCTCTATCGTTTAGCAGAAATAGTTAGGACCCACAAATTTTTAACCATTTTCTTCAATCACTTTTTACTGATTAACTAATTAAGTAAAATAATTAATTGACTAATTCGTTAATTATGTGGTTACCTGATTTTAATAATTATCTTAAGTGACACAAGCATCTCTCTATGGATTGTGATTGAATAAATTCTGGAAATTCGTGTGTAATGGTCATTCCCAAATTTTATATCACGAAAAATATGCAAAATTTTCTGCAATTAGTTTTGACTCGTGACACAATTCTAACTGATCTAATGCACTTTTTCAATCATATTGAATAACACAAGCATTTCATATTAGATTGAAATTGAAGAAATTGCGCATAAGTCGTGAGTAATGGCCATTTCCAACTCGCTCACACGTTTAAGGAAAGAAGTTACATTCGTTTAAAAAATAGTAGTTAGTACCGACAAATTTGAACCATTTCCTTCAGTTGCTTTTTACTCATTAAGTTATTACAGCACTTTTCCATATTAGTATTATTAGTGTTACTATTTTAGTATAGCATTTTTCCATCTCTATCGAGTAACACAGTAACTCGTGAGAAATGGTCATTTCCAACTATCTCGCACTATAAAAAATAGTGGTTAATCACGACAGATATTAACAATTTTCTTTAGTTACTTTTTACTAATTACCGAATTAATTTTAATAAAACATAAACTTATACACTAATAGAATGATTTTAATAATCAATAATGATTGACACAAGTATCGCTCCTTGGATTGTAATTGAATAAATTGAGCAGACTCGTGATTAATGGTCATTTTTCACTCACTTAAGAAAGTTCGAATTAGCGACATATTTTGATAATTTTTTTGCAGTTACTTTTAACTTAGTACATAATTATTTCAGTAATTAGTTAAATAATAATCTAATTAATTACATTTAATTTTTGATATTGAGGAACATAAGTATCGCTGTTTTAACTCGTTAGTAATGACCATTTCCACAGATTTTCTTTAATTATTTCTGACTTATTACCTAATACTAACTCATCTAATGTAAGTGTCACAAACTCTTGAGGCTGTAATTGAACAAATTGCGGAGACTCGTGAGTAATTCCCATTTCCAACTATCTCTCTCGTTTAGCAGAAGTAGTTAGGGCCCACAAATTTTCAACCATTTTCTACAATCACTTTTTACTGATTAACTAATTAATTAATTAATTATATGGTTACCTGATTTTAATAATTATTATTAAATGACACAAGCATCTCTATGGATTGTGATTGAATAAATTGTGGAAATTCGTGTGTAATGGTCATTCCCAAATTTTATATCACGAAAAATATGCAAAATTTTCTGCAATTAGTTTTGACTCGTGACACAATTCTAACTGATCTAATGCACTTGTTCAATCATATTGAATAACACAAGCATTTCATATCAGATTGCAATTGAAGAAATTGCGCAAAAGTCGTGAGTAATGGCCATTTCTAACTCTCTTACGCGTTTAAGGAAAGAAGTTACATTCGTTTAAAGATCGTAGTTAGCACCGACAGATTTTAACCATTTCCTTCAGTTGCTTTTTACTCATTTCGTTATTACAGCACTTTTCCATATTAGTATTATTAGTGTTACTATTTTAGTATAGCATTTTTCCATCTCTATCGAGTAACACAGTAACTCGTTAGAAATGGCCATTTCCAACTATCTCACATTATAAAAAAAGTGGGTAATTCCGACAGATATCAACCATTTTCTTTAGCTACGTTTTACTCATTACCGAATTAATTTTAATAATACATAAACTTATACACTTATTAAATGATTTTAATAATCAATATTGATTGACACAAGTATCGCTCTTTGGATTGTAATTGAATAAATTGAGCAGACCCGTGATTAATGGTCATTTTTCACTCGCTTAAGAAAGTTCGTATTAGCGACATATTTTGACAATTTTTTTCAGTTACTTTTTACTCAGTACATAATTATTTCAGTAATTAGTTAAATAATAATCTGATTAATTACTTTTAATTTTTGATATTGAGGAACACAAGCATCGCTGTTTTAACTCATGATCATTTCCACATTTTTTCTCGTGTAAAAAGATTATTTCTGACATATTACCCAATACTAACTCATCCACAAGTTTCACAAACTCTTGAGGTTGTAATTGAACAAATTGCGGAGACTCGTGAGTAATTCCCATTTTCAACTATCTCTATCGTTTAGCAGAAATAGTTAGGACCCTCAAATTTTTAACCATTTTCTGCAATTACTTTTTACAGATTATCTAATTAATTAAAGTAATTAATTGACTAATTGATTAATGATCTGGTTACCTGATTTTAATAATTATCATTAAGTGACACGAGCATCTCCATTTGGACTGTGATCGAATAAATTGTCAAAGCTCGTGTGTAATGGTCATTTCTAAATGTTATATCAAGTGAAAAATGCAAAATTTTCTGCAATTAGTTTTGACTCGTGACACAATTCTAACTGATCTAATGCACTTTTTCAATCACATTTCATATCAGATTGCAATAATTGAAGAAATTGCGCAAAAGTCGTGAGTAATGGCCATTTCTAACTCTCTCACGCGTTTAAGGAAAGAAGTTACATTCGTTTAAAGATCGTAGTTAGCACCGACAGATTTTAACCATTTCCTTCAGTTGCTTTTTACTCATTTCGTTATTACAGCACTTTTCCATATTTGTATTATTATTGTTACTATTTTTAGTATAGCATTTTTCATCAGATTGTAATCGAAGAAATTGCGCTAACTCGTGAGAAATGGGCATTTCCAATAATGACATTAGTTAAAAAAAAAGTTAATTCCGACAGATGTTAGTTTTATTATTATTATTACTATTATAGCATCCATATTATAGCACTTTTCCACGTATATTGAGTAACGCAATTATCGCTCTTTAGATTGTAATTGGATATATTGCAGAATATCGTGAGTAATGGTCATTTCCAAATTTCTCTCTCTTGTAAAAGGAGGAATTTTCTTCAGTTCGTTCTGACTGATAACTCAATTATTGTAACTAGTGTAATGTATTTTTCCAATCATTTTTAATAACACTAGCATTTCTTTTTTGGATTGTAATTGATGTAATTACGCAACTCGAGAGTAATGACCATTACCAACTGACTCCTTCGTTTAAAAAAGTATTTGGTACCGACACATTTGAACCATTTCCTTCATTTACTTTTTATCCCATAGCTAATTAATAGCTGGATTAATCCAGGACTAGTTAAATTGATTAACGCAGGATTGCTGTTTGGGATGTAATTGAATAAATTGCGAAAATTCGTGAGTAATGATCATTTCCAACTGTCTCACTCGTTTACTATCAAATTACTACGGGGGATTCGTCATTTTCTTTGACTCGCATGTTGCCATTTTTTGAACAAGACAAATTAGTAGTGTTCTTACTCAAAATAGAATTGTGAGATTTTCGCTTATGGAAACTTCACAATTTCCATTTGCAACAACTTAACAATGTGATATGTCTTCGTCATTGTGCAACTAGGCCGTGCCCAATGGACGGGACCGTCTCGTTCGACAATCTCCAGACTTTCTTCCGCGAAAATACGTTAATTACTCGTACTTAACTTACGAATTCGCTTGCGTAACGCTTCGAGAAGAGAGAAATATGCCACCTCAAAAAGTCTCCTCTCTCGTTCTTCCATTACGAGCCGTCCGATGGGAACCTCACACGTATCCGGAACAGTCATAGAATAGCTATGACATGAAGCGTCTCGGGTATTTTTCTACTCGAAGCTCGAAGAGAAATTGTTTGCATACATTTTAGAATATCATGAAAGTTAATGAAGCTATAAATTTTTAGTTATTATTACGCTCGTACTTCGGTTTTACGCCGTCTTTAAAACTTATGGATCGTGGAAAACGTACAATAAACGAGACGTCGCAGTAAAGACATTTTCATAATAATCAGCGACTGCGCATGTACAAAGTGCGGTAATGTGCTAGGGTAGCCGGTTGCCAAACAAGGAAAAGTTACCACATACCCGAGAGTAATGTTATTATTATTGCATGATTTAATAATTGTATTAAAAATAATACCTAAACACTCATAAATAAAGGTTAGTTCAGTGCATTTGTTAATAGAATTAGTAGCGAATTTGTTGCAAAAATGACTTCTAATTGCCCCCCATCTCGAGATTCTCGAGAGTTATGGCAAAAAACATGAAAAATACACCTATTTCGTTATTGTTCTAACTTCTCAACAAATTACGTAAAATCACTCAATCTACCTTTCTTAATACTAGTTTTACCATACTTGAAATGCATGCGATAGTTGTGAACTGTAGGTTCAATATCTATTGTAAAACCTTTGCCAACCTCGACCACTTGTACAGTTACTAATTTTCATTAACAGGAGATCTGGAAATTCGCATGTAAAAAAAGTAAAAAAATCTCAAAATTTTTCAATTCTTTGTATCATTGTATTTTGGATTTATTTTCTTGAAAAAAAAATAATTTCGACTAATTTCGATAGGAAATTTAATTCTCTACAAAATTTGCTATAAAATAAATACTCAATATGCCGAGTTTTTGAGTTACAGCCAAAAAACCGAAAAGTGGACAAACCTACCCCGATCTCAAAAACGCAAAAGGCTCTATTTGGTAGCACTCCTTGATTTTAACATTTTTAGAGGTCAATTCACCATATTAAATAATAAGATTCCTTGGACGCCTCAGTTCCTTTTACCCACGTTTCTTATGACATAGTCATACTTTATGTACACTTACAATATGTCTCTACTAACTGCGACGTGACTTCCAACCCTCGGGAACCGCCTTATTTACATACTTAACTCTCTTGCACAACAACAACATAACGATTCTCGCTCCGAGCTCTTTCGCTTCCAAAACAACATAACGGAAGCGACATTTTGGCCCACATCGCAATAAGACAATGCCTCGCCTCCCCCGGGGGACGTTATAAATAATTCGAGTCGCGATAAATAAAATTATAAATAAATTCCGAGTCGCGATAAATAAAATTGGTATTGGCAGTACGGTATCTGGATCTCGATTCCGCGTTAAGATTAATTTTATGTGCTGTTGAAATTCGAAAACAGCCGAAATCGGTTGCGACCTTCGGAATGCGTGTATCACCCTAGGGCACTGTACGGTTTGTCACCCAATAAAACGGGGGAACGGTGAAAGGAGGCAGATTTACTGATAGTGGAACAGTTTTGAGGTTGTTGAGTATAATGAGCGCAATGAAGGTTAAAATTGGTCCCAAAAATTATCGAAAAACCATTTCCGAAACGTTCAGTAGATATAGGCCTTCACGATACCGAGACCTGCCGGTGGTATCGTCTCGGTCTCGTTGAAACTAAATGTTTCCACTCCCGTCACGGTATCGCCGAGAAATTGTGAAATTTTCCATAAGCGAAAATCTCACAGAAATGCGTGAAGCACATCGACGACAGGTTAAGAAAACTAAAGATAATTAATTAGGATTAAGATAATTTAAGATGTCTTGTCTTGTCTTGTCTTATTAAGTTAACGTCTCTTTTTCGCTGCTGTGGCCAATTTGGACGGGACCTACAGTTTAACGTGGGCTCCGAACCACGGTCCTCGAGCACGGTTGTACCCCCTTAAGGCTCTCACCCCAGTTGATCCACTCCGTGCTCTACCGACTCAGGGTGTGTGTATCCTAGTCCCGCCCTCCTACAGGATATCCGATCCTATCCGGCCTGGTTACCGGCGTGAATAGGAACGGGATTTTGGATACATTTTACACACTTCCCGCAACAATCACAACATCCATGGATTACGTGGGATTCGAACCCACGACGACAGTGATCGCCTGACTCAAAGCCAGCGCCTAAACCACACTACCACCGCCGCCCCAGATAATTTAAGATTATAAACCTATTTGTAATGTTCGTTCTAAGTTATCCAATGATCTTTGTAAACTAACAGCACATCGGTCAAAAATTCTATTTTGAATAAACACACTAATAATTTGTCTTGTTCAAAAAATGGCAACATGCGAGTCAAAGAAAATGACGAAAACCCGTAGTAATATAATGGCAAACGGGTGAGACTAGGATGCCCACGATATTCTCGTTTGCGAGAGTCTCGTCTCGTCTCGTCTCGTCTCGTTTTCGAGACGAGACTCGAGACGATACTTTAAATTTTCCTTGCGAGACAAGACGAGATTTTCAAAAAGTCTCGTCTCAAATCTCGCACGAGGGTCTCGCAAAAATCTCGAAGTATCGCGAATAAAAATGACATATATTAATTATTTATTATAATTATCGCGAATGTTATTGAAACATGTTTTTTAAAGCCTCATAATAGCGAGCAGCCTATTGTTGCGCAATGTTTATCTTTTTGAGCTTTCCGAGATTTTGCCACGTGTACGACTATTATACTAGAGTTGAAGACTTACAAAATCTCGCGCGAAACATGAGACGAAACGAGACTTTTATTGCGAGACGAGACTCGAGACGAGACTTTCCACTTTTTTTGCGAAATAAGACGAGATTTTTCAAAGTCTTGTCTCGTCTCGTCTCGTGGGCAACACTGGGTGATACAGTTGGAAATAATCATTACTCAGGAATTTTCGCAATTTATTCAATTACATCCCAAACAGCAATCCTGGGTTAATCGATTTAATTAATCCTGGATTAATCCAGCGATTAATTAGCTATGGGATAAAAAGTAAATGAAGGAAATGGTTAAAATGTGTCGCTACCAAATACTGTTTTTAAACGAAGGAGTCAGTTGGTAATGATCATTACTCTCGAGTTGCCTAATTACTTCAATTATGATCCGAAAAGAAATGCTAGTGTTATTAAAAATGATTGGAAAAATACATTACTCTAGTTACAATAATTGAGTTATCAGTCAGAACGAACTGAAGAAAATGTACTCCTTTTACAAGAGAGAGAAGTTTGGAAATGACCATTACTCACGATATTCTGCAATATATCCAATTACAATCTAAAGAGCGATAATTGTGTTACTCAATATACGTGGAAATGCTATAATATGGGTGCTATAATAGTAATACTAATACTAACATCTGTAGGAATTAACCTTTTTTTTTAAGTATGAGCTTATTGGAAATGCCCATTTCTCACGAGTTCTCGCAATTTCTTAAAGAAGCAAAAAACGCCTATTACTCAAGAGTGTTCGTAATTTATTTAATCGCAATCCAAACAGCGACGCTTGTGTTACTCAATAGAGATGGAAAAATGCTATACTAAAAATAGTAACAATAATAATACTAATATGGAAAAGTGTTGTAATAACGTAATGAGTAAAAGCAACTGAATGAAATGGTTAAAGTCTGTCGGTGCTAACTACTATCTTTTAACGAATGCAACTTCTTTCTTTAAACGCGTGAGAGAGTTGGAGATGGCCATTACTCACGGCTTTTGCACAATTTCTTCAATTGCAATCTGATATGAAATGCTTGTGTTATTAAATATGATTGAAAAAGTGCATTAGATCAGTTAGAATTGTGTCACGAGCCAAAACTAATTGCAGAAAACATTGCATTTTTTTGTGATATAAAATTTGGAAATGACCATTACACACGAGTTTTCACGATTTAATCAATCACAATCCACAGAGAGATGCTTGTGTCACTTAATAATAAATATTAAAATCAGGTAACCAGGTCATTAATCAATTAGTCAATTAATTATTTTAATTAAATAGTTATTCAGTAAAAAGTGATTGAAGAAAATGGTTAAAAATTTGTGGGCCCTAACTACTTCTGCTAAACGAGAGAGATAGTTGGAAATGGGAATTACTCACGAGTCTCCGCAATTTGTTCCATTACAACCTCAAGAGTTTGTGAAACTTACATTAGATGAGTTAGTGTTGGGTAATATATCAGAAGTAATTAAAGAAAATATGTGCTCTTTTTACACGAGAAAAAAATGTGGAAATGATCATTACTAACGAGTTAAAACAGCGATGCTTATGTTCCTCAATATCAAAAATTAAAAGTAATTAATTAGATTGTTATTCAACTAATTACTGAAATGATTATGTACTGAGTAAAAAGTAACTGCAAAAAATTGTCAAAATATGTCACTAATACGAACTTTCTTAAGCGAGTGAAAAATGACCATTAATCACGACTCTGCTCAATTATTCAATTACAATCCAAATCGCGATACTTGTGTCAATCAATATTGATTATTAAAATCTTTTAATTAGTATATAAGTTTATGTATAATTAAAATTAATTCGGTAATTAGTAAAAAGTAACTTAAGAAAGTGGTTAATATCGGTCTCGTAATTAACCACTATTTTTTATAGTGCGAGATAGTTGGAAATCGTCATTTCTCACGAGTTAGCGTGATCGGCCTTCGCGATACCGATTATTATTATACCATTTTTGTTTTGATTATATAAGTGTTTTGGAAAATAGAATTTACTATTTCTAGTCACATTATGATATCAAAGGAATTATCAAAATTCTGTTATAACTTTTTAAGAATATTTTCTAAAAAATTACATGCCTCAGCATAGTAATTTAAATATTTAATGCCATTATTAATTTAAATTGTAGATTCAAATTATTATAAAATTAATCATTAATTATCATAATAATTAATATAATAATAACTAATAATAATCGTTATTAATTATTTATTATATTTATTATTATTAATTATAAAGTCAATTAATAGCAATTAATTAATAACAATATTGGTTTAAAATAAACAATGATTTCATAACCCAATCAGTCAAAATAGTAATTCTCATTTTGAGACGGATTCCATGGTTTTCAAACATGGAAGTCTTAAAAATCTTGCGATTCCATTGAAATCGTAGGAAGCTAATTCACCGTCTCCCTGAACATCCGAAAGTATACTTAAATTTTGCATATGTAAGTCTTTTGTAAGATTCCGAAAATTTATGGCGAATTAAAATTGAAGCAAATGATATCCACATTTTATTTCATGTCACAGCGATCAATTTGATTGTTAATGTACATCTACATATAATTTTTCGACGGCATAAAAATCGTCCGTTAATTTAGTCGTTAATATCCTTATCTAAGCCGAAATCCGGTTAATAAAAATTTTTATAGCCTCAGTATCAATTAAACATATATCTCAACCCAGTCCGAGCTATAGACGAACATTTAAACAATTTTCATTTTCCATTAGCTTTATGCGAGAGAGTAGTTTCATTTTGGCGTGACGCGTCTTTACGGCCGCCTAATATCCATGTAAATTGCCCGGCCAAATTGTTTATAAATACACGGAATCGAGGAGCGGTTCAATGATGTAACATTAAATTTAATAATTTATTATTAACCGCGCACCGGTGTATTATTTAAAATTATGTAATTCGTTATCATCGGTATCAGATCGAGCGATAAAACGCACGGAATGTTTAATAAGTAACGAAAGCGCGGATCTGCAAATAAATTACTTAATTTGCCCCGTGGACCGCGTTTAACCGACTATTAGTTACGAACATTAAGTAATTGTAACTGATGCATGGTATTTACGGGCCAAGATATTTGGAATTTTTAAAGCAACAATGTCAATGGGAAATTAGTATTAGCTTACGAGCGACGTGTTGTGGGATTAGATTAAAATTGACAGTAAGTCAGTACTAATAACTGTTTACCTTACAAGGGCATAATTAGTTGTAGTAATTACTGAACACAACCAATGAAGTACCTAACTAAAATTTGCTCTATCCCCCCAAATTTAGTATTAGTTTACACGTTTCGGGTAATTAAAACCCTTCTTCAGGTGCGGAAATGTCATGAATTACACCTCCCAAAAATAATTAATTATATTATTATTAAAACTATTATTGAATCATAGTTATAGTTTCTCACAAATTAAATAGTGTCTTCTCGACAATCTTACTGATCTGCAAGACGTTGGAATCTGTTCTAGTTATCGATGAATTTTGTGGGATTAGATTAAAATTGATAGTAAGTTAGTTCTTAATAACTGTTTTTTGGGTTACTTGACTAACACAGTAATTATTAAACACACTGATTAACTAACTAAAATTTGGTATGTCTCTCCAATGTTAGTATTATTACTGTACCCAAAATATCTTGCACGTTTCGGATAACTAATGCCCTTCCTCAGGACCTCAGGTTGAGAAATGTCATGGATCACACCTCCCAAAACTTTCCAAACGGGAGAGAAGGACAGCGGCACTCGAATAAATCAACTTTGCTTGTAAATATGCGCCTTGACGTAATCCCGAAAGAATCCATTGCCATAAAACTTGCCTAATTAAAAACCAATTAAAAATTAATTTGTCTTCGAAGCACACCGCGCAAGTGATAAATGGCCGTCCACGTCCCACGATGTGCAACTGGAATTGATTTCCATTAAACCAGCAATATTTTTTTGGGATTATTCAAGACTTAAGAAGTTAGATTAGTTAGCATTTAAGGTAGTTAGATGACTGATTTAGTGTGGTCTCTATAATCGACTGTGGAAGAAACGGATTATTTTCGAAGATGGCGCACCTGAGTCGAAACGTCGCGCGCATTCGGCTATTAAAACGAAATATCTCTTGACCCACTTCTTCCTCGATTCGGCGTTGCACAAATTCCATAATTACGTTAATTAGTTTTTGGATGGAAACCACCTCAAATAATTGATTATCTGCCCCGTTTTCCCCCTCCCCTCGCGACGCGGAACGCTCACTGTTAATATAAAGGCGTGTCGCGATAATTGTTTAACGTTATTTTCGAAAGATTTACAATGAGATACGTTCATAATGGAATCGTGGGAAAACTTTCTACGACACTACCTTTGCGCTTCCAGTGCTCGAGCAGACCCTAGGCCACGCCCCGAAACGCTACGCAATTGCGGTAATGGGGGAAATGCATATCGCAATAGCATTCTGTACAAATTATTTCTTTTAATTCACCTTCGAACGCATTGGAATATAGAGGGAGCGAGTAGGGGGGCGACCGGATTCGTCGGGCGGCGCATGCGCTCGCAGCGTTGTCGCGGTTTTCCTCGCTCTTGTGTAAAATAGAAGAACTAAAGACATGTGTGATGCAAATAAACTTCAATTGTAAACCAATCAAACTGGCTATGAGTTACGTGGCAGAAGTTGTTACTTAGCAGTAGGAAAATAAGTGGACAGTGGGTAGCCATGAGGGGTGAAAGTGACGTTTTCCGGGAAATTGTCGGTAATACCACTGAAAACTGGTCCATTCAAAAATCAGCAAAATTACAGAAAATCCCATAAGTCGATGCAAACATCGAGTTAGTTAGCAGTAAGAAAATATGTGGATACAGTGGGTAGCCAGAAGGGATGAGAGTGACATTTTCGTAATACTCCTAAAAATGGGTCCATTAAAAAATCAGCACAATTACAGAAAATCCCGTAAGTCGATGCAAACATTAAGTTAGTTAGCAGTAGGAATATATGTGGATACAATTGGTAGCCATAAGGGATGAAAGTGACGTTTTCCGGGAAATTGTCGGTAATACCCTTTGCAAACTGGTCTATTCAAAAATCAGCACAATTACAGAAAATCCCATAAGTCGATGTAAACATCGAATTAGTTAGCAGTAAGAAAATATGTGGATACAATATGGATTGCCATAAGGGGTGAAAATGACATTTTCCGGGAAATTGTCGGTAATACCTCTGAAAACTAGTCCATTCAAAAATCAGCACAATTACAGACAACTCCATAAGTCGATGCAAGCATCGAGTTAGTTAGCAGTGGAAAAATATGTGGATACAATGGGTAACCATAAAGGGGTGAAAGTGACGTTTTCCGGGAAAATGTCGGTAATACCCTCGAAAACTGGTCTATTCTAAAATCAGCACATTTACAGAAAATCCCATAAGTCGATGCAAGAGCGTCGAGTTGGTTAGCAGTAAGAAAATATGTGGATACAGTGGGTGATAAGTTGATACAGTGGGATAAGAAGTGAAAGTGACGTTTTCCGGGAATTGTCGGTAATACCCCTAAAAACTGATCCATTCAAAAATCAGCACATTTACAGAAAATCCCATAAGTCGATGCAAACATCGAGTTAGTTAGCAGTAAGGAAATATGTGGATACAATGGGTAGCCATAAGGGATGAAAGTGACGTTTTCCGGGAAATTGTCGGTAATACCCCTAAAAACTGGTCCATTCAAAAACCAGCACAATTACAGAAAATCCCATAAGTCGATGCAAGCGTCTAGTTCGTTAGCAGTAGGGAAATAAGTGGATACAATGGGTAGCCATAAGGGGTGAAAATGACATTTTCCGGAGAATTGTCGGTAATACCCTTGAAAACTGGTCCATACTAAAACCAGCACATTTACAGAAAATCATGTAAGTCAATGCAAGCATCGAGTTAGTTAGCAGTAAGAAAATATGTGGATAGAGTGGGTAGCCATAAAGGGTGAAGGTGACATTTTCCGGGGAATTCTCGGCAATACCCTTGAACACTGGTTCATTCTAAAATCAGCACAATTACAGAAAATCCCATAAGTCGATGCAAACATTGAGTTAGTTAGCAGTAGGAAAATATGTGGATACAGGATAGTCATAAGTGGTGAAAGTGACGTTTTCCGGGAAATTATCGGTAATACCCCTAAAAACTGGTACATTCAAAAGTCAGCACAATTACAGAAAATCCCATAAGTCGATGCAAACATCGAGTTAGATAGCAGTAGGAAAATATGTGGATACAATGGGTAGACATAAGTGGTGAAAGTGAAATTTTCCGGAAAATTGTCAGTAATACCCCTGAAAACTGGTCCATTCTAAAATCAGCACATTTACAGAAAATCCCATAAGTCGACGCAAGCGTCGAGTTAGTTAGCAGTTGGAAAATATGTGGATACAATTGTAGCCATAAGGGGTGAAAGTGACATTTTCCGGAAAATTGTCGGTAATACCCTTGAAAACTCGTCCATTCAAAAATCGCACAATTACAGAAAGTCGATGCAAACATTGAGTTATTTAGCAGTAGGAAAATATGTGGATACAATGGGTAGCCATAAGGGATGAAAGTGACGTTTTCCGGGAAATTATCGGTAATACCCCTAAAAACTGGTCCATTCAAAAGTCAGCACAATTACAGAAAATCCCATAAGTCGATGCAAACATCGAGTTAGATAGCAGTAGGAAAATATGTGGATACAATGGGTAGACATAAGTGGTGAAAGTGAAATTTTCCGGAAAATTGTCAGTAATACCCCTGAAAACTGGTCCATTCTAAAATCAGCATATTTACAGAAAATCCCCTAAGTCGACGCAAGCGTCGAGTTAGTTAGCAGTTGGAAAATATGTGGATACAATTGTAGCCATAAGGGGTGAAAGTGACATGTTCCGGGAAATTGTCGGCAATACTTATGAAAATTAGTTGTTATACCATATTTTTACCATTCTTTATTTAACCATATTGTGTAAATGGCATTTAAGGTCATTTCAGCAAATTAAATTGCTAGAACAAATCTTCTTTTATAATTTGCCCTACAAAATGATAACGTCAGTTTTTTTGATTTTGATAAAATTGCGCTTAAATCATACATTTGTAAATGATTAAAAAAATTATAATTGAAGTCGTATGACTTTTCACACCAAATTTACCCAACAAAAACCGCTCAGTGATCTGCCATAGTCAAAGTATCTAAAAGACTGTTTTTTGCTCATTTTCTTGTATTATAACTGTGGGCACTCCAACAAATATTTTATTAAGTACCCTTTGACATTTGAACTTACCGCAATACATGAAGAAGCAAATTATAATTACAAAATATAGGAGTGAATGAACATATAACATTAACCTACTCTATTATTATTTAATCAAAATAATTTTCATACACTGAATTGGATTTGCAGCAGCTAATACATTACGAATAAAAGTAATAGGTATTTCAACGATAATCAACAAAATAATTGGTTGATAACCATATTTCGTGTCATAATATTTGACCAGTGATATCAGTGTCGTAAAGCGTATGGTTCACAACTTGTACAAAATTGTCCCTTTAGATGTCCCTTTAGACTCAGTTGTTTAGAAAGCGACATGCCACGACCAGCGTCGTCCCGCAAACTGCGCAGCCATCCTGTCCAAACACGCCGTGCGCACACATAGAATCCACGCATTCATAAGGTTTTTGTGAATCCTATAAATAAATTGGTTTGATAAACACCATGTGTACAAAATACCTTGTGTATGAACATTCATGACATATTGAAGCGTGAGGATACTAAAAATTCTTTCCAATTAGGAAATACATAGTTACAAATTTGCAATGGCGACTTCAAACATTACCTGACATATTTATGTTATTATGCAAACTTCTATGCATAATAACCAAGAGTAAGAACTTTGGTTGAGCTATTATGCATATTGAGTAAATATTTAGTTTAAAATTTTTGAAAAAATTTTACTACTTTTTTTGCTTACGTCAATTTGGATGTGTTTTCCTCTAAAACACGCGAATCAAAATTATTTCCGCTGATAAGCTATTGAATTATAAATTTAACATCTAATTTGAAATGAATTTTTTTTTTATTGGAAAAGAACTATGGCGACATTTAGAGTTATATAACGTTTCATTTTTTTATATCGAAAACTATTATTACGACAAAATTTTGTACAAGATTTAAATATCAAAAACACTATTAATGAGGCTATAATTTTTTAACGAGCGTTATATCACTCAAAATGCACTTACAAGTTTCATTGGTAAAAGTTGCTTTTTACCAAATTTAAATTCGACGAAATAGTCGTAAAGTCTTAAATTATTCCAAAAATTTGGAATTAATTAGAAACTACAGTAAGATTTGGAGGCAATCAACGCACTTTTTTGGCAAAGTTGTCACGAACATATTTGGGGAGCGAAGAAGTCACAAAATGCAAAACGGAACCTCACCTTCGTCTTGAGTCGCTCGACTGATTTTTCGAGATTTATGGCAGTCGACAGGGGTTCTCAGATTTCACGCCAACATCGAGTAGGAGTTCGGCATTCGGCCGAGGTGTAAAGATGTTTCATTTATTTTCAAATTCGAAATTAATTTATGTAGGCACGTGGGATCCCAATGGGCAATTTAGAAAGCGAATTGAGGTCGAGATTAATTTATTGCCCTTACATCCTGAATACCAACTCTGAGACGTCGAAAGTTTTACAATCGACGTAGAAGGTGCGATAATGATATTGAATTTTTGGAAATTTGTTGAAAATTTGAAAATTGAAAGTTGGAAATTTTTGGTTCAAAACGCATAAAACCATGCGATAATAAAATAAAATTCAAAGTTCAAACACAATATTTCGGCAGTATTTTGAGGACGTTTCGAAAACCAGAACAAAGATAAGAGGGGAATGCCCTTCAGAAACTATTTAGCCGAAAACGTTATTAAACTTTATTGTACATATTCAATTTAAAATTTAGAAAAGCGTGTTTCAGTGAATTTTCAGAAAATTTCCAAAAATCGAAGAATGACCGGTTTAAAGTGCCCTTTAGAGAATATGTTATTAGTAATTGGTTCCTATTTCAAAAATTACATTTGAGGTGATGTTTTGTCATTTTAGAGATTTTTCTAAGGAAACCACTACTTCCCTTGCTTCCATGGACAGCACACCGCTGACGTCAGTACATATAAATAAAGATTGATCGATTGATTTAAAAATTGTAATTAAATTTAAAAAACGGTTCTAAAAATAAATAATTCATATTGTAACGCGAAATGTAAACAGCAACGCGAAACGTATTTACTCTTATCGGACCTCGGCAGTCACTTCAAAGCGCTCCGTTAATTGGGCCTTAAAGGAAGAATGATTTATTACCTTTTGGGCGTTTCTAGATAAACATTATTAGGGAAAAGAAGGATCGAGTTCTTTCAAGAAGGATCTCGAGACATAATGGAGGACTTGCGGTCGGAGAGATTAGAATAGACGTGAAGCCGCGAGAGTAAACAGTGCGATAAACTGACAAGTGAAATAAATGAACAGTTAAGAGTGTGATATAAATTAATTAATTAGGAAATAGTTAAGATAAATTAAGTTGTGTGTAGCGTATAATTAGGACAGTGTAAATAAATTAGAATAAACGTTACAATATCATATTCTAATCAAAGGTAACTTAGATAGTTTCATTATGCGGCTAAAATTTTATGGAAATGAAGCTGCAGCACTTATCATCATCCAGTCTTTAAAACACGTATATACCCACAGACCATTAATATAAGTAGACCCGGTGTTCCCATTAGAAACTGATGTTTGTTTACATGCCAACATAGCCGGTAGGCGCGGTGTAAAGGGGGAAGGAAATATGGCCGCCGTTGACGAATTTTGACAGCATACACAATAGCTATCCATAGGCGTATCAATAATAAGGGGCAAAAAGGAAACAAAATTAGGAAAATAATTTATTTATTTCTTTAGATCAACGGGCAATGAAGCCCTTTACATGCTAGGTAACAAAGGTGCGAAATAAGAGACCAATGAAGTATAGAAGGACACAGTTTATCAAAATTATCATGACAGTAATAATGAATACAATAAGTATAGTCCAAGACCCATCTGTCAGAAATTTGCTTTAGATTGACATAAGAGGTAACCGCAATGTTTTTACATGAATGCCTCGGGAATAATGTCTAGAATAAGGATTGACTTATCCTCCAAAGCGCAGAGGTCGGGAACATTGTTAAAAATGCAACAATTTAAAAAGAAATTAAAAAACGCGTTTTTCCCGACTTGTTTTGCTTCTAACTTTTTAAGTATTGAAATTAGAAGAAAGATGAAGAGAGGAAAAAGTTGCAGAATCGCTTTTTACATAAAATGGCATAGGTTAGAGATTCAAAAATTTATTAGCGGTTTTGCCAAATAGTAATAAACAACAAAAAATCGTCCCAAAAAAATGTTTTTTTAAATTATTATTTTAGGCACTTTAAAATGTAGTTAGGACTTCCATATCACAGGTACAAAATCTTGAAGTTATAATAAAAGAATCCCGTAAATTTCGTTTCGATCGGTTTGTCAGATTTTGCACAATAATTTTGCAATCCAGAAAAATCGAAAAATATTGAAAATTTTCAAAATTGTTAATTTTTTTTTCCACTATTCGATTTTAATAAAACTAGCGGTCATATATAAGAGGGGACAAGCTGTCATGTACTTTTGTCAGAATTAAAAAATATTTATTAGAACGGTTACAGTCATTGTTTAAAGTTGGTGTCGTTTTTTTTTTGCTTATAAACAAATAGATTATCTCGGCGAGTTTTTTGTTAAATGAAATTCTGAAAAGATAGCCTGAAAGTACTCGGAAAGACGCTTCTTTTTATACACAATAAGTTGCTATTTTGTCCATTACCTTCTGAGATATAACTCCTCAAATTTGTTTAGTGTTTAATAAAATGGTTAATAATGGTTAATAAAATTACTATTTTTTCTCATATCTTAAGAAATAATTGTTTCTCACCAGTAACCAGTATAATATTTTTGTTATCAAAATATCCAAATATTTCCTTTAATTAGATCTACTGGAAACCTAAAACAATAACACTGATAGAACGCCACTGAGATGATACATAACCTCAAAAAATGTCATTAATAAATATCTTTATTTACCTATGAAAAGACAACCCCGAAGCTTTCCCTGCATCGCTATAAACGTTGCATATCTTGCACCTATTAACCATTGTTAAATGTTTTCTATTTTTATCAAAATACACACACAAACCGCGTACACAACGAATTCTATCACGTGAAAGACTAGGACGCGATGTTGCCACTCATAACAAAAGTCTATATTATTTTAGATTTACGTACAACTGACCAACCACAGGCGAAGTAGGCTGGATATATACGCAAATCGTAAGCAAAGAATTCGTCATCTGCATTCATGCAACAGCGCAAAAAAACGCTTAGAATGTGCTAGATCTTGGCAATACATTATTTTGTAAACAAACGGATCTAGTTATATTAATGGTCTGTGTATATACCTGTCATTGGGCCCACTTAAATAACCACCAAATCCACTGTCTCCTTCCAGATTAAATCGCATTCCGTAGGTGTAGGCATTACAAAACTTAGTCAACTTCATAAACGTCTGGCCTCTTTTCAAATAAACTCACCTTCGGAACAATAAAACGGTCGATCTTTATCACGTTCACCGTTTCCGCAAGTAAGTAGGTGAGAACCATTACGATTCAAAATATTTACAACAATTCTGGCCACAATTACGCAGGAATATGTCTCGAGGAATTGTTTCGTAATTGCCTCAGAAGAAGGTAATTAGGTACAATTTTTCCTCGGCGACTTTCGCCTCGCAGAAATGCCGCCCAAATTTTCGAATTCCGGCCGCCCTAATCGCCGATATTAATTCCTCGACGTGAGTTAAAGTACGATAATTTGAGGAGTCGTTTTTAAGAAGCTTTAATTGGGACGACACTTATGTACGTGTGTAATGACAGCGATTGTCTCTGGCTACCAACTAAACTACAGAAGCGACAAATGCTAGTCCATATAGGAAAATACGAGAGATATTTTAAGTCAGTACCTGCAGAATATATATTATAACTCGCGAATAGAATTTAATGACAGGGTCGCTTTTCGCCTTGACACGGTACACCTTCGTAGGAACCCGAACGCGTGTAAATTAATTTTTTTGACCCGCTTTCCGCGGTTATTACGGTCCATCCGTGCCTCATCTCCTTCTCGTCGCCGTAAGTTACGTTTCCGCCATGGAACATTATCGAAAGTGACGGAACAAGGACGAGAGATTACCTCACTGATTTATCGAACAGTGTGTGTTAACGTAACGGATTTAATTTAGAAGAGCCGAGAGTTCGGAATGGGAAATTATAGTGCGGATTTGTACGCAGTGGACAATCTTCTTTGAAGTATGCAAAACGAGGTTTAATTAAGGGGGCAGTAAAAAAAAACAGTTTTTAGGATTTTTTTTAAAAGGGCTATTGTATTTAGTTAAAAAAAATTAGATATTGCTCTATATTTATTGAAGAGGGAAGCGGTAGAGGACGTCTTGAAGAAAAGCCTTTTTGACTGGTACCAATCACTGTGGCTTCCTGGAAAAAATAAAGACAAATTTCAAAATGGATTCTGTTCTCGAGAGTTTTTCCTACGACATAGACCTATAAAAACGCATATAAATAACCCTCGTGCTTTTCTATATACGTACTTTTCCCGAAAAAATGCGGATTTTTTACATTTTAAGAAAAACACTCATAAACCAATTTAAAAAAAAATTCAAAAAAGAATTTTTAGGTATACGTAAATACTTTTGAGGTACAAGTTACTTCCAAGATATTTTTTTAAATTTAAGAAATAAATAAATTAATAAAATGAATAAAAAAGGACAAATTCTAAACGTAGGCTTCGAGGAAATTCCAGAAATAACTCAAAACGAACTAGAATTGGCCATAAAGAAACTGGACACAAAGAGCACAGGATAGAGATATCTGGAAAAAATGGAAGAGACCTATCTCCAGCAGTGGAGAAATTACGGTTTATGAAGAAGAAGAGAAGAAGGCTACAATGCACGCAGCGAGCTATGGAGAGACAAATGCTGAGTGTCAGTTTGAGAGATCATACAAGGATCGAAGAGATCAGAGGAAGAACCAGAATAACAGATATAACCTAGAGAATCACCAGATTGAAATGGAAGTGAGCAGGACACGTGGTCAGGATGGATAGCAAACAGATGGACATCCAGGAGTATTGAAACGGAGGCTCTGAGAAAATAAACGAAACTTGGGTAGGCTAATGAAGAGCTAGGCTGACGGTATTAAAACCACAGCGGAAAGAAACTGGACACAAGAAGCGCAGGATAGAGATATCTGGAAAAAACCTGAAGAGACCTGTCTCCACCAGTGAAGAAATTACGGTTTATGAAGAAGAAGAGAAGAAGGCTACAGTGCACCCAGCGATCTATGGAGAGACAAATGTTTGGTGTCAGTTTGAGAGATCATACAAGGAACAAAATGATCAGAGGGAGAACCAGGACAACAGATATAACCTAGAGAATAGCCAGATTGAAGTCGTAGTGGGCAGGAGACGCGGCCAGGATGGATAGCAATAGATGGACATCCAGAGTACTGAAATGGAGGCCCTGGGAAAATAAACGAAAATTGGGTAGGCCAATGAAGAGATGGACGGGACACCATCACAAACAAGATGACAAAGGAACTACCGGAGGAGGCAAAGAAGAGGATCCAGGAAATCTACAACGCGGCGATGAAGAACAGATACTACCCACAAATATGGAAGGAGGCAGACGTCATCATGTTCCCGAAGCCAGGCAAGGACAAGAAATTCCCGCGAAACTACCGCCCCATAAGTCTTTTCAACAATTTTGAAAAACTACTGGAGAAGATACTACTGAGGAGGATCAAGGAGGAAGAGGAGAGGCTACCTATCATACCGGACGAACAATGTGGATTCAGGGAAGGACACTCGACGGAGCACCAGGCGCGCGCTGAGAATGGTAGAAGAGACGATCAATGACATTAACGAGAAGAGGACGACATGCATGGTACTATTCGACGTGGAGAAGGCGTTCGACAGGATTTGGCACAACGGACTTATAGCAAAGATGGACGGATTAGGATTCAAGACGGCGATGATCCAGATGATACAGGTCTACCTACGAGACAGGAACTTCAGAATCAAGGACAAAGGGACGACATCGCGCAGCAGGAGGATGGAAGCAGGAGCACCACAAGGATCGGTATTGGCACCGGTCCTATACAACATCTACACTAACGATATACCAATTGGAAGATGGAACAGCCGCACGAGGACCTATATCTACGCGGACAACCCAACAAAGCGACGGAGTACCTACAGAGAGAAGTGGAACAAATGGAAGAATGTACGAAGAAAGGGAAGATCAAACTCAATGCGGAAAAGACAGAGGCAATATACATAGGACCGAAGACGAGACGACCGACGACCAACATCATAATAGGACAAAAGGAACTGGAATGGAAGGAAGAAGTACGATATCTAGGAATCCACATACACCGAGGACTTACATAGAGAAGGCACATAGAGGTGACCGATAAGAAGACGAAAGACCGATTAAACAGACTGGGACCACTAATAAGACGACGTAGCAAGCTGAAACTGGAAACGAAGAGGAAGATCTACCTGGCAGGAATAAGACCAATAATGACATACGGAACAGCAGCGTGGGGACAAGCAGCAAGGACGCACCTGGAGAAACTGGAGAGGATACAGAATCAAGCGATGAGAAGGATGACGGACGCACCCTGGTATATGAGAAATGAACAACTACGACGTGACTTAGGCATCGAAGAGCTGAAGAAGATCATCAAGAAGACGACGAGGAAGACGATAATCAAGGCAATGGAGCACACGAACCCACTAATAAGGAAGGCGACGGACTACGACGAGGACGCAACATCAAAGAGGAAAAGACCCAACACGGGAAATCAAGATAAACGCGGAGAAGACGGAGGCAATATACATAGTTTACATAGGGCAGAAGACGAGACGACCGACGACCAACATCATAATAAGACACAAGGAACTGGAATGGAAGGAAGAAGTACGATATTGTAGGTGTACGATAAGTATTATAAGTACGTCTACGAATTCACATAGACCGAGGGTTTACATGGAGAAGGCACATCGAGGAGACCCAGAAGAACAAGCTGAGACTGGAAACGAAGAGGAAGATCTGCCTGGCAGGAATAAGACCAATAATGACATACGGATCAGCAGCGTGGGGACAAGCAGCAAGGACGCACCTGGAGAAACTGGAGAGGATACAGAACCAAGCGATGAGAAGGATGACGGACGCACCATGGTATATGAATGAACAACTACGACGGGACTTACGCATCGAAGAGCTGAAGAAGATCATCAAGAAGAGGACGAGGAAGACGATAATAAAGGCAATGGAGCACACGAACTCACTAATAAGGAAGGCGACGGACTACGACGAGTACGCAACATCAAAGAGGAAAAGACCCAAGACGGCAATGAAGGAAGACTAACCACGAAGAACATACCAGGAAGATGAAAATACATTAAGAGGACCACCAGGACGACCAGGACAACCCAGAAAATACCATCACGCGGAGGAAAGAAGAACCAAGAGGGAGAAGTAAGGAGCCAGGCGCTCAACTTCACATAAAATCAGGTCAACATACATAATGAAGAGATGGGCTGACCACAGCGGGAAGAAACTGGATACAAAAAGCGCAGGATAGAGATATCTGGGAAAAACTTGAAGAGACCTATCTCCAGCAGTGGAGAAATTACAGTTTATGAAGAAGAAGAGAAGAAGGGAATAAATTGAAACATTAGAATTTGTAAGCGGACGAGGGACCATCTGCCGGCGCATCGTCGACCATTATCGCCCTCGCGACAATCAAACATATGCGCGTGATTTGATGGTGGCGCCGATAGCGTCCCGTTACGCGGCCATAGGCGCGGATATTAATCATTTCCGCGGCGATCCCGTCAAATCCCCGTAGTAATCAGGAAACAATATTGCTGCGACTAATAAAAAAAGGGAAGAGAGGAAAGTGGCGAACAATGCACGGAGGCCGCCGCCGCCTCAAATCAAATCTAGTGTGCCTTGTCACGGGCCATAACGCAACGGCCTGATTACCAGGGGCTGTAAATATCAACGATTCCATCTCCCTCTGGAGGATTCTCGTGGGGGAGGGGGGGCCGCAGAGTTATTACCCCGATCGGCGCCCCTATTATCGCCGCCCCCGTCCCGCTTATAAAGGGAGTGCCGGGGGCGGCACGGCCGTCAAATTACGTGTCGTTCCCGTGAAAGTCGCACCGGAAGTGGCCGGAATGAGGGTAGTCGAGACGACGTACGGATGATTCGCGAATTCGGGAATAACGGACAAGGTGCGAGATGGTGATACTGTGATTGGCTCTTTATTACAACTGATACTACGGGTTTAAATACAAATAGGCATGATGACTGATTTTGAAAAACTTACCGTGTTGTGTCCTTAAGGGTGTACTTCACCGTATTTTTCCCTATGCTAACCAATGTTAACTTACCGCTCATTTATCTCAAAAACTTATCGATGGATTTGAATAAATCTATTTGTATTCTATTGTTACTAGAAATATGTACTTTTGTACGTAGTTACTTTTTCAAAAAAATGCTTTGATATTTTTAAAATTTCGATTTCAAAATTGGTAATGAAGAAAATCACCGTGAATTCTAAATAGCAAAAATTTTTGAATTTTTTAATACGTAGACTAGAAGATAATTAGGTGCTTCGTGATGTAAAATTAATTAGATTTTTTTATATAGTTAATTAAGGCGACAATTGCGAAATAAGAATATAATCTCCCCCCCTCCTTAAGCCGAAAAATTCAGCCAATTACGTGGAAGGCGTATATTAATACGACAATAAAATAATAAACCTTTACCTGAGATTTATAAAGGTTGCCACTTATATAATAAAAGTACTTGTAATATTGTTTGGGACATAATTCGGTAAGAGTTTTGCAGCGAGTCGAGATTTTTGCGAAAACATTTTTCTTTTGTGTCCGTTTCTGTTTATGCTTTTGCCTTTAGAATCAAACCGTCTTTATCAAGACGAATAAAGCGTAGTGTACTAAAGTTCTTAAACGGACCAAGAGATCAGTTGTAATGAAAAATCTACATGGCTTTATGATACAAAGTGAAAACTCGTCATCGGCTTGGGCCCATCGGCTTTGTAAACTCAAAGTTACAAATATTTTCTAGGTGTAGGCAAGTAGATTCGACAACAAGGGGATTAAGTAAAAGCAATAAAAGAGATACAAACTGACCGTTTATGACTTGGGGGCGGGATATTGGAGAAATTACTTCTTTTTCTTCAGTATTGCCATCTAGCGGAATTCAATTCTCCCTAATAGGTGCTGTACGCCCTTAAGTATGTACTGTTCCCAAAAAAAAATACTAATCTCTGCATAAAACAAATGTTTAGTAGGTACCTAAAATGAGACTTTTATGAATAATTTTAAATTTCGCGCCAAAACACTCGTAGGTGTCATGGCGTCGCTTGTGACGTCACGCCTATGTAAATACATCGACCACAGCATTGACGTCAACTTGTAAAGTGCAATATTTCTAAATTCTATGCACCCAGCATCATCAAATCGCTGTTTGCCTTTGTGAATCAAAATTCCATCACTAACTTTCCTTGGTTAACGTTTTCGAAACACAAAACCAGACAATAAGATAGATTCAAATTACAAAATAATAATAAATAGCGAACAGAAATAATGGAAACAGCGCTAACACAAGGAAGTCGAGTTTACTAATAAAATACAGTTTATCCCGCTTAAAATATTAACATTAATATATTTTTTTAGAATAATTTCATTATTTAATATATTATAATATCATTATTTCAGTAATTCTTTGTTACTGTCATCATGCCTATTTAAATATCCACTTCATTTAACACTAATTCTTAATAATTATAGTCCGGGGAAATGAGTTAAACAAATACCCGTTCGTGACTCTGATCCAGCGAAGCAGGTGACAGGTTTTTTAAGTAATACAAACCTATAGGATCAAAACCTACACATTCCTTCGTAGGATCTGGTGGTATAAATTAATTATTTACAATTAATTAAATTATTAACAATAATAATTAACACCTATAAAATTGCATTACTTAAATGGTGACAAATTTATCTGTTGTTTAGAAAATTGCCAAAGAATGCAAAAAACTTATTTAACAATAACTATTATAGAGAATAGCTTGTTTTTTCATATGTAAAGTAATAAAAGTCAATTAATGTAACGAATAATTTATTTATTGAATTTGACGAAACCAATTTCTATGATAGCCAATAAGATTTGCCCTAACAAAATGTGATTTTTTTGCAAAAAATTAATGTTTACAATGCATTTAAACAAATTACATTGTTTATTTAAAAGAAAATTTATACACAAATAGTATATTTGTAATGTACTCGAACAGCAGATGCAAATTAAAAAAGAAACAAGTTCAGGAAATATAGTTAATTACAGCAATTTAAAGACGTTTTTTTGTCTGATGTCAATTTTTATCTTTATAATGCGCCTAATTAAGTGTCTTAATTGTTATAAACAAATTAGCTATTAATTTAAAAAGAATCACTTTGAATAACTTTGAAAGAATAACTTTGACCCAAATCAACATACTACCATTTCTTCTAAATTCGTGTAAAATGCCAACTTTTCGAATATGTAAAAAGATTTTATTTTCGAGCAATAGCCAAAAAGTTATTCTAAATTTTGAAAAGTTAAAAATAATAGTATTGTTCTAATAAGATTTTGCAATAAAAAAAATTCACTTTTTTTGGTTCATTGTGACAGGACAACTCTCCATCTTTCACAGGGTACCCGTAAAATTACTACATCTTTATTATTTTCGGACTAATGTTATGGCAAAAAAGGTCTCTGGAATAAACAATTACAATAAAATTTAAACTGTTTGATGGATCGCTATGAAATTTTAATCTTATTAGGTATCTACCTTAATGCTTAATTAATAACTATATAAATAAGGTAATTTTTACAATAGTCATTCTTAAATGAGTTGTTTGTCTTCTTTGGCAATTTTCTAAGCAACAAATAAGTTTGTTAACATTTAAAAGACGCAATTTTGTAACTTTTCGATGTTATAAAAGATGCCCACATTGAATTTTCATTAAACTCTTTAATTTTTTAACTGTAGGCAAATGGTTAAAAAATGGTAATTTTTGACTATTAATAGTTGATAATTAATGAATACCACCAACAATGTGTAAGTTTTGTTTCTATAGATCTCTATTACCTAGAAGGATTGTCAGCTATTTGGCTGGATCAGATTTTTGAAAAACATATAAATTCCCTGGACTATAATTACGAATTTATTTCGCCACTTCATATCGTGTTTCTGTACGTAAACCTGTAAAAATATTGACTTTCGATGGAAGTGGCAACATCGATTCAACGTGACATTCGTTTATTTACATTGCACTTCCTGAAGTTTCTTTAGATAGCATTCAAATAAGACAAAGTGGTTAGTAGGTGCATGATATGCAAAGTGTATAACAATGATCAAAATGGGTTCTTTTGGACCTAAATATGATAAATTAATAAGGATTGTTGTCAAGGTTTGAATATTACTTTTATTAATATTACAGGTATTACTTTTCACGAAACACACCAATTAACCAAACGCTCTTTCATTTATCTATACATATTTGCATTAAGTACGTATACGTTCACTTCGGTTGTAAATTAAGATTAAGACATGTTTTATTTCAATTTTTATTACCTTTTTTGCAAAACTTCGACCCAAAAAAATATAAGGAAATTGTGAGCGTATAAGTGAAATTGCATAATAGTGAATGGAATCCCAATCGAAAGAGATGAGAAGAGATCTTTCAAATTAACCGTAAAATCGATTAAACCTAAATGGATGACAACGAAAAAATGAAGTTTGCAAAATAACTTAATTAGTTAAACTGGTTAAAATATCTGGTACCTAGTTAAGGCTCACCAATATTAATAATGAATTAACTAATCGAGAAAAGTCAATGTTAATTTTGCTACGTTGGTAGTAATGATTCCACAATTTGTAATTAGGTTAGGTTCTGAATTTGAATTTTTATTTGTATTTGGTTCATTACACATTTAGGGCATAGCAATATTGAAATATCTTTCAACAATTTTTTAAAGACTGATATGGCCCGACCAAATATTCATGGCAACATTAAAGTGCCTTTAAGAGAGGTTTAAGAGAAAAATGTTTGAAAAAAAAATTGCAGCTGTTAATTAGATCAGTTCAAATCTAAAATTTGGTAAGAATCGGTAAAACCGTTTTGGAAAAATTTGAGAAAAACTGAAAATTCACAAGAGCAAAGGGCCCTTCGCACAATATCAATCAATGGCCGTCAAGAATAATTGAATAGTAAAGTAGAATATACAAACTTAAAAAAAAACAGTTAGACCAGTTTTTGAGATAATCCCAAGAAAAAAAACCTAAAAATGACAAGAGTAAAGTGCCCTTTGCCCTTAACTGATTCTGATGAAACACAGAATTTCAACTTTCCATTACTTATAGTTTCTGAGAGAACGTTGACCACATACACATACACACAGAAAGATATGTTTCCAAAAAACCCCATGGCATGCCAGGCTGAAAGGTAGATTTATGGGTAGGATGTAGGATATAGAGTAATGTAACAGACACGATGTTTCAAAAAAAGGTATACGAGGTGTTAAAAAAATACAAACGTCAAAATTTCTAACTTTTTGCATATAACTTTTTTTATGTACA
This sequence comes from Cryptocephalus moraei, assembly GCA_946251905.1. Taxonomy (NCBI): domain Eukaryota; kingdom Metazoa; phylum Arthropoda; class Insecta; order Coleoptera; family Chrysomelidae; genus Cryptocephalus; species Cryptocephalus moraei. The sequence goes on along the minus strand of OX276465.1, from coordinate 13,813,269 downwards.
TTTCTCAAAGATATGTTTTATGCAAAAGTCGTTCGCCTCTATAAGGGCAACAAAAAACCTAAGTAACATTTTTCTCTCAGACGCGAAATAAAAATTTTAGTTTTTTAAAAAAAAAATAACTTTTCTGTACATTTCTCGAAAAAGTATTTCATACAAAAGTCGTTCGCCTCTATAAGATCAACAAAATACCTAAGTAATATTTCTCTCTCAGACGCGAAATTGAAGTTTTTTGATTTTTTTTTGAAAATAACAAGCCGCCATTTTGAAACCGCTGGACCTATTCGGCTCATTAACGAACTCGACCGAGATTTTCGGCCAACTGATTTTTGTACCAAATTTCGTTGTGATTCTTTAAAAAATGCGACCTGTAGCTTGTAAATTTTTGAGAAATGATTAAGTATGATTTCTAGATACCAAAAAACTGAAAACCGCATTTTAATTCCTCTTTTTTCGACTTCGTTAACGAATGCAATACTAGATAAATCTACCGAAACATTTTTTTCGAACTCAGGGGAGCTCAAAACGTCCAGAAATGCCAATATCTCAAATTCTGAAAATCAGCACGATTACAATACTTTCTTCTATCGAGTACCCTTATAAGAAGGTAAAAATAGCCGCAACATGCTCATGATGTGTGAATATGTAGAGATTTTGAGCTTTTTACGAAATATTTTGAACGGTACAGGCCATCTCGACACTTTACCTTTAAGGTAATAAATGTTAATACGCCAACTCAACACTACAGAAAACAGGTAGTTGCAACTAGTGGCCTTAACTGACAGGCCAAGTCGACACTAAGACCTTGAACGCCTTAAACCGATTAACACAATTTTCTAGATACAATATACAATACACAATAGCTTTTCTACACATTCAACGGCAAATTCTGATGATGCCTATTAGGCTCAGTGAGTACAAGTTTGATCATTGCCCCATTACATCATATGTTTGATCCTTGCCCCCTTGCGTTTCCAACGTACTTTCGAGCGTCTCACATGACTTTCACGTATCAGAAAGCTTCCCGAAACTTGTCTGACCCACCTGAAATCAAAATGTAGCCTTCAGATACAACTCGGTGTCGTCTCGTCCTACCTAGTGAGAGACAATAAAGTGTCGAGATGGCTATGCCGTGGTGGCGAGTTGGCCTGTCGGCGTAGGGTGCTCAGTGTCGAGCTGGCGTATTAAGCTTTACAACACCTTTCTACCTAGGGGTAATAAAGTGCCGAGATGGCGTCCGCCCTAAAGCGCCCATTTTGAAATATCATCTCAATGTTAAACTGTTTCTTGCACTTTCCTCCTTACATTAAGTGCAGTTTAGGAATGAATTACGTACCTTTAATTACTTAGACATTACTATTAATTCAATTTAGTACTACTAATAAGTTTTTAGCAAAGCTACGATTACTGTTAGGTCTTAAGCGACTTTTAAGTAGCGTTTCGTTACTTTTGAAAACGAATTTATGAAGAGTAAAAAAGGAGCATAATTACATACTTTTGGACAACCAATAAAACCTTGTCGTACCTTTTTAACGGATTATTACCTTTTTATGTAACTTACAGCGTAAGTGGGTAGTAAACAATTTACCATCTCTCGGGCAATCTCTTATCTCTCATTACTTAATTTCGCAAAGAGAACCGGAGCAATTTTTCGCGTCGTTGCACAATCCCTCGTCCCATTAAAATTAAGATATCGGAACTGGTCCACCAGCCGTATTACATATTACATATTACAATAATAAAACGTAAAAAATTTCTGAAACTTTTGTGAAAGTGCTTACCCGAAGGGGGGAAAAAGGACGAAGACGCCGAAGTTCGCGGTCACGAAGGTTTCATTAAATTCCATTAATATCGTTGTTATTTTTCTCTCTTTTTATTCAATTTTATAGCTCGTAAATTTAAGACTTCGCGTGAATGGAAGACGAACGACGTTTCGAAACCGCTCGTAAATATTCCGATATACATATGTATCTAATGCAGAGAGGATTGCGTTATTAATTGATAAGTTGCGAAATTACGGATGAGATTTTCGATGTAATCACCAAAAAAAAAATTATTACGCAATAAACTTAAATGAACCGTCTAATACTTACTTACACCGAGCCTAAGTACGATCGACTTAATTATAAACACTTATAATGGGCAATTAATATGCAATGTTTCGATACAACAACGTTTGCTTGAAACTCCCACTCGTCTCCAACGACGAAAATGCTATTTTAGCCCAGTAGAATAAGATGAAATGCTTATCGTAATTCAGAACAGGTTGAAATGTGGAAAAATGTTTTGTATTGGTAACAAGCAAGGGAATCCCATTTTGAAGCGTGAAGCATGTTTATTTATGCAAAAAGAGGTAAATAATTGAGTTTTTTTAGCTATCTTTGAGGAAACGTTAGATAGAGGATTTAAATTTTTACTATTTGAGAGTTGTTAAAAAACGGTTAATTTCAGCCCAGGTAGATTAAATTTGGTTAATAAATAATTGCAAAAAAGTCGCAAAATTTTGCAAATTTTGAAATATTTTTAATTTCGTGAAAAAAGCACGTAGAAGCTTGAAACGTTCAGATTGTGTGTCCTCTAGTACCCTTAACTTACCATAAACTTTTTGTGCAAAAATATTAATTTTTTTTGTAAAAAAAACACTTTTTTAAAAAAAGGTGTTAAATGTAAAATTCAATTTGAACCTTTTTTCATCGGCCGAGAGGGTTCATCCGGGGCTCTCTTTCTACATCAAGAGTTAGATTTTCAATAGTAAAATTAAAGGTGGTCAATTTTCACCATTTTCACCTTCAAAATGGCGTCGGAAAATGTGTAATTTTTTTACAGCGGTTTTTTGCAATTATTTATGCAAAAAAATAATATATCTATATGTAAAGTTAATTTTTGGAAAGCTGGCAATTTTCCACGTATTTAGGATTTGACAATCTAGGCTGACGAAGAAAAGGTTCAAATTGAATTTTACATTTAACACCTTTTTTTAAAAAAGTGTTTTTTTTTTACAAAAAAAAATAATATTTTTGCACAAAAAGTTTATGGTAAGTTAAGGGTACTAAAGGACACAAAATCTGAAAGTTTCAAGATTCTACGTGCTTTTTTCACGAAATTACAAATAATTTTGCGACTTTTTGCAATTATTTAAACAAATTATTAACCAAATCTAATCTACCTGGGCTGAAATTAACCGTTTCATTGTTTAAAAAATGACGCCACGCTTCAAAATGGGATCCTCTTCAAAGAGCCATTGCTTGTGACCAATACAAAACATTGTTCTGAACTACGATAAATTTTAAGTCTTTTTCATCTAATTCTACTGGGCTATTTGTTTTACATACACACAACCAACGTACTAATTACCTAATACCAATTACCATTTTTCCCTCATTCACATTACCTCTACCCCAACCTCAATTATCCGTTATGTACTTAGATCGCAAATCATATTTTTTATCAACGACTTCCATTACCGCAACGAGACTACGGCTGTAGTCTCTCATTGGTCGCGAATATCATTAAACCGAAGAATGGAGCCGATATGAAATTATATTGAATTAATTGCGTTCACCTTCACTTCGCGGGACGGTGTTTTCACGTCGTTCGCACATTAAATCTCTTCGATCGGAATTAATGGAGACGGATCGATTAAACTGACGATCAGTGATATGTTCTAATGTAGGAAAAATAGAAATATACAAAAAAGAAAAGTCTTCAGATGAATAAATATTATAACGTTTTACTAGTTCAAAATAACTGCTCTCCACTAATTGAATACTTAACTAATTTATTAACTACTAACACTTATTACTAATTTATAGCAAGTCAGATTTCCACAAAATATGACTTGTGCTATGACCAAATGTTGAGAATTGAAGAAGCAAATTACACGAGTCTTTATATTAGTTTAACGTGCAAACAAACCAATCCTTCATCTTACCATTTTTGAAAATGGGAAAAATTGTAGCCCTTCCACGAAAAGTGGCCCAAGTTCACATAGTTCTCAACAATCTTACCAACATATCTTATCTTTACCTTCCAATCAGACTAATCCTAGATTTTTCCGTTTTGTGAATATGGAATAAATTGTACCTCCTTCACAAAACAACAGATCCAAGTTCACATAGTTCTCACTATAGAGTAGTTGACTAAGTCTATAGAACCAATCCTCTCTGTACCTCTGCATCTACTATAACCAAAAAGTAGAAGAGTATTCTTGAAAACAAACTGATCAAGGTTTAAATGTGAGATTTGTTACAGTAATTTATATTTCAGCGCCAAACCGCTCATACGTGTCATGGCGACTGACGTGACGTCACTGCACAGTAAACACATGGGCCTGTAATGTCTCAACACGTCAAAAATTGCTTGTTCACGCTTCCAACCACGTTTATGTAATTACCGTAGAGCGCGCAGACGTAATAACACTTAAAGTCACTATATCTACAAAGTAGCGCAATTCGGCCGCCATTTTGATTCCAAAATTACGCGGTAAATTCAAATGTTGGACAAATGTTGCTATTTGGTTGCATATCTTTGAAAAAAATGACATGTTTGACATGACATGACATGACATGACAAACAACCAAAATGTTTTGCATTCGACTGTTTGTGAAATTTGTAGGAGAAATCAAAACTGACACATGGCAACGTCTTATTTATTACGATTGAACTTGAACTTCCTCCCGTGACAACTTAAAATGGCAATTGACAAGCGTTTGACAACTGTAACTCTGCCATTTTGATTCCAAATAGTGTTTTCTCTGTCTAACACTGTCTTACTCTAACGCTGTCTAACTCTGTCCTTACCAATTGCGCTACTTTATATATCTAGTGACTTTAATAACACTGCTATAAGTACGTTTACTTAGCCGTGATGTCACACGCTCTGACTGACGTATGAAACCACAGTTTAAAATAATGTACTTCTAAATACGATCGATCGAATAAAGTTGATTTTTGGTTATCTTCACAACTCAATTCGGTTTAAAATGGATTAATAGACTACTAACACGACTTCTAAGCGGTGACATAACATATCAAATTTAAAGTAAGTACATAAGGTGTTCCGGAAATACCGAAAATAAAACTTCAAATAGTGTAAAATATTCAATCAAGTGTAGCAGTCATTTTTTCACTATTTCTAAATTTCTAAATTTTAAATATTAAACAAACCCATTTCAAAGAATTTACAGAGGAACCTACAGTGTCTGTATTTTTGAATCACCTTGTGTACTTCGAAATAAACCATCAAAATGAAGTTGCTCAAAGTCATAATTGTGATGTTGTTACAGGTTCACTATTGGTCCAAGGCGACGTGTCCAGTGCCCCATTGGTGGCGGCTAGTGCACAGCCATCCGCCCCCAGTAGTCCTCAATCAAGTATGCTTCTGCTCCAAACGCAGGTAAGAATATACACAAAACAAATATTCTTACTTTCATAACTTAGTGTCTTTCGGACACACTGTATATGTGCGGAATATATGAATCTCTCATATACAGGGTGTTTTGAAGGGAAGTTTCAAAGGGATAAACTGCTTTTATTTTGGAAAATACCAAAACGAAGTTTTAGTAAAAATTTTTCAAAACTGAGATCAATGACGATTCAATACAGTCGCTCTTGAAAATCTGGAGAAAAATTCTTTTGTTCGCAAAATTTCATGAAAATTGTTTTGTTTTAGAAGTCAAGCAAAGTTAATTAAGAATTGAGCACTATTATGGAGTGTCAAATGTGTAAAATAGCTACCTACTCTGGTGGAATAATCTTCGATTTGAACTTTGTTATGGAATAAACATCAAGTTGATTAAGCTTTTCCCATCAACGTTAATCAGGATTAATTGTACATGACTTATTTGAAATTTCAGTCAAATTATCTTAGTGCAATTTCTGTCGATAAAACTAACTTTAAATATGATCAACTTTTCTTAATTTAGTGGATTTAATGGAATAAATGATTTTTATGTAAGATTTTAATTACATCAAATATTGTTCTTAAATACATCTTCAATCAACTTTCCATTTTTGTTAAAAATATGATAATGAAATTAATTGTAAATTTAAGCCATTGACGCGGTCATGCAACTTTTGCAATGATTTTCGTGGCGTGGCAAACAAAAGTAAACTCGCGATGCATAAGTAGTTATTAAGGTAATTGGAACGAAAAATAAATGGAAATAATGAAAGTAATGACTTATTCAGACTAATCCGAGGCGTTTAAGTTTGATGAATTTATCTTAAAATCACCCGACGGGTAATTTATTACCACATGGACGGATAATGGATGGTTCATGGCTCAAGGATTGGTCGAAACGATCCTTTTATGCCTTTAAATCGTTGCTTTGTACGCAATATGTGCATGGAATATAATTGCACCTGACCAAATATTTTGGTTTAGAATTTTTTGAAATTTGATGATATGAGTGTCATACTTATTAATTGGTTTAGTTATTACTGTAATTATTTTTTTTTAAGATGTTACATAGTTTTGTGTCGTACTTATCGTAGTGAAATGTCTTAAGGATGTTTACTCAATGACTACGAAGTAAATTAAGGGAATTAATTATTACACCGTGACTCAAAACTAACGCCACGGAAATGAAGATTGTCACGTGCTTCTTCTTCTTCTTCTTCTTCTTCTTCTTCTTCTTCTTAAGGAGCAATACGCAATGCAGCGTTTAGGCGGGTCACTGCTCACATTGTATAATGTATAGAAGTCTATTGGTTGATAATGTGTGAATGTTCTTTCGCTTTTCTGAACACTGCCTCAACATCCCCAAGTCTCTTTTTGTTAATATCCAGCAATTTTCTTCTTCATTCGCTTTTGGTAAGACTTTCTTCGTTGCTGATATGGTCCATCAAAGATATTCTTAATAGTTTTCGTAAAGTCCACATTTGAAAGGCCTCTATGCGATTGGTTGATCAAACTTTCATTGACCAAGTGATCCATATGTTAATACAGGCCAAAGGTAGCATTTAACATTAAGTAGCCTTAGATCTAGATCTCCTTCTCGACGGAGCAAATAGATATTAAACTTTATGAAAATGCTCACAATCACATTTTTTATTCAAGGTGGCTCCTAAGTATTTAAATTTCTCAACTCCTTGAATTTGTTGGTTGTCCATTGGGAGGATTCCATTATTTCTATTTCGGCGACATGCTATCAGTAATTCTGTTTTAGAGGCATCGATATTTTGTCCGTATTCTTTACCAGTTCCATTTATTTGATTAACTGTTGACCAAATCTGGACCAGGTAATTAGACTTTCTCAACTTTAAGCAACGAAACATAAACGTCTTATCGAGAATCAATTGCAGAACGGTGTGTACTGCACGCCCTGCCGTGATGTATTCCTGCTCCCGTTCCAGCCTCACGTGAGCTATGCCACGAAATAATTTATTTTTGGTACATGAACTTAGCTTTGATGGAGCCTTCCGACTCAATAATAGTAGTAGTAGTAGTAGTAGTAGATGGAAGTTCTCGAATTAAATCATGGGACAAGGTATATCTCTTACATTTGTTATATATACCTTCCGACTCTACTTTTCAATTATTTTTTGTTTCCCTAATATGTTGAATCCCCCCACCCTCTCTCTCTCCTGTATTTCTATCCCTCCCTAATTAAGGTTATTAATATTAGATCTTCTGAGATCTCCAGAGACTAAAAGAAAGACGACTAAAACTAACTCGACAAAGACATAATGAAATTTATTATAATTTTATGACTTAATTTGCTATTATGCTTTTTACTAGTCACGCCTGGGGCAATTGAAATCATATTAAAATATCCGTGCATCCTCATCGTTCCCAAATAGTGTCAAATTACAGCTTCTCTTATAGTAATAATCTTTAAAAAAAAACTCAATTTGGGATTACTCAATCTAGACTAGAACTAGAACTAGAACAAAATCAATCTGAATTATCTAATACAATTACCTCAATTTTATTAACGTAATTTACGTTTTTCAAATAATAAATGTAAAGTATATAACTCAATTAGCTAATCTGCTTGGTCCTGATAAAATTACAGGACTCCTTTTTTCAATAAATTTTTGATCATTAGGGGGATTGCCCTCATTCCTAGGATTTCTCTCTAAATGATATACAATTGAGCAATTAATTTATTTCAATAACCAACTAATTGCCTTATTTATAATTTTATTAACCCTAATCGCTATATTCTTGTACTTACGAATAAGACTAGTTCCAATAACTATATTAAATCAAATAAATTTAACAAAAATTTCAAAAAAAATCCTTCTCAGGTTATGTTTATAAATTTTTTATCACTTTTTTCCCTAATCACAATTAGGTTTATCCCAAATCCTTTATAAGGATTTAAGTTAAACTAAACTACCAGCCTTCAAATCTGAAAATAGAAATTTTTCTAAGCCTTAGAAAATCAGTGTGTTCATGACACACACTAATCAGCAAATACTATCTTTTTACTATATATCCATATCTCCATTTCCATTATTAGTGCTGGATCTTCTGAGACCTCCAGAGAAGATCCCCAGCTTCTGGGCTACCAACTCCAAACCGAGCACCCTTCAGGGCCCCTGAAACCCCTAGACCGTGACAATAGGTTTATCCCAAATCCTTTATAAGGATTTAAGTTAAACTAAACTACCAGCCTTCAAATCTGAAAATAGAAATTTTTCTAAGCCTTAGAAAATCAGTGTGTCCATGGCACACACTAATCAGCCAATACTATCTTTTTACTATATATCCATATCTCCATTTCCATTATTAGTGCTGGATCTTCTGAGATCTCCAGAGAAGATCCCCAGCTTCTAGCCAACCACCCCCACACCGAGTATCCTTCAGGGCCCCTGAAACCCCGAGACCGTGACAATATAACCTATAATATAGGTTATATTGTAATATATAGGTTATATATTATATGGTCACCTATTTCTGCCACGCCTTCAGTTCATTCTGAATCCAATCTAAAACTTTTCTTGGGCTGAAAGACTAAAACAAACTCGACAAAGACGTAATGAAATTTATTATAATTTTATGATTTAATTTCCTATTATGCTTTTTACTAGTCACGCCCCAGGCAATTGTAATCATATTAAAATACCCGTGCATCCTCATCGTTCCAAAATAGTGTCAAATTACAGCTTCTGTTATAGTAATAATCTTTTAAAAAAAACTCAATTTGGGATTACTCGACAATAACTCATTTCTGAATGTTTCTAATTTAATCGTATGGTGTTTGAGACAGACAGATAAATTACAGGTGAAATGAATGGTTTATTAATATCAGAATTTAAGAAACAGAACACGTGTGGCTACTGGATGAAAATTTTCCCACAGTTTCAAGTTTTTCGAATTTATGATTAATATCATTGAACGAAGTGTGAAGTGGTCTCTGTTGTAAGTAGACTGTATAGATCTCTCTCGTAGCTCGTGGGCGGCTGCGGAGATGAATCTTGTCTCCAGGTTGTAAGGCTGGAGACTGTAGTAGTAGTTGGAGATCAGGGCGTGACGTGATCTCTTGAAGTTCTTGAAGTTGAAGTTCTAGTTGTGTGGAGAGAGGGCGTGACGTACTTCTCCGGGTTTGGATCTGAGGGCGTATCGTGCAGATCCGAAGTTGAAGTTCTAGTCGTGTGGAGAGAGGGCGTGACGTGCTCTCCGGGGTTGGATCTGAGGGCGTATCGTGCAGATCCGGGGTTTTGAAGTTGTTGTAGTTTGGAGAGAGGGCGTAACGTGCTCTCCGGGTTTGAAGATCTTGGAGGTGGTGAAGTTGTAGTATCTTGAGGATCTCGTATAACTCTCAGGGCGTACCGTAAGAGCTTGTAGGTTGGGTTGAAGAATCAAGACCAACAACACACGTCGTTTTGAGCATACAAGTATACTGGTATACCTAATCTACTCAGTTGTTTTAATACCCTCTTTAATAGTTATTAGTTACTTAATAATTGATAACTTTATCAGCACGCACACTAAATTATTTCACTGACTTAGTTCTTCTAATTAATTTTTATTACTTAATTTGCAAGTGGAAATTTTCACCTAAGATGTTTTTAATAACAAGTTGCTCTAGTTCTTTATTTAATGGTTATTAATCCCTAATTGATGATTATGTTCCCTAAAGTGCCTATTAAATCCCTACAACCCTACTTAGCTCTCTTTTATGTTGATCGTAAAGTCAACAATCATAATGGTTTGTTCCAAACGTCTATTCAAGGGAGGAGTTAAGGAAGTATGATTGAATGTCTATATTTCACTGAATAAGACGCATTTAGAATTTGTTCCTATCTCCAACTGGAAGAGACCTATTAACATTGTAAATATAACGAGAAGGTTGTTGTGCTGAAAGGTCAAACCGATAAATAACAATTTTCAACGGTTGTCAGAGCTTGTATTAATTGAACCATTTCTTGATTTTAATTTGCAATTGTTAGCCTATGAAGTAAAATGATCCAAAAAGTGATGGTTTAAAAGACTGTTTTATTAAGTGGAAATAAAATAATAATCCTTTGAATCATTCAATATCATTTATTATTCCCGCTACACTTTAAAAAAAAGTAACGTGTCAGTGCCAATCTATCATCGATATCGACATAAAATCGGTTAACGAATAAAAAGCAGCTGATGGGTAAATACATAATTAAAGTGCTATTGATTCACTACTGTTTCGAAATTGGATTACGTCCTGTCTCGACTTCTAAGTTATTGTTAAATGTGAAACAAACTGACTTAAAAATTTGAATCCAAAGTCATCTACGGTTCGGTGGAAGAATTCAGAATTAAATTTAGCTTAACAACAGGTCGTTTATATAATAATGTAAAGGGGATCTATTAGTTAATATTTGAAATTCGAAAAGCCAACAAATTGCTTTTTAATTCGTATACACTTGAGCTGTTTCTCAGTAAAAATCTTGTTCTAAAGTCGATCTGTTGGCTAGCAATTAGCCACAAGCGTTCTAGTTTTTAAATTCTGATATTAATAAACCATTCATTTCACCTGTAATTTACCTGTCCATCTCAAACACCATACGATTAAATTAGAAATATTAGGAAATGAGTTATTGTCGAGTAATCCCAATTTGAGTTTTTTTTTCAAAGATGATTACCATAACAGAAGCAGTAATTTGACACTATTTTGGAACGATGAGGATGCAATTTATCCAAGAGTCGAATATTTTAATACGATTACAATTGCCCCGGGCGTGACTAGTAAAAAGCATAACAGGAAATTAAGTCATAAAATTATAATCAATTTAATTATGTCTTTGTCGAGTTTGTTTTAGTCGTCTTTCAGCCCAAGAAAGCTTTTAGATTTGATTCGGAATGAACTGAAGGCGTGGCAGAAGTAGGTGGCTGGAATTATAGGTTATATTGTCACGGTCTCGGGGTTTCAGGGGCCCTGAAGGATACTCGGTGTGGGGGTGGTTGCCTAGAAGCTGGGGATCTTCTCTGGAGATCTCAGAAGATCCAGCACTAATAATGGAAATGAAGAAATGGATATATAGAAGATAGTATTGGCTGATTAGTGTGTGTCATGAACACACTGATTTTCTAAGGTTTAGAAAAATTTCTATTTTCAGATTTGAAGGCTGGTAGTTTAGTTTAACTTAAATCCTAATAAAGGATTTGGGATAAACCTAATTGTAATTAGGGAAAAAAGTGATAAAAAATTTATAAACATAACCTGAAAACGATTTTTTTTTAAATTTTTAACCCGTTAACAAGTATACAGAATCTCTTGATAGTAATCGAAATAGATTTCTAAATTCTGTTTCGTTCCACAAGTGGAAATGGTTTAACCGATTTCTAAATATCCTTTGTCGCCGAGGGACTTCAACAATATTCACAACATCTTCTTCATCGTCAATACCGTAACTATCGTTTGCTAACATTTTTGACACTTAAAAAGAGTACGTACCTAAAAGGAGTACATAAACACAATAAAAAATGAGGTTATAAGCACGGAATAGTTAGTTATTGACAGAAGAACTGTCGAAATTCGAAAAAAAAACATGATTTTCTACAAAGTTAACTTTAACCGATATCCTTTCCACCCGATAAAGTTAACCCCGACATTTTGAAGTTAACTGTTGTATGTGACGTCATTCCACAAGTTAACTTTGAGTTATCTGCCAAACAAGTTTAATAATACCTACCCCTAGTGCTAGAATAGCTATTATTTTAGTGCTGGAACATAGAAAATTATATTTTTCTATTGAACGACACCGTCCCATTTAGATTGGCGTCTGATTCGTCGGCCGGCGGCGCCCGCCCCCGCGCCGCCATGCTGCGCACGTGGGCGCCGCCGTCGTCGCATTGGCGGCGGCGTCGTCCCGCCCCGCCGACGCCGTCGCCGAGGACGCCTCTCCCCTCCTCCTCTCTCCTGCGACGCTTCAGTCACCTGCGGGCGTTCGAGTGTCGATGTTACGTCGCGCGCCGCGACGCCGGCCGCAGAAGAGAGGGGACGACGACGACGACGACGTCGCGACGCTTCTCTCGCGACCGATCGGGTTTCTCGACGCGCTCGGTAAGGGAGGGGGCGGCCCGCGTCGCTCCGAGTGATCCCCCGACCGAAGGGAGACCTCCCTTCCTTCCTGGTTTTCGATATCCGGGAAAAGTTTCGTTTCTGAGAGGAAAAAGGGACTCCTTCCTCCTTCCTTCCTATCTAAAGTAATCGGAATCGATTGACTTGCTCGCTTCTTTAGTCTCTTTCGACGATTTTTGTCGAGGGACGATAACAATAAAATTCATAGGTTATGCCACGATCAAGTTGGTCTCATATTACCCCGAAAGACGTCGAATCCACTTACTTACTTACTTACTTACTTAGTTACTTACTTACTTACTTACTTACTTACTTACTTACTTACTCACTTACTCACTTACTTTATACCACGATCAAGTTGATCTCATTTTACCCTGAAGACGTCAAATTGCCTTACTTATTTACATCCTCTCTTACTTACTTTATGTCACGATCAAGTTGATCTCATATTACCCCGAAAGACTTCGAATTTACTTCCTTACTTACTGACTTATTACCTTACCGACTTACTTACTTTATGCCACGATCATGTTGATCTCATATTACCTCGAAAATCGTCGAATCTACTTACTTACTTACTTACTTACTTAATGCCACGATCAATTTCATCTCATATTACTCCGAAAGACTTCGAATTTACTTACTTACTTATTTACTTACTCACTTACTTACTTTATGCCACGATCATGTTGATCTCATATTACCCGGAAATCGTCGAATCTACTTACTTAATTACTTACTTACTTACTTATGCCACGATCAAATTGATCTCATATCGAAAATCGTCGAATTTACTTACTTACTTATTACTTACTCACTTACATTATGCCACGATCAAGTTAATGTAATATTACCCCGAAAGACGTCAAATTTACTTACTTACTCACGTAGGTACTTTATGCCATGATAAGGTTGATTTCATATTACCCCGAAAATCGTCGAATTTACTTACTTATTTACTTACCAACCTACCTACTTATTTACTTACTTACTTACTTATTTGCATGCTTGCTTACTTACTTACTTATTTACTTACTTACTTACTTATTTGCTTACTTACTTACTTATTTTGTGCCGCGATCAAGTTGATCTCATATTACCCCGAAAATCGTCGATTTTACTTACTTATTTACTTACTTACTTCGTGCCACGATCAAGTTGATCTCATATTACCCCGAAAGACTTCGAATTTACTTACTTACTTATGTACTTACTTACTCACTTAATTTATGCCACGATCATGTTGATCTCATATTACCTCGAAAATCGTCAAATCTACTTACTTACTTACTTACTCACTTACTTAATGCCACGATCAATTTGATCTCATATTACCCCGAAAGACTTCGAATTTACTTACTTACTTATTTACTTACTCACTTACTTACTTTATGCCACGATCATATTGATCTCATATTACCCCAAAAGAGTTCTAATTTACTTACTTACTTACTTACTTACTACTTACTTACTTACTCACTTACTTAATTTATGCCACGATCGTGTTGATCTCATATTACCCCGAAAATCGTCGAATCTACTTACTTACTTACTTATTTACTTACTCACTCACTTACTTACTTTATGCCACGATCAAGTTGATCTCATATTACCACGATAGGCGTCAAATTTACTTACTTATTTACATCCTCATTTATTTATTTTATGCCACGATCAAGTTGATCTCATATTATCCCGAATGACGTCGAATTTACTTACTTACTTACTTACTCACGTACCTTATGCCACGATAAGGTTGATTTCATATTACCCCTAAAATCGCCGAATTTACGTACTTATGTTATTTACTTTCCAACTTGCTTACTTATTTGCTTACTTACTTACTTATTTTCTTGCTTACTTACTTATTTAATTACTTACTTATTTGCTTATTTACTTTCTTACTTTGTGCCACGATCAAGTTGATCTCATATTAACCCGAAGGACTTCGAATTTACTTATTTATTTACTTACTCACTTACTTACTTTATGCCACGATCATGTTGATCTTATATTACCCCGAAAGACGTCGAATTTACTTACTTACTTACTACTTACTTACTCTTAAATATTCCACCGCCGATTGAAATTTCCCCTTCACCTTCCCGTCCGATCTTGAGTCCAATTTTTACCCCCTTTCCATAGTTTGTACCAATTTTTTATCCCATACTTTCCTAGGCTTCGTATCATTTTTCCGTCAGGCGTCCTATTTATTAATTTTCTTCAATTTTTGAATGTTTTCCCCTTTTCTCTTGACTTTTTCTTAGGGTCATCGCTCATATTTCTCCTATTTCGGTCGCTGGTAGTCCATTTGTAATTGTTTTAAGTACTTATGCTTTGATTTCTTGTGATATCTGATTTTTCCGAAGGAACGTGGACCGTAAGATCTTGTGCGATCTCAAGACCTTTCCCAGATTTCTTTGTTTAGTCAGGGTGCCCACACAGTCGGGAAATCAGGGAAAAGTCAGGGAATTCCAAATTTAGTCAGAGAAATCGGGAAAAGTCAGGAATTTTGAGGCTGTTGGGAAAAAGTGCTAGATCTTAACTCACAAGCAAGACTGAACCTCAAAAATGAAAAGACACCAAACCAAATGAGACGTGATTAAGGCAGTTAAATTAAATTAAATTAAATTTAAATACTATTTATGAATCACAATAAATATTAAGAAACTTTAATTCTCCCGTTTTCACAAGTCTTCAATGATAGTTTTCCTATGATCCTTCCATTACTTTCCTAAGAAAAAACTTCCTGGAGGCACGCGTGAAAGATCGCTGATTACAAAAATAAGGTCGGGAAAATTTTAAAATTTGGTGGGAAAAGTCAGGGAATTTTGAATGGAAAATTTTGTGGGCACCCTGTTTAGTTATTATATGCTTTACTTGCGTAATGTATATTTAAAACTAATATTCTTTCTTGAATAATTAAAACTATTTGTCGAACTTTCAAGTTTGCAAATTTTGTCCTATTTGCTCTTCATCCTCGTTTTACGAGTTACATTTTCATAATTATGTCTTACCTACTAAATTTCTAAACATTAAATAGGCAGTAGGTAGTATTCATCTTGTCAATACCGATGAGTACGAGGACACCGTCACAGATGAGGCTACAGCAAAATAATAATAATAATAATAATAATAATAATAATAACAATAATAATAATAATACATACATACATAATACAATAATAATAAGTACCGAACAGTTCACGTCTGCATATAAAAGAAGTAGTACTTACTATGTGCCCACAGAAATAATATTAATATAATTAATATTTTTTAGTGATCTTAGCAGTTATAAGTTATATGTATGTAGCACAGCAAAGTTAATAAAATTATTAAATAGTGAAACGTGAAAACTAAAGGTGGCTTCAATAAGTAATGATAATACATGCTTACGTATTTAAAAAATGAGGGAAATCGACCATTCCTCTATTTTCAAATTGTATGACAGGATAGTTTCGCACGTTCGTCAAATTCTACCCTTCCACCAAAGACGTGGCCGCGGTGGCGGTCGCCAAAACCGAAATTCACGTGCGATATCCGTAACAAGCACGTAACGTGTGTAGATCGTTAAATAGAGACCGTCCACCGGATGACTAGGTATATTTAACCGCAATCACAATTCGAAGCGTCCACCTCTCGTCATTCCCGCTGCTCGGGATTTTTAAGCTTGTCGCTCACTTGTCCGTCACGGCACGGTCCGTTACTATCCGTCGCTTGACGGCGACGGATGGTGGGTTCGCACACTGTACCGGCAGCAACCGGCATATCGAATGCTATGGACGAAGATTTTTATTTCAGTTTAGTCTATATCGAGCAGTGACAAATTAAACATGTACGTTAGCAGTAGTTCAGATGAAGAAGTTATTGTAGTGGCCACATTATTACTTGATGAGGAAAATAAGAAGAAAAAGAAGAGGAGGATGTGGGTCCACCCCATTAATCAAAAGAGGGCATACTTTGGAGAGTTCCATCATCTGTTTAGGGATTTAAAAGAAGATGAAAATTTTTTTAAATATTTTAGAATGTCACCTAACAAATTTTCAGAACTTCTTGATATTTTAGAACCTGAATTAACATTTCAAAATACTTCATTTCGAAGAGCAATATCGAAAGAAGAAAGGCTTGGTGTAGCATTGCGGTAAGTATCAAATAATTACTTTTATGTTTACCTGCAGTTTATTAAACACGTAACAAATTATAAAAAAACAATATAGCATTCTTATTAATAAAAATAAAACATTCATAAAATGAAATATATTCATAAAAATAAAACATTCTTAAAAACGAAATAAAAAAAACCTTCTTTCGGAAGTGACCTATATGTAATATTTAACATAAACTAGCAGTCTAAACATTTGTATTATCATTGGTATTGTCGTTATTATCCATATTTTTGGTGCAATAAATGGAAGGTGATGGAATAGAAGTTCTTCTTTGTTGTGGATATGGCTGATATGGTGTATGTGTTGAACGATATGCTTGTGGTTGCGAATGCATGGGCGTGCGCGACATGGTCAGGGGGTGCTGTGTTTCAGACTGCGGATCTGGTAACTGATATTGTTCTTGATGAAACTGTGGAGTACGGATAGTCACCTGATTTTGCTCGTAAAATTGTGGAAATTGTGAGGGTTTATTAGTGAAAGCAGATTCTTGACTAGCAGTTGGAGTTGTGAGGCTAAAATTCATATTTCTGGTTTCTGCATTATTAACTATTCCAAATATTTGTGATTTTACTTCAATTTGCAATTGTGGATGAAACGTTCTCACTGTTTCGGCCATGCACTCGAAAAATTTTGTTGTAGGGTCTGAAGTATCAGGCTTTCTGGTATTACGTTTTTCCTTAAAATAATTTTGAAGTACTTCTGCAGCTGTTGGTGCATTCTTCTTCTGTTGAAGGCTGCTCTTCTTTTGTGTGTTTCGAGTGGCACTGCTGGATCGAGACATCGAAGAACAACTTGGAGTGCTGCCGAGACTAGTAACATCATCTATCTGACTGTCTTCTTCGGTATAAATGTCTTGCACCAGCGTTTCAGTATCCGATGAATCGGATGCATCAACATTAGTGATCTGATTTCGAGTTGATAAGAAAGGTCGCAAAAATGTCATTTGTTTGTGAAAACGCCAACTCTTTTTTTTTGCTGATGAATCCCCACTTCTAGTTTCTTGAGACTTAATACTTTTTGTGTAAGCATCTCTCAACGAATTCCATCTTTTTTTACATTCGGAAACTAAAAAAGAAATAGTAAATGTCAAAATTTTCATTTTCTAAATAGTATTTTCTTTTTAGGTTTTTTGCTACTGGAGACACGTTCCGAACCATTGCATTTAGCTACCGACTTGGAGAAACAACAGTTCGAAATATTGTTTATCAAGTTTGTGAGGCCATATGGAAAAAATTAAGACCGTTGGTACTTCCTAGTCCTTCAAAAGAAACTTGGATAAAAAACGAACAGGATTTCCAAAAAATATGGAATTTTCCAAATTGCGTTGCTGCCATCGATGGCAAGCACGTAGTTACCGACAAACCCCCCAATAGTGGTTCACTATTTTTTAACTACAAGAAAACCTTTAGTATTGTTTTACTTGCATTTGTAGATGCTCACTGTAAATTTACCGCCATTGATGTAGGGGCCTATGGAAGAAATAGTGATGGGGGAATATTTGCACATTCAGAAATCGGAAAAAAATTATTTAAAAATTCTCTAAACCTTCCTCAAGAGAAATCTTTGCCTGGCACTAACGTAGTTCTGCCTCATGTTTTTGTTGGAGATGAGGCTTTCCCTTTACACAAACATTTAATGCGTCCATATCCAGGTAGCGATGTGTTGAATAATGAGGAAATTAAAATATATAATTATAGACTTAGTAGAGCCAGGAGAGTTTCTGAAAATGCTTTCGGAATTTTAACAAAAAAATTTCGTATCTATCAGAGACGCTTACAAATCATCCCTGAACACATGGATAAAGTTGTACTTGCTACATGTTGTTTACATAATTTTCTTCGTGATGATACCTGCCATTGGACAGCAGCCGACGAAGATAATAAACCTTCACAAGGATTCAGACATATACCAGGAATAGGAGGATCTTCAACTATAGATGCATTGGAGATCAGAAATAAATTTAAAAATTATTTTAACTCTGAGGCCGGTTCGGTGTCCTGGCAAACACAAATGGTTCGGAGGGGGAGAAGAAATAATTGAGTTCAATATTTACATTGATAAATAATAAAACTATCATATTATACTTATAATAAAATTGATAAGGGTATTACATGCATTATGTAAGATCGTGAAAACCATTATTACTTAATATACCTAAACATTTACCTGGTATGTTCATTTCGCCTGCAATTTCCTCCCATACATTCTGTTTGCGTTGTTGATCGTGGTAAGTCTTGTCACTTCTATCATAGAGTTCATTATATTTTTGTACCAAACAAATTAATTTTTCTTCGTCCATTTCGATGTGTACACTTTGAATTGTAAACATGTACTGGAAGCAAAAATGGCAACAAAATCTATTCGGCAAGTTCCGGCGCCGGCCATCTACGCGCTCACTTGTCCGATCCGTCACGGTGCATTCCGTTGTTTGCCGGAAAGGATCGGAGATCTCCAATCCTTTCCGTCGACGGACTCGCCGGATCGTAACGCACCGGACTAGTGGGCGGTTGTCTATTCCTTTACATTAATTAAATCCTGTCCGAATTTTAAAGGAACGGAACGGACCGTGCCGTGACGGACAAGTGAGCGACAAGCTTTATTTGTCGCTGGATCGCGTCCAATGTGAGTCGGGAACGATTCGACCGAAACGGACCACGACGGAATCGAGTCGATGTGTTGGTATATGGTAATACATATCATCTTTTTATAGTTGGGTGTTCAATCGAAACGGTCGTCGGATTCGTTGGTATGTTTATTATTAGAATGGCCGAGAAGGTGGTGAACACACACACACAGTATAAAGAATATAAAGTGCTTGTGTAAAGTACTATTAAGAAACTTTAGTTCTCCCGTGTTCACAAGTTTTCAATGACACTTCCAATACTTTCCTAAGAAAAGACCTCCTGGAAGCACGCGTGAAAGACCGCTGATTATAAATATGAGGTCGGGAAAATTTTAAAATTTGGCGGGAAAAGTCAGGGAATTTCGAAAGGAAAATTTTGTGAGCACCCTGTTGGAGGTATTTGAGATATTGGAGATATTGGAGTAGGGTGCCCACACTGTCGGGAAATCAGGGAAAAGCCAGAAAAATCTAAATTTGAAATCTAAAAATGAGGTCGGGAAAATTTTAAAATTTGGCTGGAAAAATCAGGGAATTTCGAAAGGGAAATTTTGTGGGCACCCTGTTGGGGGTATTGGAGATATTGGATATTTGAGATATTGGAGAAGGATGCCCACACTGTCGGGAAATTAGAGAAAAGTCAGGGAAATCTAAATATGAAATCTAAAAATGTCGGGAAATTTTTCAAATTTAGCGGGAGAAGTTAGGGAAATGTCAGTGAATTTCGAAAGGAAAATTTGTGGGCACCCTGTTGGAGGTATTGGAGATATTGGAGATATTTGAGATCTTGGAGCAGGGTGCCCACACTGTCGGGAAATCAGGGAAAAGTCAGGGAAATCTAAAAATGAGGTCGGGAAAATTTTAAAATTTGGCGGGAGAAATCAGGGAAATGTCAGTGAATTTAGAAAGGAAAATTTGTGGGCACCCTGTTGGAGGTATTGGATATTTGAGATATTGGAGCAGGGTGCCCACACTGTCCGGAAATCAGGGAAAGTCAGGAAAATCTAAATTTGAAAAATAAAAATGAGGTCGGGAAAATTTTCAAATTTGGCTGGAGAAGTCAGGGAAAAGTCAGGTAATTTCGAAAGGATGTGATAACTCGATGTTGATGGGATTAATGAGAAAATTTTAACTCTTGCTAATTCCTTCTAAAAACATACATTTTTTACACGTATTCATTAAAGAAACTGAACAATACTTGTCCTTACTATCCATTAACCGCCCGAAGAAACTATTTCCTTTACACCTAATTCTAACAAAATTTAACCCATTTGCTGAATGAATAAACTTTCTATTGGGCTCGAAACAACGGATCGTTAGTCAGTGTCCCGGAATTACTAGAAATAGATTGACTACTTACATTGTTTAATTCACTACTCTCGTTTCATATCAAGTGAATTCGTTCATTATGATCTCTAAATCGCTGATTATTGAACTGATTCTGATTATTACAATGACCTCTATAGCTACCTCTATAGGCTATTGACTATGTCGAAAATAACAGTGGTAAAAGGAAACCATTTTAGCCAGCCTTTTATGCGATTTTGAGCATTCGGAGCAACTTTCAGGGCCTTTTCAGTACATTTCCCATTTTTTACGTGAAAATCCAAGATATACGTTTTAAAAATACTGGTTTTTTATTTAAAATGCCGCTTGCAGAATTATGAATAATTAAATTCCCATTAAAATCGCACATTTTGCAAGAAAAGGTGCGAAAATTGTTTGTAACGCGATTGTGCAAAAACTGCGCATCGGTCGGAAACCATCTTCTGCACACATAAATTACATATCATTACCTATCACTGCTCCGAAGATAGTTTCTCCAGCCTCAAATTTGTCGAAATTACGAATTTTTCAAAAAAGATAAATTTTTGGGAGATTTTCCGTATTTTCTCAGTGAAAAATGATGCGATGGTATTGAACAGGTAACCCTTTTCTAGGTTTTTTGATTCCCTACAAAAGTCCTATGGGTCGTATAACGATCCCTTCTCTACTTTTCGCAATATTCGTAAAAAACTAAAAAAATGCATTTTTTGCACTATAATTTGTTTATAAAAATCCCAACACAGATTTCGCTAGGGCAAAAAGGTGGGTTTTCATCTATAAACTGTCTTCTACACGATAGTATAGGTTTTGACCGGTTAAATTTTAGTTCGCAGAAAAATCTCTATTGATTGGCCTACTATTTGATAATTTTCCCATGTTAATCTCTCATAAGAAAAAAATTTGTGTAGAAACAGTTACCACGGTTATCAAATTCTGACCTCACACTTTCCTGACCTATTGTGAACGGTCCGCAGGAGCTTTTTAGTAATTAACGTTGTATGTCCGGGAACTCATACTTTACCGTACAAATCAGAAGGAGCCGAGTCTTGAAACTCGAAATGAGTGGTCACCTTGATATGCTTCCAATAATAAAATAGTAAAATGCCTTAAACACCCTCAGGGTGTTACAATATTTCATGATCTGTTTCGCATGCCGATGGAACATTTACGTATCGATAATACATTCGTATCGTGTGTATGTTTGTAGAGCCACCTTTCTGACCTGTTGCAGGCCCCCTTCGCACCGAGCAGCTTCGCAGACCTGCTGAATGCCCCGTTCCCGGACGACCCGAGCGCGGTCATCCCCCCAGAGGAACTCCACCCCTTCGCCGACGTCGCCCTGCACTCGCAACCCTCGTCGCCCGTACCCCTACCCAGCTTCCAGGAGACGTACTCCGTCCGCTACCAACCGCCGAACCTCAAGATGGACGACGACTGCTTCGACGTCTACCACCTGCCCCAGCACCACTACGAGTACCAGCAGCTGCAGTACCCGCAGGCGAGCCCCTACTACCCGCCGCCGCCGCCGCAGAGCTGCGGCGCCCCCACCTTCGAGGCGCTGATCTCGCAGGAGTCGTACTCGCTGCCCTCGTACCAATCGAGCGCCGCGGCCGAGCTGCACGTCAGCACGACGACGATCTGCCCGAAGCAACGCAGAGCCTCGCTGCCCCTCCAACGGTCCGAGTCGACGAGCAGCAGCGAGAGCCCGAAGCTGCGGATCGGCCCGTCGGCGTGCTCGTCGGCCGCGAGCAGCCCAGGTGGGGGCGGCGGCGGGGGCGGCATGCCGCCCGAGCACCAGCAGGCCGGGGCGGGGCCGGCGAAGGGCCCGACGCCGCCCTCGCCGTCGCAGCTGTGCGCCGTCTGCGGCGACACGGCCGCCTGCCAGCACTACGGCGTCCGCACGTGCGAGGGCTGCAAGGGCTTCTTCAAGCGCACCGTCCAGAAGGGCTCGAAGTACGTGTGCCTCGCTGACAAGAACTGCCCCGTCGACAAGAGGCGGCGGAACCGGTGCCAGTTCTGCAGGTTCCAGAAGTGCCTCGCCGTCGGCATGGTGAAGGAGGTCGTGAGGACGGACTCGCTGAAGGGCCGCAGGGGCAGGCTGCCGTCGAAGCCGAAGTCGCCGCAGGAGTCGCCGCCGAGCCCGCCCGTCTCGCTGATCACGGCGCTGGTGCGAGCGCACGTCGACACGACGCCCGACCTCGCGAACCTCGACTACTCGCAGTACTTGGAGCCGACGCCCGTCGAGCCGGTCATCTCCGAGGCGGAGAAGATCAGGCAGTTCTACGCCCTGCTGACGACGTCCGTCGACGTCATCAGGCACTTCGCCGACAAGATCCCCGGCTTCCAGGAGGTGTGCCCCGAGGACAGGGACCTCCTCTTCCAGTCCGCCTCGCTGGAGCTGTTCGTGCTGCGGCTCGCGTACCGCACGAGGCCCAACGACACCAAGCTGACGTTCTGCAACGGCGTCGTCCTCGACATACAGCAGTGCCAGAGGTCGTTCGGCGAGTGGCTGCACGCCATCATGGAGTTCTGCGCCGGACTGCATTCCATGGAGATCGACATTTCCGCTTTCGCGTGCCTCTGCGCACTCACCTTGGTCACAGGTAGGGCACGTAGGGCAGAAGTCGCCGAGTTTCGGTTACCGCCCGACTAGAACTACATTCCCCAGAACTCTATAACAGGCACTATATGTCATCGAATAAGAAACTAATTTTATTCTTCTTCTTCTTCAAGTGCCATCTTTTCTTAGAAGGTTGGCTATATTATCATAGCCCTTCTCACTTTTGATGCTGCAGCTCTAAACAACTCAATGGAACTACAGTTGTACCATTTTCTCAGATTATTGAACCAGGAAATGCGTCTTTTTCCTATGCTTCTTTTTCCCTGTATAATATTCTGTAACAATACGTATTTCTCTCCCCTCATCACGTTGCCCAGATATTGCACACTCACCTTGATCACAGGTAGGGCACGTTAGGGCGGCTGGAAGAAGTCGTCGCCTTCGGTAACCGCTCGACTAGAACTACATTCCCCAGAACTCTATAACAGGCACTATGTCATCGAATAAGGAACTAATTTTATTGTTCTTCTTCTTCAAGTGCCATCTTTTCTTAGAAGGTTGGCTATCACCATAGCTATTCTCACTTTTGAAGCTGCAGCTCAAAACAACTCTGTGGAACTACAGTTGTACCATTTTCTCAGATTATTTAACCAGGAAATGAGTCTTCTTCCTATGCTTCTTTTTCCCTGTATAATGTTCTGCAACAATACGTATTTCTCTCCCCTCATCACGTGGCCCAGATATTGCAGCTTCCTGATTCTTCACAGTACCTCCTCGTTTGTTACCATGCCTATTAAGCCACATCATCCACTTCATAAGTCAGCGTTTACTATAGGCTCATATTTTATTGCTAATTTATTACGCAAAACCAAGATTTTATTGCTCCACCCCTTAGCGAGAAAGGGGCTAATGTGACATAAGACATAAGCCACATGACTTAAGACCCAACCCCAACACCAGTATCTCCGGAACCGTAAGAGATATATACATCAACCAAGCGGCATGTTTTATTACTAATTTATTGCTCACGATCGCGACTAGTAGCGCAATCCCAGAATCACCCCTAAAACCATTAGCATTAAACCCACCACCGGAATATCAGAAAAATTGTAACAAAAAATGTGTATACGTTAAATATAGCCTGGGCTCCTTATTACTATTTAATTTTTCAACTTTCAAGCAAAGTATTGCTCCACCCCTTAGCGAGAAAAATGGGATAATCTGACTTAAGACACACCACTAACACCTGTATCTCCGGAACCGAAAGAGATATAGTATACATAAACCAGGCGGCATAATATTTCTGATATTTCGGGGGTGAGTTTAATGCTAAGGGTTGAGTCGCTATCGTCAGCAATAAATTAGCAATAAATAACCCGCTTGGTTTATGTATATATCTCTTACGGTTCCGGAGATACAGGTGTTGGAGGTGTGTCTTAAGTCAGATTATCCCCTTTTTCTCGCTAAGGGGTGGAGCAATAAAATCATGCTTTCCTTGAAAGATGAGAAATTATATAGTAACAAATATCCCAGGCTGCATAATAACTGAGAGTTAATTAGCTGATAACTGAGAGTTCATTATCCACTCTGATATTAGCCGTCTGATTGTAGTATAAATTATTTGTTATTCTAATATCTCATGTCTATATTTTTACTTTTAAGCAATCGAATAAGGTGGTTATGGCGGACTTTATACCAAATGCTTTGTTGTAGTCAGGAAAACAGACCTACATCGGTTGATTGACATCCATCCATCTTTGAGCCAACACATCAAAGGCAAACAAGGCTTCTCTTGTTCCCATTGCGTTTCTATAGCCAAACTGGGTTTCGCTAATATCCTGTTCTGATTTCTTAAAAATTCTCTGATGTAGGTATTATCTTTAGGAATATTTTGAGAGCGTGGCTCATTAGACTGATGGTTCGATGGTCGCTGCATTCTCTTGCGTTAACCTTTTTTGGCAGTGTAATAAAGGTCGATCTAAGCCATTCACGGGGAACGATTCCTGTATTGTATATTGTGTTATATAGTTCCACCAATATGCCTATTTGATCCTCTGTTATTAGTTTAATTATTTCTGCTGGAATTTCATCAGGTCCTGGAGCTTTATTAGATTTTGTTCTTTTACTGCGTGCATTACCTCTTCTTTTGTTATTGTTGGGACTAACTCTCTTTCTGTGTCATCTTCCACTCATCGTCGTCGAATAGTTCTTGGATATACTCATTCCATCTTGCTAGTTTCCCTTTAGGAATTATTTTGCCTTCTTTGTCCAGCAAGATATTACTTTGGTTTGGTCTTTTTGTACCAGCTAACTCCTTAATTTTCTTATGAAGATTGAGATCGTCGTATTTTGCTAGTACATCTTCCATTTCTGCACACTTTTCCCTGTGCCATCTCTCTCTGGCTTCACGTATTCTCTTTCTTACCTCTTTATCTTTCTATCCTATTCTTATCTCTATTCGCAAGCAACTATCCTCTACAGGTTTTCTTTCTCTGTTGGCAGAGCGTCACGGTCTGAAGGAGCCCCACAGAGTGGAGCAGCTCCAGATGAAGATCATCTCGTCGCTACGAGACCACGTGACCTACAACGCGGAGGCGCAGAGAAAAACGCACTACTTCAGCAGACTGCTCGGCAAGCTGCCCGAGCTCAGATCTCTCAGCGTCCAGGGCCTCCAGAGGATCTTCTACCTGAAGCTGGAGGACCTGGTGCCCGCCCCGCCTCTCATAGAGAAGATGTTCGTGGCCAGCCTGCCCTTCTAACAACATATACGTATATATGTTAAGAACAAGGAACAGATGTAGAGACGGAGAGGCGAGACAAGTGATGAAATGTTATATGTGATTTGTTATTAATGTGTAAGTTTAATGTAGGTTCTTATTTCCTTCTATCGGTTCTCGGTGTCGAATAATTCGAATTGCACTGTCGGTCGCATGGTGACTAGCGCGCTGTACCTACCTAATTATCTACGGTGATTGCCGATGTGTACTGTCCTGACCGGCTGGCTGTGGCCTTCTAACCCGGCTCAGAACCATCTGGTGTTAGTCAGAAAGATGGGAGACGTATCTGTGTCAGTAAAAATACAAGACACACTAAAAATTCCTCGACATTTCTCTAAATTATACTTTAAACTGTTAACAAATGATACTTACTGCCCTTGAAACTTAATGTAATCATTCCAAGTTGCCTTCAGTCTTATCAGGCTAACTGAATCTCATCTCTCTTGTAATCTCTATGTGTATTTTCAAGAAAGATGCGTCTAATTTAACGTTTCTCCAAATTGTACCATAAACTCTTAACCAATGATAACTTTTGCCCTTGGAACTTAATGTAATCATTGCAACTTGCCTTCAGTATTATCAAGCTAACTGAATCTCATCTCTCTTGTAACCTTTATGTGTATTTTCAAGAAAGAGACGTCTGATTTAACATTTCTCCAAATTGTACCATAAACTCTTAACCAATGATAACTTGGAACTTAATGTAATCATTGCAACTTGCCTTCAGTCTTATCAAGCTAACTGAATCTCATCTCTCTTGTAACCTTTATGTGTATTTTCAAGAAAGAGGCGTCTGATTTAACATTTCTTCAAATTGTACTATAAACTCTTAACAAATGATAACTTTTGCCCTTGAAACTAAATGTAATCATTCCAAGTTGCTTTCAGTCGTATCAAGCTAACTGAATCTCATCTCTCTTGTAACCTTTATGTGTATTTTCAAGAAAGAGGCGTCTAATTTAACATTTCTCCAAATTGTACCATAAACTCTTAACCAATGATAACTTGGTACTTAATGTAATCATTGCAACTTGCCTTCGGTCTTATTCAAGCTAACTGAATCTCATCTCTCTTGTAACCTTTATGTGTATTTTCAAGAAAGAGGCGTCTAATTTAACATTTCTCCAAATTGTACCATAAACTCTTAACAAATGATAACTTTTGCCCTTGAAACTAAATGTAATCATTCCAAGTTGCCTTCAGTCTTATCAAGCTAACTGAATCTCATCTCTCTTGTAACCTTTATGTGTATTTTCAAGAAAGAGGCGTCTAAGTTAACATTTCTCCAAATTGTACTACAAACTCTTAACCAATGATAACTTGGAATTTAATGTAATCATTGCAACTTGCCTTCGGTCTTATTCAAGCTAACTGAATCTCATCTCTCTTGTAACCTTTATGTGTATTTTTAAGAAAGAGGCGTCTAATTTAACATTTCTCCAAATTGTACCATAAACTCTTAACAAATAATAACTTTTGCCCTTGGTACTTAATGTAATCATTCCAAGTTGCCTTCAGTCTTATCAAGCTAACTGAATCTCATCTCTCTTGTAACCTTTATGTGTATTTTCAAGAAAGAGGAGTCTGATTTAACATTTCTCTAAATTGTACCATAAACTCTTAACCAATGATAACTTGGAACTTAATGTAATCATTGCAACTTGCCTTCGGTCTTATTCAAGCTAACTGAATCTCATCTCTCTTGTAACCTTTATGTGTATTTTCAAGAAAGAGGCGTCTGATTTAACATTTCTCCAAATTGTACCATAAACTCTTAAGAAATGATAACTTTTGCCCTTGGAACTTAATGTAATCATTACAAGTTGCCTTTAGTCTTATCAAGCTAACTGAATCTCATCTCTCTTGTAACCTTTATGTGTATTTTCAAGAAAGAGGCGTCTAATTTAACATTTCTCCAAATTGTACCATAAACTCTTAACCGATGATAACTTGGAACTTAATGTAATCATTGCAACTTGCCTTCGGTCTTATTCAAGCTAACTGAATCTCATCTCTCTTGTAACCTTTATGTGTATTTTCAAGAAAGAGGCGTCTGATTTAACATTTCTCCAAATTGTACCATAAACTCTTAACAAATGATAACTTTTGCCCTTGAAACTAAATGTAATCATTCCAAGTTGCCTTCAGTCTCATCAAGCTAACTGAATCTCATCTCTCTTGTAACCTTTATGTGTATTTTCAAGAAAGGGGCGTCTGATTTAACATCTCTCCAAATTGTACCATAAACTCTTAACCAATGATAACTTGGAACTTAATGTAATCATTGCAACTTGCCTTCGGTCTTATTCAAGCTAACTGAATCTCATCTCTCTTGTAACCTTTGTGTATTTTCAAGAAAAAGTCGTCTAATTTAACATTTCTCCAAATTGTACCATAAACTCTTAACAAATGATAACTTTTGCCCTTGGAACTTAATGTAATCATTCCAAGTTGCCTTCAATCTTACCAAGCTAACTGAATCTCATCTCCCTTGTAACCTTTATGTGTATTTTCAAGAAAGAGGAGTCTAATTTAACATTTCTCCAAATTGTACCATAAACTCTTAACAAATGATAACTGTTGCCCTTGGAACTTAATGTAATCATTACAAGTTGCCTTCAGTCTTATCAAGCTAACTGAATCTCATCTGTCTTGTAACCTTTATGTGTATTTTCAAGAAAGAGGCGTCTAATTTAACATTTCTCCAAATTGTACCATAAACTCTTAACCAATGATAACTTGGAACTTAATGTAATCATTGAAACTTGCCTTTGGTCTTATTCAAGCTAACTGAATCTCATCTCTCTTGTAACCTTTATGTGTATTTTCAAGAAAGAGGCGTCTAATTTAACATTTCTCCAAATTGTACCATAACTCTTAACAAATGATAACTTTTGCCCTTGAAACTAAATGTAATCATTCCAAGTTGCCTTCAGTCTTATTCAAGCTAACTGAATCTCATCTCTCTTGTAACCTTTATGTGTATTTTCAAGAAAGAGGCGTCTGATTTAACATCTCTCCAAATTGTACCATAAACTCTTAACAAATGATAACTTTTGCCCTTGAAACTAAATGTAATCATTGCAACTTGCCTTCAGTCTTATTCAAGCTAACCAAACTCATTTCTCTTGTAACCTTTATGTGTATTTTCAAGAAAGAGGAGTCTGATTTAACATTTCTCTAAATTGTACCATAAACTCTTAACCAATGATAACTTGGAACTTAATGTAATCATTGCAACTTGCCTTCGGTCTTATTCAAGCTAACTGAATCTCATCTCTCTTGTAACCTTTATGTGTATTTTCAAGAAAGAGGCGTCTGATTTAACATTTCTCCAAATTGTACCATAAACTCTTAAGAAATGATAACTTTTGCCCTTGGAACTTAATGTAATCATTACAAGTTGCCTTTAGTCTTATCAAGCTAACTGAATCTCATCTCTCTTGTAACCTTTATGTGTATTTTCAAGAAAGAGGCGTCTAATTTAACATTTCTCCAAATTGTACCATAAACTCTTAACCGATGATAACTTGGAACTTAATGTAATCATTGCAACTTGCCTTCGGTCTTATTCAAGCTAACTGAATCTCATCTCTCTTGTAACCTTTATGTGTATTTTCAAGAAAGAGGCGTCTGATTTAACATTTCTCCAAATTGTACCATAAACTCTTAACAAATGATAACTTTTGCCCTTGAAACTAAATGTAATCATTCCAAGTTGCCTTCAGTCTCATCAAGCTAACTGAATCTCATCTCTCTTGTAACCTTTATGTGTATTTTCAAGAAAGGGGCGTCTGATTTAACATCTCTCCAAATTGTACCATAAACTCTTAACCAATGATAACTTGGAACTTAATGTAATCATTGCAACTTGCCTTCGGTCTTATTCAAGCTAACTGAATCTCATCTCTCTTGTAACCTTTGTGTATTTTCAAGAAAAAGTCGTCTAATTTAACATTTCTCCAAATTGTACCATAAACTCTTAACAAATGATAACTTTTGCCCTTGGAACTTAATGTAATCATTCCAAGTTGCCTTCAATCTTACCAAGCTAACTGAATCTCATCTCCCTTGTAACCTTTATGTGTATTTTCAAGAAAGAGGAGTCTAATTTAACATTTCTCCAAATTGTACCATAAACTCTTAACAAATGATAACTGTTGCCCTTGGAACTTAATGTAATCATTACAAGTTGCCTTCAGTCTTATCAAGCTAACTGAATCTCATCTGTCTTGTAACCTTTATGTGTATTTTCAAGAAAGAGGCGTCTAATTTAACATTTCTCCAAATTGTACCATAAACTCTTAACCAATGATAACTTGGAACTTAATGTAATCATTGAAACTTGCCTTTGGTCTTATTCAAGCTAACTGAATCTCATCTCTCTTGTAACCTTTATGTGTATTTTCAAGAAAGAGGCGTCTAATTTAACATTTCTCCAAATTGTACCATAACTCTTAACAAATGATAACTTTTGCCCTTGAAACTAAATGTAATCATTCCAAGTTGCCTTCAGTCTTATTCAAGCTAACTGAATCTCATCTCTCTTGTAACCTTTATGTGTATTTTCAAGAAAGAGGCGTCTGATTTAACATCTCTCCAAATTGTACCATAAACTCTTAACAAATGATAACTTTTGCCCTTGAAACTAAATGTAATCATTGCAACTTGCCTTCAGTCTTATTCAAGCTAACCAAACTCATTTCTCTTGTAACCTTTATGTGTATTTTACAACAAGAGGCGTCCAATTCCACATTTCTCTAAATTGTACTTCAAACTGGTACCAAATGATATTGCCCTTGGAACTTTATGTAATCATCCCAATTCGCCATAAGTCGTATTGAAGCCAACCGAATCTCATTTCTCTTGTAACCTTTATGTGTATTTTACAACAAGAGGCGTCCAGTTCAACATTACTCTAAATTGTACTTCTGACTTTTAAGAAATGATAACTATTGCCTGTGAAACATAAAATAAGTTCACCTATTTGTGACCTGTAACCTAGTGAAGTAAGTGAAGTAAAGTAACCTTTATAAACATGTTACAATAAGAGGCGTTCGTTTCCATATTTCTACACGCTGTGACAACCATTTACTTTGTAACATAAAGTAGGTACCTAATAATTTCAATTTGTCATCTGACTTGTTCGAACCAGTCTATAAGCTTATTGCTCTTAAAACTTTTCTTTAGATGTTAAGAGAACGAGAAAAGAGGGGAAAAAGAAAGAGAAGAAAAGGGAAATGGTAATTTCCATATTTCTTGAATATTAACAAATAACAACCATCGTCTTTAAAAATTAAGTAAAACTACTTGTCATCAGGTTTATTCGTTCCAGCCTAAGCTTACCACACTTGCTACCTTTTTGTAACATGGTTCCAAATTAACTCTAAACAAAGGACAACTATCGCCTTAAAACTTAATGGTACCCATTCACTAACAAGTTTATTTAATCCAAGAAGAGGCAATAATTGTCACATTTTCCCAAATTACCTTTAAACTAATCACAACTATTGCCTTTGAAACTTAGTCTTACCTATCAAGCTTATTTAATTAAACTGTTACGTTAGGTAATCAAAAGGCAGCCTGTAAGGTAAGGACAGTACACAGGACAATTCACCGCATCCCTCCTATGGATACACTCGATGTCATTATGCAATACCCACACGTTGTTCTCCTATCTTTCGGAATATTCGGTACGACTCTTGAGTGTCTCCTCGTTGAACAGATCGTTCACGATTTACAATTTTATATGTAAACTTTTACCATCTTTTTAACTCGTTTAAATATAAATGGATAAACCTCTAATTGTCCGAGGTATGGAACCGCGGAATCGACGCAGGCAACCAAACGAAGGGGAACGATGAATAGCACAAAGTCTTTCCTGCGTCGGTTACATCTCCTGAGAATATTTGAAATTGAACGGGGACGTTTCGTTTTGAATGTACCTTCGTAGTTATGGATGGAAATTGAGGTTGTATTTGTAGCTCCAAAGGGAGGTTCTGATGTGTTTACCCTCGTTGGGTCCTTTTACTTTTTTCAAATTACCTGCAATTGAACGTGCTTATCTCATCGCGTTCAACCATTGGAAAGGGTAAGGTTACCATGGCCTAACTATAGAAAATTCGCATTTAGCAACCAAACCCAAAATTGTATAAAAATTTAACCCTCGTTTGTATATATTACATTTTCAACAATTTGAAGGATGTGACTAACGGTTTACTTTTAATGAAAGCCAAATTGAACCCACGCTTGTTTCAATATCGATAGTATTAAAATTTATTAATCAGAGGGTGAAAAAATGAAACGTCCCATTAGGTGTATTTATCGGGTACTTATTCTACGCTGTCCTTTTATTCTCTTGGTGTGCATGTTCACTTTCGTACTTTTAAAGATAAGTTAAAGTCTTACCATATTTTGTGTACCTATAACTGTTAATATATTTTATATTTTTATGTTGACAAAATAAGAAAAGATCATATAGTTGGCTTACCTTATTATATTATATAATTATACAACTTTTTTTAGGTATTACGTTAATTAGATTATATACACATACTATTAATTTAAATAGCATTTTAAGATGTTTAATTACCTTGCAATATCTAGATCTACAATGTAGACCTGCGTATTGAGCAGTAGCTGTACTTAAAAGCATTGTTGAGTCCTATTTACCTGATGGAATACTCTTTCACTCTTAAGTTTTATGGGAAGATTTCTACTTATTGAAAACAAGAAGAGATTTCGTAAAAGTGACGACACAAATCGTCTCCTGGATTAGGAACGTAATTTGCGGTACCCAAATCACATACAACTTAAATGTTAACAGGACGTCTCGTGGGTACCGCAAGTTGGAAATCAAGATGATCCCTAGTGGTCTTCTCGTCGCGTTATTTTGTACTTATTTTTGTATTTCACGAAGTGGAAACTTACCCGCTACGTTAAATGAGACGTTGAGTAATGTCTCCCTTATTATTTTTAATTGTTATATGCGAAGCACAAAAAATCGAAGTTATTGAATATCTTTCGTACTTACCTGCATAGAGTATTTTGCCGTAATACATAAATATTCCTCGGAATAAAACAAATCTATTACTTGTACAGAGAGAGAAAAGATATATTTTGTTACGAATGGTTCAAAGAGATTGGCCTAATATTTTAATAAAAAGTATGTAAGAGAAGTGGGAGATAATAATAAATACTAAAGAGCTAGGATAAGGATAGAAAAGGGAAACGGTGGTTACGTGGATGCGCATGAGCAGTTGCGTGCGCGTGCGCAGTTAAAAATCTGAATAGGTTGTCTTTTACATCACCACTGGGTAGTTTTAGAACG
This sequence comes from Cryptocephalus moraei, assembly GCA_946251905.1. Taxonomy (NCBI): domain Eukaryota; kingdom Metazoa; phylum Arthropoda; class Insecta; order Coleoptera; family Chrysomelidae; genus Cryptocephalus; species Cryptocephalus moraei. The sequence goes on along the minus strand of OX276465.1, from coordinate 13,779,981 downwards.
AGGAGACGGCGATTTCGAAAGGAAACGAAGCGCTAAATGTATCTAATTTACTAGTATTATTAATATCATCTACACCAGTTACCGATACGATGATTTGTGCTTACAGCTTCTCGTTCTGGAACAAAACCCCAAACAAAGGTCTTCGTTTATGGGTATTACATGGAAGCTAATTTCGGCCGTTTTAGATGAATCCTTAAGCCATTTCCATTATCGTGATAATAAATTTTAATTGCTTTTACGATTTTCTTTGTTTTTAAATAAAATGTTACCACTACACGAAAAGTGTGGAATTTCACTAACAAATGCGATAATCCTAGTCAAGGCACTTTTTGTATATATATCCTAGATATATTAATTAAGAGAGTAAAAAAATGTAAAAGAAGAAAGATTTGATTCATTGTCGTTCGCAAAATTCAATATATTTTATTATATTGTAACGCATACTTTACCTGTCGAGAAGTTACCTAAATAATTTCATTTTAGATGCTATATAATATTTATTTTATATTTTTATATAATTATATTTAAGCAAATTGAAAAATATATATATATACTGTCTGTACCTACCTTATCGAAAGAGAATATCTATTTATTTACATTTCGAGAAAAAGACATATCTGTTTTGTAATTTTGCTACTGTCATCTGGTGATACTAAAATTTTAAGTGCCACCGCAAATTTATTCTCACAAGCTATAAATCTTTTGAAGCTTCTCTTGCCCTAGTGATAACTCGTCTCTAACAAGGGGACGCTGTTAGAGTAGGGTTGTACTTTATACATTTACTTGTTAGCTGTAAACTAGAAAACAAGGTAGAAAAGCATACAACGTAATTAATAATTTTAAACAGCGTCGTACCTCCTATTCATCTGCAGAATTATTTAAATTCAAGTGCCACCAATTTTAAATATACGAGTACCTATCTGTAATAATTATGTGAAATCAGTCGCAGATGGATGGGACTATGTGAAACAAGTGCAAGTTTTTATCAGTTTTATTTAGTTTTTGTAACGTAAGAAACTATTAAATATGTATCTCAATAGCTGTGTTTCATTCCAGTTTCTTTTCAACCCAGAAAAAAAATTTCAAATTTCATTACTGAAAACTTAGGAAATAATTTCAACGTGGAACTGTGGATGCTGGCGTATTGAGGGTGATCAAAACGCACTTCCACTTTTATTCACTATTGTGCTATTGGTTATTGTCATGGATGGCAAGAGAGCGATAGAGAGGGGGGGACTTTTCTAATAAAGGGAGAAGGGGAAAAACCATCAAAATGGTAAGTACGACGCTTGCCTGACGTCAAGAAAAGACGTTCTGCACATGTACAAGCAGTAGGTGTTCCTTCGCTATGTGGAGTCATTTAACTGAACCTCGGATGTACCTACTGGCGTTCTAGCTTTATATTTCCATGATTTAGCCCTTAACCTATTCCAATTGGAAAGCACGATGTTGAAATATATCTTTATTAAATTATAATATACAACTCGAGTAAACTATTTAATGATCACATATTTACAAACTGTGATATACAAATACTTGAAGAAATGTAAACTTGAACTTCATTTTTTTAATTTGTGCAAAAGTGTTCCAACAAATGTACATCACTTTGTGACACATTCAATGTTAATTTAAGCTTACAATTTTTAGGGCATTCATTCAGTAATGGTGAACGAGTCTGCACAATTTACAAATTAGCTACACTTTTGACGCTATTTCTGCAAATATGCGGCATTAGTGTGACATAAGCACTTGGAGAGGGGGATAGTAACCCATTGCTACTGTTTCTACACAAATCGTTTTCTTATGGGAATTAACATTGGGGACATTTGCTGTGTGCAATCTTTGAAATGTGTAGTTCTCAATTTTCAGTTCAATTGAATCAGACGATGAAAAGTTTTGGAAACACTTGGTCTAGACATTTGACTGACTACACATCGCTATTCTGTAACAGTTTTAGCGTTTTGGAACAAACCTTCAGTCATTAATCACAAGTAGAATTGAAATTAGAACATGTTAACACTCTTCCATCTACCTCACAATAAATAATCTACTTGATTATTTTTTGAAACGTGGAAAGTGATACCTTTCTCCACTAATTACTACTACGCCTCTGTAAATACTTGAATCATCAACGTTCGGCCCTCGGGAATACCCAAGAGCCCGGAGGCCCTTTACTAAGCCGGCAACAAATCAAAGTCATCCGATACGTGCACCATCGGGACGTGCGTCTCCTCTATCTTAGGTGTGGTTTTGCGATCACACAGGCTCAACTCCTTCATCTTCCACTCCCAGTCCATCCTCTGAACGGCGTGCAGCGACTCAGCTTCATTGTGATGCCTCAGCAACATGTGCTCCTTGATCTTCTCCCATTTATCGTCGACGTCCTGCAGCCAGCTGAGGAACAGGCGGCCTGGAATATCAAATAAATAACAATAATATTGAATCCTACCAGGGAAGAAAGTCGAAATATGTTATCTTTAAACAAATGTAAAACTTCATGTATTCATAATTCATAACAATTAACGGACCTGTTAAAATTTAATGTTCCTATTATGCACTTTTGAATCTTGATGGCTTGATTAACTGTTTTCCTTAGCATGAAATGTAACACCATTAAACTATTTTAACTGGTATTACAAAGGATCATTTACTGTTAACCATACAAATAACCTGTACCATTCAAATTTTAATGCTCAGAAGTGATAGGTAGGGTGATACAATTTTAGAGTGTTGAAAAATAGTGCTTTCTATCACTTTTTCCTCAACAAAGCTACTTTAGTGCAAAAGCTACTAAACCAGATCAGAATGTGAGACTTCCTAATCTATATTCTAAGCACAGCAATATCGGGATATTCATAACGAAAAACCGAGTTTTGTTCCAATAACTTTACATTTTTCATACAAATTATGGCTTCAGAGGTGATACACATCAACCCCAACTAAATGTAAAATAATGATATTCATATCCCTATCGATTATAACCTAGTCTAATTGCAATCTGCAAATCTGTAGGCTACTTATTATCACTAATACTATTACTAATAACTAGTTAAAGTACTAAATACCACAACTCTTTTGTAATTTAAATGCTGTGGATAAAATGACAGTTATTTCACAGGATTATATACTAATAGTAACGCATCCATTCTACAGATCCTTTCTACAGAGTCGCAGGCTGGGATAAACGTAAGAACGAGAGAAAGGCCATATATTTCTCGTTGGCTAAACAGAGAAAGAACTTTTGCGATGTTGCTAGCTCGCGAAACATTACATTCATCCGCTCCGCACACATCCGAAAGTGTAAAGCGATACGTGTCCGCGATACGCGTTAACTTGGACTGCCTGCTCGGCCGGCAACATTGCAAAACATCCTTCTCTGTCATACTAACGAACTACTGTTAGTTTCTCGTTTGCTCTTGTTGATTTCCCACGATGCGTTTCGATAGAAAAGCTCTGTATACGTTTATATGTTCCACCAAATCTCAATTCCAGTGAAACGTGCAAGAAGCACATTCACTCTTCGACCACGTAATATATAACTACAACCCTTACCGTTATATCTCGATCGAGCATTTCTGTCCTTCTCTTCTTGTTCTGGCGTTATTAGATTATACACTTCCTCGTCCCTTAGGATAGTACACACAGAGAACGGCAACGACTGATTCGCTAGCGCCCTGGCGGCTCTACCGTGCACCCTTAAGATCTCCTGTTCGACGGACAACACCAACTTCTCCTTTTCTATCACATGCTGAAGTAAATACATACATTACATACAATAAAGTAGAGAGATAAATAAAGAGTAGATATAATAAATACAATACAGTAAACGTTCGAAATCCAAGAATTCTAACCTGAGTCCGCAGCCTGTACCGTTCCTTCTCCTGATCGGTGAATATATCTTTCATCGGCGCCGGCAGATTCTGCGGGTAAGTTATCTTCGGAGTAGTCGGAGCGTTGCCGGCCAGGACATAGGTACATCGGTTCATTAGGTAGTCCTTGAAACCTTGCGGCGGTTTCGGTTGGACGGGAAACAGTCCTCTGCGCCGTTTGTTAATCTGAAAACAAAATAAAATGTTGAACAAGTACCAACAACACCGATGACTACAGTAAATCCACTGAGAAGAAAACATCCACGAAACGAGAAAAGTTAGTAAAGTTAGACAACACCTAATACACGTCGTTTGCTATTGGTGGAAAAATCATAAAACTTTTGGCGGGAATTGTTGATGTACAGAGTCGGTTCAGTAAAATTAACAAGTTTAGTTGTCTGATCTATGGTTGTCTGTTTACAAGCGTTCAGGTAAGTCGTTGACGGTGATAGTGGACTTTTAGTTGATGGTTTATTTTAACATATCGCTATTGTTATCCAGGTTTTTGATATAAATTTGTATAAACATATTTCTGCGATCTATTGCAATTATGGAAAGACACCTTCCCTGCTTGCATCCCAAAAAGAGGCCTGAACATACTTAAGCTGCGAGGAGAAATCGCATAAATCCATAGTGATTTCCATGCAGAATTCCGCATTTAATGAAACATTTTAAAATTTGCACAAACGATTAAATGCAATTTCGTTAATTACTATCAGCAGCACTATATGGATACGATGATTACCTGCTGCCTAATGTTCAAGAAAAGCTGATAACAGTTGGTAATCGGCTGTTCGTGTGGATGCACTTGGGCCTCGGCGGGCGTCTCGACAGGCTCCGGCTGAGCAGCCACCTGTTCCTTGTTCTGTTTCATCTTGCGCTTGCGTGGATGCAGCTCCACCGGGGCCGGAGTACTCGGCGGTGCCGTAGAGGTCGTGGCAGATGCAGAGGATTCCGCGTCAGTACTTTGCTGCGCCTAAAAGTTTATTTGAGTCATTAGAAAACTAAGAAATGAGTTAATTAAATTAGTCACAACCATAACAGGATTATCGGAACAAGAATTTAGGATATAAGAATTCGAAAACGGCATATTAGACTTACTGGCCATATGTGTGACATGAAGAAGAAACGTAAAGGTGAAGAGGAAGTGGACAGAAGAAAATTTGTAATGTAGGAAGAAAATAACGTAAGGTACATTTAAATTTTGAAATTTGTATCATAAATTGTTATTCAATATTTACACTTCTTTCTACAATTCAGATTTGAATGGAATAATTTTTGGAACCCAAACCTTTAATTATGCAATCCCATGTTCTTCTCTAAGAAGAACTTGCAGCAAATCAATTAATTGAAGATTTGATTAAATTAAAAATGAAAATTACAACCTTCATCTAGTCATCAATGCCAATGAGAGCAATGTGTTTTGGATAAGAAATGCCTATTAAATTGTCGCAGTCATTTTAGACCGCACATTTGGGACTAGTCTCATAATTTGTCGCTCATGACGTTTCTGAGCCTGTCTCAGAGAATGTCTGATTGTGGGAAAGGGCAGATGGAGATATGTACTACTTGTTATTGTTTTCATATTGTTATACTTGCCTAAAAGCAACACAAGTAAACCTTCAATAGTGTGGACTGTTAAACGCTAAAGTTTCTTTAAAATGTATTGCAAAGTTATAGATAAACAATGAATTAAGAACAGTGCCCTTAACTGTTCTTAACCATGAGACTCAAGTGACCATCAAGTTGGCCGAGTGTAAAATATAAGTTCCTGGACTCGGAACTGACGGTAACCACTTATTAGCCTCTCTATTTCCAAATAACAACTAGATAAATATTCTATTTACATCATCGCCACCGCTTCCGCTGCTAGCCTCCTTTTTCTCCTCGCCTTTAGACGTTGTCGACGATTCCAACGTCAAACTGGCCGTCGCCTGATCTTTATCGCTCGAATCGCTGTTTGAACTGGGAACGACGTACGGAAGCGCCTGGTGCGTCCTCTGCGAGCCGTTCTTACCATTCCTGCCTGCCCCTGTCTCTTGCTCGTTGCTCGTCGTTTGAGGGATCACGATTTTCAAAGGAGGAACCTAAAACGGTATATAAGGTAAGACATAATGTTTATGGACCATTTGAAACGTCTTACTTTTAAATCTGATTTGCCCTCTTCAGTTTCGACGTCGGAAACGGCCGGTTTCGGGCTGGAACAGGGGCTCTTCTTGTCGCTGCCGCCCTTGGACGTGGCGGAAGCTCCTGATTTTCCCTGGTTGCTTGTCGATTGCTTATTGCCCTGACCTTTGTTTTGACCTATATGCATCAAATGCATATTTTTGCATGAAAAACGTAAAATAAAATTGTGAACGTGTACTATTGCATTACGTATTTATTTAAGTGATAAATGATTTATAAGAGCAGCGTTTTGATCACATGAATATCATTTTATAAAAAATAATTACTATTTGTACGAAATTATGGATAATTTCGAACTAAACGTTATTCAGAACAGTTTTTAATTAATTTTGTCACTCGATTTCACGGCTAAAAATCGACTGTCCTTTTCGTACGTAATTCCTTCGTTCTTGTTCTTTCAACAATCTATTGCCCCCACTTTCTAACTCAGGGCTTCGAGTTATTTGATACTCAAGATAGTATAAACAAAATTCATAAAACCTGTCCATGACGAATCCCTTGGCTCAGCCATTTCTCACACTATTGACCATTGTACCTTTTTCGAATTTCATCTAAAATATTTCATTCATTGAAAGCATGCGAATCGATGTTGCCACTTCTATCGAAACTTAATATTATTGCAGATTTACGTACAATGAAGAATGCAACTACCCGCAAATCGTGAGACAGAATTAGTCATCTGAACTCATGCAACAATGTAAAAAAAAAGATTAAAATATGCCATTATCTTCGCAATATCATATTTCGTAAATAGAGGGGTCTAGATATGTTAATCGTCAGTCCGTGGTTAATACACAATCTTATAAAATGTGCTAATGCATGCAACCGAATATTGCCTAAATCTTGAATCAACTGCCATCAAAGTGACTTGAGTTAACCCAACCACACTTTATATTTACTAAAATTTAGCAATCTATTTTTATAAAGGAGACTTCCGGAAGAAGTAGTACTTCCATTCCGTTAAATAACTATACTCAAGACATTAAATTTATGGATAGGTGAATAAACGTTTACCGATCACTTATTTATGAATAACCTTACTTGAACCTTTACCGAGACATGAATAGACCGGCCAGCAGAATAGTAACGTTGCATACAGGAAACTTGGTACGATTTTAGTTCCTAATTCTGATATTGTAACAAACCTCCTGTATGCAACATTACACAGTACTTTTAAAAATTTTACTAAATCTAGTTAAGCGACCTTAAAGTAACATTCAATTTTCCTATTTAAAGAAAGTTATGAATTAGATTTCAGACATAATTAGATTTGAAATAACCTACCACTGTCAAACGAACAACCATAAAATAAAGTTTTAACAACTACAACCACCATCAATCATTTTTCGTATTATATTACTCCTGCATTCGAGTTTCAAATTCATCAAGCAATACAGATACGCAAAACGTACTTTTAACTGTCTTTTTAAGTGTTAACTATAAAATGGATTATAACTACCCATAAAAGGGGCAGACTACTCTCGTATATTTCTGGTACTGGAGTGTGCATGACAACAAAATCTAATTAAATTTGCTGTGGAGTTAATCTTCTCTTTTATTACAAAATTTAATTGTTTTCTGAGTACTTCAGCGCATGAAAATAGTTTCCACGAATTCCTCAACATGTAGATTGATATATACATTCTGTATAGTCAGGTCTTTACTTTTCAATATGTTGAATAATCCTCGATTTTCATGAACAGGCTATTTCATTCTTATACGTCTATTTGCCCCCTGAAGTGGCCTCATACCCAGTTTGTTGCATTACAAGTCATGAGGTATTTAAATAATAAATTTATGTTAATGATTATTTTTACAGAACTTATATTCGATAATATTCTAATATCGAACAATATACAAGGCACAATAACTCGATGATACTTTAGCGTGTAGTCAGTTCCCAAATTATTCTAAATCTCATTACAAAACCACTGCTGTACTACGAAGGGTTATTACCTGCAGCTCTCTGCGTCGTAGCCTTTCCCTCCTTGCCGGTCTCGTCTTTCCGCTTTTTCCTCCTGGTGTCCTCCTCGTTCGTCGACACCGAGGAAGCCCCGCTGCCGGAACCTCCACCGTCGTCGTTCGCGTCGTTCGATTCGGCGAAGGTACGTTTCGTCGAAACGCCAGAGCCGCCATCCTCGGACTGCTGAGTTTGAGCGCCCGAATTAGGATTGTCTCCGGTGCTGCTGTTCACATTTTCACTATTGAAAAGATAAAGATAAAGCATAAGAAGATAAAGGTAAAGGATGCAAAGAAGGGTCAAAGTTATGCTGGTGATTTCGAAGAGGTTGAAGTGTTAGATATTCAAAGTTAATTTGAGTCATGTGCTGGATATCGACTTGATTTTATGTAAATTCGTTTTCATCGCGGTTCTGGATTGGGTTGACAAAGCAGGTCTAAGGTAAACTTCTTGGTAGGGCATTCAAAAACTGGTGACTGGCGACTCTAAAACTAAACAGCACATGTAAATTGAAAGTAGGAGCAGCCTATGCACCCACAACAGATCACCCGGACGAAGAAGTTGATACTTTCTATGACGAAATTAAACTGCATTACAGGAATCAAAAACACATTTCACCACACTGTGTAGATACTGGAACGCGAAGATAGGTATAAAGACTGGAACTGGAATCAGTACTTGGTAAATTTGGGCTTGGAAGTAGAAATCAACGAGGAGAAACTCTGGTAAACTTCCTTTTGGAGAACAACTACACCTTATGAACAGCTACTTCCATAAGAAACCAAATAGAAGATGAACTTGGATAGGTCCTGACAACAAAAGGACCTGAATAACAATAGCGATACGTTAAAATAAACCAACTAAAAGTCCATTATCACCGTCAACGACTTTCTTGAACGCTCGTAAACAGACAACCATAGATCAGACAACTAAACTTGTTAATTTTACTGAACCGACTCTGTACATCAACAATTCCCGCCAAAAGCTTTATGACTTTTCCACCAATAGCAAACGACGTGTATTAGGTGTTATCTAACTTTACTACCCTTTCTCGTTTCGTGAATGTTTTCTTCTCAGTGGATTTACTATAGGCAAATTGGACAATTACAATCTCCACACACATTTCACCCATTTTCACCTTTTCTTATCGCCGTCCGAATCGCCCTCGGTCGCCTTCCTCTCCGGAGAGTCCGAGACGGAGTCCTTCATGGACTTGAACTCGTAGACGTCCTCGGCTGCGGCGGCGGCGGCGGAAGACGAACCGGCGGCGCTCTTCGTGTCCATCGCCTCGTCTTTCTGCTGTTTGCTTCCGGACGATTCTCCGACCTTCTTCTCATCCCTCGATCGTGGCTGGACCCTACCAGTAGAAGCCGATTCTGAAAGCAACAGACACGCATGCCAGTTACGAAGTGTATAACTCCCAAAAAACTGTCGGCGAAAAATATAACACTGATAAGAGCCGGCGAAAAAATTATTTGCGAAAAAATTATTTCCCAATGTGTGACTTGACTGCGGAAAATATAATTCATATTAATGTGTCAACGAAGACTATAATTTACAACAGTTTGCGGCGAAAAAAATTATTTCTGGGGAGATGTTAGCGAAAAAAAAATAATTTCATGTGTGTGCTCGCGAAGAGTATAACTGCCAATAGATTACCAACGAAAAAAATAATTTTTCGATAAGTGTCGAAGAAAAAAATTATTTTAATCTGCGCACCCACGAAGAGTATAACTGCTAACAGCTAAAAGTGCAAGGAAATGGTCCTGTTATAACCGGAGAAACAAAAAGTAACTCTGAATTAACCTGGAGACCCATCAAGACCTCTAAAGTAACTGAAAATAGACCTGGATAAGCCCAAATGGTAACAAGGAAGTAACAAGTGGTAGCCGTGGATTAACAAAAAAAAGCCAGGAATCGTCCCGTGGTAACCATAATAGTCCAGATGTAACCAGACGTAGGTCTGAAAAGAGTGGAATGATGGAAGTAACAAAGGTAGGCTTTGGAATCACCTGGAGAGCTAAGAATGGTCCTGTAATTAACCCAAAGTTCTGGATTTTAAGGTAGGGTTAGATTAGCTTAGAAGGCGAGGAATGGTTCTGAAGTAGCCAAAGACAGACTTGAATTAGCCCGTCATATCTGAAATGGTCCTGAAGTAACAAGAGGTAGGCCTAGATTATTCCGAAGAGCCAGGAATGGGCCTGCAGTAACCAGAATAGTTCTCATATAGCCAGAAGTACGCCTAAAGTAACTTGAAGAGTCAAAACTGGTACTTAAATGCCTAAATTTAATAAAAGGTAGTCCTGGAATCGCCTGGAGAGCCAGAATGTAGCCAGAGATAACCCTGAATCAGCCTGACAAACCCAGAATGATCCTGAACACAGCACTTACTCAATAATGTTCAACCATGATGAACAACAAGTACAGTTCAATCTAATTCACAAATCTCTCTCTTCTTCATTCACAAAATTTGCATGGTACCAATTTCAATTTTGAACTGGCCAATAGGCGAATTTTGGGAACCTTCAAGCATTCAAAGCAACCTGAGATGGTTAGTAACAAACCTATGAGGTGTCTCTTTGTTGGTTCCGGAAGCCTGGGAATTTTTACTTTGTAAGTACGACTTTCAACTTTATTGCATACAGTCCATTAGGGCCAAGAACCCATTTTCATTAAGTACAAATTATAATTTAGAAAACACGCTTTAATGATAAATATAACTAAAAAGGTAATAATAAGTTATAGTTTAGAGAAACTAAAAAACACGCTTTAATGATGAATATAACTAAAAAGGTAATAATAAATTATAGTTTAGAGAAACTAAAAAACACGCTTTAAGGGCGAATCAAACTAAAAAGGTAAAAACAATTTTTTTTAGAAATAAGATTAGTCTAATTGACGAGAAAATAGATGTTATTGTAATAAAGCGTGGGGTGCTTGTTATATGCTGTTGACAATATTTCATCAGTACGATTTGTATAAAATTTTTGTACAAGAAGCACCCCATGCTTTATTATTGCACAATAACATCTATTTTCTCGTTAATTATACAGTAAAACCTCTAATAACGGACACCTCCCAACAGCGGACTCCTCTACATAACGGGCAGTTTTATTTCCCGAATTTCTTAATTGGGATTTATACATATCAGCATCTCCCAATAGCGGACCCTCCAAATAACGGACACGCACAGATAAAAACTACCATTTCCTATATAATTGTCAATAAAATTACCTCTTAACAACGGACAAGCAATAAACAAGTGCTTTAACAAAGCTGGGTTCGCATATCTCAACCATGAACACGGTACATTTGATCAAGATGATTTACCGCAGTGTTACTTCCTAATATACCAATATTAATTTAAATGAACATGTTGTAATTGATAACGATATATTGACTGAAGATTGCAGAAAGGTGTTTCTATAAAAAATTGTATCGAAGAATTCAGAGTATCTTATGACAAAATTGAAGGTGAAAATGATGAAGAAATGTTAACTTCTACAATAGAGAATTTATCAGATGCATAGTCAAAAAATTTGGATTTTTTTTTGTTAAACAAAAATGTTGATATGGTGAGAAAGCATCCAAACTTTATTAGATTGTGATTAGATTAATAAATTGCAATTTGAAAATGTAGTAGTATTTTGAATTACATTGGTGCACATATCAATATTTTTTGATTTAATCCTTTCCTCCCAATAGCGGACACCTCCTTATAACGGACAAAATTGTGGTTTCCGTAACTGTTCGCTATATAGAGGTTCCACTGTACTACATATTCTTATTTCTTAAAAAAAAATAGTTTTTTAGTCTGATTCACAATTAAAGCATGTATTTTAGTGTCTTTTTAAACTATAATTTTGTCTTCCATCCTCCATGACGTATCATGTATTTTTTATATGCAAGAAAACTACGTACTTAAATGTTTATAATTTTACACAGCTGATAGTTAAAAAATTTCGTTTACGTAGATTACCAGCTGCTTGAAAATTCTCCCATGTTAATCTCCCATAAGAAAAAAAAAACCCATGGCATGCCAAGCTGAAAGATAGATTTATAGGTAGGATATAGAGTAATATAACAGACACGATGTGTTACAAAATGTATACGAGGTGTTAAAAAAATACAAACGTCAAAATTTCTAACTTTTTGCATATAACTTTTTTTATGTGCATTTCTCAAAGATATGTTTTATGCAAAAGTCGTTCGCCTCTATAAGATCAACAAAAAACCTAAATAACATTTTTCTTTCAGACGCGAAATTAAACATTTTTGTTTTTTTTTTTTTTGAAAATAACAAGCCGCCATTTTGAAACCGCTGGACCTATTTGGCCCATTGACGAACTCGACCGAGAGTTTCGGCCAACTGATTTTTGTACTAAATTTCATTGTGATTCTTTAAAAAATGCGACCCGTAGCTTGCCGAAACACTCGCCATGGGTTACCATCCCCTATCCATATGCTGACGTCACACTAATGTTGGGTTTCGTCGCCACCTTCACACACACACACATACACGTTTTGTAGGTTATACGCCAAGATGGCGGAAGCTACTAAATATGGCCGAACCTTATCGTAAGTACCCGAAAAACGACAGCCCGAGTCCATTTTAACATTCGGTAGAGTGAGAATCACCGATCTTCACCATTTTACCGCCCAAAGTCGTTTACGAGATTAGCGACGCGACGCCGGACGACTTTGAGCGTAAATTCAAATTGTATAAAACGAGGGAAATGGGAAATTGTAGGAAAATTCGATTGTCACGCGAAAAACTCGGAGCGAGACCGGAAAGCGCGATTTTCCCGCGGGAAAGTCGCACGCGAGTTGCTTCGAGGTAACTCGAGTGATTAATAATCGAATGATCATCATTTACCTATTCGCGACATGAGCGAGTCGAGTCAATCTGTGCGCCGTGGTGCGATGGGATGGATCATCCGGCAGGAAGGACCACTTAATACAGACTACAGCAGAGTACAGTACAGAGTACAGACTAAACAGAGAGAAACGCAGTTAAAACGTTAACGTGTGTCGCCGAACGTCTCGCGCGCTTTGTATTTTCTCAAAAATAACCTCCGCCGCCTCTCTCGTAATATTTTATGTTCCGATAATAATTGATTTCTTGTTTATGTGCATGTGCGGTTTTATTATCCGCATATTCTCACGTACGGGCGATAAACGCGAAATTCGCGCGACCGCCGCCGCCGCCGCCGGCTCCGTTCGATTCCTTCGGAATAGAAACGCTCGCCGAGACTAATTAGTGCAAGAGGAATTAATCACGTTTGTTTATGAAGGAGGGAAATGCTTACGTACGTACGGGAGGGAGGGAAAACGAGACGAGAGAGACGAAGAGAGAGCAACAGGAGCAGCAGAAACGAGGCGCGGAGGCGACGTTCGATGTTGCCGATTTCCACCATTTCCATCCACTTCGTAGTGGAATGTTCGGACCTGTTGCGACTCTTTTTGTACTGGGTGATCAAGAATGACTGTTTGAGTTGGCAATCCTACCTGGAGAATTTTTTTGCCTAAGGGTTTGCAACGCTACAACCAGATATGTTTATTTGACAAAAATTTGACATAACAATCAGCGATAAGATTGTAGGTTATGTGAATAAAAATTAACGCTTAAAAAATGAAACTCGAAATACGGAATAATGATATAATTAAACAGCTAAAGGTAATGCTCAAAATGCCCCCCATTTTGGTCCAGACATAAATTAACTCTTCTTTTTAGGCCCTCGAAGATATTCACCAGCATATTGGGGGTAATGTTTGCCACTTCCTGAACTATTGCCTTTTGCAGCTCTTTTCAGTATACAATATGTTCCTAAAGACATTGTCCTTCAAGAGCCCAAATAACGAAAAATCTAATGGAGTGAGATCTGGTGACCTGCTTGGCCAAATGCCCTGACTAATTATTCTGTCGCCAAAATTCTCTCTTAAATATCCCATAGTAGCACGAGCCGTATGTGCCCTTGCAGAGTCTTGTTGAAAATATCCAATTTGACGCTCTTCGTCTGTTAATTGGTTTATAAAAGGCCCCAAAAGATATTGGACATATCTCTCCAAATTGACGGTAAAATTAAAAAATATTGGCCCATACACCCGCGTCCTGGAGACTGCCAACCAAACACCAACTTTAACCGGATGCAAATGTGTCTCTCTGATAGCGTAAGGATTTTCACCTGACCATATTCTGTAATTTTGTTTATTCACATAAACGTTGAGATGAAACCAGGCTTCGTCGGAAAAGAAGGTATTGTCTAGGATATCATTATTATCTAAGATGTCATTGAACCAATTGCAAAATAAAACTCTGCGGGTGATCAGGAGGGGTTAATGACTGAACGATGGAAATTGTGTAAGGGTGGTACTTTAATTTATTTTTAAGCACAGTGGAGCAACTTCTATATCATAAACCTGTAAAACCGTGAATTAGAACAACATGGAAAAGTGGAAGTCTTATGGGTAAGAATGAAAATTGGTTGAATAGGAGTCATAAGGAATAAACCTGTTTGAAGGGAGAGCTTTCTTAAGGATTTGGGAGGACTTCTTTGCGTTCGAGTTCTGATATCCTCGACAACTTCCTCGTTTAGAGTAGAAGGTCTACCAGTTGATTTTTGTTTGCTTACGCTCCCTGTGTTTAAATAACGTTCAACTACTCGCATGCAATGTTGCAGAAAGATAGCAAAAGTGACCAAAGTCTCCGGAAACAACTCCTGAAATTGCTGGTATGTCGCTTCGAGAGAGTACTGCCAAACAGTAATTGGGTTATAAATCCCGTTTCGAAAGTACGCCATTCCAATGAAAATATCGTGTTGTAACGTGAAAACCATTTTAAATAAATAAATTTGAAAAGAATACCAGAAATTTGAATTTGAAATAGCAAATTTAAATTACCAGTTGTACAATTTAAAAATGAAATTCAGCATTGCCAACTCAAACAGTCATTCTTGATCACGTTGTACATACACGTGAAGAACTGGAAGCTGCTATTATCGAGGAAGTTGCAAATATGTCTCCTCGGATGTTAATCAATGTCATCGAGAGCCTAAAACGGAGACTGAATTTATGTTTAGATTTTTGTGGTATGGTAAATAAATATCGAAAATAAATTCACATAACCTAAGATATTTGTGTTTATTTAGCTGTCGCTGCCATGCAGAATAAGAGATTTCCGATCTAGCGTTACAAACCCTTAGGCGAAAAAAATCCTCCAGGTAGGATTGCCAACTTAAACAGTATTTCTTGATCACTCTGTAGATTGGAAAATGCACGAATCACTCTCACATTCCTATAGAAGGGTTAATAAAACTTGCGGTGCCGTCATCAATGACGTCGAAATTATTGCCAATTGCCGTTGGTATAAGATAAAAATTTGCTTTAAACAGAGCACACTATTATCCCAGTTAAAAAGAGATAGCACACTGTCGGATGTTAGCCGATAAATTATAAGTTGGTACGCGTGGGCGCGGTTGCCGGACGATTCACGTATTGACACGAAGTTTTGTTATGATTTTGAGGTTATAAACGCATACTTCGAAATAATTTTAAATGAAATCCGTGTTTGGGTGTTTTCGACAGTAAGGAATTGCAATAAAATGCCCAAACTATTGAATAGTCGGTGTTGGCAACTCTAATCAGTTACTCTGAACTGGAACGATATCATGGGGCCCCCTTATTGCCGTTAAACTGCGTTAGAGAGGTAAAGTATTGATACTATTGGTTATTAAGCTTCTATGGCCCTTATTGGAAATATTATTAGGGTGTTTCAGCTGCACTGAAGATCAGTATGTGTACCGTGAGTAGAATCTCGCAAAAAGTGAAGAGTGATGTGGTGTTAAAGTCGCCGAAGAAAAACCGTCCACATATGAAGCGAGTCACGAATCAAGATCACCTTGATATTGGCTCTATTCGCAATCAAATTTATGAACTGCATGAAAGAAGTAAGAAAGTTTATTACATTGTATCGTTGATTGTATTCACCATATACAATATACAATGAGTGATAATTTAATGTAATTATTTCAGAGAAAACTGTTACTCTTGAAAGTATTCATCAAAAACTTGAGAATATGAAGCTCTTTGAGGGATGTAAATCATCACTTCATACCCTTTTATGAGATACTGGTTCCAAATGGAGTAAGGATAATCCACGAAGGGGACTAATGGAACTTCCAGATATTACATTTAAAAGAATACAATTTTTGAGAATGTATCAACAAATTAAAGAGGAATCCACATTCAATTTTGTTTATTTGTATGAAACTTGGATGTTCCAAAATGGAACATTGGGTCACTCGTGGCAAGATGAAAACAGGAATAGTGTAAAGACCACATAAGTTGATGGGAAAAGGTAAACGTTAGAATGCCATTACATCAGACAACTACATCCCTATCTATAGCATAAAACTATAAAAGAAAACTAAAAAACAAATGGACCAGGCGATATTTAAAAGCTGTGGTGCGGAAATTGGGGTGATAAACAAAAGTATCCAGGACCGGCTTCTTTCTGAAATTAGTCATATGATACTTAATACCAACCTGGAGCTTCAGCAGTTTAGCTTCCGTCTAATTTTCATTGTTTGAATTTACCTTTACAATATCACGGCAGACGGAATAATATTGATCCGTAACATTTTCAAATTTGCATATTAGTGCGTTGTCACACGCGGGGCTCTTTGGAATTCCAGCCATTCCACTTAGCATTGCATGAAGAATAACTACCCTTAATGACAGACGCGAGAAAGTCGTTCCAAAAAAATTGTTACTAAGCGAAAAAATGTAAAGAAGTTCCAGTTCCAGTTCTCAGGAAGCATGTTAGGAACTTAATGTACTAAAATGCTACCGCTGAAAAGTTGGGAAAACATGTTTAATTATTCATCAAAGTTATGGAGCGGCGATTTTCTGATTTATAAAGCTATTTCCAATCAACTTAATCTCTCAAAGTTACATTGTGCGTATCTGTATTGTGTTACCCCAACACTTAATCAGTGATCTGATGAAGTTTATTAATTTATTAATTTTTTTATTGTTAAATATTATTTCTTAAATAATTAATTAAATAGTAGCTAACAAATTAATTGTTATTCATTAAAACAATTATGCATATTATTACAATATAATAAAAATACAGTAATTACTATTAATTCATTATTTAGCAAAATTAATTAATTAATTAGTAATCTGGCTAAGTTTATTAACTGATCTATTTTTTATCATTAAGTGTTTCTTGAATAATTAATTAAATAAGTGCTAGTAAATTATTAGTTATAGATTAATACAATTATACATATTATAATAATACATTAATTGCTATTAATTCAGTATTTTTTAAGATTAATTAATTATTTGGATTAATTATTTGCCTAATTAAGAAAGGAATGAAGTAAAACTTAATCAGTAAGATGAATCCTGGAAATTGTAGAAATAAATTTTTACCACAGTACCTTTCATAGCAATTAACTTTTTGCAGACACTTTTGAATATTTTTCGTTAAAATCTTTAGCACTTATTATGGATGCTAAGAGTCACATTCTACACAAATGTTTACGATTAGGCGTTTTTAACTGAAATAATGACAGAAATTAGTGGTTTTCCTCATCTCATTTATAGGTTGTTGATGACAATTTTTGCTAAATCATCTCTAAAGGCACATTCATCTCGCCACTTTTCGGTTATTGGAATTTTTCCTCAAAATCCACTCCAATATTTTTTCTAAATTTTGAGTACTGGTTCGAGTCTGTATAACACAGTTTAATAACATAAGCTTTCCTGTGCCTTGTAGTAAATTTTCAATACAATGACATCTCTTACAAACTATTATTTTAGCGGTATCCGCTTTTAGCATCCAACCTCCAACAGTTGAGACCACACATAATGCAATCTTATCTGAGAATTCCGAGAAACTCATTCCCTCTCCAGACAATAAAAATCGCAGTCTGTAAAAATATTAAATTGTCACTTACTCCTTCAATTTGCTCAAGTATAATTGGAAACTGATGTAAGCCACCAAGCGAGCTTTTCGACGTTTCCAACTCAACCATACTCCTGTTGTATCTTGACACAAGTTTCATTTTTTTCCTTACTTCTGCCACGACAGCCACAAGTTCGAATGAATAATTCATGTACATTTCAGGGATAAAGACATCAAGGGACCAAAGACAACTCGAACGTCGTGTCATATATTCGATTACTCAATACAAGCAAAGACGTCGAGTAAAATCAATTCAATCAACGTATACATTTCGTATATTGTACGCTACTTTTTGCACTTTTTTAATACAATTCTTAACATCTCGATATAAATTTCATCGAAAAAAAATATTACACAATCAATTCGCGGAGAGACTACGCATCTTGCGAGAAAAACAATTTATCTTTTATTGCTTTACATGGAGTTGAATTAATGGTTTCCGAAATGGAATTGCTAACATGTAGCCGATTAAAAGACATAAAAAATAAATTATCACGAAATTACTTCATATGTAAATACCGTCCGTCGCCTTTGTCGTAGTGAATTTAATTAATTTAAGAAATGAATTCATTAAGCACCTGCATCAATTATAACATTCCAGAACATGTCCAGAAAATTTTTATTTAAATTAATTAATTACTAGATACAAAATATCCGATCTTAAATACAATGGAACAATGGGATTAATAATTATTTTATTCAGCATATTAAAAAATAGTTTTTTGATTGTAGGTTAGGTTCATTTGATAAGAGCAATAAAATATACCGGATGTGAAAAAGTAAGTGTCACAAAAGGTGGCTCAAAAACATGCAGAAGTCTTACTGAATATGACGTTTAATTAAAAAAACTGTGATGACTGTGCAATGTTGCCAGTTCGTTTCCAAAATCAGTAATTTTCCACAGACCATTAATATAACTTACTAGACCCGGTGTTCCCATTAGAAACTGATGTTTATTTACATGCCAACATAGTCGATAGGAAAGGAAATATGCCCGCCGCTGACGAATTTTGACAGAGTACAAAATAGCTATCCATAGGCGTATCAATAATAAGGGGCAAAGAGGAAACAAAATTAAGAAAATAATTAATTTATTTATTTAGATCAACGGACAATGAAGCTTTTTACATGCTAGGTAACAAAGGTGCGAAATAAGTGACAAATGAAGTATAGAAGAACATAGATTATCAAAATCGTCATAACAGTAATAATGCATACAATAAGTATAGTCCAAGACCCGCATCTGTAAGAAATTTGCTTTAGACTGATGTAAGAGGTAACCGCAATGTTTTTACATGAATACCTCGGGAATAATGTCTAGAATAAGGATTGACTTATCCTCCAAAGCGCAGAGGTCGGAAACATTGTTTAAAATGCAACAATTTAAAAAAAATTAAAAACCGCTTTTCCCCGACTTGTTTTGCTTCTAACTTTTTAAGTATTGAATTTAGAAGAAAGTTGAAACGAGAAAAAAGTTGCAGAATCGCTTTTTACATAAAATGGCATAGGTTAGAAATTCAAAAATCTATTAGCGGTTTTGCCTAATAGTAACAAACAACAAAAATCGGCCCAAAAAAGTGTTTTTTTAATCTAATATTTTAGGCACTTTAAAATGTAGTTAGGACTTCCATATCACCGGTAGAAAGTCTTGAAGTTATAACAAGAGAATCCTGTAAATTTCGTTTCGATCGGTTTATTTAATTTTGCACAATAATTTTGCAATCCAGAAAAATCGAAAAATATTGAAAATTTCCAAAATTATTTAAGTTTTCTTTCCACTATTCGATTTTAATAAAACTGGCTGGGCATATATAAGAGGGAACAAGCTTTCATGTGCTTTGTCAGAATTAAAAAATATTTATTAGAACGGTCACAGTCATTGTTTAAAGTTGGTGTCGTTTTTTTGCTTATAAACAAATAGATTATCTCGGCGAATTTTTTGTTAAATGAAATTCTGAAAACATAGCCGGAAAGTACTCGGAAAGACGCTTCTTTTTATATATAATAAGTTGCTATTTTGTCCATTACCTTCTGAGATATAACTCCTCAAAGTTGTTTAGTGTTTAATAAAATGGTTAATAATGGTTAATAAAATTACTATTTTTTGGTCATATCTTAAGAAGTAATTGTTTCTCACAGTAACCAGTATAATATTTCTGTTGAAATTTACATTAAAAAGATTGAAATTTAAATTAAAAAAATGTCTGGCTTCCAATTTTGACAAGCTCATAAATTTGACATTTCTATTAAACACAGATACAGGGTAGAAATTAATTACCTTGTAGTACTTTTAGGTTCAAAAACTTGATGCATCGGTAATGGAACAGCATCTCTCTTTAAATATCTAGCATTGTCGGTTGCACCTATTTTAGACGCAAAATCATATTTATTGAAATGTTTTGAGCAAATATAGGACGATTTTGTATGTTATCATTTTCGCAAAGTCCCAAAACAGAAATCCAAATATTTCTTTTAATTGGACCTTCTGGAAACCTCAAATAATAACACTGATAGAACGCCACTGGGATGATACATAACCTCAAAAAATTTCATTAACAAATTTCTTTATTTACCTATGAAAAGACAATCCCGATGCTTTCCCTGCATCGCTATAAACGTTGCATATCTTACACCTATTAACCATTGTTAAATGTTTTCTATTTTTATCAAAATACACACACAAACCGCGTACACAACGAATTCTATCACGTGGAAGACTAGGACGCGATGTTGCCACTCATACCAAAAGTTTATATTATTTTAGATTTACATACAACTGACCAACCGCAAGCGAAGTAGGCTGGATGTATACGTAAATCGTAAGCGAGAATTCGTCATCTGCATTCATGCAACAGCGCAAAAAAACGATTAGAATGTGCTAAGATCTTGGCAATACATTATTTTGTAAACAAACGGGTCTAGATAAATATTATTAGTAAGTACCCGCCCCAGTTACTTAGTAAACAACAACCTCATACACTTCTAGTGTCGAGTGTGCAATGGTACTAGGGTATAGTACGCAAAGTACCTACCCGAAAACCCTACTAAGGGAGTGATGCGCAACTGTACTATAACTACTAACTAATGTTTGGAACACCAAATAGGGGCAACAACGATTATCACTCAGTTTTAAATATCAATGATTAATTAATTAAAGAGTTAGTTAGTTCATGAACAGTAGAAGAATGAATGACTCAGTGATAGACACCAATTAGTGACTTCTTCCAATTATTCTGCTCAATATTATTGTCGTTTCGCACAGGAGAACGGCTAAACCAATCGCACAACACAACACAAACTCTTATGAAGGGTGATCGAAGACTAAAACACCAGTCAAGCCTTTTTAAAATCATAACGTTTCCCTTTATCTTTCGTTCGGGAAGAACCACCCTCTTGAGTTGTGTTCAGATAAAATTCTATTTGTAGAGAGGAATTTCAGTCGCTTAGCTCACATAGCCGCTCCAGGCCAATCAATTAGGGACTTCGCCATCACATCGAATCATCGAGCAGAAGACCCGGATTTTTAGGTAATATAGGCCAACAGAAACAAAACGTATAGGAAGAACATTAGGCATTGTTATTAATAATTAAAAGTCAAAAAATGCACTTTTTTTACTATATTTGTTCTCAATTAAAAACTAAGTTACTTTTGGGTAAAATGGGCGCAACATCCTATAGGGAATTAAAAGACCTTTAAAATGATTCTAAACCGACCTCGATATCTTCATTTGTTGCTGAGAAAAATGGTATAGAAAGTCAAAATCGACAAATTCTTTGTTTAACAATTGTTATTGCGAAATTAAACCTGCGACTTTGTTATTTTGTAAAAAGTCGGGGATTATAGTGCTTAATATGTGGTAAAAATTTCAGATCGACTCATCAAGTAATTTATTGCAAAATTCAATTTGTTTATATTTTTGCAATAACCATCTACGCACAGCCAAAAAAACAAATTCGCGATTCTAAGATCATGGTGCCCTAGAGAAACAATTTCTCTATCGATATCAATTGTTGAATATGATAAAAAGCAATTTTAAGATTGTTTAAAAAATTAAAGAAGAAAAACAATTTTTTTTATTTTGGCACTATGTCATAAGCAAAATCTCTGGAAATTGTTGACGAATTTGGATGTTTCTTCTTTTAATTTGGGGTACCGTTCTGAGCACATTACGAAGATGCCATTTGTTTATTAATTTATTCATTAATTTACCACCTAATTTGTTGAAACAAATTTTTGGAAAAAGTTTTTTCGCGAAAAATCCATATTTTTTTGGTGCAGTTTTCAATGTTAAGCATGGAAAAGGATTGAATAAAACGTACATTATAATATTATTAACATATTTTGTCTTATTGTTCTATCAAATGGTATGAACATAGTGCATTTTTTATCATATTTTTATTAAAAAATTTTTAATGGCAATTATTCATGTATTATAGTTAAACAAGTAATTTCCGTGTTTAACAATGAAAACCGCACCAAAGAAATGGATTTTTCGCGAAAAAACTTTTTCCAAAAATTTGTATCAACAAATTAGGTGGTAAATTAATGAATAAGTTAATAAACAAATCGCATCTTCGTAATGTGCTCACAACGGTACCCCAAATTAAAAGAAGAAACATCAAAATTCGTCAACAATTTCCAGAGATCTTGCTTATGACATAAGGTGCCAAAATAAAAATAAATGTTTTTCTTCTTTAATTTTTTAAACAATCTTAAAATTGCTTTTTATCAAATTCAACAATTGATATCGATAGAGAAAATGTTTGTCTAGGGCACCGTGATCTTAGAATCGCGATTTTTTTTTAGTTGTGCGTAGATGGTTATTGCAAAAAAATTACAAAAATATAAACAAATTGAATTTTGCAATAAACTATTTGATGAATCGATCTGGAATTTTTACCACATATTAAGCATTATAAACCCCGACTTTTTACAAAATAACAAAGCCGCAGGTTCAATTGCGCAATAACAATTGTTAAACAAAGAATTTGTCGATTTTGACTTTCTATACCATTTTTCTCAGCAACAAATGATGATATCGAGGTGGGTTTAGAATCATTTTAAAGGTCTTTTAATTCCCTAGAGGATGGTGAGCCTATTTTACCCAAAAGTAGCTTAGTATTTAATTGAGAACAAAAATAGGCAAAAAAGTGCATTTTTTGACGTTTAATTGTTAATAACAATGGCTAATGTTTACAGTCTCGTGGGGTCTTCCTATACGTTTTGATTCTGTTGGCCTATTGTAAGACTGGTTTTATTTAGCTATTAGTTTCTACCTCCTTTACTTCCATTCCATCTGCTTTTTGAATTTTTATTTATATTTCGCCTAGAGAAAACAACACGTGGTTCGCCTTATATGAGATAAGAACACGACTCAAGTGTCGGGCCCATCCCTAAGAACGGGAAAAGGGAAGATTCTGAGTGCGTTACAGTTTTAAAAAGGCGTGTTAGTCTTATATCATCGCTCATGACAGTTGGTGTTGTTAAGTACGTGATATTTATTTAACTGTGCAAAAGACATTCGTATTGAGCAGAGTAATTGGAGGAAGCCACTAATTGGTGAGTTTATCACTGAGCCATTCATTTTTCTACTGTTGATTAACTAACTAACCCTTTAATTAATTAACCATCTGTATTTAGAAATGAGAAATATTCGTAGTTGTCTCTATTTGGTATTCCAAACATTATAGTCAGTCACTGTTAGCACGGTGCCGCCTTTTATCTCAAGGCAGGGTACTTCGCGCGTCTCTCCCTTAGTACTCATTGCACGTTCTTGGGGTAATTGCCACTAGTAGGTGACGTGTACCTTGCGCGTCGCTCCCCTGGTACCATTGCACGATCAGTACTAGTGTATTGCGTTTACCTAGGATCTCGGGTGGTACTTCGCGCGTCTCTCCCTTAGTACCATTGCACACTCGGCCCTAGATGTTTATGATATTGGTGTTTCCTAGTAGCTGGGGCGGGTACTTCGCGCGACTCTCCCTTAGTACCCCCTGCACGCCCAGTACTAGTGTGTTTGAGGTCTGGTGGGTATTTTGCGCGTTACTCCCCTAATACCCATTGCACAAGCCAGACGAGAATAGTGAGAAAAACAATGAACTATTATACTGTCTGATTTATATTTGTTCTGATTACTTGATTCTACAATTTCACAAAGTCTAAAGTAATAGAATTTATTATTGTCTATAAATTAACAGAGAGAATGAGTTGCTCAAAGTCGTTTTTATTTCTTTGTTCCAGAAGTGCAGTCGTCTCGAACCTAAGACCCCTCGCCATCTGGCCCACACAGACATTTTTTATTAAACAAGTCAAGTGCCTATACTTCATTTACCTTATTATTATTATTATTATTACTATTATTACATATCAATATAATCACTTATATGGATTATTACTATTATCATAATTTTATGCTCTACAAATTAATTAAAAGGGGGAGTATGTACTACACTATATTAGGTACCTAAAAACCAGGGTCTCCTGCTCGAGGATTCGATGTCAAAAACAAGGTACTTTTTGCTTATTTGCTTGGCCTACTAACGAAGTACTATTACAATTTATATGTTTTACTGGCGAAATAAAAATTTGAGAAGCAGAAAGAATGAAGAAAAAGAGGCAGAAAGTAATAGATAAATTAAATCATTCTTACAGTACTATACCCAAAAAAAAGTATCGATACTAACCAAGTATCGAACAAATAGTATCGATGTCTGAAATACCTGGTATCGAAAATCAAAGTATCGATACTTAAGTATCGCACCCACACCCACCCAGTTTTTTGAAGACCTCGACGGTCCCAACTAAAGAATCTCGACTGCACTTGAAAGTTTAAATTAAGTGAGGGTCAAAATATAAACGACCAACATTTTGGCCCGTTCCACAAACAAATTTGCTGGCGTAATAAAATTTAATTATTCCAGCTAGTCGTGTATCATTTTACGTTGTACGTATTAAATGTTTTCGTTGTGTACGTTTGCCAAGTCAATTCCATGGGCGCATTCGCCGAATAAACTGCAATTTCGCGCGAGGCTTGTGCAACGTTATTGATCAACACAGATGCTCATGTCGCGTTGCACATTTTAACACGAAAACTATGCCATTGGCATTCACGAAGTCGAGGACAAAACGAATCGCGTAACACAAGCGCCGGCCTTTTAATGAACATTTTCGAGAGATAATTGAAAATTTATTCCGAGTCGATTAGGACGCGTTAAAAACTTTACAATTACATCGAAAACGACTCTCACAACGAAAATGGTTATTGGACAAAATGGCGGAACTTTTTTTTGGAAATTTAAGTTTTTGTAACGCGAAGCAGCAGCGGGAGACGTGTTTACTCTTATCGGACCTCGGCGGCTTACCTCAAAAGAATGCCGCTACGCTTAACTGAATCCATCCTATTAAAAAAAAACAGTTCCATGAATACTCCCGGATTATTATTTAAGGAAAGAATGATTTATTACGTTCTGGACGTCTCCTAGGTAAACATTATTATCGAAATGGATCGAGTTCTTTGTGGAATTATCGAGAATACAATTGAGAAATGTATATATAAGCGGGCTTGCGGTCGGAGATTAAGATTAGACGTGAAGCGCGACATAGTAAACAAGGTGAAAAGCGAGAGCGTATAAATAAATTACATTTAAGAGTGATATAAATTAATTAGTTAGGAAGTAGTTAAGTGTGTTATATAAATTAGTTCAGTAATAGTCTAAGATAGTGTAAATAAATTAGAAAATAAACGTTACAATATATAAGAACAATAAGTACAATAAGAACAATTTCGATTGCTAGAATGACTCGAAACTTATGTAAAACACTACAATTTCATCCTGGCCAAAGTCAAAAATACCTTTTTTAATACAGTTCTCGTAGTTTATGTAATACACAGTGTCAAAATATTTTTTCGCGCAGCTTATTACGTGTAAAACTGCTGAAACATAGTAAAAAATGGCGACGTGTAACATCGTTAGACTTTCTCATATGGCCGGACCGAGTATTCATGCCAACATTATTAAAGTGCCTTTTAGGGAGGTTTTAGAAAAAACAGTTTCAAATAAAAGTTGTAGCCATTAGTTAGATCAGTTCAAACCTAAAATTTGGTAAGAATCGGTAAAGCCGTTTTGGAGAAAATTGAGAAAAAGTGAAAATTCACAAGAGTAAAGGGCCCTTCGCAGAAGATCGGTCGAGATGACGATAACGCCAATCTATAGGAATTGAATAGTAAAGTAAATATACAAAGTTTAAAAAAGTTGGATCAGTTTTATAACGCTAACTATACCAAAATCCGTTTTGCTTCTCGAGTGACTCATCGCCACAACAAGTTGCGAGTGGCACACGCAAAACTCATAAAATCACATCCCCAGTTTCAGCGATTCGCCGCTTTAGCAAATTTTCAACGTAAAGAGAGAGATAGAGAGAAGCGGAGTTGCCAAATTTTAAAAATCCGCTCTATAAAACATAAGTCGAAACCCGTAGAATGGCAATATGGAGAAAGTTGTTTACAATACGTACACGTGTGATATTCGTTTTTATTTTTCATTAGGCAATATTTCTTCCAGTCATCTGATTTCTACAATTATTGTAATAATATAGTTGCAAAAATAGAAATCTAGATAACATTGCTTCATTCCAAATGATATAACTTCGATTATTTATATTTCGAAGACAAAATGAAACGTACACGCCCCTGTTTCTACTTTCCCCTCACTTCTTCATCCCGCGGAGGATTAATGGCTTCTAGGAATTTACTCCAGAATGAATCGAAACTCGGGTATAGTTGGGATCATTCCTATGATTGATGGAACTTTCGCGCACGCTCTGTCTGATTCAGTAGTAATCAGGGTACTCGTTAGAACAAGTCTAATATAGTATTAGATATTCTACAACGGAGTCCAAATGCATCTTATCGTATTTTGTTGAGACATCTTCATTTTTTTTACCAAAAT
This sequence comes from Cryptocephalus moraei, assembly GCA_946251905.1. Lineage (NCBI taxonomy): Eukaryota > Metazoa > Arthropoda > Insecta > Coleoptera > Chrysomelidae > Cryptocephalus > Cryptocephalus moraei. The sequence continues at coordinate 13,753,040 of OX276465.1, read as the reverse complement.
TTTTGGCCGAAATAAGTCGTTTTAGAATTTGTAGCTCCACAGGCCCGAAGTCTCAGGTAAATTCCAGTGGCTAGAAGGATCCAATGGATCCTCCGATAGTGTGTCTGAAAATTCCGGAGCCCACATTTTTGCACTGTAGAAGTATATACAGGATTTAGCACGTTTTGGCCGAAATAAGACATTTTAGAATTTTTGGCCATTTCTGGACATTTTTGATTGACCCCCTGATAGCGTTTCTGAACTCTCTATATACCACATGTTCGACCTGTCGACGTATATACAGGATTTCCCATGTTTTGGCTGAACTAAGTCATTTGCGAATATTTGGCCATTTCTGGCCATTTTTGCCCGATTTTTAGGCCAATTAACAGAAGGTTTTCCAGTGCCAAATATTTCTCAAGATTGCTACTATATCATGAAATTGAACCGAGGGTGATGATTGAACATCTCGTCATTTTTGGTCAAAATTGGCCAAATGTGTCCAAATTTTTTTTTGACCCCGGGACTTTCAAGTACTTCTAAAGACACAAGTTCCTGCGCAAACCAGAGCATGCTATTACATTCCGTGTATGAGTTATGGCGGTGGTCGCTAACTTAAGTTTAAGTTAACCCACCTTTTGTAGCCCCGGCTGGTCAAAAGCTACAAAATCTCCACTATTTTGTTTTGCCGGCCTGAGTAAGGTCTGCAAACTTTGTCTGCGGCTGGTCAAAAGCTACAAAATTCGTTTTGTCGCTACAAAAAAGACACAAAATCTCCAATATTTTGTTTTGCCGGCGTGAGGAGGGTGTGGCCCGTCAACTTTACATAGGTACATAAATACACACGATGAAGACGACACAATTCTCATTCATTGAAACACAATAAAAAGACACTAACATACATATACTGTAATACATGTTCAGTATGAATACCCCAATGTCTTTCAAATCAAAAGTTTACAACGAGTGTATACTACCGGTGGTCACATATAGTTGTGAGGCCTGGCTACTTAATGAAAAAAATCAAAAATAAATTGGAAGTGTACCAGAGAGCCATAGAAACAAGAATTCTAGGAATTTCCCTAAGTTACTACAAAAAGAACCAATGGATAAGGGTTCTAAAGTCACTGACATCACAAGAAGAATTGGTTCTCTGAAACGGCAATAGGCCGGACCCGTGGCTATACATACAGAAAAAATAATGTTGAGAGCAACGCCGAGAGCAGTTTTGGCACTTGCTAAACGGATGGTACTTGGAATAGAAGGAATCTAGAGATGTTAAAATGTACTTTGTTAGCGCAAGAGGGCAAGGATCAATCATGTACTCACTGAGCATAATCAGAATTTGCTGTAGAATGTGAAATATCATGAACCCCAGTTGTGGTGCGTCGCGTCCCGGCGAGAAGATCATCTGGACGGTCGCGTAGTCAGAATAAAAATCTTGCCGTTCCAAGCGTTTATCCAAGCCAAACCAAACTAACCTAACCTTCCCGACTGAGTCGTAAGCCAAGAAACGGGCAAATGTTTTATTCCACTATACAAGCCAAACCAAACTAACCTAACCTTCCCGACTGAGTCGTAAGCCCAGAAACAGTAGCAGTACGGAACAATTCCAAAATACATATCTGAAACTAAATGCAATGATTCCTTTACATGAAAATTGCGGTATACTGGTAGCGACGAAAGATCACATGATATTATTTGAGAGTATGAAACACTTGTAATAAGCCATAAAATTGCAAATTATAAAGTTAGTAATGGGAGTATGTGTGGTTGCCTAGGTGTAAACTGTTTATATTGTCGAATATTCTTTGCAAAAAGACGCTTGCATTGTATTATAGTAATGAAAAAAAATGATACCAACAGTATGAGAAAGAAGATAAAGGTGCAAACATGCGAATTTCATCGGAGAATGACTTATGAAAAAGATCGCCCGGACGGTCTCGTAGGCAGAATAAAAACATCGACGTTCCATGATAAACGTCAGGTAAAGATTGTGTTCCGTGACAAGTATGTAACAATTTTGGTCATATCGTAGAAAATTCGCATTTAACATATCTTGCAAGGAGTTTGAGCGTGAATAATAGTGAAAGATATATAAAGAGGATCACAAACGTGTGATATGGAATGAATTTAATGTCCGCCCGTTAGCCACGAGAAAGCAACGAAGAGTGAAATATAGCCGCCCGCGGATGTAACCTAAGAAGTGAAATTATTTTTTTTTGCAAAGAAACTAGAAGGAATTAAAAAAAAAGAAGTGGACCATCATGTTCAACAATATTTTATGGACGAAAGGTGATTTTTTGGTGAGTTTTTAATTTTTGACGACATGCCCTCTTAGGAAAATCGCATTTTGAAAGTGCCATAACTTTTAAACTGATCGTCGCCGCATTGTAAGACTGGTATCTCTGAAACACGTTTTTGAAATACTTTCGATTGATATATGTAGTTTTTAAATATTTTTGGGGAGGAGGAGAAAATGTCAGCCCTTCTGGGTTCAAAGGGAATAATCAACCGTGAAGTCCTTTCAATAATAGAAAGATTCCGACGGACCGATCGCGCGTGCGCGTCGCACGCCGTTTCAACGGCCAGTCGAGATTCGTGCGACCGCGCCATTAGCGAGAACGGAATCCCCGCCGGATCCGACCCTGTGAACTACCCACGAAACCGACAATCAGTCCGCCCGACGGACACGTCGATCTCTTTCCTCTCCTTCTCTCTCTCTCTCTCTCTCTCTCTCTATCGTTCCGCCAATCGACGCGAAAATCCCGAGCGACAATAACAATAATTTCATTACGCGGACGGGGGACGGCAACGCCGCCCACCGCCTCGCGCGGCGCGTCGTCACCCTCCGAATCCGCTCTCCACGTACTACCGCGGCAGTGGCTGCGACTCTACGCGTAAAGAGAGGAGGACGAGACGACGTGAAGGAAATCGACGTATTATCATCATCGTTCATGCGATCGGTAGCGACGATCGTAATCATCATCAGCCTATTATTATAATCGTTATAGGGAAATGTGAGACACACGTACCTTTGTTGTGTATCTGCGATGCACGACGCATCTAATCCCGCCTGCGGATGATATGGTGATGATGGACAATTTATATCTATATGTATATATATCTATAGAAAGGAACGATGAGAGAAAGAGAGAGAGAGAGAGAAGAGTATTTCGGATTCGGGCGGTGATATGAGCGAGAGAGAAAAGACAGAGAACGAAAGAGGGAAAGAGCGATGGATATAAACACGCGCGAATGAGAAAGAGAGAGAGAGAGAGAGCAGTTTAGCGCTCCGTGGCTGCGACCGCGATCGACAAGAATCCAACGAGATTTGGTAATCCCTTATCGGCCGTCAGGGTGCGACGTTGCCGTCGATCGGGAAATTTCGCGGAAACGTCCCGTGCACACACACAAGTCTGCGGCCTATTAGGCCTCGTTCACATAATAAAGAGACACGTCGTGTGGACCGCGGGGTGCCGTACGGCGTACTCGAAGATGGGAAATAGAGACGAAGAGAAGAGGAGGCACTAAAATGATGCTTTTGTCGGTGTGTTTGTTCGATGGGCGGGGCGTCGCTCGCGCTTTGCGCGTTGATACGGGCCAATAGGACAACCAATAGAGATTTTTCTGCACACTAAAATTTAGACGGTCGTCAAAACCTATACTATCGTATGAAAGACAAGTTCATAGTAGCTCAGGGAAATTAGATTTTTCCATGACTTTCACTGATCCAAGTACTAACCAAGCAGTTATTCATGTAAAATGGGTTTACACCAATACGTTATCGGCCAAAAGTTTTGTGCTATTGTTTAATTAACAACGATTAAAGGTCGAAAAATGTGCATTTTTTGCACTTTTGTTTCCCGAATAAATCAAAGTTACCATCTCGAAAGGCATTGAATAATCTTTAAAATGACGGTTTATAAAAGTTGATTCAATATTTTGTTGCTTATACAATTGTAAATATTCAATATTTTGTCGCTTACACAATAATTGAATCACGTATTTCAGAAACCCCACATGTCCACATTTTCGGCAATGTGGGGTTTTTGCCAAAAATTAACTTCTCTAATATAGATACACCTACAAAAAAGGAAGTAAGCTAGAATGCTCAAACTCAAATTATAGGGGTATATCAGTAACCAGTACTCTAAGCCGTTTGTATGGAAGAATTATTCGAGACCTCATTGAAGACGAATACAGAGACAAAGAAGAAGAGGAACAATCTGGTTTCCGAGCAGGAAGTACGTGTAACGATTACATCTTCTGTTTAAAACAAATTATTGAAAAAAGGAAGGGGGTGTATGTGGTTGTACCGGAGAGGTAGTACCTTTTGTTCCGAACCGGTCACTCCAAGCGTCATAGACGGGCGGAGGGTTTGGGATAACTGGACCTCACGGAACACCAAACTCTCACTTGTTGGCTCCAAGCGCCACACCCCGGTAACTGTGTTGACCCACAGGCTAAACCAAGTGAGGGTAGTCAGATATGGTGATTAGTAGCGTCTGACAAAGAGTGGGCGGCTGCAAGCAGCGTCGGGTCTCCATGTTAGGAGCGGCTGAATCCAACATTGGGGAAGGCAACGAGAAACCACCCCAATTAATTTTTCCCTAGTACATTCATTCATGGCTGAAAACAATCAAAACACGGGCCTCAGTCCCCGGCAGGCCTTAAATGGTCAGAGGCTGCTAAGAATCTCCGGGTCAGCCACAAAGATATGTACATGGAATGCGAAAACTTTATATCAGGCCGGAAAGGTTCATAATGTCATCAAGGAAATGGACCGAATGAATATAAAAATCATGGGCATTAGTGAAATGAGATGGCCAGGTTCAGGACAATGCCTAATAAATGAGTACCAAATGTACTACTCAGGAACAACTATAGGCGAACACCGATATGGAGTAGGAATTATTGTAGAAAAAACTGTTCAAAAATATGTCACCAATTTCACACCCTTGTCTGAGAGAGCCTTGCTACTACAAATCAATGCAAGCCCCGTTCCAATTAATATCATACAGATATATGCTCCTACAGCAGACAAAAGTGAAGAAGAAATCGAAATATTTTATGCCGAAATATCAAAAGTATGCAACAGACTTCCTAAACATCACCTAACGGTACTAATGGGAGATTTTAATGCTAAGATTGGAAAAGGAAAAGAGGGAGAATACATTGGACCTCATGGCTTAGGTGAAAGAAATGAACGAGGTGACCGATTGGCAATGTTCGCGGCAGATATGAAAATGGCAGTACTGAATACATTCTTTAAACTTCCACCAAGAAGGCTTTACACATGGAGGTCACCACTCGATTCTAAGGAACATATAGTCAGGAATCAGATCGACTATATACTGATAAATAAGAGATATCAGAACGCATTTACTTCTGTCAAAACTAATCCTGGGGCGGACATAATGTCGGATCACACGCCCCTAGTGGGGACTTTGAAACTAAAACTTAAAAAGGTGAAGAAGAAGAAGATGAATAACAAGTGTGATATGCTAAAACTAAAAGACCCGAATACAAGGACAGAGATAAAAAATTATATGACAGAACAAATGCAAGATATTGATAACAACAATGAGGTGAGCTATGAAATAGTGAAGCTAAACAATGTAGTCAAGAACGCCAGTGAGATATATTTAAAATCAGATTCAAACATCAAAAGAAAAACATGGATGACAGATGAGATACTACAAATGATGGAACAGAGGAGACTCATGAAAGACAAGCCTACATACATAGAAATTCATAAACAAATTCAAAGAAAGATCAAGGAAGCTAAAGAAAGGAAGTTGCAAGAAGACTGCCAAGAAATAGAAGAACTACAAAAGAAATGTGACAGTTTTAATACTCACAAAAAAGTTAAAGAAACAACTGGTATATACAGGCCCCGAGTGATATGTAAGCTGACAGACAATCAAGGTAATATCATCATAGACAAGCAAGACAAAATAAAAGCATGGGAGACCTACATCACGGAGTTATTCCAGGACACTAGACCACAACGACCACATAAACTAAATGATTCAGGACCTTCCATCACTACAGATGAAGTACAAATAGCGATACAACAACTAAAGGAGGGAAGAGCACCTGGGCCAGATAACTTCAGAGCCGAATTTCTCAAACTTCTTGATGGACCGGGAATCAAACAAATAACAAGTATTTTTAACCGCATCTATGAATCTGGAGAAATTCCGAAAGAATGGCTTGTGTCAGAATTTGTCATTATACCTAAGAAAGCAGGTGCAAAGCGATGCGAAGAACACAGAACTATTAGTCTCATGAGTCATCTACTAAAGCTGTTTCTAAAGATAATACACAGAAGAACATATAAAAAATGTGAAGAGTATATGTCTGAGACTCAGTTCGGATTTCGTGATGCAGTGGGCACTAGGGAGGCTCTGTTCAGTATACAGGTATTGTTCCAAAGGTGTAGAGATGTGAGCTGCGACGTATATGCTTGTTTTGTCGATTATAGCAAGGCTTTTGACCGAGTACAACACCACAAACTCATGGAAATATTAAGAAACATCGGAATCGACGGAAAAGATCTAGAAATTATATCGAGATTATACTGGGACCAATCAGCATATATAACCGTAGAGGGAGAACGATCAAAGACGATAAATATTTCACGGGGCGTAAGGCAAGGATGTGTATTGTCTCCACTTCTTTTCAATGTGTACTCAGAACACATATTTAGAAAAGCTCTCGAAGATGTGGAAGAGGGGATAATAGTGAATGGGAAGAGACTGAATAACATCCGATACGCTGACGATACAGTCATTATGGCTGATAGCTTAGAAGGATTACAACGATTGATGACCCTAGTGAAGGAGGTCAGCGCAGAATACGGGCTCGATATAAATACCAACAAAACAAAATACCTACATGGTAATAAGTAAAGAGCAAATCCCACACGAACATCTCACACTAAATCAAAAACAAATCGAGAGGGTCTGTGATATCTCGTGATAACTCGTTGTTGATGGGGTTAAAGGAAGAAATTTAACTCTTGCTAATTCCTTCGAAAAAACATAGTTTATTTTCTTTTCACACGTATTCGTTGACAGTCGAACAATACTCCGTCTTAACTATTCATTAACCCCGAAGAAACTATGACGATCCGAACGTACCACACAATTGCTTATTATGCATTCTATAATATTTTGTTATTAATACTCATCATTACACTTTTACACGAAATGTTGCAACAATTGTTTTAAACCTTAAGTGCTTAAGTTGCAACGTTATAAATCCAAATTGACCTGAACTTTGTACGTCCTATATATCATCACACCTCCCCCGGGAAAATAAAAAAAAATTTTATACATTAAAATAATTTTTTTTCTTATTTTTCATAATATAACTTAACTCTATTTTTGTGAATTTCTACTAAATTATTATTTACCCTTATCACTACATTTGGAGACCTATCTTCTACCACAATGAATGGACCTTGATAAATTGGCTCCATTTTACTCCCAGCATCATTTTTTACTAAAACTTTATCCCCTACTGTTAAATTAACTACATGACATTTTTTATCATATTTTGTTTTTCTTTTTTCTTTTGATACATTTAAATTATTTCTAGCTTCACTACATGCCGTTTGTAACCTATATTTTAACTCTAATGGATAATTGTCAAAATTATACACTGGATCAATTTCTTCGGTTAAGTTCGAGGGTAATCTTGCGATTTTACCAAAGACCAGTTCATAGGGCGTATACTTGGTTTCTGTATGTACAGTATTATTATACGAGAAACACCAATACGGCACCCATGAACTCCATGCTTCTGAATATTTATTAATTTGCATGCGCAAATAGGCTCCGAGGTTTTTATGCGAGTTTTCTAAAGAACCCAAAGTTTCGTGATGGTAAGCTGTTGATTTTAACTGATTGATGTTCAAGAGTTTACAAGTTTCAATAAAGACATTTGACATGAATTCGGTTCCTCTATCCGTTACTATTTCTTTAGGTATTCCGTATCGCAAGATAAAATTATTTACAAGACATTTAGCGACTGTATTTGCCTCTTTATTATTAATAGGATAACATTCAACAAACTTACTTAATTCGCACTGAATGGTCAAAATATACTTGTTGTTATAAAAGTCTTCCTCTAACGGTCCTACGAGATCTATATAGATTTTTTGAAAAGCTGATTTAGCAATAGGTGTTATTTTCATCGGTTCAATATGTGGTCTAGAAAATTTATACCGTTGACATTCATCACACTTTTTTACAAATGTTTCGACATCATATCTCAAACCTGGCCAAAAATATGTCTTTTTTATATTGTTAAACATTCTATTTACTCCTGCATGTCCTCCTGTCGGTAATATATGATAATCATTCAATACAATCTGCCTAGTCTCTAATTCTGAAATTAGTAGTTTATCTTTTACAATAGACAACTTTATATTATACTTCTTCAACATGTCGGGAAATGCTATAATTTCATTTATCGGATATAAGTCAATTTCCTTTCTTAATACTGTGAATTCCGGAATATCGAACTTATCCCTAATTATTTTCAGGTCTCTCAACGTAGATCCTAAGTCTAACGATGATCGAGTGTCCTGATTTAAGTAAACAATTCGCGAATTTTGCTTACTAATTACATTCCCTATAACTACACTTTTACCGGTATTTTGCATTTTTTCAAATTCAGAATTAGATACTGAACGCAATTGAAACGAATTTTTCGCGGGTTTCAACACTTCAACGATTTCTGGGTGATCAGTCCTTTCCTCGTTTTCCGTGTATAAGCCTTTTTTTGAATTGGTAATCTTACTTTGGCCTCTAGTGGTAACATAAACAACCTCGCTACTTGGTTTTACCATATTTTTTAATTCGTCTGCTGTTATCTCAATACGCGACAGTGCGTCTGCAACGACATTACTTTTTCCTTTAATATACCGTACCACAAAATCATATTCTTCCAGTGCTAACCGAAATTTTGTTAACCTACTTGACGGATTTGTCATTCCGAACAAATAAATTAATGGACGATGATCCGTCTGAACGATAAATTTTCTTCCATACAAATAAGGTCTAAAGTGTTTAATTGCCCAACATATACCTAATAATTCTTTTTCAATGGTGGGGTAGTTTTTTTCACTTTTATTTAGGGCTCTGCTGGCATACACAATAGGATGATCGTTGTTATTACATAATACTCCTCCGACGCCAAGTCCTGAGGCATCCGTTTTTAAAATAAATGTATTATCAGCTGAAAAATCAGGAAATTGAAGAATAGGCGGGTTTTGAAGAGATTGTTTTAAAGTTTCAAATGAATTTTGACATTCTGGGGTCCACAGAAAATTTACCCCTTTTCTTGTCAAGTTATTTAATGGAGCTGCAATACTTGCAAAGTTTTTTACATATTTCCTATAATAATTTGCAAATGCAACAAATCTTTTTGTTTCATTGGAATCTTTTGGGATCGGATAATTTTTTATTGCTTCTAATTTAGAAGGGTCTGGTAAAACTCCTTGATTTGAAATTTGATGGCCTAAATATAGAATTTCTTTCTTCAAGAATTCGCATTTATTCGGATTTAGTTTTAAATTTACTTCCCTGAGTCTTTGAAATACCCTGGTTAAATTTTTATTATGATTTAATAAATTATTGCCAAAAACTATCAAATCGTCTAAATAAATAAAACATCTTTCATAATTTAAACCTGCCATTGCTATTGTCATAGCCCTTGAGAATGAACTTGGACTAATCTTCAATCCTTGTGGAAGTCTCGTCATCTGATATTGACCTCTATCTGTACTAAATGCTGTACAGGGACGACTAGCTTTATCTATTTCTATCTGATAATACCCTTGAGATAAATCTAAGTGAGAAAAATACATCGCTCCACCTAATGAATCTAAAATTTCTGTAATGCATGGTAAAGGAAATTTATCATCCTCGATTTCTTTATTAAGTAAGCGATAATCTTGAACCAAACGAAATCTTTTAATTCCTCTTATTGTGGCTTTAGGAATGAGCAAAATAGGTGATGAAAATTTCGATTTTGTTTCTTCTATTATCCCATCTTTGAGCATTTTATCTATTTGTCTATGAACTTCTTCCTTCTGTGCATGCGGTAATCTATATGGTTTTACATAAACTGATTTATCAGGATTCTTCAATGTTATTCGTTCTTTATAAATATTAGTAACAGTTAATGGGTCATTTTCTAGATGAAAAATGTCACTATATTTAACACAAATTTTTTCTATTGAAGTTTTCTCTTCCTTTTGCAAATAATTTAAATTCAATGAATTTAACAACATTTCTGCTCGGCTTACTGGTTGATTATTACTACACTTTATTTCACCTATATCATAGTTATCAAGTTTTTCCCATTTTGGTTCAAAGTTTTTTAGTTGTACAGTTTCATCCCTAACATTTAATATTTTAATAGGTACCCTATTTTCACTATCTGATTTTACTAATGTTCCAGCGACAAAAACGCCTTCACATACTTGTTGAGGTAGAATTACACATTCTTCTTTTACAGATATCTTACAATATTTGATTGTTTCGCATCTGGCGGGTACTGTGATATTGAAACTATGTTCCGATAGAATTGGAAAAACAATTTTTGAGTTGTTTAGCCAAAAAGAAACTTCAAATTTTTCGTAATCAATACAAGCAAAATATGTATTAAAGAAATCACAACCAAGTATACCTTGCACCGAAACGTCGAATTTGTCCATAAGCACAAATTTATGAATAACTTTTTGCTCGTTTATGTAAAATTCAATGTCAGCTGTTCCACTTGACCTCGTTGACCCAGTGATTCCGTTTATTTGTATTTTTTCCGTACTATTTACTATTTCATTCGTTAAATACTCTTTAAAAAATATACTTACTGATGACCCCGTATCTAAAAGAAAATTGAAACTATTTCCTTTATACCTAATTCTAACAAAATTTAATCCATTTGCTGAATAAATAAACTTTCTATTGGACTCGAAAAAACGGATCGTTAGTCACTGTCCCAGAATTACTAGAATTAGACTGACTACTTACATTGTTTAATTCACTTGTCTCGTTTCCTATGAAGTGAATTCGTTCATTATGATCTTTGAATCGCTGATTAGTAAACTGACTCTGATTATTAAAATGACCTCTATAATTACCTCTATGATACCGACCTCTATGATTTCCTCTTGTATTGTTATGGTTATTATATGTACTTTGTCTACCTCTATTACCATGTCCAGTACCTCTATGGTGAGTATTGTAGCCATAATTATTATGACCAAATCTAGGATTTTGCGAATTACCCCTAAATGAATTGCGTCCTCTTATATGAAATGTATGAACTGTTGGTTGCTCTTCATCTTTTGCACCTTGAATCGCATCACTCAATTTTGTATAGTTCCTCGCTTTGACTATGGTTTTTAAATCATTATTCTGTAACCCATTTGCAAATGCATTTATCGCAATTTTTTCATTAACGTTTCGCAAAATTTCCATCGAACTGTTATCTCCATTAGCTTGAGTAATCGTTAAATTTACTAACAATTCTTCGATTGATTTACCAAAATTCTCTATAGATTTTCCATTTTGTTTAGCATTAAATAACTGTTTTGACAATGTCGCGGCTGATTTTTTAGTTAAGAAATGTGTTTTTAAATCATCAATTAAATCTTTGTTGGATTCATAGGATCTTTTAAGCCTTATTTTTGCACTCTCCGTTAGTCGAGTTTTCAAAATGAATTTATTTAAAAATGTTTTACCATTATCATCTAACAATGAATCATATAATTCAATTGCATCTATAAGACTTTTCGTTACATTTTCGCTACCATCCATAATAGGTATCAAAGCTGTTGCAGTCTTCAAATTAAATTTTTCTGCCATTTTTAATTCATAAGAATTAACTGAACTTTCTGAATCTGTATCTACTGTTTGTTCTTTGCAATTTTGAATTCTGTTCTCTAAATTTTCTTTAATAGCTACTATATATTTTTGAATTGAATCTGCAATAGTTTGAATCTCTTGTTTTACCTTACTGTCTAAATGCAAAGTATTAACATGTTCTTTCAAATTCTTAAAATTCACTTCTAATTTTTTCAATTTATTTGACTTACGTTGTGTACTATTCAAATTTGTCCTTCTCGGTTCAGGATCTTTCTTCAAGTTCCTATGGAAAACTCTTAACTCTTCTAACAGGTATTTAAATTCGCTGATATCTTGCATAACCGTTTTACGTCCACTTCACTTTAATCACCTTTTTTTTTTCACTTTTACACTCACTTAGGCAATTTCCTGGCTCGCCGCAATTTCTCTGCGTATCTTCTTCTCCAGCCTCTTCTTACATCTAGTGTAACAAAACAGGATGATGACGCCCACTGCTAGCACGATGACGGTAATCTCCAAAGCTTCTTTTGCAGATATCCCAACTGGTTTACTTAGTCCGGCATTGTTGGTTTGACCTCCGCTATTTCCAGCTTCCGCAATAATCACCTCTTCTCTCGATGAAGTCGAACCCATCTTACTCCATGTGATAGCTTTTACTTGGTATCGATAGGCAGGATCGCCATGTGATATCTCGTGATAACTCGTTGTTGATGGGGTTAAAGGAAGAAATTTAACTCTTGCTAATTCCTTCGAAAGAACATAGTTTATTTTCTTTTCACACGTATTCGTTGACAGTCGAACAATACTCCGTCTTAACTATTCATTAACCCCGAAGAAACTATGACGATCCGAACGTACCACACAATTGCTTATTATGCATTCTATAATATTTTGTTATTAATACTCATCATTACACTTTTACACGAAATGTTGCAACAATTGTTTTAAACCTTAAGTGCTTAAGTTGCAACGTTATAAATCCAAATTGACCTGAACTTTGTACGTCCTATATATCATCACAGTAAATACACATATTTAGGGACAGTGCTTAATGACCAATGGGATCACTCACAGGAGATCCGCTGCAGGATAGAGAAAGCAAGAGCCGTGTTCCTTAAAATGGCATCAGTATTCAAAAGCCACTATCTCACTATAACTACAAAAATTAGGCTCCTCCGCTGCTATGTCTTCTCAACTCTACTTTACGGAGTAGAATCATGGACCTTGACAGAAGCAATCACCAAGAAACTTGCAGCTTTCAAAATGTGGCTTTATCGCAGAATCCTAAGAGTTTCATGGATGGACCACGTGTCCAATGAAGAAATCATTCGAAGAATAGGGAAAAATGCCGAGCTAATAACAACGATAAAGACTCGCAAACTCGAATATCTTGGTCACATAATGAGGAACGAAAATAGATATGGCCTACTGCAAAACATACTGCAAGGAAAGATTCCAGGGAGACGTGGGCCAGGTCGACGGAGAAATTCTTGGCTCAAAAATCTTAGAACATGGTTTTCTACAACAACAACAGGACTATTCCATGCCCCAACTAATAAAGTAATAATTGCCAGAATGATCGCCAACATCCGGACCGGATAGGCACTACGAGAAGAAGATTGAAAAAAGATCTGCCACCAACCAAGAAACACATTTAATGTTCATAGATCTCCAAAAAGCCTATGATACAGTTCCGGTGGGGAAACTATGGAAAGCATTACAAGAAACCAACATTAACCATACCATCATAAGAGCTCTCAAAAATTTATATGCGGGTTCCAAGTCAAGAGTAAAGATTGGCAATAGAGGGTCAGAGAAATTCCTGGTGGATAAAGGATTGCGACAAGGCTGTTGTATATCACCAACACTACTCAAGATCTATGTAGCAAGAGCCTTACACAAGTGGAAAAGGAAAGTGTTAATTGCCATTTTCTAACATTTTTAATGCCATAAATCCGGGCTTTAGTTATAATCATCCTCATTTAATTTTGCTTAAAAAATTTTGATTGGTAATTAGAACATGAGTAGTCTTATTATGCGAAAAAAATTTAATAAATGAAATTCGTCTCGTCGACGACGATGAAAATATATGTCAGTTAATCCTGATAGGCCAATTACGTTAATTCAATATTTCCATATGCTGAACTTTACAATGAGTTTTATTCACAATTTTTCTCAAATATGAACGTCACAATCGACGGCCATTCCGCGAGCCTCGTTGTCGCTAATCAAATCAATTAATTAAATTAATGCACACTAATACAGTATAATAAAAAAATTAAATACACAATTACATAATCTAATTAAATATCGAGGCCTGACCTGGGACTCCGAACACGATGTTGTAGGCCTGTTATCCGCGAAACGGGGGAAATATTAATGATCCAGTTCATTAAACGGGTAGATATAACAAGGTCGATCGAAACACGCAGCCATTCAATTCGGCGACGTCAAATTTACGGCCTTATTATCGAATTCTGTTTTCAGGGACAGCTAGCTAATGACGCTACTTCATATTTTAAAGCACGTTTTTACGGACAATAATCATGGCGGTATTCACGAGGCTCGGTAATATTTTAATCGGGCCGTAATCATTTATTGCGGCTTAAAAGAAGACGTGGAATTTTACATACCCTTTCAGGCGATATCACTAACTAAGAAATAGGGGAAAGCCTTATTTACTCATTTTATAGAGATGGATTTTAAGAAAATTTGTTGTATCGATAGTTTTGAAGGACTTTTAAATATTAATTAACCAAATTAATGGCATAGATAAACAACGAAAAGATTACTAAGTACTTCATGTGCGAAATTGCAAAAATCTTTCTCGAGACGCTATTTTTCTCAAAAATTTCAATTTTTTTCTTAAAACTAAAAAAAGCTCAAAATCATTGTGATAACTCTAAATTGGCCGTATTCAGTGGCAATCTACTTAAGTTCCCATTACGCTACAAATTACTCCAATTTAAGAACTTCATGTCGAAAATAAGGAACGCGTACAATAGATATAACTGCACTTGGGCCACCCACTCCACTTTTTAACCGCGATTAAACCAGATTTAGACAGCTCCGGAATACTCTTAAACAGTTTCAAGCTAATTAAAGATCTGAAGCTGTGTGCTGTGTGAAACTGATCCAAAGTTGTTTTAAAACCTTTTAAAGCTGTTTGGATCTGTTTAAAGTTGCTACTGAGTTAGGTCGCTCCAAAGACAGTTTTTTCTTCCAAAGTGCTCGACGTACAATTTTTAACCAGGCATGGTTTATTCGTTCAGTGGCGTTAACTGAAACACTAATTTGTCTCATTTCAGAGTGTACTTAATATTAAGTACACCATCAACCCAAATCTTAACCGCAACCTAAAGGTTAAGACTATGAGATGATTTTTTTGTGTTAACCTATGACTTTTCTGACGGACCATTTTGTTGGTAAACTTTTCTTATTGAATTTTCATTAGCATTAGTAACCAAAGTGTATAACAAGTGGGAAGAGCACATAGTCAAAACAGTTATTCGATGCCACTGCCTTTTAGAAGACTTAAAAGAAAAGACACTTTGTTAATTCTAAGTGCACACATTTCAAATTTACTGAAACTGCCAACTATATACACTGTTTACAATATGTCTGTTCCCCTTTCATCTAAATTTCACTCAAAGGTAAAATCAGTTCTTTTGCAACTCACCTGGTAAAGGTAAACTGTAATTAAGCTGTTTGAAAGGCTAATTTGTCTCATTTCAGGGTGTACGTAATATTAAGTACACCCTTAACTCAACCTCAACCCAAAGATTCACACTGATGAAGGTATTAAAAACATTTTTGGGGTTACTACTTTCCTGATAGACCATTTTGTTGGTAAACTCGATACGGCTTCGCCCCCGAATTCCTCAGGGTAGACGTTATGTCATTCAGAAAACGTTCAAGTGCGCAATTCAGTCGCCAGAATTATAATTTCAAGGCATTCGAGAGCCCAGGAACGAGACGTCACTATGCTAATTCACAAAACTCGCGCCACAATTCACAAACTCACACACTCGCATGAGCGGGGAGACCGATACGTCCGTTCTCGTTCGAACGATACACTAAACTGACTGTAATTAAGGTTCGGAGCGAGAGATAAATCTCTTAACGTAATTGTGCTGATAAGCGGCGATGATTCAAATGTAAATGATATGATTCTTAGTGGGTGGGAAGATAGCAAAAAAACGTTATCGGAGAGATTGTTTATTACTAACCATACTCACCATTCTTAACTTAACAGCCTGATATGTAACAGGCTGATAACGGTTAACAGTGTGATAAGAATTTATGGTATTCACCATGAAATGAACTCGAGGGATAAGCAACAGACTGTTAACAGAATATTACTAAACATTTATGTTGGTAATTAACCGAATTCAGCTCGTTTTGTGCATGTAGCTGTTTTGTGATGACAGCTGACACTGCTGACAGTAACCTATAAACTTTGGTCATAGTTATAGTGGTTCCTCTCCAACGATTATAGACTAACCAGGATTGCTCACTTACATTTGAGCAATGTTGGACAGTTTTGTGACGTCACCACCGGTGCTGAAGTACGTTTACGTGTTGATATGTGGAAGACGTAATGTGGATATCGTACGTAAATATGGATTACGTAGAGTACGTACGTAAACCGTACAGTTTACAATGATAAATCTTACTGTTTACTACAGTAAAATGAATAAATTTCTATCTTCTGTCCAGCACCAGTGGTGACGTCACAGAATTTTTGGCAGGCAGATTCGGCGAACTGAGCGATCCTGGTAGTAGTCTATAATCGTTGGTTCCTCTCAAGCACTACCGGAGTCTGACGATGAATCTAATACATCGATTCTATGAATTCTATCGACATCAACATCAGCAATCATTGTTGATAAAATTAATCAAAACATAAACAAAACAAATTATAATTTTGATAACATAACCTCAAACTCTGTCAATTGTAACGTTCTATGCCCTTTAACACCCTGGTAAAAGTTTATCAGGGAATGTTCGGACTGTTAACTTTACCAAGCTGTTAAGTGATTTATTTGAATGGCGAATACCAGTCAAACATTTAACAGGCTGATAAATGTGTAATAGTCTGATAAGTCGATGGTGAATACGGCCGTAAACAAATGTATCCGATACGATTTACCACCATAGCTTTCGTTCGGGGATTGATACATGGAGTACATTAACAAAAAATCGAGAAAAAAATATTTTAAGCACCTTAACATTTTGATATTGAATTTTTATTAGTAATTGAAGTATTTAAAGAAATTTGAAAATGCCGTTTTAGGGCATTTTAAGGTTTCTCCAGGTTGCCTTAAACGCAAATGAGTTATTCTAGCATGGTTTAAAGTTTTTTAGGTATTCTGAAACCTTGACGAGTTGTAAAATTGTTTAAGATTTCAGCAGGTTGTCTGAAATATAGTTAATTTGCCCCATATTGTTTTTAAAGTTTCTCCAGGTTACCTTAATGTCCATTATCTGAAAGTCGTAAATGCTGCAGGGAACAGTAAGGTTCATACATCAAGTTTGTTCAATGACCATCATGAAATACCATCGACAGACGACACGAAGGAACAAGGAAGCCTTGAAGGTCGATCAATATTTGCGTTTCATAGTCCAAATAGACGTTAGAAGTAATAAAATTGATGAAAGCATCACAGTCAAAGTCAACTTTAAGTTAAAGTTGACAGGGAAATATCCCTGCCCCCTTGTCGTCTAAGATTCCCTCAATTTACAAATTCCCAAAGATAAAATCAATCATCTTGCAACTCACCTGGCAAAGGCAAATTATAATTGAGCAGATACGGTTTGACGGTAGCGGTGGCGACGTCCAGGGGCGTCTTCCCCTTGGAGTTCTTGGCGTTTATGTCGGCGCCTCGCTCCACCAGCAACTTGACCAGCTTGAGGTGACCATTGATGACGGCGTCGTGTAGGGGCGTGTCGTTGTCGAAGCCCCTCGCGTTCACGTTGGCCCCAGATTGGACCAACTTCAGCGCCACGTCGTACCAGCCATGGTTACAGGCCTCGTGGAGCGGAGTCCAGCCTGGAAACGAGAGGAACGGGCTGATCGATGACGGAATGTTTAATGAGACGAATTCAAATGTATGTTATGTGTGTAATGGATTTATTAGGAACTTTTAGATGGATTGCAAAACGTATAAAAGGAAATGGGTTAAGACATTTCATTAGTGTTGTTAGTATCAAATGTTGTTTAAACATATATGGATCAATTACAAAGTATACCCTAGAACGCAAGGGTGATTTAGCCACCTTATCGACTGATAGCAGAGGAACCTCGAAATCAAAAAAAGTTTGGACAAGTTATGAGTTATATTTTCTAAAAAATCGATGCAGTTCTTGCAATTTTTCAATTTTACCTAGCTTAGTTCTTATTGTGGCAACTTTCAGTGGAAATGATTATTAGGTACAGGATATTTGATTATAGTTACGTACTAGAGTATACTTTGAGAGGTTTAACAATTAAAGTTCGATGACTGCGGGTGAAAGGTGTTTAGTGGGCGAGTGCATGCTTATAGGCTTCTACGTATTACAAGTGACATTAAATTACCAGCGAAATCAGCTACGTTAGGATCAGCACGATGTGCCAACAATTTACAGACTTGTTCAACATCCCCCTTAATAGCTGCTAAATGCAAAGGGGTTTCACCTCTTTCGTTGCGCTCCCGCGACCGCGAATAACTCGAACTGGGGCTCCGAGATCCCCCTTCATTGCCACCAGACGTCATTTGCATCAGCAGCGCCATTTGCTGCCTCTCAGACATCGGAGCAACCGGGACGGCCTTATTGCTGTAGCCCGTCCCTTTCGGTCGTACTGACGAAGGCATGTTTTGTACTTGAGTCGCCTAACCACCTGGAAAGTGGGAATTTTGATTCAATTTACGTTTACATAACCTAGATAATTAGATGTTCGCGGAGTTTCGGGAACGCCTCCAGCGCACGGGACTCACCTGAGTTAGAAAATCATCCGGAGATGATGTTGAAGGCTGATATTGGCAGTGCGAGGGTGTTACACTCGAAGTATTGCTTAGGGATAGGAATTTAGGAAATTATTTACATCGAAACGTACAATAACACAACCATTTTTTTTCTGTAAATCACGGAACGTCGATGGGGGGGGGGACGCACCACACGACCGAAAACGTCAATCACGGAACGCAAAAAGCGAATGAAACTAGTATTTTAAAATGCTTAATGCACGTTGTGGTGTAGTTTTTTGTTATAAACTCAGTAATTAGTGGATCTGATCGTCGGTGCGGAATATAACCGGCATATTCTCTTTGACGTTTCGAATAACGGTCGAAAATTTCGTGAGTGATTCAAGCGCAAGTGGTTTCCTTTTTTTAACGGTTGGTACGCGTCGAAAAATAGTACGAAGTGTAAGTGGCGATCCGACGAGCATTTCCGTCTTCGCGCCTCCAATTTACAGAGAAAACTAGGTAATTTCCGGCGTATGATCGATTCCCAGGGGCGATCCGGGGATGCGAGACCGTTTTGCCCGCGATCGCATCCGCAAGGCGTAGCACCTCGCGCGATACGACAGCCGACAGCGATTTCTGACGTACTGACGTTTCTTTTTTTTGCCAGGGCCATACGTACAATACATGTGGTGAGAAGCCGGTTAATTAAATCGTTATCGAAAGGAAAGTCGAAAGGCAAGTTCAGTAGCAATCTCAGGCACGCACGCAACCACGACGATGCATCAGGAAACGTTGCGGCTGATCCAGGTCCTCGAGAAGACCGTCTCTCCCGGTGAGTCGCCCCCGCTCGGCGTGCGTCCCGCGCTAACCGTTCGCCCGTTTCCGTTCTTCCAGATAAGACCGAATTAGAGCAGGCGTCGACGTTCCTCGAGCAGGCCGCCGCCGCCAACCTACTCGAATTCATAAAGACCCTGTCTGACATACTCAGGCATGGCGGCAACAGTCCCGTCGCCCGGATGGCCGCGGGCCTCCAGCTCAAGAACCAGCTCACCTCCAAGGACGCCAACATCAAGGCCAGCTATCAGCACCGCTGGCTCGCTTTCCCCGAGGAGATCAGGAACTATATTAAAAAGAACGTAAGTCGAAGCGGTCTCTTGGAGCTCAATAAGTCGGACCCACCATATGATCATAACCGTACATTATAGCCGTCCTTCTCAACGCGAAAAACTATAGGAATATAACTACTGCCTCCAAAGCCAGTCCAAGATATAAAACTTCTCAGGAAAGACAAAGGCAGTAGCATCAATGCCACATTCATCCTAGCTATCTAATAGCGTGTTCGGACGAGACAATTTCATCTGCCCTGGAGCTGTCAAGTAATCTTGGAACACTGAGAGCTGATCTCTCGCCCAATCAAACGCCAACTTCTGAGAGAGAATTCCCACCCGAACGCAATTTATGCTCTCAGATTGCTCCCAGAGTGCTCTAGAGCGACCATCCGAACACGCTATAAGTGATTTCGGTCTCATAACTTTCTTTAAATTCAATTTAGTCAGCTATATTAGAGGTGTAATTATTTTTTGATTTCGAAGATCATGGGAAATATGGAACTGTAATGTACTGCCAACGATTGAACCTAACCTAACCTAAGCTACTATTTCCAAACTCAATCTGAGACTCCATTGACATTGTATCAATGCCCTATTCATTCCAGCAGTGCGAGTAATCTCACTCTTGCAATTTGTTTTAAATTCAATTGATCAGCTGTATTCAATGTGTAATTATTTTTTGATTTCGAAGACCATGGGAAATATATGGAATCGCAATACACTACCAATGATCGAGCGTTCTATCTACAGAGTTAATATAATATGGAACAGCCTTAGCTATGCGTTGTTGATGCCGAGAGAGCTAGAGAGAAAGAGGCACAGAGATAGCATACTTTCGCCGCAGTGAAAAATACATTGTTATTTTGATCATGTGCATGTCCCAATGCTAGGTGCAAGTATGGTAGTATTACATCGTTCTTACCTCTTTTTATGTTTATGTAGTCTGTCTGTTTCACTCTGACCCCTACAGCTTCACACTGAATGCATAGTTAAAGCGGGTGAGGGCCGGTCCATATATTATGTCTTTGGTTCGATCTAACCTAACCTAGCCTATTGTTTCTAAAGTCTATTGGAGACATTATAAGACTACTCAGGAGATACAAAGGCAGTTGCGGCAATCTTGTATTCATTTCAGCTATCCAAGCGATTCCACTCTCATAATTTCTTTAAAATTCAATTGGTCAGCTGTATTAGAGGTGTAATTATTTTTTTATTTCGAAGATCATGGGAAATATGGAACTGCAATGTACTGCCAGCGATTAAACCTAACCTAACCTAAGCTACTGCTTCCAAACTCAATCTGAGACTTCACAGAACTTCCCAGGAGATACAACGGCAGTTGTATCAAAGCCGTATTCATTCCAGCAGTGCGAGTAATCTCACTCTTGCAATTTGTTTTAAGTTCAATTGATCAGCTGTATTAGATGTGTAATTATTTTTTGATTTCGAAGACCATGGGAAATATATGGAATCGCAATGCACTACCATTGATTGAGCGTTCTATCCACAGAGTTAATAATGTATGGTCCAGCCTTAGCTGTGTGTTGTTGATGCCGAGAGAGCTAGACAAAAAGAAGCATAGAGATAGCATACTTTCGGAAAAATACATTATTTTGATCATGACTGTGCATGTTCCAATTATTGGTGCAAGTATGGTAGTATTACATCGCTCTTACCTCTTTTTATGTCTATGTAGTCTGTCAGTTTCACTCTAACTTCTACAGCTTCACACTGAATGCATAGTTAAAGTGGGTGAGGGCCGGTCCATATATTATGTCTTTGGTTCGATCTAACCTAACCAAGCCTACTGTTTCTAAAGTCTATTGAAGACATTATAAAACTACTCTGGAGATACGAAGGCAGTTGCGGCAATGTGGTATTTATTCCAGCTATCCAAGTGATTGCACTCTCATAATTTCTTTAAAATTCAATTGATCAGATGTATAAGAGGTGAATTTATTTCTTGATTTCGAAGAGCATGGGAAATATATGGAACCACAATGTACTGCCAACCATTGAACCAGACGTAACCAAAGCTACTGTTTCCAAAGTCAATATAAGACTTCAGAAAAGTTCCCATGAGATACAATGGCAGTTGTATCAATGCCGTATATGCCACTCTCGCAATGTTTTAAAATTCAATTCATCAGCTGTATTAGATTTACAATTTATTGCTGTGGTGCTTGTAGTGTCTTCTGATAAGCATCACCCAGTTGAAACCCATCGAATTGAAGTTCTATTGACAATAGATTACGGTGATGTGATTGGAAGTTGTATTTTTATTCAGCTTTATCACTAATCTTAAGAGGTATATATAGTAAGTAAAATTAAAACACAATTTAGGGGAAATGAGTATGGATTATTCCTTCCAAGGTAACTGGAGTCGTATATAATGTGGTCTTACTTACTGCCAAGAAGTAAATGGCCAACGATTCGAACGTTTATTGCATATTATAGTTTCGCCATTCTGCCAGTTATTTAATAACAATATTTATTCTTGATATGTTTAGATAGCCACAGCTAAGATTAATTGGTCTGTAGTTTTGAGAGTAGGTTCCAAACCACCTCAATAAATAAATGCGAACGCGTACTTGCTTTATCCAATCTTTTTACCAATGGGTGTAATACTTACTTACTTCTGTAGCTCTACAACCCTGATTGGGTTTTGACTGACTGAACAAGTCTCCTCCACTCTTTCCTGTCTGACATAACTGCTGGATCAAATCTTATGCACATGGTTTCCGGATCTGATTTGATATTGTCTCCCCACCTCATGTGAGGCCGGTCTGTAGTTCTTTTTTCCATTGGGTTGGTTTCCCAAGTTTAACCATTCTAGTGCCGGGCTCCCACTGGATGTGTTCTGCCCATCTCACCCTCCGAGCTTTAATCTCCTGGACTATGTCTTCATCTATGTACAGCTGTTCAAGCTTCTTATTGGTTCTCGTTCTGCACTCCGTAGTTGTAGGATCACGCACAGACTCATAGACTCAATTACATTGTAATTTTGGATGGTCGTGATAAATTTTTCGTAGTGTGTAATTTGTTCAGGGCATGCATACATTGCCACTTTGTAGTCGGGCTTTTATCTCTTCGATAATATTATTATTGTCAGTTATTATTGTTTCGAGGTATTTGAAGCTATTTACTATTTCGAAATTAAATTCTCCCATGTTAACATTCTGCCCTATACTATTCCTTCCTGCTGGTCTCGATATGCACATATATTTGTTTTTATCGTTGTTAATTCTTAGACCCATTTTTCGAGATTCTCTTTCCAGACGAAATTTCTACTAGTGGATGTAGGGCCATTATGTAAATATTGAACTGCCGATTAACTAGATTTCTTATTAATCCGACCTGTTCACTTTCAGGTCGTGGGAGCTCTCGGCACAGAAACGAGCAGACCCTCATCGGCGGCCCAGTGCGTCGCCTACATAGCGGTAGCGGAGTTACCTCAGCGACAATGGGCGAACTTGATAGCGACGCTGGTGAACAACGTGTGTCAATCGAACTCGACGGAGATGCAGAAGGAGGCGACGCTCGAGGCGATCGGTTACATCTGCCAGGAGATCGATTCGGACGTGTTGGTGTCCCAATCGAACGACATCCTGACCGCCATCGTGCACGGCATGAGGGCGAGCGAGCCGAGCAACCACGTCCGTCTCGCGGCGACGCAGGCGCTCCTCAACTCGCTCGAATTCACGAAGGCGAACTTCGAGATGCCCACCGAGCGGAACTACATCATGGAGGTGGTGTGCGAGGCGACGCAGTCGCAGGATACTCAGATCAAGGTGGCGGCGCTGCAGTGCCTCGTCAAGATCATGTCGTTGTACTATCAGCACATGGAGCCGTACATGGCGCCCGCTCTGTTCCCGATCACCTTGGAGGCGATGAAGTCCGAGAACGACGCCGTCGCGTTGCAGGGGATCGAGTTTTGGTCTAACGTCAGCGACGAGGAAGTCGACTTGGCCATCGAGGATACCGAGGCGGCCGAGGCGGGCAGACCGCCTACGAGGTAAGTGCTTTCATAGATTCGCCACTTCCCTTCTTTCACGTACCTTGTTCGGTCTGCCTTACGTTGGCGATTAACATGGTAAGAACGCCTCTGTCTTGTGCCATATGCATCAGCTCACCCACTGATCGTATATTACTCCATTTCCATACCATACCATTTCTCTGGAACGATGTAAGGCATCTCTAGGTTTCCAAAATTGAAATTTAGGAGCTAATAAGGGATGAGATCTTCCTGAATACAATTTCTGTACATATTTTCTGACTTTTTCAAAGCGTGAGAAGTCCCAATATAGGAATTAATTTTTAATCTTCCAAGGTACCTTTAAAATCCATGGCATGTTGCTCTAAAAAAATCTAATGTTAATCTGTTTCCAGAACTTGTCAAGCGCCTCTATAACATAAATGAGCTTTCCTGTTTCGAAGGGTTCTCTACATGTCCAGAGACTATGAAATATTTGTTAAACAATTTAACAGAAGGATAGAATACTCTTCTATGCTTACCCAACTTGTTCTAAAGTCTCCTCTAGCCCAGATGACGGGTCTTTTTGGAATTTTCCAGATTGTCTTAGTTTAAAAATAATTTTTATACTCCAATACTTAAGTGTTTGTACAGATCTAAATTCACTTTTGACAAAGATCTTGACTTTACCAAGACCTAAACGAAATTGTCACGCCCCAAACTTATGCCTCAAGATTCAAGAATTAAGAAAAGTGCTCTAAATGCCAGAGACAAGAAACAGAAACTACTTTTTCTCAATTTTTTGCAGAAGGGGTGAATTTCACCCCTAAAATGCAAACAGCGCAAGTCGTCGATCACGTCACTTTTAAGTTAAGGGTACAGTATGCTTGATCCCAAATTTTCATGAGATTTGATGTAGGTTCAAAAATGTTGAGGTAATAAATAGCCAATTTGTACCTTAGGTGACTCTGCTAATACATGTCCGATATATCTCATTACAGGCTGTATACATTTTTTGGAAATGGCTTTTGAATGGTACATATGGACGTTTATTTTGCAGAGTGTCGCGGCACTATGCGAAGGGAGCTCTCCAGTATATCGTGCCGATACTCCTGCAGAAGCTCACCAAGCAAGAGGAATTAGACGACGAAGACGACTGGAACCCCAGCAAGGCGGCCGGCGTGTGTCTCATGCTCCTGGCGACATGTTGCGAGGACGAGATCGTTCCGTACGTGTTGCCGTTCATCAAGGAGAACATCAAGTCCGACAATTGGAGGTTCAGGGACGCCTCCCTGATGGCGTTCGGCTCGATCCTGGGCGGTTTGGAGAACAACACATTGAAACCGTTGGTGGAGCAGGCCATGCCCACGCTCATAGAACTCATGTACGACAACAGCGTGATAGTCAGGGACACGGCTGCCTGGACGTTCGGGAGGATATGCGAGATCATCCCGGAGGCGGCCATAAACGAGACCTACCTCAAGCCGTTGCTCGAGAGCCTCATAACGGGACTCAAGGCTGAGCCGAGGGTGGCAGCGAACGTGTGCTGGGCGTTCTCCGGCCTCGTCGAGGCCGCCTACGAGGCGGCCGACATCAACGAGGAGGGCGGCACCCCCGACACTTACATCCTGTCGCAGTACTTTGAGTTCATCATACAACGCCTGCTCGAGACGACGGATCGACCTGATGGGTCTCAGGCCAACCTGAGGCCGGCCGCCTACGAGGCCCTGATGGAGATGGTGAAGAACTCGCCGAAGGATTGTTATGTGACCGTACAGAAGACGACGATGGTCATCTTGGAGAGGCTGCAGCAGGTGTTGCAGATGGAGAACCACATCACGAGTCACAACGACAGGTCTCAGTTTAATGATCTGCAATCGTTGCTCTGTGGTACGCTGCAATCGGTGCTGAGGAAGGTCACCCCGGAGGACGCGCCGCAGATATCCGATGCTATCATGACCGCCATGTTGACCATGTTCAACTCGAACTCTTGCAAAAATGGAGGTAAGAAGTTACGATTTGAAAGTATTTCGTGGAAAAGCAATATAGCTTTGGTGTGCTTAACCCGAGAATGGTCGCGCGCTGAAAATTTACGCTATTGGTCGCGCGTCGGTCTTTTAGACCCACGGCTGTTATCGTAATTAAAACAAATTTTCCAACATGAACTAAAGTGTTCTTTTATGAAATTACTTTGTTGAATGCTATACCTACACAAAAATAGTAATAAACAAAAACAAATATTTCCACTCATAAGAATAATAAATGAAATATAAGTCACCTAGTCAACTAAATATAGTAAAATAAACAAAAATAAATATTCCAACTTAGTCTTGCTGCATTCGGTCATTTTCAGCACAATGGGCGCATTTTGGCACAGTGTGCTCTCTGCAAATATTTTAAATATTTTTCACACTCATTGCATTTTGTCGTGGTTTTGCAGCAGCTTTTCATTGATGAAACTCCTAAGGTCCTTAGTCAGCCGATTGTTCTGTGTTAGTTGAATGAGGAGTTTCTTCGAGTATACCATCTTGATCAAACTCAAAATCAATTTCTCCACCTGTAATAGGCTCCTCTTCTGAAGAAACTTCTTCATATAGACTTTGAAGCCGTTTTACTTGTCTTTCATACACACAAGCCGTTCTAAATATAATAGATATATGTAGCAATACAACGAAAGTTATGTAAAATCAGGATGCCACTCTACCGGTCGCTACTCAGTCAAAAAGACGAATTGCATACATAACCGCACTGCGGCGTCTAAATAGCTTGACTGACGAGTTTAGACTTGCTTATGGTAAATCAAGTAGGTTGTGGCAGGGGTAAGCATAGAAACTCGAATAACCAACAGAGAGCACAACTTAATCAGGGGGTGGGAACTGATATACGCGCATTTGGTCGGGCAATTTCCTGCGCCATCTGGCGTAAATGCTAAAAAATAAAAGCGAATGTTTGAATTTTATGTCAAGAGGTGGCACCACGTCCGATATTTAAGCCGTATATACAATCAGGGTAGCCGTGGCAGGCATGACAGGTTCGCGTCAGCTCATAGCGTCAGATGTCAGATCGTCAGATCACATATCAGATTTCTTTACTCAGGTGAGACTATTTGTGAATTTTGTGATGAGGAAGAAGTGTTCAGTTCCTGGATGTGATGGAGAAGATACCAGAAGGTAGGAGCGTTTTAAAATCACGAGATAAAACATTCTAAAAGAGTTATTCAGAACTTGTTACTTGTTACATATGGTTTATAATACATTGTGATTTGTATAGGCTATCATTTCCTGTGGATTTAAACACTCTGAAGATATGGCTGGAACGC
Source organism: Cryptocephalus moraei (assembly GCA_946251905.1). Classification (NCBI taxonomy): domain Eukaryota; kingdom Metazoa; phylum Arthropoda; class Insecta; order Coleoptera; family Chrysomelidae; genus Cryptocephalus; species Cryptocephalus moraei. Next base: position 13,725,825 of record OX276465.1, on the reverse strand, counting down.
ATCAACGACCCGAGACTGTCGGCAATGAACCCGACCCAGCTGCGCCAGGAGTGCAGGGTGTGTTTCAGCCATTTTGAATCGGATTGTTTCACAGGAGTAGCCGGCCGCCTGCGGCTATCGAGTGTGGCCTTGCCCACCAAAAACTTAATAGGTATGATTATTTTCAGTTCAATTTATCTGCAGTGATTACGGCTTTTTTGTTCAGGTTATACTAATAGATCCCCTGAGGACAGATTTTCAAGATTTACCCCGCCTAGGAGAGCTGCATCACATATCATTATTGGTAATTATTTGATACCTTATATTATCACATAACTTATTTTCATTGAATTGAATTGCTATAATAGGAAACGTTGATGTAACTCAGCAGAGCAGCCTCTCTCCATGGAAATTATCTGTAATACCTCCTAACAGGGTATATGGAAGAAAGAGGCTGTTCAGCACTGGCGAAGACAAACACCCTGGGCCATCATCAAGAATTCAACAACCAAAGAGTACGTATACCACAATCAATTTTAAGTCATACATTTGTATTTTTGAATCTATTCAAAGGCTATTCATTCGTAAAATATATCTTTCAGGAAACAACCAATTGCGGCCTATAATCGCAGAACCTAAAAATAAATCAAGGAAGGCATATGCAAAAAGTAATTTAGAATTAAGTTGCGCGATGTATAGTTTAAAGAGAAAAGTTAGGCGACTCGAGAAGAGTCGTCTAGCTGCTAAACAGAAGTTTAGGATGCTTAAGAACAGTAGGGCATATAATATTTTACAAAATGTTAATGAAACCACTGTTAAATTATTCGAATGCCAAATGCGCAACCAAAAACATTTACCACAAGGTAGACGCTACACTTTGGATGATAAGGTGTTAGCACTTGCATTATTAAAACAAGGTCCGAAAGCCTATCGGTTCCTATCTAAAATTTTAAGTTTTCCATCCCGCAAAACTGTGTCGTCTCTTGTGAGAGAAGTTAAATTTCAATGTGGCATTAACGCCCACATGTTTAACACTTTGCGGGATGCAGTCCAAAAACTTAAACCGATAGATAGGAACTGCATTTTGATGTTAGATGAAATGTCCTTACGCCCAGGTCTGTCGTATGACGCAGTTAATGGTAAGTACGATGGTGTCGTAGATTTTGGGCATGATGATCGTCGACCTTCATTTGCCGATCATGCCCTAGCTTTTATGCTAAAGGGATTACACAAGAAATGGAAGCAGCCTATTTGTTACTATTTTTGTGAGAACTCTACGCCTACTGCAGTCTTAGTTCGGCTAATTAAATTAGTGGTTTCAGAGGTTCGTCAGACTGGTCTTGAGGTTGTTGCTACAGTATGTGACCAAGGAGCGACTAACTCTGCTGCCATTCGATGTCTAATGCGAGATACGGAGATGTTCTGTACCAGAAATAATGTTGAAAATAGGCTTCAGGGTTATTTCATTGATGGAAAAGAGGTAGTACATTTCTTTGATGTCCCTCATTTAATGAAGGGCATCAGAAATGGATTGCTTGCCAGAAACCTCCATTTCAGACACGATGACAGAGATAAAGTCGCTTCTTGGCAGCACATACTGGATGTATATCGCATGGAGAGTGGGACAATATACAACATGATCCCGAGGGTGACTGACGAACATGTGATCCCTGAGAAAATTAAGAAAATGCGGGTGAAAAATTGCACCCAAGTTTTCAGTCGATCTATGGCTGTAGCTATAAATGCCAAGGTAGTATCATCTCCATCAATCCCCACTCATCCCCATTACATGTGCCCAGAAGCTGCTGACACTCGCGACCTTATCTTTTTCTTGGATCGTCTCTTTGACAGTGTCAATGGGCATTTGACGACTCCTCCAGCTGGTAAGACACTGAGAAGTGTGGTGACCGTAAAATCTCCTCATGTATCATTTTGGACAGCCGCTCTACCCATTCTACATTCCATGTTTTTTGCATTTCCTCCACCTGATCGCCGCCGATTCATAACACCATCCATCACCAATTTTCGTTTTACACTCCGTAGTTTCTTATACACATGGAACATGTTGAAGAACAGGGGTTTTAAATATATGACCCCTAGGTCTTTCAACCAAGATTTTTTTCTCACTGATAAGAAGCCACGGGCTGGCGAACCGAAATCCCACATGTTCATCTTTTCAGAGTTCATTCACATCACTCATTATCACTAATTTTATGGCATCACACTCTCCTTTCGCCAACTGTGAGGAGGATGACTCACTAGGTGCTCTTGGCACTTTCAAACAGTTTCTGACCGCAGAGCCTGTACGCAGGGAAATTTCGTCAGACATTCCTTTCGGTCTTCCATCTTTTGTCGCCCCTAACATCCCTGGTGCTGATGCTGATGCTTTTAATGAAGGTATGGACTTTGCAACACCCTACGTAGCGGGAGCCTTGTTGCGAAAAGTTCGGAAGAAAATCACATGTTCGTCTTGTTTAGAAATTCTGCTGTCAGATCACGATATTCCACAGAATATTTTGATTCGGGAGCGGACTTTCGACAGGGCGAATATGGTGAACCCATCTCGACTATACAGTCGTGTCTTTCACGACTTTTCGAAGGAGGTATTTAAAGTCCTACCTTCATTAATTCATCTCACAGGCATTCCGAGCAGAATCACTGCCATTGTCGGTACCGACATACTGGCAGAGGTGTTCTGCTTTGAGCACAAGCAGCTTGCTAACACCTTATCTGATGAGGCATTAAAGTTTTTGCTGTTCCACTTTGCCACAGTCTGCAACAGACTTTTAATTGGCAAAGATTTGAGGCACAAAGACCTTAATGCCTTAACAAAGAAGGCATTTGAAAAATTTGCTAGCCGGCGACGTTAGACCATAAAGAAGGCCGGCGCCCATTTACCGGCAACGGGTCAGCACGGACACTCTGCTATGATCGGCAATGTTCAATTCTTAGGGTCGATTGCACCAAAGTATTTAAGGACACCATAACCTTAATGGTCCCTTAAGTTTGAAAATCGCATATCTTTTTACTGAACGGGTGAATCCTTTTGAAATTGCAACGGTATGTTTTTAATAGTAAATTATATTCATGGACGAAGTTTTATCAAGTTCTCATCGTTTTCACTTATAGCCAGAACAACCTTCTGTACTACTAACTGTAACTTAACATTTAACATTGAAAACGGGCATTACAGCATGAGACGTTGTTTTACTTCAGCCATAGACTGCATTAATGAAGAAAGCACATTGAACATGAGATCGAGCTTCATCTCGTCGTCCGTCTGGTCCGTTCCGGAATATAGGGGCATGGGCGCCGGGCCCAATAGAATTGGGATCGACTCATAAAGGCCATAAAGTATCATTCACATATGGAGTACTGTGGTTGCACTGTAGAAACAGTGCAGTTGAAACGGCAGCTTCTTCGTAGAAATCTAATGCGTACCTACATTATTTACAATCGTATATACTGGATTTAGTAGGGCAGACAGTTAAAAGCTTGCTTTTTCTTTACACTCCTGTTCCAGTTTTTTTTTCTTGTTAAAACGTCGATGTGAACGTTGCAGTTGCCATACACGGGATTATCTTTTTACAATATTACCGCACTAAACGTAGAACTGATGTACTCATTATGTGAAAGGTTGTACTGGTTAGTCGTTTTGAGTAAAATTCGCTCATATTGTGGTTTTACTATATCAAAAAATCTATAATAATGTCATTTTTTTTAAAATTTTACCTATGTACTTCCTTGCGAGAAATGCAAGGGTCACTGTTATGGCTCCGCCTGTTGTGCGTAAAACATTATTGATAGTCCTATTTCTATTCCAATTTCAATATGGTACATTTTGTAAAATATTATTTGACTTACTTTTAAATTTTATATTTGATCCGTTTTCAGAAATACCGTTTAAATTTTGACCGGTTCATGCAATATCCATAAACCCATTCATGTGCATTGGCGAGGTCATTTTCCTCGCACGTAGTTCAAAACGTTTTCTGTTTGTTTTATTATTACTTCATAATGAGAGAAGCTACTCTGCATTACTTCGTTTTTAAACGTTTCTGAACTTATCTCCAATTCACATACCTTACATAATATAGCATGATACCTACATGCTAGAACCTCTTTCCCCAAAAAAATTAAAAACAATTTTAATATTTGATTTGGTTTCAATTATATTCAACACGATAATGGATAAAATGAGACTCCTTCAATTCGATGTTCATTGGCAATACCTCTCAAAAACATTATTTGTAACTCTTATGTTATGGACAACGAATGTGTGTTAGTACAAGAACTGTTCTTATGTCATTGTAGCCTTCTTAATAACCTCAACTTCTGTTCTATTAGGCATTTACCAGCTCTTTGCATGTGTCTTGTTTGGTTTAAATTGGGTTCAATATGGTGCAGCTAACAACCTTGAAACACTTTAGAAGTCTGTTGGTTTATGATCCTACTGCATGTGAAGTTTAATTTGTTCACGAGGCTACGATTTCTACGATGAAATGGTTATCCGGCTTCAAGCTTCCAAGTGCCACCTTCAAATTCTTCTGTTACATTGGCACTGTAACAGAATGGACCTGTAAGCTGTAATATATAACAGTATCCATAGATTAACTTAAAATTTTCGAAATGAAAAGAAAAAAGTCGTTCTAAAATGTTTTTTCTTCTTCTTGTAAGAACGTTAAAAGTGAATTGTACATAGTACAAAGACACCCTAGTCCGTCATATAATTAACTGAAATAAATAATCGATTAACATTTTCATGAAAAATCCTTTTTTTATGATATATGTATTTTAGAGGAGACGTAGCTGGCTGGAAGGGCCGGAGACGGATCATTCTTTGTAACACCTTCCTGTCGACACGTTGTATTATCGAAATATATTTTGTTAACAACTTCATTTACTTTTTTAATCGATAGTTGATTACAACGGTTAACTACATTTTAAAGGGTCTGCCAACTGTTCCAGGGTCTAGGATTAGTCGTTACATAAATGATTTTATGTGCATGTCGTTCATCCAGCAGAAAATAAAATTACATCTCAAAATGTAACATTTACCAGTTTCATGCATACCTCACTAGCTAAATGTTTTATATTATGGGCATGACATAAAGTAATACCATTATTTCTTTTCGAACGAACACACTTAACATTTCTTTAAGCTTTTGTAAGGGTTCTAACAAATCGTGTTTCTTTTTTGTCTTTCTGGATGAATGATATAATAAATTATGTTTCAGTGATATATTGTAATAATTGGGTAGTTACTTTTTTGTATGAATTTTGTCAAGTGCATTTCTTAATATACATTACCTTATACTTATTGTTGCTATTATTTACATTATAGGTAACGTTTCAGTTGACTATTGTCTCTTTTTAAATGAAGCAATTTCAACAGGAAAAATATTTAATCGTAATCGAGATAATGGACGATCGGACGATAGACTCATTTTCAACCAATTAAGATTTGTGATTATCTCCATTACAGTTAAATATTTTTCGTTTAGAAATTGCTTTGTTTATAATATAAATAAAAACATATTAATTTCAAAATTCCCGCGCATTCCTGTTTAAGGATTACAGGTTTCTTTTTGCCAATCTAGCCTTTAACGCCGGATTTTACGCTAGATGGCGCTGACACGGACCAATTACGCAGTATGGGAGTAGGCCATCTAGAACTATATGGGTGATCTGTGAACTTAATAACTGTCGGTCGAAAAGACCGACGCGCGACCGTTCTCAGGTTAAAGTCTTGGAGGCTTCTATGGAAATGTATCATTCTCTTAATCTAAGCTAGAGGGCAATGTGAACGAAAATCTGTTTGTTCTGAATATCTGAATTATGTTTTGGTGGTTTCAAAAATTTCGTAAGAATGTCTTATGAGATTTCCTTATCAATTTTTGGCGAGAAATACCATCCAGATTTAAAAAAATAACTAAAACTTTTTAAACTACAATCCTAACGACAAATATTGCAAATACGTGAAATCCATCCTCAAAATTACACAAGACACTGTTATACATTATAGGAAATAACCGTCATCTTTGATGCCGATGAATCCCTTAAGTCCTAGATTATATAGCCTTCCAAAAATCCACAAATTCTATACTCTTATCGAACCAGTTATTTCTTTTAAAGGTTCCTCTGCTTCTCTATTATCTGAATGGTTAAATAGCATCCTAAAGACAGTATCAGATTTCAACAACCCCATACCCATTTGTTAAATTTATAGATTTTTGCCAAATCTATAGATTTGGTTGACTAGCTTAAGTATTTAACTATCCATAGAATCCAGTTTAGCCTCTTTAGATGTAGAAAACGTCAAAAAGTTTTTCCCGAAAAAATATGTCTTGTATTTTATAAATTAAAGTCGCTCTGAATTTTTTCAAAATTTTTATCATGGAGTTATAAAGTTAGGAAATTAAAAACTACATTTTCAGCGATTTCCACCGGTTTTCAAGTTTCTTGACTTAATTGTTCAGGGAGTATTAAACTATACCCGAGTGTCGATTCATCCCGGACTGAATTCCTAGAAGCCATTAGTCCTCCGCGGGATGAAGAAGTGAGGGGAAAGTAGAAACAGGGGCGTGTATGTTTCATTTTGTCTTCGAAATATAAATAATCGAAGTTATATCATTTAATGGAATGAAACAATGTTAGTTTGCAACGATAATATTGAAATAATTATAGCGCTATTACAGAAATATTGCCTAATGACAAATAAATACGAATATCACACGTGTGCTGACTAGCGCGTATTTCGCCGGGCACCAACACTGTTCATCCGACTTAATTGTTCAGGGAGTATTAAACTATACCCGAGTGTCGATTCATCCCGGACTGAATTCCTAGAAGCCATTAGTCCTCCGCGGGATGAAGAAGTGAGGGGAAAGTAGAAACAGGGGCGTGTATGTTTCATTTTGTCTTCGAAATATAAATAATCGAAGTTATATCATTTAATGGAATGAAACAATGTTAGTTTGCAACGATAATATTGAAATAATTATAGCGCTATTACAGAAATATTGCCTAATGACAAATAAAAACGAATATCACACGTGTGCTGACTAGCGCGTATTTCGCCGGGCACCAACACTGTTCATCCGACACGTGTTTGATGTGTAAACAATTTTCTCCATATTGCCATTCTACGGGTTTCGACTTATGTTTTATAGAGCGGATTTTTAAAATTTGGCAACTCCGCTTCTCTCTGTCTCTCTCTTTACGTTGAAAATTTGCTAAAGCGGCGAATCTCCGCAACTCGGGATGTGATTTTATGAGTTTTGCGTGTGCCACTCGCAACTTGTTGTGGCGATGAGTCACTCGTGAAGCAAAACTGATTTTGGTATAGATGTAAATAAGGAAAAAGGTAACCTCTGGGTGCCGGTATATTTAAATTGTATATAGCAAATTTCTATTGAAGTGGAAGGATAGTTGTATAATTGGAAAACGATACAAATTAAAATTGCTTTGTAACGAATTTTCTTTAATCTACTATTTGATATATTTCGTCAGGTGTACAAGAGGATGCTTTAATGGCCGTCTCAACATTGGTGGAAGTTTTGGGCGAGGGCTTCATCAAGTACATGGACGCTTTCAAGCCGATCTTGTACCTGAGCTTAAAGAACCATCAGGAGTACACGGTGTGCGGGACGGCGGTCGGCCTCACCGGCGACATATTCCGCGCCCTCAAACTGAAGATCCTGCCGTACTGCGACGAGATCATGACGCTGCTCCTGGAGAACCTGAGCGATCAGTCCGTCCACCGCAGCGTCAAGCCGCAGATCCTCTCGGTCTTCGGCGACATCGTCCTGAGCATCGGCGCCGAGTTCAAGAAGTACCTCGACATCGTCCTGTCGACGCTCGCGCAGGCGTCTCAGGCGCAGGTCGACAGGAACGACTTCGACATGATCGACTACCTGAACGAGCTGAGGGAGGGCGTCCTCGAGGCGTACACGGGCATCATCCAGGGCCTGAAGGGCGACGGGACGACGCCTAGCCCGGACGTGCTCATACTCGAGCCGCACATACCGTTCATCGTGCAGTTCATCACGGTCGTCGCCCAGGACTCCGAGCATTCCGACGGGACGGTGGCCGTCGCGGCGGGCATCGTCGGCGACCTGTGCACCGCGTTCGGGGCGCCGATGGTGCAACTGCTCGACTTGGAGCCGATCAACGAGATGCTCGCGCAGGGCAGGAGGAGCAGGGTCAGCAGGACGAAAACGTTGGCGACTTGGGCCTCCAAGGAGCTCAGGAAGCTGAAGGCGGTCAATTCCACGGCAGCAGCTAGCTGGTAAGGGGGGTGTTATGGGGCGCGGACGTTTGAATCGTTGTGCGAGATAGACCCAATGTTACAAGTCGAAAGTTAGATATGTAGGGTGTGTTCCGATCGTTGTTTCTGGAACGGTTGTGCGCATGCAAAGTAAGAGGGTGGTTTGTTAAGTTCGTGACTTTTGAAGGGAAACATTTTTTTCCGCTAAGAAATCATTTTCGACCAAAGGTTGTCCAGCTTCTCTATGTTTGGACATGGCAAAGTAAACCAAAGGAAAACACCAAGTCATCACCAACTGCTTTATTCAAAGTTGAGCGACCGGTTTCGGCTTCATCGAAGCCATCATCAGGCTCGCACTACAATTGTCAGGCTAGACAATTTAATAATTACAAGGATCAAGGTATTGCTGTTACACAGTCACAATTTGCTAACAACCTATTATTAGAGCACCATACCTGCGATTTCAAGGAGGACGAACAATTTTTATAACTTTGCGATAAGGGTGTGAGGCTGAGCGTCCTAGAGACATTTGAAATATTTAAGGTACTGAGGTGCAGTAACGTGACTTGTGTAAATGACTTAACCTATTTAGGCAAGAGGGTTCGACCGATATATATCAATATTTATAAGCAATGATATACTATATCACGGATATTTATGAATTTACTAAAATGTGTGACGCTGCGTAAAAATTTCATAATTTAATCATTGTCAGTAAGAAAGAAGATTCTTCGCCATTTGTATTGGCCTTAACATCCTCTCACTCCCATTTCCTAAATATATGTTTGGAGTACAATTCCGCAACACCAGTCCATTGGTGTGCTGGAAGTCATTATGCCTTACCAGTTGGACTACAGAAAAAGAAAACTTTCTGAAAAGCTACTAACAGCAATTGTATCGACAGCATCCTTGGAAAGATATTTTTCAACATTCGGCTTGGTACAATCGAAATTAGGAAATCGATTGGAACGTGACAAAACAGCCAGACTTGTTTTTTTTGTTTAAATATTTAAACAGAGAGCATGCGTCTACAGCTAAAGCTTGCAATAGTAGCAATATAGAATGGATATGGGATGAGGCCACTGCGTCTACACAGGAGATTACTTCTGATTCGGATGACGAACCTTTAATTAATTTTTATTTTATTTTTGTTATTTTCTGCTTTTGGGAATCTTGTTTACTTTTTTTAATAAATTTTATCAAAACACCTGTTGAATGCGTGTAATCCAACGGTTTTCCTTAAGAAAAAACTGTAAAAATTGTTTATAAAATAAATATCACGAAGTTGATATACTATATCGATATATATCCGATATTTTGATATTTATATAAATATCATGATATTTTCGAACCTTGCTAGGCAAACATTCGATCCTTAACACTTTTTAAGGTTAGACCGTTGTTCCGTCACCTTCTCTTTACCCCGTTAATAAACTTGTTTCTGTGTTTTACCTACGCCCGCCAACTTTGAATTTTGCGCATGTCATCTTCAAATGGAGACCCACCTTTGTTGTTTCGAATCACATTCGCGAACTTCCTAGAATGTCAAGGGGGGTCACCAAACCAAATCTGTGAAGGTTGACTTTGTAGTCATTCTCCAACCTATCTAGAATGAGGTAGCTAGTTCCTTTAGGGCTTTATCCACGTCCTTAACGAATTTCATTTAACATTCTTGTTCGATGTGTGTCGACGTAATTGTTTTGTATGTATGACGCCGCACATTTCGAGCAACGGGAGCCCTAAAAACAACTTGTTGTGTGTATCGCTTTGTAAGGTACTTACCTTCTGTTATCTATAGATGGAAGGTCTCGAATGAAATCATGGGACAAGGTATATATGTAACAAATGTAAGAGATATTTGAAACAGGTGTTTGTAGCTGAGCCGGGATTTGAACCCGGGTCTCCCAATTTCGCGTCGGGTATTCTGGCCAACTAAACTACCGAGCCACGTGCCAATTTCGTTTTTGATGTTCATGATAACAGAAGGTAACTTTGTTACCTTCTGTTATCTAATGCTCCTCATTTATGTCATGCGAGCCTGATGATGGCTTCGATGAAACCGAAACCGGTCGCTCAACTTTGAATAAAGCAGTTGGTGAAGACTTGGTGTTTTTCTTTGGTTTACAAGAAATCATTTTATTTTTCTTCATAATCTCCTTTTAGTTCGATACGTTTAGTCCAACATGTTTCTAATTTTTATATGTATAGCGGGGTTCCTACAAAAAAAAACGTAATATGTATTAACATGTTAGAAAGCATGTATTTAGACTGCCTATTGCAGCACATTTATAGCTAATCTTTATCAGACTCCTTTTCGCTAAATTCATCACTAGAACTCGCTGAATGCACAATGTTTTTATTATAATATCTCATACAATTTTATAACACAATTTGAAGGTGTTAGAAAGCATGTGTTTGTTGCAGCACATTTGTAGCTAAGTACCTACATGCTTGTACCGTGCGGTATAATGTATATGGTAGTGGACCGTGCGTGTGAGAGAGAGGATCAAATGTGAATGTATAACTAATGATATATATACGTCATGTACAGAAAGGAATGGTAGCCGCTCGCTCTTGATAATTGGCTCGTCCGGGTCATTCGTTTTTTCGATGTAATACCTCTCGTCCATCCAGCCCCCCTAGCGAGGCCCGCGATAAGAAAGCTATGCTTCCAAAAATTATGGATGTCATCATATGACTTTTGTTACTATACACCTAAACCATCAGAAAAACCAGTCAGACTGCCGTAACACTCGCAGAAAATGTTATTGCTCTGGCCTACACGTGTTGTATCTGAATTTACACATTGACTCACTTTGTTCTCTCTTTTCCAGATTGTGCTCGGTCATCGGAAGACCCCCAGAAGACCACATGTGGCCAATAGTGGCATCACTGAACTCTCGCGTCTCCATCTAATCTTAACTTGTAAAACAAAACAAAAAAAATATGTATTCCATGGACTTGTCTTGCATGTGGGGGCCCATTTCGCCGGGCCCGCGAAGCGCCCCCGTCGAGATCGGTCCGCACGCAAATCTAGTTGATGGCATGGTATAAAAACGTATCATAACTAACCCACTTTCCCCTACCTTGCCCCCTTTACCTACCTACCCCCCCTCCCCCATCCCGTCGTACTTTTCGGTTTTCGGGGTGCCGAATGTGTGTGATGCTTTTGTATGGTGATGAACTCTGAATCTGTGTTTCCAGCAAGTGCTGCTCAGATGAATTTGAGATGTAATGATGGTTGGCTGGCCCTCTACTTCACAAGGCATGTTTTTGGTTACGTTCTTTATTTACTTCGATTTACGAAACATATTTGAAACTTTGTTGTTATTGTAGCTATGTGGTTCATGCTCTTACAGTTTTAAAGAAACATTTCTCGGACTATGGTGTTTAAATTAATTAAGCCCGACGCGCGCAATTCGCTTCAGCACAGATAGTCCATTTAAAATAACGGTAAAAGGTCGGGAAACGCTGGACTTGACGAGACCACTTGTCCCTTATGTATTTTGGTGCGCTGATTACGAACACCCCTAAAATTGAAAAAACGCCCCTAAATAAGGGTGTTTTTCGACTGTACTGCGGAATTCCCTTACGAAACCTCCCGCGGACATTTCACCTTGCCTGATCAGTTTCTTTTTCAACTTTTTCAAAAACCCACCCTTTGAGAGGGGTGTTTCTTGCATGTGGGGGGGTGTAACACCCCGTTTCGCGTGATGTGACTCTGATTTTGAATATCAGCGACCGAAAGAAACTGAATAGGCGAGGTCAAATGTCCGCGGGAGGTTTCGTAAGGGAATTCCGCAGTACAGTCGAAAAACACCCCTAGTTAGGGGCGTTTTTTCAATTTTAGGGGTGTTCCAACCCCCATTTTCGTAATCAGCGCCCCAAAATACAAAAGGGACAAGTGGTCTCGTCGAGTCCACCGTTTCCCGACCTTTTACCGTTATTTTAAATGGACTAAGAAATGAACCGATGAAGTCGAGCGGATCAGAATAACAGACTTGTCGAAATAATCGTTTTTAAGCGTTTACCCGAGATGGAGATTTTAGCGGTCCCAAGGAGGGCGTGTACACGTCACAGAAAAGACGCTCGCTTTTAAGGCTAAGTTAGTAGTGCTAGGCACTTTTAACGATTTTACTGTCGACTTTTAGCTGTGAGATTATCCGTTTTACCGACTCAACACGCTCGGGCGAGATCTCTCGCGTTTCGTTTCGAGGTAAACTTGTGAAGGAAAAAGGGTGGATGGTTTAAATAGTTTCATGAAAGTTTTTATAATTGTCGGGCCTGTATGTGCCTTTATTTTGTGTGGGAGAATTGAGTGAAGAAGAGAGAGAAAAGTCTAGCTGCCCAAACAGCTGTAACTTATAATGTTTAAAAGCACTTTTAACAATTTACAAAAAACTGTGATTTGGGGAAGTTTCCGTATTAACGCCAAAAAAAAAAGATAAATTGTTAAGATATATTCCATTAGTTTTGTAATGATTACGATAATGTTTTTTGATAAAAATAGGAAACTTTCTCAACATTCGTAATTATAATCGAAAGGATTATAATTATTAATTCCTCGTATGTGTGATATTTGAGTCCCGAAAGAGTTAGCAAAGGGCGAAAGTTGTTTTTTAGAGTCGCGCAAAGAGGGGACGTGTTCTGCTTCCATTTGAATTGTTTCGCCCGGTAACCGTCGACATATCTCCGCGATGAAATGTTTACTGCAACTCTCCGAACTGTTCCATATCAAACGTTCCCCCCTTTGTCGTCGTTTTGCCATTTGTCCTTTACATTGTCCTATACAAGTATATTGTGTGTTTCGCTCTTGGTTGAACTCTTCTCGTCGGCTCGTTAAAAGGCTGTATGAAATTTAGTATGTAAGTTGCTTTTGAGTGAGAGAATGATTCGTGTGTGTTCCGGTGTTTCACTCGAGCTCCGAATCGGTTTCAGTTTTAAGCTCGAGCCAAACTCTAGACTCGATTTTTATATATTTTGTACAATAGGTATTTTCCGATGGCCTAAGTTATTAAATTTATGGATAGTTCACTTTTTACACGCCAACCGGTTAAATTTTAAGGGCCCGCCCTTCACCGAATCCGGTGGGATTCGAGCATTCATTAAATTGATTAAGTTTCGATGATACCGAGAGTGAGTATTTTGTTTGAATGTTTTTCGTTGATTGTGCCATGTTAGATTGATTGTTAACTTTATAGTCACCCCAAAAAAAGGAAAAAGGAAAACTGAGTCGGCCGATGTTCGACAAAGCATAGACGAATTTTTGTGAATGCACTGAAAGACTGAATTTTTAATTTTCGTATCTTAGGTGTAACTTATTAGCTCAAGTGCCGTATGAAAGGGGCGTCTCAGTGATTAGCTTAAGGATGAGAAACTATCATAAATTGTGGAGCATCGGTGACGTTTTTTTTTGTTTCTTTCGATGTATCATTTTTCCATTTTGGAAGCGTTACCATGTCTAGGGTGCCTATTGACCAAAATCAGTTTATTTTTGAATTTGATTCTGTTGCACCCTTCCGTTTAGTTATTTTTTGCTTATCTTAGGAGAATTTCCCGTAAACATATATTTTTTTTTGATATTTTGTAGTCTTCATTCATTAAATAAATATTCTCATTTAGAAACACTTGTTATTTTCTCGAAATCTCTTGGTTATACTAAATATAGATGTAATGCTCATGCGATCTTGATCCCGGCACATTTCCCCTGATAACTGAAAATAGTTTTAATTAACGCGGGGAAGCTGGGTATTAGGCTGGATTTTGTCCTGACCAATATCTATATTTGGACTAACGAATTATCCCGAAAATTATACAAGGTTCATAACGAAAACAATAGTACTTGCAAACTCAAAAAATCGTTTTCTGAATTCTGCCTCAAAAACCAACGACCAACAAAAACCAGTTGCTGACAAAAAGGTATTCAAGGAGCATTACTAATAGCTACATAGTTAACATATCAGCTTTCAATTGGTACAGCTGTCAATGACATCTAATTGCTGTGTTTTTTCCAAAACAAATTGTAGCGAATATTGAAACAGAAACATTCTTAAAAGCTACAAAGTTAACATGTCACCTTACAAATGGCACAATTTTAGGACTTCCATTTCCAAACTGAAGTATAATTCTGTATAAACTACAATCACATATTGTTCTGTAGTTCAATGGAACCTACTGAAGTTACTTACAGTTTTCAGGGATATCCACAGTTTTTTGAAGTCTTAGGTCTATCTCTTCGAAATTCCTTGTGAATGTCTCCGTAATGATCTAAACCTTTTCTAAGTCTCCAAACTTGTTTAAACTTCGTTTTTATAATCTGAAAGAACTTTCATGAGTCGATAATAATACTTTAGGATTTCTGAAGTGCAGAAGTTTTTGGTTAAGTTCTTCAGAACAACCGGTGGTTTTACTGAGTTGCCACGACTTTTTGAAGGTGGAAGGTAAAATCCTACTTTATAATTTCTAGTTACCTATGCTTTTAATATACTTTAAACAATTTTCTGGAGAGCCGATCTAATCTCCAGATGGTCCAGAAAAGTCCCTAACTAACTTACGGGATCTTTCTCTAATTTCTAGAAAGAACAGGACGCTTCCTGTCTTTGCCCGAAAAGCTGAACTTTCAGAAGTTCCAAGATATCATCGGAACAATTTTTATTTATCCAAAATAAAATGTAGGTGAAAATCCAAAATAAAATTATCCAACAAATGCTACACAATTAACATATCAACTTTCTGTTGGCAAAGACTTTCATACCCAAACTAAGGTACATATAAGCATATTTAAATATATAAACTACGGTGATAGCTATTGCTCTGTAGTACAAAGGAACCTTCTGAAGTTACAGTTTTTCAGGATATCTGTAAAGTCCAGAGTACTTTGAAACATTTTATAAGTCTAAAATGCCTTCGAAATTCGTTGGGAATGTCTCCAAAACGATTTAAGTCTTTTTCGATTTCCCAAAATTGTTTAAACTTCGTTTTTGTAATCCGAAGGAACTTTCAGGAGTCGATAATAATATTTTATGATCTTCCAAACTCTGAAATTTTGAGCAACTCAGAAACTCCAAGTTGCCACGACATTTTAAAGAAGTTCTGTAGTTAAATGGAACCTTCTAGAATTACTTACTGTTTTTCGGAATATCTGTAAAATGCGGAATACATCGAAGCCTTTTATGAGACTAAAATATCTTCAAAGTTCCTTTAGAATATGTTCAAATTGGTCTTTCTAATGTTTCAAAAGTATTGGAACTTTTTTTGTATATTCCGAAAGAACTCTCAGAAGTTCATAACAATATTTTAGCATCTTCCAAACTCTAGACTTTCTCAAGTGTCTGAAATTGCCTAATACTTTTACTATTTGTACTTTAAACGGTTTCCTGTAGATCAGATCTAATCTCCAGGTTTTCCAGGGAATTCCCTAACCAACTCATTGGATCTTTGTTTAATTCCTGGAAAGACAGGACGCTTAGTTCCTATCGTTTCCCGGAGAGCTTATTGAAATTTCAGAAGTTGCAAGATGTCCTGGAAACAAATTTTCTGTCTCTAATTTCTGGAAAGAACAGGACGCTTCCTGTCTATACACAGAGACTTCTTAACGTTTTAGAAGTTCCAAGTTATGAGAATCTGTATTTTTACAAAATATCCATAAAACTCTTGTCAAGATCGTCGAAACAACTTTCTGGAATCGATGACAGTTTCATAGAATTTTCATTTGGTGTTAGAGTAGACAGTATAGACTAACTATATTTGAAATTTCACTTAACCAGAAACATTCTCCAAAGCTAAACAGTTAACATATCAATATTAGTGAACTGAATTAAACATTATTTTATGCAGTTCAGTACGAACTTGAAGTTTCTAAAGTGACCGCTCAATTTTCCCACACAAATACCCGTTGCATGTAAGATAGCTAAAGTTGAGTGATATAAATTTAATTTAGTTACTAGCATCACGTTTCAAATGTAACTGTAGTAATCATGGTAAAGGAGAAAATTTGCAACTTTCCAAAATGCTTCCGAGCTCCATAGCACCTACGGGTTTCGGATGGGACACCTTGTACATGAAATGAAGTTATCGTTAATCAAGGCATTAAAAGTAATTCTACAACAGTATATATATACACGATGCCTCACTTAGTTCTTTTTCACATCTTGACAATCATGACTGCGCTACAGGTGAGATAATGTTATTTTTGTACACACAATAATCAGTGAAGAACCCTGCGTTCTCTTACATAATGTGCTTACGTATTCTGTTTGTAATATTTTAAGATTGCTCTTTGTGTTATCCTCTTCGTGTCCCACATCAGCACTGAGGAGATTTCATTTGAAAAAAGGAAATTCCAGAGCTGTGGTGATAGGGACACAGGTTTCCAAAAGGTAAGGCAAACGAGTTCTGTAATACCAAATCAATTTAGTTGAAGTTGCTACCACAGTGATTTGTTCTTATAACTACAGCGATGCGGTTTGGCTCAAGTCGGGAACTTCCTGGGCTACGAGCAAACGGAGTGTTACGAGTTGAGCCCTCAGATTCCCATTGGCGGCAAGGTCTCTTTTGTAAGAAACTGTTTGTTAATTTAGAGTCAAACAACATTTAGTAAGAAAACAAAATGTTATGTTCAATTTCGCACTTATTAGTGCGAAATTTCTAGTTCTATAAATAATTAAGAAGATTAGAAATTAGTTCTGTTGAACATATTTTTTAGGGAATGTGCTGTGACGAGTGCACGACTCGTTTGAAGGATCTTCTGGTAACTTGGGTAAAAATACCAGAGAACGACGATGACTACGATATTAAACCACAGGCGAAAATTTTCAGTTTAAAATCCGGCTGCTCCTGTTAATATGACACTTTTATAGTACCATCTCGCTATGTAGTAACATATAGGTAGTATATTACACTTATAGTATCGTTATTATCACTTATAATATCAATAGTATCATCACTATGTTAGTAGTACATTTTACTTAAAGTGTCATCACTATCAAAGTATCACCTATGTTCAGTTATTTCAAAGTATATAGTTATATAAAATATTATGAAGAGGTGTTTTTATTACAAAAAATAGTAGTATTCCGTTATATAAGTTTTTGAATGACTTTTGAGATATTCACGGACATGACTAGAAGTTGCTGAGGTCGATTTCGTTAAAAGAAGAAACTCATAAATTCAATCAAATTTCAGTACGCTGTAACAAAACACAGTATTTTAATAGCTGATAAACAACACTTTTGTGTTAGTTGTGTCGTTACGCAAGCGTGACCACATGATCTTGTAAGTTCATTTCATTGGCTAGATAAAACTTTGTCATCTCTGAACTACAAACGAACTGAACGAACCTCAATTGAACTTAGAACCTCGTCAACAAAAGTTTATGAATAACAGCGTGCTATCCACACCTTTCCACGTTGCCTACCTCAACTGAACTTCAACCTGACTTTATTAATCCAGCTTTTTCTCATCGCTTCTCAATAGGAATCGCCAATCGAAACTCATTTCGCCTGTTTTTGCATTTTATTGGTGATTAAGGTACATGTCTCGGATCAAGCGAAGTGAAATTTGACGTGGTTGATGCAATTGCAGCCGACTTTGATGGTCTTCTCGTGGGTGACGAGGCACTGGGAGTCCACCAGCTGCTTGCCGAAGACGAGCCTCTTCTCCAACGTGTGACACTTCGTCCCGCTGACGAAGCACACGTCCTGCGAACAGACGAAAACGCGTTAAACGCTCCCACCGCCGAGGGCCCTTGTCAAGGAAAACACGTCGTGCTAACAAACTTGAGACATTTATTCGATTTCGGTTCTACATTATTTATTATTATTGCGTTCTACGGGCGCTACTTGCTCGGCAAAGACGGGACGCATTTGCAGCCAGCCTTAACGATCTTTCTTTGCAGCGACCAACAGTTCGCGCCGTTTTTGCTTTTCATGTAGTAATGGTACTTTTCCACGGAAACGCATTTCGCGTTGTGCACAGAGCAAACGTCCTGAAAATTAAAATCTCGTCACAAGGGCCCTGCCGTGGAGAATTCCTCAAATTTAAAAAAGTTATCAGTTGCCACCAAATAAGCCATTCCTTGTGAAAGACCGTATTTTCCGAATGAGGCAAAATGGCTTTTACCGTTTAACACAAAGAGCTTATTTGGCATTGAATGACATATTTAAAATGTACGAAATTGAAGGGTGGTTTTTTGAGATACTCAATTAAAAAAAATATTCTTTTCATTTGTTCCCAAAAATAGCCATTGTCGATAAAAGGTCAAACTGGGCAAAGTGACATATTGTCGTTTAGCAGAAAGATGGCTCATTTAGTCTTCAATAATATCCAAAATTCAAGAGTGTCCTTTTTGAGATGATTTTTTCCATATATCTTAAGAAGTTCCCATGCAATTTCAATTTTGAAAAATCCAGGTGGAACCTTTGAATTCTCGACATTCTGAAAAAATACTTCGATATGATGATTTTAGCGAAAATGACGTTCGTTTAAAGAAGGCTTAAAATTCCAAATAACGCTGTCAAAAGCTCAATTTTGATATGGCACCACAGGAGTCCAAAAACTTATAAAACTCCAAAAGTAGTATAATATATCCTAACGTATCAAAAAAATAAAAGCAATTGACTTTAATTTTCGTTGAATCCATATGGATTGTGGCAGCTCCTAAAGATTGACGGATTCACTGTTACTTACGAAGTTATGGTGATCTCTGCTGTCGTTGTAAGGGACGCATTCGTATTCATTGTAACTCTTCGGGTGGAACTCGTACCCTTCCTCGTGATGTTGCTTCTGGATCTTCACCACTTTACAAAGAGTTTGCGCTTTCTAACGAAATAAAATACCTTTGAGTAAACCAAACTACCTTAAGTACAGATCAACAGTTAAATTCCGTTCCTAACCAAACTAAATATCCCTCATCCATTGTCTCTAATCGTAACGCATAACTTACCTTTTTCCTGAGATCGAAGACGTCCGTCTCTTGGTACACCTCGTCCTGCAGGCTTGAAATGTCCGTATTTTCGTCGTCTGGATACTGGATGGAGCTGTCGTCGTCGACGTCGTTCCCCGTCAAATAGTCCTGGTAGTCGCTTCTGGAGGCGGCATTGGAACCGTAGGAGACGACCAGAACCAAGAAGATAACCTAGAAAACATCAGAAGAGTTCGAGATGATCTGATGACTCAGTAGAATGGTAATTCTACCTCTGAACAACCAGAACCAAGAACATTATCTAGAAACCATCAGAAGAGTTCGAAATCATCTGCCGATGATCTACTGACTCTGGAGAATGATAAATCTACACATATCCGACCAGAACCGAGAACATGACTTAGATAACATCAGAAGGTGTCAAAGGAGTTCTGGATGATCTGTAGATGATTTGCTGACTGTAGAATTATCATTCTACACATAAGTCTATGACATAATAGACGACCAAAACCAAGAATATAACCTAGTAGAAGGTATCAGAAGAGTTTGGGATCATCTTATTCCTTTCTCATGATACAAGTAAACGTATAGCTCAGCCTGGGGCGTATAATGCAATTAATTTAATACTGTAGAGGACATATGCTATCACATTCTACACTTTTAAACTATGCTCCAGATCTTTCCACTGGGATGTTGTAGAGTATAACACAGCTCACTTTATAAAATTGGCCTAATGTTAACAATGTGAGGATTAGGTACACATTCCAGATATGTTTGAATTCTAGATATTAGCAAATTTTAGCTACTAACTAGTATCTTAGTATCCAGACCCTTCTACCAGAGAATACGAGAATAACCAATTTTAAATTTATAATAGGCTATCACCTAATAGCAGAATCCATATTTAATTTGAGATCTAATGGACTACATTAGACATGTCCTGTTATGGTTATATTCTAGCATATTGTATTTTATATTCTAGCAGATCTATGATACACAGTGTTGTTAAGTATTTAAATACATATATTTATAAATGTATTTTAAATACTTTTTATGTATTTAAATACATAAGCTTAATTTGTATTATTGTATTGTAAATACCTACATTTCTTCTGACATTTTAAATATAGTAGTTCAAATACATTTTTGGGCAATGTTAGGATCCATTAATTGCTCAATTATTCCTTAAATGCTCTTACATTTATTTTATTTTGTCACAGTAACCATAAATGCGCATTTTTATACATTTTTTGAGCATGTTTCCGGCTGTTCATTTATATTTACATTTTGGTTTATGTACTTACATGCTTATTTTGAAGCTAATTGTTACAGTTATAATGATCCTACGACACTTTCAAAGGAGTTGCGATTATCTTAACGAAGGTGTACAATTCATAAAGATTTTAAAAAAAGTTGTGACATTGTAAAACAATTTTTACTTTCTCATATGAGGTACTCATATATGAGAGAGTATTGTAATCGGGTCGATTTTTCGAAATTGAGTTATTAGCATTTCTGAACGTTTTGAGGTCCCCTGAGTCCAAAAAACATGTTTTTGGAAAACCGTCTGTATGTATGTGTGTATGTGTGTATGTGTGTACTATTTGTTCAAACTGTGATGAGGTAAAATTCCAAGAAAACGTGTAGCTACCTTTGTCGGTATCCGACAATCGCGGGAGTATCAGCAGAGGTAGAAAGTCATTGACGGCGCGGTCGTAGCACTTACCATATTAGCTTTTACGTGCATTCGACATTGACAATAATGTCGAAATTTTTAAGGCACGCCTTTGTCGCGGTATATTGTTACAGTAGTTTCGATAAGAAGGGGTTTATTGGCTTAGCAAGTTCTTGGAATTCTAGCTCATCAGATATCGTACGCGCTGTATGTGTGTATGTGTGTCTGTGGTAGGATTTTCTCAAAAACCAAAAACCACAAACGGTCAAAACTTTGTATTTACACTTTGTACCATACCAGGACGTCAGAATAAGCTTTTCATTAAAATCGGCCAGGATAAAAGGATTGTTTACTCTTGTCATTTTTCGGTTTTTTGAATTTTTCTCGAAATTCGCTCCAAGAATTTTTTTTAAACTTTGAATATTTATTGTACGATTAAATACCTATAAAAAAGTTTCTTAATGATTTTGGCTAAATCTTCTGTGAAGGGCACTTTATACTTGTCAATTTTCGGTTTTTTCAATTTTTTTCGTAATCCACTCCACGAATTTTTTTTAAACCTTGAATATTTATTCTACTATTGAATACGTATAAAAAAGCTTTCTAACGTTTTTGGCTAAATCTTCTGTGAAGGATACTTTATACTTGTCGATTTTGGGTTTTTTGTATTATTCTCGGAATTCGTTCCAAGAATTCTTTTTAAACTTTGAAAATTTATTGTGCAATTAAATATGTATAAAACGGTTTGTAACGTGTTTGGCTAAATCATCTGTGAAGAGCACTTTATACTTGAGGTTTTTCGGTTTTTGAATTTTTCTCAAAATTTGCTACAAGAATTTATTTTCAATTTACAATATATATTCTACCATTGAAGTAGTATAAAATAAACTTTTTTTTTTGCTTAAATTAACCGTATCTATTGCCCGTTCGGATTTGGCAAACGCATATTGAAACACCCTATATATGAGAAAGTACTCTGATGAACACATCACGATTTTTTTTGCTTAAATTAACCGTATCTATTTCCCGTTTGGATTTGCCAAACGCATATTGAAACACCCTATATATGAGAAAGTACTCTGATGAACACATCACGATTTTTAAGGTAGTACTAAGTAGCTTGTCGACATTTTTAAAGAAGTCGCAGTTATCTTAGACTTAAGCTGTTGTTTCAAAAGAAGTTAAGGAGCTTCTAAAGAACTTATGACAACTCTAATGCAACACAAATAACTTGAACTGCCATATATGAAGTTGGAAAAGTAAGTAATGAAGTTTTTTAATTAGCTACTTCGTTAGATCAAGTTAAAAAGTAAAGTGTCTAATGTGTCGACATCTTTGCCTTGGGATTATTTTTTAGAAGTTTGAAACTTACATTAGCCTGTTGTGTTTTGAAGTATCACTTGAATTTCTAAAGACTTGTTTACAAAGTAGTTGGTAAATTTCGGAAAATTGCAAAAATTTTACGATTTCATGAAGCAAAGAAAATAATTTCTAACACTTTTTGAGATTGTTTTAAGTGTTAAAACCATAAACTTAGGTTTAGTGTATAAAAGTCAGCCTATTGAGGCTTTTCGATACAGATAACTTAGATATTTGAAAATAATTGAAAACTTCGGGCAATAAAACAAAGATTTTAGAACTTCATTAGAAAGTTTCCTTTAGAAATTAGATTCCATTTTCTTAAATTGATTTAGAAATTTCAAAAACTGAATAATTTCAACAATTTCACGAAGAAAATAATGGGAATTCTAAGCTTCCTGGGGTTATGCTTAACATTGCTGCAATTAAGAATAATTTACAACTTTAAATACTGTTTAAATACAAAAACGAAATACTTGTATTTGTATTTAAATACATTGTCCAGAGAAGTATTTAAAATACAAGTAAATACATTTTGGGAAAAGTATTTGCGTTTGTATTTAAATACATTTTGAAAAGTATTTTTAAGAACACTGATGATACATACTATACTTCTAGGCACCATTTGAGCTTTTTATAGATTGTAGTAGGTACTTACCCTCCTGTCAAAACTAGCTTAAGACACATATAAATTCTACACTTCAACATATCGTAGCTAATATTTACTGTAATAATTTTCAAGTAATAAAAAAGGAACGCAATTACCGAATTATCGTTGATCATATTGCAGTCCCTCAATAAACGATTTTGAATATTGTTTGATTATTGTTTAATGAACACTGAATTCAGGATCAGCATATTGTTTCGTTCAGTCTTCAAGGGTCATGTAATAATGGTCCAATTATGACGATTATTGATTAATTTAGTGTTCATGATCAGCATATTGTTCAGTTCAGTCTTCATGGCTCATCTAGTAATGATCCGATTTTAATGAATTTCTTACATGAAGTATATGTGCATTTTATAGCATGGTAAGTTATGAATCTTATTTCTTTCTTATGATCAGTGTTGTTAAAAATGTATTTAAATATAAACGCAAATACTTTTCCCAAAATGTATTTACTTGTATTTTAAATAGGTACTTCTCTGGACAATGTATTTAAATACAAATACAAGTATTTCGTTTTTGTATTTAAACAGTATTTAAAGTTGTAAATTATTCTTATTGCAGCAATGTTAAGCATAACCCCAGGAAGCTTAGAATTCCCATTATTTTCTTCGTGAAATTGTTGAAATTATTCAATTTTTGACATTTCTAAATCAATTTAAGAAAATGGAATCTAATTTCTAATGGAAACTTTCTAATGAAGTTCTAAAATCTTTGTTTTATTGCCCGAAGTTGTGAAGTTTTCAATTATTTTCAAAATATCTAAGTTATTTGTATCGAAAAGCCTCAAATATATAGGCTGACTTTTATACACTAAACCTAAGTTTATGGTTTTAACACTTAAAACAATCTCAAAAAGTGTTAGAAATTATTTTCTTTGCTTCATGAAATCGTAAAATTTTTGCAATTTTCCGAAATTTACCAACTACTTTGTAAACAAGTCTTTAGAAATTCAAGTGATAGGTACTTCAAAACACAACAGGCTAATGTAAGTTTCAAACTTCTAAAAAATAATCCCAAGGCAAAGATGTCGACACATTAGACACTTTACTTTTTAACTTGATCTAACGAAGTAGCTAATTAAAAAACTTCATTAGTTACTTTTCCAACTTCATATATGGCAGTTCAAGTTATTTGTGTTGCATTAGAGTTGTCATAAGTTCTTTAAAAGCTCCTTAACTTCTTTTGAAACAACAGCTTAAGTTTAAGATAACTGCGACTTCTTTAAAAATGTCGACAAGCTACTTAGTACTTTAAAAATTGTTTTACAATGTCACAACTTTTTTAAAAACTTTATGAACTGTACACCTTCGTTAAGATAATCGCAACTCCTTTAAAAGTGTCGTAGGATCATTATAACTGTAACAATTAACTTCAAAATAAGCATGTAAGTACATAAACCACAATGTAAATACAAATGAACAGCCGGAAATATGCTCAAAAAATGTATAAAAATGCGCATTTACAGTTACTGTAACAAAATAAAATAAGTGTAAGAGCATTTAAGGAATAATTTAGCAATTAATGGATCTTAACATTGCCCAAAAATGTATTTGAAATACTGTATTTAAAATGTCAGAAGAAATGTATTTTAAATACACAGTAAATACAAATTAAGCTTATGTATTTAAATACATAAAAAGTATTTAAAATACATTTCTAAATACATGTATTTAAATACTTAACAACACTGCTTATGATGTTAGTTAAATTATGTCTCCCTCCGGGGCAAATAATGTAATTAATTTAATATTGAAAGACTCGATAATTAATTGTTATTTTATTCAGATATAAACTGAGATTTCTAGATTTCCAATCACAAAATCATTTTTAATCGCTCGAAACTCCCTTCTCTTCACTTAATTACATTGTCAAATCTGATGTTTCAGAGCGATCCACGCCACGCCGTAAAACTACGCATCCTACACGTATAGAAACGAGAGGTACCTACATACTCGCCGGCCACTAATTGACTTTAATGGACAAATTAGTGCCCCCCCGAACGTCGCTATCATTTTATTCCTGATATCTGCGGACTGCGTGCGTTACAAGACGAACGTCACGTCACGGATATTTTACACGATTTTCGATTTTCACTTGGCGTTGGTTTTCCTTTTGGATTTTCCACGGGGATGGAGTTGCGGCCGAGTTTTCCGGCCGGCGAGTGAAAAGCTGTGAGATAAGGGATGCTCGCCCCCAAGGAGATGAAGAACGGCGGGGCGGAGATCGAGAAAGGGTGAGCCGAAATTTGTTTGGAGATTTTTCGTGTTTGGAAATTGTAAAAATGTCGTTCTGTTTACTAGGCAGAGAAAATTAAATACGACATGTCTAAATCATGTTTAAGTGATTATATTAAGTTAGTTAAGTGACACGTTTTATCGTCTTTCGAGGCGTAATTTTTAAATTGGGATTAAAGTTTTAAATTCAATCACTTTCGTATTTAACAAGAGTTAAATCTGTTTGTCAAATTTTTTTATAACCATCCAAACCGCATTAGAGACCTGAACTTATTTACTTTCTCATATGTGGTACTCATATATCATATATTGATCGATTTTTCGAATTTGAGTTATTAACATTTTTGAGGTTCAAAAAATGTGTTAAGTTTTTCTCGGAAATTAAAACTGAAAAACAGTTCAAACTTTGAATTCATACTTTCTTTACACATGGACCTCCCAATAAGCTTTTCATTAAAATCGGCCTGGGATGAAGGGGTAGTTTACTTTTACCATTTTTCGGTTTTTGGAAGTTTTGACAAAATTTGCTCGAAATAATTTTTTTTAAACTTTTTATAAGTATTGCACTATCGAAAGTATGTACTAAAGTTTAATAACATTTTTGGCTAAATCTTCTCTAACAGGTACTTTACTGTTGTCATTTTTCGGTTTGAGGCTAATATTTACTCAAAGTGCACTCCAACCTTTTTTTTCTAAACTTTAAGTATTTATCCTACTATCGAATGTATGTAATAAAGTTTAATATCATGTTTTCTAAATCCTCTTTAAAAGACACTTTACTCTTGTTATTTTTCGGTTTTTGAAATTTTTCTCAAAATCCACTACAATATGTTTTTCCTAAACTTTGTGTATTAATTCAACTATCGAATGTGTATAATAAAGTTTACTAACTTTTTCGGCTAAATCTTCACTAAAATTCACTCTACTCTTGTCATTATTTGGTTTCTTGGCATTTTCTCAAAATTCACTCCAATATGTTTTTCCTAAACTTTGTGTATTAATTCCACTATCGAATGTGTATAATAAAGTTTAATAACATTTTTTGCTAAAAGGCACTCTACTCTTGTCATTATTTGGTTTATTGACATTTTCTCAAAATTCACTACAGTATGTTTTTCCTAAACTTTGTGTATTAATTCCACTATCGAATGTGTATAATAAAGTTTACTAACTTTTTCGGCTAAATCTTCACTAAAAGTCACTCTACTCTTGTCATTATTTGGTTTCTTGGCATTTTCTCAAAATTCACTCCAATATGTTTTTCCTAAACTTTGTGTATTAATTCCACTATCGAATGTGTATAATAAAGTTTAATAACATTTTTTGCTAAAAGGCACTCTACTCTTGTCATTATTTGGTTTATTGACATTTTCTCAAAATTCACTACAGTATGTTTTTCCTAAACTTTGTGTATTAATTCCACTATCGAATGTGTATAATAAAGTTTACTAACTTTTTCGGCTAAATCTTCACTAAAAGTCACTCTACTCTTGTCATTATTTGGTTTCTTGGCATTTTCTCAAAATTCACTCCAATATGTTTTTCCTAAAGTTTGTGTATTAATTCCACTATCGAATGTGTATAATAAAGTTTAATAACATTTTTTGCTAAAAGGCACTCTACTCTTGTCATTGTTTGGTTTATTGACATTTTCTCAAAATTCACTACAGTATGTTTTTCCTAAACTTTGTGTATTAATTCCACTATCGAATGTGTATAATAAAGTTTACTAACTTTTTCGGCTAAATCTTCACTAAAAGTCACTCTACTCTTGTCATTATTTGGTTTCTTGGCATTTTCTCAAAATTCACTCCAATATGTTTTTCCTAAACTTTGTGTATTAATTCCACTATCGAATGTGTATAATAAAGTTTAATAACATTTTTTGCTAAAAGGCACTCTACTCTTGTCATTGTTTGGTTTATTGACATTTTCTCAAAATTCACTACAGTATGTTTTTCCTAAACTTTGTGTATTAATTCCACTATCGAATGTGTATAATAAAGTTTACTAACTTTTTCGGCTAAATCTTCACTAAAAGTCACTCTACTCTTGTCATTATTTGGTTTCTTGGCATTTTCTCAAAATTCACTCCAATATGTTTTTCCTAAACTTTGTGTATTAATTCCACTATCGAATGTGTATAATAAAGTTTAATAACATTTTTTGCTAAAAGGCACTCTACTCTTGTCATTATTTGGTTTATTGACATTTTCTCAAAATTCACTACAGTATGTTTTTCCTAAACTTTGTGTATTAATTCCACTATCGAATGTGTATAATAAAGTTTACTAACTTTTTCGGCTAAATCTTCACTAAAAGTCACTCTACTCTTGTCATTATTTGGTTTCTTGGCATTTTCTCAAAATTCACTCCAATATGTTTTTCCTAAACTTTGTGTATTAATTCCACTATCGAATGTGTATAATAAAGTTTAATAACATTTTTTGCTAAAAGGCACTCTACTCTTGTCATTATTTGGTTTATTGACATTTTCTCAAAATTCACTACAGTATGTTTTTCCTAAACTTTGTGTATTAATTCCACTATCGAATGTGTATAATAAAGTTTACTAACTTTTTCGGCTAAATCTTCACTAAAAGTCACTCTACTCTTGTCATTATTTGGTTTCTTGGCATTTTCTCAAAATTCACTCCAATATGTTTTTCCTAAACTTTGTGTATTAATTCCACTATCGAATGTGTATAATAAAGTTTAATAACATTTTTTGCTAAAAGGCACTCTACTCTTGTCATTGTTTGGTTTATTGACATTTTCTCAAAATTCACTACAGTATGTTTTTCCTAAACTTTGTGTATTAATTCCACTATCGAATGTGTATAATAAAGTTTACTAACTTTTTCGGCTAAATCTTCACTAAAAGTCACTCTACTCTTGTCATTATTTGGTTTCTTGGCATTTTCTCAAAATTCACTCCAATATGTTTTTCCTAAACTTTGTGTATTAATTCCACTATCGAATGTGTATAATAAAGTTTAATAACATTTTTTGCTAAAAGGCACTCTACTCTTGTCATTGTTTGGTTTATTGACATTTTCTCAAAATTCACTACAGTATGTTTTTCCTAAACTTTGTGTATTAATTCCACTATCGAATGTGTATAATAAAGTTTACTAACTTTTTCGGCTAAATCTTCACTAAAAGTCACTCTACTCTTGTCATTATTTGGTTTCTTGGCATTTTCTCAAAATTCACTCCAATATGTTTTTCCTAAACTTTGTGTATTAATTCCACTATCGAATGTGTATAATAAAGTTTAATAACATTTTTTGCTAAAAGGCACTCTACTCTTGTCATTGTTTGGTTTATTGACATTTTCTCAAAATTCACTACAGTATGTTTTTCCTAAACTTTGTGTATTAATTCCACTATCGAATGTGTATAATAAAGTTTACTAACTTTTTCGGCTAAATCTTCACTAAAAGTCACTCTACTCTTGTCATTATTTGGTTTCTTGGCATTTTCTCAAAATTCACTCCAATATGTTTTTCCTAAACTTTGTGTATTAATTCCACTATCGAATGTGTATAATAAAGTTTAATAACATTTTTTGCTAAAAGGCACTCTACTCTTGTCATTATTTGGTTTATTGACATTTTCTCAAAATTCACTACAGTATGTTTTTCCTAAACTTTGTGTATTAATTCCACTATCGAATGTGTATAATAAAGTTTACTAACTTTTTCGGCTAAATCTTCACTAAAAGTCACTCTACTCTTGTCATTATTTGGTTTCTTGGCATTTTCTCAAAATTCACTCCAATATGTTTTTCCTAAACTTTGTGTATTAATTCCACTATCGAATGTGTATAATAAAGTTTAATAACATTTTTTGCTAAAAGGCACTCTACTCTTGTCATTATTTGGTTTATTGACATTTTCTCAAAATTCACTACAGTATGTTTTTCCTAAACTTTGTGTATTAATTCCACTATCGAATGTGTATAATAAAGTTTACTAACTTTTTCGGCTAAATCTTCACTAAAAGTCACTCTACTCTTGTCATTATTTGGTTTCTTGGCATTTTCTCAAAATTCACTCCAATATGTTTTTCCTAAACTTTGTGTATTAATTCCACTATCGAATGTGTATAATAAAGTTTAATAACATTTTTTGCTAAAAGGCACTCTACTCTTGTCATTATTTGGTTTATTGACATTTTCTCAAAATTCACTACAGTATGTTTTTCCTAAACTTTGTGTATTAATTCCACTATCGAATGTGTATAATAAAGTTTACTAACTTTTTCGGCTAAATCTTCACTAAAAGTCACTCTACTCTTGTCATTATTTGGTTTCTTGGCATTTTCTCAAAATTCACTCCAATATGTTTTTCCTAAACTTTGTGTATTAATTCCACTATCGAATGTGTATAATAAAGTTTAATAACATTTTTTGCTAAAAGGCACTCTACTCTTGTCATTATTTGGTTTATTGACATTTTCTCAAAATTCACTACAGTATGTTTCTCCTAAACTTTGTGTATTAATTCCACTATCGAATGTGTATAATAAAGTTTACTAACTTTTTCGGCTAAATCTTCACTAAAAGTCACTCTACTCTTGTCATTATTTGGTTTCTTGGCATTTTCTCAAAATTCACTCCAATATGTTTTTCCTAAACTTTGTGTATTAATTCCACTATCGAATGTGTATAATAAAGTTTAATAACATTTTTTGCTAAAAGGCACTCTACTCTTGTCATTATTTGGTTTATTGACATTTTCTCAAAATTCACTACAGTATGTTTCTCCTAAACTTTGTGTATTAATTCCACTATCGAATGTGTATAATAAAGTTTACTAACTTTTTCGGCTAAATCTTCACTAAAAGTCACTCTACTCTTGTCATTATTTGGTTTCTTGGCATTTTCTCAAAATTCACTCCAATATGTTTTTCCTAAACTTTGTGTATTAATTCCACTATCGAATGTGTATAATAAAGTTTAATAACATTTTTTGCTAAAAGGCACTCTACTCTTGTCATTATTTGGTTTATTGACATTTTCTCAAAATTCACTACAGTATGTTTCTCCTAAACTTTGTGTATTAATTCCACTATCGAATGTGTATAATAAAGTTTACTAACTTTTTCGGCTAAATCTTCACTAAAAGTCACTCTACTCTTGTCATTATTTGGTTTCTTGGCATTTTCTCAAAATTCACTACAATATGTTTTTCCTAAACTTTGTGTATTAATTCCACTATCGAATGTGTATAATAAAGTTTAATGACATTTTTGGCTAAATCTTCACTAAAAGGCACTCTACTCTTGTCATTATTTGGTTTTTTGACATTTTCTCAAAATTCACTACAATATGTGTTTCTTAAACTTTGTGTATTAATTGCACTATCGAATGTGTATAATAAAGATTAATAACATTTTTGGCTAAATCTTCACTAAAAGGCACTCTACTCTTGTCAATATATGGTTTTTTGACATTTTCTCAAAATTCACTATAATATGTTTTTCCTAAACTTAGTGTATTAATTGCACTATCGAATATGTATAATAAAGTTTAATAACATTTTTGGCTAAATCTTAACTAAAAGGCACTCAACTCTTGTCATTATTTGGTTTTTTGAGATTTTCTCAAAATACACTCCAATATGTTTTCTAAATTTTGAATAATTAATCTATTACAAATCGCCGATAATAAAGTTAAATAACATTTTTGGCTTAATCACTTTTGAAAGGCACTTTACTCTTGTCATCTTTCAGTTTTTGGGAATTAAATCCACTCCAATATATTTTACATATTATGCCATCTATACTGAATCAACCGCTAGAATACAGTACAGTTGGAAATTGAGTGTTAGTGTCCAAGATTTCCAGAGAATTAGTTCTCCAAGAAACCCTGCATTTTTCACAACAAGAAATTAGATAGGTATATATGGCGAAATTGTATTAAATAAAATTTATTGCATCACATTTGAATCCTCACCGATGCTTAGATAGAAGTGGATTATCATATTAGTATTACAGCGTCCGATACGCGAATTATCCCATTTAGCGAAATAGTAAACAATAACAAAATTAAATAATGACCCTTTTGACGCTCGAGCGCTCCATGAGTAATATGCTTTTGCTTTTGTTTGTTTATCAAGTAGTATATAACTGACGTCTGTATTTTAAATACAATTTACAAATTTCATAACAAACCGATCAATAAATCAATCGATACACTGATACAGAACAATTTCTCCAAGCTTGAAAATATTATGGACATTTGGATCCTTAGTAAAAGCTCCAGAGACACTTGTTTAGTACTTTTTTATCAATTTTGTCAATATAAACACCCCCAAGGCGCGATTTTCAAGGTTTTGGAGGGTGGAAATGTTCCGAGACAAGTTACGATTTCCTAATTTTCTTTCTAAAAATCGGTGGTTTTCACCCCCATAAAACAAACAGCGCATATTGTGCATATATATATATATATATATATATATATATATATATACATTGATATATGTTATACATATGGTTATACAGTGATAAATTGAAATTCATAACGTTCAACCAACTTGCGATTAAATGAAAGGTAACTTGAATAATTGAATAAAAATTAATATTAGGAAGTATATATAGTGTAACTTCCCCAAACAATAAGAGCAGTGTTGTTAAAAATACTTTTAAAAATGTATTTAAATACAAACGCAAATACTTTTTACAAAATGTATTTACTTGTATTTTAAATACTTCTCTGGACAATGTATTTAAATACAAATAACAAGTACCTATGTCGTTTTTGTATATAAACAGTATTTAAAGTTGTAAATTATTCTTAATTGCAGCAATGTTAAGCATAACCCCAGGAAGCTTAGAATTCCTATTATTCTTCGTGAAATTGTTGTAATTATTCAATTTTTAAAATTTCTAAATCAGTTTAAGAAAATGGAACCTAATTTCTAATGGAAACTTTCTAATAAAGTTCTAAAATCTTTGTTTTATTGCCCGAAGTTGTGAAGTTTTCAATTATTTTCAAAATATCTAAGTTATTTGTATCGAAAAGCCTCAAATATATAGGCTGACTTTTATACACTAAACCTAAGTTTATGGTTTTAACACTTAAAACAATCTCAAAAAGTGTTAGAAATTATTTTCTTTGCTTCATGAAATCGTAAAATTTTTGCAATTTTCCGAAATTTACCAACTACTTTGTTAACAAGTGTTTAGAAATTAAAGTGATACTTCAAAACACAACAGGCTAATGTAAGTTTCAAACTCCTTAAAAATAATCCCAAGGCAAAGATATCGACACATTAGACACTTTACTTTTTAACTTGATCTAACGAAGTAGCTAATTAAAAAACTTAATTAGTTACTGTTCCAACTTCATATATGGCAGTTCAAGTTATTTCTATTGCATTAAAGTTGTCATAAGTTCTTTAGAAGCTTCTTAACTTCTTTTGAAACAACAGCTTAAGTTTAATATAACTGCGACTTCTTTAAAAATGTCGACAAGCTACTTAGTACCTTAAAAATTGTTTTACAATGTCACAACTTTTTTTAAAATCTTTATGAATTGTACACTTTCGTTAAGATAATCGCAACTCCTTTAAAAGTGTCGTAGGATCATTATAACTGTAACAATTAGCTTCAAAATAAGCATGTAAGTACATAAACCAAAATGTAAATACAAATGAACAGCAGGAAATATGCAAAAAAAATGTATAATAATGCGCATTTGTAGTTACTTGTGACAAAATAAAATAAATGTAAGAGCATTAAAGGAATAATTTAGCAATTAATGAATCTTAACATTGCCCAAAAATGTATTTGAACTACTGTATTTAAAATGTCAGAAGAAATGTATTTTAAATACACAGTAAATACAAATTAAGCTTATGTATTTAACTACGTATTTAAATACATAAAAAGTATTTAAACAACACTGAATAACAGTAATATTTGGTACTAAGTTACGAGTTGTACCTACTTTATATTGAAGTTATGTGCCGAATGAAACGAAAGTTAGTAATTAGTATCTATAAAATCTTGGAGCAATAAATTTCATTCTAGATGTACTACATAAAATCGCGGATTTTACGCGTATACAAGGCCTCCACTTGACCGGTTTAATTTTTTCCCTCACGTCAATATAGTGTGTAACTTATAGAGTACTAATTTTTCATAACACTTAATTAACAAGGCGAAACCTTCGCCGATTCCGCTTTTCAGAAAAATGCCACAACGTCCTCATTATGTGCTCAAGTAGGAAGACATATAGTCCATTCGCTTTTCGTTTAGATAGTTAGATAACTATAGTCCATTCCATCTTTTGTCGGGTAAATCGATAAGGTAATTTCTGTTTTTGGTTGGAAATTTGTGCGACGTTGCCGATTCTATAAACAGCCACGAGGTTCCCACCACAAAGCGAACTACCTATTTCAAATCCAATTAATTAAGTCGAGTTAATTGGATTAATCAAGCCACTATGGCAGATCCCGGATCGAAAACGCACCTTAACTCTCACAGTTACGACTAATTTTTCTTTACGGACTATACACGTCCTTATCTTGAGCTGTCCGGTTGATTTAATATTATGACAAGCGAATTGACGTTCTAAATATATCAACAAGAGAGATATTTAATAACAAATTGCTATAAATAGAGAGCGTAATGGTTGTCTTGTGTGGCACCTAAACCGTGTTTAAAGGTCAAATTCATTGGAAACCTTGCGCTTTAGATCCGATGAATTGTAAGGTGTCGCGAGGAATCGTGAATTTTATTCATGTCGTAACGAGATTAATTGAGGCGAATTTGAGACGATCGATCGATGAGAAATAGAAGAATTTGAAGAGCTGAAGTGTCATTAGACGCTCTACCAGTGATTGGTGGTTCAATTGTTTTATCTTCTTAAAACATATCTTCATCATCATCATATTTTCAAAAAAATCGTGATGTGTCCATCAGAGTACTATCTCATATATAGGGTGTTTCAATAGGCATTTGCCAAATCCAAACCGGAAATAGATACGGTTAATTTAAGCAACAAACCGAAAAACGGACAAGTACCTATAAAGTACTCCTCACAGTAGATTTAGCCAAAAACGTTACAAAACTTTTTTATATATTATATCTAATGTAGAATAGGTACCCAAAATTTTATAAAAATTCTTGGAGCAAATTTCGGGAAAAATTCAAAAAATGGAAGAATGATACAAAGTGCCTTTCACAGAAGATTTTGCAAAAAACGATAGAAAAGTTTATTTTATACTAATTCAATGGTAGAATATATATTCTAAATTTAAAATAAATTCTTGTAGCAAATTTTGAGAAAAATTCAAAAACCGATAACCACAAGTAAAAGTGCTCTTCACAGAATATTTAGCCGAAAACGTTACAAACCTTTTTATACATATTTAATTGCACAATAAATTTTCAAAGTTTAAAAAGAATTCTTGTAACGAATTCCGAGAATAATACAAAAAACCAAAAATCGACAAGTATAAAGTATCTTTCACAGAAGATTTAGCCAAAAACGTTAGAAAACTTTTTTATACATATTCAATAGTAGAATAAATATTCAAAGTTTAAAAAAAATTCGTGGAGTGGATTTCGAAAAAAATTGAAAAAATCGAAAATTGACAAGTATAAAGTGCCCTTCACAGAAGATTTAGCCAAAATCGTTAGAAAACTTTTTTTATACCTATTTAATCGTACAATATTCAAAGTTTCAAAAAAATTCTTGGAGCGAATATCGAGAAAAATACAAAAAACCGAAAAATGACAAGAGTAAACTACCCTTTTATCCTTGCCGATTTTAATGAAAAACTTATTTTCACGTCCTGGTATGGTACAAAGTCGAAATACAACATACATACAGACAGTTTTCCAAAAACATGTTTTTTGGACTCGGGGGACCTCAAAACGTTCAGAAATGCTAATAACTCAATTTCGAAAAATCGACCCAATTACAATACTCTCTCATATATGAGTACCTCATACGAGAAAGTGATATGATGTAAAATGCAAGTTGCCATGAAAACTTCCAAGTAAATTTCCATTTCCAAGCAGTATAAACAACTATCCCTTTGTCCCAGCAGATTTTAATGAAGAGCTTATTGGAAAGTCCTAGTGAAGGACAAAGTCTAATTTCAAAGTTAGAACTATATTGTTCTCCCAAAGGAGAAACGTATCGCGGACATTTTTCTTAAAAAACATAAGTATTGTAATAGGGTCGGTTTTTCGACCCCTGAGTCTAAAAAATAAGTTTTTAAAAAAATATTTGCCTACATGTGGCAGGTTTTTCTCCAAAATTAACACCACAAACATTTCCAATTTTATTAAACAAGAACCTCCCAATAAGCTTTTCATTAACATCGGCCCTGAAAATTTGGTAAAACGACTTTTCATAAAATCTAAATATTTATTCCACTGTAGAGTAGGTATGTAGGTATAATAAAATTTAATAACAACTATCTCTACATCTTTTCCAAGGGGCACTTTATGCTTGTCATTTTTCGGTTTTTCGGGATTTTCTCAGAATTCTCCCCAAGAACTGTTTTCCAATTTGGAATACTTCTTCTAGTATTTAAGTTAGATAAAATTTTTGACTAAATCGTTTTTGAATGGCACTTTATATATAGTTCATTTTCCGGTTTTTCGAAATTTTCTCAAAATCCGCTTGAAGAATTATTTTTAAACATTCAACTTTTATTCCACTCATATGGGCATATTTTAGCCCAAACAACAAATTCTCAAAGTTTCAGCAAAATTTCAGCTCCCCCATGTGTAAAAGTGTGTAATTAGTTACTCAAAGAACGACTGACATAAACAATAATAATAGAAAGAAGACAACAAGGCCAAACCAAGAAATAAATTTCACTATTAGCCATTATATTTGTCTTAGTACTCCCAGAGCAGATCCTGACTGTTCCAGAACAGTTCCCAGAGCTAAGACAAACTCCATCTCCCAAAAGATCCACAATCCCCATGCAGATCTAAGTAGCTTAAGTAGAGTATCTTCTATTTAAGCTTAAGTCTTTAAGTGTCTACTTAAAGTAGCTTCTTATAACCTATATACCTCCCCATTTAAATCTTACTGAGTCAGGTGCCGCACATATTTGTGAACCATTTTTACTGAACAACTAAAACTAAAATCATGATTTACTTTTTCCAGTAACGGCCGGAAAAGGCGACCAGGCGTTTGCAAAATGAACCCGGCCGGTTACGACGGAATAATCTTCCAAAACAACAGTTTCCTAAGCAATCTAACCATCGGGAAAAGGTGAGAAATCGACGAGGTAACGTTCACAAAAGAGTAACGAATGCAACTTACCCTGCACAAAGTCATCGCGAACCTCCGAACGAGGGACGACGCTCTAGTTAATTGTCCACACCTGAACCGATATGTGTTTTATATTAATTTCATTACGCGTTATCTATAATTTGTTTTGTTTTCTTGTTGACACGTAATCCACTATATTGGAACATTTTCTTGTCAGAAGGGTGTGTTTCGACGCCAGGGCCGTAACGCAATAACTGGAAGTTAACTGAATAACGTTAACTGAAGTAAGAACATTGCAAAGTTGTTATTCCGAGCAATTTATGTGACCTTCATTACTACCATTTGATATCAGTACGTATTGTTTGCTAGTAGTACAACTAACGTGGTACTGGCCCATTTTTCGAACATAACCTCAAACCCAAGTATCTTAAATAGACTTTTCTGTAAGTCAAGCGAAAGTCCGATCTACGAACAAGTTTCCAAACCGATTTAAACAATCTTAAACAGCTCCAGAATAACTTAAAGTAGCGAAACTCCCAAACAGAGAAGGTATAGGAATAGTAGTTTAAAGTAGAAGTTGCAGAAGACGTCATATTCCAAGCCTGAGTCCGAGATTCTAAAACGAGCCGCTTGCGGCGAGTTTTAGTTGCGGCGAGTTTTAGAACGAACGAGGGCTTGGAATGTCTTCCGCAACGAGTATACTTTACATTTTCTATGTTCTGGCTTCCATTTCATTTTTATTCATGTTTAAATAATTGAAAATTTCTTATCTGGGGAATTTTTTTATCTTGACATTTAAGTTGGTATTACTGCCGTTTCCTAGACATCTGTCAATTTTCACACCATTTTCCATTTTTCACACAGACAGCATATTAGGGAATATCTTGTTACCAACCCCCCCAAAAAAAGTACCAAAAACAATGCTTTAATAAGCCTCATTAAAGCACTGTTTTCGGCCATTTTAGTGCTAGAATAGCTGTCATTTTAGTGCCAGATCATAGAAAGAATATTTCAGTTTTCCTATAGACAATTTCAAGTCCTTTAAAAGCCTCAGCTGTCAAGTATCATTGCTTTCACTAAATACTGTAACGTTTATTTTATAATTTATTTACATTAATTGAACACTAATTTATTTAACACACTAAACTACTTGTACACTAGACTAGACACTACATAATTTATTTGTACTGCTCCGCTTTCGGATCGTATGTCGCGTTCACTTCTGCTTCTCTAGTTCTAACTAACTCCCTCGATCACAAACCCCCTTATATATACATCCCCAACCCTGATCGAGAACATTCCAGTACATTCTAGAAGCCTACGCAGCAAATGTTCATCCACCTGTTTTGTACGCGTCGTAGTTATTCTTTTGAAGGAGTAAACATGTGTCGCTTTGTTTACTTCTCGCATTACACTGCCCCCGCCTTAGAGACGTTTCGTCTCGGAACGTATCCCTGGTAGGCCCATGCAGGAACCTGCAGTTAGTCCCCCGCTTACAGCGAGACGTGGCGTCAAAATAACACGGGACCGTCTTCCCGAGTCGACATGGTGCAGGCCCAAAACAGCAGACTAAAACTTCCACTCCGGTATTCTTGAACACTACTTCCAGCATATTCCGGACAACCCTCCAGTCCAGCTGATCTCGTCCAGCACCTAACTTGGGGACAGCTAGCTTCCTGATGTCGAGCTCCAGCAGTCGGTCTCGTAGCCTATGCAAGGTTCGCCATACATCGTGATAACATGGTTTAAGGGACCCGATCTCCTTCGTAACCAGATAAAAGATGTGTCTTACGTTGTCACGTAGTTCCAGAACCTTGCCAATTTCCGGGAGTTGCGCTCTGAGTTGTTCCAAGCGCCCGTACTTCTTCTTGAAAACCGTGGCGATACCTCGTGACATTACCAGGTCGGCGGACACGCAATGGGCCAACGAGTATTCTTCAGGTACGCTGAACAAATCCTGTTGTTTTTCACAGGTTACCCCATACCGTGCTTTTCCGGTACCCCCGTAGGCGCTCATAAATTCTTCGAACGAAAGTTCGTTCTCCTGCGCCATCGTGTTTCTTACTCGGGGGACCTCCGCCTCATCGTGCGACCCCTCATAGGGTGCCAACCGATTAAAGTGCACCACTCTCGGCTTGCCGTTTGGTAGTTTGCTTACCCGGTAGACCACGTCATTGATTCGTTTCTTCACAATATAGGGACCTTCCCAATTGGTCTGTAACTTAGGGGACAAACCACGTTTCTTCTGTGGGTTGTACAGCCAAACTCGGTCTCCCATTTGGTAGCCACCCTCTTTAGCGTTGATGTCGTAACGCTCTTTGATGCGATCACTGGCGATATTTAGTTGGTATCGGACTTGATCGTGAATCTCGTTCATCCTTTGCCGCATCCTGGAGACGTAATCTTCCCCCGAAACGTCCTCGTCCGGTCTAGCGCCAAAGATTAGATCACAGGGCAGTTTAAGTTCTCGCCCGAACAGGACTTTGGCTGGAGTTTGTCCTGTCGACTCATGAACGGCCGAGCGGTAGGCCATCAGGAAGAACGGCACGTGTTCGTCCCAGTCTCGTTGATGTGACGAAACCATTTTCGCCAGATAGCGGTTGAGGGTGCGATTCATCCGTTCTACCATGCCGTCAGACTGAGGGTGAAGGGCCGTGGTTCTTGTTTTTCGTACCCCAAACTTCTCACATATCCTCCGGAATAGGCCACTCTCAAAGTTTCTTCCTTGATCCGAGTGTAATTCCATGGGTACTCCAAACCGGCAGATCAGCTCCTTCACGAGCACATCGGCCACTGTCTCTGCCTCCTGATTGGGGAGAGCGTACGCTTCTACCCACTTCGTAAAATAGTCCATTACGACCAGGATGTATTTATTCCCCTTTTCGGTCTCAGGGAAGGGTCCTGCTATATCAATAGCGATCCTTTCGAAGGGGCTCCCGACGTTATATTGTTTCATGGGAGCTTTCGGTCGTCTTTGTGGCCCATTACTTGCGAAACATGTAGTACATTTCTTGCACCAGTCCTTCACGTCGTCTGAACAATTGATCCAGTAGAATCGCTCTCGTACTTTCTGCAGGGTTTTCTTGATCCCTAAATGTCCACCAGACGACTCGTCGTGAAGGTGCCGCAAGACCTCCGGGATTTTACTGGAGGGAATTACCAACTGCCGTCTTTCCTCCGTTCCGTCTTGGCTCTCCAGTACGCGTTTTAGTAGTCCACCCTCAACCACTAACGAGTCCCACTGT
Organism: Cryptocephalus moraei; assembly: GCA_946251905.1. Lineage (NCBI taxonomy): Eukaryota > Metazoa > Arthropoda > Insecta > Coleoptera > Chrysomelidae > Cryptocephalus > Cryptocephalus moraei. The sequence goes on along the minus strand of OX276465.1, from coordinate 13,686,222 downwards.
GCCCAATAGCTCTTGAGTTTTGGCGAGCCAGGTGATACCTTTTGCCACTCAGGACGCTCTCCTCCCTCCTTCCAAACCAGGATTTCTTTGAGAACCGGGTCTTTTTCTTGCTCTTGTCGTAACGAGGATGGTGTCCATTCCTCGGCGACCACGGTGGTTCGGTAGACTTTCTCGGACTTTTCCTCAGCTCTATGACAATGAGGACATTCATCAGGGCATGGTCTTCTCGAGAGTGCGTCTGCGTTTCCATGACTCTGTCCTGGCCGATGTTCTATAACAAAGTCATACTCCTGGAGCCTCTCGATCCAGCGAGCGATTTGTCCTTCGGGATTCTTAAACTGGAGGAGCCATTTAAGAGCAGCATGATCGGTCCGGATCAAAAACCTCCTTCCACATAAATATTTATGGAAGTGCTCGATGGACTTGACGATGGCCAATAATTCACGTCGGGTGACGCAGTAATTTCTTTCTGGTTTGGAGAGTACCTTGCTGAAGTATCCAAGGACACGTTCTTGTCCCTCCTGACGCTGCGACAGAACACTTCCAATTCCCACATTGCTCGCGTCGGTGTCCAGGATGAACTGTCCTTCTGGCAGAGGAAAACTCAGCACTGGGGCACTGGTCAACTTCCTCTTCAGCTCGTCGAAGGCAGACTGGCATTCCTCATCCCAACAGAAGTTTCGTCCTTCTTCCGTGAGCCTTGTCAACGGCTTAGCGACGTCGGAGAACATCCGGACATATCGTCGGTAGTACGTGCAGAGGCCCAGAAAACTCCTCAACTGGTGTTTATCTACCGGTATTGGCCACTCCTTCACCGTACTTGTCTTGTCCGGATCAACGGCGACGCCCTCTCTGCTCACTACGTGCCCTAAGTACGAGACCTTCCTTCTGAAGAGTTGACATTTCTTCGGGTTCAGTTTCAGCCCCGCACCTCGCAGTCTCTGGAAGACGTCCTCTAAGTTTTTCAGATGTCCTTCGAAGGTCTTGCCCATCACGATGACATCGTCCAAATAGACTAGGCACGTTTTCCACGTCAGACCCATTAGCACGCTCTCCATCAGCCTCTCAAACGTCGCTGGGGCATTACAAAGTCCGAATGGCATGACTGTAAAATGCCACAGGCCGTTACCGAAGGTAAATGCCGTCTTTTCCTTATCGGCAGGGTCCATTTCGACTTGCCAATAGCCGCTTTTTAAATCCAAGGTCGAAAATATCGTGGATCCAGCAAGGGTATCGAGTGTGTCGTCGATACGTGGTAGCGGGTAGCTGTCCTTTTTGGTGACACTGTTCACCTGCCGGTAGTCTACACAGAATCGAGTAGTCCCATCCTTTTTCTTCACCAGTACTACCGGCGAGGCCCATGGACTGCTTGACGGCTCGATGACCCCGTCCCGCTCTAGGTCCTTGATGATTTTCTCGGCTTCCTCCCGTTTGGCCAAGGGTAGTCGTCTTGCTGTTTGTCGAATCGGTCGTGTCTCGCCCGTGTCAATTTTGTGTGTCACGACCTTGGTCTTTCCCAGCTTTCCATTCTCGGTGGTAAATATGTCCTGGTACTTATTTATTAATTCGTGGGCCTTTTGTTTCTGTGTGGGCGAGAGAAACGCACTGGTCTGGGAAAGAATTTGTTTCAAGTCCTGCGGAGTGTGTCTGGACCTTTCTTCCTCACTAACGCCCCTTACGATGGCCGAAGCGGCTATACATGTGCCCAGCTTCGTACCCTTCTTGATGGTGACCGGGTACTGATTGATGTTGAGTAGCCGCACAGGCACTTCCCTTGAGAGAGTAACGAGCGCCTTTCCTACCAGTACCCCCCGAGCCAGTCGATTGTCATCGTTTTCTGGTTCGATCACGGCTGGGATTCCCTCTTCCACAACACCCCTCAGACAGGTAGAGGTGATCGTTTCGCTTCGTTCCGGGAGAATCACATCTTCTGCCATTATTACGTCTAACACAAAGTTGTCACGATTGTGTAGCAGTAATTCTTCTTGACCGATCCTCAACACTCGGTGTCCGAAATCCAACTGGAATCCATGATTCCTCATGACGTCCATCCCCAGTATGACGTCTTCCTCAATTTCGGCTATGAGAACAGGATGGTCAAACTTTACTCGTCCCAACGTCATGCTAACCGTCGCTTCACCGTGTATTACTGCCTTCTCTCCAGTGGCAGTTCTTAATTGCCACCTACTTGGCCTAATCTTCCTACGGTCCCTCACAACTTCCGAGCGTACGATCGTCTTCGTAGCTCCCGTGTCCACAAGCATGGCGTGGGATCTCCCGTCGATAGTGCCATCGACGTACGCGCTCCCCAATTGGTGGGAAAACGAGGCTATACTGGCCCGGGGGTTCCTATTGCCACGGGTCGACGTCCCCTCCCTTTTATCGACCCGCATTAGTTTTTCCGGGGCCTTTGCCGGCACCGCTGTTTTGGGCCGCGTCTTCTGTGCTGACAGCAACTCCATGATCTGCTGGACGGCCTTCTTCACGAGTTTTTCTGTGCCTACCTCCTCGGTAACAGCTCGAGCACAACCGTGAATGCGGGAGGCTTCCATTGCTGCCTCATGTTCTAGTGCGATGGCGAGCGCGTTCATTACTGTTTTCGGTCGAGCTAGCCTCAGGGCCATCTGCAGTTCATGGTCCCGCAGCCCGCTCACGAACGTCTGCACTGCGAGGCACTCCATCATCTGTTCCGGCGCCGTGGGATACGCCAACCTCACTAGTCTGGCTACGTCCGCTTCGAACTCCTGCAGGGTCTCGTTCGATCTCTGACGGCGATTGGACATCTGGGATTGATGAACTTGCTCCAGATGTGTTTGGCCGAACCGCATTTCCAGTCGCCTCAGCAGCTCCGTGTAATTCCCGGCTTCCTCGGTGGATAGCGTCTGAAGAACTTCCAACGCCTCTCCACGTAAGGCTACCGTTAGGGAAACAGCTTTCTCGTGAGGGGACCAAGCATTAGCCTCCGCTGCCGCCTCAAATTGCTTCTTGTAACTGGCCCACGGAATTTTTCCGTCGAACGTTGGGGGCGTCACTCGATTGGTGCATATCGAGTTCTGTTGAACGACCGCCTTTATTTCTTCCTTCATCTCGCCGCTACTGACTCGCCTTAGTCGTTCTTCCAACTGCTTCGCCTTCGGTTTAATTTCGTCTTCTTTCCCCTCGCCGCTACTGACTTGTTCTAGTCGTTCTTCCAACTGCTTGATCTTCTCTTCAATCTCCTTACGCTGAGCCTCAATCTGGTCGGTTATCTGCGCAGTAATATCTTCCCTCTGGGCGGCGATTTGAGCAGTAATATCTTCCCTCTGGGCGGCGATTTCTTCCCTCTGGGCAGCGATTTGGGCAGTGATGTCTTCCCTCTGGGCAGCGATTTGAGCAGTGATGTCTTCCCTCTGATCGGCGATTTCTTCCCTCTGGGCAGCGATTTGAGCAGTGATGTCTTCCCTCTGGGCGGCGATTTGAGCAGTGATGTCTTCCCTCTGGGCGGCGCTTTCTTCCCTCTGGGCGGCGATTTCTTCCCTCTGGGCAGCGATTTGAGCAGTGATGTCTTCCCTCTGATCGGCGATTTCTTCCCTCTGGGCAGCGATTTGAGCAGTGATGTCTTCCCTCTGGGCGGCGATTTGAGAAGTGATGTCTTCCCTCTGGGCGGCGCTTTCTTCCCTCTGGGCGGCAATTTCTTCCCTCTGGGCGGCGATTTGCTTCGTGATGTCATCGTCTTCGAACTCGAAAACTTCCGGGTCCTGGCCATTTTCTTTCAAAAATGCTGAGAGCCGGTCCTGGAGTTCAGTCTTCCTCCCTCCTGTTTCCAATTCTCGTTCCTCGAGTTCTTTTTTTAACTCGGCCACTTTTAATTCGCGTAACTTCTTCATGATCCCACTTCTGACACCAATGTAACGTTTATTTTATAATTTATTTACATTAATTGAACACTAATTTATTTAACACACTAAACTACTTGTACACTAGACTAGACACTACATAATTTATTTGTACTGCTCCGCTTTCGGATCGTATGTCGCGTTCACTTCTGCTTCTCTAGTTCTAACTAACTCCCTCGATCACAAACCCCCTTATATATACATCCCCAACCCTGATCGAGAACATTCCAGTACATTCTAGAAGCCTACGCAGCAAATGTTCATCCACCTGTTTTGTACGCGTCGTAGTTATTCTTTTGAAGGAGTAAACATGTGTCGCTTTGTTTACTTCTCGCATTACAATACAATAATGATGCAAGTTATGAGTTAACTTTAGGAAATCTGCAGTTTTTGCAAAAAAAACACTGAAAAAGTTTGCCAAGATCGGTAACTTTTGACGTTCATTTTTTAAATCTTCCAATAAGTTAGTCCAATGAAATTAGCAGTAATAATAAACTGTATAACCAACCAGTTACACACCAACATTCAAATTTCACTCTGTAAATGTAAGGAAATAATCGAAAAAAAAAACGATGTAATAATGGACTGGATCCGGTCCTCTTCGTTTCGCATGTCAATTTCCCTGCTTTTAATCAATTGTTGTTTAAAAGAGGATTAACGCCGATAAGTACACCAATACAATTAACTTTATGCGTCACGATTACATGCATTTACAAACATGGACGTGAGGGATTGTATGGCAATTAAGTGACATGTCAATATAGACTGATATGTTTGCCAAATAGGGCGCGACATGATTAAAACAAGCCGTCAAGTCTGTGTGCGTTGCACGCGCAATTATTACGTCTGAACCGTCTGAGCTGCGTTGTACAGGGTGTTAAGACAAAAACAAGTGTCACAAGGGGTGGTGTGGCCCGAAATACACAGAGAAGTGCGAAAAAGTGCGTGAAACTTTTTGGGAAAAATCATCAATTTTTTCATCATTTCCAAAATTGGTAGGTAGTAGTATAAACAGAAGAAAACAGTATTCGCCAACCAGTTTATTAAAAATGAGCGTTCGGCTTCGACTTCTTAAAAGTCATCTTCAGGCTGGCAAAAGTCAATGTTTCAGGGCTCCGGTTAAGCGACATGTGAGATAAAACTAAGCGGACAGAGACAGTTACAAATTATCACACGTCGAAACACAAACAAATTAAAATACATGGAGAAAGTCCTAAGGAGGGGGGGGGGGGTTATTGTAACGTCCTACTCATTGAAAGGTTGCTCTGCAAATGTCCTTTCACATATGGGATAGGACCAACACTGACATTCTAGAAGGTACTTATTACAATATAGGTACTTATTGTCTTTGGATCACTCCAAAGTCTGTTTAAAAAAAGTCCAAAGTCTAATTCGGAAGCTCGGTTTACAAAGTATGAGTATTTCAAAATTCATAAAAACTTTGAAAAGACTTGGGTTCTAACTGAAAATCTGAAAGAGTTAAGTTTGTGTAAGGCGTCTGGTTAAACTTGTGAAAGGAATGTTCCTGATCACTTCAATGGCTGTCTCATTGCAATTCAACAGTTGAACTCTTTTGAAAATCAGGTACCTAGTATAATTAGTTTTTACTGAAAATTTGGCAATTATAAAACTTAACTCCAATAGGTTCAAATAGCATCAAAAATAATGAACATTTGAAAAACTTTCGAGATATCGAAAAGTCTTAAATTTTATTTATAATTTGTAAGATTTTCAATTTATATACAACTGCAGTTATCAATATACTTTTGACACTTCTTTTAGTTCAAAAATCTAATCCATATTGGCATAGTAATGCATGATCAATTGTTGGAATCATTTCAGTTATAATGCCATGAGCTTATTAGAATTATTTTGAAAATGCTCAAGTTTAATTATGTCGTTGCGGTGTTTTTACTAAAAAATAGTTTTTCGTAAGTACGATTATTTTATCTTAACATTTACCCAACTGTTACGATTTTCTGCCTAAAAATCAGTCATTATTTTCACAAAATTCCAAGTTAATTGTTAGCAATGTTGTTCGCTCATTTTCAGTATATTGACGTCAACTTCGTTGAGTAAGAGTAAGATTCGGTGATCCGATCGCACGCCCGCAATGTCGGTCGTTTACACACACAAGCATTTCTATACCGCGTTTGGAAATAATATAGGAGTGACTGACAGTCCGATTTTGATGTTTCGTGGGTACTTATATGGATTCCATAGGCGTGCGTAAAAGTAGAGTCGTGACTAAAGGAATGTTTTAAAAAATTACTAAAACAAGATACAAATACAAATCAATAAGAATAATACATATTCATGTTTTGTCGAGGTTTCCACGCCAATAAGTCTTTGGAAATAAGTCACTCGTGTTTACTACAAAAAATATGTTTGTTTCTGGGAATTACGGCATCTACGTTCATGGAACAAACCTTAGCAAAAGGATTGGTGCATTGTTGCCGTTGCAAGCAATCTTCAGCAATATACTTCCATGGTGTATTTCTGGTTGCCGCCATCACCAACAATACTCTTTTGGTGGCTCGCTTAAAACCAAACGTTGAACCATTATACAGTGTGTTTTAAAATGTTTGTCATCTAGTCGGCTGTGGAATTCCCATGTAAAATAAAAAAAAACCGCCTTGCGAAAATAGGAGTTTCTACTAGCTATACATAACCTCAAAATAACCTACATAACCTCTTTTGACTTCTGGTTTTTCTTTGTCAAAAAAAGACGAATTCTGAGTATTTCTCTATTTGTAGTATTTGTTTTGGGCCTGAAGAGGGCCGTTAATTACCAGCAGTACTGATTGCCAGTTTCACAATAAATGTTCGAAGTGTCACTTGTTGTCAGAATTAGTTAGGTTCAAATCAATAGAGAGCGGCACATCAAAAATTACATGCGCAGAAATTTCAACGCCTACTAGATGACAAAATCATTTTGAAACACATTGTAGTTATTCTTTAGTTTTATTAAAGTGTAAAGCTCAGTTAACCGACTAGAAAATGCATTTCTAAATATGATTTTTGAATGTTTCGAACCAACTTAATGATTCAAGAAAACGAAAGGTTGGTATTTGACAACGCCGGATGGCTTGTGCGATAAAGTTTACAATCTGTATGTGCGGCACATGAATTTGTGCGTTTGTTCCACACAAAACACTCTACAGTTTCTTTAAAAAAGCGATCCATCGCCAAATGTCATTACTCTACTCCTATTATTTCCAAACGTGGTATACGTTTATTTTGGCTGTCAGAATGGTTTCAACATGGCGGCAGTCGGAAAGTGTATCTGTTCTAAGTCGTTTTTTCGGTTATTTCCTCATATTTATATGGCGAAATATGAATTAGCGTGTAATTGCAAACAAAGTAAAGTTGTAGTCACGAATAAAAGAACATCCATCATTTCGACAACTTCTTCACTATCCATATTGATAGCGATTAATTGATAGTTTAGAGGTTAACGGCTTTAACGCTTAAAACCGAAAATTGTGTGATTTGTGCACATGCGCGAAAAACATAATTGTTAATTCTTAGTTGAAAAGATGAAAGACAACCATATTCTTAATGGTTCTTGAATGAACTAAATTCATATAGGGACGAACCGTCAGACAAATTTTCTAATCATAAAAAATCATGTAATAGGCCCAGCACCAAGTATTTCAGGTATAAAAAGCAGTAAATGTGTGAAAAGTTAGAGGACCAGCGAAACGACAGCTCATCGTGACGTCACTCCGCGTGTAAACACGGGTCCGTTCTGCAGTCCACAAATAGACTTTTTCGAGTATTTTGGACCTTATTCTTGTTTCTACTGGAGTGGTAAAGTTAAATTGCGACCAAATCTAGTAATTTGTATTATTCGCGTCGTAAAATAGTGTTTTCACTACATTGTTTACACACGGTGTGACGTCAGAGGGCGTTTTGGCGCCAATTCCTAGCGTTTGAATTTCAAATGACTTTTTTGCTTGAATGCTTGTAATTATTTTTTTTTAATATTAACCTAAGATTTATAGGCATATAATCTCTCATTTAGCGAGTTTTCAAAAAATGTGAAAATACCTAATTGACATACGAAAGTTTATAAACCGCAGATGAGATTTTCCTGTATTTATCTTTCTTAATTCTTAGTTGTTAATTTAATTCTTACTTTAGTTAAGTTTATAAACTCACCTTTAAAGAAGTAAAACGCAAAATGTGCCGAAAATATATATTAGTATTTCAATATCTATAAATATTGTAAAATAACAGTTTGGTCCAGAGCGTTATTTCCCTGATGACGACTGAATCGGCGCGCGGTTCTTAATCACAGATTACTCGAACGAAATGAAAATAAGAAAGAGTGATCTAAAGCAAGCAAGTCACTTGTGTAAATTCTCATTTTCTTTTGAAATTGACAGGAAAATCTCCGAGGAGATCTTGCCGCCCGGCAGTCCCGGCATCTTCCGGCAGAAGTCGCAAACCTGCGACCATTTATCTCTCAGCGGATACGCTAGGGTGGCGAGGCAGTCATTCGGTAATCTGCTGTCTAGAAAAATGGCGACCAGCACCAGTCAGTCCGCAGTGCCCTGGCCGAACACCAAAGAGGATTACGAACTGGGAAAGGTCATCGGTCAGTATCACGCGCGAGCCGCCCGCGTCGCCGGCCCGCCCGCACGTGCGGGGCGGCGACGTCGCCGCCCGACTCTGCCCCCACCGATTTTTAGGTTATGTACTTTTTTGGTGTTTTCGATCCGGCTCGGGCTCCCTGTCGCCGACGCGATTTAGGATTCCGGCGGGGGCGACGTCGACGTCGCGCCGCCCGCGGGGCCGCGAGGGCGGCTCGCCCTGTCGCCCCTCGCGGCCCCCGGCGCCGCCCGGCCGCCCGCTTACGCGATAGTGCATGGTCGAATCGCATACTAATTGTTTCGCATTGCAACGAGAGACTGACCCTCGTTCTAAGTAAGCTAATTGAGTTCGATTGGTTTCCTTTACTCGGCGGCCGCCCCGGATCACTGTTGACACATCTACGTCGGGAACAAATAAATTGAATCCAGGATTTAAGTAGCTCGCCTTAGATAAAAGCAATTTCATTGAGAAGAAATAGAAAGTAGTGGTGATACAATAGCGATTCATCTGGAACCTTACAAATGGACTTGTATCCTTTTAATTAAACCATGCATCAACCTATCGTTAAGTCCACCTCACACTAAACGTGCTCTGATAATCAAGAATCGTTCCCACCTCATGTTCCGAGCCATGCAAGGAATGATCCACCAAACATCCCTTCTCCGACTGGGATCATCACTAAACACCTAATAAAAGGAAAGTAAAGACCCACGATCAGTCATACAGCATGAAAGAGTACTGGTGGAATTTTGACTCGACCAACTCAAGAAATAGGGTGGAAAAATTCTCTTCGCTTTATAAACATTGTACGCATCCTTCCGAAAATAAGGTAATTTTACATTTCGTTTCGATTACGAAAAACCACTGCCGTTTAATGCTACTGAGATAGAACAAACAGGAAAACAAGGCCATGCTGAGACCACGGCATGAATCGGCTTTGATCCGGCACGGCTCGGAACATGATTGGCACAGAACGCCCAGTGTGAGTCGGCTTTACTGAGTATAACCACTGCAGAAACAATATCACTACATCACAACTCGAATTACTGTAGATTACGGTAACAAATCGTTTCTTATATACATTATCTCTTTTTCTTATCACCATTGTAATATTCAATCCAACCATGAAGTACCTTCGATGACCCTTCCAACCGTTCTATTCCGGTTTCTCCTTCAGGCGTTGGCGCGACGGCGGTCGTCCACGGAGCGTTCTGCAAGCCACGCGGCGAGAAGTGCGCCATCAAGAGGATCAACCTCGAGAAGTGGAACACGTCGATGGACGAGCTGCTCAAGGAGATCCAGGCGATGAGCAGCTGCAACCACGAGAACGTCGTCACCTACTACACCAGCTTCGTCGTCAAGGAGGAGCTGTGGCTCGTCCTGAAGCTGCTGGAAGGTCGGTGCGCCGAGTTCGAACCGTCATAGTTGTGTGTGTGTGAATGTTAGTGTGAGTGTGATGATGATGATGATGGTGATAGGGGTAAGTTTTTAAACAGGGGAATGTTTCACCTTGACCTCGGTGGTGTGTAAAAGGAAATCGAATTTTCGTTTGTACAATGGTCACAGTTTAAATTTTACAATTTACTAGTATGGAGGGAGAGTTAGTATTTAAAATCACTATTTCGATCTACTGTAATATAATTATTATGATTAGTATATCTCTGGTTCAGTGGAAGACGCTCGTATCTCGGTGTGTCTGTCTACACGCTCGTAACTCCAGCCGTCCAGCTGTACGCTCGGATTTCAATATACCTGCCTAAACGCTCGGATCTCCACGTATCTACCTATGTGATCGCAAGTCGGCAACATTTTTATTTTTTCCAAATTTGTAGTGGCGGCATTGATCAAATATAATGAATGAGCGTATGCATAGTACAGTATATTGAGCATTTACAGAGCCTTCGTAATGCGTAGAACGGAATCTGTTGCCAATGGAGTCCAATCGTGTCCAATCGTCACGTTTCGGCCAATTTTTGGCAATTGTGGTTGATACGCTGAAAATGTTCCGATTTTGGTCAACGTCCACAATTGAAATTTCGGCCAATTCTGGTTGATTGCTGCAAATGTTCCAATTTTGGTCAATGTTTGTCGATGTCCCATATTCGACATTTCCGCCAATTTTGGATGATGTTCTGCAAGCGTTCCGATTTGGGTCAGTGTTTGTCAATGTCCCATGATAGGAATTTTGGCCAGTGTGTACTTGTGGGTAATGTCCCAAAAACAGATTTCGAGGCAGCTCACAGGTTAAGTTGTGAGGCTACGACTTTCAATTGCAAATCTCATTATATATTGTTCAATCTTCATTGTTGTGAATCATTCTGTCATCCTTGAAATCTTCACCAAATATTTGTGGTCATTTAGTTCAATCTCAAATCGAATTTGAAAAACAGGCATACCACTACGTTTTTTGACGTTTTGGAGTTACGATTGTACAGAGAGACACATGGAGATTCGAGTGTTTAGGCAGGTATATTGAGATCCGAGTGTACAGCTGGACGCCTGGAGTTACGAGCGTGTAGACAGACACACCGAGATACGAGCGTCTTCCACTAGACAAGCGATATGATAACCTAAACAGTTATATCTGATACGATTCATCCCAGTAGCTACCTTCTGAGGGTAGGTACATGGAGTCCTTCTTCGTCATCTTAATTTAAGCCTAGGGCTTGTTAACACTAAGTTAATCCCCAGTTGAGGTAGACACCCAAGAGTCTTTCCAGCATTTGGGGGTCTGCTAGTACCTGGCCTATCTTAGCTATTCTACCTGCGTTCATCCTGCTGACGTGATTGTTCCAATATCGCCATCATGCTCTCCCCCATTTGGCAATGTCGCGAACCTGGCACTCGTCTCGAATGATTGTGTTTCTCTTCCTTATCCAGATATAGTTCTAATAGTCGGAGAGCTAGCTACATAAAATAGTATCGATAAGGTACATGACATTTCAACGAGGGTTTTCCGACCTGCTAATGTTCTGCCACTGTTACACCGCTCTTGGTCAAGGTAAAAACAATGCCTGAAAGAAATTTCACGCGTGTACCTACCTTATCGGTTTTTCAGACATGTTTGTCCTGGCCGCCATTTACATATCCGGCCTATGCAAACCGGCAGAATAGCCATTTGGTGTTGGGTTAATGTTTTTACAATCAGTTATGAACTCAAATGTCGTGTACCTTATCGATACTGTTTTATGTAGCTAGCTCTTGGACTATAAGTATTCTCATCTCTGTAGTTTTTACGATAGACTTAGTTCTTTTGTTATCCACTCTAGTTTCTATGCCATATCTCATAATGGGTCGAACACAAGTTTTGTAGATCCTGATTTTCGAATGTTTTGGTCATACGTTTGTTGTTCCATGTGATGTGGGAAGTGCACCAGCCAGTCTACATGCTTCGTTTGCCTGATTACGAACTTCATATATTCTATCTTGATTTGAGGAGATCTCTACCCCAAGATATCTGAACGACATGACTTGCTCTATAGGTTGGTCTAGAATTGCAAGTTTGTAGGAAAACTTCTATGTCTTGGCAACACTTTATTTTAAAAAACGCAACCGGTTTTAAGATATCTTAAGATACTTTACGGTTGTGTTGTTGCTGAGTGTGGTTTCTTGTTTCTTTTTAGTACGCCTGAAGATGACCTCACAGTAGGTCGAAACCGGTTGCGTTTTTTAAAATAAAGTGTTGGCAAGACATAGAAGTTTTCCTTCCTTTGACTTATCATGGCCAACTTTGAGTCCTTGGACAACCTCCTTTCATTGCAAGTTTGTAACGTTTGGGTTTTTTTCCTACATATTGTCCAAATTTCACGTCAATCTGTGCTATCTGAAAGAATTCGGAGTCGAAAACCATGAATCACTGGACTAAATTCAATACATGTACATAATTCATTATTCGCCATTATGCGCTTTCCTTATCTTTGTGTTTAATATAAAAATCCATTTGGTTTTACAAGTTGATATAAATTTCCAGGCGGCAGTCTTTTGGATATCATAAAACATAAAATGAGGGCGACCAACTGCAAGCATGGGGTGTTCGATGAAGCTACCATCGCTACCGTCCTTAGAGAAGTCCTGAAAGGTTTGGAATATTTTCACAGCAATGGTCAAATACACAGGTATACCTTTTTGCAATTCGATTTGTTTAAAAGTCAAGATACGTTCATAGCTTTATTATAAAATATATACGTAGGCGTAATGGGAGGCTCAAACTCTGATGCTCTGTAGAGGATCATAAATATTTAATGAACATTTTGGGATCAGAAAAGAGTACCTATGAAGGTACTTACAAGCACTTTAACCATAGTAATATAGGAATACAAAGTGCTTGAGAATCAATTTTGAAGTTCTGTTGGAACATACAATCCTCGTAACCTACACACCAACTATACTTAAAATTGCATTTATCACTACATCCACACGTTTCCAATACTATTTAAAAAAAAACATTGCATTACATAATTCACATAGTTTCAAAATCTAAATAGCCCAATCTGATGCAAACCTGTTGCAAATTGCAATCGACTAAATATATTTCTGTTTCGGCACTAAAATGACAGCTATTCTAGCACTAAAATGGCCGAAAACAGTGCTATAATGACGCTTATTAAAGCATTGTTTTTGGTAATTTTTTTTATTCCCTAATGCTGTTTAATGGAAATGGTGTGAAAATTGACAGATGTCTAGGAAACAGCAGTAATACCAACTTAAATGTCACGATAAAAAAATCACCAGATAAGAAATTTTAAATTATTTAAACATAAATAAAAATGAAATGGAAGTCCGTTCTAAAACTCACTGCAAGCGGCTCGTTTTAGAACCTCAGACTCAGGCTTGGAATATGACGTCTTCTGCAACTTGTACTTTAAAGTACTATTTTTTTTTCTATGGCCGCGAGGAAGTAACAAAGTTATTTTGTAAGAGCTAGGACACTGTAGCCTGTATACTCAGATACACAGGAAACAGTACATTTACAATTTTCCTTTTTTATGAAAAATCAAACTAATATGTGAATTCCATTTTTTATGAGTTCAGCATACTAGGTATACATTTTTCAAGAAGTTGGTTAAAGCAAATATCCATATCGACCACTTATCCATATCAGATTCACGAAAGGGTTCAAAAACCCTTAGTCCTGGTATGTCAGGTTGTTCAGAACTGATTGGCGTTCTAGAGTTTATTATACTTCTGTGGTTATATAAAAAAATAGTTGGTGGGGGGGGGGGGGCTCTTAGTGAACCCTCTGATGATTGATTACTCCATTAGCATCCCACGTTGCATTCTAGTAATTGGGCATTAAGAGATTCCGCCTTAAAGCTAAGATATGTTACTGAGGCGACATATTGGACTGTTTGTCGGACTTTTTATGTCGCTTCCTTTCCGAATTGCTGTAATTCATGCATTTTTCCATTCTTCCGAGTAAGGGAGTAAACTGTACAAATCTGGCGCTCGAGAGACCTACTCAGAACTAGGTCAGTTTGCCCTATGGGGTGTCAAATTGTTCAGAACTGATTGGCGTTCGAAAATTTATTATATTTGTGTGGGAGCACATTGTCATATCCTTTACATCGACTCGTTGGCTATTATTTATTACCACTATACTGATGTATAATATAATTAAGGAAACATTGAGAGTAAAGGCGAAAACAGACTATCGTCACGTCACGTGAGCTCACGTGCTGTCACGTTAACTCACGTCCCGGATAAAAAGTGCGGAGTAATATTTCACATGGTATTTAAATGTATTAGAACCAGACTGAGGTTACGTCAAAGTGACGTGAGTTAACGTGACAGCACGTGAACTCACGTGACGTGACGATAGTCTGTTTCCGCCTTAAGTTATATGAACCTTCTGTACAATTTACATTTTTTCTTTAGAGACATCAAAGCTGGTAACATCCTGCTAGGCGAAGACGGCACCGTTCAAATCGCGGATTTTGGTGTTTCGGCCTGGCTGGCTACGGGACGTGACATTTCTAGGGAAAAAGTGAGGCACACCTTCGTCGGTACCCCGTGTTGGATGGCACCCGAAGTGATGGAGCAAGTAATGGAGATATCAATTACCATCGTAATTAATTTATATTAAAGCTCTTGACTTCTGCCAGGATCACGGCTACGACTTCAAGGCGGACATCTGGTCGTTTGGCATCACCGCGATCGAAATGGCGACAGGTACCGCCCCGTACCACAAATATCCGCCGATGAAGGTACTCATGTTGACCCTACAGAACGAACCGCCGAACTTGGACACGGGCGCCGACGATAAGGATCAGTATAAAGTAAGGGATGCGGTGAGATGAAGGAATTTTTTGTAGTTTGAAACGTCTTCTCGTACTCAGGCTTACGGCAAAACCTTCAGGAAAATGATCACGGACTGTTTGCAAAAGGAACCCTCGAAGAGACCGACGGCAGCCGAATTACTCAAGCACCCCTTCTTTAAGAAGGCGAAAGATAAGAAGTACCTTCAACAAACCCTCGTAGCCATAGGACCTAGCCTCGAAACGAGAGTTCAAAAAGTAAGAAAGTTTAGCAAAGCTTCATCTCGAGAAACGGCTTCCTATTTTAAAATCCAACTCCCGTAAATCTTGTTTATTGCTAAAATTGTTTTCAATTTAATGTTACGTTTTATTGCTTATTGCAATATTTTACTGACCTTATCTCAAAACTGTTTACTTCCTATGGTATTGTGAAAATACTCCATATCAAACTATGATTGGTTAGTGAGGTAATAACTATAAAAATTTAATTGAATTTGTATTGAATTGACTTATCGGTATTGGTAAGCGCAATGGTATGTACCATTGGAAATTATTACATGTGACGCGATAACAATCCAGATTGTGCTAGTAGTCGAGTGATAATGTGAACGCACACATGCAGAGAGCTTGCAGGCCAGGTTATTGAAATCTAAGGTAACATTTAACATATAGGATCATATAAGTAATTAATATATTACAGGTCATTTCGCAATCAGACCCATATATCCCATTTGTATTTTGAATCGATAAATGCCCCAAAAATTGGTCGAAAAATCACAAAAAAAACTTGTTTTTATGAAAATGTGATTAATCAAAGACTTGGTACATACAAAAAAAACTTATGTAAAATCTTAAAACTAAGATTATAACCGAATTCTTCCAAATCACGAATTTTTGTATTTTGGGCTCCTCATTATTTTTAATGAATCTTTGGCTTTTTGATTTTATTATATTCTTTAATTTAAAGTTAATTGTTTACTCATTCAATGTTGTATATCCACTTTTTGATCATTTTTGTACCTACAGTCAAATTCTTTAACTCAGCTAGAAGAGTATTGAATAATTTTATTGCATTATACATTATGTCTCTTTTTTCCAACTTTTAACACCTTAGGTAAAATTACTGATTTATGGCTAGTGACACTATCAGAATTTAAGTATTTAAGTACTTTGTAGTTAGATACCTACAAGGGATTTAGATTATATACTTGCCTTATAGTTAATAATCTTTTTTCTCTGGAAATATTCATTTTTCCTTTAAAAATTATTTTTATGTCTTGTTTGTACACTTTCTAATCAGGCGATTGCACTTGCGTATGCCGACCTCCAGACTATAATACCATAAGAGGCTAAGCTGTAAGAAAGCCATAGTAAAGTTTGACTAGTGTTTCGGTACTCAGTAACTTACTTAGCTTTTTAAAAATAAATATTAAATATCTTAACAAATTTTTTATATACACAGTATGACTAGTCCATCGAAAATATTTGTCTATAATTGTACCCAAGTTCTTTGTATCATCAACCCTTTTTAAGTTGAAATTGTTGACTTGAATATCAAGTATTTACTGGTTATTTACTGGTATTTACTGGCATATCAACCCCATTAGCAAATGTAATAGTATATACCGATTTATCCAAGTTTAAAGTTACTCACTTATTTTTGTAAGAATTCATTCATAATCAGTATAGTTTCTTCCCAAGTTTTTTCAGATGCTAATAAGGCAGAGTCGTCGGCATACGCGAACACCACTCCTTCAGGCACCTCTTCAAACATACCATTTTTATATATGTATTAGAAATAGAAGGGCACCAAGAATGCTTCCTTGGGGTACCCCTATGTTCGCATTTACAGTGCTACTTTTACATGCATTAACAACTACTGTCTGTTCTGTCTTTTAGGTAGTCCCCAATAAGCTCAAGAGCAACACGTCTTCTACCATACCAATTTAATTTTTCTAACAGTATTTCGTGATTAACTGTATCAACGACTTTTGCTAAATCAAGGAATACTGCTATTAGAGGTTGACTTTTATCCAGTTCACTTTGTATATAATGAGAAAATGTAGCAAGAGCCTGTTCACATCCAATTCCTTTGAGGAATCCAAATTGTTGTTTTGAAATAACTCTGCGCTTATTTAAGAATTCTATAAATCTACTACATATATATAATTTTTTCGAAAATTGTTGCCAAGTGTCTGTAGTTATTTACCTGTGTTTTAGGGCAGTTTTTAAAAATTGGTATATCTGCTTTTTTAAAATGGTCTGGATAGACCCCAGATTCCACGCACTTATTAAATATTAGATATTTAATTATAAAATAGATATTACTAACTAATTAATAGATATTAGATAGCATATATTTCTATGTATTTCGATCCGCCGGATCTGAATCCAGTGACAAGATTGGCTGGATGTTCAAGAAATAGGCGTGAATTAAATAGAATTCATGAAACCCGCAAATATTTCTACGATCATTTATTTACTACTTTGAAATAACAAAAGGGTTAAGACAAGGCTGTACCCTAGCACCACTGCTTTTCAAGATATACCTGGAAGAGGCTCTAAAAGCTTGGAAGAAGTGAATACCCATAGACGATAAAGTGATTTTCACTTTACTATTCGCAGACGATCAGGTGATATTGAGCACTGACCAAGATGATTTAAATTACATGCTTGGAAAATTAAAGGATGTATATGGAAAATGGGGTCTTGTTATAAACATGCAAAAAACAGAATACTTGATAGTAGGTGATGAAAATAACAAAAGCGATATGCAGATAGGAAACGAAACAATAAAACTATGTTCATCTCTCAAATATCTGGGCATTACCATCTCTTCCTCAGGAAAAAGCACTGAAGATATACTGAATAAAGTAAGACAAGGGAGAAATGCAATCCGTCAACTGAGTTCTACACTTTGGAGCAAAAGTATTAGTGTCAAAACCAAGACCATGCTCTACAAAACAATTGTCCAGGTATATGTACACATGGTTCCGAAACATGGGAACTCAACAAAAAAGACCGCCAAAAACTCCTATCCTCGAAATGGATTTCTGGCGAAGAAGTGCGAGAATATCTAGACTGGACCATATTCGAAATGACGAGAAATCGTGAAAGTGGAGCAGACCATCATAGACACTATAGAACAAAAAAGATTATATGGTACGGCCATCTTCAAAGGATGGATGAAGATAGTGTGGCAATGGGTACCCCAAGAAAAACGCAAAAGAGGAAGAACACCCACGAGTTGGAAAGCCGACATATGGAGCTTTTCTATCGAAACGCTTGGTGGGAAACCAACAAGAGCAAAAGAGAAACCAGCAGTAGTTCGTTAGCATGACAGAGAGGGAAGTTTTGCAACGTTGCCGGCCGAGCACGCAGTCCAAGTCAACGCGTATCGCGGTCGCGTATCGCTTTACACTTTCGGATGTGTGCGGAGCGGATGACTGTAATGTTTCGCGAGCTAGCAACATCGCAAAAGGTCGTTCTCTGTTTAGCTTGCGAGAAATATATGGCCTTTCCTTCGCTCTCATGCTTATCCCATCCTGCGACTCTTTAGAAACGCTCTGTATATATGTTTATTTACTAAGCGTAATCTGTCACGGCTTCACTCGCTCACTCATTCGGACGCTCCGTAAAGTAGTGTCCTTCATAGTGCATATCTGTCATTCGTGCACCGTAACGAAGCGAGACGAACGCCCTTTTCAGTCTCCGGATGGTTTCAGGCGTCGAAGAGGCAGCCGGGCGCGTCGGGTCGCCTCCACCGCAAGGAGACGGGCGAGTGGGTGTGGTCGAGCGAGGACGACGGCGAGGGCGGCGGCGATTCCAGCGACAGCGACACCGACTCGAAGCCGATGAACACGCTCGTGTCGGCCGGCTCGTCCGGATCGGACCACGAGACGAGCGAGTCGGGCGAGGCGCCCCCCGTCAATCTCGTGCTGAGGATGAGGTGAGTCGGCGGCCGTCTCTCCCCACTGATATCCGCCCCTCCTGCATGTATATATACGTGTGTACCTAACCTAACCCGCATCACCTTTTTCCCCGTCGCCGTGTCCCAGGGAGACCAGGGCGCAGTTCCCGACCTTGAGGTGCGTACTTAATGGTTTATCATACTTATCCTCTTCTTATCTGTCCTGTCTATACCGACCACAGCCAAATAGAAAGTCAAATACTTATGATGTGTTTGGATGGCCACTCTGGGAGTAATCTTCTTCTTTTATTGTAGGGAACTGCCCTGTTCTTCACGCTTCAAACTTTTGTCAAGTCCTCTTCCGAAGGTAGCCAACTTTGGGCCCACCTTTTTGCGGTCTTCCTACTCTTCTATTTCCTGGAGGTCTATCGTCTCCTGCTATTTTTATTAGCCTGGTATTATCTGCTCTTGACACACGTTCATTCCAAAATCTTCTGCTTTGTCTTATGAATTTCATAATGTCCGTTCTATTGTCGTTATATATATATATATATATATATATATATATATATCTGAATTTCTTACTCTGTCCACCTTGGTCTTTCCTGCTATCGCTCTTAAAGTGTTCATTTCAACTGTACGCAGTAGTTGTTTCGGCTCGAGTCTCTGACCCATATGTCATTATTGGTCTTATCATCGTCTTACATATTTTGACTTTGCCGTCTACATTCACATACTTATTTTTCCATGTTATGTCTCGTAAGAATCCTGATACTTGTGCTCCTTTTACGGCTTGAGGTTGTACTTCCTTGAATGTGTTACGATCACTAGAATGTTCTATACCTAGGCATTTAAAATGTGCTTTAGATATAACCATACAATTGGTTTTTTCAGTTGCTACAATCGTGTTATATTGCAATTATGTAGAGAGTATATGTAAATGTGGGAGTAATCTGAGAGCATAAATTATGTTGGTGTATTTTAGAGGTTATGTCGTAACAATAAACCATAGACATAATAAATCTACTGTAAGTATATAATTCTTTTCGAAAATTTTGGCCAAGTTAAGAATGAAATATGTATATATATAACTTTTTTTTCTCTATATCTATATATATTCTCTATGTTTCTCTATATCTCAAACCGTACTCGACACCATTTGTATCTCTTAAACCGAGTTTTCAAAATTTGTCTGTTTTTCCCCTACAAAAGGAACGCGAAGCGCGAGCTGAACGACATAAGGTTCGAGTTCGCCGTCGGCAAAGATTCCGCTGAGGGCATCGCCAGCGAGTTGGTCGGCGCTGGGCTCGTCGACGGCCAGGACATCATGGCGATCACGACCAATCTGCAGAGACTGATAGAGCAAAGGGACGCAATCAAAGTGGTGACCTTCCAACTGGTACGTTCGTGCTACTTGCAATACCTTTGGGACGATAAATAGGACGAAGGCCTCAAAGGGCGAATAAACGTTAAGGAATGCAGGGACAACTTTTGGCGAAAGAGTCGTTTTGGTTTCGGTGTAGGCATCCGTTGCTTGCATGGAAAGAACTGTTTTTTTTTTTTTCTAGAATTCAAGTAGTCTTTTTAGAGGAGATATTTTTTAATGCCAAAAATAGTCTCTGCGCTTGCCGTTTAGCTTTTACATAATTTTCTTTGAGATCCTTACAGACAATAGTAATTTATAATTCAATAGGTGAAGCCCCCATTGTTCATTTTAGGAAGGAACAGTTGGTTCACATTAACCCTTCGCTGGCTTATACATGTAGTACTTGGATTCCTTCTTGCCTTCTTCAGCTTGCATCTGGAGTACCTAGCTCCCTTCAGCTTGCACCTGGAATATCTACATTTCCTTCTTTCTTTCATTATTGGTGAGCCGTTGTACTCACGAAATTCGCAGCATTCGTCTATATAGGTACATTTCGGACCTTGTAAGGAGTGTTTTCATATTCATGAACGGGTCACACTGACTTGATGTTAGCTGCTATATATTTCATTGAGGTTATTTGTTCCATTGTTCGTCCATCAAGTAGATGTGCATTTATTGGTGTTTTCGAAAATACCATTACTTTGGTTTTGGAGATATTAAGATACAGATCAAACACTTCGCTATGATGAACTATGAAATCTATTAGGTTTTGTGGGTCAGCATATCTAATGTTCATTGTAGTTCCATTGATCTTAGTTCTTCCTTGAACTCTATCTAATGCCTCTTTGAAGATAACTTCTGAATATACGGAGCTTTTCTATTAAAACGCCTGTCCCGAAATCAACAAGAGCAAAAGAGAAACTAATAATAGTTAGTTAGTATGACAGAGAAGGAAGTTTTGCAACGTTGCCGGCCAGCCGGTCTGTAACCCATTCCAAATATTCCCGTCGGAGGCTATACAGCGAATGATCCGGTGGAGTCTGGCGATGACTGTGATGTTTCACGAGCTAGCAACATCGCAAAAGTTCTTTCTCTGTTTAGCCAACGAGAAATATATGGCCTTTCTTTCGCTCTTGTGTTTATACCATCCTGCAACTCTGTAGAAACGGTCTGTAGATTGAAAAGCAGTGGGGACAAGACGCAACCTTGCTGAACACCTTTTTAAATCAACATATCAATAATGTTGTTATTACGCGGTAACAATATCAAAAGTTTACCTACCTCCAAAAGTATTCACCAGCACCCAAATTTGCTCGATAACATAGCACCAACAGCATTGCTTCGTTAAAACCGGAACATCGAACCATATCTCAATCCCTAAATTCGTCTTTTACAGAATTCGCCATTACAACCGAACGAGGTGCCCGACGACAAGGCGTTGATAGGATACGCACAAATTTCTATAATGGACTGAAACAGACTGCAAATCTCCCGCGGAAGCTGTGCGAGGTCGTCTGTCTGGAATCTACTGATCATTGTACATAGTGTAGATAGGTTTTATAAATTGTATAGGAACCTATTTTTAATTTCATGGGTGAAGTCATAGCATCGCCCGTCAAGCCGGAACTGGACAACGAAAGGGTGTTTAATTGTGTCAATTTCATCTCGTCAAATCTTATTCCGTTAAACCTTGTCCCTGACAGGGGAATATCTCAGCGCAAAGTGTCCTTAAGACTGCAATTCGTATTTAGGAGGTTGTCTTTCAGCATATCACATTGAATCGTTTCCATTTGGGACACCCTAATATCGTAATTGAATATAGTCAGGAAATTTAAAAGCGCAGCCCAGCAATTTCTATATTCAATTCAGAAGTTTCTATCACTGGCATTTCCCAAAGAAATTTTATTAACTATCTACTATGCAGATAATGACAATAAATTTCGCCTAAAATAGGTTAGATCTCTTAACAAGGTTATTTTAAATTTTTTTTTACATCAGAAACTTATCTAATTGTATCCTTAAAGTCGCCTTAAAATACAAAATTAAAGTAGACTGGCAGTTGTTATTGATGAATTAAAGTTTTATTCAACCGCGATGCGTAATAAGTAATTTGTTTCACCCAGGCAATATAATAGTGATTCGAAATGTAATTGCTAGTGAGATTTTAGAATTTTGTCTTATTTTTAACGATTGTTCCTTTTACTCATACTATTATTGAATTTATTTATTTGTCAATTCTCATTTTACCTCCTTCACTAGCCATTATTGTAAAAATTATTTCACGTATTTTAAAACGTCTTATTTCGGTCTTTAGAATATGAAATGTTTTACACTTATCCCGTTTGTCACTTGTGTTATGTTTCTTCTTCCAATTTTGAAAGTTTCACAAGGGAGGGTGTAGAGGTAGAGTATATTTATTTTAATTGGTGCTAATTACTCCTGGTGCTAAACGTAGATTGCAAATTTTCCATGCAGGGAATTAAAAACAATTTTTGATCTAATCGAATCTAGTCTAATGTAGGATATTGAAACCGGATTAATATTACATTGTAATTTGATTGTTAACAGTGGATTTGTCATAAGTATTCTTATTTGTTAGTCACATTTTTAATTGGACAGACATACTTATGGTAAAAGCACAGCCTCGTGACAAAGTGGCCATTCTACTTTATTCCAAAGAAAATTTAAAATGACCTCGGAAGCTTTCAGTTTTAAAAAAGCTTACAAGTCATGTGATCAATAGATTTCAAGAATTTTTGTACTTAAATAGTTCCATATAAAAACGGCATTATCCACATATTTTGATTTATGTAACCCGTTTATAGTATACTTTTTAGACTTCCCCATTCCCACTTTTTATATGTTACCCTCCCTACGCTCCGTAATTATTAAGAGATGTTAAAACATAGAAAAGCAGATAAATGGTTCAATATGCTTAATAGCCTAAGATATGGAGTTTATACAAACGTGCTGGCGAATTATATAAGTTCTTCCTGGAAATGTAAAGAAAATTGGGATTGGTAATGTTTGTAGCTAACATTCATAGAAATATTTATTTATTCCAGTAAGTTAGATGCAATAAATAAATTAAAAAATGAAATTACCTCTCTTATCTTTCCCTTAGACCCTAATATTTTGGTTCCGTCGATGATGGTTTATGGCGATTTAAATAAAATAAAAGAATAAAGTTTTATTCGTAATGAACAAAATAAGTAATTACTCTGTAAATAAGTTCGAAACATAATGAAGTGGGGCTACTCCCATAACGTTGCATAAGGATTATTCTTTCATTTTGAAATTGGCAGCAATTCTGATTTTCCTCGGCTGAAAAGGTTTTTTGATGCTTTGTTTCTGAAACAAAAATACACTCTTGAAGTTAGGTAATTTCCTCGTGACAAATCATATGATGACATCAAATATTTTTATATTGCTTTAATTATAATTGATTTTAGCGACTTTTTCTCTAACTTCTATAACCGGCTGTCGAATCACCGTGGCGCACCCAGAAAACGAGAGAGAGAGAAAGTGGGAGAACTTATATTCTCTCCCCTCCATGCTCGGAATCGTATGTATTATACAGAGCATGTATACAATATACTCCTTCAAAAGATATAAGGCGTTTATGACTGTACCTTATCAAATGGCTTACGGTTCCCTGTGGTAAATGACACGCGTCCGAAAACCGAACGTATTCAGGGTATTTTAAGCTTAAACAACGTACCATTTTTTCTTAAATCCTAAGAAAGGGTTGTTCTTATATAGCTTTAACACTTTAATGATCTTAAATTTCTGTGAAAGGATTACAATTGACAATGTATAAGGTTAACTCCAGCAATCTTACTTCGGTGTTTATTTAAATTTTTTGAGTACGGTCCCTTCAAGGTTGGCTAAATTTCTATTAAAAGGTGTAGCAGTAGGTGAAGCTGCGGTAAAAGCAGCAGGGGGTGCACTAAACCACTTAAGGAGGTACAGTCATGAACGCCTTATATCTTTTGAAGAAGTATACTATATATAGCTACGGCATTGCATTCTCGTGATGCTCGCTCCAGCATTTCACTCTAGAGAAAACATAACATAACGCCAGTATAGAAGCTTCACTTCGAAAACAAACGGTCAAACCAAAGCCCCCGACAGGCTGTTTTTCTGCTCATTTCCCTGGTCAAAATGTATACTATACCTTTTCCTCCATACTGCTCGTATCAGCGACGATGGCCACTTCTGCCTTGCTTTGTTCTTGCTTCCCGGCCGGCTGGCTCTCGGACTCTTTACTCGCACTTTTAATCTGATTTTTGAACACTTGCAACGGTACGAACGCCTTATTGTCTATCGGTACGGGGGCGGGGCCTTTTACTTGTTTCTGGGTTTGCTCCTTAAAAAGAAAACGGGAATGGTAATCGATTACTTCGGACGATATGAGAGGATTTACTTCGTTATTTTCTTCCGGTTTGATCCAGGATTGCGGTGGCACTGGGATTTTCTGGTTTGCTTTGATTTCCTCGTGCCGACTTGCCTTAAAAAACAATAAAAGATATATAGCTGTTTAAAAGAGGTACCAGTAAAAAGTAACAGGCACATTAGCTTTTATTACCAGAATACAAGGGGGCTCAGAACAAAGACTTTACATTTCTCAATGGCTGTACTAACTAAAGACTACGACATAATAGCAGTTACTGAAACATGGCTTACTGATGGTATTAACAGTTCGGAGTTATTTGATGATCGATATCAAGTATTTAGAAGAGACAATGGAATGAATAGAGGCGGAGTACTTGTAGCTGCCAAAAAGAAATTAGTTGTGCAAAAAATCGACATTAGCTGTGATATAGAGTGCCTACTGTGTTTTCTATTTGTGTTGTGCTTATGTTTCTCCCAGAGAAACTGTTAGTTGTCTGGAACAATTTTTAAATAGTCTCAATGATGTATTAGAGAGGAACTCAAATATGCCTATTGTGGGAGATTTTAATATCGCTTTTTATGAAAGAAGAACCTGTGTGAATGATCTCACTTAGCAAAATACTGTTTCTAATCATATGCAAAGAAAACTTGATTTGATACTCTCAAATATAAATGTTTGTGCATTAGAACATTGTGATGACCCGCTTGTAACAGAGGATATGTATTACCCTGCGTTAAAAGTTTCTTGCATGTTTGACGCAGACAATACCTCAGATAATAAAATCTGGCCAACTTATGTCCATGATTATTCAAAGGGCAACTTGTATTTATTATATCAATTAGTATGCAGCATTGACTGGGCAAATATGTATAAATGTGATAATGTTGATGAGTGTCTTAAAATTTTTTATGGAAATTTATACTCCTGTATAGATCAGGCAATACCCAAAAAATGTGTGTTTAAGCCTATCAAAAATGGTAAGGTTTGTCCTTCACATATAGTTGAGTATCGAGTGTTAAGAGATGATATTAAGCATCAAACTAAAAAAGAATTCAAATTGTATAATGAGAATATTGAGAGGAATGTTCATGCTGATCCCAGCAGTTTTTGGTCATTTGTGAAGTCAGGAGCCCGCAACAATGGGGTTCCTGAAACAATAAATAATGGGGACTAGTGTTTCATTGGCTCCCAGGCTGTGTCAAAGGCCTTTGCAGATTATTTCTCTTCTGTATTTGGTCAGGCTAGTCCAACACAAATATCTGATTTTCAAGGCTCTTTTTCTTTTTCAAGTATTACAGAAAATAATGTTAAAGAGGGTATTAAAAAACTGAAAGCCAAAAAAGCTACTGGAAGTGACAGCATTCCAGCTTACATTTATAAAGGGTGTGTCGAAAATCTTTCTGCACCCTTAGCTTTTATTTTTAATTTAGCAATTGAAAAGAATATTTTTCCAGATCGTTTGAAAGAGGCCATCATAACACCGGTTTATAAAGGATCGGGGGATTTAAACTCAGTTGAATTCTACAGACCTGTGCTAAACTCTATTGCAAAGATATTCGAAATTATTTTATATAACGATATAATTCAAACATACCAAAAACAATTTGCAATACAACAGCATGGCTTTCTACCCAGCAGATCTACTGTGACAAACCTATGTGTATTAACAGATACAGCTGCAGAAGCTATACATGACAATAGTCAACTTGATGTCATCTTGACAGATTGTGCGAAGGCACTTGATACGGTTGATCATGGCATTCTTATTGATAGACTAGCTATGTTTGGCTTTTCAGAGGGTGCTTGTAAGTTTATACAGTCATACCTATACTCAAGAAATCAAAGAGTTAAAGTTGGGATCTGTCTCTAAGACAGCTTCATTGCTTCATCAGGTGTGCCACAGGGAAGTGTACTTGGTCCCATGTTATTTTTAATTTCCATTAACAGCCTCCCAGCATGCGTGAGATCATCTGAGAGTCTACTTTTTGCAGATGATTTCAAAGTTTTTAAAAAAGTACTGAGCTCTGAAGACTGTCAGCAGTTACATAATGACTTGGATCAGGTAACTCATTGGTTTTATATTAGTGGAATGTCAGTCATAAAATTGTATAACTCTCTTGTAAGACCACACTTAGAATATGCGGCTGTGATATGGTCACCTCAAGCAGAAACTCATTCTAACGCTATTGAAAAAGTTCAAAAAAGGTTTTTAAGATATCTCCATGTCAAGAAGTACAATGTATGTCCATATATGGTTTCATATAAATCAATGTTAGTTGATTTTAATTTTGATACTTTAAGCATTAGAAGAAGCATACAATGTGTTATATTTGTATTCTGTATCGTAAACAATACTAAATACTGTGAGTTATGCTTAATCAATAGAATCAACTTTAGGGTACCTAAGGTAGCTTTAAGGATAAGAGACTTGAGACTGTTTTCCACAAGTACCTCGAGTTGCTCACCAATTCAAAACATGCTGAATGAATGTAATCTTTTAGTAGAAAACTGTGATATAGATTTCTTCAACACTAATATAAGAGCAGTAAAAGCTTGTTTTAGGCAGTTATTTTTAAGCAATTTGCATATGTAGCTGGTCAGTCTGATACCTCACATTGTTTTAATGTGTCTGTGTATGATCTTAGTGTGAGTCTGTTGTGTAAGTTTTCCTTTTATGTTTCAGTTAGTAGGCACTCTTACATTACATTATAACTCCTTTCTTGTGTTATGTGGGAGGATAAATAAATAAATATAAAATATAATCGTTCAAGGCTCGTCCGTCCTAGCTTCCACTGTCAAACAGTACGTCATGGGCTTGTTAAATGATCAGCTCCGAGAATTCCCAATAATTCAAGAACTTACTGAAAAATGTATTGAACTGTCTAGTTATATTACGGTAACAATTTAAGAGGATGGCTCTCAGGCTAAACTTGAACTTGTAAATTTGTATATAGTCACTGTAAGATAATTAAAGTCATTATTTCACGTGTATCCTACTATTATTGAACTGGGTTGTTCGTCATCAACGTTGATAATATATCGGGTGTTTTTTTAAATTTCACCTCATAGTAGGCTGTGGATAGTGTTTGTGAATGCGCCTTACTAAGAAATGTCAAAATTGACATAACCTCACTTTTTTAATAAAAATTGAAACTGCTCCAATCGGTTACTAGTGTCTTGAAAAAGACAGCTTGGCTCTATTAATTAGGCGTAGATGAGTGAGCTGGCTTTTTCAAGACACTATTAACCGATTGGAGCAGTTTCAATTTTTATTAAAAAAGTGAGGTTATGTCAATTTTGACATTTCTTAGTAAGGCGCATTCACAAACACTATCCACAGCCTACTATGAGGTGAAATTTAAAAAAAACACCCGATATAACATAATATAATAATATTACTGAAAATTCTCATGTACATACGTTTTTCATTAGCAGTCCCAGTACTTCGACAGCGACGTGTTCGGCCGCCTCTTCCCTATCACATCCGGGCTTCCCGGAGATCACCGTGCCATCGGAGAGCTTTATTTTCGCCTGGACGGCGGTACCAGTGTCGAGGTATTGATAGCGTGGCAATCCTAAGCCGTTCGATTGGTAATAGGTCAGAAGCCTTATGCTCGCCGGGCTATTGGCGACTTGCTGAAAATAGAAACTGAAGTCCAGAAAAGGGTCTTCCAAACAATTATGCTTGAAAGTAACAGTAACAGCATAGTTACTGTAGGTAAAAATAGGCCCTTGCGTTAGGGTTCTTTTAACCTCATCAATTTTCATGAAAATTTGGGATCAAGCTTATTTCACCCTTAACTTCAAAAATGGCATGTGCTCGACTTGCGCTTTTCGCATTTTAGGGGTGAAATCCACCCCTTCTGTATTATTTTTTTTTTGCAATTTTACGCATTCTGTCGGTGGAATCTTATTTAGTTAAGTAGGAGGTAACATCTCTGAGGGGAAAGCCTTCAGTGACTGCACTATAACTGTTTGTTTTTCATGTAGTGAATATCAACAAATACTCACCGCCAATTGGTCAAAGGATACGTTGACGCCGTCCTCGCTGCTCTTGGGTAACGATCTTGCCTCTTTCGCGTTGCCAGTCTTGGCTTTGCTACTCTGGGGGTTTTCCGATTTGATCCCCAGTACATTCCTTAAATATTGCGTGTTTATCACGGTGTTCGGCTTCTGTTGGTCGTGGTTCGGCCTTCTTGACGCGGCACTCTCCTGAAATTCGTCTCTATTAATGTTCTGTTGAGTGGTCCAGGCACTTTTTGCTCAGAAAAAGGGATCAGAGCGGTACAAAAATAGAAGCACTTGTAACTTATTAAAGTGTGGCAGGGATAAAAAGTAGATCATGGAGAAAAACTGAAGTCATTGCTTCAACAACTTTTTGTTTAAACAAGTGAAATTCTTGAGGAACATCATGAAAAAGGATTTTTTGCCATCAAAGTGGAGATGAATAAATGGGAAAAATCGATAATAGGCTACTTTATAATAAACAAGAAAAAATGAAAATGGGTAATATTTATATTATTACAACTTATGACTTGCTGATTACCATTAAAATACATGTCTTAACATGTCTGAGTTTTCTGGGCTCTCTTGGGTTTAACAGGTTTTAACCGGTCTTTAGGTTTATCGATTCAAAAGATATACAGTCGTGTAAATTGAGGAGACACCATGGAATCCCTTTTACCTAATTTACACCCTTTAGGTAAAATAATACCTACAAAAGTTCCCAAGAATCTCAAAAATATATCAAAACATTCAAGGGAACTTCAAAATGTCATTAGGCTTTAAAAAATATCAATTTCGAAAAAACAACTTAATATCTTCAAAAAACTTTATACACTTTGGTAAAATAATGGATTAAAAAATTACAATATATCTCAAAAATACTTCAAAGCATTCAAGACAATTTCAAAATGTCATTGGGCTTTTCAGAAATATCAGTAATATCATTTAAAGTACAGATAAATATGAACCACTATTTTAATAAGATCGACTTAAATACTGTTTGTCAGTACTAGTGCACTTTTCCAATATATCTCTATCATTTCGGACCTATCCCAAAGAAAAATTTCTCTCATAACCTGTAATTCTAGGAATAATTTTCATACATACCTTTTTCGGTCGATTTTCCGATATTGACCTGGTTTGGTTCGTATTCTTCTGTTTTTGCTAAAACAAAAATACAGCTAGAACATCATCACAAGTTTCGACACTAACATACCGGTACGTTATGGGGATTTTGTACTTCTGAGACATTACGAGATTTTGGTACTTCCGTAACGCTTTTCTTGTTATTACTAATCTCATCTTTCATAGCAAACGACGGTAAGAATATGTTCTTCTGGGTTTTGTTATCGAAATTATTGCTCGACGGTCCTTGCACTTGTTCCTTCTTGTCCGGTTTCTTGTTGTATTTCGGAGAAACGTCCTGGACAACTCTCCTTTGAACAGATGAATCCAGATACTTGTGTTGAAGGTTTCCACGTTGCATTTCGCCGTTGTTGTAATCGCTGGGCTGGTACTGGCTGCAGTACTGATTGAATTGTGCGAAGGCCGAATTCATTTGACCGAAATAATTCGCTTGCTGAGGAGGGCCCTGTTGGATTTTCCTGAAGGGCAGGAAATTGCTCTGATAGTTCTGCGGCGGATTGCGGAAGTTCTCGGCTTCGGCTATCAGATCTCCTGAAAGTAATACCAGTTGGAAGGAACTCTTGCCGGACATTTCACACTTATTGTCTTGGCGGACAAAGCCAATTTTGATGAATTTTTTTATAATGCTAGGACACTATCAGTATATTGGGAAAAGTGATATAACTTTAGGAAATCTGTAGTTTTTGCAAAAAAAAAACAAAAAAATGTTAAGGTGAGTTTATAAACTCAACTAAAGTAAGAATTAAATTGACAACTAAGAATTAAGAAAGACAAATACAGGAAAATCTCATCTGCAGTCTATAAACTTTCGTATGTCAATTGAATTAAGAATTAAGAAGATGGTTATCTTTCATCTTTTCAACTAAGAATTAACAATTATGGTTTTCGCGCATGTGCACAAAGCACACAATTTTCGGTTTTAAGCGTTAACCTCTAAACTATCAATTGCTATCAATATGGATAGTGAAGAAGTTGTCGAAATGATGGGTATTCTTTTATTGGTGACTACAACTTTGTTTGCAAGTGGAATCATCAAGAAGCGAAGAAATCGGAGATTTCAGATACGGCCGAAGAACAAAAATCTATGAAAAACCAGTGTATATAAAAATAACGTTAAGTATGCTGAACTGAATGATAGGGAACAGTTTTTTAAGTACACCAGCATGAGCCCTGAAATGTTCAATTATGTGTTGTCTCTCATTGAACCATTTATCCAGAAAAGTACAAGAGTAGATTCCATTTCCCCTGGTCAAAGATTAGCGATTACTTTACAGTAAGGCAATAAATAAAATGAAAAGTAGGAGTATAACCACTCTTTATATTACAGCGACCTAGCCGAAGGATGCTCTTTTCAAGAGATAGCTTTTAATAATTTCATGGGAAAAACCACGGCTTCGTTAATAATCGCTGTAACTTGTGACGTATAATGGCAAGTACTTTCTCGCATAGTGTTGCCTTCGCCAACTGAAAATACTTTTCGCGAAGCTAGTGATGGGTTCTTCTTCAGATGGAATATGCCAAACTGTATTGGGGCTATTGATGGCAAGTTTGTGAACATTCAGTCGCCGAAGTACTCTGGGAGTGACTACTTTTCATACAAGAAGTCTTTCAGGTAGGATTTGGTTACTAGTATAATCGATTTTACATATTTTCTAAATATCGCAGCATCATCTTAATGGCTATTTATGATAGCTATTATAAATTTCAATGGGTGGATGTCGGGGTACCAGGTTCAAACAATGATGCCTCAGTATTCAGGGAATCAATACTTGTCCAGTTGCTGCTACAGAAAGAATTACCAATTCCTCCCCAAAAAATGCTGCCAGGAACACATCTGTGTTTTCCTCACTTCCTTGTAGCAGATCAGATATATTCACTCCACGAAAATATCATGAGACCCTATCCTGGAAAGTACTTAGGGAAGAACAAGAATATTTTCAATTATAGATCGTCCAGAGCTCGTAGAACCATTGAAAATACGTTTGGTATATTGGCGCAGCGTTAGAGACGCTTACAGAATCATATAATTGCAAAAACAGAAACTTGTGAGAAAATTATATTGGCCACAATAATTGTTCTCCATAATTTATTACAAAAAGGAGAGGAAGATTTGCCTATTGAAGAGAGGAGGTATTGCCCACCTGGATTTGTCAATACTCTGGATGCCAACGGCAAGATAAAAGAAGGTGCTTGGAGAACTATGTCTGGAAATCTCCAATCCAACACTTCCTTTACCTGGAACGTCTAGTACGAAACACTATACAATGAAATTATTAATTTAAAGGTGATCATGTTTATAAACGCCCCCTTTAAGTCTATAGTTGTTAATTGTTAATTCTTAATTTTAATTTAGTTGAGTTTATAAACTCACCTTTAAGATTTATCACTTTCGTCGTTCATTTTCTCAATGTTCCAATTTAAATTTTAAATACCAAGTTACTCAATTTGGCGATAATAATACACTTTGACCATCCAACATTCAAATTTCGCCCCATAAATGTAAGGAAATCACCGGAAAGACGATTTAAAAGAAATACATTTTCCTACTTCCGCCATGTTGGAAGCCTGACAGGTAAAATAAAAGTAGAAATGGTTGTGTGTAAACGACCGACATATTTATAATAGAATCGAAGGGATAATAAACAAAATTGAAAAGTTTACCTCAGCCCTTTACTTACTCGGCTTTCCAGTTTTCTCCTCGAGTAACCGCTTGCCGTACGAGATGTTGATAAAGGCGGTCTTCGGCAGTCGATAACATCTATCTTCTGAGCAGTTCATCCTCATGCCGTTTTCGAAAGGCCTGTCAAATATGACGTCGTACATTGTATCCCTTTCAGAGCCGCTGGGACTTTCGTGGATGCAGACGATCGTCCCCTTGAGACCGAACGGCACAGTGAAACTCTGGCGGACGTTCACTATCCTGTCAAAGACCTGACATTCCACTTTCGGATCCGGAGGCAAGGTGGCGGTCTGAATCTCGGGCTGAAAAATCAAGTTCACTTTTGAAATAATGATACGGGGTATCCTCTAATGTGTCCATGAAGGACAATTTTAAAGAGTATGTCATTCAGTAATGATATGACAATCAACGTTTTTCAAGAGCTGTTACAATTTAAGTTCAATCACTAGTCTGTCTGTCTCAATTCAAAGGTTCGCAGACACCTATCCTTGGATTTATACGACCATTTTTTACATTGAATATTTATTCCACTATTGAATATTTGGTCATTGTTCAGATCTGCCACTTTCGTGCGTGAGTTACAGAACCTTACCAAACTCTCACAGTCCGCTTCTCGCCTACCCCTCAATACATTCCGCGTACCTCCGGCATGATTTTCCGAAACCAAATTTGTCAATGTCAGTCACCCAATACGGGCATTTTTCGTACGCTCCCGTCTCCTGTCGCCATTCAAACGCTTGCATGTGTTTTTAAGTTTGTACATCGTTGCCGGTGAAGCGTCGGGTTTCGTCACACATGTCGCGATAACTACGCGCATATCTTTTCGTCAGACACGTCACGGTTAGTACACGGATATCGTTCGTGCGCTTGCACCACACTTCTCAAGATACCCATCCATCCCGTTTGCGACGATGCCGTTCTATTCAAACACGACCTCGGCTCCGTCTACCTATATCTCTTGTTACTATAGTTCCATTCAAATCGCATATCCTACCGATTACGATATCGTACGCGTTGTATCTACTTCGCCTCTCCCGGCCCACGACTCCAAGCGCGTCCCAGTACTTGAACAACTCTATTATCTTCCTCAATTCGACTTCCACACAATGTACATTCATCCGCGATGCTCTCTCCACAATATTAGGTGCGATACCATTTTGGTAGCAGAAGGCTGCAATATAACACCGATCACCGTAGCTCAAAACGGAGAACATTACTATCTTTCGCATCAGGCAGTTCAATTTCACTGATATACCGCTGATAACGTCGCGAAATTCGTTCCACGCCATCACCACTTCTTTGTTCGCCTTCGCACGTCCAGGAAATTCAGCGGGTACACGTGGCAACCCTGCGCTCCTCTTCACAAACGGCACCCTTCTCAGATCACCTGTTGATTCCTCACGGTTACAGGTAACCATCGTTCTTGCCACTTGATGTGTACCGCTAATATTGCGCGAAACAGCGTTTTTTCGCAATGCCAATCTTAAACAATACTTCTATCTAGGGTGTCAATGGACAACGCCCTATCGGGCGTTCCTAATTGATCCGATAACATAAACAATGCCACCCTGCGCGCTTCGGCCGTCGTCCCTTAAGCGAACCACTTATGTGTGTGTGTGAGCCACTTGTTCTCTTCGCTTCGGGACGCGCGCTTACTTTACGTTCGAAATGTCGGAACCAACGCCTTCCAAGTCGCGTCAAAGCAGCGGATACGAACTCGAAGCCTCCGGATTGTGTCGGAACATCCCCTAGTGCAGTGTAAGTCGGGTCGGCGTCCGCAATTATTTCAACGACATCGCCATATACATGAACGCGTTGTTAGGCTTCCTATGCCGCCATGGTGCTTTGTCACCATCTATCGCGCAATACCCAAGTGACACTCTACGCCTGGATCAGTTCTGGACGCTATCTGGGGAACTATTTTTACCCGCCTACAAGATTTCGTAAGTACAAGGATTTTCCTTGTCCCCTTGAATGCATTTCTCCTTCTGGGCTTACTCGTGTAATTTCCCTTTCTCCGTTAGTTTGTCATCCTCCGTTACGTCATTCATTTTCGAAATACACTCCTCCCCCCCCACCTACTGAGCCCGATTCCCGGCTAATCATACTTGGAGCGACGCTTGGCAACGTCGCATCCACTTTATCAGTCACAATTCACACTTCGACTCGTACCGCACATCGTTCTCCGGACATACAGGGCGGCCCATTACCCCACCCAACACCCTTTTTTTACTCCATTATCCCTTAGGTGCGTTATTTCCGGTAGAAACACCTCTAAATAGTGATTTTCTGCTATAATTCGAGAAAAATTGCGAAAAATAGGAGAAGTAACAGAACTGGAAATTTACCGAATATTTATAACAAAATATGAGAAAGCACTGCTAAGCTTGTATATCCTTACGGAACTATTAGAGATTCATGATTCATTCCAAATATTCAAATGATCGTTATTAGCAAACACACTAAATCCTCCAAAATACCGCTAACACTAAGTCAAAAAAAAAACTCTCGATTTGAACTTGTAAAATTGCCTCCACCCTCAGTCAAATTTTTGGATTTAAACTAAAAACTAAATTAGAAATTAGCAAGAAAAAATTAAACTAAAAATCAGGAATTCATGTTCAAACGATACTTCTATACTGTCAAGGAATATGATGCGACATGCTCAGTTTCTGAAAGTTACACCATTGTAAAGCGCTTTATTTATTGATTGTGAGTTATGTACATATTTATTTATTTAATTGTAAATTGCTTTATTTTTTATACTTTGCATTTTTTAGCTCAACTGTATATTAATTATAGTTGATCAATTGTATGTTTTTTGTAATACATTGTCCATCACTTCATCACGTCCATTTTGGGGAACAATGCTTTTACTTTAAAAAATAGTTTTTTGCATTGTAACTGAAGGCCGTGACTTGCCTTAAATGGCCGAATAAATAAGTTACTATAACAATTATCGAAAAAAACTTAAGTCTGATTTTCATCTGGCACTACAACTAGCATAAAGTAACGACAGTGACTGCAACAAGACAATAAAGATCGTAACAAAGGCAGTCTCAAACTACCTTTGGTAAAGAACACTATCACTCTTTCGACACATCAGTAAACTTTTAAGCAAGTTGTAAACATTCCTCATGGGATTTGACTCGACTACTTACAATATAAATCACGTTGGGTTTAATTTGCATAGTAACTATTTGCTTGCGGCCGCTCGAGAAGTCGCGGACCGTCCTTTCGAGCTCCTCGATCACTTCAGATTCTATGGTATCGACGCCACAAGTTTGCCTTTCCAAACTGTAACTAGGCAAAGACTTCAACCACTCTTGAATCTCGTCTAGTCGCTTCTCCCTTGAAATGAACGTAATTTAAACGTGTCGCAACGATCTTGCCACAACCTACCATCCAACACCAAATAGGCGTTCCGCCGGGATGTTATCATAATGCAAGTCTTGCGACATGTAATCCAACACTTCCGGGAACTTTTCGCTGTACTTCCTCACTATATCTATGGCCTTGTCTGTGTAGAACCAAGTATTACCGATTTTCTTCGTATAACCGGGGGTTTCGGTGTTCCTTTTGTTAAATTTTAAATCGAGGCCGATATTCGCGTTTTTCGTCGAACCGTCCGTGTTGGAAATGGTCACGAAGACGCTGCCGGTAAGTCTGGAGAATAACAGATGCGAAATACCTACAAAAAAACAACAAATATAACCAGGTTAATTAACTTCAATGCTCAATCTCAATTGACGCACTTAATTGGCTGCAAGCAGTATGCAAGGTACGGTAATTGTTCCTTATTGTCTTTTGCAACGCTCTAACTGCGGTGAAGTCAGGTTCTTCTAATACCACAACGGATATTTTGATTCTGCCATGCTTTTTAATAAGGTTCTCTTCCACCTGAAACAGTACACATGAGAATCTAAAACTAACGTGAAATCGTAACTGATTTGTCCAACTTTAACCCAGAAGCCAGGTAAAAAAGTGAAAAAAAGTTTAACGGCATTTTGATACCGTTCTGGTGTTTGGGGAGTTTAACTGAAGGTAACTGTATCAAGAGATACGGTGAATTTTGCGTCCTATTAGAGATTACATATGGCTGTCGGACCATTCCACAACTTATTTTAGCCTTGTATGTATATTTTCATGTGTACAGATCAAAGTTGTTATGATCTTGACAGTAGTATGTATTAGATATGACGATTATTAAAGATGCATAATCTGATTCCATCGAATCGTAGATGCCATATGTCCATCTCATCTTATATGTCTTATTTGCTCATTTCATTGTCGGTCCTGTAGAGATAACCCAAGCACCTGTCTCTCCTTCGCTCGTTATGTTGTTCTGAGCATATCTAGAGATCTTTTGGTAATAGTCCATGTTTGAGCACCATACATTAGCACTGAAAAGGTATATTGGTTGTAAAAGCGACTTCTCAGATGCCATTGGTATCTCATTCATCAAGGTGTTCTTTAACTTTTCAATCTACGTGTTCTATATATCTCTTAGGTTTGTTTTTCTCTTCCTAATGATGGTATATGCCCTAGGTATATCTGATTTGGTACATTTTTTATTCGTTGACTCCGTATGGTGATTTTAGGGTCTTCTATATACATCACCTCCGTCTTTGAGAGATTCATATGAAGTCCTATTTTAGCAGCTTACTCCTCCAATTTCCTCAACATATGTGTCAGTTCTTGTATGCTCTCAGTAGAATGAGTCCCACAGAATGCATTTCGTCGATACCTCTCATGAGCCACACATTTGTTTAAACAGGACTACATGGGATAAACATATAGAATATTTCATAAACCATTCATCTGATTATGCTGAAATTTTGTACACATTAGGATCCCATAGAGGGATTAAGGATCCCATAAAGATCCTTGGA
The DNA here is from genome assembly GCA_946251905.1 of Cryptocephalus moraei. Lineage (NCBI taxonomy): Eukaryota > Metazoa > Arthropoda > Insecta > Coleoptera > Chrysomelidae > Cryptocephalus > Cryptocephalus moraei. The sequence goes on along the minus strand of OX276465.1, from coordinate 13,649,099 downwards.
AAATGTATTAAATATCAATTCAGTTGATTCCTTCAAAAATTATTAACACTTTAAGTAACAAGTATCTCAGTAAAGAATTGACCGATTTTGATAAATGAACTCAAAACAAAAGGTCTTCTGATGCTTACAACTTCCTAACTAAACTTTTTAGCATAGGATGAAGGAGGAAAATTTTCCAAGCAAAAAACTGAATTTTCCAATTATCAACTGTATTTATTTATCCAGGATGCAAAACGCGCTGTATTTCTCGATGCAGTTACCTTCAGCTAAATTCCCTAAACATGAGAAAGGTCTCGAAATTCCATAAAACGTTTATCACGAACCTGCATCTATTTTCTCCCAATTTACAATACCACCAATTTCACTTGCGGTGAAAATTCTTACAGATCGTAAGCCAATTAAATGGATATAACACTCACCCTTCCCTGAGATCCGTAATGTGGGTTCGTAAGCGTGAAACAAACACTGTTCAATGGGAACAAGTCGTCTACGTTCCTTTCAATTGCCATGTCACCATCGTACACGGAAATATTGTAGACTATCGCTTGCAATGGATAATTGGACGTTATACTTGTGAACTGTTTCTCCAGAACCAATTTTCCCTTCGAGGTAAATATATACTTTTTGCCTATCAACTGCTGCACGTGGACTAACACTTTGATCTCTCCCACGTCTATCCCCATTCTTTTCTCGTACCTGGAAACATAACAATTCGTTGCACTTCGAACATTACGAGATAAAGTGACCGCCTAATAGTGATTAGAAAATTGAATAAAACTTGCTTAAAGCTTCCTGATACCTACAGGTCTCTCACACCCTCCACTTCCTTTTTAAACTGCGATGCCAAAGGTCCAGTCCGTTCCTCAACATCATACTGATTTGGGCCGCCCATGCACAAGTACTTTCTCTTAGCGTTAGATATAGCTACGACCCTAGAACAGATCGGATTAACATCCGGATCATGGCTATCGATATCACAATCTTTACTTTGCTTCCATGAGATGTGGCCACTCGACGAATATATTCGTACCTAACAAATCCACCGGAATCAACTCGCCAGAAAACTTTAGGTCCGGTATTAACTTTATTATCATGTTTTCGTTCCGGCTGGGACTCTCGAATATTTTAAGCTTCTCTTTCCTCAATTCTCCCTACAAATGTGTAAGTTAACGCCCAGTTTTATACTTTCTGAAAAAAACTACTGACGGTATACTTCAAATGTCGCATCGTAGGGAATCCAGGATAGTAAACCCTATTCAGTTTGGCTTTGGGATGAGCTCCTTTGATCAGTTTGTCTTCAGGTAGCAACACGTCCGTGAATAACATTGTACTAACTTTTGTGTGATTGTGGATGACAGGCGGGAAGTACTCGGGAGCTTGATACAATCCGTTGTCAGACGGAGTGTAGCGGTAAACTAACATCGGCCCGTGAGAATTTCTACCTCGTTCTTCATCCGTCAAGTTTTTATTATAGTGCTGCATCTCGTCCAAGAGAACTTTCTGGAATCCAAAAAAATTCAGAATTGTTTAGGTTTATCGATAAATAATTAATTACCTCATCGATGAACGGGACTAACACCACAGCTTCCCATTCCTGCCTTTTCCCATTTAGATCAGTTTGGAAGTCCTCGGGGTAATATTTGCTCAGCAAAGAATTTTCACCGACCATGAGCTCATGGTAGCAATCCGGGAGCAGGTTTTTACTAAGAGGTGGAAGGACTGCAAGCAACTGAAAGTATTATGAGATAAACTGGATGGAATGGAGATGACTTAAGTAGGTACGTTAGTATCCATTAATACAACATAACCTTTTGTTTTATGAGGATAATATACCATGAGAAATAAGTTCATAGAGTGAAAACACACCTGTTTCATAAGAATAATATACTATGAGAAATAAGTTTATATAGTGAAAAGACATTCATGTGTTTTTCTAGTTTCCATTAAAACAACATAAAGAATAACATACCATGAGAGTACATACAGTGAAAGCACACTTAATGGGTTTTTCCAATTTCTTAATACAAAACAATCAACATTAGAAAGAGTTGCAAATGTTATGTATCAGCTGAATAAAGTAACATCCATCCTTTACACCACACATGGTTTATGATGGTGCCACCAGGTGAATCAGCATAAACATTTCCAATAATTTAAGAACACCTTTTGGTGAAACAACATATTTTCATCAGTAATCACCAGGTGGATTGCTGTTGTAACAAAGAACATTTCGAAATGTATACTTGGGCACAACTCTTCGACAACTGCATTGCTTAGATTTAGGTGGTCATTAACTATTCTAAATCGTTTCTAAAGTTAAGTTACGATCCAGAGTGTACTGTCTATATGAAAACCTAAACAAATTTAAGACATGTCACGATACAAACCTGTTCGAACGGCAAAAATGGTTCCCCGTAATCGAACTTAATATCCAACTTGGAAAAGTCCTTTATATCTGATATGTATGGGGCGTAGTGGTGTGGATAAAACCACGACCAAGAACAACAACCGTTGTAGTAGTAGTTAAGGTTCCACTGAATCGCTCTTACGTATCCTTCAGCCTGATCCTTCATCACTTCCCTGGAATGTTGATTTTAGCAATGTTAGACAAGTGAAATAAACCTACTTACGGCGTTACGTCCTTGTATTCCAATTTATTTTGGTAATACTCTTTCTTGAAATTGCTGAAAGCTTCGTCGTCGTCGTCTGAGGCATACCTGTTGATTTCTTCATCGTCTGATTCTAGGCACTGAAAAGTTGTATTTTTTCAAAATTCAAAAATTCAAAACACAAACGTTTTTCTAAAATATTACTTAGCCTATTTAAAAAGTTACTGTCCTGTCCTGAAAATTTCAAGCAGATTATCTCTGACAAAAATGTTTAAATGATCTTGTATTAGCTCTGCTTCCAAGAAGCTCACTTGTTTCAAACACAAATCTACTTGTTTACGTTGGTAACTCTTAAGTAGCACGTCATGTAGAAGCCTCAGTTGAGCTCAGAGTGGAGTGCAATGGAAGATTTGTTGCTCGAGCTCATCTACATCTTGTTATACGAGTTTTACAGAATAGAAAAATTCATAGAAAATACTTAAACACAATGTTAATATCGAACAATAATATGAGAAAAATCAAATGTAACACAATGAATGCTCAATTTTACTTTTATACCATTAGATCTGCTTCCTGTATTAAAGCAGCTAGACCACTGTCTCGAACAGAACTCTCTTCGGGGGAGCCGTCACCTTCCTCAATTGGTTTGGACTGGAATAAAAGATGGTGAAACAAAGTTCCCGTTTTTCCTCTAATGTTTCCTTACAGAGACTTTAGTGTGAGCTTCCATCTTTCTTCCCGTTTTTTGCTGCATATACAGCAGATCGTCGCGTGTCTCCTCGAAATTGTCCACGTCTATACTACTCAGCTTTTCCATAAACTTCTGGAATCTGGAAAGGTTAAGCTTTCCGTTTTCATTGATGTAACCTGCGCAAACAATCATCAGAACAGCGAAAGGCAGAGGGGTGCATACGAACCGTCTAAACTTGGCAAAATCTCTAAGTATGCTTTGTACAGTATATGTAAGGCACCATTTGCAATGTGTAAATTTGGTAAATGAGGAATGAAGTCGTTTCCAACCAAAAAACCCATCAGGACCTGAAATACAAACATTTCCGTTATTCATAACCACATATGTTTGAACATGTCACATACCCAATCGTCTATGATGCTCTCCAAATCGAACTCAAACTCCACAAGTTTCTCTTTCAATTCGGCGAATTCCAGTTCCAAATATTCCCGCATCAGCGACAAATGTAACAGGTAGAACTTGATTTCCTCAGGAACGGAGATCCTTTTTGTGTTCTTCCGGCCGAACTTTACCTAAGGTTTTGTTGAAATGAGATTTTTCTCATAACACATGGGGAACTAAAACTCCATAAAATCAACTGAGGCTTTGTTACGCTTTGTGACAATTCATAGAGTTGAGGTAAAGCATTTTTCTATTCCAGTTGATTTTTCTAGTCAAAGCTTGGTATTAGTAATGGAAAAACATCCTTTGTACGTTATATATCGTTTAAAATTATATACGAAAAGAGTTGCTTAACGAAGTGTTTGTATGGTAAGTGATAATTATATTTCAGATGTTTCTGCAGTAAAACTATTAAGAATATGTGCGTGGTTATGCATATATTCTTCAAAAATATGCAACTGATTACACTATTTTGGTAGAAACATACAGAATCTAGAAGTAAATCTACTAAGCTAAAGTAAATCCATATGATTAATACAACAGCAATATAGATGAAAAGGTTACCTATTGCAATAACAAACATTGCTTATCGTTTGTTCATTTACTTCTGTTTTGTCTCGAAATTTCAAAATTTCTTTAGTGAATACAGAAATTATAGAATTTTTTTCATATTGAATGTTGACTGTTACAAAACTCAAAATCTGTCGCCTTGTTCGTATTCTTCGCCTCAAAATTATATAAAAACTTGTAGCAAGGAGAAAAATAAAGGAAATGATTCTTAGATATTTCTGAGTAGCTTAAGTATGTTCTATTACAAACATTAATTTTGAGTTAAAGAAGATAAAGATAAGCAGCTCGAAATTAACACACATAACAACCTGAACGTGTGCATTTTCATATTTGTAAAGGCAAAAATATATAGTTTGGTTCGACTTTTACCAAAATAGGCAGTTTCATGCACGACACATTTCCAAATATTCACTCCATTTATATCAGAAAGATGTTTAAAGTGGAATTAAATATTCCAAGAACTTTGCACTCTAGTCATAACATTGCTATAACTTATTCACTATAACATACAATGGAAGTTTCATCGCTTCTGTTTTACATATTTTCAAAGTTACCTCTTCGCGTAATAAACTGAAATGGGGTTCATGTGTACATAAACCTAACATAATTAAATCTGCATCTAGACCATATAGGCAGTGCCTGGTGTTCGGATTATAACCAGGCTGTGACCTCATATACCGGATGTAGTCCATAATTTTGTGCTCCCCTTCTCCAGGAGTCTGCAAGAACATTAATTGTTAATATTACTTAATGTGTGAGGTGTGAAGATGAGCAACACCATTTTCAAGCTCATAGGTGATACACATGGAAATCACCAGTAGAGAACAACGTAAGAAATCAAATAGATTACACAGCTCTATCAATAAGATATAGAAATGCAATAAACAGTGCAAAAACGTATCGAGGAACCGATGTTCTAACAGATCATAATCCAATTGTGTGCAAAATCGAAATTAGGCTGAAGTGCATTGAGGAGAAAACTACAAATGAGAGAGTAGACATATGGAAGCTCTCTAACATCACTATTAGGCAACAGGTACAGGAGTCTCTAAAGGCGGAAACAGACTGTCACGTCACGTGAGCTCACGTGCTGTCACGTTAACTCATGTCACGGATAAAAAGTGCGGAGTAATATTTCACATGGTATTTAAATGTATTAGAACCAGACTGAGGTTACGTCAAAGTGACGTGAGTTAACGTGACAGCACGTGAACTCACGTGACGTGACGATAGTCTGTTTCCGCCTTAAATAACGAAATAAATAGAGAATTAAAATTAGAATTAAGGCGGAAACAGACTATCGTCACGTCACGTGAGGTCACGTGCTGTCACGTTAACTCACGTCACGGATAAAAAGTGCGGAGTAATATTTCACATGGTATTTAAATGTATTAGAACCAGACTGAGGTTACGTCAAAGTGACGTGAGTTAACGTGACAGCACGTGAATTCACGTGACGTGACGATAGTCTGTTTCCGCCTTTAGAACATCATGGGTATACATCATGTGACAAATGATAATGCCCTGAATCGAATGCATGAAGATAAGGAAATTCTGAACACTGTCAAAAGAAGGAAACTGACTTACTTCATGACCAGACAATATAACTTTACACTTCTGCCACAAGACGTCGGTCGATATCTTATAAGTCACGAAGTACTTGAGCTGTTCGTGCAACCTCGCCATGAACACGGTACCGGGCGTGATGCAATTGGAATCGAACGACTCCTCCTCGGGCAGCGATTCCCCCTTGCTCATCGCCTGCAGCCTCCTCTTCTCGGCGTCCTTCGCCGACCTGAAGCGACGGCCCCTCTGCTGGTTCATCTTCGCCCTGGGGGCGACGCCGTCGACCGCCATGAAGAACAACTTCCGCGGCCTGATCATCCGGAACAGCACCTCTATGTAGTGGAAGACGTCCCGGAAGATCTTCTCTTCCGTTATGCGGAAGTGGACGTTCGCGTCGTCCGGGTGCGAGCACTGGTGTATGATACCATTCATGTCGAGGTACAAGTTGTCGAATTCGGGGATCTGGAGAAGGGAGAATGTCGACGATGAAAACGTTCAAGGGGAAGTGAAATGTAGTGTAGGACTAGTAATTAGTGTTAAAGTTTACAGATCATAAAATTAAAATTTAAAGAAAGAATTTAAATTAAATTTAAATGAGATGATATTTACTAAGTGAATAGCAATTACCAGGTGGTAAGTATATGGGGGTTTTGTAGAGATAATTGCTACCTATTTTGTAAATATTATCTCGGCACTAATGTGACACATCTTTCATTTAAATTTATGGTCAATATAATTTTGGAATAGGGGTAGTTTCACCCACTTCGACAGGTGGTGAGTGAGCAGGGTATATGGTAGTGGTTTTGTGGAGACAATTGCTATGTACCCTGTAAATATCGTCTCGGCACTCGACATGTAAGTCATATTTAATTATCATAGTTTTGGAATAGGGGTAGTTAGTATGGAGTTTCCTGGGCAAGTGGTGATTTGCATAATTGTAGTTTATAATTTGTATTACCTGATATTCCCTGACCACCTCGCTTAAACAGGGGTACCGTTCACTTATGTAACGGAAGAACTTCGGGACACCCATTGTGCACACGAATCAGGGCTCCAAGCTGCCGAATTATGAAGAAAAATAATTGCCTCCTTTTTAACAAGGCAGAAATGTGCGTATTATTAACACACAATATCCGATATGATATGCACAACAAAACCACAAAATAACAAGTGGAGACAGGAGATTACACATCACAAAACATATATTAAACCACAGAACATCTATACGAGAGGTATATGACGTAGGACATTTCTTTTTATTCTTCTATCCAGAATGGCTTTTTTCCTTACACTTGCGTGAGTCTGAGTGAAGCCTCATAAGCTCTTCTTTGTAAAATATTAACTACCAACCAAGTTGTTACTTCTTAATGGTACTTTATTGGAAAAGAATGGCTTGTACTCGTCGCGTATGATCGAACGAAACTCGCCTATCCCGCATCACTAACGTCGTGAACCGTTTTGGTGTTCCGTGTCTCCTGTCTACTGCGGTTGTTTCGTGGTTGTTTGTGTGGTGATGCTTGTGTTGCGTGTTGCATGCGTTTTAAAGATGAGTGTAGTAAATTGAAGGTGAAGAAGTTTATTAAAGATCCGATGATGGTCTTGGGCCATTTAAGATTTAGTTATTCCTCAAAACCGCATCAGACTTTACAGTTAAAAACTCAGTGCATACCGAAGAAAGCTTCAAACTTATTTGAAGCTTTCGAGGCCGTGTTCATGGAACTATGAACCTAGACTCGTTGTCTTTTACTTTGTCACAAATAAGTTATTTAGTTGCAACATTAACTAAAAAAAACTACAAGCAAGTAGTCGAAAGTCTATCGAAGGTAAGTGGAAACGTTTTTTCAACCGTTCTGCCTACGTAGCGGATTGAATTCTGATAAGAAATTGACAAATTAGCCAGTTCGCCATATTTGAGGTTTTCGGAGTGCGCGACGTTGTCGGCTCTACCCGCCTCCGCTCCAATAATTTGTTTATGCAAAAGATTGCTTTCCACAAAAACGTCTATTTCGGCCTTTGAATAAGCGGTTAAGCTTTTTGTACAAGTTGTTGCACATTTTCGTCCTTGCATCTTTTATTTTTCACACGTTAATGTAGCCTTCCCTAGGGAGCCCTATTGCGTCCCCCTTGAATAGTTTCGTAACTTTTTATATGTATGTCAAAATTAACTGTCTTATTGATCAAATATACAGTGGAATCACAACATTGATCATGTAAAGGTTCCTTTACAATTAAAAGGCTATAGTCTAGCTATAGTGAATCAACTATATCTGAACTAAGTAGAAGTTTTGAATTAGGTACTCCAGAAACCACATGGAACAGACATGTCATTAAATATTACTTGTAATAAAAATCTGTATGTGTTCTAACAGGTACTGGGTAAGCACATTCGAAAATTGCAATTGTTTTGAATCTGGCTAAATATTGCCATTACTGTATTACTCCCTATTATATTAAATTTTCTGTATAGTTGTGCATGACGGATAGACCAGTAGATTTGATATTGTGGTATTAAAATACAAACTGTCTAGTAAAGCGTCCTTAAGACCACAAATAAATTGAATTGCAAGTATATCTGTGAATGTGCTCTTATGATTATAATATGAGAGTTAAATTTGAGTTAACTTCGTAAAAATTTTGAAAATTAAGTGTTAATAAGAACGTAAATACTTGGTAATTTTGAATTTCAAATGAGGTGCTTCAAAATTGTCTGGAGCAAGTAGCCCATTGAGGCGTTTAGAATGAAGTGTAACTCACTTAACCTAACCATATGATAATTTTTCAGAGCTGGCCAAAATACCTCTTGTAAATATGTAATTTACATTTAACATTTACTGTTTTAACGTCATTTGCTGCAGATAACAGGCAGCACAATTACAGATAACAGTTAATTTAAATATTCATTAGGTAGAGCTTGTACAATTTAATGTTTTCCGCGACATGCAAAAGCACGTGTATTTTCCGAATTTTCGAACCGGCATGTTTTAATTCCCCGTCTGCTCGGCTTCCTCTGTCTCTCTGGCAACGTCGCGTACAAGAGAAACCGCGTTTACCCACACACATCTCCTTGGAAATGAACAAAAGGTATCCCCCAAATGATAACAATAGCGCCCCCCGAGTACCCCGAAAAAAATCGAAATGCCCCCGCTAATCGTGCAACGCTCTTATTCCGACAGCTCGTCTCGTTGCATGGTCTGGAGGCGGACCGTCACTTGCTCCAATGTCTATTCTCGTCGGTCGACTTCTCAGAGTCCACATCTAAGGTATCGGCGCTAACCTCGCAGAGCCAAGCCCTCCTGGAGCAGTGCTCGAACCTGCTGAACAAGCCGTCGCTTCTATCGGCTGTTTGTTACGTTACAGACAATCCTTTGACTGGTAACACGGTAAGTTCGTAATTTGGGAAGTGTTCTTGGGGTGTTTTGGGGGTGGGTATGTAGGAAAGAGGGAAAAGTCCATGGGCCAGTTTAACCTGATCACTAATGTGTAAAGAATAGCTGAACACCTAGAATCTTCCAAAATGCAAAAAAAAACCATTTTAAGGTGTTCAGGAGAATGTAGAAGACAAGAGTCTAATGGTCCAATTCCTGATGTAACCAAACTCTCAAGAAACTTTCAGGCGATCCTAAAACATTGACAAACATTTTCTAAAAATGTTCTGTAGAAAAGTCCAATCCATTTCCTCTAAACTGTAAATAACAGCTCGATATCTAAAATGATCTAAAAGCGTTTTAAGGTGTTCAGGAGAAAGGAGGAGACAAATCAGAAGTCCAATGGTCCAACTTCCTAATGTAACCAAACTCTCAGGAAACTTTAAGGGGATCCTAAATTCTTTACTGACATTTTCTTAAAATGTTCTGTAGAAAAGTCCACTGGACCAGTTAAACCTGATCTATTTTCTCTAAACTCTAAATAACAGCTCGACACCTAAAATTATCCAAAATCCAAAAGCGTTTTAAGGTGTTCAGGACAAAGTAGGAGACAAATCAGAAGTCCAATGGTCCAACTTTCTAATGTAACCAGACTCTCAAGAAACTTTCAGGGAATTCTAAATCATTGACTAACATTCTCTGAAGATGTTCTGTAGAAGAGTCCAATGAGCCAGTTAAGCTCGACACACAAAATGCTGAAATATAATTTTCTTGCGGTGTTTAGTGGAATCTAGAAGTCAAACTAAACGTCTAGTTGATCTCAACTTAACCTCTTTCAATCCCAAAGAGCAACTCTAGGCATAAAAGACTCCTTGACTAATATTTTCATAAGATGTTCTGTAGGATATAGTCAAATACAGTGGTTCAATATAACTTAATCTCTCCTCAAAACTACTGAACTGTGCCGCAGTTTTAAAGATTAAAATTCTACACAACATTTTTGGGATATTTAATACAATGTAGAAGATGAATCAAAAGTCCAGTGGTTCAGTAGAACCTAAGTAGTCTTCTCCAAAGTTCAACAGCATTGAGGGTCCAAAATTCCGACACATAAACATTTTTGAGCGATTCAGATAAATGTAGATGAACCTAATGGTCCAACTGAACTTAAGCCATAATGTCCAAAGTACAAGACATCTCAAAGCATCCAAAATCATAAACTGAAATCTTGAGATGTTTAGTAGAATGTAGGAGTTAAACCAAAAGTCCAGTTGAACCTTACTTATCCTTTCCGAGTCCTTATCCTAAAATACAGCTCTCTGCCGAAAATATTCCAAAATCTTTAACTAATATTTTCCTAAAATTCCTTTCTAGAAGAGGAACCATTAGTCCAATGATGTAAAAGAACTCGCCCATTCTTTTACACTCTTGAACACCTTTTAGGTTCTAAATCCTACGTATAAACCTTTGAGATATTCAATGTAATGTAGAAGGCATGGTTCCACAGAATCTAAGTTGCTTTCTCCTTTTGAAAATCCAAAATCCTATGAAAGACATGAAAACATTTTTGGGAGATTCATTTAGGTGTCAAAGACAAACCTAGCGTCCAATGGTAGGTCAACGAGTTGTGCCATACAAAGAAACAAATTAGGTTAGATAGCTGTACTTATACTGTACTAATAGTGTAGTTCTATTTTACTTAGTAGGTATTGTACTTTTCTTTAATTGTTAAATAGTAAAATCACAATAACTCAAAGAGATATCTGTTCATTAACTGAAGGGACAGTCTAGTTCATATGTGCCATGCAAAGAAACGAGTTAGGTTAGATGGCTGTACTTATACTGTACTAATATTGTACTTGGTATTGTACTTTACTTTAATTGTTCAATAGTAATATCACAATGACTCAAATAGATATCTGTTCATTAACTGAAGTGAGATTCTAGTTCATATGTCACGGAGGTGTCACAATAATCTTCAGATTGAAGTTCTACTTTAATTAACTGTCAATTAAGCTACCTGATTGGATCTTTGACGTGGTCAACGAGTTGTGCTTCATTTCCTTCATACATATATATGTATGAAGGAAACAAAGCCTAACCAACTGAATTTTAGTTGGTTAGACTGATTATTTGGTTGAAATTCAGTTGGTTGGGCTTTGTGTTTCCTTCATATGTCTCATTTCGATAATCTTCTTTTCTCTGATGGTCTAATTAAACTCTTCTGCACATTTCTAATCTATAATAAACAGTTGTATGCTGTAATGAGACTAAATCTTAATTAAACCTGTGTTTTAAGTGGAACATTGGAGACTAAGTAAAATTTCAATGGTTCACTAGACCCTAAGCTATCATTTCCAAACCGTGAAGAACTATTCATTTAAGAGTGTAGTTATTTCTTAGCAAAATAGGTTGCAAATTGTCTAGGAGGAATTCGTTTATACCTGGAATCTTAAAGATTAGTAAATATAATTTTCTAAGTAAATTTGTGAACCACAACTAACTCGAATTACCGAAAATCGCCTGCCAACACGATTCAATTTTTCGCCTATTAACCTATTTATTAATGAGAAAATTCATTTCCTTGGTAGTAAAGCTGTCGTTTTCCAGACTCTAAAAGTTGGACCGCAATTCTTCCACCAGTTGAGCAAGTGCCTTCGCCTCTCAGCTGTCCAGGAAGTGATCTTCGCCCTAGCGCTCCGCCACTCATCGAATCCGGAGGTGAGGAACTTGGCCCAGGCCCATCTGCGCGTGAGCCTCCCCGCCCTAGTCCAGTCCTACATCGACACAGAGGGCAGCAGCAGGCAGCACGAGGGCGGGCTGCACGAGACCACTCCCGAGGCGCTCCATCTGATCCTCTCCGCCGTGCTGAGGGCGCCCAAGGAGATCGGCCTCACGAACGACATCCACACGACCTTCCTCAACACCCTACAGAGGGACTTCCCGAAGGACCGCGTGCCCGTAGTGCTCGCGCCGCTCGTCTACCCGGAACATTGCGAGCTAGCCCCCGAAATGTCATCGGAAGGCCCCGGTTTATCCGGGGGAATGTTAGAGACTTCTTTGGCGGATTTGGTCACCGAAATCGGGTATAACTTCACGTCCACCCTCGAGGAATGCCGGAGCAGTCTCATGAAATTGGGCGGGAGGGATATAACGCCCGGCATCGTCGCCCGGCTGTTGGGGGTGATGTGTCGAACGCACAACGGCCTCGATGAACCGATCAACTTACAGACGGGCAGCGCTTTCAACAAGAGCTCGGACGGGAGGAGCTCCTGGAACGTCGAGATATTCATTCAGGCTCTCAAGGAGGTCGTCTCCAATTTCCAGTGGAACAGCGTCGTCGCCGAGTTGGATCATCCGGAATTCGTCATCAAAGACCGACAGGGCTTGGGTTTGCTGATCGCCGCCCTGCGGCAGGGCCTGCAGACTTTCGGGTTCCATCCGGAGACCTTCCCCGTCGACCAGTTCTACAAGAGATGGGTGAACTTCGAGGGTCAATTCAGCCTGATACAGAACATCCTGAAACACCCGGACGTCTTCTGTTTCGCCGACTATTCCTGCGTCCCCGTCGCCGTGGACGTACTGAAGACGCCCCCCGAGCAAGACGGCAAAGAATTATCCAATTGGAGGTCGCTCAATCTCGTCGAACTACTGCTGAGCCTTTCCGAGTGCGGCCTCTACAATCACGTACAGGAATTATTTAAAGTGCCAGTGCATAGCTGTCCCGACGTCTTAGTGCTGGCGTTACTTCAAATATCCGGTCCCGTTACCTTACTGAGACAAGAACTGCTTACGAATCTGATCCCGATATTCCTCGGAAATCATCCCAACTCCGCCATTATCCTACACCATGCCTGGCACACGCAGAACATCAACATAAAGCCGATAATAATGCACGCCATGGCGGAATGGTACGTGAGAGGCGACTGCGACCAGACGAGGCTGTCTCGCATATTGGACGTCGCCCAGGATCTCAAGGCACTCTCGATGTTGTTGAACGCGCAATCGCCGCAGTCATATCCTTTCATCATCGATTTGGCTTGTCTCGCCTCGAGGAGGGAGTATCTGAAACTCGAGAAGTGGCTATCGGACAAAATAGCCGAGCATGGCGAAACTTTCGTCATGGCCTGCGTGAAATTCCTGCACCGTCGTTGTCCACAGATCGGGAAAGAGGACACGTTAGCTAAGGTCGTACCGTTGCCGTCCGAGACGCTCACGACGATGATATTATGCCTCCAGAGGAGCATGAACAACGTCGGCCCCGATTGCCAAGAGGCGATAGTCACGGTCGTCGGTAACTGCACCCTCATAGTGAAATCGAGGCAGCAACAGCAGTCGTCGATACTCCGCTCGAGGGGCATCGAGGGCTCGATCAATCCGTCGATGTTCGCCGGGCCGCTCTACAATCACACCGGCGTCGACTCGATACCGGGCCTCAGCACGAGCATCACGAACATGAACCTGTCCGGCCCGACCAACTCCACCTTCAACCTGCAGGGCGGTCTCGGTCCCCTGGTGCAGTCGCCCGGCTCGCCGTCGAGGATCCTCGGCGCGGGACCGTCGAACAGCCCGTTCCCGATCATGCCGATGCAACACCAGGGGCCGGTCGGCACGAGCTCGTCGCTCGTGCTCGGCGTCAATCCGATGACGAGCCTCGGCAGGATCGGTCCCAATCCGAGCATCGATAAGTCGAGGCACATGGACTACAATCTGTTCCCGGAGGTGTCGCCGCACGTCTCGAAGGAGATCGAGGACGAGGCGAACAATTACTTCCAGAGGATTTACAACCATCCGCCGAACCCGACGTTGTCGATCGACGAGGTCTTGGCCATGTTGAAACGGTTCCAGGACTCGCATAATAAGAGGGAGAAGGAGGTGAGTGAAGGGGATCGTAGTAAGCGACGCTTTCTATAACAATTCCCTTTATTGCAGTGAATGTTACCATTTAGAATGAATTGATGTGAGGTTTATAGACGAATTTATTACTTACAAATTGATTCATTTGAGGTGTAGTACCCTGAACTTGTTAGATTTGCTTCAGTTTGATCGACCTGCGAAGACAGTAGTTTTGAACATTGAGTTTCTATTGAATTCAAAATTGTCCCTTAACACTTTATCATGTGTCATATGATGTTTCATGCATATTATTGCTATTGCTACTCATATAATTATAACCTTCTATTCTTCTAACTAAAAGCAAAAGGTTAAACTTAGTAAACTCATATCTTAATTGTATATTAGCAAGGTTTTAGCCAATGTCATATGATTTTTCATGCATATTATAGCTATTATAAATGTAATCTTCCATTCTGCTAACTAAAAGCAAAACGTTAAACCTGGTGAGTTCATATCTGAATTATATTTTAAAAAAAGACAAAAAATAGAAAAAAAGAAAGTAATCTTGGAACATTTTTTCAGGTTTTAAAATTGATTATCAATTAAGTTTCCGATGAAAACTGTTAAATTTTGAAACTTCCTACCATGTCATATGATGTTTCATGTATATTATAGCTATTATTATAATCTTCTGTTCTTATAACTAAAAACAGAAGGTTAAACTTGCTAAATTAATATCTTAATAATTATATCTTACAAAGGGTTTAGCCAGTGAATTGTCTAAAATGGTTTTTAACATTTAAGCGCGAAATTCAAATCTGTACATATATATTTAGTGTACTTGGGCATTTTCTTTTCATCCAGCTGTCGACATTTTAATTGTTAATTGCAGTTTTTCACAACTTTCTTAGTTGTGAAAGATGAGTGAGCTCTCAGTGCTCAGTCAATTCACTTTTCTACATATTACTAAAGCAGAATATGTCAATTTTTCTACTGTCAAATAAGACATTCAGATTTTCCACGTCACCCTATATCAAATCCGATATTGACATTTCATTTGTTTGTCAAGTAGAAATGAAAGATGTTCTGTTATACACTACCAAGTCGTCAAAGAGTAAAGTCGAAAGTAATAAGGTAACATTAAAACTTGAAAGCTGGTAAGTTATTTCTGTATAATGGAATGTAAACTAGGGAAACTGTTTTCCCGTAAAATTGTGTGCTGGTCGTTTAGTATGTATTCGCCCATAAAAATGGCTTCCATAATTTGGAATAGGTTAGCATGGAAAATATTTGACTCTAAATTCTGTGCTTTGCTTTAATTTTTTTTATTTTTCTCAGAAGTAGTTTTGTCACGCTTTTATCGAATGTGTCTCAAATATAGCTTCCCTGGAAGCATCAATCACATGTGTCATGTATCATCAAATGCCATATGCGAGGTGCAAGGTTTCAAATTTTTACAAGTTCCTTAAAATGAAATAATCTCGTCTATGATACTAAGTGTGGGTGTATGCGTGGTTGTGTTTATTGCAGCTTTAACTAGTTTAGCAACCTCTTCAGGTTGATCAGCGTTTTATTTTTGTAATGCATGATATAGATATGCTTCTTTTTGCTGCCTTTGCATATATAGCTGGGTTTCTGATACAGTTTTACTTGTTATAGGTATTTAACTGTATGTTGAGAAGTCTTTTCGAGGAGTACAAATTCTTCCCTCAGTACCCGGACAAAGAGCTCCATATTACCGCTCAATTGTTTGGAGGTATTATCGAAAGGGGCATCGTCACTTCTTACGTAGCCCTCGGTCTCGCTCTAAGGTTTGTTTTGGAGGCCCTAAAGAAACCGGAGGGTTCTAAAATGTACTATTTCGGCATAGCTGCGCTAGATCGATTCAAAAGTCGCTTGAAGGAGTACCACAAATATTGCGAACATGTAAGAGCTATCCCTCATTTTAACGAATTTCCCCAGCACCTCCAGGAGTACGTCGAGTATGGTCTGCAAAGCATGGAGCCGCCTCATAAGCCGGAAGGACCCGTTTTGCCTGCCAGCCTGGCCGCTATGTTGACACCGGTCAGTACGCCTGTCACGACGGGCTTTAAATCGAGCAGTACGACGAGTACTGCGGTCCCCTCGAAGGCTAACACGACGCCTGCCAATACGTTGGGCAGTAGACCGTCCATTGCGAACGCCACCAATATAGATACGCTCCTGGTGGCGACGGAGAAGGAGGAGAAGGCGGTCGCGCCCCCCGAGCCGTTGCAGGACAAGGTAGCGTTCATATTTAACAATTTGAGTCAGCTGAATCTGAAACCAAAGTGCGACGAATTGAGGGAGTTGGTATCGGACGAGTACCATCCGTGGCTGTCACAGTATCTCGTCATGAAACGGGCATCGATCGAATTTAACTTCCACGGCCTCTATTCGAATTTCCTCGATACGCTCGGCAGTAACGAAGTACTGAAATTGGTGACCGTGGAGACCTTCCGGAACATACGGGTGTTGTTGCGATCCGATAAGGCGATCGCTAACTTTTCCGATAGGTCTCTGTTGAAGAACTTGGGCCACTGGCTTGGCATGCTAACTCTGGCCAGAAGCAAACCGATCCTGCAAATCGATCTGGACCTGAAATCTCTGTTGGTCGAGGCGTACCACAAGGGACAGCAAGAGTTGCTGTACGTGGTACCGTTCGTCGCTAAGGTGCTGGAGTCGTGCGCGAAGAGCAAAGTGTTCAAACCGCCGAACCCGTGGACCATAGCCATAATGAACGTGCTGGCCGAGCTCCATTCCGAGGCAGACCTGAAGCTCACATTGAAATTCGAGATAGAGGTGCTCTGCAAACACTTGGACATCGAGGTGGCCCACCTGAAGCCCTCGATCTACCTCAAGGACCCCGAACGGATCAGGAAGATCGAGTACCAGCTCGCGCAGCCGCTGAAGAAGGAGATCCAGCCGTTGCCGACCCAGAACAGCCAACCGCCGCCCGCCGGCAACATGAACGACTCCGAGCTCGTGAACATCATAACGGGCCAGCAGGCGAACTCGCCCGTCGTCGTCGTCCAGAACAACAGCGGCTCGACGCCGACGTCCGCGCTGACGACGCCGCCCGAGCCTCGCTTCAGCTACTCAGACATCCAGATAGCGGGCATGCAGGCGTTCCACACGCACACCGTCGTCAACCAGTCGATACTGCTGTTCCAGACGCAGCCGCAGCTGAAGGGCCTCGTGCGCACCTCGATCGAGCGCGCCGTGCAGGAGTGGATCGCGCCCGTCGTCGACAGGTCGATCAAGATAGCGTTGCAGACGTGCGAGCAGGTGATCAGGAAGGACTTCGCCCTCGATCCGGACGAGAACAGGATGCGCGTCGCCGCCCACTGCATGGTCAGGAACCTGACGGCCGGCATGGCGATGATCACGTGCAGGGAGCAGCTCGTGACGGCGATCAATTCGCACCTGAAGCAGGCGCTCCAGACGAACCTCGTGGCGGCGAGCGTGCAGCAGAAGGAGATGATCGACCAGGCGGCGACCGTCATCGCGAACGATAACATGGAGCTCGCGTGCGCGTTCGTTCAGAAGACCGCGGTCGAGAAGGCGATACCGGAGATCGACAAGAGGCTGATGAGCGAGTACGAGCTGAGGAAGATGGCGCGCCAGGAGGGGAGGTGAGTGAGGGTCGCCGGTCCGTCCCGATCACGAGCGATCTGTATGTCTAGCTAGATCACAGAGTTATGAGAATAACAGGGATGATTATTTACATTTTTCGTGTAGCCAACATTGAATAGTTAAAGATGGCTGAAAATGGGGATAAACAATAATGTTGCCAGTGTTACACAAAATATAGTTTTTTTTATGGAAAATGAGATCTATGTCCACAGTGTAAGGAGAAGACATACGTGTTTCTTACATACAGTGCTATTCCATCGATACACACATGTTAATTGTGGAAATAAATTAGGTATATTTTGTTTTATAAAATTTTCCTAAAATACATGCAGACAAATACAGATCGTTAGATCGAATATATTCGAAAATAAAACAGGCAACGTGGTTTCTACCGTGCAAGGGGCCCAAGGTCCATTTTACTACGATTTATTTACTGTATACAATCGGTGTTTTTAGGTGTTTCTTCTGGTTTTTTCGTGTAGTTTGCTATCCATACTATTTGTTTCCTTCCCGTATTTATAAAAACATTTAATAGAAATGGTTAAAATCTGTGAAGTTTGCGGAAAACAGGATTATAAGAATCCCAACCTATCTTCTATCTTAGTGGAAGTTGGTTATGTTTATACCCATTCCTATCCCCACTCCTATCTCACGTCTTTCCCCAATATGTTTACATCGCCGCGTTGCTCCATATCCAATGCTGGCGACAAGAAAATGCGTATTTATAAATGGTTTGTCAGCTCTGTGTATCTCATAACTCTGTGATCTAGATATAGATATGTAGTCATCGATATAGTTCTTCAGTCAAACTTCAAGTATATCTAGATATCTGTATACGGTGCTGAGTCCAAAGTCAAAACTCAGAATTCAAAAGATATCTATATCAAGTAAATACTTCCGTAAATTGCCAAACACAGCAATTACTATACGGTTCTTCTTTTTTTTTAAGTTCAATAGAGTCACTGAGTACTGCAATGATTTCACTGCAGTTATGAATACAGCTGGTTAACATATTAAGCCAAGTAAAAACTTTAATAAGCTGCCAAACATTGAGCAATATCTTCTTTCAAATTCAATAGTCACTTAATATAACATAAATCCGATATTTCAATATTCAACATTGCATTGATTTCACTGCAGTTTTCAACAAATCTGGACAAACAAGTAACACCTTCAGTAGATTGCCGAACACTGAGCCATCCATCCTATTTCAAATTCGATAAAGTCGCTTAATATACTGTAACTTTGGTATTTCAATATCCAACATTGCAATGATTTCACTACAGTTATGAATATAGCTGGCCGACTATAAGATCATGTGATCACGCTTGACGAAATGACAAAATTTTTGTTTACATCCAAAATCAAAAAACCGCTAAAGCAAAATGCTAACTTTCGAAGCATATAGTTGGTGTGATCTCTATGGGTGGCTAATAAGACTTGGTCATCTGCAAACATCAATGTATAGAGAATGTCGTTACCGATGGGTACTCCCATACCACTACATTTTCTCTTCCAATATTTTAACGCTTCATTCAAGTAAATCTTAAAGAGTAAAGGAGCTAGTGTCCAGCTCAAACCTTTAGCGACATTAATTTTTTGGGAAATTTTGTTATTGATTTTAACTGCACTTTTACATCCCAAATATAGATTTTTCCACCGATTGAAGATTCTACTATTTTCAATGCATGGTTATAACTTACTTAATGGCATGGTGTCATATGCCTTGTGTAGAACAATGCATATGTCCCGAAATAATTTGTGCACAATTTTCTATTATATATCTTTTGTATATGCATAATCGCAGCTTCTCCAATTCTCTGGTGTTGTATCTGCATTGAGACATTTACTAAATATTCTCGCCAAGATTTCCATAATGGCTTCTGGGCGGCAGCTTTCAGCAGATAATGATTTAAGTAATTTTCCAGGCGGTACTGCGACGCGGTCGCTCTGACCTACCAGGCCGAGAGGATGCCGGAGCCGATCCGCCTGAAGGTGGGCGGCATCTCGACGTCCCAGATGGCCGTTTACGAGGAGTTCGCGAGGAACATCCCGGGCTTCCTGCCGAACGAGCGGGACGCCACCATACTGATGCCGAAGCAGAACATGACGCCGATCGAGAGCCACCCGCACTCGACGACGCCGTTCCCGTTGCAGCAGACACCTCTGCCCGCCGACGATCTGACCATCACCTACGAGAAGCTGACCGTCGAGATAGAACAGTTCGTGACGGTGACGGCGGGGCAGACGCAGTACAATCACGCGAACTCGAGCATGTTGGTCGTCAGGGACTGCATCGTGCACATGCTGAGGAACAGGGACTTGACGCCGCCGCAGGCGATCATTCAGAAGGTAGGGGTGGAAAATTCGAAAGGTGTAGCGAGAAGTATTAAAGACGAATTAGCCGAGAAGTGGCTACGGTGTGCAGTGTTGTTAAAAATACTTTTAAAAATGTATTTAAATACAAACGCAAATACTTTTTACAAAATGTATTTACTTGTATTTTAAATACTTCTCTGGACAATGTATTTAAATACAAATAACAAGTATTTCGTTTTTGTATTTAAACAGTACTTAAAGTTGTACATTATTCTTAATTGCAGCAATGTTAAGCATAACCCCAGGAAGCTTAGAATTCCTATTATTTTCTTCGTGAAATTGTTGAAATTATTCGAAATTTCTAAATCAGTTTAAGAAAATGGAATCTAATTTCTAATGGAAACTTTCTAATGAAGTTCTAAAATCTTTGTTTTATTGCCCGAAGTTGTGAAGTTTTCAATTATTTTCAAAATATCTAAGTTATTTGTATCAAAAAGCCTCAAATACATAGACTGACTTTTATACACTAAACCTAAGTTTATGGTTTTAACACATAAAACAATCTCAAAAAGTGTTAGGAATTATTTTCTTTGCTTCATGAAATCGTAAAATTTTTGCAATTTTCCGAAATTTACCAACTACTTTGCAAACAAGTCTTTAGAAATTGAAGTGATACTTTAAACACAACAGGCTAATGTAAGTTTCAAACTTCTAAAAAATAATCCCAAGGCAAAGATGTCGACACATTAGACACTTTACTTTTTAACTTGATCTAACGAAGTAGCTAATTAAAAAACTTCATTAGTTACTTTTCCAACTTCATATATGGCAGTTCAAGTTATTTGTGTTGCATAAGTTCTTTAGAAGCTCCTTAACTTCTTTTGAAACAACAGCTTAAGTTTAAGATAAGTGCGACTTCTTTAAAAATGCCGACAAGCTACTTAGTACCTTAAAAATTGTTTTACAATGTCACAACTTTTTTAAAAACTATGAATTGTACACCTTCGTTAAGATAGTCGCAACTCCTTTAAAAGTGTTGTAGGATCATTATAACTGTAACAATTAACTTCAAAATAAGCACGTAAGTACATAAACCAAAATGTAAATACAAATGAACAGCCGGAAATATGCTCAAAAAATGTACAAAAATGCGCATTTACAGTTATTGTAACAAAATAAAATAAATGTAAGAGCATTTAAGGAATAATTTAGCAAATAATGGATCTTAACATTGCCCAAAAATGTATTTGAACTACTGTATTTAAAATGTCAGAAGAAATTAATTTTAAATACACAGTAAATACAAATTAAGCTTATGTATTTAACTATGTATTTAAATACATAAAAAGTATTTAAAATACATTTCTAAATACATGTATTTAAATACTTAACAACGCTGACAGTGTGTTTGGCAATTTTGCAATAATGTTGTACACTTTTCGGTACGAAGTAGGCAAATTGAGGCAACAACGCCTTTTTCGTGCTTATCGACTTCAAATTCGAAAACAATAATTACTCGCTATATCTTTTACAAATTTTATTTCAGCCATATTTGGAAACCGTAAATAGCTTCCCATAACTTCGTCTTCATTCCCCTTCCTTTCCATTCTTTCCATGTTTTCCGTTCTTGCAATTTAGGACCAATTTTTTCCCTACCAATTCCGTTATTTCTCCTTCCATCTTCTCTGTGGTCTACCCCTGGATCTTTTTGATACTCCTTGTCGCCGATGTATTACTTGCTAGTCTATCCCTCACTATCTTATCTTGCGACGCGTCCGACCCATCGCGATTTTGCTTCTCTGACTATCTCATTTCTTATTTTATCTCCAAGGGACACACCAAGCATTGCACGTTCCATAGCGAGTTTTTCTTTATCGATTGGCACTTCGTTTTGTAATTGCCGTTGTCTGGAGACCTCATGTAGCTAGTGGCAGGATACATGCATCATATACCCTGCTCTTTAAACCCTTTAAACCATGGCGCTCAAACCTCTAGCCTTGTGAGTAATGTCACTTACTTTTATTTCGGAGGTCGCCGGTTTTGAACTCCAAGAAAACGAACTTTTTTTTCTCAATTCTACTTTTTTCCGCTATATTGACTGTTTTATTTCATTTCTTATATTTCCGCAATAGTTTTCGACGATAAGTGATAACAAATTCTTGATTATATTGGGCATTCCAACGACCTGTCAAAAATAAATCCAATATGGCCGTTGTGGGCAAACAACTTGGTTATGTCATCTGTGACTATTGATCGAAAAGTGTTCCATTTTATGTTTTTGAGAGTGAGTTAAGTTGTTTTCTTATTTTTAAAGTGTACAGTACTGTTTTTTCGAACAAAGATGCTCTTGTATGCCTTCATTTGTGCTTTGCTGTAGTAACTATGGGTTAAAACTAAATATGAAACGATATCCATGTTGGTGACAAACGGAACTCCGTGAATAGAATTGCCAAATCTTCAACTTTCAATGTAAATGGATCCACATTATCGATTTACTTCAGCTTCTTTAGACAACTGCAAAATATATATATAGAAATGCAAACACAAAACATTAGTAAGTATTTTCGAGCTTACCGTTCGCCAACATGGCGATTTTCCAATAATAATGTCTTTAAATATTCACTCTGCATCTTAAAAAGTATATAAGCACTAACAAAACCGATAAGACTTTCTAAAAATCACCTTTTCACCAACAAACAACATAGCCATGAACACTTTCTTATGGCGCTGTCAAACTTTGTTTGCCCACAGCCGCCATATTGGATATCACGTGGTTTGAAATGCCTAATTGACACATGATTGACACGAGGCTGTAGAGGTTAGAACGCCACGTTTATGGAGTCGTTAGCTCAGCCCATTTAGGGTGAAAAACCAACACGCCTTATTTATTTGCCTCTCACTCCCACCGGGTACAACGTGCCTTATTGGGGTCTACAGTCCATAAATGGTAAGTCTAAGGATATATTACTCAGAAACGGTAAAAAATTGTGGCTGCGTGTTTTGTTTTTATTGATCAAAAACCTCCTTTATGGATGTTATACAAGCCTTTATGTTCTCTGAGGTCTGAGCCTTTTGGTGCAGTAGATGGCCCGATTTTATTCTTATCAAACCTCAACTTAACTTAGATCATCGCCAACAAAAGTTTATAAATGACAGCGTGCTATCCCCAAGTTTCATGTTGTCAACCTCAACTGAACCACAGCCTCAGAGTTTATAAAATCCGGCTTTAGGTTTGGATTGGAGCTGAGGTTAGAACAATGGTTTCCTCCGTTTCTTATTGGGAGATAAACCAAGGCTCGCTTATGCAAAATTGTATCCCATACCTATCACCTATCAGGATCATGAGTGAATATCGACCCGCTACCCTCCCGTAACCCAAGAGTATAAATTACCGTATGAACCCGTCGTAACGCTCCCGTCCTCGTCCCGTTGACCCCTCTCAAACCACACCGAACCGTCACGTATCATCAGCCTGAGTCCCCTGACCGATCGATTGCTCTTTCAGTGCGTTGAAAGTTTACAAGACGGCATAGTCCCGACCATAACCGACTCGGACCCGATAATGTTACGTTTCAAAGATTTGATGGTGCGCATCCTGAAGGCGCTCCAAGATCCGCGCGTCTACGGTCAGCAGCTGACCAACAAACTGGTGACGAGGTACTTGACTGACACGCGCGAGGAACAACAACGTTACAACATCGACGCCGTCGACACGCTGATCAAGGCCGGTCTCGTGAACGTGCCGCAGTACGATCTGGCGCTCGTGTCGTGCATGGAGAACGGCCTGAATTACATGGGGGTGAGTTTCGCGATGCAACTGGTCACGATGTACCTGATAGACGACAGATCGGGACAGTTCATAACGGAGAACGATCTGGTCAACACCATTGACATGTTGGCCAAGATACAGACGCACACTAGACAACCGCCGGAGGGACTCAGTAACATAATTGATATCTTGAGACAAAATTACGAGTCGACTTCGTTGTTTGGCGAGAGGGCCAACATGGGACCCACCATGCATATTCACAATGGGATACTGCAGGTTAGTGTAGGATGCAACTTTTGTTTGTGATGTTGGTTTGTGCATGGGAGATGGTTCGGAGTCGTACTGTAGGAAGAGTTTTAGATAGCTCGTTGCGAGTTGAGGGGGTGACATTTGGATTGCTTGGCTTGCTGAGCTTGTCATGGCTAGCTGACATTTACGCATTGCGTTAATTTATTTGTACAGTTCAAGAGTTACTAAACACTAATTAGTTTAGCCTTGCTTAACACTATTTGTTGCAATTTTGGGCAGAGGCCAAATTTCGTTACTTATCTTCAAAGATTTTTAATTTTTTTTTTTATCCACAATCAGCTTTTAATTGGACTTTGATTCACTTATATGACCGTATTAACCAATATTTAGTTAGTTTATTTCACTAGAGGAATAAACTTACGTTATTCCTCTGTTTGTGGAATACCTTAGCAAACACGTAGCATTCTGAATTTCAGAGTTTTAAAAATGACGTCACGGAACAGAAATTTGCTCTGTTGTTTTAATAATCATAATATTTTGGGCTTGTGATTGTGGATATAACTTTATATTGCATTCGTGTGTTAGTCGCGCTTTTTATTCCCTTACGAATATTAAACGCTGTCTAAAACACTCATACCATAAATAACTATTTTCGTAATGCATGGTAAAAAATAGAATTACCGAATTCACCAATAGTATACAATCCGACATCCACGGTAACTAATAGAATTGTGACGTGACATCTACATGTATACTTACATGTAGATGCCTATGCCTGTGCGTATGAAGAGTATAACTGATAAATGTGGCGAAAACTGTTATTTTTACTTCTGATTCTGAAAGCTCTTTCACAACCATTTAACGTACGTAACGTAACGTAAAAAATTATGAAAACAAAAGTTGAAAAGCATTATTTCAAATGTGTCTGTTCACAATAGTCCGTAAATTAACAAACGTAACGTCCCACAACGCTAAAGTTCGTTCAACTTCAACTTAACACCACGTTAACTCTACGGATTCTTAATTCCACCAATCACGTCTCTCACTTTTTTGAAGCTTGACAGAAAACTGTCACTCGGTGAAACGTGAAACATCGTTACTCCAACATAACCTCATTTTATTGTGTTGATAGCGTTCAACGATTTGACTATGGAGACCTGATTTGACCCAACGCGCATGATCATATAAGTTTTGGTAGTACGTTAAGTGGTTGTGAACAAGTTGTTAATTTCTATGGTCTGTTAATTTAATTTTTTACGTTACGTTACATACGTTGAGTGGCTGTGAACGAGCTTTGAGTCGCAAAGAGCGTAACTCCTAATAATACGCGGCGATAAAAAGAATTGCTTAATAAATGTCGCCGAAAAAGTGTTGTCATTGGTGGAACGTTGTTATCGGTGAAGTTGGGATGATCACCGTCGCCTTTTGTACACATCTTAACGAGTAACCATTTTTAGGTGAGGGCGCCGACCTTCGAGGACCCGCCCGGCCTCGTCGAGAAGACGGACCAGCTGCTGCGCGAATGGATCACGATCTTCCACTCGCAGCACCAGAGCAGGGACTCGACGAAGGCGTTCGGCATGTTCGTCCACCAGATGAACGCGTTCGGCATCCTCAAGACCGACGACCTGATCACGAGGTTCTTCAGGCTGTCGACGCAGCTCTGCGTCGAGACCGTCTACAGGGTGCTCGCGGACAAGTCGAATCCGAGCGTCTCGATGTCGAGGCCGAAGTGCTACAACACGCTCGACGCGTTCGTCAGATTGGTCGCGTTGCTCGTCAAGCACTCGGGCGACGCGAGCAACACGACGACGAAGGTGCACCTGTTGAACAAGGTGCTCGGCATAATCGCCGGCTGCCTGCTGCAGGACCACGAGACGCGCGGCACCGAGTTCCACCAGCTGCCGTACCAGCGGATCTTCACGATGCTGTTCCTCGAGCTGAACTCGCCCGAGCCGGTGCTCGAGGCGATCAACTTCCACGTGCTGACGGCGTTCTGTCACACGTTGCACATCCTGCGACCGACCAAGGCGGCGGGCTTCTGCTACGCCTGGCTCGAGCTCGTCTCGCACCGGATGTTCCTCGGGCGCATGCTCACCGCGTCGCCGCAGCAGAAGTGCTGGCCGTTCTACGCGCAACTCCTCGTCGACCTGTTCAAGTACCTCGCGCCGTTCCTGCGCAACGCCGAGCTCGCCAAGCCCGTCACGATGCTGTACAAGGGGACGCTACGCGTGCTCCTCGTCCTCCTGCACGACTTCCCAGAGTTCCTCTGCGACTATCACTACGGCTTCTGCGACGTCATACCGCCGAACTGCATCCAGATGCGCAACCTGATCCTGTCCGCGTTCCCGCGCAACATGCGTCTCCCCGACCCGTTCACGCCCAACCTGAAGGTCGACATGCTGCAGGAGATCTCGTACGGCCCGCGGATCCTAACGAACATCGCGGCGCTGATCCAGCCCGCCCAGTTCAAGAAGGACCTCGACTCGTACCTGAAGCAGAGGGCGCCCGTGACGTTCCTCTCGGAGCTGCGCAGCAACCTGCAGGTGTCGAACGAGCCGGGCGTGCGCTACAACATACCGCTGATGAACGCGCTCGTCCTGTACGTCGGCACACAGGCGATCGCCTACATCAGGAACAAGAGCCACACGCCGAACATGTCGACGATCGCGCACAGCGCCCACATGGACATATTCCAGAACCTCGCGGTCGACCTCGACACGGAGGGACGCTACCTGTTCCTCAACGCGATCGCGAATCAGCTGCGCTACCCGAACAGCCACACGCACTACTTCTCGTGCACGTTGCTGTACCTGTTCGCGGAGGCTAACACCGAGGCGATCCAGGAGCAGATCACGAGGGTGCTACTCGAGCGGCTGATCGTGAACAGGCCGCACCCGTGGGGCCTGCTGATCACGTTCATCGAGCTGATCAAGAATCCGACGTACAAGTTCTGGCAGCACGAGTTCGTGCACTGCGCGTCCGAGATTGAGAAGTGAGTATAAGTACACGCATATATATGTATACCTAATCTTATCGTTTGTGTGATTAGAGCTGTAACGTTACTTTCCTTAAAGTCGATCGTCTCGCGAGTTACGTTTGCAATAATTAGTCCATTTAAAATAATGGTAAAAGGTCGGGAAACGCTGGACTTGACGAGACCACTTGTCCCTTATGTATTTTGGGGCGCTGATTACGAAAATGGGGGTTGGAACACTCCTGAAATTGAAAAAACGCCCCTAAATAGGGGTTTTTCGATTGCACTGCAGAACTCCCTTACGAAACCTCCCGCGGACATTTGACCTTGCCTATTCAGTTTCTTTCGGTCGCTGATATTTAAAATCAGAGTCACATCACGCGAAAAGGGGTGTTACACCCCCCACATGCAAGAAACACCCCTCCCAAAGGGTTGGTTTTTGAAAAAAATTAAAAGAGAAACTGAATAGGCAAGGCCAAATGTCCGCGGGAGGTTTCGTAAGAGAATTCCGCAGTACAGTCGAAAAACACCCCTATTTAGGGGCGTTTTTTTCACTTTGAGGGGTGTTCCAACCATTGCTGCAAGTTCCAACCCCCAATTTCGTAATCAGCGCCTCAAAATACATAAGGGACAAGTGGTCTCGTCAAGTCCAGCGTTTCCCGACCTTTTACCGTTATTTTAAATGGACTATATGGCTTAAATCGAATAGAAATAACAATCAGTTACTAAAATTCAGAGTCACTGAGGTTTCAGCTAAGGTGACGAGCTACTAAAATTCAATTTTGTTTACGTTTGAGTTACAATTTGGGTTAAACTGATGACGTATGTATTATTAAAATTCATATTCACAGAAATATCATTTATTTGAATCGATTAAAAATTATGAATTACTAAAGTTCAAATTCATTGAGGTTTCAGTTAGGATTTAGTTTAAATCGGTTAGAAATGATGAAAGAAAGTGTCAAGTTTTGGGACTGTTATGTGGAATGCAATGTTGGAAGGAAAACATCATTTTGTCCATTTTCTGGTAGTTTCCTAAAAAGGTTTTGAACGCATTTGGATGAAATTTTACAACAATATTAACATATTAATAACTATTAAAAATAGCAATAAAAAGAATCATTACAAAACAGACGAATTATTACCAGAATTATCCTTAATAATAATTAAAAATAAACTAACTTTTCTAAGAAACATTTTTCACATGGCTGTAATATAAGCGATTTCTGGTTGCTCTTAACTGGCCACCCGGTACACAGCATGCCAAATCTCTCAACTCTAGTATTAATACGTTATTACACAGTATCATTATTCAACACTATGAGGAAGCGTTACCAATACATCGTTTACAGCTCTGATCATGATTGTTGCTTGGTTTAGCTGCATGAAAATAAGCACGAATACATTTTAGACTCATTCGACACATTCTAATTTCTAATGCAATATGGTGGAGGAAGGGGAAGTGGTAAGAAGTATTGAAGATATGGACACGCGTTGACTGTCGGGACATGATTTTGGGGGATCTACGAAACATTCTTAGAACATTCCTTTTGGTACATAAGTGTCCTCTAGGCGTAGTTTTGTAATTTTTGTATTTTTCTAAAACCAAACATTAGCATTAGGTACATGAGATTTTTATCGACAAATGTGATCCATTAAATAAATGTGAGACAATTGCAACTGTATTTATTGTTAAATTATTGAGATATTTAAAATAAAGATAGTTTTTTTTTTCTAATTGGAATTTATCGAATACTAGGTTCATATATGAAATTTGGATAAATTTAAAAATTATATTTGTGTTAGTACCAAGACAATATAATTTTCACATAGTCTGGTTGGTTTGGTTTCTGTAAGAGCGCTTTAGTTTAGCTGTAAAAATTGTAAGTTTTGCTTTGTGTAGCTTTAGTATGCTAGTTACCTATCATCGAGTATTTACTAAGTTACTGTTGCTACTGTTTTCAATTTGGGTTCTAATATGTTTTGTAAAATTTGTTTCGCTTGCCGTTTAATGCTTTGGTCTTTTCAGAGCATTGGACTTGAATTAAAGCATATTGTTGTTTAACATGTATTTTTTTTTAATTGCACGCAAAAATCTGTCTCTACTATTCACGAGGGAGGGAGTTGAGTTAAATTTCACAGCTAACTTTATAACTCTTTCAATCTCACCTTTATTTTCCACTGAGTGATCTGTAAATTACCTTCCATTCCTCCACATAAAACTCGTTTCTCACAGTTCCTAATTCGTTTTGTTTGAGAATGTCTCATCGCTTCTTATGCTGTTTAAGGAAAAATTGTAAGCTTTTGCAAAGTGAATGTGAATGTGTGGCTTAACCCCTCCCCTGATGTATGTTTGCGGTTTCTTGTGGTTAATAACAAGCAGTTAATAAACGTAACATTAAATCCAAAAGTTCCTTAATGTCACTTCAACCAATTGAAATAAATGTTAAATTGTGTTTACTGAATATAAACAAACATGTTTCGGGTTACTAGTAGGTACTCCTCATCGGCGTATCTATGATAAGAGGAAAATTATTGATTGAAGAGATGATGTAAAATTAGGACCTGCTTACAAAATTCCTAACAGGTAGAAATTATTATGACGTCCCTACTGGTAGTTTCAATAATTTTAATAATTTGGGCTTGTGATTGTGGATAAAACGTTATATTGCATTCGTGTTTTAGTCGCGTTTTATTTACTTAAGAATATTAAACGCTGCCTAAAACACTCATACAACAAATAACTACTATTTCAATTGGGTGGAGAGGCATTAAACCCCTCCCTAGAAAGTTAGACGTAGCATTGTCTACAAGAGTTACAATAAACTATTAAAATCATATTTCACCTTACCGTCATTCAAATCGGTCAATATGGTATGTTCATCCGACACTTGCTTAAGCTGCTATCCCAACGTCGTGGTGAAATTTTTGCCGAGTCCCGAAATTCCAAATTCTTCCTAGATTATCGAAGAGTTCGGAATGGAAAGGGACAAGGAGCGAATAGTGCATGTCGACGTAACGCTTGCCTTGTTTGCTGTGTGCCGCATTTCATGTCGCTTCGGGGGAAAATTGAAAAAAGAGCAAAATCAAAAAAGGAGACTGTGCCTCCAGTAAAAGTAACTGCATGATAGCTTCCGTTGTCCCGTGGAGGAAAAGGGAGAAAACTGGACGTTGAGTACTTAGGGTTAGTATTTGAATTGCACCAGACATGGCAAAAGGGAAGAGGTGTATGATTTCTCTTAAGGTATGTTCCGTTCCTCTTTACCGTTTTTTTCTATCGATACCCACTGTTCAGTTTCTGAGTATTTATCATGTTTTTCTTTTTTAAGGTTGTTCGACTCAGTCGCGAGGTCCTGCATGGTGAAGTCGACCGTTCAGCAGCAGGAGGGCGAGATACAGGAGTGATACCACTTTTTGTGATCTGTAAATATCTACACAAACGGAACCTGTTTTTTGTAATTGATTCTCTTCTTTTTTATTATTTAATGCTTAGAATTGGAAACGCATTTTATGTTTAGAATTTCGAGGTGACTACAATGTATAGAGTTTACATAGGTTTGTAATATAATAGGTAGGTATTTTTAAGAAATTTGCAGTAATTTGTAATGTATATTGTCAATGTATTAAAAACGGTTTTGAATGTTTTCAGCAAGATTGTTGTTTGTCATTCCCCTGTCCCGATCTAGCGATTGTGCTAAAACCTCATTCGGATAAAGTAGGTGTGAAGTAATTAAAAGTTACTACTTCATTAGGCACTAATTACTAATTCTACTACCACTCTGTGTGACCATAATAAAGTTATCAAAACATTAGTTGTATGGGCACAACGCGAAATACGAAGTCCAATGTTATCCATTCTTTTGGGTTTTTAGACAGAAATATAATAAACTCCAGGTTGCCAATCATCTGCTATTAAAGTGAAAGTTGCTGAAATAATAACCAAAGTGAAAACTCTAGCTGCAGAAACAATTGAAGGGACAGCGCAGGTACTTTTAAATTAATTTTTTAACATTACAAGAGAATAATAATATTCATCCGTTTTAAAAAACCAGCGGGATATACCTATTGCGTAAAGCAAGTCTTTCTAAATATACTTAAGTAAACTACTAGAGGAGACGTTATGTATAAGGTTCATGGTGACTAGGTTCATGTCAAATGATCAAATTGAAATCTCATGGCTAAACATTTTTGCCTGAATACGAACAAAATTTTATGTAATGAGAGAAATTTTAAGTTTATGGAGGACAGTTTGAATAAAGTAACCACAATCTTTATTGATTCTCAATTGCGTAATTGTAATAAATCACCTGGTTTGATATTAATACTATTTTATCTAATAATTAGAAACAAATCGGTCTCTTTACCTAAATTTAATAAAACTCTCAAAGGTGAAAAGTATATACATAACTACTAAGTATTTTAATCCATTACCAGCTCAATTAAAATGTCTAAAAGTAACTAACAAAGTTGAATTTAAAAAATCTCTGAATTTATATTATCCATTGAGATAATTAACTTAACCACTTGTAGTACATACTCCCCCTTTTAATTAATTTGTAGAGCATAAAATTAATGATAATAGTAATAATCCATATAAGTGATTATATTGATATGTAATAATAGTAATAATAATAAGGTAAATGAAGTATAGGCACTTGACTTGTTTAATAAAAAAATGTCTGTGTGGGCCAGATGGCGAGTGGTCTTAGGTTCGAGACGACTGCAGATCAAGACGCTTTAGATCGAGACGACGGTACTTCTGGAACAAAGAAATAAAAACGACTTTGAGCAACTCATTTCTCTCTGTTAATTTATAGACAATAATAAACTCTATTACTTTATACTTGGTGAAATTGTAGAATCAAGTAATCAGAACAAATATCAAATCAGACAGTATCATAGTTATCGTCTTTCTCTCTATTTTCGTCTGGCTTGTGCAATGGGTATTAGGGGAGGTAGCGCGCAAGGTACCTTGAGATAAAGGGGCTACACTGTACTAACAGTAACTAATGTTTGGAGTACCAAATAGATACAACTACGGTTATTACTCGGCTCTCAATATCGTTGGTTAATTAAATAAAGAGTTAGTCAGTTAATTAACAGTCTAAGAATGAATGGCTCAGTGATAAACTCACCATAATTAGTGGCTTCTTCCAATTACTCTGCTCAATACGAATGTCTTTTGCACAGTTAAATAAATATCACGTACTTAACAACACCAACTCTCATGAGCGATGATATAAGACTAACTTTTTAAAACTGTAACGCACTCAGAATCTTCCCTTTTCCCGTTCTTAGGGATGGGCCCGACACTCGAGTCGCGTTTCGATAATATTCCACTTTAAGAACGGAATTTCGAGCTTATCTCATATAAGGCGAACCACGTGTTGTTTTCTCTAGGCGAAATATAAATAAAAATTCAGAAAGCAGAAGGAATGGAAGTAAAAGAGGTAGAAAGTAATAGATAAATAAAATCAGTCTTACACACTGAATATCTAAAATTAAGCAACATAAAATATATCAGCTGTATGCTATCAGATACATATAAATTGACTACCACAGTTAGTTCAATTCATAAATGTATTATGAGTAACTTAGCTACATCTACATAGAATGAAACAATGTCTATGTAAATTATTAGAACGTAAAGCTTATATTTATACATTAATATATAAGCACTTAAGCGGCTCCCGAACACAAATGGTGTTTCCCTCTCTTCAGGTTTACTAATGTATCTCTTACATTAAATAAATGAATATTATTCCCATGATTCACTTGCTTGAGAATTTATTTATTTATTAATGTGTGAAAATTTATGTAATTTTCATTTTTTTAGATACATACATAGATACAAATTTGTTTATCTGAAATTGGGTTTAATTTTTCGTTTTCTCTTTCCTTCAAAAAACAAATTTTAGAAGTAAAAATGGGAGCTAATTTGAATCTCCTCCCGCAACGGCGGAGAAAATTTGTTCTCGCCATCGTCGCTGCCCTCAGAACAAATGTCATGTCATAACAATTTTCTTGATTTCATTTTCATATGTCCTGTGTTCCATGGGTGTGCAACGGACATATGAGAATCGGTAACATGTGTTCCGTCGGCCCGCTATCACTTGTCATTTTTAGCACTTAGAGAAACGACGATGAAGGGGTGGTGAGGGGGGGTTTAGTGGCTGCTTAGTGTCGTTGCATATCCTGACGGTGATCTGTGATTGGTTGGAATATTATTCGTGATTTCATTTCGTCGGCCACGTCGGCCATGTTAGTTGATGTTGTTAGTGTTAATGCTTGGGTTTGGGTAAGTATTATTTTATTTTGATAATTTACAATGTCAGATCCTACTGCAGCTTCAATGAAAACTTCAAAGTGTAAATTCATCTGCCACTTTCCTTCTGTGATAACAAATTTGTTTCGGTTTTTAATGACAAAAATGAGGTTTCAGTAGGACCGAATCACATTGAAAAACATTTCTATACAAACGATTGTGATATTTCAGACGAGTATTCTATCCTCGACACTAAGAGATTAGGTGTATTATCGACAATAGGTATTTCAAGAAAAGATTTTACACACAATGAAGAGAAAATGTGCTACCAAATACATCCTAATAATACCACTCGAGTAGAGTACGTAAGTAGATTACGGTCTAAGCTCCAAAACACACAGAGCCATTAAATTAATATTAAGGATCTATATGAACGTGGATGCTTCGAATTAATAGATAGCAATTTAAGTGAAATTACTCATAATTTCATTAATTCTCAATTACACAATTCGAAAAGATCACCAAAGAACATAATTTTGTCTGTAGAGAAATATAATATGATAATATAATATGCATATAGATAAAGAAAAAGCTTTATCTATATGCAAGAGAAGTCCTCGTTTATATAGATATCTGAGAATGCATTTTCAATTGCCATCGGTACGGATTTTGAAAAATCTATTGTCCATGATACCTTTTGATTGTGGCTTACTAGAACCCATTTTGAACCGTTTAGAAGTACAGATTGAAAAATTATCTGAACTCGAAATCATGTGTAGTAGTGTTTGATGAAATGGGATTAAGCCCTTGATATTATTACAATTATTATGTACATTACATAGTATATAATATAGTGTATAATACATTATTATAATATTTTATTTATTTTGTTACTGTGGTGTATGAGATTTTGTTACAAAATTACCAAAGAATGTACCTTATTAAGTTCTTTATTAGTATTTTTTACTGAGCTATTTTAATCATTTTGTTTTTACGTCAGCACTATGCAGGATAATTTATGTTTTATTTATTAACATGTTTATCTAGTTGTTCTATGTGGTATATGATGATCTTGAGTTGAGTAATTTATTCTGATCTGAATATTTTATACATAACTCTTCTGATACATTTTAACAAAATGAAATGTACATTTTAATACTTTTACTAATTTGTTCCTTTAACTATTTTACTGGAAATCCAGATAAATCACTGTTATTTTGTATAAAACTATGTTATAAATAAAGATGATAATTTTATATTTTTGTATTCTTTACTAGCCTATTCCCCGAGCATTTGAATTCAAATTTGCCGCCAAGTACAGCACGAAATTCAGTCGTAGTTGAACGTCTGCCGTAAGAGGCGCTACAGTCAGGGCCCGCTATCACTTGTCATTTGTGTTTCGCTCAAAATACACGGCGTTTGCACTTCTAAACCATATATGTTCTGTGCTGTGTTCTAAACCTACGTTCTGTGGTGTCAGGGGTGTCAGAAGGCCAGTCGTGGTTAGGTAAATGTTATTTACGATTTGCTGTTTAATCAAAGCTTCTCCGGGGCTTCCACGATGTCAGGGGGTTTCACAGAGACTGCTTTTATCAAAAAACTTGGAGATATGAGTAACTCGACGCAAAGTATCCAGACCTTGTCATTATGGCTGATACATCACAGAAAACACCACTCTACTGTGGCCAAAATTTGGTTCAAGGAACTTAATAAGGGTGAGAAAGTAGCTTTAGGAGTGATATTCATAACAGAACTCGATTCCGGTCGTTGCTCATTTACATGTCCTCATTACCTTTTCATGGCTTGCATCATCGAATAATCATAACTTGTTTGAGAACTAAATAAGGCCACTCACTACTCACTGTCAGAAATAAAAAACAATTAAATTTTCACATACTGCAACGTTAAATGCAATGTCCTCATAACCATCATTCAACTTATTATCTGGTGTTTCTATAGCCAAAGAGAGCCGCAAGCTCACTTTCATGTATCTCCTCAACGATGTGATCCAGAACAGTAGGAAGAAGGGCCCCGAATACCTTGAAGAGTTCAGCCCATACATGACGAAGATCTTCGAACACATCGGATCTACCGCCGTCGATCAGACCAAAAACAGTCTCCACAGGATGCTCTCCATTTGGGAGGAAAGGGGGATCTACAACAAGGACGTGATCGAAGAGCTGAGGAAACGTCTGAGTAAGTGAAATCCACCTGAGTTCAGTTTAAAGTAGAGCAGTCCAAGCGAATATCACTCTCGTGTCGTGAGATGTGCACAACACGAGAGTAGGAGTCAAATCGTCTAGTAGACTCCATTTCACATAAGAAGAACCGTGGGCTAGAGTTACACGGAATGACATATTCCGTCGGCTATGTTCGGTTTCCATAGTTTCATGTAATTCGTGTATAAGCAGTGGAGGGAGGGTGAAGGTTTAGCGTAGGTGCGTTGGCGTGTTTTTCGGCATTGTCGCTTGTCGCCCGGCCTTCGCGTATCTAACGTAACGCAACGGTCGTTTATTTTATTATTATTACAGTTTTGTACATTGTGCATTGTGTATTTTGACTAAAGCGAAATGATTTAGATTAAATTATTCTTGTTGTTTACACAACATAGGCAACTAACAATACACGAATTAATATTATCCCCAATACGATTACTACTCGGACCGCTACTGTCCAGATGCCGATCGGGCGACTTCGTGCCGGAGATGCGGCCTGCATGGAACTCAAGGCCACGGTTCTTCTTATGTGAAATGGAGTCTATAATGGGTTATTTATGTGGTTGTAATTTTAGTTTAGGCTTCTTAAATTCATTCTGGTATACTGCAGTGTTTTAATTATTTTTCTTCGTATTTGAATTTCCAGACATGTATGAACCACCCCCGCCGAAGAAGGCCAAAACCGATGGTAAGAAGAGCGATGGGAAGAAGAGCCCAGTGAAAGAAAGGAAGAAGTCTGATGTGGAGAAGGTGATAGAAGTAATTGCAATTCTGATATCAACCTTACAATTTTACTTAAAAATTTGTAATTATAGAATTCAGACGGTTCCGTAGAGACCCATGTGCATCTTAGCCCGAAGACTCCCGCAGGCGATCCACCCGAACCTGATGAATTAGTGAAGGCTATACAAGATCTAGAACTGAATATTGCTTCTTCCGATGAAGTCGTCAGAGAACGTATAGCGAAACTGCCAAGAGAAGTGTCGGAAGTGTCATTGCTCACAAAAATAGAAAGTAAGCCAATGTTATTTTCAAAAAGCCATTATAGTATTATTACATGAGATCCTACAACACACTAAAAACATAACAATGTTAATATAACATGAACAAAACAGAAATTCAATGTTTATTTTTGCCATCACTAGATATCTTACATTCCATTGCAGCTTATGATCATCAGTACAGATTTCTTCTCTTTTTACCATGGTCACTTTGTACTGAAAATTATATGAGGAGAATCAATCAGTATTACAAACTGAAGTTTAAAGTTGTAAAGAAAGAAAAAAGTTATAAAGAAAATGTATTTCTATCAAAGAAAAAGACCCTTCTGGACTGTGATGTAAATCTAAAGGTTATTTCTTAATTCAACATGTGAAATAACAAGAATCAGGACAACATCTTTAAGGAAATTTAAGCAAATTAGAGATCTCGTCATAAATGAACAATTGTAAACTGGCATGACCGGAATTCCAATAACTTTTGTAACTGTTTTTAGGTAGAGAAGCTGCGGATAAGTTAAGCACGCAAGTTGAAGAAGCTGTTCATCTGCTGAGTAAGTATAATGCCAGACTAGTTGCCGAAATGGAACATAGGAAAAAGGTATCCGGAATGATGAGGGACTTTGTACAAGTACAAGAAGAGCTTTTGGCGCAGGCTCAGAGAACATTAGAAGTAAGAAAAACCTTTTTCACCTTCAGATTTTATCAGGAAGTTCATTTCAAACAGTATATTGCGACATTTTTTTTCAGGAATACCAAGAGAAGTTAGTGAAAGTATTCAGGGTGCGCTCGGAGATCCACAACCACATTATGAATTTGCCGGATTTAACGCAATTGCCAAATGTAACGGATGGCTTAGCTCCTTTACCCTCAGCAGAACACCTTTTTATGCAGTAAACTTTCACGTATTTCCTGTTTGTGTGGTTCACGGTCTACAGGCAAGTGTTACTCTTTCATATTTGACTTATATCTATTGAAAATCACATCAAATTCCAAAAAGGAATGATTTATGTACCCATGTGTAGTATATGGCATACGAAATTATGAAAGTGCAATGAAGTTGCATCCTGAGTTTTGAGAAGTTCTTTTTTATTAGATTTCATATTTTAATGACTAAGTACTCTAAAAATAAAAATCTATGTAGAAAGCAACTTGATAAAAGGAAGGAAAAATTTGTCTACCAAATTTTGAATAGATATTGACCATTAAAATCATGGGAATTTTTATTTTACGCTTAAATTCCACTTTGGGAGGATTTACAATGTTTCTCAATCTATCGTGCGGTATATTCTTTTGTTATAAGTTATAACAGAACATTATGTTGGACACTTTAATTTTCTATTATTCTAAGTTTATTGGAAACACCATTTTGCTAGAGTAAATGTATTAGTGCGATCAAAGATTTTTAAACAAGTATCCTGGTTACACATGTATGTAACCTAACTTCTAAGAAGTTTTCCGAAAGCATTCAAAGCTGTCCTGCTGTACATCTGTATTACTAAATGGTACATCATATATATGTTGACTTTCTTATTTGATTTACATGTACTCTTTATTAAGTGAAGAAACGTAAGCGGGACCCTTTGCCTTAAAATACATTGTGTAAGTATCTTCAGTTTTAAAATAAAATTGTTATTAGTTGCCCAGCAGGTTTCACTTTTGAGATCCTACAAAAATCTAAACTTAATTAGGTGTTCCACACCATTTTGTAATAAACGAAATGACATTAGAAACATTTGATTCCGGCGTCATTTTGGCTCCCATGTTCAATTTAGCCCAAGCGTCCTTATTGGCCTGTAGATTAGATTTTGAGAAGATGATGGGCTGTTTTCTAATGGGATAGCCTGTAACTAAACATGGCGAATCTCCTTGTTGTAGTGAAGACTCGAACAGTTGTCTATCGTCCAATGGCAAAACCTATGAAAACATTTTTAAAAGATGTTCTTTATGACACGAAAAGATATCGTATATGGTACCTGTTCAATTTTCTGGTCCATACTGACTGCAAGTACCCACTCACGTATACTGTCGTGTTCTTTGGGATTCTCACTGAGATACATTACCGTCGGTAATGGTATATTAGAAGGAAAATCTGTTTGTACCAGATCAGAGTGATCGACTAGCTGACCTTCGCCTTCTTCGATAGCCTCGCACAAATCAAGGTAATGGTTAAGGAAAACAAAGGCTTCTGAAAGGCGTCCTTCTTCTTTCATATCCTTCCCTGGAGAAAAGAAGGAGATTTTCACGGGATCTGTTAGGAAACCTCTTCATTTTTTTAGTACCTGCTTCATAAAATGCTTTGTCTGCAGGTATCACATCTGTATATCTCAGAAGTGCTGTGCTGATCTTCACAGCAATAGATCTCAGCGATGTTACTTGCCTACAAGCCGTTCTTAAAGCGTAATAATGCGAAATGAGCAGCAAATTACTGAAGTGTGTTTTCGTTTCAGCATTTACGTTTGATGCCAAGCCTAAACCTTCATTCTGAAAACCAAAAAACAATGTACCTTTTGCTGTGGACATTTATGGCAACATTATAGTACTTTGTTAATTGTGTCTTTTGTTGTGAGGACTTACAATTTCCAATAACATGCTTCTGAGCTGCTCCCACACGCCAAAACTGTCTGGAGTGGACAAATCGTTGCTCGAAAACAGTTCAGTGGCGATGTGATTGTAAATATTTAGATTCTGAGGCATTGCAGGGGCACCATGGGTGCTATACAAATTCAACGCGTCAGTCAC
The DNA here is from genome assembly GCA_946251905.1 of Cryptocephalus moraei. NCBI lineage: Eukaryota > Metazoa > Arthropoda > Insecta > Coleoptera > Chrysomelidae > Cryptocephalus > Cryptocephalus moraei. The sequence continues at coordinate 13,609,832 of OX276465.1, read as the reverse complement.
GAAACCGTCTTTCAGCAATTTAGCCGCATATAAAGCTACATATTTGTGTAGAACAGGCGAATTGTGAGCTTTGGCTTTCTCAATGCACCTCGCCCATTGCCCTTGTTCGACTAGTAAGTCCAAAGCCCCAATTATATCTAAAAGACAATTCGTTATGTTCAGTGTTGTTAATAGTAGGATTAGTATTACCTATGTCTGCAAGTTGTTCCACGTCCCCTTTCTTCAACAGACGGTCCTTGTACTTGCTCTCGACGTAACTCTCGTAAGCCGGCTCCAGTTCTTTGGCGATTTTCCTTGCTTTGTTCCATTCTTCGGCTACAATGAAGGCATCTATTGCTTCTTTCATCATTTCCATGCTGACGTACAATTGGGCGGCCACGGTATGCTCACCAATCTCTATTAATCTAAAAATTGTCAAATATGTAGTTTGTTCCAGCAAGCAGAAAACCATATTTCAGTCAGTGAGAAAGGCGGAAGGGAAAAATGCATAACATGGTGTTTCTGTATACTTGAACAAATATTTCATATACAGTGAAACCTCTATAATATTGTTAATAATTTTCTTGTAATAGTTTTACACAAATAATTACTTTTTAAATGGATACAAATAGAAGAAACCATTGATAAAGAATAATTTTTATTTCACATGTATTTCATCATATGCATAATACATATACACAGACCGTTTCTAAAGAGTCGCAGGATGGGATAAACATAAGTGCGAGAGAAAGGCCATATACAGTGGAACTCGGTTACAACGCGACCAATTGGAACGCGAATTTGCTTACAACGCGGATTTTCGCGTGGTCCCGCCAAACCCCCATAAGGCACAATGTATAAGAAGACCTTTTACAACGCGGCCGAAACCCGCTTAGAGCGCGGATCCAGAGATGCGAAATAAAAGAAAAAATAGTTATTTTGATGATATTGTACGCATATTTTTAATTAAATCGTTTAAAATATGAACAAGTAGTTAACACTCGACATCCGCGCAGCTGTTATTCTTGGAAATACAATAAGATATCCCTAATAGGATGACCCCTAATTGTAGGCTCACCATTTACCCATTTAGCACCCAGCTACCTGGAAATACTAAATGCGTGTTTACCTGAATAACCCCTTAATCGACATCTTTCCCCGAAATTGTATTGTATACGAGGAGTTTTTGGTTTGTCGAGATTATGTGTATTATTAACATTAAGACTGCGTTTGAAATTATAAAACAGTGGCCACCCTTGACGAATTTCATTCGTTGTGTCTCACTGTTACCGTAAACATGTCGAAACGCAAAGCATTTTCTTTATCTGATAAATTGGAAATTATCAATGAAGTAGAACGTGGTGCGAAGATTTGTGAAGTTTCCAAGCGCCGAGGATTGTCGGAGTATACTGTAAGAACGATTTACAAAACCAAGGAGAAGATTCGTTCACAAACCACTTTTGATATTAATCGTTCCAAGAGGATGCGGACGACTCCCTTCGAAGATTTGGACGCAGCACTACTAGTATGGTTCAAGCAACAACGATCACTAAATAACGCAGTAAGTGGCCCAGTTCTTCTTGCTAAAGCGGAAAATTTGGCGAAGCTCTTATGAAACGGTGATTTTGAATGTTCAAAGAGTTGGATCGATCGTTTTAAAATTCGCCACAACATTGTTTTTGCTAAGATGTGTGGAGAATCAAACGATGTAGACCTACAATTAACACAAGACTGGTTAAAGACCAAATGGCTGGAACTAAAACAAGGCTATGAGGACAGTGACGTCTTTAATGGGGATGAAACCGGACTTTTTTTAAAATGTCGCCTCAGCATACTCTCAAATTCAAAGATGAAAAATGTATTGGGGGAAGTTAAGCAAGCAGCGCGTGACAGCTTTCGTGTGTGCCAATGCAACAGGGACGGAGAAACGGAAATTGCTAGTAATTGGCAAGTCAAGAAATCCTAGGTGTTTTAAACACATCAAGAAGCTACCAGTTAGGTATGAAGCAAACAAGAAAGCCTGGATGACAAGCGAGCTTTTCGAAAAGGAACTTCACTCTTGGGATCAGGAACTTGCAAAACAGGGCAGGAATATTCTTCTTTTGGTCGACAATTGTGCTGCTCATTCAAAATTACAAGCTCTCACCAACATTAACCTTGGGTTTCTACCTGCGAATGTGACCAGTGTGCTTCAAACGATGGACCGGGGAGTTATAAGGAGCCTAAAAGCTCACTACAGGAAACTTCTAATGCAGTACATGATGGGTGAAGAAAAACTTGACTTCGACAAGATCACAATACTAGATGCCTGTAGGTGGTTAAGAAAAGCATGGACTCGAGTGACTGTTAACACGATCCGTAACTCGTTCCACCATGTAGGGATATCATCGCAACTGTTTGACAATGACGATAATCTTCCCCTTGGCCTTAGTCAATGGATACAACAACAAGACTCTCCTCAGGAAGTGAATCAGTTCCTACACTTTGAAGAGAACTTGACCACTAACGAAGAACTGTGAGATGAAGCATTGTCCAAAATGTGCTTGAAAATCAAACCCGGAACGAACTGGAAGTAGCTGATTCGGAAAACGACAGTGAAGAAAAACCAAAACCCACCATCAGTGATGCTAGGAGAAGCATTAGAGAACTAATTTATTTTTATGAGTGCCATGAAGACAACGAAACAATTACAGCTGCATTGTCTTCCATAGAAGATGACCTGGACAAAAAATTACAAAATTCTCGAACAAAACAATTTCAAATTGTTGATTTTTTTTTAAAATACTGAATGTTAAGAATAAACAATTAGGTAAATGTGTACTATATGTATTTTTATTGTTTTTTATACACTCCTAGTAATTATGAGCCAATAAGACCCAAAATAGGAAATATGTAATTCCATAGTTCACGGCCCTCTTATAACGCGAATTTGCTTATAACGCGGAATTCCGCAGGGTCCCTTGAATCGCCTTGTAACCGAGTTCCACTGTATTTCACGTTGGCGAAACAGAGGACGACCTTTTGCGGTGTTGCTAGCTCGCGAAACATTACAGTCATCCGCTCCGCACACTGTACCGCACACATCCGAAAGTGTATAAGCGATACGCGACCGCGATACGCGTGGTTTGGACTATCTGCTCGGTCGGCAACGTTGCAAAACTTTCCTCTCTGTCATGCTAACGAACTACTGCTAGTTTCTCTTTTGCTCTTGTTGATTTCCCACCATGTGTTTCGATAGAAAAGCTCCGTATGTACATATATGTGTATATTATGAATACATAATTTAATATTTATATATGTACCTATATAACAATAATAATAATTGTATGTAATTAACAGCTGCTGATTACTGAAAAAAATTCGTAATTTTTAATTGTTTTTTGGACACAATGTGCTCTTCTAATGAAGTTGAAAATTATTAATCAAACTCAATCCTTCACCGTAATTTTTATGTAAGCAAAAAGTTTTTAACAACTCTGACTACCGAAGGGCATCAGAGTAATTCACTTTCTCATGACACTGGTCATGATCTTTCTTCTTCATGAACTTTCTGATCTGGCTGTTGAAAGTGGTACATTATTGATTCAATATTGCAATCATCATCTTTCGTCGATAAAATAGTGTCTATTTGAACGTAATTGTCAGAAGCAACTTTGGAATGACATGAGGTTATGAGTTCTTTTAATGAGGCTATGTCCATATTTTCCTCGACTGGCTTTTCTAAAGCAATGCTGAATCGTGTTTGTTGTTACGTTTTCCCAAGATTTCGAGATCCATGTGTAATCGCTTGCAAAACATTTATGCTTTTTGATATATCTTTAGTTGATACATTAATTTCCATTGAAGCTAACAAGTGTTTCAAAACATACTTTTGACTTAAAATAAGGTAAAACCAAAATAAAGTGTCCACATTTGCCGCAAATATGTCCACGTCCAGATTAGAGAGGGCCCCTATTTTAGAGGAAATACGTTAATATCTTATGGCAAATTGACGGTTAGGTACATAGAAAAAGTGTCCATATTACAGAGGTGTCCACAACAGGAGGTTTCACTGTAGTACCTACGCTACAAAACTAGCAAATACCTTGGAGACAATATCTTAATTATATCAATAGCCTCTTGACCGAACAGGAACTTATTGACCATATCGGCCGCCCTTAGGAGCGCTCGTTTGACAATAGAAGCTTCGGTGATCTTGTTATTGACCTGCAACAGACACTCCACAGCCTGTTTATGTTGCCCGGCCAAAGCCCACTCATTAGCTCTAGCCAATAAGGTTTCGACGTTAACATCTTCCATCTGGTTGTGATGGGAACTGCTGTACTCCGTTTGCAACGTAGGGTACAGATGAGGTAAGTAATCCTTGCAGACCCTCAACGCGTCCACCCACATTTCAGCCTCTTTGTACTTCTGGACGATGGCTTCTGGGGCCTGCGCCCTCAACAGAAGACTCTCGAACTCAGAAAATTGCCCTTCCTTGAAGCACTGTTCGGCCTGAGCCCTGAGAACGTCGGAAACGGATTCAGGTTCGTGTTTTTCGGCGATCTTCAGCGCGTTTATCCAGTTCTGTGCGTGGACGTACATCAGGATCGCTTCCTTCGGTTTACCCGCCTTTATGAACTCCGCTTCAGCTTCGGGGTACTTGCCGTCGTCCTCCAGGGCCATGGCGTATTTCAAGTGCACCTCGCTCACCTTAAGGAAAAGTAGAGGAGTTAGTAGGTACCTTATGCGTCGTTACCACTCGTCACTTTCGATTTATATAATCTAAGGGATTGAGGCAGAGATCTCAGATCTAAGAGATTGAGAAGATATGATTAACGAGAATGGTGTGTGGTTAATAGAAGTGTCACCAATACGATCTGAAGATAATGAATGGCTTCTTCGATCACAAAAGAATACATAAATATACCTGGTTTTAACCCACAAAAAGACAACAGTCTATTATAGACTACATAGTTATTAAGCCAACCCCCACTCTCAAAGTCCAGGATGTGAAAGTACAACGAGGAGCTTCCTGTGGATCTGACCACTATCTAGTAAGAGCAAAGCTATTCTTTTCATTTAAACACCAAGTCGACAAAGAAAAAGACCTAAATGGACCTTACCCAGTGGCCCAAATATAACCTAGATGGTCTTTTCGATGAATTGACCAGGTTTCTATATAAAATTAGACTGGCAAACAAAATGAGAAGTTCAGAAACTGGTACAATAGAAGAACAGTACAATTTCATCAAAACATGTATTCACGAAGCTGCGAACGAAGCGTTGGGACAAAAACACAAAGAGGTCAAATAGTCTATTTGCCAGGGGGGTAAACCTGACCACTCGGTGTCCGAGGATAAAACCAAGTGGGTCCTATGTTTGACAACAATTTGGGAAGAAAAAATTTCAAGAGCAACACCCAAGTTTTTCTTTCTTATTTTTCCCCCCCGAATCGAATCCCGAAGACAGTTTTTGAATTGGACGCTTCCCTCAAAAGTTATTAACAATTTTAGATTGTTAATTGTAAAAGCCTTAGCCAGAACTAAAAGCCTTAGTTTGAAACCTCACCTTACTGCCCATGCTCTTGCAGAGCTGAAACGCGAACTCGAACTGGTACGTCTCGCAGGCGTAATCGACGCACTGCTCGAGGATCCCGTACTTGTTCAGCAGCCTGACGGCCGAGTCGACGGGCAACGTCTTCGCCCACAGGAACGCGACCTGGTTCGCGGCCGTCGGCCCGCCGTTCTGTTTCGCCACCCTGTACGCCTCCTCCCACGTGCCCAACGCCCTGTACATGTTCGCGGCGGCCTTCCACTCGCCGGCCGCGAGGAAGTGGATCTCGGCCGCCCTGTACTTCCCCTGCGACTCCAGCTGCTGCCCGAGGTGCAGGTGCGTCGTCTGCAGCAGGTTCGGGTGGTACTTCTCGACCAGTCGCACCATGTTGTCGTACTGTTCCGCCCTCTTGTACATGGCGATCGCGAGGTCCGGCGAGTTCACCGATAGGTAGAGCTTCTCGGCGTCGCGGTACTTGCCGGCCGCCTCGAGCTCCTCGGCGCGCCTCACGTACATGTCGGAGACCTCTTCCTGGTCGAGGTACTTCGAGGCTATCGAGTGCGCCTTGTCCCACTGGCCGGCCTCGTTGTACATGTCAACGGCCTCCCTGTACATCTCGCAGGCCGCGTACAGCTTCTCCGCCGTAGAGTAATCCTGGAAGCGAAACAAGCTTGAAGATGAACAAAACGGATTATGTGAAGGCCGCTCATGTACTCATTCTGTTTTCACTCATCAACAATCTTCCTGAAGTCAGTGTATATTGCGTGTATCTCAGTTAATTCTCCTTTCCCCTAGTTCTATTTTACTTATAGAGTCACTAGTATAACTAAAGAGATTGGAAACTGTAGAAACCTTTTTAAATTTAAGAGGATTAATATTAGACAACAGGGTTCAATTCGATTTGTTGCTCGTACCATCTGGAAGCACACTCACCTTCACTGAAGCGAAATGATTCGCTATCAGTACATAATATTTCTTCACCATATCCACGTCGTCTATGACTTTCACGATGTGCACCGCCTTTTTCCATTGCCTTGCTGCGACTGCAGCGTCCAGAGCCTTAAGAGTACATCCGGCCTCTATATAATGGCTTATAGCAGCGTCCATCTGTTTATTCTCCGCCAGACTGTCGCCCCACTCCTCTTCCAGCTGTACCACCTGGTCCGGGCTCACCTTCCTCGCGAGGTCGAGGGCTTTGTTCCAGATTTTCCCTGTAGAAACAACGTCACTTTAACGATATGTCGGAGGAGGTAATCGTTTCGGTGAAATTCGAGATATTCGGCAAAGTCCAGAAGGTCTACTTCAGGAAGCACACCTTGAACAGAGCGACGCAGCTGGGCCTGAAAGGGTATTGCATGAACACTGTCCAGAAGACGGTGCAGGGAGTGATAGAAGGGCCCCCGGCGAAGGTGAACGAGATGAAAACGTGGCTGCAGAAAGTCGGGAGCCCCGCCTCGAGGATCGACAGGGCCGTGTTCACCGAGGAGAAGACCGTACCGAAATACACGTACAACACGTTCTTTATCAAGCAATAAAGAAGTGACAAGTTTGGAAAATAAATTTTAAAGATATATATACGCGTAACAGTCATTTCTATATTTAAGAAACGAGAACGAAACACGACAGAAAATGACAGGGGTAACAGTTTGCTATTAGACCGTGGGCCCATGACACCAAAAGTGTCGATAATCTATGTTCGTATGCCCTTTTAGGGACATACTCAGACAGCCCGGGAAACCGGGAAAAAGTAACTCCGAGCGTCTGTGACCAGTCCTAGCACCTATTACCAGTGTCTATCACCATATCGGCAAACGGTGATAGACACTGGTGGTAGACGATGATCGGGGAAAGTATGCCCTTTGGTGGAACGACTCCTTTCGACCCATTAACCATATTCCGACATTTGCATACGATTCCGGAGAGGGCATCTCCATTTTTGCCAGCATCAACAAGAAGTGGAGGCTATAACAGGTGCTAGGACTGGTCACAGACGCTCGGAGCTACTTTTTCCTGGTTTCCCGGGCTGTCAGAGTATGTCCCTAAAAGGGCATACGAACATAGATTATCGGCACTTTTGGTGTCATGGGCCCACGGTCTATATATATATGGGCGGACTTCAAAAAAATGAAATCATCAGACATCAAATTTCTTAGATCTGTGAAAGGTTGTATACAGTTAGACGATATCAGAAATGAATAAGACCCGAGTTGAATGTCCAACCAATAACAGAACTAACAAAAAACTACAAAAGAAGATGGGCAGAACATGTCGAACGTATGCCTATAGAAAGAATTCCCAGAAAAGCCCTCGGTTACTAGACTTCAGAAAGCAGAAGCGTCGACAGAATGATAAAGCCGGAACATGCAATGTGCCTAATCCTGGAAAGACAGAAGAACATATACATATACCACTTATACAGTCACCTTTCCTGTAACACTCCATGGCCAGCTCGTGCTTGTCGGCCATCTCGTACACCTCGGCGGCGGCCTCGAACATCTCCTGCCCGAGCAGACTCTTGAGCACCTTAGCGACGGTCGACTGATCGTTCAACAGTCTGGGCTGCTTCTGCAGTAGACTCGGCACCCTCGACAGCCTGTTCGTCTTCGTGTACATCGCCAGCGCCTCCTCGTACTTCCCTTCGTGTTCCAGAAGCCTCCCGACACGTTCGTACTGACCCGTCTGGAGCAGTAGAGATTTGTGCTCGTCGACGAGCGAGTCGAGCTTGTCGTAACTCCTCTGCTCGGCGAGGCTAAAAATGTAGATTTTCCTTTTGCATGGATGGAAGGCCCAAACATATTGTTAAAAAGGACGTGGTCTGTTTCATATGTCTAATTACGTCTTGTGCTTGGTCTAAGTGAAATTCACATGTCTAAAGGCGGTTAGGATAATGTTGCGACCAACAATTCCTTGTCTTACCGAAGGGCCTCCTCCCACTTATGCAACCTCTTGTACATATCTAAGGCCCCCTCGAGGTCGCCCTGTTCCAGGTAAATGTTCTCGGCGGTGGTGAGGTCCCCGAAGAGTATCGAGAGCCGAGCCCAGACTTCCGGTGCGTTCCCTGCGTCTTCCTCTCCGGATTTCCGGGCCTCCTCCGTGGTCTCGTGGAGGAAGTGCGCCGTCGCCACCTCGCCGAGGGCGCTGCTGCACCTCTCCGCCAGGAAGAGGTTCTGCTGCTTCATGGCGATGATGTAGAGGGTGTGCCACATCGCCTCGGACTCCGTGGAGGTCCCCATCCCCTCGAGGAAGAGGATGGCGCGGCTGTAATCGTTGTCGTTGACGGCAGTGCCTAATAATGTATATGGAAATTATATGAAAATATTAGAAACTTCTGTCAGCTACTGCGCATGCACCATTTCCGTGTAAAGCTCGCATCTCTGAGTTATAGCTATTTGGTCTGATTCCAAACAAATATGGAGGAATCCCTCATTTGCGAATTTCGGAAAACTTTCTCGTTTCGTACCGAACTCGACCAATCCCTCGTCCAGCTCCAAGTTGAACGTGTTGTTGCCCTCGACGCAAACCGCTTCGGTTTTCCCGTTGGTCCTTACGACGTCGACGACGTCACCTCTCACGTTCAACAGCGTCGGGTTCTCCGGTAGCTCGATGTTGTACCATATCGCTAGGGTGGTACCGGCCTGAGCTACGGCCACATCGCTATTTTCGACCCACTGCACGAAACTCACGCCAGTAAAGATGGTCTGCTTGGTTTGGGCGAAGGTGTCCACGAGGATTAATCTGTAAACGCGAGACGTGTGTTCAACGGAACTAGAGCTAGAGCGTATCATACACGAACCTTTGTTTTTTGTCTCTGAATAGGAGCTTGTGGCCCGTCTCGTTCAGCTCCAGCCAGTCTATTTTGGAATCGTGACTTATCTGCGTGACGATTACTCCACTGACCAAATCGATAACGCAGACAGTTTTCAGGTCCAGGAGGTAAGTGAGTTTCTTGTTTTCCACGTTTTGTTGTCTTTCGTTGAGTCTCACGCTGATCAGGTGCGGATTGGCGAATTCGGTGCGGACCGAGCACAAAATGTCGTCGCCATATTCGATCAGGGTGAGCTCGCCGGCGTTGAAAACCAGACACACATTGGCGTTCTCGAAGTAAAATTTTTCGTGGCGACCAGAGTTGTTCCAGGGAACCTACAGGCAGAGGAAGATTTAAGGCGACATACCAATTTACTCTTTAAAAGTAGAGTGTTTGTAGCAACTATGTTAAATAGTTTAAAATCGTGAATTATTACAAAAAGTAAGACTGGTAAGTCTGGTTTTCTCTGTCTTTCATTACGGTTTTACTGTACGTGTTGTCACGTCACGCCCTGATCTCCAACTACTACCACACAGTCTCCAGTCTTACAACCTGGAGACAAGATTCATCTCTGCAGCCACCCACGAGCTACGAGAAGAGATTCTATACAGTCCTCTCTGCAGAGACCACTTCACACTTCGTTCACTTACCATAGTGGGCTTAATGGATGGTAAAGGATCGCGAGGTAGATCACCCACAAAGTATACGGACCGAATCACAAAAATCACGGGGTATACCACGGGCCTGCTAAAGCTCATTCAGATTGGCAGAGAATAAAGAGGAGTGGATGACCACTGTGACTAACTCATGAAATAAGCACGACGAGATACCGATTAAGAAGAAGAAGATCTCTTGTATAATACCTACCTCGCTAAGTAGATTCCTCGTCAAATCGGCAACCAGGAGGGTCTCTTCGGTCCTAGCTATCAAATAACAATCCTTGCCCATGATTTTAACGTCTTCGATTTCACCTCCATGCTGCGACCTCAGTATGACGCCCCTCTCGTTGGAATGGAGCGGTTTGACTAGCACCTGACTGGGTCCCACGTACGTTATCTCGAATTTGTCCTTCCAAACGGTCCTCTTCAAGACTTGAAAAGTGAAAATAGATATGAGAGTGAAAAAAGTATTTCGTTCTTTGCCTACCAGATTCGAACATGAAGACGGCCCCGCAAAGACCTCCGCAGACGAGCTTGGAACCATCCCGTTTCCAAGCCAACGCGGTGACGGTGTAAAAATTTTGGATTATTTTCGGGGGCGATTCCTCCCACAGGGATTTGCGTGTGCTCCAAGTGTATAGACGTAGGCGATTAAAACTGCCCAATACAACTGCCTAAAAATATAACATTTGAAGTTACGATATCTGTATCAGGTGATCTATCGATCGGGAAGGATGTACAAAGCATACATCAGTGTATGTTAGAAATAAAGATGGTAAACTGATGAAGACAAGAGAATAAGACATTCATGAGGATAGGGCAAAAGCGGTTCTCTTGAGGATGAAAGAAGAATATCCAAAAATTAGTACTTTCAACTCACAAAAGAAGACGGTGAGGGAAGTACCTAGAGAAAGCAAGTATTATTACACGGATGGGCTAAAACAGCAGGTTACTTTTGATGGTCTGGTTATGGAAGTAATATTTAAGTCGTGGCGGAAGACTTCCTACGCAGCACGGAAAAAGTACACTGATCAGATTTCTGCTAAATCATATGAAAGCTCAGGTAGTTTGGACATTTAATGCGTATACCTGACAATAAACTAGTAAAATGGGTTTCCAATGACTAGGTATTTTGTGGTAAAAGGTAGTGCTAATAAGATATGAAACCAAAAAGGTGTAGAGTGTGTGGTGACCAGGAAAAAAGACTTGGCGGTTTGAAGGCAATAAAGGAAACTGCATGTACTAATAAAGGTGGAAGAAAATATTACTGCACCACCTTTTACCTTTGATGTATTAAATTAAGATTAAAACTCACAAGAAGATGGTGAGGGAAGTACCTAGAGAAAGCAAGTATTATTACACGGATGGGCTAAAACAGCAGGTTACTTTTGATGGTCTGGTTATGGAAGTAATATTTAAGTCGTGACGGAAGACTTTCTACGCAGCACGGAAAAAGCACTGATCAGATTTCTGCTAAATCATATGAAAGCTTAGGTAGTTTGCACATTTAATGCGTATACCTGACAATAAACTAGTAAAATGGGTTTCCAATGACTACCTAGGTATTTTGTGGTAAAAGGTAGTGCTAATAAGATATGAAACCAAAAAGCTGTAGACGGTGCGGTGACCAGGAAAAAAGACTTGGAAATTTTACTGCACCACCTTTAACCTTTGAAGTGTTAAAACCTCACTTGTCCACTGGGACTGCAGGTCGCCACAGTGAAATCGCTTTCCTCGGGATTCTTTCCGTAATCGAAGGTTTTCACGAGTTTTCCTTGAGTGTTGTACACAGACACCTTCCTGTCGCAGCCTGCGAGGAAGATGTGCCCCTGGGCCCAGGCCAGGGCGGTTGGCGGCACCAAATGTAGCGCTATCCTGCCTTGCGTTTTTTCCTCTTGGTGATCGCTGGTGATGAAAAATCTTATTACGTTTCCGTCCACGTGACCCGAAAGGAAACCAGTCCCTGGAACGAAAATGTATTATTCTTATTAATTAGATATACCCTATATAATTATGCGACAGGTATAGGTACCTACTACGTGTTATGTTGAGCGTACGAACAATACGACATGAAAATGTTAATATTAACAGTATAACTGCTTCTACTAAATCTGGGTATCAAGAGTATGCAATATTTTCAACGTCTCAAAATATCTTCATACCTCTGGAATTCGATGCGAGAGCTACCACGAGACTGTCGGACGCGAAGAGGCTTTGTGACTTATTAGATTTGGTCTGCAAGGCTCGAACTTTTCCATCGGTCAGGCCACAGATTATCGGACCGGTCAGTAACCATAACACGCAGGTAACTGGAGAGGGTTGAGGGAATTTGTTGCAAATAGCCTGGAAGAATATTCAAAGAAAATACCCACTGCAGATAATGTGTGAATGTGAATCATGCAACTTTATTATTCCTAAATGTAGACTCAGTTGTCCAATTCAAGTATCTCTTTGCGTTATGTCTAAACTTTTACCTTTTTTTCTCCCCATTTCTCGCCAATCTTATAAACGTAAACTATACAGTCGCTTTGTGCTATAGCTATTTTAGTCGAATCTGGACTGAATGCAATACCAGTAATGATATAAGACTTCTTCCCAGCTTCTGGATCGTAAGGTTTTGTTGAAAACCTATCCCTTTTCTCTCCTTTGTCGTCGAATAACAACACTTGCCTGTCGCAAGTGGCTATCGCCAGTTTTTGGTTGTTCGGCGACCAGCAAAGGCCTGCGATTTTGAATTCATGTTCCTGAAGGGGAGGAAAGTGTTAAAAAGGAAGGTTTGTTGCTGTTGGTATCGTTTTTGCTTACTTGGGCTTCCAAAACAGTCTGAAGGTATTTTAACTGCATGGTTTATGCGTTTTGTTGACATTGATCTCTGAGAGGTTGTTATGGAAACAATGAATAATTGTCAGTCAATAAAACCAACTGGAAGGGATTTACAATATTACTCAACAATTGAGGGGAGTTTAGTTCCAATGAGTACAATATCGAAATCCACATAAAAGCCTCAAGTATCAAAAATATGCAACTTTTCATTATTTTATTTTAGTAAAAAAGCAGGTTATTGTCTAAAATATCTATGTGTTGATTGATATACCTGTACATAACACATGCAATTTTCAAATAATCTGCTCTTGGGAATAAGCCTCAGGTCCACAAAAACAAATTGTCTGACTTACATCACATTTCTTTACTTAAAAAAGACAATAGCAATGTAAACAAACGTGAAAGTCTTATGAACAAACAATACAGAAAGTACCATACTAAACGTATATCCCGACGGAAAGCAGCAGGAATAGCACCCCGAACCCGGAGAAAATCGATGCGACCAGTGCTATCAGCAACTCCTTCTGCAAATCCCTGGTCTTTTTCGTGCTGGTCACTTCGTACACGAAGAACCAAGCGGTGAAGAAGATGCCGATCCCGAGTAGGACGAACGTCAGGTGTGGGAAGACCGCCGGGTGGACGGGCGAGACGTACCGTATCAATTTGGCGGCGTCGGCCTGGAAGTTACGTCGAAACAAATGACGGAAATCGCAAAGTGCATGTATTTACCATTTTGTTATATCGGAGGATAACGTGGCGATTAGAGCACTTAACTACCGGGCGGTGCTTCGTCCGCTGAGTGTAGTAATTGGATTACGAGGGAGAACTGAAATGTGAATGCGAATGTTAATCGGTGTGATTACGTCGAAATTGCAGTTTTCATACAAGTAAAGATAGTAATTGTTGGGAAAGTTGTTACAATTTTTTGGGTGAAAAGTGAGGTTAGGTTAAAACGAACTGTTTGCTTACGTCAGTGCCCAGTGGTGACATGTGACATGGAACACTAAAAATTCCATAAAGTTGGATTAAATTTTTAATTTCAAAAGAAACTTGATACTCGATTGATTCAAGATAGTCCGATAAAATTATACTGACTTTTCCCAGATCTGAGGTAAAAACAAGACTAGATTCATAGATTCTCGATGACGCCTCATAGAAACGAAGAAGAAGAATACTCAACAAGTGCATTGTGATTCTATGACAGAACGGCGACATCAGACATCAGTCATTTTCACCATTTCATGATAGTGTCGTCAAACCTTTTTCATAATTTCCTTTATTAAACCCAGTTTCCCTAGAACCTATTCATGCGAAATTAGTGATATGCACGTTGGGATCGACATTGCGGTACGTGTGCGTAATTACTGGATCGCTTTAAATTTAAATGAACGCTGTGATCTGACCGGACGACTCCTCTGAGGGAATAGTTGTTTTTTTATTACTATTTTACGAAAGGTGTGCGTTCCCGTAGCAATACGCCCGTCGAGGTACGTCCGCAGACACTTCGCCGAGCATATTGTGAGACGATGTCCCCGGAGGGGACCACATAAGCAACGGCACCACTCGCGTCCTCGCTATTTTCTTTTATGTTCTTGCAGAAGTCTAAAGCATGTTTTGGAAGTACAACATCAACTCGCCCTCGCAGATCGAGGCCCTTCTCGCCAAGGAAGTAAGTCGAAGTTCGGTTCGAATCCAGGACTCCTCTATCAAAGTTTTTGCTTTCAGGATGTCACCCTGCAGGAGGTTATGGACGCAGAGGATGTTATTAACGAGTGCAAGGCGCAGAATAAGATCCTGATTGACTTGTGAGTGTAATAAGAATAGATGCTTAAATGTAACGTTTCGGTAATTGCAATAATTTCATTTCTTAAAACAGTACTATAAATCTCGAGGCTTGCTATGCATATCGTAATATCACCACCACACAAAACATGTATTCATAAAATGTGCATATGCACACTCGCAGAAGAGCATATATGATTTATTTGTTCATTTGTTTATTTTGCACAATAAATATATATTTAAATTTCATAATCACCTTGCTAGTTGAGACATGGTTAAAAATAAATTTCGGATTACCTAAGAGGTCACAAGTGCATACATCAAAATACTAGTTGGGGTTTTCTTGAACTAATATAACAAATAGTACAATTTTAATTTGTTCCACTATGTTGATTATGATGCAAACAGTGAATTAAAAATTTTCCAGAAGATCCAAGTTCGAAGGTTCCTGATAGTAGTCAAAAATGCTGTAAAATACAATACATAGGGCGAAGATAACAAAATCTTGTTTGAAAATATTTAGTGGATTAAATGTGATTTATCTGAGCTTTAGAGCTAAAGTAAATGCTCCAATGATCTTTAAGCGCCATAATTGGCTCATTAGCTGCAATAAGTACTTGTCATGGTACTTTGACCCTTTCTGAATGTCTTCCAGAACCGATTGACACAAATCTCAACTTTCTGTAATGAACATAATATTGTAGTGCGACAAAGGCCTGTACCAGCTAAATATTTTTAGAAAACTATGTAACACATACATTTTGATGATTATTTATTTGTCCAGCCTGCAGAAGCCGGAAGTGATGGAAGAGCTCGTGACGTTAATAACTCGTGAGCCTTCCATAGAGTTGGAGGAGTGGAATAGATTTAAGTATCCCAACTTGGCCTGCGAGTTACTGACGTGCGACGTTCCGGCTTTGAACGAGCGGTTGGCCAGCGACGAGGCGCTTCTCGATAAGCTTTATATGTTCCTCGAGAGCGAGCTGCCGCTCAATCCCCTGCTCGCCTCCTACTTTAGCATGGTGATGGGGGTGCTGATCGCCAGGAAGACGGAGCAGGTGAGTGTACGCAGGGCATGTCGTTGCTGAGAGATGAACGTTGCAAAGGAGATTTTTTGAATTTTGTCTAAAAATTTTCAAGAAAATGTTCAATGGAAAGCGTGGAAATGGCATTGCAATGCAATAAGTTCAAAAATTATTAGTACAGGTGATGACAGCGATTGTTTATTAGTAAGCCCCGGATAGTGAGGCATTTACCTCGTGCCTGCCTATTTTGCCTAAAATGCACTTTTCTATGGTTTTTGCCTATTTTTTTTTTCCCGGTTTATTTTGCCTTTTTTACTGATAAATTAAGTAGGGGTACAATACCAATGCAAGTGTAAAAAGGAGTGTTCACCAAACATCTAACGTTAATTCGTAATAGTAATTAGTTTATACAAATAAATACCGTTTTCTAGGTATAAATCAATTTAAGAGGCCTCTTTACACATTAAAATCTCCTTATGAGCGTAACTTTTTTAAAAAATCAATAAAAATGTATGCGGTTTTCGTAGACTATTAAGAATTAATAATAGAATTTCGGGTGCCTATACATTTTTGGCAAACTAAAAAAGACACCCAACTACCCTTTATAAAAGGTTTTACAAAATTTTAATTGACGTTCCGAAAATCATTGTGATGTAAAACAGGTGTATTCTAATTTTCAAAACGAAATACATAATACTAATGGAGTATGTTACATAAGGAAAAGTACATTCAAAATCAATCGGCAAGAGTAAGATGCACCGAGCGGAATGTAGTGTTTGTCGGTAGCCCATAGTCGAGTAAGAAATCGGTAAATTTTATATTAAAAGAGTAACCATTTCGCAATTTCGCTTATTTTTTCTACATAGAACCATGTGAAATATAGTAGGTTTTGCTATGGATGCCACAGGATATGTGAAACCGTGTTTCACTACAATTACTGGTTATTTCTTTGTTTTCCGCGTCAATTTGTTTTTGCCTAAATTACCATATTTGTTAGTTTTTTTGTTTTTTTTTTGCCTTTTTTGTACTTTTATTTTGCCTTACTATCCGGGCTCTATTTATTAGACTTTGGCCTAAAATCAAACATACTTAGTGTTATACTTTAAATCAAATAAGAAGTAGTATTAATGTCATAAGCATTATTACGAAAAGCCCATTTTGGGTTGTTTCATTTTTATTCAGAACATTGTAGTCATTCCAATTGCTAAAGTAGTACACTTCTGCAACACAAGAATTGCATTTTTCATAAATTTTTAATTAAAACAATAATTTATAACACAATATCAATTTAATAGCAATGTTCTGAAGATGTATTAAAATTATTGATACACTTCAAATAAATAATTTTTTTATACTTTTGTGGGAGATTCCATGTCAACTGATCAGGGAGTGAATGGGGTGGTTTTTAAATCACTACCGGAAGTATCTAGTCGTCTTTAGGATATAAAAATACGTCCGATCCTACATTTTCAGCTCCTAATTTTGCGCCATTTTGGATTTGTCACCTATTTTGTGTTTTGTTCATGTTTTTGCGAGCCATGACAAATTTTCGTTTTTAGACTGCCGATGCGAAAATTTGAGTTTAAAAAAAATTCTGAAAATAGTGGGTCGATGTAAAATCTTCCCAGGAATCCATTTCCGGCGTCAGAATTAGGATTGGATGCTCCCCCGAGCGAGAAATTCGAAAAAACAGTTTTTTTTTCAAAGTGCGATATCTAAAAAGTTTATTTTTTAAAAATATTTGGAAGCTGCCAAAATCTTCCTATTTACATATAATTTAAGGTCAAAACAAATTATCGGTGTTTATTTTGGTTTTAAGTAATAAAACACGCAAAAAACTGATTTTTTTGTGGAAAAATGCAATATTTCTGACTCTAACCCTGTGAAAACTCATTCAAACATTCAATTTTACATTTTTTGACGTTCCAGTATTATACCTTAATAGTAAAGAAACATTTCTGGTCCATTCCAAAGCCTATAATCTTGATCTTAGCTTTTTTGCAATTTTTGAAATCAACATATTGTTCTAACTCACCAATTGGCATATTCAATTTTTTCACCGGAGGGAGGAGCTCTAGAAAATATACAAATTGATGGGAAAACACTTAAAAATACATTGTAAAAACCCAGAAATTTATACTTTATCCATCAAATCTAACTGGTACTTGGTACAGAGAATTTCAGGAATCAAGATCTTCAATGCTAAATTTGTTGAAATGTATTTGAATTTTGTGTGCCTGAGCCTGAGTCGAAAACCAATGCCCAATTCTCGTTTTTACATTTGACGATTTGCTTATTGTGTACACAAAACTGATGGAAACTTCTAGTGCCTGGAATAGTTTTTGCTTCCTTTTTGTCACTGTTTTCATGACAAAATTTAAGAAGCTCGTGCACCGTTATGGTTTGGTTTTCATAGGTCATTTCAAACTCGCAATAGCAGCTTGACGCTTGATCAAGCCCTTGATGAAGGTTTAAAAATTTTATCTCTTTCACTGGAATGACGAAACTTAAATTTTGTCATGAAAACAGTGACAAAAAGGAAGCAAAAACTATTCCAGGCACTACAATTTTCCATCAGTTTTGTGTTCACAATAAGCAAATCCTCAAACGTAAAAACACCAGTATGGATGAGAACTGGGCATTGGTTTTCGATTTAATAGGTAAAGTTGTGAAACTTTGGGAGGAGAATTTGGATGTTGTTTTTCTATTCAATAGTAACTGGCATTTGGGTCGCATAATTCACAGCAACGAAGATGATCTCGTTGCAGAGACGTTAGTGTTTAGCTATAATTCTGTCTCAAAAGTTTACTTCTTTCCTGACTCACCTATTTGGCTAACTGTATATTTTCCCCATGTTATTTGTGAGGTTAAGCTCACTGAACAAAAGAAATCACCGAAAACGTTCACTTTGAACAAAGCTCAGGCACACAAAATTCAAACACATTTCAACAAATTTAGCATTGAAGAGCTTGATTCACGAAATTCTCTGTACCAGTTGGATTGGTTGAATAAAGTATAAATTTCTGGGTTTTTACAATGTATTTTTTACGTGTTTCCCATCAATTTGTATATTTTCTAGAGCTCCTCCCTCCGGTGAAAAAATTAAATATGGCAACTGGTGAGTTAGAGCACCTTGTCGGTTCCAAAATTGCAAAAACAGCGGGGATCAAGATTATAGGCTTTGGAATGAAGGTATAACACTGGAACGTCAAAAAATGTCAAATTGCATGAGTTTTCACAGGGTTAGACACAGAAATATTTCATTTTTTCACAAAAAAAATCAACTTTTTGCATGTTTTATTACCTAAAACCAAAATACACACCGATAATTTGTTTTGACCTTAAAGTATATGTAAAAAGGAAGATTTTGGCAGCTTCCAAATATATTTAAAAAAAATGAAAAAACACTTTGAAAAAAAAACTGTTTTTTCGAATTTCTCGCTCGGGGGAGCATCCAATCCTAATTCTGACGCCGGAAATGGATTCCTGGGAAGATTCTACATCGACCCACTATTTTCAGAATTTTTTTAAACTCATTCTCGCATCGGCAGTCTAAAAACGAAAATTTGTCATGGCTCGCAAAAAATAAACAAATCACAAAATAGGTCACAAACCCAAAATGGCGCAGAGTTAGGGGCCGAAAATGTAGGATGGGACGTATTTTTATATCCTAAAGACGACTAAATACTTCCGGTAGCGATTTGAAAACCACCCCATTCACTCCCTGATCAGTTGACATAGAATCTCCCTTGTATAAAATTAGGTTATTTAATATTTGCGTTAATTAGAGATTCAGTTCATCCCTGCCTTTGCAAGATTCGTTTTGTACTCACTAATGCTTTTCTAGTAATATTAATATGAAAGTTTTATCAACCTTTATCCAATGAAAGGCCAATCTCCGTGGCCTTCATGTTTTTGCCTTAGGTAACAAACGGTTATGCCAAGTTGGTATACAAATTAGTTGCTAAACGCAATTAAGTTACCTATATGTATCCTTATTTGATCATTACTTGGAACTGTGAAAATCTTAAGAGTTTAGACCAATTACGTCATGGTGAAACCTGTTATTTCAATTTGTCCTATTAGTTAAGTACTTTCTAGAAAATAAGTACTTTTATACATAGTGAACGTACTTATGTTGACCATCAATTTGTGTTTTTTTCAATTAAACATATTTACCTAAAGATTTATGCAACATGAAGGGCTCAAGATTTGGAATTGTTGCTTTATCATTCCTTAATAGTTAAGTATTCTAAATTTCCATTAGAGGAAATTGTGATTCGAAAAAAGCGATTTTGTGAAAATTATTAGAGTAATTAAGCGACTTTTGGTATGTCTTTGTTTCTCTATGTAGCAAATAGTATGTGATAAATATAACATGATTTTTCTCCCCCTCTCCTTGCCCTATTCTCTTTTTTCTCTCGTCTCTCCATTAATCCCCGTTCCATTTTTCCTTCCAGAACTGGCTGTCCTATCAGTTCACTTGCTTGCAGGTCCTAGATTTTTTAAAAACTAAGGACACATTTATTCCATTACTGCTCAAACATTTAAGCACCTCTGCCATCATGGATCTCATGTTCAAGCTCATGACGCAGGTGGAAGGCGTCGAGACTAGACAGAATATTTTAAATGTAAGAGACCAAATGGGAAATTGTTATAAAACTGTATTAACGTATATTGTTTTATTTTAAAGTGGCTAGACAGTCAGCGGATTATGCAAGCTTTGGTAGCTCTCTTGCATCCTAGTGTTGATAGAGACAAACACTTTAATGTTGCTCAATTGTTGTGTGATTTCATTAGAACTGCTCGCGATACTCAAAGAAATTCCACAGAGAGAGTCGACCCTGATCCGTTACTTAACACTCTGGAATCGTAAGTCCATATGATGTTCCATAAGAAATGGAACCCGATTGCCATAAAATTGAGATATGTTTGTCTGCAATTGTTTTTCAGGTCAGAGACGATAACTTTGTTGTTGGAGAACATTCTCGGCCAAGAAAAGTCGGATACAGCTATCGTAGGCGGCATCCAAGTACTTCTAGCTTTATTAGACGTTTACACAACTAACCACACCTTGTACAATTCCATTATAAATGATGAAGGAAACGACATGGAACAGAAGCAGAAGATCTTTTCTAACATTAGTCGAGCTATTCAACCCAGATTACGAGACTTTCACAGTATTCTAGTTGATCCCCCGAAAGTAAGTCGTAGTTTAATTGTTATAGTAAAGAGAAGTGTTTGTACAAGTAAGCTGTATGAATACCAGTTTTATAATAATACAATAAGGTCTAGTTTGTTAAGTATTTACTCATATGATGCGGCAAGGTGATAACTTAGTGCTACTGTAAATTGCAGTTAATTAAAAAGGTTGAAAAACCAAAGACTTGTCTACATAGAAAAGGCAACAAAACCATTTAGTACTTCTATAGTAAATATATTTGGAACGGGAAAAATACCTAAATTAGTAAAGTAAGGAAGATACAAGTATGAATTACATAGTTGAAAATTAATAAAACGGAATCAACAACCATGATGAAAATCTAAGAAAACACGCCATTGTGACGAAGTACAATAGAAGAAAAATGAATCTATTTATTGCAATAATTAGATTAATGCTATTACATGCAACTGAAGCAATTGCTATGGTAAAAAATATGAGGAGAATGAGATTTGAAACATGGGAGCTATATTAGGACCAATTACAGTAGAGGAGGATGTGACACATATAGAAATTAAACTGGAAGTAAAGGAAGATATGTCCAAGTTAAAGCATCAGAAGACTTGGGTACATTTGGAGAGTGGAAAATGAAACTAATATACTCTAATGCTACAGTGGGACTTCAGAGGAAGAAAAAGATGAATCACACCAAGATGGAAGAAGTTAAGTACGACCTATGCAGGATAAGACTGAGGCATTAGCAAGAAAAAAACAAAAGACAGACATTGCCAAAAGTACAGCGTAATTAACTGGGAATGATCCAGTTAAACTCGGCTCAACTCCACATAGGAAGTGCAATCATAAATGCAATGTTTAAAACAAAGCTTTAATTCAACAGTCGTATTTAGTGTCGTTTATTTTTGATTGTAGAACAAAGGCTTATTATAATTAACTGTGATATTTAACTCGATATGCTTATTACTTTACAGTATCAAAAATCTGTTTGTTTTTTTAGCAAAATCCTATTTTAACATCGTTTGGCGTCCTCGATCCGCCTCTCGGCAACATTAGGTTGCAGGTGACGAAACTCTTCGCCTCATTGGTATCTACCGGCAATGATGACATTTGCAAGGAGATCATGTCCTGCGGTACCTTCTCTCTCTTATTGGATCTGTTCTTCAAGTACCAGTGGAACAATTTCTTACATACACAAGTTGAGCATTGCCTTATTATGGCCTTGAAGAGTCCCATTTCGGAGGGTATCGATGAGGCAAACTCAAACACTGTGATCAAACATGTATGTGCAAGTCGATCGAGGGTGTTCAAAGAACTCTCCTGCTGAAAGTGTTATAAGAGGGTTTGGTATCTAGAATGTGATTGTTGTAATCGGCAGGAGAGTTCTTAGGTACTCTAGTATGTGGGAGATTCCATGTTAACTGATCAGGGAGTGAATGGGGTGGTTTTTAAATCGCTACCGGAAGTATCTAGTCGTCTTTAGGATATAAAAATACGTCCGATCCTACATTTTCAGCTCCTAATTTTGCGCCATTTTGGATTTGTGACCTGTTTTGTGTTTTGTTCATTTTTTTTTTGCGAGCCATGACAAATTTTCGTTTTTAGACTGCCGATGCGAAAATTTGAGTTTAAAAAAAATTCTGAAAATGGTGGGTCGATGTAGAATCTTCCCAGGAATCCATTTCCGGGGTCAGAATTAGGATTGGATGCTCCCCCGAGCGAGAAATTCGAAAAAACATTTTTTTTTTTCAAAGTGCGATATATAAAAAGTTTATTTTTTTTTAAATATTTGGAAGCTGCCAAAATCTTCCTTTTTACATACACTTTAAGGTAAAACAAATTATCGGTGTGTATTTTGGTTTTAGGTAATAAAACACGCAAAAAGTTGATTTTTTTGTGAAAAAATGAAATATTTCTGTGTCTAACCCTGTGAAAACTCATGCAAACATTCAATTTGACATTTTTTGACGTTCCAGTGTTGTACCTTCATTCCAAAGCCTATAATCTTGATCCTCGCTTTTTTTGCAATTTTGGAACCAACACAGTGCTCTAACTCACTAGTTGCCATATTCAATTTTTTCACCGGAGGGAGGAGTTCTAGAAAATATACAAATTGATGGGAAAACACGTAAAAAGTACATTGTGAAAACCCAGAAATTTATACTTTATTCATCCAATCTAACTGGTACAGAGAATTTCAGGAATCAAGATTTTCAATGCTAAATTTGTTGAAATGTGTTTGAATTTTGTGTGCCTGAGCTTTGTTCAAAGTGAACGTTTTCGGTGATTTCTTTTGTTCAGTGAGCTTAACCTCACAAATAACATGGGGAAAATATACAGTTAGCCAAATAGGTGAGCCAGGAAAGAAGTTAACTTTTGAGACAGAATTATAGCTAAACACTAACGTCTCTGCAACAAGATCATCTTCGTTGCTGTGAATTATGCGACCCAAATGCCAGTTGCTATTGAATAGAAAAGCAACATCCAAATTCTCCTCCCAAAGAGTCACAACTTTACCTTTTAAATCGAAAACCAATGCCCAGTTCTCATCCATACTGGTGTTTTTACGTTTGACGATTTGCTTATTGTGAACACAAAACTGATGGAAACTTTTAGTGCCTGGAATAGTTTTTTGCTTGCTTTTTGTCACTGTCTTCATGTCACAGTTTCGACGTTCCAGTGAAAGAGATAAAATTTTTAAACCTTCATCGAGGGCTTGATCAAGCGTCAAGCTGCTATTGCGAGTTTAAAATGAACCTATGAAAACCAAACCATGACAGTGGACGAGCTTCTCAAATTTTGTTATGAAAACAGTGACAAAAAGGAAGCAAAAACTATTCCAGGCACTAGAAGTTTTCATCAGTTTTGTGTACACAATAAGCAAATCGTCAAATGTAAAAACGAGAATTGGGCATTGGTTTTCGACTCAGGCTCAGGCACACAAAATTCAAACACATTTCAACAAATTTAGCATTGAAGATCTTGATTCCTCAAATTCTCTGTACCAGTTAGATTGGATGAATAAAGTATAAATTTCTGGGTTTTTACAATGTACTTTTTACGTGTTTTCTCATCAATTTGTATATTTTCTAGAGCTCCTCCCTCCGGTGAAAAAATTGAATATGCCAATTGGTGAGTTAGAACAATTTGTTGATTCCAAAAATTGCAAAAAAAGCTAACATCAAGATTATAGGCTTTGGAATGAACCGAAAATGTTTCTTTACTATTAAGGTATAATACCGGAACGTCAAAAAATGTAAAATTAAATGTTTGAATGAGTTTTCACAGGGTTAGAGACAGAAATATTTAATTTTTCCACAAAAAAGTCAGTTTTTTTGCGTGTTTTATTACTTACAACCAAAATACACACCGATAATTTGTTTTGACCTTAAATTATATGTAAAAAGGAAGATTTTGGCAGCTTCCAAATATTTTTAAAAAAATAAAATTTTTAGATATCGCACTTTGAAAAAAACCTGTTTTTCGAATTTCTCGCTCGGGGGAGCATCCAATCCTAATTCTGAGGCCGGAAATGGATTCCTGGGAAGATTTCACATCGACCCACTATTTTCAGAATTTTTTTAAACTCAAATTCTCGCATCGGCAGTCTAAAAACGAAAATTTGTCATGGCCCGCAAAAAAATGAACAAAACACAAAATAGGTCACAAATCCAAAACGTCGCAAAATTAGGGCCTGAAAATGTAGGATCGGACGTATTTTTATATCCTAAAGACGACTAGATACTTCCGGCAGCGATTTAAAAACTACCCCATTCACTCCCTGATCAGTTGACATGGAATCTCCCATATACGAAATAAAGTTTTATAAATTTTCGTTTTTAGATATTAGTCAATTGCAAGTTAATTGAAAGGTTATTGGACGCTTGGGAGGAAAATGATGAAGAGCAGTAAGTACAAATCGAATGTGTCTGGGTTAAGTTGCCACTTTCGCTTTTAAGGTCCCAAGGGAAGAGTATTCGCAAAGGCTACATGGGGCACGTCATCCGCATGGTCAACGAAATTGTGGAATTGTGTTCTAACACGTCTCTAGGCCAATTTCTCAAAGATAGTTTACCGAATGTTGCCGAACGTCTGGAGGAATTCAAGAACACAACTCTGAACACCACTAACAGCCTCCAAGACCAGCTGCTGGTAATTATTTCACGTTCGATGTACTGTGATGTTTCTAAAGGTAATATTATACCCTAGGGTGGTGTTCATCCAAACAACTCGACTGAGAAAAACGAGTATGAGATCATGCCTTTCCTGCAGTCGAACATGTTACAGCAACAAGTAAGAGTATTGCTCTTAGTTCATTTTCGACACTGTAGTTAAACCAGTTTCAGATGTTCTCGCAGATGCAAAATCTGGCGCCGAGGTTCGTCGATGACTACGGTGGATTCCACGATCGCCACGGTTCCATGGCCGATGCATTCGGCGATCCGGACGATCTAGGCAGGAACCTGGATCGTGGGGGGATCCCATACGACCTGTCCGAAGGCGAGCTGGCGCAGCAGCAGGAATTGTTCAAGCAAGTGTGTGCTCAGAACATAAATACGATCGATGACGCCGACGACCAGATATTCGACGACAAAGGGAATAGTTCTAGAGAAAATCAAGAACGTCACGAACAGAACGAAGCGTACAGTAGTGACAGCGATGATGAAACAGTTCCAGATGATGGAATGGAGGCGGATAGTGAGTAGCGTGTGTCTCGATAAATTTTGAATCACACAACCTTTTCAGAAATAATTTCAGCCGTAATTAGGCCATATAGTTCCAATGAAAATATGTAAATAGAACTAATAACAGCCAATGAGAACGATCTAAAAAAAAATGAAATTCTGGAAGTAGATATGATATAAAGTTAAAAGATAATATCTTTAAAATAAAATAATAAAAGGAATAATGTTAGAAAAATTGACAGAAATCAATAACTTTCAAAAAGCACAACATTTATCCATTGTTTATGTAATAAATACTTATTACCTATTAAAGACCAAAAACAGTAAACTAAACAAAAATGGAACTCATTTTGTGAAAACACTACAAATCACATATTATAATACCAAAATGATGCTTATAATTGTAGTTTTACTATCAAACTCAAAAATATTTAGACATTGGATATCTATTTCTCGGGTTTTTAATAAAGACTCTAGTGGATCTGACATTATTAGGAAACATAAACATTTTAGTGCTATTTCATACATATTTGAATATAGGTTTTTACTTTTATCCAAAAAATCGGGGATCAAATTATCAAATGTTAAATCCAAAGAAACAACAGATTATGGGATAAGGTGTTATGAAAGCTCCAGAAATCATAATCATTCTTAGATTCTCGTCTACATTACCAACTTCTTTAGGAGAGTCAGTATGTTTAAAGACAGATTTAATAACAGTAATGTCATTAGCTGGAGCTTTAGTCTCTTGATAATGAATATTTTTAAACCGATAAAATCAGGTCATTTCAATTGTTGCCTCTCATTGGTCATATAAGCTGATCATGAATAATAGTCATGGGAATTATTCTTGAAGCTGTGGTATACATATTGTTGCCCTGACAATGTTTTGTCATATCTTTTAAATCTTTAACATGCTTACGTCGTAAGATTTAACATTGTCATGTAATTGTTAGGTTGGGCAATACAGCCTTTTATTATTATTGTTTGTTTTCCAGTGTGGCCGTCTCCGAAACCTACAGAAGCCCCACCCTCCATAATAAATGCATCAAATCCCTGGGGCTCTAGTTTTAGTGGTACAGATGAAGCTAGTAGCAATTGGGCAGATTTCAGTTCAGCTAAATTCGAGGCAGATTTCTCAACGGCCTTCAACGAAACCCCCTCCCCTAAGAAGGAAGACGCAGTTGAGAGCGATCTCGTAGTGGAAAATGTAGAAGGTACAGTGGTGAGCGACGAGACGGTTCTGAAGGAGGAAAAGAGACCGGAAGCAGGGGATAGCGGGGGGAAATCGGAAGGAGAAACCTCGTCTTCGGATAGTGGAAGCAGCAGTGAACCGTCCAAGTATGTCTGGAGTTACATTTAAAGAAACATAATAATTTGATTCTACTCCATTTCAGAAAAATAGAGCCTGAAGTCGCAGCGGCCAAAAGCGAGGACACCAAGCAAGTAGCAGATTAGGAAACCCTACCATTCTTCCCATCCCACCACAACATATCAAACGGGAATTTGATGATCTTTGCCTGTGTAGTACTTTGTAATATACGTACCATTGCCTTTTAATGATGGCAGCAGTGTGATCTTTGTTTCTTAGCAAGGATTATGTAGCTGGTCGTCAGTGATAGGTTTTTTTTTAAATTATTTTATGTGTAAAATTGCCCGAGTAGCATCAGCAGCAATATGAACAGTTATGTAAATTGTATGAAATACATTGTTATTAATTTTTTTGCCTTTGCGAAGGGTCTTTTTTCTCGTACTATAATATTTCGATAACAATTAAATGATTTGTGTATTACGCTTGATATGCTCAGCATTTATAGTATTGGTCGTTTGTTTCATTTATCGTGGAGGATCTCTTTGCAAGGTGTGCAATATAATATCGTCATTAATAATCGTAGGTGAGAAACTATTTGAAAAATGTTTGTGTTCCGAAAAATCTCTCAAATTCCGTTTCTGACCTACAGACTTAAAAATGGATTTTGTGCACCATCACTTAAACATATTTAATTAGAAAGATTGAGCCACAAAATCCGTTTTAGCGTAAATGTGATATGAACTGACCCTTCAACTCCCTAGTTAGTTACTTTACTGTGCCTGTAATGCAATCTTAAAAAAATTATGAATAAAGCCAGAATGTAACAAGTAAAAAGGATGTATTCAACGAAAGATAAATTAATTAATGATGTAATATCTTGAGGCCCTCCCAAATGAGGAAGGTCTAATATATCTCCTGGTTAAGTTGATTGTATTGTTTGTGCTGATGACAGGTTTAATATTTAATAATTATTATGTACAGACAAAAGTACAAAATAGGTTTTTCATATGTGACCAATTTGTTATTTCAAAAATGTTGCAAATGTTTTTCTCTTATACTTTTCTTTGTTTTAGTGATTTCACTGTGATTACACCAGTCCATGAAAATGTTATTATTAGGTTTCCTTTGGAAATTGGCGTCAATTATTCATTTCTATGCAGTGAACCGAATAGTATGAGTCTTTTAATCAGTATCTTAATTTCATGGTCTGGTGTCGAAGAATTATTGGCGAAATTCTGATGAGCACATTCTGTAGTTTATTTAAAAGAAATGGAAAATTGTACATTTCGAAACAACACAGTGCCTAGGCATATTTTTCAAACATCCATGTATTGTTACTTTCACACTTTTCGTTCCCAGTATCCTGGTTCAATAAAAAATTATAACGTCTTTATTGTATTACTAATACTGGAGCATTTTTGTCAAGAGGGGGAATGCATTGAAGACATTTTAAAAAATGGAATCAATTTTATTTAGTTTACTAACAAAAAAGTTACCCGTTGGAATCAATCAAAAAGTTTAATTTATACATGATTTATAATAAATACGTTCTTAAATATAATAAAAAAAATCTTAATAGCTATAAAAAATAATCACACTTTTCTGTAATCACTATAAAATGGTTCCCAAATGCTACAATCTCAGCAACCCATAAATGTAGTGAACAATTTCGAGAGGCTCATGAACTGCTTTTCTGTGGTAAACTCACTCGTCTTATTAAATAAATATATCCACGCTTACAAAATTACTAAATTTCGAGACTCGAATCTTCAAAATGATTTCATTAGTGACAAGATCACAGCACAATCATTTAAAAATTGTATAAGTTCACTTTAAAATAAGGCACCCTCCGCTATGTTCTTACAACTTCTTGAGAAAAACATGGCGGCATTAAATACCTAGCGAAATAGGAAAAAAATGCGCCTGGGTTATGACTTATCTTTCGAAGACTTAAAAGTGTCATAAAAAACAGAAGTTTAAACTAACCATGTGTCAAAAATACAAAAACGTGTCCATATAAATGCACTAAAATCTCCACTCTCTAGTAAATATAGTGTCCTGCATAACACCATCATCGTCTATTCCTAACTCGTAACTGTTGTGTTTAAAAACATCGTTTGATTATCCAGTGGTATTTCCATTGCACGAGTACCGTTTAGGTACGACGATACCTCCGACGACGTATACAATTTGACAATCTCCTCTATGGCGGATTTCGAACCGAAAATCAACGCAAGAATCGCTATTATAGCGACGATGACGTTCTTGACGATCTTCCAGTTGAACGTCCCGAAGCCCTTCTCCCAGAACGTCAACATCTCGATCATGACAGGAACAAGTAAGCCCAAGATGGAGAAACAGAACGCCCCGATTAAAGACACGAACGGTATGATTGTAGGCACGGCGATGGC
Organism: Cryptocephalus moraei; assembly: GCA_946251905.1. Taxonomy (NCBI): domain Eukaryota; kingdom Metazoa; phylum Arthropoda; class Insecta; order Coleoptera; family Chrysomelidae; genus Cryptocephalus; species Cryptocephalus moraei. The sequence goes on along the minus strand of OX276465.1, from coordinate 13,580,640 downwards.
GATCCCAACGCAGACGACCGTCATGATCGTTCGCATGACGTACTGGGCGAGGACGACGTTCTTCTTGTAACGGTCCTTGATGGTGTTCCAGGCGATGTCGATGCATACGTAGAACTGTAACCCGAAGGTACAGAAAACCGCACAGCCTATCAGGATGTTCACGACTTGAGCGGCACTGAAAAGAATTGAAAGGTAAGGTGAACGTTGTTTAGAAATTTATAATCACAATCTATTGTAGTAGGTACCATGCTCTTAATAGTTTTGAATGATTTAAAAGTACTTACTAGGAACTTTCTGGCAAATTATTGGTAATAGACCCTTTAACATCCTGCCCATAGGCTAAGTACCCAAAGAAACCCAAAAGGATATAAAGAAGGGTAACACCCGACATTCCTTGGTTGAGTACTCCGCATAACCCAGTGAAATGTTGAGGGGTCTTCATGTGGTTTTCTAAAGGCATAACCTGCAACGAAACATTTTTTAATGCATCTAAGAAACTTCAGATCAAACTTGTAGGTACTTACCACGCCAATAGCCTCTATGGCGAAAATCGTAATGCTGACCGAGATGGGAATAGTACTTATATCGGCCACTAATTCTCGCTCAGAAATAGAATGCATCGGAACTACCAAATAGTAAAACGTAATCCCTAATCCAATCCCCATGAAAATGTTAGCTACCATTGAAGCAGGAGCTAAATACTTCAAATTTGGCACGTAGGCCAGAAGAATCAATGGTACCAGTAGGAGCGCTATGGTTATACGCACGTCAATCGTTTTCATATTCAAATAGTATGCAGCAACGTAGTTGAAGCTCTGAGCTATGATCACTGAATAGCAACTGCACGTCATGAAGTAAGTTACGAAAAGGCCGATTTGAACCAATTGCCTACAAAATAAAATGAGTTATACAAAGTTAGGGCGAAAGTGGAAAGCGCAATTACTTTGAGAATCCTGCAAACTTATTGGCCCATTTAGGTCCTCGGAGGCAAGCTTCGCTGGCTATTTCGGCGAAACTCATTTGCGTTTTCCCCGATCTTCTGTAGAGCTCGTGGGCGCAAACGACCTAATAAAACACCCAACAAAGTTATCTCCGCTATGTATCCGCTATATCTTACTTACCAAAATGTAGGAGCAGTGAGTGCAAATAACGGAAACCAGGATGGTTGAAAATATCCCGAAGGCTAAACCCGAAGCCTGGAAAGCCGCAGGCATGGAGAGGATACCGGTGCCGAGTGAAGCCTTAAGAAGATGTGTCAAGGTGTCGACATCCCTGGTAAAGGATTAGAATAGTTATAAATTCGTTAGGTTTGCGTTAATACAATGTAATCAATATATCGTGGATTTGTGTGTTGAAATATTAACGCCACTTACGATACAGGGTGGTCGAGACGTCTCGCTTTGAAAGGGTCAAAGTCGGCGTTAGTCGCTTCTACGTCTTGTCCATTGGTTAACTTGTATCTAAAATAGGAAATGAAAGATCGTTCAATTTGAGGATGGCGAACTTGCACAGTATTATTTGGAATCGAAAGTGAGGTCTTACTTGGTAACTCCGTTAGCCAAAGAGTTATCCTGAGGTAGAAATGTTTCCAACTCCGTCGTGCCGTTTTTCTCTTTGGACGACTGAAACAATGAATAGTTGCTTAAGTTGCTGTTACATTTTTCTAAAAGAAGTCTTTAGTCTAGTGAGAATGGGAGAATGTTCTCGGGGAGCTGAGACGAATAGTCAGGAACGTTCTTGATAATCCCCAAGTATGAAAACAAGTAATTCTTGATATATTAAACTGTCGACGTTTCGTTCATTATTATGAACATAATCATGGCTAATCAAGATATTTTTTTATCTTGGTGACATTTTTAGAGCCATGATTATGTTAATAATAATGAACGAAACGTCGGCAGTTTGATATATCAAGAATTAGTTGTTTTCATATTTGGGGATTATCAAGAACGTTCCTGACTATTCCTTAGTGAGAAATTAAATGGAAGAAAAGCTTACCATTTTGTTTTGTCGAGTCTAACGTCGAAGATCTTTCAATGGGTCGACTTCTGAAATAAGACGAATTCACTGTTAGCACATCACTTATAAGATACGCATTAATTGACACAGTGGTGATATAACGCTGTGTTTACAAATACCGAGGGGCTCAAAAGGTTTGATACGGTTTATCAATAGCTCCTACTGAATGAAACAATATGCTTCCTAGGCCATCCCGTACAAAGCAAACGGTCCAAAATATTTACTCGACCCTATTATCTCATATGATACTTTGTTCGGGTTTAATCCTTCTCGTTTTTCGACGCCTTCATCGGGCTAAGCTGGAGTTTCCTACCGTCATTGTGAGCTTATTAGGTCGAATTTATCGTTTTACACACCAGGAAAAACCAATTAAAGAAACCGTACAAGCGTGCGGTCGACGTTCACTTTTGCGCAAGATGGTAGGTGTACCTTCCGCCCGTTCGAAAATTGGAAAGATGACAAATCCGGTGTGATAGTGTTAGGAATTTTCGATAGACGATAAGAATAGTTTGTCAACAGGAGAACGGCGTCATTGATAATGGATGTTTTGTATCGATTTCGGTGGAGTATTTTTAGGGAGACGCCTCCTCATAGAAAGCGAAATTCGATCGTAATTTAGAAGATCGCAGGAAAGCAGATAAATAAAATAGACTTTTATCTTCAATAAGAGGGACAATTTTATAGCTTTTTCGAATCTCCAGCGTCGAATTTCGTACGAGAGTAACTTGAGCCAATGGTTATTGTTACCTGCTTCACCCCCAACTATAAAAGATGTTTCGTAAATATTGGATAACTCCGAAAATACAACCTTCTACTCTCTTATTCTTATAACCAGAGCCCGGATTTTATGGCAATTGCCATTTTTTGCCACGAGTGACATTTTGGCTATTTTTTGATGTTATTGCCATTTTCACGAGATTCTTAAATTTTTCTATGAAAATAAGGTTTTTAACCTACCTAATTTGATTATTTGTTGCACGACTTGTACTACCTTGAAATAGAGGATACTTACTATTGAAAATGCTATTATATTTGTACTAGTTATACTTTTAATTAGGGGAATTAATAATGCGATTTCTACATCAAAGATTAGAAAAATAATTGCGATTAGAAAAAATTGGACAGAAAAGGGTAAACGAGCTGATGTTTTGGGGTCAAATCCACACTCAAAGGGGGATCTTTTTTCTCGATCTGAAAAAGTTTTTTTGAGATTAAGTTTAATATAACGAGTATAATAAATAAAATAATTATAATGATTATAGTACTTATTATTAGAAGTTGAATTATTTATACTAGAAGCTAGATTTTTTGATTGGAAGTCAAATATAATTTTTATATTACTATATAAATATCTACCTCATCAATAGATTGAAATATAAAGGAATAGTCATACCACGTCTACGAAATGTCAATATCAGGCAGCGGCTTCAAAACCAAAATGATGAATATTGGAAAAATGATTACAGTATAGTCATAGTAAGCATACTATACTGAAAGAAGTTGAATTGTTTTACACAGACTTATATGAATCAAAAATACTAAACGAAGCAGTGAAGGAGGAGAATGAGAACACAAACAGTAAAATTATTAATGTTAATTCAGAGGAAATGCCAGAAATAGACATCGAAGAACTGGAAAAGGCTCTATTGCAAATGAAAAATGGACGGGCGGCAGGAGAAGATAGCATACTACCGGAAATGCTGAAGGAAAGCGATAGAAAAACTAAAGAAGACTAAAACTATTTAATACCTGCTTGACGCAAGAATGCGTTCCTCATGACTGGGGAAATGCAGTGGATGTTCTTATCTATAAGAAAGGAGATCCTTCGGACCTCGAAAACTACAGACCAATCAGTCTGCTGTCTTAGGTGTACAAATTGTTTATCAGAATAATTACAAACAGGTTAGAGCGAAAACTTGAAATATACCAATCAAGAGAACAGGCTGGATTTAGAAGTCACTACAGCACTACCGAACACCTCCATACAGTAAAACAACTTATAGAGAAGGCATCAGAATATCATATACCTATATGGATGGCCTTCGTAGACTTCAGAAAGGCCTTCGACATTATAGAAACCTGGGCAGTAATAAAATCTATGAGAAATGCCAGAGTGGATCAAAGATACATCAACCTAATAGAAAATATATACAAAACTTCTATAATGACTATCAAGATTCACGCACAGACGAATAAAATAGAATACAAAAGAGGCGTCAGACAGGGAGATGTAATTTCGCCAAAATTGTTTACTCTGGTTTTGGAGGATGTCTTCAAGAAAGTCAATTGGAGGGAAAAGGGAATAAACATCCATGGTGAATACCTAAGCAATTTAAGGTTTGCTGATGATGTCGTCCTGTTTGAAAGAGATAAGCTAGAACTAACTAAGATGTTGGAAGAACTACATGTAGAAGCTGCCACAATTGGACTACATATGAATAATGCAAAAACACAATTCATGACAAACGTTCCTGATGCAGACCAAACCATTACGTTTCATGGACAAACTATAAACAAAACACAATCATACATATATCTTGAACAATCAGTGACACTAAGCAAACAAAACCAAGAAATTGAGATCGATAGGAGAGTCAGATTGGGATGGGCTGCCTATGGTACATTAAAATACGCTTTCAACATGAAAATCCCCATGGCACTAAAAACAAAAATCTACAACGAATGCATCTCCCAGTCACTACATACGGATCCGAGACCTGGGTCCTGACTAAAAAGATTATTAATAAACTAAGAATACATCAGAGGGCCATAGAGAGAAGAATACTGGGAATATCACTGAGAGACCACAAAACAAATCAGTGGATACGAGAAAGGACAAAAGTAACCGACATCATACGGAGAATCAGTTCCTTAAAGTGGCAATGGGCAGGACATGTTGCAAGACACAGAGAGAATTGGAGTGGACACATCACTAGATGGAGACCTTGGGGAGAACGAAGAAGTATTGGCAGACCACAACAGAGATGGTACGATGATCTGAAAAAATTCGCTGGGCTGAACTGGTACCAGAGAGCAGAAAATAGAAGTGAATGATCAAACATGAGAGAGGTCTATATCCAATGGATAGAAGATGGCTGAAAAAAGAAAAAATAAAAGAAGCATACTATTAGTACCAATAATAACATGGAGACCATGAAATCCGGTGGCAATAAAAAATGATGAGCCATAAACAGAATCTGAAATTGTAAATGGAGCTTCAATATATTCAAATCCTTGGAGAATAGTAAAATAAATCCCCAAAATGACTGTGAGAGTTAATCCTTGAAAAGCTTTAGTATAATTATTTTCTATAATACTATGGTGAGCTCAAGTTACAGTTAATAATTTCTAGTGGATTGAATGTTTGAGTTATTTTAGGAGGTCAGTTTAACCCTAATTCAATCCTAGGAGCTAGGGAATTATGAAAAAATCTGGCCTCCCTACCCGAGAACTGGAACAACATATTGATGATCTTGATCCATAAAAAAGGCGACAGAGCAGATTTAGAAAATTACAGGCCTATAAGCTTACTATCCCATCTATATAAGCTTTTCACGAAAATAATAAACAAGAGACTGGAGAAAAAACTCGACTTCTATCAAACAACAGACCAGGCAGGCTTTCGATCAGGCTATGGAACGAATGACCATCTTAACACATTAAAGATACTCATTGAGAAAAGCCTAGAATACAATAGACCATTGGTGCTCGTGTTTGTCGACTTCCAAAAAGCTTTCGATACCATTGATAGAATGCAATCCTGAAGGCGCTTAGCCAGTGTCGCATAGACTATACACTGTCCCCAAAAATATTCAACACTGTTTTAGAATATGCTTTTAAGGCTCTGAATTGGGGAAACAAAGGTATCAGTATAGATGGGAAGATGCTAAATAATCTACGATTTGCAGACGATATAGTGCTGATAACAGACAACCTCAAAGAAGCCGGTTTAATGATAAACGAATTGAAACAGGCAACTGAAAATGTTGGCCTTTACATAAACCAGCAAAAAACAAAAATCATGACAAACCTAGTACTGGGAGGGACTATATTACTAGACAGCAAAGCCATCGAGGAAGTCGACGAATACAAATACCTGGGACACCAAATTAGAATAAATAGAGACAACCAAACAAAGGAATTACAGAGGAGGATTGGTCTTGGATGGGCAGCATATGGAAGATTGAGAGATATTTTCGGTAGTGACGGTCCAATGAGCTTGGAACGGAAAGTATACGATCAGTGCGTGCTGCCAGTAATGACTTATGGCGCCGAAACGCTTACCTTGACAAAAGGCACTGTGGAGAAATTGGAAGTGGCCCAGAGAAGGATGGAGAGAGCTATGCTGGGTATTGGGATATCAGAAACACCGAAATTCGACGGAGGACAGAAGTACAGGACATAATCCGGCGAATCACAGCATTAAAGTGGAAATGGGCGGGACATGTTGCGAGATTTAAGGACGACAGGTGGACCATAAGAATAACAAATTGGAGACCCAGAGAGGATAAAAGAAGCAGGGGTAGACCACCAACAAGATGGCGTGACGATATAAAGAGGATTGGAGGACACTGGATCAGAACAGCTCAAGAGAAAACCCAGTGGAGCAGTTTAATGGAGGCCTATGTTCGGCAGTGGACTCAACATCAGGCTGGATGATGATGATGCTGATCTTAATCTGACGCGCTCGAGTATTTCAGATGATCGATTTTTCTTACTAATCTGACGAGTTCCCCTTGACGAACCCCCCATATATTAAGGGGTCATACTGGCTGGAGGTGCTTATCAATATATAAGGTATCCTCCATTAATCTGACGTGCTCGAGTAAATCCAAAAATCCCCTCTTGAGCTCCCCTACTGTACTTGGCGACGAAGTATGTTTGCTGAGCCAAACATTGTTTTCTAGTATGGTTAAGTATGCCCCTGCAACAGCGGTGGATATAGAACGGTCATTTTCAATACATAAACATATTCTCATAATGACCATAGACAGAGTTTAACTGCAATTAACTTAGAAATGTTCATTGTTGTAAATTTTAATAATCAATAGGTAATGTATGTCGTGTACGTCGTAAATAAATAAAAGTGTTTAAAGCCATTTTATAACATGTTTAGTGTCATAAAATCCGGGTTTTGCTTATAACAAACGATAGAGGACATAAAGGTCTATAAAGTGGCTATAGTAAAAATTCCAAAAAAATCTCAATAAGTGAGCTATTTCCAGATTTTCTTTTTTAAACTTTAAATATTTATTATAGTACTATAGAACATTTATAATAAATTATAAGAAAATAATCCGATGGACGCGTTACCAATTTTTTTTCTACCATACAAGAATTACTAAACTGCTCATTAAACCCTGTGAAATCTACACAAAATTGTCCGAAATTTCTGACATTTTTAATGACTGTCACTATCATTTGTTAAATGTCAAATTATTGCTAAATCAGCCTACAGAGTAGATTAAGGTTAAGGTTAAGTAAGGTGACAATATTTCGTATTAAACGGGTGTAATATACTATTTTATCTACTTTGATTTATTAATTTATTAAATTTTGGCTGTTCCAAGTTTTCGTATTACACTAGGGAATTTTGCGTGGGTTGGTTACACTGACGTCACTGACAGTGACGTTTCGTATTTGAATTTGAAAGTCTAGTAGCCCTAAGACAAATTCAATAACTACTTACGTGCGCGAAATGGAAGACAAAAATGTAGAATTGACCTGTACACCCCCAGAAATACGCAAAGCTGCTCAAGAAATTAATTGAAATACTAATAATATAACCTTGACATCTACGCACGTCTACGTGACAGGCTGATGTACCAATTTAACAAAATTAAAAGTTACTAAAAGTAGTGTATTAATATGAATATTATTATACACATACTTTCGATGTAATAATGCGATCATTAGTAACGCAAAGTAGATAAAAATGTTTAAAAGTGTATCGCCAACTCGTATGTCCTGAACATTTCAGCCTTCCAGCTCGCCTGGAAGTATCTTAGTTCCGAAATGCGAGATTAAATAAAAGCTTACATACATACTATAACGCGAAATGTGTTTACGCTTATCGGACGGCGGCTTTCCTCAAAGGAATGCCGCTACGCTTAATTCAGTCCCGGCAACATCTTATTAAGGAAGAATGATTTATTACCTTCTGGACGTTTCTACATAAAAAAGAAGGTTCGAGTTATTTTAGGAACCATCGCGAATACAATTGAGGTGTATACAGACAGTTTCTAAAGAGTCGCACGGTGGGATCAACATAAGTGCGAGAGAAAGGCCATATATTTCTCGTTAGCGAAACAGAGAACGACCTTTTGCGATGTTGCTAGCTCGCGGAACATTACAGTCATCCGCTCCGCACACTGTACCGCACACATCCGAAAGTGTGAAGCGATACACGCGTTGACTTGGACTGCGTGCTCGGCCGGCAACGTTGCAAAACTTCTCTCTCTGTCACGCTAACGAACTACTGCTGGTTTCTCTCTTGCTCTTGTTGGTTTCCCACCAAGCGTTTCGATAGGAAAGCTCCGTATAAGCGGACTTGCGGTCGGAGATTAGATTAGACGTGAAGCCGCGAGTGAATAAACAAGCCGAAAAACGGACAAGCGAGAGCGTATAAATAAATTAATAATTAAGAGTGCGATATAAATTAATTATTTAGGAAATAGTTAAGATAAATTAAGTTAGAATTAAATTAGAAATAAACGTTACAATACAATATTAATACAAAATAATACTTTCACACTTCTAACAGATCAGACCAAACCTTGGGTGTTTAAACACTTTAAACATGCAAACACATTACTATATATAACATACATACATACCCTTGCTATTTCATATGGAAAGTGGGCTTTGAAAAATAAGGTGTCCCACATACCTAGTCTGCCGTATTCAGCCTCATGGAAACATTGGATTAGCTTAAAAATAGGCGGGACGAGGTTTGCCAAAAAACTTTCACCTAATTTTCTAAAACACGGTGCGCACTTTGCGCTTTATGTACGTAAAAGGCAACGGTTGATTGAACCGACGCTAATAACAACAATCACAAATAATGTTTATTTATTAAGTGAAACGTACGATATGTTACGTGGAATTCGTAATGACCACCAAACCGACGAAATCCCGATTGGGATATGATTGATCGTAATATTCAGAAACTCGACGTTCTATAAGCTAACCACTTTTAAAAATAAAGAGTTTGAAGATCACAACAAGAAAAATGTAATCTGGATGGGCGATAAGAAAATTTACCTGTTAATTGTGAGATTTACGAGATTTAAAATTAATAAAATAAGCTTATTAGTAAATATTTTCAAGGACAGAACACGTCTTTTATTTATTTTTTAATCTGTATATTCTATTTGTATTGCACGTGTGTACCTACTTACTGCTACATCATCTCTAACAAACACAAAAATACCTGTGTTTATTAAAAAGTTATTTTTACTTTTCCACGTTTTTGTATCTACGTCGTAACGAAATATTTTGAAGGGCGACAAATGTATAAAGTTTTATCGTTTAACGGATATAATTATATATGTACTAATTATGCGACACAACGTACGTCCTTGTGAAGCTAATACTTCTCACGGATAAAATTAAGAAAATATACATTATACAACAGTATAAATATGCAGAGACGTCGCGGTATTGTTAACTTTTATTGATCGCATCTAATTACACTGACAATAGTTGTCTATCTGACTTTTATCTTTATCTTATCTCTTTTATGAATACCAGAAGTTTAAATTCGTTATTTGGGATTGTAGATTAGATCCGGGATTAAATTACTATTTTACTACACTTGTAGTAATTAAATAATTAGAAATTAAAGGAACTGTTTCCATCTTTAATGAAATATCGTATTACTTGGTGAAGTATACCTCAACATTTAAATTAATGTTAATTATGTAATGAAATACATGTTAATGAGAAACAAATATTTGCGATCACACGTTAATGATATCAGAGAAGTCTGACTAAGTCGCACTTCGTATATTACATTTGAATTTAATGAACTACTGTATTAATACATTTTACAAAAACCATCCAGTCAATAAAAAAAATCATTTAATTAATAACAGTTCATTACTACTGATAAATCAAGTTTAGAAACCTACCTTGTTCGTAGACATCAAAACAATTGCATTAAAATTAAATGGGACACTCAAAAGGCGGCGTTTCAGGTAGGTATTCTCAAGGATAATTTCGACATGATCGATTAAATATATTAATAATATAATAAGGCTGGATGGTCAAATCGTGCCACGAACAAATCGAAATTTGATAAGCCCATGTCGAAATCTCCTTGTATCAATTATTTAGGTATACATTATACTTGATTGACATAAGTAAATAACGTGTATTGATTATCTTGCAGTAAGTTTTACGTACGTAGAAATATTTCATGACGCAATTCGGAGTGGAAATGCACTTTTGCCATTTCCATACGAAGATAACAAAAGTAATGATTTTTGTATTGTACCAGAACTTATTATTTGTGGCACAACAGGCCATGAAAGCATATATCGCATTGTCGACAAAGTATAAAAATAAAAACTATCACTTATTAAATTCTTAACTAAAGTTATAAATTCTGACTAAAAAATGAAACTCAATTATTTTTTCCGAATATTAATTTATATTCTCCGTATTGGTCCATGATCATTATTTTCTTCTTTTTGGAAATTATTATATTATATAATATTTATAATACATATAAATATGTATAAATAAGGAGTGATCCTTCATCTCCCACTCAATCTCTTCCTTTTCCATTAACCAACTGTACCTATGCAAAAATCGTTGCAGGTACTAATTTTCCACAATTTTCACTTTCTTCGATAGTCTTCCTGGTATTATATCAGTCATTTCCTTATAAAATATTTTTTTATAAGTGAGTTTTGCTAAAAAATTATCTTCTGTGACTTAACGCTAGAGTTGTGGTAAGAATCTTAATCTTGCATCTCACCAATTAACACTTTTTTCCAACTGACCAAGTGTCATTTTGTAGAAATGGTTGAAGTTACCTATTTCTCTGAATCTTGTCAAGGGACCATTTGCCTGAATAGTCTGCTCGAATCCATGTTTCCACTCATTGGGTCACTGTAGTTTTGGGTCTAAATGTGAATTTTAAAGGAGTGATCCTGCATCTCCGACTCATCCTTTCCAATTAACCGACTGTACCTATGCAGAAATCGTTGCAGTTACTAATTTTACTCAGTTTTCACTTTCTTCAATAGTCTTCTTGGTATTATATCAGCCATTTCCTCATAAATAATTTTTGTGTGAGTTTTGCTCAAAAATTATCTTCTATGACTTAACACCAGATTGGTAGTAAAAATCTTAATCATGCATGTCACTAATTAACACCTTTGTCCAACTGACCAAGTGTCCTTTTGTAAAAATTGTTGAGGTTACCTATTTTTCTGAATCTTGTCAAGGGACCATTTGCCTGAATAGTCTGCTCGAATCCATGTTTCCACTCATTGGGTCACTGTAGTTTTGGGTCTAAATGTGAATTTTAAAGGAGTGATCCTTCATCTCCGACTCAAACTCTTCCTTTCCAATTAACCAACTGTACCTATGCAGAAATCGTTGCAGTTACTAATATTCCTCACTTTTCACTTTCTATTTTAATACATATTTATATATATTATATATATTATTAATTTATTTACACTGTCCTAATTATACACTACAAACTACTTAATTTATCTTAACTAATACAGAACTAATTAATTTATATAACACACTTAACTTTAATTTATTTGTACAACTCGCTTGTCCGTTTTTCGCCTTGTTTATTCACTCACGGCTTCACGTCTAATCTAATCTCTCCGACCGCAAGCCCGCTTATATACATCTCAATTGTATTCGTGATGGTTCCTGAAATAACTCGATAGTTCTCTTCCTTAATAATGTGTATGTAGAAACGTCCAGAAGGTAGTAAATCATTCTTCCTTAATAAGATGTTGCCGGGACTCAATTAAGCGTAGCGGCGTTCTTTTGAGGTAAGCCGCCGTCCGATAAGAGTAAACACATTTCGCGCTGCTGTTTACATTTCGCGTTACAGTATAATTAGGTTAAGGCAACTTAAGGTTAGATTAAGTTAAGGGTTTGTACTTAAATGTACGTACTTATATTTATTTCAACAATTTTATTTAAAAAAATGGCAATGTATAACATCGTAAGACTTTCTCATATGGCCGGACAAAATATTCATGGCAACATTATCACCGTTTTATAAAATAAATTTAATATTAAATATTAACGTATTCTCTTATTAGTAAATATTACTTTTGGATGTTTGTTAGATGACGAAAGTTCTTGAAAAATGTTTTTGAATACAACTAACTTTATCGAAACGATAAATAAATTGACTTACGTAATATAACAACAAGCAACAACAAATTTCAATTACCATACTTAGAAATATGAATCCAATTATCGATTTGGGATAAATAAAAACAACTTTACTTGATGGAGATGTATCAGTTGGATTGAACAAAATTACTCTACAAACCCATGCATTTAAGGAAATACCCTTTAGGGCAATTTTAGAAAAAAATGTTTCAAATAAAAGTTGTAGCTACTGATTAGGTCTATTATTGAAAGTTTCTAAGTGTCTTATGTCCATTTCTATTAAATGAAGCAATGACTTTTTATTAGCTTTTCGTTAAAAATAATAAACGAGTCCCTTAATTGTTTAAATATGTTAACTGCATACTTAACTTTCCCTTCACGAACTAATTTTAGAAACTTATTAAAAAATATTTTAAATTTTTTGGATTTTAGGGTTCAGATTTAGGTTGTTTATGTTTAGGTATTAGGCGTTTAGAAATTATTAAAACCTTAAATTCAACGTAAATTTCCATTAAATGTGAAAAAACTTGAAAATATGTTTAGTACTCGCCACCTACTCGCGATTTTCCAGGGCTTTCTCTCCTCTTAGTTCGCCCTTTTCTCCCTTGCCTGTCGTGGGGAAATACTTCTTATTGGTCGTCTAAAATATGGAACTTTTAAGTGCACCTTTAAATGGATTTCACGTCGGAATAAAGAGCCCAACAACAGAGGACAATTTAAGTTGAAGTTGGGTTAAGAAGACTACCAACAGACACCTCCCGATACCATTTACCGTAGTAAAATCAAAAGGCCGAAAAATGACGACTAGAAACGGCTTCGCCCCAGAATTCCTCAGGCTAGACGTTATGTCACTCAGAAAACGTTCAAGTGCGCAATCCACTCGCCAGAATTATAATTTTAAGGCAACGAGACGTCACTATGCTAACTCACAAAACTCGCGCCACAACTCACAAAACTCACACACTCGCATGAGCGGAGAGACCGATACGTCCGTTCTCGATCGAACGGTACGTTAAACTGGCGCTACTTAAGGTTCGGGGCGAGAGATAAATCTCGACACGTAATTGTGCTGATAAGCGGCGATGATTAAAATGTAAACAATACGATTCTTTTGCTACCGAAATGCCCGAAATAGTATGGGTATGAAGATAGCCAAAAATATTACTAAATAAATGTATCCAATACGATTTACCACCCTAGCTGTCGTTGGGGGTTGATAGATGGGGTACGTTTACGAAAAATCGAGAAAAAAATTATTTTAACCACCTAAACTAATTTTTACACTGAAAATTTTTATTGGAAAATATCCATTTAACATAAAGATTGAAACAGTTTCAAGTCGAAAATCAGGGGATGAAATGGAAAATCGGGGATTCATAGGTTAAGTATGGGAAAAAAATATTTTCACGCTGCCACTAATCGTAAATCGCTCTTATATGCATAGATACGTAGCATGAAAATGACACATATAACATTCGTGTATTATTTTTCCTTGGCGACGGAATGTAAATACTGTCATTTACATTCCTAATGATGATGAATTCCAATGATTTAAGAGCATACGTTATTATTATTAAGCATATTAAGAGGTTGCTTCGTTTATAACTAAATTAATTATATAGGTATACGGAGCGGAGGAGTTCAAAATTTCTAAGTGAGTGTCTTATGCACCCCCTATTTACTATTGCATCCCCTGATGAAACTGTTTCAGGGGAATAGCTTATTACTTATTGAAATCACTTTCAATATTCACATAATATGCAAAAGTATGCAGTTTGCATGTCTCTATTTTCTGTTTCTATCTTATTTTCATTACTGCTGCTTGGGTGCACTTTTCTTCAAATCAACATTTATATACCTTTTACTTCTTCTCGTATTTTTAGAATAAATTTCCTCCTTTTGCTGCGGTAGTAGTTCTCTATTTCGTTTTGTACCTTTAGAACCTATCATCAGTTCAGTAGGTTAACAATGAGTTTATTGAGGGCCCCGAGCCTTTGATTCGAAAGGGTCGAATACAAAGAAAACACGTTTCCGTGCAAGAAAATCGACAAAGCTCCGCCATTTGTAAAAGTCCCTAAAATGAAAAATTCCCATGTTAATATGTCCAACATTGACCTTCGCTATTTAAAATAGACCAGAACCACAAGCTCCGCCTCGATAATACGTGGGAATTATGTTATATTCAGGTTTGTTCTGTTTCCACGTGTTGTTATTTTGTAGTTTTGAAATACCGTCCAAACATTGAAAACCCACCGCAGATAATTATAGGCGCAGCAGTTAAGCGTGTCACTTATAAATCAAATCTGAACTGCTTTATGACAGTTAATAACAGATACTTAGCGTTAATTGACACTAAAAAGCATGTTTATTAGATTTTAATTAATTTCATTATCCTTTATATGCAATTAACTAATTATTTATGTAATTAATTCTCTTTATTTGTATTTTTAACTTTCAACTTTACAATTGCTTTTTCTGTTGTAATTAAATTTTATGTAAGTTGGCTAGAAAAATATTTGCAATGTTTTAGAAATCTTGTATAAATTTTGAAGAAAACACTTAAGTGAAATTTTAAGAAATAAATTAACTACTTTTTCAATTCTGAGAAAATATTATTTTATATTATAGAAATATTATTTCCAAGAAAATAAAGTCAATGGTTGTTTTTGGGACAAAACAGGAAGATACTGTAACGCGAAATGTAAACAGCAGCGCGAAATGTGTTTACTCTTATCGTACGGCGGCTTACCTCAAAGGAACGCCGCTACGCTTAATTGCGCTATAAAAAAACCGTCCCCAACATCGCGGCAACATCTTATTAAGCAAGAATGATTTATTACCTCCTGGACGTTTCTACATAAACATTATTAGGGAAAAGAAGGTTCGAGTTATTTCAGGAATCATCGCGAATACAATAAGCGGGCTTGTGGTCGGGGAGAGGAGATTAGACGTGAAGCCGCGACAGAGTAAACAGTGCGAAAGACGGACAAGCAAATTAGTGCAAATAAATTAAAAAGTTAAGTGTGTTATATAAATTAATTAGTTGAGTATTAGTTAAGATAAATTAAGTAGTGTGTAGTGTATAATTAGGACAGTGTAATAAATTAGAAATGAACGTTACAATACTAACCGAAAGTGCCACAAATAAATCTTCAAATAAAGTACGACAACAGGTGGTACAAACGTAAATACGAGATATTTATGAGAAAGGCGATATAACGGTCACTGGAACATGTTATTATCGAAAATTCCACAGTTCATTTACATCGAAAGTTATTATTGTTTTGCTCAGTTTATCGAGCATAAAATCTTTAAGCATCTTTAGCATCTTTCAAAACTGTGTTAATCATAGCGACACGTGAACTATTGGCTGTAGACTTTATATATAGCAGAACTTAGAACGTAAAGTTCAAAGGACAAGTAGATGCAGGAAATGCACATGGTTATGTATATTATTGTAATATAATTTATGTATATCTTGACGTCAAGTGTGGATCATGTACGAAATAATTGTTTGAGGTTAGTCCTCCTTTGTTGCTGTATTTTTAGAGGAAAGCAGAGTTAAAAGACCTCATCCAAAATGTTTATTCTCATGTAATCCTGTAACTCGTAAAAGCGGAAAAAAGTCGATTTTCATCGAGTTTTGTTCTGTAAGTCGAAAGTTCACTTTTGTGGATATTCATTGTATTGATAGATATTATACACCTAAGGCCGCCTTAAGAAGTATTGGTCTTAAGTCGAAGTTTACAATGAGATTGAGTCTTACGACTAGAATCAAGTCGAAATTAGCCAAAAAGGGCAATAACCAATGTCAATTCTGAAGACCTGCCCAAAATTACAGAGGAATTACAGCGGGAGACGACGGAATCCTAATAGAACTCCTTAAGAAAGGAGGCAGAAAAGTTGAAGAATACCTAACCCAGACAGCACATAACGTCTTAAGGACATCCATTTTACGCCTTTTTTATGCCCGGACGCCAGAAGACAGGCCTAGATATATGGTGGGAGCCAACGAAACAAGGGGGTTGCCATCCAGGCCTGGTTAAGAAGGGCGTCGGATCGCCAATTGCGTATTTGTGAAAAAAACTTAAATTCATAACAATTTTAGGTCTTATTTTTTATTACTTCCCTATGTTTTCTCTTTTTTGTGTTTTTTTCGGTCTATTTTAATTTTGGGTGTATAATTTTAGGTGTAACTATTTTTACTTTTTACTATTTTTACTTGGTATTGGTATTATTTAATCTATTTTTATTTTTCTCTTAGTTGTATAAGTTTGGTTTAATCTACAGACTGAAGTTGAAACTTAAAATGTGTGTACAAATCTTCCATTTAAACTCCTACTTATAGTTCAAACCAAACTTTTAAAATCTAGCCTAAGTGTGATTTGTGTTGTTCAATTTTAGTTTCAATAAATACTGGTATTAGTTTAAAAATTGATCTATTTTTAAATTTTTGCCAGAAATTTACCCTTTTTAACTTTATACCATAAAAAGACGTACCATCGGACGTTGTTAAGACATAGATTGGACGTCTTAAAGGTGTAAACCAGAGTTCTTAAAAACGTATTAGAGACGCCGTAGAGACGTCTTAAAGACGTATTAGAGACGTCTTAAAGACGTAGTTTTGTTTAAAAAACAGACGTCTTTTGGACGTCATTACGGATTTGCGGACAGCTTTTTAATGCCTTGAAGGCATCTTTGAGACGTACCGTTTTGTGACAAATAACGTGAAATGAACATAAAATGAACATTTTAAGGACGTCACTAAGAAATTAGATGATATCTTTACGACGTCTAAGAGACGTGAAGAAGTCGTCCTTATGACGTCTTAAAGACGAAAAATGAACGCCGTAAAGTTGTCTTTTTAATGCCTTGAAGGCATCTTTATGAGACGTACCGTTTTGTGACAAATAACGTGAAATAGACATAAAATGGACATTTTAAAGACGTTCCTAAGAAGTTAGGGGAGATCTTTAAGACGTCTTACAGACTTGAAGAAAGCGTCTTTATGACGTCTTGAAGACGAAAAATGAACATCGTAAAGTTGTCTTTTTAAAGCCTTGAAGGCATCTTTGAAACGTACCGTTTGGTAACAAATAACGTGAAATGGACATAAAATGGACATTTTAATGACGTTATTCGGACGTTACAGGGCATGCACATGCCTAATGGTGATGTCTATCAGACGTCTTAAAGACGTCTTTGTGCTGTCTGGGAAAGATCTTATTCAATAAATGCCTTTTCGAAGGTAAGACACCCATTGGATGGAACACTGCTAACACAATACTGATAGCATGATAGGTGATCTAGCAGTTATAGACCTATATCCCCCCTATCACAGCTATACAAAACCTTTATGAAAATCATAAATAGCAGATTAACGAACAAATTTGACATATTCCAACCTGTGAAACAAGCAGGATTCAGAAAGGGGTATGGAACCTGCGACCATCTGCACGCATTTAAAATATTAATAGAAAAAAACCAATGAGTATACAGGGCCTATTTTTCCAATAGGCCCTGCTCAGGGGGCCCCAAGATTGACCTAAGTATCCCTATGAGGGGCCCCCAGATGGTATATGGGCCTAGGGCCCACTTGACCCAAAAATAGGCCCTGTGAGTATACCAATCAAAAGAGGAGTGAGACAAGGAGATACAATCTCGCCAAAATTACTTACGATGGTCCTCGAAGACTTGTTCAAAGCAATGAATTGGGAGAATAATAGGATTAAAATTAATGGTAGATCCCTGAATCATCATATATGCAGATGATGTGCTTTTGATTGCATCCAACCGGGAAGAGCTGCAATCAATGATAAACGTCCTCCATGAAAAATAACTCCAAAGAGGCTTAAAAATGAACCTCAAAAAAAGTAATGTCAAACTCGGACGAACAATACATAATAACCGTTAAGGCAACCCAAATAGAACAAGTGATTAAATATATATACTTAGGCCTGGCCATAAGAGAGGGCAAGGATAATCAGAAAGTCGAAATAACACGCAGGACTCGATTAGGATGGGCAGCGCTCGGAAGACTCTTGTTTTAAAAAACCAAAAGTCACCTCTTCATTTAAGAACCAAAATATTTGATTGCTGCATATTACCAATTACCATATGAAGCGCACACGTGGACCTTCACCAAAGCAAATTTGGACAGAATCCCTAAGACTCAGCTGGCTATGGAAAGACATGTATTGGGAATATCACTCAGAGATAGAAAACGTAATGACTGGATAAGACAGAAAACCAGAAAAGCTGTTGATGCTATAGAGAGAGAGCAGCATCACTAAAATGGAAATGGGCAGGCCATAACGAACGTATGACAGACAATCGTTGGAATTTCCAAAATTGGAAAATGGCTCGCTTATTAAATGAAAAGATACAGAGGCTGACATGGAACGATGATATAGTCAGACATGCAGGCCTGATGTGGCAAAGAACAGCTCAGAATAGGGAGATTTGGAAACAATTAAGGGAGGCCTATAACCAGCAAAATTAGGCTAAAATAAAGACTGGAGTACCATAGGCGAATCAAATTAGATTTTTTTTGTGTAAAAAACGGTGTAGACGGGTTTGGCATTTGGAAAGGGTAGTTTAAGTTATTACAAGAGGCCTCTCATCTAGAGATTCATCAATTTTTTAGTGAAACCATTATCAAATAAACAATTACAATGCCAAAATCACTCTTTTATTTATACCTCCAAATGGCTTAGATTTAGACGTTTGCGGTCAACAGTGAACTTTTAGAGAAAAGAATTATCTTTAAAATGAGACTTTCTAAATTAAAATTGCACTATAAATAAAAAAATTATTGCAAAAAAAGAGACAAATTGGCTATTGTTAAAAATTGTTAATAACTTTTTAATTAGTTGTTCAAATTAAGTGAAATGTGTATAATTTGTGAGTAGTAATATACTTTATTTGTATGCAAAAGATGGGCTTGATCGGTCGAGTAGTTTTTGCAAAATTCTAATTGTTTATCCCGTTTCTTGAAAAAATCAACAATTTCTAAGTCCCGTCCAGGCGATTTCTCTAAATGGATCTTAACAAACTTGGGCTCATCCTCTTCGTAAAGACTTATATTTTAACGTTGTATGTAAAAAACGATAAATTTTTTAATGTTTATTTTTTATAAAAAAGGCTTAAGTAACAAAAAGTATAGATTTGTAAGCTTATAAACATTTACAATAACTTGGTTGGTTTTTGTTCAAACTTTATGGAAATGATTTATTTAATAAGCTGATCCAAAAATACGCATTTAAAGAGAAAAAAAAGCCCCACAACCGTTGTGAGCCAAGATAGCCCTTTTTTTAAAAAAAATTCACTGTCGCAACAATAATTAATATTAAAGGCTGAAAATGACAAGGTTTTTAGAAGAAGAGTTGAAGTTTCCAATGGCACTTTCAGCGTTTAAAAAAACCGAACATTGTTTAACGGAGAGCATTATAAACAAAGAGTAATTGCGCGTTGATTACTTTCTTGCTCGGAGTCCACGGAGTGGGGGAAGCAGACTGGGCGCTTGGCACAGCTCTCCTGAAAAGTGAACGCGTGGCTTCAAATCGGACCGCTCGAAAAAAAGACTTTATCTCGGGTTCTAATTGACCAAAATTGCTCATTCTCTTTTTAAACTGGGATACAACGAAGAAATAATAACAATTAACATACTTTCTGTGTAAAATTGTTTTATCCAAAGACGCCAAAGGCTATGATTACCTTAAATGTTCTTATATACTCTAATTATAGTACATCAACTTGTATATATTTTTATTAACTATTGTTTAATAATTACACCTATAAATAAATATTATTTATGCATTGTTAACATTATATAATCTATACCTTCTGAGCTTTTATGATACATCAAGTAGGTTGCACAGAAAGTATGTTAATTGTTATTATCTCTTCATTGTATCCCAGTTTAAAAAAAGAATGAGCAATTTTGGTCAAGTACATAGACCATTAATATAACTAGACCCGTTTGTTTACAAAATAATGTATTGACAAGATCTTAGCACATTCTAAGCGTTTTTTTGCGCTGTTGCATGAATGCAAATGAAGAATTCTTGCTTACGATTTGCTTATACATCCAGCCTACTTCGCCTGCGGTTGGTCAGTTGTACGTAAATCTAAAATAATATAGACTTTCGTTATGAGAGGCAACGTGGCAACATCGCGTCCTAGTCTGTCACACGCTAACCTAACCAAACCAAAACTAACCGGGAGTAATTTTGATAAAAATAGGAAACATTTAACAATGGTTAATAGGTGCAAGATATGCAACGTTTATAGCGATGCAGGGAAAGCCTCGGGATTGTCTTTTCATAGGTAAATAAAGAAATTTATTAATGAAATTTTTTGAGGTTATGTATCATCTCAGTGGCGTTCTATCAGTGTTATTATTTTAGGTTTCCAGCAGATCCAATTAAAAGAAATATTTGGATTTCTGTTTTAGGACGTAGCGAAAATGATAACATAACAAAATCGTCCTATATTTGCTCAAAACATTTCAGTAAAGATGATTTTGTGTCTAAAATAGGTGCAACCGACAATGCTAGATATTTAAAGAGAGATGCTGTTTCATTGCCGATGCATCAAGTTTTTGAACCTAAAAGTACTACAAGGTAATTAATTTCTACCCTGTAACTGTGTTTAATAGAAATGTCAAATTTATGAATTTGTCAAAATTCGAAGCGAGACATTTTTTGAATTTAAATTTCAATCTTTTCAATGTAAATTTCAACAAAAATATTATACTGGTTACTGTGAGAAACAATTATTTCTTAAGATATGAGAAAAAATAGTAATTTTATTAACCATTATTAACCATTTTATTAAACACTAAACAACTTTGAGGAGTTATATCTCAGAAGCTAAGGAGCAAAATAGCAACTTATTATGAATAAAAAGAAGCGTCTTTCCGAGTACTTTCCTGCTATGTTTTCAGAATTTCATTTAACAAAAAATTCGCCGAGATAATCTATTTGTTTATAAGCAAAAAAAACGACACCAATTTTAAACAATGACTGTATCCGTTCTAATAAATATTTTTTTAAATCGAATAGTGGAAAAAAATTTAAACAATTTTGAAAATTTTCAATATTTTCCGATTTTTCTGGATTGCAAAATTATTGTGCAAACTCTAATAATCCGATCGAAACGAAATTTACTCGATTCTTTTATTATAACTTGAGGATTTTGTACCTGTGATATGGAAGTCCTAACTACATTTTAAAGTGCCTAAAATAATAAGTTAAAAAAACACTTTTTTGGGCCGATTTTTTGTTGTTTATTACTATTTGGCAAAACCGCTAATAAATTTTTGAATTTATAACCTATGCCATTTTATGTAAAAATAGATTCTGCAACTTTTTCCTCTCTTCAACTTTCTTCTAAATTCAATAATTAAAAAGTTAGAAGCAAAACAATTCGGGAAAAAACGCGTTTTTTAATTTATTTTTAAATTGTTGCATTTTTAACAATGTTCCCGACCGATGCGCTTTGGAGGATAAGTCAATCCTTATTCTAGACGTTATTGCCGAGGTATTCATGTAAAAACATTGCGGTTACCTCTTATGCCAATCTAAAGCAAATTTCTGACAGATGGGTCTTGGACTATACTTATTGTATGCATTATTACTGTCATGATGATTTTGATAATCTATGTTCTTCTTTATCATTTGTCACTTATTTCGCACCTTTGTTACCTAGCATGTAAATGGCTTCATTGCCCGTTGATCTAAATAATAAATAAATTATTTTCTTAATTTTGTTTCCTTTTTGTCCCTTATTATTGATACGCCTATGGATAGCTACTTTGTACGCTGTCAAAATTCGTCAAAGGCGGCCATATTTTCTTCCCCCTTTACACCGCGCCTATCGGCTATGTTGGCATGTAAACAAAGATCAGTTTCTAATGGGAACACCGGGTCTAGTTATATTAATGGTCTGTGGTCAAGTACAACCCGAGATAAAGTCTTTTCTTCGAGCGGTCCGATTTGAAGCAGCGCGCTCACTTTTCAGGAGAGCTGTGCCAAGCGCCCAGTAGGCTTCCCCCACTCCGTGGACTCCGAGCAGGAAAGTAATCCACGCGCAATTACTCTTTGTTTATAATGCTCTCCGTTAAACAATGCTCGGTTTTTTTAAACGCTGAAAGTGCCATTGGAAACTTCAACTCTTCTTCTAAAAACCTTGTTATTTTAAGCCTTTAATATTAGATTATTGTAGCGACGGTGAATTAAAAAAAGGGCTATCTTGGCTCACAAAGGTTGTGGGGATTTCTTTTTCTTTTTAAATGCGTATTTTTGAATCAGCTTTTCGAATAAATCATTGCCATAAAATTTGAACAAAAACCAACCAAGTTATTGTAAATGTTAACAAGCTTAAAAACCTATACTTTTTGATAAGCCTTTTTTTATAAATAAACATTAAAAAATTTATTGTTTTTTACACAGAACGTTAATATAAGTCTTTACGAAGAGGATGAACCCAAGTTTGTTAAGATCCATTTAGAAAAATCGACTGGACAGGACTTAGAAATTGTTGATTTTTTCAAGGAACAGGATAAACAATTAGAATTTTGCAAAAACTACTTGACCGATCGAGCCCATCTTTTGCATACTTATAAAGTACATTACAGCTCACAAATTATAAACATTTCACTTAATTCTAACAACTAATTAAAAAGTTATTAACAATATTTAAAAATAGCCATTTTGCCTCTTTTTTTGCAATAACTTTTTTATTTATAGTGCAATTTTAATTTAGAAAGTGTCATTTTAAAGATAATTGTTTTCTCTAAAAGTTCACTGTTGACCGCAAACGTCTAAATCTAAGCCATTTGGAGTTATAAATAAAAGAGTGATTTTGGCATTTTAATTGTTTATTTGATAATGGTTCCACTAAAAAATTGAATCTTTAGATGAGAGGCCTCTTGTAATAACTCAAACTACCTTTTCCAACTGTCAAACCCGTCTACACAGTTTTTTACAAAAACACCTCTTTTCTTTCTAATATTTGATTCGCCTACCAAGTTTATGACTCGTTCAGATCTTTTCAAATTGTAACAACGTGGATGTGCTGAATGAAAATGGATTTCCCTCGACATCGCAAGCTAATTATCGCGAAAACCAGTTAATTTACATAAGGTACATAAAAATGAGGAGTCACTGTTTACATTACACGTAATTAACGAAAGTTCATCGTATCGCCCCTGAGATAGCGATGATGCAACAAATCACCTATTACCGCGTTGACCCCTCACCTCACCAATATCAACAAAACAAATTTTCTCGACGCCAATACCAACAAAACAAATTTCGATATATATCTGCCTTTTCGAAATCGTATTTAATTGGATCGTAACGGCCGAATTCCTCGTTCCAGACAAACTATGCCGTCGCGTCGCATATTGAAACCGGAGCGCATTTATTTTTGGGAAGGCGACACGAGACCGGCCGGCCTTACGAGTTACGGTACGCTCGTCTAATTCTAGCGAAAATTTCGATTACTTACGCGGGAGTGCGTTTCATTGACTGTGCCACGTGCACGACACGTTGGAATGATGTAATACTATAGTAAAGCGAGATTTCATTGATCGATATTCGGAACGTCGCGGATGACGCAATATAACCGAAAGTTTTAGATGATGCCGGCGAACTTCAGGTAGGTACTCTCGTTAATCATTAGAGACCCTCATTACTCGTTAGACTCTTATTGCACTTTCGTCGCTGGAAACGTGACCAACACGTGCTCGTCGCAGTAGGGTTAGAAACCTTCGAACGACAAAAATCCCGAAAAGTATACTGACCAAAATTGGATCGAATCTCGAAATAAACTCACAAGTTCCGTAACTCGAAGATACCAACTTTTCTTCGTTTTCGGGGGCGTAAATCGACTCACCTTCACTACGAGACGTCGTCCAGCCGGCGAATTTCTGCCTGAAAAACGTCACCAGACACCCCTGAAAGTTCGGGAGCGCACTGAAATCGCGGAAAGCGCGCATTCCGGTTTGTATATTTTATCCCCTCCCACTCGGCGTGCGTACAACGTACAAACGAGGCGCCTTGATGAATGGCGATCTTATCAGACCGAAAGGCTGTTGTCGGATTTTGGGAAAATTCCCCCTGTCCTAGGCAAATAGTAAAGGTATGGCCATTAGGTCCGTCAAGTTGGCACCCCCACCACCATGGAATCGAAATTGGATTGCGCAGGAATTATGTGCTAATTATGTGCCGCAATGGCGATTTTTGTGCTCGAAAAAAACAAATTTGAAACGTGGGGGTGCTGACTTGATATCAAGCTAGCACCCACTCATTTTCAAAAGTAGGAAACAACCTATAATTATGTGCTATTTATGTGCTTTTCAAAAGCCTTGAAGTGAACCCTTTCTTCGAAAAAGTCACCCCTGAAAGTAACACCCTCAAGAGGTGAAATCCACAACGATCGAGCACAAAAATTTTAAGCCATATGCTAAAACGTGGCACTAATTATGTGCTCTCCATATGTCTCAGTCGCGATTTTTGTACTCGTGCCCCTCTTCGAAAAACTCACCCCTAAAGTAACACCCTCAAGAGGTGAAATCCACAACGATCGAGCACAAAAATTTTAAACTATGCTAAAACGCTCGTGCTCGTTTGTTGTGGATTTCACCCCTTGAAGGTGTTACCGTCAGGGGTGAGTTTTTCGAAGAATTTAAGATTGAAGATTTAATATCTTATTTTAAGATGAATTTAATTCATCTAGTTGAAGCTCTTCCAGATGTAAGTCACTTGCTTCTTTCAATTCTTTTGTATATTGTTCGTTGTTAATTTTCAAGAGTTCTGTATCTATCTTCTTATGTGCTAACCTGTAGTTTTTCCTCTCTGCTTTCGTTGGTATTTTTAATTTTACTCTCAGTAGTCTATGGTCGCTGCCAATAGATGTGTTGTTTATAGCTGTGACGTCTTGGGTGATGTTTCTTTCTTTTGCTAGTACATCTAGAGTCTATCTCATTTTTTGTTGTTCCATTTGGCGAGATCCATGTCCACTTTCTCTGTGGTTTTTTCTGAAAGAAGGTATTCATTGCAAAAAGATTGTTTGCTTCTAAATAGTTCATTAACATTTCCCCTCTCTCGTTTCGGTTTCCAAATCCAAAGTTGCCTATTTTATTCTCTAATTCTTCTAATTTCTTGCCCAGTTCAGCATTAAAATTTCCAATAACTAAGGTGTATGTACATTTGTTACTGTTCATAGCTCTCGTTACTGTTTCAAAAAATGCCTCTGTTTCATCATCGTCGTGTGTTGACGTTGGAGCATTGACCTGTTTAATTTTGAGGCTAAAAGTTTTGCTCAAGTTCACAATTAAAAGTGCAACTCTTTCTGAAATTCCTATGAATTGTCTGATTTTGTCTGCATTTCTCTTAGAGATTAGGAATCCTACTCCATCCAAGCTTTCATTTTCTCTTCCTTTATAATACAGAACATTCCCGGAATCTAGTTTAAAACAAGCTTCACCTCTTCTCAACTGGGTTTTTCGAAATACAGAAAGTTGCCGATTCTCCTCCGTTTTGCGCCAATATCTCCGAGAATATGGCATTTAGAGAATTTTTGTTTAGATACAAAAGGAAGGTCAGTTCATTCACTACAAAAATGGTCCTTGTGAGTTTTTCCGAAAACTCGACAGTTTTCGAGATAACGGCTCCGAAATGAGCCCTTTATTTTTGCTCCTGCTCTGAATCCAAGAGAGCAAATTCGAGAAATGGAGGCAATAAAAATTGATATATTTTTGATGATTCAACATTCACATGAAGGATTAAACCCTTAGCTGTGGTATCCTGGGTCTCAGGCCTCATTTTTAATTTTCTTGCACATTGAAAATCCAGGCTAAATTTTTTTTCTTCGATATTTCTCGACTTTTAGAAGATTTATCCATATTTTAATGAATGATAGTAATTTAGTATAGTCTTTCTTGATAATTGGTCCCCAAAACCCATCGAACGAGCTCACAAAGGTTTTCATTTTCTTTTTTTTGCATCCTAATAAAAAGTAACTTTGATTATGTTGATTTTTTGACATTTATGGCATCAATTGCCAACCAACTTTCAAAACTTCGGAAATACCAAATAATCAACATAAACAAAGTTACTTCTTATTGGGATGCAAAAAAAAAGACAACAAAATAACCTCTCTGGGCTCGTTCGATGGGTTTTGGGGACCCATTATCAAGAAAGACCAGACTAAATTACTATTATTCATTAAAATATGGATGAATTTTCTGAAAGTCGAGAAATATCGAAGAAAAAAAAATTAAGTGTGCGTTTCCAATATTCAAGAAAAATAAAAATGAGGCCCGAGACCAAGGATACCATAGCTATGGGTTTTCTCTTTCAGGTGAATTTTGAATCATCAAAAAATATCCACTTTTACTGGAGTTATTGGACAATTTGTTCGCCCGTTTATGTCTCCATTGAACAACAAGTAAAGGGCTCGTTTCATGGCCGTTATCTCGAAAACTGTCGAGTTTTCGGAAAAAGTCATAAGGACCATTTTTGTAGCTAATGAACTGATCTTCCTTTTGTATTTAAAGAAAATTTCTCTAAATGCCATATTCTCGGAGATATGGCCGGAAAACGGATTTTTGGAACTTGAGGGCCATTTTCCACCATGTCGCGGTACCCGGGGAATCGGCAACTTTCTGTATTTCGAAAGACCCAATTAAAACCTACAATTGCCCCCCGTTTCATCCTTTTGCAGAATTTAACCCAGGTTTGGGCGTTTATCGGCCTCTATGTACTGGACTATTACATATAATTTATTTTATTCAATTTTGCCATATAAACTGTCGTTTATTGACGTCAAATCGAACCTATAAAGACATTGTTTATTTAGGCAGCGGACTACAATTTTTTTATTCAATTTTGCCGTATAAAGTGACGTTTTATATGTTTAAAATTGTTTTCGTTGTTGTCAAGGTTGCGCCACTGAAGTCGTCATCTTGTCAAATTTTCTGTTTAAAATTGGACTTACTCCGCTAAACGTTAGTTTATATATGGCAAAATTGAATAAAACGTTGTAATACACTCGCGGATACAATGAACGTTTAACTCGCAATATTAAAGCGCGTTTAAACATATCGCTCGTTAAACGTTCATTTTATCCGCTTGTATAATAAATAACATAAATGAAAGTTGCATGAAAAGTTGCGTATTGCTATCCTTAAGAAAGCTCTAAAATAATATTAGGTATACAATATTTATTAGTTTACGAGTTATTACATTTGTTTATTAAAGTTGTTTTTTCTACATTAAAAAAAACGCGGTTGTTGCCGTCATAGTAGAGCGCTTCATAAGGGCTTATTTTATTCCTCTAAGTCTAAGTAATAAGTCTAATATTGTCTCAACTAAATTTAAAGTAACACAGTTTCAGAATTTTTTAAACCTTCCCTGGAAGTGTCGAGAGGTTTAATGTTACCAAGCTCCTGGTTGCTATTGCTTCTTAAACCAGTAATACAGCCTCTAACGCCCGGTTTCATAATGCAGTTAAAGTCCACTTTAACTTAATGTTGACTTTGACTGTGACGTTAAGTTAAAGTGGACTTTAACTTAAAGTTGACTTTGATTATGACGTTAAGTTAAAGTGGACTTTAACTGCATTATGAAACCGGACGTTACTACTTCTAACGTCACAGTCAAAGTCAACTTTAAGTTAGAGTGAACTTTAACTGCATTATGAAGCCGGGCGTTACTACTTCTAACGTTACAGTCAAAGTCGACTTTAAGTTAAAGTGGACTTTAACTGCATTATGAAACCGGGCGTTAGAGGCTGTATTACTGGTTTAACACCCGGTTTCATAATGTAGTTAAAGTCCACATTAACTTAAAGTTGACTTTGACTGTGACGTTAGAAGTAGTAAAAGTCATGAAAGCATCACAGCCAAGGTCAACTTTAAGTTAACCTTTAGCCTAAGTTAAGTAATGTTGACTTTGACTGCGACGTTAAGTTAAAGTGGACTTTAACTTAAAGTTGACTTTGATTGTGACGTTAAGTTAAAGTGGACTTTAACTTAAAGTTGACTTTGATTGTGACGTTAAGTTAAAGTGGACTTTAACTGCATTATGAAACCGGACGTTACTACTTCTAACGTCACAGTCAAAGTCAACTTTAAGTTAGAGTGAACTTTTACTGCATTATGAAGCCGGGCGTTACTACTTCTAACGTTACAGTCAAAGTCGACTTTAAGTTAAAGTGGACTTTAACTGCATTATGAAACCGGGCGTTAGAGGCTGTATTACTGGTTTAACACCCGGTTTCATAATGCAGTTAAAGTCCACATTAACTTAAAGTTGACTTTGACTGTGACGTTAGAAGTAGTAAAAGTCATGAAAGCATCACAGCCAAGGTCAACTTTAAGTTAACCTTTAGCCTAAGTTAAGTAATGTTGACTTTGACTGCGACGTTAAGTTAAAGTGGACTTTAACTTAAAGTTGACTTTGATTGTGACGTTAAGTTAAAGTGGACTTTAACTTAAAGTTGACTTTGATTGTGACGTTAAGTTAAAGTGGACTTTAACTGCATTATGAAACCGGACGTTACTACTTCTAACGTCACAGTCAAAGTCAACTTTAAGTTAGAGTGAACTTTAACTGCATTATGAAGCCGGGCGTTACTACTTCTAACGTTACAGTCAAAGTCGACTTTAAGTTAAAGTGGACTTTAACTGCATTATGAAACCGGGCGTTAGAGGCTGTATTACTGGTTTAACACCCGGTTTCATAATGCAGTTAAAGTCCACATTAACTTAAAGTTGACTTTGACTGTGACGTTAGAAGTAGTAAAAGTCATGAAAGCATCACAGCCAAGGTCAACTTTAAGTTAACCTTTAGCCTAAGTTAAGTAATGTTGACTTTGACTGCGACGTTAAGTTAAAGTGGACTTTAACTTAAAGTTGACTTTGATTGTGACGTTAAGTTAAAGTGGACTTTAACTGCATTATCAAATCGGACGTTATTACTTCTAACGTCACAGTTAAAGTCAACTTTAAGTTAAAGTGAACTTTAACTGCATTATGAAACCGGACGTTACTACTTCTAACGTCACAGTCAAAGTCCACCATAAGTTAAAGTGGACTTTAACTGCATTATGAAACCGGGCGTAAGTTCCCTTTTTCGTGGGATTGTACACATCGTTTATTTCACGACTTTACTTCCATAGACGTGGCAACGTCAACGGTATACAGGTAAGGAACCGCCGAGATGATGCAATGGTAGTGGCTGTTGCCCTTGCGATTAGCAATTGGTTTTTATGAAGGCGGGAGCCAGTTTAAAATTCAATGACTTCAACTAATACGTTTCGATTGTTTTTTCGTCTGGAACGATATTGCGTGTTTTTCTTGAAATCTGATATACTGCCGAATGTGGATTTATTGTTAGTTTGAACAGGTAACATTTTTATTAGTGGTTGCAGTAGTGTACCTAACTAAATTATCAATGAGCTTATCAGTGGAGTGAGGTGAATGAAAACGAAAGAAGGTAGATCAGGTTTGTGTATTTGTTTGGGTTACTGGGTTACTGATCTCAGTCTGTCAAAATTGTAAATCAAATAACAAATGTTACAGCAAATCTTTTTTGGATTCTCTATTACTGATGATGATACTGATGATGATGATAATATGACATTGCTGTTTAGTGACAATTTTCCAAATAAAATTTCCAACCGCCTCTTGAAAACTTGAAGGTTTTTAAATGGTTTAGCATATTGCTTAATAGGTACTAACTAAAACAAACTTTATGCATTTCAATACCCCCCAAAAAATACGTTTCCTAATTTTGAAATTTCAATTGATGGCATTTTGAAAACTAAAAATATGAAATTTGTTGGTTCTGAACGATTCCAAATAATAAATTTAAAAAGAACATGTATGTATAAATGATATCAAAATGTATAACTTTTATGCCCTTTTCCCAAACACGACGTTTTGTTATTTGAATTTTGTAATATTTTGTGTGTTGCTGTAATTTTATTTTTCATTTGGTTTTGCTTTTTTATTTAAACTAAATAGATTTTTGTATATTGGTATGTGTAACATACACCCTTTGGTATATTATTTGCTGTAATAAGCTCATCTGACTCGTCGACTAGTCTCATATATAATTAGTCCTTAAAAGGTAAATAAAGAATTTGAATTTGAGTTTCCATTGTTTTTACAAAATTTTTCTAATTATGGCAATTTATCTGAAATTCTATAAAACTTAATAGTCTGGAGAATTAATCAACAATTGATAGCTGTTCCTTCATTATCAATTATTCCAATTCTAATATTTGATTCTTCTATGTACATTTTAACGAAAAAAAGCGGAAGATTAAATGTTTAATTGTGTTGCAACACGAAATTAATTTATTATTTAGTGAAAATTGCCAAATCATAATTGTTTTGTTGACATATTAGATGTTGTTGCGATAATAGTTATCTTGAGTCACATATGTTTATTTATAGGTACTTGGGAGCTTGCGAGTATTTTGCAAGTAATGTGCTACGTCATATATAATTTAAGCCGTCATCCCTTCGTTATTTGAATTATTTTGAAAAAACATTACGTACAATTGCGTAACTCATTTGCATCATTACTGATACAAAATACAAAAATATACGAAAGTAAAATGGTATAAATAAATAATAGTTCAATTTTATGGACAGGTAATGTGTGTAAGTTAATATTAACGACACATTTGTTGTTAATGTCTCAGAAAGATTACTATAAACTTATATGTTAAGGTAGATTTATGGGTAGGATATATAGTAATATAACACACGATGTGTCAAAAAAATGCACACGAGGTGTGAAAAAATACAAACGTCAAAATTTTTAAATATTTGCAAATAACTTTTTCTCTGTACATTTCTCAAAGATATGTTTTATACAAAAGTCGTTCACCTCTACAAGGGCAACAAAAAACCTAAGTAACATTTTTCTCCCAGACGCAAAATAAAAGTGTTTTTTTTTAAAAAAAAAAAAATTTCTGTACATTTCTCGAAAAAAAATGTTTTATATAAAAGTCGTTTGCCTCTATAAGAGCAACAAAAAACCCAAGTAACATTTTTCTCTCAGAAGCGAAATAAAAGTTTTTTGATTTTTTTTTTTGAAAATAACAAGTCGCCATTTTGAAACCGCTACACTGATTTGGCCCATTAACGAACTCGACCGAGATTTTCGTACCAAATTTCGTTGTGATTTTTAAAAAATGCGACCTGTAGCTTGCCGACAAATTTCGTTATATCCGATGGGTTTTGGGGACCCATTATCAAGAAAGACCCTACTAAATTACTATTATTCGTTAAAATATGGATGAATTTTCTAAATGTCGTACAATATCGAAGAAACAAAATATAGCCTGGGTTTCCAATATTCAAAAAGAATAAAAATGAGGCCTGAGACCCAGGATACCATAGCTATGGGTTTTCTCTTTAAGATGAATTATGAATCATCAAAAAATATTAGTTTTTACTCGAATTACTGGACAATTTGTCCGCTTGCTTATGTCTCCATTTCTCGAATTTGCTCTCCTGGATTCAGAGCATCAGGAGCAACAAGTAAAGGGTTCGTTATCTCGAAAACTGGTGAGTTTTCGGAAAAAGTCATGAGAACTATTTTTGTAGTTAATGAACTGGTCTTCCTTTTGCATTTAAACAAAAATTCTCTAAATTCCATATTCTCGGAGATATTGGCGGAAAACGGATGTTTGGAACTTGAGGACCATTTTCCACCATGTCGCGGTACCCGGAGAATCGGCAACTTTGTATACTTCGAAAGACCAAGTTGAGACCTACAATTGCCCCCAGTTTCGTCCTTTTGCAGAATTTAAACTAGGTTTTTTTCCTTCATTTCTTCTTCTTCAAGTGTCCTCTCCGCGACGGAGGTTGGCAATCAGCATGGCTATTCGGATTTTGGAGGCAGCTGCTCTACAAAGTTCACTTGATGTTCATCCGTACCATACTCTCAGGTTACGTAGCCATGATATTCTCCTTCTTCCTATACTTCTCTTTCCTAGGATTTTTCCCTGCATAATCAACTGAAGCATGGCGTATCTTGGTCCGCGTGTAATATGTCGGAGGTACTGTAGTTTTCTGATCTTAATTGTTTCTATGATTTCTATTTCTTTGTTTATCCTTTTCATGACTTCGGTATTTGTGACGCGCGCTGTCCATATCTTCAACATTCTTCTGTATACTTACCCACAATTCGAATGATTCCAGCCTTTTGATAGTTGCCGCATTCAGGGTCCACGTCTCCATTCCATAAAGCAATGTCGAGAAAACATAGCGTCTTGCCAATCTGACTCTCAGTCTCAGGTCTAGCTTTAGGTCTCTTGTGCAGAGTACTCTTCTTAGTTTGTTGAAATTCTCCCGTGCTTTTTCTATTCTTGTCACAATCTCCTTGGTTCCTTCATTTACTGGACTAAAAGGTGAATTACACCTTTTGGTAGATTTATATCTAGTATTGCATTCGTTAACGAAGTCGAAAAAAGAGGAATCAAAATGCGGTTTTCAGTTTTTTTTTATGTAGAGATCATACTTAATCATTTCTCAAAAGTTTATATATATAACGAAATTTGTCGGCAAGCTACAGGTCGCATTTTTTAAAGAATCACAACGAAATTTGGTACAAAAATCAGTTCGTTAATGGGCCAAATCGGTCTAGCGGTTTCAAAATGGCGGGTTGTTATTTAAAAAAAAAATCAAAAAACTTTTATTTCGCGTCTGAGAGAAAAATGTTACTTAGGTTTTTTGTTGCCCTTATAGAGGCGAACAACTTTTGTATAAAACATACCTTTGAGAAATGTGCAGAGAAAAAGTTATTTGCAAATATTTTAAAATTTTGACGTTTGTATTTTTTCACACCTCGTATGCATTTTTTGACACATCGTGTGTTATTTTACTATATATATATATATATATATATATCCTACCCATAAATCTACCTTTCAGCCTGGCATGCCATGGGGTTTTTTTGTTCAAGTTCAACGTTTTTGAATATTTAGGAAAGTATGTGTCGTTAATGGTATAAAGTGAGCAATGGTACTACTTAGCCACCAATTACTGTAATATATCGTTATGCGAAGTGAAATAAATGATAAAATAGATCATTTTATTCGAAAAATACATAAATAAAGACTGCAACCAAAAGATGGACACCCGGTTTAATTTTTACTTCTTCTTGCCCTTTTTCCCTTTCCCTTTCCCCTTTCCCTTCCCCTTCCCCTTATCCTTCTTGCCCTTTCCCTTTTTGCCGTCGGCGGCGAAGTCGACCTCCTCGCACTGCGTCTCCCTCGTCTCCTTCTTCGGGATCGGCTTCAGGTCGGGCCCCTTCGGCGTGCACAGCTCCAGCTCGAGGTTCTGCTTCTTGTCGACGCCCTCGTTCTTCTTCCCTATGCGCAGCACGAACCTCTCCTGGTTCGGGTCCGAGAACTCCGTCAGCTGCGTCCCGTCCGGCATCGTCATCACCGGCGGATTGACGACGACGTTGCCGCCCGCGCCCCGACCCGCGTCCGCCATCTTGAACGAGAACGGCGACTGCTGCACGCCGGGCCTCATGTCGAACCGCTGCTTCTGCCCCGGCCGCCCCGGGACGCAGAGGCAACCGTCGGCGACGCTGTCGCTGGCCGGAGCGTCCGCGTCGACCTGTTCCACCTTCGCCTTGTCCTTGTGGACGCGGATCGTCAGGGAATTGCCGCCCATCGAGGCGCCGATCTCCTGGTAGTTGCCGTCGGGCTCGGCCGCCCCGGGGGCGGCGCAGGGGGCGTTCGGGTCCGGGCGGCAATCGTCGCACGGAGTGTCGGCGAGCTGCGTCGTGTGCATCATCGGTGTGGCGCACGGCGCAGCCGCCATGGCGCCGCACTCGACGCAAGGGGTCACGCCCATCCCCATCCCCATTCCTCCCATACCCATACCCATACCCATTCCTCCCATACCCATACCCATGCCTCCCGTACCCATGCCCATGCCCATGAGGGTGGACGCTGCGCACGGGGGCGTCGGCATGGCTCCGCACTCGTTGCACGGGACGCCCTGATAGGGCGTCTGCGGCGGCTGCGTGGGACAGTAACCCATCGCGGAGCTGCTCGAGTACTGGTTGGGGGTCTGGCCTGCGCAGCAGGGCCTGGTGGGGCAGACGTCGGGGCCGATCGGTACCATCTCGGCCTGCCTCTGGGTACACGACTTTCCCCTTTTTCCTTGGAAACAAAGAACTTCCATTTAAGATAAGACGCATTTGGACGAAATTAATTTTGTTTCGTCACGAATGGAAACTAAATTTTTCGACTGGTCTGTGCAATTAGTCGAGGCAATGAAGCACAAAAGTTCGGAATTTTGTCCATAAAGACCGATCGGGATGCGGTGTTTTGCATTCAATTCCAAAAATTTTTTGTAAAAAATGTGGCTACTTTGTGTTTCTGACATTCAAAAATCTGATATTCTGCATTCAAAAAATGCATTTTTTGAGACGCCTTTTAGAAGATTTCAAAACTTTGTAAAAAATAAGTCAGAACTGGCGCAAATCAGGTACTCGGGGGTTTTCGAGGTCGCTGTTCACCCGAACACCTGGAGCTCACGAACGCCGCTGGATGTCATCCTCCGTGGGATTCTCCCACAAATCTCGCGGGGAAGGAAACTCGGCGCCCGGGGGTTCTTTGGGTCGCCCGATTCAAATATGCCATCGTCGAACACCCCTGTACACCTGGTGCGCCCGGACCTGGACGTGGACGTCATCTCCGAGAATTTTCCTGACAAGATTAACAAAAACAACCCGAAAATCACTGTGAGGACGTTTTTTGAAGCGCTTAATCCAAATTTCACGTCGACAACGACACCCTGTACCCCTGGTGCACCGGAATCTGGACGCGGACCTCATCTCCTTGGGTTTCCCTCCCACAATCGAAAAAGACGAACCGACAATCGATATGGGTGTTTTTGGGGCGCTGAATCCGAATTCCACGTCGACAACGACCCCCCAAACACCTGGTGCACCTGACCCTGAACGTGATTTCCGTGGAGCTCTCCCAGAATTCAAGCGGGGAAGGGGAGAAATTTAGCGTCCGGGGGTTTCTTGGGTCGCTGGATTCAAATGTGGCATCGGCGAACACCCCCCGGACACCTGGTGCGCCCGAACTTGGACGTGGACGTCATCTCCGAGAATTTTCCTGACAAGATTAACAAAAACAACCCGAAAATCACTGTGAGGACGTTTTTGAGGCGCTTAATCCAAATTTCACGTCGACAACGACACCCTGTACCCCTGGTGCACCGGAATCTGGACGCGGACCTCATCTCCTTGGGTTTCCCTCCCACAATCAAAAAAGACGAACCGACAATCGATATGGGTGTTTTTGGGGCGCTGAATCCGAATTCCACGTCGACAACGACCCGCCAAACACCTGGTGCACCTGACCCTGAACGTCATCTCCGTGGAGCTCTCCCAGAATTCAAGCGGGTAAGGGGAGAAACTCAGCGCCCGGGGGTTTCTTGGGTCGCTGAACTCAAATGTGGCATCGGCGAACACCCCCCGGACACCTGGTGCGCCCGAACCTGGACGTGGACGTCATCTCCGAGAACAAGATCGCCAACAACAATTCAAAAATCATCGTAGTGGCATTTTTTGGGACGCTTAATCCGAATTTCACGTCGACAACGACACCCTGTACCCCTGGTGCACCGGAATCTCGACGCGGACCTCTTCTCCAAGGGGTTTCCTCAAACAATCGCAGAAGACGGACCCAAAGTCGTTATGGAGGTTTTTCGAGGCGCTGAATCCTCGTAGACGACGTTCAGGCGCAGGTTACGGTGCACTAGATGTGCCAGGGGTCGTTATCGACTTAGAATTCGAATGAAGCGCCCCTAAGACAATTTTTAAGTTGTGTTTGGCGATCTTGTTAGAACAATTCTCGGAGATGACGTCCACGTCCAGGTTCGAGCGCATCAGGTGTCAGGGGGGTGTTCGACGATGGCATATTTGAATTCAGCGACCCAAAAAACCCCCAGGCGCCGAGTTCCTCTCCTTCCCCGCGTGATTTGTGGGAGAGTCCCAAGGAGATGACGTTCATCAGCGTTCCTGAGCTCCAGGTGTTCGGGCGTTTACTTAAACATCATAATCGTGATCAGCGACCTCGGAAACCCCCGAGTATCCGATTTTGGCCAGTTCTGACTCTCATTTACAAAGTTTTGAAATCTTCTAGAAGGCGTTTTAAAAAATGCATTTTTGGCTGCAGCAATGCAATTTCCGGTTTGTCAGAAACACAGTAGCCACATTTTTTACACAAAATTTTTGGAAGAGAATGCAAAAAACCGCATTCCGATCGGTCTTTACTCTTTATGGAATAAATTCCGAACTTTTGGCCTTTTTAGTGCTTCATTGCCTCCACTAAATGGATATCAGACCTCTGGAAAATCACACCATCTATTACTGGGCGACACAAACGAAATTAATTTCGACATGACAAAGTAACAACAAATTATGGAGTTGATCAGATAGAGGAAGTATAAAATGGATATCCTATCGTAATAGACATCGCCTGATCGTACAATCACGTTTAAAAATCCGGCGGCGGTCAGCTCGTAAGGAATTTTAATGGCCCACCCTAAGATCGGTCATCTCGTAAGCGAACCGGCAGGTAAATTTTTAAAGAGTCGTTTTGGATGAGTCAACTCGTAAGGGGATTCTCAGAAATAATCGAGGGGATGATGATTGCAACGAAGTAGTTCGAATATTTGTTGAAACTAAGAATATGATATAAGGGGGTGGTTTGTTACGTTCCAACTGAACGGTGACGAGCACCGAGATAGTTATGGATTTGATTAAAAGTCAACGCGGCAAAGACTTGCTTGTTGTTAATAACGGTCGGGTTCCGTAGGGTTTTCCTTGCCCTCTCGCAAGGAATACGATAATCCCCCTTTTGGGATTTTTCACGTCAACTCTTACGAGTTGACCGATCTGAGAACCATATCCTTACGAGCTGACCGATCTCGGTGAAGGTCAAATGCGGACCGGGATAAATTCTTACGAGATGACCCGTGCCCTAAAAATCCTTACGTTTAATATTCTTGTCTTGTACAATTATCAATCTCAATAAGACTGCTTATGAATGAAATGATTGTGGCTATTACAACGCCGACAATGCATTTAAACTGATGAAGAGTAAAGTGCACAATAAGAATCGGCGGGAATTTACAGTCTGCTGTGAAATTGATTAAGATCGCTAAATGAAACTAATTTCAGTAAATTTTAGTTAATTACTAATTACTAATTACGGGTCGGTTAAAATATTGACATGTGATATGATTATAATTGACGTTATGATTATCTAAGAAGATAAATAGCACAGTTATCATCGAATTGTCTATAAGACCATTAACAATTTCGAAATGTTAGCTAAGAAAAATTTCGAAAAATAATTTAGAAATTGTCTGAACGTCTTTATTAAAAACCAAAATAAGCAAGCAATTATCCAGAAATTTTGGTAAAGTAGTATGTTTAACAATGAAAACCGCAGATTTTTCGCGAAAAATTTTTTTACAAAAAATTGTTTCAACAAATTAGGTGGGCTAAATTAATGAATAAATATAATAACCAAATCACATCCTCGTAATGTGCTCAGAGTGGTACCCCAAATTAAAAGAGGAAATATCAAAAAAGAAACAACAATTTCCAGAGATATTGGTTATGACATAAGGTGCCAAAATAAACAAAAATTGTTTTTCTTCTTTAATTTTTTAAACAATCTTAAAATTGCTTTTTATCATATTCAACAATTGATAACGATAGAGAAAATGTTTCTCTAGGGCACC
The DNA here is from genome assembly GCA_946251905.1 of Cryptocephalus moraei. Taxonomy (NCBI): domain Eukaryota; kingdom Metazoa; phylum Arthropoda; class Insecta; order Coleoptera; family Chrysomelidae; genus Cryptocephalus; species Cryptocephalus moraei. The sequence continues at coordinate 13,542,431 of OX276465.1, read as the reverse complement.
ATGATCTTAGAATCGCGATTTTTTTTATTTGTGATGGTCATTGCAAAAAATTGCAAAAATATAAACAAATTGAATTTTGTACTAAACTATTTGATGAATCGATCAGAAATTTTTACCACATATTAAGCGCTATAATCCCCGACTTTTTACAAAATAACAAAGTCGCAGGTTCAATTTCGCAACGGCAATCGTTAAACAAAGAATTTGTCGATTTTGATTTCTATACCATTTTTCTCAGCAACAAATGAAGATATCGAGGTCGGTTTAGAATCATTTTAAAGCTCTTTTAATTTCCTAGAGGATGGTGAACCCATTTTACCCAAAAGTAACTTAGTTTTTAATTGATTAATTGTTAATAACAATGCCTAATGTTCATAGTCTCGTGGGGTTTTTCTATACGCTTTGTTTCTGTTGGCCTATATTACCTAAAAATCCGGGTCTCCTGCTCGACGATTCGATGTCAAAAACAGGGTATTTTTTGCTTATTTGCTTGGCCTATAAGTACATAAGTAGAATGCATACATACCCACACAGACATGTTTCCAAAAACATGTTTTTCGAACTCAAAACGTCCAGAAATGCCAATATCTAAATTCCGAAAATCAACACGATTACAATTACTTTTTCGTATTATAGGAGTACCCCTATGAGAAAGTAAAAATAGCAGTTTCCATTTACGAAATTGTTAGAGAGGTGAGAGCTTTCGAAAACTAATGACGTCACTTATTCTTTTTTAGCCAAAAATCATAATATCCGAGCGATCTGCTTATTTATATCAATATCCAATAACGCTGCAATAAATTGCAATCGATTTCCCAAAAAGTTTTACCTTCCTTCTTCGCCTTCTTGTACCTATAGAGCGACTTCCCCTCCTTGTCCTTGAACAGGACGCTCTTGTCCTCCAGATTCATCTGAAATTGCGTCACTATGAGCTTCCCGAAGCACGACAACCGGATGTAGATGCTGATCTTTCCGATCACCGAGTCGTTCTCCTCCTCCTCCTCCTCCCCGTCGGCTCCTCGCGCATCGTACACGTCGAACGTGTCTTTCAGGGTCTTCGCGAGCGGGGCGCCCCCCTCCGAGTTCTGGATGCTCTCCACCAGCTCGTTGAAGAGGTTGGTGACGTTCAGCGAGGCGGCGCCGAACCTCACCTTGTCCGGCAGCCAGCCGGCCGGCATCTTCTTCGACAGGACGACGTCGACGTTGAAGTGCTCCGAGCACTGCAGCGTCTTGTCCGGCGACAGCGAGAACAGGCACGACTTGCCGCTCTTGATCTTCTCCTCGACGCCGTCGGTGCCGTAGCGCCTCTCGGGCGCGAAGTCCGCCTCGCACACCTCGAGGAAGTCGTTGTCCAGGAAGCGGAAGCCGACGCACGTCTCGCCCTTCGGGGCGCTGCACTCGCACTTCGGGTCCAGCTTGACGCTGTCCACGAGGAACTCGAAGAGGAAGAGGTTCTCGGAGCCGACGTACTCGTTCTCCATCTTCCACGAGGAATTTTGCGAGGACGTCAAAGGCGAATTTGAATGTTTGACACACCCGTACGTCAAACGGACTTTAACCGGTTACTACAGATGCGTAATTTCCAGTGGTAATTTCAGTCTCATTTTACTAGACGTCACGGCTTTCAGGTTGCAATATTTGCAGTCACTGGAATCTGGAATGACTGCTGGTTTTGACTCTATATACTCTAACCAGTAGCAATCGGAACACTCAATAAAATCTGAATTTACCGAGGACATTCGAAAAGAGCCCGTTGTCTCTATACAAAACCATGGGACTTATCTTTTTGCTTATTCAGAAACTGCAGGTGTTCAGTTGCCCAAGTGAAATCATATATGTGAATGTATGGATATGTACAGATAAAGAACTAGAGGGTCCATTGGACCGCATTTTTTTTTTACGGCGGCGGCATTTCGTTTGTCTCTTCATCTTCTTCTAAGGTGCAGGTGTACAGCCGATCAGTGAAATCGTGTACGAGGAAGTACGCGAGACTCTACGGATACCGGATGGTCCACTGGACAGCGGCCACGTGTGCTTTCCTTGTGATCTCCTTTTCGGCACTTATACTCCAGAAGCAGTGGTGTGTGAATGTGTGTGCCATTTGTTTGTGCAATTTGGAAGTAAATTCATTGTTAAGGTACATGTCCACGAGGAGACTAAAATCTCATGATATTTTTGTTTCATGAGAAATTAATCTCAGATGTGTTTCCACAGAACATGAGATATTTCTGTGCAACACTAGAGTTCAGAGATTTTTCTCTCATGAGATAATATATCTCATATCGGGTGTTTCCACGTAGTGACGTTTTGCAACTGAGAGAAACAAAAATTTGTGTGGACTGTGTGGTGGAGTGATCTTAATAAAAATATGTCGACAAAAAGGGCTAGAAGAAAGGCTGCAGCTTGTTACCTTGCTGTTATGTCCTGTACAGAAACGAAAAGGTCTCATAGATATTGGGTGAGACATTGGATTAAAAGGCGAGAAAACAAGAATATAATGGAAACATTATTACAAGAATTAGAACGGGAAAATCAGGAATGTTACAAGAACTTTCTTCGAATGTCCGCCGCGGATTTTCGTTATTTGCTAGACAAAATAAAGTTTGCAATAGAAAAACAAAACACACATATGCGAGATGCAATTCCAGCAGCTGAGAGGCTAGCCGTTACCCTTCGATTTTTGGCTACTATGGTATGTACATTCTAACGTAACTCTTTAATACTCACTTTGAAGAAACAATTTGTTTTTAGGAGACAGCTACCATTCTCTAATGTATTTGTTTCGCATACCAGTATGTACTATTTCCCGAATTGTACCTGAAGTGTGTTCTGCAATTTACAATGTTCTAAAAGAAGAATATCTACAAGTAAGTATATGAAACATTTTTATTAAACTATTTAAATTTAAACTATCTTTTACAATTTAAAATAAGTAGGCCTAAATGTTCCAAAGTATTGTGCAAGAGCATCATTCTCAGAGCTGTCATTATCTGGAACTTCTAGGTCATTATTAGTTGCCGGTTCTTGCATTAATGATTCATCATTGGTTTGTTCTTCGATTATGGGCTGCTGCTGTGGTGACGAAATTGTGTTTTGCTGTAGTTTGAGCTCATAATTGTCGTTCATTTTTAAGAGGATTCGCTGTATTTCTCTCTTCGCCCAGGACTGCAGTTCTGGAGCTTTGGAACTCATATGTCGTAGTTCGTCAGCTACATAATCTCCAAATATTTCGAAAGAGTCTGCTGACTTTGACATAACACCAAGGCATTTGTCAAGTATGGCTTGTCGTTCTTGCTCTTTTTTTTTTCTTGATAGTACTTTTGTAGATGAAGTTCTCGATGAACTTGGTGTGACATCACATGATGTTATAAGTGGGGTGTTAGAACGTGATGTGTTGTCCAGGATCGTAGAATCATGTAGAAGGGAGCCTTCACTCTCTGAAGTTTCGTGTAGGTGTTCGGTTGGGGCCTCTGGTTCATTTCTCTAAAAACAAATAGTACACACCTATGATCAATAAATAATGAAATTTAATAATAATTTCAATTTTATTTTTGCAGATGCCAAGCACCGAACAAGAATGGCTACAAATTTCACAACAGTTTGAAGAAAAATGGAATTTCCCACATTGCATAGGCGCACTAGATGGCAAACACGTTGTCATGAAAGCACCTAAACATAGTGGAAGTTTGTACTACAATTACAAAGGCACGCATAGTGTAGTATTAATGGCATTGGCTGACGCAGAATACAAATTTCGATACATTAATGTTGGAAATTTTGGACGAATTTCTGATGGGGGTGTTTTTAATGGATGCTCCTTATCAAATAAACTAGCTAATGATAGTTTAAGTATTCCAAAACCTAGACCACTACCAGCGCGGACTAAGCCAGTTCCCTTTGTTATCGTAGCAGATGACGCCTTTGCCATGAAGCCGTACATTATGAAACCATATGCATTTAGAAATCTACATGGTGAACAAAGAATATTTAATTACCGTCTATCACGGGCACGCCGAATAATTGAGAATGCCTTTGGTTTAGCTTCAGCTAGATTTCGTGTACTAAGAAGACCAATTGAACTAGAACCTGAGAAAGTGATTGTTATTGTATCTGCAATATGTGTGTTACATAATTTTTTAATGACACGGTCTAAAAGACTTTACGCTCCCTATGGTAGTTTCGATTTGGAAGATCACACAAATGGCACTATACAACCAGGAGAATGGAGAGAAGGTACTCAGGGCCTAGTGAATTTACAAGTTAATCCTAACCTTCGGGGAAATTTGGAAGCAAAAGATGTACAACTGGAATTTACACAATACTTCCACCAGGAAGGAGAAGTCCCATGGCAATATAAATATATATAAAAAATGTTTGAATACACTTACCAATGAATCCATTGTTGTTTCATTGCAAGATGTCGGTTCGTCTATGAATTTTAAGGCATCATAAAATTCCCATTTCACCTTAACATTGTCGCCCACTGCCTGGCCGCTTTTGGTGTGTTTCTGATTTCTGTTGATATTTTTGAACTGGCAACGCAGGTTATGTATTTTACTCTTCACTTCTTCAACCGGAATTCCCAACTTGTTGGAAATATCGTCTGTCGCTGATTTCCGATGATTTCTGTTTTTATAATTTTCAGAAGAGCAGTCCCACAAATTAGGATACGATTCATATAGTTCTATTAACTCTTGTACCTTCTTTCTTGTCCACTGAAAAGTAGGCCTTTTTAATCCTTTCTTTTTTTCAATTTTACAACTCATTATGGGAAACACAAGTGTTTCTCTCACGATTTCAGACCGAAATCTCACGTGCAGCGCGTGAAATAAATGTCTCATGCGAGATTTGCAATATATCATGTTTACACGCTGAGACTTGTTCAAGATACAAAACTCTCATGAAAACCGTTTCGCGAGATTTTCTCTAATATCTCACGTATCTCAGGCCTATTTCCATTATGATATTAACTTTTTACTGAGACTTTTATTTCATGAAACAAAAATCTCATCAGATTATCTCATTGTGGATTCGCACCTTTAGAGTTATTATCCGTAATGATACGCCCATGGAGAACAAGGCGGCATCGCTCTTCACTACTTAAAAAGCCATTAAGTGTTTTTTTTTGGTGTTCCAATTGCTACTGGTTAAAGTATACCATCTTTCATAGCGAAAGATTGCAGCTCAGTTTTAGCCGCTCCTCTCTGCTTCATCTATAACCTATCGTTAGAAACAGCAACGTTACCCGATGTTTGAGAGGTCCTAATGCATACAAAATGAAAAGAAATATTTCTTTCTTTTCAGCAATTGTTGGCAAAAATAAGTTTCTATGGCCAGGAGTAGATAATGAAAGACTTGCACAGTTGTTAGAAAATTCCGATATAGATTTTTCGGATGATGATGAAGATGAAAACATTGAAATGGTTTCACCTTTTGAGCAAACTGGAGAAGCGAATCCCGAAGAATTTAGGGATGAAGCAGATGTACTGGAGCCTGATGATTCAAATTCGATAAATTCTGATGAGGAGCCACTCAGTGAACTGAAGAAGAGATTAGATGAGGAAAACGTTGCTAAGAAGCAGATGCGTTGGGAGAAGAGCGATAGTTTTGAAAATATAACGAATGCATGGGTGGAATAGACCTAATTGACAGAATTATCAGTTACTATCGAATGGGAACAAGAGCTAAAAAATGGACAGTGAAAGCAATTTTTCATCTGTTTGACCGCGGCATTGCTAATGCTTGGATTTTCTACCGACATGACAAGAGGAAACTCTGACACAAAACAATAATGAAATTCTTGGATTTCAAGATAAATGTGGCTGAGGCACTTCTAAAACATGATAATAATGCAGAAAATATTGCTATGTTAAATGACATCCCCTCTTGGATTCTTAGGAGCACTTCTAGGCCAAGGGATTCTCCAACAATATCTTCTAACTCTGCATTAAAAAGGAAGATTGAACATTTACCTATTATAAATTCAGATCTGAAAAAGTCTCTCAGGTGTAAAAATACGGGTTGTAAAGGAAAAACTAAAGTTTATTGTGAATCATGTAAGTTATATCTGTGCTTAACAGGCACTAATAATTGTTTTAGAGATTTCCACGTCCGTTAATTTATTTAGGGTAAGTCCTGGTGTCCATTTGTTTGGACACAATTTTTTTTGTATTAAATGGGAAAAATAATTTTTTTTTATGATTCCAGCATTTTTCTTACCATAAGTCCATCAACTTGTCTTGTCTTATTAAGTTAACGTCTCTTTTTCGCTGCTGTGGCCAATTTGGACGGGACCTACAGTTTAACGTGGGCTCCGAACCACGGTCCTCGAGCACGGTTGTACCCCTTAAGGCTCTCACCCCAGTTGATCCACTCCGTGCTCTACCGACTCAGGGTGTGTGTATCCTAGTCCCGCCCTCCTACAGGATATCCGATCCTATCCGGCCTGGTTACCGGCGTGAATAGGAACGGGATTTTGGATACATTTTACACACTTCCCGCAACAATCACAACATCCATGGATTACGTGGGATTCGAACCCACGACGACAGTGATCGCCTGACTCAAAGCCAGCGCCTAAACCACACGACCACCGCTTCATCAACTTCTCCAATTTTTGTCATGTGACACATTTGAATTTAATTTTATGTCCTGTAATTGGGTGTTACCTGTTGGGCAGTAAAGGATTATTATTTAGAGCTTACTAGAGAAGCTTACTTAGAGACTCATTGCTATTATTCATACTACATTGCGACGTAAAGCATTTATTACAATTTGCGAAAATGATTAGTAACTCACTAGTCATCAATCACACAGATTGAAGTACAAAATGTAAATATTTTAAGTAGACTGATAATACTAACTGAAAAATGTGATTACAGTGAATTGCTTAGGATTTGTAATGAGTTGTAACAAAAGATTGATATAGGGATAAAATGAGAGGAAAATGTATATTTCCAAAAAGTAGGAAGTATAACTCTGTATTAATTTTTTGACTGGTTTCCTTTGATAACAATAGTTAAAGATCTCTTAGTGTTTTTGACAAACACCTTCAACAGAATAAAAAATGGAGAATCCAACTAACCCTACTGCCGATTCCATGAGCGTTAAATCAATTCTGTTCAATTATATTAAACACGATATAAAATCCATTTCAAACGTCTTTCAACACAGTAAATCCCTAAAATCAAAACAACAGTCTCTTGGACGACGAGGTCCCGTCGATCGACTCCAGCAGCTTCCTCTTGAGCGACGGCTTCTCGGGCTCCTTAGTCCTCCTGATGTTCTGCGGCAACGGCAGCTTCGACCCGAGCGTCGGGGCCGGTTTGTTGTGGAAGAACGGCATCTGCAGGCATTCCGTGCAGTTCTTCCGCTTTATCGGGTTCAACACCAGAAGAGACTCGATCACCTCGATCAAGTCATCGGCGGCGGCCGTGAAAATAGTCTTCAATGGTATCGGCGGAAAGTATTTGAAGTCGATGTAATCCGACAGGCTCTTAATGCCGGGCCAGTTTTCCTCGTTGGGACTGCCGAACACCGAGAAGATCTTGGTGAGCTGTTCCAGGTCGGAGTCGCCGGAGAACAGCGGTACCCTCAACAGGAGTTCGCCGAGGATGCAGCCGACGGCCCACATATCGATGCAGGTTCCGTACTGTTTGGCTCCGAAAAGGAGCTCCGGGGACCTGTACCATCTGGTGACGACTTGATGTGTGTTTAATCGGTTGGGAGAGCCGTATAGCTTTGCCAGTCCGAAATCTCCGACCTTCAGCACACCAACGGAATTCACTAATAGATTATTAGGTTTCAAATCCCTGTGGAGGATCCAGTTCAAATGCAAGTACTCCAAGCCGTTCAACGTTTGGATCAAGTACGATTTGACGTTAGCGGTGGTAAGGATAATGGTCGTGTCTTTGATTATCACCTCCAGGTCTGTGTCCATGAAGTCGAACACCAAAGAGATGTTGGAGAGCTGACCGAAGACGTCGAGAAGGCCGATGAGGTTGACGTGGTGCAACTCCTGCAGCAGCTTTATCTCCCTGAGGGCTGTCCGGTTGATTCCGTCTTGCGCCTCCTGTCTCGTGCCGATTTTGATCTTTTTCACTGCCACCACATTATCCGTCTCGACGTCTCTCGCCTTGTAAACGGTGGCGAACTGCCCCTCGCCTAAGAACTCGATTTTTTCGTACCTCTTCTGTTTATCGTTCACCAACATTTTTAAACAATATTTTAAGGTTAGAAAGTTCCTTAGAGCTTAGAGCTCTCTCCACAGAACGCTCTCTCTCTCCCTTCTGCCCCGTGTTCACAGAACATCTATATAAAGTTCTTATTGTGGTTCTGTGCAAACCTTGGAACGCGAACCACTCAAAACCCAGTGGCGATAAAAATAAATGAAACAAATGCAGTAAAGTACAGGATCGCATTAAGAATGAGTTGGACTTTGGACTATAGTTTTAAATATTTTTTTATTGGTACTCTATTTTGCCTATTTCAAACACGCTCTGGCGTGCGTAAATCGGGCTTTTTAGCATGCGCGTGTTTTAAAGTTGCCATGGAAACACATCAACAACGACGAAATCAACTAACAGAGCGTTTTTGGCCGTAGTGGGGCGACCCGATTGGTGCCACGACTGGCGACGGGCCGGCACGAAGCGTTCCGAGTGTCGTTCAAATTAATATTGGATTGGGTATTTTTACACTATTTATGATTTCAAAGGTAGGTACCAATAAAAAAAAAAACACGCGTGGATAACTGCTCTTTCAAACACTTGCTCTATTTCTACGTGTTTGAAAGAGCTCAATATCCACTCATACTTTAATATACTATAATTGGTACGATTTGCACTGAGATTTGTAAACCTTCTCTTAAAAAATGGTTACTATAATTTTAATACAGAAAAATAACGAAGAGAAAATATTTTCAAGATTACAATAATTAAAATTTTATTTAGAATGAAAGAAAAACAATTCACGTATTCCAAGTTTCACAATAAAATAGATTACAGAAACATAGATATAATTAAAAATCAGGAAACAAGTTCAGGAATGGAAATCAGAGTAGATATATAAACCAGACAGTATCCACGCCGCCCAGGAACAACCCCACAATTCTGCTTTTAGCATACCTTCCTCCAAACTGATATTTCTTAACCAAGAATAGAAGGACAGTTGAATTTTTTGAACTTTCGTTATTTCTCAAAAGATTTCCCATTAATCTCTCATAGTAGTCAGATATTTTCTTGGATTCAAACATCCACAATGCACCAGAAATAAAACAATCTTCATTACCCGTATCACATATTAATAACCTCTTCCCGAAGGGTTTTTCAGTACCGTCCAAATACTTGCTTGCTGGAAGTCTGCTCTATACACAATATACTGCTCTTTCAGGGCTAAAATTTTTATGACCTCTTGACCTATGATAACGAAATTACTTAGTGTTGTGCATTTACGACAACTCTCGTTCCATGACTTTTATCTTTTCATACTGTTCTATAATGAAATAGTAGTACATTTTAGATTATTCTACTAGGTGCGCCATTAGATGCTTTCAAAGCAAACCGCGTACTAGAAAGATAAGCAAGAAAGAGAGAAGACAGAGTAACAAATTTCAGAGACAAATCAGATACTTGAGTCTGAAGTACTATAGTAGACAAAATACATGGTGCCGAATGAAGCCTGAAATGTGTAAATTGCCACTGAAGATACTAAAAATGTCTTCCAAATAACAATTCTGGGGCGATAATATATTTTTACCTTCAAAGGCTACACTATCAAAGCACTCCTGGATTACATATCAAAACAAACCACCAAAAACACAAACAAAATATATTCAATAAAACAGGTGTGCTCGTCTGACAGATAAAATATCTGTATTATAAAATATTTACACAAATGCATTGTACTCAAAGTTGGCACTTACGAGATGGCCGCTTCTGTTGTCAGAGGCAATGCTTTACCTCCTATTATCATTGAAGGTCCTACATAGTACCTGATGAGGACACTGGAGCCGCGTTTCAGTTGATTACGGTTAGACAAATCCATCCAGCAATTCACCCAGTTCTTGTAATGTGGCATCAAATGTGGCGAACCCGCCTTCAATCCCGAATTGCTTACGGCCATGCAGTTTGAAACTACTTGGAACGGATAGGTGATGGTAGTAGCCAAGAACTGAAAAAAGAAAATAAGTACATATTTTAACAAGTAATTTCTAATACTTATAATATCAAGTAAACTGCAAATTTAAAGTTATTTGTATGCTTTTTTCCTAAAACTACAACCCGCAGAACACAGAAAAATGTTCTTCTAACTGATTTGATACATAATTTCATTCATTTTGAAATTATTCAGACTATTTCTGTTTGGACAGTTCCCAACCTTTTCTGCAAGCAATTTTCTGTAAGTCATGAATGAGATGATAAATAGAGAAATATGAGGTAAATCACAGTAAAGTATGAACTTACCGACATAGTTGATGAAGTGTAAACTTTGAGGTCTTTTTCTTCAATCAGATAGTGGTTTATGGCAAAAGTCAAGGTGCTCGCCAATATGACGGACAAAATGTCACCAAGTAATCTAGGGATAAGTCCACTGAAGAATCCTAAGATTCCGTTTTCATGGTAGATCTCCCTAACAGAACTAATGATGCCACTGCAAACGATATTTCACGTTACGTAATACATTCTGACCACCGAAAGTAAAATCAAAATACATGACCGGTATATGGTTATCATAAAATGACGTTCTAGAAAATACTCACCTGTATTTCGTCTCTCGCCCAACGAACTGCGCCATCATCCTCACGGTGATCACATGAAACGGTTGACTGACCACAATGGCAGCAGTGTGCGTTATAATATCACATTTGACATTTCTGATGAACTTCGCTTTCCTACAAACAAAAATCGTCATGTTTCTCGCTGTGAATTTCAAAAGCCATTACTTTTGTTCCTCGGATTGTTCCTCTTCCTCTTCGTCCTCTTCATCTTTGGACTGATCGAAATGATCTATGAACTTCTGTGTGACGACAGCACTCAAAAAATTCCCACATAGCTTAGGCGCCAGTCCGTTGTAACAGCCAGAAAAGCCATCCACAGATTTAATGTGTTTCACTACGGGTAAAAATGAATAGAAATCAGTAAAATAATGTGACTTCAAGTTAAGAAAATGATTTATGCTAGCAGGAACATCTAGCTTCCTAATGTTCGTCTGTTTAACAAATAGGATGTGTTCCAATATCTTAATTATTTCATTAGTCTTGTTACATCCAACTGATAAATTATTATTAAATAATTTCCTCACTGTACTTATTTAATCTTGATTAATTCAACCTTACAAATTTCACAGCAGGGGACTTGTGGGTGGGGTCAGGTATCTCCTGAGTATGTTTATACATTACAACTGTTATCTAAGATGTAGGGAACAATATTACATAACATGCTTTTATTGACAGTTGTCCCCATGTATTTTGATGCCGTTAAGTGCTGTAGAAATTCTTGGTGATGTCGAGAAAAACCATTCTCCATAGATTCAGCAAAAAGGTTCATACCTTCTACATTCTAATCTGGATATGTATATTAGTAACTTACCATATTCAAAAATATTGGGCAACTTGAGAGCGGGTTTTCCGAAGAACGTGGTCGATGGTCTGGGCGCGATGGGTTCGTGTCCTATCTAAAATTACCACTAGATTCAGTTACTAACTATGGTTTAAAATTTTCATCAAACTAACCTGTATGAGAACCTTGGCGTACTCGAACGGATGCGATACGGTGTTCAGGGCGAGTCTGAACGCATAATTGGACCACTTGTTCTCCCGCTGCTTGGACATGATGTCTCTGATATGGGAAAAAAAGGAATTTTCTTGAATTTTTAATGGATGATTGAAAGCGAAAACCCAAGCTGTCAAATCAAATGATCAACGCCAACTCGTCGTGTTGAGCGCACGGACTATCACCAATTATCACGTTTCAACGTGATTTTTCTAAGGACTGCGAATTATTGATAAGATTGAGACGCCAGATAAATTTGAAGAAATGGCGGAAAGTGAGGTTAGGTTTCACAAGGACCGACGACGTCTCGGTTGTTGGTATTGTAAGTTGCCTGACAACTGAATAAATTGAATTCCTGAATTATTGCAACTTTTAATGGTTAATAACGATTTTGGTAATGAATCCTGTGTTTGTTCTTAGTTTTATTTTTAAAATGGTCTCATTTTTTGATCAAACACCACTTTCATGAGATAACAAGTTTTTTTGATGAAAAGGCATCAAGTTAATACAGGAGTAAATGTGGCAAATCAATGATTGAAGATCTTTAAAAATTTGAAAATCTTTCCAGAAAATTTCCAAAAAAAGGACAAAAACTAGATGATCAAGGCAAAAATCGATGAAAAAAACTTGAAAATTCATCAGAACATTCTATAAAAACTCGAATTAATCAACAAAAGCAATACATCTATTTATATTTGTATATATAATATTGTATATCCATAAACTTTTATCATTTTTGTTACACAACAGAGTGCTAATAAGTAAATCCTATATAAATGTTTTCCATAATTTCAGGCAAGGACTATTTTATGTCACATGAAACTATCGGAAGGTGTTGTAATGAAGTTATTTGCTGTGGTCAACTACTTTCATACTATCTTAAAACTGTTTTCGTTATTCACACCGACAAACTGTGAAAAATCCAAATGCCCCTGAAAGCCTACAAATATCCCTCTTACCCATTCTATCAAAAAATTTGACATCTTTTAAGAACATCATGGACCAAAGTCGAACATAACAAAGATTCTCCTTGAACAATTCTAATTTCAAAAACACTTCCACAGAATGACAATAATATAAATAATAATTATTTGACTAATATATAATGTGCAATAACATGTCTCAGTCATAATCATAATCATATCTCTTGAGTAGTGCGTAGTGAGTAGTATTATGGCCCATAACATGAGAAGAACTAAATTCATACCTTTCAGGATGCATTACCCTATATTTATCTATTATGTTTTCAGTAAACTATTTGGAAAATATTTAAAACCAATTTCTGAGATATCCATCTTACAAAACATACACTTTCTTTTGTGGTATATCTATTTGTAACGATCAACAAATAATAATCAAATAATTATAACAGACGTTTTGGTGATATTTTTGAATGGATTGTGTCCTCAACTTCAAACTCTACATATAACTCACCATAACATGGAGTAAAAATTTTAACACATATTTTAATGAAAGACATATGTTTAATACGTCGTGTGTATAACATTAAAAAGCGTATTAAAAGCCTCCTGTTTGGTGAGATCGTTCATCTGTCAAGACAATCATTCCTCCTTCTTACATGAGTAAATTGTTAATATAATAATGACAAATAGGTACCTATCAAATAGTACTGGTTTGGGCTTTGCCTGTAGTATCCCAAACATGAATAAATAAATAAATAATAAAGCAATACTCCTTTCTCTAAAAATAAGTTGTAATCTAAGCAACAAATGATTTATTTACACATACAATTCAAAGGTCCTAGTCACCCAATAATATCCTCATTTAAAAAATTAACTTTGTTTTCAATATGTTCTGTTAAAAATTTGGCAGTCAACCAAGATAACAATGTTTGTGATCTATGCATTAGTTTGATCAACAGTAGAATTTTCTTTAGCGCATCACAATCCAAGGTACTACAAATTGAAAGAACACAAACATACATCACACCGGAACTTAATATTCAAACATATTTAAACTGAACTTTTAATTTTGTATCAAAGATAAAGAAACTATAAAGCATCACGTATAAAAAAGAAAGTAAAGTTTATTGCTCATACGAAACTTATTTGTACCTTTGGTATATTAATTCTGATCAGATTCTTCCTTATCACCTGGGACAGTTTCAGAAAGTGACAGTAAGTTATACTTTTTATGCTTTAAATAGTTTGGTATGACGCTAATCAAGGCAATACCCTTAATGACTTCGATCACCACAGACAGTTCCGCTTCCTTCAGGTTGACTTTGTTGTCCTCCCTAGTCTCGTTGACGATTTCCGCTACAGCTTTGATCACCTCATCCTTATCTAGAGTGTTGTTGTTTCGATGATTTAAAATGATAGAGAACGTCTTGGCCTCTTGTTTGAAGTACTTCTCGGCGAGCGGTTTGAAAGCACAACTGATGTCTTTCACATAAGCTTTACAGGTCACCTCCACCGGTATAAGTCTTATCAGAAACTTAGTCTGTTGGATTTTAGTATCACTTACTTCTGATATTATGCGTTCGGCTAAATGTACGGGATCTTCGATTTCCGTTTTGATGAAGAGAAAATTCCTCGCGCCGGACTCCACCTCTTGGAACCTCCTGGGGACCTTCGCTGACTTGTAAGCCACGATCTCGTTTTTCAGTTCGTCCTCTATTTCTTCCGCCGGGCCCTTCGGGGCCTCCTCCGGTGCCGACGGGTACAGGATGTCTGCATATTTGTTGAGAAGGTTGTAGGCTTCCTTGACGCAGTCCTTCTCGCGATTGTTACAACTGCACAAGAACCCTTTCATGTTCACATCGAGTTTCGATTTATAACTGTTGGGTTTTTTGAAGTGCTTGAATTTGGTTTTTTGTATTTTGTTCATCTTGGACGATCTTGGACTTGAAGTGGAAAATATTTATTATATTTAACCCTTTGTCTCGCACAAATACAAACACAAATCACAGACAGAACCACAGAACCACAAATAAAGGTTAAGTTAGGAGGTTAACTTCGACTTCACCCCAACAAGTACAGAACAGAACAACCACACCACAGACTGCGTATGAAATGTATTGTAAATTGTAAGTACCCCGGAGCTTGTCTAATCAGATCTTTACCGATTAGTCTTAATAATATACCCAAAACCTCTCTCCTAACATAATTTCCAACATCAACAATCCATGCAACTGTTCAAAAGAATCTTGACATCGTCGGATTCAAATTTCCCGCTCGATTTGTCCGTTACCGTATTCCGGTATTCAAACATCTGACGTTTGGTTTTTCGAGGCAAATGGCAACAAAAACCACCGTTGATAATTTCCCGTACTTCGTTTTCGTCCTGTAACGTTAATCGTGGAAGAAATTAAGTGCAAATAGACTAAGGCTTTATAATTAGGATCGGCTGATACAACTACGAATTACAATTCAGGTAAGCAGGGAATTGCTCTTGGTTTTAGGATTTGGTAGCGTTAGGCGTCCAGATTTTTTGCTGTGGTTTTTAATGAAAATTGCTACGGAACCTGCAGCCCATGTACAGAATTATATAAAACTGCATCAGGGAAGTAATGAAATATGCAACGTACACGTGTTAATGCAGTTCTCCCTTTCATTCCTAATTAAATGTTTGGAATTACGAATGATGTTACTCTTCAGTTTATAGCGGACTTTGTAAAAGTTAATTTCGACGATAACTGTTCGACCTGTACAGTACATTGATGGGTAATGGAATTTGATACAATTTCTTGTCTGGCCACGAATAGCTTGGTGTCCAATCAGTTTATCGAAAGTGAAATAATGGGTAGATTCGATAACTTCTTATGATGGCAAGGAAGGCACGATCTTGAAAATGAGTCTCACGAATAATTTATAGGTGGTTATTATATGTAAATGCGTAATCAGCTTAATGTAACAAAAGTTAATGTGACAGACTACGAATTTCTCATATTTATAGGTACGCAAGTTTTTACTTTTACTAAATACTTTTTTCATTTCTCGGCAGGATGGCTTTACGAAAACAAACCTTGGTGACTAATATTAATCAAGAAAACGACAACAGGATGGCAGTAAAGACAGCTGGCCCGGTCGCCAAAGTCACCCGAGGAGCTATGAAAGAAGTGGGAAACAAGCTGAAAGATACGAAGATTTCCGCGACTACCCAACTCGTCAAACCCAAGGTGGAGAAGGACGTCGTCACCCCTGGATTGGAATCGCCCACGACAGTAATTGACCCTTACATGTTCTCAGAGTACATTTTCGATATCGTACAGTATTTACGTGTCTTAGAGGAGAAATACGCTGTTCGAGATGATTTTTTAAACAATCACAAGACAACTCCACCAATGCGAGCGAAATTGGTTAACTGGCTGGTTGAAGTACATTGCTCATTTAATCTCTGCTTGGATACACTTTACATTTGTATTTCTGTAATCGATAGATATTTAGATAAGAACAAGAACGTTGGAAAGTCTACATTGCAGTTAGTCGGCACCGCAGCCTTATTTTTATCATGTAAATATGAGGAAGTTTACTGTCACCCTCTTGAAAACTTTGTTTACATATGTGATGATACTTTTTCAGCGAGTTGCATCCTTAAAATGGAACGGGACATTTTCAGACAACTAGATTTTTCATTAGGGAAACCCACTGCCATACAATTTTTAAGAAGGTACAGTCAATTAATTGAGGCGCCAAAGGAGCAGCACGCCATGGGAAAGTATCTGTTAGAACTAATGCTCGTGTCATATACTACTTGTCATATTCGCCCATCCCTGCAGGCCGCTGCAGCTTGTTGCCTTGCTTTAGCCATCACCAGCGAAATTATGGAAGTGAAGAAAGTGTGGAACTCCACATTGATCACTAATTCGACTTATGAATATGCTGATCTCAGACCAGTGATGATAGACATTGCGCAAATTCTCGTGGACATTGAAAGGTCGGGTTGCCAATCGGTGAAAGATAAGTACGCTTCTTCTAAATATTATAAAATCAGCCTGAATAATAAGCTGACTGGTGTGTTAATTAGGAAGCTGGCTAGCAATAAGAAACAGTCGAAATAGTTTAGCTCGTCCTTGTGTCAATGTTTTAGTTTATTTGAATGTTTTTTTGTATTATTTCGCTCATCCCTTTTTTAAGAAAATATTTACCCAAATTTATGTAGTTTGTTAAATTGTATCAATGGTAGGCTATCTTTTAATTTCGTCAACTTTACAAATTATAGGATAAATTAAATGTAATAAAAAATATTGAACGCTGTTATTGTTTTAATTCTGCATATTTGGAAATGTAGGTAATTTGGTGAAACTCTTATTGAAGAGGAAAACGTGAGGACAATAATCTTTAAAAGTGCTTTACACATCGTTCTAATAATGATAATTATTTATTAATATGAACATGAATTATGTTCGTTTTGACTTTCTTACTTACTCAAAGAATTAGGGACATCTGTTGAGTTCTATATTTAGAAATATGCGTAAGCAAGAAACCAATATTAGTTTACATGAAATATTAGTGAAAGTATCGAAAATCGGTGAATTCCAAAATTATTTATTCGGTAGGTTAATGTGAAAGTAACATTTTAATTTATCGGAGAAGAAAATACAAATGGGATATATAACATTTGGGTTGTGGAACTTTTTTGCTAACTATCAAGTATATAAAAACCAGATGAATATTATAGTACTTAGAAATATCAACCCCAAATCAAGAATAGGGAAAATATAAAAAGTGGGAACATTGTTTTCAGGAAATGGGCTGATTGTAATGGTTACTTGCAATTTGTAAATTGTAGTAGGTATTGAAAAATTTGTATCAGTGAAAACGAATACAAATGTGATCTACCACGACCTATGTCTGTCTATTTGGTTCCTTTTTTAAAGTAAAAATTTTTCTATTGCTTTACAAGAGCATATTTTTCAAATTAAGAATGGGATAAACAAATAGAAACCAAAAACAACTTTGAATCTTCTTTGTCTCGTGAAGAAGATTGGATATAATGGTTGTCTCGTTGTCTGTAAATTTTAAAACCTTTTGTGACACTCCTTTCCTATCGAAAACCGTTTGAATTTCGTGCTACAAAGCTGCTTCTTTTCCATGTTCTGTGAGGTGAAAATGGTGGAATGTTCACGCCTCGTGTCAGTCTTTCACCATCAATCGTGGTTCTGTGTACGACATCGACAACCTAGAGTTCCAATTTTTTTAGAGTTCTGGTATTCATTTTTGATGTGATAGATGTATCTTGCATTTCTCCTCGGATATAAATCAATGAGGTGAGTAACCTTATCCCCAAAATAATGTCACCTGCTGGAGATTGCATTTTTTGAATCTGCTGCCTGAAAACCCATTCAAAGCTGGGTGTTACTTCTCGAAGTCGGTCTTACAAGTAAGACGACCCATTTTTGAAGGTAAAAGAGTAAAGTAAAAGTGATATTCAGAGTTTGGTTGTGAGATGTACCGGTTGTGGTAAACACTTGTTAACTGAACTTTGGTATTTAGTGTGGCTTCTCAAAGGTGGTCCCATAAGTAGACCAGATGCACTGTTGGAAGTCCAGGTGGTATCATTGTTGAAAATTTATTTACTATTTTTTAAGGATCGTTTATTGCAGTAATTTACAGAGCAACACAATTTGAGGTGTGTTGTGTGTATGAGCACAAATTTGCAATAATTCTAAACAAGTTCTATTTTCTGTTCAAACATCCTAATGCTTACTGTATTACACACTACCCTACAGCTTCTTAATATAAAAGTATGTATAGATTGAGTGAAATAACACATTTTAATATTCCTTAAAATTGAAGGCACATAAAGCTTGGCGTTATGAGTCAAATAAATCTCAAATTAAATTTAAACAAGAATGCACAAGAATCTTTTATTGCATTATATATGGAGCTTTTCTATCGAAACGCATGGTGGGAAATCAACGAGAGCAAACGAGAAACTTATAGTAGTTCGTTAGTATGACAGAGAACGATGTTTTGCAACGTTGCCGGCCGCAGTCCAAGTCCAAGCATCTAAAGTATCATTCACATAAGCAGTAGTGCAGTTGTAGGTGTAGTGCGGGGGTATTGTAAAAAGTTAAGCCTGTGTATTGTAAGGACAGCGTTCACATCGACGACCTTGTGGGAAGGTAGTGTAGGGGTAGTGTAGAACCTAGCAAGCTTTTAGCTTCTGCACTACACTTCTACACGCGCATACAAGCACCAATCAGAGGACAGAGACGAGGACACGAAGACTGACGTCGACCGCATCGGCCGTCGGCGTGTGTTGTTTTGTTTACAAATTGTTTAACCTCACTACAACTACAGTTTTGTTTCGCGTTAATTCTTTCAGTAAGTTTAAGTTTTGAAGATGGACTATCCAAATCAAGCAAAATCAATTTGCAACAACGAAGTGTTTGTCTATATACGAGTAGGAACGAATAGGCAACAGAACAACTCCTTCAGCACCCTTTCACACTGTTTCACACTACGTCCAATGTGAACAGGACGACGTAATACGTTACCCCTGCTACTGTTCCAAATACACTCCCCCTGCACTGCAACTGCACTACTGCTTATGTGAATGATACTTAACGCGTATCGCTTTACACTTTCGGTCTCGGGTCGTCTCGTGCGAGGCAGATGACTGAGATGTTTGGTGAGCTAGCAACTTCGCAAAAGTTGTTTCTCTGTTCTCCCAACGAGAAATATATGGCCTTTCTCTCGCTCTCACGTTTATTCCATCATGCGACTCTGTAGAAACGGTCTGTATACAGAACTAGGAAGTTCGAAGCTTGCAGGTATATTAGGATGTTTATTGTAGGTATTTACCAACCTGTTCAGTAAAAATAAAAAATATTAGTTTAATTCGGTGAAAAGAAAATAAAGGTGACGAAATATCCATCTCTGAAAAATAAAATTTTACCTACCAGCTGCATAAATTTTTCAAACCTCACTATCGATCGCACTGTGCTATCACTCAGAGTAATTAACTCTCTTAAATTTTCCAACTTTAATTAAATTGATTGTTGCTTCGATCTTTATATTGCATATAAAATTCTCATTTTGTATTGCAATTACATAAATTGTAACTATTTCTTTCCGAGCCACTAGATACCAATAAATACCAGTCAGCATTATAATGCCTGAATCGCAGTGTTGAAGAATAATCCATTATTTGTCATTATGTGCTCCTGTATCGGGCAAAATTTTGACCATCCGCTGCAATTGGTCCACTCCCATAAAATTGAGTAAAAGTGCTCATCGAGGCACTAACCGGCAAGGAATAGCCTATTATATTTTCTTTAATTCAAAATATGTTTACATATGCACCAATTGAAATAGAAATCTAACATTCTTCTATACTACAACATTCCTATTTCCCATACTAATACAAAAGACATTATATTATTTTCCCATCCAAATAAAACATAAAATACAAGGTATCTAATCATAAAATAAAGTAATGCTAAATCAAGCAATTTGCATTTACAATTTTTCTCTTTCACAATTTCATTGCTTTCTTCGGTAAGTGACAATATTTTTGACAGATTAACTTCTCTGGGGATAAGAAATATTTGTGAAAAGCTTCCCAGTCTTATTACATAATATGATCTCCAAATGTATCATATATTTTGGGTTAAGTTTTAAATCGTTGAATTTACCAGGAGTCTAAGGGACTTATCAGGTCTATAAACAAATAGACAAGCATTTGTGAATTTACCAGTTCCGTGTAAATCGCTCATCTCTGATCCGAGTCGTTTCTCCAGATGTTCTGATCGGAGCTGAGACGTGAGAGCGGCGGGGGCCGGAGCGCGCTAGAGGTGCGGAATGCCGCTGCACACCACCTCCCGAACGTCGACGAGCTCTCGCGTGGGATGAATGAGGACGACCTGCTGAAGAGGTCTGCGGAAGAGCGCGAGAAGATCTTCCTGCGTTACGAGCAGGGCCGCGAGGGGGCTCAGATCGACCCATGGGAGGACCCCGGCTTCGAGGTGTACCACGCGACCGACAGGTACGGCTTCATACACGACAAGCGGCTGCCCTCGAAGGTCGACCCGCACGAGGTGAAGAAGCTGCAGATCGAGGTCGAGCGGCAGAAGAAATGGGTGAAGATGCTGAAGAACTGGGAGAGCTCGGCGGCGAGGGAGAAGCTCAGCTCGAGGGTGTACAAGGGCATACCGAACTCGCTCAGGCCGGAGGTGTGGTGCAAGCTGCTCGACGTCGAGAGGATCAAGGAGAAGAACAAGGGCGTGTACGCGAGCATGATGGCCCTCGCGAGGAAGTACTCGACGGACGCTCGACAAATCGATTCCGACGTCAACAGACAATTCAGGGAACATCTACAGTACAGGGAGAGATACAGTATCAAACAGCAATCATTATTTAACGTTTTAACTGCGTACGCTATGTATAATTCTGAAGTCGGATATTGTCAAGGGATGTCCGGCCTGGCCGGGGTCCTCCTCATGTACATGGATGAAGAAAACGCTTTCTGGGCCGTACACGTTCTCTTAACAAACCCCAAGTATGCGATGCATGGATTGTACAAAGAAGGATTTCCTAAGTTAACCAGATTCCTAGCTCACCATGATCGCATTTTAACAAAGCTATTGCCAAAAATTAAAAAGCACTTTGATAAATATGGACTTGACGCCATTCTATATTCCCTGAAGTGGTTCTTTGTGTGCTTCATCGAAAGGGTGAGTTTTATACTTAATTTCTCAAATTGTCCGATTCGATAAAGGGGTAATGTTTCAGGTTCCCTTCGATCTGTGTTTAAGGGTGTGGGATATTTATCTGTTAGACGGCGAAAGAGTGATCACAGCCATGGCCTACACGATACTCAAGTTACATAAGAGAAATTTACTGAAACTCAACGATATGGACTCGATAGTTAGTTATATTCAAGTAAGCGAAAACTTTTTTCTTCATACTATATTAGATTGTAGATGCAGTCACTTCACACAGTTGTTCATCACTGTCCACAAACACTTTCATTTTATTTATGTATGGATGACATTAAACTCAGACACTCGGTCAAGAAGTAGTAAATAGTAAATAGTTATATAAGTAGTAAACTATGGTTTTTCTGTGAAGTTTTCTGAACAAACTAAAATGACTGAAAAGATTTAAAAATGAAGTGTTACAAAACACGGGAAATAAATAATAGAAATAGCTCAAAGAATAGGTCAGATGTGAGATGTAGAGAACTCGATCAAATATGTAATAGTTTGTATATATACATATATACAGTCTTACTGTAACTTCGTAAAGAAGCTTGACTTCAAAACAGCCACATGAAATAATCCCGATGTCCTCCCGTTAGGTCAAACTATACAAAGACTTCCTCTATGAGGAAGACGTCGTGATCCGCCAGCTCGAGCAGTCCATGGACGAGCTGAAGAAACACAAGCTCGACCTGCCCGGGCCGCCGTCGAAGGACGAGCTGCCGACTCGACCGTTCGGCGTGTTTAAGGAGCCGACCTTCGAGGAGATCGTCGGCATCCGAAAGGAGATGTTCACGGAGAAGGAGAAGGAGACGAACGAGATAGTCACGATGGTGAGCGATACGGCTCGCGATGCGGCGGAAAGGGACAGAGAGTGCCAGCTGAGCGTCGCCGATTCCGTCGGCTTCACAGGTACAGATGTGGAGAGTAGCTCGATGTTAGGTAGTTGCACGACGCTCGATAGCAGTAGTAGCGATGAGAATGAGTGCACTAGGCTTTGAGTATTTTTCTATGTTTAAATCGTCCTATGTATGGGGATTCTGTAAATTAATTCCTATCGATGAGTGTGATAACTCAGAAATCTGTCAACAATTTCACAAATTGTAGAAAAGTCAGTGCGCTCATATTTATTAATTTACAACATTCGCGTACTGTAACTGTTGTTTGTTTAGGTAGGATATTTAAAAGTTCCGAGTTATTTGTTTTAAGTAATTTGCTAAGCTTTAAATTAGGTCATAAGAAGGGATCTGTTTGAATGAAACTGCAATTAGCGAATACATATTGAATTTAGAGGATTTAAATTAATTATTAAAGTGTCAGCAGGAATGATCCATTTCTAATCAATTTTTTTCCATAATTTATAACCTTAAGGCCATCAATTGAATTGTGTGAATTGGATTGTTGAACATGTGTTTGATCAGTCAAACTCGTCTCATCATTTTTTGTATATTTTATGTCTGTTTTCCTATTTAGCTTGTTAAGTAAATTGTACTTAGGACTGTACAGAATTTTCCTGAGTGAAACTTTTGTAAATACAAATGGTGACAAAAAATGGAGAACATTTTTTGTACCATGATATATATATTTTTTTATTTTCATACTATGTATACTAATTATTCATTTAAATATACATTCGAGCATTTCTACATTGGTTTTGGTCTTCTAACATGTCCACCACTACTAACAACACATACATGTCGACGCGTACACTAAATATTTCCTCTAAGCAATGGGAAAAAACTGTAATTTATTTATTAATTGTGAACTGGAAGAGAAGACAATGGTGACTTCAACAATGTTTACAGGGTTCAAAAATGGTCGACCTCAAACCGGTTAAAACCACAATTGAATTTAATAGCAAGTTCATGAATGATTTCTTAACACACCGGGATTTCTATTATTAAATTGCATGTAAGTAGCATGGACAGTTTCTCTAATATTCATTCATGAACTATGCTTGTTGTTTGGCTTTCCTAAAAAAAAAAAATAACTTCTGCATGGCTTCTAACAAACTTCTAATTTTCATTAAAAATTGTAGAGCTTTCAAAAATAATTTCAATCTAACCAAACGCTGGTATCTGACATTCTATAAAATTCTCTATCTTCTAGTTTTGACCCCAATCAACATCTAGAAGAAGCAACTCCAAGCTTTTTTGGTAGGTTTGCACTTACTTAATGCATGTTTCAATTTTCATTTCTCTAAAAAGTAGTCTTAAAGGACAGCTTAACAGGTGTCATTTTGGCCAGTAAATATGTCAAAGCTTTAATTACCTCTCCTTGTCTCTCATTTCACCGGCCAAATGAAGTCTGTTATGTTGCAGAAACGATAAGTAGATGTAGAATTCAATTAATATTATACCCCTTTACTTTCGTTTGAAGATGCTTGTGATGGCATGTTCTCTATCCAAATGGTGGAAAATATTAGAGAAGGTATTAGGCTGTTGGAGAATTTTGAGAACTGGGAAGATGACATTAGTATTCATTCAGGTATTAAAACCAATAGTCAATTTTGCGATTAGTAGAAGCTTAGCTTTGTCTGCAATATCCAGTTGAATGATACTAACACATTTTGTTTTCGCCAAATCTTTACGAAATAGGAAAGAAATACAGAATGTTTATTATCCATTACATTTATCGCATAGCGAGTGAGTCGCTTACATGAAATAAATTCACTATATCGGGTAAAAAGTATTTTTTCGACAAAACTGTCGCTATTGTGGAAGTGAGTCCAAACTGAATGACAGAAAATGTATTCAATTTCTAGTGAAACTTAACTTTCCGAGCGAAATTATCGATGATGGGCTTTTGCTAACAGCCTCAGTGGGAGAGAGGTATTTGCAATTTTTGGAAGAACAAATGTATTTGTACAGGAGAATATTACAGATATCCTGGGTTATACTGCAATACTGAAGTACTCAGAACGATGCAGAAGCACACAAAGAGCTCCTTAAAACTATCAAGGAGAGAAAAATGCATTACATTGGGATTGGGCATATAATGTGAGGAGCTTCATACGAGCGACTCATAATTAAGGGAAAGAGGTCAATCTCAAGAAGCCTTAGGATGAATAACTTCCAAACTATAAATCAACTTGGAAATTCCATTCAAAAACTGCTCAACAATAGACGCAGAACCCGCCATTTAGTTCACATCACCTCAGCATCACATATCCAAGCGACACCGTCCAGAGGCTTCCCATCGTAATCTTCTCCATATCGCTACTGCTGCTCTTCCCGAATTCCCCACCCCCATTGTCTGATCCCCATATCGTCTCTCCTTTGCAGGTTCGAAGTTCTCGTTCGATCCGTCGATAGACGACGCGAGCTCCCTCTTGGACTGCGAGAGGCGCTCCCTCGCGGACACGAGCGTCACCTCCACGGCGGACCTGTCGGTCTTCTCGACTGTGACGAGGTCGCAGGCGCACGAGAACAGCCTCGACACCCACAGCAACGTCTCGGAGGACACGTCCGCCGGCAGCTGCGCCGGGCCCCAGCAGACGCACTCGCAGCGACCGGTACGTTAACACGTCGTGACTGTACTCGTCTTATGGAGATCAGATCTTCTTCTTCTTCTGTCGTTCCAGGATTAGGCATGTTGCCTGTTCCGACTTCACCGTCTTGTTCTCGGTCTGCCGATACTTCTACGCCCTATGGGATTGTACTTAATGATTTTTTTGGGGTATTCTTTCTGGAGGCATCCGCATCACATGTTCTTTTCATCTGTTCTTGTAGTTTGTTGTTAGTTCTGTTATTGGCTGTACCTCTAGTTCTTTTCTGATGTCCTCATTTCTTATGTGGTCTAAACATGTACAACCCTTTACCCAAGTTTCTGATCCATATAATAACGTGGGGTTTGCCATAACTTTGTAAAATTTGATTTGCGTTTCTCTTGATCTCTTGTGGTCATCAATTACAATTTTTGTTCTAATCGGATCTTTTCCCAGGAACGCCAGTCTTTGTTTTTTCAATAGATATTTTCAGATTATAATCCGCAGATAGCAAATTTGGTTTGTGTATAGCCAGTTGTAATTTATCTTCTGTGTTTTGTATTATAACTTGATCATCGACAAATAACATTGTATTTACAAAATCATTGGGCCTAAAGGATCTCATCTCAGATCTGATGCTCCGAATGGATCGGTCCGAGTCGAGTTGATGTCATTTGAAATATACAAATTTTGGGAGCAATTACTTTGGATTGTTCCAATATGTTAAATATGGTGCTCATACTATTCAGATGTAGTCAATACCTTCTTCTCATAAAAGTGGTACATATATAACAATTCTTATAAATCTTTCTAATACAACTATACACATATGACTATAGGTACCTACCACTCAAGGCATTTAGTTTATTTTTGCCTTTATTTCAACATAATTTATATCTTTCCACTCTTGTCGATCTGATGATGATCTCGATTAATTGTTGAAGTCGACTCCGAGAGCAACGCCTCGCAACCCGAGCCCCGACGTCCTCAGGATCTACGTGCCGTACACGCCCTTCGACACTCCCATCGCCAGTCCACACGACCTCGACGGCGACCATCGGGTCACGTTCGATACGAACAGGATAAGGATAAGGGTGGACAACGATGAGTTACCGACGCCGCTGGTCGAGCACGGCATCATTAAGAGTTTCAGGATAGACAGTCCCGTGGACCTGAAGTGAATAGGAGACGTCTTCGTTACTCACCGTTTCGCCACCGGAGATTTCCAAAGATGATATTTCATCATATCATAGATATGATCATATCGTATCGAGATAGTCAGGATAGTCGAGCGCGTGTGAAGTTTGTAGGAAACGTTGCTTTTTAGTTCGAAGTGATATCTACGATTTCTCTTGTCTTATGATCTTTTCCTAAATCGCCCTACACTATACACCTTCCTTTTGATCCATAATTTAGTGCTCTTCGTGGTAGGCGAGATTCTTGCAGTCGTTGGACATGAGAATGCCAGTTCCTGTGATACTTAGTTACCTTGTTTGTAATTGAATCCATATTTAATTCCTTTCTAATATCAGTGCTGTTTATATGGTCTATAGTTTTCTACATCCCTTGACCCCTCTTAGAAATTTCATTTCATCCGCTTCAATTTGTGTCATTCTGTTTGTTGATTATCTCTAGTGGATTTGATGGACTTGATTTATATGAATTTGTTACAACTTTTAGACTTACTATTTAGTAAAAACCATCGGTGCACCGTCTCTCGAACTGATACATGAAAATTGTGTACGAACAAATTTGATAATTTTAATACGCTTCATTATTTGCTCTAGCTCTATTTTAAAACGCGATTTTCATGCTCGAGTGCTCGAACCGGTATTCATACACTTTAAAAACACGGCCAGTATCAATGCAAATTTTGGATCTTATCGCACTTTTACCATCAAATGCGATAATATGCATGTGGTAAATTTTGGAAATCTCGTCGTGGCGAAGCGATGTTTTTCTCGGATATATTTCGATTCAAACAAATTATACCTATTGATATCATAAATTTAAAGTTTGATATCGTAGACTTTCCATGTCAAAATCATTGCAAAGTGTATGTAGTAGGTAGTTCAGTCAATTTTTATCAAAAAGATTGGTATTCTAATGTGGCGTTTTTGACGTGGAAGGTCTCGTTTTTACCGATTTTTTTATATGATTTCTTTATCTGTTGATATTCATAAGATTAGTATTACCAGTTGGTGTATTATAATCTCCTGTGTTTAACAATTATTTTTAAGTATTTATTGGTGTATTTTGATATTGAAGTATTTATTTTTTATATTAATATATTGAAATCAAATTTTCGATGTTAATTTCTGATCTTGTAAAAATATGTAGAATAGGAGTTTACAGACTTCACAGTTAAGTGATCAATTGTCACCGTTTCGAATCAATCGTACTTAATATTTCATTCCATCCTGTTCGTAAAAGTAGATTTGTTGCAATGGAAATCTTAGATTTTTATTGAAACAAACCTTGTGTGTTCTTGCCCCTCTCGGTTACATTCCATTTCAATTATTCCACTTTCTAGCCTATTAAGGGAAAACTTGTTGCTCTGTGTAATTAAAGTAGTATTAAAATAGTGTTAATAGTTGATAAAGTAAAACACACCAGAAAATATTTTTGATGTCTTTCTGAAGGTCTATTTTTCGATTTGAATGCTAGGAAGCTAGTAGCAATTCGGTGCCATAAATAACAGTGGAGAACAATTGGATTTGAGGAGACAATTCTTAGCTTTAGAGTCGGTTAAAATGTACACACTGAGCCAACTCGCAAACCTGGACAACTAATCTCGTTATAAAGACATGGATATCTGTAAAGTATTTTTAGAGTTAACTAAAATTCTATTTTTTAATATACGAGAAAAGAATATTATCATTTGATAACTTTATCATCACCGACCGACGAATTTTATGATTGATATTGTATTTCTTACTCATATTGTTACTTTGTGAATCTTTTGTAGCACATAGCGGAGGACATTTTTGCGAAAGGAGACAACTTGCGGAATATGTGCGTACTTGACGTGATGAAAATGCAATAAATCGTAAGAACATTCTGTACTTTTAAATTGTATAATGTTGTTCCGTCATAGAATGACTTCTAAATTTCTTAATAAAATTCCTTTTAAAAAAATGCCCTTTACTTTTCAATCTTTTCATCCTGTTACCGAATCAACAAATAGCATTTCTGGAAAGTTTCAGCTACATCTGAGTTTCAGTTTATATTTTATGCATATATGTAATACTTGGTGATTTTATGCGTGTTTCTCAGAAACGTGAGAGAAATATCGAATTTGATCCAGCTGAACGCAGAAATTTCCAGTAATTTCTGATTCTTTAATAAAATATAGTTTCCTGGATCAAGACCTATCAATACAAAGCAATTAAAACTATCTGATTTCAGCATAAGTAAACGTATAATACAATACTATATACAACGGGAGTAAAGGTTAATGGAATACCCATTAACAATATTCAGTATGCAGACGACACCATACTTATTGCCGAAACAATAGAAGATTTACAGAGCTTGGCTAATTAAGTATAGTGACGATGAGTAGTGAGGAGAGCGGACTTACCTAAAATATCAAAAACACCAAATTCATGACCATTACAAAAGCAGTTCAGCAACAGGAAAACCTATGAATCAAAGGAGAACTAGTAGAGAAAGTCAGAAAGTATACAAATACTTAGGAACAATTGTCATTGAAGATAATGAGTACACTAAAGAAATTTAATCAAGAATTGGACAAGCCAGAACCATATTTAACACAATAACACAATGAAATATGTTATGCAATAGAGATCTTAACCTACACCTTAGAGTCAGAAGAATATTGAGATGCTGTGTTTTCTCGGTGTTGTTATATGGGATGGAATCCTGGACGTTGAAGAAAAATATAAGTGATCGACTGGAAGCATTTGAAATGTGGGCATATAGAGGGATCTTGAGAATAAGTTTACAAACGAGGAGGTACTGGGAAGAATGAGGAAGGAAAAGGAAATAATAAACAAAATTAAAATAAGGATGCTGCAATATCTGGGATACAATGAAATACAGGGAAAAAGAAGCATAGACAGAAGAGGCAGTTCCTGCGGTTAAATAATTTGAGAAAATTGTACAACTGTAGTTCCACTGAGTTGTTTAGAGCTGCAGCATCAAAAGTGAGAATAGCTATGATGATAGCCAACCTCCTAAGAGGAGATGGGACTATGCTTCACCGAACAGTTATTGATATCGCAAAAACTGCATATGGAATTGTAGTTATCACACATATATTTCATAGGAGAGTGCAAGATTAAATTTGTTCGTGCTGTAGAGCAGTAAAATGTGAGTTTAAGCCTTCAATGAGCCCTTGGCTCCCTTCAATTATGATCGGAGTGAACGGCATTCAATTTGGCCGTGCAGCAGTTTATGTAGAAAAATTATTGAAGCACATTTTCTCCTTTTTTTCTAAAGAAATGAGTTGAGAGTGGTATAGGAGGTTTTCACGGTCAGAGCCCCTAGTTGGATAGATACCACAGTTTTTGAAGTGCAAGAATTTCAAAAACTTTCTTTGTACCTTTTCGATTGTGTAGGACTCGTGACAAAAACAATAAGGGCTCCAAATGACTGAGCGGTATTCAAGTTTGGATCTCACATAATATGAGAAGTATAATATTTTCAGAACATCAACATTTGTAAAGTTCTGACAGTTTCTTATGATAATTCCTAACATTTTGTTGGCTTCAGAAGCTTTTTTATTTATGTGATTGGCAAAAGCCATTTTGGAGTCAAAGAATACTCCTAAATCTTTAGTCTCATTACAACGAGATAGCAAGTTACCTTGAATATTGTATGGGTGTTGGATATATGCATGTTTCTAACTTTACATTTATCAATATTCAGTTGTAGATTATTAATTACACACCAAGCCTGTACCTTATCAATGTCTTTCTGAAGTGTTGTGCAATCATTCACATTTTGGATAGAATTAAATATTTTCAGATCATCAGCAAAAAAGAGTTTCATAGAGTTTATTTGTGTATTTAAGTCATTAATAAAAATTAAGAACAATAATGGTCCCAAGTTTGACCCTTGGGGTACACCAGACGTAGAAATTATCGTGTTTGATTTAAATCCGTTGTATTGAACTAAACTCCTGGACAAAATTAACGCACCACCACATATATTTTGTGTTCTTCCAAAATAATAATGATTTTCAGTTGTTTAGCAATCTTATAAGTAGGCTCTGGATATACTTCGACAGTTCAAGTAAATGTTGTCAACATGGGTTTTGATTTAAAACTGTAATAAAATTGATTTAAAATCTGATCAGAAATTGTTGCTTATTAAGACTACCTAATTGTTTTGAGCCACCAAGGTTTTTTGTTATTGATACTGTAAGTGCGAGTGATCTCCAGTTTAATAATGAATCGCAGAACAAATTTGTCAGTGGAAGAAGCAGTAAGAGCATCAACTTTGCTGAATGAGGGATATTCGATGCGTCATGTTGCTAATGTGATAGGAAGAAACCATTCCAGCATAAGTCGCATGGTTAGACGATTTAACGAGACAGGTTCTCATTTACGAAGGGCGAAAACAGTGTAGTACCTACTAATCCAATAGATGAACGTTTTCTTAGACAATCCGCTCTAAGAAACAGGACAACGACTAGTACCATCCTACAAAATGAACTCGTAGCTGCTCGCAATCTTCTTGTATCTTCCCGAACGATAAGAAGGCGCTTAAATGAAGCTGGATTAGACAGCAGAAAACCGGCCAAGAAACTCCTGCTCACCAGGCACAAAATTCAAAGGTTGCGTTTTGCGAGACACCATCAAGATTGAACTCGTAATGATTGGAAGAGGGTTTTATTCTCAGATGAAACGAGAATCAGCCTTAAATCTTCTGATGGACGTGAGCGTGCCTGGAGAAGGCCAGGAGAGAGATTTGCAAGTTGCAATATCTCTCCAAGAGTTCCGTTTGGTGGTGGCTATGTAATGTTTTGGGGAGGCATCTGTTTCGATGGCCGCACAGAATTGGCCCCCACACGTGGTAGGTCAATGAATGCGGAGTATTATCTGGAACATATTGTTGTTGACCATGTAATGTCATTTGCTCCTATTGTTGGACCGAATTTCTTGTTTATGCAGGACAATGCTCGTCCTCATGTGCCTGGGCAGGTTATTCGCTACTTAAATGCTATAGCTACTCCGTTCTTGGAATGGCCAGCCAAGCGACCCGACATGAAACCAATAGAGCATCTATGGGACGATATTAAAAAAAGTATTCGACGTCGTACACCTCCACCTGCCAACCGCAATCAACTGATAGATGCAGCAATGCAGGAATGGGAAAATATTCCTCAGGAAGTCGTTCAAAATTTGATCTCCAGTATGCCAAGACGCACGGAAGCAGTAATTAGGAGTAGAGGAGGACATAATGTAGCCCGACCGTGAGGTTTGCGAATTAAAACTAATAGATCAAAAATAAACAATACTATTGTAAAAAGTAATTCTCAAAACAATATCCAATTCGTGAGCTTATTCCCGCGCGGATTCGCTCGATGATCTCCCTCTAGTCCGGTTTTCCTCCTCTCGCGTGGAACCCCCACTTTCCTAAGCCTCCTCTGTGAATCCCAGAAGACGACTTGGGTATAGGGTTACCAGCGCCGCGCCGCCAGGAATTTTGCTTACTACAATACATGATTTAAAACAGCTCTAAGTCTGAAAATTCTATTGTTTTCGTTTGTTTTCTGTTTGCAAGTTTGCATTGTTTCCAAGAAAAAAAATTCTTTAATAAAGAATTATTAGAGATAACGCCCCGATTTGCTAATTTCATTTACTAGCTACTAGACAGTACCTAACTATAAGCTTTTATAAAAATGTTATTGCAATATTAATTTCGGTATTGTAATTATACAAGTTTAATTGTGTGGTGCGTTAATTTTGCCCAGGAGTTTATTTGGTTTCGGTTAAAAAGATACGATTCAAAGAAACCCAATAGTTTCCGACTAAGGCCAATGTCATCCAGTTTAGAAAGTAAGATGTTGTGATCAATTTTGTCAAAGGACTTAGAAAAATCCGTGTATATCACATCCACCTGTCCCTGTTTATCTAACGCTGAGCACACATAATGGGACAACACTGCTAGATTTGATGCCGTGCTGCGGTGGCTCATGAAACCATGTTGAGATTCGCTTACTTGATTGTGAGTTGACAAGTAAATGTGCTTATACAAAACAATTTCAAAGGCCTTTGCGATGTTTGATATTATCAGTCACGGAGAGTACCTCTATTACATCATTAGGATTGCTCACCATCGTTTAAATCAATATCCGGCTCAACATAAAGATTTTTCTATGTTGAACCATGTTGGGGTAATTTGTTTTTGGTCCGATTGAGTTTCTGGTTCCTTGTTGCACGCAAAAAGTCGTTGAATTTTCCATCATCTGAAAATATTTTGGGGATCTACAAGGGAGTTCCTACGGCTTTTGAAAGCTTCAGCCCCGAGAACACTTCTACATTTTAAGTTGTTGATAAAAGTTATTTTTATTGTATTACTATTATGTATTAAAAACAAGTTTTATTTGGTTAACATTTTTCGCTACAATGTATTTTTCCTATTGTCGGCTCAATCAGTGGACATACAGTACGCTTTTAGGGACAAGGACAACGCCTCCTAGTATTTATGTATAGGAAAAGTGTACCTACAGCAGCGTTATAATATTTCAGTAAGCAAATTTCGCGATAACAGCAATATTGGAAACTTTAGCACTAATGGAATATTCAGCAATATTGCAACCTTGAGCGCTGTAAGGGAATTCTGCTTCGTTAACAAACGTCAGGTTTTGGTTTTACGCCACTTTCATCAAAATAGCACTAGTACTAGCATGAACTAGTAGTTCATTTTATTTCTTTGCGACCCTCTTCCCCTCGACCTGCTCCTCCTGGGTCTACGTGTCGTAACTTCCACTTCTTGTTCCTCCCGCGATTCTTGTTCGCTCGTGTCGCCCTCAGGAATGTCCCCTTGTATCACGACGAAGGGCCGCAGGTTCGAATCCGACGAGCTGACGTCGTAAGCCACCTCGGCGCTCTTCAGATGTCCGGCAAACTGCTCCAACCCGACGAAGGGATTGTGGTGCACTTCCTGTTTCCCGACGAATCCCGGGGAGAAAATCGCCGGGTTCAGACCGGGGTCCTCCTGGAGGTAGATCGCGGGGAAGTGGGTGGTGGACTCGAAGACCTGGGGGATTTTCGATCGGTGTTTCTTCGGTTTCTTCTCTTGCCTGGACTTGCTCGAGGTTCGTTTCCGCGTGGGATCCGAACCCAGCGGACTCCACTCGGTGATCGTCGGTGCAGGTGATCTCGACTCCTCGAAGTGCAGCTTCGCGAAGTTATCGTGATGAGGGTGGGGCGAGTGAGGGTGGTTGGAGACGTGCGGCTTCGAATCCTGGAAAATTACGTGGAATTTTGAGTCAAATAGGAGAGTAATGTCGGGGAAAGTTGTTTCCAGTTAACAACAAATATTGCTGTACCTTATAAACCACCAACATGGTCAAATACTTGTAAACAAACTCACCCTCCAGATTTTTTGAGTCCTGGTGTTGCCGATTTTGTTCAGGATAACTTTTCCGGTATTTTATAACAGAAGAATTTATGGATCATTTAGTATTTTATACTAATCTGTATGCAGAGCAAAAAAAGAATTTCTACAGGAAGAACACCTTACAGGATAAGTTAAGAACAAGGATTACTGGTTAAGCGCGCCAGATCTCAAAGACCATTATATTTCTTCTCTAGCGAGTGTAAAGCGTTTCGGCTGGTTGCTATCCCATGTACACATAAACGATTACTCTGCTATGCCTGACCGCGGATCTCCCAATTATGACAAACTTTATAAAGTACGCCCAATGATAGATTTGTTGCTAGAAAATTTTCAGAGGTGCTTACTTCCGAGTCAGTAAGTCGCAATAGATGAGTCGATGATAAAGTTCAAATGCTGGAGTTCTTTGAAACAATATATGCCAAAGAGAACAGTGAAAATGGGCTACAAAGGATGCTATGCGATAAATCTGGATATTGTTTGGAATTCGAGATATATACCGGTAAAACTAACTGTCCAGAAGAAGCACTTGGTGTCCGCGTTATCACACACCTTACAGCTGATTTACGGAACAAGGATCACATTCTCTATTTTGATAATTTTTTCAACAGTGTACCTTTGATGGAAGAGCTGAAAAAACACAAGATTCATGCTATTGGTACATTGAATTTGCAACGAAGATATCTTCCTAAGTTCAAAGCAGATAAAACAACGAAGCGCGGTGACTTGCAATGGTTTACAAGCAACACTGGATTAGTAGTCATGAAGTGGAAGGATAACAGGTCCGTACATATTCTTTCTAATTATCATGATCCTGAAAACGTTAGTGAAGTACAACGCAAGGAGAAGGATGGCACTATAAGATTGGTTGAATGTCCTGACGGGATCATTGCGATCATAACATGAATTTCGTAGATAAATTTGATCAACTGCTGGGAAACTACAAAATTGACAGAAGAAGTAGAAAATGGTGGCATAGAATTATGTTTTACCTCTTAGATGCTGCGGTCGTAAATTCGTACTGTATTTATAAACTGCTACAATTACCACCAATGTCTTTCAAAGACTTCCGACGTTAAGTCATAAATGGTTTGGTTGCTGAAAAACTAGTATCTAATAGGTCATCTTCCCAATCGATGGTTCCAGTGCAAATTAAAAAATCAAAGTCCTTTGTTCCCGCTGAAGTGCGTCAGCAGTCTTCAAAACATCAACCGGAGCGAAGCAGAAGAAGAAGGTGTGCGTTATGTAGTTCAAAAGCTATACAAGTGCGTACCGATTGGATTTGTTCAGTGTGTCAGGTTCCTTTGTGCCTAGGTAAAACCAAATCCTGTTTTCAGAACTATCACGCCAAATAATTTCAATAGACAATTTACCGAAGAGAAGCCTAATTTTTGTTCCTAGGTGGTTTGGTGGTACCTTATTTGTACCACATCATAAGTCAAAAACAAGCAGTGCATTTGGAAAAAAATATACGTTTATGTTTGTTACACATGCATAACTAGTTTACCTACGTAAGTTTTATAAAAATTTATGAATAAAATTTTTGTTGCTCCACTAGGAGTTTATATTTTCTGCCTCTCAAAGAGATAAAGGGTAAGCTAGGTAAAGGGATATTAACATCATTGTTGGAGCTACTTTAGATGAGATTTAAAAAAAAATAAGATATGCGATAACCCGCTCCTACGTTTTAAGTAATTGAGATACATGAAGAAAATACATACCTGGTACTTCTGCAGGAAGTACTCTTCCGAGCTGTACCTCCCGTTCCCTTCGAAAGACGTTTCATCCTCTCCCCTCGCCTTCTTCGGCCTATTGCTACCTTTCGTCCCGTGGGATCCTCCATTCGACTTGTTGGGTTCGTTGCGACGCCCCCTATGGTTCCTGGGGGGTACCCTCTCCTCTATTATTATCCTATGGTGATCGGCTATCACCAGGCATACTAGGGAGAGAAAGGATACCGCACACAAGAGCGTTCTAGTCGATTTCATGTTGTTGACTATCGCGTGGTTAGGCGAGAAGAAAGTATTTATAACGTTCGAAGAGAGATCTTCCGAAGAAATTGGGGGAGGGAATCCCCGTTATGTAAAACAATGGAGTCGTAATTAGAGGCAATTGTTGTTTTATTGATTAGGGTCGATCGTAATGCACGTTATTTGATGTAATTGATCACTTGTGTTTTTACAATTGTGTTGGATTCATTAGAAATCCTCTTTTGATCTCACTTATCTTCGTGCTCATGTTAAATTGTAACTTTTTACGTTTATGTTACTGCGTAACACTGTTATCAACATGAATGTATTCCTATTTTCTATTGTCGCAATGCGGCCCCAATTAGCGAAAATAGGTCGCCGTCTAAGCTTATTCAGCACCGAGGCGACCTTAAACCGAAGGACGATACGACTCTCGGACAGGTACGACATCACGTTTATAAACATCCCGCACATATTTATACAGCTGGATCATAACTATCAGGCGATCAGGGAGTCTGTCAGTCACCTAGCATCACGTCACGCTGCCCGTCTGAGAGCCCGTCCTTTCGGCATGCCGCTAATTGGAGGAGCCTCGCGCCTGCTGCCCTTCGTCATCCGACAGTAAGCAACTACCTCCCTTTGACCTTTTTCTCACTTCTTGCCATCTGCTCATTTGCCTTAATTTTGTGTTATGATGTTCTCTCCCCTACATTGAATGCTCCAATAAATATTGTCTGTTTCACCATGTCTTCTTTTTAGTCTCCACCGAGCTACCACCCCCAATCAGAGCACTCCCTTTGGGCCCCAGGCCCTCAGGCGAGTGACACTATTTTGAAGGAACCAGCAGAAATAACTATTTCAAGGACCATATTGGACACCATATACGTCCATTCGAGGAAATTCAACAATATTGTAACGCGAAATGTAAACAGCAGAGCCAAATGTGTTTACTCCTGTCGGACCTCGGCGGCTTTCCTCAAAGGAACGCAGCCACGCTTATTAAGCGCAGCGGCGAGCATTAAAAACCGTGCCGAGCGTTCCTGGATTATTATTTAAGGAAAACTGATTTATAACCTTCTGGACGTATCTAAGTAAACATTAATTTGAGAAGGGAATGACCTGGAATTATCGAGCAAATACTAGTAAATTTGGGAATACATTATGGGGGGCTATAAAAGTGAACGCTGCGGACGAAGGAGATTATTATTAGACGTGAAACCGCGAGAGTAAATAGTAAACAAGCGAAATAGCGAAAGCGAGAGCGTATAAATAAATTAATAATTAAGAGTGATATAAATTAATGTTAGGAAATAGTTAAGTGTGTTATATAAATTAATTAGTGTCTAGTGTAAAATTAGTATTAGTGTAAATAAATTAGATAATAAACGTTACGATATCGAAAAGAAGGTGAATGTCGAGAGACTTGTTTGATTGGCGTTGATCGAACCTGGTTAATCAAGGTAAGTCCTCTTCGAGAGAGTTATTCAATACAATTTTAACGTCACCTTTAATTTCCATTTCCAACTTGTATTTATCGTTTTTGTAATTTAAATCGTCTGTTAAAACAATATTTTAGTTCCATAAAACATTAGTTTCTTTTTAAATAACAGCAATCAAGCCGTGAGTGTGTGAGAGAGATTTCGATACGGTGAAAGTAGCGTCAGATGGATCAATTGAAAACAACAACAATAATAAGAAAATAATGGAAACGCACGCGAACTATACAATATTTATTTCTAATAGTACAATGACATGAAAGTTACGAAGTTGCCGGCTTTAATTACCCTCTTAATCGACTTTAAATATGATAGTATCTATTTTTTTGTTTGTATGATAATATTAATCACCGGTTCGCACCCTGGCGTGATCGTGAACTTATATAAGCGGAACCGTCGAGGTATGAAACATTTTTTATAGAAATTAGTTCCGAATTGGTATTTTCGAATTGATTAATTTGTGGCGTGCCTCCGGTTTTGCACGCACTTTGGACGACTTAAGCGTCGGTGTTTATTATAGTTTTACTTTCGATTAAGCTCGTAATGGATTTAATCGCGAGTGCATTAAGAAAATGCACCCAATTGAGAAGGTGAAATTTCATGTTTTCGAGAGAGAGACGTTTTATATGAAATCTTTA
The DNA here is from genome assembly GCA_946251905.1 of Cryptocephalus moraei. Taxonomy (NCBI): domain Eukaryota; kingdom Metazoa; phylum Arthropoda; class Insecta; order Coleoptera; family Chrysomelidae; genus Cryptocephalus; species Cryptocephalus moraei. The sequence continues at coordinate 13,504,810 of OX276465.1, read as the reverse complement.
GGAATTTTAAACGTGAAATTCGTGACGAAACTGGCTCTCCAGAAAATAGGCAAACAGGCAAACAGCTCTACTTTGCCTAGAATAGATTTGATGATGCTGAGCGCATGTATTGCTTCAAACGTAGACTTTTGTTCAGCAGAATTTAGAAATATTGCACTTTACAAGTTGAGATCAATGCTATGGTCGATGTATTTACATAGGCGTGACGTCACAAGCTACGCCATGACACCTACGAGTGGTTTGGCACGAAATTTAAAAGTATTCATAAAAGTCTCATTTTAGCTATAAACATTTGTTTTAGTTTTATGCAGAGATTAGTATTTTTTTGGGATAAGTACATACGTAAGAACATACTACAGTATTTTTTAAAAACTAGTCATCTAGTCAAGCAGATCTTTATGTGAGGCCAGAATTGCCGTATCATCAGCAAAAGTTGATGTCTGGGTTTCGTTGTTTGTTGGCAGGTCGCACGTGTATAACAAGTAGAGTAGTGGCCCCGAGACGCTTCCTTGTGGAACCCCTGATCTTATCTGGTAAAGGCCTACTTGTTGCCCATGATGTCTTACCAGAAAATATCTGTCACTGAGATATGATTTCAGGATCTGGAACAAATTGGAAGGAAGGAACTTCCTAATTTTGTAGAGTAGCCCTTTTGCCAGACTTTGTCAAACGCTTGTGAGACGTCTAGGAAAACAGCCGAACAGTAATTCTTACTTTCCAAATCATTATTTATTTTCCTGACTATTCTATGAACTTGATCGATAGTGGTGTGTCCTTCACGAAACCCAAATTGATGGTGAAGTAATATGTTTTTCAGTTCTGGGCGTATTCTTGTAGCAAGAAGCTTCTCCAGTATTTTGGATAGTATTGGCAATAAACTTATAGGCCGATATGAGGCAGGAATAGATGGAGGTGTCGTTATATGGGATGGAATCCGTTACGTCGAAGAAAAATATAAGTGACCGATTGGAAGCATTTGAAATGTGGGCATATAGGATCTTGAGAATAAGTTGGGTAGACACCGTAGACATGGTAACAAACGAGGAGGTACTGGGAAGAATGAGGAAGGAAAAGGAAATATTAAAGACGATTATAATAAGGAAGCTGCAATATCTGAGCCACGTACAATACGTATTGTTGCAGAATATTATATAGAAAAAAAGAAGCATAGGAAGAAGACGCATTGTAACCAAATGAAAACACCAAGTCTTCACCAACTGCCATGGCCAACTGAATGAAGTGTGAAAGTGTTCTCTGTAGGAGTGGACTATATGTAATCTCTCTCGTAGCTCGTGGGTGGCTGCGGAGACGAATCTTGTCTCCAGGTTGTAAGGCTGAAGACGGTCTCGTAGGTTGGAGATAACGTGGTGACGTGATCTCTTGAAGTTCTTGAAGATGAAGTTCCCGAAATATGGAGAGAGGGCGTAACGTGCTCTCCGGGTTGGATCTGAGGGCGTAACGTGCAGATCCGGGGTTGAAGTTCTCGAAGTCTGGAGAGAGGGCGTAACGTGCTCTCCGGGGTTGAAGATCTTGAAGTTAGAAGTTGTCGTATCTTGAAGATCTCGTAGTGCTCTCAGGGCGTAACGTGAGAACTTGTAAGTTAGGGTGAAGTTGGGCAAGACCACAACACACTGTCGTTTTGAGCATACTAGGTATACTGATTTATTGCCAAAAATTCACGAGCTCTTATACACAGTTATTTTGAGTTACATTACCCTTTGGTTCAAATTATTTGATAACGTTGTTGAATTTTGTTGAATGCTATTTGCCAATGTCCGAGAATTGCTCCACTGACCTTACCGATGCGGATTTGCGAATACGTTACCAGTGAGTATTATGCTGACATCCACAATCCGTACCTTAGTAGTACACTGTTGACCACATTACCTTGGATGTTATGCTTCGTTTCGTAAAACAAAACGTGTTTTAATTAAATGATGTAAGAGGCTCCCTGAATTAGTTCGCAATAAATTACAATTTCTTAACCCTAAAAATTTCCTAAAATAATGTTGACGTTAGCGTCAACACCAACTTAGAGAAGCTGGGCAGCCTTCGGTCGTTAAAGTCAGCTAGTCGAGCTCACGTTGTCCATTTCTATTCTACAAGAAGAGGTTGTTACTACATAAGAAGACCCTCAATAAAATATGGTTCCTCAGCGAATGTTTAAGGAACAACGTTTTTCCAAAAGCAGTTGGTGAAGACTTGGTGTTTTCAGTTGGTTACATTGCCATGGCCAACTTGGAGAAGCTGGACAACCTTCGGTCGAAGAAGACGCAATTCCTGGTTAAATACTTGGAGAAATGGTATAACTGTAGTGCCACTGAGTTGTTTAGAGCTTATTCAGCATCAAAAGTGAGAATAGCTATGATGACAGCCAACCTTCTAAGAGGAGATGGCACTCGAAGAAGAAGAAGAAAACGGATAAGTGTTTCTTTATTTCATTATTCACGACTTATCAAATACAAAAAGGAGGTACCTACACATCTTATATAAATAATTCTCACAGTACGTAATTACTACTCGGCCTGAGCACGCTCCTCGGCTGGTACTGCCTCGTCGGGCTCCCGGGGGGCGTGTAGTCCGGGTCGGGGATGAAGGGGCCGCTCCTCGCGCCGCGGAGCTGCGGCACGTTTGGCGGGGCGACGTTCTGCGGGGGCGACCTGCGGCCCCCCTGATTGCCCCTGCCGATCTTCGCGACCCTCTCGTACTGGGGGCGCTGCTGTTCCGCCTCCTCGATCGGCCTCGAGAACGTGAAGTTCTCGGTCGGCTTCGCGGTTTTGACGTAGCCGTTGCCGTTCGCGAGGGGGTTGTTGCCGTGCCTAACGTTGCCGTTCAGCCACGAGGGGATCTCGAAGGGGTCGTCGTCGTGGAAGCTCTCGTTCACGTTGCCCTTCGATAGGTCGAAGGGCGGCGGTCGAGATCTGGAAACGATCGGGTAGAGATTCGTCTTATCGTGCAAGGCGAATTTTGATCAATTTTCGTGAAGTGAAACTTCTTTGCGCCCGTTATACACGTAGGCTATTGACTATGTCGAAAATAACAGGGGTAATAGGAACTAACGCGTGCAAGTGCAGGCTATTTTATTTTTTCATATGGTCAGTTGACCTCTAAAGAAATAAAATCCAAAAGTGCTACTAAATTTAGCCATGCGTTTTTGAGAATGGGGTAAGTTTGTCCACTTTTCGCTTTTTCGGCTATAGCGCAAAAACTATACATTTTTAGAAGATATGTGCCGTAAGATTTCTTGTAGAGAATTAAATTTCCTATGAAAATGATATTTTTTGAAATAAAAAAAAAATATTTTTAATGAAATAAATTCAAAAAACCAAGTTAAAATATGGAAAAATTTCAAAAAAATGTTTTTATTTTGAATTTTTAACTATAACTTTTTTCTGGGTGAATTTAGGTATAGGCATTGCTTCATAGAAAAGAAAGCTTATGAAATTCTCTTTAAAACGGTGGCTTGTAAGTCTTAATATGATTAATATTGACTGAGATATAAACGTTTGAACTCAGCCATTTGTTCTCTATTTTTTACTTTTTCTTTAAAATGAGTATTGTTTCATATTTTTTCCTGGAAAGAATTATTTTTATGTAATAAATAAATTATGTACAAGTAATTTAATATAAAAAATGATCTTATTTATTTATATTTATCCATCATCAAAATTATATTTTCCACGAGTAAACGTAGTATAAATACCGAAAGCTATGGGCTTCCTGTTATCTGAGGATACCATTGATACCTACATAATATACTATTTCCAAATGTTCTATATCTTCATTTTTAAATTCTAGGGAATTGCGTGGTTTAAGGAGATAATCATTTAAAGACACTCGTTAAACCTCAATTATACCTGCTCGGATAGCTCAATGAGCGATTCTTATAATCTATTTAGCTCTTCTAACAGGAAGTTACATTTTATGGGTAAAGTGTAACTGGTGCAAACGGGCAGTATTCGTAAAAAAAGCTAGTCACTTACTCGGTAGCATATGCGTCAATAAACGGCAATAACGATGGCCTATCCTGTAAAAACAATCGATATTATTTGCTTTTAAGTACTGTCTGAGAATAGATTACTTCTTTATTCATCTTGACAGCTATTACGATCATGATGACAGCTATGACTACGTTAGCCAACCACAAAACGTAACCTCTAGCTGCCAGCGTCATTACGATACCGTAAGTCGTCGATATAATGGTCGAAGTGTGCTGAAAGAATCAAGACGGTTAATCACTAGAGTGGTCGTTGAATAAATGTGGTACTTACATCTTCCAACCTCAAGTCCAAAACCGCCAAGAGCGATTCCCAAGCTCGTAACTGGAACAGAAAATGGAATTAAGTGGGCATATATCAATTGGAGGTTTTCTAATGGAAGATAATCCGGTTAGGTCATTACCGTCGGATTTAAAATGCGGCTCGACGGCTCAGCAGCAACTGTAGTCAGTGTAGTAGTGATGGTAGTAGCAATAGTTGTGGTAATATCAGTCGACGTCGAAGTAATTACCTAAAAGTTACTTTCTAAATTATTCACCTCCAAATCGACTTAAAACATCTACAGTAAATCCACTGAGAAGAAAACACCCACGAAACGAGAAGGGTAGTAAAGTTAGACAACACCTAATATACGTGGTTTGCTATTGGTGGAAAAGTGGTAAAACTTTTGGCGGGAATTGTTCATGTACAGAGTCGGTTCAGTAAAATTAACAAGTTTAGTTGTCTGATCTATGGTTGTCTGTTTAGGAGCGTTCAGATAAGTCGTTGACTGTGATAGTGGACTTTAAGTTCACTGTTATTCAGGTACCTGTAACATACTTAAGCTGCGGGGAGAAAACCATTATTTTAAATGTATACAGAAAAGAAAGAAATGAACATCCTTAGTAAAATCTTAGTAAAAGATAAGTTACAGTCAAGGCGATCATTCTTAATGCGACGCTGTACTTATTCGCTAGCTGGTCGCGCGCTTTGAATTTCGACGTTTGTGTTTCATGGAAGATTTCTTCTCAGTGGATTTACAGTTAAAATGGGATATTTGCTTACCGGAGCGACGGTAGTAGCCGCAGGTACCAACTGAAAAACAAAATGGTATTAAATCCTCAATAAACCGATGGTATAGCTTCAATTGTACCGAACTCCGAAACGTCGCCAGGTCGCTCGCAATCATCCCCATCAAGATCACGTCCAACACGGAGATCAGCAAGGTTAGGATCGCCCAACCGGCCACTGCGTTCATAAGGTTGTCCCATTTGTTTCTCGTCATCGCTGCAAAATAGATGCATCTAAATCTGATCACTCTGGTAGAATTACCGCTAAAAATTGGTAATTTTCTACTCGCGACAACTGGCATTTTGTAGAACTCGAATTTCCCTTGGAAATCCGGTATTGCTGATGTGTAAACTTACCCCATGCCAAATACGACGACAGGCCTAGCCATATGACGCTTAACACCATGTACATGAACATGAAGAAATTAAATGTTTTCTGGGTTACTATTGCATCTTGGACTTCGTAGGAAGGTTCTAAAAAAGATAGTAATTGTAGAGCCGACCGGTTCGAAACTGGTAAGATTATTTTTGAAAAGTATAGTTTTTCCAGAGTGAATTTCAATAGCCTCAATAATCTTCGCATTAGAGCAACCGCTTCTATAGTACATCCACTGAGAAGAAAACATCCACGAAACGAGAAACGGTAGTAAAGTTAAACAACACCTAATACACGTCGTGTGTTTGCTATTGGTGGAAAAGTCATAAAACTTTTGGCGGGAATTGTTGATGTACAGAGTCGGTTCAGTAAAATTAACAAGTTTAGTTTTCTGATCTATGGTTAGGTTCAGGTAAGTCGTTGACGGTGATAGTGGACTTTTAGTTGATGGTTTATTTTAAAGTATCGCTATTGTTATTCAGGTTTGTGATATAAATTTGTATAAACATATTTCTGTGATCTATTGCAATTATGGAAAGACACCTTCCCTGCTCGCCTCCCAAAAAGAGACCTGGAACATACTTAAGTTGCGGGGAGAAAACCATTATTTTAAATGTATACAGGAAAGAAAGAAATGAACATCCTTAGTAAAATCTTAGTAAAAGATTAATTATAGTCAAGGCGATCATTCTTAATGCGACCCTGTACTTATTCGTTGGTCACGCGCTTTGAATTTCGACGTTTGTGTTTCATGGAAGTTTTCTTCTCGATGGATTTACTATAAATAGGGTCATTATATTACATATCACAACACGAGAGTGGCATTTTTAGTCAGCTGGAATCATCACTTGCTTAAAATTGATTAGGAATGAAAGTTGTTTGGCTCAAACCCAAATAGTAGGTATATTTTTCTCTTGGCCTAAATAGCCTGAATAGTTTTTAAACGTTTTAAACCAGTAAAAGTGCAATTATTAAAATGATTCCAATTAAGGTGGTTTTCAAACTGGTTAATTTAATTATCCACACTAGATAACAGGTGTTTTTGGAAGTCAAATATGATAATTTATGTTATGTAAACATTTACTTTATCAGTAGAGACCTTCTTATATTCAACCTTTACCTTCATTCCTACACTGTACAGTGCAAATCTATAACAAAATCATTATTTTCTATATCAGTGCGTTACCTAGGAAAATGGCGTATATCCAAAAGCTGTACGATGAGGTGGACGTTGCTTGATAGTCGATAGCGCCATGATAGTAACAGATCGATATAATCGATAGCACGGTCCAGGCTAACGCTTCGATCTGAAGGAAATTACAAATAAATTAATTTAAATAAAAATAAATTATGAATATCTTGGAATTTTCATGATTAATCTTCCTATTACGGAAAGTGTTTATCAAACTATGACTAGTTGTTTGGTAAATACTAATACTATATGAGTCTAAGGAACGAAAGCTGAAACGCAAAAAGTATTTTCGAATATTAATAAAAGTTTATCAGTTGTTATAATTTTTATTATACCATATAAAAATTAATCGTAGGTAATTGTTTTCAACCAATAGAGCGATCAGTGTAAGCTAACGGTACTAGGAGACATGTGTATACACAATTTACAGTTATTTTCCTTTGGAAAAATGAGAAGCCATCTATCTCTTTTTCATGTTTTTAACAAAATGTCACGTAACATGAAAATGTACTTCCGAGAAAATACACACCTAACAGTGTGTCTTTATCATTCAGTTACTCATTTAAAATTGTGACGTATCGTGATAACTAAACTTCATAGTTATCATTACCGTCTAACTAGAGTATTAAAATGATGTTGCTTATCCTAAGTGCTTTTCGAGACTTAAGTTGGGCGGAGGCTGGAAATTGAAGTGGTTGTTAGGATGTTATTGAGTGCCGCTCGGAATTGTTTTTATTAGATGCAAATATTTATGTGGAGATTTTATTAGGATAATTATTGTGCAATTATCAATATTTGATATGAGTGAATCCCAAAGGTTGCGAAATTGTATTATCAGGCACACCAATTGGAGTAGCGTATTTCGAAGTAAGTAACATCTTGAACGTAAGATCAATAGATTTCATTTTTGTACTTATCGAAATTTCAGAGCATACACTTGATTTAAGGGACCTTCAGTAAAGTATTACCGCAGAAATTTCAGGAAAATGTGTAACGTTTACCACAGATTTCTGTATTTTTAGTTCAATGTTGGAGTTTTAAGTAACTGCCTGTTAAGGGCTCTTATTCACAAGGAAAGAACCACTACTTGTCGACTTTGATGGTACTGCAATAGGTTTCTGTACATTGAAAAACAGGAGAAAAACGTTGTTAGGGGGTGAAATTCGCCCCTAATATTGTTTTCGTCAAATATTTCAAAAACGAATAAAGATATCTATTTTGTTCATGAAACTAACATTTTTGGCATGAAAAAGGCAATGCTTACCACTACCTTCAGTTTTAAACCTAGCAACCCTCATGTTTTAAAATAAAAAATTAATTTTTTTAAGTCATTTTTACCACCATAAATTGCTACTAGAACTATGAAAATTATGAAATATTAGTTCATTTACAACTTGCTGTATTTAAATGACCACCTCTATTCACATTTTTAAATTATAATGAATAAGTCGATTAAATAAATAAGCTGCACAGTAATTCAAAGAAACGACATATTTAAAAAAAAAATTATTTCATCACTTAGCAAATAAAAAGAAAATTTGTAAAAAGTTTAGAGACTTAACTTGAGATATCCGCAGGTAATAGTTTTAAATTAAATAGAGCTATTTGTCTTTGCAGTTGGGAAATTGAACGATTTAATTTTTTTTATATTGGTATTTATTGAATGATCTATATTTCCAAAAGTTGATTTTTTTCACGTGTCTTATACTAATTTTTTTTTATAAGGATTACTTCATCAAATTTTAATAACAAAAATCTAAATTTCGAATAGTCTCCATTTCCAATAAGTTGTCTCCATTACGTTTTAATCAATTACGTTTCCCACAATGAATCATACAAGAATTATTTCTGGTACCTATCATTTAGATAATTTTTGATTAATTTATTGGGAGTGATTAATGGGATTTGGGGAACTGTTTTCAAGATCAACATGACGTTACTTTTCATTACTCACGTTACACTATAAAATAAACCACAGGAATGTAGTAACTTAAGTTTGTAACGACCGATGACTAATTGAATGAAACTGCCCTTACTGCTGAGTTGAAGGTTGAAAATTTCAACGTTGCTTAGTAGGCTTAAATGTGCTCGTCTTGTGACTCCCTACTTACCATCCCCAATATGGCCGCTGCCCATATCCAAGGCTTCGAGAAGATCTTAATGCTCTCGGAATATCCCATTTTCATCTTCCTATCGAGTGAACGCCACCACCATTTTGCACAGCCGATCACTGTCTAATCGTAATGTCGTGTACGTTTTTTGGGCGACGATAAGAAATAACAAATGTGTACATACAGTGAATTATTCGGTTGCGCAAAAGTTAATCAAACACCTTCTTATCTGATAATGCTCGCACAATGGCTCTGAGCTCAGAGATTTTGTATTGTTTATGGTCGCGCTACGGTTTATAACGTTTAATCCTATCTCCGATAACGCGACGGATGTTGATTAAAAGGCGTTTTACTCGCCACTCTGAAGGAACACTATATTGATCTCTACAGGAACGTGTCGATCTTCGAACCTACATTTATCCTCATCTTGCATGCGGCTATACTCTTTAATGTCACTTCTGTCTTTAACATTGTTAAACATTGTAAAACATTGTAAAACGTACATTATAACATTATTAACATATTTTGTTTTATTGTTATATCAAATGGTATGAACATAGTGTATTTTTTATCATATTTTTATTAAAAAATAAATTTTAAATTTAATTTTTTAATGACAATAATTCATGTAGGTATTTAAACAAGTAATTTCAATAACAAGAATAAATTAATATACAAATCGCATCTTCGTAATGTGCTCAGAACGGTACCCCCAAATTAAAAGAAGATACATCAAAATTCGTCAACAATTTCCAGAGATACTGCTTATGACTTATGACATGAGGTGCCAAAATAAAAAAAAATGTTTTTCTTCTTTAATTTTTTAAACAATTTTAAAATTGCTTTTTATCATATTTAACAATTGATATCGATAGATAAAATGTTTCTCTAGGGCACCATGATCTTAGAATAGCAGTTTTTTTTATTTGTGCGTAGATGGTTATTGCAAAAAAATTGCAAAAATATAAACAAATCGAATTTTGCAATAAAATATTTAATAATTCGATCTGAAATTTTTACCACATATTAAGCACTACATTCCCCGACTATTTACAAAATAACAAAGCCGTAGGTTCAATTTTCCAATAACAATTGTTAAACAAAGAATTTGTCGATTTTGACTTTCTATACAATTTTTGCTTAGCAACCAATGAAGATATCGAGGTCGGTTTAGAATCATTTTAAAGGTCTTTTAATTCCCTAGAGGATGGTGAACCCATTTTACCCAAAAGTAACTTAGTTTTTAACTGAGAACAAAAATAGTCAAAAAGTGCATTTTTCGACGTTTAATTGTTAATAACAATGCCTAATGTTCATAGTCTCGTGGGGTCTTTCTATACGTCTTGTTTCTGTTGGCCTATATTACCTAAAAATCCGGGTCTCCTGCTCGAGGATTCGATGTCAAAAACAGGGTATTTTTTGCTTATTTGCTTGGCCTAATGTCAAATTTGATCTCTTGACGGCGTCGGTCTGATAGAATTTTCTTGCTACTGTTCTATCTCTCCTTTTAAGGACTTATTTACTCCCAGGAAGTTCTAGCGACATTCTTTGATAAAATAGCTGCTTTTGCAATTTTTGTAGAGATCTGTATTAAGATCTCTAAGGTCTATTAGACCTGTGGATCCTAAAGTTTTATAATAGTTATTTGTGGTACTATAATAGTGTGTTATGTTAAAAATAAGTCACGCGAGAAGATTTAGGCCGAGTGGTATAAATTCTCAAGTGACTTAGGAAACATAACACGCGAGTGGCCTACAATGTTTTATCCAACAAATGGAAGAAATCCTTTTTTTATGAGATAATAATTAATAAGTTTTGTGATCAAATCAAAGCTACTTGCGTCTCAGTACCCTGTAAATGTCAGTGACTTTTTTACATTTTGTTTAAAGTTTAATTAATAATAAACCAAATTAATTAAATTCATTGAATTTAACAATTACTTCTAATTCGAATAAACCGTTAGCGTTTTCCTTTATATTCAATAGCAATGTGAATTCTGCTTGTAATAGCAATAAATAAATAGAATAGGTACTACTTTAAATATGAACGTGAGTTATAATCCATAACTCACTAGTGAGTTTAAAATGACATTAATAATGGCAGTCATACCTGTCATGTGTTGGATAAACAAATTAATGTATATTATTTTGAGTTTTTCAACCTCCATATTTTGCATAGGAGACCATTAAGATTTCGCACCAAAGCAATAAATTGCATTTTGATCTGTGTGGCATTGTGGTTAACTGCGAATTAATAGTCATCTTGTAAATTTTTCTATGTAATCTTGTAAATCTGTAATCTATGTAATCTTGTAAATGTCTGAACTGTTGTTATTTTAACTATGAGTATGTGTATTGTCTTTTTCGAAAAATATTTAGATTGTCATGTATATTTGTGCGAATTGAATTGGAAGGAACTGACTCATAGAGATATACATCAGGCTGTTGTTATTTTAAACAGAAATGTGACGAAACTGATGATATCACTTCTTTTCACAAGATAAAAAAAATCTCTTAATCCTCATATCCATTATTAATATTAAACATAGCGAGTGATAAACTGTTTGCGATATTAGAAATTCATAACAAAACATTTTTTCTCTCCCAAAACTACTGGGTGATCAAGAATGACTGTTTGAGTAGGCAACACTTTTTGGAGAATTTTTTACTTGTTCTTTTGACAACACTACAACCGGATATGTTTATTTGACAAAAATTTGACATAACACTCAGCGATAAGATTGTAGGTTATGTGAATAAAAATGACCGCTTAAAAAATGAAACTCGAAATAAAGAAAAATATTTTAATTAAACAGCTAAAGGTAATGCTCAAAATGCCCGCCATTTTGGTCCAGACATAAATTAACTCCCCCTTTTAGGCTCTCGAAGATATTCACCACCATATTGGAAGTACTGTTTGCCACTTCCTGAACTGTTGCCTCTTGCAGCTCTTATCAGTATGCAATATGTTCCTAAAGACATTGTCCTTCAAGAGCCCAAATAACGAAAAATCTGATGGAGCAAGATCTGGTGACCTGCTTGGCCAAATGCCCTGACTAATTACTCTGTCGCCAAAATTCTCTCTTAAATATCCCACAGTAGCACGAGCCTTATGTGCCCTTGCAGAGTCTTGTTGGAAATATCCAATACGCTCTTCGTCTGTTAATTGGTTTATAAAAGGCCTCCAAAGGTGTTGGATATATCTCTCCGAATTGACGGTAAAATTAAAAAATATGGGCCCATACACCCGCGTCCTTGAGACTGCCAACCAAACACCAACTTTAACCGGGTGTAAATGTGTCTCTCTGATAGCGTAAGGATTTTCACCTGACTAAATTCTGTAATTTTGTTTATTCATATAGCCGTTGAGATGAAACCAGGCTTCGTCGGAAAAGAAGGTATTGTCAAGGATATCATTATTATTTAATATGTCATTGAACCAATTGCAAAATAAAACTCTCTGCGGGTGATTAGGAGGGGTTAATGACTGGACGATGGAAATTTTGTAAGGGTGGTACTTTAATTTCTTTTTAAGCATAGTGGAGCAACTTCCATATGATAAACCTGTAAAACCGCGAATTAGAACAACATGGAAAAGTGGAAGTCTTGTGGGTAAGAATGAAAATTGGTTGAATAGGAGGCATAAGGACCAAACCTGTTTGAAGAGAGAGGTTTCTTAAGGATTTGCGAGGACTTCTTTTCATTTGAGTTCTGATATCCTCGACATCTTCCTCGTTTAGAGTAGAAGGTCTACCAGTTGATTTGTGTTTGCTTACGCTCCCTGTGTTTAAATAACGTTCAACTACTCGCATGCAATGTTGCAGAAAGACAGCAAAAGTAACCAAAGTCTCCAGAAACATTTCCTGAAATTGCTGGTATGTCGCTTCGAGAGGGTACTGCCAACCAGTAATTGGGTTATAAATCCAGTTTCGACAGTACGCCATTCCAATGAAAATATCGTGTTGTAACGTGAAAACCATTTTAAATAAATAAGTTTGAAAAGAATACCACAAATTTGAATTTGAAATAGCAAATGGCATCTGTCAGTGACGCTGTCAGTGTCACCAACCGGATGCTACTCCAGTTGTACCATTTAAAAATGAAATTCAGTATTGCCAACTCAAACCGTCATTCTTGATCACGTTGTATAACATTTTGTACAATGTACCTATTATCTAGGATTTATCTTAAAGCTCAAAACAATATAACAATAAAATTGGCGATCATACGTAACGGCATACCTTCCCATGAACATTATTTCTAGTGATGTGAAATGTCAATTACAATTGATTATGTAAGTGTAACTCCAGTTTTCTTGAAAATCTGCACTAATCCTTGACACCGAGACAAAATCTCGTATCGAGATCGAGACGAGACTAAATGAATTGAAAGTCTCGCCGAGACCAGATACGATCTCGTTAACTCGCTGTCTCGTGGATATTTACTATTTTTCCAGTTATACAAGTATTACATCATATTGTAGGGTAGTTATTAACAGCTGTAGTTATAAAGGGCTATCTACTGTTACCAGACAACAACGTCATGTAGAAAATCACTCTTTATAAATCATAGTGTAACGCGAAATGTAAACAGCAGCGCGAAATGTGTTTACTCTTATCGGACCTCGGCGGCTTACCTCAAAGGAACGCCGCTACGCTTAATTGAGTACCGGCAACATTTTATTAAGAAAGAATGATTTATTACCTCCTGGACCTTTCTACATAAAAAAGAAGGTTCGAGTTTATTCAGGAACTATCGCGAATACAATTGAGGTGTATATATAAGCGGACTTGCGGTCGGAGATTAGATTAGACGTGAAGCCGCGAGTGAATAAATAAGGCGAAATTACATTTAAGAGTGATATAAATTAATTCGTTAGGAATTAGTTAAGATAAATTAAGTAGTGTGTAGTGTATAATTAGGATAGTGTAAATAAATTAGAAAATAAACGTTACAATAGTTATACTTAGCAACCAGCGCATTTTTGTCTTGTGAAACCGCATGAAACAAACAGTATGTAAAGGTGAAAACTTAAACTTTTAGGCGATCGCTATCGGCAACATTTCGACATTAAATCCGGGGGATAATCCCATTAATCAAAATGTTTGTATTCAACTATCATCGCGTATTATCGTTTCAATCTGATGCTAATGGCTTTTGAAAATGCCAGATAAACATGTTCCTCGTCTGACAACCACTTTTAATTTACAAGACGATAACGGACGAATTTTCGCATCAGGAATTTACACTTCCCTTTATATGCGCGTGATTTTATTGAATTGCCAATTAAACATTATTCGAGTTTCTGTAATTAATCATAATTTGGACAGTTTTCGAAGTAACTTGTGAAGTTTTTGAATTTTTTAAATAGTTCAAATATTTTGAGATCTCTTGAAAATTGTTGAGGTAATAAGAGGGTGATGTATATTATTTTCTACAAAATACTAGGGAAATATTAATTTATCTGTGGATATTCGATATCAAGTTTTTATTACTTTCGGTCTAGTGTCATTGTCATATGCCTTATGTAAGTAGATGTGTATTTTCGTATTAATGTTCCGGTACTATTTAGTTTTTGGTTTCAAGCAATATATATTACCTGTATATCTTCCTACAAGGAATACACTTTGTTTTCCTTATCGTTTGCAATATATTCTTTTTCTATTAACTCCCTTGAAATTTTCTCAATATCTGCTGAATGTGATTAATATAGAGATGTCTCTGTAGTTGGAATAGTTGTCGAGTATACAGGGAAGGATGGGATCCTTCCCAGGGTTCATAAAGTACTGCTAAAAGTACTGTAACGTTTATTCTAATTTATTTACACACTGTCTTAACACTACTTAACTTATCTAGACTATTTCCTAGCTAATTAATTTACATCACACTCTTAACTACTCTAATTTATACAATTTCACTTGTCCGTTTATCGCACTGTTTACTCACGCGGCTTCTCGTCTAATTTATCTCTCCGACCGCAAGCCCGTGTTTATATGTTTTCAATAATGTATTCGGGAACCTTCTGGTATATTCTTTTTTGCCCTAATACGTTTCCGTAACGTTCGGGAAGGTTTTTATGGCACAATTAAGCGGAGCGGCCTTCTCTCTTTGAACTGCGCCGCTTCCGTGAGATAAGGGACGCCCTGCGTGTCGATGTTTATATTTCGCGTTACAGTACATATAACATTTGTGTTAATAATCACTGAATGTTGAACATTTATGCGTGATTTTTTAGTCATAACTTTTTTATTTTTCCCAAATTTTAATAAAATTGAAACTGTCTGTGTGGGTAACAGGTAACATGTCCCAGAATTACCATTGCCTTGTTCTGGTTATCTTTTAAACAGTTCAATTACAATTCCGGAGTTGATACTATGGCGTGTAAAGTTTTAACGTTTTTCTTACCATACAGATAATGACTCATCCGACGATCTCATTTATTCGAGAATATTAAATGAACTTGTTTCGACCAGCTTAGTGTCTATCATCAGCAACACAACGTGCAAAGAGTTCTGCGTAATCTAATTTCTTTTATTTAAGACAACGTAATCAAGAATGACTGTTTGAGTTGGCAATACTAAATTTCATTTTTAAATGGTACAACTGGAGTAACATCCGGTTGGTGACACTGACAGCGTCACTGACAGATGCCATTTGCTATTTCAAATTCAAATTTCTGGTATTCTTTTCAAAATGGTTTTCACGTTACAACACGATATTTTCATTGGAATGGCGTACTGTCGAAGTGGGATTTATAACCCAATTACTGGTTGACAGTACTGTCTCGAAGCGACATACCAGCAATTTCAGGAAATGTTTCCGAAGACTTTGGTCACTTTGGCTGTCTTTCAGCAACATTGCATGCGAGTAGTTGAACGTTATTTAAACAAAGGGCGTAAGCTAACAAAAATCAACTGGTAGACCTTCTACCCTAAACGAGGAAGTTGTCGAGGATATCAGAACTAGAATGCAAACAAGTCCTCGCAAATCCTTAAGAAAGCTCTCCCTTTAAACAGGTTTGGTCCTTATGCCTCCTATTCAACCAATTTTCATTCTTACCCATAAGACTTCCTCTTTTCCACGTTGTTCTAATTCGCGGTTTTACAGGTTTATCATATGGAAGTTGCTTCATTGTGCTTAAAAAGAAATTAAAGTACCACCCTTACAAAATTTCCATCTTCCAGTCACCTCCTGATCACCTGCAGAGAGTTTTATTTTGTAATTGGTTCACTGACATATTAAATAATAATGATATCCTTGACAATACCTTCTTTTCCGACGAAGCCTGGTTTCATCTCAACGGCTATGTGAATAAATAAAATTACAGAATTTGGTCAGGTGAAAATCCTTATGCTATCAGAGAGACACATTTACACCCGGTTAAAGTTGGTGTTTGGTTGGCAGTCTCAAGGACGCGCGTGTATGGCCCAATATTTTTTAATTTTACGGTCAATTCGGAAAGATATATCCAACACCTTTTGAGGCCTTTTATAAACCAATTAACAGACGAAGAGCGTCAAATTGGATATTTCCAACAAGACTCTGCAAGGGCACATACGGCTCATGCAACTATGGGATATTTAAGAAAGAATTTTGGCGACAGAGTAATTAGTCAGGGCATTTGGCCAAGCAGGTCACCAGATCTCACTCCATTAGATTTTTCGTTGTTTGGGCTCTTGAAGGACAATGTCTTTAGGGACATGTTGCATACTGAAGAAGAGCTGCAAGAGGCAATAGTTCAGGATGTGGCAAACATTACCCCCAATATGCTGGTGAATATCTTCGAGAGCCTAAAAAGGAGAGTTAATTTATGTCTGGACCAAAATGGGGGGCATGTTGAGCATGACCTTTAGCTGTTTAATTTATTATTGCTCTGTATTTCAAATTTCATTTTTTAAGCGTTAATTTTTATTCACATAACCTACAATCTTATCGCTGAGTGTTATGTCAAATTTTTGTCAAATAATCATAGCCGGTTGTAGTGTTGTCAAAAGAACAGGAAAAAAATTCTCTAAAAAGGGTTGTCAACTTAAACAGTCATTCTTGATCACCCAGTATTTTCTAAATTACCTAATATGGAATCGGTGACTAATTTCTGAATGCTCAACATCACCACAGTATAGATTACTTCAAGAAAATCAGTGAATGTTGTGAAGAAAGAACACATTCATAAATTCCTGGATTGTTGGAGCCCAAGACGAGACTATGTTGTATCACCTCTCGTCTCGACTCTACTACTAAGCGTATAGCCCTTTTATCTATTTTAACACTCCTCTCTGCATATATAAATACTTATTGTTTATCTGCTGCGTCCAATTCTCTCGTTGTTTATTAATACCTACCTATATAATATACCTATAATATTACCTATGATTATAATATTTTATAATACCTATAAAAAAATGTTACAAGAAAGCGACAGATGTTATTAGATTCCATGAAGATACTCCCGACTTCAAAATGGAGCGAGGTGTGCGGCAAGGTGATGTTATCTCTCCCAAATTATTCACTAACCTTCTGGAGTTCATGTTTAAGCGTACTAGGATCGACAGCTTTGGTATTAACCTCAACGGCGATAAGCTGAGCCATCTTCGCTTCGCCGATGACCTAGTATTAATTGCTGACAAATTTGATGAAGCAAAAGAGATGTTAAAGGAATTGGAACTAGCATCCAAAGAAGTTGGGCTGAATATCAACATCAGCAAGACCAAGTTCATGACAAATCTCGCCAACACTGAAAATCTAAAAGTAAACGACTCGAATATTGAGCAAGTGTGGTCCTATAATTACCTGGGTCACGAAATTCGATTGGGGAGAGACAATCAAACCTGTGAAATTGGCAGAAGAATTGGTCTCACCTGGGCAGCCTTTGGAAAACTAAGCTACATCTTAAGATCCAATATTCCCATATGTCAAAAGAGAAGGGTATATAATCAGTGTGTTCTGCCAGTGTTAACATATGGAGCCGAAACAATGACACTAACAAAGCAAACGGCAAACAAATAAGAGTGACACAGCGAAGCATGGAAAGAGCTATGTTGGGCCTCTCTCTCTGAAAGATAGAGTTCCGAATGCGGAGGCGAGAAAGAGAACTGGAGTGACAGATGCCATTGAAAAAATATCGAATCTTAAATGGAACTGGGCAGGCCACGTGGCTAGAATGAACGAAGGTAGATGGACAAGAAAAATAACTGAATGGAGACCTAGAGACCATGCACTTCGCAGCACAGGCAGACCACCCACTAGATGGTCCGATGATCTGAAGCGCATTCACACGAACTGGATGAATGCGGCACGGGATAGAGAGAGATGCTTATGTCCAGCAGTGGACGACTATATAGCTGTTTGATGATGATGATATAATATCATTTTTCTATTTATCTAGAATAGATATTTTCTGGCAATTTACAGAAATGAAAGTTTAAGGATTCCAGAAGTCTTTAATTAAAATAGTAGTCTCTCGTTAGCATGGAAACTATGGAACACATTTCCTTCTTCTGATCGAACTCTTCGAGTCTCGGTTCCCTCGACGAGAATTTGACGGCGACCTCTCTATTGACGCACGTCAATATCGAGAGCAAATCTTTGGTCTTGTGGTGTTTCCTCAGTTGGTTCACCAACGCCTGGACGAAGCAGCTTCCGTTCACCGGATCCCTCCAAGCGTAATAACCTGAAGGCAAAATTGATTAGAATTCGTTTTAATGAGAGGCGGTTTTTTGATTTCAGCACTTCGATTCGAGTTTGGTGTACTTGGTAGAGTGGCACCCACGGGGATAAAAGATAAAAGAAAAAAGGAAATAACACGGTACTTGCGCTTCTTAATAATATATGTTCCGTGGTGATGATGTTCAATTGGATTGATATACATTTTATGGTGCCAAAATCATCTTGTGTTTTATGTCTCGCTGAAAAATATCCACTCTTTTACGTATTACTAAATGTGATTGATGCCTATCCGTTAGTTACGGTCCATTTTTAAGTCTAACTAACGGAACTATTGTCGCGGTTCGGCCCCAATTAGCGAAACAAGGTCACCGTCTAAGCCAATTCAGCACTGAGGTGACCCAGACCGAAGGACAATACGTGACTCGCGGACAGGCGGCGGGCACGTTTATCAACAAACGACAAGTATTTATACTGATCAATGAAATCGATCAGGGGATCAGTCTTCTAGCATCCCGTCACGCTGCCCGTCCGAGAATCCGTCCTGCTCGACATGTCGCTGATTGGAGGAGCCTCGCGCTTACTGCCCTTCGTTATACCACAGTAAGCAACCACTTCTTCAACTTTTATATTCTCTTTTCACCCTCTAATTATTATTTTTTGCCCTTTGTCAATGTTCTCTCCCCTATAATATTTAATGTTTGAATAGATATTATCCGTGTTGTCATGTCTTCTTTTCAGTCTCTACCTTGCTACACCCCCAACCAGAGCACTCCGTTTGGGCCCTAGGCCCTCAGGCGTGTGCCACTATTTGAGCGGAGAAAGTGAAATTCTCTCGAGGTTCCGTGCTTAGGTGCGGGTAACTGTTTCTGATTACAGCTAATAGCTTGATTGATACGGCTTAGATCCGGCTGAGATTTTGATACGACAATGGCATTTTAAAATGCCTTTGCTTTAATTTTAACGAAGATACGCTTGCTAGAGAATCTTTTTGAAAAAATTACTATTACTCACCTTCAACTGTTGCGTACATTATGAGGAAGTCTGCCGTCACGGGGATCGTATAAACCGTCGTCTCGTTGTCTGGTGCGTCCGTTCTGTCGTAGCTGAGTTCCACCCCTGGGTCCGTCATGTGACCTCTGCAAGACTAAAACCTCTTAAAATCGTTTAAAATGCACTATTGCATAGTACGTACTTGTATGAAAAAGAATTTCGGTTTTCCCGCCATGCTCGGACAGTGGAGGGGCGAGAAGGCGAACCATAATTTTTTGGCGGGATAGCAGTGATCCCTCGCGTACAGGATTCCCTCTTCACCGTGAGACATCACGACCACGAGGAGGCACTCGTGGTCTGCGTGGTCTTGTCTCGAGACTGAAAATAGACTTTTCTATTGGGGAATGTTTGATTAACTAAATACGAATTCAACGTTTAAAGATTGGACAAGAGGAAGGGTCGTTAGCTCGAAACTTTACTACGTGTTAGTAGGAGTACGAAGCCGGTATGGGAACACGTTTTGAATGTAATCTCAAAATGTAAAGGTACGTATCTTAATTTGAGGTTATGTTTAAAAATTGTTCGCAACCGGCTCATGTTTTCTATTTACGTGCTCATCCTTTTTGTTTTCTTGTCGATATCGATTTATTAAAGTTCTGAATGTTGCATTCTCTCATTTCTTCGCCTGTCTTCTTATTGTTCATGACTTTTTTATTTTTGTGTCTGTTGCGATATATCAAACTTCAATATTTATTATAATAACACATTAAAATATAATGTAATAAATTTACTTTTTATTTTTAATTATCAAAATGTTTACATAACCTCTAATTTACACAGCGAGTCACTTTGACAATTCAAATGAAACGAGTAGGCTGTGGGAGTTGGTGTTGCCAACCTAATTTAATAATCATAGCCTTAGTTATAAATTTAAATGATCTCATTGTATTGTTGAGCATTTCACTTTACGATCAATATTTTTTTGGTGGCATACAAATATCTTAAGCGTTGAATATCAATAGATAACTCACTTTTTAGCCATTGGGCGACATTTAAAAATGCCCATCCTTTGAGTTGTATATATATTAATATACATTGATTGATATTGATATATCATTGATATCTTATACAGGGTGTTAGGGGTTTGACTGCCTTTATTTTAATAGGTGATAGCATTCATCAAAACAAACAAAAAACCTTATATAACAGGGGTTCCAAAATCAACCGTTTTTGAGAAAAATCGAGTTATTTTATCAAGGCATTTCACCACAACTTGGCAACACCGATAAAAAATGATCCGTATACATGTAAACAGCTGTGCTGGGTCAATGTTTCGCGACGCTTGCGATAAATTCGCGGTGTTGCCACACCACGTCATAAGCATTTTATAGAGTTGTATTGATTATAATTGTTTTATTCTTTAAAGAAAAAATTGTTTTGTTAAAAATTAAACATAAATACAATAAAAGAATACATCTTATGAACAGTTCATGTACAAAATTAGGTGAGATCCTTTAATAAAACTGAATTTTTACCCCTTAAAATTAGAAATTTCCTAATTTTTTCTCGAAAACGGTTTGTTTTAGGACCCCTGTTATATAAGGTTTTTTTTGTTTATTTTGGTGAATACTATCGCCTGTTAAAATAAAGGCAGTCAAACCCCTAACACCCTGTATACAATGATATTAGGAGTTTTCAATTTGAGCAATTGCACCTAATCCTATGTCGATACCACTGCATTAACTTACTATCAACCAACCCCCATGCAATATTGATAAAACCTTTTATTCTAATTGTTTACCTCTATATATCCCTGCAGGCAGGTATATACGTTATCCAAAACGTCAGGTAATAATTTGCTTATCAGCCTTTTTTGGGGCCTTTTACAAAAATTGCAAACTTTCTAAGCTGTGGCTGGTAATCAAAAAATAAAGTGTCATTTCAATTCTGTTTTAGCAGCTGCAGATTCATGCTATCGGAATTTTATATACGGTGAGATATAGAGAAAATTGCGATGATCTCCCGAAATACCTATTGCATTTTTGAATTTTTTCGAATATCGAAAATAGAACATTCTGAATTAATGTTGAAGCTTCAGTAACATTTCTGAGCAAAACCCTTGTCCACCATTTTCTTTTTTCCAACTCATTCGCCCACAACATGATTTGTAATAATTATCTGATCATGTCATTTCCACGATTGATCACAGAAAACTCATTCGATCAGCTTTAATATTCGTAGTATTCCTACCTTCGTTTAGGATGTTTAGAATTTGCTGGTACTTCAGATCGTCGTAAATTTTTACATCGAACTTCAGTTCTCTTAGCAATCCGTACAGATCGTCCCTGTCCTTTTCCGTTCCGTATCTCGGTTTGCACTCTTTAGCTTCGAAGTATTTGTGGTTGAAAATGATCGCCGTTCCTCGTTTGTTGTGCTTTCCGTAGACTTCCGCGTCTGGAGCGGGACCCTTCAGGGCTACCGAGGGACTGCTTCGCCCGCTTCTGGAAGTGGAAATACCGAAAAGCGATGATTTTGACTTGAGAAATTTGTCGTTTAATGAAGGGGAAATCCTGCATGGACAGCAGATGAGGCACAAGGTACTGGGTGATCAAGATTGACTGTTTAAGTTGGCAATCCTAACAATCAGCGATCAGATTGTAGGTTAGAGTCAGGCGGTCACTGTCGTCGTGGGTTCGAATCCCACGTAATCCATGGATGTTGTGATTGTTGCGGGAAGTGTGTAAAATGTATCCAAAATCCCGTTCCTATTCACGCCGGTAACCGGGCCGGATAGGATCGGATATCCTGTAGGAGGGCGGGACTAGGATACACACACCCTGAGTCGGTAGAGCACGGAGTGGATCAACTGGGGTGAGAGCCTTAAGGGGTACCAACCGTGCTCGAGGACCGTGGTTCGGAGCCCACGTTAAACTGTAGGTCCCGTCCAGATTAGCCTTGCAGCAAAAAGGAGACGTTAACTACTCTCACTCACACACACAGATTGTAGGTTATGTGAATAAAAATTAAGGCTTAAAAAATGAAATTCGAAACACAGAACAATAATTTAATTAAAAGCTAAAGGTAATGCTCAAAATGCCCCCCATTTTGGTCCATAAATTAACTCTCCTTTTTAGGCTCTCGAAAATATTCACCAGCATATTGGGGGTAATGTTTGCCACTTCCTGAACTATTGCCTCTTGCAGCTCTTCTTCAGTATGCAATATGTTCCTAAAGACATTGTCCTTCAAGAGCCCAAATAACGAAAAATCTAATGGAGTGAGATCTGGTGACCTGCTTGGCCAAATGCCCTGACTAATTACTCTGTCGCCAAAATTCTCTCTTAAATATCCCATAGTAGCACGAGCCGTATGTGCCCTTGCAGAGTCTTGTTGGAAATATCCAATTGGACGCTCTTCGTCTGTTAATTGGTTTATAAAAGGCCTCAAAAGGTGTTGGATATATCTCTCCGAATTGACGGTAAAATTAAAAACTATCGGCCCATACACCCGCGTCCTTGAGACTGCCAACCAAACACCAACTTTAACCGGGTGCAAATGTGTCTCTCTGATAGCGTAAGGATTTTCACCTGACCAAATTCTGTAATTTTGTTTATTCGCATAGCCGTTGAGATGAAACCAGGCTTCGTCGGAAAAGAAGGTATTGTCAAGGATATTATTATTTAATATGTCATTGAACCAATTGCAAAATAAAACTCTCTGCGGGTGATCAGGAGGGGTTAATGACTGGACGATGGAAATTTTGTAAGGGTGGTACTTTAATTTCTTTTTAGGCACAGTGGAGCAACTTCCATACGATAAACCTGTAAAACCGTGGAATTAGAACAACATGGAAAAGTGGATGTCTTATGGGTAAGAATGAAAATTGGTTGAATAGGAGGCATAAGGACCAAACCTGTTTGAAGGGAGAGCTTTCTTAAGGATTTGCAAGGACTTCTTTGCGTTTGAGTTCTGATATCCTCGACAACTTCCTCGTTTAGAGTAGAATGTCTACCAGTTGATGTTTGTTTGCTTACGCTCCCTGCGTTTAAATAACGTTCAACTACTCGCATGCAACGTTGCTGAAAGACAGCAAAAGTGGCCAAAGTCTCTGGAAACATTTCCTGAAATTGCTGGTATGTCGCTTCGAGAGAGTACTGCCAACCAGTAATTGTGTTATAAGTCCCGCTTCGAAAGTACGCCTTTCCAACGAAAATTTCATGTTGTAACGTGAAAATACCAGAAATGTGAATTTGAAATAGCAAATGGCATCTGTCAGTGACGCTGTCAGTGTCACCAACCGGATATTACTCCAGTTGTACCATTTAAAAGTGAAATTCAGTATTGCCAACTTAAACAGTCATTCTTGATCACGTCGTATTACAGTCTTTACAAAGTCACTTGAGACACGATGTGGAATGCCGATGTACCGAGCGCGCCCAATATGTACTTTTTTTACCGACCCTCGTATATTTGTATTGATAAGAATTGCATATTTACGTCGAGTATTTACAGTTGTAAAAAGATAGCGAGACCTTGTTATGCACCTGCAGGTACGGCATCTTTCACAAGGCGTAAAGTGGCTATTGACGGTATTTTTTTGGGTGTCCCAAGTAAGAATGGAAAGGGAATAATTGGATCATTTATCAATCTGATAGCGTGGGTCTGATCACTTCGTTGCGGTTACCCGAATTAAATCGTTCGAAGAAGGTTATGTTTTTGTTATCAGATCAATTTTGAAAGGTCAAAATAATTATTTTCCAGAAATGAAATTACACGGGAAATCCACCCTGTCTTTTTCAGTAATATCCTGTCGGTTGACATCGTTTTTCTGTTTGTTTTCGGCTTTATGCAACATTCTGTATCTTATCTATAAGTGGCATTAAGGCGCAGACGGCAGGTGGTTTAAATGTATTGGGATTTTTAAAGGGAGGAACACTTGACTCACCTGAATTTACTCCAGTCGGTTTCGGAGTCGGTAGAGTTGTCCATTTCCACTACACCTCCTGATATTTTATAGTTAATGAAAGCATTTTCAATTTCTACCTGTGATTCATTCGATACGATCAGTTTATCTGGAGTGCCGGCGATAATATTATCTACTCGTTATTATTTTCAATAAAGGAGGATGGTGGTCGAGTGAAATCCGATTGTCCATAAAAACATGTATTTCAGTATGTCGTACATTAAATCTAACATTTGAAAAAATAACATACAATATTCAGTTTTGAGTCAATGAAGTTACAATGTTTCAACAATAAATATATAATATATAATATATATTCTTCTATGTATATCGTTTTAAAAAGAATCATTTTATACAGGGTGTTAGGGGTTTGACTGCCTTTATTTTAACAGGCGATAGTATTCACGAAAATAAACAAAAAACCTTATATAACAGGGGTCCTAAAACCAACCCTTTTCGAGAAAAAAGTTAGCAAACTTCTAATTTTAAGGTGTAATAATTCAGTTTTATTAAAGAATCTCTCATAATTTTGTACATGAAATGACCATAAGATGTATTCGTTTAATGTATGTATGTTTAATTTTGAACAAAACAAAAAATTACTTAAAATTTCTAATCAATACCACTCGATAAAATGGCTATGACGTGGTGTGGCAACACCGCGAATTTATCGCACGTGTCGCGAAACATTGACTCCGTACTGCTGTTTACATGTATACGGATTATTTCTTGTCGGTGTTGCCACGTTGTGGTGAAATGCCTGGATAAAATAACTCGACTTTTCTCGAAAACGGTTGGTTTTAGGACCCCCGTTATATAAGGTTGTTTTGTTTGTTCTGGTGAATACTATCACCTGTTAAAATAAAGGCAGTCAAACCCCTAACACCCCATATTTTCACAACGCCTATTTTAACAGTGTAACCGAAACATATGTAAAACGTGATGTTCAAGGTGTTTCGCGAAACTCAAACGCGCAAAAATGTAAGAAGCATCTTCACGCATGTTCATAACAGTGTATGTACCTACTACGTACTCCAAACTTCGGTACGGGTAATTTCTGCCCTCCAGGAACAATTCATTTCTATGCTGTATTGTCAGTTATGCCTTTTAAGTTATCCTTCCGTTTTTCGTACAATCCAAATATATCACATCACACGTATGCTACACCTTAATCTATGAAATTTTAAAATAATGATATGTGTCCACTACGAAATATTTGATTTTGTTTTAACGACGAGGAAGCGGATAACGCAATGATCTACCTTAGGTAACTACATTATTTTATAAATGAAAACATCCGATATAGACACGTAACGTTAACATTTATCAATTTAACGTAAAATACTGAGCTATTGGTAGCTGCCTAAAAATTCACATGGAGAAGAATCAGCGAAATGGTTCTTCTGAAATATCCACCTTAACTGTTTTACATGTAATCTTTATGTACTTTCAATTTACTACATTAAGTTATATTTCCAATTAAAGTGTGTGCTCATATTTTCCCCACATATGGAAATCCTACTTTAACGGTAATAATAATTAACATTCTCTCCGATACTAGAATCATCAATGGGTCTTTGTCATTTTGAGTTACCCTATAAAGCAGTTTCAATTGGAGATATTCACTTTCACAATGGAAAATTTCCCATTTTCACTTTTGACGATCACCTCGTTACTTTGATCATGTGAATTTTCGAACGACCGCTGGAAACTCGTCCCACATCTCAGGGTAATTATGAAATTAACTATACATCTAACAGTTGCTTAATTGAAGTACGTCTAGAATGGTTTAAATTTTTTTCGATCAATTTTCGGTTTTTGTGTATGGGCGTAAACGCAGGGAAATCTGCGGGTTTATTGTAGGATTATCGAAATAAGCAATTGCTGTTAAAATGAATTTGTTAAAAAAATTAAAATTGATACGTTCAATTGATTTTTGTTTTTGTGAGTTTTCTTAGTGAAAGCGGCGGTGCTTTGTTACAAGGAAGACGTAGTAAATAAAGTGTCAGATCAGTAAATCGTTAGAAACTAACGCCCCCCAACAACGAAGACAAAGTTCATGGCACCATTTTTCTAAGTTTTCCATTTGATGACGACATATATTGCACCTATACCCCAAAATTCCAATCGACTCGACTTTTATACTTGAGTATCCTTTATCCTTAAGTATCCGATTATCCTTAATCGACTTCCCCTTATCCTTAAGTATATACTAATAAGTAATGGATAATAAACCCTGTAGCGAATTACTCGTAAATCAACCAAGACGAAGCTTTGCGTAGATCCTCAGAAAGATATAGGTATATGTATATATATATTTTTTTTTGAAGTATCCCACCGAGTTGTTGAGTAGAAAATTTGGACCATGTTCGCGCAGTCTCTTCTTTTAGTTCTTCGCGGTCAGAATTGTCACGAATTCTGTAACAGAAAGATGATTATAGGGGAAAGTCGGTGGTACGCTCTGGTCTCGCCTTCGTAGTTGACCTGGCCGTCCCCGTCGATGTCGGCCTCCTTGATCATGTCCTCGACCTCCTCCTCGGAGAGCCTCTCGCCGAAGTTAGTCATCACGTGACGCAGCTCGTTCGATGATATTAGGCCATCGTTGTTTTTGTCGAATACCCTGAGAAATTGAAATTGAGAAAAATACAAGTCTGCGTCGGGCCAGACGGTGGAAGTGAAACTTCTTTAGCCATATGCACACATGCACAGACAGACAGGATATATAAATGGAATATAAGACAATTTTTTTTGCTACCGCAACGCTTGCACCGACCCGTTCGAGTCCGCGGACACTTTCGGCTCAGGTGATCTCCCACCTGCTGGCATTTGTACCATTAAATGCTTTCGACTCGGGGAAGTGCTACAGACGCCATAAGCACTCGCTCGTTGCTCTGCCGGCAATCCAGCAATAATGCAGGAGACAGCATTTTGCTGGTAACGCCGACTCTCCCGCATAACGCCAGCTTCGCATGGTAGTAGGTGGTCATTGTCTCGCTGGCCAACTTTTCCCATCTCATCATCCCGTGGAAATCTCGCTGCCTAGGGAACGCCGCCCCTGACATGGCTCGCCACTTTGCCCATGGTCGATCAATCTTGGAGAGCCATCACTCCACACTACTCTCTGGGCTGCTGACACTTCTCCGGACGTTGCTGTCTGCCCAGACACGTCCAGAGCAACAATGGTCGCTTGTTGCCTCGCCGCTTCCATCATCTATTGCTGGAGTCCTCCTACGATCGCCTTCACGATGGTCTCCACAGATGTTGTCTCAATGTTCTCATCTGACGTGAGGCACGACGCCTCCTCACTTTCCTCCATGTCGATGTCACGCAATTCAACAATACAGCTCACCGTTTGGTCGCCGTTCGATGTTATTGTTTCTCGCCGTTTGAGGTTAGGTTGGCTGTCAGCTGGCCGAAATTCTCGACGCTCTCCGGTGTTGTCACGTTGACCTCTTTGTCCTCGGATTTCTTATCACGCGTGATGCGGTTTTTCGGCAAACACCCCATCCCAAAGTGTATAACGTGCGCAAAGAAGTTTCACTTCAAAAACTCCTCATCCTGATCTCGATCTCGATTCTCTCTCGATCTTCTCACCTGAAAGCCTCCCTGAGCTCCTCCTCGCTGTCGGAGGTCTTCAGTTTCTTCGACATCATCTGCAGGAACTCGTTGAATTCGATCGTGCCGTTCCCGTTCTGGTCCCACTCGTTCACCAGGTCCCTCAGCTCGGTGTCGGTCGGTCTTTGGCCGAGAGAGCGCAACACCACGCCCAGCTCGTTCACGGTGATCGTGCCGTCCTCGTCTTTGTCGAACAGCATGAAAGCCTCCTTGAACTCCGCGACCTGGTCCTCGGAGAGGCCGTGCTCGATCTGTAGAGGAGAATCCCATCGGTTATCGGTTTGCGAATATAGTCGCTCCAGATTTAATTTAAGTTGCAAGGTATAGCCGTCCAAACTTTATTTGCAATTTATGACCCTACCCTTAGCCACAGGGTGTGTCAATTAAAAGGTAGTAAACCAGTAACAGGTAGTAACAGGGGTAGACCATCAACAAAATGGAGTGATGATATAAAGAGGATTGGAGGACACTGGATGAGAACAGCTCAAGAGAGAACCCCGTGGAGCAGTTTAATGGAGGCCTATGTCCAGCAGTCGACTCAACACCAGGCTGTATGATGATGATGCTGATGATGATGATGATGAAACTACCGATTACGGAAATTGCAAATAAAGTTTGGACGGCTATACAAGACAAACTGTCAGGAACGGACGAGCTTGTCGGGTAAACGTTCAAAATTTTAACGAAATTGAGTGTGGCACGCAAGTGACAACAATGTGAGCAACACTTGTTCTTGTTTGAGTTTGATACAACTAACTGTTCTGGAGCTAATTTCAATTTCTTACTGCAATCTCAGCAGCAAGCGCCTCACCGAGAACATAACAACACAAGAGAACCCTCCCATACTGACCAGATTGATGGTGACCATGAGGTCGTACTGCTGGTGCTTGCCCTTCTTGCTCTTCTTGTTGCTCCTCGGCGCCGCGGCGGCGGCGGCAGCCTTCGCCGGCGCCTGCTTGATGGGTTGTCCCTTCTGGGCGACGGCCGGTTTCTGGCCAGGTTTGCAGGGCGTCTTCGGGCCGGCGTTCTTCGGCCCGTGCGTCGGCGTCCTCTGGCCCGCCTGGAGTTTCTGGTTGACGTGGACGCTCCCGTCGGCCGGCTTGTTCCGCGCCTGGAACAAGAGGGATCGGATCATCTCGAGGTTCCGCCGCCGTCGGGAACCGGTCGGGTTGCGGTCGTCGGGTAGTTTTGAAAAGGTGGAATTCTCGGAGTTGCACGAATTTGATTTGTGTTCATCTGAATCGCAATTGAAGGGTAGTGCCGTTGAGAAGCTTTGGAAAATTAAACTTTACTCTACTTCTACATCTACTATAGTGGAAAAATGCTAAATGTTACATTTCCAGAACCCGCCTTGCTATACTACTAACGAAATTATTCCATACTTCCCTATCTTGAGCACATAACCTATTATCACAAAAATAAAAAGACAATCAGAAGGGTAACAGAGAGAGAGGTTCGATTCACTCATCATCATCATTATCTCCATCATCATGTCATCGTCGCTTAATTTTTACCGTATATTATATAGTAAACGCTGTCATAACCTTCTGCTCCTTCTTTATTCTTGTGCTATTACTTACGTAACGTACCTCCAACTAAGTAAATTACGAGGTGGAAGCCGATGGTATAATCTAATATTTTCTACGTTTGATATATATTTTAGGATTGACATGTTCCGGTATCAATCTCCAAATTTGGGATTTGTTATTTATGTAGGAAAGTGAAGTCAGGTATTCCTAAAATTCTTCTTTATGCAACTATCACAGGGACGATAAGGTTTCCTGAGCAACGACGCTTCCGTTCATAACAAAGTTTGGTGGAACATCATTTATCTGAAAAAAACCTCCGACGTTCCTTACGGAACTCTCCTACGGTAAAGCTGCCAACAATACAATTATAACAAAACATTCTCGAATTCCGTCTTTTCAAAACTACTTTTATCCGACGTTTTGCCGGAGTTTTACAACTGAACTTTCCGCAGGGGGCAACTTTCTCCGCTTGGGACGTAAGCACAAGTTTATCGGTTTCGACTCGCACTTAGATCCAGAACTTCTATTCTACTTCTGCAAGATGCAATGAACGATTGGAAACAAGCAGAAAATCTAAAAACTATGGTCTATAGTGTCGCATACATTACATCTACTTTAAATCTAAAATTCTCGTAAAAATCGTCGAAACTTCATTGATAAGGTTAACAAGCAGGTCGAATTCTCCTCTTCCGCTGTAGACTGTTAACTGAAACTATCTTGTCGGGCGTCATTTATCCAGGTCGCCTAAAGCAAGCCATGCTACCTCTACTATATATCAAGGGATCGACCTTCTAATAAAAATAAATAAACAAAACTATCGGATCGCAAAAATTCTAGTTTTTCTTCTAAATTCTCGATAATGTTTTACCTGACTTAGACTTCTATAGCTACTTGCGCTTCCACTGCGCGCCTGCAAACAAACAACAAGTCAAAGGAGAAATATCTGGCGGAAAGAGACACAAGTGCGATGATGAAAGGAATGATGATGTGAAATCTTATGAGGGAATTGATGCTAAGTGGAGAATGAGAGGCAGATGAGGTTTGAAAAGATAGGTGGATTGAAGTGGTGATTTGTTTCAACTGTCGAGACCTAAATCAGTCATAATTGTCTTAAAAGTAGATTGTTTTAAGATGCCAATTCGGTATATGTTCGCTTCTGCAAACTCAACCCTCGTAAGGATGTCTGTCTTTGCAGTACTGGCACAAGGTGATTACGCTATGGGCAAAACGTGAATTTCTCTACGTTAAACATCGAGGGGAATTTCGTATCCTCACACATTCGTTATTAAAGTCGAATTACGAATTACATAAAACAATCTGATGATCTATCGATCGAACAAGCTGCCTCTTCATGATGCTGAGAGAATGGTCCATTTGTCCTGCCGTGATGTACACCTACTCCCACTCCAGAGCTATACCACTAATTTATTTACCCTATTTTAACGTATGTAAAGTTGGCGAACCACCCTCCTCAGGCCGGCAAAACAAAATAGTCGAGATTTTGTGTTTTTTTTGTAGCGAATTTTGTAGATTTTAACTAGCCGGTGCTACAAAAGGTGGGCTAAGTTAGCGGCCACCGCTATAACTTATACACGAAGTGTAATAGGATGCCCTGATTTGCGCAGTAATTTGTGTCTTTAGAAGTACTTGAAAGTCCGGTGGTCAAAAAATTTTTTGGACACATTTGGCCAATTTTGGCCAAAAATGACGAGATGTTCAATCATCACTGGCGGTTCAATTTTATGATATATTAGCAATCTTGAGAATCATTTGGCACTGGAAAACCTTCTGTTAATTGGCTGAAAAATCAGGCAAAAATGGCCAGAAATGTCCAAATATTCGGAAATGACTTATTTCAGCCAAAACATGGGAAATCCTGTATATACGTCGACAGACGAACACGTGGTACACAGAGTTTAGAAATGCTAGCAGGGGGTCAATAAAAAATGTCTAGAAATGGCCAAAAATTTTAAAATTACTCATTTCGGTCAAAACGTGCTAAATCCTGTATATACTTCGACAGTTCGAAAATGTGGGCACCGGTATTTTCAGACACACTATCGGAGGATCCAGTGGATCCTTTTGGACACTGGAATTCACCTGAGACTGCGGGTCTGTGGAGCTACAAATTCTAAAATGACTTATTTCGGCCAAATGCTGCTAAATCCTGTATATATTTCTACAGTTCGAAAATGTGGTACCCGGAATTTTCAGGCACACTATCGGAGGATCCAATGGATCCTTCTAGCCACGGGAATTCACCTGAGACTGCGGGCCTGTAGAGATACAAATTCTAAAATGCCTTATTTCGGCCAAAACGTGCTAAATCCTGTATATACTTCGACAGTTCGAACATACGGGCCCCGGAATTTTCAGACACACTGTCGAAGGATCCAGTAGATCATTCTAGCCACTGGAATTCACCTGAGACTGCGGGCCTGTGGAGCTACCAATTCTAAAATGACTTATTTCGGCCAAAACGTGCTAAATCCTGTATATACTTCTACAGTTCGAAAATGTGGGCCCCGGAATTTTCAGACACACTATCGGAGGATCCAATGGATCCTTCTAGACACTGGAATTCACCTGAGACTACGGGCCTGTGGAGCTACCAATTCTAAAATGACTTATTTCGGCCAAAACGTGCTAAATCCTGTATATACTTCTACAGTTCGAAAATGGGGGCCCCGAAATTTTCAGACACACTATCAGAGGATCCAATGGATCCTTCTAGAAACTGGAATTCACCCGACACTGCGGGCCTGTGGAGCTACAAATTCTAAAATGACTTATTTCGGCCAAAACGTGCTAAATCCTGTATATACTTCTACAGTTCGAAAATGTGGGCCCCGGAATTTTTAGACACACTATCGGAGTATCCAATGGATCCTCCTAGCCACTGGAATTCACCTGAAACTGCGCACCTGTAGAGATACAAATTCTAAAATGCCTTATTTCGGCCAAAACGTGCTAAATCCTGTATATACTTCTACAGTTCGAAAACCTGGGCCCCGGAATTTTCAGGCACACTATCAGAGGTTCCAATGGATCCTTCTAGAAACTGGAATTCACCTGACACTGCGGGCCTGTGGAGCTAGTAATTCTAAAATGACTTATTTCGGCCAAAACGTGCTAAATCCTGTATATACTTCTACAGTTCGAAAATGGGGGCCCCGAAATTTTCAGACACACTATCAGAGGATCCAATGGATCCTTCTAGAAACTGGAATTCACCCGACACTGCGGGCCTGTGGAGCTACAAATTCTAAAATGCCTTATTTCGGCCAAAACGTGCTAAATCCTGTATATACTTCTACAGTTCGAAAACCTGGGCCCCGGAATTTTCAGACACACTATCGGAGGATCTAATGGATCCTTCTGGACACTGGAATTCACCTGAGAATGCGGGCCTGTGGAGCTACAAATTCTAAAATGACTTATTTCGGCCAAAACGAGCTAAATCCTGTATATACTTCTACAGTTCGAAAATCTGGGCTCCGGAATTTTCAGACACACTATCAGAGGTTCCAATGGATCCTTCTAGAAACTGGAAGTCACCTGACACTGCGGGCCTGTGGAGCTAGTAATTCTAAAATGACTTATTTCGGCCAAAACGTGCTAAATCCTGTATATACTTCTACAGTTCGAAAATCTGGGCTCCTGAATTTTCAGACACACTATCGGAGGATCCAATGGATCCTTATAGATACTGGAATTCACCTGAGACTGCGGGTCTGTAGAGCTACAAATTCTAAAATGACTTATTTCGGCCAAAATGCGCTAAATCCTGTATATACTTCTACAGTTCGAAAATCTGGGCCCCAGAATTTTCAGACACACTATCGGAGGATCCAATGGATCCTTCTAGCTACTAAAATTCACCTAAGACTGCGCGTCTGTGGAGCTACACATTCTAAAATGCCTTATTTCGGCCAAAACGTGCTAAATCCTGTATATACTTCTACAGTTCGAAAACCTGGGCCCCGTAATTTTTAGACACACTATCGGAGGATCTAATGGATCCTTCTGGACACTGGAATTCACCTGAGACTGCGGGCCTGTGGGGAAACAAATTCTAAAATGACTTATTTCGGCCAAAACGAGCTAAATCCTGTATATACTTCTACAGTTCGAAAATATGGGCTCCGGAATTTTCAGACACACTATCGGAGGATCCAATGGATCCTTCTGGACACTGGAATTCACCTGACACTGCGTGCCTGTGGAGGTACAAATTCTAAAATGACTTATTTCGGCCAAAACGTGCTAAATCCTGCATATACTTCTACAGTTCGAAAATGTGGGCCCCGCAATTTTTAGACACACTATCGGAGGATCCAATGGATCCTTCTGGACACTGGAATTCACCTGACACTGCGGGCCTGTGGAGCTACAAATTCTAAAATAACTTATTTCGGCCAAAACATGCTAAATCCTGTATATACTTCTACAGTTCGAAAATGTGGGCACCGGAATTTTCAGATACACTATCGGAGGATCCAATGGACCCTTCTAGCTACTAGAATTCACCTGAGACTGCGCGCCTGTGGAGCTACACTTTCTAAAATGACTCATTTCGGCCAAAACGTGCTAAATCCTGTATATACTTCTACAGTTCGAAAATGTGGGCCCCGGAAATTTTAAACACACTATCGGAGGAACTAATGGATCCTTCTAGACACTGGAATTTACCGGAGACTGCGCGCCTGTGGGGCTACAAATTCTAAAATGACTTATTTCGGCCAAAACGTGCTAAATCCTGTATATACTTCTACAGTTCGAAAATCTGGGCCCCAGAATTTTCAGATACACTATCGGAGGATCCAATGGATCCTTCTAGATACTGGAATTCACCTGAGACTGCGGGCCTGTAGAGATACAAATTCTAAAATAAATTATTTCGGCTAAAACGTGCTAAATACTGCATATACTCCTACAGTTCGAAAATCTGGGCCCCGGAATTTTCAGACACACTATCGGAGGATCCAATGGATCCTTATAGCTACTAAAATTCACCTGAGACTGCGCGCCTGTGGAGCTACACATTCTAAAATGCCTTATTTTGGCCAAAACTTGCTAAATCCTGTATATACTTCGACAGTTCGAAAATGTGGGCCCCAAAATTTTCAGACACACTGTCGGAGAATCCAATGGATCCTTCTAGCCACTGGAATTCACCTGACACTGCGTGCCTGTGGAGGTACAAATTCTAAAATGACTTATTTCGGCCAAAACGTGCTAAATCCTGCATATACTTCTACAGTTCGAAAATGTGGGCCACGCAATTTTTAGACACACTATCGGAGGATCCAAGGGATCCTTCTAGCCACTGGAATTCACCTGAGACTGTGGGCCTGTGGTAATACAAATTCTAAAATGACTTATTTCGGCCAAGACGAGCTTAATCCTGTATATATTTCTACAGTTCGAAAATGTGGGCCCCGGAATTTTCAGACACACTATCGGAGGATCCAATGGATCCTTCTAGCTACTAAAATTCACCTGAGACTGCGCGCCTGTGGAGCTACACATTCTAAAATGCCTTATTTTGGCCAAAACGTGCTAAATCCTGTATATACTTCGACAGTTCGAAAATGTGGGCCCCAAAATTTTCAGACACACTGTCGGAGAATCCAATGGATCCTTCTAGCCACTGGAATTCACCTGACACTGCGTGCCTGTGGAGGTACAAATTCTAAAATGACTTATTTCGGCCAAAACGTGCTAAATCCTGCATATACTTCTACAGTTCGAAAATGTGGGCCCCGCAATTTTTAGACACACTATCGGAGGATCCAAGGGATCCTTCAAGCCACTGGAATTCACCTGAGTCTGTGGGCCTGTGGTAATACAAATTCTAAAATGACTTATTTCGGCCAAGACGAGCTTAATCCTGTATATATTTCTACAGTTCGAAAATGTGGGCCCCGGAATTTTCAGACACACTATCGGAGGATCCAATGGATCCTTCTAGCTACTAAAATTCACCTGAGACTGCGCGCCTGTGGAGCTACACATTCTAAAATGCCTTATTTTGGCCAAAACGTGCTAAATCCTGTATATACTTCGACAGTTCGAAAATGTGGGCCCCGGAATTTTCAGACACACTATCGGAGGATCCAATGGTTCCTTCTAGCTACTAAAATTCACCTGAGACTGCGCGCCTGTGGAGCTACACATTCTAAAATGCCTTATTTTGGCCAAAACGTGCTAAATCCTGTATATACTTCGACAGTTCGAAAATGTGGGCCCCAAAATTTTCAGACACACTGTCGGAGAATCCAATGGATCCTTCTAGCCACTGGAATTCACCTGACACTGCGTGCCTGTGGAGGTACAAATTCTAAAATGACTTATTTCGGCCAAAACGTGCTAAATCCTGCATATACTTCTACAGTTCGAAAATGTGGGCCCCGCAATTTTTAGACACACTATCGGAGGATCCAAGGGATCCTTCAAGCCACTGGAATTCACCTGAGTCTGTGGGCCTGTGGTAATACAAATTCTAAAATGACTTATTTCGGCCAAGACGAGCTTAATCCTGTATATATTTCTACAGTTCGAAAATGTGGGCCCCGGAATTTTCAGACACACTATCGGAGGATCCAATGGATCCTTCTAGCTACTAAAATTCACCTGAGACTGCGCGCCTGTGGAGCTACACATTCTAAAATGCCTTATTTTGGCCAAAACGTGCTAAATCCTGTATATACTTCGACAGTTCGAAAATGTGGGCCCCGGAATTTTCAGACACACTATCGGAGGATCCAATGGTTCCTTCTAGCTACTAAAATTCACCTGAGACTGCGCGCCTGTGGAGCTACACAATCTAAAATGCCTTATTTTGTCCAAAACGTGCTAAATCCTGTATATACTTCGACAGTTCGAAAATGTGGGCCCCGGAATTTTCAGACACACTATCGGAGGATCCAATGGTTCCTTCTAGCTACTAAAATTCACCTGAGACTGCGCGCCTGTGGAGCTACACATTCTAAAATGCCTTATTTTGGCCAAAACGTGCTAAATCCTGTATATACTTCGACAGTTCGAAAATGTGGGCCCCAAAATTTTCAGACACACTGTCGGAGAATCCAATGGATCCTTCTAGCCACTGGAATTCACCTGACACTGCGTGCCTGTGGAGCTACAAATTCTAAAATGACTTATTTCGGCCAAAACGTGCTAAATCCTGCATATACTTCTACAGTTCGAAAATGTGGGCCCCGCAATTTTTAGACACACTATCGGAGGATCCAATGGATCCTTCTGGACACTGGAATTCACCTGACACTGCGGGCCTGTGGAGCTACAAATTCTAAAATAACTTATTTCGGCCAAAACGTGCTAAATCCTGTATATATTTCTACAGTTCGAAAATGTTGGCCCCGACATTCTGCGTTCCATTTCATGGATTTCAAGACAGCGTTTCTGAAATTCCCAGGTTCCACATTTCTGAACTATCGAAATATATACAGAATTTAGCACGTTTTGGCCGAAATAGGTCATCACAGAATTTGTAGCTCCACAGGCCCGCAGTCTCAGGCGAATTTCAGTAACTAGAAGGATCCATTGGATCCTCCGATAGTGTGTCTGAAAATTCCGGGGCCCAGATTTTCGGACTGTAGAAGTATATACAGGATTTACCACGTTTTGGCCGAAATAAGTCATTTTAGAATTATTGGCCATTTCTAGACATTTTTGATTGACCCCCTGCTAGCGTTTCTGAACTCTCTGTGTGCCATGTGTGGGACCTGTCGACATATATACAGGATTTCCCATGTTTTGGATGAAATAAGTCATTTCCGAATATTTCGCAATTTCTGGCCATTTTTGCCAGATTTTTCAGCCAATTAGCAGAAGGTTTTCCAATGCCAAATGATTCTCAAGATTGCTAATATATCATGAAATTGAACCGCGAGTGATTGAACATCTCGTCATTTTTGGCCAAAATTGGCCAAATGTGTCCAAAAAATGTTTTGACTCTGGGACTTTCAAGTACTTCTAAAGACACAAATTACTGCGCAAACCAGAGCATCCTATTACATTCCGTGTAAGAGTTATAGCGGTGGCCGCTAACTCCGGCTGATCAAAAGCTACAAAATTCGTTTTCTCGCTGCAAAAAACACAAAATCTCCACTATTTTGTTTTTCCGGCATGAGGAGGGTGGTCCGCCAACTTTACATACATCCTATTTTATATTTTACCTTTAACTTTGTTTTCTGTCTGTTTTTCTTGTTTTATGTGTTTATGTGATCAATTTCTTACTCTTCCCTTAATCTTATTAGCGTTGGATTACTCACCACTCCCCTGTAGATCGTTTTTTTTTAGGTCCAATGAATATCGTTAATTTGTTTAAATATCACAGCTATTAGCGCCAAGCCGAGCATCCCTCAGGACTCCCGAAGCGTGACAATAGTGATTCTGATCATGTCTTACTTATTTCAAAAATGCATTGCATCAATTCAGTTGTATGAGGCTGTTTATGACGATGATTAAATTTTAATGTAAATTTTAAAGGTTCTCCCCTGGGTATTTTGGCGGGAAACAGACGGAAAGATGGTCACGTACAAAACCTAATTACGCCTCGAAACGCTCGGGTGGCGTGGTTAACTCGCTAATGGTGTTAATGAATTATTTTCAGGATGCTATCTCGGAGTCGTAAATAAAAAATTAGGTTCCATTACGAGCGCACTGCGTAAACATATCCTTATAGTCCAGGAGCACTACAGTTTGAGATGGCTGTGTCTTTACATAACTTAGATATTCTCAGAATTGGTCGATAGTGATCTATATAATCATATTATAAGTATGCGCTAGCTTAAAAAGGTGTGCTATTAGCAAGAAAAATCGAGAAGTGCAAAAATGCACTAAAATAACGCATTTTGTATCACTATTTTCAATATAACTCTGTATATATGCAACAATTGTAAGAGAATTTTTTGAAAAAGGTATTTGTAGTCTCAGCCGGGATCCCGGCTGAGACTACAAATACCTTTTTCAAAAAATTCTCTTACAATTGTTTCATATTTCACTGATTAACTCGAGAACCTATTCCATCTCTGTATATATGCAGTTTAGTGAAAAAATGATCTCTTGTGAATTTGTTCGTTATGAAATTTCCTATAACATAGAATTAGTTTAAAGCTCGAATTTGTTATATTGTCGCTACTAGATAGCAATAAAGCGGGAAAAATGTGATGAAAATCGAGGTAATTTTGAGGCGTTCAATAAACAGGTAATAAATTGCACATTTAGAGTGTAAATAGAGTACTTTAAAGTATTACAAAATGAAATCCGAAAACTCGATCCAAATCTGCTTGTTAGTTTTTGCACTGTACATTTGTTAACTAATTGGAGCAAAAAAAATAATCGTCGTTTGTTTGTGTCGCTGCTGGGATCGAAATTAGGCATTTTCATTGCCGCTGATTTTTTTACATATTCTTGGGCCCGTTAGCTATCATATAGAATCGATACAAGATCCATTTTCTATTTTTTAGCAACTTTTTGGACGATTTTAAAATTTGTAAAATTTTGCCTTTTTAAATAAATACTATCGTGAAGCGATTTTGCGGTGCAAAAAATATGTCCAAACTATATTTTTAGTACTTTGATATATTTTTTCAAAGCCACATCTGGTAGGTTTTGGGTCTAACTCTCTTGGACTATTAGCGCTAAAAATACCATCGCAATCTAACAATCGAAAACCGTAAAAGCCCACGATCGAGATATCGAAGGGAAAGAAAAGGGCGAAAATAAATTTTATTTGAGTAACGTCGGGGGCGAGCGCGTACATACACACACATAAATATATCTACATCGGGGGAGAGGGAGGGGTAGAAATGGGAAAGGGCGATAACGAATGATTTCTGAGTTGTGTTAAATAATATTGTTGTTCGGGGTCCGGTATCGCCACGCCGGACTAAATTAATAGACCCTTTTTATATATATAAAATATTGCATGCGGGCCTTTCCCCGAATGAATCATAAAAATGCGGTCACGGCGCAAAATAAAAAAATCTTGCGGATTTAGACGCAATCGAAATCAAAAAATTTTACGAACGACGGTCATCGCGATATTTTTGAATTTTCTTCGGGTAAAATCGTAAAAGTTTTTGTAAAAATCGTCTTACTTTACTCCTGTTCCGCATCGGCACGAATTCCTCCTTCGATTTCCTCCTCTTGTCCTTGAGGATCATTCTAGCGGCCGCGAACGCCATTTTCGTGTAGTTTTAAAGGAACGTATTGCTAAATTATTGCTTGAGTTCGACTTTGACGACTTCTAAATTATTCCCGTCATCTAATTGACCTTGCGTCGATCGGTTCGATAAGATTTATTAGTCACACCCTGTAGTTGGCTTTTCTTTCGATAATTATTAGTATTAGAATTATCATTAATTCGTATTACCATGATGGTGATGTTAATTTTTGGGGAAAGTGTGTTAAATAAGTATAGTCTGTCAAAATAACCCGTGGAGTAATAAAAGGATTATTTCGCCGGCCGGTAACCAGAGGCGTTCTTAAAGAAATGAACGGAAATTAATAAATGAGTTATAATGTAATGATAAGTTTGCTCAAAACCGTTATAATTGTTTTAATAAAAGGTAGGCATTACGACCGCGTATGTTATCAACTCAGAAACGCTTCCATTTTTATCTGATTTGTTGTTAACTTGTCATTAATATAATATATTGTAACGTTTATTTTATAATTTATTTACATTAATTGAACACTAATTTATTTAACACACTAAACTACTTGTTCACTAGACTAGACACTACATAATTTATTTGTACTGCTCCGCTTTCGGATCGTATGTCGCGTTCACTTCTGCTTCTCTACTTCTAACTAACTCCCTCGATCACAAACCCCCTTATATATACACCCCCAACCCTGATCGAGAACATTCCAGTACATTCTAGAAGCCTACGCAGCAAATGTTCATCCACCTGTTTTGTACGCGTCGTAGTTATTCTTTTGAAGGAGTAAACATGTGTCGCTTTGTTTACTTCTCGCATTACACTGCCCCCGCCTTAGAGACGTTTCGTCTCGGAACGTATCCCTGGTAGGCCCATGCAGGAACCTGCAGTTAGTCCCCCGCTTACAGCGAGACGTGGCGTCAAAATAACAGGGGACCGTCTTCCCGAGTCGACATGGTGCAGGCCCAAAACAGCAGACTAAAACTTCCACTCCGGTATTCTTGAACACTACTTCCAGCATATTCCGGACAACCCTCCAGTCCAGCTGATCTCGTCCAGCACCTAACTTGGGGACAGCTAGCTTCCTGATGTCGAGCTCCAGCAGTCGGTCTCGTAGCCTATGCAAGGTTCGCCATACATCGTGATAACATGGTTTAAGGGACCCGATCTCCTTCGTAACCAGATAAAAGATGTGTCTTACGTTGTCACGTAGTTCCAGAACCTTGCCAATTTCCGGGAGTTGCGCTCTGAGTTGTTCCAAGCGCCCGTACTTCTTCTTGAAAACCGTGGCGATACCTCGTGACATTACCAGGTCGGCGGACACGCAATGGGCCAACGAGTATTCTTCAGGTACGCTGAACAAATCCTGTTGTTTTTCACAGGTTACCCCATACCGTGCTTTTCCGGTACCCCCGTAGGCGCTCATAAATTCTTCGAACGAAAGTTCGTTCTCCTGCGCCATCGTGTTTCTTACTCGGGGGACCTCCGCCTCATCGTGCGACCCCTCATAGGGTGCCAACCGATTAAAGTGCACCACTCTCGGCTTGCCGTTTGGTAGTTTGCTTACCCGGTAGACCACGTCATTGATTCGTTTCTTCACAATATAGGGACCTTCCCAATTGGTCTGTAACTTAGGGGACAAACCTCGTTTCTTCTGTGGGTTGTACAGCCAAACTCGATCTCCCATTTGGTAGCCACCCTCTTTAGCGTTGATGTCGTAACGCTCTTTTATGCGATCACTGGCGATATTTAGTTGGTACCGGACTTGATCGTGAATTTCGTTCATCCTTTGCCGCATCCGGGAAACGTAATCTTCCCCCGAAACGTCCTCGTCCGGTCTAGCGCCAAAGATTAGATCACAGGGCAGTTTAAGTTCTCGCCCGAACAGGACTTTGGCTGGAGTTTGTCCTGTCGACTCATGAACGGCCGAGCGGTAGGCCATCAGGAAGAACGGCACGTGTTCGTCCCAGTCTCGTTGATGTGACGAAACCATTTTCGCCAGATAGCGGTTGAGGGTGCGATTCATCCGTTCTACCATGCCGTCAGACTGAGGGTGAAGGGCCGTGGTTCTTGTTTTTCGTACCCCAAACTTCTCACATATCCTCCGGAATAGGCCACTCTCAAAGTTTCTTCCTTGATCCGAGTGTAATTCCATGGGTACTCCAAACCGGCAGATCAGCTCCTTCACGAGCACATCGGCCACTGTCTCTGCCTCCTGATTGGGGAGAGCGTACGCTTCTACCCACTTCGTAAAATAGTCCATTACGACCAGGATGTATTTATTCCCCTTTTCGGTCTCAGGGAAGGGTCCTGCTATATCAATAGCGATCCTTTCGAAGGGGCTCCCGACGTTATATTGTTTCATGGGAGCTTTCGGTCGTCTTTGTGGCCCATTACTTGCGAAACATGTAGTACATTTCTTGCACCAGTCCTTCACGTCGTCTGAACAATTGATCCAGTAGAATCGCTCTCGTACTTTCTGCAGGGTTTTCTTGATCCCTAAATGTCCACCAGACGACTCGTCGTGAAGGTGCCGCAAGACCTCCGGGATTTTACTGGAGGGAATTACCAACTGCCGTCTTTCCTCCGTTCCGTCTTGGCTCTCCAGTACGCGTTTTAGTAGTCCACCCTCAACCACTAACGAGTCCCACTGTGCCCAATAGCTCTTGAGTTTTGGCGAGCCAGGTGATACCTTTTGCCACTCAGGACGCTCTCCTCCCTCCTTCCAAACCAGGATTTCTTTGAGAACCGGGTCTTTTTCTTGCTCTTGTCGTAACGAGGATGGTGTCCATTCCTCGGCGACCACGGTGGTTCGGTAGACTTTCTCGGACTTTTCCTCAGCTCTATGACAATGAGGACATTCATCAGGGCATGGTCTTCTCGAGAGTGCGTCTGCGTTTCCATGACTCTGTCCTGGCCGATGTTCTATAACAAAGTCATACTCCTGGAGCCTCTCGATCCAGCGAGCGATTTGTCCTTCGGGATTCTTAAACTGGAGGAGCCATTTAAGAGCAGCATGATCGGTCCGGATCAAAAACCTCCTTCCACATAAATATTTATGGAAGTGCTCGATGGACTTGACGATGGCCAATAATTCACGTCGGGTGACGCAGTAATTCCTTTCTGGTTTGGAGAGTACCTTGCTGAAGTATCCAAGGACACGTTCTTGTCCCTCCTGACGCTGCGACAGAACACTTCCAATTCCCACATTGCTCGCGTCGGTGTCCAGGATGAACTGTCCTTCTGGCAGAGGAAAACTCAGCACTGGGGCACTGGTCAACTTCCTCTTCAGCTCGTCGAAGGCAGACTGGCATTCCTCATCCCAACAGAAGTTTCGTCCTTCTTCCGTGAGCCTTGTCAACGGCTTAGCGACGTCGGAGAACATCCGGACATATCGTCGGTAGTACGTGCAGAGGCCCAGAAAACTCCTCAACTGGTGTTTATCTACCGGTATTGGCCACTCCTTCACCGTACTTGTCTTGTCCGGATCAACGGCGACGCCCTCTCTGCTCACTACGTGCC
The DNA here is from genome assembly GCA_946251905.1 of Cryptocephalus moraei. Taxonomy (NCBI): domain Eukaryota; kingdom Metazoa; phylum Arthropoda; class Insecta; order Coleoptera; family Chrysomelidae; genus Cryptocephalus; species Cryptocephalus moraei. Next base: position 13,461,605 of record OX276465.1, on the reverse strand, counting down.
CTAAGTACGAGACCTTCCTTCTGAAGAGTTGACATTTCTTCGGGTTCAGTTTCAGCCCCGCACCTCGCAGTCTCTGGAAGACGTCCTCTAAGTTTTTCAGATGTCCTTCGAAGGTCTTGCCCATCACGATGACATCGTCCAAATAGACTAGGCACGTTTTCCACGTCAGACCCATTAGCACGCTCTCCATCAGCCTCTCAAACGTCGCTGGGGCATTACAAAGTCCGAATGGCATGACTGTAAAATGCCACAGGCCGTTACCGAAGGTAAATGCCGTCTTTTCCTTATCGGCAGGGTCCATTTCGACATGCCAATAGCCGCTTTTTAAATCCAAGGTCGAAAATATCGTGGATCCAGCAAGGGTATCGAGTGTGTCGTCGATACGTGGTAGCGGGTAGCTGTCCTTTTTTGTGACACTGTTCACCTGCCGGTAGTCTACACAGAATCGAGTAGTCCCATCCTTTTTCTTCACCAGTACTACCGGCGAGGCCCATGGACTGCTTGACGGCTCGATGACCCCGTCCCGCTCTAGGTCCTTGATGATTTTCTCGGCTTCCTCCCGTTTGGCCAAGGGTAGTCGTCTTGCTGTTTGTCGAATCGGTCGTGTCTCGCCCGTGTCAATTTTGTGTGTCACGACCTTGGTCTTTCCCAGCTTTCCATTCTCGGTGGTAAATATGTCCTGGTACTTATTTATTAATTCGTGGGCCTTTTGTTTCTGTGTGGGCGAGAGAAACGCACTGGTCTGGGAAAGAATTTGTTTCAAGTCCTGCGGAGTGTGTCTGGACCTTTCTTCCTCACTAACGCCCCTTACGATGGCCGAAGCGGCTATACATGTGCCCAGCTTCGTACCCTTCTTGATGGTGACCGGGTACTGATTGATGTTGAGTAGCCGCACAGGCACTTCCCTTGAGAGAGTAACGAGCGCCTTTCCTACCAGTACCCCCCGAGCCAGTCGATTGTCATCGTTTTCTGGTTCGATCACGGCTGGGATTCCCTCTTCCACAACACCCCTCAGACAGGTAGAGGTGATCGTTTCGCTTCGTTCCGGGAGAATCACATCTTCTGCCATTATTACGTCTAACACAAAGTTGTCACGATTGTGTAGCAGTAATTCTTCTTGACCGATCCTCAACACTCGGTGTCCGAAATCCAACTGGAATCCATGATTCCTCATGACGTCCATCCCCAGTATGACGTCTTCCTCAATTTCGGCTATGAGAACAGGATGGTCAAACTTTACTCGTCCCAACGTCATGCTAACCGTCGCTTCACCGTGTATTACTGCCTTCTCTCCAGTGGCAGTTCTTAATTGCCACCTACTTGGCCTAATCTTCCTACGGTCCCTCACAACTTCCGAGCGTACGATCGTCTTCGTAGCTCCCGTGTCCACAAGCATGGCGTGGGATCTCCCGTCGATAGTGCCATCGACGTACGCGCTCCCCAATTGGTGGGAAAACGAGGCTATACTGGCCCGGGGGTTTCCACTGCTACGGGTCGACGTTCCCCCTTTCTTATCGACCCGCATTAGTTTTCCTGGGCCTTCGCCGGCGCCGCTGTTCTGGGCTGCTTGCAAGAACTCTTCACATGGCCCACTTCGCCACAGTTCCAACAGCGAACTACCTTCTTCTTCGCCGACAGCATCTCCATGATCTGCTGTAGGACCCTTTCCACGAGTTTCTCAGTGTCTACTTCCTCTGTAACCGCTCGAACACGGCCGTGACCGCGGGAAGCTTCCATGGCTGCATCATGCTCCAGTGCGATGGCGAGCGCGTCCATTAATGTTTTCGGTCGAGCTAGTCTCAGGGCCCTCTGCAGTTCCTGGTCCCGCAGCCCGCTCACGAACGTCTGCACTGCGAGGCACTCCATCATCTGTTCCGGTGCCGTTGGATACGCCAACCTCACTAGTCTGGCTACGTCCGCTTCGAACTCCTGCAGGGTCTCGTTCGATCTCTGACGGCGATTGGACATCTGGGATTGATGGACTTGCTCCAGATGTGTTTGGCCGAACCGCATTTCCAGTCGCCTCAGCAGCTCATTGTAATTCCCGGCTTCCTCGGTGGATAGCGTCTGAAGAACTTCCAACGCCTCTCCACGCAAGGCTACCGTTAGGGAAACAGCTTTTTCGTGAGGGGACCAAGCATTAGCGTCCGCTGCTGCCTCAAACTGCTTCTTGTAGCTGGCCCACGGAATTTTTCCATCGAACGTTGGGGGCGTCACTCGATTGGTGCATATCGAGTTCTGTTGAACGACCGCCTTTATTTCTTCCTTCGTCTCGCCGCTACTGACTCGCCTTAGTCGTTCTTCCAACTGCTTCGTCTTCTGTTTAATTTCGTGTTCTTTCCCCTCGCCGCTACTGACTTGTTCTAGTCGTTCTTCCAACTGCTTGATCCTCTCTTCAATCTCCTTACGCTGAGCCTCAATCTGGTCGGTTATCTGCGCAGTAATATCTTCCCTCTGGGCGGCGATTTGAGCAGTAATATCTTCCCTCTGGGCGGCGATTTCTTCCCTCTGGGCAGCGATTTGGGCAGTGATGTCTTCCCTCTGGGCAGCGATTTGAGCAGTGATGTCTTCCCTCTGATCGGCGATTTCTTCCCTCTGGGCAGCGATTTGAGCAGTGATGTCTTCCCTCTGGGCGGCGATTTGAGCAGTGATGTCTTCCCTCTGGGCGGCGCTTTCTTCCCTCTGGGCGGCGATTTCTTCCCTCTGGGCAGCGATTTGAGCAGTGATGTCTTCCCTCTGATCGGCGATTTCTTCCCTCTGGGCAGCGATTTGAGCAGTGATGTCTTCCCTCTGGGCGGCGATTTGAGAAGTGATGTCTTCCCTCTGGGCGGCGCTTTCTTCCCTCTGGGCGGCAATTTCTTCCCTCTGGGCGGCGATTTGCTTCGTGATGTCATCGTCTTCGAACTCGAAAACTTCCGGGTCCTGGCCATTTTCTTTCAAAAATGCTGAGAGCCGGTCCTGGAGTTCAGTCTTCCTCCCTCCTGTTTCCAATTCTCGTTCCTCGAGTTCTTTTTTTAACTCGGCCACTTTTAATTCGCTTAACTTCTTCATGATCCCACTTCTGACACCAATGTAACGTTTATTTTATAATTTATTTACATTAATTGAACACTAATTTATTTAACACACTAAACTACTTGTTCACTAGACTAGACACTACATAATTTATTTGTACTGCTCCGCTTTCGGATCGTATGTCGCGTTCACTTCTGCTTCTCTACTTCTAACTAACTCCCTCGATCACAAACCCCCTTATATATACACCCCCAACCCTGATCGAGAACATTCCAGTACATTCTAGAAGCCTACGCAGCAAATGTTCATCCACCTGTTTTGTACGCGTCGTAGTTATTCTTTTGAAGGAGTAAACATGTGTCGCTTTGTTTACTTCTCGCATTACAATATTATAATATCGGAACTCGGTATTTATTTATCATATTTCATGGTAATATTTTTTATATCTCCTATTTGTAACGATGTGTTGGATTTTTGACGTCTATCTTGTAAATTTGTCGAGTCAGATATTGGTGATCAAATCTTGAATTTTCATTAATTCATTCATTAATTTTTTTGTATTATTATATATTGAGAGATTTGCATGTACTTACTATTTTGTGAAATGTGAAAACTTGCCTTACATAAAAATTTCAATTAGTACTTTCACAACCAAATACTATCAACTTGTTTGTAGCTACATTGATTAATACACACTCATTGATTCGACTAATGTTCCGTCACTAACGTCACTAATGTTAATTTTGTCAGAGCAGGAAGTGACTGTGAAGAGGCATAATAAATATTTTTTACGCAATAAAGATCTTTACTTGTTATGTTTTCAAAGTTTGATTTCCAAACTACTCCAAGAAGAGACCACAAAGGATATTGTCATCTCGGCAATTCTAGGTAAGTTAAGGGAACTGCAGCTGCATATGCTTGTGTTAACATCTCGGGTTGTTTAGGCGAGAACGGTCCCGAAACGTAGCGTGACCAATGAAGAGAAAACGAGCACACATACGGACTGTGTCACTCCGCATTCCCTAGCCGAAAATGCGGCTGGGGCGGCAAACGGTCAGAACAAGAAGAGGAAAAGGTCGCCAGGAGGCGACGATTGCAGTATAGAGAAGGCCAAGCGGTGTACGGCCGCTACCCCAACTGATTACGCCATGCCAGAGGGGACAAAGGCAGAAAACCAGCGCCGAAAACCAGGAGGGCACGAATCTAGATCTGTGGGCACTCAGACGGACCCGGAGTAGGAAGAGGACTTGCCAGTATGCTCCCTCGAGGGTATAAATACCCCGGAGGAGGCCTGCAAGATCGGGGGAAGATGTTGGCCACCGGAGGCTTATGCGACGACTGAGCTGATCGTAGGAAGCCCGTTGGACACTCCGGGTAGCACCGTGAAAATGCTACTACTAGACGGTAAGGAGGACGGCCCGGGGGCGGCTTACCGTAACATGTACGGTAGGCGTTTCCCAGCCATAACAGAACCCACAGACGGGTTGGGGGTGCTAGAAATCACTACGAAGAGAAGAGCAGCCCTGGGAGCGACACTAGACACACATAAGGTAATTGTACTGAACTTGGACGCCCCCCCGGCAACGGCGTGGGCACAGCTAAGGGCATTAAGAGCGGAAACGGAGAAGGACCTCGAAGTCGCGCTGCACGAGGTCGGTACCATCAGCATTGAGAACCTGAGGAGACTTACGGAGATGGTCTTCTGGGGATCGGGAGTTAGGGTGAAAATATTCACCAGAAGACAGGCACCCTCGGCCCGAGAGGAGGGGCCCAGGCTCCCTCCCGTTAGGCGGGAGCTCCAAAGGACCATCGTTAGCCAGGACTCTCTGGAATACAGCGAAGTAGTAAAGCAGGTACGTAAGAGCCTGGAGGACCATGGCGGCGCAAGATGCGTTAGATCGGTTTAAAAAGCTAGGGGGGGCAAGCTCCTAATCACCACGGACCAAAACACGGGAAAACTGGCGGAACTTGTCGGGGCTCTGAGGGAGGGGGCCCCGCCGGAACGTAGGGTGGAGCCCTTGAAGCCAAGGGAAAACAGGGCGACGCTTAGGAGATTAGGGACGCCCTGGAGAACGCCGGTATAACGGATAACGTAGAAGTCGGTACACCTCGCCTCTATTCGGGGAGCATGATGGCAGTGACGGTCCGGCTTGCGACGACCGATGCCCGGAGGATTCTCACCAGGAAGGAACCACTGAGTGTGGGTCTAGTAAGATGCAGAATCGTGGAGCGACCCACGGAGCTCAGATGCTACCGTTGTGTTGGGAACTGGGCCATAGAGCGTCGGGGTGCAGGGGGCCTGACCGCTCGGCGCTCTGTGGGAAATGCGGGAAGGATGGTCACAGACAGCAGGAGTGCGAAAACATGGAGTCATGTCCCGTCTGCGTTGCAGACGGACATAAAGCGGGCACAAGGGCGTGCCAGAAATACCGGCCGGCCATGACGGACGGAGTAAACGTGAGAAGAAACACGCATACAGAACCGGGACCAGCGAATTCTCGAGACATGGAGCTGCACGGACGGGAGGACGTCGTGCTGGAGGTCCCCCTCGAGGTGCGGACGCAGGTAAGCTGCCAGACAGACGGTAACTCTCTGTCTCGGCTTACCAAGTAGTAGTGAGGGGTCACTTGAACCCCTAATCCGGGTTTCCCGGGAGGGGGGACGTAGGGTGACCCACACGCAGGAGTTTTCTCCCTTACAGGGACCCCCAATAACAACGGAGGTTCCCTCTTATCCCTGTTCACTAATGGCACCTGGAGGTGCTATGCCCCCCACAGGGGTAATCCCCTCAGGTCGCCCTTTCTATAACCTAACCTTGGCTTGACCCGGACCTAACACCGTCCGAGCCTAGGGGGAGCCCGCAGAACTGCAGCTGCGAATGCTTGCGTTAACATCTCGGGTGTTTATGTAAATAACATCGGCCCATTTATTTCATTCAAAATCAGTTTATCAGTTATCAGTCATCATTGCCTAGACGTGCAAGTGTGTGTAATTAGACAAGGACAGTTTGAATTTCAAAATAAAGACTTGAGTTTACCAGGAAACCATTAGTCCTGTGTGTTCATAGTGGTATTTTTAAACTACGGAGATATGTTTTGGAGTATGGAGAATTTACCGGGACCGTCGAAACGCCCAAAATTAGCTCCGTTCTCAGTTAATGAGAAAGTTTTAATTTTGAATTGTTTAGATTCCATCAAGAATCAAAATTCTGATGCGAGTGTGGACACACACAATTTTTTCAGTTACCGACTATTGCGTATTTACTCATTTTCCCCGACCGTACGCCAGAGAGTGATTACTCCCTGTATGTTTACAATAGTCAGAGGTACAATATTCGCACGTGTTTCGGGTGAGTCACTCAAAATACAAAGTGGTTCCGTAAGACATTATAAAACTTCCAAAATTTAGAGGATGCCACCTTGTATGGGTTTTGCATTTATAATGAGATTTTATTACTCCATGGGTTATTTTGACAGACTTCAATACTAACTATTTCGGAAAAATCTTAGAAGCGTAGATCGTGGCATTTATTACAATCCATAAGCTCGCCATAATAAAACCGTAACCGATAAAACCTCGCAACCGCAAGACGCAATCCCACACTTAGCATTCCCATTTCTCGCTGATATGAGCGACAAATGACATTTCAAAAAGCAATAGAAATTTTAAAGCCTTCAACTGTTCACATTCGGCCGTAAAACTTTAACGTGGACGGAACGTCGAATTTTCCTCGATTCGCCATTCGCTAAAAGGCAAAGCATGTCGACGTTTTACGTCTCATTAAGTATGAATCACATTTAGCGAAGTGGGAAATGCAAAGTGGAGATGAGATTAGAAACAAAAACCCGTACATGGGGATGAACTGATTTGTCGAATCGGCCGGAAAGCAGGAAGGGTTCGATTTAAAATTGCGGGATATGTCATTTAAACCTTCCCTCTTCTTGTTGTAATTTATGAATGTACGTACATGGTCGTGTATCTGTGTCACATAAAATATGGATTCCGAAAGGGAAATTGGTGCTGGGATAGGAACGGAAACTCGGGCTTTTATAGACATAAATCGATGAATCTTTTCAACGTTAAAACTGTTGTTAAAAACCTAAAGTTGCTGTAAAAAAAGTTTGAATTGCAAACAGCAACTATCGCTGTACATACTGTCACGTTAAATAATGTTCTCAGGAGCTGCTTCGATAAACCGCAGACGATACAATTTTAAAAACAATGTAATGTCGAAAAAAAATCCTAAAGAAATTGGCAAAGGAGAATCGAAGCTTGAGACATTGAAAAAATTCAGTTGCAATGTAAGAGAGAAAATAATTTGTATTATCAACAGATAATACAACCAGATAAAAAAAATAATGCATAATAATGCGTGATAAACATCAAAGAACGGTTTCGGAGCTTTCTACAAAGTCGAGCTGTCGGGATGGTCTCCAAAACTTTCACCCCATAAAATCGCCGCACCGAGGTACCTGCCATGTACGCGTCTACCGAGAGATAGAATCTTCGGGCGGTAGTTTTTAAGGTCAGTTACCCTCGAACCTTCCTCGGCGAACAGCTTGTATAAAAATTGTAAATACTTTTTCATTTTTATCAATAGACGAGTCAAACTTATCCGGCCTAGTTCTACACTCACCCATCACCGGTTAACGCAACACTATAGTACAACGACACAGAATTACGCTATAATTTTCTAATATGGACTGATAGAGAACCAAAATTAGAGTCTTAAGAGAATAATTTGGAAATGTTAATGTTTCACAGAAATCGTAATGGTAATACATGGACTGCTCTTCGAAAATAGGACTAAAGGGTGTAAACAGGAAAACCCAAGCGGTTAACGACAATTGCTGGTTGTAAAGGCTGTAAAGGGATTATCGCTTGACATTTCAACATGCTACCTAGATTTAAAGCAGTTGGTGAAGACTTGGTGTTTCCTATGTTTCCTAAGAACTCCGCCATTCAATAAGATATAAAATTTGTAAAGTATTCATATCCTGCAATAAATGTTACATGTAAATCCAACCCATACCACAAAATGTTGTAAATATAGCGAAAATATGCATCATCACTAAATTTTACGTAAAATATGCGGCAACCAGTCAGAATGCGCTAAATATGCAAAGGCATATGCCAATATGCAAAAGCATATAATCCAGTCTCTTTGCTTATCACTAAGACAAATTAGATAATAAACGTCGAAACCGTAAAATTTCACCTGAACCTCTCGCCCAGTAGTCCCGCAATCCTCCCCAATATCGAAGATTGAACGTCACGAAACTTTCGCGGGTTCGATCTCGCAACTCGTGAAATTGCGTTCCCGCTAATGGGGAAATAAATTGAATCTCTTGTTTGGCGTCGCGAAGAAACTTCCCCGGTACGAGTTATCGTTATTATCATTACGTATTAAAAACTTCGTTAGGCAAATTTCGACGGACAAAACGAACCGTTTACGCGGAATTCGTTATTACGAGCGAGGAGGGGGCGTTTATAACGATTCCTCTCGCTCCGAAATTTTATTCTTTCCTCGGGATATTATACCGGAGGAAATCGCTCCTCGGATGGCTCATTAGGGGAACATCCCTCTGCGTTCCACGGAGAGACGAGGCAGTAAACTTGTCCTTACGAAACGTTCGAAGCGGGCGTTACTCGCTTCTCAGATGTTCATTCGATTTCCGACACGATTTGTATTATAAGGAGAGTCTTGCGGTATAATTAAAAGACGTGCCATGGGACTTTTCGAGACTTGTTGCCTTGTAACGGTTTCTTGACGAAGCGCAAACCTATTATCACAGATCACCTTTTTTTTCCCGACTTTAGGCCAATGAGGCCACGCACTACCTCGGAAGCGGGCAATAAACAACGCCCCGGGTAAATTCACCTGGGGGAAGCAGAGAACCCTGCGGGCTCCCCGTAGGCTCGGACGGTGTTAGGTCCGGGTCAAGTCAAGGTTGGTTTCTAATAAAAGGGGCGACCTGGTGGGATCACCCCTTGTGAGGGCGTAACGCCTCCAGGTGCCATGAGTCTGCAGGGATGGATGAGGGACCGCCGATGTTGTTGGAGGTCCCCCGACTGCTGTCCTTGAGGGCCCTACGTCTCCTCTCCTGGGGTTGCCCTCAGATTAGGGGTTCGGGCCCCTAAGTCTCTCCTCTTCTTCGGTCTACGATCCGAAGTCTCGCCCTCCTCTTCGACGCGGGTCTCCTCCGTCTCCCGCAACCTACGGTCCTTCTTCGGTCCGCGATCCGATGTCTCGCCATTCTCTCCGACGTGAGTCTCCTCCCTCTCCCGCACTCCGGTCCGCCCTGTCTCGGTAGCCCTCCTGGCGTCCTCCGTCTGCCGCTGGCTGGGTACCTCCGGGTGATGCCCAGAGCTGTCTAGGGTCTTCGGTGCGTCGGAGCCTCGCGGTCCTCCGCCCGCTCCGTTTCGTCGTGCCAGTTCTGTCCGCAGTCGTCGCGGTCTCCCCCAGCTCAGTGCAGCCGCTGGTACCTGCCTTGTGCCCGTCCTTGTTACAGGCGGGGCAATGCATCTCGTTCCCGCATTCCCTCTGTGAGTGCCCCTCCTGACCGCAGTTCCAGCACAATCTGGACCTGTCTGGGCCTCTGCAGCTTGACGCCCTGTGGGCCCGACCCCAACATCTGTAACATCGCGTCTCCCGGGGTCTTTCCACGACCCTACACCTGACGAGACCCACCCTCAGTGGGTCTCCGCTGGTAAGGATCCTCCTCGCATCGGTCGCAGGTAGCCGGACCGTCACCGCCATCATACTCCCCGCGTAGGGACGGGGAGTGCCTACCTCCACGTTTTCTCCAGCTTCGACGCCCCTTAGCGCGTCCCTTACTTCCTCCTGTTTGGTTCCCAGCATGAGCCCCTTAAGGTGAAGGATAGCCCTTTCCTCTCTGGGGCCCAGGATTTTCACTCTACGCTCGGGGCTCTGAGGGCTCCGGCTATCTCTTCCAGCGCCGTCCGGTTCGGGTCGATGGTAATCAGCAGTTTGCCGCTCCCGGTTTTCCTGACTGACCTGATACTCTGCTTGCTGTCCTGCTCCCCCAGGCTCACCTGAACCTGCTTTAACACCTCCCTATATTCTAGGGCCCCCTGGCTGACGATTAGCCCTCTTGGTTCTCGTCCAGACGGGGGCTTAGGTGCTCCCCCGCCACTGGGGGGAGCCTTGCCCTTCGTGAATCTCCTGACCTTCGTGTTTGTTCCCCAAAAGATCATAAATCACAGATCACCCTAAGTTATAGGCAGTCAACTCTCTGCTATCATTTTGGTTAGAATTTATCGGCATCTAAGGATGGGTGCCGATACTAAACTAAACATACATACTATAGTGTGTCAAAATAACCCATGGAGTAATAAAATCTCATTATAAATGCGAAACCCATACAAGGTGGCATCCTCTAAATTTTGGGAGTTTTATAATGTCTTGATTCTCTACAATATCGATAATAAATACAAATAGCGTAAAACCCATAGAAAACGAGATATTTGCAAAACATGTAGAAAAAATCGATTTTTGTGACTTTCGACCCCCCGACTTTAAAACTTCCGACCATCCAATTATATGTGAATTTTGAGGAAAGTTTTAGGATGCCAAAATAGAAGTTTTTACGTGTTAATATACTGGGTATGTCGATTTTCCGAGATATTCACCTAATTTGGCCTAAGATGACTGGACTATTAAGGTTTACTGTAATTTGACCCTGGTCCCGTCAACCGAAATGGTTCGTTCAGACCCCAATTTTTAAGCGCAACTTATGTCTTGCGAAACCGTTGTGGAAATGGAATCACTCCAGCTCTCCAGGAATACTTAAAGTATTAAACAGGAGAGTAAAGGGATCCTTGAATGTATGTCTATTTACTTCTTTAAAAATCCCATGAAAATTTCCCCCTGCCTAAAATATTTAATAACGTTCCTTTGGGAATCCCCTTCATCACCTTCCCCACTTTTCCTGACAATTGTTATGAAATTACACTCACAATCATCGAGAGAGTTGTAAAGAATTCATCCCTCAACATAATACATTCTAATCCCATTAGAATTTTTTCGGTTTAAGCGAAACAAGCCTCATTTACACATTAAACGGGGCCGAGAAACGGCGATACGCCTCTTTCCCTTATAAAAGTCCAATTTGGCTGAGAGTTATATTTCGGTCTGAGACGTTTTCAATTTCAGACAAATCTTCGTACGTTACGTATGCATGAGAGACACCGTTCGACCTCGAAGACATTGAAAAATGGAATTCGATAAGGGAAGAGGGGCAAAAAAGGGTCGAAAGGGCTTCCCAGAGGCGCGAGATTGATGCGACGAAGTTTTGGCAAATTTTTTTAGAAGTTTCATTTGACGTCTTTCGAGAGAGAGAGATATGGTACCTTTAGGGCGATAGATATGAGCGGCGAGGGCGAATTTGAATTTTGAGAAGTGGCACGTAAATCGACCCAATATGCGAAAGTTTAAATGCAAAAATTAGTACAAAATTACGGACAATTACAGATATGAACCAAGCTCAAGACATTGGATTTGTCTTGTAACTGGTAAGACACTCGACGTGAGATCGAGCCTGAAAATGTTCAATTTGACATAACAAGATGCTTACAAGATAAAATATGTACATACACATTTTCTCATTCTTCAATTTAATGTCTATTAGTTACTAAACCAAAATAATTGGCTCCAATATATTGCCCACCAAGTGAATTTTTTGGTAGCATAGCTTTCTTATGGCGGGCTTCGCTCGAAGCGCTGAATCGGCGAGAGGTGTTAACGCCGAAAAACCGTACGACCCGGACGGCCAATCTCGACGCGCTAGCGGTTTATTGACAACCTGTTACATTTGTTTTTGTATTGTCGGTTGCCTTCTCCGTGGTGACGCTAGCTATCAATCGTTTTGGACACAAAATACTTTATCTATACAAACAAAAATTCTATCAACAGAATCAACGTCTAAAGAAGAACCTGTGTTCTTCTTTTTGTGTTCTTCTTCTTTCTGTGTGTGTGGTAATTACTTTATTTCGTCTATCAACCGAGATATTTCATTATAAAATTTGCTCTTAAACGTAAACAGACAGTAGACATCTTGGATTGAGATCTACACGGAACGAGAAAATCCTCCAGGAAAACGTTTCTGGGCCTACGACTACGATCCGGAAGGTTAGGTTTGTTTGGATTGGCTTGGATAAAAGTATAAAGAAGAATAAATAGTACATTATATTATACTGGCTTAATAAGACGGAGTATTGTCACACCAGAGTCCTCGCTTCGCTCGTCGTGCTTTAATAGAACGAGTTATGTTTCCTAAGTCACTTGAAACTTAAGTCATCTTCTCGCGTGACTTATTTTCAACATAACACACTAGTACCATAAACAACTATTATCCGAATCTTATCCTCATTCGTACCGTACGTCGTTTCTCACTTTTGTCCGTAGTAATGTCGACGACTGGAAAATTTGGATTTAGAAATGGCTCCTCATCGCATAACTAAAGAAAGGCAATTATGCAAAGTGCATATTTTGGATAATTTGTATTTTTTATGCATACAACTTAAAATAGCTGCAAGTGGGGATAACTTCTAATAAATTTTGACATGAAACTTAACACCGAGCTATTTCTTATATTTTCTCACATAATTTCACTTAATAAATCTATTCAGGTGTTATTCCCTCGAAAATAGAGAAGACGAGCGGAACGGACGGACGCCAAGGATCGGTGTTCCAGAGAATTTATTACGATTCGCCGTCGTCGTGAATATCGATCAGTTAATCCGGTTACGGGACTCTGAATATGACCCACATTATTATCTAAATTCACGTAATCGGGCCGGATTAAGCGATTTTCAATAATCGCGACAGAATTCGCACCGTTTCGCCTTATCTACATTGATAATTAATATTATAAAAATGCAATGCCTATAAAGGAAGGTTCTTTCGAGACTTTAGTTATCTTCGGTTAGAAAAAACCGAAATAGTTGTAGTGTGCAAAATTTTTCATGGTATCAATTTAAGCAATTTCAGTTTCTTGAGTTTTAAGAGCGTTATTTTTTAATACTATTATAGTCTGTCAAAATAACCCGTGGAGTAATAAAACGATTATTTCGCCGGTAACCAGAGGCGTTCTTAAAGAAATGAACGGAAATTAATGAATGAGTTATAATCGTATATGTAATGATAAGTTTGCTTAAAACCGATATAATTGTTTTAATAAAAGGTAGGCATTACCACCGCGAATGTTATCAACTCAGAAACGCTTCCATTTTTACCTGATTTGTTGTTAACTTGTCATTTATATAATATATTATAATATCGGAACTCGGTATTTATTTATAATATTTTTTATATCTCTTATTTATAACGATGTGTTGGATTTTTGACGTCTATCTTGCAAATTTGTCGAGTCAGATATTGGTGATCATATCTTGAATTTTCATTAATTAATTCATTCATTTTTTTATATTATTATGTATGGAGAGATTTGCATGTACTTACTATTTTGTGAAATGTGTAAACTTGCATTACATAAAAATATCAATTAGTACTTTCACAACCAAATACCTACTATCAACATTAATACACACTCATTGATTCTACTAATGTTCCGTCACTAACGTCACTAATGTTAATTTCGTTAAAGCAGGGAGTGACTGTGAAGAGGCATAGTAAATATTTTTTTACGCAATAAAGATCTTTACTTGTTATGTTTTCAAAGTTTGCTTTCCAAACTATTCCAAGAAGAGACCACAACGGATATTGTCATCTCGGCGATTCTAGGTAAGTTAAGGGAACTGCAGCTGCAAATGCTTGCGTTAACATCACGGGTGTTTATGTAAATAACATCGGCCCATTTATTTCATTTAAAATCAGTGTATCAGCAATCAGTCTTGACGTGCAAGTGTGTGTAATTAGACAGGGACAGTTTGAATTTCAAAACAAAGACCTGAATTTACCAGGAAACCGTTAGTCCTGTGTGTTCATAGTGGTATTTTTAAACTACTATGGAGTTATTACTCCATGGGTTATTTTGACAGACTATAGACATTATGGAAGATCCGTTAGATGCTTTCATTATGCTTCTGACAGTTTAAAAAAAAGTTAAAATTCTGTTTTCATTGATATTTCAGTAATTATGGTAAAATTTAAAATTCTGTCATCATCGTTCTCATGACATGTCGGTAATTTTATCATGTTGAATTTTTCGATGATCGCTACAAAAATTTCCATCGACAAATTACACTTCATAATCGATAAACTGTGGCGTAAAGCACGTTGCCGTGTTACTGCATAAGTTTCTCACATGACGAGTATATTCCTACGTTAAATCGAAAGTTTAATGGACGTTTCATATTTATAACGAGCTCGACGGTAGGAAATCTACTTTGGAAGACTGCTGTCGCATCGTAAAGGGTTATAGGGATATATAGGGTTGACGATCTGCATGTTACGATCGTATAGTTCTTGTTAAAGTAGGATGATAAAAATTTTATAGAGAATTTAGAGTTATCGTTGGCGGAGATAGAAATAAATTCGGTGTAGTGTAACAAACCCAAGTTGTTAAATTTTATCGTCGTGAACATATTATCGCGAAATAGTTTTGATAATAATAATAAGGATAATGAGTGAGTCTGAATATCCTCACGCTTTTTATAAGGCTCATAACTACAACAACATCGAAATAATTACAAAACTTAGGATTATACATATGTCGCTGTAAATTTAATACAATGTAGCAATTGACATAAATACATTTTTGGAATAGACACACCTTTATGCGATATTAAATTGGTTACGTGGTGTAATAGCATCTTCGTAATGTGCTCAGAACGGTACCCCAAATCAAAAGAAGAAACATCAAAATTCGTCAACAATTTCCAGAGATGTTGCTAATGACATAATGTGCCAAAATAAAAAAGTTTTTCTTCTTTAATTTTTTAAACAATTTTAAAATTGCTTTTTATCGTATTCAACAATTGATGTCGATAAAGAAAATGTTTCTCTAGGGCACCATGATCTTAGAATCTTTTTTTTTATTTGTGCGTAGATGGTTATTGCAAAAAATTGAAGAAATATAAACAAATTGAATTTTGCACTAAACTATTTGATGAATCGATCTGAAATTTTTACCACATAATAAGTGCTATAATCCCCGACTTTTTACAAGATAACAATGCCACAGGTTCAATTTCGCAATAACAATTGTTAAACAAAGAATTTGTCCATTTTGATTTTCTATACCATTTTTCTCAGCAACAAACGAAGATATCGAGGTCGGTTTAGAGTCATTTTAAAAGGCTCTTAATTCCCTAGAGGACGGTAAGCACATTTTACCCAAAAGTAACTTAGTTTTTAATTGAGATCAAAAATAATCAAAAAAGTGCATTTTTTGACGTTTAATTGTTAATAGCAATGCCGAATGTTCAAAGTCTCGTGGGGTCCTCCTATACATTTTGTTTCTGTTGGCTTATATTACCTAAAAAACAGGGTCTCCTGCTCGAGGATTCGATGTCATGGTGAAATCCATATTTGCTTGGCCTATTTAGTAACTTAAGATTAGCTTAACTCAAACGAATTAACTTCGTGTTCGTCGAGTAACAAAGCGAATGATCTCATCGGAAAAGCTGGCACGAGTGAGGGTTTTTCGAGTTATGCCATTAAAGTTCAGTTCTCTTCGCCCGAAGATTGCCGAGGTGCACGAAATCGGAAAAATCACAGCGGAAGTTAATGGCTGGAAATATACCGAAAGGCCACGAAAAGAGGTCGAGTCCTCCGGAGGACTTCCTCTCACCCGCCCTCGAATTTCTCCATAAGAAGAGATTTTTTAAGTAATCGGCTTCGTCACAATGGACCTTTTGTCGTCGGCCGGAGTTCCATCCCAAGTATCAATGAGCTCTCGTTTCCATTCGCTGCGCTGACGGGAGAGCCAATCAGACGTCGCGGATTTAGAACTAGACAATGGAGACGTTTTGTTCCGGTGCCCGGACGAAATATTGTGTGTGTGTGTACTGACATAAAGGGCGCTTTTGTTCGCGATTTCCAGATGTAGCGGAGTTGTCGAGATTAGAGAAAAGCTGATTGATGATCGAAACGTCGGTAATATCCACGAGGGATGGAGAGGGTGGAAGAGATGTGGAAAATGCCCTTCCCGCTCGATTAGGCGATTTATTTTGATTGTTGTTCGACGCGCTTTCAAACGTTTATAAGACTACGTGTCGTTGAAAATCCGGGAAATTTTGTTAATAAAAGCGTTGGGATTAAGTAAGAGCTTTCCTTTGATGGAACGACCATTTATCACGGGAGATTTGAAGCGAATTTATAAAAAGCTCAATTGGAGATGAAGCTGGAACGGATTCATCGCTTGCATTCATAACAAAATGTTAAATTAAATCATAAACGATCATATCCATTTTCCTGAATATACCTAGAAATCAATTAGGTCTTTTGCAAAACATCCTTCAAAAACCTCATAAAATGAAAACCACATGTCCAAAAATCCTATTGGTTTTAAAGTTCTGGAGAAACCCCAAAATCTATCCAGGACCCTCCAAAGTTACCAAACATCATTGGAAACCTCAGAAGATTTTCCTAAATCCCAAAATAATTTCAGGATCTTCCTTAACACCATTCAAAACTTCCAACTATGACCCAAAATGTTCAAAAATCCTTTTGGTCTTGGAGAGGTTTCAAAGGTCCACCAAATGCCCCTTAAACGATCTTCAAAACATCCTTCAAAAATCTTATAAAACGAAAACCACATGTCCAAAAATCCTATTGATTTTAAAGTTCTGGAGAAACTCCAAGATCTTTCCAGGACCCTCCAAAGTTAGCAAACATCACTGGAAACCTCAGAAGATTTTTCTAAGTCCCAAAAAATTTTCAGGATCTTCCTATACACTATTCCAAACTTCCAACTATGACCCAAAACGTTCAAAAATCCTTTTGGTCTTGGAGAGGCTCCAAAGGTCCACCAAATGCCCCTTAAAGGATATTCAATACATCCTTCAAAAATCTTATAAAACGAAAACCACATGTCCAAAAATCCTATGGGTTTTAAAGTTCTGGAGAAACCCCAAAATCTATCCAGGACCCTCCAAAGTTACCAAACATCATTGGAAACCTCAGAAGATGTTTATAAATCCCAAAACATTTTCAGGATCTTCCTAAACACCACTCAAAACTTCCAACTGTGACCCAAAACGTTCAAAAATCCTTTAGGTCTTGGAGAGGCTCCAAAGGTCCACCAAATGCCCCTTAGAGGATCTTCGAAACATCCTTCAAAAATCTTATAAAACGAAAACCACATGTCCAAAAATCCTATTGGTTTTAAAGTTCCGGAGAAACCCCAAAATCTATCCAGGACCCTCCAAAGTTACCAAACATCATTGGAAACCTCAGAAGATTTTCCTAAATCCCAAAATAATTTCAGGATCTTCCTTAACACCATTCAAAACTTCCAACTATGACCCAAAATGTTCAAAAATCCTTTTGGTCTTGGAGAGGTTTCAAAGGTCCACCAAATGCCCCTTAAACGATCTTCAAAACATCCTTCAAAAATCTTATAAAACGAAAACCACATGTCCAAAAATCCTATTGATTTTAAAGTTCTGGAGAAACTCCAAGATCTTTCCAGGACCCTCCAAAGTTAGCAAACATCACTGGAAACCTCAGAAGATTTTTCTAAGTCCCAAAAAATTTTCAGGATCTTCCTATACACTATTCCAAACTTCCAACTATGACCCAAAACGTTCAAAAATCCTTTTGGTCTTGGAGAGGCTCCAAAGGTCCACCAAATGCCCCTTAAAGGATATTCAATACATCCTTCAAAAATCTTATAAAACGAAAACCACATGTCCAAAAATCCTATGGGTTTTAAAGTTCTGGAGAAACCCCAAAATCTATCCAGGACCCTCCAAAGTTACCAAACATCATTGGAAACCTCAGAAGATGTTTATAAATCCCAAAACATTTTCAGGATCTTCCTAAACACCACTCAAAACTTCCAACTGTGACCCAAAACGTTCAAAAATCCTTTAGGTCTTGGAGAGGCTCCAAAGGTCCACCAAATGCCCCTTAGAGGATCTTCGAAACATCCTTCAAAAATCTTATAAAACGAAAACCACATGTCCAAAAATCCTATTGGTTTTAAAGTTCCGGAGAAACCCCAAAATCTATCCAGGACCCTCCAAAGTTACCAAACATCATTGGAAACCTCAGAAGATTTTTCTAAATCACAAAAATTTTCAGGATCTTCCTAAACACCACTCAAAACTTCCAACTGTGACCCAAAACGTTCAAAAATCCTTTTGGTCTTGGAGAGGCTCCAAAGGTCCACCAAATGTCTCTTAAAGGATCTTTAAAACATCCTTCAAAAATCTTATAAACGAAAACTACATGTCCAAAAATCCTATTGGTTTTAAATTTCTGGAGAAACCCCAAAATCTATCCAGGACCCTCCAAAGTTACCAATCATCATTGGAAACCTCAGAAGATTTTTCTAAATCCCAAAAAATTTTCAGGATCTTCCTAAACACCACTCAAAACTTCCAACTGTGACCCAAAACGTTCAAAAATCCTTTAGGTCTTGGAGATGCTCCAAAGGTCCACCAAATGCCCCTTAGAGGATCTTCAAAACATCCTTCAAAAATCTTATAAAACGAAAACCACATGTCCAAAAATCCTATTGGTGTTAAAGTTCTGGAGAAACCCTAAAATCTATCCAGGACCCTCCAAAGTTACCAAATATCATTGGAAACATCAGAAGATTTTTCTAATTCCCAAAAAAATTTCAGGATCTTCCTAAACACCATACAAAACTTCCAACTGTAACCCAAAACGTTTAAAAATCCTTCTGGTCTTGGAGAGGCTCCAAAGGTCCACCAAATGCCCCTTAAAGGATCTTCAAAAATCTTATAAAATGAAAACCACATGTCCAAAAATCCTATTGGTTTTAAAGTTCTGGAGGAACCCCAAAATCTATCCAGGACACTCCAAAGTTACCAAACATCATTGGAAACCTCAGAAGATTTTTCTAAATCCCAAAAAATTTTCAGGATCTTCCTAAACACCATTCAAAACTTCCATCTGTGATCCAAAACGTTCAAAAATCCTTTTGGTCTTGGAGAGGCTCCAAAGGTCCACCAAATGCCCCTTAAACGATCTTCAAAACATCTTTCAAAAATTTTATAAAACGAAAACCACATGTCCAAAAATCCTATTGATTTTAAAGTTCTGGAGAAACTCCAAGATCTTTCTAGGACTCTCCAAAGTTAGCAAACATCATTGGAAACCTCAGAAGATTTTTCTAAATCCCAAAAAATTTTCAGGATCTTCCTAAACACCATTCAAAATTTCCAACTGTGACCCAAAACGTTCAAAAATCTATTTGGTCTTGGAGAGGCTCCAAAGGTCCACCAAATGCCTCTTAATGGATCTTCAAAACATCCTTCAAAAATCTTATAAAACGAAAACCAAATGTCCAAAAATGCTATTGGTTTTAAAGTTCTGGAGGAACCCCAAAATCTATCCAGTACCCTCCAAAGTTACCAAACATCATTGGAAACCTCAGAAGATTTTTCTAAATCCCAAAAAATTTTCAGGATCTTCCTAAACACCATTTAAAACTTCCAACTGTGGCCCAAAACGTTCAAAAATCCTTTTGGTCTTGGAGAGGCTCCAAAGGTCCACCAAATGCCCCTTAAACGATCTTCAAAACATCTTTCAAAAATCTTATAAAACGAAAACCACATGTCCAAAAATCCTATTGATTTTAAAGTTCTGGAGAAACTCCAAGATCTTTCCAGGACTCTCCAAAGTTACCAAACATCATTGGAAACCTCAGAAGATTATTCTGAATCCCCAAAAATTTTCAGGATCTTCCTAAACACCATTCAAAATTTCCAACTGTGACCCAAAACGTTCAAAAATCTATTTGGTCTTGGAGAGGGTCCAAAGGTCCACCAAATGCCCCTTAATGGATCTTCAAAACATCCTTCAAAAATCTTATAAAACGAAAACCACATGTCCAAAAATGCTATTGGTTTTAAAGTTCTGGAGGAACCCCAAAATCTATCCAGTACCCTCCAGAATTACCAAACATCATTGGAAACCTCAGAATATTTTTCTAAATCCCAAAAAATTTTCAGGATCTTCCTAAACACCATTTAAAACTTCCAACTGTGGCCCAAAACGTTCAAAAATCCTTTTGGTCTTGGAGAGGCTTCAAAGGTCCACCAAATGTACCTTAAACGATCTTCAAAACATCTTTCAAAAATCTCATAAAACGAAAACCACATGTCCAAACATCCTATTGATTTTAAAGTTCTGGAGAAACATCTTTACAGGACTCTCCAAAGTTACCAAACATCATTGGAAACCTCAGAAGATTTGTCTAAATCCCAAAAAAAATCCAGGATCTTCCTAAACACCATTCAAAACTTTCAACTATGACCCAAAACGTTCAAAAATCTATTTGGTCTTGGAGAGGCTTCAAAGGTCCATCAAATGCCCCTTAAACGATCTTCAAAACATCTTTCAAAAATCTTATAAAACGAAAACCACATGTCCAAAAATCCTATTAGTTTTAAGGTTCTGGAGGAACCCCAAAATCTATCCAGGACCCTCCAAAGTTACCAAACATCATTGGAAACCTCAGAAGATGTTTATAAATCCCAAAACATTTTCAGGATCTTCCTAAACACCACTCAAAACTTCCAACTGTGACCCAAAACGTTCAAAAATCCTTTAGGTCTTGGAGAGGCTCCAAAGGTCCACCAAATGCCCCTTAGAGGATCTTCGAAACATCCTTCAAAAATCTTATAAAACGAAAACCACATGTCCAAAAATCCTATTGGTTTTAAAGTTCCGGAGAAACCCCAAAATCTATCCAGGACCCTCCAAAGTTACCAAACATCATTGGAAACCTCAGAAGATTTTTCTAAATCACAAAAATTTTCAGGATCTTCCTAAACACCACTCAAAACTTCCAACTGTGACCCAAAACGTTCAAAAATCCTTTTGGTCTTGGAGAGGCTCCAAAGGTCCACCAAATGTCTCTTAAAGGATCTTTAAAACATCCTTCAAAAATCTTATAAACGAAAACTACATGTCCAAAAATCCTATTGGTTTTAAATTTCTGGAGAAACCCCAAAATCTATCCAGGACCCTCCAAAGTTACCAATCATCATTGGAAACCTCAGAAGATTTTTCTAAATCCCAAAAAATTTTCAGGATCTTCCTAAACACCACTCAAAACTTCCAACTGTGACCCAAAACGTTCAAAAATCCTTTAGGTCTTGGAGATGCTCCAAAGGTCCACCAAATGCCCCTTAGAGGATCTTCAAAACATCCTTCAAAAATCTTATAAAACGAAAACCACATGTCCAAAAATCCTATTGGTGTTAAAGTTCTGGAGAAACCCTAAAATCTATCCAGGACCCTCCAAAGTTACCAAATATCATTGGAAACATCAGAAGATTTTTCTAATTCCCAAAAAAATTTCAGGATCTTCCTAAACACCATACAAAACTTCCAACTGTAACCCAAAACGTTCAAAAATCCTTCTGGTCTTGGAGAGGCTCCAAAGGTCCACCAAATGCCCCTTAAAGGATCTTCAAAACATCCTTCAAAAATCTTATAAAATGAAAACCACATGTCCAAAAATCCTATTGGTTTTAAAGTTCTGGAGGAACCCCAAAATCTATCCAGGACACTCCAAAGTTACCAAACATGATTGGAAACCTCAGAAGATTTTTTTAAATCCCAAAAAATTTTCAGGATCTTCCTAAACACCATTCAAAACTTCCAACTGTGACCCAAAAGGTTCAAAAATCCTTTTGGTCTTGGAGAGGCTCCAAAGGTCCACCAAATGCCCCTTAAAGGATCTTCAATACATCCTTCAAAAATCTTATAAAACGAAAACCACATGTCCAAAAATCCTATTGATTTTAAAGTTCTGGAGAAACTCAAAGATCTTTCCAGGACTCTCCAAAGTTAGCAAATATCATTGGAAACCTCAGAAGATTTTTCTAAATCCCAAAAAATTTCTCCAAGTGATATTTAAAGATGGAATTTCCTCACTCAACAAAGTTTGAAGTTTTGCCGCCATTCAAATAAAAAGCAAATGGTTTCATCTATTCATTTGTGTACAGAAGGGAAATGAAATCAAAAGTTTCAAGAATACTCCCTGAAAATCGTTAATTACTCGTTATTATTATATTATTACATATATACTTTATATTAGTAAATTATTTAAATACATTTTTCAAAATTATATAAAGTCAGTATTTTTGAAAAAAGGGCACAGTATCATAGTACCCATAGGAAACTAAAATATTCTTCTGTTTTTTTTAGTTATTTAATTCAAAGTATGGAGTGTGCAATAAATATTTAGAAAATCAAGGTACTCAAATTTCCATCTAAGCACTAATTTAATGCTATTTTATCGACATCGAAATTTTATGGAGTACTATCTGTAATGTTAAATTTCTAACAAATAATTTAAACGTTATTGCACAGAATTTATTACTTAGATCTATGTTCAAAATTAAGCGAAAATACTTAATTAGGCTTTTCTGAACAAAATTGCGAAATTATCTAATCACGTGCTGAGAACTAAAGGTAGTTTACATTTCTCGCTGGTCGATATTCTCATTATAAAAGGTAAATAAGTTAATTGAGTATATTAGGATAATTCCGACTACAGGGTATTCAACAATTTCGAGAAGCCCCCTAAGGATCAAATTAATTTAGGCATGACTTCCTTGGACCTTTCAAATTATTGAAAAGTATTATTTATAATTAAATTTGAGATGCACCATTTAAATGTTATTGCATTGAATACATTTTTCAAAATTAAGCTAAAATATTGAAATAGGTATTTTTGAGCAAAAATGTGAATTATCGTGTTGTCTACTGAAAACCTAAAGTAGTTTAAATTTTTACCTGGAAGAGTATCTTTTTAATTAAGGTATTTGGATAAGTAAGGTAATTAATCGTTACTACTGGAGGTAAATAAGTAGGTACTTATAAAAACTAGGCATAAATTGTTGGAAATCAAAGGGACAAAAATAAAATCATTAGTATGAAAATTTTCTTATTAAGTTAAGATAATGAAGTTTATTAAGTAAATTGAAAAAAAAAGAAACTAAAGGTAGTTTACAATCCTTCAATGGAACATTTACTCCGTGAGCAAACTAATTAAGTAAGTTCGAATAATTAGGTACAACTACAGGGTGTTCAATAAATACTTATTAAAGCGACACGTCGTCTTCGAGTGTCTTCCTGAGCACCAAATTAACTTTGGTGAATCATTTCACGAGAAAGAATTAAAAATATTGCGATGTGTAGTTTGAAGACATCACGAGTATTAATTGGAAGTACTTCGGTAATTTTTAACATTTACCGGTAACTGAAAATACCCGTCTCTCATCAGTTAATTAACTCGGAGTCCGATGAATGCTCATAAAACCGACGACGCGCGAGGCGGCCGAGGGCGTCGCGACGCGCACCTTAGACCGTCGTCGGCCTTCCCGAATCTCCCACGGGACCCGCGAGTCTTGGTGGCCGAAACTCGCAGGAGGTCCTCGCGGCTCGCGGCTCGAAGAGGAACTGGCCCGAGGGCGGATTCTCGCCCTCTCGGGGCGCACCTTCAATCGAAACCGGGGGGGCCGATATCGGAAGGGGGATGAGAATCGGCGAAACGGGAGAGAGAGGGGGAGAAAGAGTGAAAGGGCGAGGGATGGGAGGGATGAATCGAGCGGCCGTTTCGCGGTATCGTTATTGTTTTGTTTTCCGGGTAGGGGGTGGGTTTATTGCGCCCCACCACCCCACCCTCGTTCCCGCTCACGGAGTGAGATGTCGAAGTTCTCGAATCCGTTGGGGTTTTTTGGGGGTCTTTAACTGGTCGGGCAAGTACGTCTGTTTCCGAACAAACTTTGGGCTAAGTGCTTCTACGTACTTTTTCTTTATTCTTTGGTGGTTGAATGTTCTCGAGAAGCCCGAAAAGGTGTCGAGTGCCTATTTTCGCGTTTCTAAATTTTTACTTCTTGGTATTCTTCCGTTTTGGCCCTCCACAGCTCTCTTATTTCCATGAGGTCTCTATTTATCATCGCATTATCTAACTATATGTGTTTTTCATCTTAGAGCTTGTCTTCCTTGTCATCGGGAGCTCCTATTCCAACACACTCTTTGTCTACCTGTATTCTAACATCGAAAACGCTCACTGAGCGGAAAAACGACCGCAACGCGTTGCGGACGGTGCTGAACGACCAAATACCGAAATGACTTATTTTTCGCGTTGTGTCCGTTCTTGTTGACCACGACGCGTCGTGGGTAGTGCTCAAACGGCCACGACGCGTTCTGGATGATTTAGAAAGTTCATAAACCGATATTTCATGTCTAGGCTTGTCAGTGTGTTTACGACTGCTTTCGAGTGAAGTTATGTCTATGTTATTGAGCGAAGTCGCTACTATTGTAGCTAAAAACGATAATACGAGAGAGGTAATGAAGAACTCTTTTGAGTACTATGAGGAGTACTTTATAGGTACTTGTCGTTTTTCGGTTTGTTGCTTAAATTAACCCCCATATATGAGAAAGTACTCTGATGAACACATCACGATTTTTTAAATCGATGAAGGTCATATGTGTTTCAATGTTTTTTTTATGACTTGTCTGATGACAAATATATTGTCCAGACATGACCTATCTTTCCGGAATCAAGATTGTTTTTCACTATAGTTGTCCATGTGTTATTCTATTTTCTATTTTATTACCCGCCGAAAAATCCAATTCCAAAATCGTCAAGTCGTCCCAATATTGTGGACCACACTGTAAGTAAAATATTTCCCGTTGCATGTTGATTGCTTTTTAGAATGCTTTGTAACGTCGATATTAAATTTGAAAAGTACGTATCTTATTAAGATATTACTGCATGTGCATGAATTCCTCCCGCCTACCCTTGCAGTGTACAAGTATTCATAACTCAGTTATTAAAAAAAATTGTCTGGAAACTTCTGACGACAGTTCGTGGCGTTTAGGGTTGTTTCGAGCCTTTCCCATTTAAAAACAGATCCAGTTCACCCCCTCACTCGACGTTAACGCGACTATCCTTAACTTTTAAACTATCCAACGAGGAGCTTCTTTCTCCCTTCCTGGATTATCTCGAGTTCTCCCTTTCTCGCTCAGGACAAAAAACATTTCCACCGGTCCCGAAACGTGGAAATCTCACCCCCTTCGGCGTACCTCTTCCTCCAGAGATAACCCTCCACCTCAAATGGCTCCTGAAATAGGTCACGATACGTATTTACCGAACGACTTTTGGCTCGGCGCTGATGTAGCCTAATTACGAGGGTTGGGGGAGGGATGAATTCGGAGGTGTTCTCGAGTTTCGGGGGGGGGTGGATCGTTAGAGTGACGGTGATATCGTCGATTAAGGGATGATTTAGTAGACCTTCGAGCTCTTCGCCTGTAAACATCGTTACGTCGTTAGGTGGGCTGTAAAATAGACTCTTTTCTAGCTTATCCGAGATATCACTTGATAATCATCTAAGTACAAGGGTAAAACAGTAAAATGTTCCCAGTAGGAAATTATTCAGTCAGTTATTCATCATTTGACGTCTTATCGGCGTCATATTTATTATTATGTGAAATAGGCTAATTGAAGCTAATGAGCTCTGTTTGTCTGAAACAAAAGCCCCACGTTTCACTAACCCCTCCAGCAGCTGCGGTTACTTTTTGATGTTTCGTAGCTGTTTACGTAAACGCACACCGGACGTTTCGCGCAAAGCAGGTCAAACCTGCGTCCCAAAAATAATAAATGTTTAGCGCCCTAAAATATTCTTTTAGATGTAAAGCTGTGCGGCTCGAAAATTAAACGAACGTCGAGACGTGGAAGTGGTGTCTATAATTTTTAAAACAGCTGTCGTTGTATTCATGTCATGCTTTCTTTTAGAAGTTTGCACCATTTGAAAGGGGACATCCGACTTCGGCCACCATTCCCCACAGAGAGGAAAATCACAGCCGACTTCGGCCACGCGATTTTATCAGTAGGATTAGTAAGGATTATGGCTCGTTAGGCCAGGTAGGTGCAATAAAATAAAATTGGGTGGATTTCGGTCACTAATTTCTTTCAGTTTAGTGTTAAGTTAGTAAAAGTAAAATTGGAAAATGAGAAATTATTACATAGCGGCGGCGAGTTCCTTCCGCGGTCAATTCGAAAGTAGAGACCAACGGGTTCCTTCCCTACGACTATAATTATTATATGAATTCGCTATCGCTTGTTAAATGGCAAGGATAAACAATTGAGTTGGTTTTATTGGTTTATTGATTAGCTTACAATTTGACAGCAGGTCGCATTTCGATTCCACCGACCCACTGAAACCCTAGGCTAAGCCCTAAGCAATTCACGTAGAACGGTGGCCGAAGTCGGCGTACTTATCAACGTACCATAATCCTCCGGTTACGCTGAAAACTGTTTGTGGCCGAAATCGGCTGCTCCGGCAATTATTCATGTCAATCGAGTGAATCCACTCTAATGTCAAACTACTCTCGTAAGTTGCAAATTCCATTTGGGCGTTCAAGAGAATTGTACTCAACATTTGAACGTATTGAAGAGCAGGTCTTACTGTGGGTCTTTCTATTGATTCTCGGGCATTATAAAAATTTTCAGTTGTCGACACATTAAAATTTTTCAAAAATTTAACTGTATGGCTGTGAATTAAATTTATTTTTCGTGAGTTTCTCGCTTGTATCTCTTTTATATTCTAAGGAGACGTTGACCGATAGTTCAGTGGTAGTGTAATGTTTATTTTCTAATTTATTTGCACTATCCTAATTATTCACTACACACTACTTAATTTATCTTAGACTATTACTGAACTAATTTATATAACACACTTAACTACTTCCTAACTAATTGATTTATATCACTCTTAAATGTAATTTATTCTTACTGGTCCGTTTTTCGCTTGTTTACTATGTCGCGCTTCACGTCTAATCTCCTCTCCGACCGCAAGCCCGCTTATATACATCTCAATTGTGTTCGCGATAGTTCTTGAAATAACTCGAACGTTCTTCTTTTATGTATGTCCTATGTCTAGGAGATAATAAATCATTCCTTAAGGCGGGATTACGATGGTCGTAACGTGACTTAACTTAACTTGGACTTAAAGTGACGTAACGTGAAACCGAATGCGTATCATTACGATGCACGTAACGTAATCTCGTAGACGTGTAAAGTTGAATGTTCTGTGCAAAAGTGACATTAGTGACATGACATCCATGACATTAATGAGAAATTGTTTATTAATTGTTTTTGGTGTGAGTATTGAGGTATTATTTTATTATATAAACGTCGTCCATTGTGTTCACACACCTTTACACGTGGTAACAGGCGTAACAGTAAGGAAGCAATAAGAAAAGGCGACAAGGCACGAGTAGGACGCAGGACGCTCAATCACGCTCAACCGGCTCAACCAACTCACAGGTTAAATAGACTATAGAGGTTTGGCAGCAAAAAAGAGACGTTAACAGAAAGACTATAGAGGTTATGGACGTTATGGTAATTTAACGGGTTTCATGATCACAAACACATTTACATTTGAAAAGGTACACATCACCACATTCACAGAATCATATATTTCATGGCATTTGACGTGTCTATGTCAATGCGTGATCCTTAACTTGAACGTAACGTGACGTGAAAGCTTGACCGTGCCAATGCTTCACGTTACGTCCCTTCACGGCACGTCAATCGTAAACGGTTCCATTCCCTACCATGCGTTTAACTTTCACGTCACTTCAAGTCCAAGTTAAGTTAAGTCACCTTACGACCATCGTAATCCCGCCTTTAATAAGATGTTGCGGAGACTCAATTAAGCGTCTCGGCGTTCCTTTGAGGTAAGCCGCCGAGGTCCGATAAGAGTAAACACATTTCGAGTTGCTGTTTACATTTCGCGTTACAGTAGATTTCAAGATATATCTCAGCAATGATATCGTAAAATCTCATAGAACCATTATCATTTCTTGTCTTATTTAGAACAAAAAAAAGGTCTTGATGCTATTCATAAGATTAACATCCACACTAGTTACACCAATAGGTCATTTAATATTCTACTAACTGAAGCTCCTGTACTATTAACTACAATCCAGGTTACTTGCATGTGTTTAAAATGGGGCTCCTTGTATTGCGTGGACACCAAGTATTTTCCCCAAAAACTCCAGAAATATACTTCATTATACTTTTTAATAGATATTTAACAAAGTCCTTTCCGACTCTAAATATGCGGTCGCTAAGAGACGATAGGAAACGTGTGTTCAACCTCCGATAACTAAACGTGGCGGAATTATCTTCGTAATACCACAACGGCCCTCCAAAGCTTCGAATGGCCCATTGTAATAAAATCGGTAACTGCATTGTCGCGTCGAATAGATCTGTCATCTCCAAATCAAACACGAAACGTCCTCCCACGCGAACCCAATAATTATCTGCCGTTAGACACGAGCGAATGTGCCTCGTTCGATTTCGACGTCATTAAAATTTACACGCCGAAAACCGCAAATTGCGTATACCTAACGTTCCGTTCGATTTTCATGGCTATTTAGACGAGGCAGATACACGTGAAGTAACTTTATCCCGGAACGGCTCCATGGTTACACGTGAAATTTCGATGTTAAAATTTTGTCTCGCCCCAATTCTCCCCTCCATTCCATTGTTCGGGGGCACGTTTTCAGGCTCTGTTCCGTGAAATTGCACTGCAATGGTTTTAAGTGAAAATAGAAGTATCCGACCCGTCATTCGCCACACAAGATGAACTATTTGCACATTCAATTAAAACTAATTTTTGCGAGAGATGGCTTTGACTTTTTCTCTTCTTTACTATCTGGTGTTTTTTCAAATTTCACCTCACAGTAAGGCTGTGGATAGTTTGTGAATGCGCCTTACTAAAAAATGTCAAAATTGACATAACCTCAGTTTTTTAATAAAAATTGAAACTGCTCCAATCAGTTACTAGTGTCTTGAAAAAGACAGCTCATTCATCTACGCCTAATTAATAGAGCCAAGCTGTCTTTTTCATGACTAACCGTTTGGAGCAGTTTCAATTTTTATTAAAAAAGTGGGGTTATGTCAATTTTGACATTTTTTAGTAAGGTGCATTCACAAACACTATCCACAGCCTACTATGAGGTGAAATTTAAAAAAAACACCCGATACTTTTGGTTAATTTTCTGTAGACGTCTGTATCGTTTAAGGGGTAGCAGTTAGAAATACCAAAAATAGTTAATGTCATTTCACCCAATTGAAATAATACGTGTTTCAAAATGATTGTCATGTAGTTGGCGCTGGAATTTCTGTGCATGTAATTTTTGATGTGCCGCGCTCTATTGTTTTGAACCTTTTTTTTTTTTTTTAACAGACTTTAGGCCAATGAGGCCACGCACTACCTCGGTGGCGGGCAATAAACACCGTCCCGGGTATATTCACCTGGGGAGGAGACAGGGGGAGACCCGGAGATCCCCCCTGGCCCTGCAGTCTCTCCCCAGGCTCGGACGTTGTTCGGTCCCAGTCAAGTCTGCATCCTGTGCGGCGTCCGCAGGTTGGGCAGGCTTGGCCCCTAGGGGCCCTACCTCTACCCACACCCGCATGAGGGCAGGACAGACGCCATTAGAGACGCCGGCTGATGTAAACACGGCGTGGATGCCAAATGTCTATGTGTGAACACCCTACATCCCCCTTCCCGGTTGCCCGGATTAGGGGTTCAGGTGCCCACGAAGGCTGCGAAGTTATTCAAGCGAGCTACATATAAAAGCTAGCTAACAGACAGGAGACAAGCAAAGAGAGACCATCAAAGAACAGAGAGGGGCGGTATGAGAAATGGAGCAGGCAAAGGAATAAAGAAGGCATGTTAGGATGCTCTTTTTGGCGGGTAGTACTTACAGTTCGCCCGGGAGTCTCCGGATGTTCACTTGTAGCGCCCTCGTCTCGGGGAGCCTCAGAATATTAACTCTTAGTTCTCGTATTTCGGGGAGCCGCGTTAAGTTAATTCTCAATTCCCTTGGTTTGAGCTCTTGCGCGAATGTGGCCCGCATTAGGGAAGTGATGGCCCTATAGCCGACCTCCCAGATCTTCTTGCTGCCTATCATGTCGGCCATTATGCTAGATGGTGTCCAGTTTCGCCCGACGGTTCGCCTCAAGTCTTCCGTGTGAGACCTCCAGAGCGGGCAGTGGAACACTGCATGCTCCGGAGTGTCCCTCTCCCCACAGGCGCATCGATCATCGTCGGTTTTGCCAATCCTAAAAGTGTAGGCCTTGAAGGACCCATGCCCCGTAAGGAACTGGGTGAACCAGTGGTTTTGCGACCTATGACCACAGTTATACCACGCAGTAATGTCTGGTATTATGGACCTTGTCCAGGCCGCTGTGGTGTTGTTATTCTCCCATCGCCTCTGCCATTGGGTGAGGGTGCGCTTCCTCGCCATACGCCTGGTACCGGCGAGCGCACCCCCGCGGACGTTTTGGAGAAAACGTCTCTCCTTCGCCAGGAGGTCGATGGGGGGGAAGCCCGTGACAACCTGTAGCGCGGCAGTAGACGTGGTCCTATAGGCCGCCGCCACCCGGAGCAGGGTCCTTCTCTGGGCGCTTTCTAGCCTCGCGGCGTGCTTTTGAGTTTCAAGCACTTTACACCAAATAGGAGCTGCGTATAGCAGCACGCTGTGTATCACCTGGGCCATCACCTCCCTTTTCCTCCCTGAAGGCCCCCCTACATTCGGCATAATCCTGGTTAGTGCCCCCAACTTGGAGTCTGCGGAGTTTATAACCTGGGAGACATGTTCGTGGAATTTTCCACCTTCCGCGAGGGTCACCCCCAGATATACTAGTGTCGGGCAGGTTCTGAGGGGGGCTCCTCCCACCGCCATCGAAAACCTCCGGCCCGTCCGAGGGCCCTTAAGGACGAGGGCCTGCGTCTTCTCCTCCGCGACTACTAGCTCATGTTCGTCAAGCCACGCTTTGACGGCTTGGTATGCAGTAGCCGCAGTCTGCTCGATACCTTGCGTGCTGGCGGCGGTCACGATCAGGGCCAGATCATCTGCGTATGCCACTAGGCGTGCCCCCTCAGGTATTCCGATCCTGAGGACGCCGTCGAACAGTATATTCCACAGCGTTGGTCCCAGGACGGACCCCTGGGGGACACCCTTATTTGTGAACTGGTCTCTGCCTCGCGCAATGTTGATGGTGCGTTCGCTCAAATAGCTTTCTATCATACGGGTCAAGTACGGGGCCACCCCCCTCCCCCTCATCGCCTCCACGATGCGGTGCCAGGGGGCAGAGTTAAACGCGTTCCGGATGTCAATTGTGACCATCACCACCCACTTCTGTCCGGTGTTGATGGACGTCATCACATCTTTGAGGGCGGTGACAGTCGACCGCCCCTTCCGGAAACCATGTTGGGAAGGGGAGAGCCCCCCCCCCGTCCTCTATATCTTCTTCTATCCGATCCCTCACGATGCCCTCCAAAACCTTGGCCGCGACCGAAATCAGGCATATCGGCCTGTAAGAGCCGGGGAGAGACGGGTCCTTCCCTACTTTCGGTATTAACACCACCCTCGACGTTTTCCAGGCGGCAGGGAATGTCTGGGTTCTCAACATAGCATTGAGGTGTTCCCGGATCGCTTCGGGGACGGCCTCATACAGGGCCTTCATTGCAGCCGGGGTGATACCATCCGGGCCTGGTGCCGTGCCGTTTTTGGCCCTGGCGATGACCCCTCTGAGCTCCCGCTCCCCTATCTCCGGAACCGCCGGCTCAATCCCCCCCTGATCCAGTCCGCCCCATTCCTGGGGAAAAGGGCCGCCACGATTTTTACCTTGGTGTTCACGTCGAGGTTGATTTGGCACGGAGGCGACTTTATATGGCGGGTAGCGATTTTATACCCCGCCCCCCACACATCCCGGTCAAGATCCGCCAGCACCTCCTCCCAGCACCGCTTCCTACTGTGCTGTATGGCCCTTCTCAGCAACTTACGAGCTCTCCTCAGCGCCTCCTTGAGGTTCTCGACCACTTGCGGGTCGGCGGTTGCTCTTTTGCGGGCTCGTGCCAGGCATCTGCGTGCCCTAAGTGCTGCGGCTTTCTTCACCGGGATGTCTGCATTCCACCAGTACGGGATCCTACTCGTCTGTCCAGAAGCGTTCCTGGCGGTGGCCTCATCGATACACTTCGCCAGAGCTGCGGGAAAACCATCTGTTGGGACGTTCTCTAATGCCTGCGGTGCTCTCTCTTTCAGCATTTCAAGGTCTAATTTAACGCTATCACGCTCAGCGATGTCCCCCCCACGACCCAGGCAGATCCTAATCGTGGAGTGCTGAGTAAAGGGGTTGTCGAACTTCGAGGCCCACGTTACCCCCGCCCTGGCTACGCCCGCCGAGCACAGCGACAGGTCAATGTGGGTAGCCGAGGCACCCCTACGAAAAGTTGGGGACCCATCGTTCAACACGGTCATGCCGGACGCCTCGACCCACTCCAAAACCACGCCCCCGCGGGTATCCGAGGTGGGTGCACCCCAGGCTGGCGACTTCGCATTGAAATCGCCTAAGACGAGGCACCGGGGGGTGTGAGCCGCAACCAGCGCCATGATCGTTTCCAACTTGTCCTTGAAAGTCGCTAGCGGAATGTTGGGGGACAGATACACCCCCCAGTACCACGTCGCACCCACTCTGACTCCCACACATCCCGGGCACCTCGCAGTCTCCACCGGTCTGGTCTTCGGGGGCATACTCGTGTTAGCGGCGATCGCGACATCTCCTTCCACGTCTGTGACCCAGCCCGCTTTGGTAGCCAGGGCCTTGTTCGGCTCCGACACGACCGCGAGATGTGCCTTCGTCATGGCCATGTCGGCTAACAGGAGGTCGTGGGCCGCCCTGGCTCGGCCGATGTTTGTCTGTATTATTGTGAGACCCAACGTAATTACTTTCCGCCGCCGATCGGCTCCCCCTCTCGATTTGTGCCCCTAGGCGACCCCTTACCCTGCGGCACCTCCCTTTGGCTTTTGTTCCGTCTTACTCCCACACATTGTGCGCTACCGGCCCTGTGCCCTGCCCTTCTGCAAATAGCGCAGCCTGTGGGAGCCGCACACTGCGCTGCAAAGTGGCCTCCTTTGCCGCATCGCAGACAACTGTCGGATCGGTCCTCCCCCTTGCATTCTCTCCTGTTATGCCCGAATTCCAGGCAGCGGTAGCATCTCGTTGCCGCTACCCTGGGAGCGATGCGGCAATTAACCCACCCTACCTTGATCTGCGCCGCCCTCCTCAACGGCTCGATCAGGCTGGCCGGCCCCCTTACGAAGGCCCTCGCTGTGCCATCCTGGCACTGTTTGACAGTAATCGACGATGGCGTCTTATCTGGGCACGCGCACCTATTGTTTTGAACCTATCTAATTCTGACAGCAAGTGTCCTGTGATCTGTGCGATCTGCGCAAGTGTTCAGCGATCAGTAGATCCAATATTTGTTAATTGTTGTTATTAAGCAATTGAAATGTATACTGTTCAAGAAAACACCTTTATTATTGAAGCCTATTTCCGAAGTGGTCGCTTAGTAAACGGAGAATGGCAATATTGCATTTCTGAATGCAAAGTACAGTTCCAATTGAAGATTCCCACTAAAATTGTTGAAGACACCACTGCCTTGCTACACCATCTCCGCGGAAATGTGGAAAGATTCCAGACAACGAAATCTACTGGAAGGCCGCAGACTAACGAAAATGTTGTCGAACATGTGGAAGAGATTGTTGAAGAAAATCCACATTCGTCATTACGTCGTTTATCGGCTCGAACAGAAGTGTCATTCAGCACTGTTGGAAGCATTCTGAAAAAACGTTTGCACATACATCCTGTAGTGGTCTCCCTTTGGCGACGACACACTGACGCCGTCCGGGAACTCCAAATTTACAAATTTAGGGGGGGTACAAATACACAAGAGTGTTGGTCTATATTTCTATTTAAAAATCAGGCCGCGTCTCGGTTAACACATATGATAAGCTCACAACTCTCTCAACTCCTCCAACACCATGGACTCCGGTCCTCCGCTGCCCACCGTGCCCTTCTGTGGCACAGGATCTGGCTCCTCCGCCCGGCGATCACGGCCAATGTTCGGGAAAGCCCCCTGCTCGCCCTCGAACCTCCAACAAGGAAAACAACCCCTACACAGCACCCAGGCTCCAGGATCTTGCATCCACATCCAGACGTCGCTCCCTCCTCCTCGTGCTGCCAGATCAGACCCCGTCCTCCGCTGCTCCGAAAAACTCTCCTCTTGTTTTTCCGTTTCCGTGACGACCGCGCGCGCTTGTTACACACACCGCACACTTTCACGTGAGATCCAAACTACATACCGGCGCACTACAATCCTTATAAAGGCTCCATAGTGCAACACATCTTACCGAGAGACTACAACAGTCGGATGCAATATTGCAACTTTTTCAGAAAAATCTCAACAACGATGATGTTCTTTATCTAAGTCTCTTCACAGATGAAGCCTGGTTCCAGTTGAGCGGTTATGGCAATAAATAAAATTACCGGACATGGTCTGTTGTTAATCCACACAACATCATTGAGGTTCCTTTACATCCACTGAAAGTAGGGATGTGGTTGGCCATATCACGTCGTAGAATAATAGGGCCAATATTCTTCGACCATACCATCAACGGTCAACGTTACCGAGAACAATTATTGACGCCATCATGCATCCTGATGAATTTCAAGGTGGTTTCTTCCAACAGGATGGATCAATAGCTCACACCACTCAAGAAAATTTCAGGTTTCTTGAAGAGTTCTTCCCTGGTCGAATTATGAGCAGAGGAATTTGGCCTGCCAGATCACCAGATCTCACTCCGCTGGACTTTTCCATTTATGGCTTCCTTAAGAACGAGGTTTACAAAGAACGGATTAAAAATCTGGATAATAGACCGCATTACCTTAATATGCAATGAAATAACGGGAGATACATTGCAGCACATTAATAATATGAAACTTCGTGTGGTTTTATGAATGCAGCAAAACGGTGGTCACTTCGAACATTTATTATGAAACTGGCAATCAGTACTGTTGGTAATTAACGGC
This sequence comes from Cryptocephalus moraei, assembly GCA_946251905.1. Taxonomy (NCBI): domain Eukaryota; kingdom Metazoa; phylum Arthropoda; class Insecta; order Coleoptera; family Chrysomelidae; genus Cryptocephalus; species Cryptocephalus moraei. The sequence goes on along the minus strand of OX276465.1, from coordinate 13,426,503 downwards.
CATTTTCAGGGCCAAAACAAATACTACAAATAGACAAACACTCAGAATTCGTTTTCTTTTGACAGAGAAAAACCAGAAGTTAAAAGAGGTTAAGTAGGTTATTTTGAGGTTATGTATAGCTAGTAGAGACTCCTATTTTCTCAAGGCGGGTTTTTTATTTTACATGGGAATTCCACAGCCGACTAGATGGCAATCGTTGTGAAACACGTTGTAAAATCTTTAATGGTCTTTACTAAATATGAAGGGACCCATCATATATGAGGTACGAAAAGTTGATGTAAAATTAAAAATAAAAATCTGCTTCCTGAGGAGTAGAAATTATTACGACGTCCCTACTGATTTATTGGTAAAAATAAAAATATCATAAGATGATGTTAAAAACAAACTTTAGCAAACAATTCAACAGTGAAAAATTGAAACAGGGACATCACTTGCTGCCTTAGCTTAATTTAGCAAAATTTTACAATTTTGAAAAGTGTGACCCACAAGGGATGAAATAACACAACAGTACCGCAATAGAACAAACGGGGAAATATAAGAACTAGTGTTCAACCGTACATTGTAAAAGTAATTAAACCGGAAAGACTGAGATAGGGCCGGCCAAGTCAAAAGACAGTGTAACGAAGCGCCCTCTCTACGCTATTATGGTACCTAATTCCGTTTCACACAATCTTCCCATTTCACTGATGGTTCTTCCGAAAAACGCCGTAATTGGTTTTTCTTTCGTTTGTTGGCGTTGTTACAATCTACCAGTCTTTACCTGCCTTGGCAGGTACCTAAAGGCACCTTGGATCTCGAATCCGAGTTTCCATTCTTTTCCGCTTCTGCTCTCGAGAGACTTTCCGCGAGTGTTTCGCACAGTGTCCGACCGCCTGTACTACCGCGCCGATTGTAAGTACGCAATTTCCGTTTGATTCTTGGGTTACTTCACCTCGTAACCGTTTGTGTATAATCGGTCGTAGTAAAGCGCTCTGGAAGAGTTCCTCTCGGAGTGTCTTTATTACTCAGACCAATCTTGCATAGATTTTCCATTCGGGGAATCTATGCACGTTAGATTTCCCGCTTGCACCGCTTAAGTACGCCCTTAAGGGTCAATACCGTTCTTTCTTGCTCGTTCCGCTCTCGTACTAATCGTTTATTCCTTCTGCTTGATTATAGCCGCCTCAACCGACTCTGCACATCTAATTGCCTAAATTAGTTAGCTATCTTGCAATCCTCCCTCGTGTAAATAAATATTTTGCTATCATAGACACTCTCCTTTCCGAATGTAGATTAATTATTCATATTTTAGTTTATTTATTAAATTGTATATTTTCGGTTGTTGTTGTAAACAATAAATAAACCGTGTTTGCCCAAACATCTGTGTCAGAACGATCCGCTCGGACGCGAGGTGCAACGTTGCCGTTTCCTCTCTAAAATCCGAAATTTCTGAGCGTACACCGTTGTCAAGATTTCCCGAAAGTCTGGTAAACCTTGCACCCCTCTGCCGAACCGTCCCTTTCATTGTTATAAATAGTGTAATTGATGATTGACGCTTATTTATAACAATCCGTTCTGATCATTTATTAATTAGTTGATACTTGTTCTTTAAATTCATTTTCCATTTGTAAATAATTCATAATGAAGATGGAAGGATTGTCAAATTAGTATGGGAGCAGGCTACCACTGGTAGAAGACCATTAGGAAGACCACGACTACGGTGGAGGGCAAACCATAGGTGCAGCTCATAGAACGCTAAATAGCACAGTCCAATGAAGGCGAATTGTTGAGTCGGCCAAAACCCACCCGGAGTTGTAACACACAGAGACAGAGATTGATGATCTGTCCTTTGAAAATAGCATAAAAAGATTTACATTTTGCGAATTTTTTACTAACAGCGAACTTTTCATAAACCCCGTGTTTAATCATCCGATTCATCCTTGCCCCTTTCTTTAGATTTTTTTTCTCGACCCATCACGTTCGCAGGATTGATTTTCTCAATCCGGGGACCTCCCCGTCCACCCCCTCGCCCTCCCTCGACCCGGGGAAATATTCATATCTCCGTGAAAGACGAGCGAGTCTTCTCAGTGCGCAATTAGCCTAATCCGCCCCGTTTTAATGTCGGACAAATATTGTTCGAGATTTATGCCCCGAGCCCTCAGCATAATCGAGGTCGTGTACTATATGTGCGGAGCGACACGCGATGTTTCCTGGATTTCGAAAATTTTTAACGGCGATCGTTCCTGACGCTTCGGTAATAACGGGAGCGCACGGGATCCGACGAGTTGCTCCCGGTGCCGAGTCGGGATTAATTTTTCTTCGTCGGAAACCACTTTTCGCCTTGAATATTTATGACGGGGAACGGATCCCGATGGAGACGACTCCGCGGAAGCGGCAGTTTCCATTTCCTCGAATGCCGGCGAGCGCTTTTCGGATGTTTGAAACTTAATTTTGATTGGATTTTCAGCGGAAACTTTAATGATGGGAGAGCGGCGGCGTTCCGGATATACCGAGAAAATGGAACAGGAAGTGCACGTCGTCGATGAAGTTCCAACGAAATTATTTACTCTCCTTGAGCGGTTTAGAAACTGAGTAAAATATTATGGTTGGGAGATGTTACGAAGTCAATTTCAAAAGAATGGAGGTGGCTCACAACGACCCTCAACCGTTTAAGGAGTTGTCTCTGTAATTCCTAATCACTTTAAGGCTTCCTGTAGTACTATATTTTTTGTCTTTTTTGCTGTTCGTAAATATATAAAGATGATTTTCCGACTCGCGAACACGCGCCGTAAAATTGTCCATGCGCGAAACAGGGAACTCCAAGTTGATTCCGCAAACTGTCCTTGTATCTTCAATTACTGTATATTATCTTTTTAAATTTTTAATAAATAATTTATCAAAAACTACCTTGAAAGTGGGCACGAAATTTTCCAGTACAATATGCGTTGCACCAAACGACGTCATTTTAAAGCAATTACTATATTTATGGATGTTAGCCAAGAAATGTTTAGAGTCATTTCCCACCCCAGAAACTAATGAAGGTAATGGATCTGGTGGTGGGAACAATTGTGGTAATTTCACTTGACCACCAGCACAACATAATCCAGTATATTCACAGCTGTATTTTAACACTTTACAATATTGACAAATGATTGTCACTTCTCCAATCGTTACGGAATGGTCGGCACCATAATCTATTTCCGGGTCGTAGTGGAATGCTACTCGTTCCAGGTTTACAGGAACACTGCGTCTGCGGAATCGTTCTATTTCATTGTGTCGTGCTCGCTGCTGTTGTGTTTGATGTGCCCGAACTCGTTCGATTCTAAGCCTATCTACTCCATAATTATTCACTGTTGAACGCAATTCTGTCATACCAATACGAATGTTGTCATTATCTGTCTCTCGCTGGTCGTCAGTGCGATTTGTACGTGAGGGAGCTCGTCGCACATTTGATTGACTTCGACGACCTAAGTCAGGTCGTCTTCTCCTTGGCATTTTACAATCAACTAAGTTCTCGCGCACTAACAAACTGATGATGAATTTTTTTTAGTATTTCTTTTACTTATTATTTATGTTTCTCACCGCTTAAACCTTCCCTGAACTTCAATAAATATTTCAAGATCAAAATTAGCAAAATCGGTCCAGCCATTCTCGAGTTTTAGCGAGACTAACGAACTGCAATTCATTTTTATATATATAGAGATGAAAGGATATGGACATTTCTATTATTGTGTGGTATTAGATGAACTGTGAATTAAGTGAATTGTCCTATTTATGTGTTTATAAACCCTTATCCTCCTATTTCTGCACAATTTCCATGAGGCACTTTGTAGTTATACATTTCTTACGATGCGTCAGTGAGATGCGATGGTAATTAATTGCATGTCAAACATTTTTGGAACAGTCTCAGATTGCACTTAGAAAATTAATTTTGGATTTAAAGTTCTAAACATATTTTGGCACGGAGAAACGACATGAAAGGATTGTTTACTTGTTTTTGAGAGAAGTTTTAATATCTCTTCGGGATCCGTATATTTTCCATTCCTTGAAAAGTATAGGAAAAGTGTAAGAAATCAACGAGAGTTGTAAGTACTTACGATGTGTCTGATTTCTAAATTGATTCTTAGTTCTAATAACTCTTTACGACCATCTGAATTAATTTATAACTCTTGGTTTTTTTGGTCGATTTGTGTAGGTATGTAAATTTGATTGAAAGCCGCAAAAAAGCTACAATAAAAACAATTAATCCAAACGGTATAAAACCTTTTATTGTCTCCGCTTTGTCGTTGGAAACCGCGAGTTAAAATTACACATCAAATGCATAATAAACGTCATGAATTTCACCAAAATACCTACTTTTTATTATTCCCATTTTCCATTGCTTTTAAGAACAGCATTCTCGTTGGAAACATTCCATGTTATAAACGTTACTTTAGTGGATGGAATTTAAAATTTTATGTGATCGGTTTTGTATCTCCTCCTTTTACTGAGCGGTAAACAATTGCGAAGGGAGGATTTACTACCCGGCAATGTAAATATTTCGCACGGAAACTACTTGAGAGTTTCATGACAAATGCACACGAAATGCATCGCTTTACATACGATTGCCCATTAATATAAACAAGCCGTCAAACATATGTGATTAGTACACGCAATACTAGGGTTAGTTGACATTTTAACGCCCATTGGTATAACTTCAATGTAATGTGTACTCAGGTAGTTTTGGACCTTATGAAGAAGGTATGGCTCGGCGGTAGCTGTATTGAGCTACATTCTTAAGTAAGGTACCTAAGTCATGCAGTCAATGTAGGGATGTGTATTTATTTTAATTCATAATTTTACACTTTAGGATTAATTACTGAGCTACTACCTGCAGAGAGTATTAAAATGGGTCGTATGAATCACAGATTTTGTGGATTTTTGTAATATGTTCCTAGAGAATGATTTTGATATCAGGTGTGACTCAAAAACAAAAAAAAACAAAACAAAAAATGTGACAAAAAATTAATGGTTTACAAGACCATTATTTTTTTATTATTATTAAGTGTTTAATGTTAATATAGCTTTATTTAGCTAATTTTATATTTATCTGTGGTTTATTTTTTTTTGTTTCTTAAACATTTTCTAATAAAACTTTTGAGGTTATAGTTTTTAGTTTTATCCTTATATTTAGATTTATTTTTTTTACTATTTTTAATTATGATTTTTTTATACTAAAGCTAATTTAAGCTACTGGGTTTATACCCCAATTGTGGGGGTAAAAATCCCCCTCTTTTTATTTTTAAAATCCTTTAAAATTACTTTTTGTATTACCATAATTATAGGATGTATAATTACCATTTCATCTAATTCATGAATAGATGTATGGATCGGTTAAAATTTATTATATTATTTAAAATGCCGCTTGCAGAATTATGAATAATTAAATTCCCATAAAATCGCACATTTTGCAAGAAAAGGTGCGAAAATGGTTTATAACGCGATTGTGCAAAAACTGCGCATGGGTCGGAAACCATCTTCTACGCACATAAATTACACATCATTACCTATCACTACCCCGAAAATAGTTTCTCCACCCTCAAATTTGTCGAAATTACGAATTTTTCAAAAAAGAAAAATGTTTGGAGGATTTTCCGTATCTTCTCAGTGAAAAATGATGCGATCGTATTGAACAGTTAATCATTTTCTAGGTTTTATGATTCCCTACAAAAGTCCTATTGGTCGTATAACGATCCCTTCATTACTTTTCGCAATATTCGTAAAAAACTAAAAAAAAAAATGCATTTTTTGTACTATAATTTGTTTATAAAAATCCCAACACCGATTTCGCTGGGGTAAAAGGGCGGGTTTTCATCTATGCGGGATGGGACGTTTGGCCGCCGCCGTTTGGCCGTCGCCGTTTGGACGTAGGGACTTTTGGACTTAGGGACGTTTGGACGTAGGGACGTTTGGCCGTCAGGACGTCGGGACATTTGACCGTGGTCGTTTGTTTGCACTTGGTCGTTTATTGCAAACACCTTAAACACTATAGGTATTAAGGGGTAAGGATAAGGGTAATACTTTTCTGGGATTCTGTTTACAATTTAATGAAAATTATATATGTTGCAGTTTGTAAGGCAGGGTAATTAATATATGAATAAAAATACAGTGAAGTACCTACCAATACTTATTTAACGTAGGTGTGGTAATTTTACAAATGGATAATAAAATGGATAAATTAATGAATAAAATAAATAACAAATATATTTTATACATAAATAAACATAAAATAAATAAAACCGAAGTAAATAGGTACTCACCAAACTAACAAATATTATTATTAGGGTTAGAATTTCATGTAAAAGACTTTCTCATTATTAGAAATATATATTTCTTCGATATACATAATTTTATGTGTTAAAAATGCATACGTATTTTGCAGGAAATGAAGGTTTCTATACTTAATAAATCGTAAATGATATCACAGTATAAATGAGACGTAGGTAAACAAGAAAAATTATTCCCGAAATATCAATTACGATAATTATGAATAATTATACATAATTTCTAATATTTTTGTTGATTGTTCTCTTGATTTCCAGTAAGCAAAATCATCACCCCAAAAATAAAACGTGTATAAAAATCCATAAATGATAAAATTGAATTAAACAACTATTACATACTTTTTGGGGAACATGTAACATTTTTGTATTCATATTTGTGGGTTAAATAACATAAAGTAAAACCAATTGTATTGTGAGATATAATAATTGCCATTTAATTATATAAACAGAATCCACGAAAAAGTATTACCCTTACCCTTACCCCTTAACATAGTGTTTATGGTGTTTGCAATCAACGACCAAATTTGCCACGGTCAAATGTCCCGACGTCCAAACGTCCTGACGGCCAAACGTCCCTACGTCCAAACGGCGACGGCCAAACGGCGGCGGCCAAACGGCTGCGGCCAAACGTCCTAGACCCTCATCTATGACCTGTCTTCTACATGATAGTATAGGTTTTGACCGGTTAAATTTTAGTGCGAAACAGTATCCTTTTTTAGCTTTATTGGTTGGCCTATACAACAAAGCATTTGATAAAGTCCGCCATAACTTGATCATAGCAAACATAAATTTGATTGCGTGGTACATTATATCTACACGAGTTATTTACGTCAGAATTTAAAATAAGATTCAAAGCGTCGAGTTCTTCGAATTTACTGGAGTTCCGCACCAAAAACAATCTCGTCAAGTTTTTGTCGCTTCGACCGAGACGTTATCGATTTTTGCATTGAATTTAACTGTAGACGCACGTGGGGCGCACGCGCTCCCCTCGCCTCGCCTCGCCCGTACCACTCTTTACTCGTGCGTCGGTCGTTCCGAGAACGTGTCGCCGCGAGTCTCTTCACCTGTTGACGCTTCTCGTCCAGGAATACCTTCGTAAATAGCTTGAATCGGTGTCGCGATGTCGGTATTCCCGCGGGTTAGTGCGAGAGTGCCGAGGAACCGGCTGGAGGAGACCAGGAGGAGTCCAGGAGGAGCCGGGAGTGCGTCGAAGGTGAGGTGAGTACCTACCCGGGGTGGAGGCTACGGGAGAAGTTTGACGGGATGTTTTGAAACGTGCGTGGAGTACGTCGAGCGTGCTCCACAGTCAGAAAGCGCATTATAGTACATGTTATTACGTTGGAGGATGATTGTATGGTTTATGGCCGCATGTACCACAATGGCGGAGGTGGTGTCATATCCGCTAATGTGCGAGGTGTAGGGGTACGAACTAGCCTCCTCAGGGGGACCTGTCGCTTATCATCTTTGTAGAAGGCAGTTGCACAGTAAACCAGTGAATAAGGGATAATTCGGCACCAAACATACTTGAATATCCCGTAAATACCGTATAATATAAGGTTTGTTCCAAGCAGTGTTTTTGGTATGGTTCTGGGACGGTTTTGTTACTGTTGGAACTGACTTTATGCGCAGGCGTCAACATGCACTATTTCAAAACGGTTCTGGAAGTGTTTGTTCTCTGAGATGGGAGCTTGGAACGACTTTGTAATCGTTTGTTGTTATCCTGACGACCATATGGTCCTAGTTGGTTTTTAAAATTAGGGCTGTTTGAATATTGCTCCCATAACCAAGTGTAAAGGTTCGCGAACCGTAACAGACAAATTGGAACGCTTTTTATCTATTGCGCTTGCGCGAGACGGTTCCAGTACGGTTCTTTTGGTACTTGGAACAGACCTATATATTTTCAACCCTTGTGGTGACGAAAAACGTCATCACTCGTCTCCATTACCAGCCGGCGCAGTCTGTCATGCGCAAAGGGACAGCGTAATAGTGATGGTGCGACAGCCAGCGATAGATTCATAGATTTGGTGCTAGATGTGCCCCGCAGGAGAGTACGTATTCTCCATACAATGACGATCATGGAGAAATCACCATACGTAATCTCTCTATACCATGATCATAGCAGATCAACCAATTGTTAGGTACCTACACTGTGATTGTTTAGTCGCGGGAAATTTGAAAGGTACCGAAGGTTGATCGCTTAAAATGTTTTATTCTTTTATTGGTACTTTATTTTGCCTATTTCAAACACGCTCTGGCGTGCGTAAATCGGGCTTTTCTCACGCGTGTGTTTTAAAGTTGCCATGGAAACGCATCAACGACGACGAAATCAACCAATAACACAGCGTTTTTGGACGTAGCGGGGCGACCCGATTTCTGGCACGACGGACGACGGGCCAACCCGAAGCGTCCCGGGTGTCGTTCAAATTAATTTTATTGGGTATTTTTACACTATTTATGATTTCAAAGGTAGGTACCAATAAAAAACATCGCGTAAAGTATTCGTGGAAAACTGCTCTTTCAAGCACTTGCTCTATTTCGAGAGTTTGAAAGAGCTCAATATCCACTCATACTTTAATATACTATTCAAGGGTTTGTTTTTTATCATCACGACTGTTTTGCTAAAATTTACTGTTTTCGAGGTATTTTTGAAAAACGACTCGAAAACATGCATTTTTTACGTACAAAATTAACAATTAGGTATTTTCACATTTTTTGAAAACTGGATAAATGAGAGATTATATACCTATAAATCTTAGATCCATATTAAAAAAAATTCAAGCAAAAAAGGTCATTTGAAATTCAAACGCTGGGAATTGGCGCCAAAACGTCGTCTGACGTCACACCGCATATAAACAGTGTAGTGAAAACGTTATTTTACGACGCGAATAATACAAATTACTAGATTTGGTCGCAATTTAACTCCTACACTCCAGCGGAAACAACAATAAAGTCCAAAATGCTCGAAAAAATCTATATGTGGACTGCAGAACGGACTGGTGTTTATATGCGGAGTGACGTCACGACGAGCGGTCGTTTCACTGGTCCTCGCACATTTACTGATTTTTATACCTGAAATACTTGGTGCTGGGCCTGTTACCCGATTTTTTATGGTTATAAAATTTGTCTGAGGGTTCGTCCCTATGAATTTAGATATATTTGGTTTAATTTCAAATATATGGCAAATATCTAATTTCAATCGTGAATAATTCGGAAAATATTAAGTTACCGAGAAAAGTTTATATAACATTTTTTGCTTCAATTTGAACACTTTATCGATTTCCTGTGTTATTTTGAGGTTAAATATTTCTTCCCACGAGAAGGGGTGACATTCATCCCCAGGGTAAATGCGCACTTTGGCACCATATAATTTTTCTTCTTTGACATTTTTCCTATAGATATATATTTCAAATGTCAGCTGAATCTAAGCTGTACTTTACAATTCTGAGCAAAAACCGTCAACAAATGAACATTTGCTTATATTTATGTATTTATTGTATGTATTTATGTATATTTATGTATGTATTGCTCGGGCGCCAGATTTTTAAATTAATTCCGGGCGGTTGGGAAAACGGACGTTTTCACAACCGCCGGTTTAACAGGTAGCAAACGTTCATCCACAGATAGCTTATATCTAGCGGTCGGTACGCTCACAACGAAAAATCACAAATAACGTATAGCCTACTAGCTAGCGGTCGGGGACGCTTTCACAATAGACGAATAACTACGAATAGCTCGAACGGCTTAAGACTATCGGTCGGGGACAATGCACAATTTACGTACACTCACAAATAACTAATAATTCGGCGGCTTATAACTAACGGCGGTGACGTTTACAATAGACAGATAGACGGATCGACTTGCTATAAACAAGTCTTGGTTCTCACCTTGGATTAACTCAGGCAAAGAACCATGGAGGGGGCGAGTGGCTTATATAAGTTTAGCTTGATAGTTAAACGATGGTAGATTGCACATTGCCTGATCGGCCGCCATCTATTTGAGATAGGTTCGATTTTACGATTAATTTGTAAAGACGATAATTTTTACGTGATAACGTTATAAGAAAACATTGATGAAAAATGGAATACGTTTATGAATTGAATAGAATTATCATCACTAAATTATCATTAGAAGGTTTTTTCGCACTGCGGTTGGCCGGTCCAACTGGTCATTTTAGACACATTGTTATGACATGTGTGAAGTTGAACATTAATCTTAAACCTTACTTGAATTGCTACGCTGGATAATTGTTTTCATTGAATAACTAAATCAAAGCAGTCGACTTTTTACACGATCATTTATATCATTCATCATAACGTTTTAGTAGAAAACGTAACATAACCTATTATTACTGCACTAATTGACCGATGCAAGAACAAATATATGAGATTATATAGCTAATCGAATTCTTAGAATGCAAGAATTGAATACCTTATTGCCTCAATTGTTATTGTAACAGTAATAAGCAATGTTATGCACAGTAAATATTCAGATAACGTCATAAATAATAGTGTGCTGACTGCTATTGCCCTCGTCGCTGACGACAGAGTGGAAACAGTGAAATCAGAACGCGCGTAGCGCGTACCCCTTCGTTCCCTTCCATCGTGCTCACGAACCGAGCCGATCGCCAAATCGAGCTTTACTCGGACGCTGTCGTGTAAAAGAGATAGATGCGTCCCAAGGCAACAGCCAAGGTCGATCTCTGTCTATTGTTGTCGCTCTCACTCTATCTCGCACGCATGGGTCCGGCGTAACGTTACAATGTTTTGTGAACGGGCAGATAGTCCGCGCATCGATTTATAAAACGTATATCACGTCAAAAATGCAATGGTCACTAGTTGCTAATATTCCAGGCATATTGCACTCTTATGTATTACATCAGTTTCCTCCTGTTGCGTGTTGCTTGTTCATAGGCAATTTTTTAGTCAGGAGGAGACGACAAAGTAGTTCCATTGTATTATATTCTTCGAGTGTCTCATTTTGTTGTACGTTGTTAAACATTGTGTAAACGCTCCATTTTGCGGGAGTAGGTACAACTTTTCAGAAGTTTTAATTCCATGGGACTCGTCGCGTCCATCCCCGCAATAAAGTACTTTAATACGTCCCGAAGACTACGAACTGGCCGCCCGCGTTTTAATCCCCCGAGAGAGGTTCCCGGGCAGAGTATATCCTTTCCCCGTTTAAAGGCCTCAAATTAATTCCGCAGGAAAGTCCTTATTCACGTCCCAAGTAATATTTACTCTTTCCCGAAGGGACGCGTTTGATGTATCGGACGTTTTCCGGGAAAACAGGAGCAAAACCCACGGGACTAATCCGGTTTTCGGTCCGCGAACACGCGACCGTTTTATCGACCGGCCTCCTCTCCCCTCGCAGCCGCAGCCACTCCTTCCTTTTCATCTTTCCACCTTCTTTCCCCCGTCTTCTCCTTCCTCCCATCCCACCCGAATTAAGTTCGAAAAGGTTCGATTGTTGTCGTTTAATTAGAATTTATAGCGGCCGGCGGCTAAGTGTCCGCAACTACTTCCAACGGCCCAGCAATTAGTTTTTTTTTATTTGTGTGTTTTTTCCGTGACGGTCGCTATAATAAATTTTATTCGGTCTTAATGGAGAAGTTGGAGAAATTATATGCCTCCATCAGAAATTAAGAGTCAGGTATCTTTTTGGGGAAAAAGTGCTCTTAGAGGGGAGGCCACCCTGCGGGAGTGGTAGTGTCAAAGAAAACATCAGATTTACGGCGAAAATGTTGCGGAAAATGGTGATATACGTTACAGAAGTTATCTTCAAACTGGACGGAATTCGATCGAACTATGCACATATTAAGAGGCGCCGTTTATAATTTGGGGAGATACGGTTACATAAAAGTGAGGCACCATATGAATAGTTATTTATGGTACTAGTGTGTTATGTTGAAAATAAGTCGAGAAGATTGATACCACGAGGCCGTCAGGCCGAGTAGTATAAATTCTCAAGTGACAGGAAACATAACACGCGAGTGGCATACAATGTTTTATCCAACAAGTGGAAGAAATCTTTTTTTTTATGAGATAATAATTAATAAGCTTTGTGACGTGAAAAAAAGATTTTCATTAAAATCGGCCAGGATAAAAGAGTACTTTACTCTTGTCATTTTTCGGTTTTTTGAATTTTTCCCGAAATTCGTTCCAAAGAATATTTTTGAAACTTTGAATATTTGTTGTACGATTAAATGGGAATAAAAAAGTTTTCTAACGATTTTGGCTAAAACTTCTGTGAAGAGCACTTCATACTTGTCAATTTTCGGTTTTTTAAATTTTTTTCGAAATCCACTCCACGAAATTTTTTTTAAACTTTGAATATTTATTCTACTATTGAATATGTATAAAAAAGTTTTCTAACGTTTTTGGCTAAATCTTCTGTGAAGGATACTTTATACTTGTCGATTTTTGGTTTTTTGTATTATTCTCGGAATTCGTTCCAAGAATATTTCATAAACACTAAAAATTTATTGTGCAAAAAAATATGTATAAAAAGGTTTGTAACGTTTTCGGCTAAATCTTCTGTGAAGAGCACTTTATACTTGTGGTTTTTCGGTTTTTGAATTTTTCTCAAAATTTACTACAATAATTTATTTTAAATTTAGAATATATTATATTCTACCATTGAATTAGTATAAAATAAACTTTTCTATTGTGTTTTGCAAAATCTTCTGTGAAAGGCACTTTGTATCATTTTACAATTTTTTGAATTTTTCCCGAAATTTGCTCCAAGAATTTTTCTAAAATTTTGAGTACCTATTCTACATTAGATATTAGTATATTAAAGTATGAGTGGATATTGAGCTCTTTCAAACACGAGCGAGTTTTCGAGCACGACGGCGTAGTCGGAGTGCTCGAAATAGAGCAAGTGTTTGAAAGAGCAGTTATCCACGAATACTTTACGCTATTTTTTTTATTGGTACCATTTTTTATACCAAAACCAAGTGCATACCCAATATGATTAATTTGAACGACACTCGTGACACTTCGTGACGGCCCGTCGCCCGTCGTGCGACCAATAGGCTCGTCCCGCTACGGCCAAAGACGCTCTGTTATTGGTTGAGATGGCCGTTGTTGATACGTTTCCATGGCGACTTTAAAACACGCGGGTGCGATAAAGCTCGATTTACGCACGCCAAAGCATGTTTTATATAGGCAAAATAGCGTACCAATAAAAAAGATATATAAAAAAGTTTTGTAACGTTTTTGGCTAAATCTACTGTGAGGAGTACTTTATAGGTACGTACTTGTAGTTATTGTTGCTTAAATTAACCCCTATATATGAGAAAGTACTCTGATGAACACATCACGATTTTTTACATTTTGGTTAAAGTAGTAGGTTGTTTGTTTGGTTGCCACGGGCAACCTTTAAATATGAACGTAAGTTATAATCCATAACTCTCTAGTGAGTTATGGATCATAACACACTAGTGTGTTATTTGATAGTTTATTTGTCTAAAATGACATTAGTAATGACAGTCATAACTGTCATGTGTTGGATAAAGTATATTATTATAATTATTATTTTAGTAGTGCTCTTAGAAACGCAAAGATCGGCTGACGGAGCTTCATTCGGTATTTTACTTCTCGATATATAGTCAATCTCGAAGAGTCAACGTGGGATACTTTTTGAAAAAAATCTTGAAAGTTTGCCCCTCCCCCACTTTGAGATCAAATGTTAAATTTGGTCAAAGGTCAAATTTCGCCATGAAACTCAACGGGTAGGTCAATGGAATGCTCTTTAGTTCTGTAGTCAAGTTTCAAATCACTAACTTCAAAACTCTCGGAAATATGGCGATTTTTTGATAAAATCTAGTAACAAACGTCTTACTTTCGTATCATAATAGTTTATATTTCCAAAAGTGAACGTATTTTTCATTTTAGTCTTTTACTGTTGGCACGACAAACCCATCCATTTGCGATCCAAATTTTGAAAATACAACGTTGGGACATTTTTTGTAAAACCGCCACTCTTCTTCTGTTTGGAGAAAAATGAACTTCAGAATTTCGCCATGAAACTCATGTAGTTTCATGAGTTTTCGCCATGAGTTTTAATTCATGAAATCCAACAATTTCAGAAATATCCCGCTGTTTTCAAGAAAGTTCAATAATTCATATGCCAGGGAGTAAAGATCTATTTTGAGACAATATTTGATTGTTAATTAAATAATGAGATTAATGATATAATTACGAATCACATGGATTAATAAAATATTTCATCATAGCGTATGTAGTACAATTAAATAAAAAAAAAATTGTTGAGTTATATGCGGAACTTAAAATTATCAGTCAATTATTACAGAAAATTTTTACATTGATATTCCTATTCTGTTAGTCAATTGGTAATCGATGGTCAATTATATCACAATTATACTTAAAGTCGCTTGTACTAATTATTTCAAATTAATCCATGTGCAACTATGTAGTTATATAAATAGTTTTCATTTACTCAAAAACCTAAAAGTACTGCTTTCAAAAATAGAATGATTACATAAACCATTTAATTTGTAAGTACGAAAATAACACTAGGTACCAGTAGCTCTATTTCGTTCAAGTAATTGCTGTGTACAATATAGTAGCATTTTCATGGCAGGAAAAGCGTTATCTATCGATGTAAAGGTATAGCTGCACGACATCACAGCGGGTGGTACATGTGTATTAAATTGACGTAGTATTTTCCTAGAACACACGTTGCCACAAACAAATTTCCACTGACTGAGTTGATTAGAAAGTTAATTAACAATTATGAATTATATTAATATTTCAATACATGTGTGACAACACATCAAACGCTATGTTTTCAGAGCCTTTAAACGTGTATAATATGCACTCTGTATTATAATATTGCATGAATTCGAAAATATCGTAAATGAAATAATTTTATTATAATACCCAAAAAAAATGGACTATTTCATGGATCATTATCATCATCAATGGTTCATACATTTGTGTATAATATGTACGTTAATTTAATGGGGATACTAAATAAAGTACGTACATGAATTAGGTAATATTCTTCTTCTTCTTTACGTACCGTCTAATTAAGAAGGTTGGCTATCATCATGGCGATTTTTATCTATGAAGTTGCGGATCTGAACAAATCAACAGAGCTACTGTTGTACCACTGCCTTAGGTTGTTCAACCAGGAGATGCATCTTCTTCCTATACTTCTTTTACCCTGTCTTTTCCTTGCATAATAGCTTGCAACAGTATATACCTCTCCCCTCTCATCACGTGGCCCAGATATTGCAATTTTCTGAATTTGATTGTGTTGATTATTTCCTTCTCCTTTCCCATTTTTCTCAATACCTCCTTGTTCGTTGTTCTGCTCACCCAGCTTATTCTGAGGATTCTTCGATATGCCCACATCTCGAATGCTTCCAGCCGGTCAGTGTCGCGCTTCTTAAGCGTCCAGGCTTCCATTCCATATAATAGTACTGGAAATACGTAGCATTTAAGCATTCTGATTTTAAGATGTAGATTAAGATCTGTTCTGGTTAATGCATTCCTCGTTTTATTAAACACTGTTCTAGCCTTTCCGATTCTTGATCTTATTTCTTGTGGATAATGGTAATATTTCTTGGTATCTTGGTAATATTAAGGATAATCAAATCTCTTTTTATCTAACAGTTCGCCATTTACACATCCACTTGAACTAATATAAATGTTATATAAGATTAACAGGGAGAGTTAACACGTAACACGCAGATGGTAATATTACTTTCTCAAATTTCTCATTAATATTTTTTGTAAATTTTTAAAGAAAACATGGTTCCAAAACTTTATGAAATATACAAGAAACAACTCGTTTTGTCGTGCCATTTAAACAAATTGCGATTTTATTACATACACATCATAAATATTACCCCGAAAAAGCACTTCTCATATAAAAATTGTCCTTGTGGGCGCCTTGACCTGCGATATTAATCTGCAATTTATCAGATCGCCCTAACATAACCACTTTAACTATTGCTCAATTCGCCATCGACTTTTTTCGTATTAGTGTTGGAGAAACGCATTAATTCACGTCGGTTCTTTGGAATTAATATTAATGATACAGCGTAACAATTCGTAAAATAAGATTTATTCTCAACAGCTAGAGGGGGGGGGGGGGGGTGAAACTAAATGGTGTTTCTAACTCTGCCAATCCAACTGTCGATAGAAGAATAAGAAAAACTGTATTAAAAAAATAACATTTTATAAAGAGAAAAATCGAGCAAATAAATAGATATGATTATGTGAAATGTGTCATATAAATCGCTACAATTCAGGTCTAGCATTGGGATTACCTGACAAGCCAAAATTTTTTGATCGCAGTTCGAGTGTAGGGGATGAGGGCCGTTGGGTAAGGTATTTGAGGTAAATACTGCAAAATATCACAAACCGATAAGTAAGTACACACTACGAGCACACAGTGTATCTCACCTCGCGTTTCTTCACTACGGACAACCTGTATACCTACTAAGATTAATATTTTTTCATCGCCTTAGAAAATCGCGGAAAATTCATTACAATACGAAACTGGTTTTGGCTCCTCCAGTCAAATATAGGCACATGTATATTATGTAATATATATAATATATACATGGAATATGTATATGAATATAGGTACGTGTATATCTGTAGGTACATCTAATACAATTAATATCTTGTATTTATTATATTTTCTAGGAATATTGGTAGGTACTAATAATGTTAATTATTGGGTCGAATTTAGGAAAAAAAGACTTAATTGCCTTTATTTATCAGTAACAACAAGTTATAATAATAAATTATAATAATAATAAAGTAACATTTATAACAGTTAAGTTGCAAATATATATTAATTTTATAACAAATATAAAAAACAAAGACTTTGCTGTAAATAGTAGCATTTAAATTTTAAGAAAATCCTGATAATTATAACTATTGAATTTTCCGGGATTTTTCAATTTTCTAGGCCGATGAAAATAGGTTAGGTGTTAATATTTCGTCGAGTTACCCCAGGATAAAAAAATGAAGGTTCTACGTTGTCTAGAAGCCGAGATATCGAAAATTTTAACTATAACTTTTTTCAAGGTGCATTGACATTAAACTTATAACTCCTATAATAATATTTAGGTCTTTATTGAAAATTGGTGAAAATTTCGGCTCTTGGTATTTATAAATAATAAAGATATGATTTTTTTAATAAAATGTTGCTATCTCTGGTTCTATTGGTCGTAGAACCTTTTGGTTATTTTGAAATGGAAGATTTTTTTACCAACTTTTCAATGCAATTTATCGAAAACGTATTAGATATATCATGTATCGATATCGTTATGGTTATGTATCGACTGTCACCTGTTTTAAATAATTTTAATTCTAGAGATATTGTCAATACAGTTGTCAATATACTTCTTGATCATTTTGCAAGTTTTGTGGCCGTCTTCTACTCAACTTTGCTACAGGTTATGGGCCCAGCGCCAGAAAAGATATAGATATAGCGGCTTGCGGTGAAAATCCAAGTCGAAAAAGTGTGTATCAGTTGGACGCGTTAATTCAAGATGAATTCGGTCACTGGACGTTTCGAGCAGTTGACGAAGGACAACTATGAGACCTGGAAAATCCACATGAGAGCGGTATTGATCAAGAACGATGCTTGGGGGTATGCTGAGGGATCATGCATTCGACCTGAACCAGCGACGGCCGGCGCCGATGCAGCGGAAGTTGCACTAGCGACCCAAAATTTGAAGAATTGGACCGACGGAGATCTGAAGGCCCAGTCCGACATAATTCTGGCGATCAGCTCTTCCGTAATTAAGCAGGTCAGAGGATGCGGAACAGCGCGTGAGATATGGACGAAGCTGGAAGGTATTTATCAGTCTAAGGGTCCGATTCGAAAAGTCGCACTCCTGAATCAACTGATCTCGCACAAAATAAAGGAGGATGATGATGCTCGAGACAGCACTCAAAAATTTTTGGACATCGTCGATAGACTCGGTGAGTTGGATATCGAGGTTAACGACGATTTGTTGACAGTTGTCATGCTACGTGCTCTTCCTGACAGCTACGAAAATTTTCGATGTGCAATCGCGTCCCGAGATGATCTTCCTAAACCTGAGGTGCTACGAGTGAAGATTCAGGAGGAGTTTGAAGCACGCAAAGACGGCAAGAAGCAGGAAAGTCAGAGCGCAATGATAGTTCAGAAGAAGCCTTTTAAGAAACAGAGAATAAAGAAAACGAGCGAGAATTCTGCTGAGAAGAATAACCATGATGGACATGGGCTGGACATGAAGCGAAGATGAAGTGCTTCACGTGCCAAGGTTATGGTCATTACTCCAAGCAGTGCCCAACACCAAAGAAGGTCAAGAAACAATCATCGCACTTCGCAAACGACGTGAGTCTATATGCTGAGGCGAAGATCATTGGAAACGACGCTTATCGTGTTGGTGAATACAGCGGTTCGAATTCGTGGTGCGTGGACAGTGGATGTACGTCACACATGTCGTGCGAGAAAGAAGCATTCACCGAAGTGGACGCTACTCAGCGAGGAGGTTTGAACCTGGCTAGCAGTGGTGCACGCACAAGTGTACAGGGTCGTGGTGTCGCTACAGTAAAATGCGATATCAAAGGACGTGAGACTTTTATACATTTCACGAACACCTTGTACGTTCCAGATCTTCGCTCGAATCTTATTTCTGTTGGAAGGATCACGGATAAAGGTTATACCGTTGTCTTCAGTAAAGAGAAAGCTGAGGCTGTTGACGCAGATGGAAACGTGGTGATGGCGGCTGAGCGTGGTGCCAATGGACTCTACTACTTGAAGTGCGCTAACGTCGATGAGTGCAAGATCGTCGACATGGTCGAATCTCCCAAGAAACCACCTGAAGAGAACTCGTTGGAATACTGGCACATTCGTCTGGGGCATCTGAACGAGCAGTATCTACGCGACGTTGCGAAGTCGGGTGCTATCAACGGTGTCAACTACATCCGAAAGCGATGTCCAACCAGTAAGCTGAACGGAAGGACCCCGTTCGAAGTCTGGCATGGACAAAAACCGGATGTTAGCTACTTCCAACCCTTCGGCTGTGAAGTTCGCGTTTTAAACCTCGACCCAAAGAAGAGTAAACTGGACCAACGCTCGAAGACGGGAGTTTTCGTAGGGTACAGTGAAGAGTCGAAAGGTTTCAGAATTTGGATTCCAAGTGAGGGGAAGGTCTGCATATCAAGAGATGTGAAGTTCCTCAACAACATGGCAAGCAAAGCAAGCGGTGACCAAGGTCAATTTTGGGTAGAAGAATCGGAATCGACGGGCAAGGACGAGTCAAGAGATAAACAAGTCGTCGAAGTACCGTTGGTTCGAGAGGTAATTCGAGAACGAGAGATTGAACAGACAGCTGAGAACATTCCGACCATCCAGATGAATCAAGAAGAGGAGATGATCTCCGACGAGGAAGATTTCCTGGATGCTGTTGACTTGGAAAACCTCGGTGAACTACTACCCGAGGTGGACGCTGCAGTTCTCGAGCCAGCTGAAGGTGGTATCGAGGATCGACCCGGACCGATCACGAAGCGTGGTGCAGGGAGACCAAAAATTCTGCGCACTGGACGACCAGGTAGACCTCGTAAGCAACATCACATGGTGACTCGAGAAGACATGACTGGCCTCGCTTACCTGACCGAGGTGAATTTGGATGAAGCCATATCTAGTGACGAATCTTCCGAATGGATGAAAGCTATGGCCGACGAAGTTTGTTCAATTCTCAAGAATGAAACATGGGACCTGGTAGATCGTCCTCAAGATAGAAGCACCGTCGGGAGCCGTTTTGTCCTTCGGAACAAATACGGTACTGATGGAGTTCTGGAAAAACGGATGGCAAGGATCGTCGCCAGAGGATTCTCTCAGAGGCCAGGCGTAGATTTCCACGAAACTTTTGCTCCTGTGGCAAGGCTGAGCACCGTTCGACTGGCGCTGGCTGTAGCTGCCAAGTACAGGATGTCCATTAAACAATACGACATCACGACTGCCTACCTGAACGGACAGCTCGAGGAGGAGGTGTATATGGAAACTCCGGACTTATTTAAAAAGGTTCTTCGCTATGTCATTCAGGAAGGAGTGCCAACAAAGTACGGCCCAGCCGTAGAAGCAGATGCCAAAGCTATGCTGCAGCAGATAGAAACCGGTGACAAGGTGTGCAGGATGAAGAAGGCACTGTATGGCCTCAAGCAAGCTGGTCGCGCATGGCACACTCGACTGGATAAGACCCTTCGCGTCATGGGTGCTCGTCCTACAAAAGGTGATCCATGCTTATACATCATGGGAAGTGACGCAAACTTTACTATGATCATCGTTTACGTGGATGACATCCTCGTCATGTCACGTAATCCAAACAAAGCAATTTCTTTTGGAACGCAACTGACAAAACATTTTGACGTCAAGAATATCGGTGAGTTGAAGAGATGCCTCGGGATGGACTTCAAAGTCAGCGACGACGGTATCAAGATTTGCCAACGTACGTACGTGAATGAGCTGCTGGATCGTTTCAATATGAAAGATTGCAGAACTGTCTCAACCCCCCTCGACGTTGGGACAAAACTGATGAAGATCGAACCTTGGAACTCGAAAGATGGACCAAAACCACCGTACCGCGAGCTGGTAGGTTGTCTACTCTATCTGGCTGTAGCTACTCGTCCCGATGTGGCTCACGCTGCCAGCGTATTGGGGCAATTCAACGACTGTTTCGGTAAGGTTCATTGGAGTGCAGCGAAAAGGGTTCTACGCTACTTGAAGGGCACCGCAGATGTGGGAATCACTTTCAAGAGCAAGGAGGGAGATCTCGAAGGATTTGTGGATGCAGATTGGGCTGGATCCATTGACGATCGAAGATCTTTTACTGGGTACGCTTTCAAGATGGGCAGCGGGTGCATCTCGTGGGACTCAAGAAAGCAAAGGACCGTAGCCCTATCATCCACTGAGGCCGAGTACATGGCCCTCGGTGAGGCTACAAAGGAAGCCTTGTACATTCGACGTCTACTACGTGAACTCGGCGTCTTCGTGGGTTCTGTGAAGCTGTGGAACGATAACGTCGGAGTCGAGAAACTCTCCTCAAATCCAGTCTTCCACGCGCGAACCAAGCATATCGCTGTTCGCCATCACTTTATTCGAGAGGTCGTCGGTTGCGGAGCAGTTAAGCTGGGACACGTAGCGTCCAAAGAAATGCCGGCCGATGTCCTCACCAAGGCGCTCACAAGATTGAACCATGAACATTGTGTCTCTCTTTTGGGCCTGCAGAAGGTGGCAGTTTAATTCCCTAAGATAACTCATCGAGGGGAAGTATTAGATATATCATGTATCGATATCGTTATGGTTATGTATCGACTGTCACCTGTTTTAAATAATTTTAATTCTAGAGATATTGTCAATACAGTTGTCAATATACTTCTTGATCATTTTGCAAGTTTTGTGGCCGTCTTCTACTCAACTTTGCTACAAAACGTGTGTAACAATAAATAAAAAAGTTATTCAATATGTTTATAAGCACAAAATTAGGCCCCTTATAAAATGATTTTTTTAACAATTTCATTAAAAATAAGTTGTTTTTCAAACTTAACATACTTTTCGGTATTCAAAAAAATTATTCCACTTTATTAAATATCTCTAGGATTGTAGCCTAGGCAAGCTCAATTGTTTAAACATTGAATCCCTAAGATAAATAAATAAGATATCTCGTAAACTAATAGACCGATCTGGCTGAAATTTTGCACACTTATAAAGACCCCTATAGGCTTCATAACTCGTGTATCACATTTCACTTATCACTATTATGCTAAAGTTATTAACATTTATAAAATATTGAAAAATTGATGGTTTTTTGCTAATAACTCAATTGTTTATTTATAGATTTTAATTTATAAAATAACAAAATTAACCGCCTTTTAATTATCTACAACTTTCCTATTGACCACTTTCCTCTAAAATGCAACCGGAAAATTCTATGAGGAAAAAATCGATTTTCACACCTTAACCTTTTGTTTATAAAAAACAGTGACATTCTATCTATATACACTGGCGAGCAAAAAATTGAGATCACTTCAGAAATTGCGAATAATTTTAGCGTCAATATTGATAAGGACATAATAGTATTAGTAGGCGTTGAAGCAATTGTTTTCCCGAGACTTGACAGCTGTCATTCGATTTATTAGAATACAAAGGCCCCCTGTTTGTACGACTTTTATGAAAAATGTGCTTTTGCGCTAATTGAACATTCACACTTCCCTTGCCTGTTTTCCAGTTTAAAGTGTAGTGATTTAATAGGCCCATAATGCCTTTAGATCCGATTGTTGTGGCAAGAATTGTTGCGCTGTTACAAGATGGTCGGGGGCAACGTGAAACTGCAAGAATTGTTGGTGCTAGTCTTTGTGGTGTGCAAAGGGTGTACCAACGCTTTCTGGAGACTGGCCTGATCAATAAAAGACCAGGGTCTGAGCGAAAAAGAGTTACCACTCAACGAGATGACCGTTTTTCGGTGTACACAAGTTTGCGGAGTAGGACAGCTACTGCTGCTTCACTGCGAAATCAGTTGGAAGAAGTGAGAAATGTCAACGTTAGTGAATGGACCGTTAGAAGACTTCATGCTGCTGGACTATCATGCAGAAGAATGGCTACAGGTCCCCCGTTGTAACGCCAGCATCGGACTGCAAGATTGACATTTGCCAGAGATCACTTTCGTTGGAATGATGACTGGAGCTGGGTATTGTTCTCAGATGAGTCGCGTTTTTGCCTCACTAGGTCAGATGGACGTCGACGAGTGTGGAGAAGACCTGGGGAAAGATATGCTGAAGTTTGCATTGATGAGCGCCTTCCATTTGGCGGTGGGTCAGTTATGGTTTGGGCGGGAATCACTGCACAAGCTCGTACTCTTCATAGAAAATGGCTCCCTAACCTCTCACAGGTACATTACGGAGGTGCTAGAAGACCATGTTATGCCTTCATGGTGACTATGGGAGAACGTGGCACTTTAATGCAAGATAGTGCGACACCACATACAGCCTGAAAAGTCAGGGAGTATCTCGATGAGGTAGAAATTAGGCGGTTTGACTGGCCAGCCAGCAGCCCAGACATGAATTCCATAGAACATGTCTGGGACGAGTTGGGACGACGGATCCGCAGACACACACCGGCACCAAGAACTGCCCCCGGATCTGAGAAGATTGCTGTTGCAGGAATGGGATAACATCGACCAGAATGTGATCCGCAACTTAATTCAAAGTATGCCGCGCCGACTTCAAACAGTCATCAATGCAAGAGGAGGGAATACACGTTATTAGTGTCAAGTTTTTTCATTTTCCATATTTTCCCTAACAACAAAATGTTGAATTTCGCCCAAAATGTTAATTTGTTGCTTTTTCAGAATAAATCATGAAATCCAAGAAAAAACGCATTTCTGTTTAGTATAGAGTATCACATTCAGCTTACACAAGCACATGCAATGATGTACAGTTTGCAAATACGATCTGAAAACGTAAAATTTCAAAGAACATGAAAATTTTAAGACGACCTTAATTTTTTGCTCGCCAGTGTATATGGTCATACAGTGATCTACCTATAGGTCCGCCCCTACTATTTAAATCTTTCAGATATCTGTTAAACAAAATATCAACGTTTTTGTTTTTCGTAGCTTGGCCTACAACTATATCCTTAGATCTGTAAACTTGGATAGTATTCAGTACGAAATACTGGCAGAAACGATCTAATACTCTATGTATCGCGGATCTTTCGCCTTTCCTAATCCCCGAACTCCTTCTCCGTGTCGGACGGGACCTTTTCGTCAATTTCGACGGCGAACTCAAACTGCATTTTAATCAATATGCAAAATACGACCCAGAAATCGTCGTCAGCTCGCCTCTCCCTCCGCTCCAAGGAAAAACGACACAAGGGATCAGAAATTGGGGGACAAGGGCGCGCCGAACTGGCGAACGCAATCGATAATGGGAGATTTCTTCCCGGAATCCCTCCGCTCCAGATAAATACCCTCAATTCCATTGAGTAAACCGTTAAAACGTACGCGACTGGTGCCCTCACTCGACTTTCAAATTGAGCGCTTCGAGCTATTTTTTTTTCACAAGCGAACTGGACGCGTTGCCGTCCCGGAGAAGGAAGAAAAATAGTTTTTCGCCCGAGAGAAATGCTACCGTCGAGTAAATAAAGCGGGCCGACGAAGTTATGGGTCCTGAACGGAAAATTCCCAAAGACCTAACGAACGTAACCTGAATACATGTAATATAGGAAAATTTCGACGTGTCAACGAAAATCAATAGATGATACGATCCTAATGGTCCTATGGGTGATCTTATTTCTACAAGCAGTGAATATTATCAATGGTACAGAGCATTGATGACAGTTTGATTAAATTTAATATTGTCGATTTGCCATCATCATCATCATCATCAAGCCTGGTGTTGAGTCAAGTGCTGGACATAGGCCTTCATTAAACTGCTCCACTGGGTTCTCTCTTGAGCTGTTCTCATCCAGTGTCCTCCTTCGAAGGTTGGCGATCACGTCGGCAAATGCGTGTCTATCTTGTGCGATTCTGAGGACCTGCTCGAAATTTAGGCCGGTCCAATTCCTGATGTTCCGCATCCAGGAGAGCCGCTTCCTTCCTAAACCTCGTTTACCTTCTAGCTTTCCCTCAATTATTAGCTGAGGCAACTCGTATTTTTCGTGCCTGAGTAGGTGGCCTAAATATGTAGTTTTCCTTATTTTTATTATATGCAGATATAATTCTATTTCTGAAGTACTTCATCGTTCGTAATTTTCGCTGTCGGAGGAATCCTCAGCATCCTCCTGTAGCACCAAAGTTCGAACGCTTCCAGTTTGTTTATCATGCCAGCTTTCAACGTCCATGACTCAACGCCGTACAGTAGAATAGACCAGACGTAACATTTTACCAGTCTCAGATGCAGATTCAGGTCCAAGTACAGATCAGTGAGGAGTCGTTTATATCGTAGAAATCCCTGACGTGCTTGCTCGATTCTAGCCCTTATTTCGTTATCAGGGTTTGTGTCCCTTTCAATCCAGGAACCCAAATACTTAAAGCGATCTACCAATTCTAGGACTTCACCGTTGATCTGGAATGGAATCGGGATATTCTGATTTTTGCTAATTACCATGGTCTTCGTTTTCTTAACGTTGATCTTCATACCATAGTCCGAGCATGCTCTTTGTACGCTATCTATGATATTCTGTAGCCCAATGTCAGTATCGGCCATGAGCACCGTATCGTCAGCATATCAATGGTTTCCCCATTTACTTTGATCCCATCTGAAATATTTTCCATTGCGCATTTAAACAACTCTTCTGAAAAGACGTTGAAAAGGCTTGGTGATAATATGCATCCTTGATGCACCCCTTTACGAATTTCTATTTCCGTAGGGGTGGTATTTT
The DNA here is from genome assembly GCA_946251905.1 of Cryptocephalus moraei. Classification (NCBI taxonomy): domain Eukaryota; kingdom Metazoa; phylum Arthropoda; class Insecta; order Coleoptera; family Chrysomelidae; genus Cryptocephalus; species Cryptocephalus moraei. Next base: position 13,400,785 of record OX276465.1, on the reverse strand, counting down.
TTATTTTTATTTTTGCCACTTGATGCCAATAAAGAGTCTTTATTAACAGGATATCCTTCTCATAGATTCCTAAGTTGATGTGGGAATTTATGAGTCTTGCATGTGGCACTTTGTCAAATGCTTTTTCAAAGTCGACGAAGCATACGTATAGGCTCTTTTGTTGGTCCATGCATTTCTGAGCTAAAACTTGAAGGCTAAATAATGCTTCACGAGTGCCCATGCCCTTCCTAAATCCAAACTGTTCTCTCGAGATTACCTGCTCGCACCTATTCTGGATCATATTGTGGATAATTCTAAGAAGTATCTTTAAGACGTTGCTCATTAAACTAATCAACCTGAAGTCATTGCATTGGCGAGGGTTCGGCTTTTTGGGAATGGGAATGAACATGTCCTCCAATCTTCTTTATATCATCACTCCACCTTGTTGGTGGTCTACCCCTGCTTGTTTTATCCGCTCTGGGTCTCCAGTTTATTATTCTTATGGTCCACCTGTCATCCTTAAATCTCGCAACATGTCCCGCCCATTTGCACTTTAATGCTGTGATTCGCCGGATTATGTCCTTGTCCTTCGTCGAATTTTGGTGTTTATGATACGATCTTGGGTCCTAATACCCAGCATAGCTCTCTCCATCCTTCTATGAGCCACTTCCAATTTCTCCACAGTGCCTTTTGTCAAGGTTAGCGTTTCTTCGCCATAAGTCATTACTGGCAGCACGCACTGATCGTATACTTTCCGTTCCAAGCTCATTGGAACGTCACTACCGAAAATATCTCTCAATATCTTCCATATGCTGCCCATCCAAGACCAATCCTCCTCTGTAAATTCTTGGTTTGGTTGTCTCTATCTATTCTAATTTGGTGTCCCAGGTATTTGTATTCGTCGACCTCCTCGAAACTCTGTAGTAGATGAAGAAAAAATGCAATACTTGTATTTGTACTGGTATTCGAATGAATTATAAGAAACAAACTAATTGGCGAGATTTTCCGTTTATCGCAAAGTTTCAGATACTTCTCAAACAAACTTCTCTTTTTACTCTAGGAAAAAATAACTTCTTTGCCTGGAACAAAGTTTCACCCCTCTTCAAGTACATCTCTTTCAATCTATCCCTAATTTTCTAGATTTCAGAACAATTCATTATTTGCCATTTTCTCCAGAAAACGAACCTAATTTAATACTTATCATAAATAAGGTTGATTTCAAACATCTCCAGAAAGAAAAGCTGTATTCAAAATTCTTTTATTTCTAAAAAACATTTTCTTGGTTTCACAACAAATTTCAACTCTTCTCATTGGTCTCCAGGGCCCGATTTCAATATTTTCCAATACTTAGGTTTGTTTCAACCGTTTTCAAAATTTTTCAAAATCTAGTTTAGACTTTTTTTTTCTCAAAAAAAAAGTTTAAATCGCCTCAAAAAAAAAATTCGTTTCTTCAATCTGCCCCATATTTCATGGAATTAAAAAAAAAACAATTTTTGGCATTGTTCTCCACTCTAAGCAAGTTTTTGAAGTTTGCATTTTAGCTACAATTAATATTGTAAATAATATTAAAATTAAACTTCATTTTGTTTTCAATGTTAAGAATTTTTTCTCTGAGTACAATCAAAATAGCGGTCTGCTGTAAGTGTTCTAACGTTAACAATGAGTGAAAAGTGTAACTCAAAATTGACACAATGGCACTAATCGGACGTTTGTCAGATCTGTCAAACGACAGACTGCATCGCTCACACTCCCCAACTATGGCACAGAGGTCCACAAAATTCAAAAATGGATAGGTGTACACCCTCTACTTGTCCAGCCAGACAGGTATTAGGTCCCACGAGAGTAAATTTAAACATTAACTTTATAATAATGAAAGTCTCCAGGCGCCAAGAGGAGACCGATCACCCCGAGCCCCAATGGAAGTAACGTCATATTGGAAATGTTACAAAATGAACTCAAGAAGAAAGAATGTCTGCTGAAACACTTCATCGACAATTACGAAAGTTTAAGATTCAAGTACTGCACGGCCAAACAGGAGTTCAAATCGTTCAAGGAGGTGTACAGACAGGTACAAGGTCTAATGGTCAAATTAGGAACGTTCACAGCGATCACGTTCTTGCTCGTTCTTTAAAATCCTTTTAATTTTCCTTTTACCGCGAGGCTTTCAGTTGGAGCTGGACAATAGAAAGTTACTGACGGAAAATGAAAAATGCATGCATTGCCAAGAGGGGACCGTCGCTGCCCTTAAAAACGAACTCGAATATTGGAAGGCACAGTTAAGTACGAAACAAAATCTCATCTCATCATCTAGTAGAGTGGTGGCCAACCTTTTTATGTGCGAGTGCCAGAAAATTACAAATATTACATTATTAAATTAGTCATAGGTTCGCCACCACGGATCTAGTATCTAGCAACTTTCGTGGGTATCAGCATCTCTTCTTCGGTAATTTAAAACGCATGCGAAATTCCAGATATCAAAATTTGCAAGACAAAGCACCGACTAACGGCGACGTGAAGCGCCGAATCGAGAACATCGAGAACCTCATCCTGAGTCAGAGCAAAACCCTTTCCGAAATATACCAGCACGACTTGCCGCCGACGTCGAGCAGGAAACCTCCTGCCTTCACCAGCACCGGTACCGCCGTGGATTTCAACGATTACCAACGACTGGCCGACGAGAACAAATCCATGAAGGAACAACTCGCGAAGCTACAGAAGAAAACCAACGCGATATCCACGGCTGACCAGTTCACCGAATCTTTCGGACTCAAAGAATTGATCGACAAAGTGGCGAAACTGGAAGCTGAAAACAAGAATTTGACCCGGCAACTGATTAGGCTCGACATGCCGGCAGTCGGGGTGCAAACAGAGGACGCCACTGGAGCGGCCAAGCGGAAAAAGGGTCCATCCATGATCCCCTTAAGAACGGACAAACCCACTTCTACTACGAGCCATTCGGAAGACGCCAAACGGGAAATTCAGGCTTGCAAAGAGGAGAACGTACGTCTAACCGAGCAAGTGAAGGGCCTGCAACGGGACCTACAAAAGGCCGGGCAGTTGGAAACCGAAAACTTTACCTTGAGGATGGACTTAACGAGACTGACCGATGAGACCACCGACCAGATTTTGTCGCTGCAAACGAAGATCGCCGATTTGGAGGAGCAGGACAACGAAAGGAAGGAAGTCCTGCAGACGGCTTGCGCCGAACTGGAGCGCATCAAGCTCGCCACATCCGTCGCAGGAGATCCCAATCTCGAGCAATCCTTCGCGAAATTGACGCAGAGCTTGCGACGCCTCACCATGGAAATCGACGGAGATCGACAGAAAGCGAAAAATTTGAAGAATATCCTGAATCAGCAGCAGACGATCCCGAAGAAGAAATTGGATGACGATGCAACGGGGCAACAAAGCCCCTCAGAATTACGAAACGCAATCGCAGAGCTGCAAGATCAACTCGAGAAGAAGCAACGCCTAGTAGTCGAGTTGGAGACCTGCGTGGATCAGACGAACGACGTCTTGGACTGCTGCGAGTGCACGATAAAGGAACTCACCAAGGAGAACACGGAGTTGAAGGCGGAAATGGAGAGCAACGACAAGAAGTGGAGGGAGAAGTACAACGACCTCGTCAAGATCAACGAGAATCTGATAGAGGAGCTCGACAACCTCGAGACAGTCGAGCAGACCGTCCACTTTTTGACCGAGCAATTCACGATGCTCCTCGAGCAGATCAAGCAGATGAGTCACGTAATATCTGCCATGGCCGATGGCGACGCCACCAGGGCGCAAACCGTTAAACAGAACAAGACGATCGCGGCGCAAGCGAACAAAGGGGATTCGACAGGTCGACAGGCCGCGAGTGCGAAGAACGTAAGTTCAAATTCTAGAATTCCGATCAGCACCAACAGACGTTCGCGAGATCAAATTAATGCCGATCCGATGGTAGTACGCAGGTCGTCCTTAAAGAGCGCTTCGCACAAGTCACCGGGTAAACGTCATTCCATCGGATTTGTTTCAGAGACCACAATAGCATCTAAGCTCGATTTCCCAAGGAATATCGACAGCAGAGAGAATCTTAACTCGAACGAGGACCGTCGCGGCAGCGCCGAGCTCGAAAGGGAACTGAATGTCGTCCACCTGGACCGTAGTTTCTCGAACGTTGAAGACACTCCCAGGTATTCCTTCGAAAAACAGAAATCCTCCAGGCGGCGCTCGTCCCAATGTAGCATGGTCGCGCTATCGAGGAGCGTGTCGGCGATTGGGCTCCGCTCGGACGGCGAAACCGGCGACCCGACTGGGAGTTTAGGGGATAAGAAGCGGCTCTCTTGTCTCTGTACCGGTGTGCTGATGTGCAAGATGAAGTGCGATAAATGCAAGATACGCTATAGGGAGCTCGTCGGCAGGCAGAGCTTCGACGCCGCGGAAGGGGCGTCCTGCGAGGACGAGCCCGAGGGAGGCAGGAGGCGGAACCTTCAACAGCTCGAGACGCTCAAGAACGACTTCACGACCATGCTGAGCGACAACGACGACATGCTCAGAGAGGTGCTCGGTATGCTGAACAAGGCGATAGGGAGGCTGAGGGCGATGGAGGGTAGCGACGTCGCGGTGCAGTCGGTGGAGCAGGAGGTCGCGAAGTCCTTGGAAATCCTCGAGAAGGTCCTGTCGAAGCAATCCCGCCAGACTCAGGCTTCTAATAACTGTAAATGTTGCGATTGTATGGATGTGCTCAACGAGAAGTTCTGTCAACCGGATAAGTGTAGTTATAAACGTAAATGGTGAAAATGTGGACAAATGTTTAATAAATCGTGACTGTGACTTGCACTCGGCCTATAGTAACAAATTTGATTTGTAGAATATACAAAAAAAAACACGAAAGTTTATGCGAAAAAAGTAGATGGCTGAATTTTTCCTCTCTGAATCTGGAATATTTAAAAAAGACATATCAATCGAAGGCATTTCAAAAACGTGTTTCAGAGACACCAGTGTTACAATGCGGCGAAAGTTATGGCACTTTCAAAATGCGATTTTCCATAAGAGGTTATAAATTAGAAACTCACCAAAAAATCGCCCTTTTGTCCATAAAATACTGTTAAACATGATGGTCTACTTCATTTTTTTCTTGAAAGTTTCCAAGACGACTCAACAAAATTCTTATATAAATTGCGTCTAGCAAATAAAGTGACAATGGTCCAAGATAACGTACCAGACATAATGTACGAAAATATTTTTAAATTCCTTCTGGTTTGTTTGCAAAGAAATTATTTCACTTTTTATGTTACTTCCGCGGACGGGTCACTTTCTTTCTTCATTCCTATCTCGGCACTAACGGGCGGACATCAAATTCATTCCATATCTCAGGTTTGTGGTCTTCTTTATATATTTCTCACTAGTATTCACCCTCAAATTCTTGCGATTTTTTTTCGATATGACCACAATTGGATACCATTTAGCACAAAACACCCGAATGTACATTTGTCATTTTTCATAGAACATCAAAGTTTTTATTCTGGCTACGCGACCGTCGAGACGTCAGGCGCGGAGCGTCCGAAATGAAGCTCATGTTATTTCAGATTCTACAGCAAATTCTGATGATACCTATTAGGCTCAGTGAGTACATGTTTGATCCTTGCCCCCTTGCATTTCCAACGTACTACATTCTACGTACTACGTACTACGTTCCGACTACATTGTAATGATATCATGTGAAAAATCATTCAACAACCATGATGACACAACCTCTGAGATGAAGATTTTAGAACAATTTTATCCTTTAACACAATCACAACGTAAATAGTAAGTGTGAACTAATTAAATCCTTCTTATGTATGATTTTCAATCTAAAATTTTAGCTGTGTTTGTCCTGAAGATGCCTCAGATTGAAGGCGAAACGTCGACGCATAAGAATAAACAAATCTTTTATGAAAAGGGCTTGTTTGAGACAACCTTCTTTCTGTGTTCGAGCTGCCCTGAGAACATCATTTGGTTTATTCGTATTTAGTTTTCGCCACAGTCTCTAATATTCAACGCCGTGTCTAGAGCGTCATCCCCGACTCAATTTCCCCCCTAAGCCTGCCGAATTCCGCTACATCATCGTTTGTCTCTTCAGCACCTCTTAACAAAGGCCATTTCGAAAATTCCCGATCCCATCTCGTTTTCGACAGCGCCCGTCGACGTCCCGCCCTCATTTCGAATTCCCGAGCAGCATCCTCCTCTCGCAGGTGATAAATGAAGACGTATCTGGCGCGCCCTCTGACGAATCCACAAGTCATTTATCAAAAAATAGAACGTTGAGGTAACCCCGATGTGTATGATCTATCGACTTTCGTCGCTAGCAAGGAGTGAGGTTTTTGTTCGCGTTCGCGAATGGAGAAGTAACTATTTCCTTAACGATGTTTGCTCTATGAATGCACAATAGGCGAATCAAATTAGATTTTTTTGTAAAAAACTGTGTAGACGGGTTTGGCACTTGGAAAAGGTGGTTTGAGTTGTTACAAGAAGCCTCTCATCTAGAGATTCATCAATTTGTTAGTGGAACCGTTATCAAATAAACAATTAAAATGTCAAAATCACTCTTTTATTTATAACTCCAAATGGCTTAGATTTAGACGTTTGCAGTCAACAGTGAACTTTTAGAGAAAACAATTATCTTTAAAATGAGGCTTTACAAATTAAAATTGCTCTTTAAATAACAAAGTTATTGCAAAAAAGGAGGCAAAATGGCTAGTTTAAAATATTGTTAATAACTTTTTAATTAGTTGTTCGAATTAAGTGAAATGTTTATAATTTGTGAGTTGTAATGTACGATATAAGTATGCAAAAGATGGGCTCGATCGGTCTACTAGTTTTTGCAAAATTCTAATTGTTTATCCCGGTTCTTGAAAAAATCAACAATTTCTAAGTCCTGTCCAGTCGATTTATCTAAATGGATCTTAACAAAATTGGGCTCATCCTCTTCGTAAAAACTTATATTAACGTCCTATGTAAAAAAAACTATAAATTTTTTAATGTTTATTTATAAGAAAGGCTCAACAAAAAGTGTAGGTTTTTAAGCTTATAAACATTTACAATAACTTGGTTGGTTGGTTGGTTGGTTTGAGGTTTAAAAAAAACCAAACATTGTTTTACGGAGAGCATTATAAACAAAGAGTAATTGCGCGTTAATTACTTTCCTGCTCGGAGTCCACGGAGTGGGGGAGCCGACTGGGCGCTTGGCACAGCTCTCCTGAAAAGTGAGCGCGCGGCTTCATATCGGACCGCTCGAAAATAAGACTTTATCTCGGGTTCTACTTGACCAAAATTGCTCATTATTTTTTAAACTGGGATACAATGAAGAAATAATAACAATTAACATACTGTTCCGTCTCAGATAAGTGACATTTTTAATTTATTGTTGAACCGATGATGATTTACAGAGGTCCATATTGCTGTCACCTCGAGTACCCAATACTTCTTCGAGATTTATTTGCTATAAACACAAGTAAAGTCCACAATGAGCCGTAAGGGTAACAAAGACCCTGCCGGGAAAGTAATCGAGTATTACATTTCGAGGAAGTTGGGTACGCGATTTCTAAAACATGTGTTTACCATCTGTACCTATATGAGATGAAAGCGAGGATCTTCAGCAATGGTCAGCACGCCCTCTTCTACTCATTACCGGGGTGATTTTCAACCAATAAGCGACGAGTAAAAGGGGCTGAAATCAATCTGACCAATAAGCGGAGATCGCGTTTCAGTCTCTAGCTTTTGAGGAATTTAAAAAGAACACTCTTCGTCTAACTACGAGAGAACTATTATCTATCTTCACCTATTCCGTTGTATTTTAAGTTGTTGCAGTTAAATAGTTTAGTAAATCGGAAGTTACAATTACGTGTTATCATTTCCCAACTGTTCACGCAATATTAAGTTGGCGCGTGAAGTGTGCTGGTCAGTTATAACGATCTAAGACAATCGAAATTTCTGATTCGTACGCGACGTTACACATACTTTCTGTGCAACCTACTTGATGTGTCATAAAAGCTCAGAAGTGTATAGATTATATAATGTTAACAATGCATAAGTAATGTATAATAAGGTGTAATTATTAGGCAATAATTAATAAAAATATATACAAATTGATGTACTATAATTAGAGTACATAAAAACATTTAAAGTAATCATAACCTTTGCCGTCTTTGGATAAATCAATTTTGCACAGAGGGATTGTTAATCGTTATTATTTCTTCATTGTACCCCAGTTTAAAAAAAGAATGAGCAATTTTGGTCAAGTAGAACCCGAGATAGAGTCTTTTTTTCGAGCGGTCCGATTTGAATCCGCGCGCTTACTTTTCAGGAGAGCTGTGCCAAGCGCCCAGTCAGCTTCCCCCACTCCGTGGACTCCGAGCAGGAAAGTAATCAACGCGCAATTACTCTTTGTTTATAATGCTCTCCGTTAAACAATGTTCGGTGTTTTTAAACGCTGAAAGTGCCATTGGAAACTTCAACTCTTCTTCTAAAAACCTTGTTATTTTCAGCCTTTAATATTAATGATTGTAGCGACGTTGATTTTTTTTATAAACCGAGCTATCTCGGCTCACAACAGTTGTGGGGCTTTTTTTTTCTTTTTAAATGCGTATTTTTGAATCAGCTTTTCGAATAAATCATTGCCATAAAATTTGAACAGAAACCAACCAAGTTATTGCAAATGTTTATAAGCTTAAAAACCTATACTTTTTGTTGAGCCTTTCTTATAAATAACCATTAAAAAATTTATAGTTTTTTTACATAGAACGTTAATATAAGTCTTTATGAAGAGGATGAGCCCAATTTTGTTAAGATCCATTTAAAAAAATCGACTGGACAGGACATAGAAATTGTTGATTTTTTCAAGAAACGGGATAAACAATTAGAATCTTGCAAAAACTACTTGACCGATCGAGCCCATCTTTTGCATACTTATAAAGTACATTACAGCTCACAAATTATAAACATTTCACTTAATTCGAACAACAAATTAAAAAGTTATTAACAATATTTAAAAATAGCCATTTTGCCCCCTTTTTTGCAACGACTTTTTTATTTATAGAGCAATTTTAATTTGGAAAGTCTCATTTTAAAGACAATTGTTTTCTCTGAAAGTTCACGTCTAAATCTAAGCAATTTGGAGTTATAAATAAAAGAGTGATTTTGGCACTTCAATTGTTTATTTGATAATGGTTCTACTAACAAATTGATGAATCTCTAGATGAGAGGCTTCTTGTAACAACTCAAACCACCTTTTCCAACTGTCGAACCCGTCTACACAGTTTTTTACAAAAACACCTCTTTTCTGTCTACATTGATTCGCCTACAGCGAAATGTTTGTGTCTCTAGTGATAATGTGATGCCCTCCGTTATCCTTTGAATTTTTAATGGTATTTTCCCAACATTCATCGTTAGCTCTAATGCGCTACGTTATTTTATTAACCCTCATTTAGATCCCGTCATAACGTTCCCGTTCGTCGAATCGACCACAATGGACAGGCTACAGAAATATTTAAAGTACTACATTCCTGTCTGCCAATTGAACGGTCTGCCGACTTTCCCCCACCAAAAACTAACCTACAAAATCTACGTCGCTCTCTTAATTTCGCTTCACATTTCTTCCTTCGTCTCTCTCACTGTCGTTAAGCGTAACGACATCTTCTCATCGTTTCATTTCACTGTGCTTCTAGTAGACGAAGTTGCTGTGCTAATGACCAACCTAATGTGCATTTGTACTATGGTACAAGTCACTTTCCTGCAACCGCAGAAGTTTCAACAGCTCATAAAGCACCTGGAATACTTTGATATCAATCTGGAATTCCCCAGGAGGTCTAAAAACGCTCCATTGTGGTTGGGAGCGGTGGGTTTGAACACAGACTTGCTCGTAACTTTGGGTCTGGATCACTGGATCTGGTCGAATAACGTGGGGTTCAACAGCTTCTACCGCTTTTATCTAACGAGAAACTATCAGCTGTTCATTGGAACGTTGATAAAGACGATGAGATCGTTCTTCCTGGCGATCATCCACGAAGACTTCTCGGTGTTAGAGGAATGGCTGAGGAATTCGTTTCGACTGATGCTCGAGCACGAAGAGTCTACGACGAGTTTCCTGAAAACTGTAAAGCTGATCTCTAAGCTGCATTACAGCTTGTGTGACGCCATCGATACGTTAAACGATTTGTACGGGATAAGCTTAATGTTCGAAGTTTTGTCTGCGATGTTTTTCTGCTTGGAGTATACCATATTGCTGATATCTTTGACGGTTGTCGGAGGGAAGGTCGACAAGGTGCGTTTCGGTGACGATTTGAGGACGGTCTGCTGCTTATGGATGATTGGAGGACTCGTAAGCATAAATTTATACATTTACTATATTTTTTTCTATGAAAGTGTTACTCCAGTCATCAACTGTAAAATAGGTACCGTATTACTGTGGAAATTTGGGAAACAAGGTCGATTTCTTTAAAAATTGGGATTTAGGTAGTATTTATAACGTTCTTCGAAGTTGAACTTGTGCCGATGTGTGCTTTTTCTTTAGGGGTGGAAACCACCCCCTTCTAGTGGGTAAGAAATTTATTTAAAATAAACCAGGAAATCGATAAACTGACCAATTTTAAGTAACTTTTGTTCTATAAAGTTGTTTTGGAAAGTTAATATTTTTCGAGTTATTCACGATAAAATTAAATACAATGTATGACCATTTCAAATTCTGAAATAGCGAAAAAAAATCCCTTGCTTTCCGAGCTAGAAACTTTTTAAAAATGCATTTTGTAGAGAATTCCAAGCGCTTTAACATCAAATTGGTTAATCTCCCTCATTTTTATGATACAAAAATAAATAAAAATATCAAAATTATCAGTGAGACAAACCCTGCAATTAACATTTGAAACAGTTTTTTATATCTGAAATAGTTTTTGAATTATTTAAGAAAATTGCATTTTTTTCTAAAATTACGAAAATGCAATTGTGATTTTAAACAATTATTTTTTTTCTAAAATAAGCATTCTAAACCAGTTACCCCACATAGATCCTATTAATAATACCTAAATAAAGTTAAAGGCAAGTGGGTTACACTTATTTTTTATCAGGGTGGTAATGACGATGGTGTAATTTTAAAATTTTTCAAAAAAACAAGAAAGGTGTTACTTTATTTTTGTTATAAATCAGTCAATTCTCAGGCATAAGACTTATGTCAGTACTCATTTTAAAGGGTATTTTATATACTTTAGAAAAGGTCGATTGAGTTATCCCCAAAAATTTACCATTTTCAAGTTATTGAAGGTTGAATAGTTTCAATTTCGCTGTTCTTGAAAAATAACCATGTTTCAACGAGCAATAACTCAGTCCATATTGGGTTTATAGACGTCATTCAAAAAAGTATCTCTTTGTTTTTTTATTATCTACATTTTTGTTCTAATTATTTTTTCCGATAAAATGAAAGATTTTCATGTTATTGGTGAAAAACTGTTAAAAAACATTCGTTTTTCAATGAAAAATGTGTAGTTTCAATCGTGAATAACTCGAAAAATATTAACTTTCCAAAAAAACTTTATAGAACAACAGTTACTTAGAATTTGTCAATCTATCGATTTCCCGGCTTAAGGGAAAAAGCTCACTTCGCCACAAGTTCAACTTGGAAGAACGTTATAAATAGTACCTACTACCTAAATCCCAATTTTCAAAGAAATCGACCTTGTTTCCCAAAATTTCACTCGAAAATGGCTGATGACTAGACTATGTGGGATGAGTGAATATTTTTAAATCAGTAAGTAAAGGTGTAGTTATTACTTCTGGTTCATTTATTCAGTATAATGTAATTAATATAATTATGGTGAATAATAACTAATATGGCATATGGTGGAGGCGCCCTCAGGTGTGCCTTAAGGCAAAATGCCGTTGGGTACAACAATACATTTTGGAATAACTGATTCAGTTTTGTAACTAGGAATTTTGGTCTCTCGCTGAAGCACGTATAAAAAGTTGGCGACCCGCATCTAGCGGCCGGCAAAACAAAATACCAGGTAATTTGGGTGTTTTTTGTGCCTTTTTTGTACCGTATGAAAGAATTTTGTAGCTCTCACCATCGACGAGCTACAAAAAAAACTGCAAGCTTAAACATAACCCAGCGGCCATTGCGATAGCGTGCGAGTGGATTGACAAAAAAAAAAAGATTTTCAGCTAGAAATTTGTGTCTTGAAGAGTTCTAAAAGGGCATGGGGTCAGAATTTTAATTTGGCCAATTTTGGGCCAAGATGTGGAAGAAATGTGCTCTTCTGTCTCCGGTTCGTTTTGGAATGAAATTTGGGGAACATAGTCCTATTTCCAAATTGGTCAATTTTCAGACGAATTGTCTAATTGACAAAACGTGTCGTCCAGAATTCAAGAACCCGCGACTTTAGTGGAAAATGTTGTATTTTGGAATCTTTTGGTGTTCTGAGGCCTCGGTAATGGCCTAGACCCTGGACACAAAGGCCCAGGAGACGGCCCAAGACCCCTCCGACGAGTTCCAGTTAAAATACCGACACTCCAGTGCCGGCCGCTGTAGTTACAAATTCCAGAACCCTCGACTTTAGTGGAAAATGCTGGATCTTGGAATCATTTGGTGTTCTAGGGCCTTGGTGATGGCCTGGGACCTGGACACAAAAGCCCAGGGGACGTCTCAAGACCCCTTCGGCCAGTTCCAGTCAAAATACCGACTCTCCAGTGCCGGTCGCTGTAGTTACTAACTCGAGAACTCCCGACTTTAGTGGAAAATGTTTCCTCTTGGAATCTCTTGGTTATGGGGGGTTGGAGCAATGGGCCAGCACCTCATTCTTCGAAAAAATCTCCAAGGAGCTAAACATTTTGATCATTTGCCTCGGAACCAGGACGGGATAAAACGGAAACGACAATTATGGAAGATAGAGCAATAAACGAGGACGACTGGAAGAATAGAGAGGTTTGGAGATCAAAATGCGGGAAACGGCAAAGGCTGTAGGATCCCCGCCTGTATATATATATCTCTTGGTTATGGCCCAGACACTGGACACCAAGGCCCAGGGAATGGTCCAAGATACCTCTGGTGATCCGCGGTCAAAATATCGACTCCCGAGTGCCTTCCGCTGTAGCTACAACATGAAGAACGTTTGACGTTCCTGGAAAACCCATTCATCGGAGTATCGTGGTGTTCTAGTACTTCAAGAATGAGCAAGACCCCGTAAACAAGTTCCCATTTCCACAGCTTTTTCTTCCATTAAAATTGAAGTTATCACTCGGAGCCCTCATCTTACGGATAAATTGAACCGTCAGTTCCGAGTCATCAAATGCAGATGGGCATGGTCCAAGCGTCCCTAAAGGTTAAAAGCTCACAACGGTCAATTTCTCGGAAAATGCCATCCCCAACAAGAGCATTCATCTCCGCCTGGAGTACGTATCGATCAGTGATAAAAAACGTATCCAGTACAAGATGAAGTTTTTCAGGTTGAAAAAGTGCAATTCTATGCCTCAAGCTTTCGGCGTGCAAATTCAGCTCTGAGACGAACAAAACTGTTCAAGTTTCAGTTCTGCCAACCCGTTTGAACATATGAAAATCCTGCATTCATTTTCCGCTAAAACAAGAGAGAAAGTCGAACATCAATGGTGAATATGTCAGCTAAATCGTCCCATGGGGATTTGTGTCCAGGGTCTGGGCCATTACCGAGGCCTCAGAACACCAAAACATTCCGAGATGCAACATTTTTCACTAAAGTCGCGGGTTCTTGAAATCTGGACGACACGTTTTGTCCATTAGCCAATTCGGCCGAAAATTGACCAATTTGAAAATAGGACTATGTTCTCCAAATTTCATTCCAAAACGAATCTGAGACAGAAGAGCACATTTCTTACACATCTTGGCCGATTTGCAGCCCCATCTAGCCCACTTGAGCCAACTTGGTAAAAAATTGGCCAAATTAATATTTTGATCCCATGTCCCTTTATTACTTTTCAAGACACAAATTTCTAGCTGAAAATCTTTTTTTTCACAAAAAAGACACAAATTACCTGGTATTTCGTTTTGCCGGCCGCTAGATGCGGGTCGCCAACTTTATATACGTCGCTGAAGCTTTTAGAATCTGTTTCATGGACAAAAGCCTGCTAGTTATGTACTGGTCTGAATGCCCAATTCACCGTTTTGATAATTCGCCTAAGCGGTTTTTCTTCAATTTTTTCAAGAATAAGATTTGTTGAAAAAAAATATTTTTAGCACAAATTTTGGTAGAATTTCTTCAGGTTTTACAAGTTTAACTTTACAAAATTTCAAAATTTTAAATACGGTAGATGTATAAAACCTCAGGTAATGAACAATTTTCCGTTTTAGATTTTCAGCTGTGGCGTGGCCACTGTACAAAACTTCCTCTATATTTTCCTGTATTTTCAAGTCTTTTTGTTTATTATGTAAATTTTTGTAGCTGCTTGAAAATACGCGGTTTTTAGAGTCTTTTTTAATTTCTCAAATTTATTGTTATAAATGTCGTGATTTAACCGACGCCATTTTGTTGCTATTTTTATAAAAACAAGTCATATGATTAATAAATTTTCACAGGAACTCACACGTGATCTAAATTGTTAATAATTTGTTGCACATTTACATTACTACTTACGGTAAGGGTTTATGTGTTATAATATGTACTAAATATTTTCAATTGATTTACGCAAAAAATTGATCTGATTTTGAAATTTCCCGTCTTCATAGATTGAACTAAAACTCAAACACCTAAAAAATAATTTTGAAACATTTTCAGAAACCAGTAACTTTAAAACGTGTATCTTGGATTTTCACGTAAAAACTGGGAAATTTACTAAAAAAGGCCCTAAACGTTGCTCCGAACGCCCGAAATCGCTTCTAGACAGTCTCAGGCAGCTGTGGTGAGGGAAAATGCCAGCCTTTTATGCGATTTCGAACGTTCGGAGCAACTTTTAGGCCCTTTTTCAGTACATTTCCCGCTTCTTACTTGAAAATACAAGATATACGTTTCAAAGATACAGGTTTCTGATTTAAAATGCCGCTTACAAAATTAAGAAAAATTAATTTCCCATAAAATCGCACATTTTGTAAGAAAAGGTGCGAAAATTGTTTATAACGCGATTGTGCAAAAACTGCGCATCAGTCGGAAACTATCCTCTGCACACATAAATTACACATCATTACCTATCATTAGCCCGAAGATAGTTTCTCCAGACTCAAATTTGTCGAAATTACGAATTTTTCAAAAAAGAAATTTTTGGGGGATTTTCCGTATTTTCTCAGTAAGAAATGATCCGATGGTGTTGAACCGCAAACCGTTTTCTAGGTTTTATGATTCCCTACAAAAGTCCTATTGATTGTTTAACGATCCCTTCATTACTTTTCGCAATATTCGTAAAAAACTAAAAAAATGCATTTTTTGCACTATAATTTGTTTATAAAAATCCCATCTCCGATTTCGCTGGTGCAAAAAAGTAGGTTTTCATCTATGAACTGTCTTCTACACGACAGTATAGGTTTTGATCGGTTAAATTTTAGTGCGAAAATGTATTCTTTTTTAGCTCTATTGGTTGGCCTAGTAGCTAATACAAAGTTTCTGCCCAGCAACTTCTTCTGTTGTAATAGGGTCCTCCGTTCCTTCATCTTCTCGAATTCAATTATTTAGAGGTTATTTTCGTTTTTGGAAGTTCTTAACAACGTAACTCCATATTTTACGATCGAATTTGGGTCTTCCATTATCGTTAACGACGAGCATTATCTTTATTGCTCATTCCCTGATGTAGCCGAATTAACTGCCACGTATTTTTATTCGGCTTCTCGCAATGGAGAGGATCGAAAGATCCGGAATAAAATTCCTCAAGTATTTCGTGTTCGCCGCCCAGTTTTGCGGCATAGTAACTTTCCAGAGCCAGAAAAAAGTGTACAAAATTTACATGGCGTTCGTAATTTTCCTGCATTTCATTTCGTACGTTTATTTGAGTTGGGCCAAGGCGACTCCGATTTTCCAGGCGTTCCCAGTCATTGTGATTCTAGCGGATGAAGTTGCGGTGCTAATGGCGGTTTTGACTTGCGTTTGTACTATCGTGCAAGTAGTTTTCCGTCGGCCGGAAAAGTTTGAGCAGCTCCTCAAATATTTGCATTACTTCGATGAATGCTCGGAGTTCCCGTTAACGGGGGATACCTGGTTTTTCAAGTTCGATAAGAATAAAATCTTCTGGTTTCTGGTGGTAACTATTCACATCGACATTTTCGCCACTTTGCTCCCCGATCAATGGATATGGTCCGACGCCATCGGTTTCTGGAACTTCTACAGCTATTATCTACCCAGGAACGCGCAATTGTACATTAGTAAAATGGTCAGGCTCGTGAGGATATTTTTCCTTCTGGAAATCATCGCGAGGTTCCTGATTCTCGAGGAGTGGCTGAGAAAATCCTTCGAGAACCTAACTAACGAGAAGGGACACTCGATATCGGCCACGATGAGCTTCGTTAAGAACGTGAAACTCATTTCTAAGTTGCACTACAACTTATGCGAGGCTATAAACACCCTGAACGAGCTGTACGGCATTGGCTTAATGTTTGATGTATTGTCAGGGATTACTTTTTGTCTCGAATACTCCATATTGATGATTTCGTTGACGATGGTCGAGGGAAACGTGGACGGGATTTACTTCGGAGTTAACTTGAGGATGGTGTGCAGTTTATGGATTATCGAATCGGTAGTAAGTAGTTAACCTCTCTAGAATGAGGAAGCTCACTCCTTTAGGGCTGTATCCATGTCCTATGTAGTTAACATTCATGTTCGATGTGTGTTAATTTTTAATTATTTTTAACTGTGTATGTCGACGTAATTGTTTTATATGTGTGACGCCGCACATTTCGAGCAACAGGAGCCCTAAAAATAACTTATTTGCGAGCCTGAGGATGGCTTCCAGGAAGCCGAAACCGGTCGCTCATCTTCAAATAAAGCAGTTGGTTAAGACTTGGTGTTTCCCTTTGGATTAAATTGCCATGGCCAACTTTGAGAAGCTGGACAACCTTCGGTTGGTAGTAAGTAAATTTTAATAAAAACAGTACAGTATTAGTGCACTGGAGCGTAGTAGGTACGTAAATTTAATTATTCATTTCGAAGTTAGTGAGTATATCGGAAAAAACAATTTTAGTAACCACCAAATATGAGTTAATTTTCAACGAATTTTGTTCATGGGAACATGTAAAAATTACCATTTGTAATTCACAGTTGAAACATCACTTTTGTGTCGTGTTACCTTCCACTAAACAATTTTTATCATAAGTATATTCTCGCGGTTCGGCCCCAATTAGCGAAACTAGATCACCGTCTAAGCCAATTCAGCACTGAGGTGTCCCAGACCGAAGGACAATACGTGACACGCGGACAGGCGGCGGGCACGTTTATCAACAAACTATAGGTATCTATACGGATCTATCAGATCGATCAGGGGAGCAGTCTTCTAGCACCTCTTTAACCTTTTCTCACTTCATATATTTGCTGGTTCACCTTGTTTCCGATGTTCTCTCCCCTGTTAGTCTAGTGTCTAAAAAAACATTTGTCCATGTCGCCATTGCCTTTTACCGTCTCTACCTGACTACACCCCCAACCAGAGCACTCCCTTTGGGCCCTAGGCCCTCGGGCGTGTGACAATATTTTTTAAGATGCCATCAGGATATTCTAGAACCTTTTTGGATTATCTACGCGTACAGATTGGGCATTATAGTAATTGGAGATTTACGATAGTTGCCTCTGGCCATGGGAACTCCTATATATAAGCAAATAATAAGCAAACTTACTGGACCTACTCCATGGCATGGATTAAAATTTTTCGAGTTAACACAGATAATTAGACAAAGTAGTGTTATGTTGGCAAATGCTTTAACAAAGGTTGGAGATGGTCAAAAGTATGAAGAAGAATTGCAATTGACACAATCCAGATTTTTAACCAAAGAAGAAGCTGAGAGCAAGTGTACAAACGCTGTAAGACTTTTCTTAATTTAAGGATACAACAATCGTATTTTGAGTAGTGCAGGGAATAAAATCATATCAGTAGCTACAGATATATATACATTGGCTGCCACAATGCTAAACAACAAGCTTTTGTTAGACAAAAATTACATAAAATGCCTACACCAGAAACTGGAGGATTGTCATATGAAACAATATTTGTTGTTGGCAAACATTATAGTATAACTACAAATACTGACGATTCAGATGACTTAGCTAATGGTACTATTGGTAAATTTTGTCAAGTCGATCAAAATGATGATGGAGAAATTACAAATAAATTGGATGCTATTTCCTGAAAACGTTGGGAGAAAATTATGAAATAAATGGAAAGGGTATATAAGAGATCATAACATAACAAATGCAGTTCCAATATTTACAGGATCATCAACAATACCACTCAATAAAAATAAAAAAATAAATGCAAAAAGAAAACATTTTCCATTAATATGTGTATGTGCAATGACAATTCACAAATCCCATGGAGGTACTTTTGATGAGATAGTTTATGACTATGACAAAAGACATATTTTGGGATTAGTATATGTTGCTTTATCTAGGGTTACCAGAGTAGAAGGATTAAACATAGTTTCAAAAGGTAATAGCAATATATTTTTTCACGGTAGGAGGCTTTTAACATCAGTAAAATCATCGCAAGAGGATTTAAAAGACTCCCATTAAATCCACTCATAACAATAAGTAAAATATTATTAGATTTTATTTCCAACAGATCGGATTTATCAATATTGGAAGCATAGCTTTCTTATGGCGGGTTTCGCTAGAAGCGCTGAATCGGTGAGAGGTGTAAACGCCGAAAAACCGCCACGAACGCAACGGCCAATTATCGCGCCGCGCTAACTGTTTAGTAGCAACCGTGTTACAATTTTTTTTTTTTGTATTGGTTACCTGCTCCATGGTGACGCTAGCTACCCATCGTTTCTACCGCGATCGGCGCGATCCAAACAATCGAAGGCGACCGTCACTTGTCTGCCCGTCATTGGCGTCATTGCATTGCGCATTTACTACTTCCCTATAAATATCCGCATTAAAGCCCCGGCGGACTGCTCACAATTCGATCGACGATCGACATAAAAAAGGGAAGCCACCACACATTGTCGACCAGCAATTTGGAGACAGTATAAATACGTGCTTTCTTTTGGAAGCATAGCTTTCTTAAGGCGGGCTTCGCTCGAAGCGCTGAATGGGCGAGAGGTGTTATTGCCGAAAAAGTGTACGACCCGCACGGCCAATTATCGCGCCGCGCTAGCTGTTTATTGACAACGTGTTACAATTGTTTTTGTATTGTCGGTTGCCGTGGTGACGCTAGCTTATCAAAAGTTTCACAAAATACTTTAACTGTACAATAACAAAAATTATATGAACAGAATCAGCGTATACAGAAGAAACCTACCTGAGTGTGGCAATTACTTTATTTCTTCTATCAACCGAGATATTTCATTATAAAATTTGCTCTTAAACGTAGACAGTAGACATCTTGGATTGAGATCTACACGGAACAAGAAAATCCTTTACCGAAACGTTTCTGGGCCTACGACTACGGTCCGGAAGGTTAGGTTTGTTTGGTTTGGCTTGGATAAAAGTATAAAGAAGAATAAATAGTACATTATATTATACTAGTTTAATAAGACGGAGTATTGTCACACGAGAATTTTAAAGCACGACGAGCAAAGCGAGGATTTTGGTCGTTGCGCTCGTGACGGTTTTTCGGCGTTTACACCTCTCGCCGATCCAGCGCTTCGAGCAAAACCCGCCATATGAAAGCTATGCTTCCAAAAACAATGATTTTGTTTAGTTTTTTCTATATCCTAAAAAGTTTGGAGATATCCTGGAAAGGGCTATGTTCAAAAATGGACGGATTAAAGCTGTATACGAATAGATATACCTAGATTTTTTTTAAATAATGTTTTAAATATTATGTCGAAAGGAAGCTTCCAAAGAAGTGTTTCTAACCATACTCGTTTATTCTTTTGTTTATTTCCGGGATGGGCAAATTTATAAACGATCGGTAGGTATTTCTATCTATATTCCTGTAACGCTCAGTAGATATCTAATTACTCTCCAAATAGTACTCTTTATCGCGACAGATCAACAAGCAAAAAAACCTTCGGTAAATATGTACGTTTCATATGTTTTATTTGCTCGTCATCTCTAATTTCGTCTCACGTATGTTGCGTGTACACAACATATATATCCATAACCGTTCCCTTTAATACCGGTCCATTAACTTTTGATATCCATCGGCCTAATTGTTACGTCCATTCGTTCAGAATGCAAGGCTCCCGACGCTCCCATTTGGACTTCTTGAGACCCTTACTGATCCTTTGCCGGATTTTCGGTTCTGCATGCGTCAAACAGCCCGGTAGACCTTACAAGTATTACGTGTGTCTCGGTTTCGTCGCCCACATCTCCAGCTACGTGTACTTGTCGATCGGCAAGACGAGACCGCTGGCGAGAATGTTCTCCTTCGTCGTGAAGGTCACCGATCAGGTGTCCGTACTGTTCCTGATGTCGTCATGTCTGTGCACTTCCCTTTCCGCCGTTTTCCTGCAGCCCGACGCGTTGCCAAACATCCTCGACACTTTGGACGAGTTCGATCGGACCATAAGGTTGAGACGTTGGAACTTCGACGCGAAGGCGAGGTTCTGGACCATCGTCGCGTCGACTTATTCCTCGCTGACGGTGCTGCTGATCGTGGACGGCTTGATCTGGATCAGACTGGGGATGGCGGAGTTCTGCTCGTATTACTTCGGGAAACTCTGTCAGTTGAACGTCGCGAAGGCGACGCACCTCCTCAGGATCTGCATCGTGATCGAGCTCTGCAGGAGATTCCGCATGCTCGAGGCTTACTTGCGGAGATCGTTCGAGAACTCCGTCGGCAGGAGGTCCGGCAGGAGGCTCCTCGAGAGGATCCAGAAGGTTACGAAGTTACACGACATGCTCTGCGAAGTACTCGTCACGCTGAACGGTCTCTTAGGGTTTTCTCTCGTTTTCGACGTGCTGAGTAATATCGTATTCGCGCTCGAATACGTCTCGCTCATGATTTCCTACAGCTTGCAAAAGGAGGACCTGTTGGGTTACTACGTTGGACCGCATATGTCGCTCGTGTGCTGCTTGTGGTTGTTGGAATTTTCAGTAAGCGAAACATATAAGCAGAGCCCGGATTTTAAGGCAATTGCGATTTTATCTTAAATAGTTTTAATTATTAGTCCAGGCTACATACTGAAAAATTATAGTTTTCACGGCATAATTAGTCCAGTCAAGATGTGTGTTTGCTGCGAAAAATAGTTAGAAGGCTCGGAAAAATATAAGCGATAGCTCCTTCGACGCGGAATGCAAAACTGAGAAATGGGTTTTGAGGATTTTTTCTGCTAAGAAAAATTGCAATTGTTATTAACAAAAAACGAAAAATAAAAACGCTATTTCGATTTTTTGATGACAACTTAAAAACTATAAGAGATAAAGGAATTCGCAAAAAAGATCCTTAAAGAGGCGGAAATTTCCGATAAAATAGTCCCAACTCCCGGATTTCTATCTCTTATATTTATATTTTTAATTTGTTGCTGAAAGTAAGGCTCCACGCGACCGTTACGGCATGCGCTCGCCGCCTCTGAAGCGACTACGTCATAGAAAATAATTTTTTAAGGTACTAAGTATTAGTTTAAAAATTTAAAACAAACTTTAGTGTATTTTATGCACTTGAAGGAATAAAGTCCCGTTGGAAAAAAAAATTTAAATGCATTTTTCAAAAAGCTAGCCTATTGTTAATGAACTAGTTATTTTCGTACTTCCGTCTTCATTGAAAGCATGCTAAATGTTTAAATAAATTTTCCATAAATATTTTGCTTCTTGGAGTTCTTCCTATGAGTGTACTCAATAAGGTGATGTCATAAAATTATTTAAAATTTCTTTATTTAGTTTACAACGAATTTTTAAAGTCAACAAAAAACGCAAAATCCAGAAATTGTTAATTTTTTTTCTCTTATATATTATGTTATGGCTGTTTTTATATTCAAACTAAGGATTACATAATTGTGGAAAAAAAATTTTACAGCTATTTGTTTAAACCTATTTTCATCGCCGTGGAAAATTGGAAAATCCCGGAAAATTCTATAGATACAATTATCTTTGTTTTTTTTTGTATTTTTATGAAATTAATATATTTTTATCGCCCTATAAAATCAACGAAAATTCAATACATACAATGATCACAACTTTTTTACAATTTAAATGCTAACTTTTTGCAGCAGTCTTTGTTTTTTACATTTTGTGTAAAATTAGTATATTTTACAATTTCATTGTTATGAATATTACAAATATTTATTTCAGATAGATATAGAAAATAATGAAAATATTCTGTTTTAGTAAAATACTATTTATTATTATAATAAATATTATTGAATTAAAGTCCAATACAAGTAAAATCAGAAAATGATAATCTTACACCTTACAATCTTCTAGCATGTTATGCTGGAAACAACTTTTAGGAACGTTTTTATACAGTAATATTTTAAAGTGCCTTTTTTCATAGATTTTTGCTTGTTTTTTGCCACTTTTAAAGTGTTGATTGCCATTTTCTAACATTTTTAACGCCTTAAAATCCGGGCTTTGCATATAAGTGACCGTTAGTGAGACTTGAGTTGAATTTTCCGGAAGATTCGATTTATTTTAGTAGTCTATTGTGGATTTTCCGAACCTCATGATTTCCCAAGCATGTAATTTAAACATTTATCCAACTCTAAATTAAGAAAATCCTTCGAGATTTTCATACAGGGAACGTTTTCAAGACACTCCGAAATCCTGAAGATTGTAGTATTAAGCTGCTGAAACACATTCAGAAATGCTTCTTAGAGCAAGTCTACGATGTTATCATTTACTATAAAGACTAATTATATTATTTAAAGCTCTTCCTTACGGATATTTCGATGTCTTTCTTACCTCTCAGGACGTTCAGGAATTTTCAGGATTTCAGGTCATAACGAAGGCCAATAAAGACATTGAAACGTCCACAAGAAAGATCGTAGACGAATAATATGTCGCGAGATTCCTACGAAATTTACATCTTCAACGCGAATCCCATAAATTTCCGGTATTTATCGCGGCAAGCAATTTTTCCTAATTTTAAGAGGAAACGCTTTATAAACCTCCCCTTTGCATAATTCGTATGCAATTTAGCGGTCGAGCTTATAAACGACGCCCTTATTATAGCCACATAAATCACCAGCAAGTCCCTGAAATATAGGATTAAACGAAGCGATAAGTAGCGCGACATTTATATCGTAGTAACCTGGGATATTCAATTGCATGTCACGAAGTGACTATAAATTTTGAAATGCACCTCGTAAGTCATCGAGTTTAAAACTGCATAGACTAATGGCGTATGTCTACTTTTTAGTACAAGGATTGAGTGGTGTAGGAAAGTGTAGAAAGTCCCCAAACGAACTAATGTAGACAAACACTTCGTACTGTCCTTGTTTTTCTTAGCACAATTGGAATTTATATCAAAATATATGTTCTTTATAATTGTTATGTTTCTTATGGAAAAATTCCTAGATACCTTTTTGTAAACAATTATATATATTTTAAACATATCTTGACGGATGAAATGATGAACATTTTTAACTACTCAGCTTTATTTAGCTCCAAAATTACTTTAAACACTGCATTATAGTAAATCCATTGAGAAGAAAACATCCACGAAACACAAACGTCGAAATTCAAAGCGCGCGACCAGCTAGCGAATAAGTACAGGGTCGCGCCTTGACTATAATTTATCTTTTACTAAGGATGTTCATTTCTTTCTTTTCTGTATACATTTAAAATAATGGTTTTCTCCCCGCAGCTTAAGTATGTTGCAGGTCTCTTTTTGGGAGGCGAGCAGGGAAGGTGTCTTTCCATAATTGCAATAGATCACAGAAATATATCTATACAAATTTACATCAAAAACCTGAATAACAATTAGCGATATGTTAAAATAAACCATCAACTAAAAGTCCACTATCACCGTCAACGACTTACCTGGACGCTTGTAAACAGACAACCATAGATCAGACAACTACACTTGTTAATTTTAATGAACCGACTCTGTACATCAACAATTCCCGCCAAAAGTTTTATGACTTTTCCACCAACAGCAAACGACGTGTATTAGGTGTTGTCTAACTTTACTACCAATTCTCGTTTCGTGGATGTTTTCTTCTCAGTGGATTTACTATAGTTATGTTATTTTAAGTGAATTTCGAATTATTGCAGACACTACAAATTCTTTAGGAACTTGTTAATTTCCTTTGAAACGTTAGACCTGGTCTGGGAAAGCTAAAACTTATTTAAAAAATTAGTAAAAGTTTCCAAGTATTAAAAACCGAGTTAACGAGGATGATTACGATTTAAACATTAGAACTTCTCTATATAATAGAGAAGACAATGTAATTCATACTTAATTTAACAGAAATAAATTTATCTGTTTCAAAGGACAACGGAAAATGTATATAAGAGCCTCTTTTTGTCTTTTCTCAATACTATATTTATGAATGGGCTATGCCTATTCATCCACTGGAAACATTGTGAATGTAAATATACATTCGCATGGGTTCGACTAGTCTACAACATTTCTATTGAATTAAGCCTTATTGGGCTCTACATTAGCGAATTCCAAATGTACGACAAAAGGTAAAAGGACCATCAGCCAGGCGAGGCAGGTGGAAATACAAATATATTACGTCGCGAGCTTATCAAATATTCATACAGGTATTTAGTTAGACAGTGTAAACAATTTTAGCTATTTTTGGTAGATTTATCTCGTATTGCATTCGTTAACGAAGTCGAAAAAAGAGGAATTAAAATGCTGTTTTCAGTTTTTGGTATCTAGAGAAAAAAAAGTTATTTTTTTCAAAAAATAAGTAAAAATAAGAAAAACTTTTATTTCGCGTCTGAGAGAAAAATATTACTAAGGTTTTTTGTTGCCCTTATAGAGGCGAACAACTTTTGTATAAAACATATTTTTGAGAAATGTAGATAAAAATAGTTAGATGCAAAAAGTTAGAAATTTTGACGTTTGTATTTTTCTAACACTTCGTATACATTTTTTTGACACATCGTGTCTGTCATATTACTCTATATCCTACACATAAATCTACCTTTCAGCCTGGCATGTCATGGGGTTTTTTTAAAAATCAATATGAATTTTGGCTGCAGATGATTGCATGGTATTTTGCTTCTTCACCAGCAATGGTATGTTGTTATCTCGAAATTGAATAATGTATCCATGCCTTGCAACATCCCGTTTTATTTGTTACCGGTGTGAAGTTAGCAGACACTTTCCAGCAGCCAAAAATTCCGGCAGCCATTTCATTTAAACGTGAAGTTAGCAGCCACTTTCTAGCAGCCAATTCTACCTTGCAGGAAATAAATGAACTTTTTTTTTGTCAAAGTGTCAATCATTCCTACTAACCGCCATTTCACCAGTGGCGCCAAAAGGTCACAAAAAATTACAATAGTAAAATAAATAATTTCAAAACTCCCACCACGGAAACATAAAGAGTATTTAATTGGGGTGCAAGAAAATAGAGTCTCGGGATGAAATTCGGGCTGGAGGTTCCTTTTAACATCAGTAATCATCCTACCAAGCGCCAATCCCTTCCGTGCCGTCTGAAGGACGTTGTGGCCTTCAACGCGAAATTATAAAAATATTTTAATGGGGTGCAAGAAAATAGAGCCTCGGGATGAAATTCGGGCTGGAGGTTCCTTTTAACATCAGTAATCATCCTACCAAGCGCCAATCCCTTCCGTGCCGTCTGAAGGGCGTAATGGCACTCAACGCGGAAGTATAAAAAGTATTTTAGCGGGGTGCTAGAAAATCGAGTCTCGGGATGAAATCTCTTCGGATTGACGCTTGGTACGATGTATACTAATGTTAAAAGGAACCTCTAGCTCGAATTTCATCCCGAGACTCTATTTTCTTGCACCCCATTAAAATATTTTTATAATTTCGTGTTGAAGGCCACAACGTCCTTCAGACGGCACGGATGGGATTGGCGCTTGGTAGGATTATTACTGGTATTAAAAGGAACCTCCAGCCCGAATTTCATCCCGAGACTCTATTTTCTTGCAGCCCAATTAAATACTCATTTTATGTCCGCGTTTCCGTGGTGTAAGTTTTGAAATTATTTATTTTAATATTGTAATTTTTTGTGACCTTTTGGCGCCACTGGTGAAATTGCGGTTAGTAGGAATGATTGACACTTTGACAAAAAAAACGTTCATTTATTTCCTGAAAGGTAGAATTGGCTGCTAGAAAGTGGCTGCTAACTTCACGTTTAGATGAAATGGCTGCCAGAATTTTTGGCTGCTGGAAAGTGGCTGCTAACTTCACACCGGTTTATTTGTTTACACTTTTAACTGTTCGATAAATAAGATACCTACTTTCTACGTAGACCTGTTGAATTCCCTTGCGAGGTCACTTGAACTAATTAGTTTAATCGGTAATGTCGTAACTAAAAAAGTCGTATTATGTAATGAGCACTGGCATTGTTTGTCCATTATCCACAATTGTCTACTGGAGCAAACACTGTTAAGTACTCGTAATAGGAAAACATGCAAAGTATTTACCAAGGGAGAGATAATCACTTGTGATTTTGTTAAGTACCTACAGGTCATTACTTGATAAACATAATTGGACAAGTCGTGCTTAAAATTTTCCCTTCCTTTCGTTCCGGAGTGTCCGCTTCGTCGAGATGCATCAAAAGTTGAACTTCATGAAACCTTACTTGTACTGGTGCCAGATTTTCGGCGTGGCAAGGTTAGAACCACCAGGATTCCACTTTAAAACCTACATAGTATTCTTGATAACCCTCCACGTCACGAGCTACGTGTACTTAACCTACGGCAAAACGCAGCCTGTGTACGCCTCATTCGGATTCACGACGATAATAGTAGACCAATTGAGCGTCGCGTTCATCGGATTAAGTTGCGTCTGCGCCAATCTCTCGGTCGGATTCATTCGTCCGAACGCGATGCAGGAGTTCTTCAAGATGCTCGAGTACTTCGATAAGAAAGTCGCAGGGAGCGTCAACAGAGCGGCCTCGTATTGGTTCTGGATGGTCCTGATGCAACTCTACGGGATGATAATATTAGCCGTGGACACTTTGGTGTGGACGAGAATGTTTGGATTGCGTTCTTACTCGTTCTATTTCGGTAGGAACTGCGAGGTCTACATGGCGAAGATGGTGCGTCACCTTGTGCACTGGTTGGTCATCGAGATCGGCGACAGGTTCGAGTCGTTGAACGAGTATTTGGAGAAGAATTACGTAGTGGGGAAGGTGTCGGTTATTTCCAAAGTCGGACAGAGAAAGACCGTGAAGATCATTAGAGATGTGGCGAGATTGCACGATTCTCTCTGCGATTCCGTGAATACGTTGAACAGCCTGTACGGGATGGTGTTGTTGTTCGACGTTTTGGCACAGATCAGCGTCGCATTGCTTTTTACGGTCGTCATGATACTCCACTCGCTTATAAGCATCGATGGCGATTCGACCTTATTGTTCGCCGTGTCTTGCATTTGGATTACGGAATCAATTGTAGTGTAACATTTATTTCATATTTATTTACACTGTCCTAATTTTAGACTACACACTAATTAATTTATTTTAACTAGGTACTTCCTGTCTAATTAATTTATATCACACTCTTAATCGTTAATTTATTTCACTTCAATCGCTCTCGCTTGTCCGTTTTTCGGCTTGTTTATTCACTCGCGGCTTCACGTCTAGTCTAATCTCTGACCGCAAGTGTTGATGTATTTACATCTTTTTGTGTTATTTAATATCTTTATATGTTTTGAGAACACAGACACATGTATTTTCTTAAACTAACTATTCTATGAAGTAAGCGAGTAACCTTGTACCGATGTAGTCACCATTTTGCAATAAACCAAAAAGTCGCAGTTTCAGTTCAATTATTTCAAATAAACCAACAGGTTATGGGCACAGTTACGCATTGAGCTAAAGTGAATAATTGGACGAAATAAGAACAGTGTGTTGGAGCGATATTTTTGACGAAAACTCCGAGGACCGATTTTTGAGGTTAGAACCACGTGCACACGCAATGGATTCAACCAGGACAATCAACGTTGGCCTCCTAGAAGGAAAAGCAAATTGGAACACATGGAGATACAAAATAAGTATTTGCCTACGAGGGATCCCCAGAGCGTTAGACGTAATTGAAGGCAGGTTAGAGAAGCCAGACTCACTTCCTGAGGACGCAACCTCTGAGGCAAGAGAGGCGTATCAGACTCAGCTTGATGTTTTTAATAAGGCGGATAGCCACACACTGATTGTGTTAACCACTAACATGTCAGAAGAGACGTTACAAAAAATCATGCGTCTCACATCAGCCCGAGAAGTGTGGGTAGAACTTCATACACTATTTGACTGCATCTCTGAAGATAAAGTGTACAACTTATGCCTGCAATTCTTCAGCTGCAAAAAGGCTAATGTGGATGACATCGCAACACATGTCTCAAAACTAAAGAACCTGTGGAGCGAATTAAAGCAGGAAATGTCCAAAGATGACGGAATGAAGTACGATCTGCCAGATGTATTTATGATCTGTAAAATACTAGGTACACTGCCAGAAGAATATTTTTCGTTCAAGTCTAGCTGGATGTTGATGTCAAAAACCGAAAGGACAGTCGACAACCTGACCAATCAGCTGTGTGCGTATGAGAGGGCACTCAGAAGCAAAGAAGTCTCATCTCAACAAGAAGCACTCTACTTTAATTCGTCCAAACAGCAAACTCAGCAGCACAACTCTTCGAAAGACAATCTCCAAAAGAACAACAAAAGGAAAATCTGTCCTTACTGCAAGAAACCTAATCACACTATCAAACAATGCAGAAAGTGGATCGCCGATGGAAGACCTCCCAAGCCCAGCAACTCAGGAACATCAGAAAGCGGTGCCAACATGACTTTGGTCGCTATAACCTCGATTGTGATGAACTCGGAGTGCAACTCTGACGATTGGTTTGTAGATAATGGAGCAACGAGCCATGTTTCTATGAATAGGAGTATCTTCAGAACATTTGAACCATTTTCTACGGAACACTCAGTGACCACAGCGAACGGTGTGAAGGTTGCAGCCATTGGAAAAGGTGATATCGACATCGAAGCAGCGGTCAACGGCAAGTGGCACAAGCTCACGTTGGCTGATGTATGGTGCGTTCCTGGGATCCAGAGAAATCTATTCTCAGTCCTTGCAGCCCAAGACAGAAACAAAGCCAGCAGGTTCAACTCGTCTCCAGAGGTCTGCAGTTTCATCATCAACGGCGAAACAAAATTAATTGGAATTCGTGAGCAGTTTGGTGGCCTCTACAAGCTGAGAGTAAGGAACGTGAACAAAAGTGCATTCAAGGAAGTAAATGCAACAGAAAAGGACAACCTTCTCCAACTTTATCATGAACGATTTGGTCATCAGAACAAGCGACACGTGAGATCCCTCTTAAACAAAGAGCTGGGAATTCACGTTGAGGTGGACAGCGAACTCTGTGAAGGCTGCGTTTATGGCAAGGCTCATCGTCTGCCTTTCGGAACGAGGTCTGGAACAACGAAACCGGGAGAGCGAATTCACACAGACGTCTGCGGCCCATTCGACGACTCAATGTCAGGATACAAGTATTTCGTCCTCTTCAAGGATGATTTTACGAAGTTCAGGACCATTTACTTCATCAGAGAAAAGTCTGAAGTTCCAAAGAAATTACTCCAATTTGTTGCAGAAGCAAAGACTCTCGGACACACCATCATGGAGCTGCTGAGTGACAATGGCAAAGAATTCGATAACCAGTATGTCAGAAAAATCTTGCAGAAAGAAGGAATTGTTCAACGACTTGTCACGCCTTACACTCCCGAACAAAACGGATCCAGCGAAAGAGAGAACCGCACCGTGGTCGAGTCTGCTCGAGCAATGATGCATGCTCATGGAAAACTTCCACAAACACTTTGGGCCGAGTTGATCCGGACAGCAGCCTACATTCTCAACAGGACTGGACCTTCTCACGCTGAGGGAACATCTCCCTACGAGCAGTGGTACGGCAGGAAACCAGGTCTGAAACATCTTCGGGTTATCGGGTCTACCTGCTATGCGCATGTTCCCAAGCAACAAAGGAAGAAGATGAATCCAAAGGCTACCAAAGGAATTCTTATTGGATACGACAACGACGACGGCTACAGGATCTTCTGTGAAGAGGAAGGTAAACTAATTCGATCGAGAGATGTCATTTTCGAGGAGAAAGTGTTGCAGAACAAGATCGATATCCATCCTCAGGGAAGTTCAGACCCTTCTGTTCAACCAGAACAAGATTCGACCCCTGAAGAACAGCAAGATGACGACGAAATACAGACTGAAGAGGAGGAAGATGAACTCTGGGACCTGAGTACTGAAGACGAAGCTGAAACTCAACTAGAACAAAAAGGTGCTCAAAGCTCAGACGACACCATCGTTCGACGACTTCGTGAACGCTCTTCTCTCAATCCTCCGTCAAAGTATAAAGACTTTGTAATGTATCTCTCAAGCCCTCAACAAGAACCTGAATCCTTCAGTGAAGCCATTAAATCAGACCAACAGGACCACTGGAAGGAAGCTATGCGTCGGGAGATGAGAGCTCTTGAAGAGAACAAAACTTGGGAACTGGTTGATCTGCCTCCAGGAAAAAGAGCCATTTCAAATAAATGGGTCTACCGACTTAAAACAAATGCCGATGGATCGATTGATAAATTCAAAGCCAGATTGGTCATCAAAGGGTATTCACAGCGGAAAGGAGTGGAGTACAACCAAACCTTCAGTCCAGTGGCCAGGACATCAACCATCAGAACATTGCTCAGTGTTGCTGCAAAAGAGAAAATGAAACTAGCACAGATCGACGTTTCAACGGCATTTCTCTATGGTGACCTCAAGGAAACTATATACATGCAACAACCTGAAGGACATGGTGATGGATCTGCCAAGGTATGCCGCCTGAAGAAAAGCCTGTATGGTCTGAAGCAAGCTCCTCGATGCTGGAATGAGAAGTTCAGCAACTACATAGTCAGCCTAGGATTTCAACGAAGTGAAGCTGATCCTTGTCTCTTCATGAGGCAAAAAGGACAGAAGAAGATATTCTTTGTTCTCTACGTTGACGATGGAATGATTGCGGCCGAAGATGAGCAGGAACTCCAGAATTTCTTAGATGATCTGAAACGGGAGTTTAAAATCACCTCCAAGCCAGCATCGTACTACCTAGGATTGGAAATCAACCAAGGAAAAGATGGTTCAATAAGGGTGAGCCAAGCTCATTACACGGAAACCGTACTGGAGAGATTCAACATGAGCCGTTGCAAGGCTGTGACTACTCCAATCACTAAGGACAACGACGCAGAAGAGAGCCCTAGGAACTCTGAGTTTCCATACAGACAAGCTATTGGAGCACTCATGTTTCTCATGTGTGGCACCCGACCAGACATCGCGTATGCTGTCAGCGTCGCCTCCAGGAACCTTGACAAACCAACTGAACGAGATGTGCTCAAGGTGAAGAGGATGCTGCGGTATTTGAGAGGTACAACAGATCTTGGACTGGTCTACAAAGCCAACTTGGGAGAGGAGGTTTTTGAGTGTTTCAGCGATGCAGATCATGGTGGTGACCCTGGTACGGGCCGCTCAACCTCAGGGGTGCTGTGCCTGTACTCTGGAGCGCCTATCTCGTGGATGAGCCAGAGACAACCCTCTGTTGCAATATCCACAACCGAAGCTGAAATCGTGGCAGCCAGTGAAGCCGCAAGAGAGATCATCTGGATCAAGAGACTTCTGACTGAACTAGGCCAGTTGAAGTCGACCCCCATTCTGCAAGTCGACAATGAAGCAGCCATCCGGCTAGCACAAAACCCTGAATTTCATCGAAGAACGAAACACATTCGTATCAGACACTTCTTTGTTCGCGAATTGGTCACAGCTGGAGAAATGGACATTTCAAAAGTTGACACACAAAATCAGCTCGCGGATATTTTGACAAAACCACTGTTTTCAATTCGTTTACGAAAATTATGTAACGACATGGGAGTCTGCAAAGTTATTAAATAAGGGAGAGTGTTGATGTATTTACATCTTTTTGTGTTATTTAATATCTTTATATGTTTTGAGAACACAGACACATGTATTTTCTTAAACTAACTATTCTATGAAGTAAGCGAGTAACCTTGTACCGATGTAGTCACCATTTTGCAATAAACCAAAAAGTCGCAGTTTCAGTTCAATTATTTCAAATAAACCAACAGCAAGCCCGCTTATATACACCTCAATTGTATTCGCGATGGTTCCTGAAATAACTCGAACCTTCTTTTTTATGTAGAAACGTCCAGAAGGTAATAAATCATTCTTCCTTAATAATACGTTGCCGGGACTCAATTAAGCGTAGCGGCGTTCCTTTGAGGAAAGTCGCCGTGCGATGAGAGTAAACACATTGCGCGCTGCTGTTTACATTTCGCGTTACAGTAGGTTTTCTTTTCGTCGTACACAATTTTTATTACGGTGAGAAACATAAATAATAAGTAACGGAAATACTAAAAACGGTACGTTTTGTAATTTTGGATACCAATCGCCAAGGCAGCCAATCAAACAAATGAAAGTGTAGTGTCAGTTGATTTTCAAATAAATAAATATCAAGACGATTATTAAAATCTATCATCAGTTTGTCAGTGCGAGAGAACTTCATTGATTTTAAAATGCCAAGAAGAAGACGACCTGACTTATTAGGTCGTCGAAGTCAATCAAATGTGCGACAAGATACCTCACGTCTCACGTGCAAATCGCACTGACGACCAGCGAGAGACAGATAATGATAACGTTCGTATTGGTATGACAGAATTGCGCCCAACAGTAAATAATTATGAAGTAGATAGACTTAGAATCGAACGAGTTCGGGCACATCAAACACAACAGCAGCGAGCACGAAAAATTAGATAGAGCGATTCGGCATTCACCATTTTATCGAGTCGTAGCATTTCAATATTCAAGAGTTAATTAGGAAGCCGTAGAAACTTTTACATTTACGACCACATGAATCTATGCGAAACAGCCCTACCTAGTCAGCTGTGGCGACCACGTGCTCATTTCAGCGCACTAAGTAATCCCACTTTCGTGTTGTGATCACAATTTCTCCTAAAATGATGATTAAATTGATCAGTTATGTAACGCTTTTAATGTAAGATTCCCTCGGGAAAGAGTACGTAACGGAATATTATACTGGAGGCCATAACATTAAGTTGAATTAGTTAACTACTCGATTTATATATATATTTTCCTCACTTGTTAGTAGGGGAGCCCATAATGCTAAATGTGGATTTACTCGAGCGTCACGGAGATCTATTAGAATTGGTAGATTAGATTATAGGAAGAGTAAATGGTCCTATGGTGTATGGTAATGTGTAGCAACAGTTGCCATTGTAACCTAATCCATAAGGCGTAATAGAAAAAATGTATTTTAAAAAGTAAGAAAACGGTAAAGAAAATGTGGCCCCGAGAATTGGTTAGGGGCCCTGATGGGCTTAATCCGACCCTGGGTGCAAGACAGACAGAGATAGAAGAAACGCGGAAAGACATAGAGGCCTGGAGTGGGAAATACATGTTTTACCATAGCTGCCCGCTCTTAATTAACGATTTTGATTACTTTCGGCTTGCGGAAATTGTCAGATTATATTTTCTGTTATTCTGGTATAGTTACCTCTAGAATAAAACAGAAAAACGACCGCGCTCGAGTAAATCCACACATATTTTTTTTTGCAACTCTGTTACCCTCCCACCCCCTTAGGTTACGCTCAAATCGTCAGATTAGCAAAATGGACACTTGTTAGTCGGAAATTAACCCCCCTTATCTTAATCTGACGGATGATCGATTTTTTTTACTAATATGACGGGTTCCCCTTGGCGAACCCCCCCATATTAGTGCTCATATTGGCTGGAGGTACTTATCAATATATAAGGTATCCCCCCTTATATTAATCTGACGCGCTCGAGTAAATCCAAAAGTCCCCTCTTGGGCTCCCCTGCTATGTGAAGAGTGCATTATGGTGACTCATTTGATTGTAATAATTTTTTCTTTCAGATAAACATTTTCCTGTTGGCTTTGTCGGGCGATCGCGTCGCCAAACAGGCGAACAGCATCGTCCCTCTCTGCTACAAGTTACTGCACCGGCTGGACTCCAATGTCCTCCTGGAGTCCCACCTCGTGAAAAAGGAAATCAAAACTTTGATACAACAGGTGACGCAGAGGAAACCTTGCTTAGACGCGGCGGGATTCTTCGTAGTTAATTTTAACATGGTCGGTTTCGTCGTTACCAGTTTCACGTCGTATATTATCGTGGCGGTGCAGTTCTTACTCAAAGAAGCGTGAGGGAAGTTTCACTGTTTAGAGTTAAAATCGCTCGTTTCACGTCTCTATTTTCCGCCTCACAATCGTACAGGAGTTCGCTGTGTATAACATTGTTTGGAAGCGCTAAATAGCTTGTTTCGGTCGATTTTTCTGGAGGAAATTCAGATTTATTGTATTTGAACCTTTTTGTAGGCGTAGTTTGCACGAAATTGCTATTACAGTTAGACTGAGTTATGGTAATTAATGAAAGTTTGTTAGAGCTTCAGATTTGATGTCGTTTGAGCGAGGCTGTGAACTGAAGGCCGCCTGAGATTAGATTTTGTACTATTTTAGAAAATTAATTTTGTTTATCAAATTTTACTAAATCCAATTGCCAGACGGTTTTTAAGGGGCGTGCTTTATAACGGAGAGATGACGGCAAGTTTTTTCCTTTCAGATGTTTAAAATGAAAGAACCCGAGCAATTATTGTATAAAATGGCGCATATTAACAAATCATACATCAGAATCAATACGCAGTTAATGTGATTGCAAATAACTTATCCACTCAGATAATTAAAAAATGTATTGATTAGTGACGACCGTCAGATGTATTTGATGCAGTTAAAAAATCATATGTTTTTGCATTAAAGTGATTGCAATATTATAGAAATTACCTTTATTTTAGTGGGCTTGTAATGAAAAATATGGGTAATATGGGCATTGTAGTGAAGCAATTCCCACTAGAAATTTTACTAAGGTACAGGTTACGAAGTAAGGCTTTGTGAAAATCTTACTTAATTCGTCCCAAATTTTCAAAATGTAGGGTAATATTCGGTAGTAGAATAAGAATTCAATATTAAAAAAATAATTCTTGGATTTCGAGGAAATTTCCTAAACCGTATAATTATAAGTGTAAAGTCCCCTTCAGGGAAGATTTGGGCCAGTAATGCAAACTTTCATCCATTTGAACGTCGTGTAACTTTGTTATAAATTTCGAAACTAACGACGGTTAATGGTTTTGGTGGGAGGTAAGTTCATTTCAATTAAATCTTGACTTTTTCACACTTTCGCCTAACTTAACTAACTCAATTCGTTTATTGAGCTATCTTGGATGATTTGAATGAATTTTGGTTTAATTGGACGTCCTTTCTATGTTCTATGAATTTTTCAAATAACCAAGCTAAGTGCTGGAAAACAAGCGGAATTGAGCTATAATACAACTTTTGCACTTACATGATTCGTTGACTTGACTAATTTGGACCATTTACATTTATTTAAGTAATTGTTACAAATGATATTAGTATTGCGGTCCCGGCACAGAGTTTACCAATATTGCGGCCCCGGCACCCGGTGTAAATAGTAATAATAATAGTAATGATAATAGTTAGTAATAATACTTTTTTGTGGGTAATGTAAGCATGTAATGGTCTGTATAGCAATTCCCACTAGCAATTTTACTAGGTGCAGGTTACGAAGTAGGGCTTCGTGAAAATCTTACTTAATTCGTCCCACATTTTTAAAATGTAAGGTAATATTCGGTAGTAGAATAAAAATTCAACATTCAAAAAATTCTTGGAACGGATTTCGACGAAATTTCCTAAACCGAATAATTATAAATGTACTTAAAGTGCCCTTCAGGGAAGATTTGGGCCAGTAATGCAAACTTTCATCCATTTGAACGTCGTATAACTTTGTTATAAATTTCGAAACTAACGACCGTTAATGGTTTTGGTGGAAGGTAAGTTCATTTCAATGGAATCTTGACATTTTCACACTCGCCTAACTTAACTAACTCAATTCGTTTATTGAGCTATTTTGGATGATTTGAATGAATTTTGGTCTATTTGGACGTCTTTTCAATGTTCTATGAATTTTTCAAATATCCAAGTTTAGGTGGTGGAAACAAGCGGAATTGAGCTATAATACAACTTTTGCACTTACATGATTCGTTGACTTGACTAATTTGGACAATTTACATTTATTTTAGTAATTGTTACAAATTATATTAGTATTGCGGCCCCGGCACAGAGGTTGTCAATATTGCGGACCCGGCACCCGGTGTGAATAGTAATGATAATAATTAGTAATAATAGTTTTTTTACGGGTAATATTGGCATGTAATGGTCTGTATAGCAATTCCCACTAGCAATTTTACTACAGGTTACGAAGTAGGGCTTCGTGAAAATCTAACTGACTTCGTCCCAAATTTTCAAAATGTAGGGTAATATTCGGTAGTAGAATAAGAATTCTATATTCAAAAAAATCTTGGAACGGATTTCGAGGAAATTTCCTAAACCGTATAATTATAAATGTAAATTGCTTTCTCTTTTCAATGCTCTATAAATTTGTCAAATATCCAAGCTAAGTGGTGGAAAACAAGCGGAATTGAGCTATAATACACATTTTGCACTTAGGTACATGATTCGTTGACTCGACTAATTTGGGCCGTTTACATTTATTTTGGTTCAATAATTGATATTTCCCAGATATTTCTATTGAAGAAATTCAAACCCCACTCAGCTGTAAAGCTCATTTTGCCACATTCTTCTACCAACTTACAGAGTTCGTCACTTTTACTCTTTTGGAGAACTCGAAATTGTTGAACATTCCTAAATATTTTTGTTGCGTAACAGGTGAGTTCAATTGAGCTAAAAATCCCATTTTGCCACTTTGGTCTAACCTAACTTACCAAAGATAACGTTTAAAGGAGGTATTTTTGTAGATTTTGCTGAGATTTTAATATAATTAATTCCTTGAAAGAAATTGCGTTAGATATAAAAGTCGAGGTGAGATTTTTTAAGGATATTAGAAAAACTGTGGCTCTTGAATGAATTAATTATTTTTCCACAAAATACTAAAGATATTTCCGATTTTTCGACAAGTAATTTCTCAACAAAAAAAAAATGTGGTTGTCTGTAAAGTCGGTTTACGGACGATAATTTTACGTGATAACGTCATACAGAAACATTGATGAAAAATTGCATACGTTTATGAATTGCCTTGAAATATGATCACTAAATTATCTTTTGTGTTTTATATTGTATAAGATTTTTTCGCACTGCGGTTGGCCGGTCCAACTCGTCATTTTAGACACATTGTTATGACATTTTTGAAATTGAACATTAATCTTGAACCTTACATGAATTGCTACGCAGGATAATTAGTTTCATTGAATACTAAATAAAAGCAGTCGACTTTTTATACGATCATTTATATCATTCATTATAATTTTTTAGTCGAAATTGTAACATAACCTATAATTAGTGCACACGTTGACCGATGCTACTTTGTATAAATGATCCAAGAACAAATATATGAGAATATATATATCTATTCAAACTCTCGGAATGCAAGAATTAATTACCACATTGCCGCAATTGTTATTGTAATAGAAATAAGCAATGGTATGCACAGTAAATATTCAGATAATTTTAACTAACGTGCTTTTGCCGTCGTCGCCGACGGAGTGGAAGCATTGCAGCCAGAACGCGCGTACCCCTTCCATCGCGCTCGCGAACCGAGCCGATAGCCAAATCGAGTTTTCACTCTGACACCGGACGCTGTAGTGGGAGAGAGAGAGAAGCGTCCCAAATAGCAAGGCAACCGCTAAGGTCTATCTCTGTCTATTGTTCTCGCTCTCACTCTAGCTCGCACGCATGTGTCTGGCGTAACGTTACACTGTATTCTGGAAAGTGTAGGTAGCCCCCACATCGATTTATAAGACGTTTATCACGTCAAAAAGAAAGTACTCCAATATCCAACAGCGCTACGCAAACATTTAGGTATCCTGGTAAAATTCCATTCCCTGTTTAACCCTTCTCAAAGCAGCAAGCGTTAAACAACTCGCGAGGTAATTAGTGTCCTTAATTATTTTTTTTCTCGTGGAAATTCCCGATTGACACAAATCCGAGACGACACGTAATAAGCTTTTTTATCGTCGCAGAGACGAGGGATTATTCCCGTTCAAATATATTCGAATCCGTCGGTTTTCCCATTTTCGCACCCTCTCGACGTCCACCCCCCAAATACATACGCGAACGTCTCACGTCGTCGATATTAACTTTTACGCCTCATTTCGGTTTTGTTTACGTAACGGCGATTTCGTTACTCGAAAGATTCCATTCGGAGTGATGGAAACCGGACAAAAATGGGGAAAGGGGAAATCATCAGGGAAGGTTTCCATGCGATGAAAGGGTGAAATTTCGAGGCGAAATTGAAACGTCTTGGCGTTGGATGGATTCGTTATATTTGCGATAGTACTTTGGGGGGAGAGTTTTTAAAT
Source organism: Cryptocephalus moraei (assembly GCA_946251905.1). Taxonomy (NCBI): domain Eukaryota; kingdom Metazoa; phylum Arthropoda; class Insecta; order Coleoptera; family Chrysomelidae; genus Cryptocephalus; species Cryptocephalus moraei. The sequence goes on along the minus strand of OX276465.1, from coordinate 13,362,140 downwards.
TTTCACGAAAATAATAGGAATGTAGGCAATCAATGGAACGACTTGGAACAACAATGGAAACCGCTGAGTTCAGAAACGTTCAGTACGAGGAAAATGTGTGTGCTGCTTTTGATCAAAATTTCTTTTTGTTAAATTAAATTAATTTCGAGAATATATTCCATCTGTTTCATTTATAAATCAGAACACGTATAATCCAGTCAACGTAGTCATTTTTTGACGTTTTACGACATTAATTCATAACCAGATGGGAGTAGTCAAATGTTGTAGGATCTGATTAGTTGATCATGCTTATATAGTTTTAAGCATTCAAAAAGTGTGCATTAACAAATGGGATGGGTCAAAAGTTATCAAAAACAATTTTTTTTTATTCTACAAGCCAAAGTATGCATTTTGGCGAGAAAAGTGTCAAATATAAGTTGTAGAGAGTTTAAAAACCTACAATTTGACGTGCAGCACGATTAATTTTGTTAAATATTTATTGCAAAAATGCCAAAAAACCACTGAAAAAAAAAGGTAATTTTTTGCATATTGATTATTTATTGCAAAAATAATTATTTAGGTTTTTACTACTTTAGAAGCTAGCTTTTAAAAATCCAAACCTAAACAGCTTTTGTAAAATTCAATTGGTTAATTTGTTGCTGAGATATTGCTATTTGTTTATCCCAAGACGCATAATGTTCATTGCTGTTACGTCTTTTTGGATAAACATTTCGAGGTGCACAAAGGCTTATTCTCGTCATCAATAACCATATTTTCATATCCCATTAAGAAAATATGATAAAAACAATTATCAACCCCTTATTTATCGCTTTAAAAAGGGGGGTGATTTTTTTTGTAAATAAATAGACCTGGAGCCATTTTCATAACTTGTACAAATTTCTGACTTACAAATTCGGATAGCTGGATTCAAGACGAAGAATTGAAGAAAAAAAAACCAACTTTTTTCTACCATTAAAAGCCGAAATAGGAATTTTATTTTAAAAATTCGCAGCCCTTTTGTTTATAACAGTTAAGAATTGAATTTTGCTCTATTCGATAGTTCAAGATTTGTATTTTTTAAATGTTTATTAGAAGAGGAAAAAAACGATTGTTATTGTTAAAAAAGCTGTATGATGCAGTATATGCAGAATAAAGGTGTATAGGTACTCTCGGACTACGCTAAAGTGCGAGTGGTGGGGATGGTAGTTCACAACCGCTCGCGCTGAGACCACCGAATTTAAGCATTTAAATTGGCAAAGCGCGGACAAAATATCCGTATCTCTGTCTCAAAAACAATTCCTATCTCGGCTTCTAAAGGTCGAAAAAAGTTTTTTTTTTCAATTCTCCGTTTTGAATCCAGCTATCCGAAATTTGTACAAGTTATGAAAATGGCTCCAGGTCAATTTGTTTATAAAAAATCACCCCCTTTTTTAAAGCGACAAATAGGGGGTTGGCAATTGTTTTTATCATATTTTCTTAACGGGATATGAAAATTTGGTTATTTGTGAAAAGAAGAAGCCTTTGTGCACCTCGAAATGTTTATCCAAAAAGACGTAACAGCAACAAACATTATTCGTGTTGGGATAAACAAATAGCAATATATCAGCAACAAATTAACCAATTGACTTTTATAAAAGCTGTTTAGGTTTGGAATTTTAAAAGCTAGCTTCTTTTTTTCCCGGATTTTTACAGCTGTCGCCGTCTCTCCGTCCCCAACTTCCATTTTTCCCTCTCACAACATAGATTTTCCTCTAAATTTCTCGTAGTCATGGCGTCTTCCACATCATCTCGCCAGCTTCCCTCTTTCTTCTTTCGGGTGGTATCCACTCCAGCACTCTTCTAGGCCATCTATCATCAGCCATCCTCTTGACGTATCCGAACCATGTCAATTGTCGCCTCTCTATTTCTTCCGATATTGGTCTACTCATATTCATTTCTGCCCGTATAACGTCGTTTCTGACTCTTTCCAATCTTGACCGTCTGCAGCTTCTTCTAAGGAAATCCATCTCTGTGGCCATTAGTTTTTTCTTGTTTGCACTGGATACATCCCATACTTCTGAGCCATACAAAGTGACACTTTGAACCATACTTTCATAAATATGTTTTTTAGTATTTTTTGTTATGTTTTTGTCCCAATACAAAGAGTTTAATGCTCGAGTCACAGATCGTCCTTTATTTATTCTTTCTCCTATCTCATCTTTACTGTTTCCATGTTTATTTAGAATCACTCCCAGATATTTTCTTTTTTCCACTCCTCTCAAACTCTCATCCCCCAAAATTAAATTCTCAACCTCTTCTTTACCGACAGCAAGATATTCACACTTCGCCAAATTTATAGTTAACCCGGCTGCTTCATACTCTTCTTTGAGTTTTCTAACCATATATGAAAGGTCTTCGTCGTCCACCGCTAAGACGACTTGATCGTCTGCGAAGTATAACGTGAACAATTTGTCATCTCCCACCCTCAGTCCCATATTTTTGCATTTCTTTGTCCACTTTGCTAAAGATCTGTCCAAGTAAATTTTGAAAAGGGTGGGAGATAGGCAACAGCCCTGCCTCAGGCCTTTTGTTGTCTCAAATGAAGTGGTTAATCTATTCCCTAGTTTGATCATGGCTGTGTTCTGTTCATAGTACATTTTAGTGGTCTTTATTAAACTTTTGCTGATATTCAAATCCTCCATTGCTTTCCATAATTGTGAGACTGGGACACTATCATAAGCTTTCTCCAAATCAATGAAGGCTATGTGTGTCTCTCTGTTACGTTGTACTTTTTTTTCTGTTGCAATTTTGATAGTGAAAATATTATCTACCGTTGACCGTCCTGCACGAAAGCCTGCCTGTTCTTCTGGTTGCTTCTCTTTGATACTCTCCTCAACTAAGGTTTTTAATATTCTAGAATATATTCTACCAATAGTAGGGATGACGGTAATTCCTCTGTAGTTCTTCGGATCTGATCTTGAGCCTTTTTTGAAGACTGGTGAAATATATGAAGTTCGCCACTCCCTTGGTACTTCCTCTCCATTCAAACATCTCTCGAATAAAGTTCTAAGCTTTTCTGTCAATTTCGGAGGACCGTATCGAATTAGCTCTGGGCTTATTTCTCCTGGACCTGGTGACCTTTTCAGTTTCGTATCTTTTATGGCCTTTTTCACTCCTTCTGCATTCAGTGTTATGTGCTCTGTGGCCTCTGTAGGTTCATCTCGTATATTGAATTTGTCTCTCGTTTCAGCTAGCTTCTAAAGTAGTAAAATCCTAAATAATATTATTTTTGCAATAAATAATCAATATGCAAAAAGTTACCATTTTCAGTGGTTTTTTGGCATTTTTGCAGTAAATATTTAACAGAATTAATCATGCTGCACCTCAAATTGTAGGTTTTTAAATTCTCTACAACTTATATTTATAACTTTTCTCGACAAAATGCATACTTTGGCTTGTAGAATTAAAAAACTTGTTTTTGCTAACTTTGGACCCCTCCCATTTGTTAATGCACACTTTTTGAATGCTTAATATTATATAGGCATGATCAACTAATCAGAGCCTACAACATTTGACCACTCCCATTCGGTTATGAATTAATGTCGTGTAAAATCTTCACAGACTGGGCTAGTAAGAGACCACATTATTAACGTGAGAGGAGGTACGGTGTGTTGCGTACAACCAATACGTCCTCCGTATTATCCTCTCAAAACGTTTAACATGAACATCGAAAATGAAATTGGTACGTATCTCGGTAGTTTAGTGGTAAGAACAACCGACGCGAAATTGGGAAACCCGGGTTTAAATCCCGGCTGGGCTACAAATTCCATTTTCACAGATTTCTCTTACAATTGTTTCATAAATTTCTTTTTATTTGTCTATTTGTATCGTTGTTTTACGACACAAATAATCACTCAGCTAGAGACTACGTTTATTTCTGTAACAGTCTAATTATTATTTATACAGGGTGTTCCATGGTTTTCACGAAATTCAGGTAAGAGTGTGCGGGATTTAAATAATGTAAATACTTCATATAGTTTCTCCTAAGGAATGTTTTTTTATTCATTACTCCTAAGCATTGTTAAAGATACTTTTAAAAATGTATTTAAATACAAAAGAAAATACTTTTTACAAAATGTATTTACTTGTATTTTAAATACTTCTCTGGACAATGTATTTAAATGCAAATAACAAGTATTTCGTTTTAGTATTTAAACAGTATTTAAAGTTGTAAATTACCTACTCTTAATTGAAGAAATGTTAAGCATAACCCCAGGAAGCTTAGAATTCCTATTATTTTCTTCGTGAAATTGTTGAAATTATTCAATTTTTGAAATTTCTAAATCAGTTTAAGAAAATGGAATCTAATTTCTAATGGCAACTTTCTAATGAAGTTCTAAAATCTTTGTTTTATTGCCCGAAGTTGTGAAGTATTCAATTATTTGTTATAATTATAATATATAATAACTTATAATATAAGTTATTTGTATCGAAAAGCCTCAAATACATAGGCTGACTTTTATACACTAAACCTAAGTTTATGGTTTTAACACTTTAAACAATCTCAAAAAGTGTTAGGAATTATTTTCTTTGCTTCGTGAAATCGTAAAATTTTTGCAATTTTCCGAAATTTACCAACTACTTTGTACATAAGTTTTTAAAAATTGAAGTGATACTTCAAAACACAACAGGCTAATGAAAGTTTCAAACTTCTAAAACATAATCCCAAGGCAAAGATGTCGACACATTACACACTTTGCTTTTTAACTTGATCTAACGAAGTGGCTAATTAAAAAACTTCATTAGTTACTTATCCAACTTCATATATGGCAGTTCAAGTTATTTGTGTTGCATTAGAGTTGTCATAAGTTCTTTAGAAGCTTCTTAACTTCTTTTGAAACAACAGCTTAAGTTTAAGATAACTGCGACTTCTTTAAAAATGTCGACAAGCTACTTAGTACCTTAAAAATTGTTTCACAATGTCCGAACTCTTTTAAGAACCTTATGAATTGCACACCTTCGTTAAGCTAATCGCAACTCCTTTAAAAGTGTCGTAGGATTATTATAACTGTAACAATTAGCTTCAAAATAAGCATGTAAGTACATAAACCAAAATGTAAATACAAATGAACAGCCGGAAATATGCTCAAAAAATGTATAACAATGCGCATTTATAGTTGCTGTAACAAAGTAAAATAAATGTAAGAGCATTTAAGGAATAATTTAGCAAATAATGGATCTTAACATTGCCCAAAAATGTATTTGAACTACTGTATTTAAAATGTCAGAAGAAATGTATTTTAAATACACAGTAAATACAAACTTGGCTTCTGTATTTAACTATGTATTTAAATACATAAAAAGTATTTAAAATACATTTCTAAATACATGTATTTAAATACTTAACAACACTGCTCCTAAGCAGTTCTTCCACTGAATGAAATTTTAATCAATCATCAAACATATAGGCGAGTTCTTTTTGGTTTTACAATTTTAAAGTGTGATGACAAAGTAAGATAATGTATTTTATGAAAATACTAAAGAAAATATAAAATTTTGTTGAATACGCAATAACTATAGTTTGCAATGTGCTGTAAAATATGATACTTTTCTCCACCGCCGATTTCATAGAATCGCAAAACGTGCCACATTTTTATAAAATTTGTTGGAAAAGCTACCCTTAATATTTTAAGGTGAAATGCTATTTTTAAATAACTGACCAAGTCCGCTTCTGATTTTCTTAATCACTAATATAGTTAGAAGTCACAAAATCACACCTACCTATTTCTTAAATAATTTACAAATGGTTTAATAAGTCGAAGTAGTTGCATCTCTAAAAACAAAATTTTATGAATTATTGGCATTATTTAAATCCCATCTACTTCAGCCAAACGTTCCTGGGACAACCCATGTAATTAATTAAACCCATCTTGACGTTCAATGGAAGTTTCCTAATTATATTTCCTTTTCCATTGATTATATACCTGTCATCATTACATAATACATATTAAACATAAAACATCACAGTTTACCGTCACATTCACAAATTCAATTTAATTCGTTGTACACGAAAACCCCAAAAGCTCCATGTAAAATTTACATACGCTCATCTTTCCCATTAATATTTAAAGCCCGACGTCGATCGTTTTAATCTCTTAATCTTGTTAAAAGAGTGCTTTATGGATTATTTTTAGAATTCAGTGTTGCGATCTGAATGTTTTACAATGGAAATTTACTTAGAAAAATGCACTAATGGAGAACAATAAATAACTAGAATAAATTCTTTTTTAGGTCGAGTTAGTACTTACTTTCCGATATGAAAAAAAATACATTGGTGTAATGCCTGGAACACCCTTTTAATTTTCGACATTCGTCATTTCACCACAAATAAAATTAATTCAGTTATGAAATTCCCATTCGAATTAACAACATAAGTACTAAATATAAGCCGTTCAGTTAAATTATTATTCAGTTATTCCATGTACGGATCGAAATGCGTTTAATCTGATGAACCACCCTTCTCCCTCTTTTATAATATCCCATTTTCAAAATATGTACTACACTTATTCTGGAGCGATAAAAGCATTATTATTTTGGTAATGTCAATTGTTGCTAAAATCGATTAGTGTGTAGAATTGGGATAACAGAAAATTGTGAAAAAATTGCAACAAAATGTAAAAGGCAATAATGTATTGCAACACCCCAGGTAGGTACATGTTTCCGTAGCATCACGATTTCGAGTGGTTAGTTCTGGGCGAATTTTCGAAATTTCACTAATCCGAAAAACGAAAAGGAAAGAAAAACACAGACTGGTTACGTGAGACATCGATAAACAGCGAGAAAACGTAAAATAAGAGATAGATAGAGAGAGAGAGACAGCGTTATTTACACCAAAAGCATTTTTGTATACATCTCGCCTGGCAAAACACCCATCTTACCCTCCGCATGACTCTGAGGGAGAAAGAAGACGTCTTCATGGTTGTTGGGTTGGGACAAGAGGCAGGAGATAGAAATTAAGAGAGAGAAGTTCCTGGATTGGTGGCGACGAACGTCCCGGATCGAAAACCCGATGAGCACTGAGACTGCGAAGGGTGAGAACGGGCGAGGAAGAGAGGGAGAGAGAGAGAGAGAGAGAGAGGGAGAGGGAGAGAGAAGGAAAAGGGCACAGCCTCGGAGCGCGTCGTGTCTCCTGGACGGGAGAGTCGGATAGGGAGGAGGAGGAGGAGGAGAAGGGGGGGAGTCCTGTTTTATTCCGTTTAAAGCGCTCGTGTAGCATCGAAAAAAAGACCCTAATCCCCCTTAGGTACTCCTTGAAGTTTCCACTTGAGATGGAATTATACATACCGTATCTGACATTCCACGTAAGGAGCTTAAAGAGCAGATTTTCTTTTCTAAAAGCCTAGTTTACAATTTTGGTACCAGGATACCTACTCGAAAAGGTTGTAAGGATCTGATAAAGGATAATTGAATTGGGAACTTCCATGGACTTGGCAATCATTTCCTATTTTAAATAGTGTACTTAATAATGATATAAAAATAACGATAAATTGAAAAGAATTAGGTACCTATATAGGTAAAACATCAACTTGACAATGTGGATCTGCGTTAAAAGAGTTCAAACACAAAATTTTAAGTATTTATAAAAATTGACATATTTACAAAGTTTCAGGGTACAGTTTAGTGTAAGAAGATATACAACACAGACCATTAATATAACTAGACCCGTTTGTTTACAAATTAATGTATTACCAAGATCTTAGCACATTCTAAGCGTTTTTTTGCGCTGTTGCATGAATGCAGATGACGAATTCTTTGCTTACGATTTGCGTATACATCCAGCCTACTTCGCCTGTGGTTGGTCAGTTGTACGTAAATCTAAAATAATATAGACTTTTGTTATGAGTGGCAACATCGCGTCCTAGTCTTTCACGTGATGGAATTCGTTGTGTACGCGGTTTGTGTGTGAATTTTTATAAAAATAGAAAACATTTAACAATGGTTAATAGGTGCACGATATGCAACGTTTATAGCGATGCAGGGAAAGCCTCTGGATTGTCTTTTCATAGGTAAATAAAGAGATTTATTAATGACCTTTTTTGAGGTTATGTACCATCTCAGTGGCGTTCTATCAGTGTTATTATTTTAGGTTTCCAGTAGATCCAATTAAAAGAAATATTTGGATTTCTGTTTTGGGACTTAGCGAAAATGATAACATAACAAAATCGTCCTATATTTGCTCAAAACATTTCAATAAACATGATTTTGTGTCTAAAATAGGTGCAACCGACAATGCTAGATATTCAAAGAGATAAATAAATTAAATAAAGTACTACGAAGTAATTAATTTTTACCCTGTAACTGTTTAATAAAAATGTCAAATTTATGAATTTGTCAAAATTAGAAGCGTGACATTTTTTTAAAATTTAAATTTCAATCTTTTTAATGTAAATTTCAACAAAAATATTATACTGGTTACTGGGAGAAACAATTATTTCTTAAGATATGAGAAAAAATAGTAATTTTATTAACCATTATTAACCATTTTATTAAACACTAAACAACTTTGAGGAGTTATATCTCAGAAGCTAAGGAGCAAAATAGCAACTTATTATGTATAAAAAGAAGCGTCTTTCCGAGAACTTTCCGGCTATGTCTTCATAATTTCATTTTAACAAAAAATTCGCCGAGATAATCTATTTGTTTATAAGCAGAAAAAACGACACCAACTTTAAACAATGACTGTAACCGTTCTCATAAATATTTTTTTTAATTCTGACAAAAGTATATGAACGTTTGTTCCCGCTTATATATGACCGCTAGTTTTATTAAAATCGAATAGTGGGAAAAAAATTTAACAATTTTGAAAATGTTCAATATTTTTCGATTTTTCTGGATTGCAAAATTATTGTGCAAAATGTAATAAACCGATCGAAACTAAATTTACGGGATTCTTTTATTATAACTTCAAGATTTTGTACCAGTGATATGGAAGTCCTAACTACATTTTAAAGTGCCTAAAATAATAAGTTAAAAAAATACTTTTTTGGGCCGATTTTTTGTTGTTTATTACTATTTGGCAAAACCGCTAATAAAATTATGAATTTATAACCTACGCCATTTTATGTAAAAAGCGATTCTGCAACTTTTTCCTCTCTTCAACTTTCTTCTAAATTCAATACTTAAAAAGTTACATGCAAAACAAGTCGGGAAAAACGCGTTTTTTAATTTCTTTTTAAATTGTTGCATTTTTAACAATGTTCCCGACCTCTGCGCTTTGGAAGATAAGTCAATCCTTATTCTAGACATTATTCCCGATGTATTCATGTAAAAACACTGCGGTTACCTCTTATGTCAATCTAAAGCAAATTTCTGACAGATGGGTCTTGGACTATACTTATTGTATGCATTATTACTGTCATGATGATTTTGATAATCTATGTCTTTCTATACTTCATTTGTCTCTTATTTCGCACCTTTGTTACCTAGCATGTAAAGGGATTCATTGCCCGTTGATCTAAGTAAATAAATAAATTATTTTCTTAATTTTGTTTCCATTTTGCCCCTTATTATCGATACGCCTATGGATAGCTATTTTGTACGCTGTCAAAATTCGTCAACGGCGGCCATATTTCCTTCCGCCTTTACACCGCGCCTACCGTAAGCATGTAAACAAACATCAGTTTCTAATGAGAACACCCGGTCTAGTTATATTAATGGTCTGTGATATACAATATTATATTGTAACGTTTTTATCTACGCGGGAATTACTACACGACACGAGTTGTCTTATTTAATTTATTTTGACCCCTTAACACTCTAATTTATTTGTACACTCACACTACACTTAACTGCTAATACTTAATCTAATTTATCTTATCTCACTTACTATTACTTAACTAATCAATTTATATTGCACACTGTTTATTTATCTTACCACCGGCCTGGCCTAAAGTCACTAGATATATAAAGTACGCAATTGAGCGGCCATATTGTGTCTCAAATCAGTAATGCCAAAGTAAAATGTCTTTTGTTAGTTTTGTTCCAACCGTATTATGTAAAGGTATTAATGTTCCGTGTTTCGTCTGTCAACTTTATTTGAATTTTGTACAGGTTATGCATTTTTAATTTTAATGAATAAAGAATATTGGTTATAGGGGAACGTTGGTGATAGTTGGTTCCTCGAGTACCAATTAATATTGTGCGCTGTAGATTGAAAGCCGAATAGCCGAGCTTCCACTGTAGACATTATATGGCTGGCGGTGTCCGTTCCTCTTTCAAGGAGGTGCCGTTTTGAGCCCCTTTCTGTTTAATGAAGGATGCCCATTACTATATGGACTATATATACACTACATATATCTGGTGACTTTAGTCTCAACAATAGACTACCTAAGTGCTGACGTCACGCGAGGGGGCGGAGCTTCCAAACCTTTCCAAACAAATCGTGAAAGCACGCAAATTGTCCGTAAGAGAGTTTTAATTCTACATTTATTCCTAATTTTGTTGTAAATAAGAGTTGCCAGCTATATATTGTGATAAAGTTTGTTCAAACCTATGTTATCACCAAATATTTCTAGATAGTTAAGTAGTATAATGTAGTTTTGGCCCATATTATATATTATAGGTTATGTTATCATTTTATTTTCATCAAACCTTATCATTTGTTAAGTTTAGTGGTGCTGCTATGTTTAAAGACCGTTTTTTAGGCTCGTGGTCAATATCTATAGTCATGGTTATGTGTTTTGTGCCTGACTGTAAGCACTACAGTTACCCAAAGATGAGTTTGTAAATTTTTTACATTCGTAGGCAAGATCGAGAACCTTCAAAGCACTCCTTAGTTTGCAGTTGTCATATTATAATGCCAAAAAAGAGCCAGCGCAGCAATATGATGGCATTTTGTACCCCTCGGGTAGGTACAAGTAGCCGAAGTAATCTCTCCTGAGTTATTTAGCGTAAACTGCAATAGGAACATTTAATAAGATAGATATTTATAAAATCTATGGGAAGCAGAATACCTACCTGTACTCTATTTATTTTATCCTTCATGCTGGCATGTATTTCCCCTTTAATAATCATAAAATCAGCATCAAACTGCATGCTTTTTACATGATTGGATTCCAATGCATTTTCACCCCTTTTTATCATTTTATTCTCGTCTTCAAAAACCTCAATAATGTCGCAGATCTTGAAAACATTTTTGGGTGCCATTTTCAATCAAAATTCTGACTTCAAATGGTTTTATTTAACTAAAAGGTACACAAAATAAATCACACTTGCATACAAAAACATAACCTCAAAAAAGTAAAATGGGCGAAAAATAATAATTAGACTTACCTTTTATCAAAAATACTTTGTTAAAACGTTGAACCGTCCTAAGTTTTCACCAAATATTGACCTGGCCACTCTTATTCCCGTCAAAACTAATAACAAAGTTGAAAATAAAATCGTCATATGAGAAAATTGCACGCTTTCTCGGATTGTTTGGAAAGGTTTCTTAGCTCCGCCCATTTGTGACGTCACGCTTAGGTAGTCCATTGACAGCAGACAGCGGTTTACAGAAATTAAACAAATTTGACTAACCAGGCCGGATAGGATCGGATATCCTGTAGGAGGGCGGGACTAGGATACACACACCCTGAGTCGGTAGAGCACGGAGTGGATCAACTGGGGTGAGAGCCTTAAGGGGGTACAACCGTGCTCGAGGACCGTGTTAAACTGTAGGTCCCGTCCAAATTGGCCCTGGCAGCGTAAAAGAGACGTTAACTTAATAAGACAAGACAAGACAACAAATTTGACAGAATCCGCCATATTGTGTCCCAAATAGGCGTCTCTCTCTCTAACTCACAATGAATTGCGCTACTTTCAATATCTAGTGACTTTAGCCTGGCCGACATCCGTCGACCAGTCAACCGGCGATTGTTTACGACTACCGTTCACTGTTCCTGTCTCGCTCTCGGTGTGCTAATTATAGCCGTATGGGAAACCCAGAAAGATCGAGACGTTTCCGGTCCTTTGTTCGGGAACCTTCCTGATATTGCTGGAATGCTCTATGGCTTTCAGAGAATTTCACCAGTTCCCCGAATCTATCTTGTTAGGAATTTCTTTGAATTCATTTCGACGGGCGCTTATCTTTATGGCATCTTTTATGGCTTCTATTTCGTTACAATATTGTAACGTTTATTTTCTAATTTATTTACACTAATACTAGTTGTACACTAGACACTACTTAATTTATTTACACTAATACTAAACTAATTAAGTTATATAACACACTTAACTATTCCCTAACATTAATTTATATCACTGTGTACATATATGTACTTTAAAAAAAAACTGTTTTTTCGAATTTCTCGCTCGGGGAAGCATCCAATCCTAATTCTGAGGTCGGAAATGGATTCCTGGGAAGATTTGACATCGACCCACTATTTTCAGAATTTTTTTAAACTCAAATTCTCGCATCGGTAGTCTAAAAACGAAAATTTGTCATGGCCCGCAAAAAAATGAACAAAACACAAAATAGGTCACAAATCCAAAATGGCGCAAAATTAGGGGCTGAAAATGTAGGATCGGACGTATTTTTATGTCCTAAAGGCGACTAGATACTTCCGGTAGCGATTTAAAACCACCCCATTCACTCCTTGATCAGTTGACATGGAATCTCCCATGTAAAGAATTTTATGTTTTTCTAAAATGTATACAATAATCGTAACAATACAATGAAGGTAACCAAAACCACACATGTTTAGTGAAAGATATCAAAACTGTCATAAATGTATATGTACCTATATATAAACATAAAAAAATACTTCCACAAGGCAACAAATTGCCGTAATCGATTAGGTGAATCACAATTGACGGCATTCGGCAGAATGTATACCTATTTTAGATTATTAAATCTGGAAATCAGAATTTGAAGTCAACTTACTTGGTTCATTAAATGCACTATAAAAATTATACTAAGGTTAATGGTATACGATTAATTAATTCGGCTAGTTTGATTTAACAGTAATTTTCGGAAAAAAAGTAAAGTATTAAGACCATCACTTTTTTTATCCCTTAACTTATAATGAAAATTATAGTTACAAATAACATAAGTGTTATTTTACTTCTTCCCAATTTTCGATACGTTTAATTGTTCCTATAAAGAACTGCTATCTATCCCGTCGATAAATCTAACTCTCTCTTTTAGACACTCAAGCTCTCCGTCCCCCCCCCCCCCTTCCGGGGTTCATCAAGCTTATGATTGATTACAAGAAAAGGAAGCGGAAAGGATACCAATTTAATGGATGAATCCCTCCTTATTAAGGAGCAAATAATAATGAATGATCCTCGGAACTCTCCGCCCCGCCACATTAAAAAGTAATAATCACGTTCGAATTTTCATAACTGTTGATTGTTAAGCTCTCCTCTCCCCCGGTTCCATCGATAAGAAGATTAATGGGCTCCTTCCGCGCGGGTAAAGGATAATCTCGCCGGGCACAGGTATTAAAGGCACCGAGATCCCTAATAGGATTAGGGTTTTCAATTCGGTTAGTACAGGGACGGGAAGAAGCCGTGTATGAAAAAGAGTTTTTGGCAACTCTGATACGATTAGGTTGTGAAAGACTCATTCTGTGTCTTCCAAAGAGAATGAAAAGCACATAAATTTATCCTGATGTGTATTTCACGCGCAGTCGAACATTGCACCTTCATTTTAAATAAGGGTTGATATGAAGTACAAGTTAAAGAGGGAACAAAATACATCAACAAGACAATATTATTGATACATAACACCTATGTTATAATTTAAGGAACAATGCACAGTGATTGTATTATAAAACATATATGGACTTTTTATTTACTCTGTACGCCACAACATTTTTTATTACAACACCAAGAGCTGATTGCATCACTACGAATTCTTTTGGAAATTTTATGGTTACAAACAAATTTTTGAAAACATTAGAAACGAAGATGATAAATCAACTTTCCGCGTCATCTCATTCCAGGCCAATCTCGAAAAAACGTCTGGTGTTCACTTTTAAATTTATTTGTCATGAAATTTCCAAAACAACCGCCACATGTCGTTTAAAACAACAACAAACGTCTCGACATATATATCTGATAAATAGAAACAACCTCAGAACCAATTAGAGAAATAACTCTTCTTGGATGGAGACTTGGGAGTTTTCGGTGTGCTTGGAGGCTCGGACAGGAAATTATCACCACCTCCTTGGGTGTTCTCGGGCGGTTCCGGGGCAGCAGTCGCGTTCTGCTGTATTATAATGTTCGTCTGCTGTTGCAATTTCTTCTCATATTCCCTGACATCCTCCAGGCTCATCTCGATCCACTCGTCGATCCAGGCGAAGGCTTGCCTGTGGCCGAGCAGCAGGACTTCTCTGACACACTGAAAGTGAAAATTGTACAGAAAATTGTATGTGACGTAACAACAGAACCAATTGGACTGACTTGTGTTTAAAGGTTATACTATTTATTGAGAACTGAAATAAGGTCCCTATAATTTTACTAAAAATGTAATGTTACCATTTCTAATTGTTAAGAATAAAAAATCAGACTGTCGATGCATCAATTAGTAATCTTTAATCTGAATGTTACTCCGATTGACTCTGTAGGGTCTGCTTAAGATTCAATACAAAATGAAATGTTAAATTTTAAATGCAGCATATCGACTGATGATTCTAAACAAAAGTGATGAGCTTGTCAGATTGGTATAAAGTATAAAAATCAGTGATGCACTACAGAAACAATTATCTTTGCAGGGACTTTGATATAGAACCTTGAAATTATTCAGTTTCTCTAACATATAGGTACAGTAAAAATACCAAAAATCAACAATTTTAGTACTCTTAGCCTTAACAATTTCTTAACCATAGATATGTCAGGTTAGAACAGAACCACTGATCAAACTTCTTGATCAGATTGTAAAATTAATAACCTCTACCTCTAAGGATTTCATCAAATCACTAACCATAATATTCCGATATCTTACCGAATGAATGAACTCCTCTACTTTGGTCTGAAACCCGAAAACCTCGAAAGAACTATGCACTAGTTTATACGAGCACATTATGGGCTTGAAGTTGGTCCTCCAACCGTCGACCAACGGGCCCCGATGGGTCTTCTGGGACTGGAAGAACCTAGGGTCCTCCTCTTCCTTGTAGTGTTTAGGGGAGACCTCGTCGTAGGCTATGTCGAGGTGCTCGACGATACGCTCTGCCAATTGTTCTGGAGTCAGATTCAGGCACTGGAAGAGATGAGAGATTGAACAACTGTATTGCAGTTAAGGTTGATTCAATTGCTCTTTGAAAAGACTATGTCTTCAGCAAATGAAACTTTTGAAAAATTTTTGAAATTCGTTCACATACATATTTGTTTCTGTCTTACATTTTCGGTACATCCGTTGTTGTCCTCATATTTGGTCTCGATTGATATGTTGAATCTCGGGATGAAGGAACACTAAAAAGTAAACCATATTTATAACAGTAGTTATTTTCTCAACAGTAGAAGATGCTAATATTTAATGTCAGTTGAAATAATTGTTATCTGAGTATCATTCTGGTACAATTGATGAATCAGTCATTCTACATTACCAGGGCTATCAGGGACCATGTGAACATATCGATAGCTCTAAAATAGTAACACCTTTCATTATCTTTGCATATGAACAGTTTTATTACAGCAATCATATTACAAAGATGTTATTTCTAGTCATCGGTGATTTATGATTTTCTTGTTGCTGAAACACATCTAGTAACAAATTTCTTAATGGGCATAAATGCAGCATTCAGAACTTTGAATTGGCACGGGTTCTTATGGGCATTAAAGACATTATTGCTGCTTTACAGATTTTTATCATTTTGCCTGTTAACTTCAAGACAAGCTAGTTTAGTAATAGTTTCAATTGCTTTGTGGTTGGAACAAATATCTTGACTGCGTTGTGCCAAATATGCTTTAGGGAAGAATCGGGTTTACAGAAGTTGCCTTTGAAGTACAAAATGGTGTGTTCTCCAGTTCATACTTGGGCTAACGATTGCTCTTAACCCTTTTTTCTTCGTTTCCAGTGAACTTTGGAAAGTACTTACATTGTGCCACAGTAATAGATTCTTTTTTATCTTTCAGAAAGCAGTATTTCAAGCAACTGTAGAACTAGGCTGAAACGTGTAAAATTCTGTAAGGATCTCACTGCTTCTGATGATTACATATCATTCATATGTTTTTAAACCGTTTATTAACGAGATAATGCATTTGGTTAAGTGAATGTAATAAATGACTCACCGTGTATTCTGTAACAGTGTATGGGAAATAATTCCAGGCTTTCTCTGTAACGTAAAATATCTTTGGAGTGATTGCTTGTACCCAGTAAGGTAGACGACTGAAAACAAAATCCGAATGTACCCATCCGATCTCCTCACTTTGCGGTTAACAGTGTTACCTAGAAAGGTGTATTCGCTTCTCGGTGAACTGTCCTTTGCCGTGTTTCTCATCGTGGCACTCCACATTTTCTACGACTTCCACTCCTTCGCCATCCCCGGATTGCTCCAGGCTGTGTCTCGCTATCATGTAAAGCTGACCTATTTTGTACTGAAAATATTATAATATTAGCTTTGGGAACCAGGGGAATAGTCTGACGTTTACCTCTTCAACGGTCATCGGCATGCATATCCGGTATTCTTTAGTTAAAACCATTTTATACACCAAATGAACTGGGAAGGTTTGTTTTATCCTATTTTTGACAAATCAAATTGAAACAAACGCAATGCGATGCGCTTGCTCGGACAGAGTGGCAACTACACAGAGTGTCCGCCAACCGCCAGAAACAAAAGTAACTAGATGAGCTTTTAAATATTTGAATTAATCGGATTGGGTGGAAATTGGAAAAGGATAAGAGACTGTTTCTGATGTGGATAAATAGACTGTCAATGCTTAAAAAAGTATAATTCCACTTTAGCACCGAACTGAAACAAGCACAGAACGTAAATTAAAAAATGGGGCGGAACGTATACTTTGACAGTTTTGTTAGATCAATTTTATTTCTACAGACTCGTATAATTTATGCAACCAACTACGCGAGAACTTGCATTTTAGGAAGTTCTTCCAGCTTTTTACGTATGCCCTGTGTTCGCGAAATTTATTGATACATTACAGACTATATTTAAAGATAAGTTTGTCCAATTTTAGCTTAAGTTGAATATTTCAGATTTACCTACTATTAATACATATCCTACCTATTAATATGCAAAAATTGACAGCAACAGAGTCCAATAAATGTATCACTCTTTTAGACAGTCGAAACACAACCTCGCCACAAGAATCTTCAAAGAGGAATAGACGAAGCTAATCAAGCACTTATAACCCCATTTTGGGCTCTCTCTTCGCGGGTTTATTTCTCCGACCGTTATTATCAGTTCCATTTGAAATTACAAAACCGTTTGCTTTCCCAATAGAAATATCTGGCAACATTGTGTAGTAATGTTTACCTGTCAAAAGTTCAGGGTGCTAAAGTGGAATGTGGAATTATACCATTAAAAAGGTACTATAAGTGCATATCTATAATAGTGTAGTTCGTAAAAAGGTATCATTACTGTTATACAATGTGTTTCAAAATGATTGTCATCAAGTTGGCGTTGGAATTTCTGTACATGTAATTTTTGATGTGCCGCGCTCTATTGATTTGAACCTATCTAGTTCTGACAACAAGAGTCACTTGGTGTCACACATTGTCAAACTGGCAATCAGTACTGCTGGTAATTAACGGCCCTTTTCAGGGCCAAAACAAATACTACTACAAATAGACAAATACTCAGAATTCGTTTTCTTTTGACAGAGAAAAACCAGAAGTCAAAAAAGGTTAGGTAGGTTGTTTTGAGGTTAGGGAACATGGGAATTCCACAGCCGACTAGATGACAATCATTTTGAAACACGTATTTTCAACTACAGATCACTATCTTTTCACGGATGTGTGTATGTAACAAGCTGAAGTGGACAGATGTGGTACGTTAATATTTACAGAAAAACACATTTTCAAATATTAGGCGCGGAAATGAAGCACTAAAATCGGCATAACGATCGAAATTTTTGCAATAAGATGGATCGAGATGCGGTTTTTTGCATTCGGTTCGTGGAAGCGTCTACAAATTTTGTGAACATTTGTTATGAACGAGAAATGCAAAATTGAAGAGGTGCAGAAGAAAAATGCTTTTTTATACGTGCATGTGAAGGTGTCGGTTGTTAAAAAATTTACAACTTGGTAGACTTGGTTCTTTTCAGAGATAGTGCCTTCGGTGGATAATAGTTTTTCTAAGTCTTCTTCTGAATTTACATCTAGCAGAGCTTCATATGGTATAGAAGAACTTTTGAGTCCTACTTTCAAACTTTGTTCCGAACATGGCTTCATATGGAGTACAGTTTATGCCTGTGTGATGAGCTCTATTTTTCATTAATTACACAAAACGTTATCCTGCAGCCATGTACTTAGGATGTTCTCGATATCTTGGTTTGCTCTTTCTACTGACCCATGGCTTTGAGAGTGTCTCGGTTTACCACGCACAATTCTTTTTCAACGCCCCGCCGAATCTACCCAAATAAGCAAATTGCCCGACGATTGTTTAGCACTATTCATAATGACCAGACACTATGATAAATAATGAAGTTTAGGTAATATTTAATCACTTGGCCCGATCTGACTTGTCATTATTTGTTGGATTCTCGATGATAGGGCTAGCAGAGGCGCATTTACACAACACTGTTCGTAAATACCTTTATTTTATCCTTCTCGAATACAAAAGAAAAAGCATCTAATACAAAGGTGTACCGTGTACCATACGTCCATACGGTAGAGACGTAGAGAGAAGAGAGAGCGCACACCGTACTTTTTGGTGGGAGGACGGCGGCGCCACCTTCACAGAACAATACATAACATAGCTCAAAAGAAGCTTAGAACCAACACTCCCTCCCTTCGTTTGAGCTAGATATATTACATAAATTTTATCAAGCACATCTAAACTTTCAATAAACATGCTAGACCAATTTTACATCCTAATACAAAACATAATAGTTAACTATTGATACATAATTCCTAGTACATAAAAAGAAAAAAATGCATATTATATATATCAAGAATGATTATTACAATCTAAAATGATTTGGTTATTTAGCAATAAAAATTTCTAATTCTGTTCCATGGTCCGAATAGCTGGCACACATTCTGAAAAACAATGTACATTCAATCGGAATTCATCAGTTTGTTTTTAAGCATTTTAAATGATTCAAAAGGAAGAGGTTTGGTGAATATGTCAGCTATATTTTCTTTGGTAGATACCCACTTTACATTTATTCTCCCTTCTACTACACATTGTTTTATGTAGTCTCCATGAGTATCAGCCATGTGTTTTTTAGTACCTGACGTTTCTCTAGCTTTTAGATTTATTTCAATAATATTTAAACTGTCATCAAAGTTTTTGAGTTTGTGACTACCTTCCTTTTGGGAGCATTCTCTGGCTGATTTATTATCACACCATAGAGTTACGGGATACATTGTACGACCCAGCATATCTCTAAGAGCTTTATCCAACGATATAGCTTCTTGGCATGCCTCACTCATGGCAAGGTATTCAGCCTGGCATGTGGACAATGTTACATAATTTTGTTTATGACTTCTCCAGGCAATGGGATCACCAAACAGTTTTATGATCATCCCGCTTGTAGATGTTGAGTCCGAACAATCTCTGAAACTCGCATCGGTGTAAATCTCTAATGACTCTGTGTCTCCTTTAAGTATCAACCCAAGATTAACTGTCCCTTTAAGATATCTAAATATTCTTTTAATATCAGTCCAATCACCTTCTGTAGGATTTGTTTGTCTTCTAGATAAAAGATTCACAGCGAATGATATATCTGGCCTAGTGGCATTTGCTAAGTACAATAAGCTACCAATTGCTTCCCTATAAGGAAATTCTACCTTTCGTTCTAATGGAGACTTAAGATCACTGTTTTTAGTACATTTTTCTCTACTTTGTCTGGTAACCATAGGTGTATTTTGAGGCTTGCATTCTTTCATGTTAAATTTTTCTAATAATTTTAGTATGTAGTTTTCCTGATTTAAAGTTATTTGTTTATTATTTCTACTACGAGTTACTTTCATGCCTAAATAATCTTTGGGTTCTCCAAGGTCTTTCATTTTAAAAATGGAACCCAAATTATCTTTTATTTCTTTAAGTTTATGCGAGTTATTTCCGGCTAGTAAAATGTCATCCACATATACAACTAATATGACCATAATACCGGTTTTTCTGTATGTAAAAAGGCAGGGTTCATTGATATCATTTTCTAAACCAGATTTAGCCAATTCTCTAGTGAGCCGCTCATTCCACTTCTTGGGACTAATTTTAAGTCCATAAAGAGCCCTATTTAATTTACAAACTTTATTTTCTTTAATGTCTTCCTCCAATTTAAGACCTTCAGGTATTTCCATAAATATTTCTTCTTCTAATAAGCCGTTCAAAAACGCTGTTTTGACATCCAACTGATAAACATCTAAATCAAATTTGTTAACTATCACGAGAACAGCTCTAATTATTGAAAGTCTAGAAACGGGAGCGTACGTTTCTCTAAGTGCGTAATGATTAGTATCCTTAAAACCTCTAACTACCAATCTAGCTTTGTGTATAATATTTCCATCTGAATCTAATTTTCTTCTAAAAACCCATCTACTGTCTATTATATTTGCTCTTTTGCCTTCTAATGTTACAGTTGGTCTGTTTACTAATGTCCAGACATTATTTTCAGTTATAGACTTCAATTCATCATCTATAGCTCGTTTCCATTCTAAATTTTCTTTTGTGCTCATGGCTTCCGAATAATTGATTGGATCTAAATTAACAGTTGCCAGTAAGGCAAATCCCACTTCATCCCTGTCATTTTTGTCTATGTCTTTACAGTTTGTCAAGAAAGCAAAACTGGTATCTGTCACCGAGCAAGATACAGCTTTACCCTCTGTTACCGCTTTATAGTCTTTATGAACTTTAACTGTTCTTTTAGGCTGTTTTCTAGGTTGTGTTTCTTCTAACTTATGTATATATTCTAATTTTCTCTTCCGAGGTTTTCGCTTGGATTCAGAATTAGTATTACTAACCTCCTTTTGAACGTCTTTTTCATCTGGGTTTCTTTCTAAATTTTCCTCATACAAATGTATGGGACTCTCATCCGAGTTATCGAAGGTGTCAATAGACCATTCAGTATTTACTCTTAGTTCATTATCCTTGGCTATGTTTTTATAAGTAAGTTTTTCTTTGACCCTAACATGCTTAGAATGTATAAATTTGCCTGTTTTGGGGTGCCACAAAATGTAACCGTCTAATGTTTGGCCTACTAATATGGCTTTAATAGCTTTTCCCGAAAATTTGGTTTCCAGTGTGGGTTTCTTTGCATACGCTACGCTTCCAAATCTTCTAATCTTATCCACATGGCATTTATTATTAGGGTTAATTAATTTTAAAGGTATCTTAAAGTCAATTGACTTGTTAGGGGTTCTATTGTATAGATTTATGGATGCTTCGACGCCTAATGGCCACATGTTTTTAGGTAATCCTGAATCTAACATTAGAGCTCTAATCCTTTCAATTAAGGTTCTGTTGAACCTTTCTGCAGTACCATTATGAGAAGGTGTATATGGACTTGCAAAGTTCGGTTCAATTTCCTCTCTGTTCATAATTTCAAGAAATTTTCCACCAGTAAATTCTGTACCATTATCTGCTCTGATATAACAAACCTTTTCATTTTTACCTAAAAGATTTCTTGTAGATTTCAAGTAATCTTCCAGACAATCACCTGACTCCGATTTGGTTTTAACCGGATAAGCCATAGCATATTTTGAGAAATCGTCAACAAATACAATAATGAATCGTTTGTTATCTCGATATGAACTAGGTTTAATAGGTCCTATGGTATCTACATGAATTATTTTTAAAGGTCTATCAGCTCTAGTTCGTTTTTCAGAACAAGGTAGTCTACTCAATTTAGCTAGAATACATACTTCACAATTCATTATATTTTTATCAAATTTAATATGCTTTAAATTCTCATCAAACTTTTGTAAAACTTTCAGATATTCTAGTGATGGGTGCCCTAGCCTAACATGCCATAACATACCTTCATCTAATTTTTCAGTGTGTATTTTTTCTAATTCTAATGAATCGAACAAATCATCAGTTTTAAGGGTATCATCCACTTTATCAATATCTATAATATTATAATTTAACCATCCTTTTGTTTGATTATTTTCAGTTAACGTAGAATTAGCTTGGTTTTTCTCCCTCCCAACCTCAGAATAATTAATTTCATCTATCAACTGTTTATTTTCTGTGCACTGAGATTGAGACTCTGGATTTTCCAAACTAATCATCCGTGCTTTACATGAATATTTCTGATATTGATGTGAATCTATATAAGGATCTCTAACTTCCAATTGTATCAGCCAGTTCGGCTTTTTATAATAACCTGATAAGTATTCCCCACCTGTTTCTTTATTGAATATTTTTAGGGTTTCGTCATCTAAATATATACCTAAACCTAAATCTGCAAAACGTCTAAGAGACATTAGGTTTTCTGAAATATTATTGGCAGCTAATACATTTGTCAGTTTTATTGATTTTCCTGACTGATCTAATTTATTTATGTACAGTTCCCCTTTTCCATCTATTTTAATATCTGCTGACCTATTTTTATTTGCGCTTCTAATGAATGATCCTGAACATTTTTCAAAATTTTGTAAGATAAAACCTTTATTTACTATGTGCTCCGTAGCACCTGAATCTACTAAGAAGGTAACCTTATTGTTTGCCGTATTACACTTGGTCTTACCTTGAGATATTATTTGTGCGGACCTAGCTCTGCCTTGTTGACTTTTATTTTTGTTGTAAGGTATATTTGTGGAACTTCCTCCACCTCTGGAGATTCCCTTTCTTCCAATTCTTTTGTTACTATTGTAACCACCCCTTCCTCTAAATTTTCCTCTGAACGACTGACCCGAACTACTACCACTACCTCTTTCTGAACTTATTGATTTATTATTAATTTTTCCGTACCCTGAACTTTCTCCACCTGAAGCCTGATTTTGAGGACAGCGATTGCTGGTATGATTAACTTCCTGTCTGCATGAGTAGCAGAACCACAGATTATATTTTTTTAGAGGACACATATTGGCTGTATGTCCCTCCCTGTTGCATCTATCACAATGGGCATGTGGACCAATCTGCCAATCAGGCCTCCTTTTATTATTAACTCGATTGGCTTGAGCTTGAGGGCCAACTCCAGGAGCATTTGGTTTTGACAGTCTTCTAGTGGCTTCTAACTGTAATAAATACTTTCTAAGCTCTTCAAATGACATTTCAGTTTTGGCAACTTGTTGCCTCAAAAGATTTGCTTCTACTACTCTAGGATAAGTATCTTTAATTGCTTTGAGGAATGCTGATTTTTTTTCAGCTTCAGTGAGAGGAATAGCTGTATCACACATTTCATACTCTCTAATAATTGAATCAAAATCGTCAAGAAAAGCAGAAACCTTTTCATTTTTGTTTAATTTTAGGCTATATAGCTGTTCCCTCACTCCAGCATCTGTTAAGTTGACTTCGTTTCTCTTATGATTTTTGAGTTTGGTTAATATTTCTGTAGGATCAGTGGTATTTAATACCTTCTTATGATATTCTTCATCTAAGTGATTTATTATTATATCTCTTACCATATACTTTCTTTTTGCTATTTCTTCAAGGGTAAACATTCTGGTGTTATGGGTCGAGCTATCAATAACATCTAATAATTCCTTTGCATTCAATTCAGATTGTAAACAGTCAAACCAAACATTGATGTTAGACGTAGAAGTTAGTTTATAATCTCTTTTAAACGTTACTTTAGACACACTCTGATTTGAATCCAAGGTTTTTTTTAAAGCATCAAAAGTTTCATTCAGTTCTCCTATAATATCAAAATTGTTGCCATTTTCGTTACTATTGTCTAAAACAGTACTATGTTGGTTGATTCTACTGGGATGAGTTGACTGATTAGCTGTGGGCTGCTCCTCTAAATTTAGAATTTGTGGAGATAATCCACAGTGGGCATGTCTATTACCTATTTGAGGTTGTCTATACTCTAATGTGTGAATTTGAGTTTTTTCAGAATTATTTAAATCAGTAGTAGCAAAAGGGTCAGTCGAAGATGGTAAATTTAAATCTCTCAATATCTTCAACTTTTCAACTTCTAATCTTTTATGCTCTAAGGATATGTTCATAATTTCTTTTGCAGATTGTAAAGCGTTCTGCATCAATGGCAAAAACTTTGATTGCTTGTCCTGCACCTCATTTATGGCAGCAAACATGTCCATTAGAGCAGCTCCCTTTTCCAGTTCAGTGTCGTTGATTCGTCTAGGAGTAGTCACTGGGTTGCTCCAGCTCTGGGTAGATGTTGTGACGATACCAGTACCTCCGATTGAAGTAGTGGTACAGTTTGACACTGCAATTCTAGTTTCCATTACGGATTGGGCAATGCTAGGGACTGCAGGTGCTGGAAAACATTATTCCAATAAATGTTTGGTTTTTCATCTAAAGAATCTAATTAATGACAGATCTGTATTCAAAAAAAATGTTGACCAGCATTCTAAACTTCTAATTTATTATTAAGAATTTTCTTCCAAGAATATTACCTGTGTATAAGGTGTTTGTGTTAACTTTACTCCTTGGAGTGAAAACTGCAGATTCCGATGTTACCATCGAGCTCTGAGCCCTAATGGTATCGGCCAAGCTTGTCCCATTTGCATTCACTTCGACATCATTCTCCATTGTCTCCTCAAGAATTCAACAACCTACCAAACATTTATTCTATTAGAGTTGAGGAGACTTGATTTCATTCCAAATTCATCAGAACATCTGAGAGATTCAGTCTGAAATCAGCAGTTATTTTTCAACACATGTGGACACTGCCTTCGTGCCTCCTCTCTTTCCAATTATCTGTACAACAACATAACGTACTGAAGAGGAGCGATCGCACACGTAGACAGCATCCCACACGAGATCTAAATAACCACCTAAGCTTTACAGAGGATAACATCTGAACTGATTATCACAAATACTTATGGAGAGTTCAATTATCTTTCACATCTAAAAACAATTTAGTCTCAGTCTCTGCTGAATCTAATTAATTGTCATCTAGTATGGTTAATAACAAATTATTATTTTAATACCAAAAATGCACGTTCGCTTCGCTCCATCTCTCTCGCATTCAAGTCCTTTCATTGCACATCTAACACCTCTAATAATATCGGCCTTTTATTTAATTATGTCTTTTCTTTCGTCTAATCCTCATCTAATCTAAGCACCATACGATATTCGGTAGAACTCTGACTGTAAATATTTGAACTTGAACAACTGAAATGAGAGAGAACCAAGCGTATGTTTGAACGAGCACATATTCGGTCAATCTAATAAGCCGTCCTCCATTTTCTCTAGTACTTACTTTTGTGTAGCGTATTCTTCAGGCGCAGTGGAAGCGTATTAGGCCTATAACCTGTTGGATTCTCGATGATAGGGCTAGCAGAGGCGCATTTACACAACACTGTTCGTAAATACCTTTATTTTATCCTTCTCGAATACAAAAGAAAAAGCATCTAATACAAAGGTGTACCGTGTACCATACGTCCATACGGTAGAGACGTAGAGAGAAGAGAGAGCGCACACCGTACTTTTTGGTGGGAGGACGGCGGCGCCACCTTCACAGAACAATACATAACATAGCTCAAAAGAAGCTTAGAACCAACATTATTCATAATGCCTGGGCATTATAACTAATGCCCTCATTAATCACTTGGTCCATAACATATCCATCTAATATTAAGTTAGGATGTGTGATAAGAACTTGATTGTATTGAATTTTAACGTTATGAAAGGACGAATTTCTTCAAGACTCATATACAAAATTTTATTGTTTTCGATATTAACAAAAAGAAACAATCAGGCATCGCTTTAATATTCCTCGCCTCCCTCGACGTCGCCATCCCCGGAGTCCATGCCGACCTCTTCGTAGTCCTTCTCCAGAGCGGCCAGGTCTTCGCGGGCCTCGGAGAACTCGCCCTCCTCCATACCCTCACCGACGTACCAATGGACGAAGGCGCGCTTGGCGTACATCAGATCGAACTTGTGGTCGAGACGAGCCCAAGCCTCGGCGATGGCGGTGGTGTTGGACAACATGCAGACGGCACGTTGCACCTTGGCGAGATCTCCGCCGGGAACGACGGTCGGAGGTTGGTAGTTGATGCCCACTTTGAACCCAGTCGGGCACCAGTCGACGAACTGGATGGTACGCTTGGTCTTGATGGTGGCGATGGCGGCGTTGACGTCCTTCGGTACGACGTCTCCTCGATACAACATACAGCAGGCCATGTACTTTCCGTGCCTCGGGTCGCATTTCACCATCTGGTTGGCCGGCTCGAAGCAGGCGTTGGTGATCTCCGCGACGGAGAGTTGCTCGTGGTAGGCCTTCTCGGCGGAGATGACCGGAGCGTAGGTGACCAGCGGGAAGTGGATGCGCGGGTACGGCACCAGGTTGGTCTGGAATTCGGTCAGGTCGACGTTGAGGGCGCCGTCGAACCTCAAGGAGGCGGTGATGGAGGAGACGATTTGGCCGATGAGCCTGTTCAGGTTGGTGTAGGTGGGGCGTTCGATGTCCAGGTTCCTTCTGCAGATGTCGTAGATGGCCTCGTTGTCGACCATGAAGGCGCAATCGGAGTGTTCCAAGGTGGTGTGCGTGGTCAGGATGGAGTTGTAGGGCTCGACGACGGCGGTGGAGACCTGAGGGGCTGGGTAGATGGCGAATTCGAGCTTGGACTTCTTCCCGTAGTCGACGGAGAGACGTTCCATCAGCAACGAGGTGAATCCGGAACCGGTACCGCCGCCGAAAGAGTGGAATATGAGGAACCCTTGCAGCCCGGTACACTGGTCGGCAAGTTTGCGGATCCTATCCAGTACCAAGTCGACGATCTCCTTCCCGATCGTGTAGTGACCTCTCGCGTAGTTATTCGCCGCGTCCTCCTTGCCGGTGATCAGCTGCTCGGGATGGAAGAGCTGCCTGTAGGTGCCGGTACGCACCTCGTCGACGACGGTCGGCTCGAGGTCGATGAAGACCGCCCTCGGGACGTGCTTCCCGGAGCCGGTCTCGCTGAAGAAGGTCGTGAAGCTGTCGTCGCCGATCGTCTTGTCTGAGGGCATCTGCCCGTCGGGCTGGATGCCATGCTCCAAGCAGTACAGCTCCCAGCAGGCGTTGCCGATCTGGACTCCGGCCTGGCCGACGTGGACTGAGATACACTCGCGCTGTAAGAGGCACGATGGGATTAAGAATTAGAAGGGAAATTGTGTTTTGGGACGTTATACAGTATTAAGAATGGTTCTTGCGTGCTTCATAACCAGGTCAATGTAGCGATAATGAGTTTTCTACATCTGTCTTCAAGTCTTTATTTCAATCTGTCTTTCAAGTTTTCACAACTCACTTTATTTCTAGCTCAAATAAATTCTTGTAGCGAATTTCGAGAAGAATTCAAAAAACCGAAAAATGACAAGAGTAAACTATCCTTTTATCCTGGCCGATTTTAATGAAAAGCTTATTTTCACGTCCTGGTATGGTACAAAGTCTAAATACAAAGTTTTGACCGTTTGTGGTTTTAGGTTTTTGAGAAAATCCTACCACAGATATACATACACACACATATACAGACGGTTTTCCAAAAACATGTTTCTTGGACTCAGGAGACCTCAAAACGTTCAGAAATGCTAATAACTCAATTTCGAAAAGTCGACCCGATCACAATACACTCTCATATATGAGTACCTCATATGAGAAAGTAAAAATGAACTTGATATTGTGCAATGTTGAGATTTCAAATAAAATGTGCTGAACTTTAACTGAAAAATACTACATAAATTTTGAAATTAGAAAATATTGTTTCAAATTGAAATATTGTTTGGTCGAAATTCTGAAAAATACAAAACACAAAATACATTCGAGGCATCCCAGAACTATATGTTTATTAAAAATTATTGTAAATTAGTCACGTACTTTCAACTGATAGCTAAAATCTTAGATTAAAAAATCACTCAAACCTTCATGTCCATATAAAATTGTAGATATATCATTTTGATTTTTAAAAGTTTTTATCAGCTGTATATTCAGAATAGAACAATCATTTCTATCACCAACAATCCTAACAAATCCAAATTTGGTAAAGGCATCTGTAGCTAATTTATCTTGTTTTTAATTAAAAACAATCCAATTCTAATAACCTCGTGACTGGACAAGTCAATCAAAAATTTTATTGAAAATCGTGGACCTTAAATATCCCTTAATGACCTCAAAATTCAAAATAATCATATTACACTCATTACATTTAAATTAATTGAATTAATAATACAAACAGATACTGTAGATTTCATACATACAAATATCTCCTTTACGTATGTATTACATCACTGATACTTAAAGATTATTATTCATCTGTCACCAATCAATGTCCCCATTTTAAAGAAGTGGGCTTCCACGACTCAAGGCAATTTACCGTACTTGGTCATTCAACAACAACTACCTACCATATGAGGTACGTGAGCCATGAGGTAAACCTCCATAAATACAGATGACTCATTTCTTGTTTCTCGCCTCAAATAAAATTTTAATATTACCATCTGAGGTTTTAGTACTGAAACCACCTAAATAAAGTAAATTTTAGTAATTTACCTAACAAACCATGGGAAATTTAATAAGAAGGTGTCAAACTTGACAGGTAGATGTTTACGAAATTAAATATTGTTTAGATAAATTTCCCTACATAGTTATTCAAAAATTAGAGTTAATAAATTTTGTTGTGAATATTTGTCAAATGATCAGTAACCGGCTATTTTTAGCCTGACTGGTTTATCGCAGTGCACTTTCTCTGGCCTCTTTCAGGTGGCCGAAAGGCACAATGTAACCGAAGTAAATACTTTGGAAAAATTAAAAGACAGAACCGTTTAAATTAATTATGACCTTGTCCTACTTAGTAATTAAATATTGACGCTGCAAAATGGGTTAATATAAACCCGTTGTTTATCTAATTATTAAATAATATTATTTTATTCATATAATTTGAATATAACTTGGGGCCGTTTTAAATGGTTTCTGAATGGTTGTCTTTTAATTAAACGTTATAGTTCAAAATCATTGAATCTAGATTAAAAGAGGCAAAAGAGGCAAGGAAAAATACAAAAATAGCACTTGCAAGGCTTGTGAAGATAACACGAAATTAACAATATAATTCAAGAATCAGTTCCTTTTACTTACCATTTTCGTAGATTGTCTTAATAAAAATTTGTCGGGCGATTTGGCGTTTAAGCTAACCGGTGATGCAGTTTCTTAAACCGACTGGACTGACGATGGGAGCGGTTTACTACTTTTATACGTTCTTTGACGTCACGAAAAGTCGCCCGTGACCGTAGCTCGTTATTGGAAGTTTACCATACGGTACTCCTACACGTATTTTGTGCATACAGGGAACGAAACAAGACCAAAAGAAATTTCAGGTGGGTATGGGATAAGGCGTGAAAAGTTGGCGTGGCGGCCTTATTGGACAAACAATGTGTCACTTCCTAAATTTATTCTTGTTAATGTTGGAATCAAATTTGGGAACATTCGATGAAGGTTTGAAATTTCGCCTTAAACAAACATTATGTGTTCATAAACTCCTCACACAATTAAACTTGTATAATTACAATACCGAAATTAATATTGCAATAACATTTTTATAAACGCTTATAGTTAGGTACTGTCTAGTAGCTAGTAAATGAAATTAGAAAATCAGGGCGTTATTTCTAGTATTTTTTTATTAAAGTTTTTTTTCCTTGGAAACAATGCAAACTTGCAAACAGAAAACAATAGAATTTTCAGACTTAGAGCTGTTCTAATACCGTGTATGTCCTCCTCTACTCCTAATTACTGCTTCCATATGCGTCTTGGCATACTGGAGAATAACATTTTGAACGACTTCTTGAGGAATATTTTCCCATTCCTGCATTGCTGCATCTACCAATTGATTGCGGTTGGCAGGTGGAGGTGTATGACATCGAATCCTTTTTTTTTAATATCGTCCCATAGATGCTCTACTTGGGTTCATGTCGGGACTCTTTGCTGGCCATTCCATGAACGGAATTGCTATATCATTTAAGTAGCGAATAACCTGCCCAGCCACATGAGGACGAGCATTGTCCTGCATAAACAAGAAATTCGGTTCCACTATAGGAGCAAATGGCATTACATGGTCAACAACACTATGTTCCAGATAATAATCCGCATTCACATACCTACCTACGTATGGGGACCAATTCTGTGCGGCCATGGAAACAGATGCCTCCCCAAAACATTACAGAGCCGCCACCAAACTGAACTCTTGGAGAGATATTGCAACTTGCAAATCTCTCTCCTGGCCTTCTCCATACACGCTCACGTCCATCAGAAGATTTAAAAGGCTGATTCTCGTTTCATCTCTTCCAATCATTACGAGTCCAGTCTTGATATTGTCTCGCAAAACGCAACCTTTGAATTTTGTGCTCTCTGGTGAGCAGGAGTTTCTTGGCCGGTTTTCTGCTGTCTAATCCAGCTTCATTTAAGCGCCTTCTAATCGTTCGGGAAGATACAAGAAGATTGCGAGCAGCTACAAGTTCATTTTGTAGGATGGTACTAGTCATTGTCCTGTTTCTTAAAGCGGATTGTCTAAGAAAACGTTCATCTATTGGATTAGTACACCGTTTTCGCCCTTGTCCCGGCCTTCGTAAATGAGAACCTGTCTCGTTAAATCGTCTAACCATGCGACTTATGCTGGAATGGTTTCTTCCTATCACATTAGCAACATGACGGATTGCATATTACTCATTCAGCAAAGTTGATGCTCTTACTGCTTCTTCCATTGACAAATTTGTTCTGCGATTCATTATTAAACTGGAGAACACTCGCCCTCACACTACCAATAACAAAAGCCTTGGTGGCTCAAGACAATTAGTTTAATAAGCAACAATTTCTGATCAGATTTTAAATCAATTTTCATCGAAAATGCTTTTCTTTGCTATTACAACAATTTACAACATTTACTTGAACTATCGAAGTATATCCAGAGCCTACTTGTAAGATTGCTAAACAACTGAAAATCACCATTATTTTGGAATAACACAAAATATATGTGGTGGTGCGTTAATTTTGTCCAGGAGTTTATTTTGAACATTCTGTACTCCCAGAAAACAGACGGTGGAAGTTTCAATCAAATCTAAATATTGGTAATTTTTTTGCGGATCTATTAAACTTCGTCATAACCGAAAATTGGGTAAATCTTATGGTAGTGATCTTCATATCTTGAAAACTAATTGAAAACGTCAGTATAACCACATAATAGACTAACGAGATGAACAACTTGACGAGGAAGGAAAAAATATTCTTGACACAGGCTTATATAATAAATTGTTTTTGTTTTGTCTTTAATCAAAATCAACGCTGACTTGGAAATTGGCGTCAATACGTTTCTTTTATCAGTCATATATACATTTTCCAAAAATACACATTTAATGGAAATTTGAGAAGGTCTTTAGAATGCGCCAGATTGGCCCCATCCCAAACAGCACAAAGACATCTAAAAGTCATATTTCAGACGTCCATCTGCGGACGTTCGGTACGTATTAAAGACGTCTACAAATCCGTAATGGCGTCCTAAAGATGTCTTTTTTAGCGTTTTTGTTACAAAACGGTTCGTCTTTAAGACGTCTCTAATACATCTGATTTGCGTCTTTAAGACGTCTCTAAGGCGTCCAATTAAAGTCTTAAAGACGTCCGAATTACGTCTTAAGGATGTCTTAAAAACTTCCGATGTACATCTAAAACACGATTCCAAATCCGCAGTGACGTCCCAAAGACATCTTTTAAGGGCTTTTGTTACAAAACCGTACGCATTTAAGACGTCTCTAATACATCTAGATTTACGTCTTTAAGACGTCCGATTTACGTTTTAAGGACGTCTTAAAAACGTCCGATGTACATATAACAGACGTCCCAAAATCCACAATGACGTCCAGAAGACGTCTTTTTAAGGGATTTTATTCCCTTAACGGTTACGATAAGGTACGTCTTTAAGACGTCTCTAAGACGTCAGACTTACGTCTTTAAGACATCTTAAAACGAAAAGATGTCCGTAATGACGTCCAAAAGACGTCTGTATTAATACTTTTTTATACAAAACTACGCCTTTAAGACGTCCCTAATACGTCTTTAAGACCTGGATTACACCTATAAGACGTCCAATCTATGTCTTAAAAACGTCCGATGTATGTCTTTTTATGTAATATAGGTAAAAAAGGTAAATTTCTGGCAAAAATTCAAAAAAAGATTAATTTTTAAAATAATACAACTAATTATTGAAACTAAAATTAATCAACACAAATCACACTCAGGCTAGATTTTAAAAGTTCGGTTTAAACTATAAGTAGGAGTTTAAATGGAAGATTTTTATACTAATATTTAGTTTAAACTCCAGTTTGTAGAATAAACCAAACTGATACAACCGAGCCTTAACAGAAAAATAAAAATTGATCAAATATAATACCAACACCAAGTAAAAATAGTAAAAACTAAAAATAGTTACACCTAAAACTATACACCCAAAATTGAAATAGACATAAAAACATAAAAAAGAGAAAACAGGAAATTAATAAAAACTAAGACCTAAAATTATTATAAATTTAAGTTTTTTTTCACTAGACGTCATTAAGACGTTCGTCTTTTAGTATCTTATAGACATCCAAAAATGGACGTCCATCAGGCACAAAATTTAGGTAAATTAAACGTTATTAAGACGTCCGGTTTCGAACATTTTAGAGACAACCAGAACTGGACGTCCTAAAGAAGTCCACTTCAGGCATAAAAAAGTTCAGGCATAAAATTGACGTAGATCAGATGTCCTTAAGGCGTCCGCCTTTTAACATCTTCGGGACATCCAAAACTGGACGGCCTAAAGAGGTCCACTTCAGGTATAAAGAAGGTCAGGCATCAAAACGACATAAATTGGACGTCATTACGGCGTCAACTTTTAAACATCTTAGAGACCTGACGTCCATTTCTGGCATAAAAGAGAGCAGGCAAACAATTGACGGAAATCAGAAGTCCTTAAGCCGTCCACCTTTTAACATCTTACAGACATCCAAAACTGGACGTCCTAAGAACGTCCACTTCTGGCATAAAAAGGTCAGGCTTAAAATAGTCATAAATTAAACGTCTTGGACGTCTTAAAGACCTCGAATATGGACGTCTCATTGATGTACTTTTTATGTCTTATGGCGTCCAGGAATCCCAATTTTCAAAGAAATCGACCTTGTTTCCAAAAATTCCACTAGATAATGGCTGATGACTGGACTATAAGGCAGAAAACGATATCGATTTCAGCAAAAACAAGTAATACAGAAAACTGTTGTAATTGTGAAAATTACCTAAATTTTCTTTTAAAAAAGGTAATTGGAATGGTCTTTAAATAAGATAAACATCTATGAGCGAACAGTAGAATATTATAAATACATAGTGATTAGACTCCTTGTTTGACATGATTGTTACAGAAAACTGTTGCAATTTTGAAAACCACCTAATGTAATAGTTTTCTTTTAAATGAGCCGAATGGACTTCGAATAAAATTACCGACATCTATGAGCAAGGAGTAGAATATTATAACTAGTGATTGAAAATACATGATCGTTACAGAAAACACTTGCAATTGTGAAAACAACCTGGTAAAACAGTTTTCTTTTAAATAAGCAATGGAATGGACTACGACTAAAATTACTGACATTTATGAGCGAACAGTAGAAATAATCAATAAATAGAAAATGAATAAATTGATTAGAATCCTTGTTTCACATGTATGATATTAATTCGTTCAGGCAAAAGATGGCGTTTATTAAATGAAATAAATATGAGTAGATATCCGTAAATTGATGAACATATTTAAATCGCAACAATTGTGTAATATATCCCTAATGACTAATGACAGACTAAATGATAAGAAAATATTGATTGGAAATCTAATTTTTGAATATCGTATTCATATGGCTTTATAATAGGGAGAAATAAAAGGTTTTTTGAGTTTTATAAAATTTACTCTTAAAAATATCACAGTTACTACAAAAGGGAAGGGCATCGTAAAGCTTATACTCTCTTGTCGTAAACGTCTACATATATTTTTCCCTATAAGTACACAAGTAATACTACTTCTAACGGAACCATAAAAATATGGTAAATAATAACGCTGTCCATTAACAGATAAATACACATAAACCATAACGGAATATTTGAGATGGATACAAATATAAATCTTGATTTTCTTGTGAAATATACATACTACAGGTAACAATTTAAGTACATGTTCATGAACTATGTACTTACACGACTACACGACTTTTATTTCCGTAAAAAAAAGAAATAAATGTGTGTAATCTACAGACGCTGCTGCTGTTGATTCAAGTTCTCCTGATACAAATTTTTGGGAGAGTTTCAAAATGATCCATTAGTCTGCCACCTCTCCCGACTTCTCCTTGCTCTCGATGAGCTTGAACTTCCTCTTCTGCCTTTCCGGCGACGCCTCCTCTTCCCTATTCTTGTGCTGCAAGTACTCGACGCCCGTGTAACCAAGCGCCCCTATCACCAACAGTCCCAACAGGAGGTACAGCTTGGTGTGCGTGCACAGGTAGGGACTGTAGGCGTAGGTGATCACCGATCCCGTCGACTCCCACAGCCTGAAGTTGCTGTAGGCCGCCTCCTCCTTCCCCGGGAATAGGATCCCGCTCATGGCTGAAAAATTGATGATATTGGAGATATATCTGTGGGATGAGTGGTGGAATAATACACAAGTCATTTTGGTACCCGGATTTTGTTAAGAGGGATACAGCACTGCATCAAGCTAAATATTGCTTGAGTTTCTCCTGAAAAAAATTCATTTCAAAATTAATTTTCACTACTCACAATTGATCTGGACCAGCCAGAGCGCGTCGCAGATTCCCCATACGCCGGATATCAGGAAGAATACCAATTTTCCGTCGGGCGTCGGCCTCCAGACCAACAGCATGACGATGAGCGCCACGTGGAGGGATAACGCGCAGCAAATGACGGGACTTCTTCCCGTTATTTTGACGATACTCCCCGAGCAGATCGAAGCTATCCCGTTGCACACCCCGAAGCAGATCATCACGAAGCCTATGTTACTTATGCCCCAACCGCAGGAGACGAAGGCCTGAAAGGAGACGTCGTTGCAATTGGACAAACTTTGTGGCAAAAATTCGTAGTACGTATGATACGTAGACGTCGATTTTGCGATTTTAGAAGGCTAGCTTTCTTTATGCGAGGTTCTTCTACTGCTAAAACACACGGGTGAATACGCAAAATTTCCGACCGAAAATAATGGGAGCGCTGAAGTGAGTATGCATCGTCCACGGCGCCACTTGGTCTTGAATATGCGAAGCAATAGAGCATTTTGTCGTGACACAATACGCGAGGATAGTGTGAGGTCAGAATTTGGTAACCATGGCACCTGTTTCCACACATTTTTTTTTTGTATTTTCAATTTGTAATATATTTTCTTATTCGATTTCTTATTTTATATTGTAAATTATTAAACTGTATTACAACTACTTATATAACATTACAAATTGAATTTATAGACTAAAATAATCACACTAAGGTATACTTTAAGTAAAACTTTGGCGAGTCATTCATTTACATAAATTATTCATAACCTCGCAATAATTTTTAACCTTCTGTAAAGTTACGCAAAACAAAGCTAGCTTTCGACTGTCGTCACTACCAGAATGCAACGTCTCTGTTTTTTTTTAGTTTGCACTAGGAAATATTTTTTTTTTTTGGTTGCAACCCAAATTTTGAAAATCCAAATTCAGAATATTTCTTGAAAAAAAAACTTGAAGGTATGACCTCCCGTTTTTTGAGGTCTGAAAGATTAGACTTCCAAATTTCACCATGAAACCAAAAAGGTAGGTCTTAATTCTGTAGCCAACATCAAAATGTCTAACTTAAAAATTTTCGAAAATATCGCGATTTCTTGAAAAATAAACTTGGTATTTTCGTATCGTAATAGTTCGTATTTAATACTAAGATATACTTTGGCGAGTCATTCATTTACATAAATTATTCATAACCTCACAATAATTTTTAACCTTCTATAAAGGTACGCAACACAAAGTTAGCTTTCGACTGTCGGCACTACCAGAATGCAACTTCTCTGTTTTTTTTAGTTTGCCCTAGGAAATAGTTTTTTTTGGTTTCAGTCCAAATTTTGAAAATCAAAATTCAGAATATTTCTTGAAAAGAGAACTTGAAGGTATGACCTCCTTTTTTTGAGGTCTGAAATATTATACGTCCAAATTTCACCATGAATCCAAAAAGGTAGGTCTTAATTCTGTAGCCAACATCAAAATGTCTAACTTAAAAATTTTCGAAAATATTGCGATTTCTTGAAAAATAAACTTAGTATTTTCGTATCGTAATAGTTCGTATTTAATACTAAGATATACTTTAAGTAAAACTTTGGCGAGTCATTCATTTACATAAATTATTCATAACCTCACAATAATTTTTAACCTTCTATAAAGGTACGCAACACAAAGTTAGCTTTCGACTGTCGGCACTACCAGAATGCAACTTCTCTGTTTTTTTTTTAGTTTGCCCTAGGAAATAGTTTTTTTTGGTTTCAGCCCAAATTTTGAAAATCAAAATTCAGAATATTTCTTGAAAAGAGAACTTGAAGGTATGACCTCCTTTTTTTGAGGTCTGAAATATTATACGTCCAAATTTCACCATGAATCCAAAAAGGTAGGTCTTAATTCTGTAGCCAACTTCAAAATGTGTAACTCAAAAAATTTCGAAAATATTGCGATTTCTTGAAAAATAAACTTAGTATTTTCGTATCGTAATAGTTCGTATTTAATACTAAGATATACTTTAAGTAAAACTTTGGCGAGTCATTCATTTACATAAATTATTCATAACCTCACAATAATTTTTAACCTTCTATAAAGTTACGCAAAACAAAGCTAGCTTTCGACTGTCGTCACTACCAGAATGCAACGTCTCTGTTTTTTTTTAGTTTGCACTAGGAAATAATTTTTTTTTGGTTGCAACCCAAATTTTGAAAATCCAAATTCAGAAAATTTCTTGAAAAAAAAACTTGAAGGTATGACCTCCCATTTGTTGGGATATCTTTTGCAAAACAATTGCAATTGTAACATCTCTCTTTTTCTTGAGAATAAGTTGAACTTCAGAATTGCAGATTAGGTTAATAGGATGCATTTTAGTTCATTAACCAAGTATAAACTCGCTAATTTCAACAGTTTCGGAAATATCGCGATTTTTTTGATAAAATTAAGAACAATTTGCAGTAGTTTCTTATCTCAGAAAATACATTTTCTTGTGAAGTTCTTTTCTGCTGACACGTGCAATACTTCAGCTATCAAAATTTTGAAAATATACTATTGGTCCGTTTATTAAAAATTTTCCTTACTTTCAGCTCAAAATGTGGAGAAATAAAGGAGAAATTTGGTTTCTTGTCCTTTATCATGATTATTGCAGAATTACTCTTATAAGAGTTAAAAAAAAAACGGAGAAAACAAAAAACACTTAAATTTTAAACGAGATTTCCTTAGCGAAATTATGATTGACTAGATATCACGTTTTAGCGTATTGATTTTGAGAATGCCACCTTTTTTTCATAATTTGCTAAACCTTCGATAACAGAACCTTGTTGAAAAATGTGGTCAAGTGTACCAGAAACTCAACATTAACCGACTCATAACTAAGTTTTACGTTGATTTCCCTATTCTGATGTTCGTGGTTGTAGAAATCATCAATTATAACACGTCGTCAATTATCTCAGAGGTCGACTGTATATACTAAATTTCATTGGAGATGTTTGTTTATCCTTAATTCGGAACGCGCCGTAGGTCTGTTAAGTAGTTCTTACCGAAGTGTAATCGGCCGCTATGAACGCTTGCTCTGCCCCTATAAACATTGTGATAGGTAATATCAATATTTGATAGGGATTCCCGAGTTGCTTCAGCGTCACCGCCAACAGTTTAAAACCGGTCAGGCCGCTGCCGCTGCCTTTCCTTCCTTTGCAGTACCTGCAATAAAATAGAGAGCTGGTTGCAATACACTAATATGCAAAACCGGACGTATCCGATGACTCGATGGTCTATTTGTTTATCCATTTAAAATTATATTACCCGCATCGAAGTCGTTACGTTTTAAGACCTTGCAGAACGACTATCGTTTCCTTGTGTTTCATTTTTAGTGCCCGATTTACATTGCTCATTTGTCAATACAGATAAAGTCATTATGGTTACTAATTACAATTATGTGACAACAAAGGATAAGGTCAATATCCTTCAAGGTATTGAACAATATATCTTCCCCTTCTACATTCTGCGTCGCTACTCTCCATATCTTACCTGGACATCCTATCGACTCCGAAGCACACCAATAGAAAGGCGAAGATCATGCATCCCAGGTAAATCCCGGATATCGTGTTGATTTTCCAAGCCGGAGGAGGCGTCAGATTGGGATTCGAGTTGACCGCCTCGGAACTTGGGCAAAAATTGGCTCCACATCGTTCACCAATGGCCGCCACGTCGATTACCTTCTCTTCGACCTTCTTGAGGAACAAAGCTGTCTTGTTGATTGTCGTCTGGTTGGAGTCTTCGGAGAGCTGGTCCGTTTCTCCAGAAGATAACACTGGAATTTCCTTGCTCTTAAGTTTTGAGCTATTGACCGTTTTAAATAGTCTTTGAATTTGAAGGAATTAACGCAGCAGTAAGCGCCTTCGCCATTTCTTTGAATGGCAAACGTTGAGCATGCGCAAGCGCAAAGATCGAATTTAATAGATAATGTTGTATTCGAATGTTTTTTAGTTATGCTAATCTAGTGATGGAGGCTTACTCTTATGCAGAATAGGTTTTTGCCGACCAAGCCAATTTTATCGATATTTTTTTAGTGAATGAGGACAGGTCTGTGAGGTAGGTGTGTCAGCTGTGTGAGGTAGGTGTGTCAGGTATGTGTGTCAGGTGGGTGTGTCGGGTGTGTCAGGTGTGTGAGGTAGGTGTGTTAGGTGTGTCAGGTGTGTGAGGTAGGTATGTCAGGTTTGTCAGGTTGGTGTGTCAGGTGTATGAGGTAGGTGTGTCAGGTGTGTCAGGTAGGTGTGCCAGGTGCCAGGTGTGTGAAGTGGGTGTGTCAGGTGCGTGAGGTGGGTGTGTCAGGTGTCAGGTAGGTGTGTCGGGTGTGTCAGGTGGGTGTGGGGTGTGTCAGGTAGGTGTGTCAGGTGTGTGAGGTAGGTGTGTAAGGTGTGTGAGGTGGATGTGTCAGGTGGGTGTGTCGGGTGTGTCAGGTATATTAGGTAAGTGTGTCAGGTGTGTCAACTAGGTGTGTCGGGTGTGTCAGGTAGGTATGTCAGGTGTGTGAGGTGGATGTGTCCGGTGTCAGGTAGGTGTGTGAGGTGGGTGTGTCAGGCGTGTGAGGTGTGTGTGTCAGGTGTGTCAGGTAGGTATGTCAGGTGTGTGAGGTGGATGTGTCAGGTAGGTGTGTCAGGTGTGTGGAAATCGTAATAATAACTTTAGGAAACAAGCAGTTTTTGCAAAAACAAAAAAAACTAACTCCATTTAGTAGAAGAGTGGGAGAGGGGAAGGGGCCAGGCGACGTGCCACGACACGTCATCCCGCAACGCTCAAATGTACTGCTTAACGCTCCAAAAGATGTTTTTACATCAAAATTTCACTATGAAACATTACAAATCTTAACATTCAAGCAGTTTTATTTAGGATCATATTTCAGGTCAATTTTGGCCTAATATCAGTTTCTAGTAGAGCATACAGTTAAAAATCCAATTTTCCTCGCTTTCGCCAAAAAGTCTGTTAAATTTCGCATTGAACGCTTTCATGACAAGCCTAAGTACTCACCGGCGGAACTGATGAGATTCCCCCACACTTGCGAGAACGAGTAGAACATGAAGAATATGCCGAAGAACCTCGTCACGATGATATCGGAGGGAGTCCCGGTGATTTGCGAGTAGGCCTCCGACATGACGCTCAGATAGGTGCATTTAGCGCACCAGAGTGGTCCGCCTCCAAAACCTATGGCCAAACCGGCCGGGATCATGGTGTAGAAACGGGGATAGAACTGGGACATTATGAAGGGCATGTAGAGGACTAAGGAGAGGGCGATCGTCCATTTCGCCCCAATACGCCTGCAAAAGTTAAATACATAAGATTTAGTGGTGATGAGACCTAAGATAAACCAAAGAAAAGCACTAACTGCTTTGTGGTTTGAGCTCAAAGTTGGGCTCAACTTTAAATAAAGCAGTTGGTGAAGACTTGGTGTTTTCCTTTGGTTTAAATTGCCATGGCCAACTTAGAGAAGCTGGACAACCTTCGGTCGTGAGACCTGATGTGTCTGATAGGACTGAAGGAAGGTTTTCCAGGTTCTAGGTGTCCTAGGTAGGTTAGGTGCTGTGTTATTAGGTATTTGTACGTTTTTGGAAATGTCCAATTAGGAACATTCTTAAATAACAAAAAAAAATTTTTTTTCATCTTAACTGACCTTTTAAGATGTTTCTTAAAAAAAATTCCAATTTTTTTTCAAAAATTCAAGTTGTCCAAAGCGGTTCAAATTTGGTAAGTAAATAGGAAATGGAGAAAACATGTTTTTCCTAGTCCTAGGTAGGTTAGGTGCTGTGTTATTAGGTATTTGTACGTTTTTAAAATATCCAATTAGGAACATTCTTAAATAACAAAAAAAATTCCTTTTTCATCTTAACTGGCCTTTTAATATCTCCTAAAAAAATTTCCAATTTTTTCCAAAAATTCAAGTTGTCCAAAACGGTTCAAATTTGGTAAGTAACTAGGAAATGGAGAAAACAAGTTTTTCCCAGTCCTAGGTAGGTTAGGTGCTGTGTTAGTAGGTATTTGTACGATTTTGAAAATGTCCAATTAGGAACGTTCTTAAATAACCAAAAAATCCCTTTTTCATCTTAACTGGACTTTTAAGATGTTTCTTAAAAAAATTTCCAATTTTTTCCAAAAATTGAAGTTGTCCAAAGAGGTTCAAATTTGGTAAGTAAATAGGAAAACAGTTAGAGGTATGAAGAAATGTTAAAGACAAAAGTTGTAGAGAATTTAATTCTGTACAATATTGATAATAAATACAAATAGCGTAAAACCCATAGAAAACGAGATATTTGCGAGAAATATAAAAAAATTAATTTTGTGACTTTTAACCCCCGACTATAAAACTTGCGGCCGTTCAATTATATGTGAATTT
The DNA here is from genome assembly GCA_946251905.1 of Cryptocephalus moraei. Lineage (NCBI taxonomy): Eukaryota > Metazoa > Arthropoda > Insecta > Coleoptera > Chrysomelidae > Cryptocephalus > Cryptocephalus moraei. Next base: position 13,320,785 of record OX276465.1, on the reverse strand, counting down.
TGAGGAAAGTTTTAGGATGCCAAAATAGAAGTTTTTACGCGTTAATATACTGAGTATGTCAATTTTCCTAGGTGAACACCCCATAATGACTGTACTAAAAATACAAATCCTTACTTGATGACCAAAACCGGCAGAAATATGTTGGACAAAAGCAACGATCCGTATATGGCCGCCAAGGTGAAGGTCCCGAGGGCGGCCTCGGAGTTCACCGAGCTCTGGAGGTTCGAGGCTCCCCAGAACGCCGTGAAGTGCACCATGAAAGCGAAACTGATCACGAGGAAGTTCTTCCATATCCGCCTCTTCTCCTTCGGCCCGTACTGCTCCTCGTCGCACTCGTCGGTCTTGACCCGTTGGAACTTCGCGTCCATGGCACGTTGTTGGTCCCTGCAAACAATTAATTAGTGCATGAAACAAATGTAAGAGAATCTGTGAAAATGGTATTTGTAGTTCAGGTAGTTTAGTGGTAAGAATACCCGACGCGAAATTGGGACACCCGGGTTCAAATCCCGGCTGAGCTACAAATACCATTTTCACGGATTCTCTTACATTTGTTTCATATACACCTTTACAGTGAATTAATTTCGAGAATATGTTCCATCAATTAATTAAAGCCTCGTCACACGTCAGATGTTCACTTTCGATCATATTTTATTTATGAGCGTTCGAAGGTCTATGCGATTCATCGAGTCGATATCAGATTTTTTTTTGTGATGAGAACTGGTTCAACTTTTTTTCGGTTTTTTTGCATGCGGAAATGTCATCGACGATAAAATTGGGTAATATGTAAATTTGTACGTAATTGAAGAGGTTTTTATGGTTTGTTTTATTAGGAAAAAGGAGATCGTTGGTTGGGAGTAGTTGCGTTTAGTGCAGAAGTAGAAAAGCGCGCTTTACGTAAAAGATACTGTCGATAAATATCCGGCTCGTGTCGACAACGAAGGCTGATACTTTTACTAATGCTGAAGCGATTTATATGTGAGATGACTTCGTTCAAGTTCGTTCTGTTAAAGGGAAATTATACTCCAGTCATCAATGGTAAAATACCGTACTACTGTGGAATTTTGGGAGACAAGGTCGATTTCTTTGAAAATTGGGATTTAGGTAGTATTTATTACGGTCTTCAAAGTTGAACTTGTGCCAAAGTCTGCTTTTTTCTCTAGGGGTGAAAACCACCCCTTCTAAGGGGTAACAAATTTTTTAATCAAAATAAGCCGGGAAATCGATAGACTGACCAATTCTAAGTAACTTTTGTTTATATAAAGTTTTTTGTAAAGTTGATATTTTTCGAGCTATTCACATTTTTCATTGAAAAAACGAATGTTTTTTTAACAGTTTTTCACCAATATCTTGAAAATCTCTCATTTTTTCGGAAAAAACAATCAGAACAAAAATGTAGCTAATAAAAAAACAAAGAGATATGCTTTTGAATGATCTCTATAAACCTAATGAGGGTTGAGTTATTGCTTGTACTCCATTGATCAATGGTAAAATACCGTATTATTGTGTGGAATTTTGGGAAACAACGTCGATTTTCATGAAAATTTGGACTTAATCTCTACTTACCCTCTTCCTCAAAGTTCGGCATGTGCCGAAGTGTGCTTTTTCCCTAGGGGTGGAAACCACCCCTTCTAAGGGGTAAGAAATTTTTTAATTAAAATAAACCCGGAAATATATAGATTGACCAATTCTAAGTAACTTTTGTTCTATAAAGTTTTTTTGGAAAGTTGATATTTTTCGAGTTATTCACGATAAAATAAATGTAATGTATCATAGACCATTTCAAATTATGAAAAAGCGAAAAAAAGTTCCCTTGGTTTCCAAGCTAGAAACTTTTAGAAAAATGCATTTTGTAGAGAATTCCAGGCGCTTAAACATCCGCGTAGTTTTGAAAAGGGTTGCGTTCAAAGGGCTTGGATGAGCTATAATTAGTACGCGAATGCAAACTTCGAAACGCCATATCTCCTTCATTTTTATGATACAAAGATAAATAAAAAAAATGTGAATTATCAGTGAGACAAACCTTGCAATTAACATCTGAAACAGTTTTTTGTATCTGAAATAGTTTTTGAACTATTTAAGAAAAATGCATTTTTTTCTAAAATTACGAAAATTCAATTTTCATTTTAAACAATTATTTTTTCTAAAATTAGCATTCTAAACCGGTTAAGCCACATAGATCTTATCAATAATACCTAAATAAAGTTAAAGGCAAGTGGGTTACATTTAATTTTTATCAGGGTGGTAATGACGAGGGTGTAATTTTTAAATAAAAAAAAAAACAAGAAAGGTGTTACTTTATTTTTGTTATAAATCAGTCAATTCTTATGCATAAGACATGTCAGTACTCATTTTAAAGGGTATTTTATGTTTTAGGAAAGGACAATTGAGTTATCCCCAAAAATTTTACCATTTTCAAGTTATTGAAGGTTGAATATTTTCATTTTCGCGGTTCTTGAAAAATAACCATGTTTCAACGAGCAATAACTCAGTCCTTATTGGGTTTATAGAGCTCATTCAAAAACGTATCTCTTTGTTTTTTATTGGCTACATTTTTGTTCTGATTAATTTTTCCGACAAAATGAAAAATTTTCAAGTTATTGGCGAAAAACTGTTAAAAACATTCGTTTTCGATGAAAAATGTGTAGTTTCAATCGTGAATAACTCTAAAAATATCAATTTTACAAAAAAACTTTATAGAACAAAATTTACTTAGAATTGGCCAGTCTATCGATTTCCCGGCTCATTTTAATTAAAAAATTTCTTACCCCTCAGAAGGGGTGGTTTCCACCCCTAGGGAAAATACAGACTTCGGCACAAGTTGAACTTTGAAGAACGTTATAGATACTACCTAATCCAAATTTTCAAAGAAATCGACCTTGTTTCCCAAAATTCTACGCGAAAATGGCTGATGACTGGACTATAAGGGACGGAACTAGAATGGAAAATGACAAAATCGAAAATAATATACGAAAGTTATCAAAAGCACCGAATTGCTTATTATTGGACAAATTAAGTACCTACTGTCGATTAAATTCCTTCAAATTTGAAGAGCCAACAATGAAATTACACCAACCGAACGAATCTCAGTCTCTTGTTGTGGGACTGCAATATTTCTCATCATAATGACGGGTATATCGAGAAGATGTGATTAGATTACAGATGATTAATATAACTAAACCTGGCTTTCTCATATACTCGTATTATTTGTTTACATTCAAATGATGCGTTGTGAAGGGGTAGGCAAATATGGCCGCCGTTGACGAATTGTGATAGGCAACAAAACAAATGGCCATAGGCGTATCAATAGTAAGGGTCAAAAAGAAGCGAAATTGAGAAACTAAATAATTTCGTTAATTCATTACCTAATAAAATTAATTTGATCTAAATGCGTCTTGCACCATTTTCTTACGACATATTCGACGCTTTTGCCGTGTCATGGTATATTTTAATCGTGAAACAAAAGTGGAATTCAATTATTTTGAAATATTTTAAATTGTTTTCAAGAAACATAAATCGAAGATTTTCTTAAAAAGCGAATTATTAAAACTTAAGTTTATAAGGGAACAAGCTTTCATATGCTTTTTTCAGATAAAAAATATTTATTAGAACGGTCACAGTCATTGTTTAAAGTTGGTATCAAATTTATAAATTTGTCAAAATTCGAAGCGAGAATTTTTTTAGTGTAAATTTCAACAAAAACATTATACTGGTTACTGTGAGAAACAATTATTTCTTAAGATATAAGAACAAATAGTAATTTTATTAACCATTATTAACCATTTTATTAAACACTAATCAACTTTGAGGAGTTATATCTCAGAAACTTATAAACAAAATATCAACTTATTATATGTAAAAAGAAGCGTCTTTCCGAGTAGTTTCCGGCTATGTTTTCAGAATTTCATTTAACAAAAAATTCGCCGAGATAATCTATTTGTTTATAAACAAAAAAAAACGACACCAATTTTAAACAATGACTGTGACTGTTCTAATAAATATTTTTTAATTCTGAAAAAGCACATGAAAGCTTATTCTCTCTTATATATGCTCATCCAGTTTTGTTAAAATCGAATAGTGGAAAATAACTTTAGACAATTTTGAAAATTTTCAATATTTTTCGATTTTTCTTAATTGCAAAATTATTGTGCAAAATCTAATAAACCGATCGAAACGACTTTTTTCGAAACAGCGAAAAGAATGTTCAGGTTGTGCTATTATCTTCCCAATATATGTAGGAAATTTATCTGTCATGTTGACAACTGTTTTTATATTTGCCGGGTTTGTTTTTGAGCAGGCCGAGTATTACGTTGTTATTGTTTTTTGACGTTCTTTTGTAAAGTTTGTAAATAAGAGATTCCGGAACGGGAACGAAATAAAGAGTATCTAAAAGACGAGTGTTTTAAAAGAGACCCTAGACAACGATAAAAACCCCTACAATTTTGGAGGCTCGTCCCGAGATTGTGAGTTCGAGTCAGGTAAAGACGAAGTAGACGACCAGGTCCAGGAAAGCCGTCCAGGTCCAGGTGCAGCCGAAGAAGACGTACAGAGAAGCCGTCCAGGTCCAGGAAAGCCGTCCAGGTCCAGGTGCAGCCGAAGAAGACGTACAGAGAAGCCGTCAAGCCGTCCAGGTCCAGGAAAGCCGTCCAGGTCCAGAGAAGCCAGCCGTTCAGGTCCAGGAAGTCACCGCGAGAGGAAACTACGAGACTTCGAGAGATAGTAGAACCTCATCCAGCGTTTCCGTGCGAGATTGATTTTCACAGAGTTGTGAGGTGAACGGTGATAAAGCGAAGAAACATTATAAGGTAGTAAATTTACAATTTTATAAACAAGCGGCGCCATAAACTAGATAATACGACCCTATTGTGTCTAGTGCTGTTTAATACTTGTTTTGTAAATTTTCTGGTTATTACTGTGTATTGTTTATATTGAAATAATGGCGACTTTGGGTCAATTTAAAGAAATTGAGAGTAATATTTCGAAATGTAAACTCAGCGCCGTCCAAGCTTTACATCAAATTGCATATGGTAACGAGGGTCTAAACAGACAGACGCGGAAATCTTTGCGTAAATTTACCGGTTTCAGACTTGATAAAAATTCACCTGAGTATCTTGCTAAAATTAATGACGTTAAACAACAAGTAGAGTTTGCAGATCTCATCGCCGCATGCAATGTTTTAAATTTAGGTTATTCTGGTAAAAAAGACGAGGTGGTAAGTCGCATTTGTTCCTTCATAAATGACCTCAATATCGAGGAAGACGACGAAGAAGACGAAGAAGACGATGAAGAAACTGAAAATGTCGACAGAAACGACCAAGAAGATAAAGAAGACGACGAATCTAATCAAGACGACGATGGAGAAGAAAGAGATGAAGCAGATGATAGGAGTAAGTACAACGCCGCCCCACGACAATCGATTTCGTTTGCTTTAACTTTTCGAGATATCGAAGATAGTATTCGCACGTTCGACGGAGGTGAAGATTACCCTGTAACAAGATGGATTACAGATTTTGAAGAAATTGCAGAGGTTACAGGATGGAACGATCTTCAGAAACTGATTTTTGCGAAAAAATCAATGACGGGATTAGCGAGGTTGTTCGTTCGATCGGAAAAGGGAATCAAGACGTGGACATCGTTGAAAAACAAGCTGAAGCAGGAGTTCGAAACAAAAGTCAGCAGTGCACAAATCCACAAGAAATTGTCAACACGAAGGAAGCAAAAGAATGAGACTGTCCAAGAGTACGTACTGATTATGCGAGAGATTGGCAGTAGAGCGAACATCGAAGCGGAAGCTGTCATACAGTATATAATCGACGGTATACAAGATGATTCATCAGATAAAATTGTACTATACGGAGCCAGAAACTTCATAGATTTCAAGGACAAGGTCAAGATGTATGAAAAAATCAAAGGAGCAGCAAACTTCAGGTCAAGTTACCAGAAGCAGGATCGAGAACGAGATGGAGCTTCTAGTAAAACGCGAAACGCAAAAGGAGATAACAAGACGGAGAAGAAGAAGACGAACACGTGTTTCAACTGCGGAGCGAGTGGACACAAGTCGCAAAAATGTCTACACAAAAGCAAAGGAACGAAATGTTTCAACTGTAATGACTTCGGTCATGTTGCAGCAAAATGTCCGAAGAAAACAGAGAAACCAGGGAACAAACCTTCGACGTTAACTGCAAATCTAAATGTCGCTGAAGCCGTACCATCGAATGCAGTGAAATTGATCCTCGACAATGTTCAATTGATAGCTTTGTTAGACACAGGAAGCGACATAAGCGCGATTAGGCAGGATGTTTATGAAAACCATTTTAATGATGTGCAGTTGGACAACACTTCGATTCAAATAAAGGGAATAGGTACAGACAAAGTAAAAACGTTAGGAGCATTTACAAAAATTGTGACAGTAAACGATGAACAACTAACTCTTAAAATTCATGTTATGCCAACCCACTGTCTCAGTTTTAAAGCTGTTGTTGGAAATGACGTATTGTCTCAAGTATATATCACTATTGGAGAAGATGGAGTTATTATCCATAAAAGAGAGAAGGAAAATTTCCTAATGAAGATAACAATAGCCCATGATAACCACGATACACTTCAACACAATGAGGATACAGAACAACAGATAATTGCGAAGAATCTACTTGCAGAATACCAGCCATGTAAAACAAAAAGTACTGAAGTCGAGATGAAAATAATTTTAAAGTCAGAAGAACCGATTTATCAAACGCCGAGAAGATTGTCGTTTGACGAAAAATTAGAAGTAGAAAGACAAGTTGACGAGTGGATCAGAGATGGGATTATAAGACCAAGCTGTTCAGATTTTGCGAGTCCCATAGTACTTGTGAAGAAAAAAGATGGGAGAACCAGAATTTGTTGCGACTATCGTAAACTCAATCGTAACATAGTAAAAGACCGTTTTCCATTGCCATTGATAGAAGATGTGCTAGATCGTCTACAAGATGCCCGTTATTTCACCACAATTGACCTACAGAACGGATTTTTCCACGTAGCTGTAGAAGAAAGCAGCGTCAAGTACACAGCTTTCGTGACACATAATGGACAATATGAGTTCCTGAAAGTTCCATTTGGATTAAGCAACAGCCCTGCAGTATTCCAGCGGTTTATTTCACATATTTTTAGAGAACTAACCACTAAGAACATCGTAATGTACTACATGGATGACGTCATTATCATGAGCGGTACCGAAGAGGAAGGTAACCAGAGATTGAAGATAGTGTTGGACACGGCCAAGGATTTTGGACTCGAGATTAGAAAAGAGAAATGTCAATGTTTGAGAAAGCGCGTTGAATTTCTTGGATTTATCATTGAAGACGGAAAAGTTCAAATTTCTGACACCAAGTCCCAAGCCATACGTAATTTTCCGGAGCCCAAGACGCATAAGCAATTACAGTCTTTTCTGGGTTTAAGCGGATATTTTCGTAAGTTCATACCGTCGTACGCTATAATCGCAAAACCACTTAGCGATATGCTGAAGAAGGATAAGGAGTTCGAATTCAGAGACGAGCACAAACAAGCTTTTGATAAGTTGAGAGAACTTTTGTCATCAGAGCCAGTGTTACACATATTTCGACAAGGAAGTGAAACAGCCTTTACAGCTGACGAGTTCGAGAACTATTGTAAAGAAGAATTCATTGAACATATTCTAATAACTACAGGAGTTCCGAGAGGAAATGGACAAGTTGAGAGGATTAACCGCATCATTATTCCTATCTTCACAAAATTAAGTATCCAGGATCCTCAAAAGTGGTATTTTTACATCGGACGAGTTCAACGAGCACTAAACTCGACTTACCAACGGTCATTGAACAAAACACCCTTTGAAGTATTAGTTGGCGTTAAAATGAAGAACGAAGAACTTAGAATCAAAGAGCTTATTGAGAAAGAAGCTATAGATCAATTTGAAGAAGATCGCGAAGAACTAAGAGCTGATAGTAAGAAGCAAATGTTGAAAGTACAGGAAGAAAATCGAAGGAGTTACAACCTGAGAAGACGTCCACCTCGACCGTACGACTTAGGAGATCTAGTAGCCATAAAACGTACCCAGTTAGGAGGAGGATTGAAGTTCGCCAAGAAATATTTTGGACCATACGAAGTAGTCAAGATTCAGCCAAACGAGAGGTACAGTGTGATGAAGGTTGGTCAGCATGAGGGACCGATGCGCACTTCCACCTGTGCTGAGCACATGAAACCTTGGTTAGGGTATGATGATACCGAATCCGAGACGGATTCTTAGTCAGGACGGCCGAGAGTGTAGGAAATTTATCTGTCATGTTGACAACTGTTTTTATATTTGCCGGGTTTGTTTTTGAGCAGGCCGAGTATTACGTTGTTATTGTTTTTTGACGTTCTTTTGTAAAGTTTGTAAATAAGAGATTCCGGAACGGGAACGAAATAAAGAGTATCTAAAAGACGAGTGTTTTAAAAGAGACCCTAGACAACGATAAAAACCCCTACATATATTACTGTGTAAATAGACTGGTCTAAATGTTTTAGTCATCTGAGAATTTATTATACAATACACTTGACATTTTCTAATTAAACTTTTTCGGCTCGAAATTAATTACAAGTATCACTTAACAGCCCGTCAAGAATATTTGATAATACCTTGGAAAAGAGATTTTATATTGTCTTTTACAATATAACCCGATATTTAAGAGTCATTTAATTCATTCAATTAAATCTGCATTAATTGTAAATGAAAAATCCGAGCCAGACAAAATAGACTCAGCACGCTAATCACGAGCACTTTTAAACTTCACGTTCAACCAGATCCTTGAAAGTGCTCTCCAACGTATCGAACGAGCACTTAAATCGTCGGTGCACCTACCTATAATAATTACCTATAGTAATTGCTGTCTTAGATATCGTGGATGTATTTAATGCCGGATCTACCATTGAACAATTGCGAACGTGATCACGGAGCATGATAAACTTACGAGATAAACGGAAAAATCATTGACCTAAATCGGTTTACGATATCGGACAATGAGTGCAATTTGCTCGGACAAGTGACACTAAAGGTCCCCGGAAAGGATTTTCAAATTCACACTCGTTGGTTCACATGATAGCTTTCGTATTGTGTTATTGCATAAAATACTCAAATTTTCATGATAGGGTTACAAGCAATTTATTTTACATAAACAGGTAGCTCGTTGTCACATATGTTCAGTGTTGTTAAAAATACTTTTAAAAATGTATTTAAATACAACCGCAAATACTTTTTCCAAAATGTATTAATTTGTATTTTAAATACTTCTCTGGACAATGTATTTAAATACAAATAACAAGTATTTGGTTTTTGTATTTAAACAGTATTTAAAGTTGTAAATAATTCTTAATTGCAGCAATGTTAAGCATAACCCCAGGATGCTTAGAATTCCTATTATTTTCTTCGTGAAATTGTTGAAATTATACAATTTTTGAAATTTCATAATCAGTTTAAGAAAATGGAATCTAATTTCTAATGGAAACTTTTTAATGAAGTTCTAAAATCTTTGTTTCATTGCCCGAAGTTGTGAAGTTTTCAATTATTTTCAAAATATCTTATTTGTATCGAAAAGCCTCAAATACATAGGCTGACTTTTATACACTAAACCTAAGTTTATGGTTTTAACACTTAAAACAATCTCAAAAAGTGTTAGGAATTATTTTCTTTGCTTCATGAAATAGTAAAATTTTTGTAATTTTCCGAAATTTACCAACTACTTTGTAAACAAGTCTTTAGAAATTGAAGTTATACTTCAAAACACAACAGGCTAATGTAAGTTTCAAACTTCTAAAAAATAATCCCAAGGCAAAGATGTCGACACATTAGACACTTTACTTTGTAACTTGATCTAACGTAGTAGTTAATGAAAAAACTTCATTAGTTACTTTACCAACTTCATATATGGCAGTTCAAGTTAGTTGTGTTGAATTAGAGTTGTCATAAGTTCTTTAGAAGCTCCTTAACTTCTTCTGAAACAACAGCTTAAGTTTAAGATAACTGCGACTTCTTTAAAAATGTCGACAAGCTACTTAGTATCTTAAAAATTGTTTTACAATGCCACAACTTTAATAAAACCTTTATGAATTGTACACCTTCGTTAAGATAATCGCAACTCCTTTAAAAGTGTCAAAAATGTAACAATTAGCTTCAAAATATGCATGTAAGTACATAAACCAAAATGTAAATACAAATTTACAGCCGGAAATATGCTCAAAAAATGTATAAAAATGCGCATTTATAGTCACTGTGACAAAATAAAATAAATGTAAAGGCATTTAAGGAATAATTTAGCAAATAATGGATCTTTACATTGCCCAAAAATGTATGTGAACTACCTGTATTTAACATGTCATAAAAAATGTATTTTAAATACACAGTAAATACAAATTAAGCTTATGTATTTAAATACATAAAAGGTATTTAAAATACATTTCTAAATACATGTATTTAAATACTTAACAACACTGCATATTTTGTATATGCACGCAACACATTTCTTGCTAAATTCGAGACAGTTTTATTTTAAAGGTGAGTCATTAACATAATTAGAGTCATATTGTTTCCAATACCTTGTAAAAGATATATTTTTGGCTTAACGAATAAACTCGTTAGAAGCTTTTACGTGTAAATGATCCGGAACAAACCACACTACTGTGATATTGCCTCACAAAGCAACGATTCATTAGTTCTGTTTTTACTATAGATAGATGGTAATTACCTTAGCTTACTGAATCTAACCGAAAACGCTTCACTTGTTCCGAACTGATACAATTATTATCAAATAAACGAGAAACTTGAACTATTTACTAGTCGTATTGTATCGCTTGGACTCTGGCAATCAAATGGGCCAAAATTTCAATTAACGAATTTCAAATATGGAACGTGTGGAACTACTATCAAATCAATTATTAACTAGGGTCGAAAGTCAGTAATTAAGATCCACGGTATCGGAGTGTTATCCCACTTTGATTTAGAAACTTAAAAGATTAAAAGAAAAAATTACCAAAATCGGAGATAATTTAGTAAAAATATAATCTCGCCAACTAACTCAACTAGCATAGCACAGAGAACACCAGAGAAGCTCTATGAGTGTAAATAAATGCATTCTGGAAGACACAGCACGAGGTACATTATTGGAAATTAAAAAAGCCCATGGCATGCCAGGCTGAAAGGTAGATTTATGGGTAGGATATAGAGTAATATAACAGACACGATATGTCAAGAAAATGTATACGAGGTGTTAAAAAAGTACAAATGTCAAAATTTCTAACTTTTTGCATATAACTTTTTTTATGTACTTTTCTCAAAAATATGTTTTATGCAAAAGTCGTTCGCCTCTATAAGGGCAACAAAAAACCTAAGTAACATTTTTCTCTCAGACGCGAAATAATTTTTTTTTTGAAAAAAAGAACTTTTTTTCTCTATATTTCTCGAAAAAATACTTTATACAAAAGTCGTTCGTCTCTATAAGTGCAACAAAAAACCCAAGTAACATTTTTCTCTCAGACGCGAAATTAAAATTTTTTGATTTTTTTTTTTTAAATAACAAGCCGCCATTTTGAAACCGCTGGACCTATTTGCCCATTAACGAGCTTGACCGAGATTTTCAGCCAACTGATTTTTGTACCAAATTTCGTTGTGGTTCATTAAAAAATGCGACCTGTAGCTTGCCGACAAATTTCGTTATATCCGATATATATACAGGGTGTTAGGGGTTTGACTGCCTTTATTTTAATAGGTGATACTATTCAACAAAACAAACGAAAAAACCTTATATAACGGGGGTCCTAAAACAAACCGTTTTCGAGAAAAGTCGAGTTATTTTATCAAAGCATTTCAGCACAACGGCAACACCGACAAGAAAAGATACGTATACATGTAAACAGCTGTGCGGGGTCAATGCTTCGCGACGCGTGCGATAAATTCGCGGTGTTGCCACACCACATCATAGCCACTTTATTGAGTTGTATTGATTGGAAATATTTTTTTATTTTTTAAAGAAAAAATTGTTTTGTTAAAAACTAAATATAAATACATTAGAACAATACATCTTATGGTCATTTCATGTACAAAATTATTTTAGATTCATTAATAAAGCTGAATTTTTACACCTTAAAATTAGAAATTTGCTAATTTTTTCTCGAAAACGGTTGGTTTTAGGACCCCTGTTATAAAGGTTTTTTTGTTTATTTTGGTGAATACTATCGCAATAATATCGCAATAAATCTACCAAAAATAAAATTAAAATAGGAAATTGCACAACGCACTATAATCAGCTTTTAATAGAAGGTAGAAATGAGTACGTACTCCAGTGGAGATAATACATCATGTAACGTTTAATAGAGCTCAAGTATCATGCAGAATAGCCTTTGGTGCTGTGCTGAACTTTTTACTAAACAATTACTGTGAAAAAATCGTAATGTTCACTACTTTTAAACTTAGTATTTAACTGACAATAAACTAATTTATTTAGCAACAATATTACAGCTTCATATTATCTAGTTGGACGCATGCGCTACTTTAAAGATAGCCATATCTCGCCTACACTAATGGTGTCCGACACACCAAGAAAAAGAATAAATAACATTAGAACCGGAAATATTACAAAAAGCAATCGAAGAGCAGAAGAACGGGAAATCTCCAGCACCAGATGTCATTCCAGTACACTTAATCAAATGTGGCACGAACGAACTGGTGTATATGGTAATATCCACGATTAATAAAGGTATTAATTTACAACAGAGACGCGAGGAACGGAATTTCATTTATTAAGGAAATAAGCAAGACTGTAGAGACTGTTTACAGGCCTAATTGGAAAATATTAGGAGACTTAGTAAAAAAAAATTAATACAAACGAATAGAAAGAACTATGTGGCCTCCATATTGTTCAGACGATGAATTTTGCTTCATACAAAGAATGAGAAAGTACCTACATAACCTAAAGAATTGACTTCATACTATGTCGAATTACAAATAACATTATGATGATATATCGACTGATAAACTATGGAAGGTACACCAGGAAACAAATCTAATAGTTGTTTATGGTTCTAGTGTGTTATGTTGAAAATAAGTCACGCGAGAAGATTTATAAATTCTCAAGAGACTTAGAAAACACAACACGCGAGTGGCATACAATGTTTTATCCAACAAGTGAAAGAAATCGTTTTTATGAGGTAATAATTAATAAGCTTTGTGATCAAATCAAAGCTACTTGCGCCTCAGTACCCTATAAATGTCAGAATGACTTGACAGTGACTTTTTTACATTTTGGTTAAAGTAGGTTGTTTGTTTGGGTGCCACGGGCAACCTTTAAATATAAATACAATGTGTTTCAAAATGATTGTCATCTAGTTGGCCTTGGAATTTCTGTGCATGTAATTTTTGATGTGCCGCGCTCTATTGATTTGAACCTATCTAATTCTGACAACAGGTTGTCAAACTGGCAATCAGTACTGTTGGTAATTAACGGCCCTTTTCAGGGCCAAAACAAATACTACCAATAGACAAATACTCAGGATTCGTTTTCTTTTGACAGAGAAAAACCAGATGTCAAAAGAGGTTAAGTAGGTTATTTTGAGGTTGTGTATAGCTGGTAGAAACTCCTATTTTCGCAATTTACATGGAAATTCCACAGCTGACTAGATGACAATCATTTTGAAACACATTGTACTTTAAATATGAACTCACTCACTAGTGAGTTATGGATTATAACACACTAGTGTGTTATTTGATAGTTTACTTGTCTAAAATGACGTTAATAATGATAGTCATAACTGTCATGTGTTGGATAAACAAATGAAATCAATCAAGACTTTGTTACAATTAGAATTTAAAATAAATTGTCTGAAAAGTTTTTAGTTTTAGTTTTAGTCAAAGACTCTCATTAACTAAATTTAACTGCAAAAGACGTTCATTAGAAAAGAAATGCATCAAATGGCTACGAAGTAGGGAAGACTGTCTGTCATATGCGCTGCACAACCAAATATTAGTAGCTAATCATGAGATATTAGCGAAATATACTTGAAAACAACCTCTCAACAATATAACTGTCGGCGGACAATTTTTCGCACGACTGGTACAGATAATTAAAAGATAAGAGCAAGAGTTAGCCCAGCTGGGATATCAATTGGATTAACAGTGTTACCTGAAGCAAGGAAATAGGAAAGAAAACGAAAACTGTAACATCTAAAACGATGTGTAGCAGTTTATTACATGGATCACACTTTTGGAGATTAGCAGAAGGAACCAAATGGAGTGAACAAATTGAGGAGGCAAAACCTAAGGGGACGGAGATATATTGGAATATAGGGATCGAAGGAAGCAATTAGTACAACCTCCAAAAATGCGACGGAATGGATGACACTATATAGACGAGAGGATAAGATATATAGGGTGGCATCAATTGGCGAGAAATCTACACGAGCGACTCTCCTTGTAAAAATATTACATTATATTGCATTACATTGCTTCCTAGGTCCCCACGTGGTGCCATAAGTCTAAGCTTTCTGTTTTTTAAGGATTAATAGGTGCTATAAAGCAGAACCATGGTTACGTCGTGCACTCCTTCCAAAAGAAGTTAAACATGCAATTATTACTACAAACCTCAGAGAGCAATAATAATTACGTTTTTTTAGTCTACGTTAACCTTAACTAGGCTTTAGGCTATTTTTATGCATTAGCCATCTCTCTATTAACACTTTATGTTAGATTTATGTTAGAACAGTTAGATGTCATTTATATGGATTGTGCAAAGGCCTTCGACAAGGTTGACCACTTCATCCTGCCTAACAGGCTTGCTGATCTTGGCTTTACAAAGAAAGCATACAACTTTATGAAATCATATCTGACGGATAGACCACAAGCAGTCCGAATGGGTATTCTGGGATTTTTTTTTGGCACATCTGGTGTGCCACAAGGCAGTAACTTGGGGCCTCTGTTATTTGTCTTCTTTATAAATATCCTGCCCTGTGTTGTTATAAAAAAGTCACATTGTCTACTATTTGCGGACGACATCAATATCTTTAAAAGTACCTATAGACTCTACAGCTGACTGTATCTCACTTCAAAATGACTTGGATTTAGTAGTCAAATGGCTTCTAGATAATAACATGAAATTAAATATAAGCAAATGTACAACAACTACATTTTCGCGTAGGGGACATACTTTTGAGGGCAGCTAAATGGTGGATGGTACTCCTCTAAGAGTGAAAGTGAATCTAAAGACCTAGGCATTCTCTATCAAGCAAATTTAAAATTTAGTAAGCACTTTGTTAGCATAACTGATGAAGGTTATAAAACTTTAGGATTTATTATACGCAATACGTCTTTGGCAATACTGAACACTTTACCATACAAACAGTTATCATATTATATTATGCATTGGTGGTACCTCAGCTTGAGTATCCCTCTACCATATGGATACCCCAGTGGTCGTGCAGTATAGAACTCATAGAGAGAGTGCAAAAAAGATTCGTAAGACACCTTCATGGTAACCGTTATTCTTACTACCCATTTATGGTATCATACAAAACACTTCTAGAAATTTTTCAATTGAGCTCTCTATATCACAGAAGAATCTTACAGGGTGTGCTATTTAGCACATGAAAATTAGTAGTAAAATATTGATTGATTAACTTTGTGTATTTCAATGTACCAAAATTAATTTAAGGTTGTTAAATAGGAATGTATTCTATATAAAGACTAATAGTATCTCACCATTTAATAACATTATGAAAATATGTAATCACTTTTTGCCGCTCTTAGAGAGTTATATATTTAACACAAGTGTTGCAGAAATAAAATTAAAATTTAACCAATACGTGGTTGCTACATATAATAATTGTCGAAATTGTTATTACTATGTTTTTTTTTAACTTGTGTACTTAGGTTAAGTTAGCTTAGTGTTCTTTTTGCAGATTCCTTTACATGTAAAAATATTTGTACGTGTTTGTAAAGATGAAAAAAAATTATTCACCCAAAACAGTAACTTATTGTTAGTTAGCGGTAATCGTCAAAAATACTGATTCCATCTGAATACATCTTAATAAATTACTAAACGAGTATTTCTCATATGTACGTCAAGAGGGGAGTTTACCTAAAATTTACAATAATTATTTTTGTGCTCTCGCATTTCCTCGGAATTCTCAAATGTGCGTGGAAACCCGGCGAACTGGGAAAGCCGCAGGTTTGTCATTCACTTTTACTGAACGCGTGGAATCATAACATGTCTTTCAAGGTTGAACCGTATCAAGTTCACATTTCATGTATGGTACGAATCGATTTTGCTTCGTCACCGGCGGTAACTAGACTCACTAGATTTTTGTATTGTAAATATTAATTAACAGTAGGTACTACACTTGCTTCGATTTTTCTTAGCAAACGTATAAAATTATTGTACAGTAAGTAGTATATGTAGATACACGTTCTACCATGACTAATACAAAGGCGGGTTTGAATGAGATATGCAGACTTAATTAGTATTATCGTTTATGTAATTGTCATTTTTTAATGTTTTGGTTTCAAGAGTGAATTTTAATTTTATAAGACTACTATTGGAATAATAAAGGTGTATCACGCAAAGAATAGATTGGGCAGGTGTAATTTAAATGTGTCGAAGGACTTTCACACGTGTCATACACACCTTGAGAAAAATGAAAAGTATAATACGTACTTAGGTACATACACCAAACGTCTCTAAATCAACTTTCTATATTGCAAACTTCTCCAAAGAAACCAAAAATCTGGTATAGATACGTCGATGACACGTTTGTGGTTTGGGAGTATGGACAACAAGAACTGGAAGATTTCCTGGCTCATTTAAACAAAATCAACAATAACATCCAATTTACAATGGAACAAGAGAAAGAACACCAAATTGCTTTCCTCGACGTGCTGGTGATGAAAAAGGACAACAGGCTGGATCATAAAGTTTATAGAAAACCTACGCACACGGACCGTTATCTTCATAGGGACTCAAACCACCACCCAGGACAAAAACGAAGTGTAATTAAAACACTAGTGAACAGAGCTACTCGCTTCTGCCAAGGAGAACATCTGACAGCGGAGATGGCACACCTAGAGACGGCCATGGAAAGAAACGGGTACACCAAAAAGGAGTTTCGAAGAGCACTACGACCTAGCAGGAAGAAGGAGACCCATGTGCAACCAGAAAAAGGAGTGGTGTACCTACCATACATTAAAAATGTCACGGATAAGATCGGTAGGGAAATGAAGAAAAAAGGTTTAAAAACAATTTTTCAACCTACGAGGTAGATCCAACAATTCCTAAGGGGCCCAAAAGATCCACGAGACCCACTCACATCGGCAGGGGTTTACAGAATACCATGCACCTGTGGTCAGGTATATATAGGGACTACAAAAAGATCTGTCAACACTAGGATAACAGAACACAATAGGAACTGTAAACTGGGTCAAACAGACAAATCAGCCATAGCGGAACATACTCTACAGGATCCAGGTAACCACATCATACTTTTTTCGGACACACAAGTACTAACAACTACGAAACACTACTACAGCAGACTACAAAGGGAAGCCATAGAGATACATAAACACGCAAACAACTTCAATAGAAAAGAAGAATCGATGAAAATAAATAATACCTGGATCCCTGTGATCAATAAAACCAAAACAAAACCATTAACACAAACGAAAACAAACCCATTAGCACGAACAAAAACAAACTCGTTAACGCAAACGAAAACAAACTCGACAACACAAACGAAAACAAACAACGAACCCCCGGGTGAACAAACAAGGAGTCAGGTAGACACGACAGGTATAAATAGGGAAGATGAGCCCACGACCGAGGTAGTCGCGGATATAACCGACATTATCGGAATCTAAGACCGCTACCACACCGTTACATCCTTTGAAAATGTCCACCGTGGATGTGGACGAAACGTCAGGAAGAAACCGACGCAGACCACGGCCTTACAGCCCGGAAGAAGATTTTCTACAAGACTCCGGCCGTGAAAGCCTTCGCTCGAAAATTTTCTATATTCAATTGGACTTTATATACGGCACAAAAATCCAAGTTGTGAAGATCTTAGTGACTCAAATTTCATAATCTTATCGAACTACAAGGGCTTGCTGTATTCTAAAATTTCCTAAATAATATGGAATAATCCTAACTTTAAGCATAAACCAAAAACTTTTGACGATCATTTCCCAAAAGCCACTGTGATAATCTATATAGCAGCCTAATATCCGAAGGGAAATTTGACAGACAATATATTAAATTAGGCGTTAATAGAGTCACAGAGTCAGTGTCCGAACAAAGGCAATATCCAACGAATGGAGTGGATGTCAATTCCGCCCCTTACGTTATTCGATGAAGGTAGGTGTAATCAAAACCGCCCTACAAGGTCGTCCTTTAAGAGTGAAAATTAATGGAATAGTAATTAATACAATCCCTTCTTCTCCCCCTACTTAGTTTATATAGGAATTAAGAGTGGAGTGGTAAAAAAATAATTAAGTAAATTTATGCAAAAAATGTAATGGGGGGGGGTCTGTTCTTTATATAGTAAGTACATTTTGAATTGTTTAACAGGAATTTGGTGTAATTCAAAATTATACCTACCATCCTACTTTTACTGGGTTTAGGTTTTATTACTGCTTGTATTGAAAATAAATTACGACTCGTCAAGTATTGTTATAAGGTCGATTTTCCTAATTTGATTTAATTAGTATTTCAGGACATTTTAAGTTCCCATAAGCCCAAGTAAATGTTTTTCAAAAACTACATTTGCGGATATGTGTGTATGTGGTACGTTTTTCTAGTAACTTAATAATCATAAACGGATCAAACTTTGTACCAAGCAATGTCGTCCTAGTTAACTCAAAATTTATTAAAAAAAGTCTAAAAAAATATTTTAAAAATAGAAATATTTACTCTACTGTCAAATATAAATAATAGAGATTAACAATATCCTTGGCTGAATCGTCTCTGAAGGGTACTTTATATTTTTCGATTTTCGTAGTTTCTCAAAATCTATTTTTTCCAAATCTTGAAAATTTGTTGTAATATCGAGTAAAATCGTCAAAAATTCTTAAAAAAAGTCTAAAAATATTTTAAAATTATAAATATTGACTCTACTGTCAAATATAAATAATATAGATTAACGACATCCTTGGCTCAATCGTCTCTGAAGGGTACTTTATATTTTTCGATTTTTGCCGTTTCTCAAAATCTATTGTTTCTAAATCTTGAAAATTTGTTGTAATATCGAGTAAAATGTTCATAAATTCTTAAAAAAAGTCTAAAAAATATTTTAAAATAATAAATATTTACTCTACTGTCAAATATAAATAATAGAGATTAACAATATCCTTGGCTCAATCGTCTCTGAAGGGGACTTTATATTTTTCGATTTTTGTAGTTTCTCAAAATCCATTTTTTAATCTTGAAAATTTGTTGTAATATCGAGTAAAATTATTAAAAATTCTTTAAAAAATCTAAAAAACTATTTTGAAATTATAAATATTTACTCTACTGTCAAATATAAATAATAGAGATTAACAATATCCTTGGCTCAATCGTCTCTGGAGGGTACTTTATATTTTTCGATTTTTGTAGTTTCTCAAAATCTATTTTTTTCTAAATCTCGAAAATTTGTTGTAATATCGAGTAAAATCTTCATAAATTCTTAAAAAAAATCTAAAAAAATTTTAAAATTAAAAATATTTACTCTACTGTCAAATATAAATAATAGAGATTAACAATATCCTTGGCTCAATCGTCTCTGAAGGGTACTTTATATTTTTCGATTTTTGCAGTTTCTCAAAATCTATTGTTTCTGAATCTTGAAAATTTGTTGTAATATAGAGTAAAATCCTCAAAAATTCTTAAAAACAGTCTAAAAAACTATTTTAAATTAAAAATATTTACTCTACTGTCAAATATAAATAATAGAGATTAACAATATCCTTGGCTGAATCGTCTCTGAAGGGTGTACTTTATATTTTTCGATTTTTGTAGTTTCTCAAAATCTATTTTTTTTAAATCTTGAAAATTTGTTGTAATATCGAATAAAATCTTTAAAAATTCTTTAAAAAAGTCTAAAAAACTATTTTAAAATTATAAATATTTACTCTCCTGTCAAATTTAAATCATAGAGATTAACAATATCCTTGGCTCAATCTTCTCTGAAGGGTACTTTATATTTTTCGTTTTTTGTAGTTTCTCAAAATCTATCTAAATCTTGAAAATTTGTTGTAATAACGAGTAAAATCTTCATATATTCTTAAAAAAAAGTTTTAAAAAATATTTTAAATTTATACATATTTATTTTACTGTCAAATATAAATAATATAGATTAACAACATCCTTGGCTCAATCGTCTCTGAAGGGTACTTTATATTTTTCGATTTTTGTAGTTTCTCAAAATGTATTTTTTCTGAATCTTGAAAATTTGTTGTAATATCGAGTAAAATCTTCAAAAATTCTTAAAAAAAGTCTAAAAAATATTTTAAAATTATAAATATTTACTCTACTGTCAAGTATAAATAATAAAGATTAACAATATCCTTGGCTGAATCGTCTCTGAAGGGTAGTTTATATTTTTCGATTTTTGTAGTTTCTCAAAATCTATTTTTTCTAAATCTCGAAAATTTGTTGTACTATCGAGAAAAATCTTCAAAAATTCTTAAAAAAAGTCTAAAAACTATTTTAAATTAAAAATTATTTACTCTACTGTCAAGTATAAATAATAGAGATTAACAATATCCTTGGCTCAATCGTCTCTGAAGAGTACTTCATATTTTTCGATTTTTGTAGTTTCTCAAAATCTATTTTTTGTAAATCTTGAAAATCTGTTTTAATATCGAGCACGTATAATAAATATTAATAACATTTTATGCGAGAGTTGTGTATAATAAATTTCAATAACATTTTTGGCAAAATTTTCCCTGAAGGGCACTTTTCGCTATATAATTTGCGGTTTTTGGATACTTTTTCAAAATCTGCTCTAACATTATTCTATATACTTTAAATATTTAATCTTATATTGGACATGTATAATAAAATGTAACCTTTTTGGCTAAATCGTCTATGAAGCGCACTTTAGTTTTGTCGATTTTCGATTTTTTGCGATTTTCTCGAAATCCACCTCAAGAATTTATTGCTTGATTTATAATATCTAATTCCGTATCCAATATTTGTATATAAAAAGATTAATATCATTTTTGACTAAATCTTCTCTGAAATTTTCTTTTCAGTTAGTTTTTTGAAATTTTATAAAAAAAGTAGTTATTGTGTAATTAACCCCACGAAAGCAAATTTCTAAAAAGAGTACATACCCTTAAAATCGAAGATAGCGTTGATAAGCACCTTCACTTCTTCACCTCTCTCTCCACTGTTACAATACGCACTACTACCGAAATAATTAATTTATCCAAGGACCTCTTAAACCCTTCTATCACACACACCTTTGTCCATGAGATCAGGCACAATTGTACCATTTAAATAAGCGTGAGCAGTGAATGTGTGCCGGTAAAATATATACTGCAACAGCCGTTTCAGGAATACCCCACGACCCACGACACTATATAAGAGACATTTCTTTTATTGCGAAGAAGCGGGGAACCAGTTTCGGCAAAAAAATAATCATACCGTCGTAGAGGCCGTTGGGATTTTTCGTTTATGATTTATTCACGCGATTTATCACGGATTTCCGAGGAAGATACACGCGGCCAGGCTAATAGCTGTGATTATAAGTCATAAATATTTGTTTAGAAAGTTGGACTGTTTTGTCGAAAAATTAGATTTTCTGCTGGCTCCTCCAGAATCGACGTGATAATTAACTATTCACTTGTGATTATCGAATCGACGCGATTAGTAGACCAAGGAAAGAATGCAGGTAATCAATTCAAGTAATCGGACACGACACGAAAAAAATGTTTAATTCAGTGCGATGACAAGTGGCAAATAACGAAAGTAATTAAAATTACTATTAAGAAACTATTTATCCAACATATGACAGTTATGACTGTCATTGTTAATGTCATTTTAGACAAGTAAACTATCAAATAACACACTAGTGTATTATAATCCATAACTCACTAGTGAGTTATGGATTGTAAGTCACGTTCATGGTTGCCCGTGGCAACCAAACAAACAACCTACTTAACCAAAATGTAGAAATCATTCTGACATTTATAGGGTACTGAGACTCAAGTAGCTTTGATTTGATCACAAAGCTTATTAATTATTATCTCATAAAAAACTGATTTCTTCCACTTGTTGGATAAAACATTGTATGCCACTCGCGTGTTATGTTTCCTAAGTCACGTGAGAATTTATACCACTCGGCCTGACGGCCTCTATTTTCAACATACCACACAAGTACCATAAATAACTATTATTAAATCAGATGGATTTATCACTAATACTACGTACGTACAGGTGAACTATTGGTGGTCTTAACTATCAATGAAAAATTGCTCTGAATTGATCTTATACTCAGGTTCACTGCACTATTCATTCTCAAGTAAGGTATTTATATATATAAACGTAATGCAACGAAAAAAGGTCTTGTTGTTGTTGTTGTATTAGATCACTATGAATTTGACGTAGTATATTTCCATTAGTTTTCGATTTATACATCGTTACGCATGAACTACCAGAAAAAGAGACGATAAAATTTCCTGTATTTCAACAAAAGAGAAGAAATGGACGTCCTTGGGGGTTTTAATTTAATAATGTTATTTACTTCTTTGTTTTCCTACTAACAATAACAGCATTACCACAAAATCCTAAATAACTTAACATTGACAGTCACAAAACTTTCCAATCATACCTTAAACACTCTAACTGACTTGTTGCCTTCCTTTTTTTTCCATTTATGATCGATAATGACACATCAAATAACGAAATTCGGTCCTTAATTCCTACAGCTATTGACTATGTCGAAAATAACAGGGGAAAAGGGAACTAACGCGTGCAAGATATTTTATTTTTTCATATTTTGAAAGTTGGGAAGAAACAAAATCCAAAAGTGCTACTAAATTTAGCCATGCGTTTTTGAGAACGGGGTAAGTTTGTCCACATTTCGCTTTTTCGGCTATAGCGCCAAAAACTATGCATTTTTCGAAGATATGTGCCGTAAGATTTCTTGTAGAGAATTAAATTTCCTATGAAAATGATATTTTTTTAAATAAAAAAAAATAAATTTTTTTAATGAAATAAATTCAAAAAATAAAGTAAAAAAATGGAAGAATTACTAAAAAATGTTTTTTTTTGAATTTTGGGTATAACTTTTTTCTGAGAGAATTTAGGTATAGGCATTGCTTCATAGAAAAGAAAACTTATGAAATTCTCTTTAAAACGGTGGCTTGTAAGACTTCATATGTTTAATATTGACTGAGATATAAACATTGGAATTCAGCCATTTTTCTCTATTTTTTACTTTTTCTTTGAAATGCGTATTGTTTTATATTTTTACCTGAAAAAAATTATTTGTATGTAATAAATAACTCATGTACGAATAATTTAGTATAAAAAATGATCTTATTTATTTATATTTAAAGTCAGTTTGGCACCGAAAATCACAGCACTGTTTTCCATCATCAAAATTATATTTTCCACCCAGTAAACGTAGTATAAATACCGAAAGCTATGGTCTTCCTGTTAGAAGAGCTAAATAGATTATAAGAATCTCTCATTGAGCTACCAGAGCAGGTATAATTGAGGTTTAAGGAGTGTCTTTAAACGAATATTTCCTTAAACCAGGGAATTCCCGAGAATTTAAAAATGAAGATAGAGAACATATGGAAATAGTATTATGTATAGTATTTTTCACAATCTATCGAATGCCTTCTTAACTGCAGTAATCAGTAAAGTACCCTTCCACTTATAACGCAGCGGGGTTCCATACCGAATGGACGTGCTGTTCAGGTAAAATTAAATAAAAACAGGGACGGATTTAAATACATTACGTACATTAAACGTAAATGAATAACAACACCACAAAAACTTGAAAAAAGGACATGTTATTGGGTAATTAGTTTTGGGTCACATCATAATATTATCAATTTGCGCGTTTTTAATTTTAATAATAACAAATGTTGGTTTTACAAATACTCTAATATAACATGCCTATACCTACAATTCTATATCGCTGTCACTATCACTGTCATCAAAATTGATAATTAAGCTGTTAACAGTTTGTAAAGTTTTGCATGAATCTTCTACTCTAATAACGTGCTCAACGGAATTTCGCCAAGTGCTCAATGGAATTTCTTGGGCAGCTTTTCTTATACACTCAGGTATAGTTTCAGAAAGCGTTGGCGAAATATTTGCAGTTCTGACTTTTGTTTTAAGTTGATGCCAAACATGCTCGATTGGGTTAAATACACAGTAATAAGGCGGAAGCCGTAATACAGTATGACCCTTACTAAGAGCCACGTAGCACTGAAAAGCACTGTTTTTGGAAAATATAACTACACACGAGAAAATAATAAAAGAAGCGAAGCACACGAAACAGACGAATGATCTTAAAATAGTAAAACCTGAACTTTATCAACACCAGTGTAGGTAGGTACATTATCTTCGTTTCTTAGGAACTAAGAATTCTAATAATAATTTCATTTTACATATAGATAACGAGATACTCAGACGAGGGACATCAGCATTTAACCATAGTTAACGAGAGGTCCAAAATTACCTACTCCGTCCCTTCTTTAGGAAACCAATGAATTTTCGCTCGGTTCTCCGTCAGGTACCTGTTCATGCCATAAAATATGCTGATTTATCCAACTTTCGAGAGGATAAGTCGTTTAATGATTATTGCAGTTAAGAAGGCATTCGATAGATTGTGAAAAATACTATAGGTATCAATGGAATCCTCAGATAACAGGCAGACCATAGCTTTCGGTATTTATACTACGTTTACTGCATGGAAAATGTAATTTTGATGATGGAAAACAGTGCTGTAATTTTCGGTGCCAAACTGACTTTAAATATAAATAAATAATATCATTTTTTATATTAAATTATTCGTACATGAGTTATTTATTACATAAAAATTATTTTTTTCAGGTAAAAATATAAAACAATACGCATTTCAAATAAAAAGTAAAAAGTAGAGAAAAAATGGCTGAATTCCAATGTTTATATCTCAGTCAATATTAAACATATGAAGTCTTACAAGCCACCCTTTTAAAGAGAATTTCATAAGCTTTCTTTTCTCTGAAGCAATGCCTATACCTAAATTCACTCAGAAAAATGTTATAGTTAAAAATTCAAACAAAAACATTTTTTTGAAATTTTTACATTTTTTTAACTTTGTTTTTTGAATTTATTTAATTAAAAAACTATTTTTTTTTATTTCAAAAAATATCATTTTCATAGGAAATTTAATTCTCTACAAGAAATCTTACGGCACATATCTTCGAAAAATGCACAGTTTTTGCGCTATAGCCGAAAAAGCGAAATGTGGACTAACTTACCCCGTTCTCAAAAACGCATTGCTAAATTTAGTAGCACTTTTGGATTTTATTTCTTTAGAGCTCAACTGACCATATGAAAAAATAAAATATCTTGCACGCGTTAGTTCCCTATTAAATGAAATAGTCAATAGCCTATAAGGTCAACGGTGCACAGTGTGCCGATATACAAAAATTTGTTCCAAATCAAATTTAAGATGAAAGAAAAGAAGCATAAGACATGGTCGAAAGGGAAATTTAGGAAAAATTTGGAGGGTTCTTTTGACTATTTTGACTTTTTAAGAAGCCTCGAATACTTCAAAACTACCAAAAATAAAATTTTTCACAAACGAATTATCTAATTTTATTATCTAGTTGTTCATATTAATAAACATATTTATTTCCACTAAAGTATTCACGGATTATATTTTACGATATTTGACAAAATTATGATTTAGTATGGTTTAATTCCAACTTTTAGGAAATCAACTTTTTTCAATAAGGGGCCGTCCATAAATCACATGACGCTATATTTGCTTTTTTGAACCCCCTCCCCCCCACTATGATAAACCGTGATATGCCCTAATAACCCCCCTATGAGCCACGTGATAATTTTTGACCTCCCCCCCTCCCAAATTTAAAATAAATTATACCAATTTTATTTTGTTTGATAAAAGAAATTTATATAATTTATTCTATATTACAGGGTAAAAAAATAATTTTAATACCTAATTTTTTCACTTATTGTCTCACTTTTTCACCAATTTTTCTTGACTCTGTTCACTAATATTTCCGTTTCATAACTTGAGAGACAACTGAACTAGTTTTATTTTTCAAAACACCACCACAATCCACATTAAGATTCTCCCTAAATTTCGGAATTTCCAGTTAGATAATTCACTTAAATACTTACTTACTAATAGGTACTTACCTACTTAATAATTGTATATTTCGTTGGGGAAAATAGAGATGGTTGGAATTTATAAATAATAAACGAAATACAGAAGGTATAAACTTTTCAATGTTTGGAACTTATAGGTATTTATATTTTACAACGTAATAATAGTCTTTAGTTTAAGGTCAATAATATTTAAACGACGTCCATTTGTGGATTCAATAGGGATTATAAAGAAAATTTCTCCTTTAAGGTATGTAGGTAGTATTGGAAAAAATACCGGCATTTTTTTAATATCACGTGATACGATTCCACACCCCCACCCCCCCCACCGTGATAAACCGTGATAAAAAGGTAACCCTCTCCCCCTAGGAGCATCACGTGATTTATGGACGGCCCCTAAAGAAATAATCAAATAACTAGTTATATCGAGTTATTGGATTATTGGAATTTCTAGAGAAATATTAAAAGTAAAAGCATTATAGAAATTTTTATAATTTTATTCTAAAATAACCCAAAATTCCTATTGAGGTGTTGTATTTGTTCAGAAAAATATAAACCAAAAATCTATTTAAATTATGCAAAATTTACCAAAACTGTCAAGGTTTCGCTCAATGGTGCGCTGCGGCCAAAAATTTTTACTACTTACATCAAACGCACTAAACTGTTTGATTTGATGTAATTATATCAATTTTAACCTAACCTTTCTTCCGGTTGAATTGACTTATTGATCGGTAATTGCTTATGATTCCAATTAATCGTTCGGTGAAAGACACGGCAACCTTACATTTTCCTTCAAATTTATACGATTTATTTAACTGTCCTTAATTTTTAAGTAATCTATCTGATTTAATTACATGAGTGTTAATCTACTTTCTTGTAGTGTGTTAATTCTTCCACAATCGCATTTAAATTCAAGTAATTTTACTGTGAGCGAAACTAAGTTTTATTTTACTTCAAATTCAAACAGGAGTTATTTCTACAGATTTCTCATCGATTTTCGTCCTATTATCGCCTTTCTTATCAGTCGCAGACGAGGAGGCAATTTTTTGTCTCACGTTCGTAACGTAACGCTCTCACTGGTACGGCCGGATATCCCATTTTTATGATCATTTGTACGTGGGAATCGTAGGTACTCGGGTCGGTTTTAATTATCGGACGTGCCTTTTTGGCTGTTCCTTTAAAACTTCTCCAATTTTTTGAAAAAGTGTTATAGAAGTGCGCGGGACTGTTTGAAAATTAATATTAGTGTAAAGGTGATTATTTTTTTTAAATTCAATTTGAGATTTGATTTGATTTATAAGATTTGATTGATTAGGTACTTTTGATCTGATTAGTTCATTGAATATTGATTACTTCTATTTTAATGTACGTTTTCTTCTAGCGTTAATGAATTATCTACTCATAATTAATAGTATTGTGAACAAAGCGACGAAGTTTTGTTCTTTAAATTCATACGATTTAGTCGATTTTCGACTATTCTTGCCTCTCTTATCAGTAGTTGTGTAACAACAGGTGGTTTTTTTGCCAGATTTCTTTTCCTTGCGCTCGAAACATTTCTCTCGTTTGTTCGAGTTATTCGGTCGTTATAAACATAATTTTTGCGTTTTAATCTTTGATTATCGGACGCGCCTTTTTGGCAATTTCTTTAAAATTTGCCGAATTTTCGGTTATATTGTGCCTTCGATGCTCGAGAAGAGTTAATTGTCTCACACGTTCGCGCCGGATTTAAATTCATTAGTAATATTTATAATCACTTAATTAATTTAGTCGTCTTCGTATTTTTGTAATTAAACTAATGTGACGTTTCTCTTAATATAACGCCCTAAGGCAACTAGTATTTTATAAAAGCATTACATTCCTCTATATCCTTTTATGTAATATAAAGCTATGATAAACTATTACATAGTTTCATTAGGTGTTGTGTAAGAGAACAATCACATTTAGGCCAAGCAAATAAGCAACAAAAAAATACCCTGTTTCTGACATCGAATCCTAGAGCAGGAGACCTGGATTTTAGGTAATATAGGCCTACAGAAACAAAACATATAGGAAGAACCAACGAGACTATGAACATTAGGCATTGTTATTAACAATTAAACGTCAAAAGATTCACTTTTTTGACTATTTTTGTTCTCAATTAAAAACTAAGCTACTTTTGGGTAAAATGGGCTCTCCATCCTCTAGGGAATTAAAAGACCCTTAAAATGGTTCTAAACCGACCTCGATATCTTCATTTGTTGCTGAGAAAAATGGTATAGAAAGTCAAAATCGACAAATTCTTTGTTTAAGGATTGTTATTGCGAAATTGAACCTGCGGCTTTGTTATTTTGTAAAAAGTCGGAGATTATAGTGCTTAATATGTGGTAAAAATTGCAGATCGATTCATCAAACAGTTTATTGCAAAATTCAATTTGTTTATATTTTTGCAATTTTTTTGCAATAACCATCTACGCACAAATAAAAACAAATCGCGATTCTAAAATCATGGTGCTCTAAAGAATCATTTTCTCTATCGATATCAATTGTTGAATATGATAAAAAGCAATTTTAAGATTGTTTAAAAAATTAAAGAAGAAAAACTTTTTTTTTATTTGGGCAACTTATGTCATAAATCTCTGGAAATTGTTGACGAATTTTGATATTTCTTCTTTTGATTTGGGGTACCGTTCTGAGTACATTACGGAGATGCAATTTGTTTATTAATTTATTCATTAATTCACCACCTAATTTGTTGAAACAATTTTTTTGGGAAAATTTTTTTCGCGAAAAATCCATTTAGTTTTGTGCGGTTTTCATTGTTAAACATGGAAATTACTTGTTTAACTATAATACATGAATTATTGTCATTAAAAAAATAAATTTTAAATTTATTTTTTTGATAAAAAATACACTATGTTCATACCATTTGATATAACAATAAAACAAAATATGTTAATAATATTATTATGTACGTTTTATTCAATCTTTTTTAATGGTTAACAATGAAAACCGCACAAAAAATGGATTTTTCGCGAAATTTTTTTTCTAAAAATTGTTTCAACAAATTAGGTGGTAAATTAATAAATAAATTAATAAACAAATTGCATATTCGTAATGTGCTCAGCACGGCACTCCAAATCAAAAGAAGAAGCATCAAAATTCGTCCAAAAATTTCCAGAGATATTGCTTATGACATAAGGTGCCAGAATAAAAAAAAAGTGTTTATCTTCTTTAATTTATTAATCTTAAAATTGCTTTTCATCATATTCAACAATTGATATCGATAGAGAAAATGTTTCTCTAAGGCAACATGATCTTAGAATAGCGATTTTATTTATTTGTGCGTAGATGGTTATTGCAAAAAATTGCAAAATTATAAACATATTGAATTTTGCAATAAACTATTTGATGAATAGATCTGAAATTTTTACCACATATTAAGCACTATAATCCCCGACTTTTTACAAAATAACAAAGCCGCAGGTTCAATTTCGCAACAACAATTGTTAAACAAAGATTTTGTCGATTTTGACTTTCTATACCATTTTTCTTAACAACCAATGAAGATATCGAGGTCGATTTGGAATCACTTTAAAGGCCTTTTAATTCCCTAGAGGATGGTGAACCCATTTTACCCAAAAGTAACTTAGTTTTTAATTGAGAACAAAAATAGTCAAAAAAGTGCAATTTTTGACTTTTAATTGTTAATAACAATGCCTAATGCTCATAGTCTCGTGGGAACTACCTATACGTTTTGTTTCTGTAGGCTTATA
This sequence comes from Cryptocephalus moraei, assembly GCA_946251905.1. Classification (NCBI taxonomy): domain Eukaryota; kingdom Metazoa; phylum Arthropoda; class Insecta; order Coleoptera; family Chrysomelidae; genus Cryptocephalus; species Cryptocephalus moraei. Next base: position 13,290,673 of record OX276465.1, on the reverse strand, counting down.
TTATTACCTAAAAATCCAGGTCTCCTGCTCGAGGATTCGAGATGTCATGGCCAAATCCCTAATTGGCCTAATTAGAGAGCATCTTTATATTTTTTATTGATATTAAGGTGATATATGAATAATTTTCTTATTATTGTTTCAGATAGTGATTAGTGCTCTTGGTGGCAGGGGCGCAGCAGGGCAAGGGTGGAAGCAGTTGCCATCATGCCGACGTGCCATTGTCAAATGGTACGTTTCTTTTAAAACTATTTTGCAACAAACATTTTATTTTATAAACGTGGCAAACTTATACCAAATATCCGCATTTCCTTTTGGTTTTTGAGGAAAAGCGTCAGCTCTAACACTACTTTTCTGTTAGTTTCTCCAAGGGACTCTTATTACGAAACTCGGCCAGGACTGGTTTCAATTTTGCAATACTTTTGAAATTTTTGTATACATCTTTTACTAGAGTTTGTATGACAAATTCCTACCAGAGACGGAACATAGGAATAATTGTATAATTGTTATATATGTTTAATTATGTAATTGTTATATAATATAGTATTGAAATTTATAATTTATATACACTTTGGTGGTTCTTAATTTCTTTTATTGTATCTTCAGGTGAGTATTTTCGTCGACAATGGCATAGAACTTCAGATAAGGGCAGAGATTCAAGAGATTAACAGCTATTTGCAAGGTGAGTTATTTTTTAAAACTATCACGTTTCTTGTAATATTTTCAACATCAATTTTTCAGGTAAGACTTTCAGGACCTTCATAGAATGGCAGAAAAGCAGTAATCAACGTTTTACAATGTTACGTTCTAAACTATTAAATGGTTAGTATTGTCGAATTTCATTTTTGGTCTATTTAAACTTAGTTTCTATATTTATTAATATATTTTCAGGTAATTAAGTGATGGCGGCATCAACAACTTCGTTGAAAGGCAAGAACAACCATGGTGTTCTTCTAATGGTTAGTATTTATTACCGTCTTATTACTGATTAATTATTAACATTAATAATTTGAGTTGTTAATAGTATATTTTTAATTTTATTCTTCAGATACCAGTCATGTAGGCGACAATCGCTGACAGCATGGAAGAGGACAAACGCAGTCATCTTTCCAGGTTAGTGCTTGTAAATCGATTTTGAAAACTATTTGCCAAACTGCCAAATCATATAACACTATTTAAAAATTGGTTGGTTACTACATATTTCGGCCCAAAAATTTCTACAATAATTCTTGTTGCAAACTAAGTAAATTATTATTTAGTTTATTGCATAACGTAAGTGCATCTATTAAGGTCACTTTTGGGTATTTTCAGTAATAGTGGTTAGTAATAGTAGTAGTAATAGCAAGTGGGAGTGTTTCTGTCTTATTTTATCAAATGCAACTCCAAAATGTTCGAAAATTGCTTGGGTACCTCCCTTTATACTTACACTCCTTTGACTTTCAACGTTAACTTTAAGATACAAGATTAGATTTCTATTCTTATTTTTATTAATTTATTTTCTCAATTTTTTTGCGAGATACGATACATTTATTGATGTTATATTCTATGTATTGGACATAGTTGCACTTACAGAGACTAAAAAGAAAGGAAACGGAATTGAACTATTGGCAGACTACATCCATATATACAGCGGAGTTAACAAAAACAAAAGAGCATGTAGGGGTGTATCTATTCTGATAAACAAGAAATATTATAAAAATCTCACCAACTGGGATGCAATTAATGAAAGAATTTTAACAGCAAATCTTAATATTCACGGACACAGGGTATCTATATTAGCGACGTATGGCCCCAATGAAGATGCCCCACAGCTCGAGAAAGATGAGTTCTACAACCAGTTAGATGACACACTTATCAATTGGGGAGACCAGCGCGAATATATTGTACTCGGAGACCTAAACGCACGCGTTGGTAGTAGGACAGATAGTAACGTCATTGGGAAGTTTGGCGAACAAATCTTAAATAACAATGGTCAAAGATTAATTGAAGTATGTCAACAACACAAACTAAAAATATTAAATGGATTTTCGCAACATAAAAACATTCACAAATATACCTGGCACCAAGACACCAGAGGACAAAAATCCATCATTGACTACATAATAATCAAACAAAATACTAAATGGCAGGTACTAGACACTAGAGTGCATAGAGGGGCGGAATGTGGCACGGATCACTATTTCCTGGCTTCAAAAATCTATATTCCGTTTAACACATTAAATAGCATACAAAATTCGGACTGCTCAAATCAGAATAAAATAACTGAGACTAAATATAACATCAAAGGTCTGTATGAATCCAGTATTAGAGGATTATACCAAAATCGCTTGGATCAAATACTAAATGATAAACACCTAAGAAGCCAAACCGAGCACCTATATGCGCATGTTATAGAAGCCTTAAAAACGGCAGCTATCGAAGCTCTAGGCACTATTAATACCCCTCCACGTAACAAAAATAACGTTACTTGGAATGAAGAGCTAGAACATCAAAGGAATACAAAACAAGAAGCATACCAAAGATATCTGAATACAAAAGACCCACATGATAAAACCACCTACAAACGAGAGCAATCAAGATTTAAAAACATGATAAAGAAAAATAAAAATGACACATGGGAAAGGAAATGTAAAGAGGTCGACAGTTATTTGGGAGGCACAAGATCATCAGAAGCGTGGAAACTCATACAAACTTTAAAGACGAACACCATAAACAGAATGAACTTCCAGCCTATACAGATGAGCGAATGGCGCCAACACTACTCCCAGCAGCTCAAAGAAGACAGATCACAATACTTGGCAACCTCTCCAAAAATGTACCAAGTTCAAGGCCCACCCCTCGAAATGAACGAAGAGAGGATATGGAGAGTAGTGAGAACAATGAAAAATAACAAAGCTAGTGGACCAGAAGGCATACCTGCGGAACTAATTAAATATGGGACACAAAAACTCATTAAACACATACAAGAACTATTTTCTAGGTATGTAAATGGGGAAAATATACCTTTAGTGTGGAGAGAGGCCTGGATCACCCCTATCCACAAAAAAGGGCGTAGAGATGACTGCTCCAACTATAGGTGTATATCTGTTACCAGCACTATGAGCCGTCTGTATGGGAAAGTTCTCCAAAGTCTCTTAGAAGAAGAATACGGACATCAAGAAATCGAAGAACAGGCAGGTTTTCGAGCAGGTCGCTCTTGCATTGACCATATTTTTAGCCTTACCCAACTTAACGAAAAGAAAGTCGCAAGAAATAGAGAGGTGTATCTTCTATTTGTGGACCTCACAAAAGCGTATGATACTGTCCCAGTGCAAAAACTGTGGCAAGTAATGGAAAGATCTCGAATAAATAATACCCTAATAACAGCGATAAGGCAACTTTACGACCAATCAACCTCCAGGGTTAAGCTGAACAGTGAATTATCGGACAGCTTTCCAGTTACCAAAGGTCTGAGACAGGGCTGCTGCTTGTCCCCCACCTTATTTAAGATATACCTCAATGAAGTCCTAAGAAAATGGAGAAGAGCATGCAGCGGAATGGGCATACCCATAAATGAAAGTACAACCATATATACTCTACATTTCGCCGATGATCAAGTGGTCGTCGCACAAGATAAAGAAGACTTGGAATTCATGACAAGAAGGCTGTTTAAAGAATATGAGGAATGAGGACTCTCGGTCAATCGATCAAAAACAAAATACCTGTGCATTGGAAACGACAGAGATGATCTACACCCAGAAGAAGACGAAACAATAGGGGCGTGTACCGAATACCTATACCTAGGAACAAAGATTGACAGTGGGGGCCGTACAGAGAAAGAGATAGAAGAGAGAATTATAAAAGGGAGGAGAGTGATAGGATGCCTAAACTCCATCCTTTGGTCAAAGTGCATCTCCCGAGAACGAAAACACCTCCTATACAACTCCATATTTGAAAGTATAGTTCTCTATGGCTGTGAAACTTGGCAACTTACGGCAAATTTAGAGCGACGACTGCTTTCCCTAGAGATGGACTTCTGGCGTAGAGCAGCAGGAAAATCAAGAATTGAAAGAACAACGAACGAAAGAATTAGAGAAATTATGAACGCCCAAACAAATATTATAGAAGAAATCCAACGAAGACAGTTGGTGTGGTACGGACACGTTGAACGGATGGATGACACACGAATCCCCAAGCAAATCCTCAAATGGACACCAACAGAAAGAAGAAAAAAGGGAAGACCTAAGGCGACATGGATGGGAGGAATACAAAAGGCCATGTCGGAACGTAACCTTCAACCAGGAGATTGGGACGACAGAAGAGAATGGAAGCGAGGAACCGGAAGGCGCAGGACGCTATAGGACCGGACATATATATATATATATATATATATATTCTATGTATCATTATATGTTCTATACTCTTATGCTACTGCTATATCCTATTTATTTTCTCTATGAAATATTTTACTAGTACGAGTACTGCAATATCTTCATATTGCATTGAGGCTAACATCTATAAAAAAAACTTAATTAGTTCAAGTCACTCTTTTTATTAAAACTGTAAATTGTGAAGTACATTAACCATTCATATTGTTCATTATGGAAGTATTGGGATTGATTGACATAAAAATTGGATTGCAAAATGCAATTACGGATTAATAATTGCTAGCGGATTTGTCTCGTCAGATGAAACGGATTTGACGTATTTTATTGAACCAATTTTAATATTCGTTTTATTACAATCAGATATTGTGGAAAACGTGTTTAATATTATGATTGCTTTTTGCGTATTGTAGGATTTTATGTTTTAAGCAAGTACAGCACAAAAAGCAGAATTTGATATTAGTTTTTTTTTTTTAATAATTTTCTATTTATTTTTAGTGCGAGTGATCTAACCGATGTATATAACACTGCATATGTTCATCCAATCATTTGCATAATGACGTATTATTCTGATGTAATATCAATATCGTATAATTATACATTATGGATCAGTTCGAGATGGACAATAAATAGCGCTCTGCACCCACAATTCGCGATTTAACTAACTAATAAGTGTTAACTACATAGTGTTTTAAGACATTCTTAAAATAGAACGCATTAATTTACACACATACATATATAATTCTTATGCAGACATCAAGATTTTTCGATATCCAATCAATCAATATATTAATTAAATCAGATCATGCTCATGGGTTTCCACAGAAAAATTCATTACTTATCACATACTTAATATAATTATTATAATATAATCATTATCACAATTATCATATACTTAATTAATAGAATACTGAAACTAATGCACCAATTAATTTATCCATTTATTACGGCACTTCCGCTCTTAGTCCTTTAATAACAATTAGAAAATAGGCTCTATGGAATTTCCAAATTCTCGACTGTTTCCGCCACCAACAGCATATTTTTTTTATCGCGTGTTTATTCCCTAATCAAATCACAAATCCCATTAATAATTTATGAATCACGTTGTAGAATAAAATTAAGAGATTAAGGGGAACCGAACTAGTAGCGAGTCACAATATCATGTCCACAGGTAATTAAAATTAAAGTTAACGATGTAAATAAAGGAGGGATTTTTATTCAATAATTATCCTTATGACAAATTATAATGACAAGATAAAAGCATTTTTTATGAACTTAGGGATTGGTTGAAGGGTATAAAAAAACTCGTAAAATGATTTTGTCGATATCAATATCATAACAATTCACGGAGTTAATTAATTGATGAGATGGATATTAAAAATAATCACGCGGGTATTACGTAATGACATGTTTTTTTTTATGAGCTGTCCAGGTAAATTTAAATTATTTTTTTGTTTCCCAGCAGATAGTAATAAATATTTAAACGGTTTGTAGAATGAGATTCAATGATTAATGGTATTTAATTTAGGAACGCCTACAACATTATAAATTACTACAAATTAGCATGAATGTTAGATATTAATTTTTTTCACCGCATTTGAAAGTTAAATATTTCATAAAAAATTTAATACTTATTAATACTTTTAATTTTTAGGGGTTTCGACGAGAAATATTAATACACATGCCACATAATTGCTGCCATTATGAACTTTCAACACTGTTATGTATAGTGTGTTCAGAAAAACCTTCGACACACTGTATTGACTTATTGACATAGTGGCAAAATTTTTGTATTTTAGGTGTAGTGTAATAATGGTACCTACACCTTTGATGTAGTTAGTGTTGCCAATGGCTGCTACCTGCAACTTTTATTTTCACTTTACACAACAGTTTTCAAGTTGAGCTGGTGCGATTATAGGAAAAGTTCTAAAAGAAAAGTAAACAAAAGTTCTAGGTTGATCACCCAATTTCTAAAATCTGAGAAAACTAAGGAAACTTGTAAAGAATTTTGCAAACTTTGAAATAGTAAAGGCAACCTGAGATGGCTATTGATGTACTACCGGTTAGATTTTTAGATAACCTTCTTGCCCAATCGAATTAGCTCCAAAAAGGGGCAAACGTTGCAAATATTTTTGACAGCAATTTTCCTTCGGAATTGTTTAGAGGGGGTCACTGGCAGTCTAAATTTAGATTGCCGGGGTGCCAGACCCGTTGCGTCATCCGCCATCTTGAATTTAAGGGTGAACTTTATTAAAGGTTTATTAAATAACTCGTTTATTTTTAATTTTACACGAAAAATAGTCGTTACAAAAGTTGTTTGAAATTAAATTTCCTACAATTTTGGTTCCTATCATTTTGTTCCTAGGATCGATATTTTTTGATTTATACCCGAGAAAACAGGGGGTGAAATCTTATCATTGTCTTTTTACGTTTATTGTCAATTTCACGCGAAAAATTGTCATTAACAAAGTTGTTTATAATAAAGTTTCCTACAATTTTGGTTCTTATCAATTTTGCCGTAGGATCGACATTTTTCGATTTATACCTGAGAACAGGTGGGGGTAAAATCTTACCATTGTAATGTCACGTTTATGGTCAATTTTACGAAAAAAATTGTTAAAACAAAAATTGTTTGAAATTAAATTTCCTACAATTTTGGTTCCTATAATTTTCTTCCTAGGATCGATATTTTTCGATTTATGCCTGAGAAGAGGTTTTTTGTCTTCATGTTGATTGCCGTTAAGAATTTAATATGTTGAAAATGTAATTTGGCTACAATTATGATGCCGATTTGTTTGTAAGGTTCATATTTTTGGGACGCACGTTGACGGTAAAGGAAAAGAGGGGTGTAAAATTTGATGTCAAATAACTTTAGTCATAACAATTTTTCTCGTAAAATTGACAATAAACGTGACAATACAAATGGTAAGATTTTACCCCCACCTCTTCTCAGGTATAAATCGAAAAATATCGATCCTATGGCAAAATTGACAAGGACCAAAATTGTGGGAAATCTTATTTTAAACAACTTTGTTAATCACAATTTTTCGCGTGGAATTGACAATAAACGTGAAAAGACAATGGTAAGATTTCACCCCCTCTTTTCTTGGGTATACATCGAAAAATATCGATCCTAGGAATAAAATGGTAGGAATCAAAATTCTAGGAAATTTAATTTCAAACAACTTTTGTAATATATATTTTCCGTGTAGAATTGAAAATAAACGAGTTATTTAATAAACAAAAATTCACCCTTAAATTCAAGATGGCGGATGACGCAACAGGTCTGGTACCCCGGCAATCTAAATTTAGACTGCCAGTGATCTCCCCCAAACAATTTCGAAGGACAAATTCTGTCAAAAATTTTTGCAATATGAAATCTTAATTTGCTATTCGGGCTATTCGTATAGACGATGTTAGAAACTTTGAAAACAGTTTGGCACTAGCGTCTATTACTCTTAAACAGGAAGAAAGTTGGAGTATTCTTACATTTTAGTAAGTGTTCAAGTCTTGTAGGCAGTCTTTGGCAAATTTGTGAACCTGGAGAGTTTGAGGGAATTGCAATACCTTTGAGAAAAATATGGAACATCCAAAGATACTCGAGATAATTTCAAACAAATCTGTAAAGTTTTAGGGGACATTATAGAATCTAATTTTTGAACTGTCCACAGCATAATTATTAATTTAATAATCTGATGTATTATCTGTAGGGAATCCACAAAAGTCGCCCTTACAGTTACTCTTAATCTCTTACGTTACGCCAATAGAAAAGAGTGTTGGGTCAAGTGCTAGAATTTAGAGAATAGGAATAATAATGTTGTGGTTTTTACTAAACAGTCCATTAAAAATGCCTTTCTCTGTTGTATTCAGTTTGTACCTTTTTTCTACAACTTGGACTCTTTTTTTACTTTCTCATATGAGGTACTCATATATGAGAGAGTATTGTAATCGGGTCGATGTTTCGAAATTGAGTTATTAGCATTTCTGAACGTTTTGAGATCCCCTGAGTCCAAAAAAACATGTTTTTGGAAAACCGTCTGTATTTATGTGTGTATGTAAGTGTGTCTGTGGTAGGATTTTCTCAATACCCAAAAACCACAAACGGTCAAAACTCTGTATTTAGACTTCGTACCATGCCGGGACGTGAAAATAAGCTTTTCATTAAAATCGGCCAGGATAAAAGGGTAGTTTACTCTTGTCATTTTTTGGTTTTTTGAATTTATCTCGAAATTAGTTACAAGAATTTTTTTGAAACTTTGAATATTTATTGTACGATTCAATAGATGTAAAAAAGTTTTCTAACGTTTTCGGCCAAATCTTCTGTGAAGGATACTTTATACTTGTCGATTTTCGATTTTTTCAATTTTTTTTCGAAATCCACTACACGATTTTGTTTTAAACGCTGAATATTTATTCTACTATTGAATACGTATAAAAAAGTTTTCTAACGTTTTTGGCTAAATCTTCTGTGAAGGATACTTTATACTTGTCGATTTTTGGTTTTTTGTATTATTCTCGGATTTCGTTCCAAAAATTCTTTTTAAACTTTGAAAATTTATTGTGCAATTAAATATGTATAAAAAGGTTTGTAACGTTTCCGACTAAATCTTCTGTGAAGAGCACTTTATACTTGTGGTTTTTCGGTTTTTGAATTTTTCTCAAAATTTGCTACAAGAATTTATTTTAAATTTAGAATATATATTCTACCATTGAATTAGTATAAAATAAACTTTGCTATCGTTTTTTGCAAAAACCTCCTGTGAAAGGCACTGTATATCATTCCTCAGTTTTTTGAATTTTTCCCGAAATTTGCTCCAAGAATTTGTAATCGACCGGTCCTTTGGGAAAAAGATAAATCAATCAAATCTATGAATCAATCAGATCAATAAGATATCAATTTGACTTTTTAATTTAATTGAGACTAAGGACCGGTATTACTTTGGGCGGGGCAGACTCAATTATTTAGGATAGACTCTGACGATGATGGTTCCAGAAAGATCGTGGGCGCAGGGCTTCTCAAATGCCTGCCTTAGTCGTTTCAAAAATAAAACACGGAAGTAAAATCAATACATCTATTGAAAAAAAAAAGAAAATGTCAACACAACACAAAATGACCAATCGTGCGAACTCAAAAGAAATCCCCACAATTAATATAATAAAATAACTTGGAACTCAGATCTCCCAGAATAAAATACAAAATGTATTAATAAAATTATCTCCCAACAATAGAATGTAAAATAAAACAAAACAGTTATCCCACCAAGATAAATTATAAGACAAGATAGCAAAATTACTCCCTTTTTTATGTTGTACGGCAAGACAACAAAATTATTCCCTTTGATAGGGTATAAGACAAGACCATAAAATTATCCCCTTAAACACATTGTAAGACCAAAACAATACAATTATCCCCTTAAATAAATTGTATGACAAAACAATACAACTATCCCCCTTAAGGTGACGATCAGGAAACTAAAACCCACAAAAGAAAACCTACTCAATACTTATCAGACAAATAATTGGAACAGTTTACCTTTATATATCTTAATGCCCCCGTATATGGAAACTTTACGCAGTACGGTTCCCGGACGTGACGTTTTTACGCGTTTATTAAGCGGCGTATCGAGATTATAGCGACGGACGGCGCATCGACAACCCAATTTTAATCAAAGTAAAACATCAAGGGTGGTGCAGCCCTTATAAATCAGAACAGACTCACCAAATGGCCTCGGAGTGAACTCTGCTTACTGCCTGGACCTTAGGCGGGGAAACCCTCAACTTCAGCGCTCAGCAGAGGGTGGCTCGAGGACTCGTTTCGCTCGCACGGAACTCGGAACGGGTGAATTTACTCACTTTAGTGATTCTACCCTAGAAGGTTCTGGCTTAGGGCGTTTCCAGCAAAACTCTTAGCAAACCCTTATTCAAGACTCTACTTCAAAACCCTCGTCAAAACTCTATTCGACTCTAATCAAAATTCAACTTCAAAATTCTAATTTCCCCTTGACTCAATCTATAGGAAACTCAAAATTCAAGTACTATTCTCCCTTGAAACTGAACTCAAACTCAACTTATCTCCCTTAGATTCAATTATCTCAAATTACGATTCCCTCGTAAATACTTCAAACTTTACTTCAAACTTTACTTCGCCCCGCGAAAATAAAGCAAACTCTACTTCAAAACTCTAAGTTTCACTATGCAGAACCTTCTCAAAAATTGAACACCAAAATAGAACACTCACGACTCGGACTTCGTCGTTCGGGAACCCGGTTCCCCAAACAACTGACTTCCCTCTCGATTCTCTCGCTCCTCGAGAGCTCCCCGTGATTTTCCGCGACTCGAAGTTTGTTTGCAAAATTATTATTCCAATCCTCTGATTGGTCGTAATTCCCTTATTCAACCATATATTTGTCCCTTGAACCTCATAAGTCCCGCCTTTTTCTGATTAAATAATCATTGATTCCCGATTCCTTCGCGTTCCCACGACTTAGTCCGTACACGCCTCTTTTACTGAATCGGCAAGAGTTCCTTCACCGATTTCCACGCATACGGCGACAAAGTAGTTCGAACATCGTAAGCACTCTTTTCGAGGTGCGTTACTTTTTAATTACAAAGTCACGTCCGGTGTTAAGTTTCTTCTAAGCAACGCCGAGAAAATACTTGTTTATAGTTAATCTTCTAACGTCTCCTATTTTTCCGTACTTCGCTACATAATTTCCGTATACTGGGTCTTTTTTATAAATGTTACAATATAACCAAACCAATCATTAAAATTAAAATTAGAGTCCTACAATCTCCTACAGGGTGTTAAAGGATTAATTAAATCTACCAAAATAACCAAGCAAATCCCTTAACCACCTACAGGGTGTTATTTCTAAAGTTTACAAATAGAATAAAACCAAGAAAAAAAAAATAAAAATGCCTAGAACAACCCCAGGTTGTTACAACACTCCCCCCTTTGTAAAAATTAAGCCTTGATAGGCTTAACTTTTTCAACACCTAACCTAACACTTCAACCGTGACAAGTTACCGCGACGAGTCTATATACCGCACTTCACTTCTACAGGCCATAGGGTACTTGTATCGTGGTCACAAGTACTGTTTGGTTCGACAATCAGAGGTAAGTGTGGTTTTGCTGAGAGCTTATCGGAACCGTCCGTCACAACCCCGCACAATTCCCGGCAATTTTATAGTGTCTCGTCTTCCTCTTTGTACGTCGTCAATGGACGTATTTGGTGCGTCCAGTGGGTGGGTGACCCTTCCTTTTCGGCGACGTCCTTGGCGGAGGCTGATCTCCTGGGATGTCTTAACTGCGGTATCGCTGTCAATGCCGGTAGACTTGTTGAAGTGGCTCTATCCCTTCTTAGGTGCTCGTGACCTCCCTGGCCCTCTTCTCCTTCTTCGGTTCCCTCTGGACTTCCTGTGTCACGTCTTGGGGTCTCCTCGGTGTGTCGGTACTGCTGTATGAGACACATCGTTAGCGTGTTCCATAGAGATGCTAGTAGGTGCACCCCTAAGCCGGCGGTCCTATATAGCTGCAATCCGTTGATCACTACGCCGATAACGTATTTAATGATTCGGAAGATCACGTAGAATCCAATCAGTCCGCTTGTGATTACCCCAAAGTCATAAAACCATCCCCACATATGGCGCAGGGTGGTGTGGGCTAAGCTTTTGATCTCATCGGCGTCGAACAACTTCAGTGGTGACAACCCTTGGTTGTGTGTCTCCATCCCAACGATTTTTCTCGTGATGATGGTGTCTACGGCTTTCCTCTCAGTCCCGAACATCATAATCCGTTGTACTCTCTCGATCTCTTCGGAAGTGTACAGCCCTTGAGTCCCTATCGGTACGATTGGGGTGAAGTTCAGGCTTGGCGTTCTCTCGACCTCTAACTCTTTGGGTGGATTCTTGGTGGAGGGGTGCGGAGTCATCCCTATCCACTCGTCGTTCAGGAAGTATAATGGCGGCGTCAGCCCGTTGCAGTCCACTTCTTCGGCGAAACTTTGGATAACTCTGGTGATGGGCGACATGAACTTCGATTGGTTATTGACCTGGATGGGTAGCTCGTTATAGCATCTGTCTGTCCTCCGGATACTCACAGGAACGGGAATACATTTCAAAATGTATAGGACTTCCCCTAATACTCTGCCTACGAATCCCTCTTGAGACTGAACAAGATGTCCCACGGCGTTGGGTAGAATCGGCGCCATCAGTAGTCGGTTTTTCAAAACCTCCCTCTGCACCAAACATCTTCGATGCACTGTGTCGACGTACAGCTTTTCTAAGTCTCTCTTGAAGCCCTGCTCCACGTAGAGGAACTTGCTGTTGACAAAGTCTATCAAGTGGACATCTTGGGTCGGCAGGGTCCCAGTTACCAAGGGGCGGCCTCCCCTCAGGACAGCTATCCTTGGGTGCTCCGTTAGCCAAACGTCGAACTCGCAGATCCTTCCAGTCTTGACGTATGTTAACGCAAAAACTCGGGAGTTTTCTTCTACCACCAAGTATTGCTCCTTCGTATGGACGTTCGTGACTTCTTCGGCTTCCCCCTCGTATAGGACGCTTATGTGATCAGCGCAGCTGCTCGGTCTGTCTGCTTCCCAAACTGCTTCTCCAAGCTCAGCATCGAAACAGTAACCTTCCAAAAATGGACATGTGGTCCTCCCGGTCAGACTGATCTCGTTCTCGTCTAATTTCACTGGTGCCCAATAGTCCCTCAGCGTTATCGATACAGATGCGATGATAACGACGTTGTTCCACGTCTGCCCGTTCTCCTGGTACATTGTCCCTACACAGGAGCCGTCACTATTTAATTGTCCCAGTAGTGTCACCGACGCGGTAGTCGTGGCATTCTCCGTAATGCCTCCTATCGTGTTCGCGTAAAGTTTTACAGTCTTATCCCGATGGATCAGTTTGCACTCTTCCGCCCCGACTCGATGCACGGTATTTCCTAGTCCTCCCGCGACATTCGAGCTGTGACTATGCATCCCGCAATAAGAGATTAACCGCACTATCTCGATCAAGCAAGACCACACCCTCTGTTGTCTCACCTCGTTACGTTGCACTATCGTCACTACTGTCTTTGAGGAGACGTACGCGGAGCCTGGCTCTGGACACCTGGCTATGTCCCTTAGTGATATCGTGGACATCACCACTGCGGGGTCCTCGCAGTCGTAAGCGATGATCCCTGCTGCACCTTGCCAGGAAAGTACCAACAATGTGGCACTTAGGAACGCGACGCCACTCCGTCCCATCCTTATACTAACAAAATTTACATTACTTTCTTGAATTATGACCACTGATCGTAACTATCACCCCGATAGAGAAGCATGTAGAATCAGCAACCACCCCTAATCTTGATAAGATTACTTCTGTAAATTACAGACAACGAAACTTTCTTTCGTTCGCTTTTTCGACATACCTCCCTAATCGGGCGCTCCTCAATCAATGGTTAGAATCCCAAACCAATTATCCACAAAACCAAAGAAAAGAAAGCAATAAAAATAAAATACAACAATAAAATAGAGAAGTCCCAATTATCCGTGTAACTAAATAACCGTCACCCTAGTATATAGTACACCTACTATTTTCTTAGCAACCCTTAAACATAACCCAAAGCAAAATTAGTAATTAAAAAAAAAAAATATATATATATAAGAACACATAAAGAAGTGACTTAATTAAAAAAATGTCCTTGATTATTGCTATAGTGCGCAAATAAACACTCTATCATAACTAGTTCAACGTTAGAACGTTGCCTCATCATCCCCTTAAAAGTATTACGGATAGCGTATATAGCATCCCCTATTTTGTGTTTTTGATTATTTTTCTATAGAAATAGAAACATGACCATTTTAGACCCATTTTCATCTTACCCTCGGTAGTCGTCTCATACGACAGGCTCTAATAGCCTCCGAGGTATAAGTATTTAACCACCCCTATTCTCAGTCTAGAATCCCGAATTAAGTGAAATAAAAAAAATTCGTTCCCAGCACGTAAGTAAAATCAAGAAAATAAGATATCTAGGCCTCATTTTTCTTTTCTTTTTCGTAAAGAAGCTTTCGGTAATGGGTCACTGCGACCTCTTTTTGCCGTCCCTTGCGGAGACTCATACCGTCACAGAACATGTTAAGGGAGTGAGAGCAGAAGCGCGAAGGCCCGCTTGGAATACGAACAAAATTCCCAGTTCGTAATAAATGCGAAAAAATGAAAATTCTTCTAGGCAGACCGCGAGTCTAGAAACGAGCAATTAACGGAGAGACAGTCAAGAAAAATAATTTTTTTCCTTTTCGGAAACTAACGATGATGATCTACGGAGGGGAAAAGAGTTGGCAATGAAGTATTCGTCAGATTTCCATAGTGACGAACACGTTTCGACCCTACAATCGAAAAAACGACAGCAATGGTTCCTCTGGGAAGTCAATCGAATCTTCTCAGAAACCTCTGATCGAATCTACAAGAGAGGACCTCCCGAAAGCAAAAGGTCAGAATGTAACGCTTAAGGAGTCCCCCGAAAAAAAATCCAGAACAGCCAAAACAGAATTACCCAAAGGTGATACTCGTGCCACACAGCAGTTATATCGTGGCAAAAAAAAACGGAGCTATTAATTGGCACGTAGATATAAAGAACACATCCCCCTCAAGGCAGCTCAAATAAACGAAGACGCGCGACCGCGTCAGAACTTGAAATAGGGATACACTGAATTCCCATCGGGTGTGTGTATAGGTATAGAGAAATATATGGATAGGTATGAGAACAAGCTTGTGGCTCCATTTTCGAAGTTGGAGCCTCTCCTTCGTGCTTGGGTTCGCCTGCACGCAGAAGACTGAAAGAAAAGTCGTCAGGCTGCCAGAAACCGCCTAGGCAGAACGGGTTGCTTGCAACGTGACAACGCCGATTCTAAGGTATAGAAGTATAAAATCAACAACGCTAAATCCAAATTACAAACATATAGACCAACAACGCTAACAAAAATAGAAAGTCAAGGGTAGGCAAGATAGCCTTTCCCCTCTCGAGGAGTTGTGTATAAACAGTTAAAAGCTTTTCGGGTCCCATCAAGAAGGAGATTAGAGGATCGGACAGCGGGAGCAGCAGTCCTACAAACGAGGACGCGACGCCCATCGTCTCAGATAGAAGCCCCGAAAAAGTGGAGGAGCTATTAGGGACCTCAGAAGATTTGTGGAATACCACAAGAAGCTTCCCCTTCCAAAGATGGAAGTGGGACCGATATGCTCTAGGGCAGTTTAACAGCGACCTGGCCGCCAACACGACGACCGTCATCCCCAACGCTAGAAAAAAGAATTCTAGAAAAGATGGTGGCCATAACTCTTGAACCCGACGGCGGAACAGCCTCAAAACAGGCCAACAAATGGTATAGATATAGTAATAGTGTTATGGAATGTAGTAAAAAAATAATAAACGGCCGAAATGGGCCGGTACGCTCTAGGGCGGAACGTGCCCCAAAAAAGAAAAAAACACCTTTGACCGTGTTGGGCCAAGAGAGAGAGCAAAAAAAAAGATTAAAAAAAAAAGGATGGTCGCCATAAACCTGGAACCGGACTGCGGGAGCCACCAGAGCGTGGAGTCCTTGAAGGTGAACAGCATCAAAACGACAACCGGCCACAGAATGAAATAAAATAAAATTATCGACATAGATAAAATTTACCAGCGTCGTCCAGCTAAAAGAGTATAGACAAGAAGGAAAAAATAGAGTTACTGGACGATACGCTGGGGTCCCCTTTTAGTCGCCTCTTACGACAGGCCCAGGGTAGCCGTTGGGGTATTCTTGTCTTTAACCTCTACCCGCCCCAACACGGGGACCCTACTAGAATCGGAAACTAGGGCTGATATCTATCTGGGGGTTTTCGAACCCGTTGTGGCCTTCTGAATCTCTCACTCTCTGAACAAGATAGGGACCTGCGCCGTGGCTCATCATCGGCACGCGGTCTGACTAACAAATCTCGACTTATCTCCACCTCGTTTGGAAGAATCACCTTGGCCCTGACGGCCGCCTCGTCTTCTGTGTCTGAACCACCTACGTCGTCGACCAAGTTCTCTCTGTCTGATTCATCGCTGTACTCCGAACCTAACTCGATTGGCCTAGGCTGCATTCTACCCGGCTCCTCGCGACCTCGGTACTCCTTCAACCTGTTGGCGTGAACCACCTGTTCCTGTCGACCACCCAGTAACCTCACTCTATAGGTAACTGGTCCCATAACTGCGACAACTCTATAAGGTCCTACCCAAGACTTTGCTAATTTCCTGGACAATCCCACCTTTTGTGTCATATCTTTTAAATACACTAAGTCTCCTATTTGATAACACCGGTCTTTAGTCTTACGATTAAATCGCTCTACTCGATACCCTTTAGCCCTTTCCGTATTATCAAAACACTGTTGATACACTCTTTGGAGCCGTGCCATCAGTTCCGATGCGTAATTGTCATCTAAATCGTACCTAATGCGCGTCTGTTTCAGGAATCTATCTGTTGGTAGAACTTGGTCTCTACCATGGAGCAAGAAATAAGGGCTAAAGCCCGTGGACGAATGTATGCTACCCCGATACGCCATGAGAACGTAGGGGATCCACCGATCCCAATCCCTCTGATCGTCCGCTATGTAATGTGCCAACATATCTTTAATAACCCGATGCGTTCTTTCTATTTGACCGTTCGTACTGGGCGCGTAACTCGCGGTTTGAATTTTCTTAATGTCGAGTAAGGCGCAAACATCCCTAAATACCTGTGACATAAAATTAGTTCCCCTATCTGTCAATAATTTCGCTGGCGTCCCGTGTCTAGTGATAATGGTCTCGACAAAAGCTCTGGCGATCGTACTAGCTTTCTGATCCGGCAAAGGTATCGCTTCTACGTATTTCGTAAAATAGTCCTGAAATGTGAGCAAGTATCTATTACCATTCAATGAAGTTACTAATGGTCCTACTATATCCATCGATACCAACTCCCAGGGCTCTGCACAAGCCGTGAAATGTTGCAAAGGTACCTTCTTATAATGAGGGGACGTTTTCCGCCTATTACAAGTTTCGCAACTAGCCACGTAATTTTCAACATCCTTCTTCATCCCTGGCCAAAAGAAACGCGCTTTCAAATATCCCAGAGTTTTCTGACAGCCCGGATGAGCCACCATTGGCGAATCATGAAAATCCCTCAAAACTTTACGTGTAAAACTCTTAGGCACCACTAACACATCAGTCATTCTCTCATGGTCCGTTTTGTACAATACACGGTCATTATTAATATAATACGTCGCCCCTTCTGGTTCTGCGCCCGATTCTGAATCCTGATTATTTAACTGATTAATTATCTCCGCGCAAAATCTATCGGTTTTCTGTGCTTCGCGTAAGGCGTCCAAATCCCATTCAGGCTCTACCGGTTCTTCCCCTATAAAAAGGATCTCTCCTCCCTTATCAGTATCTAACCTTCCCTGTTTCGATTTTTCTCCCTCTGAAATAATAACAGTCGTCCCTGCACCAAAAAATATAAAGGCTAGCATATGGCTCACCTTTGAAAACTCAAAATTTTCCTTAGTGATGAAATCGGTTGTAATGGATAAGGACTTCTCGCAAGTTTTGTCACACTCCTCCCTTACTCTTTTAAAAACTTCCCATAAAATGGCGTACTCCGCGTTCTCGGTTCGCGATCCCTTTAATATTCCCACAATATCGACATTATTCCCTTCTCGAATAGCTACTATGTCTCCTACTTGACTCCCTTTTAAACCTATTTCGCGCCCTTCTTCTTTTGACATTGCCCTAAACTTAGCATTCCCATCCAATGGGATGGTCTCGCCTTCTCCTATGATGACGTTTCCGGCCCTTGGAGGTCCCTGTTTCTCACAAAAATCTAAAAACCCTATATAGTCAACTCTCACATAATTATCCTCTGGATCGTGCATTCTACTAAGCGCGTCCGCGTTTCCATGCTGACGACCCGGTCTATGTACTACCTCAAAGTCATATTCCGATAAGGAAAGAGCCCAGCGCGTAAGACGGGAATTTGGATCTTTTAAGGTTAATAACCATTTTAGAGGTCTATGGTCGGTAACTATCGTGAAATGTCGTCCGTACAAATAACAGCGAAAACTTTTCACCCCAAAAACTACCCCTAACAATTCCCTTTCCGTTGTCGAATAATTTAATTCCGCTTTATTCATTGCTCTACTAGCATACGCGATCGGCCTCTCTTGTCCGTTCCTACGTTGACTTAATATCGCGCCTACCCCTGTACCTGAAGCGTCTGTTGATAAAGTGAAGGGTTGATCAAAATCCGGAAATATTAAGAGTGACTCATGTGTTAAGGCTTTCTTAAGGGATTCAATAGATCGCAATACTTCTTCGGTGATTTTGAAAGGCACGTCCTTACGTGTTAACTTCGTTAAAGGTGCCGTTAGTTCTGTAATGTTTGGAATAAATCTTCTGTACCAATTTACTAACCCTAAAAATGACCTTACCCCTCGTACTGTTTTAGGTATCGGGAAATCTCTAATCGCCTGAACTTTGTCTGGGTCGGGTAAAATCCCGTCCTGTGAAATAATGTGTCCTAAATACTTGACTCTAGTCAACAACAAATTGCACTTTTTAGGTTTTAATTTAATATTAGCCTGTCTCAGTCGATTAAAAACCTCCCTTAATTTGGAAATATGATCGCTATACCCTTCTGAATTGTAAACTATAATATCATCCAAATAAACCATACATAGCTCCCCAGTTAACCCCGATAAAGTGGTGTTCATGAATCTTTGAAACGTCGCGGGGGCGTTAACTAAACCGAACGGCATCTTTAAGTACTCATAATGTCCCTGAAATGTACTGAACCCTGTTAGAGGTATGGAGGAATCTTCCATATCGATTTGATGATAAGCCTCAGCCACGTCTATTACTGAAAACAATGCTTTAGACCCTGATTTGTAACTTTGCAACAGATCTGAAATATTCGGTAATGGGTAATATTCCTTTTTAGTGACACTGTTTAGACCCCTATAGTCTATACACATTCGAACCTTTTCCTCCCCCGTAGGAGAGACCTTTGTAACTAGCACGACCGGAGCAGACCAAGGGCTCGCTGATGGCCTAATAACCCCTGCGTCTTTGAGTCTACTGATTTCCTTTTCTAATACTTCCCTTTGCTTGTAAGGAATCCTGTAGGGTGCCTTACAGATAGGTTGCGCCCCTGGCTCCAACACTAAACTATGCTTTACTCGACTCGCACTCGATATAGGTTCTCCCTCTTCTATGAACAGATCAGCATACTCTCTTAGCAATGTAATAATCTCGCCTAGCTCATTATGCGCCAAGTGAGATAGATCAAAACCCTCGTATATCCACTCATCTGTGCTTGCATCAACCGTACATACTTGGGGAACAGCTCCCTGCTGGTTTGGGCCCCTTAAGTTTTCATTCCCCAAATTTTCAATCATCCTTTCATTCCGTAAGCGTCCATTACTTGCCTTTTCATTCCTTAAACCTTCAGACCTTGCACGGGCATCCCTCAATATTTCACCCCTTAAAATTTCATCCCTAAAAATTTCATCCCCTAAACTTTCATCCCTTAAAATTTCATCCCTTAAAATTTCATCCCTTAAAATTTCACCCCCTAAACTTTCATCCCTTAACCATTCAACCCTTAAACTCTCATCCCTTAAACCATCAATCCTTAAACTCTCATCCCTTAAGTTCGCACCCCTTGACTTTGCATCCCTTCGTCGTGCGTCCCTTACTGTCATACTCCCCTGTCTTTCATCCCTCGGACGTACAACCCTCCGGTTGTCGCTCCCTACAGTTTCGAAGTCTGGAGTTCCAAACCTTAATCTTTCATTTCCTGAACTTCCATTCCTTAAGTTTTCTCCCCTTTCGTTCTTTAGTTTTGGATTCTCATCCCTTACACACTCGGTCCCGCTGAAGGCTTTCCCTAGGAAATGTCCCTTCGTCAATCGTACTTCCCCTTGAGAGAAATTCACTACCCTAATCGGTACATACACCCCATTCTCGGCCATACTCCTCGCTACACTAACCCCATTCATCTCTCTACCCCCAGATTCACACACAACCCAATCACCACTTATTCTCTGTTTGAGCCTCCCTGTACAAATCATTTCCGTTCGTGGAGGAATTGTCAAAAATTCAGTTGTTACGACGTCGGTTTCACAATTATTCACCCTTTCATCCATCTCTTTCTCTCCCTTTAATTTCTCTGCGTCCCCGGACGTAACTTCCCTATCCTGTAATGCCTTAGTACTTTTGACTTCGGTGTCAATTTTCTCGCGACTATCTATTTCATCAACATCTTTAGAAAATTTTGTAAAATCCCTGTCTGATTTCCCCTTATCTTTCCCTGACTTAGTGTTTTTGAAAAATTCCCCTACCGTATTTAGCCAGTCCTGCCAGATTCCATTATCACTCAACACAGGTTCCCTAAATTCGGGGTTAGTTAAAGGCATTCTATGTCCATATATCTCTAAGTAGGGTGCGCCCTTATAACAAATTACAGCCTCATGGCGCGCAAGAAAATCTCGCCCTAAAACTACCTCAACGTTATTTAAAATTTGATCTTCGCAAATGACCATATCGGCCCCGATAGAAAACGTCGCATCTACCGGTTGGACGGTTATTGTTGCTAAGCCGAAAGTGCCTAATTGGTGTCCCGTCACGCCCTTAAGTGACAACGGGAATACTTCCCTGATTAATCCCCTGATTTGTGACGCGACCCGATTTTTGATTAATGAGACTACTGCCCCTGTATCTACAAGACATCTCTGAGGATTCCCGTTAATATTAAGTAAAACTAAGTGAGGCGTTTCAAATCGGTCGTCCTCTACACTCGTGATTATTTGATTCATAACCAGACGAGAGGAATTTTCTGAATTTTCGTCCCCATCTCCTTTAATTAATGACTCTATGGACGCAATTTTTGTTTGCAATTCTTTAACAATACTATAAATTTTGTCTCCTTGTTCGATTTCCATCCCTTCTACTCGGAGACTGCTAGAAGGCGAAATTAGTTTAAATTTTGCGACGGTTGCGAATTTCTCGAACTTTCTCCCGCGCGAGCCCTTTGACCGGGATGTCGGGTGGCAACATTTCTACCCGCGCCGAACCCCCTATGATTAGGAGTATACCTAGCTTGCCAATGCACCCCTTGTCGTAAATTATTTCCCTGATATTCTCGCGATTCCTGATTTCCCGGCGTTCTCGAATTTCCGAAATTCCCGCGCGATCCCTGATCCGCGGACGAATTATTATTTCGTCCCATGGCGCCCCCATTTGGACTATCTTCTGACCGCGATGTGTAAACGTAATCGAGTGATTGCCTAGCATTGGAAAATCCCCTGCCCCTGTTAAATCCACGATATGAGGGGTTGGGTCGCTCCCCAGAATTTCCCCGATTTTCGAAATTTCCCTGGCTCTCAAAATTTCCGCGATTTTCAAAATTTCCCCGGTTTCCTAAATTTCCGCGATTTTCAAAATTTCCCCTCGAGTTCGAATTTATCTGCCGCCTAACCATTGTTCCGTTATTTGGACAGTCCCGAGCCCAGTGGCCGTATTCTAGACAATAAAAACACCGATCAGTGCGTTTGGGATTCGCCTCTCCCCTACATTCTCTGGCAAAATGGCCGGACTTCCCGCAGTTACGACATGTATTTCCCTGTTCAACAGTAGCAACCCTATTTGACGGCCCCCTTCCTGAAAGCATTCGATTGGTCGTCTCCTGTACCCGGACTATTTCCTCGGCCTTATCAAGGGTTAAGTTTTTTTCTCGCATTAATAAAACTCCTACGTCCCTGAACAAGTCTTTTCTCAACCCTACCTTAATTAATTAATTAATTGGTTCACTAATAATGCCTGATTTTTCCGTCTAATTCCCGCTTTCTCGTCATCTTCCGCTTCTAAGAGATCTTCATGTAAAACTCTGGACCCCAAAGTTCTTAATCTAGTACAAAATGACGAAACTTCTTC
Organism: Cryptocephalus moraei; assembly: GCA_946251905.1. NCBI lineage: Eukaryota > Metazoa > Arthropoda > Insecta > Coleoptera > Chrysomelidae > Cryptocephalus > Cryptocephalus moraei. The sequence continues at coordinate 13,268,344 of OX276465.1, read as the reverse complement.
GTCTTGCCGCTGATAGCATTTACTCAAATTTAATTGATTTTCCCCGGGATACCTAACTGGGGCGAATTTGTCTAACAATTTACCTTTAAACGCTTCATAACCCAACGAATCTAAGCTCGAATCGGATCTCACAAAATTATGAGCTTCCCCGGTACATTTAAATTTTAATAATTTTAAGGTTTCTTCCTCGGTCCAATTATCAAGTTTCGCGCGCTGTTCTAACTTATCAAGGTAACGCGCCGCGTCTCTTCCCGTGAACGGATCAAGGGTGGTGGCAATCATCCCCAGAGAGTGTACCATCGGCATGCGCAAATTTCCCTCTGCCGCTTGCATTTTTTCCTCTACCTTTACCTTAATTCCCTCTAACAAAGTACTTAGCTCGTCTTGCAAACCCTCTGGCATAACCTTCCGGCGGGACAAGAAGAGCTTATGTTCCTAAGCAACCACCAACGGTTTCTTACCAAATTTCATAAAACCAAAATTTCTAACTTTCGTGGGGAATAAAAAAAAAACCAAATAAAAGCAATATAAAAGAAAGGGAAAAATCAGCACCAAAATAATACAAGGCGTCAATACAAAAGAAAACGGTTCAACCCTCAGTCTTCGTGCGTATAATCTCGATACTTTCAACTGCGCTACGTCTCCGATTTTTCTATTCTCCGACCCCAAGTAATAAAAAAAAAATTAAAACAAATCCCTAATTTGGGCAACTCAAGTAATAGTCCCAGTGGCACACTCGCCGCTTTTCTACCGGGCGTTCCAAAATTTCAGTGTTTGAACGATTTTTCGAACTTTTAAAATTAAATCAAATTTTTCTTGACATATTTGTTGTACAAAAAAATTCACGATTCCAACTACTCAAAATTACTCTACAATATCAAAAAAATTCCCCTCTAATTCAGCCAATTAATTTAATTAATTTAACAATTTTCCCTCAAGAAGGTTCTCCCGTAGGGTGAGTTTCTCTTTTTATATCGGGCGTCGGAGGTCGCTCTGACACGGCCTCGTATTCGAAAACAGTTTCCTGATCTTCCCTTCCCAGGGGGGTGGCAGGGCCAAGATTAAAGGGTGTGATGGGCCTTTCCGGCGTGCGGATAGGGCTCAGATTACCTAACCTCGCTTTTTCGAGTCTCAATTTTAGCGCACGCTGCTTTCGCCCTTTACGATTTCGTGGCATACAAGAAAACCAAGATGAAACAAGACTAACTTCAACGAAAAATGGTTTACTTCCCCAAATCAGCGACTTATCGAGTTTAGTCACTCCCCTTGCAGTTAACTGAGAGAAAAACGGATGGCTTGGAAAAGCAATCAATTCCAAATGAGGTCTCGGAATGCTTGGCCGCACCGTAGACCAGTCACCTGAGGAACCGATCACCCCAAAACGGCTGGTTTGAAATAGCGATTAATTCCCCTCAAATTACATGCATCGGGTGCTTGGCCGCACCAACAATCCCGTAATTTAAGACTATCGCCTACTTAACCAGTGTTTTGTAAGGGAGGGAACTCCCCTTCCGGAAATTATCAACCCCACAGGGTGCAATACAGAAACGGAAAATAAATTGAAAGATTAAGAGAAGTGTTACCACAATAAAAAAAATTAATGAAATTCTTGAGAAAAAGGAAACTGACCTCTAACGCAGGTCAACCCCCCACAGGGGTAAAATATAGAGGCAGAACGGGGCGAGAATAAAATGAAAATATAAAGATTCGAACACTTACACAAAAAGTCAAAATGATATATTTCTTCCAAAAGAAAACTACCCTTCTTTAATATTGATCAACCCCACAGGGTAAAATATGGACGCCGGCAGGAGAGATTAAAAAACTTAGAAAAATTCACCAATCACAAAAAAAATTCCCAGAAGAACTCAAAATTACTTATTTTTTTTCAGAGATGAAAAACTACCCCTATTTAATTTTGATCCACCCCACACCTGACACCAGTTATGTAATCGACCGGTCCTTTGGGAAAAAGATAAATCAATCAAATCTATGAATCAATCAGATCAATAAGATATCAATTTGACTTTTTAATTTAATTGAGACTAAGGACCGGTATTACTTTGGGCGGGGCAGACTCAATTATTTAGGATAGACTCTGACGATGATGGTTCCAGAAAGATCGTGGGCGCAGGGCTTCTCAAATGCCTGCCTTAGTCGTTTCAAAAATAAAACACGGAAGTAAAATCAATACATCTATTGAAAAAAAAAAGAAAATGTCAACACAACACAAAATGACCAATCGTGCGAACTCAAAAGAAATCCCCACAATTAATATAATAAAATAACTTGGAACTCAGATCTCCCAGAATAAAATACAAAATGTATTAATAAAATTATCTCCCAACAATAGAATGTAAAATAAAACAAAACAGTTATCCCACCAAGATAAATTATAAGACAAGATAGCAAAATTACTCCCTTTTTTATGTTGTACGGCAAGACAACAAAATTATTCCCTTTGATAGGGTATAAGACAAGACCATAAAATTATCCCCTTAAACACATTGTAAGACCAAAACAATACAATTATCCCCTTAAATAAATTGTATGACAAAACAATACAACTATCCCCCTTAAGGTGACGATCAGGAAACTAAAACCCACAAAAGAAAACCTACTCAATACTTATCAGACAAATAATTGGAACAGTTTACCTTTATATATCTTAATGCCCCCGTATATGGAAACTTTACGCAGTACGGTTCCCGGACGTGACGTTTTTACGCGTTTATTAAGCGGCGTATCGAGATTATAGCGACGGACGGCGCATCGACAACCCAATTTTAATCAAAGTAAAACATCAAGGGTGGTGCAGCCCTTATAAATCAGAACAGACTCACCAAATGGCCTCGGAGTGAACTCTGCTTACTGCCTGGACCTTAGGCGGGGAAACCCTCAACTTCAGCGCTCAGCAGAGGGTGGCTCGAGGACTCGTTTCGCTCGCACGGAACTCGGAACGGGTGAATTTACTCACTTTAGTGATTCTACCCTAGAAGGTTCTGGCTTAGGGCGTTTCCAGCAAAACTCTTAGCAAACCCTTATTCAAGACTCTACTTCAAAACCCTCGTCAAAACTCTATTCGACTCTAATCAAAATTCAACTTCAAAATTCTAATTTCCCCTTGACTCAATCTATAGGAAACTCAAAATTCAAGTACTATTCTCCCTTGAAACTGAACTCAAACTCAACTTATCTCCCTTAGATTCAATTATCTCAAATTACGATTCCCTCGTAAATACTTCAAACTTTACTTCAAACTTTACTTCGCCCCGCGAAAATAAAGCAAACTCTACTTCAAAACTCTAAGTTTCACTATGCAGAACCTTCTCAAAAATTGAACACCAAAATAGAACACTCACGACTCGGACTTCGTCGTTCGGGAACCCGGTTCCCCAAACAACTGACTTCCCTCTCGATTCTCTCGCTCCTCGAGAGCTCCCCGTGATTTTCCGCGACTCGAAGTTTGTTTGCAAAATTATTATTCCAATCCTCTGATTGGTCGTAATTCCCTTATTCAACCATATATTTGTCCCTTGAACCTCATAAGTCCCGCCTTTTTCTGATTAAATAATCATTGATTCCCGATTCCTTCGCGTTCCCACGACTTAGTCCGTACACGCCTCTTTTACTGAATCGGCAAGAGTTCCTTCACCGATTTCCACGCATACGGCGACAAAGTAGTTCGAACATCGTAAGCACTCTTTTCGAGGTGCGTTACTTTTTAATTACAAAGTCACGTCCGGTGTTAAGTTTCTTCTAAGCAACGCCGAGAAAATACTTGTTTATAGTTAATCTTCTAACGTCTCCTATTTTTCCGTACTTCGCTACATAATTTCCGTATACTGGGTCTTTTTTATAAATGTTACAATATAACCAAACCAATCATTAAAATTAAAATTAGAGTCCTACAATCTCCTACAGGGTGTTAAAGGATTAATTAAATCTACCAAAATAACCAAGCAAATCCCTTAACCACCTACAGGGTGTTATTTCTAAAGTTTACAAATAGAATAAAACCAAGAAAAAAAAAATAAAAATGCCTAGAACAACCCCAGGTTGTTACAACTTTTTATAAAATTTTGGGTACCTATTCTACATTAGACATAATATATAAAAAAGTTTTGTAACGTTTTTGGCTAAATCTACTGTGAGGAGTACTTTATAATTACATGTCGTTTTTAGGTTTGTTGCTTAAATTAACCCCTATATATGAGAAAGTACTCTGATGAACATATCACGATTTTTAAATTTGTTTCTGTATTGAGTTCCATTTCTCTGATGGGTACAGCTCATATCAGTACTTAGTACAAGTTCACTTGGCAACCTAATTTAGTACGACTTTGCGCATGATGTAACTTGGTGACAGAAGTCACACTCAAGGAAAATGAATTGATTTAGAGTAAATTGTATTAATAACTACAATTGGTAATATTATTGTGGCAATAGATTATGAGTTATATTATTAAAACGAATAGTTATCTGCGAGAAATAGATGAATTTCTTATTTTTGTTTATAGTGAAAAAAATGGGGAAATGAGAAAAGAAAATTCCATTTTGTTAATGACATTTGGCGATGGATCCCTTTTTTTGCAGAAACTGTAGAGCGTTTCTTGTGGAACAAACGCACAAATTCATGTGCCGCACATACAGACCCTGACCTTATCGCACAAGCCATCCGGCGTTGTCAAACACCAACCTTTCGTTTTTTGAATCATTAAGTTGGGCCGAAAAATTTAATAATCATATTTTGAAATGCATTTTCCAGTCGGGTAACTGAGCTTTACACTTTAATAAAACTAAAGAAAGACTATAATTTAAGTTAGTCTTAGTCTTAATTTAGTTAGTTTTTAGCGAGTCACGAAAAGGTATTGTTGGTGATGGCGGCAACCAGAAATACACCATGGAACTCATGGAAGTATATTCCTGAAGATTGCTTGCAACGGCAACAATGCACCAATCCTTTTGCCAACGTTCCATGAACGTAGATGCTGTAATTCCCAGAAACAAACATATTTTTTGTAGTAAACACGTGTGACTTATTTCCAAAGACTTATTGGCGTGGAAACCTTGACAAAACATGAATATGTATTATTCTTATTGATTTGTATTTGTATCTTGCTTTAGTAATTTTTTAAAACATTCCTTTAGTCACGACTCTATTTTTACGCACGCCTATGGAATCCATATAAGTACCCACGAAACATCAAAATCGGACTCCTATTATTTCCAAACGTGGTATACTTTTGTTCCTCTCTTTTACATCTCTCATTTATCTTAATAATAAAGTAATTCTTGCTCTGAAGCGTAGGCAACACTTTATACACGTAGTAAAATAAAAATAGTAAAACTTGTACATTAATAGGCACACTAAGAACGCTTGTAGCATGTGGCCCATTAGCTCAGTTGGTTAGAGCGTCGTGCTAATAACGCGAAGGTCGTGGGTTCGATCCCCCCATGGGCCAATTCGTTTTGCAAGTTCCTTTTTTTGTACTATTCATCTACATAATTCATCTTCGTACTGCAAAATCGGGTTTAATCTCATTTTTTTACAAATTCAATTTACTGGGAAGTTAGATTGATTCATAAAGGTTTATAAGTTTTCGCCTCTCAGTTCAAGGTTGAATAATATTAAAACCTGTGAGCAAATTACTATTAAACACATGGTATATTTATAGAACGTACGAGAATTTCAAATTTAACTGCTCGTTGTTATGAGGTATAAACTAAGCCTTTTTACCTTAATTAATTTCCTTATAATTGTTTCTTATAGGAAAATGAACCGTAATGCAATTACAATTTATTGATATTGATACCGAGGTGCTCGTTAAATTAATAAAACAAAGACGATTACATGTTTATTAGATTCCAGATTAAGTATCCGCAAACAAATTAAATCGTAGAAGCGTAAATTTTGATTTTCTTTTATTTGTCTCGATCAATCGAAACAACTTTAACCGAGATTCATGTTATTCGTCTTAATCCGTGGGCAGATAGCAATTTTACATCTCATCAATACGAATTATGTTTGCCGCTTCGATTTCTGATTGAGCCTTAATTTAAATGGATCATCTGGTTTTGATGATTTTAATAATAATAATAATAAAAAAATTTGTCGGCAAGCTCTACAGGTCGCATTTTACGAAGAATCACAACGAAATTTGGTACAAAAATCAATCGGCTGAAAATCTCGGTCGAGTTCGTTAATGGACCAAATAGGTCTAGCAGTTTCAAAATGGCGGGTTGTTTTTTGAAAAAAAAAAAATCAAAACATTTTAATTTCGCGTCTGAGAGAAAAATGTTACTTAGGTTTTTTGTTGATCTTATAGAGGCGAACGACTTTTGTATGAAATATTTTTTCGAGAAATGTGTAGAAAAAAAGTTTTTTTTTCAGAAAAAAAAATCCAAAAATTTTTATTTCGCGTCTGAGAGAAAAATGTTAGTTAGATTTTTTGTTGCCCTTATAGAGGCGAGCGACTTTTGTATAAAACATATCTTTGAGAAATGTACATAAAGTAAGTTATATGCAAAAAGTTAGAAATTTTGACGTTTGGATTTTTTTCACACCTCGTATACATTTTTTTAACACATCGTGTCTGTTATACCCACAGACCATTAATATAACTAGACCCGGTGTTCCCATTAGAATCTGATCTTTGTTTACATGCCAACATAGCCGATAGGCGCGGTGTAAAGGGGGAAGAAAATATGGCCGCCTTTGACGAATTTTGACAGCGTACAAAGTAGCTATCCATAGGCGTATCAATAATAAGGGACAAAAAGGAAACAAAATTAAGAAAATAATTTATTTATTATTTAGATCAACGGGCAATGAAGCCCTTTACATGCTAGGTAATAAAGGTGTGAAATAAGTGACAAATGATAAATAGGACATAGATTATCAAAATAATCATGACAGTAATAATGCATACAACAAGTATAGTCCAAGACCCATCTGTCAAAAATTTGCTTTAGATTGGCATAAGAGGTAACCGCAATGTTTTTATATGAATACCTCGAGAATAACGTCTAGAATAAGGATTGACTTATCCCCCAAAGCGCATCGGTCGGGAACATTGTTAAAAATGCAACAATTTAAAAAGAAATTAAAAAACGCGTTTTTCCCGAATTGTTTTGCTTCTAACTTTTTAATTATTGAATTTAGAAGAAAGTTGAAGAGAGGAGAAAGTTGCAGAATCTATTGTTACATAAAATGGCAATGGTTATAAATTCAAAAATTTATTAGCGGTTTTGCCAAATAGTAATAAACAACAAAAAATCGGCCCAAAAAAGTGTTTTTTTAACTTATTATTTTAGGCACTTTAAAATGTAGTTAGGACTTCCATATCACATGTACAAAATCCTCAAGTTATAATAAAAGAATCGAGTAAATTTCGTTTCGATCGGATTATTAGAGTTTGCACAATAATTTTGCAATCCAGAAAAATCGGAAAATATTGAAAATTTTCAAAATTGTTTAAATTTTTTTCCACTATTCGATTTTAATAAAACTAGCGGTCATATATAAGAGGGAAGAAGCTGTCATGTACTTTTGTCAGAATTAAAAAATATTTATTAGAACGGATACAGTCATTGTTTAAAGTTGGTGTCGTTTTTTTTTGCTTATAAACAAATAGATTATCTCGGCGAATTTTTTGTTAAATGAAATTCTGAAAACATACCAGGAAAGTACTCGGAAAGACGCTTCTTTTTATTCATAATAAGTTGCTATTTTGCTCCTTAGCTTCTGAGATATAACTCCTCAAAGTTGTTTAGTGTTTAATAAAATGGTTAATAATGGTTAATAAAATTACTATTTTTTCTCATATCTTAAGAAATAATTGTTTCTCACAGTAACCAGTATAATATTTTTGTTGAAATTTAAATTCAAAAAATGTCTCGCTTCGGATTTTGACAAATTCATAAATTTGACATTTCTATTAAACACAGTTACAGGGTAGAAATTAATTACCTTGTAGTACTTTTAGGTTCAAAAACTTGATGCATCGGCAATGAAACAGCATCTCTCTTTAAATATCCAGCATTGTCGGTTGCACCTATTTTAGACACAAAATCATTTTTACTGAAATGTTTTGAGCAAATATAGGACGATTTTGTTATGTATCATTTTCGCTAAGTCCCAAAACAGAAATCCAAATATTTCTTTTAATCAGATCTATTGGAAACCTAAAATAATAACACTGATAGAACGCCACTGAGATGATACATAACCTCAAAAAATTTCATTAATAAATCTCCTTATTTACCTATGAAAAGACAATCCCGAGGCTCTCCCTGCATCGCTATAAACGTTGCATATCTTGCACCTATTAACCATTGTTAAATGTTTCCTATTTTTATCAAAATTACTCCCGGTTAGTTTTGGTTTGGTTAGGTTAGCGTGTGACAGACTATGACGCGATGTTGCCACGTTGCCTCTCATAACGAAAGTCTATATTATTTTAGATTTACGTACAACTGACCAACCGCAGGCGAAGTAGGCTGGATGTATAAGCAAATCGTAAGCGAGAATTCTTCATTTGCATTCATGCAACAGCGCAAAAAAACGTTTAGAATGTGCTAAGATCTTGTCAATACATTATTTTGTAAACAAACGGGTCTAGTTATATTAATGGTCTGTGGTTATACCACTCTATATCCTACTCATAAATCTAGCTTTCAGCCTGGCATGCCATGGGGTTTTTTTAATCCATTAAGTTTTGGCTGTTTAAGTTTTCGTATTACACTAGGGAATTTTGCGTGAGTTGGTAACACTGACTTCACTGACATTGACGTTTTGTATTTGAATTTGAAAATCTAGTAGCCCTAGGACAATTTCAATAACTACTTACTTAAGTGCGTGAAATGGAAGACAAAAATGTAGATTCATGAAATTTTAAAGGGTATGTTTGTTGAAATACTTGAAATTTAACCTTGACGTCTACGCACGTCTTCGTGACAGGCTGATGTACCAATTTAGCAATACTAAAAGTTACCAAAAGTAGTGTGATAATATGGATATTATTACACTACTTTCGACGTAATAATGAGATTATTAGTAACACGAAGTAGGTAGATAAATTTATATTTTACTCAAAAGGCGAACTGCTACGCTCCGAGGCGAAACTTATTGATTTCCCGAAATTCCAAATTCTTTCATCCTCATCAAAATCGTAAATTTCGTCGGAGAGGCGATTATGCCCGGAAAGTTCGCCATAGAAAATAATTTACTTGCCGAAGACTCATTGGTACACAAATTTCATCTCTTTTTGCACCGATAACAATTTCCCTCCACAGAGGACTTATCGATGTGCAAATGTTCTGTATTATCGAGGATCCGACTGATACCCTGCGAAAGTTTCGGAAGTGAATGGAAGCTCGTTTTGTCGGATTTTAAAAAAGTTTTCTGATGACGCGTTCAAAACACAAGGGAAATAAAATAAAAAAAAGCGGACAGGCGCTCCTGAATGGGGAAACGGAACAAGGTGTTCGGATAAGTGAATTCGAGGGAAGTGAAGTTGTAATATATTGTTTTTCGACTAAGTTTGCGGAGTTAAGAATGATAATAGCAAGTATTGCCCGAAAGATACTGCTTTTCGGATCAATGGGCGATTTAGGATTCACATAAGGGACGACATAGGGTGATTTTTATAGTTTTGTATATGCGAACTGCAGGCAATTAATAAGAAGGGTATTGCTGTGGAAATATATATAAACAGGATTTTGAACTCATTTAAAATTTGCAAATAACTCATTTTCAGATTAATACGTTCCATCATATCATTGTTCATAACGTGAAATCATTAAATCAGTGACGGAGATATGTAGGCTAGTCAAAATGTGTGTTTACTGCGAAAAATAGTTATAGCAGAATGCCCAAAAGCGATTACTCATTCGACGCGGAATGCAAAACTGAGAAATGTGTTTTGAGGATTTTTTCTGATAAGAAAAATTGCAATTGTTATTAACAAAAAACGAAAAATAAAAACGCTCTTTCGATTTTTTGATGACAACTCAAAAACCACAAGAGATAGAGGAATTCGCAAAAAAGATCCTTAAAGAGGAGGAAATTTCCTATAAAAAAGTCTCTACGCCCGGATTTCTATCTCTTATATTTATATTTTTAATTTGTTGCTGAAAGTAAGGCTCCACGCGTTACGGCATGCGCTCGCCGCCTCTGAAGCGAGTACGTCATAGAAAATAATTTTTTAAAGTACTAAATATTAGTTCAAAAATTTAAAACAAACTTCAGTGTATTCTATACACTTGAAGGAATAAAGTCCCGTTGAAAAAAAATTTTAAATGCATTTTTCAAAAAGCTGGCCTATTGTTAATGAACTAGTTATTTTCGTACTTCCGTCTTCATTGAAAGCAGGCTAAATGTTTAAATAAATTCTCCATAAATATTTTGCTTCTTGGAGTCCTTTCTATGAGTGTATTCAATAAGGTGACGTCATAAAATTATTTACAATTTCTTTATTTAGTTTACAACGAATTATTAAAATCAACGAAAAGCGCAAAATCCAGCAATTGTTGTTAAAATTTTTTTTCCTCTTATATATTATATGGCTGTTTTAATATTCAAACTAAGGATTAATTAATTGTGGAAAAAAATTTTTACAGCTATTTGTTTAAGATTTGTTTATAAATAAACGGCTTAGTATAATATTATTTATCATTAATTATCTATCCAATGAGATATCACAAGGTAGGTCATTTCATTAGGGAATTCTGAGGGGTGGCAATTAGGGGTGAAGGATTAGTGATACCCCTTTCAACGATACTTCAAAAGGTGTTCCACTTTCGGTGAAAACCGACGTGTTTCTGAAATTTCTTCTTACTGCCTTATTGTCGGAGATATTAATTATGGGTCCTGTTTAAAAAATTACTGTGTATGTATAGATACATAAATACGTCATTACATAATATGTTACAGACATTACTCAGACTATATAATAATAATTTACTATAAAATGATATCAATAAGAGTATATGTTAATATTGTTTAGTTTCATCTAAAATGGAAAAGAACATGATTTATATTTCCATAATCAAAAAAACTTTTCATCGTAATGAAATCCACCAAATAATTCTTACGAATTTTCAATAAATAATGGCGCCGTCGCCATTTCATTAAAATTAATGGCGATACTCTTGACGTTTTACAAAGAAAGAAAATTCGAAATTGGAAATTCGATGTTCTGTTTATGTTCAATTATGCATAGAGAAATGCTTGTATACAGAAGAACTTGTAAGAAATAAAATTGAACCTACACAATTTGTTATTGAGTAGAATGTTTCGATACCGTTAAATGTGAATCCTTCAGTTATAAAAGTATTTTCACACATCACTTCACGTTGATATACCAACTAAATTTGATTATATTGTCACGTTTATTCTAATTTATTTACACTGTCCTAATTATACACTACACACTCCTTAATTTATTTAAACTATTACTGAACTAATTAATTTATATAACACACTTAACTTTTTAATTTATTTTTACAATTCGCTTGTCCGTTTTTCACACTGTTTATTCACTCGTGGTTTCACGTCTAATCTCCTCTCTCCCACCGCAAGCCCCTCATTATATAGTCCTTCCATTATGTCTGGAGATCCTTCTTTTCCCTAATAATGTTTATCTAGAAACGCCCAGAAGGTAATAAATCATTCTTTCCTTAATAAGACGTTGCCGGAACGTTGGGGACGGTTTTTATTGCCCAATTAACGGAGCGCTTTGAAGTGGCCGCCGAGGTCCGATAAGAGCAAACACGTTGCACGCTGCTGTTTACATTTCGCGTTACAATATAAATTTATGAAAGAATTCTAAATATAAACATCCTTGATAGCAATAATACTGATACTACTACTAGTGATAATACTAATGTTTTGGTCTATTAAAATAAGTACATCTCTGGAAGATAACTCCCAAACTGTTTCTGCGGAAAATTTACAACTGTGTTACAACTTTCTCTGAGGATTTGTAAAAATTGTTTTGCTTATAAAATATCATCACGTGCTAGAAAATAATCTTATTCATAATTCGACATTATCTTCTCCAGAACTATCCAGATATTCCATCATCCCATTATCCTCCTCCTTCTTTCACTTGACGTTATTCTTAAAATTTCCTCATGCTCTGAGTTTTGTATCCGGCCCTACTAGTTAACATTCAGGTTACGTTCTGCACGTAAGAAGCGCATAGAAATCTTTAACAACTTTAAGGATTCGAATTTTACCGTCGAGAGTCTTCGCAACTTGTAGCGAGCATGTCTTATTTTTCGCTATGATGACGTTGGAGTTGAAGGAAGTTTACTGATCGAATGGAAACGTGAGTACTTTGTACTCTTAAACTTGTAATGTAATAACGAAAGTGGTGCAAGGGAATTATTAGTTTCGCGAATATGTAGAGGTAATGTGGTCATGAATTATTAATGCATTTAGGTATGCGTAAGTTGTCCCATGCTGAACTTAATTATACCTACACAGTTTATATGGAAGCCAATATGGAATACCTAAATTAAAAAGCTATTGTGTCATTGTTTTAGGTAATGCATTACTGATTTAACTATCATGAGTAAGATAAATAAAAATAAAAAAAAGAAAATGAATATATAACCTGGCACTATATTATGTTCATGAGATTTTACAATTCCCGCTTTGTTATTTTGATTTTATTCCAATCAAGCTGTTATGTTCCTAACTGAAGCGTAAAATTAGTAAGAACAGTAATCGATTTAATAAATAATACGTTTAATAATAAAGAAAGATTGGCAAAATGCGACTAAACTTTTAAAAAAGGTTGGTTTAAGTAAACTTACGTTGTTGACTTATGTTGACTCTACGATCAATATAAAAGAGAGCTAAGTAGGGTTGTAGGGATTTAATAGGGAATTTTGGGAACATACTCTTCAATTAGGGATTAATAACCATTAAATAGGGAACTAGAGCAACTAGTTATTAAAACATCTTAGGTGAAAATTTTCAATTGCAAATTAAGTAATCAAAATTAATTAGAACAAACTAAGTCAGTGAAATAATTTAGTGAACTTGCTGATAAAGTAATCAATTATTAAGTAATTAATAACTATTAATGAGGGTATTAAAACAACTGAGTCGCTTAGGTGGACGAAAGAACGCGGATCAAAGTGATAATTTCAAAATCTTACAACAATAATTAAGCGCGTAAGCAAAACATCAGTTCTCGTAATATGATAACAAACGCGCTCCGTAAGGTCAAACACACAGCTAGGTCAGGGACATTACACTCTAGGACACCTAAAGATAACAGAACTTAATTTGCCATTTAACCAATTTAATTTGAATATGTATAAAAGCTTGTGAAATTTTGGTAATAAACCAGTATACCCTAGTATGCTCAAAACGACAGTGTGTTGTGATCTTTCTTCAACCCAAAACCTAACAAACTTCAACCCGGAGAGTACGTCACGCCCTCTCTCCAAACTACTAGAACCTCAAACCCCGGATCTGCACGATACGCCCTCAGATCCAAACCCGGAGAAGTACGTCACGCCCTCTCTCCAAACTATAAGAACTTCAAGAACTTCAAGAGATCACGTCACGCCCTGATCTCCGACTACAAGAACTTGAAGAATTTCAAAGAGATCACGTCACGCCCTGATCTTTAATCTACAAGATTGTCTTCAGCCTTACAAACTGGAGACAAGATTCATCTCCGCAGCCACCACGAGTTACGAGAGAGATCTATACAGTCCATTCTCTATAGAGACCACTTCACACTTTCGTTCAAAAGATTTTTTGAAAATTGGAGAAGGTTTAAGAAAATTGAAGCCGTAGAACTTTACAATATTTACATCGGCAACGGAAAAATGGATGACTTGTCATTTCTGTAAAATTTCGAAAATTGCTTTTAAATATTTCTGAAGCGAGGCTCTTTGTTATGTTAACTTTGCAAGAGAGTACAAGTGAATATGGAAAATACAACAGGCAACGTAAAATTATTCGCAACTTGTAAATATGTAATATAAAGCATTCTGATAGTTTAAATTACTTCAGATAATAGAAAAATTATAAGGAAATTTAATTTGAGTTCCGAATGACTGTTTTTTACTTTCTCATATGAGGTACTCATATATGAGAGAGTATTGTAATCGGGTTGAATTTTCTAAATTGAGTTATTAGCATTTCTGAACGTTTTGAGGTCCCCTGGGTCCAAAAAACATGTTTTTGGAAAACCGTCTGTATGTATGTGTGTATACTTCTTCAAAAGACATAAGGCGTTTATAACTGTACCTCCTTAAGTGGTTTAGTGCACCCCCTGCCGCTTTTACCGCGGCTTCACCAACTGCTACACCTTTTAATAGAAATTTAGCCGACCTTAAAGGGACCGTACTCAAAAAATTGAAATAAACACCGAAGTAAGATTACTGGAATTAACCTTATACAATGTCAATTGTAATCCTTTCACAGAAATTTAAGATCTTGAAATGTTAAAGATGTTTAAGAACAACCCTTTCATAGGATTTAAGAAAAATCGCTACGTTATGGTTAAGCTTAAAATATCCTGAATACGTTCGGTTTTCAGACGCGTGTCATTTACGATAGGGAACCCTAAGTCACTTGATAAGGTACAGTCATAAACGTCTTATATCTTTTGAAGGAGTATATGTGTGTACCTATGTATGACTGTGGTAGGATTTTTTCGAAAAAAAACACAAACGGTCAAAACTTTGTATTTAGACTTTGTACTATACCAGGACACTAAAATAAGCTTTTCATTAAAATCGGCCAGCATAAAGTGGTAGTTTACTCCTGTCATTTTTCGGTTTTTTTAATTTTTCTCGAAATTCGTTCCAAAGAATTTTTTTGAAATTTTGAATATTTATTGTACGATTATATAGGTATAAAAAAGTTTTCTAACGATTTTGGCTAAATCTTCTGTGAAGGGCACTTTATACTTGTCAATTTTCGGTTTTTTCATTTTTTTTCGAAATCCACTTAACGAATTTTTTATAAACTTTGAATATTTATTCTACTATTGAATATGTATAAAAAAGTTTTCTAACGTTTTTGGCTAAATCTTCTGTGAAGGATACTTTATACTTGTCGATTTTTGGTTTTTTGTATTATTCTCGGAATTCGTTCCAAGAATTCTTTTTAAATTTTGAAAATTTATTGTGCAATTAAATATGTATAAAAAGGTGTGTAACGTTTTCGGCTAAATCTTCTGTGAAGAGCACTTTATACTTGTGGTTTTTCGGTTTTTGGATTTTTCTCAAAATTTGCTACTAGGATTTATTTTAAATTTAGAATATATATTGTACCATTGAATTAGTATAAAATAAACTTTTCTATCGTTTTTTTGCAAAATCTTCTGTGAAAGGCACTTTGTATCATTCTTCAATTTTTTGAATTTTTCCCGAAATTTGCTCCAAGAATTTTTATAAAATTTTGAGTACCTATTCTACATTAGATATAATGTATAAAAAAGTTCTGTGACGTTTTTGGGTAAATCTACTGTGAGGAGTACTTTATAGGTACTTGTCGTTTTTCGGTTTGTTGCTTAAATTAACCCTTATATATGAGAAAGTACTGTGATGACCAAATCACGAATTTTACATTCGCTTTTGTCGGTAACTCCGCGAGTTTCACATCTGTCTCTTTATGAAATAAACGTAATTCCAATACATAGATTGTAAGTGGTGGTGAAAAATTATCGCGTTTCTTCATGACGTGCCATCCTGACAGCGTCGTAAAACAGAGCAATCACATTAAATTTCCTCAGCTCACGGAAAACGAAACATCTCCGTTTGCTCAATTAACACTCAACGTTCTGTGTAACATTTATTAACGTTCGTAACTCCAAAAGTTTCAGTGTCAGTCGAGCATCGAGAATCAACGACGTTTTGTTTTCCGCATTCTACTTAAGTTTAAATTTATTTGAATGCTCTTTTCGAAGTGGGGGATAGAAAACATTGTGTTATCATCTCCATGGGGACGCTTCAAGGAAGCAGTCAGGAACTAGGAATTTTCTTTTTATTTATTATTATCGGGGTAAACGTTACATTTTTACGGTCGTTATTTTCTCTCTCGGTTCAGTTACTGCGTTATGGCAATCACTTCTCAGTCATCGCGATTAGCGGTAAAGTCATAAAAGTGTTATTTCATGGATAATCCTGCAAGGTTGGAGCAATTACGAAAGGGTATTGAAATACGCACATCGTATCGAATTAATATCAGGAAGTTTGTAGGGAATCGCGCTCGGAATGGAATTTCGTTAGTTGATTCAACTTTAGGAATTATATCGTCATGTTGGTGTTTGCTACGTATGTAATGTCAAAACAAGATTACCCATGTGTACCGTACACTTTTATGTGGCTGGTAAATGGCAAGGTTAAAATATCGAATTTATTATTATATAGCGTCGTTAGGAATATTTACTTACGTGTGTATGCTTGCTATTTAGTTATGTATCAGAAAAATGTTTCGTAACGCAAGTAAACGAAGGATTGCATCTATCAAACTAGCCAGAGTACCCTGTACGCGGAATTAAATAAATGTACTATAATTTTATACATTCATCTTCGTGCAACGTTAATAATATTACGAAAACTATAGGTTATTGACTATGTCATTTAATATGGTCAGTTGACCTCTAAAGAAATATAATCCAAAAGTGCTACTTAATTTAGCCATGCGTTTTTGAGAACTGGGTAAGTTTGTCCATTTTTCAATTTTTCGGCTATAGCGCAAGAACTATGCATTTTTCGAAGATATATGCCGTAAGATTTCTTGTAGAGAATTAAATTTCCTATGAAAATGATATTTCTTGAAATAAGAAAAGAGTTATTTTAATGGAATAAATTCAAAAAACAAAGTTAAAAAAATGGAAAAATTTCATTTTTTTTTGAATTTCTGACTATAACTTTTTTCTGGGTGAATTTAGGTATAGACATTGCTTCATAGAAAAGAAAGCTTATGAAATTCTCTTTAAAACGGTGGCTTGTTAGACTTTATACGTTTAATATTGACTGAGATATAAACGTTTGAATTCAGAATTTTTTTCTCAATTTTTTACTTTTTCTTTGAAATGCGTATTGTTTCATATTTTTATTATACCTGCTCGGGTAGCTCAATGAGAGATTCTTATAATCTATTTACCTCTGCTAACAGGAAGACCATAGCTTTCGGTATTTATACTACGTTTACTGGGTGGAAAATATAATTTTGATGATATAAAACAGTGCAGTGATTTTCGGTGCCAAACTGATTTTAAATATAGATAAATAAGATCATTTTTTATATTAAATTATTCGTACATAAGTTGTGTATTGCATAAAAATTATTTTTTTCAGCTAAAAATATGAAACAATACGCATTTTAAAGAAAAAGTAAAAAAATAGGGAAAAATGGCTGAATTAAAACGTTTATATCTCAGTCAATATTAAACAAATAAAGTCTTACAAGCCACCGTTTTAAAGAGAATTTCATATGCTTTCTTTTCTATGAAGCAATGCCTATACCTAAATTCACTCAGAAAAAAGTTATAGTCAAAAATAAAAAAAAAACATTTTTTTTAAATTTTTCCATTTTTTTAACTTGGTTTTTTGAATTTATTTCATTTAAAAAATAACTTTTTTATTTAAAAATATATCGTTTTCTAGGAAATTTAGTTCTCTACAAGAAATCTTACGGCACATATCTTCGAAAAATGCATAGTTTTTGCGCTATAGCCGAAAAAGCGAAAAGTGGACAAACTTTCCCCGTTCTCAAAAACGCATGGCTAAATTTAGTAGCACTTTTGGATTTTATTTCTTTAGAGGTCAACTGACCACATGAAAAAATAAGATATCTTGCACGCGTTAGTTCCTTTTACCCTGTTATTTTGACAGTCAATATAGCCTATATTACAATATACGGAATTAGTTACGTTAATGAACACATTAACGCACTTTACACAGATCTGTTAAATCCTTACAGTTATGATTTTGATTACTAATCACAAATTTCCCTAGGATTCATTATACCACCCACAAACAGCAAGAATGGCTGATTCGTGGCGAATCTCATATATTCTTATATTTCTTTATAAAAAAAACGTGACAATAGGTCTTAATCTTACCTTAACCAATAAACCTAACAGCACTACAATTGAAAATAAAATTATATAAATCGTTGGGAACACACTATAATTGAATAACAGCGCCAACGTTGTTAACAGAACATAAAACTAAATTAGGATCAATAAAATAATCTACGATAAGTTCGATCGTTGTAACAAGGGAGAGCCATGAAACAATATATAAAACAAGTATAGAAGTTCCATCAAAAATCAATATTTTTAAAGAGAGAATTACAATAGAATTGTTACTGAGAATACTGAACTTATCGAGTCTTATGTAACTTCTCAATTTTATTTAAAGCATTTCTAATAACTTCGATTTGGTATTGTCGTCACAAATGTTAAAAGTTTTTGAATTAGAAGTGACGTCACAATTGCGTTTTTCTTTTAAAATTGTTATGTTTATCTAGTTTTCGCTAATATTGAACCCGTTTTATTACGAGACACATGAACCCTATTACTAGAAAAAACCCCATGGCATGCCAGGCTGAAAGGTAGATTTATGGGTAGGATATATAGTAATATAACACACGATGTGTCAAAAAAATGCATACGAGTTGTGGAAAAAATACAAACGACAAAATTTTAAAATATTTGCAAATAACTTTTTCTCTGTACATTTCTCAAAGATATGTTTTATACAAAAGTTATTCGCCTCTATAAGGGCAACAAAAAAAATCTAAGTAACAATTTTCTCTTAACCGCGAAATAAAAGTTTTTTTATTTTTTTTATTTTTTCGACAAAAATAACTTTATTTTTGTACGTTTCTCGACAGATTGTTTTATACAAAAGTTGTTCAACTCCATAAGAGCAACAAAATACCTTAGTAACATTTTTCTCTCAGACGCGAAATAAAAGTTTTTCTTATTTTTATTTATTTTTGAAAAAAATAACTTTTTTTCTATACGTTTTTCGAAAGAGTGTTTTATACAAAAGTTGTTCGCCTCTATAAGATAAATAAAAAACCTAAGTAACATTTTTCTCCCAGACGCGAAATAAAAGTGTTTTTAATTTTTTTTTGTTTTTTAAAAAATATTTTTTTCTGTACATTTCTCGAAAAAAAAATGTTTTATACAAATGTGGTTCGCTTCTATAAGGGCAACAAAAAACCTAAGTAACATTTTTCTCTCAGACGCGAAATAAAAGTTTTTTGATTTTTTTTTTGAAAATAACAAGCCGCCATCTTGAAACCGCTACACCGATTTGGCCCATTAACGAACTCGACCGAGATTTTCGGCCAACTGATTTTTGTACCAAATTTCGTTGTGATTCTTTAAAAAATGCGACCTGTAGCCTGCCGACAAATTTCGTTATATATATATATATATATATATATATATATATATATATATATATACTTGTATGCAGTATCACTCCGCGTCCGGACCAAGAACGTTCTTACCCAGCGTCCGGCGTATATCAGGCGTATATGAACGGTTACGTTGGCGGCGTCACTCTGCGTCTTTGACTACAGACAGGTTCACCGAGCGTCGTCTATTTTTAGCACATTTATACATGTTTATTTATATTTAATGCGTCACTCAACGTCCTGATATATATTTGTCTATCTATGGGTTTACTCAGCGTCGTCTATTTTTAGCACATTTATACATATTTAGATATATTTAAACTGCCAGTCTGCGTCCTATAAGATACGTTTAATGAGTGGCTATTTACCGTGAATGAGACTTTCGGGTTTGGGACAGAGTACTGCTAAGTCGCGAAAAACGATCATTTTTCTGTTTTATCGGTTAACTGGGTTAACGTATAAACAATGCAACTGCCAGTTAATAATAATGAAACCTAATAATGCCACTTAACTACTTTATTTTCTACAGGTTAACGGTACTCAAATTTCAATTTGTTCTGTATAAAAATAAACATTTAAATTTTCGGTCTAGCAATTTAAAAAAATTATCAAGCCAGGTTTCAAATCAGGTTTTTTCAAACCAGCCAGTAGCGTGTGATGTGGATGCTCAATTTGAAGTAAAGTTGCATCTTCAAATTGATGGAAGTTGTTATATCTCCGAAACTAATTAACATCGATTGATTTTTTTCTTAGCTTGTATTAGCTTTTCGAGTCTATTAAGAATAAGCAATTTGTTATTTGTTAGTTTCATAAATAAACAATAATTTGTTAAACAATTCATTATAATTTTTTTGCTCCTTTTCTTAATTTTTCGATTTGCATAATGCATGAAAGTAAAGTCCCGTTTCAAAAATAATCTAAAATTATTATAACAAATGTTTATCTATTTATAAAGTAGAAAAAAGACACGTTAGCAATTAAAAATTTAGTTTTTTCGTGTTTATATTCAAATAAAGTATATTTAGCTCTTATGAAATATTAACGATACGTTTTGTTTCATTTTTAAAAATCCCCTAATACATATTTTTAAATAAATAATTTGTTATAAGCATCTAAAGATTTTCATAACATTTTATTATATAATAATAATCAATGTTTCTTTGTATCTTATGATAACTTTTTTGTGAACAATAGGGATATATAGTAAATGTATAAATAAACATAACATTTTAATTAAATAAATCATTATTTACACAAATTATTATAAACTTCTACATGTAACTTTTTTCTTTTTAATTATTGAAAAGTTTATAACAATTTTTTTATAAATTTTTTTAATAATTTTAAAAAATTTTTTAAATTATAATAGGTATAAAAATACCACCTTTTAGGATAAATGAAGACCATTTCTTTAGAGTTGAAAACAAAAGAGTTATTCTAATTGTTTATTAGCTAAGAAATGAAATATTTTGCCATAGAAGTTTTATTACTGTTAGAATTAAAATTTATGAATTTCAACATAGTACATTGATAGAGCAATTCCTATTGTTCAAATAGCACTCTTCAGAATTGCCCTAACTTTATTCTTTTACGTATAAATTTATATCAAAATTAAGTTGTCTGGGATAAACAAATTCAATTTTGCAATACCTATTTGACGAATCACTTTGAAATTTTTATGGAAACTTTAGCACCACAATACCATACTTTTCACAAAAAATCAAAGCTGTTGAGCCCTTTTTGCAGTATTTATAAATAATTTAGAAATTCCGTCTTTTTTCCTTTTTCCTTGTATAATTAAGCAACAAATACACTAAAAAACTTGTACCATAGGTAATTTTGAAGGTTCTTTTTTTATGCTTTACAAGATTACCTTTAATGGTTTTTTAATGAAATGCATCAATTTCACGTAGGATTAAAATGAAGTAAAAAATCACTGTTTTTTGCCATTTATCAGCAATAACTAAATTAACACAAAAAAATCTTGGATGGACTCAGCGGGTTTTTCGGGCGGGAAAATCTTATTTCCTTGGTCTAAAGGGGCAAATATCGGGAACTATCGATAATTCATCTTTAATATCTTACTAATATCTTCGAGGGAAAGGTTCTTGGGAAAAATGGAAGAAAAAAATTTGTAAGGGATCTCTTCAACTGTGAAAAATGTTTTTTGTGATCGAGTTTTGATCGTTAGTACTAGTAACAAAAAATGCACAAACTACTGAAAATTTTAAAAAAATTCAAGGTGTCTAATCACCTGTAAAAATGCCATTCATTAATAAATCCGGGCGTTTTTAACAAAAAGATTCCTTTATTAATTAACGCAATGAATTTCAAATTATATCAAATCTATTTGCTACGTAATTGTTAATTATTTGAAAACAAATAAAATTCTCAACTACTACGAAACTTTAATTAGTATTCGACATCAAGATTTATTCAGTATCAACTAAAAGTTTATCCGCACAAAAGAAAGATTCCAAAAATTAAATTTTCACTAAATTGCTGCTTATTTATTGAATTTGATTTTTTTTTAATCGCTTGCCCGAAAATTTAAACCTAAATTGTTATACAGAACAAATTTTAATTTGAGTACTGTCAATCTGTAGAAAATAGTAAGTTAGTAAGTAATAAAAAGTAGTTAAGGGGCATTATTGGGTTACATCATTATTAACTGGCGTTACCCAGTTGGTTATACGTTAAACTGTTTAACCAACAAAACAGAAAAATGATCGTTTTCCGCGACTTATCAGTACTCTGCTCCAAACCCGAAAGTCTCATTCACAGTAAATAGCCACTCATTAAACTTATTTCATAGGATGCAGAGTGGCAGATTAAATATACCTAAATATGTATAAATGTGCTAAAAATAGATGACGCTGAGTGAACCGTTTCACTATTCGCAGTATACAATCGGACGCTAAGTGATCCACCATAACGATTTATATATTCGGAAGCTTGGTAAGCCTACGCCATATAACAATTAAATACACGTATATAATTCGATGCCGACAACGCTACGCTTGGTGAAAGCCTGAACTACGATTATATACAGGGATCATTGTTAGGTGTCAGAGCACCTCCTGCTTTTTTTTGCGCCATGGTACTCTAACCATCCTAGAGATCACATAGACAAATTTTTAGGGTAGGGTTACTGAGCGTCCGTATATCCGGACGCTCAGTGACACTGGACGCAGCGTGAACCTAAGATTTAACATGGGCGGACGCACAGTTGTACCATATATATATATATATATATATATATATATATATATATATATATATAAATTTTTGGGAAATGATTAGATATGATCTCTAGATACCAAAAAACTGAAAACCGCATTTTAATTCCTATTTTTTCGACTTCGTTAACGAATGCAATACTAGATATAAATCTACCAAAAGATATCATTAAAACGTTAAGGATATATAAACCCGAAGTTTACCTGCATATAATAGTTATTTATGGTACTAGTGTGTTATGTTGAAAATAAGTCAAGCGAGAAGATTTCAGGCCGAGTGGTATAAATTCTCAAGTGACTTAGGAAACATAACACGCGAGTGGCATACAATGTTTTATCCAACAAGTGAAAGAGATCACTTTTTTATGATCAAATGTGATCAAATCAAACCTACTTGCGTCTCAGTACCCTATAAATGTCAGAGTGACTTGACAGTGACTTTTTTACATTTTGGTTAAAGTAGGTTGTTTGTTTGGCCTCGTGGTATAAATCTTCTCGCGTGACTTATTTTCAACATTACACACTAGTACCATAAAAATAGAATACTACTTTAAATATGAACGTGAGTTATAATCCATAACTCACTAGTGAGTTGTGGATTATTTATAACACACTAGTGTGTTATTTGATA
Organism: Cryptocephalus moraei; assembly: GCA_946251905.1. Lineage (NCBI taxonomy): Eukaryota > Metazoa > Arthropoda > Insecta > Coleoptera > Chrysomelidae > Cryptocephalus > Cryptocephalus moraei. The sequence continues at coordinate 13,245,057 of OX276465.1, read as the reverse complement.
GTTTACTTGTCTAAAATGACATTAATAATGACAGTCATAACTTTCATGTGTTGGATAAATTGAATTTAACGCGGAGACTGTGATAAATCTCCATTAACCCATTGTCTTCGGTTTAACGAGTTGTTTTTATTAACCATTGGTTAACGATTAAATAATGATCTAAAACAATCAAATGTAACTCCGTAAGGTGACATTTTTATATTAAGACATATTTGGTGTAGCTAGTCTGACCACATTTATGAACCCTAGTCAAGCTATGTCCTTTTAAGACATCCTGTATATGTCTATATGAGTTTTCATTGAAATACGTATAATAGTCCAGTCATTTAGGAAAACCGAAATACCCAGTTTTAAAGTCGGGGGTCAAAAGTCACAAAAATCGATTTTTTCTAAATTTTTTGCAAATATCTCGTTTTCTATGGGTTTTACGCTATTTGTATTTATTATCGATATTGTAGAAAATCAAATTCTCTACAAATACTGTATTTAACGTTTCTTCATACCTCGAACTGTTTTCGAGATAAAGGGCGGAGAGAGATGGTCAGAGAATCATGTAAGATCAACTGGTGGTCCCGATCACAAACTTGTAATATTAAGGTTATAAATTATTGATAAATATTTAATTAGCATTTATTATAAACTTTTGCATTAAGTTCATATTTTTGGTTACTTATCTCTTTTTAATTAAGTGCCAATTTATTTAATAACACTTACCTGGCCATTTAATTAAAAAATTGTTTGAGGAAAATGCTTAAATTATATTTTAATTTTAATCTAATTTATACCAATGAAATGACTCTAAATAAATAAAGATGAAAAGAAATAAATTTTTAATTAATGTGTTTATAAAAGTGTCATTTGATAGATGTCATATTTAAGAGTTCACGGATTTTAAACAAGATGTACTTAATTATTTTTTACTTCAAAAGCAATTTAGAATATAATTAAAATGTAATTAAAGTATGTCCCTTAATAATTTTTCAATTACAGAAAGATATTTTGAGTGTTATTGAATTGATAAATTTTAGAATTATTAGAAAGAAAGATTGATTTTAATATAAAAGTTAATAATAAATGACAATTATATATATATTACGAGTTTTTAATCGGGACCACCAGTTGATCTCATATTCTGACCAGCGCTCTCCGCCTTCTATCTCGAAAACACTTCGAGGTATGAAGAAATCTTAAATATAAAAGTTATAGAGAATTTGATTCTCTACAATATCGATAATAAATACAAACAGCGTAAAACCCATAGAAAACGAGATATTTGCAAAAAATGTAGAAAAAATCGATTTTTGTGACTTTTGACCCCCGACTTTAAAACTTGCTAGCATCCAATTATATGTGAATTTTGAGGAAAGTAATAGAAGTTTTTACGTGTTAATATACTGGGTATGTCGATTTTCCGAGATATTCACCTAATTTGGCCTGAGATGACTGGACTATAATCTCGCTATTAATACGCTTCAACTGGTTCTTGTGGCCAATCAAGCGATAATTACAAAAAAAAAACACAAACTTGTTAATTTACAACTCTTATAAAAAAATGTGTAATGATTAAAAGCAATTATGTGCAATTATTGTAATGAACAAGCAGCCTGGAGCGTGTTAGATACTCGCTTGAATAGTTTAGAAAAGCAACGTAAACGTGATATTAGAAAAAATGATGCCATTATTGACTTTTAAGAGATTAGATAGAGGAATCTACGCCTAACTAAAACATGAGAGAGTTAAAACTTCTATAGTGATTCTGCACACCTCATGTTTTATTTATATTTAATTTTGAACTAATTAACCCTTTGTAATCACGACTTTCATTAAAAGGACGAGCTGATGCTTCACAGAATTGTCCAAAATAAATTATAGTAAACGAGCGTAAAATAAAGATATAATAATAATAATAATAATATAATAAAGAGTAAATACATGCGTTTAAAATGCGAAATAGACTTTATAAACTGATTTAATGGCCTATTCTATACGAAACTCTATAAATAGGTAATAAAAGAAGGATCATAAGGATCGGATTATTAAACAGTTTGTAATAAACTTTGAGTTCAGTGCGAAAAAAGTGTTTTAAGTGAGTATACAATTGGCATTTGATGATAAACTGGATGATTAAATATTATTGGGGGTAATTTTTATTTACATTTATGGACAATATATTTCCTGCTAACCATACACACACTTCAACTTTTTACGACGATAATCCATTTTGTGAGAGGAGTACTTACAGTTATAAGATTAATATCCTAGTGTTATAGTTTTAATCGCATCACTCCAGACCGAATATATAAAAATACACCACTTGCTCATTTCCAGTAGTTTTCTTACGAGGAAATACTCGTAAATCCGAATTACTCACAACCTAACACTAACCAGGTTGGCTCGAGTAATATAAGGTCTTCCCGCTGGCTTTCCTTTGCTTTAATCAAAGTTGGAAAATTTCGAGAAGTTTTATTACAACTTTTTGTGAAAGTTTAGTATCCACAAAGTTTATTTAGCGGCAAGAATACAGAATTGAATTTTATGACGGGGATTATTGGAATTTCCTTTTTGGTGTACCTTGGAAATTTTTCTTATTACTCGTATCTGAAGGGAAGGAAAACCGAACTCAGAGCCAATAAGTAATGAGAACGGTGGAATGTGTAGATTTATTTATAAAATGACTTTATAAGTCAGTTCGGGGATTGCTGAAATATTTACTAAGTTGTCTTGGAAAGAACGCAGTATATTTCTGATCCTGAATATTTCAGTGGTTAGGTATGCAATCACGCCGGGCATTTTTGCTGCTGAAATCCGTAGAAGCTAATGGGAATCTAATGAATCGTCAAATTGTGATTAAGTAGGTTTTTGCAGACAGTCGACTGGATCGCAGATTAAGAGGTCCTCAGGGAGCAAAGGGGATGTTACAACTGAGTAGGAGGAGTGGGACGATTTAAACACCAATACCGATAGTTGTGACGTCCTGATATCTAATATATTATGACACTTATGCAATTATTATTTTTGTTTAAATTCTACCGGATTGTTAAAAGTATTGTTGAAATTACTAATATAAAGAAAAGTGGTAAATTACTCACGGGTCATCGTTCTTCTCAACCTTATCCGAAATGGTGTAAACCATGATGATCTCTCCCTCGTATGTCACTCTAACGACACCGTTTCACACCGAAGGTAATTGTCGCGACGTACCTAATGTAATTTAGTTATCGAAGTAATACACGCGACTATTTAGATAACAGGCGAAGTTTCGAACTTTGTCAGTCGGCGGCGACCTGTGGCGGGAGATGCAATTCTTATTAATTACTTCACGTGGGTCAATAAATCGTGACGTGATTAGTCGGAGATCGGGCGCGTCCTTGTTACCGATCTACCGGTAGATTCAATGAAATTAACGGAATTTTTCGAACGGACACGCGAAACGAAATGTCAAGGAATTGAGTTTGTGTACCTACTTCCGACGACAATTCCAATGAGCGTTCCCCGTGGATCTTTAAATACATGTTAAAACGACAGTTCTGTCTATTGCAGCAGTGGGAATTTGACGTTGGAATTGGATTTTTACAGTTCAGGCAACGTTACGCAGATTCAGGCAAATGTTAACATTCCCAATGTCCAAAGCATACATTAGGTTTGGTCCCAACTCAGTTTGGGAACTAAGGAAGGAATTGTTAATTGATGAGAAAGAATAGTTATTTCGGGTGTGTCAATAGGATAGATGTCATTAAAAAAAACTTAATATTAATAAACTGTGTCAAACTGTATAAATAATAAACTGAATAATTAAATTTATCAAAAAATCTATTTTTAATAGAACAAACATAATATTAGGGGATAATAACGATCCAAAATGTTGGAAGCTATCAATTTAACAATTACAAAAATTGGAATTTTACGGATTTCTATATTCTTGATGAAAATTTTAATTATATTTATCACTCATTAATTCTTATACAAAAATATAGTTTTATTCGGTTCAGAAAAGAAAATAATGAAACAATAGTAATTTTGGGTGTCAGTCAATAGGAGATTTAACATTAAAAAAAACTTATCATGGATAAACTATGAAATTGTATAAATAATAAACTTAATATCTAAATTAATTAAAAATCTAATTTTTAAATCCATCTAGTGTAATATTCCTTCCTTCCTTCTAGCCGTTTTCTATCTATTGGATATAGGCCTCTCTCTCATTGTTCTCCAGGTTTCCCTGTTTTGGGCAACCTGATACCAATTTAAACCTGCTGTGCGCTTTATATCGTCGTACCAACGCTTCTCCTCTCGCCCCAAGGTCTCCATCTAGTCACTTTGCTGCTCCAGTTGTTGTTGTTTCTAGCAATATGTTCAGCCCAGTTCCACTTTAGTGAGGCCTTTCGATGTCTTTGATTTTTGACGTTCTCCTGATCCATTCGTTAGTTTTTCGGTTTGTCAGTGTTACTCCAACTATCTTTCTCTCTATTGCTCTTTGATGTGTTTTGAGCTTGTTCAAGTTCTTTTTTGTCAAGACCCAAGTTTCCGATGCATATGTAGATACTGGCAGGACACAATGTATTATATACTTTTGCTTTTAGTCTCATTGGTAGATTTGACTGAAACACCTGTTTTAGTTTGCCATATGCTGCCCGTCCCAGCCGTATTCTCCTATTGAGCTCTGTAAGCTGGCATTCCTTACTAATTGTTATCTCTTGGAATAGATAAATGTACGACGTTACTTTTTCGATTAACTGGTTCTCAATGGTTAGTGTAATATTATGTGACAAAAATAATCCAAAATATTAAAAATCTCCAATTGAACAATTACAATACTTTGAATTGTACAATTTTGTAGATTTCTATATTTTTGCTGAAAATAATTGCATCGTGCAAATTACTTTTCTCTAATTTTGTAAGAATTCCTATCAATTCTTATTTTCTAACTAGGTATATAAAACTATATAACTATGTTAAATTGTATAAATTATAAACTTAATAACTAAATTAATTAAAAATCTAATTTTTAAATCTATCGAGTGTAATATTATGTGACAAAAATAATCAAAGGTATTAAAAATTCTCAATTTAACAATTACAAAAATTTGAGTAGTACAATTTTGTAGATTTCTATATTTTTTTTCTAAAAATAATTGCATTGTGCACACTACTTTTTTCAAATTTTGTAAAAATTCCAATCAATTTTTATTTTATTATTTTCTAACTATTTATATAGAACTATATAAAATTGTAAAAATAATAAACTTAATAACTAATTTAATTAAAAATCTAATTTTTAAGTCCGTCGAATGTAATATTTTGTGACAAAAATAATTCAAAATATTAAAAATTTTCAATTTAACAATTACATAAATTTGAATTGTACAATTTTGTAGATTTCTATATTTTTGCTGAAAATAATTGCATCGTGTAAACTACTTTTCTCTAATTTTGTAAGAATTCCTATCAATTCTTATTTTCTAACTACGTATATAAAACTATATAACTATATAACTATGTAAAATTGTATAAATAATAAACTTAATAACTAAATTAATTAAAAATCTAATTTTTAAATCTATCAAGTGTAATATTATGTGACAAAAATAATCCAAGGTATTAAAAATTCTCAATTTAACAATTACAAAAATTTGGGTTCTACAATTTTGTAGATTTCTATATTTTTTTTTAAAAATAATTGCATTGTGCACACTGCTTTTCTCAAATTATGTAAAAATTCCAATCAATTTTTATTTTATTATTTTCTAACTATTTATATAGAACTATATAATTATAGAACTATATAAAATTGTATGAATAATAAACTTAATAACTAATTTAATTAAAAATCTAATATTTAAGTCGGTCGAATGTAATATCTTGTGACAAAAATAATCCAAAATATTAAAAATTTCCAATTGAACAATTACAATAATTTAAATAGTACAATTTTGTAGATTTCTATATTTTTGCTGAAAATAATTGCATTGTGCAAACTACTTTTCTCTAATTTTGTAAGAATTCCTATCAATTCTTATTTTCTTTATTTTCTAACTAGGTAATTAAAACTATATGACTAAATAACTATGTAAAATTGTATTAATAATTAACTTAAGAACTGAATTAATTAAAAATCTAATTTTTAAATCTATCAAGTGTAATATTATGTGACAAAAATAATCAAAGGTATTAAAAATTCTCAATTTAACAATTACAAAAATTTGAGTTGTACAATTTTGTAGATTTCTATATTTTTTTCTAAGAATAATTGCATTGTGCACACTACTTTTCTCAAATTTTGTAAATATTCCAATCAATTTTTATTTTATTATTTTCTAACTATTTATATAGAACTGTATAATTATAGAATTATATAAAATTGTATAAATAATAAACTTAATAACTAAATTAATTAAAAATCTAATTTTTAAATCTTTCGAGTGTAATATTATGTGACAAAAATAATCCAAGGTATTAAAAATTCTCAATTTAACAATTACAAAAATTTGAGTTGTACAATTTTGTAGATTTCTATATTTTTTTTCTAAAAATAATTGCATTGTGCACACTACTTTTCTCAAATTTTGTAAAAATTCCAATCAATTTTTATTTTATTATTTTCTAACTATTTATATAGAACTATATAATTATAAAACTATATAAAATTGTATAAATAATAAACAATAATTAAATTAATTAAAAATCTAATTTTTAAAACTATCGAGTGTAATATTATGTGACAAAAATAATCCAAGGTATTAAAAATTCTCAATTTAACAATTACAAAAATTTGAGTTGTACAATTTTGTAGATTTCTATATTTTTTTCTAAAAATAATTGCATTGTGCACACTACTTTTCTCAAATTTTTTAAATATTCCAATCAATTTTTATTTTATTATTTTCTAACTATTTATATAGAACTATATAATTATAGAACTATATAAAATTGTATAAATAATAAACAATAATTAAATTAATTAAAAATCTAATTTTTAAAACTATCGAGTGTAATATTATGTGACAAAAATAATCCAAGGTATTAAAAATTCTCAATTTAACAATTACAAAAATTTGAGTTGTACAATTATGTAGATTTCTATATTTTTTTCTAAAAATAATTGCATTGTGCACACTACTTTTCTCTAATTTTGTAAGAACTCCAATCAATTTTTATTTTACTATTTTCTAACTAGGTATATTAAACTATATAACTATAGAACTATATAAAATTGTATAAATAATTTACTTGGTAACTAAATTAATTAAAAATTTAATTTTTAAATCGGTCGAATGTAATATTAGCTGACAAAAATAATCCAAAATATTAAAAATTTTCAATGTAATAATTACAGTAATTTGAATTGTACAATATTGTAGTTTTCTATATTTTTGCTGAAAATTTAAATTGCATCGTGCAAACTACTTTTCTCTAATTTTGTAAGAATCCCTATCAATTCTTAATTTCTTATTTTCTAACTAGGTATATAAAACTATATGACTATATAACTATGTAAAATTGTATAAATAATAAACTTAATAACTAAATTAATTAAAAATCTAATTTTTAAATCTATCGAGTGTAATATTATGTGACAAAAATAATCCAAGGTATTAAAAATTCTCAATTTAACAATTACAAAAATTTGAGTTGTACAATTTTGTAGATTTCTATATTTTTTTTCTAAAAATAATTGCATTGTGCACACTACTTTTCTCAAATTTTGTAAAAATTCCAATCAATTTTTATTTTATTATTTTCTAACTATTTATATAGAACTATATAATTATAAAACTATATAAAATTGTATAAATAATAAACAATAATTAAATTAATTAAAAATCTAATTTTTAAAACTATCGAGTGTAATATTATGTGACAAAAATAATCCAAGGTATTAAAAATTCTCAATTTAACAATTACAAAAATTTGAGTTGTACAATTTTGTAGATTTCTATATTTTTTTCTAAAAATAATTGCATTGTGCACACTACTTTTCTCAAATTTTTTAAATATTCCAATCAATTTTTATTTTATTATTTTCTAACTATTTATATAGAACTATATAATTATAGAACTATATAAAATTGTATAAATAATAAACAATAATTAAATTAATTAAAAATCTAATTTTTAAAACTATCGAGTGTAATATTATGTGACAAAAATAATCCAAGGTATTAAAAATTCTCAATTTAACAATTACAAAAATTTGAGTTGTACAATTATGTAGATTTCTATATTTTTTTCTAAAAATAATTGCATTGTGCACACTACTTTTCTCTAATTTTGTAAGAACTCCAATCAATTTTTATTTTACTATTTTCTAACTAGGTATATTAAACTATATAACTATAGAACTATATAAAATTGTATAAATAATTTACTTGGTAACTAAATTAATTAAAAATTTAATTTTTAAATCGGTCGAATGTAATATTAGCTGACAAAAATAATCCAAAATATTAAAAATTTTCAATGTAATAATTACAGTAATTTGAATTGTACAATATTGTAGTTTTCTATATTTTTGCTGAAAATTTAAATTGCATCGTGCAAACTACTTTTCTCTAATTTTGTAAGAATCCCTATCAATTCTTAATTTCTTATTTTCTAACTAGGTATATAAAACTATATGACTATATAACTATGTAAAATTGTATAAATAATAAACTTAATAACTAAATTAATTAAAAATCTAATTTTTAAATCTATCGAGTGTAATATTATGTGACAAAAATAATCCAAGGTATTAAAAATTCTCAATTTAACAATTACAAAAATTTGAGTTGTACAATTTTGTAGATTTCTATATTTTTTTCTAAAAATAATTGCATTGTGCACACTACTTTTCTCAAATTTTGTAAATATTCCAATAAATTTTTATTTTATTATTTTCTAACTATTTATATAGAACTGTATAATTATAGAATTATATAAAATTGTATAAATAATAAACTTAATAACTAAATTAATTAAAAATCTAATTTTTAAATCTATCGAGTGTAAATATTATGTGACAAAAATAATCCAAGGTATTAAAAATTCTCAATTTAACAATTACAAAAATTTGAGTTATACAATTTTGTAGATTTCTATATTTTTTTTCTAAAAATAATTGCATTGTGCACACTACTTTTCTCTAATTTTGTAAGAACTCCAATCAATTTTTATTTTATTATTTTCTAACTAGGTATATTAAACTATATAACTATAGAACTATATAAAATTGTATAAATAATTAACTTGGTAACTAAATTAATTAAAAATTTAATTTTTAAATCGGTCGAATGTAATATTAGCTGACAAAAATAATCCAAAATATTAAAAATTTTCAATGTAATAATTACAGTAATTTGAATGGTACAATATTGAAGATTTCTATATTTTTGCTGAAAATTTAAATTGTATCGTGTAAACTACTTTTCTTTAATTTTGTAAGAATTCCTATCAATTTTTATTTTCTAACTAGGTATATAAAACTATATGACTATATAACTACGTAAAATTGTATAAGTAATAAACTTAATAACTAAATTAATTAAAAATCTAATTTTTAAATCTATCGAGTGTAATATTATGTGACAAAAATAATCCAAGGTATTAAAAATTCTCAATTTAACAATTACAAAAATTTGAGTTGTACATTTTTGTAGATTTCTATATTTTTTTCTAAAAATAATTGCATTGTGCACACTACTTTTCTCAAATTTTGTAAAAATTCCAATCAATTTTTATTTTATTATTTTCTAACTATTTATATAGAACTATATAATTATAGAACTATATAAAATTGTATGAATAATAAACTTAATAACTAATTTAATTAAAAATCTAATTTTTAAGTCGGTCGAATGTAATATTTTGTGACAAAAATAATCCAAAATATTAACAATTTTCAATTTAACAATTACATAAATTTGGATTGTACAATGTTGTAGATTTATATATTTTTGCTGAAAATAATTGCTTTGGGCAAACTACTTTTCTATAATTTTATAAGAATTCCAATTTCCAATTCATTTTTATTTTATTACTTTCTAACTAGGTATATAAAACTCTATATAACTATAGAACTATAGAAAATTAAACTTAATAACTAAATTAATTAAAAATCTAATTTATAAAACTATCGAGCGTAATATTATGAGGGTCTAGGACAGTTCGGCGAGACCGGTTCGGCGCGGCCGGTTCGGCGCGAGGGGACAGTTCGGCGCAGTCGATTCGGCGTGAGGGACAGTTCGGCGCATGCATATTTAATTATTTCCTTTTTGAAAATTTGATATTAATTTGGTATTTAAAGTAGTCTATAAATGAGATTGGTGTCTGGTATGTTTAGTTTAGATAGGATGTAAAATAAACTAAATTGGTATATTTTAGCATTAAATTCAGAAAAACGAATTATAAAGTACCTACATGGGAAGCGCGAGAGGGCAAGGATCATACACGTAATCACTTAGCTAAACAGGCGGGTGATATTATTGCCCCGCGCCGAACTGTCCCGCGCCGAACTGTCTTCGTGCCGAACCGGCGGCGCCGAATCGGCCGCGCCGAATAATCCCATTCCCATATTATGAGACAAACATAATCCAAGGTATTAAAAATTCTCAATTTAACAATTACAAAAATTTGAGTTGTACAATTTTGTAGATTTCTATATTTTTTTTCTAAAAATAATTACATTGTGCACACTACTTTTCTCAAATTTTGTAAAAATTTCAATCAACTTTTATTTTATTATTTTCTAACTAATTATATAGAACTATATAAAATTGTAAAAATAATAAACTTAATAACTAATTTAATTAAAAATCTAATTTTTAAGTCCGTCGAATGTAATATTTTGTGACAAAAATAATTCAAAATATTAAAAATTTTCAATTTAACAATTACATAAATTTGGATTGTACAATGTTGTAGATTTATATATTTTTGCTGAAAATAATTGCTTTGGGCAAACTACTTTTCTATAATTTTATAAGAATTCCAATTTCCAATTCATTTTTATTTTATTACTTTCTAACTAGGTATATAAAACTCTATATAACTATAGAACTATAGAAAATTAAACTTAATAACTAAATTAATTAAAAATCTAATTTATAAAACTATCGAGTGTAATATTATGAGGGTCTAGGACAGTTCGGCGCGACCGGTTCGGCGCGGCCGGTTCGGCGCGAGGGGACAGTTCGGCGCAGTCGATTCGGCGTGAGGGACAGTTCGGCGCATGCATATTTAATTATTTCCTTTTTGAAAATTTGATATTAATTTGGTATTTAAAGTAGTCTATAAATGAGATTGGTGTCTGGTATGTTTAGTTTAGATAGGATGTAAAATAAACTAAATTGGTATATTTTAGCATTAAATTCAGAAAAACGAATTATAAAGTACCTACATGGGAAGCGCGAGAGGGCAAGGATCATACACGTAATCACTTAGCCAAACAGGCGGGTGATATTATTGCCCCGCGCCGAACTGTCCCGCGCCGAACTGTCTTCGTGCCGAACCGGCGGCGCCGAATCGGCCGCGCCGAATAATCCCATTCCCATATTATGAGACAAACATAATCCAAGGTATTAAAAATTCTCAATTTAACAATTACAAAAATTTGAGTTGTACAATTTTGTAGATTTCTATATTTTTTTCTAAAAATAATTACATTGTGCACACTACTTTTCTCAAATTTTGTAAAAATTTCAATCAACTTTTATTTTATTATTTTCTAACTAATTATATAGAACTATATAAAATTGTAAAAATAATAAACTTAATAACTAATTTAATTAAAAATCTAATTTTTAAGTCCGTCGAATGTAATATTTTGTGACAAAAATAATTCAAAATATTAAAAATTTTCAATTTAACAATTACATAAATTTGGATTGTACAATGTTGTAGATTTCTATATTTTTGCTGAAAATAATTGCATTGTGCATACTACTTTTCTACAATTTTATAGAATTTCCAATCAATATTTATTTTATTATTTTCTAACTAGGTATATAAAACTATATAACTATAAAACTATATAAAATTGTATAAATAATAAACTTAACAGCCAAATTAATTAAAAATCGAATTTTTAAATTGGTCGAATGTAATATTAGGTGACAAAAATATTCCAAAATATTAAAAATTTTCAATTTAACAATTACAAAAATTTGAATTATACAATATTTTAGATTTCTGTATTTTTGCTGAAAATTTAAATTGCATCGTGCAAACTACTTTTCTCTAATTTTGTAGGAATTCCAATTAATTTTTATTTTATTAATTTCTAACTAGGTATATAAAACTATATAACTGTATAAAATTGTATAAATCATATTTGAGAAATGATTTTTATAGCAAAATGGAGATGAACGTATTGTTGTTAAGACTATTGTTCCCCTGCAGCACACAAACTTCACTTTCTTTACAATTTAATTTACGAGCCTATTGTCGTTCATCATTTAGATTAATTAAACTGTCAATGTTAATGTTACATGTAGAATAATAATTCTCGAAAGTAAGGAAGTTATGCGATTGAGACTTTTATCTTTTACGGCCTTACTTCTCAGTAGAATTCTAATTGACCATTTTAACACCATTTCTTTGTTTAGCTGAATATAAACGTCGATAATATGCGTTAATCTTGCGAAACGTTTATTACGAAATGATAAAATATCAGGTGAATTAATTAAATATCTAAGATATGAACGTTACGTTCATCAATTTCATTTATAAATTTCGATTTTTAGTTGATGGGGAACGATGTGCATATTAATGAAATATACGAGAGTACTTGCACTTTAATATTTATTAAAAGTAAAAGTATTGGATAATCAAAACTGAACGAATTCTCTGCAACTAGTGGATTAAGATTTACTAATTACCGTTACCAAGTTAATCTGTTGGTCGCATAATTGTGCCAAGGACGAGAATAATTCGTTGTCCGATCGATATTTGATTAGTCAGTAAATGCAATAATGATTTCTTTAAATTTCTTGATTGTACCTGCATAGGTATTATGTAGATAATAATCACGTAGATTAATAGCAATTCATTCGTCATATTACAAGTCACTTTACTAATTATTATTTCAAAAATATGCTAATTTTAAATCCTTGGGGAATATCCCGCGATAAGATCGAAAATGTTAGTTTTAATTATTGCAATAATTTATATCCCACAAGTAATTGCTTAGTGATATTCAAGGTGAAGTGTTGCGAATGCGAACCGTGAAAACCATCAAATCGCTCAAATTGCACTTGCATGAATCCAGAGATTATTGTAATTATATAATTGACGCCCGTAATTAACCCATCCGCTTGAATAAATTAATTCGGATTAATCCGAGACTGTATAGGTGTTTTGCAACTTACCATCGAAGCGATTTTAAAACGTTAAAGTTCTAATTAAACCTTCCCCTCACTAATTAATTGCAGATTAAGCATGATTAAAGTTGGGAGCAAATCCAGCGTACAAAGCTATCATATGACGTAACTTTGTCGAGTAGAGACGCTCAGATAATCAAGCCTATCACGGGCGCTATTACAACTCATTTATAACCACAAAGTTCCCTATTCCCGTGTAGATTGCACTGCTGTTTACTTAATAGAATAGGAAATTGGATGGACAGACTTTATAGGAAGCTAACAATTACTCCTGCCAGTTTTCGTCCTGAAGGACTACTTGCAGATTAGGACGATGCCGGCAAATTTGTTAATATCGGCCATTTAAGTTTGAAGAGCATTAAATCACCTTACTGATTTACACATGTTGCTACAGAATTGTTATGTCTTGTATAATAAAATTTGTAGTTTAACGGTAGGTTTACCTTTATCGCATCTTGGGGAGCGAATTCCCCTGTGTGCTATCCCAATGGCTATCTCTTGCAGATTTCAGCTCCTTGGGATCTGCATCATGCATAAATAAATAGATGCTGATGCCTTTCATTTTCTCGTGGCCACCGTCCTTATCTTACTAGTTACGTAATTGTAGCAGCACGTGAGCCAGATGGCAAGTGTACTCAAGTTTCATACTCAAGTTTCAATAGTTTTCCCCTAGTTGCTCTTATAAATGGAAAAACGCCTAATATGTCAATAAGTGTATTAGTATTATATTTATGTATTAGTATTATATATTAGTGTAGCTAGCGAGCTAGTGAGCTAGACGTGTATTCTCTCTTACTCAAGTTTCTAAAGTTTTCCCCTAGTTGCTCTTATAAATGGAAGAACGCTTAATATGTCAATTTGTGTATTAGTATTATATTTATGTATTAGTATTATATATTAGTATAGCTAGCGAGCTAGTGAGCTAGAAGTGTATTCTCTCTCACTCAAGTTTCTAAAGTTTTCCCCTAGTTGCTCTTATAAATGGAAGAACGCTTAATATGTCAATTAGTGTATTAGTATTATATTTATGTATTAGTATTACATATTAGTATAGCTAGCGAGCTAGTGAGCTAGAAGTGTATTCTCTCCCACTCAAGTTTCTTAAGTTTTCTCCTAGTTGCTCTTATAAATGGAAGATCGCTTAATATGTCAATTAGTGTATTAGTATTATATTTATGTATTAGTATTATATATTAGTGTAGCTAGCGAGCTAGTGAGCTAGACGTGTATTCTCTCTTACTCAAGTTTCTAAAGTTTTCCCCTAGTTGCTCTTATAAATGGAAGAACGCTTAATATGTCAATTAGTGTATTAGTATTATATTTATGTGTTAGTATTATATATTAGTGTAGCTAGCGAGCTAGTGAGCTAGAAGTGTATTCTCTCTCACTCAAGTTTCTAAAGTTTTCCCCTAGTTGCTCTTATAAATGGAAGAACGCTTAATATGTCAATTTGTGTATTAGTATTATATTTATGTATTAATATTATATATTAGTATAGCTAGCGAGCTAGTGAGCTAGAAGTGTATTCTCTCTCACTCAAGTTTCTAAAGTTTTCCCCTAGTTGCTCTTATAAATGGAAGAACGCTTAATATGTCAATTTGTGTATTAGTATTATATTTATGTATTAGTATTACATATTAGTATAGCTAGCGAGCTAGTGAGCTAGAAGTGTATTCTCTCTCACTCAAGTTTCTTAAGTTTTCCCCTAGTTGCTCTTATAAATGGAAGAACGCTTAATATGTCAATTAGTGTATTAGTATTATATTTATGTGTTAGTATTATATATTAGTGTAGCTAGCGAGCTAGTGAGCTGGAAGTGTATTCTCTCTCACTCAAGTTTCTAAAGTTTTCCCCTAGTTGCTCTTATAAATGGAAGAACGCTTAATATGTCAATTTGTGTATTAGTATTATATTTATGTATTACTATTATATATTAGTATAGCTAGCAAGCTAGTGAGCTAGAAGTGTATTCTCTCTCACTCAAGTTTCTAAAGTTTTCCCCTAGTTGCTCTTATAAATGGAAGAACGCCTAATATGTCAATAAGTGTATTAGTATTATATTTATGTATTAGTATTATATATTAGTGTAGCTAGAGAGCTAGTGAGCTAGACGTGTATTCTCTCTTACTCAAGTTTCTAAAATTTTCCCCTAGTTGCTCTTATAAATGGAAGAACGCTTAATATGTCAATTTGTGTATTAGTATTATATTTATGTGTTAGTATTATATATTAGTGTAGCTAGCGAGCTAGTGAGCTAGAAGTGTATTCTCTCTCACTCAAGTTTCTAAAGTTTTCCCCTAGTTGCTCTTATAAATGGAAGAACGCTTAATATGTCAATTTGTGTATTAGTATTATATTTATGTATTAGTATTATATATTAGTATAGCTAGCGAGCTAGTGAGCTAGAAGTGTATTCTCTCTCACTCAAGTTTCTAAAGTTTTCCCCTAGTTGCTCTTATAAATGGAAGAACGCTTAATATGTCAATTAGTGTATTAGTATTATATTTATGTATTAGTATTACATATTAGTATAGCTAGCGAGCTAGTGAGCTAGAAGTGTATTCTCTCCCACTCAAGTTTCTTAAGTTTTCTCCTAGTTGCTCTTATAAATGGAAGATCGCTTAATATGTCAATTAGTGTATTAGTATTATATTTATGTATTAGTATTATATATTAGTGTAGCTAGCGAGCTAGTGAGCTAGACGTGTATTCTCTCTTACTCAAGTTTCTAAAGTTTTCCCCTAGTTGCTCTTATAAATGGAAGAACGCTTAATATGTCAATTTGTGTATTAGTATTATATTTATGTATTAGTATTATATATTAGTATAGCTAGCGAGCTAGTGAGCTAGAAGTGTATTCTCTCTCACTCAAGTTTCTAAAGTTTTCCCCTAGTTGCTCTTATAAATGGAAGAACGCTTAATATGTCAATTAGTGTATTAGTATTATATTTATGTGTTAGTATTATATATTAGTGTAGCTAGCGAGCTAGTGAGCTAGAAGTGTATTCTCTCTCACTCAAGTTTCTAAAGTTTTCCCCTAGTTGCTCTTATAAATGGAAGAACGCTTAATATGTCAATTTGTGTATTAGTATTATATTTATGTATTAGTATTATATATTAGTATAGCTAGCGAGCTAGTGAGCTAGAAGTGTATTCTCTCCCACTCAAGTTTCTGAAGTTTTCCCCTAGTTGCTCTTATAAATGGAAGAACGCTTAATATGTCATTAGTGTATTAGTATTATATTTATGTGTTAGTATTATATATTAGTGAAGCTAGCGAGCTAGTGAGCTAGAAGTGTATTCTCTCTCACTCAAGTTTCTAAAGTTTTCCCCTAGTTGCTCTTATAAATGGAAGAACGCTTAATATGTCAATTAGTGTATTAGTATTATATTTATGTGTTAGTATTATATATTAGTGTAGCTAGCGAGCTAGTGAGCTAGAAGTGTATTCTCTCTCACTCAAGTTTCTAAAGTTTTCTCCTAGTTGCTCTTATAAAAGGAAGAACGCTTAATATGTCAATTAGTGTATTAGTATTATATTTATATATTAGTATTATATTTTAGTGTAGCTAGCGAGCTAGTGAGCTAGATGTGTATTCTCTCTCACTCAAGTTTCTAAAGTTTTCCCCTAGTTGCTCTTATAAATGGAAGATCGCTTAATATGTCAATTAGTGTATTAGTATTATATTTATGTATAAGCATTATATATTAGTGTAGCTAGAGAGCTAGTGAGCTAGAAGTGTATTCTCTCTCACTCAAGTTTCTAAAGTTTTCCCCTACTTGCTCTTATAAATGGAAGAACGCCTAATATGTCAATAAGTGTATTAGTACAATATTTATGTATTAGTATTATATATTAGTGTAGCTAGCGAGCTAGTGAGCTAGAAGTGTATTCTCTCTCACTCAAGTTTCTAAAGTTTTCCCCTAGTTGCTCTTATAAATGGAAGAACGCCTAATATGTCAATAAGTGTATTAGTATTATATTTATGTGTTAGTATTATATATTAGTGAAGCTAGCGAGCTAGTGAGCTAGAAGTGTATTCTCTCTCACTCAAGTTTCTACAGTTTTCCCCTAGTTGCTCTTATAAATGGAAGAACGCTTAATATGTCAATTAGTGTATTAGTATTATATTTATGTATTAGTATTATATATTAGTGTAGCTAGCGAGCTAGTGAGCTAGACGTGTATTCTCTCTCACTCAAGTTTCTAAAGTTTTCTCCTAGTTGCTCTTATAAATGGAAGATCGCTTAATATGTCATTAGTGTATTAGTATTATATTTATGTGTTAGTATTATATATTAGTGAAGCTAGCGAGCTAGTGAGCTAGAAGTGTATTCTCTCTCACTCAAGTTTCTAAAGTTTTCCCCTAGTTGCTCTTATAAATGGAAGAACGCTTAATATGTCAATTAGTGTATTAGTATTATATTTATGTGTTAGTATTATATATTAGTGTAGCTAGCGAGCTAGTGAGCTAGAAGTGTATTCTCTCTCACTCAAGTTTCTAAAGTTTTCTCCTAGTTGCTCTTATAAATGGAAGATCGCTTAATATGTCATTAGTGTATTAGTATTATATTTATGTATTAGTATTATATATTAGTGTAGCTAGCGAGCTAGTGAGCTAGACGTGTATTCTCTCTTACTCAAGTTTCTAAAGTTTTCCCCTAGTTGCGCTTATAAAAGGAAGAACGCTTAATATGTCAATTAGTGTATTAGTATTAGTATTATATTTCAGTGTAGCTAGCGAGCTAGTGAGCTAGATGTGTATTCTCTCTCACTCAAGTTTCTAAAGTTTTCCCCTAGTTGCTCTTATAAATGGAAGATCGCTTAATATGTCAATTAGTGTATTAGTATTATATTTATGTATAAGTATTATATATTAGTGTAGCTAGAGAGCTAGTGAGCTAGAAGTGTATTCTCTCTCACTCAAGTTTCTAAAGTTTTCCCCTAGTTGCTCTTATAAATGGAACATCGCTTAATATGTCAATTAGTGTATTAGTATTATATTTATGTGTTAGTATTATAGATTAGTGTAGCTAGCGAGCTAGTGAGCTAGAAGTGTATTCTCTCTTACTCAAGATTCTAAAGTATTCCCCTAGTTGCTCTTATAAATGGAACATCGCTTAATATGTCAATTAGTGTATTAGTATTATATTTATGTATTAGTATTATATATTAGTATAGCTAGCGAGCTAGTGAGCTAGAAGTGTATTCTCTCTCACTCAAGTTTCTAAAGTTTTCCCCTAGTTGCTCTTATAAATGGAAGATCGCTTAAGTCAATCAGTGTATTAATATTTAAAAACTGATGGTTTGGGAAGTGAATGGAGGAACGGATGCGAGTACATGTTTTTAGGTCAAAGCTACATTTAAATATGTAATTTTCGTTGTGAGCTGCAATTATCTAAACAAATACTTTACTATACGATTCTGCGTTCAGTGCAAGCTACACGCGATAGTATTGCTAGATTTAGCAGTGCAATTAACCCAAACAGTTTTTCTTAATTATAGGAGATTTTATTTTTAAGAAATTATCGAGTATAAACGTTTCAGTTGAAAGCAACTGTGAATGATTTTCGATGGTAATCAAGAGGCCCGTTTTTCACAAAGTTCTAACGGAGTACACAACTGTGCCATCATTTTAGTAATTAATGAATGTAACTTTTCCAATTCATAACAATTACATTTTAAATGAAAAGCAGAGCAAATCAATAACCAATTAATTCCTGACTCACTAACGGCATAAGTGCCATTCAAACTGAACGAATATTCCAGCTATTAACAAACTGTTACGTTAACTTATCGCAGTAACTAACAGACTGCACTAACTAATAAAAAACATAGAGGAACAGAAATTAATATGAAAACCATGTTGTCTAGATAATCAAACTCCATATCAAATAGCTCAGATTTATTGTCTAATTGAATAGCTTTTACTAACTCAGATAATTCCTGACTAACTAACTCCACATGAAAATAGTAACTGTTTAGACACGTTACTACAAACTGTCTCATTGATTTATTGCAATAACTGGCAGACGCTGACTTAAACCCGATATATTTACCTGAGAGTAAAATTATGTAATTATTTTAGAAAGAATTACTAGAGTAAAAAGTGTAATACTTTTTCTAATAACTAGAGTGACTAAGTAACCTAAATAAAAATCGACTAGTTTAGTGTCGTATAATAAATGCCTGGTTTTAACTAACCGATTGATTACTGGCTAACTAACGTCACAAGATGTATTTTAACTCATTAAATGCCTCGACTATTAACAAATTACTACGTTGATTCGACGCAATGACTAATGTAATAGGTTGACTAGATCTCGCTAAAATAGAAAACGTAGAGGTACAGGAATTTATATGACAACTATGTTGTATATATAATCAAACTGCATATCAAATTGCTCAGTATGACTGTCGAACTGATTAGCCTTTACCAACCCAGTTAATTCCTGACTAACTTACTTCACAAGCAAATTGCCAGTGATCAGACACACCATAACTAACTATATCATTGATTTATTGCAATGACTAACCGACTTAAACCCGATTTGTTGACCTCTCAGTATAACTTACGTAATTTTTTCAGAAAAAAGTAGGAAGTGTAGTACATGTTGTAATAGCTAAAGTGACTAGGTAACCTAATTGTAGAATGAGTACTAAATGTGATATACTAACTGCCTATTTTTATCTAACCGATTGATTACTGAGTAACTAAGGTTACAAGCTACATTTAAACTTATCAATTGCCTCAGCCATTAACAAACTTTGTTGATTCGCCGCAATAAATAAAGTACTAGGCTGACTACCTCCCGCTAAAGTAGAAAATACAGTGGAACATGAAATACTATTAAATGTATGTTGTCTAGTTAATTTCAAATAGAACCATTTCAAACAGTTCATATTTACTGACTAACTGATTAGCTTTTACTAACTCAATAAATTCCTGATTAACTAACTCTGCAAGGAAATATTAACTGATCATACATAATATAGCTAATTGTCTTATTGATTTATTGCAATAACTAACAGACTTAATCTGATATATTTACTTGACAGGAAAAGTACGTAATTGTGTTAGAAAGTCTTATTAAAGTGGAAAGTCTAGCAAGTGTTGTAATATCTAGAGTGACTAGGTGACCTAAATGTAGATTGACTAATTAAGCGTCATATACTAGGTGCCCAGTTTTAACTAACCGATTGATTACTGACTAACTAACGTTATAATCTACATTTTAACTAATCAAATTTCTCAGTTATTAAAAAATTATTACGTTGACTCATCGTAATGACTAACGTACTAGGCTGACTCGTTCTCGCTGAAATAGGAAACGTAGAGGAACATAAATTATTGTTCTAATTATGTTGCCTAGATAATCAAACTCCCTACCAAATAGGTCAGTACCACTGTCTAACTGATAAAGTTCGATTAAACTGATTAATTTCCCACTAACTAACTTGACAAGTTAAATTCTAACTGATCAGACACATCATGATTGATCTGTCTCATTGATTTATTGCATTGAGTGGCAGACTTAAACCCGATTTATTTACCTATCAGTAAAACTTACTTAAATTTTTTTTCAGAAACTTACTTAAGTAGGACGTGTTGTAATAGCTAAAGTGACTGGGTAACCTAATTGTAGATCGAGTAGTAAGTGTGATATTCTAAATGCCTAGTTTTGACTAACCGATTGACTACTGACTAACTAAACTCACAAGTTGCATCTTAACTCATCAAATGCTTCGACTATTAACAAATTACTGCGTTGATTCGACGCAATGACTAATGTAATAGGTTGACTAGATGTCGCTAAAATAGAAAACGCAGAGGTACAGAAATTAATATGACAACTGTGTTGTATATATAATCAAACTGCATATCAAATTGTTCAGTATGACTGTCGAACTGATTAGCTTTTACCAACTCAGTTAATTCCTGACTAATTTACTACAAAAGCAAATGTTAACTGATCAGACACACCATAACTAACTATATCATTGATTTATTGCAATGACTAACCGACTTAAACCCGATTTGTTGACCTCTCAGTAAAACTTATTAATTTTTTCAGAAAAAATTAGGAAGTCTAGTACATGTTGTAATAGCTAAAGTGACTAGGTAGCCTAATTGTAGAACGAGTAGTAAATGTGATTTACTAACTGCCTAATTTTAACTAACCGATTGATTACTGAGCAACTAAGGTCACAAGGTACATTTGAACTTATCAATTGCTTCAGCCAACGACAATCTTTGTTGATTCGTCGCAATGATTAAAGTACTAGTCTGACTACCTCTCGCTAAGCTAGAAATTATAGAGGAACATAAATTAATAATTCATGAATTACTTCTGAGCATGTGTATTAACTACGTAAAAACCTAGGGAAGTCCTCGAGACAATACCAATCTTGAGAGAGTAAATGAATTCTAAAATCTGATCCAAAGGGATTAATTTTTTTTTTTTTTTGAAAGACTTACTTAGGCACTTCTGTAGAATTTCACCAGAATGGAAAAATACAAGCTACAAGTGTTACGTATCATGATGGGAAATTACAATATCGCCACGTGTCAGTGAACATGTATCGTGTGTTTAGAGAGGTGTAGACGACAGGGGATTTAATATCGATCGTCAAACAAGATTTCATTCGTGAAACCCTCAAAATTCTTCAATACTTTTCATCGAACATCTCGATGAATTCAGAAAAGAAAACGATTCTGTAATGAAAGGCGGAAAAGAACGTAGAATTTTAATGTGAGTTAGCTTAAAAGGGAGGAAAACTCTCGTAACAGATTTTCAAACAGCAAAGGGTGGTCAAAACTCTGAAGTGTATCGAGCTCTATGGGAACCTTAATAATGAATTCCTGCACAATCTCTTGAACATCTAAAGGTAACAGGATGAATTTTTTTCCGGAGAATAATCTTTTATGCATGAAAACATGAAATAAGAGCCGTCCTGCGATTCCGACGAGGGCTATGTAAATTTGAAAGCTTTGAAAATGCACTTGTTGCTCTCAAAGGAGTATGTAGAAATAAATCGAAAAATGTGTATATGAATATAAAAATAAATGTGTATAAAAATATATAATTAATTTCGAGAATACATTCCATCTAAATCGGAAAATGTTAGTTAGGGTGATGCTAATACAAACATCACTATATTAGATGGTTATTAGTTGCAATAAATTACATTCTCATTAATTGAAGTGTGATTAATCTAAACTTGCTTATTCCTCAAGTTACTTCAAGATTTTAACTCCTGTAAATAATTAAAGTCACTCTCTGTAAAATGCTTGGCATGTATAATTAAATTCAAAATATTTCTGTAATTAATTAATTTTATTCGTTTTTAATACAACTTTTTCTTAAAAATTAAATAGCCATCCAATTTCTATTATAGTACGATTTCAAGTGATGAATATTACATCACTAGCCGAAAATTTAATTTCAGATATTTTAGGCGAGCGTAGTTCTATTTAATCGCTCCATATATCACCTTTCCTCATTTTGGTATTATTCCCAAAACATGAATATGAACAATAAAGAAAAATCAAATTATCCCTCAGGACTTTGATTAAGTTGAAACCATATTTCATCCCCACGTAAACAGATAAATTATAAGGGACCCTCGGTTTCGACATTACCTTTGATAAATTCATCAAAGGTGATCCTATCCCACGTTCAACAGGTCCACGTAATTATATTTGAAATTGTCTCTTTTTTTTGCGGTAAAAAGCCATGAGTTTGCCCGCAAATGAAATTCGGTTATCTGAAGCGGGCAAGATGTCGCATTTTCACTTTTCATATCTTTCAATTTCTTAACGAGATTATGCGGAGCGAAAGTATTCCTTTCTTACGGCTCGCCGGGGAGTAATTTCGAATTTCGTTTAATTACCCCAAAAATGGGACAAAATTGCAGACTGGGTGGATTCTTTTATATTTGAACGACTGTATTTAGCAGTTACGGTTTTGATTGGGTTTTTAAAAAGTCGTTTTTGGGCGATTTTCATCAGAAGATATTAAAACAAGGGAACGACCTCCGAAGATAAAATTAGTCCGAAATTAGAAACAATTACATTTTGTCGAGTTAAGCTGTTATGAAACGTAACCTAACTGGCTGTTATGGACGCTCCTTCTTCAAACTACAATATTAATTAGGTTTCGAAGTTACCTTTCAATCAACAATCTTTTTGAAAATTAATTTCACAATAACTATTTGGGTTTTGGCTGTTTGCCCAAACGTGGCTAGGTTATTTAAAACATTCGAACTGCCTATACACAACCTAATATTTAAGTTTCCTGCCATAAAAGTTGTTTTTCGTATCATAATACTTACATTTTCTCGAACAAAATGAGTCCAAGTTGTTTACGGAACTGCCTCGATCAGCCAAAGAAAAGAGATTTCCGATATGGCAGTTTGTGTCATAAGGAACAGGTTATTTGGAAGAGATTTATTGACCGCAATGCTCTTATTTCTCCGATAATTTTTCAGGATGTAGATATAAATGACTTAATTGACATGCGTCAAATTTTCTGTTGCTTTGAGCTGTTTATCAGCATTATAATAGACTCTAGAAAACTTATAGGGATAGTTATGGGGAAACTTATATCTATTTGGAAAATTATGTGCTGTTCATAGTTTGACGTATATTTTTGATTGGCAGCCAGTTAAATATTTGTAAAGGTAAAAACATCCATTGGATTTGGATGGAAACTATTTCCAAGCATAAGTAGTATAAATTGGTGAATGCGCTTACTGCACATGTGGAAGACGGAAATGGTGCTGCAAATGTAATTTTCAAGTAAATAGTCGGAAAAGCGAGGAATTCTTTAGTCTTCCGGCCTAACTTCCAGGGTGCTCACACAGTCGGGAAATCAGGGAAAAGTCAGGGAATTCTAAATTTATTCAAGGAAATCTGGAAAAATCAAGAAATTTGGAAAAAAAATTCTAGAATTTTGGGGCTGTTGGGAGAAAAGTGCGGAAATTACGAAGCCATTAATACTGTCAGTTAGAAATGCACGAAAAAAATATGAATAAGCTCTTAAACTGCAAAAGCGGAATAAGAATAAAGAAATCGAAATTGTAAATGAAGTTAGACTGGCAAACATCAAAATCCGTGAACTTAAAGACCGAAAAAAAGTTGTGTAAGACAACTTTTACATTCAGAGAGCAGAACTTGATAAGATTTTTAATATTATAAAATAAAATATATAATATATAATATAATATAATATATAAAATTTATATATTTTGTTCTTCGACGTAACATTGTTAATTTAAAATATTATTTATGAATCACAATAAATATTAAGAAAACTTAGTTCGTCCGTTTTCACAAGTTTTCAATGATATTTTTCCTATAATCCTTCTATTAACTTCCTAAGAAAAGACTTCCTGGAAGTACGCGTGAAAGACGGCCGATTACAAAAATAGGGTCGGGACAATTTTAAAATTTGGCGGGAAAAGTATGGGAATTTCGAAAAGAAAATTTTGTGAGTACCCTGAATTTCAAATGATTCTTATTGATGAAACTCACCTACATGTTTTAATGCTGAATAAGAAAGCATAATGGTGGAGTAAAACTTCTAATAACGGACACCTCCCAATAGCGGGCTCCTCTACATTACAGAATTTCCTAATTGGGATTCATACATATTAGCATCTCCCAATGGCGGACCCTCCGCATAACGGACACGGACAGTTAAAAACTACCATTTCCTATATATTTGTTAATAAAATTACCTCTTAACAACGGACAATAAGTTTTGAAATCAATGTGTAAAAAATATACCTTTTATATAAGAATTCAAATTTTAATCATTATCTTCTGGAATCCGTTTTACTAAGCAGTTTAAATAACGGACACCTTTCATAATTTCATCCATAAATCCCTTAAGTTTATTAAATAGGTGTTTAAATTTGCAATCATCCTAGTCAAGATTTCCAGATAGATTTCAGAATAAAGAGGCAGGTCTTATGTTGATTTGTAGACAAATTTTTCAATAAGAAATATATTTGCAATCTGAAAATGCAGTATTTTGAGTTAGATTCGTGCACATATCAATTTTTTTTTATTTAGTCCTTTCCTCCCAATAGCGGACAACTCCTTATAATGGACAAAAATGTGGTACCCGTGACTGTCCGCTATATAGAGGTTTCACTATTATCATATTAGTTTCATAAGACGGAGTATTGTCACACGAGAGATTTAAAGCACGACGAGCGAAGTGAGGAGTGCTTTAATAGAACGAGTGTGACAATACATCTTATTAAACGGGTGTAATATACTATTTTATCTACTTTGATTTATTAATTTATTCAATTTTGGCTGTTCAAGTTTTCTTATTACACTAGGGAATTTTGCGTGGGTTGGTTACACTGACGTCTCTGACATTGACGTTTCGTATTTAAACTTTGAAAATCTAGTAACCCTAGAACAATTTTTTGAAATACTAATAATTTAACCCTGACATCTACGCAGATCTACGTGACAGGCTGACGTACCAATCTAACAAAACTAAAAGTTACCAAAAGTAGTGTAATAATATAAATATTATTACACTACTTTCGATGTAATAATGAGATCATTAGTAACGCAAGGTAAATAATAGTTATTTATGGTACTAGTGTGTTATGTTGAAAATGTCACGCGAGAAGATTGACGGCCGAGTGGTATAAATTCTCGTGACTTAGGAAACATAACACGCGAGTGGCATACAATGTTTTATCCAACAAGTGGCAGAAATCTTTTTTTTATGAGATAACAAGCCGTACCCGGCATGCTTCGCAATGCAACGTAAAGTTTAAAGAAAAAAGATAAATAAAAATTATAGATTACCCGGTGAAATTCCTATCATCTACATATATTTTTGAAAAATAATGTCAAAATAATACAAAATTTTTATCTACATTAAATTAAATGCAACACAGTTATACACATAATCAATTTAAGGCTTTCGGATCTACTATATTTTCCGTCTTTTTTTTTTGCGGTGCGTAAATTTATAAAGATGATGGTTTTACGACTCGCGAACACGCGACGTATAATTGTCCATGCGCGAAACCGGGAAACTCCAAGTTTATTCCGCAAACTGTCCTTGTATTAGCAATTGTATATTATCTTTTTAAATTTTTAATAAATAGTTTATGAAAAACTACCCTGAAATTAGGTATGAAATTTCCCTGTACAATATGCGTTGCACCATACGACGTCATTTAAAAGCAATTATTATACGTTGGGATGTTGGCCAAGAAAAATGTAGAGTCATTTCCCACCCCAGAAACTAAAGAAGGTAATGGATCTGGTGGTGGGAACAATTACGGCAATTTTACTTTACCACCAGCACAACATAATCCAGTAGCTTCACCGCTGCATTTTAACGCTTTACAATATTGACAAACTATTGTCATTTTTCCAATCGTTACGGATTCTTCGGCACAATAATCTATTTCCGGGTCGTAGTGGAATGCTACTCGTTCCAGGTTTAAAGGAACACTGCGTCTGCGGAATCGCTCTATTTCATTGTGTCTTGAAGTGCGCTCCATGTTTTGGGCATTTGTTGCTCGTAGTAGGTGCATGACCATCTTGGTGTTTATTCTGCCATGTCTTTTTCAGATTGTCTAAGTAGATTTTTGTTTGTTTGTTATTTTTACCTTTAGTTCGATTCGTCGGTAATTCTATTCGGTCTGTTGTTTGGGTTTCTTCACTTTCGGTTTTGGGTCTTGTATTTGTACCTCATAGACTTATTTTTTGGGTGTTTTATTCGTTTGACGTCAGGTACAGTCGAATTGTCTTGTAGTTTTCCTCGATCCTTTTGAAATAGTGTGATCTTATATAATTGTGCTGATCGTCAAACCCAAGTTCATGGAACGCCTCGTTGTTCTCTTGGGCTTTCCCCCATAGTGCTTCTAGGCGATCAATCCTTTTTTGTAAGTATTCCTTGGTTTTTCTTGCACTTCCGTTTTTCTTGCAATTATTTTGTAGTTATATGATTTCTTGGGCTATTTTTTCTTGTTCTTGAATCAACTCATCTGCTTGTTATATCTTGTCGTAGTTGAAATTGTGAATTTTATAAATTAATTCTCTGGAAAAGGTGGTTGTGACTTACTCAGGACTTTGCTTGTCTTCTTGACTTCCCGCCGTTGTGTTGGCGTCGAAGTTCTTGAAGTTTTGGAGTTGTAATCACTGGCGGCTTTTCCTCCGGCTGCAGTGACTGGATATGTCCGTCGTTTCAAATTTGTAGAATTTGTAGACTTGGTGTCCTGGTGAAGTTGCTTTGACTTACTCAGGACTCTTCTTGGTTTCTTGACTTTCCGCTTTTGTGTTGGCGTCGTGTAGACTTTGTAAACCCGGTGCCCTGTCGATCTAAATGCTGTTGTGTAAGATGTGCCCGAACTCGTTCGATTCCAGTATTTACTGTTGAACGTAATTCTGTCATACCAATACGAATGTTATCTGTCTTTCACCGGTCGTCAGTCGTCAGTGCGATTTGGACGTGAGAGCTCGTCTCGTTGCACATTTGATTGACTTCGACGACCTAAGTCCATCTTCTCCTTGGCATTTTAATATCAATAAAGTTCTCGCGCACTGACAAACTGATGATAGATTGTAATAATCGTCTTGACATTTATTTATTTGACAACCAACTGACACTACTTTCATTTGTTTGATTATAAATGTCAAATTACAAAACGTACCTTTTTCCGAATTTCCCTTACTTATTATTTATGTTTCTTACCGAAAAACCTTCCCTGAACTTCCACAAATATTTCAAGATCAAAATTAGCAAAATCCGCCCAGCCGTTCTCGAGTTCAAGGTAGACAAACGAACAGCAATCCATTTTTATATATATAGAGATAATTAATAAGCTTTGTGATCAAATCAAAGCTACTTGCGTTTCAGTATCTTATAAATGTCAGTATGACTTGACAGTGACTTTTTTACATTTTGGTTAAAGTAGGTTGTTTGTTTGGCCTCTTGGTATAAATCTTCTCGCGTAACTAATGTCGGGTTTAGCTAGCTCTTGATGCACAATGGATAACTCTTAGTGTTTAATGCATAATTTTGAAACCTAAAGTTTTATATGTACCCGTTTATACTACTCATAGTGCACAATTCACAAAGTTGACCAACTTTTCACTTTATGCATTTCGAATTATGAAAATTATGCTTGTGGGCATGCGAATGTCAAAAATATCGACTTATCATTCCTTTGACGGTGTGGTGACTCTGGGTGATTTCCACCGACCTGCTGTGGCTCACTGTTGTCACCGATTTCGTCTCTTATCGGAAGCTTTTCTTCATCTAAACACTTTGTTGGTTTTTCTTTTGTATCCGGATTTTATTCTCCGGCTGCATACATTTACATTTAATTTTTGACGAACAACTATTGAAAAAAACTGAACTTTTCAAAGGTGACTAGAGTTATTCCCCAAATCACTGGGATTTTACAATGGTTACAAATAATGTACTTCAAGTCGGCAAAATCAATTTAGAGAAGAGATATTATAGTGAATAATTTGAAATCATAAAGTACGGGTTAAGTACGGGTTTACAACAACGGGCTCGGACTGGCTCGGATTTCGTGTTTCGTTTCATAATTTCGTATCGTGATTGGCTGATTGTTTTGTATTATTCTAACGACCAGTCCTTGTGTGATTTGTCAGTTTATTGATGCATAAAAGTTATGCGTTGTATAAACACTAATTTCTGTTGTGCATTATGCATTATGAGTTGTCTATTAACCATTAAGCACTACAAGTTATTCATAAAGTATTGAGAGCTGGCCTTCATTTTCAACATTACACACTAGTACCATAAACAAATAAATAGACTACTACTTTAAATGTGAACTTGAGTGTGCTAACACTAGTGTGTTATTTGATAGTTTACTTGTCTAAAATGACATTAATAATGAGAGTCATAACTGTCATGTGTTGGATAAAAATATTTTTAGATTTTTCTCCATATCTTATTCTGTAATTATTCTTCTTCTGCAATTTGATCAAAACTAAGTCTCAAATTTTGTATTTTTCAATATCTACGTCGTGAAAGGTGAAATTTATGCCGGGTTTATACAACATTTTACATAGTCGTAAGTCGTAATCACAATCATAGTCATAGTTACAGTCCTAATCACAATCATAATTTTAAAATATTCAAAAGGTAGTTAGTTATACAACATCACAATCACAGTCATAAGAATTAAATCACTACTCAGTTTGCTTGTCATTTGTCAATAATGTCATACGTCACTCATGTTACATTTTACACTAAACTCAACAGGCCAAAATTCACAATACCTGAATAAACATAAACAAACACAGAACCGACAACTGACAGACATAACCCTGGACCTGGAACACGTACGTAATGCCGGGTTTATACAACATTTTATATAGTCGTAATCATAATCATAGTCATAGTTACAGTCTTAATCACAATCATAATTTTAAAATATTCAAAAGGTAATTATACAACATCACAATCACAGTCATAAGGATAAAATCAATACTCAGGTTGCTTGTAATTTGTCAATAACGTCATACGTCACTGTCGTTTTATATCTTTCAAAAGTGTTAAATTATTATTATTGTTTTTGTGTTGGTGGTATGTTAATTTTGTCAGTTTTGTGAGTTTTGAGTTGAATTTTTTTCATTAATTACCTTTGGTGGTGGAAAATGAAGATCATTAGTCTAAGAAGAACGTCAAAATAATAGACTTGGCCTTTATATTTTTACGTTTTGCTACAGTAACAGAGATAAGTTGGCAGATTTCTTTGTTTCTAAAGAAGGATGGATTTCCTGGCAAGAAAATATTGGAGGTTTACCACATGTTTAAGTGAATTTACAAAGACTGCACAAAATAATTTGTTAAAACATAAAATAAAAATTAGTAAAAAATGCTAGTGGCTGGTTTCAAACATATTATTATTTCCTAAATATCCACTTATTTTTTATAAAGTCACAGCATTAGTGCTTTAAGGTATGGGTAGTCATAATAACATAATCATAATAAAATTAGTTCATAACCTGGAACCTGCCTGGAACACGTACGTAAGTCGTAAATAAACTATAAGCTAAGACCTGCGTGACACAGAAAGAAGATCGCCTGCGCAGTTCAGTTTTCGTCATAACCACAGTCGTAAAAGATGAAAATTACCAACTGTCAAGGTCAATAGTTATGCTTATATTTACGACTGCGATTGTGACAAGTTGTATAAACGGATACATAAGATACACAACGTTTAAGTTTTGTGATTGTGACTATGACTATGATCAGGACTACAGAACTAAATGTTCTATAAACTCGGCATAAGTGCCAAAAGTGGATGATTCCTGAAGTATTTTCGATCATTGGGAAAAACGTCAGAAATATGTCATGTCTACAGTGTGCTAAAGCCGCTAAAGCCGGACAATACCGTTACCTAGACCTAGCGACGACTTTCTCCCCTTTTTCCACTTTATTATTTGATTTGACGGCCATTATACGTCCCCAACGTAACGCAGATGTCACGGGAAAACTCCCTCTTGTTCACTGGACGTGGAAGGCAGAAAGTTTCGAAAGCTCGCCCCGACGGCAAGGCGCCGACTCCTCGGATGCTGGAAAATGTACGCGCTTTTCGCCGCCGAAACGATATAATTTTCAGTAAGCTCGAAGATCGCATCTCTCGTGGTCCTTCTCCAAGGGGATGCGAGCCTGCCAGTTTCCGGTACGATGTTGAACTCGCGCCCTTGACGGCCGTACGTGGTGCGCGAGAAAACGGGGGAAAGTTCGGAGAGCCGGAGGAGACGGTTCCGATAAGGTGAGATTTGATGGAAAACGGGGAAAATCGGAGCGGAGTCTGCGGTACAACGTGGAGGACATGTGAGCTTTCGCATGTCGATATTAAAATATTTTCTTTTTTTCGGTGCTAAGATCGATAGTATTTTTCTTGGAAAAAAAATGAATGAATCGAATTGAAATGGAAAGCTTCCGTTACTAACTTAGATAAAAACTTCAAGGTTGGCAGTTAGTCCAGTCATCAGAAATTTTCTCGTGGAATTTTGGGAAACAAGGTCGATTTCTTTGAAAATTGGGACTTAGGTAGTATTTATAACGTTCCTCAAAGTTGAACTTGTGACGAAGTGTGCTTTTCCATAGGGGTGGAAACCACCCCCTCTAAGGGGTAAGAAATCCCTTTAATCAAAATAAGCCTGGAAACCGATAGATTGGCCAATTCTAAGTAACTTTTGTTCTATAAAGTTTTTTTTTTAAATTTATATTTTTCGAGTTATTCACGGTTGAAACCACACATTTTTCATTGAAAAACGAATGTTTTTTTAACAGTTTTTCACCAATATCTTGAAAATCTTTCATTTTATGGGAAAAATAATTAGAACAAAAATTTAGGTAATAAAAAAACAAAGAGATACGTTTTTAAATGATCTCTGTAAATCTAATAAGGGTTGAGTTATTGCTTGTTGCAACATGGCTATTTTTCGAGAACCGCGAAATTGAAAATATTCAACCTTCAATAACTTGAAAATGGTAATATTTTTGGGAATAACTCTATGGACCTTTTCTAAAGTACATAAAATGCCCTTTAAAATGAGCACTGACATAAGTCTTATGCATAAGAATTGACTGATTTATAACAAAAATAAAGTAACACCTTTTTTGTTTTTTCAAAAATTTAAAAATTACACCCTCGTCATTACCACCACGATAAAAATTACATGCCTTGCCTTTAACTTTATTTAAGTATTATTGATAAGATCTATGTGGTTCAACTGGTTTAGAATGCTAATTTTAGAAAAAATAATTGTTTAAAATGAAAATTACATTTTCGTAATTTTAGGAAAAAATGCATTTCTCTTAAATAATTCAAAAACTATTCCAGATATAAAAAAATGTTTCAAATGTAAATTGCAGGGTTTGTCTCACTGATAATTCAGATTTATTTATTTATCTTTGTATCATAAAAATGAGGGAGATATGACGTTTCGAAGTTTGCATTCGCGTACTAATTATAGCTCATCCAAGCCTTTTGAACGCAACCCTTTTCAAAACTACGCATTGTAAAAACTTTTAACTAGTTTGATGTTAAAGCGTTTGGAACTCTCTACAAAATCCATTTTTTTTTAAGTTTCTAGCTTGGAAAGCAAGGGATTTTTCTCTCGCTATTTCAAAATTTGAAATGGTATATTATACATTACATTTAATTTTATTGTGAATAACTCGAAAAATATTAATTTTACAAAGAAACTTTATAGAACAAAAGTTACTTAGAATTGGTCAATCTATAGATATCCGGGTTTATTTTGATTAAAAAATGTCTTACCATTTTGAAGGGGTGGTTTCCACCCCTAGGGAAAAAGCACACTTCGGCACATGCCGAACTTTGAAGAAGAGGGTAAGTAGAGTTTAAGTCCAAATTTTCATGAAAATCGACGTTGTTTCCCAAAATTCCACACAATAATACGGTGTTTTACCATTGATGAATGGAGTACGAGCAATAACTCAACCCTTATTAGGTTTATAGAGATCATTCAGAAACATGTTTTTTTGTTTTTTTATTAGCTACATTTTGGTTCTGATTATTTTTTCCGATAAAATGAAAGATTTTCAAGTTATTGGTGAAAAACGGTTAAAAAACACTAGTTTTTTCAATGAAAAATGTGTAGCTTCAATCGTGAATAGCTCGAAAAATATCAACTTTACAAAAAAAACTTTATAAACCAAAAGTTACTTAGAATTGGTCAGTTTATCGATTTCCAGGTTTATTTTAATTAAAAAATTTCTTACCCACTAGAAGGGGTGGTTTCCACCCCTAGGGAAAAAGCACACTTCGGCACAAATTCAACTTTGGAGAACGTTATAAATACTACCTAAATCCCAATTTTCAAAGAAACGACCTTGTTTCCCAAAATTCCACAGTAATTCAGTATTTTACCCTTGATGACTGGAGTAAGTGACAAATTTCAATAAGTGAACCGTAAAATTCAAAAACTTGTCTATCACCTCCCCTTTGGATTCAGTAACACATGTCCTATTGCTTTTCTACTCACTAAATCGTGGGTATGGTGCTCCATATGTCTACTGTTAGTTTCGATTTGTTGGAGCTCATCAGGAAGGCGTTTTTCTTCAATTACTGATATCTAGAGCATCTAAATTTAAACTCCCCTTAATTCAATGATAAATTGAAATAAAAAAAATAAATTCATTTGATGGGTGTCTTTTTTCGGTTTATTTAACATTAACTATACAGGGTGTTAGGGGTTTGACTGCCTTTTTTTTAATAGGTGATAGTACTCATCAAAACAAACAAAAAAATCTTATATAACGGAGGTCCTAAAACCAACCGTTTTCGAGAAAAGTCGAGGTATTTTGTCAAGGTATTTCACCACAACTTGGCAACACCGACAAGAAAGGAAACGTAAACATGACGTTTTTGGTGTTGGCTCTCGGTAAACATGACGTGTACACAGCTGATTGAGGTTAACGTTTTTGCGAACTCTTCCTAAATGCGGTCTTTACGCTACACGTAATAGTAAACGAAATAATTGTAAGTGATTCCAATTAATTTAATTATGTAATTATTACACTTGCATGTATAAATGGTAAATCAATAGTGATCTGCAATTCAGGGCCACTAACATCATTAGAAAAGGATCATGCTGTTATTAATATGTTGTAATTTTCAATATTTGCCTGGTTATTACAGCATGTGTTCAAAATGTTGCCCTCTCACTTCAACAAATGTTCTACGGTTAGGCAGTCGCCGTCGAGTAAATCGTTCGTGATAGATACGACGTGCACTTGTAGAACTACAACGCGCCTCCCCGTAAATTAATAGCATATCGTGATATTCACGTATACTGAACATTTTAAGAACCGAAAAATTTACACGCACCGAAAAGAAACCGTAACAATCACATGTATCTTTCGAATTCAAAGATGTACACTGTCACTGTCACTAGTGTCACTGTTTGGCTCTCATTTCGCGACGCGTGCGGTACCTTCGCGGTGTTGCCACACCACATCGTAGCCATTTTATCGAGTTCTATTGATTGGAAAAAAATTATTCTTTAAAGAAAAGATTGTTTTGTTACCAATTAAACATAATACATTAAAAGAATACATCTTATAGTCATTTCATGTACAAAATTATGTGACATTCTTTAATAAAACTGAATTTTCACACCTTAATATTAGAAGTTTCCTAATTTTTTTCTCGAAAAAGGTTGGTTTTAGGACACCTGTTATATAAGGTGTTTTTGTTTGTTTTGATAAATACTATCACCTATTAAAAAAAAGGCAGTCAAACCCCTAACACCCTGTATATTGAACTATACCTCACCTAGGAAAGGAGCGCTTTCTTATATTATTATATTATATTATTTTATGGTGATGAAGACGTTTTCTTTTTCTCATATCAAGAATGACTCGCCACTTTAAGAAATTAGAGGATTTATCCAAATTGCATTCAGCTAGTCGTGCTTCAATGGTCCTCGCTTACCAAGATGCAATGCACAATAGGACACATGCCTCATTGAAGATTTGGTTCTTACAGGAATGTCTAAGAGGAGACGTTAATTTTTCGGTTAGTTTAGAACAAATTTTAATTTCGTTTAGCAGCATTATTCTTCTCATCTTTAATTAAATATAAATAATTAAGAAACCTAGATACCTTCTCAAAATCATAAGGAAGGTTTTGTAGGTACATTCCAATTATGGTGAACCCAGAAAATTTGCTTCAAATTTGTAAAATTTTCTTAGTACGTATAATTCATAAATTTACTTTGTTGATATGATATGTTGTTAAGGTGCCATGTTCATTTTGTTTCAATATTGCGAACAATTTTTCTAATACTTTTTTTGTGGATTCCTCGAAACGTATAGGTGTGGAAAAATTTTCAAATTAATAAAATTAATCAACTCTAAGATGGAATAAATGGTAAACAAGTATACCAGTTAAGCTTAAGGTAAGTTATGATAGTTTAATTTATATTCTGGCGTCATTTTGGTGGTCTAAGATGAAAACAATCTACCCAATGGTTTCATCTTCCGTAAAACATAAGTCTTACTAAAAATAATGAGTCCTGAATGAGTCACTTTGGTTCATGGGAATTGGGTCAAATTGAATTAACTATTTACAATAATAGACAAGTATACTTTTCTAGATAACACATAATATTATATTGTTATACTAGTTTAATAAGACGGAGTATTGTCACACGAGAATTTTAAAGTACTCCTCGCTTCGCTCGTCGTGCTCTAATAGAACGAGTGTGACAATATGTTTTATTAAACGTGTGTAATATACTATTTTATCTACTTTGCTTTATTAATTCATTAAATTTTAGTTGTTCAAGTTTTCGTATTACACTAGGGAATTTTGCGTGGGTTGGTTACACTGACGTGGACGTTTCGTATTTGAATTTGAAAATCTAGTAGCACTAGGACAAACTCAATAATTACTTACTTACCGCGCGAAAGACAAAAATGTATAATTGACCTGTACACCCCCAGAAATACACAAAGCTGCTCAAGCAATTTATTGAAATATTACTAATTTAACCTTGACGTCTCCATGACAGGTTGATGTACCAATTTAACAAAACTAAAAGTTACCAAGAGTAGTGTAATAGTATGTGTAATAGTAGTGTAATAGTAATAATATTCTTCGATTGTACTTTTGCGGGTACTTGAGGTCATATGAGACATAATTTTTGATAGATACAAGAGCTTTTTTCAATAATTTTTGCCGTATTTTATACTTGTTTTCAACAAGTAATTAACCAGTGTGGATCAACAGGGTCTCATCTTTTCATGACTTACGCACTACAATAAAATGGATCCTTCTATTCAAAAGCCTTAGAGTTACCTTTAAGCATTCCAAATCGCCGTACACTGATTTTAACTTACCTCAAATTAGTGGTGCACACGAGACGAGACGAGACGAGAAACGACATGGTCTCGTTTCGTCTCGAAAAATTCCCAAAAATTATTTCTCGTCTTGTCTCGTCTCGATATGGTACAGGTCTCGTCTCGTCTCGTCTAGTGTCTCGAAAAGTCTCGAAATAAATAGTCTTATATAGATGATACTTTTATAAATGTATACTTTTTTTATAACATTTACTGATTTCCTTGAAGTACCTATACAGGTGTGGTAAAGTTGAATGCACAGTAGTATTTTATTGATGTTAAGTTTTGATAAAGAATATTTCATTTTTTTTTAATATTGAATTAAATATCATTATAAGCACAAATAAGAAATTAATATCATCTGTATATTATATATTATATGTGAAATTGGTATTATTTGATAGAATTATCAAATTTTATAAGCAAAATTACCTACTATAATTTTAGGAAAATATGCATGTAATGATATACCTACCTATATACCTCATATTATCGCTGTCAGAAGAAAAAAGATGTGATTAATCAAAACATACGTTTTCGACATAAAATTAGAGAGCACTAATTAGGTCCTTATTATAAAGCTGAATGACCTATATTTAGAACTATTCGGGACGGTAATAGATCAGCTATAGTTTTATTTTATTCAATTCGGGATATGTCCCAACAATACCAACAACATCGCACTGGGAACTTGTAAACTGGAGATTTCATTTATACCTACCAAGATGTTCATCTATCAGAGAAGTTGTTAGATTTGGGAAACTACGCTACTAATGAAGAATGAATGAATGAACATTACGGTTAAATATGTCCATTACCTCAGATAAACGTTTCACACCACTGTACGTCTGTCTGTTGTATAATAAACCCTTCCAAAATTCTAAGAAAACGACGGGCTAATTATAAATTTTAATCCCTTACTGGACAATGGCACGGTTTAATCCTGACCCTTTATTAGGTATCCTTTTACCTGAGCTTTCGTCCTCATTGCTATGGAGTTTGGTGGCCTTTCATTTTACAAACGAAAGAAAATTCTTAAATTGCAATTTCTTAAAAAAAAATCGAGACTTCGAGACTTTTCGAGACGAGACGAAATTATGTCTCGTCTCGTCTCGTCTCGAACCAGTACTGGTCTCGTCTCGTCTCGTGTCCACCACTATCTCAAATCAATCTTTTGGTTTCTATATTTAGATGGGTTTTACCATAAGAATCAGATTAGCTTTTTGAATTATATTCCAGTTCAGAGGTGTGCACTCTTTTAGAAACAACTTTTTCGAATTTCGTTCCACGACGCGTCAGGCACGTGATAAAAAAAGAGCGAAAGGTGATATTATTCCCGTGATTTGAGGTCGGATCATATATCGAAAACATATTATCGTTATCTCACGTTTACCGCCTTTCAGCTCTCATAAAGAAGACTCCTCGCTCCCCGTTCCATTTTTTCCGGTAGATACGGTCCTCAAAAGTCTCGTTGAAGAAACAACCTCGAACTCTCCTCCTTTACTTCCCCCTCCGTTACCATAAATATTTTCAAATCCGGCAAACAGTTCGGGAAGCTATTAGGAAAACGAGAAAAGTTCAATTGATGAATCAAGTAATCAGTGTCAGAAAGTTTCACTGACGGTTTATAAAGATGTCGGTTTTCATTGCCCGGATTAATGCGGATTGCATGCGGTAGCTGCAAGTCTTCCTTTATGTGCATTGTGCTTAATCGAACGTGATTACAATTCTGTGAGGGGTAATTTATAGACACGTTTTATTAACCGCCTCGGATTCCGTGAGTTACGAACATGTCGGTTTTCATGGTGGCCAACGTCACATTCCATAAACAGTTTATCCTAAGCTAAGCACACCATTAAGGAGTTTAAGACTGATTTAGCTTCGTACCTTTTTTTTACTCCGTTGCCAAATTTTTTTAAACTTGCGAATCAATTTTGGGATCTTTCTGAAGTAATAAATAGCGCAATAGAAGTCCCGTTTTTGATTGATTGCTTTCTTTAAGAAAAATAAAGAATTCGAATAAAACGTAAATGGGAAATGGGATAAATATTTATTTGCGATATTAACATGTACATTATGAGAATAAACGTAGTATGTGCGATAGTTCGTTTCAAAGATAGATTCTTCCGCCTTCAAAACCTTCCAACTAATTTTTTCTCGTCCACCTTTAAATAGTAATACATATACCTGATCAGCGGCGATCTTCTACACGTCTACATTGAGACAATGATATAACTAAACTGTGCCATTCTGTAGTTGCATTGCCACAATGATAATCTCACCTTCACCGGTCATTTGATGGGCTGTCGTGCAGTGCAGAGGAGCCCTAATAATGGGGTGCTGTGCCGGAGATCATTTCAATGCTAACGTCTATTTATGTGTTTCCACGATCGCACTGAAAAGCAAGTAGTACATCAAAGCATGGTCATTAATAACGGTTAGATGTAGATTTTCACGTAATTTATGATTTGCGTTAGTTTTGCGTGTTATCCCAATTTCTGGTTTGAAGCAAACTAAAAGACATGGAATTAAATGTATTTGTCGAATTTAAAACGGTCATTTAGGTCTACATTTAGCCACAGAAGACAATAATGCAGAAAATACATTTATCACTAGGACTTGGAAAATATGCAAAATGCCCATTAAAGGATTTGTTATTTTGATCTAAATGGCTTAGTCTTAAGGCGACGTTCAAATTTAACACTCGTTTTAAAAGGGGTTTTAACTTTTAACGCTCCCATAATGGGTGTTATACGGTTTTAAAATGTTAGGTTAAGAGTGTCTTTGATCCCAAAGCATACATAAGAAACTATGCTGTTTGAGAGTAATTCCTAACAAGCACTCCTGCAAATTCATTTGAAAATAATATATAGGTTCTATTATTTGAGGTAGTTACTTTATTGGAAGCGCAATTCAGGATCTGAAAGCCAAAACTCGTATAATTTAAGTCCAAACCGAATTTTCTAGGTTGCACCCAAGTTTGTGGCCAGAGGGATGTGTGCAATTTCCCTAGAATGTTGTATTTACATTTTTTGGTTAATATATTATGTAGTCATGTATATTTCTAGATTTCCATTAGGCAGTTGTATTCTGAATTTGAAATCTGTCGTTACGTTTCACGAGGTATACTTGACACATTTTAGAGGTTTATATTTTGTATAGATTTAATATAGGAACGTCTTCAATATACCCATTAATTACTGAGGAATTAAAGCATAGTTTGTTACGTAAAACTTCGATTTTAACTATTTTTCCTTCAAACTAACTACTAGGATTTAACATCTTATCCGCCAGTAACTGTACAGATAATATTTAAAAGTTATAACTATATAGGCCAATTAATTTTTTTATCCAACACATTACAGTTATGACTGTCATTATTAATGTCATTTTAGACAAGTAAACTTTCAAATAACACACTGTGTGTTATATTCCATAAGTCACTAGTGAGTTATGGACTATAAGCCACGTTCATATTTCAAGTATTTATATTTACAGGTTGCCTGTGGCAACCAAACAATCAACCTACTTTAACCAAAATGTAAAATAGTCACTGTCAAGTCATTCTGACATTTTAGGGTACTGAGACGCAAGGAGCTTTGATTTGATTACAAAGCTTATTAATTATTATGTCAAAAAAACGATTTCATCTACTTGTTGGATAAAACATTGTATGCCACTCGCGTGTTATGTTTCCTAAGTCACTTGAGAATTCATACCACTCGGCGTGAAATCTTCTCGCGTGACTTATTTTCAACATAACACAGTAGTACCATAAATAACTATACGGAGCTTTTCTATCGAAACGCATGGTGGGAAATCAACAAGATCAAACGTGAAACTTATAGTAGTTCGTTAGTATGACAGAGAACGATGTTTTGCAACGTTGCCGGCCGAGCAGGCAGTCCAAGTCAACGCGTATCGCGGTCGCGTATCGCTTTACACTTTCGGATGTGTGCGGAGCGGATGAATGTGATGTTAAGCTGTCAAGCCAACGAGAAATATATGGCCTTTCTCTCGCTCTCACGTTTATCCCATCCTGCGTCTCTGTAGAAACGATCTGTATATGTTATTCTTATTAAACATTTTTTGAAAGTTTCCCACTGCGAGAAAATTGGTAAAAGCTATAGTCGATACAATATTTTACATTAGAATTTTTAGCAAGAAAAATGGTTCCATTAAGCTATGCTCCCCATCTCGTTATTACCGGCTCTCTTGGCAATGTAATACCGTGGAGTGTCTCATTGTATTACGCTTTTATTCGTAAAGGTGCTTTTAAAAATATTTTCTTGGCACAGAGTTGATCAAAGTGTTTGTAAATTTTAGAGATATTTACATAAAAGCATATAACGTTTAACAAAAGGTACAATTTATATGCCAAACATAATGTAGTCTCCAGTTATTAATGCTTACCGTATCGAAAGCGAGGTGTTTTGATCTCTGAAGCCATAAGCGGTCTCATCTTCTTCTTCTTCTTTCACAGCCTCATCTCGTCCACTGCTGGACATAGGCCTCTCTTAACCTTTTCCAATTTGTACGGTTTTGGGCATCCTGAATCCAATTTGTGGAGATCCTTTTTAAGTCGTCTGTCCATCTGGTTGGCGGTCTGCCTCTGCTTCTGATTTGATGCCACTGGTGAATTAATTAATTATTAAAGCGCCGTTTATTATATGCGTTTCCCAAACAATACCACATCAACGTACTGTTCGTAATAAAAAACTTACGTTAACTTGAATGAACGATAGCAAATTGCACCGAAACCCATTACCGGCTTATTGGATTACGATTAGAAAGGGACGGTGCGCCGACGATTAGGTCCTAAAACAGGTAGCAAAGGAATCCCATAGGATAAAATGTAGTAACAACTAGAGCAAACCAACATTTTAGTAAAAAAATATGTTCTGAAAAATCGGCTTTTTGAGCGCTTTAAAGCGATACCTCATTCGATAGAGATCATAGTTAATTTAATACTAAATAAATCAGGTTAAATATTTACTGTAAATCGCATCTAAAATGCACTATATTAATTAAGTTAGTAGATGAAATTTGCAAAATATATACCCTTTGAAATCGCCTTTATGAGCTCTTCAATTTAATACCTCACTCGACATCTTCTTCTCTTCTTCTTTCACAGCCTCATCTCGTCCACTGCTGGACATAGGCCTCTCTTAACCTTTTCCAATTTGTACGGTTTTGGGCATCCTGAATCCAATTTGTGGAGATCCTTTTTATGTCTTATGTCCATCTGGTTGGCGGTCTGCCTCTGCTTCTGAATGCTTCGTCTGTAGGGCGCCACTCCAATATCCTTTTTGTCCATCTGTTGTCTGACATCCTTGCGACATGGCCTGCCCAGTTCCATTGTAAGCGTGTTACTCTATCCACAGCATCTGCGACTTTACTTCTTCTTCGTATCTCCTCATTTGAAATCCGATCTCTCAGGCTTATTCCCAGCATAGACCTTTCCATGGCTCTCTGGGTCACTTTTATTCTGTTGGCAGTCCTTTGGGTAAGTGTTAGTGTCTCGGAGCCATATGTCAGTACCGGAAGGACACACTGATCATAAACTTTGCGTTTAAGACTTACTGGAATATCAGACTTGAAAACGTGTTTTAATTTTCCGAAGGCAGCCTATTAATCCTATTCGTCTGATCAGTTCACAGGTCTGGTTGTCTCTTCCGATTCGTATTTCGTGCCCTAGATATTTATAGGAGGTTACAAATTGGATTTCTCTTCCCCCTAGTTTTAGGTTGCAGCTGGGGACTAAGTTTGTCATAAATTCTGTTTTAGCGGTTAGCTTGTTGGGAGACGGTTGACAACTCTGAGAGCATTTCGGATGCCTCATGTAGGTGGTAGGTGGTCTGTGATCAGTACAATATCGTCAGCGAAACGCAGGTGGTTTAGCCTTTCCCCGTCCACACGTATGCCTCTATTTCCCATGTCGAGCTTTTTAAACATATACTCTAATAACGTCGTAAAGAGCTTGGGAGATATTGTATCACCCTGGCGGACACCCGTTTCGATTTTAAACTGGTTTGTCTCTTCGTGAAGTCTCACTGTTGCTGTTGCGTGTTCGTAAATATGTCGTAGTAAGGAGATATATCGATGATCTATACGACAGTCAGCAAGGGCTTTAAGCATTTCGTAGTGATTTATGGAATCGAACGCTTTTTCATAGTCTACAAACGTGAGGACTAGAGGTTTATTGTATTCCACACATTTCTCTATCAGTGACTTTATAACCTGTAAGTGGTCATTTGTTCCATATCCAGCTCTAAAGCCCGCCTGTTCTCTTGGCTGATATAAGTCCAGTTTATTCGTAAGTCTCGCTGTTATGATTTTAGTGAAAAGCGGTCTCATAATACATAAGAATTGCATTTCTACAGTGTTGTTAAG
This sequence comes from Cryptocephalus moraei, assembly GCA_946251905.1. Classification (NCBI taxonomy): domain Eukaryota; kingdom Metazoa; phylum Arthropoda; class Insecta; order Coleoptera; family Chrysomelidae; genus Cryptocephalus; species Cryptocephalus moraei. Next base: position 13,202,398 of record OX276465.1, on the reverse strand, counting down.
TATTTAAATACATGTATTTTAGATTGTATTTATTTTAGATACACGATGAAATGCATTAATTTGGTTTGTATTTCAAGTGTATTTAAAATACATTTTTTGCACATGTATTTTAAATACTGTATTTAACTCTTAAATACATTAGGTACCTATTGATTATTCAAATGAAAAGAATTTTGAATTTTAGGATTTTAGCCCTCAAGATACGATATGCTTTAGCAAAAGTGAAAAGAGAAGTGAATACTATTAATTAGTTAAATTTCAATATATTGCCAATAATTTAAAATATGAAATTTTGTTCCTTATGGTACTTAACTGTTAAATGTTAAAAGGTTGAAAGAATTCTGAAGGTAAAATAACTAAATTCTTAAGCATTTAGGACTGCCAAAAGAGGAAAACCGGGTAAGTGTTGTACTAAATATTACCAAAGGCCAAAAATCCTAAGAGAATTCTAATTTTTCACAGATTGCTTTCTCATTTTGAGGATTGAAATACCTATGCTTAGGTGTAATAATTTTTGTTAAATATGTATTTCTAAGTGCAATTAGAAAGGTACAATAGTACAATAGAAAGGTACAAAGTAGAAAGATACATATTGTCACACGCCTGAGGACCTAGGGTCCAAAGGGAGTGCTCTGGTTGGGGGTGTAGCTAGGTAGAAGCTAAAAAGAAGGCATGGTAACACATACAATATTTATTTGAGCATCAAAAAATAGGGGAGAGAACATCATACAAAATTAAGGCAAATGAGCAAATGATAAGAAATGAGAAAAAAGGTCAAAAGGGAGGTGGTTGCTTACTTCAGAGTGACGAAGGGCAGCAGGTGCGAGGCTCCTCCAATTAGCGGCATGCCGGAAAGGACGGGCTCTCAGACGGGCAGCGTGACGTGATACAGGGTGACAGACTGACTCCCGATCGTTATGATCCCGCCATATAAATATGTGCGGGATGTTTATAAACGTGATGTCGTACCTGTCCGAGAGTCGTATCGTCCTTCGGTTTAAGGTCGCCTCGGTGCTGAATAAGCTTAGACGGCGATCTATTTTCGCTAATTGGGGCCGCATCGCGACAATATATTGGTAAAATTTTAAAAAGTATTTAACTACTTCCTAAATACATTGTAAAAGTATTTGAATTTGTATACATTGCAAAATAAAGTATTGCAAATACATTAAAATGCAGTTTTTTAAACTATTTGTATTTTTATTTAAATACATTTTTCAAAGTATTTTTAACATCATTGCATTTCTTATTACCTCCCACTTATAATTTTTTAACAATATAGGCCTCATCAGTTGGTACATTGTACGCTCAACGTCATTTGTGATTAGCTCTCTAAAAATAGCAATTTTTTACGTATATATCGATTTGTGAGTGCTGAATCTACTATCCAGTGGTTCCTGAGTGCTTCCTGAGACAACCAACATTGAAGATAACGAGAAGACATCAAGAAAAAGCGAAATTTCTGGAGTGAGGGCCTTTTGACACCGGCTGTCATTCGCGTTCGAGGCCGTGAACTCCTCCTGCCTCGCTTCTAGCGAGCGCGGAGTCGTTCGAGGGATTCCCGAGACCTGTGGAGGATCGCCGTGCTGCAAAGAACACACAAGGACCAGTGAAATTCTCCAATCGTGAAGGTCTTCTGAACAAGTGTAGTGCAAAATTATATACTTTTTTTTTCAACCTCGAAAAAGACCAGCAACAACAGTAAGTCAATTACTTTTTTCAAAATGGACTTCGAAACTACTTTATTATCAAACAGTGATGAAGACGAAGTTCAAAAATTCACTCAATATTCAAATATTAAAATACTCTTAGAAGAATCTCGTAATATAGTTAATAAATTAGGCGAATTAATTTCTAAACATACAACTGTTAAAAGTGACGTGAAAAAAGGCATTAACGATTTATCTGTAATTTTCAAAAAAAACGAACATCAAATTAATAACTTCTTACTACTGAAAACAATTAAAACCAATGACTCTTCAACTCAAACTGACTTTCCTTTAACTCCATTAAAATCCAATCCTCAATCAAATTTAATCTCAAGTGTTTTTAACAATAGCTCTACCAATTTTAACTTATTTTCAAATATTGCTAATTTGGAATGGGATAACAAATTTTATATTAAAAGTACTACAAATTTAACTTCTAAACGACCACTAAATATGTCATACATCACTATCATAAACAAAGATCAAAATCACGCTAATAATAAAAAATTTATCTATTTACAAGAAACATTTAATTTTAACCCTTCATCTTTCGATACTAATACAATTCATAAATTTACAAATAAATTTGAAATTAATTCAAATGCTGGTGTCATCAATTCTTATACTAAAACAAATTACATATGTATCATTTCGAAAGAGACTACAAAAGAAAATTTATTCGATCTATTTGTTAATCTTCTGTCTTCCATTATGACGACTGAAAATATTGATTCTACCTGGAGATTCCTGGAATTTACCATCTTACAAAATATCTATAAACATAATATAATTCGAAAAATTAGCGAATACATCTTTCGCAATCTTAACATTATTCTTTACTTTCCATCCCTTGAATCACCAACCGTAAATCAATCCAATAGCGAGACTATAATTATCAAAAACAACAATAATTCTTTTGCCGAAATCGTAAAAAATTTGAAAAAAGATATAGAAGATCCCAGTACCTTAGGTATTCAAGTTAAAAATTTGAGTAAAAATAAAGAGGACGATCTAATTATTAAATTTAAAGGTGATATAGAGAATAGAAATACATTCAAAAACAAAATTTCAGACAATTTAAAAAATAATCAAATTATTTCAGTTAAAAACTATAAAACCATTTACCTCTTAGATTTAGATATAACTTGGACACAAAATTCTGTAATAAATGAACTTAACAAAATCGTCAACAAAGACTGTTACACAGATCTATATCTTAATAAAAATGATAAAGGTCGTCAATCGGTCAAACTAAAAATGGAAAATGCTCAGGCCAAACAATTACTAAACGAGAAAAAGATTAAGTTTGGATGGAATTTAGTGAGAATTAAAGAAAAGTTTATACCAATTAGATGTTATAACTGTATGCAGTTTGGACATGATAAATTAAATTGTAAAAACAAAAAGGTCGAGATTATTTGTACAAATTGTGGTGAAGAAAACCATATTTCAAAAAATTGTAAAAATTCTAGTAAATGTTTAACTTGTAAAGTTGAAGGACATCGTTACGATAATATGTCTTGTCCTAAATATAGAGAATTAAAAATTACAACTCAAAATTTATTATCGTAATTCCCATTTTTTCGCTTTCATGATTATATCCCAAATTAATGTAGGAAGAGAACGTAAATGTCACGATCTTTTAAAGAATGAAATTTTCAAAAATAAATTTGATATAGTTTTTATTTCAGAACCTAATAAAAAAATCGCAATTAAAGAAAAATTAATAACTGACCTCAATTTAGACGTTGGAATCAAAATTATAAGTAAAAATTTACAAGTATGGAATATCACAAGAGATGAATCTTTCGTAATTCTCGAACTAGAAACTTTTTCTGCCATAATGTGTTATTTTTCTCCAAAAATCAAATTTCCGGAATATAGTTTAAAAATAGACAAAATTTTCAATATTATTAAAAATAACAGAAATAAAAATTTTTTAATACTTGGTGACTTCAATTCAAAATCTCATATGTGGTACTCCCCAATAAACGATAAACGAGGTCTCCATTTAGAAAAGTGGATTTCCGAACTAAATTTAATAATTTTTAACAATAACAGCAAAATTCCGACATTTGAAATTAAAAATAAAAAATCATTTATCGACTTAACTTTAGGAACTTCTGGTATGGCAAAATCTTTAGTTAATTGGAAAATTACACGATCAGATTTTATTACAGGACATAACCCGATAAGTTTTGAAATCTCCGACAAATCCTATGACAACATAAACATATATAAAACAAACATTATTAATATTCAAGGTTTTATTAATGATTTTAAATTAATCTGTAATAACACTAATACACATGAAATTAATTTATATGATTCTCTTATTAAATGCTGTAAAAGTAATACTACAACAAATTTTAGTCATTATCAAAAACAACCTCATTGGTGGAATCCTGAAATTGAACAACTACGTAGAAAATCTGGCAGACTAAAAAGGCATTTATCTAAATTACATAGTAAAAATCAAGATATCTCTTTTATTCAAACTAGTTATAAAAATTCCATTAAAGATTTAAAAAAATCAATTAGTTGTAGTAAACGTAACCATTGGAAAAATCTCTGCACACAATTAAATAAAAATATTTGGGGAGATGCCTTCAAAATTATTACTAAATACACAAAAAATTTCAAAATTTTTAGTCTACCAACTTCACAAAAAATAAAAATCGCACGTGATCTCTTTCCTCCAATAAACCAAAACTGGATACGTAACGACAAATATCTTGGTGATATTCCACTACTTACTATAGATGAAATTAATAAAATAATTCCTAAATTTAAAATAAATAAAGCTCCAGGCCCAGACCACATTCCAATTGAGGCAGTTCTCCTGGCATATAAATCGTGTCCAGAACCCTTTCTACATTTAGGTAACAAAATTTTATTAACTCAAAATATTCCACAACAGTGGAAAATTGCTAATTTACATTTAATATCGAAGGGTAAAATCGATGTTAACAGTTCGTCTGCTTACAGACCCATATGTCTTCTGAGCTCAGTCAGTAAATTTTATGAGAAAATTATAAACGAACGACTAAATAAATTTTTAGAAGATAATAACCTTGTATCAAAATTTCAGTTTGGTTTTAGGAAAAAATGTTCTACTGTCACTGCCATGTTAAAACTTAAAAACCATATCAGAAATTGTAAACACAAATTTTGTTCATTAATTACCCTTGATGTTAAAAATGCCTTCAATACAGCTTCATGGAAATTTATAATTAAAAATATGAAACAAAAAAATATACCAACATACTTAATCAATATTATTGAAGATTATTTTTCGAACCGAAAAATTTCTAGTTTTGGTAAAATTAATTTTGATATATATACCGGTGTTCCACAGGGTTCAGTTTTAGGCCCAACCCTGTGGAATATCTTATTTGATACCATTCTAAATTTAAAAGTTGATAAAAATGTTCAATTATTTGCTTTCGCCGATGATCTAGCTGTACTTATTAAAAGTAATACGCCTTGGTCATTAACATATCTTACAAATAAAACACTTCAAAAAATTTCTAATGAACTAGAAAAAATAGAACTAAACATAGCACCTGAAAAAACAGAAGCTATTCTATTCAAAGGCATAAAATTTAAAAATTTAATTAACTTCAAAATCCATAACAAAGAAATAAAATTATCAAAATCTATTAAATATCTTGGTGTCATACTAGATGAAAGATTAAACTTTAAAAACCACATTAAAAACGCCTGTAAAAGAGCTGAAAATAAACTGACTGAGCTCGGAAGACTTATGCCAAACATTGATGGCCCTCTCGATAGAAAACGTATACTCTACGTATACTCTATTTCATCAATTATTCTGTATGCTTCTCCCGTTTGGGAGGAAGGCATTAGATTTGCAAAATACATTAATATGATAAATTCTACTATTAGAAAGTGTTTGATTAGAGTAGCTAGTAGTTATAGAACAGTTTCATTACCTGCATTAGAAATTATCTGTGGTTTTCCTCCAATACAACTCCAAATTCATGAAAGAACCCAAAATTTTCTCGGTCATAATAAAAATATAATAAAACGTAATAAAATAAATTCTTGGCAAACCATCTGGACAAATAATACAACTAAAGCACAATGGACAAAAAGATTAATACCCAAAATTGAACCTTGGCTTAACTCTAAATTTAGAAAAACAAGTTATTTTTTTACACAATTTTTAACAGGACACGGATCTTTTGCTACATTTACCCACAAAATCCAAAAATCTACTACGAATCTCTGTATATATTGCGGGGAAATAGATGACGCCGAGCATACGGTTTTTAATTGTTGGAAGTGGACAGGAGAGATTTTGGAATTAAATATATATTTAAAAATCTCAATCACCGTTGATAATATAATTAATCTCATGTTACTTTCAAATAAAAATTATAACGCTATATATTATTGTATTTGCGATATCATGTCCCAAAAAGAAAGTGAGGAACGTTCAAGGCAAAATGCGAATAATTAAAAAAAAAAGAAAAAAAAATCTATTAGATTATGTATAACATTGTAAATAGTAGGTATTATCTTTTATCCATAATAGTAATATTGTGTATAGAAGAACATATCTATTATACTACCATTAATTATAATTGTTCTTATATAAAACACATTTTTTTTCCATACACATTCCTTTTCCTAAAAAATGTAACAAATACTACTCCATTTTTCAAACCAAATCCTGACGTGTCCTTTTTGCAATTTGAAATATTTTAATACTAACTTTTAAATACTTAATACTATGTGTCTTTGAAGATTATGTTCTCTGCGAGAACTAGCCAAAGACACATAGTAATGTCGGAAGACAGGGTTTTTTAGTGGGTAACCGAACGGACCCCCACAGTGTCTGATGCGGTGGATACTATCATTTCTGATTGATTATTTAATCTCAATAAATGGCAATATCCATCTCATCAGTCCTCCATAAACGAGTTTTCCCTGTTAAAAAAAAAAAAAAAAAAAAAAAAAAAAAAAAAAAAAAAAGGCCTCATCAGTTGTGAAAACAACGTCTCATCTTCATATTCTACACAACCAGATTGTGGCAAAGAAAAACACATTACTAATCCTCTACCAGTTGCGAATTGAGTATCGATTTGTTTAAAAAATACGTCTTATCCTAACTAAACAGTTTAGGATTTACTGTTATTCGTATAGGATGTACAGATGCCATTTAGATGTCCCTACCCTTCAGGATCGATAAAAATGTATTTATACAGGATCTATCTCTTGCGCCTCTCGTGCTTCGTTGTTATCTGCAAAGTCATAAACAAAAAGCATGCGTGTTATTTCCGCACTGAATACAAGCCCAAACTACGTGAATCATTTAATAAAAGGGTGTTTTTACGAAACGGGCCTAAAGCAAATCAAAAATTAATTAATGGGAATTAAACTACCAAAGCTTCAGCCGGTTAAATTGATTAATGGATATTTAAACTAATCATTCATTTCGATGTCAAGTGATTTATTGCATTTGTATCAAAAGATCGATGTGATGTTTCCATATCAATTTATGTATTTAAAATTCTGTTCACATGTGCCAAAATGAGCACACGGACTCATTTGCCATTTCGGGGAGCACGACGGGAAGCCATTTGGTTCTGACAAACAGGGAGAACCAGCGAGATCAGTGTGGTAATCCGGTTAATAAAGTATATATGAGATAATTCCCAAGATGGAGCACCGTATTGCGATTAATCGATATTTGATTGATTGACAAATTCAATAAGCATTAAACCAGGGAAAGAAGATCGATTGAACGGCAAGTTTGGGTTGCGGATTTGATTTCTCCCGATCTATCTCAAACTGCTGTTTTTGGGAAGTTCGTCAGGAGGTGTTTCGCAAAAATTTATAACACTTATCGAAACTTAGTGAACCACAACTTGAAAAAGGTATCTAAGTGGATATGATATCAATTTTGACCCTTAGTGTGTACAAAATGATCATTTGGGGAATTTAACAATATCAAAAGGTATGTTAGGTTCTAATAGTGCTACAGTATTTTTTTAAGCGTGTATTAAATTAACGCTCACTAATTTACTCAGATATCTAACTTTCATTTATATGATCTAATTGGTTTTTAAGGTATTCTCAACTTAAAATTTATATTTTAGACTCTATCTTAAGACGTATATTAGGATAAAACTGGGGTATGTTAAGGGGTATGTGGTGTATTAGCTTCTAAAAGTGTTACGGTAATTTTTTTAAGCGTATGTTAAATTAACGCTCACTCATTTCTCACTCCGATATCTAAGTTTCATTTATATAATATTAACTTATTAATTTGTTGTTAAGGTTGTAACGAAGCCGATTTTCGAGAGTCGAGGATAGAGCACCCACTATACAGTTAAACGCGAAATCAAACCGGATAGATGGCGGCCGCTAAGGCACTGTTCAATCTACCATCGCTTAAACATCCAGACTAAATTTATCTAAGTCAACCGCCCCCTCCAGCTGTCCTGTACCTGAGTTAATCCAAGGCCAGAACCAATACTTGTCTGTGACAAGCCGTACGTTATCCGTATTTGTCCGTTGCGTCTGATATCCGCTTTCCGTTCTACCGACCGATATATGTAATTGTGTACGTTACCGACCGTAGATCTAGACCGACCACACTATCCGTTATATGCTACGTAATTGTCCCTAAACTGTGCTTGTCACCGGCGTTAATCTTAAGACCGCCGAATTCTTTGTTATATGTAACTGTGAACGTACCGCCGATATCCGTCAACTGTGATCGTCACCGCCGTTAATTCTAAGGCCGCCGAATTCTGTGTTATATGTATCTGTGATGGTTCCGCCGTTATATGTTATGTAATTGTCCGTTATCGACCGATATATGTGAGTGATCTGTAGCACCGTGAAAATGTCCGTAAAACGACCGTATTACCGAATATTAGACACTGCACGTTTTCCTATCGTCTCCGTATTTTGCTATTTCTCTTTCAATGTGAAATTGTTAGTACTAATTTCCGTTTTCGCGTTTTCAGTATCAAGAGGGTTTTTCACATCTCAAGTTCTAAATATTTGTAAGAGTATTTCCACTTTCCGTTTCCGCATTTTCGATTTGTTAAAATCATTTCTTCCCTTCTTATTGTTAAAATCTGGCGCCCGAGCAAAACCGAAAAACCGACTCTTATAAAACCCTTTTCCAAACTCTCGAAATCCGTCCCAGCGCCAAATCTCCCAAGTAACCGCAACAAAGCGCGTTACAAGGTATTTTCTTACTTATATAACTTAATACTATATATTACTATATACTATATTATATAACTTAATACTTATATAACTTAAAACTTATATTTTAGACTTTATCTTAAGACACGTATTAGGGTAAAAGTTGGGTGTGTTTAGGCAATATGTCCCGTTAACATAATACTTTTTCTGACGCCAACAAACATTGATATTCCTTAAAACATTTTATGGAATTTTAGCCACGTTAGTTGATTTTCAGTGTTTATTATACTAAACATGTCACGATTGTGAATAGTTGAAGGTGACCCTACAACTTAAAGCAATATAATTCACAAATTGCATTATGTAAAGGATCAGTCTCAATCAATTAATATTATTTAAAGTAATTTTGAATGTTGCAATAATTGCTTCTATTGATAATATCCTTAGTTGCTTTGGGCCAGAAATTATTCTGAAACTGAATCAAGTGTTTGTGTTTTAAATTTCGGTTAACGAAAATTTAATCATTATAACCGTTATTAGCGCAATATAATGATCATTTTCTGATTTTACTTATAATGAACCTTAATTCAATAATATTAATTATAATAATAAATAGTGTTTTACTAAAACAGAATATTTTCATCTTTTTCTATATCTATCTAAAATAAATATTTGTAATATTCATAACAATGAAATTGTTAAATATACTAATTTTATACAAAATTTAAAAAACAAAAACTGCTGCAAAAAATTAGCATTTAAATTGTAAAAAAGTGTGATCATTGTATGTATTGAATTTTCGGCGATTTTCTAGTGCGATAAAAATATATTAATTTTATAAAAATATAAAACACAAAGATAATTGTATCTATTGAATTTTCCGGGATTTTCCAATTTTCCACGGCGATGAAAATAGGTTAGATGTTAATATTTCGTCGTGTTACCCCAGAATAAAAAATGAAGGTTCTACGTTGCCTAGAAGCCGAGATATCGAAAAAAAATTTAGCGCGTCCAATTTGAAGTTTTGGTTTCAAAATGACCTGCTATCCCCTCCACTACGACATCGTAGACTTAAGCGAAAAACCTTCACTTTAAAGGGCTATAACTTTTTTCAAGGTGCATAGATATTAAACCTATAAATCCTATATTAACGTTTAGGTCTTCATGTAAAATTGGAGAAAATTTCGGCTCTTAATATTTATAAATAATGAAGATATGATTTTTTTTTAAAAATGTTGCTATCTCGGTTTCTATTAACAGGAGAACATTTTTTTTTTAAATCAAAGGTTTTTTACCACCTCTTCAATGCAATTTATTAAAAACGTGTGTAAGAATAGACAAAAAAGTTATTCAATTTGTTTATAAGCAAAAACTTAGCCCTTTTTTAAAACGATTTTTTAACAACAATTTCATGTAAAATGAGTTGGTTTTCAAACTTATCTTATAGTTTGACATTCAAGGAAACTTTTCCATCTTATTAAGTATCTGTAGGATTGCAGTCTGGGCAAGGTCAATTGTTTAAACGTTGAGTATCTGGGATAAACAAATAATATATCTCGTAAACTGACAACCCGATTTGGCTGAAATTCTGCACACTTATAAAGACCCTTAAAGGCTTCATAATTCGTGTATTACATTTCACTTATCACTATTATTGTAAAAGTTATTAACATTTATATAATAATGAAAATTTGATGGTTTTTTGCTAATAACTCAATTGTTTATTTATCGATTTTAATTTATAAAAAACCAAATTAACCATCTTTTTATTCTCTACAACTTTTCTGTAGACCACTTTTTTCTAAAATGCAACCGGAAAATTCTATGAGGAAAAATCGATTTTCACACCTTAAACCATTGTTTATAAAAAAAACAGGGACAATCTAGCTGTATATGGTCATACAGTGATCTTCCTATAGGACCATTTAAAACTTTCAGATATCTGTAGAACAAAATGCCGTGAAAAATATTTTTATTTAGTATGTAGCCTGGGCTATTTTACATGAAATGCCGTTCTTGTTGGAAAATGCATAACCTGCCGTGAATTGTATGGTATGCATAATATGTAATAAATATGTGTACAAATAAATGTGTGTAAATATGCCTCAAATATGTATTGTATTTATCATACTAATATTATTTCAAAGTGCATGTGCCGGACAAGCTTATTAAGGGTTTATGGTGACTATTATCGATTTTGGATTTATACCTCACAAAATTTGGGGGTGTTAAAATGAAATCCAGCCCAGCAGAAAATCCCAATCGGATTATTAACACCAATAGTAGTTTCCAGCAGAGCACATGTGTATATGTGCTAGTTAAGCTAATTACACATTGTTTTGCGATCTGATTATCAATTTGAATGCTCTTCTATTTACGATTGAAATTGGCTAATCCAACGCCTGCAACAGCTTATTTGTAATTTTATTAATATCGTTGTAAAATGTATGTTGACGCTAACGTCAACATTATTTTAGGTTAAGAAATTGTAATTTATGGTGAACTAATTTTGGGAACTTTTCAACACGTTTTGTTTTACAAACAGATAATAATCACTGACGCAGCTTAGGTAACAAGGTTTTGGGATATCTAATTCAACTTAAAAGCACGTCTTATTTTATTACGAAGAATAACAACGCCGACCGAACGTCAACAAGTCAAGTTCAGAATCACAATAATTAACCGAGTCAGCATAACAATTGGCGTTTACGTGATAAGAAGCGCGCTCCAGTTAAGGTCAGTTTCTGCAACGCTAGGTCATTGTAAGAAAACAAATAATATCTCATTTAACCAATGTAAAATAAGATGTATAAAAGCCCTGAAATTAGGTACAATAAATTCAGTATACCCTAGTATGCTCAAAACGACAGTGTGTTGTGATCTTTCTTCACGCCACTTAACCCGACAACCCAAAACCTAACAAACTTCAACCCGGAGAGTACGTCACGCCCTCTCTCCAAACTACTAGAACCTCAAACCCCCGATCTGCACGATACGCCCTCAGATCCAACCCGGAGAAGTACGTCACGCCCTCTCTCCAAACTACAAGGACTTCAAGAAATTCAAGAGATCACGTCACGCCCTGATCTCCGCCTACAAGAACTTGAAGAACTTCAAAGAGATCACGTCATGCCCTGATCTCCGCCTACAAGAACGTCTTCAGCCTTACAACCTGTAGACAAGATTTATCTCCGCAGCCACCCACGAGTTACGAGAGATATCTACATACAGTCCACTCTCTAGAGATCATTGCACACTTCGTCCAATGTATTTACGAAGCAATTTTCACTTTAAGTAAAATTTGAACTGTATTAAATTTCCAGGAATTTGCACAGAAATGCAATTTTCGTAGTGCAAAATTCTTGTAGTGAATTTCGAGAAAAATTCAATAAACCGAAAAATGACAAAAGAGTAAATTAGCGTTTTATCCTGACCGATTTTAATGAAAAGCTTATGCTCACGTCCTGGTATGGTACAAAGTCTAAATACATAGTTTTGACCGTTTGAGGTTTTTGGTTTTTGAGAAAATCCTTCCACTGACATACATACATACACACACATACATACATACACACATACATACAACTTTTTCTGTCCTTTCTGTTGAAATTGGGCAAGGAATTATTTTAATAATAGGTGGCTCCGGAAGTTATTGAGAAATAGAATGAGGAATTTCGTTTACCTCACTTTTTATTTTCTCTGAAAAAACTGAACATCTGTATGGGAAAGATACTGTTTGTTTCTACGTGATTTAGCTTTCATTTGACATAGTCAACGACACTCCGGCATGGAAACAAGATTTTAGGCGATATTGATTTTACTTGGATGTCAAATTTACTTTCGTTTCTTGTTTGACGAACCATTAAAACAGATCACAACCTTTTGTTTGCCGACGGGAGAAAATTTTTATTCCAATCTTCGATTTACTCGATTCTCCTGCCGAACCAAATAAAATTTCTGTACTGATATGCCGTGAATTTTAACAAAAAAAAAAGTTTCCGCGATCTGTACAAATAACTTAGGCTTTTGTCTGATTAATTAACATCGGCAGTTCGGAATGGAAATGAAACAAGCCTTCGGTTCTGCTCCTCCCGCTTTTATATTACACACTCAGGCAATATATCCGGCCGTGTTAACGGACAAAGTTTGAACGCTGGGATCCATCATACCTTTGCGAATATTGACAGGGGGAAATCAATATAACTCGACATGTACCTCAGATAACGCCTTTGTCCTCTTTCGTGTTATATTTTCTTGATTTATATCATCTCTTAGTTTCTTTTTTATTTGTTATCTCATTGTATTCGGATAGAATAGGAAAATAAGAGTCCAATTTTTATTTATCGTCTAGACTGCATTACCCTCGTTTCGTTTGCCGGAGATGTAATAACACATCTGCTTGAATCGCTTCTAATAAAATTGTTATTTTGGTTGTTATAACCTTTTCCTTAAATAGAAGTAAGTCGGTTTTAGATTTAAGGACTGTGGTGGACTTTCATTTTATTCATTTTTCATAACATTTATGGTTCATTTCGTGCTGCTTCTTATATCCGGAGTGCCTTTCGTTTTGGTACTCTTTCCTTTTCTCTCTGATTTTTATGTTTTAATAATTTATCTCATATTTTATGAGTACTTACTTACGAGAGAGAATTTTATTACAGTTTAAGGTAGATCCTCTACGCAACAAAATCGTAAAACCACGAGGGCAGTTTTTTTTTTCTGGGGCAATTAGGTATATACCTTTCTGTGAATTATATATTTTACGATAGAAGAGGGGAATTAATCAACGGGGCTTTTATTAAGGTCAAGCTTGAAATGTAGCGTGGTCGCGTTGCCAGGTCAAAATTGTGAAAGTTACTAGATCTCGCTCCTAAAAATCACTAGATTTTGTTACGAATTTTAAAAGATTTAAATGTTGTTTCCTAAAGTTACGAATGTAATGGTTTAGATACTTAAATATTTTTTTCCATACGTAAGGGTACGAAATTTCGAGGTAAGTGTCTTATGAACCCCCGAATGACTACATTGCATCCCCTGATTTTCGACTTGAAAAATGTATTTACTTGTATTTTAAATATTTCTCTGGACAATGTATTTAAATACAAATAACAAGTATTTAGTTTTTGTATTTAAACATTATTTAAAGTTGTGAATTATTCTTAATTGCAGCAATGTTAAGCATAACCCCAGGAAGCTTAAAATTCCTATTATTTTCTTCGTGAAATTGTTGAAATTATACAATTTTTGAACTTTCTAAATCAGTTTAAGAAAAAGGAATCTAATTTCTAATGGAAACTTTCTAATGAAGTTCTAAAATATTTGTTTAATTGCCCGAAGTTGTGAAGTTTTCAATTATTTTCAAAATATCTAAGTAATTTGTATCGAAAAGCCTCAAATACATCGGCTGACTTTTATACACTAAACCTAAGTTTATGGTTTTAACACTTAAAATAATCTCAAAAAGTGTTAGGAATTATTTTTTTGCTTCGTGAAATCGTAAAATTTTTGCAATTTTCCGAAATTTACCAACTACTTTGTAAACAAGTCTTTAGAAATTGAAGTTATACTTCAAAACACAACTTGCTAATGTAAGTTTCAAACTTCTAAAAAATAATCCCAAGGCAAAGATGTCGACACATTAGACACTTTACTTTTTAACTTTATCTAACGAAGTAGCTAATTAAAAAACTTCATTAGTTACTTTTCCAACTTCATATATGGCAGTTCAAGTTATTTCTGTTGCATTAAAGTTGTCATAGTTCTTTAGAAGCTCCTTAACTTCTTTTGAAACAACAGCTTAAGTTTAAGATAACTGAGACTTCTTTAAAAATGTTGACAAGCTACTTAGTAGTACCTTAAAAAGAGTTTTACAATGTCACAACTTTTTTAAAAACTTTATGAATTGTACACCTTCGTTAAGATAATCGCAACTCCTTTAAAAGTGTCATAGGATCATTATAACTCTAACAATTAGCTTCATAATAAGCATGTAAGTACATAAACCAAAATGTATGTACAAATGAACAGCCGGAAATATGCTCAAAAAATGTATAAAAATGCTCATTTATAGTTACTGTAACAAAACAAAATAAATGTAAGAGCATTTAAGGAACAATTTAGTAAATAATGGATCTTAACATTGCCCAAATTGTATTTGAACTACTGTATTTAAAATGTCAGAAGAAATGTATTTTAAATACACAGTAAATACAAATTAGGCTTATGTATTTAACTGTGTATTTAAATATATTAAAAGTATTGTCGCGATGCGGCCCCAATTAGCGAAAATAGGTCGCCGTCTAAGCTTATTCAGCACCGAGGCGACCTTAAACCGAAGGACGATACGACTCTCGGACAGGTACGACATCACGTTTGTAAACGTCCCGCTTGTATTTATACAGCTCGATCATAACGATCAGGGAGTCAGTCTGTCACCTAGTATCACGTCACGCTGCCCGTCTGAGAGCCCGTTCTTTTCGGCATGCCGCTAATTGGAGGAGCCTCGCACCTGCTGCCCTTCGTCACTCTAGGGTAAGCAACCACCTCCCTTTGCCTTTTTTCCCATTTCTTATCATTTGCTCATTTGCCTTAAATTTGTATGATGTTCTCTCCCCTATTTTTTGATGCTCAAATAAATATTGTATGTGTTACCATGCTTTCTTTTTAGCTTCCACCTAGCTACACCCCCAACCAGAGCACTCCCTTTGGACCCTAGGTCTTCAGGCGTGTGACAGTATTTAAAATACATTTCTAAATACATGTATTTAAATACTTAACAACACTGGAAGGAAGTCTATGTATAAACGAATATTTCCAGATAAAAATTTTCCATGTAAAACTGAGTTTAGATAGTTAAAAAAATTACCATACGTAGCATTTCAAAATTTCTAAGTCACTGTCTTATGAACCCCCTAGTGAGTATTGCATCCCCTGATTTTCGACTTGAAACTGTTACGGTTTTCGATTTTTGGTAAATTTACCCCATGTAACAACCCCCAAACGAAAGCTAGTGTGGTAAATCGTATCGGATACATTTGTTGTCCTAGGACGTTTTTTTCACAAATTTTGAGACTAAAAAATATCACCTATTTTACCGTACTACAGGATTTGTAGATGTGGCTATCTTCACACCCGTAAAATTATTTACTAAAGCTGTTTCAGTTGATTAAGAAGTTCATGTATTCTACAACAAGGTGCCTAGGAATACTTACTAACGTTCCTCTATTACTAACCTTACTGACTCAACAATATAATATAAAATTGACAATGCAATAATTATTGTTGTGCAATTTTAAGAAAACACAGAAAATTCACCAGAATCGACCTTTTTTTAAAGTTTTCACTAAATCACCAAATGGGAAAAATCACTAGATCTAGTGAAATTTTACTAGACCTGGCAACCCTGCGTGGGGAGATGATTTCACAGTCATTCGATTTTAATTGAGACTCAGTGCATGTTTTTGTGTTGGAGATAATGTAAATTAATCCGGATTTGATGCCACCGGTGAATTAATTAATTATTAAAGCGCCGTTTATTATATGCGAAACAATACCACATTAACGTACTGTTCGCAATAAAAAACTTCCGTTAACTTGAATGAACGATAGCAAACTGCAACGAAACCCATTACCGGCTTATTGGATTACAATAAGAAAGGGACGGTGCACGGAACATTAAATCCTGAAAGAGGTAGCAAAGGAATCCCATCGGATAAAATGTAGTAACGACTAGAGCAAATCAACATTTTAATAAAAAAATATGTTCAGAAAAATCGGCTTTTTGAGCGCTTTAAAGCGATACCTCATTCGATAGAGATCAGAGTTAATTTAATACTAAATAAATCAGGTTAAATATTTACTGTAAATGGCATCTAAAATGCACTATATTAATTAAGTTAGTAGATGAAATTTGCAAAATATATACCCTTTGAATTCGCCTTTATGAGCTCTTCAATTTAATACCTCACTCGACATCTTCTTCTCTTCTTCTTTCACAGCCTCATCTCGTCCACTGCTGGACATAGGCCTCTCTTAACCTTTTCCAATTTGTACGGTTTTGGGCATCCTGAATCCAATTTGTGGAGATCCTTTTTATGTCGTCTGTCCATCTGGTTGGCGGTCTGCCTCTGTTTCTGAATGCTTCGTCTCTAGGGCGCCACTCCAATATCCTTTTTGTCCATCTGTTGTCTGACATCCTTGCGACATGGCCTGCCCAGTTCCATTTTAAGCGTGTTACTCTATCCACAGCATCTGCGACTTTACTTCTTCTTCGTATCTCCTCATTTGAAATCCGATCTCTCAGGCTTATTCCCAGCATAGACCTTTCCATGGCTCTCTGGGTCACTTTTATTCTGTTGGCAGTCCTTTGGGTAAGTGTTAGTGTCTCGGAGCCATATGTCAGTACCGGAAGGACACACTGATCATAAACTTTTAAATTTATCCGATGGGATTCCTTTGCTACCTGTTTTAGGACTTCATCGGCGGCGCACCATCCCTTTTTATTGTAATCCTACATTGTAGTATAATGGGTTTCGGGTGCAGTTTGCATCCGACGACTTGAATTTAACGAAAGGTTCATACTATCAATGTATTTACAGCGTAACTTAAGTTGTTTTCATTTTAGGGAATTTTAATTAGAAAATGTATGTCTCTTCCTGTGGGTAAAACATATTTAAATTACAAATAAGAGCGCAACCGTTTCCAGTAAATAAAATTTATCGGATTACTCTAATGTGTAGTGGCATTTGAATGTATCCGACTATTTAATATTCGTTCCGTTTAATAAACTTTTAAAAATGTAGCATAAATATCACATTTCTTTTAGAAATTTGAATTTTCTAGCGCTTACCATTAGATAAAAGGGTTTAATGAATGAAATAAACTAAATTTAAGTTGTCGAGATTAAGGCAATTAAAAGAAAAAAAATGGAATGTTTCCTCGTTTTTCCTCGGTTTTTCGTGATAAATTACCTAAAAGCGACTGAGAGCAACATTGCATTTTCTTGAATGATGAAGACTATTTATAAGAAATAAAAGTTAAGTTCTGTGTTCGCTCCCGCTTCCTTTTTTCATGACCTAGATTCTCGCACTTATTGTGATGAGAACCATCGTTAAGGCGGACTTTCGAATACAATGAGGCAGTGCTTCTCAATAATTACCCGACAGTTAAACGTCTGCTGGAAAAGTATAATCATCATTTCATTGTTATTTTGCATTGTTGCTTTCCTATTTCTAACGCGTTTGTAACAAAAACTGAAAATTAATTGCAGAGATAGTTAGGGATTTTATGAAAAATAGTCGAGACAAGCTCACAGTTGCTAATTGGTTAGAAGTTTTATTCCTCTGCCGCGGAGAATGACGTTACAAATTAAGGCATGTAACGTTAATAAATCGCATGCACATTGTTAGCTTAATTAATTAAGTCCTTCATTTTTATCTTCCACTGACTTTGTTTGTATTTTTCGTACTAAATTCCATAACATGATTTACTAGAGAGACAAGAGCAGTATTTTTTTTAGTTCCAGTCTAATTCATTAGATTTATTGAGCGCTCTATCGTTTAAGCCGTTCCCAACTTTTCTCATAAAATATCCTCTCTTATTCAAAGAACAAAATAACACAAAGCAAAGATGTAGTCATTTCATCCCTTCAAGGCGTATTCACCGTCCCGTGGAATTATTCCCTTTTGGCGGGGTATCAGCTCGAGGAGGCCTTGCAAACATCTCCGGCAGATCAAATATAAAGTTCTTTTTACTGGAAATTTTCGGTGGTATGGATTAACGACGGATGTAAATAATTTTTGGTTCTGGGAGATTTGTTTTACCCATAGAGATAAGAGAGAGAGGAGGTAACAATTGGGTGAGGGGGTATTAAATTTTGTAGACGGAAGCCATGTTGAGAAGCCACTTTTCGAAGGCGTGTTTGCGATTGTTATTGCTGAATTGTGCAGTGGCGGATCAATGTTTAACAGTTATTAATAAATACATAGATATTTTGAATATAATATACCCAGTACAAAACTGAATCAGCTCGTCCTCTCCTTGCTGGTTTCCTGTTCGTTCTTTGTCTCCCTGGTATACCTGGAACACTTTTCTTTTTTTGGTAATTTTTCTTCTATTAACTGATTAATCCAAATATTGGAAAATTAACAGGTATAAATACTCACCAATTCTATGAAACTTTACAAGATTTCTTCCCTAAATCTTAGTAATCTTCCCTACTCGTTAAAGTAGGGACGCTCAGGTAGTTTCTGGAATTTCCATTAACTACAAGTTGTCTTACTATAAAACCTTATTATTATTGTAACGTTTATTTTCTAATTTATTTACACTACCCTAATTATACACTACACACTACTTAATGTATCTTGACTAATTCCTAACTAATTAATTTATATCACTCTTAAATGTAATTTATTTCACTGATCCGTTTTTCGCCTTATTTATTCACTAGCGGTTTCACGTCTGATCTCATCTCCGACCGCAAGCCCACTTATATACACCTCAATTGTATTCGCGATGGTTCCTGAAATAACTCGAACCTTCTTTTTTTATGTAGAAAGGTCCAGAAGGTAATAAATCATTTTTTCTTAATAAGATGTTGCCGGAACTCAATTAAGCGTAGCGGCGTTCCTTTGAGGTGAACCGCCGAGGTCCGATAAGAGTAAACACATTTCGCGTTACATTTTTATAATATCTTATTATAATAATATAATTTCCCACAATGCGAGGAAAACTAGAGTTCCTTTTCATCGGTAGGTATATAATAAATCTTTGAGGTTTCTATTGAGCGGCCAGATTGTAATTTATGCTTTATTTCAGTTTTCCAAAAAATGAACAACAGCGTGATGTTGTAAAAACTGATGTAGGTAATTTTGTTATGAACTATTATTATAAATATGCATTAAATTAGTCAAGAGGATTAAAAAAAAATTCTTAAGTTAATTCGTATTGAGCAACCTTCGTACTGTTTAATATGTTACCATTTTGTGACATTTTATGTGAAATTAAACTGCTTCATACAAACTGAAATTATTATTTCATAATTTTAGTTAATGTATTTGAAATGCTACGCCACTGGAGAGAAAGATCTCTTATAGGAAGTCGGCCATATGCAGAAGCCACTTTGGTGTGTGCTTTAGTCTATTTGTTCTAACCACATTTGTTACCTCCTCTTTCTTTTTCGGAATCTTAAATAGACCTTCAAATCAACGAATCATGAATAACTGGAAACAATGGACACGTTAACCATTTTTCTAAATGTTGACCAACATCTTAGTAAATTGATACATATTGTCACACGCCAGAGGACCTAGGGTCCAAAGGGAGTGCTCTGGTTGGGGGTGTAGCTAGGTAGAAACTAAAAAGAAGACATGGTAAAACAGACAATATTTATTGGAGCATTAAATACAGGGGAGAGAACATCATAAAACAAAGTTGAGGCAAATGAGCAAATGGCAAGAAGTGAGAAAAAGGTCAAAGGGAGGTGGTTGCTTACTGTCGGATGACGAAGGGCAGCAGGCGCGAGGCTCCTCCAATTAGCGGCATGCCGAAAAGACGGGCTCCCAGACGGGCAGCGTGACGTGATACTAGGTGACAGACCGACCCCCTGATCGTTGTGATCGAGCTGTATAAATACAAGCGAGATGTTTACGAACGTGATGTCGTACCTGTCCGAGAGTCGTATCGTCCTTCGGTTTAAGGTCGCCTCGGTGCTGAATAAGCTTAGACGGCGACCTATTTTCGCTAATTGGGGCCGCATCGCGACAATATTGTATCAATTTGATTGCGCGTTACTGTAAAATACTTAAATAAAATAATGCATGCAAATTTAATAATAAAAATTGAAATAGAATAAATTTTTCGAATTACGCCCAATTAACCAAGCAGCGCTTATAATGCACCTTCCATTCCAATTGGATGTGAGGGGAACCCCCGCACAACATTTCTATTATTTCACCGAAAATTTCGGTAACTCGTAACGATCCGTGCAATATGAGATAAGCTGCGAATACGTCCTGCAGCTGTTATATATTATTTTTCCAGTATTTTTTCGCGTTTCCGTGCGATACGCCAAATTATTTTCCACGCTTTTATCTTGCGCCATTAACTCCCCCAAAGTCGTTTTGCGTTATTCCGACAGGTTTAGACATTTTTAATATACTGCTTTGTTTATTTTAATTTAAGACAATTGAGGGCGACACGAGGCAACACGGAATTCTCAGGAGGATATTTGTCATCTAAAAAGGGCATATTTATTGCCTTATCTCGGCGATACGTCTTTGAAAAGTGCCTCGTTGACGAGATAAAAGTCTATTCGAGAGCGCGGAAAATATAACAAGTTTATTGAAATCACATTGTCTTCAAAACCAAATCTGCTCGTTAGATTGATGGCGTGCTGGGGAATAATCGTATTGGAGGTTGTCAATGGTCGGGAGATATCTTAATTGCATGTCTTATTAAAATCATATACAATTAGTTACCTAGTTGCTACAAAAGGTCGTTTTCTATTGTTAGTTTTTAAGTTACCTTCAGTGAATGGAGACATCTTTATAAACCATTCTCATCGTTTTCGCGTTTGATACGTTTGGAAGGTTATATAGGTTGCGTTTGCAATAATAAAGTTTTCTGTATTATGGTGGTTACACCTGTTAAATAATCCAAATAGTCCTGGTGAATTATACCTCATTTTTTAAAGTTTAAGCCAGTAATAGATGCTAGTTATATTATGTTATTATATACAATCATATACAATTATACGAATCTAGGAAAAGAAGTCCCTGGAAAAAAGCCCCAGAAAAAAGGTACCAAAGAAAGAATATTTTACATATTTAATACATATTTATACATTATACATACATTTTATTATCTTATAATTTTATAAAGGTCTAAACCTAATGTTTTGTCTTATCGCCCCTAAGAAATTATGAATATTCATAATTATAATAATCATAATTAATCCTAAACAATAGAATGGTAAAAAAATAATTTTTAAAAATATTTAATTAAGCCGTTTATTCATAAACAATTCTTAAACAAATAGCTGTAATTTTTTTTTCCACAATTATGTAATCCTTAGTTTGAATATAAAAACAGCCATAACATAATATATAAGAGAAAAAAAATTAACAACAATTTATGGATTTTGCGTTGTTTGTTGACTTTAAAAATTCGTTGTAAACTAAATAAAGAAATTTTAAATAATTTTATGACGTCACCTTATTGAGTACACTCATAGAAAGGACTCCAAGAAGCAAAATATTTATGGAGAATTTGTTTAAACATGTAGCCTGCTTTCAATGAAGACGGAAGTACGAAAATAACTGGTTCATTAACAATAGGCTAGCTTTTTTGAAAAATGCATTTAAATTTTTTTTTCCAACGGGACTTTATTCCTTCAAGTGTATAGAATACACTAAAGTTTGTTTTAAATTTTTAAACTAATACTTAGTACCTTAAAAAATTATTTTCTATGACGTAGTCGCTTCAGAGGCGGCGAGCGCATGCCGTAACGGTCGCGTGGAGCTTTACTTTCAGCAACAAATTAAAATTTAAATATTAGAGATAGAAATCCGGGCGTGGGGACTTTTTTATCCGAAATTTCCTCCTCTTTAAGGATCTTTTTGGCGAATTCCTCTATCTCTTATGGTATTGGAGTTGTCATCAAAAAATCAAAAGAGCGTTTTTAATTTTCGTTTCTTGTTAATAACAATTGCAATTTTTCTTAGCAGAAAAAACCCATTTCTCAGTTTTGCATTCCGCGTCAAATGAGCTATTGCTCATATTATTCAGAGCCTTCTAACTAGTATTCGCAGCAAACAAACATCTTGACTAGACTATTACAACCGTTCAGGTTGTAATCAAGGCTGTAGCAAAATTACACTAACCAATATAACCAGTTTATTAATTTCTCTTCAATTTCCACGTTCGTGAGCTCAACTTATGTCAATGCTAGTCTGATGACACGATATTTTTAAGCGTGCGGTGTTTCCTCGCCACGCAAACTACGTGTTTCAATTGCAGGCACATTTAGACGATATTTTATCTAATTAGAAAGGTAGGTGGTGATCTAAGCGAGGTACGCTTGTCTGTCAAAGCGTGTTACACGAGAGAAAAGGAGGATGCGGTTACGGCCACCTGTCTGGTGGGTTATGATTATCCCTATTATCCCACGTAAAGCACGCCCGCGGAAGGATGTTGTCACGACCTTTCCAAGTGCCGCCTGAGAGTTGTTAGACATGGTGTAACAAGGGCGAGGTACGATTGGGCCGTTGCGGCTACAATGACAACAACGTGACTTTAAAGGAATGCTGGTCGATCCACAAAATGCTTCATAAAAATGAATGTGTACCAGTAATGTTTTTCATAATTAGGCTTTTGTATTGTTGAAAATTTCTTTCACATACATACCGTTTGATATGAGACTACCGGTTGATTTTTAATGATTGAAGCAAATTTTGTGGGTTGGCACCCTGCGTAGTTGGTTAGCATGGTCATTTGTCAACTTGTTTACTTTTGATTCATTTTTAGTTTAGGATATGTACAGTTGTATAGAGATAAGAAACAAGTTAGATTATTCTACAGTAAATGCTGAAAATAATGACCTTCTTGTTGTAAGCAACATTCAACTCTACGCAATAAATTATTAAAAACATTACCTAAAATTTCAGGTCTAATATTTGCCATAGCCACTTCAATTGCGTGCTGCAATTCTTGCAAATTGTCCAAATGGTTTCGAAATACAACATTTTTTAAATAAGGGAACAAGAAATAGTCCAGGGGAGTCAAGTCTGGAGATCTACTAGGCCACAAACCGGTGCTAACTAAACGGTCTTGATAGAATTCCTCCAAGAACGAAGTTGTAGCTCGTGCTGTGTGTGCAGTTGCATTGTCCTGCTGAAAATAACCTTTAGTCAACTCTCTGTCATCCAACTCATTTATAAATGGCTCCAACAAAAGCCTTTGATATCTTTCAGCGTTACTCGTTTCATGAAAAAATATTGGCCCGATAATTCGTGTTCATAGGTGCAAATATTTTTTAAAGATTGCACGAGAGGATGAATAGGAAAGTCCTGAAATTTAAGAAATGTATAAAGTGTATAATAAGGTAATCGTTGATGGTAACCTGTTTGTTGGGATACACGGCGTATGGAGGCATTTGGATTTTGTTGTATTGTCACGTCCAGGGGATGAAGTCACCCTGAGAGCGTGCTAGGGGGTAGCTCGAGGGTGGAGAACAGAAAACAGTTGGGGAAATATAAATTTATTTTCAGCGGTTAAATACAGGGGATGTGAAAAAATATAATAAACGGAAAAAGAATAAATGGAAACAAAACGAAAACAAATAAAAATGAAAAGAATTAAACAAGTTAAAACAAGGAAAAATGTTACATAAAAGAAGGGGTTCTTACATGATTACTTCGGGGAGGCGAGGACGGACGTCGGACGTGCGACCCTTGGCGAACCACTCACTAACTGGCGACCAAAAAGCCAACAGCCAAAGAACCAAAGAACCACGATTGATACTGCTCTTTGAATTTATAATTTTCAAATCGCGTATTCGGCGGTCTATTGAACTCGTCAAGACTGCCGAATAGACGATTTAGCACTTTGATTCACCTGCTTAATTAGTGAACCTGTCGCTAGTCGATATCCGAGAAGCGGATATGACTTGTATGAAAATTTGCAATTACAGGTGAACTAAAAGTTGGATAACCGCGGACCGGATATTGATTATTGCAAGACTTGTAATTGCAGGTCGGTAACTCGCGGAGATTACAATGACCTCGCCTGCTTAATTGGGTCGCGACAGTATAATTTGATCTAAATTTTGCACAACATCCGGCGTGGCAACAATTGGACGTCCAGTAGATTTACCCTCTTTAACGCTGCCAGTGCCTAAAAATAGTTCAACTATCCTACCACAATGTCATGCAAAAGCACAATATTCTGTTTGTTCCTCTGGGTATGTTTCGAGAAACTCATCGTAAGTCAATTGCTGGGAATATATTCAGTAGCCAGTTTCATGTTGGAATGCTCTTCGAAAATACGCCATTACAATGAAGGTGTCATGTTCAGTTGTAAGAACCATTTTGCAATAAATAAATCGCGATAAAGATAATTTTTTTTTGAACTTCGATGACACATATAAATTTAAAAATCAAGTGCAACAACTTCGTACCCTAAACAATCTGTAAAAATATTGCCAACCTAACGAAAATAATAATAATCATTAAATATCACCCGGTATATATGAGAAATTCCTAGAAACAACGTGCCTCTATACATTTCTAACGAATACCAAGACAAGAAAAAGTAGAAGAAGAGTTCCCACATTAATATTTCATCCACAAATATAATAAATTTTTTTAGGAGAAAATTATTTTTTGGTTATTTGAAATTTCATAAAAATGTTTGAAGGCCAGACTACTCATTTTCCGTCGTCTAGCTATCCCTTTGAATTTTTTTAGATTCCATTCGTGTAATACGAATTGTTTTGATCATCTTCTCTATTATTTTTTTGGAAGCATAGCTTTCTTATGGCGGGTTTCGCTCGAAGCGCTGAATCGGTGAGAGGTGTAAACGCCGAAAAACCGTCACGAGCGTAACGGCCCATTATCGCGCCGCGCTATCTGTTTATTGACAACGTGTTACAATTGTTTTTGTATTGTCGGTTGCCGTGGTGACGCTAGCTTATCAATAGTTTCACAAAATACTTTAACTGTACAATAACAAAAATTATATCAACAGAATCAGCGTCTAAAGGAGAACCTACCTGAGTGTGGCAATTACTTTAATTCGTCTATCAACCGAGATATTTCATTATAAAATTTGCTCTTAAACGTAAACAGACTGACAGTAGACATGTTGGATTGAGATATACACGGAACGAGAAAATCCTTCACGGAAACGTTTCTGGGCCTACGACTACGGTCCGGAAGGTTAGGTTTGTTTGGTTTGGCTTGGATAAAAGTATAAAGAAGAATAAATAGTACATCATATTCTACTAGTTTAATAAGACGGAGTATTGTCACACGAGTGTTTTAAAGCACGACGAGCGAAGCGAGGTGTGCTTTAATAGAACGAGTGTGACAATACGTCTTATTAACCGAGTGTAACATGCTATTTTATCTACTTTGCTTTATTAACTCATTAAATTTTGGCTGTTCACGTTTTCGTATAACACTAGAGAATTTTGCGTGGGTTGATTACACTGACGTCACTGGCATTGACGTTTCGTATTTAAATATGAAAATCTAGTAGCCCTAGGACATATTCAATAACTACTTAATTACGTGAGCGAAATGGAATACAAGAACGTAGATTCATGAAATTTTAAAAGTTTTGTTTATTGGAATAATAATAATTTAACCTTGACGTATACGCTGGTCTACGTGACAGGCTGTTGTACCAATTTAACAAAACTAAAAGTTACCAAAATTAGTGTAATAATATGAATATTATTACACTACTTTCGATGTAATAATAAGATCATTAATAACGCAAAGTAGATAAAGGTGATTTATTTCGGAGTCGCGCTAACTCTTTGGTGGCAACTCGTATTACAATTGTTTGTATTGTCGGTTGCCTGCTCTAGGGGTTGTGCTAAATCGGTGAGTGGTTAGAGCGGCGCGATAGCGCCGCGCTAGCTACCAATCGTTTCTGTACATGACGTATATATATAATTATATTATATAAAGCTATGCTTCCCCTCCCGGTCATTCCCAGAGTGCCTCATTTCGTTTTTTTTATTGAGATGCTGAAGTACACATATACTCCATACAGATATCATAGGTTTGAAAACAGAAAGCATAAATAAATGGTGAACGTAAGGTAATGTGATCGGGACCATTTTTCGAGGTTGAGTTATTTCCATGTCTAGTTGTTTTAAAGTCCCCTGAGTCAAAAAAATATGTTTTTGAAAAAATATCTGTGTATGTTTCTGGTATAATTTTCTTGGAAGTTGAAAAACACACTTGAATTTATACTGTTCTTAACCAGGACCTTATACTAAGATTTACAATAAAAAATGTTATTCTTACCTTTTTTGGGGTTTTTTTGGAAATTTTCTCAAGGTTTGTTCCAAAGATTGTTCAAACTTTTAATATTAATTCCACCTTTGAATGAGCGTAATAAAGGTGAATAACATTTTTGGTTCAATCGTATTTGAAGTTTACTTTATTTTTGTCGTTTTTCGGTTTGGGAAAATTTTCTGAAATCCTTCTCAAGAATTATTTTTAGGCATATTGTACTGACGCATAGTCACGTTAAAATATTGTTTAACGAAGTTAATTCCTGAAATCTAGTGAGATAATTTTTGTTAATTCTAAAATTTTTTCCGTCGACCTCCACCTATCAAAAAATGCAATTTTTGGACGATTTTTCTTTCAGTAATGAGAGTTGTGCTCAGATATTCTCAAAACTAAAAGTTAGGTTGCTTTAGTACTAAATTTTGGAATTTTCTCCCTTTTAACTTACAAAGACTTTAATTTTGAAATAGTTTTAGTAGTACTAAATTTTCTCGTCTGATGTTTTTGTAATCTCGGATTGAGCCCATATTATTTCCTGCAACTTTAAAATGGTTAAATTTGAACCAACATTAATTCTAATTCCTGAATCTGTTTCACTCTTTGGAAGTTGAACTATGAATTCGTTCTATTAACAATTTTTGAACCTTCTTCCTGCAACTGTAAAATATTTCAATTTGGACTAACAACAGCTAAAATTTTTGAAACATTTTCAGCTTCCATCTAATGGGAATTTAATTTGGAAATTTGCAAATAAATTGGAAATCCCATGAATTCTGACCATAATACAAAGCGATTCCCAAATTTTCGTCGAAGTCGCAGAAAATTCCTTGTATGCTTCAAGCACCGGCCTATAGGTTAAAACAATGTTTACACACGATGTGACGTCAGTGGGCGATAACCTTCACAAAGCTAGTTTTGGCGCCAATTCCTAGCGTTTGAATTTCTAATGACTATTTTGCTTGAATGTTTTTGATTTATTTTTTTCAATATTAACCTAAGATTTATAGGCGTATAATCTCTCATTTAGCCAATTTTAAAAACAATGTGAAAATACCTAATTATTACTTGTCGAACTATTTAATTTAATTTAATTAATTGAATGGCCTGAGACGAGTATCTTGAGAATTTGTTACTTAGAGAATGTGTAATCGCAGAAAAATATCCCATCGAATTTTGATTACTCCAATTTGATGGTTTACTTCGGACGAAACTCCGGTTCAAACTCAACTTTTAATACGAATCGGTTACCTGTTGAACTTGGAATTTGAATAATATCCCCCCCCCCGTTCTGGTTGAAAAACTGCCCTTCGTATAAACGC
This sequence comes from Cryptocephalus moraei, assembly GCA_946251905.1. Lineage (NCBI taxonomy): Eukaryota > Metazoa > Arthropoda > Insecta > Coleoptera > Chrysomelidae > Cryptocephalus > Cryptocephalus moraei. The sequence continues at coordinate 13,174,153 of OX276465.1, read as the reverse complement.
TTGTCATTCGGTCTCGTCAATTACTTTGTTTCAAAAGTCAATCGTCTCGTGGAGTTCTGTATCGAGCCGAGGCGAGAGAGAGGGAGAGAGAAAGAGAGAGATATAACCGGCGTACCCGTCCGTGAAATATGAATTGAAAAGTTTCCTCGGAGCCCGGCGAGATTCTTCAAATTTATTCAGCGGCGAATTGAAAAATCATAAATTATAATTAACGAAGGATTTCGCGACAAGGAATTTCCGCCGCTATTGAAAAATTCTCGTTTAACATTTCCTAGTGATTCACGGAATTCCTGCTTTAAAACGCGTTCGACCCCCCCGCGGCTAATTGTCGGAGTTTAACCGCACAGCTAATTTTCAATAATAAAGAACGAATAAACTACTTCAAAAGCAATCTTCCAGCCTTCATTATTCCATAAAAAAACAAATTTCCGACATTTCCCGGATGGTTCACGCAGACAATACTACTGGGAGGCGTCGGACCCTATAGAGCTCCCAGTCTGCTTACGAATGACTTCGGAACTTTCTCTCAAACAGGATCTCCAGACGCAGGGAACGAAATACGAGCAGGAATTGTAACTGTCTAGCGGATACAATGAGGATCCGGCCTGTGTAATAACTTTCAAATGACTTAATAACAACTACCTTACTGCAAATAGGCCGATGCTTGAAGCATACAACAAGGAATTTTCTGCGATTTCGACGAAAATTTGGGAATCGCTTTGTATTATGGTCAGAATACATGGAAAAATAGTTTTGCCCAGTGACCGTGTGAGCATTTTTAGTTATTAAACAAATAGTGTAAATCGACCAGTTTTTTTTTCAGTATTTCGCGCACAACTTTTTTCAGGGACATTGTATTGCAAAAATAGCTAAATATAATACGTTCGTTTGCAGACGTTTGCGTTTTTTGCAGGTTTTTGCAAGTTTTGGGGGGATTTAACGGTCTTTTGCAGGTGTTCCAACGGTTTACTTGCAGGATTTGGGGGATTCAACGGTTTTTGTGGGATACAACGGTCTTTTGCAGGTGTTCCAACGTTTTTTTTTGCAGGTTTTTGCAAGTTTTGGGGGATTTAACGGTCTTTTGCAGGTGTTCCAACAGTTTTTTTGCAGGTTTGGGGGGATTCAACGGTTTTTGTGGGATTCAACGGTCTTTTGCAGGTTTTGCAACGGTTGTTTACAGGTTTGTGCAAGTTTTGGGAGGATTTAACGGTTTTTGCGGATTCAACGGTTTTTGCAAGTCCTTGCAAGTTTTGCAGGTCTTTGCAGGTTTTGCAGGTGTTGGGGGGTACAACGGTTTTAGTCGTGACTCATCCACGTGCTCACGCAGGTTTTTGTAAATTTTGAGGGGATTTAACGGTCTTTTGCAGGTGTTCCAACGGGTTTTGCAGGTTTTTGCAAGTTTTGGGGGGATTTAACGTTTTTTTGCAGGTGTTCCAACGGTTTTTTGCAGGTTTTGGGGGCATTCAACGGTTTTTTAGGGCTCCAACGGTTTTTTGCAAGTTTTGGGAGGATTTAAAGTTTTTTTTTACAGGTGTTTCAACAGTTTTTGCAGGTCTCTGCAGGTTTTGGGGGTTTAACGGTTTTAGTCCCGAATCATTCACCCACTTGCTCACATAACCCATCCGTTTTTTTTTGGAGATTCAACGGTTTTTCGCAGGTCTTCACAAGTTTTTGCGAGTCGGTGTTTCAACGATGACTCATTCATCCACGTGCTCACATGACTCGTCCAAACGGTTTTTGAGTGATTTAACGTCTTTTGCTGGACTTTGCAAGTTTTTGCAGGTCTTTGCAGATTTTTGGGGTTTAACGGTTTTTGGTAGTGACTGGTTTATTCCCGTGCTGGCATCCTTCATATACATGTGTTAGAGAGAGTCCTCGATTTTAACGGTTTTCGAGGAGATTTCCCAGTCTTTGGTAGTTCTGCTCACACTCTTCTTCTTATGCAGGTGTTAGCGAGACACATTAATTAGACATTATATCGGGGCATTACTCCGCCAGTCAGGTGTGTAAATTTTCGCGAATACACGTACCGTCTTCCACAGGTAACGGTTTCGATAGTGACTCATTCATTCATGTGCTCACTTTTTTTAGGGACATTGAATTGCAAAAGTAACTAAATATAATTTGTTCGTTAGTTGATTATCTATCGATCTGTGCTTTTTGAATCATCTTACAGTAATTTTTCGAAAAGTTATAGTGCAAAAAATTGCAATAATCGTCTTTAAAAATTTCAATTTTGCAACATCATTGACTCCTATTTTTTTCAATGAAAACGCTTCAAAATTTGAGACTTGATACCTCTTATGAGGATCTTGAACCGTGCTCAACGATTTTTCGCCAACGTTAAAAATGACGTCACAAAATAAAAAACCGTTTTTAGATGTACTTTGACACCCTAAACCGTGCCGTAAAGCTACATCAAACTTTCGAAATTAATTTTACCAAGAATACTTTGAAATTTAATACTGCGAAAAACATTTTTTTTTTGAATTTTCACCCCGATTTTTTATAAATTTCAATTTTGCAATATAAACAAATTGATGTTACTCCGACGTTTTACATTTTACAATATTGTAACCAATTGTACTTTATAAAGGGTACTTTTATACGAATTAAAAAAAAGAAGGTTGCGATAACATACTTTTAACAATAGTTATTAACAATTTAGCGTTTATCGCAATTGTTTAATTTTTAACGGTTTTTTCGACTTGAAAAAAATCTTTTTTTACTTCTGTAGGATAGCTCTTGATGCTTTGTTAAGGTTATTAATTTTTACACGTGTAAACAATATTTAAAAAAATAGTTTACTTCAACATTTTGACGTGAAATACGGTCTTCGAATGGTGGGTTGCATGCATTCAGGCGTCATCTCGCTACTGTAAAAAGTCATATTGTTTCATAATGCAGCTTTATTATTATTGAATACTTTTTTTAACAAAACACGAATTGGTCAAAAACTTATTAGGGGAATCTTATTATTTTGGCAACAATTTATGTGGCTTTTTGGCTCTGTTTACTTTTATCATATCCCGTAAAATACATGTCTAACTAAAAGCAATATTTTACATTATTAAATTTTTTGGTGTCGGAATGTATAATCCATGTTTTCCACGGTGAACGAAGTGTGACGTGGTCTCTATAGAGAGTGGACTGTATGTAGATATCTCTCGTAACTCGTGGGTGGCTGCGGAGATAAATCTTGTCTCCAGGTTGTAAGGCTGAAGACGTTCTTGTAGGCGGAGATCAGGGCGTGACGTGATCTCCTGAAGTTCTTGTAGTTTGGAGAGAGGGCGTGACGTACTTCTCCGGGTTGGATCTGAGGGCGTATCGTGCAGATCCGGGGTTTGAGGTTCTAGTAGTTTGGAGAGAGGGCGTGACGTACTCTCCGGGTTGAAGTTTGTTAGGTTTTGGGTTGTCGGGTTAAGTGGCGTGAAGAAAGATCACAACACACTGTCGTTTTGACCATACTTGGGTATACTGGTTTATTACCAAAATTTCACAAGCTTTTATACATATTAAAATTACATTGGTTAAATGGCAAATTAAGTTTTGTTATCATTCGGCGTCCTAGATTGTAATTTCCCTGACCTAGCTGTGTGCTTGACCTGTTGCGTTGGCGAAAAATCGTTGAGCTTGGTTCAAGATCCTCATAAGAGGTATCAAATCTCAAATTTTGAAGCGTTTTCATTGAAAAATGTAGGAGTCAATGATGTTGCAAAATTGAAATTTTTAAAGACGATTTTTGCATTTTTTTGCACTATAACTTTTGCGAAAAATTACTCTAAGATGTTTCAAAAAGCGCAGATCGATAGATAATCAACTAACGAACAAATTATATTTAGCTATTTTTGCAATACAATGTCCCAAAAAAAAGTTGTGAGCGAAATACCGAAAAAAAATCTGGTCGATTTTCACAATTTGTTTAATTACTAAAAATGCTCGCACGGTTACTGGGCAAAACTATTTTTCCATGTATTCTGACCGTAATACAAAGCGATTCCCAAATTTTTTTCGAAGTCGCAGAAAGTTCCTTATTGACCATTCCTTTGTCCTTCAAGCACCGGCCTACAAAACAGCGAAGCCGAATAACGTACAACCGAAAACTCGATTCGCTTAACTATGTTAAATATGTAATGCGAGTAATGCATTTAAACTAGTTGAAAGCGTATCCAACTAGCTTACTTAATAACTATTTCCGTAATAGGTTAAAACGCGGTTTGCATGTATTAGAGTGCATCGCTAGTACAGCTCGAGACGATGAAATATTAATATAAACTTGCCGAAGTTTTTCTAAGGAGTTATAGCGATCGTTGTAATTCTCAGCGGAATTTTCGAATCGCATCCTTTAAAATATTTCACGAAAGGAAATGTTTCGGTTTATTGGAAGCATGAATTTTTGATACCGCTCCGTAACAGATAATTCTTTATGCCTCGCTGTTGGAAATCGATTTGGGAACTCGAGGAGACAATACCTGTTTTCTTTGTATACGATATGTACTTTGTGGCGGCTGAGCCGCGTACCTTTCCTACATTTTTAATAATGCCAGGTTTTCGTTGCTTATCAGTCAATGTTTTGGTGTATCCATGTTTACAAAATAAAGAGTTACCTCAGACGAAACACTAAAATATATTATACATATTGTAACATTTATTTCTAATTTATTTACTGTTTTTAATTATACACTACACACTACAGTAGTGTATTAATAGGCGTGGAGTCGGATTCGGATTGCAGGTGTTTTAACGGTTTTTTGCAGGTGTTCCAACGGTTTTTTGCAGGTGTTCCGTGATTTAACTGTTTTTTGCAGATGTTCCAACGGTTTTTTGCAGATTTTTGCAAGTTTTGGGGGGATTTAACGGTTTTTTGCAGGTGTTCCAACGGTTTTATACAGGTTTTTGCAAATTTTGAGGGGGGGATTTAACGGTTTTTTGCAGGTGTTCCAACTGTTTTTTTGCAGGTTTTGGGGGATTCAACGGTCTTTTGTAAGGTTTTTTTGCAGGTTTTTGCAGATTTTTGGGGGATTCAACGGTTTTTGGGGGATTCAACGGTCTTTTGCAGGTGTTCCAACGGTTGTTTGCAGGTTTGTGCAAGTTTTGAGGGGATTTAACGGATTTTGCGGATTCAACGGTTTTTTGCAGGTCCTTGCAAGTTTTGCAGGTCTTTGTAGATTTTGCAGGTGTTGGGGGGTTTAACGGTTTTAGTCGTGACTCATCCACGTGCTCACGTAGGTTTTTGCAAGTTTTGGGGTGATATAACGGTCTTTTGCAGGTGTTCCAACGGTTTTTTGCAGGTTTTTGCAAGTTTTGGGGAGATTTAACGTTTTTTTGCAGGTGTTCCAACGGTTTTCTGCAGGTTTTGGGGGCATTCAACGGTTTTTTATGGCTCAAACGGTTTTTTGCAAGTTTTAGGAGGATTTATAGTTTTTTTTTGCAGGTGTTCCAACGGTTTTTTGCAGGTCTTTGCAGGTTTTGGGGGTTTAACGGTTTTGGTCCCGACCCATTCACCCACATGCTCACATAACTCATCCGTTTTTTGGGAGATTCAATGGTTTTTTGCAGGTCTTTATAAGTTTTTGCGAGTCGGTGTTTTAACGATGACTCATTCATCCACGTGCTCACATGACTCGTCCAAACGGTTTTTGAGTGATTTAATGTCTTTTGCTGGACTTTGCAAGTTTTTGCAGGTCTTTACAGATTTTGGGGGTTTAACTGTTTTCGGTAGCGTTTGTTTATTCCTGTGCTTGCATCCTTCATATACATGTGTTAGACAAAGAGGCATTCCTCGATTTTAACGGATTTCGAGGAGATTTCCCAGTCTTTGTTAGTTCTGCTCACACTCTTCTTCTTATACAGGTGTTAGAGAGACACATTAATTAGACATTATATCGGAGGATTCTTCCGCCTCTCAGGTGTGTAAATTTTCGCGAATACACGTACCGTCTTCCACAGGTAACGGTTTCGATAGTGACTCATTCATTCATGTGCTCACACTCTTCTTATGCAGGTGTTAGGGAGATATTCATGCTAATTACACCACCACTGTCTATCGGGAGCGCATTTCATCGCTGTGAGTGGTCACACCATATGAATTTCTTCGCGAAGTCTTGCAAATGGTAATCAACGACAACAAAACGTATAGAGAGGGAGGGGGTTAGTAAGATATGTAAGTAGCAGTAAAATTATTTTAAAATCAATAGTCAATATGAGCTTTAAAATTCCGGTAGGGACTCAGTCCGGTATTCCGTCTAATTTATTTACACTGTTCTTAATTATACACTACACACTACTTAATTTATCATAAATATTTCCTAACTAATTAATTCATATAACACACTTAACTTTTAACCATTTTTCTGTCCGTTTATCGCACTGTTTACTCGTTCACGGCTAAACGTCTAATCCCCCTCTCCGACCGCAAGCCCGCTTATATACATATCTCAATTGTATTCGTGATGATTCCTGAAAGAACTCGATCCATCTTTTCCTTAATAATGTTTATCTAGAAACGCCCAGAAGGTAATAAATCATTCCTCCTTTACGGCCCAATTAACGGAGCGCTTGGAAGTGACCGCCGAGGTCCGATAAGAGTAAACACGTTGCGCTCTGCTTTTTACATTTCGCGTTACAATATCAAGTTTCATTATAGTCCAGGACCCATCTGTTTTGATGGGAATGTAAGAGGTAACCGAAATGTTTTTACATGGGAATAATGCCTAGAATAAGGATTGGCTTATCCTCTAAAGCGCAGAGGTCGGAAACATTGTTTAACATGGAACAATTTAAACAAAAATTGAAAAACGCGTTTTCCCAGTTTGTTTTGCTTCTAACTTTTTTAGTATTGAATTTAGAAGAAAGTTGAAGAGAGAAAAAAGTTGCAGAATCGCTGTTTACATAACATAAAAACGGTTAGAAATTGAAAAGTTTATTAGCAATTTTTCAAAATAGCTATAAACAAAAAAAATCGGCCCAAAAAGTGGTTTTTTACATTTATTATTTTAGGTAATTTAAAATGAAATTAGGACTTCCATATCACAGGTAGAAAATCTTGAAGTTATAGTAAAAGAATCCCGTAAATGTCGTTTAGATCGGTTTATTAGATTTTGCACAATAATTTTGCAATCCAGAAAAATCTAAAAATATTGAAAATTTTAAAATTTGTTTAAATTTATTTTCCACTGTTCGATTTCAACAAAACTGACTGAACATATATAAGAGGAAACGAGCTTTCATGTGCTTCTTTCAGAAATAAAAAATATTTATTAGAACGGTCACAGTCATTGTTTAAAATTGATATCAAATTTACAAATTTGTCAAAATTCGAATCGAGACATTTATTTTAATGTAAATTTCAATCTCTTTAATGTAAATTTCTACAAAAATATTATACTGGTTACTGTGAGTAACAATTATTTCTTAAGATATGAGAAAAAATAGTAATTTTATTAACCTTTATTAACCATTTTATTAAACACTAATCAGATTTGAGGAGTTATACCTCAGGAGCTAATGAACAAAATAGCAACTTATTATATATAAGAAGAAGCGTCTTTCCGACTACTTTCCGACTATGTTTTCAGAAATTAATTTAACAAAAAATTTGCCGAGATAATCTATTTGTTTATAAGCAAAAATAACGACACCAATTTTAAACAATAACTGTTCCAATAAATATTTTTTTATTCTTAGAACAGCACTTGAAAGCTTGTTCTCTCTTATATATGCTCAGTGAGTTTTGTAGAGATCGAATGACTGGAAAAAAATTTAAACAATTTTGAAAATTTTCAATATTTTTCGATTTTTCTGGATTTCAAAATTATTGTGCAAAATCTAATAAACCGATCTAAACGAAATTTACGGGATTGTTTTATTAGGACTTCAAGACTACCTGTAATATGGAAGTCCTAAATGCATTTAAAAGTGCCAAAAATAATAAATTAAAAAACCACTTTTTGAGCCTATTTTTTGGTTTATAGCTATTTTACAAAACCGCTAATAAATTTTTGAATTTCTAACCTATGCTGTATTATGTAAACAGCGAGTCTGCAAATTTTTTCTCTCTTCAACTTTCTTCTAAATTCAATACTTAAAAAGTTAGAACCAAAACAAATCGAAAAAAGCTCGTTTTTTCCAATTGATCATTCATTTAGAAACATTGCGGTTACCTCTTACGTCCATATAAAGCTAATTTCTGACAGATGGGTCTTAGACTATTATAAAAAATTTATTGAATTAGTGGCTTCAATGGAATATTTTAATACGGCACGAGTGATTTATTTTAGTAACTTATTATTACTCCCATAAAATTGAAATTCATTTCACCATATTCTAGATTGCATCTACTAAGCGATTACTCCATTGCATAATTTTTTCATTAGACCTGGGCGATAAAATTTTATAACCGTTTTTACATTCATTGCGGGACATAATTCAAAATGAATAGTTCCCTAGTCCATAGATATTAATATTTAAAACTCAATTTTAAAATTAAAAAATTTTACTACCATAAATCAATTGAACGTCATTTTAGATGATTAAAGTTAAAAAACGTCCGTATGAATTGCGGAATCTCTGAAGTGGTAGTTTATTAAGCGTGTTATCTGCCCTCAAATGCCCTGTAAAATGTGTTAAGGGTTAATTAATACATCTTTAATACTACACCTCAATATTAATCTACTAAGACGTTAGAAATTACACTTTCACGCCCCGGAAGGAAGTTGTAGAGGCTCGTGTTGAAGATATTGTTTCCTTCACCATTCGAAACGCATAAAATTTCTCCCATCTCCTTGAATTCATTACCAATAAAACATAGATTTAATGCGAAGTATCTTTGATGTAGCTTTATGGTGATTCGAATAAAGCCATCATATTTTACCTCTACACTGACTGGTTCATTTTATTAAAATATGTAAACTGGAATTTTAATCCAAAAGTCAAAACGGTTTATATATTTTATCTTAATCGCGTTTACATTTTTCGTCAGGAATTTGAGGTGTTAATTAAATTTTAGGAGCATAATATGAACGAATGAAGCAAACGCTAATTAAAATATGTATTTCAGACGGCCTCATCGTTATTATAAATAAATAAGTGTCGCAGTATTTCCCGCGATAAGAAAATATTTCGGCTATTTCTATTTTATGAATTAATTGTGCCTTCTAAAGTTAGATCTTATATGATACAGAAATAATTCCAAAAATAAACTCTCCTCTTGCCGACAAATCAAAAATGTATTTTCATAGCAAACAATGATAAAGAGAAAATACTAATACCACTTGGTTCATACCTACCCAAATCTCCTAAGGCTGAGAGAACTGGGTATAACTTTTCTTCCCCAGATATTAATTTCGAAATGAGAAAAAATAAACGAGCGAGGAATTAAGAAGGATAACGTCTCTAGTTTTCTGACACGTAACAGAGAATTTTTCAGAATGTGAATCGTCTTTATTAGGTACATATTTGTGGAAGTAAGTTGCGACGGAGCCCATGAATTGCGGACAGATACATGAATTGCGGACAAGTGCCGTAGGGGTCCGTTAATCACTGCATGAATTGCGGACAAGGGTCGGTCAGGTAAAATGAGCACGTAAAGCGCCCGCACTTAAATCTATTATTACAAATATCTATTTGCAAGACATAAATCCATATTTTGAATCTGAAATGATGTACTTATTTCCTTCTCACTTTTTCCAGGCCTAGGACTGACAGAAAGGACAATATTGAACTTAACTGGCGTGTAAAAAAGTACTGCTTTAAAAAACAGTTTGTCAGGTCAGTTTTATAAAAATAAATGAATGAATTAAAATTCAAAAAATATATACAAAAATAGTTTTTCCCCTTTCACTCAACATTACTTCCATTTTACGGAAAATCAAACAACAAATAAAAGATATAAAGGGTGTAAATTTTTTTGTAAAAAAACTCACCGTACCACTAGAACTAGAATTACTAGATAGTCAGCACACCACCACCCGGTGCAATCAAATTACATTTCTGAAAAGAAGGGTTGCGATGGTTAAACGGATTAAAACTGCCCCGTCCGCAATTCGTGCGCTACCTGCTCTCAACCCATCGGTTGTCTGCAGTTCATGATCACCCAATTGCGAATGTGCTACCGGACTAATCCGAACAACCCAAATCCGATGCGAGGGTAAATATTTAAGGGTAGACGTGGATTTACAACTGCAACTGTCGACATGCGTTCAAAATTTACGGCCCCCTCGGTTTGGCTTAGTTTCGGATGCATTTAACTCGAGAGAACCTCGCCACTATATTCATACATTTGTCTACGTAGGAGAAAATTGGGGCAATATGCTTTTGATATCCACTTGAGAAATGGATTTGGATGTAATTATATCCCGTTGTGTATAATGTTATCAGTGAGGAATCATTGGAGCGAGAGAATGCAGTAGTGGTATCCTTCAAATGCGGTTTAAAACTTGTAATCGAACTTTGATTGATATGGTACTTATGTACTTGAGGGGGTTGATGGCAGTACTTTACATTGTAAATTTGTTGGGAAAATTAATTAATTTTTTTAAACCCCATGGCATGCCAGGTTGAAAGGTAGATGTATGGGTAGGATATAGAGTAATATAACAGACACGATCTGTCAAAAACCTGTATACGAGGTGTGAAAAAAATACAAACGTCAAAATTTCTAACTTTTTGCATATAACTTTTTTTATGTACATTTCTCAAAAATTAGTTTTATGCAAAACCTCTTCGCCTCTATAAGGGAAACAAAAAACCTAAGTAATATTTTTCTCTCAGACGCGAAATTTTTTTTTTGTTTTTTTTTTTTTGAAAAAAATATTTTTTTTTTCTGTACATTTCTTGAAAAAATATTTTATACAAAAGTCGTTCGCCTCTATGACACCAATAAAAAACCTAAGTTACATTTTTCTCTCTAACGCGAAATTTAAGTTTTTTGATTTTTTTTTTTGAAAATAACAAGCCGCCATTTTGAAACCGCTGTATATAAACTTTTGAGAAATGATTAAGTATGATCTCTAGATACCAAAAAACTGAAAACCGCATTTTAATTCCTCTTTTTTCGACGTCGTTAACGAGTACAAGACTAGATAAATCTACCAAAATGGCCTTAGTTTATTTATTATTTATTGGTGAACACGTATACAGTATTTAAGTATTTTGGTGAATTCGCCTATCAGTCATCATTCGCCAGATCTGAACTCTCGATGGATTTTAACAAAGACTATGTATATATGTATATACATAGTCTTTGATTTTAATTAACTAACGAAGTGAGAAAGCACAAATGAATTTTCAGGAATGTACTGTTAATTGGAATCTAACGTTAGAATGCTTTATCATCAACACATTTCGTAGTTGAAACAATGCAAGTATCAATCAGTAATTTTGCCTAAGGGATGCACTCTAGTTTGTGATATCGTTAACAGAACCATACTAATATATAACCAATTAATGAAAATCACCGTTCCTATTTAGTCGAAGCATATGATCCTAGTTTTCCATTTCGCGAGTTTCAGCTCTACCGTTTCATTTCCCTCTGATAACCGAGTAATAGCTTTATTGATCATGATTAATGTGACATGCTCCGTAATTCGCCCATTTATCTTCGAATTTGGGAAATTCTAGAGATAAAACGTTTGATTGTGGCTCGTTGATGTGTCCATTTCGATTAGTCTGAAGGATGAAGTATGGCAGCAGCGGATTGAAAATAATGCCGTAGCGACAGAAAAGGGCTCCGCTGAGCAGAAATTAAGTTAAACTCCCTGAAAATGCGATTAGATTAAAACTTCTTCTTTTCTATTTGTTCAGGTCTCTGAAGGAAACTATAAACTATTCGGTCATCGTAGCGCTTAACGTTGTGAATGGGGCGCTAAAGTGATTGGTTTTCTAATTGCGAATCAACACTTATTTTCATTAGGAGCCTGCTTGTCTTAAGTCCGTATCTGAGCTACGATATGTGGCGTATATACAGGGTGTTTCTGTAGTATTGTAAAATATTTAACGAAAGAATGTGTTTTTGAAATTCCTTACATACACAGCTTAAATCTGTCGGGCATATTTCATTTTCTTGGAGAAACTACAACAAAATTTGATTAGTAGTGTAACGTTTATTCTAATTTATTTACACTGGTTCTTAATTATACACATTAATTATACATATTAATTATACACATTAATTAAATTTATTTGTACCATTCGCTTGTCCGTTTATCGCACTGTTTACTCTTTCGCGGCTTCACGTCTAATCTAATCTCTCCGACCGCAAGCCCGCTTATATACATATCTCAATTGTATTCGCGATGATTCCTGAAAGAACTCGATCCTTCTTTTCCCTAATAATGTTTATCTAGAAACGCCCAGAAGGTAATAAATCATTCTTTCCTTAATAAGATGTTGCCGGAACGTTCGGGACTGTTTTTTATTGCTCAATTAAGCGCAGCGGCGTTCCTTTGAGATAAGCCGCCGTCAGATAAGAGTAAACAAGTTTCGCGCTGCTGTTTACATTTCGGGTTACAGTAGCATTGGGATAAGTTAATTTTTCCCCTATCCTGCAATAATTAGTGTTGATATTAGAGATCTCAGGAGAGACGAATTGTTAGAGCAGAGAGCAGGTATATGCTGTTTCCAATATCGTTTGATATTGGTAGATAATAATAACGCCGAGCAATTCGATACTAATCTATTATCGGTGATCAAAATGACAGCTAATAATACAAGTGACAAATCGAACAATGATACAGAACGTTTACAAAAACTAGATGTGTCGCGTCGAACGCGCATAGGTGTCTTTCTAACACTTCCCCTCGCGGTCGTATACGTGCACTCTATGACATCTTCAATCTGATCATTTCTAGTATCTGGAAATGCCGAGGTCCGGGTAATGCCTTTGTAAGGATATCAGCCACCATTCTTTCGGTAGGCACGTAGTGAAGGTCGATGATCTTCTCTCTAACAGCGTCTCGTAGAAAATGATTTCTGATGTCTATATGCTTCGTACGGGCATGAAATACGGGATTTCCGGCCAATTTGAGGGCTCCCATGTTGTCTTCGAAGATCGAGATTGCTGATGAATCCTCCAGTCCTAATTCTTTGAGGAATGATTTCAAGTGTATTGCCTCTTTGAGGGCGTCGGCCATTCCCATGTATTCTGCATCTGTGGAAGATAGGGCGACGGTCCTTTGTTTCCTGGAATCCCAAGATATCGAGTTTCCTCCATACATGAACACAAATCCAGTGTAGGAACGTCGATCAATAAGACATCCACCCCAATCTGCATCCACATATCCCTTGGTGGATTCGGTGTGTCTACTGAAGGTCAGTCCTAGGTCGATGGTTCCCTTTAGGTACCGAAGCACACGCTTCGCTGCAGTCCAATGTTCCGTCGAGAAACAATTGTTAAACTGTCCGAGATAACTAACCGCATAACTAATATCAGGCCTAGTGCAGACAGCCAAATAGGTCAATGCTCCTACAAGTTCCCGGAATGGGATATCTTTAGTTGGTCCTTTGTCGTCCTTGAGCAGCTTTGTCCCAGCACTGATGGGAGTACTAACTGGTTTTGCGTCGCTCATTCCGAACCTATTGAGGAGCTCCATAATGTATCCCTTTTGGTGTAAGGATATTGTGTCCTTTCTTCGAAACTCCACTCCCAGGTAATTCTTGATTTCTCCAAGATCTTTCACTCCAAATCTTTTTGATAAGAAGTTAATAAGTTCAACTGGTGCCCCAGGTTTTCTTGTGACAATTATGCTATCGTCGACGTAAGTAGCTATTAGGATTAGTCCGGATCCTTTACCCATCTTATAAAGGCAGGGGTCACCACTTGTCGGCGATGCTCCATACTCCTTCAAAACATCGCTGAGTTTGTTGTACCAGCTTCTTCCAGCCTGCTTTAACCCATACAGGGCCTTTTTCAATTTACAAACTCGATCTCGCTTCTTAAGTTCTTCAAGCATGTCTTTCGCTTTCTTTCCTAAATCGTCCTTCTCTAACTGGATCCTCTCAAGAAGTTGAAACAGCTGTTTTGGGGGTTCCATGAACAGCTCTTCGTCCAGTTCACCATTTAGATAGGCGCTAGTAATGTCTAGTTGCCTCATTTTCATGTCGAACTGTACAGCAATTGAGATCAGGAGACGGATGGTACTTAACCTGACTACAGGGGCAAAGGTCTCCTTAAAGTGAACTCCTAGCTTCTGGTTAAACCCTTGAGCTACTAGCCGAGCTTTCCTCTTTACAATTTCTCCATTTGCTGCAAACTTGTTTCGTAAGGTCATGCGACTCCCGATCGTTTCACAATTGGTAGGACGCGTAACGAGTTCCCAGGTTTCATTCTTGATGATTGATTTCATTTCTTCCTCCATGGCTTCGTACCATTCTTCGGCTTCTGGCGAATTTAAGGCAGTCGCCATAGGTATTTCGGAAACCAAAGCTTCTTCTTCGTCCCTGGACTCAATGGCACAACGAAAATTCTCAAAACTGACTGGTAGGCTATATAGCAACATAATTGTCAGCAAATCGTCGTTAATTATAACTTCCATCTCGTTTAATTTGTCCACCGCATCGAAGAACTTCCTGAGATGTTCTTGCACATCGCCCGATTCTTCCATCTTTTGTAGAGTTAGTTGTTTCAAAAGTGTCGCCTTTCGAGCTGGTCCTCTGGACTGGTAAATACCTTCTAGTTTCAGCCAAACTTCCCTGGATGTTGTGCATCCTTTTATTTGCTTCAACTCACAAGGGCTTATTCCCAGTATAATGTCAGACTTGGCCTTGCTGTCGTTTCGTTTCCAGGTTCTTGCTGCGGCAGGTTCCTTATCTTCGTCCGGTTTCTTACACGCACCGTTCACATATTCCCATGCGTCATTCTTGATTAATAACGCTTCCATCTGCATTTTCCACGTATCATAGTTTTCTTTGTTGAGGGTCTCAATACGCGTAGAGCTCGAGGAGGACATCTTCAAGTGTTCGTATTTTTATTTGACCTCACAGGAACGGCAAGGGTTGCTAAGCGGCGATACGAATTCTCACAGTAAAAATTACGACTTCAGCCACGCGAATTCTGGGCCCGTAACCTGTTAGAGCAGAGAGCAGGTATATACTGTTTTCCAATACCGTTTGATATTGGTAGATAATGATAACGCCGAGCAATTCGATACTAATCTATTATCGGTGATCAAAATGACGGCTCATGATACAAGTGACAAATCGAACAATCATACAGAACGTTTACAAAAACTAGATGTGTCGCGTCGAACGCGCATAGATGTCTTTCTAATACGAATCCTTAGAGAGAACTAATGGGAAATGGCCCTGTTTCAATTGAAGCGTCGATCCATTAATAATACCCCAAGTCAGTGATTGATACGTTGCATTTTTATTATTGCCACGGCATTTCCTTTACAAGACGATCTGAAGCTCAAACAAACTATGCCGAACGGAAATTCTACTAATACCGATTTCTCTTTACCTTCCGACATGTTACAGGCTGCTTCGAAGCAACGTGCGCGATTTTTCCAAATAACAAAAGATTGATGTTGCATGGCGAAACGAGACGTTCGATATAGAAGCTTCATTTCCTGCGTACCTGGAATTTGTTTCGTGTGCCAAGGAAACACCCATGAATAATTTATAATAACTGTATTTGTCCTTTCGTATTTTTTCCCCTTGGACGTCCTGGCAGATGTCCTGGCGAAATGGGGTCTCGATTTCTCACTATCGCTCGAAACGCTTTACTTTTGATGTAGACGACGCTTAGGAATTTAGAATTATTTCTTTTTTCTTCTCGAGAATCCTCTACGAGGAGGCCTGTTAGGGAGAAACGAGACGCTCTATCATCATCTGAGATTGAGTGGCTGTCATTAAATCTTCATCAATTTTAATGGAAGTTTTAAAATAGAGATGTTCGAACAGACACTTGTCGTGATCGGATCGGAGAAAATTGAAAATATCCTTTGCCATCGACGTAGAGAAAAAACGCGACGAAAGTGAAATTAAAAAGTTTTTCATGTTTGAGCGAAATATGAAATCTACGCGTCGAGACCTACTTTGGAGCTATCGAATAGCGTTAACAATTCATCATAACTACTGATGAAATTTGTGACCGTTCAATGGTATCGTCGAGCGCTGTAGTAGAGTTAGTTGGTGTAACAATTGACTTTTCTAAAAAGTTTAATATCGTTTTACTTTCTAATATAATTTATTCAAAATAATCAGTCCAATAACCCAATTTAGTAAAATAGCCTAAAACAGTATAGTACTGTACATGTCGCAGAAAAAATTAGATGAATTAACCTATCAAACTCTGAAATCAATAACTAAAATATGGAGTAGAACTGTTGCTATTAATTAGAAAACTAGCTTTCCTTCTTCTCCTCCTAAAACACACGAGTGAATACGCATAATTTCCGACCGTCAGATGACCGATGTATACATAATATACTTTTTATGTATATTGCTACCTTCTTGCCACAGAGGTCAGCACTGGCTATAGTTTTATGTTGGCATTATGTTTAGCACTGTATTTAGGTTGGCATTATGTTTTGGAATAAACATGCAATTGCAAACGTTTATTCCATTTTCTTTTTATTTTTTCTTGTGTTTTCAATTTTAGATATAAGCCTTCGCCGACAAATTGATTGGAAATGAGCGACCGGTTTCGACTGCTTAAAAGTCATCTTCAGGCTCTCGAACAAAAGATTTTAGTGCCCCGTTTAAGCGACATATGATACGTCGAACGATAAAACAACGTGGACATAGTGGTGGACACGACACGAGATATGTCTCGTTCTCGTCTCATCTCGTCTCGAATTTCGAGACGAGACCAATACTACTGGTTCGAGACGAGACGAGACATAATTTCGTCTCGTCTCGAAAAGTCTCGAAGTCTCGAGTTTTTTTAAGAAATTGCAATTTAAGAATTCTTTTTCGTTTGTAACATGAGAGGCCACCAAACTTCATAGCAATAAGGAAGAAAGCGCAGGTAAAAGGATACCTAATAAAGGGTCAGGATTAAACCGTGACATTGTCCAGTAAGGGAGTAAAACTCCCGTTATTTTCTTAGAATTTTGGAAGGGTTTATTATACAACAGACAGACGAAGAGTGGTGTGAAACGTTTATCTAAGGTAATGGACATATTTAACAGTAATATTCATTCATTCATTTTGTACCTGTTTTCTATAATCTACTTTCTTTAATTCAATATTTTCTAAAAATGAAATATTCTTTATCAAAATATCACATCAATAAAATACTACTGTACATTCAACTTTACCACACTTTCGAGACACGAGACGAGACGAGACCTGTACCAGATCGAGACGAGACGAGACATAATTTTTGGAAATTTTTCAAGACGAGACGAGACCATGTTGTTTCTCGTCTCGAATCGTCTCGTGTCCACCACTAGTGAACAAAGACAGTTAAAACTTAACAAATACGATCTAAAAGTGTATGAAGGAAGCCCTTAGAGGTTTAACGTCCTCATTATCCAAAGGTTGATCAACAACAAGAGTTTATATTGTAAATTATTAAACTGTGTTACAACTATATGACATTACAAATTGAAATTAGAGACTGAAATAATGATACTAAGGTATACTTCATGTAAAACATTGGCGAGTCATTCATTTACATATAACCTTACAATAATAATTAACCTTGTATAAAGTAAAGCAAAACAAAGCTAGCTTTAGACTGTTGGCACTCCCAGAGTGCAACGTGTCTGTTTTTTAAATCAGTGTTGCTTTTAAGAAATGACACAAGTATATTCTGTATATCAAGCAATATCTTCGTGTTGTTTCTTACTATAAGTTGGAAATATATTTTTTCCGAGCGAAGACCTTTGGGGATATTACTTTTCTGACAGCTGCTGGAAGGTAAATATGAAGTCGCAATCATTTTTTTTTATTTAGTTACGATTTTCTGTCGCAATTCCATTTTTGAAAGATTTCTCCCACTTTCACATGAAAATATGTTAAATGAGTTTATTTCGTTACGAAAAATAAACGAAGAGTGATAAACTATGTCAAAGGTAGTGAAAGAAAGTAATAAAATGCTATACTTAATACAGAGAAACTAGGAACAAAGGGAGACAAGTCGTATGATGTCAGCAAAAAATTTTTCAATTAATGTCAAAAATAACTTCGTTCTAAGTCGTAAGTCTAAAGCAGATAAGCAAAAAAATACCCTGTTTTTGACATCGAATCCTCGAGCAGGAGATCCGGATTTTTAGGCAATATAGGGTAACAGAACAAAAAAACGTATAGGAAGACCCCACGAGACTATGAACATTAGGCATTGCTTTTAACAATTAAACGTCATAAAATGCACTGTTTTGACTATTTTTGTTCTCAATTTAAAACTAAGTTACTCTTGGGTAAAATGGGCTCACCATCTTCTAGTGAATTAAAACACCTTTAAAATGATTCTAAACCGACATCGATATCTTTATTTGTTGCTGAGAAAAATGGTACAGAAAGTCAAATTTTTTGTTTAACAATTGTTATTGCGAAATTGAACCTGCGACTTTGTTATTTCGTAAAAAGTCGGGGATTATAGTGCTTAATATGTGGTAAAAATTTCAGGTCGATTCATCAAATAGTTTATTGCAAAATTCAATTTGTTTATATTTTTGCAATTTATTTGCAATAACCATCTACGCACAACTAGAAAAAAATCGCGATTCTAAGATCATGGTGCCATAGAGAAACATTTTCTCTATCGATATCAATTGTTAAATATGATAAAAAGCAATTTTAAGATTGTGTAACGTGGTTTGCCTCGAGCGGCAGTAGTGTCGTCGGCGGCACGAAGACTCTCTGCTAGAAGGTTACGTCACTTTGTTGAATTGGCGCTATTTGCGGAGTTTCGGAGTTTTAAAGTCGGTTTTTCGGTTTTTCTCGGGCGCCAGATTTTTAAGGGTTTACTCCCTAAAGCCATGGGTTAGTTTATACTCAGAAGAATGCCAGGAAGTCCGTGGAAATAAAACACACAATTCGGAAAACAAATAAAAGTAATTTATTATAGAAAACGGCATGAAAGTGAAGTCAAGCAACAGGTTATAGAAATGGAAGCATTGGCAACGGTGCAATAACTAAATATTTAACGGTTTCTACAGTAAAGCGGCATCTATGTACAATCTTCCCTAATTCTACGAAAAGCGGATAGATCCGGCAACTATGTACATCGGGAATACGTGGGGGGGTTTCGGCCTTACGCAGCGGCCGGGCAACAATGTATAGTGCGGTTATTACGGTGGGGGGGGGGTGTGCATAGCGGTCTAACTAATCTAGTAGGTGACATGCCTATTCGCAATAGAAGAGCTAGTTACGTGCAACGGTTAAGCATGTGTTATGAAGCGGTGAGAGCGGGACAAGCATTATATGTGAAAATCTAGCAAGCGGGGTTTAACTATATTTAGTAATGAACGGTTATGCAATTCGGCGGATTTTAATTAGAAATTAATTATAAAAGCAGCGGTCGCGAATTACGTCAGGGAAACCAGGCATAATCGGTACTCCAGGCGCCGATTCGATAATAGGGCGAACGGGGTCCTGCGGGTAGTCGAGACAACCGGGAATTTGTTGGATTGTGTTCAAGGAGGCCACCCCGAGTATCACCCTGGGGAGCACCTACCCAAACAGCCCGAATTGATCCTCCCGAGTATCACCCCAGGAAGAGTCAGTTCGTTGGCCTAATCCAACGGACACGGCAGGGAAGCGGGTGGGGTCGTATTCAGGGAGGCCACCCCGAGTATCACCCTGGGGAGCACCTACCCAAACGGCCTAAATTGATCTTCCCGAGTATCACCCTGGGAAGATTCAATCCAATAGCCTGACCCAACGGGACGGTAGGGAAGGGGGCGGTCGAAATTCCCTAATAGACACTTTACCTTGAACGGTCGGCTCCTGGTTCCCCGGTCGATGGGCCCGGAACGGCAACGCTGCGAACGGCGGGATCGGAACGGCAACGGCGGGATCAGGACACGTGTGCTAATCGGAGCACCTGCGGTTGTCGGCGGAAAATAGTCAAGAAAGTTCATCTCTTGACGTTTAATTGTTAATAACAATGCCCAATTTTGTTTCTTTTGGCCTATATTACCTAAAAACCCGGGTCTCATGCTCGAGGATTCGATGTCATGGCGAAATCCCTAATTGATTGGCCTAGAGCTAGTTGAGGGATCGCCATCCTACGTCTAGACAGGTTAGGTATGTTTCAGTCATTTTGATATATCCTTCAGTAGGTACAGACGACCTCAACTGCTTTCACAAAATCTCTAAAAAATGGTGATCAAATATACGTGAATAAATTTCGAACGAGAGAAGGAAATGAAATAAGACACTCCCCGTGGAAACTCCAACATTTTTGATCGGATTACATTTCATTTTACAGTCATTTCCAGATGTAAACCGATAAACGCTCATATTCGCGACATTTTAAAGGGAAAATTGCCGTGGCATGAGTTACACGTCGTACGTAGCGGACCTATATATGGAATATATCGAGCGTTGTGGATTCCTATAAAAATAATAAAACTAACTAGAGCACTCGTTGTCGTTGTCGCAACCGTTGTAGCCGCCACGATACACGAATCGGCTCGACTGTTATGGCGGCGCAGAAAATTAATTGTCCCGGGGATAAAACATCACCGACGATCCAGAATTCGGTATAGCGTAACCGTAAATTGAAATGGATATGTTTTTGAAAACGAAATGTCAAGGCGTGGCCCCCGATGCGAATGCTCGTGATAGTCGAAATATATCGTCGAGTCGATTTTTGCCACACGTCATTAATTATAAACTAAATTCGCTTTATGAGAGTCAGTAACCCTTAAGCGCTATAAAACACCCTCGATGTTCTTCGCACAATGAGCTAAATTAATGTACCGTCGTCTCTCTAACATACTTCAGATGTTTCCCGGCCTCTTCCGACTGATCCAATTTAGCAGGTAAGCCGGCGTAAGCTAACCGAACGTTTAGCAAACTGGGAAATGTCGAGGGATGGTTTTATCGTTTCCGGAAAATGCCGCGATCCCACTCATTATCGCCCCTTAAATATGAATATAGGACGTTCATACCTACACAAATTGTCGTTATAAATACATATAACGCGATACCTTTTATTTGTTTCAATTTCTTTGGGGCGAAATTACCTTTTTTTTTACTCATTTTTGTTAAGCAAATATAGCCATATTGGTTCGAATGTGACTTTCGTAACTTTTGACGTGATGTACGTCTTATAAATCGATGTACCGGCTACCAGCCGGTTCACGAAACATTGTAACGTTACGCCAGACCCATGCGTGCGTGCTAGACTGAGAGCGACAACAATAGACAGAGATCGATTTTGGCGGTTGCCTTGCGACGCATCTATCTCTTTTACACGACAGCGTCCGAGTGAAAGCTCGATTTGGCGATCGGCTCGGTTCGCGAGCGCGATGGAAGGGGTACGCGCTACGCGCGTTCTGATTGCACCGTTTCCACTCCGTCGTCAGCGACGACGGCGACAGCAGTCAGCACACTATTACTTATAAAGTTATCTGAATATTTACTGTTCATAACATTGTTTATTACTATTACAATAATAATTGCAGCAATAAGGTATTCAATTGTTGTATTCCAAGAGTTCGATTAGCTATATAATCTCATGTATTTGTTCTTTCATCGGTCAATGAGTGCAGTAATAATAGGTTATGTTACGATTTCAACTAAAACATTATGATGAATAATATAAATTATTGTGTAAAAAGTCGACTGCTTTCATCTAGTATTCAATGAAAACAATAAAATTATCCCGCGTAGCAATACATCTAAGGTTCAAGATTAATGTTCAATTTCACACATGTCATAATAATGTGTCTAAAATGACCAGTTGGACCGGTCAACCGCAGTGCGAAACATCCTCCTAATCATAATTTAGCGATAATAATTCTATTCAATTCATAAACGTAATCCATTTTTCATCAATGTTTTCTTATGACATTATCACTTAAAAATTATCGTCCGTAAACCGACTTTACAGACAACCAAATTTTTCATCTCTCGTATTGAAACAGGCCGGACTGCACTAAACACTATTTATGAACATAACTCGGAATTGTATACGGAATCGATGAATTTTACATAAATTAGTTACTTCAATGCGAGCATAAACTGCTAATGGGCCATATTGCGCCACCATCCAATTAGCTCTCCATTTTCTGCTCTAATGAATTGCACCGAAATGTACTTTCGAGCTTACAATTCTGTTGAGAATTTGTTACATTTTGTACTCTTTTTGTATGTATCAGATGGCGTGCGGTATTCCGCTCTTTAATTCTTTTGTGCGGAATTTTGGATTTTGATTGAAGTGTGAGCCCTCCCGGCCGGTTCCTCTCAATATCAGGGCGACTTTCCATTATCCCTGAGCCCCCTAAGGAGATTTTTGATGAGGGAACGGTGAGCCCGACGCGGCAGAAAATGGATATTTTCGCAAAGGGGACGCGGGCATTTAATACATCGTGTCTATTGAATGAAATACGAATTTACACGTAATAGGTAATTTGACGATGAATGGGTAAATAAAAAGGATCGACTTTCCACCATGGGTTAAATACCGGTAAAGTGGCGGATATCGTTATTTCAATCCTCGATCAAAATGAGTGCCGGGATTATTAATACGGGGTGTCCAGCATTATAACCGACACAGCTCGTTGGTATAAACCAAAATATGATGATTAATGCAAAATACTTGATACAAAATTTTTATTTACATTAAATTAAATGTAACACAGTTATAAACATAATCAATTTAAGGCTTTCTCATGTACTATATTTTTTGTTCTCTTTGCGGTGCGTAAATATATAAAAATCATGGTTTTTCGACTCACGTACAGGCGACGTATAATAGCCCATGCGCGAAGCAGGGAAACCCCAAGTTGATTCCGTAAACTGTCCTTGTATCTGCAATTTTATATTATCTTTTTAAATTTTTAATAAATACTTTATCATAAACTACCGTGAAAGTGGGCATGAAATTTTCCGGTAAAATATGCGTTGCACCAAACGACGTCATTTGAAAGCAATTATTATGTTTTTGGATATTGACCAAAAAATGTTTAGAGTCATTTCCCACCCCAGAAACTAATGAGCGTAATGGATCTGGTAGTGGGAACAATTGTGGCAATTTTACTTTACCACCATCACAACATCTTCTTCTTCTCGTAGTGCCTATCCGGTCCGGATGTTGGCGGTCATTCTGGCAATTATTACTTTATTAGTTGCGGCACGGAATAGTCCTGTTGTTGTTGTAGAAAACCATGTTCTAAGATTTTTGAGCCAAGAATTTCTCCGTCGACCTGGCCCACGTCTCCCTGGAATCTTTCCTTGCAGTATGTTTTGCAGTAGGCCATATCAAAGACAAATACGGTTATTGTATTGCATTGTAACCGTATTGTCTTTGGCCATATCTATTTTCGTTCCTCATTATGTGACCAAGATATTCGAGTTTGCGAGTCTTTATCGTTGTTATTAGCTCAGCATTTTTCCCTATTCTTCGAATGATTTCTTCATTGGACACGTGGTCCATCCATGAAACTCTTAAGATTCTGCGATAAAGCCACATTTCGAAAGCTGCAAGTTTCTTGGTGGTTGTTTCTGTCAAGGTCCATGATTCTACTCCGTAAAGTAGAGTTGAGAAGACATAGCAGCGGAGGAGTCTAATTTTTGTAGTTATAGTGAGATAGTGGCTTTTGAATACTGATGCCATTTTAAGGAACACGGCTCTTGCTTTCTCTATCCTGCAGCGGATCTCCTGTGAGTGATCCCATTGGTCATTAAGCACTGTCCCTAAATATGTGTATGTACTGACCCTCTCAATTTGTTTTTGATTTAGTGTGAGATGTTCGTGTGGTATTTGCTCTTTACTTATTACCATGTATTTTGTTTTGTTGGTATTTATATCGAGCCCGTATTCTGCGCTGACCTCCTTCACTAGGGTCATCAATCGTTGTAATCCTTCTAAGCTATCAACCATAATGACTGTATCGTCAGCGTATCGGATGTTGTTCAGTCTCTTCCCATTCACAATTATCCCCTCTTCCACATCTTCGAGAGCTTTTCTAAATATGTGTTCTGAGTACACATTGAAAAGAAGTGGAGACAATACACATCCTTGCCTTACGCCCCGTGAAATATTTATCGTCTTTGATCGTTCTCCCTCTACGGTTATATATGCTGATTGGTCCCAGTATAATCTCGATATAATTTCTAGATCTTTTCCGTCGATTCCGATGTTTCTTAATGTTTCCATGAGTTTGTGGTGTTGTTCTCGGTCAAAAGCCTTGCTATAATCGACAAAACAAGCATATACGTCGCAGCTCACATCTCTACACCTTTGGAACAATACCTGTATACTCAAGAAACTGTAACAGAGCCCTAGTGCCCACTACATCACGAAATCAGAACTGAGTCTCAGACATATACTCTTCACATTTTTTATATGTTCTTCTGTGTATTATCTTTAGAAATAGCTTTAGTAGATGACTCATGAGACTAATAGTTCTGTGTTCTTCGCATCGCTTTGCACCTGCTTTCTTAGGTATAATGACAAATTCTGACACAAGCCATTCTTTCGGAATTTCTCCAGATTCATAGATGCGGTTAAAAATACTTGTTATTGTTATCATCACAACATAGTCCAGTATATTCACCGCTGTATTTTAACGCTTTACAATACTGACAAATGGTTGTCATTTCTCCAAGCGTTACGGATTGGCCGGCACAATAATCTATTTCTCGGTCGTAGTGGAATGCTGCTCGTTCTAGGTTTACAGGAACACTGTGTCTGCGCAATCGCTCTATTTCGTTGTGTCGTGCTCGCTGCTGTTGTGTTTGATGTGCCCGAAGTCGTCCCATTCTAAGCCTATCTACTTGATAATTATTCATTGTTGAAGGCAATTCTGTCATACCAATACGAATGTTATCATTATCTGTCTCTCGCTGGTTGTCAGTGCGATTTGCACGTGAGGTAGCTCGTCGCACATTTGATTGACTTCGACGACCTAAGTCAGGTCGTCTTCTCCTTGGCATTTTAAAATCAGTAAAGGTCTCTTGCATTGACAAACTGATGATAGATTTTAATAATCGTCTTGATATTTATTTATTTGACAACCAACTGACACTCAGATTTATAAGAAACTGATATATTTTTAATTATTCAAGTTATTCATTAGGTTAAAAAGGATTGTATATTTATCACTCAATTAACATTCATCTAAAAATTATTTAAGATTTTAAAGGTTAGTGAAATTAATTATTGATAATTTATAATAACATATAAAAATGTAGTTAATAATTTGGCATTCATTTCAATTAAATCTAAAATATGAGAAAAAGTTGATCTGATTAATATTATAAAAAACAAGCGTCAATGAAAGAAAGGCGAGTTCCTTAGAAATAGTAATATTTGTTTGTTTATTAACTTTGTCAGTTTTTAGCCGAATAGAGCCGATTTTTAGAATTTCAGTTATTGGCATAACTAGGGGTTTTAAGCTCCCCCCGAGTCAAAAACAAACTATTTGAAAACTGTGTATGCGTGTAGTAAAAACCACAGAACGTCCTAACTTTGAATTTAGACCTTGGCCTAAATTACCCAATAAATCTCTCATTGAAATGCAATCTATATTCCACGCTCGAATATAGCGTTAGGTAGGAGGTTTGTACGACCCAAGCAGAATATCAGGTAATTGCCAGTCGACATTATTAGAGTTATGGGAACGAGGTAGTTCACAAAGGCAGGTCAATTACTATTGTGAATGTATCTACTGGCGTAATTCAATACATTGTAGGTAACATATACATTGTACGTAAATGTAATTACTAATTACCAAAAGATTATTAGTTTTTTTTTCTGTGGATGGGGTTTTTCCTAAACTACTTTGAAACCTTAATGGATTAAACTCCATGTGTTTCCATTTTTTTTGGGGCGAATTCGCCCACTATTATTTTCGACCGATTCCAGTATTTTCCCAATCCATGTTCGATTGCGCAATTATCGAATTTCGACATTCACACCACGAGAGCTCGCGAGCACCGCTAATTAACTTGTTAAACTCAATGATATCAAATAGGGTTCGAGTGAACGAGGGTGGAGATTAACTTGTTAAAGGTGAAAGGAATTTATCACCGTCGTAACCTAAACACACGCGCATACGTGGGGCTTTTATTTTAAAAGCTTGTCGCAAGTTAAAAGCAAATAGGTATGGGTGGGCGGAAAGCTTTTATCACTTATATGAAAGCAAAATCTGCTATGAGTTCAGGTGGCGTTGCGAGCATGTGAAATTATGACGGGTTCACAAAAATAATGGGTCGAATTGGAATTACCGCAGGTATTATTTATGCAGGTTTTACCTGCGAGATGTAGGTTTGATAAGTGAGGCACTAAAACAGTACAAAACTTATACTCTATTTCTATGCGACTGATAGCACACAAGCTCATTATAAATTCAAAACAGTGTCCAAAACACTATTGGGTGATTCAAAAAATTAATGAGACTCGTGAGCATTTTTCCATTAGAAATGTGCGTTTACTCAGTAACCTTCGATGGGTCCTCCCTGTATTGTAAAACTCAGGTAGCGAGAACAATGGGACCGAAGGATGATCACGAAAGGGACACGAAAAAATTGCAGACACAGTGTCGTGGGATTAGGTGTAAATGAGAATTTCTTCTAGTGCTTAAAAAATGAAATTTCATTTTAATATAATTTGCAAAATTGAAATATGCAATATTTATCAGTATTTAGATTAAACAAAATTTTGTTCCCATTTTTTTCAGGCTTAGAACTGACAGATTAGTAAACTGGCGTGGTTAAAATTTTGCCTAATGGCAATCTGTCAGATAAAATATGTACAATATATACAATTCGTATAAATTAAATCCTTGATTAAAGCAATTAGTCGCTATACCAAAATTAAATAACTACTGAAACGCATGCTTTTTTGGTACTTACGTAGTTATTCTTAGATGTTCCTTGGCCGACTAGCTCGAACTAATGAATTACTCAGGTGTGGTCGAAAGGACATATCAAAATCAAATTATAGCTGTTTAATTGAATATGTCAAAAAACCAAAACAATACTAATCAGTTTCAAAATATTAATTCCAACAAATCTTATTCCAAAATCTCAGATTGAATAGTCTACATATAGACTCCAAATTCTAATAGACTTAAAAGTTCGCAAAGAAGTATAAATACAAAGTTACTAAAGTTTGTTACTAATTAATGGGGGGAAATCGATCGATTTAAGTTCACTACTTAAAGGCTTTTAAGGGGGAAAATACCTGTCACTCAACGTGAATCACAACACTCGAAGAAGGCTCGGTGATGGTCACCTGCGGCTGGAATCCGACCAGATACGGGGCGGGTCGCCCTGTATGTGGGCGCTCTCGGCGGCTGGCTGGACGCAAGGCAGATCGCCCTGTAAGCAGTCGCGCATGGCGGCTGGCTTAGCAATTACTCACTCCGAAAGGCGCTTTTAATCACGCACTGATTTTGCACTGACTTTACTTCTACAGTTTACCCATCAAATTAGTAGGGTTCGTGTAGTAAAAGTTTGTCAACGGAGCGGTATGCTAATTTTACTAATTTGCCCAGACCAATACAACAACCAATTCACTATTATTCCCTAATACCAATCAGAATTTAAACTCACATGAACTAAACTCAAAATAGGGCGTCGGGGGAAGCAACTTGCTTCCCCCGAGGTCAGAAACCAAGTCCTCCCTTCTTCTCTCGCGGGCCCTAACTCTCCCACTTATTTCCCAAAATCCAATTTCAAAAACCCCTTCCTACTGATTTTTCCGCCTATTATTGACCAGGAACCTCTCAACGGGGCGTTACAATTTCCCTCTCCTTGCAAAACACATCACTCTCGAAGCGCTTCATAGTACCAACGGCTTTTTGGGATTCCAGGAAACTTAATTATCCAAAACAAACATTGCGAGCCTCTTCGAAATTGTAAGTGGCGTCGCAAAGTCGAGACATCCTAAAAAATTGTTTACCAAGACCGTTCGAATCCGACTCCAAATGCTTTGCAAAAATCTCGCTACCAGGCGCGTGGAAATCATACTGTATCACTAAATATAAATAATAGTAGGTACAAATAAATACATGTCACTCAGTTCAGTTTTAAATAACTACATCATGTCGTCTTCATCATCATCATCCGAATCTGATGTTTCGTTGTTTGGTGTAATGATAACTGGTTCAAATACGCGTTCGTCAACTATATAATCTAAGTTCCATAACTTTTCTTCCTACTTTAGTACATGCTGTATACATTGTTTCCAATCTTCTGCAGTGACTTTCGATAAAGCTTCATGTAGAAGTCTTTTCACATCACCTAATTTAAATGTAGTGTTGTTTCTCGCTACTTTACACTTTACTTGTGCCCATATTAACTCTATAGGGTTAAGTTGACAGGGATGTGTGGGTAAACGAAGTACAATTATCTCGTATTCTCTAGCTTTTTCATCGATTATATATTATTTATACTTTTGCTTGTGTTGTTTAACGATACGCACGAGTTCATTTTTAACCATCATATTATCAAATGTGATCTTTTTATCTTGTAACCAATTAATTGTTCCAACTTTTTTCACGCCAAAGTAGGCAATTTTTCAAGTAAACGCGAATGGTAACTGGCATTATCCAATAGTATGACAGAATTTTGTGGTATATTACTGACCATCTGATAGAAATATTTCTCAAATACGTCTGCAGTCATTTCCTCATGATCATCTTTGGTGGTTCGTGAAGTAAATTCTAATAAACCACCATTTATAAAACCAGTTTAAGACCCAATGTGTGTTATTATTAGTCTACGACCTTCTCCAATAGGTGGGTTCAAGCCAGTGGAATAACCTTCCAGAAAAGCCTGTCGTGAATTATTGATGTTCTTATCAACCCAACATTTCGAAACAGTGTGCCCTTCGTTTAACCACGTTTCATCTGAATTATAAATTGCTTTTCCTTCTGTTCGGAACCTTTTAATTGTTCGTAGGTATTTTATCCTCCAACAAACAATATTATTTTTGGCAAGTAGTAAAGCTCTTCTGTTATATTTTTCCCGCGAAAAGCCTATTTCCTTAAGACACTTCCACAATTTTTTTCGCCCAAACACCGGTAGTTCGTCGTCATCTCTAATAGAATTCCAGACCTTATCAATAGTAGGTATTTCATTATTTACATAACAAGAATGAACTTTACGACGTATGGCAGTTTCAACGAAATCATCAATTTCTATTGGTTTCCTTCCAGTAGACTTGAATGTTTCTAAAGTTGAGCGCCTGGCTCCTTACTTCTCCCTCTTGTTTCTTCTTTCCTCCGCGTGATGGTATTTCCTGGGTTGTCCTGGTCGTCCTGGTGGTCCTTTTAATGTATTTTCATCATCCTGGTATGTCCTTCGTGGTAAGTCTTCCTTCATTGCCGTCTTGGGTCGTTTCCTCTTTGATCTTGCGTCCTCGTCGTAGTCCGTTGCCTTCCTTATTAGTGGATTCGTGTGCTCCATTGCCTTGATTATCGTCTTCCTCGTCCTCTTCTTGATGGTCTTCTTTAGCTCTTCGATGCGTAGGTCCCGTCGTAGTTGTTCATTCCTCATATACCATGGTGCGTCCGTCATCCTTCTCATCGCTTGGTTCTGTATCCTCTCCAGTCTCTCCAGGTGCGTCCTTGCTGCTTGTTCCCAAGCTGCTGTTTAGTATGTCATTATTGGTCTTATTCCTGCCACGTAGATCTTCCTCTTGGTTTCCAGTCTCAGCTTGCTCCGCCGTCCTATTAGTGGTCCCAGTGTGTTCAGTCGGTCTTTCGCCTTCTTCTCGGTCTCCTCTATGTGCCTTCTCCATGTAAGTCCTCGGTCTATGTGGATTCCTAGATATTTTACTTATTCCTTCCAATCCAGTTCCTTTTCTCCTATTATGATGTTGGTCGTCGGTCGTCTCGTCTTCGGTCCTATGTATATTGCTTCTGTCTTCTCCGCGTTGAGTTTCATCTTCCATTTCTTCGTCCATTCTTCCATTTTGTTCCACTTCTCTCTGTAGGTACTCCGTCGCTTTGTTGGGTTGTCTCGATGTCGCCGCCTTCGCCGTGTCGTCCGCGTAGATATAGGTCCTCGTGTGGCTGTTCCCTCTTCCAATTGGTATGTCGCTAGTGTAGATGTTGTATAGTACCGTTGCCAATACCGATCCTTGTGGTGATCCTGCTTCCATCCTCCTGCTGCTCGATGTCGTCCCTTTGTCCTTGATTCTGAAGTTCCTGTCTCGTAGGTAGTCCTGTATCATCTGGGTCGTCGCCGTCTTGAATCCTAATCCGTCCATCTTTGCTATAAGTCCGTTGTGCCAAATCCTGTCGAACGCCTTCTCCACGTCGAATAGTACCATGCATGTCGTCCTCTTCTCGTTGATATCCTTGATCGTCTCTTCTATCATCCTCAGCGCCTGGTGCTCCGTCGAGTGTTCTTCCCTGAATCCACATTGTTCGTCCGGTATGATACGTAACCTCTCCTCTTCCTCCTTGATCCTCCTCAGTAGTATCCTCTCAAGTAGTTTTCCTAAATTGTTCAAAAGACTTATGGGGCAGTAGTTTTGCGGGAATTTCTTGTCCTTGCCTGGCTTCGGGAACATGATGACGTCTGCCTCTTTCCATATCTGTGGGTAGTATCTCTTCTTCATAAGTGTAAGCACAGATTGCCAAAAAATGTCAAAATCCAACTGAGTCAATAAAGAAATTCTTCATATTTATACCTAAATGTCTCGGTTTCATACCTCCCTTAAAGTAATCAACTTGGCTTAACTGAAGTATTTTTTTGATCACGTATTAAGATTTCTTTTGAGAAATGATTTGTTATATTTGGTACTTATATGCAGGTACCTCCGCCTGAATCACTTATGCCCTTGTACTCTTAATCCTACCAACCAGTAGGTAGCAATAATACGCATGGAAAATTTTTAGTCATGTTACATATTTTGCTTATAAATAGAGCCCGGATGTTCAGGCATTAAAAAATGTTAAAATAGGCAGGCAAAATGGCACGAAAGAATCTTAAAACAGGCACTAAAATAAAATAAAATAGGCATTAATAAAAATAAAATTCGCTTAATATTTGACATTAATTTATTGTACAACACACTAACACATTACATAGGAATATACGTAATAAAATTTATTGATCATATTGTTAATTAAGATACAACTTTGACTTAATTGAATAAAACAAGTTCATGCGTTTACGTTGCAACTAATTACTAAATATTTTTTTAGATTTTCTGTTGTTAACGCTTGCCTTCTATCAGACAGTATACATTTTAATTGTGAAAATGATCTTTCTACATCTACTGATGTAACGGGAGCAAATTTAAAATGAGCGATTTCATTCGGTTCATAATCGACATTTTCTTTAGGCGTAGTTCCTGAGAGAATATCGGCTATGCTTTGTATTATCTTAAAATCCGAATTTGCTTTAATTACAGACTCACATTTTTCTTTTATAACGCGTCCTTTACTGCCAGAAACGCTACAAATATTTTTAATTGTAGTGTTTACTGTATCAACGGCTTCAACTAACGGTAAATTTCTGCTTTCCAAAATAGTAATTTTATCTGGAATGAAGGAATAATTGCTGGATATGAACGCTAAATCATGTTGTACACTTTTTTTATCTAAAAGAATTTTAACAATTTTGATTGCAGCCGCCGAATCTTCGTCTAAATTTAAAACTACTTCTTTAATTTTTTTTAAATTATTTGAGTAGTAACAGGCTGCTGAAAGCCATGTACCCCACCGAGTTAGTACAGGTTGGGGGGGTAAAGGTAACTCAGGCGCTATTTCCTTAAAAATTCTTCTTCTAGATGGTGATTTCAAAAAAATTTTCTTTAGTGAAGATATCAATTTATCGACATCTGGAAAATGTTCCCTGATTTCCTCTGCAATACGGTGGACCCCATGTACAATGCATGTTAAATGTATCATGCGTGGAAATGAAACTTTTAGAGCATTTCCTGCCTTCTTCATGTATGGAGCAGCATCGCTTACAAACAGAAGTACATTGTCGTGATGAACTCCGTCTGGCTAAAGCAGCGATAAGGATGTTGTAAATAATTGAGCAATAGTAGAACCGTTTGCTCTTTCAAGGCATTCAGAATTTATTAAATAAATTTTGGTTGAATATTCCAGTGATCCAACAATAACATTGGCAATATGCCTATAAAATTAAAAATGCAATATCGTAATCAATAGCAAAATTAAGAATTGTCAGTTACCTTCCTGTCGCATCTGTAGTTTCGTCTATAGATATCCATATTTTCTTGTCCATCATATACCTTTGAATTTCTCTTATTGTTTGTTGATATGCACGATCCAAATAATTTTTTCTTAACGTGGATTCACTAGGCAAATTTTCTTTTACATATTTATTGAAACAGGCTCTTAGAGTTGAGTTTTCTAATTTCCAAAGTGGAATACCAGCCGTTACAAAAGCTCTACACAAGTCGAAGGAAAATTCTGATTCGCGATTGGATAATTGAATAAATGTCTTTCAACGGCGTTTTTGAAACGTTTGTTTTACGTTCGACAAATTTCCTGTGATTAGCACTTTCTATATGTTAAGTAATAAAATACTTCTTTTTAGAATTAACTGATTTTTCACATATCTTGCAAAATAGAACTTCACCATCTGTTGAAAAAATACCACTTCCAAATTCTCGCACGAATTTGTTTAATTTGTCGTTCACCGAAGCGCGTACTTTCGGCATTTCGCGAGAACTTTATGCTTACAAATTCTAAGTCAAACTATTTTAGTAATTGTGAGAGAACAGAGGATAAGGGTAACGGTCAACAACAGGTACCAATTGGGCCCGCCCGTACAAATTCATGAACAAACAAGATGTGAACATCTGGTTGTATCCTTAACAGTTACAGCCCTTTTCTAAGAAAAAGTCTGGTATTGATTCAATTTATGACCAAAAAGGCACTTAAAAATAAAAAAGGCATTTATAAGAAGAAATGGTTCAAATAAGCTTTTTTAGGCATTTTAGGCATTTTGCCTGAACATCCGGGCTCTACTTATAAAGTATTATTATTCGTGGATTTGAACGTTTAATACAATTTTGCATTTTTGCATTCGTGAGAAATGTGTTACGGTATGATTTTCACTCGACTGTTAAAGAGATTTTTGCAAAGCATTTGGAGTCGGATTAGAACGGTCTTGGTAAACAATTTTTCAGGATGTCTCTACTTTGCGACGCCACTTACAATTTCGAAGAGGCTCGCAATGTTTGTTTTGGATAATTAAAGTTTCTTGGAATCCCAAAAAGCCATTGGTACTATCACGCGCTTCGAGAGTGATGTGTTTTGCAAGGAGAGGGAAATTGTAACGCCCCGTTGAGAGGTTCCTGGTCAATGATAGGCGGAAAAAGTAGAAAGGGGTTTTTGAGATTGGATTTTGGGAAATAAGTGGGAGAGTTAGGGCCCGCGAGAGAGGAAGGGAGGACTTGGTTTCTGACCTCGGGGGAAGCAAGTTGCTTTCCCCGACGCGCTATTTTGAGTTTAGTTCAGTGAGTTCAAATTCTGATTGATATTAGGGAATAATAGTGAATTGGTTGTTGTACTGGTCTGGGCAAATTAGTAAAATTAGCATACCGCTCCGTTGACAAACTTTTACTATACGAACCCTACTAATTTGATGGGTAAACTGTAAAAGTAATATCAGTGCAAAATCAGTGCGTGATTAAAAGTGCTTTTCGGAGTGAGTAATTACTAAGCCATCCGCCATGCGCGACTGCGTACAGGGCGATCTGCCTTGCGTCCAGCCAGCCGCCAAGAACGCCAACTTACAGGGCGATCTGCCTTGCGTCCAGCCAGCCGCCGAGAGCGCCCAAATACAGGGCGATCCGCCCCGTGGATTCCAGCCGCAGGTGACCATCAGCGAGCCTTCTTCATGTGTTGTGATTCACGTTGAGTGACAGGTATTTTCCCCCTTAAAAGCCTTTAAGTAGTGCACTTAAATCGATCGATTTCCCCCCATTAATTAGTAACAAACTGTACTAACTTTGTATTTATACTTCTTTGCGAACTTTTAAGTCTATTAGTATTTGGAGTCTATATGTAGACTACTCAATAGGAGATTTTGGAATAAGATTTGTTGGAATTAATGTTTTAAAATTGATAAGTTATTGTTTTGGTTTTTTGGCATATTCAATTAAACAGCTATAATTTGACTTTAATATTTCCTTTCGACCACGCCTGAGTAATTCATTAGTTCGAGCTAGTCGGCCAAGGAACATCTAAGAATAAATACGTAAGTAACAAAATTGCATGCGTTTCAAATGCTGCTCCTATGGTTTAAGGGACATAATGATATAAGTTGAGAATTCGTGCTATCACTCGCAAGGAAATAGACTTTAGTTTAATTTTCGAAATTTTATTGGTACTTGTAGAGAAGGGAGAATTTGTAGAGTCACGACAGTATATTTGTTTTGAATTTTTAGCTTCAACAATATAGAAACGTAATTTAATTCCAGTTAAATTCTCTTTTTTGTTGGGAGGGCTTTGAATTTAAATCAGATGGATGTTAATTACACACTGTGGTGAGTGCGGAAAGACATTTCATTCCGGCCGGTGCACTTTGCATCCTGGACGTTAATGTCGATCGTCACATCTGCCGCCTATTCATATTTGCATCTCGTTAGTTAGTTCTACAAGTATACGTCATGTCGCGGTTCGTGCATTAATGCATTGTATCAAAGAGAGATTGGATTTTGTTACCTGTCCCCCTCGTACTTCCACTTTGTATACAACACGTATCTATAGTATTACGATATCTATTTTCTCCCGGAAATCCACTCAATAACTCTAAAGAATCTCACGTCAGAGAAACAAGATTTGTAAAATGACCCTCGACAATAGAGTTAGGACCCTTTTTATATTGATCGAAGCACTCTATCGAATTGGGGAAAAATAGCTTGTGGTGTTTTCTGTCACGAAAGATTCCATTGTACTGCAATAAAGAAATTTTCCCTGGCGGAATTCTGTATCGGCTTTATTTCTGCGATAAGGGAAAGGAAAACGCTTGCACGGGTTTGTATATAATCATTTCCTTAAAGGCTCAATCCTGTTTGCGGACAGAAAACGGCTTTTAACGTTTCCTGTTGACTTTACCGGAACGTAGAAGGAAACCAAAGAAAGTTCGCTTTTATTGGTAATGTGGTTAATTTTCGACGTATCAGAATTCATTTAATTTCATATGTTGTTGTACTATGTGGAGACTATAGTAAATTCGTCGAGAAGAAAACTTCCATGAAACATAAACGTCGAAAGTCAAAGCGCGCGACCAGCTGGCGAATAAGTACAGGGTCGCATTAAGAATGATCGCCTTGACTATAATTTATTTTTACTAAGTATGTTCATTTATTTCTTTTCTGTATACATTTAAAATAATGGTTTTCTCCACGCAGCTTAAGTATGTTCCAGGTCTCTTTTTGGGAGGCGAGCAGGGAAGGTGTCTTTCCATAATTGCAATAGATCACAGAAACATGTTTATTCAAATTTATATCAAAAACCCGAATAACAATAGCGATACGTGTAACGTTCACTTTAGTAATTTTATATTTATTTGACTGAATTACTTACAAGAGAACGAACAATTGCCACGGCTAGCTCTGCCTGCAATGAGTTCTCTTTTGTTGATTTTTAATTCGTGGGGTCGTGGGGAGAATTCAATAAATGTTCAAACGGATGATGATGGTTACACTAAGATTTAATTTCATTAAATATGTTACGCATACATTTTCAATCACCACATTAAAAGAACAAGAGCCGCATTAATAAATTCACTTACGCCTATAAGTAGGCAACCAACAATACACTATACTAATCGACGTCAGTAATGTCTAAGACCTTAACTAAATTTACTTCGTAATTGTTATGTTCGCTTCGCTAACATAACTCTAATGTTACGTTACCTTGAGTTAAGTTCCCATTAAATTCCTACTACAATGGAAATATCTATTCTATACGGGGAACGCCTACCGAACAACGGTTTTACGGTTAACTGCTGGCAACGTAAGCAAGCAAGAAGAAATAGTTATACTAACAATCCTTCAGAAGAGGAACAAATCAAATGTACCAATACCTCACACAGAAGTGTCACTATACATTGGTTGACCAATAGTAAATAGAACGATACCTGATCAGGGTTTATCGGCTTGTCGAAGAGGGGCACACTCACGCAGGCTCTATAGCCCTCGTGAGTAGAGGTCACCGGAGGAGTACTTTCTCGATGGTACTCCTGGGCAGGCTAGTCCTGTTGACTGGCCACGTTCGTTGCAGGTTGCAGCCCCACGCCGGGTCCTGAAGACGTTGACGCTGAAGTCGGAAGTCGGTTGCCGAAATTCAATGAACGCCGTGCGAGTACGTTCGTGCGTTACTATTCACTCGCCCACACTTCACTTTACAAATGTACAAGACAACTCTTCAACAGAAGTACGCAGACTTCTTGTTTACATCACTTCAAAACATTAACCTCAAATAAGTTGACCTTCACACAGTACCAGCCTACAAACTATCAAGTTAACCTCAAATTCCGGCTAACAATGAACGTCTTTAGGCGTTGACTGCTCGGACCCCACTGCCTCGTCTCTCTTGCAAAATTTACCACCTCTCCGGTTACCTACGCTAAGTACGGCGTTTTCATTGGACGCGCTTTTCTCCCTCCCCGTTCACGTGCTCTGCCCGTGGTCGCATTTCTTTGGAATGTAATGTTTACTTAAGACCTTCGCCCTTTACTGCGAGGGGGGAAGCAATTACAATTATCTTTACACAGGAATATCTCCAATAATTTCCCATCCCCAACTTTGATTTTAGTGTCTTTTAAAAGGGCTATTCCGGGGCTAACTCATGGTGAAATTCTGGGTTGATCCGTTATCGCGGGGGCGAGTAATTAGCTCCGCATCCTTTACTATCTACGAACTGCCGGTTCTCGGCATCCAGAGCCGTACTGGAAAATGTAACCGTTACATACGTTAAAATAAACCATCAACTATCACCGTCAACGACATACCTAAACGCTTGTAAACTGACAACCATAGATCAGACAACTAAACTTGTTAATTTCACTGAACCGACTCTGTACATCAACAATTCCCGCCAAAAGTTTTATGACTTTTCCACCAATAGCAAGCGACGTGTATTAGGTGTTGTCTAACTTTACTACCTTTTCTCGTTTCGTGGATGTTTTCTTCTCAGTGGATTTACTATGATTAGTTTGTGAGCGAATTCACATTTAATAACATCTGAGGCAGTCCTAATGAATCTGTTTTCGATGTCACCACATCACATTCCTTTGTATCGAAGTTACCCGTTATTAATACATGCATATAAATTCACGCGTCGGATGCGAAAATGACGCAGTGAAACTCAAAGGGTGTCTTCGGGTACAGTATGTTGATATGACAGTTTGACAAATGGTCATCCTTGTTATTAACGCCAAATTAATGCAGCCGAGTGTTCACAGAATGATACTGCCGTTTAGAAACCCGTCCTGATAAGGACCTTGCAAAGGAAAATGATGTACCCGTTAACATAATTGGATCGATTTTCTGCTTATTTTTTCCGCCCAGAAGGACCTTAAAGGGATGTTTTTTTTTATCAAAATTCATATAGAATCGAGCGGTTTCGATGCTCCGACAAGAGATGCTTATTAAAATTCATGGCAAGTGAGAGGCAAGTTGGAACTCTGTAGGCTTATCTTTTAATTTTCGTGGATTATTGCTCATTTACATTTCCGCAAAATGATTTATTGTTCGGCGTTTGACGTGAATATAAAAAATCGGTACACGTTTTATTACGAGTCATTAAGCATTAATGAACAAAAAATGTATTCGGCTATGGAGAAGAAGGGCGAATTTGATAACTGACTTTAGAAGGAAAATTGGAAAACAGAGGAAAATTCGAGGCGTCCGATGTTACAATAGAATGTAAAGAATGTCATGGGAAAGTTAAGAAGGCAATGTTGTTTTGAAAGGTTACATGAAAGGAAGTTTGTTCTAGATATAACTTGAATCTAGGGCTTCATTTAGCTAATATTTTCGTCTTGCCGTTTTGTTTTTGTGGAGAGAACGATCATTATTGAAAATATAATAATCAAGAGAAATTACAATTTCGATATTTCTTAAAAATTATTAACAAATGTTCCTGTCTACATTATACATCAACTCTACTAAATGGTAGTTCGACTGATTTTAAATATGACACTTATAATCCAAGACCCATCTGTCAGAAATTTGCTTTAGATGGACGTAAGAGGTAACCGCAATGTTCTTAAATGAACATTGCAACATTAAACAAAGACGCCATTTAGAAGAATAGGATCCCTTAGATCAGCACCTAGAGAAACTATAAATAGGGATCTCCGCAACCGGACTTAAGGATTAGATCATCAGACGTCGGGCGTGTAACATCTCTGTTATCATTTCATTTATATTATATTTTACCTAATTTAAAGTGTGTAATTAAAGTTTTAAAATAATTTTTAAAAACGTCTTTTGAACGTCGAAAGACATAACTGGCGCAGTCAGTAGGATGTCAAATTTTCGAGAGTATTAACTATGTTTTCTAAATCTTCACGGGACATCAAATAATTGTTTTATGTATTAAATTGCGACTTACATTAGAAGTAGAGGGACGATTTTCATTCTTGGTTCCTTTTTCTTATCTTCTATAAGGGACGACTGCTGCGAGACGATGCTTGTCCTCGTGGGTCGTTGCCTTGCGAATTGGGGCGATGTAGTCCCAAATTCCTCTGTTTCTTAACTCCTATGAGTTCCAACGGCGGTTGAGGCGATGCTTGTCCTGGTGTTCGTGGTCCTCGCAGATCCGGGCGATGTGGTCCCAAATCTCTTGTTGTGGTTCGGGATTCTCCGCACTTCGGTGTTGAAACGGGAGTTCCTCGGTACGATGCGAAAAAGTCACTTTCGAAGACCGCACGGATATCCTACTGACTGCGCCAGTTATGTCTTTCGACGTTCAAAAGACATTTTTAAAAATTATTTTAAAACTTTAATTACACACTTTAAATTAGGTAAAATATAATATAAATGAAATGATAACAGAGATGTTACGCGCCCGACGTCTGATGATCTAATCCTTAAGTCCGGTTGCGGAGATTCCTACTTATAGTTTCTCTAGGTGCTGATCTAAGGGATCCTATTCTTCTAAATGGCGTCTTTGGGGCTGACATTACTAAACACATAACTAGTGTAAAAACATTGCGGTTACCACTTACATTCCCGTCAAAACAGATGGGTCCTGGACTATAATGCGAAATAGATGATTAATAATGAAGTGAGTTTAACAAAACATTAAAATTTATATTTTGAACAGAAATGATTTTTAATACCAAATTGGAAACATTAGTCAATAAACTGTGGTCAGAAATTGAAATTAATACCTAACACCTATAAATATTATTTCTTCATAAATATCGAACTGCGTCAACTTTAGTTTCCAATATAATTCCGATTAGTGTAAATTTTAAAAGGAACACCAACGTACTAGTATAATCTAACATTGCTAACATTAGTAAAATTTCAACTTTGTAAATTAGGGATTGCAACCAATAAAATTGAAAATTGTAGAGTTTAATACCGTCTTTTAAAATTTTAATATTTTGGCGTTAGTATAATTAAGATGTCTGTTAATGTCTATGAAATGTTTCAAAAATTTTTATTAAGGGTGGTGGTTAAGGGTCAATTTTCCCCCCTAAAAATGGGCAAAATCTCTGTTTCTACCGAAAAAAATTTCGGTCGCTGCGGCGTTGCCGCTTATATTGAAAAGTGGTAACAACTATGATATTTTATCCAACTCATGACAGTTATGTCTGTCATTATTAATGTCATTTTAGACAAGTAAACTATCAAATAACACACTAGTGTGTTATAATCCATTACTCACTAGTGAGTTATGGACTATAAGTCACGTTCATATTTAATAGTTATTTAAGTCACAAGGAATGTAAAGACGTATTACTATTCGAGGCTTGTTACTTGCTGAGAATGTTAACAGTCGATATATTCCGTGTGGCTTATTAGATTTTAACGCTGCCGTTGAAAACTTCCTCATAATTCCTCAAAAAATAATATGTTTGAGTTAGTTACGACGTATGTCACTGTCGTCATTCTGGTGTAAGTTGACTGACATACGTCAGACTTACATATTTCAGTGCGTAACTAGGGATAAATCAACTTGATTTACTCTTTTGATATTCCTAGGAATGTAAATGACAGTATTTACATTCCGTCGTCAAGGAAAAATGATATTTTATCATTGTGAAAATCAGTGAAAATTATTTATGATTTTAAGGTTTAAGGTTTAAAGTTTGCCCGTGGCAACCAAACAAACAACCTACTTTAACCAAAATGTAAAAAAGTCACTGTCAAGTTATTCTGACATTTATAGGGTACTTAGAAGCAATTTGCTTTGATTTGATCACAAAGCTTATTAATTATTTTCTCATAAAAACGATTTCCTCCACTTGTTGGATAAAATATTGTATTCCACTCACGTGTTATGTTTCCTAAGTCACTTAAGAGTTTATACCACTCGGCCTGACGGCCTCGTGGTATAAATCTTCTCTCGTGACTTATTTTCAACATAACACACTAGTACCGTAAATAACTATTAAAAGAGACACCATGTGAATTATGC
Source organism: Cryptocephalus moraei (assembly GCA_946251905.1). Lineage (NCBI taxonomy): Eukaryota > Metazoa > Arthropoda > Insecta > Coleoptera > Chrysomelidae > Cryptocephalus > Cryptocephalus moraei. The sequence continues at coordinate 13,133,432 of OX276465.1, read as the reverse complement.
GTTTACTTTTCTAATTTGGCGCCTAGTCTTCTTTTGATCCATTTCTTCATTGAAATCCATTCAACACGTTGAAATTTCTACATGCGAAAATCCGATGTCCTATAGCGATTTTTGTAAGTACCTCGATAGTCGAGTTTCGTGATATTTCCCCCCACTCATAAGTTCGTAATCCGTGCGACGCATTAAATTGTTTTACCCGAAGAGTAAGCACTGCTCTCCCACATGATGGACGAGGGGAACACAGGTTGAAGTTTTAATGCGGGAGTAAATTAATGAGAGTTCAAAACAGGCCGAACGGGGGGAGAATGTATTGTAGGTAACGTTTTATCTGCAACAGCTTCTCGCCTCGCCGTGGAAAGAGATTGTCGGGAAGAGTTATTAAGAAAACTCGAGACTGGCGGGCAAGTGTAAATATTCGTGGAACACTAGGATAATTTATGAAAAAAGTTTCGAATCAATTTGTCTAGTCGTATAGATAATGGAGAGACGTTATCGTGAGGATGTGCCCGAGAGTGGCTGATTTATGATTGTAATCAGATGGACCGGCGTTGGAGATACAAAGCGAACGCTTATCTAACCTTTGCTATCCGCCGCGATACCAATAAATCGATTCTTTTTTACCGAACCAAAACTGCCCTAATAATTTTACATCTTTATATATCCTTCTGATGGTGACTTGAACCTTTCGATCATAATGATAAGAAACCGAATTTTATTTAATTACAAGCTGTACCCGGGCATGCGCTGCAATGCCACGTGAAGTTTAAAAAAGAAAGATAAATAAAAATTATAGGTAGTGAACTTCGTATCACCTACATATATTTTTGAAAAATATGGTCAAAACTTGATACATTTTTATCTATTGTAACGAAGCATATTTTGATTTTGAGAGTTGAGGGTAGACCCCACACCGTGCAGTCAACTGCGAAATCAAACCTATCTCAGATAGATGGCGGCCGATAAGGCAATGTTCAATCTACCATCGCTTAAACCTCCAGACGTAACTTGGGTAGGCGCCAGCGTTCTGTACCTGAGTTAACCCAAGGTGAGAACCAATACTTGTGTGTGACAATCCGTACGTTATCCGTATTTTTCCGTTGCGTCTGATATCCGTTTCCGTTCTACTGACCGATATACGTAATTGTGAAAGTTACCGACCGTTAGATTTAAACCGACCGAATTATTCGTTATTTGTTACGTAAACGTCGGATCGTGAACGTACTACCGACCGATAAATGTAATTGTGAACGTTACCGACCGTTAGATCTAGACCGACCGACACCGTCCGATTGTGTACGTGCCGCCGACCGAACTACATGTAACTGTGATCGCTCCGCCGTTATATGTTATGTAATTGCCCGTTACCGACCGATATATATATGTTTTTCATTTCTCCAATCGCTACGGATTGATCGGCACAATAATCTATTTCCGGGTAGTAGTGGAATGCTACTCGTTCCAGGTATACAGGAACACTGCGTCTGCGGAATCGCTCTATTTCATTGTGTCGTGCTCGCTGCAGTTGTGTTTGATGTGCCGGAAGTCGTTCCATTCTAAGCCTATCTACTTCATAATTATTCGCCGTTGCACTCAATTCTGTCATACCAATACGAATGTCGTCATTATCTGTCTCTTGCTGGTCGTCAGTGCGATTTAGACGTGAGGTAGCTCGTCGCACATTTGATTGACTTCGACGACATAAGTCAGGTCGTCTTCTCCTCGGCATTTTAAAATCAATAAAGTTCTCGCGCACTGACAAACTGATAATAGATTTTAATAACCGTCTTCATTTTTATTTATTTGACAATCAACTGACACTATACTTTCATTTGTTTGATTACAAATGCCAAATTACAAAACTTACCTTTTTTATTATTTCCGTAACTTATTATTTATGTTTCTCGCCGCTTAAACTTTCCCTGAAGATCAAAATTAGCAAAATCGGTCCAGCTGTTCTCTATAGAGATTTTAAGTTATTTATATTCAAATTTTACGCTCTACATTAGCATTAAGCAACACCGAGGTTAAGTTTTGAAATTGTACCTCCCTCGCCGAAATAAAAACATTACGCGACATATATAACGGTGCTGCCCTTCTTACGTTGATATTTAAAGTTTAGTCAGATGAGAGAAAGTTAGTGGACAAGTGCGAACAAAGGGGATCGGATCCAAGTGCCAGAAGGTAGTGGGGGAAATATTATTAACTGTTTTAACTGTTTTTTCGTTCGGTAAACTCCAGACGAGCGTTTGTTTCGGAGTTAGTTTAAGCGATACAACTCGAAAGGGGTGATAATGCCATGAAGCGAGGTCAAACGAGATAAGGGGATGAACTGTGACAAACTGGATTAGTATATAAAAAATGAAAAAGTTCTACCGTGAACCCTTCTCTCGTTTGAAACAATTTAATTTCGTTATAATCCCTGTCGCCACTGAATAATGAAGAGATTATGTGTTACTTTAGCTTATTGCCTCGTTTTAAGAATTGCTACGAGTTTTTGTGGCGAGAGGGGAAGTTTGGATTCACGGCCATTTACCAAGTTTTCTATGTAAGTAAAATATTCTGAAATTACAGTTGAGTAACTTTCAAGACCGCATAACTTGATTTAATGCATGATAACGCATGATTTAATATAATTTCTAAAGGGACCGACAACTACATCGTGTCACGAAATGAAGTTCACAAATTTAACAAATGACAGGCAGAAATAATTTTACCTACATCACAGGGAAGTTGTCGTTGCAACAAATGAAAAGTTGTGTGTGCTAGTACTCCTGTAATACTGGGTGATCAAGAATGACTGAGTTGGCAATCCTACCTGGGGGATTTTTTTGCCTAAGGGTTTGCAACGCTACAACCAGACATGTTTATTTGACAAAAATTTGACATAACAATCAGCGATAAGATTGTAGGTTATGTGAATAAAAATTAACGCTTAAAAAATGAAACTCGAAATACAGAACAATGATTTAATTAAACAGCTAAAGGTAATGCTCAAAATGCCCCCCATTTTGGTCCAGACATAAATTAACTCTCCATTTTAGGCTCTCGAAGATATTCACCAGCATATTGGGGGTAATGTTTGCCACTTCCTGAAATATTGCCTCTTGCAGATCTTCTTCAGTATGCAATATGTTCCTAGAGACAATGTCCTTCAAGAGCCCAAATAACGAAAATTCTAATGGAGTGAGATCTGGTGACCTGCTTGGCCAAATGCCCTGACTAATTACTCTGTCGCCAAAATTCTCTCTTAAATATCCCACAGTAGGACGAGCCGTATGTGCCCTTGCAGAGTCTTGTTGGAAATATCCAATTTGACGCTCTTCGTCTGTTAATTGGTTTATAAAAGGCCTCGAAAGGTGTTGGATATATCTCTCCGAATTGACGGTAAAATTAAAAAATATTGGCCCATACACCCGCGTCCTTGAGACTGCCAACCAAACACCAACTTTAACCTGGTGCAAATGTGTCTCTCTGATAGCATAAGGATTTTCACCTGATCAAATTCTGTAATTTTGTTTATTCACATAGCCGTTGAGATGAAACCAGGCTTCGTCGGAAAAGAAGGTATTGTCAAGGATATCATTATTACTTAATATGTCATTACACCAATTGCAAAATAAAACTCTCTGCGGGTGATCAGGAGGGGTTAATGCCTGGAAGATGGAAATTTTGTAAGGGTGGTACTTTAATTTCTTTTTAAGCACAGCGGAGCAACTTCCATATGATAAACCGTTAAAACCGTGAATTAGAACAACATGGAAAAGTGGAAGTCTTATGGGTAAGAATGAAGATTGGTTGAATAGGAGGCATAAGGACCAAACCTGTTTGAAGGAAGAGCATTCTTAAGGATTTGGGAGGACTTCTTTGCGTTCGAGTCCCGTTATCCTCGACAACTTCCACGTTTAGAGTAGAAGGTCTACCAGTTGATTTTTGTTTGCTTACGTTCCCTGTGTTTAAATAACGTTCAACTACTCGCATGCAATATTGCAGAAAGACAGCAAAAGTGACCAAAGTCAACAACTCCTGAAATTGCTGGTATGTCGTTTCGAGAGAGTACTGCTAACCGGTAATTGGGTTATAAATCCCGCTTCGAAAGTACGCCATTCCAATGAAAATTTCGTGTTGTAACGTGAAAACCATTTTAAATAAATATATTTAAAAAGAATACCAGAAATTTGAATTTGAAATAGCAAATTCAAATTACCAGTTGTACCATTTAAAAATGAAATTCAGTATTGCCAACTCAAACAGTCATTCTTGATCACGTTGTATTTCTATTGGTTTAAAAATTCAGAATTGAACGTTAACTGTGTAAACTACTAGTTTTCAGTGTGTGGTTTTCCATATTCCGGTATTAAGGAATTGTCTTACTTATATTGTCACGCCTAGGGTGATGTATCACTCATGTACATTAAGAAGTAATTTGTTGAGACCAGACAAATTTAAAAAGGGATGTGAACATACTTGGGATGTTGAACCATGAAAGTACTTGAAATCAGCAACATTGTTAAGGTTAACACGCCTTCTGATCGATTACCTCTTTTTTAATGAAAACGCTATTACTAATTAATTTATGAATTTCGTTTCGTTTTTATATACAGTGATTCATACCTTGCGTCTGTGGTACTGATGCTAATGTTTTATATGTGACGTCTAGCAGCCATTCAAAATTTTGCTTATCTTCCTTTTAATATTGTAACGCGAAATGTGAACAGCAGCGCGAAACATATTTACTCTTATCGGACCTAGGCGGCTTACCTCAAAGGAACGCCGCTACGCTTAATTGAGTCCCGGCAACATCTTATTAAGGAAGAATGATTTATTACCTCCTAGACTTTTCTACATAAAAAAAGAAGGTTCGAGTTATTTCAGGAACTGTCGCGAATACAATTGAGGTGTTTCGGGCTTGCGGTCGGAGAGGAGATTAGACGTGAAGCCACGAGTGAATAAACAAGCCGAAAAACGGACAAGCGAGAGCGATTGAATTGAAATAAATTAACGATTAAGAGTATGATATAAATTATTAATTAGTTAGGAAATAGTTAAGACAAATTAAGTAGTGTGCAGTGTATAATATTAGCAGAGTGTAAATAAATTAGAAATAAACGTTACAATATTATTGATGCTTCTGTGTGATTGAACTGTAACACATGTGTTCGGTTTCCCTAGCTAGACATAATAGTTCGTAATTTCATTTTATTCTCTTCATGTTTCTCATTTTCGTTAGTAATTTGGTTCATCCCTTGGTCCGCGTTACTTTTTATTAAGTTTATTGTAACCTCCACGTTTACTGTATTCGGTATTTCAATATTTATTATACTGCTTGTCGTTATGCCTTCTTCCTCTTCCTCTTGGCTGTTTATTACGTTTGCCAAGAAAAACGTTATTTAGGTAGTCGACGTTTGAAAAATTTATTCTTCCATCCTCAGCACGAATATTTCGTGTGGTTAACTGACACTAAATTTCTAATAGTATTAATGTCACATATCAAATCCAATCAATCAGGATATAGCAAATAACATAAATATATAAAAATGAAATCCTGTTCATTTGTCTCGCTTAAACTCGAGAATGGCTGGACGGATTTTACTAATTTTTATCATGAAATATTTGTGGAAGTTGAGGGAAGGTTTAAGCGGCGAGAAACATAAATAACAAGTAACGGAAATACTAAAAAAAGGTACGTTTTGTAATTTGACAGTTGTAATCAAACAAATGATAGTATAGTGTCAGTTGTTTGTCAAATAAATAAGTATCAAGACGATTGTACATATTCTACAGGAAAATTTCATGCCCACTTTCAAGGTAGTTTTTGATAAATTATATATTAAAGACTTATGAAGATAATATAAAATATTGCTGATACTAGGACAGTTTTCGGAATCAACTTGGAGTTTCCCTGTTTCGCGCATGGGCAATTAATTATACGTCGCGTGTTCGTGAGTTTTAAATCCACCATCTTTATATATTTACGCACCGCAAAAAAGACAAAAATTATAGTACATCAGAAAGTCTTAAATCTGTGTTGCATTTCATTTAATGTAGATGAAAACTATATATCAAGTTTTGATCATATTTTTCAAAAATATATGTAGGTGATACGAAGTCCACCTATATTTTTTTCATCTTTCTATTTTTAAACTTTACGTGGCATTGCAACGCATGCCTGGTACGGCTCATCATAACACAAATGTGAAAAGATGGGTTGATTAGCTTACAAGTTTCGCAATGAATCATTAAAAGCGACAAATTGCACCAGATAATCTGTCTAATTACCATTCAAGTCAGGCGCTCCGGGATATATGCATATGTACATATATGTATTAAGTCACGTAGCTAATTATATATTAGGACCCCTAGGGTGCAAATATAATTTATAACTAATATGTCGGCTTTCGAACTCGCTCTAATCTCTGATAAATAAATTTCGAAGCGCAGAGTATACGAAATAATCACGAATAATATTAATGAGCAAGATATGGATTTGCTAGTTGCTTCCGGTTCATTAATCACCGTTGTGCGAGATTAGCTTAAGGCTAAAATATATGGAATTAGAGTTCTTATTCAAACCTTAAGTAACATTTCAAGACGTTACAAACGGGTAAATCTACCAAGAATCGAATCTTCTGCCAGTTACAATCCAATTGTAAATCCACCGAGAAGAAAGCTTCCATGAAACACAAACGTCAAAATTCAAAGCGGGCGACCAGTTAGCGAATAAGTACAGGGTCGCATTAAGAATGATCGCCTTGACTATAATTTATCTTTTACTAAGGATGTTCATTTCTTTCTTTTCTGTATACATTTAAAATAATGGTTTTCTCCCCGCAGCTTAAGTATGTTCCAGGTCTCTTTTCGGGAGGCGAGCAGGGAAGGTGTCTTTCCATAATTGCAATGGATCACAGAAACATGTTTATACAAATTTATATCAAAAACTTGAATAACAATAGCGGTACGTTAATATAAACCATCGACTAAAAGTCCACTACCACCATCAACGACTCTCTTGAACGCTTGTAAACCGACAACCATAGATCAGACAACTAAACTTGTTAATTTCACTGAACCGACTCTGTACATCAACAATTCCCGCCAAAAGTTTTATGACCTTTCCACCAATAGCAAACGACGTGTATTAGGTGTTGTCTAACTTTACTACCTTTTCTCGTTTCGTGGATGGTTTCTTCTCATTGGATTTAGTACTATAAATTCTCTTAATGGTATGCCGAGTCCTTTAACCCACATTACTATTAATTCGCAGATCAGATATGCTCCCCTTGAACTTCCACGTCTTACCTAACGTTTCACCCTCAACACTTTTACTTATGCGAGTTGTTGAGTTAAAAGTTCAGTATCTCTGACCTAAAACTTCTGCCGCAATAAATAAAGGGAAAGTTATTGAATACACCCCGGCACTAAGCCTGATCCGGCGGGATATTAACTCGCAGGTTCGTGACACTTCCAGTACGACAATTAGTCTTTTCTGGGGGCGAATTAAATCCGGAGTAGGGAGCGCCTCACGAGATTCGAGCACGAAATTTGAATGGAATCCGAATGATGAAAGAAGGCGCTCGTCACCTTTTAGTTCCATAATGAACTTTTATGCTTACTTAGATCGGGGGAATTTGCAATTTTTCCGTCGGTGCCCGCGGTCGGTTAATTGGATTTAATTAAGTTGAATGGGTTGAGCTGAATTTAGGAGCTGGGGAGATTTATTATTGTCGTTATTCATTGTAAGAACTAGGATTAAACAGTAATAAAGAAATGGGGTATTTAGGTTGGGGCGAAACATTATCTCGCACTCCTGAGACCGAACGTATTACCACAGACAATTCATAATGACATATGAGTTGTCTGTGTTATTACTTTGCTCGTACCTTATTCCTTTGAAACTTGGGGAAAGCTAGCAGTTATGAAGAGGCGCGAGGCTCTTGTAAATGAAACATTTTTTAAAGTCTGCAGGTAGCTTAATTATTTACTGAGTGTTCTAGCGAAAATTGATATAAAGCAAATCAACGTAGGTTTGCTCATTTCGAAAGTCGCCTTAACTTTCACTTTATTATTTCTATTTTCTTAACTGGACGTCGATTTCTCTTTGGTAGGCTATGACTGAACATATGCATAAAATAACGACCGAAGGTTATCCAGCTTCTCTAACTTGGCCATGTCAATTTAAACCAAAGGAAAACAACCAGTCTTAACCAACTGCTTTATTAAATGATGAGCGACCGGTTTAGGCTTTATGGAAGCCAACTTCAGGCTCGCACTACATGAATGAGGAGCATTAGAAAACAGAAGTTAAGTACCTTACAAAGCAATACTCACAATCTGTTATTTTTAGCGCTCCTGTTGCTCGAAATGTGCGGAGTCACACATATATAACAACTACGTCGACATACACAGTTAAAAATAAATAAATATTAAAATTAAAAATTAATTTCTAATGCTCCTCATTCATGTAGTGCGAGCCTGAGGATGGCTTCCATGAAGCCGAAACCGGTCGCTCATCTTTAAATAAAGCAGTTGGTTAAGACTTGGTGTTTTCCTTTGGTTTAATATGCATCAAATATACCAGGTACATGCCTCAATAAAGTAAATAGATCGAAATGAACTTCCTCATCTGTTTATCTAGATCTATTAGCTCAGTTTTGACACATCTCAAGGACTTTTGATCATATTTCCGAAATTTCTTTACGAAATTCTTTGGAAATTTGTCAGGGTGATTAGAGGTCTTTAGGAGATAATAAAAAACAGTTTTAACGGAATTGTAATTTCGGTAGTTTCTCTTAACTGAATGATATATTAACTTTTGACACGTCTAAATTATTTTTGACATTATTTCCGATTTTTTTATGCGAAGCCTTTTAAACTTTGCTAAGTACAACACAATACCCGTGAGAAGATACTTAAATAGAATTTCAATAAAATATATTGTTTCATCAATATTTAAAGAGATAGAAATTATTTTCACACTTGACATATCTTGAGATTTTGACAATGATTTTTGATCGTATTTTCATAATTTATTTGGGAGAGTAATTTAAACAATGTCAGGTTATTAAGAAAGCTATAAAAATTACTCGAAGAGAGTTTCAGTGCCATAAGGATTTGCTTTTATAAATTTTTAAGTTAAAGGCGTCTTGTTTGGATATGCAAGGGTTTTTAAAAATTTTCGAAATTTCTTGACGAATTCTTGAAACTGTGAGATTATTAAGGCAATTATAGAAAGTAACCTGATGCAATTTGAATAAAATTTTCAAAATTGTAAACTGATCTACAAGTTTAAGATCCTCGCTTCTAGGAATTTTGGCTATATTTTCGAACTTTCACCAATAAAGTCTTTACAACTTCTAAGTTTGAGTAGTAACTTTTTCAGGAAATTTTCAACAGTTTTGGTGTATCTCAAATTTTTTTTAGCGTATTTCCGAAATTTCTCTACAAAAATCATTGAATCTTTGTCAGACTATTAGGACAATTTTACGAAGTAGCAAAAAAAAGTTTCAATGAAACCAGGGTTTCTACTTACTAACTATTAGTTTATTTATTAGTTAACTAATAGCTTTGATGCCATCATATGCAAAAATTGACAAAATACTATTAAACCCGTTAGAGATATTAATGAAACGTATAAAATGTACTATAGTAATTTAAATCTCATTATTAATTTTAAGGGAGATGAGAATATCACAGATTATGAGTCATGAAAATGTTTCTGATTGTTTACTTTTTTGTTTTTTTTTAATTATACTATAATATATTTATTTTTTATTTTTATTTAGCAATATTATATTCATGATAATCTCATGAGTAATACTCGTAATTTATCTAATTCTTTTTTATTTATATGCCAAAAAATATTATAGAACAAAAACTCTATCATTTAATCACTTAAATATTTTTAAATAATTAAAACACATCTCTATTATCTCCTTTCTCAAATACATATGTATTAACTGATTTACATTAATTTACAATGTTATATTGCTATTATACGTGAATATAGGTATTGGGTATTATATTTTAATATATTAGTGTGACGTTTAAAAATGTATTTAGAAATCCCGCGACAAAATCATCGGTCTAAATGATTTTGTAAGGATGAAGATCCTCTTGAAATATCGGAAAACGAGACTGAACGAAGTGTGAAGTGATCTCTTTAGAGAATGGACTGTATGTAGAATCTCTCGTAGACTCGTGATGGCTGCGGAGATGAATCTTGTCTCCAGATCGTAAGGCTGGAGACTGTAGTTGTAGTCGGAGATCAGGGCGTGACGTGATCTCTTGAAGTTCTTGAAGTTCTAGTTGTGAGGAGAGAGGGCGTATCGTGCTCTCCGGTGTGGACCTGAGGGCGTAACGTGCAGGTCCGGGGTTGAAGTTCTCGAAGTTTGGAGAGAGGGCGTAACGTGCTCTCCGGTGTGGAACTGAGGGCGTAACGTGCAGGTCCGGCTTGAAGTTCTAGTAGGTTGGAGAGAGGGCGTATCGTGCTCTCCGGTGTGGACCTGAGGGCGTAACGTGCAGGTCCGGCTTGAAGTTCTAGTAGGTTGGAGAGAGGGCGTAACGTGCTCTCCGGGGCTGAGGTTCTTGAGGTTAGGGGTTGTCGGTGGGAGTGGCGTGCAGCAAGATCACAACACACTGTCGTTTTGAGCATACGTCGTATACTGATTTATTGTCCCAAATTTCAGAGCTTTTATACATCTTATTTTACGTTGGTTAAATGAGATATTATTTGTTTTCTTACAATGACCTAGCGTTGCAGAAACTGACCTTAACTGGAGCGCGCTTCTTATCACGTTCCGTAAACGCCTTTGTTATGCTGTCTCGGTTAATTATTGTGATTTTGAACTTGACTTGTTGACGTTCGGTCGGCATTATGCTTCGTAATAAAATAAGACGTGCTTTTTAGTTCAATTAGATATCCCAAAAACCTTGTTACCTAAGCTGCGTCAGTGAGATGTCCTCTTTAGTATCACGTCATTTCATTCCTATAGACTTTGGTATTGTGTATCAATATTTCTGCTCCTTTGCTTAAAGTTTGCGTGAGTACATAATAATTTAATAGTTTGAACTCAAGGCTCAGAGAAGCTCCCCTTAACGAAATTTCAAGTTTTATAAAAACTAAATTTGTTTTTTGGGCGGAACGTAATATTTTATCGTCGTCCATTATTGCTCATAACCCGTTAGAAAAATGGTAAACTCGAGTCAAACTACTTAAAATTTTCTAATATATATTCAAACATGTTCAGGTTATGAAAATGTAGATAACTAATTTCTTCCTAAACTTATCTCATAAGGAAAGTTTATTATTTGAAAAGTTTAACTACTACTACTACTACGGTTTGTTGAAATTTAGGATGTGTAGGTGTATTTAATTTTTGTTAATGACGAACATATCCTGGATATCACATATAAAGGTTCTCATGCCGATACAACTCTTGAGACCGAAGTTGTGCATCATGAGGTTAAATTGCACTTAGGATGTAATTACGACACTACCGCTGGAAATTTAATTAAAAGTCAAATTCAGGAGATCAGCTGTGTTGCTCAGTAGGTAAATTTTTTGGGAGAACGATTCATTGGCAACAGTTTTAAATACGTGACGCAGATTCCGCCAACCTCCATTTTTGAGAAGCATGTTGATACGTACGTCAATAAAACGTTGTTTCTACAACACGTATATCAATTCATATCGAGTCGTTTCCGAGTAAAAATAGAGGAAATTGCAGAACTCTATCTGAGATTTATCTACTCAAAGCGCAAGGGACAAAGCAAATAGGTACATCGTTTGAATATTCCTGGATATGAAACTGAATCTCGTTCCAATAAAACTAGAGCGGCAAACATGCAAGGAAGTAGGATAACGACCATCAATCCTTTCAAGGAAGGTAATAGCGTTAGCCCAGTAGAATAAGATGAAATGCTTGTAGTAGTTAATAAATAAGGCGGAGTCGGATTCGGATTGCAAGTGTTTTAACGATTTTTTGCAGGTGTTCCAACGGTTCTTTGCAGGTGTTCCGTGATTTAACGGTTTTTTGCAGGTGTTTTTGCAAGTTTTGTAGGGATTTAACGGGTTTTAGCAGGTGTTCCAACGGTTTTTTGCAGGTTTTGGGGACATTCAACGGTTTTTTAGGGCTCCAACGGTTTTTACAAGTTTTGGGAGGATTTAATTTTTTTTTGCAGGTGTTCCAACGGTTTTTTGCAGGTCTTTGCAGGTTTTGGGGGTTTAACGGTTTTGGTCCCGACCCATTCACCCACATGCTCACATAACTCATCCGTTTTATGGGAGATTCAATGGTTTTTTGCAGGTCTTTACAAGTTTTTGCGGGTCGGTGTTTCAACGATGACTCATTCATCCACGTGCTCACATGACTCATCCAAACGGTTTTTGAGTGATTAACGTCTTTTGCTGGACTTTGCAAGTTTTTGCAGGTCTTTGCAGATTTTGGGGGTTTAACGGTTTTCGGTAGCGTTTGTTTAAACCTGTGCTTGCATCATTCACATACATGTGTTAGACAAAGAGGCATTCCTCGATTTTAACGGTTTTCGAGGAGATTTCCCAGTCTTTGGTAGTTCTGCTCACACTCTTCTTCTTATGCAGGTGTTAGAGAGACACATGAATTAGACATTATATCACACGGTATTTTGCAGATTTTTGCAAGTTTTGGGGGGATTTAACGGTTTTTTACAGGTGTTTTTGCAAGTTTTTGGGGGATTGAACGGTTTTTTGCAGGTGTTCCAACGGTTTTTTGCAAGTTTTTGCAAGTTTTAGGGGGATTTAACGGTTTTTTTCAGGTGTTTGCAGGTTCAGGTAATTCAGAACAGGATGGCATGTGGAAAAATGTTTTGTATTAGTAACAAGCAATGGCTCTTTGAAGAGTATCCCATTTTGAAGCGTGGCGTCATTTTTTAAACGATGTTTATTTATGCAAAAATAGGTAAAAGTTGTGTTTTTTTTAGCTATCTTTGAGGCAACTTTAGTAAGAGGATTTAAATTCTTACCATTTGTGAGTTGTTAAAAAACGGTTAATTTCAGCCCAGGTAGATTAAATTTGGTAGATAATTTGTTTAAATAATTACAAAAAAGTCGCAAAATTTTGCAAATTTTGAAATATTTTTAATTTCTTGAAAAAAGCACGTAGAAGCTTGAAGCTTTCATATTTTGTGTCCTTTAGCACCCTTAACTAACAACAAACTTTTTGTGCAAAAATATTAATTTGTTTATGAAAAATAAAAACATTTTTTGTAAAAAAAGTGTTAGATGTAAAACTCAATTTGAACCTTTTTTCGTCAGCCTAGAGGGTTCATCCGGGGCTCTGTTTCTTCATCAAGAGTTAGATTTTCCATATTGAAATTGAAGGTATTCAATTTTCAACATTTTCACCTTCAAAATGGCGTCGGAAAATGTGTACATTATTTAAAAAGCAACGTGACACACTAAACTGTTTAACCCAGTAAATTTGCACCGTTTTAAATAACACCCACTTAAATAGCAAGCGAAAACTCTCCTTCCCGCCCTTTACTACATTCTCTCCTTTGAGCCGAGAGGTCAGAACTTTTAAAAGGACGCCAGTCGCCTAACAGACTTCAGATTTTCTTTTATCCGTCGCTAAGAGTAGTGCCGAATGTGAATTCGAATAAACTTCACCTCAAGTGAACTCAAAAATTCGACGTCGAGAAGAGGAAAAAGTGAAGCAATTATGGGGCCCACGGGAGGGAACTTCTACAACAGATAAACCCACTGAACTAAGTTTGGGGGAAATAAGAAGGCATACGCTTGGAGAATAATACGAAATGGGGTGATGGAACGTATGCCGTCTGTTTGGTCTTGTTTCTAACGGGGGATTGTTTTCTAAACTAAGTCAGTTTTGTGGAAACAATTCCTTCGATTTGTATTTGAAGCGTAGACGTGATGGTAAAGTCAAGTTGAAAGCAATTGCGTCTTCTCGAGACGTTGTTTTGACTGTTACGTACAAAGCGCAATTAACATGGAGACATGTTGATATGTGCAATGACAAAGTAGAGAATTAAATGGTGGGTTGCAATTAAGTAATGACTAAATTATCCTGTATCAAGAGGAAGTTCCAAAATTGTTCGTTATTAACGAAATTTTAGTTTGAAAATTTAATTTTATCTTCCATATTCATTCAAAAATAAATTCTTTATGAAAGAAGTTTGAGGTCTTGCGAACATCCCTAGATCCCAAAGTTACAACTTCAAAATTTCTTTAAGAAAGAAATTTAAAGTGTGCGAACTTCCCTAAAAAACTCTCACAAACCATGATGAAGTTTCAGCAAAATTTAAGCTGTATTATTATAAGTATGAACTTTTGAGTTTTCAATTACAGGTCGTAACTTAGAATTTTCTTTATGAAAAGAGTTGAAACTCCCTGAACTTATTCGCAGGCCTGAAAATTACAGCTTCAACAAAATAAAGAAAAAAAATTCTTATAGAGTTTCTAATAACAAGATCATAACTTTGAAACTTCTTTGGAAGAGTCAAAACTCCCTGTAAATTTTTAAAAAGCTCCCACTGACCATTTTGTAGTTCCGACAAAATTAAAGTTGTAGTGATAAAATAATGCACTTGTGAAAGAAATTCCTTAATGGAGTTTACAATGCCAAGTTACAACTTCAAAATTTCTTTAAGAAGGAAATTTAAAGTGTGCGAACTTCCCTAAAAAACTCTCACAAACCATGATGGAGTTTCAGCAAAATTTAAGCTGTATTATTATAAGTATGAACTTTTGAGTTTTCAATTACAGGTCGTAACTTAGAAACTTCTTTATGAGAAGAGTTGAAACTCCCTGAACTTATTTACAGACCACCTACAAACCATCTGATGATATGGGTAGGATTTAAAATTCTCTTTACTAATGTCTCTGATGTCGCAAATTAACCTGAAAATTAAGCTTCAACAAAATAAAAAAAAATTCTTATAGAGTTTCCAATAACAAGGTCCATAACTTCGAAACTTCTTTTGAAGAGTCAAAACTCCTTGTAAATTTTTAAAAACGTCCTAGCAACCATTTTGTAGTTACGACAAAATTAAAGTTGTATTGATAAAATAATGCACTTGTGAAAGAAAATCTCATAATGGAGTTTACAAAGCCAAGTTACAACTTCAAAATTTCTTTAAGAAAGAAATTTAAAGTGTGCCAACTTCCCTAAAAAACTCTCACAAACCATGATGGAGTTCCAGCAAAATTTAAGCTGTATTATTATAAGTATGAACTTTTGAGTTTTCAATTAAAGGTCATAACTTAGAAAGTTCTTTATGAAAAGAGTTGAAACTCCCTGAACTCGCTTACAGATCTCCCACAAACCATCTGAAGGTATGGATAAAAGTTAAAATTCTCTTTACTAATGTCACTGATGTCGCAAAATAACCTGAAAATTACAGCTTCAACAAAATAAAAAAAAAATCTTATAGAGTTTCTAATTACAAAGTCATAACTTCGGAACTTCTTTTGAAGAGTCAAAACTCCCGGTAAATTTTTAAAAACCTCCCACCAACCATTTTATAGTTACGACAAAATTAAAGTTGTATTGATAAAATAATGCACTTGTGAAAGAAATTCCTTAATGGAGTTCACAATGCCAAGTTACAACTTAAAAATTCCCTTAAGAAAGAAATTTAAAGTGTGCGAACTTCCCTAGAAAACTCTCACAATCCATGATGGAGTTTCAGCAAAATTTAAGCTCTATTATTATAAGTATGAACTTTTAAGTTTTCAATTACAGGTCGTAACTTAGAAACTTCTTTATGAAAAGAGTTGAAACTCCCTCAACTTATTTACAGACCTCCCACAAACCATCTGATGGTATAGATAGAAGTTAAAATTCTCTTTACTAATACATATCTCTGATGTCGCAAAATAACCTGAAAATTATAGCTTCAACAAAATAAAAAAAAAATTCTTATAGAGTTTCTAATAACAAGGTCATAACTTCGAAATTTCTTTTGAAGATTCAAAACTCCCTGTGAATTTTTAAAAACCTGCCACCAATCACTTTGTAGTTACGTCAAAATTAAAGTTGTATTGATAAAATAATGCACTTGTGAAAGAAATTCCTTAATGGGGTGTACAATGTCAAGTTACAACTTCAAAATTCCCTTAAGAAAGAAATTTAAAGTGTGCGAACTTCCCTAGAAAACTCTCACAATCCATGATGGAGTTTCAGCAAAATTTAAGCTCTATTATTATAAGTATGAACTTTTAAGTTTTCAATTACAGGTCGTAACTTAGAAACTTCTTTATGAAAAGAGTTGAAACTCCCTCAACTTATTTACAGACCTCCCACAAACCATCTGATGGTATAGTTAGAAGTTAAAATTCTCTTTACTAATACATATCTCTGATGTCGCAAAATAACCTGAAAATTATAGCTTCAACAAAATAAAAAAAAAATTCTTATAGAGTTTCTAATAACAAGGTCATAACTTCGAAATTTCTTTTGAAGATTCAAAACTCCCTGTGAATTTTTAAAAACCTGCCACCAACCACTTTGTAGTTACGTCAAAATTAAAGTTGTATTGATAAAATAATGCACTTGTGAAAGAAATTCCTTAATGGGGTATACAATGTCAAGTTACAACTTCAAAATTCCCTTAAGAAAGAAATTTAAAGTGTGCGAACTTCCCTAGAAAACTCTCACAATCCATGATGGAGTTTCAGCAAAATTTAAGCTCTATTATTATAAGTATGAACTTTTAAGTTTTCAATTACAGGTCGTAACTTAGAAACTTCTTTATGCAAAGAGTTGAAACTCCCTCAACTTATTTACAGACCTCCCACAAACCATCTTATGGTATAGATAGAAGTTAAAATTCTCTTTACTAATACATATCTCTGATGTCGCAAAATAACCTGAAAATTACAGCTTCAACAAAATAAAAAAAAATCTTATAGAGTTTCTAATAACAAGGTCATAAGGTCGAAACTTCTTTTGAAGAGTCAAAACTCCGTGTAAATTTTTAAATACCTCCCACCAACCATTTTGTAGTTACGACAAAATTAAAATTGTTTTAATAAAATAATGTACTTGTGAAAGAAATTCCTTAAAGGAGTTTACAATGGCAAGTTACAACTTCAAAATTTCTTTAAGAAAGAAATTTAAAGTGTGCGAACTTCCCTAGAAAACTCTCACAATCCATGATGGAGTTTCAGCAAAATTTAAGATCTATTATTATAAGTATGAACTTTTAAGTTTTCAATTACAGGTCGTAACTTAGAAACTACTTTATAAAAAGAGATGAAACTCCCTGAACTCACTTACAGACCTCCCACAAACCATGTGATGGTTTGGATAGAAGTTAAAATTCTCTTTACTAATGTCTCTGATGTCGCAAAATAACCCGAAAATTACAGCTTCAACAAAATCAAAAAAATTCTTATAGAGTTTCTAATAACAAGGTCATAACTTCGAAACTTCTTTTGAAGAGTCAAAACTCCCTGTAAATTTTTAAAATCCTCCCACCCACCATTTTTTAGTTACGACAAAATTTAAGTTGTATTGATAAAAAAATGCACTTGTGAAAGAAATTCCTTAATGGAGTTTACAATGCCAAGTTACAACTTCAAAATTCCCTTAAGAAAGAAATGTGAAGTGTGCGAGCTTCCCCAAAAATCTCTCACAAACCATGATGGAGTTTCAGCAAAATTTAAGCTGTATCATTATAAGTATGAACTTTTGAGTTTTCAATTACAGGTCGTAACTTAGAAACTACTTTATAAAAAGAGATGAAACTCCCTGAACTCACTTACAGACCTCCCACAAACCATGTGATGGTTTGGATAGAAGTTAAAATTCTCTTTACTAACTCTTACTCTGATGTCGTAAAATACCCTGAAAGTTACAGCTTCAACAAAATAGAAACAAAATCTTATCGAGTTTCCAATAACAAGGACATAACTTCGAAACTTCTTCTGAAGAGTAAAAACTCCCTGTAAATTTTTAAAAACGTCCCATCAACCATTTTGTAGTTACGACAAAATTAAAGTTGTATTGATAAAATAATGCACTTGTGAAAGAAATGTCGTAATGGAGTTTACAATGCCAAGTTACAACTTCAAAATTTCTTTAAGAAAGAAATTTAAAGTGTGTGAACTTCCCTAAAAACTCTCACAAACCATGATGGAGTTTCAGCAAAATTTAAGCTGTATTATTATAAGTATGAACTTTTGAGTTTTCAATTACAGGTCATAACTTAGAAACTTCTTTATGAAAAGAGTTGAAACTTCCTGAACTTATTTGCAGACCTCCCACAAACCATCTGATGGTATGGATAGAATTTAAAATTCTCTTTACTAATGTCTCTGATGTCGCAAAATAACCTGAAAATTCTTTAAAAAAACCATGAAATATATAGGAAGTACATTATAAAAAGGATTATAATACGCACATTCTATAGAATAGTGTAAATCTGCAACTTAGACAATGCATGTAGAGAAGTGTATGCCTTCATGCATATTTTGACATATTTTCGTAACGTAATTATTTTTCAGGGCGTCCCATTAGAAATGCAACAATTCCCTCCATTACTCCATTGAAATTTCGCCTTATCGATAACATTACAAAGAGTCTACAATATTTAATACTTAGTTAAGCCCATCTTGTTACGGAGCATACATACTACTTGCATATTTACACATATGTATTTTCACAATGTAATTATGTTTCATTAGAAACGTAACACTTCTTTGAAACACTCACTTCAAAATTGGTTAGAATTTTGGATAAAATCATAACTATATTTGGTTTGGCCTCTCTCTTAGCAAATCTTCGGTGCTACCAAACTTAGAAAAACCTCGCACTACCATCAATGGTCCTGAGACCGGAATTAAACACATTCCGATCTTTACGACCCATTAAATAGTGCAATTTGCTTTGCACGTTAATAGCGTAATTAAATCTTGCTTATTCACGTTAGAGCTAATGGAAAGCCACCGGTTCAAGTTTTAATGACGTTATTATGCAAAATACAAGGTGGTTATCACCTGCTGGTGACAGATCAGCGGCAATAAGAGATCACAGGCTCTCACAGCAGATGTCCTTTTGTATATTTATAACCTTCAAAGGATAATTAATACAGAAGTCCTAATGTTACCGATCTATTGCAAAATGTTCTAATTTCGATGAACTTTTACAGTGAATCGATCCGTTGCTACGAATTTCTGAAAGAAATTGCTGAAAGGGATCAGCAGTGATATCAAACTACTTCTTTACATTTGAGTCGACATGGATTCTAATTTTGTAACAGCAGCTCATCACATAATCATATTTCATCACTTTTTCGACTATGATAGAAACGAGAAATGTGACATTATCATTTCAACAGGTAATATATAAGGTCGCCCGATACGAGATAAAAACCCGGATCGAAGCCCTGAATAACTCCGGGGAACTCCCATTTCGTTATGCCGGTGCACTACGTGACACACAATTTATCTCTGATATGTGAGTTAAATTCCAATGGCACGTTGGAGGAAAACAAATAAAAAAGCCTCCATTGATTCCACGGCTGAGGTGCAATAAATCTAAATTATTAATGATATATAACAGCTTTATTGTAATGGGAGGCGTTTCAGGCTGAAGCTGTGAATCTAAATAAGGGAGAAGGATTAAGGGACAGTAATAAAGTAAGCAAAGATAGGGACGCAGTAACTAACACGATTTGTCCTGGGAAAATATATCTTAGTCGCAAAAAAAATATTTATGCCATGGAGTCGCAGATCCCTTGTGCTTAATGGCAAAGGGAAGAAAATACTACTACATGGAAGCTTTCAGTTCAGGATGTCCAAGATAATATTTGAGTTAGATCTTAATTTAATATTACTTCAATACATTAGGGTGTAGGGTGAATCTCTTATCAACAAACGTTTAGATTTATGTTTTTCTTAAAGGAATTAAGGAGGAAAAGCCTCAACTATCTTTTTTTATATCGTAATTTTCGAAGATATGTGCAGTAAGATTTTTTGTAAAGAATTAAATTTCCAATCAAAATTATATTTTTTGAAGCAAAAAAAAAAACGTTTTTTAATAAAATAAATTCAAAAAACGAAGTTAAAAAAATTGAAAAATTTCAAAAATTATTCTAATTTTTTCTAAGTGAATTTAGGTATAGGCATTGCTGTACTATATGTTTAATATTGACAGATATAAACGTTTAAATTCAGCCATTTCTTCTCTATTTTTTTACTTTTTCTTTAAAAAGCGTATTATGTCATATTTTTACGAAATTAAATATAAATAATATTAATTATATTTATTTTTTGAATTATATATTATATATGTATTAATAATAATAGTAATAATGTTAACTCTACGATCAACATAAAAGAGAGCGAGGTAGGGTTGTAATGATTTAATAGGGATTTAGGGAACAGATTCATCAATTAGGGATTAATAACCATTAAATAGGAAACTAGAGCAACTTATTATTAAAAACATCTTAGGTGAAAATTTCCACTTGCGAATTAAGTAATCAAAATTAATTAGAACAACTAAGTCATGGAAATAATTTAGTGAAGTGATAATTTCAAAATCTCACAAACAATAATTAATCACGTAAGCATAACACCAGTTCTCGTAGTATGATAATAAACGCGCTCGGTAAGGTCAAGCACACAGCTTGGTCAAGGAAATTACAATCTAGTACGCCGAAAGATAACAAAAGCTTAACTTTCCATTTAACCAATGTAATTTGAAGATGTATAAAAGCTCTGAAATTTGGGACAATAAATCAGTATACCCTAGTATGCTCAAAACGACAGTGTGTTGTGGTCTTGATTATTCAAGCCAACCTACAAGCTCCCACGTTACGCCCTGAGAGTCTACGAGATCTTCAAGATACGACAACTTCTAACTCCAAGAACTTCAAACCCGGAGAGCACGTTACGCTCTCTCTCCAAACTTCAAGAACTTCAACCCGGACCTGCACGTTACGCCCTCAGGTCCACACCGGAGAGCACGATTCGCCCTCTCTCCAAACTTCAAGAACTTCAACCCGGACCTGCACGTTACGCCCTCAGGTCCACACCGGAGAGCACGATACGCCCTCTCTCCAAACAACAAGAACCTCAACCCGGACCTGCACGTTACGCCCTCAGGTCCACACCGGAAAGCACGATACGCCCTCTCTCCACACAACGAGAACTTCAAGAGATCACGTCACGCCCTGATCTCAAAACTACAAGACAGTGTCCAACCTTACAACCTGGAGACAAGATTCATCTCCGCAGCCACCCAAGAGCTACTAGAGATATCTATACAGTCCACTCTCTATGGAGACCACTTCACACTACGTTCAATAATAATAATTTAATATAAAAAATTATCTTATCTATTTATTTTTAAAAGCAGTTTACGTACAGGAAGAGATAAATAATTAATTCATCTTTGAGGTAATAATTTTAAAACTAGTTTTATGTGCAATGTCGTTTAAAATTGTTATAAGGGCAATAATCTTAAATTGATTTTAAAATGACTAAGAAATATTGAATCAAAACAAAATTTTGAGATGTGATAAAAAAATTGAGATTTAAATTTTGAGATTTGAGATACAATTGAAAAACATATCTCAACATTTTGTTTTGACTCAATATTTCCTTTATAAAAGCATTTTAAAATCAATTTAAACTTAGTGCATTTAAAACAAATTTAAACAGAAATTAATACGATTTTTACAGAAGGAGTGAAAAATAGAGAAAAAATGACTGAATTCCCACCTTTATATCTCAGTCCATTTTAAACATATAAAGTCCTTTAAGCCACCATTTTAAAGAGAATTTCATGAGCTTTCTTTTTTATGAGAAATGCCTATACCTAAATTTAGCCAGAAAAAAGTTATAGTTAAAAATTAAAAAACAAATGATATTTGAAATTTTTCGATTTTTTTTTAACTTTGCTTTTTGAATATATTTTATTAAAAAATCAATTTTTTTTAATTCAAAAAAATGTTATTTTGATAGGGAATTTAACTCTCCATAAAAAAATCTTACGGCACATATCTTCGAAAAATGCATTTTTTGCGCTGTATTCGAAAAATCTAAAAGTGGGCAAACGTACCCCGTTCTCAAAAACGCATTTCTAAATTTAGTAGCACTTTTGGATTTTATTTCTTCAGAGGTCAATTTACCGTATGAACCAATAAAATACCTTGAACACGTTAGTTCCTTATTAAATGACATAGTCAATAGCCTATATAGGATAGATTCTAGTAAGCAATTTAAAGATGAGAGGTAAGTTCTCTACTCGATAACTCAATCATTGCAATAGCTACAATATAGCGAAACGGCACAAAAGAAAGCTAATTAAAGTAGCTGAGTAGTGGTAGAAAATTAATTGATTCATATATGAAATAACCTAGTTATGAGCGATTTTCAATGGATTTTGGTATCGGTGCCGCGCTACTAGTTAAGGGAATGTCATTTAATGCTTCCGTTTAGAAGTTAGAGAATAAATTTTTAGGGTAAGATATGTTATGTTATGTTAGGGAAAGTATTTGTTAAAAGACAAATAGTGATCTAACGGTAATTTGCTCATCTCATTAAACCAGCCCAGACGGCACATAACGTCTTAAAGACATCCATTTTACGCCTTTTTTATGCCTGGACGCCTTAAGACATAAAAAGTCTATAAGACGTCCATATCCGGATGTCTCTAAGACGTCCAAGGCCGCACGTCCTAAAAAAGTCTAAAGGCGGAAACAGACTATCGTCACGTCACGTGAGCTCACGTGCTGTCACGTTAACTCACGTCACGGATAAAAAGTGCGGAGTAATATTTCACATGGTATTTAAATGTATTAGAACCAGACTGAGGTTACGTCAAAGTGACGTGAGTTAACGTGACAGCACGTGAACTCACGTGACGTGACGATAGTCTGTTTCCGCCTTAATTTACGTCGATTTTAAGCCTGATCTTTGTATGCCTGAAGTGGACGTCTTTAGAACGTCCATTTCTGGATGTCTCTAAGATGTCCAGAGCGGAATGTCTCAATGACATCTAATTTTCGTTTATTTTATGCCTGTCCTTTTTTATGCCTGAAGTGGGCCTCTTTAGGACGTCCAGTTTTGGATGTTTGTAAGATGTTAAAAGGCGGACACCCAAAGGACTTCTGATTTACGTCAATTTTATGCCTGCTCTCTTTTATGCTAGAAATGGACGTCCTTATGACGTCCAATTCCGTGTCTAAGATGTTCAAAAGCTGATGTCGTAATGACGTCCAATTTATGTCGTTTTGATAAAATGGACCTCTTTAGGACGTCCATTTTTGGATGTCTATAAAATGTTCAAAATCTGACGCCTTAATGACGTCCAATCTATGTCGTTTTCATGCCTGACCTTCTTTATGCCTGCCATATTGGAGCCGTCTTAAAGGCGTAGTTTTGTATAAAAAAAGTCTTAAAACAGACGTCTTTTGGACGTCATTACGGATTTGTGGACATATTTTTAATGCCTAGAAGGCATCTTTGAGACGTATCGTATTGTGACAAAAAGTAACATGAAATGGACATAAAATGAACATTTTAAAGACGTCACTAAGAAATTAGAGGATATCTTTACGACGTCTTACTGACGTGAAGAAGGCGTCCTTATGACGTCTTAAAGACGAAAAATGAACGTCGTAAAGTTGTCTTTTTAAAGCGCTTTGAGACGTACCGTTTTGTGACAAATAACGTGAAATATACATAAAATGAACATTTTAAAGACGTTCCTAAGAAATTAGGGGGCATCTTTAAGACGCCTTACAGACTTGAGGAACGCGTCCTTATGACGTCTTGAAGACGAAAAATGGACGTCGTAAAATTGTCTTTTTAATGCCTTGAAGGCATCTTTGAATCGTACCGTTTTGTAACAAATAACATTAAATGAACATAAAATGGACACTTTAATGACGTTCTTCAGACGTCACAGGACATCTTTGAGATGTCGCAAATGCCTAATGTTGATGTCTATCAGACGTCTCAAAGACGTCTGTGTGCTGTCTGGGAGTAGTTCGGTTTGGCTTTCTAATTTTTTCCTTGGATTGTTCGAGGATCAGCGATTGAGAATATTGCTTCGTAAGCACATGAAAGAAGAGTTTCAATGGATTTCATTAGTACCTTAATTACACTTCTTGGCTCGGAGCGTGCAGGTGTCCGTTGACTAAACCCCGTTTAAAAGTTTCTGGCGAATACACAGTAATCATCATCATTGTACGCCTCGGCGGTTTTATTCCGATTCCATCGTGAAATCAACGACCAATTCAAATAAAGAATTCCACCCCGTTACGAAATTTTTTCACTTGTATATAACCCCTATTCCATCATTCGGCTTTAGAGCCCTTTCAGAGAGGCTCCGCCCAGATAAATCTATCCGTTTCATACAGCTAGGAAATCAGGAATGTGTCCCGTCGCTAGGACATATTTCTTCTGTTTGTTGAAAACTTCCATCCGTGTACACCCGATAAACTCTGACCTATTGACTGTAAAAGCCGCTTGAACATATTACGGCCATTACTGCGGGAGATTAATCATTTGTGTGATATCAGCTCGGATTTATAGGGCGTTACTTATGAACTTACAAGGAAATTTAATTAAGTCCGTATTGACGACATTCATAAATATTTACACCTCAGTGCTACTTCTTGTATAGCTCTCATAATACAAACTTAAGTTATATGCATTAAACCTAGTTATAAATTTTGATTTTCTAGTATGAAAATCGTATCGGAAATTTCGCCAACATTTAATATTCATGAGTAGGTACAGCTTCCCATATAATAGTCCTGAGAAAATTTAAATTTAATGATAAAACTTCCACCCTTCCCGCAGTTAAATTGATGATTTTCAGAAAGGACTCTCCAGTCAACTTTTAATATTATTCCAAGGGTATTCGACCGGATAAGAAAGTGCGATTTCTCTTTAACGCCCACCTGCCAGGGCGAAGTAAAACTTTTCCGGATAATTGTCACGCTATTACACCGCCAATTATCATTGAAAAGTTTATAAACGGAGCTTGTTAACGATTTGTTAACGGTCGTAAATCATTTAAACGTTCTCGCTTCGGTTTTCGGTTTATTAAAGAGGTCTTCTTTATCAATGGAAAAAACAGCTTATTCAGAGAATGCCGCTTTCCACAATAGCGCTAATAAATCACGATAAATTTTAGCACTCGACATTGACCCTCCACCTAATAATCCGAAATGCCATTAGGGTCCCGATGACTTTTATAATTCATTTCTACGGCTGAAATTTAAATTGCGTCATCACATTTTTATGAAAGTCTGCATTTTTCGAGAAACAGTCGGTTCTAATTGGATATCGATCTATTGCGGAATTGGTCTAAAATCAGGGTTTCAGGAGATCGGGACATTGCAATATTTCGGTATCGAGACTGAAAAAAAAATTATGTTTCCATAGTCTATTGATCTCATTGATTTTTGTCATAGTTACCTATTTTTCAACACTCTAATTGGAAGTTATACAGCAAAACTCCTTTAATTATAATTAATAATTACCATTGATTCGTACAATACTTTCTTGCAAAGATGAGACAATGTAAATCTCTCAACTAACAGTCTCCTTATTTGAAAAAGGTAAAACGGCTTGTTAACTATGTAATAGTTAATTGTAAGAAACACTTATAAACTCTTCTGACTTGTTTACTAATGTGTCTATTCGAGACGAACTAAGATTTACTTCATGCCTATTAAGCCACATCATCCACTTCATAAGTTAGCATTTACTATAGGCTCATAGTTTATTGCTAATTTTTTGCTAATTTATTACGCAAATCACGATTTTATTGCTCCACCCTTTAGCAAGATTTAACTTAAAAACAGGTTACATTTGACGGACATAAATTTTTTGTTACAATTTTTCTGATATTCCTGGGGTGAGTTTATTGCTAAGGGTTGAAGGGGTGGGTCTGGGATTGTGCAACTAGTCGCGATCGTCAGCAATAAATTAGCAATAAAATATGCCGCTTGATTTATGTATATATCTCTTACGGTTCCGGAGATACAGGGGTGAATGATGTGGCTTAAGTCTTATGTCACATTAGCCCCTTTAGGCGGAAACAGACTATCGTCACGTCACGTGAGTTCACGTGCTGTCACGTTAACTCACGTCACTTTGACGTAACCTCAGTCTGGTTCTAATACATTTAAATACCATGTGAAATATTACTCCGCACTTTTTATCCGTGACGTGAGTTAACGTGACAGCACGTGAGCTCACGTGACGTGACGATAGTCTGTTTCTGCCTTTTATCTCGCTAAGGGGTGTAGAAATAAAATCATGTTTTGCATAATGAATTAGCAATAAAATAGCAATAAAATACACATGCCGCTTTGTTTGTGTATATGTCTCTTACAGCTCCGGAGATATAGGGGTGGATGATGTGGCTTAAGTCTTATGTCACATTAGCTCGTTTTTCTCGCTAAGGGGCGAAGCAATAAAATCGTGGTTTGCGTAATGAATGAGCAATAAAATAGCAATAAAATATGCCGCTTGGTTTATGAATATGTCTCTTACGGTTCCGGAGATACAAGGGTGGATGATGTGGCTTAAGTCTTATGTCACATTAACCCCTTTTTCTCGCAGAGGGGAAGACCAATACAATCGTGGTTTCCGTAATGAATTAGCAATAAAATAGCAATAATATATGCCGCTTGGTTTATGAATATGTCTCTTACGGTTCCGGAGATACAAGGGATGATGATGTGGCTTAAGTCTTATGTCACATTAACCCCTTTTTCTCGCAAAGGGGAAGACCAATACAATCGTGGTTTCCGTAATGAATTAGCAATAAAATAGCAATAAAATATGCCGCTTGGTTTATGTATGTGTCTCTTACGGTTCAGGAGATACAGGGGTGGATGATGTGGCTTAAGTCTTATGTCACATTAGCCCCTTTTTCTCGCTAAGGGGTGGAGCAATAAAATAATGGTTAGCGTAATGAATTAGCAATAAAGTAGCAATAAAATATGCCGCTTGGTTTATGTATATGTCCCTTACAGCTCCGGAGATACAGGGGTGGATGATGTGGCTTAAGTCTTATGTCACATTAGCCCCTCTTTCTCGCTAAGGGGTACAGTAATAAAATCATGGTTTCCGTAATGAATTAGCAATAAAATAGAAATAAAATATGCCGCTTGGTTTATGTATATATCTCTTACGGTTCCGGAGATACAGGGGTGGATGATGTGGCTAAAGTCTTATGTCACATTAGCCACTTTTTCTCGCTAAGGGGTGGAGCAATAAAATCGTGATTTCCGTAATGAATTAGCAATAAAATATCAATAAAATATGCCGCTTGGTTTATGTATGCGTCTCTTAAGGTTCCGGAGATACAGGGGTGGATGATGTGGCTTAAGTCTTATGTCACATTAGCCCCTTTTTACCGCTAAGGGGTGGAGCAATAAAATCATGGTTTCCGTAATAAATTAGCTATAAAATAACAATAAAATATGCCGCTTGGTTTATGTATATGTCTCTTACGGTTCCGGAGATACAGGGGTGGATGATGTGGCTTAAGTCTTATGTCACATTAGCTCCTTTTTCTCGCTAGGGGGTGGACCAATAAAATCATGGTTTGTGTAATGAGTTAGCAATAAAATATGCCGCTTGCTT
Source organism: Cryptocephalus moraei (assembly GCA_946251905.1). Taxonomy (NCBI): domain Eukaryota; kingdom Metazoa; phylum Arthropoda; class Insecta; order Coleoptera; family Chrysomelidae; genus Cryptocephalus; species Cryptocephalus moraei. Next base: position 13,105,816 of record OX276465.1, on the reverse strand, counting down.
TATGTATATTATGTCTCTTACGGTTCCGGAGATACAGGGGTGAATGATGTGGCTTAAGTCTTATGTGAAATTAGCTCCTTTTTGTCCCTAATGGGTGGAGCAATAAAATCATGGTTTGCGTAATCAATTAGCAATAAAATAGCAATAAAATATGCCGCTTCGTTTATGTATATGTCCCTTACGGTTCCGGAGATACAGGGGTGGATGATGTGGCTTAAGTCTTATGTGACATTAGCCCCTTTTTCTCGCTAAGTGGTGGAGCAATAAAATCTTGGTTTCCGTAATAAATTAGCAATAAAATAGCAATAAAATATGCCGCTTGGTTCATGTATATATCTCTTACGGTTCCGGAGATACACGGGTGGATGATGTGGCTTAAGTCTTATGTGACATTAGCCCCTTTTTCTCGCTAAGGGGTTGAGCAATAAAATCACGGCTTGCGTAATGAATTAGCAATAAAATAGCAATAAAATATTCCGCTTGGTTTATGTATATGTCTCTTACGGTTCTGGAGATACAGGGGTGGATGTTGTGGCTTATGTCTTATGTCACATTAGCCCTTTTCTCTTGCTAAGGGGTTGAGCAATAAAATCATGGATTGCGCAATGAATTTGCAATAAAATATGCCGCTTGGTTTATGTATATGTCTCTTACGGTTCCGGAGATACAGGGGTGGATGATGTGGCTTAAGTCTTATATCACATTAGCTCCTTTTTCTCGCTAAGGGGCGAAGCAATAAAATTATGGTTTTAGTAATGAGTGAGCAATAAAATAGCAATAAAATATGCCGCTTGGTTTATGTATATGTCTCTTACGGTTCCGGAGATACAGGGGTGGATGTTGTGGCTTAAGGTCTTACCTCACATTAGCCCCTTTTTCTCGCAAAGGGGTGGACCAATAAAATCATGGTTTGTGTAATGAGTTAGCAATAAAATATGCCGCTTGCTTTATGTATATTATGTCTCTTACTGTTCCGGAGATACAGGGGTGGATGATGTGGCTTAAGTCTTATGTGAAATTAGCTCCTTTTTGTCCCTAATGGGTGGAGCAATAAAATCCTGGTTTGCGTGATGAATTAGCAATAAAATATGCCGCTTGGTTTATGTTCCATTATGGTACGGTTCCGGAGATACAGGGGTAGATGTTGTGGCTTAAGTGTTAAGTCACATTAGCCCCTTTTTCTCGCTAAGGGGTAGAGCAAAGAAAATCATGGTTTGCATAATGAGTTAGTAATAAAATAGCAATAAAATATGCCGCTTGGTTTATGTATATGTCTCTTACGGTTCCTGAGATACAAGGGTGGATGGTGTGGCTTAAGTCTTATGTCACATTAACCCCTTTTTCTCGCTAAGGGGTGGAGCAATAAAATCATAGTTTGCGTTATGAATTAGCAATAAAATAGCCATAAAATATGCTGCTTGGTTTAGGTATATGTCTCTTACGGTTCCGGAGATACAGGGGTGGATGATGAGGCTTAAGTCATAAGTCACATTAGCCCCTTTTTCTCGCAAAGGGGAAGACCAATACAATCGTGGTTTTCGTAATGAATTAGTAATAAAATAGCAATAAAATGTGCCGCTTGGTTTATGTATGTCTCCTACGGTTCCGGGGTGGATTATGTGACTTAAGTGTTATGTCACATTAGCCCCTTTTTCTTGCTAAGGGGTGGAGCAATAAAATTACGGTTTGCGTAATGAATTAGCAATAAAATAGCAATAAAATATGCCGCTTGGATTATGTATATGTCTCTTACGGTTCCGGAGATAGAGGGGAGAGAGTTTCTCATTTCTGTTTGTTCTTTGCATTATGGGGTCAATGGGGGTTAATTAAAGACACAATTCTGCAGAAAAATTAAGAATTACACCAATAGCATAAATGATTGTGGGTTTCCTATCTGAATAACTAATTGAAGATAAAAAAAAAATTAAATACTTTCTTAATTATTATTGACTGTAGCATAAACACGATTAGAGATTAGAGGTACATTTTTTAACCCTTAACGTTTTATAATTCCGTTAATTTAAAATTGATTGTATGTATTTGTTGGGATCTATCAAATAACTCCTCACACGTCCAAACACAATATGAAATTTTTCAAAAAATTATTACTGGCGTTATAAGGGTTGATATATGGCTGTTTGCCAACGAACTGGAAAATGGAAACAACCTAAGGAAAACGATATGTAAATATTTTAATTTAAATAATTTTTCCAACAATCCAAAAAACAGCGGAAGCGAAAATGGGGTTCTGCATATGTTTTAAACATTTTATTAACAATTTAATAATAACGTATGTTTTAACATTATCTAAATTAATTTGTATAACAACTTCATTGCGTCAGATTTAGTAATAATGAATTGTTCTGGATTATTCGTGAAAACAACAGTCAGCCAGACAACACTAATCACTTTCTTCGATAACTACCTACTCTCTAAGTACAAACACGTAGCACACTAACGTTATGCATGATGCATGTACGTCAAATGAGATTACCACTTTGAATCCATCACGGAAATTCTCGGTAATTGACAGATTAGCCCGGTAAAACCAGATTTTGATTTTGTATTAGTGCCCTTAGATGGAACGTTTTCAGATCGATAACCTTATCTTCAAAGGGCATACGTTCTCGGGAACGCTAATCTTTCGTGACCTACACCAATGTAAGCCGAAGCCGAAATTTTCCCGTTTGAAAAATCGCTTCTGGCATAACAACATAAATAAGAAAATTCCATTAGACAGTAATATTTATGTACTCCCTGGACTACCATTAATTTTTCGTTGGCTGTTATATTTTACTTAACTTCAACGAATGTGTAAATCAAAGATTTCCTAACGCGTGAACGCTGGGTAATTGAAGAAACTGAGAAAAAGCGTATACATAGCTTACAGCGATTTCAGATAATGGTTTTGAATGGAAACTGTTGCAATCAGTGGTTTTTGAAGGAATTTTATAGGATTTAAAAACAAGAAATATTAAAAGAGGTTCACTGAGGTTTACCAGGAATTAATGTGAGCCGCAGTACGTTCAATTTGGTGTATTCGATATAGTAAAATTACCAAGAATGTGTCAAAAATATCTTTTTATTAAAAATTATTTTTTTACCGCCAAAATAATTTTTTTAAATGTTTTGGTCGTTTTAGAAGGTAGCCATTTCACTCAGAAATCGAATAATGGTTTGTAAAACTAAATCTCTAAAATATTTTGTTGTGATATGCTAATTTTTTTATGTAAATATTGTTAACGTTGATTTTCCACGCATTTCACAGTTTTGTAGACAAAAATCCATTATTAATAATTAAAAATTATTTGAAACTAATAAGTTTATCAATTTTCCAATATTTAATTTTATTTTGAGTTATTTAGTGTTAAACAAATTTTAGTTACAAAAGTTTAATAACAAAAAACTAAAGTATAAATGAGCTAAAATCATATCTGTTTCGCAAACGATTATAAAATATAATTTTTTTTTCAAAAACAGTTTGGTAAACATTTCTGGCACCTAATTGACAGATTGTTTTTTTTTCCTAGCTAATTAATTTATTTTACACTCTTAACTAATTTATTTCACTTGTCCGTTTTTCGCCATGTTTATTCACTCGCGGCTTCACGTCTAATCTAATCTCCTTCGTCCGCAAGCCTGCTTATATACATATCTCCATTGTATTTGCGATGATTCCAGGTCATTCCTTTCCCAAATAGTGTTTACCTAGAAACGTCCAGAAGGTCATAAATCATTCTTCCTTTACTAAGATATTGCCGGCACGCTCGGGACGGTTTTTATTGCTCGCCGCTGCGCTTATTAAGCGTAGCGGCGTTCCTTTGAGGTAAGCCGCCGTCCGATAAGGGTAAACACGTTTCGCGCTGCTGTTTACATTTCGCGTTACAATATGTAATAAATAATGCAGTGTTGTATAAGATGCAGTTTGACTAAAATTTCGATAATATTACTGTAAAAAGTTTGCTGAGGTTAAGTGGCGTAGCTCTACTGAACTTCGTCTACTGTATACTAATAGCAGTAATAACCCTTAATTCGAGCCAGTTTTACATTAATTTCTAAAGTCATTTTTGTACTTTATTGCCCTTCTTATACGATTGTAAGAATTATTTAAATTTTTATCTAGTAGCCAATCGACACTTTGACTCCTGAGGAGGAAATTGTGTCTTTTTAAAATTAAGAAAGGGAAGCGATAACAATAACGTAAAAAGAACTTCGGGTTGTTCCCTTTGTCCCTGTACTTTTTGATCAAAACGTACAGATCTCTTCCGTAATTGGAAATTTAACGTAGCGGAATTGTAAAACTAATTCCAAATGATACTTGGAACAAACCAATTCTCCAGAGAGGTGTCTCATTTGTAACGGCTATCAGTTCTGCGACGTGCCTATAGGAGTCTTATTATAATTGATTTTCAATGTTCGGTGTGACGTTTTGTTGTTGAGTGAAGGGAATGTAAATTTTGTTATACGTAACAAATGTAAGAGATATTGAAAAAGGACTTTGTAGCTTTTTTTCGAGAATTCGAGAATTTCCATCCATTCGTAAATTTTGTTAAATAATACAATTGTGTAAAATGAAAAATGCACATAATATGCGTATATTGATATGTAAGAATTTGACTTTTGGCAAGTGTGCATAGTAGGTAATAAACAAAAATTTGGCATTTCAAAAATTGTTTTGAAATATTAAAAGTTCTTAAAACGGCTGTCAAAAGGTTTTAATATTTGCCCTCACCAAGAACTAATTTATTGCAGTTTATTCGTATGTTGAGTGCAGATGAAATTCCATTTCATTTAATAAATGCATTAATATTTTTGGAATTCCAATCAATGGAAGAATAATTGGATTTAGACAAATTAGGTTACAAAAAATTATAGCTTATTCATCAAGATCCAGTCATTGTCCAGCCACTGCTCCACGAAATAGTCGTTGAATTGGACCACTTTAGGATTGTTGGGTGAAATCTCCATTATTTCTAGCTAAGCGTTGGATATCTGATTTGCTGGTAAGTGTGCTAATGCAGCATATCTAAGGAGATGTTCACGAATTTCTTTGCTCTCCTTGAATTCTCTGACCAATTGCAATTTCTGAATCTTCTTTCATATTGCCTGATTATAATGGAAATTGCATCCCTAGATTTCAGCTTATGGAAACACAGAATTTACTGTGTTAATTGCTCCTCGTTCGTAGTCGATGTGGACTTTAATAGGGCTGAAGATGTCTACTTTACTTAAAATGACGTTGAAAAACCTCTTGTATTTACCTCTTCTCTGCGATTCGGGAGTAGGGCGTAGATCACAGGAATGACTCGAGTTGCCTCTGGAATATTTCCCAAGTCGACGTGAATTGTGTAGAGCTGGTCAAATAAAGGACAGCAATTCTTGAATGTGCCATCCATGAAAATTTCAGTGGCTTCTCTCAAAATTCTTGCTCCATTAGCCGCACAAATGAATATTCTGTCTTCTACTTCGTCGTCAGAAAATAAATATTTTTTCATTCCGTCCATCAGAGTGGTTTCTGCTCGTCCTTTGGGAAGAACATATATTTCCAGAGCTCGGTGCCTCTCTCTATAGAATCTGCCCTGCACTGAAGACAATTCAGGAACATTGACGACGAAGTCAAGTCCAGCATCCTTGACTGAGGTGATTTCTTCCTTGTAGATTTGGGGAATTGGAAGCAGCTCCTCCCATGCGCGTTTCTTCACATTCTGTAGACACACTTCAACCTGGTTTCTGGCGATAGTTGGAACTCAGGTGTGACTCGACTTTGCCTCTAGAAGCTTGTAGTTTGTAGCACAAGATGTTGGTATTCTTGAATACTCGCTTCTTAGTGTAACGATACCCCAAATGCAAAATGGCTGGATTTCCTCTTTTCGTTTCCACAACTTGAATAACATCCATATCAAAATACTAAATAGGTTACTGCAATATCACTGGTCACTAGCTGAATATATTGGAACTGATGTCAAAAGTGACAAAATGCGTATTTATTAGAACAGCAGGATCCACGCCACGTCCCTCTTACTCTTTGATAATACTTATGCCCAATCAATATAAAATTCAAAGAAAACTAAGACTCATTGTTACTTATCTAATTTCTGTTCGATGGATTTCCAGGTAAAATACCCCTTTCAGGTATGTAGGTTCCCTTAAACCGAGATGGGTGGGTCAGTGTACGAACGTCGGGCTTGAAATGCACCAGCGGGATTATAGACACCCCGTGGCATTAGGGATCATACCTGCCGGCCGTTCTCAGGTAGTGGTCAGGTAGTCCGCACTACCAAACGGTATAAAATTGATTTTAATTCAATACTATGTTCCAGCTAATTTTGATTAACGCGAATATATTTATATTAAGATCGTTGTTTCTTCCTCTACGAATCGATTGTTTGATTGTTTAATTGTTTAAAGACATAATTAAAACCATAAAACAATTTGATTTGTTTGAAATATTTTGAATTTGGTATCGATATGTAGAGGAAGAAACAACGATCTTAATAAAAATATATTCGCGTTAATCAAAATTAGTTGGAACATAATATTGAATTAAAATCAATTTTATATCTTTTGGTAGTGCGGACTACCTGACCACTACCTGAGAACGGCCGGCAGGTACGATCCCTAACGCCACGGGGTGTCTATAATCCCGCTGGTGCATTTCGAGCACCACCACAACCACCGTGTACGAAATAGGCATCTACGATTTATCTAATTTATTCAGTGTACGAATTAGACCATTTTTAGGTAGAAACTCTCCGATGTACGAAACGGTAGTGTACGAAATAGGAAAACACTCACCTCTAATTTGTATTGAATTGGGTAACCCCAGGTCACTAATTGAAAACGTCCAAATTTATAATACAATTGTTACTGCTCATGCTTTTATCATATGAAAGTTATAGCAGCAGCATTTCCTTGCTACCCTTAATTTAGCAACACTCTGTTATTAAAGAGATATTTCAAATATTTGTTGTCATAATATATATTAACTTGCCACCCATTGTTATTTGTCATAAGTCCGGTCAAAAAATGATACATTCCAACTTACCACCCCCGACGAAATCACCTCGGCGAAATATGGCGAAGGCCTCCTCGTGGCGAATATCATAAATAATCCCTTTCTGGGTTAATACCTCGACTGCGCTTGGGCGTAACCACTTTTAAGTCCAATAATTTCCAACCACCCGACTCATTTGCGGCGCATTTGCGTCTAAATGAAGGATTACAGGACTCTAACCGGGAAAATGTCTTCATGTCGAGAGATAAAAGGGAGACAATCAAGCCGGGAGTGAGGGCTTCGAGCGTTTTGCGTATTTTATCGGGGCGGATTTTTTACGGCGCCGCTTTATAACGTTGCCCTCGCATAAAACGGGTGAAGACCGACCGCGGCGAGGTGGGACCGATTCGAATTACGCTCGCGAGAAATATGTCGACTCCGATCGCCTTTAAAGCGATCTCACTCGACGACACATGAGAATATGTATTGCAATTTCACATAGCATTCTTGACCGCCATCAGACCCTTCGTCGGATGCTTCACATACTTGTACCGGGCGAATTACGATGCTGCCTCATAACACTTTTAATGGATTCATCAAAAATTGTGTACAACGTCATCTACATACACTCTACGTGTAACAATTTCACGATATAGTAACGAAAGATTACATTCGATGTGGGACTTTCACTGCTTTTCTTGTGAAGTTATGCTTAATTACCCTAATTGGCCCGATACGCTAGCTACTATAGCTTGTATAGCTTTTCACGTTAGATTACTTATAGTATAATTTATTGCTCGCAATTTCTTAAAATTAGATATCCGCCTTTTATTCATGTTCCCAGTTAAGTTCTACTATTTCGGTATTCCGAAAAATTAGATAATACATTTCGTGAAGTTTCAGCTCATTAGAGACTAAAACACTTGAAAACAGTTATTATTATTAACTCACCAATTGAACAGAACAACGAAAAAACACCATGACAACTTAAAATTGGACCTGAGACCAAATTTACAAATTTGGAACGACGCTTTTATTACCGAACGCGTTTATTACATTCCTTGTTCGGAATGTAATAAAGTTTACATTGGACAAACTTCGCGGTTCCTAAAAGGTAGGCTTACATCACATAAAAGTGATTGCAGGAGAAACATGAAATCTTGTGCACTTGCAGAACATGTTTTAAACAGTACACACGGCATGGATTACGGTGAAACAAAGGTACTAAGAAGGGAGAAAGGCTTTTTTAAGAGAACTTTCTTAGAAATGGTTCATATTCATAACAATCCCAACTGCCTAAATAAACACACAGATATCCAAAACTTGAGTATCATCTATAATTACATTTTAAAACTATCTGACAACCATTTGGTAGACGGAGTAAGGTGGAATAGCTCAGTGAGTACCGTGGCAGGGTGATCACTGAGTAATTCTAAATTACTGAAAAGTTGTGTTGTAGATATCTTTTCACACCACTGTGGCGGGTGATGTGCGTCTAAATGGTTGCATATAATAACATGGTTAGTGGGTTGCAAAAATTTTAAATGAAATTTAGTTCACATAAAACAGTATACTTAATGTCAAATACTCGTTTTAAGTTCTGTGATTTATGAAGGCACTTGTTGATCAGCCATTTCCCATTTCCTTCTCTCTTTCTTTCTGTAACCTTCAAAGCGTTCAGACCTCGTGGCGCCGGTCGTGCTCCACACATCTAGTTCCTTGATATGTAAAAGCTTTTCACACAGTTTCAAGCGAGTAAGTCATTAGTAACTCAAGTTATTACATGTTACTCATAATAGGATATGTAATTTACAGATGCCCTGATGATGGAATAAAGAATTCCGAAAGCTTGGCAATTTAGCAAAGAAGCGTATATCATTTCAGCCCTTTGTTTGACTGGCTAATTAGATTTTTCACGCTGCCATTGAAAATATCCTCATAATTCCTCAAAAAACGAAATTTTTGATTTAGTTTGAACGTACCTGGGACGTATGTCACTCTGACATAGACACGACACACGTCAGACTTACATATTGTCACACGCCTGAGGACCTAGGGCCCCAAGGGAGTGCTCTGGTTGGGGGGTAGCTCGGTAGAACTTAAAAAGGAGGCATGGTAACACAGACAATATTTATTTGAGCATCAAATATAGGGGAGAAAACATCATAAAACAAAATTAAGGCAAATGAGCAAATGGCAAGAAGTGAGAAAAATGTCAAAGGGAGGTGGTTGCTTACTGTTGGATGACGAAGGGCAGCAGGCGCGAGGCTCCTCCAATTAGCGGCATGCCGAGAGGACGGGCTCTCAGACGGGCAGCGTGACGTGATACTTGGTGACTAACTGACTCCCTGGTCGTTATGATCGAGCTGTATAAATACAAGCCGGATGTTTACGAACGTGATGTCGTACCTGTCCGAGAGTCGTATCGTCCTTCGGTTTAAGGTCGCCTCGGTGGTGAATAAGCTTAGACGGCGACCTATTTTCGCTAATTGGGGCCGCATCGCGACAATATACATATGCGTAACTAGGGATAAATCAACTTGATTTATTTTTTAGATTTTCCTAGGAATGTAAATGACAGTATTTACATTCCGTCGTCAAGGAAAAATAATACACGAATGTTATTTGCCATTTTCATACAACGTATCTATGCATATAAGAGCGAATTACGATAGCGGCAGCGTGAAAAATGCATTTTCTTCAAATTTATCGGATTCCGAATTGATTTGAAGATAATTTACTTTAGCTTACATTCATCACCGAAATGACGAATTCAGTACGTCTTTTTCTCTATCGCCGCTGGTTTCAACATTTCCATAATTACGTCCCCCAACTTTTTCCGATGTAACGAAAACCTCCGTCCTCCTACTTAGGCAAACGGCTTATACAGTGACACTCGCAGTATATGTAATCCGTTTAACTTGATCTCCCGACCGCTGTCGATGTTATCCCGCAACCCTCCCCAGTTAAATACCCTCGAAACGGAACGAAAGCGGGACGTGCAGACACTAACCGTTTGCATCCCTAATATTGTACTCTGAAATAAATTCATGACTTCCGCTGTAACCGGTGGTGTTATTTCCGAGAGTTTTCGGATTTACAGTGCAGAAGAATAGCGTCCGCCTCTTCGACGCTTCTTGGCTCTCGTGAAATGTGTCGGTTGAAATCGGGGAAATCCCGAGGAGATGACGGTTCGATAGAAAGTTTCTTAATGTTGCTTGGGATGTCGTACTTTACTTTTTTTTAAGGAAGACTGAGGTTTATTACGGTGCTTAAAATTTAAACACTCCGGTAGGAAATCCCACGTTTTAAGTCACTATAGAGTTGAGATACTTAAATGGGAACTAGAAAATAAAATGAAGTTTGGAGTTGTTCAAACGTCTCTGTGGGGATGTGAAGTAACTTATTTGTTATCTTTGAAAGAAATGCCATTTTATACCATATCTGTAAAGGAATTTGTTGTAATCCTTATCTTTACTGTTTTACTATTATTTTAATTATTAATTTTTAATTTTGAATTACTTTTTTACTTTCTCATGTGGGGTACCCATATAATAAGAGAAAGTATTGTAATCGTGATGATTTTCGATATTGAGACATTGACATTTCTGGACATTTTGAGGTCCCCTGAGTTCGGAAAACATGTTTCTGAAAAATGTCTATGTGTATGTGTTATTCTTCTTCTCGATTTTTTGTAAATGTACCCCATGTATCAACCCCCAACGACATCTAGGTTGGTAAATCGTATCGGATACATTTGCTTAGTAATAAACAATCTCCCCGAGAATGTATTCTGGCTATCTTCACATCTGTACTATTTCGGACATTTCTGTAACAAAGAATCGAGCATTTGAATCATCGTCGCTTATCAGCACAATTACGTTAAGAGATTTATCTCTCCTTCCGAACCTTAATTACCGGCAGCCAGTTTAACGTATCGTTCGACCGAGAACGGACGTATCGGTCTCCCCGCTCATGCGAGTGTGTGAGTTTGTGAGCTTTGTGAGTTATGGCGCTTGTTTTGTGAGTTAGCATAGTGACGTCTCGTTCCTGGGCTCCCGAACGCCTTGAGATTATATTTCTGCCGAGTGAATTGCGCACTTGAACGTTTTCTGAATGACATAACTTCTACCATGAGGAATTCGGGGGCGAAAAGGGCGAACTAAGAGGATAGAACGCCCTGGAAAATCGCTAGTAGGTGGCAAGTACTAGAGGATAAATATATTTTCAAGTTTTTAATGGAAATTGACGTTGAATTTATGTTTTAATAGTTTCTATACGCCTAATACCTAAAGATAAACAACCTAAATCTAAACCCTAAAATCCAAAAAATCTAAAATAATTTTTAATACATTTCTAAAATTAGTTAGTGAAGGGAACGTTATGTGGGTAACATATTTAAACAATAAAGGGACTCGTTTATTGTTTTTAACTGACAGATAATAAAAAGTTATTTCTTCTTTTATTATAAATGGGCATAAGACACATAAAAATTTTTAATAAGTCTATTTTTAATTTCTCATATGGGAACCCATATAGTTTTGAAGTCCCCTGAGTTCGAAATACACATTTTTGGATAATGTCTGTTTGTCTATGTGTGTATATAGCCAACGTTTTCTCAGAAACTATAAAAAATGGAAAGTTGAAATTTTTTATTTAGGCTGGGTACTCGATACTCGATCTCGATACCAAATAAATTTCATCAAAATCAGTTAAGGACAAAGGGCATTTTACTCGTAATTTTTAGGTTTTTTTTAGGTTGTTTTGGATTATCTAAAACACTGGTCCAACGTTTGTTTAAACTTTGTATGTTTACTGTACTGTTCAATACTTATCGATTGCCGTTATCGTTATCATGAGTAATCTTCTGCGAAGGGCCATCTACTTTGTGAATTTGTAGTTTTTCTCAATTTTCATCCAAAACGACTTTACCAATTCTTAATAAATTTTAGAATTTAACTGACCTTACCAATGGCTACAACTTTTATTGGAAATATTGTTTTCTAAAATTTCCATAAAGGGCACTTTTGAACATTGAACACAATTGAACATTTGATGTTCAACAGGTCTGATTGTTTTCCCTAAATTTTATATTTGAATTGAAATATTAAATGTATACAATTTGTATTCGGAATAGTTTCTCTTAAAACTGTCCTGAAGGGCACTTTATTCTTAAGAATTTTTATTTTGTTTTAAAATTTTCTTTAATTCGGTTTTGGTGATTTATATCAAATCTCATAACTTAAGTTAGCTGTTTAATGCCTATACATTTTATTTGAAATATTTTTATCTAACATTGCCCTAAAGGGCACTTCCTTAGGTGCATCGGTTTATAGAATGATTGTTCTGTCTGACTGATACATCTCGATTAAATAGTTATTTTTATATATTTCAATTCGATGATTGGATTGTTATCTCGAAATATGGACATTGAAATTTATTGTTGATAAAGCTAAAAGTTGTTCGATAAAGCTAGGTGTAGTCAAAAATATTTTTCAGAAACCTTTGTCACCTAAACAACCAAAAGAAATCTTTACTAATAAGAGAAATTGTTAATATTTGCGACGTATTATTCAAACTAAAGGAAGGAGGTAGGACTACTAAACAACGAGCTCGTCGGTCAGAGCCCCCAAAGCTGGACGGACGCAAACGTCTCAAAAGGGGGGTTCCTGCTCGGCCGGCCGCGTGCCGAAGGCTAAGGGGAGTTAAGTTAAATGCTAGGGCGCCACTGGCTACGACCTAGCCAGAAGGTTCCAGATGTTGTTTGGATGCTCTACCAGAACGACTCGTGAACGACTCAACTAAACAACGTTAAAGTTTATGCACACAATTTAATTAAAGTTCAAATGGCAGGTTTGAGTTGATTAACAGTTTTTAAAACAAAGTCTTTTAAAACAATTTAAAACAAACAAGCTTACAAGAGCGGTAACAGAATAATAAAAAAAATAAATGAAATGACAAATACTCAAGAAACGGGGCGGATCCGCACTAGATATCCGGGCACTTGATCAAGGGTTACACAAATTCCCCTTACTACAATTAAACCCTCCCGTAAGCGCACTTAACTAAGGATATTCGCCGGACGTTTGGTAACGACAGGACGTTCCTCGCGTATACTATGTTATTTAGTAAACCAAAATTAAGGGAACGCTCCTCGTATATATGTTATTTAGTAAACCTATAATAAGGGAACGTTCCTCGTTCCAGATATGTTGAACTAGTTCTAAGCTTATCTGAAAATCTCCTGCTTCCTTAGCGAGGGGAGGACACAGTGGACAGGTTCGGTGGCGGCAGAGTCGTCGAACACCGGGACTGCGCCTAAGGGCTCGATAACGACGGACAATCCGTGCAACTCCACTCCAGGCTCCAACGAAACGGGACACGGGATCCCCGAAAAGACTCCAACGCGTGTAACAGCTCAACAGGTTCTCTCAGACAGCTGAGCTCTATAACTCTGGTCTCAGGTGGAACGCTGCAAAATGGCGGCAGAATCACACGCGGACAAATCCCTCAAATGCGACGTCTCTCCTCCTACGCAACTCCAAAACTCCACCACACGAGGACGAGACTGCTACTCCAACTTCTCACCTCGTACAATCCCTCAAGAGGTTCGGTCAGACGACAATTACGAAGATGAAAAGAGCCGCGTGATTCTCCGCTTAACACAAGCCACACGCTAGCCGAAAAAGAAAAGAACCTTTTCCCGAGCGGAAACGGGCCGACCGCGGACCCACGTCACACGCTGCAAGGCCGCCACACCAACAGGTCGCCAACTTTCAACACGAAAACCTCCAACAACAAGGAACGCAAAAGTCAATGAGGCGCGTTCGATTCTCGCGCAAGCAAACAAACCGAAACTCAGTTCTTCATTACGATGCATTTCGGAGCTCCCGTTGTAACGGAATTTTAGACCGTTACATATTCGATACTAATTTTATGTTATAAAACGGTGATAGTGTTGCCATGAGTATTTTGTTCGGTCATATGAGAAAGTGTTACGATGTTACGCATCGCCATTATTCAATTGCAATTTATTACAATTACTCGTTACTTTTGACACTCATTATTTGTAGGTTTCATAATTGTAGTTGATATTAGAAATAATTTTATCTTAATGCATAGCACAATGCTACTTATTAAATACTTCTAAAAAAGTTGGATGAATTTTACTAATCTCAATTAACGATATGCATTGCTGTTTGTACAATTAATTTAGTTACACTAAGCGCTAATTTACTTCTACAGTTTGAAATTAAGTGTCTTTTCTCTACTGCCAGGTTACGTTTCAAACATTTCCTATAAAATAGAGAAAACTATGATATCAATACATCGAGTGAAACATCTACCAAACTCTCTACAGAGCACTAATAATTAATCGAATTATCGTTACCAAAACTTTCATAATTTAATGATCCTTTTTGTTGTAGGTAGGTTGTGTGAGGTAATCTTATTTTTTATCTTATTAAATTTTGTTTTCACCTGTTCCCAGTTGTTTACACGAAATAATTTTTCGTGAGCACGAATAAGACCCTTTTCCAGTTTTTGGGTATTCATTTACACAACGTGTTTGTGTGTATTCTATTGTTACTGACGGGATTTTCTATTTTCTCAATTTTCATTTCGTTTCTTCGTTTTGTTATCCCGCTTTATTCACGTGTGTTTACCTTCCGTTTCGTTAAGTACTTAATTATGAATCATTTTTATGCTACAATGAAGTTTTTTCAATGAAATTATACTTCAAAAATAACGGTGGATATTTGATTACAGCTTTGAGCTCTTTACTGGGAATATGCGTAACGCAAGGAATTTCTTTGTCATTTATGAGTTTCCTAATGGTAAAACGTTCCAAATAGCCACGAGGCACACATTGTGTAACGTCAAAAAAGAAAGTCTATAGATGTATTCCGTCATAAAGCAAAAATTGAAGACAAAGTATATTTTTGTCAAAAAACATTTTTGTAATAATTAACCACATCGTTCTTCTTCATTCGCCACCGAAAAATAAAAAAAAATTTCTCTTTTGTATCAACCTTTCCCGTTACGCTATTATTCTTTGGTGTACAAAATAAGGAGCGTTAAAGCTCGCCTTTCAGTTTCGAAACTAAAACTACGCTTTCCGCTTACAGATGCAAATTGGTAATCTGTATGCAAATGCTGAAATCGAATAACGCAAATTAAAGGAGATTTGCGTATTGTATGGATAGAAAGACTTTCATCGATATAATGCGGACTATTTGCGTTATGGCGCATCTGTTATTTCGTAATTAAATGAAACGTACAAAATTGAAATTGCTCGTGAAGATTACATTTGAAAGGTCTTGTGGTGCGAAACGTGCAAAGCGATGTTTTCGTTACTTTGAAAATGATATTAAATTGTTTGAAGTTACAGTGTGGTTTAATGGAGAAGAAACTATTGTTGAGGTATTTATGTGCGGTTTTTCCAAAGACTTATCGTTATGTTAAATTAGCATCTTCCTGGTTTAAGAATTAAGACGTTATTTTTTCGACGACGTTCAGTTTATTTGGTCTTGTTTACTCCAAAACTCCGCCGAGGCTGAAATTTTTTCCAATTGAACTATTTTCAAAATTGTTAGGTTCTATTGTTAGAGAATTAAAAAAATTGTTAAAAAAGTTAAAATGTTGGATTACGTTAAAACAAAAAAACTTGATTTATTACTTATGTAACTGATAAATGGGTATATTGCATGGAAATATCTACGTATCATTCAGCATTGGTATAGTTTACTCATGGCTATATATTTCTTGTAAATGCACTTATTTGCAAATTTGTTAATATGCGTTAAACCACATCATTCTCCTGTTCACAATGTAACAACTATTTGGGAGATTTGGATTCCTGCCAAAAGATATACAATTTAGTTCGGTTGGTTAGCACTATCGGCTTTCTCTATCAGAAGTGTACATTCATTTTATGAGTATGGTAGAAACTTCGTATTTTCTAAATTATCTTGGGAAACTAAAATTGGGGAATTAGGAGAGCACAGGAGTTTTTTTTAAAAAAAAGACTTCTTAAGAAAATGCCAAGAGCCCTATTTCTGTAATAAATAAAGTTTAAAATATATCAGTTAGAAATTATAGCTAGGCACTGATGTAAGGTTTTGGATAATACGTCTACAGGATTGGTTGAGGTTTTGAACAAGCATGGAAAAATTGAAAATATTAATTAAATATATTCATTGGAAAATGAATTTCCGGTACAAGATAAGTCAGTTTCATGAGAAGAAATCTGCGACACCCTTTCGAAATTTCCCCGCCGAATGACCGGATATATGAGCTTACCTCTTACTTTTTGAACTGAATGTTAAACTTAATTTTAATCAAAACTATTCAAATTAGTATTTAAAGATCAATATTTACAACACCGGGCACTAAAGTCGTTTGCTATGCAATAGCATCGCCAGTTTCAACAAAAATTCCTGTGACGTCATCTGTGACAAATCATTACCACGTACCAGGAAACTACACAGGCACTGCAATTACAAATTGCAACTTGCATTTTAAAACTGACCATATTATTCACGTGTAATTTCGTAATCTCGCAAAACAAGACTGTCGTTTATTTACTATCAAATTATCTCTAAAGGTGAACCAGCGTCCGATATAACGAAAAGTACGAATCTGTACCTTAACACAGTGTAGTGAAAAAACCGACTCACCCACCTTTACACCACACCTAAATTTCATTTACCTTGTTCCAGGTAGAACGTAATGCAAAGTGCGGCACAATAGACGACCGAACATGACGTCCCCGTCTATCGTCTTCCTGCTCGTCTTGACGATCGGGCGTCGCGACGTCGCCGACGGCGTCCCCTCGATCCGGCCGCCCGGGGGAGGAAAGCCAGATTGCGGGAATTGCACGGAGGGCGTCCCGTGGGAAGCGGCCGTCGAGCCGAATGCGACCCTGTGCAATAACGCGGGAAACGAGACCGAGGCTTTCCTCGGCTCCGACTGCACCGAAGGTAAGGGTATGCACTATTTATGGAAATCTTCTTTGGGACACTTCTTCCCGTAAAATAAATTTAAGGGATGTAGTCCAGTCTATCTATGCCAAATTCATAGATTTCACGGGATACAGGTATTTTAAGGTTCTAAAAGGTGTTTGGGAGGTATTAGATGACGAATCGGTGAAGACGTACAGTTAATTCTGGTTAGTCTATTTTTAAACAATGGTCGAAAGTGAAAAAAATAACTGTTGTAGTTCATACAACGTTTCCTTTTTATTTTTAAGAAAAATACTTTATATAAAAGTTGTAGCCCATTAAAAAGCCTTCAATTTCGCGTTTTATAAATTCAAATCGGTTAACAAATGCCTGAGATAATGGCAAAAAACTTTTATTTTTGCACTAATTTATAAATGACAATAAATTTGTTATTAACATAATAACATTTAATATAACTTCTTGAAAATGAGGCATTTGATGTGTTTTTAATGTGTACTTAATTTCTGCAAGGTTGATCGAATAGTTTGTAAGTTATTCTAAATGTTTATCCCAGAAGGCAATTGTTTAAACAATTAACCATGCCTAAATAACGAATCCATGTAAATTTGGAAAGTTGCACTTCTGCTTTCTTCCCGGTTACTGGAATATTTTTTAAGTAAGATTTTTCCTGGCTTTAACCG
The DNA here is from genome assembly GCA_946251905.1 of Cryptocephalus moraei. Classification (NCBI taxonomy): domain Eukaryota; kingdom Metazoa; phylum Arthropoda; class Insecta; order Coleoptera; family Chrysomelidae; genus Cryptocephalus; species Cryptocephalus moraei. The sequence goes on along the minus strand of OX276465.1, from coordinate 13,088,180 downwards.
TAAGATATACCAAAAAGTTTTATTAATTTTGTTAAATTTGTTTTTAAAAGTGTCGTTTAAGAATGGGGTTACTTTTTAGCTAATAAACATTTAGAATAACTAGATTATTACTCATGGTACAAGCTTGTAAGTCGTGCATTAGATAGCTGGAGTCAAAACACAGTCTCAGAAAAAAAGAACTCTCTACGACCAATTAGGAAGCGAGATACTTTTTTTTCTTAAAAATCATATTTCCATTGTTTATAAATATTGTAACGTTTATTTCTAATATATTTACACTGTCCTAATTATACAATCTACACTACTTAATGTATCTTAACTATTTCCTGACTTATTAATTTATATCACTCTTAATGTTAGTGTATTTCACTGGTCCGTTTTCGCCTTGTTCATTCACTCTCCGCTTCACGTCTAATCTCCTCTCCGACCGCAAGCCCGCTTATATACATATCTCCATTGTATTCGCGATGGTTCCAGGTCATTCTTTTCTAATAATGTTTGTTCTAGCGAGGTCGGGAAGGTAATAAATCATTCTTCCTTTACTAAGATGTTGCCGGCACGCTCGGGACGGGCCTTATTGCTCGCCGCTGCGCTTATTAAACGTAGCGGCTTTCCATTGAGGTAAGCCGTCGTCCGGTAATAGTAAACACGTTTAGCGCTGCTGTTTACATTTCGCGTTACAATATTAAGATCTGAAATTTTAACAAATCATAAATGAGTATCTTAATTTTATGATTCCATTGATAGATTTAGTATTCACGAAACGTGTAAAAAGCCCTTTAAACTGCCTCTTACCTTAATTTTTTTAATCTGGGGTAACTTGATGAAATATTAATAACTGCAGTATTTTCACCATTTAAAAAAAATCGGAAAATCCCGAAAAAATGACGTCATTTATTGTTTTTACCAAAGAAGTTATTAAAACGTACAATTATTTTTTAATATTACTTAAATTGTATAAAATATTGTTTATTAATATTAATAATAATATGTCTGAGGCTTCCCATGAAAACGACTTAAGTTCACTTTTTTTAAGTTTTGAGTTAATCTTGTAGACTTATTAGAAACAAAAAAAGAGAGAAAAACGTTGATTTTATGTACTTTTGAATTTTACGTTTCCCATAAGAACCAATGTTAAAACAAAAACTCTTTTCTCAAAAATAAAAAATAAAAAAGAATTTAGCAGAACCACTTTATTTCTAAATTTTTATAATAAAAATGATAAAATTCTACTTCAAGAGCACTCTAGAAAGGCTTTATGGTACTTTTACGGGAAAGGAGATTTTCCAATTCGTTAATTCTGCCTAAAAAAAAATATGGCAGCTACTTACAGTCACGGCTAGCTACGGTGCACGAGTCTCAGAAATTTCTCAAGAAGGTTTAATATAACTTTGGCAGTTTTGTGAGAAAGGAGATTTTCCCATTCATTAATTTTCTCTTAATAAATGTCGCAACTACTTACTGATACGGCTAACTACGATGCACGAGGCTTAAGAAATTTATTTTGGTAAAGGGGCATTAGACATTTGAAAGATATCTTAACTAATGGTGGCTCGATCAAGCCTGAAAAAATAAGCTACGCTAAACCAATGGGTAGTCCCACCTTAATATGCTGAATGTTGCTTCAATGGATATCACAAATATTGAAAAAAAATTAAGCATGGTTTTATATGTTCTCACCATTGTTTTCTAATGAAACTGACGACTTCTCTGACACAATTTAAAAAAAATCAAATTGTTATGCCTTTGTGATATTCATAGTATTGGTTTGATTATTTATGCAAACATCACGAACCAACTTCGAAATAATTTAGAGGTGGGCAAACAAATGATTCTTCTTCTTCAAGTGCCGTCTCCGCGACGGAGGTTGGCAATCATCATGGCTATTCGGATTTTGGAGGCAGCTGCTCTAAAAAGTTCACTTGATGTACATCCGTACCATACTCTCAGGTTACGTAGCCATGATATTCTCCTTCTTCCTATACTTCTCTTTCCTAGAATTTTTCCCTGCATAATCAACTGAAGCATGGCGTATCTTGTCCCGCGTGTAATATGTCCGAGGTACTGTAGTTTTCTGATCTTAATTGTTTCTATGATTTCCATTTCTTTGTTTATCCTTTTCATGACTTCGGTATTTGTGACGCGCGATGTCCATGATATCTTCAACATTCTTCTGTATACCCACAATTTAAATGATTCCAGCCTTTGCTATAGTTGCCGCATTCAGGGTCCAAGTCTCCATTCCATAAAGCAATGTCGAGAAAACATAGCATCTTACCAATCTGACTCTCAGTCTCAGGTCTAGCTTTAGGTCTTTTGTACAGAGTACTCTTCTTAGTTTGTTGAAATTCGCCCGTGCCTTTTTTATTCTTGTCTTAATCTCCTTGGAGTAATCATTTGTGGAGTTAATCATTATGCCTAGGTATGTATATTGCTCTACTTGTTCTACACTGGTGCCGTTAATTGTCAAGTTCTCGTTGTTTCTCTGGGTTTTCGATATTCTAATAAATTTTGCCTTTTTGATGTTCATTGTTAGCCCGTATTCTCGACCACATTCGACTATCCTATTCATCAGTCTCTGAAGATCTTCGATGTTTTCTGCCATTATAATGGTGTCATCCGCATACCTAATGTTGTTAATCGGTATTCCGTTGACCTTTATTCCGGCTGTGCTTTTTTCATTATTTCTTCAGAGTATGCGTTAAAGAGGAGTGGTGATAATACACAGCCCTGCCGCACCCCTCGTCTAATTTCGACCTCTTCTGACAGATGTCCGTTAATGCGTACTTTTGCTCGTTGTGATTCTTCATGTTTCCATGATTCTCTATGTTGGTTATTTCCGCAAATAACGTAAAATTACTAATATTTCAGGGAAGTGACCATATAGCTAAAACCTCCCTACAATTAACTGTAGGTTGAAATGTTAAAGAGAGATCGACAATACTTTTTGAGATAGTTGTTTTTAAATTTGGTGACTTCAAAATGGATACCTACATTCCGTGATATATCTAACAATGGAAAAAAATGTGCTCGATCAATTTGTGAGTTTACGTTAAAATGAATTACATTTAGAATGTACCGTTAGAATGACATTTTTCAACTAGTTTCTATTTCATTACACCTCAAAAAAGGGTGTAATGGATGATTGTGTACATTTTACATCCGACTGATAGTATAACATTATACCTTAAACAAAATTTCGAGCGTTTGTCACCCCTCCTCATTCGAAGAATGAATTGCAGAGCAATTTTTTAAACAGTTTCCATTATTTTCCGTTGTTATGGTACAGGCGAACATTTAATCGCGCATCGCTTGCAAACGGTTTCCCAAAAAAGCGATCTGGTTTCCGGGAAATATCTAATTCAGGCTCAAAAACGATGGCGAGGTACGATCGTTGGGATGAACAACTTCCGTTGATATAGCGACCGTAATTGAGGTGCACAGGTATTTTGGTTTTAATGTGGGAAATTAATTTGCGTATTCATTTGAAACAATACTGTGCAACAGAAATATGACATATTGGGCACATGTTATTCGGAAAACATGGAGCGGTAAAAATATTTTGTTTTTCGTTATACCATAATAATTTATTTAGTAAATAGGAATTTTCACGACATACATAAACTGAACTAATCGTTGATAAAATTTTAATAACCTCGGATAAAAGAGGATGCGTGACTGAAAAAAAAATTGTTTATTCAATTTTGCCATATAAACTGACGTTTATTGACGTCAAATCGAACCTACAAAGTCATTGTTTATTTTGTTAATTTAGGCAGCGGATTAATAGTTATTTATTCAATTTTGCCGTATAAAGTGACGTTTTATACGTTTAAAATTGTTTTCGTCGTTGTCAAGGTGGCGGCACTGAAGTTGTCATCTTGTCAAATTTTCTCTTCAAAATTGGACCTACTCCGCTAAACGTCAGTTTATATATGGCAAAATTGAATAAAACGTTGTAATACACTCGCGGATACAATGAACGTTTAACTCGCGATACGCGTTTAAACATATCGCTCGTCAAACGTTCAATTTATCCGCTTGTATAATATATAACTATTAAAGATTAAATGATACCATGAAACGACCAAAAATTTGAATATATCACCTATTTAGGATAAAAAGTATTTGGACAAAATGTATTTTGTTTCGTAATGAATAGATAATAAATTTGTTTTGGTTTCTTAATGTTGCTTGGATAACTGTTTTGTTGTCTATCACAATTCGTTAACGGCGGCCTTATTTGCTTGAGAACGCCGGGTCTACTTATATTAACCTTCTGTCGGTAAATCGCATAATCGTCATTGTAAAACTCGGGGAACGTTAAGGTTTTAAAGTTCGTAAAGACTGGCACAGCGCCCATCGCTTCTTGATCAAACCACATGAAGGAGTATTGGTTATCGTGCATCCTAAACATATTTTTCTTCCACCGCCGGATATACCTAAAAGGCACACGAACGGTCGCCATCACTGACCCATAACGCTCTGGAACACGAAATGCTCCGGTCCTCTTTCTGCCCCTACCCCAATTTTAACCCCATCCCCCATGACCGCGCCGCTAATCTCATTCTCGTCACGGCTTTCGGTTCCTTTCTGACGAACGCCCTTTGCCGGCAACATAGTATCAGTTTTTATTAGGGCGGAACACAATTGAAACCGAAACCGGGCATAGTAATGGCGATAATGAACGAGAGCAATGGAATTTCGTTTGCGATAATTTCTATTACGCGAGTACGACGACGAAATGAGGATTTTAATATCGTTCGCGGCAGGTGGTTTTGCGATTGTCAGACGGAGTTTCGATGGATTCATAATTTACAGTTTTAATTTGGTGCGTTGGATGCGAAGCATGTGAGGCCCGGGACACGTAAATTGGAGCGAAGGCTGTAAATAAAACAGTAACTGGAATATGTCAGAGTTTAGCGTATGATTTTACTTTCACAATAATTAGAGTAAAATATAATGAGTATTGTTTAACGGTTTCGTGCTGATTTCATTTACCAATCGTACTTGCTAATTACTGCCTTTTCAAATGCAATTTGTAAATACCAAGGAAAAGCCCTTCTGTCTTTCACTTTGTCTAAAATTAATATTTCTGGGCAATGATCTCTTTGTTTTGCCATGTGTCTCGCCTTAGTTGTTTTAACATAATAACAAATTCATATTAAAAGATCCAAAAGTAGAAACAGACAAATGAATAAAGTGTCATCTACTCCCAGAAAAAAACAGACACGTTGCACTCTGAGAGTGTATCAGTAAATGAATGACTCGCCAACGTTTTACTTAAAGTATATCTTAGTATTATTATTTCAGTGTATAGATTCAATTTGTAATGTCATATAGTTGTAATACAGTTTAGTAATTTACAATTAAGAAAATATATCTAAAATTGAAATTAAGAAAAAAAAAACGACAAAGGACCTCGTGCTCAAAACATTTGCCATTACATTTTTATTCCAAAATATAATGCCAACTTAAATACAGTGCTAAACATAAGACCATAATAACACCAGGTAATTAATTACAATTACTTGAAAAAGTAGTTGAATTACTTTCATTGTAATTGACTAGTAATTCAATTACTCGTTTCGGTACAATTACAACTACATTTTCAATTACATTTTCAATTACTTCCCACAATTCCATTCTACAAAAGTGCTTTTAATATTTTTAGTAGGTAATATGTAAGTTGCTTATTGTGGGTTCTGACTACCTGGTTTCTTTAACGCAACTCTATCCCTGTCCCAACCAGTGATCAGCATTAACGATTATCTTTAACTATCCTATTAGGGTCGTGTTTCAAGAAAACGGCTAATTTCGGATGATTGTTGGGGATGGTTGTTTACAACATTTTACCACAGTATAGATATTAGAGATATCTCTATGCTGTAATTTTACCCTCTCAGAGGTCTTTTCTGATTGGGCCTGATTGGGATAAAATAACGTGCCATAACATAGCAAGTCCAAGCGACTTCTGTACCTAAGAAATACACACAAAAACTAGGACAATACTAGGCGAAGAAATTAGGAGACATTGGAAACAAAATATAGTAAAAGTAATACCGATTATGGTTTTGGTAACAGAGGGAATACCAGCGACAACATATAGACCCCAGGACAAATGTCCACATAAATTCAAAAAGGAGTTGTGATTAAACATGTAACATTGTCTGGAAAATTGTCTTTCTTGTCTTTCCATCACTAAAACCACCAAATCCACATTGAAATAGAGATCTCTTTTCTCGATCTGCAAATGTCCATATGGTTTAATGGAGATAAATTTACTTAAAACTAGTGTTCAGTTTAATTGTAACACTTCCTGCAAACGGCGGCGGTCAACTCATAAGAAATTTTAATCCCCAACCCTAAGATCGGTCAATTGGTAAGCGAACCGGCACGTAAATTTTTAAAGGGTAGTTTTGGATGAGTCAACTCGTAAGAGGAATGTAAGAAATAATTAAGGGGATGATGATGGTAACGAAGTAATTGGGATATTTGTTGAAACTAAGAATATGATATAGGGGGGTGGTTTGTTACGTTCCAACTAAACGGTGACGATGGGTCGCACCGAGATAGTTGTGGATTTTATTAAAAGTCAACGCGGCAAAAACTTGCTTGTTGTTAATGATCATATGCTCCTAGGGTCGGGTTCCGCAGGGTTTTCCTTGCCCTCTCGCAAGGAATACGATAATCCCCCTTTTGGGATTTTTCGGGTAGTTCTAACCCTTACGAATTAACCGATCTAAAGAACCAAATTCTTACGAGTTGACCCATCTCGCGAAGGTCAAATGCGGACCGGGGATTAATTCTTACGAGTTGACCCGTGACCCCTGCAAATGGTAAAAAAATTGAAGGATTGAAGCTTAATTACCCCAATTAAGAATAATGTCCTCTACCTCATTTTTATCAGCTTAATATGAATATCCTAAACTTTGGCCCTGGCTCGGTATTTCGTAAATGAGTATATCTACGGTTTAATTAATCTTTTGATTAGAGGCTTCCTGAGAGTTTCGATTGTGCAAAGGGATTTACCTAATTCTGTAGTTATCGGTTTCGATTTCAAGTCGTAACAAAGATCGACGTATTCCGTAACATCGACTACAGTTGGGCAGATACCTACGAAGCCAATTCAAACTTTCAACGTTAGCAAAACGGTAATGGAAAATGTAATATTGTCACTTGTTTCACATCACTTTGATAACGAGAAGAAGTTCTTTTTCTTTCTTAACCGAGTATTTTGATATTTCCTATTAAACCGGATTAATCCCATGAATCCCGACGTTTCGTTTAACAATTGCACTTTGCATCGCCAAGAAGCGAATCTCTTCCGTTAATTCGCCAAATACAAGATTGCGTGTTTCGTCTCAAATGATGGTGCCTCGCTTGGCGGAATGGCCGCTCTTCGAGCTTGATTACGCCTAACTGTGAACCACGTGAATAAGCACCGACGTATCGTGCTTGATCGAACTTAATTGTAATTCTGTGAAGCGTCATTAAAGCCACGTTTTATTAACCGCCTCTGATTCCGTGAGTAATGAGAGACGTATTGAACGTCATGCTCGTCGATGTTCTTCCAGTTAGAGTGAGAGCGCGCCACTGTTTCTAAAGAATTTCTATCCCAAAGTGTAAAATTGCTCTCATCAGTACGATAAAACAAAACATAAATTATATGAAATATGAGGCTGTGAGAGCAATAGTGACCAAACCTGAAAATGCGTGGAAATCCCGTCATATCGTAATACAGCAATCACATTTTATAGTGTGTCTAAATAACCCGTGGAGTAATAAAACGATTATTTCGCCGGTAACCGTGCTTAAAGAAATTAACGGAAATTAATAAATGAGGTATAATCGTATATGTAATGATAAGTTTGCTTAAAATGGTTAGAATTGTTGTAATAAAAGGTAGACACTACGACCCCGTATGTTATCAACTCAGAAACGCTTCCATTTTTACCTGATTTGTTGTTAACTTGTTATTAATATAACATATTATAATATCGGAACTCGGTATTTATTAATGATATTTTATGGTAATATTTTTTATATCTCCTATTTATAACGATGTGTTGGAGTTATGACGTCTATCTTGCAAATTTGTCGATTCAGATGTTGGTGATCAAATCTTGATTTTTCATTAATTCATTCATTCAGCTGTTTATATTATTGTATATGGAGAGATTTGCATGTACACTATTTTGTGAAATGTGGAAACTTGCATTACATCAAAATTTCAATTACTTTCACAACCAAATACTATCAACTTATTTGTAGCTACATTGATTAATACACAGTCATTGTTTCTACTAATGTTCCGTTACTAATGTTAATTTTGTCAGAGCAGGAAGTGACTGTGAAGAGGCATAATAAATATTTTTTACGCAATAAAGATCTTTACTTGTTATGTTTTCAAAGTATGCTTTCCAAACTATTCCAAGAAGAGACCACAACGCATTTTGTCATCTCGGCAATTCTAGGTAAGTTAAGGGAACTACAGCTGCATATGCTTGTGTTAACATCTCGGGTTGTTTCGATTCCATCAAGAATCAAAATTCCGATGCGAGTGTGGACATACACCATTTTCCCAGTTACCGACTATTGCGTATTTACTCATTTTCCCCGACCGTACGCCAGAGAATGATTATTCCCTGTATGTTTACAATAGTCAGACGTACAGTATTCGCACGTGTTTCGGGTGAGTTACTCAAAATACAAAGCGATTCCATAGGGACATTATTCCCAAAATTTAGAGGATGCCACCTTGTATGGGTTTTGCATTTATAATGAGATTTTATTACTCCATGGGTTATTTTGACAGACTATTATAGTACGTTCTAATAATTACACATTGTTATAGTGAGCTATATCATTTCGACGCCGTAAGGGCTGGCTGAGTTTAATTTAATTTAATTTTATGCAGGCTTATTGTGGTATCGAAATTAAGGTAATAAAGATTCTATTGCCGTCACTAGCAGTGATATTGTAAAGCAAATTCGGAACGAATGCGGCGAGTGGTAGATGCTTCCCGGAATCGAAGAGTCTGTGAATTAATATGTCGACAAAATTACGAGTAATGGAGAGAGTTTGACAAGTGTGTTACAGGAGTCCAGAAAATTATATAAACCACCAGTTTGGTATAAAAAAAATGGAAGTCACATCCAAAAAAATTTAGTGTCAAAGCTTACGAAATCTTCCATTTCTTCCATTTTTGTCTGATAGTTTTTTTTCTTTCGTTTGTTACTTAAGGTCACATAGGAGATGTGCTGAAATAAAAGCTAATCTGCACCCTGTGAATTGAAAAAGCGTTTAATGAAACAGGAACGTCCCATTGCATTATCCCAAAAATTACAGGATTGACATACTATATTGTAACACCCTGTATAACACCATCTATTTGACGTGGTACACCTCTTATAAATCGATGTGCCGGCTACCTGCCGGTTCACAAAACATTGTAACGTTACGCCAGACCCATTCGTGCGAGCTAGAGTGAGAGCGACAACAATAGACAGTATGTTGTCCTGAATTTTCTAAAGTTGAGCGCCTCGCTCCTTACTTCTCCCTCTTGGTCCTTCTTTCCTCCGCGTGACGTTTTTTCCTGTGTTGTCCTGGTCGTCCTGGTGGTCCTCCTATTGTGTTTTCATCTTCCTGGTATGTCCGTCGTGGTTAGTCTTCTTTCATTGCCGTCTTGGGTCTTTTCCTCTTTGATCTTGCGTCCTCGTCGTAGTCCGTTGCCTTCCTTATTAGTGGGTTCGTGTGCTCCATTGCCTTGATTATCGTCTTCCTCGTCCTCTTCCTGATGGTCTTCTTTAGCTCTTCGATGCGTAGGTCGCGTCGTAGTTGTTCATTCCTCATATACCATGGTGTGTCCGTCATCCTTCTCGTCGCTTGGTTTTGTATCCTCTCCAGTTTCTCCAGGGGCGTCCTTGCTGCTTGTCCCCATGCTGCTGTTCAGTATGTCATTATTGGTCTTATTCCTGCCAGGTAGATGTTGCTCTTGGTTTCAAGTCTCAGCTTGCTCCGTCGTCCTATTAGTGGTCCCAGTCTGTTAGGTCGGCCTTTCGCCTTCTTCTCGGTCTCCTCTATGTGCCTTCTCCATGTAAGTCCTCGGTCTATGTGGATTCCTAGATATTTAACTTCTTCCTTCCATTCCAGTTCCTTTTCTCCTATTATGATGTTGGTCGTCGGTCGTCTCGTCTTCGGTCCTATGTATATTGCTTCTGTCTTCTCCGCGTTAAGTTTGATCTTCCATTTCTTCGTCCATTCTTCCATTTGTTCCACTTCTCTCTGTAGGTACTCCGTCGCTTTGTTGGGTTGTCTCGATGTCGCCGCCTTCGCCGTGTCGTCCGCGTAGATATAGGTCCTCGTGTGGCTGTTCCCCCTTCCAATTGGTATGTCGCTAGTGTAGATGTTGTATAGGACCGGTGCCAATACTGATCCTTGTGGTGCTCCTGCTTCCATCCTGCTGCTGCTCGATGTCGTCCCTTTGTCCTTGATCCTGAAGTTCCTGTCTCGTAGGTAGTCCTGTACCATCTGGAGCAATAGACAGAGATCGACCTTGGCGATTGCCTTGCGACGCATGTATCTCTTTTATACGACAGCGTCCGAGTGAAAGCTCGATTTGGCGATCGGCTCGGTTCGCGAGCGCGATGGAAGGGGACGAATCGTTACGCGCTACGCGCGTTCTGATTCACTGTTTCTACTCGTCAGCGACGACGGCGACACCAGTCAGCACACTATTATTTATAAAGTTATCTGAATATTTACTGTGGATAACATTGCATATTAGTATTACAATAACAATTGCGGCAATAAGATATTCAATTCTTGTATTCTATGTATTCGATTAGCTTTATAATCTCATATATTTGTTCTTGCATCGGTCAATGAGTGCAGTAATAATAGGTTATGTTACGATTTCGACTTAAACATTATGATGAATGATATAAATGATCGTGTAAAAAGTCGACTGCCTTTATTTATTATTCAATAAAAACAATTATCCTGAGCAGCAATTTATGTAAGTTTCAAGATTAATCTTCAACTTCACACATGTCATAACAAAATGTGTCTAAAATGACCAGTTGGACCGGCCAAACGCAGTGCGAAAAAACCTTCTAATAATAATTTAGTGATAATAATTCTATTCAGTTCATAAACGTATTCCATTTTTCATCAACTTTACAGACAACCAAATTTTTTGGCAAAATATTTCAACCCCAATCCCTTGACTTCAACTAGTGTGTGCGTGTCATCTCCATCAAACGTGAACATCTCGCCTAGATTGCTCCTTTTGAGCGCCTTATTACGGCGATAATCCTACGACTAGTAAGTTGCTGGTAGTACACGTGAGCGCAATTAGGCCGCAAACACTTTAGATGTCCCAAAACATCTAATACCCCTCCGATAGAGATAAATATTTAATTTCTTTAACACATTTAATGTAAAAGGTACAGAGGTCGGACTCACGGAACCGTTCAATTATTCATCGTAGAGGTGCGAGCGAGATTCGGGTTAGGTCCCACGGGGTATCAAAAGACATGTCAACTACATATAATCTACTTAACTTGAGGAAGGGTCTTACATGACAACCACTTCGGGGACAAGATTGTGTAAATAAGTTTATTGAATTGCGTCGTCCTCGTAATTGAAAGCATCAATTGATTTTATTTGATGGTTTGCCGGTAATCTGTTCGTCGCCAGAATATGTAGGCTCGGCTATTGTTTAAATAGGTTTAAGGAGAGACGTCGTCGTGATTTGTTACGCTACGATTGGCTGATCTAAACGTTAAACGGGAATGCAAATATGGGAACGTTAAGGTGAATTTGGCTCGGTAATATCCGGTTCCTCGCCATCATATACGGTACGTTTAATTTAAAAGCGACCTTTTCTCCATGAAATTCCTTTAGGGTTCTGTAATACATTTTGGACGATTTTGAGCAATACTGGGGTAGTTTTCTTATTTGCATACAAACGATTACTAATTTATAATTGCAAGATTATCTCTAGATTACTCTCACACGCTCCACTACCATATATATTTTTCACTTATTTTTCCTCAATATTAATAAATTTACATTACGTCATGCTTTATTCACATATTTATTCGATCCACGTGTAGTGCACTGCAGTGCCTATGTCGTTTTTTGCTATCAAGAGACTAAATATTCCTTCCTTAGAGGCTTAGGAGACCCTTCTTAGCGTGGTGTAATTTAGATTACTACACGACAAATCTACATTACCCTTGTATATTTTTACTCGTTTAGAAATTAGCTTTAAATCCATCTAGTAATATTTCAACATTTCTTAACACACATATATATCAGGTCAACCGGGACCGCTCAGAATTAACATAAGAGCACGATAAATTACTTGAATACGTCGCTTAGGGAGTTTTAGGAATAACGTCGTATATTTTAAATGTTTGCCAACTTTTGCGAACCTCCAAAAAGGGCGGTCATTTTATTAATTCCCCATTATGAATTCAGTATCTTACCGAGTTTTACTCGACGGTCTCATATGCAAATGACTCGCACAAAAAGATGCTCACAGCCATTAACCGCGACCAATTCCAAAGGGTCCATACAATAGAGCCGGATTAATAAGGGTACACGCTCGGAGTTCGTTATGGGTATTAGTCTTAACATGTATTAGTTATTCACAAGTTAAACTATATACGTAGTTATGTATGAAGATGCTTCAGTTTGTGTGCTGAAAATTAGATATATGAATGAGGTTGGCCCCGCTTCGTACGACAATACCTTTAGTAAATTCGGATTTATATTAAATTATAGAGGGAAGTCTGATTTTGCAGTGTTTGGGCAGTTTATGCGTTTGAAAGATAATTGAAATATAAAAAACTACATAGAGGTAACTCCACATTACCACGAGGGAATTTAACAGCCATAATCACGTATAACAAGAAAACAATGTTGTTTTCGTACATTGCACCAGCACACTAGATCTGTGAGCGAGAAAGAGGATTCAAGTACTTATGGAGAAGGAAGAGGAATGCCAAAAGTTCCATATATAGATATGTCTAAAAATTTCCGTAAATACCACCATGCGGTAAGTTATTAACGTCCCCGTTATAACTAAACGCTTGGGGGTAACGATTCAACGACATTCGTTTCTTTTTATCAAAAGGCGTCCTATTTCCGATAACGTAGGTGATTCTATAAATATTGAATTTTGGGACTTAAGTGTACTCACCAAAAGTGTTTAGCCATTTTGACTTCTGATTGTCATTTTTGTTTGGATGGTGTTAGAGACGATAACATTTCAATCGGTATTAGTTTCAATTAAATTTTACAACTCGAATTATCCATGATTTACATGCCTTATTGTTAAACAATATTCCCAACAAACACACTGCACTATTGTACTGTATTTCATTCAAGAGGCTATAGAGTTGAGAGCGCTTAGGACTTAATGGCTCCGTACGTGCAAGAGTGTTACGGACGTTTTATGGCGTGCAGTTAAGGAGAAAAATGTGAGTTGGTGTATGGAGTTGAAACGCGCTACATACATAAAGCACTATTTTCTCTTTTGTTTATGTCGGCATTGCGGTCACATTTTTAATCCTATTTAATGCTGTACAACGTCTAAATAATCGACGATAATTTGCAAAACAAAATTTCAATAGCACCGGGTATAAGTACTAAAATAGTTTTTTGATAGATGTATTAGTTTATTTGGAGTAGACGGGACAATAGCAGGAATAACGGTTTATAAAGGAATGTGAATTAAACCAAAAATTGTCGTGATATTAACTGAGCCAGTAGGTTTTATGAAATGTCGATAGATCTTATCCTTCTTCAGATTTATTTAGTGTTGACGCTAGCGTCAACACTAAATTTAAGGGAATTTTAGGTGAAGAAATCATAATTTATTGTAAACGAATTTAGGAGACTTTTTACGTAATTTAATGATTTAAATTAACACGCGTTGTTTTACAAACGGAAAACAAGTCATGATTAACAGCGAGGATAGTTACGTAAAATATTATTAGATTGTTTTAACGTTCGCGCACGAATCAATAACACTAGCGATCATTTCACGTTACAAGAAGAAAACAAATTGCGACCGAACGTGAGCCGGTCAAGTTCAAATTCCCATACTCAGTTGACTAAGCATAACACGACGTCTAGGTAACGTGATAACAAGCGCTTCTCGAGAAGGTCAGTTTGGTGCAAGGTAACAATACAAAATAATATCTTACTTAGCCAATGTAAAATAAGATAAAAGCTCTGAAATTTGGGACAATAAATCAGTATACCTAGTATGCTCATAACGAGAGTGTGTTGTGGTCTTGATTCTTCAACCCAACCTACAAGCTTTCACGTTACGCCTTGAGAGTTCTACGAGATCTTCAAAATACGACAACCTCTAACTTCAAGATCATCAACCCCAGATCTGCACGTTACGCCCTTAGATCCAACCCGGAGAAGTACGTCACGCCCTTTCTCCAGACTTCCAGAACTTCAGCCCCAGATCTGCACGTTACGCCCTCAGATCCAACCCGGAGAGCACGTTAAGCCCTCTCTCCATACTTCGAGAACTTCAAGAGATCACGTCACGCCCTGATCTCCAACCTAAGAGACTATCTTCAGCCTTACAACCTGGAGACAAGATTCATCTCCGCAGCCACCCACGAGCTACGAGAGAGATCCTATACAGTCCACTCTCTATAGAGACCACTTCACACTTCGTTCATTTAGAAATAATACTCCTTTACCCCATTAACAAGGCTTGAGACCACATTTATTAGTATTATTACAAACGTTATTAATATTTTAAAAACAGTTAGAATAGAGGGTTTGCTTGTCATCATAACAATTATTGACATAAACATAAAATTTATTCATTTATGGCCCCTATTATAAAGGTTAATAATATTTTAAGAGTTTAAAAAGTGAGTTTTTTCAACATTATTTCAATTATTTAGTTATCAATTTTGACACATCAAAAACAAATTAAATTAAACCTATCTCAAATACTTTCAATTCTCAACAGTCTTTAAAACATAGTCGAAAAAGTCTTCAGGTAAAATATTAAATTTGTTGCCTTAGTTAGATTGGCTTCAAAACTCGGAGCAGCCGAATTCGGCCACGAACCTTTTTCAGCGTAAGCAGAGGATTATGGTACGTTGATAAGTACGCCGACTTCGGCCACCTTTCTACCTGAATTGCTTAGGGCTTAGACTAGGGTTTCAATGGGTCGGTGGAACCGAAATGTGCCCTGCTGTCAAATTGTAAGTGAATCAATAAACCAATGAAATTGCAATGATTTTGAGAAAAATGATTAGTTGGAAAATTTTTTGTTTTAACCAATTATCCGCTAGTTAATAACTTGGCTTTGTGTAGAGATCAAATGTTTCTTTTTACAATATCTACATTTGCAACATGCATTCCAGAAAAATTATTCGACCTATTCGTTTTGCTAAACCTAAATTGTTGATCCTTGCCCTTTAACAACCCATAGCGAATTTATATAATAATTATGATCATAGGGGAAGAACTCGTTGGTCCTCTGAGAGGTTTTACCTACTTTCGAATTGAACTCGCCGCCGCTATTTAATAATATCTCTATTTTCCAACTTTACTTTTACTAACTTAACACTAGACTGAAAGAAATTAGTGACCGAAATACACCCAATTTTATGGGATTGCACCTACCTGGCCCAACGAACAATAATCTTTACTATTCCTACTGATAAAATCGCGTGGCCGAAGTCGGCTATGATTTTCTTCTCTGTGGGGAATGGTGGCGGAAGTCGGATATCCCTTATACCTTTCCCCACTAGATGAAGTTATTGAATATATTTATTGTAGTAACTAAAACAGTAAAAGAGCTTCAGTTTTCGTAGATTACGATGTTATGAGGTATCCTTAGAATGACTCTGGTTTTGGTTTAGTGAATTACCTCAAAAAAATCTTCTCAATGCTAAATGAGACAATTTTCTCGAGAAAATTTTCTCGGACTAAATTACTCAGGCCCCAATTCGTCGGGCTTTTCGGTGAAATTAGACCGTTCGAGCGAGACAAATTCCCAATGATTCGCTTTCTTTTTGTTCTGAATACAGATTTATGGAATGCGTTTGTGAAACAAATGGAGGTTGTCAAAGGGAGGTATGAAATTGGGAGTCATCGGATTTCCGTTCGGAATGGCGGTTCCGGTTACGAGACGGTTCGGCCATGTGCTTCTAAAGTAATTGCGGGCATTAGGTTTTCCAATGTCGATATCAATTTTAAGTACTATGAAACGTCTCATCGCGACACTAACCGTATTCAATCAATTAGACGGAGTATTCGCTGAACTATTTTTCCGCGATGAATTTAAATTTATCCTACAGAGGATTGAAGTGTAGTAAAAGACTAGCTTCCCCACGGAAAACAGCCACGTAATATGACGCCGTAATTTCATTTAGAGAGTTTGAGGCAGATGAAGGGAGAAAGCAATGAAACTTAAAAGCATCGCTATCAAATTTAATGTTAGTGAATAACCGGCTATTCGACCGAATTCAACTACTCGGTCGGAGTGAATTCCCTTTGGCCGCGGCCTAATTTCGTTAATTATTCCGGTTCGCCTTGACAGCTTAATGGCCTCCATGGTCCAGATTGCTTGTTGGAAAATAGATATCTGTTTACTCGCATAGGGCGAAAGAAGTAAATTGCCGGGGAACGAACCTCGACGTCGATATTAAGGAGGTTAATCAACTACATATTGTATCGGCGTGATTTAGTTTGAAACGACGAACTTGTTTTCGTTGATGTTCTCTTGCCGAACTGATACCAAATTATTTCAGTGTTTAATCGGTGGTTAATTGTGAAAAGTGCCTCGATAACAATAATATTAGGTAAATTTCCAGTACTGCCACTTCTCCCATTTTTCGCAATTTTTCTCGAATTATAGCAGAAAATCAGTATTTAGAGGTATTTCTACCCGAAATAATCAACGCACCTAAGGGATAGTGGAGTGAAAAAAGGGTGTTGGGTGGGGTAATGGGCCGCCCTGTATGTCCAAAGAACGGTGTGCGGTGCGAGTCGAAGTGTGAATTGTGACTGATAAAGTGGATGCGACGTTGCCAAGCGTCGCTCCAAGTATGATTAGCTGGGAATCGGGCTTAGTAAGGGGGGGGAGGTGTATTTCGAAAATGAACGTAACGGAGGATGACGAACGAACGGAGAAGTGACCGAGAACGGGAAATTACACGAGTAAGCCCAGAAGGAGAAATGCATTCAAGGGGGCAAGGAAAATCCTTGTACTTACGAAATCTTGTAGGCGGGTGGAAATAGTTCCCCAGGTAGCGTCCAGAACTGATCCAGGCGTAGAGTGTCACTTGGGTATTGCGCGGAAGATGGTGACAAAGCACCATGGCGGCATAGGAAGCCTAACAACGCGTTCATGTTTATGGCCATGTCGTTGAAATAATTGCGGACGTCGACCCGACTTACACTGCACGAGGGGATGTGCCGACGCAATCCGGAGGCTTCGAGTTCGTATTCGCTGCTTTGACGCGACTTGGAAAGCGTTGGTTCCGACATTTCGAACGTCAACTAAGCGCGCGTCCCGAAGCGAAGAGAACAAGTACCACACACACCCACACACACAAGTGGTGCGTCTAAGGGACGACGGTCGAAGCGAGCAGGGTGACATTGTTTATGTTATCTGACCAATTAGGAACGCCCGCCAGGGCGTTGTCCATTGACACCCTAGATAGAAGTATTGTTTAAGATTGGCATTGCGAAAAAACGCTGTTTCCCGCGATATTAGCGGTACACATCAAGTGGCAAGAAGGTCGGTTACCTGTAACCGTGAGGAATCAACAGGTGAACAGGTGACCTGAGAAGGGTGCCGTTTGCGAAGAGGAGCGCAGGGTTGCCTCGTGTACCCGCTGAATTTCCTGGACGAGCGAAGGCGAACAAACAAGTGGTGATGGCTTGGAACGAATTTTGCGACGTTATCAGCGGTATATCAGTGAAATTGAACTGCCTGATGCGACAGATAGCAATGTTCTCCGTTTTGGGCTATGGTGATTGGTGCTATATTGCAGCCTTCTGCTACCAAAATGGTATCGCACCTAATATTGTGGAGAGAGCATCGCGGATGAATGTACATTGTGCGGAAGCTGAAGTGAGGAAGATAATAGTGTTGTTCAAGTACTGGGACGCGCTTGGATTCGTGGGCCGGGAGAGGCGAAGTAGATACAACGCGTACGATACCGCAATCGGTAGGATATGCGATTTGAATGGAACTATAGTAACAAGAGATAGGGAGACGGAGCCGAGTTAGTGTTTGAATAGAACGGCATCGACGTAAACGGGATGAACGGGTGTTTTGAGTTGGTGGCGCAAGCGCACGAACGATATCCGTGTAGTAACCGTGACGTATCTGACGAAAAGATATGCGCGTAGTTATCGCGACATGTGTGACGAAACCCGACGCTTCACCCGCAACGATGTACGAACCTAAAGACACATGCAAGCGTTCGAAATGGCGGCAGGAGACGGGAGCGTACGAAAAATTCTCGTACTAGGTAACTGACAATGACAATTTTTTTTTCGGAAAATCATGCTGGAGGTACGCGAAATGTATTGAGGGGTAGGCGAGGAGCGGACTGTGAGAGTTTGGTAAGGTTCTGTAACTCACGCACGGAAGTGGCAGATCTGAACAATGACCTAGTATTAAAATATTACCATAGAAGTATCTGCAAGTCATCACTAGTTTTAGAGGATACTGTTCGTCAAACTTATAAAATTATGAAGTACTGAGGAACAATACTGCTTGCAGTAACCAATAACTTAATATGATGTTCCGATTAACTATGGTCTCTTACATATTGTGACGAAATAGCCTGCCATGAAGATAAGCACGTCGGAATGAGTCTCTTCTAAGAAATTCCTAACGAGGTAGATTCGGCGAACTGGTAGGTTTTCTGGAAGTCGTCGAATATATTGGAAAGACCGAGAACGCCGAAGATTGTTCCGGAAATCCCATGCGGGTAAATAACTAGTAGGCAACGAAAACAATCGCTGGGAGACTGGTCGACAGATGTCGGGCCAGTAAGATAAATGAACAGTGTGTAATATAAATCAATTAGTTAAGTAGTAGAAAGTGAGATAGGATAAAATTGATTAAGTATTAGTAGATAAGTGTACAAATAAATTAGCGTGTTAAGTGGTGAAAATAAATTAAGTAAGACAACTCGTGCCTTGTAGTAATTTTCGTGTAGGTAAAGACGTTACAATATAGATTACTTATTTATTGAGTTGTGTGTTCAAAAAAGAATATGACTATAGACACAAATATAATTGTTATTTTTCATAGGTTTTTAAAACTTCTCGATATTATCTTTAGGATGCTAAGTGATCTTTCCATTTCATTTCACCGACTTATAAATGTCTTTTGTAATTCGTTTCTCGTTTCGTTTGGCCGAATTCGGCGTCTTAGGCCCGGTTTTAATTTTCTACTAAAAATAACAGTAAAAAAAGCACTAAAAAAGAGTAATAAATCCGAAGGCTAATCAAAAAGAGCTCTGCCTCGGGCCTGAGCGTTTTATTGATTGAGAAGTGTGACCCTTCGGTCTCTCCTCCAATTTTTATGGAATAATGGAAATATGAAACAGAAAAATCTCCCGATAAAAAAATTCCACAAACGAATAGACGACGTCCGCGCAACTCTCCCCCGATCCCTAAAACGTCATAAATATTTATTCAAAACAGCAAGTTTCCCCATTTCTTTGTCGCAGAAAGGGGAAAAACCGCTATATTTCTGGCTAGCAAAGAAAACGATACTAATATTTTAAGCTGACGGTATAAATCTCTGGCTGGGCTTTTCGTTTTTATATGTAAGTCCCGGAAATGTTTTTGTTCCATTATTTTCGGAAGAGTCGCTGCTTATTAAGGGACATTTACAATTGTGGTGAATATGTATCCCAGTTTTTATGCTTCCCAAACAAAACAAACATCTGCTCGATATCTCCTCTTTTTTTCTTAACAACCAACATTAGCGCATTTGTCTATTTCAACGATGGCTCTGCTTGTGAAGGGTTCAATTGGGCGTTTAATTGAGAAACTGATTCTCGACAAGTATGAGAGAAAACTTAAGTATGCAAGTCGAATTTACAGAATTTTCAGGTGAGGAATTTCTAAGTGTTTGATGCTGTTCAAACTGTGGATAAAGTATGAAAATTTTTTTAAAGAAATTTTATGCTTATTTACTGTCATATACAGGGTGTTAGGGGTTTGACTGCCTTTATTTTAACAGGCGATAGTATTCACCAAAATAAACAAACAAACTTATATAACAGTGGTCTTAAAGCAAACCGTTTTAGAGAAAAAAAATTATCAAACTTCTAATTTTATGGTGTAAGTTTCTGTTTTATTAAAGAATCTCACATAATTTTGTACAAGAAATGACCATAAGATGTATTCTATTAATGTATTTATGTTTAATTTTTAAAAAAAACATTTTTTTTCTGTAAAGAATAAAAAATTCTAATCAATACAACTTGATAAAATGGCTATGACCTGGTGTGGCAACACCGCGAATTTATCGCACGCGTCGCGAAACATTGACCCAGCACAGCTGTTTACATGTATACGGATTATTTCTTGTCGGTGTTGCCAAGTTGTGGTGAAATGCCTTGATAAAATAACTCGACTTTTCTCGAAAACGGTTGGTTTTGGGACCCCCGTTATATAAGTTTTTTGTTTGTTTTGATGAATGCTACCACCTATTAAAATAAAGGCAGTCTAACCCCTAACACCCTGTATATTGACGTTTAATATCAATTTTCAGTCAGGTCGTCTCTGGAGGGCATTTTTTCGGTTTTTCGAACTTTGCTCGAAATCTGCTTCAAGAATTTTTTTGAATTTTAAATATTTATTTTACAATACAATATGTTTTATCAAATTTGGGTTAAATCTTTTTTGAGATTCAGTATACACTTATTGATTTTGTTTTTTGTTTTTAATTTTCTCGAAATGCCCTCGGAGAAATAAATTAAATTTGAAATATCTAGTCTACTATTGAATATTAATAATATAATACAAGAAAGTAGTCCAATAGGCACATCGTTATTTTTCAACCAAGGGTACATTACAGATATACAGACAGTTTCTAAAGAGTCGCACGGTGGGATCAACATAAGTGCGAGAGAAAGGCCATATATTTCTCGTTAGCGAAACAGAGAACGACCCCCTGCGATGTTGCTAGCTCGCGGAACATTACAGTCATCCGCTCCGCACACTGTACCGCACACATCCGAAAGTGTGAAGCGATACACGCGCTGACTTGGACTGCGTGCTCGGCCGGCAACGTTGCAAAACTTCTCTCTCCGTCACGCCAACGAACTACTGCTGGCTTCTCTCTTGCTCCCGCTGGTTTCCCATCAAGCGTTTCGATAGGAAAGCTCCGTATATGCGTAGCTTAGCTATGACTCTGTCTTCTATACAGCCAGAATATCTTTTTAGGGGTCACTTTCGATAAGAGAATAATATTTTCTATAGAGTTTGTCTTTTTGAGATTTTTCTTTCTTGATTTTGTCGCATTATTAGTTCACAATGTTTTTAAGTTAATTTTTACGCTTATTTTACTGTCGAAAATATATATTTAAGTTTAATATCAATTTTAATAAAATCGTCTCTGGGGGGCACTTTTTCGATTTTTCGAACTTTGGTCGAAATATGCTTCAAGAATTGTTTATGAACTTTAAATATTTATTTTACAATTCAATACGTATAATAATATTTAATAATATTTTTGGCTAAATTTTTTTGATGGCCAGTTTACACATTGATTTTCGTTTTTTTTTTAATTTTCTCGAAATGCCCTCAGAGAAATTGTTTAAATTTGAAATATCTCTTCGGCATTTCAATGCGTCTCTAACTTTCGAGATTAATTAAAGAAAATTGAACGATGCGATCCGAATGAAAAACCGAACCTTAGGGAAATTACTTGTTTAGAGTCGGGTTTAATATTTAGTTTCAGCGAGTTGTACAAGTAACATACATGTAATTGTGAACATTACCGACCGTTATTTTTAAACCGACCGAATTATTCGTTATTTGTTACGTAACCGTCCGATTGTGAACGTAGTACTGACCGATAAATGTAATTGTGAACGTTACCGACCGTTAGAATTAGACCGGCCGACACCATCCGATTGTGAACGTACCACCGACCGAATTATATGTAACTGTGATCGTTCCGCCGTTAGGTTAAACCGCCCGAACTCTCTGTTATCTATTACGTAATTGTCCGTTACCGACGGATATATTTGAGTGATCTGCGGTACCGTGAAAATGTCCATCTCTCCGAACCGCTATGAGTTAATATTTCCCTCGTCGTGTTAGGGCAAAAATTAAGTCACCACTATCTTCCGCTCGCTCTCGCTCTCTCCTAATGTAAAAGACCGTATTACCGAATATTAGACACTGCACGTTTTCCTATCGTCTCCGCATTTAGCCATTTCTCTTTCATTGTGAAATTGTTAGGTATATATTTAAGTAAATATATATATTTTTCAATTACATTCATTGCAATGTGAAATTTCCCTTGTAGTGCTTCGCGTGTTTAAATTCCTCCTGACGGAATGAACTCCTAACAAAAATTTCATCACATTAAGCGAGGCCTGAATGCCCGACTGTAATGCTAGTCATTCCGAAATGCTCTTCTCAAAGAATTCACCTGAACATACTTTAGCTAATTAAAAAGTGGTTTAGGCGGCCCCGTAGCCGTTATTGTGTTGTTCAAACTCGCCCAAATTAAATACAATTCGCGTCCAATCGAGTTAAGCATTAATAACGAACTTTCCAATTCCACATCCGCAATTCGGCATTTCAATGCGTCCCTAACTTTCGCGATTAATTAAAGAAAATTTAACGATGCGATCCGAATGAAAAATCGAACCTTAGGAAAATTACTTGGGTTTAATATTTAGTTTCAGCGAGTTGTATTCGCTTGTCTCGGCGTTAAACGTTAATTTCGCTTTCGAATAACAAAGGAAAACTTCGAAAGACCAGGGGAATGTATTCGGATTCGACTCTCCGAGAATCGAAACGTAGGTACATTTACCGTACCTAATAGTTATTTAAGTCACAAGGAATGTAAAGACGTTTTACCATTCGAGGCAAATGTGTACGAGCCGAGGCGAAGCCGTTGAAAATTTCTTCATAATTCCTCAAAAAATGAAATGGTTGATTTAGTTTGGACGTACGTCACTCTGACATAAGTTGACTGACATACGTCAGACTTACATATGTCACTCTGACATATGCGTAGCTAGGGATAAATCAACTTGATTTACTCTTTTGATTTTCCTAGGAATGTAAATGACAGCATTTACATTCCGTCGCCAAGGAAAAATAATACACTAATGTTATTTTCCAATTTCACGCTACGTATCTATGTATATAAGAGCGATTTACGATAGCGGCTGCGTGAAAATATATTTAAACCGCGATAAATATTCAAAATCCGACGAGGGCGGAATCGTACCTCCTCAGCCGCACCTATTACCTTCCCTTCAGTTTGAGATTTTCACAAAACCGTTCCCGCCTCGCTACACTCATAACTAGATAATCGCATTTCCCCGCCGGATAAGTCCCGTCAAACTCCACTAAACCGACGTTCCCTCTGTTACCTCGTCCGTGATATACTCGCATCTACCTTAAACGGAAAAATATGATGGTCTCGTATCATCATCCCCGGCTAACCGGAACTCTCGTTTAAGATCTGCTTATCTGCCTCCCATTTTGTCATCGTCCTCGAGACGTGTTTCGTTCGACGTTGCGGGCGGAAAAAATGTCTCCGAGAGATCTATTAGACATGGGGTCGCGAGAAACGAAGGGGAACGTTGACGTAACGGAGATAAACTCTTAGGGTTAATAAGAAGGCGCAAATAATTTCTAATCGGGAGGGAGGTTAAGGGAATGGCGACGTGTCTGCTTTTAGTTAGACTAAACACACGAGTGAAATACGGGAAGATGTCGAAATTGTAGGGAGAAAACTATTTGATAGGGACTTTTGATAGGCACTTTTGATAGGGAAAAATGGTTTCAGTCCCAAGGTCTAATTTTTGGTGGAAAAGGTAGATCTCAACATCCTGAACAAAAAAGCTAATTGGCCCAAAACAAATCTACCCTCAGGATTTTACGCTACGGCCCATATAAGGTCGACACATGGGTTTTCAGGTCTCGGGTTATTTTTATCAAAAAAAAGAGCGTGATCGGTGGCCGATTATGGAGACATGCATGCCTGGAGGTGTGAAGTCGGAATCACATGATACAGGAATTTGTCTAGGTGCTTCATGAGACCATTGTGGGCCTCCACAATCAATCTCAGTTTAGCAACGAGTCTCGTATCATTCGCCGCCTCTGTACTAAGCTATCGTTCGCCCATCTAGCACGTGACATTAAACGTGACACGCGCACATCTTTATCTTTAGTTTCAGTGGTTTTTATTATGTTTCGACGAATCTTAATGATTTTCTCCTGATATTCAGTGCAATAATGTTATATATCATTATGATGTATCACTTGATATTCGGTCGGTGGTACGTTCACAATCGGATGGTGTCGGTCGGTCTAAATCTATCGGTCGATAACGTTCACAATTACATGTATCGGTCGGTAGAACGGAAACGGATATCAGACGCAACGGAAAAATACGGATAACGTACGGCTTGTCACAGACAAGTATTAGTTCTGACCTTGGATTAACTCAGGTACAGGACGATTTGAGGGAGGTGGTTACCTACCCAAGTTACGTCTGAATATGTAAGAAATGGTAGATTGAGCATTGCCTTATCGGCCACCATCTATCTGAGATAGGTTTGATTTCGCGATTAACTGTATGGTGGGTGGTCTACCCTCGACTCTCAAAAATCGGCTTCATTTATATGAAAATGTACAATTAGCAAAATAATAATAAAACCTTTTTCCGTGACATAAACTATAGTAACGTTCGGACTGCGGACTAATAAAAATTTGTCACCGTCAGAAGATACTGCTCGCGTTGTAATGTTTTTAAGAATCACAATTTCACGGTACGAAACTGTACAGCGGAAACGAAAATCCAGCACATGTAACGAAGCTTGTTTCGTGTAAAATTTATTCCCATATTATCGCATTTCAACGTAAAAGCACAGCGTATCATCCGAGTGCATGTTTAATTTCCAGGTCTCTTTACTGCCCTTGGTATTTGTATCCTTAGCGTTACGTATTCACACAGTCTTATATTGTACACGATGTACAGTCGAGTTAACTCATTGCTTCACTAAATCTCTAATCGGAAATCCTCCCCGTACGTAATATTTGATTCAGTTGTTGATATCCACGTATTCAGAAATGTAATTAAATCGTCATTATGATGGAAATTATATCCTCCTTCAACCGTCTGCTTTGAAGCTATCGACTTCTCATGTGGGATTTATAGTGATAGCTGTGAATGTTGCTTAGGTACGAGAAAATGAATATTGGCTACAAGTTTAAATTGCAAATCTGTGAGTTTCCTTAAAATTCTAAGGAAGTTAATATGAATATTGTGCTGCCAAAATACGTTTAGAAAAATGTTGACATGAGATGTCAACTGAAATGTAGGTATTATTGTACATGTTACTTATATTTCGCAAAGCCCAAAAATTAGTAAATTAATTTTCGTTTCATTTTCGGGTTCAATCACTTAACACCATTAATGAAGTTAAACGTTTTATTTTATATTCGAGACAGACCTTCACTCCTTCTTAAATCCAATTACACCGAGATACTCGAGTCCTTATTTCATCCGATTCCCTATAGATGCTGTTTAGAGTAATTCGGGGGATTTGTTTTTGTGAGTAAAAGTTCGTAAATAATTAATGAAGTAATCAGAAATCTGGAAGGGGACTCCAAATAAGTCGACGCATATTTTAATTTAGGTATCGAAAATTCCCTTGAAGTAATCTGTAAATTTTATAATAATTATGTTCGAAGAGTGGCTGATGGTGTTGTATTGGACCAGTACTATCCAACTTTTTTTGTGTTGTACTTTAATAATTCTCACTTTTGTGACGAGTATTGTGATGACTTTAAAACTCTAAATTAATCCAATAATTACTCGTAATACTTTTTACTGCATGTTGAATGTTCTCTCAAACTTTGCCGCAACTCTCCATGATATTATTATATACAGGGTGTTAGGGGTTTGACTGCCTTTATTTTAACAGGCGATAGTACTAACCAGAATAAACAAAAAAACCTTATATAACAGGGGTCCTAAAACAAACCGTTTTCGAGAAAAAAATTAGCAAACTTCTAATTTTAAGGTGTAATAATTCAGTTTTATTAAAGAATCTCTCTAAATAATTTTGTACATGAAATGACCATAAGATGTATTCTTTTAATGTATGTTTATTTAATTTTGAACAAAACATATTTTTCTTTAAAGAATATAAAAATGATTCTAATCAATACAACTCGATAAAATGGCTATGACGTGGTGTGGCAACACCGCGACTTTATCGCACGTGTCGCGAAATATTGACCCCGTACAGCTGTTTACATGGATACGGATCATTTCTTGTCGGTGTTGCCAAGTTGTTGTGAAATGCCTTGATAAAATAACTCGACTTTTATCGAAAACGGTTGGTTTTAGGACCCCCGTTAAGGTTTTTTTGTTTGTTTTGATGAATACTATCACCTGTTAAAATAAAGGCAGTCAAATCCCTAACACCCTGTATAAGACTGATAACATTTATACCCCAATCCACTGTCCTTGGAGAAATTAGGGTGATTTAATTAGAAAACAAATCCACTTGAACCCAATAAGAACGAACTTATCGGCAATTTGATGATTTATGTATATAATACATCAAGATGAGGTTTAAAAGAAATAATAACTAATCCTGTAACGAAAATGTGAGTACAAAAACATTTCTGGAGATGGAGATTTTCGTGAAATAACTTTGAACCCATTGGGAATGTTTCCTTGACGTAAATTGCCCTTGTAACAAGTACCCTCTAGGCTATAAGGGGGCCATCATTCCTTAAGATATTCCCAAATATAATACAGTAAAAAATTGTTTTTGGAGTGCTAAACTAGAGAGTGGAACAGGGTTACTTTGCAAAATTTTCTTAGAAGGTATTAAAATAGGATACATTTTATGTTTCTTTTTTATATTTAGAAGAAAATAATACAGCTATCCAATTTTGCCGACACAAACCTCGTCAACACGTGAGGTTAATATTTGGACGAACTACCTTAATATATATTTTGTATTCCCATAACATATTCCCAGTTATTTGTCGGTTTATCGCCAAACTTCAACTACGCAATACAAGAAATTTCAGTCTCCATTCTATGAAATCCGTTTACTACCTGAACGACGACCCTGTATCATACTATACGTAGCAGCCTCGTCGGGCACTATAATTTCGTCGTACGTTAGAGACACTTCCCTCTTTATACGATATAAGGTCCAGTCAAGGGAAAAATCCACCCATATGAAAACGGAAGGCCGTAAAGGCTATAAATTCATACATGTAAGGCGATTATCTCAAATCCCATCCGTATACTACGATTAGACTAATGGATCGTTGAGATCTCCTTCCCTGAGACCCAGTCACATGGAAGAAATAAGTTTTAAGAGGGAGACGGGAGTAAATCAGGTCAATGTGGACATGTTCGTCTTTCAGGTTTCCGAGTGACGGTTTCGTTATTAATTTTGATTGTAAACAGGCTTGTCTTGGTTTAATGAAAATACATAATGTATGATTCAAATGTTTTGACAACTAATTTCAGTGTGCTGTAATAATACGGAAATTTTGTGTAATATTTGTATAAATCATACATTAAATGCCTACTAATAGTCCAGTCATCTTAGGTTGAATTAGGTGAATATCTCGGAAAATCGACATACCCAGTATATCAACATGTAAAAACTTCTATTTTGGCATCCTACAATTTTCCTCAAAATTCAGATATAATTGGATGGCCGCAACTAGGGAAAAACTAACTCATAGCGATTCGGAGAGACGGACATTTTCACGGTACTTCAGATCACTCACATATATCGGTCGGTAACGGATAATCACGTAACATATAACAGAGAGTTCGGGCGGTTTAATCTATCGGCGGAACGATCACAGTTACATATATTATTCGGTCGTTGGTACGTTCACAATCGGACGGTGTCGGTCGGTCTAAATCTAACGGTCGGTAACGTTCACAATTACATTTATCGGTCCGTAGTACGTTCACAATCGGACGGTTACGTAACAAATAACGAACAATTCGGTCGGTTTAAATCTAACGGTCGGTGACGTTCACAATTACATATATAGGTCGGCAGATCGGAAACGCATATCAGACGCAACGGAAAAATACGGATAATGTCACAGACAAGTATTGGTTCTGACCTTGGATTAACTCAGGTACAGGCCGATTTGAGGAGGGAGGTTTACCTACCCAAGTTTATTCTGAATATATAAACGATGGTAGACTGAACGTTGCCTTATCGGCCGCCATCTATCTGAGATAGGTTTGATTTCGCGATTAGCTGTACGGTGGGTGGCCTACCCTCGACTCTCTAAAATCGGTTTCGTTACAAGTTGTTGTATTTTCGAAGAGTTTCCCGAGGAATCTCCCTCGCAGTTTCACGAGTATACCCGAGTAGAACACACAAACCTAACTTTTAAGAAGAACGACGGCACCTCGAGTAATAATTAAAAGTAATTTAAATTACGTTTCCCCGATACGAAACTCAATTTCGGACACTCGGAAAGTTTAAAAACCGTTAATCGTATCGACTCGTAGAATGCGACAGATTGTAATACGTATTCAGTACGACGTTAACCGATCCGTTTTTCACTCGAAACTTCAATTATCTAACTTAATTATGATGCTTTCCTACTAATAACGTGATAGAAGGGGCGAATCTTGTTAAGGATCACTTATCGTGATTAATTTGTCCCTCTCTGTCCTGTCCACGGAGGAGTTCCATTAGTTTGTTTTCCTCGTGGGGCCGAGCATTACCGGACAGGGAACTCGAGATCGATTTACAATTCTCGTCTCGAGCTACGTGTCGCATAATTAATCCCTATCAACTTCTTAGGTGAAGGTTTTATATTAAAATTTTTCGAGGAAAGATGAAGGACCTTGGAAAATTGTAAAGTGGTTGAGCAAAAGGGACATAATTATATCTTATTCTTGTACTTTCTCAAATCATTCCATTTCTTAGTGAAAACCACACACTTTCTTAAAATAGGGTCAAATAGGTGTGAAAATGGCGAGAAATTGTAAATTATGCAAATCAGCCGATAAATAAAATGTAGTAAAATTTGAAAGGTGATGCTGATTCGCTCGCAGTTCCGAGTAACTTCACGCGCAGTTTCATTAATTTAGTTGCAGCGACGTGAGGTCGATATTGGGAAAATCAGAGAAACGCCGGGAAATGGGTAGGAAAATCGACGTGAGTTGCAGTTTATGATGTGCTCGCTATATAAACTCCTGGACAAAATTAACGCACCACCACATATGTTTTGTGTTATTCCAAAATAATGATGATTTTCAGTTGTTTAGCAATCTTACAAGTAGGCTCTGGATATACTTCGACAGTTCAAGTAAATGTTGTCAACATGGGTTTTGATTTAAAAGTGTAATAGCAAAGAAAAGCATTTTTGATAAAAATTGATTTAAAATCTGATCAGAAATTGTTGCTTATTAAAACTAATTGTTTTGAGCCACCAAGGTTTTTTGTTGTTGATAGTGTAAGTGCGAGTGTTCTCCAGTTTAATAATGAATCGCAGAACAAATTTGTCAATGGAAGAAGCAGTAAGAGCATCAACTTTGCTGAATGAGAGATATTCGATTCGTCATGTTGCTAATGTGATAGAAAGAAACCATTCAAGCATAAGTCGCATGGTTAGACGATTTAACGAGACAGATTCTCATTTACGAAGGCCGGGACAAGGGCGAAAACGGTGTACTAATCCAATAGATGAACGTTTTCTTAGACAATCCGCTCTGAGAAACAGGACAACGACTAGTACCATCCTACAAAATGAACTCGTAGCTGCTCGCAATCTTCTTGTATCTTCCCGAACGATTAGAAGGCACTTAAATGAATCTGGATTAGACAGCAGAAAACCGGCAAAGTAACTCCTGCTCACCAGAGTGCACAAAATTCAAAGGTTGCATTTTGCGAGACAACATCAAGATTGGACTCGTAATGATTGGAAGAAGGTTTTATTCTCACATGAAACGAGAATCAGCCTTAAATCTTCTGATGGACGTGAGCGTGTCTGGAGAAGGCCAGGAGAGAGATTTGCAAGTTGCAATATCTCTCCAAGAGTTCCGTTTGGTGGTGGCACTTTAATGTTTTGGGGAGGCATCTGTTTCGATGGCCGCACAGAATTGGTCCCCATACATGGTAGGTCAATAAATGCGGATTATTATGTGGAACATATTGTTGTTGACCATGTAATGCCATTTGGCCCTATTGTGGGACCGAATTTCTTGTATATGCACGATGATGCTCGTCCTCATGTGGCTGGGCAGGTTATTCGCTCCATAAATGCTATAGCTATTCCGTTCATGGAATGACCAACCAAGAGTCCCGAGATGAACCCAATAGAGCATATATGGGACGATATTAAAAAATGGATTCGACGTCGTACACCTCCACCTGCCAACCGCAATCAACTGGTAGATGCAGCAATGCAGGAATGGGAAAATATTCCTGAAGAAGTCGTTGAAAATTTGATCTTCAGCATGCCAAGACCCATGGAAGCAGTAATTAGGAGTAGAGGAGGACAACACGATATTAGAACAGCTCTAAGTCTGAAAATTCTATTGTTTTCGTTTGTTTTCTGTTTGCAAGTTTGCATTGTTTCCAAGAAAAAAATTTTTTTAATAAAAAATTATTAGAGATAATGCCCTGATTTGCTAATTTCATTTACTAACTACTAGACACTACCTAAGTATAAGCTTTTATAAAAATGTTATTGCAATATTAATTTCGGTATTGTAATTATACAAGTTTAATTGTGTGGTGCGTTAATTTTGTCTAGGAGTTTATATTCGAAGTCGGAAAATTGAAGGGGCATTGGCTATGTGACTTGTAGCAGTAATCGCAATATCCTCGAGGTGAGCTAACGATGACTAATTTCTCTACTCAAGTTTGTTAATCGAGTACCAAAAAATTGTCCAGCATACACTATATTTAAAATACCCTACCATTTAGAATTTATAAACATCCTTACTTAAACCTGTCTTACTACTGATAGACTCTACAAAATACAAATGAATGTAGATAAGATTTGACAACGACATGTTGAAACTATTGATGCTCAAAGCGAGTCTACATCGACAGTATAATCGGAACCGGCCAGGAAATTGGCTTCCAGTCGAGGATTACTTTAATGAGTTTCTAATAGTGCATCTGAACTCCTACCGGAAATTATCATTACTTCCCATTAGTCTTATATCTAATATGTTGCTGACAGTCGATCAATGGATTTAATAGGATTAGCAGGATTAAACTTTAAGTTGCATGAATTGAAATTAAAAAAATTAAGAGTTAGTGGAATTCATCATCCACCAGATACATGAATGGGAATACTGATGAGATTATTGTTGGAATGGTGATTTTGTGAGAATCGTGAAGGGTGATTTAATTACTTGGTCCATATATTGCTACCCATTCGTGACATTATACAGAAGAAAAGGTATTAGAAATGATTACTACTCGCTGTCCATATATGTCATATGTCATCCAATTAATATAAGTTAGTATATAAGTAAAGTACGCAAGTAAAAAATTTGTTTGTATGTAAAGTCGGTTTACGGACGATCATTTTTAAGAAAATATTGATGAAACATGGAATACGTTTATAAATTGTATAGAATTATTATCACTAAATTATCATTAGAAGGTTTTTTCGCACTGCTGTTGGCCGGTCCAACTGGTCATTTTAGACACATTGTTATGACATGTGTGAAGTTGAACATTAATCTTGAATCTTACATGAATTGCTACGCAGGATAATTGTTTTCATTGAATACTAAAAGAAACCAGTCGACTTTTTACACGATCATTTATATCATTCATCATAATGTTTTAGTCGAAATCGTAACATAACCTATTATTACTGCACACATTGACCGATGCAAGAACAAATATATGAGATTATATAGCTAATCGAACTCTTAGAATGCAAGGATTGAATACCTTATTGCCGTAATTGTTATTTTAATAGTAATAAGCAATGGTATGCACAGTAAATATTCAGATACCTTTATAAATAATAGTGTGCTGACTGCTGTCGCCGTGACGACGGAGTGGAAACGGTGCAATCAGAACGCCCGTAGCGCGTACCCCTTCGTCCCCTTCTATCGCGAACCGAGCCGATCGCCAAATCAAGCTTTCACTCGGACACTGTCGTGTAAAAGAGATAGATGCGTCGCAAGGCAACCGCCAAGGTCGATCTCTGTCTATTGTTGTCGCTCTCACTCTAACTCTCACGCATGGATCTGGCGTAACGTTACGATGTTTTGTGGTAGCCGGCACATCGATTTATAAGACGTATATCACGTCAAAAAAATAATGGAGTTAGCTAAAAATCCGCTTGTTGTATGCTGTCTTTGACGGTATACTTCCCCGTGGAGAAGTCCCACGGGAAAAAATTGATATAAATATACAGCGTTACGCCTAGGTGTACTTTACGTCTCCCAAAAATTGACCGCATATGCCGGGACACTCTGCATGCAACAAACATATTTTACACAAACCCTCTCCATTCCTCTCGCCCATCAACACGTACATCGTACGTAACCGCGCCGCCCCTCGTTTTTCTCCCATTCCCTTCAATTTGTATAAAAACCACCTACCAAACATGTTTTTCGACTCTATCGGAGTACGCATTTGTTATGCTTGTTGATTTAAGAGACACATCGAGGGAGAATCGGGATAAAAAGTGTCGGAGTGTGTCGCTGTTACGACGCATTTCACTCGTCCGATACATGGCCTAATTGTGAGAGCCTGTGCGTTTACATACATATGTATACTAAGTAGGCTCCTGGATAAAATTAACGCACCACATAATTAAACTTGTATAATTACAATACCGAAATTAATATTGCAATAAAATTTTTATAAAAGCTTATACTTAGGTAGTGTCTAGTAGTTAGTAAATGAAATTAGCAAATCAGGGCATTATCTCTAATAATTTTTTAATAAAGAAATTTTGTTCTTGGAAACAATGCAAACAGAAAACAAACGAAAACAATATAAGTTTCAGACTTAGAGCTGTTCTAATATCGTGTATGTCCTCCTCTACTACTAATTACTGCTTCCATGCGTCTTGCCATACTGGAGATCAAATTTTGAACGACTTCTTGAGGAATATTTTCCCATTCCTGCATTGCTGCATCTACCAGTTGATTGCGGTTGGCAGGTGGAGGTGTACGACGTCGAATCCTTTTTTTAATATCGTCCCATAGATGCTCTATTGGGTTCATGTCGGGACGCTTGGCTGGCCATTCCAAGAACGGAATAGCTATAGCATTTAAGTAGCGAATAACTTGCCCAGCCACATGAGGACGAGCATTGTCCCGTACAAACAAGAAATTCGGTCCCGCAATAGGAGCAAATGGCATTACATGGTCAACAACAATATGTTCCAGATAATAATCCGCATTCATTGACCTACCACGTATGGGGACCAATTCTGTGCGGCCATCGAAACAGATGCCTCCCCAAAACATTACAGAGCCACCACCAAACGGAACTCTCGGAGAGATATTGCAATTTGCAAATCTCTCTCCTGGCCTTCTCCAGACACGCTCACGTCCATCAGAAGATTTAAGGCTGATTCTCGTTTCATCTGAGAATAAAATCCACTTCCAATCATTACGAGTCCAATCTTGAAGTTGTCTCGCAAAACGCAACCTTTGAATTTTGTGCTCTCTGGTGAGCAGGAGTTTCTTAGCCGGTTTTCTGCTGTCTAATCCAGCTTCATTTAAGCGCCTTCCAATCGATCGGGAAGATAAAAGAAGATTGCGAGCAGCTACGAGTTCATTTTGTAGGATGGTACTAGTCGTTGTCCTGTTTCTTGGAGCGGATTATCTAAGAAAACGTTCATCTATTGGATTTGCACACCGTTTTCGCCCTTCGTAAATGAGAACCTGTCTCGTTAAATCGTCTAATCATGTAACTTATGCTGGAATAGTTTCTTCCTATCACATTAGCAACATGACGCACCGAATATCCCTCATTCAGCAAAGTTGATGCTCTTACTGCTTCTTCCACTGACAAATTTGTTCTACGATTTATTATTAAACTGGAGAACACTCGCACTTACACTATCAATAACAAAAAACCTAGGTAGCTCAAAACAATTAGTCTTAATAAGCAACAATTTCTGATCAGATTTTAAATCAATTTTCATCGAAAATGCTTTTTTTTGCTATTACACTTTTAAATCAAAACCCATGTTGACAACATTTACTTGAACTGTCGAAGTATATCCAGAGCCTACTTGATTGCTAAACAACTGAAAATCATCATTATTTTGGAATAACACAAAATATATGTGGTGGTGCGTTAATGTTGTCCAGGAGTTTATTTATGTACGTTGGAAGAGTTTAGAGAAGCGGATCCGGTGTATTTACCTTGTTGATTTTTCGCTATACGTTCGAGCAGGTAGTAAGTTGAGAAGGGTGTTTACTACTTGTCGATAGGGCAAAATAGAGGAATGGAAGGAATAAAAATGGCACTCAGAGGTAAATTTATATGTACTTTTAGTGATCGTAAGGGTTCAAGAGACACATCCCAGCTAATAATTTAGGTGAGATATTGCTGGAAATTTACGTCACATAGGTTACTTCACTAATTGTCTTTGGTAGAAAATAAAATTATTAATTTTTATCGGCGTAGCATTTTTCACATAAAATTGACGTAAAGAAGTAGTAAATTCCGAGGGTTTTTATAGTAAAGTATCAATTCGCGGACGACCTATTAAGTGAAGTACCACATATAAATTACGTCGTAGCTGTGTCATATTGGGTAAATACTCACTCTTCTAGTTAACGACTGTTACAGAAACATATCGATTTAGGTTAAAAATTTACTTCATTATGAAACTTACAAAAGCCTAATTTTTAATATATTTAAACCTGATTGCTGATTAGTACCCTTTGACGCATACAGTTCATGTCGAGTGTTTATATTCCGATTAATTTCCAAAATGTCTGGTTACTCTGAGGCGTGCGTCAAATTCCATAACAATCTAAACCCGAAATCACATTGACTGTGATCCAATTGTACCATTTATGGAAGGAAAAAAGAAATCAGAGTAAAAGATAGTTTGTATTCCTGCAATATTTGGTGAATTCGCATTGAAGACATCCTTGTAATTTAAGGGGACATTACATCCTTAAAAGTAAACTAAAAAATTTTTAAACGCAATTTTTCATGGAGATATCTAAATGAAACTTTGCAGATTCATCTTCACAATACAAAATTTTTCAATAAAAATTTTTTGGAATTTTCCGGCGTGTTTTTTGGTCACAACAGATTTTTAAAAAAAGCATAAAAAAATCACGGCGTGCATGATTTTAGCTCAGAGGAACGTCTGAACAAATAAAAAAGGAAAGTGGGATTTATTCAGCATCGAAACTGCTATACGGTAAACTATAAGAAAAAATTTTCCTCGACAAATTACGAAATGGCGGCGTTTTTTCCAAATTTGCCGAGTTTTAGTACCAGAAGACCTTTGTAAATCAAAAAACTTATTACCGAACGTACAATACGTCCATTTTATACGTACCGTCCATTCTATAGATTTGCATGTCGACAACAACCTATTAAAAGTTCAGAAAGATCGGTAGAGTAGTTTTCGAGAAAAACCACGTTTACAGTTATTAGGTAAGCAGCAGTGTTGCCCACGAGACGAGACAAGACGAGACTTTGAAAAATCTCGTCTTGCCTCGCAAAAAAAGTGAAAAGTCTCGTCTCGAGTCTCGTCTCGCAATAAAAGTCTCGTCTCGTCTCATGTCTCGCCCGAGATTCTCGCAAAAGTCTCGCAAAGTTCTCGCAAAATCTCGCGAGATTGTCAAATTAGCTTTTTCGACAGTAACTGAAATAAACCAATTATTATTGGTCCAAAGGTCGGTGAATATAAAATAAATTGTCGTAATGATATTAAAAACTAATACTGTATGATTAGTAAAAAAATTCCTGTCAACAGGGATAAAATGTCAAACTTTTTTCTCGTTACAGAAAAAAAAACTATTTTATTCAATATAAAAATATTGTGAATATTTGTATTCCCTAGGTAAGCCTTCAACTCTAGTATAATAGTCGTACACGTGGCAATATCTCGGATAGCTCAAAAAGATATACATTGCGTATCAGTTATTGTGAACACAAGCTGCTCGCTATTATGCGTCTTTAAAAAACATGGTTCAATAATATTAGCGATAATTGTAATAAATAATGTCAAGAAATGATCAATCAGCTTACCTGTCAATCAACTAATTAATCCAAATTCCGCTGATAATTTAACTTTTTAGTCTTACATCATGTCAACTGGCGTGTTTTCTTTTTTTCTTTTCTTTATTCTGCAAAGCGAGTAATTTAGCTACTTTGTACTAACTTATAGATTCAGCAATTCCCGGATAATACTCTTCACTATTTCGACCCGCGATTTCCGCGTGCTATCGCGCGCGGATGCAACGTCTCGAATTCGATATCGAGCATCCGCCAAAGAGTCCGGGAATTGACGAACTTTCCACGTTAGGTTAATAACGACAAAAGCTGATTGGTCATCAGGAAAAAATTATAAATTGGCTGGGGACCGACAAAACGAGGTTCATTTTGGTTCAGTTCAGTTCAGTTCATTAGTTTTGCAAATCGCGCCCTTGGTCGGTCTCCGAGACGCGTCCCCTGAGCCACGCCCAAGATGAACCTCTTAGGGTAAGTCGTTATTTTTCATATACTGTTTTTATTTAGGTCCCCTTTTTGTATTACTTTTATTAGTCCCTACTCCCTTCTCATCATTAGTTTTTTGGCATTTTTTAAGTTTTGCTACTTTGTGAATACTTTTTGATTATTTTTTTTGTTTTGTGTGTCGTTTTCAACTGGTGTCATGTTGGCCGCTGGTCGCGCTTTTAATGTACTCATTTTTTTTTAATTGTATCATTCAATTTTGTTCAATATACCCTCTTTACTTAGGCCTACTTTCTATCATGTTGCTCTACCCCTAGCTACCCCTCAGTGTTCGACCTTGCGCTTAACGCTGATCGCGACAATAATTAATATTCGACATTTTTATTTGCGATACTTCGAGACTTTTGCGAGACTCTCGTGCGAGATTTGAGACGAGACTTTTTGAAAATCTCGTCTTGGCTCGCAAGGAAAATTTAAAGTATCACCTCGAGTCTCGTCTCGAAAACGAGACGAGACGAGACTCTCACAAACGAGAATATCGTAGGCATAACTAGTAAGCAGCATAACCGCGTGGCTTACACGAAATAAATGATGAAATATAGCGGTAAGAATACTCTCCAAAATATTCCCCTCTACTTTTATGTTTGGGCTGCTGATGTTTCTGGAAGAAATGCGCGAAAAAAGAAATATGAGGAAATTGACATTTATACGGCCTTAACGCTCGGCGCCTAAAACGTTCACTGTTTAATTTAGAAATTAAAGTTGAGTTTTATATCATCAAAAAATATTCTTCGCAGTCTTTTACGCCAAAATCAACCATATTTTTTTTTTTAATTTTCTAATCTCTAACAAGCCGTACCCGGCATGCGTTGCAATGCCACGTAAAGTTTAAAAAAAGAAAGAAAAATAAAAATTATAGATGACCCGGTGGACTTCGTATCACCTAAATTTAATTTTGAAAAATATGTTCAAAACTTGATACAAAATTTTCATCTACATTAAATGAAATGCAACACAGTTATACACATAATCAATTTAAGGATTTCTGATGTACTTGTCTTTTTTTGCGGTGCGTAAATATATAAAGATCATGGTTATATGACTCGCGAACACGCGACTTATGCCCATGCCCATGAGCGAAACAGGGAAACTCCAAGTTGATTCCGAAAACTGTTCTTATATCTGCAATTGTGTATTATCTTTCTAAATTTTTAATAAATAATTTATCAAAAACTACCTTGAAAGTGGGCTGGAAATTTTCCTGTAGAATATGCGTTGTTGCACCAAACGACGTCATTTGAAAGCAATTATTATATTTTTGGATGTTGGCCAAGAATTGTTTAGAGTCATTTCCCACCCCAGAAATTAATGAGCGTAATGGATCTGATGGTGGGAACAATTATGGCAAAATTACTTTACCACCAGCACAGCATAATCCGGTAGACTCATCACCGTATTTCAACGCTTAAAAATATTGACAAATGATTGTCATTTCTCCAATCGTTACAGATTGATCGGCACAATAATCTATTTCCGGATGCTACTCGTTCCAGTTTTACTTGAACATTGTGTCAGCGGAATCGCCCTATTTAACGTTATCGTGCTCGCTGCTGTTGTGTTTGATGTGCCGAAACTCGTTCCATTCTTAGTCTATCTACTTCATAATAATTTACTGTTGAACGCAATTCTGTCATACCAATACGAATGTTATCATTATCTGCCTCTAGGTCGTCAGTGCGATTTGCACGTGAGGTAGCTCGTCGCACATTGGATTGACTTCGGCGACCTAAGTCAGGTCGTCTTCTTCTTGGCATTTTAAAATCAATAAAGTTCTCGCGCACTATCAAACTGATGATGGATTTTAATAATCGTCTTGACATATATTTATTTGACAACCAACTGACTCCATACTTTCATCTGTTTGATTACAAATGTCAAATTACGAAACGTAACTTTTTTAGTATCTCCGTTACTTATTATTTATGTTTCTTGCCGCTTTAAACCTTCCCTGAACTTCCACAAATATTTCAAGATCAAATTTAGCAAAATCGGTCCTGCCATTCTCGAGTTTAAGCGAGACAAACGAACAGAAATTCATTTTTATATATACCTATAGAGATTATTTTGAAAATTTCACGTTGTACTCTCCCCTCAAATCGACCGCATAGAAAACGTTTACCAGCGAAGCGTAAAACGGTAAGGGTTGGTGATACAACGGCGCACATTTCCATTGATCTTTTAGGTTTTTCACTAAAAGGCATCTGCTACAATGCAAACTACATACCCGAGTCCTCAAGTCCCTAATTACATTCTACATAAAGGTCTGTCGAAATGTCGATACTTCGAAACGTTTAAGGTTTGATTTTCCACCCGCCTCGCCTGGAGGGCCTGCAGAGCACAGTCATTTAACCAACCTCGGTAAAAGTCAGGGATCGTTCGTAAAAACTCAAGACGGGTTATATAACCTCGATTTACCGAAACAACGCGAAAAGCATGCAAAAACCGAGATGAGGGTAAATGGGAGATTATCTTTGACTGCTGTTCTCGCAGATTCCCCGAACTACACCATTATTTTTTTTCCTTCGGGCTATTAGGGGCGACGAGCCGCGATTAATTCGAGCGATTTAATGGACACAAGCCGCCACATACTTCCCGCCCAGAGATCGTGACGGTGACGTGATCGACCGGTCCCTGACAATTTTTCGAGAGAGGGAAAAAATTTCGATTTAAATTTGGTTTGCTCTTCGGGCGCTCTCGTAATTTTTATTCATTGGACGCAAGGCGGTTTTAGACGAAGATCGATGGAGACGCTGTACTTAATTCCGTTTGAAATCACTGAGCAGAACGAGGTTCAGTGTTGCCCACGAGACGAGACGAGACGAGACTTTGAAAAAATCTCGTCTTGTCTCGAAATAAAAGTCTCGTCTCGTCTCATGTCTCGCGCGAGATTCTCGCTAAAGTCTCGCAAATTTCTCGCAAAATCTCACGATTTCGTCATTGATGACAACTGTTTGATTGTCATTGACAAATTGAAAAACATTGATGAAAAATGGAATACGTGTATGAATTGAATAGAGTTAGTATCACTAAATTATCATTAGAAGGTTTTTCCGCACTGCGGTTGGCCGGTCCAACTGGTCATTTTAGACACATTGTTATGACATGTGTGACGTTGAACATTAATCTTGATCCTTACATGAATTGCTACGCAGGATAATTGTTTTCATTGAATACTAAATGAAAGCAGTCGACTTTTTACACGATCATTAATATCATTCATCATAATATTTTAGTCGAAATCGTAACATAACCTATTATTACTGCACTCGTTGACCGATGCAAGATCAAATAAATGAGATTATATAGATAATCAAACTCTTAGAATGCAAGAATTGACTACCTTATTGCCGCAATTGTTATTGTAATAGTAATAAGCAATGTTATGCACAGTAAATATTCAGACACCTTTGTGTCGTAGCGCGTACTCCTTCGTCCCGTTCCATCGCGCTCGCGAACCGAGCCGATCGCCAAATCGAGCTTTCACTCCGACGCTGTCGTGTAAACGAGATAGATGCGTCGCAAGGCAACCGTCAAGATCGACCTCTGTCTATTTTTGTCGCTCTCACTCTAGCTCGCACGCGTGGGTCTGGCACGTAGCCGGCACATCGATTCATAAGACACATATCACGTCAAAAATGCTCTGTTAAATTCGTAACTTACAAAGAAGGCTTACTAAAGAAATGTAATGTTATACTTGATGCACTTATCGGAAATATCTGACCGTTACATTATTTAAATGGAATAGGTAGGGTCTGCGCAGGGAAAAATATTTTGGGTTTAGACAAAATACATAAATACAATATTGAATCGTTTAAATATTGCAGTGGTATGTACAGGTTCTCGGGAATGAAGCGTTCATCAACCCTACGTATCATAAACCACCCGTGATTTGCTCGCGAATGCGACATTTTTGCTCCGTGAATGACTTGTCAGATAGAGAACAAATGACCATTTGCAAGTTGAAAGGAGACTTCAAGGAAGATGATAAATTAGACGAGACGGGACGGCCTGAAATTTCTCGACATTAATCAGGATAATGCCTAGATGGAAGGCGAGCGGGAGAAAGAGATAATGTTCATGTTATTTATGAATTTGGTGACCAGACACTTCCAGCTTCGATAATGATACCGCAGTAACTGTAAATCGTTTAACGTTCGTAATTGTGCCCGTCTCAATAATGGGAGGGAATAGCTTCGACCTGACCGTTTTATTATTTGTTACTTAATTTAAAGGAATTTATGTTTCAATTTCGAAGTCGAGCGTACCGACCGAAAATACTAATTTCGATGTCGGGGGTTTTTCCGCTACTAAACTCGTTTATTTGGTCGGTTATGGTAACATTTCAGCAAAATGCTTTATTGGTTTCGTGAAAATAGCAATAAACATTTAATCAGTTTCCCACTTAACCATAAAAAAAAACTGAAGAAATGCCGAATTCCATCGTTTCCCGACGAAACGCTTTTTATTAAATAAAACTAGATTCATTTTCGAGGGGACTGTTATTTTAAGCGAAACGGACTAAATGAATTTAGAGATATGAACGCAAAATCGAAGTTATGGAAATCGGAACAATCAGTTTTTCCGCATGGAGTCAATCGGACCACAGAAAATAACCTTAGGGCGGGTATATCGATTCGCTCGATTTGCCATTTCATTTAGTTCAAACTGACCGCGATGAAGAAGCCACGCCGAGAGCTTTTATATTTTTACTACGTATGCCAGTTCGGTATGTGTTTAAACGTGCCCGCGCTATATCTTTTTGATTGCTATATAATGTCTGGACCATCTTTCTTCCTTTTAAATTTAAGAGGTGTATAACTCTAGGACTACACCGAATATGTTATACGGCACTTTTTGCAATGCTTTTTCCAGCAGTTTAAACCAAGTGTTGCTAGTGATAAACTGCTCTCACTGGCGCAGTTTAAATTGTCGTTAGCTTTCCGATCTTCCCGTGTGTGTTATTTAACGTTTTTATGTACACGCTCGCTTCTGGAAGTTTGTCATTTATATGGTCTTCGGTGCCGACGAGAACGTAAGGCGACGAGCGTGTTTTCGTAAAATTTATTGCCACGTGTATTTAGGGCCTACTTACCATATCTGTGCAATGGAGGAGGGATCCCAGAAAAGGTTGAAGGTACAGAAATGTTTGTTGTTTTTGGATTTGTTAACAATACCAAAATTGTACCTCCCCGTCTGCTTGCACGATGGGTAGTGCTGTATATAAATTGAGCAGATACTTGTGAGTGCTAAGGGATTGCAATTTAATAATTAATGCACGGATTATATGCAACTAAACATGTGTTCAAAGTTGACATTCCAAATTTCGGTTTTACCTGGATGTACATGTTATATTAACTATAAACTAAATTAGGTAAATCGTAGGGTTTCCTTTTTCTAAA
This sequence comes from Cryptocephalus moraei, assembly GCA_946251905.1. NCBI lineage: Eukaryota > Metazoa > Arthropoda > Insecta > Coleoptera > Chrysomelidae > Cryptocephalus > Cryptocephalus moraei. The sequence continues at coordinate 13,045,789 of OX276465.1, read as the reverse complement.
TGACATAAAACGGTATACAGTTTACACTATACTGAGAGTATAATGATTCAGTTTTGCTTTGTTATTCCTGTATTTATAGATTGATTTTTTTGGTTCGCATTTGATGAGAGCTGACCGGCTTTGTCCGTGCGAAACGAGGGTAAATTCGACTAATCTGCCAATAAATTTCTCTTGTCGATAATTGTTACTTTTCGTTGTCAATAATCGAGCTTAATGGTTTGAACTAATGTGCTCTTCAGCACGACATAACGAACAGCGTGACAAGTTAATCACGTAGTTACGTTACTCATTCTGATTCTGGTGTCATAGGCACGTATTAAATCATGGAAATTATCGGACGTGCGCCACTGTAACTAAGCCGCGATGGCGGCCGAATGTTCCGAATAATTGGCGGATGAGATGGCCGCCATTTTGTAGCCCACTTGTACGGTAACCCAACTGTGGTATCAGTATACTCTTCCAAAAATTATTTGCCATTTATGACTTACGCCACACGACGGGGGGTCTAGTATTAACGCCACAGGTTGTTCTGAAACACTTGAGTGAGAGTGAGAGGTAATATGGTAGTACTCCAGCGATTTTTAGGAATTTAGATTTCGTGTTAGCGTTAAATACTGATAATAACTTTTAGAACATTGAATATTTCTAATTCGAACTTTACATAAAATTTTACCAACCTTAATTTTAATAAGCTGATAAATTGTAAATAAATAAATGCAACAAACAGAATTTATTTAAAAATATCAAACTTTAAATTATGTTTAATGACACTTATTTTTTTTTAAATAAAAATGGAATATATAAAATAAATAAGTAATAAATTATAAATATAATATAATTTTTTTTTATTAAAGTTCATAAATTGTTATCAATATGTTGTTCTCTAAGAAAGTCAATTATGAAAAGTCAGCCCTCTGTTGTAGAGCTTCAGCTGACTATTATTCTCTGTACACAGGTTAGGACTATCCTATAAACTGTTGTGGTTAAAATTTTGCCTAACATGGCATTCGTCAAATTAATTTATAATTTACATACACTACTACACTATATACAAACATACATACGGAGCTCTTCTATCGAAACGCATGGTGGGAAATCAACAAGAGCAAAAGAGGAACTAGCAGTAGTTCGTTAGCATGACAGAGAGGGAAGTTTTGCAGTCCGTTCAAGTCAACGCGTATCGCGGTCGCGTATCGCTTATACACTTTCGGATGTGCGCGGTAGTGTGCAGAGCGGATGACTGTAATGTTTCGCGAGCTAGCAACATCGCATCGTCTTTCTCTGTTTCGCCAACGAGAAATATATGGCGTTCCTCTCGCACTTATATTTATCCCATCCTGCGACTCTTTAGAAACGGTCTGTATAACAAACTACACATAACTACAAAATCACTGTTAAAAAAACAGAATAGTAAAAGGTATAGTAAATAAAGATGAAGAATAAGAATGAAGAAAGAAATTAAATAATAACATAAAGTTGTGACATTATTCGCTACTTGAATTACCACTAGACACAGTGTTATTAACAAGTATTATGAGTGAACTGACATCGCTCCACATTCCTTTAAAAGTGATTTCAAATTTTTATTGTGTGATCTACTGCATTTTTCCAATTATCAGCTGAAATTACCTCAACTTCCCTGTAGATAAGATCTATTACAGAAGACGATAAAGTAGGTTTTGTCTTCGGATATTTTGTTTTAATTGACTCCAAATTAACTCTATGGGATTCAATACACAATGATAGGGGGGGGGCAACATTAGGACTGAATGGCCAAATAAAAAAATTGAAATTCGAGTTTAGGATTAGATGAATTAGGAACTTTTCCTGAAAACTGAAACTAAAAATTTTACTGAAACCCTTTCATAGGTAATTATTTGAGCTCGAATAATAAAAGCATTTGATATTTAACAATATCATTATTAAATAAATAAATTAAAATAATAATAATAGTTCAAAAATCACTTGGGGTTTTTAAACACTAAGAATAATTACTCATTGAATTTATTAAGTACGGACCATTGGTAGTTCATTGGTAATTATCTCGGGCGGTATTCCGAAGAAACCACAAATCGGTAGTTTACCTGTTAATTGCACTCCCCGTCCCTAAGGGTAGGGTCATAATTGGCAAATAATTATTGGAGGGGTATACTCACTCAATTATTTATAATAATTATACGGTATACCGGATAGCTCAAAGTTCACAATAATTTACAATGTAGTGACATGGTAAATCTTCTTGGTATATCTATCTTATCTTTTGTAATTTTCCGTTTTTCCAATGTTTCACGTTTTATTGGTAGATTTATCTAGTATTGCATTCGTTACCGAAGTCGAGAAAAGAGGAATTAAAATGCGGTTTTCAGTTTTTTGGTATCTAGAGATCATACTTAATCATTTCTCAAAAATTTATATATATACCGAAAATCTCGGTCGAGTTAGTTAATGGGCCAAAGTGGTCCAGCGGTTTCAAAATGGCGGCTTGTTAATTAAAAAAAAAACAAAAAACTTTAATTTCGCATCTGAGAGAAAAATGTTACTTAGGTTTTTTGTTGATCTTATAGAGGTGAACGACTTTTGCAGAAAACATATCTTTGAGAAATGTACATCAAAAAAGTTATATGCAAAAGTTGGAAATTTTGTTATCGTCGTTAAATTTACCAACGTTACTAAAATGTTAGACGGTCTTAATTATGGGGCCCGACTAGCTCAACTCGTCGGTGAGTGGTCGTGGATGAACTATCATACGACCAGATACTCGTTGGTAAAGGGGCGCCAACAACTACAAACAAAGCCCGGCCCTGACTGATATCTCGAGCCCCCTCTAGTTGTTGAGGGGTGTCGATCAATGTCTCACAGCTATCAAACGTCTCACTTACCTTGACGAAGGCTTAAACCAATTCCAGAGAGAGGTTGAGCTTAGAAATGTACAGAAAAAAAGTTTTTAACTAAAATTTTTATTTCGCGTCTGAGAGAAAAATGTTACTTAGGTTTTTTGTTGCACTTATACAGCCGAACGACTTTTGCAGAAAACATATCTTTGACAAATGTACATAAAAAAAGTTATATGCAAAAAGTTGGAAATTTTGTTATCGTTGTCGTTAAATTTACCAACGTTACTAAAATGTTAGACGGTCTTAATTATGGGGCCCGACTAGCTCAACTCGTCGGTGAGTGGTCGTGGATGAACTATCATACGACCAGATACTCGATGGTAAAAGGGCGCCAACAACTACAAACAAAGCCCGGCCCTGACTGATATCTCGAGCCCCCTCTAGTTGTTGAGGGGTGTCGATCAATGTCGCACAGCTATCAAACGTCTCACTTACCTTCACGAAGGCTTAAACGAATTCCAGAGAGAGGTTGAGGTTAGAAATGTACAGAAAAAAGTTTTTTTTTAAAAAAAAAAAAATTTTATTTCGCGTCTGAGAGAAAAATGTTACTTAGGTTTTTTGTTGCACTTATAGAACCGAACGACTTTTGCAGAAAACATATCTTTGACAAATGTACATAAAAAAAGTTATATTCAAAAAGTTGGAAATTTTGACGTTTGTATTTTTTTAACACCTCGTATACATTTTCTTGACACATCGTGTCTGTTATATTACTCTATATGCTACCCATAAATCTACCTTTCAGCCTGGCATGCCATGGGGTTTTTTTTTTCATCCACCCTGTTCCCCTAGACCACGTAAGAAATCCCATTATATTTGTTTCTAATATTATAATGATAGTGTCGCGTGTGGAGTTTTATTTTTCCCATCACAGCCAATATAATACCGTTTACCTTTCAAGTTTTCGGTAGTTTAGAGCATTCCATCGATAATTCTTGCCGAATCATCAAGGAAATATTACTCGTTTCCTTAGAGCTACTACAGCGGATCATCTCACCAACGAGCGATAGTTCTATTATCGAATCGCACAATACAATTCTATTAGTATTCAATGAAGGAAATCCGTGATAAATTCCCCAAGTTTCAACAAAGTTACCCATACGGCCAAAACAATCGGATTATCTAAATTCCGGATCGTTCATTAGTTTTCCACTCTCGCTTCCCATTCACGCCGTTTAGGACGCGATCCAAATTTCGGGCTTATTGTCTGATCGGTCTCATCTCCGGGCGACGAAAGCATCTGAAAACAAAAGCTCATTAGTGGGGTTCAAATCTGTGTAGCTTATCTCGCAGGTAGATTTTCGGATCAAAGTGATTTCCTTGGGGTTTCTTATCTGTTTTATGGAGAAAGAAAGTAGGGCCAGATTTAAGATAGACCGTCTTATTGTTTCTGGAATAAGATCCGATGCGTTATTGGTTCGTGGATTCCGGGTTAATCGAATGTCGATTGGGATAGCGATACTTCTAAACAGTCGTTGACGGGCTATTCATCAACGTCGGAGGGGGATTACAATTGCGCTCCATTGTTACCTACGTGGGGAAAAATTGCCAGGATTTTCAATTACACGCTTTTTTAACAGCAGTAAACGAGACGAAACTCCGTTAGTATTGCCGGATAATTATGTGAACGAGCATATTCACTATGACTCTCGGATGTAAACTACACCTAAAGTCAATATTGTCTTATAGTCTAGTCAAGATGTGTGTTTGCTGCGAACAATAGTTAGAAGGCTCGGAAAAATACAAGCGATAGCTTATTCGACGCGGAATGCAAAACTGAGAAATGGATTTTGAGGATTTTTTCTGCTAAGAAAAATTGCAATTGTTGTTAACAAAAAACCAAAAAATAAAAACGCTCTTTCGATTTTTTGATGACAATTCAAAAACCATAAGAGCAATAAACCATTTGTATTTTTTCCACCTCGTATACATTTTTTTGACACATCGTGTCTGTTATATTACTCTATATCCTACCCATAAATCTACCTTTCAGCCTGGCATGCCATGGGTTTTTTTTTAATATCTAATATTTTTAATTTTATGTCGGACAATGGGGAACACGGATCTTCATAGTTTTAATGCTCTGCCGTCATTTTTCAAAATAAGTCGCCGAAGAAAATTTGTCCCAATTAATTTAATTTCATTTTGGAGGTAACGTAAAGAGAACTTGTCAAATATTATATAACAATTATTGTTAAGTCCGTTCCTCAACAGGCTATTTTAGGGTTTGTTGCTAACGAAAGCATCGAGTGGCACTTCATACCTCCTCGGACTCCCCACTTTGACGGATTGTGGGAGGCGGCTGTCCGTAGTATTTAATTTCACCTGAAGAGGGTGTTGGGTAATACGAGTTTCACCTATGAAAATTTCTTGACTATCTTAACACAAATCGAGGCTATTGTAAACTCACGCCCATTATATCCAATGTCTACCGATCCACAAGACCTAAACCCACTAACTCCCGGACATTTCCTAATCGGGCGTCCTATCACATCCATCCCGGATCAGAAACTGCAGCAGATACAAGAAGGACGTCTAAGGATGCACCAGCGACTTCAGAAGATGTGCAGCACATCTAGGACGCTTGGCGTAAGAACTACGTGAGCGAACTACAGGCGCGCTCCAAGTGGAAGCAGAGAGTAGCTCCCGTAAGAAACGGGGCCATGGTGATCCTCAAGGAAGACCATCTACCCCCGTGCCATTGGAAGCTGGGACGTATCGTCGAGACCCACAACGGCAGCGACGGCCTTCCGAGAGTTGTCACCGTCCGGTGCTCCAATGGTCTAATCAAACGACCTATCACCATGATTTGTGCGTTGTCTGTGCCTCAGGAAACAAACGAGTCCTCTAGTGACTAGTGCGATGTGTTGAAGGACTTGGGTCCTTCAAGGGGGGCGGTATGTTAAGTCCGTTCCTGCTCCGCAGTGCGTGTGTGCACGTGAACGATGAGTGACACGGCGAACGCCGCAGAGAACCGCGCGCGTCTCTCCTCACCCCGCTAATACCGAGTCTCTGTGAGACTGCGACGAACCTTTGCCCCGTAAACATCACTTTATTTACGTTATACTCTCTTGAAATCATTATTTCGATCGCTGTATTGATCTTATCATTTCTACATTAAACTAAAGTTATCTGAACAAGAAGTGCCTTTTCATCATACAATTATTTTATAGCAAAAATATTTTCGAACCATATTTCGAGTTTGTGATTCTACCACATCTAATGAAGAACTCAAGAAGATGATTTCGTAACTTTTTGGATTTTGGAGCTTTGAACCAATACATGCACATTACATACTGCAATATATTTCATATCGATTTAAAGCTAGCATTAAAACTTATTTATCTAGTGTAAAATTAAATATAAACCTTATCGTACGTAGTGTAATCATTTTAATTACAATATCACTGCTGTGGGTAATATATTTGTTATGATTTCATGATGCAACTTACTCTCGTTCGTCATGATGTATTTGCATGGTTCGTCGTTATCCCTTACACGTAAACGCTCTATTGATTCGAGTACCTACGGAAATTACCATATGCAATAATAAAATTCAAATTAACTTCCACGATTTTCGGTTCGTTTGTCAATTTTCGGATTTTTTTTATCCCGAGGTGATGAATACATTATGCCTAATGGTAATACAGGGAACGGTTTTATCGGTCGGCGAACAGTTTTAAAATCGTGATGAGTTTTTCAATATATGATGATTCCGTTGATTATTCATCAGTTCAACGTAACCCTATCAGAGCTCTCTGGGGCTTTCTATTAGTATCTTTTTACTATTACCAACAAATTTTGATACCTTTAAAAATATTACCAAATTCGTAAAATTAGATAGTTTTCCGCTTTTATAGTTGGTATATGGGGGCGCTGGTAACGTATTTTACCACATATTTTAGTAATAGTAACTTTATAAAATGTTTAGTACCTCTATAAAATTATACAAAATTAATTATAAAAATTATTATGAGTTTATGAATAATTTGTGTAAATGAATGACTCGCCACCGTTTTACTTGAAGCATATCTTAGTATTATTATTTCAGTGTATAAATTCAATTTGAAATGTTATATACAGTTATAATACAGATTAATAATTTACCATATAAAATAAGAAATCGAATAAGAACATATATTTTAAGTTTAAAATACCAAAAAATGTGTAGAAACAGTTGCCATGGTTACCAAATTCTGACGTCACACTTTCCCCGCTTATTTTTTCACGACAAAATGCTCTATTACATGGCTTATTCAACAACCAACCGGCGCCGTGGACGATGCATACTCACCTCAGACTTCAGACTTGCTTTCAATATCCCGATTGTTCTTATGAACAGTAAAAACAGCAAAGTATCATGTAACACAACGTCGTTACAAAGCGGTCTCGATAAATTTTATTTCCAGGGAAATATAAAAAGGGGTTTCCCATCCTCTATACCCAAATTACATTAGTTTCGATAGATGGGACTTCGATTTAAATTTTTTTTCATCCCGCCCCTATACATGAGTAACTTTCCGAGGATACATCAGCAGAGCTTTTTATGAGCTCTTCGAGAATTCTTTCCTTGCCCGAGCTTTACCCTGTTTTAGCATTTTTACAACGGTCTTAAGCTCCTTAAATTCCAGTTTTATTTTCTCCTTCATCCGGTCATTTACTCGCGTTTGATATTCCCGTCTGGTTCGAGTTAATAAAGCTATATACTTTTCGTGTTTTATTCGACGCTCGTTGTATAAATTTAATGTTAGTAAGGACTGAAATAATTTTTTTAACCTGTGATTCCATCTGCCGTTTATGTTATATAGCATGGGTATTGCTCGATGTCCGTTGTAAAAATTTAACGGTGGCATTGTGAGTAAAATTGATGCGTGTATCGTTAGCAGAACTTATTTTCTTATATACTTGTGAGACCACCTTTCATTTATCTTGCTTTTCTTTATTTCTTATGCTTTCATCGCCGGATTATGCCCTGAAAAATATCCCCGCGTGAATGTGTGAGCGGTGCGCGTTATGAAAAATTAGGTTGCGACAGCGAGATACCATTTTGAGAGGTGAGTGGTGCCAAGTAGTGCTTACACGGTAAAGTTGGAGGAGAAATGACGACCTTTATCCGCTGTGAAAGAACACGGACGTCTTTTGTACTGCAGGTTTTTGGTAATTTGCGCTTAAGCCTGCTTAAAATTAAAACATAGAAATAGAATGGTTTTCGTCATTCAAAGTTCAGTCGAAATATCAATATTTCTTTTTTGAAAAATACTTACGGATTCTGCTCGGATTTAGTGTAAAAGTTACGCTGACAGCAGTTGAAACTACAAAATAATTTTTGTATTAAGAGAAATTTCAACGTTAAATTTACCAACGTTACTAAAAAGTTAGACGGTCTTAATTATGGGGCCAGACTAGCTCAACTCGTCGGTGAGTGGTCCTGGATGAACTACCATACGACCAGATACTCGATGGTAAAGGGGCGCCAACAACTACAAACAAAGCCCGGCCCTGACTGATAGCTCGAGCCCCCTCTAGTTGTTGAGGGGTGTCGATCAATGTCTCACAGCTATCAAACGTCTCACTTACCTTGACGAAGGCTTAAACGAATCCCAGAGAGAGGTTGAGGTTAGATTCGTTGAATAAAACTTAAGCAACTCTAATGAATGAATTTAATAGCCAGTACCCAACTCTCAGATATGCAACCGACTTATCGTACAATCGATTTCCCTAACCTGACTTTTAAAATACCTTCCAACCTATATGGGTGCTTGGCGACGCCGCCAGTGGTCTACAGTTGAGGATCGGTCGGCTCTATCAGGGACGACGGGAGCCTCAACTTAGCTGTCGCCCGTCAGCCCACGTAACACTGTTTCCGTGACCGATCGTAATGGGTTCCGAAGTCCGCGCACTCACTGAACTCAACTAGACTTAACTCGGAGACCGGGACTGGCTGATGCTCACTCGAACTAACGATAATACTCTCCGTAACACTCGGAATAATAACAGTAATCGTAATAATACTGATACTCCTACTAATACTCGTAATCGGAAATCATCCAAAAGAGAGAGAGAGATTCAGGGGAACCTGTGTCCACTTTTATACTTTCCGTTCCTTCTATAAAAATCCATCAAACATTCCAGAAGGTATTACTTGACGTAAATCAGACGTCCTTAAGGCGTTTGCCTTTTAACATCTTCGTGACATCCAAAACTGGACGGTCTAAAGAGGTCCACTTCAGGCATAAAGGGGGTCAGGCATCAAAACGACATAAATTGGACGTCATTGCGACGTCAGATTTGGAACATCTTAGAGACATCCAGAATTGGACGTCATAAGGACGTTCATTTCTGGCATAAAACAGAGCAGGCATAAAATTGACGTAAATCAGAAGCCTTAAGACGTCCGTCTTTTAACTTCTTACAGACATGCAAAACTGTACGTTCTAAAGAGGCCCACTTCAGGCATAAAAAAGGGCAGGCATAAAATAGACAAAAATTAAATGTCATTGAGACATTCCGCTCTGAATATCTTAGAGACATCCAAAACTGGACGTCCTAGAGACGTCCACATCAGGCATAAAAAGGTCAGGCTTAAAATCGACGTAAATTAGACTTCTTTAGGACCTCCGGCCTTGGACGTCTTAGAGACGTCCGGATATGGGCGTCTTATAGATGTAATTTTTATGTCTTAAGGCGTCTAGGCATAAAAAAGGCGTAAAATGGATCAACGACCGAAGGTTGTCCAGCTTCTCAAAGTTGGCCATGGTAATTTAACCAAAGGAAAACACCAAGTCCTAACCAACTGCTTTATATCTCGAATTCTAGGTTATTAAGACTAGAAGTGATGGTGAAGAAGGCCGTCTTTAACTCCACATTGATGAAATTTAGTCGGGAGTACAGGTTCCTGACGTCCTCTCTCAACCAACATTCCTTAGCCTTTTGGATCGATCTCCTCGCTACGTTGGATTTGGAGTTGGTCCTTAGGGATATAGAGCGTGGAAAAACGTTTTTCCTTAGACATTCGTTGAGGAACCATATTTTAGTGAGAGTCTTCGTCCGTAGTAAAAACCTCTTCTTGTAGAAATGGACAACGGGAGCTCGACTAGCTAGCTTCAACGACCGAAGGTTGTCCAGCTTCTCAAAGTTGGCCATGGTAATTTAACCAAAGGAAAACACCAAGTCTTAACCAACTGCTTTAATGGTAAACTGCGTAAAATAAAGACATTATGTGCATACGTACATAAAGACGTTATGTGCTGTCTGGGATGACACTTATCTAAGTATCTTGTAAATATAGCACCTACTGTTGCCCCATATCTTGTTGTCCCGACATTTCTATCATTAAACATATTTAAATTTAATTCTTGTACTCCACATGTTCGACTATCGTATCTCATGTAACACGCTCTTTCGTTCCTTCTTTCTATCTATAATAACACATATATCTCTCTCTCTTTTCTGTTGGAAAGAATAGACCGAAGCAGAGGGAACACCCTGCACGCTTATACTTCGCATATGTATATAAGTATATACTTATAACACGCTAGCTCACAGAGTAACAGATTTCATGCTGACGACAAGTTGAAGTTGAAAAACGTTTATCTTTCTTTAGCGTGCTTATAAAACAGTTCTTAGGTATTAAAGAGGATTTAATAGATTTATTATTCACCATGAAGCATCTCGTAGGCCTCAATAAATCAAATTGCAAAATGCAGCATGTAGATACGTAAATAATCTCAATTAATATTTCGAATCGTTAATTTTATTGCGGGTTATCCGTCTCACAGAGGACACCTCATAATAATCTAATTATTCACAGCTCTCCTGATTACTTATATTATTACCCTAATAAATAATTTCTTATTCAAAGAAACCCGAGGGGATAATGGTGAGAAGACAGAGCGGCACTCGGCCCCCCGGAGGCACGCTAGTAATGAAAGAAAGAAAGGAGGATCGAATGACACAAAATAGAAAAATAACAGAGGAAGTCTCATAAGGCCGCAGTCCCTTCCTTTCTCCCGACCCCTTGCTTCGTCCCCCCTGGAAGAATTCGCCATCCATTACTCGTTGTGTTTTTTACGAGGATACAAGATGCTGTATCAGATGTTCCATATGCAATCTATCAGATAGGATGTGATAAAAGTGTGTGAGAATGCGTATGATGAAAATGTCTTTTTGAGGGTCGAACGGGAAAGGTCTCGTTTATCATTTCGGATTAAGGTCAAAATTCACAGACAAGCGAACGATGCGGGACGTCATTGGAAATATAAGAATTTAAATTGAACTCGAAACAACGCCCGCTGACCAAAGACCAGTAATCATATCGAAACTGAGATTTTAATGAAACTCTCGAATCTCATAGTTGCTGAAATTTCCTCAGCATATATTTACATTTGCATATTTCTGATGGCTCTTAAGTAAGATCAGAACATGTTTCTCAGGTATATATTCAGAAAATTTACAATAAATTTTGACGTGATATACGTCTTATAAATCGCTGAACAAACTTCAACCCGGAGAGTACGTCACGCCCTCTCTCCAAACTACTAGAACCTCAAACCCCGGATCTGCACGATACGCCCTCAGATCCAAATCCGGAGAAGTACGTCACGCCCTCTCTCCAAACTACAAGAACTTCAAGAACTTCAAGAGATCACGTCACGCCCTGATCTCCGCCTACAAGAACTTCAAAGAGATCACGTCGCGCCCTGATCTCCGCCTACAAGAACGTCTTCAGCCTTACAACCTGGAGACAAGATTCATCTTCGCAGCCACCCACGAGTTACGAGAGATATCTACATACAGTCCACTCTCTCTACAGAGATCACTTCACACTTTCGTTCAGTACTTTTGTAATGTCAAACATGAGAGGGAGTTTGATAGGTTGGCAATTAATTTATTAGAAAAGACGAGCCTTATTGTTATTAATTGCAAACACAGACGATTCATATATCTATTCCGAACTGTTTACAAAGTAATATATTGCAAAATAAGCACATCAGGAACGGATGGCCCTTAGAAGGGCGTTTAGAGTATTAAGACTGAAAAACTAACTATTTCAGTGGATATAAAAGGGAAATCGGTCATTCAGTTCTGAGAATACATGCAGACAGGTCATTTAAAAACATGATAAACTCAAGCATCCCTCAAAAATTTCAGTACAGAAGGAACAGGAGAAAGGATAACGAAATAACAAGAGCTCCTTTCGTAATATAGTAAAAAACGGACCTTTCCACCAAAAACCCGAAGTTCACCCTCTTTTATGTCACCAAGGCTATTAATTACGTTTCCCGATGCCTCGTAATTTCATTTACTCATTTTCATTTCATAAATTCATATTTTAAAACAAAAGTGACTTCAAAGGTCATTTTCGGGATATCTGCCTCCGACAAGATTAGGACGTCAGCAACACGCGCTAACAAGATTTGGGATTATTTCGAGCAAAAAAATGAGGAGAAAATTACTGTGAATACGTTATTTAAAGGAAATGTCAAACAAAATTTAAATACCCATATTCATGTAAATGTGCTTTATGTTCTTAGGGTATTTGTATTTCGCTTCAGGGCATTTACGGGTTAAGAAAATATTCAAATAATTTTCAGAAAAGTGGCAATATGGGAGTCATTCAGTTTGGAAAACGGACCGTATGAGGAAATTTGGAGTAGGTAAACATTAAAGCGAATTACTTAGATCAGTATTTTTGTTGAAATGGTATTGATATCGCCGCAGTTCACTGTAAACTTTCCATGGAAACTTAAGGGTACTTAAAGCACTCGTGAAGTTTAATAACGTATTTTTCTGAAAACTGAAGAAATATTTCCAAAAATATGGTCGGTTTTGGTAATCAATTTCCTTACGCGTCGGATCTTTACATATTGCTGTTAACTAAGATAGGTCCTAAACCACTTGGAACAGTAGGGTCATAAACACGACGCAGCTATTGAAATTGTATGCTACTTTTAACGTTAGGAACGCAAAAGGCAATTATAAAACAAATGTAAGAGTGAAAATGGAATTTGTAGCTCAGCAGGGATTTGAACACGGGTCTCCCAATTTGGCGTCGGGTGTACCACTAAACTACCGAGATACGTACCAATTTTATTTTCGATGTTCATGTTAAACGTTTTGAGAGAACGTATTGGTTGTACGCAACACACCGTATCTCCTCTCACGTTAATAATGTGGTCTCTTACGTGTTCTGATTTATAAATGAAACAGATGGAATATATTCTCGAAATTAATTCAGTAAAGGTGTATATGAATCCAATGTAAAAGAATCTATACATATCTCGGTAGTTTAGTAGTAAGAATTCCCGACGCGAAATTGGGAGACCCGGGTTCAAATCCCGGCAGAGCTACAAACACCTTTTTCAAATATCTCTTACATTTATCACATATATACCTTGTCCCATGATTTCATTCGAGAACTTCCATCTATTTATAAGAAATAGTGTGCAGGCTGCTGTCGCCGTCGTCGCTGACGACGGAGTGGAAACAGTGCAATCAGAACGCGCGTAGCACGTACCCCTTCGTCCCCTTCCATCGCGCTCGCGAACCGAGCCGATCGCCAAATCGAGCTTTCACTCGGAGGCTGTCGTGTAAAAGAGATAGATGCGTCGCAAGGCAACCGCCGAGCTCGATCTCTGTCTATTGTTGTCGCTCTGACTATAGCTCGCACGCATGGGTCTGGCGTAACGTTACAATGTTTTCTGAACCGGCAGATAGCCGTCACATCGATTTATAAGACGTATATCTCGTCAAAAATAAGCATCTGCCTGGTTCCCCTCTCGCCCTGCGCGTCACTTTCACTTTAACGAAAATGATAAACGTGTTCCTCTCACTATCCCACGCGCCTTTGCCGGGAAAATATCATCAGTTCGAAGCGTGTTCGTATCACGTAGCCGCGATCTATCTCAGACCCGAAAATGCAGACCACAAACGCACTGATTGGAAACAGTTTCCGAGTTTCGGGTCGAATACGACGCGCGGAGCGTCGCATCGCCTTTAAGGGTTTTCTTTTTAAGGGCTGCGAGATATCTTATCCGACACTAGTCGAAGACGGATTAACTCGATATGAATCGGATTTTTCGGAAAATTTGTCTTTCGTGACGTCGGCGATCGATCAGCGGACGGCCCGGGATTAGCGTGCGTCTTTAACAGGTGACCCTAATGGATTAGGGAGCCGTTAAACTTTCACCGATTCGTCCCATCACTTTTCGCTGATTGCTAGTCGGAGGGCCGATGTGTTGAAATTTAATAAATCGCCGGATTATGGAAGAGGGGAAATTGGAAAATTAAGGGTAGCGAGCACCAGAATTTTCAAATTGGATTTATGTCGATTTCGGGGTACTGCTCACGGCCGAACTGACGTTTTATTAAAAAATCTATTTATTCGCTTCAGTGCATCCATTGGAAACTAATACATGAAATAGGAGCATCCTGGGCCTTTAAAATTTTCTTTTTCATCACCTTCACAGTTGATGCTGACGTCAACATCATTTCAGGAAATTTTTAGGGTTAAGAAATTGTAATTTATTGCGAAATAATTCAGGGAGCATCTTACAGCATTTAATAAAAACACGCTTTGTTTTACGAAACGAAGCATAACACTGATCCAAGGTAACGAGGTTAACGGTGTACTGCTAAGGTACGGATTGTGGATGCCAGCATAATACTCACTGGTAACGTGATCGCAAATCAGCATCGGTAAGGTCAGTGGAGCAATTCTCGGACATTGGCAAATAACTTTCAACAAAATTTAACAACGTTATCAAATAATTGGAACCAAAGGGTAATGCAACTCAAAATGACCTGCACGTTACGCCCTCAGGTCACATCGGAGAGCACATTACGCCCTCTCTCCTCTCTACTAGAACTTCAACTTCAAGAATTTCAAAAGATTACGTCACGCCCTGATTTCCAACCCACGAGACCGTCTTCAGCCTTACAACCTGGAGACAAGAATCATCTCCGCAGTCATCCACGAGCTAAGAGAGAAATTCCATACAGTTCACTCTCTACAGAGATCTACAGAGGAACAGCAACCCTCACCCACCACTTTTTTCCAAAACATTTTTAAATATTTTTGAAAATTTTAAGAAATATCTTAAAGTCCCTTTCCACCCACAACAAAGAGAAACTTGCAAGAGTGTGGCGAGGAAAGACGTTCAGCGCTTGTACAAGTAGTAGATGTTTGTTCGCTATGTGGAGTCATTTAGTTGAATCGTGGATGTACCTATTGGCGTTCTAGAACGTATTATATTTCTATGATGACGTGTAAGGGTAGTTTTGACATTCGCTCCTCTTTTCCAGAAGATTGGACGCGACCTCCGCCGACCACCTCACGAGACGAAACTTCGACTCTTCCGGAGAGAACGAAACTCCTCCAGACGCCGGCGACTCCTTTCTTTGTCCCCACCGACCTTTCCGGTTTCGCGAGTGACTATACCGTCGCGACGTCCTCGGAGAGGAGCGGCGCCGCGAACGCGACCACCAGGACGTCGTCCTCCTCCTCGCCGTTCCCCTCGGACTACCCGTGGCCGGTGAAGAAGGAGGCCGTCGTGGAGGGCGACGTCGTCATCGGCGGCCTGATGATGGTCCACGAGAGGGAGGAGTCGATCACCTGCGGACCGATCATGCCGCAGGGCGGGATACAGGCGCTGGAGGCGATGCTGTACACCATCGATCAGATCAATCTCAACTCGGTCGTCACGTTGACTAACATAACTCTCGGTGCTCACGTGCTCGACGACTGCGACAAGGACACCTACGGGCTGGAGATGGCCGTCGACTTCATTAAGGGTGAGTCGTTAAGAGAGTTAAGATATAAAGTTAAAGGGAAGCAGCCTTGGGCTAGGTTAATAAAACACTCTTTCTATTCTCAAGTGCGAGCTTTCGACTGTATTTTCAGCCTTCTTCAGTCACTGGCTGTAAGGGTGCAAAGTTATCTAACTGTTTGCTTATGTGAAGCAGTGTGATGTGCAAGAAGGTGATTTAAACGGATATATTGTTTTTACGGCGAAATAATAAGTTATCATTTCACTAAATTTAATAAATTAAATATATTTATTTATTTACGACAAAACTAATAAAAAATCTCATTACGTTATTACAAATTCGAGTTATTATTGAAATAATTTGGTTATTGAGTTAGTGGAATTAAATTTGTAAATGATTTAAATGCGACATTTTATAAAATTTCGATTCAAAATAGCAAACAGAAATATTCAAAAATTTGATATACTTTCAGAACTTTCAGTTTACCCTATGATTTATGTCATTTAACATTGAAATCGAGAATGTTCACCACGTTATTTTCATCGGTATTTCTCCCCTTAATAGGCAATTTTCCGTATGTTTAACAATATATCCCTGCTATACACCCCACTAATTTCCGTCGAAGTGGTGATCACTGCCACATAAAGGCCATTTTGGCGCACCGATAACCTGAAATGTGTATCGACAAAACACCATCAAACGCTCTTTCAATTACCTCCATAAAAGGGTATTAACCTCCATTCGAATTTGTCAAAAGGAGAAACGACCAAGGGAACGACAAGGATTTGGAAATATAAAAATTTCATGTTTACGAGTAATTCATTTCAGATATTGTAGATTCCTTAGATCGTGAACGTGACAGGATCACAAGGGAAGCCGAATCAGGAGGAGAAGATCCAGTATAAATTTGGGAAAGATAGTAACAATTCTGGTCCAATATGTTTTGAGTAATATTTGGATTTAAAACAGAGCCTAACGGTCTTGGGATGACCACCGATTAAGAGGAGATGAATAAAGTGTCCTCCCAGAAAGGATCCTTCTGATGTAACCGATCACATTCCGCACTTATTTCGAATCCATAAGCGAGGGAGCTGAAAAGGCCCATTAGCGATAGCGAGAGAACCGAGTGACCGTAAAATGTGGCCAAGAGGGGTGAAATTTAGACGGACCGTCAATGTAGCAGAAAGCGGAAGATCTGGCGAAATGCATGGGAAAAAACGGTTTTCGTGCTACAGATGGTTGGTTTTCAAGATGGAAAAATGCGACCTATTGTAAACCTCATGAAGAACAGGGTAAAAGATTGTTTTATGATGAGGGGTTTTAATAGCAATATGTCGATCTTCCGCCAAATGACACACCTGATATCCCAGAAGATGTTCCAAACGAACTATACGACGAGTGGTTGGCAATTGATAAAAACATACAAACTTCAGGAGAAATTACCGAAAAAGAAATATTCTTCAGGTATACCTAGGAATAAGGTGGTGGTAAAGCGCGCAGGTCTCCGTCTTTTTTCAAAACAAATTGGGAAATGCTGTAAAAAGTGATTATATATCATTGGGAGATAGTTTCCGGTGAGGAAAATCGATATTTTCCGAGAAAAATTTATTTTAATAATCTGGTTTAATGTAATCTACTATTTATTCATCCACTTTCATCCAAGCCAAACCAAACAAACCTAACCTTTCCGATCGTAGTCGTAGGGCCAGAAACGTTTCCGTGAAGGAATTTCCCGTTCCGTGTAGATCTCAATCCAAGATGTCTACTGTCTGTTTACGTTTAAGAGCAAATTTCATAATGAAATATCTCGGTTAGTAGACGAAATAAAGTAATTCCTGCACTCAGGTAGGTTCTTTGTTACACGCTGGTTCTGTCGATATAATTTTTTTTATTGTAGAGTGAAAGACCTGCAATCTTTGCCACCTTATAATAAAGTGAGTGATGTAAATTACTTACAATAACGAGGTTATGAAAACTCACTACCCACTCCATTCACAGGAAGTGGTAACAGAAAATATTGGAATCCAGTTACAAAAAGACGATCCAAATATTAACACAAATGGCAAGTTAACAAAAAAGTACAAAAATCAGTTGTCCAATCTGTCATTATAGACAAACGTCTTAAAAACAAATTGATACAGGACATTACAAAATGTTACAAAATGAGGTCAAACTCCTTGTCTCAAAAATCAATACTCTCACTATTGGAAATAAGACTTAAATGCCCAGTAATGTTGTTCATTAAGCTGTTATATATAATCTTCCCATCTGTTTAGGTTGTTCTGAACATTAACTAGGTATATAGATATGAGGTTCACTCCAGACTGACAAAACCATAAAAAATGAGGGTTACTTTATAACACAATAAATAGGTTGTTTTCACTGACTAATATCTTAGTATTATCAACATCAGGTTTTTGACCTGAAGATAGGTAATGGTTAGCTAAGGCACAAGTGTTCTTTTTATTGTTAATGTCACTGCGGTGAGAAATAATTCTGATGTTTAAGTTCCTAGATGTCATGCCTATGTATCCTTTGTCACAATTATTACAGGAAATTTTATATACCAAGTTTGTCTTATTTAATTTATCTGTGCTATTTTTGAGTTTGCTGAACAGATCACCGACTCTCTTAACCGATCTGTTAGCTACGATGATGTTTTCATCTTGTTTGATAATTTTATTTAATTTAGGTGTTAGTCTATCGATAAAAGGGTGTGACCATATAGATTCTATAGATTCATATAGATTATGAAGAATATTTCTTGTTCGATAATCTCTCCTGAAGTTTGTATATTTTCATCAATTGCCAACCACTCGTCGTATAGTTCGTTTAGAACATCTTTTGGGATATCAGGTGTGTCATTTGGCGGAAGATCGGCATATTGATATTAAAACCCCTTATCATAAAACAATTTTTTACCCTGTTCTTCGTGTGGTTTACAATAGGTCGCATTTTTCCATCTTGAAACCCAATCATCTGTAGCCTTTCTGTTCTGCTTTCTGTTTCATTGACGGTCCGTCTAAATTTCACCCCTCTTGGCCACATTTTACGGTCACTCGGTTCTCTCGCTATCGCTAACGGGCCTTTTCACCTCCCTCGCTTTTATATTCGAAATAAGTTCGGAATGTGATCGGTTATATCAGAAGGATCCTTTCTGGGAAGGACACTTTATTCATCTCGTCTTAAGCATCTAAATATTACTCATAAAAGTTTTACATATTGGACCAGAGTTGTTATTATCTTTCCCAAATTTATACTAGATCTTCTCCTTCTGATTCGTCTTCCCTTGTGATCATGTCAGTTCACGATCTAAGGAATCTAAAATATCTGAAATGAATTACTCGCAAACATGAAATTTTTACATTTCTATATCCTCGCTGTTCCCTTGGTCGTTTCTCCTTTTGACAAATTCGAATAGAGGTTAATACCCCTTTTATGGAGGTAATTGAAAGAGCGTTTGATGGTGTTTTTTCGATACATATTTCAGGTTATCGGTCCGCCAAAACGGCCTTTATGTGGCAGTGATCACCACTTCGACGGAAATTAGTGGGGTGTATAGCAGGGATATATTGTTAAACATACGGAAAATTGCCTATTAAGGGGAGAAATACCGATGAAAATAACGTGGTAAACACTCTCGATTTCAATGTTAAATGACACAAATCATAGGGCAAACTGCAAGTTCTGAATTTTGAATATTTCTGTGTGCTATTTTAAATCGAAATTTTACAAAATGTCGCATTTAAATCATCTACAAATTGAATTCCATTAACTCTATAATCAAATTATTTCAATAATACCTCGAATTTCTAATAACGTAATGAGATTTTTTATTAGTTTTGTCGTAAATAAATAAATAAATTTATTTTTTTTAAATTCAGTGCAATCATAACTTATTATTTCGCCGTAAATACAATATATCGGTTTAAATCATCACACTGCTATGAGCAAACAGTTAGATAACTTCTGCTCCGAAATTTCTTAAGTAATCTTGTTCGTTTATGCTGTTCTAGCTTTCGTTTTCATTTTGAACCAATTAGTACTAATTATATCAGTCTAGACAGGAATTTCCCATTTGTTTAGGAATATTAGTAACGTAATTAATTCTCAGTCGGATTCAAGCTTATGTGAACTATGTATTTCGTTAATATTTCATTATCAGTAGCATTCCTAACCGAGGTAACGTTTCAACGTCGGCGAGCATGTTTACTACATGTCTAGTTTTATACTGTTGAATGTGATTTAGTGAGGAGATTTTTAATAAGTGTTGCGATACAATCTACAATAATTGTTTGATTCTATCATGAAAATAACAGTTTCAGTTGTTGGTTGCACGGTTCACAGAATTAAGAATTTTTGTTGACTCTGAGAGACTCATTAGAACTTCGTTGAGTCACTGGGAAATTTCAATTGGTACAAAAGATACAGGAAAATATATTAAAACACAACTTAGAATATTTCTTTCCAACATTATACAGGGTGTTAGGGGTTTGACTGCCTTTATTTTAATAGGTGATAGTATTTATCAGAACAAATAAAAAAACCTTATATAACGGGGGTCTGAAAACCAAGCGTTTTAGAGAAAACTCGAGTTATTTTATTAAGGCATTTCACCACAACTTGGCAACACCGACAAGAAATGATCCGTACCCATGTAAACAGCTGTACGAAGTCAATGTTTCGTGACGCGTGCGATAAATTCGCGGTGTTGCCACACCACGTCATAGCCATTTTATCGAGTTGTATTGACTAAAATTTTTTTTTTATTCTTTAAAGAAATAATTGTTTTATTCAAAACTAAACATAAATACATTAAAAGAATACATCTTATGGTCATTTCATGTACAAAATTATAAGAGATTCTCTAACAAAACTGAATTTTTACACCTTAAAATTAGAAGTTTGCTAATTTTTTCTCGAATACGGTTGGTTTTAGGACCCCTGTTATATAAGGTTTTTTTGTTTATTTTGGTGAATACTATCGCCTGTTAAAATAAAGGCAGTCAAACCCCTAACACCCTGTATAAAAGCTTCAGTTGAAGCTATACAGGTATATTGTGTTATTATAACTTTACATGCACATCGGCACCCATTACATTTACATTTACTGACAGAATGGTGTTGTTCTCTCCCGATTTTCCAGAAATGAATTAATTATCTCGATCTGATTGCGTAATAGGGAATTAATTAAAATTTGAAAGCTCTTGGATTAAATCTCATATCGCGCTTTCGATGTAATTGGCTATAGAATTTGTTTAACACCCGCCATGTTCGGCAATTAAATTTTATTATTTCTGCCGGGAAGGATCATTACTTCGACATGTACAATTGACAATCGTTTAAAGCACATAGTAGCCAATCATGTAAATTGATCGACGTTTTCGAATTAGGGAGGTTTTCAGCTTAATTAATTGGAAAATTTTAAGGTAATTTTGTTATTGTTTCATGTGTAGTGTTTCAAATACTGTTGATATGTGTTAAAACTTATGAGTTGTAGAATGGAATTGTTCTTTGTCGTAAAAAACCAATTTACATCCTCCTAAAAACCTTTTCTAAGTTATAAAATGGGTAGAAAAGACATCCGAGCATATAACACCAAAATCATCGAGGACACTATTGAGAATAGTGCAAATATGAGGGTTTTAAGATATAAATTATCCCCAGGCAGTCGCAAGATCACGAAAATGAATGATCAACATGGTAACGTAGTGTCAGACAACCAGAGTATTGCTGATCACATCAAAAATTTTTATACCACCCTTTATACTTCCATTAGACCTGCTTCAGCAACGCAACGTGTGACTGTGTGCAATGTGGGATCTGAGGATATTCCAGAGATATCTCGACAAGAAATAGGGGCTGCTCTGAAGATGATGAAAAACCGAACAAGCCAGGGTGAGGACAGAATCACTAGTGAAATGCTTAAGTTAGGGGGTGAATTGATCGAGAGGCCTCTACAGATTCTTTTAAATAAATGTCTTCAGGAGGGCCAAATCCCAGATGGATGGCAGAATGCAGAAGTAATTCTGCTTTTCAAAAAAGGGGACAGTGGCAATATTGAGAATTATCGACCAATCAGCCTTCTGTCTCACATGTACAAGTTACTCACCAAGATTATCACCAACAGGTTAAGCAACAAATTCGATGAGTATCAGCCGGTGGAGCAGGCGGGGTTTCGCAGGGGGTTTAGCACCATTGACCATCTTCAAACTATGAGAACGCTAGTAGAAAAATCAGCCGAGTACAATGTACCACTCTATATGGCATTCATAGATTCCCATAAGGCGTTTGATTTTATTGAAACGTGGGCATTTACACAGGCAATGGACGATGCACCAATAGATTCTCGCTACACCAACTTACTGAAATATATATATAAAAATGCCTCACTACATGTAAGAATCAACGAGGATACAAAGACAGAAAAAATCAAAGTAAATAGGGGAGTCCGACAGGGAGACACCATATCTCCAAAACTGTTCACACTAACGTTAGAGAATGTCTTTGGGTCATCGCAGTGGGAAACCAAAGGCATAAATATAAATGGATCGTACTTGAGTAACCTACGTTTCGCCGACGACATCGTCATTATAAGTAGCAGCATACAGGAGCTGAGGGAGATGTTAAATCAACTAAATGATGCTTCTAAGAGTATCGGATTGAAAATGAACATTTCGAAGACCAAAACCTTAATGAACAACGCCACAGAACAAATATATATATAGACGGTGCAAAACTCGAAAATGTGGAGGAATATATATACTTGGGACACGCAATGAGAATAGGAAAAAAATCAAACAGCAGAGATTAAGAGAAGGATATGACTAACTTGGATAGCCTTCGGAAATCTGAAATTTATATTTAGAAACAATGAGATTCCTATAAACCTAAAAAGAAATGTTTTCGACACGTGCATATTGCCAGTGGTTACTTATGGCCTGGAAACAATGGCGATGACAAAAAAGACCGCTAACCAATTGAGGGTAATGCAACGAGCCATGGAAAGAACAATGCTTAACATCAGCCTTAGGGATAAAATAAGAAACGAAGAACTAAGGTCGTAGATATTATAGCCCGTATTGCAGACCTGAGGTGGCAGTGGGCGGGCCATGTCGCACGACAAGATCAGTCGAGATGGACATACAAGCTCGTACACTGGAGACCAAGACTGACAAAGCACAGCATAAGAAGACCACAGAGAAGATGGCTCGATGACATCAAGCAATATGCGGGAAGGAGGTGGTTCCAGATAACACAGGACAGATGAACATGGAGAAGCATGAGGGAGGCCTATGTCCAGCAGTGGACAACAGAGGGCTGACTAAGAAGGAAAACCTTTTACAACTTATAATTTACTCGTACGCCAATGTACTTTCAAATATATTATCAATTGAAGTCAATTCAAGTAATTATAAAGTAATTAGACGTTTGATACAATTCGATCAGATATTATCGAGTGGTTAACTTTAGGTTTTGGTATTGACGTGTGTTATTATTGACGTTTTATTTGAGGTTTCTAAAACTTTACACTTCGTTTCGTCAAGAGAAATTCGTATAATTATCCATTAAATTTACTTGAATCCAGGGAGAACGGCGATATTACTTCAAAACAATGTTTCGAGCTTTTGACAACTTCGATTTTGCCTTTTCAGTCGTGAGTGATATTGACAATTACGTTTTACCCCCATTTAATACATTAACCTCCAGCTTGAAATATGAATAAGTGAAAATTTTGAACTGGTCTAAATAATGTTTAAAGTGTGAGATTATTTACAGTTCAATCAAAGGGTAAATGTAAAGCCAGTTCGAATATTGTCACAAGCCTGAGGGCCTAGGGCCCAAAGGGGTTGCTCGGGTTGGGGGTGTGTAGCTCGGTGGAGACTAAAAAGAAGACATGGTGACACAGACAATATTTATTCGAGCATTAAATATAGGGGAGAGAACATCGTAAAACAGAATTAAGGCGAGTGATCAAAAGTAGAAAATGAGGGAAGGTTAAAGGGAGGTGGTTGCTTACTTAAAAGTGACGAAGGGCAGCAGGCGCAAGTCTCCTCCAATTAGCGGCATGTCGAGGGACGGATTCTCAGACGGGCAGCGTGACGTGGTACTCGATGACTGACTCCCCGATCGTTATGATCGATCCGTATAAATACAAGCGGGATGTTTATGAAGGTGATGTCGTACCTGTCCGAGAGTCGCGTATCGTCCTTCGGTTTAAGGTCGCCTCGGTGCTGAAAAGCTTAGACGGCGACCTATTTTCGCTAATTGGGGCCGCATCGAGACAATATGTAGTTTTACGAAACTGCTATCCAAAGGTATCCATAAATTCAAAGCTTGCTAACATAGAAATCAAGACAGTAATTGTTTTTCATTATACATGTTCATAATCATCTTTCCTTACCAATTTGACAAAATTTTATTGTTTTACTCTTGTATCGATATCAGACTAACAATTTCTGTTTTATTTAATAATCGATTTAATACGAGTTTTTATATTAAAGTTTATTGTTTTATTTCTCCGACATTAAATACTATTATCGCTTACTGTTCAGAGCTTTAATTGCCTTTACAATCTGTGCACGTTTATGGCCCGTTTCAAAATTGGAAAGGGCTCTTTTAATGAATTAATACGCAATTGAATTAAGTAATCTCTGCCAGGACGCACAGTGAATTAAACTCCTTGAAAAGATTATAATTAAAATAAGAAAACTTGTAGGTAAAAATTTATTTAACCTAGTATGGACGATGCTTATGGAACGAAAATTTGTAAGTATTTTAGTCCAGTCATCAGCCATTTTCGCGTGGAATTTTGCATTTTCCCTAGGGGTGGAAACCACCCCTTCTAAGGGGTAAGAAATTTTTTAATCAAAATAAGCCGGGAAGTCGATAGGCTGACCAATTCTAAGTAACTTTTGTTCTATAAAGTGTTTTTGTAAAGTTGATATTTTTCAAGTTATTCACGATTGAAACTACACATTTTTCATTGAAAAACGAATGTTTTTTAACAGTTTTTCACCAATAACTTGAAAATCTTTCATTTTATCGGAAAAAGCAATCAGAACAAAAATGTAGCAAATATAAAAACAAAGAGAGACGTTTTTGAGTGACCTCTATAAACCCAATGAGGACTGAGTTATTGCTGGTTGAATCATGGTTATTTTTCGAGAACAAAAAACATATATGACTGCTTAGTTTGCTAAACACTGTGACTGGCCATTTTTTCCGAAAATTCACCCCTTGGGAGGGTTGTTCCTTGCATGTGGGGGGTGTTACACAACTTTTCCAGTCTCGACACCCCATTTTCGAAATCAGCAACCCAAACACAAATCACCCCTATTTAGGGGTGTTTTTTGCAATTTTAGGGGTGTTCCAACCATTGCTGCAAGTTTCAACCCCCATTTTCGTAATCAGCGCCCCAGAATACATAAGGGATAAGTGGTCTCGCCAAGTCCAGCGTTTGCCGACCTTTTACCGTTATTTTAAATGGACTAACCACCATGGCGGTTGTTATACACAGCTTAGAGCGTATTCATCGTTAGCTTGTCCTCATTAGACATTTCTTAATAGGATTTCTTATTCTTTTCATAGAATCCACACAACATGTTTCCGGTAACGGGTAAAATCTAACTACGGGGTTAAAACAGGTAGTTTTGACCTACCTACCTGAGGCATCATGAATGAAACGTATACCACCCGCATATAATAATATTGTAACGTTTATTACTAATTTATTTACACTGTTCTTAATTATACGTTACACACTACTTAATTTATTTACACTAATACTAAACTAATTAATTTATATAACACACTTAACTTCTTAATTTATTTGTACCATTCGCTTGTCCGTTTTCGCACTGTTTACTCTGTCGCTTACTCTGTTTACTCCGTCATTGTATAGTCCTCCGTTATGTCTCGAGAACCTTATTGAAACGACCCGAAGGTAATAAATCATTCTTTCTTTAAATGAATATTCGGGAGTATTCCGGAACTGTCTTTTTTTATAGGATTCAATTAGCGCAGGCCTTCCTTTGAGGCAGGCCGCCGTCCGATAAGGAGACTGCTTACGCTGGTTGTTTGCATTTCGCGTTACAATATGTATACATTTTGATGATATATGGAAAAACAATAAATTATAACGAGACAGAGAGTTTTCAAAATTTAGCATCGTCTCGGCGAGACTCTCGGTCAATTGTGTCTCGATATCGGTCTCGGAAATTTTTACCACTCTGGTCTCGGTATCGGTATCGCACGAGACCGAGACCGTTTGTCTCGATATCGTGAAGGCCTACTTCTAAGGAGATCTTCATTCCGCGACCAGATTCGAGCCGGCCGAAATAATCTCGACTCTTTCGCTTTTATCCGGAGAATTTTTTAAACGATATTCGTATTCTGTGACCTCACCCAATCTTATTGGAATTCCTTCGTTTTCTTTTACAACGGGGAAGTAAGTTTATTGAATGTGCCATCTTTTGGACGATTCGGCGTCGAGCGGAGAGGGTCTGAAAAGACTCCGTCCGTACTTTTGCTGAATATGAAATATTATTTTCCTGTCGAACGTACCTAAATTGAATTCTAGTTTTTATTTGTATCGGATGTGTAAACATGTGCCCGTATCGGCATCGATTAGGTGCCGTGACAGGCGATATGCTGACGTGAAGAAAATCCTATATTTTCGTTGAGCAAGTGTTTATTTTCAATTTCGTCTCTGGTCGAGCACAATAAAATTCCACTGTCAACAACTTACCAGTCGGTTTTGCCGCAAATGTATTAAACAAAACCAAAGAACATTTTTATCGTAGATTTATTTAACTTTCGCGTTGGCTTTTGCGGTTATTTTCCTCTATAGAGCGCCAATAAAAAGGCAGTAGCGCAAGTAATTAAGATAAAAACCGGGGAGTCCTCCAGACAACTAATGCGACAAATAAAATTGACTGGTAACGAAAGAACGCCGCGTCCAGATTAAAGGAACAATTTTTCCACTTCCCACTTCAACGTCCAGAGACGCAATCTTGCAACTTCTCGCCGCGATAATTGAACCAGGACCGTTACTCACTGCATTTTCACCGCCACGAAATCTGGCCATATTCCAGGTCGTATCTCACGTCCACTTTCTCATCACACACACACACACACGGCCAAGAGCGCTTGATGCGACCGTTTTCTCTGTCTGATTTTGGAGTGCATTTTACTCTGGTCGGGCTTGAAATGCACCAAGCCGATTATAGAGCCCCCCGTGGCGTTAGGGATCGTACATGTCAGGCGTTCGCAGGTAATGGTCAGGTAGTCCGCACTACCAAATAATATAAGATTGATTATAATTCGATATTATGTTCCAGCGAATTTTGATTAACGCGAATATTTTTTTATTAAGATCGTTGTTTCTTCCTCTACAAATCGATACCAAACTTTAAATATTTCCAACAAAATCAAATTGTGTTATGTTCACGTTAATCAAAGTTAGCTGGAACATACTACTGAATTATAATCAATTTTAGATTGTTACGATCCCTAACGCCACGGGGTGTATATGACCCCGCTGGTGCATTTCGAGCACCACCTTTTCCTCTAACTGGCCGGACGATACCCTCACGTCCTTGGAGGATTGTCAAAACTTGCAGTCGTATTTTACATCCTAAAGGGGGGGACGGTAAATTTGCATACGTGGCTGATAGGTCCACGGAACGAGAATAAAAGAAAATGCAAAAGACAAGATGCATTGCTTTCAGGAAATACAGACACTCGTTGCATATATTTGCTTTTACAAATAAACCAGCAAATACGTTCACATCTAAAATATGGCACCTACCGCACCTAAGAAAACTTGGGATATATTAGAAAAAGTTGGCGATATATTCGATAAACCTAACTCGACTTAAACCCAAAACACGGTAACGATGCCTATTTTTACTTTCTCATATGGGATACCCATACAATAAGACAAAGTATTGTAATCGTGATGATTTTCGAATTTGAGATATTGGCATTTCTGAATGTTTTGAGGTCCCCTGAGTTCGAAAAACATGTTTCTGGAAAATGTCTGTGTGTAATTGTTCATCTGTTTGAAATGTTAATATCCAATACTAAATTAATTTTATGAAAGGGTGATAATGTTGCCATGAATATTTTGTCCGGCCATATGAGAAAGTCTTACGATGTTACACATCGCCATTTTTGTAAATGTACCCCATGTATCAACCCCCAACGTCAGCTAGGGCGGTAAATCGTATTAGAGACATTTGTTTAGTAATAAACAATCTCTCCGAGAACGTTTTTTTGGTTATCTTCACACCCGTACTATTTCGGGCATTTAGGTAGCAAAAAAATATATCGTTTACTACATTTGAATCATCGCCGCTTATCAGAACAATTACGTTAAGAGATTTATCTCTCGCTCCGAACCTTAATTAATGTCAGTTTAATGTATCGTCCGATCGGGAACGGACGTATCGGTCTCCCCGCTGATGCGAGTGTGTGAGTTTGTGAGTTGTGGCGCGGGTTTTGTGAGTTAGCATAGTGACGTGTCGTTCCTGGGCTCCCAAATGCCTTGAAATTATAACTCGGCTAGTGAATTACGCACTTGAACGTTTTCTGAGTGACATAACGTCTACCTTGAGGAATTCGGGGGTAAAGTCGTATCGAGTCGTCTGCGCCGTTCGTCACATTTTTCGGCCTTTTGATTTTACTACGGTAAAGGGTACATTATTCTGAATTTTTTTTTATCTTGTACAATTTTGTTTAAAATGGTTTTGGTCACTTATATCAAATCTCACAATTTAAATTAGTAGCGTAATGCCTATACCTTTCATTTGAAACATTTTTATCTAAAATTGCCCTAAAATAAATTAATTTATGGTTTCGATGAAGTTAGTTGTATTCAGAAATATTTTTCAGGAATTTTTGTCATTTAAACAACCAAAAGAAATATTTACTAACAAGAGAAAATGTTAATATTCTGTCCAGCCATATGAGATAGTCGTACGATGTTACACATCGCCATTTTTACTTATGTTATGAGATATAATTCGTAAATAACTTTAGCATTACGGCGTTATCTTACTCAAAACGACTGTCTTACCGGTTACGTAAATTCTTGTTATGTGAAAATTCGGTGCGCTGAACACGCTGTTATGTGGAAAGTTCTCTACATCCATAAAACGTTAATGGTCGGTGTGCTGCGGACGGGTCTTTTTCGCGAAGCTTGATCCTGATTTTCGTTTCGGTTAAGTTTTTGCATGAGATTACCTCGTTGAAGCTTCGAATGCTTTTTGTGGCAATTTTCGGAAATTCAGTCGGTTATAACGGAGAAACATAAACGTTCCAGGGTTATCGAGAATGTGTGTGAAAATTTTTTTACTGGAATATTTAAGGTACATTTAATTCCAAACGAGGATTCTCCCAGAATTTAATTTTATATTTAGAACGAAGAGTTTGTAAACTGAAATTGTTGAGAATTTTAATTGATTTATACATTGAATTACCTCAAAAATGGACCAGTATACAATACCGAAATTAAAGATGTAACGAATAGTAACAAATAAGAACTATCTCTATACAGGGTGTTAGGGGTTTGACTGCCTTTTTCTTAATAGGTGATAGTATCCATCAAAACAAACAAAAAAAACCTTATATAAAAGAGGTCCTAAAACCAACCGTTTTCGAGAAAAGTCGAGTTATTTTGTCAAGGTATTTCACCACAACTTGGCAACACCGACAAGAAGGGAAACGTAAACATGGCGTTTTTGGTGTTGGCACTAGGTATACATGACGGGTACACAACTGATCGTGCGAGGTTAACGTTTTTTGCGACCTCTCCCTAAATGCCGTCTTTACGCTATACGTAATAGTAAACGAAATAATTGTGATTCCAATTGATTCAATTATGTAATTATTACACTTGCATATATAAATGGTAAATCAATAGCGATCAGTAATTCAGGGCCACTAACAACATTAGAAAAGGAAAATGCTGTTATTAATATGTTGTAATTTTCAATATTTATCTGGTTATTACAGCATGTGTTCAAAATATCCACCGTCGTCCTCTCACTTCAACAAATGTTCTACGGTTAGGCAGTCGTCGTTGAGGACATCGTTCGTGGTAGATACGACGTGCACTTGTACAACTACAACGCGCCTCCCCGTAAATTAATAGCATATCGTGATATTCACGTATAATGAACATTTTAAGAACCGAAAAATTTACACGCACCGAAAAGAAACCGTAACGATCACACGCATCTTTCGAATTCAAAGATGCACACTGTCACTGTCACTAGTGTCAGTGTCTGGGTCTCATTTCGCGACGCGTGCGATACCTTCGCGGTGTTGCCACACCACATCGTAGCAATTTTATCGAGTTCTATTGTATGAAAAAAATGTTTTATTCTTTAAAGAAAAGATTGTTTTGTTACAAATTAAACATAAGTACTACATTAAAAGAATACATCTTATAGTCATTTCATGTACTTACAAAATTATGTGACATTCTTTAATAAAACTGAATTTTCACACCTTAATATTGTCACAGGCCTGAGGGCCTAGGGCCCAAAGGGAGTGCTCTGGTTGGGGGGTGGTAGCTCGGTAGAGATGGTAAAAATAAAGGGGCAATGCTAATAAGGTTTATTTAAGACTAAAATACAGGGGAGAGAGAGTGGGCCCTTATTAAAGGGCGGTAAGATAAGGAGAAAAGTATAAGAGTTAAAATGCAAAAAAGGGCAGAATTAAAATGGTGTAAAGGTAAAATGCTTACATTAATCCCTAGGGAGCCTGGAGAGGGACGAGGGTCTCCCAATGGCGAACACCGGGGGGGACAACCCCCCCCCCGTAGGGGTGGCCGGCGACACGGTTTGCGGGTGCTTGATCGACTGAACCCCTGATCGATCTGATCGATCTGTATAAATAGTTCTCGTTTGTTGACAAACGTGCCCGCCCGAAGGTTGTCGGAGCCGTTCCGTGCTGACTTGCATTAACATGAATACGACCCAACCTGGTTTCGCCTAATTGGGGTCACTTCGTGACAATATTAGAAGTTTGCTAAGGTTTTTCTCGAAAACGGTTGGTATTAGGACACCTGTTATATAAGGTTTTTTTGTTTGTTTTGATGAATACTACCACCTAGTAAAAAATGGCAGTCAAACCCCTAACACCCTGTATTTATAAAAATGAATTGCTGTTCGTTTGTCTCGCTTAAACTCGAGAAAAATTGAAATACTAAAAAAGTTACGTTTTGCAATTTGACATTTGTAATCAAACAAATGAAAGTATAGTTTCAGTTTGTTTCCCAATAAATAAATATCAAGACGATTATTAAAATCTATCATCAATTTGTCAGTGCGCGAGAACTGTGTTGATTTTAAAATGCCAAGAAGAAGACGACCACAAATATAATAATTGCTTTCAAATGACGTCTTTTGGTGCAACAACGCATATTGTACAGGAAAATTTCATGCCCACTTTAAAGGTAGTTTTTGATAAATTGTTTATTAAAATTTTAAAAAGGTAATATACAATTGCAGTTACAAGGACAGTTTGCGGAATCAACTTGGAGTTTCCCTGTTTCGCGCATGGGCAATTATACGTCACGTTTTCGCGAGTCGTAAAACCATGGTCTTTATATATTTACGCATCGCAAAAAGAGACAAAAAATATAGTACATCAGAAAGCCTTAAATTGATTATGTTTATAACTGTTTATTGGCGACATCTTCTTGACATGCACATTGTTAGCATCCTGTTATTTGTCACTTTTAATTAAACCTGTCATTATTGTTGTATATTGCTCTTCCCAATTACCGAAACGTTGTAAATCTCTTTATACTAGCTTCCTCGAGAAAAGAGTCTATGGTTTTTATAAGAATCACCTCAACTTAATGAGGTCATCCTGATAATAATAATACTAATAATAACTCAACTCAAAATTATTTTTTAGTAATGAAAACGATGTCCGCACTAGCTTGGTTGGCAATCGAGATACGCTTTCGCCCACCAAAATGCTCTTTTGAATAACAAAAAATGAATAATAATATTTATTTCATATAAATGTAATATAGTTATAATATTATAAGGAGTCCCAATACCAAATTTAACGTACTTTTTCCAAAAAATATTCGTTACATGTAGATTAGTAGTAATATGTCCAATTTTAGGTTTTCATTATACTGACACGGATACTGTTGCTGTGAAATCAGGAAGGACATAAATTTTGTTTAAACGCAGCATGCCTTGTAAGTTTTTTGATATGATGCCAAAGCAGGCAGATACATTAAGATAAATGTTAACGACATACAGGTATCCGAAACACCAATATATTTCCTACTTTCCTGCGACTATTCGACGTTTACCCCTGAAGCCTCTCCCCCCTTTTTTTTGGCGATTATCCGGCGTTATGCTGCGGAAAGGTAAATGTCTCGGAAATACTTCGCCCTCTTGCCCTTCACGGTACACTTTCCTGTGGAGTTTATCTAACCTGCTCGCTTTCTCGCAGACGATGCTCGCTGTAACAAATGCGCAGAAGTTTCGAAAAGTTCTTATCTCGAGGATGTTGTCGGACTTTGTCGGGAGTTGCGTTTTTATGGGAGTTTTTAGAAATTAACGGCCGTTAAATATTCCGTCTAATGAAATTACACGTCCGAAGTCGAAACTCCTTAAAGATAATTTTAAAGCCGTAGAAGTAGAAGGTGTAGAACTATAAAACGAAAAGTAACATATTGACGCATCATCCGCTTTTTGTAATTCTGTCATTATTTTAATGTTTGACACAAAATTGTTCACCAACCAGAAAAATAATTCAAAATCACTTTGGGTTATTTGGAATTCTACTTTAAAAAAGTCAGGGACGCTGATTTATCTTATTATTATTTAGCGTTATACTGCCGTAACATTTCTATGGGAATAAGGTTCCATTATGGAATACAATATCTGGGCAAATAAACGCATGTTTTAATATACATAGGCGTGTAATTAGTTATTTCCACTTTTATGTAATTGACTGTGCACGTGCAAGTACACGTACGCAGCATCATTTGACTGTTTATTAATATACGTTTTGTGTAATGAACGTAAACAATGTAATCTGCTAATTAGGATACCAAACACAACACGAATTTTCAGCATACATCTCCATTATCAAGTTTTAACTAAATAGGTATATTGGATAGTAACGTTATTGCGGACAATACTTTGCTATATTTTGCGAAAATGTAGAACTTGAAAGGTGTGAATGGACTTCAATTGGATTTTTTATTCTAGGGACCTGTAGAAGGGGATACGTTACAACTGGTTATAAGTTAATTAAAACTAGTCTTATGTTTCAAATTCTGATGCCCTGCATATCGAACATTCGGGTTAACCATATGAAATGTAACGTCGGATGCAAACTGCACCGAAACCCATTACCGGCTTATAGGATTACGATAAGAAAGGGATGGTGCACCGACGATAAAGTCCTGAAACAGGTAGCAAAGGAATCCCATCAGATAAATGTATATTAACACCTTATATAAATGTAGTAACTACTAGAGCAAACCAACATTTTAATAATAAAAACTATGTTCAGAAAAATCGGCTTTTTGAGCGCTTTAAAACGATACCTTATTCGATAGATTCTTAACGTTTTTTCTTTATTCAAATGTTGGTTTACTCTAGTTGTTACTACATTTATATAAGGTGTTAATATACATTTATCCGATGGGATTCCTTTGCTACCTGTTTCAGGACTTAATCGTCGGTGCACCGTCCCTTTCTTATCGTAATCCAATAAGCCGGTAATGGGTTTCGGTGCAGTTTGCTATCGTTCGAAATGGTGGTAATTACATTTATTCAAAAAATATGTGGTTAAAGGGTGTCAAGCGTTAACCCCCTTGACGTCCCATTAGCATAAACTCTTTCAGTAGAGGGTTGTTTTTGGTACCATGGGCTGTCTATATTTAAATTTGTTAAGATTTACACTACAACCTCATTCACTATTTCAACTGTTTAACGACACATCCGTATGAAATTAAGAGTGTAATGAGAATTTTAAATACCACAAGTATTTATTGTTCAACATGTCACCTACATTTACCTGAAAACTACCGAAGTGACTTCACTTTAACGGCGGTGTGTGTAAAATTACACTTCCTTAAGATTTAGTACTCGAAAGCTTTTAGAGGTAGTTACATTCAAGGTAATAATCGCTCGAGGTGAAAATTTCCCGCCGCACACACCTACCTACACGTAAGACATTTATGTACCTACATCTGTTTCTGCAACTCCACGGAAAATTATCGCAAGTTCTGATATAGCGCCGAACTTTAATCCCGACACGTGAGAAGTTTCGCGAATGTACTCGAATCCGTAGAGGTACGTAACGTAACAATTCCACGTATGCGGCGATAATTAGGTTCGATTTGAAGATTTTAGCGCTGAGGTAATATTTTAAAATTTCCCGGTTTATTTCGGCGGTATCTTTCCGTTGTCGGGCGAAGTGGGGATCCGAATACTTACGCCCGCATTAGCCGTATGAATTATTCAGATTTCCGACAGTGGAGATTCGCACCGGGTAGTTTTGTATTAACATGAAGGCCTCATTTATCACGAATTTCACATTCTCAAGACCATTGCAATCTTCCGGACAGTTGGGCGAATAAATGACTGGGGAATTCGTTACCGAAATGAAGGGGTACGGAGATACGGGCGCTGCTTCTTTCATATCATACTGACGTGAACACTTTATATAACTGGAGTGTGTTCAATGTTCAAAAATTGTGAAGCAATATTTAACACGTTATTACCTGGATATTTTTTATTCAGATCCAATATTCTTGTCCCCACTTTTCTTTGCACTTATCTACAATTCGCGTTAACGTTTTCAATATATATTTAATATTGACATTACTATTTCAACTCCACGATCCTCGGCGTGAAGTTAGTTGTTTTGGTTTACGGTACTATTATCTCAGGTGCTAGGTTTATGTAGCTTACTTTTTTAAGCCAGCAAGTAATGAGAATGACATGGACAGATGTTCGGAAACACTTAAAAATATTTAATTTCTGTAAATCAAAACAAATATTATACAGAACACGACAATAAATTATTTACTGTTAATGAGAGCTCTTTCTAGCTACGGCGAAACTTAATCTAACTGTGCACAGAAAACCGGCGAATGATGTAATAGTAGAACAATTTACACTGCATTGTCAAGTAACTAGCTAATAAAATAGATTAAGTGCAATTAAAGCTGAGATATATACAACCGCACGTAATCAAAGTAGTACTCGTTAAGTTCGAGCAGTTAAACTGAGGCATTTAAATTTATAACTACTTATACAAGTTATACAAATCGACGGTGGCAATCAAATTAGTAAATTATGGTCTAAGAATTGTCTGATCGTAATTCGCAGAAGTCTAAGGGATTCTCTGCGATAGTTTTAGGCGGTCAGTATGAGGTCTAGTAGTGCGGGAAAGTCGGAAAATTCGCGATGTTAATAGGCTAAGGTCGGAAAATTCGAGCGTTTATCGGCGGTCTGTGAAATTTATCAACAATTAACACGGTGCAGTCGGAAAATGCGCGATACTCAGGCGCCAAGGTCGGAAAAATTTTCATCGAATTTTCCGACCTTGGCGCCTGAATATCGCGCATTTTCCGACTGCACCGTGTGGTGGTGGCACACTTAGTAGACACACCCATTTTTTTCATACAATTTTAGAAAATGCTGTAAAAAGGGCTTATATATCATTTGGAGATAGGAGATTCCGGTGAGGAAAATCAATATTTTCTGACAAAATTTTATTTTAATAATCTAGATTAATATACTGTACTATTTATTCTTCTTCATAATTTTATCCAAGCCAAACCAAACAAACCTAACCTTCCCGACCGTAGTCGTAGGCCCAGAAACGGTTCCGTGAAGGATTCTCTCGTTCCGTGTAGATCTCAATCCAAGATGTCTACTCTCTGTTTACGTTTAAGAGCAAATTTTATAATGAAATATCTCGGATGATAGACAAAGTAAAGTAATTGCCACACTCAGGTAGGTTCTTTTTTAGACGCTTTTTTAGACGACAGGATTCACTTTATGCCAATTTCCAAAAGAGAAAAATTAATAACCCAGTCTAATAGTTCACATCTCGAAATCTGAACGTCTTTTGCTTGAAATTACTTCGTTACAAATTGAGTAAGGCTGAAAATTGTTCAGTGTAATGACGTATGTATATGGAAAAATAATTTTAAATTATTACTTGACTTCTGGCGCATTTATGGTACGCCCAGCTGTCCTCGCATACGAACATTAAACGTCAACCCCTCACTTCGAAATTATTTTGTGTGCCCTGAAGTTATCATGTAAGTTTCCATTAATGTTTTCGTTAAAGGGGTCCTAAGAGAGTCTCTGCCCATTAGACAACCTAGATAATAGCTTTTATCAACAAGTCCAACAGTTTAACGAAAGTTCCGAGCTATATGGCGTGCATTACTGTCGAAATAAATATTGTTAATAATTTACAAAAACGTATGGCGCGCGTGCATTGTTTATTGTTGAAGTAATGTTTGGTTCCAGTTTCCCTTTAAATAATTTTTGGGATAATGAAACTGACACTATTTCACTGTAATTAATTTAACTTTCATAAGTGTGATACTCGTAATATCGAAAAAATAGTACTAGTCATGAGGTGCTATTTTTGTCATTTTACCAATTTTGGAACAGAAATTATTTTACATTCGTCTCCAAAGGAAATATTTTTCTAAAATCAGACAGCATTAAACAAATATAGCTCCTCATTCATTTTAAACATTATGCTATATTTGCTACTATCTGCTACTGCATTACGGCGGAGGCAGAAACAGATGGAAAGTAAACATGGAAAGCATGTCGATATCCACGTAGTGTCTAGCTAACGGGAAAACTAACCCACATCATCAGGAACATCAGGAACAGTCTTGCGGAAAGAACGACTAAGTGGAAAGCTATATACATTTATTGTGTTTATTTACTAAAAGTGAAATCTAATGGAGTTATTTAAAATTCGGTGTAAAGCATTTATGTAACAAAATTGGTTTTATGGGAAATACGTACAATTAAATTGAGCTTACCTAAGCAGAAGCGGAAGACCAATGCAAGGAATAAAGGCTGACAAACTAATCTAGGATTACTAAGGAATGAGGTATTTACCAGTTGGGTTAGATAAAATTAATGGCGAAGTTCGGAATGGATTAGTTACGTTCATACCTGCAAGGTACAGTCGGAAAATGTGTGATCATAAGTCACGAAGGTCGGAAAATTTGTGATATCATCGCGTCCAATGATAATTTGTAATTTGTAAGAGTCTCAGTAGTGCGACGTGGTCGGAAAATGCGCGATTATAATCCACAAAGTTAGGAAAATTCGCGGTTTTGTCGGCGGTAGTGGTAATTGATCGACAAGATTTTAGTAACGCGAAGTGGTCGGAAAATGCGCAATCTTAGTTCGCGTAAGGTAAGGGAATAGAATATGCTTCATCCAGACAATATAAAATTTGATAGCCAAAAAATTCAAGAAAAGTTGTCCAGACTGTGGAGAAAATGTTCCCGAAATATTTTTTCATTTGTGGATATCCAAATTCTGTCACGATCTAGAAGGTGTAAGTTCCATACTTTCATTTATATGTTATGTTAATGAATGAGATACTTATTTTGCAACCATTTCAATGAAAATATGTCATCCATATTTCCCAAATATTACGTATGTAAGAAAAAAATGCTAAAAAACTAATCTAGGATTATTAAGGAAAGTGATATTGACCAGTTGGGTTAGATGAAATTAATGACGATTTCAGAATCGGTTAGTTGCGTTTATATCTGCAAGGTACAGTCGGAAAATGTGTGATCATAAGTCATGAAGGTCGGAAAATTGGTAATATAATCGCGGGTAATGATACTTTGTAATTTTTAAGAGTCTCAGTAGTGCGACGTGGTCAGAAAATGCGCGATTATAATCCACAAAGTTAGGAAAATTCGCGGTTTTGTCGGCGGTAGTGGTAACTGATCGACAAGATTTTAGTAACGCGAAGTATTCGGAAAATGTGCAATCTTAGTTCGCGTTAGTAAGGGAATCGAATATGCTCCATCCAGACAATATAAAATTTGATAGCCAAAAAATTCAAGAAAAGTTATCCAGACTGGGGAGAAAATTTTCCGGAAATATTTTTTCATTTCTGGATATCAAAATTCTGTCACAGTCCAGAAGATGTAAGTTCCAAATTTTCATTTAAATGTTACGTTAATGGATGAGATACTTATTTTGCGGCCATTTCAATGAAAATATGTCATCCATATTTCCCAAATTACTTACGTAAGGAAAAAAGGTTGGAAAACTAATCTAGGATTACTAAGAAAAGTAGTATTTACCAGGGGGGTTAGATGAAATTAGTGAAGAATTCAGAATCGATTAGTTGCGCTCATATCTGCGATGTACGGTCGGAAAATTTGTGATCATAAGTCACGAAGGTCGGGAAATTCGCGGTTTTGTCGGCGGTAGTGGTAACTGATCGACAAGATTTTAGTAACGCGAAGTGGTCGGAAAATGCGCAATCTTAGTTCGCGTAAGGTAAGGGAATCGAATATGCTCCATCCAGACAATATAAAATTTGATAGCCAAAAAATTCAAGAAAAGTTATCCAGACTGGGGAGAAAATTTTCCGGAAATATTTTTTCATTTCTGGATATCAAAATTCTGTCACTGTCCAGAAGATGTAAGTTCCAAATTTTCATTTAAATGTTACGTTAATGGATGAGATACTTATTTTGCAGCCATTTCAATGAAAATATGTCATCCATATTTCCCAAATTACTTACGTAAGGAAAAAAGGTTGGAAAACTAATCTAGGATTACTAAGAAAGGTGGTATTTACCAGTTGGGTTAGATGAAATTAATGGCGAACTCAGAATCGGTTATTTGCGTTCATATCTGCGAGGAACGGTCGGAAAATATGTGACCATAAGTCACGAAGGTCGGAAAATTTATGATATTATCGCGCCTAATGATAATTTGTAATTTGTAAGAGTCTCAGTAGTGCGACGTGGTCGGAAAATGCGCGATCATAATCCACAAAGTTCGGAAAATTCGCGGTTTTGTCGGCGGTAGTGGTAACTGATCGACAAAATTTTAGTACCGCGTAGTGGTCGGAAAATGCGCAATCTTAGTTCGCGTGTGGTAAAGGAATCGAATATGCTTCATCCTGACAATATAAAATTTGATATCCAAAAAATTAAAGAAAAGTTATCGACATTTTCTGGAAATATTTTTTCATTTCTGGATATTCAAATTCTGTCACATTCTAGAATGTGTAAGTTTCACATTTTCATTTAAATGTTGCGTTAATAAATGAGATACTTATTTTGCAACCATTTCAATGAAAATATGTCATCCATATTTCCAAATATTACGTACGTAAGGAAAAAGGGCTGGAAAACTAATCTAGGATTACTAAGGAAAGTGGTATTTACCAGTTGGGTTAGATGAAATTAACGACGAATTCAGAATCGGTTAGTTGTGTTCATATCTGCGAGGTACGGTCGGAAAATGTGTGATCATAAGTCACGAAGGTCAGAAAATTGGTGATATCATCGCGGGTAATGATAATTTGTAATTTTTAAGAGTCTGAGTAGTGCGAAGAGGTCAGAAAATGCGCGATTATAATCCACAAAGTTAGGAAAATTCGCGGTTTTGTCGGCGGTAGTGGTAACTGATCGACAAGATTTTAGTAACGCGAAGTGGTCGGAAAATGCGCAATCTTAGTTCGCGTAAGGTAAAGGAATGGAATATGCTTCATCCAGACAATATAAAATTTGATAGCCAAAAAATTCAAGAAAAGTTGTCCAGACTGTGGAGAAAATGTTCCCGAAATATTTTTTCATTTGTGGATATCCAAATTCTGTCACGATCTAGAAGGTGTAAGTTCCATACTTTCATTTATATGTTATGTTAATGAATGAGATACTTATTTTGCAGCCATTTCAATGAAAATATGTCATCCATATTTTCCAAATATTACGTACGTAAGAAAAAAAGGCTAAAAAACTAATCTAGGATTACTAAGGAAAGTGATATTGACCAGTTGGGTTAGATGAAATTAATGACGAAATCAGAATCGGTTAGTTGCGTTTATATCTGCGAGGTACGGTCGGAAAATGTGTGATCATAAGTTACGAAGGTCGGAAAATTGGTAATATAATCGCGGGTAATGCTACTTTGTAATTTGTAAGAGTCTCAGTAGTGCGACGTGGTCGGAAAATGCGCGATCATAATCCACAAAATTCGGAAAATTCGCGGTTTTGTCGGCGGTAGTGGTAACTGATCGACAAGATTTTAGTAACGCGAATTGGTCGGAAAATACGCAATCTTAGTTCGCGTAAGGTAAGGGAATCGAATATGCTTCATCCTGGCAATATAAAATTTGATAGCCAAAAAATTCAAGAAAAGTTATCCAGACTGTGGTGAATATTTTCTGGAAATATTTTTTCATCTCTGGATATCCAAATTCTGTCACATTCCAGAAGATGCAAGTTCCACATTTTCATTTAAATGTTAAGTTAATGAATGAGATACTTATTTTGCAGCCATTACAATGAAAATATGTCGTCCATATTTCCCAAATATTACGTACATAAGGAAAAAAGGCTGAAAAACTAATCTAGGTTTACTAAAGAAAGTGGTATTTACCAGTAGAGTTAGATGAAATTAATGACGAATTCAGGATCGGTTAGTTGCGTTCATATCTGCGAGGTACGGTCGGAAAATATGTGATCATAAATAACGAAGATCGGAAAATTCGCTATTTTGTCGGCGTTAGAGGTAGGTAACTGATCGACAAGATTTTAGTAACGCGAAGTAGTCGGAAAATGCACAATCTTAGTTCGCGTGTGGTAAAGGAATCGAATATGCTTCATCCTGACAAAATAAAATTTGATAGCCAAAAAATTCAAGAAAAGTTATCCAGACTGTGGGGAATATTTTCCGGAAACATTTTTTCATTTCTGGATATCCAAATTATATTACATTCCAGAAGATGTAAGTTCCACATTTTCATTTAAATGTTACGTTAAAGAATGAGATACTTATTTTGCGGCCTTTTCAATGAAACTATGTCATCTATAGTTCCCAAATATTACGTACGTAAGGAAAAAAGGCTGGAAAACTAATCTAGGATTACTAAGGGAAATGGTATTTACCAGTTGAGTTAGATGAAATTAATAACGAATTCAGAATCGGTTAGTCGCGTTCATATGTGCGAGGTACGGTGGGAAAACATGTGATCATAAGTCAAGAAGGTCGGAAAATTCGCGGTTTTGTCGGCGGTAGTGGTAACTGATCGACAAGATTTTAGTAACGCGAAGTGGTCGGAAAATGCGCAATCTTAGTTCGCGTAAGGTAAGGGAATCGAATATGCTACATCCAGACAATATAAAATTTGATAGCCAAAAAATTCAAGAAAAGTTATCCAATCTATTAAGAAAATTTTCTGGAAATATTTTTTCATTTCTGGACATCAAAATTCTGTGATATTCAAGAAAAGTTACCCAAACTGCGGAGAAAATTTTCCGGAAATATTTTTTCATTCCTGGATATCCAAATTCTATCACATTCCAGAAGATGTAAGTTCCACATTTTCATTTAAATGTCACGTTAATAAATGAGATACTTATTTTGCAACCATTTCAATAAAAATATCTCATCCATATTTCTCAAATATTACGTACGTAAGGAAAAAAGGCTGGAAAACTAATCTAGGATTACTATGGAAAAAGATATTTACCAGTTGGGTTATATGAAATTAATGACGAATTAAGAATCGGCTAATTGCGTTCATATCTGCGAGGTACGGTCGGAAAATATGTGATCATAAAACACGAAGGTTGGAAAATTCGCGATTTTGTTGTCGGTAGTGATAACTGATCGACAAGATATTAGTAACGCGAAGTAGTCGGAAATAGAGCAATCCTAGTTCGCATGTGGTAATTGAATCGAATATGCTTGATCCTGACAATATAAAATTGTATAGACAAAGAATTCAAGAAAAGTTATCCAAACTGTGGAGAACATTTTCTGGAAATATTTTTTGATTTCTGGATATCAAAATTCTGTCACATTCCAGAAGATGTAAGTTCGACACTTTCATTTAAATGTAACGTTAATAAATAAGATACTTATTTTGCAGCCATTTCAATGAAAATATGTCATCCATATTTCCCAAATATTACGTATGTAAGAAAAAAATGCTAAAAAACTAATCTAGGATTATTAAGGAAAGTGATATTGACCAGTTGGGTTAGATGAAATTAATGACGATTTCAGAATCGGTTAGTTGCGTTTATATCTGCAAGGTACAGTCGGAAAATGTGTGATCATAAGTCATGAAGGTCGGAAAATTGGTAATATAATCGCGGGTAATGATACTTTGTAATTTTTAAGAGTCTCAGTAGTGCGACGTGGTCAGAAAATGCGCGATTATAATCCACAAAGTTAGGAAAATTCGCGGTTTTGTCGGCGGTAGTGGTAACTGATCGACAAGGTTTTAGTAACGCGAAGTATTCGGAAAATGTGC
The DNA here is from genome assembly GCA_946251905.1 of Cryptocephalus moraei. Taxonomy (NCBI): domain Eukaryota; kingdom Metazoa; phylum Arthropoda; class Insecta; order Coleoptera; family Chrysomelidae; genus Cryptocephalus; species Cryptocephalus moraei. The sequence continues at coordinate 13,003,565 of OX276465.1, read as the reverse complement.
AATCTTAGTTCGCGTTAGTAAGGGAATCGAATATGCTCCATCCAGACAATATAAAATTTGATAGCCAAAAAATTCAAGAAAAGTTATCCAGACTGGGGAGAAAATTTTCCGGAAATATTTTTTCATTTCTGGATATCAAAATTCTGTCACAGTCCAGAAGATGTAAGTTCCAAATTTTCATTTAAATGTTACGTTAATGGATGAGATACTTATTTTGCAGCCATTTCAATGAAAATATGTCATCCATATTTCCCAAATTACTTACGTAAGGAAAAAAGGTTGGAAAACTAATCTAGGATTACTAAGAAAAGTAGTATTTACCAGGGGGGTTAGATGAAATTAGTGAAGAATTCAGAATCGATTAGTTGCGCTCATATCTGCGATGTACGGTCGGAAAATTTGTGATCATAAGTCACGAAGGTCGGGAAATTCGCGGTTTTGTCGGCGGTAGTGGTAACTGATCGACAAGATTTTAGTAACGCGAAGTGGTCGGAAAATGCGCAATCTTAGTTCGCGTAAGGTAAGGGAATCGAATATGCTCCATCCAGACAATATAAAATTTGATAGCCAAAAAATTCAAGAAAAGTTATCCAGACTGGGGAGAAAATTTTCCGGAAATATTTTTTCATTTCTGGATATCAAAATTCTGTCACTGTCCAGAAGATGTAAGTTCCAAATATTCATTTAAATGTTACGTTAATGGATGAGATACTTATTTTGCAGCCATTTCAATGAAAATATGTCATCCATATTTCCCAAATTACTTACGTAAGGAAAAAAGGTTGGAAAACTAATCTAGGATTACTAAGAAAGGTGGTATTTACCAGTTGGGTTAGATGAAATTAATGGCGAACTCAGAATCGGTTATTTGCGTTCATATCTGCGAGGAACGGTCGGAAAATATGTGACCATAAGTCACGAAGGTCGGAAAATTTATGATATTATCGCGCCTAATGATAATTTGTAATTTGTAAGAGTCTCAGTAGTGCGACGTGGTCGGAAAATGCGCGATCATAATCCACAAAGTTCGGAAAATTCGCGGTTTTGTCGGCGGTAGTGGTAACTGATCGACAAAATTTTAGTACCGCGAAGTGGTCGGAAAATGCGCAATCTTAGTTCGCGTGTGGTAAAGGAATCGAATATGCTTCATCCTGACAATATAAAATTTGATATCCAAAAAATTAAAGAAAAGTTATCGACATTTTCTGGAAATATTTTTTCATTTCTGGATATTCAAATTCTGTCACATTCTAGAATGTGTAAGTTTCACATTTTCATTTAAATGTTGCGTTAATAAATGAGATACTTATTTTGCAACCATTTCAATGAAAATATGTCATCCATATTTCCAAATATTACGTACGTAAGGAAAAAGGGCTGGAAAACTAATCTAGGATTACTAAGGAAAGTGGTATTTACCAGTTGGGTTAGATGAAATTAACGACGAATTCAGAATCGGTTAGTTGTGTTCATATCTGCGAGGTACGGTCGGAAAATGTGTGATCATAAGTCACGAAGGTCGGAAAATTGGTGATATCATCGCGGGTAATGATAATTTGTAATTTTTAAGAGTCTGAGTAGTGCGAAGAGGTCAGAAAATGCGCGATTATAATCCACAAAGTTAGGAAAATTCGCGGTTTTGTCGGCGGTAGTGGTAACTGATCGACAAGATTTTAGTAACGCGAAGTGGTCGGAAAATGCGCAATCTTAGTTCGCGTAAGGTAAGGGAATCGAATATGCTTTATCCTGACAATATAAAATTTGATAGCCAAAAAATTCAAGAAAAGTTATCCAAACTGGGGAGAAAATTTTCCGGAAATATTTTTTCATTTCTGGATATCAAAATTCTGTCACTGTCCAGAAGATGTAAGTTCCAAATATTCATTTAAATGTTACGTTAATGGATGAGATACTTATTTTGCAGCCATTTCAATGAAAATATGTCATCCATATTTCCCAAATTACTTACGTAAGGAAAAAAGGTTGGAAAACTAATCTAGGATTACTAAGAAAGGTGGTATTTACCAGTTGGGTTAGATGAAATTAATGGCGAACTCAGAATCGGTTATTTGCGTTCATATCTGCGAGGAACGGTCGGAAAATATGTGACCATAAGTCACGAAGGTCGGAAAATTTATGATATTATCGCGCCTAATGATAATTTGTAATTTGTAAGAGTCTCAGTAGTGCGACGTGGTCGGAAAATGCGCGATCATAATCCACAAAGTTCGGAAAATTCGCGGTTTTGTCGGCGGTAGTGGTAACTGATCGACAAAATTTTAGTACCGCGAAGTGGTCGGAAAATGCGCAATCTTAGTTCGCGTGTGGTAAAGGAATCGAATATGCTTCATCCTGACAATATAAAATTTGATATCCAAAAAATTAAAGAAAAGTTATCGACATTTTCTGGAAATATTTTTTCATTTCTGGATATTCAAATTCTGTCACATTCTAGAATGTGTAAGTTTCACATTTTCATTTAAATGTTGCGTTAATAAATGAGATACTTATTTTGCAACCATTTCAATGAAAATATGTCATCCATATTTCCAAATATTACGTACGTAAGGAAAAAGGGCTGGAAAACTAATCTAGGATTACTAAGGAAAGTGGTATTTACCAGTTGGGTTAGATGAAATTAACGACGAATTCAGAATCGGTTAGTTGTGTTCATATCTGCGAGGTACGGTCGGAAAATGTGTGATCATAAGTCACGAAGGTCGGAAAATTGGTGATATCATCGCGGGTAATGATAATTTGTAATTTTTAAGAGTCTGAGTAGTGCGAAGAGGTCAGAAAATGCGCGATTATAATCCACAAAGTTAGGAAAATTCGCGGTTTTGTCGGCGGTAGTGGTAACTGATCGACAAGATTTTAGTAACGCGAAGTGGTCGGAAAATGCGCAATCTTAGTTCGCGTAAGGTAAGGGAATCGAATATGCTTTATCCTGACAATATAAAATTTGATAGCCAAAAAATTCAAGAAAAGTTATCCAAACTGGGGAGAAAATTTTCCGGAAATATTTTTTCATTTCTGGATATTCAAATTCTATCACATTTTAGAAGACGTAAGTTCCACATTTTCATTTAAATGTTACGTTAATTAATACGATACTTATATGAAGCAATGAGGTTTAGTCAGTTCTAATCTGACCTCAAAATTATTTCCACACATTTATTCCTTCCATGCGTCTATCCATAACGACCCATTTTCCGTTTTTCTGTTGCCCCATATACGCGTTTTTTAATTTCTTTGTTACGTCAGTTCTCATCTACGCCTCCCCCGCCATCGAGCATTATGCCGGCATGTCGGTAATATATCGGATTCCGAAAATCCATTTACTTTTTTTAACAATATGCCTGGCGTCTAACGACAGTTCCAATAAAATTTTCCCCTGGCTCGGCACCAGCGTCTTTATCTCACAGATAACTCTATTACATTCGTGTTAAGAGAGCTTTTATCTCGAGTAGCAGGGCAATTTTTACGCCCAACGAAAATAAATTCGGGATATAAAGGGAAGGTTACGTTTCTGGGGTGTAATTTACGCGAATTTTTGAAATAAGCTTGTCAGCAGAAACGACGTGTGATGTTTAAAATACGACGGCGAGATGGTCATGTGTCATTTTACTTCTTTGATAAAATCGGACATTACTTTATGACCCTTATTGAATATCTGGACGGAGAGTACGTGGCATCGAAGTTACAAAGCTCGGAGATATTTTACGTTCAATTAAATTTGATGGAAATCGATAAGACGACGTGATAGTTTGTGGAATTACGATCCACGTCACGACGAGCGATCCGACAGCCGCGTACTGTGGCATCATCATCGGTTTCTCGTCGAATAATGTCGCGGAATATTTAATTTCCAACGGTGTCCCAAAGGGCGTGTTCCTCGAGAATTTCGAATCATAATAAGACGCACGCCGCTCCGTGCGTAATTTCATTTTAATTACTTGTCATTTTCTGTTTTATGCTAATGCCTCACGAGTTTGTAGATAATTAAGTACACATTTCGCCGCTTATTATTTTAATACATTTTATTGCCGGGAGGGGCCAAAAACTTCGCAGTTTCGCTCCAATTTGCATAACATTACAGAAGGGGCGAGAAAAAAAATTGAGGAGGTTACTCCGTCGGATGTGAAAAGTAGTCTTAATGATTTTTTAAATTCGGAGAAAGTAATGTATTTGCGTAGGTTTAGATGATTTTAAAACTTTATTGTGTGGTTTAGCAATTTACGTTTATAAATGAAGATCAATTGTGCATTTCGGTCACGTTTCATTGCGAACTCTAATGAATGTTTATTTGATAACTGGGCACATATCTGTATTATAATTCATGTGCATTGTAGATATCACGTTGTTTACCAAGTACGTTTTGGCATATTACGACATAACATTAATGTCATAAATGAATTACGATTTCACGATTCATGAAAATAGCAATAATCCAGTTAATTACAATTATTGTGGATTATTCCGCCAAAAGGTATATAAAATACGATTTAAATGAAGTATTCAGAAAAGTGTTAATTTCACTAAAAACAGGGTGCCCACACAGTCTAGAAATACGGGAAATCGGGGAAAAGTCAAGGAATTCCAAATTTTGTCAGGAAAATCGGGAAAAGTCAGGGATTTTCGGTAATTTTGGGGCCATTGGGAAAAAAGTGCGTAAATTACGAAGCTGTCAGTTAATACTCTCAGTTAGAAATGCAAGAAAATGAGGTATTCAGAAACGTGTTAATCTCACTAAAACCAGGGTGCCCACACAGTCGGTAAATCAGGGAAATCGGGAAAAGGTGATGGAATTCCAAATGTTTTCAGAAAAATCCGGAAAAGTCAGGGATTTTTTGGGGCTATTGGGAAAAAGTGCGCAAATTTAGAAGCTGTCAGTTAAATACTCTCAATTGGTAATGCAAGGAAATGAGGTATTCAGAAACGTGTTAATCTCATTAAAACCAGGGTGCCCATACAGTCGGGAAATCAGGAAAATCTGGGAAAAGTCCGGGAATTCCAAATTTTGTCAGGAAAATCGGGAAAAGTCAGGGATTTTCGTTAATTTTGGGGCTATTGGGAAAAAGTGCGGAAATTACGAAGCTGTCAGTTAATACTCTCAGTTAGAAATGCAAGGAAATGAGGTATTCAGAAACGTGTTAATCTCACTAAAACCAGAATGCCCACACAGTCAGAAATCAGGGAAATCGGGGAAAAGTCTGGGAATTCCAAATTGGGTCAGGAAAATCGAGAAAAGTCAGGGACTTTATGGAATTTTGGGGCTATTGGAAAAAAGTGCCCAAATTTCTAAGCTGTCAGTTGATACTCTCAGTTGGTAATGCAAGGAAATGAGGTATTCAGAAACGTATTAATCTCACTAAAACCAGGGTGCCCACACTGCCGGGAAATCTGGGAAATCAGGGAAAAGACAGGGAATTCCAAATTTTGTCAGGAAAATCGGGAAAAGTCAGGCATTTTAGGGAATTTTGGGGCAATTGGGAAAAAAGTGCGGAAATTACGAAGCTGTCAGTTAATACTCTCAGTTGGAAATGCAAGGAAATGAGGTATTCCAAAACGTGTTAATCTCACTTAAACCAGGATACCCATACAGTCGGGAAATCAGGGAAATCGAGGAAAAGTCAGGCAATTCCAAATTTTGTAAGGAAAATCGGGAAAAGTCGAGGATTTTAGGGAATTTTGGGGCTATTGGAAAAAAGTGCGCAAATTTCGAAGCTGTCAGTTAATACTCTCAGTTAGTAGTGCAAGTAAATGACGTATTCAGAAACTTGTTAATCTCACTAAAACCAGGATGCCCACACAGTCAGAAATCAGGGAAATCGGGGAAAAGTCAGGGAATTCCAAATTTCGTCAGGAAAATCGAGAAAAGTCAGGGATTTTAGGGAATTTTGGGGCTATTGGAAAAAAGTGCCCAAATTTCGAAGCTGTCAGTTGATACTCTCAGTTGGTAATGCAAGGAAATGAGGTATTCAGAAACGTGTTAATCTCACTAAAACCAGGGTGCCCACACTGCCGGGAAATCTGGGAAATCAGGGAAAAGACAGGGAATTCCAAATTTTGTCCGGAAAATCGGGAAATGTCAGGAATTTTGGGGAATTTTGGGGCTATTGGGAAAAAGTGCGGAAATTACGAAGCTGTCAGTTAATATTCTCAGTTAGAAATGCAAGAAAATGAGGTATTCAGAAACGTGTTAATCTCACTAAAACCAGAATGCCCATACAGTCGGGAAATCAGGAAAATCTGTTAAAAGTCGGGGAATTCCAAATTTTGTCAGGAAAATCGGGAAAAGTCAGGGATTTTCGGTAATTTTAGCGCTATTGGGAAAAAAGTGCGGAAATTACGAAGCTGTCAGTTAATACTCTCAGTTAGAAATGCAAGGAAATGAGGTATTCAGAAACGTGTTAATCTCACTAAAACCAGGAAGCCCACATAGTAGGGAAATCAGGGAAATCGGGGAAAAGACAGAGAATTCGAAATTTTGTCAGGGAAATCGGGAATAGTCAGGGATTTTGGGGAACTTTGGGGCAATTGGGAAAAAAGTGCGGAAATTACGAAGCTGTCAGTTATTACTTTCAGTTAGAAATGCAAGGAAATGAGGTATTCCGAAACGTGTTAATCTCACTAAAACCAGGATCCCCATACAGTCGGGAAATCAAGGAAATCGGGGAAAAGTCAGGCAATTTCAAATTTTGTAAGGAAAATCGGGAAAAGTCAAGGATTTTAGTTAATTTTGGGGCTATTGGGAAAAAGTGCGGAAATTACGAAGCTGTCAGTTAATATTCTCAGTTAGAAATGCAAGGAAATGAGGTATTCAGAAACGTGTTAATCTCACTAAAACCAGGATGCCCACACAGTCAGAAATCAGGGAAATCGGGGAAAACTCAGGGAATTCCAAATTTGGTCAGGAAAATCGAGAAAAGTCAGGGATTTTAGGGAATTTTGGGGCTATTGGAAAAAAGTGCCCAAATTTCGAAGCTGTCAGTTAATACTCTCAGTTGGTAATGCAAGGAAATGAGGTATTCAGAAACGTGTTAATCTCACTAAAACCAGGGTGCCAATACAGTCAGGAAATCAGAAAAATCTGGGAAAAGTCGGGGAATTCCAAATTTTGTCAGGAAAATCGGGAAAAGTCGGGGATTTTGGGGAATTTTGGGGCTATTGGGAAAAAAGTGCGGAAAATACGAAGCTCTCAGTTAATACTCTCAGTTTAGAAAAGCAAGGATATGAGGTATTCAGAAACGTGTTAATCTCACTAAAACCAGGGTGCCCACACCGCCGGGAAATCAGGGAAAAGACAGGGAATTCGAAATTTTGTCAGGGAAATCGGGAATAGTCAGGGATTTTGGGGAACTTTGGGGCAATTGGGAAAAAAGTGGGGAAATTACGAAGCTGTCAGTTAATACTCTAAGTTAGAAATGCAAGGAAATGAGGTATTCAGAAACGTGTTAATCTCACTAAAACCAGGCTCCCCACTCAGCCGGGAAATACGGGAAATCGGGGAAAAGTCATGGAATTCCAAATTTGGTCAGGGAAATCGGGAAAAGTCAGGGATTTTGGGGACTTTTGGGGCTATTGGGAAAAAGTGCGCAAATTTCGAAGCTGTCAGTTAATACTCTCAGTTGGTAATGCAAGGAAATGAGGTATTCAGAAACGTGTTAATCTCACTAAAACCAGGGTGCCCATACAGTCGGGAAATCAGGGATATCGGGGAAAGGTCATAGAATTCCAAATTTTTTCAGGAAAATCGGGAAAATCAGGAATTTTGGGGAACTTTGGGGCAATTGGGAAAAAAGTGCGGAAATTACGAAGCTGTCAGTTAATACTCTCAGTTAGAAATGCAAGGAAATGAGGTATTCCGAAACGTGTTAATCTCACTTAAACCAGGATACCCATACAGTCGGGAAATCACGGAAATCGGGAAAAAGTCAGGCAATGCCAAATTTTGTAAGGAAAATCGGGAAAAGTCAGGGATTTTCGGAAATTTTGGCGCTATTGGGAAAAAACTGCGGAAATTACGAAGCTGTCAGTTAATATTCTCAGTTAGAAATGCAAGGAAATGAGGTATTCAGAAACGTGTTAATCTCACTAAAACCAGGATGCCCACACAGTCGGGAAATCAGGGAAATCGGGGAAAGATCATCCAAATTTTGTCAGGAAAATCTTGAAAAGTCAGGAATTTTGAGGAACTTTGGGGCAATTGGGAAAAAAGTGCGGAAATTACGAAGCTGTCAGTTAATACTCTCAGTTAGAAATGCATGGAAATGAGGTATTCAGAACCGTGTTAATCTCACTAAAACCAGGGTGCCCATACAGTCGGGAAATCAGGAAAATCTGGGAAAAGTCTGGGAATTCCAAATTTTGTCAGGAAAATCGGGAAAAGTCAGGGATTTTCGGTAATTTTGGGGACATTGGGAAAAAAGTGCGTAAATTACGAAGCTGTCAGTTAATACTCTCAGTTAGAAATGCAAGAAAATGAGGTATTCAGAAACGTGTTAATCTCACTAAAACCAGGGTGCCCACACAGTCGGTAAATCAGGGAAATCGGGAAAAGGTGATGGAATTCCAAATTTTTTCAGAAAAATCCGGAAAAGTCAGGGATTTTAGGGACTTTTGGGGCTATTGGGAAAAAAGTGCGCAAATTTCGAAGCTGTCAGTTAATACTCTCAGTTGGTAATGCAAGGAAATGAGGTATTCAGAACCGTGTTAATCTCACTAAAACCAGGGTGCCCACACCGCCGGGAAATCTGGGAAATCAGGGAAAAGACGGGGAATTCCAAATTTTGTCAGGAAAATCGGGAAAAGTCAGGCATTTTAGGGAATTTTGGGGCAATTGGGAAAAAAGTGCGGAAATTACGAAGCTGTCAGTTAATACTCTCAGTTAGAAATGCAAGGAAATGAGGTATTCAGAACCGTGATAATCTCACTAAAACCAGGGTGCCCACACAGTCGGGAAATCAGGGAAATCGGGGAAAGGTCATCCAAATTTTGTCAGGAAAATCTTGAAAAGTCAGGAATTTTGGGGAACTTTGGGGCAATTGGGAAAAAAGTGCAGAAATTACGAAGCTGTCAGTTAATACTCTCAGTTATAAATGCAAGGAAATCAGGTATTCAGAAACGTGTTAATCTCACTAAAACCAGGGTGCCCATACAGTCGGGAAATCAGGAAAATCTGGGAAAAGTCTGGGAATTCCAAATTTTCTCAGGAAAATCGGGAAAAGTCAGGGATTTTCGGTAATTTTGGCGCTATTGTTAAAAAACTGCGGAAATTACGAAGCTGTCAGTTAATATTCTCAGTTAGAAATGCAAGGAAATGAGGTATTCAGAAACGTGTTAATCTCACTCAAACCAGGATGCCCACACAGTCAGAAATCAGGGAAATCGGGGAAAAGTCAGGGAATTCCAAATTTGGTCAGGAAAATCGAGAAAAGTCGGAGATTTTAGGGAATTTTGGGGCTATTGGAAAAAAGTGCGCAAATTTCGAAGCTGTCAGTTAATACTCTCCGTTAGTAGTGCAAGGAAATGACGTATTCAGAAACTTGTTGATCTCACTAAAACCAGGGTATCCACACAGTCGGAAATCAGGGAAATCGGGGAAAAGTCGGAGAATTCCAAATTTTGTCAGGGAAATCGAGAAAAGTCAGGGATTTTCGGTAATTTTGGGGCCATTGGGAAAAAAGTGCGTAAACTACGAAGCTGTCAGTTAATACTCTCAGTTAGAAATGCAAGAAAATGAGGTATTCAGAAACGTGTTAATCTCACTAAAACCAGGGTGCCCACACCGCCGGGAAATCTGGGAAATCAGGGAAAAGACAGGGAATTCTAAATTTTGTCAGGAAAATCTTGAAAAGTCAGGCATTTTAGGGAATTTTGGGGCAATTGGGAAAAAAGTGCGGAAATTACGAAGCTGTCAGTTAATACTCTCAGTTAGAAATGCAAGGAAATGAGGTATTCCGAAACGTGTTAATCTCACTAAAACCAGGATCCCCATACAGTCGGGAAATCAGGGAAATCGGGGAAAAGTCAGGCAATTCCACATTTTATATGGAAAATCGGGAAAAGTCAGGGATTATTGGTAATTTTGGGGCCATTGGGAAAAAAGTGCGTAAATTACGAAGCTGTCAGTTAATACTCTCAGTTAGAAATGCAAGAAAATGAGGTATTCAGATACGTGTTAATCTCACTAAAACCAGGGTGCCCACACAGTCGGGAAATCAGGGAAATCGGGGAAAGGTCATCCAAATTTTGTCAGGAAAATCTTGAAAAGTCAGGAATTTTGAGGAACTTTGGGGCAATTGGGAAAAAAGTGCGGAAATTACGAAGCTGTCAGTTAATACTCTCAGTTAGAAATGTATGGAAATGAGGTATTCAAAACCGTGTTAATCTCACTAAAACCAGGGTGCCCATACAGTCGGGAAATCAGGAAAATCTGGGAAAATTCTGGGAATTCCAAATTTTGTCTGGAAAATCGGGAAAAGTCAGGGATTTTCGGTAATTTTGGGGCTATTGGGAAAAAGTGCGGAAATTACGAAGCTGTCAGTTAATATTCTCAGTTAGAAATGCAAGGAAATGAAGTATTCAGAAACGTGTTAATCTCACTAAAACCAGGATGCCCACACAGTCAGAAATCAGGGAAATCGGGGAAAAGTCAGGGAATTCCAAATTTGGTCAGGAAAATCGAGAAAAGTCACGGATTTTAGGGAATTTTGGGGCTACTGGAAAAAAGTGCGCAAATTTCGAAGCTGTCAGTTAATACTCTCAGTTAGTAGTGCAAGGAAATGACGTATTCAGAAACTTGTTAATCTCACTAAAACCAGGGTGTCAACACAGTCGGAAATCAGGGAAATCGGGGAAAAGTCGGAGAATTCCAAATTTTGTCAGGGAAATCGAGAAAAGTCAGGGATTTTAGGGAATTTTGGGGCTATTGAGAAAAAAGTGCGGAAATTACGAAGCTGTCAGTTAAAGTTAGAAATGCAAGGAAATAAGGTATTCAGAAACGTGTTATTCTCGCTAAAACCAGGGTGTCCGCACCGTCGGGAAATGAGGGAAATCAGGGAAAAGTCAGGGAATTCCAATTTTTGTCAGGGAAATCGGAAAAATTCAGGGATTTTGGGGAATTTTGGGGCTATTAAAAAAAGTGCGGAAATTACGAAGCCATTAATACTGCTAGTTAGAAATGCAAGAAAAAAATATGAAGAAGCTCTCAAACTGCAAAAGCAGAATAAGAATAAAGAAATTGAAATTGTAAATGAAGTTAGACTGGCAAACAATAAAATCCATAAGCATGATGACCGAAAAAACGTTGCGCAACACAATTTTTACAATCAAACAGCAGAACTTGATAAGGAGATCGCAGATCTTACCAAAATATTCTCTACTATGAAGAAAATTTTGAGAATTCCATATTTTGTACTCACATGCAGAACCCCAAAAATGAAAAGAAGCCAAACCAAAGACTCAAGTATGGTATTAGTTGAACTAAGATTCAAATCATTAAGCGGTTTGTCACATGAAATAGACCACGGTGATTTGTTAAAACTAGGGAAATCTGTAAATTCAGTTTAAAATGTGATCAATAAGTGTGTTAGTTTTACATTTGTCTTGGGGTTCTTCTAATTCTCTCGATTGTGGTGGTGGAAGTTACAAGTGGGTGAATTATAATTTTGGTTATGTTGATGGATTTCAAAATTAAATTATATTATTCAAATTTGTAGTTGGTGTTTTCACACAGTGCAAATCAAATTTTAAGGTGAAGAAAGGGACGAAATTAGCGAGAAGTTTATCGATCGCAATCATATTCCACGTGAAAATTCCCGCACCAGGAAAAAAATTAGTTAGGTTAATAAAACGTAATTAATTAAATTAAAAATTAACTCATTAATTAAAAAACTTAGTTAGGTACATTTCTTTAAGTAGCGTTTATTTTATGCCAGTTATACATTTATACATGCAAGCAACTGTCGTGCTTTTGGAAAAATATTTCAAGTAAAATTTTCACACGAAACTATATTTTAGTTTTCTCAAAGAAGCGCTCATACGAAATGACCAGGTGTAAAACCTATCTTTCGTTAAGTTTGAGAAGCAAAATTAAATACGAACGTAATTGCAAAAGTACCTACACCAGAGATAATTAAAAAATACCTCGTGCGACCGGAGACTTATACCTTTTATAAATATCTATTACCATTTAAATGAGTTTCTACTAGTATTTCGTTTTCGGGAAGATTTTATAGTCTTCAATAGAGTCTTAATAGTTCATTTCGCTTGCATAAAATTACACAGTCAACTCCTTTTGCTCATATTGCATTATCTTATCGTCACCCCAATTCCAGTCTGATTGAACTGCCGTTTATGAACAGTAAGTGAATTATTTTATCGCCTCATGTCGTGCACCAAAGGGAATTACCGCATCCGTCGAGTAAAATTTGTTGAATTAACTTTTCCGCACTCCACATTACGTCTCCAACATAACGAGAGATGCAATGCCTCCATTAAGCCAACATTACTTAAGCACGTCTGAATTTTCGCTTTTATCACCGTTGGTAATTAATATTTTGGCAAATTAGTTCATTTGCCCCTTTAAACTGATTAACAGATTACCCGACCTGACAGCTTTATTATGTTTTGATAATGTTGACCCCCCCCCCATTAGACGAAATCCGAGATTGTAATCTAGAATTATTTGTTGGCGGTTCGTTGTTGTTGAGATCAGAATTAATTTAGGACTTGCTCCGCTGCTGTACGTCGTTTCTGGATAGGGTGGTTAGTTTGGATTTTTGGAAAATGTTATATATTCAGTCACACTGCAAGCAAAGATGGAGCTGTTACGAAATTACTCCATGAGAATTAATTGGAGTGGACGAAGGGAGATTTTGACACACTTAGTAGAAGGGGTGTTTTGTGTATCTTGTCCTCGAAAGTTTGTATCAACTTGGCGAGTATTTCGAAACATTTCGTACTTATGGGATCGTTTAAAGTTAAAGTGGATTGATCATGTCTCGCGCGTTCTGATATAATATTATATTACTATATTATTTAATAAAAAATCCGAAGTGTCTCTGGGATATTATGAAACACAATATTGCTAATTGGGTTAACGGTGGTATAAACTGAAGTCCCCGAATCAGCAATTCGATAACATAATTGAACAATGTAAACAAAAGATAATATAATTCTGTATACTCTTTTCAAAACAAATCCCGATGCACGTCATTTTGATGACGTCAGAATCATCCAATACTACCAACTTAATATAGTCACAGGACATCGCAATTTATGTGTTCCGTGTATATTTTAGGTTGACAATATATATGGTTATCTGTATTCTCAACCTAAAATATAAACGGAACACATAAATTGCGATGTCCTGGGACTATATTAAGTTGGTTGTATTGGATGTTTGTTGACGTCATAAAAATGACGTGCATCGGAATTTGTTTTGAACAGAGTATATATAATAATATTATATAAATATAGCAAGTCACATGACGATTAGTCGTCGGTCAAGTTCAACACAGTCATTTCTTTTGTTTTAAATTGCTCAAATTTTCCCATTAACTTAGTAGTACTTCCCACGAAGTATCGTTGGGTTTTGAGTATCATTTGTTGTATGTCGCATCCATATTTGTTTTGTGTTGCTCGGAAATAGACTAACATGTATCAATACGATATGACCCCATGGTATTGTATTGACTTCTGGAAATATTTCAATTGATTTTCCTAAATTTTAATTTCGTACTATAGTTTGACAAAATAACCCGTGGAGTAGTAAAACGATAATTTCGAAATACAAAACAATTCCGTAAGACATTATAAATCTCCCAAAATTTATAATGAGATTTTATTACTCCATGGGTTATTTTGACAGACTTTAGGCTAGATGTTTTCGTAAATAACCTTATTTTGCTACTTCTCAAACTTTGTTGAGAAATAAATTGAAAAGATAATAACAATACAAGCCCTAAAATAGTTTAATTATTGAGTCGAATTCAGTTCATGAATCTGAGCTCGAAAACGGGCTCAATAACTCACAAGTATAAATAGGTGGATTGGCACGATTTTTACGTCCCTCGTGCATTTCGCTGATATCGACGTCAGACTTTTTACTGTACAACATAAAATTGTTGCAGGAATAATCTACGCGAACTGCGAGAATTTTCCACTTCACGCATCGTTTTATCTCGAGCTCCTTCTCGCCGCGGGTACCTGCTATAAATCACGATTTAAAACCCACAAGAAACAAATGAGACGTGTAAAAACACTACACCCCCATTTGTCATAAGGCCGTGTCAAAATAAAATCTTTGACAAGTGGATTTTTTTATCTTTTCGGGGGCGAAGGAGGATAACAACCCGGCTAGACTGCCGCTACTTAAATATCTTTCTGCCGGTTTACATGATCGAAGTGGGAGACAATCTTGAAAAATGTTTCTTCTCGCCTTCTAGAAACGGCGATATGTGCGATTTGTTTTGGAGGAGGGAATCGTTCGATCCGCGAATTCGATATGTAATATTTTTGATATTTCCGTTTGGTGGAGGGTGTGGGGAATCGTTGAGAAACCAAATACGACCCTGCGTAAAGAATGCTATTTATCATATTCTAACAATGGCTTCCCGTTTTACGGTTATGATTACATACAAACGTTGTCTTATTAATTCTTTTGTTGTGTATCGTAACCACTCATCAATTCTTAAGAATTGTGTGAAATTGTAAAACAATGCTCTATATGATTTTAGTTGCCATATTTTTAGAAAGCTAGCTTTCTATGCGAGGTTCTTCTACTGCTAAAACACATGGGTGAATTCGCAAAATTTCCGACCGTCAGATGACCGACCATATGACGTCACGGCCGCCGCTACTACTTATACTTTAAAATCGTGTTTTCGGGGTTGGTGATTTTTTTTTAATATGCGATTTTACAATTATTACCCTTTTTTAAGAAATACGGCATATATAGAAACCTTAAGCAATAAGCTTAACGTCCAATCTTTATATTCTGTAAAAGGATTAATTTTTCATTGATCTTTTTTGTCATAAACTTTTCATCATCTGATTTCACCTCGATATTTTCAGTATTCTGAATATGAAGTCGCCGTTCTAGTTTCTTTTGTATCTCACTGATATATCTTTTCTGAAAATCGGATTTCGCGTACCAGTATAGCATGTAAGGACCAGGAGGTATGGAGGTGTATCGGTTCCTGTGCCTTAAATCGACGTTCCATATTATAAAACCGATATGTCCGGTCAAATTAGCCCTGGCAGCAAAAAGAGTGGTTACCGATATAAACAAGAGATCTTATAACCGAATGTCTAGAAGAAGGACTAGTATATGCGATCGTAGAGAAGCTATGGGACTTGTGGAAAATAATGTAAGCGCTGAAGTGAGTATGCATCGTCCACGGCGCCGCTTGGTTGTTGAATAAGCCAAGCAATAGAGCAGTTTGACGGGATAAAATACGCGAGGAAGTGTGAGGTCAGAATTTGGTAACCAAGGCAACTGGGTCTACACAAATGTTTTTTTGTATTTTCAATTTTAAATATATTTTCTTATTCGATCTCTGATTTTATATTGCGAATTATTAAACTGTATTATAACTGTATATAACATTACAAATTAAAATTATAGACTGAAATAATAATACTAAGATATGTTTCAAGTAAAACGTTGGCGAGTCATTCATTTACCTAAATTATTCATAAACGCACAATAATTTTAACTTTATTTTTTTTTGTTTTTCTATTACTTCTTGTTATAAATGGTTCTACAAGTACAACTAAATATTCGTAGTTATGCCGAAATAACTATATGTCATTTGTTACGTAAAAAGCTCCCATTCAAACGACACGCTTCAATAGAAGATTGATGTGAGTCACTAAAAGTTAAAAGCTGATTAGGAGGATCTACACTTATTACAATTAAGACTGTGCTTCAATTGAGACAATTATGCCATTTACTTCAGTTTTATGAGTTTTTATTGATGTTAGGGTACAATTCTCTGTTAAATATGCTGCCAGAACTGCGCCCCTAGTTGTAATTTTCAACGAAATTCAGCTAAGGATATTCCAGCTTAACACTTTATCTGGAATAGCCAGAATTATTGCAGTTAAGGATATTCCAGTTTAACACTTTATCTGGAATAGACAGTATTATTTGGAAACGACTGGAAAAATTTTTTTTGGGTAATAAATTAACAAATAATAATTATGGTCCGAACTGTCTGAACTTATGAAAATGATATTCCAGCTTGTTGACGCTAACGTCAACATTATTTTAGGTTAAGAAATTGTAATTTATGGTGAACTAATTTTGGGAACTTTTCAACACGTCTTGTTTTACAAACTGACGCAGCTTAGGTAACAAGGTTTTTGGGATATCTAATTCAACTAAAAAGCACGTCTTATTTTATTACGAAGAATTACAACGCCGACCGAACGTCAACAAGCCAAGTTCAAATCACAATAATTAACCGAGTCAGCATAACAAAGGCGTTTACGGAACGTGATAAGAAGCGCGCTCCAGTTAAGGTCAGTTTCTGCAACGCTAGGTCATTGTAAGAAAACAAATAATATCCCATTTAACCAATGTAAAATAAGATGTATAAAAGCTCTGAAGTTTGGGATAATAAACCAGTATACCCTAGTATGCTCAAAACGACAGTGTGTTGTAATCTTTCTTCACGCCACTTAACCCGACAACCCAAAACCTAACAAACTTCAACCCGGAGAGTACGTCACGCCCTCTCTCCAAACTACTAGAACCTCAAACCCCGGATCTGCACGATACGCCCTCAGATCCAAACTCGGAGAAGTACATCACGCCCTCTCTCCAACTACAAGAACTTCAAGAGTTCACGTCACGCCCTGATCTCCGCTTACAAGAACTTCAAAGAGGTCACGTCACGCCCTGATCTCCGACTACGAGACCGTCTTCAGCCTTACAACCTGGAGACAAGATTCATCTCCGCAACCATTCACGAGCCAAAGAGAGATCTATACAGTCCACTCTCTCTCTAGAGATCATTTCACACTTCGTTCACAGCTTAACATAAGCCCAACTTGTTTAATGAACAAGTTGGTTCATTAAATGATCAACTTGTAAAGTTTTATTTGGTGTTTAATCTAGGGAAATATAAATTATTGGCACGTCTCAAGGTGAGCTCATGTTAACAATATTTGAAGTTGAAATTTACACATCCACTATAAGTGTTCTGAACCAAATTGTAAGTTATTTTTTAGGTTAATTATGTTCAGTGAGTGACGTCTTTTATACTAACTTTATCAATGAATGGAGCTTCCAAGTGTTGATTTTCCACTTTGCTCTTATTATTGGAAGTTGTATACTGAAAATAATAGATTTAAAGGAATTCCCTGGAATAAGATAATTCGTTGGACTATTTCTAAAAACGAAGTTATTTTGAACGTAGCTCTGACGGTTTTCCTTCTTACGGTCATTCCCTTAGTGGAATGCTCCTTTCAAAACTACCGGAAAGTAGGTACTCTAAAAACTGACCCAATTCCGGCGAGTCTTCCCCACGAAATCCCAACCGTGGCAACCCTTAAGAGACCGAGATCTGTGACAAACCCACCGGGCATCCTGCCAAATAGCATTTATCATCCCTCGACTGGAAATCGTTGCATGATAATTGCGCTCGTCCGAATTTTTTCGCGGTAAATTTCGTTCCTTTTGTGAGACCGAAACGTTAACGACGTACGTTACGTTAATTCAAGAGATAATAGCACGGCATAAGTTATGACATGTTAAAGGATAAATCGGACACGGAGGTTTAGGCTGATAATGCGGTTTTGTAATGACTAATGGCTAATTGATAAGGCATGGTTTTCGCATGAATGAACTTCCAAAGTTTTATTTTACAATTTTAGAAAACACACGATGTGTTCATGACAAGGTTACAAGATAGACTAACTAACTACTACTCTGTTGGCTCTATTTATAATATAAAGTTAATATGCTGACGTTAGCTGCATATGGTATCTTCTTGGGAAGATAACTCCTCCCCCGGTAGATCCAGCTTCGGAGTGGTTAGGACATCTTGTGGCTCGGCTTCCGTTTTCTGCTTTGATAAATCTTCTTATAGGAAAGGTAACCTAGTGTGATTATCAGGAAACTATAAATGAGGACAGTCCATTTGCTAGGGGTGTAATCTATCTCCTCTTCTCGTAGATTCGTTTCATTCTGGATGTAGGCGGTCGTTATATTTCGTAGATCATCTAGTTGAAGTTGCTCTAGGTGAATTTCAAATTTCGGTTCTTGCATGGGGCTGTCTTTGAAATTTATATCAGCGAGTAATATGGGTTGACTCTGTGACGGCGTTTCTTCTTGATTAATAATTGTGGTGGTTCGCGTCGATATCTGGCAGCCTTTAGGGATGTCGAACAGATGAGATCCTTGGAGTTTGAGGACTTCTTCTTGTTGGTGGCATTTCAGGGTGACGAGTTCTTGAGAAGGAAATAGTCCAATCCTACTGACTGCGCCAATTAACTTCCCGAAGCTCCGAATTGCTTTTTTAAAAAGTTTTATTACACGATGTGTTCATGACAAGGTTACAAGATAGAATAACTAACTACTACTCTGTTTGCTCTATTCATACTATAAAGTTAATATGCTGACGTTAGCTGCATATGGTATCATCTTGGGTATATAACTCATGGATAACTTTATATTTTGATGTTGTTAGTTTGTCGCTTCGTTTTAACTAAGTTTTGTGGTGATGGCTAGCTTTAATGTTCGTTTTTTTGACGTGATAATCGTCTTATAAATCGACACATCCCAGAAAACATTGTGACGTTACGCCTGGCCTGACCCATGCGTGGAAGCGAGAGCGAGAACAAGTGACATAGATCGACCTTCGTTTGGCTTGCGACGCATTGTACGCACACATATGTTAACGTTTCACTTCTGACGCATATCTATCTCCCTTCCATACTGCATGGCGCTTGGGTCCGCGTGAAAGAGAGACAGCGGCAGCACACAGTTTGACGTTAACGTATTGGCGGCTATTCATAAAGTGAACTGGATATTTCCACTCAATTTAACTTCACATAAGTCATAACAATGTGTCTAAAATGTCAAATTGGACCGGCCAACCGCAGTACGAAAAATCTTCTAATGATAATTTAGTATGTTTTGTTATGACATTATCACGTAAAATTATAGTCCGTAAACCGATTTTACAGACAGCCATATTTTTTAGTGCTACAAATCGTGATCTCGTGTCCACCACTATTTTCCGTTAATTGTGTTTTTTGAATATCAAGAATAAAATATATATACCGAATTAAATTTCTCACTATGGACCATAACTACGAGACAGGTGAATGCCTCGCGTTGATTAATCACTAATTCAATTGAGAATTCGAACAAACTAAAATGTGGGGACTAACTATTCCCAAACTCTAGTTAAAACGAATTCCATATTTCCGTAAAGTTCTAAGATCTTCCAGCTTTCTCAATATGCGGGTATTCATAAATTTAAGCCGTATATAAATCAGTCGTAGGCGACTACATATTTAATTAAAGTATTTCCGAAACTCACCTCTCACGGGACAAAAGGACTTATTTCGTTGAGCACATTGAAAACCAATAAAGTTGTTAGAGACCCGACGCTTTAATATGTAAATGTGAGATCTAATCCGGTATGCGTCTAACCATTCTGAACTATCACCTAACTTAATCACATGCGAGATACCTCGATTTAATTGAAACCTTGTTTGTTCGAAGAGTATTTTTTTGGGATGTACCAATTTGAGGTATTAAAACTTCCATAGCGGTTTGGTTTGCCCACTTGAATTATTCGCTTCGTACAACGTTCCCACCCTTCTGTGGGGGGATATTAATCTTACAAAGTCGTTACGATAATTATATTTAACCTTCATTTTTGGTAACAATTATGAGGTTCTCTCCTCGTCGCTGATTTTATTAATATCTCTCCTCCAAAAACGGTCTGTTATTCCATTAAATTGGAAAAACAGCAACCGAATAAATTGGGGGATGATAATAATTTTAATGAGTTTTTCGGGGGAGCGAAAAGGGAGATGCTATGGTGTATTAATTTTTAAACGGTCTTTTTTAAGTTTCAATAATATGTTTACCTGGAATGCTTGTTATTGCTCTTTTAATTAAAGCAAGGCTTGGAATTTGGTGGAAAATACTGGGAGTTTTTTAATTTGAGGCATTCTTCACGCAATAATGTTGAGATTACTCTTCTTTGATTCGGTGAAATGTAGAAAATCCGCTGATTCAAACACATTTCAATAGAAGCCATTGCCCTACATAATTTTTCATAGTACATAAAACACACATATAGAACAAAATTCCTAATAACGACATTTAATTTTACAAGTTATGCTACTTGAAGTTTGGCTTCTTACATCTTGCGTGAAAAGTAAAAGTTAACTTTTTCGAAATTCATATTTCGTGTGAATGACATGTGAAACATAAATATCCCCTTAATGCATTTAGCGGAGCCAATGCCTAATGGTGCTTTCGCGCAACTTTTCGAAACCTCTATTCATCGGGCAGTAAATCATATTACCCTAATCATCTACGTTTGGTCCCAGAAATGAAATATAATGTTAGTAAATTATATGTGTGTGTATGCGGAGATAAACGTTTGTATAAATCAAGGGCCTTTTTTCTTTTCAGAGATTCATCCCCAAATTGCCCTTTTACCTTCTATATATGTTTTATTTATTACACCAATTTACTTAAAATGTTCTTCCTCCTCATTTTTCAAAAATTATTATTATGTCTTTCAACCTTTCGTTCGTTTTAGTTGGAAGTTGAACGTCACGTTATACTCGACCGAAAAACGTGTATAAATCGGAAAACGTGTCCATTTCTGAGCTGATTTGAATATTTTGATAGTTTTGGAGATAAAATCGGAACACAGAAGTGTTCTGTGGTAGTATCACAAATAAAAAGAATAATATAAGTGTCGTTAGATCGCTAGTTTTATTAACCGTAATTTACCCTTTGAGATAAAAAGCTTTATTTTCCATGGCAGTGGAACATTTTCTATGGATATAGTAGTATTATCTTTCCATTATCTGTTGACTCCCTCGTAGCTCGTGGGTGGCTGCGGAGATGAACCTTGTCTTCAGGTTGTAAGGCTGAAGTCGGTTTCGTAGTTTGGAGATCAGGGCGTGACGTGATCTCTGGTTAAAGTCCTCGAAGTATGGAGAGAGGGCGTAACCGGGTTGGATCTGAGGGCGTAACGCGCAGATCCGGGTTTGAAGTTCTTGAAGTTAGAAGTTGTTGTAGCTTGAAGATCTCGTAGAACTCCCAGGGCGTAACCTGAGAGCTTGTAGGTTGGGGTGAAGAAACAAGACCACAACACACTGTCGGTTTGAGCATACTAGGTATACTGATTTAATGCCAAAAATTCACGAGCTGTTATACACAGTCATTTTGAGTTACATTACCCCTTGGTTCCAATTATTTGATAACGTTGTTAAATTTTGTTGAATGTTATTTGCCAATGTCCGAGAATTGCTCCACTGACCTTACCGATGCGGATTTGCGATCACGTTTCCAATGAGTGTTATGCTGACATTCACAATCCGTACTTTAGTAGTACACTGTTGACCTCATTACCTTGGATTAGTGTTATGCGTCGTTTCGTAAAACAACGCGTGTTTTAATTAAATGATGTAAGAGGCTCACTGAATTAGTTCGCAATAAATTACAATTTCTTAACCCTAAAAATTTCCTAAAATAATGTTGACGTTAGCGTCAACACTGATGGTGCAGTACATTTGTGATGCATTCACTCCTTGGTCTCCACCGTATAACATTTCTGTTCCGATAGCCTCCCTAACTTCTTGCCGTTTGAGTTGTGTTATTGAATTTCACTAAATCGTATCATTAGCATTGGATTTTCGGCATTCCCATTTAACCTCATGATATTGTAACGTTATTCCCAGCAGCTGACGCCGTATTGCCCGTTGACTTACGTTTCATTTATTTGTTATGGCTTTTGTACGAACCCATGTTTCAGCTACGTATGTGTTTACTGGCATGGTGCATCGGTTATGAAGATTTGTTGAAATATACTCTTTGTTTTCCGTGTGAATCTAATTCTGGATTTATGGATCTTGATTTTGGCTCTCCTGGCGTTACTGTTTGTCCCAAATAAGCGAATTGCGAGATTTGATATATTCCTTCGTTCGCGATGATCACAGTTCTCATGGCAACCGTATAATTTGTGATGCATCTCGATTTACATAATATAATTGCTGCATCACTACAAGATGACGGTGTCCCTAGCATGACAGGACACAAGGAAGCGGTAAAAATATCTGTTTTCTGCAATCACGATGCTTTAATAATTTTTCGGTATAACTGGTTGTAAACAGGTTTGTTTCCAACCGTTTCATAATTGAAAAAAATGTTTTTATCCGCGAGTCACGTATTGTCCTTCGCACCTCAGTGCTGAATTAGCTTAGGCGGTGACCTAGATTCGCTAATTGGGGCTGCATCGCGACAATATTGTCACGCCTAAGGCCTGAATGGGCACTTCGTGCTCCTCTCGTGGTCGTTTGGGGAGTTGTAACTCAGAAGGTGGGGTAGAGGAACATATTGAACTATTCATAAGTAGTTAGATATATATTGCCAGCAAACATTTTGCTCTAAGTAGACTACGGTTTTTCTCTTTCATTATTATTTATATCTTTATTTTCCTTTGATATGGGAAAGTTTGTTTGCTAAGATTTTCCGCCCTCCTCGTACTTCTCCTCCCCTGACAACCTACAACGCCCACTATCTACTAACCTTCTTCAAATTTCTAATTATTTTTGGACCTTTACCGTAGTAATTCAATCCATATTAGAATTATCCTCCGACCGAAAAACAAATCACTTATATTAATTTTCCGCTTAAGCTTCCTAGCAAAGTTAAAATTAGTATTCTCCGCGGCTCCCATTTAATTAACTCCTAACCTCCAAACAGGACGTGGCCTCAGATCCCATTTGTCCCTGCGAGTTATTCTTATGGCGACCTCGCGTGGAACTGAATTAAAAATATTTTTTCCGAGGGAACGCTCCGCATCCGTCCGGGAAAGGCCCTTCAGACTTATTAAGCGAGATTACCATAACATATATTTCATATGGGATAAGGAACTTGGATTTGTATAAGGGACTCTCGTTGTTTGTTCGTGAAGTGGCAGGGAAGTTTTGAATATCCTTAGATGGCTTCAGGATAAAAGTTTCGAATTGTCGGGTTGTTTACAAACAGTTTATTCGGCTGGTGTAGGAGTCGTAGATAGCTTGATTAGTAAACTCCCAAATATGTTTACTATGCGATATTATTAAGGTGACGTTTGTGTTAGTGGCGGTTTCTGTGGTGAAGGTTAAGAAATTTGAGTTCACGAAGTTCAAGGCAGAGTTGATCTATCTAGTATCTAAAAATAATACAAATTTGCCCTGGAGCATAGCGAAGATATTTAATTTTAAATATATATCACTAAACTCATGAGTAAACTAACCGACGTTTGCTCAGATTTGAACCGTATTGTATATCAAAGTAGTTGGAATTTACAAAGTGGTTAAATTTTACTCCCCCTTACTTCATTAACAATAGCATCAGGTTATTACCGAAAGTGACCCTTTAATATCAAAAGCTGCTTCCGAGTCGAGAGGCGTCTTTGTGAAGTTTCAGTGTTATAATGGTATAAATGTCAGAGTTAACAGCTTCCTTCAGCCCCGTTTTCGACAAAGATTTACCCTTAATATGCGTCATTCCGTAACCGGTGGACAAATACGTTTCAATATGTCGTATTCTAAATGTTTAAATAGTGACTGTTTAACTTGAGAGTTTCTGTTTTGATGGAGTTTGCAGCAAACTACTAGAAAAATTCATTTAGTTTTCGCTGTGTATTAAAACTGATATAGAAGATAACGAAGTTTAGATAAAGTTGGTTCTTAAGGGTAATAAGGTGGGTCGGAAAGTTTGTGGGAATCCGTATTGATGGTAGTATGTATCATATTTTCCAAAACAAATATACAGATTTTATCCTTCATCTTTTAACATTTTTTTGACACTAGTTCAGCACTCACTATAAAAAACGTCGGCAAATTAATATATCAAGAATTATTTTTATATTGGGGATTATCAAGAACGCTCCTGACTTTCATCTCAGCTCCCCGAGAACATTCTCCCATCCTACTTTCTTTACATTGTACCTGCCTAATTTTAGGTAATATTAATTTTTCCGACGGGCGTTCAAGCTATATATCATTTCTCCTCATCGATTCTGTGAGAAACCCTCTTTTACTGCCCTCGCTAAACATATTTATCACATTATTATTGCTCGAAGGTCACCATAAAAATTTTATGCGAAATTAAACGCTGTCTGGAGAGACGTTTAACGATTAGGAGTTAATTAAAAGAGTGGTCGGGGGTAGCAGCGCCCGGGGGTTCGTGTGCAAGGGCTTTGATTAGGGGGGGTTACTAATTGGCAGCGTCCTGAGGGTCTTACGTGGAATGGAGGCATTGATTTTTTTTTAATCTGTCACATTCGCGTCGTAATTACGGATTTCTCGTTATATACGGGGCGCGCAATTGGGGAAAAAATTGGGCGGTTAATGAAAGTTGTAAGGAAACTGGTGTTGGAAAATTTTGGACCGAATGCGTGATGAATTTTTCAGCGGAAATATGTGGTACACAGTACTCCCTCAATGGGGTTATATTGTAATTGGACACACTTGTAATAGGCCACGCTAGAAATCATCATTTTGACGTGATAATCGTCTTATAAATCGGTGTAATCACGTCCCAGAAAACATTATAACGTTACGCCAGACCCATGGGTGCGAGCGAGAGCGAGAACATGTGACAGAAATCGACCTTAGCGGTTGCCTCGCGACGCATCTATCTCTCTTCCACTACAGCGTCCTTATGAAAGAGACACCGGCACCACAGAACCAATGTGAGACATGCGGGAATAAGATGACGCATCTATCTCCCTTCCACTCCGTCGGCGGCGACGGCGAAAGCACACAGCTGGACGTTAGCGGTATTGCCGACTATTGTTTATTAAGTTATCTGAATATTTACTGTGCATTACTATTACAATAACAATTGCGGCAATAAGATATTTAATTCTTGTATTCTAAGAGTTTGATTAGCTATATAATCTCATATATTTGTTCTTGAATCGGTCAACGAGTGCAGTAATAATAGGTTATGTTACGATTTCGACTAAAAAATTATGATGAATGATATAAATGTTCTTGTAAGAAGTCGACTGCTTTCATTTAGTATTCAATGAAAACAATTGTCCCGCACAGCAATTCATGTAAGATTCAAGATTAATGTTTAAATTCACACATATCATAACAATGTGTCTAAAATGACCAGTTGGACCGGCCAACCGCAGTGCGAAAAAACCTTCTAATGATAATTTAGTGATAATAATTCTATTCAATTCATAAACGTAAGTTATTTTACCCACTTTACTTTATCGTATTTAGAAATGAAGTTTATGCAACGAACTTAAACGAATGTGCAGGGTAATAAAACTCCCTGATCAGTTAACGTTAAAGATCCACGTACTACTCGTGACCTAGATTAACTGTTTCTCGCCCATTACAGCCCTTTTCGTGACAATACCACTATTTATAATTTGCCAACAAATCTTCGTTCAAAGGTCTAAAATCTAATTTGTTTAACGTTTCTTGTAATACCAAAGAAAACGCTAAAATTTTAACAGTGGAATCAAATGTCATTCTGCAATCAATCAAGCACTTACCCACCTCTTAAATATCGCCGGATATTACCAGTTTATTGCAAAATTAATCACACACCCCAACAGAATTGAGTAATATCAAACCTGCTAACTTTATATCATTAAACGGGAAAATAGGGATCAATAAATTAGCAGTTTCGAAATCTGATAGAGACAATTAGGTGATTGTTATGGATTGGGATGACTGTACTGATAATGGGATCACTTGGATATAATAATTGAAGACAATATTCGAAATGTGTCATTCACTGGGATTTGGAAATACAGTTTTTATTCAATTGTATTTCAAGAATTCTAAATTATTGTCGAAATTATGTACTTTGGAGTGGAGTTCAAATTTTATATTAATGAGCTTCAATAAAGAGAATTAGGGGATTCTTGGGATTGCATGCTTCGATACACAAAACGTAAATTGGAACTGTTGCGTGATGTCGATCAGATAATGTTTATCGAGCGTCCTAACCGTGGTGGAATTTCTGTATGTTCTAATCGTTTTTCCGAGGCGAATAATAAGTATATGACCATTATTATGATCCGTGTACTCCATCAAAATAAATTCTTTATTTTGACATGAACAATCTCTATGGATGTGCAATGCAAGAGCCTCTTGCAGAGGGTGGTTTTTGATTCTGACACTAGTCTCTTCACCTTATTTCTATAGTTTAAATATTTTTGTCTCTTATTTGGCTTCTTACGGTTTAACCAGTTTAGATATAATATTTTTCTTCTCTCCACTTTCTCTCCTATGCTATCATACCACCAAATATTGCAGCTCTTCTTTCTTCCTATCCGTACAGGATTTAGATTACAAACGATTAGATATAATATGAAGTACAAATAAAAATTTTATATTAATGAACTTCAATAAAGAGAATCAGGCCTCAGAATGTTATCGAACAACGCAGGATTCTAGCATTTAGTATAATTTCCAAAAACGTACTTGTTATGAAATTGCGACAAAATTCCTAATTGTGATCATACTCTACACCCTCATTTTCTTATTCCTGATACAAAACTCCATTAATTAAATTGTCTCCGTTCAAATCGTGACATCTTCGCTGCTTTCACACCCTTTGTCCTCGAAGTACAAATTTGTTAACATTATATGAAACAACCACTCTACGTACGTGTATATTCATATACACATTGGCTTTATAATTACCGTAACAACGTACAATTACTGAAGGTATAATTGAGCGCAATGAAGGCTAATAAACGACTCCATCCATAACTCTGGAAATGGCACTCCATATTTCAAACCAAAATTATTCATTCGGTAATTTCGGGGCAAATGTGTTTGCATAACGTTACGTGCAGCGATTTGTTGGCGTCTACGGGATGATTCAGTCGAAATATTTCCACAGCTTACAATAACAACACAACTATTTCAGAGATAATATTGTCCATGAAAACAGCTCGCACTTTGACTGCAATCACTACCTTAAGTTTGGTTGGTATTCGGGAAACTCCGTGAAAATTATGTTATGAAATTTAAATTTCACGTTGAAGGACTGTAACATCATCATAACATCAGGTCAATTGTGTCAAACATGTCCCAGACTCATTTTGTTACTTTACATAATTTTCCCCTCTTAATATAGACAGTTCATGACAACTTTCTTAGCGAGATTTAAATTTATTTTATTGTCGGCATATTGTCCAAAATCCTTGGCTAGCTCGAACACAAAAAAAACTGCTGACTTAGTTAATTACTTACTCAGGGTAAATAGTTAGTTTAGGATAATATTTAAGAATTTATTGATCTGACGTTCAAAGTACAAATATAGATATAGATAAATCTCCTGCAGATACAAATTTTAGTTATACAACTATACCCTTTCGTAAATAACTTTTGCCACGGTAAAGCGTAAAGAGAGATCAAAGACTTTTGAACTTGCGTTAAGCTTGTCATAAACAGTAAAGTACTAAGTGTTAATCACGTATTAAAAAATCCATAGGGCACCTTCAGCGTCTGAGCTAGCTATAGAATATACAGGGCTGGAGTTAGAATGGGAAGTGGGACAAAAATTTGGATCTGAATTTAGTTAATCCGGATTTACGACAGCTAATAGAACAATTATACGCAATATGGCATTATTGAATTTGGAATTTTTTGATTGCTAACTGACTTCATTGTTTGGTGCATATACTGCTCCCACTCGTGACAATATTATGAAAGAAATATAAGTATGTTCGAGATTTAAGTACTACTTTAAATAAGTGAGCGAGTAAAGACGTTGAGTAAAGACTTGTAACAATATACCATTCTACTATTTTTTTTTATACTACCATTTTATTTTACAGATTTTTTTGATAAATTTTTCAGTAATTAGGATATATGTGTATTCATATCTATATCAATTTGTTCAAATATTTGCCAGTTTAATGTATACGCTAAACGATTAGAATATTAAAAAAAATAAATTACAAAAATTTCCAGGTGTACTCCCTATTTACTATTAATAATATAAAGATATCACGATTATAACGAAGCCCTTGATTAAGTGCGTAAAGCGCCTTATCTACTCTTAATAAGTTTGCAAATTTGCAATAATTCTGTTTAGAAATATTACTCGAATAACATTCCCCTTGCCTTTCAAAGTTAACATCAACAAAAATACTACACTAAGGACGCCTGTGGTTTGATAAGTCTAACAAAAACTTTAAAATACTCTCTTAATATAGCATCGAGAGATACTCTGAGAAATATCGCGTGTCGCTCTGTTTGTACGAATAAAACTCTCTTTACCACTTCGGATACTTTTTGCTTTTATGTCGCCAAGGCGGAAAGTTTCAAATTCGATTTTTAAAAGTAAATAGCGACCTAAGATACGAAGTTGGATGACTGTAGAGTGGATATCGGAGAGTGTTTTATGCCGTTTGCCGGAATTGATATTCTCCCAGACTTAAAAACGATACGTTAGTCATTTATTCTGGCTTTAAAGCTGGTAAGGTCTCACCGATTAAATCCCACTCGGGCGATTTTAAATGTCTCCTGTTTGCCGCAATTTCTAAGGCAGATCGAGGGCGCCTTTAGTCCGGGCGATTTATTTTTGTATTAGGTACCTACCGGCTAATACATCGTATTGCACTAGGGAGGGAACAAGGGTTTTTCGGTGGGAAATGCATTATTCACTCCTCCGAACTGAACCCCACTTCTGAGCAAGATAAATGATTTTAGTCGGCGGGAAGAATCCGGCATGCCAATTCGCCAGAAATTTGCTACCGTGATTCAAACGAACGGCTCGCCATTGTATCATCGAAATAGGAGCAGGTCCGTACAGGATATATCGCCTGATTTTCCATAGATTTTCATGTGTATTTCTATAACTCTTTTGGTCTCCTAGAATAAATTATCGACGCAAGACCTACCTGCTCGAAATCCACATTGCTCTTCCGCTTCATAATTAGTGTATTCTTCTTCTATCGTGTCTCTGATTACCCTGCCATATAATCTGCTTAATGTTGGTGTTACAGTAATTCCTCTATAATTATCATCGATAAACGTACATATCTCCTTTTTATGTTTAGGTGTTAAATTTCCAATTTTCCATTATAGAGGTATTGTTCCTCTATCCATACATTTATTGAAGAGTGTAGTTATCATTCGCTGAAGTTTAGGTGTTCCATATTTAATTAGTTCTGATGTTATAACTTCTGGTCCACTTGTCTTATTTTTAGCGCTATTCTCATTCCTTTCCACATATCGCTTTTTCTGGTATTTGCCTTTTATCCTCTCTTACATTATTAATAAATTTCCAAACTTCTGCACATCTCCTTCTTCCAGTATATTTTTCTATACCCTGACATGTTGTTACGATTACATTTCACACATTGATAAGATAAATGAAATGCAATTACCATCTATTGAACATTTCCACAACATTTAACTGATCAAAGCATTATTTTTGAGAAGTATGCTCACGCCCAAGAGGTTTGGAAAGCATTTAAAATTCAAAATTTGAGGGAATATTTAGATATCTACTTGAAAACCGATGTAATAGTTTTGGCTGATGTGTTTGAAAATTTCCGAAAAAACTGCATTGAAACTCACAAATTAGATGCGGCATTGGATTACACAATGCCTGGATACACTTGGGATTGCATGCTTCGATACTCAAAATGTAAATTGGAACTGTTGATCAGATAATGTTTATCGGGCGAGCTATCCGTGGTGGAATTTCTGTATGTTATAATCGTTTTTCCGAGGCGAATAATAAGTATATGACCAATTATTATTATCCGCGTACTCCATCGAAATACATTCTTTACTTTGACGTGAACAAGCTTTATGGATGTGCAATGCAAGAGCCTCTTCCATAGGGTGGTTACTTTGACGTGAACAACCTCTATGGATGTGCAATGCAAGAGCCTCTTCCAGAGGGTGGTTTTTGATTCTGACACTAATCTCTCCACCTTATTTTTCTAGTTTAAATCTGTTTATCTGTTATTTGGCTGCTTACGGCTTAACCATATTAGATATACAGGGTGATTCAAAATTGAGTGCAAAGATTTTAAGGGCGTATTTACCAGCCAAAAATAAGATTTTTTTTCATATAATCGTATGTCCTAACTTGCTTCGTTTTCTAGATACAGGGTGTTAATTTTTTTTAAAAAAATCGGGTTTTTATCAATTATTTAAAAACCTTTCAGCCGATTTAAATAAAATTTGGTAGGCTTATTTGTCGTCATAATGACCTTCCTTTGGTGGGAATAAAATAAATTTATTGATTCCAGTGGCGTCTCAGGGGACTACCTACTTGATACTTATAGGTAAAATTATGGTACGCCACCCCTTTTTTGACAATTTAATTTTTCTTTAGATTAAGCGGTCAATATTGTAACTTTCTTGCCTCTTGAGCTTTACTCGTATCTAGCTTTGTTTCCAAGAAAAAAATCAAAATCTGGGCCTCGCCCCATTAAAAAAATAATAAATTCGAATCAATTATTGAGACTCATTTAATCTGTTTAATTTCTATTTAAAATTCAGCTTAGCCTAAGTAACAAATACACAGAAAAGCAGATTTTCATAACAAATGCTGGAAATGGCTGCCTCCTGCGGTGATACAACCCTCCATTCTTCGCCTCATGGACTGCCGAACGCGCTCGAAAATTCCGGGAGTATTTCTGACTACCTCCAAGGCATGAAATATCCTTTGTTGTAGGATTTCAATGGAAGGAACTGGTCCTGCATCATAAACCAGGCTTTTAACATGGCCCCATAAAAAGAAATCCAACGGGTTACAGTCTGGCGAACGCGCTGGCTAAGCTATTGGACCTGCTCGGCCGATCCAGCGTCTGGGGAATTCAAGGTCTAAATATTCGCGGACAGTTATTCGAAAATGGGGAGGGGCTCCATCGTGCATAAAATAAAGTTTTTTGCGAATATTCAACGGCACATCCTCCAATAAACCGGGTAAATGATTTTGTAAAAAGTCCAGGTATGTATCACCATTTAAAGTTCGGGGAAAAATAAATGGACCAATTAAAAAGTCCCCAACAATCCCTGCCCAAACATTCAAACTGAACTGCTCTTGGTGGTTCGACTGTCGAATTTCGTGGGGATTTTCAATATCCCAAACATGAATGTTATGATAATTAACGACTCCATTGCGGGTAAATTGGGCTTCGTCGGTAAATAGAATGCGAGATAAACAGTTCGGATTCCTGGCACAATTATTTAGTATCCATCTTGCGAATTGTACCCGCTGGGGAAAATCTCGTGGGAGCAAACCCTGCACGCGCTGGATATGGTATGGATAAAAACTATTTTGATGTAAAACCCTCCAAACTGTCGATTGACTAAGGTTTAAATCCCGTGCAATTTGCCTCGTGCTTAACGCAGGATTCTCTTCAATAACTTGCAGAATTTCCTCTTCCGTCATCACGATTCGGACTTCACGCGGCCTACCAGCATTCATTTTGGTAAATTGGAATCTTCCAAATTCCCGGAGATGCTGATGAGAGTTGCTGAAAGTTCTACAGTTGGGCAGCCGACGATGAGGAAATCTTAACGAGTACATCCTACGAGCTTCAAGCGCATTTCCATCAGCTAGACCATAAACAAAATGAATATCTGCAAGGTGCTCGAATGAAAATGGTTCATTTTCCATTTTTAAAAGAAAAGAAAAATGAAAAATAACCACACAAAAAAAACTAAACCGACTGTAAACACCAAAACGTAAATAATGACAATTGTGTCATGGTTACGGAGAAAAACAAATTACTGCTAACAAGGGTCACAGCCCTCTGCTTACTTACATGTTTTAATAGGGCCAGGCCCCGATTTTGATTTTTTTCTTGGAAACAAAGCTAGATGCGAGTAAAGCTCAAGAGGCAAGAAAGTTACAATATTGACCGCTTAATCTAAAGAAAAATTAAATTGTCAAAAAAGCGGTGGCGTACCATAATTTTACCTATAAGTATCAAGTAGGTAGTCCCCTGAGACGCCACTGGAATCAATAAATTTATTTTATTCCCACCAAAGGAAGGTCATTATGACGACAAATAAGCCTACCAAATTTTATTTAAATCGGCTGAAAGGTTTTTAAATAATTGATAAAAACCCGATTTTTTTAAAAAAATTTAACACACTGTATCTAGAAAACGAAGCAAGTTAGGACATACGATTATATGGAAAAAAAATCTTATTTTTGGCTGGTAAATACGCCCTTAAAATCTTTACACTCAATTTTGAATCACCCTGTATAATATTTTTCTCCTCTCCACTTCCTCTCCTATACTAACATACCACCTAATATTACAGCTCTTTTTTCTTCCTATCCGTACAGGATTTAGATTACAAACGACTAGATATAACATGAAGTCCTTCAATCTACTCATTTTTGGTATGTTATTACAATAGTAGCATTTATTATTTCGTAATTCTGGTCGTATAAAATGTGGACCCCAGCGCAGACTCCTTTAGAAAAGTCATAAAACCGAAAAGAGGTTAATCAATCGGATCCAATTCTTCCGCCAGTCGAATATTCATCCGATAAGATTCCGGAATCGAATGAAAAACCCGCGGCAACTAATTGAATAAACTCGGAATTAAAATTTAAAATTTCATTCGACGTCGTCTCGGGCCGCTGTGCCTTTTCGGGATGGGACTCACGTCGGTTTACGGCCCTTTCTCGCGTTTATTAAATACATTAGTTCGTCACACAAAAATGTGTATCATTCGCACGTCTAATAAAGCCGTTTGCTAAATGCAGTTTACACGTGCGGCAGATTTTTTCCCTTGCTCGTAATAACGTCGGAATTACTTATGCGTTGGATAGCGTTTTAATGAAAATAACTTTATGTGGTACTGACGGGGTAACAATTAAAGCATGCCCTGGCGCATGAATCTACGCATTAACGAATTTAATATCAAACGTAATTTCTGTGCCATCCAAAGGACCAGCTTCATATTATTAGCAACATTATTAACAAATGCCTTAAGCTTCGCTAAGTTAGAGCATTCTTTATACGTTAGTACGATCAAATTGTTTAATGTGAGTCACACCATGAGAAACATCCGTCTTTTTGAATGCTCTGTGTATCGATATTATTACGAAATCTTTTAATTTTGTCAACCTCAGGTAGATAGTTAATATGAGAAAAATGATGGAAAAAAGTTTAATTCCTTTTATACATTGTTTTCAACGTTTTTAAACCTTTAAATTTTCTTACGTGCACAATCCGTAAAAATTCCACCACCTCGGCTCTAGTCCCAGGGGCCAGCTCACATTTATTTCGTGACAATCCTTTTTCAAGGGTAAGTTCTTTTTACGACGTCCTTAATTTAATTTCTTCCAAGACAACATCTGCGACAAAGAAGTATGAGAGCAATTTGTTACTTTTAGTACGATACAACTATATCATGTATTAAATAAAATCTTCCTGGGACGCTTTTGAAATCATTATTGTTTTTGGACAATTCAATCACAGATTTCAACATATTTCAAACACATTATTTGACAAATGTGGTGATGTTAAATGATGAATGGTAGATCTTTATGAAAATGGAACAAAAATAAATTATTGTGGTTTCAAGAAGTATGATATTTTATTATATTATTGTTTTTGATACTACAAATTGTTGGCATATTGTTGATAAGAAAAGCACCAGTGTATTTAACCTGAAAACAAGGCAAAAAGATACTAAAACTGTTTGTTTCCTTATATCCAATTTCTAGTCGTTATAACATTTAAATGTATATCTAATTACTACGACCATATACGTACCTATGCCTCTAAGAACTACTAATAATTGGTTTTTTCGTTTTGTTTCAGGTGAGTGTCTCCTTCTCTCTAACTGTCCCGTCCTAAATGTACTTAAAAAGGTACGTAAAATATAAATCTTCAATGCAAAATCGTACCTTTCGACAAGTATCTCTAATAACGGTAAACTTCTCTTACAGTGAGATAATTCGATGCACTTTAAAATTAGCACCTAGTCTGTTTAAATATTATGATAGCATACTGTCTAGGGTCGATGAAAATTGAAACGGGAACGGTGGAAAATTCACCGAGAAGATGAAAACTAAACACCAAAGTGTAATCGACTGAAATTATTGCATTTACAGGAAGTGGCGTGTTGGCATACATTTTCCGGTAGAATCATTTTCGGAAAATTTGATCCGAGAAACGTTGAAACCGTGGAAAAATAAATTAAAATCTCTTTTCGATCGGTTGTTGCGTATCTAATGAATTACATATTTTCATGAATATATTTTTTAATCGGGCCTGGTCCCATTCAAATCGCGACGTTAAAAGGGGATTATTTTATTCGCAGATCCTTTTATCCAGCCTTTCACAAATTAGTAAGATAAAGAACTCTCGTATAAAATTTTTGGGAATCCAAACGAGACAATGAGCGGACGAAGTTTTTTATTAATAAATCACATTCCTACCTCTAATTTTTTTCATGATTGCCGGCAAATTTTTGTATTTCGCAAACGGGAAACTCGAAACGTGATTTTGAATTGCAAAGTTCTCCATGAATGCCGCGAACCAAAACTTCCATTGTAGCGTAAATGGCGAAAAGTGTCCGTATAAAGAGGAAAATTTCTTTTTGTTTCGCTATAAATATTTGAGCAGTTTACTGAATAAGTCGGGTGGCAATTTTTCTCCTGTGTGTTACAACAAAAGGAACTTGGGCTTTGAATCCGTTTAGGATAAAATTGTACTGTTTCTCGCTTTACACTCGGATCGTTTCCTTGAATGGAAATAATGCAGTTACCGTCCGTTTTCAAAGTATTTTATCCAATTTCTCTCTCTCTCTTTCTCCCCCATTTAGGGTTTATTAATATTAGGTTACGTCACATCCTGTAATCTACAGGGTGTTAGGGGTTTGACTGCCTTTTTTTTAATAGGTGATAGTATTCATCAAAACAAACAAAAAACCTTATATAACAGGTGTCCTAAAACCAACCGTTTTCGAGAAAAAAATTAGCAAACTTCTAATATTGAGGTGTGAAAATTCAGTTTTATTAAAGAATGTCACATAATTTTCTACATGAAATGACTATAAGGTGTATTCTTTTAATGTGTTTATGTTTAATTTGAAACAAAACAATCTTTTCTTTAAAGAATACATTTTTTTCCCAATCAGTAGATCTCGATAAATGGCTACGATGTGGTGTGGCAACACCGCGAAGGTATCGTTCGCGTCGTGACATGAGAGCCAGACAGTGACACTAGTGACAGTGACAGTGCGCATTTTTGAATTCGAAAAATAAGTGTGGTCGTTACGGTTTCTTTTCGGTGCGTGTAAATTTTTCGGTTGTTAAAATGTTCAGTATACGTAAATATCACGATATGCTATTAATTTACGGGGAGGCACGTTGTAGTTCTACAAATGCACGTCGTATCTATCACGAACGATTTCCTCAACGTCGATTGCCTAACCGTAGAACATTTGTTGAAGTGTCTCAACGTCTTCGTGAAACTGGAAGTGTTGTTCCTCGTCCGGAAAAACATGGTCCAGATCGGCAGATCGATGTGAATACGGAGGAACATATTTTGGATGCAGTTGAAAGGAATCCGAGACGTAGTACACGAGATCTTGCTCAAGAAATGGGAGTGTCGAACTGGACCATCCATAGAACTCTACGACAACAATTATTATACCCTTACCACCTACAGCGGGTTCAGGCATTGTTACAACAAGATCTCGCCCCCCGATTAAATTTTTCGGCGGGCGTAATTTCGGCCGGTAATCCCATCGGCTACCTGACCATAGGATGTAAATTTGGCCGGAGGTTTAAAGAGTCCTTCTTATCTTATATGTAATTTCGGCCGGATGAAACAAAATATTGTTAAATTTTATAATTGATACATTGATACATTACCGAAGGAGGCGAATTCGGAACCACACAGGTTTTCCCTTGCAAATTCTGATGATGCCTATTAGGCTCAGTGAGTACATGTTTGATCCTTGCCCTCTTGCGTCTCTAAACTTCTTTTTATTTCCCTATTATTTCACCATTTCCAACAATATCAATATGTGTTATGTTAATAAAAATAAATTCCACATTCCTACCATAAACATTACCCTCGGCCAAATTTACATCTGTTATTAGCAGTGCCCTTTACTTTGGGCAGGTACCCAAGGGGATTACCGGCCGAAATTACATCCGCCCTACACAAATTTTTGTAGATGGTTTCTAACTAAATCCGACCTCAACCACCTGTTTATTTCAAGACTTTTGGCAACTGATGAGGCATGCTTTAGTAGAAATGGCATTTTAAATTTCCACAACATCCATAACTGGGCAGAGGAAAATCCACATGCCATACAAAGGTCAAATTTCCAACATCGTTTTTCTATTAATGTTTGGTGTGGAATCCTAGGACACCACCTACTGGGTCCTTTTGTTTTGTCAGCCAGATTAACAGGAGAGGCATATTTAAATTTCTTAAAGAACATCCTCCCAGAACTGCTCGAAGATATACCTCTGGACGTAAAAAGAAATATGTGGTTTTTGCATGACGGAGCTCCTTCACACGCGAGTCGACGCGTAGTGCAATATTTAAACGATAAGTTTGAGAATCGGTGGATAGGTAGAAACGGCCCACATCGCTGGCCAGCCCGGACACCAGAATTAAATCCACTGGATTTTTATTTATGGGGGCACATGAAGACCTTAGTTTATGCTACGGAAGTGGAAAGTGAAGAAGACTGGCGAGAGAGGATTTTTGCCGCTGCCCGTCACCATAGAACGAATCCGGGAATATTTCAGCGAGTACGCGAAAATTAGATCAAGAGGTGTCGAGCGTGCATCGAGAACAACGGTGGACATTTTGAACACATGCTGTAATAACCAGGTAAATATTGAAAATTACAACATATCAATAACAGCATGATCTAATGCTAATAATAATTCTAATGCTGGTAGTGGCCTTGAATTACTGACCGCTATTGATTTACCATTTATACATGAAAGTGTAATAATTACATAATTGAATCAATTGGAATCACTTACAATTATTTCGTTTACTATTACGTACAGCGGAAAGACGGCATTTAGGACGAGTTCGCAAATACGCCTCGCACGATCAGCTGTGTACACGTCATGTGTCATGTTTACCGAGAGCCAACACCAAAAACGTCAAGTTTACGTTTCCTTTCTTGTCGGTGTTGCCAAGTTGTGCTGAAATACCTTGACAAAATAACTCGACTTTTCTCGAAAACGGTTGGTGTTAGGACCCCCGTTATATAAGGTATTTTTGTTTGTTTTGATGAATACTATCACCTATTAAAAAAAAGGCAGTCAAACCCCTAACACCCTGTATAGCTTATAGGTAGTTCATGTTAACATGCTGGTTTTTCCAAACTGGTTTTCGTGAACTGCAACAACCAAATCATAGGGGCACATTTAAGCCCCCAAGCGTGACAATATTTCTAAAGATTAACTGAACGAAGGGACACGATGAAGAAACTTGAAGAGTGTTATAAAATCTTTGGAATATCACACGTCAGCAGAAAAAAAAAGAAATTTTCTGTATGTGTTACGTCCACGCTCTCTTCGACTGTACATTGTGGAACGATAAAAAATATTTATGTTACCTAACATACACTCCATGACAACGCTCATAGCTATAATCTGGAAAGGAAGGTCAAACTGAGCATTTGCCAAAAAGCTTTTTGGGAAGGTACTAGTATAACTTAATGCACTTTTATAAAAAAACATTCAATACAAAAAGTAGTAAAAACAGTCTGAAGCCTTCGATAAATACACTTTTCCCCTTGAGAACTTAACTTTCAACATGTTTTCCATTAGTGTTTTATAACGAATTTCATGAAAGCGTGAATGAGTGGCATTTGTGGCGTAATTTTGTTTTTTACAGCTTAAAGAAAAAAGTAAATTTGAGGAAAGTCTCTATAGGAAAAAACACAAGGTCAGGTTTATTACACCGATGAAGTGAGACACAAGGCAAATATTGATAACCGTAATTTTTTTCCAATTACTTTAATAAGAGTTTTATCGAACTTCGAATTACTTAAACAGTTCCATCTAGTTGAGCGAAGTGTGCAATGATCTCTAGAGAAGTGGACTGTATGTAGATATCTCTCGTAACTCGTGGTTGGCTGCGGAGATAAATCTTGTCTCCAGGTTGTAAGGCTGAAGACAATCTTGTAGATTGAAGATCAGGGCGTGACGTGATCTCTTTGAAGTTCTGGAAGTCCTTGTAGTTTGGAGAGAGGGCGTAACGTACTCTCCGGATTGAAGTTTGTTAGGTTTTGGGTAGTCGGGTTAAGTGGCGTGAAGAACGATCACAACACACTGTCGTTTTGAGCATACTAGGGTATAATGGTTTATTACCAAAAATTCACAAGCTTTTATACATCTTCAAATTACATTGGTTAAATGGCAAATTAAGTTTTGTTATCTTTCGGCGTCCTAGATTGTAATTTACCTGACCTAGCTGTGTGCTTGACCTTACGGAGCGCGTTTGTTATTATATTACGAGACTGGTGTTATGCTTGCGTGACTGACTCTTGTTGTAAGATTTTGAAATTAACACTTTGATCCGCGCTTTTTCGTCCACCTAAGCGACTCAGTTGTTTTAATACCCTCTTTAATAGTTATTAATTACTAATAATTGATTACTTTATCAGCAAGCACACTAGATTATTTTCCTGACTTAGTTGTTCTAATTAATGTTTGATTGCTTAATTTGCAAGTGGAAATTTTACCTAAGATGTTTTAATAACAACTTGTTCTAGTTCCCTATTTAATGGTTATTAATCCGTAATTGAAGAGTATGTTCCCTAAATTCCCTATTAACTCCCTACAACCCTACTTAGCTCTCTTTTATGTTGATCTTAGAGTCAACATAGTAAATAATATTTTTTTTTCAAGTTGTGTGTTTTAACTTCGAAACAAATTAGATTAGTTAACTTAAGTGAGTAATTAAATTAAATCGAATACATTAGTTAAAGCATTAATTAGGTAGCTAAATTTATATCCTGGAAATCATTACAACATATAAATATCCATAAGTCCCATCAACGGTTTTAATCATAACAACGATTTTTATCTCAACATATTATCGTATAAATCGAGAGCAATGTGAAACAGACATCATAACTAGAATTGATATTACTTCTCGGTTGCATTTTACGTTTTAGGACATAATTTTCGGTAACATTGTACATTTCATTGTAGT
Organism: Cryptocephalus moraei; assembly: GCA_946251905.1. Lineage (NCBI taxonomy): Eukaryota > Metazoa > Arthropoda > Insecta > Coleoptera > Chrysomelidae > Cryptocephalus > Cryptocephalus moraei. Next base: position 12,964,131 of record OX276465.1, on the reverse strand, counting down.
AGCATCAGAGTCATAAAACTGTTTATCTCAAAACTTCTATCAAAAATTATTATATGGCATTGTAAAGTATGTGCATTTCGACAATGGAATTACATTTCTCTCGCACAAAACGTCGTTCCGTTTCCTTTCCGGTGACGCTTACGAAAATAGAAGATTAATATACTACCTTGAAAGTTCCATGGACCAATTCCAAGGCGAAGCATATTAAAAAACGTCTATCCAACACATGACAGTTATGACTGTTATTATTAATGTCATTTTAGGCAAGTGAACTATCAAATTACAAACTAGTGTGTTATAATCCATAACTCACTTTATTTATTGCCCGTGGCAACCAAACAAACAACCTACTTTAACCAAAATGTACAAAAGTCACTGTCAAGTCATTCTGACATTTAAAGTTACTGAGACGCAAATAGCTTTGATTTGGTCACAAAGTTTACTAAGCATTATCTCATAAAAAAGAGATTTCTTCCAATTGTTGGATAAAACATTGTATGCCACTCGCGTGTTATGTTTCCTAAGTCACTTGAGAATTTATACCACTCGGCCTGACGGCCTCGTGGTATAAATCTTCTCGCGTGACAAAAGTAAGATTCGGTTAACAGCTCAGTAGATTCAAGAGTAAAACCACTACATCTACACTACAACGAGATTTTCTAATTACAGAAGGAAACATACATGAAAGCGTTTATTGTGAAAAACTCAAATGACAATGTAGTTAACTCAATAAAAATTTTAGTAGTGCAATCGACAAAGATGTTTACTTTTAATTATTACTGAAGTCGTAAAACTTTTGTCGCCTCGCTGAATTGATAAATACCGGTCCTACCGGACATTTGTCTTGCACTTCAAAATTTGGTGTTTAGCTTTATAGTTCATAAAATGTGAAAATTGAGTTTACGAGTTGTCGTAAACTGATCGCACCTCATACATACTTACGAGATTTGCGAGATCTCATAAAAGCGATATGAGGTAATGTGCTGTAACGAATTTAGCTAACTTAAATAGGGACATAGTCGGTTGATATACTTTTGTTATTGAATTTTGTACGTGTGCTGTGTGCGTTATGTGTTCTCCGAAATTATTTAAGAAATTTTATTTTACGAATATTGAAGTGTAAGTAGAATGATTGGTTGGTAAATATAAAACATCATTTTCGTGACTCCAGGTTGAGTTAATTAAGTATCAATTAATTCGTCCCAATAAGATAATATTATACAATCTATAAAATAGTCTTCAATATATCAAATCATTAATGAGATTTTCATAGGTTTTAACTATTATATTCAACTTGTAAATATTGCTCTTCATCTCTTTCCCAATATTAAGGGTCATGTTAATTATATCCACAGTTTATTAATTATAAACATAGGATTCTCAAAATAAAAGTTATTTATGTTACTAGTGTGTTATGTGGAAAATAAGTCACGCGAGAAGATTTATACCACGTGGCCGCCAGGCGAGTGGCATACAATATTTTATCCAACAAGTGGAAGAAATCGTGTTTTATTTATGAGATAATAATTAATAAGTCTTGTGATGAAATCAAAGCTACTTGCGTCTCAGTACCCAATAAATGTCAGAATGACTTGAGAGTGTCTTTTTTACATTTGGGTTAAAGTAGGTTGTTTGTTTGGTGCAACGGACACCTTTAAATACTTTAAATATGAATAATCCATAACTCACTAGTGAGTTATGGATTATAACACACTAGTGTGTTATTTGATAGTTTACTTGTCTAACATGACATTAATAATGACAGTCATGACTGCCATGGTTGGATAAACATAGGAACTTCAAAATCTCCCATCTATACTCCATTTATTAATTTTTGATTTTATTGATATGTACAAGTTATCGACCTGATGTTCAAACGTGTTGTAATGCATCCTGGGACATTAATAACAAGCGTAAAACTTTTTTAAAAATTCAGTAAAACTTCCAGGAATTCTCACTGAAAGTTTTTGGCGAATAAATTAATTTCACGTCCCTGAGCTCTAATAAGAAAGTAGAGAAACGTTCTATCGTACCGGAAAAGGGTGGGCCTTAATGACCTTCTGGCAATTTTCACCCCTAACCGAAATACGCCGGCGAAAAATTTTTTTGGCCCGTTTCCCAATTGGTACGATTTTTTAACGTAGTGGGGGAACGTTTCGACGTTGAGGGAGGAGGGAAATTCCGTTGGTAAAGGTTGGTAGTATGTATTAATTATTGTATGAACGCTTGGGATTTTCTGACTGTTCCAAGATTCATTTGACAAGAATAAATATGTCTCCAAACCGTAATGTTGTACAGCAAATGTTACCGACAATTATAGGAATCTTCCCGACGTACAAACGATACTTAAAATTGCATCGATCACTACATCCACCAGACAGTTTCAATGCTGTTTCCTAGAAACTCAGGAAAATGTCAAAGTGTTAACTCATTCCTCGGATGCCAATTTTTCTCGCGATAATTTCCTTAGTAGTACTTAAAATTGTCTCTATCAGTACATCTACAGAATAGTTTCAATAATGTTTCCGAGATATTCAAGAAAATGCAATAGTGTTAGTCATTTCTCGGGTGCCAGATTTGAAAGGTTTCAACCCAATAACTTCCTTAGGTAGGTAGTCGATACTCAGGAGAAAGTCAGGAGGTACTTAAAAGTATAACAGATACTTTTAAGTATCTATTATAATAATATATCTTAATACCTTAATATCTTAATATATCTATATTTACTTTTATCTGTCGGAAATATATTCTATTTATTTTATTTTTGTTGGTAACCCCAAAGAGTTTACTTATGGCACTTTGATTTCTAACTATCATATATATTCTTGGAGGTAGGTTCCATATTTTCTGCCGTCTGGCTAAAATTCATTTGACTTGAGACGCGATGAGGTGATTTTACTAATCTCTGTGGGTGTTCTATGTACCGTACAGTCACCGTACAGTTAATCGCGAAATCAAACCTATCTCAGATAAATGGCGGCCGATAAGGCAACGTTCGAGCTACCATCGATTATATAATCAGACGTAACTTGGGTAGGTAAACCTCCCCCCTCAAATCGTCCTGTAGCTGAGTTAATCCAAGGTGAGAACCAATACTTGTCAGTGACAAGCCGTACGTTATCCGTATTTTTCCGTTGCGTCTGATATCCGTTTCCGTTATACCGACCGATACATGTAATTGTGAACGTTACCGACCGTTAGATTTAAACCGACCGAATTATTCGTTAACTGCTACGTAACCGTCCGATTGTGAACGTACTACGGATCGATAAATGTAATTGTGAACGTTACCGACCGTTAGATTTAGACCGACCGACACCGTCCGATTGTGAACGTACCACCGACCGAATTATATGTAACTGTGATCGTTCCGCCGTTAAATTAAACCGCCCGAACTCTCTGTTATCTGTTACGAAATTGTCCGTTACCGACCGATATATGTGAGTTATCTGTAGTACCGTGAAAATGTCCGTCTCCCCGAACCGCTATGAGTTAATTTTTCCCACGTCGTGTTAGGGAAAAATTAATTCACAACGATCTTCTCTCGCTCTCGCTCTCTCGTAATGGTATTGCCGAATATTAGACACTGCACGTTTTCCCAGCACGGTTTCCGGAAAATGTCCCAGTAACAATGTGGATTGCATCTATTGTCTGTTGTCCCTTCCAGACCCAAACTGATTGTTGTCCCATTATTTTCTAATACGCAAGTTATGATTTCGTATGTCGCATATAGAAACTAAATAGTGTATAAGTAGTAAATCCTCTTTACTAATCTCGGTGGGAATTCTATAAACTTATTTTAAGCCAGTAGAGCGGGTTGTCTAACTACGGTTTCCGGAAAATCTCCCAGTGACTATGTGGATTGCATCTATTGTCTGTTGTCCCTTCCACACCCAAACTGATTGTTGTCCCATTATTTTCCAATAAGGAAGTTATGATTTTGTATGTCATATTGTCACACGCCCGAGAGCCTAGGGCCCTAAGGGGAGTGCTCTGGTTGGGGGGTGTAGTCAGGTAGAGATGGTAAAAGGCAATGACGACATGGACAAATGTTTATTTAGGCACTAGACTAACAGAGGAGAGAACATCGGAAACAAAGTGTTAAGGCGAACGAGCAAATCCCTGAAGTGAGGAAAGGTTAATGAGAGATGGTCGCTTACTTGTGAACGGGCGGCAGGTACGTGCCTTTCCCAACTAGCGACATGACGAATCGGGTGGACTCTCGGACGGGCAGCGTGACAGGGTGCTAGCAGACTGATACCCTGATCGATTTAATTGATCAGTATAAATACTGGTCGTTTGTTGATAAACGTGCCCGCCGCCTGTCCGCGAGTCACGTATTGTCATTCGGTCTGGGTCACCTCAGTTCTGAATTGGCTTAGACGGTGATCCAGTTTCGCTAATTGGGGCCGAACAGCGACAATATATAGAAACTAAATTGTGTTTAAGTAGTAAATGCTCCTTACTAATCTCGGTAGGGGTTCTATGAACTTATTATAAGCCAGTAGAACGGGTTTTCTAACTACGGCTTCCGGAAAATCTCCCAGTGACTATGTGGATTGCATTTATTGCCTCTCTTCCTTTCCACACCCAAATTTTTGGGTTTCCAATTAATTTCCAGTAAGGCAGTTACGAATTCGTATGTCGCATGTGGAAACTAAATAGTGTATAAGTAGTAAATGCTCCTCATTTGCGTTATTGGTAATATAAGTGAAACGGTATTGTGTGTCTGTGTGCTGTGTGATTTTCCGAGATCCGGACCGTCCCCTGACCTTTCGTCCCCGGCAGTTTCTTGATATTTATCGGTTCCACGAGGGTCCCAAAATTTTCGTTCCGTCCGAGACGCTACACTTGCACACAAGTCGAAAACTTAGCACATTAAACGGCTTCCGCCGCAATATCCTTCCTCAAAACTTAATCACAATGGTGGCAATCACTTAACTACAATCAATAAATTCCGTCGGCAAGAAATTCGAACCCATCATTAATTTACGGCTGGATTTTCCAGACATCTGGATATAAGGGACATCTCCGATCGGGGAAGGGTTAGGAAACGCGCCGTGAACGCTTTGCGAATATTACGGTGGAATCCCGAACCGATTACGTTTGGTTTAATAAGGAAAACCGACTGCGCCATCGGAAATTTCTGCAGGTAACGTCTTCCGAGCCATTAGCAATTTCGACCGTTAGGACCTATTTACATACTTTCGTAATGGGTTCCGATGCCGGACGGAATAGTGATGGTGGAGTTCGTTCGTCACGGTGTCCTTTATATCCATGTAAATCGGTGAGCAAGAATGCTTGCACTTAAGTGATGTTTTACGGCACATAAAATTCTACGACGCAGCCAATCTCGGGACAATAAAACGTAGATCTAAACCAGCTCAGGTTTGTTTTACGTAATATGTATCAAAATGGGCATTGAGGCTGTAAATGATACAATGAAGCCCATCGATTAACACTCGGTTATAAATTCGTAAAAGAGTGTGGGAATGTGTTAATTGCGGCAGAGGAAGACACGTTTTCAGTTAAACGCGGAAATTTGAAACTCACTGAAAATGGGGATATTTATTTCTTACAATTTTTTCTTTAATTTATGTTTTTATTTAAATTGTAAATTCATCTGGCTCTCGAAATCATTAACTTGGAGATTTCATGTCTTTTTTTAAAGCAATCGGTAATTCACCGAATATCTCTTGTTGCTTGAACATGCGTCTATAAGTTATCATTGGTTTGATTTGCGTACAATCTCTGTTCGTTGTTATTGTAATTACTCGTTTTTCTTGTCTGGGAATTTTGTAACTTCTAGACGAGTTGAACATTTAAGTACATTAATGGCAATATGGCGGATATTTAAATAGGCGCGATTGCATTCCTTTTACTTTTATTCTGTTTCATTAAACAATTACGTTGATGTCTAAAATATTAATCAAACAATATGATTGCGTATGCATTTATTACTTTCTCATATGAGGAACTCATATATGAGAGTATTGTGTTCGTCGATTTTTCGAAACTGAGGTATTAGCATTTCTGAACGTTTTGAGGTCCCCTGAGTCCAAAAAACATGTTTTTGGAAAACCGTCTGTATGTGTGTGTGTGTGTATGTATGTATGTGTGTGTATGTATGTATGTCTGTGGTAGGATTTTCTCAAAAACAAAAAAAAAACACAAATGGTCAAAACTATGTATTTAGACTTTGTACCATACGAGGACGTGAAAATGAGCTTTTCATTAAAATAGGCCAGGATAGGAGGGTAGTTTACTCTTGTCATTGTTCGGTTTTATGAATTTTTCTCGAAATTCGCTACAAGAATTTTTTGAATCTTTGGATATTTATTTTGCGATTAAATAGGTATAATAAAGTTTTCTAACGATTTTGGCTAAATCTTCTATGGAGGGCACTTTATACTTTGTCAATTTTCGGTTTTTTCAATTTTTTTCGAAATCCACTCCACGAATTTTTTTTAAACTAATTTCCATTTAATTGTTTTTTCAAATATTTTTTTAAATTAAAACAGTGTCCTCCCAACCATAAACATCTCTTAGGAAAATTGTAAAATGTTATAATAATTTCAAAATTGACTTGAGGGACACGGATTGATTGTACTGACTTTCATCCTAATTCATTTTTCACTCGAGACGAGACGAGAAATTACATGACCTCATCTCGGTCTCGAAAAATCCTTAAAATTGTGTCTCGTCTCGTCTCGGTCTCGAAAAATCTAGAAATAAATGAATGTGTCCTTTTTTGATAACAGTCACTTATTTTTTCTAAGTGCCTATACAAGTATCTAGCTGAAAGTGGAGCGTAGATATTAGAAATTAGAAACTATGTTTTCTTATTTTGACTCGAGAAGACGCTTGATGAATTTCTAGAAATTTAAATGCGACGACATGTATGTCTACGAAATTTCATTTTTGAACGTTTGTTACCATTTATTCTTCTTTACTAACATTTGTTATGACAGCTGTTAAGGCCAAACTCAGTTACTTGTCTGTAGTTTACACCCCATATTGACATTATTTCCCATACATATTTTCTTTATCAATCACGTAAAAGTCTCTTTTAGCTCATTGTGAGGGGTTCGCTTGGGATTCTCCCTTCTTGTCGGGAATTCAGATGATGAAATCCTCTTGCTCGACAAAAACGTAATGAGATGTAAACCGTAAGGGAGGAAATATCGTTAGGGCGAAAAGTGCGATTCCATTATTCGATTTCCTACATGGACGATTCCGCTTTTTTTGAATCGGTCCGTAATTATATTTCCGTCGGTAATTCAATTGAAAATAACGAGCCACTGCGATTATTAAACGATCAATTAGAGGGATTTAACTTAGAGTCATTAATTTACCGTTGTATTTTGAATGTGCCCTCTTGCCAAAACTTCTACTTTTTGAATGCCAGCGCCATCTCTTCGTGAATATCCGAAAGTTTCCGTTGCGGGAGGTATTGATCGTGGCGGAAAATGCGCAGAAAACCGCGTCGGTTTTCCACAAGAAACTCAATAGCGAGATACATTTCGGGTCCTGCGGGATGTTCTTCCCCGTTGAAATTTCAGATGTCGCCACCGAGCTGTTCACAAGATATCAACTTGTGACTTTTGGAGAAAAATCTATATTTTAGGATGTTGATAAAACCTTCAAAATGATACTTTGTAAAATTTTTGACACGTCTAATTCCATTGTTTATGTCCAGTGTTAAATATATATAATAAAAAGTAATAGCATTTTTAGTTAAATCTTCTTTGAAATGCAATTTACACGACACTTTTAAATTTTTGCAAAGAATTTTTTTTGAAAATTTGAATTTTTTTTAGAAATTTGTTATAAAATATGAGATAGTGATCCGATGGATTCAATGTTTCGATATGGACGTTTCAATTTAAAAAATATCATAAAATTTATCTATTTCGATATTTGATTAAAAAAATAAATTAATAAAAATGAAACCCATAAATAATGAAAAGTATCAAATAATAATTTAAGACCATTGACTGATTATGAAAATAACTGTTAAATTAAAATTGTGTTTGGTTCAACTAAAAAAGTACTATTTTATTAATACATCTTATTAAAAAAAAATATGTATATAAGATGAAACTACTAGCAAAGAGAACTGAATTTTCCTAATTAAAATAACTAAAACACCTAAAACCGAAAAATAGGCTTTGAGTTCTTCTTTCTATTTCTCTCGTCCCAAATTGTATAATATTTCATAAACACACGTTGTACAAAATTGTGATAGGTATGTAATATTTATCATAAAATTCTTCGTATGAATAAATAGACTTAAAGGTAAATAGAGATAAAAATAGAGATTACACAAATAAATATAGTTAGATTGATTTGACCTGTTTGGCCACAGCTTGTGAGTTACTACCCCTTAGGGCCCTAAGCGTGACAATAGTTTGTCCTCACAATTAGTGATCGTTTATACACTCCGAAATTTGGCAAATATAAAACAAAAGGAACTAGGTATACTTGTTAAGTTGTATTTGCTCTTCCTGAGACTGACAAACCAAATACAAACTATATAGATATTTGTGAATATGCAGAAATGCGTAAACTCTACACCCTGTGTAGAGTTTAAAAGCATTCCATCGTCCGCCATCCTAAGTGCACTTAGCGCTCAGCTTATAAATCGTGCGGAGCCTGTATCTGGAAACTTGAAGATAAAAAGAAACGATAAATGATATATACCACACCTGGGGCAATAATGGGCGGCAAAAAATATATTATATTGCAGTTCATTATTCAGGGAAGACTTCGGCGTAATGGAAGCGTCCGTAGAAGACGTTATCTCGGTCGTAGCCCAGGGCGTGATATTATTCAGGACAGGGGGACTTAAAAATGAGGATACTCGTGACGTGAAATCTGAAAACTTCGTAACAACAGGACAGATCCGCAATCTTGGGAGTATTGGAGTTTAGAAATATAAACTTGTAAGTAATTTTCATCGTTTTAATCTATAACTGTTTGTGAATAATAATTATAATAACAATGTTCTGTTAAAATTCGCCATTTATACTGTGCACACATGGGAGATGAATGTCCCACTTTCGGAATCAGCGCCAGCTATCGACGGTATTCTCCATTCCCGATGTGTCCACGCCTCCCTTAAAGTTGGTGTTCCATGCCTCCTCTGTCTTCATACAGAGGAGCTATACTTATGAAGCCAATTTTAGGGGTTGATTCTTAGCGCTGTTTTGGTACTTTTAGCAAAGATATAGAGAGATGTGGAGAGATATATATTGATTGTTTAATTTATTGAAGGCATTTATTTACACTGAAACGCATGATTTTTTCTACTTACTTATTTCTTTATCTACTCAAATGGCCGACTAGCACGAAAAAATATACTCAAGGGCGGTTGAAGAGAAAGAGTCACCGGTATCATATCCATTTTCCTTTAATCTTCCCTTGTATTGATCCCTTCCTGTTTTTTTGTTACACTTCGCCAATTTCCTTTATGTAAATCGCCTTATTATTGATGCTAGCTAGTTTGAATTTCCTGGCCGTCTCGTCGGCTTAATTAAGAAATCGAAAAAATCTTTTTTTCACTTTCCGGTCCTCCAGATGGCAGATATCGATTTAACGAGGACGTAATGAAGCGGAAAAATAAAACTCCCTCTCGATGGCTCGGGATAAAGTGGTCGGGGGGAAATTTTTAAAAGAGATTAGTTATTTTTGTATTCCGGATTCAAAGGAGAGCCCGATGGGGGATTTTATGGTGTTAGTTTTTAAAAATAAAACATCTATACAAGTTTTCCCTTAACGCTGCTTAATGGGCCTTTCTGAAACGTCTTAAGTGATACCGAAAGCGTTAATATCTCTTAGTTTCCAGCTAATCCTACTATGAAATTTCTATGGTAACTTAGTTTGTAACGCGCTTGCCGCAGTTACTTGAGTGATTTGGCGCTGAGATGGAGTTCTATTAACGGTTTTAGGGTCGGTTTTACGGTCCCTGCTCGGGCGCCAAATTTGTAACGTGCTTGCCGCAGTTACTTGAGTGGTTTGGCGCTGAGACGGAGTTCAGGAGTTCGGGTAACGGTTTTGGGGTCGGTTTTACGGTCCCTGCTCGGACGCCAAATTTGTAACGTGCTTGCCGCAGTTACTTGAGTGGTTTGGCGCTTAGACGGAGTTCTGGAGTTCGGTTAACGGTCTTACGGTCGGTTTTGCTAGGGCGCCAGATTTGTAAGGTTTTCTCCCTCGGGAATATGTCTGGGTGGTTTACGAACTCAGTAGATTTCCAGGGTTGTCCGTAGAAAACACACACTCAAAATGGAAAATACCTAAATTATTTTATTTCGAAATGAAGGTGACAACAATGTATTCGCCAAACACCGGCTAGCGGAGATCGGAGAAGTGCAAAAAATTATGTTTGTTTACAAATATTTATACATTTCGGAAAGGAAACACAATTAGGAAAGTACGAAATATAAAAATTAATATTACTACGACTAACCAAATCTGAAATATGAAACCCCTCTAAGTACTGAAAACGGGAAAACGGAGAATTATCCTAATAATTCCACAATGACAGAAATAGCTAAATGCGGAGACGATAGGAAAACGTGCAGTGTCTAATATTCGGCAGTACGGTCTTTTACATTAGGAGAGAGCGAGAGCGCGAGCGGAAGATCGTGGTGAATTAATTTTTCCCTAACACGACAAGGGAGAAATTAACTCGTAGCGGACATTTTCACGAAATACGGTTTTAACACATACGGACGATGCAGGGGATCACTTACAATTAGCGGTCGGTAACGGACAATTACATAACAGATAACAAATAGTTCGGTCGGTCTAAAATATAACGGCGGTGACGTCCACAATTGCATACAAGACAATATGCAGGCGGTCTTAAATTTAGCGGTCGGTGACAATCACAGTTTAGGGACAATTACGTAACAGGTAACAGATAGTTCGGTCGGTCTAAAATATAACGGCGGTGACGTCCACAATTACATATATCGGTCGGTAGGACAGAAACAGACAACAACGGATAAATACGAGTAACGTACGGCTTGTTACAAACAAGTATTGGTTCTGAGCTTTGATTAATTCAGGTACAGGACGGCTTGATGGGGGAAGTTTACCCACCCAAGTTTCGTCTGGATACTTAAGCAATGGTAGATTGAACACTGCATTATCGGCCGCCATCTATCTGAAATAGGATTGGTTTCACGGTTAAATGCACGGTGTGTGGTCTACCCTCAACTCTCAAAAATATGCTTCGTTACAAGTTGTTCTTTCTCTAATATAAAATTTTAACAGTATTTTCCCATTCAATCCTATACAGTCTTTCAATTATTCCTCATCCCATTTGATATTTATTCCATAGCACTTTTATTCACATTTATATGAATACCCGCTGTAAACCCGTGTGGTGCTCAAACACCGCAAATACATCCCATGAGAAATTCCAATTTCCTTGGAACGTCATTTTCGCTTTTGAGGTATTGTTCAGGAAGCCAGTTCCCATTTTTTCGCCGCAAACATTTTGTAACAATGCATTTCGAGGTTTTCGTTTCCAGTGACGAGGACATTGTATACGTATTCCATTTTGAGGTGGAACGCCCATTCCGTAAACGATACGTAATTAGATGTCGGAAACCCGAAATTGCATTTTCGAGTTCCGTATCGGTGTGTGGAGAGCTCGTAAAGATTCCGTCCTTTTCCTCATTTAAACGTTAGAGAACTGAGGCGAAACAATTTATTTTTCTTTCCTTCTAGAATACATACATAATTGCCGTAGAGTTGATTATAATTTAATGCCGCAGTTGTAAACTTTTCGCTAACTTCATCTCCTTAACAACCTATCTTGTCCTTTAGATTAGTAATATGGGGCTATTATCTTTCCAGCTTCGCGTCCGTAAAAGGGTGTTGTGGAAGATAAAATGTGTCGTAAATTTTTTCATGGAAGCGCGGAGCTTCAATGGCAACATTACATTGTATTTCGTTCGAAAAATGTATCAGTATTGCCTTATTGCCACCAAGAAGTGCCGTTAATTTCTTAATTCGCCTTTATTTATTTAGTTGGCTCGTTATAAAATTACTGCCGCTTTGATTATACCTTACAGTGCTTGAGAGCTGCCGTAAAGGCTTTATGGGGGAAAGTGAAATTTAAAAAAGTCATAAGGTTTTGCTATGGGTCTGTTTTTAGGCACTTTCACCCCTCAAAATCCATGAAAACGCAGTAAAAGTCATCAAACCAAAACCCAAATGTGCACGACACATTGCTTTTATTATTCTAGCGATCGGCACAATTAATAAAAATGAAAACCAATAGAACAGTAAAAATAACTTTGATATGAAGAATGTGAGTAATTACATGATTTCCAAGGAGACATGGATGACCGTCATGATTGCGACAACGATCGAGACACTCGACTCAGGCACACTATAATCCCTTGATTTGATTGGTTATATTTGTATCATACACCAATAGGGCCAATCGCCTAATTGCTGATGATGATGTGATCCGAGTTCCAATCATATTGTCATACATGTATACAAAGTGTAAACTTTAAACTTTTAAAATTGCGCCCTGCGAATCTCGAAATTCTATTAGAGTCGTTTAACTTAAAGATGTGTTCAGTGTACAAGTCAAACTTGGGGCTGCTCGTAGTGCTCAAAGTTGTTGGAATTACTTCCAGAAGTCGGTCCAACTTGGGGAGTGTTATGACTTTTGACTCCGACAAGTTGCAGTGATTTTAATACAATAAGCGGAATACGGGAAATCAATAACGTTCTCGAAGTTTGCATCACGTTTTATTAGTTATTCTAAGTGGCTGTGGTAAGAGGGAGAGATGATAAAGTAGAAAAGTTGACAAATCGACAACATCTTAATTGATGGAGTTGTAAATGTATTTATGAGCTTCGATTAGGTTAATAGACGGAAAAATCTCCTCCAAGTTCTACGTAACATACCATAGTATCGATTTTCTATTTATTACAAATTTTAAATTTCACAAGGGCTAAATTTTAATATACGGTTCTCCTGTAGTTGTGAACGTTTTCCTTCTCCTCGCGAGACGTAAATAATAAATCATTCTGGCCTATTCGTTTTCGTCTTGCAATATTTAAACTTAATAAATCTTTACCCAACCGCAGGATTTCGACCCCTCAATTTTACTTGTTAGCGGTATCTGGGGCATTCCTTCCTGAGCGGCCCTCCTAATATTCCCTGGCCGTGTAATTCGTTACGATTTTATTATTCCTGTTAGAGTCGGCTCGTTACATAATTTTGTTATCAAACCGGCTCGACTCCCTTTTTTCCCGGCCTAAGGAATTTCGTTCTTAACGTTAAATAAATACGTTGGTAATTTTTTACAAATCCAGTCAGGTGCTGTTGATTTAAACACATGAAAGGACGTTTTGTAGTTTTTAGAAATATTACGTAAGAAACGAAATGCTATATTACCAGTTAAATAGTTGAAGACTATTATTGATTTCTTTTGATCTGTTTGATGACACATGTTGATCTCTTTGATTTTTATTTCGATTTTGTGGAGAATTTACTTGACTATATATCAACGGGAATAGTAGGAAAATTCCTATATATATGTTCATATGTCTGACGTGTATTCGTTCCCTTTAGTATACATGACATCCCTGATCACATTTTACATAGGATCGCAGCATCTCTTTAAGGCTCCCAGCGATTATATCATCGGCAATATCTAAAACATCTATATCGGTAGTTTCAAGCCACTGAAACCCTCCGTATGGTAAATGCTGTTCCATGGCCCACCCATATTGATTGTTCTGATCTTAGGTACATTAGGTACATGAATTGTTCCAGACTGTACGTAACTTATATTTACAGAATTTATTCTACACTAACTCATTTATACATTCATTCCTGAAATCTCTGATTAATCTATTTGATGAAGTCCATCATCATCAGAGAACTACCGATAACCGTTCGAATCCACGTTGCAACAATAAAGTTTAGAAGTTAACTTCAAAACTCTCTCTGGGGAAGAGGGAATGGGTTAACTAAATCCAACCACCGTGAGTTAGTCGACTACATATATTATTATCGATTACACGGAGAAGCATCCATATTTATTACCCTAGCGAATTTGCCATTTAACGGTTGTTATAGAGATGAAGTTATTAAAAATTTACGCGACGAACTGATCGACTCGTAACGCGATTCCGTGCCTGATTTGGAAATTAAAGTTCCCTCATCAGGAAAATAAGTAAAATTGTTCATTTAGACCTTCTATTCTTCGAAATACCCATCACTTCTTATTAGAAAGTTAGCTTTCTTTATGCGAGGTTCTTCTACTGCTAAAACACACGGGTGAATATGCAAAATTTCCGACCGTCAGATGACCGATGTATACATAATACACCTATACCCTGATTTTTAATGCTGTGGACTTTTACGACCAGTCAAAAAGAGAGACATGCCGATATTGTTACCACCCATTTCTTCGGCTATTGGTTTGTTGGTCAAGACGAGTGTCGTATGATCGCCGTAATCCGAGCGATGTTATGAAATGTACTCGTAACTTCACGTAAATTTTAAACTATTTATAACTGCCAAGTGATTAAAGTCAAAAAAGAGTTATTTGATGTGTCGGTTTTAAAAATCCACAACATTAAAAATCATACTTTATATGCATTGCGACGTTCTTGCCACAGAGGTCAGCACTGGATATAGTTTTATGTTGGCATCATGTTTAGCAATGCATTTAGGTTGGCATTATGTTTTGGAATAAAAATACAATGGCGAATATTTTGAGGACGAGATGAGTTGTGGTTTTTTTTGTATTTTCAATTTTAGATAGATTTTCTTATTCGATTTCTTATTGTTTGTAAATAATTAGGCCGTTTTACAACTATATAACATTACAAATTGAACTTATAGACTGAAATAATAGTACTAAGATATACTTCAAGTAACACGTTGGCGAGCCATTCATTTACATAAATTATTCATAACCTCACAATAACTTTTAACCTTCTTTCTACAAAGCTAGCTTTCGACTGTCGGCACTCACTCCCAGAGTGCAACGTTTATTTGTTGTTGCTTGTTGTACAGTACATTGCTTTAAAATCCCAACCAAGATTATTCCGTTTGCGGCCTTTGAAAATGGTATCGGCGAAATGAATTCGAATGTCAAGAGACCAAACTCCTTTCAAACTTTGTTACGTAGGACCCTTTCGATACCCTCTTTTCGTAAACAGTCGGTCGATGTCACATATATAACATGCGTCGAGCCGTCATTTACTTTCTCGACGAAGATCAATGGAATATTCCGAATTTTCAGGGAAAGACGTCAATCACAATTAGAGATCCAACTTGCTTCTGAATAATTGGCGAAAAGTGCGTGCGTGTGTGGTTATTGATCCTAATCCAAATTAGGAAAGAATAATGTCTGTAGAAAAGGAAATTATACGCGAGATTGATCAGAAAAGTGAAAAGAGAAGTAGACAAAAGTAAAAATCTAGTAATAGACATGTATATGGGGGGAACAAAAATACCATAAACTTGGAAAATGGACAAAAACTTAAGAAAAGAATTAATTCTCTTTTCCTGAGAATAATGGGAAAACTATTACACCGAATTACTAACTGAGACACGGAAGGAATTTAAAAGCACAGAGATGAGTACTAATCCAGACACTACTGAAATAGAACCAATCACAACAAACGAATTGCGAAAGGCCTAAAAAGCTCAAAAAAATTGAAATGCAGCAGGACCGGGAGACATCCCTATTGAGTTGGTTAAGAATGTACCAGATGTACTTTTAGAAGAAATTGTACAAGTTACGGATAAATGTATGATTGATGATGATGAGATTCCCGAAGACTGAAATACTGGATATAAGGGGAAGTAAAGTACAGTGTGAGAACTATAGGTGTAATTGTTAGTTCAATAGGAAGGTTGTATGGCAGGATAATAAGATCTCGAGTTGAAGGTAGTACCTAGTGTGGATAGTGAAGAGCAAAATGGCTTTCGAAATGAAAGGCATCTTCCTTTAAATAAACTGTTCGAGGTGTTGACAAAACACGGTATTAACAAAACCTATATAAGGTGTATTTACAACATATATAATAACAATAAATGTGTTGCAAGAACAGGCTCACTGATAATCAAGAGAATTAGAATAACGAAGGGATTAAAACGAGGTTACAGCATGTCACCAACCCTATTTAAAATATATTTACAAGAAGCCCTTAGTGAATAGTGTAAAACATGTTCAGGAGTAGAGATAGAGATGTGAGAAAGATATCTTTATACTTTGCTTTTCGCCGATCATCAAATAATTCTTGCTAATGGTAAAGACTACGTCACTTACACGATGAGGAAGTTACTAGAAGAATTAAAAAGAAAAGATTATAAGTGAATATGAATGAAACCGAATATATGTGCATAGGCAATTAAGACCAAACAATAAAAAACATTAAAAAATATAAATATTTATTGAGTCTCATTACAGGAAACCTGGATGACCAAGACATTAAACAGAAACATTATACAGCATGGGCAAGGAAAGATAGTCATACAACAGTTACATAATTTAGTGTGGTCCACGAAACACAGATTTGAAACAAAGAAACGACTTTATAACTGTATAGTAGAACCGATAACAACATATTGTAACGCGACATGTAAACAACAGCGCGAAATGTGTTTACTCTTATCGGACGGCGGCTTACCTCAAAGGAACGCCGCTACGCTTATTTGATCGTCTCGGCAACATCTTATTAAGAAAGAATGATTTATTACCTTCTGGGCGTTTTCTAGATAACCATTATTAGGGAAAAGAAGGATCGAGTTCTTTCAGGAACCATCGCGAATACAATTGAGATATGTATATAAGCGGGCTTGCGGTCGTAGAGAGAGATTAGACGTGAAGCCGCGAGTTAATAAACAACGCGAAAATCGGACAAGCTAATTGTACAAATAAATTAATGTTAAATACGTTATATAAATTAATTAGTTCAGTAATAGTCAAGATAAATTAAGTAGTGTGTAGGTGTATAATTAGAACAGTGTAATTAAGTTAGAAATAAACGTCACAATATGGTACGGAGACGTGGAAAGTTACATAAAGTGGAAAAACAAAAACTGAAAACTATCGAAATTGACTTCTTTAGGAGATCATGTCGAATCTCAAGACTGAAAAATATATCAAATTAAGTAATTAAAGGAACGATCATAAATAGAGGACACGGTAGTAAAACGAATATAAGAACGACAACTGGCATGATACAGACACGTCATGCGAATGGGACAAGAAAGGTTACCACGTCTAGCGGAAGAATATCAGCCACCAAATAGAAGCAAAAGGGGAAAACCAATACGTACTGAGAGAAAACGACTGTCATGAAGCGGCAGTAGCTGTAGGACCCCCGCTGCAATAAAAAAACCTATAACTAACATATTTATTGTTACAATCTTTGTTCTGATATATCTGACCATACGAATTGAAGCCGGAGATATGGTCTGAAACACACCCCGGAACAAACTAATTTTACTGATACACACACACACACACACACACACTCAATGGTACAATAAATTTCTTGGTATTTACCCGGATTAATCCCTTTGCAGGGAAATAATCCACATTCGCAGTCCATGTAGCTGTATCAACTGGTAGGGATTGATCCGACAACGTTTTATCACTGACCTATGGCCGATATCCATCATCTTTTGTCTCGATCGAGCCAAAGGGACGATCAGAGGTATTTATCGAACACGCAATATTTTACACGGAAACGATATTAATTGTTTTGTGTAACAGGTCGCCGAAGACCCCGCGTTCTCGATGGGAAAGGTTCCATTTTGAGATTTATGACAGGAGTATTAGACCATAGTCTAGTCAGGGTGTGTGTTTGCTGCGAGAAATAATTAGAAAGGAAGAAATGAGCGATAGCTCATTCGACGCGGAATGCAAATCTGAGAAAGTCGTTTTGAGGATTTTTTTCTGCTAAGAGAAATTGCAATTGGTATTAACAAAAAACGAAAATAAAAATGCTCTTTCAAGTTTTTAATGACAACTCAAAAACCATAAGAGATAGGGGAATTCCAAAAAGATCCTTAAAGAGGAGGAGATTTCCGATAAAAAAGTCCCTACTCTCGGATTTCTATCTCTAATATTTATATTTTTGGTTTGTTGCTGAATGTAAGGCTCAGTGCGACCGTTACGGCATGCGCTCGCCGCCTCTGAAGCCACTACATCATAGAAAATAATTTTTTAAGGTACTAAGTATTAGTTTAAAAATTTAAAACAAACTTTAGTGTATTCTATATACTTGAATGAATAACGTCCCTTTAGAAAAAAAAATAATTAAATGCCATTTTTCCAAATGCTAGCCTATTTTTAATGAACTAGTTATATTCGTACTTCCGTCTTCACTAAAAGCAGGCTAAATGTTCAGATATGGTTCAGACAAAATGGTTCAGACAAAAGTTCTAGAATTCGAAGGGGGCCACCCAAAAATGGCCTTGTCGTTGACCTTGAAATGCATTTCAAGGTCAAATCAAGGTCAACTTTAGTTTTTAATGCACCTTCAAGGCCAATACATTTCAAGGTCAAATCAAGGTTAGCTTTAGGTTTTTTTTTTAATGCATTTTCAAGGTCAAATGCATTTTCAAGGTCAAATCAAGGCCAAATTTTTTTTTTAATGGAAACATATTTTTTATGTCATATTCGCATTCTCCATTAAAAAATACGTATCTTTTGTATAAAACATTTTTTTCGTAACAATTTACACTTTTCAGCATTGACCTCGATTCAATCATCAATTCGTCCAGTCGAGGCAACATCCTGCACATTCCAACCACTCAGAGTCTAATTGAGACTTGAAATTGACCTGTAGATCGGACTTGGCCTGACTGTGACTAGGCCTTGATCCGACCTTCACCAGACTTGACCCTGATCTTGACATGGTCAAGCCAAGGCCACATAAAGGTCAAATAAAAGTCAAAGCTGAAAAGTGTCTTCTAGCGAGAAATTAAAGCATTTTCGAAGAAAATGTTTCATACAAAAGATACGTATTTTTTATCGAAGAATCCTAATATAACATAAAAAATATGTGTTTCCGTTAAAAAACTGAAGTTGACCTTGATTTGACATTGAAAATGCATTTCAAGGTCAACGTAAAGGTCGTTTTTGCATGGCCCCCTTCGAGTTCTAGAACTTTTGTTTGAACCATTTTTCGCTAAATTGTATATCTAAAGAGATATCAGGGGTGGTACATTAAAATGGGACACCCAGTATATCAGAGGGATAGTACTGATATATGTACCTAATTAAGTACCTATGACGAGCCTATCTTTCTAGTGGTGTAGAAGTAATAGTTTCCCTCAATTCTCCTCTG
The DNA here is from genome assembly GCA_946251905.1 of Cryptocephalus moraei. Classification (NCBI taxonomy): domain Eukaryota; kingdom Metazoa; phylum Arthropoda; class Insecta; order Coleoptera; family Chrysomelidae; genus Cryptocephalus; species Cryptocephalus moraei. The sequence goes on along the minus strand of OX276465.1, from coordinate 12,944,778 downwards.
ATTACTAGTTACCATCTTTCATGGTTGTGCATTAAACTAAATTTCTAAGATCTGACGGCTAATAAACCGACGTCACGCACCTACACCATTCGCATGCACGCCTTGGTGATTTTTCCATCCATACAAATCCGTTGCTTTTTTATTATTCCAAGGGCGCGTATTTTACGCGATAAATTTTGCCGGCGTGCCGAGTTGAAGTGGCAGCATGTAAAAACTTGCACTTAATCAAAAAGTTTGTAACGTTAATGAAAGAAGTTAAAAACCGCGGTGACAATCCGCCCGTCACGTCCGTGTGTAAAATCTCGGAATGAGCAGAGCTCCCAGTTTTAAAATCGTAACTTCGTTATCAACTGAGGTTATCAAAACGTCCACGCGAAAAGGGGCCTTATCGTCCAGGAGGAAATTTTGCAGAAGGAGGAAAATTAGGTGTTTTTGGTAATTTTCGTAGGTACTAAGATTGTGTTGGTAACAATGCTACAACATATTTTTCATAGATTAAGATCGGTTAAAAGTGGAATGCTGGAAATTACTTCAATAAATCTAAAGCAGTTTTTAAACAAGAGTAATTTATTAAAAATATAAATTTATATAAAAACTTATGCGACAAGTAAATTTGTGAACAACTTTTTGTTCCTGTTTTTGTATTTTAAGTGAGGAAGATAAGATCCCATTTATGTAAGGGGCGTACATTAAGCAACGACAACACTTGTATAAATTTTCTTTACAGATTTAATATCCCCGTAATGTTTTCTAATAATGCAGTGCCTTCGTATTATTCAAAATATTGCCTTATTTATGGAAATGTTTGATATCCTGGAAGATAAGTCCCTTTTCCTGTGGATGGCATTATTTAATTTTTTCGACCCGGCATCGATATTTTCACATTACTGACATTTAGAATTTTCATATGAATACGTTTTATGGCGGCGAATTATATAACGCCTGCTGAGTTAATACGGGAAGTGTGGCAAGCTTTATTAAATGCCACCAACACGTAATGAACAAAGTCATATACCATATCACCAGGTGGGCCGGTTATTAACCAAAACTCAATTTCAACTGTCGTCAAAACGAGTTATATAAGTGTGATAACAACATCTCGCTGACCGCCTATTTACGTCTTGATAATCTTGTATAATAGCTTCATTTTTAGTTTTAGATTGTAGGGTTGAAATGTGTGAATCCGTTTTAACGTAATTGACGAAGCATACTAATCCAAACACTGTCTATCGTTATTTCGGACCCACACACGAATTCACCACACAGATTTACAAAGGACAATTTTTACACATGGGCCCCTCAAATTTTGGGGTTCTCCAGCCAAAAGTTTGTCAAAATTCTGATTTGAGCGCTTTCAAAGTCCCGGACCGACTCTTAGCTGACTTGAATTTTAAACTGTATACCAAAAATTGATAACTGGGTCGACTAGTCCTCTTTCAAACTCATCTGCTCTGTCGACTGACCCCTTCTCGTGACTGGAAGTGACGTGATCGCCAATCGTTGAACTTGAATTCTCCTTTTTCTAGACTTTTAATCTATCCGGGCTTTCTGAACACCCCACTTTTACAATTTTGATTCTCCCATTATAAGATGACGTCAGTCACGTACGTATCTCTTCTTCTTCCTCCAGTTATTTCCAGAATCGGAAGTAGGTAGTTAAAGGTCTCAATGCCAAAGTGAGACAGATTTTAGGGTTTTGCATTTTATGTACGGTGGGATAGTGGCTGAACTAACCGGAGAATCTCGTTCAAATTTACATAACTTATCATCAAATGGTACTACATTAATCTGCCAAAATCTTAGATTTGTGCCTATTGTAGTTTTCGTCATAGTTCGTTGGCGACACCGTGCCGCTAGCATCCACGTAAAAGTTACGTGTTAACGTTGCGTTAATATTCGGACTTAGTTAAAATAAAGACCGAGAAATCTTATTTAATTAAAATTCGTTGGCTAATTTGATGCTAAAAAACGTAACGTAACAATTCGTAATTGCGTAATTAATAATCGTCCCTTTGTTTTTGTTTCAGGTAAGTGTCTTCTCGTTTCTTCAATGTTATTGCTCCACAACGCCCAATGTGCGTCCAATTTATTGCCCTATCATCAAAGGTATGTAAAGTAAATTTTAAAGGGGATATCAATATTAACGAATTTTGAACCGGCGTGAATGATTGATGATAAAGAGATATATAAGATCGAATTTGAGTGTACTCAGATATATTAAATTTGTGGATTGATTTTTTGTTCCAAATGTTACATTTATAATCCCAGTCTTGGTATATTCATTCACTATCGTCCTTAAGGTGGTTATTGTTTTACTTTCACGTCTTTTGGTGACACGAATTGAGATGCTCGATCAATTTTTTGTGTCCCACATCTAAACTTCTCTTATGAATTATGAGTTGCGAATAAATAAAAATAAGGTTCATTAAAGATACTGTAACGATGAGTGCATTCTACACACTCTCTTAACGTACTGTAACCATAATATTAAGGGGATCCATGGGGACATCCGACTTCGGCCACCATTCACCACAGAGAAGAAAATCACAGCCGACTTCGGCCACGCGATTTTATCAGTAGGATTAGTAAGGATTATGGCTCGTTAGGCCAGGTAGGTGCAATAAAATAAAATTGGGTGGATTTCGGTCACTAATTTCTATCAGTTTAGTGTTAAGTTAGTAAAAGTAAAATTGGAAAATAGAGAAATTATTAAATAGCGGCGGCGAATAGGACGAAGAATTTTTCTTGAATGTATGTTGCAAATGTAGATATTGTAAACAGAAATATTTGCTCTCTACACAAAGCCAAGTTATTAACTAGGGGATAATTGGTTGATACTAAAAATTTTCCAATGAACCATTTTTCTCAAAATCATTGCAATTTCATTGTTTTATTGATTCGCTTACAATCTGACAGTAGGGCGCATTTCGGTTTCACCGTCCCATTGAAACCCTAGGCTAAGCCATAAGCAATTCAGGTAGAACGGTGGCCGAAGTCGGCGTACTTATCAACGTACCACAATCCTTCGCTTACGCTGAAAATGGTTCGTGGCCGAAATCGGCTGCTCCGATATTTTAAGTTACTCGCTTCGTGACATAGAGATCAATTTCGAAGAGGACATTGACAGGAGGGCGGCCAAGATCAGAAGGAGAAACTGCGAGGACGAATTGGAACCCACGACGATGGAAGAGATGGAGGGGATCATCAGAACATCAGAACCCTACCGACGAAGAAGGCACCAGGACGGGACACCATCACAAACAAGATGATAATGGAACTACCGGAGGAGGCAAAGAAGAGGATCCAGGAAATCTACAACGCGGCGATGAAAAAGAGATACTACCCACAGATATGGAAGGAGGCAGACGTCATCATGTTCCCGAAGCCAGGCAAGGACAAGAAATTCCCGCAAAACTACCGCCCCGTAAGTCTTTTGAACAATTTAGGAAAACTACTGGAGAGGATACTACTGAGGAGGATCAAGAAGGAAGAGGAGAGGCTACGTATCATACCGGACGAACAATGTGGATTCAGGGAAGGACACTCGACGGAGCACCAGGCGCTGAGGATGGTAGAAGAGACGATCAAGGACATCAACGAGAAGAGGACGACATGCATGGTACTATTCGACGTGGAGAAGGCGTTCGACAGGATTTGGCACAACGGACTTGTAGCAAAGATGGACCGATTAGGAATCAAGACGGCGACGACCCAGATGATACAGGACTACCTACGAGACAGGAACTTCAGAATAAAGGACAAAGGGACGACATCGAGCAGCAGGAGGATGGAAGCAGGAGCACCACAAGGATCGGTATTGGCACCGGTCCTATACAACATCTACACTAGCGACATACCGATTGGAAGAGGGAACAGCCACACGAGGACCTATATCTACGCGGACGACACTGCGAAAGCGGCGACATCGAGACAACCCAACAAAGCGACGGAATACCTACAGAGAGAATTGGAACAAATGGAAGAATGGACGAAGAAATGGAAGATCAAACTCAACGCGGAGAAGACAGAAGCAACATACATAGGACCGAAGACGAGACGACCGACGACCAACATCATAATAGGAGAAAAGGAACTGGAATGGAAGGAAGAAGTAAAGTATCTAGGAATCCACATATACCGAGGACTTACATGGAGAAGGCACATAGAGGAGACCGAGAAGAAGGCGAAAGACCGACTGAACAGACTGGGACCACTAATAGGACGACGGAGCAAGCTGAGACTGGAAACCAAGAGGAAGATCTACCTGGCAGGAATAAGACCTATAATGACATACGGAACAGCAGCGTGGAGACAAGCAGCAAGGACGCACGTGGAGAAACTGGAGAGGATACAGAACCAAGCGATGAGAAGGATGACGGACGCACCATGGTATATGAGGAATGAGCAGCTACGACGGGACCTACGCATCGAAGAATTAAAGGAGACCATCAAAAAGAGGACGAGAAAGACGATAATCAAGGCAATGGAGCACACAAACCCACTAATAAGGAAGGCAACGGACTACGACGAGGACGCAAGATCAAAGACGAAAAGACCCAAGACGGCAATGAAGCAAGACTAACCACGAAGGACACACCAGGAAGATGATAATACATTAGGAGGACCACCAGGATGACCAGGACAACCCAGGAAATACCATCACGCGGAGGAAAGAAGAACCTAGAGGGAGAAGTAAGGAGCCAGGCGCTCAACTTTAGAAACATTCAGGTCAACATACATAGAGATCATACAGAGAGAGGCACGTTCCCGAACCGGCCGGAGTTACAATTCGTCTCTTTCACGCCGTGTTGCGTATCGTATATTTCCTACTCACTTTTCTCAGGCAAGGCTGACAAAAATTGCTGCGCCTCGATAATAAATCTGCCCCTCGCAATAATTGTGTAAGGTAATAATATCCCTTAACACCGGCAACAGTAATCCCCCAAACACTAATTACATTCAAGGAATTTAATAAAACGCTTTGTTTGATCTGAATGAAAAATAAAAAGAGAATCGAAAAAGAGGTCGCCGTCTAATCTGCCATGAACAATCGTCAAAAGGGAGAAAAACTTTTAATGGAAAAGCCGTAAAATTTAAGAGTTTTTGTGTCGGGATACCGAGCTGATAAATCGCTCTGATAAGCTTCAAGGGGGTGGAAATACCGTTTTATTTGGAATATAAAAAGATGATAAAATTTAAGCGACAACGTTACATATACTAAGAACATAAAAACTTGTTATACTTTTATTGGAACATTAATGCAAACGTTTTGATTAGTATTGCTACCACTTGTGTTCATGTAGCGAGTTATATTCGCTAATGGAGTTTTATTCTTCATGTAAAGGGAAATGTAGGAATTTCGTACTTTCACGGTCACGCTCTCAGATATGAAGATAATACAATTATTTCATTACTACGTTTAATTAATTTCACTGTTTCTACAGCGTTAAATCATCTGTTTACTAGGAAATCGCTCTATTCCTCGCAGTTTATTTCCCTCAAAGTAACGATCGGAATGGAAGCAAGTATTCCGCTCGACACCCCCTCATTCTTAATTTCCACATCAATCTTCCATTTTTACCGAAATCAGTCGGAAAAGTTCATTCGAGCGATTTCCCGCCGTTTTCGGCCTTTTAATAATTCTTTAACCGGCTTGTCAATATTGATAGATGATATCCGAGTTTAAAGGATAAACGGACTCCCATCTACACTTGCCACGAACGTCTCGAAATTTGTACAAAGGACTTGCCTTTCTGTCATTCGGGTCCTTTCTCCGTTCGCTGAAAGGTGATTCAACCCTTAGTTGTGACGAATGGGCCAAAGGGTGCCGTTGAAATTAAAGGTATTCGTTGGGCGTCGAATGTACAACGTTGAAGAAGAGTTAAGTTGTGAAATATTTACTCATTTAGCAACTGACGTTGAAATGAGTGTGGCAGAAAGAATATTGTTTGAACAATTTTTTGTAAATAGTAGATTTTTAAACTCATTAGCATTATCCAAGACACTTTTTTAAACATTGATGAAATGGAACGGGGTTTTCTGTGATTATTTAAAATTTAATGTACAACATTGAAAGACACTGAAAAGAAGTCTATTCATAGGCTATTGACTATGTCATTTAATAAGGAACTAACGCGTGTAAGATATTTTATTTTCTCATACGGTCAGTTGACCTCTAAAGAAATAAAATCCAAAAGTGCTACTAAATTTAGTCATGAGTTTTTGAAAACGGAGTTAGTTTGTCCACTTTTCGCTTTTTCAGCAAAAGCGCAAAAACTATGCATTTTTCGAAGATACGTGCCTTAAGATTTTTTGTAGAGAATTAAATTTCCTATGATAATGATATTTTTTGATATAAAGAAATTTAATAAATCCAAAAAACAAAGTTTAAAAAGGATCGAAAATTTTAAAAAAATGTGTTTTTTTTTTGAATCTTTGACTATAACTTTTTTCTGAGTGAATTTAGGAATAGGCATTGCTGGACAGAAAAGAAAGCTTATGAAATTCTCTTTAAAACGGTGGCACGCAAGACTTTATATGTTTAATATTGCCTAAGATATAAACGTTTGAATTCAGCCTTTTTTTCTCTATTTTTTACTTTTTATTTAAAATGCGTATTGTTTCATATATTTACCTGAAAAAAAAAAAAAAATTTGTCCAATAAATAATTTATGTACGAATAATTTAATATAAAAAAATGATCTTATTTATTTATATTTAAAATCAGTTTGACACCGAAAATCACTGCACTGTTTTCCGTCATAAAAATTATATTTTCCACGTAGTAAACGTAGTATAAATAGGTGGTGCTCGAAATGCACCAGCGGGAGTATAGATACCGCGTGGCGTTAGGGATCGTACCTCGCTACGCTCGTTCTGTAAACTTTCAAAACAGCTTTTATATCATAAGGTGGCTAATTGAAAAATTAAATTGGCATGTCAGAGCGGTTTGCTTGAAAACATTATTAAATACCGCAATTATGCATTTTGTGCCTTACTTTATCACCACACTGTGTATATGGTAATAATTCATTCAATAAATGTATCACATGCCATTAACAATTCTTAAATTTCGTATTTTCATGAATTTCAGTTTGAATTCTTTATTCACAATCTAAAGTGACATGTGCATCATCTAAAACAATGGCATTGTTGCTTTTTTTATTGAGACATTAATCTATTATACAAGCAGAATGGTCGCCGTAATAGTAACATTCGGTTGGTTTTGGTAAGTAACTAGATGTAAGTAAATAGATTTTTTTTTTCTATTTTGATAATATCGCCATGAGTATGTTCATAATCATGAACGAAACGTCGGAAGTTTGAAGAACCTCAACAATTAGTTGTTATTATTTGGGGATTATCAAGAACATTCCTGATTTCATCTCAACTCCCCGAGAACACTCTCCCATATTTTTACAAAAAGATATCATTTGGTCAGAAATAGAACGATAAGTTAGAAGTAGAAAACCGTCAAGCTATTTAACATCGTCCAGGTGCCTTTTCCTACCCTGAGATAAAAGTTTCACTTCAAAAGCGAATAGAGGGCATCATTGTAATACTCATACAGCGGTATAAATAATATTCATTGCATATTACTATAGTGTAACGTTTTTACCTTACGCTAAAAATACTATAAAACACGAGTTGTGTTACTTAATTTATTTTGACCACTTAACACTCTAAATTATTTGTACACGTATACTTAACAATTATCTACTAATACTTAATCTAATGTATCTTATTTTATATTACACACTGTTTATTTATCTTTAGGCCTGGCCGACATCTGTCGACCAGTCTCCCGGCGCCTGTCCGCGTCTCGCTCTCCGTCTGCTATTGATTTAGCCGTATGGAAAATCTAGAAATATCGAGGCGTTTCCGGTTCTTTCGGGACCCTTCTTAAATGCTCTTCGAGTTTCCAAGAATTCCACCAGTTCCCCGAATCTATCTCGTTAGGAATTTCGGTCATTGTTCAGATCTGCCACTTCCGTGCGTGAGTTACAGAACCTTACCGAACTCACACAGTCCGCTTCTCGCCTACCCCTCAATACATTCCGCGTACCTCGGGCATGATTTCCGAAAAAAAAAAACCAAATTGTCAATGTCAGTTACCTAATACGCGAATTTTTCGTACGCTCCCGTCTCCTGCCGCCATTTCGAACGCTTGCATGTGTCTTTAAGTTCGTACATCGTTGCCGGTGAAGCGTCTGGTTTGCGACGTCACACACGTCGCGATAAAAACGCGCATATCTTTTCGTCAGACACGTCACGGTTACTACACGAATATCGTTCGTGCGCTTGCGCCACACTTCACAAAATACTCATCCATCCCGTTTGCGACGATGCCGTTCTATTTAAACACGACCTACGCTTCGTCTCCCTATTCCCTATATCTATTGTTACTATAGTTCCATTCAAATCGCATATCCTACCGATTACGATATCGTACGCGTTGTATCTACTTCGCCTCTCCCGGCCCACGACTCCAAGCGCGTCCCAGTACTTGAACAACTCTATTATATTCCTCACTTCAGCTTCCACACAATGTACATTCATCCACGATGCTCTCTCCACAATATTAGGTGCGATACCATTTTTGTAGCAGAAGGCTGCAATATAGCACCGATCACCTTAGCTCAATACGGAGAACATTACTATCTGTCGCATCAGGCAGTTCAATTTCAATGATATAACGCTGATAACGTCGCAAAATTCGTTCCACGCCATCACGACTTTTTGTTCGCTTTCGCACGTCCAGGAAATTCTGCGGGTACACGTGGCAACCCTGCGCTCCTCTTCGCAAACGGCACCCTTCTCATATGACCTGTTCACCTGTTGATTCCTCACGGTTACAGGTAACCATCCTTCTTGCCTATTGATGTGTACCGCTAATATCGCGCGAAACAGCGGTTGTTCGCAATGCCAATCTTAAACAATACTTCTATCTAGGGTGTGAATGGACAACGCCCTAGCGAGCGGTACTAATTGGTCCGATAACATAAACAATGCCACCCTGCTCGCTTCGACCGTCGTCCCTTAAACGCACCACGCACCACTTTTACGTTCGAAATGTCGGAACCAACGCCTTCCAAGTCGCGTCAAAGCAGCGAATACGAACTCGAAGCCTCCGGATTGCGTCGGAACATCCCCTCGTACAGTGTAAGTCGGGTCGACGTCCGCAATTATTTCAACGGCATCGCCATAAACATGAACGCGTTGTTAGGCTTCCTATGCCGCCATGGTGCTTTGTCACCAACTTCCGCGCAATACCCAAGTGACACTCTACGCCTGGATCAGTTCTGGACGCTACCTGGGGAACTATTTCCACCCGCCTACTAGATTTCGTAAGTACAAGGATTTTCCTTGCCACCTTGAATGCATTTCTCCTTCTGGGCTTACTCGTGTAATTTCCCTTTCTCGGTCACCTCTCCGTTCGTTCGTCATCCTCCGTCATTCATTTTCGAGATACACTCCCCCCCCCCACCTACTGAGCCCGATTCCCAGCTAATCATACTTGGAGCGACCCTTGGCAACGTCGCATCCACTTCATCAGTCACAATTCGCACTACGACTCATACCGCACACCATTCTACAGACATACAGTGCGGCCCATTACCACACCCAACACCCTTTTTTTACTCCACTATCCCTTAGGTGCGTTGATTTCCGGTAGAAACATCTCTAAATAGTGATTTTCTGCTATAATTCGAGAAGATTTGCGAAAAATAGGAGAAGTGGCAGAACTGGAAATTTACAGGAATTTCTTCGAAGAGACTAACTCCGACCTGCGCTTATCTTTGTGGCAAGCAATTTCGTTACAATAGCTTATTAGGTATCCACTAACAATCTTTGGTGAAACATTAAGAGCTGATCTGTCCAGTTTAGTGTACAATCCCAAAGCAGCTTTGCCCCGTGATAAAACGACGTACTAACCGTAATCAAAGAATTTTCTGAATAATCCATTACCGCCTGTTTTTGTCCTATTAGCGTATATATATGTTTCCTGTGTATGTGTGTCTACAAACCCATTAGCGAACGGTGTATTAAGGAACATTGTCAAACAACGTCTCGCGGCGCCGTTAATCCATTAGCACACGTAACATCCACGAGGAGAACATCCATGGGCACTCGATAAATTAATCTGACGCAGAATTTAGTTGACCGGAAGCGAAATAGGATCGCACAGTTCGATTCGACGTTCTCTCGAAGCATTTCTTGTTCCGTTAACGAACGAAGCGTGATGTTCGAGTTTGAGTTAAAGTTTTGTGGATTAAGTCACGTGTAATACGGTACGTTTCACGACGAAGTATCACGTGAGGACTAGAGTAAAACGATACGTAAAAACAGACGATCGAAAAGTTTTTCCTTTAAGAAGAATGAGTGCCCAGAAACCGGCTGACGTGTTGAAACTCTCAGCGCTTTAAAGGTGTATCGTAAAAAGCACCGTGAGCGGTAATTAATTATCGAGTGAGATGTTTCGTGTCGATCTTAGTAGTGCAGTACAAGATTTATCTAAGTTTAGTAAAATCAGGGAATGTCACGTCTAGCCTCGATTAATCACCATCAGCTAACGTTATTTTAGGCGGTTTATACCTTCGAAATCTCTCAGTCAAGACAGATTGACGTGATATTTTGTAACTATAGTACATCAACTCAGAAGAAAACATCCACGAAACGAGAAAAAGTAGTAAAGTTAGACAACACGTCGTTTGCTATTGGTGGGAAAGTCATAAAACTTTTGGGGGGAATTGTTGATGTATGGAGTCGGTTCAGTAAAAGTAACAAGTTTAGTTAAAATTAACAACTAATTTATTTACACTCTATACACTACTTAATTTATCTTATACTATTACTAAAATAATTAGTTTACATAACACACTTAACTTTTTAATTTATTTGTACAATTCCCTTGTCTGTTTTTCGCACTGTTTACACTTTCGCGGCTTCACGTCTAATCTCCCCCAACCGCAAATCCGTCATTATATACATATCTCAATTTTAATCGGGAACCTTCTGGTGTATTCTTCTCTAATAATGTTTGTTCTAGAAACGCCCAGAAGGTAATAAATCATTCTTTCTTTAAATGAATATCCAGGAGTATTCTGAAACTGTCTTTTTTTTATAGGATTCAATTAGCGCAAGCCTTCCTTTAAGACAGGCCGCCGTCCGGTAAGGAGAAGGTTTACATTACTTGTTTACATTTCGCGTTACAATTTGAACCCTGAGTTAGCTGATTGTGCATCTGTCCGGTTTCATCGAACTAAGAATATCAAAAAATCGTCGCAATGGGGTTGCTAATTAACCCATAAATATTTCCGATATCAGTCGGCGTTTCCTCTTCCTCCAGAGCGGTTGAGTGGCCGAGGAGAGGCCGCATAATTGATCGGCGGTTTTCTCCGACTTTTCTATGTCGCGACCACTTTCCCGGAATTTATATCGTTCGTCCGGAATTAAAATAGGGGATGTTATTTCATAAAAACGGGAAGGGAGTCTTCGTGGAATTCATCGTTGGAGGAATTTATACTGTCACCTTTGTTCGAGTTTATGACGGCATAAAAGCGCTTAGGTCCAATTTATGAAACCGCTTGTTATTTCTGTGCCCGGCTAAAATTGGTGATATTGATGGTTTATATGTGTACGATCAGTTACTTTCTTTTTTTGAAAAATTTTATATGTCCGATCAGTTACTTTTTTTTTATTTATTTTTGAAAAATTGTGACCTGACCTGATCAAGACGTGACATAATATTGGTCTCGTCTTGAAAGGTCTCTAAACTTGTGTTCACCTACTTGTGAAACATAGATATCCGTATCAGCATTGAAACTCATGATTTTTACTTACTTCAAGATTTCTTACTCCCGGTCCGGCTAGCATAACTAAATTCAATCAGGGAGTGGTTGAGAGAAAAATCAGAGGTCTGATTATAGCTGCTTTAATTGGGTATGTCAAAAAACCACAACATTAACTGGATTCCGCAATACCTAATTACATTATTACAAATATTCTAATATTCACTGCGTCAGTAATTTAACATAATTACTTGAAATCTTAAAACTTTAAGTAAAATTGTCCTAAACACATTGTATGATTTCGATCGATCGATTGATTGTATGTTCAATCATGGGCCCATTAATAAAAAGAATCTACCTTGATTATTGCCGAATGGATAGTGGAAGCCGAACTAAACTCCTACGTGCCGATTACACTCTGACTATTTCATCAACAGTGGCCCCTCAAATTATGGGGCACACAAGTCAAAAGTTTGTCTACAGAACCGATCCACACTGAGTTTGATTTCTTAACTGAGCACATAAATACTCAAGCCAAACTAACTAATACCAATCCAAAAAACCAACTTGAATTCCACTCAAAATTGGGCAGCCGAACCCTCGAGGGCCCGAAGCTAAGTCCCTCATTCTTCTGACTTTCACTCCTACTGACCCCCACTTACAACCGGAAATGAAGTCCTGACCTATGACTGGGTCTGCAATTTCCATTTCTTCTCATTTCTAGCCTATCATCGCGCGGTCAAATCTCAACTGGGCGTTAACAATCTCCCTCTCTTGACGAGACCCATCACGTCCGTAGCGCGTGATTACTGACTGGATTTACCAATTCCGAGAATAATTACCGGCCGTGAGATTGAGAGTGGTAAATTTTCAACAAAAAAGGTCTACACATCTTCTTGAGTAAATAAACGAAGGCTTCACTTCGAGTTCGGTTACTATGCGAAATTCAGGACGCTTTTAAGACCAAACCAAACTAAACGGAGGGAGGGACGTCGCTCGTTAACCCGGGATATTTGAAAATCGTAACGTAACAGCATAACTGCTCATTTTAAGGTAACTGCTTAGTTTTCTTACAATTTCAGAAGGGATTTTTGCAGGACCGACTTTCGGAAAGTGGTGTGGATCGTTTGAATGCACTAATGGACATAATGGTAATCCGATAATACGGCAAGTAATGGCATGCCAGGTTTCCACTGCGACATAGAACGAAACAAATCTAGCTGATGACTGTGCACGTATTTCCAAATGATATCGTCCGAATGACCGCTAAGACACGATGTCGAAGATTAAAACGTTTGTATCGTCCCCTGCGAAACTGTTTTCGTGTATTAGTCCGATTCCTCCGGTTTGATTTATCGCCTTTCTACTAGGTGCCTCCGTTGTGTTCGATTCAATTGAGGTGATCCATCACCGTAATCTGATGTCGCTCACTTAGTAATTCTCGGGAGACCCGTAGGGATATCGAATCTAAAACCCTCGATGTAAGCGTTACATTCAAGTTTTAAGTCGCCATTCGGAGACGTCCCTACGTCCCCTTAGGCGGTAACGGTATCGGTATCGATTCTAATTCGCGTCTCCGAGATTAAAACATCGCGAAACGGCAGCCGATGGCGAATCAAGTGCACATCAGGGACCTGTCTCGGCCAGAAATCAGTTTAGACACCCCGCGATATATATTCGATAACGAATGCGAATAAATGACACGTCCGCCTCGATACGTCTCGATTCCAATCAATGAGACGATTTCCAATCGGATCGTATCCGACGATGGTCATTAGATCTCATTCCGCTTCGGCGGAGAGGCTCTAACGATTGACGTGGAAGTGTAACAAAATGGAATTAACGTCGAAATCTCCGGCGGAATATAAACTCGGCGTATTATCATTCTGAGGTGCGTAAAGACGTTCATGTCTCGTGTAGGTGAAGCGTAGAATGTTATATGTAGTAGTGATGAACACAATATTATCGTTGCGGGAGTCTCGTCTCGTCTCGTTTTCGAGACGAGACTCGAGGCGATACTTTACAATTTCCTTGCAAGACAAGACGAGACGAGACTTTCAAAAAGTCTCGTCCCAAATATCACACGACGGTCTCGCAAAAGTCTCGAAGTATCGCAGATAAAAATGGCAAATATTAATTAATTATCCTAATTATCGCGAATGTTGAAAGATGAGGAAGATGAGGAAGTTCTTAATGATGAGGTAGCTATCTCCTTTAGGGCTTTCTCCATGTTTTTTACTAATGTTTTTGGTCGACGTGTGTTTGTGTTTTCTTCTGGTCCGATTACCATGGCCAACTTTGAGAAGCTGGACAACCTTCGGTCGAGAGAAGTAGTAATTCATGATAGACATATTTTTTCAAAATCAACCAAAAGCTTATGCTTAAAAAGAACTTCCTCGTCGTTTTCCATGTCTTTCAGTTAACTAATGACGATTTTTTGGTGACTTTTCAATTTCAATCCCATGACCTCCCAGACAGCACAAAGACGTATTCAAGTCGTCTGATAGACATCACCATTAGGCATTTGCGAGATCTCAAAGATGTCCTGTGACGTCCGAAGAACGTCATTAAAGTGTTCATTTTATGTCCATTTCATGTTATTTGTTACAAAACGGTACGTCTCAAAGATGCCTTCAAGGCATTAAAAACACAACTTTACGAAGTTCATTTTTCGTCTTTAAGACGTCATAAGGACGCCTTTTTCACGTCTGTAAGACGTCGTAAAGATATCCTCTAATTTCTTAGTGACGTCCTTAAAATGTTCATTTTATGTCCATTTCATGTTATTTGCCACAAAACGGTACATCTCAAATATAAAAGATATAAAAAAATAATAAAAAGATGTCCGCAAATATGTAACGACGTCCGAAAGACGTCTGTTTTAAGACATTTTTTATACAAAACTACGCCTTTAAGACGTCTCTAATAGGGCAGGCATAAAGAAGGTCAGGTATGAAAACGACATATATTGAACGTCGTTAAGACGTCAGATTTTAAATGTCTTTAGAGACGTCTGGAATTGGACGTCATAAAGACGTCGACTTCTGGCATAAAAAAGGGCAGGCATCAAACTGACGTAAATTAGACGTCATTAAGACGTCCGCCTTTTAACATCTTCGGGACATCCAAAACTGGACCGCCTAAAGAGGTCCACTTCAGGCATAAAGAAGGTCAGGCATCAAAACGACATAAATTGGACGTCATTACGACGTCAGCTTTTAAACATCTTAGAGATATCCAGAATTGGACGTCATAAGGACGTTAATTTCTGGCATAAACGGGAGCAGGCATTAAATTGACGTAAATCAGAAGTCCTTAAGGCGTCCGCCTTTTAACATCTTACAGACATCCAAAACTGGACGTCCTAAAGAGGCTCACTTCAGGCATAGGATAGAGCAGGCATAAAATAGACGAAAATTAGATGTCATTGAAACATTCCGCTCTGGACATCTTAGAGACATCCAGAAATGGACGTCCTAAAGACGTCCACTTCAGGCATAAAAAGGTCAGACTAAAAATCGACGTAAATTAGACTTCTTTAGGACGTCGATCCGGCATTGGACGTCTTAGAGACTTCTGGATATGGAGGTCTCATAAATGTACTTTTTAGGTCTTAAGGCATCCAGGCATAAAAATGGCTCAAAATGGAAGTCTTTAAGACCTTATGTGCTGTCTGGGCTCTTATTAGTAAAATGGTAATTTCAAAAGGCCATATCTTTTAAACGATGTATGCATCGGTTTAAAACCTCTGTCGACGTCTTCCGATCCCCGACCTCCATTGTTCCCTGTCATTCCACAGGTCTTCATCCAGTCCTCTTTCACTGACCTCCTTATCGATTCCCTCTCTCCAACTTTTCCTTGGCCTTCCTCTTCTCCTTCTTCCTGTTGGTGTCCATGTGAGTATTTGTTTGAGAAATCGATGTTCCTCTATTCTCTGAGCGTGACCGTACCATCGCAGCTGTTTTGTTCTTATTTCATGTGTAATTGTGTGTCTCACTTTCATTTCTGTTCGAATTCTCTCGTTTGAGATTTTTCCCATTCTTCATTTTCCTAGTGCTCTTCTCCAGAAATCCATTTCCGTTGCTTCAAGCATTTTGATAATTTTTTCTTTTAGTTGCCATACTTCGCAACTATATGTAACTATGCTTTTTACGATGGAATTGTAAATTATGTGGTTGTTGTGCCTTGTAATCTTTTGATCCCATAGGATAGCATTCAACATAGCAATAGCCTTCCTTCCTTAGGTGTTCCTGTCTTTAATAGCACGATCTAGTGTGCCATTGTCTGATAAATTCATTCCAAGATATTTGAAATTTTGGCAGTATTTGATGACGTGTCCGTCCTCCAAGGCAAGATCTTCTTACATTCCTCCGATACACATGTATCCTGTTTTTGAGAAGTTTATTTCCAGTCCCCATTTCTTGTATTCCTCAACGAGCTTTCGAGTCATATATTCGATATCATCGTGATCTTGCGCCATTATTTTCTGGTCATCTGCGAACCTGTGAATAAGTTAAACTAAATAAGTTAAAATTCTTTTAAACGAATCATCCCCTAAACTGATAGTTGGTATTTCCGGTCTAGTTATCGAGAGTCCTTTCTGGTAGAATCAAAAAAACTTAACAAATATAGCGTCGACCCTTTTCCCGAGACTTCGCAACTCCCTCGCAACTCCAAGATTGCCGATCAACGTCCACGAAGGAGTCGTCCGCGAGGAGGACTCCAGACTCGCAGGTAATTAAATTCCTCGAGACCGTCGATCCGGGAGTCCGGGGAGTCGTCGGCGACGTCCGCGCTTCCCCCTCCCCCGCGGGACCCGCGGCGCAACTCAACTCCCGACGCCGCAACTCCCGACGCCGCTATTTCTCTCTCTCTCTCTCTCTCTCCCGACGCTCCCTTCGCTGTAGCGCGACTCGCACACGACGAAGCCAGTCCGCCGAGCGAGATGCTCTCCGTCGATTCGGGAACGACGGTTCGGGGTGACGCGGAACGACGACGGCGGGCCTCGTGCGAGCTACGGAGATGAGGACGAAACGAGGAAGTCCCGACGCTCGACGCTGAAGGGAGAGGTAAATGGTGACGATGTGAAAACTTTCGGGGAATTTGCGGGGCCTTACAGTCGTACTTTTTCGCTCAGATTGCGGATTCTATCGACAAGTCTTTAAACTTGTTGTTCAGCACTTGCGAGACGCTCAGTTAACATCATAACAACAACAACATAACAATTATAGGCAATATTGAATCTGCATACTTTAAGTTCAACATATAGCATTTGGATTACTATTATATCTATCAATATAATCACACTTATATTGCTCTTCTCTAACTTCTTTGTAACTTCCTGCAACATGTTCATTTGACATCAGAACCCTTACACACCACATTAGATCTGCATACTTGAAGTTCAACATTTGGCATTTAGATGATTATAATATGTATCAATAAAATCACACCTTCATTCTTCCTCTCATACTTCTTTGTAACTTCCTGCAACATGCATATTTCACATCATAATATTCCAGGAATGACAAATCTTTAAACTTGTAATTCAGCACTTGCGACACACGCTTAGTTAACTTTAGATTCTTTACAGACGATATTGAATCTGCATATTTTAAGTTGAACATTTAGCATTTCGATTACTGTTATATCTATCAATATAATCACACCTACATTGCTGTGCTCAAACTTCTTTGTAACTTCCTGCAACATGCTCATTTGACATTAGAACCCTTACACACTACATTGGATCTGCATACTTGAAATTTAACATTTAGCATTTCGACTAACTGCTACTATAATATTTATTAAGACAATCACACCATTATTCCTCCTCTCAAACTTCTTTGTAATTTCCTGCAAAATGCTTATTTCACATCGTAATATTCTAGGAATTACAAATCTTTAAACTTGATATTCAGCCCTTGCGACACGCTTAGTTAACATTAGATTCTTTACAGACGATATTGAACTTCCATATTTTAAGTTGAACATTTAGCATTTCGATTATTATAATATGTATCAATACATTCACACCTTCATTCCTCCTCTCATACTTCTTTGTAACTTCCTGCATCATGCTCATTTGACATCAGATCCCTTACACACTACATTGGATCTGCATACTTGAAATTTAACATTTAGCATTTGAACTAACTACTATAATATTTATTAATACAATTACACCTTCATTCCTCCTCTCAATCTTCTTTGTAACTTCCTGCAGCATGCTTATGTCACATCATAGTATTCCGGGAATTACAAATTTTTAAGCTTGTAATTCAGCACTTGCGACACGCTTAGCTATGCTTATATTCTTTACAGACGATATTGAATCTGCATAGTTTAAGTTGAACATATAGCATTTCGATTATTATAATATGTATCAATAAAATTACGCATTCATTCTTCCTCTCAAACTACTTTGTAACTTCCTGCAACATGCTCACTTGACATCATAATATACTAGGAATTACAAATCTAATTGTAATTCAGCCTTTTGCGAGACGCTCAGTTAACATTAGATTATTTACAGACGATATTGAATCTGCATATTTTAAGTGGAAATTTAGCATTTCGATTATTATAATATGTATCAATACATTCACACCTTCATTCCTCCTCTCAAACTACTTTGTAACTTCCTGCAAATGTTCATTTGACATTATAATATTCTAAGAATTACAAGTCAATAAACGTCAGTTTATATGGCAAAATTGAATATAATTGATTTAAACACATGATTTGCTATTCCTTGACTTTAAATTTCCTAAAAAAAAAAACAATCATTTGCAATTAAATCGCAAAATAATTACTTCTCCCAACAAAAAGCTGTGAATTTGGATCAGCAAGCTGTAACAAGTCCACCGTCATCCCCTGTCAAGTAGAACGTACTAACTTATCACCATACGACAAACTATGCTATAAATATCCAATATTGTATATTTAAGCAGCTTAACTACTAGCTAAGTAATCTAACCGGTGGACGACGGATTTTTTAATACACCAATTGCAGTAAACATTGCATTAACGTACAGATTATTTGGATGACATTTATAAAATTCGGCCCGAATAGGACGAGCACAACTTGCGATTTAACAAGGTTATTGATATTCGAGTTTTCATTTAGAAAGAATGTGATGTAATACCAAGAATTCAAAAAAGCACTCGCTTGCGCTTGAATCTGTTTTGGATGTAGTGTGTTCATTACTTTCTTTATCTTCATTACTTTTAAATCCGTTATCATTATTGCCTTTTTTAGATTTTTTGATTGAATGATTTTAGATGTTTCTTGCTTGATTGAAAAATATGTCACATACTAGCTCAACGGGTCGATAACAACTCAAGCATTTTTAGGCATTATATGAATAGATCTCACTACAAAATAATTATAACTATGTACATGTTGGAAGCAATAAAATAAATAACAGTTTAAAAAAACCTAATATCTGCAACTTACCACTACTATTTTCTGTCTATGAACTTATCGTTATTGCCAAAATCTCTAATTATCGGCAAGTTCTGCAATATTGTACTAAATGTAAATATACTGCAATCTGCACTTGTAGTAAAATTAGGTCGATTTCGACCCATCGGGCGTAAAGGCGTTAATTACTTACCAGCTGACGATTCAATATCACTTACGCCTCCCGGAATTAATATTTAACGGCAGACAAAGCGGCCGAATTGGATTAAATTCCGTCGCCATTCAAAAAACCAATATTCCCAATCGACTCGAACGTTTCGTATGACATTTAATTTCCGTTCCTAACAAGTTTGTACAATAGTTGGAAAATTAGAATATGTTAGGGTCGAGGTCGTTCACATAAGGTTTAATTTTACTTCCTTCTATTTGCATTGTTCGGTTCGTTTGCCGTATTTCCGACTCGAAGCCCCGAAACGAAATTCGTGAATCCTGATTATCGGTGAATGATGACGTAGGGAATTTTCAGAATGTAGAGTCTTTACTGAGATCGGAAGGTGATAGACGTTATACTCGTTTAATTGTTTAAGGTTGTGCGATACAATATAACGCCGTATGCTTTACAATGCAAACTGATTTCAATGATAACTCAAGATTGAATCGTAAGAATTGAATATTTATTGTACCAATCGATTAAGATAATATAAGTGAATGCTATTACGAGACTACTTTTGTATGAAACTTATTACATTTCTGGAAATATCGTTTTAAACATAAAAAAAACAAAAAAATTCTAAGACCTATTCAATCGTACAATAGTAAAGTTTGACATCGTAATAACGTGGAGAATGAAGTACGATGCCTATTAAAATATCATGAGCTTGTGAAGGTATCTTGGTAGATATTGTTGAAATTAGAATAACTGACGCTACCTCGACAGACCCTCTGACACAGATAGATCCAATCATGCCCATATGGTTATAAATTTTATTGCGGTGAGGGTGACATCTTCCGGAATTCGTATCGAAGTACCAAAGTATCGAACAACCTGAAGTGAAATCCTGAGGCTTCCAAGGAAATACCGAAAAATTTAATAAACGTGATTTAATAACTGTACTTCTTTAAAATCAGTCGATATGAAAATTCCGTTATTAATTGTGAAAAAAATCTACAGCGTTCTGATTACACATGAAAACATCTCTTTGTGACGTAGATGGATAGCTACACATTCGACTAAAAAAATTAATATTTAAAGTTTAATTTGAAATGTAATTTAACATCACCGAAAATACGTGCGGTAATTTTAAAACGCCTGTTCCCATTAATTTAAAAAAGCTGTGTGTTTTTAACATCAGAGGAACATGAGGATTGAAAATTCGTATTTCCAGCGACACGTATAAAAAAGCGAATATATAAGTTTTTCAATTAAAATTACATTAAAAAGACAGATGAGTGATACTATTAAAGTTACGCGCGTGGGCTTAAAATGGGTAGGAAGCTATATTGCAATTTAAAAAGGCACGAGCTGATGCAACGAAATCCGAACTACCATCCATTTAGAATTCAAAATGGAAATTATGAAACTAATTTTATATCCAAACCACGTTTTAAATTTTTTTTTCTGAAAACTATTCTACATTATTATTATTACGTCCAAATTCGAGACTCTCCGTTAGATTCTGGTTAGGATTATTCCTCGACATTCGCCATTCAGAATTCACAATTACAGATAAACTAGTTTGAATAGCGGCAATCTGTTCTCGACAAAACCTGCGGCATCGTGCATTCTCATATTCTCCAACTAGACGACTATACTTCCTGCTTTGCCATTCTTTTATAGAAGTTGAGGCATGTAATAATCCTTCCCCATCATAGTGTTTATATGTGAACGAGATGAATATCTCGTATAACAAATTACGGTATGAGATGAGAGGGTACATCATCAATAAGTAAACATACCAGTTTTGAACGTATTAACGTGGGTTGTGTTGATATGTACAAAACAATGGATTCAGGGTAGGTGCCGGAATTTAAAGTTCTATTCTAACATAAGTAGTTTTCTAATGAATATGCGAAACAGTGAAGAGATTAGCCTGAAAGAATACTAAAACCAGACAGCCAAAACTACCTTTAACCTTAAGATTTCAAGGTGTGAGTGCAAAAGCACTCTCACCACCACCATCACCACTCATCCACCACTCATCCACAGTCTAAACACTCTGTCTATTTATCGTGTTTCGTCTGCCTCTGCGGGTTCACGAACACTTTCAATTTTCCATTACCCGCCGTCGTATCCGCAAAATTGATAAACGGCCTACATCCCGACGACATGCGGTTAGCCTAAACTGATGTCACTGCATCATTTGCTCGGCCCTTAAGGGTAAAGAGCCTCTTTATCGGCCCGCTCGTCTTGGCAACTGTTCGCCAAAAGGGACGAGACATCAAAAACAATTCGGCAAACTGGAAGGGCCGAACGGCGCAAAAACTTCCTGACACTCCGAAAAAAAGGATATTTAATGTAGGCCACGTAGTGAAAGTTACATATCAAAGGGACAAAACTTGGTGTACGAATGACGTAAACGGATGAAATTAAGTGACAGTTAGAAAATAGTTTAATAAATTCTTACGTTCAATCCAACCAAATTAGTGGTAATTTAATGGTTTAATTACCAATTTTCGGTAATTCGGTCATTTACATTAGGAGAGCGAGCGGAAGATCGTGGTGAATTAATTTTTCCCTAACACGACGAGGGAAAGATTAACTCATAGCGGTTCGGAGAGACGGACATTTTCACGTTACTACAGATCACTCACATATATCGGTCGGTAACGGACAATTACGTAACAGATAACAGAGAGTTCAGGCGGTTTAATCTAACGGCAGAACGATCACAATTACATATAATTCGGTCGGTGGTACGTTCACATTCGGACGGTGTCGGTCGGTCTAAATCTAACGGTCGGTAACGTTCACAATTTCATTTATCGGTCGACGTAACAAATAACGAATAATTCGGTCGGTTTAAACCTAACGCTCGGTAACGTTCACAATTACATGTATCGGTCGGTAGAACGGAAACGGATATCAGACGCAACGGAAAAATACGGATAACGTACGGCTTGTCAAAGACAAGTATTGATTCTGACCTTGGTAATTTTCCAAATTTTAACAGGTTTCGTCACAATCCGATAATCCGGCAGATAATGGCAGTACAAGTTCCCAGTGCGAAATGATTGATAGAATATAATAAAACTAAATGATATGACTGATACATAACAATCCACGTATTTTCGAAAAATCTCGTCCTTTTAAAAGGCTCATAAAACTTGTTAATCCCACGAATACATCAAGTCTTACGACGCCAGATAGAATTTTACGTATAACATTTCATAAAAGCGTCGGATTTTTATATTTCTCGATATCGAGACCATGTCATTTCTCGTCTAGTCATATTATAAGTGCTTCGACATGAATTCCTTTTAACTGCTTACGCTGAATGATTTCATAGGTAAAAGTTTGAACGTAAAAAACCTATCTAGCCGCCCAATGAACTTCCAATTACCTATTTTCCAAAATGTGCTGCATAGGATCGTAATAAACCGAAAGACTTATATGCTTTTATCGAGGAAAACACATTTCAACGAAATTTTGATACCACTTTCTCAGATTAAAGTCTCTTTCAGGTCACTTCCATTTGAAAAATACTTTACTGCCGCTGTAACGTAAAAATATGCGCCTGATACATATCCCGTCAAATCTCATAAAACGACAATATAATTTTATGCTCGGCTTGATAGTCTCGAAGCGCATCTTTAATACCGTCACATAATTTAAATGGCGAGAAGCCCGAATATGCCTCGTCTGAAGCAAACGTAAAATTTCAAATCTGCTAAATCATCAATTACGAATATCAAACGTTTCGAAATTACCAACTTCGCTTGTTAATGAAACTTTTTAGAAAGAGTTGGGATTTAGGGTACGGATGGTTTTAGGGGTAGATTAGAGGCGTGTTAACAGGTATACCGGATTATTCTCAAAATATTGAGGTAGATATCGTTCGATAATGTAAGCAGAGGTTATTATTAAAAAGACTCATATAGTAAGGAACAGTAATGTTTGGATTTTTATGCAGTAATAACATATTGATCTAGCGTATAACGATGATTATTAGCCACGTTAGAGGTAATAAATAATCTTGACAAAGTAACTTGAATGATCATTTTTGAAGTGAAACTTCTTTGCGCACGTTGTATACATTGGGATGGGGTATTGGTCGAAAAACCGCGTCACGCGTGAAAAGTAATCCGAGGACAAAGCCGTGTTGCCAGAATGCGCGTAAAGTGTACCTCTTACATCGTGCCCGTGAACCGAGCCGATCGCCAGATCGTTTACATGTGCTACCAAAGAGGTCAACGTGGCAACACCGGAGAGCGTCTAGACTTTCGGACAGCTGAGACCTAACCTAACCTCAAACGGCGATAAACAATAACTTCGAGCGGCGACAAAACGGTGAGCTGTATTGTTTAATTACGTGACATGAACATAGAGAAAAGTGGGGAGGCGTCGTGCCTCACCTCACCTCAGATGAGAACATGGAGACACCGGAAGAGATGAAAGCCCACGGCGCACGGAGACTGGTTCCGCGGCAAGTGTGTGTGTGCATATGGCCAAAGAAGTTTCATTTCCACCGTCTGGTCCGACGCAGAGTTTTATATTTTTTTAAACGGGATAGGTGCATTTATTTGGCAATATTTACAGGAACGAACAGAATTATGTCTTAATAAATTGATGACAGTTCGGAAAAGTGTGAGATCTGTCTTATGCTATATCTATAGTGAAATTGAAATTTTGTAAACTATTTTTAAAAGAAATTTATAATGCCTTAAATTTGATAGCAAATGACCCAGCTAACGAAAAGGGAAGTTTTTTGTTGTCCAATGATAACGACAGTACTTAATATTGTAATATTGTCTTGACTCTCTAATTTAAGGTATTTGGTAAATTATGATACCTCATGTATATTGATAGTATATTGATATTGAGATATTGATATTGAGAGTATATTGATAGTTGATACGTAGAATTTGATCTCTTCTGATAGAACTTTCATCAGTTCAAATATGTTTGGATGACTTGTCCCAACGCGCCTGTTCAACCTGTCATGCCATCCTTCCAAAGCGTTCGTCGTCCTATGTCGTTCGCCATTGCATAACATTGCATCCAGTCATTGTCCAGTCACTGCTCCACGAAACAGTCGTTGAATTGTACCACTTTAGGATCGTTGGATGAAATCTACATTATTTCTAGCTAAGCGTTGGATATCTGATTTCCTGTTAAGTGTGCTGATGCAGCACATCTAAGGAGATGATCACGAATTTCTTTGCTCTCAATGAATTCCCTGACCAATTGCAATTTCTGAATCTTCCTCCATAGTGCCTGATTATAATGGAAATTGCATCCCTAGATTTCAGCTCTTGGAAACACAGAATTTACTGCGTTATTGCTGCTCGTTTGTAGTCGATGTGGACTTAATGGGGGCCGAAGTTGTCCACTATACTTAAAATGACGTTGAAATACCTCTTGTATGTGGCATCTCTGCGATTCGGGAGTAGGGCGTAGATCACAGGAATAATTCGAGTTGCCTCCGGAGTACTTCCCAAGTCAACGTGAATTGTGTAGAGCTGGTCAAATAAAGGACAGCAACTCTTGAATATGCCACACATGAAAATTTCAATGGCTTCTCTCAACATTCTTGCTCCATTAGCCTCAAAAATGAATATTCTGTCTTCTACTTCGTCGTCAGCCAATAAATATTTTTTCAGTCCTCCCGTCAGAGTGATGTCTGCTCGTCTTTTGGGAAGAACATCTATTTCGAGAGCTCGGTGCCTCTCTCTATAGAATCTGCCTTTCACTGAAGACAATTCAGGAACATTGACGACGAAGTCAAGTCCAGCATCATTGACTGAGGTGATTTCTTCCCAGTAGATTTGGGGATTTAGAAGCAGCTCCTCCAGTGCGCGTTTCTTCATATTTTGTAGGCACACTTCAGCCTGGTTTCTGGCGATAGTTGGAAGACAGGTGTGACTCGACTTTGCCTCTAGAAGCTTGTAGTTTGTAGCATAATATGTTGGTACTCTTGAATACTCGCTTCTTAGTGTAACAATACTCCGAATGCAAAATGGCTGGATCTCCTCTTTTCGTTTCCACAACTTGAATAACATCCATATCAAAATACTAAATAGGTTACTGCAATATCACTGGTCACTAGACGGATATATTTGAAACTGGTATCAAAAGTGACAAAATGCGTATTTATTAGAACAGCAGGTATCCACGCCACGTCCCTCTTACTCTTTGATAATAATTATGTATAATCAATATAAAATTCAAAGAAAACTAAGGCTCATTGTTACTTATCTAATTTCTGTTCGATGGATTTCCAGGTAAAATACCCCTTTCAGGTATGTAGCTTCCCTTAAGCCGAGATGGGTGGGTCAGTACCAAATAGGCATCTACAATTCATCTAATTTATTTCGTGTACGAATTAGACCATTTTCAGGTAGAAACCCTTCGGTGTACGAAACGGTAGTGTACGAAATAGGACTAGGAGGTATAGTACTGCTTACAATAAAAATATCTTGTTGGTAAAAATACTATAGATGGTAACAGTTGATATATTCGACGAGAACGTGTGGAACTAATCTTACTTGTGGGTGCCACTTATCGACAAAATCATAGGGTAGGTATACGTTTCTCGAACCATATGTAGTAAAAGAGGACAAAATGTAGAGATAAAAGAACGTCTTGGATCATCTTAGTAAACCGTCTTTCGCTTGCATTGCAGTACCCGTCTTAACTACGTTTGCTAACTGATCGGTGGAGTTATGCCCTACCGTTTTATTGCTTGCAGGTAAATCGGCCCAGCTGCAATGAACGGAATCGGTATCTGTTGTGAAGATTTAAGTGATCGTAAATATTTTACGGTTTCTCAAATTGATTGCAGTCGACGGAAAATAGTGATGAGATTGCTCTCTCGCAAGTTTTATGTATTTTCCTCTGTGGGCTAAAACAGCCCTTGAAACGAAAATTAAGGGAATCGCTTAGAATCCAGACTGTAATCATAACCTTCTAAGTAGTTTGTATCGAATTCCACAACCGTTAGATCCGTAGACGCCCTTCGGCGTTACGTAACTATCACCGCTTATGAGGGCCCTCCTGTGTTCCCCTTTCGGCCCGAGGCGTGCGCTAGACATGTCCGACCCCGAACAATTAACCGAACCCCCATTAAACCCCATTTGATTCAATGTACGGAATCTCGGCTGATACAATAAGACAGAAGTGATTTTTACGCCGTCCGTTAATCATCTCGTTTCGACTCATCGACCTCCAGATAAAACCTTCCGGGACGTAGATAAGGCTCCGGGTACGAAAAGTCGCGCGCGGGAAGGGGGTGGGGGGGCGTTGGAAAAAAGGGGTTGGGTGCGTACGAGACCCGTTTCAACGTCAGGGGCGAGAAAGTGTTCCGTGATTTAATGTTTTGTGACTGCTCGGAAATTGTCTGACGAAGGAGAATTGTTTTCTGGAGTGCAAGCGGCGGCGGCGAGGGGGACGGCGAATGAATAGGGTAAATTAACAATATGTAAGGAGACGTCAAATGAGACCATTGTCGGATTACGGCCATTGTGTCGGAACCTTGAATCGGAAAAGCCGTGGACCGGAAAGAAACAATGAGTAGGGCGTGTTTTACTCCCCGAATATTCCGCTAAACGGCCGGATAAGGTGCGATATAAAACTTTGTTATGATTATGTGTGAAAAGTTGTAACGAAGCATATTTTTGAGAGTTGAGGGTAGACCACACACCGCGCATTTAACCGTGAAATCAGACCTATCTCAGATAGATGGCGGCCGATAAGGCAATGTTCAATCTACCATCGCTTAAATATCCAGAAGAAATTTGGGCAGGTAAACCTCCCCCCTCAAATTGTTCTATACCCGAGTTAATCAAAGGTGAGACCCAAGACTTGTGTATAGCAAGTCGATACATCTGTCTGTCTATTGTAAACGTCACCGCTATTAGATATAAGCCGCCGAATTATTTGTTATTTGTAAGTGTACGTAAATTGTGCGTTGTTCCCCGACCGATAGTTTTTAGCCGTCCGAACTATTCGTTAAATGTAGTTATTCGTCTATTGTGAAAACGTCTCCGACCGCTAGCTATTAAGCTATACGTCCAATTAGTCGTTACCTGTGATTTTTAGTTGTGAGGATGGGTCTGGTTTGCGCAGGAATTTGTGTCTAGAAGTACTTGAATGTCCCGGAGCAAGAAATTTTTTTTGACACATTTGGCCAATTTTGGTCAAAAATGACAAGATGTTTAATCATCACTCGCAGTTCAATTTCATGATATAGTAGCAATCTTGAGAATCATCTGGCACTGAAAATCCGTCAATTAGTTGGCAGAAAAAGCGGGCAAAAATGGTCAGAAATGGCCAAAAATTCTAAAATGATTTATTTCGGCCAAAACATGCTAAATCCTGTATATACTTCGACAGTTCGGAAATGTGGGCCACGGGATTTTCAGACTTACTGTTGGGTGATCCAATGAGTCCCTTTAGACCAGGGGTTCCCAACCTTTTCATGGTTGGTCAGGGACCACTTTTATATTATTTTTGTTAGCAGGAACCACTATGTAGGTATAAGAAATATAAACTGTAATAATCAAACTGAAACTTTATTTGAAATCTCAATAGGATTACATAAAAGAAATAGCTAATAATATTTTTAGGGTGGAATTCTGTAATTTTGGTTTAATGTGATTTCTGAGCTTGCATCTTCTTCACGAATTTGGCTATCTTAGGACTAATATTGTTACTCAAAGCTACACGCAAATCATCACTTACTTTCAAGCGATTCCTCGCCTTGTTTTCAATTACTAATAAAGCAGAAAATCTTTGTTCACATAACAAGTTGTTGAGAAAACCATAAAATAGCGCAAGACGATTTCTCGAAGTTTAGTATAAGAAAGGTCGATCTCTGTCACTCGTGTCTCGCTCTCGCTTCCACGCATGGGTCAGGCCAGGCGTAACGTTACAATGTTTTCTGAGATGTGTAGCCCGCACATCGATTTATAAGACGTTTATCACGTCAAAAAAAAAAACAATCCCCCTTATTAAATATGTCTCGCTATGAAATCAAAATTAATTCCTTAATCCCGTTATACATTAGGATTACGACGAAACCGAGCGACAACAGCCTCCCTGGAGATACACTCGACAACACCAGCAACACGCCTGTTTACGTTCGAAGGAACTTCCTGCCGTTCCTTTACGTCGCCCTCTCAGTTTCGTAATAAATTTATTATCGTACCACCCCGAAACCGTCTCGTATGCGTAATTAACGTCTCTCGAGTTTCGCGCCCGCGACTCAAGACAATAAGTCGGATGCATAACGCGGATAAAGCGATTTTGCGGCTGAGACGGAAATCCATTCCGTCTAACTTCGAGATTTTGATGGGCTCTCTGTGTCAAAGGAAAAC
The DNA here is from genome assembly GCA_946251905.1 of Cryptocephalus moraei. NCBI lineage: Eukaryota > Metazoa > Arthropoda > Insecta > Coleoptera > Chrysomelidae > Cryptocephalus > Cryptocephalus moraei. The sequence goes on along the minus strand of OX276465.1, from coordinate 12,916,026 downwards.
GTCTGCGTTTGTGTGCCACTGATATTAATATTTGGCGTTGTACGATATATGCAAGTCGGGCTCGTCGACTTAGGACAAATGTTAATTCAACAATCGAGCGCCGAAGTTAAGAACCGTTCACTTCCGGAGTTGCGTCGGGCTGCGGGTTAGTTTGCAACTAACATCATTTTTTAGTAGTTTAGTGGTAAAAATACTTGACGCGAAATTGGGAGACCCGTGTTCAAATCCCGCCTGAGCTACAAATTAATTTTTCAAAAATATCTCTTACATTTGTTACGTATATCTTTTCTATGATTTAATTTCTGGAATTTATTACAATTGTTATGTACAGCATAAATTACTAGTTTCTGTCATAATACTGCAAAAGATCCAATTGAAAGTAATACCTTGGGACTTTCCATTCGCCCTGAACTACCTGTAACGTCGCGTACGTATCAGAGATTTCGATTGTCTTAGACCGTTATAACTTACACTTCACGCGCCAACTTAATATTGCGTGAATAGTTGCGAAATGATAACACTTAATTGTAACTTCGGATTTACCAAACTATTTAACTGCAACAAACTTAAAATACAACGGAATAGGTTAAGATAGATAATGATTCTCTCGCAGTTAGATGAAGAGTGTTTTTTATTATCAATAATGTTTCTTATCAATAATCTCCGCTTATTGGTCAGATTGATTTCAACCCCCTTTACTCGTCGCATATTGGTTGAAAATCACCCCGGTAAAGAGTAAAGGGTGGGCTGACCATCGCTGAAGTTCCTTGTTTTCATCTCATATACAGATGGTAAGCACATGTTTTAGAAATCGCGACGTACCCTACTTCTTCGAAATGTCGCCAAAACCTTTCTGTAAAATACTCGATGACTTTCCCGTAGTCCAATATTTGCCATAGCCAGTTCAATTTCGTGCTACAATTCTTGCAAATTGCCCAAATGGTTTCGAAATACAACATTTTTTAAATAAGGGAACAAGAAACAGTCCAGGAGAATCAAGTCTGGAGATCTACTAGGCACAAACCAGTGCTAACTAAACGGTCTTGAAAGAGTTCCTCTAAAAACGAAGTTGTAGCTCGTGCTGTGTGTGCAGATTCAATGTCCTGCTGAACATAACCTTTTGTCAACTCTCTGTCATCCAACTCATTTATAAATGGCTCCAACAAACGCCTTTGATATCTTTCAGAGTTAATCGTTTCATGAAAAATATTGGCCCGATAATTCGTGTTCGTGACATTGCCACCCAGACACCAATTTTGGGTGGATGTAATGGGACATATTGTGGGGGTTATGTGCTGACCAAGTTCTGTAATTCTGTGAATTAATAAATCCAGACAGATGAAACCATGCCTCATCAGAAAAGAAAGTTGTTGACGCTAACGTCAACATTATTTTAGGTTAAGAAATTGTAATTTATGGTGAACTAATTATGGGAACTTTTCAACACGTTTTGTTTTACAAACAGATAATAATCACTGACGCAGCTTAGGTAACAAGCTCTTGGGATATCTAATTCAACTAAAAGCACGTCTTATTTTACTACGAAGAATAACAACGCCGAACGTCAACAAGTCAAGTACAAATCACAATAATTAACCGAGTCAGCATAACAAAGGCGTTTACGGAACGTGATAACAAGCGCTCCAGTTAAGGTCAGTTTCTGCAACGCTAGGTCCTTGTAAGAAAAATAATATCTCATTTAACCAATGTAAAACAAGATGTATAAAAACTTTGAAATTTGGGACAATAAACCAGTATACGATGTATGCTCAGTAACGACAGTGTGTTGTGATCTTGCTTCACGCCACCCAAACCGACAACCCCTAACCTCAACAACCTCAACCCCGGAGAGCACGATACGCCCTCTCTCCAGACTTCGAGAACTTCAACCCCGGACCTGCACGTTACGTCCTCAGGTCCGCACCGGAGAGCACGATACGCCCTCTCTCCAGACTTCGAGAACTTCAACCCCGGACCTGCACGTTACGTCCTCAGGTCCACACCGGAGAGCACGATACGCCCTCTCTGCACACAACTAGAACTTCAAGAACTTCAAGAGATCACGTCACGCACTGATCTCCAACCTACAACTACAGCCTCGAGCCTTACAACCTGGAGACAAGATTCATCTCCGCAGCCACCCACGAGCGACGAGAGATTCTACATACAGTCCACTCTCTAAAGAGATCATTTCACACTTCGTTCATGGTCCTTCGAGCCCTTCGAGTCCAGCGACCCAAGAAAGCTCCTGAGTAAGTCAAAAGCAACTTCACCGGGATGTCACACTTCGTTCAAAAGTCATACACTGCTGGTCAAGGTTGTTGAGTAGGTTATCGTTATAAAAGTGACAAAAGTGGATTCTTTGGAAAAAATCAGGAGGGCGGAGTTGTTGGACGACTGTAAATTTATATGGTCGTAGGTGCAAATGTTTTTTAAAGATTGCACTAGAGGATGAATAGGATAGTCCTGAAATGTAAGAAATGTATAAAGTGTTTTCATGTTGGAATGCGCTTCGAAAATACGCAATTACAGTGAAACTGTCATGTTCAGTTGTAAAAACCATTTTTCAGTAAATAAATCTTAATAAAGATAATTTTATTTCTTTTGAACTTTGATGTCACATTTGAATTTAAAAATCAAGTGCAACAACTTCGTACCGTAAACAAACTGTAATAATATTGCCAACCTAACAAAAATAATCACAATCATTAAAAATCACCCGGTATTTGGTAATGATTGAGTTAAGAATTTGTCGTGCATTACGCCTGGTGGTCTCACATCAATGCGGTAGTTACACGTTATGTCTTTTGTAAATTATATAATCTTGTGTTTCGATTATGAAAACTTGAATTTAGACATCGTCAGCATTGAATCGCCCTGTCAATGTTACTGCTTCAACTATTAGTATTTTTGCTGCAAGCTGCGTGCTTTTGTGAAGCTTTGGCTGGTCGATATTTCGCCACATGATGACTGACACGCCAGTTTTCAATTGCAGCTCGTGCTAATGTGGAGTATGGAAAACTTTAAATATTGTACTGAGTGTAATTCCACTGTGAAACCAATACCAATACCAAGATAATACCAAAATTAGTTCCTTAACCACGTTGATGAACTCAGTCATAGCATTCCCAACCAGAGTTCTTTTTAATGAGTGTAGAAGTCACAATCCCGCTTTAAACCGAACAAACATTCCGATGCATATTAAAAATTTCTCTCGCTGCCATCCAACGCAAATAGCGCGCATTCTTGTAGCTTTACTGGCGTAACTTTTGATGGCTTTTTTTATTTGGATTTTTTTTTATGTAAAGTTATGTACTTCATTTATATTCGCTATAAACTTTTCCTATATTTCCTTGCGGTGGTATCGCAGTCTCGGCAACTCTTCCAAACAATATCAACATGGCGCGGGAACGTATATAGAATAATATTTCCAATATAAACAAATCTGCTTGATATTCAACCGTTAGATTCTATTTCGCGCCGTACCAGTATCGGGAAATAGATTCTTCAAATAAGAAAGTGTTGGTAGGGAAGGCACACGCTATCCAGCCAGTCCTGGTAAATGTACAGCGAACTTTTGTTGAAATTTCTAAATTCTCTCTTCGCAAGCATCACATTTTGCTGTAAAACGTTGTTTAATAATCATATTTCTAAGTAAGTTTTCAATACTTACTTAACTTCATTCGCCTTGGTTGGTAGCAAATTATAACAACTTTAGATTGTAACATACATCAGTATACTCTAACCAGTAGCAATTGGAACATTCAACAAAATCTGAATTTACCGAGGACATTCGAAAAGAGCCCGTTATCTCTATACAAAACCATGGGACTTATTTCTTTGCTTATTCAGAACCGCACTGGTATATTTTATAACGCAGGTGTTCGTGTTTGTGCAGTAGCCCAAGTGAAATCGTATATGTGAATGTAGGGATATCTACAGATAAAGTAATAAAGGGTCCAATAATTTTTTTACGACTGCGGCACATCGTTTGTATCTTCTTCTTCTCCTGTGGAGCAGGTGTAGTCTTCTTCGGCACTTATACTCGAGAAAGCAGTGGTGTGTGTATGTGTGTGCCATTCATTTGTGCTACTTGAAAGTGATTAGAGTTATTATCCGTAATGATACGCCCATGGACGACCAGGCGTCATGGCTTTTCACTACTTAAAAAGCCATTAAGTGTTTTTGTTGCCGTTCCAATTCTGACTGCACGAAGTATACGCATTTAGATCTTCAAAGATCCATACTAGAATCATTGTATTGAGTTCGCCCTATTTATGTTCTGGTTCTAATAATAAATAAATAATTAACACAGATTTAGTTCATAAAGTGACAAAATTAGCTTTGACCTTAAACTATCTTGTTGAAGCTTTTTTCTTTCGGTACAGTCAGACTAGTTTTCAGTTCGATTTCCTCCTTGGTATGTGTACATACGGGCATGAAGCTTTCTATGAATATTTCGCTTCGTAAAATGGAAACACACATTGGAAAGAACGACGCTCGATGTCAAAGGGAAGCAGTTGATCCTTCCTTAAACGAGAGATATTGTTGCAAATTTAAAATATATTGGTAAAGCTTGGGAAGTTCCACATCTTTCTCGGCAAAAAGTGGGACGGTTTTCTCACTGTATTTGAAATTGATCCTGTAGTATATGGATTGCGTACCTATAGAGAGCCGTGTGCCGACATCTGATGCAATTCTGCGGTACTGCGGGCTGAATTCCCTCAGATGTTGGCACAGCCGAAAATCTTCGAGTCGCAACTAATATTCTATAAGATCTGTGATATTTAGCTACGTCGAGGAATAAGTAGCGTTTGTTATTCTATTGCAAGACCAAACATATTTATCAACAATAATTGCTCTATATGTTATAATATTTAAAATCTGCTTCTGTTATAAAGCCCAATGTAATTTTATCAACATATTAAAAGAATCTTTAGGTACAGTTGCTTACTGCACAGCTTACGATCCAAGATCACGGTCGATATGTATTCCTTTATTATTTCGATATTAGCCTGTGCATGAGTTGTAGTTGAGTAAAATAAATAACAAAAATTAAAAACGCTTTATTGTCACTAAAACACAGATTTGTGATCGAAACAAGAGAGGGGATTACAAAAACACGAGGCGAACTTGTCAATTTAATAATAAATGATAATTATATATTTAGCAATAATTTATAACCTCAATATTACGAGTTTTTCATCGGGACTACCATGACCTCACATGATTCTCTGATCGCGCGCTCTCCGCCCTCTATCTCGAAAACACTTAGAGGTATGAAAAAATCTTAAAGACAAAAGTTGTAGAGAATTTTATTCTGTACAATATTGATAATAAATACAAATAGCGTAAAACCCATAGAAAACGAGATATTTGCAAAAATATAGAAAAAAATCGATTTTTGTGACTTTTGACGCCCGACTTTAAAACTTGCGCCATCCAATTATATGTGAATTTTGAGGAAAGTTTTAGGATGCCAAAATAGAAATTTTTACGTATTAATATACTGGTCGTAACGCTTGAAGTAATTAGAGGTAAGCAAATCTTAGAAATATCCTCTAGGGCCTCGGGCTATCGCTCACAAACTTTCTAATCCTTCAGCCCTGTCTGTCTCTGTCTAATTTGTTACAATGCCCTCCTGCTATTTGTCTTATAAACAAACCGTCTTTGAAGAATTAAGTAGACCTCCCTACCTCTCCAGAGGAAATTATTGCGATTTATTTCATTAAAAAGAAGGAAAAAAATCTTCAAATTATAGGACAACGTAGAGCTAATGTAATGTAATGAATGACATGTTCCCTGTAATATGTTCCTCAGGTATATGTCCATTATTAGGTGTTGTTACTGTAAACACAATTCTCCAAACACACGTTCCTCTGAAACGTCACGTATCTGCCCTGATTTCAGATTCCCTGTGACTGTGGCGAAATGGAACATTAGCGCATGCATCAGTGGTTGGAAATATTCCGATGGTGTATGTTCCGACACAAAATAATGTAATGACAATGTAATTACACATTTCAAAATAAAATCAGAAAGAAAAGTATAATAAAAATGGCGAGTCGTATCAATTGAACTGCCCTGAGTATCGAACTAACTTATCTAATAACATTCGATCATACATATTTAACGTTCAAATTGCATACAATTACTACACCGAGAGCATTTTCTGTTAATGTGAATATTTTACACCACAATTACGATATTTATTGTAAACGTTATAGCGAGGTAATTCAGATGATGAATATTGAGTTTACAATAGGGCAGTCCAAAATAATTAATGAAGCACATATTTGTTGATGAAGTTTCTGGACAATGAAATTAAATGAATGCAAAATTAACACGTAAATTGCCATTACCACAATTCGTTGACGACAGACATTGCGCAACAGACTAGTAGGTACAACACTATTTGCGCAGATTTCAACTCTAAGGCTTATAATATAGTCTCTGACGTCTTGCGTGTACGAAACGGAGTATATCATGTAAGCGTAATTTCATAACAATTATCGAAGAAATGTGAATTGATGGATTGAACTCATACACGATAAACCAACGTACAAAGTCGAAGACGTTTGAGATATTTCGTATTGTTCAACGTAGGTAACTGCTTTCATTTTAGTGAAATTGGAATATGCTGCAACAATCTGATAATTCGACATTTGCAAGTCTTGAAAATGATTTGTTTTGAATGGATTAAAATGGATTAAGTGATTGTGAAGTTTCGAAAAGAAAATTCACAAGTTTTAAGGTCGATCCGCGTATTTCAGAAATATTTTATCAATAGTACCTTTTTGAATTTTGTTCGTACCTAATTATAGTAACTAATAAATCAATATTTTTTAGGGTAATGCGTATTAGCCAATAGTCGCGGCTTGTAACTTTGGAAGGCTACGCCTATATCATAAGCCTCTTCTCGAGTCAGCTTCTTGGTTAATACTTGTGTTATAATCCCGTAAGGAATTTTTACATCTCTAATGACTTTAAGATTTCGACGGTCCCTATCACCACGAGAATGAAGAAGGAGCAGAAGGCTATCGCAGCGTTCACTGTAGAGTAAAAATTAAGCGACTATGAATGACCCCGGTCTTTTTTCAATTGGAAATTTTCTTTTTCTTAGAACACATTCGTCCTAATTTGTAAAATTACTTAGATTTTAGACTCTTAACATTACTCCACTATACAGTTTTATACGGCGCGTTATATACTGCTCCTACAGAATTTTTAATCCGATCTTTCTTAGGGCGAGTTTACACAGTGCGAGTTGCCGGGCTAGCCAGTAGACAGTAGCTGTACTTTGCGAGTGAGGGACGAAATAAGCAAGCTGCTCACCTGTTTACACGAAGTAAGTAGCTCTACTGTGTTTCTGAGCAGTGAGCTTGCAGGTCTTGCAAGAGAGTGAAATATGTCGAAAGTACGAAAAATTGCGATCCGCAAGGCAATACAATCTATTTCCATAACTTTGTGCGAAGAGTTGGTTAAAGAAATTGAAAATGATCTGTCAGGAAAAAGAAACAGACGGATTTGGGTCAGAAATTGGTTGCAAAAGACATCAGGAGCTACAAACATGATTATGAGAGAGCTATATTATCAGGACCCTCGTGAATATCAAGCTGTTATGCCATTGACACCTTCACAGTTCGAAATTCTTTACATTTAATTGACAGGTACTGAGGTACTGTACTATGCTTTCAAATTAGGCGAATAGGATGCGAACTACTGACTTTAGTCTCGCATGGCAAGACAATTGGCCAGTAAAGTCATAAGATATTGAAGTAACTTGCATTCAGTAGCTGCCCATCCTTGCAGAGACAGTAACTCGGCGGATCTGTTTTAATAATAGCAGTAGCTGGCATACAGTTGCTGGCCTTCTCAACTGACCCGCTAGCTCGCACCGTCTAAACTCAACTTTAAGGGCGAGTTTACACAGTGCGAGTTGCTGGGCTAGCCAGTAGAATCTAGCTGTACATTGCGAGTGGGGGACGAAATAGGCAAGCTGCTCACCTGTTTACACGAAGTAACTGAAGTAAGTAGCTTTACTGTGTTTCTGGACAGTGAGCTTGCAGGTCTTGAAAGAGAGTGCAATATGTCGAAAGTACGAAAAATTGCGATCCGCAAGGCAATACAATCTTTCTCCATAACTTTGTGCGAAGAGTTGGTTAAAGAAATTGAAAATGATCTGACAAGAAAAAGAAACAGACGGATTTTGGTCAGAAATTGGTTGCAAAAGACATTAGGAGCTACAAGCATGATTATGAGAGAGCTATATTATCAGGACCCTCGTGAATATCAAGCTGTTATGCCATTGACACCTTCACAGTTCGAAATTCTTTAAATTTAATTGCCAGGTACTGAGGTACTGTACTATGCTTTCAAATTAGGCGAATAGGATGCGAACTACTGACTTTAGTCTCGCAGGGCAAGACAATTGGCCAGTAAAATCATAAGATATTGAAGTAACTTGCATTCAGTAGCTGCCCATCCTTGCAGAGACAGTAACTCGGCGGATCTGTTTTAATAATAGCAGTAGCTGGCATACAGTTGCTGGCCTTCTCAACTGACCCGCTAGCTCGCATCGTCTAAACTCAACTTTAAGGGCGAGTTTACACAGTGCGAGTTGCTGGGCTAGCCAGTAGAATCTAGCTGTACATTGCGAGTGGGGGACGAAATAGGCAAGCTGCTCACCTGTTTACACGAAGTAAGTAGCTCTACTGTGTTTCTGAGTAGTGAGCTTGCAGGTTTTGCAAGAGAGTGCAATATGTCCAAAGTACGAAAAATTGCGATCCGCAAGGCAATACAATCTTTTTTCATAACTTTGTGAGAAGAGTTGGTTAAAGGAACTGAAATTGATCTGACAAGAAAAAGAAACAGACGTATATGGGTCAGAAATTGGTTGCAAAAGGCATTAGGAGCTACAAGCATGATTATGAGAGAGCTATATTATCAGGACCCTAGTGAATCTCAAGCTGTAATGCCATTGACACCTTCAAAAGTCGAAATTCTTTAAAATTAATTGCCAGGTACTGAGGTACTGTACTATGCGTTCAAATTAGGCGAATAGGATGCGAACTACTGACTTCAGTCTCGCAGGGCAAGACAATTGGCCAGTAAAATCATAAGATATTTAAGTAACTTGCATTCAGTAGCTGCCCATCCTTGCAGAGACAGTAACTCGGCGGATCTGTTTTAATAATAGCAGTAGCTGGCATACAGTTGCTGGCCTTCTCAACTGACCCGCTATCTCGTACCGTCTAAACTCACCTTTAGGGCGAGTTTACACAGTGCGAGTTGCTGGGCTAGCCAGTAGACAGTAGCTGTACTTTGCGAGTGGGGGACGAAATAGGCAAGCTGCTCACCTGTTTACGTGAAGTAAGTAGCTCTACTGTGTTTCTGAGCAGTGAGCTTGCAGGTCTTGCAAAAGAGTGCAATATGTCCAAAGTACGAAAAATTGCGATCCGCAACGCAATACAATCTTTTTTCATAACTTTGTGAGAAAAGTTGGTTAAAGGAACTAAAATTGATCTGAGAAGAAAAAGAAACAGACGTATATGGGTCAGAAATTGGTTGCAAAAGGCATTAGGAGCTACAAGCATGATTATGAGAGAGCTATATCATCAGGACCCTAGTGAATATCAAGCTGTTATGCCATTGACACCTTCACAGTTCGAAATTCTATACATTGAATTGCCAGGTACTGAGGTACTGTACTATGCTTTCAAATTAGGCGAATAGGATGCGAACTACTGACTTCAGTCTCGTAGGGGGAAGGCAAGTGGCCAGTAAATTCCAAAAATATTGAATTAACTCGCATTCAGTAGCTGCCCATCCTTGCAGAGACAGTAACTCGGCGGATCTGTTTTAATAATAACAGTAGCTGGCATACAGTTGCTGGCCTTCTCAACTGACCCGCTAGCTCGCACCGTCTAAACTCAACTTTAAGGGCGAGTTTACACAGTGCGAGTTGCTGGGCTAGCCAGTAGAATCTAGCTGTACATTGCGAGTGGGGGACGAAATAGGCAAGCTGCTCACCTGTTTACACGAAGTAACTGAAGTAAGTAGCTTTACTGTGTTTCTGGACAGTGAGCTTGCAGGTCTTGAAAGAGAGTGCAATATGTCGAAAGTACAAAAAATTGCGATCCGCAAGGCAATACAATCTTTCTCCATAACTTTGTGCGAAGAGTTGGTTAAAAAAATTGAAAATGATCTGACAAGAAAAAGAAACAGACGGATTTTGGTCAGAAATTGGTTGCAGAAGACATCAGGAGCTACAAACATGATTATGAGAGAGCTATATTATCAGGACCCTCGTGAATCTCAAGCTGTTATGCCATTGGCACCTTCACAGTTCGAAATTCTTTACATTTAATTGCCAGGTACTGAGGTACTGTACTATGCGTTCAAATTAGGCGAATAGGATGCGAGCTACTGACTTCAGTCTCGTAGGGGGAAGGCAAGTGGCCAGTAAATTGAAAAAATATTGAAGTAACTCGCATTCAGTAGCTGCCCATCGTTGCAGAGACAGTAACTCGGCCGATCTGTTTTAATAATAACAGTAGCTGGCATACAGTTACTGGCCTTCTCATCTGACCCGCTATCTCGCACCGTCTATACTCACCTTAAGGGCGAGTTTATACAGTGCGAGTTGCTGGGCTAGCCAGTAGACAGTAGCTGTACTTTGCGAGTGGGGGACGAAATTGGCAAGCTGCTCACCTGTTTACACGAAGTAAGTAGCTCTACTGTGTTTCTGGGCAGTGAGCTTGCAGGTCTTGAAAGAGAGTGCAATATGTCGAAAGTACGAAAAATTGCGATCCGCAAGGCAATACAATCTATTTCCATAACTTTGTGCGAAGAGTTGGTTAAAGAAATTGAAAATTATCTGAAAAGAAAAAGAAACGGACGGATTTGGGTCAGAAATTAGTTGCAAAAGACATTAGGAGCTACAAGCATGATTATGAGAGAGCTATATTATCAGGACCCTCGTGAATATCAAGCTGTTATGCTGTTGACACCTTCACAGTTCGAAATTCTTTATATTTAATTGCCAGGTACTGAGGTACTGTACTATGCTTTCAAATTAGGCGAATAGGATGCGAACTACTGACTTCAGTCTCGTAGGGGGAAGGCAAGTGGCCAGTAAATTGAAAAAATATTGAAGTAACTCGCATTCAGTAGCTGCCCATCATTGCAGAGACAGTAACTCGGCCGATCTGTTTTAATAATAACAGTAGCTGGCATACAGTTACTGGCCTTCTCAACTGACCCGCTAGCTCGCACCGTCTAAACTCGCCTTTAGTGTTCAATCCCTATACTATGGCATATCTACAGCTTCCCGACATAATCAACAGTTGGCAGCAAATCCCGCTCCACCTGAACCAGAGGAAATTCCAGTTTTTCTCCGTTCCTGCAACCTGCTATTATTATTGTTTCCCTTAAGCCGCAGTCGTCGAGTAAAGGTTACCCCCGACAGCAATTCGGGAGCGCCCCCTCCGCCCGTCGCAGGCCTAATCAGATCGTTTGACGGGAACTTAGAGCGGGAAAAATTCGCTCCCCGGGAGTGAATTATTTCGTCGGCAATTGTGTCGCGAGATACGCAGGGAATAACAAGGGAGAGAATGTCTTTGCCGAAATCTTTTACACACACACACACAATCGACGGGTCGTGTTGCGATTTTTAAAATCTCCGACGGCGTATTCGACGCACGCCGAAAGTTCCGGCGGCGTAATTTATTTTAAGGGCCACGGGGCGTTCGAAAGGGAAGTCGCTTTCATCTGCTGCGAGTTTTAAGAAGTGAGCCGCTTGTATCGCAAAGGGCGAACGTGAACAAATTATGACGTTCCATAGGGAGCGGAATTGCTTTTAGTTGAACACATTTCGGCTAACTTTCTTATGTTGCTAAATACGGCAAAAGACGTTGGGAGTTTCATGGCGTGCCTGTAAAAACAGGGTTCCCAGAAAATTTTCCTTTCGAAGTTTCCCGACTTTCCCGCCAAATTTTAAATTTTTCCCGACCTTGATTTTTATAATCAGCGGTCTTTCACGCGTGCCGTTTCCTTTAACGGAAGGATCATAAGAAAAATATCATTGAAAACTTAATTAAAACTTCTTAATATTTATTGTGATTCATAAATAATATTTCAAATTATCAATGTTACGTCGAAGTACAAAATATTAAGATTATTTTTACTGTATTCTTCTTCTTCGACTGCCTATCCACTATTGTTGGATGTTGGCGACCATATTTCCATATATTTCTCAGTCGGTTGCTGTGTGGACCAACTGTCCTATCGTTCTTAACCCCGTCCAATCTCTTATATTTCTTAACCATGACATTTGCTTTCTGCCCATCCCTCGCTTCCCCTCTATTTTTCCTTCGGCAATAAGTTGCAGCAGTTGATATTTTGAGTTTCGCATTATATGTCCAAAACACGATGTCTTCTTCTTTTTGACATTAAGCATTAACTCACGGTCTCTGCCGATTATTCTTAGAATTTCATCGTTGCATGGTTACTCTGTCTGTCCATGGCACTCTTAGCATTCTACGATACATCCACATTTCAAACGCTTCTATTTTGTTGACGGAAGATGAATTCAATGTCCAGGTCTCTGCACCGTACAGCAACACCGACCATACATAACATTTGGCATAACGTAATCTTAGCTTTAATTTAATGCCACGACTAGTTAGCACTAAATTTAAAAAAGTTATTTCGAGCTGCTTCAATTCTGCGTTTAATCTCTTTGTCATTATTCCAATCTTCATGCAACCAGCTTCCTAGATATTAATATAATATATTAATCTTGCATTGTTGTATGGGAGTTTACGTCTGCTTACTATCATGAATTTTGTTTTACTGCTATTTATTTTAAGACCATAACGTACCAATACGGTTCAGCTCATCGATCATTTGTTGCAAATCTTCAATATTATCTGCAATTAAGATAGAGTCATCTGCATATCTAATGTTGTTTATATATACCCCATTTACCTTACGACGATACCGTAATACTTGCCAGCAGTGTCGATGAACTTCAATATCTACTGAGAAGGATTCAGACCATCAGCGAACAGTACGGTTTGAAGCTTAATGTTTCAAAAACCAAATGGATGGTTATCAGTAAACGACAACAACATGCAGAACAGCTGATACTTAACACCGAACTAGTGGAGCAGGTTGAGAAATATTACTATCTTGGATCAGTAGTGAACTCTAAATGGGACCAATCTATAGAAATAAGAGCAAGAATTGAAAAAGCTCGTACAGCGTTCAACAACATGAAGCCTTTATTTACCTGCAAAGATATATCTTTGAAGACCAAAATCAAATTAGCTAAGTGCTACATATTTTCAATCCTATTATATGGGGTAGAGGCATGGACGATGACAGACCGAATGATGAAGAAATTGGAGGCCTTCGAAATGTGGGTTTACCGCCGCATTTTAAGAATATCCTGGACCGACCACATCACCAACGAGGAGGTTCTGCGAAGAGTCGGTAAACAGAAAGAGATCTTGTTCACTGTTAAAAAACGTAAAATGGAATACCTTGGGCACATAATGCGTCATGAGAAGTATCGTATCCTGCAGCTCATCTTACAGGGCAAAACAGACAGCAAAAGAGGACCGGGAAGACGAAGACACTCGTGGTTGCATAACTTGCGCAAATGGTACGGACTTACCTCGGTGGAACTGTTTCGGAGTGCAGTGAATAAAGTTAAAGTGGCCATGTTAATCGCCAACGTCCGCAACGGATAGGGCACCACAAGAAGAAGAAGATTTACCTTAATTCCAACATTTCTATCTTCCATGATTTCCTTAAAGATGGTTTCCGAATAAAGATTAAATAGTAGAGGTGATAATATGCTACCTAGTCTTACGCCTCTACATATGACAACATCTTCAGATGTAAAGTCATTTGTTTTTATATGAGCTGATTGATGCCAGTACAGATTCTGTATACAAAGGATGTCTTTGTCGTCTAAGTCTGCTTTTTTTAATATATCAATTAGTTCATCATGCATTACTTTGTCAAAGGCCTTTTCAAAGTTCACAAAACATATGAAGACATTTACTGTATTATGCCTTGTGAATTTCTCAATTAAACTGCCTTAGCTTATCAGGTCTCATTTGGTTTGGTCTGTAATTACATGGAACGTATAGTCTTCGAGGTATTAAAAGCACATTTTATTATTTTCAAACACTTTTGCATTATGTTTTGTACCCATTTTTAATTTCATTACCTACCATAATAACTAATACCGCCGAGAAAGCCTATAATAGGCGCAGTTGTCACAATATCGACCTTTACTCCAAACGGTTCTTGGCCCAAAATACTATTTGAAACCGACATTGAGATGATTAATAAAACTGATTAGATTGAATCGAGCTCTTAATTTGTAACGAATTTAAAAATTCATGTGGAGTACTTAAATAAATTATACTAAGCACGAAGACAAAGTGACATAGTTGAAGGCGTTTTCTATGTACTTGTGAATATTTAATAAACTTTCGGCCATCATCAGTATAAATATTTAACAACAAATAAATTATGCGATGAAATAGAACAATACTTACACGTCCAGATCCTTGAATAAAAACCAGTAGCAGTAATTAAATTATTACAGTTGTAACGTATTACAGTTTTACACTACAATTACTAAATGAATTTACTAATTTTACTATCCTAAAACCTACAGCTCTAGCTCCCTTATGGGACATTTTCGGGTTAGGATAATTTAGGTTAAATCGACCTAAAATCAAGCGCAATGTTTGAAGTTTCCGTTAGGACATCATGTATTAGCAAAAACCTCCCAAAAAATAGTGCACTTAGGGTTGATTTCTTAAACTAGTGGCTTATAAATGACATGTACTTAGAGACCGAAGGTACTGATTTTATAATAATCGTAAATGCAAATGTAGAAGTTTCCACTAGATCTGGTGAAATTTTACTAAACCTGGCAATACTGTTTTATGTCATTACATTTTCAGAACGTTCACTAAAATTTGTGAAAAGTGTTTTTAAACATGCAAGTTGACTTCCGTACTGGTGACAGGTAAAAATTGGGTTTCTCCTAAACACAACTAATAGTACTTTTATTTCTATTTATAGTAGTAAGAATAGTACTTTTATTTATCTCCCTTGGCTCATTATTATAATTTTATTTCCATTTCTTTACGCTCGGAACATTTGAAATTCTAATTCAAGCTATGTTTGCCTCGTAATATAGCACATCCAAATTTCCGTATTAACAACAAATAGGACAAATAGAACTTAATTGAAACAACTGCGCGAGATAGAGGGTTAAACAGGACACATCATTTGCATTTTACCACTGCTACATTTCCAAGTAAACATTTACAGCAATTAAATTTAGTTTGTCCACCCCATGAAATCCATTCAAAGCAAACGAGCGAGATGGAGAGGGATTTATCTCGCGTGTTAGTAGTTCGAGTGCTTTTCAGAAAATTATAGCTCGATTTATACTAGTTGGTGACAAAAATTATTAAATTTTAGGGCATTCCGTGTTTATTTTTGCTTCTTTTTAGTGTGGGAAATTGAAAGTACAATAGAATTTCTTGTTTGAACGGGAGTGAAATGGACTTTTTCAGTTTCGTTTTAGCTTCAACTGTTTTAGAAATAAACAGACTTGCTTTCATTTTAAAATCCAGTCAGAACTGTAATCTAGATTCTCACAGAGCTAAAATGATATAAAAATAATTGAAAAGTTGCCGTACTAGAGGTAATAAATCGTCTTAAATGGGCGACAAGAGCTGCTTGATTCACTTTATACAAATTTTTGACTTCCAGTTGGCTGATAATTAATTGTCTCCTTTAGTGGAATTATCTGATTATTATCCAACGAAATTTTCGCATATTTTTGTTGTAGAGTAATTAGTTATGCGTCAATTACGTAATTAAGACAGTTACTAAGCAAAATTACATAACTACGCCAAACTACGTAGGTTAAAGGTTTGTTGCAAGAGATGCACCAATCTTGTTCTGTGCAATCGAGTGTTTTATTCTTTGGAGCATGACTGAATGCTGACGTTTCGTTGGCTGCAATAAGTTTGAAGTGTGTTCATAACTCAGACTAGACATTGGCTTGTAATAAATTACGTGTTAATTAAATTGCTTGTGAAGCGCCCCTTAAACAAAATTTATTCAAAATTGTCGTCATAAACTAACCTATTAAATATTACTATTTAAGAATTACACTACAGCATCTGCGTTACCTTCTAACGTTGCCGATTCGTAATATTTCTAAGATTATAGTCCAAAAAGGTATCAAAAAGAAAGGGAAATAAAACGTCAACGTTTGATCCCCGATAAATTTTATTCAAAACAATTATATGACACCCCTGAAAAGAACCCTTACTACGATTCGGCCAATCCAATCACTCCGCAAGCCAATCTTCCGCCAGCGTTCCCGGTCGTCTTGCTCAGCTCGTGTCCGCCTTGGCCAAGATCGTCGGGATCCGCGTGCACCACGACGGTCCTGCCCAAAATGTTGTGGTCCCCCTCGAGCGAGATGATCTTGTCCTTGATGTTGAACTTGGAGACTCCGTTCTCTCCCGCCTCGATGTTCCCCAAGTCGCCGACGTGGCGCACCTCGTGATCGGGTCCGCCATGGTCTTTGTTGTGGGGATTGAAGTGCGGTCCTGCGGATATGCAACCGTTGGTGTTATCGCCGAACTCGTGGATATGGAAACCGTGCAGGCCTTTGGTGAGGCCGGAGATCTCGCCTGTGACGATCACTGGACTCTTGCCGTCCTGGAATGGAACGGGAATTAGCACCACTGGTCGGCAATGTCATGTAACATGGAATGGGTTCTCCAAGGAGAGATGGACCAAAGGCATGGGATATTGTACATATGACAAATTGATACATACAGAATATTAACATAATGAATTTATTCACGAACAGTAACACTAAAACTAAGACTGGTCAAATGCTACATATCTCCTGTTTTGTTGTAAGGCGCAGAGGCTGTCCTCCAAGGGCTGGAGGACAGGCAGAGAATATACAGTTACCACAAGGGGTAATAAGGAGCACTTCGGTATACTTAGGTAGTATTTAATCAACTCAATGCAATTCTGCAAAAGACATTCAACAATCGCGTAACGCGGGGAAGAAGATGTACCTAGACACTGAACTCATTGGTCAGCTAAGATAAAAATGAAGACCAAATTAAGGATATATAAGGCTATAGTGGAACCTGTGTTGACCTACAGAGTAGAAAGTTGGCAAATTACTAGCAAAGAGAGAAACAAAGTACATACATTTATGGTAAATATGTAAACTATGCAAACATGTAATCAATTTGGTATACATGTAAGGCAGTATTTTAAAAATTAAAAACTGAAAACCTTAGTAATAGCCTTTTTGAGTTAAAACAATTCTTGATTAGAATCTTAGTAAAAATCTCGAAAAACGACTAGAGTAAATTGCCCTTCAAAGGCGATTTAACCAAAAATATTATTAAACTCAATTATACATATTTGCCAGCGAAACAGATGTAACAAGTTCAGTAAATAAACTTGGAGCACATTTTGAGAACATTTCCAATAACCGAAAAATGACAGGAAATGTATAATCCCGGCCCATGATAATAAAGTACTTATCTGAAGGTCGTGGTACGGTACAGAGACTAAATTGAAAGTCTGAATGGTCTGTGATTCTTAATATCTCAGAGAAATATACACACATACAGGGGAACTAAAAGAATTTTCAATGTACGTGACAAGGACAGGTGGTCTCATACACACTGTATACCAATTGTAGCGAGTGGGAAGTTATACAAGTGTTATATGGGGCCGTATTTATAGTCGCCATCTGAGTTCTCAAATTTTATTTTATAAAACGAACTTCAATGTCAAGTTCAACTGAAGCGTGGGATAAGTTTGAGTCACCTCGAACCCGGACTTGAGTCTTACTTATGTAAGAGAATGACATTGATATGAAAATTTCACTCCTATCCAAAATAAATCTTACAAAGTTTAATTTGTAAACCAGACCTCCTGGAACGTAATGGAAGATTTTTTTGAGCATTTAGTAAAAGTTGAAGAAGATATAGAACAAAATCAAAGAAGACGTTTACCTAAACGTTACACATAAGGAATAAAAATAACTCTTTGGAGTACTTCCGAGATAGAGAATTTGAAATGCGATATCGTTTTAGCAAACAAACTGTAATTGATATTATACTTCCTTTGGTAATTGAGGGTCTTCAAAAAATTAATAACCGCGGACTTCCAATTTCTCCACTGGTACTACTGATAACGTCACGTATGCTACAGGAAACTTCCACGTAAGTAATGTTAAAAATTATTAGTAGTGATGTTCGAAAGTACAATTATAGTTGTATTAATTACAGATGGATGATGGTGATTTACAAGGTGTCAGCCAAACAACAGTATCACAGATACTAAAAAGGGTATCAGTGTTATTGGCTGAAAAAACGGCAAATATATGTCAAATTTCCTTTTAATGAAGAGCGACAACGAAATTTAATTGCTAGTTTTAATCAAATTTACGGGTTTCTTTGTGTTGCAGGAGTAATTGATAGAACTCATATACCAATACGGAATATTTTTTCTGTTTCGGTATAGTTAGCCGTTTTCATGATATTCTTTTACTGAACAGCCGTAATGAGCGCAATGACAACTATCTTTCAAAATTTGACAGGAGTTGAGATAAACTATAGAAACATACCACTTGTGACAGTCTCACCCGAGTTTTGCCGAGCAGATGACTATAAAACAAAACAAATTATCAGCAAAAGCTTATGCTTGAGACGTTCTTACTCAAGTCAATCTTGAGTTTAGAACTATAAATACGGCCCATGGAGGTCCAAATTCGCGCGCATATGTATGACGTCACCTAATCACGTGCACGGAAAGTTATTTTACTTCCCCCGTATGTGCGTTCATAAATCATAAAATAATATAAAAATAATCATAATCATGAAGGGTGAAAACTTTGAATTTAGACTTTTTACCACATCTATTATGCACGGGATTTGATAATGGCGATCAAGGGATTGTTGTCACTTGTAGTTTATAATTAAGGCCCGGATTTTATGCAACGAGAAATAGACGAAATATGCGCATATATATGCACTAAAATTACTTAAAATATGCACAATCATATGCAATATATGCAAAAAATATCTAAAATATTGTGATAATAAATAGCATCTCTTCATGTTTACAGAAAATAAAGATAAAATTAATGCAAGTATTTCTTTATTAATTTTAAGCTCTCGTGATAGTATTATCATCGTCCATAGACATTCTAATAAGTCCGGTAACTCTCGCCAGCGACTAAAATCGTCCCCTCCTGTCCTCGCGCGTCCCTTGCCCTGTCATCCTCTTGTCGTCGCATCCCCCTCGGTCTACAAACTTGTCCACCGAGCGGGCCCACCTCTCGTCGTCCCAACTCCCTCAGTCTACGAACTTGCCGGTTTTTATTACTTTACGACCGCTCACAAAAAACGCGGAATATTTCAACCACATCAAAGGATCGTTACCACACTTATTAGTATATCTATGGACGATGGTATTATTATGTCTTTTTTAATTCCTTTGAACTTGATTTACTATATTTGTCACAATTTAATAATTAATTGATATTGATCTACGATGAAAAGAAATTAGTATGTATCAAGTTATTAGGTGCGTGTAAATTATTTTAAGAAAATTTCTTCGAAAACCCATTGGAATGCTTTTAAAATATGTTTGTTTTTTAAGACAAAAGAATTTTATTTCATGAAAAATGTTATTTCTTATTAATTGTTTTATTCCATATTTAAAAATTAAAATGCCATTCTTTTTCAGAAACAAATTGAAGCCATAATTATTCCATATTGTCTCAATATTGTGATTCAAACAATTCAACATTAAAGAAATATAATTCGAATAAAGGTCGCTTTCAAAGATTTCTATTCGATGAGTTTACAAGTCCCTTAAATTATATTATCTTTTTAACAATAAATATTTAGAAGCTATGAAAAACAAGGTTAAATGTGAAAATAAAAAAAATACAGAAATATGCGTATTGGCACTAAATATGCCGATGCAATTTTGCATAAAATCCGGGCCTTATTTATAATTAACGATGGGTTGTTTGGTGTGGTATGAAAAAATGGCACGAGCTCCTGGACTATAACTGTGATTATTAAAAAAGCAACAGATATGAATCTTGAATATTGCCTTGTAAGGTGTCTATGGTGCGATCAGTAGAAGTAGAAATGTAAAATGCTAAACGCAGTTACTATTCGTATTCTACCAAGTTTTTTGTGATCGCCGGGTACATATAGGTACTCATTGTCGTTGTTCCAAGGTCACGCAACCAACATTAATTTCAGAAACAAGATAACATATATTCCAACGAACGGTCGTTACATTTTACCTTATGATCGCAGGTCGCAGGATCGCACGTTTCACTTTTCTCGGTGTAGCGAAACGGGCGTTCCGGCGGAGATCGATACAAGACCTCCGCGTCATCCTAACCTAAAATTGTAAGATTCCGTCATGTAAAACTCACCGATTGGCTGAAGAAAACCGTGCCCTTCACGTTGCCCTCGCCCCTGAGGACACAGACTGCTTTCACCGGCATCTCGTCTTGGGAAAAACTGTGTAATTCTTGTAATTTCTGGAAATTCGGCGGCCTCTACAATGACGCAGCGCACTAGATCGAATTAACTCGCCGGAATGACGACGACGGCGACGACGATAAGGTGAACATCGCTCGGCGTTCGTC
This sequence comes from Cryptocephalus moraei, assembly GCA_946251905.1. Taxonomy (NCBI): domain Eukaryota; kingdom Metazoa; phylum Arthropoda; class Insecta; order Coleoptera; family Chrysomelidae; genus Cryptocephalus; species Cryptocephalus moraei. The sequence goes on along the minus strand of OX276465.1, from coordinate 12,895,262 downwards.
GTGCAAAGTTACGAGGTTAATACGAAATGTGGATGAGATGTGTATACGAGGACGGTTCTCGTACGAACGGGGAAACCGGTTAATTCGGATTTCGAATATTACTTGGAATATTTTCGGGGAATCGCGTGTTAAGAAGCCTTTACACTATGTGATTTTTCATATTATGATTTTATCATATGAAATTGGTATGAAATACGTGATTTTGGTAAGTTTACGTTTACACTATGTGACGTATTCGAATTAGGATTTCACGTTGCAAACATTTTTGACAGCAATTTTCCTTCGGAATTGTTTAGAGGAGAGTCACTGGGAGTCTAAATTTAGATTGCCGGGGTACCAGACCCGTTGCGTCATCCGCCATGTTGAATTTAAGGGTGAACTTTTGTTTATTAAATAACTCGTCTATTTTCAATTTTAAACGAAAAATTGCTATTACAAAAGTTGTTTGAATTTAAATTTCCTTCAATTTTGGTTTCCACCATTTTCTTCCTAGGATCGATATTTTTCGATGTATACCCGAAAGGGAGAGGTGAATTTTTGTTTATTGAATAACTCGTTTATTTTCAATTTTACGCGTAAAATTGTAATAAACGAAGTTGTTTAAAATAAAGTTTCCTACAATTTTGGTTCCAATAATTTTTTCCTAGAGTCGATATTTTTCGATGTATATCCAAAAAAAGGGGGTGAAATCGTAAATTTGACCATAAACGTGACAATACAATGGTAAGATTTTACCCCCACCTCCTCTAAGGTGTAAATCGAAAAATATCGATCCTACGGCAAAATTGATAAGTGTCAAAATTGTGGGAAATTTTATTTTAACAACTTTGTTAATCCATTTTTTGCGTAAAATTGACAATATACGTTAAAAGACAATGATAAGATTTCACCCCCTCCTTTTCTCGGGTATAAATCGAATTTATAGTCCAAAATTATAGACTAAGCCGTGCAAGAAGAGTGGTAGAAAATGCATTTGGAATACTTTCAAGTCGATTCCAAATATTACAAAAAGATATTAATTTAAATGTTATTAAAGTCCAAGATAACACTTTGGTTTGCTGTGCTCTCCATAACTATATTAAAGAACGAGATGGAAAGAAATTTTATTTGAATGGTATTGATTTGGAAAATATAAATAAAATAAAAGTCCCATCTCCCTACTGAATTTGAGATAAGACAGATATGATCTTTGTGCAGGCTGATCCAAGATAGGATCTTGTAAATGGCACATTTGAGTTATGATTTTATCAAAATGAGACGTTACATCATTTAAATTGAATTCAACCTGAATTCACATTTTCACAAGCTTTTTTCTGCTGCAGCCATTTCTTCGTCGCAAATGGCGACAACTAGGTCGAATTTTCGAATAATGTTGAGGACATAGACATACGTGTGTCCGTAAATGTCTGTACCCGAATTATGTTGGCACGCGTGGGTGAAACTAAACTTTAGTTGGCAACAAACGCTCCATGTCTCTTTTTGATTGACAGCTCAGCCCGAATTAGATTTTCAGGCCAACGAATTTCTTTGAAATTATGTTGGCAGTAATTAATTAATCTGTTGAAAGTTAAAATCACTATCTATGACCTTGAATGGGTACAATCATTTACGGACACACAGTATATAGACTACGAATCGGTATAAGGCGCGATGTGCCGAGTGGGAGCGAGAGGCAAATAAATAAGGCGACTTGTCTCTCACTCTAAATGAGCGGAGTTGACAACTCCGTAACCATGACGATCTAACCTCTTGCCTTCTTCTTCTTCTTCTAGTTTCGTTGGCCTCCGCTGCCAGGGCGATTCAGCCAAGGACTCCAATTAATGGAGTCAGTTTAAAGGATTTAAATTAGATAGCTAGGGCATTAAGGAAAAGGATTAAATTTGCATATGCGAGAAAGAGAGAAAATTACGAATGTGATTATGAGTTTTTTGGGGGTTTCTAAAGAGGATATCGAAGACAGAAAGAGGCTGTGTAATGTGAAGGTCATGAGAAATACGTTGAATTAATTGTGACCTGTTCTGAGCCAATAATGGGCAAGTCAAAAGAATATGATGACGGTCCTGTATCTCTCCACAACCGCAGAGAGGAGAGTCCGCCATTTTAATTTTATATAAATGAGATTTTGATAAAATGTGTCCAGATCTAAGTCTACATAAGGCAGATATTGAACTTCTAGGACAATTACCGATGTCGACAAACCAAGGCTTTTTATATGGACTGAGAATAGATTTACCAAAAGATCTTCCTCTCACCCTTATCCATTCAGAATAAATCTGAGACCAAGTTAACCAAATATGTTGTTTAACTCTAGGAAGGAAGTCTGAAAAATGTGCTTTGGGTGTAGCGAACGAAGGTATTCCCCTACCAACGTTGGCCAGTTTGTCAGCAGCCTCATTACCTGGAATGCCTGTGTGGCCAGGGATCCAAGCTAAGTGAACATTTATCCCTCTTTTGCGAAAATCAAGAATGAGTTCTTTAACAGTGATAGCATGATGGTCTGAAACGGAGGGGAAATGCTTCGAAACTATTTTGGAGATAGCAGCTTGAGAGTCCAGGAAAATAATCCAATCGCTCCCGTTATGATACTCAATAAGCTGGAGAGCTTGCTTGACCGCAAACGTTTCGGCGGAACATACAGAGAAGTAATCAGGATAACGGAGGCTCAAGTTTTTGAAGGACTTAGGGAAGTAGATACCCCCACCAGTGTCCCCCAGGGGGCCCTTGGAACCGTCAGTATAAACTACCTGATAGGAAGAGAGACTAGACTCCATGTATAATAGAAAGTCCTCTCTATTTTCTACATCCTTCTTAAATGGAAGGGACAACACCGGAATTTCTGTAATGGTCGAAGGGAAGGAGCATATATAACAAGGCATACAACTGGAGCACTGCAAGTTGGGAAGGTCCTGAGCTACGAAACGAAAAGCTTGAACAATAGAAGAGTTGTCCATATGCTTCTTGGCTGAGGAGAGGCTTTTGGCAACCTTCTCAATGTAGTGTTTTGTAGAGCCTTCGTATGAGAAAGTTTTCAATATAAATCTGGCCGATAGAAATAGTCTACGAAGGTGAAGAGGATATTGTCCAGATTCCGAAAGGATGAAAGGAATGGGGGTAGATCTCATGAGGCCGAGAGCAACCCTAACCGCCTGATATTGGATCTTGTCGAGCTTATCAAGGAGACCTTTTGGGAAGTAGCCCAAAAGGAATGAAACCTGATCCAAGTGAGGTAGAATTAGGGATTTATATAGGGTTAATAGAGTATTTGGGGAGGCTCCCCACCAAGTACGACTAAGAGCTCTCATCACATTTATTCCCTTTGCTGTTTTACAACAAATGTATTCTAGATGATTTTTCCAATTGAGGTTTTTATGAAGTTTTACTCCAAGATGCATGACCTCCGTTTCCCAGGAAAGAGAAACCCCCTTTAATTGGATGTTTACTGACGGGGAAGGACCTCTTCCAGGTCGAAAACATATAGCCTTACACTTTTGAATCGAAAGGGAAAGACCTAAAGACGAAAGGAGCTCTTCCACTTTAAGCAAAGAAGAGTTGAGGTCTGTTACGAGCTGACCTAAATCTACACCGGTAGATATCAAGGCAAAGTCGTCCGCATATCCTAGGCATGTTACATTAGAGCCGGTATGTTGGAAGATCGGATCGGTGTAAATGTTAAATAATAGAGGACTAAGCGGAGATCCTTGCGGGACTCCTTTATTGACAATCCCCGGGCCCACTAAAGTGTGCAAATATGGATCCCGAACATAGATCTGCCTTTCCTTTATGAGCTTGGTAACTAATGCTACTAGATCCGAGGGGAGTTTAAGGGAGAAAAGTCTCTCAGCCAAGAGAGGGATCAGAACATTGTCATATGCCGACGAGATATCTAGGAAAATAGCAACCGTATATTCTTTGCGTGAAAAGGAGGTCATAATGATCGAAAGCAGAGATACTAGGTTATCCGTAACCCCTCTTCCCCTGCGGAATCCGAATTGGAGGGGGTTAAGCAGAAGGTTGTTTTCAACATGCCACTCGATTCTATTTTTTAAAAGTATTTCCAGAACTTTACCGACACAAGAGGAAAGAGTGATGGGTCTCCACCCGCTGATTTGCGTAAGATCCCTACCTTGTTTAGGAATTGGGCATATCACTTGTTGAGACCAGGATTCTGGTATGAGTTGTTCATTACGTAGTAGAGAGTTATAAAATTTGAGTAGGATATCTTTGCCCTCTCGAGGAATATGTTGGATCATATTGTAAGTGATTTGGTCCAGACCTGGGGCCGAACTTCTCCTCTTGGAAAGAGCGTAGTCGAGTTCATCAAATGAAAAATCCGAGCTTGAATCCGAAATCCGCAATACAGGGATGTTAGACGGCGCCGGGGAGTCACGGGAGAAGGAGAAAAGCATTTTCTGACCGATGCCATCGTTTAAGCCTGGACACTTACGAGCTGGAGAGAAAGAGTTTGTAAATGACCTAACAGTTTTCCAGACCTTGGAAGAGGATGAACGAAAATTCAGGGATTCGCAAAAACTGATAAAGCTGGCCCTTTTTTTCTCCCTTAAAAATCGACGAGTCTTGGCTCTAATCCTTCTGAGTTCAATGAAGTTTTCTAATGAGGAATCTCGTTTGAAACGATTAAGGGCATTGGCTCTCTCTTTGACCGTAGAGGAACATTCCTTGTCCCACCAAGAATGTCGGGGTATTCTAGACTGTGGATTCATTTGAGGAATGGATAATACAGCAGCCTGCTTAATAGCATCAACAAGATGAGGAAAGGAGGCTTCGCGTTTTAGTTCGCTGTCGATGACTTGTTCGAAAAGAGCCCAATCAGCAAGTTTAGTGTTGAACTTTCTGACTTTGTAACCAGGACTGAGGTTGATATTGACAGTCGAATTACTTGGGGACAACCGACAGAAAATGGGGAAGTGATCGCTTGCCCCCGAGTCGTCGAGGACTTGCCAAGATATTTTAGTTGCAAGGGCCGGAGAACATAGTACTACATCGGGAGCACTGAGGTTTTGCCCAGGCCTCGTATGCCTCGTAGGCGCGCCATCGTTGATGCAAACCAAATCGGTTAAGTCCATGAGTTCCAAGAGAGCAATACCTCTGCCATTTGCTTGTCCGGATCCCCATGACGGATGTTGGGCATTGAGGTCACCTGCAAGGCATATGGGTTTATTAAAGTTATCTTTTACGTAAGAAATTATTCTATGTAACGCGTTGAGCGGGAATTGAGCATCGGGTGTAAGGTAAGCACATAAGCAGATTAAATTGGAAAATTCTACGACTAAGCATTGGAAAGATGTGGGAAGAGTTATATGATTAATATTTAAAGGGTTATAAGCGAGTTTATGTGAAATAAAAAAGGCTAAACCACCATGGCCATCCGGTCTGTCCTGTCTAAGACAGTCATAACCGACCAGGTTAGACATGAGATTGGGTTTAAGAAACGTTTCATTTAATGATATGATTGAGGGATGATACTTAGAGATAATGTCCACAAGCGTAATTCTGTTAGACAAAAAGCTTCTAATATTCCAGTGAAGAATGCTGACGAACATTATAAGGGTGAGATAAAGAAAAAAAAATGAGTTATCAACCAGACCCCTCTCCTCCTTCAAGGAGAGGACACTCTAGGAATTCCATATGTGGTAAACTGTCATCATTTGTGGGATTGCGAACGGAAGAAACGATATCAGAAGGACAGGGCTCCCGGTTAAGGGAGAAAGAGTTATTACTAGATGTCGGGAGGGAAGAGTGTGCCTGAATAGTAGAGATTGTGGATTGGTAGAAAGGAGAGGAAAGAAGAGAACTCCCCGCCAGAGGTCTGGGCGAAGACGCCTGGACAGGACGAGTAGGGCTTCTTGCGAGTGCTTTCCTTGGCTTCTCAATGATGTTCTTCCTAGGTCTCTTTGCAGATGTGATGCAAGCGAAGGTCTGTCCCGCCGGTTTGAGAGCGGGAAACTGAGCTGCAGTCCTCTGGAAATTGTTTCTTGGGGGACGAGGAATAAGAGGAGGACAACGTGTGACAGCTTCATAATAAGAGATCTCTTCGAATGCCATTAATTCGTTAATTGCTGTTTGCCTAACAAATTCCTGACAATTATCTCTATCTGTGGCCAAGTGGTTCTTCTCACAAAAAATACATTTGATGGGATTTGTGCATGCAGAATGCGCCTCGCCACATTTAGCGCATCTTTTTTTACTTCTACAGTTACGGCTAGAGTGTCCGAAGCGAAGACAATTGAAGCATTGGGATACCGGGGCGATGTAAGGGACCACCTCTGCTTCGCATGCAAATAGTTCTATAGATGAAGGTCTGGACTTACCATCAAATGTGAGAAGGACAGTAGACGAAGGAACATATTTGATTTTACCGTCTTTTCCAGTAATTTTCCTGTTGAACCTTCTGGCTTCCAGAATCCTGTATTTTTGACCACAGTAATGTAGAATGTCCTCTTCAGTGACTGAGAGGCCGACGTTCCTGACAATTCCTTTAGTCGTCAACAAACGTTGAGGTATATACGCCTTCAAACCCCTTGCAGAGAGCTGTTGATTTGTGAGGAAAGAATTGGCATCCCCAGGAGAGGAAAAGGTAACTCCCACCCTGTTCGCGCCATTCTTCTTGATAGTCTTCACATTGTTTACGCCAAGGGAAAAGATGAATTTCCCCACGTCCATCGGATGAAGTCCAATCGAGGAAGGTTGATCCGTTTCTTTTCGTTCTACGATGACTGTGAACGGACCAAAGTCCGTGTCTGTGTAAATCCATCTCTTGTTCTGAATAGCCTTGATTTTCGATAATATCACTGAAGCGTCCGCTATAAGGTCTTGATCGTCTTTGAATTCTTTGCATATTGATTGAAGTTCCAGTTCCAATTTCAGTATTTGATCGGACTGTGATGGAGAATATTGATGGAGAGAGCCAAGGAGAGCTCTACAGTTATCAGAAAGATGCAAGCCAATCGTCGATGCTGGAGGAACACTGAGACCCGGGCCCCTCTGAGGGCCCGGGGATAGTTCGTTCATACGGTCTACGCGGAACCTAACCTCACTAACTCACGATAGTTGATCTCGATAATCTGGGGGGCACCACTCACTTAAAGTCAACGAAACTGGTTTGTAGGAATTAACTTTGCACAATATTCGCGAAAATATAACACACTTCGCTAATAATATTCGAGGACGTTCGTAGATTCAAACTTTTGACCAAAAAAGAGTAAATCAAGTTGATCTATCCCTGACCTCTTGCCTAGTCAGTTACGTCACGTCCTTTTATTTTGGAGGTCGCGGGTTCTGAACCCCAAGAAAACGAACTTTTTCTTCTCAATTCCACTGTTTTCCCGCTATATTTACAGATTTATTTCATTTCTTATATTTCCTCAATAGTTTTTGAAGTTAAGTGATAACAAATTCTTGATTTTGTTGACACATGATTGACATAAGGCTGTATAGGGTAGAGCGTCATATTTACGGAGTTGTTAGCTCCTCCCATTTAGAGTGAGAGACAAGTCGCCTTATTTATTTGCCTCTCGCTCCCACTGGGCACATCGCGCCTTATACCGATCCGTAGTCTATATAGTATTATGTCTATGGTTGAGGAGTATACTAGATTCAAGATAACCAGATAACCACCATATATATTATTATAACCTCAACGTAACATGGCTTGTGACAGACCTTGTGACTTATTCTGTATGATCACTAATCACATAGTGTATATGCTAAAAATTTAGTTGTGATCAAATCACATGAAAAATCATATAGTGTAGAGGCGTCTTTAACGTTTAGTCTTCACAAGCTTCTATATCTTTTGAGTTTTCCAATCATAGGTCACAACTCTCTCTTCCTATCCACAAGTGTTTGGTTTCTTCAACATTCATATAGTTAGTCCCCAATCTTAGTAGGTATCTTTTAGTTTCCGTGTCATAATATTCTAGGTCTTCTTTATCTCCCTCTAGTTCTGCCTGATCGTCGGCAAAACTGTCTAGCTGTTATTCCCATTTTCGAACATATTTGGTTCAATTTTAGTAAAGCTTCTTTAACATAAATTTTAAAAAGTTGTTGACGATATACAGCAGCTCTGCGATGCCCCCATGACACGTAGAACTCTCTAGACAGTTTATTTCTTATTTTTATTTTCGAGGTGGTATTTTTATAAAGGTTTTTTATGAGGGTGTGACTAATTGCTTCGCAATATCTCTTACAGCTTGTTATTAGGTATATTACCATAAGCTTTTAAGAGTTCAATAAATAAAATGTGTGTCTAAATTAACTGCTGACTTATTCATATACATAATAGGTTGTCCATACATAATAAAATTAAAATTCGTAAAAGAAATATACTATACAATAATAAAAATAAAATCGGTAAATAGACACCACCAAATTACTAGAAAACAGTTAGTAATTACAATCTTAAATATTTAAGTGGGTTATGATGGCGAGAATGAAGCGTCAGACATGATCTATTACTGAGTCATCCTCTCTGTCAATTTGTAAATAATAATAATTACAGGAGTTGTGTGATCAATTAATTAAAACAAATACATATAATAAGTCGATCGGTTTTCTCTCCAATTAGTTAAAGAAACAAGGAAAAAGTAATCCATTTCTTGTATGTAATGGAGGAGTGGATAAGACTTGTTTTACGTTGTAGGATGAGAGATGATTCCCACACGAGATTCAAAGTTGGACAAAACTGTTTTTTAGGGTACGAACATACCTAAGATGTCGCGGTCGATGTCGCGGTCGATGTCTAAAACAAAACAGTGCTTTCTTATGAGACCGCACATACCAAAGATGCTTTCATCATCGCACCCTCGCTGCTTAGCTAAAGGAAAAGCATATTCGGTATGTTCGCCCTCACATCGACATCGACCGCGACATCGACCGCGACATCGAGGTATCTTCGGTATGTTCGTACCCTTACTTTCACATATGAGGACTCATATATGAGAGAGTATTGTAATCGGGTCGATTTTTCGATAATAAGTTATTAGCATTTCTGAACGTTTTGAGGTCCCCTGAGTTCTAGAAACATGTTTTTGGAAAACCGTCTGTATGTATGTGTGTCTGTATGTATGTGTGTGTGTGTGTGTGTATGTATGTATGTCTGTGGTAGGATTTTCTCGAAAACTAAAAACCACAAACGGTCAAAACTATGTATTTAGACTTTGTACCATACCAGGACGTGAAAATAAGCTTTTCATTAAAATAGGCTAGGATAAAAGGGTAGTTTACTCTTGTCATTTTTCGGTTTTTTTAATTTTTCTCGAAATTCGCTACAAGAATTTTTTTGAAACTTCGAATATTTATTGTATGATTAAATAGGTATAAAAAAGATTTCCAACGATTTTGGCTAAATGTTCTGTGAAGGGCACTTTATACTTGTCCATTTTCGGTTTTTTAAATTTTTTTTCGAAATCCACTCCACGAATTGTTTTTAAACTTTGAATATTTATTCTACTATTGAATATGTATAAAAAAGTTTTCTAACGTTTTTGGCTAAATCTTCTGTGAAGGATACTTTATACTTGTCGATTTTTGTTTTTTTTTATTATTCTCGGAATTCGTTCCAGAGAATTCTTTTTAAACTTTGAAAATTTAATGTGCAATTAAATATGTATAAAAAGGTTTGTAACGTTTTCGGCTAAATCTTCTATGAAAGTACTGTGATGAACAAATCATGATTTTTTTAATTTTATAAGCCATGAAAATTTTTTTTTCCTAAAATTCGTTTGTATTGCTATTAAATTAATTTAATATCGACCTGAAGATACAACAAATATTTCGAATTGGGTACTTATATTCTCATTTCAAACTCTTCGTAGTACATAGTAAAATTGCTTCTTTTCTCCACCTACCTTAGTGATATCTCCTCATAGAAAGGCACATCCTAACTTTTAGTTTTTTTATTAGGAAGAGTTCTGTAAAAAGTAACTTTCCCACGAATCCCTTCATTGGTAAAACGAACGCGTCCACTTTCGAAAAGCATTATAAACCACTCAAGTTACCCATTTCCATTTTACTTAGTTCCATGTAAAGTATTCTTATTCTCACTTTCAATTTAAAGTATGCTATCCCGTGGGGGTTCTAGTTTAACTCCGACGTAAAAAAAAATTTAAAACGTATAAAAATCGTTACGCTGTATCAAGCGATTCCCTCGACCTTTAAAACAAATCCGTTGTTTGGCGGTTTCCCATTCCATTTAGTCTTCGCCCTTTTCCACGGGACATAAGTGAAAAGTTATGGCGCGAAATGGCTCAGGGCGGGAAGTCGTATGCAAAATGTATGTGTATGATGAACTTACATGAATTTTTCATGAGGGACATGTCCTCTCCGCCGGCTCGTCTAGTCTATAAGCAACCTCTGCTCCACTTTTCACGTAAGGAATACAACAACAAAGAGTGTTGCATAATGTTATATTATGAGACGGTCCACTGGGAATAATTTAATAACTGCGATGAATTTAAGATGAGGGGGCGGCTCCTCTCGGTCTGCGCGGAATCCCGTTGTGATGTTATTTTTTGGTTCCGCTTGTTTATTTTTCACGATATAAAGCTTTCAGAAACTGTATCCCGCATTAATGCTTAATGTCGTCGTTATTCGTACAGACGAAACAGCCCGAAGGAGCAGGAGATATGCTTTTAGCGAATCTGTTTAACAACAGACGCTTGAATTGATGCAAAAACATATTTGCGAGTCTTTATATTAATTAAATCAAAGTTTCAAGGTGGAATAACATGGAATTCCACCAGCTGAAAGGTAGTGAAGGAGAAACTTCAATTAACCATATTTTAGAGTTTACATTACTGTCACATCGAATTATTGAAACGTCTTTTCAGCACTATAAAACAAAATACCACGTAATCAAGAATGACTGTTTGAGTTGGCAATACTGAATTTCATTTTTAAATGGTACTTACAACTGGTAATTTGAATTTGCTATTTCAAATTCAAATTTCTGGTATTCTTTTCAAATTTATTTATTTAAAATGGTTTTCACGTTACAACACGATATTTTCATTGGAATGGCGTACTTTCGAAGCGCGATTTATAACCCAATTACTGGTTGGCAGTACTCTCTCGAAGCGACATATCAGCAATTTCAGGAATTGGTTCAGGAGACTTTGTTTACTTTTCCTGTCTTTCGGCGACATTGCATGCGAGTAGTTGAACGTTATTTAAACACAGGGAACGTAAGCAAACAAAAATCAACTGGTAGACCTTCTACTTTAAACGAGGAAGTTCTCGAGGATATCAGAACTCGAACGCAAATAAGTCCTCGCAAATCATTAAAACAGCTCCCCCTTCAAACAGGTTTGGTCCCTATGCCTCCTATTCAACCAATTTTCATTCTTACCCATAAGACTTCCACTTTTCCATGTTGTTCTAATTCACGGTTTTACAGGTTTATCATATGGAAGTTGCTCCACTATGCTTAACAAGAAATTAATGTACCACCTTTACAAAATTTCCATCGTCCAGTCATTAACCCTTCCTGATCACCCGCAGAGAATTTTATTTTGCAATTGGTTCAATGACATATTAAATAATAATGATATCCTTGACAATACCTTCTTTTCCGACGAAGCCTGGTTTCATCTCAACGGCTATGTGAATGTATAAAACTACAGAATATGGTCGGGTGAAAATCCTTATGCTATCAGAGAGACACATTTGCACCCGGTTAAAGTTGGTGTTTGGTTGGCAGTCTCAAGGACGCGGGTGTATGGGCCGATAATTTTTAATTTTACCGTCAATTCGGAGAGATATATCCAACACCTTTTGAGGCCTTTTATAAACCAATCAACAGACGAAGAGCGTCAAATTGGATATTTTCAACAATACTCTGCAAGGGCACATACGTCTCGTGCTACTATGGGATATTTAAAAGAGAATTTTGGCGACAGAGTAATAATTAGTCAGGGCATTTGGCCAAGCAGGTCACCAGATCTCGCTCCATTAGATTTTTCGTTATTTGGGCTCTTAAAGGACAATGTCTTTAGGAATATATTGCATACTGACGAAGAGCTGCAAGAGGAAGTGGTAAACATTACCCCCAATATGCTGGAGAATATCTTCGAGAGCCTAAAAAGGGGAGTTAATTTATGTCTGGACCAAAATGGGGGGCATTTTGAGCATTACCTTCAGCCGTTTAATTAAATTATTGTTCTGTATTTCGAGTTTCATTTTTCAAGCGTTAATTTTTATTCACATAACATACAATCTTATCGCTGATTGTTATGTCAAATTTTTGTCAAATAAACATATCTGGTTGTAGCATTGCAAACCCTTAGGAAAAAAATCCTCAAGGTATGATTGCCAGCTCAAAAAGTCATTCTTGATCACCCTGTACATTGTATTTATCGTCATGGACAAGCTTTTCATAGTTACGATTAAAATTGAAATGATAATTATATCCCTGAATATTACCATTTATTAGTTAATAGGGGTACTCACAATGTTATTTAGCATGCTAAATCGTTAGCATGCTATAATTAGAATTATGAGTGACCCAAGGTAAGTACTATCGTAATCTTGCTAAATAATTGCAGTGGCGCCACTCGCGGTATGATTCTGAAACAATTTTTTGTAAATAACACAAATCTTGTTTCTTCTCTTTGGTTTATCTCTTTTATCATGCCTATATATAACCATACCCTACCATATAACCGTGGTCATACCATAAGCCTCTTTGGAAATGACAAATAAAACAACATGGCCGCCATTTAGCATAGTAACACTGTATTTAGCACACAACCAGGTGTGCTAAATTGACCAACTTATTTCTATTGGAATATTTAGCATGCTATTGCTGAAACTCTACGACTAGCACAACTAGCAAGCTATAGCATGCTAAATCAAAGATTGTGAGTACCCCTAATATTCTGGTTTGAACCATGCGAAGTTTATCGTTATAAAATAGTGACGCGCCGATACAAACCCCCTTTGGGTGTCGCGGCGTAACGACCCGATTGCGTAACTTCACGAGATTTTACCTGATGTGGCTATAAAAGTTTCACCTCAAAAATATTTGAAATTATAACAAGAATAATACTGACACATGAACCTGACGTGTTATCGTTTTGTGGGTTCCGGCGACCCACAACAGATCTCCAAACAGTTGTTCGAGAGCTGTAACAGTACTGGAAAACAGTACAGTAATGGAATATATTTCAGATGGGATCAAAGTAAATGGGGAAACCATTAACAGCATACGATATGCTGACGATACGGTGCTCATGGCCGATACTGACATTGGGCTTCAGAATATTATAGATAGCGTACAAAGAGCATGCTCGGACTATGGTATGAAGATCAACGTTAAGAAAACGAAGACCATGGTAATTAGCAAAAATCAGAATATCCCGATTCCATTCCAGATCAACGGTGAAGTCCTAGAATTGGTAGAACGCTTTAAGTATTTGGGTTTCTGGATTGAAAGGGACACAAACCCTGATAACGAAATCAGGGCTAGAATCGAGCAAGCACGTCAGGGATTTCTACGATATAAACGACTCCTCTCTGATCTGTACCTGGACCTGAATCTGCGTCTGAGACTGGTAAAATGTTACGTCTGGTCTATTCTACTGTACGGCGTTGAGTCATGGACGTTGAAAGCTGGCATGATAAACAAACTGGAAGCGTTCGAACTTTGGTGGTACAGGAGGATGCTGAGGATTCCTTGGACATCGAAAATTACGAACGATGAAGCACTTCAGAGAATAGGTGGTGAGCGGGAGCTGCTGCATATAATAAAAATAAGGAAAACTACATATTTACGCCACCTACTCAGGCACGAAAAATACGAGTTGCCTCAGCTAATAATTGAGGGAAAGCTGGAAGGTAAACGAGGTTTAGGAAGGAAGCGACTCTCCTGGATACGGACCGGCCTAAATTTCGAGCAGGTCCTCAGAATCGCGCAAGATAGACACGCATTTGCCGACGTGATCGCCAACCTTCATCGAAGACGGCACATAAAGAAGAAGAAGAAGAACAGTACTACTGTAATGCTAAAGTAGAGTAATTTACTCGATACAGATATCAGACATGCATTTCCTATTTCCTTTGCCTCCGTTGGTCGTAAGTAGTACCGTAAATAATACTGCGCTTTTTATAGGGCTAACAGTAACTTTTTGAATGCACTTGGTACATCGACATTTTTCAAATTGGAATAGGACCGTTATTTTTTTAAATTTCTGTATTAGAATATTTGAAATTTGAAACTATCTGTCCGAATTTTCAATAAAACTCTCATATTTGGCTCCCAGTAGTTGTAATTCAGTGCGGTAAATAGACTACCCAAGTGCTGACGTCACGCGAGGAGGCGGAGCTTCCAAACCTTTCCAAATCGAGAAAACACGCAATTTGTCCGTAAGAGAGTTTTAATTCTAAATTTATTCCTAATTTTGTTGTAAATAAGAGTTGCCAGCTATATATTGTGATAAAGTTTGTTCAAACCTATGTTATCACCAAATATTTCTAGATAGGCAAGTAGTATAATGTAGTTTTGGCCCATGTTTATATTATAGGTTATGTTATCGTTTTATTTCATCAAAACCTGTCACTTTTGTTAAGTTTAGTGGTGTTGCTGTGTTTAAAGACCGTTTTCTAGGCTCGTGGTCAATATCAATAGTCATGGTTATGTGTTTTGTGCCTGACTGTAAGCACTACAGTGACCAAAAAGTTGGTAAATTTTTTATATTCGGAGGCAAGGTCGAGAATCTTCAAAGCACTCCTTAGTTTGCAGTTGTCATATTATAATGCCCAAAAAGGGCCAGCGCAGCAATATGATGGCATTTTGTACCCCTCGGGTAGGTACAAGTAGCCGACGTAATCTCTCCTGATTTATTTAGTGTAAACTGCAATAGGAACATTTAATAGGATAAATATCTATAAAATCTATGGAAAGCAGAATACCTACCTGTACTCTATATATCATATCCTTCATGCTGGCATGTATTTCCCCTCTAATAATAATAAAATCAGCATCAAACTGCATGCTTATTACATGATTGGATCCTAATGCATTTCCACCCCTTTTTATCATTTTCTTCTCGTCTTCAAAAAACTCAGTAATGTCGCAGATCTTCAAAACATGTTTGGATGCCATTTTCAATCAAAATTCTGACTTCAAATGGTTTTATTTAACTAAAAATACACAAAATAAATCACACTAGTAAATAAAAACATAACCTCAAAAAAGTAAAATGGGTGAAAAATATTAACTAGACTTAACTTTTATCAACAATACTTTGTTAAAACGTTGAACCTTCCTAAGTTTTCACCAAATATCGACCTGGTTACCCTTATTCACGTCAAAACTAATAACAAACTTGAAAATAAAATCTTCATATGAGAAAATTGCACGCTTTCTCGGTTTTTTTTGGAAAGGTTTCTTAGCTCCGCCCATTTGTGACATCAGGCTTAGGTAGTCCATTAAACTCCACGCAATTTTCCAGGGTAATTCAATGTTTCGAAGAGTTGCCGGTAAACCTCCATTGTCAAAATTAAAACGGATCGAATTGCCGTTTCGCGTAGGCAACGTGCCCCACTAGTACGTGGCAATCTCACTAATAAAACATTAATTTCACACGAAAAACTGTTAGCGCGTTAAACATTCAAAACCCATTTCCGTCACGTCTGGTCCGGAAAGGGAAGGAGCTTTGTACCCTCTTCAGGAGTGAACGTGGGACGGTTCCGTTGAAATTGTAAATATTTTACTAAACTTGTTAATTAGAGGCGGTTCGGGATGGAATGGCATTTTCTTGTTGAAGATTCTGGAATAGAAATAACATGGAAAGAGTGGCGAGAGATCTTCCGACAATGTTCACGTAGAAATTTCTCCCGAGTTTTTGTGAACTGTGAGCAGTTAAACGTTGAAATGTTGATTTTGGTCGAATCTGGGGAAGCTCCTCACTTCCGCCATTCTTCCTCAGTAGTCCTATTAGCCCAGTCACATTACACATTTTACTCTACATTAATTGGAGTTTTAACGATCTTGCATATGTATGTCGCATATGAGGGGACCTAATGGTAAATCCAAATTTTCAACCTCGGCAGACCCACCAACCTTTTTCAAAAATTTAAAAAAGACGACACTTTGAAATTTCATTTCTTCCAATAAAATCTTCCATGGACGTCATACAAAGTGAACCTTTTAGACTTTCTAGACTAATTGACACACACTTGCACGTCTAGGCAATGATGACTGATTGCTGATATAATAAACTGATTTTGAATGAAATAAATGGGCCGATGTTATTTACATAAACATCCGAGATGTTAACACCAGCATTTGCAGCTGCAGTTCCCTTAACTTACCTAGAATTACCGAGATGACAATATCCGTTGTGGTCTCTTCTTGGAATAGTTTGGAAAGCAAACTTTGAAAACATAACAAGTAAAGATCTTTATTGCGTAAAAAATATTTATTATGTCTCTTTACAGTCACTTCCTGCTGTGACAAAATTAACATTAGTGACGTTAGTGACGGAACATTAGTAGAATCAATGAGTGTGTATTAATCAATGTAGCTTCAAAAAAGTTGATAGTATTTGGTTGTGAAAGCACTAATTGAAATTTTTATGTAATGCAAATTTTCACATTTCACAAAATAGTAAGTACATGTAAATCTCTCCATACATAATAATATAAAAAAGAGAATGAATGAATTAATGAAAATTCAAGATTTCATTACCAATATCTGGATCGACAAATTTGCAAGATAGACGTCAAAAATCCAACACATCGTTAGAAATAGGAGAAATATTACCATAAAATATAATAAATAAATACCGAGTTCCGATATTATAATATATTATATTAATGACAACTTATCAACAAATCAGGTAAACATGTAAGCATTTCTGAGTTGATAACATTTGCGGTCGTAATGCCTACCTATTATTAAAACAATTATTACGGTTTTAAGCAAACTTATCATTACATATACGATTACAACTCATTTATTATTTTCGGTTCATTTCTTTAAGAACGCCTCTGGTTATCGGCGAAATAATCGTTTTATTACTCCACGGGTTATTTTGACAGACTATAATCTCGTTTATTTTAAATGCTACTTGTTGCATATGACTCGGTTATTAGTTGTAACAAAGGTGGGTAAAGCGCCGACAGTTAGGGAGGTATTAAATTCGGTGTTGTATATCATACCTACATTAATCTGAGCATAATTTGTAACTGAAATGTAAACAACGGGGCGAGGGAGGACATAGACATTCCGTACTTTCCCGGCAATTTGTTCAAAGTTTGTCAGCTAATAACGAAATAAATTTAGTTAACAAGACAACGATAATATCATAACGACCTATCATGAGTACACAATTGGAAACATCGATTGCCATCTCTCCCTTACACCAATATATACCTGATTTTAACGTTTCCCCCTTTGGTTATTAAAATAATGTTTTAATTAATCCACGAAATTAACTTCACGAATTTGATGTGTTGAACGAAGAATACGTTGTTTACCTTAAATGTTTGTTAACGTTTCGTAAAGACGAATCTGTGATAACGGCTAACTGTGAAGTAATTTTTCATGGTATTGTAACGCGAAATGTGTTTACTCTTATTGGACGGCGGCTTACCTCAAGGGAACGCCGCTACGCTTAAAGGAGCTATAAAAAAACCGTCCCCAACGTTCCGGCAACATCTTATTAAGGAAGAACGATTTATTACCTTCTGGACGTTTCTATACAAACATTATTAGGGAAAAGAAAGATCGAGTTCTTTCAGGAACCATCGCGAATACAATAGAGATATGTATATAAGCGGGCTTGCGGTCGCGGTCGGAGAGATTAGATTAGACGTGAAACCGCGAGTGAATAAATAGTGCGAAAAACGGACAAGCGAATTGTACAAATAAATTAAAATGTTAAGTGTGTTATATAAATTAATTAGTTCACTAATAGTCTAAATAAATTAAGTAGTGTGTAGTGTATAATTAAGAACAGTGTAAATAAATTAGAAATAAGCGTTACACTATCTAATACGTACTTTTATTAACGAACAATTTTTAATATCGAGGAATGGGTCCTCGAGGGTGTTGTAAAAACGCAGTAAACTTTTACACTTTCCTAAACTTTAACTGTTACGGAGTAATTTTTCTGGGTTAGGGAAGCTATCTTGTACGTAAGAGAGAAACTAAATCACACTACCACATACTTCCCAAAACAAATGTATCGGCTAGACTCTACGGCAGCAGCACTTCCCGTTTCTTTATGTTTATATGTATTTCGCGGTGCGCTTGTAATTCCAAACGGTTTCATTTCACGGTGGTAATTCTGCGGGAAACCGTAAAACTTCCTGTGAATTTTCCGGAAGAGAGTCGGAGAGTTTTCCATTAACACGTAATAGAAAAATTAGCCGGAAAACTAACACATACGAAGGAATACAATTTCAGTCTACAAAAAAATTGTATCTGTGCTCTTTTCTGTTTTACTCTTTACAAGTGAATCTGAGATACACGAAACGTTAACCTATCAATCAGTTCATCAATTTATTATCATCATGGAATGAAAGGGAAATCTAATAAAATTCACAAATGCTATTAAACAACTTCAGTTGTAGTTTAATAATTTTTCAAAATTCAAAAATTCATCATTTTTGTATCAAAATTCACATTTGGGTAAAACTCACTAGAATTGTTTACTAGAGTGTTCTTGCGAAATTTAGTGAATTTCATCTAGTTTAGTGAAGGGGTAGTGAAGTTGTAATGATTTTTGTTAAAAAATTGTCGCTATTACACGAGTTTAGTTGCAATGTGCGATTGCAAGGTTCAAAAATTCATTTTTGTATTAAAATTCAGATTTCGGTAAAACTGCTAAAATTTTTATTGCAGAGTCTATGAAAATTTTAGTAAGTTTCAAGTCTTTTAATGCTAAAGCTGTTCATTTAACAACCTAAATGATCGGAAGAAGCTGCAATTTTCAAGGATTTTAAAAGTATGTTCAAACTTAAATTATTGTAACATTTACCAATGTTTTTTGTAAATGTTGACATAATTAAACAAGCTTAGTTTCCTATAATTTCAAATTTCAAAAATTCATAAATTTTGTAATGTAAAAAAATTGACGCTATTAAACAACTTTATTTACAGTTTAACAATTTTTCAAAATTCAAAAATCCATAATTTTTGTATCAAAACTCACATTTGGATAAAACTCACTAGAATTGTTTACTAGAGTGTCCTTGGGAAACTTAGTGAATTTCATCTAGTTTAGTGAAGTAGTAGTGAAGTTGTAATAATTTTTGTTAAAAATTGTCGCTATTAAACGAGTTTAGTTGCAATTTGCGATTTCAAGGTTCAAAAATTCATTTTTGTATTAAAATTCAGATTTCGGTAAAACTGTTAAAATTTTCATTGCAGAGTCTATGGAAATTTTAGTGAGTTTCAAGTCTTTTAGTTAAAATAATTTAAAGCTAAAGCTGTTCATTTAACAACCTAAATGATTGGAAGAAGCTGCAATTTTCAAGGATTTTAAAAGTATGTTCAAACTAAAATTATTGTAACATTTACCAACGATTCTTGTAAATGTTGACAGAATTGAACAAGCTTAGTTTCCTATAATTTCAAATTTCAAAAATTCATAATTTTTGTAATGTAAAAAAATTGACGCTATTAAACAACTTTATTTACAGTTTAACAATTTTTCAAAATTCAAAAATCCATAATTTTTGTATTAAAACTCACATTTGGATAAAACTCACTAGAAATGTTTACTAGAGTGTCCTTGGGAAATTTAGTGAATTTCATCTAGTTTAGTGAAGAAGTAGTGAAGTTGTAATGATTTTTGTTAAAAAATTGTTGCTATTAAACGAGTTTAGTTGCAATATGCGATTTCAAGATTCAAAATTCATTTTTGTTTTAAAATTCAGATTTCGGTAAAACTGTTAAAATTTTCATTGCATAGTCTATGGAAATTTTAGTGAGTTTCAAGTCTTTTAGTGAAAGTGTTTTAAAGCTAAAGCTGTTCATTTAACAACCTAAATGATTGGATGAAGCTGCAATTTTCAAGTATTTTAAACGTATGTTCAAACTTAAATTCTTGTAACATTTACCAACGTTTTTTTGTAAATATTGACACAATTGAACAAGCTTAGTATAATTTCAAAAATTCATGATTTTTGTAATGTAAAGAAATTGACGCTATTAAACAACTTTAGTTACAGTTTAACAATTTTTCAAAATTCAAAAATCCATAATTTTTGTATCAAAACTCACATTTGAATAAAACTCACTAGAATTGTTTACTAGAGTGTCCTTGGGAAATTTAGTGAAATTCATCTAGTTTAGTGAAGATGTAGTGAGGTTGTAATGATTTTTATTAAAAAATTGTCGCTATTAAACGAGTTTAGTTGCAATGTGCGATTTCAAGATTCAGAAATTCATTTTAGTTTTAAAATTCAGATTCCGGTAAAACTGTTAAAATTTTTTGTTGCAGAGTCTATGGAAATTTTAGTGAGTTTCAAGTCTTTTAGTGAAAGTGTTTTAAAGCTAAAGCTGTTCATTTAACAACCTAAATGATTGGATGAAGCTGCAATTTTCAAGTATTTTAAACGTATGTTCAAACTTAAATTCTTGTAACATTTACCAACGTTTTTTTGTAAATATTGACACAATTGAACAAGCTTAGTATAATTTCAAAAATTCATGATTTTTGTAATGTAAAGAAATTGACGCTATTAAACAACTTTAGTTACAGTTTAACAATTTTTCAAAATTCAAAAATCCATAATTTTTGTATCAAAACTCACATTTGAATAAAACTCACTAGAATTGTTTACTAGAGTGTCCTTGGGAAATTTAGTGAAATTCATCTAGTTTAGTGAAGATGTAGTGAGGTTGTAATGATTTTTGTTAAAAAATTGTCGCTATTAAACGAGTTTAGTTGCAATGTGCGATTTCAAGATTCAGAAATTCATTTTAGTTTTAAAATTCAGATTCCGGTAAAACTGTTAAAATTTTTTGTTGCAGAGTCTATGGAAATTTTAGTGAGTTTCAAGTCTTTTAGTGAAAGTGTTTTAAAGCTAAAGCTGTTCATTTAATAACCTAAATGATTGGATAAAGCTGCAATTTTCAAGGATTTTAAAAGTATGTTCAAACTTAAATTATTGTAACATTTACAAACGATTCTTGTAAATGTTGACACAATTGAAC
This sequence comes from Cryptocephalus moraei, assembly GCA_946251905.1. Lineage (NCBI taxonomy): Eukaryota > Metazoa > Arthropoda > Insecta > Coleoptera > Chrysomelidae > Cryptocephalus > Cryptocephalus moraei. The sequence continues at coordinate 12,874,078 of OX276465.1, read as the reverse complement.
AAGCTTAATTTCCTATAATTTCAAGTTTCAAAAATTTACAATTTGTGTAATGTAAAAAAAAATTACGCTATTAAACAACTTTAGTTACAATTTAACAATTTTTCAAAATTCAAAAATCCATAATTTTTGTATCAAAACTCACATTTGAATAAAACTCACTAGAATTGTTTACTAGAGTGTCCTTGGGAAATTTAGTGAAATTCATCTAGTTTAGTGAAGATGTAGTGAGGTTGTAATGATTTTTGTTAAAAAATTGTCGCTATTAAACGAGTTTAGTTGCAATGTGCGATTTCAAGATTCAGAAATTCATTTTAGTTTTAAAATTCAGATTCCGGTAAAACTGTTAAAATTTTTTGTTGCAGAGTCTATGGAAATTTTAGTGAGTTTCAAGTCTTTTAGTGAAAGTGTTTTAAAGCTAAAGCTGTTCATTTAACAACCTAAATGATTGGATGAAGCTGCAATTTTCAAGTATTTTAAACGTATGTTCAAACTTAAATTCTTGTAACATTTACCAACGTTTTTTTGTAAATATTGACACAATTGAACAAGCTTAGTATAATTTCAAAAATTCATGATTTTTGTAATGTAAAGAAATTGACGCTATTAAACAACTTTAGTTACAGTTTAACAATTTTTCAAAATTCAAAAATCCATAATTTTTGTATCAAAACTCACATTTGAATAAAACTCACTAGAATTGTTTACTAGAGTGTCCTTGGGAAATTTAGTGAAATTCATCTAGTTTAGTGAAGATGTAGTGAGGTTGTAATGATTTTTGTTAAAAAATTGTCGCTATTAAACGAGTTTAGTTGCAATGTGCGATTTCAAGATTCAGAAATTCATTTTAGTTTTAAAATTCAGATTCCGGTAAAACTGTTAAAATTTTTTGTTGCAGAGTCTATGGAAATTTTAGTGAGTTTCAAGTCTTTTAGTGAAAGTGTTTTAAAGCTAAAGCTGTTCATTTAACAACCTAAATGATTGGATGAAGCTGCAATTTTCAAGTATTTTAAACGTATGTTCAAACTTAAATTCTTGTAACATTTACCAACGTTTTTTTGTAAATATTGACACAATTGAACAAGCTTAGTATAATTTCAAAAATTCATGATTTTAGTAATGTAAAGAAATTGACGCTATTAAACAACTTTAGTTACAGTTTAACAATTTTTCAAAATTCAAAAATCCATAATTTTTGTATCAAAACTCACATTTGAATAAAACTCACTAGAATTGTTTACTAGAGTGTCCTTGGGAAATTTAGTGAAATTCATCTAGTTTAGTGAAGATGTAGTGAGGTTGTAATGATTTTTGTTAAAAAATTGTCGCTATTAAACGAGTTTAGTTGCAATGTGCGATTTCAAGATTCAGAAATTCATTTTAGTTTTAAAATTCAGATTCCGGTAAAACTGTTAAAATTTTTTGTTGCAGAGTCTATGGAAATTTTAGTGAGTTTCAAGTCTTTTAGTGAAAGTGTTTTAAAGCTAAAGCTGTTCATTTAACAACCTAAATGATTGGATGAAGCTGCAATTTTCAAGTATTTTAAACGTATGTTCAAACTTAAATTCTTGTAACATTTACCAACGTTTTTTTGTAAATATTGACACAATTGAACAAGCTTAGTATAATTTCAAAAATTCATGATTTTTGTAATGTAAAGAAATTGACGCTATTAAACAACTTTAGTTACAGTTTAACAATTTTTCAAAATTCAAAAATCCATAATTTTTGTATCAAAACTCACATTTGAATAAAACTCACTAGAATTGTTTACTAGAGTGTCCTTGGGAAATTTAGTGAAATTCATCTAGTTTAGTGAAGATGTAGTGAGGTTGTAATGATTTTTGTTAAAAAATTGTCGCTATTAAACGAGTTTAGTTGCAATGTGCGATTTCAAGATTCAGAAATTCATTTTAGTTTTAAAATTCAGATTCCGGTAAAACTGTTAAAATTTTTTGTTGCAGAGTCTATGGAAATTTTAGTGAGTTTCAAGTCTTTTAGTGAAAGTGTTTTAAAGCTAAAGCTGTTCATTTAACAACCTAAATGATTGGATGAAGCTGCAATTTTCAAGTATTTTAAACGTATGTTCAAACTTAAATTCTTGTAACATTTACCAACGTTTTTTTGTAAATATTGACACAATTGAACAAGCTTAGTATAATTTCAAAAATTCATGATTTTTGTAATGTAAAGAAATTGACGCTATTAAACAACTTTAGTTACAGTTTAACAATTTTTCAAAATTCAAAAATCCATAATTTTTGTATCAAAACTCACATTTGAATAAAACTCACTAGAATTGTTTACTAGAGTGTCCTTGGGAAATTTAGTGAAATTCATCTAGTTTAGTGAAGATGTAGTGAGGTTGTAATGATTTTTGTTAAAAAATTGTCGCTATTAAACGAGTTTAGTTGCAATGTGCGATTTCAAGATTCAGAAATTCATTTTAGTTTTAAAATTCAGATTCCGGTAAAACTGTTAAAATTTTTTGTTGCAGAGTCTATGGAAATTTTAGTGAGTTTCAAGTCTTTTAGTGAAAGTGTTTTAAAGCTAAAGCTGTTCATTTAACAACCTAAATGATTGGATGAAGCTGCAATTTTCAAGTATTTTAAACGTATGTTCAAACTTAAATTCTTGTAACATTTACCAACGTTTTTTTGTAAATATTGACACAATTGAACAAGCTTAGTATAATTTCAAAAATTCATGATTTTTGTAATGTAAAGAAATTGACGCTATTAAACAACTTTAGTTACAGTTTAACAATTTTTCAAAATTCAAAAATCCATAATTTTTGTATCAAAACTCACATTTGAATAAAACTCACTAGAATTGTTTACTAGAGTGTCCTTGGGAAATTTAGTGAAATTCATCTAGTTTAGTGAAGATGTAGTGAGGTTGTAATGATTTTTGTTAAAAAATTGTCGCTATTAAACGAGTTTAGTTGCAATGTGCGATTTCAAGATTCAGAAATTCATTTTAGTTTTAAAATTCAGATTCCGGTAAAACTGTTAAAATTTTTTGTTGCAGAGTCTATGGAAATTTTAGTGAGTTTCAAGTCTTTTAGTGAAAGTGTTTTAAAGCTAAAGCTGTTCATTTAACAACCTAAATGATTGGATGAAGCTGCAATTTTCAAGTATTTTAAACGTATGTTCAAACTTAAATTCTTGTATTATTTACCAACGTTTTTTTGTAAATATTGACACAATTGAACAAGCTTAGTATAATTTCAAAAATTCATGATTTTTGTAATGTAAAGAAATTGACGCTATTAAACAACTTTAGTTACAGTTTAACAATTTTTCAAAATTCAAAAATCCATAATTTTTGTATCAAAACTCACATTTGAATAAAACTCACTAGAATTGTTTACTAGAGTGTCCTTGGGAAATTTAGTGAAATTCATCTAGTTTAGTGAAGATGTAGTGAGGTTGTAATGATTTTTATTAAAAAATTGTCGCTATTAAACGAGTTTAGTTGCAATGTGCGATTTCAAGATTCAGAAATTCATTTTAGTTTTAAAATTCAGATTCCGGTAAAACTGTTAAAATTTTTTGTTGCAGAGTCTATGGAAATTTTAGTGAGTTTCAAGTCTTTTAGTGAAAGTGTTTTAAAGCTAAAGCTGTTCATTTAACAACCTAAATGATTGGATGAAGCTGCAATTTTCAAGTATTTTAAACGTATGTTCAAACTTAAATTCTTGTAACATTTACCAACGTTTTTTTGTAAATATTGACACAATTGAACAAGCTTAGTATAATTTCAAAAATTCATGATTTTTGTAATGTAAAGAAATTGACGCTATTAAACAACTTTAGTTACAGTTTAACAATTTTTCAAAATTCAAAAATCCATAATTTTTGTATCAAAACTCACATTTGAATAAAACTCACTAGAATTGTTTACTAGAGTGTCCTTGGGAAATTTAGTGAAATTCATCTAGTTTAGTGAAGATGTAGTGAGGTTGTAATGATTTTTGTTAAAAAATTGTCGCTATTAAACGAGTTTAGTTGCAATGTGCGATTTCAAGATTCAGAAATTCATTTTAGTTTTAAAATTCAGATTCCGGTAAAACTGTTAAAATTTTTTGTTGCAGAGTCTATGGAAATTTTAGTGAGTTTCAAGTCTTTTAGTGAAAGTGTTTTAAAGCTAAAGCTGTTCATTTAATAACCTAAATGATTGGATAAAGCTGCAATTTTCAAGGATTTTAAAAGTATGTTCAAACTTAAATTATTGTAACATTTACAAACGATTCTTGTAAATGTTGACACAATTGAACAAGCTTAATTTCCTATAATTTCAAGTTTCAAAAATTTACAATTTGTGTAATGTAAAAAAAAATTACGCTATTAAACAACTTTAGTTACAATTTAACAATTTTTCAAAATTCAAAAATCCATAATTTTTGTATCAAAACTCACATTTGAATAAAACTCACTAGAATTGTTTACTAGAGTGTCCTTGGGAAATTTAGTGAAATTCATCTAGTTTAGTGAAGATGTAGTGAGGTTGTAATGATTTTTGTTAAAAAATTGTCGCTATTAAACGAGTTTAGTTGCAATGTGCGATTTCAAGATTCAGAAATTCATTTTAGTTTTAAAATTCAGATTCCGGTAAAACTGTTAAAATTTTTTGTTGCAGAGTCTATGGAAATTTTAGTGAGTTTCAAGTCTTTTAGTGAAAGTGTTTTAAAGCTAAAGCTGTTCATTTAACAACCTAAATGATTGGATGAAGCTGCAATTTTCAAGTATTTTAAACGTATGTTCAAACTTAAATTCTTGTAACATTTACCAACGTTTTTTTGTAAATATTGACACAATTGAACAAGCTTAGTATAATTTCAAAAATTCATGATTTTTGTAATGTAAAGAAATTGACGCTATTAAACAACTTTAGTTACAGTTTAACAATTTTTCAAAATTCAAAAATCCATAATTTTTGTATCAAAACTCACATTTGAATAAAACTCACTAGAATTGTTTACTAGAGTGTCCTTGGGAAATTTAGTGAAATTCATCTAGTTTAGTGAAGATGTAGTGAGGTTGTAATGATTTTTGTTAAAAAATTGTCGCTATTAAACGAGTTTAGTTGCAATGTGCGATTTCAAGATTCAGAAATTCATTTTAGTTTTAAAATTCAGATTCCGGTAAAACTGTTAAAATTTTTTGTTGCAGAGTCTATGGAAATTTTAGTGAGTTTCAAGTCTTTTAGTGAAAGTGTTTTAAAGCTAAAGCTGTTCATTTAACAACCTAAATGATTGGATGAAGCTGCAATTTTCAAGTATTTTAAACGTATGTTCAAACTTAAATTCTTGTAACATTTACCAACGTTTTTTTGTAAATATTGACACAATTGAACAAGCTTAGTATAATTTCAAAAATTCATGATTTTTGTAATGTAAAGAAATTGACGCTATTAAACAACTTTAGTTACAGTTTAACAATTTTTCAAAATTCAAAAATCCATAATTTTTGTATCAAAACTCACATTTGAATAAAACTCACTAGAATTGTTTACTAGAGTGTCCTTGGGAAATTTAGTGAAATTCATCTAGTTTAGTGAAGATGTAGTGAGGTTGTAATGATTTTTGTTAAAAAATTGTCGCTATTAAACGAGTTTAGTTGCAATGTGCGATTTCAAGATTCAGAAATTCATTTTAGTTTTAAAATTCAGATTCCGGTAAAACTGTTAAAATTTTTTGTTGCAGAGTCTATGGAAATTTTAGTGAGTTTCAAGTCTTTTAGTGAAAGTGTTTTAAAGCTAAAGCTGTTCATTTAACAACCTAAATGATTGGATGAAGCTGCAATTTTCAAGTATTTTAAACGTATGTTCAAACTTAAATTCTTGTAACATTTACCAACGTTTTTTTGTAAATATTGACACAATTGAACAAGCTTAGTATAATTTCAAAAATTCATGATTTTTGTAATGTAAAGAAATTGACGCTATTAAACAACTTTAGTTACAGTTTAACAATTTTTCAAAATTCAAAAATCCATAATTTTTGTATCAAAACTCACATTTGAATAAAACTCACTAGAATTGTTTACTAGAGTGTCCTTGGGAAATTTAGTGAAATTCATCTAGTTTAGTGAAGATGTAGTGAGGTTGTAATGATTTTTGTTAAAAAATTGTCGCTATTAAACGAGTTTAGTTGCAATGTGCGATTTCAAGATTCAGAAATTCATTTTAGTTTTAAAATTCAGATTCCGGTAAAACTGTTAAAATTTTTTGTTGCAGAGTCTATGGAAATTTTAGTGAGTTTCAAGTCTTTTAGTGAAAGTGTTTTAAAGCTAAAGCTGTTCATTTAACAACCTAAATGATTGGATGAAGCTGCAATTTTCAAGTATTTTAAACGTATGTTCAAACTTAAATTCTTGTAACATTTACCAACGTTTTTTTGTAAATATTGACACAATTGAACAAGCTTAGTATAATTTCAAAAATTCATGATTTTTGTAATGTAAAGAAATTGACGCTATTAAACAACTTTAGTTACAGTTTAACAATTTTTCAAAATTCAAAAATCCATAATTTTTGTATCAAAACTCACATTTGAATAAAACTCACTAGAATTGTTTACTAGAGTGTCCTTGGGAAATTTAGTGAAATTCATCTAGTTTAGTGAAGATGTAGTGAGGTTGTAATGATTTTTGTTAAAAAATTGTCGCTATTAAACGAGTTTAGTTGCAATGTGCGATTTCAAGATTCAGAAATTCATTTTAGTTTTAAAATTCAGATTCCGGTAAAACTGTTAAAATTTTTTGTTGCAGAGTCTATGGAAATTTTAGTGAGTTTCAAGTCTTTTAGTGAAAGTGTTTTAAAGCTAAAGCTGTTCATTTAACAACCTAAATGATTGGATGAAGCTGCAATTTTCAAGTATTTTAAACGTATGTTCAAACTTAAATTCTTGTATCATTTACCAACGTTTTTTTGTAAATATTGACACAATTGAACAAGCTTAGTATAATTTCAAAAATTCATGATTTTTGTAATGTAAAGAAATTGACGCTATTAAACAACTTTAGTTACAGTTTAACAATTTTTCAAAATTCAAAAATCCATAATTTTTGTATCAAAACTCACATTTGAATAAAACTCACTAGAATTGTTTACTAGAGTGTCCTTGGGAAATTTAGTGAAATTCATCTAGTTTAGTGAAGATGTAGTGAGGTTGTAATGATTTTTGTTAAAAAATTGTCGCTATTAAACGAGTTTAGTTGCAATGTGCGATTTCAAGATTCAGAAATTCATTTTAGTTTTAAAATTCAGATTCCGGTAAAACTGTTAAAATTTTTTGTTGCAGAGTCTATGGAAATTTTAGTGAGTTTCAAGTCTTTTAGTGAAAGTGTTTTAAAGCTAAAGCTGTTCATTTAATAACCTAAATGATTGGATAAAGCTGCAATTTTCAAGGATTTTAAAAGTATGTTCAAACTTAAATTATTGTAACATTTACAAACGATTCTTGTAAATGTTGACACAATTGAACAAGCTTAATTTCCTATAATTTCAAGTTTCAAAAATTTACAATTTGTGTAATGTAAAAAAAAATTACGCTATTAAACAACTTTAGTTACAATTTAACAATTTTTCAAAATTCAAAAATCCATAATTTTTGTATCAAAACTCACATTTGAATAAAACTCACTAGAATTGTTTACTAGAGTGTCCTTGGGAAATTTAGTGAAATTCATCTAGTTTAGTGAAGATGTAGTGAGGTTGTAATGATTTTTGTTAAAAAATTGTCGCTATTAAACGAGTTTAGTTGCAATGTGCGATTTCAAGATTCAGAAATTCATTTTAGTTTTAAAATTCAGATTCCGGTAAAACTGTTAAAATTTTTTGTTGCAGAGTCTATGGAAATTTTAGTGAGTTTCAAGTCTTTTAGTGAAAGTGTTTTAAAGCTAAAGCTGTTCATTTAACAACCTAAATGATTGGATGAAGCTGCAATTTTCAAGTATTTTAAACGTATGTTCAAACTTAAATTCTTGTATTATTTACCAACGTTTTTTTGTAAATATTGACACAATTGAACAAGCTTAGTATAATTTCAAAAATTCATGATTTTTGTAATGTAAAGAAATTGACGCTATTAAACAACTTTAGTTACAGTTTAACAATTTTTCAAAATTCAAAAATCCATAATTTTTGTATCAAAACTCACATTTGAATAAAACTCACTAGAATTGTTTACTAGAGTGTCCTTGCGAAATTTAGTGAAATTCATCTAGTTTAGTGAAGATGTAGTGAGGTTGTAATGATTTTTGTTAAAAAATTGTCGCTATTAAACGAGTTTAGTTGCAATGTGCGATTTCAAGATTCAGAAATTCATTTTAGTTTTAAAATTCAGATTCCGGTAAAACTGTTAAAATTTTTTGTTGCAGAGTCTATGGAAATTTTAGTGAGTTTCAAGTCTTTTAGTGAAAGTGTTTTAAAGCTAAAGCTGTTCATTTAATAACCTAAATGATTGGATAAAGCTGCAATTTTCAAGGATTTTAAAAGTATGTTCAAACTTAAATTATTGTAACATTTACAAACGATTCTTGTAAATGTTGACACAATTGAACAAGCTTAATTTCCTATAATTTCAAGTTTCAAAAATTTACAATTTGTGTAATGTAAAAAAAAATTACGCTATTAAACAACTTTAGTTACAATTTAACAATTTTTCAAAATTCAAAAATCCATAATTTTTGTATCAAAACTCACATTTGAATAAAACTCACTAGAATTGTTTACTAGAGTGTCCTTGCGAAATTTAGTGAAATTCATCTAGTTTAGTGAAGATGTAGTGAGGTTGTAATGATTTTTGTTAAAAAATTGTCGCTATTAAACGAGTTTAGTTGCAATGTGCGATTTCAAGATTCAGAAATTCATTTTAGTTTTAAAATTCAGATTCCGGTAAAACTGTTAAAATTTTTTGTTGCAGAGTCTATGGAAATTTTAGTGAGTTTCAAGTCTTTTAGTGAAAGTGTTTTAAAGCTAAAGCTGTTCATTTAATAACCTAAATGATTGGATAAAGCTGCAATTTTCAAGGATTTTAAAAGTATGTTCAAACTTAAATTATTGTAACATTTACAAACGATTCTTGTAAATGTTGACACAATTGAACAAGCTTAATTTCCTATAATTTCAAGTTTCAAAAATTTACAATTTGTGTAATGTAAAAAAAAATTACGCTATTAAACAACTTTAGTTACAATTTAACAATTTTTCAAAATTCAAAAATCCATAATTTTTGTATCAAAACTCACATTTGAATAAAACTCACTAGAATTGTTTACTAGAGTGTCCTTGGGAAATTTAGTGAAATTCATCTAGTTTAGTGAAGATGTAGTGAGGTTGTAATGATTTTTGTTAAAAAATTGTCGCTATTAAACGAGTTTAGTTGCAATGTGCGATTTCAAGATTCAGAAATTCATTTTAGTTTTAAAATTCAGATTCCGGTAAAACTGTTAAAATTTTTTGTTGCAGAGTCTATGGAAATTTTAGTGAGTTTCAAGTCTTTTAGTGAAAGTGTTTTAAAGCTAAAGCTGTTCATTTAATAACCTAAATGATTGGATAAAGCTGCAATTTTCAAGGATTTTAAAAGTATGTTCAAACTTAAATTATTGTAACATTTACAAACGATTCTTGTAAATGTTGACACAATTGAACAAGCTTAATTTCCTATAATTTCAAGTTTCAAAAATTTACAATTTGTGTAATGTAAAAAAAAATTACGCTATTAAACAACTTTAGTTACAATTTAACAATTTTTCAAAATTCAAAAATCCATAATTTTTGTATCAAAACTGACATTTGAATAAAACTCACTAGAATTGTTTACTAGAGTGTCCTTGGGAAATTTAGTGAAATTCATCTGGTTTAGTGAAGATGTAGTGAAGTTGTAATGATTTTTGTTAAAAAATTGTCGCTATTAAACGAGTTTAGTTGCAATGTGCGATTTCAAGATTCAAAAATTCATTTTTGTTTTAAAATTCAGATTCCGGTAAAACTGTTCAAATTTTCATTACAGAGACTATGGAAATTTTGGTGAGTTTCAAGTCATTTAATGCTAAAGCTGTTCATTTAACAACCTAAATGATTGGAAGAAGCTGCAATTTTCAAGGATTTTAAAAGTATGTTCAAACTTAAATTATTGTAACATTCACCAACGATTCTTGTAAATGTTGACAGAATTGAACAAGCTTAATTTCCTATAATTTCAAGTTTCAAAAATTCACAATTTTTGTAACGTAAAAAAATTGACGCTATTAAACAACTTTAGTTACTGTTTAACAATTTTTCAAAATTCAAAAATCCATAATTTTTGTATTAAAACTCACATTTGGATAAAACACACTAGAATTGTTTACTAGAGTGTCCTTGGGAAATCTAGTGAATTTCACCTGGTTTAGTGAAGAAGTAGTGAAGTTGTAATGATTTTTGTTAGAAAATTGACGCTATTAAACGTTTAATTGCAATTTGCGATTTCAAAATTCAAAAATTCATTTTGGTATTAAAATTCAGATTTCGGGAAAACTCTGAAATTTTTCATTGCAGAGTTTATGGAAATTTCAGTGAGTTTCAAGTCTTTTAGTGAAAGTGATTTAAAGCTGTGTATTTAACAACCTAAATGATTGGATGAAACAACAATTTTCAAAGATTTTAAAAATTCATAAAAAAATGTTCAACAAATTTAAATTATTGTAACATTCACTAACGATTTTTGTAACACAATTGAACAATTTCAGTTTGCTATAATTTCAAGTTTCAACAATTCACAATTTTTGTAATAAAACTACGAATTTGGCAAAACTCACTAGAATCGTTTACTAGAGTGTCCTTGGGAAATTTAGTGAATTTCATCTAATTTAGTGAAGAAGTAGTGAAGTTGTAATGATTTTTGTTAAAAAATTGTCGCTATTAAACGAGTTTAGTTGCAATGTGCGATTTCAAGAATCAAAAATTCATTTTAAAATTTAAAAAAGATTTTAAAAATTCATAAAAAAATGTTCAACAAATTTAAATTACTGTAACATTCACTAATGATTTTTGTAAATGTTGACACAATTGAACAAGTTTAGTTTTCAACTAGATTAAATTTAATTTGATTTGAAATTAAAAAACTTACTTTTACAACTATAGCTTCGAGTTTCAAGAAATCATAATTTTTGTAATAAAACTTGGAATTGTGGCAAAACTCACTAGAGTTGTTTAATGGAGTCTTCTTAAGTAATTTGGCTGTTTGTTTTAATTTACTGTAGATGGTTTGAAATTGAATGGTAAAAGAAGGTTGTGGAATTTGAATTAATGGAGAATATTTCACGTAAGTCAAGATCTGTATAAACATTTTTCCTCAAAGCCAAAAATATATTTTATAATGACTCAAATAAAATCAGTGTTCCTAGGTAATTGCTGTCATCAATTTCTTGACACACTTCATTATACGGACCTATTCTATTGAAATGCAGTGTCCGAAATCAACAAGAGGGAAAGAGAAACTAATAGTAGTTCGTGAGTATGACAGAGAAGGAAGTTTTGCAACGTTGCCGTCCGTAACCCATTCCAAATATTCCCGTCGGAGGCTATACAGCGAATGATCCGGTAGAGTGTAGCGATGACTGTGATGTTTCGCGAGCTAGCAACGTCGCAAAAGTTCTTTCTTTGTTTAGCCAACGAGAAATATATGGCCCTTCTTTCGCTCTTATGTTTATACCATACTACGACTCTGTAGAAATGGTCTGTATATCAAATTTTCATTTATCTACACTACTAATGTATATTTTGTTAGTAACATCCAGTGCAATATAACTTCCAATATTCCATTCAAACTCGTTTATTTGTAGCCCAATTATGAGCTTTGGCATGTAGTCATATAATTATGTTCTCCTTCTCGGTTCATCGTTTTCCCCTTAGATAAGAAACTGTCTCAAATGTTCTTTTTCTTTATTGTTATATGAGGCGAAAATGAGTGGCGTTTCAGCGAAATATTGGGAACACGTTTCTATGGAGGAACAAAGCGCTCTTATTAATATCACTTTTCCATTTGTAGAGGTGAATTTCCACCGACAATTCAGTAAATTTATCGAGTACCTACAATATATGTAGATATCACATGAGATAAATTTCAATTTTAATTACTAAATGTTTATGAAATGAAATACAATATGAATCGTCATTACAAACTTTATGAAATTAATACGGAGATTGAAATATTTAAAATAATTTAATAACGTTATACAGGCTGCGCAAATTGCTGTGATTAATAATCAGGCCGTACTTTATAAATTCCGAATTTCAATTAGTGCTTCTATTTGCCATTTTACTTATTGTTGGAATTCCCTTGTCAGTTTTTAGTTAATACTAAACTCATAATGATTCGTAAAATATTTGTACGTTAATCAGAGATTGCATTCACCAACTTGTACCTTTGATTCGATTGTAGCATCGGTATGTGTTATATTGAATCGAGTACATCGATGTCGATTTAATTACAAAAGATAGTAAAATCAAGCCTCGTTCGATCGTGCTTTAATTTTATTCGCCTCGAACAAAGGAATGGATTCCTAAGGGTAGTTTCAGGTATGCTTTGAACCTGGTGTAATTTTTTACGGGCGACATTTGTAATGTTTTAAAGTTGCCTGAACCCTGTAGACCGATGCATCTAATGGAATTTTCCACAAAGTCCTTTCAAATAAATTTTATTTCAAGTATTCAGAAATCTAAGGACATAATTAAGCCCTAAGCGTGACAATATCAACTCGAGAAAAAAGAATCGCTTTGATGAATAATGCACGTGAGATTTGTCCAGTATATAGGTCGACATGAATAATACAGAAAATGTATTGTTTCCCACATTTCACCATGAAACAATACAACATTTTTGCGGGACCCGACGACAAGATTAAAATATTGCGAATAATAGTATCGTTTGGCAACACATTCTTTTTACCGCTGCGACGCGTTAGTTGAACGGCGAGCAATTTAAAAGGACCGCTTTTAATCCGAACGACACGTATTGTTATGTAATAGTATTTATTTTAAAACTTTTCCCGGACCGCCGATAAATTATGCGCCCCCATATTTTTCCACAAATTATAATGGAAAGTGAGAAGTGGCGATATATGTATTTAACGCAGCCATTTATTTCTGCGATACTACGCTTTAGTGTTCCCGTTGAGTCATTTTCAATTTACAGGAGTCGCCTTTTCCCCGCCGGCCCGTAATTTACGGGCAGATTACGACGTCAAGTTCCCACAATTGCATGTAGAAATGTAATAATTGCGGAACGAATGTAAACCTTCTATGGATTATTTAAACGTCGGCGCCCTTGGGAAGGGGTGTAATTTTCCGAATCGATAACATTTTTTAAATGGGAGGAGTTAAGTGGGCAGGCTGCTTTTGTAATTAACCCACTTACGAACTTCTCAACTCCGATCGTTACTTTCCGTTGTAATTGTGGACGACGATGATTCAAGGTTTGTTTATTGCTATGATTTCAAAACTATTTAACAAGTGTTGTGGGGGTGCATTTTAGCTCTTATTTGGTGCACCAATTCTTTGCACTAGATAGTGGTGGACACGCGACGAGACGAGACAAGAAACGACATGGTCTCGTCTCGTCTCGAAAAATTCCAAAAATTGTGTCTCGTCTCGTCTCGTCTCGTGTCTCGAAAAGTCTCGAAATAAACAGAAGTATGTAGATGATACTTTTATAAATGTATGCTTTTTTGATAACATTTACTGATTTTCTTGAAGTACCTACCTATACAGGTGTGGTAAAGTTGAATGTACAGTAGTATTTTATTGATGATATGCGTTGATAAAGAATATTTCATTTTTAGAAAATATTGAATTAATGAAATTAGATTATAGAGAGCAGGTACAAAATCGAAAATAAATATCATTAATAAATAGACCTCTTAGGATACGACATATAAAACAAAGTTGTTAAATAAACTGTATATCTTTATAAGGACAAATAAGAAATTAATATCATCTGTATATTATATATTATATGCGAAATTGGTATTATTTGATAGATTTATCACATTTTAAGAGTAAATTTACCTACCATAATCTTTTTACCTCTTAATATAATTCGAGACTTCGAGACTTTTCGAGACGAGACGAAATTATGTCTCGTCTCGTCTCGTCTCGTCTCGAAATTCGAAACGAGACGAGACGAGAACGCTCGTGTCCACCATTAGCACTAGATGAAATAGTAGTTTCTTGTACATAATTCTTAATGCAGCCAGACTCATTCGGGCGGTCCAATTATCTATGTATTTATTGCCAAACCTAGCTTTTAGCTTAAAATCTAGCTTTTAAATTCGTGGTCATACTACAGATTTTGGTGCCTATTAAAACTTCCTAATATAAGGTACCTGCATCGCAATCTCGATTAATTACTATCACCTTACTATCATCATCTTAGAAAACTATCGCTTTGTGTAACATCTAACTGGGTTATGTACTGTTGAGATGAATATATAGTATTATCCAACATACGTTCGTTGAGATTTGGTTAAGAAAGTTTAAGTTTTGTCTCCTTTGTACTCGGAATAGCCTATGAGTCGTTAGGCAATCTCGCAAATAATTTATTCCATGATGTTTGTGTTTGAAACGTATTCCCTTTGAGCAAAACTTGTAATTATGTGTGACGGTAATTATGCTCGCGACCTTCATACTTTATATACGGCTTATGTGAGAAAAACTAATTATTTCCAGGGGAACCGCGCTTTCGTAAATAAAATTAAATTTGGCCTTAACGAAAGGAACACAAATTCCATGGATTTTTTTTTCAAGTCACCATATATTTAATTCCCGATCAAATTCCCTCTGGAATAACAACTTGGATATTAAAATTGTTTTTGCCTCGTACAATCCCATTTTAATTAAACTGAACGTATATTTTTAAGATCCCTCTTCCAATTATGTATAAAAATCCCCTGGAATTTCTCCATATTTACGTTTCATATCCATCCGGTTTCCCCTAAAATCATTATTTTATTGACGTCAAATACCGAGGAAAAATGAAACTTTTTACCATTTGGAAGAGTCTAAAGGAAGCTGCGCTTTGTTTTCCAGCTCTAGTTCAATATGATGTGAATATTCATTAAAGCAGAATGCAATACTAACACCATAACAAAGTAAGAAAGAAAAATCTTCTCAGCTAAATGGTACATCGCACCTTCAAGAGTCTACATTGGGTTCTGTTTCTGTGATTTGAAATAGCCCAAAGGTGAAGGGACTCCTTTGGTTTAATATGATGTGACTGAAGATTAAAGAACAACGCAAGACCAGAACCAAAGCAGAATAAGCAAGAAAACTCTGCTCATTCCAAATGGTACATCACACCATGAAGAGTCTACATTGGGTTCTGTTGTTATGGATTGAAGTAGCTCACTTGGAAGAGTTTAAAGGAAGCTGCCCTTTGTTTTCCACCTCTGATTCAATATGGTATGAATGCTGATTAAAGAAGGATGCAATACTAAAATCATAGCAAAATAAGCAAGAAAAATCTTCTCAGCTAAATGCTACATCGCACCTTGAAGAGTCTACATTGGGTTATGTTTCTGTGATTTGAAATAGCCCAAAGGTGAAGGGACTCCTTTGGTTTAATATGATGTGACTGAAGATTAAAGAACAACGCAAGATCAGAACCAAAGCAGAATATGCAAGAAAAATCTGCTCATTCCAAATGGTACATGGCGCCATGAACAGTCCACATTGGGTTCTGTTTTTACGGATTAAACTAGCTCACTTGGATAAGTTTAAAAGAAACTGCGCTTTGTTTTCCACCTCTGGATTAATATGATGTGAATGTTGATTAAAGGAGAATGCAATACTAACACCACAACAAAATAAACAAGAAAAATCTTCTCAGCTAAATGGTACATCGCACCTTAAAGAGTCTACATTGGGTCCTGTTTATGTGAACTGAAATATCCCAAAGGGGGACTTCTTTAGTATAATATGATGGGACTGAAGATTAAAGAATAACGCAAGACGGGAACCAAAACAGAATAAGCAAGAAAAGTCTCCTCATTCCAACTGGTACATCACACCATGAACAGTCTACATTGGGTTCTGTTTTTATGGATTGAAGTAGCTCACTTGGAAGAGTTTAAAGGAAGCTGCGCTTCTTTTCCACCTCTGGTTCAATATGATGTGAATGTTGATTAAAGTAGAATACAATACTAACAACATAACAAAATAAGCAAGATAAATCTTCCAAGCTAAATGTTACATCGCACCTTGAAGAGTCTACATTGGCTTCTTTTTCTGTGCACTGAAATAGCCCAAATGTGAAGGGACTCCTTTGGTATAATATGATGTGACCGAAGATTAAAGAACAAAGCAAGACCAGAACCAAACCAGAATAAGCAAGAAAAATCTCTCATTCCAAATGGTACATCGCACCATGAAGAGTCTATTTTGAGTTCTGTTTTTATAGATTGAAGTAGCCAATTTGGAACAGTTTAAAGGAAGTGCGCTTTGTTTTCCACCTCTGGTTAAATATGATGTGAATGTTGATTAAAGGAGAATACAATACTAACACCATAACAAAATAACCAAGATAAATTTTCTCAGCTAAATGCTACATCCCCACCTTGAAGAGTCTACATTGGGTTCTGTTTTTGTGAACTGAAATAGCCCAAAGGAGAAGGGACTCCTTTGGTTTAATATGATGTGACTGAAGATTAAAGAAGAACGCAAGACCAGAACCAAAGCAGAGTAAGCAAGAAAAACCTGTTCATTCCAAATGGTACATAACACCATGAAGAGTCTACATTGGGTTCTTTTTTTATGGATTCAAGTATCCTATTTTGAAAAGTTTAAAGGAAGCTGCGCTTTTCCACTTCTGGTTCAATATGATGTGAATGTTAATTAATGGAGAATGCAATACTAACACCATAACAAAATAAGCAAGAAAAATCTTCTCAGCTGAATGCTACATCGCACCTTGAATAGTCTACATTGGGTTCTGTTTCTGTGTACTAAAATAGCCCAAAGGTTAAGGGACTTCTTTAGTTTAATATGATGTGACTGAAGATTAAAGAACAACGCAAGACCAGAACCAAAGCAAAATAAGCAAGAAACGTCTCCTCATTCCAAATGGTTCATCACACCATAAACAGTCTACGTTGGGTTATGTTTTTATGGATTGAAGTAGCTCACTTGGAAGAGTTTAAAGGAAGCTGCGCTTTGTTTTCCACCTCTGGTTCAATATGATGTGAATGTTGATTAAAGGAGAATGCAATACTAACATCATAACAATATAAGCAAGGAAAACCCTCTCGGCTACATGCTACATCGCACTTGAAGAGTCTATATTGGGTTCTGTTTCTGTGGACTGAAATAGCCCAATCGTTAAGGGGCACCTTTGGTTTAATATGATGTGACTGAAGATTAAGCATTAACGCAAGATCAGAACCAAAACAGAATAGGCACGAAAAGTCTCCTCATTCCAATTGGTACATCACACCATGAATAGTCTACATTGGGTTCTGCTTTTATGGACTGAAGTAGCTCACTTGGAAGAGTTTAAAGGAAGCTGCGCTTTGTTTTCCATCTCTAGTTCCATATGATATGACTACTGATTAAAGAAGAATGCAATAGTAAAACCATAGCAAAATAAGCAATAAGGAATCTTAGCCAAATGGTACATTGCACCTTGAAGAATCTACATTGGGTTCTGTTTCTGTGTACTAAAATAGCCCAAAGGTTAAGGGACTTCTTTAGTTTAATATGATGTGACTAAAGATTAAAGAACAACGCAAGACCAGAACCAAAGCAAAATAAGCAAGAAACGTCTCCTCATTCCAAATGGTTCATCACACCATAAACAGTCTACGTTGGGTTATGTTTTTATGGATTGAAGTAGCTCACTTGGAAGAGTTTAAAGGAAGCTGCGCTTTGTTTTCCACCTCTGGTTCAATATGATGTGAATGTTGATTAAAGGAGAATGCAATACTAACATCATAACAATATAAGCAAGGAAAACCCTCTCGGCTACATGCTACATCGCACTTGAAGAGTCTATATTGGGTTCTGTTTCTGTGGACTGAAATAGCCCAATCGTTAAGGGGCACCTTTGGTTTAATATGATGTGACTGAAGATTAAGCATTAACGCAAGATCAGAACCAAAACAGAATAGGCACGAAAAGTCTCCTCATTCCAATTGGTACATCACACCATGAATAGTCTACATTGGGTTCTGCTTTTATGGACTGAAGTAGCTCACTTGGAAGAGTTTAAAGGAAGCTGCGCTTTGTTTTCCATCTCTAGTTCCATATGATATGACTACTGATTAAAGAAGAATGCAATAGTAAAACCATAGCAAAATAAGCAATAAGGAATCTTAGCCAAATGGTACATTGCACCTTGAAGAATCTACATTGGGTTCTGTTTCTGTGTACTAAAATAGCCCAAAGGTTAAGGGACTTCTTTAGTTTAATATGATGTGACTAAAGATTAAAGAACAACGCAAGACCAGAACCAAAGCAAAATAAGCAAGAAACGTCTCCTCATTCCAAATGGTTCATCACACCATAAACAGTCTACGTTGGGTTATGTTTTTATGGATTGAAGTAGCTCACTTGGAAGAGTTTAAAGGAAGCTGCGCTTTGTTTTCCACCTCTGGTTCAATATGATGTGAATGTTGATTAAAGGAGAATGCAATACTAACATCATAACAATATAAGCAAGGAAAACCCTCTCGGCTACATGCTACATCGCACTTGAAGAGTCTATATTGGGTTCTGTTTCTGTGTACTGAAATAGCCCAATCGTTAAGGGGCACCTTTGGTTTAATATGATGTGACTGAAGATTAAGCATTAACGCAAGATCAGAACCAAAACAGAATAAGCACGAAAAGTCTCCTCATTCCAATTGGTACATCACACCATGAATAGTCTACATTGGGTTCTGCTTTTATGGACTGAAGTAGCTCACTTGGAAGAGTTTAAAGGAAGCTGCGCTTTGTTTTCCATCTCTAGTTCCATATGATATGACTACTGATTAAAGAAGAATGCAATAGTAAAACCATAGCAAAATAAGCAATAAGGAATCTTAGCCAAATGGTACATTGCACCTTGAAGAATCTACATTGGGTTCTGTTTCTGTGAACTGAAATAGCCCAATGGTGAAGGGACTACTTTGGTTTAATATGATGTGACTGAATATTAAAGAATAACGCAAGACCAGAAGCAAACCAGAATAGGTAAGAAAAATCTCTCATTCCAAATGGTACATCGCACTTTGAAGAGCCTACATTGGGTTCTGTTTTTATGGATTAAAGTAGCCCATTTGGAACAGTTTAAAGGAAGTACGCTTTGTTTTCCACCTCTAATTCAATATGATATCAATGCTGATTAAAGCAAAATGCAATACTAAAACCATAGCAAAATTAGCAAGAAAAATCTTCGCAGCTAAATGGTACATAACAGCTTAAAGAGTTTACATTGGGTTCTGTTTCTGTGTACTGAAATAGCCCAAAGGTGAACGGACTCCTTTGGTTTAATATGATGTGACTGAAGATTAAGCAACAACGCAAGACCAGAACCAAAGCAGAATAAGCAAGAAAAATCTGCTCATTCCAAATGGTACATCACACCATGAAGAGTCTACATTGGGTTTTGTTTTTATGGATTCAAGTAGCCCATTTGGAATAGTTTAAAGGAAGCTGCGCTTTGTTTTCCACCTCTGAGGAGAAAAGTCTCCTCATTCAAAATGGTACATGACACCATGAACAGTCTGCGTTGGGTTCTGTTTTAATGGATTGAAGTAGCTCACTTGGAAGAGTTTAAAGGAAGCTCAGGTTTGTTTTCCACCTCTGATTCAATACGATATGAATGCTTATTAAAGAAGAATGCAATACTAAAACCATAGTAAAATAAACAAGAAAAATCTTCTCAGCTAAATGCTACATCGGAGTCTACATTGGGTTCTGTTTCTGTGAACTGAAATAGTCCAAGGGTAAAGGGAATTTTAGCAGCCCAATCAAAGGTTCAGAGTGTCGATTGGTCTGGGGAGCGAAATGAAACATCAACGCATTCAAAGATATAATTTCTTCAATCACCACAACCGAGACACCTTCCTACAATTTAGCCAATCCAATGACGCCGCAAGCCAATCTCCCGCCAGCGTTCCCCGTGGTCTTGCTCAGCTCGTGTCCGCCTCGGCCGAGATCGTCCGGATCCGCGTGCACCACGACGGTCCTGCCCAAGACGTTGTGGTCCCCTCGAAGGGAGATCACCTTGTCCTTGATGTCGATCTTGGCGACGCCATCGGCGCCCGCCTCCACGTTCCCCAAGTCGCCGACGTGGCGGACCTCGTGGCCAGGTCCGCCGTGGTCTTTGTTGTGGGGATTGAAGTGCGGCCCCGCCGATATGCAACCGTTGGTGTTATCGCCGAACTCGTGGATGTGGAAACCGTGGAGGCCTTTGGTGAGGCCGGAGATCTCGCCGGAGACGACCACTGGACTGTTGGCGTCCTGGAAATGAACGGGAATGAAATATCATGTAGGTGACGTGAAATAATTGTTACTGAGTGATGGAGCAAATATATAAGATATGCAGGTGACACCGTTCTGATGATGGTCCGACTATTTGCTTAATTTCAAGTAAATTAGTTGACTTCACTAATTAGTGAATGTTGAGATTTAGAAAATAACTGTATTTATGACGTTAGATTGGTTTTTCATCTACTCAGCCTTTTCCATATTTCATGAAACAACGGGTTCATAACCTTTAATATTTTTATTAAACTGATAATGGAGAAATATACATGACTTCCATGCTCTCGAAAGAAAAAGAGTGGTCTGGGTAGAAATTTTTGATAGTTCTTCCGTTTAGTAACAATTAATAAATCAACGTGTTTTGGTACGACACAACATAAGTTTTGTAAATTAATAAATTAAAAATTAGTTAAGAAACGTCTATAATGCTAATTAATCTTATGTAGTACGACAATAATTTTACATAACATTGAGCTTACAGAGATTCTAATTTTCAAATTTGAGGAACTAAAAAAAAACGGTTTTTGAAAAATGTCTGTATGTCTGTAAAATGTCTCTCGACTTTGAATTTTGGATTTGTGTTACGCCAAGACCTCCCAATAAGATTTCATTAAAATCGGCCTGCACAAAGAGGTAATTTACTCTTGCCATTTTTCTGATTTTCTAAATTTACTGAAAATACAATCCTTTATTTCTCTAAACTTTGATTCTACTTTAATCATAACGTAAATTTTACTATCCAATGTATATTAACAAGTTTGATAATATCTTTCACAAAATAGTTCCTAGACGCCACTTTGCATTTTTGTTGTTTTTAGGTTTAAATGTTTTTAGAAATTTTGTCAAAATGGTCTTATCTTTCTATAACAAAATTTAATGAAATTTTTGACAAAATCGTCTGTGACATCATTTTTCGGTTTTTCGAAGTTTTCTGTAAATACACCTGAACAATTTTTTTGGATATTGTTTTTACTATCAAATATTTATAAGTAGATGTGAGAAAGTAACTCAGTGTATCGTCATTTTGCAATTTTACCTAATTTTCTCAGAAAACTGCCTAGCTTGAGTGAAAGTTTATGAAACTTCTCATATTTCGACAAAAACAAAATTCCTAAAAGTGCAATGAATGGAGACTACCAAACAAACGAAAATATAAAGTAAAATTAATTGATTTTCCTGCGGTGAATGAACCCATACAATGTTTGTCGTCACTCGAAGCAAGTTATGATTGAATTTCAATGGAATAGTAATCTATTAAAACCATTAATTAGGTTAAACGGGGCAGGTATTTTTAGAAGTATTACGTGTTTAACTTAATTGTCATTATACAACCTTTTTCCGTACATATAGGTATATACATACACACACAACATTTCAAGGTAAACCATGTGAATTCACTAATTTTACCGCACTTACAACGTTTATAAATAATCTACGAGAGAACATCTTCCAATACTGTACATATCATTGGAAAAATATACTTTTTAGGAAACGCAACTGTTGGTGCAACACTCGCGTTTGAAGTGCCAGTCGCAATTATCTTATATTTTCTTTCGAGATTTGAATGAGATAATAAAGCATGATAAGCTAAACAAGATACTGTGTAATTTTGTTTAATAAGTACTTAACAATATTATTTAGCCTCTCGAATATCGAGATAATTTTATGATTTTACTTAGGTACCCTTTCCACAGTCAATTTAAGAGGAGGATAAAGTTTTGTTACCATCTGAGTAATTGTTCCGATTTAATGTTTATTCCAATGTTGAATACGAGCTACAAAGGTTTATTTTTTTAAATATTTTATTTACTGTTATTATTTTGATGCAGAAATTTTCTCCCTAGGTCCACTGTACATGTCAATTTTTGGACATTCTCTCTAAATTTGTTCCAATGTTTTTTTATTAAGCTTTGAATAATTACTCTACTATCAAATGTATAAAATAAAGTTTCATCATCATCATCAACCAGCCCTTATCGTCCACTGCTGGACATAGGCCTCCCTCATGGCTTGCCATCCGCGTCTATCTTGACCTGCGTGGATCCAGTTGTTTGCAACTCTTTTTAGGTCATCAGTCCAACGTGTAGGTGGTCTTCCTCTATTTCGCTTATCTGTGCGTGGCCTCCATTCCAGCAACCTCTTTGTACACCTATCACTCATTCTGGCCACGTGTCCTGCCCAATTCCATTTTAATGTGGTTATTCCTTCGACGATATCTTTCACACCGGTTTTTCGCCGCAGGTCCTGGTTTGTGACGTGGTCCCTCAAACTCAATCCAAGCATTGACCTTTCCATTTTGCGTTGTGCTACTTTGAGTTTTCTCGCTGATGTCACCGTTATGGTGAGTGTTTCCGCGCCATATATGAGCACTGGCAGAACGCACTGGTCGAACACTTTTCTTTTTTGACAGATGGGGAGTTCGCTCTTAAAGACGTGTCTTAACTTTCCATAGGCCGCCCATCCGAGGTTGATCCTTCTGTTCAACTCGCATGTCTGATTGTCTCTAGATATTCCAATTTCGTGGCCCAGGTATGTATATTTTTCAACCAATTCAATTTCGGTGTTGTCGATGTTTATACCTTCGCTCATGACAAGGTTTGTCATGATCTTCGTTTTAGAAAAGTTAATTTTTAGACCAACCCCGGAGCATACATCTTCTAATTCGTGGAGCATTTGTTTTGCCTCTCCCAAGTCATCCGTTGTTAAGACAATGTCGTCCGCGAAGCGGAGGTGGCTAAATTTCTGACCATCTATGTTTATTCCCCTTTTATCCCAGTTAAGCTTTTTGAAGGCATGTTCTAAAACAGTGATAAATATTTTAGGAGACATAGTGTCCCCTTGCCTCACACCTCTTCCGATTTCAATGCGGTTGCTGGCTTTATGCAGTCTAACTGACATAGTAGCGTTTTTGTATATATTATAGATGAGTTTTGAGTATCTATAGCCAACACGACATTCTTTCAAGGCGTCTAGTATAGCTTTCAACTCGATCGTGTCAAAAGCCTTGTGGATTTTTAAAATAAAGTTTAACAGTATTGTAATGAGAAAAGTAAACAGCGCGAGATGTGTTTACTCATATCAGACCTGAGCGGCTACTTCAAAAGGAATTGCGGCGAAGCTTAATTGAATTTTATAAAAAAAGACAGCTCCATGAATACTCCGGGATTATTATTTAAAGAAAGTGATTTATGACACTCTGGAGCTTTCTACATAATAAAAGATATTTCGAGTAATTACACGAATATGCGAGAAGGTTCCCGACTACAATTGAGATGTATATATAAGCGGGATTGTGGTCGAATTAGGATTATTATTAGACGGAAGCCGCGAGAGTAAATAGCGAAATAGCGAGAGCGTTTGAAGTGAAATAAATTAACGATTAAGAAGTGTGATATACATTAGTTAAGTTAGTTTAGTAATAGTGTAAATAAATTAAGTAGTGTCTAGTATTAGTATTAGTGTAAATAAATTAGTAAAATAAATGTTACATTGGTGTCAGAAGTGGGATAAGTAGTGAAATAAATTAGAAACGAAGTAATTACGCGATTGGAAAGTTACGGAACGACACGAGGAAGTCGGGGAATTCGACGGTAGTCGTAAACAGTCGCCGGTAGTCTGGTCGACGGGTGTCGGCCAGGCCGGCGGTAAGATAAATAAACACTGTGCAATATAAATTAATTAGTTAAGTAGTAGTAAGTGAAATAAGATAAATTAGATTAAGTATTAGCAGTGAAGTGTAGTGTAAGTGTACAAATAAATTAGCCTGTAAGTGGTTTAAATAAATTAAGTAAGAAAACTCGTGTCGTGTAGTAATTCTCGCGTAAGGTAAAAACGTTACAGTATTTTTGACTGTCTTCTTTAAAGGGCAGTTTAGACTTTTCATTTATCTGTTTTTGGAAATTTTATAAGATTCTCTCTAAGTGTTTCTTTTAAACTTGAAATATTTCTTTTGAAATTGAGTATAATGTAGTTTTATATTTTCGGGTAAATCGGCCCAAAAGTGGGCCCTTTTCTCTTGTATTATTTCGGTGTTTGAACTTTACTTGAAATCCATCACAAGAATTTTGTTAAAACTGAATATTTATCCAAATATGTTTAATATCATCTCCGGGTAAATTGTCGTTGAAGCCACTTTACATTATTTTTTGAATTCGAATGTTAAGTAGATATGCTAGAGCGGTGCTGTGACTCCAATTGAACGTAACCTCAAATCCATGTATTTTAAATGGGACTTTCTTGCAAATCTAGAGATTTAAGCTACTCCACATTCTTATGTACATAACTTGATTCGAGGGTCACGCAGCTATGTTAAATTATACAGTATGTCTAATTAAGTTGAAAAAAAAAACAAAATTTTTGACAAACCTCGTATATTCCTGAAGTAATTTAATATCTGACGGTTGCATTTTTGGGTTTAGATCAAGGAAAATTATTTTGGAGAGTTCCTTAAAATTAATAATAACGAAGTTTACCAATTTAATTAGGTACACTGTATAAACATTGGCTACACCTCATTTAGTCTAGTCAACATATACCATTTTTGAAAAATTTTTGGATAGTCTCCGAAAATTATGATCATGGTGTCATTCGATTCGTAATGTCATGTAGAATGTTTAAGGAAAGGTCCCAAAAGGCGCTCAAAAAAATTGCAAAAGTTATAAACAATTAAGTAAAAAATGTCCGGCTTTTGTTTTTTTTTTAATATCTCGAAAAATATTATAAATTTTCGAAATATTAATAGAGATCTGAAATTATCAGTAAATTTGCTGAAAAAAAGTTTCAACTCGCGAAATTGTACCTCCAATATTTATAATTTTTACAGAGCCCTGAAAATAGAGCCAAAAACGGCTAGTCTGGCTTCCGCGCGCGTTGCCTAACTGTGACACAATAACAAAAAAAATTATTTTAACATATTAAATATGAATATCAAGGAATAAAAAAATTCATGTACTATAGGGATATATCAGTTAACAATAATCCGCGGTTAAAAAATTGTTATCCCAATTTCTTCATGAATTATGCATTTGTAATTTAACAAATTTTTCTACACTGAATATTAACATAAAATCCCCGATAATTATTGAACTAAAACCCTAGGATTTTTTTCACTTACTGAATGTATTCTTAATAGGCTTGCAAATAGATCACCGTTGCAAAAATTGTAAAGTATCGATTTTCCACTTTTTTATTAATAATTGAAAATTAAACAATACGACAAAGTCAACAGTTTTTTTTAATATCTTGAATGTCTCGATTTCTAAGGGTTTCAAGCTATATAAATATATTTTTTTTTATTTTTTACCACCACTTTAAAAAATTGTTATAAACAAATACATTGTTTATGAGCAAATCAAAAATATTTTTTTTGTAATATATTCATTGATGAAAATCATGGTTTTTAAAGAAAAATCGATTTCTCAAAAAATGTATTTGTTGCTAAAAAATGCGTTTGTTAATTAACAATCGTATTTGCGGCTAAATATTAAAATGAAGGAACAATTTTTTCTCTACAAATCATTACTTTTATTGTTGTTAGTTTCTTAAAAAAAGGTGTTTTCTTTACTTTTCATTAGTTTATTTAATAAACAATTTGTTACTAGCAAATTCATTTTTTTGTTTATTTTTTTAAATAGTACTTACTTCTGTAATAAAACTAGCCATGTGTTGTTTTTTATGAAAAAACGTTATTTTCTATTTTTTTATATAATTTTTAATAGATATTATTATGCCTTGAAACTTGTCCTTTTTATTCGGTATACAAACAATGGTACATGTTAACTACACTAATTACCACGTTAATAATACGATATAATTAACTGAACAGCCCTTCACACGGTTCACACAAGCAAATAGATATTTTCAATACACATAACATCACCTTAACCTCCTAACCTTCAAATCCTATATCAGCTTCCCATTGAAAACTTACCGCTTGGCTGAAAAACACCGTCCCCTTCACGTTGCCGTCCCCAGTTAGAACGCAAACTGCTTTCAGTGCCATTTCGTCGTGGAAAATGCCTTACTCGAGCGAGATCCGCTTCCAGAATGACGGGACAAATTTCCAAAACAGATTTAAATTTGTACCGATAACGATAAGGTGTGTAGTAGAGGTCGCGGACTTTTGCTCGATCGAATACGAATGCGTATATGTACTACAGTTCCGTAACACATCTCGTGAGACCTATGTCACATGACCTTGAGCGAAACCAGATGGACCTTTGCGGTACCAAGGGGAAAGAGGAAACTGATTCCAGTGGCGGGTAAAATAGTTTCTTGTAAATAAGAAATTGTTGCAACATTTATCGCCAAAAATAAATTAAAGTAAACTGGTAAATTTCCACACCACCTATGAGGTATTACCATGGCGCGTTGCCATTTTTAAAGGGATGATTCGCCTGCAGCCATACAACCCAAATAAAAAAACTTTTCAACAAAATAACTTAAATAAATAAACAAGTCCTTAACAAAATAACAAATAAATAAATTCTCAACAAAATAAAATAAAAGATAAATTCTCTAGGTATAAAATAAATGAATTCTTTAAAAAAACAAATAAACTCTATAAAGAAATAAATGCACTGCGTCCCCATATGACAAAATAAAATAATATAAACTGTGAAAAATGGACTCAACCTGATAAAATGTTTCTTAGCATGCTGTTCGTGCAGGTAGTCTGGTTTGGAGAAGTTTTTTCGGGAGACCCCGAACTTGACGTTTCATCAGAATCGCTATCATTACCAAGAGTAATAAAAATCCGTTCTATTACTCTGTCTATTCGTGGGTCTAATCCCCAAAATTTTTCTTCTTCTTTGACAACGTGTTGAATACATTTTATCCATGCATTAGCTGTAACAGCACTCACCGCATTTTCTAAAAGAATTGTTACACCAGCTATTTTAAATGATACGTTTTTACGTGCGACTTCGCTTTTTATTTGGGCCCAAATTAGTTCAATAGGATTTAACTCGCAGTGATATGGTGGTAATCTTAAAACCCTAAACCCCTTTTCCCTAACGATTTCATCCACGACTAATTTTAAATAATTTTGTTTGTATTGACGAGCAATTCGAAGCAATTCCGGTTTGAGCATGGTGTCGTCGCAAGCTATATTCTTAGATTGTAACCAATCGAATAGGTCCGCTTTTCTCCACTGTGATGTTGGAAGTGGTTCTGCACGACGGCTGTGGTAAGGCGCATTATCCATAACAATAACTGAACAAGGTTCCAAGCGTGAGAGAATGGATTTGAACCACGTTTCAAACACGTCCGAATTCATATCTCCATGATAATCACCGGTTTTTCGTGATTCGAAAACGTTTAACCCACCCTCCACAAAACCTGAGTCACTTCCGATATGTGTAATGATTAACCTGCGTCCCTTACCCGACGGTGATCTTAACCCGGTCGAAAGCCCTTCCAGAAAAGCTGTTCGATGATCTGTAACGGACAAATCTTGCCACACTTTGGAAACCGTATGCCCGCGTTTATCCATGTCTCATCCAAACAGTAGATCTTTTTCTCGCCGCGAAATTGTCGAATTTGTCTCAAATAATCTCTACGCCAAAAAACAATGTCTTCTTTCTCTACCACCGCGCTGTTACGTTTTCTCTTGCAGTATTTAAAGTTCATTTCACGCATAGTACGAATTAAAACTCGTCGTGATATCTTAGGCAAAGTATCGTCATTTTGTATATCGAGATGAATTTTCTTTAATCTCAGAATTTCGTTTCGAAAGAAGAAAGAATGGATTTTTCGACGAAAAGCACATGATAGTCATCTAAAATCATTTTTCGCGGATCCGTTTTTACCACTTTTCTATTTCCGGCCGTTATTTCCCCACGCGAAGGGTGTCCTCGTAAAATCCTAAAAATTGTGGCTTTCGATACTTTTGTAAAATCCGCACACATCTCTGTCGCGTCGTGAACCGTTAAAGCGGGAAAACGCGCGCGAATCCCTTCATACACGTTCTTCACCATTTACCGCTCACCCTGTGTTAAGTAATGTGACTTTACCTTTTTGTTCTACAGAGTGCTGCTACAGCTAGGTTCACATTCATTCATTTTGTTACGTGGTACCTGGTATTCACTATACACTAATATTTTATTTTCGCGAGATAACCGCGCCACTCCGCCAATGGTTTTCGGCGCACACTTCACAGGTGCAGCGACGATGCCATTTTTTCTCGGTATTTACTGGTTTGGTGCGGGAGGAAAAGAATAAGACGGTAATACTTGGCAACGCCAAATAAACGCGCGAGGGTTTTCTGGGATGTTGCCGTTCGTACAAAAAGAACCTATCATAGTTACGCGTACATATGATTTTAAAAGATTTTACGTGTTGCATTGAAAATTAGAAACAAAAATTAAATCTACTATTGCAATACCTAAATGTATTAGCTTGTTATTCTGCAACACTTATGTTTTTGTGGCGTTTTGTCATTGAACATATGTTCCAATGTGAAATTTTGTGTGATATATATGGCAACGCGGTATTAATGATGTCAGTCTCAAGAGATGTGTTACTGGGGAGTAGCGTGAATGCATAGCACAAATTGTAGTAGATATGAGTGTACGCGACACTTGCCGGTATATAATAGATTTGTGGAATTATTGTGATCGGTTACATATTTAGAAATTAAGTAAATTGTACTATAGGCATTTCTATCAGAAACTAACCATAATTCAAAAGGGTTTGAATGTGAAATTCTTTTTACAGCTGCACTATTTAAATAGAAAAATAGTAAAATTTATGATATTATGAAGTCCTAACGCTCATTAAATATCGATGGAATAACTTACTCAACAGACTTGTAAATGACATAAATAATTACGTCCCAACAGACCATCAACGTAATAGTTTGTATATAGCCCAGTCTGTGTAGATTTTTCACGACATTAATTCATAACCGGATGGGAGTGGTCAAATGTTGTAGGCTCTGATTACTTGATCATGCCTATATAGTTTTAAACATTCAAATATTGTGCATTAACAAATGGGAGGGGCCCAAAGTTAGCAAAAATTTCAATTCGGCAACCGAGGGTCTAAATAAACTCCTGCCATGGCAACGATTTAATATCAACATCTCCAGGTTCATATCTCGCTAATTACTTCTATTTGTTTGGAAACCGTAATTCCAGTATCCAGATACCACAGAATCGCGAATACGTTTAACATTGTCTAATAATCTGATTACCAGTCTCCCTCTCCTTTGTAGATTACTTCTTTGTCTTTCTGCGTTTGTTTCCACGAAACATCTCGCAGTTCCATATTCGGGTCGCTTTGAAAAAAAAATATTTTGACATATTTGTGAAGTAAAATACAAAAGTTGGTATCAAAGAGGATAATTAGTAACTTTTTGTTAATGTGAAAAATGCTTGATTTATTCAATTGTATATTAAGCAGGGCACGAGTAATGCAATTAGTGTTATCATCGTGCAGTTGATTTTTAAGAATACTCTTTGGGTGGTTGAATCCTTGGAAATTCAAATTTCCAATTACACGTTTTGAAGATATTAGTCAAGACGAATGAAATAAGCCCTTAAAAACAACGTTAACTGCATTTTCTTATTTGAAGAAAAACAACTTTGTAACGAACAAATGTAATAACTTCTATACAGATTAATATTTCTTAACCAAATTTTGAAAATTTCCTAAGAGTAGCAAAAGGCAACTTTTCTTGGAAGTTGCAATATTATCTATCCCTTGTTCCTTAATTTATGTCAAATTTAAATTTCGTTGGATTTTTTGGTTATTCTTGAAAATATTAGTCAAGACGTATAAAATGAGTCCTTATAAACAACAGTAACTGTATTTTCTTGTTTAAAGAAAAACAACTTTGTAAAGAAACAAATGCAATAACTTCTATAGAAGTTAATCATTTTTATCAAAATTTTGAAAATTTCTTAAAGGTATCACAAAGCAATTTTTGACGGAAGTTGCAATATTATCTATCCTTTTTTCCTTAATTTTTGTCAGATTTAAATTTCGATGGATTTTTTGGTTATTCTTGAAAATATTAGTCAAGACGAATAAAATGAGCCCGTATAAACAACAGTAACTGTATTTTCTTGTTTAAAGAAAAACAACTTTGTAAAGAAACAAATGCAATAACTTCTATAGAAGTTAATCATTTTTATCAAAATTTTTAAAATTTCTTAAAGGTATTATAAAGCCACTTTTGACGGAAGTTACAATATTATCTATTCTTTTTTCCTTAATTTGTGTCAATTTTAAATTTCAATGGATCTTTTAGTTATTTTTGAAAACATTAGTCAAGACGAATAAAATGAGTCTTCCCAAACAACATTAACTACATTTTCTTATTTGAAGAAAAACAACTTTATAAAGAAACAACTGTAATAACTTCTATAGAAATTAATATTTTTTATCAAAATTTAAAAATTTCTTAAAGTTATCACAAGGCAACTTTTCATGAAAGTTGCAACATTATCTATTCTTTTTTCCTTAATTTGTGTCAGATTTAAATTTCCATGGATTTTTTAGTTATTATTGGAAATTTTAGTCAAGACGAATAAAATGAGCCCTTATAAACAACGGAAACTGTATTTTCTTGTTTAAAGAAGAACAACTTTGTAAAGAAACAAATGTAATAACTTCTATAGAAGTTAATCCTTTTTATCAAAATTTTGAAAATTTCTTAAAGGTATCACAAAGCAACTTTTGACGGAAGTTGCAATATTATCTATCCTTTTTTCCTTAATTTTTGTCAGATTTAAATTTCGATGGATTTTTTGGTTATTCTTGAAAATATTAGTCAAGACGAATAAAATGAGCTCTTACAAACAACAGTAACTCTATTTTCTTTTTTAAAGAAAAACAACTTTGTAAAGAAACAAATGTAATAACTTCTATAGAAGTTAATCCTTTTTATCATAATTTTGAAAATTTCTTAAAGGTAACACAAAGCAACTTTGACGGAAGTTGCAATATTATCTATTCTTTGTTTCTTAATTTGTGTCAAATTTAAATTTCTATGGATTTTTTGGTTATTTTTGAAAATATTAGTCAAGACGAATAAAATGAGCCCTTATAAACAACAGAAACTGTATTTTCTTATTTAAAGAAAAACAACTTTGTAAAGAACCAAATGTAATAACTTCTATAGAAGTTAATCATTTTTATCAAAATTTTGAAAATTTCTTAAAGGTATTACAAAGCCACTTTTGACGGAAGTTGCAATATTATCTATTCTTTTTTCCTTAATTTGTCAATTTTAAATTTTGATGGATCTTTTAGTTATTTTTGAAAATATTAGTCAAGGCGAATAAAATGAGTCTTCCCAAACAACATTAACTACATTTTCTTATTAGAAGAAAAACAACTTTGTAAAGAAACAACTGTAATAACTTCTATAGAAATTAATATTTTTTATCAAAATTTAAAAATTTCTTAAAGTTATCACAAGGCAACTTTTCATGAAAGTTGCAATATTATCTATACCTTTTTCCTTAATTTGTATCACATTTAAATTTCGATGGATTTTTTTAGTTATTCTTGAAAATATTAGTCAAGACGAATAAAATGAGCTCTTACAAACAACAGTAACTCTATTTTCTTGTTTAAAGAAAAACAACTTTGTAAAGAAACAAATGTAATAACTTCTATAGAAGTTAATCCTTTTTATCATAATTTTGAAAATTTCTTAAAGGTAACACAAAGCAACTTTGACGGAAGTTGCAATATTATCTATTCTTTGTTTCTTAATTTGTGTCAAATTTAAATTTCTATGGATTTTTTGGTTATTTTTGAAAATATTAGTCAAGACGAATAAAATGAGCCCTTATAAACAACAGTAACTGTAATTTCTTGTTTAAAGAAAAACAACTTTGTAAAGAAACAAATGCAATAACTTCTATAGAAGTTAATCATTTTTATCAAAATTTTGAAAATTTCTTAAAGGTATCACAAGGCAACTTTTCATGAAAGTTGCAATATTATCTATTCTTTTTTCCTTAATTGGTCAGATTTAAATTTCCATGGATTTTTTTGTTATTTTTGGAAATTTTAGTCAAGACGAATAAAATGAGCCCGTATAAACAACAGAAACTGTATTTTCTTGTTTAAAGAAAAACAACTTTGTAAAGAAACAAATGTAATAACTTTTATAGAAGTTAATCCTTTTTATCAAAATTTTGAAAATTTCTTAAAGGTATCACAAAGCAATTTTTGACGGAAGTTGCAATATTATCTATCCTTTTTTCCTTAATTTTTGTCAGATTTAAATTTCGATGGATTTTTTGGTTATTCTTGAAAATATTAGTCAAGACGAATAAAATGAGCCCGTATAAACAACAGTAACTGTAATTTCTTGTTTAAAGAAAAACAACTTTGTAAAGAAACAAATGCAATAACTTCTATAGAAGTTAATCATTTTTATCAAAATTTTGAAAATTTCTTAAAGGTATCGCAAGGCAATTTTTCATGAAAGTTGCAATATTATCTATACTTTTTTCCTTAATTTGTGTCAAATTTAACTTTCGATGGATTTTTTAGTTATTCTTGAAAATATTAGTTAATACGAATAAAATGAGCTCTTACAAACAACAGTAACTCTATTTTCTTGTTTAAAGAAAAACAACTTTGTAAAGAAACAAATGTAATAACTTCTATAGAAGTTAATCCTTTTTATCAAAATTTTGAAAATTTCTTAAAGGTATCACAAAGCAACTTTTGACAGAAGTTGCAATATTATCTATCCTTTTTTCCTTAATTTTTGTCAGATTTAAATTTCGATGGATTTTTTGGTTATTCTTGAAAATATTAGTCAAGACGAATAAAATGAGCCCGTACAAACAACAGTAACTGTATTTTCTTGTTTAAAGAAAACAACTTTGTAAAGAAACAAATGCAATAACTTCTATAGAAGTTAATCATTTTTATCAAAATTTTGAAAATTTCTTAAAGGTATTACAAAGCCACTTTTGACGGAAGTTGCAATATTATCTATTCTTTTTTCCTTAATTTGTGTCAATTTTAAATTTCCATGGATTTTTTAGTTATTTTTCAAAATATTAGTCAAGACGAATAAAATTAGTCTTCCCAAACAACATTAACTACATTTTCTTATTTGAAGAAAAACAACTTTGTAAAGAAACAACTGTAATAACTTCTATAGAAATTAATATTTTTTATCAAAATTTTGAAAATTTCTTAAAGGTATCGCAAGGCAATTTTTCATGAAAGTTGCAATATTATCTATACTTTTTTCCTTAATTTGTGTCAAATTTAACTTTCGATGGATTTTTTAGTTATTCTTGAAAATATTAGTTAATACGAATAAAATGAGCTCTTACAAACAACAGTAACTCTATTTTCTTGTTTAAAGAAAAACAACTTTGTAAAGAAACAAATGTAATAACTTCTATAGAAGTTAATCCTTTTTATCAAAATTTTGAAAATTTCTTAAAGGTATCACAAAGCAACTTTTGACAGAAGTTGCAATATTATCTATCCTTTTTTCCTTAATTTTTGTCAGATTTAAATTTCGATGGATTTTTTGGTTATTCTTGAAAATATTAGTCAAGACGAATAAAATGAGCCCGTACAAACAACAGTAACTGTATTTTCTTGTTTAAAGAAAACAACTTTGTAAAGAAACAAATGCAATAACTTCTATAGAAGTTAATCATTTTTATCAAAATTTTGAAAATTTCTTAAAGGTATTACAAAGCCACTTTTGACGGAAGTTGCAATATTATCTATTCTTTTTTCCTTAATTTGTGTCAATTTTAAATTTCCATGGATTTTTTAGTTATTTTTCAAAATATTAGTCAAGACGAATAAAATTAGTCTTCCCAAACAACATTAACTACATTTTCTTATTTGAAGAAAAACAACTTTGTAAAGAAACAACTGTAATAACTTCTATAGAAATTAATATTTTTTATCAAAATTTTGAAAATTTCTTAAAGGTATCGCAAGGCAATTTTTCATGAAAGTTGCAATATTATCTATACTTTTTTCCTTAATTTGTGTCAAATTTAACTTTCGATGGATTTTTTAGTTATTCTTGAAAATATTAGTTAATACGAATAAAATGAGCTCTTACAAACAACAGTAACTCTATTTTCTTGTTTAAAGAAAAACAACTTTGTAAAGAAACAAATGTAATAACTTCTATAGAAGTTAATCCTTTTTATCAAAATTTTGAAAATTTCTTAAAGGTATCACAAAGCAACTTTTGACAGAAGTTGCAATATTATCTATCCTTTTTTCCTTAATTTTTGTCAGATTTAAATTTCGATGGATTTTTTGGTTATTCTTGAAAATATTAGTCAAGACGAATAAAATGAGCCCGTACAAACAACAGTAACTGTATTTTCTTGTTTAAAGAAAACAACTTTGTAAAGAAACAAATGCAATAACTTCTATAGAAGTTAATCATTTTTATCAAAATTTTGAAAATTTCTTAAAGGTATCACAAGGCAACTTTTGACGGTAGTTGCAATATTATCTATTCTTTTTTCCTTAATTTGTGTCAGATTTAAATTTCCATGGATTTTTTAGTTATTTTTAAAAATATTAGTCAAGACGAATAAAATTAGTCTTCCCAAACAACATTAACTACATTTTCTTATTTGAAGAAAAACAACTTTGTAAAGAAACAACTGTAATAACTTCTATAGAAATTAATATTTTTTATCAAAATTTTGAAAATTTCTTAAAGGTATCGCAAGGCAATTTTTCATGAAAGTTGCAATATTATCTATACTTTTTTCCTTAATTTGTGTCAAATTTAACTTTCGATGGATTTTTTAGTTATTCTTGAAAATATTAGTTAATACGAATAAAATGAGCTCTTACAAACAACAGTAACTCTATTTTCTTGTTTAAAGAAAAACAACTTTGTAAAGAAACAAATGTAATAACTTCTATAGAAGTTAATCCTTTTTATCATAATTTTAAAAATTTCTTAAAGGTAACACAAAGCAACTTTGACGGAAGTTGCAATATTATCTATTCTTTGTTTCTTAATTTGTGTCAAATTTAAATTTCTATGGATTTTTTGGTTATTTTTGAAAATATTAGTCAAGACGAATAAAATGAGTCCTTCCAAACAACACTAACTACATTTTCTTAATTGAAGAAAACCAACTTTGTAAAGAACAAATGTAATAACTTCTTTACAGATTAATATTTCTTAACCAAATTTTGAAAATTTTCTAAGAGTAGCAAAAGGCAACTTTTCTTGGAAGTTATAATATTATTTATCCTTATTTCTTCTTTGTTGCATATTGAAATATCCATGGATTTTTTTAGAGCTATTTAATTAAATATCAATGAATTTTAATTTAGCAGGTCCGAAATGAACCTTTTGCAAAACATATAAACAAAGAAAAGGTGAAAACTCCTGTTGGGGAAACCTCATTTTTTACAATTTTAACATTGTAATCAATAAGGGCTATTAACTGAAAGGAGAGACAAATTCAATATACGAGATGAACCTACAGAGGCCACAGAGCACATAACACTGAATGCAGAAGAAGTGAAAAAGGCCATAAAAGATACGAAACTGAAAAGGTCACCAGGTCCAGGAGGAATAAGCCCAGAGCTAATTCGATACGGTCCTCCGAAACTGGCAGAAATGCTTAGAACTTTATTCGAGAGATGTTTGAATGGAGAGGAAGTACCAAGGGAGTGGCGAACTTCATATATTTCACCAGTCTTCAAAAAAGGCTCAAGATCAGATCCGAAGAACTACAGAGGAATTACCGTCATCCCTACTATTGGTAGAATATATTCCAGAATATTAAAAACCTTA
Organism: Cryptocephalus moraei; assembly: GCA_946251905.1. Classification (NCBI taxonomy): domain Eukaryota; kingdom Metazoa; phylum Arthropoda; class Insecta; order Coleoptera; family Chrysomelidae; genus Cryptocephalus; species Cryptocephalus moraei. Next base: position 12,837,789 of record OX276465.1, on the reverse strand, counting down.
GTTGAGGAGAGTATCAAAGAGAAGCAACCAGAAGAACAGGCAGGCTTTCGGGCAGGACGGTCAACGGTAGATAATATTTTCACTGTCAAAATTGCAGCAGAAAAAAGAGTACAACGTAACAGAGAGACACATATAACCTTCATTGATTTGGAGAAAGCTTATGACAGTGTCCCAGTCTCACAATTATGGAAAGCAATGGAGGATTTGAATATCAGCAAAAGTTTAATAAAGACCACTAAAATGTACTATGAACAGAACACAGCCATGATCAAACTAGGGAATAGATTAACTACTTCATTTTGAGACAACAAAAGGCCTGAGGCAGGGATGTTGCCTATCTCCCACCCTTTTCAAAAAACTAAAAAACATATTTATGAAAGTATGGTTCAAAGTGTCACTTTGTATGGCTCAGAGGTATGGGATGTATCCAGTGCAAACAAGAAAAAACTAATGGCCACAGAGATGGATTTCCTTAGAAGAAGCTGCAGACGGTCAAGATTGGAAAGAGTCAGAAACGACGTTATACGGGCAGAAATGAATATGAGTAGACCAATATCGGAAGAAATAGAGAGGCGACAATTGACATGGTTCGGACACGTCAAGAGGATGGCTGATGATAGATGGCCTAGAAGAGTGCTGGAGTGGATAGCACCCGAGAGAAGAAAGAGGGGACGACCTCGGAGAAGCTGGCGAGATGATGTTGAAGACGCCATGACTACGAGAAATTTAGAGGAAAATCTATGTTATGAGAGGGAAAAATGGAAGTTGGGGACGGAGAGACGGCGACAGCTGTAGCAATCCGAATATATATATATATATATATATCAATAAGGGCGCTATTTTAACGTTATACTGTACGGAGTAAATCATTACCCTTCATCTAAACTTTGGTTCTACAAAAATCCCAATCAGAAACTGAATACTTGACATTTTGTAACGCCTCTTTCAGGAATATTTTCCATTTAAAGCACCTTCGACCGCCTCAATGGACTAGAATCCTTTGTAATGATTTTAACGACGTCTCAGATTTGCCTAGTAACAGTCCCTTCTTTCCCGCGATTTCTAAAAATAAATTACGCCTTAAAAGACCGAAGGTTGTCCAGTATCTCGAAGGTGGCCATGGTAATTAAACCAGAAGAAAACACAAAGTCTTCACCACCAATTTATTAACCAAAGAGCGACCGGTTTCGACTATCTAGTAGTCATCATCAGGCTCGTAATATTAAAGCATTTTAGTCCTTTAGCATATGCTTAAAGCATTCCATTGTTAGTCCTGCTCAACACCCGTCAGGACTACCGCGTAGTAACCGCCTACAACGATCATGAGGATGTTATTCCTATTAGGGCTGTTTCCATGTCTCTTATGTTTTGTTCGATGTGTGAAGGAAACATTTTAATTTTTAATTTTAACTGTGTTGTCTGTTTATCTGTGACGTCTTACATATCGTTCAGCGTGAGCCCTAAAATACTTTTATATTACGAGCCTGATGATGACTACTAGATAGTCGAAACCGGTCGCTCTTTGGTTAATAAATTGGTGGTGAAGACTTTGTGTTTTCTTCTGGTTTAAATTACGCCTTGTTGCGCTTCGCATTATAGTCCAGTCATTATAGGGGGTTCACCTAGGAAAATCGACATATCCAGTATATTAACAAGTAAAAACTTCCATTATGGCATCCTAAAACTTTAACATATAATTAGATGGCCGCACGTTTTAAAGTCGGGGGTCAAAAGTCACAAAAATCGTTTTTTTCTATATTTTCTGCAAATATCTCGTTTTCTATGGGTTTTACGCCATTTGTACTTACTATCAATATTGTACAGAATTAAATTCTCTACAACTTTTTTATTTAACATTTCTTCATATCTCTAACTGTTTTCGAGATAGAGCGCGGAGAGCGCGCAATCAGAGAATAATGTGAGGTCATGGTAGTCCCGATCAAAAACTCGTAATATTAAAGTTATAAATTATTGCTAAATATATAATTACCATTTATTATTAAATTTTACATTAAATTCGATCTTTCTTGCTAATAATTCTAAAATTTATCAATTCAATAACACTCAGAATCTCTTTCTGTAATTGAAAAATTATTAAGGGATATACTTTAATTACATATTAATTATATTCTAAATTGCATTTGAAGTAAAAAATAATTAAGTACATCTTGTTTAAAATCCGTAAACTCTTAAATATTAAATCTATCAAATGACACTTTTAATAAAAACATTAATTAAAAATTTATTTCTTTTCTTCTTTATTTATCTAGAAAGTCATTACATTGGTATAAATTAGATTTGAATTAAAATATAATTTAAGTATTTTCCTCAAGAATTTTTTAATTACATGGCCAGGTAAGTGTTATTAAATAAATGGACACTTCATTAAAAATAGACAAGTAACCAAAAAATGAATTTAATGTAAAAGTTAATAATAAATGGTAATTAAATACTTAGCATAATTTATAACCTTAATGTTACGAGTTTTTGATCGGGACTACCAGTTGACCTCACATGATTCTCTGACCAGCGCTCTTCACCCTCTATCTCGAAAACAGTTCGAGGTATGAAGAAATATTAAAGACAAAAGTTGTAGAGAATTTGATTCTCTACAATATCGATAATAAATACAAATAGCGTAAAACCCATAGAAAACGAGATATTTTCAAAAATATAGAAAATCTCGATTTTTGTGACTTTTTGCCCCCGACTTTAAAACATGCGGCCATCCAATTATATGCGATTTTTGAGGAAAGTTTTAGGATGCCAAAATAGAAGTTTTTACGTGTTAATATACCGGGTATGTCGATTTTCCGAGATATTCACATAATTCAACCTAAGATGACTGGACTATTACACGTCTTGATTGAACTGCGAAAAAATTGACGCGTATAAAATTCGCCGGAACAACAATTTTCTAATACGTCCAAAACGGTAGACGTACACGCCAACTTCGCATTTAAACCGTAGCGTAATTTTCCTGCAGCCGTAATTACAGCCACTTTGCCGACGTTATGTAAATGTTCCGAGGGAATGCAACGGAATTACTAGCAGACGGAGTTTGTGTCTTCGGGACGGACATGACGCGAACGAGTAGTACACGTGGCGTTCAAATAAAACCGACGAGACGGTCGTTAGGGCGGAAAATTACCCCGGTCTCGTTTCGAATATGTTCAAGTAGTTCGAGGTGAAAACTTAAGTTTAGGAAGTCGGATATTCGTTCAAGCACATATCAACTTACTGTCACCACCTGTTTCATTTATAACCATATATATCAATTCACACGATCGCACAGAATATAAATTCGAACGTTCCCCACAAGTATGTTGTTCGCGACATAACCGCACTCATCGAATTCCAGTTCATTTAAATTACAAAATGAAACTCCTCCAAACTTCACGGAATAATCAAACGCTCGAGAGGGGCGAGGAAATAAAATAGAATTGTCATTGGGTCGTTTGCGGTTACGAGCCCTATCCTTCTATGTGGCGATTTTAACTTCACCATTATAGTCCTATTGGATTACTCCAGGGACATCGGAATTTCTGTAGGATAATCACATAAGTACACAGTTCGGTCGAAATTATATCTCGTGAATTATTCGAGGGTAAGCATACGGACTGAGGTGGGATTAAGCATTAAAAGCAGGTAATTTGAATTTTTTTAATTGTCTTCGTCTCGTCGATATCGTAAAAAGTTGCTAATCTTGAAAAAGTGTTAATATATTGTAACGTTTATTTCTAATTTATTTACACAGTTCTTAATTATACACTACACACAAGTTAATTTATTTAGGCTATTTATATAACACACTTAAATTTTTAATTTATTTGTACCATTCGCTTGTCCGTTTTTCGCACTGTTTACTCTTTAGCGGCTTCACGTCTAATCTCCTCTCCGACCGCAAGCCCGCTTATATACATATCTACATGGTATTCGCGATGATTCCAGGTCATTCCCTTCCCAAATAATGTTTATCTAGAAACGCCCAGAACGTAATAAATCATTCTTTCCTTAATAAGATGTTGCCGGAACGTTGGGGACGGTTTTTATTGCCCACTTAACGGAGCGCTTTGAAGTAACCGCCAAGGTGCGAACTGTTTACATTTAACTGTTTTGGTGAAAGTACCATCCGTTACATGCAAAGCAATGCAAGCCTTCTTGGACCAACTCTGCTTTTGCAATACTCTGTGTGTCTTTCTTGTTATTCTCTCCCATTTCTCTAGCTAAGTTCCAAGGTAGACAGGTCTATGTCTGCTAAACAAATCCGTTTAAACTGTCCCCTAACTCTATCTCACTTCCTTCTCTATTCACCTATCCTGTGTTATTTCGGAAGATAATTTTTACGTTGCGAGAAGAAAGTTAACTCTTCAAAATAGACCAAAATTCAAAATTTCTCACTCACTCTAAGTTTGAGATAATTGGACCATGTGGTCTAAGTGGTGGATGATGTAGTGTACGCATTAACATTGTTGATAGTACATATGTGATATTAATATGTACTTGTGTAAAACAGTTATTACTAAATACGTTTTCTAGCGAAATTAGTTATTACATAGGTGTTTTTGTGTTATTGCTGGAAATTTAGTGAATAGACACATAACTCTCAACACAAACCATTACTAAAATATTCTAGACAGTTATATTTGATTTTTAAGCAAATTGAGCTGAAATGTCATGGAAACTCACGAATTAGCTGTACGATTTTGATACTTGTGGAGACATAATGCTGCGATTCTGAACACATCTGTAGCGATCGTAGTCAAATCTGTAAGCCTCGTAAGCATAAATGCCATTCTGAACATTATCGTAAGTTACGGTTTCTCGTAACTTCTTACGATATATCGTAAATAGTTACAGGAAGCCTTCTGTGTGTCTGTAAGCACTCGAAAAACCGTAGTGGAAGAAAACGACAAGAAGTAATTAATGTAAAACGTTGCAATGTAAATAGAAACATGCATTGTGTAGACAGTTTTTTGAGTTATTAGACAATTGATACGTTCTCACGAAAATGTTGGGTTAAAAAAAATCTTCAAAATTGATCAATCTTTAATAGCGTAAAAATGGCATATATTTCTGTAATCTCTTTGAGATTCCAGAGCAGCATTTTTTAAACAAATGTTTCGTTTAGGTAATAATAGGTTTAGGTAATCGCTCATAAGCGAATTACAACCTTACATACCTCACAGAGGCACGATTCCATTGCATTTAAAGGTAAAATTGTACATGCTTTTGCTGAAGTGAGGTAATTAACAAGCTTTTATTGTTCAGCAACATTACATTTAGCTGGTACAGGTTCTTCTCAGAACCCTGTCGGTAGCAATGGTTGGATTGCATTAAGCCAAAAGCCAAATGAAACGAACGATTCTCAAAAGTAAACTTTACCACTTCACTTTAAAATTAAATATTCAATTTTTTTTTTCTAATGCAATGTATCTTTCTGCAAATTGCTTTAGAGTCTTGTTTTGTTCATTGTTTAATAACATTTTAATGTTTAATTTTTTTAAATTTAACGTTTAATACCACATAACATTGTCTTGTCTTGTCTTATTAAGTTAACGTCTCTTTTACGCTGCCAGGGGCAATTTGGACGGGACCTACAGTTTAACGTGGGCTTCGAACTACGGTCCTCGAGCACGGTTATACCCCCTTAAGGCTCTCACCCCAGTTGACCCACTCCATGCTCTACCGACTCAAGGTGTGTGTATCCTAGTCCCGCCTTCCTACAGAATATCCGATCCGATCCTATCCGGCCTGGCTACCGTCGTGAATAGGAACAGGATTTTGGATACATTTTACACACTTCTCGCAACGCATACAACACCCATGGATTACGTGGGACTCGTGGGACTCGAACCCACAACGACGATGACCGCCTGATTCAAAGCTTGCGCCTTAAACCACTCGGCCACCGCTGCTCCCACATAACCTTCAAATTCTATATCAGAAGTTATCCGTTATCCATTGATCGTAAGAACGTATCGCTACGGATTTCTACGGACCGTAACGTCTCTACTTACGAGAATCGTTATTTTACTTCACAGAATCGCAAATATCGTAAATCCGTAAGTCTCACTCTTACGGTTGTCTCGTAACGTACGGAATTACGGTTTTACGAGAAAGTTCAGAATCGCAGCCTTAATTTCGGTCATTTTGGACATTAAAATGTTCACTGCTTCTCGTGCATGGTTTCCTAGATACATAAATGGTAAGTCCCAATCCCATGGCACAATACTGATTGAAAGCAAAATTTGTTAATACAAAAATGAAATCCTCTTCCAGAAAGTCCAGAAAAGACTTTCTGGAAGCACGCGTCAAAGACCTCTTATTACAAAAATAAGGTCGGGAAAATTTTAAAATTTGTCAGGAAAAGTCGGGGAAAAGTCAGGGAATTTCGAAAGGAAAATTTTGTGGACACCCTACACATATTGTATGTTATTTCTACTTTCTTATATGAGGTACTCATATATGAGAAATATTGTAATCAGGTCGATTTTTCGAAGTGTGTATTTAGACTTCGTGCTGTCGGAGTGTCACTTTCTAAATGTTGTTTAGAGGGCACCACACGCTTGTCATTTTGAGATTTTTGGTAATGGCAAAACAGGCAAAACCTGCCCAAAGTAAAGGGCACTGCTAATCACAGATGTAAATTCGGGGTAATTACCGAGGGTAATGTTTATGGTAGGAATGTGGAATTTATTTTTATTAACATAACATATCTTAATATTGTTGGAAATGGTGAAATAATAAGGAAATAAAAAAAAGTATAGGGACGCAAGAGGGCAAGGATCAAACACGTTTTTTCACTGAGCCAAATAGGCATCATCAGATATGCAAGGGAAAACCTGTGTGGTTCCGAATTCGCCTCCTTCGGTAATGTATCAATGTATCACTTATAAAATTTAACAATATTTTATTTCATCCGGCCGAAATTACATATAAGATAAGAAGGACTCTTTAAACCCCCGGCCAAATTTATATCCTATGGTCAGGTAGCCGATGGGATTACCGGCCGAAATTACGCCCGCCGTTTCCTACCTACCTGCATTAAGCCGACCGTCGAAATTTCTTGTAACATTATTTGACCCTGCGATTAACGCAGGTAGCCTCAATATTTGCCGTCGAAAGTTCGCCCGCCGTACCAGGTTGCCACTTATACTATAAAAGTACTTGTAATATTGTTTGGGACACGTAATATTATATTGCTAATTCTACCAGTAATTTTCGTAAAACGGCTTTATGATAAAAAGTGAAAACCCCATTATCGATTTGGGCCCATAGGCTTTGTAAACTCAAAGTTACAAAGACTTTCTAGGCGTAGGCAGGTAGATTTGACAGCAAGGGGGGCGGAATGTTGAAGAATTTACTACTTTTTCTTCAGTATTGCCATCTAGCGGAATTCAGTTCTTCCTAATAGATGCTGTACGCCCTTAACCGCCCATTCGAGTCTTTATTATTGTTATATGCAGAGCTATGCGTGAGTACGACTGTAAGGTGCACATCGCGCGCCTCGTGAACCCCATACAGCTTCCTTTCCAGATATTTACCGAAGGCATTCCCATCGCGATAACCGAGAGGATGCGTCTGCTGCTACGCCTCTTGCTATCCGTGCTCCCCCTGATAGACTATCTGCAGTGCACGCGCGAGTACAACCGCCACAGGTCGCGGCGCTTCCACCAGCGGTACGTCATCGGCCACGATTCGAACCAGTTCTCTGCCTCGCAGCACGGCAGGGACTCGACGTACTTCGCCCTCACCGAGCACCTCCAGCACCACCACGTGCGCCACCACCACGACGAGATACCGTGGCCCGTCAAGAAGGAGGCCGTCATGGAGGGCGATCTGATCCTCGGCGGGCTGATGATGGTGCACGAGAGGGAGGATTCGGTCACGTGCGGTCCGATCATGCCGCAGGGCGGGGTGCAGGCGCTCGAGACGATGCTGTACACGCTCGACGAGCTGAACAACGGCCGCTACCCCATCCTGCCCAATATCAAATTGGGGGCGCACATATTGGACGATTGCGACAAGGACACGTACGGATTGGAGATGGCGGTGGATTTCATCAAAGGTGAGTGGGGCTGGACTTTTCCCTTTGGACCCCAAAATATTTAAAAAAGACATGTATCAATCGAAAGTATTTCAAGAAGGTTTTTCAGATACACCAGTCTCATAGTGCAGAGACGATCCGTTTAAAAGTTATGGCATTTTCAAAATGCGATTTTCCATAAGAGGTTATGTCGTCAAAAATTAAAAACTTACCAAAAAAATCACCTTTCGTCCATAAAATACGGGTGAACATGATTGCCCACTCATTTTTTGGAACTTTAGTTCCTTTTGCCAGGGATTGGAGAGCGAGGGTGGTCGGGCCGCAAAAAATCTGACCGTTAAATGGAATGCGTTACCGGAAAGCGTTACCTCGGCAGCGTTCGTAGCGGCTCGGAGGCGTTCGTAGTGGCTCGGGGGGGGGAGAGAGTGGAGGGGTGAGGGAGAGAGTGGGGGGTGAGGGAGAGAGTGGGGGGGTGAGGGAGAGAGTGGGAGAGAGGGGGGGGTGAGGGAGAGAGTGGGAGAGGAGAGAGAGAGAGAGAGAGAGTGAGAGACCACGCGCTTGACGCACCGAGGAACGATATTCCATTGCCTTACTTATAGAACCAATGCTGTGTATTATATGCAATGCCCGTCTTACTGTCGCTATTTCACGTTACATTACAAAGTTTTATTAAGAAATAATTTAAAAAAATTGGTTATTAATTAAAAGGAACTAAAGTTCCTAACGCGTGTCCCGCGACACGTTCCAGGGTTTTTTAATTCCTTCTGGTTTCTTTGCAAAAAAACAATTTCACTTTTTAGATTACATCCGAACACATAGCTTTTGTTGATCTAGAAAAAACTTTTGACAACATTAATAGACACAAACTGTGGAAGATCACGGGAGAAGCAAAATACCCGAAACATTTAATAAGAGGAATACAAAGTTTGTACAGAAGCACCAGCATATTAATAGATCTTAGTGGCCAACTAACAGAAAATATCTCTACAAACAAAGGAGTCAGGCAAGGCTGTTGCCTTTTCCCTACTTTATTCAATATATATATGAATGAAATAATTCGTGACTGGAGGACAAAAAACAGAATGGGAATTTGGCTTGATCAACATACACGTGTCGATTCAATACTTTACGCAGACGACCTGGTATTGGTATACGAAACAGAAAATGACTTGCAAAGAGCTATTTACGCGTTACATCAAGTGTGTAAAACTACGACACGAAAATCTCCGTGGAAAAAACAAAAACTATGGCTTTTCCGGGAATACATCCCATAAGGACAAAGATTGTGATTGATAATCAGATACTGCAACAAGTTAATAGCTTTAGATATTTGGGATGCAATATGTCGTATAATTGTAGTAATGATATAGAACAGAAGGTTAACAGATTTTCACGGGTATGTGGAACAATAAGTAAAACTCTCAAAAACATAACAAGCAAAGATACACAATTGAAATTTTATAAAACCATTGCTGTGCCAACCCTCATATACGGAAACGAAATATGGACAACTACAAAAAAGGAAGAAAAACGCATACAAACACAAGAGATAAAATTTCTTAGAAGAGTACAAGGATGCTCCAGAATCGACAGACTCAGAAATGAAGATATTAGAAACGAGTTAGGTATATTTGACATCAATGATAGAATTAAGGAAAATAGAAAGAGATGGAAATCGCAGATCGCCTACCACTGAGAGTAATGCATTAAAAGGTTCGAGGAAGAAGAAACGTAGGCAGGCCGAGAAAAAGTTGTGTACCGTAACAGGCAAAATATGCCTAAGTAATACTTGTAGCGAAGAAGAAGAAGAAGATTACATCCGCGGACGGCTCCCTTTCCTTCCTCGTTTCTTTCTCGACACTAACGGGCGGGCATCAAATTCATTCCATATCACACGTTTGTGGTCCTCTTCATATATTTTTCACCATTATTCACGCTCAAACCATTTGCAAAATATGTTAAATGCGAATTTCCTACGATATGACCAAAATTGTTTACATACTTGTCACAGAACACAATGTATACTTGACGTTCATTATGGAACGTCAAGGTTTTTATTTTGGCTACGAGACCGCCCGGGCGAGCGTTCAGCCTTTCTTGAAAATGTTGATAAAGTTCAACGAAACGTCGAGAATTAAAGCTTTACTAAGAACGATTACTTTGTGTCATTTCGGAGTTCCACTCTTGACATTGTCCCTGGCAGAGCAAAAAGAGAAGAGACTTCTAGTCTTTCACTAGAAGAGTTGTAATTCACTATGCTCCCCAAAGAAGGACACTTCAGTCATCGACTTTAGTATGTTTTACTGTTATCGAAGTTTAAATATTTTGTTCGTGAATTTTTAAAAACATTGCAAATCGTCACTCGATCCAACCACTAACTCGTGCTATTAATTGGATACCGACTTCACTCCTTTTACTAGTTGACACTGAATATATGGCACTTCAATAAAGAATTTACTTCAATTTTCTCAGGTCCACTTTTGTTAGCGTTGCCTACGAGACGAGACGGGATGAGACTGAAAAATCTCGTCTTGTCTCGCAAGGAAAATTTAAAGTATCGTCTCTAGTCTCGTCTGGAAAGCGAGACGAGACGAGACGGGATTCTTGCAAACAAGAACATCGTGGGCATCACCAAATTTTGTTATTAGAGTTTCAGAATTTTCGAAATTTTCAATTTCAGATTTCCATCACACACAATATTATAAAACAATTTTACATACTTTTCACAATATTCGTTCACAACTCCAATGTTTTTACATAACTTTACAACACATGAAATGATTGAAAAGCTGAAACCTACTCTACATCCTTAGAAACCTTTAATGAATATTGCAATAATTCATAATTGATTTTCTTGGCGATTTTTAAGTTAATTGCAAACGGCAACTCGATCCAACCACACTATCAGGTTGTTACATGGACACCGACAACTTTAAAACTCCTTCAATAAAGAAGTTGAAACTCACTAAACTATCCAACACTCCGATTTTACTAAAATTTGAATGACAATACACAAATTATGAATTTATAAAACTAGAAGTCGTGGCATATGATCTTTTAATTGTGTAATTTTCTTATTTAAGGTGTCTATTTTAAAGTGTATTTAAGGGGTATTTTAAGGTTTAAAACTACAACTTCATACTAACAACTGTCAGTTTGTTAACGAGGACACCGATAGGTTAAAATTTTATATTAAAGAGAAGATGTGAAACTCACTAAGCAATATCTGTAGGACACTTTAATAGAGAATTCTAGTTAGTTTCACTTAGTTCAGCGACATCACCAATTGCTTTTTTTAGTAAGAAATTTGTAATTTATATATAAGAAAATACCAATAACAATAGATGATAAAACGGGCAATGGTGGATAATTATGGCCATTAAATTTGAAACTAACATTTTATCAGAATTATGATAGTGTGATGGAAACAACTAAAAGTGGAGACAGTTCAATTTTCCTGTTCTTTTCCACAACGTGTTAAATACCTTAAGGACGTAAATCATTCGGTTAATTCCCACAATGATAATATACTCCCATTAAAGGTCGGCAATGGCTGTAACTGTTAATGTAAATGTTTCTCGGCATTTTTACGCTAAGCTTTGGTAGTACTAAAACTTTAACCACGACTCCTATCAAGTAATACGATCGTCTCATAGGAGGTTACGACTTTGACGTGTACATAGCCTCCTTTCATTGTCCTATATACCGTTTTTATAGCCACATGCTCCAATTAAACTCATTTAATTGCTACAACATTTACTTTTGTAATAGAATTCCCGTGTCGCTTTTGTGTTTATTGCTAGGTGTTCGTCCGTCTGGGGATACCGCTGCCGGGAAATTCGAACAATTAAATGTGTATTTAACGGCTCGAAATTAAATAAGTTTCCTATTTTCTTCCTGGCACGTATCAGTGTTTAGATCGAGCTGGGGGGTATTTTTTTATATAAGGTAGATAAGCAAGGGTCAGCTTCACCAATAGTTCTAATAGTGGAAATATCGGTTAAATATTTTCTAGCGTTTCAATTAAATATCTTCTCGCAGAGAGATGCTAGAGTGCAACTATAGGTGAATAAAATTTTCTGTAAAAATACTGTGTAGACGGGTTTGACAGTTGGAAAAGGTAGTTTGAGTTATTACAAGAAGCCTCTCATCTAGAGATTCATCAATTTTTTAGTGGAAACATTATCATATAAAGAATTAAAGTGCCAAAACAATCTTTTATTTATAACTCCAAATGGCTTAGATTTAGACGTATGCGGTCAGCAGTGAACTTTTAGAGAAAACAATTATCTTTCAAATGAGACTTTCTAAATTAAAATTGCATTATAAATAAAAAAGTTATTGCAAAAAAGAGGTCAAAATGGCTGTTTTAAAATATTGTTAATAACTTTATAATTAGTTGTTCGAATTAAGTGAAATGTTTATAATTTGTAAGTTCTGATGTACTTTATAAGTGTGCAAAAGATGAGCTCAATCGGTCGAGTAGTTTTTGCAAAATTCTAATTGTTTATCCCGTTTATTGAAAAAATCAACAATTTCTAAGTCTTGTCCAGTCGATTTTTCTAAATGTATCTTAACAAACTTGGGCTCATCCCCTTCGTAAAGACTTATATTAACGTCCTAATTAAAAAAACAATAATTTTTTTATTGTTTATTTATAAAAAAAGGCTTAACAAAAAGTATAGGTTTTTAAGCTTATAAACATTTACAATAACTTGTTTGGTTTTTGTTCAAATTTTATGGCAATGATTTATTCTAAAAGATGATTCAAAAATACGCATTTAAAAAGAAAAGAAAATGCTCCACAACCGTTGTGAGCCAAGATAGCCCTTTTTTTTAAAAAAAACTCACCGTCGCTACGATAATTAATATTAAAGTCTGAAAATGATAAGGTTTTTAGAAGAAAAGTTGAAGTTTCCAATGGTACTTTCAGCTATTAAAAGAACCGAACATTGTTTAACGGAGTGCATTATAAACAAAGAGTAATTGCGCGTTGATTACTTTCCTGCTCGGAGTCCACGGAGTGGGGGAAGCTGACTGGGCGCTTGGCACAGCTCTCCTAAAGAGTGAGTGCGTGGCTTCAAATCGGACCGCTCGAAGAAAAGACCTTTTCTGTGCAACCTATTTGATGTGTCATAAAAGCTCAGAATTGTATAGATTATATAATGTTAACAATGCATAAATAATATTTATTTATAGGTGTAATTATTAAACAATAATTATTAAAAATATATACAAATTGACGTACTATAATTAGAGTATATAAAAACATTTAAAGTAATCATAACTTTTAGCGTCTTTGGATAAATCAAGTTTACATAGAAAGTATGTTAATTGTTATTATTTCTCCATTGTATCCCAGATTAAACAAAGAATGAGCAATTTTGGTCAAGTACAACCCGAGATAAAGTCATTTTTTCGAGCGGCCCCATTTGAAGCCACGCGCTCACTTTTCAGGAGAGCTGTGCCAAGCGCCCAGTCGGCTTCCCCCACTCCGTGGACTCCGAGCAGGAAAGAAACAACGCGCAATTACTCTTTATTTATAATGCACTCCGTTAAACAATGTTCGGTTTTTTTAATCGCTGAAAGTGCCATTGGAAACTTCAACTCCTCTTCTAAAAACCTTGTTATTTTCGGCCTTTAATATTAATTATCGTAGCGACGGTGAATTTTTTTAAAAAAAGGGCTATCTTGGCTCACAAAGGTTGTGGGGCTTTTTCCTTTCTTTTTAAATGCGTACTTTTGAACCAGCTTTTCGAATAAATCTTTGCCATAAAGTTTCAACAAAAACCAACCAAGTTATTGTAAATGTTTATAAGCTTAAAAACCTATACTTTTTGTTAAGCCTTTTTTTTATAAATAAACATTAAAAATTTATTGTTTTTTTAATTAGAACGTTAATATAAGTCTTTACGAAGGGGATGAGCCCAAGTTTGTTAAGATCCATTTAGAAAAATCGACTGGACAGGACTTAGAAATTGTTGATTTTTTTAAAGAAACGGGATAAACAATTAGAATTTTGCAAAAACTACTAGACCGATCGAGCCCATCTTTTGCATACTTATAAAGTACATTACAACTCACAAATTATAAACATTTCACTTAACTCTAACAACTAATAAAACAGTTATTAACCTTATTTAAAAATAGCCATTTTGCCTCCTTTTTTGCAATAACTTTTTTATTTATAGTGCAATTTTAATTTACAAATTCTCATTTTAAAGACAGTTGTTTTCTCTAAAAGTTCACTGTTGACCGCAAACGTCTAAATCTAAGCTATTTGGGGTTATAAATTAAAGAGTGATTTTGGCACTTTAATTGTTTACTTGATAATGGTTCCACTAAAAAATTGATGAATCTCTAGATGAGAGGCTTCTTGTAATAACTCAAACTACCTTTTCCAACTGTCAAATCCGTCTACACAGTTCTTTACAAAAAAAAATCTAATTTCATTCACCTAGTAGGTGTAAAAATATAAACGCATTTGGTCCAGTACTTGTTAAAAAAAATCTTTACTCAAAAATATCCCTCCATAAAAATCGTTAATATTACGTGTGTGAAATGAGCATGGCATGTTTCCTCACTATATCCTTCCCAAAGAGAATCATAAAATTAAAAAGATAGTGCTTTCGTGATCTTATTTCTAGCATTTGATTACCAGATCTATTACTAATAGGTAGACTGTGAGAGTTCATAAATTTCAGGTTATTTTTGGGGATATACGACAGGGAAATGATGGGATTGATATAGATCGGAATTTCCGCCGGTCCCACGAAACGTCAGACATAATCGATACGAGCAATTATGCGATGTCAGATCGTGAATAATAATTAGTTATTACAACCGGACGAAAGTGAAACTCGAGAAGTTACACTAATATATTATATTATATTGTATTATATTATATTATATTAAAGTTCAAGCAATTAAAAGAAAAGGTGGTAGGTACATGATATTTTCATCAAAATCTAATTATCCCTTCCATAACGATTATCTGTCGAGACAATTCGACGTTATAACATCATCGGCCATTATTGAGATATGATAGGACTTATCGATCCCCTGGGTGGTTCCCGTCCGTCCCGAAAATTGAAAGGTATTGTGTTAGAATTCCACTTGTCTTTCGGACATCGAAACTTTCCTCATCTCATCCTGTCCCGCCTACCAATTTATCCGAAACATCGGAATCGAGTTAAATCGAGACCTAACCGGTTTACGGATGTTTGTACTAGTAACCAAAAATTTCGTAATTACCAGAAGGTTGTCGGGATCAAACTTTTCCGTCCTTCCGTCCAGTGTTTTCTTTTTAATTACAGGAAAAAATTATATACGACGATATCACTTTCATCGTCACGGGCGACGGGGAACAATGGCGACACAGAGGGAAAGTAATTAAGGAACGTCCGCGTTTATCCTGACAACTTTCATGATGGCAACTCTTTTTATTGCAAGTTTGATATTCTTTTATGAGCCGGTAACAAACGTTATAAACGTCCAGCGTTTTAATGCGACGAAGGAGATTTCGTATTGTAACGTTTATTCTATTTTATTTACACTGTCCTAATTATACACTACACAACTTAATTTATCTTAACTAGTTCCTAACTAATTAATTTATATCACTCTTAAGTGCTAAATTTATCTTACTAGTCCGTTTTTCGCACTGTTTACTCACTCGCGGCTTCACGTCTAATCTAATCTCCGACCTCAACCCGTCATTATATAGTCCTCCATTATGTCTCGAGAACCTTCTTGAAAGAACTCGATACTTCTTTTCCCTAATAATGTTTATCTAGAAACGCCCAGAAGGTAGTAAATCATTCTTCCTTTAATACGAATATTCGGGAGTATTCTCCATTCTCCTTTTACGGCCCAAATAACGGAGCGTTTTGACATGGCCGCCGAGGTCCGATAAGAGTAAACACGTTTCGCGCTGCTGTTTACATTTCGCGTTACAGTATGGTTAAATATATTTGTTTAAATAAAATATTTAGTTTTTTAGGTATAGAAGAAATTGCTAAAATGTTGTTTTTGGTATGATTTTGGAAAGAAATGGCATGTTGCCAAGAGACGCCGTCGAATTGTGTCGTGGAAATCTAATTTATCCTATTCAATTCCGGCCTAGAATGTGGTCGTTCAGCGTGACGAATGCAATGTATCGAATTTATGCTTCAATTCCATTCTGGAGTTGCATTATTCAAATCACTGTAAATTTTGCATAGAGCTATATACAGTGTCTTATGGAATTTTGTCACTATATTCAGTATCCTAAAATTTGGAGTTCATCAACAAATGCATAATGAAAATTGACGTTTACATTTTTTTCCGTATCGATCGGCAACACTGGTCAAATTTGATATTTATTAAAAAAAATTTAGAATAATTCTGTTTCGAAAAATATATGAACAATGTGACGGAAGATTTGAAAGTATATAAACCATATCGGAATAAAATTCTATGCTGTTCAATAACGAAATAGTAGTACATATTACATTCCTAGTTGTGCTATTAGATACTTTCAGATCAAAGATCGCATGAGAAAAATTACCTACAAGAGGACATAGTAACCATTTTTCTTGACGTGATATACTTCTTATAAATCGATGTGCCGGCTACCCGCCGGTTCACAAATCCTAGTAACGTTACCCAAGATCCATGCGTGCGAGCTAGAGTGAGAGCGACAACAATAGACAGAGATCGACCTTGGCGGTTGCCTTGCGACGCATCTATCTCTCTTACACGACAGCGTCTGAGTGAAAGCTCGATTTGGCGATCGGCTCAGTTAGCGAGCGCGATGGAAGGGGACGATGGGGTACACGCTACGCGCGTTCTGAGTGCACTGTTTCCACTCCGTCGTCAGCGACGACGGCGACAGCAGTAAACACACTATTATTTATAAAGTTAGTTGAATATTTACTGTGCAGAACATTGCTTATAACTATTACAATAACAAGGCAATAAGGTATACAATTCTTGCATTCTAAGAGTTCGACTAGCTATATAATCTCATATATTTGTTCTTGCATCGGTCAATGAGTTCAGTAATAACAGGTTATGTTACGATTTCGACTAAAACATTATAATGAATGATATACATGATCGTGTAAAAAGTCGACTACTTTCATTTAGTATTCAATGAAAATCATTATCCTGCGCAGCAATTTATGTAGGGTTCAAGACTAATGTTCAACTTCACACATGTCATAAGAAGGTGTCTAAAATGACCAGTTGGACCGGCCAACCGCAGTGCGAAAAAACGTTCTATTGATAATTTAGTGATAATAATTCTATTCAATTCATAAACGTATTCCATTTTTCATCAATGTTTTCTTATGACGTTATCACGTAAAAATTATCGTCCGTAAACCGACTTTACAGACAACCAATTTTTTTTTGAAATCTCTATAGCCTTCCTTTAACCTAGTGATCGCTAATTAATATCCTAGCGACCTACTTTAACCGTCTAGTGATTTCTCTAATAATTTAGAGATCTCGTTGAAGCTTCCCATGATTTTTTTGAGATATTTAAGGATTCGGTGAATGTCTGTTTAATGTACACCCTGTATGGTAGACAAAATACCTGGTGTATAATGATAATAACAATTTCTCCCAAATAACGAAAATAGTTACAAAATTGCGACGGCGTCATGAAACATAATCTCATACATAGAATCCCTGGCACGCGTGGCAACCAACGCAACATTACCAAAGTGAGGTTATGGATGGATTTTTTGGACAGAACCCGGTTTGTTATACTACTCTTGTACAACAAATTACTGGTCATTGGTTAATAAGTACATTGTTAATGATGTAATAAACAATGTTATTTTGTGAAACAAAATTCTTCGAAGATTTTGTTAAATTAGAAAGAAAATAGTATATTATTATACTAGTATAATAAGACGGAGTATTGTCACACGAGAGTTTTAAAGCACGACGAACGAAGCGAGGAGTGCTTTAATAGAACGAGTGTGACAATACGTCTTATTAAACGTGTGTAATATACTATTTTATCTACTTTGCTTTATTCATTCATTAAATCTTGGCTGTTCAAGTTCTGGTATTACACTAAGAAATTTTGCTTGTGTTGGTCACACTGACGTCACTGACATTAACGTTTCTGGATCAGTACACGGTGCACTTCTTCCGTAGGTCCAGTGTATCAAATTTGGCCAATAATAGAGCTGATTTAATTACTATAAAAAACCATGAGGCCTGGAAGTCTTGAGCAATAGCAGAGGGGTACATTGACACTTCGTTAAACGGAGAAGAGATGTAGCGGATATGCTGAGATCATCGACGTCCACTTCTACTTCCATCAATGCACAACCAATGTCCGAGCCAGAACCCCCTAAAATTGGAACTATAAACAATATCAATTCAATCACAAATGAGACCAGTTTCGTACAAAATATTCCGGGAAATACTAACTTTAATCACCCAAAATGTGTCTGGCATTAGCATAAATGTCCAAGCCACAGTAATGTCGTAGTTAAAGTTTTCACTAATTGTACATTAGCTACTGATTAGTTGTTCGTCTTTTGGGTCACACAGTCTTTTGTAACTTGTAATGCATTTTGTACTAGAGTAATATAAAATAATTCCAAATAATACATTTTTCATGTAAATTTTAAAGGTTATGTTTACTATAATTTAACCTTGACGGCTGCGCACGTCTCGCACGTCTCTGTGAGAGGTTGACGCCGTTGACGTACCAACTTAACAAAACTAAAAAGTTACCAAAAGTAGTGTAATAATATTAATATTATTACACTACTTTTGATGCAATAATGAGATCATTAGTAACGCAAAGTAGATAAACTATATTTCGGCTAAACTAGAAGGTACGCCACTAAGAGTTTAGTCCGGGGAATTACAAATTACCTGCAATCAATATATATCTATACCAAGTACAACTGTCAGTTATTATTGTTTAATTGGTCTCATCGAAAATTTTTATCGTTTAGTACGTCGATCAAATCCGTCTCTCTCTCTCTCTCTCTCTCTCTCTCTCTCTCTCTCTCTCTCTGTCTCTCCTCATTCCGTTTCCAATCGATTTCCTAATTTCGTTCCATAACCCTCGAGTCGATATTAAATTTCTCGTCGCGACTATTTCGGCACTTGAAAACCGGGAAAGAGCAATGCAAACTTCAATTTCAACGGGTCCGCCGCCGCCTCTCCTCTAAATATTTCATCCCCGTTGCAAACGTAATATAATCTTCTGTTTGTTAATTGTGCTTCGGCGAAAAGTAATCATTTAAATGAACGCGAGCGCGTGCGCGCGAAGTGATATTGAATTCGGAGTCGGTATCCGGGGACCGTGAAAAGAGGAGGAGACCGAAGTGGATCGGATGGATGTGGTTAATTTTAACGAGTTTGGCAGAAATAATTGGGGGAGGAAAGTTTGCGATTTTGAATGTTGCCTTGTTGTGGGGATAGGCCGCTCCTTTTGTGTTTTAAAGTATGATTGTTCATTAGGGCTATCATTGCCACTGAAACAATTTAACGATTGTGCCGGAATTCGATGTTAACGATGCCGGCGAATACTTTCGAAAGGTTTCGGAATTGAGGATGAACGTTCGCTGGGAAGTTGTGTGCGACGTTCAACGACAGGTTTCGTCGACTGTTACATTTCCAAAAAAGGAATTTTTGAGTTTATTAAAGAATAATCAGAAACAGGTGCCCCAAGCTATTTCATTAGTAAAAGAATTTCGGTAGGTACCTACTTGTTGTGTAATCCGTGAAATAGGCAAGGCATGCTTTCCTTTGTCGACTCAATTTATTGTCACATTTCCTTTGCCTTAAGATGGTCTTTACCAAAACTAGTAAAAACATTAATTGGTATACATAAGTGGGGTTCCTACGTCCTCGTGGGTATCCCGCATTTCCATGAACGAAAGTGTGAAATGATCCGTCCTGTCGAACTTGTAGTATTTTTAGTCTCGTTGTCCTAGTGAAATTACTTTTGACTTACTCAGGACTCTTCTTGGGTCGCTGGTTACTTTGCTCGAAGGACCATGAACGAAAGTGTAAAATGGTCCTTCTTTTCTAACTTGTAGTATTTGTGTCCTGGTAGAGTGGCTTTGACTTACTCAGGACTCTTCTGGGGTCGCTAGACTTATCCGGCTCGAAGGACCATGAACGAAGGTGTAAAGTCTTCTCTGTAGAGAGTGGACTGTATGGAATCTCTCTCGTGGCTCGTGAGTGGCTGCGGAGACAAGTAAGGTTGTAAGGTTGTAAGACGGTCTCGTGGGTTGGAGATCAGGGCTTGACGTGATCTCCGGGTTGAAATTCTCGTAGAATGGAGAGAGGGCGTAACGTGCTCTCCGGGTTGGATCTGAGGGCGTACCGTGCTGATCCAGGGTTGAAGATCTTGAAGTTAGAAGTTGTCGTAGCTTGAAGATCTCGTAGACTCTCAGGGCGTAACGTGAGAGCTTGTAGGTTGGGTTGAAGAATCAAGACCACAACACACTGTCCTTTTGGTCATACTAGGTATACTGATTTATTGCCCAAAATTCACGAGCTTTTATACACAGTCATGTTGAATTACTTTACCCCTTGGTTACAATTAATTGATAACGTTGTTCAATTTTGTTGAATGTTATTTGCCAATGTCTGAGAATTGCTCCACTGACCTTACCGATGCGGATTTGAGATCACAATCCGTACCTTAGTAGTACACTGTTGATCTCATTACCTTGGATTAGTGTTATGCTTCGTTTCGTAAAACAAAGCGTGTTTTAATTAAATGATGTAAGAGGCTCCCTGAACTAGTTCGCAATAAATTACAATTTCTTGAACCCTAACAATTTCCTAAAATAATGTTGACGTTAGCGTCAACAATCGCCATTTTTCCAGTCCTTCCAATCTTCTTCTGCTATCGCCCTATCTGTCATGGTTTCATCATTAAAATAAACCAATTCACATCAAATGATGCTCATTCGAAAAAGATTGAGCTTCTACGTCCCAAGTGACGTTGTGAAGAGGTCAATTTTGTCATGGCGCTACAGGACTCGAAAATCGTTTTTCGGGAAAATAAAAACACTTGTCCTATGAAATTCCCAGTGTAATAATATAACAAAGTTTGAAATACCATTACCAATATCAACGTCAAAACTACTTCCATTGAGTATTTAATTTGCCACCACTATAGAGCGTTATTTAAATTTGTAGAAGTTCTTATTATTGATGAAATAAGCATGACATAACAAATTACTGGACAATTTAGAACAAATTTTGGTAGATTGGACATTATATTAATTGGAGATTTACGACAATTGCCTCCGGTCATGGGAATTCCTATATATAAACGAATTAATACAAGACTTACTGGACCTACTTCATGGCATGGATTAAAATTTTTCGAGTTAACAGAGATAATGAGATAAAGTAATGTAATATTCGCAAATGCTTTAACAAAGTTTGTAGATGGTCAAAAGTTAAATTAAGAAGAATTGTAATTGATACAATCCAGATTTTTAACAAAAAAAGAAGCTGAGAGCAAGTGTACAAATGCTGTAATACTTTTCTTAACTAACACGAAATTCAAGGATACAACAATCGTAATTGGAGTAGTGCAGACAATAAAATCGTAGCCAGTAGCTACAGACATATACATTGGCTGCCACAATGCTGAAAAACAAGCTTTCGTTAGACAAAAATTACATAAAATGCTTACACCATAAACTGGAGGACTGCCATATGATGCAGTATTTGTTGTTGGTAAATATTACATTATAACTACAAATATTGATGTTTCAGATTGCTTAGCTAAAGGTACTATTGGTAAATTGTGTTAAGTCCATCAAAATGATGATGGAGAAATTACAATAATTTAGATGCTATTTCCTGAAAAAGTTGGAAGAAAATAACGCAATAAATGGAACGGGTATACGAGAGATCATAACATAAATACAAATGCAGTTCCAATATTTACAAAAACAACAACAATACCACTCAATAACAATAAAACAATAAATGCAAAAAGAAAACATTTTCCATTAGTATGTGTATGTGCAATCACAATTCACAAATCTCAAGTACTATTTTTGATGAGATAGTTTATGACTATGACAAAAGACATACTTTGGAATTAGTATATGTTGGTTTATCTAGAGTTACCAGAATAGAAGGATTAAATATAGTTTCAAAAGGTAATAGCAATATATTTTTCACGGCAGGAGGCTTTTAACATCAGTAAAATCATTGCAAGAGGAATTTAAAAGACTCTCATTAAATCCACTCATAACAATAAGTAAAATATTATTAGATTTCATTTCGACCAGGTCGGGTTTGTCAATATTTTTATTCAATTTTCAAAGCTTACGTGCCCATAAGAATGATCTTAGTGACAATATTGTTAATACTTCAACAGTTTTAATATTAACAGAAACTCATATGAGTAATGAAGAACCTATAGATATTGCCAACTTCAATTGAATTTACAGTTTTAAAAGACAACAAGTTTAAGCTGCTGGAGTAGCTATTTATTATGCACAAGACACAAGGCATACTATAAGTTCATATATGGACATGCATGTAGGAAATACTCCTGCTTTGAGTTTACATGTTAGTGAAATAGGAGAAATATGTACATCTCATTGTAATAATGAGAGTGGGCAAATAGCGTTAATAGTCGCTATTTGTATTTCACCAATAAATACTGTACGTTGTCTTGAATTTCCCAAAGTTGAGCGCCTGCCTCCTTACTTCTCCCTCTAGGTTCTTCTTTCCTCCGCGTGATGGTATTTCCTGGGTTGTCCTGGTCTTCCTGGTGGTCCTCTTGTTATTTTCATCTTCCTGGTATGTCCTTCGTGGTTAGTCTTTCTTCAATGCCGTCTTAGGACTTTTCCTCTTTGATCTTGCGTCCTCGTCGTAGTCCGTTGCCTTCCTTATTAGTGAGTTCGTGTGCTCCATTGCCTTGATTATCGTCTTCCTCGTCCTCTTCTTGATGGTCTTCTTTAGTTCTTCGATGCGTAGGTCCCGTCGTAGCTGTTCATTCCTCATATACCATGGTGCGTCCGTCATCTTTCTCATCGCTTGGTTCTGTATCCTCTCCAGTTTCTCCAGGTGCGTCCTTGCTGCTTGTTCGCACGCTGCTGTTCCGTATGTCATTATTGGTCTTATTCCTGCCAGGTAGGTCTTCCTCTTGGATTTCAGTTTCAGCTTGCTCCGTCGTCCTATTAGTGGTCCCAGTCTGTTCAGTCAGTCTTTCGCCTTCTTCTCGGTCTCCTCTATGTGCCTTTTCCATGTAAGTCCTCGGTCTATGTCGATTCCTAGATATTTTACTTCTTCCTTCCATTCCAGTTCCTTTTCTCCTATTATGATGTTGGTCGTCGGTCGTCTCGTCTTCGGTCCTATGTATATTGCTTTCTCCGCGTTGAGTTTGATCTTCCATTTCTTCGTCCATTCTTCAATTTGTTCCACTTCTCTCTGTAGGTACTCCGTCGCTTTGTTGGATTGTCTCGATGTCGCCGCCTTCGCCGTGTTGTCCGCGTAGATATAGGTCCTCGTGTGGCTGTTCCCTCTTCCAATCGGTATGTCGCTAGTGTAGATGTTGTATAGGACCCGTGCCAATACCGATCCTTGTGGTGCTCCTGCTTCCATCCTCCTCCTGCTCGATGTCGTCCCTTTGCCCTTGATTCTGAAGTTCCTGTCTCGTAGGTAGTCCTGTATCATCTGGGTCGTCGCCGTCTTGAATCCTAATCCGTCCATCTTTGCTATAATTCCTTTGTGCCAAATCCTGTCGAACGCCTTCCTCCACGTCGAATAGTACCGTGCATGTCGTCCTCTTCTCGTTGATGTCCTTGATCGTCTCTTCTACCATCCTCAGCGCCTGGTGCTCCGTCGAGTGTCCTTCCCTGAATCCACATTGTTCGTCCGGTATGATACGTAGCCTCTCCTCTTCCTCCTTGATCCTCCTCAGTAGTATCCACTCCAGTAGTTTTCATAAATTGTTCAAAAGACTTATGGGGCGGTAGTTTTGCCGGAATTTTGTGTCCTTGCCTGGCTTCGGGACCATGATGACGTCTGCCTCCTTCCATATCTGTGGGTAGTATCTCTTCTTCATCGCCGCGTTGTAGATTTCCTGGATCCTCTTCTTTGCCTCATTCGGTAGTTCCTTTATCATCTTGTTTGTGACGGAGTCCCGTCCTGGTGCTTTCTTCGTCGGTAGGGTTCTGATGATTCCCTCCATCTCTTCCATCGTCGTGGGTTCCAATTCGTCTTCGCAATTTCTCCTTCTGATCTTGGCCGCCCTCCTATCGATGTCATCTTCGAAATCGATGTCGTCCTCTTGGTCTTCGTTCATCTTGAATTGATCCTCCATGGTATCTGCGAACGCCTCTATCTTGTCCTCGTCCCTAAAACATAAACCAAATTTACCATGAATAGCATTGCTCGTAGTTGAAAGTTTGTTCTTCTTCAGCTTCCTCATGATCCTCCAGTGCGCTCCTGTATCCTCGTGCAAGAAATGATCCCATTTGTACACAGAATTTATTGATTTATAACGAAGAAGGTCCCAAAGAAGGTAAAAACTGGCATGAAATGCCAATGATTTTGCTTGGAGACTCCAATGGCAATTTTGCTGAATATTCATCAAAACCATTAATTGACATTTTAAAAGATAAGTTTCTATTAAAAATATCTAATGATAATAAAATCAACACAATAAGATATAGAATAATAATTGAGGCTGTTTTTACAAGATGTCTGAATAAATTTTATTTAAAAATTTTTATGTTATATTTTTGTTATCATAAGCCAATAGATTTCACTTTTAGAATGTGGTGCTACTTAAAATGATGTTTTAATTGAAAAGAATCTCCGTAAGAAGTAGTCACTTTTATAAAATGTTTCGCAACTATGGAAATGAAGCTTAATTACATTGCCAACTCGTCGCATGTATTGAAATTTGAAACTTTGGATAATGAAATGAGCGTCAACCTCAAATTTCTAAATAATACCCCACGACGCAAATTTATTCACGTCTCTACGAGCATCGCCCTAATTCCGCACGTACGAAAAATGTTTCGGTTGCAGTTCCTCATTTGCACCTGAACAATCAGGAAATCTCACGCAGCGTCGACTTTTCATCAAACCCTTTTAGGTTATGAATTAGGCGTTCCTATGAACAATGGTGTTATTAACACGCACCAATGGAAAAACATAACTCCCAGCGCTCCAGGAATTGATATTTTTCCTTCCTTTTACAATTTAGGGAAACAATGCAACTACATGCACCACGTATTCATAGAAAACGTGCATGGGATGTATATTGTGGATATGCGAAGCTATTGTCGAAACCAATACAATCAACTGCGCTATTGTCGTTTTCCTAATGGTATCACTTCGATAATTACTTAAAATGTGGTTTGAGTTTTATAATAAGACTGCTATGAACAATGCCTACTTGATGAATAGAGAACTAGATAGCTTGAGCCTAAAACGCGAAATTTTTTTAAGATGCTCTTCATGTACTAACACAAAACAAAAATTTTGATTCCATCACAAATTTCATATAGCGAGAAAACACGATTACATTTCACTCTCTTTCTCTCTCTGTGTACCTTTTGTGTGCCGAGTAACACAATAGTTCCATAACTCAATATCATCGTGTTGTCTAAGCTCGGAAAGGCTACTTTCAGATTATGATAATGCTTCTCATCCTTCCTCGGCCTTTCTGTTTCTTGGCACGTCGCGGATCTGTAACTTCCGCGAGTTACGTGGC
Source organism: Cryptocephalus moraei (assembly GCA_946251905.1). Classification (NCBI taxonomy): domain Eukaryota; kingdom Metazoa; phylum Arthropoda; class Insecta; order Coleoptera; family Chrysomelidae; genus Cryptocephalus; species Cryptocephalus moraei. The sequence goes on along the minus strand of OX276465.1, from coordinate 12,812,011 downwards.
CTAACTTGAAATTATTTGCTATTTTCGTAACGTGCAAGTAGCGGAGGATCCGATGCCGAGAGGGGTTTAAAGGAAATGTGATAAAATTATATTTCTCCCGAGGAAAATAGTTTCATGTGCCGTTATAACTGAGAAAGCTGATGTGTTTGAGATCACGGCGTGTCATAGAAAGTTCGATGTAACAGGGCGTTAGATTCGATATAATAGTGGCATAATAGTTACTTTTGGTACCAATGTGTTATGTTGAAAATAAGTCACGAGGCCGTCAGGCCGAGTTGTATAAATTCTCAAGTGACTTAGGAAACATAACACACGAGTGGCATACAATGTTTTATCCAACAAGTGGACGAAATCGTTTTTTATGAGATAATAATTAATAAGCTTTGTGCTCAAATCAAAGCTACTTGCGTCTCAGTACCCTATAAATGTCAGACTGACTTGACAGTAACTTTTTAACATTTTGGTTAAAGTAGGTTCTTTGTTTGGTTGGCAACCTTTAAATATAAATACATTAAATATGAACTAACTAGTGAGTTATGGATTATAACACACTAGTGTCAACGAAATGTGCAATGATCTCTAGAGAGAGTGGACTGTATGTAGATATCTCTCGTAACTCGTGGGTGGCTGCGGAGATAAATCATGTCTCCAGGTTGTAAGGCTGAAGACGTTCTTGTAGATCGAAGATCAGGGCGTGACGTGATCTCGTTGAAGTTCTTGAAGTTCTTGTAGTTGGAGAGAGGGCGTGACGTACTTCTCCGGGTTTGGATCTGAGGGCGTATCGTGCAGATCCGGGGTTTGAGGTTCTAGTAGTTTGGAGAGAGGGCGTGACGTACTCTACGGGTTGAAGTTTGTTAGATTTTGGGTTGTCGCATTAAGTGGCGTGAAGAAAGATCACAACACACTGTCGTTTTGAGCATACTAGGGTATACTAAATTTATTGTACCAAAATTCAGGGTTTTTAGACATCTTGTGTTACATTGATTAAATGAGATATTATTGTTTTTGTTATTAGTCGGCTGAGTGTGAGAGTTGAACTTGACCGCTTCACGTTTAATCGTAATTGTTTTCCTCTAGTAACGTGAAATGGTCGCTAGTGTTATTGATTCGTGTGTGAACGTTAAAAGCAATCCAATAATATTGTTCGCACTTATCCTCGCTCTTAATTATGAATTGTTTTTCTGTTTTGTAAAACAACGCGTATTAATTTCAATGATTAAACTATGTAAAAGGTTCCCTAAATTCGGTTACAATAAATTATAATTTCTTCACCTAAAATTCCCTTAAATAATGTTGACGCTAGCGTCAACAAGTGTGTTATTTGATAGTTTACTTGTTTAAAATGACATTAATAATGACAGTCATAACTTTCATGTGTTGGATAAATAAGACTTATCAAATGCAAATTTTTAATATAAATGATTACGCTCAAACAATTTTAATTTGGATTTTATACTCTTGTAGTGCATCAGTCCGGCACGTAATGGCTCGGTAACGCAAAGCAATTTTATTCTACTCTTTGCACTTTGTAGTATTTCATTCTGACCCGAATAAACCGTTCAAATGGAATAATACCCTTCGTTCACAGGAAATTACAAATATTTCATACAACACCGGCGATAGCAGTGGTTCATTTCATGAAATCAATCTTTATATATTACGAAACAAAGAATAGGGAAATAACAAGAAGGGAAACAGAGAGAGAGGTCCGATGGTCGCGCAGATCTGTCCGCGCAGGTTAACATTGGGGGAAAATGCACCAGTGGCGTAGGTGTGCAATACATATTTACCTCAATATCATTATGGTAACCAGAGGCGTAGGTAGCGAATTTTCTATAAGCATTAGAGTCTTCGCGGTTTTTATTCTAATTTTCATAATGGCATTTAAAAAAACATCGGGACAGCACGGCACATACCTGTTACGTATGATCACGTTTATTACATAAATATTGAAACATGTTTGAATCAATACCCGTTCGACACTTATTACGAACCTGTGCGCCGACCCTTGCTGTCGCCGCAATAGTTGACAGTCCGGCCCTGGTTTTCCCCCAATATAAGTCTTCAAGGTCATTGAAAACGGTTTGCTCAAAACAATAGAGAGGGTCTGGACTTTCCCTTCTTGTTATTTCTCTATTCTTTGTTACGAAACGTCTATAAATCTAGTAATAAATCTTTAGGTTGTTTAATGAGATTTTGTATTGCGCCCATATATTCCATATTTAATTTATTATAAAAATATGACAGATTATTTTTTCTGCCCATTTTCTAATCTCAGTCTATTTGTATAACTACAAGTTTGAATCGGAAACGTTCCTCTATGTTTAATCCTGTTTCTCCTACTGATTATGAAAAATGAATTTCCTTTTCCTATAAATCTTCCCACAGAAATAATCCTAATCCTGTGATAATCCTTTAATCCCCGACGGAAAATGCGTCCTTAAAATCGAGACGGATATAAATTTCTCCATAAAACCCTGATCAAATTGAAGTGCTTGGTTGGGTTTATTTTACATTGTCAGTAGTTTCTTCTTTAAAGAAATTGGTAATTTTAAATTAAACATCCTATTTTGAGATTTCCATTATTTCTATTAATAAATAATGTTTTCCCGAATTTACTAGTATTTTGCTCGATGTTTCCACAAAGCACTCGATTGTTCTTTTAATAATGTTTACGTAGAAAATGTCCAGAAAGTCATAAATTACTTTCCTTAAGTATCCGGGAGTACTCATGGAGCTGTCTTTTTTTATAGAATTCAATTAAGCGTCGCGGCAATTCTTTTGAGGTAGCCGCCCAGGTCCGATACGAGTAAACACGCCCTCTTTACTTTTCGCATTACAGTATCATATATGACACACATGATGTTCAAGGGTTCAAAGAATCCAGGAAAATTAATTTAATTGTAAAAAATTTTTCTTATTGTGTCAGATCATCCTAAACAAAAATAAATAAGGGCAACACATCAGATGTGTATTAATAATCTTTAGATATATATTTTGCTTGAACGTTGTGAATGTGCTGGTTGTAATTTGATCACACTTGCCACGAAGGATAAGTAATCTCATTAAAACTACATTTGAATAGTTATTGCCTTTCATTTTCATTCTTTTCAATTCAAAGTTTCATTAGTGAACGCGCTGAACTTTTATTCTTGATGCACCAATTGTCGCATCTTTATAATGGATATTTGATGACTACCTAATACAAAACATGGAAAAATATTACGGAATAGTCTTACTTGAAAGTCTGCCTATTTGGGTGTATGGACAATATATCATTTAAAAGGTACTGTAGTTGATAATATACAGAATGCTCCATTTAAAAAAAGTCCGCGTCGGACCAGACAGTGGAAGTGAAACTTCTTTAGCCATATGCACACACATATACGCACACACACATACGCACAGAGAGACCGGATATACAAATGAATTGTTTATAGAGTTTTTGTTCCAGTTATTCTTTATATTTCTTCATTAAGTATATATAAAGGTAATTTTTGATATAGAAGTGACTTTAGTATTATATTAAACAGCTATACATTATCATTATCAGCAATTTCTTCTGTAATCATTCTTTCATCATGGTCATTTCGTGGTTGGTCATTAGAAATCGTATCGTATTTCAGAAAAGACACAATCGGCTTATGGTAACTAAAGTAACTAACAAATATTCTAGATTCAAACTTTTCAAGATATCTACTAAGTCTTTTTTAAAACTTCTTCGTAAAGCCAGAACGTGTACAACGGTTATCAGTTAAATTGGAAGCACTCCTTTTTTTGTTATTTAATTACATACAGTGCAATTTTTTATGTATAAAAAGATTTTATTATTAATTAACATAAATAATAATACATATTTATTAACGCAGAATTTTTCCCGTGCAAACCATTGTTAAATGGGTTCGATTGAAAGAATCGAAGCGCTCAAAAGACAACGCCGTTAATTAATAGTTGATACGTCTACCGCGTCTGTCTTGAACGGACTGTCCCCCCCACCCGGCCGTCCACCCGGTACGTCACGATTCGCCGACCTGGGCGCTCTCCCGTGTTGCCACGTGTCCGCTGGTAGCGCACGGAAACGAAGAGGTACACTTTACGCGCATGCTGGCAACCCCGTTTTTTTCTTATCACGCGTGACGCGGTTTTTCGAGCAACACCCCATCCCAATGTATACAACGTGGGCAAAGAAGTTTCACTTCAAAAATACTGTTTTCATTATTTTTGTATGTACCGGTAAAATAGCAAGTTTTGAACGACCCTATATAAAGGAGACCGAATAACTTTAGACGTAACTAATACACATGTAGTTGTCTAGCATGATATTCTATAACATACAGAATTTTCTATTTAAGAAAAATTTAGTTTCTACTATTTCTATATCTATCGCTAAAATAACAAATTTTGAACGACCCTGTATATCAGAGAACGCATTGGTTTAGACATAACCAATACACATATAGTTGCCTATCAAGATATTCGATAATATACAGAATGTTCAATTTAAAAAATGTAATTTTCAAAATTTTTGTATCTATCGGTAAATAACAAATTTTGAACGACTCTATAATAAAGGAGAACGAATTCCTTTATACATAACTAATTCGCATGTAGTTGCCTTGCATGATATTCTATAACATACAGAATTTTCCATTTAAGAAAAATGTAGATTCTACTATTTCTTTATCTATCGCTAAAATAACAAATTTTGAACGACCCTGTATATCAGAGAACGAATTACTTTAGATATAACTAATACACATATAGTTGCCTATCAAGATATTCGATAATATACAGAATGTTCAATTTAAAAAATAATTTTCAAAATTTTTGTGTCTATGGGTAAAATACCAAATTTTGAACGACTCTATAATAAAGGAGAACAAATTACTTTAGACGTAACTAATACGCATGTAGTTGCCTACCAAGATATTCGCTAATATACAGAATTTTGCATTTAAGAAAAATTGAGTTAATAATATTTCTTTATCTATCGCTAAAATAACAAATTTTGTACGACCCTGTATATCAGAGAACGCATTAGTTTAGACATAACTAATACACATGTAGCTGCCTATCAAGATAATCGATAATATACAGAATGTTCCATTTATTTTCGCCATTTTTGTATGTATGGGTAAAATGAATTTTGAATGACTCTATATAAAGGAGAACGAATAACTTTAGACGTAACTAGTACACATGTAGTTGTCTAACATGATTTTCGATAATGTACAGAATTTTCCATTTAAGGAAAATGTAGTTTCTGCCATTTTTGTATCTATCGGTGAAAAAGCAAATTTTGAACGACCCTGTATAACGGAAACCGAATTATTTTAGTAATTTTTCTAGACATAATTAATACACAGAACGTTCGTACGCAAAATTTCAACTTTTCCTTAATAAAATTTCACTATTTTTAAACCAAATTCCGCATTTAAGTAACTGCCTATCGCAAAAATAGGCGAATGAATTTAAAAAATCTGTGCGAGAAAATACCAAATAATATTCTTTCTTACAGTCTTAAAGATAAGTTCGTTACTCACAATTTCCTAACAAAAAACGCACCTTTTTTGCGGTACACTCGACATACAGCGAGCGCAAATTGGATCAGTCCGAAAGGGGAGCCCGGGTACTCCACATTAGATAATTACATGTAGAACTCCATATACACACAAATGTAAGTTGCAGTACTGTTCCCTAGCCGCCCTATCCCCACCACGTCTTCTGAACGTGTACGTTCGTCACTTTTGTCCTGTACCTTTTCTCTTGTCAGTCACGATAGGAAGTTAACGCATTGATTGGCGTTCGGGAGTGAAAGTGCGTTTTTCCGTTATCGTCGCGAATTGATGCAAATGTTCCCGTAGGACGTCAGGCAGTGAAAGGTTAGTAGCGATACGTCCGATTTTGCCATACTAAAAAATATTTATCGTGATTTTGATTAATGTGATTTATTATATAAAATATTATTTGCGATTAGCAATTCGAGACGATTAAATGGGAAAGTATCCTGGAATGATTCGATGATTTAGTCGATATTTCGTTGTGTAAATCTCGTGTGATTTTGATCACGACCACAGTGATCATACGATTTTCTTAATACCGATAGTAAATAATGAATTTGATTTTATTTTAATTATTAATTATTTTATTATTTATTATTATTTAATTTATTTGATTATATAATTCTTATTATTAATTGGATTAAGTAGTAATTAAAAGAAATTAGATTATCCTTTCGCGAAAATAATATTAAAGTAGGTACTAGAAACTAGAGAATCGATTGTGAATAAATGATTGATTCACTTGTAGAGGGTCTGTATCACTTTTTTAATTAATAATTAATAATAATTAATAAAATTAATTAATAGATTTTGTAAGTGTACAGAAGGAAGGAAAGCCAGATTGTCGTTTTGCACAAATAGCAGTATGTTATAAAAACAATTATATAAATTATACAATAGTAATTTTAATCTTTTTAGACCCTTTACAAGTCTGTCATCTTTTCACAGTCTATGGGCTTATAATGCAGTAATATTTAAACCTAATGTCAATGTGAGTTTCCTATTTGAAGAAAAAAAAAATAGTGTAATCGAAACATTTATTCCTGCGCGATTTTACTTGTTACAATTTTACATTTACATACAATTACATGTAAAATTTTACAATTTTAACACTGTGGGTGCTTTTTGAACAGTAAATTAGTTGTATATTTTTTTTTATTAATATAGATCTACATAGAGCACATTATTAGCAACAATTGGCATTTGTATTATGTTACGAACGCATTTTTATTATAATTAATTCAGAATTGATATTAATGCTATTTAAAAATCTTTTTAAAACGAAATGCTGTTTTTTTGAAATCTCGACTTGTAATTTTTCATAAAGGGGCAATTCATAAAATTGCTGTTAAATATCGAACGGCTGCTGAAAATATGGGTGACTGAGAAACGTTATGCTTGAAATGATTTGTCTTGAATTTTGACAGTTTTATGTGGCAATTAGATATTTGCCATATATTTTAAATTAAACGAAATATATCTAAATTCATAGGGACGAACCACAGACCCTTAATATAACTAGACCCGGTGTTCCCATTAGAAACTGATGTTTGTTTACATGCCAACATAGTCGATAGGGGCGGTGTAAAGGGGGAAGGAAATATGGCCGCCGTTGACGAATTTTGACAGCGTACAAAATAGCTATCCATAGGCGTATCGATAATAAGGGGCAAAAAGGAAACAAAATTAAGAAAATAATTTATTTATTTAGATCAACGGGCAATGAAGCCCTTTACATGCTAGGTAACAAAGGTGCGAAATAAGAGACAAATGAAGTATAGAAGGACATAGATTATCAAAATCATCATGACAGTAATAATGCATACAATAAATATAGTCCAAGACCCATCTGTCAGAAATTTGCTTTTGATTGACATAAGAGGTAACCGCAATGTTTTTACATTAATAATGTCTAGAATAAGGATTGACTTATCCTCCAAAGCGCAGAGGTCGGGAACAATATTTGAAATGCAACAATTTAAAAAGAAATTAAAAAACACGCTTTTCCCGACTTGTTTTGCTTCTAACTTTTTAAATGTTGAATTTAGAAGAAAGTTGAACAGAGAAGAAAGTTGCAGAATCGCTTTTTACATCAAATGGCGTCTGTTATAAATTTAAATTTTATTATCGGTTTTGCCAAATAGTAATAAACAACAAAAAAATCGGCCCAAAAAAGTGTTTCTTTAACTTATTATTTTAGGCACTTTAAAATGTAGTTAGGACTTCCAGATCACAGGTACAAAATCTTGAAGTTATAATAAAAGAATCCCCTAAATTTCTTTTCGATCGGTTTATTAGATTTTGCACAATAATTTTGCAATCCAGAAAAATCGAAAAATATTGAAAATTTTCAAAATTGTATTAAATTTTTTTCCCACTAAATTCGATTTTATTAAAATTAGCGGTTATATAAGAGGGAACAAGCTTTCATGTCCTTTTGTCAGAATTAAAAAATATTTATTAGAACGGTTACAGTCATTGTTTAAGGATGGTGTCGTTTTTTTTGCTTATAAACAAATAGATTATCTCGGCGAATTTTTTGTTAAATGAAATTCTGAAAACATAGCTGGAAAGTACTCGGAAAGACGCTTCTTTTTATATAAAATAAGTTGCTAGTTTGCTCATTAGCTTCTGAGATATAACTCCTCAAAATTGTTTAGTGTTTAATAAAATGGTTAATAATGGTTAATAAAATTACTATTTTTTCTCATATCTTAAGAAATAATTGTTTCTCACCAGTAACCACTATAATATTTTTGTTGAAATTAACTTAAACAGATTGAAATTCAAATTAAAAAAAATGTCACGCTTCCAATTTTGACAAATTCATAAATTCGATATTTCTATTAAACACAGTTACAGGGTGGAAATTAATTACCTAGTAGTACTTTTAGGTTTAAAAACTTGATGCAGCGGTAATGGAAATGCATCTCTCTTTAAATATCTAGCATTGTCGGTTGCACCTATTTTAGGCACAAAATCATCTTTATTGAAATGTTTTTAGCAAATATAGGACGATTTTGTTATGTTATCATTTTCGCTAAGTCCCAAAACAGATATCCAAATATTTCTTTTAAATTGGATCTACTGGAAACCTAAAATAATAACACTGATAGAACGCCACTGAGATGATACATAACCTCAAAAAATGTCATTAATAAATCTCTTTATTTACCTATGAAAAGACAATCCCGAGGCTTTCCCTGCATCGCTATAAACGTTGCATATCTTGCACCTATTAATCATTGTTAAATGTTCTCTATTTTTACCAAAATACATACACAAACCGCGTACACAACGAATTCTATCACGTGAAAGACTAGGACGCGATGTTGCCACTCATACCAAATGTCTGTATTATTTTAGATTTACGTACAACTGACCAACCACAGGCCAAGTAGTCTGGATGTATACGCAAATCGTAAGCAAAGAATTCGTCATCTGCATTCATGCAACAGCGCAAAAGACGCTTAGAATGTGCTAAGATCTTGGCAATACATTATTTTGTAAACAAACGGGTCTAGTTATATTAATGGTCTATGGGACGAACCATCAGATAAATTTTATAATCATAACTAATCGTTTAATAGGCCCAGCACCAAGTATTTCAGATATAAAAAGCAGTAAATGTGCGAGGACCAGCGAAACGACTGCTCATCGTGACGTCACTCCGCATATAAACACTGGTCCATTCTGCAGTCCACAAATAGATTTTTCGAGTATTTTGGACTTCCTTGTTGTTTCCGCTGGAGTTTAGGAGTTAAATTGCGACCAAATCTAGTAATTTGTATTATTCGCGTCGTAAAATAGTGTTTTCACTACACTGTTTATATGCGGTGTGACGTCAGACGGCGTTTTGGCGCCAAATCCTATCGTTTGAACTTCAAATGATTTTTTTTGCTTGAATGTTTTTATTTTTTTTTTAATATTAACCCAAGATTTATAAGCATATAATCTCCCATTTAGCCAGTTTTCAAAAAAATGTGAAAATACCTAATTCCGTGTTTTCTACGTCCTCCAGAAACTCAAATATCACTCCAAGTGTCATATTGTGTAGCTCGACCGCAAACTGAACATTTAATGCTTGTTAGAAACTCCCTTCACATTAATTTCTAATGTATCAATTCCACCTATACCGATTCCAAATATATAAGCTGTCGATTACGGTGTGGTTAATTGAATCCAAACATTTTCCTCAACTTTACTAAAATATATTTTAGCTTTCATCCTGAGTAGGCCTTCACGATACCGAGACGAGACTGGTAAAAATTTCCGAGACCGATATCGATACACAATTTACCGAGGGCCTCGCCGAGACGATACTGAATTTTGAAAACTCTCGGTCTCGTTATAATTTATTATTTCTTGATATATTATCCAAATTTATACATATTAGTATATGCGGGTGGTATACGTTTCATTCATAATGCCTCAGGTCGGCAGGTCAAAACTACCTGTTTTAATGCCTTATAGTTAGATTTTACCCGTTACTGGAAACATTTGGTGTGCATTCTATGAAAATAATAAGTAATCCTATTAAGAAATGTCTAATGAAGACAATATAACAATGAATACGCTTTAAGCTGTGTATAACAACCGCCATGGTGGTGTTAAGTCGGTTATCAGGTTATATTTAAAAATGGTTTCAGGAAGACCAGTAATAAGCACTAAATTAGGGAAAAACCATAACTCTCTAAAGCTCTTTGGCCATTCATTTAGGAAAGCGTGTTTATTGAAAGTAGTTCTTTCCTTATTATTTGTTTCCATTTAGAATTGTGTTGTAACGGGCTTTGTGCGGTTACTTGTGGAGATTTGGCGCTGGGACGGATTTCGGGAGTTCGGAAAAGGGTTTTAAGGATTGGTTTTACGGTTTTGCTCGGGCGCCAGATTTTTAAGGGTTTTCTCCCTCGGGATTATGCCTGGGTAATTTACGAACTCAGGAGATTACCAGGGTTGTCTGTAGAAATGAAACGCACGCTCAAAAATAGAAAATCCAAAATTATTTTATTCCCTATCGGCAGTGAAAACAATTCGTACGACTAACACCTGCTAGGTCGTCGAACGGAGACCGGAGAACTACGAAGACTTATTTACAATTATTTATGTATCTCGAAAAGGAAACACACAAATACTTATCACAGTAGGAGAGAAATAAAATTTATTCTAAATGATATCGGAGAAATTCAAAACTATTTAACTAAGCGAAAATGCGGAAACGGAAAATAAAATACTTTTGCAAACGGTTGAAATCTGAAAAATGAAAAACACTCTTAATATTGAAAATGGGAAAACGGAAAATTATCCTAACAATTTTACAATAAAAGAGAAATGGCTAGATACGAAGACGATAGGAAAACGTGCAGTGTCTAATATTCGGTAATACGGCTTTTTTTTTTCATTATGAGAGAGCGAGAGCGTGAGCGGAACATCGTGTTGAATTAATTTTTCCCTAACACGACAAGGGAAAAATTAACTCATAGCGGTTCGGTCGGACATTTTCACACTACTACAGATCACTCACATATATCGGTCGGTAACGGACAACTACGTAACATATAACAGAGAGTTCGGGCGGTTTAATCTAACGGCGGAACGATCACAGCTACATATAACAAAGAATTCGGCGGCATTAAATTTAACGGCGGTGACGATCACAGTTTACGGACAGTTACGCAACAGATCACAAATATAACGGCGGTATGTTCACAGTTACATATAACAAAGAATTCGGCGGTCTAAAATCTAACGGTCGGTGACAAGCACAGTTTGTGGACGATTACGTAACAGATAACAGATAGTTATATATAGCGGCGGTCGGCGGTACGCTCACAATCAGACAATTAAAAATATCGGTCGGTCGGACGGAAACAGACAACAATGGATAAATACGAATAACGTAAATAAGTAGTGGTTCTCGCCTTGGATTAACTCGGGCAGAGGACCCCTGGAGGGGGCGCTTGGCTTAGCTAAATTTAGTCTGGATGTTTAAGCGATGGTAGATTGAACAGTGCCTTATCGGCCGCCATCTATCTGAGATAGGTTTGAATTCGCGATTAACTGTATGGTGGGTGGTCTACCCTCAGCTCTCGAAAATCGGCTTTGTTACAGTGTGTTAGCTCATATAAAATTAAATAAATACTTACAACTTCTCGTTCCATAAGCATCGTCCATACTAGGTTAAATAAATTTTACCTACGAGTTTTCTTTTTTTAATTAATTTTTTTTTGAAATATTCATACGTAAATATTTTTAATTAGCCATGTTACTGTAAAAAGGGGTTTTAAGAGATATATTCTATATAATTAAAAAATTCACCAGTTATAAATTGTTGATTTAAATATTACGCCCAAAAACACAAATGGACATTATCTTATGACGACAGTAATTAGAGACCGAGACGAGACCGAGACCGAGGCGAGAGTGGAAAAATTTAGTTTTAACGAGACCGAGACGATACCACCGGCAGGTCTCGATATCTTGAAGGCTCGACCTGTCTACTTTTTTCAATAAATACTTAAAATGATTAAAAGCACCACGGTTCATTTTGTAGGTTTCTGAATTTTCTATTATTTTTATGTAGAACTTTTTTCCAAAATGCATACCTTAGCTTGTAGAATAAAGGAACCCACCTTTGGCTATCTTTGGACCCTCCACCAGTGGCCCGTGATGTGATATCTCGATGTTAAAAACATATGAGGTATGTCCTTTAATTACCCTTAATTGCGCCCTGCATAGGTCTCATCTATTCCTTAATCATGATCAAAATAAGCTGTTCTTTCCAGCTACTGATTGGACTATTTCGGACGTAAAACGACCCGTCTCCCAGGAGAATCGTCCACGTGGCAGGTTTCATCATGCTTTCCGGGGGATTATCCCCCCGGAGGAAAATTCCGAAAACACGCGGATGATCGATATCGAATTCGAGAGGCACAACTTTCTCAGTACAATACTCCGTCACGCGAAACTAGACGTGAATGTCGGATTGATGCTGTAAAATGAATGGTAGGCGCTTTACAGTCTTCTCCCGACGGTTGTACCTGGCGTTTCCCGAATATCGCGACGTACGACTGGAATAAAATTCTCCCCTTTTACGTCCCCCGGCACTTTTTAATCCGCATTTACGGCCGCCGTTCGTTGTTTTATTACGCTCCTGCCGAAAGCGGCCATCGCTGGAAATTTCGCGTGTATATAGATATCGAAAGTCCTTACTCGCTAATCAAATTTATACTCCTGCTGCCGATCCATATTTCAGTTACAACCGTATTAAATTGGTTACATGGTCTCCAGGCGCAATTCCAAAAGGGAATCCCATTTCCCTTTCCAATTCAATTAGCAGCAAGGTTCCTCTTATAAATTATAAGACCCGTCCCCTCATCTAGTGTTATTATTTATAGCTTACAGTTTATCTGGGAAGCGGTCGCTCTGCTGGTGAAAATGCTATTATTTCCCCTTTGCCTGCCATCATTTACATATTTCGACGACGAGTCATTTTCGTCCCACGTCGGCCTGTGAACTCGCCCCGTACGTCTCCGAGGAATCCTTCGAGTCCTTTATCCTTCCCGCTTAACATGCTTAAACTTCTATACGCGGCGCTCCTTTGCGGGACGTCAAACGTGGCCACCACCTTATTTTCCTTTAATTACCGTAGTTTGTATGACAGTAGATTTGTTCCAACATGCACCTGAATTAGTTCCGGATCAGACGGAGCGTGCGCAGGACCAATTTGGTGTTCGAACAATCGTTGAACGTTCCACGAACTAGTTCGAGGCTAGTGAAATCAGTTAATTCGTATATTAGGTATACTTTTTACAAAATAACAATGCCGCAGGTTCAATTTCGCAATAACAATTGTTAAACAAAGAATTTGTCGATTTTGACTCTCATACCATTTTTCTCATCAACAAATGAAGATATCGAGGTAATTTTAGAGTCATTTTAAAGGTTTTTTAATTCCCTAGAGGACGGTCAGCCCATTTTACCCAAAAGTAACTTAGTTTTTAAATGAGATCAAAAATAGTCAAAAAAGTGCATTTTTGACGTTTAATTGTTATTAACAATGCCTAATGTTCAAGGTTTCGTGGGGTCTTCCTATACGTTTTGTTTCTGTTGGCCTATATTACCTAAAAATCCGGGTCTTCTGCTCAAGGATTCGATATCATGGTGAAATCCTTATTTGCTTAATCTAAAACGAGTTTTGAAGTTGTGACATTAAGAACTTTATATAGAAATAGATTTAAAAAATTTATAATTTTGTTCATATTACTTTGATTCTGTTGAAATTCAATAAGTTGCACAAAGGAGTGTCCTAAAGAAGTTTAGGAAGTTGAAACTTTTTTCATAAAGAGGTATAGCATGACAACAGAATCTCAATAATATATTTGCATTTCAAAAATTCTGGATTCCATTAATACTACTTAAATTTTTGCGCAAACTGTATTTGCGACAGTTTTCCAAAGAAGTGAAGGAAGTTTACCTCTTTTTATAAAAAACGGTTTTGCAGTTAGGAATTTTCATTACTAACTATAAAGAAATTACTACTTTTAAAAACTCATAATTTTATTATACAACTTTAATTTTGGTGACACTCTATAAGACGGTTTGTGGGGGTTTTCGAACGAAGTTTAGAGGATTTCTACTATTTTCTTAAAGAAATTTCAAAATTAACATTTCTTACTAGAATCTGTATTAGGAAGATGTTTTCTACATTTTATCATTTTGTTGACACCTTTTTCCTGTTGAAATCTTACAAAATGTTCGTAGAAGTTCTCCAAAGAAGTTCAGAAAATTTAAACTTTTTTTCATAAATAATTTTCGATGTTGTGTCAACATTAGAAACTTAATGAAGTAATTTCACCCAAAAATTGATAATTCTATTAATACAACTTTAATTTTATTTAAATTTTATATGTTGCACGTGGGAGTTCCCTAAAGAAGTTCAGGAAGTTTGAACTTTTTTCATTGTGAGTTATAAAATGACATTAGGATCTCAATGCAGTATTTTTCTTTCAACAACTCATAACTCTATTAATACTGTCTTAATTCACTGAAAACTTTATGAAGTGGTTTGGGAGAGTTTTTTTTTATAGGAGTACAGTTAGTTTCACCTCTTTTTATAATAATATTTCTCTGTTATGACTTTCCATAACTGACTATAAAGTATTTACGACGAGTTAATTACTATCAAAAAATCAATTTCCTAAACACAATTTCAATTTTGGTGACACTCTATAAGACGGTTGGTGGGGGTTTTCAAACGAAGTTTAGAGGATTTCTACTATTTTCTTAAAGAAATTTCAAAATTATCATTTCTCACTAAAATCTGGATTAGGAAGTTATTTCCTACATTTCATCATTTTGTTGACGCCTTTTTCCTGTTGAAATTTTACAAAATATTCTTAAAAGTTCTCCAAAGAAGTTCTGGAAATTTAAAATTTTTTTCATAAATAATTTTCGAAATTATGTCGACATTAGAAACTCAATGAGGTAATTTCATCCAAAAATTGATAATTCTATTAATACAATTTTGATTTTGGTGAAATTTTGTAAGTTGTACGTGGAAGTTTCCTAAAGAAGTTCAGGAAGTTTGATTTTTTTCATTGAGAGTTATAAAATGACATTAGGAACTCAGTGAAGTATTTTTCTTTCAACAACTCATAATTCTATTTCTTTTTTTTTTCTTTTTTCAGCAATCTTCTATCCATTGGATATAGGCCTCTCTCATGTTTGACCATTCACTCCTATTTTCTGCTCTCTGGTACCAGTTCAGTCCAGCGAATTTTTTCAGATCATCGTACCACCTCTGTTGTGGTCTACCAATACTTCTTCGTTCTCCCCAAGGTCTCCATCTAGTGATGTGTCCACTCCAATTCTCTCTGTGTCTTGCAACATGTCCTGCCCATTGCCACTTCAAGGAACTGATTCTCTGTATGATGTAGGTTACTTTTGTCCTTTCTCGTATCCACTGGTTTGTTTTGTGGTCTCTCAGTGATATTCCTACTATTCTTCTCTCTATGGCCCTCTGATGTATTCTTAGTTTGTTAATAATTCTTTTAGTCAGAACTCAGGTCTCGGATCCGTATGTAGTGACTGGGAGAATGCATTCGTTGTAGATTTTTGTTTTTAATGCCATGGGGATTTTCATGTTGAAAGAGTATTTTAATGTACCACAGGCAGCTCATCCCAATCTGACTCTCCTATCGATCTCAATTTCTTGGTTTTGTTTGCTTAGTGTCACTGATTGCCCAAGATATATGTATGATTGTGTTTTGTTTATAGTTTGTCCATGAAACATAATGGTTTGGTCTGCATCAGGAACGTTTGTCATGAATTGTATTTTTGCATTATTCATATGTAGTCCAATTTTGGCAGCTTCTACATGTAGTTCTTCCAACATTTTAGCTAGTTCTTGCTTATCTCTTCCAAACAGGACGACATCATCAGCAAACCTTAAATTGCTTAGGTATTCACCATGGATGTTTATTCCCTTTTCCCTCCAATTGACTTTCTTGAAGACATCCTCCAAAACCAGAGTAAATAATTTTGGCGAAATTACATCTCCCTGTCTGACGCCTCTTTTGGATTCTATTTTATTCGTCTGTGTGTGAATCTTGATAGCCATTGTAGAAGTTTTGTATATATTTTCTATTAGGTTGATGTATCTTTGATCCACTCTGGCATTTCTCATAGATTTTATTATTGCCCAGGTTTCTATAGTGTCGAAGGCCTTTCTGAAGTCTACGAAGGCCATCCATATAGGTATATTATATTCTGATGCCTTCTCTATAAGTGGTTTTACTGTATGGAGGTGTTCGGTAGTGCTGTAGTGACTTCTAAATCCAGCCTGTCCTCTTGGTTGGTATATTTCAAGTTTTCGCTCTAACCTGTTTGTAATTATTCTGATAAACAATTTGTACACCTTAGACAGCAGACTGATTGGTCTGTAGTTTTCGAGGTCCGAAGGATCTCCTTTCCTATAGATAAGAACAACCACTGCATTCCCCCAGTCATGAGGAATGCATTCTTGCGTCAAGCAGGTATTAAATAGTTTTACTAGTTCTCCTTTAGTTTTTCTATCGCTTTCCTTCAGCATTTCCGGTAGTATGCTATCTTCTCCTGCCGCCCGTCCATTTTTCATTTGCAGTAGAGCCTTTTCCAGTTCTTCGATGTCTATTTCTGGCTTTTCCTCTGAATTAACATTAATAATTTTACTGTTTGTGTTCTCATTCTCTTCCTTCACTGCTTCGTTTAGTATTTTTGATTCATATAAGTCTGTGTAAAACAATTCAACTTCTTTCAGTATTTGTGTTCTATCTTCTATTATATTATTCGCTTTGTCTTTTAGTCTCGTCATTTCCTTCTTCTGCGTGTTTTGTCTTCTAAATATGTTCAGACCCTTATTGTTTTCTAGCAAGGATTGTACCTGTTTTGTTTTATGGCTCAGGATGTCCTGCTTTGCCACTTTTCTTGCTGTTTTATTGGTTTCTACATATTCTATTGTGTCTCTCTTTCCACTTCTTATGAGTTCTCTTCTTTTTTCTAATAGTTTTTTAGTTTCGTCGGTCAATTTATTATCAGGTTTTTTCGAAGGTTTGGCTGTGAGTTCTGCAGCTTCTCTTATTGCTTTTGTTATTCTTGTGTTAGCTTCGTTTATAGTTTCATTTGGTTGTCCTGGGTTTTTAGAGAATTTTTCGTTAAGTTGTCTTTTATATCCTTCATTTTCTTCCTTCAGTGATTCTATATTTATTTTAGGTGTTCTTTGTTTCATTTTTCTAGCTATTTCCATTTTGACATTTATGAACACCTTGCATCTGATCATTCTATGGTCGCTTCCAGTAGTAAATTGATTTATCACGTCTACGTCCTGGATTATATGTTTATGTTTTGAGATGATAAAATCAATCTCGTTCTTGGTTTTTCCATCTGGACTTCTCCAAGTCCATTTTCGCTTTTCGTTCTTCTGAAAGAAGGTGTTCATCAGGTATAGCATTTCCCTTTCTAGGAAATTGGCCAACAGTGTACCTCTATCGTTTCTGGCTCCTAAACCAAAATGCCCTATATATCTTTGTGTGGGATCTGTAGTTTTTCCAATTATGGCGTTGAAGTCACCTCCTATAATAACATATGTTGTTTTGCTTTCATTGGGTGCTCTTCCTATATCCTCGTATACCAGTTCCACTTCGTCGTCTTCATGTGAGCAGGTTGGGGCATAGACTTGAATGTATTTCATGGTTGTTGTCTTATTTATGTTAAGTGTGACATAGCTAACTCGGTCTGACAGAGCTTTCAGTATCTATATGTTTGGGGTTAACCTTTTATTAACTAAAATTCCAACCCCTCCTATACCAGTATTGTCATCTCCTTTACAGAACAACACATGTCCGGAGTTTAATTTAATACACTATTCTCCCTTTCGTCTTGTCTCGGCTATACCTATGTTATCCCATAATTCTATTAGTACTGTTTTAATTCAGTGCAAACTTTATAAAGTGGTTTGGGAGAGGTTTTTTTTTAAAGAAGTGCAGTTAGTTTCACCTCTTTTTATAATAATATTTCGCTGTTATGACTTGCCATAACTGACTATAAAGTATTCACGACGAAGCAATTACTATCACAAAGTCATAATTTTGTTAATAAAATTTTAATTTTTTGACAGCCTGTAAGAAGGTTTGTGAGGGTTTTCGAACGAAGTTCAGGAAGATTCTACTATTTTCATAAAGAAATTTCAAAGTTATTATTTGTCACTAGAATCTGTATTAGGAGGTTATTTTCTAATATTCATTATTTGTTTAACACATTTTTTTCGTATTAAATTATTACATTCTACATGTTCATAGAAGTTCTCTAAAGAAGCTCGGGAAATTTAAACTGTTTCTCATAAACAATTGTCGACATTATGTTAGAAACTCAATAAAGTAATTATTTTCAAAAATAGATAATGTTATTAATACAGTTTTAATTTTATTGAAACTTCATGAGACCGTTTGTCTGAGTTGCCTAAAGAAGTTCAGTGAGTTTTTAACCCTTTTCATAACGAAGTTTCGTAGTTGCGGCATATTACTAGAAACTATATAAAGTAATTACGTTGAAGAATTTAAGATTTAATTATTGATACAACTTAGATGTTGCTGAAATTTAATATGGTGTTCTTGGAAGATTTTTCGAGAGTTGTGTAATCTTACATTACCGAAGAGGAGCTAAATTGAAATACGAAGCACTTTGTGCTGAGTATTTTAAAGCTACGAGTCAAGTGAGAGATTGTACTGACGTGTTTTGTATTAAATTTTTCCGGAAATAGTGAAAAACACGAAATTTACAAATTTTAAACATTTTTTAAAAACTCGACAAAAACCAAGTTTGTCAATGTTGTTGGCAACTATAGTTGCAAAGTAAATAACGCCAAAAAAATTTCATCAATTTTGTGTGTGTGTGTGCTGTGAAAACATTGTAATTTGCGCGGCTCTCTCAATTACCTCGGAGAGTTTGGGAGGGTCAGAAAAATTGACAATAATTAAAGATGTTCGATTTGGGCGCCACTGGCTTATATGTACCCAAGCCAGAGGGTCCTCGATGTCTGAGGAGCCGTCTGAGATAATTCCCACTTCAAAGTGCCACCTAAACAAATAATCCTAATAAAAATAAAATAAAAAAAAAATAATTACAGTACTCGCAAAAGTTAGGGTGATCAAGGGGGAAATGGCAGAAACTCAAGCTCCAAAAAACAATAAACACTTTATTCCATACCAGAATCACAGAATATTTGTTCCCAAGAGGGAAGAGGAAAAATATATAACAGTTCAAAATAGATAAGTAGTTCAGTTATAATTGCTAAGTTTTCAAGACTCGAGTCTTCCTAAGTGACAGGCAGTTATCCTTAAAATGTGCTAAACTGCAGCAACAAACAAAAAAAAGGGAAACTCTTATAACCGGTTGCAAATTCAATAACTTGACTCTCAGGTTTTAAGGGGTCGTATCGACCGAAAATTAAAATTACAATTGGGAATACCCTTCCCCTCAGAAAGAAAGCAATAAAAAAAGTAACCGGTCCTCGCTCAGCTATGAGGACAGTACCAAATATCTGGCAATGGTCATGACGAATTAAGATAAATAAGAGGCAGCGACACAATCCGGGTACGTTCCAGGCCCCTGATGTATGGTCGTATCCCGGTCGGGAGTGCGGTCGGCGTTCGGTCTACTCCTCACACGGGAAATCGAAAACCCCGTCTAACCTCCAAGTCATCCTGGCACAGGACCTTCGAAGGAGCCGGTGGGAGATCAGCACGTGGCCCGATTATTGATAATCCGCTCCGAACCTTTGGTACTCAACTTCCGGTCCTAAAAGCCGGACTTAAAAGTCGGACCTAAAAACCCTAGACAACGAGAAACGACCAGTTAGGTGACTCAATTATTTCAAACGTGGGGGTTACCTCTGCAAGAGGGTTTTCCTAGCCGACCTCGACAACACAAAATGGCGGCACAGCTCCGCGTAGAAAATCCTTCAACGGGACGTCTTCCTCTCAACGTACGAACCCCAACGAGGACCAGACGACAAATTCCTACTCTCTCCCTTCGTATAGATCCCACACAAGGCAACGTCGAAACGAAAATTACGAGGGTAGAGAAACGCTTACGCTCTACTATCGCCGCCGCCGAAGAGACAAAAGGAACACGTTCGACAAATCGAGGCTTAAAAATGGCCGAGACTAGAGGGCAGGATGACCTCGTCACGTCAGTCGTTTCATCGCACAAAGCATAGAACGGAGCAAATGTTAGGCGAGTTCGATTCGAACCACTAATCGTTTGTAAACGGGATTCGGACCGTTACAGAAGTCTTTACGGTACTATTCCGGAAAATTCAATTTTCCTGCGCGCAAATAAGCAGGAAAATATTATTTCCTGGACGATTTCCGGAAAAACATATTTTCAAACGTTTTTGATTCAAGCTGCTTTAATCTTGTTAAATAGTCCAGTCATCTTAGGTTGAATTAGGGAAATATCTCGGAAAATCGACATACCCAGTATATTAACACGTAAAAACTTCTATTTTGGCATCCTAAAACTTTCTTCAAAATTCATATTTGGAGGGCCGCAAGTTTTAAAGTCGGGGGTCAATATTCACAAAAATCGATTTTTTTCTATATTTTATGCAAATATCTCGTTTGCTATGGGTTGTACGCTATTTGCATTTATTATCGATATTGTAGAGAGTCAAATTCTCTACAACTTTTGTCTTTAACATTTCTTCATACCTCTAACGGTTTTCGAGATAGAGGGCGGAGAGCGCTGGTCAGAGAATCGTGTGAGGCCATCCGGTAGTCCCGATCAAAAACTCGTAATATTAAGGTTATAAATTATTGCTAAATATTTAATTAGCATTTATTATTAACTTTTATATTAGGGGCGGCGGTGGTCGTGTGCTTTAAGGCGCTGGCTTTGAATCAGGCGGTCACTGTCGTCGTGGGTTCGAATCCCACGTAATCCATGGATGTTGTGTGTGTTGCGGGAAGTGTGTAAAATGTATCCAAAATCCCGTTCCTATTCACGCCGGTAACCAGGCTGAATGGGATCGGATATCCTGGAGGAGGGCGGGACTAGGATACACACACCCTGAGTCGGTAGAGCACGGAGTGGATCAACTGGGGTGAGAGCCTTAAGGGATACAACCGTGCTCGAGGACCGTGGTTCGGAGCCCACGTTAAGCTGTACGTCCCGTCCAGTTTAGCCTTGCAGCGAAAAAGAGACGTTAACTTAATAAGACAAGACAAGACAAGACAACTTTTATATTAAATTAATTTTTTTGGTTACTTATCTATTTTTAATGAAGTGTTAATATATTTAATAACACATACCTGGCCATGTAATTAAAAAATTGTTGAGGAAAATACTTAAATTATATTTTAATTCTAATTTATTTTATACCAATGTAATGACTTTCTAAATAAAGAATTCTAAATAAATAAAGAAGAATAGAAATAAATTTTTAATTAATGTTTTTATTAAAAGTGTCATTTGATACATTTAATATTTAAGAGTTTACGGACTTTAAACAAGATGTACTTAATTATATTTTACTTCAAATGCAATTAGTGTAAATGAGATAATTAAAAAAACATTTGAATTATTAGAAAGAAAGATTGAATTTAATGGAAAATTTAATAATAAATGATAATTATATATTTATCAATAATTTATAACCTTAATATTACTAGTTTTTGATCGGGACTATCATGACCTCACATGATTCTCTGATCGCGCGCTCTCCGCCCTCTATCTCGAAAACAGTTAGAGATATGAAAAAAAGTTAAAGACAAAAGTTGTAGAGAATTTAATTCTGTACAATATTGATAATAAACGCAAATAGCGTAAAACCCATATAAAACGAGATATTTGCAAAAAATATAGAAAAAAATCGATTTTTGTGACTTTCACCAACGACTTTAAAACTTGCGCCCATCCAATTATATGTGAATTTTCAGGAAAGTTTTAGGATGCCAAAATAGAAGTTTTTACGTGTTAATATACTGGGTATGTCGATTTTCCTAGGTGAACCCCCTATGATGACTGGACTAGAAATCGTGTGAGCTGATTTGTGGATGGTTCCTAAAGAAGTTTAGAGAGTTTACTCATTTTTTGCACTCGAGTAAAAATATGTATTGGTTTAATAACGTAATTCGCTCGAAAATCTTCGATGTTTTCATCTGTGGCGACGATGATGAACACATTTTTGATGAGAACCGTCAAATTTTGATAAACCGGTGGCATCAGCATAAAGATGGATGCGCCTCGCCCGAACTGAATTAGTATTTTTAAGAGCGTTTCGATCGATTTCAAGGGAATTGCTCGTTTCTCGGTAATCACATTTTAACGACGACTTCAAAACAAATCGCCGAAAGTGATGGACGGTCCGTTCGACAAATTTTGATTTATCACGACGACGCCGACTTGTTTCGCCGTCGTTTTTCCGGCACCGTCACACGCTCACCGACTTTGGCGATAAAAAGCGAGACAGGTCTCGCCAAGAATCACTTTCGTCTTTTCCATGCCGTTATCATCGACAAATTGCGCTCCAGACGACGATTTTTTGTTCCCCTGGAACGTTTCACGCCACAAAAACAATCTGATATAAATTATTTCCCGAACGTCCCGGCGAACATGATAAATTGCTTATCGAAAATCTATCGAGGAGTAAATTGCCCCGTACGGTGAAATGTCGCCTAATAAAATGGAATGTTATAGAACATGCCGATTTCGGGAACTTAGTATGAAATATATGTACGAACATCAAACGGCACTACCGTGGACGTGACGTAATGGATAGTTTTGGCTTTGTCAGATGTAACGATCCCAACGTGCTACTAAGGTTACTACCTAAGTTCGATGTGACGTCTTACATTTCTCTGAAAAATGGTACGAAAGATATATAGTCCAAGACCAATCTGTCAGAAATTTGCTTTAGATGAACATTGTTTAAAATGTAAGAGTCAAAAAAAAACGCGTTTTTCCCGACTTAATTTGCTTCTATTTTGTTAAGTATTGAATTTAGAAGAAATCTGGAGAGAGAAAATAGTTGCAAAATCGCTTTTTACATAATATGGCATAGGTTAGAAATTCAAAAATTTATTAGCGATTTTGCAAAATAGCAATAAACAAAAACAAAATCGGCCCAAAAAATTGTTTTTTTAATTTATTATTTTAGGCACTTCAGAATGTAGTTATGACTTCCACATCACAGGTAGACAGCATTGAAGTTATAATAAAAGGATCCTGAAGATTTCGCTTCGATCGGTTTATTAAGGGAATATTCCCGAAACAACTAAAAGTAGGCAAAGTAGTACCTATATATAAAAACGATGATAAAGAAGTCATGAACAACTATCGTCCAATTACATTATCCTCTGTTTTTTCTAAAATATTTGAATACTGCTTCCTTGAGAGATTATTGCATTTTCTGAATTTTCAAAATGTCTTGGCTAAGAATCAGTTTGGTTATCGTCCAAAACTCGGCACAAATGATGCTCTTGATACTTTTCTGAAGGAAATAATTAAACACATTGAATCAGGAAATTGCGCTCTGTGTGTTTTCTGTGATTTAAGCAAGGCTTTTGACTGCGTAAATCATCAAACAATTATAGTTAAATTGGAGAAGTTTGGCATACGTGGTAATGCACTTAACTGGCTGTCCAGCTTCTTGAATTGTAGAAAGCAGCTTGTAGCGATTAAGAATAATAATGGTAGTTACGCTTATTCGGATTCATTGATTAATGAAATTGGTGTTCCACAGGGTTCCATTTAAGGGCCACTTTTATTTATTCTATACATAAATGACATCAATGAAAATCTCACTTGTGATATGTGTCTTTACGCTGATGATGCCACCGTTACAGTTGCTGGTAATAACAAAATTACTGTTCAAAGTCTGTTGCAGAATGATCTTTTACAACTGTATAATTGGTTCAATAAAAACTCCCTCCATGTCAATGCTACCAAACCTAACTATGCAATATTTCATAACTACAATGACAATCGTATTACAAATGTTGATGTAACAATTAATCATCAATTGCTAAATAAAGTTAGTTGTAATAAATTTCTTAGCATAACTATAGATGAAAATCTTAACTGAAAGGCTCACTGTGAAACACTCAATTGTAAATTAAACTCTACTTGTTTTTTATTAAGGAATTTGAAAGAAGCTATCTCCTTTGAACTACTGCTGTCAGTCTACCATGCGCAAGTATCGTCAAGGCTGAGGTACGGAGTTTGTTTCTGGGGAGCCTCTCCAGCTGCCAAGATGGTATTTATATGTCAGAAGAGAACAGTCCGCTGTATAGCTGGTTTATCACAGAGTACCTCCTGTAAGGACGCATTCCGGAGATTAGAAATTCTTACTTTACCTTGCATTGCGATACTCGAACTAGCTACTATGGCCTTTAAAAATCAAGATGTAACTTTGAAAAATAACGATATTCATCACTATTTCACGCGTAATAATAACTAGTGTAGGTTTCCTAATTTTAAATATAGAATTGGTCTTCAGTCACATGATTTTTCGGGTATATTGATTTATAATAGTCTGAGTGACCATATAAAAAGTTCTAAAAACCATTATATTTTTAAAAGGAATTTGAAATCTTTCTTAATTGAAAAATGTTACTATAGCATAGAGGAGTTTCTTACGCAGTCTATGTGACTAATGTTTTTTCACTGTTTTGGCATGTATTACTAGTATTTCGTTTGTATTGTTTTGTAATGTATGTAATTGTATGTATTTTTTAATTTTTGATATCCTCTGTTTTTCTTTTTTTTTTGTATTGACCTTTTCCATGATGTTTCTAACATTCGCTCGGAAATAAAGCTATTTATTATTATATTATTATTATTATTAGATTTTGCACAATAATTTTGCAATCCATAAAAATCGAAAAATATTGAAAATTTTCAAAATTGTTTAAATTTTTTTCCACTATTCGATTTTAACAAAACTGGCTGAGCATATATAAGAGAGTACGAGCTTTCATGTGCTTTTTTCAGAATTAAAAAATATTCATTAGAACGGTCACAGTCATTGTTTAAACTTAGTGTCGTTTTTTTTGCTTATAAACAAACTGATTATCTCGGCGAATTTTTTGTTAAATGAAATTCTGAAAACATAGCCGGAAAGTACTCGGAAAGACGCTTCTTTTTGTATATCATGAGTTGCTATTTGGTTCATTAGTTTCTGAGATATAACTCCTCAAAGTTGATTAGTGTTTAATAAAATGGTTAATAATGGGTAATAAAATTACTATTTTTTTCTCATATCTTAAAAAATAATTGTTTCTCATAGTAACCAGTACAATGTTTTTGTTGATGTTCACATTAAAAATATTGAAATTTACATTAAAAAAAATTCTCGAAGTTTGACACAAATTTTAAAAATGACTGTGACCGTTCTAATAAATATATTTTAAGTCTGAAAAAAGCATATGAAAGATTGTTCCCTCTTATATACGCTCAGCCAGGTTTGTTAAAATCGAATGCTGGAAGAATATTTTAAACAATTTTGAAAATTTATTCAATATTTTTCAATTTGTATGGATTGCAAAATTATTGTGCAAAATCTGATAAACCGATCGAAACGAAATTTACAGGATTCTGTTATTATAACTTCAAGATTGTCTTCCTGTGATATGCAACTACATTTTAAAGTGCCTAAAATAATAAATTAAGAATCCACTGTTTTGGAACGATTTTTGTTATGTTTATTGCTATTTTGCAAAACCGATAATAAATTTTAGAATTTATAACCTACACCATATTATGTAACTAACGATTCTGCAACTTTTTTCTCTCTTCAGCTGTCTTCTAAATTCAATACTTAAAAAGTTAGAAGCAAAATAATTCGGAAAAACGTGTTTTTTTCTATTTTTTTAATTTGTTGCTTTTTAAACAATGTTACCGACCTTTGCGCTTTGGAGGATAAGTCAATCCTTATTCTAGGCATTATTCCCCAGGTATTCTTATAAAAACATTGCTGTTACCTCTTACATCCCCGTCAAAACAAATAGGTCCTAGACTAATCATCATCATCATCATCAAACAGCTATATAATCGTCCACTGCTGGACATAAGCCTCCCGTAAATGTGTCCATCTCTCTCTATCCCGTGCCGCATTCATCCAGTTCGTGTGAATGCGCTTCAGATCATCTAGTGGGTGGTCTGCCTCTGCTGCGAAGTGCATGGTCTCTAGGTCTCCATTCAGTTATTTTTCTTGTCCATCTGCCATCGTTCATTCTAGCCACGTGGCCTGCCCAGTTCCATTTAAGATATTATATTTTTTCAATGGCATCTGTCACTCCAGTTCTCGTTCTCACCTCCGCATTCGGAACTCTTTCTTTCAGAGAGAGACCCAACATAGCTCTTTCCATGCTTCTCTGTGTCACTCTTATTTTGTTTGCCGTTTGCTTTGTTTGTGTCATTGCTTCGGCTCCATATGTTAATACTGGCAGAACACACTGAGTATATACCCTTCTCTTTTGACATATGGGAATATTGGATCTTAAGATGTAGCTTAGTTTTCCAAAGGCTGCCCAGGTGAGACCAATTCTTCTGCCAATTTCACAGGTTTGATTGTCTCTCCCCAATCGTATTTCGTGACCCCGGTAATTATAGAACCACACTTGCTTAATATTCTAGTCGTTTAGTTTTAGATTTTCAGTGTTGGCTAGATGTGTCATGAACTTGGACTTGCTGATGTTGATATTCAGCCCAACTTCTTTGGATGCTAGTTCCAGTTCCTTTAGCGTCTCTTTTGCTTCATCAAATTTGTCTGCAATTAATACTAGGTCATCGGCGAAGCGAAGTTGGCTCAGCTTCTTACCGTTGATGTTAATACCAAAGTTGTCGATCCTAGTACGCTTAAACATATACTCCAGGAGGTTGGTGAATAATTTGTGAGAGATGACATCACCTTGTCGCACACCTCGCTCCATTTTGAAGTCGGGAGTATCTTAATGGAGTCTAATAACAACTTCCGCTTTCTTGTAAATATGCTCGATAAGTTTGGTGTAACGATAGTCGATTCGACAATCCGCGAGGGCCTGGTGCATACTTCGATGATCCACTGTATCAAAAGCTTTTTCGTAGTCCACGAAAAAGAGCACCAAAGGCTTATTGTGCTCTATGCATTTTTCACTAAGAATTTTCACTGTGTGGTGATGAGCATTGGTGCCATAGCTCTTACGGAATCCTGCCTGTTCGTTTGATTGATAGAGATCAAATTTCGTTGTTAGCTAATGATTCTCATGAAGAGTTTATAAATCTGCGAAAGTAAGCTGATAGGCCTGTAGCTTTGAATTTGGGCTATATCACCCTTCTTATGCAGCAATACTATGATGGCCTTGTCCCATTGTTCAGGCGTTGTAGTATTTCTCAGGCAAGCATTGTATAGTTTGCACAGTATCTTTAGTAGTGCTGCTCCTCAAATGTTTTTGATTTGTTTTTCTTCATGTCTTTCAAGCTGTTGGTTTCATCAAATGTGATATCTGGGACATCCTCTGATCCCTGATTTTGTATTTTAGGAATGTTTGTGTTGCCCCCCTGGACTTATACGAGAACAAAATTTTTGTTACGACGTACCAACTTCAAAGTGGAAATTTAAGTTTGTAATTTATCGACGATCTTCTAAAATGGCGCTGCTTTATTTGTTTCAATAAACTGTTGGTTTCTCGCAGTATATTTCAGGGAAACGACATAGAACAGGTATTTCTAAAGATTAATTGGCGAACACGTTCGTTATATTGCCGGCACGTTCGCCAAATTTATCGACATTCTTATGGGGTTATTTGGAGTGTGTCCTTTACAAGCTGCCGGAATTTTTACAGCATGATTGAGAGTCCTGGATGAAACTTTCCAGGTGAGAGTTTAATAAGCAAATCGACTGGCGCAACTAGTTTTAATGGACGTTACTTCGTTACCAGTGATTACAATTTCAAACTTCCTTGTGAAATTAAATGGAGTTTAACGGTAATGACACGTTATTTTACGGAAACTATACGGTGACGGAAACAAACTTAGTGAAGGGTAATTAATTGTAACTTTGTGATTTTGACCGCATTTACAATAGATATTAACGTTTTAAATAAGGCTAAATATCATTATTCCAATCAAGCGTTATAATTAAAGAGCGGCTAGTTAGGCAAACGCCTTCTACCTGCCTTTTTTGCCTTTTTAGTGTGTTTTTCAAATTTGTGCCTTTTTCAAGAAACAGATGCCTTTTTTTAAAATTGTGACCCCTTTTCTGGACAAACGGTTTCCTAATATGCTCGTTAAAGACATCAGGCTGATCCTATATATATCGAGAATTACTTACCGTTTTGAACTGGGAATTCTAGAGAATATTGAGGTAGTTGACTTTATAATCTATAAAGATTACTGTGTTTCTTAGAGTTAATGGAAAAAACATAAGGTAAAAGTTTTGTAGATTGTTTCAATAGTGACCATTTGATGATTTGAAATCATTGTGTACGTTTGGTTTCGAAATATTAGAAAATTTACACAATGCCACCTGTAAAGTTCTCACAGATGGACCAGTGGGTTCGACTATACGCTTATTCCCAACAAGATAGACGCATGTTAATGAGCTGGTGGTCACTAGAGGGTTTTTTCATGTACCTGAGGAAAAATATATTTTGCAGTTATCGTATACCTGCATTTTTACCTATTTTTGTATAATTTTGAAGGGGCCACCCTGTTTGGTGATGTCAGAACAAAAGGTCCTAAGGCGAAGAAGAAGAAAAAGGTAAGAGATAAGCAGAAATCCGGCGAGCGGATATTGCAATATCAGTTGCGTTTCGCGTTTTGCCTCTACATGTATTTTGCGAGGAAGACTGGGTCACTTGTTACAAATTGCCTGCGTACTCTTATTGGTCGTAATATTTCTTGCTACTATTAACCCTGCCCCTAAATAACCTTATTTCAACGAAAAATACCGTAATTATTGGTACTCCGTTATCCTAAATGATATTGTTACCTGCACGCCTATAACCTTGACGGTCAGTTCATTAATATACGTGTATCTTCTTGGGAAAAGGAGTATAGACAAAAATTTAATTGTGGATGGAAAACCGCTTCAAACCTGTACGTGACATCTTACTATTTTTTGAATTTAATATAATTTACTTTTAATTCTCTTTTATTTTTAAATATTTGAGTTACATGTTACAAAAAAATACCATGTCACTCAGCATTTAACTAGTGGCATTCACTCGAAAAATCTCAAAATCAATAATAGGAGCATTCAGCCGTTATTAAGGTCAGTTTTGAGCGATGGCCCTAATAATGCAGGACCATCTAAATCAGAGTTTTAATCGCAAGATGTATTTAGGAATCCTGGGGTGAAAAATGGATTGACTTTCATTAGAAATAAATATTCACATTTAGCAATGAATTAATTGGGGGAGAGCTGTTTCAGTCTATCAAAATCAACGGAGCTCTTTAATGCGACTAAAACAAAAATCGACGTAGGTGAAAAACGTGCAATAAAATTAAATTCAGTTATATTGAAAAATCCAGGATTTGGAATAATTATGGATATTGCAAAAATACATCAGGATATTGCTACTGAATCAACACCACTAGGTATCAAAGAAACTTTGTTTGCTTTAAAATTCATCCTGGGAAACTAATAAAACTTATAATTTATAATAATAACCAGCAGTTACATACTACTCTCACTACAGTTTGTTTCCTCGTGGCGTACCACAGCAAGAAAGTAAGGAGCACAACATAAATTTCGAAACTAATTTCATTGTTACGTGCTCCGAAAGTTACTTAGTTGAAATAACCGTTTACAGAAATATCGAATGCACGAGTTTACGTCCTCTTGTGGGTACGTTTGTTGCGGTTATTCGCGGGCGCACTCACTTTTCGTGTTTTGACTTTTACGGCAATTAGCTTCGTTGTTACAGTTAATTACGTTCGTTCGCTTATTTTCGCAAACAAGTTTATCTAACGGTCGGAATTACATTCGAACTTCGTTGTCGGAATTGTAATTATAGTGAGGAGGAGGAGGATCGCTTATGGGATGGTCCAGGAGCGTCTGAATTAATCTAATTATTCCTATATGTCAGGTATGGTGTATGTTTCAGTTAATGACAGGTATGGAAAAATTACCTAAATGAGACCATAAATAACCTTTCCAATTTTAACTTTCACCTTTGATATCAGGGAACCCTATGCCTTTCGCTCGTGACCACAATTTGTGAAATCTTCTTTTGAAACAGTTTTGGAAAAAAAATCTCTTCTTGATATATCAAAAAACAAACTTTCGAATTTAAACACAGAACTCGCATAGTTGGGACTTATTGTAGTTTTGTGACTGAATTTCAAGTTACTAATTCTAAGAGTAAGAATAGGAAAAGGTAAATTTGAATTTAAATTTATATATTAAATATATACAAAATTTATGAAATTAATTTTATATCTATATGTATATATTACCTTTCTTTCTTAATATTGTCGCGATGCGGCCCCAATTAGCGAAAATAGGTCGCCGTCTAAGCTTATTCAGCACCGAGGTGACCTTAAACCGAAGGACGATACGACTCTCGGACAGGTACGACATCACGTTCGTAAACATCCCGCTTGTATTTATACAGCTCGATCACAACGATCAGGGGGTCAGTCAGTCACCTAGTATCACGTCACGCTGCCCGTCTGAGAGCCCGTCCTTTCGGCATGCCGCTAATTGGAGGAGCCTCGCGCCTGCTGCCCTTCGTCATCCGACAGTAAGCAACCACCTCCCTTTGACCTTTTTCTTAGTTCTTGCCATCTGCTCATTTGCCTTAATTTTGTGTTATGATGTTCTCTCCTCTATATTTAATGCTCCAATAAATATTGTCTGTTTCACCATGTCTTCTTTTTAGTCTCCACCGAGCTACCATCCCCATCCAGAGCACTCCCTTTGGGCCCCAGGCCCTCAGGCGTGTGACAATATTCCAAAAAGCTGTTTTAGTTTTCCATGTTCCAAATGGGTTCATAGAAGAGTTTCTCTTAATTTGGCTGGAAATTTGTTGTACTAATTGACGACACTGTTAATTTATACATTTTCCGACTGCACATTGTAGGAAACACAATATAAAAAGAAATTAATGGCAACCTTCTTGTAAACACTCCTTTTACTATAACGTTCCAATTGTATTATCCATAAGTGATTGATTATCATTGCAGAGCAATGACAATTGCACCACCATAAATTACTAATTATTATCCTCGATCTACTAATTTGTCATATTTAATTACCGCTACGTATCTAATCAATGGATGATATATTACACGTTGATACGATGCAATGTATCCTGAGATTGGCCTTGAAAGTATGTAAGATTACTTAAGTGTAAATATGTAATGTATTAAACACCGTAAAGGGGTTTTGAAATTTGTAGTAACACCGTCTACATTTTACTATACAAAATCTATATTTAATGAAATCAATTGTTTGTATAGTATTTTGATAGATACCGTTGAACTTACTATTAAAAACTAATTTAGCACCAGCTAAACTGCAATCTATAGATTTATAGCAATTGCTTATAATTCTCATTCGAAAATATATTTACCGATTGATCAACAGCAAATCCTAGTGAATGAATGAGTTAATAGTAAGGGTTCAATGTATTTCCTTTATTTACCAACTTTGTCTTACACTGTCACAGTAATTAGCCACGTATATAGTAGCAATAAATTTGAGATTAATTTTTCATTTCTAACGGTACCCTTTTTGCGATAAATCTAAAAGGCCTTGGTACATGAGAAAGCGCCGTCAGTTTATAGAAGCCAACGCCAGCCGCCTGGTAATTCATAAATATTATTTCGATAATTTGTCGAGCAATTCTGAAGCTGGCGTTTTTAAATAAAGTGACAAATTGCTCGAAGGTCATTAATCACTTTTAATTGGGTCATTTTGTTAAAAAAAAATACGCAACTTACGAAAATTGTAAGGGACGAAAAATGCTGACGAGACGAAACGACTACGTGGGTTTCATCTTGATGTATTCAGGGTTTTATGCTAACCAAAACCCCAGAAAATAGAAAAATAATATTGAAAAAGTTGCTTATGATTAAGTTATGCAGGAGAATGTAGAAATTTAAATAAGTAAGAGCGCTTTAATTTTTACTTTCTCATATGAGGTACTCATGTATGAGGGAGTATTGCAATCGGGTCGATTTTTCGAAATTGAGTTATTAGCATTTCGGGACGTTTTGAGATCTTCTGAGTCCAAAAAACATGTTTTTGGAAAACCGTCTGTATGTATGTGTGTATGTATGTATGTATGTGTGTGTGTGTATGTATGTATATCTGTGGTAGGATTTTCTCAAAAACTAAAAACCACAAACGGTCAAAACTATGTATTTAGACTTTGTACCTATCATTGGACCTATCAAAATTTATCGCTATTGACTGAAGAGTAGTAGTGTTAAAAATGGAATGAGTGGGTATATTAAATTGGTCAAATTCTCTCTTTTAGTTCTTGAAACATTCCTTAATAATTTTTTAAAGTTGTCCTGCTGTAACATCCGGGGGATGTTACTAATTTATTTTAGGGATATTCGAAGAAATTGATTAAGTAAATGGGAAAAGGCTCCACCCTGTATAATTGGTCTCGAAAATTAAATGATTGAAACTATAACAAAATTTGTTTTGAAACGTAAAAATGTTGTATAATTAAAACTATAACAAAAGGTCAAACGCCCGAAATTACAAATAATTTACGCGACGAAAGAGAGGAAAACCCCGGCGTAATCAGAAATGAGCGTTCAGGGAAATGATACCTAAAGCACAGGTTTCATAGGGGAGAGGCTTGCTCTGGAAAAGTTCTTTTTTTTTTAGGGTTCTTGACATTATTATAGGCCATGGGTGTCGAAATAAATATTCCGCTGCAGTTCGTAACTGTTCGAAAATTGATGACTTTGAAAAATACACAGCTCGCATTGAGGACGAAAGAACTTGACTTCGGTCCGGGGAACAGAGGTGTTCAGACGAGGCCATAGCAACGGGGTTGCTACGCGTTTGGGGCGCGTTTTTGGGTCAGTGTTTGTTTTTGGTACTTATTGGTACCGAGGGTGAAAAGTAAAGTAAAGGAATTCAGTTTGGGAATTTGCTTTAACGTCAATCAATTATACAAGTTTGATTTTAATTTTGTTGATACTTTTCGTATCATTAGTTTTGGGGTTGATTCCAAACTTTTGCTATTTGGGGCCGTATCGAGTGTAGAGTCACGTTTCCGAGTGTCATACCAGAGCCGAAGCGACGAATCTTAGGGTGGAAGTCAGCGCAGAACTCCAAGGTGGTGAGTCGGGAATAAGTTACGGGATTTTACTAATTTTCCAGAGACGGAGAACAGACGAGGCGATCATTTTTTTTGTCGATTCGTATTTATATTTATTTCTTTGACTGGGTTTCGTGTGTGTGGGTTCTGTTCGAATTTCGACGACCCGGGACAGAGGCGTATCCAGGTTTAAACTCTGAAATCTAACGCGCAACTACGTAAATTCCTTGATCAGTTCACAGTTTGTTAATTTTGGTTAGTTTAAGTCACAAGTAAGAACTAGAGCTTTGGAAGTAAGAATAGTAGAGAATCAAATATTGATCTAGGTACAGGGTAGAGGATTTTCCCCAATAGGGTGGAGTTTATTATATTTTTGATTGTTGGGGAAATATCTTGTACGATTTCTTGTAAGGGTAGCATGCGAAATTTTATATCTATTTGAATTCGGTTATTTTTTTTTGTTATCGGTTACTTGGTTATTTTAATTTCTTTTATTTAATTGATTCATTTTTTTTTGTTCACTGTATAGTCATAAATTTTATCTAGTCAATATAAACTTTAATTTCATTCAAACGTAACACTTGGGTATTATTTTGCTACCCAAACCCCACTGAAATCGACAGGCATTTGCGAAGTCCTGGGGCTCGCATTCCTGTAGAGGTTGGTCAGAAACCTTGTCTCCGCTGGGCCAAAAACAGTGTCGTCCGTTCAGAGCGACATTTCAAATAAATAATTTCTGGGCTGGTGGCAGACGCTACCATTTCTTAGTACGTCCCTGTATGAAATACGGTGCGGCGTTACACTGCGTGTCTATATTTCCGGGATTTGTCAACTCCTTGTTTCTGAAAGAACCAATGATTCACATTGAATACATATGATTATAGTTATGAATTAAATATTATAATGTTGTACAGTGCGTCTTAATAGTCCTGATTCACATGAAAAATTGCCAAATTTACCTAAAATTTTGAAGCACCTTGCTATTCTGAACATTCTGGAACGATCTCTCAAGATATTCGGAACGTCTAGAAGAAGTTTTGTAAGTTCACAAATTAGTTATGGAAGTAATTACAATTTATTTCAAAAATGTCCAGGAATTTTAAGTATGATTGATGTAATTGCAAAAATTTATTTGTAATAAAATAGAATATTTCTCAAATTATCAAGAATTAATGGCGTTTTGTAAAAAATTTTGGAACATCAGAGGATTTTAAACGGTTTTCCATATTCTGGAATATTCCTGAAAAAATTCTGAAATTTTTAAGGATCCTATAAGCTCATTAAGTATGTTTCTCTATGAATCTGTAATTTATTATGAAACATTTAGAACGATTGCATGACGTATCAATATATAAACAAATACAATATGATAATAATTACAAATATTATATTATTTTTTGTAACATAGCAAATTGAGGGGAAATTTACGGAATATGATGTAGATTCACATAACTCTATGAAAAAATTAGGTATTCACGCGGATAGCTACTATTTTTAAATTAACTGTACAATGGTAATGTGTAATTCTACATATCTCCGTTGTAACTGTTTGTAATTGCTGTAAATCTACCTTAAGTATTTGGGAAATTACCATTTATCTAGAAAAAATGTATGAAACAACACGTGAAATTTAATATTTTTATGTGAAATTCCACTAAAAAAATTTCAGGGTAGGGAGATTTATTGCAAGGCAATTTCGACCTTTCATAAACAATTTTGAAATTAACAAATCCAGAAAAAGATTGCCCTTGCTACATATTTTATAAGTTATTTGGGATGAAAGATTTAGATATGGCCTGGACTTTGTGGGATATACTATCTATATTGTCACACGCCTGAGGGCCTGGGGCCCAAAGGGAGTGCTCTGGCTGGGGGTGGTAACTCGGTGGAGACTAAAAAGAATACATGGTGAAACAGACAATATTTATTGGAGCATTAAATATAGGGGAGAGAACATTGTAAAACAAAATTAAGGCGAGTGATCAACAGTAGAAAATGAGAAAAGGTTAAAGGGAGGTGGTTGCTTACTGTTGGATGACGAAGGGCAGCAGGCGCGAGGCTCCTCCAATTAGCGGCATGCCGAAAAGGACGGGCTCTCAGACGGGCAGCGTGACGTGATACTAGGTGACAGACTGACTCCCCGATCGTTATGATCGAGCTGTATAAATACAAGCGGGATGTTTACGAACGTGATGTCGTACCTGTCCGAGAGTCGTATCGTCCTTCGGTTTAAGGTCGCCTCGGTGCTGAATAAGCTTAGACGGCGACCTATTTTCGCTAATTGGGGCCGCATCGCAACAATGTCATATTTATACCAAAACAAATTAATGAATATAAACTTCCATATAATTTCTATGCTACTTTTTATAGTGAGTAAGTGAATATTTTTCGAGATTCTCCTTCATACTTTTACTGTCCCTCTTTTCTCATCGCCCGATTTACATCTACATACGATCGACTCGTATTTCGCTCTCGAAGTAAATTCGTAGCATATGCGCTAAAAAATATCAAAAATCGGACTTCAGAGCGGTAGCGACGACTTTTATTTAAAAATTTATGCACTTGTCGAAGCTCTACCGTCCTCCCGCTAAGATTACAATTGCCGTAACTTTTCTCGAACGACAACTCTGAAGGCTTTAGCGTCCCCGAGAAACCTCTTTACGTCCCGTCGTTCGATATCATAAAATATGCGAATGGTTAAGTCGGTTTATGCAGAGCTTAAACCGCAGCTATTACGTCGAAAGGGATTTTGTGTGCATATTTAGAAAGGGCGAAGTTTCTTTGAATGTACGAGACTCTTAGATATGTAATCGTCTCTATCATAGATGTCTGAAAAGTTTTGAAAATGTTGGCAATGAGATTTTGACTACCAGAAAATTTAGAAATGCATGGCAGACGAGATTTTAATATTAATGGGCGAAAGAAGGGCGTTAGAGACAACAAAAAAGGGATACCAGAAAATTAAGTTTATTGGCTTTTACTACTTCTGACAGTTTTCCATTTAGTTCTCGAGTATGTCTATATAAACTCTTGATTATATTTATTAAGTGTCTAGGGTAGACTCTTCTTTCCATAATAATCCAGAGATGTCTGTTTACATTATCGAAAGCTTTTTCGAAATCTATTAAGCAAATTGAGTTCTCTGCGTTTTTTCTATTATTTTTTGTAATGTCAAAATTCCGTCGACTGGTTTTGTAACACATTTGTTCTTCTCCAATTAAATGTTGTGTGATATTTCTTAACCTATCATGTGTTATTCTAGTGTTTACTTTATAGAAAAATTCAAAAACTCTATAATTCTTGCATTTCTATCTGTCACCTTTTCCAAACAATGATAAGACTTTGAATTTTTCCCATCCTTTGGGGAAAACTGGGGGTTTTATTTCCAGCACATGTTGAAGAATTGCAATAGTGGTAAACGGAGTAATGTTTCACCATATCTCCAGAGTTCTGTATTAATATTATTTACTCCTGTTGTTCTCCTTTCTGTTTTTTGTGTTTTTCAGATCATCTATCTGTTTCTGCATATCAATATCATCAGAACTTGTAATGTCCTCTCATGTTGCATATTTGTTTCTTGTAAATTTTCTTCGTACTTACCATAGCAGTTGGTAGTGATCAATCCATTCCTCTTTTCCGATGTTGTTTATTTGACAATTACCTCTTTGAGATAGTTTGAGATAGGTTGACAGACTTCATATCCTTATAAGTTGCTATTTGTCTTTCGTGCACGTTATCTTCTATTTTACTGATGAAGTGATACAAGAATCTGTGTGTGCTTGTCTTGTTATTGTTTTTTCTTTTATGTATAGTATATTCTTCTGTATATGTTCTTCGGAGAATTAATAAAAAGAAGGAGATCGGAACGTGCCCATACAGTCGGGAAATTAGGGAAAAGTCAGGGAATTCTGAATTTGGTCAGAGAATTTAGATGGTGGTTTATCAACAAAAGTGCTGAAAGTGCGGGAGGGTCGGAAAATGCGCGATATCTCCAACAAGAGTTGGAAAATTCGCTGTCTTATCAGCGATGCTTGTAAGTTATTAACAAGATCTTTGCTAGTGCGGATGGGTCGGAAAATGCGCGATATTCATTCATAAAAGTTGGAAAATTCGCGGTAATATCCACGACGCTGGCGGTTTATTAACAAAACCCCAGAAAGTGCGGGAGGGTCGGAAAATGCGCCATATTTATTATGTAAAGTTTGAAAATTCGCGGTTTTATCAGCAGCGCTATTGGTTAGTTATCAAAAGACGTATTATTGCAGGACGATATATTCACGGTTTTGCAAGAATGAAAAGTCAGGGAGTTTCGAAAGGAAAATTTTGTGGGCATCCTGGAGATTGCATTTCATGTTAATAATTATAAGCTTGAATATCTTAGTCATGTTAAAATCTTGCGAGGTATCGACTTTTACGGTTTATACTCCAAGGTGAAATACAAGGCAAGAGGAGTATTGGACAACGAAGAATATTTAGGTTCAAAAAACTTGAGAGTTTGCGAGATACAAAGACTGCTCTCTATTACTCTCCATTGTGTACGGAATCTGCAAGGATGGAAAACAGCGAATTAGTGTTCTGATGAGATATTATTTAAGATAGCTGGTCAAAGTCTCTTGAAAATTTCTCATTGCGTGCTATGTTAAAATCTGCGGATAAGAATACTATTATCCCATCAGATAGGATACAGCACTACACCTTTCACACATTTCTCTTCATTGCTTGATAATCAAATCTGATTTCTTTTTAAAAAATATTTTTGTTGGCAAAAGTTGTAGTTTTATAGTGAATTTTGAGAATAATTTCCAAATTTTGCTCCTAACTTAGACTTGAGACAATGAGCGTCCAGAACCTTGTATGATTTCAAAGAAATCTCTTCTTCAAGGTTAATTAACTTATCTCTGGGTTAGACTCAACGTTGCTTTCAATCATATTCTTTTAAATAATTGAATAAATGTTTTTCTGAGCTAGTTGAAAATAAATTGTTGTGACAAGTACTGCAGTCCGAGGGTTGCAAAATTCAAGGTTTTCTAGGATAATCAATTAATAAAAGTCTTATTAGTGCAGGACAGTCGGAAAATGCGTGATATTCATTCTCTAAAATTGGAAAATTTGCGGTGTTATTAGTGGTGTTGGTGGTTTATTAACAAAAGTGCTGAAAGTGCGGGAGGGTCGGAAAATGCACTATATCTATTTACAAGAGTTGGAAAATTCGCTGTCTTATCAGCGATGCTTGTAAGTTATTAACAAGTTATTTGCTAGTGCGGAAGGGTCGGAAAATGCGCGATATTGATTCAGAAAAGTTGGAAAATTCGCGGTAATATCCGCGACGCGGGTGATTTATTAACAAAACCCCAGAAAGTGCGGGAGGGTCGGAAAATGCGCGATATTTATTATGTAAAGTTGGAAAATTCGCGGTTTTATCAGCGGCGCTATTGGTGAGTTATCAAAAACCGTATTAGTGCAAGTCGATATATTCACGGTTTTGCAAGAATGATAAGTCAGGGAATTTCGAAAGGAAAATGGTGTGGGCATCCTGGAGATTGCATTTCATGTTAATAAATGTAAGCTTGAATATGTTGGTCATGTTAAAATCCTGAACGATATCGACATTTACAATTTATACTCCAAGGTAAAATACAAGGCAAGAGGAGTACTGGACAACGAAGAATATTTAGGTTCAAAAAACTTGCGAGTTTGCGAGATACAAAGACTGCTCTCAATTACTCTCCATTGTGTACGGAATCTGTAAGGAAGGAAAACAACGAATTAGTGTTCTGATGAGATATTATTTAAGATAGCTGGTCAAAGTCTCTTGAAAATTTCTCACTGCGTGCTTGGTTAAAATCTGCGGATAAGAATACTATTATCTCATCAGACAGGGCACAGCACTACACCTTTCACATATTTCTCTTGATTGCTGGATAATCAAATCTGAATTCTTTTTAAAAATTCTTTCTTGAACAAAAGTTGTAGTTTGATAATGAAATTTGAGAATAATTTCCAAATTTTGCTCCTAACTTAGACTTGTGACAATGAGCGTCCAGAACTTTGTTTGATTACAGAGAAATCTTTTCTTCAAGATTAATTAACTTATATCTTGGTTAGACTCAACGTTGCTTTCAATCATATTCTTTTAAATAAACTAATGAATGTCTTTCTGAGCTAGTTGGAAATAAATTGGTGTGACAAGTACTGCAGTCCAAAGGTCGGAAAATTCATGGTTTTCTAGGATAATCAATTAACTAAAGTCTTATTAGTGCGGAACAATCGGAAAATGCGTGATATTTATTCTCGAAAATTGGAAAATTTGCGGTTTTATTAGTGGTGTTGGTGGTTTATTAACAAAAGTACTGAAAGTGCGGGAGAGTCGGAAAATGCGCGATATCTATTTACAAGAGTTGGAAAATTCGCTGTCTTATCAGCGATGCTTGTAAGTTATTAACAAGATCCTTGCTAGTGCGGAAGGGTCGGAAAAGGCGCGATATTGATTGATAAGTTTTATCGGCGGTGTTGATAATTGACAAACAAAAGTTTAATTAGTATGCGACGATCGGAAAATGCGCGATATTCATTCACAAAAGTTGGAAAATTCGCGATAATATCCGCGACGCTGGTCGCGGATATTATCTAAACAAAACCCCGGAAAGTGCGGGAGGGTCGGAAAATGCGCGATATTTATTATGTAAAGTTGGAAAATTCGCAGTTTTATCAGCGGTGCTATTGGTTTATCCTGTCCTTATCCTTATATATCTATAAGTCCTTATCGCCACTATGTTAGCCAACATGTTAGGCCCCAAATGAAGAAGAAGACTCTTAGAATGCTTTTACGGGAGAGAAGTGGCGGAATTAATGAAGAATTTGTCTGACCCTCGAGCCGTATCAAAAGTAATTACTCGAGTCGGGTCACTTCCGGTGAGAAATTAAATCTCATCCCTTACAAAGTGACTGGACGGATAAGTTTCCACGCGATGACATATTAACTTCACCTCGACCTGAGTCCCCTCCGAGAGTACACTCCATCTCTGTCCCCCTCCTTCAAAATTGATCTAATCCATCTTTATGGAGATGAAATTTGAGGAGGTTAAAGCAATTTGCGCGGTTTAAGATGATTTACTAACGCAAACGCTGATTGGACGACGTTTACCGTAGAGACATTTTTGGAGTGAAACAGGGGAACCTATCAGTTTAACTAATTTGATAGATGCTATTAGATTAGTTTACAGAGATCGGTCCCGGGCTCTCTAATAAAGCAATTTATTCCGATAGCTGAACCGTATGCAATTACGGGACTTTAATTCGACTAGAGCTTTGTGAGAATGGTATCCGGCAACGCTGCGCGCTATTTGCGAGAAAAAAACATCGCGAACGACTCATTAATTTTGATAATTCGCACGCGGGACAGACGCGTCGACACAGAACACGAAATTCGCATAATACTTCGGGGATGACAGCGAAAAGTTGTCGACGAAAATTAAGAATCAGTACCACGTCCCTTCGTCGATGGTTTCGTTCTAATTTAGTAGGGTGAAAAATTGAAAATAGCGTTTCAGTTTTTGGAAAAATTTTGAAAAATGAGTGCTAATAATTCTTGGTGAAAATTTTGAAAAACTGATTGGAATTTGAAGTGATTGAATTTGTGACTGTGGCTAACTTCACACTAATTCTCAGAGTTCTTTTATCCCCGGTTAATGTCTTTTAGATATTTTTAAAGGGATAATTTTAAGCAAACTGGAACTTAAAAAGTATGTTTGTAAAACTTTAAAAATTGCCTCAATAGCGGCTGCCACATATAAAAGTCTTAAGGCTATCCGATCCTTGTAGGGACAACTGAATTCCGGTAGATGTAGCTAGCGGCATAAATGTGAATGTGACCTGTATTAGCAAGATACACACAGAAGGATCCCAGTCTTGGCTGAGAAATACTGAGAATCAGTTTTACGACTTCCAAGCGAATCGACTGTATTTACCCAAAGGCTGTAGGCTGTAATTTCGAATTTTCTGTCAATTCCGAAATTACTAATTAATGCTAAATATTGTTATCATTTATACAGTACGATACACAATCAAATTCATCATTGCCCTTTGAAGCCAAAAATTGAGATTTGATGTTCACTTGAGACTTATAATAAGATTACATTTTTTTCAATATTGACTATAGATTAAAAAAACTAAACATTTTTTGGGAAAACGTTCTTCGAGGTTCCGTTACAATGCAAAGTCGCAATCGAACAGTGGCAGGAATTTGAAAATTTATCGATCGGTTTCTCTTCTAACGTTGATATAAAATTGCATTGTGCGACATGTGAGTAAGTAAAGTATCGGACAACCTTAACGTGGTTTGGTTTCGTAGTTGCTTACTTAATATAAAATCTGAAATGTTATGATTGGCTTTGAGAGCGATATTAAATCATCACTAAAACAGTTCGTATCTACAAAAATCTGAAATGATATTTCGCGTTGGAGCAGAACTTAGTAATTTACTTTGTCAAAGTAGTGAACTCGTAATATGTAACAAAAATCTGTAATAACTGCTATTAAGTAACTACAGTTCTCAAAGAATAAAACAATTATAAATAATATTGAATTCTTTGTTAAATATCACGACAGTGTTATATCCTTTTATAGTCCATAGTAGTGTATTAAACAAGTCAAATCCTGTAACGTACAACATATCTTACAACATACTCTTCTGCCAGTCATTTAACTGTATTCGTTCATTTTATTTTATTCGATGCTTTTAAAACTTTTGGCGCTTTTCACAGATGCCTCGCAGCATTCCATTTAAGCCACCCTTCAGTAACAAGTCGGTAATCAATAGACGCTTTATTCCTCAAAATGTGACTAAATACTACAGGAAGTAATGAAATAGACTCGCTCAATGGTCTGCATATTACCGTGAACTCCTTATAGTGTGTAACGTTTATTCTAATTTATTTACACACTGTCTTAACACTACTTAATTTATCTAGACTATTTCCTAACTAATTAATTTATATCACACACTCTTAACTACTAATTTATTTATACAATTTCACTTGTCCGTTTATCGCATTGTTTTCACTTGTCGGCGGCTTCTCCTATCTGCCTCTTCGTACGCAGCGTTCGCTTTTCATAGTCATCCATTATGTCTCGAGAACCTACTAGTATTTACTCGATGATTCTTCCCTAATTTGTTTGTTCTAGAAACGACCCGACAATAATAGATCATTCTTCCTTTAAATGACTATTCGCGATTATTCTGGAATTGTATTTATGGCCCAATTAACGGAGCGGCCTCCCTTTGAGGTGGGCCGCCTCGTCCGTAAAGGAGTACGCTTACGCTGGTTATTTACTGGTACGCTGGTTGTTCACATTTTGCGTTACAAGTGGAAACGCAAAACACAGTTATCTTCTCCAACTTAAAATCACTGTGTCTAGCATTCCAGTAACATCGTAACAAACTTCCTCAGTTTCTACTGTAATTCATAACAAAGTTTTCTCCATATATTCGTCGTATTAGTGGAACATTAGCCATTTTCGAAGACAGAAGTTTCGATCGTACTCTCCGACACCCACCCTTGCATCGATCAGTCAAACATCCCTTCAGATTCTTACCGAAAGTACGGTCGGGGGTGTATTTAAGGCAATGCCACGCTTTAGCGCTCCCATTTTATGAGGATTTGTCGTAAGGGATACGCAAAAATTCAATATTCGCGACGCGGCGGAATAAATCAGGTTCGGCTTTACGGGGGAAAAAGTCATTGGTAAATTGAACTCAAATTGCCTATTGAGATTCTATCTACAGGGGAAAATTGGATTTTAGAAGTTATTTTCAGCGAAAGTTTGTTTCGCGTACATGTAGTAAGTAGGGACGGAGCTGGATGGTCAATCTCACATTGTAAGTGCCTCGGGGAGGGAACCTTATGGCTCAGAAACATAATAGAAACATTCTAAGTAGAGAGATACGCATGAGTAAAGTTCATGTTTTGCATATATATTTCATAGCGTTTAAAACTGGCGTTGGCCAGCTCAACTTTTGAACAATGAATCACACTCTCAAAATGGAAAATACCTAAACTATGTTATTTCTAAATGAAACTGACAACGCTGTATCGCAAAACACCTGCTGGCGTCTCGGAGATCTGAGACCGGAGAATTGTAAAAAAATATGTTTATTTACAAATATTTATACATTTCGGAAAGAAAATACACTTAGGAACGTAAGAAAAACAAAAATTACTTTACGTAGAGAAAATCTAAAAGTACGAAAATTGTTCGGCGAAGCTAAAAATGCGGAAACGGAAAATTACAATACTGTTGCAAACAATTAAGGTCTGAAATACGGAAAAACCCTCAAAGTATTGAAAATGGGGAAACGGAAAATTATCCTAACAATTTCACAATGCAAGAGAAATGGCTAGATACGGAAACGATAGGAAAACGTGCAGTGTCTAATATTCGGTAATTCCGTCTTTTACATTAGGAGAGAGCGAGAGGAAGATCGTGGTAATTTAATTTTTCCCTAACACGACGAGGGTAAAATTAACTCATAGCGGTTCGGAGAGACGGACATTTTCACGGTACTACAGATCACTCACATATATCGGTCGGTAACGGACAATTACGTAACAGATAACAGAGAGTTCGGGCGGTTTAATCTAACGGCGGAACGATCAAAGCTACATATAATTCGGTCGGTGGTATGTTCACAATCGGACGGTGTGAGTCGGTCTAAATCTAACGGTCGGTAACGTTCACAATTACATTTATTGGTTGGTAGTACGTTCACAGTCGGACGGTTACGTAACAAATAACGAATAATTCGGCCGGTTTAAATCTAACGGTCCGAAACGTTCACAATTATATGTATCGGTCGGTAGAACGGAAACGGATATCAGACGCAACGGAAAAATACGGATAACGTACGGCTTGCCACCGAAAAATATTGGTTCTGACCTTGTATTAACTCAGGTACAGGGCGATTTGGGAGCGGAGGTTTACCTACCCAAGTTACGTCTGAATATGTAAGCAATGGTAGATCCTTATCGGCCGATATCTATTTGAGATAGGTTTGATTCTGCAATTAACTATATGGTGGGTGGTCTACCCTCGACTCTCAATATGCTTCGTTGCAAATTGTTGCGACAGAACCACTCTTATCTCTTACTTTGGGGTTTCAATGAATTACCTGGAAATCCTACCAGCGCAATAATAATTAACACCTTTACATTATTATTTGTTGGACGTTGTGTATGTGTGGGGGTTCATATCAACGAAAGTGTTTCTTAAATAACCTCTACCGAAACAATTACACAAGATACACGTGTTAACGTTTCACGCTGTAACCCATCCGAACAGGATATCCCATTGGGATAAATCTCCTGTGTAGCATGCTCATTCCTACAACCTTAATTAACTAACCG
This sequence comes from Cryptocephalus moraei, assembly GCA_946251905.1. Lineage (NCBI taxonomy): Eukaryota > Metazoa > Arthropoda > Insecta > Coleoptera > Chrysomelidae > Cryptocephalus > Cryptocephalus moraei. Next base: position 12,767,245 of record OX276465.1, on the reverse strand, counting down.
ACCCTTTTCGAAACGACAATTAATCGCATGTAACGTTTCATGTAGTTTGATTTAAGATTCTTTGTTGTTTTGTTGGCAATCTCACTCTAACGAACGTTAACTGTGCAAAGTATACGGGAATCCTAATGAGCTCTGACTCGAATCTGCTGTGATATTTTATCTAACGTCATTGAATTTTTGTCTACGGAATCCAGTTTCGAAGAGAGTGATCAGCGCAATTTTGTTGAGCTTGACCACCGACTGATCGTCCCTATCCTGACCGATGCCTTGCTATTTAAAGTTCTAGTGTAGCTGACTCAACGTCTTCTGTGTAAATGATCATATTATTTTTCGGATGTAAGTAATTGAAGGTCACTAACATGACTTTACTAAGGTAATTATTAAGTGGAACTAAATGCCTTGTATGTATAGATGTATTTTTTTCTAGATTTAACTTGTTTCAATCAACTTCATTTAAGGCTGTCTTAGTAGTACTGTCATAAGGGCTCTTACCTTACATTTCAGGTTGACATAAACTGACTGAATGGTGGACTTCCAGGATGTCGTATGGTCGTTACGTACTAATCGAACGAAACGATCCACTGGCGCACTTTACAAATTTATCAGCTTAATCCGCCGGCTTATCCCTTAAGTGCACAACAATAAATTGAGATTAAACATTTTTTGACATCCCGGCAATTTGTTCTCTTTTACAAAAATTCTACCATCCCTCGAATTTCGGCCGAAGATTAAAAGATCTGCGTTGATTAATTTTTTTTCTTCGAAAAACAAATACAGCTGGGATACGCGACCATGGAAAGGGAAAAAATGGAGAGCGCGTCCCGTAAGACTTATTAAGTGTCGAATTTGGATGTACGCTCACAATGGCCGACGTGCGATCTAGTAATTAAATCCTATTGAACAGGAGCGTTTGGGCAAAAAAGTGAGACAATACCCTTGGAACTGATTGGTGTTTTAATTTACTCGAGGCCGGCGGAGATAAATTAACAGGAACTGGCAGATCATAAAAAGTGGAGGCGTCGGGAGAAGGAGATGGAAAGTTATTTAGCAGTTTCGAGGAAAATGTACGGGAACTGCTCTCAATTACTCTCCATTGTGTACGGAATCAGCAAGGAAGGAAAACAAGGAATTAGTGTTCTGATGAGATACTATTTAAGGTAGCTGGTCAAAGTCCCTTGAATATATCTCATTGCGTTCTTTGTTAAAATCTGCGGATAAGGATACTATTATCCCATTAGATATGACACAGCACTACACCTTCCACACATTCCTCTTGATTGCTTGATAAACAAATCTGATTTCTTTTTAAAATTTCTTTCGTGAGCAAAAGCTTTAGTTTTATAGTGAATTTTGACAATAATTTCCAAATTTTGCTACTAACTTAGACTTGTGACAATGATCGTCCAGAACGTTGCATGATTTCAAAGAAATCTCTTCTTCAAGATTAATTAACTTATCTCTTGGTTAGACTCAAACGTTGCTTTCAATCATATTCTTTTAAATAAACGAATGAATGTTTTTCTGAGCTTGTTAGAAATAAATGGGTGTGACAAGTACTGCACTCCGAAGGTTGGAAAAATCATGGTTTTCTAGGATAATCAATTAATAAAAGTCTTATTAGTGCAGGACAGTCGGAAAATGCGTGATATCTATTCTCTAAAATTGGAAAATTTGCAGTTATATTAGTGGTGTTTGTGATTTATTAACAAAAGTGCTAAAAGTGCGGGTGGGTCGGAAAATGTACGATATTCATTTACAAGAGTTGGAAAATTCGCTGTCTTATCAGCGATGCTTGTAAGTTATTAACAAGATCCTTGCTAGTGCGGAAGGGTCGGAAAATGCGCCATATTGATTCAGAAAAGTTGGAAAATTCGCTGCTTTATCGGCGGTGTTGGTAATTGATAAACAAAAGGTTATTATTAGTATGCGATGATCGGAGAATGCGCTATATTTATTCATAAAAGTTGGAAAATTCGCGGTAATATCCGCGACGCTGGTGGTTTATTAACAAAACCCCAGAAAGTGCGGGAGGGTCGGACGGAAAATGCGCGATATTTATTATGTAAAGTTGGAAAATTCGCGGTTTTATCATCGGCGCTATTAGTTAGTTATCAAAAACCGTATTAGTGCAGGACGATATATTCACGGCGTTGCAAGAATGAAAAGTCTGGGAATTTCGAGAGGAATATTTTGTGGGCATCCTGGACATTGCATTTCATGTTAATAAATGTAAGCTTGAATATCTTGGTAATATTAAAATCTTGCGAGGTATCGACTTTTACAATTTATACTCCAAGGTGAAATACAAGGCAAGAGTAGTGCTGGACGACGAAGAATATTTAAGTGCAAAAAACTTGCATGTTTGCGAGATACAAAGACTGCTCTAAATTACTCTCCATTGTGTACTGAATCTGCAAGGACGGAAAGCAACGAATTAGTGTTTTGATGAGATATTATTTAAGATAGCTGGTCAGTCTCTTGAAAGTTTCTTATTGCGTGCTTTGTTAAAATATGCGGATAAGAATACTATTATCCCATCAGATAGGATACAGCACTACACCTTCTACACATTTCTCTTGATTGCTTGATAATCAAATCTGATTTCTTTTTAAAAAAAATTTTGTTGGCAAAAGTTGTAGTTTTATAGTGAATTTTGAGAATAATTTCCAAATTTTGCTCCTAACTTAGACTTGTGGCAATGAGCGTCCAGAACGTTATATGATTTCAAAGAAATCTCTACTTCAAGATTAATTAACTTATCTCTTGTTTAGATTCAACGTTGCTTTCAAACATATTCTTTTAAATAAACGAATGAATGTTTTTCTGAGCTTGTTGGAAATAAATGGGTGTGACAAGTACTGCACTCCGAAGGTTGGAAAATTCATGGTTTTCTAGGATAATCAATTAATAAAAGTCTTATTAGTGCGGGACAATCGGAAAATGCGTGATTTTTATTCTCGGAAATTGGAAAATTCGCGGTTTTATTAGTGGTATTGGTGGTTTATTAATAAAAGTGCTGAAAGTGCGGGAGGATCGGAAAATGCGCAGTATCTATTTATAAGAGTTGGAAAATTCACTGTCTTATAAGCGATGCTTGTAAGTTATTAACAAGATCCTTGCTAGTGCGGAAGGGTCGGAAAATGCGCGATATTGATTCAGAAAAGTTGGAAAATTCGCTGATTTATAGGTGGTGTTGGTAATTGATAAAGAACAGTTTTATTAGTACGCGACGGTCGGAAAATGCGCGATATTCATTCACAAAAGTTGGAAAATTCGCGGTAATATCCGCGACGCTGGTGGTTTATTAACAAACCCCCAGAAAGTGCGGGAGGGTCGGAAAATGCGCGATATTTATTATGTAAAGTTGGAAAATTCGCGATTTTATCAGCGACGCTATTGGTTAGTTATCAAAAACCGTATTAGTGCAGGACGATATATTCACGGATATATTCAATTATGTATTAAATTGAAACATGGTGTTATATCTATTTCTAATAATTTTTTCGCTTGTTTCGAGAATAATAAAATTGTCACTGCGGTAACCGCAACAGCTACTCTATTGTCGATCAGGCGTTTCGGTTTGTTTTTTGTTTTAAATCGTGACAATTTCCGTGGCTGTAAATTTTCCCACTCTAAACCGTAAATATTTCCCTACAAATTGGATTGTCAGGTTAAAGCCCGTTAAACAGCCCAACGGTCCCACGAGAACGGCCACGTTTAAAAAAGAACCGAACGGAAATTTAACGTATTTCCCTATCTCCCACAACGTCGTTCTCGTCGTACTTAACGATCCCCACTAGTTGTTGATTAGAATAGCAATAACGTTATGTTTGGTAAGAAGAATAATGAACTATGTAATGTAAAAACTTTAGTTTCATTATCAGTTTCATTTCTATGGGGTTAGAATTGTCATTGTGTCAAAAATCATCTCTGACGTTTGAGTTTCCGTTGAGGCGTTCACAAATGGGAGGGAATTGTTTTATCTCAGGAATCCATAGGGAATAACCTTGTTACCGCCTTCTCGCGGAAATTGCAGCGAAAATTTAAAATGCGCGCAATAAAACAAATTATCCCAAATTAAAGCAATCCCTCAACACCCCCCATTAAATATCCTCACAAATAAGGAAGGGAGCAGGAAATTTATCCCGCTTCCCAAAGCTACTTATGGTAATATATTCATTTGCTGACATCGTCGTTTCACTCCGGCTTCATAACGAAACGGGATATTTCATCCCAACTTTTGCGCAATTTGTTGTGTCACTTTTTGGCCCATCTTGTACCTACCGTCATCTTTCACGGGGCAAAAACTGTAAACACGGGATAGGAAAACTTCGCCCGGTCTCACGTTGCCCGCGGAAAATTTTTCTGACGAATGTGTGTGTAGTAGCTGTTAATCCCCCTCGCTGACGTGAAGGGCTTTTTGCTGCAATTTCATCTCCACCTCGCGAACCTTTAAATTTTCGCAATAATTCACGCCGAATTGAGGTGGACTAGGGGGGAGGATAAAGGGAACGTGGTTTTTGAACTTATACCGATGTTTCGCCATTTAAAAGAACTCACTTTTTCTAGTGAAGTTGATGAATGTATGATGGATATTTTAAAAAGGTAACCACAATGCAAGCCTTATAAGCCAGGGAAGTAAAATTTTCTCGTGGCTCCGTCTGACTGTTTTTTTTTATGTTTTAGTGTATAGCAACAAAAGTCATATGATGTATAAAAAAATTTGGTTGTCTGTAAAGTCGGTTTACGTGATAACGTCATAAGAAAACATTGATGAAAAATGCCACACGTTTATGAATTAAATAGAATTACTATCACTAAATTACCATTAGAAGGTTTTTTCGCACTGCGGTTGGCCGGTCCAACTGGTCATTTTAGACACATTGTTATGACATGTCTGAAGTTGAACGTTAATCTTGAATCTTACATGAATTGCTGCCCAGGATAATTGTTTTCATTGAATACTAAATGAAGCAGTCGACTTTTTACACGATCATTTATATCATTCATCATAATGTTTTGGTCGAAATCGTAACATAACCTACCATTACTGCACTCGTTGACCGATGCAAGTACAAATATATGAGATTATATAGCTAATAGAACTCTTAGAATGCAAGAATTAAATACCTTATTGCAGCAATTGTTATTGTAATAGTAATAAGCAATGGTACGCACAGTAAATATTCAGATAACTTTATAAATAATAGTAGGCCATCGGCTGTCGCCGTCGCCGCCGACGGAGTGGAAGGGACATAGATGCGTCATCTCACTCCAGCATGGCTCTAATAGACTACCTAAACAAATCGATAAAGCGTGTAATTTGTCCATAAGAAAGCTTTATTTCTACATTTACTGTTAATTTTGTTGTAAATAACAGTTGCCAGCTGTATATTGTGATAAAGTTTGTTCAGACCTATGTTATCATCAGGTATTTCTAGATAGGTATGTAGTTTAATGTAGTTTTGGCCCATATTATATTATTGTTGTATTTTCTTCAAATTACCATTTTTGTTAAGTTTAGTGGTGCTGCTGTGTTTAAAGACCGTTTTTGTTAAGAGCAAAAGCAAGCACTTAGTCAAAGGGTCCTCGAGAGCCACATATGGTTTTGGAGGATACATTTCTACGGCTGTTTTTAACTGGCAATTCTTATAGCATTCCATTGACATTCTTTATCAGTGACTAATATATTATAATCCCCAAAAAGAGACAGCGTAGCAATATGGTGGCATTTTATACCCCTCGGGCAGGTACAAGTAGCCGAAGTAATCTCTCCTGATGGGGCATGTATTTCCCCTCTAATAATCATAAAGTCAGCGTCAGCATCAAACTGCATGCTTTTTACATGATTGGATTCCAATGCATTTTCACCCCTTTTTATAATATTATTCTCGTCTTCAAAAGAATCAGTAATGTTGCAGATTTCAAATCATGTTTGGATGCCATTTTCAAACAAAATTCTGACTTCAAATGGTTTTATTTAACTAAAAAGCACACAAAATAAGTCGCACTTGTATACAAAAACATAACCCCAAAAAAGTAAAATGGGTGAAAAATAATAATTAGACTTACCTTGTATCAAAAATACTTTGTTAAAACGTTGAACCGTCCTAAGTTTTCACAAAATATTGAACTGACCACTCTTATTCACGTCAAAACTAATAATAAACGTAAAAATAAAATCTTATGGGCAAATTACACGCTTCATCGATTTGTGTGGAAAGGTTTCTCAGCACCGCCCACTTGTGACGTCAGACTTAGGTGTTCCATTGGTTGTGTGGTTACGGTCTCCTGTCTCTTTCACTCGGACGCTGTGTTGCTGTAGTGGAAGAGTGATGTTTTCTGCAAAAATGCATGATATTAGCGAGTTTTTCTCTGTAAAGTAAAACTGCTTAAACCGATAAAAAAAAAACTGAAATTATCATCATGTAAGGCTTCTAAAAACCTTCAAAATGAGCTATCGTGAGAGGTACTTGATTCATTTGTTGCTTTAATAAAGCATTAAAGGAGTATAAAATGAGGTATAATTAAATTATTAATAACTTTTGAAACAGTAGCTGTACCTTCATGATTTCCCGTAAACTATAAGCTCTTGTAGTGCAAAATATGCGACAAAAATTTCAAAGTGTTTCACCTAGTAGCTTTTGCAAAATTGAATTTGTTTATCCTTGTCCTCTTAATTTTGCAAGCAACATTATAGTCCAATCATCAGCCATTTTCGCGTGGAAATTTTGGGAAACAAGGTCGATTTCTTTGAAAATTGGGATTTAGGTTGTATTTATAACGTTCTTCAAAGTTGAACTCGTGCCGAAGTGTGCTTTTTCCCTAGGGGTAGAAACCACCCCTTCTAATGGGTAAGAAATTTTTTAATCAAAATAAGCCAGGAAATCGATAGACTGACAATTCTAAGTAACTTTTGTTCTATAAAGTTTTTTTGTAAAGTTGATATTTTTCGAGTTATTCACGATTAAATCTACACATTTTTTATTGAAAATCGAATTTTTTTAACAGTTTTTCACCAATACCTTGAAAACCTTTCATTTTATCGGAAAAAATAATCAGAACAAAAATGTAGCTAATAAGAAAACACAGAGATAGGTTTTTGAATGACCTCTATAAACCCAATAAGGACAGAGTTATTGCTCGTTTAAACATGGTTATTTTTCGAAAACCGCAAAATTGAAAATATTCAACTTTCAATAACTTGAAAATCATAAAATTTTTGGTGATAACTCAATCGACTTTTTCTAAAGTACATTAAATACCCTTTAAAATGAGTACTGACATTTCTTATGCATAAAAATTTACTGATTTATAACAAAAATAAAGTAACACCTTTCTTGTTTTTTTTAAATTTCAAAACTACACCCTCGTCATTACCACCCTGATAAAAATTAAATGTAACCCACTTGCCTTTAACTTTATTTAGGTATTATTGATAAGATCTATGTGGTTTAATCGGTTTAGTATGCTTATTTAAAAAAAAATAATAATTATTTAATATGAAAATTGCATTTTCGTAATTTTAGAAAAAAATGCATTTTTCTTAAATAGTTCAAAAACTATTTCAGATATAAAAAACTGTTTCAAATGTTAATTGCAGGGAAAAAGCACACTTTCGAACTCAAAATGTCCCCAAAACTAAGACAATAAGGATAACCTCAAAGGATCATCCTCGAAATCAGATAATACACAAATAAGAAAATTATCCCCAACATCAGCAACAAAATAAATTGAAACTTATTCCCCCAAAATAAGATACAAAATATAACAATACAATTATCTCCCAATGTAGGATATACGATAAAACAAACAATTATCCCCCAAAATAAGATATACGACAAGACAATAAAATTATCCCCTTAAGGTGACGATCAGGAAACTGAAGCCCACAAAAGAAAAATTGCTCAATTCTTATAAGAAAAATAATTGGAACGGTTCACCTTTACACATCTTAATGCCCCCGTATATGGAACTTTAGCGTAGTACGGTGTCCGGACGTGACCTTATGGTGTATCGAGATTATAACGACGGACGACGCACCAACAACCCAACTCAATTAAAATAAAGAAATCAAGGGTGGTTCAGCCCTTACAAATCAGAACAGACTCACCAATGGGCCTCGGTGAGAACTCTGCTTACAACCTGGACCTTATGCGTGGAAACCCTCAACTTCGGCGCTCAGCAAGGGTGGCTCGTAGACTCGTTTCGCTCGCACGGAAATCGGAACGGGTGAATCTACTCACTTTAATGACTCTACTCTAAAAGGTTCTGGCGTAGGGCGCTCTCAGCAAAATTCTTACTAAACCCTTATCCAAAACTCTACTCAAACTCTGATCAAAACTCTACTCCCAAAACTCTGCAAGTGACTCTAATTTCCCCTTAATTCAATCTATAGGAAACTTAAATCTCGAGCACTATTCTCCCTTGGAAACTGAACTCAAACTCAAAATTATTTCCCTCTGATCTAACTCTCTCTAATTACGATTCCCTCGCATTTACTTCAAACTTTCCTTCGCCCCGCGAAAATAAAGCAAACTCTACTTCAAAACTCTAAGTCTCACTCTACAGAACCTTCAGAAAAATGAACACAAGAAAATAAAACACTCCCGACTCGAAAACTCACCGTTCGGAGACCAGGTCTCCCAACGACTGACTTCTTTCCGATTCTTTCTCTCGTCGAGACCTCGCTCATTATTTTCCGCAACTCTAAGTTTGCTTGCAAAATTATTCTTCCAATCCTCTGATTGGTCGTAATTTCCCCGTTTTTCTTCGCGTGCCCGCGACTCAGTCAATCCACGCCCCTTTTACTGAATCAGCAGGGCTCCCCCGTCGATAACCCTAAGTACGGCAACAAAGTCGCTTGATCGTCGTAAGCACTCTTTTCTAGGTGCGTTACTTTTTAATTAAATCGTCACGTCCGGTATTAAATTTCATACCCGTCTCTCTGACAGCGACGAGAATGCTTGTTTATAATTAATTTTTAACGTCTCATATTTTACCGTACTTTGATAAGTAATCTTCATATACAGACTATTTTTTATAAATGTTACAATATAACCAAGTTAGTCGATAAAATAAAATTGGAATCCCACAACCTCCTACAGGGTGTTAAAGGATTAATTAAATTTACCAAAATAACCAAGCAAATCCCTTAACCACCTGCAGGGTGTTACAACACTTCGGCACATGTTCAACTTTGAATAACGTTATAAATACTACCTAAATCCCTATTTTCATAGAAATCAACCATGTTTCCCAAAATTCCACAGTAATACGGTATTTTACCGTTGATGACTGGAGTATTAGTCACGTAATAATTATGCTAGTGTAATTCTAAAGAGTCAAACTTAAAGAAAAGGACCTCTTCTATCGATTTAAACTGCCATATGATCTGTAACTTTGTTTTAGGACTAGGGTCACATGAAAATGAAAACAATTTCACTTTTAAACTCCCACTGGTAGGCGTTTTCGAAAGCCCTCCGTTTATATTTCCCTTGCCGCATGATAAATTGTCTCGGTTTAAAAACGTATTTATCTTATTATTTTCTTTCCAGGTGAGTAATGGAAGCTGCAGTTATGCGCGGCGTTAGGTAAGGGCACTCTTGTGGAGCTCCTCTGGAGGAAAAATCCAACGCCCAACTTAACCATCTCGCGGGACGATCTTATGGGAACGTACGTATAATGAATCATGTGCATGAGGATGGTGTGGTTGTGACAAGATTTTATAGTAGAGAGTGAATTACATTGGAAAACGTTATGGAAGACTATGATCCATTTATAGCCTTCCCAGCGCCAGTTTGATCCAGTTGATCAATTTAAATTAAGAGAAATTGAAACTTTACAAAACGAGACTGGGATCACCGAGTCCGTTGTACTGAAAAAGTGGCTAACGCGCTGCCTGTGTAATCGTAACGTGTATATTGTCAGTATGACTGCTTTGTTGTAATTTGGAAACGTATCAGTTTATTTAATATTAGTGTGTGAGATGTGTGGTTCGCTATCTGTTGATACCCAATAGGATTGTTGTTTCATTCATTAGCAATCAACGTAACAATTGGTTACTATAATATGAATAAAATTATATAACATAACGGACTATACGACACTTTGCTTGAAGTATCTTGTTTTATTGTTGCTATAGGTAGCTGAATGTTGACTTGAAAAAATATATTACCATGTTAATGGCGAACGAATACAAAAATGTTCTAAACTTTACAAATCGAAAATGGAAAGAAATACATATCCATTGAGACGAAATATTATGAAATGACTATGGAAATGCGCTGTTTAATGTACAAAAATCCACGTGTTTCCAATGGCTAAGTGTCCAATGTACTTACATATCCAGGTCGTTACTGCCCTTGTACGTGACAATACGATATACGTATTCCCGAATTTTACGCAATATCCGAGCACTACTATTAGAGCTTAGATATAATTTCTTCGTGAAATAGATATTTCCGAACTCTTCCGAATTCAGTATTTGACTATGAGTTTTTGAAATAATCTTATATAACTTTTACGAAAATTTTTCTATTGAGATTATGGGTTTTGCTGAAAATATCAATCGATTTCGAGTTCTCAGTGTCGATAAGTGAGTATTTATCAAATTTATTGCAGTTAAAGAAATGACTACATAATATTTCGTGACAGCAAACAATACAAACGTACCTAAAATACGTAATATTTTATGACGTTTTCTGTCGTCAATAATAACTTTGTGTTGATCTGTTTTGAGGGTAAAGATGTTTACTGGCACATGATATTACGAAGTTTTAACTGCTATTTGACATGAATTAACGTTCTGGCAGTTTTTAATTTTGTTTAAAAAACAGTGTCTCTTTTAACCGAAAATACAGTTTATAAAAATATTTCTATGTTCCGGCACTAAAATGACGCTATTCTAGCACTAAAATGGCCGAAAACAGTTCTTTAATGGGGCTTATTAAAGCATTGTTTTTGGTAATTTTTTTTGTTGGGTTGGTAACAAAATTAAAAATAAATATGGCCTCCGCGTCAAACATCCTCTTGTACTTGATGCGATTCGGATTATTGAGTCATGATTTCGATTTTAATTAAATCCATTAAATTAAATTTGAAAATGGTGTGAAAATGGACAGACGTCTAGGACACAGCAGTAATACCAACTTAAATGTCACGATAAAAAAATTCCCAGATAAGAATATTTATATTATTTAAACATAAATAAAAATGAAATGAAAGCCGAAATAGAGAAAATGTTGTAAAGTACTAGTTACACAAGACATTCCAAGCCTACTTTAAACTACTGGGTGATCAAGAATGACTGTTTGAGTTGGAACACTTTTTAGAGAATTTTTTTACTTGTCTATTTGCAGCACTACAACTGGATGTTTATTTGACAAAAATTTGTCATAACAGTCAGCGATAAGACTGTAGGTTATGTGAATAAAAATTAACGGTTAAAAATGAAAGTCGAAACACAGAACAATAATTTAATTAAACAGCTAAAGGTAATACTCAAAATGCTCCCCATTTTGGTTCAGAGATAAATTAACTCTCCTTTTTAGGCTCTCTAAGATATTTACCAGCATATTGGGGGTAATGTTTACCACTTCCTGAACTATTGCCTCTTGCAGCTCTTCTTCAGTATGCAATACGTTCCTAAAGACATTGTCCTTCAAGAGCCCAAATAACGAAAAATCTAATGGAGTGAGATATGGTGACCTGTTTGGCCAATTGCCCTGACTAATTACTCTGTCGCCAAAATTCTCTCTTAAATATCCCATAGTAGCACGAGCCGTATGTGCCCTTGCAGAGTCTTGTTGGAAATATCAAATTTGACGCTCTTCGTCTGTTAATTGGTTTATAAAAGGCTTCAAAACTGTTGGAGATATCTCTCCGAATTGACGGTAAAATTAAAAAATATCGGCCCATACACCCGCGTTCTTGAGACTGCCAACCAAACACCAACTTTAACTGGTTGCAAATGTGCTCTGATAGCGTACGGATTTTCACCTGACCAAATTCTGTAATTTTGTTTATTCACATAGCCGTTGGGATGAAACCAGGCTTCGTCGGAAAAGGAGGTATTGTCAAGGATATCATTATTATTTAATATGTCATTGAACCAATTGCAAATTATAACTCTCTGCGGGTGATCAGGGGAGATTAATGACTGGACGATGGAAATTTTATAAGGGTGGTACTTTAATTTCTTTTTAAGCACAGTGGAGCAACTTCCATATGATAAACCTGTAAAACCGTGAATTAGAACAACATGGAAAAGTGGAAGTCTTATGGGTAAGAATGAAAATTGGTTGAATAGGAGGCACAAGGACCAAACCTGTTTGAAGGGAGAGCTTTCTTAAGGATTTGCGAGGACCTCTTGCTTTCGAGTTCTGATATTCTCGACAACTTCCTCGTTTAGAGTAGACCTAGGTCTACCAGTTGATTTTTGTTTGCTTACGCTCCCTGTGTTTAAATAACGTTCAACTACTCACATGCAATGTTGCTGAAAGACAGCAAAAGTGACCAAAGTCTCCGGAAACATTTCCTGAAATTGCTGGTATGTCGCTTCGAGAGAGTACTGCCAACCAGTAATTGGGTTATAAATTCCGCTTCGAAAGTACGCCATTCCAGTAAAAATATCGTGTTGTAACTTGCACCAGAAATTTGAATTTGAAATAGCAAATGGCCTCAGTCAATGACGCTGTCAGTGTCCCCAACCAGATGTTACTCCAGTTGTACCATTTAAAAGTGAAATTCAGTATTGCCAACTCAAACAGTCATTCTTGATCACGTTGTACTATTACTTATATGTAGGCTGCACAACATACATCGTCAAATTTGTAAACTTAATTTCACGAGAGGGATACTCGGTTTACAATTGTATTCCCATTACTTTTTTCATAACGCTAAGTTTCTACCAATTGCGTGGATTTAGAAGCAGTAACACGCTTGGGTTAAGCGATGCTTATGTATTTCGTTGATTTCTGATCCCTTGTTGTCATGTAAGTTGCCTTCCTCTAGTACTCAAGATAAATTTTCCATTTTGCGCTTATATAGCCGCCTATGGTAATTTAACTGGTGTCTTTCTTACTTTCGCCCTTTAAGCTGAAACTTTCCATTTAGTGTCGTAGCAATATTCCATTGAATGAACCATTCTCGTTTGAATGAAACGCAATGTCGCCTGATTAACAGCAGGGTCAAATTATTGAGGTAATTCCTCCATCAGCTATGTACATATTTCACGGCTAATGATTCTATTATGGGGTTATGCTGAGTAAAATAGAGAGGCGTGGACACGATCCCATACTTCAAAGTTTCCCCATTACCTCGCCGAGTCTTGACCGTAACGGCCTGCGAAACGTATCAACCCGAAAGTAATTTAACATTAATACGTCCTCGGCGAAGCCCTTCCGTCCGCATCTCGCAAATTAAATATTTCTTTGCTGCCATAATCGTAAGATATAACAATGCCTTCTGCGAATGCGGTAACGACGTATCTAAAACAAAAACGAAGTGTGCGTGAGCGAGTGGGGTCATTTGTCCCTTTGGTGTCGGAGGTGGCCCTTTTCGGAAACATCCTCCAATACAATTAATATTGTCCCCGGATGGACCGGACGTTTGTGTCCTCCGACTCCCCCAATCGAAGGCGGATACGGGCCTTTTGTCACATATATCCTACAGGAGGCACTCGGACTTCGAGTTCGGGCGGGGATTGTTCCGGTGTCGGTCGATGGAAACTCTCGGCCTAAAAAGCTACGTAGGAAAACCGAAGGGATGATTAAGGGCTGAGATGGTCACTTCGGCTGTAACAAAGCAGTAATCTATTTCCCTGTTAAGGCGGTAATCTCCATATGAACTTGTGAAGTAAATTTACGTTAGATATAGTTTTTGAATCCCCGTTTGTAATCATTCGAGCCACAGTAGCCCTTCGATGTTCTGAAAAATTGAAGTAATTGACAGGATTTAATACCGAAGATTTTTGGTAGAATTATCTAGTATTGCATTCGTTAACGAAGTGGAAAAAAGAGGAGTCAAAATGCGGTTTTCACTTTTTTGGTATCTGAAGATCATACTTAATCATTTCTCAAAAGTTTGATATAACGAAATTTGTTGGCAAGCTACAAATCGCATTTTTTAAAGAATCACAACGAAATTTGGTACAAAAATCAGTTGGCCGAAAATCTCGGTCTAGTTCGTTAATGGGCCAAATTGGTCTAGCGGTTTCAAAATGGCGGCTTGTTATTTTCAAAAAAAACAAAAAACTTTAGTTTCGTGTCTGAGAGAAAAATGTTACTTAAGTTTTTTGTTGACCTCGTAGAGCCGAACGACTTTTGTATAAAATAATTTTTCGGGAAATGTACAGAAAAAAAGTAAATTTTTTCAAAAAAAAACAAAACATTTTTATTTCGCGTCTGAGAGAAAAATGTTACTTAGGTTTTTTGTTGATCATATAGATGCGAACGATTTTTGTATAAAATATTGTTTCGAGAAATGTACAGAAAAAAAGTTTTTTTTTAAAAAAAAAACAAAAAATTTTAATTAACGTCTGAGAGAAAAATGTTACTTAGGTTTTTTGTTGCCCTTATACAGGCGAATGACTTTTGAATAAAACATATCTTTGAGTAATATACATAAAAAAGTTATATACAAAAAGTTAGAAATTTTGACGTTTGTATACATTTTTTTTGACACATCGTGTCTATCATATCCTACCCATAAATCTACCTTTCAGCCTGGCATGCCATGAAGTTGGAGATATACCAAGAACGTTCCGAAGATATTTTACATTTTACAGACATAATTCGACCATCTACGGTCGAATTCGTCTCTTACTTTACAAATTTACAATTGATTTTACAATCAGAAATTCGTATTACACACCATTTCTGTGAATACCAGCACACCATTGCACCCCTTGAAACCGAATCATGTGAAAATATGAATTCGTTCCGGCCAGTAATAATTAAATTATTAGGAAAATTAATGCCAGGCAATGCCAACGATATCGGCTCCGAATTGGAGAGCTTAGAGGTACCTTTTGCCAAGAGGAATGTTCTGCTAGATATTTATTTCCTACCGGGGAATTAGTATATAAGTCCAAAATGAAGTTTAACGTAAAATAACCGTTACAAGCATTTTTTGTCATTACATGATAAAGTTACAATAGCAGTTATTTCCACAATCCTAATATTGTTCTATTTTATAATTAAATATTACCAAAAGTAGAAAATAGATCTATGAGAGTGATCTAAGAAAGTACCTAATTGCTTTACAACTATACCAGAAACGTTAAATATTCAGAATTTACTATCATTTAAAAAGAAAACACTTTTAATGTTATTTTGTTGATACCCAAAGTTAGACATACAATGATATCACCATATGCATGTGATGAACTCGAAGTCTTATAGAATTATATTCCAGAAATTATCAAAATTTTATATTGTCAAAAATATAACACTATCATAGGAATAATTTGTATCTTATACAAGTGTCTACTGAATTGCCTAAGAATATAAATACACCATTCTTTTATATTTGATGTTTATTTTAATATCAAATATATACAGGGTGTTAGGGGTTTGACTGCCTTTTTTTTAATAGGTGATAGTATTCATCAAAACAAACAAAAAAACCTTATATAACAGGTATCCTAAAACCAACCGTTTTCGAGAAAAAAATTAGCAAACTTCTAATATTAAGGTGTGAAAATTCAGTTTTATTAAAGAATGTCACATAATTTTGTACATGAAATGATTATAAGATGTATTCTTTTAATGTATTCTTAATGTATTTTAATGCAATGTTTAATTTGTAACAAAACAATCTTTTCTTTAAAGAATATTTTTTTCTATTGGTACGCTATTTTGCCTATTTAAAACATTCTTTGGAGTGCGTAAATCGTGCTTTTTCGCACGCGCCTGTTTTAAATTCGCCATGGAAACGTATCAACAACGGCCATGTCAACCAATAACAGAGCGTTTTTGGCCGCAGCGGGACAAGCCGATTGGTGGCACGATCTGCGAAGCGTCCCGAGTGTCATTCAAATTAATCATATTGGGTATGCATTTAGTTTTGGTATAAAAAATGGTACCAATAAAAAAAATCGCGTAAAGTATTCGTGGATAACTGCTCTTTCAAGCACTTGCTCTATTTCGAGCACTCCGGCTACGGCGTCGTGCTCGAAAACTCGCGCGTGTTTGAAAGAGCTCAATATCCACTCATACTTTAATATACTATTTCCAATCAATAGAACTCGATAAAAGGGCTATGATGTGGTGTGACAACAGCGCGAATGTATCGCACGCGTCGCGAAATGAGAGCCAGACAGTGATACTAGTGACAGTGACAGTGTGCATCTTTGAATTCGAAAGATACGTGTGATTGTTACGGTTTCTTTTCGGTGCGTGTAAATTTTTCGGTTCTTAAATTGTTCAGTATACGTGAATATCACGATATGCTATTAATTTACGGGGAGGCGCGTTGTAGTTCTACAAGTGCACGTCGTATCTATCACGAACGATTTCCTCAACGGCGACTGCCTAACCGTAGAACATTTGTGAGGTGAGAGGGCAACGGTGGACATTTTGAACACATGTTATAATAACCAAGTAAATATTGAAAATTGCACCATATTAATAACAGCATGATCCTTTTCTAATGCTGTTAGTGGCCCTGAATTACTGATCGCTATTGATTTACCATTTATACATGCAAGTGCAATAATTACATAATTGAATCAATTGGAATCACTTACAATTATTTCGTTTACTATTACGTACAGCGTAAAGACGGCATTTAGGAAGAGTTCGCATAAACGTTAAACTCGCACGATCAGCTGTGTACACGTCATGTTTACTGAGAGCCAACACCAAAAACGTCATGTTTACGTTTCCTTTCTTGTCGGTGTTGCCAAAGTTGTGGTGAAATACCTTGACAAAATAGCTCGAATTTTCGAGTTATTTTGTGCTCTTCACAGAATATTTAGCCGAAAACGTTACAAACCTTTTTATACATATTTAATTATACAATAAATTTTCAAAGTTTAAAAAGAATTCTTGGAACGAATTCCGTGAATAATACAAAAAACAAAAAATCGACAAATATAAAGTATCCTTCACAGAAGATTTAGCTAAAAACGTTAGAAAACTTTTTTATACATATTCAATACTAGAATAAATATTCAAAGTTTAAAAAAAACTCGTGTAGTGGATTTCGAAAAAAATTGAAAAAAACTGAAAATTGACAAGTATAAAGCGCCCCTCACAGAACATTTACCCAAAATCGTTAGAAAACTTTTTTTATGCCTATTTAATTGTACAATAAATATTCAAAGTTTCAAAAAAATTGTGGCAGCGAATTTCGAGAAAAATTCAAAAAACCGAAAAATGACAAGAGTAAACTACCCTTTTATCCTGGCCGATTTTAATGAAAAACTTATTTTCACGTCCTGGTATGGTACAAAGTCTAAATACAAAGGTTTGACCGTTTGTGGTTTTTGGTTTTTGAGAAAATACTACCACAGACATACATACACACACATACACACAGACCGTTTTCCAAAAACATTTTTTTGGACTCAGGGGACCTCAAAACGTTCAGAAGTGCCGATAACTCAATTTCGACAAATCGACCCGATTACAGTACTCTCTCATATATGAGTACCTTATATGAGAAAGTTAAAATAGTCCGATGGACACATCGCCATTTGGGCGCTACGATACCTAATATGATAAGATTGAAAATTTGATATGGAAAAATAAGAATTAATATTAGCCTCACACCTTATCTGATGGTTTGGTAATGTAAAATAACATAAAATGTGCAATATCGAAAGTATATCTTTTCTAACGTTTTCAATACTTGTACTCCTACTCGAAACTTACTACAATGGTTGACAAATACTAAAACCAAATGCATTGAATTGGGAGCCAATGGAACGTATATATTTCTAAGGAAATACCCGAATATCCGCAAATCCGGTTAATTTGCTACTTATGTATTCGATATTCGGATAAGATTGGTCGTAGGATATTTGGAGCCTCTATTAGATGCGCTACAATTTTTATCCAGGACTTTGTAGTAAATGTTATAGTCTTTACGAAGTCAGTGTAACAACCAAGCTTATACGGGTATCGATCAATAACAACATATACGGCATGCTCGATACATAATACGTTATATAGCGAACTCGTCCTGTAGAATCTTCCCATTCCAGTTCCACGCCGAACAAGTCACACGCCTAAATATTGTCAATAGTTATGTATATAAAGTTGGCGGACCACCTCCTCAGGCCGGCAAAACAAAATAGTGGAGATTTTGTGTCTTTTTTGTAGCTTTTTTGTAGCGAGAAAACCAATTTTGTAGCTTTTGAATTGCCGGAGCTACAAAAGGTGGGCTAACTTAATATTAAGTTAGCGGCCACCGCTATAACTCATACACGGAATGTAATAGGATGCTCTGGTTTGCGCAGGAATTTGTGTCTTTAGAAGTACTTGAAAGTCACTGGGCCAAAAAAAAATTTTGGCCAAATTTGGCCAATTTTGGCCAAAACTGACAAGATGTTCAATCATCACTAGCGGTTCAATTTCATGATATAGTTGGATCTTAAAAATAATTAGGCATTGAAAATCTTCTGTTAATTGGCCGAAAAAGCGGGCAAAAATTGCCAGAAATGGCAAAAAATTCGAAAATTACTTATTTCAGCCAAAACATGGTAAACCCTGTATATACGTCGACAGGTCGAACATGTGGTACACAGAGAGCTCAGAAAAGCTAGCAGGGGGTCAATAAAAAATACCCAGAAATGGCCAAAAATTCTAAAATGACTTATTTCGGCCAAAACGTGCTAAATCCTGTATATACCTGAATTGTTCGAAAATGCGGGCCATGGGAATTCCAGTAACAATGTGGAGGATTTAGATGACTCTGTCAGACACTAAAAGTCACTTTGCACAGCGGGCCTGTGGAGCTACAAATTCTAAAATGACTTATTTCGGCCAAAACGTGATAATTCCTGCGCAAACCAGAGCATCCTATTACATTCCGTGTATGAGTTATAGCGGTGGCCGCTAACTTAATATTAAGTTAGCCCACCTTTTGTAGCTCCGGCAATGCAAAAGCTACAAAATTGGTTTTCTCGCTACAAAAAAGACACAAAATCTCCACTATTTTGTTTTGCCGGCCTGAGGAGGTGGTCCGCCAACTTTATATACATTCAATAGTTTTCTTTTTTCGCTTGTGCTGTAGTGGATTCATAGACGTTTTGGACGACTGGATCCTTCCTAGAACGTCTCGAACACGTGTCTTCAGTGTTTTACCAGTGTTGGCACGGTTTACATCACCGATACAGGTTATAGAGTTATTTTGTTTGTTTTTAAGTTAATTTCATAACCATATAATTTGCCGTTCGTTTTTATATTTATAATAATAATTATTTGTAATCGGAATGGCGTCTTGGAGACCGTGGGCGACAGAAACAGTGCGAGTTGATGTGGAAAACGTGACCACTCAACCCTCTTGCTCTTCCTCGTCTCCTTCTTGGGAGTTTGCAAATAAGGATCTACATCCTCAATTACAAACAGTAATTGTAAATATGTTTAAGCGCCTCCAACAAAGACACCCCGAACAATCGGTTAGCTGCTTAATTTTAGAAATTTCAGACTTGACACTAATAGCATATTGTTCAATTTATAAAATAATTCAGCGAGGAATTGTAGATCATCATCAAAATAGATTAGGTAAACAAAAGAAGTTCAAAGCATTGGATGACGCTGCTAAAGACGTTATACGCAGAACCGTTTACGATTTTTATGCTAGAAACAAGGTGCCCACTTTGCTATAATTTTTTCAAAAATTAGTCTTTTGAGGAATATAAATATAAATCTTTAGACACTTTAAGGTCAATTCTGTTACGTTGCGGATTTAAACACAAAAAATTAGATTCTCGAATGGTCATCATGGAGTCACCTCGTATTTGTTACTCTGCGTCAGGATTATTTGAGATAAATAAGGTCATTTCGGGAATCAGGGAGCAACATTGTATATTTAGACGAAACATGGTTTGGCACCCTTGAGGTAATTCAACGTGGATGGGTTGATGACAGCAACAACTGTAAATCGGGAAATCTGGTGGTAATTTTACATGCAGGAAACGAAAACGGTTTTGTGCCTAATGCTTTTCTTTTTTCCGCCCAGAATATCGATAAGAGTTTCGCCGATAATCATCAGGATATGGATGCCGAATTGTTTGAAAAGTGGTTTAAAGATCGACTTCTGCCCAATATTCCTAATAATACAGTTATAGTTCTTGATAACGCTTCATGTCATTCTCGTCAAATTAATAAAATCCCTAATAGTAGTTCCAGGAAATCACTTATCATCGAATTTCTTCACAGCAAAAATATTCCTATAGCTTTAAACATCCGTACAAAAAAACAGCTTCTTGAAATTGTTAAATCGGGTACTTTCAAAAAGAAGTATGCTGTTGATGAGCTTGCTGAGGATAAAGGTCATTGTGTTCTTTGACTACCTCCCTACTACTGTATTTTTAATCCCATAGAATTAATTTCAGTTAACCTATACAACATCTACACGAGCGACATACCCAGGAAGGACTTAGGAGGGCACACAAGGACATACATCTACGCGGACGACACGGCGAAGGCAGCGACATCACTAAACCCAACGAAAGCAGCGGAATATCTACAGAGGGAAGTTGACAAGATGGAAGAGTGGACGAAGAAATGGAAGATAAAGATCAACCCGGAGAAGAGCCAAGCGATATGCATAGGGAGGAAGATAAAAGGACCGAAAATAAGAATCAAAGTGAGTGGCAAAGAAATCGAATGGAGCAACGACGTCAAATACCTAGGAATACATATAGACAAGAGACTTACAGGGGGGAAACACATCGAGGAGACAGCGAAGAAGGCAAAGCAGAGGCTAAACCAACTGGGACCAATGATAGGAAGAGGAAGCAAGCTACAACTAAAAATAAAGAAGAGGATCTATGAAGCAAGCATCAAGCCAATCATATTATACGGAGCAGCAGCATGGGGACAAACAGCGGACACCAACATCAAGAAGCTAGAAGTGATACAAAACCAGGCAATGAGGAAGATGACGGACGCACCATGGTACATGAGGAACGAGCAACTACGAAGGGACTTAGGAATGAAAACCATCAAGAAGGAAATCAGGGACAGAACGAGGAAGACAATAAGAAGAATGGAGACGCACCAAAACCCGCTAATAAGGAAGGCCATCGACCACGACGAAGAGGAAATGTCAAAAGGGAAGAGACCAAGACTAGCGCTACTACAATCGGAGGAAGAGGAATAAGAAGGAAGGAACAGAAGAGGACATAATAAGAAGACGAACAGGAGAAACAGCATGATACAAGAGGGACAAATGAGAATAACAAAGAATACTGGAGGATCGCTTACGGAAAACAAACCACAATCCTACTTTCACTAACATTGTTTTTGAGAACATTGAAACCGTCTTTAGGGATGATTCTCACAAACAAATTTGGCAAAATTGCGTTTCGCATGTAATTAAAAAAGAGGAAGAATATCACGTTTTACCACCTATTAACCCCATTGTCATTCGTCCCGGCTCAATCTTCTTCTGAAGATTACGATTAATTATTTAATGTTTAAACTCAATTATTTTACAATAATTCATGTAAAATTTTACTGACTAAGTGAGTAAAAAATATTCCGCGCGCGCCTATGGAGGCGGCTCGTTTATGTTCTTCTCTCTCGTCGGCAGCGCGTTGTTACACTGGCCTCGTAAAGACTATACAATTTAACACACTAATTATCCACATTAACTCTACAATCGACTATAGTGCTAATAAAGTTTCCTTTACAATAATTCTCGACCTTAAACTGATAATCTCAGTATAAATTTTATCTCCTCCCATCCTCCATAAAAGGGGCTCAAACTCCGAATTAAGTCTTCCTGTTCCGAACCGGAAGGACGCGGGAACGAAAAAAGGAGGAGCCCCGAATGAAACAAGCGAACGGTTCGCAAAAGACGCACGCAAAGATAAATAAAGAGATAAAGTAAACCGTTGTTTACGTAGAGATTTTGAATTCTCGTTTTATTTCAGGGATACGAAGGAGATGTAACCGTGGCTCCGGAGTAAACTGTATAGGTTTTTTATTACGTGAGGTTAGACGAGAGGGCGCGTATAAGTAATAATTGAGTAAAACGTAAAGTTACGATGGATTTTTATTCACAGGGAGGAAGGATGGAATCCCATAATAATAGTTTCACGTTTGCTGAACTTCAGTTCTGACGAATTAAATCCGATGTGATTTAACGCCGCAAAGTGAGGACTCGTCGATTATTCACTTCCCATCGTACGGAAATGGGATTCAAGTTGGAAATTTTAGTCGAAAAGCAATTGCAGATCCATTTTCTCCGCTTGTTTTACGTCACTGCGGAAACGATTGGTGCATTAAATAAACGAGCAAAATTCAATAACATAAAATATATATCGGGAACTGTCGATGACGTAGAAAACTTTCAAAAGCTCTTTTATCTTAGATACGTAATGGAAAAGCGGCGATATTTACATTGGAAAGAGCGCTGGATTTCATCCCGCAAGGCATCGTTATATTAATTAGTAACTGGGTGGACGAGGCGACATGAAACTAGACTCCATTCATCACATCGGCGAAACGAAAGCTATAGTCATATTTTTATAAGCCCATTGTCTCTTTTGTGATTTATGCTGGCGGCGAAGAAAAAAATTACTTCATTAGGCGAACGAACTAAGATTTATGAATTTTCACATGTCAACACGTCAAACGCACACCTACACCTACGTAACGCCGTAATAAATAACTACCGAAAGTGGAAATCGCGCAATTAAACTGTCACAACCGAGTAACAACGGAAGATTAACTTCTTTTTCAATCAAATGCATTTGTCAAGGTGTCACGCTGTTTCGTATGCGGCGATTTCATATACTGCACGTTTAGGCTATTGACTATTCCGTTTAATAAGGAACTAACGCGTGCAAGGTATTTTATTTTTTCATACGGTCAGTTGATCTCTAAAGAAATGAAATCCAAAAGTGCTACTAAATTTAGCCATGCGTTTTTGAGAACGGGGTAAGTTTGTCCACTTTTCGATTTTTCAGCTATAGCTCAAAAACTATGCATTTTTCGAAGATATGTGCTGTAAGATTTCTTGTAGAGAATTAAATTTCCTATGAAAATTATATTTTTTGAAGTAAAAAAAAATGTTTTTAATGAAATAAATTCAAAAAACAAAGTTAAAAAAATTGAAAAATTTAAAAAAAATGTTCTTTGAATTTTTGACTATAACTTTTTTCTGAGTGAATCTAGGTACAGGCATTGCTTCATATTAAAGAGAGCTTATGAAATTCTCTTTAAAATGCTGGCTTGTAAGACTTTATATGTTGAATATTGTCGGAGACATAAACGTTTTAATTCAGCCATTTTTTCTATATTTTTTACTTTTTCCTTAAAAAGAGAATTGCTTCATATTTTTACCTAAAAAAAAAGATGTGAACATCATAAATTTATCAATAATATTGGATATTATTCTACTATAACATATTCTACATATTTAATTTAAATGGTTGGAGGTTTACAATTGCAATAATAAACTACAAATATTAAGGTTTCAGTTATAATAATTTTCGGTCTATATTATTGCAAAATATAATTTTTATTTTACGAAATGTTTGCATTTATATTGCATGCTGCTGTATATAATTTAGTACACAATAAATAGTTTTAATTTTTAAATACACCTACTTAAAGAAAGACTACCTTTTTTCGCCCCTCTACTAAATATGAATTTCCCGCCTGATCGCCACATAAAACACAAAGTTCAGCATAATCAAAAGTAACACCTTCCCTAGTACGACTTGGTTCCCCAATCAGCTCATTTAGGTTGGCTGCTTTCCTTTTTTTCTGCTTTAATGTTCGACTCCCTAATGTATGCTTTGTAACATTTTTCATGCACATGAATACTTGAATAATTCATGTTTTCCATCGTGTTTTAATATTAGCAGCAATTGCACTTTGGATACTCTTTTTTCCTAAAGTTCTCGTATCACTTTTCAAATCTTTGTTACGATCAATAAAACACTTTTCCATTTTCGAGTTTACCCTAAAAGTCAACTGTGCTACGCCAATTCTAGAAGTATAGTGACCCAACCTCCGAAATGTGAAGGAAAAACATATTGTAACGAAACAGCCTGCCATAAAAGTTAACACACGTCGGAATGTGTCGCTTCTGGAAACTTCTTAACGAGGTAGATTCTGCGAACTGATGGATTTCCGGCAAACAAAAAATAAACTCAGTGTATTTCAAACAAATCTAAACGGCACTGCATATAAAACCACGTTTTAAAATTATTACTTTAAAGATGAATTAAGTACCTATTAATTTCTAGTTTTAAAGAAAATTTCATGAGCTTTCTCTTTTGTGAAGCAATGCCTATACCTAAATTCACCCAGAAAAAAGTTGTAGCTATTTTAAATGTTCCATTATTTTAACTTCGATAAAAAAAATATTTACTTAGAAAAATATCATTTTCATAGGAAATTTAATTTTCTACAATAAATCTTACGACACATATCTTCGAAAAATGCATATTATTGCGCTATACCCGAAAAATCTAAAAGTGGACACTTACCCCGTTCTCAAAAACGCAGGGCTAAATATAGTAGCACTTTTGGATTTTATTTTTTTAGAGGTCAATTGAGCGTATGAAAACTAAGATACCTTGCACGCGTTAGTTCCTTTTACCCCTGTTATTTTCGACATAGTCAATAGCCTAGTTTCAGAATTTACTTTCGTTTACTGATCGGGGGTGGGCACCCATAAAATGTTAGAAAACTTTTCATCTATCTCCTTGTGTAGATTTTGCAGTTTAGTCTTACGGCGAAATTCAATTTTACACTTCCTTTGCTCTTGTAAGATTCGTGGTTTTGGGGAAAATTCGGATTAATTAAAGCTTAGCAATAAAATGTGTCAATTTGGAAAATATAAAACTGATGGCTGAGGTTCGTCTTATCTGGCAACGAATTTAAATGATTTTCTGATTTTACTAGAAAGTACTATGAATATCTAGTACGAAAACACCAATTACTAGCTCAACAGATGATTCG
Organism: Cryptocephalus moraei; assembly: GCA_946251905.1. Lineage (NCBI taxonomy): Eukaryota > Metazoa > Arthropoda > Insecta > Coleoptera > Chrysomelidae > Cryptocephalus > Cryptocephalus moraei. Next base: position 12,742,091 of record OX276465.1, on the reverse strand, counting down.
TTTAAAATATATGGCCTTTGAAATTGCCATTTTACATAGGAGGTTATGAGATTGACGAATAAAAACTCATCAAAAAATCGTTATTAGGCAATCAAATGGCATGGAAAACGACGAGGAACTCCTTTTTCCGCATAAACATTTGGTTTAATTAAAGAAAAAAAAATGTTTTTCGCAAATTACCACGTTACTCTATGTGACACATTCGAAAAACTAACTGTATCACTTATTGCAGTTATCGGCGAGCACTAATTTCTTTTTTACAATTCCTCTAAAGTGTCCTCTATACTATTTTCACTATAATTCATAGTAGCCCGGTAAATGAAGGCCGATAAACTCCCAAACCTGGGTTAAATTCTTTAAAAGGATGAAACCGGGGCAATTGTAGGTCTCAACAGACTCTCATACAGAAAGTTGCCGATCCTCCGAGTACCGCGACATGGTGGAAAAGACCCTAAAGTTCAAAAAATCCGTTTTCCTCCAATATCTCAGAGACTATAGCATTTAGAGAATTTCTGTTTAGATACAAAAGGAAGATCAGTTCATTGGCCACAAAAATGGTTTGTATGACTTTTTCCGAAAACTCGACAGTTTTCGAGATAACGGCCCCGAAACGAGCCCGTTACTTGTTGCTCCTGCTCTGAATCCAGGAGAGCAAATTGTAGAAATGGAGAAAAAAGCGACACAAACATTATCATTATTCTTTATCATTATTATAATTGTTATTATTATATTATTAATTATATTAATAATATAATAATTAAAATAATAAATAAAATATATATAATAAATATAATAATAAATAAATAATTAATTAATAATTATTATTAATTATATTATTATTAATTATTATTATATTATTATTATTGTCATTATTATATCTTTATTCATTATTCATTCAGAAAAAAAATTCGCCTGGGGCCGTTAAGGTACCCGGAGAATCGGCAACTTTCTGTATTTCCAAAGACCCTGTTGAAACCTACAATTGCCCCCGGTTTCATCCCTTTGCAGAATTTAACCCAGGTTTTTTCCATCATTTACTGGACTATAAGAAATTTTTCGAAAGCGAATAAAATATGTTTTTCTTACGTTCGCACATTAACGTAAGAAAATATGCAACGGTACGTCATCCTAACCACAAAAACAGTGCAAAGTCGGAGGTGGGTGATCGAACGTAAGTACGGTGTTTTATTCACCGTAATAAGCAAACATTTATAAGTGATATACCGGGTGATTTTTAATGATTGTGATTATTTTTCTTAGGATGGCAATATTTTTACAGTTTGTTTACGGTACGATGTTGTTGCACTTGATTTTTAAATTCAAATGTGACATCGAAGTTCAAAATAAATAAAATTATCTTTATCACGATTTATTTATTGAAAAATGGTTTTTACAACTGAACGTGACACCTTCATTGTAATGGCGTATTTTTGAAGAGCATTCCAACATGAAAATGGGCACTGGATATATTCCCAACAATTGACTTACGATCAGTTTCTCGAAACATACCCAAAGAAACAAACAGAATATCGTGATTTTGCACAACATTGTGGTAGGATAGTTAAATTATTTTTAGGCACTGGCAGCGTTACAAGGGGTAAATCTACTGGACGTCCAACTGTTGCCACGCCGGATGTTGTGCAAAATGTTGATCAAATTATACAACAAAATCCAAATGTCTCCATACGCCGTGTATCCCAACAAACATGTTTCCATCAATGATTACCTTATTCTACATTTTATACATTTCTTACATTTCAAGACTTTCCTATTCATCCTCTCGTACAATCTTTAAAAAACATTTGCACCTAAGACCGTATAAATTTACAGTCGTCCAACAACTGCGCCCTCCTGATTTTCTCCAAAGAATCCACTTTTGTCACTGGTATAACAATAACCTACACAACAACCTTGACCAGCAGGATATGACTTTCTTTTCTGATGAGGCATGGTTTCATCTCTCTGGATTTATTAATTTACAGAATTACAGAACTTGGTCAGCACATAACCCCCACAATATTATCCAAGTCCCATTACATCCACTCAAAATTGGTGTCTGGGTGGCAATGTCACGAACACGAATTATGGGGCTAATATTTTTTCATAAAACGATTAACGCTGAAAGAGATCAAAGGCTTTTGTTGGAGCCATTTATAAATGAGTTGAATGACAGATAGTTGACAAAAGGTTATTTTCAGCAGAACAATGCAACTGCACACACAGCACGAGCTAAAACTTCGTTTTTAGAGGAATTCTTTCAAGACCGTTTAGTTTGCACTGGTTTGTGGCCTAGTAGATCTCCAGGCTTAACTCCCCTGGACTATTTCTGGATTCCTTATTTAAGAAATGTTGTATTTCGAAACCATTTGGACAATTTGCAAGAATTGAAGCACATTGAAGTGGCTATGGCAAATATAGGACCTAAAATTTGAGTTAAAGTTTTTAATATAATTTATCGCTTAGAGTTGAATGTTACTTACAACAAGAAGGTCAACATTTTCGGCATTTACTGTAGAATAATTCAACTTGTTTCTTATCTCTATTCAACTGTACATAACCTAAACTAAAAATGAATCAAAAGTAAACAAGTTAACAAATGACCACGCTAACCAACTACGCGGGGTGCCAACCCATAAAATTTGCTTCAACCAATAAAAATTACCCGGTAATAGGTATAAGTGAAGTGTCAATATAATTAGATGGTCGATGTTTATTATTATCGCTAAATTCATTACAATAACTCATTGAAACATTGAAAAAATAAAGGTCAAAATTGAAAAATCAGCAACATTTTTCACTTTTTTATTTTTTTTCACACAACAGTTAATATTAATTTTCCCAACATACTGATAGTGTCCTCTCTCACTAAAAACAAAATTCATCAAAATTAGCTGTGCTCGATAAAACGAACCTTTACCGAAATGTCAAAGCTAGTAATTCCCGGTAAGATAGCTCAAGTGCCCTTTCCGGGATATTATATGGAACCTGGGCCATAATTTTTGGAGTACCTAGGTACTTACGTTTTATAGGACAAATTTTAGTAAACATCTCACTGCTTTTCCAGCTTTATGGACATTTAAATTTAAACCAAACGTTCTTATGTACATAATGTACCAATGTATTTTAGGACAATATTTTACATACGTCTACGTCGATTTCTCGTTCAAACCACGAATTTAAGAGCCTCATTTAGAACATCGCAACTCGCATGTGAATGCGAAATTTGTTATGCTTTTTCGGTGAAAACGAGTTTCGTGCGTAACGATGCATGTTCGACGGAAACCTCAAAAAGGAGAAGACGAAGAGACCAACACGGCAAATTAGATCCCCGCCAAAATGCCACCGTTTCGCTCATATTAAATTCTAATCGCGAATGAAGTTCGCAGTAGAAACATTAACCAAATTAACCGATTCATCCGAGTCGTCCCGAATATTTTTCGGGGGCTTGTAATCAAGTTGTAAAACTAATTAAACCGCATTAAGCCTCACGCCACGCACGAGCATGAAATTCGGGATAGATTTCCTGGCGAGCGGGGAGCCTCTCCCTTCCCTCGGCCGATTTTCCGTACACCAATTGATTCTGACAGAAATTCGATAAAGAGCCAGACATATCGCTCGTTCTCCCCCGTAAGGTGTCGATGGAACGAGAGGCCGAAAGAGTTGAAAAGAAATTGCCAGAGACGCCCTTCCGATACGACTGATGACGTGCGTTTCTCGGACACTATTAATCCAGTCAACGTAGTCATTTTTTAACGTTTTACGACATTAATTTATAACCGGATGGGAGAGGTCAAATGTTGTAGGCTCTGATTAGTTGATCGTGCCTGTATGGTTTTCAACATTCAAAAAGTGTGCATTAACAAATGGGAGATACTGGAGATATATGAGATATTGGAGAAATTAGTGATATTGGAAGTATATGAGATATTGAAGATATATGTCGATAGTTTGAAACATCTGTCAGGCCATTTTTTGTATATTAATATATACAATTTGTCTTGGAATTTTCCATCACAAAACAACAAGTTACGTTAGGATTGGCCAATGCAATGCAGTAGGCGTTCTTTTAATCACAAATGGAAGGGTGACATTTTGGCATAACTTACTAAGTAGAAAAAAGAGAAATCTCTTTTCTTTGCTTTCAGCAGGATATAACAAACAGTTTTCATGTGGATACACTTTTAATACCTTCTACTAACTCTTCAGGTAGTTATTAAGTACACATCTTCAATTTTATGTGGATCAGTAATATATATGATAAAATGACTCATTAATTTCAAGCTTCCTTTTATGTATTTGTTCATTCTTGCTCAATTCTGTGATCAGTATCTTAACCAAATCATTGTGTCAGTTATTATAATATTTTTTTCTGGAATTATCCTCCTCTTAATCCTTATCCATCCTAAAATAGATTATTGGGATAATCAAATGCAGCGTGCTGCAATTGGTATACATCATTCCATTTCGCACCGCAGGGAGGATTTCGTACACATTAATTGCATTTTCACAAAATTTCAATTACTGTTGTTAAATATTGTTGTTTGTATAAACATAGCTTATAGTTGGTGCAGAGGAATTCGTTAACCTGGCTAGGAACCCATACCGTATTGATTGTATTAGTTAGTATTCAATATTGAATGTGTTGCATTATCAGAATTTATGATAAAATGGCCGACAAGAAATATTATATGATTTAGTTTTGTAAGAGTATATCTAGTTTTCCATTGTTAGCGCCGTTGTCCTAGCAACCACCCTGAGAAAGAGAAACGCACGCAAGATGTGTTAGTGTGTTTGGTTCGCTTGACAGCGTCGAGAGCGAAGATTGTAAATCTAATGTAAATCAACAGTACGAATAAACGGTTTGAAGTGAAGTCAGCCATCAATCCACCCCGAAGCAAACTTACAGTTTGTATAAGATATGTCAGTACAGATCTTTTGAGACCAGTTTGGAGAATTTTGAAATTACCAATATGCCAATATACCAAATACCAATACCAATATATAACAATCATATATTTAAACAAGCTGCATTGACGTTACGGTGTTGAAAATACCTAGTGTTTCATATCAACTCCCTTAATTTCAATTTAAAAATTTCAAACTCGTCCTTAAATAATTCTTTCCTTCAAAACTTTTTAATATAAATTTGTTTCCCGGCGTGCTATTTTCCCGGTCGGCTTTATGTTTTCATTTCCTCGGAAAATTCAACCCCAGTTTTTTACGAGGTGTGTTATAAATATACTTTTTTTACTTGCTTATTTAATATTTGATACCTAATTAAATAAAAACGACAATAATTTTTCACCGAAATAACACTTCTTGTTAATTTATTTGTTGGCATACAGCGATTAATTGTTTCAGATAAGGATACCATTTTTCACTTATCTGTTATCTCGCCTTCCTGGCGTAATATATTAATGAGCGTCATTACCGTTCCGTAGCATGATAATCCAGTCGTTAGTGAAATGTGAACAATTTATGTCTGTCAATTGCAATTCCCACAGTCCCATAAAGGAGTGTCTTATAGTAGTAAATTTCGACAAATAGATATTTCGTTTGAAAAATTTTATTAATACCGAATAGTATTTTTGAAATCAAATATTGAATATGACTGATTTTCCATTTTGCACTGGTTCCCTATTGTAACGTTTATTTCTAATTTATTTACACTGTCCCAATTATACACTACACACTACTTAATTTATCTTAACTATTCCCTAACTAATTAATTTATATCACACTCTTAATTATAAATTTATTTGTACGCTCTCGCTTGCCCGTTTTTCGCACTGTTTATTCACTCGCGGCTTCACGTCTAATGCCCCTCTCCAACCGCAAGCCCGCTTATTACTCAATTGTATTCGCGATGGTTCATGAAAGAACTCGATCCTTCTTTTCCCTAATAGTGTTTATCTAGAAACGCCCAAAAGGCAATAAATCAATCTTTCCTTAATAAGATGTTGCCGGGACGTCGGGGACGTTTTTTTATTGCTCACTTAACGGAGCGCTTTGAAGTGACCGCCGAGGTCCGATAGGAATAAACACGTTGCGCGCTGCTGTTTACATTTCGCGTTACAATATTTTAAAAAAATAAATACCTTGCATCAAAGTCTCAATTCGATAAGGCTTATAAGTACTCCCAAAGTTACCCCATCTTTATACGTTCTTTAAAAAATGAGTGAATGTCGAGATAGAACAAATTCATTTATTTCGAGATTTTTCGAGATCGAGACGAGACGAGATTTAGGGATTTTTCGAGACCGATGCGAAATCATGTTATATCTAGTCTCGAGTCCACCACGAATCGACCGTTCGTATTTCAAATTTCAAAATTATGAATGGATCATAAGGTGAAAATAGGGGAAGATATTTATGAGTAATAAAGGGTGAAATTTTGGTAATAACAAAGATTATAAAAAAAATAGAAACAAGCTGTCAAATTCGCACAAGCACCACTTGGCAATTCTTGTCACTTTGACGTCACATCATATACAGCGTTAGATATTATAGTATTCCAAAGTTATGAGAAAAATCGTACCACTGTTAGCACGATAATGTAATAATGGAAAACGACTTAACTGTAGATTGAAACACATATCGAGTTTACAAATTTTGAATCCATATGGCTTTTGAACGTAGCAAGATTTTTAAAAGTGGTAAATTTTATATTTCCCTATCTTATATGAGTGGCGTACCAAGATACCACATCTAAAATGATATGATCAGCATCAACTAGCAAGCCTAATAATTGCGACAAATGAAAACCATAAACAGAACATAATTACGCTAGGTGCTGCACCTTTAAGAATTATATACATGTACTACAATTCAGATTTAATCCACGATTGTTATATTTAAAAACATCTGTTTGCCATTTCATACAACAATATCGAGCGTATGTTACAACACCTCCAACGCATTCCTTAAATCTTCGATTAGATCTTCGATATCTTCGATTCCGACCGATACTCTGACGAGGTTGTCCGTTATCCCTAGGCTAGCTCGCACTTCAGGTGAAACCTTGGCATGACTACCGTACGACCTGAAAACGATGGCGATATATAGACAGTTTCTACAGAGCCGCAGTATGGTATAAACATAAGAGCGAAAGAAAGGCCATATATTTCTCGTTGGCTAAACAGAGAAAGAACTTTTGCGACGTTGCTGGCTCGCGAAACATCTCAGTCATCGCTACACTCTACCGGATCATTCGCTGTATAGCCTCCGACGGGAATATTTGGAATGGGTTACGGACGGCAACGTTGCAAAACTTCATTCTCTGTCATACTAACGAACTACCATTAGTTTCTCTTTCGTTCTTGTTAATTTCGGACCCTACATTTCAATAGAATAGGTCCGTATAGTTTGTTTCACGGTATCAATAACAGTACTCACGGTACTATTATCAGGCTGTCGACTCCGCCTAAACTGTTCGCGACGCAGAAATATTTCAACGACTTCAGGAACCTGTTGGTGTCTTCCAGCGTTTCGGTCTTTAAGTAGAAGGAGAATATGCCGCTGTGGCCCGACGTCTGCCTCTTGTGGATCTCGTGCTGCGGATGCGATTTCAAACCTGAAATATAATCGATCCAGCATTGATTTTTCATCCGATCAGCTACCTTACCGGGGTGATTAACTTTCGATATCTTAGGATGACTCTCTAGGAACTTGGCTACGGCTAAGCCGTTTTGGCTGTGTCTCTCCATCCTAAGGGCTAAGGTTTTCAGGCTCCTTGTCACGAGGTAGCAATCGAACGGAGATGGGGTAATTCCCATCGCTGAAAGTGATTACAGTTTGTGATTTATCCAACAACTGATGGGTAAAGGAGATTCAATGCTACTTACAAATATGTAGCAATATTATTATTAATTACAGATTGTAAATATAACTTAGGATAATTATAGGGGTATATCAGTAACCAGTACTCTAAGCCGTTTATATGGAAGAATTATTCGAGACCTCATTGAAGACGAATACAGAGACAAAGAAGAAGAAGAACAATCTGGGTTCCGAGGAAGAACGTGTAACGATAACATCTGTTTAATACAAATTATTGAAAACAGATCTGCCACCAACTAAGAAACACATCTAATGCTCATAGATCTCCAAAAAGCCTATGATACAGTTCCGATGAGGAAACTATGGAAAGCATTACAAGAAACCAACATTAACCATACCGTCATAACAGATCTCAATAATTTATATACGGGTTCCAAGTCAAGAGCAAAGATTGGCAATAGAGGGTCAGAGAAATTCCTGGTGGATAAAGGATTGCGACAAGGCCACCTATCACCAACACTATTCAAGATCTATGTAGCACGAGCCTTACACAAGTGGAAATGCAAATCCAAAGGGTATGGGTATTGACATCGGAGAAACGTACTAATATAAGCTACAGTTCGCTGACTGTAGATGAAAGATGACTTAAAATATATGGCCCGGAATCTTCAAGAAGAGTATAGTACCTAGGGACTGGAGCTCAACACACAGAAAACTAAATAACTCCCTATAGGAGCAGAACCATCTAATATCCAATTGGAGAATGATGAAGTGGCAAACTGCAGTAGGTATACATATCTGGGTGTGGAATTTGACACTTCAGGTAGAGATCACAGCGAGATTCAGAAAAGAATAACACAAGCCAGAAGAACAACTCAGTGTCTGAATGGTATACTGTGGAGCAGGAACATCGGAATGAAACGAAAACATACTATATATGAAACTCTCATTAAAAGCAGTTTCACCTATGGAGCAGAGACGTGTAGAATAACGGAACAAAATCCTTGGGGCGACTGAAATGGACGTTTTTAGAAGAGTACTGGGTGTATCAAGGAGAGATAGAATACGAAATGAGGTTGTAAGACAACGGATGGGAATAGATGGTTCGCTAATGACTGGTCTAGATAGAAAGCAGTTAATATGGTACGGACATGTCCAAAGCGGATGGAAAAAACGAGATTGCCCAAAATAGCCATGAAGTGGATACCACCAAATCGTAAAAAACGAGGAAGACCTAAAGGAACGTGAGAGAAGACCAATGGAATAACCGAAACCAATGGAAGTTAGGCATCGAACAACGACGAAAGACGTTTTATACCGATACATACATACATACATACAAATATAACTTAGGTATTGATCAAAGATAGAGGAGAGTGGAAATAAACGCGGGATGCCTATGTTCAGTAGTGGATGCATGACGATGAAGACTTACAAATTTGGATGTTGCGCAGTCTCTCATAAACATCCTCGTGACGTGTGGTAATAGCCCCCATAATAACATCGGCGTGCCCATTCATGAATTTAGTGAGTGAGTAGTGCACTATATCGGCGCCGAAGTCGTACGGATTCTGTAGGTACGGCGTCGCGAAAGTGTTATCCAGAGCGAATAGTACTTTACGTCTCTTCGCTATGTCACAAACGGCTTTAAGGTCTACGACTTTCAACATGGGGTTCGTGGGGGTTTCGCCGAAGATGAGCTGAAATCAAACTTTACCGATCCCTACTGCATAGTACCACACTAAGCGTTCTTACTTTAGTGTTGGGTTTGATGGATTTCTCCAACGCTTCCGCGTCGGTCAAATCTACGTAGCTCACGTCCAATTTGTAAGTATCGATGGTTTCGTTGAGTAGGTGGATAGTACCTCCGTACATGTCACTACCAACGATCATGTGTTCTCCTGCTTTGACGAGGTACAGAAGTGTAGTGACGGCTCCAAGTCCCGAGGAGAAAGTCAGTCCGTACTCTACGCCGTCTAATTTGGCTAAGGTCTTCTCCAGGACTTCCCTCGTGGGGTTTTGGTACCTGCCGTACTCGTATTTCTGGTGACAAATGTATCAACGTCAAAGCTATGAAATCGCGAAGTTATAACACGCTAATCTGATCAAGAGTAACATTTTTGAGATATTTTATGCTAACAATGTTGGTACCTCCGACGAGTTAAGATCTTTATTCAACACTGAACAGTAATGACTGTCATTCTTAATGTCATTTTAGACAAGTAAACTATCAAATAACACACTAGTAACTTATAATCCATAACTCACTAGTGATAACTAGTAACTAGCATAACATATGACAGTTATGACTGTCATTATTAATGTCATTTTAGACAAGTAAACTATCAAATAACACACTAGTGAGTTAAGGATTATAAGTCACGTTCATATTTAGTCAGTATTTATATTTAAGGGTTGTCCATGGCAACCAAACAAACAACCTACTTTAACCAAAATGTAAAAGTCATTGTCAAGTCATTCTGACATTTATAGGGTACTGAGATGCGGGTAGCTTTGATTTGTTCACAAAGCTTATTAATTATTATCTCATAAAAAACGCTTTCTCCCACTTGTTGGATAAAACATTGTATGCCACTCGCGTGTTATATTTCCTAACTCACTTGAGAATTTATACCACTCGGCCTGACGGCCTCGTGGTATAACACCCTAGTACTATAAATAACTATACATTCTATCAATAAATGTTTGTTAGTTAGAAAGTAATGGCAATTATTTACACCGGTATGGTTTGAAAGCTTATCTCTATAGTAAAGGATAAACATTTAATGGCAATCAAATTTATGTTTCGAAGGTTAATGTAGTCACTGTTACTCCATAAACTGGTCTCAGATAATGTACTTATAAAGATAAGACGTTATATCGTACCGTATTAAAATTTATGTCTTATGGCTCAGAGCCATAGATAAAGTTGGAATTATTTACAAAACGTTAAACACCAAGCAATTTTTGTTCTGATGGAGGTCCTCCAGTGACATAATGTGGCGTTGCGTGATTTACCTATAATTCAAGAGGAATAAAGTCTAAGCCACTTTTAGAAATGTAACTTTTATTGGAGTAATGAGATTAGAACCTCAATGAAAGTTTGATTCCTAAAATTTTACTTATTTGTTCTATGAAATGTCATTTTTCCTACCTTAAAATATATTGCATCGTATCTCTCGAATGTAGAAGCTGTTACTATTGGTGGCACTACAGCCATCGAATCCCATTGTTTCGGGTCCTGAGCTGTATGGATTGATGCAGTTGAAAATCCTTTGGGATACGGTCTGTACCCTTCCATGTTGAGACGTTAACAAGAACGTTGCGTAGGAATTGAAAGGTACATACATATGTACGGACTAATTGTATTGTTCCAACTGAAGGTCGTGTTCTTATCTTTTCTAAATATTTAATTTAGATACAAATACATGAGTATCTAAATATAAACGCACATTTAATAAGTGATTACCATAGGTAGCAGCGCAATTGTTTGAAAAATAAATGACGAAGCATTTTAACGTAATAGCAAAGCCAAAGTAAGGTACTAAAGTTAGAGGTTGTGTTGCACATGATATCCAAATCTCATTTGAATAAATAACAATAGTATATTATTATACTAGTTTAATAAGACGGAGTATTGTTACACGAGTGCTTTAATAGAACTAGTGTGACAATACGTATTATTAAACGGGTGTAATATACTATTTTATCTACTTTGCTTTATTAATTCACTAAATTTTGGCTGTTCAAGTGGGCGGACGCCATCTCGGCACTTTATTACCTGAGCACCCTACGCCGACAGGCCAACTCGACACCACGGCATAGCCATCTCAACACTTTATTGTCTCTCACTAGATAGGACGATATAAAGTGTAATTGACCATCTCGACACCGAGTTGTATCTGAAGGCTACATTTTGATTTCGGTTGGGTCAGACAAGTTTCGGGAAGCTTTCTGATACGTGAACGTCATGTGATACGCTTGAAAGTACGTTGGAAACGCAAGAGGGCAAGGATCAAACATGTGATGTAATGGGGCAATGATCAAACTTGTACTCACTTAGCCTAATAGGCATCATCACAATTTGCTGTAGAATGTGTAGAAAAGCTATTGTGTATTGTATATTGTATCTAGAAAATTGTGTTAATCGGTTTAAGGCGTTCAAGGTCTTAGTGTCGACTTGGCCTGTCAGTTAAGGCCAGTAGTTGCGACTACCTGTTTTCTTTAGTGTTGAGTTGGCGTATTAACATTTATTACCATAAAGGTAAAGTGTCGAGATGGCCTCTACCGGTTCAGTTTTCGTATTACACTAGGGAATTTTGCGTGGGTTGGTTACACTGACGTCACTGACATTGACGTTTCTTATTTGAATTTGAAAATCTAATAGCCCTAGGACAAATTCAGTAACTACATACTTACGTGCGCAAAATGGATGACAAAAGTGTAGAATTGACCTGTAGACCCCCCAGAAATACGAAAATCTGCTCAAGAAATTTATCGAAATATTAATAATTTAACCTTGACATCTACACACGTCTACGTGAGAGGCTGATGTACCAATTTAACAAAACTAAAAGTTACCAAAAGTAGTGTAATCGATGTAATAATGAGATTATTAGTAATGCAAAATAGATAAAATATTTTAGTTTTCGGCGTTTTCGGCAAGATGAGTTCCTAGTGCCAACAGTAAGCAATTTTAATGAAAAATACGTTTACTATCCAAAAAACGATCTACTACAATACGAAGATACGAAGATTATTACTGTTTTTTCAAAAAAAATTGAAAATATTTGAATTATTGATTTAAAACTAGATATAGAATTCAAAACGTCAACTTTGAGTTTCATGACGAAATTCGAAAATTTATTTGTTGACCACAAAGATATATCAGGATTCTACTATTTCTACTATTCTACAACAGCCACCAATTTCATTACTTCCCCTATTCGCAAAGTCTTCGGTCCAGGTAAAGAAAATGACTTATGTCCTGAATAGATGATGCAATGAATGCCAAAGTTATAGAGCCACATTTGACGCAAATAAAACGCTTTTGATGTAGATAACTTTGGTAACGGCATGGTTTGTTGAAGATCCGTAGTAATATAGCACAATTTTTTGTCAATTGCAGGAGTTGTAACAAAATTGTAACATAACACCTTTATCTACTAAGACATGCTACATGTTCGTGTGACTTAACACCTTTATCAATAAAATAAATCTTTAAATATACGAAAAAATCTATTTATGGTCTAATGAAGGATAAATGTATACCAGGGAAGTTCAAAGAGTTAAGAAACTCGATTGTAGAAAAAATGTGCCATGACACCTGTATCCACTTACGTCTTCAGTTGCAACAAGAAACTAATGAAAACTACAAATGACGCAAATACCAAAATAACACACACACGAAGATCAAGATGGATAGAAGGCAGACGACAGACCAGGACAGGGCCCTTTTAGCAGTTCTGATTGGTTGTTACATTGACGTTGTCAAAAATGTCAGACATTGGCGGCTAATTTGAATTTCACCTTCACAACACAGGTATTTTCATTTCACGGTACGTTCTTATTAACGAATATAACGACGATTTTTCCAGGCACAAAAATCTATGCTCTAGACAATCACATTTACAAAAATAGTACTCAATAAATTAAGTTCCCGATTTAAAGTGTCTCCTGTGTTAATTTTGCATAAGAGCGATTTGTTTTGATTCAGATCACTAACCTATCCCAATGTGTGACGTCATCACTAAACGCGCGTATTTGGAAGGAATTCAAGGTGTCATGAGAATAGGGGAAATGACGAAGAGGACCGCAAGAATAGAGAAGTCGGAGTGCTGGAGAGGCCGTAGCAACTCCGCCATATATATTACGTCAGCCCCTTAGGTGAAAATCGTTCGGTGTGTAATATATCAAGGTAGTTAGTTAGTATTTCCACGTGTTGTTGTTTTGGCGGCTAGCTTTGGCAGCTAATAATGATGTAATACGGACTCGGGATTTCTTGGCGAATCCATCACGGCCATCACGACATTGTTACTTATTCGTCGGGGCCCTTAACAAAAAACCTTCCCCGCTTATCAATCAGCCGGGGCTCGCGAAGTGATAAAACAAAACAGAAACCGTCAAATATGATTTATGAACAAGGCCGGCGAATGATAAATCACATTTATGGCGAAGGGAGAGAGAGAAGTGCACGTACGTCTACGCCACTAAATACATTATTCGTCGTGTCGGCTCGTGTCCTTGAACGGGATAATCTATAACGCTCCTGATACGTTATTAGATTCCTGGTAGATGGAGTTTTTCGGTCCAGTGGTTGCACACAAGTGACATGTACTTATCTCCCGGGACCAAACGGCCCCGACTCATCGCACACACTTCCTCCCGCCCGGTTAAGATTAAAAACATTTACGGCGGGCGGATATTGCGTGGGCGACGACACGTCCTCCCATCGCATTATTAATTTAAAGCCGCCCGAATGGATCGTTTCGAATATAAATTTTTTTCACGGCCCTGCGATACCCTTTTTTGTCTCCTGCGGCCCTCATCTCGGTAGAGTAGGATAATCGAAAATATTGTAACGTTTTTACTATTCGAGATTGACTAACGCTACGAGAAACGTCTTAACTAATTTATTTGTACTACTAACGGTAACGCTTATTATCTAATTTATATTTCACGCGGATGTATATTTATCGCGCACGGCCGCCCGGTCATTGGTTCGTCGCTCGATGTTTATGACTGTTGTTGGAAGTCCAACAAAATCTTTCATTATTTACTAGCCCATGTAGCCCTTGCCTTGTAACACCTTGAGGGTGTTTAAGGGATTTTTTTTAAATTTTCTTATTAGATTTTGGGACATTAGGAAAAAAGACCCTTGAATGGACTTGAAACGCTACGTAATTTATCCTCAAGTCGGTAATTAGAACATACTCATGCCATTTCGTAAAATGACGCGGAAACAGCTGACTTGGTAACAATCTCTGAGGTCGAAAATCGGACCTTGCTTCGCACTTTTGTCAAATAAGCAAAGGCGGATAACAATATCCAAGTAATTAAGAAGGCGGACTTTTTGATGTAACGCGGTTATTCATAGGTTCAGTAGAGGAATTTCGACCAATTACAATTTGGGAGGTAAATTTTGATCGAATTTTGGTGCTCGGAGTAGGGGAGTCGAGGGCTCTTGGAAAGAGAAAAATTAAGAGTTAGGGAGTCGGTCAGAGGTCGAACCCAGAGTCGGTCAGAGGCCGAACCCGAAGTCGGTCGGGTGACCGGACAACCGTCCGGTCGTGGTTTATAGTGAGGGGTCCTCTTAGGTCGGGGACCTTGACGATTATTGGAGTTTGACCCACAAGGCGAAGTCCAGAGTAAGGAGCTATTTCAGGTCGGGGACCTTTGAGGATTATTGGAGTTTGACTCGCAAGCGCGAAGTCAAGAGAAGGAGCCATTTTCAGGTCAGGGACCTTTGAGGATTATTGGAGTTTGACTCTCAAGGCCGAAGTCAAGAGAAGGAGCTATTTCAGGTGGGGGACCTTTGAGGATTATTGGAGGTTGACTCGCAAGCGCGAAGTCAAGAGAAGGAGCCATTTTCAGGTCAGGGACCTTTGAGGATTATTGGAGTTTGACTCTCAAGGCCGAAGTCAAGAGAAGGAGCTATTTCAGGTGGGGGACCTTTGAGGATTATTGGAGTTTGACTCGCAAGCGCGAGGTCAAGAGTTATTTCCAGGTCGGGGACCTTGAGGATCACTGGAGTTCGACTCGTAAGCGAGAAGTCGAGGGTAAGAGTTATTTTCATATCGGGGGCCTTGAGGATTATTAGAGTTGAATTGGCAAGGGCGAAGTCACGAGTTAGGAGTTGGTTCTAAGGTCTGGGACCGTGAAGAAAGTCAAAGGTTAATTCGCGAGGGCGAAGCGAGAAGCTTGGAGTCATTACGAAGCGCTTAGTTATCGTCCGAGGGCTGAAATTACGACAATGTTAGAATTGTACGCGAGAGGCGTGATTGGTGAGTTATTATCTTACGCTAGCGCCTTAACACTTTGAGAGAGTTAGAGTTTGTACGCCGAGCGACGGAGGGCCGAGTACCGGGCCGAGATCAAAGCACCCGACACCGATATACCGACAGTTGTGCA
This sequence comes from Cryptocephalus moraei, assembly GCA_946251905.1. Lineage (NCBI taxonomy): Eukaryota > Metazoa > Arthropoda > Insecta > Coleoptera > Chrysomelidae > Cryptocephalus > Cryptocephalus moraei. Next base: position 12,726,182 of record OX276465.1, on the reverse strand, counting down.
ATCTCGATAATTTTGGAAAGTCACTGTCCTCGTATCACGTAGTTACAAGCATTTCATATACAGGGGCATTAAGGGTTTTAAGGGAGATTTTACCTCGACACTTGGGTTTAGTATTCTTGTTGGGTTTTGTTTGGTACGTATAATTCGGTCGGTGGTACGTTCACAATCGGACGGTGTCGGTCGGTCTAAATCTAACGGTCGGTAACGTTCACAATTACATTTATCGGTCGGTAGTACGTTCACAATCGGACGGTTACATAACAAATAACGAATAATTCGGTCGGTTTAAATCTAACGGTCGGTAACGTTCACAATGACATGTATCGGTCGGTAGAATGGAAACGGGTATCAGACGCAACGGAATAAATACGGATAACGTACGGCTTGTCACAGACAAATATTGGTTCTGACCTTGGATTAACTCAGGTACAGGACGATTTGAGGGGGGAGATTTACCTACCCAAGTTACGTCTGAATATGTAAGCAATGGTAGATTGAGCATTCCCTTATCGGCCGCCATCTATCTGAGATAGGTTTGATTCCGCAATTAACTGTATGGTGGGTGGTCTACCCTCGACTTTCAATATGCTTCGTTACAAGTCACGGCTTCGATGTTTATAGTCCCTCTCTTCATATCTTCCGAGAAGAATCATCCCATTGTGGCCCAAAAAAGCACATATTAGTTATCTTCCAGCCTTCCCGGAAGGGCGACATTACCGAAAAGAGTGACACATGTATTTTTTCTCTCGTTGTTCTTTTTCACTTTCCAAATTCATCGTATTTAGAAACGCAACTAGCGCCATCTTGAAGTCAAAGGTCCACAGTTTACACACAATTTTTTTGAATGGTTTGCTTATTAACGAGATCCTCGGTGAAGCTTCAAAAATGATGCAGAACTGTTGAAAATCGCTTTTCTTAGGTTAGCACATCACTGCGATATTTTACACGGAACGTAAGAAATATGGGACGATACGTCAACCTGACCACAAAACATTACAACTTCGCTACAGCTTTCATTTCTAAGTGCAACTCCATGATGGCAGTGCGGTTTCGTTTTGTCGAAACTCCCCCGACGGGAAAGAACTCGTGATCAATTACGTGAAGTTCTGACGTTGTTAAAGTTTTTACAGCACCGGCCAGTGATGTATTAACTAATTTCTCGAGATTACGCATAGATTACAATTTCGCCAGCGGTTAGAAGATAATTAGTACAATGATTTAACGCTCACAATTATTATTCGTAATGAGGCGGCAGTTTTATCTTTGAAATATATACGTGGGGGTTTTAAGGATGGCGTGGCGGTGTTTAGCGAAACGACGAGCACGTTGTCAACATGTGTTGTTAAATGAATCGGGCTAAATTGTTTCATTAAATGAATATGATTCAAGTCCCGACAATAAAGCCGAACGGGACAGCAATTTATGGTGTCAGTTTACTGTAATTTCCTTCGTTCGTTACTTATTGTGAACGAAAGGGAACAACGCGCCGGCATCTCAATTAATCCAATTAGCGTTAGCAGGTCAGTCTATTTCCATGGGCCGAATCAAACGTAAATCGGTTGGAGCCTTCTTTTGTAATCGATCGCTTTCACGTTTAGGTCATTACAATCGTTAATTTCAATTAGCGATAAGGTTAATTTCGCTTCCCGGGCGTTTACATCGCCCTTCCCGAGATCATTATGTCATATTAAGCCGAATTATTTAATCACGGCGCGACGTCCCTGATGTTCCAAAAATTGTGTAGAAACAGTTGCCATGGTTACCAAATTCTGACGTCACACTTTCCTCGCGTATTTTATCACGGAAAATGCTCTATTGCTGGGCTAATTCAACAACCAAGCGGCGCCGTGGACGATGCGTACTCACTTCAGCGCTTCCATTATTTTCCACAAGTCCCATAGCTTCTCTACGATCTCTTATACTAGTCCGTCTTCCAGACATTCGGTTATAAGGTCTCTTGTTTACATCGGTTCTAGTTTATTTCTGTTAACGTCTCTTTTTGCTGTCAGGGCTAATTTGACCGGACACATCGGTTTTATGACACGGATATATTGGAGATATTGAAGATATATTGGAAATATTTGAGATATATTGGAGGTATTGAAGATATATTGGAGATATTGCAGATATATTTGAGATATTTTTGCTTAGAATTAGTTGTTCTATCGATTCCCGTGGTCAAATTACATTAAAAAAACAGACACGTTGCACTCTGCGAGTGTCGACAGTCGAAAGCTAGCTTTGCTTTGCGTAACTTTATAGAAGGTAAAAAATTGTTGTCAGTTTATGAATAATTTATGTAAATGAATGACTCGCCAACGTTTTACTTGAAGTATGTCTTAGTATTATTATTTCAGTCAATAAATTCAATTTGTAATGTTATGTAAGTACAGTTATAATACAATTTAATAATTAACAATATAAAATAAGAAATCGAATAAGAAAATATATTTAAAACTGAAAATAAGAAAAAAAAATGTGTAGAAACAGTTGACGTGGTTACCAAATTCTGACGTCACACTTTCCCGCGTATTTTGTCACGACAAAATGCTCTATTGCTGGGCTAATTCAACAACCAAACGGCGCCGTGGACAGTGCATACTCACTTCAGCGCTTCCATTATTTTCCACATGTCCCATAGCTTCTCTAAGATCGTTTATACTAGTCCGTCTTCCAGATATTCTGTTATAAGATGATGTACCATTGCTACTTTGGGAAAATCAGTGAACGTTGTCAATGAAGAACAATTTATTTATTTCGAGATTTTTCGAGACCGAGACGAGACCATCTTATTTCACTATACTAAAGCGACAAAATGAAAGAAAGGAAAGAATGAAATCGTTAATTTGAACCAATTTTACAATTTTGACTTAAATTGGTTGGGTTATATGTAACACCATAAACGTTAGACGCAGTTCAGGTCTGAATTTCGTATTAGATTCTTCTAAGCTGAACCCCGACACCTAAGGGTAAATAAAGTTACCGATTATGTACATACAAATTCGATGCGACGCGACGCTTCGATTTGACACCTTCTTCCTAACTTTGCCCGGCTCGAGTTCGGCGCTAACGTTAACACAGTTTAAGGCGTCTTTAACGTTATTGTAGAAAGTTAGAGCTCTGCGAAACTTCGCCATAACTCGAAAGAATTTTCCCTAATCGGCACTTTCCGGCAGTTACTGACAGATGTTTTCGCGAAAAGGAGAACGTTTACTTAAGACCTGCGGGACGGGCCATCGGTATTAAAAATTGAAACAGAAACGGGAAGGCGATTATTAAAATTTTAGGGAATTTAGAAATTAATGATCCAGCCGGAGATTTACTGCGACCTTCAATAGAGTAACATGGCAGAGTTATGTTGATGTTAATAAATGCAAATTCTCGCAAATAACTCTGGAATGTTAATGAAATATATTTCTGTTCCCTATGTTTAAATACGTCGCTGCCGACGGAGAAATGTGACGACGAAGTTAGTTTAATATACATGATGTTTACCCCGAGATGGGTTCGGTACCATCGAGGGGCGTGAAATACCTTTTGAGCGCTTCAAAGATTTTGAAAGGGACGTATCAGATGCGAAATAAATACTACCCGATGTTCTATCGTGTATCGAAAGACTTGACTTATTAAGCTGTCTGTTATTAAGCTTGTCAAATTTATAGAGATTAACCACTAGTTCCTTGGACAAGCGAATTTTTCTTATTACTGGCATCCACTTAACGTGATATACGTCTTATAAATCGATGTGCGGGCTACACGTCCAAGAAAACATTGTAACGTTACGCCAGACTCATGCGTGCGAGCGAGAGCGAGAACAATAGACAAAGATCGACCTTAGCGTTTATCTTGCGACGCATCTATCTCTCTTCCACTACAGCGTCGGAGTGGAAGAGAGGCCGGCACCACACAACCAATGTGAGCCATGCGGGAGTGAGATGACGCATCTGTCTCCCTTCCACTCCGTCGGCGGCGACGGCGACAGCACACAGCCGGACGTTAGCGGTATTGTCGACTATTATTTATGAAGTTATCTGGATATTTACTGTGCGTGCCATAAATTTGAATGCAATTTTATAAAAAAAAAATGCTAAAAATGTCCATCAAATAATGAAAATACGAAAGTAGCCATGAAATTTGGAAAATATGTCCAGTCAAACAATATATACGAATCAAATATTCGTGAACCAAAGGGAAATTGTTTTATATTTTGAAGTTAATTTATGTGTAGAATCTGTATGCGTGCACTTGTAATATTTAGGAAATTTGTCTGAAAATTTAAATTTGTTTTATATACGTAATTTCAAGGTTTTATAGAAGGTAATATTACTAGTAAATCCACCGCTGTAGTTATTATTTATCCCGTTACCGAATATAATGAACTGTAATAACATTTTTGGTGAAATCTTCTCTAATATTCACTTTGCATGTGGCATTATTCGGTTTTTAGAAATTTTCTTAAAATTCACCTCAAGAAATCCTTTTAAGTAATAATAGTCCAGTCATATATAGGGGGTTCACCTAGGAAAATCGACACACCCAGTATATTAACACGTAAAAACTTCTATTTTGGCATCCTAAAACTTTCGTCGAAATTCACATATAATTAGATAGCCGCAAGTTTTAAAGTCGGGGGTCAAAAGTAAAAAAAAAAAAGATTTTTTCTACATTTTTTGCAAATATCTCGTTTTCTATGGGTTTTACGCTATTTGTATTTATTATCGATATTGTGGAGAATCAAATTCTCTACAACTTTTTTCTTTAATATTTCTTCATATCTCGAATTATTTTCGAGATAGAGGGCGGAAAGCGCGCGATAAGAGAATCATGTGAGGTCATGGTAGTCCCGATCAAAAACTCGTAATATTAAGGTTATAAATTATTGCTAAATATATAGTTAACATTTGTTACTAAATTTTACATTAAATTCAATTTTTCTTTCTAATAACTCTAAAATTTATCAATTCAGTATCACCCAAAATCTCTTTCTGTAATTGAAAAATTATTAAGGGACATACTTTAATTACATTTTAATTACATTCTCATTTACACTAATTGCATTTGATGTAAAAAATAATTAAGTACATCTTGTTTAAAATCCGCAAACTCTTAAATATTAATTCTATCAAGTGACACTTTTAATAAAAACATTAATTAAAAATTTATTTCTTTTCTTATTTATTTATTTAGAAAGTCATTACATTGGTATAAATTATATTAGAATTAAAATATAATTTAAGTATATTCCTCAAGAATTTTTTAATTACATGGCCAGGTAAGTGTTATTAAATAAATTGAGACTTCATTAAAAATAGATAAGTAACCAAAAAGATGAATTTAATGTAAAAGTTAATAACAAATGATAACTAAATATTTAGCAATAATTTATAACTTTAATATTACGAGTTTTTGATCGAGACTACCACGACCTCACATGATTCTCTTATCGCGCGCTCTCCGCCCTCTATCTCGAAAACAGTTAGAGGTATGAAGAAATGTTAAAGACAAAAGTTGTAGAGAATTTGATTCTCTACAATATCGATAATAAATACAAATAGCGTAAAACCTATAGAAAACGAGATATATTCAAAAAATATAGAAAAAATCGATTTTTGTGAATTTTTACCCCCGACTTTAAAAATTGCGGCCATCCAATAATATGTGAATTTTGAGGAAATTTTAGGATGCCAAAATAGAAGCTTTTACGTATTAATACACTGGGTATGTCGATTTTCCGAGATATTCACCCAATTCAACCTAAGATGACTGGACTATAAATATTTATTCTGCTATCGAACATTTCTAACTGAACGAAGTGTGAAGTGGTCTCTGTAGAGAGTGGACTGTATGTAATTTCTCTCGTAGCTCGTGGGCGGCTGCGGAGATGAATCTTGTCTCCAGGTTGTAAGGCTGAAGACGTTCTTGTAGGTTGGAGATCAGGGCGTGACGTGATCTCTTGAAATTCTTGAAGTTCTAGTTGTGTGGAGAGAGGGCGTATCGTGCTCTCCGGTGTGGACCTGAGGGCGTAACGTGCAGGTCCGGGTTGAAGTTCTCGAAGTCTGGAGAGAGGGCGTATCGTGCTCTCCGGTGTGGACCTGAGGGCGTAACGTGCAGATCCGGGTTGAAGTTCTAGCACTTTGAAGAGAGGGCGTAACGTGCTCTCCGGGGTTGAGGTTCTTGAGGTTAGGGGTTGTCGGTTTGGGTGTCGTGAAGCAAGATCACGACACACTGTCGTTACTGAGCATACATCGTATACTGATTTATTGTCCCAAATTTCAGAGCTTTTATACATCTTATTTTACATTGGTTAAATGAGATATTATTTGTTTTCTTACAATGGCCTAGCGTTGCAGAAACTGACCTTAACTGGAGCGAGCTTCTTATCACGTTCCGTAAACGCCTTTGTTATGCTGTCTCAGTTAATTATTGTGATTTGAACTTGATTTGTTGACGTTCGGTCGGCGTTGTTATTCTTCGTAATAAAATAAGACGTGCTTTTTAGTTGATTGTTCCCAAAATTAGTTCACCTGAACTACTCAGTTGTTTTACTAGTTATTAATTACTTAATAGATGATTACTTTATACGCACGTACACTAAAATATTTCCCTGACTAAGTTTTGTTCTAATTAATATTTGATTACTAAATTTGCAAGTAGAAAAGATGTCTTAATAACTAGTTGCTCTCGTACCCTATTTAATAATGGTTATTAATCCCTAATTGATGAATATGTTCCTTAAATCCCTACAACCTTACTTAACTCTCTTTTATGTTGATTGTAGAGTCAACACTAATTAAATATGAGATGGACACTAATTATGTTTTCTAATGCTTCCTTTTGAAGTAATAACAATTACACAAGAAATTAATTTTCCGCCTCGTTCATAACCCACGTTTTTCCCTGCGAAATTGAGCGTCGTTGAAAATTATTACCGGATATTTGTGAATATGTTATTAATTATTCTTAACTCACGGCGTTGATTAAAGTTTCAACGAACATCTGATGAATATAAATTGATGAAAATTTTAATGAAAACTACATTAGGTGCGCCGGAAATTCGTTCAAACACACTTTCGGGAGGAGAGTGAATGTAATTAACCCAATCAGTAATCAGTATACTATCCGACAAAATGAGTTTGGAAAGTAGGGGGTTATCGAATTATCCCAATTCCGCGCTCTTTGAAAATTATCAAGCAAATTAATTACACAATTAAAAACACCGGGAACATTTTTAATTACCATCCAAAGGGTTAACAAGTACGGTTTAACTAACGGTAGTTAATAAAACATTTCTTTTTTGCGCAACCCGGTTGAAAACGTGTCATTTCTATATACCTGTACCCAGCGGAAAGCGACGAATTGCCGGCCGACCAGCTCCGAACTTACTTTTACGCCCTAGGGCGTAAAAGTGCACATTTCCGACCGGCATAGAGATGCGCGGCGACCGCGGCGTAGAGAAATATCACGAACTGTGATTGGTGAAAACGATTGCTCTATGGTCGCAACACACAATACACATGTCAGATGTCAGTACAAAGCATTCTCATATGGCAAGTATTTTAGTAATAAAACTGATTAAGTTTCTAGTTATTTGCTTATTAGCGGGTTGCGCAAAAAGTACTGTGTTCATCACGGGCGGAAAAATGTTCGTTTTTCCGCCCTTGGTAAACAATATACTATTTTGCGTATACCAGTTGAGTTTTGAGTACCAATTGATAGACATGCGTGTAACTTATTTAAATTCTGTTTTCAAGTGTTCCTATCGACTTCATTAGGCGTAAGCCTGTTTAGCTAAAAATTTGAAATGTTTAACTTTCCCATTGGCGTCCGTTCCTCTTTCGGGGAGAACGAATAAAATCGCTTCAGATTGAATCTAATTTGGTTAGATTAGCGGTCGTAAATTCGGCGAGGGTTGAAACTTCGACATGATGTAAATTTGTGAACGTATGCTTTTTCAAAATTATGTAGCTTAAACTCGGGACGTTACATCGTTTCAAATTTACATGCTGTAAGAGGAGAGGAGGGTTAATCAACACCGCGATTTAATCTCGGAAAATGATTTTCTCTCCGGGAAACTTTTTTAATAACGAAATAAGTGTTGCGGGAAAATTTTATGGGCGTAATGGTTGTCGGTTTGCAGGATTCAGGCCTCGAATTTGCGTAATTACTATGACACGCTTGGTCGTCCCGGGGCGTTATAGTCTATGTCGCTATTATTGCAAATAAAATTAATATTCTATTAAATTTTTGAAATTCTACATAAAACATGTTGTAGCTTGTTATTCCCGTTTCTTCTACGATTTAAATGAAATTATGAAATCCGCCAGATTGGATTAGCTATTTTGAATTTTGAGCTTCTCATTATTTTCGTGACATTTCCTTCAATAATTTTGAGAGAAAAAATCTATCGATTTGAGACAGCAATTTCTCTTAAAAAATTAATGAGACTTAAATTAACTCTGGAAAGAGTGTACTGAACTTATGTGCTGAGCTCCTGCCACTTTAACAAACGTAATTTCGATATAAATATGTACAGTTTATACAAGTGTAGAAAACCAAAAATTTCAGTGTATTCATGTGATTACACTTAAATTTTCAACATGGAGTAAGTAAAGTATTTTTGAACTAAACTTAAGAAACCATAAAATGTTTCAGGACCTCTTAAAATATTTCTAATTCAATCCGAGGCTATCAGGTGTCCATTCCAGCACTCCCTGCCAATGTCACTCTCGTGTTGTGAGACAGCAATTTCTCATCATAAATTACTGAGACTTAAATCGACTCTGGAAAGAGTATACTGGACAGTTTCGTTGTTTGTAACCTTATGTGCTGAGCTCCTGCCACTTTAACAAACGTAATTTCGATATAAATATGTACAGCTTATACAAGTGTAGAAAACCAAAAGTTTCAGTGTATTCATGTGATTACACTTAAATTTTCAACATGGAGTAAGTAAAGTATTTTTGAACTAAACTTAAGAAACCATAAAATGTTTCAGGACCTCTTAAAATGTTTTTAATACAATCCGAGGCTATCAGTTGTCCATTCCAGCACTCCCTGCCAATGTCACTCTCGTGTTGTGAGACAGCAATTTCTCGTAATAAATTACTGAGACTTAAATCGACTCTGGAAAGAGTATACTGGACAGTTTCGTTGTTTGTAACCTTATGTGCTGAGCTCCTGCCACTTTAACAAACGTAATTTCGATATAAATATGTACAGCTTATACAAGTGTAGAAAACCAAAAGTTTCAGTGTATTCATGTGATTACACTTAAATTTTCAACATGGAGTAAGTAAAGTATTTTTGAACTAAACTTAAGAAACCATAAAATGTTTCAGGACCTCTTAAAATGTTTTTAATACAATCCGAGGCTATCAGTTGTCCATTCCAGCACTCCCTGCCAATGTCACTCTCGTGTTGTGAGACAGCAATTTCTCGTAATAAATTACTGAGACTTAAATCGACTCTGGAAAGAGTATACTGAACAGTTTCGCCGTTTTTAACCTTTTGCCACAATAGAATTTCGATTTATCAGAAGATTGGCGGGTTTAGTGGTGACGGGACTTACCTGGATATTCTTTTTCGGTAAATTTAAATAGATAGCGCACCAGGCGCGATCCATCCATCCTTCGTAATTTCCCATCATTGTTGATATTCTTACGTGCGATATTCGGTGAAATATGACTCGTCATATCCATTATATCGTGATTAGGGAGTCGGGTTATCTCGCCACATAAGCTCTGAGTTTTTTAGTAGGCTTTTGGGGCGAACGGAACGCTTTTTTAAGTGGCAAGAAGTTGTACTCGTCGGAGAAAAGCAAATTTACTTTAGGAGATAAGGCGACTTCATGAAATTACCGTTAATTTATGTTCAAACGACTGGGGGCTCGTGGGGCTCGAAGGGGGTCTCTCTCGTGATGTTTACTCCAATTTGGATTCAAATTTAAAGAAACTTTAACTAAGAATTTTTGCTAACTTGAATTAAATAAACATTCCTCTAAATTAACTGGAATATGCTGATATCTTACATCATCCAACAATGTTTTAGAGAATAATTCCACAGATTTAATCAACAATACACAATACAAAAGCCTCCAAATGTGACGACTACCGCATGATCAGCCTAATGTCACATGTTCTCAAAGTGTTTCTTCGCATTATTCACAACCGAATATACTCCAAATGTGAGAGGCAGCTTGGTGATACGCAGTTCGGATTTAAGAACGGGGTTGGTACGCGTGAGGCTCTTTTTTCTCTGAACGTCCTCACACAGCGATGCAAGGACATGAATGTTGACGTCTATGCCTGCTTCATTGATTACCGTAAAGCCTTCGACTGTGTCTCACACCAGAAGCTTGCCGACATCCTCAAGACCACCGGTGTAGATGCGGGAGATTGGCGCATCACCACTCAGTTATATTGGAACCAAACGGCAGCAGTGAGAGTAGAGGGTTCAACATCTGACGAAATAGAAATTCGGAGAGGCGTCAGACAGGGATGTGTCCTGTCCCCCCTCCTCTTTAATATCTACTCCGAAGCGGTGTTCCTAGAGGCACTCGAGGAGGTGAATGTGGGAATTAAGATCAACGGTACCCTTATTAACAACATACGCTTCGCCGACGATACAGTCGTCCTCGCCGACAGTCTCCCAAACCTACAGCACATGATGAACCTCATAGTCGAGTATAGCAAACAGTACGGTCTTCACATGAACGTTACTAAGACAAAAGTGGTCGTGTTCTCCAAGACACCAATTCAAGCAATACTTAATTAATAACGAGAGGGTGGAACAAGTGACATCTGTGAAATATCTCGGCGCCATTGTCAACGAGGCCAGCGACCCCAAGAAAGAAATCCTGTCAAGAATCGAACAGGCCAGGCGAGCATTTACTTCTAAGAAGAATATTTTTACCAGTCGAGACCTGAATCTGCAGCTTCGCATACGCCTACTGCGGTGTTACATCTTTCCAGTCCTTCTCTATGGCTGCGAGAGCTGGACCTTCAACAGCACAATGGAAAGCCGCATCAATGCATTTGAGATGTACGTGTACCGTCGTATCTTACGTATATCCTGGGTAGACAGAATAACCAATGAAGAAGTACTCAGACGAATTGGCAAAAATAAAGAGGTTATGACAGTTATCAAAGAAAGAAAGCTCAAGTACATAGGCCACGTCATGAGAGGAGAGCGTTACTTCATCCCCCGACTTGTCATTGAAGGAAAATCGAGGGCAAAAGATCTGTGGGAAGAAGGCGGAACTCCCGGCTTAAAGATCTGCGTCGATAGTTCGGACGGACCACCATAGAAATATTCAGGGGTGCGGTTTCACGCACCATTATAGCCAGTTGGATCGCCAACCTCCGTAGGGAGACGGCGGACTGAGAAGAAGATACACAATACATATATTAGTTACGTCTATAACTACTGATTACTATAGGAAATAGTTTTGTCACATGGCGCCTCCACCATAGGTCACGATTAGGACTTATTAGGTCCTTACGGATGCTCTGGCGAAGGGTTTCAATCGAAACGATATGTACAAACGGATACACGAAGATAACCTCCTCTCACTTCATTTCCCATTTCCACTGCACATCATCCTTATAAATCCGCACGGTTATAAATATGCGTTCCGTTGACCCGCACATCCAAAGAGGATTCGAGACATATCTGTTCACTTTTTTCTTGGACTACACCGTAAATAATAGAAAAATGTCTGGAACATAATTTATGGAACATTCATCAACTTTGAAAGGGCCGTGGGATAACGTGCATGGCTAAGAATACTTACTCAAAAGATGTCGTTACGATTTCCGCTACATCAACCTTATGCGATCAAGCTGCTTTAAAAATACGGCGCGGCGAGGAAAGAGACTGCGTAACTAAAGTGCTAAGTGACGTGGAAGAATTTTGCTTTCACGAACTATTTGAGAAAACTTCGGGAAATGTTAAAAGTGTATCGCAAATATTACGCAACTACGATATTAAGTAGGAATTTACTGGGTACAAAATTAAGGGGTTGCCAATATGTAGCAATTGTTATTAAAGTGTTACATATATTTATAAAATCTAATAGTCCGTTGAACAAGTTTTTAAGTCATCAAAGCAAAAAATGTCGGTATGAACCATTTTTTGGATATACATATCAAGCTTGTATCTATCGTCCAAGACCCATTTGTCAGAAATTTGTTTTAAATGGACGTAAGAGGTAGCCGCAATCTGGAATAATGCCTCGAATAGGGATTGACTTATCCTCCAAAGCGCACAGCTCGGGAACATTGTAAATGAAACAATTTAATAAAAAAATGGAAAAACGAGTGTTTTTCCGATTTGTTTTGCTTCTAACTTCTTAAGTATTGAATTTAGAAGAAAGTTGAATAGAGAAAAAGTTGCAGAATCGCTTGTTACAAATTATGGCATAGGTTAGAAGTTCAAAATTTCATTGACTTCTTCTTCTTCTTCTTCTTCCCTTCATGGATTAGGCTATTGTAGCCTGTTCCGGAGACCATCTCTTTCTCGGGCGTCCTCGGCTGCTTTTTCCTCTTGGTTTGTAGTGGTAAATTGCCTTAGGTATTCTATCGTCTTTCATACGTTGCAGATGTTCTGTCCAGTTTCTACCACACCTTCTGATTCTATCATTTATGGAAATGATACCCAGTTCGTTCCGTATGTCAATGTTCTTAGTTGGTCTGATCTTGTACACCCTTTTACTGAGCGAAGGAATTTCATTTCTGCAGCTTGTATTTTAGATTCGTCTTTTTTTTTAATTATCCACGTTTCACAGCCGTAGGTTATTATTGGGGTAGCCATTGTCTTATAAAATTTCATTCTAGTTTCTTTTCTCGTTTTATGTTTGAGGTGTCTAGGTGTATCTAGGTGTTTGAGGTGTATAGTTCCACATATATTTTAGAATTTACTGACTTTATTCAAGATATCCTTGTCATATTTATATGTTATGTGACAACCAAGATAGCTAAACTCTGTTACTTGTTCTATAACCTTATTATCTATAACTATCTTTGTTCTAATCGTGTCTTTTCCGGCGAAAGCCATCGTTTTACTATTTTCAGTGGATATTTCAAAATTATATTCCTCACAGATACATCTTAGAGTATATACTGATCTTTGTAGGTTATTTTCACTTTCCTGGAATATTACTAAGTCATCAGCATACAAGATATGATTCAGAGTTGTTTTTCTGTTAATATGTATTCCATTTTGGTTTTGTTGTTTCCATTTTTGCATCAAGTCATTTATGTATATATTAAACAGCGTTGGAGAGAGACTGCATCCCTGTCTCAGTCCTTGGTTTGTGCTTATTGGTCTACTTAGTTGTCCGTTGCTATTGATTATTATCTTTGTTCCGTCGTATAGGCTTTTTATTGCTGTTGTTAAATGGTGCGGGTAATTCAGGTGTTCCAACGGTTTTTTGCAGGTGTTTCGTGATTTAACGGTTTTTTACAGGTGTTCCAACGGTTCTTGGAGGGTTTCAACGGTTTTTTGCGGGTGTTCTAACGGTTTTTTGCAGGTGTTATGGGGGATTTAACGGTTTTTGGGGGCATTTAACGTTTTTTTGGGGATTCAACGGTCTTTTGCAGGTGTTCCAACGGTTTTTGGAGGGATTCAACGGTTTTTTGCGGCTGTTCTAACGGTTTTTTGCAGGTGTTATGGGAGATGTAACGGTTTTTGGGGGCATTTAACGTTTTTTTGCAAGTGTTCCAACGGTTTTTGGGGAGATTCAACGGTCTTTTGCAGGTGTTTCAACGGTTTTTTTGCAGGTTTTGGGGGGATTCAACGGTCTTTTGCAGGTGTTTCAACGGTTATTGCAGGTTTTTGCAGGTTGTGCAGGTGTTTCAACGGTTTTTGGGGATTCAACGGATTTTGCAGGTTTTTGCAGGTTTTGCAGGTGTTTGGTTTTTGAGGGTTTAACGGTTTTGGTCGCGACTCATTCACCCACGTGCTCACATGACTCATTTTACATTAAAAAAATTCTCGCTTCGAATTGTGACAAATTTATAAATTTGACACCAACTTTAAATAATGACTGTGGCCGTTCTAATAAATATTTTTTAATTCTGAAAAAAACACATGATAGATTATTCTCTCTTATACATGCTCAGCCAGTTTTGTAAAAATGGAATGGTGGAAAAAAAAATTAACAATTTTGAAAATTTTCAATATTTTATCGATTTATCTGGATTACAAAATTATTGTGCAAAATCTAATAGACCAATCGAAACAAAATTTACAGGATTGTTTTATTATAACTTCAAGATTTTCTACCTGTGATATAGAAGTCCTAACTATATTTTAAGGTGCCTACAATAATACATTAAAAAACCATTTTTTGGGCCGATTTTTTTTAAGTTTATTGCTATTTTGCAAAACCGCTAATAAATTTTTGAATTTCTAACCTACGCCATGTTATGTAAAAAGCGATTCTGCAACTTTCTTCTCACTTCAGTTTTCTTCTAAATTCAATACTTAAAAAGTTAGAAGCAAAACAAGTCGGGGAAAAACGAGTTTTTTTAATTTTTTTAAATTGTTGCATTTTAAACAACGTTCTCGACCTCTGCGCTTTGGAGGATAAGTCAATCCCTATTCTATGCATTATTCCCGAGGTGTTTATATAAAAACATTGCGGTTATCTCTTACATCCCCGTCAAAACCAATGACTCCTGGACTATTAGGTTAGTTGTAATTGCTAAATGCATAACCTGTATTAAAACTTAAGTAAAGTTTGTTAACTTACGTTCAATTACGATCACGCTATAATATCGATTTGATTTAACCGGCACCCAATTCGAATATAAACAGAATAATATTGAATGCAAATCTTTCTCTTGGAAATCTCTTTAGTGGTGGAGGGGGCTTGGATTAAGTGATTTTATACTCCAAAAAATCCGTCCCGATGCGCAGTTTGGAGAAGATAAAAGCGCTAAACGGTTTAAAGGGAAATTATAGGGAGTGTTTCAGACGATAAATTTTTGTTAATTTGCTGGTGGTTCTCAGTGCGTTTTCACTATTCACGCCCGTACGTCCTTCGGTTTAGTATTCCGGTCGGAATTTTCATAAATCTGTCACGTTGAAAATCCCTTTCCACACGAGCGCTTTGTCATTGTCCAAACTTCTATTTTCCGTTGACACAGGGAAGCAACAATTTCAAGGGGTTGTATATTATTTCTTGCTTTTAACATAATTGGCTTTGTACATGATATTTCCCCAGGCAACTATATTTGCCCCCGAAGTTTAATAAGTTATACTCGCTTAATTGAAATTTAATGTTCCGGTCAAACAGATGGGCGGGTTAGATAATCTGTTGGCCGCTTTTCCGAAATTGGGATTTCGACGTTATCGAATAAATTGGAAGGGCGAAATTCCTTTGCCCCGATTTATAAAATTAACGTTCGGTCATTATAATGTAATTGTAGCGAAAGAAACACTAATTGTATTGAAATTATAACACGTGTATTTTAATTAGTGAAACGGATAACATTGTAATGCCGACGGTAGTTAATCTGTCGAACGGTGGGATCTCAACGTGGACAGATCTTCCTCCTTTTGCCGTTCCTTCGCCTCACCCAAATGCAACGAGCCGGACTTCTCCTGTCCCTGACGAGGAAATCTCCCATCGAAACGTCGGAACCCTAAACGTCGTTTACAAATTAGTATATTCAAAAATAGCTATTTATTATACAACGTTTAACGAGCTAGCGCGTTAATATCGCGAGTTAAACGTTCATTATATCCGCGAGTGTATTAAAACGTTTTATTCAATTTTGCCATATATAACCTGACGTTTAGCCGAGAGAGTTCAATTTTGAAGAGACAATTTGACAAGATGACAACTTCAGTGCGCAACCTTGACAACGACGAAAACAATTTTAAACATATAAAACGTCACTTTATACGGCAAAATTGAATAGGCAGCGTATTAAAACATTTTAATCCGCTGCATAAATAAACAAAGACTTTATAGGTTCGATTTGACGTCAATAAACGTCAGCTTATATGGCAAAATTGAATAAATATATATAATTATCCAACTTACCTCTAATACGTCCATTTGTTCTAAATTTACAACTGCGTCCTTTTCTTCGTCTTTCCTGTCACCGTCGTCACTTCCATCTGCTTGTATGTGAACGATGGCCACCAAAGCCACTAATAACAGCACGAACCACTTCATTTTTCCTTCTTTAGGGAATGATGGTGTTTAGCCGATGCCTGGTCCTTTTATAGCGATATCACCTGCACTTGGGGATAGCCGGGAATCCCTTGTAATCGTTGTGGAGTGTATGCACGATCACGTACTTGTCACATAATGTAATTATTATTCATGATTTCTCGCGTAGTCTGGATTACCGAAAGGTAACCACGGGAAAATTGATTTGCTGGAGAAAACGTCGATATGTACTTTTTGGAAGTGCGAGTATATTAATATGCGTCGTGAATGTGGTGTTATGAGATAATTAAAAGAAAATATTACTCACTTTAATAGGTATTCATTAGGTTCAAATGAAAGACGGGTAATTTATTATTTACAGTATTATCTAACGGATTTATATAATATATATT
The DNA here is from genome assembly GCA_946251905.1 of Cryptocephalus moraei. Lineage (NCBI taxonomy): Eukaryota > Metazoa > Arthropoda > Insecta > Coleoptera > Chrysomelidae > Cryptocephalus > Cryptocephalus moraei. The sequence continues at coordinate 12,709,607 of OX276465.1, read as the reverse complement.
TTTGCTTACAATGTAACTAACTATTTGAGAGGAGAATTGAGGAAAAATTTAGTGAAAGTGTAGTAAGAGACTAGAACCAAGAAGAATGCATTCTTATGGTTTGAAAACAATTTCCCCGATGTTTCACCACACTTCTTAACTTGTATTTAATTTTTTTGGAATTTGGGAAGTGCCGAAGTGTGCTTTTTCCGTAGGGGTGGAAACCACCCCTTCTAAGGGGTAAGAAATTTTTTACCCGGAAATCTATAGATTGACCAATTCTAAGTAACTTTTGTTCTATAAAGTATTTTTGGAAAGTTGATATTTTTCGAGTTATTCACGATAAAATTAAATGTAACGTATCATAGACCATTTCAAATTATGAAATAGCGAAAAAAATTCCTTTGCTTTCCAAGCTAGAAACTTAAAAAAAAATGCATTTTATAGAGAATTCCAAGCGCTTTACGATCAAATTAGTTAAAAGTTTTTACAATGCGTAGTTTTGAAAAGGGTTGCGTTCAAAGGGCTTGGATAAGCTATAATTAGTACGCGAATGCAAACTTCGAAACGCCATATCTCCTGCATTTTGATGATACAAAGATAAATATGAAAATTAAAATTATCAGTAAGACAAACCCTGCAATTAACATTTGATACCGTTTTTTATATCTGAAATAGTTTTTGAATTATTTAAGAAAAATTCTTTTTTTTTCTAAAATTACGAAAATGCAATTTTCATTTTAACCAATTATTTTTTTCTAAAATAAGCATTCTAAACCGGTTAAATCTCATATATCTTATCAATAATACCTAAATAAAGTTAAAGACAAGTGGGTTACATTTAATTTTTATCAGGGTGGTAATGACGAGGGTGTAATTTTTAAATTTTAAAAAAACAAGAAAGGTGTTACTTTATTTTTGTTATAAATGAGTCAATTCTTATGCTTCAGACTTATATCAGTACTCATTTTAAAGGGTATTTTATGTACTTTAGAAAAGGTCGATTGAGTTATCCCCAAAAATATTACCATTTTCAAGTTATTGAAGGTTTAATAAATTCAATTTCGCGGTTCTCGAAAAATAACCATGTTTCAACGAGCAATAACTCAGTCCATATTGGGTTTATAGAGGTCACTGAAAAACGTATCTCTTTGTTTTCTTATTAGCTACATTTTAGTTCTGATAACTTTTTCCGATAAACTGAAAGATTTTCGAGTTATTGGTGAAAAACAGTTAAAAAACATTCGTTTTCCAATGAAATATGTGTAGTTTAAGTCGTGAATAACTCGAAAAATATCAATTTTACAAAAAAACTTCATAGAGAAAAAGTTAATAGGTCATTCTATCGATTTCCCAGCTTATTTTGATTAAAAAATTTCTTACCCCTTAGAAGGGGTGGTTTCCACCCCTAGGGAAAAAAGGCACACTTCGGCACAAGTTCAAGTTTGAAGAACGTTATAAATACTACCCAAATCCCAATTTTCAAAGAAATCGACCTTGTTTCCTAAAATTCCACGCGAAAATGGCTGATGACTGGACTATTAGTCAAATAACTTTTTTAGATATTGCTCTATATTTATTGAAGAATACAATATTTTTTTTGTTTAATTTTTAATACTGTGTGGCGGCAGAAGGCGTCTTGTAAAAATGCTTTTCCTGTTTGTACCAATCACTGTGGTCTTCCTGGAAGAAAGAAAGGCAAATTTCAAAATTGATTCTGTTCTTTAGACTTTTATCTAGGACGTAGACCTATAAAAATGTCTATAAATAAAAACACCTCGTTCTTTTTTATAGACATACTTTTCCCAAAAAATGGCCGATTCTTTACATTTTAAGAAAAACGGTCGTGAACCAATTTAAAAAAAACTATAAAAGTCTGCGTCGGACCAGACAGTGGAAGTGAAACTTCTTTGGCCATATGCACACACACACGCGCGCGTGTGCGGGCTCACCGACAGACAGGATATATAAATGAAATATAAAAGACAATTTTTTTTTGCTGCCGCAACGCTTGCACCGGTCCGCTCGAGTCTGCCGACAGTCTCGGCTCAGGTGATCTCCCACCTGCTGGCAGACAAACGCTTTCGATTGCCCTGCTCCGGGGAAGTGCTACAGACGCAAAAAGCACTCGCTCGTAGCTCTGCCGGAAATCCAGCAATATTGCAGGAGCCAGCATTTCGCTGGTAACGCCGACTCTCCCGTCAGCTTCGCCTGGTAGTAGGTGTTCATTGTCTCGCAGGCCAGCTTTTCCCTTCTCATCATCTCCGTCATCATCCCATGGAAATCGCACTGCCTAAGGAACGCCGCCCCTAACATGGCTCGCCACTTTGCCCATGGTCGATCATAGTTGTTGAGATGCTGATGCCAGAGCTTCGCCGTCCCTGCCAACCGCGCCTGCAACACAGTTCTCTTCTCTAAATCTGTCCAGTCGTAGATCACCCTAAGTTGATCAATCTTGGAGAGCCATCGCTGTGTCCACACTGCTCTCCGGGCTGCTGGGGTCGATAACTTCCACCATCTTCATCGCCAAAGACGGTCGAAGTCGAGCACTCGCCTGCTCCACTCCTGATTCCTCGCTGCGGCTCGATCCGAACGTTGCTGTCTGCCCCGACACGTTCAGAGCAAAAATGGTTGCTTGTTGCCTCGCCGCTTCCACTATCTATTGCTGGAGTCCTCTCACGACCGCCTTCACGATGGTTTTCACAGATTCGCGCGTTCACCGCCTCGAGCCCGTTCGTCTTTTGTTCGAGAATTACCACCCATTCGCCGCAGACCAGTCTCCATGCGCCGTGGGCTTTCATCTCTTCCGGTGTCTCCATGTTCTCATCTGTGGTGAGATGAGGTACGATGCCTCCTCACTTTTCTCTATGTCCATGTCACGTAATTAAACAATACAGCCCACCGTTTTGTCGCCGCTCGAAGTTATTGCTTCTCGCCGTTTGAGGTTAGGTTAGGTGTCAGCTGTCCGAGTCTCGACGCTCTCCGGTGTTGCCACGATGATCTCGCTAGTAGCACACGGAAACGATTTGGTGATTTGACAATGACAGAAGGTTGTCCAAGCTCTCGAAGTTGGCCATGTTCTTAAGTCTCCGAAGAAAAACACTAAGTCTTCGCCAACTAATTTATTTGATAAAGATTAAGCGACCGGTTTCGACTGATTAACAGTCATCATCAGGCTTCATAATAAAAGTTTCTAGGGCTCCAGGTGTGCGACATGTGGGACGTCAAAAAGTAAAACAACGTGGACAAATACAGTTAAAATTTACACATCTCGAAACACGAACTAAAATTGTATGACGGATTGACCCTACTATGTTAACATCCTCTTTGTGCAAAGGTTGAAAGACCAAGTTCTTTTTATATATCCCCAAATAGAATAAAACAACTAGTTAGTAAGTTAAGTTTAGTTAATAAGTTAATAATTATGAATATATTCATGGCTTTACAAATACATATACGTTAAGTATCTCTTATATAACTAAAAAGGGGTAAAACTTACATGTTTTCAGAAATGAAAAATTTGACATTTGACGTTTTTCATTTGACCACTGTATATCGATTGTTTAAAAAAATTTAAAATTTATTAGAAGGCCATAATTAATAATAGAAATCCTCTAAATTGTGAGTGCTGAACTAGTGTCAAAAATGAAAAGATGAAGGATAAAATCTGTAATATTTGTGTTGAAAATGCGATAGTTTTCATGTGTTCAATCTATCTGAATAATTTGTAATATGCTTCAGCAAAGTTCTGAAAACATTATTGCCTATTTACATTATTATCCGATGTATTAATATGTACTGCCTCTTTGAACAATCTTTCAAACCAACTTGATTCACGCTCAAATATCGAAATATTTTCAAGATACATCAAGAACATTCCAGACTGTTAAGAAATGCTTTTTTACAGCCACCAAACATTATTAAAAATTTTAAGAAATATTTTTGTATTCTTCAATAAATATAGAGCAATGTCCAACAGAAAAATTTTTAACGGAATACAATAACTTCTTTAAAAAATCGTGATGTGTTCATCAGAGAACTTTCTCATATATAGGGTGTTTCAATAGGCATTTGCCAGATCCAAACCTGAAATAGATACGGTTAATTTAAGCAACAAACCGAAAAACGACAAGTACCTATAAAGTACTCCTCACAGTAGATTTAGCCAAAAACGTTACAAAACTTTTTTATATATTATATCTAATGTAGAATAGGTACTCAAAATTTTATAAAAATTCTTGGAACAAATTTCGGGAAAAATTAAAAAAATTGAAGAATGATACAAAGTGCCTTTCACAGAAGATTTAGCAAAAAACGACAGAGAAGTTTATTTTATACTAATTCAATGGTAGAATATATATTCTAACTTTAAAATAAATTTTTGTAGCAAATTTGAGAAAAATCAAAAACCAAAAAACCACAAGTATAAAGTACTCTTCAGAGAAGATTTAGCCGAAAACGTTACAAACCTTTTTATACATATTTAATTGCAAAATAAATTTTCCAAAGTTTAAAAAGAATACTTTGGAACGAATTCCAAGAATAGTACAAAAAACCAAAAATCGACAAGTATAAAGTATCCTTCACAGAAGATTTAGCCAAAAACGTTAGAAAACTTTTTTATAGATATTCGATAGTAGAATAAATATTCAAAGTTTGAAAAAAATTCGTTGAGTGGATTTCGAAAAAAATTGAAAAAACCGAAAATTGACAGGTATAAAGTGCCCTTTACCGAAGATTTAGCTAAAATCGTTAAAAAAACTTTTTTCTACCTATTTAGTCGTACAATAAATATTCACAGTTTCAAAAAAATTCTTGTAGCGAATTTCGAGAAAAATTCAAAAAACCGAAAAATGACAAGAGTAAACTACCCTTCTGTCCTGGCCAATTTTAATGAAAAGCTTATTTTCACGTCCTCGTATGGTACAAAGTCCAAATACAAAGTTTTGACCGTTTGTGGTTTTAGTTTTTGAGAAAATCCTACCACAGACATACATACACACATACACACATACACACATACATACATGCACACATACATACAGACGGTTTTCCAAAAACATGTTTTTTGGACTCACGGGACCTCAAAACGTTCTGCTAAATGCTAATAACTCAATTTCGAAAAATCGACCCGATTGCAATACTCTCTCATATATGAGTACTTCATACGAGAAAGTAAAAAAGAACCCAAAAAGTGTTTTTTAATGATGAGTGTAGTACAATTATTTGTGTTCACGTAAAACATCACACAACCATCAGTGACGCTAAAACGAGAGGTGAAATTTCACAAGACTGATTTACACTGCACTTAATCACATGTACATTGCTCAGGGTTTTATGTTTTAAGCAAGTCCAAAAGCTTCACTAATTATATCACCATAACCGCAAAGGCCGACCAGTTAAGAGATCTTGAACGAGAAACTTGTATTTGCCGTGCGTTCCGAACGTAATCCTCTTGAGCGAACGTTCGCCGAATGTGTAAGAACTGTCCCCAGATGTACGTGGAAACGAGCATGCAGTTACAAGAGGATAATGGGGTAAATTCGAAAGATATATAACGTACCTACTTATACTTCGCTCATGAGGTAATTCTACCGAAGATCCCATTGTGTTCGTATTAATTTAGTACTACAACATGGCGAGATGTTAAGTCGATACAAACGAAGGGGAGGTATATGCGATCGTCGCCAAAGTTTTACACGTAGGAAATATATTTTTGAGGCGTTATATTAATACCTAACGTTCTGAGATCGTGTAGATAATAGTGTCTGTAGAAATTGTCAGACTGTGATATTCCGTTCTTAGCGAGAACGACGTCGCCGGAATTTACTCAAGCATATTAAACAAACCCCCACATTCCATTACAAACTAGCGTGTTAATGTGGCAATCCGGTATTAGGATACCAGTCGAATTAGCTCACTCGAGCGTAATCAGATTTTCTCCTGCGAACTTCGCCATTTCCACACGGAAAAGCCTTAGTCCGACTCCGGGAGAAAAAACAACCCCTTCGGCTTTTAAGGGACGCATTCCGAAAATTTAATAGTCGGCTACATATATATAGGAATCGGTATGTCGGTGAAATGTGTACAGAAACATGATACCTAAAAATCATTTCGCCAAAGGGAAGGTGCAGCCGGGACCGAAGCGTCAAAGAAAAAGAATAAACCATGAAATTCCTTTGACGAGATTACGTTTGCTGCTTGTAAATCTGAGGGGGAAAATTCGGAGTGTATTTCGGGAATTCCCCTTTGTTTTTAGGTGGGACCTTCGGTAAAAAAACTCCCGAAAAAATTTATATTGGGAGTGTATCAAAAATAGGACATCGCTTGTATACAGAAAACTGATCAGCCAAGAGAGGCGAGGTGCGATTCATTAAAACTACCAAGGAGGATACGAAGAAAAAGTTCTTCGTATCCTCCTTATTATTCATATCATATCCCGTATCCTAAAGTACCTTATCATTGTAGAACCATGAGTATGTCTACGATCGTAGACGAAACGTCGGTTGTATAGCTGTTGGATTAAACATCATCCACATTAGTTGATTGTTTTATTTGAGGAAATTGAGAACCTTCGTCATCTGACCAAGGAGGATATTTTTAAATATTAACTCTGTTTTACTCTTCCAATACAGCATTATATTCATTAGAATATATGTCGTTATTAATATTGGAGTAATCCATATTACAAGTAAAAATTGTAAGAAATATACATTAGTACATATTTAATTGTACCATTTTAAACAATTAAAATTGGTCGAATATTTAGACAAATATGTAAAATAATACGCCCTTTTCCAACACCGCTTTAATAAATCTTTTATCGGTAGTTATGGTTTATGTAATAAATGCTCACAACATTATTAGCTAGTTGTCATAATACAAAATACTTCAGAAATCTAAAAATGGTACATCTAGTTACAAACCAGTTATAAAACATCATTTGTAATGAAACTACGTATTGTGATCTGCCCTTAATATCATGAATTTTTCTAAATTATCCAATTATCTATTATTGTAATTATCCGCTATCCATTATTAAATTATCTATTGTCTTCTATCAATGAGTGTTTGTCATTGACTATGTCAATGTTGACTATGTTGAATATGTCATATGAATAATTGTTACACGAGAATATATAAAATAATCTGTCAAGAGTGTAAAAAGTGAAACAATCGAAAAAAAGTCATTTTGTTGCTCAAGGAATTGAAATTCGTCAGGCTTGAAATTCTCGAATAATCAAGATTAACAATTTTGAGTTTTGTTTTAGTCTTGTAAGTGCAATAACTTAAGAATCTGTTCTAAACACCGCCAATAGATGAAGAAGTGACCACTTAACTGAAGTATAATTCAATATAGAGACGACTGAAGCCAAATAGACATGTGTTGTTGTATAGATAGAGAAATCGCTACCAATGAATCGGTATCGGTTCCCGTAAAGCACTTCACAACCGAAAGAGACGAAACGAACTTCCGCCTGAAATCTAATAATAAAATAATCCGCGGAAGGAAATTGCTTTCCACATCGCGGTAACCGCTCGTTGCATCCCAACAACGACCTCTATCCGGAAAATATTTAATCCCTTCATTACATTATTCAAAACTCCGTCGAGAGGTACATTTCGAGAATAGAGAGACTATAAGCGAGTAATTCTAACGGAAAGAAGAAACAAAGTAGAAGTTATTGATCCGCGTTCGGAGGTAATAAAAGGGGGAAGTTTAAAATTTGGATTTCCTTTCGCGCCCCGCGAATCGATACAAGTAGGCGGGGGCGGATTTAAGCGATTTTAAGCAAATACGACTCGGGGCTCATCAATGGCCGATCTGAGGAATGGAGGAAATTGGCTCTCGGGAAAACTTTAACGTAGGGTAAGTGTGGGGTATTCATTCCGTGAAATATAAAACACCGAACGGCGGCGACAAACCATTAAGGATTCGAAAGTTACCTAAAAGCGAATCGCTGTACCCTCTTATTAATTTCGTCGCGGGTTCCGAGACTTCTTTCAGACGAAATCTCGTTAATAACGTAAGCCGCGGGAAGTCGGAATACCAAGCGATGGTTTATATTCATTGGTTCATATACATTCATTTCGGCACCCACGAGTTCCTCCCGGCTGAAATTTGTTAACACTAGGGCAGGTCGCTACCAACCGGGGATTAAAGAGATTCTATTCTACTAATTTATACTAATCACTGTATATTAGTGGTCACTCAAAATTAATGTCGACCTCCACTAGTTTGATATACTTTTTATTAATATCACGTACCTATTTGTTTGAGTGTACAATTGCAAAGCAAGAAAATATCCTCGTTATGTACACAAGCGCAATTTATATTAGTGATGCCCATGATATTCTCGTTTGCGAGAGTCTCGTCTCGTCTCGTCTCGTTTTCGAGACGAGACTCGAGACGATACTTTTAATTTTCCTTGCGAGACAAGATGAGACTTTCGAAAAGTCTCGTCTCATATCTCGCACGAGAGTCTCGAAAAAGTCTCGAAATATCGCAGATAAAAATGGCAAATATTAATTAATTATTATAATTATCGCTAATTTTATTGAAACGTGTTTTTTAAAGCCGCATAATAGCGAGCAGCCTGTGTTTACAATAACTGTTACGCAATGTTCACCTTTTTGAGCTTTCCGAGATATTGCCACGTGTAGGTACTACTATTATTTTAGAATTATTGCCTCTGATAAACGAGAAATTTTTTTTTAAATAGTTTTAAAAAATAGAAAAAAGTTTTTTTTTCTGTAACAGGAAAAAAGTTTGACAATTTTTCCCTGTTGACAGAATTTTTTGTTAAGCTTTACGATTATTAGTTTTTAATATATCTACGATAATTTATTTTGATATTCACCGACCTTTGGAGATCATCTACCAATTTCTCACCCGGCTTCTCATGTTATAATCGACATACAAAAATTGGTTTATTTCAGTTCTTGTCGAAAAAGCAAATTTGATAAGCATTTCGATATAATTGAGGAGCAAGGAGGAACCGCACGTAATATAAAACGGCAAAATGCACGACATCGCCAGATCTTGCGAGAAATTTGCGAGACTTTTGCGAGACTCTCGCGCGAGACATGAGACGACACGATACTTTTATTGCAAGACGAGACTCGAGACGAGATTTTCTACTTTTTTTGTGAGACAAGACGAGATTTTTCAAAGTCTCGTCTCGTCTCGTCTCGTGGGCAACACTAATTTATATATTAAAAAAAGATGTTTAGTAGAATAAAAGGATTAATACTTTTAAAGTCAACTGATTTGAGAATAGAAAGCTCATTTCTTTTTGAGTGTTCATCATGGAAGTGTCGAAAATGTATAGTGAAATTGACAAGTATAAAGTGCCCTTCGCAAAAGATTTAGCGAAAATCGTTACAAAACTTTTTTATACCTATTTAATCGTACAATAAACATTCAAAGTTTCAAAAAAATTCTTATCGCGAATTTCGAGAAAACTTCAAAAAACCGAAAAATGACAAGAGTAAACTACCCTTCTATCCTGGACTATTTTAATGAAAAGCTTATTTTCACATTCTGGTATGGTACAAAGTCTAAATACATAATTCTGACCGTTTGTGGTTTTCAGTTTTTGAGAAAATCCTACCACAGACATACATACATACACACATACATACATACACACATACATTTAGACGGCTTTCCAAAAACATGTTTTTTGGACTCAAGGGACCTCAAAACGTTCAGAAATGCTAATAACTTAATTTCGAAAAATCGACCCGATTACAATACTCTCTCATATATGAGTACCTCATATCAGAAAGTAAAAATACTAACTATATCCAAAAAGAAAACCTGTTGCCTGAACACGTTAAAAGTCTGACATCCATTCAACTTTTATGTGATTTCACCATTGAGTCCTGTTACCAATTTCGGATTTAACTAAATGCCTGATAATCATGAAAAACAAGAAAATAAGAATAATTTCGTTCCTCAGCGACCAGCAACCAAAATTCAATTTTGCATTTTTTGTTCCTGTCTAACAGTGACAAAAAATAGATAACAGCCAATAATTTCAGAATTCAGTGAATTTATATCGAACTTATCATTTTGGAATCAAGAGAACGTTAGGCGATTGGCAAAGTGCAATGAAAGACTAGAAAAGTTATAGAACTTCGTGGAAAACTTGGTGGAAACTCGGGAGGATATAAATAGAAGAACTTCAGAAACAGTACAGCAGTGCAGGGATGAAAAATAAACAAGATAGAACAATACGATCACAAACGTCGCATTATTTTAGCTGTAAATTTGTAAGGATTTCGCAGTAAACCCCAGAAAAAACTATTCACAGCATGCAAGTGTTGGTATAGGGAAAATGAAAATTGATTATTTTGAAAATTTAAATCTGGACCTCCTTGTGTGTACTTCAGAAATGACAAAGTAACACTTTTTGAGTTAAAAACACCACCCAAAATAAGTATTCAGGAGATATATTAGAGTCATAAGGTTCTTAGTAACATTAGAAAATACAACTTATGTTTGCCAATGACATCGTTCGGCGCTAAGGAGATTGTTAAACAGAAAGTATTTCCATCAACTCGGTGTTGAGAGGGGGTGAAAAAAGTGACACAATGACAATGCATCACTTCTACGGAAAATAGAATTTTCTAGAGCAATTTTGAATATTGCGATAACCCAATGGCAAATTGCATTAATTCATACAACAATTTCAAAAAAATTATAAGTGATAAGTAACAATGAAAGTTCCACTCCATTAGGTATAGTTGCAATAGCAGTATATCAAGAATTTTTAAATGACGTAGATTATAGATTATATGATATAAGATTCACAAATTATTAGGATACACTATCCTAATTATTCACTACACACTACTTAATTTATCTTAGACTATTACTGAACTAATTTATATAAGACACTTAACTAATTAATTTATATAGCACTCTTAATTACTATGTCGCGGCTTCACTTCTAATAATAATCCTCTCCGACCGCAAGCCCGCTTATATACATTTCAATTGTGTTCGCGATATTCCCTGAAATAACTCGAAACATTTTTTTTTATGTAGAAAGATCCAGAAGGTCATAAATCACTTTTCCTTAATGAGATGTCGCTCGGAACGGTTTTTATTGCTCGCCGCTGCGCTTAATAAGCGTAGCAGCGTTCCTTTGAGGAAAGCCGCCGACCGATAAGAGTAAACACGTCTCGCGGTGCTGTTTACATTTCGCGATACAATATGCTTCGGTTGGTTCTTTGGTTCTCTCGATGTAGAACGTAGTTTTTCTATATATATATATATATATATATATATATATATATATATATGGTACGTTCCACGCCGAATTTAGATTTTTTTTTTAGATTTGGCCCAAAATCAACTAAAACGGTCCTTTTGGGTCCCTGAAACTCTCCCTAAATTTTTAGGGCCCCAAGTGGAATTGAACTCAAGTTATGGACAATTGAAAGTTGAAATTTTCAGGTTCGGCTCCAAAACCAAAAATTTTCAACCATCCATAACTTGTAATAATTAATCGCCAAAGGTTGACGATTAATTTCAGAAGATAATGGAGGACGATAGATTGAGCAGACGATTAAGTGGAATGCACTTACCTCAGAGGGCTGATGAGAAGTCTTCGTTGACTTACCACCAATCAGGTGCCCGAAAGGTTCTAATCAGGATAGGAAGAGGAAAGAACAGAGGATGATATGTATGAACGCCTTTTAAAAACACTCCTTTTTGGTGGCACGTTTTCGTACGAATGTGTTAAACAGATGATGATAATTTTGGTTTTCGGTTTTTTGCCTCCTAACCGTTGAAGGAGGCAGCTGTGGGAACGAATGTTCGAAACGGAACGATATGCAGCCCAACTTTCACGACTTACCATGTAAAAATACCCATTTTTATGAAAAAAGTTTTAAACAAAAGTTGTTTGCAATGCTTTAAACTTTCGGAAACTGCTAAAAAAAAGTTCATCCGACATGGTTCACTATTGACGAGTCTTGGCGCCATTAGTCGTCAGGCCGCCAAAAAAAAAACATTATCAGCTTTCCTGACCAAAAAAATCAGGAGCGTAGCTGGATTCGATATAAAACTTTTCAGCCCAAACAAAAGTTAGCCAGACCTAAGGGCTTAGAGAAAAAAAATGGTTTTCAGGTTCAGCTTGAAAACCAAAAATTTTCAACCATCCATAATTTGTAAAAATACCCATTTTTATGAAAAAAGTTTTAAACAAAAGTTGTTTGCAATGCTTTAGACTTTTGGAAACTGCTAAAAAAGAGTTCATCCGACATGATTCACTATTGACGAGTCTTGGCGCCATTAGTCGTCAGGCCGCCAAAAAAAAAACATTATCAGCTTTCCTGACCAAAAAAATCAGGAGCGTAGCTGGATTCGATACAAAACTTTTGAGCCCAAACAGAAGTTAGCCAGACCAAAGGGCTCCGAGAAAAAAAAGGTCAAATCCGGCAAAAATCCCTTGATATCAACAAAATTTCATTGAGCCCCCAGAAATCCACTGTTTGCCAGTTAAGCTCAAACCATGAGCGACATTTTTTTCTAGAAGTTGACTGGGGATCAACATCACTAAGGTTGGCATGCTATTTTCATATAAATAGAGCACTTTCCAAGTCCCTGGCGGCTCAAAAACTCAAAATTCCTCAAAATACTTGAATTTTGATCCCAGATGACTTCGCTTGACGCACATTTTTTATCCAAGAAGCGATTCTCACCCAAATTGTTGCTCTTGTTGATGTTTTTGAAGGTCCACAACGGTTGACGACAACGCTGAAGCAACCTTCCACAAGAATTGTTCTGGAAATTTGAATTTTCAACACAAATTTTCAAATTTGGGACCAGCCCTTAGGTCTGGCGAACTTCTGTGTGGGCTCAAACGTTTTGTATCGGATCCACCTACGTTCCTGATTTTTTTGGTCAGGAAAACTGATAATGATTTTTTTTGGCGGCCTGACGAATAATGGCGCCCAGACCCGTCAACAGTGAACCGTGCTGGATGAACTTTTTTTTAGCAGTTTCCAAAAGTTTAAAGCATTGCAAACAACTTTTGTTTAAAACTTTTTTCATAAAAATGGGTATTTTTACAAATTATGGATGGTTGAAAATTTTTGGTTTTCAAGCTGAACCTGAAAACCATTTTTTTTTCTCTAAGCCCTTAGGTCTGGCTAACTTTTGTTTGGGCTGAAAAGTTTTATATCGAATCCAGCTACGCTCCTGATTTTTTTGGTCAGGAAAGCTGATAATGTTTTTTTTTGGCGGCCTGACGACTAATGGCGCCAAGACTCGTCAATAGTGAACCATGTCGGATGAACTTTTTTTTTAGCAGTTTCCGAAAGTTTAAAGCATTGCAAACAACTTTTGTTTAAAACTTTTTTCATAAAAATGGGTATTTTTACAAGTTATGGATGGTTGAAAATTTTTGGTTTTGGAGCCGAACCTGAAAATTTCAACTTTCAATTGTCCATAACTTGAGTTCAATTCCACTTGGGGCCCTAAAAATGTAGGGAGTGTTTCAGGGACCCAAAAGGACCGTTTTAGTTGATTTTGGGCCAAATCTAAAAAAAAAATCTAAATTCGGCGTGGAACGTATAGAGAAATTAGCGAAACTTGCGGTGCACGTCATCAAAATTTATGACGTCAGCACGTCGCCATGTTGCCACATCAAATTTTTTTACTTGACATGACTGTTGGTTTGGCTAGTAAATTTATAACTGAAAAGTATACATTTTCTTCGTCTTTCATGAATTTTGCTCTGAGATTATTGTGAAATTCTTAAATAATTAAAATATATAGGTATTAGTATACACCAATAATTAGAAATGAAATAAAATCATAATGTGTTAGGATGAGTTAGTAGGTACATGGAATTTACTCATTTAGTCAGTGTGATTTTATTAGTGTTATTATACATTTACATTACCTATACATATTACATTATACACTATTATGCTATTATACAATTATTTACAAACAAAATAGATATTAATAGATTAATTATATTAGAAATTATGAAATTCTTGATTACAAACACATTTATATACACTAATTACAATTCAAATAGGATCATGTGTTCTAGGATGAGTAAGGTATATGGAATTTACTCATTTAGTCAGTGTCATTTTATAAGTTTTTCTAATTTGCCATTATGCATTCTTGTTAATTGAATTACATATCTGCAAGTGCTTTGACTTTATGCATTACTTTGTTATAAAAACTCACTGTCCACCAAAGACCACAGGGAGGTGTGAGTATCACACCTCCCTGTGGGAGGTGTGATCCACAGGAAGTGTGCACTTTCATATAAAGAGAAACCCAGTAGAGAATGGACTTGGCACAGCACAGAAAATACAAGATTGAAATTGAATTGTTGACCAAAATGACCTACAATGTAATATTAGGTAATACAAATACAGATGATAAAGAATAGAGGGCAATACAGAACAAATTAACATGTGAGAAACAAACAACAATAAAGTAAGTAAAGTATCTGCTGCCAGAATATATGTGGTCATCAATTGGAACAAAGAAACCCAAATTAAGCCTACAATTAAAAATAATAAATAGAGAAATTCAAATATAACTTAACTTTTGAGCAATTAGAGGAAACAACTACTTCGAGGGCAAATACCCCTACCGACTTTGAATTATACCCCTAACTTCTCTCACCTGAACTCAGTTTAACATCTCAGTGATTTTTTATAAAGAATACATATATTTTTCGGGATTAAAGGTGCATTTTTCTTTATAATAAATAGAGAAGTATGGAGGTCGGGACTGACATTGTTGTGAAAACCATAAGTATAGAACCAAAAATATTAAGGAATACAGTAGCAAATAGAAGAAAACAAATAACATTAATAGATGACAAATCCAAAACAGAAAAGAAATATTTACACCTATGAAAATGAAATGGAAACACTGCTCTGAAGATAAGCTACAAACTACAAGTATGATATAATAACTGATCTGCAACATTTGGATCAAGAAAGTGTACACTAAATTGGCAGGTGTAATTGGATCGAGGAGCGTAGAGACATTGTAGGGAGGTGCATGTCCAACGGCCTAGAATCTGGAATTCAAGCAGAATATTGTAGTTATGAAAGTCGCGGAAGGAAACACACCCCGGGCAACCCATCGGAAGTACTGTCTCTTATCAACTCTCTATTGGCAGCTTTACATGTGTCCATCGAGCCTTCATTTTATGTTCACCTAAAAAAAGTTTTACTATATAAATATGCATGCACTGCAGTTACAATATAATAATATTCTAATAATACATTATGTGCACATACCTAGAGTAAGATGTATTTACTTTAGTCAGAATCTGATATAGGTAAAAGTGAGATACCAGACATATCAGGCTCGATTTTAGATTCACAGTCACTACAGATGTAGATGTTAAATATTTCCTAAAAATCACTATTACTCTCTGAGTCACTGTTCAAATCAATCACTACATTGTTAACTTCCATTCTATCAAACATTCGTTCACGATTCCACCATTTCTCAATTACTTGTTCTGTATGCTTGATGGAGTTCATCCAGACCACAGGTGTAATGGTAGACAATGCTTCTTTCCACATGTCCAAACAGTTATCGTTTGCATTTCCATCTCGACCTACGTGTTGGTTATAATAATTTTTCGTCACGCCCCATATCAACTCGATTGGATTGAATATACAATGATAGGGAGGAAGACGTAACACTCTATGGCCATATTGTTCAGCCATCTCCTACGTAACACATGTACGTCCAATGTACGTCCATTGGACGTCCATGTAGGTCCCGAAGGACGTCCATTGGACGTCCAGATTTGGCCGCTGGACGTCCATCGGACGTCCAATGGACGGTACGAGTTCACAAATCTGGACGTCCATTGAACGTCCGGAATAGGGCTATTCTACGTCCAGTATAGGTTCGACCGGACGTCCATTGAACGTCCAGAATAGGGCCATTTTACGTCCAGAATAGGTTCGGACGTTTATTGGACGTTTATCGGACGTCCAGGACAGGTCCAGTTTACGTCCAAAATTTATTTTTTTCGTTACATCGATTGGTTATTATTTATTATTATTGGATAAAATTGTTTTTACGCATTATTCTAATTCCATAAAAAATTAAAGTTAACTTAAATCAGACGTAAGTAAAAAAGGTATATTTTACATGCGCAGCTTACAATAATAATTTTAATAAGTACTATACATTTTAAAACATTTGTACCAAGCATATATAATTCATATACAAATACAAAATAGACACAAAAATCATAAAAAATATATACATTCACATGTAAATACAAAATACACACAAAAATCATAAGTCTCCTTTTCTGTAAAACAGGCAAATGGTCCTTTCTTTACGCAGTCTGAAACAAAAATATTTCCAAATTAATTAACTACGTCACTTGTAAGTCTTGTTATAAAACAACGAACTAACTATAATAAATAAATTTGTCAATCATAGTAAATATCTAATTTAATGCAGTCAATGTAGATCTTTAGTTCAGAAAGTTGGGGGTGGGGAGAAAATTACTATAACTTTTGATCAAATTGAGAATAACTTGGTAACGTTTAAAACTATGGTTTATCCGTTTATTCTTTACATGTTCGAGATTGTAGTAAAAAAATAACACAATTTAAAGAAAAAAATTATAACTGTAGCTCAATTATTAGAAACCGAGAATTATTATTAAATATTCGCTAATTGTTTATATATAAACATTAAGTGTTAAAATTTCGAGTTTTCTGGTTTTGATCTAAATTGACTCAACTAATTATAGCACTTACCGTGTTGTAGAAGTCACAATCGCAAATCACAATCACAAAGTCACAAACAGGATTTATTATATATGTGTGCATACACTAATATTTATTTGACAACTACTGTTTATATAAAACAAAACGAACTACTATATAGCAACTATCCAAAGGTATCTAGTTATTCCCGGCAAACGGCAGTGCTGGCGACTCTAACCATGGAGAATAACCCTATAAAACTGTTAACATTGAAAATTTTAGTCATCTGGACATTTTTTTTAAATTCTCATTCAAGGAAGAATTGGAGAGTGTCTGTTTTTTATTAATAATAATTTTTTGATGTTAGTGTACAAAAACGTACTAACACAAGTCTGACAAAGTTTAATTTTCTATTGGGGACTTCTTTCAGTAGCCCTAATTAATATACTTCTAAGGTTTTTCTTCTTAAAGCACCTTTTCGACGGTAATTTTTTTAGCTGTTAATTTTTCGAAGATTTATTTTCTTAGGAAATTTTACTCCTAATCTACTCAACCCGCACATTTATTAACATAAGTAATCGGACGTAAACTGGGCGTTCAATGGACGTCCACTGTGGACCTAAAACAGACGTACATGTAGGGATCTAAACTGGACGTCCATGGGACGTCTGCTGTGGACCTAAAACAGACGTACATGTAGGGACCTAAACTGGACGTCCCATGGACGTCCGCTGTGGACCTAAAACAGACGTACATGTAGGGACCTAAACTGGACGTCCCATGGACGTCCGCTGTGGACCTAAAACAGACGTACATGTAGGGACCTAAACTGGACGTCCATGGGACGTCCGCTGTGGACCTAAAACAGACGTACATGTAGGGACCTAAACTGGACGTCCTATGGACGTCCGCTGTGGACCTAATTTGAACGTGGAGGTCTGGGACGTAAAATGGACCTAAACTGGACGTCTAATGGACGTCCGTTAAGGACCTAATCTGGACCTGGACGTACGGGACGTAAAATGGACCTAAACTGGACGTCCATTGGACGTCCAGTGTTACGTGGGCTGATCCGTTAGGTATATCTTTTCTGGTTTATTTCTAGAAAAAAAAAATTACACAAACACAAATGTTTATATTTCATTTCTACTTACTGATTAACAATTTGAAGTAGTTCACTCTTCAACATTGTATGTTCAAATTGAAAGTTATGTTTTGTAAGCCAATCCTTTATAACAGGCTTTGTCGATCCACTTGTCGGAGCCTTATCTACCAATGTACTGTGGTACGGTGCGTTGTCCATAACTGACGGTTCCTCCGGTTTTTCTTCGGCGACTTTAATACCACATCACTCTTCACTTTTTGCGAGATTCTACTCACAGTACACACACTGATCTTCAGTGCAGCTGAAACACGCTAAAAATATTTCCAATAAGGGCCATAGAAGCTTAATAACCAATAGTATCAATAATTTACCTCTCTAACGCAGTTTAACGGGAGTAAGGGGCCCCCATTATTTCGTTCCAGTTCAAAGTAACTGATTAGAGACGAGACCAGCTGCTGACACCGACTATTCAATGGTTTAGGCATTTTATTGCAATTCCTTACACTCGAAAACACCCAAACACGTATTTAATTTACAATTTACCGAAGCGAGCAAATATTTCGAAGTATAACCTCAAAACCATAACAAAACTTTCGTGTCAATTCGTGAATGGTCTGACAACAGTGCCCACGGCTACCAACTTATATTTTATCGGCTAACATCCGACAGTGTGCTATCTCTTTTTAACTGGGATAACAGTGTGCTCTGTTTAAAGCAAATTTTTATGTTACACCAACGGCAATTGGCAATAAATGTGACGTCATTGATGACGGCACCGCAAGTTTTACTAATTTCTCTATACCATATATATATATATATATATATATATATATATATATATATATATATATATATATATATATATATATATACAATCACAAACGGAAGACGATCGTTAAAATTAGATAATTTAATAACGAATTTAGGATACTTTTAATAATAGATAATTGGGTAATTTAATAAGTGTGAATCACAATATGTAGTTTTAAACTAAAATGGTTCTTTATACCTGTTTTGTAACCATAAGTAAAATTATTCGATTTCAAAGATATCTTGTATTATTCCCAAACATATATTGTCACCAATAGGTGACCTTTCACCAATCACCTTTAGGTAATTCTGTTATAGGCAATAGCATACCTTAGACAAATTTTTATTATTAATACATATAATATTTATTCAACACCTGTCAGCATTCAATTCATTTACTTAATATTTTGTGTTTCTAAGTACTAGTACTCTTTGTAATTATGTTTTGTATTTTACCTTCGAAGTTCGCGTTGATATGTCTAATTTCCCAGCGAGGGTCATTCCCGTTTTTGTGATTTCTCTTATTACATTTCGTTGCTTCTCGACTACGAACTGCCCGCCTCTACATTAGCATTCGTCTCGAAAGCATTGTCGAGAAAATATCCTGCCAAGGAATTCAACGGAGGGATAAAAAGTATTATACACTGGATCCAAAAGGAAAGGGATCCAGCTTGAACATGATTAATGACCGAAATCGGGAGTTATTTTTCATTCGGTCTTAGCACACAATGGGTGTTTAATTAAGATAGTGTCTTGGAAGTGGTAAAATAGAAATATTTTGATAAAATATGGTGGACGGGAATGTAAAGCGATCTTTTGAACTTATGTTCCAATCATTTTCACTCGCGGTTCATTAATCATATTTGAAGGGGTAACGTTAAAGAATGTGAAGTGTTTAAATTCGGCAATTTCAACACCTAGCTTCTCGCATAATAATTTTAATTTCCCTGGTTTCCTGCTCGTTAATTATTTAAGGGGTTGCTTGTTGCATTTCCCAGAAAAGGGATATGTACCTAATTGGCGATCACGCCTTTACTGTGCGTTAATAAATAATTAAACATTAAAATTTTCAGGTTTCAGATAGTTATTTACGTACAGATACACAATACACATTTACACAGTACAGAACTATTATAGAACAGGCCAGGCTACAAAAAAAAAGTTGATATTTTGTTCCACATATATCTGAAAGATTTAAATGGTAAGGGGGACCTATAGGAAGATCACTGTATGTCCATATACAGTTAGAATGTCCCTGTTTCTTTTATATACAATGGGTTAAAGTGTGAAAATCCTCAAAAAAGGCCTCAAAGCGGAGGCCGCTCCGCTTAATTGGATCATAAAAACTCTTCCAGAATAATCGCGAATATTTAAAGAAAGAACGATTTATTACGTTCGGGTCGTTTCTAGAACAAACAATATTAGGGAAATATTCATCTAGTAAATACTAGTAGGTTCTCGAGACATAAAGAAGGACTATAAAAAGGAACGTTGCGGTCAGCGCATACACGCCGCCAAGGAAGGAACTACAGGACGAGGAACTCAACACCATATTCAGGGACATGGACAAGCCGAAAATACTAGGAGGAGACTTAAATGCCAAACACAGGCATTGGAACTCGAGGAGCGCCAACAAGGATGAAGGAAGCTACAGGAACATTCAGCGAGATTCGGATACGGCGTCATAGGGCCCGAGAAACCAACGCATTACCACCACACCGGACGAGGAGACATTCTGGACATTTTCATCATGCAGGATACAGGATTGCACTATGAAGTCGAAACAATGGAAGAATTAACATCGAATCACAAACCAGTTTTGTTTCAGGTAGGAAGATGGGAGCATCGACAGGAGACAAGCACTAGGACCAAAATCGACTGGGAAGGATACAAAGAGGAAATACGGGAGGCGAGCCAGATGGGAACGATGGACACCAAGGACGAAATCGAGAAGGAAGCGGAGAAGTTAACCAGAGACATCAACGAAGCCGTACGAAGGAGCACCACGATAATCCACGAATCAACAAGGACCCACGACGATGGAAGAGATGGAGGGGATCATCAGAACCCTACCGACGAAGAAGGCACCAGGACGGGACACCATCACAAACAAGATGATAAAGGAACTACCGGAGGAGACAAAGAAGGGGATCCAGGAAATCTACAACGCGGCGATGAAGAAGAGATACTACCCACAGATATGGAAGGAGGCAAACGTCATCATGTTCCCGAATCCAGGCAAGGACAAGAAATTCCCGCGAAACTTCCGCCCCATAAGTCTTTTGAACAATTTAGGAAATCTACTGAAGAGGATAATACTGAGGAGGATCAAGGAGGAAGAGGAGAGGCTACGTATCATACCGGACGAACAATGTGGATTCAGGGAAGGACACTCGGCGGAGCGCCAGGCGCTGAGGATGGTAGAAGAGACGATCAAGGACATCAACGAGAAGAGGACGACATGCATGGTACTATTCGACGTGGAGAAGGCGTTCGACAGGATTTGGCACAACGGACTTATAGCAAAGATGGACGGATTAGGATTCAAGACGGCGACGACCCAGATGATACAGTACTACCTACGAGACAGGAACTTCAGAATCAAGGACAAAGGGACGACATCGAGCAGCAGGAGGATGGAAGCAGGAGCACCACAAGGATCGGTATTGGCACCGGTCCTATATAACATCTACACTAGCGACATACCAATTGGAAGAGGGAACAGCCACACGAGGACCTATATCTACGCGGACGACACGGCGAAGGCGGCGACATCGAGACAACCCAACAAAGCGACGGAGTACCTACAAATGGAACAAATGGAAGAATGGACGAAGAAAGGGAAGATCAAACTTAACGCGGAGAAGACAGAAGCAATATACATAGGACCGAAGACGAGACGACCGACGACCAACATAATAATGGGAGAAAAGGAACTGGAATGGAAGCAAGAAGTGAAATATCTAGGAATCCACATAGACCGAGGACTTACATGGAGAAGGCACGTAGAGGAGACCGAGAAGAAGGCGAAAGACCGACTGAACAGACTGGGACCACTAATAGGACGATGGAGCAAGCTGAGACTGGAAACCAAGAGGAAGCTCTACCTGGCAGGAATAAGACCAATAATGACATACGGAACAGCAGCGTGGGGACAAGCAGCAAGGACGCACCTGGAGAAACTGGAGAGGATACAAAACCAAGCGATGAGAAGGATGACGGACGCACCTTGGTATATGAGGAATGAACAACTACGACGGGACCTACGCATCGAAGAGCTAAGGAAGACCATCAGGAAGAAGACGAGGAAGACGATATTCAAGGCAATGAAGCACACGAACCCACTAATAAGGAAGGCAACGGACTACGACGAGGACGCAATATCAATGAGGAAAAGACCCAAGACGGCAATGAAGGAAGACTAACCACGAAGGACATACCAGGAAGATGAAAATACAATAGGAGGACCACCAGGACGACCAGGACAACCCAGGAAATAACATCACGCGGAGGAAAGAAGTACCAAGAGGGAGAAGTAAGGAGCCAGACGCTCCTAAAATTGTATAAATAAATTAGCCGTTAAGTGTGTGATATAAATTAATTAGTTAAGAAATAGTCTAGATAAATTAAGTAGTGTTAAGACAGTGTGTAAATAAATTAGAACAAACGTTACAGAAGAAAAGGATGTGAAGTGTGTAACACCTAATTTACAGTGAAACCTCTATATAGCGGACAGTCACGGGAACCACAATTATGTCCGTTATAAGGAGGTGTCCGCTATTGGGAGGAAAGTGTTAAATAAAAAAATATTGATATGTGCACAAGTGTAATTCAAAATACTACATTTTCAAATTGCAATTTATTTACTATTGAACAGTCAAGAATAGTTTGTTTACCAGAAACCACGGAATCAACATAAGACTACCTGTTTATTCTGAAATATACCTGAAATTCCTGAATAGGATGATTGCAAATTTAAACACCTATTTAGGAGACTTAAGGGATTAATAGATGCAATTATGAAAGATGTCCGTTAAGCAGTCCGTTACTAAGCAATTTAAATAACTGCTTAGTACAACGGATTCCAGGATATGATGATTAAACTTTAAATTCCTATTTAAGAGATATGCATCTGATTTCAAAAGGTATTGTCCGTTGTAAAGAGGTAATTTTATTATCAATTATATAGGAAATGGTAGTTTTTAACTGTCCGTGTCCGTTGTTTGCAGGGTCCGCTATTGGGAGGTGCTGATATGTAAGAAATTCTGGAAATATAAAACTGTCCTTTATGTAGAGGAGTCCGCTATTGGGTTGTGTCTGTTATTAGAGGTTTTACTATAGTAAGAAAGCTGTCTAATGGATCAAAGTAACGAATCAATAACGTGTGGAGAACTAATGTTGAGGGTAGTTAATGAATTTGTATTCTAAACTATATTCGAGTAAAGTTAAGGAAGAATGTCAAGAAATGAAAATATGGATTTAGATGCTATAAATTAAGACAAAGAGGAACGCGTTAGCATGATATAACATCTCCTGCGTGTCCATTTCTAAATTTTCTCTTGCCGACTTTTGCACGAAGAGCATCAATTTCAATGATACGAATTCCTCGGCGACTGCATGCGTTAGAGTCACGTCCCCCGGAAAGGGAAAGGGAGGTCGACGCGGCGAAAGTAATTTGATAAATCGTTCCTTTTTCGCCCTGCCGAAATTCCTAAGGGCTACCGCTGCTCGGGATTTATCTTCGCGAACATGTGTCCATTTGATACGTCGCCGGTCAGATTTCAATGTCCGTTTCCGGTAGTGGGCAATAACGGGGAATTTACGCGAGGCTAAATTCCGAGAGAGAGAGAGCGAGCGGACTGTTTATTTGTGGGTTTATGCGAGAGACGTCCGTTTCGAGGGTTTCAACATTTTTTAAGGGTATGTTAAAAAATATGCTTTTGTCCTCGTAAGCGAAAAGCAATTTCGCTCGGTTCCACTTGTGGGAGGAGAATTATGGCCCAAGACGGATCTTAAGATGTACCTTTGGAATATCTCGCAAGACAAATTTCATATGATAGAGTCTCTCGATATTCGAAATGTGTGTTTCGTTTCAAACATAAAGAAAATTTCATAGGAAATATCGAACACGAACGATGCATCATTTTCACGTTAATTTTAACAAATGAAAAATGAGATACTTGCAACATTTGCGTAAGTTTCGCACGTTTCACGTGGGTGTTTATTATGACTTTTTTTAAATTAAGTAACCTCTTAGATATCGCGACAAAAAAGGTTGTCTGTGTGATTAGTCCAGTTATTGAAGCGACACACCTCCGAATTCTTTGCCTATGAACCGATTTCTGAAATTTTGATATTAGGCTTATCCAGTGTTGTTAAGTAATTGATTACAATTACTTGAAAAAGTAATAAAATTACTTTCATTGTAATTGAAGCAGTAATTAATTACTTGCTCTTCTAAATTATTTTTTTTTTGAAAACTCAATATTTTTTGAGTTATTCGTGATTGAAAACTTGCCATTTTCATTGAAAAATAACACTTTCTCGGACGGTTTTTGGCGAATAACTTAAAAACTATGTGTCTTTAGAAACATAATTGTAGCTTATGAAAAATCAAAGAGATATGTTTTCTTAGAAATCTTCTAGTTGCAATGGATGCGACATATGGAGACTTTTTTTCGTATATGCTCGAATAGGTGCATTCGCCTTGAAATAACAGAAAAATGATCGATTTTACGGGTATAATGCTGAAACCACTTTGTGTAATGCTTAGAAAGACCTTTAAAATGAGCACTGCTATATGTCGAATGCTTTCAAACTGAGGGAGATACATTGCAAAAAAATTAACTACTCGAATTTTTTAAGAAGACATGAGCAGTAAAATGAACCTCACTACCACCAAAATTGAAATGCATCGTTTTCCGTCTACAATATCTTTTACTTTAGTGTTATCTATATCCTCAAAAAGTTTGACAGATTTAAAATATATACTTTTTGAAAAATGTTAATTTTAATTTTAACGTTTTGTTTTAATAGATCTAGATATTTTTTTTCGAAATAACTTTATAAATGACGATAGATACGTAAAAAATGGTAAAGGATTAAAATGTAGCTTTCGTTTCAACGAAAATTTTCTTTTTCTTAAAGTTCTGTACAATGAAAAGTAAAGAAGATACCGTGGTGTGAGTACTATCTGTCCCGAGGTCTCTAAACCTCTTCCTTTAAAAAATTAAGGGTGCTGGACCTCCGAAAACAGCTCCATCTTGTAGCTCATCAAATTGCCTTTAAAATGGTTTTTTATGGTTGTGATAGCTTTAAAATTGAAGTAGTTATGGTACAAAAACTAAACGGTTTTTTTCCCTAATTTGTAAAATAAGTCTACTTTCATCTACCATATCTCGCTTGTTATTGCAACTAGAAGATTTCTAAAAAAGCACATCTCTTTGGTTTTTTATAAGCTACAATTATGTTTCTCACACTTTTTTTCGTTAGACGCATAGTTTTCGATAAACCGTCCGAAAAAGTGTCATTTTCCAATGAAAATGGCAAGTTATTAGTCACGAATAACTCAAAATGTATTGAGTTTTCAAAAAAAATTATAGAACACTTTTTGCTTAGAATTATGTCCTCTATCGATTCCTAAAGTTATTTTGGCCAAAAGAAATTTCCGCTCCCGAGAAGTGATGGCAACAACCCCCAGGGTAAATGCGACGATCCGGTCAATGTCAGTTTTGAAGTTAAGTGTAAGATAAGCCTAATTCCAGAATTTCATTAAACCAGTTCATAGTCAAAGAATTTGAAGGTAAGATCAGATTTTTCCCTTTAATGACTGGACTAGACAGTCGTTTTGAAAAACAAATTATACTGTTTCATTTTTTAGTAGGGAAATGTCTTTTTGTTCTTCCGGCGTTTTTTTAAATCTTCTTCTTCTTCTAGTGCCTATTCGTTTCGAATATTGGCGACCATCCTGGCTATGATGACCTTGTTGACTGCGGCTTTAAACAGTTCTGTGGTTGTTTTTGAATACCATGTCCTTAGGTTCTTGAGCCATGATATCCTTCTTCTTCCGGGCCCTCTCTTTCCAAACACTTTTCCTTGGGGGATAGATTTTAAGAGTTTGTATTTGTTGTCGTTTCTCATTATATGTCCGAGATATTCCAGTTTCCTTCTCTTAATCGTTTTCATCACCTCTTTTTCCTTCCCCATTCTTTCCAGTATTTTTTCGTTGGTCACTCATCTACCCATGATATTCTAAGGATCCTTCTGTATAGCCACATCTCGATGGCTTCGAGCTTCTTTTGTGTTGCTTCGGTCAAGATCCAGGATTCCATGCCATAGTACAATATGGAGAACACATAGCATCGCAGGAGTTTTACTTTGATATCTAATTTAAGGTTATGGCTTTTAAAGAGCTTACACATTTTGATGTAGGCATCTCTTGCTTTTTCTATTCTACATCTTATTTCTTCGTTTATTAAGGTTCCCAGGTAGACAAGTTTAGATACCCGTTCTATTGGTATATTTTTAATATATAGTTGGCAATTTTCTCTCTTCTTTTTACTTATGATCATAAATTTTGTTTTGTTGATGTTCATTTCTAGCCCATATCGTTCACTTACTTCATTCACTTTGTTCATTAGCTGTTGTATACCTTCTATACTATCTGAAAATATGACGGTATCATCTGCATATCGGATATTATTCAGTCGTTCTCCATTTACAAGAATTCCATTATCCTCGTTTTCCAGAGCCTCTCTAAATATCTCTTCTGAATACAGATTGAATATCAGAGAGGAGATAATACACCCTTGTCGTACGCCCCGCAGAATGTTAACTGCCTCTGTTGTTTCATCTCCAGCGTTGATTTTTATGGTGGCTGTCTGGTTCCAGTACAGGTTTTGTATAATTCTGCGGTCTTTACCATCCATTTCGGTGCCTTGCAGCACTTGTATCATCTTCTGGTGTTGGACTTTGTCAAACTCCTTTTGGTAGTCTACAAAGCAGATATAAATGTCGCAATTCATGTCCCTACACCATTGGAATAATACTTGTATACTGAACAGTGCTTCTCTTGTTCCCACTACTTTCATGAAGCCAAATTGTGCGTCTGCTACTCTTTAAATCTTATTTAAATTTATTTAATCTTATTTACTATTAAATTTTTAAATCTAATAAAATTTAATTGTTAATAACATTTTACACCGCACTTCACTGTGCCGTTATCCCAAGTTTACATCTGCGCAAACTTTCTCTATTACCCTTCTGACTGTCTCTTTTTTAGTCTTGTGGCTATTTTAACTAAGTCTATTATTAATTGCTGTTTACAGCATTGAGATTTCTTGATGCAGCCTTTCTTCTGTTCCTCAGCTGAGATATTGTAAGGTGTCTGCCCATATCTCATGGATATGGTCATGCCCACATGGACATGTTGATAATACGTTCTATTGGATCAATCTGCAGGTGATGGATTTGTTCTCTAAGGATTTCCTATGCGGTAATAAATACGTCACACCTCTGCTTCCAGCGCTTTGGAGAAAGCATATTTGGGCCTACGGGAACGTATTAAGACAAAACATGCGTATCTGGTCTGGGACTGCAAAATCTAGAATCTAGAACCCAGAATTGAAATCTAGAATATTAAAATATAATTGTTGTGATAATTAGGAAGGGACCATATATAACGTCTCATACATATCATTTCAGTTTGTCGTATCCACCTTCTTCCTATTTCCGTCAATATTGAAACAAAGTTACTCACAACCCAACAAATGTATTTTGTTTAATCTAAAGACTGTCGCGACCTGAGCTAAGCACAGGGTCGAACACTGAGGGGTAACTAGGGGTAGAGCAACACGAAAAAAGTAAGCCTAAGTAAAAAGGGTATATTAAACAAAGTTAAGTACATTAAAGGCGCGACCAGCGGCCAACATGACACCAGTTGAAAATAATACAAAAAAAATAAGACGAATACAAGGAGCGGTGACAATTAGTCGTACACTAAACATGGGACAACGTAATAAAACTTAAGAAACACAAATAACTAATGATGAAAGAGGACTAATAATAATAAAAGGGGACCTGGATAAAAACAGTACATGAAAATAAGGACTTACCCTAAGAAGTTCATCTTGGACGTGTCTCGGAGACCGACCAAGGGCGCGATTCTCAAAACTAATGAACGCGGTTTTGTCGGTCCCCCAGCCAATTTATAACTTTTTCCTAATGACCAATCAGCTTTTGTCGTTATTAACATAACGTGGAAAGTTCGTCGATTCCCGGACTCTTTGGCGGATGCTCGATCTCGAATTCGAGACGTTGCATCCGCACGCGATAGCTCGCGGGAATCGCGGGTCGAATTAGCGAAGAGTATTATCCGGGAATTGCTGAATCTATAAGTTACTGCAGAGTAGCTAAATTAGTTGCTATGCAGAATAAAGAAAAGAAAAATGAAAACACGCGAGTTGACATGATGTAAGAATGGAAAGTTAAATTATCAGCGGAATTTTGATTAATTAATTGATTGATAGATAAGCTGATTGATCATTTCTTGACAATACTAATAAATATTTTAAATTTCAATTTTGTTATCTATATTAAAATGAAATTTCATTTTCTAAGCACTTGAAGAAATTCTCATTTACTACTAATCCCACGACACTGTGTCTGCAACCTTTCCTGTCCGTTTTGTGATCGTCCTTCGGTCCCATTGTTCTCGCTACCTGAGTTTTACAATACAGAGAGGACCCATCGAAAATTATTGAGTAAACGCACATTTCCAATGGAAAAATGCTTACGAGTCTCATTAATTTTTTGAATCACCCAATAGTGTTTTGGACACTGCTTTGAATTTATATTGAGATTGTGTGCTATCAGTCGCAAGGAAATAGAGAATAAGAACTCACGACCGACGGCGGTTCGTTGTACTTGTCATATTCGGATAGTCTCGCAATCGGACGACCACACCCCCTACGTGGATTACGGTCCATGAATTTAAATCGATCCACCCCGTAATGAACCTGCGGAGTGAATACCGAAACGGGCAAGAACTCAGCTCGGGAGAATTACTCGCAGAGCTGTGGAAGTTCGGAAAATTCCTGCGCTACTTGCCGTTATAGCGAAACAATTGATTTTGGGGAGAAGTTCGGCGAAGTCCTGAGGTGTTCTCGGTTAATGTAGGGAACTTTTTATTTAATTAGACTCTATAGGGGATTTGAGGCGCTTTACTCGTCGTCATCGTCGGAGCTTCTCCGAAGGAGTTTAACTTGAAAACTTAAAAATGTGAAGATTCTCAAAATGACCTCCTGGAGCTTTGTTGCTGATATTACTTGTTACTCTTTTTCAGTGTTGTTAAAATTACTTTACAGTAAGTAATTAATTGCAATTACAATTACTTTGAGTAAATTGTAATTAATTACAATTACAATTACAAAATATGCGACTGTAATTACAATTACAATTACATTGCTTTTGAAATAGGATCAGGTAGAAAGTGAAATAAAACCGTGATTTCACAATTTACAATTTTTATAGTACGGTATACCTAGTATATTATTATAGTATATAATTTTCACAATAAGAAATGACGACAAATTCTCCTTTAAATAAATAAATAAAGGCATGAAGGAACACCCAATCAGAAAAGGCCTCTGAGAGGGTAAAATGTTGTAAACAACCATCCCCAACAATCATCCGAAATGAGCCGTTTTCTAGAAACACGACCCTAATAAGATAGTTAAAGATAATCGTTAATGCTAATCACTGGTTGGGACAGGGATAGAGTTGCGTTAAAGAAACCAGGTAGTCAGAACCCACAATACAACTTTAAGCAACCTACATATTACCTACTAAAAATATTAAAAGCACTTTTGTAGAATATAATTGTGAAAAGTAATTGAAAATGTAATTGTAATTGTACCGAAACGAGTAATTGAATTACTAGTCAATTACAATTGGAAAGCAAGTAATTAATTACTCCTCCAATTACAATGAAAAAAATTCAATTACTTTTTCAAGTAATTGTAATTATTCCTGCAATTTTTATCGTATAAATTGCATTAACATTGGATAAATTGTAGTTTCGTAATAATTGCGCCATGGGTCGCCTTCAGATATCTGCCTTTATGTCTGTATGTATCTCTTACCATGTGACATTAGGTATTCTAAGCCCACATCGTTTTTGGCAAAGTTATTATTTGTCGATTATAAAAAATGATCAATTTGTCTAAATATTAAGCTCAATTCTATATCCTGAAAATATGAATCCAAATTTTACATTTTTGAATAAATATTCCTTTGCATCTACAGCTGTATGTACGAACCAGAATAATGATAAATTACAAGTCATCTGCATCTAGCTGTATCTACAAGTTCTTTAAAATTTTAATATTCTCATCTGCTTGGTCTAAGAACATAAAAGTATATATAAAATACATAAAAATGATAAAACCGAGATAATTACAAATGAGTTAGTTTGGATCCCCTTCCACTTTTTAAAGGGATCGCAGGTGAACAATCCTATCCTTAATATTTTAAGAAAATACTAGTAAGCCTCATTATCAAACTTGTACTTAAAAAAACCTATTAATCCAATAACTTATTCAAAAATACAATTGCATCATTTTTACATCCATTTGGCGTTAATCAGTTCCATCGCAGAATCAGTCACGTAATCGATGATTAATTTGTTATGAAATACATGCAGGCGTACCTCTGAAAGCGACAAATCAAACTATATAAATTGTATTTTGACTAGTATCCACAAGCTGTTCCATTAAAGCTGTCGGAATAAATGATTTTTATAGGAGATTAATTTCCAGCACGTAAAATGCAAAAATGATTATTCTGTTTTGAATATTAATGGGTTTTCGTTCATTACGAAATCATCATCTCAAAATGAGTACTTCGTTGAAACGAAACATTATGTAGATAAGACTCAGAATTGGAAATGGGGAAAAATGGCAATGTGTCCATTGGATCATTTTCAGATATTTTAATATTAACATTCGATTGAAGAATAAATTATTTATTGATTAAAAAAATTTCTTGGAGCGGATTTCGAAAGTAATTTATAAATTGGTCGTCTGTAGAGTCGGTTTACGGACGATAAGGTCGATCTCTGTCTATTGTTCTCGCTCTCGCTTGCACGCATGGGTCTGGCGTAACGTTACAATGTTATAAGACGTATATCACGTCAAAAACGGAATTACGATATGTGGAAAGTGCTATTGAGAGATTTAGCCAAAAATGTTATTAAATTCATTTACACGTATTGAATTACGAAAACTTATTCTAAGTTTGGACGTAATTCTTAAGGCTCATTTCAAGACAATTTCGCAAATCCCACGTACGACAACAGTAAAGTGCCTTTCGCGAACGATTTAGCATGAAGTTATATTAACTTTAGTATACATATTCCATAGTTTTCACATTCAAAATCTCTTCTGAACTTCTCATTTAATTGCAGGTTCTATCAGTAACATAGACGGCGCTGAATATCACTGCAACAAGACGCAAGTCAAGAAAGTGATATCGGGCGTCGTCGGGGCCGCATCGAGCGTTACGTCTATCCAAGTGGCTAACCTGCTCAGGCTCTTCAAGATCCCTCAGGTAAGTTGTAAATGGAGTTTAAAAGAAAACTAGAAAATTTAACTTGTAGTGGTTGAAGTGTTTATTATCGTTATTACTATTTGCCATTAAAATTTACCTTATACAAGACACACGTTAACGAAAGTGCATTTACTTGTATCTTGTTATCCTTACATTTTGAAACCTGTACAGCTTACTGGTCATACTTAGAATTTTGAGTTAGTAACCCAAATATTATTTCCCGCGGCACGCGTGTTCCTGGAAGTATTGTAAGCGATCTCACTGCGCTAATTATATATTAAAAAATTTATGTTAATCATGTACATGACGTTATCATTGCGATTGATTTACCAACAGGGTTTAATACTATTTGAATTATTTACACTTTTATTAATATAATTAAAATTAATAAAAAAAGTACATATAATTAGTAGGAGTTCCTAGACTATTTTCTTATCTAAAAGTTCCCTAAAGGACTAAGTGTAATAGAAAGAATATATTGGTCAGTCTTTCAGATAAGGATGTATGTTTTTTTGAAAATTTAAGAATTTTGGGGAAAATGTTGAATTTGGTGAAAGCGACATTAGGCTAGTACTATGTCATTTAATAAGGAACTAACGCGTGCAAGGTATTGGGGCTAAATTTAGCCATGCGTTTTTGAGAACGGGGTAGGTTTGTCCCGTTATAGCTGTGCAAGACGTCCATGAACGTCTCTTAGATGTCTTGAAGGCGTTTTTTACACGTCATTTGTTACAAAAAAAGACGTCTTTAAGATGTCTTACAAGCTGTATATAAATGGTCTTTAAAATGTCTTACAAACTCTATATAAGACGTCTTTAGGATGTCTTGCAGCCTCTATATAAGACGTCATTAAGATATCTTGCAAGCTGTATGTAAGACGTCATTAAGACGTCTTTAGGACGCATTGTTAGACTAGATCAAAATGAAAACACCTCAATTTTGGTCCAGATATATTTTATATAAATATTATTATTAAATCTGCAAACATGTAACACCGCCTTAAAGACTTCCTAATTAGACAGTCCAAGAGTTGTCTGAAAAAAGGTGTCTTTATTAATAATGACCTGCCAAATTAAGAAGTTTTTAATACGTCCATATGCGGACGTATAAATAGGAATTTTATCGGTCAACAAACATCCGGACGACAGACAGGAGGACCACGTACGCCAAGGTAACCGCAAGCACAACGAAGACGACACAAGAAGAAGCCAAGCCCCACCAACATGAAGTACTAAACGCACTAGAGGATATGAAGAGGATGTTCGAAAGCTTCATGCAAATCACCGCCAGGATGAATCTCACAGGACCCACACATGGATAGGATTAACCCGGAAGGACTAAACATGGAACGCCAACGGACTGATAAACAAGAGGAACGAACTAGAGGAATATCTGGAGGAACACAACATCGACGTCGCAACAGTACAGGAAACATGGCTAAAAGAAAAAGACAACCTAAGGATCAGGAACTACGACATATACAAAAAGGACAGACTAGGAAACGGAGGAGGAGTACTAATAGCCATAAAGAAGAGGATCTCGCACCAACAGGAAGACGAATACAAGACTGATAATATGGAAAACGTAACAATCGAAGTGAAGATGAAGGACGACCGAAAACTACAAATAATAAGCGGATATCGACCACCAGGGAAGCATTTCACAGACGAAGACTTAAATCTTATTTTTAGGAACAAACAGAAGCCGAGGATTCTAGGGGGAGACCTCAACGCCAAACATGCCGAATGGAACTCGAGGAAAACGAACCAGGACGGAAGGAAGCTACAGGAACACGGAGAACGACACGGATACGCGATCATCGGACCAAAGGACCCCACCCATTACCCGGCAGGAGGAAGAAGCAAAATAGGAGATGTATTGGATGTTTTCATCATTCAGAACACAGGACTAGACCACGACGTCGAGGCGAAGAAAGACCTATCATCGGATCACAACCCAGTAATATTGACGACGACGACATGGAGAGACGTACCGGACACGAAGGCTAGCAAGAGGACCGACTGGGATAAGTATCGAGAGATCTAAACACATCCAAGGCAACCAAGGAAGAAGACCTACGTACCAAAGAGGAAATTGAACGGGAAGTGACAAGGATAACGGAAGAAATCAAGAACGCTTACGAGAAAAACACCAGGACTATAAGACGGACCATATACACAGGAGATATCGCAGGGGAACTGAAGAGGAAGATACGGCTGAGAAACAGAGAGAAAAGGAGATACGGAATAAACTACGACTCAGAAATAAGAAGACGCATCAACAGGCTAAACACGGAAATCAGAACGGAACTACAAGAGCACAGGAACCAAAAATGGAACGAATTTCTAGAGGAAATGGAAGAGGAACAAGGAACACACTGGAAGATAATGCGAAGAATGAGAAGAAGAAACCCAACCACCACAGGACCATTACTCGGAAAAAACGGACTAAAGTACCGGACGGACGAGAAGAAAGAAGTATTCGCGGACGCAATGAAGCAACAATTCAGACTGAACACGGACCAGGGACAAGATACCGAATTCGAAGAAGACATCGATAGGAGAGCGAGGAACATAGAGGACGAGGAAAGTGACCGCGAAATGAAGAGGACCACGCCCGAGGAGATCACGGAAATCATCCAGAATCTGCACCCAAAGAAGGCACCAGGACACGACAGGATAACGAACAGAATGCTGAAGGAACTACCAGAGGGATATATGGAAAGGATAGCAAGTACCATCAACGCGGCGATGAAGAGGCGATATTACCCGGAGCAATGGAAGCTAGGAGAAGTCATCATGATACCGAAACCAGGAAAGGACAGGAAACTACCACAAAACTACCGACCCATCACGTTACTGAGCAGCATAGGAAAAATCATGGAGAAAGTCATACTTTGGAGGATAAAGAAACAAGAAAGAAGATTGGACATCATCCCGGACGAGCAATGCGGATTCAGAGAAGGACATTCAATGGAGGACCAAGTAGTACGACTAATGGAGGAGGCGATCAAGGACATCAACGAGAAGAGGACGACGTGTATGATATTATTCGACATGGAGAAAGCATTCGATATGGTATGGCACAACGGACTGATAGCAAAGATGGACCAACTAGGATTCGGAAAGGCGCACACGCAGATGATACAGGAATACTTGAAGAAGAGGACATTCACGATAAAGATTGGAGAAGAAACATCAACTACGAGGACAATCGAAGCAGGAGCACCACAAGGATCTATACTGGCACCAGAACTATACAACATCTACACGAGCGACATACCCAGGAAGGACTTAGGAGGGCACACAAAGACATACATCTACGCGGACGACACGGCGAAGGCAGCGACATCACTACACCCAACGAAAGCAGCGGAATATCTACAGAGGGAAGTTGACAAGATGGAAGAGTGGACGAAGAAATGGAAGATAAGGATCAATCCGGAGAAGAGCCAAGCGATACGTATAGGAAGGAAGATAAAAGGACCAAAAATAAAAATCAAAGGGAGTGACAAAGAAATCGAATGGAGCAACGACGTCAAATACCTAGGAATAGATATCGACAAGAGACTAACATGGGGGAAACACATCGAGGAGACAGCGAAGAAAGCAAAGCAGAGACTAAACCAATTGGGACCAATGATAGGAAGAGGAAGCGAGCTACAACTAAGAATAAAGAAGAGGATCTATGAAGCAAGCATCAAGCCAATCATATTATACGGAGCAGCAGCATGGGGACAAACAGCGGACACCAACATCAAGAAGCTAGAAGTGATACAGAACCAGGCAATGAGGAAGATGACGGACGCACCATGGTACATGACGAACGAGCAACTACGAAGGGACTTAGGAATGAAAACCATTAAGAAGGAAATCAGGGACAGGACGAGGAAGACAATAAGAAGAATGGAGACGCACCAAAACCCGCTAATAAGGAAGGCCATCGACTACGACGAAGAGGAAAAGTCAAAAGTGAAGAGACCAGGACTAGCGCTACTACAATCGGAGGAAGAGGAATAAGAAGAAAGGTACAGAAGAGGACATAATAAGAAGAAGAACAGGAGAAACAGCATGATACAAGAGGGACAAATGAGAAGAACAAAGAACACTAGAGGGAAACAATGAAAAATAAAAGAGGGAAAAGAAGCATGGGGCACACAGCCCGGCTTTGGAAATAAAAGAGGATACCAATAACAAACATCCAGACTTCAATAAGACATCTTAAAGACGTCCAAAACAAGACATCTTAAAGACGTCCCAAACAAGACATCTTAAAGACGTCTCTTTTAGGTCTTCAGACGTCCAAACCACAATAAGACCTCTACAAGACGTCGTGTGCTGTTTGGGGTACACAGAATACTTGAAACGGATATGGATTAATTGAAATGAAGCTAATAATTAATAGTTACGAAATTAGCTAACCACCTGAATGTGTAAATGAATGACTGTTCGAAGCAACATCTTTTAACGATCTTTGGGAAAAGACATGGAAAACTGAGTTGAATTTAGGAGGTCCCTCTAAAATCGTTAAATACGTGTATAGTTAATAAACTATTAAGATATCAAATTAAGAGTATATTCCATCATTTTGTATAAATCTACAGGTAACCGTGAACGGCTTCCCGGTAATCCCACAAAAGCCTCCGCTGAGCAATTAAATTTTACACCTCTCGCCCATTCGTCTCCCAATAATAGAAACACAACGGCCGCCGCAGTTTCAATTTCCTAATATTCCACCCCGAATCTCGATTTATCCCCTTCGGCTAATGCCGCGCATTTCCACGAGGGAAAATTGTGCGTGGCTTTTTATTGGCAGGTACTTGCGAATAAATTAGCGGCCGCAGAGAGCGTCGTCGTCGTCGTCGAAAATTGCTATCGATTCGCGGCGATAATGAACCGCCATTCTGCGGATCAGGAATATCGTAAATTGATGAGGACTGATCAAAGAAATCCCGCAGGGTAAAGGTGGGGGGTAGGTGGGGGTGGGCTGGTAAGAATTTCATTTTTGACCTTCGTCTGAGATTCGATTTGAGCGACTCGCAGGGGCCCCGTATGAATATAAATCGAGTTATATGTGGATTTACTCTGCCGGCAGGAGAATTTATTTTTTCCGTTGTCTCATGAGCTAGGATCCGCTTTGAAATGGAGATTCGTTACTTTACGGGACGCTAACAAGGCTTTCACTCTCTCATTTTTTTTTCTCCTTTATGGGGCAAAAATTAGATGTGGAGATTTTTATTTCGAGTAATGTCGATCCAAGACCAATTCGACGTTTTTGACCCATTTGTCACGGAAATTATATCGCTGTAATTTCACGAAACATGGTCGTCGTATTCGTATTCTTTCAATTTGCAACTTTCAACAAGACCAATTTAAATGATAAAGGTATCATTCACTAGTTATTTTCGATAATACGTAAAGTTACACAAAAAATACGAAATTCTATATGCCGTAATTGTTTTGACGATCCTATTTAAGCCCAAATGTAAATACTCAGATATTAAATTAGTTTTCGTAACATTCCTAAAAGTCATACGTACAGTTCAAATTGTCTCATATCCTGCCCAGCCAACTTGAATCAATTATTTATAATCACTTTCCGCGACTTTACGAAATTGCAACGAAGTATACTAGTACATACAATATGTATACTAGTAATTATACTAGGCTAAAGTATAAACTATAGTTATATGAAAAGTTATAATCACATGAAATACAAAGTTGTGACATGATATACGTCGTATAAATCGATGTGCCGGCTACCTGCCGGTTCACAAAACTATATAACGTTACGCCTGACCCATGCGTGCGAGTTAGAGTGAGAGCGACAACAATAGACAGAGATCGACCTTGGCGGTTGCCTTGCGACGCATCTATCTCTTTTACACGACAGCGTCCGAGTGAAAGCTCGATTTGGCGATCGGCTCGCTCCGCGAGCGCGATGAAAGGGGACGAAGGGGTACGCGCTACGCGCGTTCTGATTGCACTGTTTCCACTCCGTCGTCAGCGACGACGGCGACAGCAGTCAGCACACAATTATTTATAAAGTTATCTGAATATTTACTGTGCATAACATTGCTTATTACAATAACAATTGCGGCAATATGGTATTCAATTGTTGCATTCTAAGAGTCCGATTAGCTATATAATCTCATATACATGTTCTTGCATCGGTCATTAAGTGCAGTAATAATAGGTTATATTACGATTTCGACTAAAACATTATGATGAATGATAGAAAAAAATCTTCTAATGATAATTTAGTGATAATAATTCTATTCAATTCATGAACGTATTCCATTTTTCATCAATGTTTTCTTATGACGTTATCACGTAAAAATTATCGTCCGAAAACCGACTTTACAGATAACCAAATTTTTCTATAAAAGTGTCTTTTATCGAGAAATCAAAGCATTTAAGAAAAAAATGTTTCATACAGAAGATACGTACTTTTCATTAGAGAATCCAAATATGACACAAAAAGTATATGTTTCTGTCAAAAAGCTAATGCTGACCCTGATTTGACCTTGAATGTGGATGTCAAGGTCAACGAAAAGGTCATTTTTGGATGGGCCCCGTCGAGCCCTAGAACATTCTTCTGAACCATTTTTTGCTAAATTGCATATCTAAAGAGATATCAGAGGTGGATACACTAAAATGGGACACCACCCACAATTTTTATTTATGTTGACGCTAACGTCAACATTAATTTCGGTAAAGAAATTGTAATTTATGGTGAACTAATTTTGGGAACTTTTCAACACGTTTTGATTTACAAACAGAGAATAATTACTGACGCAGCTTAGGTAACAAGGTTTTTGGGATATCTAATTCAACTAAAAAGCACGTCTCATTTTATTACGAAGAATAACACCGCCGACCGAACGTCAACAAGTCAAGTTCAAATCACAATAATTAACCTAGTCAGCATAACAAAGGCGATTACGGAACGTGATAAGAAGCGCGCTCCAATTAAGGTCACTTTCTGCAACGCCAGGTCATTGTAGGAAAACAAATAATATCTCATTTAACCAATGTAAAATAAGATGTATAAAGGCTCTGAAATTTGGGACAATAAACCAGTATACCCTAGTATGCTCCAAACGACAGTGTGTTGTGATCTTTCTTCACGCCACTTAACCCGACAACCCAAAACCTAACAAACTTCAACCCGGAGAGTACGTCACGCCCTCACTCCAAACTACTAGAACCTCAAACCCCGGATCTGCACGATACGCCCTCAGATCCAAACCCGGAGAAGTACGTCACGCCCTCTCTCCAAACTACAAGAACGTCAAGAACTTCAAGAGATCACGTCACGCCCTGATCTCCGCCTACAAGAACGTCTGCAGCCTTACAACCTGGAGACAAGATTCATCTCCGCAGCCACCCACGAGTTACGAGAGATATCTATATACAGTCCATTCTCTCTAGAGATCATTTCACACTTCGTTCAATTTACCTTTCTTTTTTTTAAATTTTACGTGGCATGCCGGCTACGGCTTGTATTTTAATATTTTCAATATTAGAAATATTTTGGGCTGAACTGTTTTATGTAGAAATATTTACACTTTCAAAAGTACCTATTTGGGGTCTGCAAAGAAAGTCGAGTTGTTTACTCCATTCGACATTGTTGATCCGTTTGTCACTCGAATATGACGCGACTGTAATTTTTACGAAACACGACGGCCGTGATCAATATTTGCACACCCTCATCGAATATACTCCTCACATTCCCTATTCCTCTCTCGCTGTGTCGATCCTCTTAGCATTCCGCCGCATACATACATAGAATGTGAGTGGAAATACACGAAAGACAAACGTTTGTGTCAACTGACACATCCCGATGAAGAGCTAGCTCATGTGGAGCACTATAATTTGTAGCTGTTCGAGGTCCGCCGTTTACAATCTGGTCGAGTGTGTTATTTCAGGTACGGCGTAATTTGCTTAGGACGTGAAAATGCATTCGGCTATTAAGGCAAACGGCCTACTTGTCGGTTAATTCATGCAAATTTAACGGCGAATTCCCATATCGTTAAGATGGTGGATTTGTTTGTGGAGCGCACCTCGTGGTCGGACACATTTTATAGATAGACGGGTTAATGGATCGTCTGTTTTTAGAGAGTTACGTAAACACACCCTATCTCGTCGGTAATTTGACAACAAAACAACCGCAAGCCGAAAGAGATTGGGAATTAATCGAAATAGTAGGATGTTTTAGCTTATCCAGAAAGTACTTATAAGGAAATGTTCTCCAACATGTTCTGTAAGAATATGGAGTGGCTTTATATTGCATCATTTCTGCGGTTTTTATTCTGTAGATGTCGCAGATTGAAAATTTCGAATATTTCAATTTTTTTTTTTAAATTCAATGTTTGAATTAAAAACCTAACAATTTGAGTTTTTTTTTAAAATATTCCTTGATTAATTACAATAAAACAAAGAATTATATCTCTCGAAATTGACTAAGAAATTATATTCCCTCTAATGACTTGCTTACCTGTAATTTTATATATTTCATCAGTATCTAATTCCACCTCATCCTTAATAATATAATTGTTCTAAATAACTAATAAATGTAACAAAATGTTAAAAATCTAATTTTCATTAATAAGCTGTCATAAAGTAACACAATGTCCCAGACAACACATAACGTCTTAAAGACATCCGTTTTACGCCTTTTTTATGCCTGGACGCCAGAAGACAGGCCTAGATATATGGTGGGAGCCAACGAAACAAGGGGGTTGCCATCCAGGCCTGGTTAAGAAGGGCGTCGGATCGCCAATTGCGTATTTGTGAAAAAAACTTAAATTGATAATAATTTTAGGTCTTATTGTTTATTACTTTCCTATGTTTTTTCTTTTTATGTTTTTTCTGTCTATTTTAATTTTAGGTTTAACTATTTTTGCTTTTTACTATTTTTACTTGGTATTGGTATTATTTAATATATTTTTATTTTTCTGTTAAGGCCCGGTTGTATAAGTTTGGTTTAATCTACAAGCTGAACTTTAAGCTTATAATGTGTGTACAAATCTTCCATTTAAACTCCTACTTATAGCTTAAACCGAACTTTTAAAATCTAGCCTAAGTGTGATTTGTGTTGTTCAATTTTAGTTTTAATAAATACTTGTATTAGTTTAAAAATTGATATATTGTCACACGCCTGAGGACCTAGGGTCCAAAGGGAGTGCTCGGGTTGGGGGTGTAGCTAGGTGGAGCTAAAGAGAAAGCATGGTAACACATAACATTATTTATTTGGACACTAATATAGGGGAGAGAACATCGTACAAAATTAAGGCAAGTGATCAGACGTAGAAAAGTGAGAAGAGGTTAAATGGAGGTGGTTGCTTACTTTAGCAGGACGAAGGGCAGCAGGTGCGAGGCTCCTCCAATTAGCGGCATGCCGAAAAGGACGGGCTCTCAGACGGGCAGCGTAACGTGATACTCGGTGACAGACTGATTCTCTGATCGTTATGATCCCGCTGTATAAATACAAGCGGGATGATTACGAACGTGGTGTCGTACCTGTCCGAGAGTCGTGTCGTCCTTCGGTTTAAGGTCGCCGCGGTGCTGAATAAGCTTAGACGGCGACCTATTTTCGCTAATTGGGGCCGCATCGCGACAATATTTTTAAATTTTTGCCAGAAATTTACCCTTTTTACCTTTATACCATAAAAAGACGTACGTCGGACGTTTTTAAGACATAGATTGCACCTCTTAAAGGTGTAAACTAGAGTTCTTAAAGACGTATTAGAGACGTCTTAAAGACGTATTAGAGACGTCTT
Organism: Cryptocephalus moraei; assembly: GCA_946251905.1. Lineage (NCBI taxonomy): Eukaryota > Metazoa > Arthropoda > Insecta > Coleoptera > Chrysomelidae > Cryptocephalus > Cryptocephalus moraei. The sequence continues at coordinate 12,668,586 of OX276465.1, read as the reverse complement.
AAAGGCGTAGTTTTGTATAAAAAAAGTCTTAAAACAGACGTCTTTTGGACGTTATTACGGATTTGCGGACATCTTTTTAATGCCTTGAAGGCATCTTTGGGACGTACCGTTTTGTGACAAATAACGTGAAACGAACATAAAATGAACATTTTAAAGACGTCACTAAGAAATTAGGGGAGATCTTTATGACGTCTTACAGACTTGAGGAAAGCGTCCCTATGGCGTCTTGAAGACGAAAAATGGACATCGTAAAGTTGTCTTTTTAATGCCTTGAAGGCACCTTTGAAACGTACCGTTTTGTAACAAATAACATGAAATGGACATAAAATGGACTTTTTCATGACGTTCTTCAGACGTCACAGGACATCTTCGAGATGTCGCACATGCCTAATGGTGATGTCTATCAAACGTCTTAAAGACGTCTTTGTGCTGTCTGGGGTATGATAAATGACTTAGACAACTAGACAGTAGGATTCAATCTTCACTGAATTCATAATTCAAATTCGTAAATAGTACATCTTAAGACTGAAAAACAGACTCTGGGAATGAATTAAAAGTAGTGTCTTCAATAATTTGTAATGTTCTGCATGAAATAAGGCTGAATCAAACCATGTGTCATAACACTTATAACTGTTACAAGTTCTGGTGGTAATTAGAAGGTTTTAATGTAACAATGACAACACAGTAACAATGACATAGAAGAAATGAACAAAAATATAGTAAATGCTATAAAAGAGGCGGAAAAAAAGTGCTGTACCGTAGTTAAAAACAGAAATAACAAATTATGTCAAAATACCAGGAACCTTTTAGACGAAAGAAGATAGTTAAAGCAAAAATACGATAAAAAGTTTGAGCGATTGAAACATCTAAATAAGGAAATACAAAAGGAAATTCGAAAAGACATTAGACAACACAACACTAGAGAGATAGCAAGGACAATTGAAGAAAACAAAAGCCTAAAAGTTCTTAGACAAAATATCTCCACTGGAAGAAAAACCATTCATAGATTAAAAAAAACAGTCAAGGGAAAATTACTTGCGACCGGGAAGGCATTCTGAACATTACAGAAGATTTTTACCGTCAGCTGTATGAAGAACAGGGACAGCGTGCTGAAAATCACACACTGCCCCAAGTGATGAACCAAGGCTCAGAAGAAATTCCAGACATAACATCGAATGACGTAAGGAAAGCACTCCATGAAATGAATAACAATAAATATCCTGGTGAAGATGGAGTAGTAGTTGAGGCTATGAAATTGGCTGGGACAAAACTCCTACAGGCTCTAGTAAGACTCTTTAATAAATGTCTAATAGAAGCAATAACTCCAACTCAGTGGCATAACGCAGTAATTATTCTATTGCATAAGAAAGGGGACATCACAGACCTTAAAAACTACCGACCGATCAGCCTGCTTTCAAACATATACAAATTATTCACCAAAGTTCTGACAAAAAGGCTAGAAAATAAGTTAGAATTCTATCAGTCACGAGAACAGGCCGGATTTAGATCTGGATATGGAACAAGTGATCATCTACTAGCAATATAGAATATGATAGAAAAGTGTATCGTATACAACAAGCCTCTAGTACTGATATTTGTGGACTACGAAAAGACTTTCGATACAATCAGTCACGGAAAAATGCTGGAAGCTTTAACAGAATGTCGTATAGACCACCGATATACAAACATCATTAAACCTATATATCGGAACGCCACAGCAAGTATTAGACAGGACGATAGGCAAACTGAAAAATTTCCCATACAACGCGGAGTTCGACAAGGAGACACCATTTCACCAAGACTGTTCACAACAGTGTTGGAGTATGCATGCAAGAGGTCAAATCTGAGTGAAAAAGGTATCAATATAAGTGGAGAAACTCTAAACCATCTTCGATTTGCGGATGATATTGTGCTAATAACGGACAGTATAGACGAAGCTAAAGACTTACTGAACAGACTCCACCGCTCCTCCCTAGAAGTAGGACTGAAAATAAATATGTCTAAAACACAAATTATGACAAATCTAGTACTCAGCGAAAGCATAAGCATTGCTGGAGCAGCCATCGATCAGACTACTTCTTACAAATACCTAGGACACGAGATTTGCCTTGGAAGAGATAACAAAATCATCGAACTAAACCGCCGCATTAGACTGGCCTGGGTAGCTTTCGTCAAACTTAACTATGTTTTCAAATCAGATATCCCAGTAAGCCTTAAAAGGAAAGCATTCAATCAGTGCGTGCTGCCAGTTCTTACCTATGGAGCAAAGACCTTGACACTTACGAACAAAACAGTGTACAAAATTCGCGTAGCACAAAAGGCCATGGAACGCGTCATGTTGGGTATCTCTCTCAGACAACGAATTCCAAACCAAGAAATTCGACGCCGAACAGGAGTCCTGGACGCGATAGAGAAGATAACAACCCTCAAGTGGAATTGGGCAGGACATGTCGCCAGAATGACGGACAACAGATGGACAAAACGTATATTAGAGTGGAGGCCGAGACAAGAAACCTACCGAAACCGAGGCCGCCCACCAACAAGATGGACCTGAACCGTGGTCACAGCAAATGGAGATGCATGGAGAAGAATGAGGGAGACCTACGTCCAGCAGTGGACACGAGATGGTTGACTGATGATGAATGTAACAGTAAATTTTTAACGAGTTGGAGAAAATCAGTATGTTGATTTAATTGCCTAGAATTCTGAAGCAAAACTGCAAAAATACAGTTTTTATGACTTGTTTATTGAAACAATTTCTGGTAAAACAACTCAGTCTATCTTTTACAAATCTGAATTGATTTGTAATTTATTTATTTGTATGTATTTATCAATGTATTTGATTTACACCATCACCGTTGTATTTTGTGAATCGTCATTTCTCTGCATCATCCAAAATTGAAATGTCCTGCCTTCACTATAGATCCATTTTTGGGGTTTATTGAAATTGATACATATTTTTAAATATTTTATCTCGAAATACCTTTCTTAAATAATGGGAGAATGTTCTCGAGGAGCTGAGATGAAAGTGAGGAACGTTCTTGATAATCCCCAAAAATAAAATAACTCTTGATATTCAAACTGCCGACGTTTCGTTCATTATTGTGAACATAATCATGGCCCTAAAACTATAAATATGTTAAGTATCTCTTATATAACTAAAAAAGTATCACTTATCATCTTTTCATTTTTTGACATTTTTTGACACTAGTTTAGCACTGACAATTTTGGGGCGCGTGCGAGTTCGGACCAGCTACCTTTTCACACAGCGGGGTTTCAATACGAGTTCGGACCCAGCCTACCTGCTCGCGGCAAGTCCAAAAGGCGGACTACTATATGGAGTGTGGTATCAAATTGAAGAGCTCATAAAGACGATTTCGAAGGGTTACTAATTTACTATAATAATACTAATAATACTAACTTAATTATTAATATAGTACATTTTAAATGCGATTTACAGTAAATATTAAACCTGTTTTATTTAGTATAAAAATAACTCTGAACTCCATCGAATGAGGCATCGTTTTAAAGCGCTCAAAAAGCCCATTTTTCTGAACTTATTTTTTTTATTAAAATGTTTGTTTGCTCTAGGTGTTACTACATTTATATATGGTTTTAATATACATTTATCCGACCGGATTCCTTTGCTACCTGTTTATGGTACACGAGCATGACACCTGTGCGGGTCCGAATCCGCACCTATACCGGGTCCGAATTCTTGACTACCTGAGCTCGGTGGGTCCGAACTTGCATTCTCCGCAATTTTGAAGGTTTCTATTATTTATAATGGCCTTCTAATACATTTTTTTAACAATTGATTTACAGTTATCAAATATCAAACATGTCATTTTTTTTTATCTTGATGACATGTAAGTGATACTTTTTTAGTTATATAAGAGATACTTAACATATTTATAGGTTTAGAGCCATGATTATGTTCACAATAATGAACGAAACGTCGGCAGATTGAATATCAAGAATTATTTTATATTTGGGGATTATCAAGAACGTTCCTACCTTTCTTAAATCCTTGTATTGCATAAATTTTTATTAAGACTTAATTGGTAGCAATTTTGCAAATACGGATTTTATTGAATTGTGCTCCACAATTAATCAAGCTTCTGTTTTGGAATTGTCTCAGTGTATTTCACATTTCTAAGCGACGGTTAATCAACACATTAAAAACGCATGTGTTCTGTGTGTTGATGTCCTGAATATATTTGCATAAATTACATAATTGGACAAAGGCGCAATACGTAATTCCCGTAATAACTGCATAAAGCCACAAACTGCATTTTAACGCGTTTTTCCCGACTTGTTTAGCTTCTAACTTTTTGAATATTGAATTTAGAAGAAAGATGAAGGGAGAAGAAAGTTGCAGAATCGCTTTTTACATAATATGGCATAGGTTAGAAATTCAAAACTTTATTAGCGGTTTTGCAAAATAGCAATAAACAAAAAATAAACGGCCCAAAAATGTGGTTTTTTAATTTAATATTTTAAGCACTTTTAAATGAAGTTACGACTTTTGTATCACAGGTAGAAAATCTTGAAGGTATAATAAAAGCTTTCTGCAAATTTCGTTTCGATCGGTTTATTAGATTTTGCACAATAATTTTGCAATCCAGAAAAATCGATAAATATTGAAAATTTTCAAAACTTTTTTTTTCACTATTCGATTTTAGCAAAACTGGCTGAGCATATATAAGAGGAAACAAGCTTCCATGTGCTTTTTTCAGAATTAAATAATATTAATTAGAACGGTCACAGTCAATGTTCAAAGTTCGTGTTGTTATTTTTGCATATAAACAAATAGATTATCTTCGACGAATTTTTTGTGAAATGAAATTCTGAGAGCATTGCCAAGAAGTACTCGGAAAGACGCTTCTTTTGATATATAATAAGTTGCTATTTTGTTCAATAGTTTCTGAGATATAACTCCTCAAAGTTGATTAGTGTTTAATAAAATGGTTAATAATTTTACTATTTTTTCTCACATCTTAAGAAATAGTTGTTTCTCACAGTAACGAATATAATATTTTTGTTGAAGTTTACATTAAAAAGATTGAAATTTACATTAAAAAAATTTCTCGCTTTGAATTTTGACTAATTTATAAATTTGACACCAACTTTAAACAATGACTGTAACCGTTCTAATAAATATTTTTTTAATTCTGAAAAAAGCACATGATAGCTTGTTCCCTCTTATATATGCTCAGCCAGTTTTGTTAAAATACAGTGGCTGAAAAACATTTTAAACAATTTTGAAAATTTTCATTATTTTTCGATTTGTCTGGATTGCAAAATTATTGTGCAAAATCTAATAAACCGATCGAAACGAAATTTACAGGATGCTGTTATTATAACTTCATGATTTTCTACCTGTGATATGGAAGTCCTAACTTCATTTTAAAGTGCTTAAAATAATAAATTCAAAAACCACTTTTTTGGGCCAACTATTTTTTGTTTATTGGTATTTTTGCAGAAGCGCTAATAATTTTTTAAATTTCTAACCTATGTCATGTTATGTAAAAAGCAATTCTGCAACTTGTTTCTCTCTTCAACTTTCTTCCAAATTCAATACTTAAAAAGTTAGAGACAGATGGGTCCTGAACTATGGTGCGCATCCCCAAATATTTGCATCAACAACAAAAATTAATCGGGAACCGAAAGTGACGGTCACAAAATTATGGGATTGAAAACAAAGTTAAGGGAAACTTTCTTCTCGGGCGGTCTCCTCTAATTAAAACACCGAAAATGGGACGCCTTTTATGCGGAATAAATTAGAAAAGTGAGTCCGGGGCGCCACCAAAAATGGCCCATAATCTGATTATTTTAAATTGGATTTCCTTGATGAGAAAAAGCGATGAGTCACCTGTATACTTTACCGAACGAGGAGGCGCACTTTAAATGATACTGCTTAATCATAATCGCCTCAGTGAAATATTGGATAGTGAGGGTAATTAACTTTGGGTCGCGTTAATTTCGAGATAATTTTCTATGAGGGGGTAAACATTTAAAATCTGTGCTCGGCGCGAAAGTGATAAAAGGAGGAGAACCTGGCGACGCTCTACTTTTCCCTACTTATATACATCTAATGTCATCGTGACGAAATCTCTTTTCGCACTTCCAGCCATTCGTGTAGTCGAATTAGAATTATGTATCAACCACGTATTTTCTCTAATTTATTACATTGTAACTATTTACTCATTTACGAAAAATTACAACGAAATCAGAGATAACATTCAGTCGTTGAATTTTGGTAAAAATCGTGATGTGTTCATCAGAGTACTTTCTGAATTCCGAGAATAATACAAAAAAAAAACAAAAATCGACAAGTATAAAGTATCATTCACAGAAGATTTAGCTAAAAACGTTAGAAAACTTTTTTATACATATTCAATAATAGAATATATATTCAAAGTTTAAAAAATAATCGTAAAGTGGATTTCGAAAAAAATTGAAAAAACCGAAAATTGACAAGTATAAAGTGCCCTTTATAGGACATTTAGCCAAAAACGCTAGAAAACTTTTTTATAGCTATTTAATCCTACAATAAACGTTCAAAGTTTCAAAAAAATTCTCGAAGCGAATTTCGAGAACAATTCAAAAAACCGAAAAATGACAAGAGTGAACTACCCTTTTATCCCGGCCGATTTTAACGAAAAGCTTATTTTCACGTCCTGGTATGGTACAAAGTCTAAATACAAAGTTATGACCGTTTGTGGTTTTTTGTTTTTGAGAAAAACCTACCACAGACATACATACATACACACATACATACATACATACACACATACATACAGACGGTTTTGTCATCGTTTATGAAACAACTAATTTATTTTAGTATCCTGATGATGCCTCATAAAGGGAACGAAACTTCGGTTCAATTAAACTCAATTCTCTGAAGCACCTTTTCTATATTTGTGGGAACCTTTGAGAACGTTGAAACCACAGATATTAAACATTCTCTCGGTATATCTTGTATACAACAAAGTACTTTCTTTATTTTCACAATGTTATCATTAGCTAACGAACAATTATGGTGTGTTATGAAGCGAGTAATATGTAATTATGGCAGTATAATTACTTTTTAATGACAGTGGTTACCCGTTACCTTCTACTGTTACTGTTGTATAATGTTATTATCCTAGTTTTAAGGGCGACATTAATTGGCAATCTTTTTAAATTAAAATTTTATAAGCCCTCTATTGAGTTCTAATGAAAAACTTTTGCGCAAACTGCATATTTTGTGAATATCTAAAATCATCTGCATATTTTTTTCCAAAAACTATGAAATACAGAAAAATGTACTACACCAATAACTTCGCTTTATTAGTTGCATGTTTTGTATGATCACGGGCTACTGAGTACCTAAATAACCTGAAAACCCACGATTGATTTTGGCAGATGAACGTTTAGCAAGGTATTGTCAGTAGGCCTTCACGATATCGAGATAAACTCTCGGTCTCGGTATCGGTATCGCACGATACCGAGATCGATACCGAGACGAGGGTGGCAAAAATTTCCGAGACCGATATCGAGACACTATTGTTCGAGAGTCTCGCCGAGACGATACTAAATTTTGAAAACTATCGGTGTCGTTATAATTTATTATTTTTCCATATAGTTTTATCCAAATTTATACATATTATTATATGCGGGTGGTATACGTTTCATGCATAATGCCTCAGGTAGGCAGGTCAAAACTACCTGCTTTAACTCCTTAGTTAGATCAAGATAACGATGAATACGCTTTGAGCTGTGTATAACAACCGCCATGGTGGTGCTAAATGGGTTATCAGGTTATAATTAAAAATTGTTTCGGGAAGACCGAATTGTATACGTAATTGTAAGTGTGTGTAGTGTGTATATGTATCATCTATATACGTCTATTTATTTCGAGACGAGACGAGACGAGACCTGTACCAGATCGAGACGAGACGAGACGAGACATAATTTTTGGGAATTTTTCGAGACGAGACGAGACCATGTCGTTTCTCGTCTCGTCTCGTCTCGTGTCCACCATTAGGCCTAATTGCCAGCGTAACGAGAAAGCTTTGCATGGTATTGAAGCGTAATTTTGGTTGTTTGTTTAAGCTAAACTTTTATTGTCCGTTAAATAATTAACAAACTTTACGAACATGATGGATAGGATGTGCTATTACTTTTGGGACTTGAGAAAATATTTCGCTCAAAAAACGTATACCACTTTAATTTAAAATTCACTTGGAACTCTCCCAAATTAAAATCTGGAAGTTTATTTGGTGGAAGTGACACCGCTTCCATCATTTTATAAAATAATTAACGAGAAAATGTCTTAGTTTACTTAGATTTATGAGTAGGAAATAGAGTATGAGTAGGAAATAAAATATAACAGACACGTGTGTCAAAAAAAATGTATACGAGGTGTTAAAAAAATACAAACCTCACAATTTCTAACTTTTTGAATATAACTTTTTTTATGTACATTTCTCAAAGATATGTTTTATGCAAAAGTTGTTCGCCTCTATAAGTGCAACAACAAACCTAAGTAACATTTTTCTCTCAGACGCGAAATAAAAATTTTTGTATTTTTTTTGAAAAAAATTACTTTTTTTCTGTACATTTCTCGAAAAAATATTTTATATAAAAGTCGTTCGCCTCTATAAGATCAACAAAAACCCTAAGTAACATTTTTCTCTCAGACGCGAAATTAAAGTTTTTTGATTTTTTTTTTTAAATAACAAGCCGCCATTTTGAAACCGCTGGAGCAATTTGGCCCATTAACGAACTCGACCGAAATTTCCGGCCATCTGATTTTTGTACCAAATTTAGTTGTGATTCTTTAAAAAATGCGACCTGTAGCTTGCCGACAAATTTCGTTATTTAAACTTTTGAGAAATAATTAAGTATGATATCTAGATACCAAAAAACTGAAAACCGCATTCAAATTCCTCTTTTTCCGACTTCGTTAACGAATGCAATATTAGATAAATCAACCAACAAAATAGAAATCTGAATTTAGACCTGGTGGTTTTGCAATCTCATTTGTTCCCTAATCGAAAAATCTAAATAAATATTTCATTACCTGGGAACAAATTATCCCATTAACATAAAATAAATTAAACATGCTTCTGGCTTGCCTACATATAATTTTTTTGTTTATTACAAACTCCCTAATGCTGTGTTTGCGTGTAGGCCCTTCACAGATTTTCATAACTGTAGCAAATTTATTCATTAGTTCATATATTCATTCAAATCACTCATACGATAACCCCCGCCCCCCTCAAATGTCTAATTAAAGATTTTACTCGTCATCAAAAGAAATGCAATCTATTAATCATTTCGTTCGTTGTCGTCGAAACACCAACAAACAACGCCTTCAATGAAGTAAGCGCAAGGAATATTAATCAAACCTTCAGACTTCTCGCTACACTGAAATAAGGTTTAGTAATCATCGTCCAATAATAGCCGTTTAAAAGGTAATTCGTTGTAGCAGCAATAGGAATTGTAACGTTATTAATATTTTAATTATATTAGGATAAATCAAATAAAAATTATAAGTTCAGTTTGTTATATTTCCCAACTCAGTTTACAAGCTTAGTGGTGGACACGAGACGAGACCAGTACTGGTTCGAGACGAGACGAGACGAGACATAATTTCGTCTCGTCTCGAAAAGTCTCGAAGTCTCGATTTTTTTTTAAGAAATTGCAATTTAAGAATTTTCTTTCGCTTGTAAAATGAAAGGCCACCAAACTCCATAGCAATGAGGACGAAAGCGCAGGTAAAAGGATACCTAATAAATGGTAATAAAATGTACCATCTATATAAGACAATTTATTTCGAGACTTTGTCCATGTCGTTTCTCGTCTCGTCACGTCTCATGTCCACCTCCATACAAGCTACAATAACTTCGCTTCAACCGTGCAGTATCTGTTTTTGTAATTTTTGACCAACTAATTTAACGATATTTCTCAATTGTAAATCTTATGGACCCATTCAAGTATGTTTCCAATTTTAGTTTGCAATTATCACCAACTCGGTTAATGACTAACCTATCTGTCACTATAATAAAAGACATAACAACACTCTTTTCAAAACAAATCCCGATGCACGTCATTTTGATGACGTCAGAATACTTCCAATACTACCAACTTATATAGTCACAGAACATCGCAATTTATTTGTTCCGTGTATTCTCAACCTAAAATATACACGGAACACTTAAATAGCGATGTCCTGGGACTAATTAAGTTGGTGGTATTGGATGTTTGGTGAGGTCATCAAAATGACGTGCATCGGGATTTGTTTTGAATATAGTATATGTACGATTCATTAGGGAACCTTACCAAAAAAAATTATTGGTACTAGTAACTAGTATTTAGTTGGTAATAATGTACAACGTATATTGCAAACGGATAGTTACTTATATCTTGTTACCAACTTTACAAACTAATTTATCGTCTTGGGCACACCCGAAACTCCAGTACATTTACACACTTATTATTTTTTCATCAATGTACGGTCTAAATAAAATTAGTGCCATAACCTATGGCTACCAAAGTTAATTAAAAATAATACGACCGCAGATAAAAAAATGATTAATGCTCACACCCTGGGAAGATATGTTATTAATTAAGCTCCTGGAATTTTCATCTAATCTACGAATCGGAACTTTCCACTCACGCAATCATCAATCGCGAAACATTTGCACCATTTGTCTTACACCCCCGAGATTTGCACTCACTTAATTTAATTAATTTGTCTTCCTCCAATGAATATTCAGTGGTAATCCTAATTGCCTGAGTTGAATTAACGGAATTGAAGAGAAACACCAGGTGGGTAATGAGGCACGAAGTCTACAAATGCAATATGGTGTCGTTTAAAAATTTTCCCTTTATTAATATTCATTATTTATCTAGTACGCAAAATCTTTTATTCAGTTAGACACCCTGTACATGAGATAAGTGACAAAATCCTGTATTTTCGTGTATTTCTACCTAGTTCCTGGGCTAAGTATCTTATTTACCATTTGAACTATTAAAAACGTATTAATTACCAAATTCGAAAAAATGTAAAGTCATTATTATCTTCACTTAACAATTATGTGATTAAAGCATTGACCTCCTCGTAATGATACACCCTGTATACACTTTCACCGGTTATTGAAGATATAAACCGCCTTTAATGGATTCGTCTAACTAAGGGTGCGTTCATACGCTGCGGACCCGATTTACGCTTTGATAAGCATCAGTCAATTAATTCGATTAAATTCGAGCGTTCCAACTGGAAATTTAATTGTTGCCGAAATTGCGCTGGGGGCTCTCAGATTACATTTTTAACTTTGTTATGTCGGCCGTCGCCCAACCACCAGGGATCGCGGTTAAAATTAACGAGAAACAATTTTTGTGTTTTTGTCCTGTGTAAAATAAAGGAACGATGCGATATCGTAAATACGCTAAGGGAGTAATTGAATAATCTTCTCTCTCCTTTATGTTTTAGGTGTCTGTTAATAGTTCCACATAGTCTGCTGAGTTTGTTTAATGTTTGTTCTAAGTATGTCTATATGCTGTAGTCATACGTTAGATCACATCCTACATATTTGAATTGCCTTGTCATAAATAACTATTTTCGATCTTACTGTATCTGTCCCTACGACGGCCATTGTTTGTGTTTTCTCTGTAGATATTTTCATGTCATATTCACTACAAATGTTTTGTAGCTGGTATGTGCCTCTCTGTAGTTCATCTTCTGTTTCTGCGATTTGTACCAAATCGTCAGCGTACAAAAGGGAGTCAAAGATTGTGTATTTATACAGGTATATTCCTTCGTCGTATCTATTTCTCCATTTGCGCAATGTATCGTCTATATACAGGGTATTAGGGGTTTGACTGCCTTTATTTTAACAGGCGATAGTATTCACCAAAATAAACAAAAAACCTTATATAACAGTGGTCCTAAAACCAACCGTTTTCGAGAACAAAATTAGCAAACTTCTAATTTTAAGGTGCAAAAGTTCAGTTTTATTAAAGAATCTAAAAAAAATTTGTACATGAAATTACCAAAAGATGTAATGTTTTAATGTATTTACGTTTAATTTTTAACAAAACAATTTTTTCTTTAAAGAATAAAAAAATATTTCCAATCAATACAACTCGATAAAGTGGCTATGATGTGGTGTGGCAACACCGCGAATTTATCGCACGCGTCGCGAAACATTGACCCCGCACAGCTATTTACATGTATCTTTTCTTGTCGATGTTGCCAAGTTGTGGTGAAATGCCTCGATAAAATAACTCGTCCTTTCTCGAAAACGGTTGGTTTTAGGATCCCCGTTATATAAGGTTTTTTGTTTGTTTTGATGAATACTATCACCTGTTAACATAAAGGCAGTCAAACCCCTAACATCCTGTATATGTATACATCAAAAAAAGTTGAAGTTAAAAAATACAAAAATAATAATAAAAATGTATCAATTACTTAAAAAGTTATTGAGAACTGGCATCACTGTACTACAAACAGGTAGTCCCAACAGTTGTAAATACAGTTACTTTAGATTTTAGGAATATTTATCATTTTAACCGAGCTGACTTTACGCAAGAAGTTATTTAATGCGCTAGAATAACCGCATCTTCTCTTGGAGCGCCATATCTACATGAAATACCCTTACATACATTATTTCCTTCGACGCACCGCAACATTGGCATGCGCTCGCGTTTTTTACACCGTAATTGTAAACTTAACATGTTTAAAATCAACCAATAAAATTTTTATCTATTTTATAATTTATCTCTTTTTATCTCTCTCTTTAACAAATTTGATATATATTTATATACCACGTTGCTTCTCTGTTTCTTGTTTTAAATGCGTAATTAGATAATTTGAATAAAATTTGTTCCTATCGTACGTCATCAGATTAGAGGTAGAGCTCGTGTAATTCCGTGGTTATTCGTAAATAATCCGGAAACCTAATGTGACGCTTCGGTTTCATTGCCTAATCCCCTAAATGGATTACGTGTTGCATGTCCGACCCGAGAGCCCCCCTCACGACATTAAAGCTAATAAAATTAATTTGTTTATTTCGAAATTTAATTGCCGCATGTACGCACTCGTGTCCCATGTAATTAATTTGACTCGATACGTTTCGTTGTAGGTGTCGTTTTTCTCGACGAGCCCGGAACTGAGTAATAAGCAACGTTTCGAGTATTTCACCCGCACCATTCCGTCTGACCATTACCAGGTCCAGGCGATGGTGGACATCGTCTTGAAAATGAACTGGAGCTACATCTCGATCATCTACGAGGAATCCAACTACGGAATCAAGGTAAATGTTTGTTACGTGCTACCTAGGTGAATTTTTAAAGAAATTGCTGATAACTGGTTGCCAGTGCGATTATCTTTATAAGTTTATCCAATACACGACAGTTATGACTGACATTATTAATGTCATTTTAGACCAGTAAACTATCAAATAACTCACGTTCATATGTAAAGCAGTATTGCCCGTGGCAACCAAACAAACAACCTACTTTAACCAAACGGTCACATGACAGTCAAGTGACTTTTTTAAGTCACTGTCAAATCATTCTAACGTTTATAGCGTACTGAGACGCAAGTAGCTTCGATTTAATCACAAAGCTTATTAATATTATCTCATAAACAACGTTTTCTTCCGCTTGTTGGATAAAACATTGTATGCCACTCACGTGTTATGTTTCCTAAGTCTCTTGAGAATTTATACCACTCGGCCTGACGGCCTCGTGGTATAAATCTTCTCGAGTGGTTTATTTTCTACAGAAGACACTAGTACCATAAATAACTATTAACATAGTTTAGATAATTATTAATGCCGCGTATTATGTGGCGATAAAACGCCAATGTATTTAGATATGGCGTGTCAAGCACATTCACTCTACCAAACTATATATTGTTTAAAATTCAGATTATCAGCAGACGCTCTATTTAATTTATTTCGTATACAATAGGGTTGTAGTTGTTTATTTAAACATGTGCTCTAATGAATTTTGGATCCATTTGGGATATTTTAACGAGTCGAATTAATTGATTGATATTCACAATATAAATCAACGTCGAATATGGCTGTTTACTCGATTTTATAAACAAGTGTGCTATTCATTTAGAATATTTGGGATGGGAATTACCTTTTATCTCCAATCGTAAAGGAATATAATTATTTCCATTTGTTGTATATCTTGTGTGATCGTTTCACTAGTAACAATAACAATTGTTGCAAATACTACAACTGTAATAATAATAGTCTATTCAGACTATTAAGAATAGTTCGATCTAATCTTGCTATTATTCACTCCAACTCAAAGAAAGTAAACCTTAAGATTTTTGTGTTCTTGTAAATCATCTGGGGGCTCAATTTATAACTATCGTAGGTTTCCATTGTCTCGCTACTTGTTCTTGGTAGTCACCTGACTTCAGATCCACAACAAAACCTAGTTTTGCCACGTCACCACGAACGACATAATCTGGCTTTGTCACTTAGATAGTAATTACTATTGTAACTGTTAGAATTAATATTTCAATCGAATTAGAATGACATCTTCTATTTTTAATATCGAATAAGCTGAACTTCGCGCTATAGGACTGCGATTTTGGTTATTCGTTTAATTCTACTGGGATGTACTTGGAAATAAACAAATATAATTTTTGGAAAATGTGGCCTTTTGAAAATGCGAATTTATATAATTATAACACAATAATTTTTTTTCTGCAATACCTCTTGATGTTTCTTGTATACGCTTTGAATTACATTTTACATGAGATTTTACGATAACTTATTTAAAATATAATACTTTTCTTACTATCGTACATGACGAGCCCATCACTGCGACATTTTACATGGAACGTAAGGAAGTAGGTGACTGCACGTCAATTTAACCACAGGACAGTGAAAATTCTTCCGTGGTTAATCTGACGTTACATCTGCGGTTCTATGCTATTCCAGTCGTCCGCCATTTTGGTTCCGTTTATTGCGAAGACATTACAAGTATACAAACTTCTGTAACAATTGAATATAGGACTACGAATTTTGTTATTCTTTTAATTCTACTGGGATGTACTTGGAAATAAACAAATATAATTTTTGGAAAATGTGGCCTTTTGAAAATGCGAATTTATATAATTATAACACAATAATTTTTTTTCTGCAATACCTCTTGATGTTTCTTGTATACGCTTTGAATTACATTTTACATGAGATTTTACGATAACTTATTTAAAATATAATACTTTTCTTACTATCGTACATGACGAGCCCATCACTGCGACATTTTACATGGAACGTAAGGAAGTAGGTGACTGCACGTCAATTTAACCACAGGACAGTGAAAATTCTTCCGTGGTTAATCTGACGTTACATCTGCGGTTCTATGCTATTCCAGTCGTCCGCCATTTTGGTTCCGTTTATTGCGAAGACATTACAAGTATACAAACTTCTGTAACAATTGAATATAGGACTACGAATTTTGTTATTCTTTTAATTCTACTGGGATGTACTTGAAAATACCAAATATAATTTTTGGAAAATGTGTCCTTTTGAAAATGCAAATTTATATAATTATAACACAATCATTTTTGTTCTGCAATTCCTCTTGAGGTGTCTTGTATACGCTTTTAGTTACATTTTACACGACATTTTGCGATAACTTATTTAAAATAGAATACTTTTCTTACTATCGTACATGACGAGCCCATCACTGCGACATTTTACATGGAACGTAAGGAAGTAGGTGACTGCACGTCAATTTAACCACAGGACAGTGAAAATTCTTCCGTGGTTAATCTGACGTTACATCTGCGGTTCTATGCTATTCCAGTCGTCCGCCATTTTGGTTCCGTTTATTGCGAAGACATTACAAGTATACAAACTTCTGTAACAATTGAATATAGGACTACGAATTTTGTTATTCTTTTAATTCTACTGGGATGTACTTGAAAATACCAAATATAATTTTTGGAAAATTTGTCCTTTTGAAAATGCGAATTTATATAATTATAACACAATCATTTTTGTTCTGCAATTCCTCTTGAGGTGTCTTGTATACGCTTTTAGTTACATTTTACACGACATTTTACGATAACTTATTTAAAATATAATACTTTTCTTACTATCGTATATGACGAGCCATCACTGCGACATTTTACATGGAACATAAGGAAGTAGGTGACGGCACGTCAATTTAACCACAGGACAGCGAAAATTCTGCAGTGGTTAATCTGACGTTACATTTGCGGTTCTATGCTACTCCAATCGTCCGACATTTTGGTTCCGTTTATTGCGAGGAAATTACAAGTATACAAACTTCTGTAACAATTGAATATAGGACTACGAATTTTGTTATTCTTGAAAATGCGAATTTATATAATTATAACACAATCATTTTTGTTCTGCAATACCTCTTGAAGTGTCTTGTATACGCTTTTAATTACATTTTACACGACATTTTACGATAACTTATTTAAGATATAATACTTTTCTTACTGTCGTACATGACGAGCCCATCACTGCGACATTTTACATGGAACATAAGGAAGTAGGTGACGGCACGTCAATTTAACCACAGGACAGCAAAAATTCTTCCGTGGTTAATCTGACGTTACATCTGCGGTTCTATGCTACTCCAGTCGTCCGCCATTTTGGTTCCGTTTATTGCGAGGAAATTACAAGTATACAAACTTCTGTAACAATTGAATATAGGACTACGAATTTTGTTATTCTTGAAAATGCGAATTTATATAATTATAACACAATCATTTTTGTTCTGCAATACTTCTTGAAGTGTCTTGTATACGCTTTTAATTACATTTTACATGACATTTTACGATAACTTATTTAAAATATAATACTTTTCTTACTATCGTGTATGACGAGCCATCACTGCGACATTTTACATGGAACATAAGGAAGTAGGTGCCTGCACGTCAATTTTACCACAGGACAGTGAAAATTCTGCAGTGGTTAATCTGACGTTACATCTGCGGTTCTATGCTACTCCAGTCATCCGCCATTTTGGTTCCGTTTATCGCGAAGAAATTACAAGTATACAAACTTCTGTAACAATTGAATATAGGACTACGAATTTTGTTACTCTTTTAATTCTACTGGGATGTACTTGAAAATACCAAATACAATTTTTGGAAAATGTGTCCTTCTGAAAATGCGAATTTATATAATTATAACACAATCATTTTTGTTCTGCAATACCTCTTGAAGTGTCTTGTGTACTATTTTAATTACATTTTACACGACATTTTACTATAATTTATTTAAAATATAGTACTTTTCTTACTATCACACATGACGAGCCCATCACGGCGGCATTTTGCATGGAACCTAAGAAAGTTGGTGACGGCACGTCAATTTAACCACAGGACAGTGAAAATTCTGCAGTGGTTAATCTGACGTTACATCTGCGGTTCTATGCTACTCCAATCGTCCGCCATTTTGGTTCCGTTCATTGCGAGGAAATTACAAGTATACAAACATCTGTAATAATTGCATGTGCGAGTGTTACATAGCTTCGCAGCTTTGTTAACGATAACTTATTCAAAATATAATACTTTTCTTACTATCGTACATGATGAGCCCATCACGGCGAAATTTTACATGGAACATAAGAAAGTAGGTGACGGCACGTCAATTTAACCACAGGACAGTGAAAATTCTGCAGTGGTTAATCTGACGTTACATCTGCGGTTCTATGCTACTCCAGTCGTCTGCCATTTTGGTTCCGTTTATTGCGAGGAAATTACAAGTATACAAACTTCTGTAACAATTGAATGTGCGAGTGTTACATAGCTTCACATCTTTGTTAACGATAACTTATTCAAAATATAATACTTTTCTTTCTATCGTACATGACGAACCCATCACGGCGGCATTTTACATGGAACCTAAGAAAGTTGGTGACGGCACGTCAATTTAACCACAGGACAGTAAAAGATCTGCAGTGGTTAATCTGACGTTACATCTGCGGTTCTATGCTACTCCAGTCGTCCGCCATTTTGGTTCCGTTTATTGCCAGGAAATTACAAGTATACAATCTTCTGTAATAATAAAATATGCGAGTGTTACATAGCTTCACAGCTTTGTTACAAATAATGTGGCAGCTTGAAACATGTTTGGGAAGTAGAAATCGTTGATGTAATGTATGTAAAGCGTAAATTTTACAATTGCGGAAAGATATATCTATTTGGTGATAGATATAATTTTACACAGTCGGTTATCTATTGTACACCTTGCTTTGTATTTGTTATGTGACCGTTCCTAGTAAATTTTCACACCTCTGCGTATTATCGTGCACATTCTATTAGCTACATGAAATTATAATTGCTCAGCCCAATCGTCATTATGTGCAACTACGCACTAATATGTCAAAACTTAACTTTTTAACAGAATGAACCAAACATTTTACGCTCTAATTTCCAGGGAAAAAGTAGACTAGACAATTTTTAATTAAATTCTGCACTAACACCAGACGCGATGAAATATGATCAAAACCTTAATTGAAATCATTCCCGCTGGAAATGTCGGACCTACGGCGGCAAATTATGTTTGTGAATTTGCTCCATGCGGGTCACACCTCGGCACGTCATTTTAATTTTTGATGCTCCAGATTAAAGTCTCTGTTTAGTTTGAGATATCTCAATTTCGGTACGCAATGTATTAAAAAATGTTATAAAAATGTAGGAATAAGTTGTATATGCTAAAGGTTGATCGTCTTAACGCACAACATAATGGAGAACAATTCTGAAGGAGGTCGATGAAGTTTTTCTTTATCTCTGTTTCATTCAAACGGACACAAAAGAGATCTTCCTTTATCTCGCCCGTATAAAAACTTAATTGTATATCCCCCTCGAGAACCGTCCATAATAGTCTAATTTTATACAAAATCTCCTGCCGGTCCTTAAGACGAATAATTGCCCTCGTCTTCGACTAAACACAACTCTTCCAAACAAGGGACAATCACAAAGCCTCCCCCCCATAGGAATGATTTTTACCTATCTCTTTGATTACATCCGAAATCCACTTTCCTTAACGATACACATTAAAAGCTCTCTAATTAAACGAGTTTTCAGATTTTCCGATGCCGTAGCGATAACTCAATTAGCGATGAAACTCGCCAATTTACGCAGAACGCCGTGAAATAACACACAACGAACAATTAAGATCGATGAACCCGTGGAGTTCATGTTTTCCGTTAATCAATCGCATTCCAGTTAATATTCGTCTCGACAACAAAAAAACCATAAATCTTACGCGTCATGCCGAATTAATACGTTACGGATTACAAATAATTCCTCTTTACTTTGAGCGTTTCATTTGTGAATTTGTTTAGCAGATTTCATTAATTAGTTGCGTCCGGGACGATTCATAATTGGCGATACTCCAATACCCATTTCTGGTAGTTGGAATGCTGAGTTTAGTTCACTATAACACTATAATGTTCACTCCATTAAACTTGTTGGCAAGATTGCTGATTTTTCTTGATAAACACTACATCCAACTATTGTCACACGCCTGAGGGCCTAGGGCCCAAAGGGGATTGCTCTGGTTGGGGGTGTAGTCAGGTAGAGATGGCAAAAGACAATGACGACATGGACACATGTTTATTTAGGCACTAGACTAACAGGGAAGAGAACATCAGAAACAAAGTGTTAAGGCGAACGAGCAAATCTCTGAAGTGAGGAAAGGTTAAAGAGAGGTGGTTGCTTACTTGTGGACCCCAACTAACGACATGTACATGTGCTAGCAGACTGATTCCCTGATCGATTTAATTGATCAGTATAAATACTTGTTTGTTGATAAACGTGCCCGTAGCCTGTCCGCGAGTCACGTATCGTCCTTCGGTTTTAGGTCACCACCGTGCTGATTTAGCTTGGGTGGTGACCTAGTTGCGCTAATTGGGGCCGTAACGCGACACTATGAACATTTGGATGACCATTTACTGTCTAAGTGGCGGTTTAAACGTAAAATTGAATCTTAATATCCTAAATTGAGGTATTACAATTTTGCAATAATTACGCTATCAATGCGAAAAACGAATTGCGGTCACTTACAATTTAAATTACAGTACTTAAAATCCTCTTTCTTGTTTGTAACTAAATGGATTTGCCCAGATACGTATGTGGAGACAGAGAGATTAATTATAAATTGTATCAGTATTGGACCAATATCTAATTCCGAAATAATTTCATTTCATATTTACATTCTCTCTCTTAATCGTTATTGAATAGAGGATATAATTAATTGCTAATACGGTCAAAATTATTTTCAGAAAGTTATATTTCAGTGATTTAACCATTAATTGTACCCCCGTTTAATTAAATTTATTACAATACAAACACCAAATGCGTTTTATGAATTCAGTAGGTCGATATCGGTTTTTATATATGTTTTCATCTTAATCGATTCTTATACGGTTTGAAGAAATGGAATATTTATCATCATTATATCAGCCATATATACAGGGTGTTGAAAGACGCGTGTCCCAAACTGTGGTATGACCTAAAATATACAGAGAAATTAAACAGAAGTATCCAAAATTTTTTAGTAATTGATATAGGTACTTAAACTTTTAAAAAAGGTAATCGAATTTTTTTGCTATTTACACAACTAATTTTAACAGGAAAGTAAAATTCAGGGCTAATAATAGTTGATTTCATAATTTTTTTCGTACGGTTTCTGAAATTAAATTTCCAACATTTACTCAAAAATTTATATTTTAATATAAATTTCAAAAACAACTAATTTGTTCCTTTTGTATGAGTTTTCGGTAGGCAACTCTTTTATACGTTGTTTCTGATATGTTTGACTCCACTAATTATTATATTATAATAATTCTCATATATGTATGTCCGATAGAATCATTAAGCCTCTACAGCTCCATACAAACTCTATCATGTAATGAAATCAAATGAGTAACTTCCCCGGATATACAACAAATATTTACCGTTTCAACATCAGAATTATCTCTAATTAATATCTCAGAAACGTAATAATGAGTTGGCGTAATTGCACCCCTGGAGCATTCCTCCTGTTTCCTTTCGAGATTCCTTCTATTTGCTTTAAAAGAAATGAGCACCTGAGGGTACAGATTGCCGCCGTCCTTTGTGTAATCCTGGACAATACTTCGAGTTTGACTTTGTGCGAATCCTTTGCGGAGTTAGTTTTTAATGATCAACAAAAGTCCTCTCCTCTCAAAAGGGACGAAACGGGCAGCTCCAACTTCGATACGGTCGCCCTCTAAGGGCGATGTTGTTTCTGTATGACGAATGGAGACGACAAGAGCTTCATAACTTCGTAATTTTCGAATTCCTCTCTCGGCGATTAAATTCATTGTGGATGTTGTGTTTCGCGCTGTAGTAAATCTCTTCCACTGCGTCCTCCTGAATTTTCGTCATTACACCGAGAGAGATATCTCGTGGATAAGGGCGAGACGGTATCCTTACCGAGGCGATATCGAGAGAACGGAATGGCAGTATTCTCCTTAAGTGTCAAACCGTATCGATAAATATTTGCCCCACATTATCGATACGTTTTTCCAAATATCGTATCGTCTCAGTTTCTTGAGGGCGTAAAGGGCCGTCTTCGGCAGCAAGACAAACACTGAAAATTGATGAAGTCGATTTTTTGGGTTATGGTAATAGATGGTAAAAATTGTAGTGACTTTCTTTTTGAGAATGATGATTTTGCACTGATCTGTTTCAATCTTGGAATTTTGGGTATTATGTCTTATTTTTGGCTGTAAGAGATGTAAACTCCACAGACCCGTTTGATTTGGCAACGCCAGATTTCCCGACGACCTAATGAGAGGTTTCCTTAATTTCATATTCTCTAATTATTGCCAGTAATATTTTTGTATATTCTTGTATGTTTCTCTCGTCCTTCAGCTCATTTGTTTCCATGTTTCAATCATAACTTAGAATTATAGTCATTTATGGTACTAGTGTGTTATGTTAAGTGACTTAGAAAACATAACACGCGAGTGGCATACAATGTTTTATCCAACTAGTGGAAAAAATCGTTTTTATGAGATAATAATTAATATGCTTTGTGATCAAATCAAAGCTACTTGCGTCTCAGTACCCTATAAATGTCAAAATGAGTTGACAGTGACTTTTTACAATTTGGTTAAAGTAAGTTATTTGCCTGGCCTTGTGGTCAAAATCTTCTCGCGTGACTTATTGTCAACATAACACACTAGTACCATAAATAACAAATAGGATACTCATACTCATCACTAGTGAGTTATGGATTATAACACACTAGTATGTTATTTGATAGTTTACTTGTCTAAAATGGCATTAATAATAACAGTCATAACTGTCATATATTGGATAAATGACTGAAAGTCCGTGACGATACTCGATAAGTAATCACCTCCGTGTACTTCTTAATTGTTAATAAACTTCCCGGTTTTATTCTCGTTGAAGGACCTAATGAGCTGTTAACGCGAAATAACATGTGCACTTGTAAAACATTAAAAAAGTTTTTAGCTTGCTGAAAGCTGTAAAGCGACAGTAAAAATTTACCTGAGCCTCCATTAACAATGAGCACGATTGCCCTGCAGTGCAGTTTTCCCGGCGTTCGTAAAACGTGATCTGCAGGATAACGTCAGAAGTTCACTTATCGACCTCCTTGATGACGATCCGAGTTAAGAAACTGAGGCACTAGTTAATCCAAGCAGATTTTGGTGAAGTAAATCAAGAAGTTTGATTATTCCAAAATTGTTTTAACTGAATTTCAGCAGCGGAATTGCGGTTTTCAGTCATTTTCTTCCAAATGAGTTATGAAGTTATCGGACGTAATATGTGTCATTACTCATTAGTCATTAGTAATAGGTGTTTAGATTATAGAGAATATTGTGGCCCGGTCGTAATTAACCGGCACCCAACTAACCTTAGGTACACTCTTAGATACCGTTTTGTTTTAATTTTTTGGATACGGTCCATATGCGTCGGACTTCGCCGGCGGTTCCCCTAACAATAATTCTTTGATTACGGCGACTCGCAAGGGGGATGTTGTAAACAGCAATTGATAATCGCGGTATATCCTTTAAAAGAGAATACTTTGGTTTCTTTTCCTCACGTCGTCTTGTTCTGAACTTGACCCGTGTCTCTCACTGTCCTCAAATGTTTATTAAGTTATGGGGAAGGTTGTAATTTGGACAATTACATTGAGGTTTCACTTCCCTCGGTATACGTGTTCTTGGAATTGTTATAACTGACATGGCTGCGTTAAATATTAATTGGGCCATTAATAATTAGGATGAGGATGCTGAAAATTGATTTCACTAAGACAAACGCAATGGACGGTTCAACATCCTCTTGTTATTGCCTACATTTTGCTCATTTATTCATCTTTACGGAAATAACAGTCTGTTAAATGTATAGGTAAGAATGTGTTAATAGCAATTTCTTGAAATATGTAGAAAATTGTTTATGCAAGTAGTCTGTTCGAAGTAATTTCGATCTGTTCGAGCAATTCCCTTACGAACATTCGATAACGCTACGATTCATTATGTTCCATGCGCGCCTTGAATTATTTCATCCCATGGAACACCCAAACTTCACTAATGCATTACCGACTTCACTTTGTCTACTCCCTAGCTTCTCCGCTCGTTTCACCCTATCTTCTTTTTTTCTGTAACTTCGTTTTAAGTTCATGATAGGACGCGTACTCGCCGGGACCTTCGCAGTGATAAGAAACCGAGAATAATTTAGTTTCTCTCAGTTAAACGACTGTTTCGAACTTTACTTTACCTTCGTGGTATATGACGATGAACCACTCGACATGAAAAACCGCCAGAAATTTGCAAATTTATCATTCAAATTGCCGCAATGTGTTTTGCTTTGTTGAAAATTTGATGAGAACTTTTGGATAGTGAGAATTTTTATGGTAATCTGATGAGAGATTAGCTCTTGATTGATGAGATGTTACCATAAGAGAATCGGATCTCGTTACGAAGTTTGATAGTACTGAGGTTAATTAAATGCTTTCTAGATTTGTGATCATTCAAATTGCCGCAATAAGCTTTGTTGGAAATTTGAAGAAAACTTATGGATAGTGAGGATTTTTATGGTAATCTGATGAGAGATTAGTTCTTGACTGTTGAGGTGTTATCAGTGTTATCACGAGAGAATCGGATCTCGTTACGAAGTTTGATAGTACTGAGGTTAATTAAATGCTTTCTAGATTTGTGATCATTCAAATTGCCGCAATAAGCTTTGTTGGAAATTTGAAGAAAACTTATGGATAGTGAGGATTTTTATGGTAATCTGATGAGAGATTAGTTCTTGACTGTTGAGGTGTTATCAGTGTTATCACAAGAGAATCGGATCTCGTTACGAAGTTTGATAGTACTGTGGTTAATTAAATGCTTTCTAGATTTGTGATCATTCAAATTGCCGCAATAAGCTTTGTTGGAAATTTGAAGAAAACTTATGGATAGTGAGAATTTTTATGGTAATCTGATGAGAGATTAGCTCTTGATTGATGAGGTGTTACCATAAGATAATCGGATCTCGTTACGAAGTTTGATAGTACTGAGGTTACTTAAATGCTTTCTAGATTTGTGATCATTCAAATTGCCGCAATAAGCTTTGTTGGAAATTTGAAGAAAACTTATGGATAGTGAGAATTTTTATGGTAATCTGATGAGAGATTAGTTCTTGATTGTCGAGGTGTTACCACGAGAGAATCGGATCAAGTTACGAAGTTTGATAGTACTGAGGTTACTTAAATGCTTTCTAGATTTGTGATCATTCAAATTGCCGCAATAAGCTTTGTTGGAAATTTAAAGGAAACTTATGGATAGTGAGGATTTTTATGGTAATCTGATGAGAGATTAGTTCTTGATTGTGGAGGTGTTACCACGAGAGAATCGGATCTCGTTACGAAGTTTGATAGTACTGAGGTTACTTAAATGCTTTCTAGATTTGTGATCATTCAAATTGCCGCAATAAGCTTTGTTGGAAATTTGAAGAAAACTTATGGATAGTGAGAATTTTTATGGTAATCTGATGAGATTAGCTCTTGATTGATGAGGTGTTACCATAAGAGAATCGGATCTCGTTACGAAGTTTGATAGTACTGAGGTTAATTAAATGCTTTCTTGATTTGTGATCATTCAAATTGCCGCAATAAGCTTTGTTGGAAATTTGAAGAAAACTTATGGATAGTGAGGATTTTTATGGTAATCTGATGAGAGATTAGTTCTTGACTGTTGAGGTGTTATCACGAGAGAATCGGATCTCGTTACGAAGTTTGATAGTACTGAGGTTAATTAAATGCTTTCTAGATTTGTGTTTTCAACGGTGCCATTTCAGTTAGGTATCCTGTATAACGGTAGTTGAGTAAAACGGATTTGTGGAACGTTCTCGAAGAAAAAATAGATTTTAATAGTTTAGATAACATGTTTACCAAACTTCCCCGTTTTGTGTAGAAATTTTCATCTTCAATGTCCGTAGCATCATCACTTACTGACATACAGCTATCAATGTTGATTGTTTTTTACTAAAGAGTGTCCTGAATAAATGTAAAACTCTGATATCAGGAAACCAAAATTTAAATATTGTCACGACTATGGGGCTTAGAGTAGAAAAATCCAGGTTTTTCATAGATTTTGACCTTCCACACTTTCGTCTGTCAGCGTCACTCTGACCCAGATATCCTAAATCGACCGTTTACCGGTTAGGGCTAACTGTCACGGAGTCCGAGTACGACGCTCACAATGAGCCGAATAGTTCGGAGAAGCATTCATTATTCCTTGAGGACAGGACGAGATGATGATGATATCCCGGCAACAGCTGGCACGGAGATGGGACGTCCCGATAGTTTGTAATCCGGGACTTGGTCGACGTTCCTGCTGGGCGGGATCTCTTTTTCTGGACGCGGATAGTTTTTCGACGTCCCGAGGGACGCTCGAAGGGACGACGGTCTATAAAAGTCGCTCGTAAATTTTGATTGGGGTTTTTGGCGTTAAGCGGGTAGATCAATTTTAAGGGACGCTAAATAGGTTTCGAAGGGAAATCTGGAAGCGTGTGTTATAATTTGTAATTTTTATATGGTGCAAATGTAAGTTTAAAACTATTTTATAGCTGTACCGCGTCCCTTTGAAACAAGTCTGATTTAATTTAGAGCATGGATAGCATCGATCTTACAAGAAATACCATTAGAGAATCCTAAAAAAACGATTTAAAACTATGTGTTCCTCCTAATTTTCTTCTTTGTAACGACGAAGGTTGACCATCCTAATGATTTTAGGTGTAATATGAACGTTGTGCCTTTGTTGGAATATTACCATACCATTATGTCTGCATATTGTCACGTCTAAGGCAATCTGATTTTTTATATTTACCGGTTTCTAATGATGACTAGAAACAAGGCATTCATACGAAGTAAAATTACGAAAGAGGTGGTAAAATACTGGTTGTTGATAGTAGTTTCTAAATATTTAAATGAGGTTACATGTTCAAACATCTCCTGGTTGATGTTCAATTGGGCCATTTTTCAGATATTTCAAATTACAAGTATTGTGGTTTTAGATGTGCTTTGTTGGATCACATCATCACATGCGTGCCTGCATATTGTCACGCCTAAGACATACCGATTTTTAGGTGCATCGTTTTATAGCGAAAACTAAAAATGGGAAAAAAATTATGTAAAGCAGCTCATTACATAAATAGTTTATACACAAAATAAATATTCAACACACTATAAGACGTGCTTAGCGATAGCTGGAGGTGATTGTTTTTCAGATTGAACTCATTTTATATCCAGTGAATTTAATCAATTCCTTAGATTTACGTCATAACGTACATGTAACTAATTTTTATTCGTTACCTATTATCGTTTTCTTTCAGGCTTACGAGGAGTTGGAAGACCTTCTTGCCCAGAATAACATCTGCATTGCCGTCAAGGAGAAATTGGTGAAGGATTCTGGAGTCGCAAGGGAATCAGCTTACGATAGTATCGTGCAGAAGCTGTTGACGAAGCCACGGGCGAGAGGTGAGTCAAGTATCATTCACATAAGCAGTAGTGCAGTTGTAGGGGTATTGCGATTGTATTGTAAAAAGTTAAGCCTGTGTATGTTAACGACAGCGTTCACATCGAGGACCTTGTGGGAAGGTAGTGGTAGCGGTAGTGTAGAACCTAGCAAGCTAGAAAACTTTAAATGAGCTTAAATTAAATTCTGGAAAATTGCCTGTATATTTTACGAGTTGGTTGTACCAAATTGAATTTATTGAAGAGTTGTTCTACGGATATAAAATGCTAATTAATTAATTTAAAAATAATTTGTTTAAATATATTTAATGTTGCTTTTTCGTATTGTTCACTTTGACATTTGATTTTCTCGTACTACGAGCACATATCTTAAGTAAACACTCTTTATTTATGCCGGCGTTCGTTGCACACCAACAACAACTAATCTCGGGCGATGGGCGCTTAATGCCAAGCCAGTTTCGCAAACAGCAATCAATTAAATTCAACGCTCCACTATTGTGTTAGGAGTGCTCGTCGTATTTCGGAGTGACTTTCCCCGATTCGAGTCCAAATATTGGCTTTTCTGGGTCGAATCGCGCGTATTGTACTAAATGGCGAGACAAATGCAAGTCGCTATAAGCATCCTCGACATCAAGACGTATCGCCCGCTCCCTCCGACGAGAGTGTCATCAATCCGCTAAAATATTCCTTTCATAAATTTCGGTCCCCTTAAGGCCGAAATAAAGCCGAAGGCGTACTCGTCCTGAACTTTCTCTCGGCGACACATAAAGCGACCTTTAAAGCGCACGTATATATATTTTCCCCTTGCGAACAAACAGAGGCCGACATTAATCACGAGGAGTCATCGTCGCGTATAGACTAAAAGATGCTGATTTGACGGGTCGACATATTTTCGTCTGATTATCGAGAAGTAGTCGGAGGTGTCAAATTGCCTCACCACCCCTCCGTCAGGATTCTTCTATTACTTACATTAGGCATAATATGTTTATTTAATCATAATATTGGTGTCTTCGTTGATTTTCCTTGCCCTTTAATATTTTCGTGATAAAGATGGGATTTGCCGTAATTTGCGTATTAAAAAAGGGTTCGTGAGGGAACTCGCACGCGCCCATTCCTGTTACCTGAACCTCCTTTCAACCTCCTATACATTTTCGTCTACGACGTCTACGAAAGTACGTTGGAAACGCAAGGGGCAAGGATCAAACATGTACTCCCTGATGATGATGCCTATTAGGCTCGGTGAGTACGGTGGTGCTCGAAATGCACCAGCGGGATTATAGACACCCCGTGACGTTAGATACTCATTTAAAACCATAAAACAATTTGATTTTGTTGGAAATATTTTGAGTTTGGTATCGATTTGTGGAGGAAGAAACAACGATCTTAATAAAAATATATTCGCGTTTATCAAAATTCGCTGGAACATAATATTGTATTGTAATAAATTTTATATTGTTTGGTAGTACGGACTACCTGACCACTACCTGCGAACGCCCGACAGGTACGGCCCCTAACGCCACGGGGGTCTATAATCGGCTTGGTGCATTTCAAGCCCGACCCATCAGAATTTGCCGCGGCAGACAACCGTTGCAGGTAGTCGAAGACAATCAGACGAAAATGTATACCTGGAAAAGTTCACCCCCGAAAGGGATTAATCGAAAATGCATACTATCAACTGGTCAAACATCCCTAATCAGACGAAATTTGACGACAATAAGGGGGAAGATCCGTTTTATTATTATCGTCGTAGCGCCGTGGTTTAATGTCTCGGAAAACATTAACCGGCACGGTGACTACATTTCAAAAACCGCCAGTCAACGGGCGATAACGCCGACGTGAAAAATCCTCCGGGTCGGGGTGGGGGGCGGTAAATTGCATCGAGGGAGGTTTTCGTAATTTTCCAGTGAAATATTTATTGTTCGCGAAGCGCGCTGACCCAAAATGCCGAGGAGAGAGACGGACAATTTCGCGAAACGCCTACTGCAAAATCTGAAATTGATCTCTCTGGGGAAAGCCATTCGGAGATCCGTTCTCGGTCTAATCTGCCTAATTTATTGAAAAAAGTGGCGGGAGGTATCGCGGCGTAACAGATTTTCTTATGGGGGAAATTGGTCTTTACCGGAGAGTTCTTCACCCATTAGGGGCAATTGAGATGTGATGAACCTTCGTATGAATATACTGTGTGAGTATTTCACATTCTGAGAGTGAATTATGAATAATGGTATAGTTACAATTATTAATAAATGCAGTGACTGACAAATCAAAGTTTTTGGAGAAGTTGTTTTCCTGCATTTTAGTCGAAATATTCAGGTTTTGGAAAAAATATACCAATCACTTCCAAGAAAAGCATTCAGAAAAAATCCAAATATAAAACTTTAGTTATGACTGTAGAAAGGTAAATGTAGCAATAGTCTGTGCATATTTATGCATAAAATTTCTTTTTCTGTCATTGTCTTACCTTCTACCAGTAAATGGAAAAACTCGTTTTTACTTGAACAAAAGTATTCAGTGACCGTTCTCAGTTAAACGATTTTAAAAAACTGTCACTGGAATCACTGAAATTTTTAGATAAATATATATCTGTAAATAATATATAAATAGAAAAGTTCAGTTAAAATATCATTCACTTTAGACAGAGACCTGTAACTTACAAGAAGGTATTTAAGGATTTTACAATATTTCAAAGAATATCTTAGTGTTTTCTCAAGTACTACTTATTGTAAACTATTTTTCCAGTTTTGCCCTCAACTCATTTAAAGCTTTTTGAGATTATTTTGCCTTAATTATTTTCTACCACCATAAAACTTTCATGAAGTGCACTTTAGTCCTAAAGATTTTTCATTTCTCAAATTTTTTTTATCAAAAAGGCGTTGAATATTTTCACTAAACTTTATATTAAATGTATACAATTTTTGCTCAAAATATTTTTTCCTAAAACTGTCCTAAAGGGCACTTTATTCTTTAGAATTTTTATTTCGTACAATTTTCTTTAAAACACTTTTGGTGTGAACGAAGTGTGCAATGATCTCTTTAGAGAGTGGACTGTATGTAGATATCTCGTGGGTGGCTGCGGAGATAAATCTTGGCTCCAGGTTGTAAGGCTGAAGACGTTCTTGTAGATTGCAGATCAGGGCGTGACGTGATCTCTTTGAAGTTCTTGAAGTTCTTGTAGTCAGAGATCAGGGCGTGACGTGATCTCTCCTATCTATAACAATGTGTTGAATTTTTGACCTCTAACTTTCCAATTTAATAATTCAGATATTCATCAATTGTTGTTGAAATCGTCAATTTTCATTAGTTCATTCATTCATTTTTAAAAATCATTATGTATGGAGAGATTTGCATGAACTATTTCGTGAGTAGTGTGTAAAGGGTATGGATTTCGGATTCGGGATTCGGGGATTAGGGATTTCGGATTGCAGGTATTCCAACGGTGTTGTGCAAGTTCCTGCAAGCTTTTCCAGGTGTTTTGGGGGGATATAAAGGTTTTGGGGGGGATTCAACGGTCTTTTGCAGGTATTTTGGAGAGATTTAATAGTTTTGGGAGGATTCAACGGTTTTTGGGGGTATTTTACGGTTCTTTGCCGGTGTTTCAACGTTTTTTTGCGATTCATCTGTTTTTTGCAGCTCATTGCATGTTTTTCAGGTGTTTCAACGATGACTCATTCATCCACGTGCTCACATGATTCATTCATCCACGTGCTCATATGACTCTTCCTGTTTTTGGGGACGCTTAACGGTTTTTGCAGGTCTTTGCCGGTTTTTTTGGGGGTTTAACGGTTTTGGTCGTGACTTATTCGCCCATGTGCTAACATGACTCATCCGGTTTTTGGGAGATTTAACGGTATTTTGCAAGTGTTTGCAAGTTTTCGCAGGTCTTTGCAGGTTTTTGGGGTTTAACGGTTTTTGGTAGTGACTGGTTCATCCCCATGCTCGCACCCCTCATATACATGTGTTAGAAAGAGACATCCCCCGACACGTTAATTACACAACCACTGTCTATCGTGAGGCATTCCATCGCGTATTAAGTGAGTCATCGCCCCACGTGCAATATTTCACGATTACAGGTACCGTCTTGCAAATGTAACGGTTTCGGTAGTGACTCATTCATTCATGTGCTCACACACTTCTTATGCAAGTATTAGAGCGACATTTCTCGACCTCTCATAAGGGAAATAGCATGTAACACTAGAATGTGCTCCATCAACATCGTCTCTATTAATGTTCACCTTGAGAAAAAATTGCTACTTTTTATTATACAGGTGGTGTCAATAATCCCCAACAATAATTAGTATTTGAATTAATAGGAATGCCCAGATATATTGATAGTGGCAGTGTAATTAGCGAAAATCTCTTATGAGAGGTCAAGGAATGTCTCTCTAACACATGTATATGAAGGGTGCGAACATGGGAATGAACCAGTCACTACCAAAAACAGTTAAACCCCCAAAACCTGCAAAGACCTGCAAAAAACCGTTGAATCTCCCAAAAACTGGATGAGTCATGTTAGCAGGTGGGTGAATAAGTCACGACGAAAACCGTTAAACCCCCCAAACCTGCAAAGACCTGCAAAAAACCGTTGAATCTCCCAAAAACCGGATGAGTCATGTTAGCAGGTGGGTGAATAAGTCACGACCAAAACCGTTAAACCCCCAGAAAACCGGCAAAACCGTTAAGTGTCCCCAAAAACCGGATGAGTCATGTGAGCACGTTGATAAATGAGTCATGTGAGCTCGTGGATGAATGAGTCATGTGAGCACGTGGATGAATGAGTCATCGTTAAAAGTCCTGAAAAACCTGCAATGACCTGCAAAAAAACGTTGAAACACCTGCAAAAAAACTTTCAATCCTCCCAAAAAAACTGCAAAAAACGTTAAATCCCCCCAAAACACCTGCAAAAGACCATTGAATCCCCCAAAAACCGTTAATCCCCCCCAAACACCTGAAAAAGACCTTTGAATCCCCCAAAACTTGCAAAAACCTGCAAAAGACCGTTGAATCCCCCCAAAAACCACTTGCAAAAAAAACGTTGAATCCCCCAAAACCGTTGGAACACCTGCAAAACCTGCAAAGACCTGCAAAAAACCGTTGGAACACCTGAAGAAGACCGTTAAATGCCTTGAAAAACCGTTGGAACACCTGCAAAAGACTGTTAAATTCCCCCCCAAAACTTGCAAAAACCTGCAAAAGACCGTTGAATTTCCCAAAAAACCGTTGGAACACCTGCAAAAAACCGTTAAATCCCTCAAGAAACCGTTGGAACAACTTCAATAAACCGTTGAAACACCTGCAATCTGGATCCGATTCCGAAATCCATACCCTTTACACACTACTTTTGTGCAGTGTGAAAACTTGCATTGCATAAAAATTTTAATTACTTTCACAACCAAACACTATCAACTTTTTCTTGGCTTCATTGATTAATACACACTCATTGATTCTATTAATGCTCCGCCACTAACGTTAATTTTGTCAGAGCAGGACATGACTGTGGAAGGGCATAATAAATATTTTTGTTTTCTCAATGATTTTTAATTGTTATGGTTTCAAAGTTTGCTTGAAATTCGAAAAAAAATAACATTATCACTTTAAACAAAATTGTCCAGTGTCCAGTTTTTTTTGAAAAACAAGAAATAGTACACCTGTCCATTAGTGCCAAACCGGGTGGTTCGAAATGGGGTACTTAGCGTAAGGGATTATTATTTGCAGCAGTGCGTGCTGTCTAATCGAGGGGCAAATAGGGCATTTTTCCCGACCGTACGTCAGTGAATGGTTATTCCTTGTATGTTTTCAATATCCAGACGTACAATAAACGCATGTGTTCCGGATGAGACACTCAAAATACAAAGGAATTCTATAAAGGAGCGTGCAAGACATTATGAAACTTTCAAAATTTAGAGGATGCCACTTTGTATCGGTTGAGCATTTATAATGAGACTTTATTACTCCACCGGTTATTTTGACTACTAACAATACATGACAAAATGTAGCTAATGACTCATTAACGTTGTAACGACTACAGCCTCATTTTCCCAGTTCGGTTATTATAACCCAACGTTCCGTTTTTCTAAAATTATTCATTACACAACAAAACTAATTACTCCCGATTAAAACCCACGCAATTTCTCCCCTCATAACGAATTAATCTCGTAACACCTCGTTGAAATCAAGAAACGCGAAGCCGTCTCGCATACCAAGCGATGGATTAACATTTAGCTCGAGCGGGATACCGAAAAAATATGCTGGGCAGCAGTTCCCTGCTTAATGGCATTGTCTTGATTAAAAATTTTCCGTAAAAGTTTTAAGTGCCACCGTTGATGCGAATTTTAAAAAGATACTTTATATTCGAGGCGGGATACGTCCTCTCCGCGAAAGGGAAGCAGCTACACAGAGACGTGTCTCTTATTTCGATGGAATTAAGCAGGGAACAATTCGAAATCAGTGCAACGCCCGCTTTAATCTGATCCCTCGGTGTATAGACTGCGAGCAAGGTGATAATTAAGGAATACGCTGCATACCTGAATTGTAACATAAGTAGCGCTCTGGCATGCTCGCGCTAGGATAGCTCGAAGGATTGGCTCGTACGGAAATGTGAGGAAATTCGTTCTCCGCTCTACAGGATTGGTGTAATTTAAACATGCAAATTTTATTTTGCGTTTTATTTATCTTTTTGGGGGTTTAACCCCGTTTTATGTTTGTGTCCCTCGACACTTTTTTTGCATGTTAATCTAAATGTAAAAGTCGAATTGATTTTTCCTATAACATTCTTGTTTCGGTAACAGCTTGATATAATTCAAAATTATTCTATTAGTTAGATGATCCACACGACATCAATCATTTAAATACACTCGCTTTGGGAATTTGTAGAAAGCATTGCTTCGGTAAGGTTGCTTAGATTTGCAAGTAAACGAAAAATCAAAATTAAATTTTTATTAGCTTGCTGTTTGGTAGATTTATATCTAGTATTGCATTCGTTAACGAAGTCGAAAAAAGAGGAATTAAAATGCTATACAAGCTACAAGTCGCATTTTTTAAACAATCACAACGAAATTTGGTAGAAAAATCAGTTAGCCGAAAATCTCGGTCGAGTTCGTTAATGGGCCAAATCGGTCTAGCGGTTTCAAAATGGCGACTTGTTATTTTCAAAAAAAAAACAAAAAACTTTTATTTCGCGTCTGAGAGAAAAATGTTACTTGGGTTTTTTGTTGCCCTTATAGAGGCAAACGACTTTTGTATAAGACATATTTTTGAGAAATGTACATAAAAATAGTTAGATGCAAAAAGTTTGAAATTTTGACGTTTGTATTGTCGCGATGCGGCCCCAATTAGCGAAAATAGGTCGCCGTCTAAGCTTATTCAGCACCGAGGCGACCTTAAACCGAAGGACGATACGACTCTCGGACAGGTACGACATCACGTTCGTAAACATCCCGCTTGTATTTATACAGCTCGATCATAACGATCAGGGAGTCAGTCAGTCACCTAGTATCACGTCACGCTGCCCGTCTGAGAGCCCGTTCTTTCGGCATGCCGCTAATTGGAGGAGCCTCGCGCCTGCTGCCCTTCGTCATCCGACAGTAAGCAACCACCTCCCTTTGCCCTTTTTCTCACTTCTTGCCATTTGCTCATTTGCCTCAACTTTGTTTTATGATGTTCTCTCCACTATATTTAATGCTCCAATAAATATTGTCTGTTTCACCATGTCTTCTATTTAGTCTCCACCGAGCTACACCCCCAACCCGAGCACCCCTTTTGGACCCTAGGTCCTCAAGCGTGTGACAGTATTTTTTTAACACCTAATTCAACGTATCAAAAATCAGTTGGCCGAATGTCTCGGTCGAGTTCGTTAATGGGCCAAATCGGTCCAGCGGTTTCAAAATGGCAGCTTGTTGTTTTCAAAAAAAAAAAAAAAATCTTCTATTTCGCGTCTGAGAGAAAAATGTTACTTAGATTTTGTATTTCTCTTATAGAGGCGAACAACTTTTGTTTAAACATGCTTTCGAGAAACGTACAAAAATAGAGTTATTTTTGTCAAATATAAAAAAATAAAAAAACTTTTATTTCGCGTCTGAGAGAAAAATGCTACTTAGGTTTTTTGTTGCCCTTATAGAGGCGAACAACTTTTGTATAAAACATATCTTTGAGAAATGTACAGAGAAAAAATTATTTGCAAATATTTTAAAATTTTGACGTTTGTAATGTTCGTGTGTTATATTAATATATATCCTACCCATAAATCTACCTTTCAGCCTGGCATGCCATGGGGTTTTTAAGATTGATTTTTCCTCTCTTTGCCTTGGTTCTTCCATTTTTCACAACATGAGTATAATGAATATGCTACAATTTTTACCCGTTTTTAACAAATAGTTAATTAAGAGGTCCAAAAATTGAAACACTTTTATTACAAGATCCTTCGAAATCTCTATACTGTAACGCTTTTTGATCGTCGTGGTCAGGTCGTTACTTAAAGAATTGACACCAGTTTCGGATTTATACCTAAAGTACGGTTCATGGAATTTTACTCGGGCGCCAGATTCGTAGGGTTCACTCCCTTAAACTTCAGCTTTATACTCAGTAGGTATAATATCAGAATGTCCGCGAAAATGCCAAATGAAATACAGAGAAAAATAGATTACTTTATTTCGTCAAAAATCATTGGTACCCATATAATTACATTGATGTAATTATATGATTTCCTAATTCTAAAATTTAATTTCCTAAAATTCATTATAGATCACTAGGAGGCTATGAGTGGTCCGTTTAAGTTCGAGAGAAAATTTCTCGAGATTTAGGGAAGATCTCCAGTGAGTTTGGCTAGATTTCTAGGAAGTTTATTAGGATTACACTAACTAGTCACTAGTGATTAATGGACAGTAGTTAGAAAGTTTGTGGAAGAAAATCATTAAATTCTGGTCAAGCCTTATTTAGTTCGAAGGGAGATAATGAGACACTTTAAGTAAATCTGTAGTTATTAAAGGAATTTCTGTGAAAATTTAGGTAAAATCGTTGGAAAATTATGGAAAATTGATTTAAAGATGATTGGTAAGTGACTATATTTAGTTCCTACGGTTTATTGCTTGTACCGCTCTCCCGCTTTGATTACACGTATTACCCGTAAGGCCGCTTTCGATAGGTAAATGCTTTCCACCGCAATGCAAATAACAATATTAGTTTTCCGACTTGTGTGGATAATTAGGGTAGATGTACTTAAAATTTCCAAAATATTTTTTCTTCTGCATTCTGCATTTTAAAAAGTTCATTGGGTCTATATGACTTACAAAATTTACCATTTATGTGGGATGTTTTAGTAACTTATCCAGATCCAACAAATCTTCATAAGCGTTGGTTCATGATAGGAATTCTGGTGTCGTGTGAGTGCAATTTTGCCTATCTCACGTAATATTCTCATCCATGGTATTATCGAGCCTCCCATTATTCTCTTTTGTCCAGCCCGTTCAAATTGTTCCATTCATTGAATTCATGTAAAGTCGGTCCTAAAACACGTCTACCGAATTCCAGAATTAAATTTCACTTCTATTCACTCATACCCCACTCGGATGCAGTCATTTCCACTAAAGTGATTCCTCTTTCTCATACACGCTGATTCAATACGCGATCCATCGGCACAATTCCAGTTTTACACATCGATGCATCCTCTCTATCCGAAATCTCTTCATATATATGAATGTCATTGTTGGAAAACATATGCAAGAAACTTATAAACAGGTTCTGTATGATGAGGTTGGAGTATTAATCACTGCGAAATGACTCTGATAGCGTTTTGCAAAGAAATCGTTCGGAATGATAGGAAATGGGAATGGGGCTTATTTGGTGAAAATTCATACCGTGTGCGTTTTGTACATATATGAGTTAATAGGTATTATTTTACTTTTACTTTTTTGGATTGTTAAATTATTTAGTTTGTATTGTGAATTAACTGTATATCGTTGCTAATTGTCAAATTTTATAAAAATTAGATATTTTGTAATATTTAATAAAAACCGTTTTTAAAGCATCTTATGAACATTTTGATTAGAAAGACCATTACATGAAAACTTGAAACATAAAAGTCTTTGCACATTTATACGTAGTGACGTTCTGAAATGCATAAGTAATGCAACGTTCCACAACTAATTTCAATTATAGTCTGTCAAAATAACCCGTGGAGTAATAAAACTATTATTTCGCCGGTAACCAGATGCGTTCTTAAAGAAATAAACGGAAAGTAATAAATGAGTTATAATCGTATATGTAATGATAAGTTGGCTTAAAACCGTTATACCTGTTCTATTAAAAGGTAGGCATTACAACCGCGAATGTTATCAACTCAGAAACGCTTCCATTTTTACCTGATTTGTTGTTAACTTGTCATTAATATAATATACAAGCCGTGTTGCGTCGCAATGCCACGTAATGTTTAAAGAAAAAGATAAATAAAAATTATAGGTGACCAGGTGAACTTCCTATCATCTACATATATTTTTGAAAAATAATGTCAAAACTTAAAACAAAATTTTTATCTACATTAAATTGAATGGAACACAGTTATACACATAATCAATTTAAGACCTTCTGATCTACTATATTTTCCGTCTTTTTTTGCGGTGCGTAAATATATAAAGATGATGGTTTTATGACTCGCGAACACGCGACGTATAATTGCCCATGCGTGAAACCGGGAAACTCGCAAGTTTATTCCGCAAACTGTCATTGTATTAGCAATTGTATATTATTTTTTAAATTTTTAATAAATATTTTATGAAAAACTACTCTGAAATTAGGTATGAAATTTTCCTGTACAATATGCGTTGCACCAAACGACGTCATTTAAAAGCAATTATTATACGTTTGGATGTTGGCCAAGAAATATTTAGTCATTTCCCATCCCAGAAACTAAAGAGGGTAATGGATCTGGTGGTGGGAACAATTACGGCAATTTTACTTTACCACCAGCACAACATAATCCAGTAGCTTCACCGCTGCATTGCTTTACAATATTGACAAACGATTGTCATTTCTCCAATCATTACGGATTCTTCGGCACAATAATCTATTTCCGGGTCGTAGTGGAATGCTACTCGTTCCAAGTTTACAGGAACACTGCGTCTGCGGAATCGCTCTATTTCATTGTGTCTTGAAGTGCGCTCCATGTTTTGGACATTTGTTGCTCGTAGTACGTGCATGACCATCTTGGTGTTGATTTTGCCATGTATTTTTCAGCTTGTCTAAGTAGTTTTTTGTCTGTTTGTTATTTTTACCTTTAGTTTGGTTCGTCGGTAATCCTGTTCGGTCTGTTGTTTGGGTTTCTTCACTTCCCGTTTTGGGTCTTGTATTTGTACCTCATAGACTTGTTTCTTGGGTGTTTTATTCGTTTGACGTCAGGTACAGTCGAATTGTCTTGTAATTTTCCTCCATCCTTTTGAAATAGTGTGATCTTATATAATTGTGCTGATCGTCAAACCCAAGTTCATGGAACGCCTCGTTGTTCTCTTGGGCTCATAGTACTTCTAGGTGATCAATCCTTTTTTGTAAGTATTCCTTGGTTTTTCTTGCACTTCCGTCTTTCTTGCAATTATTTTGTAGTTATATGATTTCTTGGGCTATTTTTTCTTGTTCTTGAATCAACTCATCTGCTTGTTATATCTTGTCGTAGTTGAAATTGTGAATTTTTTAACTTAATTCTCTGGAAAAGGTGGTTGTGACTTACTCAGGACTTTGCTTGTCTTCTTGACTTCCCGCCGTTGTGTTGGCGTCGAAGTTCTTGAAGTGTTGGAGTTGTAATCACTGGCGGCTTTTCCTCCGGCTGCAGTGACTGGATATGTCTGTCGTTTCAAATTTGTAGAATTTGTAGACTTGGTGTCCTGGTGAAGTTGCTTTGACTTACTCAGGACCCTTCTTGGTTTCTTGACTTTCCGCTTTTGTGTTGACGTCGTGTAGACTTTGTAGACTCGGTGCCCTGTCGATCTAAATGCTGTTGTGTAAGATGTGCCCGAACTCGTTCGATTCCATTATTTACTGTTGAACGTAATTCTGTCATACCAATACGAATGTCACTGTCTCTCACCGGTCGTCAGAGCGATTTGGACGTGAGAGCTCGTCTCGTTGCACATTTGATTGACTTCGACGACCTAAGTCCATCTTCTCCTTGGCATTTTAAAATCAATAAAGTTCTCGCGCACTGACAAACTGATGATAGATTGTAATAATCGTCTTGACATTTATTTATTTGACAACCAACTGACACTATACTTTCATTTGTTTGATTATAAATGTCAAATTACAAAACGTACCTTCTTCAGTATTTCCCTTACTTATTATTTATGTTTCTCACCGAAAAACCTTTCCTGAACTTCCACAAATATTTCATAATCAAAATTAGCAAAATCCGTCCAGCCGTTCTCGAGTTCAAGCTAGACAAACGATCAGCAATCCATTTTTATATATATAGAGATTATAATATCGGAACTCGGTATTCATTTTATTATATTATTATGTATGGAGAGATTTGCATGTAAGTACTTACTATTTTGTGAAATGTGAAAACTTGCATTACATAAAAATTTCAATTACTTTCACAACCAAATACTATCAAATTTTTGTAGCTACATTGATTAATACACACTCATTGATTCTACTAATGTTCCGCTACTAATGTTAATTTTGTCGGAGCAGGAAGTGACTGTAATGAGGCATAATCAATATTTTTACGCAATAAAGATCTTTACTTGTTATGTTTTCCAAGTTTGCTTTCCAAACTATTCCAAGAAGAGACCACAACGGGTAATGTCATCTCGGCAATTCTAGGTAAGTTAAGGGAACTGCAGCTGCAAATGCTTGCGTTAACATCTCGGGTGTTTATGTAAATAACATCGGCCCATTTATTTCATTCAAAATCAGTTTATCAGTAATCAGTCATCATTGCCTAGACGTGCAAGTGTGTGTGTAATTAGACAGTGACAGTTTGCATTTCAAAATAAAGAGTTTACCAGGAAACCATTAGTCCTGTGTGCTCATAGTGGTATTTTTAAACTACGGAGATAACTACGAAAACTATTTTTTTGTATTTATTTTGATTAGCACGTATTATTAACAAACATCCTACAATGAACTACCTAACATTTAATTATTCCAATTCAATTACGGGACAACATTTAACGTCACACCGGGACGTTATTAAATTTGTGCCGAAGTTTAATTAAACTGGAAAAATTGTAATGAAAAGACAATGACGGTAAATTGATTGTATCGATTTCTTTCGCCGGTGAATTCCCTTCCGAAATTAATTACTTTTTAAACAAGAAGCGCATTAATTAAACAATGGCGCTTCTTGCGATCGACTTAGCCGACTAATCCCCTAAACAATCACGTTCCCATTATACATTCACATAGTTTCCGAAGAAAAACGATCCTCTGAGTTCGTAACGCTCCGCCAAGGTTAACAGGCCCCATTGCGGAAGCCGAGGGTTCCTTTACACAAAGTTTGACACTTCCCGTTCATTAATAGTAAAAACGTTTAATTCCAATAGCAAATAGCGTTTAAAATTAATCAAGCCTGACAGGTTCTTTTTTGGGATAAAAAGGCGAACCTGAACCACTTATACGAAATGTATCTTAGAGTATGCTACGGGATCTTATATTGATGAACGGTTGGTTTAAATCTAGTTAGAGTCATTTTGTCATAACAACTAAGCAAAGCCCTCGTGAAAAACCTACTTATAGTTATTTATTATACAAGCGGATAAAATGAACGTTTAACGAGCGATAGGTTTAAACGGGCGATAGGTTAATATCGCCAGTTAAACGTTCATTATATCCGCGAGTGTATTACGTTTTATTAAAGTTTGCCATATATAAACTGGCGTTTGGTGGAGTAAGTCCAATTTTGAAGAGAAAATTTGACAGATGACAACTTCAGTGTCGCAACCTTGACAACGACGATAACAATTTTAAACATATAAAACGTCACTTTATACGGCAAAATTGAATAAATAACTATTAATCCGCTGCCTAAATAAACAAATTAAACAATGACTTTATAGGTTCGATTTGACGTCAATAAACGTCAGTTTATATGGCAAAATTGAATAAAGATATTTATTCGAAAAAATCTACCCTTCTTCCCAACGATTCCCCGATGTACGTTAACGCCACTCGTTAGTTTACCGATCTTTATCCTCTTTTCGGATCTACACCTCTGCGTCCGACAATCCTTCGTCCCTATTTTTAAATCGTACGGGAAAATCGTCCTTCAGGTTTGTTGACACAATTTCCAATTAAATCGATGTCATTTCCACGTGCCCTGGAAAACGGAGTAAACAAATTTTCTTTCGCTCACGGTCTACGGATCGGGGAACTGATATAGTGGCAGTTGGCGGAGTTCACGGAGGAAAATGGAGGGAAACTGGAGAAAACGCTTAAATATTTGCAGTTACCTATTTTTCATTACCTATTGTTCTGCGGTGTGTTTGGGATGATAGTCCAAGACACATCTGTCAAAAATTTGATTTAGATGAATGTAAGAGATAACCCAAATGTTTTTACATGAATATCTCGGGAATAGTGCCTAGAATAAGGATTGACTTATTCTCCAAAGCGCAGAGGTCGGGAACATTTGTTAAAAATGCAACAATTTAAAAAAAATGCGTTTTCTCCGACTTGTTTTGCTTCTAACTTGTTAAATATTTAATTTAGAAGAAAGTTGAAGACAGAAAAAAGATGCAAAATCGCTTTTTACATAATATGCCATAGGCTATAAATTCAAAAATTTATTAGCGGTTTTGCAAAATAGCATTAAACAAAAAAACAACTGAAACGTGTCGCGGGACACGCGTTAGGAACTTTAGTTCCTTTTAATTAAGAACCATTTTTTTTTAATTATTTCTTAATAAAACTTTGTAATGTAACGTGAAACAGCGACAGTAAGACGGGCATTGCATATAATACACAGCATTGGTTCTATAAGTAAGGCAATGGAATATCGTTCCTCAGTGCGTCAAGCGCGAGGTCTCTCTCTCTCTCTCTCTCTCTCTCTCTCTCCCACTCTCTCTCTCGCTCTCTCTCTCTCTCACTCCCACTCTCTCTCTCTCTCTCTCTCTCTCTCTCTCTCTCTCTCTCACTCCCACTCTCTCCCTCTCTCCCACTCTCTCCCTCACCACCCCCCTCTCTCCCTCACCCCCCTCCCTCTCCCATTCTCTCCCACTCTCTCCCTCACCCCCCACTCTCTCCCTCACCCCTCCACTCTCTCCCCCCCACCGAGCCACTACGAACGCCTCCGAGCCGCTACGAACGCTGCCGAGGTAACGCTTTCCGGTAACGCATTCCATTTAACGGTCAGATTTTTTGCGGCGCGACCACCCTCGCTCCCCAATCCCTGGCAAAGGGAACTAAATTTCCAAAATCGGACCACAAATGTGGTTTCTTAATTCATTATTTTAAGCACTTTAAAATAGAGTTAGGACTTTCATACCACAGGTAGAAAA
This sequence comes from Cryptocephalus moraei, assembly GCA_946251905.1. Lineage (NCBI taxonomy): Eukaryota > Metazoa > Arthropoda > Insecta > Coleoptera > Chrysomelidae > Cryptocephalus > Cryptocephalus moraei. The sequence continues at coordinate 12,626,084 of OX276465.1, read as the reverse complement.
TCATGGAGTAATAATAAAAGAACCCTGTGAATATCGTTTCAATCGGTCTGTTAGTTTTTGCATAATAATTTTGCAATTCTAGAAAAATTGAAAAATATTGAAAATTTTCAAAATTGTTTAAATTTTTTTTCCACAATTCGATTTTAACACAAATGACTGAGCATATATAAGAGGAAACAAGCTTTTATGTGCTTTATTCAGAATTAAAAAATATTTATTAGAACGGTCACAGTCATTGTTTAAAGTTGGTGTTAAGTTTATAAATTTGTCAAAATTCGAGGCGAAAAATTTTTTTTTATTTAAATTTCTATCTTTTTAATGTAAATTTCAACAAAAATACCATACTTGTTACTGTGAGAAACAATTATTTCTTAATTATTATAAGAAAAAATAGTAATTTTATTATCCATTATTAACCATTTTATTAAACACTAATCAACTTTGAGGAGTTATATCTCAGAAGCTAATGAACAAACTAGCAACTTATTATACACAAAAAGAAGCGTCTTTACGAGTACTTTCCGGCTATATTTTCGGAATTTTATTTAACAAAAAATTCGCCGAGATAATCTATTTGTTTATATGCAAAAATAACGACACCAATTTCAAACAATAACTGTGACCGTTCTAATAAATATTTCTTAATTCTGAAAAGAGCACATGAAAGCTCGTTCCCTCTTATATATGCTCAGCCAGTTTTGTTAAAATCGAATTGTGGAAAAAAAATTAAACAATTTTAAAAATTTTTGGTTTTTCTGGATTGCAAAATTATTGTGCAAATTATAATAAACCGATCGAAACGAAATTTACAGGATTCTTTTATTATAACTTTAAAATTTTCTACTTGTGATATGGACGTTCTAACTACATTTTAAAAATGTCTAAAATAATAAACTACGAAACCACTTTTTTGAGCCGACTTTTTTTGTTTATTGCTATTTTAAAAATCCGCTTATAAATTTTTGAATTTATAACCTATGGCATATTATGTAAAAAGTGATTCTGCAACTTTTCTCTCTCTTCAACTTTCTTCTAAATTCAATACTTAAAAAGTTAGAAGCAAAAGAAATCGGGAAAAACGCGTTTTTTTAATTGTTACATTTTTAACAATGTTGCCGACCTCTGCGCTTTAGAGGATAAGTCAATCCTTATTCTAGACATTATTCCCGAGGTATTCATGTTTAAACATTGCGGTTATCTCTTACGTCCATCTAAAGCAAATTTTTGACAGATGGGTCTTGGACTAATTTTGGATAACGAAAAGGTAAGGACCTTTATTACAAGAATTTTCGAAAAGCGGATAAAGTTTAATGAACAGTGCTTGAGACACTTTAAACTTGGCATGCTTATAGCTTTTGCTCCAAATTGCTTCAGAAGTGTATTACAGTAACTTTGAAATCTGCACAGTTCTAACTTAAACCTCCCGAGTGGCTCGAGAAAAGGTAAAAAACCTGAATTTCACTTATTGAAATAAACGGAATCGTTAAAATTTCTTGGTGTTCTTTGTGATCTGACAGATGTGTGTCGCACTAAAGTAAGAAATTGATATTTCTGAATAGATGCAAAAGAAGTTTTTAAGACTCCTGTATCGCTGCACTTCGTATGAGCTCATGAGATTAATATAGGACGTTCCCTAAATCACCTTGATTTTGTCTCTACATTTTCTCCTCCTCTGTTACATGCGAATAAGATGCACGTGTGTGTAACAAGAAGAAGAACGCGTGGCCTCCATACAGTAGCGTCAGTAGCACCGTATATGAGCCGGGCCGGGGTATTTTCGAACAAAATCACTAATTTAGATTTATAGACGAGGCAATGAAGCATTTAACCTCGGAAATGTTAACACTAAGACGGATCGAGATTGGGTTTTTTGCATTCGCTTCTCAAAATAATTGTGAAAAAATGTGTCTACATTGTATCTTATACAAACTCGAAATAGCATTTGTGCAGTGAAAAGTGCATTCAAAAAATGCATTTAAATTTATTACTTCGTTAATAAGACTCGGAATAGACTCAAACCAGGCTCCCTGGGGTCTTCGAGGTTGCTAATCTCGATTATGATCTTCAAATTGACCCACAGACGACCTGGAGCTCAGGATTGCTGATGAACGTCATCTCCATGGCTTCTCCCGAAATTCACGCGGAAAATGAGAGAAACTCGGCCCTCGGGGGTTTTTTGAGTCGCTGAATTGAAATATGGCACCGGTGAACACCCCGGAACACTTGGTGCACCGGAACCTGAACGTGGACGTCATCTCCATGAGTTTTCCTAACACTACCGCAAAAAACAAACCGAAAAATTCGTTTTGGAGGGTTTTTTTGGGGCGCTCATTCCACATTTCTCATCTAATTCGACCCCCCGAACACCTAGTGCGCCGGAACCTGGACGTGGACGTCATCTCCGAGAGTTTTTCTGACACGTTCGCAAAAAACCCCTCCAAAATGATTTTCGGTTTGTTTCTTGCGATCGAATCATCAAAAACTCTCTGTGATGACGTCCACGTCCAGGTTCCGGTGCACTAGGTATTCGGGGGTGTTCGCCGGTGCTACATTTGAATTCAGCGACCCAAAAAACCCCGGGCGTCGACGAGTTCCTCCCGCGGTCAGTTCGAAAGTAGGTAAACCTCTCAGCGGACCGACGAGTTCCTCCCCGATGACCATAATTATTATATGAATTCGCTATCCCTTGTTAGGGCAAGGATAAACAATTGAGGTTTAGTAAAACAAACAGGACCGATCACCTGGGTGATGGAAACTGACCAAAACAAAAACAAAACAATTGATTGAATTGAAACAGGCAGAAACATATTGATATTTAAGGAATCTTCTCCAGCCATCTCTTTAATCCCTGGTTTGTAGCTACCTGCCCTAGGGTCACCAAATTTCTGACCGCCGGGAGGAACTCGTCGCCGCCCAAAACCCCCGGGGGCTGAGTTTATCTACTTTTCCGCGTGAATTTCGGGAGAAGCCATGGAGATGACGTTCATCAGCAATCCTGAGCTTCATGTCGGCTGTGGGATAATTTGAAGATCATAATCGAGATCAGCGTCCTCGAAGACCCCATGGAACCTGGTTTGAGTCAATTCCGAGTCTTATTAACGAAGTAATGAATTTAAATGCATTTTTTGAATGCACTTTTCACTGCACAAATGCAATTTCGAGTTTGTATGAGATACAAAGTACACACATTTTTCACAATGATTTTAAGAAGCGAATGCAAAAAACCCCATCTCGATTCGTCTTAGTGTTAACATTTCCGAGTTTTTGGCTGTTTAGTGCTTCATTGCCTCGACTATTAGGAAAGTTGAAAAATAAATCTCACCAAAAATTCATATGCTTTAATAGTACTTTATGTAACTAGCATATAAAGTTGCTCGTTATGCACGAGGAAGCAAGTTTCAAACCCGAGCCGAAGGCGAGGTTTTGAAAGCATCCGAGTGCATAACCCGCTTTATATGCGAGTTACATACACTATTTTATCTACGGTTCTTTAATAAGAACGATGTTATTTAACTGAAATTAACAAAATTCCGAACGAAACGATGTTGTCAAATTTTTGTCGTTCCGTGATTTTTCTATACTACCGGTGAGTTTTCTTAGTTTTCTATACTACTCCTATGGTTCCCTTATGGCAGCCGTGAGTTTTCTATAGGTACTACTGGCATGGAACGTAGAGAAGTGCATAAAGTTGTGTTGACAGTTACATAACATCGTTGTTATTAAAGAGCCGTAGATAATAACATATAATATGCTTCCACACATACAGCCGTATTATTAAGAATATTCACGATTACTCATCTTCTATTTTCAACTAATTTTGACGAATAATTTTTACGCAAAATCTGTGGCTGAAGGATTTCAAATACGGATTCGTTATGCTAAAATAGAACAAGTTAGAACAGTTAGAGGGATCTTAGATCATACGAAAAGTACATAGCAGTTTTCTGTATGTGTTGATATTATTGGTCAAGAGGCCTCATTGAGCACAGTTTTGACACCTGAAATCTGTGCCTGAAACAGACGAAACAAAAAATGGCAACCTTTCCACACCACCCAGTAGAAGGAAGGTTCGCCATTTCAGGGATTTGTCACTGACGAAATCGTCACGTTAAATCTCTAAAGCAGCCCTATGTTAACCACTTTTATCCACTCACTCTGACTTATGGAATCCATAAGAAAAGGAACTCCTGAAGAAACCAGATCATCTGATAAATATTCAAAATAGAACAATTAGTTTAAAAAATTTCTACCTAAGAGCAAATAATTAAGGGCTTACTAATAATACCTACAGAGTATTCACGCCATTCAAAAGTGTTAGGAAAGGATTTTTTACGCTGTAGCTTTATATTTTCCATAGCTAACGTAGCAATATAACACTTCGAACAACAAATCGCGAAAAAACGGAAAAAAGGGTAAATGCACTTACTCACCACTCAAAGTGTAAGTAAACAATGAGCATACACTCAAAACGCTAGAAAATAATAATTGGTCGCCGACTGCAAACTCCCCACTCGTAACATATTCCCATACACAGGCGCCAGGCTTTAAGACAGGATGCAGGTAAATTCCTCACCAACCGCAAATACCCCGAAAATCCCGCGAGTAGGTGTATTCCTCCCCAATATGAAGAGTGTCGTTATTATTCTCATATATAGGTTATTATATACCTATATATAAATATTTCTCATCGATGTACCGATATCACTACCTTATTAACAATATTAATATCAATTTTTAAATATCCTACAACAATATTAAATTTGGGGAAAAGTGCAGAACAATAGCTTTTATAATAAGTACATGTACCTTATTAACTCCGATCTAAGGACCAGTTCTATGCATATCGGAGTTTTACATTGAAATTATCGTAATATTTCATGCGAATCATAAACATAATATAAATTTTATTAACGTAAACCTCACAATAGACGGTCGAGACATTTAAAAAGAGGTAGTACGCGCGCCTCTGCTGCCGCCGTGTCTGTTCGCGATGTATACGTTTTCTCTCCGTTTAGCGGTCGAGTGCACCATTTTATAGAATGCAAAAATGCATTTCTCCCTTCTGCTATCACTCGGTTATTTCTTGACCAAATGTTATGAAATTTGAAATATAGCCCTAAAATTACGTTTCCCTGTTCGGAATACCTTTTTGCCCTTGGAATATCAAACATATCAAAAGTTCATTTTCTTCTTTTTTTTTTAATTAAACATTTTTTATATGCCGAAAACATACTATATTTTCTTAGTAGTTTGCTGCAAACCCCATCAAAATCGATTGATAATTAAGAACAAATTTGCGGAACTGGTGTTTAGAGAGGTATACAGCGCTCTTAAGCAAAATCCTCGCATCCGCTTGACTGTTGACTGACGTTTCACGAGAATAAAGAGTTTTCTTTCTCTGCCCCCAGGCTGCACCCTCGATATACTCGAAAATTTTAAGTTAAACTAATCAGCCAAGACTACCCTTTTGCTTTTTCTAATATACAGGGTGTTAGGGTTTTGACTGCCTTTATTTTAACAGGCGATAGTGTAAAATTAAATACATAAACATCCACGGTGCGCCATCTATCTGATGAGCTAAATACACTTAGTTATAGGTTGGCGAGTTCTATTACATTACATTACATAGTTAGTTAGTTATACACACACTGTTGTGGAGAGTAGACGCCGGTCTGACTCTTTACTTTGTTCACTTGTTCTACTCCTAGAATAAACCCTAAATTACATTCGTGTTCGTTTCCTCTCGGAACCTGATCCACCCTCACAGGTTATGGGTCCAGACAATACGCTTCGTATGCGCGTTCGTGTTTAACGGGTTCGAGAACCAGTGTGAATAACTCAGAGAGAATCATCGTTTGAAAAATGGCTGAACAACGTCTAGACGACAGCAATCGCGCCGTGACCGGAATTCGCAAATTAGCAGGCAACGAACAGTGGGAAACGTGGAAGTGGCAAATGCAATTGTGTCTGAAAGAACAATGTCTTTATTCCATCGTCGATGGTACGCGACCGTGTCCCGCGCCACCGGTAGAAAGTGCGGAACCTTCAAAAGACTATAAAGATTGGCAACGAGATAACGCGCGTGCGGCCCGTTTACTCGGAACGGCCCTAGATGAAGAAGCGGCCATCTATGTCAGAAGGAAGACGGACGCAAAAGAAATTTGGGAGACGTTACTGTCGGTATTTCAGCAATCGTCTCTACAACGGCTATACACGCTGTTCGACAATTTCTACGAGATTTCGAAAGATGGCACCACTTCAATCACGAAACACACTTCGCAACTCGCAAACGTGTTCGATGACATTCTCACGGAACTACAGAAAACAGATCCGAATGCCAAACTTCCGCTGTCACTGCTTCACCATCGTATCTTCAAAACACTCGGCCCGGAATATCAGTATTATCGATCAACGTGGTATCGTGTCCCAGAAGCCGAACAAACTACAAAACTTCTCGTCGAGAATCTCCGTTCGATTGAAACTTCGGCAATGCAGGGAACATCGCAGGCACCAGGTTCCTTCTTTTCGAAATCCAGACCACAGAAGTCGCAGAGAAATCAATGCAACCAGAAATCAGCACCTGCTTCGTCCTCACCGAATACCAAGGAAAAACGAGCGTGTCTATACTGTAAGAAAATAGGTCATCTCATCGCCGATTGTCGAAAACGTGCGGCTGCAGAACAGAAAACAAGAGGCTCAGGCGTCAACAATTCCGAATCTAATTCGAAAGGCAGCGTCACAGGTACATTCTTCGCTACAGGCCTAGCTGTCAACACAATCTCTACTCCTCGAGATTATTGGATATCGGATTCAGGTACGACGCACCATATGACCGCTGATAGGCACCATTTTGCCACATTTGAGAAATTTCCAATACCTCAGCGCATCCAGACAGCCGGAAAAGAAACAATTCTTGCACACGGATCCGGAAAGATTAACATTCAGGCACGAGTAAATGGAAAATGGACATCCGCTACTCTGAATGATGTCTGGTACGTACCCGAGGCTCGTCATCAACTCTTCTCCATCAGACAAGCTGTTAAACGTGGAAATACAACCATGTTCGACCAGGACGGCGTGGAGATTCGATACAAGGGTGAACTTGTCGCAGCAGGCAAGCTCAACGGCTCGGTGTACATCATGGATATTCGAGTTTGTGTTCCAGACCTACCAGCAGAGTCTCATCTGGCTACCACTGAAGAGATCCTTCAGGGCTGGCATGAACGTTTGGGTCATCAAGACAAACGTCATGTGCGTGACGTTTTATCTCGAGTAGGGATATCGGTTAAGTGTTCGGGCACCTCCTCGTTCTGTGATGGATGCATACTCGGTAAATCGCATCGGAAACCGTTTCATCCGCGTCGGGATCGTCCGAAAAATGTTGGTGAACTGATTAATGCTGATGTAAATGGTCCAATGTCGACCGTCTCGATCAATGGTTTTCGATATTACGTAGCATTCAAAGACGATTACTCTCGCTATGTTCGCATATTTTTCATGAAAGAAAAATCAGAGGTCGCCTCACATTTGGAAACATTTTTGAGAGAGTGTGATACTGCAGGCCATACAGTCAAAAGCTTTCGTTCAGACTGTGGAACTGAATTCGAATGTGCCGCGGTGTTGACTCAGCTAAGGAAACGAGGCATTGAGTTTCGTCCATCATGTCCATACACTCCTGAGCAGAACGGCGTCGCAGAGCAGGCCAACAGACACGTTGTTGAACTGGCTCGTTCAATGCTCTCGGTCAGCAAATTATCAAAAGCGTTCTGGGCTCATGCATGTGACATGGCAGTATACTTGCTGAATCGTACAGGAAAGTCAAGCATACCAAGTAAAGCCCCATTCGAATTATGGACTGGAAAGGTATTCGACAGCTTCGACTTCTTGCGAATCTTTGGATCTGAATGTTACATAAATATTCCGAAGAATTTTCGCTCAAAGTTCGACGATAAGGCAGTTTTTGGACATCTCATTGGATATGTAAATGACAAAGATGGTTACAGAGTTTGGGTACCATCAAAACATCGAGTGATAAAGACACATGATGTCGATTTTCGTCCTGAAAAATTGTGTACAACAAATAATACCATTGAACTCGAATATACACAATACAGAGAAGGGATTAACCAAGACGGGGAAGTCGACAACATCTCGGAGAATATAGAAAACAAATGTGAATCCACCAGCAAGATCGAAGAAAAGGATCGTCAAGATCTTCACATCACAGCTGAGAACAACGGCTTAGAAGAAGAAAATCAGCGCTCGGTACGAGTGATCCGACAGCCGCTGAGACTTGATGATTACCAAGTGGGCTATACATCTCATCATTCCCAAGCAAACAGCACAGAGTCATGTTTGACGGAAGCAGTTCTAGAGGACCTCGAACCAACTAACTTTACAGAAGCCATGAAAAGTACTCATTCGGACAAGTGGTTGGGTGCAATGAAGGAAGAAATCCAAGCCTTTAAGGAAAATGACACATGGGATTTGGTTCCTTTGCCACCTGGTAAGCGCGCAATCGATAATCGTTGGGTACTCCGAGTAAAATACAAACCCGATGGTTCGATCGATCGATATCGTGCTCGTTTAGTTGTTCGTGGTGTGTTTCAAAGAGCAGGACTTGACTATGATGAAACTTTCAGTCCAGTTGCTCGGTATGACGCGATCCGAACTCTTATCGCGACCGCAGCAGAAGAAAAACTTGTGCTTGGCCAATTTGACGTGAAAACCGCATTTCTTTACGGCGAAATCGACTCAGAAATCTACATGACTCAACCACAGGGTTTCGACGATGAGTCAGGTCGTGTATGCCGCCTGAAGAAATCTTTATATGGCCTCAAGCAGTCACCAAGATGTTGGAACAACAAATTCCACTCGTTTATGGAAAAGAACGGATTCACTCGTTCAACTGCAGACCCGTGTATATACATCCGAAGAAATTCGACAGAAAAACTTCTAGTTGCGATCTATGTGGACGACGGGCTCATTGCAGGTTCGACTCAAGTTGCGATCAACTCATTCCTAAGACTACTAACTTCGGAGTTCAAGATCACAGTGGGTTCCCTTGATTCATTTCTGGGAATACAAATCGAGCAAGGCAAGTCTCAAGTACGTATTTCACAGCGACCATACGTAGAGAAAATCTTGAAGAGATTCGGCATGGAAAATTGCAATCCTGTGAAAACACCAGCCGAAAATAAACCGGATGAAACATCCACAGATCTTCTTGACAGTTCCGTTCCGTATCGATCAGCGGTGGGTTCTCTGTTGTACCTGGCGTGCGCCACCCGTCCTGATCTAGCCTATGCCGTCTCGAAGGTTGCCCGATCTATGGCAAAACCTACAGTATCTGACTGGGCGTCAGTCAAACGAATACTACGATATCTACGCGGTACAGCTGACATGGGACTTCTCTACAATTCGACAGGAAAAGGACTACAAGCGTACTCCGACGCAGACTTCGCTGGAGACAGTACTCGAAGATCGACAAATGGCTTTGTCACTCTTATAAATGGGACTGCTGTATCTTGGACATCCCAACTCCAGAAATCGGTCGCGCTCTCAACCACTGAGGCGGAATTCGTAGCTGCCAGTGAAGGCGCGAAGGAACTAGTGTGGCTTAATCGGCTACTATCAGAAATCGGAGAAAGTGAGATCGTTCCGATATTGTTCATTGATAACGCGAGTGCAATCAAATTAGTGCGAAATCATGAATTTCATAAAAGGTCTAAACACATAGCAGTGCGCTATTATTTTATTCGAGAGCTCTATAGCAAAGGTGAACTTGATGTAGAGTTTGTGAATTCTGAAAACCAGTTGGGAGATATGTTTACAAAACCTTTGAATTCGATCAAATTTAAAACCATGTGTTCTCAAATCGGTCTTAACAAATGATTGTATTTTGATGTTATTTTAATATGACTATTGATCTTGTGTATTTCATAGACGCCCCTTTGTTCAGTTTACGGGGAAGTGTAAAATTAAATACATAAACATCCACGGTGCGCCATCTATCTGATGAGCTAAATACACTTAGTTATAGGTTGGCGAGTTCTATTACATTACATTACATAGTTAGTTAGTTATACACACACTGTTGTGGAGAGTAGACGCCGGTCTGACTCTTTACTTTGTTCACTTGTTCTACTCCTAGAATAAACCCTAAATTACATTCGTGTTCGTTTCCTCTCGGAACCTGATCCACCCTCACAGATAGTATTCACCAAAATAAACAAAAAACCTTATATAACAGAGGTCCTTAAACCAACCGTTTTCGAGAAAAAAATTAGCAAACTTCTAATTTTAAGGTGTAAAAATTCAGTTTTATTAAAGAATCTAAAATAATTTTGCACATGAAATGACCATAAGATGTATTGTTTTAATGTATCTATGTTGAATTTTTAACAAAACAATGTTTTCTTTAAAGAATAAAAAATATTTCCAATCAATGCAACTCGATGAAGTGGGTATGATGTGGTGTGGCAACACCGCGAATTTATCGCACGCGTCGCGAAACATTGACCCCACACAGTTGTTTACACGTATACGTATCATTTGTGTCGGTGTTGCCACGTTGTGGTGAAATGCCTTGATAAACTAACTCGATTTTTCTTGAAAACGGTTGGTTTTAAGACTCCCGTTATATAAGGTTTTTTTGTTTGTTTTGATGAATACTATCACATATTAAAATAAAGGCAGTCAAACCCCTAACACCCTGTGTACAACGTGATCAAGAATGACTGTTTGAGTTGGCAATGCTGAATTTCATTTTTAAATGGTACAACTGGTAATTTGAATTTGCTATGTCAAATTCAAATTTCTGTTATTCTTTTCAAATTTATTTATTTAAAATGGTTTTCACATTACAACACGATATTTTCGTTGGAATGGCGTACTTTCGAAACGGGATTTATAACCCAATTACTGGTTGGCAGTACTCTCTCGAAGCGACATATCAGCAATTTCAGGAAATGTTTCCGGAGACTTTGGTCACTTTTGCTGTCTTTCAGCAGCATTGTATGCGAGTAGTTGAACGTTATTTAAACACAGGGAGCGTAAGCAAACAAAAATCAACTGGTAGACCTTCTACTCTAAACGAGGAAGTTGTCGAGGATATCAGAACTCGAATGCAAAGAAGTCCTCGCAAATCCTTAAGAAAGCTCTCACTTCAAACAGGTTTGGTCCTTATGCCTCCTATTCAACCAATTTTCATTCTTACCCATAAGACTTCCACATTTTCATGTTGTTCTAATTCACGGTTTTACAGGTTTATCATATGGAAGTTGCTCCACTGTGCTTAAAAAGAAATTAAAGTATCACCCTTACAAAATTTCCATCGTCCAGTCATTAACGCCTCCTGATCACCCGCAGAGAGTTTTATTTTGCAATTGGTTCAATGACATATTAAATAATAATGATATCCTTAACAATACCTTCTTTTCCGACGAAGCCTGGTTTCATCTCAACGGCTATGTGAATAAACAAAATTACAGAATTTGGTCAGGTGAAAATCCTTATGCTATCAGAGAAACAAATTTGCACCCGGTTAAAGTTGGAGTTTGGTTGGCAGTCTCAAGGACGCGGGTGTATGGGCCGATATTTTTTAATTTTACCGTCAATTCGGAGAGATATATCCAACACTTTTTGAGGCCTTTTATAAACCAATTAACAGACGAAGAGCATCAAATTGGATATTTCCAACAAGACTCTGCAAGGGCACATACGGCTCGTGCTACTATGGGATATTTAAGAGAGAATTTCGGCGACAGAGTAATTAGTCAGGGCATATGGCCAAGTAGGTCACCAGATCTCACCCCATTAGATTTTGCGTTATTTGGGCTCTTGAAGGACAATGTCTTTAGGAATATATTGCATACTGAAGAGGAGCTGCAGGAGGCAATAGTTCAGGAAGTGGCAAACATTACCCCCAATATGCTGGTGAATATCTTCGAGAGCCTAAAAAGAAGAGTTACTTTATGTCTGGACCAAAATGGGGGGCATTTTGAGCATTACCTTTAGCCGGTTTAATTAAATCATTGTTCTGTATTTCGAGTTTCATTTTTAAGCGTTAATTTTTATTCACATAACCTACAATCTTATCGCTGATTGTTCTTCTTCTTCTTTTATTTGGCCTTCGCTGCTATGTCGATCCAGCCACTTACATAACGCTGATTGTTTTGTCAAATAAATGAAACAAACTTCCTGGCGAGGGGGTCGCGCAGGGGAGGCGGAGTTCGTGACGTAGACTGGCGACCCAGGTCTGAGTTTTATTACCTGTGTTTAATCTAACTCTGGTTTCATCTATGCTCTGTATTACTCTGACAATTCGGCGTTTGGCTGGCGTTTTCGTTTGTAATTGACAACAGTTTTGAGTTTTTCAAAGTATTTTTTGCATCGCCGGTCACCGTGTGACGTAGATGACGTTGTGGTAGGTCAGGATCGCTTGAGGCAACCTATAAGTTGATACGCCTTGTCTGGTTGTAGCATTGCAAACCCTTAGGCAAAAAAATCCTCCAGGTAGAATTGCCAACTCAAACAGTCATTGTTGATCACCCTGTATATATATATTACAGGGTGCCCACAAAATTTGCTTTCGAAATTCCCTAACTTTTCCCGCCAAATTTTAAAATTTTCCCGACCTTATTTTTGTAATCAACGGTCTTTCACGCGTGCTTCCCGGAAGTCTTTTCTCAGGAAAGTAATGGAAGGGTTATGGGAAAAATATTATTGAAAATTTGTGAAAACGTTAAAACTAAAGTTTCTTAATATTTATTGTGATTCATAAATAACATTTCAAATTATCAATGTTACAAATTAACAATCAATTACAAAATATTTAGATTATTATTTTTACTGTATTATGCCTTGTGAATTTCTCTATTAAACTGTCTTAGCTTATCAGGTCTCATTTGGTTTGGTTTCTTTTCAATTTTGAGGTTCGGTCTTGCGTGTGAGTACAAAATATGCAATTATCTAAATTTTCTTCTTAGTAGAGATTATTTTGGTAAGATCTGCAATCTCCTTATCAAGTTCTGTTGTTTGATTGTAAAAGTTGTCTTGCGCAACTGTTTTTCGGTCTTCAAGCTCACAAATTTTAATGTTTGCCAATCTAACTTCATTTACAATTTCGATTTCTTGATTCTTATTCTGCTTTTGCAGTTTGGGAGCTTCTTCATATTTTTTCCGTGCTTTTTTAACTGATAGTATTAATGGCTTCCTAATTTCCTCACTTTTTTCCCAATAGCCCCAAAATTTCTGACTTTTCCCGATATCGCTAAGAATATTTTTTTGGAAATTAACGTTTTTATTTTCTTGCTCTAGATCCTTGCTATGTTGCGCGTAACAGTACGTATATATAGTTGTCAGACGTTCACCTCTAACAGTTCCCAGAAGTTAACTTGGTGTTGTGTATTTCTAAATTTTATGCATCATCTTTAGCGGAAGGAACAAAACGGTTTCTGTTGATTTAACGTTATCGAAAGGCGAATTTGTAATCGGGCGTGTAACCTTAGTACGAGCGCATCGCAAGTTACGTCCCTGTAACCGCTGCCAACGTAAACTTATAGGATGCTGAATTGCGTAATGTAATCTTTAGTGGAAAAGAGATAAATATATGTGTAGAATCGTAGGTGAGAAGCTTTGTACCTCAGTTTTGTAAATGCGTTCATCGAGAACACATTAAAGCTCAACATTAAACTTCTTGTGTTTTTTTAAAAACTTGATCCGGGCTTCCGCGAACAAAACTGGCGCAGTCAGTAGGATAGTCAAACGATTAAAACGACAAAAATCGCGTTCGATCGGTTCGTATCAACGATTTATTGACGAAAACTACGATCATCCGGAAGTGTGGAGAGTTTGCGAGAACTCACAAGAAGACCGTTGGAGGAGGACAACATCGCCGAGACCAACAGCCTGAGACGAGGACCGAAATCGCCGAAATCTCAGAAACCTGGTGAAGGACCACATCGCCTGAGCCAGCTAGACTAAGGACCTGGTGAAGGACCACATCGCCTGAGCCAGCTAGACTAAGGACCTGGGAAGGACCACATCGCCTGACCAGTTAGGATAAGAAGAACGAAGAAAGAAAAGGAAATCGAACAAGAATGCTGAAGATTCTACTACTACTGTAAGTCGAACTTTGCTTTCCCTAAAACCTCAATTTATCCCGCTACATATATATAAGATATTTATCATTCTCTCATTCACATCGTAAAAGTATATTTTTACTTCAAAATTGACTTATGACAGATATAGACGATCTTATTGAAGGACTAGAACAAACTTTGTCTGTTTCTGGAACAAGACCAAACCTGATAAGACCTGCTACTTTACAAATTAACGAAATTCAAAATACAAGTTCAAATTTACAATCAGAAATGCCTGGAGACAATTATCAACTTCTCAGACTGTACATTGACACTATCCCTAAATATGACGGTAACCCCCATACTCTTAATGTCTTTATCGGAAATTGCGACACATTGATGACACAATTTTCTGGAACAGATCAAGCCACAGTTAGTTTTCTTTTAAGAGCAATTGTATCAAAATTAACCGGAAGAGCGTTATCTTTAGTAGGTTCACGAACAGAATTAAACACCTGGGCAGACATTAAAAATGCCTTAAATTTATCTTTTGGTGATCAAAGAAATTTAGATTGCTTGGTACAAGATCTAATCACTTTAAACCCTTCGAAAGGTGAATCTCCGTATAACTTTGGAATGAGATGTCAAGATGCTCGTAGTTTAGTTGTTTCAAAATTAAACTCAACACCTGAGAAAGAATTAACCAAAGAGGAAAAAACGACTATGTTAAAAAGTTACGAGAATTTATCATTAAAAACTTTTATTCGAGGACTACAAGGTCATTTGCAAAATAACATCAGACTTAGAAACCCGAAAAACTTAGAAGAAGCAATGTCATTTGTTATCGAGGAAGAAAATTTTCTTTACAGTCAGAATAGAAGTAATGCTCTAAATTTCGAACCAAATTACAGACCAGTCAATAGAGTAACTCCTACAATGCCGACTCATTCAAAATTTAATTTACCTAAGATGCAACAAAATCAAAGAATGAATTTTCCGTCAGTTAACCAACAATTTCAACAAAACTCCCCAAGACCATTCCCTCAAAATTTCAATTTCAAACCGCCAATGAATCAATCTAATTTTCCTCAATTCAAACCACCGACTAATCAGTTTAATCCCCCTCAATTTAGACCAAATCCTTTTCAGGGAGGACCTTATCAGAAACCGATGATTTTCAGAAATGGTCAATTAGTTCGATCAAATAATAACTTTCCAATTCAAAGACCATCTTTTCCGAATCAAAGTAGACAAAATCAAAACTTGAGAACCCAAAATTTCGATAAACCCGAACCCATGGAAACTAGCACTTGTAGTGCAAGGCCCTATCGTCTTTATAATGTGACCGGATATCCATCCTCAAATGAAGATTCCAATTATTATGAACATCCACAAGAACTTCAAACCTCTCAATATTACCATAATTACGATTATTACGAAGAACCAGAAAATTTTGAAATTTATAATAATCCCGAAAATTTTTATGAGAATCTCCCAGACTATAACGAAACATATAACTATGAATTGAGTCAAGGACTTGAGATAACTGGAATAAATGACGAACAAACAGTAGAGACAGGATTAAATAACGCCACTGTAGACGAAGCTGTAAATTTTCCTGCAACCTCAGTAACAAAGAACCCACCTTAATACATATCAACAACGTTGAAAACGCTCGCTTACCACATATTTACATCGCAGAATTAAACGCAAAATTTTTAATCGATAGTGGTAGCACTAGATGTATAATCGACCCTGAATTAACCCACAAATTTTTCAAAAATTACATTTTTAATGAAGATTTTAATATTCAAACAGCTCATAATATTACCTATCATAACGAAGTGATCGAAATACCAATTTTCAAAATTTTTAATGTAAACGGATATCAAAAATTTTATGTTTTCAAATTTAGCAATGAATATGATGGAATTATTGGTACGAATCTGTTAGAGAAAATGCAAGCTTCCCTTGATTTCAGTAAAGGATTAATAGTCACTCCATATGCGAATGTCTCTGTATATTTCGGAAACGAAACACCAAAATTAAATTACACTATAAAATTACCACCTCGAACCGAAATAATTCAAAAAATTCCCGTCAATATTCCCCAAGGAATAGGTTATATAGACTATATTAAATTTGCAGAAAATTTAGAAACACCAAGAGCAATTGTTAATATTTCTAATTACTTCGCTATTACGACAATTATCAATTCTAGTGAGTCCGAACGAATTTTAACATTTAATGAACCAGTCGAAGTCGAATCTTTAAATATAATGGAAGTCAATTTTATAGAAAAAATGGAAACTAACCAAGAATTAGATCAATATCAAGATAACATATTAAAATCAAATTTAAAAAACATTCGACTAGGACACTGCAATCCCGAAGAGAAAGAAGAAATACGTAAATTATGCTATGAATATCGAGATATTTTCTATTGTGACAAAATTCCTTTAAGCTTTACTAACGAAATTCAACATAAAATAAATTTAACGGATACAAGTCCAATTTTCACTAAATCTTATCGATATCCAGAAATTCATAAAACGGAAGTTCAAAGCCAAATTCAAAAAATGTTACAACAAGGTATTATTGAACCATCAAGTAGTCCATACTGTAGCCCAATATGGATAGTACCGAAAAAACCTGATGCTTCTGGAAAAAAGAAATGGCGTTTAGTAGTAGATTACAGGAAATTAAATGAACGAACGATAGACGATAAATATCCACTTCCAAATATTTCCGATATTTTAGATAAACTCGGAAAAGCCCAGTATTTCACAACATTAGATTTAGCGAACGGTTTCCACCAAATCGAAATGCACCCTGATAGCGTACCCCTAACAGCTTTCAAAACAGAAAATGGTTTATGGCAATACAAAAGAATGCCTTTTGGATTAAAGAACGCCCCTAGTACCTTTCAACGAGTAATGGATAACGTATTACGCGGATTACAAAACGAAATTTGTTTAGTTTACCTTGATGACATAGTAATATTTAGTACATCTCTTCAGGAACATATTGAACGATTGAAATCAATTTTTGAAAGGTTAAGAAAATCAAAATTAAAAATACAATTAGATAAAAGCGAATTTCTTAGGAAGGAAGTAAACTATCTTGGACATGTAATTACCCCTGATGGAGTCAAACCAAACCCTGAAAAAATAGATGCCATCAAAAAATTTCCGCTGCCAAAAAGTCAAAAAGAAATCAAAAGTTTTCTCGGATTAATCGGTTATTACAGGAAATTTATAAAAGATTTTGCCAAGATCACAAAACCCTTAACTCAATGTCTCAAGAAAAATGCTAAAATTATTCACGATAAAAGCTTTATTTCTGCATTCAATACTTGTAAAAATCTCTTGATAAATGCTCCAATTTTAACTTATCCAAATTTTAAAGACAAATTTATTCTCACGACGGACGCCTCTGGAGTAGCTTTAGGTGCAGTATTATCACAAGGACCAATAGGATCAGATAAGCCAGTAGCATACGCTTCACGTACATTAAACGAATCAGAACAAAAATTAAGTACCATAGAGAGAGAGTTACTTTCTATAGTATGGGCATGTAAATATTTTAGACCCTACCTGTTTGGAAGAAAATTTACTATTTATACAGATCATAGACCGCTAATATGGCTTTTCTCTCTCAAAGAACCAAATTCAAAATTAGTGAGATGGCGATTGCGATTAGAAGAATTTGATTACGATATTGTTTATAAAAAAGGTAAATTAAATACTAACGCTGATGCCCTTTCACGCATAAAAATCAATGCTCTAGAAAACGAATCAATAATCAATAATCCTGGACAAATAAATTTAGAATCCACAGAGTACCTAAGACAACTTTGCGAATCAATGACTTTTGATGAAGATCAATTAATTAACCAAATTGAAAATCCCGCACCGACCACTTCGAATCCAAAACGAGAAAAAATTAAAATACTTCAAGATATTACCATACCGCCGGAACCCGAACATGAAAATAGTACACAAGACAGTCAACACTCAAATTTTCATGAGACAACCAATACAGGAATTAAAATACTAGATGAAATAATAAATAATAAAGTCAATCAAATTTTAGTTTTCCCTCACGTTTACCCCATTTCTAAAGTAAGTCAAGAAAATTATCAACATCATAAAATAATTACTCTCAAAATACCTTCTGAAAATAACGATAACCTTATTTTGCAATTTCTAAAGGAATATACCACTACCGGAAAGACGTACTGTGTATATTTCCACAACGATAAATTATACGAACAATTTAATCGAGTATATTTAGAATATTTTTCGGAATCCGGACCCAAACTAATAAAATGTACCAAATTAGTAAATACCGTAAAAGAAAATGAAGAGCAATTAATGTTAATAAAACACCATCATGAAGGCAAAACTAATCACCGTGGCATAAACGAAACATTAAACTATCTCAAAAGAAATTATTATTGGATAGGACTTAAAATCTCAGTAACAAATTACATAAACTCTTGTGAAATTTGCCAGAGAGCAAAGTACTCGAGGAAAACCCCGTATGTACCGCTCATGATCACTGAAACCGCATCGAAACCTTTCCAAATTGTTCACATGGATATTTTCACATACGATAACAAATTTTACCTAACTCTTGTTGATGCTTTTACCAAATTCGCTCAAGCAATACCGATAGAAGGAAAAACAGCAATACATGTCAGTGAGGCATTAATCAGATACCTCAGTTGTTTCGGAATACCAGAAAAAATTATAGTTGACAACGGATCGGAATTTCAAAATGATACCGTAAAAGAAATTTTAAATCTACACAAAATCAAAATTCACTTTTGTACCCCCCATCACCATGAGTCCAATTCTATAGTTGAAAGATTTCATTCAACCATAATTGAACACCTCAGAATTCTCAAAGAAATTTATCCTAACGATGAAAACTTGATGAATTATGCCCTCATTGGATATAATAACACAATTCACAGCGCAACTAAATTTACCCCATTTGAATTAACCTTCGGACACACAAATGCAAGAAACCCCAATGAAATATTTTTACCCAGCTTATTTTATGCCGATTACGCCGAAAATCACAAAAATAAATTAGAACAAGTGTATAAAACTGTTAGTCAAACGCAAGAAACTCAAAAAGAAAAAATAATTTCGAAATTAAATACAGCAGGAGATCAAAGTAAAGAATTTTATGTAGGACAAATTGTATATAAGCAAAATCCAAAGGTGAGAAATAAAAAGTTTAACAAATTTTTAGGACCTTACGAAATAATAAAATTATTAGAGAGAAATAGAGTAGAAATCGCAGAAAAACGAAATCCAAACAAAACAGAAATCATTCACATAAAAGAATTAAGAAAACCAATTGTTACAGATTCACTACCTGCACGGCAGCCATCTCCTACCCCAAGTTCCACGACTTAAATAATAACCCTGGGTTGCTTCCACTTAAATTAGGTAATGCTCAAAACAAAATTGATTTTTGGTCATTTATACAAATCTTTGACATTTCCAAAGTCGTTGATGAATTCTACAATATAAAAACTCAATTTCAAAATATTCAGAATATTTTCGATCATAATCAAACGAAAAACGGTTATAAAGAAGAATTTTATAATTCATATCACCTAATCTCTAATTTAGAATCAAAAATACATATTCAACTTAGCCAATTAAATCCAAATTTATTAACCAGATCAAAAAGAGGATTGATTAATGGATTAGGATCAATGATAAAATCGATAACTGGAAATCTGGACCAAAACGATGCCGAAAAATACGAAAATGCAATAAATATACTTTCCAATGACGAAATAAAAATTAAAACATTATTAAAAGAACAAATTACATTGCTTGAAAAATCTATTCACACCTTTAATAATAGTATTCAATCAATTTCACATAACCAAAGAGTCCTTGGAGCTAGAATGATACAAATAGAAAATGAATTGAAAAACAACGAACTATCTGTTGTAGACACTCATTTTTATTTTTTAACTCATGTGATTCTCTCTCAGATTCAGAGTTCCTATCAAGCAATTTATGATATTTTGGAGAAAATTTCTATTGCCACAACATTTTCAAAAATTAACACTTTTCATAATTCACTAGTCGAACCCAGCGATTTATTAGAAGAAATCAAATTTGTAGCTACGCAACTTTCAAGTAACAAATTACCATTTGAACCTAAACTAGAAAATTTATTGAACTTTGAACGATCTTTTGAAATTAAAAGTTACAGTAAAGATAACAAAATAATGTTTATAATCGAGATACCAATTGTCGAGAATGAAAAATATACTTATTTTCATTTGTATCCTCTCCCAGTTTTCCACGGCAATTCCTTTGACATAATAACACCTGAAAATAAATACCTTATCCTGAATGAGCAAAGATTCGTCCAATTTGATCAACCGTGCCAGAAGATCTACGAAGAAGAATACCTCTGCCACGAAAATGACCCAATTCGCATCGACCAGACGACCTCCTGTGAAGTTCAACTCCTGACTTTTTCAAGAAATTCTTCATGTTCGCCTGTTTCAGCACAAATCAGTGTAGTGAAAGTGCAAAAAGTTGAAAATAATAACTGGATTGTAATATTACCGAACCATGTAACCGTTATTCAAAAGTGTTCCTCTGAAAAGGACACCTTCTTAAAGAAAGGAACATTTGTTTTGGAATTAAGCCCTAAATGCGAAATCACAATTGATAACATTCATATTAGACATTTTCAAAATTCTAGAAATAATTTCAAATTAATCGAACTCCCAAAATTACACATAAATTTGGAACGAAATGAAATTAAAAACCACAATTCTAAACCGCTAAAATTAGATTCTGTAAACTTAGATGAAATCAAAAACCTAAAACAAATGTTGAATTCACAACTAGATAGCATTGATTCAATTTCAGAAATATCTTCAATTCACGATCAATTATGGATTTTACCAATGTGTGTTATGACGTTTGCTTTTATATCTTTTTGTATATATCATTTTTATAAGAAGTATAGGATATCGAGGACCCTGCCAGTCGAAGACGGACCAGGTCAACCCCCAGTTCCAATAGTTACCCCCCGAAGCCTGTTCTAAGGGTGGAGGAGTTACGTCCCTGTAACCGCTGCCAACGTAAACTTATAGGATGCTGAATTGCGTAATGTAATCTTTAGTGGAAAAGAGATAAATATATGTGTAGAATCGTAGGTGAGAAGCTTTGTACCTCAGTTTTGTAAATGCGTTCATCGAGAACACATTAAAGCTCAACATTAAACTTCTTGTGTTTTTTTAAAAACTTGATCCGGGCTTCCGCGAACAAAACTCGCAACGCTAATTGATAATATTGATTTCGGTGCGGTTAGGGTCGTTATACTTGGGCCTTTCATTCCACCGGCAAACACAATAACAGGTTAATTGTTTCCGCACGGAGAACCTCCCCGCAAAAACACTCGAAACCGACCAAAATCCTCGGATGGAGTTAATAAAAAGTTCAATCGGATGCAATCAATTCGACTCGAGGGCGGGAGAGAGAGAGAGAGAGAGAGAGAGATCTCTTTTCGTTGTTTATGTCAGTGTTTCGCCATACCAGAAAGTTGATTTATACCCCGGAATTAGAGACGCTCCCCGCACCACGTTCGAATCCAGAACTCTGTTCCCGTTAACGATCCGTTCTCTCCGGGCGTGTTCATCAAATTTTCGACCGAATCACGTGTTATTTGATCCCGCGAGAAATGTGGAAATCGGGAAATGCCTCGCGACGTCAATAAACGTCCGTCTGTGACGCCTACATTTGCGTGCGTTCGATCGGAAGCCGTTTAAATGAGTACACGACCAGGTATTTTCGTTAATTGCAATTCAGTGTGGCAATGTCTTCAATGACCCCCGGCCAAAGTCGACGCCCTATTCGGAAATAAAAGTTTTACCGCCACATAAAATGAGAATATAGTGTAACGTTTATTCCAATTTATTAACACTGTCCTAATTACACACTACACTATATAATTTAATTAAATTATTACTTCACTAATTAATTTATATAACACACTGTAACGAAACCGATTTTTGAGAGTCGAGGGTAGACCCCCCACCGTACAGTTAATCGCGAAATCAAACCTATCTTAGGTAGATGGCTGCCGATAAGGCAACATTCAATCTACCATCGCTTATATATTCAGACGTAACTTGGGTAGGTAAACCTGCCCCCTCAAATAGTCCTGTACCTGAGTTATTCCAAGGTCAGAACCAATACTTGTCTGTGACAAGCCGTACGTTATCCGTATTTTTCCGTTGCGTCTGATATCCGTTTCCGTTCTACCGACCGATACATGTAGCTGTGAACGATTCCGACCGTTAGATTTAGACCGACCAAATTATTCGTTATCTGTTACGTCACCGTCTGATTGTGAACGAACTACCGACCGATAAATGTAATTGTGAACGTTACCGACCGTTAGATTTAGACCGACCGACATCGTCCGATTGTGAATGTACCACCGACCGAATTATATGTTAATTTATATGATTTAATTTTTCCCTCTTCCGCTCGCTCTATCCTAATGTAAAAGACCGAATTACAGAATATCAGACACTGCACGTTTTCCTGTCGTCTCCGCATTTAGCCATTTCTCTTTCATTGTGAAATTGTTAGGATAATTTTCCGTTTTCGCATTTTCAGTATTAAGAAGGTTTTTTTCCGTATTTCAGATCTTAATTGTTTGCAAAAGTATTGTAATTTTCCGTTTCCGTATTTTTAGCTTCGCCGAACAATTTTCGATCTTTCCGATTGTCTCTACGTAAAGTAATTTTTATTTTTCGTACGTTCCTAATTGTATTTTCTTTCCGAAATGTATAAATATTTGTAAATTAACATATTTTTTGCAATTCTCCGGTCTCCGATCTCCGAAACGCCAGCAGGTGTTTGGCGATACAGTGTTGTCACTTTCATTTAGAAATAAAATAGTTTAGGGATTTTCCGTTTTGAGTGTGTTTCATTTCTACGGATAACCCTGGTAATCTCCTGAGTTCGTAAACTACCCAGGCATAATCCTGAGGGAGGAAACCCTTAAAAATCTGGCGCCCGAGCAAAACCGACCATAAAACCGTTAACCTAACTCCCGAATTCCGTCCCAGCGCCAAATCACTCTAGTAACCGCACCAAGCGCGGTACAATACTTAATGTTTAATTTATTTGTACAATTTTACTTGTCGTTTTTCGTACTGTTTTCACTCACGCAAAATATATTCTTAAGGGATGGTTTCTAAGGGTTGAAAATTTGTTGGAAATTATAAATCATGCTTCAAGATATTAAAGAATATTTATTCTACTAGACTAAATAAGATTTCCACAGATATAATGCTTAAATTTGCATTTTTTTTTCAATTTTTTTGCAGAAAAATTTCTCAATTTTGAAGTTAAGGGTAAAATAATCTTGATCCCAAATTTTCGTGAAAATCGTTCAAAGAATTCTAATATTTTCACCTTCAGTGACTGTACTTATCGACTCTACAAAATGAGAAGGCTATGAGGTAATATATTTCACACTTAATTAACAGTCCATTTTGAAGATTCTCTTCTCCCATCGACACTGTGAAGATAATTGCGTATTTTTCTGACCCGAATTCTCAATATTACATGTGTTCTCAACACTGCAACTATGGCCCTTTCGAAATACTCCATAACATTTTATGACGGCGATAACATTAAGTAAGCTGCCTCCAGTGTTTTGAATGCTGAAATGGGATCTTGCTTAACTTCGAGGTTATATCCACAGACTACGCCGCAGGGGAAGGTAAAGATAACAAGTCGAAATAGAATGGGAAAGTAGTGAATGTTTAGGTGTGACTACGTCACATTTTAACTGTATAAGATGGTTAAATGAGTGACAAATTACGTGTTATATCTTTAATGTTGAGGTAGCTTCGTGTATATTTTTAAAATAAAATCATATTGTCGCGCTCAAGGGGATGAAATCTCCATGAGCGTTAACGTAAATCCATCGAGAAGAAAACTTCCATGAAACACAAACGTCGAAATTCAAAGCGCGCGACCAGCTAGCGAGTAAGTACAGGGTCGCATTAAGATCGCCTTGACTATAATTTATCTTTTACTAAGATTTTACTAAGGAATTTCATTTCTTTCTTTCCTGCATACGTTTAAAACAATGGTTTTCTCCCCGCAGCTTAAGTATGTTCCAGGTCTCTTTTTGGGAGGCGAGCAGGGAAAGTGTCTTTCCATAATTGCAATAGATCACAGAAATACGTTTATACAAATTTATATCAAAAACCTGAATAACAATAGCGATACGTTGAAATAAACCATCGACTTTCCTGAACGCTTCGTTACAGATAACCATAGATCAGACAACTAAACTTGTTAATTTTACTGAACCGACTCTGTACATCAACAATTCCCGCCAAAAGTTTTATGACTTTTCCACCAATAGCAAACGACGTGTATTAGGTGTTGTCTAAGTTTACTACCTTTTCTCGTTTCGTGGATGTTCTCTTCTCAGTGGATTTACTATAGATATGAACATAGGAAAGAAGTAGACACAGAGGTTCGTTTATTTATAAGCAATAGAAACACAAATTTTACCCAAAACTAGTTGGGGGAAGAGGATAATTTAAACAACGCGATAAATAATTAAAATTACAAATAAACTACCTGTTTTACAATAAATGATTAAGGGTAGCTTACGTAGAACAGTCATCAGGACTTTTTACCTTGAGGAATATTGCGATTTAGGTGATTGGATCGACATAACTTTTATTTCCCGTGGCACGCGTGTTCCTGAAATCATAGTAACAAATATGACTAGAGTAATCATTAATTAGGTCGAAACTATCTCGATCACGGAATTTGACAATTACTCTTTGCTGATTTTAAGTATTACTCAACCACATTTGATTCCAGTGAACACAATATGTCACACATATAATCGTTTTGATCAATGCTTCACTTTTTGTGAATTTTTGAATATTAATTTTACCTGCTTATACACAAAATATAAAGAGTCTTAAGGTGTCCAAAAATGATTAGTGTTTGAGATACAAACTTTTTGGATCTCTTTTAAAACTTATTTCTCTGGAGAAGAGGAATTTAGGTTAATTACCAACTTTGATACGCTAATTACAATTACGGTGTGGAAATAGAAGCTGTTATAAAGTAAATATAATTTTTAGGGGTTGTTTATTGTTTGAAATTTCCAATTATACTCCAGTCAATTACTGTGGAATTGGGAAACAAGGTCGATTTCTTTGAAAATTGGGATTTAGGTAGTATTTATAACGTTCTTCAAAGTTGAACTTGTGCCGAAGTGTGCTTTTTCCCTAGGGGTGGAAACCACCCCTTCTAATGGGTAAGAAAGTTTTTAATTAAAATAAGCCGGGATATCGATAGACTGACCAATTCTAAGTAACTTTTGTACAATAGAGTTTTTTGTAAAGTTGGTATTTTTCGAGCTATTCACCATTGAATCTACACATTTTTTTTCATTGAAAAACGAATGTTTTTTAACCGTTTTTCACCAATAACTTGAAAATCTTTCATTTTATCGGAAAAAATAATTAGAACAAAAATATAGCTAATAAAAAAATAAAGAGACACGTTTTTGAATGATCTCTAAAAACCTAATAAGGGTTGAGTTATTGCTCGTAGTCCATTCATCAATGGTAAAATACCGTATTATTGTGTGTAATTTTTGGAAACAACGTCGATTTTCATGAATATTTGCACTTAAGCTCTACTTACCATTTTCTTCAAAATTCGGCATGTGCCGAAGTGTACTTTTCCCTAGGGGTGGAAACTACCCCTTCTAAATGGTATGAAATTTTTTAATCAAAATAAACCCGGAAATCGATAGATTGATCAATTCTAAGTAACTTTCGTTCTATTAAGTTTTTTTGGAAAGTTAATATTTTTCGAGTTATTCACGATAAAAATAAATGTAATGTATCATAGACCATTTCAAATTATGAAATAGCGAAAAAAAAATTCCCTTGTTTTCCAAGCCAGAAACTTTTTAAAAATGAATTTTGTAGAGAATTTCAAGCGCTTTAACATCAAATTAGTTAAAAGTTTTTACAATCCGTAGTTTTGAACAGGGTTGTGTTCAAAGGGCTTGGATGGGCTATAATTAGTACGCGAATGCACACTTCGAAACGCCATATCTCCTTCATTTTTATGATATAAAGATAAATAAAAAAATCAGAATTATCAGTGAGACAAACCCTGCAATTAACATTTGAAACAGTTTTTTATGTCTGAAATAGTTTTTGAATTATTTAAGAAAAATGTATTTTTTTCTAAAATTACGAAAATGCAATTTTCATTTTAAACAATTTTTTTTTTCTAAAATAAGCATTCTAAACCGGTTAAACCACATAGATCTTATCAATAATATCTAAATAAAGTTAAAGGCAAGTGGGTTACATTTAATTTTTATCAGGGTGGTAATGACGAGGGTGTAATTTTTAAATTTTTAAAAAAGCAAGAAAGGTGTTACTTTATTTTTGTTATAAATCAGTCAATTCTTATGAATAAGACTTATGTCAGTACTCATTTTAAAGGGTATTTTATGTACTTTAGAACAGGTCTATTGAGTTATCCCCAAAAATTTTACTATTTTTAAGTTATTGAAGGTTGAATATTTTCGATTTCGCGGTTCTCGAAAAATAACCATGTTTCAACGAGCAATAACTCAGTCCTTATTGGGTTTATAGATGTCATTCAAAAAAGTATCTCTTTGTTTTTTGATTAGCTACAGTTTTGTTCTAATTATTTTTTCCGATTAAATGAAAGATTTTCAAGTTATTGGTGAAAAACTGTTAAAAAACATTCGTTTTTCAATGAAAAATGTGTAGTTTCAATCGTGAATACCTCGAAAAATATCAACTTTACAAAAAAGTATATAGAACAAAAGTTACTTAGAATTGGTCAGTCTATAGATTTCCGGGTTTATTTTGATTAAAAACTTTCTTACCCCTTGGAAGGGGTGGTTTCCACCCCTAGGGAAAAAGCACACTTCGGCACAAGTTCAACTTTGAATAACGTTGTAAATACTACCTAAATCCCAATTTTCAAAGAAATTGACCTTGTTTCCCAAAATTCCACGCGAAAATGGCTGATGACTGGGCTATTAAAATTTTCATCACTCACATTTTAGGCAGATTGTTTTTTAATTTAAAAAAACATTCTTCAATTTTGGTTTATTACATTTATTCCAGTCTCGTAAGAACTTTCCTATGATATATATATTGAAACACCACATTTTTACGGTTAACCACATTTACATTGCTCCTTTCGCTCACCAAAAACCTGAGGTATTTTCAGATCGAATGTTCTGCCCTTTGAGGTGTCAAAATGCGTGCAATTAAAACTTTTGAAGCAATTAAAACATTTGTACGATACCTTCCACTTGGATTTAATTAAAGATGACCTTTTCTATTTGATCTCGTTGAATAATGTAAACGATTCCAAGTCTGGTGATCTATATAAAAGAATTATTCTTGGTATGTCACGTACCTGCGCAATTTTTTTGAGGTGATAAACGTCTTATAAGTCGATGTTCGGGCTACACATCCCAGAAAACATTGTAACGTTACGCCTGGCCCGGCCCATGCGTGGAAGCGAGAGCGAGAATAAGTGACAGAGATCGACCTTCGTTTGGCTTGCGGCGCATTGTACGCACACGAATGTTAGCGTTTCGCTTCTGACGCATCTATCTCCCTTCCATTCTGCCTGGTGTTTGGATCCGCGTGAAAGAGAAACAGCGGCAGCATGTAACGCTCACTTTAGTAATTTTAAATTTATTTGAATTAATTACTTATAAGAGAACGAACAATTGCCACGGCTAGCTCTGCCTATAATGAGGACTCTTTCGTTGATTTTTAATTCCTGGGGTCGTGGGGAGAATTCAATAAATGTTCAAACGAATGATGATGGTTACACTGAGATTTAATTTCACTAAATATCTTACACATATATGATCAATCACAACATTAAAAGAACGAGAGCCGCATTAATGAATTCACTTACGCCTATAAGTAGGCAACCAACAATACACTATTCTAAGTAACGTCAGTGATGTTTAAGAACTTAACTAAATTTACATCGAATTTGTCATGTTCGCCTAGCGAACATAACCTTAATGTTACGTTACCTCGAGTTAAGTTCCCATTAAATTTCTACAACAATAGCAATATCTATTCTCTACGGGGAACACCTACCGAACAACGGTTTTACGGTTAACTGCTGGCAACGTAAACAAGCGAGAAAAAAAGTTATGCTAACAATCCTTCAGAGGAGAAACAAATCAAATGTACAAATACCTCACACATAAGTGTCACTATACATTGGTCGACCAATAGTAAAACGTACGATACCTGATCAGGGTTTATCGGCGTGTCGAAGAGGGGCCCACTCGCGCAGGCTCTATAGCCCTCGTGCGTAGAAGTCACCGGAGGAGTACGGTCTCGATGGTACTCCTGGGCAGGCTAGTCCTGTTGACTGGCCACGTCCGTTGGAGGTTGCAGCCCCACGCCGGGTCCTGAAGGCGTTGACGCTGAAGTCGGGAGTCGGTTGCTGAAGATTCAATGAACGCCGTGAGAGTACGTTCGTACGTCACTATTCACTCGCCCACACTTCACTTTACAAATGTACAAGACAACTCTTCAACAGAAGTACGCAGACTTCTTGTTTACCTAACCTCCAAACATTAACCTCAAAAATAAGCTGACCTTCACACAGTACACGAACGTCTTTAGGCCTCGAACGGTCATACCCCCCTGCCTCGTTTCTCTCTCAACATTTACCATTACCAGCTCTACCGGTACCTATGCTACGTATCACGCTCTCATTGGTTCCGCGTCTTTTCCATTCTCGTCACGTTCTCAGCTCATGTCCAAATTTCTTCAACGGTTTTGTTTACTCAAGATCTTCGCCCTTTACCGGGCGACCGGGGCTACCGGGGGAAGCAATTACCATTATCTTTACACAGGAATATCTCCAATAATTTCCCATCCCCAACTTTGACTTTAGTGTCTTTAAAAAGGTTCATACCGGGGCTAACTCAAGGTGAAATTCTGGGTTGATCCGTTATCGCGGGGGCGAGTAATTAGCTCCGCATCATTTACCGCCTGCAAACTGCCGATTCTCGGCATCCAGAGCCGTACTGGAAAATGTAACCGTTACAAGCACACAGCTTGACGTTAACGTATTGCCGGCTATTCATAAAGTGAACTGGATATTTCCAGCCAATACCATTGGTTATTACAATCACAATTGTGGCAATAAGATAATTGATTCTTGCATTCTAAGATTTTGATTAGCTATATAATTTCATATATTTGTTCTTTCATCATTACAAGAAAGTAGCATCGGTCAGCGAGTGCAGTAATAATAGGTTATGTTACGATTTCGGCTAAAAAATTATTATGAATGATATAAATGGTGGTATAAAAAGTCGACTGCTTTCATTGAGTATTTAATGACAAAAATTATCTTACGTAGCAATTCATGTCAAGTTTAAGATTAATGTTTAACTTCACACATGTCATAAGAATGTGTCTAAAACGACAAGTTGGACCGGCCAACCGCATTACAAAAAAATCCTCTATAATATAAAACTGGTTAACGCGGGCTTTTTAAAAGCAACAAATTAATCAAATGATAATTTAGTGATAGTAATTCAATGCAATTCATAAACGTATGCAATTTTTCATCAATGTATTCTAATGACGTTATCGTCCGTAGACCGACTTTACAGACAACCAAATTTTTTTATATGATTGGCCGGTGATGAAATACTTCCTATACAAAGGATAAACGTTTTTGCTGAATCACTTTGTGCATAACAAAGTTACATCAAAGGGTAAACATCAAACGGACGAAATCTGTCGAATAAAATCGGTAAATGCCTTTGTTTGGAATTACGTGGAATTTAATTCGACGTTCAGTTTGGTACTTTCCAGGAAATGCAAACAATAGTTCGTCTCGTTAATAAGGAGTCGTTGAGAGAAATCTAGTAGCAGAGCTGACGAAGAAAGGGGAGAAATTAATTAACAGGAACGAATTATTGAACAACAATAATTTTTAAAACTGCTCTCAAAAGAAATTAATAGATGCAATAAATAGGTACGTTTCATTTTATTAACAATCGAGCTTTCCGAAGTATAAAGAAGAACTTTGCTTTGTTCCTTTAGTCAATAAGTTTGATTTGTTTCATCTCATTATTTTTGAAAATGTCGAAATGCGATTATTTCATTTCGATGCTTACATTTCATGTAATTTCCATAAATTGTGAGTAAATGAGTACTTCTAATCGTTACGAAGAAATTTTTCAAAGTGGCATAGTTTATCCCCTAAAATTACATTTCACACATTGACACTATTGAAAAATTGACACTATTGAAATTGATAATTATCGAAACATTGCCACAATGGCAGAGACTTATAAAATTACGAAAGTTAGTCTTTTTAGTTAGTTATTTAAGTTTAAGTTAGTAATTTTGATCCAAACTGGAACTAAAATCAAACTGATGAAAGGTTTCTTAATTGTTGTCTCAAATACTAAAAGTAGTCGCAATGACATTAACGATCGCAACCCTTACAGGTTAATGCGTAACGCTCCCTAACTGAATACAGAGGTAAGGGGATTAAACGAAAAGAAGGGATCGACCGGCCATCGGTTCCTTTACCCACTTGTATGAAACTATTTTTTTTTTATTTAATGAAGGAGGATAAAACAATCCTCTTTCTTTCCTTCTTTTAAGAAGGAGGCCAGACCGGAAACCGCTTTCGCATTACTTCAGTCTGACCAGTGATACGCCATCAGGCGTCCGTCGTTGAACCTTCTTCAGCCTTCTTTGCTTTGAGCACGTTCTCCGCAAAGCACATCACTGCTTTCCAGGAGCTCTCGGAGCTAGCCATGAGCGCTACGATGTTTCTGGGATTTGGTGTTACCCCAATGGCCTCCCAAGCGTTCTTCCTTTCCACTATCCAACGTTTACAGTGGAAGAATGTGTGAAAAGCGTCCTCCACTTTCTCCTTGCAGTATGAGCATTGTGGGCTCCTCTTAAGTCCCATCCGATGAAGATAATGATTAAATAGCCCGTGTCCGGTAAGTAGTTGCGTCAAAAAATAATTTGTCTCCGCGTGATTACATTTCGTCCAAACTATCAAATCCGGAATGAGTTCCGCCGTCCATCTACCCGTTGTGGAGCTTTTCCACCGTTGTTGCCATTCTGTCGTGGTGCGATCTTTTTCGGTCTTCTTAATGCGTTCATTCAACTCGCCTGCTTTTCGGAGCTGATGAAGTCGTCTGCGTTCTTGCGCCATTAGGTCAATAGGTGGGGCCTTCGCTAAAACCAATACGGCTGCCTCGGAAACTGTACGATATGCACAGGCAACTCGGAGGGCTGCTCGCCTTTGTATGGAGGCTAGCTTTCGCCTGTAGCTTTCAAGATGTAGTTGCTCCGCCCAAATTTCTGCGCCATAGAGCATGATAGAATGCACCGTGCTTTAGCAGACATCGTTTGGCGTACCTCGGACCACTCGTATTCAGCATAATCCTAGATAAGTTCGCTGCAACTTTGCTGGCTTTTTCGCTTGTTTTGTTCAGGTGTTCCCGGAACGTCAGCTTCTCGTCCAATTGGAGTCCTAAGTACCGTAAGGAGTTCTTAGCCTCAATATTTGCATTTCCTATGGTCACTGTAAAATTCTTGTCAAACCCGCGTCGCCTAGTCAATACCGCCATTTCGGTTTTGCTCGCGGCTAAGTTCATCCTATGACCTTTTAGCCACTCACAGATTCTCCTTGTAAGATGGTCTATTTTCCGACGAGCCTCTTCTGTGTCTCTTGCGAGAATCAGACCGGCGACATCATCTACATAACCGACCAGGTGGATGTCTTCTGGCAGAGGCATCCGCAGCAGGTCGTCATACCTAATATTCCAACAGTCTGGGCCGAGGACAGAGCCCTGGGGGAGCCTGCCGTGACTTTCACTGTGCGAGGACCTTCGGTAGTATCGTACTCTTTCTCTTTCTCTGAAGTAATCGTCAGCAATATTTAGAATGTATTCCTCAATGTTGAAATCCGCTTTCATTGCATCAAGGATATCTTCCCACCCTACAGAGTTGAAAGCGTTTTTGACGTCGAAAGTAAGGAGAACGCAGACCTTGCGGGCGCGATGGTTTCCCGACCATGCTTTGTTTACGATGTTCAGGGCTTGTTCAATCGCAGTAATTGTTGAATGTCCTCTCCTGAAGCCGTGTTGATTTTTCGAGTGTCCGCCGCCCTGTTCGACGGCCGCCACTAAGCGCACCTTTATAAGTTTCTCAAGCAGCTTACCTGCAACATCCAGCATGCACAGCGGCCTGTAAGATGACGAAGTCATTGGTGGGCCTTTGCCTTTGTCAAGCAATACCAAGCGCTGGCGTTTCCACCGTTTACTAAACGTCGCTGTCTCCATACAAATGTTGTACATTGTCAGGAGTACGTTGGGGCATTTTTCTGCAATCAGTTTAATGACCTTGGAAGGAATGCCATCAGGGCCGGGTGCTTTGTCCGATTTCAGGGTTCTGGCGGCTACCTGGAGCTCTCCTATTGTAAACAGCGGTGTGTCTTTGGGATCTTTCATTTCTTTTGACGCTCTTGGTGGGTGCTGGGGGAAGAGATCTGTTACAATCTGTTCTATAACATCTGGCTCCATAGGAAGTACTGCTTCCCCTTTGGGCTTTGTTTCCCTAGGCCTTTAACCACGATTTGATACGCTTGTCCCCATGGATCGTTGTCCAGGTCGGCACACAGTTGTTTCCAGCATCGCTTTTTGCTGCTTTTAATTGCTTGTTTAAGATTTCTCTTCGCTGTCATATATTCCAGGTTAAGGATCTCAGACTGGTGAATTAGTTTACTGTAATAGTGTACAAATATTTAATTGTGATTTACATGAGAAATCGTCGTGTTTTCCCATTCATTTTGATATTAAACTCGAAGTATTTCAGAAACAATAAATTATAGCATGATTTTTATAATAAACGAGGAGATTACAACTCATTATTATTCCAGAGGCTGGCTGGTGAAATGTATCGGTAAATAACATGACCTGACACGACTTAAGGACGGAAAATGTAAACTTGATTCGCGTTAAGACCGAACAGTTCCGAATAAACCGAACCATTAGGTAATCGGGTCAGAATATTCACGAAACTCTACTTATATTATCAGATTCCTTGAATTTGGTAAAAATTATATTGTTACTGGTAATAATTCGACTCATCTAAGTTACTTGTATAATACCGATACTTTCACCAGCCAGCGCCTGGATTAATAATTAGTTAGAATATCCACGTTGATTATAAAAGTAATGCTAAAATTTGAAGTACTTCGAGTTTGATATTAAAATGTAGGGGAAAAACGACGATTCCAGTAAATATATTTTCATCTAAATCATAATTAAATATTTGTACATTATTACAGTAAACTAATTTTTTAAAAGTTTCGTACAAACAGGTAAGCGAATTGGTGGCCGTTTATCGTTTAATCCCTGTACCTCTCTATTCGACTTGGTGCTATTCGACCACTCCCGGTTAGTTTATATTTGGGAAACCTCACGACAACCTCTTTCAATTAGGATATAAGTGCTACGGTTAAATATCTAATTAGTAAATCAGTAAATCGTATGTCGAATGCTCTCATTTCCCTCGAACGTAAAGTCCGCTGTATCATTATACGTCCAAATAGTTAATTATCGTTCTAACCTGTATCATATAGTACATCGCCATCGGTTCAGAGATTGGTTGAGATCGACGGAGCGTCTTCCCCACTCAGGAAATACGTGCCTTGAAAACTTCCCCCGTTACGAAAATGCGAGTTAAAACGGCATCCGTCTCGTGTTAAACTTTTGACACCCCACAAGGGTGAAACATGATAGGGAAGCCATCGACGAGATTGGGCGAATCCGTTACGGCGGATGTTTACAAATTGCGAGAGGCGAGATGATGTCGAGAAATGAAAACTTAACGCAGAGACGGTTCGTATGTTACGTTAATAGGTCAAGAAATTGTTGACGTGATAAACGTCTTATAAATCGGTGTGCGGGGCTACACATCCCAGAAAACATTGTAACGTTATAGGCTATTGACTATGTCATTGTATTTTTAAAAAAAGTAAAAAATAGAGATACAATGGCTGAATTCAAACGTTTATATCTCAGTCAATATTAAACATATAAAGTCTTACTAGCCACCGTTTTAAAGAGAATTTCATAGGCTTTCTTTTCTATGAAGCAATGCCTATACCTAAATTCACCCAGAAAAAAGTTATAGTAAAAAATTCAAAAAGAAACATTTTTTTGAAATTTTTCCATTTTCTCAACTTTGTTTTTTTTTTAATTTATTTCATTAATTTTTTTTTATTTCAAAAAATATATTTTTCATAGGAAATTTAATTCTCTACAAGAAATCTTACGACACATATCTTCATAAAATGCATATTTTTTGCGCTATAGCCGAAAATGCAAAAAGTGGACAAACTTACCCGGTTCTCAAAAACGCATAGCTAAATTTAGTAGCACTTTTGGATTTTATTTCTTTAGAGGTCAACTGACCATATGAAAAAATAAAATATCTTGCACGCGTTAGTTCCTATTACTCCTGTTATTTTCGGCATGGTCAATAGCCTATTATGCCTGGCCTGACCCATGCGTGGAAGCGAGAGCGAGAACAAGCAAGGCGTTTTGCTTATGTATGTTTAAGATTCCCTAATGTGAATTTCTCTAGAAATATTATCTGAACTGGATTACATTTAAAATGCAATCCAAAATTATGTTTCTGAAAACCATGGCTATAACGACATCCCATTGGAATAGTCACCCCATCCTCCATGATTACTTACTTTAATCCAACAACCTGAGCTTCTTCGCCCAACTAAGGCGTTAGATTATAGGGGGATTCAATTTTTAAGTAGAGCACTTATTAAAATTAACCCCCTTCCCTGGACCGCTAATCACCAGCGAAGTTAACACAGCAACAAACCCATTACCCGGCCGGTTCCCTTCGAGTCGATTAAATGCCGCACCGTATCAATATTCCGAACGTTTTCAGATCGAACTTTCCTCTTTAATTACAAATTGAGTCCGAATTCGATTCCGGTCCGGTACGGGGCCCACATGTGCGCAATAATTGTTCACAATCAACGGAGGAACTTTCCAGTTTCCTGCAGTAATGCGTTTTACATTACTTGTCTCACAAAGCGCGTCCACAGTTCCCATTATTGGCTCTCTCCTATTGTTTCTTAGAGCAGGGTTTCCACTTAAGGAGCTTTCCCCTTCTTCACTTTTAAAATCCACCGTAGGACGGACGGATAATTGCTAAATCGCCTTCAGGATGCATCGACAACTCAGTCAATTACGGAATTATCCTTAATAATTGCAACGTTGCCTCGTTTCGTTTGTGACGCATAAGAAAGGGATTTACCCTGGAAACACGTTACAGTTGAATCGATGCATTATTCCGCATTCTTCATAAGGGTAGAATACCCAAAGTCACGCATATACAGAGTGATTAGAAAAATAACTTAGAAATATTTTTGACGTGATATACGTCTTATAAATCGATATGCCGGATACCTGCCGGTTCACAAAACATTGTAACGTTACGGCAGACCTATGCGTGCGAGCTAGAGTGAGAGCGACAACAATAGACAGAGTTCGCGAGCGCGATGGAAGGGGTACGAGCTACGCGCGTTCTGATTGCATTGTTTCCACTCCGTCGTCAGCGACGACGGCGGCAGCAGTCAGCACACTATTATTTATAAAGTTATCTGAATATTTACTGTGCATAACATTGCTTATTACTATTAAAATAACAATTGCGACAATAAGGTATTCAATTCTTGCATTCTGAGAGTTCGATTAGCTATATAATCTCATATATTTGTTCTTGCATCCGTCAATGAGTGCAGTAATAATAGGTTATGTTACGATTTTGACTAAAACATTATGATGAATGATATAAATGATGATTATACATGGTGTTCACGCGAATAATCTATATCAAAGCTATACTTATTAAATTAGACACCCTGTAGTTTATAAACATATTGGAATTTAGAGAAAAAATAAACTCAAACTTCATACGATGCCACGGTAATAAAATTTTTAAAAGAATACGTCATTAAATACAGGGTGTGCCATTTGTATTAAGAAATTGATTTCGGAGAGTATACACCCAAAATTAAAGGTAGATTTGGGCCAAACTCTAAAATATTTTGGTAAAAGGGCCATACTACTTAATACATTAATCATTTTGCTAAATATTGGCTACAGCGATATTTCTCGAATATGACCGATTGTAGCAGAAATAAATTTTTAGTTTAAGTCTGCAATTTCAAAAACAATTAAATGTTTCAAAAATGGTTAATTTTCCGTATAGGGCATCCTGTTGAAACTTGAAAGTATTGTAACGCGAAATGTAAACAGCAGCGCGAAACGTGTTTACTCTTATCAGACGGCGGCTTACCTCAAAGGAACGCCGCTACGCTTAATTGAGCAATAAAAACCGTCCCCGAACGTCCCGGCAACATCTTAATAAAGAAGGATTGATTTATTACCTTCTGGGCGTTTCTAGACAAACATTATTAGGGAAAGGAAGGATCGAGTTGTTTCAAGAAGGATCCC
Source organism: Cryptocephalus moraei (assembly GCA_946251905.1). Classification (NCBI taxonomy): domain Eukaryota; kingdom Metazoa; phylum Arthropoda; class Insecta; order Coleoptera; family Chrysomelidae; genus Cryptocephalus; species Cryptocephalus moraei. The sequence goes on along the minus strand of OX276465.1, from coordinate 12,589,323 downwards.
GAATACATTATGGAGGGCTATAAAAGCGAACGCTGCGGACGGAGATTAGATTAGACGTGAAGCCGCGAGTGAATAAACAGGGCGAAAAACGGACAAGCCAATTATTAAAATAAATTAAAGTTAAGTGTGTTATATAAATTAAGTAGTTCAGTAGTAATAGTCTAAATAAATTAATTAATGTGTCGAGTGTATATTTAAATTAAGAGTAAACGTTACAGTATTATAAAATACAGGGTATTCCATTTAATAAAATATTCCTTCGGTGTGATCACCCTTTATATTCAAAAGCTATTTCTAAATTGTACCGAGCCCTGAAAGTTCCGACAATGAATACCAGATTTTTCAGGAGTAGTACGTATTTATTATGTGTACGTATATATCCGTTTCAATAAATTAAACCTTGGGATTGTTGAAATTAATACCGTCATATTTCATTTGGACACGTACAACGATTTTGCGGTATGTACCTAACATTTAGTTATAAACTCCATCCGATATTGGCAGTTTCAACACATAGTAGGTTATTTCAGGCGAAATGGTGGCTGCACATAGTAACGCAATTACATTGTTATATACGAATTAATCTGTCATTAAATTATTGAATTGCTACTGAATATTGTATTTTGTCGTATTGTCACATTTACAAGCTGAAAGAATCAATTGTTTATTAATTATCATATTCGTTGTAGTTTTAATTCTTCCACGAATATTTAGGAAATTGAGGTATACAAATAGTAGGTAGACGATATTTTAAGATTATTCTATCTATTAAATAATATTATAAATATCCCTATTATTTCGTTTTAAATTAAACAAGTTCCATACTGATAAGTTAGGTAAAAGTGAACAGCAGCAGTCCTAAACATGCCCTAGATTCTTGTAATATACAGGGTGTCCCATAATAAATTTGACAAACTGCGAAATTGGATTGGGCTCCTTAAGTTATTGAGAAAAAACACACTTATCAAAAGATGCTCAGAGATACAGGGTGTCAAAGTTTGACAAAAATTAGCATTCTTAATTTATATTTCTTTATGGTTATGGTGTTAACATATTGGTGATGACGAAATTAAGATGTTCAGTTCAAGGTTGGAGGTTTGGGTGAACCGTAGTATTAAATTATTTGAAACTTTGAAGTTGGTAGCTTTATTACAAATGCTACAGCAATAGTATATCTCTATACAGATATGTTAGGTAAAAATGAACAGCAGCGGTCCTAAAGATGCCCTAGATTCTTGTAATATACAGGGTGTCCCATAATAAGTTTAACAAACGGCGAAATTGGATTGGGCTCTTTAAGTTATTGAGAAAAAACACACTTATCAAAAGATGCTCAGAGATACAGGGTGTCAAAGTTTGACAAAAATTAGCATTTTTAATTTATATTTCTTTATGGTTATGGTGTTAACATATTGGTGATGACGAAATTAAGATGTTCAGTTCAAGGTTGGAGGTTTGGGGGGAACCGTAGTATTGAATTATGTGAAACTTTAAAGTTGGTAGCTTTATTACAAATTCAGCATCAATAGTATATCTCTATACAGATATGTTAGGTAAAAATGAACAGCAGCAATCCTAAATATGTCCTAGATACTCGTAATATACAGGGTGTCTCATAATAAGTTTAACAAACTGCGAAATTGAATTGGACTTATTATGTTATTGAGAAAAAAACAGACATATCAAAAGATGCTCAGAGATACAGGGTGTCAAAGTTTAACAAAAATTAGCATTCTTAATTTATATTTCTTTATGGTTATGGTGTTAACATATTGGTAATGACGAAATTAAGATGTTCAGTTCAAGGTTGGATGTTAGGGGGGAACCGTAGTATTGAATTAAGTGAAACTTTGAAGTTGGTAGCTTTATTACAAATGCGACAGCAATAGTATATCTCTATACAGATATGTTAGGTAAAAATGAACAGCAGCGCTCCTTAAGATGTCCTAGATTTTTGTAATATACAGGGTGTCCCATAATAAGTTTAACAAACTGCTAAATTGGATTGGGCTCTTTAAGTTATTGAGAAAAAAAAACACACTTATCAAAAGATGCTCAAAGATACATTGTGTCAAAGTTTGACAAAAATTAGCATTCTTAATTTATATTTCTTTATGGTTATGGTGTTAACATATTGGTGATGACGAAATTAAGATGTTCAGTTCAAGGTTGGAGGTTTGGGTGAACCATAGTATTGAATTATGTGAAACTTTGAAGTTGGTACCTTTATTACAAAGGCGGCAGCAATAGTATATCTCTATACAGATATGTAAGATAACAATGAACAGCAGCGGTCCTAGAGATGCCCTAGATTTTTGTAATATACAGGGTGTCCCATAATAAGTTTAACAAACTGCGAAATTGGATTGGGCTCTTTAAGTTATTGAGAAAAAGCAGACTTATCAAAAGATGCTCAGAGATACAGGGTGTCAAAGTTTAACAAAAATTAGCATTCTTAATTTATATTTCTTTATGGTTATGGTCTTAACGTATTGGTGATGACGAAATTAAGATGTTCAGTTCAAGGTTGGTGGCTTGGGGGAACCGTAGTATTGAATTATGTGAAACTTTGAAGTTGGTAACTTTGTTACAAAGGCGACAGCAAGAGTAGTTTTCTAAGTTTAGTACCATTTGCTATTTTGTCGTGGAGCTCTACGTTTTAGAGATGGATGTCAAAAATTACTTTTTAGTTTTGGTTTCTTTAGAATTTTAAACTTGAAACAGTTTCTTAAGACTAATTGTAGGCAAGCCATAAAAAACGCGTTACAAACAACAACCAACTTCTAAATGAACATAAAAATTAATTTTTCCCGGAGAAGTTATTATCTAGTCAGTTTTGTTCATTACAAACTTTCGACGTGGAATTAACTTCCGACCTTTCGATAAAAAGAGAAAAGGGTGGACGGCTCCTTCGTACTCATTAAGAATTTAAAGTTTCTGAACGAAGAATGAAAAGGCAGAAAAAATTAATAAACCCCTTTTTCCTTATAAACAGTTGCATTACCGATTCCTCGTGGTAAAAATATCCCGGCAATCACTGTGTCAACGAGAACATCGACTCCATTAAGGGCTCAATTTCCTCGACGCTGATTTTATTATCGCATCGGCAAACCTATTTCCGGTCGGGACGTTTTCCCAAAACTTTTTTGATAAATTACCCTGGGAACGTAGCCCTTTCTTTAAACCGATAACTTCGCGGAACTTCGGGGGATTCAATAAAAAGTTTCGCGAATAAACTACATACATACTTTTTACTAGTCATGGGATCATCCGCGTGGAAAATAATCGATCTTCCTAAATGATAGGAACGTTATTAGTGTATAAACGTGTTCTGATACAGTTCAACCAAACTAAACGAACAGAGTCTGTTTTTGGTTTGGATGATATCGTTTGCCGAATTGCGATATACACTGTCTATTGTTAGATGAACTTTGTTGATTTTATAATAATTATAAATGTGTCGCCGTTGAAAATTTTCCATGTCAGAGTGGTAACTTTGCTTACCGTGTATGGTTTTGTTTTTTTATTGGGTGATGTTGCAAAGGTCCCTCCGCTCATTTCAACTTCAGTACCTTTCTGTCGAATTTTCGTTACGGTAATCTTGGATATACCAAGAGCTGAAGGAATTTACCACAACGTGTCTCTACGCCGATCCCACTTTTATGTGGCCCGATTTCTAACTTAAAATCGCATCAAGCGTTTTCAGTCAGTAATTTGCAAATTTGTTTGATTTCCAAAGCAGTTTTGGATGTTACGTTTATGTAACCGCCAGTATTGATAATGTATGTAAATTAAAGCGCCATTTACCCAAAAATAATCATTTTTCGACTTTAGGTACACGTATAAGAGATATTTTTACATAAATAACGAGCGTCATTCGTTACAATAAAACTCCATCCGATAAAAAGTAACCGGGGGTGACTCCACAAAAGCCGGGACAAAAAGCAAACTAAATTTTCCACATTCGTAATTTTAACTGTGACCTTTCGATTCCAATCTGATCCGGCCGATTAGCCCTTACACACACACAGAGAGAGTGAGAGAGAGTAAGAGATAGAGAGAGAGAGAAAGTGGAGGGGATAGGTCCCATCGCATAAACGGGCATTATCTGGGATTCGCAGGGCGCACGACTTTTTTATGCGTAACGAGAATCTAAACGGACGCTAGAAGAGGAGAAATAAAAACCGATTAGTGCGTCCCCGTCGTGTTCTTTTTGTCCCATTCAATTTCTGGATAGATGAAAGAGTAGATCTGAATCAACGCGAATTTAACGGCAGCCTCTCGAAAAATTCGAGCGTTCCCGTCGGGAATTCAATTTTCCCGAAACGGGAACTGGAGGAAAATAATTGTCACGTAGTGACAATTATGACATATATAGGTATATTTTGTACCCTTACCCAGACTGCACGTACATATCCAATGGGGTTACATTGGAAGTCCCTCACTGGACGTGGCTGACATCCATTGGACGTCCACGCAATAATGGTTGGATGTACAATGTACGTCCATGGGAGAGCCAAAGTATAACACTGTGGACGTTCCATGGACGTCCATTTCATAGTCTTTTGAGGACGTCCGACTTATGCTGAAATAGGGATGTACATTGGACGTCAATATCATGCTCTTTTAAGGACGTCCGATAGATGCTGCAACATGGATGTACATTGGACGTCCATTTCATGGTCTTTTAAGGACGTCCAATTGTTGTTGCGACATGGAAATATATTGGACGTCCATTTCTTGGTCTTTTTAGGACGTCCAATTGATGCTGCACCATGGATGTACATTGGACGTCCATTTCATAGTCTTTTAAGGACGTGCAATTCATGTTGCAACTTGGATGTACATTGGACGTCCAGTTCATGCTCTTTTAAGGACGTCCAATTGATGCTGCAATATGTATGTACATTGAACGTCCATTTCTTGGTCTTTTAAGGACGTCCAATTGATGCTGCAACATGGATGTACATTGGACGTCCATTTCATAGGACGTCCAATTGATGCTGTGACATGGATGTACTTTGGACGTCCATTTCATGCTCTTTTAAGGACGTCCAATTGATGCTGAAATAAGGATGTACATTAGACGTCCATTTCATGCTCTTTTAAGGACGTCCAATGGATGCTGCAACATGGATGTACATTGGACGTCCATTTCATGGTCTTTTAAGGACGTCCACTTGTTGTTGCGACATGGAAATATATTGGACGTCCATTTCTTGGTCTTTTTAGGACGTCCAATTGATGCTGCACCATGGATGTACATTGGACGTCTATTTCATAGTCTTTTAAGGACGTGCAATTCATGTTGCAACTTGGATGTACATTGGACGTCGAGTTCATGCTCTTTTAAGGACGTCCAATTGATGCTGCAATATGTATGTACATTGAACGTCCATTTCTTGGTCTTTTAAGGACGTCCAATTGATGCTGCAACATGGATGTACATTGAACGCCCATTTCATAGGACGTCCAATTGATGCTGCGACATGGATGTACTTTGGACGTCCATTTCATGCTCTTTTAAGGACGTCCAATTGATGCTGAAATAAGGATGTACATTAGACGTCCATTTCATGCTCTTTTAAGGACGTCCAATAGATGCTGCAACATGGATGTACATTGGACGTCCATTTCATGGTCTTTTAAGGACGTCCAATTGTTGTTGCGACATGGAAATATATTGGACGTCCATTTCTTGGTCTTTTTAGGACGTCCAATTGATGCTGCACCATGGATGTACATTGGACGTCTATTTCATAGTCTATTAAGGACGTGCAATTCATGTTGCAACTTGGATGTACATTGGACGTCCAGTTCATGCTCTTTTAAGGACGTCCAATTGATGCTGCAATATGTATGTACATTGAACGTCCATTTCTTGGTCTTTTAAGGACGTCCAATTGATGCTGCAACATAGATGTACATTGGACGTCCATTTCATAGGACGTCCAATTGATGCTGCGACATGGATGTACTTTGGACGTCCATTTCATGCTCTTTTAAGGACGTCCAATTGATGCTGAAATAAGGATGTACATTAGACGTCCATTTCATGCTCTTTTAAGGACGTCCAATAGATGCTGCAACATGGATGTACATTGGACGTCCATTTCATGGTCTTTTAAGGACGTCCAATTGTTGTTGCGACATGGAAATAAATATTGGACGTCCATTTCTTGGTCTTTTTAGGACGTGCAATTGATGCTGCACCATGGATGTACATTGGACGTCCATTTCATAGACTTTTAAGGACGTCCAATTCATGTTGCAACTTGGATGTACATTGGACGTCCAGTTCATGCTCTTTTAAGGACGTCCAATTAATGCTGCAATATGTATGTACATTGGACGTCCATTTCTTGGTCTTTTAAGGACGTCCAATTGATGCTGGTATACAAATAAACGTTGCCAAGACCAAGATGGTTGTGTTCTCCAAGGCACCAAGACGAGCGATCCTTCAAATTAACAACCAGGTAGTGGAACAAGTGTCATCCGTTAAATATCTTGGAGCTCTCGTCAACGAGAACAGTGACCCTAAAATTGAAATGAAATCTAGGATAGAACAGGCCAGAAGGACGTTCATCTCCATGAAGAAACTCTTCACCAGTAGAGACATTAATCTACAGCTCCGGATACGCTTACTACGCTCTTACATCTTCCCAGTTCTACTCTATGGCTCCGAGAGCTGGACATTCTGCCAATCAATGGAGAATCGCATTGACGCCTTTGAGATGTATTTGTATCGCCGTATACTGCGTATATCCTGGATGGACAGGATAACCAACGAGGAAGTGCTAAGGAGAATAGGTAAAGGAAAAGAACTGCTGACAATCATTAAAGAAAGAAAGCTACAATACATCGGGCACGTAATGAGGGGGGAGCGGTACGAGTTCCTTCGACTCCTCATCGAAGGGAAGATAGTAGGCAAACGATCTGTGGGCAGACGGCAGAACTCATGGCTTAAGGATCTGCGGCGATGGTTCGGACGGACATCTATAGAGATTTTTAGAGGTGCGGTTTCACGCACCATTATAGCCAGTTGGATCGCCAACCTTCGTAGGGAGACGGCGTCCTAAGAAGAAGAAGAATTGATGCTGCAACATGGATGTACATTGGACGTCCATTTCATAGGACGTCCAATTGATGCTGCGACATGGATGTACTTTGGACGTCCATTTCATGCTCTTTTAAGGATGTCCAATTGATGCTGCAACATGGATGTATATTGGACGTCCATTTCATAGTCTTTTAAGGACGTCCAATTCATGTTGCAACTTGGATGTACATTGGACATCCAATACATGATCTTTTAAGGACGTCCAATTGATGCTGCAACATGGATGCACATTGGACGTCCATTTCATAGTCTTTTAAGGACGTCCGACTCATGCTGCAACATGGATGTACATTGGGCGTCCATTCCATGCTCTTTTGAAGACGTCCAATTGATGCTGCAACATGGATGTACATTGGACGTCCATTTCATGGTCTTGTAAGGACGTCCAATTGATGCTGAAATAGGGATGTACATTGGACGACCATTTCATGCTCTTTTAAGGACGTCCAATTGATGCTGAAATAGGGATGTACATTGGACGTCCATTTCATGCTCTTTTAAGGACGTCCAATTGATGCTGCAACATGGATGTACACTGGACATCCATTACATGATCCTTTAAGGACGTCCAATTGATGCTGCAACATGGATGTACATTGGACGTCAATTTCATAGTCTTTTAAGGACGTCCGACTGATGCTACGACATGGATGTCCATTGGACGTACATTTCATAGCCTGCCACGAACGTCCAACTGTTGGATATATATTGGACGTCCTCTGCAGGTCCATGGACGTTTGTACGTTTAATGGACCTGTCGTGTGTTTATTGGGTATAAAACTCCTTTAGATATACGATGACTCAATAGCGTAACAGATTTCATGATGACGCCATGTTAAAGCTTTTACCACATCTAAAAACGTTTAATTTTCCCAAGGGCACTTATAAAAGTGTTCACTTTAATAAGACAGCTTTTGTTACAAATTCATGAGTTGATTTTGTAATGTGGTCATAACTCTTTGCTCGGTCTAAAAGTTAAATAGTAATTAAAAATTTTTCATGTTGTCGTAAACTCTTCGAAACGTAAGCGCTGAATGTGGTTACCAACCGCACACGTACCAAACATACACTTTTGATTACCTCTCGTTGCATCGACAATAATTGTGGAAATAAAGTCCGCAATTATTGTGAACTTACCTCAGCAAAGTTATGAAACCGGGATCGTTACAACCGTCCTCGTAAAATTCCACATTTCCTCGTCACCGCTAACACGTACCGGCCGGGCATTATATCACAAATAAGGGTCGGTTAAACTTCATTATATCTCCACAAAAAAAAACTATTATACAACCACCCAAATAACGTACGGAGTTAAGTAATAAAATCGTTTGGAAAACCCTCACGTATTCAACGAAAGCGAAGTGGTGAATCCGAAGGAGGGAGCGGAGAGGATAGTCGAGATGAAATCCTGGAAAATAATTTAATTGGGATGAGGCCCTGGATCGCTTTTTTGGTCTTGATGAGGGCCGATTTCCAATTGGTTTCATGATTAAATATGAGAAAATAATACGGGGAATCTACCCATGAAATTGGGAAAGATATGTGACATTAATAAGAAGGTAGTTACGAAAATAATAGGTAATTGGTATTTTTTCATAATGACTACATATTTGAAAGTTAACACAGGACCATCACGTTTGCTATGTCATCAAGTCATTATTCTCCGGTCTCTACGTTTTGTCCTCTTTTACCACACGCATTTCGTAAACTGAGTCCAGTCTAAGATATTGTTGGTCGCTAGTATCGTTGTTGTCAATATATTCCATATCAGACGTTTACTGAGAACGATACATAAGATTGCTTTGAAAATTCACTTTCTTGGGTATTTAGTTCTACTCTAAAATATTTGAGTGCGCCGGCATATATTGAGAAGTACCAACGGCTTTGGTATATTAAATGAGACACACTGTATATTATTGAATTTTTCGCAATTATTTCATTAAAACACTTCTTTAGCATTTGTCGAGACATTAATTGATTTCATAATTTTATATACAAAACCAGCTTAATTTAAATGGGGCTAAGGGCATTCGTTGTCCATTATACAGCGTCGCTCACATTTGAGATTTGACATATAGGTACAAAAATGGTGAAAATTTGCCCTTTTCGAAACTCATCACCCTGTATATTATCAGATATTCTAAAAGACAACTACAGTTTATTCCAAATTCCTATACCTAAATAGTCAGGTTTGCGAAATAAAAGCAACTTTATGTAAATTTGTTTTATTAAATAGCCTTGAAATGTGGAAACGTTATTAAAATGTAATTGTTTATTCTTCGTGGTGTTTGTGCTGAAATTATAACAAGTCCATGCAGAAGGTTCAATCAAATTTATCTTGATTTACAACCAATGAACGAGGGAAAATTTGTACGATGACAAAATAACGTCATCGGTTCTGAGAAATGAGTAAATACTAATATTAATTAATAAAAATAAACAATATTAATTGAAGCACGGTGGAGTTGATAGTACAATGATATGCATAGAATCTGTTACGAAATTCATTTTATAAGATATATGGTTATAGTTGAACAACTTAATTTAATTCACGCTCTGAATAATTGTCATTAATAACAATAATTATTAAAGCTAGTAATAACTAGTAACCAAAATATTTCCGTACATTACTAACTACACGAATAAATTACTTAGCATTAAAGATGATTTCTGCGCATATTTGACACTTTAAATATAATTTACCCCACACCATGCACCAACCACCTCCACGAATTCTGTAATTGCGGAACTTCCTGCATTTACGTACGTACGTGACCGTTGTAAGAGCAATATTTGCCAGTCATTCAATGATGTTCGGGTTGCAACTTGCGTCCCAAGTCTCGCAAACTGCTTCGCAATATTCAATCAGATTTAGATACGGAACGACCACGAATTCACCTCATTTATTTATATAAAATATAATGTGAATGGTGCAAGTAATTGCAGAGAGCGCAATCACTGCATGTGTCTTGATATGCTGCTTTGAGTACTTTTATACCTGGGTACTTTTGAGTACTTCATACCTCTAAAATGTCCCGAAATGGATTATTTCCGAAACTGAGAACGATAATTCCGGTTGCTCAAGTTGATTCATGGAATATTAGATCGAACCCGTTTGATCACAATACGAGACTGGGATTCGATTGATCCGCCGGAACGAACTATTCAGTTGTAGAACCTCAATGAACTTCAACGTTCCGTTTCAGGTTGCATCGTCTTCGGTTCCGATCAGGAAGTGGCGGAACTGATGAAAGCGGTCCGAAGGTGCAACGCGACGGGGACCTTCTCCTGGATAGGCTCGGACGGCTGGAGCGCCAGATCGCTGGTCTCCGAAGGGAACGAGGCGGAAGTCGAGGGCACGCTCTCCGTGCAACCTCAGGCGAGGGAGGTCAAGGGATTCAAGGAGTATTTCCTTTCGTTGAACGTCGAGAACAACACGAGGAATCCGTGGTTCGTAGGTGAGTAAGAGGAGAAAGTGTGAAACAGCAGGAGTGATACGTTATGTTATAACCGATGTTTGTATTCGGATACTTTGCACAGGTATTATTCTATCCCAAGACGATCTTCATTCCTTCAAACGTCCATTTATTATAATTGATATCTAGAATACGATTTTGATTAAACATACAGAGTGATCAAGAAATACTGTTTAAGTTGGCAATCCTACCTGGAGGAGTTTTTTGCCTAAGGGTTTGCAACGTTACACCGGAAATCTCTGCACTCTGCATAACAGCGACAGTTAAATAAACATAAATATTGTAGGTTATGTGAATTTATTTACGATTAAAAATCCACACCAGAAAAAACTTCAATATTTAAAGGTCCTGCTAGAATTGGGCACCATTATGCTTCCAGTTCTTCACGTGTATGTAGAACATTACTGAACAACTTGTTTTTAAGGTGCCCAAAGAAACAAAAGTCTAGAGGTGTCAGGTCTGATGGCCTACTTGGCCAGATTCCCGTACTTATGACTCGATGGCCAAAAACTTCCCACAAATATTGCATTGTGGCACGAGCCGTATGTACTCCAGCCGAATCTTGTTGAAGGTTGCCATTTTCGCGCTCCTCTACGGTTAAATGGGCAACCAATGGCTGGATAATGTGCTGAATGCATCGTTCAGTATTAACTGTGAAGTTAAAAAACACTGGACCAATTACTCTCTGCCGCGATACAGCCAGCCAAACACCAACTTTACTAGGATGTAAAGTTGTTGTTCTAACAGCATGTGGATTTTCACCCGACCAAATTATGTAATTTTGAGAATTAACATAGCCATTGAGATGGAACGAGGCTTCATCATTGTTCATTTCCTGATTGAACCAGTTACAGAACAGGACGCGTTGTGGACGGTCAGGAGGATTTAGGGATTGGACCATCGAAAATTTGTATAGGTGGTGTTTCAATTTGCTCTTCAACACAGTGGAACAACTTCCACATGATAAACGAAACGGAATATGGGAAATTAGGAATAAGTGGAAATTGGTGAACTATTGATGAGGATCAAATCTGTTTGGAGAAAACCTTCCTAACCTATTTGCTATGACTTTGTTACAGTCGGGCCCTGACGTCTTGCACCACATTTTCAGTGAGTACGTAGGGTCTACCAAGTGGCTTTCCTTTATTCACATTGCCTGTAGTCAAATATCTTTGAACGACACGCATGCAGTGTTGTTTAAAAACATCGATAGTGAACACACCTTCAGGAAACATTTCTTCAAATTGGTGCAAAGTGGATTCCAAGGAGTATTGACATCCAGAAATGAGATCATGAACTGCACCCCGAAAATAAGCCATGCCAATAAAAATATCTTGTTCTAATGTAAATAGTGCCATTTTTATAATAAAAATTTGAATCGCCGCTCAAGTGTCAATGCTGTCACTGTTAAACGTCGAAGTACCTGTCGACCAATCTGAAGTGATTCCAGTTCTACCATTTTAAAGTAAAATTTAGGATTGCTAACTTAAACAGTATTTCTTGATCACGTTGTATTTTACAAGATTCCATTTTAAGGAAATCCAGAAACTCATAGGCGTCGCGCATCAGCACGTTATCAATTTCATTTCGTTATTATGACAATACCACATATCAACTTCCCTGTGCCTGGTTTGTAGTGAACTCTTAAAACCGAATCCAATGTTCAAATGCAACTTTGATTGACGAAATTTGTCCTAAACTTGTTACAGAGTTCTGGGAGCATCATTTCAACTGTAAATACCCGAATAGTCCTAAGACGCCCAACAACATCAAAGTAAATAAATCGTGCAACGGCACCGAGAGACTCACCAAAGATAACATGGTGTTCGAGGACCAACTGCAGTTCGTTTCCGACGCCGTTTTGGCCTTCGCCTACGCCATAAGGTAAGATTCATCAAAATATAAGCCGAGCACACTTAAGGATCAAATGGGGCCCTAAGCTTGACAATACCTATACTTCTGTATTGTAACGCCACTAAGCGCTACTTCAATTTTAATGCATAATACATATTCCATCAAAATTCTAATTCACATGTTCCAGTTCGTAATCACGAATAACGAACCTAAGTATCGTTTAGATATAGCGAACGTACGTAGTTGATTTGATGTTTGTGCGGGAAATCGGTATCGATGAATCGTTAATTAACGCGAAAGATGGAATGTTCGTTGCGACGTATTCGATCGGGATTCGTGTTGTCTCTCGAATTATGCAGCCGGCAGTGTAAATCGTGACGGCTATTAATCTCTGCGAAGTTGGGGAATCCGAAACTCCGTTTATGTGATCGTTTAAGTTCGTCGAAGCTACATTATTCAGTGCATCGGTAATTAAAAGCACACGAGCTAGTCCTCGCCGTCGGCGGCATGAAATATTAAACGTGTTAAAATTGAATGACCTACCGTTGGAAATCGTAAAAGGAGTCTTAACCGCATGCGGACCGAAGGTGTAATAATATGTCGCGTCGTACGAGACGTGTGAATGTAACTCATATGCTTTGCAATTTAGTTTTATGAAGTTTTCACTGTCATCTTCTGCGCAAACTTATGAAAATTTCCAAGTGTCTGTTTCAAGTTCAATTCAAATCCAGCGTCTCTAGTCAGATGTCTTGGTTCCTACCTGTCAACTAACGGCAACAACACATCACAATATGATCGCATAGATTGATAGAACTCATTTATAATAACTTTCATGTTTCATTAAATGAAAGGAAATTTAGTGAAGCTGTTAAAATGAATTATGATATTAATTCATTTGGTATTATTAATTAAGAATTAATTTATGTTAAGATGACGCTTATATGACATGATATGATGGTATGTTTTCTTCATTGCGAAAGTGTTTAGAATATCGATTACATATTTTTGTAGTAAAATAATATACTAGCTATTTTTTAATTTACAGTGCCTTCTTCTTTTTCGCTTGATTGGCCGAAAGGTATTAGATATTCCTCTTTCGTTTTTTATTAGTTTTTGTTAGCATTTATATTGTTAGAAGTGCGCCCATCTCTAATTTAGTTAATTTTTAGAAAGCTAGCTTTCTTTATGCGAGGAAGCGCTGCAGTGAGTATGCATCGTCCACGGCGCCACTTGGTTGTTGAATAAACCAAGCAATAGAGCATTTTGTCCTGACAAAATACGCCAGGAAATTGTGACGTCAAAATTTGGTAACCATGGCAACTGTTTCTACACAATTTTTTTTTTGTTTTTTCAATTTGAAATATATTTTCTTATTCGATTTCTTATTTTATATTGCAAATTATTAAATTGTATTATAACTGTACTTACATAACATTACAAATTGAATTTATAGACTGAAATAATAATACTAAGATATACTTCAAGTAAAACGTTGGCAAGTCATTCATTTACATAAATTATTCATAAACTCACAACAGTTTTTTACTTTCTATAAAGTTGCGCAAAACAAAGCTAACTTTCGACTGTCGGCACTCCCAAAGTGCAACGTGTCTGTTTTTTTAATGTATTTTGAACACAGGAATCGATAGAACAACTAATTCTAAGCAAAAATATCTCCAATATATCTGCAATATCTCCAATATATCTTCAATATCTCCAATATCGTCAATATATCTTCAATATATCCAATATCTCCAATATATCTTCAATATCTTAATTCTAGATATTGGAGATATTGGGCTTGATCCTTTCCACAGAAAAATATATGATACAAGATATAACAGTGCTTAACCGATTTGCAACTGGGATCGACCATAGAATAGTAAGGAGCAAAGTTGGAATGGCCATGATAATAGTTTAAATAGGCATCATGGAGAGACCTATGTCCACAAATGGACGGATTAAGGCCTACATGGTTTTGTTTCATTTGAAAGGTTAAATTTGATCCAATTTTCCATGTCACAATTTAACGTTGATGATGACTTAATCCTCTGTCTACATAACCAACCTAAAGGAGACCTCCAAGGTTCTCCCTTCCCCTACTTTTGCGACTTAACGACTTTCACCATTATTAATCCACATAAGGAATGTATCGCCGTACTTCATATTATATTAGAAGTCCTTCCCATTTCCGATATCAGAGTGGAAAACTTCCCGAATCCCGCCAGCGGAAAAGCAATATCCACATCTCAAAAATTCCTCGCGGCGGAAATAAACGCACTGTGAAATAACAGTTCGCTCACGTATAACCCCAATCCCGTTCCCGTAGAATTTAAGAACATAAAAAGCTAACTATATGGTATGCATGTATCTGAGCGACTCGGGAGATTGCGGAGAAAGGCAGAACTCCATTTCGCCGGCGGCGCGACTCTTTATCGATAGCAGATCAGATTAGAGAAGTTCCACAATAGTTAAGAAATTCCTGGCGTCTCGGTCACGGCGGCGGACGTTAGCGAAATTCATTTTTCAGAATTGTCGGGGAAGTTCAGAGGAGGCGGGTCTGATACCGTAATCGGCGGAATAAATTCTAGTTAATATGCATGAGAGGCGAGCATAAATTTTCCTCACCTCGTGCATCATACTTAACCACTACGGAAACTTTAGGTGGAAGGGAGTGCGTTACGGAAGTTTCAAGTCTCCACTTTGCTGGAGGATACAATTAAAATACATGTTAGCATGAGGAAGAATGAGATTCGATACATTTTGACGTGATAAAGTCTTATAAAGCGATATGCGGGCTATACATCCCAGAAAATATGTAACATTACGCCTGACCCATGCGTGGAAGCGAGAGCGAGAACAAGTGACAGAGATCGAACTTCGTTTGGCTTGCGACGCATCTATCTGCCTTCCAGTCTGCCTGACGCTTGGGTCCACGTGAAAGGGAGACAGCGGCAGCACACAGTTTGACGTTAAGTATTGCAGGCTATTCATAAAGTACCCAGTATTGAACCAAAATTTGAAACGGTTGAAATAAGTAGGAAATTTATGATATGAAAAATATGAAAAAAATTGACCAATGTCACGATTAAGGGTGAACGAAGTGTGAAATGGCCTCTGTAGAGAGTGGACTGTATAGATCTCTCTCGTAGCTCGTGGGTGACTGCGGAAATGAATCTTGTCTCCAGGTTGTAAGGCTGAAGACGGTCTCGTATATTGGAGATCAGGGCGTGACGTGATCGCTTGAAGTTCTTGGAGTTGAAGTTCTAGTTGAATGGAGAGAGGGCGTGACGTGCTCTACGATGTGACCTGAGGGCGTGACGTGCAGGTCTGAGGTTGAAGTTTTAGTCGTGTGGAGAGAGGGCGTGACGTACTTCTCCGGGGTTGGATCTGAGGGCGTATCGTGCAGATCCGGGTTTGAAGTTCTCGAAGTCTGAAGTTGTCGTATCTTGAAGATCTCGTAGAACTCTCAGGGCGTAACGTGAGAGCTTGTAGGTTGGGGTGACATAAATCAAGACCAATAACACACGTCGTTTTTCAGCATACAAGTATATACTAATTTATTGTCCCAAATTTCAGAGCTTTTATACATCTTATTTTACATTGGCTAAATGAGATATTATTTTGTTGTGTTACCTTGCACCAAACTGACCTTCACGAGAAGCGCTTGTTATCACGTTACCTAGACGTCGTGTTATGCTTAGTCAGCTGAGTATTGGGATTTGAACTTGACCGGCTCACGTTCGGGTAACGTGAAACGATCGCTAGTGTTATTGATTCGTGTGCGAACGTTAAAACAACCTAATAATATTTTACACAACTATCCTCGCTCTTAACCATGACTTGTTTTCCGTTTGTAAAACAACGCGTGTTAATTTCAATGATTAAATTACGTAAAAAGTTCCCTAAATTGGGTTACAATAAATCACGATTTCTTCACCTAAAATTCCCTTAAATAATGTTGACGCGAGCATTAACAAAGGGCTTAATGGGTCCTTAGTCCAATTTCTTTCCGTTTCGCTTCTGACGCATCTATCTCCCTTCCATTCTGCCTGGCGCTTGCGTCCACGTGAAAGAGAGACAGCGGCAGCACACAGCTTGACGTTAACGTATTGCCGGCTATTCATCAAGTAGCCAGTATTGAACCCAAATTTAAACGGTTGAAATAAGTAGGAAATTTATGATATGAAAAATAAGAATAAAATTGACCAATGTCACGATTAAGGGTGAACGAAGTGTGAAGTGGCCTCTGTAGAGAGTTGACTGTATAGATCTCTCTCGTAGCTCGTGGGTGGCTGCGGAGATGAATCTTGTCTCCACGTTGTAAGGCTGAAGACGGTCTCGTATATTGGAGATAAGGGCGTGACGTGATCGCTTGAAGTTCTTGGAGTTGAAGTTCTAGTTGAATGGGGAGAGGGCGTGACGTGCTCTCCGATGTGACCTGAGGGCGTGACGTGCAGGTCTGAGGTTGAAGTTTTAGTCGTGTGGAGAGAGGGCGTGACGTACTTCTCCGGGGTTGGATCTGAGGGCGTATCGTGCAGATCCGGGTTTGAAGTTCTCGAAGTCTGAAGTTGTCGTATCTTGAAGATCTCGTAGAACTCTCAGGGCGTAACGTGAGAGCTTGTAGGTTGGGGTGACATAAATCAAGACCAATAACACACGTCGTTTTTCAGCATACAAGTATATACTAATTTATTGTCCCAAATTTCAGAGCTTTTATACATCTTATTTTACATTGGCTAAATGAGATATTATTTTGTTGTGTTACCTTGCACCAAACTGACCTTCACGAGAAGCGCTTGTTATCACGTTACCTAGACGTCGTGTTATGCTTAGTCAGCTGAGTATTGGGATTTGAACTTGACCGGCTCACGTTCGGGTAACGTGAAACGATCGCTAGTGTTATTGATTCGTGTGCGAACGTTAAAACAACCTAATAATATTTTACACAACTATCCTCGCTCTTAACCATGACTTGTTTTCCGTTTGTAAAACAACGCGTGTTAATTTCAATGATTAAATTACGTAAAAAGTTCCCTAAATTGGGTTACAATAAATCACGATTTCTTCACCTAAAATTCCCTTAAATAATGTTGACGCGAGCATTAACAAAGGGCTTAATGGGTCCTTAGTCCAATTTCTTTCCGTTTCGCTTCTGACGCATCTATCTCCCTTCCATTCTGCCTGGCGCTTGCGTCCACGTGAAAGAGAGACAGCGGCAGCACACAGCTTGACGTTAACGTATTGCCGGCTATTCATCAAGTAGCCAGTATTGAACCCAAATTTAAACGGTTGAAATAAGTAGGAAATTTATGATATGAAAAATAAGAATAAAATTGACCAATGTCACGATTAAGGGTGAACGAAGTGTGAAGTGGCCTCTGTAGAGAGTTGACTGTATAGATCTCTCTCGTAGCTCGTGGGTGGCTGCGGAGATGAATCTTGTCTCCACGTTGTAAGGCTGAAGACGGTCTCGTATATTGGAGATAAGGGCGTGACGTGATCGCTTGAAGTTCTTGGAGTTGAAGTTCTAGTTGAATGGGGAGAGGGCGTGACGTGCTCTCCGATGTGACCTGAGGGCGTGACGTGCAGGTCTGAGGTTGAAGTTTTAGTCGTGTGGAGAGAGGGCGTGACGTACTTCTCCGGGGTTGGATCTGAGGGCGTATCGTGCAGATCCGGGTTTGAAGTTCTCGAAGTCTGAAGTTGTCGTATCTTAAAGATCTCGTAGAACTCTCAGAGCGTAACGTGAGAGCTTGTAGGTTGGGGTGACGTAAATCAAGACCAATAACACACGTCGTTTTTCAGCATACAAGTATATACTAATTTATTGTCCCAAATTTCAGAGCCTTTATACATCTTATTTTACATTGGCTAAATGAGATATTATTTGGTTTTGTTACCTTGCACCAAACTGACCTTTACGAGAAGCGCTTGTTATCACGTTACCTAGACGTCGTGTTATGCTTAGTCAGATGAGTATCGAGATTTGAACTTGACCGGCTCACGTTCGGGTAACGTGAAACGATCGCTAGTGTTATTGATTCGTGTGCGAACGTTAAAACAATCTAATAATATTTTACACAACTATCCTCGCTCTTAACCATGACTTGATTTCCGTTTGTAAAACAACGCGTGTTAATTTCAATGATTAAATTACGTAAAAAGTTCCCTAAATTGGGTTACAATAAATCACGATTTCTTCACCTAAAATTCCCTTAAATAATGTTGACGCGAGCATTAACAAAGGGCTTAATGGGTCCTGAGTCCAATTTCTTTCCGTTTCGCTTCTGACGCATCTATCTCTCTTCCATTCTGCCTGGCGCTTGGGTCCACGTGAAAGAGAGACAGCGGCAGCACACAGCTTGACGTTAACGTATTGCCGGCTATTCATAAAGTACCCAGTATTGAACCAAAATTGAAAACGGTTGAAATAAGTAGGAAATTTATGATAAGAAAAACAAAAATAAAATTGACCAATGTCCCGATTAAGGGCCTAATGGGTCCTTAGGTGTACACGTTGATGTCGCTATAGAATAATGATCGACATAAAACAATATGAACCTTTTTGGTAGAACTTCAACTTCTCGATGTGTTCGGTCACCCAAATCCAATTAATTCTTATCGATGTCGGTAACCTCGTGTATTTGTTTCTTTGTTCCTCCATACCTGGAAATTAATTTTCGCCCGTATTATCCAGAGCACACAATCGGCGGCGGAAAATCGATATACTTAAAATGAAACAAGAGAATTCCGGGAATAAGTGCTACGTTTCGCTTCCGTTTGTAGTAAAATTAGATTCGAGAAAATCAATTAGACGCCCGCAGCTCGAAGCTTTCCAATCAACCAGAGCAGTTTCTTATTAAACTTTTTTTTTATTCAATTATTCTCCTAGGGAGACAGGATCGGTGGCTTTGAATGATTGGGATTGTCGCAAGTCGGAATCGTCGCGTTCGATTTAAATTCGGTTACGGGACGATAAGAGAACATCGTCTGCGATTGAACTTTGAAAATTTCGATACTGGACGATATCAATTTTGGTCTCGAAAAGTCTCGAAATCGCAGATAAAAGGATAATGAGCGCGATGTCAGAGAAGCTCGTATGTTGGAACATTAAACCCAGTAATAGGTGAAAAGCATGATTTTTACTTACTTCATGATTTCTTACTCCTGGTCCGGCTAGCAAAACAAAATATAATCAGGGAGTTGTTGAGAGAAAAATCAAAGGTCTGATTATAGCTGCTTTAATTGAGTATTTCAAAAAAACCACAACATTAACAAGAATCCGAAATACCTAATTACATTATTACAAATATTCAACTCTTAGCTACGTCAGTAATTTAAGATAATTACTTCAAACCTTATAACTTTAGATAGAATGTCTAAGACAGATTGTTTGAATTCGATCGATCGATTGATAGTTTGTTCACTAATGAGCCCATTAATAAAAAGAATCTACCTGGATTATCACACTGATTTCTTAACTGAGCACATAAATACTCAAGCCAAACTAACTAATACCAATCCAAGAAACCAACTTAAATTCCACTTAAAATTGGGCAGCCGAACCTTCGAGGGTTCGGCCGTCCTACCCCTTTCAAGGCCCGAAGCTCAGTTCTCTTTTCCTTCTGACTTTCACTCCAACTGACCCCCACTTATAACCGGAAGTGACATCCCGACCTATGACTGAGTTTCCAATTTCCCTTTCTTCTCATTTCTAGCCTATCATCGCCCGTTCAAATCTCAACTGGGCGTTAACAATCTCCCTCTCTCCACGATCACGTCCGTAGTGCGTGATCACCGGGTGTTTCGGCCAATTCACGGAACGATTACCGGCCTTGAGATTATGAAACAGAATCTTCCGTTGCAATTATTACAGATAGCTACAAACCCAACTGTTTGAAGATTTGTTCTCAAATTCACCAGACCTAATCACACATATCATTCCTTTATTTGTGCAAATTCTCAATCGCCTAGCTTAAGTAGTTTTTGAATTAGAGCAGTGACGACACGATAGCGCAAGCTATTAACAAAAAAGGTCTACACATCTTCTTGGGTAAATAAACGAATGCTTCACCACTTCGAGTTCAGTTGCTATGCGAAACTCAGGCCGCTTTTAAGACCAAATCAAATAGACGGAGGGCGGGACGTAGCTCGTTAACCCGGGATATTTGAAAATCGTAACGTAACATAGGCCTTCACGATATCGAGACGATACCGAGACCTGCCGGTGGTATGGTCTCAAATCAATTCAAATCAAATCAAAAGTCCAAATAGATTGAAAAATCTCGCCCCTCATTTCCCGGTTATTGCGCATTTCAATGACGAGAATTTTTAATATGCGATGTCTGTTTCAGGGATATGCACAAGGATCACTGTCCCGGCATAGCGGGATTATGCGACGCCATGAAGCCGACTAATGGCACTGAATTATTAAAGTATCTGAGGAAAGTAGACTTCAAAGGTAAGCATTATTTTGATTATGTCATTATGTGCTCAAGCACGGATTTAACTGTTACGAAGAGTAGTTTCGCGAGAGAGATACTACGTCGCCTGAAAACCGTCGATCCGATGGCGTAACTCCTGGAATTGAAGCGTTTAAAACGTTAATAACGTTTTATGGGGCTCGCTGGCGTTTTTAAATGTTAACGGCCGCGATCTCCGTCGTCGAGATTGGAATTATTTCACGTTTTCCTCCACGATCTCTTGATTAAACTTTTTACATACACATCGCAGGTAATTCCCGAGTTTTACGCGGGAGCGTATCCATTTCCATATAAATTTAATGTAAAATTAAAATTACCCAATCCCCCCACTTCCTCGGGATAATGTCCCGCATAAAAATAGGACGTCGAGGGGTACGTAAAAAAAATCCAATTTTACCGGTCGCCCCCACAACGAACGAATACATGATTACGCCCCCCCTCGCCGGTATGGAATTTCCAATCGATCGTAACTCCCGGTACGTACGAGAGATTTATTCATATCGGGACGAATAAGGTACAAATTCGCTCTAATTCAGCGTCCCTCTATCGAGAAGGACCGGTCAAGATCCGCCCGACAATAGGTAAAGGGGAAGATGAAGGGAGAAGGCCCTGGGAGAATTTCCGAGTTTATGATTGATTCATTTCGATAAGTCCGTCTCTTTGTCTCCTAATCGTTAGTGGGTGGGGACGGAACGAAGTGTTACTTCCTCGTAAGAAAGTACAACGTGATCATGAATGACTGTTTGAGTTGGCAATACTGTATTTCATTTTTAAATGGTACAACTGGTAATTTGAATTTGCTATTTCAAATTCAAATTTCTGGTATTCTTGGTTGGCAGTACTCTCTCGAAGCGACATACCAGCAATTTCAGGAAATGTTTCCGAAGACTTTGGTCACTTTTGCTGTCTTTCTGCAACATGCATGCGAGTAGTTGAACGTTATTTAAATACAGAAAGCGTAAGCAAACAAAAATCAACTGGTAGACCTTCTACTCTAAACGAGGAAGTAGTCGAGTATATCAGAACTCGAACGCAAACAAGTCCTCCCAAATCCTTTAGAAAGCTCTCCCTTCAAACAGGTGCAACGTTAAATTATCAACGTTACTAAAAAGATAGACGGTCTTAATAATGGGGCCCGACTAGCTCAACTAGTCGGTGAGTGGTCGTGGGTGAAATACCATACGTCCAGATACTTGATGGTAAAGGGCGCCAACAACTACAGACGAAGCCCGGCCCTGACTGATATCTCGAGCCCCCTCTAGTTGTTAAGGGGAGTCGATCAATGTCTCACAGCTATCAAACGTCTCACTTACCTTGACGTAGGCTTAAACGAATCCAAGAGAGAGGTTTAGGTTAGATTCGTTAAGTGAAACTTAAGCAACTCTAATAATTGAATTTAATAGCCAGTACCCAACTCTCAGATATGCAATATGCAACCCACTTATTGTACAATCGATTTTCCCTAACCTGGCTACCGACCGAACGGCTACCTCCTGCCGGGACCGGATGATGGCTCGGGCCCCCCTGGACTGATGAGCCCTGTCGTGTCTGGAACTCCTGGAGGGGTGCTGATGCCACCGCAGATGACACCACGGAGGCTGACCTTCTCCGGGACGGAGACTGGGGCGGGTGATGGCTCGCCCCCGGCCGGCTGATACTTGACGGCCTCTCGGACACCCGGCTGGAACGGCTGCTCTGGGCCCCCTTTGATCGGAACGGTGGAGTCTTCGGGTTTGGGAAGAGGACCCCCCGGACGGCTGTTACTCGGATGTTCGGCCTCTCTTGACAACGGAACGACCGGAACGGAGAGACTTCACTTTGCTGTCGCCCGTCGGAGCACGAAACACTGTTTCCGTGACCGATCGTGAAGGGGTTCCGAAGTTCGCGCACTCACTTAACTGAACTTGACTTAACTCGGAGATTGAGACTGGCTGATACATACGGCTCGTGCTACTATGGGATATTTATTATATAAGAGAGAATTTTAGAGAGAATATATTATAGAATCTCTATAGAATATAGAATCTCTATATTAGAGAGAATTTTGGTGACAGAGTAATTAGTCAGGGCATTTGGACAAGCAGGTCACCAGATCTCACTCCATCAGATTTTTCGTTATTTGAGCTCTTGAAGGACAATGTCTTTACGAACATATTGCATACTGAAGAAGAGCTGCAAGCGGCAATAGTTCGGGTAGTGGCAAAAATTACCACCAATATGCTGGTGAATATCTGTGAGAGCTTAAAAAGAAGAGTTAATTTATGTCTGGACCAAAATGGGGGTCATTTTGGGCATTACCTTTAGCTGTTTAATTAAATCATTGTTCTGTATTTCGAGTTTCATTTTTTAAGCGTTAATTTATATTCACATAACCTACAATCTTATCGTTGATTGTTATGTCAAATTTTTGTCAAATAAACATATCCGGTTGTAGTGTTACCAAAAGAACAAGTAAAAAATTCTCTAAAAAGTGGTGCCCACTCAGTCATTCTTGATCACCCAGTATGACACAGGTAACCGATTTTTGAAGTGTTAAAACTCCAAAATATAGAATTCTGTTGTAGATGTGCAATTTGGAAAAATTTGAGATGACACCAAAGTGTCACAACTTAATAGCTATAATTAATATTAAACTGAAATTTCTTTTAAAACTTTTCATGTCAAAATGACAAAAGCTTCAAACGTCATAAACTGAATATCTCCTACAATCAACTGATAGCAACTTAACTTAAGTAATATCGCTTCAGCTTCCCAGAGAAAAAAGACAGAATGCGTTCCTGCTAAACTTTATCTATCGAACAGGCATCCCACCATTTTCCACTATCGACACTTCACGAGATTTTTAAGGGTAGGAAAATTACACAAAGGTCGAAAATTCGAGCCCTGGATACGTTAGGACATTTTCTCACAATCGCTGAAAATTTTATTTATGAAAGGACAACGATGAAAGGGCCTAATGCGAAACCTTTTACACCTCACGCCGCCTTGCGGGGAGCACTCAAAATTCGTGCCGTGTTTGGCTCGCGCATATCTCTTCGGATTTTATGGCTGTTTTGTCGCGTGTTATTATGTGGCCGGCATTATTTTCAACCCTTGCGAACGTCTCGCGGCATAAAAATTGCCGCCATAAAACGTCTAATGGAGGAAACGCCCGAATCCGAAGTATCGCAGCTTTACGGTTAAACTCAAACACCTTATTCGTAAGGTAAGCTAAATTCAATCGGGCAAATAAGTAGATATTTTATTTTTGAGAAATACGAGAAAGGTTTCTGGGACGGTAATAAAATTATTTACTGTAAAATGTTTATACTATTACCTAATAAAACTGTTGTAACGTGGTTTTTACGACGTATAAATTCTCTAATATGCAGCTTTTATCCAACACATGATAGTTATGACTGTCATTATTACTGGCATTTTAGACAAGTAAACTATCAAATAACACACTAGTGTGTTATAATCCATAGCTCACTAGTGAGTTATGAATTATAAGTCACGTTCATATTTAATAGTTAGTTAAGTCACAAGGAATGTAAAGACGTGTTTACATTCGAGGCAAGTGTGTACGAGCTGAGGCGAAGCCGAGGCTTGTCACTTGCGAGGGTGTTAACAGTCGATACATTGCGTGTTACTTATTACATTTTTCACGCTGCCATTTAAAATTTCCTCATAATTCCTCTAAAAATGAAATGTTTGCTTTAGTTTGAACGAACGTCACTCTGACAAGCTGACTGACATACGTCAGACTGACATAGGCGAGATAATAAATCAACTTGATTTTTACTCTTTTGATTTTCCCAGGAATGTAAATGACAGTATTTACATACCGTCGCCAAGGAAAAATAATACATGAATGTTATGTGCCATTTTTATGCTACGTATCTATGCATGTAAGAGCTATTTACGATAGCGGCAGCGTGAAAATTGTTCATATTTAAAGGTTGTCCGTGGCAATCATACAAACAACCTACTTTAACCAAAATGTAAACAAGTCACTGTCAAGTCATTTTAACATTTATAGGGTACTGAGACGCAAGTAGCTTTGATTTGATCACAAAGCTTATTAATTAATATCTTATAAAAAAACGATTTCTTCCACTTGTTGGATAAAACATTGTATGCCACTAGCTGGTTATGTTTCCTAAGTCTCTTGAGAATTTTTACCTTTCGGCCTGACGACCTCGTGGTATAAATTTTCTCGCATGACTTATTTTCAACATAACACACTAGTACCATAAATAACTATTAATTGTTATGTTTCGTCCCACTACTCTTATTGCATAAAACCTTAAATTTGTTACATTAAAAAAGAGCCAGGTATGTAAGATTTACGTTGGGCGATATTTGCTGTAATCCTGCTGTTAAGTTATTTCCACACTTTTAATTTTCTGTTATTATTGATTATTGTTATTACATATTTTCGCTCACTAGGTACTTATATGACGGAAAAGTTGAGAATACACAAGAACGTTTATTAAATTTTCTTTATCGAATCGCATAACCCCCATGCGGTGGGAAAAGAGAGATACATAAATGTAAGAGAAGTGCGAATGCATGTTAAAACCATATAATATATATCATATAAATATAACCATATATCATTTTTTCGGCGTGTGTAGTTTACCTGAAAGCCATTTTTATTCATGATACGGTGTCTTTTACGGATCCAGAAGATTTATGGTATATAATTATTTCGCGATGTGAACGGTTTGCAGAAGAACATGTAGCTTGTAATCTTTAGACAATTTTCACACCGAAGCTAAAACAAGAGAAGATTGAAATGCAATTCCACGATAGTGGAATTTAATTAATTATTTTACATTGACTTGTCAAGGACAAACAATAATTATGGTAAAAAAACCGTGGTGTCGTTTTTATTTTTACGCGATACCTCAGATTAAACAAAATTTTTAAAATTGATCCATTATTATCTTAGATATATCCCCATATTGAGTCTTGATTCATTTTATTCACGAGCATAAACCCATAATTCCTTACGTCTCATATGATGATTCATCATGTAATGATTCAGTATTAATTGGTATCAAAATGGCGAAGTGTTAAGAAAGTTAATGATTGACTCACCCTGGATCAATTCAAAGTGATTATGCAGGAGGGTGCATTTCGAGGCTTTTTATATTGAGTGTCGTTAAATACGCATTAACTACTCAACGCATATCCAATAATTACTCTTTATGACGATTTGAGCGGGTAATAATAAATTAATCAGTATGATGAAGAGATTACATTTGGAGAGAGCGAGAGAGCGAGCGGAAGATTGTGGTGAATTAATTTTTCCTAACACGACGAGGGAGAAATTAATTCAGATCGGTTCGGAGAGACGGGTATACATATGGACTGTACTACAGATCACTCACATTTATCGGTCGGTAACGGCAATTACGTAACAGGTAACATAGATTCAGGCGGTTTAATCTAACGGCGGAACGATCACAGTTACATATAACAAAGAATTCGGCGGTCTTAAAAATCTAGCGGCGTGACAATCACAGTTTACGGACGGTTACTTTATAGATAAGAAATAGATCGGTCGGTTTAAATCTATCGGTCGGGGGACATTGCAAAATTTACGTACACTCACAAATAACAAATAATTCGGCGGCTTATATCTAAGCTGGACTTATATCTAATCGTACAGGACGCTGGATAGGGGGAGTTTGCCTACCCAAGTTACGTCTGGAAGTTTAAGCAATGGTAGATTGAACATTGCCTTATCGGCCGCCATCTATCTGAGATAGGTTTAATTTCGCGGTTAACTGCACGGTGTGTGGTCTACCCTCAACTCTCAAAAATGTGCTTCGTTACAACGTATGAACATTTAATGAACTTCCGGATCGAGCGCCATTAGGTAAATAAGTTGAATAATAATAAGTGATTACTCACGGGAGTAAAATCATTAAAATTTAAAATTAAACTAATTTTAACGTATACGACTTCTAGACTATGCGTCGTCAGTTCGATCAGTTTTATAAAGTGTAATTATTTGAAGACTCAAAATATTTAAATGTTGAGAAAGTAGAAAATACTGATTAATTCACTTGCAATGCATGATTGCACTGCTATCAAATTGCAGAAGTGTTGAGGAAGCATTTTTATCTATTAATTTGGTAGAATCTGGTTATCAATAATCCGTTAATTATTTTTCACGCTGCCGATATCATAAATCGCTCCTATATGCATAGATACGTAGCATGAAAATGGCAAATACATTCGTGTATTATTTTTCCTTGACGACGGAATGTAAATACTGTCATTTACATTCCTATGACAATCAAAAGGGTAAATCAAGTTGATTTATTCCAACGATTATAGACTAAACCAGGATTGCTCACTTACATTTTACCAATGTTGGACAGTTTTGTGACGTCACCACCGGTGCTGAAGTGCGTTTACGTGTTGTTCTATGGATGACGTAATGTGTATATCGTGCGTAAATCTGGATTACGTAGAGTACGTACGTAAACCGTAGAGTTTACAATGATAAATCTTACTGTTTACTACAGTAAAATGAACAAAATAGTGGTTATTCAACCTTTGTACAATATGGATGTTACCATCGTAGGGTTATCCTTCATACAATTTTAGTTCGTGTTTCGACATGTGTTAATTTTAACTGTATTTGTCCACGTTGTTTTACTGTCTGACGTCTCACATGTCGCACACCCGGAG
Organism: Cryptocephalus moraei; assembly: GCA_946251905.1. Classification (NCBI taxonomy): domain Eukaryota; kingdom Metazoa; phylum Arthropoda; class Insecta; order Coleoptera; family Chrysomelidae; genus Cryptocephalus; species Cryptocephalus moraei. The sequence goes on along the minus strand of OX276465.1, from coordinate 12,561,700 downwards.
CCCTAAAACTTATGTTCTAAAGCCTGATGATGACTGTTAAGCAGTCGAAACCGGTCGCTTAATCCCTATATAAATTTGTTGGCGAAGACTTAGTGTTTTCTTCGGATACTTAAGAACATGGCCAACTTCGAGAGCCTGGACAACCTTCTGTCATTCATCATCATCATCATCAATCGGCTATTCTCGCCCACTGCTGGACATAAGCCTCCCGTAGTAATTTCCATCCCCTTCTGTCCCGAGCTGCGTTCATCCAGTTGGAATAGATACGCTTTATATCATCCGACCATCGGGTTGGTGGTCATCCTCTGCTGCGGAATGCATCGACTCGCGGTCTCCACTCTGTCACCTTTTTCGTCCATCTGTCGTCACTAACCCTAGCCAGGTGTCCGGCCCAGTTCCATTTAAGGGTAGCAATCTTCTCGATGGCGTCGATTACTTTAGTTCTTACCCTTAGACTTGTATTGGAAACCCTGTCTCTCAGAGACAGACCTAGCATTGCTCTTTCCATAGCTCTCTGTGCAACTCCGATTCTATTAACTGTCCGTCTTGTCAGGGTTAAAGTCTCGGCGCCGTATGTCAGCACAGGCAAGACACATTGGTTAAAGACTTTTCTTTTAAGACAGATGGGGATATCTGATTTTAGGACATGGCTTAACTTTCCGAAGGCTGCCCAAGTTAGTCCAATTCTTCATGATAATTCACAAGTTTGGTTGTCTCTACCTAAGCGAATCTCATGGCCCAAATACTTATATGAGTGGACTTGTTCTATTTTTGAGTTGTTGAGAGTTAAATAAGTACTTGCAACCAGATTAGTCATGAACATAGTTTTACTGGTGTTAACACTCAGACCCACCTTCTCGGAGGCTTGTTCAAGCTCCTGTAACATCATTTGTGCTTCTCCCAGACAATCTGTAATCAGTACTATGTCGTCAGCGAATCTTAGATGGTTCAGTTTCTCGCCGTTAATATTGATACCGAAGTTCTCCATGTTAGCACTTTTAAACATAAATTCAAGCAGGGTTGTAAACAACTTGGGAGAAATAACATCTCCCTGTAGCACACCTCGTCCTATCTTGACGCTGAAGTGTCCTCGTGCAGCCTGATGCAAGCAGTTGCGTTTTTGTATGCATGTTTAATGATGTCTGTGTAGCGATGATCAATTCTACAGTCCGCCATAGCCTTGAACAATGCACTGTGATCGATTGTGTCAAAGGCCTTTTCGTAGTCGACGAAGACAAGAACTAAGGGTTTGTTGTACTCGACGCACTTTTCGATGAGGACCTTGATTGTATGGAGGTGGTCATTAACACCGTAACCGGCACGGAATCCCGCCTGCTCCCGTGGTTGGTAGAAATCTAGTTTCGCCGTCAGCCTCTTCGTTATGATTCTCATGAAACATTTATACAACTGGGAAAGTAGACTGATAGGTCGATAGTTTTGGATCTTTGCTATATCTCCTTTTTTATGGATCAAAACAACAAAAGCTCCGTTCCATTTCTCGGGTGTTGTACAATTTCTCAGACATCATCATCATCATCATCATCATCCAGCCTTTTTCAGGTCCACTGCTAGACATAGGCCTCCCCTAGTTTTCTCCATTCGTCTCTGCTCCTGGCTGATTGCAACCAGTTTGTGACAACTCTCTTTATATCGTCCGTCCAGCGCGCTGGTGGTCTGCCTCTGCTGCGCTTGTCTAGTCTGAGTCTCCATTCTAGGAGTTTGCGAGTCCATCTCGCAACATGCGTCTTTTAAGACACGCATGTCTTCTCAGACATGCGTTAATAAATTCTTCTTCTACTTCTTCTTCTTCTTCTGTCATTAAATGAATAAAAACCTATATCTTCTGTCCAGCATCGGTGGTGACATCACAGAGTTTGCCAGGCAGATTCGGCGAACTGAGCAATCCTGGTAGTCTACAATCGTTGCATTTATCCCTAGGTACGCATATGTCAGACTGACATATGTAAGTCTGACGTATGTCAGTCAACTTATGTCAGAGTGAAGTACGTCCAAACTAAATCAAACATTTCATTTTTTGAGGAATTATGAGGAAATTTTCAACGGCAGCGTGAAAAATCTAATAAGCCACACGGAATGTATCGACTGTTAACATTCTCGGCAACTGACAGCCTCGGCTCGTACACACTTGCCTCGAATGATAAAACGTCTTTACATTCCTTGTGACTTAATTAACTATTAACCAAACAATTACTCATTATAGCGACTCGCATATCATTTCTTTCCTTATAAACTTTGATTTCAGAAAGGCCTCGATATGAAACGGAGTAACATACAATTTATTTAATTCAATTTATAATTTTAATTTGTATTCATCCTCCGATGTGGTAAATCATTGTCGTGAAGGATTGATTTAAGAATCAAATTACAAGATTGCCTTCCGTTTAAAAGACCGTTTTGACCTCATCCTCGGAGTTACATTAATTTTCTTCAATTTCCTGCCTAATACATCATCCAGACTATACGCAGCACATTTAGTACACGGTGCCTGCTTGCCTAAAATGAGCTTCCACTCCCGCTGATGCGCCCCCGACCCCCGAGAACGTCGTCCCGCTCGGTTATTTTAATAATGCCGAGTAGCTTAATGCGATTAGGTAAACTTTTCCTTAGACACTTTTAACTACCGATTGTTAATTAAACGTTAACGGGACCTCCGCCGAGAGACAGAGAGAGAGAGAATTAAATTTTCGTCGATCCGCTCTATTCCGTTGCAGATGGGCTCCCTTATCGCCGACAAAAACGTTATCCTAACCGACCTTAAACTAACCCCGAAACCCTTTCGGTGCGATTGGATGACCCGACTTTAATTCTCCGTCCGCCCACAGACGAATATCTTCCTAACGTCGGCGAGGAACGGGGCTACCGTTCCCCTTTCTTAGTTCGGGGGACAGTCCCCAAGCATCGTCGAGGGAAAGTTATTCTGTTATCGATGGTTGCATCGCTGTAGACGTAAAGTTGTTTCGTTATCAATGGGTGGGTAATTAGGGGGTCTCTCCTTCGTGGAGGAATTGTACCGATTGCTTTGTTTGGGGCCGTGCCAACTTCTCGAGGGATTACGATAATCCGCTTTGGCCATTGTGGGACAGGAATCAAATATCATTAAGCTAGAGAGGTGCGGTACAATACGCTTTGCGAAATGAGAAGTGAAGAAGTTTTCTTCTTCATGTGCCTTGACGATATTCGGACTTCTAGGCTTCACGGCCTAAGCGTTGTCCTATGCATTTCGTATCCCGGCCAATCTCGTAAGGTTTTTAAGCCAACAGACTTCTTTTCTTCCTACGCCTCTTCGACCTTCTGTTTTTCCACTAGTAATCAGCTTCAACATCCGATAACGACTTCCTCTCAACACATCGCCCAGATAAGACATTTTCCTCTACTTAACAGTCCTTAGTAATTCCTTATCCTCGTTGATCCTTCTTAGCACTTTTTCTTACAATGTAACTTTTCTACGGGCTTATGGGCTTGTGCCCGTGAATAATGAATCAAGACTCAATGACTATTGAGCTGGGACCCAAATTTCAAAATGAATTGAATCAAAATCGATCAAATGATCACCTATTGTTTTAACACTTTACGATTTCGTTCTGTTGATTGACTGTTTAATTGAATCACACTTTTACAAAAACTGAAGCACGTTTACAGAATTTTTACTTCGTAAATGTACACTAAATTATCCAAATAAATATATTGTTATTTGTATATTGTAAATAATATAGTATAAGAAAAATAGACAAAAATTTAAACAATTCAAAATATTTTTAAATCCTTAGTTGTATGTAAATATCAATATAGATATCATTTTTGGTCGGATTGTATATTACTTTTTGGCCGTTTTTTAATTGGTTCTTCACAAAAGAGGCTAAATTAAGATTGCCCAGATTTTTTAGGTGTATGTATTATATATAGTGTATTATTGGAATAAGATAACATTGAATGTAGAATATTATATTATATATTATAGATAATACTTGACGAACCGGCCCCTCATCTGGAACACTTCAGTTCAATTTGCGTTTGTGAAGAAGTACCATACAACTAGGCCTTCACGATACCGAGACGATACCGAGACCTGCCGGTGGTATCGTATCGGTCTCGTTAAAACTAAATTTTTCCACTATCGTCTCGGTATCGCCAAGACGAGACAAAGGATTACTATCGTATCAGTCTCGTCTTGGTCTCGAATTACTCTCGTCATAAGATAATGTCCATTTGTGTATTTGTTAAGAAGATTGGATCTCACCGGCGTAATATTTTAATTAACAATTATAAGCGATGTATTATTTAATTATAATAGATTTTTTTTTATTGGTACGCTATTTTGCCTATTCAAAACATGCTTTGGCGTGCGTAAATCGGGCTTTTTCGCACGCGCGTGTTTTAAAGTCGCCATGGAAACTTATCAACAACGGCCATATCAACCAACAACAGAGAGTTTTTTTGCCGTAGCGGGACGAGCCGATTGGTGGCACGACGGGCGACGGGCCGTCACGAAGTGTCACGAGTGTCATTCAAATTAATCATATTGGGTATGCATTTGGTTTTGGTATAAAAAATGGTACCTACCAATAAAAAAAATCGCGTAAAGTATTCGTGGATAACTGCTCTTTCAAGCACTTGCTCTATTTCGAGCACTCCGGCCGTATTTCGCGCGTGTTTGAGAGAGTTCAATATCCAGTCATACTTTAATATACTATTTTTTTAAATCTCTTTTTACAGTTACATGGCTAATTAAAAATATTTACGTATGAAATTTGTCAAAAAAATTAATAAAAAAAAAGAAAACTTATTGAAAACAAAGATAACGCTTCGTTTTGATTAAAATTTAACTAAGTATCTCTTCATTTCGAAATGGGAACAAATAATAAGGAAAGAACTGCTTTTAGTGAACACTTGCCTACATTACCTAATTGCCAAAGAGCTTTAGAGAGCTATAGGCTTTTCCCTAATTTAGTGATTATTACTGGTCTTCCCGGAACCATTTTCAAATATAACCTGATAACCAATTCAACACCACCATGGTGGTTGTTATACACAGCTTAAAGCTTACTCAACGTTATCTTGTCTTCATTAGACATTTCGTAATAGGATTCCTCATTCTTTTCAAAGAATCCACGCAAAATGTTTCCAGTAACGTGCAAAATCGAACTAAGGGATTTAAACAGGTCGTTGTGACCTGCCTACCTGAGGCATTATGAATAAATATATGGATCTGGATAATATATGGAAAAATAATAAATTATAACGAGACCGGGGGTTTTCAAAATTTAGTCTCGACGAGATTCTCGGTTAATTGTGTCTCGATATCGGTCTCGGAAATTTTTACCATTCTCGTCTCGGTATCGGTCTCGGTCTCGTGCGATACCGATACCGAGACCGGGAGTTTGTCTCGATATCGTGAAAGCCTACATACAACCGTTTTCTTAAGGCAAGATGAAATCATATTGTCTTGAATTTTCCCATAGTTTCATTTGTATACTGCAAATAAAAGATCTTGAAGAGCGCAAAAGGCGTATTTTAGACTTTCCTCACAAATTTAAATCCGTTCCAGGCGCCCTTCGTTATCTCGCGGAATGCGATGATAAACATGATTTATTAACGTTAAGAACGATTTATTCCCCAAACACAATACCGATAATTTTTTTTTGTTTCAATATAAAAAACCGAAAAGACAAATCCCTTTTTTCGGAAAGGGCCGTAAAACGGACACAATTCAGAAGGAATTAGATACATAAATTATTTATGAGGAAGGTGTTTTGCTTAGTCAGATTGCTCGGCGCATGAATAATTCACACTTTTGTGAATTAGTTACCTATTGAGTATCGCAAATGCTGCTAAATATTCAATGACGTACCTTTAATTTTTTAATTATCCTCTTCCAGGGCGCTCACTCCCTTTTCTCGCTTCAATTTAACGTTATTAAACACAAAGGGGGGTTTAATTAAAGAAAAAATGACGGTAACGGTCCGTTTCTTCGAGAAGAAAGGGGAAGAGGCGAAAAGTACCGACTGGGGGATAAGTTGTGACTACCTCACATTTTTTCCTTTAGTATCGAACTTTTTGGAAGCATAGCTTTCTTATGGCGGACTTCGCTCGAAGCGCTGAATCGGTGAAAGGTGTGATCGCCGAAAAACCGAGCGATCGTCACGGCAGTGTTTAGTAGCAACTCGTGTTACAATTGTTTTTGTATTGTCGGTTGTCTGCTCCGTGGTGACGCTAAATACCAATCGTTTCTACCGCGATCCAAACAATCGAAGGCGACTGTCACTTGTCAGACACTGCGCATTCATTACTTCTGTATAAATCTAGCAACTCTGCTTGTAACCACCTTGTTATGAGAGATTAACATGAAAAAATTTTATCTGATAATCTACATAAAAGAAATTTTTTAACTATCAGCTGTGAAAAATAAGAAACATTGAAGTATGTAGCTTTCTTGTATATAAAAGAATACGTGATACGTTATGGAGGAAGAAAGAAAAAAGTTATTTATTTCGGAGCCGCGCTGTCTGTTTGGTGGCAACTCGTGTTACAATTGTTTGTATTGTCGGTTGCCTGCTCTAGAGGTGGCGATTGTGGGCTGAATCGGAGAGTGGCTAGCGCCGCGCTAGCTACCAATCATATATTTGCTCAATCATCTACAACGTGATCAAGAATGACTCTTTGAGTTGGCAATACTGAATTTTATTTTTAAATGGTACAACTGGAGTAACATCCGGTTGGTGACACTGACAGCGTTATTGACAGATGCCATTTGCTATTTCAAATTCAAATAATTCAATAATAATATCCTTGACAATACCTTCTTTTCCGACGAAGCCTGGTTTCATTTCAACGGATATGTGAATAAACGAAATTACAGAATTTGGTCAGGTGAAAATCCTTACGCTATCAGAGAGACACATTTGTACTCGGTTAAAGTTGGTGTTTGGTTGTCAGTCTCAAGGACGCGGGTGAATGGGCCTATATTTTTTAATTTTACCGTCAATTCGGAGAGATATATCCAACACCTTCCTTTTATAAACCAATTAACAGACGAACAGCGTCAAATTGGATATTTCCAAGAAGACTCTGCAAGGGCACATACGGCTCGTGCTACTATGGAATATTTAAGAGAGAATTTTGGCGACAGAATAATTAGTCAGGGCATTTGGCCAAGCAGGTTACCAGATCTCACTCCATTAGATTTTTCGTTATTTGGGCTCTCGAAGGACAATGTCTTTAGGAACATATTGCATACTGAAGAAGAGCTGCAAGAGGCAATAGTTCAGGAAGTGGCAAACATTACCCCCAATATGCTGGTGAATATCTTCGAGAGCCTAAAAAAGGAGAGTTAATTTATGTCTGGACCAAAATGTGGGGCATTTTGAGCGTTACCTATAGCTGTTTAATTAAATTATTGTTCTGTATTTCGAGTTTCATTTTTTAAGCGTTAATTTTTAGTCACATAACCTACAATCTTATCGCTGATTGTTATGTCAAATTTTTGTCAAATAAACTGTGACGCTAACTTTTAAAATAGCTAAGGTGTAAGCTTTTGATACCTCAGACGGCGTAGGGTAGCGACACAAGCCGCACAGCTCTCTCAATTACCTCGGAGAGTTTGGGAGGGTCAGAAAAATTGACAGTAATTAAAGATGTTCGATTTGGGCGCCACTGGCTTATATGTACCCAAGCCAGAGGGTCCTCGATGTCTGAGGAGCCGTCTGAGATAATTCCCACTTCAAAGTGCCACCTAAACAAATAATCCTAATAAAAATAAATAATTACAGTACTCGCAAAATTTAGGGTGATCAAGGGGGAAATGGCAGAAACTCAAGCTCCAAAAAAAACAATAAACACTTTATTCCATACCAGAATCACAGAATATTTGTTCCCAAGAGGGAAGAGGAAAAATATATAACAGTTCAAAATAGATAAGTAGTTCAGTTATAATTGCTAAGTTTTCAAGACTCGAGTCTTCCTAAGTAACAGGCAGTTATCCTTAAAATGTGCTAAACTGCAGCAACAAACAAAAAAAGGAAAACTCTTATAACCGGTTGCAAATTCAATAACTTGACTCTCAGGTTTTAAGGGGTCGTATCGACCGAAAATTAAAATTACAATTGGGAATACCCTTCCCCTCAGAAAGAAAGCAATAAAAAAAGTAACCGGTCCTCGCTCAGCTATGAGGACAGTACCAAATATCTGGCAATGGTCATGACGAATTAAGATAAATAAGAGGTACACAATTACCGACCGAGGTTGGTTGGTTACTCCCTGCAGCGACACAATCCGGGTACGTTCCAGGCCCCCGATGTATGGTCGTATCCCGGTCGGGAGTGCGGTCGGCGTTCGGTCTACTCCTCACACGGGAAATCGAAAACCCCGTCTAACCTCCAAGTCAACCTGGCACAGGACCTTCGAAGGAGCCGGTGGGAGATCAGCACGTGGCCCGATTATTGATAATCCGCTCCGAACCTTTGGTACTCAACTTCCGGTCCTAAAAGCCGGACTTAAAAGTCGGACCTAAAAACCCTAGACAACGAGAAACGACCAGTTAGGTGACTGAATTATTTCAAACGTGGGGGTTACCTCTGCAAGAGGGTTTTCCTAGCCGACCTCGACAACACAAAATGGCGGCACAGCTCCGCGTAGAAAATCCTTTAACGGGACGTCTTCCTCTCAACGTACGAACCCCAACGAGGACCAGACGACAGATTCCTACTCTCTCCCTTCGTATAGATCCCACACAAGGCAACGTCGAAACGAAAATTACGAGGGTAGAGAAACGCTTACGCTGTACTATCCCCGCCGCCGAAGAGACAAAAGGAACACGTTCGACAAATCGAGGCTTAAAAATGGCCGAGACCAGAGGGCAGGATGACCTCGTCACGTCAGTCGTTTCATCGCACAAAGCATAGAACGGAGCAAATGTTAGGCGAGTTCGATTCGAACCACTAATCGTTTGTAAACGGGATTCGGACCGTTACAAAACATAACCGGTTGTAGTGTTGCAAATAGACAAGTAAAAAAATTCTCTAAAAAGTGTTTCCCATTAACACAGTCATTCTTGATCACCCATTATTATATAAAGCTATGCTTCTCCTCTCGGTCATTCCCAGAGAGCCTCATTTTGTTTTTAAATTTGTTTCTCGTCTGCAGGTTTGAGCGGCGACAGGTTCCGTTTCGACGAGAACGGCGACGGCCCGGCCAGATACAAAATCAAGCATTTCAAGCAGACATCCGAAGGGAAGTACGCGTGGATAACCGTCGGGGCGTACCTCGAGGGAGAGCTGAAATTAGATATGTCAGGTGAGTGGATCCTTAGACGTTTACGGAAGGTGTGTATCCTGTTGTGTCGTCTCGGGACGCGACGAAATACTTTCTCTAATAATGTGGAACGGTTTAATGGGAAAACTTCTGGGCGTGGATAAAAGTGCCGAGCTCCTGGTGCCGGTGCATTTTTAATAAAAGTTGGTGCGAAATTAATACGGGGACGGTTTCACGTCTCCCGCGGGGACGCATCGGCGGGTTTAATTAATTTTTGCGAAAAGCGATTACGAGGTAATATTTTACCTGTGCATTTAAATACCCCTCGTCGTAATACAAATTGGGTTTTAATGAAGTTTCATGGAAATGATACTTCTAAGATCAGAATGGGAGGATTAAATTTGAAACAAAAAAGTTTCATCGAAAAACACTAATGATTATTGATGCAAAATTAAAGTATTAATTTTAAATAATTGTGTTAAAAAAAACATTCGTAAATATCAGTGTTGTTTAAATTACTTCACAGTAAGTAATTAATTACAATTACAATTACTTTGATTAAATTGTAATTAATTACAATTACAATTACAAAATATGCGATTGTAATTGCAATTACAATTACATTTGCTTTTGAAACAGGATCAGGTAGAAAACGAAATAAAACATTGATTTCACAAATTGTAATTTTTATAGTATAGTATATTATTATAGTATATAATTTTCACAATAAGAATTCATAAGAACAAATTGTCTTTTAAATAAATAAATAAATAACGGCATGAAGGAACACCCAATCAGAAAAGCCCTCTGAGAGGGTAAAATCACAGCATAGAGATATCTCTAACCTCTCTGCTGTGGTAAAATGTTGTAAACAACCATCCCCAACAATCATCTGAAATGAGCGGTTTCCTAGAAACACGACCCTAATAGGATAATTAAAGATAATCGTTAATGCTAATCACTGGTTGGGACAGGGATAGAGTTGAGTTAAAGAAACCAGGTAGTCAGAACCTACAATAAGCAACTTACATATCACATACTAAGAATATTAAAAGCACTTTTGTAAAATGTAATTGTGAAAAGTAATTGGAAATGTAATTCTAATTGTACCGAAACGAGTAATTGAATTACTAGTCAATTACAATTGAAAAGCAAGTAATTAATAAATGCTTCAATTACAATGAGAGTAATTCAATTACTTTTTCAAGTAATTGTAATTAATTACTTAACAACACTGGCAAATACTTTTGCCAGTTTTAATATTTTTTTAAAAAATATCAATTTATCCTAATTAGTTTCCTAATAAACATCACGAATTTGAATATACAATTTCAGTTCTTGTGAGATTTAAAATTATAGTTCCCCCACTAAACTTCCAGCTGCTCTTACAAAAAGCCTTCCTGTTTGAAGTTTTGCCACGGGATTATTTTTAAAGAAATCCCTTTGAAATTTTTTACAGTAAAACCTTAACTCCTGAACTTCAAAATGCCGTTCCTTCTGTTTTATTAACTTCTATAAATAGGGCCGTGGTGAATTTAAAAAAAAGCGAATTTTGTTCCATAAGGTCGTAGCGCAACTTTTTTTTTTAAATTCGTGTAGAAATAAAAAAAAAAGTTTAACGTTGTGTGTCACTAGAAAAAAAAATTATTCAATTCATGTTGAACTAAAAAAATACACTTTTACGCAATAGTTTTATGATCGTTTAAATGAAGTTTTAGGTTATCTAGCAATTTAAATTGGTGGAACGACCCTCTGTCTTTAATTCGGGCCCTTTAGACACAACCTAGCTTTATTATTACGTAACTTATGATATTGCAAAATTTGTGACCTGGGAAAAATAAATTCAATACTTCAAAAATCAGTCGATCAATCCTTGATTGATTGAGCCTTGAAATTGTCATCATATTGCGCTTCTTAAGAGTTTCCTTTTTATGTGAAATCAAAGGTGTACATTTTAGGCTTTATTAAGAAACAAATGCACTGATCACAGATCATTTTAAAGGTACTACACAATGATTATATTTTAGGTTTTTTTTACTTTATTTATTAGTGCAAATAGATAAAATCATACATTTTTCACGTTTAATTGCCAATGAGTAAGGAAGAACAAAAAAATTTTTGGTTGAAATAATGTATTTTACTCTTTACACCAAAAGTGACAAAAAAAATATCTTCAACAGCTGTTGATTCATGTTAAAAACCTTGTTGCAACACCAATTAAATCGAATGGCGTCACTTCTATGTAAACATCATTTTGTTTCATTCGAATTCCTTTAATTAGCGCTTTTACCATTATTTATGTTCGATAGTTATTATTATTTTGTAATTTGAATCTATCTTATTGTCTAGTTTTGTATTTCGAAAACGATAACCAAGAAAAGTTAGTGATGGAATCTGGGTTCACAAAGGCGAACAGCTCTACTTTGCCTAGAATAGATTTGATGATGCTGGGGGTATTTCTTGCGTCAAAGAAAGACTTTTGTTCAGCAGAATTTAGAAATATTGCACTTTACAAGTTGACGTCAATGCTGTGGTCGATGTATTTACATAGGCGTGACGTCACAAGCGACGCCATGACACCTTCGAGTGTTTTGGCACGAAATTTAAAAGTATTCATAAAAGTCTCATTTTAGCTATTAAACATTTGTTTTATGCAGAGATTAGTCATTTTTTGGGAACAGTACATACTTAAGAACACAACACGGTAGTTTTTCAAAATTAGTCATCATGCCTATTGTCGATTAAGGTGTTTTAGTTACTATTTAATGATAACAATTAAATTTAAACAGATACCATAACTTTAAGAACAACAATTCACTATTGCTCTACACTACTCTATGGTGTACCAAATAGGTCTCGAAGAAAACGTCAACTGCTGTGGCGCAGTGAAATGTTCAAAAACGACGATATCGTTAGACCCTTCCATCAGAAACGGAGCCGGTAGATACAAAGTCTGTTGCGGCCCTATGAAGAAATGCCGCCCCAACACGAACCCGTTGACAATAGTTATACCCTTGACCCACTGTTGCATATCGATAAACGTGTCCTTCGGCTCGTCCTCGATATCCAAAGTGAAATGGTATAAGGCCGGAGTAGCGATCCTCGAAACCGCCTCCCGCCAACCCTCCAACGCTTTATTCCAAGACTTCTTGAACTCCAACGGTACTATCTCCCAGTCCCTTATCGGCTCGTCGTCGACATAGACCGGATCGGTCAGACCCTTCAGGTATATATCCGCTTGGCTATTCCTGCCGAAGTTCTCTACGACCAAGTCCAACGTGACGTCGCTGAGGGCCTCGTCGTTCAACGTGAGCGTCGAGTTGTGCAGGTTCCAGAAACCGAAACCTTTCAAGTCGTACTCGTTGGTCGGTACGGGCGAGACCAGTTCGCCGTTGAGCAGTACTAGTACGGTGTCCCTGACGTAGCCGGATATCTTGAGTACCGATCCGGGCGATAGCTCGAGTCCGGTCTTTCTGTAGACGATGTACCCGTGGATTTGTCCGGACTTGTTGTTGATGTCCAATTGTTCCATGGCGAGGACGTCTTCGCTGCGGATCTTGTCGGGAAACTCGTCGATCAAAGTGGAGAGTAGTATTTGCCCGTCGGAATCGATGGCGGGGTATTGGACTGGGACGGTCGGTTCCGGAGCTGCTACGGGCTTGAATTCGAGGGTATTGCTAGCGGCGATCACTTCTTTAATCATCTTGTATTTGCTGGTGTACGCGCCGTATTCGGTGACCGGGGCGTCGTAATCGTAGCTCGTCGTGACCGGTAGGAATCCGGAACTGTTTTGCCGGTTTCCCGTTGCGCCGTTCAGAAATCCAAATGTCGTGCCACCTAAACATAATACAACTATTACAACACCAAAGTGGAAGGTTCCTGGAATCAGAAGCAACCTTCGAAAGGTTGCTTACAATTGTTATACTAATCATTCTCCGGGTCAGATCATAAAGGAATACTGTAATGACAGGTACTTTTTGGCGCAAATCAATAAAATACACAAATATCAATCTAAACTCAATTGAGAATAAGGACCGATATTACTTTGGGTGGGAATGACTTAATTAATAAAATTGATTTTAATACTGATGTTTCAAGAGAGCGTAGGCGCAGGGCTTCTCTAATACCTGCTTTACTCGATTAGAAATTTAACAACGTATTTAAAAAAATATCTATTGAAAACAAAAACAAAATGTTTGACCCAACACGGTCGTCCAGTACGAATTAAATTCGAACCACAAAGAAACCCTTCAAAATAATAAATCTATTCCATTAAAAAACCTGAATAACCAGAAAACTAAAACCCAAACAAATAACTCAAATCTTACATTTCATCTTTACTTGGACCCCTGTATATGGAAGCTTTGACGCGGTACGATATCAGGACGTGACTCTTAAAGAATTTATTAATCGGTATGTCGAGATTATAGCGACGTACGACGTACCAAAACCAACCCCGAAAATTAAGGGTAGTTCAATCCTGCCAAATCAGAACTGACTCACCACGGGGCCACGGTGCGAAACTCTGCTGACAACCTGGGCTTTGGTGTGGAAACCTGCGACGCCTGAGCTTAGCAGGGGGTGATCGTAATACATGTTTCGCTCGCGCGGAAAACGGAACAATTGACTCTACTCCCTCAAACGACTCTCAAAAAGGTTCTGGCGTAAAGCGCTCTCCACAAAACTCTAAAATCTCTAAGAAAACTTGAAACTCAACTCAGAAAATTAGGATTCCCACGTGAGTGACTCTGGATTCCCCTTAACTCAATCTCTAGGAAAACTCTATATCAAGCACTATTCTCTCTTGAAAACTCTAAACTCCCGATACAACAAAATTACTTCCCTCAAAACTTCCCAACTCTTCCAAAATTTGACTCCCTCGTATTACTTCAAAGATTTTACTTCCCTCCGCGAATATAAAGCAAAACTCTAACTCCCAATATTACAAAACCTTATCGAAAAATTGAACACTAAGAAAACACTCCCACTCGAAAAACTATACCGCTCGGAGTCCCGGACTCCAACCGACTCCTTTCACCACAATTTCTTCTCTAGTGGAAGCCTCGCTTTTTTCTCTCCACACCCCTAAGTTGCTTACTAAATTATTCCTCCAATTTTCTAATTGGCTCTGTCTTACCCACTCGACCTATGGCTATCCCTTTAGCTTCATAAGTCCCGCCTTTTTCTGATTAATTAATTGTCAAACTCCCGGTTCTTCGCGTCTCCGCGACGTAATTAATGCAAGCCCCTTTAACTGACTCAGCAGAGTTCAAGTTCGTAGCCCCGAGTACGACTGCAAAGTCGTTCTTCCGATGTCAGCGCAATTTACCTAGTTCAAAACAAGGGAACTCAAACCCAATCCAAACAAAACCGAAGTTACAGCTTTTCATCTTTATAACCGGCAAGGGCCAGATGCAGTCTACTCTGAAACCTGAACCGAATTAGCGAGGAGAATACTGATTTGTTTGTCACTCTGTTTAACCGTATTTGTGACACAGGCAAAGTACTTCGCGAATGGTTGAAATCTGTTTTCATACTACTGATAGGCTTGATGAACCGTGTATTGAAAGTCCTGCTGAAAATAATTCATAATCACATTGTCAGCAAATGCGAAGCGTACATCGGCTATGACCAATTTGGATTCAGTAGCGGAATGGGTACGAGATAGGCCTTGTTCAGCTTACTATTGTTAATATAAAAGTGCTATGAGCTCTCCATCTGCTTAATCGATTTCGAGCACGCCACCAATGGCTACAAATCATAAGACTCACCAATGAACATGTATATGTTAACGGACGCCGGATAGTCCAAAACTCCTTTCAATTTTCTCTCGAAGCTGGTGGGCGAGACTTGGTGATGGTTATCGGTCCAATGGTCGAATTGCGCCGTGTACAACTCCATGACCATCGACGGTTTGTTATCTTGTAACAGATTCAACTCGTCTAGTATCTCCTTGGGTTCGCCTAACATGTTCGTCGTCTGTAGTCTGTCGTGGATAGCGCCCAGCTTCTTGTTGTCGGGCCGATCGATCGTGCACAACAACTCGACGATGCCGTTGCCGAGGAACATCTGCAACACATTGTTCTTGTAGATGAAATCGTTGACGCCGAGCTCTCCCAACATGTTCTCCATCTGGAACAGGATGATAGGCCCACCTCGCTGGAACTGCAGCGGTGCGAGTAACGGCAGGAGCTCGTCGAACCACCTCGTGAAGTACGCCGTGTACCAAGAGTCTATCGCGTTCCTGACCGACGCGACCCTCTTCGTGATCCAGCTCGGCAGGCCTCCGAATCCGAGCTGCGCGTCGACGTACGGTCCTGCGCGGATTATGACGAACAGGTCCTCCTCCTGCGCGAGCCGGATGAACTCGACGAGGTGGAGGAATTCCTCGTGTTCCGAGTCTCCCTCGCCGAAGTTGAACACGGCTGGGGATGTGATAAAGTTGGGGTGATTTTACTTCCGTTGAAAAATACTCAGATGAGATATTCACCCTTAACCAGGTAATAGGAAAACGACGAGAATTTAATAGAGAGACTCACATATGTTTTGTTTGCTTGGAAAAGGCTTTCGACAATGTAAATAGGTCAATTTCATGGAATATTATGGAAAGAAGAGGCTACCCAAGACACCTGACCAATGTTATTAAAAGCTTGCATGTTAACACCATAATCATCCTGGATATAAACGGAAGTAGTGTACCTATTCGGGTTCTAACCCAAAAAACGGCTTTTTTCGTCAAGGTCAGAAAACAACACAACTTGTAACCCAAAATGTGTGGTTTGTTGCCTATCTTCGCATGGCAATTCTCCATGTAATTTTAAATGGGGGTACAACTTTTTGCCCATTTTACGGTCCGAAATCGCCCGCGGTGGAATTTCTAATCCAAACAGTTAAGATCCAAACACAACATAAGTTGTACCCCCGATTTCTATCCCAATCCCCCATATTATTTTAAATGGGGAACAGTTTTCGCGCCTGAATGGTGTGAGATGAGTTGTGCTACAAGTATGACTCCCTCTCTCTCACACACATCGCCTCTAACCTACATCACGCACCATTTTGGGCGCGAAACCTGTTCCCCATTTAAAATAATATGGGGGTTGGACCACAAATCGAGGGTACAAAAATGGGCAGTTTTGGACCTTAACGTGTTGAGTTAGAAATTTCACCGCGGGCGATTTCAGACCGAAAAATGGGCAAAAAGTTGTACCCCCATTTAAAATTACATGGGGAATTGGGTCAGAAATGCGGAGATAGGCAACAAACCACACATATTGGGGTATAATTTGTGTTGTTTTCTGACCTTGACGAAAAAAGCCGTTTTTTGGGTTAGAACCCGCATAGGTACACTACTAACGGATAACCATCAAAGTTGATAAAAACAAATAAGGGTCTAAGACAAGGATGCTGTATATCACGAACACTATTTAATATTTACATAGACAACATAATGCGGGAATGGAAACAAAAATACGACGAAGGAATCTATCTCTATAAAAACACCATCTTTAACGCTCTTTTATATGCTGACGATTTGATATTAATTGCTGAAACTGAAGATAAGATGCAAAGTGGACTATACCAGCTATAAAGAATCTGTGAAGCATATGGAATGAAAGTATCAACAGATAAAACGAAAGTAATGGCTTTCTCTGGCGCAGATCCAGTAAGATCCAAAATTGTCATATACAACATAAATATAGAACAAATAAGACAATTTCAAGTACCTTGGAAATGACGTGACATATGACTACAACAAACATATTGAACAAAAATAAAAGAAATTCAGTAGCGTATGTGGAATTATCAATAGAAACTTAAGGAATAAAACACGAAAAGAGACACACCTAAAATTCTATAAGACAATCGCTGTACCAACCCTGACATATGGAAGTGAGGTATGGACGATTACGAAAAAACAAGAAAGCAGAATACAAGCACAAGAAATGAATTTTTTAAGACGAGTTAAAAGATGTACAAAATGTGATAGGATAAGAAATGGAGACATAAGAACTGAATTAAATATATATAATCTAAACGAGATAATAAAAGAATATAGAAGTAACTGGAATGCACACTTGCAAAGAATGGACGAAAACAGACTACCGTTAAAAGCTTGTAGATATAGATGTGCAGGAAAGAGAAGTATAAGTAGTCCAAAAAAAGATGGGTACCGTAACAGGCCATAGAGCCCATTACGTGAAGTGAAGAAGAAGAAAAAGACTCACAAACTGTTTTCACAAACTCGAAAAACTTTTAATCTGCGCTCACTTTAGATACTCCTTCAGTCATCTTGGTCAGATTCGCATATTTAAAACACATTTTGAAATTAGAAGTGTATTGCTAAGAAACGTTTACTCCCATTTTCATAATTTTCATAATAAAAAAAAAACTAAACATCAGCAACTTATCTGAAGATGTAAACGCAGCGTTACGAAACCAATTGTAAGAGCTTTATATGAATCCCCTTCGCATATGGTCGTCTTTTTTCACCTCCCAATTGAACAGAATTGAAATTGTACAAAAATTAAGTGAATATTATATCCAAGCTGACCTGAGTATGGCTGGTGGAGACTCCAAGCGACGTACGTTTCCACTGTATTCAACCCAGCTGCCCTTATTCTCCTCAACCTGTCCAGCCAGTACGCTCTCGGTACTCGGAAGTAGTGCATTGCGCCACTGTAGATAGTAAAATTTTTGTTGTTCAACGTGAAATAGGATTGTTTATCAGATAAACCAGCGGTTATGTTATCTGCTGTGTAATATTCGTATAACGTTGGCGGATCCGCCCATGTTCTTCCTACGAAACAAGCGAAAAACAGTAATAGACGATTCATGTTCACGGAGGACATTTCAACGTGTAAGACGAACCATCAACTAAACGTTGGGTATCAATAATTTAGATTTGAAATAACACATTATTGACGTTACCTTGTCTCTTATCAGGTAATTAGTGATATATATCGGTGATATTTTAAACGTGATTTTCATCTAAACCAACATTTTCGGATTAAAAAAACCCCATGGCATGCCAGGCTGAAAGGTAGATTTATGGGTAGGATATAGAGTAATATAACAGACACGAAGTGTCAAAAAATTGTATACGAGGTGTTAAAAAAATACAAACGTCAAAATTTCTAACTTTTTGCATATAACTTTTTTTATGTACATTTCTCAAAGATATGTTTTATGCAAAAGTCATTCGCCTCTATAGGGGCACCAAAAAACCTAAGTAACATTTTTCTCTCAGACGCGAAATAAAAATTTTAGCGCAGTTCCTAAACGATTCAAACAGGTAACAAAGGTATTCTTAGGAAATAATGTAGTTATTAGAACATTAACTAAATATCAAATGAGAGTACTGGAGCAATCTGTCATTTCTATTAAAGGTAAGGTGATTAGGGAAATCGGCTCTTTGCGCGATTTAAAAAGTTATTCAAAATACAAGGTTCCAAATTTTATATTAAATTAATAAGATTTAAGGTTAGCTTTAAACGATATCTAATCTTTCATTTTAATTGGAATAAAGTAAATTGTGTAATATCCAAATATTATTACCATTTCTGAAATTGTTATGTTTATTGTGATGTTACTCGATATTTAATATGTAGAGGTATAAATATCTGACTATGAATATTTACAGCTCAGCTCGCCTTTTGTCATTTAAAATTCTAGCATATCATCACCGATAGGCTCCAAAATCAACTTCGAGTGTTTTTGATCCGAAAATGTTGGTTTAGATGAAAATCACGTTTAAAATATCAACGATATATATGACCAATTACCTGATAAGAGACAAGGTGACGTCAATAAACTTATTTCAAATCCAAATTATTGATACCCAACGTTTAGTTGATGGTTTGTGTTACTCGTTGAAATGTCCTCCGTGAACGTGAATCGTCTATTACTGTTTTTGGCTTATTTCGTAGGAAGAACATGGGCTGATCCGCCAACGTTATACGAGTATTACACAGCAGATAACATAACCGCTGGTTTATCTGATAAACAATCCTATTTCACGTTGAACAACAAAAATTTTACTATCTACAGTGGCGCAATGCACTACTTCCGAGTACCAAGAGCGTACTGGATGGACAGGTTGAGGAGAATAAGGGCAGCTGGGTTGAATACAGTGGAAACGTACATCGCTTGGAATCTCCACCAGCCATACTCAGGTGAGCTTGAATATGATATTCACTTAATTTTTGTACAATTCCAATTTTGTTCAGTTTGGAGGTAGGAAAAGACGACCATATGCGAAGGGGGTTCATATAAGGCTCTTACAATTGGTTACATCTTCAGATAAGTAGCTGATGTTTAGTTTTTTTTTTCTATTATGAAAATTATGAAAATAAGAGTAATCGTTTCTTATCAATACACTTCTAATTTCAAAATGTGTTTTAAATATGCGAATCTGACCAAGACGACTGAAGGAGTATCTAAAGTGAGCGCAGATTAAACGTTTTTCGAGTCTGTGAGTCTGTTTCTTCTTCTTCACTTCACGTATTAGGCTCTATGGCCTGTTACAGTACCCATCTTTTTTTTGGACGACTTATACTTCTCTTTCCTGCACATCTATATCTAAAAGCTTTTAACGGTAGTCTGTTTTCGTCCATTCTTTGCAAGTGTGCATTCCAGTTACTTCTATTTTCTCGTTTAGATTATATATATTTAATTCAGTCCTTATGTCTTTATTTCTTATCCTATCACGTTTTGTACATCCTTTAACTCGTCTTAAAAATTTCATTTCTTGTGCTTGTATTTGGCTTTCTCGTTTTTTCGTAGTCATCCATACCTCACTTCCATATGTCAGGGTTGGTACAGCGATTGTCTTATAGAATTTTAGGTCTGTCTATTTTCGTGTTTTATTCCTTAAGTTTCAATTGATAACTCCACATACGCTACTGAGTTTGTTTAATTTTTGTTCAATATGTTTGTTGTAGTCATGTCACGTCAGTTGCAAGGTACTTGAAATGTCTTATTTGTTCTATATTTATGTTGTATATGACAATTTTGGATCTTACTGGATCTGCGCCAGAGAAGGCCATTACTTTCGTTTTATCTGTTGATACTTTCATTCCATATGCTTCACAGATTCTTTGTAGCTGGTATAGTCCACTTTGCATCTTATCTTCAGTTTCGGCAATTAATATCAAATCGTCAGCATATAAAAAAGCGTTAAAGATGGTGTTTTTATCGAGATAGATTCCTTCGTCCTATTTTTGTTTCCATTCCCGCATTATGCTGTCTATGTAAATATTAAAAAGTGTTCGTGATATACAGCATCCTTGTCTTAGACCCTTATTTAATCTTATCTCCTTTGGTAGTTGTCCGTTTATATCCAGGATGATTCTGGTGTTAACATACAAGCTTTTAATCGCATTCGTCAGGTTTCTTGGGTAGCCTCTTCTTTCCATAATATTCCATAAAATTGACCTATTTACGTTGTCGAAAGCCTTACAAGTCAACAAAACACATGTGAATCTCTCTATCAAATTCTCGTCGTTTTTTTATTATCCGGTTAAGGGTGAATATCTCATCCGACTCTATTTCGACGGAAATAAAATCACCCCAACTTTATCACATCCCCAGCCGTGTTCAACTTCGGCGAGGGAGACTCGGAACACGAGGAATTCCTCCACCTCGTCGAGTTCATCCGGCTCGCTCAGGAGGAGGACCTGTTCGTCATAATCCGCGCAGGACCGTACGTCGACGCTCAGCTCGGATTCGGAGGCCTGCCGAGCTGGATCACGAAGAGGGTCGCGTCGGTCAGGAACGCGTTAGACCCTTGGTACACGGCTTACTTCAGGAGATGGTTCGACGAGCTCGTGCCGATACTCGCACCGCTGCAGTTCCAGCGAGGCGGGCCAATCATCCTGTTCCAGATGGAGAACATGTTGGGAGAGCTCGGCGTGAACGATTTCATCTACAAGGGCGATCTGTTGCAGACGTTCCTCGACAACGGCATCGTCGAGTTGTTGTGCACGATCGATCGGCCCGGCAACAAGAAGCTGGGCGCTATCGACAACAGACTACAGACGACGAACATTTTAGGCGAACCCAAGGACATACTAGACGAGTTGAATCTGTTACAAGATAACAAACCGTCGATGGTGATGGAGTTGTACACGGCCCAATTCGACCATTGGACCGATAACCATCACCAAGTCTCGCCCACCAGCTTCGAGAGAAAATTGAAAGGTGTTTTGGACTATCCGGCGTCCGTTAACATATACATGTTCATTGGTGAGTCTTATAATTTGTAACCAATGGTGGCTTCCTCGAAATCGATTAACCAGATGGAGAGCTCATAGCTATTTGTATTAACAATAGTAAGCTGAACAAGGCCTATCTCGTACCCATTCCGCTTTTGAATCCAAATTGGTCATAGCCGATGTTCTACGAACTTGAACTCTGCTGGGTTAGTTAAATGGAAGTGTATTAATTAAGTCGCGGAGACGCGAAGAATCGGGAGTTTGACAATTAATTAATCAGAAAAAGGCGGGGCTTATGAAGCTAAAGGGATAGCCATAGGTCAAGTGGGTAAGACATGGCCAATTAGAAAATTAGAGGAATATTTTAGTAAGAAAGTTAGGGTTGTGGAGAGGGAAAAGAGAGGCTTCCACTAGAGAATAAATTGTGGAGAAAGGAGTCGGTTGGAGTCCGGGACTCCGAACGGTATAGTTTTTCGAGTGGTGAGTGTTTTCTTAGTGTTCAATTTTTCAAGAAGGTTTTGTAATATTGGGAGCGAAGTAAAGTCTTGGAAGTAATACGAGTGAGTCGAATTTTAGGAGAGTTGGAAAGTTTTGAGGGAAGTAATTTTGTTGTACCGGGACTTTAGAGTTTTCAAGGGAGAATAGTGCTTGATATAGAGTTTTCTATCTAGAGTCACTTATGAGGGAGTCCTAATTTTCTGGATTGAGTTTTTAGTTTGCCTAGAGATTTTAGAGTTTTGTTGAGAGCGCTTTACGCCAGAACCTTTTTGAGAGTCGTTTGAGGGAGTAGAGTCAATTGTTCCGTTTTCCGCGCGAGCGAAACATGTATTACGATCACCCCCTGCTAAGCTCCGGCGTCGCAGGTTTCCACACCAAAGCCCAGGTTGTCAGCAGAGTTTCGCACCGTGGCCCCGTGGTGAGTCAGTTCTGATTTGGCAGACTTGAACTACCCTAAATTTTCGGGGTTGGTTTTGGTACGTCGTACGTCGTGATAATCTCGACATACCGATTAATAAATTCTTTAAGAGTCACGTCCTGGTATCGTACCGCGTCACAGAGTTTCCATATACAGGGGTCCAAGTAAAGGTGAATTGTAAAATTTGAGTTATTTGTTTGGGTTTTAGTTTTCTGGTTATCCACGTTTTTTTAATGGAATAGGTTTATTATTTTGAAGGGTTTCTTTGTGGTTAGAATTTAATTCGTACTGGACGACCGTGTTGGGTCAAACATTTCGTTTTTAATAGATATTTTTTTAAATACGTAGTATAATTTCTAATCGAGTAAAGCAGGTATTATAGAAGCCCTGGGCCTACGCTCCCTTGAAACATCAGTATTAAAGGCAATTTTATTAATTAAGTCAATCCCACCCAAAGTAATATCGGTCCTTATTCTCAGTTGAGTTTGGATTGATATTTTGGTAATTTATTGATTTGCGCCAAAAAGTACCGGTCATTACAGTATTCCTTTATGATCTGGCCCAGAGAATGATTGGAAGAAAAATTGTAAGCAACCTGTCGAAGGTTGCTGCTGATTCCAGGAACCTTCCACTTTGGTGTTGTAGTAGGTGTATTATCTTTAGGTGGCACGACATTTGGATTTCTGAACGGCGCAACGGGAAACCGGCAAAACAGTTCCGGATTCCTACCGGTCACGACGAGCTACGATTACGACGCCCCGGTCACCGAATACGGCGCGTACACCAGCAAATACAAGATGATTAAAGAAGTGATCGCCGCTAGCAATACCCTCGAATTCAAGCCCGTAGCAGCCCCGGAACCGACCGTCCCAGTCCAATACCCCGCCATCGATTCCGACGGGCAAATACTACTCTCCACTTTGATCGACGAGTTTCCCGACAAGATCCGCAGCGAAGACGTCCTCGCCATGGAACAATTGGACATCAACAACAAGTCCGGACAAATCCACGGGTACATCGTCTACAGAAAGACCGGACTCGAGCTATCGCCCGGATCGGTACTCAAGATATCCGGCTACGTCAGGGACACCGTACTAGTACTGCTTAACGGCGAACTGGTCTCGCCCGTACCGACCAACGAGTACGACTTGAAAGGTTTCGGTTTCTGGAACCTGCACAACTCGACGCTCACGTTGAACGACGAGGCCCCCAGCGACGTCACGTTGGACTTGGTCGTAGAGAACTTCGGCAGGAATAGCCAAGCGGATATATACCTGAAGGGCCTGACCGATCCAGTCTATGTCGACGAGGAGCCGATAAGGGACTGGGAGATAGTACCGTTGGAGTTCAAGAAGTCTTGGAATAACGCGTTGGAGGGTTGGCGGGAGGCGGTTTCGAGGATCGCTACTCCGGCCTTATACCATTTCACTTTGGATATCGAGGACGAGCCGGAGGACACGTTTATCGATATGCAACAATGGGTCAAGGGTATAACTATTGTCAACGGGTTCGTGTTGGGGCGGCATTTCTTCATAGGGCCGCAACAGACTTTGTATCTACCGGCTCCATTTCTGATGGAAGGGTCTAACGATATCGTCGTTTTTGAACATTACACTGCGCCACAGCAGTTGACGTTTTCTTCGAGACCTATTTGGTACACCATAGAGTAGTGTAGAGCAATAGTGAATTGTTGTTATTAAAGTTATGTTAACTGTTTAAATTTAATTGTTATCATTAAATAGTAACTAAAGCACCTTAACTGACAATAGGCATAATGACTAATTTTGAAAATACTACCGTGTTGTGTTCTTGTATATACTTTTTAAAAAAAACTAATCTCTGCATAAAACAAATGTTTAGCAGCTAAAATGAGACTTTTATTCTGGAACGAAATTCGCTTTTTTTAAATTCACCACGGCTTTATTTATAGAAGTTACAAAACAAAAGGAACGGCATTTTGAAGTTCAGGAGTTAAGGTTTTACTGTAAAAAATTTCAAAGGGCTTAAAAAATAATCCCGTGGCAAAACTTTATACAAGAAGGCTTTTTGTAAGAGCAGCTGAAAGTTTAGTGGGGGAACTATAATGTTAAATCCCACAAAAACTGAAACTGTATATTCAAATTCGTGATGTTTATTTGGAAACTAATTAGAATATACTGATGTTTTTTTAAAAAAATTGTACTACCTTCTTGTACATATAATGTGTTTACTTTTACGCAAACTCAAATATGTACGGCTGTTTACGTGGAATTTATTAATATTTAAATTAAAACTCATTTGAGGTTTTATGAAACAAATAAACTGTTGCTCGAAATGTGCGGCGTCACACATATAAAACAATTACGTCGACATACACGGTTAAAAATAAATAAAAATTAACACACATCGAACAAGAATGTTAACTACATAAAATTTAAAATTGTTTCAGGATATGGATACAGCCCTAATGGAGTGAGCTTCCTCATTTTAGAGAGGTTGAGGAGTATCCATGTCCTGAGAGAATTTTATGTAGTTAACATTCCTGTGTGTTAATTTTTAATTATTATTATACGTGTATGTCGACGTAATTGTTTTATATGTGTGACGCCGCACATTTCGAGCAACAGGAGCCCTAAAAATAACTTATTTGCGAGCCTGAGGATGGCTTCCATGAAGCCGAAACCGGTCCCACATCTTTAAATAAACCAGCTGGTTAAGACTTGGTGGATGAGTACAAATTTATATTAAATTGTTTAACATCTCTTGACATAATATGTTGTTCCCTCTTCTCGCAAATGGACTCCCTTCTGGGTATGCAGTCAAAATTCGAATTCAATATTCTGAAATATATGTCACGGTTTTTTATAAGATCGAAAATCATTTGAAACACCCAAACACATCCGATTAAACTATTTGTGATCATTAAAAATTCCAGTAGGGTCCATTACCTTCGGCAGCATTTTGATACCATTTGTTTCGGATCATGCCGGAAATGAACCGTAAGTGTCACTAATTTGCATTTAAATTACTATATCGACGCCTGTAAGTCAGGAGATCTTATTTACCTAGTCGAGGACCCATCCTAATATCGACGTTAAGGTGTAACTTCTACCTAAAATCCCTATTTTCATAATTTGTCACAAAACAACTTTTGCAGTACAATTATCAGAAAAGCTACTGTTAAGAAATAAATCGCCGCCTATTTATACTATTATAAGTATTGATGTATAAATAAATCAACGTAATCTTTTTCATCAGAAATTCGTTCCACGATATAGAATAAAAAGAGCGCGTTCTCACTTTCCCTCCGTGTATACACGCAACCTGTTGATATCAAATTTAATACTTTGTAGTCCTCGAAACAAATTTTTACCATCTCAGGCATTTCAGCACACTGGAGATTTAATTTCGACATGCGATCCTGCGATTAAGAACGCGTTGTACAAGTTATCAACAATTCAAACACCAATTCACGCCGTTAATTGTGACCTATGATAAGTTCCAAAATTTCGCTACGATCGCCACGAACGATACATTTACTGATTTCTTAATATGTTATATTATGGTTTTATATAATTTTGTGATGTGTAAGTATAAGTATGCTTACCTATACAAATTCAATAGACAAACTTATTTTTTTGTTAAAAATACTTAATTTTCATCCCCGCGTGGCGTAGTACTAAACTCCTTTGTCTCTCGACGTAATCTCATCAACGACCAATTTTTGATGCTCCGTCTTACTCAACGAATTATACGGTGATCTAATTCCTCCCCTTCGGTAAAGTTCGTCAACTATTTATCATCAGCCTATACGTAAACCGTGACGATCAATCAAGAAATATCCTCGGTTCCGCGAGCAATCCATTAACGGGAATTCCATTAGTTGTTGCCACTAAGATTTCCCTCACAAAGCGGGAGCGCGGGTGTTCCTCGGACAATAGTTTGTTGAGCGAATGTTTCCGCGATTCTAATGGCGAGCTTTAATCTGGATCCGAGAGTAAAAAGTACGTGAATCGAAATGAATGTGACGTCGCATTGTTACGGTAATCGCCACTTGTGGAAGTTTTCGATGTAGGTAATTAGAGCGAAATCTTGTTTTAAGTCTGGTCTTAAGTCTCTTTTAATAATGTCTCTTGAGACAGCACATTATTAACGTGAGAGGAACTACGCTGTGTTGCGTACAACCAATACGCCCTCGTATTATTCTCTCGAAACGTTTAACATGAACATCGAAAATGAAATTGGTATGCTCTAACCAGTAGCAATTGGAACACTTAAGAAAATCTGAGTTTACCGAGGACATTCGAAAAGTGCCCGTTGTCTCTATACAAAACCATGGGAGTTATCTTTTTGCTTATTCAGAAACGCACTGGTATTTTTAAAATGCAGGTGTTCAGTTGCCCAAGTGAAATCATATATGTGAATGTATGAATATGTACAGATAAAGACTAGAGGGTTCATTGGACCGCAAAAATTTTTTACGACAGTGGCACTTCGTTTGTATTTTCTTCTTCTTCTAAGGTGCAGGTGTACAGTCGATCAGTGAAATCGTGTACGAGGAAGTACGCGAGACTCTACAGATACTGGATGGTCCACTGGACCATTACACAGCGGCCACGTGTGCTTTCCTTGTGATGTCTTCTTCCGCACTTATACTCGAGAAAGCAGTGGTGTGTGAATGTGTGTGCCATTTGTTCGTGCGATTTGGAAGTGAATTCATTGTTAGAGTTATCATCCGTAATGATACGTCCATGGAGGACAAGGCGGCATCCCTCTTCACTACTTAAAAAGCCATTAAGTGTTTTTTTTTGGTGTTCCAATTGTGACTGGACATAGTATACGTATCTCAGTAGTTTAGTTGGTAGAATCTTCTTCTTCTTCTTCCTATCAACTAAGGGATGTTAGCAACCACTTTCTCCATGGCTTCTCTATCTCTTGCCGTGTGGATCAATGTTTGTATGTCACCGATGCCGGTCCACTGTCACACGTTCCTCAGCCATGACATTCTCTTTCGTCCTATTCCTCTTTTACCATCGATCTTGCCTTCGATAATCAATTGCAGGAGTTGATATTTACTGATGTAACCCAAGTATGCAGTCTTCCTCTTTTTTATAATGGTGTAGAGTTCGCGTTCCTTGTTAATACGTCTGAGAACGTCTTCGTTCCTTATTCTGGCTGTCCATGGAATCTTAAGGATTTTACGGTATTGTTACATTTCAAATGCTTCTAATTTGATTATAGCCTTTACTTTTAGAGTCCAACCTTCCACGCCATATGGAGCAAACGTAGCATCCAACAAATCTCAATCGGAGACCAAGATCCAAGTCGCTACAAGTGAACACTCTTTGGAGTTTCAGGAATGCGCCTCGAACTTGTTCGACTCTGCTTTCAATTTCTTTGTCTGATGACCATTCTTCATGAAGCCATGTTCTTAATACTTAAATCTTCCTACTCGTTCTAAAAGTTTTCCATTGCACGTTAAGCTGACATCTCTAAATGCATCCTTCTTCTTCGTGACAACCATGAATTTAGTTCTTTTTGTGTTTATGTTTAATCCCATTCCCTGACTATAATCTCGCACTACATTAGTCAGCTGTTGTAGGTCATCCATGTTGTCCGCTATAAGCACTGTGTCATCGGCGTAGCGTATGTTATTTATCCATACTCCATTGACTTTGATTCCAATTTCTTTATCTTCAACCGACTCTTGGAAAACGGCTTCTGAATGTAGATTAAACAAAAGCGGTGACAGTATACATCCTTGTCTCACTCCTCTACGAATCTTGATTTGATTTGTTAAACCGTTAGCCACTCTGACTTGTGCTGATTGGTGCCAGTATTATAGGTTTTCATTGCACCGAATGTCTTTTTGGTCCAGATCAAGTCTTTTGAGAAGCTACATAAGTGTATGGTAGTTCCTTTTCATAGTCTATAAAGCATAAACATACTTTTTTGCTGGTCATAGCAGTTCTGTATTAAGACTTGTGTTGCAACTAGTGCCTCTCTTGCGCCCAGCCCCTGTCTGGAACCAAACTGCGAGTCGCTTATGGCGTTATCATATTTGTTGTATAATTCGTTGATGTATTATTCTCAGGAATATTTTTAGGGAATGGCTCATGAGACTGATAAGTCTATGTTCTTCGCATTTCTTTGCGCTTGCTTTCTTTGGCACAGGAATATAAGTTGAAGATAACCACTGTTCCGGGTATTGAACATTGTCACATATTTGGTCGAATAACTTGTGGAGTACTGCAATCCCTCTCTCGTCTAAAAGTTTAAGTATTTCTGAAGATATTTCATCTGGTCCAGCTGCCTTATTATTTTTAGAGATTTGTATAGCCTTTCTTTTTTTGGTCTTTAGTAATGGAGGGTCCACTTAGATCGTTTCCTACTATGAGTTCCTTAGTCGATCTGGTGTCGTGAAAGAGATTTTCTACATAATCCTCATTCGAAATTAAATGCCGCATTGAGCAGGCTCGACAGGCATTTCTAAGATTGATAACAGTATTCACTTGTTGGGACTTGGATCTTGAATTGAGACTGAGGTTTTTGAGATGCTGCGTTTGGTTGGTACTTCTCTATGGGATGGAAGACTGGACCCTCAAAGTAGGCATTGGAGATGTGGTTATACCGCAGAATACTCAAAATACCTTGGACAGCAAGAGTGATAAATGTAGACGTGCTAGCTTATGTTAATAAAGAGCTGAAGAACTGTTCACTACTATCATGAAGAGGAAAACTGCATACCTAGGGCATGGCATAAGAAACGAAAAATATAAATACTTGCAGTTCATAATCGAGGGTAAGGTAGAAGGTCGGAGAGGAATAGGTAGGAACTATCTTGGCTGAGACACATTAGACAATGGACGGGAATGCACAACATACAAACACTGATTCACAACGCTGGGTGTGGTGTGAAATGGAAAATGTGGTCGCAAACATCCGTTAGCGGATATCATAGGAAGAAGAAGAACTTCAGTCAGAGGGAGTGAAACCAGTTGAGGTCAATTGTCTTGCGGAGGTATTACAATGAAATTATGCGAACGACTCATCGCGACATATTTTATTTAATTCCCACCCCGACGCTACTCTAGCGTGGTAAAGATTTGGGTCGCGGAAAACGCAAGCTGTTCGGGCGCGTTGTAATGTTCAAACACGACGATGTCGTTGGAGCCCTGCTTCAAAAACGGAGCCGGTAGATACAACGTCTGCTGCGGGCCGAGCAGGAAGTGCCTCCCCAACACGAACCCGTTGACAATCGTTATCCCCTTGTTCCACTGCTGCATGTCCAGGAACGTGTCCTGCGGTACTCCGTCGACGTTCAAAGTGAAATGGTACAACGCTGGAGTCGCGACTCTGGAAGACACCGCCTGCCAACCCGTAAGGGCTTCGTTCCAGGACCTCCTGAACTCCAACGGCGCGATCTCCCAACCGGAGATCTGCTGGTCGTTGACGTAGACCGGCTCGGTCAGGCCCTTCGGATATATCACGCCCTGGCTGTTCCTGCCGAAATTCTCGACGACCAAGTCCAACGTGACGTCGCTGAGGGCGGCGTCGGCGTTCAGCACGAGTGTCGAATCGTAGAGGTTCCAGAAACCGAAACCGTCGAGGTCGGACTTCTTGGCGGGAGCGCTCGAGACGAGTCTCCCGTTCACCAAGACCAAGACGGTATCTCTGACGAAACCGGATAACTTCAAGACTGATCTGGACTGCAGGGTGAGTCCGGTCTTCCTGTAGACGATGTACCCGAAGCTCTGGCCCGAGTCGCCGTTGATGTCGAGCTGTTCCATCGGGAGGACATCCTCGCTGGTCAACTTGTCCGGGAAGTTGTCGATGACGGTGGAGAGTAGGAGTTGACCGTCTGGAGCGAGCGAGGGGTAGGCGATGGGGGCGGTCGCCTCGGGTGGATCGACGGTCTTGGTGCTGACGGTGTTCCGGGCGGCGATGACTTCCCTTATGACGTCGTACTTGGTGCCGTAACCGCCGTACTCGGTGATCGGAGAGTCGTAGTCGTAGCTCGTCGTGTCGAGTTGCAGACCGGAGCTGTTGTGGGAGTTGGCCGTCCCGCCGTTCAAGAATCCGAAGTTCGTGCTGCCTGCGAAAAGGCGAGAAGGTTCATGCCGGTGATTTGTTAGCTCGGTTTATACAGAAGCGTTCCGAAGTCGCAATCGACTATTACAACATTTTTACAGGTCGAAAAAGGAAAGGAGGAGAAAAAAACGATCCGCAAAATTGTCGAGGTATGCCTGATGAGTTCTGTGCTAAAACTGTTTGAAAGATTGGCATGGCGAAAAAACGCTGTTTCGCGCGATATTAGCGGTACACATCAAGTGGCAAGAAGAATGGTTGCCTGTAACCGTGAGGAATCAACAGGTAAACAGGTGATCTGATAGGGGTGCCGTTTGCGAAGAGGAGCGCAAGGTTGCCAGGTGTACCCGCTGAATTTCCTGGACGTGCGAAGGCAAGTGGTGTTGGCGTGGAACGAATTTTGCGACGTTATCAGTGGTATATCAGTGAAATTGAACTGCCGGATGCGAAAGATAGTAATGTTCTCCGTTTTGAGCTACGGCGATCGGTGTCATATTGCAGCCTTCTGCTACCAAAATGGTATTGCACCTAATATTGTGGAGAGAGCATCGCGGATAAATGTACATTGTGCGGAAGCTGAAGTAAGGAAGATAATAGAGTTGTTCAAGTACTGGGACGCGCTTGGAGTCGTGGGCCGGGAGAGGCGAAGTAGATACAACGCGTACGATATCGTAATCGGTAGGATATGCGATTTGAATGAAACTATATTAACAAGAGATATAGGGACACGGAGCCGAGGTCGTGTTTGAATAGAACGGCATCGTCGCAAATGGATGAGTATCTTGAGAAGTGTGGCGCAAGCGCACGAACGATATCCGTGTAGTAACCGTGACGTGTCTGACGAAAAGATATGCGCGTCGTTATCGCTACATGTGTGACGAAACCCGACGCTTCACCGGCAACGATGTACGAACTTAAAGACACATGCAAGCGTTCGAAATGGCGGCAGGAGACGGGAACGTACGAAAAATTCTCGTATTAGGTGACTGACATTGACAATTTTTTTTCGGAAAATCATGCCGGAGGTATGCGGAATGTATTGAGGGGTAGGCGAGAAGCGGACTGGGATAGTTTGGTAAGGTTCTGTAACTCACGCACAGAAGTGGCAGATCTGAGCAATTACCAAATGCGAAATAGCCAGATAAATGATAGAACCAAGGTGATAGAAGTTGTGGAAAGAGTGGCAAGCCAATTGATCGGACATGTGGCGAAACAGGATGGACCCAGAAACCGATACTCTAAGAGGGACAATAAGAAGTTTGGGCCGGCCAAAACAGAGCAGTCAAGCCAATCCAGTGGCAGGTCTAGATCAGTGGCAGGAATAAAATGGATGAGATTGGCAAAAGATCGAATGGCATGGGAAACACCTGCAAGCGGCCTATATTCAACAATGAATGGATCCACGCTGAGAAAGAAAGAAGAAAGGCCCCCCCCCCACTACTAGATTGCAGAGAAACTGTCACCTTCAGATTCAGATCAGTCCCAATTAAAGTTTAAATATTACGTAAAGGAATGATTGATTCCCTTCAATGATCACAAACCGTCTATTACATTTATAAGATTTTCCATAACATCCAATGATTGGATCCAAAATTTGATACGATCGTGATGATCACTTTAGTTCGACACTTCAGTCTGACAAAACTACTCACCAACAAACATGTACATGTTAACCGAGGCAGGATAATCGAGAATGGCCTCCAATTGCGTTTTATAAGCGCTCGACGCCATGTGATGATGGTTATCCGTCCAGTGATCGAACCACCCGGTGTAGGACTCCATCGCCATTGACGGCTTGTTCTCCTGCAACGTGTTCAGCCAGTCGAGCATCTCCTTGGGATCGCCCGCGAAGTTCGCCGTCTGCAGGACGCCGTCGATCGCGCCCAGTTTCTCGTTACGCGGCGGATCGGACGTGCACAGCAGCTCGACGATGCCGTTATCGAGAAAGATCTGCTTCAGGTCGTTCTTGTAGACGGAGTCGTTCCTCCTGGTCGAGCCGTACTCGTTCTCCAATTGGAAGAGTATGATCGGGCCGCCCCTCTGGAACTGCAACGGCGCGAGCCTCGGCAGGAGCTGGTTGAACCACCTGGTGACGTACGGGACGAACCACTGGTCCTGGGCGTTCCTGATCGTCTTGACGCGCCTGATTATCCAGCTCGGCAGGCCTCCGAACTCGAACTCGGAGTTGATGTACGGACCCGCCCGGATTATGACGAAGAGGTCCTCCTCTTGGGCCGTCGCGATGAACTCCTCCAGGTGGAGGAAGTCCTCGTAGTCGGAACCTCCGTCGCCGAAGTCGAAGACGGCTGAAAATGGCGTTAAGAAAAAGAAGTGTTATATTTAAGGACGAGGCGTGATTTTATTGGAAGCTACAGGAGCAGGTACCATTAAGAGGGGTGCAGCCATGCAAGCTAACTACGGCTTACTACGTCATAGAATGATAATCCCACACGTTCAGTTCTTTCATCTCTACATGTTGTCCTCCTTTATAAAACTCTAACCTTTTTAAATACTTTACTGAAAACCGAATCAGTTTTATTGATTTTTAAGAAAAATATGCATGTAGGGAGATTTTGAAGTGTAGAGATTATTAATTAAAACTAAATATAGTTATCATTTATACAGTACTATAGACAATCAAATTCCTCATTTCCCTTTGAAGCCAAAAATTGAGATTTAATGTTCACTTGAAACTTATAAGATTAAATTTTTTTTCATTATTGACTATAGATTTAAAGAAGATTAAACATTTTTTTAAAAAACGTTCTTCAAAGTTCCGTTACAATACAAAGTCACAATCTAACAGTGGCAGAAATTTGAAAACATACAGATCGGTTTCTCTTCTAACGTTGACATAAAATTGCATTGTGTGGCATATGAGTAAGAAAAGTATCGAACAACCTTAAGTGGATAAGAGAGAAGATTTGTTTTCTGCCGTCTCCGCTATTGTTTATTTCAGCAGACCGATTGATCCTACACTCGTGTTGTGGCATAGTAATATTTCGTACCATGGAGATGACTGAATTTATCAAGTGTCTTACGAATTTGTGTATGCCTTAGATGGACCAGACGGAAATGATATGGTTGCTGGAAGAGCTGATCGTGTTCAGGGGGTTTCAGGATTTTCCAGATCAAAAATTGAACATTTCAAATACTGAAGGGCAGAACAGTTAGGCAAGGTAAAACGAGTTAATGGAATTAACCTCTAGGAGCACGCCACCTGCCATGGCTCACCTGATTTCATAACCACAACCATTTCCAGCATTTTTCATAACGAGGGATATTTTACATGCATTTTAGTGCATTTTAACACCAACATAGCAAGTAAGACCGAAGGTTGTCCAGTGTCTCGAAGGTGGCCATGGTAGGTAAACCAAAAGAAAACATCAAGTCTTCACCACCAATTTATATAGCAAATAATTCGCTTTCCGCGCCACCTACTTGAATGCGGTTCGTGTATATTCCAAGGCGTGTAGGTCTCCACCGTGTTCAACCCGGCCGCCTTCATTTTCCGCAACCTGTCCCTCCAGTACGCCCTCGGTACGCGGAAGTAGTGGAAAGCGCCGCTGTATATCGTAATGTCTTTGTTGTTCAACGTGAAGTAAGGTTGGGCGTCCGAGAGACCCGCAGAGATGCCATCTGACGTGTAGTACTCGAACAGGGTGGGAAGGTCCGCCAAGGTGGTGCCCAGAATGCCCAGCACCAATAACTTGAAGCAGCTCGAGTACATGTCGGTACCGAAACTGAAATCGCGACTGGCTCGATCGATTGTGGGTTTATAATAATTATTGGTAGTACTTGTACATCTAGATAAGAGTCGGTGACGTGCGTATCGAGAATTTGGATGTATTGTTTTGTTAAGAAGGTAGGAACGCTGGTACCATATGATATTCGTACTTGTAAGTGCATCTTAACTTATCTCGCCATACTTAGTGAACACTCGCTTGATAAAACGTAATGGCCTGTTGAGCAGGTCCTTACTTACATTTTAATATCCTGTCAACAAAACTCTTCAATTACAAGTACGCACCTTCGACGACAACCCGATAACGAATACTTAATTTTTCCCTTCGAAAAGCGTAAAATAAATATTTTTCCAAAATACACCCGACGATTCAATGGGTCAAGTAGCCATTAAAAACGGTACTAAACGAGTCGACTGAATTTCGAAATTAATAGGCCCTTCGAAGTGAGGGAGGGCCTCCATTCATCAATGGCGCCCTCGTCGTCGTGTGCCTCTACTTTTACGTTTTTGTAATTTTTTATTCCAACCTCGGCAAGGAGCCTTTGACGGATTTCTTTCGCTAAGGACGTTCTTTTCCGTTCTTTTTCCCCTTTTTCTCCCTTTTCTTAAATGCTAATGAGACCGGCCCGGGAGGAATTAATCGAAAGGGGTGAACGCAACGTGAACTTCAATCGAAAAGTGCTTCTTATTTCAATACAAGGACGAACGGGGACGTTGTCGTTATGTCTTAAGTCCACTCGTTTAAAGCATAATTCGGGATAATAAATTTAAGAATGAGTTATGGAGGTACTCGACCGGCTCGCGAGGCGCATTAATATCTCTAACAAAGTAGCTCTCAAACCGAAGCTTAGAACTCAAAGGGATAAAGGGAAAAGTGGATTATTTCGGATAAGGTTAATTTTGTACCGGTGGAAGTCCTCGAGGTGGGGGCCCGGATCCGGAAATCGAATAAGGGGAACGTAGCGAGGAAGGTTTTTAAGTTAAAGTGGCAGTATTTTCGATTCGAGAATCGAAAATACTGCCATATTTCCTATCTTGGACGATAGGAAAGGAGAGTTGTTGGTTTAATATCGAAATTTGCCTATTACATCTTTTTTGTTTATGGTCACGTACACAGGGCAATATTTGGACCATTTAATTAGTTTTGTTACATTTTTGGAGTCGTTGACAAATTGTCTGACACCCCTAGGGGAGCAGGATTTCTCACATCGTCACTCATTGTGACGTTAGAGGCTGGAGGATTCAAACCAGTCGTTGTCGTCGGTACAAAGTCACTTGAATCACAAGGAAACAGTGTTGTTAAATAATTAATTACAATTACTTAAAAAAGTAGTAATTAATTACTTGCGTTCCAATTGTAATTGACTAGTAATTCAATCACTCGTTTCGGTACAATTGCAATTACATTTTCAATTACTTTTCACAATTACATTCTACAAAAGTGCTTTTAATATTTTTAGTAGGTAATATGTAAGTAGCTAAAAGTTGCTTATTGTGGGTTCTGACTACCTGGTTTCTTTAAGGCAACTCTATCCCTATCCCAACCAGTCATTAGCATTAACGATTGATTATCTTTAACTATCCTATTATTAATCCTAAACAACGAAGTTTTTTGTAACTCCTCGTTTTTTACCTTATGGCATAATCATAATTATCTATTATAATTTTAACAAGTATATTTTGTTGGAGCAGTTTGTAGCGTAGATGGGCCACATCAAGTACAACCGTTTTTTTTTTTCATTTTGAATTCACACTTTTTTGTAAAAAAAAAGGTATAAATTTCAGCTTTTCCGTAAAAAAGTGAGTTTACACTTTTTTACGAAAAAGTTTAAATTCACACTTTTGCTACGGAAAAGCAGAGATTTACATTTTTTTTTTAGAAAATTTCGTAAAAAGAAGGGTAAATTTACACTTTTTTTACGAATTTACTTAAAAAAAAACATGGCATGAAAGGCTGAAAGGCAGATTTATGGGTAGTGGGTAGGATATATAGTAATATAACACGATGTGTCAAAAAAATGCATACGAGGTGTGAAAAAATACAAACGTCAAAATTTTAAAATATTTGCAAATAACTTTTTCTCTGTACTTTTCTCAAAGATATGTTTTATACAAAAGTTGTTCGCCTCTATAAGGGCAACAAAAAACCTAAGTAACATTTTTGTCTCAGACGCGAAATAAAAGTTTTTTGTTTTTTTTTTTAAGTAACAAGCCGCCATTTTGAAACCGATAGACCGATTTGGCCCATTAACGACCTCGACCGAGATTTTTGGCTTACTGATTTTTGTTCCTAATTTTGTATCGATACGTTAAACTAGGTGTTAAAAAAATACAAACGTCAAAATTTCTAACTTTTTGCATATAACTATTTTTATGTACATTTCTCATAAATATGTTTTTGACAAAAGTCGTTCGCCTCTACAAGGGCAACAAAAAACCCAAGTAACATTTTTCTCCCAGACGCGAAATAAAAGTTTTTTTATTTTTTGGATTGAAAAGCAAATGTAATTGTAATTGTAATTTCAATTACAATCGCATATTTTGTAATTGTAATTGTAATTAATTACAATTTACTTAAAGTAATTGTAATTGTAATTAATTACTTATTGTGAAGTAATTTTAACAACACTGCAAGGAAATACCGGGCGCATTCAACAAGTGCTCCTTACCTTTCACTACATCACAAGGTTCATATAGTTCGACTGACCGCGTGCAAGTGCGCTTTGGGCATCTTTTGCGTTTTATTTAGTCATCCAACTGAGATTGCAAGAGTTTTTAAAACTTCTGCTATGGAAATCTCTTGGAATTGTCATGCCATTTTAGAAGGTAGTCGAGTCAAATTAGCATTTCACTGGCAACTGTTTCGAAGAAATCCGATTGAGCTGCGGTTTTTTGCAAAATGTTCAGGAAGTCGTCTGTAACAAAACTTACATTTAACATATTTACGATCGCAATTTTTTAATTGTTTATTTAACAAATGACACATTTTTGTTACAGTATTGATGAACACATGGTATATTTCACAAACAGGTCAACGAAAATGTCTCGGAAATTTTTTCTCGGGCGTTTCAAAGATCCCTCTTTATCACTTTAGTGTTAAATTTATTATTTATTGCTAAATTGTTGTAACTTGGGTAATTAACAAATTAATAACTCAACGCCCGAAATCACTAGAGAACCGAATTTTTTTCCGATATCTCTGGCTTCTTAAGGCGACCTATCGGCACAAGATTGTTGCAAATATAATTGTCTATGGTTCGATTGTTGCAACCTCGCTAATTAACAAATTAATTACTATACACCTAAAATCATTACTGAACTTCCAATAACTCTGGGTTTTTGAGGCGAACCAACGACACGAGGTTTTGCAACCATAATTGTTTATTGTTCAATCTTCGCAACCTGGCTAATTAACAAATAAATAATTTTCGTCTGACAAAATTGCTGTATTACTCAAGTAACCTTCTATTACCTACACAGTTGCATTACAAGGACAATTTGAAGACCTAGGCTACGAGTTCTGAATAGCCCCATTCCATTACAAAAGAAACACCAATGTTCTAACATTTATCGGATGAGAGTTATTAATTTGTTAATTAGCCAGGTTGCCACAATTAAACAATAAACAATCACGGGCAATAACCTTGTGCAGATGGTTCCCCTCATGATCCTAAAGATATTGAAAAAAAAACTGGTTTTCTAACGATTCCGGGAATAGAGTTATTAATTTGTTAATTAGCGAGGTTGCAACAATCGAACAATAAACAATTATATTTGCAACAATATTGTGCCGATGGTTCGCCTTATAAGAAGCCAGAGATATCGGAAAAAAATTCGGTTCTCTAGTGATTTCGGGCGTTGAGTTATTAATTTGTTAATTACCCAAGTTACAACAATTTAGCAATAAATAAGAAATTTAACACTAAAGTGATAAAGAGGGATCTTTAAAACGCCCGAGAAAACAATTCCGAGACATTTTCGTTCAACCGTTTGTGATATATACCATATGTCCATCAATACTGTAACAAAAATGGGTCATTCGTTAAATAAACAATTAAAAAATTGCAAGCGTAAAGAGGTTAGATGTACGTTTTGTTATAGACGCCTTCCTGAACATTTTGCAAAAACCGCATCTCAATCGGATCTCTTCGAAGAAGGTTGCCAGTGAAATGCTAATTTGACTCGACTACCTTCTAAAATTGCATGACAATTCCAAGAGATTTTCATAGCAGAAGTTTTAAAAACTATTCCAAACTCAGTTGGATGACTAAATGAAACGCAAAAGATGCCGAAAGCGCACCTGAACGCCGTCGGTCGCAGTATGTGAACCTTGTGATGTAGTGAAAGGTAAGGAGCACTTGTTGAATGCGCGCGGTACGTTGGTATTTTCCCTTGTGGTCCAAGTGATTTTGTACAGACGACAACGACTGGTTTTTTTTGTGATATATACCATATGTTCATCAATACTATAAACAGTTAAAAAGTTGCGAGCGTAAAGAGGTTAGATTACGTTTTGTTATATACGCCTTCCTGAACATTGTGCAAAAAACCGCATCTCAATCGGATCTCTTCGAAAAAAGTTGCCAGTTTTCACTTTTTCCATGCTAAATTGACTCGACTAAGGGTGAAATAAAAGTATCGCGATATGAAGGGGGAAGGTTGAAAAGTATTCAAAGACAGATCATGTACTATGTGAATGTCCGCTTCACCATGAGTCGTGTCGTATCACCCAATTTTAGCATATATCTCACCAGATAAGAGGCGACCACTTGATGCACAATCTATTACTTAACATTGATAACGTTATCGTTGCGTTAGCACACTTGTTTCGCTCGAGATCGATTAATCGCCTTCGGTGACGTCTCGCTCACTTCGTTCCCAGTACACACTCACACACACACACACAATTTTCCATTAAATAAATCATCTAGTCCTATCCCGATGCGAATTCAATTTTCCTAACAGCATCACGTGAGTACGAAAATCGTCGGCTCGGAGGAAAACGAATTTCCTCCCGCCCCTTGTTTACGTACGCCCTCGATACGAATCCTTCTCCGGTCGTTCGGGGGAGGTATTTATTTACTTCTTGTCGCCGCTTCATCAAGCAGGGACAATATTTCTAATGAAAGGGCCTCCTCTGCCAGACCGAAGGGGAACCGGAGCGGAAAAACGGTCGACAGCGATTACTTCTTCGGTTTAATTTAGTTTTAAAGTGGCGCGGCTCGGCGTCTAACCAGAAACCTAAAATCCGGAACCGGCGTTTCTCGCGAAATTCTAATGCGAACCGCTAATGGATGACAAACCGTCACTGGAACTCCGATAAAATGAATTTCACTCACTGACCTAGTGATACTTGACACTTGACAGCGTCACAATCATTTACATCATCATAATCATCAGCCTTTATCCGTGCACTGCTGAACGTAAGCCTCTCTCATTAGATCTTCACATGTTTCTCTATGATTTCACATCACACAAGTGAGTATCCCAAAGTCCGATAAAATGAATTTCACTCAATGACCTAGTGATATTTGACAGCGTATCACTAGGTCACAGTCTATAACATCATCATCATCATCATCATCAGCCTTTATCCGTGCACTGCTGAACGTAGGCCTCTCTCATTAGATCTTCACATGCTTCTCTATGATTTCACATCACACAAGTGAGTATCCCAAAGTCCGATAAAATGGATTTCACTCACCGACCTAGTGATACTTGACAGCGTAACACTAGGTCACAATCATTAACATCATCATCATCATCAGCCTTTATCCGTGCACTGCTGAACGTAAGCCTCTCTCATTAGATCTTCACATGTTTCTCTATGATTTCACATCACACAAGTGAGTATCCCAAAGTCCGATAAAATGAATTTCACTCACTGACCTAGTGATACTTGACAGCGTATCACTAGGTCACAGTCTATAACATCATCATCATCATCTTCAGACTTTATCCGTGCAATGCTGAACGTAAGCCTCTCTCATTAGATCTTCACATGTTTCTCTATGATTTCACGTCACACAAGTGAGTATCCCAAAGTCCGATAAAATGAATTTCACTCAATGACCTAGTGATATTTGACAGCGTATCACTAGGTCACAGTCTATAACATCATCATCATCATCATCAGCCTTTATCCGTGCACTGCTGAACGTAGGCCTCTCTCATTAGATCTTCACATGCTTCTCTATGATTTCACATCACACAAGTGAGTATCCCAAAGTCCGATAAAATGGATTTCACTCACCGACCTAGTGATACTTGACAGCGTAACACTAGGTCACAATCATTAACATCATCATCATCATCAGCCTTTATCCGTGCACTGCTGAACGTAAGCCTCTCTCATTAGATCTTCACATGTTTCTCTATGATTTCACATCACACAAGTGAGTATCCCAAAGTCCGATAAAATGAATTTCACTCAATGACCTAGTAATACTTGACAGCGTATCACTAGGTCAAAATCATTAACATCATCATCATCATCAGCCTTTATCCGTGCACTGCTGAACGTATATCTCTCTCATTAGATCTTCACATGTTTCTCTATGATTTCACATCACACAAGTGAGTATCCCAAAGTCCGATAAAATGGATTTCACTCACCGACCTAGTGATACTTGACAGCGTAACACTAGGTCACAATCATTAACATCATCATCATCATCAGCCTTTATCCGTGCACTGCTGAACGTAAGCCTCTCTCATTAGATCTTCACATGTTTCTCTATGATTTCACATCACACAAGTGAGTATCCCAAAGTCCGATAAAATGAATTTCACTCAATGACCTAGTAATACTTGACAGCGTATCACTAGGTCAAAATCATTAACATCATCATCATCATCAGCCTTTATCCGTGCACTGCTGAACGTATGCCTCTCTCATTAGATCTTCACATGTTTCTCTATGATTTCACGTCACACAAGTGAGTATCCCAAAGTCCGATAAAATGAATTTCACTCACTGATCTAGTGATACTTGACAGCGTATCACTAGGTCACAATCATTAACATCATCATCATCATCATCAGCCTTTATCCGTGCACTGCTGAACGTAAGCCTCTCTCATTAGATCTTCACATGTTTCTCTATGATTTCACATCACACAAGTGAGTATCCCAAAGTCCGATAAAATGAATTTCACTCAATG
This sequence comes from Cryptocephalus moraei, assembly GCA_946251905.1. Classification (NCBI taxonomy): domain Eukaryota; kingdom Metazoa; phylum Arthropoda; class Insecta; order Coleoptera; family Chrysomelidae; genus Cryptocephalus; species Cryptocephalus moraei. The sequence continues at coordinate 12,520,327 of OX276465.1, read as the reverse complement.
ACCTAGTGATATTTGACAGCGTAACACTAGGTCACAATCATTAACATCATCATCATCATCATCATCAGCCTTTATCCGTGCACTGCTGAACGTAAGCCTCTCTCATTAGATCTTCACATGTTTCTCTATGATTTCACGTCACACAAGTGAGTATCCCAAAGTCCGATAAAATGAATTTCACTCAATGACCTAGTGATATTTGACAGCGTATCACTAGGTCACAGTCTATAACATCATCATCATCATCAGCCTTTATCCGTGCACTGCTGAACGTAAGCCTCTCTCATTAGATCTTCACATGCTTCTCTATGATTTCACATCACACAAGTGAGTATCCCAAAGTCCGATAAAATGGATTTCACTCACCGACCTAGTGATACTTGACAGCGTAACACTAGGTCACAATCATTAACATCATCACCATCATCAGCCTCTATCCGTGCACTGCTGAACGTAAGCCTCTCTCATTAGATCTTCACATGTTTCTCTATGATTTCACATCACACAAGTGAGTATCCCAAAGTCCGATAAAATGAATTTCACTCAATGACCTAGTGATACTTGACAGCGTATCACTAGGTCACAATCATTAACATCATCATCATCATCATCAGCCTTTATCCGTGCACTGCTGAACGTATGCCTCTCTCATTAGATCTTCACATGTTTCTCTATGATTTCACGTCACACAAGTGAGTATCCCAAAGTCCGATAAAATGAATTTCACTCAATGACCTAGTGATATTTGACAGCGTATCACTAGGTCACAGTCTATAACATCATCATCATCATCAGCCTTTATCCGTGCACTGCTGAACGTAAGCCTCTCTCATTAGATCTTCACATGTTTCTCTATGATTTCACATCACACAAGTGAGTATCCCAAAGTCCGATAAAATGAATTTCACTCACTGACCTAGTGATACTTGACAGCGTATCACTAGGTCACAGTCTATAACATCATCATCATCATCTTCAGACTTTATCCGTGCAATGCTGAACGTAAGCCTCTCTCATTAGATCTTCACATGTTTCTCTATGATTTCACGTCACACAAGTGAGTATCCCAAAGTCCGATAAAATGAATTTCACTCAATGACCTAGTGATATTTGACAGCGTATCACTAGGTCACAGTCTATAACATCATCATCATCATCATCAGCCTTTATCCGTGCACTGCTGAACGTAGGCCTCTCTCATTAGATCTTCACATGCTTCTCTATGATTTCACATCACACAAGTGAGTATCCCAAAGTCCGATAAAATGGATTTCACTCACCGACCTAGTGATACTTGACAGCGTAACACTAGGTCACAATCATTAACATCATCATCATCATCAGCCTCTATCCGTGCACTGCTGAACGTAAGCCTCTCTCATTAGATCTTCACATGTTTCTCTATGATTTCACATCACACAAGTGAGTATCCCAAAGTCCGATAAAATGAATTTCACTCAATGACCTAGTAATACTTGACAGCGTATCACTAGGTCAAAATCATTACCATCATCATCATCATCAGCCTTTATCCGTGCACTGCTGAACGTATATCTCTCTCATTAGATCTTCACATGTTTCTCTATGATTTCACATCACACAAGTGAGTATCCCAAAGTCCGATAAAATGGATTTCACTCACCGACCTAGTGATACTTGACAGCGTAACACTAGGTCACAATCATTAACATCATCATCATCATCAGCCTTTATCCGTGCACTGCTGAACGTAAGCCTCTCTCATTAGATCTTCACATGTTTCTCTATGATTTCACATCACACAAGTGAGTATCCCAAAGTCCGATAAAATGAATTTCACTCAATGACCTAGTAATACTTGACAGCGTATCACTAGGTCAAAATCATTAACATCATCATCATCATCAGCCTTTATCCGTGCACTGCTGAACGTATGCCTCTCTCATTAGATCTTCACATGTTTCTCTATGATTTCACGTCACACAAGTGAGTATCCCAAAGTCCGATAAAATGAATTTCACTCACTGATCTAGTGATACTTGACAGCGTATCACTAGGTCACAATCATTAACATCATCATCATCATCATCAGCCTTTATCCGTGCACTGCTGAACGTAAGCCTCTCTCATTAGATCTTCACATGTTTCTCTATGATTTCACATCACACAAGTGAGTATCCCAAAGTCCGATAAAATGAATTTCACTCAATGACCTAGTGATATTTGACAGCGCATCACTAGGTCACAATCATTAACATCATCATCATCATCATCAGCCTTTATCCGTGCACTGCTGAACGTAAGCCTCTCTCATTAGATCTTCACATGTTTCTCTATGATTTCACGTCACACAAGTGAGTATCCCAAAGTCCGATAAAATGAATTTCACTCAATGACCTAGTGATATTTGACAGCGTATCACTAGGTCACAGTCTATAACATCATCATCATCATCAGCCTTTATCCGTGCACTGCTGAACGTAAGCCTCTCTCATTAGATCTTCACATGCTTCTCTATGATTTCACATCACACAAGTGAGTATCCCAAAGTCCGATAAAATGGATTTCACTCACCGACCTAGTGATACTTGACAGCGTAACACTAGGTCACAATCATTAACATCATCACCATCATCAGCCTCTATCCGTGCACTGCTGAACGTAAGCCTCTCTCATTAGATCTTCACATGTTTCTCTATGATTTCACATCACACAAGTGAGTATCCCAAAGTCCGATAAAATGAATTTCACTCAATGACCTAGTGATACTTGACAGCGTATCACTAGGTCACAATCATTAACATCATCATCATCATCATCAGCCTTTATCCGTGCACTGCTGAACGTATGCCTCTCTCATTAGATCTTCACATGTTTCTCTATGATTTCACGTCACACAAGTGAGTATCCCAAAGTCCGATAAAATGAATTTCACTCAATGACCTAGTGATATTTGACAGCGTATCACTAGGTCACAGTCTATAACATCATCATCATCATCAGCCTTTATCCGTGCACTGCTGAACGTAAGCCTCTCTCATTAGATCTTCACATGTTTCTCTATGATTTCACATCACACAAGTGAGTATCCCAAAGTCCGATAAAATGAATTTCACTCACTGACCTAGTGATACTTGACAGCGTATCACTAGGTCACAGTCTATAACATCATCATCATCATCTTCAGACTTTATCCGTGCAATGCTGAACGTAAGCCTCTCTCATTAGATCTTCACATGTTTCTCTATGATTTCACGTCACACAAGTGAGTATCCCAAAGTCCGATAAAATGAATTTCACTCAATGACCTAGTGATATTTGACAGCGTATCACTAGGTCACAGTCTATAACATCATCATCATCATCATCAGCCTTTATCCGTGCACTGCTGAACGTAGGCCTCTCTCATTAGATCTTCACATGCTTCTCTATGATTTCACATCACACAAGTGAGTATCCCAAAGTCCGATAAAATGGATTTCACTCACCGACCTAGTGATACTTGACAGCGTAACACTAGGTCACAATCATTAACATCATCATCATCATCAGCCTCTATCCGTGCACTGCTGAACGTAAGCCTCTCTCATTAGATCTTCACATGTTTCTCTATGATTTCACATCACACAAGTGAGTATCCCAAAGTCCGATAAAATGAATTTCACTCAATGACCTAGTAATACTTGACAGCGTATCACTAGGTCAAAATCATTACCATCATCATCATCATCAGCCTTTATCCGTGCACTGCTGAACGTTTATCTCTCTCATTAGATCTTCACATGTTTCTCTATGATTTCACATCACACAAGTGAGTATCCCAAAGTCCGATAAAATGGATTTCACTCACCGACCTAGTGATACTTGACAGCGTAACACTAGGTCACAATCATTAACATCATCATCATCATCAGCCTTTATCCGTGCACTGCTGAACGTAAGCCTCTCTCATTAGATCTTCACATGTTTCTCTATGATTTCACATCACACAAGTGAGTATCCCAAAGTCCGATAAAATGAATTTCACTCAATGACCTAGTAATACTTGACAGCGTATCACTAGGTCAAAATCATTAACATCATCATCATCATCAGCCTTTATCCGTGCACTGCTGAACGTATGCCTCTCTCATTAGATCTTCACATGTTTCTCTATGATTTCACGTCACACAAGTGAGTATCCCAAAGTCCGATAAAATGAATTTCACTCACTGATCTAGTGATACTTGACAGCGTATCACTAGGTCACAATCATTAACATCATCATCATCATCATCAGCCTTTATCCGTGCACTGCTGAACGTAAGCCTCTCTCATTAGATCTTCACATGTTTCTCTATGATTTCACATCACACAAGTGAGTATCCCAAAGTCCGATAAAATGAATTTCACTCAATGACCTAGTGATATTTGACAGCGCATCACTAGGTCACAATCATTAACATCATCATCATCATCATCAGCCTTTATCCGTGCACTGCTGAACGTAAGCCTCTCTCATTAGATCTTCACATGTTTCTCTATGATTTCACGTCACACAAGTGAGTATCCCAAAGTCCGATAAAATGAATTTCACTCAATGACCTAGTGATATTTGACAGCGTATCACTAGGTCACAGTCTATAACATCATCATCATCATCAGCCTTTATCCGTGCACTGCTGAACGTAAGCCTCTCTCATTAGATCTTCACATGCTTCTCTATGATTTCACATCACACAAGTGAGTATCCCAAAGTCCGATAAAATGGATTTCACTCACCGACCTAGTGATACTTGACAGCGTAACACTAGGTCACAATCATTAACATCATCATCATCATCAGCCTCTATCCGTGCACTGCTGAACGTAAGCCTCTCTCATTAGATCTTCACATGTTTCTCTATGATTTCACATCACACAAGTGAGTATCCCAAAGTCCGATAAAATGAATTTCACTCAATGACCTAGTGATACTTGACAGCGTATCACTAGGTCACAATCATTAACATCATCATCATCATCATCAGCCTTTATCCGTGCACTGCTGAACGTATGCCTCTCTCATTAGATCTTCACATGTTTCTCTATGATTTCACGTCACACAAGTGAGTATCCCAAAGTCCGATAAAATGAATTTCACTCAATGACCTAGTGATACTTGACAGCGTATCACTAGGTCACAATCATTAACATCATCATCATCATCATCAGCCTTTATCCGTGCACTGCTGAACGTAAGCCTCTCTCATTAGATCTGCACATGTTTCTCTATGATTTCACATCACACAAGTGAGTATCCCAAAGTCCGATAAAATGAATTTCACTCAATGACCTAGTGATATTTGACAGCGTATCACTAGGTTACAGTCTATAACACCATCATCATCATCAGCCTTTATCCGTGCACTACTGAACGTAAGCCTCTCTCATTGGTCTTCACATGTTTCTCTGTTTTCACATGTTTTCTCTTTCGCTTGAAATTAAAATTCTTCAAATCGGACGAGGTTGAAATTTTCGGAAAATTCCAGAATTCTAAAAATCATATCTCGGAAACGACGCGTCTCACGAAGAAATTTTACTTAACTTTTCTCTTCAGATGTCATTCCCTATCGTCTGAATTTGAAATTATTTAAATCGAATGAGGTTGAAATTTTCGGAAAATTCCAAATTCTAGAAATCTTTTCTAGGAAACGACGCGTCTCACGTACAAATTTTACCTCACTTTTCCCTTCAGAATGTCATTCTCTATCGTCTGAATTTGAAATTCTTTAAATCGGACGAGGTTGAAATTTTCGGAAAATTCCAAATTCTAGAAATCTTCTCTCGGAAACGACGCGTTTCACGTACAAATTTTAACTCACATTTCTCTTCAGAATGTCTCTATCGTCTTAATTTGAAATTCTTTAAATCGGACGAGGTTGAAATTTTCGGAAAATTCCAGAAATCTAAAAATCGTATCTGGGAAACGTCGCGTTTCACGAAGAAAATTTACTTAACTTTTCTCTTCAAAATGTCGTTCTATATCGTCTGAAATTAAAATTTTTCAAATCGCACAAGGTTGAAAATTTCAAAATTCTAGTAATTGTGTCTAGGAAACGACGAGTTTCATGAACAACTTTTACCTAGCTTCCCTCTTCAAGGTGTTCTCTATCGCCAGAATTTAAAAGGTTTCAAATCAATCTAGGTTGAATGTTTCGGAAAATTCCATAATTCTAGGATTTATATTTTGAAAAAATTTTACTTGACTTTTCTCTTCAGAGTATCGTCCTCTATAATCTGAATTTAAAGTTATTCTGTAACTGTACAGTAATAAATGTTAAAACACAGTTACACAAGTATTAAGTTGTAGCGACGGTTGACTTACCCACACATAGCTTACGGCAGCTGTTCGCCTGGAGAGCATTAGGGTCGTGCGTCGGAATCAGAAATTCTTATCGTAACGGTACTAAACAAGAAATATTGGGCGCCACCTAGGATAACCACTAGGAACGGTATTGTTGTGCGCTGGACCAGTCAATAAAACAACAATAGTGCCTATGTGTTCGGTTTAATAGAATGTATTGGTTCGGAGTAACGGAGCAATATTACATGAACGATGAATTACACTTATTATGGGTCAAAAACACGACGGTACTCCTAACTCTGTGAAATTAAGAAACACAAAACAAAAACAAAATAATACGACCTGGTTACAGTATTTGGAAGTATCCTGGGTTCGAAGGGAACGGCAGTCCTTGACGGGAACTATAACCCTCGATATGGATGGTTGTCCTTCGATAGGGGTGATAACGGGAACGGTAATGTCCAGTGAGAGCAGTAGATCTCAACGGGACGGTAGAGTTCGATGAGAACAGTGGACCTCGGCAGGAACGTATCTGTGATGAGTAGCCTTCCACTTACGAATGTAGGTTCCCGGGAGAAAAACCCTAGACGAAAGAGATCGTCTCATATAAGAAGAAGGAACCAATAATCATGGAATCTTACCTCGACGAAGGAGGGTCATGGATCACACGTGAATACGGCGGATACGGTAACGTCGAAAATGAACGTCGGAGCACGAAGATAACGCCTTTGCGGAACGAACTGTGCGTTTCAATTCACAAAAGATGCTCAAACGGAGCCGATGAACGCAAGTTTAGTTTCGAACAGCATATGGATTCGGAACGTCCGAATCGATACAAGAGAGAACCAACGGAGACGGAGCTCACGGAGCGCACCTCGCTCTCAAATTACGAGGCGTACCAACCTAAGCCGAGCACGGAACGAGAAAGACGGTAGTCGCGCTTGACAGGAAAATGAACACGCTACAAAGTAACAGTAAAAACACAGTAGCGTTTTTCGCTGCTCAGCAAATTTGTAAGCATTTCACCTCTACGATTGTGATAACATTAGTACGCCTTTTCCTGTTTTCTGGCTCGTGATATGTCCTCATAAAGTATTAGTGAGATGCGGTGGCACAAAAGTGCTAACTAATGTTAAAAATAATTATCCTGTAGCTAGATCTTTGCCTATTCTCCTATTTAACGACAGCGGTGACAAAATTCGGTCCACTTTACTTTTTACTTAAATTTACTTTAAGCGTCGGGAAGGTCCAGGAAAACGTACCGACAGTGACAGAAATCCGAAAGTTCATCGCCTTTGAGCTCCATTTCAGAATGGCAAATCTGGACGTAAAGGAGCTCGGCGGATCGATGAGACGAATGGAAAATGTATCAGAGCCCTGCAGGATAGTTCGAAGGAGTTTTAACAATACGACTTGCCCGAGATGCGATGCAGGAATAACCGCATAAAGGCATTAAGATCCAAACAACGACAGTTTTATTTCAGACTTGTAAGATTCCATTTTGTGTTTACCCTCCGAGTAGTTCTCGAGCATTTCTCGAAGTTCTCAGCTAACTTAATACGTTTAGAAAAACTTTTCAGATTAATATTTCCTTCGCCCGTACCCATTAAACACTACGGTTAGCTTCCGAAAAAAACGTTATTTAAAAAGAAACTTCGCGAGTGTACTTATCTATGGTAAATTTTGTTTTTATTGGAGATTCGGATTTTATTAAAAGTTTAAACAGGCGGAAAATTTTTGATTAAAAGCATGAGAAGTTGTTTTCGCTAAGTTGGATTACGGGATTCGGGGAACTTCACCTGGACGATAAGAGGAAAATTCAGGAAAATCGGGAAATGTAAAAATTTTGGTTTTGTATGCGGTCTGATTAAACGTTGAGAGAATTTGGGTTAAGGTTATTTTAAAAATTGTTGGTATGCCAAATTCAATTTACTGTTAAAATAATAATAACAAGACAATAGAATAGGAGTTTTGGAACTTTGTATTGATTCACCGTTAAAAATCACAAGTTAAACGGTTTAACATTTGGTTCGGCGAGAGCTTATCCCTTATGCCCGCCGAACTGTCGCCAGGCGTTGATTATCATCTGATCTTATAGAAACTTAAAAAGAAAACCACCTTTTATTTAACTAAATCCAAAATCATAATAGTTATAATTACAATGAAGGCTTTAAGGTTTTCATTATTTTTAGTTTTATCCCATAAAAATTTAAACATATCCAAGATGCCACTCTAATGCATTGGAGAAGTAATGTCGAGAGTTTGTTAGGTCATGAAACATGCAAAAAGGGTAAATAGGCTTAGACAGGAATCGATCTCACAAACATTGGCAGAGAAATGTGCCGATATCCGCAACATATTACTTGTAGATTCCATATGGCATATCGTCCTTTAACCGGCAACCTCTGCCACCCTTCCAAATCGAATGCATTCGTCTCCCTCTTAAATACTTAACGGAGAGGACTCCTCGTATCCCGAGTTGGGAGAATTTATCGGGAAATCTACTTGTTCGCATATTCCCTTTTTTCCTCCATTCCGGGGCGTATCAAATTCGAATCTCGTGCGATATTGAATCTGTGACAATCGGACATTTTTCATTTCATTTTCCAATTTCGATATCCATAAATATCGACGGGAAGAAAAAATTAAACGTCGCCGAAACAAAATTCGATTAAAAACTCAAACCTGATTTACGGCCTACTCGAAAGATAAACAATGCCTTTCAGAGCGACACGTGTATCTGATCTTATGGAATTTTCGGCGTGTACTTTATCTTATGGCAGGCAAAGTTCGTGTTCTTGGAATAAAATGTTTATGATGGAAATTGTTAACGAGAGGTTGATAGATCCTTTTAGATTAGTTAGAGGATGACTGTATATAATGATTGCGACCTGGGCCTGATAAAATTTTAAATAAGTTATGAACCTCAATATGGTATTATTACTGGATAAATAATCACGAGTTGTGACTGAAATTGATCTCTTATATACAGTATGTCTCAGTAAGTTGGAACCATATGGAAAACTTTTTTATTTTTAATTTTACGAAAAAAAGTTATTCTTCATAAAAAGCTCTGCATGGTCTAAAACCTAAAATGCAACTATCAGATATAAAAAATTTCCCAGCGTATACGAGATTTGTCATAAAATATGAATTTTGCCCAAGAGCAAAGTACCTTTATTTTTGGCAATATAGAAAATTGTTATTAAAGAAAGGTGATCAGAATTAAAAACCATTTTTAAATGTGCAGTTACATCCATTTACGATGAAAAAAATAGGTTGTATTTTATAAACTCTTTGTTTTAAGTACCCCATAAGAAGTGATCAGGGGATCTAGCAGGCCAAAAAATATCTAAATATCTGTGCATAACTTTTCCGTTGAACACATGTTCAAGATATGCCCTAACATTTAATTTACATACGGTCCTATTATTCTGTCCCTGTAAATACCACACCACACGTTTGTTTTAAATGAATATTGATCACGAGACTTTAATGTAAAATTTGGATTTTCCTCGGACCACCAGCGACAATGTTGTGAAGAGACAGTTCCATTTGAAGAAAATGTTGCCTCTTGCCCCCTCTAGATTACTTCTTATGGGGTTACTTAAAACAAAGAGTTTACCAGCAATGACCTTTTCATGATGTTAATAATTTGAAGAGGATAATTACACAATCATGCCGGGAAATTTCTCCAGAAATAATAAGGAAGGTATTAAGATAATCTGCCAATAGGACTATGAAATGTATTGAACGAGAGGGTGGATATATCGAGGCATTAGTGGAATGAGTGAAAATTAAATTTCTGTTATTTCTAGTACTATTATTGTGTTAGTTGTTTGTTATTTGATTTCTTATTTGCAATAAATGCATATGCATTACTTACGGACGTGTTTAAGTTCCAAAATTGTTAGATAAAATTAAGAAACGGAAAGGTTATCATGTTTTTAATAATTACAAGAGTTAAATGTTCATTCATATTTAATTAGTGAAGCAGAAATGTTATTAAAAAATAACACAACCTATTTTTTTCATCGAAAATGGATGTAACTGCATATTTAAAAATAGTTTTTAGTTCTGATCACCTTTCTTTAATAACAATTTTCTATATTGCCAAAAATAAAGGTACTTTGCTCTTGGGCAAAATTCATATTTTATGACAAATCTCGTATACGCTGGGAAATTTTTTATATCTGATAGTTGCATTTTAGGTTTTAGACCATGCAGAGCTTTTTATGAAGAATAACTTTTTTTCGTAAAATTAACAATAAAAAAGTTTTCCATATGGTTCCAACTTACTGAGACATACTGTATATAAAAATGAATTGCTGATTGTTTGTCTCACCTAAACTCGAGAATGGCTGTGGACCGATTTTACTAATTTTGATCTTGAAATCTTTGTGGAAGTTCAGGGAAGGTTTAAGCGGCGAGAAACATAAATAATACGTAACGAAAATACTATAAAAGGAACGTTTTGTAATTTGACATTTGTAATCAAACAAATGAAAGTATAGTGTCAGTTAGTTGTCAAATAAATAAATGTCAAGACGATTATTAAAGTCCATCATCAGTTTGTCAGTGCGCGAGAACTTTACTGATTTTAAAATGCCAAGGAGAAGACGACCTGACTTAGGTCGTCGAAGTCAATCAAATGTGCGACGAGCTACCTCACGTGCAAATAGCACTGACGACCAGCGAGAGACAGATAATGATAACATTCGTATTGGTATGACAGAATTGCGTTCAACAGTGAATAATCATGAAGTAGATAGGCTTAGAACGAGTTCGGGCACATCAAACACAACAGCAGCGAGCACGACACAATGAAATAGAACGATTCCACAGACGCAATGTTCCTGTAAACCTAGAACGAGTAGCATTCCACTACGACCCGGAAATAGATTATTGTGTCGACCAATCTGTAACGATTGGAGAAATGACAATCATTTGTCAATTTGTAAAGCGTTAAAATGCAGCGGTAATTATGTTGTGTTGGTGGTAAAGTAAAATTGCCACAATTGTTCCCACCGCCAGATCCATTACGCTCATTAATTTCTGGGGTGGGAAATTACTCTAAACATTTCTTTGCTAACATCCAAAATATAATAATTGCTTTCAAATGGCGTCGTTTGTTAGAGCGCATATTGTACAGGAGAATTTCATGCCCACTTTCAAGGTAGTTTTTGATCAACTATTTATCAAAAATTCAGAAAGATGGTACATAATTGCAGATACAAGGACAGTTTGCGGCATCAACTTGGAGCTTCCCTCTTTCGCGCATGGGCAATTATACGTCGCATGTTCGCGAGTCGTAAAATCACCATCTTTATATATTTACACACCGCAAAAAAAGACAAAAAATATAGTACATCAGAAAGCCTTAAATTGATTATGTGTATAACTGTGTTACATTTAATTTAATATAGACACGATCAATCAAAGCAGGCTGCTTTCATCCACAATATCCACAAATGATATTGCTACGTCGGGCTCGACATTCGTGTCTGATTTGAAAGATAGAAAATGTGGACCAATTCACCACGTCAAAGGGATTACAAGGGTTCAGAAGAACTTCCGCAATATCTACGTGAATATATTGCTTGCATACATGCATACATATCTGAAAACAGTAATACGACTTACGTCAGATGTTGTATTTCGAGCATAACATCACGAATCGATGAGAATACCCCGCAAACTTAGATTAACTTTGTTGAAATATTTCTCGAGGTTAACGTGGCGGAATGGAGGAATGATATTCGGAATCAGATTTACCTTGACTAGTTTTATGCCTATTGATGTCTAAATATACCAATCTCTATATATATAAAAATGGATTGCTGTTCGTTTGTCTAGCTTGAACTCGAGAACGGCTGGACGGATTTTGCTAATTATGATCTTGAAATATTTGTGGAAGTTCAGGGAAGGTTTTTCGGTGAGAAACATAAATAATAAGTAAGGGAAATACTGAAAAAGGTACGTTTTGAAATTTGACATTTATAATCAAACAAATGAAAGTATAGTGTCAGTTGGTTGTCAAATAAATAAATGTCAAGACGATTATTACAATCTATCATCAGTTTGTCAGTGCGCGAGAACTTTATTGATTTTAAAATGCCAAGGAGAAGATGGACTTGGGTCGTCGAAGTCAATCAAATGTGCTACGAGACGAGCTCTCATGTCCAAATCGCACTGACGACTGACGACCGGTGAGAGACAGATAACATTCGTATTGGTATGACAGAATTACGTTTAACAGTAAATAATGGAATCGAACGAGTTCGGGCACATCTTACACAACAGCATTTAGATCGACAGGGCACCGAGTCTACAAAGTCTACACGACGCCAACACAAAAGCGGAAAGTCAAGAAACCAATAAGAGTCCTGAGTAAGTCAAAGCAACTTCACCAGGACACCAAGTCTACAAATTCTACAAATTTGAAACGACGGATATATCCAATCACTGCAGCCGGAGGAAAAGCCGCCAGTGATTACAACTCCAAAACTTCAAGAACTTCGACACCAACACAACGGCGGGAAGTCAAGAAGACAAGCAAAGTCCTGAGTAAGTCACAACCACCTTTTCCAGAGAATTAAGTTAAAAAATTCACAATTTCAACTACGACAAGATATAACAAGCAGATGAGTTGACTCAAGAACAAGGAAAAATAGCCCAAGAAATCATATAACTACAAAAAAATTGCAAGAAAAACGGAAGTGCAAGAAAAACCAAGGAATACTTACAAAAAATGATTAATCACCTAGAAGCACTATGGGGGAAAGCCCAAGAGAACAACGAGGCGTTCCATGAACTTGGGTTTGACGATCAGCACAATTATATAAGATCACACTATTTCAAAAGGATCGAGGAAAACTACAAGACAATTCGACTGTACCTGACGTCAAACGAATAAAACACCCAAGAAACAAGTCTATGAGGTACAAATACAAGACCCAAAACCGGAAGTGAAGAAACCCGAAGATTACCGACGAACCAAACTAACGGTAAAAATAACAAACAAACAAAAAACTACTTAGACAAGCTGAAAAAGACATGGCAAAATCAACACCAAGATGGTCATGCACGTACTACGAGCAACAAATGTCCAAAACATGGAGCGCACTTCAAGACACAATGAAATAGAGCGATTCCGCAGACGCAGTGTTCCTGTAAACTTGGAACGAGTAGCATTGCACTACGACCCGGAAATAGATTATTGTGCCGAAGAATCCGTAACGATTGGAGAAATGACAATCGTTTGTCAATATTGTAAAGCGTTAAAATGCAGCGGTGAAGCTACTGGATTATGTTGTGCTGGTGGTAAAGTAAAATTGCCGTAATTGTTCCCACCACCAGATCCATTACCTTCTTTAGTTTCTGGGGTGGGAAATGACTAAATATTTCTTGGCCAACATCCAAACGTATAATTGCTTTTAAATGACGTCGTTTGGTGCAACGCATATTGTACAGGAAAATTTCATACCTAATTTCAGGGTAGTTTTTCATAAATTATTTATTAAAAATTTAAAAAGATAATATACAATTGCTAATACAAGGACAGTTTGCGGAATAAACTTGGAGTTTCCCGGTTTCGCGCATGGACAATTATACGTCGCGTGTTTGCGAGTCGTAAAACCATCATCTTTATAAATTTACGCACCGCAAAAAAAGACGGAAAATATAGTAGATCAGAAGGCCTTAAATTGATTATGTGTATAACTGTGTTGCATTTAATTTAATGTAGATAAAAATTTTGTATTGTTTTGACATTATTTTTCAAAAATATATGTAGATGATAGGAATTTCACCGGGTCATCTATATTTTTTTTTCTTTTCTTTAAACTTTACGTGGCATTGCGACGCATGCCGGGTACGGTTTGTTTTTAATAATGTTAGTGCCTCACGCCACTTTCCTATCTTATTATTATCAAGTTATGAAACAATTTTAAACAAGACAAAATGTAGAAACGTCGATAAGACCTTAGCCATATGTCTTAGCCAAGTGCGTAGGTGTAATTAATTTGAAGAGCTTGGGTGCAGGTGAGGTTATAAACGGATTTATTAGTCAATAAATTACTCTTATCATTGGAAAGTCAGGAAAACGTCAGTTCGTGGAAACGTTCACTTTCAGAAATCAAGTTTCTGCATGGACATATTCGACGCGTTGGCTGGAAAATATGAAAATTATTGGATTCCAATGAAAACCACTTTTAATTAAACCCTTTGGAACCTGAATTGCTTGAAAACCTTTGAAATTCCAAAGTTACAGGAGAAGTCGCAAAAATCACTTTCTTAATTAAATATTTAAACGAAATGAGATGAAATTGAGATGGAATACGATATATCAAAATTTTATCACTGACCAGCCAGGTAAACTTTGTTTTTCTCTAATTATGACTTATAAAGTTGTTAGTTAAAAATTTGTAGGAACCGTAATAACGATAAATTGATTCAAACAATCAAAGTTAATCAAAAAATAAATTTTGCATATTTTCCTAATAAGAATTCCTGGGTTAGATTCAGACTCCTTCAATACTCATCAGTGCGTAATTGCTTTTACTCTACATGTCCTTATAGTCAAATTTCACGACGAAGTTAATCGAAATTAGCGTTTAGTAGTTCTATTACTCAATTTAATACCTGCTTACCAAAAATTATGTTCTTATTTTAAATTACACTACTTTATTATTTAGTACATAATTTCCCAAAAGTCTCGTTCATATCTACTTATTCTAAACAACCCAGTAATACCATTCGATCAAGGCGACGAACACAAAAATCCACCAACTGTTACAGAAGAATATATTAAAAACTTCACAAGCAGCAAACTTTCCCGAAATTAATAAGACCGTAAACCGAATGTGGTTGGATACTAAACTTCGCCCTCCTCTTCCATGAAAACTTCCTGAAAAAGTTTGAGGAGTTTAGACCTCAGGTTATGCCACTCGACTCTGATTGATTTTTATCCCTTTATTTTCCAGCGATTCAATTCAAAATGGGTCACCCGAAGTCTCCGGAGTCGGTATGCAGCCTGCCGTGCTTGGTGGGACAAGCTAAGAAGTACGTCGAGGGGGAGAGCTGCTGCTGGCATTGCTTCAACTGCACACAATATCAAGTAAGCGAAAATTTCGAAAAATTGTAAGTAAAAATATTAGCCGGGTCCAGGCGGGATCAATCAAGCCATTAGCGATAGACGGAAAACGATTCATGGAGACAACTCACAGCGGCGAGGCTTTCTTTTATTCTCACATTTCCCTTACTGGGCAGGTATTTTTACAGACATCAATCGTAACTCTCTTTTAACTGGCTGAAAACTGAAAACCGCGTTAAGATCGAGAAAGAACGTAGGTCGTTTTGATGCCCTTCGGGTTTTCCTGAGATTCAATAAAAACAAAATTGGCTAGTCGTACTTTCGTAATTCCCGTATTGTTATCGAGTTGAATAACAGCGGCCGCTCCTCGATAAGACTCACAATTCTCCTTCGTCGTGCTTTCATACTGGGATCCCGCGAAAACACGTTTAAATTAACGTCCCCCTTTTTCAATATTCATACTTTTTGCTCCCTAACGACTTCTGGGGTTTCTTTCTTTCGGTATGAGCAACGAAAGTCCCTTTCACAAATACAAAATAAATTGAATTTATTCATGAAAACAACTGAAATAGAGATTTCGTCGTATATAAAGATGGCGGAATTTAAATTGTTATTTTCCCACAAAGAGGCGATTGTTGTGAATCGGAGTTGGTCATTTGAGGGGGAAATTGGACTCAATTATATTTTTTATCCAACACGTGACAGTTATTACTCTCATTATTAATGTCATTTTAGACAAGTAAACTCTCAAATTACACAGTAGTGTGTTATAGTCCATAACACACTAATATTAAGTAAGTAATTATATTTAAAGGTTGCCCGTGGCAACCACACAAACAACCTACTTTAACCAGAATGTAAAAAAGTCACTGTCAACTCATTTGACATTTATAGGGTACTGAGACGCAAGTAGCTTTAATTTGATCACAAAGTTGTAACGAAGCATATTTATAAGAGTTGAGGGTATACAACACACAGCGCATTTAACCGTGAATTCAGACCTACCTCAGATAAATGGCGGCCGATAAGGCACTGTCCAATCTACCATCGCTTAAACGTCCAGACTAAATTTAGATAGTACCTAAATTGTGCATTGTCCCCGACCGATAGTTTTAAGCCGTCCGAACTGTTCGTAGTTATTCGTCTATTATGAAAGCGTCCCTGACCGCTAGCTATTAGGCTATACGTTATCTGTGATTTTTCATTGTGAGCGTACCGCTAGAAGTAAGCTATCTGTGGATGAACGTTTGCTACCTGTCAAACCGACGGTTGTGAAAACGTCCGTTTTTCCAACCGCCCGGAATTAATTTTTCCGTCGTCGCGTTGAGGAAAAGTTAATTCGCGACTACCGTATTCTCTCTCTCTCTCTCTCTCTCTCTCTCTCTCTCTCTCTCTCTCGCTCTCTCGCTCTCTCTCTCATGACGTAAATGGCCGTATTACCGCAAATTAGACACTGAACGTTTTCCTATCACCTCTGTATTTAGCTATTTCTAGTAAACTACCCAGGCATATTCCCGAGGGAGAAAACCCTTTAAAATCTGGCGCCCGAGCAAAACCGTAAAACCGACTCTAAAACCCTTGCCGAACTCCCGAACTCTGTCCCAGCGTCAAATCACCCTAGTAACCGCAGCAAGCGCGTTACTAAGTTTATCAAGTATTATCTCATAAAATACGATTTCTTCTACTTGTTGGATAAAACAGTGTAAGCCACTCGCCTGTTATGTTTCCTAAGTCTCTTGAGATTTTATACCACGAGGCCTGAAATCTTCTCGCGTGACTTATTTTCAACATAACACACTAGGTACCATAAATAACTATTCGTCGAACAGTTGTGAATAATTTAAGACGTTATTAGCTGATACGTGTTTGTTAGGGCGCAGAACAAGTGAATCAAAGAATTTCACTTCACTGCCTATAGTTACCTATAAAAATCCATTAGCTTGAAATTTTTGATAGAGAGGCACATCATAAAAATTCCCTCGAGGTACTTACGGACCCTCCAATCGGATTTTGGGGAATGGGAAAGGGGTTCCTGGCGTCTCGCCCGTCCCACGCTCCCTTTGTACGTGCCTGAGCCTTCAATGAAGTGTAAAAAAGTGTTCTTTCCTTGTCGTTTACGCTTCGGCGTTTTACATTTTTTCCACGTGAAAATTTCCTGCGAAAGGTGTTGCGAAGTAATTAAGGAAACGGTCCCAGAAACAAGAAGGTTTAGGCGCCGTTTATTTTCCCATCCCGTGGAAAATTTAAATTTTTCCAGGGATGGTTCGTGCCGTAGCACTAGTCAGGCAAGCCTGTACGTCCCTTTGGCGCGTTATAACGCTAATTATATCCTTAATGGTAATGGGAAAGGTTATGGCTACTCCAGTATTTGTTTCTCCATCGTCGGCTTTATGGGAGCACAACGAACAAAAATTTGGGACGGTAAGCAGGTCGTTTCGAAATATTTGCCAAATTGTATGTTTCTAAGGACCGCAATAAACCTATTTAACTAAACTTACCGCGTTACAAAGTTGAATGGCTTGGACGCTGAACAAGTAAGTAACAATAGTTAGATTATTACTCAACATTTTGGAAAAGTTGTTATTGCTCACCTACCAAATTTGAATCAATTGGATAACTTAGCTATTTTCGCGTTTTCCTGACCTCACAATTTTTCGTAAAAATTTCAAAAGTCCAGTTTAGATGTAGTACTGCCATCAACTGAATCAGCTTTTTATATTTAAAAATGTTTCTGATGAGATATTTCCAAGTAACAAGCATGCTAAAAAAATTATGTCATACCTGCTGCAAAGTGGCTGTACATTCAACATTTAACAGCAAAACTGGTAATCATTTTTTTAAATAAAAAGGGTTTGTTTAGTGAAGTGCCATAATTCTGTAAATTTCAAACCAACTTGCACTTCAAACTAAATTTTAAACAAAGTTGAAAAATCGAACCTTCAATTCACCTATCATATGATTACAACAGAAAATCCTGCAAAACTTTAAGATCTCGTAACTACCTCAAACTCAAATGGGTTGGTTTCTAAGGGAATTCGCGTTTAATTCGGATTTGTCGTTCGGATTGCTCGGGCGCCAGATTTGGAGGGTTTACTCCATAAATGCCTGAAGTAGTTTTACTCGGTAGAACGTCCCAAATGAAACACGTAAGATGGGGAATAGATAACTCGTGACTCTTAATCAGTGGGTGTGGGTCCCAATAATACGGGACGGTCGGGAAATGCACGGCATAAATTCGCGATGGTCGGAAAATTTGCGAATTTCGCAGTGAGTGTCATAATCAGCCGGTATTGGTCCAAGTAGTACTCTGGGAAGTCGGAAAATGCGCGGCATAAATTCGCGATGGTTGGAAAATTTATGAATTTCGCAGTGACCGTTATAATCAGCCGGTATTGGTCCAAGTGATACTCTGGGAAGTCGGAAAATGCGCGATATAAATTCGCAACACTCGGAAAATTTGAAAATTTCGCAGTGACCGTTATAATCAGCCTGTATTGGCCCAAGTAGTACTCTGGGAAGTCGGAAAATGCGCGATATAAATTCGCGACAGACGGAAAATTTGAGAATTTCGCAGTGACTTATAATCAGTCAGTATGGGTCCAAGTAGTACTCTGGGAAGTCGAAAAATGCGCGATACAAATTCGCGAAGGTCGGAAAATTTGCGAATTTCGCAGTGACCGTTATAATCAACCGGTATTGGTCCAAGTAGTACTCTGGGAAGTCGGAAAATGCGCGATATAAATTCGCGACAGTCGGAAAATTTGGGAATTTCGCAGTGACTTATAATCAGTCAGTATGGGTCCAAGTAGTACTCTGGGAAGTCGGAAAATGCGCGATATAAATTCGCGACGGTCGTAAAATTTGCGAGCTTCGCAGAGTCCGTTATAACCAGCCGGTATTGGTCCAAGTAGTACTATGGGAAGTCCGAAAATGCGCGATATAAATTCGCGAGGGTCGGAAAATTAGTGACTGTTATAATCAGCCGGTGTTGGTCCAAGTAGTACTCTGGGAAGTCGGAAAATGCACTATATAAATTCACGACGGTCGGAAAATTTGCGAGCTTCGCAGAGTCCGTTATAATCAGCCGGTATTGGTCCAAGTAGTACTATGGGAAGTCCGCAAAAGGGCGATATAAATTCGCGAGGGTCGGAAAATTAGTGACTGTTATAATCAGCAGGTATTGGTCCAAGTAGTACTCTGGAAAGTCGGAAAATGCGCTATATAAATTCGCGACGGCCGGCAAATTTGCGACTTTCGCAGTGACCGTTATAATCAACCGGTATTGGTCCAAGTAGTACTCTGAGAAGCCGGAAAATGCGCGATATAAATTCGCGAGGGTCGGAAAATTAGTGACTGTTATAATCAGCCGGTATTGGTTCAAGTAGTACTCTGGGAAGTCGGAATATGCGCGGTATAAATGCGCGAAGGTCGGAAAATTTGCGAATTTCGCAGTGACCGTTATAATCAGCCGGTATTGTTCCAAGTAGTACTCGGGGAAGTCGGAAAATGCGCGATATAAATTGGTGACCGTCGGGAAAATTTGCGAATTTCGCAGTGACCGTTATAATCAGCCGGTATTGGTCCAAGTAGTACTCTCGGAAGTCGGAAAATGCGCGATATAAAATCGTGACGGTCGGAAAATTTGCGAATTTCTCAGTGACTGGCATAATCAGCCGGTATTGGTCCATGTAGTACTCTGGGACGTCGGAAAATGCGCGATATAAATTCGTGACGGTCGGGAAAATTTACGAATTTCGCAGTGACCGTTATAATCAGCCGGTATTGGTCCAAGTGATACTCTGGGAAGTCGGAAAATGCGCGATATAAATTCGCAACACTCGGAAAATTTGAAAATTTCGCAGTGACCGTTATAATCAGCCTGTATTGGCCCAAGTAGTACTCTGGGAAGTCGGAAAATGCGCGATATAAATTCGCGACAGACGGAAAATTTGAGAATTTCGCAGTGACTTATAATCAGCCGGTATGGGTCCAAGTAGTACTCTGGGAAGTCGAAAAATGCGCGATATAAATTCGCGAAGGTCGGAAAATTTGCGAATTTCGCAGTGACCGTTATAATCAACCGGTATTGGTCCAAGTAGTACTCTGGGAAGTCGGAAAATGCGCGATATAAATTCGCGACAGTCGGAAAATTTGGGAATTTCGCAGTGACTTATAATCAGTCAGTATGGGTCCAAGTAGTACTCTGGGAAGTCGGAAAATGCGCGATATAAATTCGCGACGGTCGTAAAATTTGCGAGCTTCGCAGAGTCCGTTATAATCAGCCGGTATTGGTCCAAGTAGTACTATGGGAAGTCCGAAAATGCGCGATATAAATTCGCGAGGGTCGGAAAATTAGTGACTGTTATAATCAGCCGGTGTTGGTCCAAGTAGTACTCTGGGAAGTCGGAAAATGCGCTATATAAATTCGCGACGGTCGGAAAATTTGCGAGCTTCGCAGAGTCCGTTATAATCAGCCGGTATTGGTCCAAGTAGTACTATGGGAAGTCCGCAAAAGAGCGATATAAATTCGCGAGGGTCGGAAAATTAGTGACTGTTATAATCAGCAGGTATTGGTCCAAGTAGTACTCTGGAAAGTCGGAAAATGCGCTATATAAATTCGCGACGGCCGGCAAATTTGCGAATTTCGCAGTGACCGTTATAATCAACCGGTATTGGTCCAAGTAGTACTCTGAGAAGCCGGAAAATGCGCGATATAAATTCGCGAGGGTCGGAAAATTAGTGACTGTTATAATCAGCCGGTATTGGTTCAAGTAGTACTCTGGGAAGTCGGAATATGCGCGGTATAAATGCGCGAAGGTCGGAAAATTTGCGAATTTCGCAGTGACCGTTATAATCAGCCGGTATTGTTCCAAGTAGTACTCGGGGAAGTCGGAAAATGCGCGATATAAATTGGTGACCGTCGGGAAAATTTGCGAATTTCGCAGTGACCGTTATAATCAGCCGGTATTGGTCCAAGTAGTACTCTCGGAAGTCGGAAAATGCGCGATATGAAATCGTGACGGTCGGAAAATTTGCGAATTTCTCAGTGACTGTCATAATCAGCCGGTATTGGTCCATGTAGTACTCTGGGACGTCGGAAAATGCGCGATATAAATTCGTGACGGTCGGGAAAATTTGCGAATTTCGCAGTGACCGTTATAATCAGCCGGTATTGGTCCAAGTAGTACTCTGGGAAGTCCGAAAATGCGCGATATAAATTCGCGACGGTCGGAAAACTTGCGAATTTCACAGTGACTGTTATAATCAGCCGGTATTGGTCCAAGTAGTACTCTCGGAAGTCGGAAAATGCGCGATATAAAATCGTGACGGTCGGAAAATTTGCGAATTTCTCAGTGATTGTCATAATCAGCCGGTATTGGTCCATTTAGTACTCTGGGACGTCGGAAAATGCGCGATATAAATTCGTGACGGTCGGGAAAATTTGCGAATTTCGCAGTGACCGTTATAATTAGCCGGTATTGGTCCAAGTAGTACTATGGGAAGTCGGAAAATGCTTGATATAAATTCGCGAGGGTCGGAAAATTTGTGACTGTTATAATCAGCCGGCATTGGTCCAAGTAATACTTTGGGAAGTCGGAAAATGCGCGATATAAATTCGCGACGGTCGGAAAATTTGCGAATTTCGCAGTGACATAAAGTTCATGCTGGACTTTTTCTGGTTATTTTCTGCACGAACTTGAATCTTGATCTCTTCTCTCTTTCGAGATCCGAGATCCGGACGACGTGACCCGTTGCATTATGTGCGAGCGAGGCACGATACCCGACCCGCACCACGAGAACTGCAACGACATACCCGAGGAGTACCTCCAGCCGGACAGCGCGTGGGCGATCGGGGCGATGGCGTTCAGTTCCACGGGCATCCTGACTACGATCTTCATCTTCGGCGTCTTCGTCAAGTACAACGAGACGCCGGTCGTCAGGGCGACTGGCAGGGAGCTCAGCTACGTCCTGCTCAGCGGCATTCTGATGTGTTACAGCGTCACTTACGCGCTGGTGCTGAAGCCCAGCGACGTCGTGTGCGGCATTCAAAGGTACGTAATATCGTTGATTGAAGAGGTTATATCTTCAATCAACGGTAATATTCATTTGCGACGTTCATGGGATTTACCAAGTTCTTACCTAAATATGTATACGTGTAATATGTTTGAAGTCTGAATATTTATAGGATCAGTATCATTGATGTCCAATAGTTTTAATATGTTTCGTTCGAACTTCCCGAATTTTCCCTGACTTTTCCCGACAAGTTTTAAAATTTTCCAAAATTCCTGACTTTTCCCTATTTCCCTGACTAAATTTAGAATTCCTTGACTTTTCCCTGATTTCCCGACTGTGTGGGCCTCCTGTTTCGTCTATTATGTACATTAATGGAAGGGATGGGATTGCAATAAAAATTAATGTGATATCTGGAAGATTTGTTCAAATAATTTCTGATCAATTGATAGTCCTGTAGTAAATATCGGTGAAGGAATTTCTTGAAATATAAATTGATTAGTAATTGACCAACAATTACTGTCATAATTACTAGAATTAATTGCATTGTTCTATTTCACTATTCTGCCATAAGTATTAGAATTATTATGTAACAGCAGGGAGTTCAGAATATCTATGTTCTGCTGGTGGCTGATTTCGAAGTCAATCACAATATTTGATCTAGTTGATCTAGTACGTTGAACGGAAAATGCTTCTCATATAATAGAAATTATGAATATAATTCTTATCAGGGAGATTAAAGATCCATTTCATTTAATAAATGCGCCTGGATAGTCAGGATATCGACAAGGTGTTCCTCTTAGGTCTAAGAAGTGTTAGGTTTACTCCAATGAATATTATTACAAACTGAATTTTAACAAGTTTATTGTTTAAAGTAAAACCTTTAAATAAAGAGAATCGTTAAACTAATCCTGCTACGATAGCAAATACAGCGTCTATAGATAAAACGTAGTGGAATTGAGCAACGGCATAGTAAGTGTCACGAAGAACAATATCAATAGATGAATAAGGTGGAACTACTCCTGTCAATCCTCCAGTTGTAAATAAAAATATGAAACCTAGCATTCACATTGTTGCTGTAAAAATACTAACTTGGTTCAGTGTTAGTTTGCTAGTCAACTAAATACTTTAATTCCAGTAGGTGCTGCAATAATTATTGTTGCTGATGTCAAGTAGGCTCGTGTGTCTACATCTAGGTATACATACTGTAAATATATGGTGAGCCCATACAACGAATCCTAAAAGTCCCTATTATAGCATAAATTATTCCTAGAATACCAAATGATTCTTTTCTACCTTTTTCTTGACTAGTGAACAATAGACAGTTTCGATTCTGACATCTCATGTATTTTCGAGATTTCTTTACTAAGGTCGTAGAAAGTGTGTCAAATTGTTAAGTCAATAATCATAACGAGTTTCATTAAAATTAGAGTTACAAAAGTAAAATGTATGAAATTTTCGACTTTGCGGTGGCCAACTTAGTAGACACAAAATGCTTTAACTTTACAGTAACAAAAATTATATCAACAGAAACAGCGTCTAAAGAAGAACCTACGTGAGTGTGGCAATTACTTTATTTCGTCTATCAACCGAGATATTTCATTATAAAATTTGCTCTTAAACGTAAACAGACAGTAGACATCTTGGATTGAGATCTACACGGAACGAGAGAATCCTTCACGGAACCGTTTCTGGGCCTACGACTACGGTCGGGAAGGTAAGGTTTGTTTGGTTTGGCTTGGATAAAAGTATAAAGAAGGATAAATAGTACATTGTATTAAACTAGGTTATTAAAATAAAATTTTCTCAGAAAATATCGATTTTCCTCACCGGAAACAATCTCCAAATGATATATAAGCGCCTTTACAGCATTTTCTAAAATCTTATGAAAAAATTGCGTGTGTCTACGAAGTTTGTCACCACCCCCTCTGGGAAGTCGGAAAATGCGGGATATAAATTCGCAACACTCGGAAAATTTGCGAATTTCGCAGTGACCGTTATAATCAGCCTGTATTGGTCCAAGTAGTACTCTGGGAAGTCGGAAAATGCGGGACATAAATTCGCGACGGTCGGAAAATTTGCGAATTTCACAGTGACCGTTATAATCAGCCGGTATTGGTACAAGTGGTACTCTGGGAAGTCGGAAAATGCGCGATATAAATTCGCGACGGTCGGAAAATTTGCGAATTTTGCAGTGACTGTTACTATCAGCCGGTATTGGTCCAAGCAGTACTCTGGGAAGTCGGAGAATGTGCGATATAAATTCGTGACGGTCGGGAAATTTGCGAATTTTGCAGTGACTGTCATAATCAGCCGGTATTAATACTCTGGGAAGTCGGAAAATGCTCGATATAAATTCGCAACACTCGGAAAATTTGCGAATTTCGCAGTGACCGTTATAATCAGCCGGTATTGGTCCAAGCAGTACTCTGGGAAGTCGAAAAATGCGCGTTATAAATTCGCGACGGTCGGAAAATTTGCGAATTTCGCTGTGACTGTTATAATCAGCCGGTATTTCTCCAAGTAGTACTCTGGGAAGTCGGAAAATGCGCGATATAAATTCTCGACGACCAGAAAATTTGCGAGTTTTGTAGTGACCGTTATAATCAGCCGGTATTGGTCCAAGCAATACTCTGGGAAGTCGGAAAATGCGCGATATAAATTTGCGGCGGTCGGAAAATTTGCGAATTTCGCAGTGACCGTTATAATCAGCCGGTATTGGTCCAAGTAGTACTCTGGGAAGTCCGAAAATGCGCGATATAAATTCGCGACGGTCGGAAAACTTGCGAATTTCACAGGACTGTTATAATCAGCCGGTATTGGTCCAAGTAGTACTCTCGGAAGTCGTAAAATGCGAGATATAAAATCGCGACGGTCGGAAAATTTGCGAATTTCTCAGTGACGGTCATAATCAGCCGGTATTGGTCCATGTAGTACTCTAGGACGTCGGAAAATGCGCGATATAAATTCGCGGCGGTCGGGAAATTTGCGAATTTCGCAGTGACCGTTATAATCAGCCGGTATTGGTCCAAGCAGTACTCTGGGAAGTCGGAAAATACGCAATATAAATTCGCGACAATCGGAAAATTTGCGAATTTCGCAGTGACTGTCATAATCAGCTGGTATTGGTCCAAGTAGTACTCTGGGAAGTCGTAAAATGCGCGATTCGGAAAATGCATGATATAAATTCGCGACGGTCGGAAAATTTGCGAATTTCGCTGTGACTGTTATAATCAGCCGGTATTGGTCCAAGTAGTACTCTGAGAAGTCGGAAAATGCGCGATATAAATTCGCAACACTCGGAAAATTTGCGAATTTTGCAGTGACTGTTACTATCAGCCGGTATTGGTCTAAGTAGTACTCTGGAAAGTCGGAAAATGCGCGATATAAATTCGCAACACTCGGAAAATTTGCGAATTTCGCAGTGACTTATAATGTTATAAAGTCCATGCAGGACTGTTTTTTGACTATTTACGTGAATTATTTTGTTGGATCGAATTGCAACACAAAAAAATTTAATTTTCCTCCCCTAAGTTGATGCCGTCAACGCAATACATTTACCCACTTACGCAAACATACCGCCTACTCTCGTATAGCGTATTCCTTCCATATTTCGAAGCGAATAACAAAACTCAGGTGAGAAATTGATGAATAGCTCGGGGAGAGCGAGGAAAAAAAAACACATACATATCATTTTGCGACGAGTAAAATTCCCTTCCCGCCTCCATTCCGTTCGGTGTTCTATCTACGCAATGAAGTTTCATCTCCCATTCCCTTCCCGTCGTCGTCGCTACGTCAAAGTCGGGTAGACGTCCTTTAGCGTCAAGCAAAATTTGTCAATTTTACAAGATATACCTCTGGCACGTCGACGGTACGGGCGATATTTTTTTGTTAAATTTCGTTAGCTGCATGAATTTTCGTCCTCCGTCCGGCCATTTACTAAATAGACGTTGCAAAGGTGGCGTCGGGGGGGAAATAAGCGAGAAAAATTGCGCTTTTCCATGATATTTCATCTCGGGGAGTGAGACTTATTCGTCGCTAGATGAGCTGAAAGGTACATTACGCTACACTTTATTGTTTATATCGCTATCTAACGTCGCTAGAATAATTGTTTATTTTGCATACTCGACTACAAGAAGAGCGTTGGATAACGTGGTACGAAGTAACTGAGCTACAACTTTCAAATCATGCACATTAAGGACCCATCAGGTCCCTATGTGTGACAATATTCTTGGTACTAACAGTCTTCGTTATCAGCGTTGTTAAGTATTTAAATACATGTATTTTAAATACTTTTTGTGTATTTAAATACATAGTTAAATACATGAGCTTAATTTGTATTTACTGTGTATTTAAAATACATTTCTTCTGACATTTTAAATACAGTAGTTCAAATACATTTTTGGGGAATGTTAAGATCTATTATTTGCTAAATTATTCCTTAAATGCTCTTACATTTATTTTATTTTGTTACAGTAACTATAAATGCGCATTTTTATACATTTTTTGAGCATATTTCCGGCTGTTCATTTGTATTTACATTTTGGTTTATGTACTTACATGCTTATTTTGAAGCTAATTGTTACAGTTATAATGATCCTACGACACATTTAAAGGAGTTGCGATTATCTTAACGAAGGTGTACAATTCATAAAGTTTTTAAGAAAGTTGTGACATTGTAAAACAATTTTTAAGGTACTAAGTAGCTTGTCGACATTTTTAAGAAAGTCGCAGTTAACTTAAACGTAAGCTGTTGCTTCAAAAGAAGTTAAGGAGCTTCTAAAGAACTTAGACAACTCTAATGCAACACAAATAACTTGAACCGCCATATATGAAGTTGGAAAAGAATCTAATGAAGTTTTTTAATTAGCTACTTCGTCAGATTAAGTTAAAAAGTAAAGTGTCTAATGTGTCGACATCTTTGCCTTGGGATTATTTTTTTAGAAGTTTGAAACTTACATAAGCTTGTTGTGTTTTGAAGTATCACTTCAATTTCTAAAGATTTGTTTACAAAGTAGTTGGTAAATTTCGGGAAATTGCAAAAATTTTACGATTTCATGAAGCAAAGAAAATAATTCCTAACACTTTTTGAGATTGTTTTAAGTGTTAAAACCATAAACTTGGGTTTAGTGCATAAAAGTCAGCCTATGTATTTCAGGCTTTTCGATACAAATATTTTGAAAATAATTGAAAACTTCACAACGTCGGGCAATAAAACAAAAATTTTGAAACTTCATTAGAAAGTTTCCATTAGTTTCCATAAAACAATACACTTCAATTACAGAATCGCAATGTTCTCGGAATTCGCCCAACGAGACGACCTGCAAAGAAAGAAACTGAAATTCTATAACATCGAAGAGAAAGACTCGTCGGGATATGTACGGGGGTACTGATAACTTTTACTGATTACTACTGAGCTACAACTCTCAAATCAGGCACACTTAAAGCCCAATCAGGTCCCTAAGCGTGACAATATCCTACAAGAGTGCTTGTGGTTTCTTACGGTCGAAATATAATAAGTTTCAACCACCGTTTCCTTTGTTGTAGGTTCGGGGCAGGATTCTGTTTCACGGTGGTCTATGCGGCGTTACTGACGAAGACTAACCGCATATCGAGGATATTCAACGCCGGCAAACATTCGGCGAAAAGGCCGAATTTCATATCGCCTCGCTCCCAGCTGGTCATTTGTTTCGGCCTGGTCGGCGTACAGGTGAGTTTAATTGCGATTTTAACATCGTAATATTGCCATTCTAACGTTTTACGAGCTTTATGCGACGTGAATGGGAAAACAGCAGTACCGAAATTGTTTGGAGGGGAAACGGCAGGTGTGGTGCGGTGTTAAAAGAACGACAGATTGTCTTAAACTTCAAGAGACTTTTAAATCTTAAATACCAAAATTCTAAGTACGAAGGAGGGCATAGAATGTTTTGGTTCTTTCGCAAAAAATATAAATTTTTTACTCCGGGTATAATCGTTGGTCGGAACTATAACTCGTAACTAAAGGTATATACATGGTGTCCCATTTTAATGTACCACTCCTGATATCTCTTTAGATATGCAATTTATCGAAAAATGGTTCAGACAAAAGTTCTAGAACTCGAATGGGGCCATCCAAAAATGACCTTGCCGCTGACCTTTAAATGCATTTTCAAGGTCAAATCAAGGTTACCTTTAGTTTTTTTAATAGAAACACATATTTTTTATGTCATATTCGGATTCTACAATAAAAAATACGTATCTTTTGTATGAAACATTTTTTTCGTAAATGCTTTGATTACTCGCTAGAAGACACTTTTCAGCATTGACCTCCATTCAACCATCAATTCGTCCAGTAAAGGCAATATTTTTCACAGTTGAACCACTCAGAGTCTAACCAGCCAAGGCAAAGTCCCCCCCCCCACCCGTCCAGCCACTTAAGGCAAGACCCCAACGTCCAGCCAGCTTGACCCTGATCTTGAAATGGTTAAGCCAAGGTCACGTAAAGAGCTGAAAAGTGTCTTCTAGCGAGAAATAAAAGCATTTACGAAAAAAATGTTTCATACAAAAGATACGTATTTTTTATTGGAGAATCCAAATATGACATAAAAATATGTGTTTCTATTAAAAAAACTGAAATTGGTCTTGATTTGACCTTGAAAATGAATTTAATGGTCAGCGGCAAGGTCATTTTTGGATGGCCCTCTTCGAGTCCTAGAAGTTTTGTCTGAACCATTTTTCGATAAATTGCATATCCAAAGAGATATCAGGGGTGGTACATTAAAATGGGACACCCAGTATAAGGAGATAATGATTTAGATAACAATTATTTCACGCTGCCGCTATCGTAAAAAGCTCGTACATGCATAGATACGTAGCATGAAAATGGCACATAACATTCGTGTATTATTTTTCCTTGACTACGGAATGTAAATACTGTCATTTACATTCCTAGGAAACTCAAAAGAGTAAATCAAGTTGATTTATTATCTTGCAGAGGATGTTAACAGTCTTTTGTTTAAATTTTTCGCATCGGGTAACCCTAGTTACGCATATGTACAGTCAACTTATCTTATATCAGAGTGACGTACGTCCAAACTAAAACAAATATTTAATTTTTTTGAGGAATTATGAGGAAATTTTCAACGGCAGCGTGAAAAAGGTAATAAGTAACACGGAATGTATCGACTGTTAACATCCTCGGCAAGTGACAAGCCTCGGCCTCGGCTCGCCTCGTACACACTTGCCTCGAATGTAAACACGTCTTTACATTCCTTGTGACTTAAATAACTATTATTATAATCATAACGTAGGATATATTACAATGAGTTTAAATAAGTTCAAACTGCTATCTAGTCAAAAACTTTCCCTAATAAATACAGGTATTTCAAGAAAAATAGCTTGGTAATATTAGATATCCGTGCAGGAAGAGAAATAATCGAGACAATGACGAATATTTGGAAGTAGCCAAAGTTTAAGCCATTTAAGTTACATCTTTTTCGATAATCCGTTATAAAAGTAACTTTGTCGGCCATCATACCCAAAAAATCCTAAATTATAAGGTTATATGCGTTTCACTAAATTAGGTTTACTAAATTGTTTTGTCACTGAGTTGGTTTATTTATAATTAATAGGTCTGAGTCAAATTCTTAAAAAAATTTATATTTTCCAAAAAGCCAATGACCCTAAGTTGAATACTGGGTCATCAAGAATGACTGTTTGAGTTGGCAATCCTACCTGGAGGATTTTTTTGTCTAAGGGTTTGCAACACTACAACCAGATATCTTTATTTGACAAAAATTTGACATAACAATCAGCGATAAGATTGTAGGTTATGTGAATAAAAATAAACGCTTAAAAAATAAAACTCGAAATACAGAACAATAATTTAATTAAACAGCTAAAGGTAATGCTCAAAATGCCCCCCATTTTGGTCCAGACATAAATTAACTCTCCTTTTTAGGCTCTCGAAAATATTCACATTACCACCGCATATCGGTGGTAATCTTTGCCACTTCCTGAACAATTGCCTCTTGCAGCTCTTCTTCAGTATACAATATGTTCCTAAAGACATTGTCCTTCAAGAGCCCAAATAACGAAAAATCTAATGGAGTGAGATCTGGTGACCTGCTTGGCCAAATGCCCTGACTAATTACTCTGTCGCCAAAATTCTCTCTCTTAAATATACCATAGTAGCACGAGCCGTATGTGCCCTTGCAGAGTCTTGTTGGAAATATCCAATTTGACGCTCTTCGTCTGTTAATTGGTTTATAAAAGGCCTCATAAGGTGTTGGATATATGTCTCCGAATGGACGGTAAAATTAAAAAAATATCGGCCCATACACCCGCGTCCTTGAGACTGCCAACCAAACACCAACTTTAACTGGGTGCAAATGTGTCTCTCTGATGGCGTAAGGATTCTCACCTGACCAAATTCTGTAATTTTGTTCATTCACATAGCCGTTGAGATGAAACCAGGCTTCGTCGGAAAAGAAGGTATTGTCAAGGATGTCATTATTATTTAATATGTCATTGAACCAATTGCAACATAAAACTCTCTGCGGGTGATCAGGAGGGGTTAACGACTGGACAATGGAAATTTTTTAAGGGTGGTACTTCAATTTCTTTTTCAGCACAGTGGAGCAACTTCCATATGGTAAACCTGTAAACCCATGAATTAGAACAACATGGAAAAGTGGAAGTCTTATGGGTAAGAATGAAAATTGGTTGAATATGAGACAAAAGGACCAAACCTGTTTGAAGAGAGAGATTTCTTCAGGATTTGTTACATTCGAGTTCTGATATCCTCGACAACTTCCCCGTTTAGAGTAGAAGGTCTACCAGTTGATTGTGGTTTGCTTACGCTCCCTGTGTTTAAATAACGTTCAACTACTCGCATGCAATGTTGCTGAAAGACAGGAAAAGTGACCAAAGTCTCCGGAAACATTTCCTGAAATTGCTGGTATGTCGCTTCGAGAGAGTACTGCCAACCAGTAATTAGGTTATAAATCCCGCTTCGAAAGTACGCCATTCCAATGAAAATATCGTGTTGTAATCTGAAAACCATTTTAAATAAATAAATTTGAAAAGAATACCAGAAATTTGAAATACCAAATGGCATCTGTCAATGACGCTGTCAGTGTCACCAACCGGATGTTACTCCAGTTGTACCATTTAAAAATGAAATTCAGTATTGCCAACTCAAACAGTCATTCTTGATCACGTCGTATATGGAATTCTCTTAACGCCGTCCTTTCCGTTCAGCAACTGTCCGTTTTGAACTTGACGCCGCCTGGAGAGAAACTCCCTGAATTTATTGCAGTTCCTGAAAAAAAAATACCCAGGGCCGGATATTATTCAATATCGCCATTTTCCGCCTCGAGAGAGAAGTCTCATATTTCACTTATAATCAAATTCGAGAGGAAACATTCGGAGCGCTTTGTTTAGTCGTTTGTAACAATCCAGTCGATAAATTCGACTTGCACATGGTGCTTTGGGGCGAAAGGCAATGGTGGAATTTTAAAGTTAAATTTGATGGATATTAAACATTATCGTTCCCATTAGTTAGTTACTCAAAATAAAACTTCTGACCGTAAAAACAATTAATTCGTGCAGTGCACACCTTGCCCGGTAATTAATTAACGAAGTCGTAAATAAATTTTTATTTATGTTTGGATTCGCCCCTTCGTTCTATATTTGGAGTGGAGTTTAACAACGCTCACTAGTTGCTATACGGCCTTGGCGATAAGAGGTGATGAAATGAATGAAAAAGGCTATTATTTTATCATTTAAGAAGGATTTAAACATATATATTCATTTTAAACCTTTCTTTGGTTATGTCTCAACCAAATTGGTATACCATGTACACAAACATGGTATTCAGAAAACAGGAACCATTAAGGTTATTATTAAGGTTGTGCGATACAATATAACACCGTATGCTTTACAATGCAAACTGATTTCAATGATAACTCAAGATTGAATCATAAGAATTGAATGTTTATTGTACCAATCGATTAAGAAAATATAAATGTATGTTTTTAAGAGATTACTTTTCTTTGTAACTTACAATTCTGGAAATATCGTTTTGAACTTAAAAAAAAACGAAAAAAATTTCTAAAACCTATTCAATCGTACAATAGTAAAGTTTGATATCATAATAACGTGGAGAATGAAGTGTTGTATTTTACGAAAGGAACTTACTATTTATAAAACATTCTATTTCCTGAAGAATATAAACTATGAAGAGATAGAAAAAGGAAGGAAAAGTTTTTTATTACCTCAAGAGAGAAACACTTTTTATTTTTATTTTAGGGCAAAATCAGATGAGGATACGTCATATAGAATTTATATCTAAATTTAGTTCAATTACCTTCTGTTATAAATTTTCTATTGTTTTTGGAAACACATCAAGAAGAGTAACATGTTGCTCGAAACAAAACTTACATAAATTTCTAGCGACAGCGGATTTCATTATAATGGGAGTCTATAAACTTATACTCTAACCAGTAGCAATTGGAACACTCAACAAAATCAATTTTTGTTTACGACAGCGGCACTTCGTTTGTATCTTCTTCTTCTTCTATGGAGCAGATGTGTGCCCATGGACTACCAGGCGACATGGCTTTTCACCACTTAAAAAGCCATTAAGCGTTTTTGTTGCCGTTCCAATTCTGACTGGACAAAGTATACAAACTAATATAGAAATACTGTATCGGTTTTTATGGAGCTAAGATACTTTATTTTCACCTAAAAATTAGTTAAAAGCATGGCTATACGAAAAATACTAAAACTTAGTGAATTTTTAGTTAAAAAGAGACTATTACTCATCATTAGTGTCTAGCTACCAAAAATTGCTAAATATTATCGAATAAGTTGTGTTAATTTATACCTGGGAGAACGTTGTTTTTATTTCGAAAAACAATACATTCTACCGTTTTTCATTTATTTCTTACAGGTCCTCATCAATGGAATATGGATGATAATCTCCCCGCCAAGAGCCATCCATCATTATCCCACCAGAGAGGACAATCTCCTCGTCTGCTCATCCTACATAGACGCTTCCTACATGATAGCGTTTACTTATCCCATATTTCTTATTGTCGTGTGCACGGTATACGCCGTATTGACGAGAAAAATACCAGAAGCTTTCAACGAATCCAAACACATTGGTAAGTCAAGATAGTACAAGTGTTAACTCTCCTTTTTGACAAAATTGCGCTGTCCGTGAGTTTCCTGGCTGCATTTCGAAAAATTCTAAAATTCTACGACATTAAATAGTGCATAAATAGCATAATTAACGCTACATATTACTGATCCAAATTGGGGTCGATCGAAAGAGATAACCCAAAGGTATACGATGTGAAAATATGAAATCATTCGGTTTAGTATAAACGAAGTTATCGAGGAAATTAATACCTGACGGTTCTTATTTTTATTACGTTTTTCATCATACCATTCGTAACTATAGTAAATCCACGGAGAAGAAAACATCCACGAAACGAGGAAAGGTAGTAAAGTTAGACAACACCTAATACACGTTGTTTGCCATTGGTGTTTTCTTCTCGATGGATTTACTATAATTTTGTTTTGGACTGCTCCTACATACTACCTCATCGGTCTCTTTCTTATCTTTGGCTTTGCGTTTTGTTTTAGCTTTTAGTTTACTGACTCAACGCACACCCCTCACTTCCTCCACCATTGACAGTTTCGCTCTAATTCCCCTTTCGAACCCCTTCGGGATCACATCCCATTTCCTCTCATTAGCTAACTACCCTTTTAGGATCAAGCGAAAAATAAGGTAACGTCTGTCCCACACATTTTCATAAACAGCACACCTAACACTTGTAAGTACTTGGGCTTACGTAACGAATTTAAGTTTTACCTCGTGGGCCGTGTTAGGCCCTTTACGCGTTTATTAGTAAGTAATTGCCGAAATATCCCCGAGCGAGGCGAAACAGTTTCCCGGAGTAACCACCTGAGCAAGGGATAATAGGGAGTAAGTCCGTGCCCCCGTGTAATGTTGCTGTCGTCGGCAAGGTTAGGAAGGTTAGATCCTTGAATGGATAGTCGTTATAATAAATATGTAAGTAATATTGTAATGTTGTAGATGGGGGTTGAAATGAGATTTCAAATGTTAAAGATGGAAGGTAAAGGAAATCGGTAACGTAAAACGAACATGAATATCTAAATAATGTCATATCTGACGCTTCGGTTGTCTGAAAAGTAGGCAAAATGCATGTAAGCTCATCTTCGTATATTTTGTAACTTTAAGGATAAGCATATCTAATATAATTTTTCACGCTGCCGCTATCGTAAATTTGCTTATATATGCATAGATACGTAGCATGAAAATGGCAAATAACATTAGTGTATTATTTTTCCTTGACGACGGAATGTAAATACTGTCATTTACATTCCTAGGAATATCAAAAGAGTATATCAAGTTGATTTATCCCTAGTTACGCACTGAGATATGTAAGTCTGACGTATGTCAGTCAACTTATGCCAGAGTGACGTACGTTCAAACTAAATCAAACATTTCATTTTTTGAGGAATTATGAGGAAATTTTCAACGGCAGCGTGAAAAATCTAATAAGCCACACGGGAATGTATCAACTGTTGACATTCTCGGCAAGTGACAAGCCTCTGCTTCGCCTCGGTTCGTACACACTTGCCTCGAGTGGTAAAACGTCTTTACATTCCTTGTGACTTAAGTAACGATTAAAAATTTACGCAGCAAATAATGAACATTAAATGCAACAATTAACCTATGGACTAGTATGTATTGAACTGGTGCTTATCAGATTTCGGAAGATCGGGCTCAGGTTCAAAATGCGGAATGCTCGGGCGCCAGATTTGATTGGCCGATTACCGATAACGTAATTACCAATCACAAAGATGTGAATGAGTCAATTTAAGTAATGTGAACTGGACAATTTTTCGTATTTGAATATCTAGAATTTCCTAAACAGTTTTTTTGAACGTCTCCGTTTTCCGCAGAAATTATCACATCTCATATTCGTGGTGGGGGGGATTTTCTCATACGATTTCTCCTTTTTCAGGTTTCACGATGTACACCACTTGCGTGATATGGCTGGCGTTCGTCCCGCTGTACTTCGGCACGGCGAATCACGTCGCCTTACGGATAACGAGCATGTCAGTCACGATCAGCCTGTCGGCCAGCGTCACGGTGGCCTGCCTGTTCTCCCCGAAGGTAATTCGGATCGTAGAGATTTTCCCTCAAAAGGGAAATATCACAAAAGAGAGAGAGAGAGAATAAGAGAGAGTATTCAGTAATGTGTACGGTGAATATAAGAATGCGTAAAGAAGAGGAAATTATTTTGTAGCCACCGCTATATCTGAAATTTAGCCACATAAACTCCTGGACAAAATTAACGCACCACACAATTAAACTTGTATAATTACAATACTGATATTAATATTGCAGTAACATTTTTATAAAAGCTTATAGTTAGGTACTGTCTAGTAGCTAGTAAATGAAATTAGCAAATCAGGACGTTATCTCTAATAATTTTTTTAAAGAATTTTTTTGCTGTTCTAATATCGTGTATGTCCTCCTCTACTCCTAATTACTGCTTCCATGCGTCTTGGCATACTGGAGATCAAATTTTAAACGACTTCTTGAGGAATATTTCCCATTCCTGCATTGCTGCATCTACCAGTTGATTGCGGTTGGCAGGTCGAAGTGTACGACGTCGAATCCTTTTTTTAATATCGTCCCATAGATGCTCTATTGGGTTCATGTCGGGAGTCTTGGCTGGCCATTCCATGAACGGAACAGCTAAGTAGGGAATAACCTGCCCAGCCACATGAGGACGAGCATTGTCCTGCATAAACAAGAAATTCGGTCCCACAATAGGAGCAAATGGCATTACATGGTCAACAACAATATGTATCCGCATTCATTGACCTACCACGTATGGGGACCAATTCTGTGCGGCCATCGAAACAGATGCCTCCCCAAAACATTACAGCCATTACCACCAAACGGAACTCTTGGAAAGATATTGCAACTTGCAAATCTTTCTCCTGGCCTTCTCCAGACACGCTCACGTCCATCAGAAGATTTAAGACTGATTCTCGTTTCATCTGAGAGTAAAAGCCTCTTCCAATCATTACGAGTCCAATCTTGATGTTGTCTCGCAAAACGCAACCTTTGAATTTTGTGCTCTCTGGTGAGCAGGAGTTTCTTGGCCGGTTTCTGCTGTCTAATCCAGCTTCATTTAAGCGCCTTCTAATCGTTCGGGAAGATACAAGAAGATTGCGAGCAGCTACGAGTTCATTTTGTAGGATGGTACTAGTCGTTGTCCTGTTTCTTAGAGCTGATTGTCTAAGAAAACGTTCATGTATTAGATTAGTACACTGTTTTCGCCCTTGTCCCGGCCTTCGTAAATGAGAACCTGTCTCGTTGAATCGTCTAACCATACGACTTATGCTGGAATGGTTTCTTCCTATCACATTAACAACATGACGCATCGAATATCCCTCATTCAGTAAAGTTGATGCTCTTACTGCTTCTTCTGCTGACAAATTTGTCTTGCGATTCATTATTAAACTGGAGAACACTCACACTTACACTATCAATAACAAAAAATCTTGGTGGCTCAAAACGATTAGTCTTAATTAGCAACAATTTCTGATCAGATTTTAAATCAATTTTCATCGAAAATGCTTTTCTTTGCTATTACACTTTTAACTCAAAACCCATGTTGATAACATTTACTTGAACTGTCGAAGTATATCCACAGCCTACTTGTAAGATTGCTAAACAACTGAAAATCATCATTATTTTGGAATAACACAAAATATATGTGGTGGTGCGTTAATTTTGTCCAGGAGTTTATTTTATCGGTGTGTCGTCAGAGGTTAGTAAACGGGCCCACATCAATTCTTGTGATTTTTATCTAAAATTACGCTAAAGGGCACTCACTTAAGTGCATCGGTTTGTAGAGTAACTGCTCAGTATAACTGGTACAACTCCATCAAGTAAACTTGTTTTTATTTGTTCCAAGTGGATGATTAGATGTTTATTCCGAAACATGGACCTTGATATTTGCTGTTGTTATATTACATAAGTAAATTTATTTGTCGTTTTGATAATGTTAGTTGTGTCCGAAACCTTTGTCATCTAACAAACGACCAAAAGAAATATTTGCTAATCAGAGAAAATGTTAATATTCAATACTAAAATGTTGCAATCAATATTTTGTCCGGCCATATGAGGAAGTCTTACGATGTTACACATCAGCCCTTTTTTAAGGAGTTAGGTACAAATGTTACTTTCATTCTTAGGGAAACTTGTTAGATAACAATCGCTTTGGGGTTCGGTAAGCTGAAAAGGGGCATCATTCTGATTTAGAAAGTTTTCCCAAAGGAATTACCAAGGAAACATTTATTTTAGAAGTAATTCCCATCGACAGCTAAAAACCACCTATTTTTTACGGGATGAACTATTTTGAAGGTGGATTACAGATCGTTTTGTTTCAAAAGTTTAATATGTATAGGTAAAGCTAGTATGCGTGACTATGTAATTTTTCATATATTAAGGTAATTGACGCAATGGATTTACAGAATTTCATCGAAACTGAATTTTCAAAAACTAGACCTATTGCCTTTCATCACTGCAAGCGTTATGTTCAAACATAAGGCAATAAGCTTCATATACGGTATAAGCTATTCATGAATTTTGAGATTGATTATAGTCTGTCAAATAACCCGTGGAGTAATAAAACGATTATTTCGCCGGTAACCAGAGGCGTTCTTAAAGAAATGAACGGAAATTAATAAATGAGTTATAATGGTACTATATATAATGATAAGTTTGCTTAAAACCGTTATAATTGTTTTAATAAAAGGTAGGCATTACGACCGCGAATGTTATCAACTCAGAGACGCTTCCATTTTTACCTGATTTGTTGTTAACTTGTCATTAATATAATATATTATAATATCGGAACACTATTGTGTTGGATTTTTGACGTCTATCTTGCAAATTTGTCGATTCAGATATTGATGATCAAATCTTGAATTTTCATTAATTCGTTCATTAATTTCTTTATATTATTATGTATGGAGAGATTTGCATGTACTTACTATTTTGTGAAATGAGAAAACTTGCATTACATAAAAATTTCAATTAGTACTTTCACACCCAAATACTATCAACTTTCTTGTGGCTACATTGATTAATGCACACTCATTGATTCTACTAATGTTCCGTTACTAACGTCACTAATGTTAAGTTCGTCAGAGCAGGAAGTGACTGTGAAGAGGCATAACAAACATTTCTTACGCAATAAAGATCGTTACTTGTTATGTTTTTAAAGTTTGCTTTCCAAACTATTCCAAGAAGAGACCACAACGGGTATTGTCATCTCGGCAATTCTAGGTAAGTTAAGGGAACTGCAGCTTCAAATGTTAGCGTTAACATCTCGAGTGTTTATGTAAATAACATCGGCCCATTTATTTCATTCAAAATCAGTTTATCAGTAATCAGTCATCATTGCCTAGACGTGCAAGTGTGTGTAATTAGACAGGGACAGTTTGAATTTCAAAATAAAGACCTGAGTTTATCAGGAGACCATTAGTCCTGTGTGTTCATAGTGGTATCTTTAAATTAAGGAGATACGTTTTGGAGTATGGAGAATTTACCGGGACCATCGAAACGCCCAAAATTGGCGCAGTTCTCAGTTAATGAGAAATTTTTAATTTTGAATTGTTCAATTCCATCGAGAATCAAAATTCCGATGAGAGTGTGGACACACACAATTTTTCCAGTTACCGACTATTGCGTATTTACTCATTTTCCCCGACCGTACGCCAGAGAGTATGTTTACAATAGGCCGACATACAATATTCGCACGTGTTTCGGGTGAGTCACCCAAAATACAAAGCGATTCCCTAAGACATTATAAAACTCCCAAAATTTAGAGGCTGCCACCTTGCATGGGTTTTGCATTTATAATGAGATTCTATTACTCCATGGGTTATTTCGACAGACTTTAAATTATGTATTAATAGTGACGGTAACGGTCATAATAAACAAGCATAAAGACACATCAATACAAAAACCTCTCCTATTTTCGTTGTTATCGTATCTGTAACGTTACGATTTACACAACAGATATACGAAACCTTAGCAAGCCAAATTCTCAACTTCTCATACGTAACGTCCTAAGCGAAAACCGAGACCACCCATCCGCTTATCACTCTCTCTCTCTCTCTCTTTCTCTCCATGTTTTAAAACTAATTACGGGAACGTTACGCCCCCCGGGACGCCGTTTAAATAATAATGTATTACCTTCGTTACAGTTGTACATAATCCTGATTCGTCCCGAGAGGAACATTAGGCAAAGTATGATGCCCATGAGGTACAGCGCCATCAACAAGAGCTCGACGAACACGGGCTCGGGCAGCATGATGGCGCCCGTCATGGTCACGGCGGCGACCTTCGACCAGAAGCAGCAGATACAGAAGCACGTCTCGCCAATCGATAAGGTCGATGACGGTAAGTTATTGGTGATTTCAGCTCGATATAGTCGTCTTGAGAAGTGAATAGGTACTAATTTTTTTCGGTCTTGTCTCGATCTCGAAAAACCCCAAAAGTCTCGTCTCGTCTTGGTCTCGAAACTTCTCGACGTAATTAAATGTGTACTATGTGTACCTTTTTGACCCCAAAAAAAGGAAGGTTAACCACTTGCGATTTTTCCCAAAAATGGCCAAAAATTGTATTTTGGAAATAATGGTCGCAATCGATAGAGAAAGGTTCCCCGATGCCGACAGTCCAGAAAATTCAGGGAAAAGACGTTCGGTTTTCGAGATACGAATTTTTGAACATTTGCAATTTTCCGAAAACGTCAACCTCGTCCGATTCGAAAAATTTCAACGTCAGACGTTAGAGAGCTACGTTTTGAGTAGTAGAGTTAAGTAAAATCTCTTCGTAAAACGTATTGAAAAATCCACGTTATTTTTCCAAAAATCGCAATATCTCAGAAAGTATGAAAGTTACCGATTCGAAATTACGCCACGAAACTAAAAATCGACCTCCCGACCTACGCTGAGAGTTTCATGCCGATGTTTGGTTTTCGAGATAACATATTTTTGAAAATTTTGAAATTTTTCGAAAACGTCAACCTCGT
This sequence comes from Cryptocephalus moraei, assembly GCA_946251905.1. NCBI lineage: Eukaryota > Metazoa > Arthropoda > Insecta > Coleoptera > Chrysomelidae > Cryptocephalus > Cryptocephalus moraei. The sequence continues at coordinate 12,479,781 of OX276465.1, read as the reverse complement.
CCGATTCGAAAAATTTCGATGTCAGACGTTAGAGAGCTACGTTTCGAGAAGTAAAGTTAAGTAAAATATCATCGTAAAACGTGTCCTTTCGAAAATATGAATTTTTGAAAAATCCACGTTATTTTTCCAAAAATCGCAATATCTCAGAAAGTATGAAAGTTACCGATTCGAAATTACACCACGAAACTAAAAATCAACCTCCCGACCTACGCTGAGAGTTTCATGCAGATGTTTGGTTTTCGAGATAACATATTTTTGAAAATTTTGAATTTTTTCGAAAACGTCAACCTCGTCCGATTCGAAAATTTTCAACGTCAGACGTTAGAGAGCTACGTTTTGAGAAGTAAAGTTAAGTAAAATCTCTTCGTAAAACTTGTCCTTTCGAAGATATGAATTTTTGAAAAATCCACGTTATTTTTCCAAAAATCGCAATATCTCAGAAAGTATGAAAGTTACCGATTCGAAATTACGCCACGAAACTAAAAATCGACCTCCCGACCTACGCTGAGAGTTTCATGCCGATGTTTGGTTTTCGAGATAACATATTTTTGAAAATTTTGAAATTTTTCGAAAACGTCAACCTCGTCCGATTCGAAAAATTTCGATGTCAGACGTTAGAGAGCTACGTTTCGAGAAGTAAAGTTAAGTAAAATATCATCGTAAAACGTGTCCTTTCGAAAATATGAATTTTTGAAAAATCCACGTTATTTTTCCAAAAATCGCAATATCTCAGAAAGTATGAAAGTTACCGATTCGAAATTACACCACGAAACTAAAAATCAACCTCCCGACCTACGCTGAGAGTTTCATGCAGATGTTTGGTTTTCGAGATAACATATTTTTGAAAATTTTGAATTTTTTCGAAAACGTCAACCTCGCCCGATTCGAAAAATTTCGATGTCAGACGATAGAGAGCGACGTTCCGAAGAGTAAAGTTAAATAAAATCTCTTCGTAAAACGTACCCTTTCGCAGATATGAATTTTTGAAAAAACCACGTTATTTTTCCAAAAATCGCAAATATCTCAGAAAGTATGAAAGTTACCGATTCGAAATTACGCCACGAAACTAAAAATCGACCTCCCGACCTACGCTGAGAGTTTCATGCAGATGTTTGGTTTTCGAGATAACATTTTTGAAAATTTTGAATTTTTTCGAAAACGTCAACCTAGTCTGATTCGAAAAATTTCAACGTCAGACGTTACACAGAAACGTTTTGAGAAGTAAAGTTAAGTAAAATCTCTTCGTAAAACGTGTCCTTTCGGAGATATGAATTTTTGAAAAATCCAGTTATTTTTTCAAAAATCGCAATATCTGAGAAAGTATGAAAGTTACCGATTCGAAATTACGCCACGAAACTAAAAATCGACCTCCCGACCTACGCTGAGAGTTTCATGCAGATGTTTGGTTTTCGAGATAACATATTTTTGAAAATTTTGAATTTTTTCGAAAACGTCAACCTCGTCCGATTCGAAAATTTTCAACGTCAGACGTTAGAGAGCTACGTTTTGAGAAGTAAAGTTAAGTAAAATCTCTTCGTAAAACTTGTCCTTTCGAAGATATGAATTTTTGAAAAATCCACGTTATTTTTCCAAAAATCGCAATATCTCAGAAAGTATGAAAGTTACCGATTCGAAATTACGCCACGAAACTAAAAATCGACCTCCCGACCTACGCTGAGAGTTTCATGCCGATGTTTGGTTTTCGAGATAACATATTTTTGAAAATTTTGAAATTTTTCGAAAACGTCAACCTCGTCCGATTCGAAAAATTTCGATGTCAGACGTTAGAGAGCTACGTTTCGAGAAGTAAAGTTAAGTAAAATATCATCGTAAAACGTGTCCTTTCGAAAATATGAATTTTTGAAAAATCCACGTTATTTTTCCAAAAATCGCAATATCTCAGAAAGTATGAAAGTTACCGATTCGAAATTACACCACGAAACTAAAAATCAACCTCCCGACCTACGCTGAGAGTTTCATGCAGATGTTTGGTTTTCGAGATAACATATTTTTGAAAATTTTGAATTTTTTCGAAAACGTCAACCTCGCCCGATTCGAAAAATTTCGATGTCAGACGATAGAGAGCGACGTTCCGAAGAGTAAAGTTAAATAAAATCTCTTCGTAAAACGTACCCTTTCGCAGATATGAATTTTTGAAAAAACCACGTTATTTTTCCAAAAATCGCAAATATCTCAGAAAGTATGAAAGTTACCGATTCGAAATTACGCCACGAAACTAAAAATCGACCTCCCGACCTACGCTGAGAGTTTCATGCAGATGTTTGGTTTTCGAGATAACATTTTTGAAAATTTTGAATTTTTTCGAAAACGTCAACCTAGTCTGATTCGAAAAATTTCAACGTCAGACGTTACACAGAAACGTTTTGAGAAGTAAAGTTAAGTAAAATCTCTTCGTAAAACGTGTCCTTTCGGAGATATGAATTTTTGAAAAATCCAGTTATTTTTTCAAAAATCGCAATATCTGAGAAAGTATGAAAGTTACCGATTCGAAATTACGCCACGAAACTAAAAATCGACCTCCCGACCTACGCTGAGAGTTTCATGCAGATGTTTGGTTTTTGAGATAACATATTTTTGAAAATTTTGAAATTTTTCGAAAACGTCAACCTCGTCAGATTCGAAAAATTTCAACGTCAGGCGTTAGAGAGCCACGTTTTGAGAAGTAAAGTTAAGTAAAATCTCTTCGTAAAACATGTCCTTTCGAAGATATGAATTTTTGAAAAATCCACGTTATTTTTCCAAAAATCGCAATATCTCAGAAAGTATGAAAGTTACCGATTCGAAATTACGCCACGAAACTAAAAATCGACCTCCCGACCTACTCTGAGGGTTTCATGCAGATGTTTGGGTTTCGAGATAACATATTTTTGAAAATTTTGAAATTTTTCGAAAACGTCAACCTCGTTCGATTCGAAAAATTTCAACGTCAGACGTTAGAGAGCTACTTTTTGAGAAGTAAAGTTAAGTAAAATCTCTTCGTAAAACGTGTCCTTTCGAAGATATGAATTTTTGAAAAATCCACGTTATTTTATAAAAATCGCAATATCTCAGAAAGTATGAAAGTTACCGATTCGAAATTACGCCACGAAACTAAAAATCGACCTCTCGACCTACGCTGAGGGTTTCATGCAGATGTTTGGGTTTCGAGATAACATATTTTTGAAAATTGTGAATTTTTTCGAAAACGTCAACCTAGTCCGATTCGAAAAATTTCAACGTCAGACGTTAGAGAGCGACGTTCCGAAGAGTAAAGTTAAATAAAATCTCTTCGAAGAACGTACCCTTTCGGAGATATGAATTTTTGAAAAATCCACGTTATTTTTCCAAAAATCGCAATATCTCAGAAAGTATGAAAGTTACCGATTCGAAATTACGCCACGAAACTAAAAATCGACCTCTCGACCTACGCTGAGGGTTTCATGCAGATGTTTGGGTTTCGAGATAACATATTTTTGAAAATTTTGAAATTTTTCGAAAACGTCAACCTCGTCAGATTCGAAAAATTTCAACGTCAGGCGTTAGAGAGCCACGTTTTGAGAAGTAAAGTTAAGTAAAATCTCTTCGTAAAACATGTCCTTTCGAAGATATGAATTTTTGAAAAATCCACGTTATTTTTCCAAAAATCGCAATATCTCAGAAAGTATGAAAGTTACCGATTCGAAATTACGCCACGAAACTAAAAATCGACCTCCCGACCTACTCTGAGGGTTTCATGCAGATGTTTGGGTTTCGAGATAACATATTTTTGAAAATTTTGAAATTTTTCGAAAACGTCAACCTCGTTCGATTCGAAAAATTTCAACGTCAGACGTTAGAGAGCTACTTTTTGAGAAGTAAAGTTAAGTAAAATCTCTTCGTAAAACGTGTCCTTTCGAAGATATGAATTTTTGAAAAATCCACGTTATTTTATAAAAATCGCAATATCTCAGAAAGTATGAAAGTTACCGATTCGAAATTACGCCACGAAACTAAAAATCGACCTCTCGACCTACGCTGAGGGTTTCATGCAGATGTTTGGGTTTCGAGATAACATATTTTTGAAAATTTTGAATTTTTTCGAAAACGTCAACCTAGTCCGATTCGAAAAATTTCAACGTCAGACGTTAGAGAGCGACGTTCCGAAGAGTAAAGTTAAATAAAATCTCTTCGAAGAACGTACCCTTTCGGAGATATGAATTTTTGAAAAATCCACGTTATTTTTCCAAAAATCGCAATATCTCAGAAAGTATGAACTTACCGATTCGAAATTACGCCACTAAACTAAAAATCGACCTCCCGAACTACGCTGAGAGTTTCATGCAGATGTTTGGTTTTCGAGATAACATATTTTTGAAAATTTTGAAATTTTTCGAAAACGTCAACCTGGTCCGATTCGAAAAATTTCAACGTCAGACGTTAGAGAGCTACGTTTCGAGAAGTAAAGTTGAGTAAAATCTCTTCGTAAAACGTGTCCTTTCGGAGATATGAATTTTTGAAAAATCCAGTTATTTTTCCAAAAGTCGCAATATCTCGGAAAGTATGAAAGTTAGCGATTCGAAATTACGCCACGTAACTAAAAATCGACCTCCCGACCTCCGCTGAGAGTTTCATGCAGATGTTTGGTTTTCGAGATAACATATTTTTGAAAATTTTGAAATTTTTCGAAAACGTCAACCTGGTCCGATTCGAAAAATTTCAACGTCAGACGTTAGAGAGCTACGTTTCGAGAAGTAAAGTTGAGTAAAATCTCTTCGTAAAACGTGTCCTTTCGGAGATATGAATTTTTGAAAAATCCAGTTATTTTTCCAAAAGTCGCAATATCTCGGAAAGTATGAAAGTTAGCGATTCGAAATTACGCCACGAAACTAAAAATCGACCTCCCGACCTCCGCTGAGAGTTTCATGCAGATGTTTGGTTTTCGAGATAACATATTTTTGAAAAGTTTGATTTTTTTCGAAAACGTCAACCTCGTCCGATTCGAAAAATTTCAACGTCAGACGTTAGAGAGCTACGTTTTGAGAACTAAAGTTAAGTAAAATCTCTTCGTAAAACGTATCCTTTCGGAGATATGAATTTTTGAAAAATCCACTTTACTTTTCCAAAAATCGCAATATCTCAGAAAGTATGAAACTTAGGGATTCGAAATTCCGCCACGGAATTAAAAATCGACCTCCCGACCTACGCTGAGAGTTTCTGCAGATGTTTGGTTTTCGACATAACACATTTTTGAAAATTTTGAATTTTTTTCGAAAACGTCAACCTCGTCCGATTCAAAAATTTTCAACGTCAGACGTTAGAGAGCTACGTTTTGAGAAGTAAAGTTAAGTAAAATCTCTTCGTAAAACGTATCCTTTCGGAGATATGAATTTTTGAAAAAACCACGTTATTTTTCCAAAAATCGCAATATCTCAGAAAGTATGAAAGTTAGCAATTCGAAATTCCGCCACGGAATTAAAAATCGACCTCCCGACCTACGCTGAGAGTTTCATGGAGAAACTCCTAACGTCATTTTTTGACTCCGAAAAAAAAGAAGGAACCCCTTGCGAATTTTCCCAAAAATGACCAAAAACTAAATTTTCAAAATAACGGTCGCAATCAATAGAGAAAAGTTCCCAAATGTCGACAGCGAAGGAAATTCAGCGAAAAGACGTTCTGTATTCGAGATACGAATTTTTGAAAATGTGGAATTTTCCGAAAACGTCAACCTCGTCAGATTTTTTTTGCGATTTTTTCCAGAAATGACCAAAAATTAGATTTTTAAAATAACGGTCGCAATCGATAGAAAAAAGTTCCCTGATGCCGACAGTGAAGAAAATTCACGGAAAGACGTTCTGTCTTCGTGATATGAATTTTTGAAAAATCGATGTCATTTTTCCAAAAACCGCGATATCTCGGATATCTACGAAACGAGGTTAAATCGTCGACTGCAACTTCACCAACTCCCAACACGGAGGTCGCAGTCGACTATCTGTCCTCCTATTTTCCATAAACTTCGCCTCCCGAAGTCCGGAAACTCCTAAAGTTCCCCGAACCCGATTTAATCCCAGTTCCCGAGACTTACTTCGGTGCGATACCTCCTCTGGATGTTCCAGAAATATTCTACAAATCCCCGAGGAGCCTCAAGGACACCAGCACCCAGACGAGCCAGCCGGCCAGCCCGACGCCGGAGACGATCTACAGCGTCTCGACGGACCTCGACTCCAAGATGAACAACAACTACAGCAGCTACAACGGCCCGACGAACTCGACGCCCTCGCCGCAGCCCACCAAGCACAAAGAGCACTCCGCCTTATAGCACGGCACGTCGGCGACGACGAACGCGGAGAGCAGATCTTCCAGCCTGAAACGCAAACCGGTGCAGGTTTAAGCGAGCGCCATTGGACGCTCATCGTCTATTGAACGCATTGTACAAGAGTGGTGTTCATCGAAACTTCGTAACTTCGTCTCGTTGAAGTTATGGTAAACGTTAGATGTATGAGTTGTACCGATAAGAGTGGTTGTCGTAAGTCGGACGCTAGGAGCAGGTGTATTATAACAGGGTATGCTTACTTGTTTCGATAAGTAAATATGTAAAAATGTTCATATACATACGTGGATGATCTCACGTAAGACTAGTATAGGGAAAATACGCGAGACATTTGTGATTTAGGCAAGTTAAGAAACTGTTTCGTTTGAATATTGATTCGTTTTATAAATGTGATTTATAATGAGGTATATGTACTGTTAAGGACTTTTTAGAAATATTTATTAAACTGTGTTAAACTAATTAAATATATTTTGAATTCGATGAGAACAGCAGATATGAACATTCCCACCTGGACAATTCTCTCTTATGCCCAGTTTCTGAAAGCATAGATATGGAACCAATATTGGTTCCATAAAGTACCAAAAACAGTTTCTGCAACGTTCGACAGGGGTTAGCGATTCAATAAGTGCTCACACAAGTTATCGGACCATTACGGTGCGATATATTATGTGACGCATGCGCGCTGTGGAGTGTGGAACAACGACGACCAGCATCATTTTAGGTTAGAATAATAACTGCTCGCTAACCTTTATCTGTGACGCTTGCCATAAGTGACACGTGTAACTGCAATTTTGACAGTAACCGTATTTTCTGTCATTCACAAAACGCGCATTTCTACGCAAATATGACGTTCCGAGATTATCGCCATCTGTGTTACAATAGAAAAATTGCTTGTCGAACCAATACTCATTGTCTATAACTTACAGAACGAATGCTTTCAGAAACGGCACTAGACTTTATGTGTTCAATAACTTTATGGAACCTATAGTTATTGAACCGATAAGGGAATGTACCAGAAACCGGACATTAGACAGTTATTATAGCGAAAGTAAGAAGTGCAAACAATTATGTTGATAAAGCAATTTCTGTCATTGTTCTCGTTGAATCAAGTTTCGACTGAAATTCGCTCCTTTGACATTCGATTTATTTTAAGCTTCAAGGGCACACCGTGGAAATACTTCACTCTCAATTGAGGGATACCTCATATAAATCCACCGTACTTAATATCAAAGAGACAAGAATCTCTAAAAATACATTTTCTATGACGAATCCCTCTCGTGTAGTGAACTGTTTCCACTGACTCCTTATTGTGTTACTATGAAAGTAGGTACCGTGTACCTTTAAAGAATGCTCTATATTTTAAAATCTCTAGCAAATACGGCAACGTTCAGCATTCGAGCCCAATGGTGAAGTGTTGCCGATGATGTATCTGTTTAAAAATACGTATCATAAATATATACATATAAGGATAATGTAAAATTATATGAAAAATCTATGTCCTCCAGAGACTGTCTGCGATTTTTGTATGAAATGAGAATTAAAAATTGAAATAGGTAAAAAGTTGAATATGTGACGGTCTTTTATGACGAGAAGGTCTTTTGTTGTAAACTGTTCTATTCGGCCGTATATATTTTTTATTATATAACCAATGGGTATTATCCTAGTTTGGATAATTCTCGAATTCAATAATGGTAATAGTGTTTCCAAAAATTTGTAACGGATATAACCTTCCATTTGGATACGTTAAGTTCAATCGACAAATTTTAAATTAAAGAGATTACTGAAACATGTATACTTAAATGTACAAGCAGTAAGGTAAACATAGGTAAATAAAATTTCTTTCAAGGCATAATTCTCAAACATGTGTAAACGACTATTTAATTTAAATGTGTCGTGATCTAACAAGCAAGATACAGGTTTTAATTACCGTACATGTCTATTAAATATCACATAGTATCTATTGAAACAGTTGTAGATTGAAAAGAATGCAACGCCTATGTAGTTTCATCGATTTGCATTCTTCTCAAGCAAATCTGCTCAACACACAACTTTAAAACAAAATTTGTAATAAAAATTATGTGTATCTGTAATGTACGTACGATTAATGTTTTCAAGACATTCGGAGATAAAACAATGTTGCGAAAATATGTAACTGTTATCATTTAAATACCCCCTCAGTTCAGATCATATTTTAATCAAACCTTTAAGAACATGTTATCCACATGAGTTAAACTAAACAGAGGTTAAAGATGAAATATGCGTTGTAACGCGCCTTATTCAATGGTTAACCTCTGCATAATCGTCAGTAAATTACCCAAGGGACATTATCGGGTACAGAAATTCGCCACAATTCGAATTATCAATGGATTCCAATGGATATGGAGGTTCGCTCGATTTCCACAAGACGGCGATGTCTTAATTTTAATGATTGAAGGACCTTCACTTCTCCACCGCCATCTATCGGGCCATGGCAACATAGGGTAGTTCAGTTGACTTCGACTATAGTGACTATACTACAAACAGTGGCGACAATCGATGTATCGATTTTTATTGGCCTGACTAGTCACGTGGTATACGGCCGCCATTCAGAGGCAAATTTCCTTTGTTTACGTTGTTTTGGATTTGAGTTGTAACGTTTTTGCTTTATTCAGAACGTAATAATTGATGTTAATTTAGTTAATAATAGTGAATATAGAGTAAATATTAAGTGTTATTAAATTGTGTCTTAAGTGTGATGTAGTGGGGTGTCACGTAAAAGCCGTCAAACACTGTTCTGTTTATTCGGCAACCACTACATAACTGAATTAGCTCTTCCTCTCGTCGCTGGTTTCCTGTTCGTTCTTTGTCTCCCTGGTATACCAGGAGCACATTTCTTTTTTGGTAATTTTTCTTCTATTAACTGATTAATCCCAATATTGGAAAATTAACAGGTATAAATACTTAGCAATTCTATGAAATTTTACATGATGTCGTCCCTACATATCGTTAAAGTAGGGACGCTCAGGTAGTTTCTGGAATTTCCATTATCTACAAGTTGTTTTACTATAAAACCTTATTATTATTATTATAAAATCTTATAATAATATAATTTCCCACGTAGCGAGGAAAACTGGAGTTTCTTTTCATCGGTAGGTATGTAATAAATCTTTGAGGTTGAAATTGTTAGTATTAAAATAATTCCTGGCGATTTATACCATTTTTCAATTAATAGCTTATTTTTAGTTTGCATTCTAGTGAGTGGCGTGATTGTAATTTTTGCTTTATTTGTTTTCCAAAAAATGAACAACAGCGTAAGGTTGTAAAAACTGATGTAGGTAATTTTGTTATGAACTATTATTATAAATATGCATTAAATTAATCAAGAAAATTAAAAAGAATCTTTACTTAATTCGTATTGAGCAAACTTCGTATTGTTTTATTTGTTACCATTTTGGGAACTTTATGGAAAATTAAACTGCCTCATACAAACTGGTATTTCATAACTTTAGTTAATGTATTTTAAATGCTACGCCACTGGAGAGAAAGATTTCTTACAGGAAGTCGGCCATATGCAGAAGCCACTTTGGTCTATTTGTTCCTACCACATTTGTTACCTCCTCTCTCTTTTATCTCTATGATACGAACATATATATATATATAATGTTCCGTGACATAATCGTTTCGTGCCGTGTGACACTTGACAACCCGACCTAACCTAAACAATTGACAAATCAATTCGTACTGACTCTAATATTAGCCGGTTGGCCCCCTCCCCATTATTCTTACCTAGGGCGATCTGTGATACAGAGATGAACCCGAACCCGGACAACGACGTGGGCCCGAGGCGCGCCTTTCCCGGTCCGAACGCGCCGAGAGCGCCCAACTACAAGTTCACAGAGGAGGAGATCCGCGTGATAAAGGAGTGCAACATGGAGAGCTTCTACCGCCGCTGCCTCCCGTACGCCGCCCTCCTCGGCGGGGGCGCCTACATCGGCGTCAAAAACGGCTACCTCAGGCCGAACGCGAGATGGGGCCCGACGCCGAAGGTCCTCCTCGGGATCGTCATCGGCTACTTCATGGGCAAGTTCTCCTATCAGAAAAAGTGCGCCGAGAAACTGATGCAGCTGCCGAACAGTCAGCTCGGCGAGATGCTCAGGCAGAGGCGCCGCGGCCGCTTCCAGGACACCATGGACCCCGGCTTCGGCCCGGGCATGTCGCTCGCGCCCTTCGGCTCCATCAAGGAGTCGGACGTCTACAGCGACCTCAACCCGAACAGCAGCCTCGACATGGACACGGCGAGGCCCGACAACCCCGGCCTCGACGACTACCAGAGGCCCTCGGTCGACAACCCGTCCGCTATCTACGAGGAGGAGATGCCGCCCGAGCAGAAACACGCGACGACCTATGACGAGCTGAGGAGGAAGAACCGCGAGGAATACCAACAGAAGAGGGTCGGAAATTGGAGGGAGCCCCCGAAAACCGCTGAAGCGCCGTCGATCAACGTCACGACTTCTGAGCTTCCGGAAAGTACCCAGCAACCTCAGCAAGGCCCGAGGAACAAATATGGGGACATTTGGGGTTGATTAAAGAGTTTTGTAGAAATCGATAGGTGTTATTTGGAAGGCTAGAACATTGTACTATATTTCGCTAAATCTAGGAGACTTTGTACATTTTAGCTGTACTTACACACATTCATTGTGAAGGAAAAAAATCGGATTTTTGTAAATACGAAGGTAATAAAAAGATATTTAATTCTTAATACTCAAATGGTATCCCGCTCCATTGCTGAAGAGAAGACTTGATATGCAACGGACCCAACTTGAACCCTTGCTGAACAACAAAAACACCAATTGCTGAATCAAGCCCATTTCGACACTGATGGAATAGAGTTTGCTTATTCCAAACGATGTAGTGGCCAGCACAGAAAGTAGAAACATACGGTCGGATCAGAAAGCGGAAACATTTGGACAGAACAATAGGCCGTCCTATAGAACAATAGAGACACAAAATTATTGGAACAAAGCTGAGACATTAAATCACATATGAGTAGAGAATTCACCTCAATCTGGGGTGTATATAAAATCAAGCTGAATTAATGAATTCCACTCTAATCAACAATTTAACCAGAGTACAAATTGCCTTATTATCATGTAAAGTAATTACACTTTCTGGCTTAAATTACATGCAACAGGTGTGTTGTTTTTCACACCTGTTATAAGGTGAATCACAACATAGCACCCTCTTGTTATAGTTAATACTAATTCCAGTACAATTAAAAAATGTTATAATGGAGGTCTTTCAAATACACGCCTACAATTTAACTCCTTTGTAGGTTTCCCTAAATCGCACACCACCGATCAGTCCCACCATCCACCATTCAAAACCCTAAAACTTACCACAAACTTTTATTCACCCTTCAAAAATCCACACTTAACCCTTCGCCTGGGCCTCGACGAATTCGATCAGCGTCCGTACGGGCCTGCCCGTCATGCCCTTGTGCAGGTACGGACTGTCGTCCTGCGTGCCCATCACGCCAGCGATGTCGAGGTGTAGCCAGTCGGTCTTCTCCGGGACGAACTCCCTCAGGAAAGCGGCCGCCGTGCAGCTACCGCCGCCCTTGCCGCCCTTACTGATGTTGTTCAGATCGTAGGCGTCGTGCCGATTCATCTGCCTCGTGTAGTGCCGCCACAGCGGCATCCGCCAGACCCGGTCGCCCGTCCTCGAACCGGCCGACTCGAGGAGGGAATAGAGACGGTTCGAGCCGGTGTAGACGCCTGCGGGTTTAAAAGTGAGTGATTATTATGATCTATTTGTGGGTCGAATGTGATATGTCAAGTTGAACAGGTAATGATTACTCTTGCTTTACATAACATAAATAGTACTTAAATGCATTCAATATATAGATTATAGGTATGATTACAATGAAATAATATGTAAGTGAATAATGAGGGCCATTATTAATGTATGATTAATAGAAAACCTCATTCTAGGAAGATAATCAATGGAAATATCTGCATATCACGATAATGAACTACTGAATATTTTGTTTCATTGTTTGAGGAATAGAATACATACTACATATGAATGGTTCAGTGCCACCCTTGCCCAACCCACCATCTTTTCAATTTGCAGGTATTGTGCGCATCTACTTAAAAATATTCTAATTTGTCTGTGCCAAAGTTGCCCAATCCCATATTTCAAACTATGCGGTTTTTGGCACCATTTTTTCATCTTACATTATTAGTATTCATTTTCAGAGTCCATCTAAGAAGTACGACAGTCGGTAAGCTCGTGGCGCAGTTAGTCGAGTTAGCATCCCTATGATAACAAATCGGTCTTACAACACGAGATGGAATCAATCGTACCACTATATCGGACACTCGGTCGAATCGCTTACCGGTAGCGGCGTTCCCGAGGGCGACCGCCATGGCCCCCGTGAGCGTCGCGACGTCGAGCACCCACGCGGGCCGGAACTCCTCGCAGTAACACAGGGCGTCGGCGAGGATGAGCCTGCCCTCGGCGTCAGTGTTGTCGACGCAGATCGTCTTACCGTTCCGGGCGACGACGACGTCGCCGGGCTTCACGGCCGAACCGGACGGCATGTTCTCGACCAGCGGCAGCAGCGCCCTCAGGTTCGCCTCGACGCCGAGCGTCGCGACGCCGTACAGGCAGCCGAGGACGGCGGCGGCGCCGCCCATGTCGCCGCGCATCTCGTCCATCTTCGCCGCTGGCTTCAGGCTGATCCCGCCCGAGTCGAACGTCACGCCCTTGCCTGGAAATGTCACCGGAGAGTTGAATATGAGCTATATAATATGAATATAGAATATGGGAATATAGCCCATTGGGCTTTTTTACCTGCGGAGTAACGATAGAATTACGCAACGTCCGCGAGTCACACTTACACCTGCAAAACCTACTTTGCACGCACAACTATCCACAGAACACCCTAGGTTAGGTTGTCATTATTAACAACCAAAATTGATGAAGAAACTGAAGAAACATTCTGCAGATACCAGTCGCCGACAAATTTAAATTTGCAGGCAAGAGCGCAGAACATATATTATCACAGAACACTATTGACTATACTGGTTGCTTCACAGAACATCTATATAGGTTTTTTTTTAATTTTGATTTTATCGTCCTTCAGCAGCAGCTGCTATTCAAGATAGAGCTTCGGTTGAAGAGTCGAAAAAACCAGGTTAATTTGTTAAAAAAGGATTCGTTCTTCTGGAGATATCCTGTCTTGCGTGATGGTTAGCAGAGTCTCCATGCGTTGAGTTTGAATTTTGTAAGAAAGAGTCAATTAATTTAATATTATCATAAGTTAGATTTTTAAATATATCATGCAACGAAGCTGGGTTAATTTTTGAATTTCGGGTATCTAATTTCTTATGTAGCAAGTGAATATTATTTTGATTAAGTTGACAGTTAAAAAAGATATGTTGAATATCTTCTGGTTCAGGACATCGGCCTAGGTCTGAGTCTTGTTTCTTGATTCTTTTCTAAACACTTGTCAATAAATGTCCCGACCGAAGCCTGACGAGGTTGACTATCTCTCTCCTGGTTAGGTTGTGGAGGAGTCGAAACCATGGCTGGTTCAATGGTTTGCCAATCCCTATTCCATAGTCTTTACCTTTGACTTTACTGATGTTTGTGAATATATTCTCCCACCTCTTGATTAATATTTTCTGCAGTTGTGTTATAATATCAGCTGGTGTGCTGGTGGGGAATGTATATCTTGGAAGTTTCGTCGCTAGTTTGGCCAACTTATCCTCCTTCTCGTTACCAGGGATACCTACATGGCTGGGTATCCATCATATCTCTATTTTTCCTATGGATTTGTTATGTCTATTGATTTGTTCCCTAATTTCCAAGGCAAACTTGTTGTTTTTGGAATGGTAGCCTGGATTTGCAACCTCTTGGAGTGCTGATTGGGAATCTGACAGGATAAGTACTACGAGACGTATATTTTTTTGTCGAATTTTTTGGATTGCCTGCATTATGGCGTATAGTTCTGCTGAGTGAATCGAGAAGGAGGGTGGTAACTGGTCAATGACTTTAATTTTGTTATGAGCATAAATCCCATACCTCAAGCGTTCCTTGATTTTGGATGCATCCGTGAAAACTGTCGTATAGTTGGGAAACTTCTCTCTTATTCTGTCTAGCATTATATGACTTCCAGCATCTTCATTATCTTTGGTGAATTTGTTGACTCTAATTCTGTTTATTTGATCTTCCAATGGAGTGATGTGGCATGGAAGCCTATTACTATTTTCTATTTTGTCATGGAACTCTGTAATTTCTTCAAATGACTTAATTAGAGGAGGAGTATTTCTTGGAGACCAAAGTTTTGTATCTGTGGCCCATATTATGAATAATTTTAGGATTTTGTCATGAATTTCTGGTTTGTAACTTATCGCTTTAATGATGTATCTCGAAGCCAATATTGTGTCCGTCTGGAGTTGAGGTCAGTCAATCCACTTTCAGAGAGTAAGATTTGGGTCGGGGTGGTTTTTAGTGCGCCTAGAATAGCTCGTAGTGATTGATACTGTATTCGATCTAGTTTGGTTAGTAGATACTTTGCTGCTCCCCCACAAAGGATCGACGTGTTGTCCAGGTGAGGTTGAACGATGGCTTTATACAGGTTTAGCAATGTCATGGGGTGACCTCCCCAATTCGTCCGACAAAGGGATTTTATCAAAATTAGTCCATTGATTGCTTTTATTTGGAGCATGCGAATGTGTGAGCTCCAAGTTAATTTTGCGTCGAAAATAGTTCCAAGATATTTTGTCTCCTCCGCCCATGATAATGGTAGGTTATCTATTTTAACACTCAGTGTCGGGTTATCATTGGATCCTTTCTTGAACATTATATTTCGTCCACTTCCAAAATTGTCCAAAAATCCAACAGATATAGAGGAAGACAAGCTTGCGAATACTGCGAACAGATCTTGCTGTTATGTGATATGTGACACTCGATCATGATCAATCTATAACTTCCCAAGTAAAATTATCCATCTAGTACACAGAATACTTATTTTTCTTTCTGGAATACGAAACATTACTCCATCTAATTGCAACTGCAGTACCGCCATATTTTCTAGTCTGCAAAGTTCCAAGTGTACTGTAATTCTACCTTAAGTGGCGATTAAGCTAACTTCGCCTCATCTCTATACAGTAGACATTCCAACGATCTATCAAAAATAAATCCAATATGGCCGTTGTGAGCAAACAACTTGGTTATGTCATCTGTGACTATTGATCGAAAAGTGTTCCATTTTATGTTTTTGAGAGTGAGTTAAGTTGTTTTCATATTTTTAAAGTGTACAGAACTGTTTTTTCGAACAAAGATGCTCTTGTATGCCTACATTTGTGCTTTGCTGTAGTAACTATGGGTTAAAACTAAATATAAAACGATATCCATGTTGGTGACAGGCGGAACTCCGTGAATAGAATTGTCCAAATCTTCAACTTTCAATGTAAATGGATCCACGTTATCGATTAACTTCAGCTTCTTTAGATAACCGCAAAAAATATATATAGAAATGCAAACACAAAACTTTAGTAAGTATTTTCGAGCTTACCGTTCGCCAACATGGCGATTTTCCAACAATAATGTCTTTAAATATTCACTCTGCATATTAAAAAGTATATAAGCACTAACAAAACCAATAAAACTTTCTAAAAATCACCTTTTCACCAACAAACAACATAACCATCAACACTTTATTATGGTGCTGTCAAACTGTCAAACTTTGTTTGCCCACAGCCGCCATATTGGATATCACGTGGTTTGGAATGCCTAATTCCTTAAAATTTATCACTTACCTACGAGAACGTACGGCGCGTCTCCCTCGTCGCCCTTCCCGTAGGAAATCTCGACGAACTTCGGCGATTCGATCGACCCCTTCGCCACGCTCAGGAACGAGCACATCCTCTGCTCCTCCGCCCACTTCTTATCGTGGACCTTCACGGTCGCCCCGAGGGGTCCCATCACGTTCCGGATCTCCTCGGCGAACATTGTCGGCGTGAGGAGGTTCGAGGGCGTGTCGGCGAGCCTTCTCGCGAGGTTCTGGGCGTCGGCCTTCACGATGCCCCTGGACCACGACCGTAGCGCCTCGTCGGTGAAGTCGTACGGTCGAACCGTCGGCAGAGGCTCCTTCTTAGTTTTGCACCCTTGGAACTTCCACGTGCCCAGGCGGCCGCCCTCCGCGGCGCTCTCGGCATCGCAGAGGTCCTCGACGTATATGTTTTTGATCCCCGCAGAGTCCAGGGCTCTACATCCGGCTGCCAATCAAAAATTACAATTAGAGGATATTTATCCTCCCACATAACACAAGAAAGTAGTTATAATGTAATGTAAGAGTGCCTACTAACTATAACATAAAAGGAAGACTTACACAACAGACTCACACTAAGATCATACACAGACACATTAAAACAACGTGAGGTATCAGACTGACTAGCTACATATGCAAATTGCTTAAGAATAATTACCTAAAACAAGCTTTTACTGCTATTATATTAGTGTTGAAGAAATCTATATCACAGTTTTCTACTAAAAGATTACATTCATTCAGCATGTTTTGAATTGGTGAGCAACTCGAGGTACTTGTGGAAAACAGTCTCGAGTCTCTTATCCTTAAAGCTTAGGTACCCTAAAGTTAATCCTATTGATTAAGCCTAACTCACAGTATTTAGTATTGTTTACGATACAGAATACAAATATAACACATTGTATGCTTCTTCTAATGCTTAAAGTATCAAAATTAAAATCAACTAACATTGGTTTATATGAAACCATATATGGATATACATTGTACTTCTTGACATGGAGATATCTTAAAAACCTTTTTTGATATTTTTCAATAGCGTTGGAATGAGTTTCTGCTTGAGGTGACCTATTGCAGCCACATATTCTAAGTGTGGTCTTACAAGAGAGTTATACAATTTTATCACAGTGTTTATCCCAAAGAACCGACTATTTCTAATGACAAATCCAAGTGCCCTATATGCTCGATTCATAATAGTCTCGTAATGGCTTATTGAATCTTAAATATGTTTGAAGGATAACAGCCAAGTCCTTACGCTCACTTTTTCTTGGCAGTATACAGCTGTTGATGGTATATTTATGGTCAATAAAGTTCTTTTTGCGCGTAAATGTAATGACCTGGCATTTATTTATATTGATTGACATTCCACTAATTGAAAACCAATGAGATACCTGATCCAAGTCATTCTGTAACTGTTGACAGTCTTCAGAGCTCAGTACTTTTTTAAAAATTGAAATCATCTGCAAAAAGTTGACTCTCAGATGATCTCACGCATGCTGGGAGGCTGTTAATGAAAATTAAAAATAACAGGGGACCAAGTACACTTCCCTGTGGCACCCGTGATGAAGCAATGAAGCTGTCTGAGAGACAGTTCCGAACTTTAACTCTTTGATTTCTTGAGTATAGGTATGACTTTATAAACTTACAAGCACCCTCTGAAAAGCCAAACAATAAGAATGCCATGATCAACCTTATCAACTGCCTTCGCACAATCTGCCAAGATGACATCAAGTTGACTATTGTCATGTATAGCTTCTGCAGCTGTATCTGTTAATACACATAGGTTTGTCACAGTAGATCTGCTGGGTAAAAAGCCATGCTGTTGTATTGCAAAATTGTTTTTGGTATGTTTGAATTATATCATTATATAAAATAATTTCGAATATCTTTGCAATAGAGTTTAGCACAGATATAGGTCTGTAGAATTCAACTGAGTTTAAATCCCCTGATCCTTTATATACCGGTGTTATGATGGCCTCTTTCAAACGATCTGGAAAAATATTGTTTTCAATTGCTAAATTAAAAATAAAAGCTAAGGGTGCAGAAAAATTCCCGACACACCCTTTATAAATGTAAGCTGGAATGCTGTCACTTCCAGTAGCTTTTTTGGCTTTCAATTTTTTTAATACCCCCTTTAACATTATTTTCTGTAATACTTGAAAAAGAAAAAGAGACTCGAAAATCAGATAGTTGTGTTGGACTAGCCTGACCAAATACAGAACGGAAATAATCTGCAAAGGCATTTGACACAGCCTGGGAGCCAATGAAGCACTGGTCCCCCTTATTTATTGTTTCAGGAACCCCATTTTTGCGGGCTCCTGACTTCACGAATGACCAAAAACTGCTGGGATCAGCACGAACATTCCTCTCAATATCCTCATTATACAATTTGAATTCTTCTTTAGTTTGATGCTTAATATCATCTCCTAACACTCTATACTCAACTATACGTGAAGGACAAACCTTACCATTTTTGATACTCTTATGAAGCCTGTTCTTACGCTTTATTTTCCTAATTAGGTCATTTGAAAAGAAAACTGGATATTTCCTCTTATTGTAATTACTAAACACACATTTTTTGGGTATTGCCTGATCTATACAGGAATATAAATTTCCATAAAAAAATTTAAGACACTCATCAACATCATCACATTTATACATATTTGCCCAATCAATGCTGCATACTAATTGATATAATAAATAGAAGTTGCCCTTTGAATAATCATAGACATAAGTTGGCCTGATATTATTATCTGACGTATTGTCTGCGTCAAACATGCAAGAAAATTTTAACACAGGGTGATACATATCCTCTGTTACAAGCGGGTCATCACAATGTTCTAATGCACAAACATTTATATTTGAGAGTATCAAATCAAATTTTCTTTGCATATGATTAGAAACAGTATTTTGCTGAGTGATATCATTAATTTAAAGAAATTCAGTCAGTAAATTTGTATCACAGTTTATTATTTTTTTTTATGATTTTATCATTATTTATTTATCACATATTAGTAAGAACGCAGAAGAGAAGCTGCAAATGAAGTATTAGACCAAAAAATCTAAGTAAATTAAGTTATAAGACATGGTTAACAGAGGAATTGAAAAGTTTAATAGATGACAACGAAACAAATGCAGGAAAGGATTTGTCCTAGAGATGATGTACTGGAAGAGATGCCGTAAACTGACAATAATGGATCGTGTGCGAAACGACACTATTAAACAAAGTACACAAGTTAGAACATACAAAATATTACTTATATTGCTCCTATATCAACGAAAACTTTCTTTCATACTATTGTTGCTGTTATTGTTGAGTAAATTGATATAATATGAGCAGATGAGACTGTCTTTTGTAGACCTATTTATAGAATACACTCACCGGAAGCTGCAATCCGCACCGACTCCTTCTCCTGACAGATCAGCTCGCATTCATCGGTCTCTTCGTTCCTTTTTCCTAAGCCTACGACTGCGACCGCCGGATGATCTCTGTCCAATCCCCAGAACACGAAGCTTTTGCCCGGCTTCACCTTGTTCCCCGCACTACAAACAAAACTGTCCAATAGAGTCGAGAAAAATGTAAAAACGTCAAAGGGAAGCAACATTGCACGACAGATATAGTTGCTTCAATAAAAGCTAAAACTTAATCGTAAATATTTATTGCTATTTTTACACATCTACTGACATCGATGAAACAGAATTGGATTTTTGGCTCGAACTGTTTTTTTTTCCATTTTAATCCTACAGACACGTACTCCAATATTTGTTAAGGACACATTTAATGTAGTGTGCCAACTAAACATTTAACATTCACTATTCATAGTATAGAAAATCACAATGTGGATTTATTAAATCAAAAACAAGTACATATTTAATTAATATTATGTCGTCGGTTAAGGTGGTCGATATACCATTATCTTTCTTCTTACTTAATTTATCACAGAAACTTAAAAGTTTGACGATTACTCTAAAAGTGTAGACTTTTGTCACAAACAAACAGTAAACGTTTTAGTAATAACACAGGGGGACAGAATTGACCGTGAAAGGTGCAGGAAATCAGGTCCTTAACCAACTTGTATTGAAGACGAACGTACCCATGTTCTGCACCTTTCACGGTAAAAACCGTACAGCAACAACCTCAACTCGCGGCTCACAAATTATTTAATGTGTTCCACTTTTAGTCTCCTCAAGATTATATACATAAAAAATATTAAAAAACTATTTTCGTAAGCTCACAATGTATCTACAAAATATATTATATATACTTTTTTTTATTCTATTATGTACACAAAATGGAATGGAAAACATACTCTCTTGGTTCGAGAAACACGCTAAGTTTACGTCAAACGAGACAGTCAGTATTTCGCATCTTTTGATATGTTCTCGAGTCGTTCATCGAACCTTGCTCGGAATACTCAAAATTCTGACTTCACATTTGACACATTACATTGGGCATTTCAAAGCTAACAAGTCTGAAAAATACTCTTTCAAGATGTCCATTGTTTGGTAAAACCCCTACTCGATTAAATCTCCTTTCGCGACATTCATACTCGTCATGTGATCATCGGTATGGGTCGAACCAATGGATAGATTCGACCAAGAGAATCTTTAAAAACAGTTATGGTTAGTAACGGTGAAAAGTATGGTGGCTTCCATCTAAACCTTGTCGTTTATCCAGTACTTTACAAGTTTGAGTCAATAGTTATTTTTACATGAAGCTTTTTGAAACCTGTAAGTTCTAACTTCACCATAAGTACTTCGACATCGATGAATTCAAATCGGTTTAGAGAGTTTATGATGGATTCGCCTCCACGAAACCCTGGTCGCCCTACGCATCGGTTCAATTTAATTCTATAAACATTGTTTACAAAAATTTTATGTATATATATATGTAAATATATTATTTACTATTATACTAATATTGTGCGTTTCAGTGGATTTATTCTTACTTAAATATATATTATACTGGCACGTTGGAACAGTAATACAAGATAATGCTTCGAATACACTACATTAAGAAACGAAGAGCAAAAAGATGTATCAAATGCGGTAAAAATTCATGAACATCACAATAATTCATTAAATCAATGTAATTTTGCATTTCTAATTTTAAGTTTGATTACCTAACATTATCACAATTCCCTATTCTTTATACTTATTTTTCCCTAACTTAACAAAACGACAGGCTGCCTGTTCATTAATGTATTTTGAGCGGATTCCAGCTGCCATTTGTAAATGTGTTACCGACCATAATAATCACAAGAGGCTGAACGGTTGCATTTATACCTCGCCATGAAAGGTCTAGCCGGTTAACGATTATAATTTTATAACTTATAAATTATAATTTAGTTTTTCAAAAGGGACTAGGGTAAGTCCACAATCTTCACCAAAAAAAATAATTGTTTTTCCCACAATTTGGAAACTTTCCATTCTTCTTACACTAAAATCATCCATCGAGTGTGTGTGTGGATGGAAAATATTCTTCGTTGCACGTTAACTTCACGAGGAATCTGCCCTTTCGGGCGTTTACTTCAATCGGATTGGCTGAATGGCATCTCAAAAGTGTAGGACGGACAGAAAGAAATTTTATCGCTTTCGAGAGCTTTAGAATCTTCAGTTTTTCCACGATATTCTTCAGCTCGACCGCTGGACGAAAAATGATACTTTTTAGCTTTTTACATCGTATGACACCAACTTGTTGAACTTTGTTCAATGTGAAAAATTTATTATTCAAAGGGAATTTTCATCGAACGTTCTAAATGGATTCGACTGGTTGAAACAATGTGTACATACTTTCGGTTTAAAAACTACAAAATTGTGTAATGTTCGAAGTAAAGTCAAAAGTTACTTGCAACACTTTCATAAGTATCATGTTATGACGTGTACGCAGTAGTTAATATATTTTTAATTCATAGAAAGTAATCTTGTCTCGTATTATTGCAATTACCCTTTTTGTCTTGTCAAATTTGATCAATACAAATAGACAAAATACTCATATGTACCGCATTTGCTATTGTACCTTGCTAGTTTTAGCACTGTTCAGCAATTTTTATTCTTAAAACAGTTTGAAATGACTGACCCAGGGAGCAAACAGTTTCAGAAAGAACAGTTACCTGGACCCCATTCTCAGGTAGGTACTACTCCATATTTTTCTTAATAACCCTTACCGGTACATAATTCAGGTATTTCTAGAATTTTGTCCAACGCTGTATCATTTATTCCATAATTAACCGATAAGGAACCTCGGCACCCAGAGACGTTTTGGACTAATTCAGCACCTCAGAGGTAAGGTGTGTTCAATCTTCACTATTGGATTTACATTATTAAATTCTATCTAGTGGAAGGCAGATTTAACTCCCTAGTTACGTCAGTTCGCCAAAAGATGGCGGTAAACTCGGTTAAGTCCTAGAGTCACTAGATGTATAAAGTAGCGCAACTGGTAAGGACAATGTGTTAGACAGGGAAAACACTATTTGGAATCAAAATGGCGGAGTTACAGTTGTCAAACGCTTGTCAATTGCCATTTTAAGTTGTCATGGGGAGAAGTTCAAGCTCAATAGTAATAAATGAAACGTTGCCATTACAAGTTTTCGTTTTGATTTCTCCTACAAATTTCACAAACTACTTCACATACAGTCGAATGCAAAACATTTTGGTTGTTTGTCATGTCATGTCATGTCAAACATGTCTTTTTTTTTCAAAGATATGGAACCAAATAGCAACATTTGTCCAACATTTGAATTTACCGCGTAATTTTGGAATCAAAATGGCGGCCGAATTGCGCTACTTTATATATATAGTGACTTAAGTCCAGTCTGCGGACGTGCGGTGCGGATCGAGGCAAACAATGTTAAGTGTATTTGACATTTCTCGTGCTACAGCTACATCGTGATCCCTGATCCCATTCAGTCGGAAGTAAAGGGTGTTAAGTGCATTTTCGGCAATTTGCTTGATAAAACGAATATTGTACTCTATGAATCGTTGTAAACGTATATGTGAACTTGTGTTTAAGAACAGTAAAAAAGCAGAAACGCCCAATTTTGAACCATAAAATGATAAAACTACCAATAACATAACCTCAACACAAAACTCGATGACAGGTAAGTAATTGTTGATTTTATGTTTTGAAACAGTGGCCAATTTCGTGTTTTCGAGCATTTTTAGGCACCTAGTGAATTTCGTTAATGAAGTAACAACTTTTCATACAAAACTAGTTGTGTCTAAAAACTCTACATAAATTTGTGACTTGACACTGTTTACCAGGGTACACTGAAAACCTTTCGGGGACTTAACATAATATTTTTAGAGGTCATCAGTGTGTTTTCTGAGCCTCAAAAAGAATGCCAGTTACCTCACGATTAAAAAGTGGCTTCCAGTTTTTGCCAAGAGATTTCTGGAAATAATAGTAACTTTGGAAATTTTTTCAGTACATATTCGCTCAGTACACTGACACATGCATTTTTTACAGATATCCTTCCTCGTGCTTCAGGGAATAAACAAGATGAGTCTGATAGCCCTGTATATGATTCCGATTTGGACTCTCATTATGTTCCGTCTGATTCTCCTGATAATACTAGTAAAAATGGAACAGATCAGGAAGACGTAGAAGGAATCGAACATGAAGATCAAAAAAACCTAGGAAGCAATGATGAAGACAATCCTAATAACGCATCAGATGAAACTCAAACTGAAGAAGCCGTAGAAGTTAAAGGTCGTAAGCGTAAACGAAATGAAAAGAATTGGAAATGTAATGTAAGCAAACAAAAACGAGCAGCAGGTCAAGCATATGTGTCAAAAAATAAAAAAGCTGTTCAAGAAAGAAAATTAAAACCAAAATGTAAAGAAACTTGTAAACTAAAATGCTCACTTAATTTTACAGAAGAAAAGCGCGCTGATATTTTTAAGCACTTTTGGTCAGCATCAGTGGATAATAATCAAAAGCGACAATTTGTAGCATTAGATGAAGTACAGAGACGACGTGAAAGAACCGGACAGAAACAAAGAAATACTACCTTGCATTATCATTTTTTAAATGATCATAAGCATGTTAGGGTATGTAAGACATTTTTCCTAAATACACTGGGGTATCTCTCAAACGTTTGTCGAAACAAGCCTATCGAAAAGAGGTCCAAGCGGTGGAACAGTCCTAGAAGATTTAAGACGAAAGATTACACCAAAAAATAAAATAAGTGAAGATATTCCAAATTCGAAACTGCTGTTCCGTAGTGTCGTCTGTGAACACGGACTTCGTTACACCCCTCGTTTCAAACATGTCAACTACATGAAGTGTAACTACTCCATCGCCGTTAAAGCTGCAATATTTTTACTATCCACAGTTACAATTCAAATCAGTCCCGTGCAAGAATTGGTATTTCTCGTTTCGCATGATATATCCAAGATGTGAGTTTTTCTCATCTTAGTTGACACGTCTTAGGACTTCTTCATTCGTCACTCTCGTCGCCCAAGGTATCTTATGAATTCTGGGGTTTAGCCACATCTCGAAAGCCTCCAATTCGCGAGTATATCCTAAAATTTCCAGCCCAAGAATCACATTACAGAAGAGAAAAATCAGCAAGAAAATATCTGGAGAGCAATAAGATGTACGAATTATATGTCTCAGATTGTCGTGAAGAAAATGTGCCAGTTGAACAAATTGCAAGACTATGGCTCTATGCCGACATATATAATTCTGAATTTAATTATTCGTTTAAAAATCCTGTTAACGACACGTGCGACGAATGTGATCATTTTCAAGTAAAACTTCGTAATCAGTTGTCGGACGAAGAAAAGCAATGGATTCAAGATCAGTACGATAAACACTTGGAAGAGGCTTCCAGAAGGTACACGTTGAAAAAAGCTGACAAGGAACAGTCTTTTAAAAATCCAGAATTAAAAGGTATAAAAGTGTTTGCCCATTCCAGTTCTAACAAACACCCAAAGCTTCTATTCGTTACAGCTTTGAACTTTTAACTATATGATTCATAATGCGACAGATAAAGAAACTTACTGCTGCATGTGGGATGAGTCTATTGCGGGACGAGGTGTAAACGAGATGGTTTCTTGCCTTGTGCGATGGATTAAAGCGTTAAATATTTCTCCAGATTTGAAAAAAAAATATAATATGGTCAGATAATTGTCCATCCCAAAACCATAACGTCGGGATGATAATGTGTTATTTCTATATCCTAAAAAATTTTCCACTACTTGAAGCAATTGAACCGCAAAGTTATAAGAATAACAGAGATGATTATTTACATTTTTCGTGTAGCCAACATTGAATGTTCAAAGATGGCTGAAAATGGGGATAAACAATAATGTTGCCAGTGTTACACAAAATATAGTTTTTTATGGAAAATGAGATCTATGTCCACAGTGTAAGGAGGGGTGTTTCTTCAGGTTTGTTCGTGTAGTTTGCTACCGATACTATTTGTTTACTTCCCGCCTTTATAAAAACAGTTAATAGAAATGGTTAAAATCTGTGAAGTTTTCGGAAAACAATCTTCTATCTTAGTGGAAGTTGGTTATGTTTATACCCATTCCTATCCCCACTCCTACCTCACGTCTTTCCCCACTATATGTTTACATCACCGCGTCGCTCCATATCAATGCTGGCGACAAGAAAATGCGTATTTATGAATGGTTTGTCAGCTCTGTGTATCTCATAACTCTGTGAATTGAACACAGATTCCTATTAAGGGGACATACACATCTCGAGGCCGATTCAGATCATTCTTTAGTAGAGAGGTACCGGAAGAAATAGACTGAGTTTAAAATTATGATACGTTGGGACTGGCACCAGCTAGTTCATGCTTGCAAAAAGAAGAAGCCTTGTACAGTCTTCAGTATGGAAACAGAACACTTTAGGAATTTTAAAAGTTTGAATGAAGTTGTAAATGCACCATATTTATTTAGAAAGAAAGCCGTTGATGGCAGTCCTTTTCTAATTTCCAATGCTGTCTGCCTTCAAGTTCGATCAAACAGCCCTGGAATTCTTTATTACAAGACCAACTTTGATGAAGAATTTCGTACAGTGGACTTAAACAGAAATGGCCGTAATATTGTAGCATCTGAAAATATGCAGTTTTACCCCAAATTGCTGCAAAGCCGATCACTACTAAGAAACATAAACACCTACAAAACCTTTTAAAATGGGTGCCTCTAGTTTTCCATCCATCTTACGAAAACCTTCAACATTCAGATTCTTTAAGAGAAGAGGATAGTGACGATTCTGATTTTTTTTTATTTATTTAAATTTTCATACTTCTATGTCTCAGTTAAGAATTCTGATTTTTTTGCATTTGTGCATTTTTTGGCAATAAAGTATTTTGCCTAAGACAACTATTTTGTTTTAATAGTAAAAAGACTCTTGGGTCATCCTGGGTTAAGTCACGCACGAAGTATTGGAAATTAGGAGATAGTCGTGTTAAGTCACATCTAAATCAAAATTTCTGATAAAGTTTTAAAAAACATGTCAAAAAATCAACATAAATTGACCAAACAATTGACTTTTGCGAAAATCCCAATATTTAGTAAATTAACAGTTTCCTTACATTCTTTGAAACAATAACTGAACTGAAAAATCTCTCTCCTGACTATAGTAAATCCACGGAGAAGAAAACATCCACGAAACAAGAAAAGGTAGTAAAGTTAGACAACACCTAATACACGTCGTTTGCTATTGGTGGGAAAAGTCATAAAACATTTGGCGGGAATTGTTGATGTACAGAGTCGGTTCAGTGAAATTAACAAGTTTAGTTGTCTGATCTTTGGTTGTCGGTTTACAAGCGTTCAGTAGTGGACTTTTAGTTGGCGGTTTATTTTAACGTATCGCTATTGTTATTCAGGTTTTTGATATAAATTTGTATAAACGTATTTCTGTGATTTATTGCAATTATGGAAAGACACCTTCCCTGCTCGCCTCCCAAAAAGAGACCTGGAACATACTTAAGCTGCTGGGAGAAAACCATTATTTTAAATGTATACAGAAAAGAAAGAAATTAACACCCTTAGTAAAATCTTAGTAAAAGATATAGTCAAGGCGATCATTCTTAATGCGACCCTGTACTTATTCGCTAACTGGTCGCGCGCTTTGAATTTCGACGTTTGTGTTTCATGGAAGTTTTCTTCTCAGTGAATTTACAATAATTTCAATTTGGTGACTTAACACACCTTACCTCTGAGGCGCTGAATTGTATTTTTCGTCCCATTTCGTTGGGTTCGAGCTACAAACCACTTTTCAATCTACCAAAAACAAAGAGACTCGACATCGAAATGAACGCTTTCCGCGACGAATTACGTACTCACCTGAGCTTTCTCCGCGTTTACCTGAGACAGCCGACAGCCGTTACGCATTGCGATTAATTTGGTCGACACACGACAAACGTCACACCCTCCCCCACAAGAAAACCCATGATTGTCTCCCACGAGACGGGGAAAACCTAAACCTAGACCAACTCGAGGACGTTGATGATCCCGCGGCTGTTCGCCGCAACGACGACGTTCGAGTTCTGCTTCCAGCAGACGGCCGAGACGAACTCGTTCACGTCGTCCTCGCGCCTTTCCTGCTCGAGCACCCCTTCGACTGCCTCGAACTTGTAACTGAACAGCTTCTTGCTCAGCCCCTTGTAGTACACGTACATCGCGTTGTTCTCCGAGCCGCACGCGACGTACTCGCCGTCGGTCGCGAGGCCGACGAAGTTCTTCTCGTTGACGTGGCCGACGAACGACCTGAGGCAGTACGGCGTGTTGATGCTCCACATCTTGAGCTGCGAGTCGGTCGACGCCGAGACGATCTCCTCGCTGTTGAGGAACTTGACGTAGCTGACGGCCTTCTTGTGGCCCCGGAACACCGACATCGGCTCCTTCATGTTCCGCAGATCGTAGTAGTGGACGCAGTGGTCGGCGCTGCCGAAGGCCAAGTGCGACGAGCTCCTCGGGTTGAACTTGACGCAGCAGACGTTCGCCTTCGCCTCGAGCGTCGCTACGGAGTGCTCCTCGTTGAGCGAGTAGAGCTTGACGCGTGCGTCGTCCGAGCCGGACGCGATCAGCCTCGTGTCGACGCAATTGAAGTCGACGCTCCAGCACCGCTTCTCATGCTCCTGGTAAGTCTTCGTCCTTTGGCCGGTCGACGCGTCCCATATGGTCACGGTGCCCTCGTAGTCGCTCGAAGCGAGCGTGCTCTTGTGGTACGTGTGCCAGCTGACGCAGGAGATCTTCGACCTCGACACCATCTCGACGCACGGATAATGGATGCTGACGACGTCCTTGATCACGCCGCTGTACTCGAACACCTTTATCCTCTTCGTCACGCCCGCTATCGCGAAGAACTCGTTGTCCTTGTCGAACTCGATGCTCGAGACGATTGTCGAGCTGTTGAAGAGGTCGCTCGAGTAGTTCAACGTCGAGAGGACGCGCAGCGAGTTGTAGGCAGAGAACTTGACGAGGCTCTCCCTGAAACGATCGAGGCCGGGGTTCGGCTCGGCGGCCGGCTTGGCCGTCTTGTCGCCGCCGAAGAACACGTCCTTGGACCGGTTGGAGAAGTAGCACTCGACGAAGTCGTCGAAGTACTGGTGCATCCGTCGACGCCGCAGCGCGAGGCTCGCGTTCGAACGGGACGGCGTCTCTTCCTCCTCCCTCCTGCTAGTCGAGCTCCCTGGTGACAACGAGAATAATCAGAGTCGAATTCAAATTATGACAATCGGGTGGAGTTTAATAGGGGTTGACAAATGGATAGATCTCTTGTAGATATGTATATGGTACGTTCCACGCTGAATTTAGATTTTTTTTAGATGTATTTCAGACGCGTATCTACTTCTTATGTTATTGCTTATCTACTGCAAATTGATCTTTTAATAATTTATTGACATGTATATTTTTATTTTTATTGTTTAGTGTATGGATTGGTATATATATACACTAGGGAGCTGTACACACATAAAATCACAGTTAATTGCATGTTTACGATAAACGATTACACACGTGTTATTTCTTTCTAGACCTCGAAATGCAAAAGTGAACGTTTAGCGCAATATTCGGGGACGTTTTTCGCACTTTTCTCCAAACATGTATGAAAATCGAAGATAGCCAAGTTGTGGATATTGCCCTCCTCTTTCAAAATCCGTTTACTAAATTAAAATCGGTCAATCTCAGTTAATACGCCGAAGTTGGTAAAATATCGCTGTTAATTGTTTAAACTGCAATTATGCAAAAACTACTCATCCGACAGCATCCAACTTTTGCATGCTTAAAGTGCACGTTATAACCGAGCACTATACCAAAAACGGCCCAAGTTATAAATTTTTGGAAAAAGGTTCATTTTAACAGGTTTTCCAGCTTTTCTCGGTAAAAAATGCACCAATCACCTTCTAGAAGCCCACATTTTGTAGGTTTTGTAATCCTGTACAATTCTTCTGTGCAACGTATTGCGTATCCGTCAATAATTTTCACGCTATGGTGAAAAAATGGCCTATTTTTAATAGTTTTTATTGTTTAAAAAAAAAAGCAAAAGCTAAAATTTGTATGTATTTTGTTTTTATCATCTCTGATCCATTTCAAACAAAGCGGTTTGATCAGTTTGCTGTTGAATTTTTATTACCAAAGAAAGCTCTATAAACTGGTCTATATTTTTACAAGTTATGGATGGTTGAAAATTTTTGGTTTTGGAGCCGAACCTGAAAATTTCAATTTTCAATTGTCCATAACTCGAGTTCACTTGGGTCCCTAACAATTTAGGGGGAGTTTCGGGGGCTCAAAAGGACCATTTTCCTTCATTTTGGGCCACATCTAAAAAAATATTCCAAATTCGGCATGGAACGTACCTACCATATATACATCTATCATCCAATTATTCTACTTTCACACATATATAAAACTTCTCGACAAAATCATCACAGATCGTGCTGAAATTATGAATGCAATTATCTAAACGATGATTGCGATTATCGACATTGAATACTTCAACTTACCTATATTATCGATCATTTCGAGCATCTCCTTCTTCATAGCGTTCACTGTGGAGGCATCGGACTCCGAGACCCCGGCTGTGGTCCGTTCGACTTCCTCCAACGTGGGACACTTGCTGTGCACCTCTTTCAACTTATTAGTAACCTCCTCGATGTCGTGCTCGATTATCCCGATCTCCTTCGTCAGTCTCGCCTTGTACTCCAGTCTCTGCTTGAGCAGGTGCTTCAGGAACTCGAGCAGCAACCTGTTCTGCGCCGCGCACGATTCCGCCTCCAGCAGCTGCTTACGTTGCGTCAACACCTCGAGGATGACGTTGACGTCGGGCAACGTCAAGTTCTGCGACTCGGTCGCGACGAAGTCTCGCAGCCCGTCGACGGACGAGGTGACGAACTCGCCCGAGCTGTCCCTCGCGAGCCCGAGCGCCTCGTAGCCGTTCAGCTTCTGCTTGTGCTTCTTGATCAGGTCGTTCAGGAGGAAATTCGGGAAGATCTCCTCGACGCTTATCGGCGAGCTGCACTTCGGGCAACGCTTCTGCGTCTCGATCGATTTGACGATGCAGTTGTAGCAGAACGTGTGGCCGCACTTGGTGACGTGCGCCTCTTCGATCAGGTTGAAGCAGACGGGGCACGAGAAGTCGGTGTTCTTGTCTTCCAGGGTGGTGGATGAGGTCGGCCTCGGCCGCTTGGGGGTGCGGATCGAGGAACGGTTCGGCGGCAGGTTCGAACCGCTGTGCGAGGAGGCCGAGCTGGAACGCCCGTCCCGACTCGACGCCATAGTTCGTTTTGGGGTTGGTATTAGATGAACACCGACCTGAAACAATCACCAAAAATTCATTCGTGAGTCAACGTGAACTGTATCACTACAACGAATACTATAGATCGATTCAAGAAAAATGGCACAGTATTCGTCGCTGATGAAGAACACATAAATTTTAATGAAATAAAAAGGAAAATGGGATGATAAAAAGTGTAATAAAAGAAATTAAAATTGGTTCAGGTCGGGTTAAAATAACATAAAGTACACTAAACCGCAAATACCCATAGTTGTCACACTACATTTTTGTTGACAAAAGTTTAACTTACATTAGAGTTCCTCAACTCAAAAGTCAGTCTCTATAAATTTGTGTACAACATGTGGTATGTTCACAAATATAGCACCTTGACTCATTCAGACTAGCAACAGTAATCGAAAAGGGAAACACTTTGGATCACTGATAAGGCCATCACGCAATGACTATTACATTATTACACTAAATATTCAGTCTACAACAATGGTCCATCTATACTATGTAACAATACCAAAAGTCCTTCCAGAATGTGATGTTCTCGATCACCAACATTGGCACCAAAACAACTACAGAATTGTAAGCAACAAGTTACAAACGGAATACTCACAGTGCTATTTGTTCCACTAGTTTGCCATTGGAGATCTGGTTGTACTTCTCGGCAGTGGGAGTCAATTCTATGCCATCATTTTCGCTTGTATAGACGCCCAGAACTAGACCTTTCTGCAACGATAGAATAGGTGTAATTTAAACAGAAAACAACCGGCCTCAAATAGGTACCCTATCGGAAGTGGTGGAGGAAAATCGCAGGGAAGCAACTCTTCTGGCGCATAACCTTAAAATGTTGTTACACCGCAAGGACTGCGCCATATTACCGTTAAATCAATTGCTGGCGTACAAATCAGTCCGATCCCGTCAAATAAAATATAATTTGAAATAAATATTTGTAAAATACTCTGACCTAATAATTTTTCACAGGCACACGTCAAAATTACTTGTCAAACTGCACGACACAGGACTTAATCCACGCACAGAACGCAGATTCCGAAGACCAATTGTTTGTTCGGTGGATGAAATGATTCGTCCTGTCCTTCTCTAAATGACGTTTGTGACTTGTGACGAACTAACCTCACTTTTATAAAATAGTTAATACACGAGGTACCTGCTTATAAACTTTCCAGATTTTATGGGTCGAATTCGAGATGGTCCGACGTCAAAACAATCAACTCCCCGAACACTTACCGCAGTTACAAAACCTCATAAAAAAGGACCCCGAGTCCTACCATGAGGAGTTCTCGCAGCAACTCCAGCACCTCCAGAACACGCTGGAGGTGTTCGAGCTGTCCCCGGACCAGGGAAGTAAAACCTTAGACGATCTAGTGATGTTCATGGCCCAAGTGGCCCACTGTTACCCGAAAGACCTGGAAAACTTCCCCCAGCAGCTCGTCGACCTGTTACAGAAACACAACACTGCGTTACACAGTGACACTCGCATGATGCTCTGTCGCGCTTTGATTTTATTGAGGAATAAGAATTTACTAACGCCCACGGACCTTTTGGAACTGTTCTTCCAGCTGCTTAGGTCGCAAGACAAGTCGCTGAGGACGTTCCTTCAGAATCACATAGTGAACGATATAAAAAATTTGAATGCCAAGCATAAGAACGCAAAGCTAAACACGACGTTGCAGAATTTCATGTTCACCATGTTGAAAGACACCAATTCGAGGGCCGCGAAAATGTCCGTCGATATAATGATTGAGCTCTACAAGAAGAACATTTGGAATGACGCTAAGACTGTGAATGTTATTGCCACGGGGTGTTTCTCAAAAATAACGAAGGTAAAATATATATTCAGAAATGTAGAATGTTGACGTATGTAAGCTAAGCAGCGATGGTCATAAGGGAAAGTCTGGGGCATTCACAAGGCCAATTGGTTTGAGGATTTTAGCCTTTATCAATCATGTCGGTACATGCAGGATTTCTTTAGTCCAGCAGTAACGGTTACACAATCACATATTGCTCATTAGTGCTTCTAATGTACAATAACAAATTATAATTCTGTGCTATTTCCAGGTCATGGTAGCATCGCTGAAGTTTTTCTTGGGAAAAGACCCTTCGGATAAGGATTCAGACGGGTCAGATTCCGAAGATGAAATAGATCCAAAGGAAGTGGCTATGGCCAATAAGGTGAACAAGAAAACTCGAAAGCGACAGAAACAGCTCGATAAGGTGAAGAAACTGGCATCGAAGGCCTACAAGAAGAAATCACAGGCTGAAACCTTTAATTTTTCGGCCATCCATTTGATCCACGATCCGCAAGGAATGGCCGAGAGGCTCTTCAAGCAGCTAGAGGCGACCAACAAACGTTTCGAGGTGAAACTGATCACCTTGGACGTGATCTCCCGCTTGATCGGCCTCCACGACCTTTTCCTCTTCAACTTCTACCCTTATCTCCAGCGTTTCATGCAGCCGCATCAGCGCGAGGTCGTTCGGATCCTACAGTTCGCGGCACAGTCCAGCCACGAGCTCGTGCCACCCGACGTTATAGAGCCGATGCTCAGGACCCTCGCAGATAACTTCATAACGGAACGTAACTCATCGGACGTGATAGCGATCGGTCTAAACGCGATGCGTGAGATATGCGCGCGGTGCCCGTTGGCGATGAGCGAGGATCTGCTCAGGGACCTCGCCGCCTATAAGAATTACAAAGACAGGTCTGTCATGATGGCGTCCAGGGTGCTGATACATCTGTTCAGGAACGTCAGGCCGGAGCTGTTGCACAGGAAAGACCGCGGAAGGCCGACAGAGGCCGCCGAGGAACTGGAACGAAAAGAATATGGCGGAATCGCCGTGAAGGATTATGTACCTGGAGCGGAGGTTCTGGTGGGCGAGCAGAAGAAAACTGTCGAGATTGATTCAGAGTCCGACGACAGTGACGGCGAGTGGGTGGATTTGCCACAGTCGGACGAGGAAATACCGGTAGAAGACGACAAGACGCTCAACAAGGCTGAACACTTGCAGCTGAAAAAGTCCCTGGCGCACAAAGTGACGACGGAAAGGCTACTGACCGACGACGACTTCAGGAAGATCGACGTGGCCAACGTCAAGAAACAAGTGTTCAGCACCAAGAAGGGATTGAAGAGGAAAGCCGAAGAGGCTACTGCTTCAACGTCGGAATTGGTGAAGTTAAGCGACATAGAGAACATTTACAAGAAGAGGAAACACGACAAGCAGGCAAGGATAGAGAGTGTGAGGAAAGGCCAGGAAGACAGGGAGAAGTTCGGGTATAAAGATGGCAGAATGAACGAGCACTGCTCGAGGACGAACAGGGAGAGGAACAAGCGGAAGAACTACCAGATGATCAAGCACAAGGCCAAAGGGAAGGTGAAAAGAAGTTTCAAGGATAAGCAGATTGCATTGAGGAACCATTTGCTTAAGCTGAAGAAGATGAAGTGAATTTTGTTATGAACGTCGCAAATAAAGTTTAATTTTTAAATAATTTAGTATGTATAATGTTTTGTTCACCTTACTTAACTATTGCTCAATACAAATTTCAGAGTATCATGAGTAAAGACTGGATTTATAGTCAAAAAATGTGAAGAGGTAAAATCAATAGCGAGGGAAGGCTGAAAAAAGTTGGAAAAAGAGGCTTGTCCGTCCAGATTGTCCAATGCAATATCATAACACTGTAAAGCGGCTCCTAGACAGTCAATATTATCGTCAATATATTGCAGGATGATATTGAACCGTGCATCTACACGACACAATATTGCGCAATGAATTAGTTCTCGGTTGACGCTTCTGAAAGCAACATGTGGACTACCGACTAAGCCGTGCACGTCGCGTTGTAGAAAATGCGTTTGGGATTTTAGTTTCTAGGTTCAATGTGTTTCAACGACCTATTGCGGTATCTGCCAAGAAATCCCAAACAATTGTCTTAGCATTTTGCTATTTACACAATTATTTAAGAAGAAAACAGTCACATACAGAAGCTTAAAATATGAGAATTCTAGACAGAAGGGAAGTAATCTATGTTCCCAACAGAAGTTTAAAAAGGTTACGTCTACTCCCAAAATTATTCCACAGATACAGAGGAAGACAAGCTTGCGAATACTGCAAACAGCAAGATATGTGACACTCTATCATGATTAATCTATAACTTTCCAAGTAAAACTGTCGCAAAGAATACACTTTGCAAGGTACCTTAATAATGTAATGTTCACTGTTAAATGTATCAATATATCAATACCTCTACTCATCACTATAGCGACTACCTGGATGCGTACTCTTCGACGATAGCATTTGAGTTACAGATTCATCCAAATGAGTGTCACTGAAAATAACAAAGTCTCGCAACATTTTATTAAACCTTCCCTGTAAACTTATAATATTTCTTGTAATTCTCGTACTCTATCTTGAACATCTCCGTCGAAGCGCTCGACAGCACCCTGAACAGATAACTCACGGCGTGCTGATCACAGAGGGATATGAGGCTGTAGAGGCAGTTGTTCAAATGAACCTAAACAGAAAAGATTTGTTAGCGAAGTTGAGAAAAGGAGCTGATTGCACTGAGGATCTTTGTGTATCTGTTTGTAATAAGAATATTAGATTACCGCTAGAGGTATGTTGAAG
Source organism: Cryptocephalus moraei (assembly GCA_946251905.1). Lineage (NCBI taxonomy): Eukaryota > Metazoa > Arthropoda > Insecta > Coleoptera > Chrysomelidae > Cryptocephalus > Cryptocephalus moraei. The sequence goes on along the minus strand of OX276465.1, from coordinate 12,444,285 downwards.
ATTTTTAGGATGACATCCTATTTTGAGCCGAGAGAGAGAGAGAGAGGAGAGAGAGAGAGAGAGAGAGAGAGACGAATTGTTTTGTAAGAAGAATTGCATTATGTTAGATCAGTGTTTCCCAAAGTGTGGTACGCGTACCCCCGGGATATGGTAAGAGTTTGGTGAAGATATGTGCTGCAACGTGCTTAGCTGCGCCTGATTCTACGTTCTCATGAGTTGAGTCAAGACAATCTTGTGAGGCGTGAGATGATCCGGTGTGATATGGCACTTCGTTAGAGAGACAACTTACTTCACTAATAGTTAGTGACTTATCTATGAATGTGTGAAACCAACCACTAACGATGGTACGTATTTCATACCCTTGTAGCAAGCTAGTAGGTTCCTGAGAGGGGACGTTTTCCGATGGTCATGCTACATAGAGGATAAGGGACTCGCCTTCCAGACTCTGGAAGTAACAGATGTAGTTTTGACTTTAAGTAATAAAAGTTTATAGAATTTTGCAGAAATTTGTAGTAATAGAGTTTGTAGGCTTCTTTGAGGTCTTGAGGCGAGTCAGGTGATCAAAAATCGACCGAACTTGGTTTTAATTCACGTTTATTACTTAAATAGTCAAAAGTAGATACGTTTCTTCCAGAGCCTGGAAAGCTAGCCCTTACTTACTTAAGTAAGGGACAACCAGAGCAACATAAACCGACAGATGGACAGACAGGGCAGCCTGGACATCCCAGTCAGCCAAGTAACCAGCCAGGACAACCAGACCAACCAGGAGAACAGCTGGGCAACCGTGAACTAAAGTAAGGTACCTACCTACTCGCTGAAGTAGGGTACGAAAAGGACATCATCGTTGGTGGTCGGTTTCATGGATTATGTCTACATTTGGAAAAAAAATATTTTTACGAGGGGTACTCAGCGTTACGAGGATTATAGAGAGGGTACACATACATCAAAATTTCTGGGAAACACCGTCCCAACAGATCTCATCGTTCGACACTAAATCCCTCTTACCCTGACGGTGGGATACAGCGTGACCCGCTCGTATCGTCCCAAGATGTCCGCTATCAGGTACATCGCTATCCTCGCCATGTCCCTCGGTACCGTCGCCGTCATCAGGCCCGTCAGCTTCTCCAGGCGGTGCGCGCAGTCCTCGATCCGACTCAGCGCGACCCGGTCGGGCTCCTCCGGCTCGGCACGACCGCCCTCGCAGACGACGTCCAAGGCGCGACGGTACCGCTGCAGGTACGACGGCAACCGGTCCGACAGGGACGGCCTGCGGTGCTGCAGCAGAGTGTGCAGCATCACGATCGACAGCGGCACGGCGGTCTCGAAGTCGTCGGAGCAGGTAGGTAGCAGGAAGGCGTCGACGGTCAGCAGGAGGAGGTCCGTCAACGATGGCGTCAGGTGTAACTGGAAGTCGAGGTACTTAAGTAATGGCAAAGACGGTTCTATTATAGAGATGTTTCGTTATGTAGGTGACCTTTCACCATTACTACAATGTCACAGCCTTAGTAACATAAGACATCCAATAGTGTGACAGAAAAGGTGTACCTACAGACTTTCTTCAATTTATGTGCAGTAGGTACGTTCATGTTCTTTTTTAGTCCATGCCAAACATACATTGTACTTCCATTTTACGTCCAGTTTTGGTCCGTAAAGTACATACATTGTACGTCCATTTTAAGTCAAGTACGTCCGTTTTAAGTCCAGTATGTCCAATTTAAGTCTAGTACGTCTACGTCCATTTTTAGTCCGTGACGGACATACATTGTACTTCCACTTTAAGTTCAGTTTGTCCATTTTAAATCCAGTACGTCCACGTCCAGCTTTAGTCTTTAGTTTTGTTTAGTTAGTTTAGTTTAGACACACTATATGTACGTCCATTTTAAGTCTAGTAAGTTCACGTCCATTTTTAGTTTGTAACGCACATACATTGTACATCCAGTTTAAGTCCAGTATATAGTAATAAATAAGGTAATAAATACGATATTAACTAAACATGTGCAATTACTTACTTTGAAAAATTTACTACGTATTTGATGTTACATTATTTGATGATTGTTAAAAGTACCAAGTACTAGAGATTCGCGTCTTAGCAGCTGACTAGGTTTCTGGGTTATGTGGTTACATTGTCTTGTCATTGCAATATAGATTCGTGCTCTGCAATATCTATGTTTTGAAGTAAAAATAAATGCTAAGCACAATTTCATTAGGATCGACTTAAATACTGTTTGTCAGTATTAATGCACTTTTGCATTACCCCTCTATTATTTAACGATACTTAAGGCAGATTGATTCGCCAACTTACGAAAGTCGCCTGGGTCATCGCCTTGTGGAACTCCGCGACGCCCTCTTGCAGCGACCGATCATTTTTGACCGTTTCGAGTAACGCGATTATCTCGCGCCACAGGTTCGTCAAGGTGGCCTGCAGCACCTTCACCTTGCTACTCTTGAAGTTGCAAGATATCACAGCCTCCCACGTCTTCAGGTGCGTTCTGAACAACTCCGTCTCCTTCGAAGTGGCGAGCCGTTGCTGAAACATCCAGTTCGGAGTTACTTAAGTAAAACTTTGTTGAGATAGGATACATCTCAGATGAACGAAATGGTCGATGATAATTTATTTCTGCATAGGAAAGTAAGAAATTTAAGTCTTGTTAATAAGGATTGTTGTAAACGTACTTCATTGAATTGATCAAGAAATACACTTCTACTATGGGTATACTACTTCTACTTTTGAAGGAATTTTGTCGGGAGCACGTCAAAATTTCATATTTCTGACTGCTCCATCCATTTCGTTCCTAATGACCCTAGGAATACCTGTTAGTGTTTTACAATTCTGAGCAGAAAACGGTACCGTTCTGATCGCAACGGTTACCCGAACTAAACCCCCTCCCATCCGTATCCGTAACTAACCCTCACGATTTACTTGTGGGTTATTTACCATGACGTCGAGAAGATCCTTCGTTATGATCGAAAACTGCTCGTCCGGCACGTGAGTGACCAACAGGGCGACGAACTGCGGGTACTCGTCGAACTTCCAAATCGTAGTCGATTTCGGCCTCAGCGTGTCCCACACTCTCAGTATCGATTCCTCCTTGAGGGAAGTGACGTGAGCCTTGTGCTCTAAGATCGTAACGAACAAACCCAGGTAGGTGTTATCGATGTCCTCCAAGTTGCTCAACGCGTAGTCGATGTAGGTGTCTATGTAATCGGGCAGTTCGGACTGTAGTCCGGGATCCGTTGTGGTTTTTTGGACGAAATAGTTCCGTAGGGCGTAGACGAATCCCTTCAGTAAGCAGTCGCTGGGTCGGTTCGATTTGACCAACTCAATGATTCTGTTGCAGATGGTCGTTTTGTATTTGTCGGCTATCGCTTTTCTTTCTTTGGACAGTCTGTACATTTTTCCCTAGAACAAAAGCAATCTGACCTTAAATAATGAGTAATTGATCGTTAATTAGTAATAAATCGTCATGTAACGATTCCTACATAACATTCATTGTTAAATAACAATTCTTGCATGTGTAATTATCACACTTATAGTAATGACTTAATTGATACTAAGGTTAACTCAGAAACGTTATTTGAATTTTTATTTTGTTTATTTTTTAAAAATTCATATTTTTGGAAATGGACGTTTTATCGGAAAAATTCTTTAATATTCAGCATTGGTAAACTTTCTTCTTTCGTTTAAGATAGGAATTTTGGAAATTAAATTATTAGACATTTTCAATAAAAAAAAACGCAAGAGAATCTTCTTTTTTTGAGGTAAAAAAGTAAACTTTTTAAATTCTGTCATATGTCAAGATATGTCAGGACGACCCTTTCCATGTTATGTAACTGAATTTTGATTATCTAACTTCAGTAATTTTCAAAATATCTACGAAACTAAAAACTGTTAAAACTGCCATTTCTACAATTTTTGAGATATCAAGCTCAAATTTTTACATCTCGTACATGTAAGGAGATGTACAGACTAAAAACTACTTGGAAAATTTTAATAGCTTCGATAGCTTTGACAATATGAAAATCTTGAAGGTTTTATGCCGAACTCGTTATACCCATTACTTTGTTCAAGGAGTTCATAACGATGAAACTGCTCCCCATGTAGACGGGATCCAACAATTTCTCTGAAAGCCGCTCGACGAACGGCCCCAAATCCTCCAGGCACGTCAAAAGGTTGTCGGAGATCAACGTAAGGGCCTCTTCCCACAACTCGAAGTTATCCATGATATGTAAACACAACTTGTCGATTCGAAACAAGCCGCCCGGTTTTAATTTACACTCCTGGAGTATACCTGAAAGGATATGGAATCGAGAGTAGGTACATCGGCATGAGGAAGTAAGTGTGGCGGCACTTGGACCACCCCCCTCCACTGTTAGAGCGCGAAGATGTATTCGAATAGATTTGAACAGCTTGTGCTTACCAATACCCGATAACGGCCTAATGTAGTAGGAGTACAAGACCAAGAATATATTAATTAATATTATCAGTTGTAAAATGGGCGCGGCCCAGAAGGTGGCGGGGGTGGCCCAAGTGCCGCCACGCCTACTCGGGCACTTACCGATAATAATGCTCTCCAAACGTTCCCTGACCAGCCTGAGGTTCCCCCTGGAAAATTCGCAACTTAAGTCCCGGTGCAAGGCGACCAAGTAAAACAAATACGACTCATGTACGCACGGCGCGTCGACGTAGACTGCCGGATACTTGATCAGCATATCCAAATAGCCACACAGCTTGTCCTCCTTCACTTTCCACTCTTGATCCGATCCGGTCAACTCGAGATCCTTCCCATTAACTTCGAACTTAAAGTTGTTGTCCAGAAGGAGCTCCGTATCGAAGGTGGCAAATACATCCACGCTGAGCGACTCGAGGTTGTACCTCTTCTTGTGCTTCGACATCAGCTTATTGATCCTCGTCAAGACGAGGACGTTGATCGCGTTCAGGATCCTCGGCGAGTCGAGGATCGAGTCCGGGACCTTCCCGTTCGAGAACACGCCGGAGTTACTCACGAGGACATCGATAAGGGCGCGGAAGACCGAAGTGTCCGGCAACCAGTCGACGACGAAGCGGTCCTCGAAGATGTCCTGCCAATGGTCCTCGAGGTTGTTCAAGATCCGCACCAGGTCCATTACGACGTCGTCGCTGAGCCTGCCTTCGAACAGTCTGAGTGCCTTCAGGGTCTGGATGTATAATTTGTGCTGGAACAAGGAGGGGCAAAGGTAATTTCTAATACGTTACAAAGTAATTACGGCGAAATTACAGTAATAAGTGAACTCTGAAGTAATTTCTGATATGATAAAAAGTAACTAGAGTGAAATTACAATAATAAGTGAACTCTGAAGTATAATTTCTAATACACTACAGAGTAATTAGTGCGAAATTACAGTAATAAGTGGACAGTGATTTCTAATACGTTACAGAGTAATTACGGCGAAATTACAAGAATAAGTGAGCTTTGAAGTAATTTCTAATATGTTACAAAGTAATTAGATCGAAATTAAAGTGATAAGTGAACTCTGGAGTAATTTTATAACATATTACAAAGCAATTATGGCAAAATTACAGTAATAAATAAGTGAACTCTGAAGTAATTTATAATATGTTATAAAGTAATTACAGTGAACAGCAGTAATTACAGTAGTAAGTGAGCTGTTAAGTGATTTATAATTTGTTACAAAGTAATTACAGCGAACAGTGAAATGTTGAAAATCGAATTACAGAGCATCTTTCCAAAAAGTCGCAATTGTTATTATTATTATTACCTACCAGTAGTTGGTTGCATGGTTTCTCCCCGAAATTCGTAATTCTCTCCGACAACAAATACCACTGCTTCGCACTCAGGTACGGGTGTAAATAAGTCACGTTCTTCAGTGCGTTGAATTCCGACGACGAATCCTTAACGGACGAGTTATAACTGTCCAAACTGTAGTACCTCAGAACTATGGAGATCTCGGCCCAATGGAAGGCTATGTTCAGGAACGACCACATCAAGTTCTGGTTCTGGAGAACGAAGAATTTAAGTTACCGTCAGATCGGAAACTACTCGCAATAGGTACTTACGTGTTCCCTCTTTACCAGAGCTCCGCCGAAAACCTTCAACGCTTTCTCTAACTCTTCCAGGCATTTCTTGTACTTTTCGGCTGTCGCTGATACGAAGCTACGTTCCGTCACTCGAATGCTCGATAGAAATACGCACAGTAATTTGCTGAGTATTCCCAAGAACGTAAAATATCTGGTGTTACCTGGAAGTATGAAATGGTGAAGGGGGCACAATGTAAATAACAAATTAAACGGATTTAAGATTCAATAAGCATTACGAGACTATTATGAATCGAGCATATAGGGCACTTGGATTTGTCATTAGAAATAGTCGGTTCTTTGGGATAAATACTGTGATAAAATTGTATAACTCTCTTGTAAGGTAAGACCACACTTAGAATATGCGGCTGTGATATGGTCACCTCAAGCAGAAACTCATTCCAACGCTATTGAAAAAGTTCAAAAAAGGTTTTTAAGATATCTCCATGTCAAGAAGTGCAATGTATATCCATATATGGTTTCATATAAATCAATGTTAGTTGATTTTAATTTTGATACTTTAAGCATTAGAAGAACCATACAATGTGTTATATTTGTATTCTGTATCGTAAACAATACTAAATACTGTGAGTTATGCTTAATCAATAGGATTAACTTTAGGGTACCTAAGGTAACTTTAAGGATAAGAGACTCGAGACTGTTTTCCACAAGTACCTCGAGTTGCTCACCAATTCAAAACATGCTGAATGAATGTAATCTTTTAGTAGAAAACTGTGATATAGATTTCTTCAACACTAATATAATAGCAGTAAAAGCTTGTTTTAGGCAATTATTCTTAAGCAATTTACATATGTAGCTAGTCAGTCTGATACCTCACGTTGTTTTAATCATTTTAATGTGTCTGTGTATGATCTTAATGTGAGTCTGTTGTGTAAGTTTTCCTTTTATGTTTTAGTTAGTAGGCACTCTTACATTATAACTACTTTCTTGTGCTATGTGGGAGGATAAATAAATAAATAAATCGTACCATTGTCGACACTTTCGAGACCGCCGAGCACTTCATTCAACAGATGCAAAAGTGAGTAGAAGATGTTAAAGACCTGCCATGGTAACAACAGTCCGCAGATGCATTTACTGAAGCTGTTGCAGATTTCATCCGTTAGTATCTCCTCTATTTTAAACCGTTCCGGTTTGGTAACTTGTACGTCTATTTTCCCGGTGAATCCATACAATTCGTTTATTTTAGTGGTTTCTCCATTGAAACCGTCGTTTAATGCGTGTGTCATCTTATACACCATGTTTCCTATCCTGTGCAGTTTAGTATATGTATCGAATATCGATATTACGAGCGCTTCATATTCGGCCTTATGCTTGGTGTTGTCAGCCATCATCGACATGATCAGGACCTCCTCCACCAATGCTTCCGTCATCATAGGATCCAAAGCCATCGCCTTTACGAATATGTTGTAAACCGTACCCGATGGAAGTTTCAATCTTATAAATTCTATCACGACGTTCGTAAGAAACTCGCTAAAAGTCACCTCTTTCACTTTGCTCTTCAAGTCCACTTCGACCTCCGTTAAGACCTCCAAAAGTCCGTGTATAACCGATTGCGATTTAGACAGCATCAAGCCCTCTTGTTCCAAGCTCGCAGTCCTATGAAACAACATTTTCTGGTTCAAATCGAACCCGAGCATATGGATTAGTATGGCGAAAAACTTAAATATTGCATCGAAATCGGTTTGGTGGGCGGTAGCGAAGGCGTGGAAAGACAGTTTAAAATGTTGTACAGCGGTTTCGTTATTGAGGTTGTAAGCGTTCAATAAATGCTTCATCAACAGCTTCGGTTTCGGTTGTTTCTCGGCACTTTCAGCTTCGAAAAATCGGTTCAAGTACGTCGCGAAAGGTTTGAGGTTCTGGAGGAAAACGCACTAAAACGTAGATGAATAAAGTGAAATTAATTGGGAACTTGACGAAACCTCCTACCTTTTTAATTATAGTTGAGATTTGGTTGAACAATTCTGCCGTGTTGAATTTGATGCAGCGGCTCACCAAGCAGGGCATTACATGTTTTAAGAACGCCTTCAGGAACTTTTCCTCGCCGATCAGTTCTTTGGGAAATAAGTTCCCGCTGAGGAACATACTTAAATTTTTATCATCTTTGAACGTTTCTGCGGTAACCGCGACGAATCTGCAATACTCGTCGGTGTTGAATTTAAAGTACTGTTGAAATATCCTGTTCTGTGTGATTTTGTCCACGCACTCCAGGAGCGTCGTTTCGTTCGCAACGTCTTCAAACAAGAGAAGTTTCTCTTTGAATACCTGAAATATAATTTTTGACTGAAGTTATGGTACTTAAAGTTGACGCTCTTTTCTCATTAAAAAAATATTTTAATAGTACTGTAGGTTATTGTGATGTATTTCTTCGTAGTACTAAATTATCGCGACGCGAGTCCGCAACAGTAGGTTTGTTTTAACCATGATGATAACCATTAGTCCATTAGTGAACGGTTATTTACAAATTAGTCACATTGAATTTGTCAATTATCTCGTGAATATCCAGACGAGAAAGGAAATGTTCGATTGGAAATAACTATATGGTTTGGAACAAATGTACTATACATTTGAATGTATCGGTGTCATGAGTTATATGCCGCATATCAACATTTTTTAATATGCGAAACTGACACTAAATGACTAAATATCTCGCTCATTAACAATAACGTGACGCTCACTTCAACGATATTCCTGATCTCCTCATTGTCGACTTCATTCCTGGTCAATTCCTCGAACTGGTTCGATTTTAACCATCCGTTTAAACAGCGCAAACACTCGCTACTACTTTCGCCGCTGAGGTTCCTCAACGTCCATTGGATCAGAATGGCCTCTTTGTGGTTCAGGGGGAACTCCGACGACCTGAAGGCGCTATTGGCGATCTTTAACTTCTTCTGGAGGGGCTTCTCTGGGTCGTCCAGGATTTTTATTAGCTCTGCAATGTAAAATTGTTTTAAGTTGAAGGGGAAATAGTGAGAATGGCATCTGTGTACCTCTTTTTAATGCCATGTTACTGCATTGCGAAAGGCATTGATTGTTAATTTGAAACTGAAATGAACAACACGTGGTTATGTTTGTTGTGGTCTAAAAATGTAGGTTACCGGGACTGCAGAACAATGAAGTGATAGGACATTAGAATCTACTGATTGTTGTTTTAATATCGATCATTAATTGTAGCTGATTGTAACAGTAATTCGTATTATTTTTGGTATTATGGAATCAGGTGTTCGCTTTGATTTATATCCTGAATAGACTAATCAAAGGATATTCAAAAAATGTGGCACGAAACACCTGTTATGTTTTAGGGTCCTGTGTTCTGTGATTTTAGGTTATGTTTACTTGAATCGTTGGCGCCAGAACTGAGAACCTATGCTGAGAACTCACCTCCTCTCGTTTCGACACGTTTTTTACCCCGTAAATCGTAATTCTAGCTCGCCGGTGCGAAGAAGCGCAGTGTGAAGATGAGGGACATCACAGATTTCTTCCCGACCGTCCAGCGATCCGAGGAAGAGCCCCCGAGGGAGTCCCTCAGGAACGCCTTCCAAGTCATGATGGACAGCAGGAACAAAATCATCGGCTCCAACTCGCCCGGCAAGGAACTCCCCGAGACGACGACGACGACAGAAGAGCGACCGGACGAGGACGAGAAGCTGTCCGCCAGGAAAAAGCTCTTCGGCGCCTGGGCGAGACGGAAAGGGGCCGCGAAGAGGTCGAGGGACGACGAGGACCGAGACGAGGTCATCAAGCGGAAGATGAAGAAGCGAGCCAAGAGACTGAAGCAACTCCTGAACGTCGAGCCGAACCCGGAATGCCTTTCTGACGATTCGATCTTCTGCGCTAGGACGATGAAGAAGAGAAGAACGAGGAGGAGGTTGTCCACTACCAGCGAAGATTCGAACGTTGACAATCAAATCGCTGCTCAGCCCATCAGTACTGAACGTCATAAGATAAATTTACCACCTAGTCTTCCAAACTTCATCTCTGTGTTAGAGAATGGGGACGGCATATCAGAATCGAATAACGTCGGGTATGCTGGGGGCGCAACTAAAAGGAGAGGAAGACGAAAGAAAAAGAAAGATGTTGATAAAGTTGACATGACGGAAGACTCGAGTCAAGGAACTCCTTCATCTAGATGGAGGATGAAGATAAAGTTAAATTTAAAGGATGATAGCGATTTAGAAAGCAGCGAGAGCAATTTGAAGAGCGACAGTGATAATGGTAATGATTCATTAACAATTCTTTTGAGTTGTACAATAGATATGATAGTTTGTGAAGAAAAGTTACTATTTTCTTTTTAGATCCCATATCTCTATCTTCAGAGAGTGACGAAGACTTGCCGTTGAAATCGCGATCCGCCGCTCCACGTAAGTTAGCACCGGTTTTCTCTAAATCCCTGCCGAAACCGAAGCTGAACCCAGATGAGATCGAAGCGAGGAAGCAGTTTTTAATGAGCGGAACCCCAGCGATCTTAAAAAAAATCACTACAGAACAAAAGAGGTATAAACTAAAGTATAATAATGATTCTCACTTTGACTAAATCTTAATTTCTCCAGGCTCTCTGAGAAAGAAGTGGAGATCTTCCCCAAGGTCAGTCACGTACAGCAGAAATGCCAAAGCGCGTTCTGGCGTCTACCGAACGTTACACTGCAACTGCTACAGACGACGCCGATCGAAGTGGCCGACTTGACTTGCATCGATTTGACTTGCAAGTCGAACTTCGTTCTCAACATCAAATCCGAAGTTACCAAAGTCGACAAACTGAAGAGGCTGCTCGACGAGATAAAGCGCAACAACCCCAACTATCCGGTGTACCGATCGTTCAGGCTGCTGCACGAGAAGAGCCGTAAGGAGCAGAACGGGAAGAAAAGCAAACGACTCTCCAAATCGAAGAGGCCCCCGGAACGGACCGACGAACTCGAGCACTCGACGTGGACCGAGAAGTACCGGCCGAGGTGCTCGGATGATATCCTCGGCAACTCCGAGGCCGTTAAGGGCCTGAAGAGGTGGCTCGAGGTGTGGAAGCACTTCAGCCAGGAGTTGAACTCGAAGAGGAAGAGGGGGAACAGCAGTGGCTCCGACTTCGAGTCGACCGACGGCGACAGTAGGGACAGCGTGAGGTCCCAGGGGAATACGCTCGTACTCGGCGGGCCATGCGGCAGCGGGAAGAGTTCGGCGGTGTATGCGGTCTGTGAGGAGCTCGGGCTGAATATCATAGAGGTTAACGCTTCCAGTAAAAGAACGGGTGAGTGATGATGAGTAGTTTTATAAAACAGCATCTGTTTTGTGTAATGTACCTTCAGGTAATTTAAGGGGGAATCCCATTGGAATCCTTAGAAATACTCATCAAAATTATCCATATCTTTACTTCTTCTTAGTCTGTATGTCCACTACAGGATGTTGACGACTACATGCGCGAATCTCTCCGTGTCTGTTGCGGTATGTACAAGCTGACCGATAGTTTTGAGTCTGGTTCATTCTCTTATATTCCTAAACCAAGACATTTGGTTCCTTCCTATTTTACGTTTTTAGATAGCTCGTTTTTTTTTTATTAACAGTTCTCCCTCCTTTTCTATGCGACATAGAATATCTTCGTTGGTTATTCTATCTGTCCATGACACCCTCGGAATGCGATGATAAGTCCACATTTCAAAGGGTTCCATTTTATTGAGCATCATTTCTTAAATATTTTTTAAATGTAAGAGAAACCTTTACCAAAGAGAGTTTACGAATGCTGAAAAACATTTTACCAACGATTTTACTTAAAAAATACTTGAGGATTATTTTCAGTTAAGATTGTCCTAAGGGAGGTCTATATCACCGAGATTTTTTCATTCATCTCATATATTTCAGGAAGGAAACTGATGCAAGAGCTACAAGAGGCAACACAATCGCACCAGGTCAGGAAGAACGAACTATCGACCTTTCTAGATCGCCCCGTCCCGAAGCAAGAAAACAATCCCAAGCGCAAAATGTGCGTCCTGCTAGTCGAAGACATCGACATAGTCTTCGAGCAAGACGAGGGTTTCGTATGCGCCCTCAACCAACTGATCAACACCAGCAAACGGCCGATAATCATGACGACGACCGATCACGAATCCGCCACCGTGAGGAAGCTCATCGGCGACTACGAGTTCATCTCGTTCTCGCCGCTGCACTCGACCGTCCTGGCGACGTGGCTGCAGATCCTGTGCCTCGTCGAGGGTCGCCTCGTGAACAGGGACGACGTCGGCGACCTGCTGGACTCGAACCGCGGGGACGTCAGGAGGACGTTGTTGGAACTCCAGTTCTGGGTACAATCCGGGGGGCAGTTGGTGCAGGACGAGATGCCGGTCGAGATCGAGCGCAGGCGCGAGAGCTGCGAGGAGGATCTCCCCGACGACGAAGCCGCCACGATAAAATCCACCGTCGCAAAGAAGACCGACGGGGCTGTCGAGCACAGGCACTGCATCAGAACCTTCCAGATATTCCGAGGTAGTGGACCGTTCAGCGTGCCCTACCGCTTAAACTTGGGATTCATCTACTGGAACATCCCCAACATCCTCGACTTGAAGCAGACAAATGGACAGACCAGACTCGGTCGCAGCTTCAAGACCGTCATCGAATTGTATGAGTCGTTGTGCGCGGTAGACATCGTTTACAGGCGTATGCAGTACCTCGATGGGAACGAGCCTATGGCGAACGGCGTTGTCGTTAGGGATAGCTTGGAGCTGAGCGAGAACTTCGTCAATGACCTGCATTACGATCGAGAATTTGTGCATGAACTAAACCATTTCATGGTCGATGGATTGATCAAGGAGTACAGTTCGATCGAGAAGGTCAGCACTAGGTTGGATATGGGGGTGCCGTCGAAGCGAGAACAGAAGTAAGTTTGACATTGTGGATTATGTCCTAATCCTCTTATTTGAGGTGATTTTTCTCGATGGAACCCCCCAATGAAACAATTGTTTCAAAAAGCAATTTTTAATCTAGCCGACGTTTCGCCCAAGACCCTGGACATAATTAGGGCGCTACAATTCCCGAGAACATCCCAACGACACTAATCCTCTTATTCTTCTTTTTCTTTTTAGGTGTAAGGCGAAACATCGGCTTTACGAGGACGTCTTCAAGGAGGCCGTCTCTACCTCCTCGTGCCTGGACAGGAGATCGTTGGGCGTGGACTACTTGCCCGCGCTGCGCGACATCGCCAGGGCGGAGACGGCCAAGATGGCGGGCAACACGAAACGCGGTAACCGTTTCAGGAGCTATTTCAGGACCTTGGGGGTGAATTGTAACGAAAGTACTATGAGACTGGCGTGCAGTGTACTCCAAGAATAAGTCACTTTAATTATTTGAATTATCTGATTATGGTTTTATGGAATTGTGTAAATAGAGAGTGGATTTTAAATGACGGAGGTTTTGTTGGGAGGCGGTAGATTGTTGTCGGCAAAATTAAATTTGTTGTTGTTGTTGCTGTTTATTTGGCCTCCGCTACCAGGGCAATTCAGCCACTTTCTGACTTATCTGGAGCTAATTCCTAAGTAGAGCTTGTGGACTACAGTCTGAATGCTTTCTTCAGCGCGTTATTCTCTGAACAACTCTGAACAGAACAATTCTCTGACACGTTTTTAAATAATACGTCGTGTATTGATAGTGGCCTAGAACAGCCTCTGGGAGATTTTATCTTGTCTAAGAGGGCTAAGACATTTTTGATGTTTCGAGGACATTCCATCAAGACATGTACAGTTTCAACCGATTCACATTCACAATATGGGTCTGCTCGTATTCGTAACTTGAATAATATGTCCGAAGTTAGACAATGTCTCACTCGTAGTCTTGAGTACGTAGACAAGGTTAGCCGAGATCTCTCCCTGATTTGGTGGAACCATGTTGTTTGCATGGATTCTGCGTATAATTTTCCTTTTGTTTGGGTCCATCTCTTGTATGCTTCATCCCATGTCTTCCAGACGTCGACCCTGATCTTCGGAATAACGTCGAAAAGTGGCCACTATGATTAACAAATAGAGGTTTCTTCCTGCCTTCATTGGCTAGTCTGTCTGCATTTGAGTTTCCCATGATTCCGGAATCCATCCCAGTGTGATTTTAATGTTTCTATGCTTTAAATCCAAGATTTTGGATTTAATCTCTAGCACAGTCGACTCAGGGAATGATGGAACGGACACGTTAGTTATAGACCTTAGCGCTGTCATCGAATCACTGAGAATCAATGTCGACCCTTCTATCTCGGCCATCTGGATGCCTTGTTTAATTGCTAGTAGTTCTGCACTCTTAATGGTGAAGTCATTCGGTAGTCTGGTTGATAGGCTAATCCTGTGTTCTGAATAAACACCTATACCTGTAGACGAATCCCCTGCTTTCGATCCATCCACGAATAGCAAGTGAGTATGTGACATTTTCTTTTCCACTAGGTCTAAGAACCTTAGCGGATTGTCTCTCCCTTTTTTGAGCGGAAGGATCCAACTTGGGACTGAGCACAGGAGCGTTTCCAGAGGGGCGTTGTAGTATGGCATGTTTTCAGTTCGATAAATTCTATGAGGGTACTTCCCGATTATGGAACGACCAGAGACGATAGGTGGCAACTTATTGTTCGGCCATTTCGACGCAAATCTACCACATACAATTGCAAGTTTTTCTACCCACTGGAAGACAGGATTACCATAGGACGATATTTGGCGGAGAGCATCAGTCTCCGGTACTCCAAAGGAAGTTCTCCGCTTTCGGATAATATGCACGGGACAGGGGTGGACCTCATTAGATCCATCACCGTTCTTAAACCTTGATATTGAATTCTATCTAATTTCCTGAGCATCACCTCTGAACATTTCCCCATTATATGGCAGCCAAATTCTAGATGAGACAATACTATGGCTTTATATACCGAGAGAAGGGTGCCTTGGGAAGATCCCCACCATACTCTGCAGAGATTTCTAATGATATTGATTCCCTTCAAGGCTTTACTTGCAATGTAGTTAATATGTGAGTTCCAGATTAGGTTTTGGTGGAAGATCGCCCCAAGGTATTTTACCTCTTTCTCCCTTTCTCCCAAGGAAGGACTTTATTTTCTATGACTATATTATGACGGGGGGGGGGGCACTTTACAACGCGCTTGGAAAGAAACTGCTTTGCATTTATCAATAGATAAGGTGAGTCCTCGTTCTCCGAAATAACGAGCCACATCGCCAATGGCTTGGTTCATTGTATTAATCTTTTCCCCGGTATCTACACCCCGAATAATTAGGACGAAATCGTCCGCATAGCCTAGACACATGACCTTAGGGAGGTGACTACTAATGTCATAGCAGTAGATATTAAAGAGCAAGGGGCTCAATGGCGACCCCTGTGGGACCCCTCTCGTAATTTCAACAGAACCGGTTAGCTGTCGTTCACGTGGATCTAAGATGTATACTTTACGAGATTTACAGAATTTCATGATTAATCTGGCCAAGTCTCCCGCCAGACCGATTTCCTCCAGTCTTTTCAACATTTGTCCGGGCAGTACATTATCATATGCCGAGGACAGATCTAGGAACACAGCTATGACTGACTTGTTTTTAGTTAATTCAGATGCCACTAAGGAGTATAACCATGTAGTACAATCCCTGATGTTTCTGCCCCTCCGAAAGCCGAATTGTAACGGATCGAGGATAGAACCTTGTTCGACAAACCACTCTAGTCTAAGCTTTATAAGAGATCCTAACACTTTCCCATTTACCCAAATTTACCCAAAATTGATTGGATTCTAGGATCTACACTTTTTGGTATTATACATTCATTATAAAAGACATTAAGGTTAGGTAACATTGTATTCTCCCAGAAATCCTCATCTTTTTCGATCCTTTCTATGTGGAAGTCCGCCACACTGTATAAAGTGAAATCACAATATTGGCTTCCTGTAACATTGAGCTACCCCTGGATTTGGTAATACTAGTTGTGATTCTTAAGATTCTGTAAGAGCACGGCAGGGGTGTTGACGTCACCTCGAGAATAGAGAATCTTTTTCACTAGATGGTGACAAGAGGTGGTTGATTTCCTTTTCACAACAGCACTAAAATTTGAAACGGTTAGATAATTTAATCTAAATTCCCCCCATTTCAAATTATCGTGCTACACTCTGGTAGACATCTCAATGCAGTTGATCTTCTCTTGGGTGGAAACACAGCTAGCAAGTTCATTCAAGAAACTAGCAACTTTTTGCAATAACTCGGTTTTCCCGATATCAGGAGTTGCAGCATTTGGTCCATAATAAATGTCCAAGTCCTCTTTCCATTAAGCATACCACCAGATTTCAAACTTGCATGTCTTATGTGGGGTTGTTCTTCGACTCTGAGAATTTGTTTAGAGGTGAACCATCCAACTTTACACTTTTGACTGTATTTATATGTCAATCAGGATCATGTATATGGGAAATTCCCACAGCCTAGGCTCGTGCCATATATGAGTCACGTTTCGTAAAGTTTACTCTTTTACTACCGCTACATGTTGCTACCAAAGACATACCTGGAAAAAGTAGTTAGAGTATGACTAGAGAATTTATAACCTATGTGGAAACAAACCTGATGTAATTTATCGTGTCATGTGATTGGCACATTCAATCTTTATAACTTGACGACCATATGAGACCCTTTCTACGATATGTGCATAAACGCTAGAATCTGCATCTCCTGAAAAATACAAAATGTTTTAGCAAGTTCTTCCAACTTAATAAATATAAAAACACACCGCTTAAATATTTATACACTATGCCGTGTTGGTTCAGACTATTAGAAAAGCCCTGAATAATAATGTCCTGCTCCATAGCTGTTGATGCGCCGGTGAAATTCAGAGCACACTCATGGATGCTTTTTATTTATAAAAACTGCAAGTGGAACAAACCTTGTTTCTCACTCCAAGAAACAAAGGTTTTATTGTTTCGGCACCTATTATTATACCCTGAAGTAAGTAGATATTATTATGATTGACAGATATAATCATTAAAAGGAAATATTTCACCAGTCCTGAAGCTGCATTAACCATAGCTTCTTTTACTCCATCTACCATCAACAATAACTGTGATGTATGTGGTACCATCAGCTGCCAAGTGACTTTTTTCTGTAGCAATTCTCCATTCTTCATCTCGTTTTGTTCAATTCGTTAAACAAATGACTTTTCCACACCTGAAACTACCTCTTTTTAATAACATATATACTTACATTGCATAAGATCCAATGGGTATAACAAAATTACATTATAACCTTGAGTTTCACTGTCACGCTGGCAAAAGTCTTCGCCGACATCACAGGTATATTTAACAGCAATTCCACTGGCTTTTGTGAAAGGAATCTCTACAAAGAGATGTAAAATAAAATAAGCTAACCACTATATTTTGACTATTGCAATTCAGTTACAAATATAATTATAAATCAATATTATTCAAACTTTGAAACACTTGCCTGGATAAATAAATATTATTGTTTTGGGAAAAAAAGAGAACCGAACTAAAGGAGAAACCCCGCATCTATAATTTCAACCCTGAATTTACCCCCATGGAGAAATGCTTGCAAAAGTAACGGTGGAGTATTATCACCCAACTTTAATAACTGTGCAAAATTTCATCAATAGATTATGTCAGGAAGGATACGAGATTTGAGGACCAACATCAAATGTTATTCTACTTTATTTTTTGTTACATTATATGTACTACAAAAACACTTACCATATATTGTTTAAATTTCTCATTATTTGAGTCTTTTTGTACACTCTAGAAGCAGTTACTCTCCATTTCACCATTATTACTGAAAAATAACTTTAACATAAAGATTTAACAGTCGTAACGTTCACTCACTACGAAAGTCGTAAGAACATTGGTTCAATATTATTGAATCGTGTGTTGGCAAAGTTCAACCTCATGTACAATCACTACTTCTTAGAGGCGGAGTCAACCGAGCGACGTTCCCGTTATAACAAATGTAACTCAAAATTTGAAACGCAAACATTTTAGATTATTTAAACAATATGAAGTAATACATAATTCTGAAGTCATTTCGTGTTCGAACTGAAAAATAAAATTAATTTTGAGTTGTTATTCTCTAAATACGTTTTATTGGGAAAACATTATTTTTTGAAAAATTGACACGAAAATCCAAACATCTATACTTTGTAAATTTACAGTAACAAAATCACAACAAACTGTCGATTCGTTCTCTGTCTACGCTTGTTAACAAATTTACATTACGAGACATCAGCGTGTCGAACAGCCTTAACGACCAGTTACTCCACTTCGACTTAAAGAAACACATCCGGAAATAGAAAAGGGTCCAATTTATTTATACATTTAAAACCATTTTTTAACTATAAAACTTACTCTTTCGACCCGTCACCGACAACGCCCCTCATCAAGTGCTCGCGCTCGACTCTTGCCTCGTGAAGACCTTCGTCGTCACCGGTCTGACGATGCTCCCCTCGAACTTGTACGTGTTCGGCTTCCTTTTGAGCTCGATCCATATGTGAGAGAATAAGTCGACGACGATGGACGACATCGGCTGTTCCGTGGTGTGCGGGAAAGTGATTTTGATCTTGAACTGCTTCCGTTCCTCCAGCTTCGACTCGTCCTGTTCGGATTGTGTCGACATGGCCTCGACCTGCCAAGTAGCGCCGTCCTCTAAGCTCTGCAGGAAAGGAGTCGTTGAGGTTAATTCGAGCGGTGTAAAAGACCATTCTGTATAGACTGTTTTTTAGGGGCGGGGGGGGGGGTGGTGGTTGCGTAACCAAAGTGTGCCTTGAATATAGGAAGCCGGTGGCGATTCTATATCTGGCACCCAAGACATCTCTCCATGTCCTCCAAGAGGAGCAACCAGCACCTCCTTTTGCTTTGCCGTATCGTCGACCTTAAGGCCCTTCTCGCATTAGCGAGTGTCTCTGCCAGCGTGTCGAGAACCTCCTGGTGCTTGACCGTTTTCCTCCTAGCTCTGGCCAGGGCCCTCCTGGCTCTCAGTACTTGTGTCCTCTTTGTTTCGATGTCCGGAGTCCACCAGTAGGGCATCGAGCGTCCCGCCGTGTTCCTCTCCTCCCATTCCCTTATACATTGCCTGAGCGCTGCCGGGAAGTCCACTGTCGGCGCGTGTAGTAACTGAGATGTGGCCAGGAACTTATAGACCAAGAGCTAGAGACGGAATTTCAACGTCATCAGTAATATGGAATTCGTAAACGGGAATAAGCTCTATTACCATCAGTTATTAAAGTTTACTTGGTTCGGAGGGTAGTTATAAGGAGTGTAAGTGACTAATTTTTCGGGAAAATTTCGGCAAATTTGAAAATTTATGTAATGATAGGTCTTACCATAACTAAACGAAATTCCAAGCGGCGGACACATGAGTGGGTGCAAAGTAGTAGATGCAGGTACTTTGACCTCATTTTATAGCCCTTCGTACCCATCTAGCTGTCCGCCCTTTTGGTTTTAGGCACCTAAGGGGATCAGTAATCAGTGGTAAAAATGGCGGACATATTACTGATAACGAATTTTTCCATAAATCTTCACCCCCTTTACCCTTGTCCGCCGACCCCTTTGCACCCACTCATGTGTACGCCGCTTAGAATTTCGTTTAGTCCTGTTAAAACATATCATTACATATACTATTTTCAAGCGTGTTATCGATGCCGAAATTTTCCAGAAAAATTAGTCACTTTCATCCCTTATAACTACCCTCCGCACCAAGTAAACTTTAATAACTGATGGTAATAGAGTTTATTCCTGTTTACGAATTCCATATTACTGATGACGTTGAAATTTCGGCTCTAGCTCTCCGCCTTTTCATCCCTTTTACTCTTGTCCGCCGGCCCCTTTGCACCCACTCATATGTACGCCGCTTGGAAGTTCGTTTAGTTATGGTAAGACCTATCATTACATAAATTTTCAAGCGTATTATCGATGCCAAAATTTTCCAGAAAGATTAACCACTTTCATCCCTTATAACTACCCTCCGCAACGAGTAAGCTTCTTTGCGATTCACATCTGGATACAAATCTTAGACTAAAGGCCGAAACAGACTATTGTCAACTCACGTGTTGTCACGTTAACTCACGTCACGGGTAAAAAGTGCGGAGTATTAGTTAACATGGTATTTAAATGTATTAGACCAGACTGAGGCTACCTCAAAGTGACGTGAGTTCACGTGAGGTGACTGTTGCGGTTTGCAACTCTTTAGGAACTTACGTCATGTAAGTTCGACTCGAAGGACCAGGCAAGACGTTGTTTCTTCGTAGAGCTGTTGCAGCTTGCCAATGCAACTGAGTGGTGTGTTGCACCCGCGTTTCAATCCTCATTTAATCTGGGTCCAGCGGAAGCACACCACTCAGTTGCATTGGTAAGCTGCAATAGCTCTGTGAAGAAACAATGTCTCGCCTGGTCCTTATTCGAGTCGAACTTACATGACGTAAGTTCCTAAAGAGTTGCAAACCGCAACATTGGTCCTTCGAGCCGGAATTACATGACGTAAGTTCCTAAAGAGTTGCAAACCGCAACAGTGACAATAGTCTGTTTCCGCCTTAAGATTAGCAAAATATGGTTAGTCTTGGTCTACGGAATAGAGACCTGGACCTTGAAAACCACAAGTCTGAATAAATTAGAAGCCCGCGAGATGTGGGTCTATCGACGTATTCTTAGAATACCACGGACAGTGAGAGTACACAACGAAGAGTAAGTAAGAAAGACAGCGTATCTAGGACATCTATTGCGTAATACAAAATACTATATTCCTCAGTTAATAATAAAATGCAGAGTAGACGGTAATAGAGGAGTAGACAGGAAAAAGTTCTCATGGCTACGCAACATTAGAAACTGGGCAGGAAGTTAGCTTACACGTTTTTTTTTTCTTTCTGGTAATGCCGTGTATTTTAGCACTATCATCTACTCGACACTCCGAATCACCTCTTGTGCCTGCGTTTTAAAGTATTACGCTGACAGTCTATATCAGAATCGTCTTTGGCGGTGTATGTCACGGACAGATCCGATGGTTATGCGAGCTTACCTCAGAGTTGCGAGACTTACGCGGAAGTGGTGCATGCGCAGTAGTTGTAGAGAAGAGGCCGGTTTCTGATTGACGAAGTACCTAAAGTTTTCGGATTTATACCGCGATCCGACTAATCGAAGTCGACCGTTACTCGTCCGCTAGCGCGCATGCACCAATTCCGTGTAAATCAAGCAATTCTGGCTTACCTTTTTCTGTACTCTCACGATGCTGCCGGTGTTCAGCGCCAGAGCCTCGAAACTCCTTTCTTTCACATCGATGACCACGCACTTCTGTATGAACGGCGGATGCTTATCGATGAAATATCCCAAGAATAGATCGGCGCTCGCGTCTCCGGCCCTTTTCGCGTTATACTTCTGAGCGTTACAGTTAGCCGCGATTCTGGCTATATCGTCCTTGTTCCAACTCGGAGGATCGTAATAATCTGCCGGAGGGAGAGATCGAACAGACCGAATCGAAGATCCGATACCGACTTACCTAAGGTCGCTGCCAAGAGACGGTGTACCATTATGTCGGCGTACCTTCTGATCGGGGAAGTGAAGTGCGTGTAAATCGGTACGCTTAACGCGAAATGCTTGTAATCGTCCGCCGAGGCCATCGTCGAGGCGCAGAAGTATCTCGCTCTCGCCATCGTTTTGGCGGTGAGGTGGTTCAAAACTGCCGCACGGCTTTGCCCTGAAATAGGAATACCGGAGAAAATTACTTATAGGAATATACTCACATTTAAGCCAGGTCAATGAGCGAAAATACAACCGGTTGGGGACTACGGCTGTTGTGCAGTCTGACCTGTGTAAGATACCCTTAAGACAGTACAAGTCATCTTACCTGACTCATCATCGGTGGTCCATTTCTCCAGAGACCTCCTGATCGACTTGGAATCGCTGATGTCGATATGTATACCGTAATTCGCCAAGTTGCTCTTCAACCCTTCCAACATTATCTGCTTCGGGGGCACGTGGCACCTCAGGAACGCGATCTCGGGAAAGTCGTCCCTCACCTTCTCCGCCGCCGAGATGTTCGCCAGCAACATGAACTCCTCTATCAACCTGTGCGCCGCCATATTCTCGTACTTCCTGAACGCGAGCGGCTCTCCGGTGTCCAGATCGAGATCGAAGTTCAGCTTGATCTGGTCGATCTTCAGGGCGCCGTTCTCGACGCGCCTGCTAGTGAGCTGCTCGGCGAGGAACTGCAAGATGTCGATCGTATCGACTAGATCGTTGGAGGCGAAACCATTGTAAATCCGTGGGAAATCTTGGTCAGTGAACTCCCTGTCGGGATCGTCGATTACCTGCTGCGCCTGCTCATACGATAACTTACAACAGGAGTTCACTACTGATCTTGCGAAACGTCTGCTGACTATCTCGGCCTCGGGTGTCATCTCCCATATTACTGAGAACGCCAGCTTGTCCTCTCCAGGCAACAACGAACAATACAGGCACAGCTCCTCGGGGAGCATGTGGTACACCCTGTCCACCATGTAGATCGACGTGGCCTTCTTCTGCACTAACTTGTCCAATTCTGAGCCCTCGTCCAGATAAAACGAAGCGTCCGAGATGTGCACGCCGATCTCGAAGTTGCCATTGGGGAGTTGCTTGGCTGAAACCGCATCATCCAAGTCTCTCGCCGTCGACGGGTCTATCGTGAAGATGCACTCCTTTCGCAGGTCTTTCCTCCTATCGATCTCCTCCTGAGAAATACCTACACAACCGAAAAGATGATGAGATCGTTACGAGTCCATCACATTCGCCCGAACGTACGATACCTTGGAGCTTGGGGATGTACTTCTCGAGCCTATCGAACGGCGTCACGTCGAGGCAAAAGTCGCGCAGTATCGACGCGGTCTCGACGTCCAAATTACCGGACTCGCCGAGGTTCTCCTGTATAGAACCGTAGACGACGGCCGGTTTAGGCCAGTCCACGATCTGCGCGACGAATAACGTCTTCTCGAATTTCTTGGGGTTGTGCCTGAACCCGAAGGGGAGCCCCTCGAACGGGAGCCGCAGGACGGGGCACCGCCTGTCCCTCGGGCTGAGAAGGGCGTAGTTCGCCTTGCGGCTTTGGGAGGGCCGGAGGAATCCCACCACCACCCTCGGGTGGACCTGAAAAGGATCGTTAAATTTGTTATTATCGTTCGTTACAATTCGGAACTTTTGGAGAGGAGATTGAGGCAGAAGAAACCAAAAACAAAAGAACAATGACTGATAGATATTTCCAGCAAAAAAATGTTGCACTCAGGGGGGGGGCACATCTTTTAGGTAGTGCCCAATAAGCTCAAAAAATCATCATTAGACATATTTAAATTCAATTCTGTACTCCACATTATCATATCTCATGTATGAGAGAGAGACCTATATCCAGTGCATAGAAAATTACCTTTTCTAAGATGTGTACAACGACGGCCGTCTTGTATCCTTTGACCCAATCTTTCTTCGGTTTCAATTGTAAGACGACTTCATCTCCTTCCATGGCCCTGTTTCTGTCCCAGACAGAATTCAGGTAATAGTCCGTCTGGCTGGTATCTTCGTTGTTTACGTAGGCGTCGTCGGCCTGTTTCGGATTTATCCGTATGGTGCCTTTTATTAAGGTTCCATTTGCTAGTCCCACATCTGCTTCCTCTTTGCTGATGTACGGCATGAAAGGTTCCTTGCAGCTTTCGGCCTTCGTCATGTGACAGTACTTCCTTCTCTGCACTTTCGATAACTGTTTCGTGGTGAGGAATTTCCTTTTATTGACTTGCTGACGCGGCGTCTGGAACACTACACACTTGTCGCGACTGGTGAACGTACGTAAACGTATGTGGTTCCTCGTGGGGCTCCTTTTACGGAAGAAGATCCCCGGTGTTTTGGTTTTAACATATCCGACGGTAAAGTCGACATCTTTCAACTCTTTCGGCTTCTTGTCGTTCTTCTTTCGCCCGTCCGTCTCCTGCCTGCTGGAGGAGGCGCCGTCCGACGAGCTCGTCCTGTTCCTCGACGGCCGCCTGTTCTTCTTCCCATTCTTGGGGGCTTGCACCACCACGACCTGATTGCTCTGGGACACCATCTGATGGTTCTGGGCTGCGACGTGCCGAGCCTGAGCGACCATTTGATGATTTTGAGCTAGCAACGGGTGATTCTGGACCACGACTCGGTACCCATTCATGCCGTGCGGCGTCGTCGGCCTCGGCTGCTGGAGGTTCCTGATTTGCACGGCTTGGTAGAACTGGAGGCTGCCCACTTGCGGTATTGCGTACGGCCAACCCTGATTGTACATTCCTTCAGGTACGGTGAGCGATGGTGAAGGATCGTGTCGCCCTACATGTTTTAAGAACGTGCAATCTGTGGAGGAATCCGGATGTTATCGTTATCCAAATTTGACAGCAATACAGCAACACGAAGGTAGGTCGTAGCGTAGCACAGGGTCGTAGGTCGTGTCGTACAGTCGTACAAGCATAGGACGGAAAGAACGATCGGCATGGATTACAGACAGAGACAGAATAGAAACAGTGTAGTTGGCAACCCTGGCGTTCATGTCAAAATATCACCTAACCTCAACCGAATGTCGTCAGGTCGTCAGGTCCATTCAATTCGATTATTTTCGAAATCAAATCGTACGTTTCGAGATGAGCACGTACGAGATAAGCCAGTCGTCCCTGCTGAGCCTCAAGGCGGAGATACTGCGGAAGCACGGCGAGCTCGCTAAGGCGAAGACCGAGAACGAGGCGAAGATCAAGGTGATCAAGAAGAACACCCCGCTCGAGATAAAGAACAGGGGCGTCGAGGCGAGGGACCGGGCCGACGTCGAGCAGCAGGACGGCGACCTGCTGAAGGCGTCCAAGTCCTCGCTGGAGATCAAGGCGGCCCTCTACGACAAGCTGAGTTCGGGCGAGCTGAGCGAGGAGGGGCGCATACTGAACAAGCAGTTCCTGGTGCGATTCGACAGGAAGAATAAAAGCAGGACGAGCGACGTACCGCCCGAGGGTCCCGACGAGGAACCCGACAGGTACCCAGACAGCGACAACGAATGTTATGAGTCGGACGACTCCTCGAAATCCACCTCCGACCAATGGGTAGATTATGTCGATTGCCTCGGTAGGACACGGAGGTGCCTCAGGAGGGATCTGGAGATCTACAAATCGAAAGACCGTGACTTGAGAGCGACTGTCGAATCTAAAAAGGCTCACGTCCCGAGCCCCGAGCCCCCGATAGATCACGAACCGGACACCAGCACGAAAGATTCCACGGAAGACAAAACTGAATACCAGGAGAACAGCGAGCTCTTATCGAGTGATATGCGTAGGGAACTCCTCCGGCAACAGTGGGAGAAAGAAGAAGAGGAGCTGAGGGATAAATCCAACATCCACTACCAAGACGTCTTATTTGGCGAAGCCAGGACTCACGGCGTCGGCTACTATGGATTTTCAAAGGACGAAGACGTGCGATTGAAACAACAACAAGCTTTGAACGAGCTCAGGAAAGAGACCGAGGCGAGCCAGAAGAGGGCCCAAGAGCTGAAAGCGCTGCGGGAGAAGCAACTCGCCGCCAGGATAAAGGCGGCGAAGGACAGGAAGAGGGCGAGGCTCGGGCTCCCGCCGGAAGAGGACGAGCCTGAACCTGCACCTCCAGCACCTGATCCGGAGGAAGAGAAGAGAAAAGAGGAAGAGAAGAAGAAAGAAGAAGTTGAAAAACTCCTAATGGAAGCGAGGAAGAGACACATAAGACCGTGGGATGTCGGCAAAGAGGGCGTCCCTAAGCAGCACTATGAGATGACGCAGGAAGAGTGGGTGGACAAGAAGAGGTCAGAGAGGCCGAAAGAGTTCGCGCCACCGACGGATTTCACGAAGAAATTTAAGCGGAAACGGCAAGATAACGACGGCGAGGAACCAAAACCGCCGAGGACTAACTTCAGGTCGATACCGATCATAGACGAGATCGATCCGGGAGATCGTTTAATGTCGGATTTCCTTTTGACCCAGGATAAGGCCGACGATGACGAAAAGCGTGGGAGGGGCGCCAAGATCGCGCCTCCTTCCACCTTCGAATATTATGGGCCGGGCAGCAGTAAACCGTCCAAACCGTATTCGACCGGTAGCAGCATAGAGGAATCCATCGAGGCCGGACTTCAGTTCCTGAAGCAGCAAGTCGAGAGGAAGCAGAAGAGGAGTAGACGGTTGGACGATACGTTTTAACCTGTTGTACCATATGTAAATGGTATTTTTTATAAGTAATTAAAAGAATTGTTAGGTAAATCAAGAATTTTCTGTAGGCAAATAATTAACACGGTTACTGTTCTAATCATTCCTTGATACGTAGACTAGAAGAAAACACAATGTCTTCGCCAACTATTTTAATAAATCTGAGCGACCGGTTTCGACTTGCTAGAAGTCATCATCAGGCTCTCGCTAGATCGATCTGTGTTACAAAGCACACGGCGTTCGGTTTTTGTTTGGAGTGTTCGTACTATTTTGGGAATTACAAAAATGGCAGCTTCGAAATTAGATATTACTAACTTCGAATAGAATAACGATAGATAGAATTGTCTCGATATTAGATATAGAAAAATTGGTTAATAAAATAAATGTAAGACCAGCGATTTGGGATATCCGTAGTGGTTGATATTCTAATAAAATTGAAAGAAAAAGTGCCTGGGAAGAGGCATACATTCATTCCTGGAGTGCCTCATTTCGTTTTAAAAGTTAAGTTTTAAAACAACAGACATCGAAAACGCGCGCTACTGCTGAAATTCAGTTCAGCCACTCTGCCATGAAACAAAATGCTGTTGGATTTTGTCGGCAAATTTATGATTTATATTTCCACTGGAAAGCATTGCAAAGATGCGAAGAAAAAGATGACGACCACTTATCTACATATTTTGGTTTTGAGCGTTTCAAACAGTTTGGAAATAATAGGAGTAATGACATTTGGCGATGGATCCCTTTTTTGAAGGAACTGTAGAGCATTTTGTGTGGAGCAAACGCATAAATTCATGTGCCGCACATACAGATCGTGAACTTATCCGGCGTTGTTAAATACCAATCTTTGGTTTCCTTGAATCATAAAGTTAGTTCGAAACATTTAAATGGGTCTTTCAAAGCACAGCACAAAATATCACTTATTACTTAATACGGAGTACGACTTTGGCCTTTGGCCAGTGACTAGGACGATAAAGACAGAGATGAAATAAGAACGGTCGAACTGGACTTTACGAGAAGACGTCTACCAGTCACAAGGAACGACGGTCGACGAAATAAGAACTGAAAAAGTATGGCAACGAACTTTAGTGGAACGCTTGATGCGCTTGTGGACGACCGACACTAATGTGGGAAACATACATTGGACACGCCATGATAGATAGAGACCACCTGAGAACGGGAGACCGGGAGGTGAGAGAAGTGTTGAGGGCAAGAACGGCGAACTCGTAATGGGAAAAGGCCGGAGAAGGAAATCTACTTCATCTAGGCTCACTTCTTCTCTTCCTTTATAATACAAAATGTTACATGATGGCAATGTTACGCATACTCCGCCTCTTCTCTTTGCTTCAGCGAGTCCAATAGTCTATGTAAATAATAATACTTATAAAATAAAAGTCTCATTGTATATACACGAATGAACATTTATTTGTCATTTGTATGAATACGAGAGTGGCGCTTTAAACAATAAGATTGAGCAAAGCTCCTATTACAATGTGAACATTTAAAAGGTTTTTCACCTGTATGAATGCGTAAGTGAACTTTTAATGTATTAGAGTGAGCAAAACTCTTATCGCAATATGAACATTTAAAAGGTTTTTCACCTGTATGAATGTGTAAGTGAACTTTTAAATGATTTGACAGAGCAAAACTCTTATCGCAATATGAACATTTAAAAGGTTTTTCACCTGTATGAATGTGTAAGTGAACTTTTAAAGAATTAGAGTGACCAAAACTCTTATCGCAATATGAACATTTAAAAGGTTTTTCACCTGTATGATTGCCTAAGTGGACTTTTAAAGAATTAGAGTGACCAAAACTCTTATCGCAATATGAACATTTAAAAGGCTTTTCACCTGTATGAATGCGTAAGTGGACTTTTAAAGAACTAGACTGAGCAAAACTCTTACCGCAATATGAACATATAAAAAGTTTTTCACCTGTATGAATGTGTAAGTGACCTTTTAAAGAATTAGAGTGAGCAAAACTCTTATCGCAGTATGAGCATTTAAAAGGTTTTTCACCTGTATGAATGCGTAAGTGATCATTTAAATAACTCGACTTAGCAAAACTCTTATCGCAATATGAACATTTAAAAGGTTTTTCACCTGTATGAATGCGTAAGTGAACTTTTAAAGAATTAGAGTGAGCAAAACTCTTATCGCAATATGAACATCTAAAAGGTTTTTCACCTGTATGAATGCGTAAGTGAACTTTTAAATCACTCAACGTAGTAAAATTCTTATTGCAAGGCGAACATTTAAAAGGTTTTTCGCCGGTATGAGTGCGTAAGTGAATCTTCAAGTCACAAGGGTAATTAAAAGTTTTACCACAATATGTACACGTAAGGTTATTATTAATGTTCTTCTGGTGAACCATAAAGTCTGGTATCACTTGGCGTTCTAAGACGACACGTAACACTAACTTATCCTTTCCTTTGCCCCCCGATGTTGTAGGATAATCAGGACCGGACACCTCTTCTTTCCAAATGTCTTCCTCATTTATGAGATCATTCTCGATTTCGATAAGAGGTTCCATTTTGATATTTCCAGCCAAGAGTGTATCTATTGTGCAATCGTTGCTCCTCATAGGAGAATTTGAGCAGCCCGCTAGCATTTGTTGTTGGATGAAAACTCCACTCGACACTGCAGGACGAAAGTAATTCGAATCCACTTCGTTTGAAATTTCTGTTTTAATTAAGGGAGGATACTCGATGTCGATGGAAGGTTCGTCTTTGACATGTCCCGTCGATAATAGCTCATCCACTTTGGACATGTTGATCTTACACCTCTCGATGTAAATCGAAAATCTCTCGTAACGTGATTTACATTTGTCGCAGATATTCTTGTGGGATGTCATATTCGGATCCTGAAAGGAACGATATCAATTAACGTTTCGTAGATAAGTGATGCGGCACAGCAAGACCAAATACGTTATTATTACAATTCCACAAGACAAACATTTGACGTAAACTGCGCCCCATACTCACTTCGGTGCTGATTATCTTCCAGAAACGCCACAAATTTTCGTCGATGGTTTGAACTAGTGCTTCTTGCAGACACCAATCACAATGGTCGCAAGCGGTCATCACTTCTTCCATATGACTCATGGCCCTTGATGTACAGAAACTAATCGATTACTTTATGAATTACAAAAACTATTAGAAAAAGGCAAGCAGATTAAAATCCTGGATCCTCGTGGCCCGTGGTTAGCAGATCTATGGTTAAGTTAAGTGTTAGTGTTATGTTAAGACTGTTAAGTGTTAAGTCAAAACCAATATATGACTGGACAAAACCTATGGACAAAACCACAAAACCGAACATTTCTGTGTATTTAAAAAGTCAATGTCAGCCGAGTGTCGTGGGCTGGGGTGTCCGGGTGTCCGTGTCCGTGTCATATCTATGGGCTATGGGTGTCATACAGTCATCGAATTTAAAGGTTTAACGTTTATGAAATTTCGTTTGTTTTAAATGTCGGATAAGGGTGCCCTATCCCTATTGACAGTTTACGGTGATGGCAGCTCCGACGACGACGACGACGTCCCCGGGCCCGGGGTATCTACGAAGCGCACGTACAAATTCGATCCAGAGGAGACCACCGAGGAACCCACTAATAAGAAGCACAAAAGGTTCCAGCATTCGTTCCTGTTTATACATAGACTCTTCCCACGCTCACCCTCCGTCGTATCTATAGAGTAACTCCACTAAAATATCGATAAGGACGTTTAATTTAGTTTTGTTCTCCGTCTAGTTTCTTGTATAGATCTGATGGTGACAGTCACAAGTCCGAGACCAGTTTGCAACATATATCACTTAAAAGCGAACTTTATGTGGTTCTCCACTTGCGTTTCACCTTTCCCCTTTATCTCTTAACGGCAGTGCACAGCATTAATGATTTTTTTTTGTTCATAGGTTACCCATACCTGAAGCCCTACGGGGAGGCACATTTAGCGATACACATGTCGACGATCCTTCCCTGCATGGGGGCCGAATTAGGAGCTTCGCCCACGAGCGTGGCAACTGGGTGACCTACGTTTACATACCCTGTAAGTACGATTTCACTCGGATATCCATAATAACCAATAGCAATTGGATTTATACAACTTTCAGTGTATACTTTTTTCAGTCGACGATGTGGATAACGTGCGACAGCTGATTACGAACGCGATCGCCGCCATCCCGTCGAACGTCGATCTGCGACCGTGCGATAACTTCCACATAAGCCTCACCAGAACCGTCGTATTAAAACACCACTGGATAGGGCCGTTCGTGGACGATGTCAAGTCGAACGTTTCGAGTTATAGGAAGTTCATGGTGCTGTTCGACGGTCTGAAAGTGTTTTGTAACGAGGAACGTACGAGGACGTTCGTGGGATTCGAGACGAGGACGGGGTTCGATTCGTTAACGATGTTAGTGGAGGTGTTGGACAAGTGTTTGGCGGAGTTCAATCTGCAGACGTTCTATAAGGTTGGGTTTAGGTTTTTTTTTTTTTTGGTTTTTTAATAGTCTGTAAATGTCCTTTGGATCTTGGAGATCTGTTAGGAAAGAAGAGAGTTATGATTTTTTGATTTTGTTTGCCTTAATGATCCCATCGTAAATGGTGTGAAATTTGACTATATTTCGTTTATTAGATTTATTTTCTTATCTTTAGGTATGTAGAAATAATCCACACAATGTTTCTCTTTTTAAATATCATATAATACCCACTCTCAAAATTTATAATCAAAGCTGGGATTCGTTACATTTTCGAAATTGGTGTTTTAGTTCTTTTCTATATACTTAACTAAAGTCGGAAGGGTAACGGTCTCCTAAATTGGAGTAATTCCAATAATAATATTGCAACGATATGTGAGAAAAGTAATTCCATCTTAAATTGGCGCAGTCGCACTAGTAATAATACCAACTTTCAAACATAATGAGATCAAATTGCACAAACAGTCGGAGACTATTTGAGATATTAATATGAAACTTCATGAGTATCTTAATGAAACCTCTTCAGATGATCATATCGAGTTTTATTGAATCCTAAAAGTAATTAGATTTTTGGTGGATGTTTTATATGTCCATTCTAATATTATCGTTGGACATTTAAACACGATATACCTCAGAAACCGTTTGAGATATTAATATGAAACTCTATGGGAGTTTTAATGAAATTACTTCGGATGATTCTATAGAGTTTCATTGAATTCAATACATAATTAGATTTTTGATAAATTTTTAATATGTCGAGTCAAATAATTTCGCCCACTTTCTTACTTGAGACGATAATACGAAGATGGCATAAACTTTGTGAAGATGTACTTTTTAACATACTGCAACTTTATTACATTTTTAGGATCCCAAGTTCCACATGAGCATCGCCTGGTGCGTGGGAGACCACGAGGAGGAGCTGAACCGACTGCTGCCCCAGATCAGTCACGAGCTGCACCAGGAAATCGATAATTTGTTCATGTACGTCGAGTCGCTGTCGTGTAAGACAGGAAATAAACACTACAGGTTCCCTCTAAGATAAAATTTCACATTTTCTATAGAATTCTACAATAAAGTTTGATTGCGTAACGTCGAAGGTCTCCGAGCGAGACCAAAAGGTTGGTCAATGAAAAGAAACTGGCAGTAATGAGAAAGCGTTACTGAGCTACGTAGGGCATGTGCTCTTGAGGTGTGAGGAGTACCTATGCTTTCATGCTCTTAGATAAATGCTGTGCAGTTGTCTTTTGTAAACAATATTTTGCTCTGATTTGCTGTTGAAATATATGTACAATACCTCAACTACATTTACGTACTGGTTGTTTAAAATCTTAATATCCTTTTTCGGGGAAATTAAAAATAGGTCTCTAAGTGATCCATCGAAATACACTAATAAATGCTGAACCAAAGCCAAATTTGGGATAGGCTTAGAGGGCCCAAAACGGTCCTGTAGTAACTGGAGGTGGGCTTTGATTAGACCAAAACGATTCTGAAGAAACAGGCAGCAGGTCTGGAAGAGCCTAAAGCGCTCCTGAACTTCACATTAAGCCAGACATGTCATCTGGTCCTTAAAAAACAGGTTGCCTGAGATAATCCCAACGTTACTATGACACTTATTTAACATTGTTGAACAAATGAACAACTAAAGGCGGGTTTAGCTAGCTCTTAATGCACAATGGATAACATTAGTGCTTAATGGATAATAGACAATTCATAATGCATAATGCACAACAGAAATTTGTGTTTATACAACGCGTAACTTTTATGCATTAATAGACTGACAGATCAGTGACGTTTGTAATCGTTAACCTTACGTTTGTGTGTGTGTGAGAGGTTTATTTGGCCTGCGCTGCCAGGGCAACCTTACGTTTGTGTTTTGAATATCATCAATTCGGTTTTGCGTTTTCTATTCTCTTTTGAAATCGACTACAAGTGATCACCATGAAGGTAAGAAGAGATATATTGATGAAAGCAAATCTTGCGTTCTATTTTGTCTCTTGTTACATCAGTCGTAATTGGTATGATTAAAAAAAAAAGAAATAGACGTTGCGATGTTAGGCCTGCCTATCAATAAAAAACAAAACAACGTGAAGGGCTCTTCAAGACGCTTTTTAAAGATATGTGGAATAACTCAGGACCAATTCAAGGAACTTCTGGAAGTGGTGGCAAAAGATATCCAAAAAGACCAGAAACGAAGGCATATATCTCCAGAAGAACGTGTACTAATTACTTTACAGTAAGTAATTTTCGTTTTTCCTCTGTTATAAAGACTAATAATTTTTAATTTTTAGTTATCTCTCAGAGGTCTGCTCTATGCAAGAGATGGCTTGGAATTTCAGAGTTGGAAAGGCCACCATTCATACTATTATTAAAGAAACTTGTGCAGTTCTATGAAAAAGGCTACAACCAATTGTTCTACCCAACACAACAAAAAATAACTTCAAAGCTATAGAATCTGGATTTGTAAAAAGGTGGAACATACCAAACTGCATTTGTGCTGTGGATGGAAAACACATTAATATTATGACACCAAAGAATTCTGGCAGTATGTTTTTTAATTACAAAAAGAATTACAGCATAGTACTCATAGCAACTTGTGATACCTATTATCGATTTTCAATGGTGGTATAGGTGGGGCAGGAGCCCACCATGATTCAGCTGTTTTTAGAGCAAGCGGTTTAGGTCAAAGCCTTTTGGACAGAACACTGGACATTCCAGATCCCAAAACATTGCCCAGAACAAGGATCAAATTACCCCACTTTCTTGCAGCCGATGCAGCATTTCCACTGCATGAGAATATTTTACGACCACAAGCATAATTTTCATAATTCATAATGCATAAAGTTAAGTTGGTCAACTTTGTGAATTGTGCATTATGCACTAAATTGTAAATTGTGCACTATGAGTTGTATAAACGGGTACATATAAAACTTAGGTTTCAAAATTATGCATTAAACACTTAAGAGTTATCCATTGTGCATTAAGAGCTGGCTAAACCCGCCTTTAAGTTCAATCTGAATCACGATAAATCATGATCTCAATTACAATTGGAGCGTTCAAAAGCGTTCCTGGGAATGTTCCTTAAACCGGGTGGTTTAATTTCTACCTGGCTAGTAGTTGAGACGATTAGAAAGGGCGCAAAACTGTCTTTCGTCATGCAAGTTTAGCGTGATCAATGCAGGATGTTTTTGAGTCTCTCGTACAGGGAATGGAGCCTAATTTACATATTAATTGCTCGAGTGGCACTAGTCAGGGGTAGGCATGGGCAATAAACGTGAAATGAGGCGTTGTGAGGATTAATGGTACACATATCTCAAATTGTGCCAAAATGATCTAACTGGCGTCCTCACTGCAGTTAGCCTCAGAAAGGAAAAAAAAGAGATTTTGAACTGGCAACCGCCCTTTAGTAGAAAAATGGGTAGACTGTAGACTTCCAGACGAAACAAGTTCGAAAGGATATAGAGAAAAGAGGAATGGAAGAACAAGATTGGATGGATGGGGAGGCCTTGAAAAGAGGATGGGAGAGACGTCCCACATAGATGAAAAAAACGGTTATAAACTCCTGGACAAAATTAACGCACCACACAATTAAACTTGTATAATTACAATACCGAAATTAATATTGCAATAACATTTTTATAAAAGCTTACAGTTAGGTACTGTCTAGTAGTTAGTAAATGAAATTAGCCAATCAGGGCGTTATCTCTAATAATTTTTTATTAAAGAATTTTTTTTCTTGGAAACAGTGCAAACTTGCAAACAGAAAACAAACGAAAACAATAGAATTTTCAGACTTAGAGCTGTTCTAATATCGTGTATGTCCTCCTCTACTCCTAATTACTGATTCCATGCGTCTTGGCATACTGGAGATCAAATTTTGAACGACTTCTTGAGGAATATTTTCCCATTCCTGCATTGCTGCATCTACCAGTTGATTGCGGTTGGCAGGTGGAGGTATACGACGTCGAATCCTTTTTTTAATATCGTCCCATAGATGCTCTATTGGGTTCATGTCGGGACTCTTGGCTGGCCATCCCATGAACGGAATAGCTATAGCATTTAAGTAGCGAATAACCTGCCCAGCCACATGAGGACGAGCATTGTCCTGCATAAACAAGACGTTCGGTCCCACAATAGGAGCAAATGGCATTACATGGTCAACAACAATATGTTCCAGATAATAATCCGCATACATTGACCTACCACGTATGGGGACCAATTCTGTGCGGCCATCGAAACAGATGCCTCTCCAAAACATTACAGAGCCACCACCAAACGGAACTCTTGGAGAGATATTGCAACTTTCAAATCTCTCTCCTGGCCTCTTCCAGACACACTCACGTCCATCAGAAGTATTAAGGCTGATTCTCGTTTCATCTGAGAATAAAACCCTCTTCCAATCATTACGAGTCCAATCTTGATGTTGTCTCGCAAAACGCAACCTTTGAATTTTGTGCTCTCTGGTGAGCAGGAGTTTCTTGGCCGGTTTTCTGCTGTCTAATCCAGCTTCATTTAAGCGCCTTCTAATCGTTCGGGAAGATACAAGAAGATTGCGAGCAGCTACGAGTTCATTTGTAGGATGGTACTAGTCGTTGTCCTGTTTCTTAGAGCGGATTGTCTAAGAAAACGTCCATGTATTGGATTAGTACACCGTTTTCGCCCTTGTAAATAAGAACCTGTCTCGTTAAATCGTCTAACCATGCGACTTATGCTGGAATGGTTTCTTCCTATCACATTAGCAACATGACGCGTCGAATATCCCTCATTCAGCAAAGTTGATGCTCTTACTGCTTCTTCCACTGACAAATTTGTTCTGCGATTCATTATTAAACTGGAGAACACTCGCACTTAGACTATCAATAACAAAAAACCTTGGTGGCTTAATACAATTAGTCTTAATAAGCAACAATTTCTGATCAGATTTTAAATCAATTTTCATCAAAAATGCTTTTTAGACCGTGGGCCCATGACACCAAAAGTGTCGATAATCTATGTTCGTATGCCCTTTTAGGGACATACTCAGACAGCCCGGGAAACCGGGAAAAAGTAACTCCGAGCGTCTGTGACCAGTCCTAGCACCTGTTATGACCTCCACTTCTTGTTGATGCTGGCATAAATCGAGATGCCCTCTCCGGAATCGTATGCAAATGTTGGAATATGGTTAATGGGCCGGATCTTACTATCATTACGATCATACTATCACTCGCCAAACGGTGATAGGCACTGGTGATAGACGATGATCGAGGAAAGTATGACCTTTAGTGGAACGACTCCTTTCGGCCCATTAAACATATTCCGACATTTGCATACGATTCCGGAGAGGGCATCTCGATTTATGCCAGCATCAACAAGAAGTGAAGGTCATAACAGGTGCTAGGACTGGTCACAGACGCTCGGAGTTAATTTTTCCCGGTTTCCCGGGCTGTCTGAGTATGTCCCTAAAAGGGCATACGAACATAGATTATCGACACTTTTGGTGTCATGAGCCCACGGTCTATTTCTTTGCTATTACACTTTTAAATCAAAACCCATGTTGACGTTTACTTGAACTGTGTAAGTATATCCAGAGCCTACTTGTAAGATTGCTAAACAACTGAAAATCATCATTATTTTGGAATAACACAAAATATATGTAGTAGTGCGTTAATTTTGTCCAGGAGTTTATATATATAAAATTGAAAACCTTTTACTACACAATTGGATGAGCTTATGAAATCCTTCCGTTAACACATCATACGAAATTGAACCGATCGTCGACCCGCGAGGGTACGCCGCCATCCTTCCTCCCCCTCATCTCGCCTATCTCGAGGTAGTCCCTGCTCTCCCATTCCTCGTCCCGCGGGACGACGTCTCCATCGTCGAGCGTCGTCTTGACGGGTTTCCCGTCGGCCCCGAGCGACATGTAGTCCCTGAGGTCGGACGGGAGTCGGGCGCTCGGCTGCGCGTTCTGCAGCAGCTCCTCGTCGGGATAGTCCGACTTGGAGAACTTGAACGTCTCGGGCAGGCAGTGGTGCTGGATGCAGTAGTGGTCGTTGCCGTGGGCGTCCGCGTGGCACCACGTGCCGTCCGGGAAGTAGGGCGAGACGCCGAGGTCGTTCAGCTCGATCCTGGGGGTGTAGAAGGTGGCGGAGTCGGAGCGCTTGCAGAACACGGCGCAGCCCATCCAGATGCGGCCTGGAAACAGACGGATCGTGTGGTGAAGAAGCGACACTTCGAGGCATTATAACAATGATTCATGCTAAAGGTGTAACGATCAATAGTCCAGTAAATGAAGGAGAAAACCTAGGTTAAATTCTGAAAAGGGATGAAACCGGGGGCAATTGTAGTTCTCAACTGGGTCTCTCGAAATACGGAAAGTTGTAGATTCTCCAGGTCCCGGAACATGGTAAAAAATGGTCCTCATGTTCCAAAAATCCCTTTTCAGCCTATATCTCCGAGAATATGGCATTTAGAGTATTTTTGTATAGATACAAAAGGAAGATCAGTTCATTAGCTACAAAAATGGTCCTTACGACT
The DNA here is from genome assembly GCA_946251905.1 of Cryptocephalus moraei. Lineage (NCBI taxonomy): Eukaryota > Metazoa > Arthropoda > Insecta > Coleoptera > Chrysomelidae > Cryptocephalus > Cryptocephalus moraei. The sequence goes on along the minus strand of OX276465.1, from coordinate 12,407,046 downwards.
TTTTCTTTCTTCAGTCTTTTTTTTCGAGCGGTCCGATTTGAAGCCGCGCGCTCACTTTTCAGGAGAGCTGTGCAAAGCGCCTGTCGGCTTCCCCCACTCCGTGGACTCCGAGCAGGAAAGTAATCAACGCGCAATTACTCTTTGTTTATAATGCTCTCCGTTAAACAATGTTCGGTTTTTTTAAACGCTGAAAGTGCCATTGGAAACTTCAACTCTTCTTCTAAAAACCATGATAATTTCAGCCTTTAATATTAATGAATGTAGCGACGGTGAATTTAAAAAACAAGGGCTATGTTGGCTCCCAAAGGTTGTGGAGCTTTTTTTTTCTTATTAAATGCGTATTTTTGAATCAGCTTTTCGAATAAATCATTGCCATAAAGTTTGAACAAAAACCAACCAAGTTATTGTAAATGTTTATAAGCTTAAAAACCTATACTTTTTGTTGCGCCTTTTTTATGAATAAACATTAAAAAATTTATTGTTTTTTTACATAGAACGTTAATATAAGTCTCTATGAAGAGGATGAGCCCAAGTTTGTTAAGATCTATTTAGAAAAATCGACTGGACAGGGACAGGACTTAGAAATTGTTGATTTTTTCAAGAAACGGGATAAACAATTAGAATTTTGCAAAAACTACTAGACCGATAGAGCTCATCTTTTGCATACTTGTAAAGTACATTACAACTCTCAAATTATAAACATTTCACTTAATTCTAACAACTAATTAAAAAGTTATTAACATTATTTAAAAATAGCCATTTTGCCTCCTTTTTTGTAATAACTTTTTTATTCATAGTGCAATTTTAATTTAGAAAGTCTCATTTTAAAGATAATTGTTTTCTCTAAAAGTTCACCGTTGACCGCAAACGTCTAAATCTAAGCCGTTTGGAGTTATAAATAAAAGAGTGATTTTGGCACTATAATTGTTTATTTGATAATGGTTCCACTAAAAAATTGATGAATCTCTAGATGAGAGGCTTCTTGTAATAACTCAAACCACCTTTTCCAATTATCAAACCCGTCTACACAGTTTTCTACAAAACAATCTAATTTGATTCGCCTATTAAGGATTTATAGGATTTGGTACGCTTAGGATAACTTCGAGGGAAACCACCACCATATCAGATAGTCTCACCGTCTTCGTGCGGCGCCTGCAACCCAACCCCCTGCCTGTCGAGGTCCGGCAGCAGCTTGGAGAACTCGCCGCACCTCCTCGAGGCGTACTCGACCGCCGACTCCTTCGCGCCCTTGCAGAGGTCTCCGTCGTCGCACAGGGCGAACTCCACGCTCGATCCGGAACAACCCTGATCAGTGTTGACCGGCGTCGGGTTGTTGCAGAACCTCTTCCTCGTGTGGTGCCCCATCGACTTCTCGATGCAGCCCGAGGAGCAGGCGCCCTCTTTCCAGGGCCCCCAGCCGCCGGGCGTCGCTTTCAGGGGCTTCGGTGGGGACTTTTTCACGCAGGAGCCGCCGTAACAGTACTGGAAACGAGAACGGGAGTAGATTCGTCGCTTCGTTCGGCCACTCCGTTCCTCTGGATCGAGTATAAGCTATCTCTCGTCGTTCGCAACGGAGACCGAAAGTAATTACTAAAGAGCGGTTAGTTAGGCAAATGCATTTCGCCTGCTTTTTTGCCTTTTTAGTGTATTTTGTAAAGTTGTGCCTTTTCCAAAAACCATAATGCCTTTTTCTAAAATTATATCCCTTTCTCTGCAATATTTCATAGTTTGAAATCTCTTAATCATAAACTATCTTAATCCTTTCAACAAACGGTTGAAAGTTAAGGAGCAATTGACTTTTGAGTCAATATTTGGGCAATCGAAGGTTGTCCAGCGACTCGAAGTTGGGCATGGCAGTCTGGACAAGACAGAAACACCAAGTCTTCCCAACTAATTTAGTTTAGTAATAAATTAGTTGGGAAGACTTGGTGTTGATCTCTTGTCAATATTTGGGCATATTTCTGGAACAAGTTGGGTACTTAGCACACCATCGACGGTCTCCATTCCCTACCTTCCCTTTGCCGCACTGCGTCCCGTCCAGGGCCGGCCCCGCGAAGTAGTAGCCGCTCCTGTGGGGCGTCTTGCATTGCAGGTTATAGCAGATCGTGGTCAGGTCCTGGTGCGGCAACACCATCGCGTCCTTGTCCCTCAGGAGCAGCTCGCATTGCTTCTTGGCGGTGTACACCTGCCCGGGGACGCCCAGGAATTTGTCGTGGTCCCCGTGTTTGATCGGCACGGAGGTGTCCTGGAGGCACTTCGCCCAGCTTGAGATAGAATGGAATCGAGTGTCAGAATTGGCGATCAGAAGAGAGGGAGAAGTAGCAGATGCCGTAAATGGTAATAGGAATGAAAGTGTTGTGGATGTGGAAATGTAATGGGCGTAACGAACTAGAAAATGGAGCGCTGGTGAACGATGTTAAGGTAAAATGGGAAGTTCTTGATGAAGCTGCGCCTTACCCCAATTTCGCCATGATGTCCGCGCTGCACCCCGACCATAGGGTCTCCCCGTTCGTGCCCCTAGAAGGCGACATGATGTACCCCTCCTTCGGACAGCTGTTGCTGCTGCCATCGTGGTGCATCCCCAAACTGGAAAACCAACAAATCCTTAATGGGAAGTCGTATGAATCCTCACGTAAAAATGCCTCACTACATGTAAGAATCAACGAGGATACAAAGACAGAAAAAATCTAAGTAAATAGGGGAGTCCGACAGGGAGACACCATATCTCCAAAATTGTTCACACTAGCACTAGAGAATGTCTTTAGGTCATTGCAGTGGGAAACCAAAGGCATAAATATAAAAAGATCTTACTTAAGTCACTTACGTTTCGCCGACGACATCGTCATTATAAGTAGCAGCATACAGGAGCTGAGGGAGATGTTAAATCAACTAAATGATGCTTCTAAAAGGATCGGAGTGAAAATGAACATTTCGAAGACCAAAACCTTAAATAACAACACCACAGAACAAATATATATAGACGGTGCAAAACTCGAAAATGTGGAGGAATATATATACTTGGGACACGCAATGAGAATAGGAAAAGATTAAGAGAAGGATAAGATTGACTTGGATAGCCTTCGGAAAGCTGAAATTTATATTTAGAAACAGGTGAGATTCCTATAAACCTAAATAGAAGAGTTTTCGACACGTGCATATTGCCAGTGGCTACTTATGGCCTGGAAACAATGGCGATGACAAAAAAGACCGCTAATCAATTGAGGGTAATGCAACGAGCCATGGAAAGAACAATGCTTAACATCAGTCTTAGGGATAAAATCAGAAACGAAGAACTAAGGTCATAGATATTATAGCCCGTATTGCAGACCTGAGGTGGCAGTGGGTGGGTCATGTCGCACGACAAGATCAGTCGAGATGGACATACAAGCTCGTACACTGCAGACCAAGACTGACAAAGAGCAGCATAGGAAGACCACAGAGAAGAATGCTCGATGACATCAAGCAATATGCGGGAAGGAGGTGGTTCCAGATAGCACAGGACAGATCAACATGGAGAAGCATGAGGGAGGCCTATGTCCAGCAGTGGACAACAGAGGGCTGACTAAGAAGAAGAAGAAGAAGAAGAAGAATCCTCTAAAAGGGCAAAAATCTCGGAAAAACAACGATTCCCGCTCGTGACTGAACAAACGTTACCTTGCATCATCGTATAATAAGACAGACGTTTTGCATACTACTGGATATAGACCTCCAGTTGCCACATAACCTTTTTATATCATCAGCCCACGTTGTAGGTGGTCTTTAGCGATTTCTATAGACTTCCCGTCGAGGTCGCTATCCTACAAGACATTTTGTCCACCTATTATCAACCATTCTTGGCACATGGCCTGCCCAGTTCCATTTCAGACATAGTATTCTGTAAATCGCGTCTGTCACCTTTGTTCTTCCTGTCATAATGTTATTTGAGACTGGGAGAGTTAAGAATTTTGTATATGGGTTAAGGTCTCCGCACTCCACAACACGCATTGATCGAAAACTTTCAATTCATCTGGAATCTATTCTGTAGTCGGCCAGTGACTCGAGAATATTGTGAGAATCTACGAATACAAGTACCTACCTACTAGAGGCATATTATATTCTAGACATTTTTGAAAGAGTAGTTACTAGTAGATAGTCGTTTGTACCAAAACCGGATCTAAATCCTGCCTGCTCTCTTGGTTGGTACCTTTCAAATTTCGTCCTAAGACGTTTGATTAATATCCTCGTGAATACTTTAAAAATGTCGCTAAGAAGTCCGATAGGTCCATAGTTTGTCCAGTTAGCAGTATCTTCTTTCTTATCGTATTAGCAGTATCTTATTGTAGCAACCTTGCATCGACAAATATAAATACGACTTACTTGTGTCCGATCTCGTGGGCCAGAATGTAGACGCTGGTGAAGCCCGCGCTCGGATAGGGCTTCCCGAACACGTTGGTCGTGCCGAACTCGGCTATCACGCACGCGTACTGGTCCAGACAGACGCCCCCTACCGTCGCTAGGCCCATGGTGACGCCGCTCTTGCGCCCCTTTTCGTAAGCGTAGAAATCCAAGCTGGAACGGAAATAAAGTCGCTGAGAACCAAAATTTTCAAACATATTAGCCCACAGATCATTAATATAACTAGACCCGTTTGTTTGCAAAATAATGTATTGACAAGATCTTAGCACATTCTAAGCGTTTTTTGCGCTGTTGCATGGATGCATATGACGGATTCTTTGCTTACGATTTGCGTATACATCCAGCCTACTTCGCCTGCGGTTGGTCAGTTGTAGGTAAATCTAAAATAATATAGACTTGTTATGAGTGGCAACATCGCGTCCTAGTCTTTCACGTGATAGAATTCGTTGTGTACGCGGTTTGTGTGTGTATATTGATAAAAATAGAAAACATTTAACAATGGTTAATAGGTGCAAGATATGCAACGTTTATAGCGATGCAGGGAAAGCCTCGGGATTGTCTTTTTATAGGTAAATAAAGAGATTTATTAATGACATTTTTTGAGGTTATGTATCATCTCAGTGGCGTTCTATCAGTGTTATTATTTTAAGTTTCAAGTAGATCCAACTAAAAGAAATATTTGGATTTCTGTTTTGGGACTTAGCGAAAATGATAACATTACAAAATCGTCCTATATTTGCTCAAAACATTTCAATAAAGATGATTTTGTGTCTAAAATAGGTGCAACCGACAATGCTAGCTATTTAAAGAGAGATGCTGTTCCATTACCGATGCATCAAGTCTTTGAACCTAAAAGTACTACGAGGTAATTAATTTCTACCCTGTAACTGTGTTTAATAGAAATATCAAATTTATGAATTTGTCAAAATTGGAAGCATGACATTTTTTTAAATTTAAATTTCAATCTTTTTAATGTAAATTTCAACAAAAATATTAAACTGGTTACTGGTGAGAAACAATTGTTTCTTAAGATATGAGAAAAAATAGTAATTTTATTAACCATTATTAACCATTTTATTAAACACCAAACAACTTTGAGGAGTTATATCTCAGAAGTTAATAAGCAAAATAACAACAAATTATGTATAAAAAGAAGCCTCTTTCCGAGTAGTTTCCGGCTATGTTTTCAGAATTTCATTTAACAAAAAATTCGCCGAGATAATCTATTTGTTTATAAGCAAAAAAAAAAAGACACCAACTTTAAACAATGAGTGTGACCGTTCTAATAAATATTTTTTAATTCTGACAAAAGTACCTGAAAGCTTGTTCCCTCTTTGTATAACTTAGCATAACCGCTAGTTTTATGAAAATCGAATAGTGGAAAAAAATTTAAATAATTTTGAAAATTTTCAATATTTTTCGATTTTTCTGGATTGCAAAATTACTGTGCAAAATCTAATAGACCGATCGAAACGAAATTTACGAGATTCTTTTATTACAACTTCAAGATTTTGTACCTGTGATATGGAAGTCCTAACTACATTTTAAAGTGCCTAAAATAATAAGTTAAAAAAACACTTTTTTTGGGCCGATTTTTTGTTTATTACTATTTGGCAAAACCGCTAATAAATTTTTGAATTTATAACCATGCCATTTTATGTAAAAAGCGATTCTGCAACTTTATCCTCTCTTCAACTTTCTTCTAAATTCAATACTTAAAAAGTTAGAAACAAAACAAATCGGGAAAAAAGCGTTTTTTGATTTATTTTTAAATTGTTGCATTTCTAACAATGTGACCGACCTCTGCGCTTTGGAGGATAAGTCAATCCTTATTCTAGACATTATTCCCGAGGTATTCATGTAAAAACATTGCGGTTACCTCTTATGTCAAACTAAAGCAAATTTCTGACAGATGGGTCTTGGACTATACTTATTGTATGCATTATTACTGTCATGATGATTTTGATAATCTATGTCCTTCTATACTTCATTTGTCTCTTATTTGACACCTTTTTTACCTAGCATGTAAAGGGCTTCATTGCCCGTTGATCTAAATAAATAAATAAATTATTTTCTTAATTTTGTTTCCTTGTTGCCCCTTTTTATTGATACGCCTATGGATAGCTGTTTTGTATGCTGTCAGAATTCGTCAACGGCGGCCATATTTCCTTTCCCCTTCACACCGCGCCTATCGACTATGTTGGCATGTAAACAAACATCAGTTTCTAATGGGAACACTGGGTCTAGTTATATCAATGGTCTGTGTATTAGCCCCATTAAAATTGCATCTTTTTAAAAAATCTTGGGGGGCCGGGAAAGTGGAAAAATGAAATCAAAATATACGAATCGGAACGTCATTTAAAGTAACATTCAGATTTTGGACCAGAACCGGCATAGTATACCTACTGTATTGATACCGAATTATTTGCCAAAACATGCAAAAGTAGTCAATTTTTGATAGTTCACAGCAAATATTACCACACTAATCTATGTGGAGAATACAGGACAGTTTCACGTTCCAGGCAAGATTTGGGAGTTATTGTAATTAGCGAGAAAAGACCCAGGGGACCAACAATTTTTGCAATGCAAGGATGTTTTTTTTTCAAAGAATATTTTACAGGCTTCAAAAGTAACTCCAATTTACTTCGCCCTGCATGTTATGTTTCGAGGTGATATATAAGCAATTTTTGAACATCTATATAGATTCATGGTGAACATCTCTGATAGCCAAGTAAGCTACAGAAGCAGATTTCTAGCAGAGATTTTTGTGAATGTTCCTCAACTAGAACAGTCGACATAGCGTCCCTTGGGTCACCCCCCCCCCATTTCTCTAAACCGATTAAAACAGCTTTATACAATGTCAGCGCAGCTTTGAACTGTCTCAAAACTTTAACTCAGTTCCGAGAAGAAAGTGGGAGTGGGTGGCCCAATCGACGATATATCAACTTACGACTTTGGCGATGTCGAGACCCAAAACGTAATCATTCCTTCCAAATTGTCGCACGTCCTTACCCTGACACGTAGACTCCCATATCCCAGTGTTCCGGGTCGGAGTCTCCCTCGGGATTGAGTCTCTCCTGATACGCGCAGAAGCTGTCCAAAAGTTGGCCCCTCTCGCCGTCGTGGTGGGGCAGCTGCTCGGGCTGCCTCTTCATGATGTCCAACCTGACTATGACCAGGTCCAGGGAAGTGCCCAGGCTCGGGTGGTGGTACAGCGCTTGGACCTGAACCAAGAAACGGACGATTGGAAACCGTTGGTACGTCGGTAAGATTTGATTTGGGCCATGAAAACCTGGGGCAGATCATAGATGAATAATAAAGTATAGGACGCCAATAGGTACGTCCGAGAGTCAGTTAAAGGACTCCGCATAGCCAACAAACATCTACTACTTGTATATGCGCAGTACATCTTGTCTTGTCACACCGTTGCAAGTTTCATTTGTTGTTGGTATGATTTTCTTCAAGCTCCAAGAAACAATTCTTGGATTAGAGCTCTAGGGAGAGATCCCATCAAAGAACATTTAAGTGTCGATTGACGACAATGCTTTCTTCTATGTGAACTTCAGGTTGGAAGATAAGTTTGTCGTTAACATCAAACTCAAATTGAGATCCGATGCAATTCAATTAAACAAGGCGATATGCTGTCCCCAAAAATATTCAACACTGTTTTAGAATATGCTTTTAAAGCTCTGAATTGGGGAAACAAAGGTATCAGTATAGATGGGAAGATGCTAAATAATCTACGATTTGCAGACGATATAGTGCTGATAACAGACAACCTCAAAGAAGCCGGTATAATGATAAACGAACTGAAGCAGGCAACTGAAAGTCTTGGCCTTTACATAAACCAGCAAAAACAAAAATCATGACAAACCTAGTACTGGGAGGTACTATAGTACTAGGCAGCAAAGCCATCGAGGAGGTCGACGAATACAAATACCTGGGACACCAAATTAGAATAAATAGAGACAACCAAACAAAGAAATCACAGAGGCGGATTGGTCTTGGATGGGCAGCATATGGAAGATTGAGAGATATTTTCGGTAGTGACGTTCCAATGAGCTTGAAACGAAAGGTATACGATCAGTGCGTGCTGCCAGTAATGACTTATGGCGCCGAAACGCTTACCTTGACAAAAGGCACTGTGGAGAAATTGGAAGTGGCTCAGAGAAGGATGGAGAGAGCTATGCTGGGTATTAGGATCCAAGATCGTATTAGAAACACAGAAATTCGACGAAGGACAAGGGTACAGGACATAATCCGACGAATCACAGCATTAAAGTGGAAATGGGCGGGACATGTTGCGAGATTTAAGGATGACAAGTGGACCATAAGAATAACAAACTGGAGACCCAGAACGGATAAGAGAAGCAACAAGATGGAGTGATGGTATAAAGAGGCTTGGAAGACACTGGATGAGAACAGCTCAAGAGAGAACCCAGTGGAGCAGTTTAATGGAGGCCTATGTCCAGCAGTGGACTCAACACCAGGCTGGATGAGGATGATGATGATGATGCTATTCAATCTCTCAATTTGAGGAAATTATTTGTTCCAAAGGTTCAAACATTCAAGTTGGTTCATTGTGTAGAATGATGGTTTAGTGGTTAAAGCGGGACACCGAAGGACAGTTTTTTTATGTGAAAACATCTTTTGGTGCGTTGGGGAGTAAATTCGAGAGTTTGATGAACTTTCTGGAGACTCTCTCACTTCTTAGCGCAGTGTTTCATACTTTACAACACATGTTACCGACAATTGCAGGAATCTTCGTAACCGATACACCAACGATATTTAAAATTACATTTATCTAAATACATTTTCTTTTCTATGGCCGCGAGGAAGTATAAAAGGTGTTTGGTAAGAGCTAGAGCAATTTGTAGCCTGTATACTCAGATATATTTAAAGTTGAAACACTACATGAACAATTATCCTTTTTTATGAAAAATAAAACTAATCCAGTGGATTCCATTTTGTTATGAGCCCAACATTTCCGTTTTCAAGAAGTCGGTTCGAGCAAATATTCACATCGACAACTTATTCATGTCAGATTCACGAACGAGAAGTCAAAAACCCTTAGTCCTGCCATGATGACACGGTGAAATATCCTGCTTAATACGCTATTCACTGAGCAAACTCAGAAGTAGGTCAAGTTGCCCTACGGGTTGTAAAATTGAGGAAAGGTGAGGTATGAGGTTGAAGAAAGGAGATATTGCAGACTTAAAAAATTACAGTCCCATCAGTCTGTTATCTCATCTATATAAAATGTTTATGGAAATCATAACAAAGAGATTGGCGAATAAGTTAGATTTTTATCAACCTGTAGAACAGGCGGGTTTCCGAGCGGGCTTTGGTACTAACGACCATCTTCAAGCAATGAAAACCCTTATTGAGAAATGCGTGGAATATAACCAGCCTTTAGCTCTAATTTTTGTAGACTTTGAGAAAGCATTCGACACTATCGATCACAGATATATCACTCTTATTTATAAAGAACACGTACGCTGGAGCAACGTCATGTGTGAAACTGCACAAATGCACGAACAAGTTCCCAATCAGAAGGGGTGTGAGGCAAGAAGATACAATCTCTCCAAAGTTATTTACCACCCTCTTAGAATATATGTTCAAGAAGATCAACTTCAACGATATGGGTATTAACATAGATGGTGGAAATTTAAACCATCTTCGATTCGCAGATGACATCGTTCTGATAAGCAATAGTTTAGACAAATCAGCTAAAATGCTTGATAGACTGCACAAGGCTTCATTAGATGTAGGCCTTAAAATCAATGGAACTAAAACTAAAATGGAACTGGTCTGGACATGTGGCCCGTATGAGGGATGGAAGGTGGACTAAAATGGACTACTACTGGAGTGGAGACCACGACAAGATGCTACACGCAGTAGAGGACGACCTCCTACTAGATGGCGAGACGATCTGAAACGCTTGGATGCAGGAGGCACAAGATAGAAAAGGATGGACAAAGTTACGGGAGGCCTATATTCAGCAGTGGACAACTATGGCTGTGTTATGATGATGAAGATGATGATGATGTAAAATTGTTCAGAACTGATTGGCATTCTAGAGTTTAGTATATTTCTGTGGGGCAGATTTAAGGTTGAAAAAAGAGAAGCAAGCTTGAATGAAGACTGCTTTCTGGAAAACGAAACGGATCAGTACACATAGTACATTACCCCGTTGATGTAAGCCAGGAGCATATCCCTCAGCTTCTCGTCGTCCCTGTTGTAATGCGGCGCGAAGATCCTGTAGGCCGCCTCATCGAAGAACACCGCTAGCTCCAAAGTGAGCCGCTTCGAAGTCCGAAAGTCCGTCTCCACGAGGTTATCCCAAATACCGTTCGGACTGATATCGTCTCGGTACCCGTTGAAGGTACCGCGATCCTCGTCCCTATCCCACGCGCTCCCTGCGACCGGGAAAGCCTCGATCCCCGCCTCGAAATTCGCCCTCTTTATCAGGTGGGGGACCGTCGAGGCGTTACCCACATGCTCGAGCAGCGAGTGGAGGCGTTCGGTCAGGGGGTGCACCTCGATGGTCGAGTTGTCCAAGAGTACCAGTCCTTGCTTGAAAACGAGGAGAGGGGGAGATTAGTTGGGAAAGCAAAGGCCGGTATGGTGGTACGGTACCACGTACCACGTGTTTCGGTGAGCAGAGACTGATCGAGGCGACGGTGCCGCCGTCTCGATGTAAGTAGTGGCAGTCGTTCGGGCTGGTGTCGAGTACCCTCACGCCGTCCTGCTCGTGTAAGTACGTCTTGAAGGCTGGACTGGTTATGGCCTGGTTCCTACGGAGCTTGAGCTCGATGGGCCTACGAGGAAGGGAATTGAAAGTACCAATCGAACGTGGGACTTGTGTCCGACATCAAAGTCGAGAACGGGTACGTTATGGTACCCTTCTTCTTCTTAAGGTGCCATATTTAATGAATGTTAGCGACACTTCTGTTCGATCCTGCCTGACTCTGAAGGGTGTATTGGCATCCAACGTACCAATCTGGTACCCAACAAATTACATTACGTGAGTGATTTAGATGAAGTGCAGAGACACTGCGTTATGATAAGCTGTAGTGCCTCGTTGGTTCCGTTGAAGTTGTATTGCGTTTTGGTTCACTACTGAAATCCTTTACGGCTTTCGTTTGAAAAAGGGACCGTTCATCTTGAAATCACCAACCCATATATGGTTCTATTTTCCGAAACACACTTTGAGCTCAAGATGTAATGGTCGTTACTTAGAAGGAACAATGTTGCAAAAGTAAGGTGATTCAAGTCTTCAGAAGGCAAGTACTATCGAAACTCATACAACTTCCAAATGATATGTTCGAAACAAGCTATTAATGATGGCTTTTATGATGGTATTGTCATTGATGGTGGCATTGTTTGTTGCTAAAATACATGTTGAATCAAAGCAAAAAGTTAGATCAGTAACTATAATGGGGTTAACTAAATTTGTGTTTCTTTTTAAATCAAATAAAGGACAAAATAAACACTGTATTGTGAGTTCGGAGAGTAAAAATTTCGGCCTTATTTTATCTTATCGTTTTGGAGTTGTCAGTGTCTATTTAACATCCTGACATGGTGGTTGGTTAAAGTGGCAGTTTTAAATGATTTTAAAAATTCATAGAAAAATTATTTCAATTCACATTTCGGTAACACTCACTAAATTGAGGTGTCCTTGAGAAGCTTCTCGAGTCTCAACTCTTTCTGTGAAGAAGTTTTGAAGTTGGAAGTGTTTGAAATTCCATTTTGAAAAAAGTTTAAAAATTCATGAAATAATCAAACTAACTTGTTTCTTGTAAAATTCACTAATGATTGTTTATTGAAGTGTTTTGAAAAAGTTTAGTAAATTTCAGCACTTTTTAGAAAGAATTTTGAAATTGTGAGGCTTTGTGTAAAACACAATTTAAAATAGATCAGTTACAATTTACCTTCATTACCTGCTTGTTTTACAAATTCACTATTTTTGTGTTGAAACTCAGATTTCGCTAAAATGCACTAGAATTATTCAACGAAGTGTCGAAGGAGTTCTGGAGTTGGAGGTGTTTGTTTAATAAACTGATAGTGATTGGTTAGAGTTGCAATTTGCAAGGAAAGGATTTTAAAAATTAATAAAACATCTTTAAATTCAAATTAATGTAAGATTTACTAATGGTCGTTTATGAAGTGTTGTAATCAAGTTTAGTGAGTATAGGCAATTTTTATAAATGAATTTTTGAAGTTGTGTCGCATTATGCAAACAAAGTGACTGGAATGAACGTGTGTAATTGCAGTTTGCAAGGATTTCCAAAATTCATAAAAAAATATTCATACTCAATTTATTAGTAAATTCACTAATGGTTGTTTATTGATTGTTTAGAAGATTTTTGGTGAGTTTTGGCACTTTTTCAAAAACTCATAATTTTTGTTTTGGAACTCAAATTTCGATAAACCTCGCTACAACTGTTTATCGAAATACTCTTAGGGAACTTGAATGAGTTTCAACTGTTTTAGTAAAGAAGTTTTAAAGTTGGAGGTGTTTATTTAACAACTTGACATTGATTCGATGAAGTTGCAATGATTTTAAAAATTTGTAAATCTAACATTCGAACTCAAATTATTGCACAATTCACTAATGGTTGTTTATTGAAGTGTTTTGTAGTAGTTTAGTGAGTTTTGGAACCATTTATAAGGGAGTTTTTATGTAATTTTGTAGAAAATTCACTATTGAACGAGCGTAATTATTGCAATTTGTCTCTTTCAAAAATTTATAATTTTTGTTTTAGAAATAAGATCTCGGTAAATATCACTACAACTGATTATCGAAACGTTATTGGGAAACTTGAATGAGTTTCAACTTTTTTAGTAAAGAAGTTTTGAAGTTGGAGGTGTTCATTTAACAACTTGACATTAATTGGATAAAGCTGCAATAATTTTGAAAATTCATGAAAAACATTCAAAATCAAATTATTATAGAATTCACGTATTAGAGTATTTTATAGAAATTTGGTGTGTTTTGGCACCTTTTATAAAGGAGCTTGTATGTAATTTTGTATCAAATGGACTATTAAACGAGTGTGTTTCAAAAATTCATAATTTTCGTTTTGGGAATGAGATTTTGGTAAATGTCACCACAACTTTTTATCGAAGTGTCTTTGGAGGACTTGAATGAGTTTAAACTTTTTTAGTGAAGAAATTTTGAAGTTGGAGGTGTTCATTTAACAACTTGACATTGATTGGATGAAGTTGCACCGATTTCAAAAATTCATAACTTTTGTTATGAAACTCCGTTATTAGTGAAACTCACTGGAACTCTTCACTAAAGTGTGCCGAGTTTCAACCCTTTCAAATCTCTCGACACATTTAAGAAATCGAAGACGACCAGTTCAAAATTCGTGCCCAAAATCGATCGGACACCCATTAGCCTATTGACAATAATATGTCGAAAATGACAGGGGTAAATGACAGGTAAAAATATAAAACAATACGCATTTTAAAGAAAAAGTAAAAAAATGCGGAATTTATCAGCATTTAACAACTTGACATTGATTGGATAAAACTGCAATAATTTTGAAAATTCATGAAAAACATTCAAAATCAAATTTTATAGAATTCACTAATTAGAGTGTTTTGAAGAAGTTTAGTGGGTTTTGGCACCTTTTATAAAGGAGTCTGTATGTAATTTTGTACAAAATGGACTATTAAACGAGTGTGTTTCAAAAATTCATAATTTTTGTTTTGGAAATGAGATTTCGGTAAATGTCACCACAACTTTTTATCGAAGTGTTCTTGGAGGACTTGAAAGAGTTTAAACTTTTTTAGTGGAGAAGTTTTGAAGTTGGAGGTGTTCATTTAACAACTTAACATTGATTAGATGGAGCTGCATTAATTTTAAAAATTCATAAAAAACATTCAAAATAAAATTTTATATATTTCACTAATGATTATTCCTTAGAGTGTTTTGAAGAAGTTTAGTAGGTTTCGGCACCTTTTATAAAGGAGTCTGTATGTAATTTTGTACAAAATGGACTATTAAAAGAGATTTTGGTAAATGTCACCACAACTTTTTATCGAAGTGTTCTTGGAGGACTTGAAAGAGTTTAAACTTTTTTAGTGAAGAAGTTTTGAAGTTGGAGGTGTTCATTTAACAACTTGACATTGATTGGATGGAGCTGCATTAATTTTAAAAATTCATAAAAAACATTCAAAATCAAATTATTATACAATTCACTAATGCTTATTCCTTAGAGTGTTATGAAGAAGTTTAGTGGGTTTTGGCCCTTTTTATAAAGAAGTTTGTATGTAATTTTGTACAAAATGGACTATTAAAAGAGATTTTGGTAAATGTCACCACAACTTTTTATCGAAGTGTTCTTGGAGGACTTGAAAGAGTTTAAACTTTTTTAGTGAAGAAGTTTTGAAGTTGGAGGTGTTCATTTAACAACTTGACATTGATTTAATGAAGTTGCAATAATTTTGAAAATTCATGAAAAACATTCAAAATCAAATTTTATAGAATTCACTAATTAGAGTATTTTATAGAAGATTGGTGGGTTTTGGCACCTTTTATAAAGGAGCTTGTATGTAATTTTGTACAAAATGAACTATTAAACGAGAGTGTTTCAAAAATTCATAATTTTTATTTTGGAAATGAGATTTCGGTAAATGTCACCACAACTTTTTATCGAAGTGTCCTTGAAGGACTTGAGTGAGTTTTAAACTTTTTTAGTGAAGAAGTTTTGAAGTGGGAGGTGTTCATTTAACAACTTGACATTGATTGCATAAAGTTACAATGAATTTAAACATTTATAAAACTAACATTCAAACTCAAATTATTGCACAATTCACTAATGGTTGTTTATAGAAGTGTTTTGTAGAATTTTTGTGAGTTTTGGCACCTTTTATAAAGGAATTTTTATGTAATTTTGTAGAAAATTCACTATTGAACCAGCGTAATTATTGCAATTTGTCTCTTTCAAAAATTTATAATTTTTGTTTTAGAAACAAGATTTTGGTATATCTCATTACAACTGTTTATCGAAATGTTATTGGGAAACTTGAATGAGTTTCAACTTTTTTAGTAAAGAAGTTTTGAAGTTGGACGTGTTCATGTAACAACTTGACATTGATTCCATGAAGTTGCAATGATTTTAAAAATTGATAAAAATAACATTTAAATTCTAATTATTGCACAATTCACTAATGGTTGTTTACTAAAGTGATTTTTAGAAGTTTAGTAAGTTTTGGTACCTTTTATAAAGGAGTTTTTATGTAATTTTGTAGAAAATTCAATATTGAACGAGCGTAATTGCAATTTGTCTTTCAAAAATTTATAATTTTTGGTTTAGAAATTAGATTTCGGTAAATCTCACTACAACTGTTTATCGAAATGTTATTGGGGAATTTGAATGAGTTTCACCTTTTTTAGTAAAGAAGTTTTGAAGTTGGAGGTGTTCATTTAACAACTTGACATTGATTGGATGAAGTAACAATGATTTTAAAAATTTATAACACTAACATTCAAACTTAAATTATTCCACAATTCACTAATGGTTGTTTATTGAAGTGTTTTGTAGAAGTTTAGCGAGTTTTGGCACCTTTTATAAGGGAGGTTTTATGTAATTTTATAGAAAAGTCACTATTGAACGAGCGTAATTGCAATTTGTCTCTTTCAAAAATTCATATTTTTTGTTTTAGAAATCTGATTTCGGTAAATCTCACTACAACTGTTTATCGAAATGTTATTGGAGGACTTGAATGAGTTTAAACTTTTTTAGTGAAGAAATTTTGAAGTTGGAGGTGTTCATTTAACAACTTGACATTGATTGGATGAAGTTGCACCGATTTCAAAAATTCATAACTTTTGTTATGAAACTCCGTTATTAGTGAAACTCACTGGAACTCTTCACTAAAGTGTGCTGAGTTTCAACCCTTTCAAATCTCTCGACACATTTAAGAAATCGAAGACGACCAGTTCAAAATTCGTGCCCAAAATCGATCGGACACCCATTAGCCTATTGACTATAATATGTCGAAAATGACAGGGGTAAATGACAGGTAAAAATATAAATACGCATTTTAAAGAAAGAGCAAAAAAATGCGGAAATCAAACGTTTATATCTCAGTCAATATTAAATAAATAAAGTCTTACAAGCTACCGTTTTAAAGATAATTTCATAATTTTTATTTTCAATAAAGAGTGAATTTATTCATTCAGAAAAAAGTAATAGTGAAAAGTTAAAAAAAAACATTTTTTTGAAATTTTTCCATTTTTTTAACTTAGTTTTTTGAATTTATTTTTTTTAAAAAAAATTTTTTTATTTCAAAAAATATCATTTTCATAGGAAATTTAATTCTTTACAAGAAATCTTACGTCACATATCTTCGAAAAATGCATAGTTTTTGCGCTATAGCCGAAAAACCGAAACGTGGACAAACTTACCACGTTCTCAAAAACGCATGGCTAAATTTAGTAGCACTTTTAGTAGCAAAAATAAAATATCTTGCTCGCGTTAGTTCCTTATTAAATGACATAGTCGATAGCCTATATCCCGACAAACACGGGAAGAAACGATCTTACCGTCTGAAAGCCGCGAAGCTGTACTCCACCTCCTCGAAGCTGTCGCCGAGCATACCCTCCACCCTCCGCACCGGCAACACCACCGGCAACTCCACGACCTCGTAGTCCGGCACGGAGTCCGCGTCCTCCGTCCTGAAGTAGTACGCGAGCTCGTCCCTCGTCATCTCCCTGTGGAGAGGCGGCGCTCCCGTCGCGAAGCACCACACCGAGACCAATACCAGCAACTCCATCGTAACTCTTCGGGACGACGAACTCCCCGCGGCACGTTATATATGCTCGCTAATCTGGCATAAATTTTAGATAATCCGGGGGAGGTTTGACGACCCGCGTGTGCCACCTGGAAAGAGTCTTATCTTCTGTGTGTATGTGTGGATACAAACACACATACACATGGTGATCGGTGTCAACGAGCCTCGGTCTTAATTATCTGAGCAAACAGAGAATTGAACGAGAGAGGAGTTTGGCGGAAAATTCGGCGCGAAAGTGTGCCACGTTCGTCGAATTCGCAATGGGAAGGATCAATACAAAAGGAAGAGGAATTTCGAGATCGAATTTGTATTTTCTACTAACGAAATCAGAAGGAACTCCATCTGATTCTAATCGGAGGTTATGGCGGGACCTCCGGCGTAGGTTAGTTGCGCGCAGTGGTCAAAATTTTACCTTATTTAATAAGGGTTGCCTCAGGCGGTGCTATTCGACTGCTGTTCGCGGTCAGGTCTGTCCTAATCCCTTGCTTTAACTGTCGTCCGAAATTTTTAAATGGTTAAAGGGATTCTAATCCTACGCTCAACTACCGTCCGGCTTGATTTTACCTGGCCATTATCATCAAATTAAACTTCATGTTTTATTTCAATTTATTTTAATACTATAATGAAAACGTCCGTTAAATTTTAAAATGAAATATCACCCGCCTGTTAGGCTCAGTGACAACGTGTATTATCCTTGCCCCCTCGCGAGCATAATGGTACGTTCCACGTCGAATTTTGTTTTTTTTTAGATGTGACCCAAAATGTAGGAAAATGGTCCTTTTGGGCCCCAGAAATTTCCGCTAAATTTTAAGGCCCCAAGTGGAATAGAACTCAAGTTATGGACAATTGAAAATTGAAATTTTCAGGTTCGGCTCCAAAACCAAAAATTCTCAACCATTCATAACTTGTAAAAATACCCATTTGTATGAGAAAAGTTTCAAACAAAAGTTGTTTGTAATGCTTTAAACTTTTGGAAACTGCTAAAAATAAGTTCATCCGACATGGTTCACTGTTGACGGGTCTGGGCCTCATTAGTCGTCACGCAGCAAAAAAAAGCGTCATCAGCGTTTCTGACCAAAAAAATCAGGAACATAGGTGGATCCGGTACAAAACTTTTGAGCCCAAACAGAAGTTCGCCAGACCTAAGGGCTGGTCCCAAATTTGAGGATTTGTGTTGAAAATTTTAATTTCCAGCACGATTCTCGTGGAAGGTTGCTTCAGCGTTGTCTCCAACCGTTGTGGACCTTCAAAATTCAAGTATTTTGAGGAATTTTGAGTTATTAAGCCGCCGGGGACTTTGGAAATGCTCTACTTATATGAAAATAGCATTCCAAGCTTAGTAACATTGATCCCCAGTTAACTTTAAGAAAACATGTCGCTCATGGTTTGATATTGACTAGCAAACAATGGATTTCTGGGGGCTCAATGAAACTCGTTATTTAGTCAAATAAGCTAAAAATACGTGTCAAATTCGCGTCTTCCTATTAGTCAGCCGCTTCTAGTGATAGCCAGGGACCTTCAATTCGATGTCTAATAGTACGTGGCACTTCATCTGACACCGATGAACACCTATACGTCAATATTAGAGATCTGAGATCAAACTCGTTATTCAGTCAAATACGCTAAAGATACGTGTCAAATTCGCGTCTTCCTATTAGTCAGCCGCTTCTAGTGATCGCCAGGGACCTCCAATTCGATGTCTAATAGTACGTGGCACTCCATCTGACCCCGATGAACACCTATACGTCAATATTAGAGATCTGAGATCAAACTCGTTTATTAGTCAAATAAGCTAAAAATACGTGTCAAATTCGGGTCTTCCTATTAGTAAGCCGCTTCTAGTGATCGCCAGGGACCTCCAATTCGATGTCTAATAGTGCGTGGCACTCCATCTGACCCCGATGAACACCTATACGTCAATATTAGAGATCTGAGATCAAACTCGTTATTCAGTCAGATACGCTAAAAATACGTGGCAAATTCGCGTCTTCCTATTGGTCAGCCGCTTCTAGTGATCGCCAGGGACCTCCAATTCGATGTCTAAAAGTACGTGGCACTCCACCTGACCCCGTTGAACACCTGTACGTCAATATTAGAGATCTGAGATCAAACTCGTTATTCAGTCAAATACGCTAAAGATACGTGTCAAATTCGCGTCTTCCTATTAGTCAGCCGCTTCTAGTGATCGCCAGGGACCTCCAATTCGATGTCTAAAAGTACGTGGCACTCCACCTGACCCCGTTGAACACCTGTACGTCAATATTAGAGATCTGAGATCAAACTCGTTATTCAGTCAAATACGCTAAAGATACGTGTCAAATTCGCGTCTTCCTATTAGTCAGCCGCTTCTAGTGATCGCCAGGGACCTCCAATTCGATGTCTAAAAGTACGTGGCACTCCACCTGACCCCGTTGAACACCTGTACGTCAATATTAGAGATCTGAGATCAAACTCGTTATTCAGTCAAATACGCTAAAGATACGTGTCAAATTCGCGTCTTCCTATTAGTCAGCCGCTTCTAGTGATCGCCAGGGACCTCCAATTCGATGTCTAAAAGTACGTGGCACTCCACCTGACCCCGTTGAACACCTGTACGTCAATATTAGAGATCTGAGATCAAACTCGTTATTCAGTCAAATACGCTAAAGATACGTGTCAAATTCGCGTCTTCCTATTAGTCAGCCGCTTCTAGTGATCGCCAGGGACCTCCAATTCGATGTCTAATAGTACGTGGCACTCCATCTGACCCCGATGAACACCTATACGTCAATATTAGAGATCTGAGATCAAACTCGTTTATTAGTCAAATAAGCTAAAAATACGTGTCAAATTCGGGTCTTCCTATTAGTAAGCCGCTTCTAGTGATCGCCAGGGACCTCCAATTCGATGTCTAATAGTGCGTGGCACTCCATCTGACCCCGATGAACACCTATACGTCAATATTAGAGATCTGAGATCAAACTCGTTATTCAGTCAGATACGCTAAAAATACGTGGCAAATTCGCGTCTTCCTATTGGTCAGCCGCTTCTAGTGATCGCCAGGGACCTCCAATTCGATGTCTAAAAGTACGTGGCACTCCACCTGACCCCGTTGAACACCTGTACGTCAATATTAGAGATCTGAGATCAAACTCGTTATTCAGTCAAATACGCTAAAGATACGTGTCAAATTCGCGTCTTCCTATTAGTCAGCCGCTTCTAGTGATCGCCAGGGACCTCCAATTCGATGTCTAAAAGTACGTGGCACTCCACCTGACCCCGTTGAACACCTGTACGTCAATATTAGAGATCTGAGATCAAACTCGTTATTCAGTCAAATACGCTAAAGATACGTGTCAAATTCGCGTCTTCCTATTAGTCAGCCGCTTCTAGTGATCGCCAGGGACCTCCAATTCGATGTCTAAAAGTACGTGGCACTCCACCTGACCCCGTTGAACACCTGTACGTCAATATTAGAGATCTGAGATCAAACTCGTTATTCAGTCAAATACGCTAAAGATACGTGTCAAATTCGCGTCTTCCTATTAGTCAGCCGCTTCTAGTGATCGCCAGGGACCTCCAATTCGATGTCTAAAAGTACGTGGCACTCCACCTGACCCCGTTGAACACCTGTACGTCAATATTAGAGATCTGAGATCAAACTCGTTATTCAGTCAAATACGCTAAAGATACGTGTCAAATTCGCGTCTTCCTATTAGTCAGCCGCTTCTAGTGATCGCCAGGGACCTCCAATTCGATGTCTAAAAGTACGTGGCACTCCACCTGACCCCGTTGAACACCTGTACGTCAATATTAGAGATCTGAGATCAAACTCGTTATTCAGTCAAATACGCTAAAGATACGTGTTAAATTCGCGTCTTCCTATTAGTCAGCCGCTTCTAATGATCGCCAGGGACCTCCAATTCGATGTCTAATAGTACGTGGCACTCCATCTGACCCCGATGAACAGCTATACGTCAATATTAGAGATCTGAGATCAAACTCGTTTATTAGTCAAATAAGCTAAAAATACGTGTCAAATTCGGGTCTTCCTATTAGTAAGCCGCTTCTAGTGATCGCCAGGGACCTCCAATTCGATGTCTAATAGTGCGTGGCACTCCATCTGACCCCGATGAACACCTATACGTCAATATTAGAGATCTGAGATCAAACTCGTTATTCAGTCAGATACGCTAAAAATACGTGGCAAATTCGCGTCTTCCTATTGGTCAGCCGCTTCTAGTGATCGCCAGGGACCTCCAATTCGATGTCTAAAAGTACGTGGCACTCCACCTGACCCCGTTGAACACCTGTACGTCAATATTAGAGATCTGAGATCAAACTCGTTATTCAGTCAAATACGCTAAAGATACGTGTCAAATTCGCGTCTTCCTATTAGTCAGCCGCTTCTAGTGATCGCCAGGGACCTCCAATTCGATGTCTAAAAGTACGTGGCACTCCACCTGACCCCGTTGAACACCTGTACGTCAATATTAGAGATCTGAGATCAAACTCGTTATTCAGTCAAATACGCTAAAGATACGTGTCAAATTCGCGTCTTCCTATTAGTCAGCCGCTTCTAGTGATCGCCAGGGACCTCCAATTCGATGTCTAAAAGTACGTGGCACTCCACCTGACCCCGTTGAACACCTGTACGTCAATATTAGAGATCTGAGATCAAACTCGTTATTCAGTCAAATACGCTAAAGATACGTGTCAAATTCGCGTCTTCCTATTAGTCAGCCGCTTCTAGTGATCGCCAGGGACCTCCAATTCGATGTCTAAAAGTACGTGGCACTCCACCTGACCCCGTTGAACACCTGTACGTCAATATTAGAGATCTGAGATCAAACTCGTTATTCAGTCAAATACGCTAAAGATACGTGTCAAATTCGCGTCTTCCTATTAGTCAGCCGCTTCTAGTGATCGCCAGGGACCTCCAATTCGATGTCTAAAAGTACGTGGCACTCCACCTGACCCCGTTGAACACCTGTACGTCAATATTAGAGATCTGAGATCAAACTCGTTATTCAGTCAAATACGCTAAAGATACGTGTTAAATTCGCGTCTTCCTATTAGTCAGCCGCTTCTAATGATCGCCAGGGACCTCCAATTCGATGTCTAATAGTACGTGGCACTCCATCTGACCCCGATGAACAGCTATACGTCAATATTAGAGATCTGAGATCAAACTCGTTTATTAGTCAAATAAGCTAAAAATACGTGTCAAATTCGGGTCTTCCTATTAGTAAGCCGCTTCTAGTGATCGCCAGGGACCTCCAATTCGATGTCTAATAGTGCGTGGCACTCCATCTGACCCCGATGAACACCTATACGTCAATATTAGAGATCTGAGATCAAACTCGTTATTCAGTCAGATACGCTAAAAATACGTGGCAAATTCGCGTCTTCCTATTGGTCAGCCGCTTCTAGTGATCGCCAGGGACCTCCAATTCGATGTCTAAAAGTACGTGGCACTCCACCTGACCCCGTTGAACACCTGTACGTCAATATTAGAGATCTGAGATCAAACTCGTTATTCAGTCAAATACGCTAAAGATACGTGTCAAATTCGCGTCTTCCTATTAGTCAGCCGCTTCTAGTGATCGCCAGGGACCTCCAATTCGATGTCTAAAAGTACGTGGCACTCCACCTGACCCCGTTGAACACCTGTACGTCAATATTAGAGATCTGAGATCAAACTCGTTATTCAGTCAAATACGCTAAAGATACGTGTCAAATTCGCGTCTTCCTATTAGTCAGCCGCTTCTAGTGATCGCCAGGGACCTCCAATTCGATGTCTAAAAGTACGTGGCACTCCACCTGACCCCGTTGAACACCTGTACGTCAATATTAGAGATCTGAGATCAAACTCGTTATTCAGTCAAATACGCTAAAGATACGTGTCAAATTCGCGTCTTCCTATTAGTCAGCCGCTTCTAGTGATCGCCAGGGACCTCCAATTCGATGTCTAAAAGTACGTGGCACTCCACCTGACCCCGTTGAACACCTGTACGTCAATATTAGAGATCTGAGATCAAACTCGTTATTCAGTCAAATACGCTAAAGATACGTGTCAAATTCGCGTCTTCCTATTAGTCAGCCGCTTCTAGTGATCGCCAGGGACCTCCAATTCGATGTCTAAAAGTACGTGGCACTCCACCTGACCCCGTTGAACACCTGTACGTCAATATTAGAGATCTGAGATCAAACTCGTTATTCAGTCAAATACGCTAAAGATACGTGTCAAATTCGCGTCTTCCTATTAGTCAGCCGCTTCTAGTGATCGCCAGGGACCTCCAATTCGATGTCTAAAAGTACGTGGCACTCCACCTGACCCCGTTGAACACCTGTACGTCAATATTAGAGATCTGAGATCAAACTCGTTATTCAGTCAAATACGCTAAAGATACGTGTCAAATTCGCGTCTTCCTATTAGTCAGCCGCTTCTAGTGATCGCCAGGGACCTCCAATTCGATGTCTAAAAGTACGTGGCACTCCACCTGACCCCGTTGAACACCTGTACGTCAATATTAGAGATCTGAGATCAAACTCGTTATTCAGTCAAATACGCTAAAGATACGTGTCAAATTCGCGTCTTCCTATTAGTCAGCCGCTTCTAGTGATCGCCAGGGACCTCCAATTCGATGTCTAAAAGTACGTGGCACTCCACCTGACCCCGTTGAACACCTGTACGTCAATATTAGAGATCTGAGATCAAACTCGTTATTCAGTCAAATACGCTAAAGATACGTGTCAAATTCGCGTCTTCCTATTAGTCAGCCGCTTCTAATGATCGCCAGGGACCTCCAATTCGATGTCTAATAGTACGTGGCACTCCATCTGACCCCGATGAACAGCTATACGTCAATATTAGAGATCTGAGATCAAACTCGTTATTCAGTCAAATAAGCTAAAAATACGTGTCAAATTCGCGTCTTAATATTAGTCAGCCGCTTCTAGTGATCGCCAGGAACCTCCAATTCGATGTCTAATAGTGCGTGGCACTCCATCTGACCCCGATGAACACCTATACGTCAAAATTAGAAATCTAAGATCAAACTCGTTATTCAGTTAAATTAGCTAAAAATACTGTAACGTTTATTTTATAATTTATTTACATTAATTGAACACTAATTTATTTAACACACTAAACTACTTGTTCACTAGACTAGACACTACATAATTTATTTGTACTGCTCCGCATTCGGATCGTATGTCGCGTTCACTTCTGCTTCTCTACTTCTAACTAACTCCCTCGATCACAAACCCCCTTATATATACACCCCCAACCCTGATCGAGAACATTCTAGTACATTCTAGAAGCCTACGCAGCAAATGTTCATGCACCTGTCCTACGCGTCGTAGTTATTCTTTTGAAGGAGTAAACATGTGTCGCTTTGTTTACTTCTCGCATTACACTGCCCCCGCCTTAGAGACGTTTCGTCTCGGAACGTATCCCTGGTAGGCCCATGCAGGAACCTGCAGTTAGCCCCCCGCTTACAGCGAGACGTGGCGTCAAAATAACAGGGGACCGTCTTCCCGAGTCGACATGGTGCAGGCCCAAAACAGCAGACTAAAACTTCCACTCCGGTATTCTTCAACACTACTTCCAGCATGTTCCGGACAACCCTCCAGTCCAGCTGATCTCGTCCAGCACCTAACTTGGGGACAGCTAGCTTCCTGATGTCGAGCTCCAGCAGTCGGTCTCGTAGCCTATGCAAGGTTCGCCATACATCGTGATAACATGGTTTAAGGGACCCGATCTCCTTCGTAACCAGATAAAAGATGTGTCTTACGTTGTCACGTAGTTCCAGAACCTTGCCAATTTCCGGGAGTTGCTCTCTGAGTTGTTCCGAGCGCCCGTACTTCTTCTTGAAAACCGTGGCGATACCTCGTGACATTACCAGGTCGGCGGACACACAATGGGCCAACGAGTATTCTTCAGGTACGCTGAACAAATCCTGTTGTTTTTCACAGGTTACCCCATACCGTGCTTTTCCGGTACCCCCGTAGGCGCTCATAAATTCTTCGAAGGAAAGTTCGTTCTCCTGCGCCAATGTGTTTCTTACTCGGGGAACCTCCGCCTCATCGTGCGACCCCTCATAGGGTGCCAACCGATTAAAGTGCACCACTCTCGGCTTGCCGTTTGGTAGTTTGCTTACCCGGTAGACCACGTCATTGATTCGTTTCTTCACAACATAGGGACCTTCCCAATTGGTCTGTAACTTAGGGGACAAACCACGTTTCTTCTGTGGGTTGTACAGCCAAACTCGGTCTCCCATTTGGTAGCCACCCTCTTTAGCGTTGATGTCGTAACGCTCTTTGATGCGATCACTGGCGATATTTAGTTGGTACCGGACTTGATCGTGAATTTCGTTCATCCTTTGCCGCATCCGGGAAACGTAATCTTCCCCCGAAACGTCCTCGTCCGGTCTAGCGCCAAAGATTAGATCACAGGGTAGTTTAAGTTCTCGCCCGAACAGGACTTTGGCTGGAGTTTGTCCTGTCGACTCATGAACGGCCGAGCGGTAGGCCATCAGGAAGAACGGCACGTGTTCGTCCCAGTCTCTTTGATGTGACGAGACCATTTTCGCTAGATAGCGGTTGAGGGTGCGATTCATTCGTTCTACCATGCCGTCAGACTGAGGGTGAAGGGCCGTGGTTCTTGTTTTTCGTACCCCAAACTTCTCACAGATCCTCCGGAATAGGCCACTCTCAAAGTTTCTTCCTTGATCCGAGTGTAATTCCATGGGTACTCCAAACCGGCAGATCGTCTCCTTCACTAGCACATCGGCCACTGTCTCTGCCTCCTGATTAGGGAGAGCGTACGCTTCTACCCACTTCGTAAAGTAGTCCATCACGACCAAGATGTATTTATTCCCCTTTTCGGTCTCAGGGAAGGGTCCTGCTATATCAATAGCGATCCTTTCGAAGGGGCTTCCGACGTTATATTGTTTCATGGGAGCTTTCGGTCGTCTTTGTGGCCCATTACTTGCAAAGCATGTAGTACATTTCTTGCACCAGTTCTTCACGTCGTCTGAACAATTGATCCAGTAGAAGCGCTCCCGTACCTTCTGCAGCGTTTTCTTGATCCCTAAATGTCCACCAGACGATCCGTCGTGAAGGTGCCGCAAGACCTCCGGGATTTTACTGGAGGGAATTACCAACTGCCGTCTTTCCTCCGTCCCGTCTTGGCTCTCCAGTACGCGTTTTAGTAGCCCATCCTCAACCACTAGCGAGTCCCACTGTGCCCAATAGCTCTTAAGTTTTGGCGAGCCAGGTGATACCTTTTGCCACTCAGGACGCTCTCCTCCCTCTTTCCAAACCAGGATTTCTTTGAGAACCGGGTCTTTTCCTTGCTCTTGTCGTAACGAGGATGGTGTCCATTCCTCGGCGACCACGGTCGTTCGATAGACTTTCTCGGACTTTTCCTCAGCTCTATGACAATGAGGACACTCATCAGGGCATGGTCTTCTCGAGAGTGCGTCTGCGTTTCCATGACTCTGTCCTGGCCGATGTTCTATGACAAAGTCATACTCCTGGAGCCTCTCGATCCAGCGAGCGATCTGTCCTTCGGGATTCTTAAACTGGAGGAGCCATTTAAGAGCAGCATGATCGGTCCGGACCAAAAACCTCCTTCCACACAAATATTTATGGAAGTGCTCGATGGACTTGACGATGGCCAATAATTCACGCCGGGTGACGCAGTAATTCCTTTCTGGTTTGGAGAGTACCTTGCTGAAGTATCCAAGGACACGTTCTTGTCCCTCCTGGCGCTGCGACAGAACACTTCCAATTCCCACATTGCTCGCGTCGGTGTCCAGGATGAACTGTCCTTCTGGCAGAGGAAAACTCAGCACTGGGGCACTGGTCAACTTCCTCTTCAGCTCGTCGAAGGCAGACTGGCATTCCTCATCCCAACAGAAGTTTCGTCCTTCTTCCGTGAGCCTTGTCAACGGCTTAGCGACGTCGGAGAACATCCGGACATATCGTCGGTAGTACGTGCAGAGGCCCAGAAAACTCCTCAACTGGTGTTTATCTACCGGTATTGGCCACTCCTTCACCGTACTTGTCTTATCCGGATCAACGGCGACGCCCTCTCTGCTCACTACGTGCCCTAAGTATGAGACCTTCCTTCTGAAGAGCTGACATTTCTTAGGGTTCAGTTTCAGCCCCGCACCTCGCAGTCTCTGGAAGACGTCCTCTAAGTTTTTCAGATGTCCCTCGAAGGTCTTGCCCATCACGATGACATCGTCCAAATAGACTAGGCACGTTTTCCACGTCAGACCCATTAGCACGCTCTCCATCAGCCTCTCAAACGTCGCTGGGGCATTACAAAGTCCGAATGGCATGACTGTAAAATGCCACAGGCCGTTACCGAAGGTAAATGCCGTCTTTTCCTTATCGGCAGGGTTCATTTCGACTTGCCAATAGCCGCTTTTTAAATCCAAGGTCGAAAATATCGTGGATCCAGCAAGGGTATCGAGTGTGTCGTCGATACGTGGTAGCGGGTAGCTGTCCTTTTTGGTGACACTGTTCACCTGCCGGTAGTCTACACAGAATCGAGTAGTCCCATCCTTTTTCTTCACCAGTACTACCGGCGAGGCCCATGGACTGCTTGACGGCTCGATGACCCCGTCCCGCTCTAGGTCCTTGATGATTTTCTCGGCTTCCTCTCGTTTGGCCAAGGGTAGTCGTCTTGCTGTTTGTCGAATCGGTCGTGTCTCGCCCGTGTCAATTTTATGTGTCACGACCTTGGTCTTTCCCAGCTTTCCATTCTCGGTGGTAAATATGTCCTGGTACTTATTTATTAATTCATTGGCCTTTTGTTTCTGTGTGGGCGAGAGAAACGCACTGGTCTGGGAAAGAATTTGTTTCAAGTCCTGCGGAGTGTGTCTGGACCTTTCTTCCTCACTAACGCCCCTTACGATGGCCGAAGCGGCTATACATGTGCCCAGCTTCGTACCCTTCTTGATGGTGACCGGGTACTGATTGATGTTGAGTAGTCGCACAGGCACTTCACTTGAGAGAGTAACGAGCGCCTTTCCTACCAGTACCCCCCGAGCCAGTCGATTGTCATCGTTTTCTGGTTCGATCACGGCTGGAATTCCCTCTTCCACAACACCCCTCAGACAGGTAGAGGTGATCGTTTCGCTTCGTTCCGGGAGAATCACATCTTCTGCCATTATTACGTCTAACACAAAGTTGTCACGATTGTGTAGCAGTAATTCTTCTTGACCGATCCTCAACACTCGGTGTCCGAAATCCAACTGGAATCCATGATTCCTCATGACGTCCATCCCCAGTATGACATCTTCCTCAATTTCGGCTATGAGAACAGGATGGTCAAACTTTACTCGTCCCAACGTCATGCTAACCGTCGCTTCACCGTGTATTACTGCCTTCTCCCCAGTGGCAGTTCTTAATTGCCACCTACTTGGCCTAATCTTCCTACGGTCCCTCACAACTTCCGAGCGTACGATCGTCTTCGTAGCTCCCGTGTCCACAAGCATGGCGTGGGATCTCCCGTCGATAGTGCCATCGACGTACGCGCTCCCCAATTGGTGGGAAAACGAGGCTATACTGGCCCGGGGGTTTCCACTGCTACGGGTCGACGTTCCCCCTTTCTTATCGACCCGCATTAGTTTTCCTGGGCCTTCGCCGGCGCCGCTGTTCTGGGCCGCTTGCAAGAACTCTTCACATGGCCCACTTCGCCACAGTTCCAACAGCGAACTACCTTCTTCTTCGCCGACAGCATCTCCATGATCTGCTGTAGGACCCTTTCCACGAGCTTTTCAGTGTCTACTTCCTCTGTAACCGCTCGAACACGGCCATGACCGCGGGAGGCTTCCATGGCTGCATCATGCTCCAGTGCGATGGCGAGCGCGTCCATTAATGTTTTCGGTCGAGCTAGTCTCAGGGCCCTCTGCAGTTCCTGGTCCCGCAGCCCGCTCACGAACGTCTGCACTGCGAGGCACTCCATCATCTGTTCCGGTGCCGTGGGATACGCCAACCTCACTAGTCTGGCTACGTCCGCTTCGAACTCCTGCAGGGTCTCGTTCGATCTCTGACGGCGATTGGACATCTGGGATTGATGGACTTGCTCCAGATGTGTTTGGCCGAACCGCATTTCCAGTCGCCTCAGCAGCTCATTGTAATTCCCGGCTTCTTCGGTGGATAGCGTCTGGAGAACTTCCAACGCCTCTCCACGTAAGGCTACCGTTAGGGAAACAGCTTTCTCGTGAGGGGACCAAGCATTAGCCTCCGCTGCTGCCTCAAACTGCTTCTTGTAGCTGGCCCACGGAATTTTTCCATCGAACGTTGGGGGCGTCACTCGATTAGTGCATATCGAGTTCTGTTGAACGACCGCCTTTATTTCTTCCTTCGTCTCGCCGCTACTGACTCGCCTTAGTCGTTCTTCCAACTGCTTCGTCTTCTGTTTAATTTCGCCTTCTTTCCCCTCGCCGCTACTGACTTGTTCTAGTCGTTCTTCCAAATGCTTGATCTTCTGTTCCATCTCCTTACGCTGAGCCTCAATCTGGTCGGTTATCTCTTCCCTCTGGGCGGCGATTTCTTCCCTCTGGGCAGCGATTTGAGCAGTGATGTCTTCCCTCTGGGCAGCGATTTGAGCAGTGATGTCTTCCCTCTGGGCGGCGATTTGAGCAGTGATGTCTTCCCTCTGGGCGGCGCTTTCTTCCCTCTGGGCGGCGATTTCTTCCCTCTGGGCGGCGATTTGAGCAGTGATGTCTTCCCTCTGGTCGGCGATTTCTTCCCTCTGGGCGGCGATTTCTTCCCTCTGGGCAGCGATTTGAGCAGTGATGTCTTCCCTCTGGGCGGCGATTTGAGCAGCGATGTCTTCCCTCTGGGCGGCGCTTTCTTCCCTCTGGGCGGCGATTTCTTCCCTCTGGGCAGCGATTTGAGCAGTAATGTCTTCCCTCTGGGCGGCGATTTGCTTCGTGATGTCATCGTCTTCGAACTCGAAAACTTCCGGGTCCTGGCCATTTTCTTTCAAAAATGCTGAGAGCCGGTCCTGGAGTTCAGTCTTCCTCCCTCCTGTTTCCAATTCCCGTTCCTCGAGTTCTTTTTTTAACTCGGCCACTTTTAATTCGCGTAACTTCTTCATGATCCCACTTCTGACACCAATGTAACGTTTATTTTATAATTTATTTACATTAATTGAACACTAATTTATTTAACACACTAAACTACTTGTTCACTAGACTAGACACTACATAATTTATTTGTACTGCTCCGCATTCGGATCGTATGTCGCGTTCACTTCTGCTTCTCTACTTCTAACTAACTCCCTCGATCACAAACCCCCTTATATATACACCCCCAACCCTGATCGAGAACATTCTAGTACATTCTAGAAGCCTACGCAGCAAATGTTCATGCACCTGTCCTACGCGTCGTAGTTATTCTTTTGAAGGAGTAAACATGTGTCGCTTTGTTTACTTCTCGCATTACACTACGTGTCAAATTCGCGTCTTAATATTAGTCAGCCGCTTCTAGTGATCGCCAGGAACCTCCAATTCGATGTCTAATAGTGCGTGGCACTCCATCTGACCCCGATGAACACATATACGTCAAAATTAGAAATCTAAGATCAAACTCGTTATTCAGTTAAATAAGCTAAAAATACGTGTCAAATTCGCGTCTTCCTATTAGTCAGCCGCTTCTAGTGATCGCCAGGGACCTCCAATTCTATGTCTAATAGTGCGTGGCACTCCATCTGACCCCGATGAACCGCTATACGTCAATATTAGAGATCTGAGATCAAACTCGTTATTCAGTCAAATACGCTAAAGATACGTGTCAAATTCGCGTCTTCCTATTAGTCAGCCGCTTCTAGTGATCGCCAGGGACCTCCAATTCGATGTCTAATAGTACGTGGCACTCCATCTGACCCCGATGAACACCTATACGTCAATATTAGAGATCTGAGATCAAACTCGTTTATTAGTCAAATAAGCTAAAAATACGTGTCAAATTCGGGTCTTCCTATTAGTAAGCCGCTTCTAGTGATCGCCAGGGACCTCCAATTCGATGTCTAATAGTGCGTGGCACTCCATCTGACCCCGATGAACACCTATACGTCAATATTAGAGATCTGAGATCAAACTCGTTATTCAGTCAGATACGCTAAAAATACGTGGCAAATTCGCGTCTTCCTATTGGTCAGCCGCTTCTAGTGATCGCCAGGGACCTCCAATTCGATGTCTAAAAGTACGTGGCACTCCACCTGACCCCGTTGAACACCTGTACGTCAATATTAGAGATCTGAGATCAAACTCGTTATTCAGTCAAATACGCTAAAGATACGTGTCAAATTCGCGACTTCCTATTAGTCAGCCGCTTCTAGTGATCGCCAGGGACCTCCAATTCGATGTCTAAAAGTACGTGGCACTCCACCTGACCCCGTTGAACACCTGTACGTCAATATTAGAGATCTGAGATCAAACTCGTTATTCAGTCAAATACGCTAAAGATACGTGTCAAATTCGCGTCTTCCTATTAGTCAGCCGCTTCTAGTGATCGCCAGGGACCTCCAATTCGATGTCTAAAAGTACGTGGCACTCCACCTGACCCCGTTGAACACCTGTACGTCAATATTAGAGATCTGAGATCAAACTCGTTATTCAGTCAAATACGCTAAAGATACGTGTCAAATTCGCGTCTTCCTATTAGTCAGCCGCTTCTAGTGATCGCCAGGGACCTCCAATTCGATGTCTAAAAGTACGTGGCACTCCACCTGACCCCGTTGAACACCTGTACGTCAATATTAGAGATCTGAGATCAAACTCGTTATTCAGTCAAATACGCTAAAGATACGTGTCAAATTCGCGTCTTCCTATTAGTCAGCCGCTTCTAGTGATCGCCAGGGACCTCCAATTCGATGTCTAAAAGTACGTGGCACTCCACCTGACCCCGTTGAACACCTGTACGTCAATATTAGAGATCTGAGATCAAACTCGTTATTCAGTCAAATACGCTAAAGATACGTGTTAAATTCGCGTCTTCCTATTAGTCAGCCGCTTCTAATGATCGCCAGGGACCTCCAATTCGATGTCTAATAGTACGTGGCACTCCATCTGACCCCGATGAACAGCTATACGTCAATATTAGAGATCTGAGATCAAACTCGTTTATTAGTCAAATAAGCTAAAAATACGTGTCAAATTCGGGTCTTCCTATTAGTAAGCCGCTTCTAGTGATCGCCAGGGACCTCCAATTCGATGTCTAATAGTGCGTGGCACTCCATCTGACCCCGATGAACACCTATACGTCAATATTAGAGATCTGAGATCAAACTCGTTATTCAGTCAGATACGCTAAAAATACGTGGCAAATTCGCGTCTTCCTATTGGTCAGCCGCTTCTAGTGATCGCCAGGGACCTCCAATTCGATGTCTAAAAGTACGTGGCACTCCACCTGACCCCGTTGAACACCTGTACGTCAATATTAGAGATCTGAGATCAAACTCGTTATTCAGTCAAATACGCTAAAGATACGTGTCAAATTCGCGTCTTCCTATTAGTCAGCCGCTTCTAGTGATCGCCAGGGACCTCCAATTCGATGTCTAAAAGTACGTGGCACTCCACCTGACCCCGTTGAACACCTGTACGTCAATATTAGAAATCTAAGATCAAACTCGTTATTCAGTTAAATAAGCTAAAAATACGTGTCAAATTCGCGTCTTCCTATTAGTCAGCCGCTTCTAGTGATCGCCAGGGACCTCCAATTCTATGTCTAATAGTGCGTGGCACTCCATCTGACCCCGATGAACCGCTATACGTCAATATTAGAGATCTGAGATCAAACTCGTTATTCAGTCAAATACGCTAAAGATACGTGTCAAATTCGCGTCTTCCTATTAGTCAGCCGCTTCTAGTGATCGCCAGGGACCTCCAATTCGATGTCTAATAGTTCGTGGCACTCCATCTGACCCCGATGAACACCTATACGTCAATATTAGAGATCTGAGATCAAACTCGTTTATTAGTCAAATAAGCTAAAAATACGTGTCAAATTCGGGTCTTCCTATTAGTAAGCCGCTTCTAGTGATCGCCAGGGACCTCCAATTCGATGTCTAATAGTGCGTGGCACTCCATCTGACCCCGATGAACACCTATACGTCAATATTAGAGATCTGAGATCAAACTCGTTATTCAGTCAGATACGCTAAAAATACGTGGCAAATTCGCGTCTTCCTATTGGTCAGCCGCTTCTAGTGATCGCCAGGGACCTCCAATTCGATGTCTAAAAGTACGTGGCACTCCACCTGACCCCGTTGAACACCTGTACGTCAATATTAGAGATCTGAGATCAAACTCGTTATTCAGTCAAATACGCTAAAGATACGTGTCAAATTCGCGTCTTCCTATTAGTCAGCCGCTTCTAGTGATCGCCAGGGACCTCCAATTCGATGTCTAAAAGTACGTGGCACTCCACCTGACCCCGTTGAACACCTGTACGTCAATATTAGAGATCTGAGATCAAACTCGTTATTCAGTCAAATACGCTAAAGATACGTGTCAAATTCGCGTCTTCCTATTAGTCAGCCGCTTCTAGTGATCGCCAGGGACCTCCAATTCGATGTCTAAAAGTACGTGGCACTCCACCTGACCCCGTTGAACACCTGTACGTCAATATTAGAGATCTGAGATCAAACTCGTTATTCAGTCAAATACGCTAAAGATACGTGTCAAATTCGCGTCTTCCTATTAGTCAGCCGCTTCTAGTGATCGCCAGGGACCTCCAATTCGATGTCTAAAAGTACGTGGCACTCCACCTGACCCCGTTGAACACATGTACGTCAATATTAGAGATCTGAGATCAAACTCGTTATTCAGTCAAATACGCTAAAGATACGTGTCAAATTCGCGTCTTCCTATTAGTCAGCCGCTTCTAGTGATCGCCAGGGACCTCCAATTCGATGTCTAAAAGTACGTGGCACTCCACCTGACCCCGTTGAACACCTGTACGTCAATATTAGAGATCTGAGATCAAACTCGTTATTCAGTCAAATACGCTAAAGATACGTGTCAAATTCGCGTCTTCCTATTAGTCAGCCGCTTCTAGTGATCGCCAGGGACCTCCAATTCGATGTCTAAAAGTACGTGGCACTCCACCTGACCCCGTTGAACACCTGTACGTCAATATTAGAGATCTGAGATCAAACTCGTTATTCAGTCAAATACGCTAAAGATACGTGTCAAATTCGCGTCTTCCTATTAGTCAGCCGCTTCTAATGATCGCCAGGGACCTCCAATTCGATGTCTAATAGTACGTGGCACTCCATCTGACCCCGATGAACAGCTATACGTCAATATTAGAGATCTGAGATCAAACTCGTTATTCAGTCAAATAAGCTAAAAATACGTGTCAAATTCGCGTCTTAATATTAGTCAGCCGCTTCTAGTGATCGCCAGGAACCTCCAATTCGATGTCTAATAGTGCGTGGCACTCCATCTGACCCCGATGAACACCTATACGTCAAAATTAGAAATCTAAGATCAAACTCGTTATTCAGTTAAATTAGCTAAAAATACGTGTCAAATTCGCGTCTTAATATTAGTCAGCCGCTTCTAGTGATCGCCAGGAACCTCCAATTCGATGTCTAATAGTGCGTGGCACTCCATCTGACCCCGATGAACACATATACGTCAAAATTAGAAATCTAAGATCAAACTCGTTATTCAGTTAAATAAGCTAAAAATACGTGTCAAATTCGCGTCTTCCTATTAGTCAGCCGCTTCTAGTGATCGCCAGGGACCTCCAATTCTATGTCTAATAGTGCGTGGCACTCCATCTGACCCCGATGAACCGCTATACGTCAATATTAGAGATCTGAGATCAAACTCGTTATTCAGTTAAATTAGCTAAAAATACGTGTCAAATTCGCGTCTTAATATTAGTCAGCCGCTTCTAGTGATCGCCAGGAACCTCCAATTCGATGTCTAATAGTGCGTGGCACTCCATCTGACCCCGATGAACACCTATACGTCAAAATTAGAAATCTAAGATCAAACTCGTTATTCAGTTAA
The DNA here is from genome assembly GCA_946251905.1 of Cryptocephalus moraei. Taxonomy (NCBI): domain Eukaryota; kingdom Metazoa; phylum Arthropoda; class Insecta; order Coleoptera; family Chrysomelidae; genus Cryptocephalus; species Cryptocephalus moraei. Next base: position 12,371,809 of record OX276465.1, on the reverse strand, counting down.
ATAAGCTAAAAATACGTGTCAAATTCGCGTCTTAATATTAGTCAGCCGCTTCTAGTGATCGCCAGGAACCTCCAATTCGATGTCTAATAGTGCGTGGCACTCCATCTGACCCCGATGAACCGCTATACGTCAATATTAGAGATCTGAGATCAAACTCGTTATTCAGTCAAATAAGCTAAAAATACGTGTCAAATTCGCGTCTTCCTATTAGTCAGCCGCTTCTAGTGATCGCGAGGAACCTCCAATTCTATGTCTAATAGTGCGTGGCACTCCATCTGACCCCGATGAACCGCTATACGTCAATATTAGAGATCTGAGATCAAACTCGTTATTCAGTCAAATAAGCTAAAAATACGTGTCAAATTCGCGTCTTCCTATTAGTCAGCCGCTTCTAGTGATCGCCAGGAACCTCCAATTCGATGTCTAATAGTGCGTGGCACTCCATCTGACCCCGATGAACACCTATACGTCAAAATTAGAAATCTAAGATCAAACTCGTTATTCAGTTAAATAAGCTAAAAATACGTGTCAAATTCGCGTCTTCCTATTAGTCAGCCGCTTCTAGTGATCGCCAGGGACCTCCAATTCTATGTCTAATAGTGCGTGGCACTCCATCTGACCCCGATGAACCGCTATACGTCAATATTAGAGATCTGAGATCAAACTCGTTATTCAGTCAAATAAGCTAAAAATACGTGTCAAATTCGCGTCTTCCTATTAGTCAGCCGCTTCTAGTGATCGCCAGGAACCTCCAATTCGATGTCTAATAGTGCGTGGCACTCCATCTGACCCCGATGAACACCTATACGTCAAAATTAGAAATCTAAGATCAAACTCGTTATTCAGTTAAATTAGCTAAAAATACGTGTCAAATTCGCGTCTTAATATTAGTCAGCCGCTTCTAGTGATCGCCAGGAACCTCCAATTCGATGTCTAATAGTGCGTGGCACTCCATCTGACCCCGATGAACCGCTATACGTCAATATTAGAGATCTGAGATCAAACTCGTTATTCAGTCAAATAAGCTAAAAATACGTGTCAAATTCGCGTCTTCCTATTAGTCAGCCGCTTCTAGTGATCGCCAGGAACCTCCAATTCGATGTCTAATAGTGCGTGGCACTCCATCTGACCCCGATGAACACCTATACGTCAAAATTAGAAATCTAAGATCAAACTCGTTATTCAGTTAAATTAGCTAAAAATACGTGTCAAATTCGCGTCTTAATATTAGTCAGCCGCTTCTAGTGATCGCCAGGAACCTCCAATTCGATGTCTAATAGTGCGTGGCACTCCATCTGACCCCGATGAACACCTATACGTCAAAATTAGAAATCTAAGATCAAACTCGTTATTCAGTTAAATAAGCTAAAAATACGTGTCAAATTCGCGTCTTCCTATTAGTCAGCCGCTTCTAGTGATCGCCAGGGACCTCCAATTCTATGTCTAATAGTGCGTGGCACTCCATCTGACCCCGATGAACCGCTATACGTCAATATTAGAGATCTGAGATCAAACTCGTTATTCAGTTAAATTAGCTAAAAATACGTGTCAAATTCGCGTCTTAATATTAGTCAGCCGCTTCTAGTGATCGCCAGGAACCTCCAATTCGATGTCTAATAGTGCGTGGCACTCCATCTGACCCCGATGAACACCTATACGTCAAAATTAGAAATCTAAGATCAAACTCGTTATTCAGTTAAATAAGCTAAAAATACGTGTCAAATTCGCGTCTTAATATTAGTCAGCCGCTTCTAGTGATCGCCAGGAACCTCCAATTCGATGTCTAATAGTGCGTGGCACTCCATCTGACCCCGATGAATACGTCAATATTAGAGATCTGAGATCAAACTCGTTATTCAGTCAAATAAGCTAAAAATACGTGTCAAATTCGCGTCTTCCTATTAGTCAGCCGCTTCTAGTGATCGCCAGGAACCTCCAATTCGATGTCTAATAGTGCGTGGCACTCCATCTGACCCCGATGAACACCTATACGTCAAAATTAGAAATCTAAGATCAAACTCGTTATTCAGTTAAATAAGCTAAAAATACGTGTCAAATCCGCGTCTTCGTATTAGTCAGCCGCTTCTAGTGATCGCCAGGGACCTCCAATTCTATGTCTAATAGTGCGTGGCACTCCATCTGACCCCGATGAACCGCTATACGTCAATATTAGAGATCTGAGATCAAACTCGTTATTCAGTCAAATAAGCTAAAAATACGTGTCATATTCGCGTCTTCCTATTAGTCAGCCGCTTCTAGTGATCGCCAGGAACCTCCAATTCGATGTCTAATAGTGCGTGGCACTCCATCTGACCCCGATGAACACCTATACGTCAAAATTAGAAATCTAAGATCAAACTCGTTATTCAGTTAAATAAGCTAAAAATACGTGTCAAATCCGCGTCTTCGTATTAGTCAGCCGCTTCTAGTGATCGCCAGGGACCTCCAATTCTATGTCTAATAGTGCGTGGCACTCCATCTGACCCCGATGAACCGCTATACGTCAATATTAGAGATCTGAGATCAAACTCGTTATTCAGTCAAATAAGCTAAAAATACCTGTCAAATTCGCGTCTTCCTATTAGTCAGCCGCTTCTAGTGATCGCCAGGAACCTCCAATTCGATGTCTAATAGTGCGTGGCACTCCATCTGACCCCGATGAACACCTATACGTCAAAATTAGAAATCTAAGATCAAACTCGTTATTCAGTTAAATTAGCTAAAAATACGTGTCAAATTCGCGTCTTAATATTAGTCAGCCGCTTCTAGTGATCGCCAGGAACCTCCAATTCGATGTCTAATAGTGCGTGGCACTCCATCTGACCCCGATGAACACCTATACGTCAAAATTAGAAATCTAAGATCAAACTCGTTATTTAGTTAAATAAGCTAAAAATACGTGTCAAATTCGCGTCTTCCTATTAGTCAGCCGCTTCTAGTGATCGCCAGGGACCTCCAATTCTATGTCTAATAGTGCGTGGCACTCCATCTGACCCCGATGAACCGCTATACGTCAATATTAGAGATCTGAGATCAAACTCGTTATTCAGTTAAATTAGCTAAAAATACGTGTCAAATTCGCGTCTTAATATTAGTCAGCCGCTTCTAGTGATCGCCAGGAACCTCCAATTCGATGTCTAATAGTGCGTGGCACTCCATCTGACCCCGATGAACACCTATACGTCAAAATTAGAAATCTAAGATCAAACTCGTTATTCAGTTAAATAAGCTAAAAATACGTGTCAAATTCGCGTCTTAATATTAGTCAGCCGCTTCTAGTGATCGCCAGGAACCTCCAATTCGATGTCTAATAGTGCGTGGCACTCCATCTGACCCCGATGAACCGCTATACGTCAATATTAGAGATCTGAGATCAAACTCGTTATTCAGTCAAATAAGCTAAAAATACGTGTCAAATTCGCGTCTTCCTATTAGTCAGCCGCTTCTAGTGATCGCCAGGAACCTCCAATTCGATGTCTAATAGTGCGTGGCACTCCATCTGACCCCGATGAACACCTATACGTCAAAATTAGAAATCTAAGATCAAACTCGTTATTCAGTTAAATTAGCTAAAAATACGTGTCAAATTCGCGTCTTAATATTAGTCAGCCGCTTCTAGTGATCGCCAGGAACCTCCAATTCGATGTCTAATAGTGCGTGGCACTCCACCTGACCCCGATGAACACCTATACGTCAAAATTAGAAATCTAAGATCAAACTCGTTATTCAGTTAAATAAGCTAAAAATACGTGTCAAATTCGCGTCTTCCTATTAGTCAGCCGCTTCTAGTGATCGCCAGGGACCTCCAATTCTATGTCTAATAGTGCGTGGCACTCCATCTGACCCCGATGAACCGCTATACGTCAATATTAGAGATCTGAGATCAAACTCGTTATTCAGTCAAATAAGCTAAAAATACGTGTCAAATTCGCGTCTTCCTATTAGTCAGCCGCTTCTAGTGATCGCCAGGAACCTCCAATTCGATGTCTAATAGTGCGTGGCACTCCATCTGACCCCGATGAACACCTATACGTCAAAATTAGAAATCTAAGATCAAACTCGTTATTCAGTTAAATTAGCTAAAAATACGTGTCAAATTCGCGTCTTAATATTAGTCAGCCGCTTCTAGTGATCGCCAGGAACCTCCAATTCGATGTCTAATAGTGCGTGGCACTCCACCTGACCCCGATGAACACCTATACGTCAAAATTAGAAATCTAAGATCAAACTCGTTATTCAGTTAAATAAGCTAAAAATACGTGTCAAATTCGCGTCTTCCTATTAGTCAGCCGCTTCTAGTGATCGCCAGGGACCTCCAATTCTATGTCTAATAGTGCGTGGCACTCCATCTGACCCCGATGAACCGCTATACGTCAATATTAGAGATCTGAGATCAAACTCGTTATTCAGTTAAATTAGCTAAAAATACGTGTCAAATTCGCGTCTTAATATTAGTCAGCCGCTTCTAGTGATCGCCAGGAACCTCCAATTCGATGTCTAATAGTGCGTGGCACTCCATCTGACCCCGATGAACCGCTATACGTCAATATTAGAGATCTGAGATCAAACTCGTTATTCAGTCAAATAAGCTAAAAATACGTGTCAAATTCGCGTCTTCCTATTAGTCAGCCGCATCTAGTGATCGCCAGGAACCTCCAATTCGATGTCTAATAGTGCGTGGCACTCCATCTGACCCCGATGAACACCTATACGTCAAAATTAGAAATCTAAGATCAAACTCGTTATTCAGTTAAATAAGCTAAAAATACGTGTCAAATTCGCGTCTTCCTATTAGTCAGCCGCTTCTAGTGATCGCCAGGGACCTCCAATTCTATGTCTAATAGTGCGTGGCACTCCATCTGACCCCGATGAACCGCTATACGTCAATATTAGAGATCTGAGATCAAACTCGTTATTCAGTTAAATTAGCTAAAAATACGTGTCAAATTCGCGTCTTAATATTAGTCAGCCGCTTCTAGTGATCGCCAGGAACCTCCAATTCGATGTCTAATAGTGCGTGGCACTCCATCTGACCCCGATGAACACCTATACGTCAAAATTAGAAATCTAAGATCAAACTCGTTATTCAGTCAAATAAGCTAAAAATACGTGTCAAATTCGCGTCTTCCTATTAGTCAGCCGCTTCTAGTGATCGCCAGGAACCTCCAATTCGATGTCTAATAGTGCGTGGCACTCCATCTGACCCCGATGAACACCTATACGTCAAAATTAGAAATCTAAGATCAAACTCGTTATTCAGTTAAATAAGCTAAAAATACGTGTCAAATTCGCGTCTTCCTATTAGTCAGCCGCTTCTAGTGATCGCCAGGGACCTCCAATTCTATGTCTAATAGTGCGTGGCACTCCATCTGACCCCGATGAACCGCTATACGTCAATATTAGAGATCTGAGATCAAACTCGTTATTCAGTTAAATTAGCTAAAAATACGTGTCAAATTCGCGTCTTAATATTAGTCAGCCGCTTCTAGTGATCGCCAGGAACCTCCAATTCGATGTCTAATAGTGCGTGGCACTCCATCTGACCCCGATGAACACCTATACGTCAAAATTAGAAATCTAAGATCAAACTCGTTATTCAGTTAAATAAGCTAAAAATACGTGTCAAATTCGCGTCTTAATATTAGTCAGCCGCTTCTAGTGATCGCCAGGAACCTCCAATTCGATGTCTAATAGTGCGTGGCACTCCATCTGACCCCGATGAACCGCTATACGTCAATATTAGAGATCTGAGATCAAACTCGTTATTCAGTCAAATAAGCTAAAAATACGTGTCAAATTCGCGTCTTCCTATTAGTCAGCCGCTTCTAGTGATCGCCAGGAACCTCCAATTCGATGTCTAATAGTGCGTGGCACTCCATCTGACCCCGATGAACCGCTATACGTCAATATTAGAGATCTGAGATCAAACTCGTTATTCAGTCAAATAAGCTAAAAATACGTGTCAAATTCGCGTCTTCCTATTAGTCAGCCGCTTCTAGTGATCGCCAGGAACCTCCAATTCGATGTCTAATAGTGCGTGGCACTCCATCTGACCCCGATGAACACCTATACGTCAAAATTAGAAATCTAAGATCAAACTCGTTATTCAGTCAAATAAGCTAAAAATACGTGTCAAATTCGCGTCTTCCTATTAGTCAGCCGCTTCTAGTGATCGCCAGGAACCTCCAATTCGATGTCTAATAGTGCGTGGCACTCCATCTGACCCCGATGAACACCTATACGTCAAAATTAGAAATCTAAGATCAAACTCGTTATTCAGTTAAATTAGCTAAAAATACGTGTCAAATTCGCGTCTTAATATTAGTCAGCCGCTTCTAGTGATCGCCAGGAACCTCCAATTCGATGTCTAATAGTGCGTGGCACTCCATCTGACCCCGATGAACACCTATACGTCAAAATTAGAAATCTAAGATCAAACTCGTTATTCAGTTAAATAAGCTAAAAATACGTGTCAAATTCGCGTCTTCCTATTAGTCAGCCGCTTCTAGTGATCGCCAGGGACCTCCAATTCTATGTCTAATAGTGCGTGGCACTCCATCTGACCCCGATGAACACCTATACGTCAAAATTAGAAATCTAAGATCAAACTCGTTATTCAGTTAAATTAGCTAAAAATACGTGTCAAATTCGCGTCTTAATATTAGTCAGCCGCTTCTAGTGATCGCCAGGAACCTCCAATTCGATGTCTAATAGTGCGTGGCACTCCATCTGACCCCGATGAACACCTATACGTCAAAATTAGAAATCTAAGATCAAACTCGTTATTCAGTTAAATAAGCTAAAAATACGTGTCAAATTCGCGTCTTCCTATTAGTTAGCCGCTTCTAGTGATCGCCAGGGACCTCCAATTCTATGTCTAATAGTGCGTGGCACTCCATCTGACCCCGATGAACCGCTATACCTCAATATTAGAGATCTGAGATCAAACTCGTTATTCAGTTAAATTAGCTAAAAATACGTGTCAAATTCGCGTCTTAATATTAGTCAGCCGCTTCTAGTGATCGCCAGGAACCTCCAATTCGATGTCTAATACTGCGTGGCACTCCATCTGACCCCGATGAACACCTATACGTCAAAATTAGAAATCTAAGATCAAACTCGTTATTCAGTTAAATAAGCTAAAAATACGTGTCAAATTCGCGTCTTCCTATTAGTCAGCCGCTTCTAGTGATCGCCAGGGACCTCCAATTCTATGTCTAATAGTGCGTGGCACTCCATCTGACCCCGATGAACCGCTATACGTCAATATTAGAGATCTGAGATCAAACTCGTTATTCAGTTAAATTAGCTAAAAATACGTGTCAAATTCGAGTCTTAATATTAGTCAGCCGCTTCTAGTGATCGCCAGGAACCTCCAATTCGATGTCTAATAGTGCGTGGCACTCCATCTGACCCCGATGAACACCTATACGTCAAAATTAGAAATCTAAAATCAAACTCGTTATTCAGTTAAATAAGCTAAAAATACGTGTCAAATTCGCGTCTTCCTATTAGTCAGCCGCTTCTAGTGATCGCCAGGGACCTCCAATTCTATGTCTAATAGTGCGTGGCACTCCATCTGACCCCGATGAACCGCTATACGTCAATATTAGAGATCTGAGATCAAACTCGTTATTCAGTTAAATTAGCTAAAAATACGTGTCAAATTCGCGTCTTAATATTAGTCAGCCGCTTCTAGTGATCGCCAGGAACCTCCAATTCGATGTCTAATAGTGCGTGGCACTCCATCTGACCCCGATGAACACCTATACGTCAAAATTAGAAATCTAAGATCAAACTCGTTATTCAGTCAAATAAGCTAAAAATACGTGTCAAATTCGCGTCTTCCTATTAGTCAGCCGCTTCTAGTGATCGCCAGGAACCTCCAATTCGATGTCTAATAGTGCGTGGCACTCCATCTGACCCCGATGAACACCTATACGTCAAAATTAGAAATCTAAAATCAAACTCGTTATTCAGTTAAATAAGCTAAAAATACGTGTCAAATTCGCGTCTTCCTATTAGTCAGCCGCTTCTAGTGATCGCCAGGGACCTCCAATTCTATGTCTAATAGTGCGTGGCACTCCATCTGACCCCGATGAACCGCTATACGTCAATATTAGAGATCTGAGATCAAACTCGTTATTCAGTTAAATTAGCTAAAAATACGTGTCAAATTCGCGTCTTAATATTAGTCAGCCGCTTCTAGTGATCGCCAGGAACCTCCAATTCGATGTCTAATAGTGCGTGGCACTCCATCTGACCCCGATGAACACCTATACGTCAAAATTAGAAATCTAAGATCAAACTCGTTATTCAGTCAAATAAGCTAAAAATACGTGTCAAATTCGCGTCTTCCTATTAGTCAGCCGCTTCTAGTGATCGCCAGGAACCTCCAATTCGATGTCTAATAGTGCGTGGCACTCCATCTGACCCCGATGAACACCTATACGTCAAAATTAGAAATCTAAGATCAAACTCGTTATTCAGTTAAATAAGCTAAAAATACGTGTCAAATTCGCGTCTTCCTATTAGTCAGCCGCTTCTAGTGATCGCCAGGGACCTCCAATTCTATGTCTAATAGTGCGTGGCACTCCATCTGACCCCGATGAACCGCTATACGTCAATATTAGAGATCTGAGATCAAACTCGTTATTCAGTTAAATTAGCTAAAAATACGTGTCAAATTCGCGTCTTAATATTAGTCAGCCGCTTCTAGTGATCGCCAGGAACCTCCAATTCGATGTCTAATAGTGCGTGGCACTCCATCTGACCCCGATGAACACCTATACGTCAAAATTAGAAATCTAAGATCAAACTCGTTATTCAGTTAAATAAGCTAAAAATACGTGTCAAATTCGCGTCTTAATATTAGTCAGCCGCTTCTAGTGATCGCCAGGAACCTCCAATTCGATGTCTAATAGTGCGTGGCACTCCATCTGACCCCGATGAACCGCTATACGTCAATATTAGAGATCTGAGATCAAACTCGTTATTCAGTCAAATAAGCTAAAAATACGTGTCAAATTCGCGTCTTCCTATTAGTCAGCCGCTTCTAGTGATCGCCAGGAACCTCCAATTCGATGTCTAATAGTGCGTGGCACTCCATCTGACCCCGATGAACCGCTATACGTCAATATTAGAGATCTGAGATCAAACTCGTTATTCAGTCAAATAAGCTAAAAATACGTGTCAAATTCGCGTCTTCCTATTAGTCAGCCGCTTCTAGTGATCGCCAGGAACCTCCAATTCGATGTCTAATAGTGCGTGGCACTCCATCTGACCCCGATGAACACCTATACGTCAAAATTAGAAATCTAAGATCAAACTCGTTATTCAGTCAAATAAGCTAAAAATACGTGTCAAATTCGCGTCTTCCTATTAGTCAGCCGCTTCTAGTGATCGCCAGGAACCTCCAATTCGATGTCTAATAGTGCGTGGCACTCCATCTGACCCCGATGAACACCTATACGTCAAAATTAGAAATCTAAGATCAAACTCGTTATTCAGTTAAATTAGCTAAAAATACGTGTCAAATTCGCGTCTTAATATTAGTCAGCCGCTTCTAGTGATCGCCAGGAACCTCCAATTCGATGTCTAATAGTGCGTGGCACTCCATCTGACCCCGATGAACACCTATACGTCAAAATTAGAAATCTAAGATCAAACTCGTTATTCAGTTAAATAAGCTAAAAATACGTGTCAAATTCGCGTCTTCCTATTAGTCAGCCGCTTCTAGTGATCGCCAGGGACCTCCAATTCTATGTCTAATAGTGCGTGGCACTCCATCTGACCCCGATGAACACCTATACGTCAAAATTAGAAATCTAAGATCAAACTCGTTATTCAGTTAAATTAGCTAAAAATACGTGTCAAATTCGCGTCTTAATATTAGTCAGCCGCTTCTAGTGATCGCCAGGAACCTCCAATTCGATGTCTAATAGTGCGTGGCACTCCATCTGACCCCGATGAACACCTATACGTCAAAATTAGAAATCTAAGATCAAACTCGTTATTCAGTTAAATAAGCTAAAAATACGTGTCAAATTCGCGTCTTCCTATTAGTTAGCCGCTTCTAGTGATCGCCAGGGACCTCCAATTCTATGTCTAATAGTGCGTGGCACTCCATCTGACCCCGATGAACCGCTATACCTCAATATTAGAGATCTGAGATCAAACTCGTTATTCAGTTAAATTAGCTAAAAATACGTGTCAAATTCGCGTCTTAATATTAGTCAGCCGCTTCTAGTGATCGCCAGGAACCTCCAATTCGATGTCTAATAGTGCGTGGCACTCCATCTGACCCCGATGAACACCTATACGTCAAAATTAGAAATCTAAGATCAAACTCGTTATTCAGTTAAATAAGCTAAAAATACGTGTCAAATTCGCGTCTTCCTATTAGTCAGCCGCTTCTAGTGATCGCCAGGGACCTCCAATTCTATGTCTAATAGTGCGTGGCACTCCATCTGACCCCGATGAACCGCTATACGTCAATATTAGAGATCTGAGATCAAACTCGTTATTCAGTTAAATTAGCTAAAAATACGTGTCAAATTCGAGTCTTAATATTAGTCAGCCGCTTCTAGTGATCGCCAGGAACCTCCAATTCGATGTCTAATAGTGCGTGGCACTCCATCTGACCCCGATGAACACCTATACGTCAAAATTAGAAATCTAAAATCAAACTCGTTATTCAGTTAAATAAGCTAAAAATACGTGTCAAATTCGCGTCTTCCTATTAGTCAGCCGCTTCTAGTGATCGCCAGGGACCTCCAATTCTATGTCTAATAGTGCGTGGCACTCCATCTGACCCCGATGAACCGCTATACGTCAATATTAGAGATCTGAGATCAAACTCGTTATTCAGTTAAATTAGCTAAAAATACGTGTCAAATTCGCGTCTTAATATTAGTCAGCCGCTTCTAGTGATCGCCAGGAACCTCCAATTCGATGTCTAATAGTGCGTGGCACTCCATCTGACCCCGATGAACCGCTATACGTCAATATTAGAGATCTGAGATCAAACTCGTTATTCAGTCAAATAAGCTAAAAATACGTGTCAAATTCGCGTCTTCCTATTAGTCAGCCGCTTCTAGTGATCGCCAGGAACCTCCAATTCGATGTCTAATAGTGCGTGGCACTCCATCTGACCCCGATGAACACCTATACGTCAAAATTAGAAATCTAAGATCAAACTCGTTATTCAGTTAAATTAGCTAAAAATACGTGTCAAATTCGCGTCTTAATATTAGTCAGCCGCTTCTAGTGATCGCCAGGAACCTCCAATTCGATGTCTAATAGTGCGTGGCACTCCATCTGACCCCGATGAACACCTATACGTCAAAATTAGAAATCTAAGATCAAACTCGTTATTCAGTTAAATAAGCTAAAAATACGTGTCAAATTCGCGTCTTCCTATTAGTCAGCCGCTTCTAGTGATCGCCAGGGACCTCCAATTCTATGTCTAATAGTGCGTGGCACTCCATCTGACCCCGATGAACCGCTATACGTCAATATTAGAGATCTGAGATCAAACTCGTTATTCAGATAAATTAGCTAAAAATACGTGTCAAATTCGCGTCTTAATATTAGTCAGCCGCTTCTAGTGATCGCCAGGAACCTCCAATTCGATGTCTAATAGTGCGTGGCACTCCATCTGACCCCGATGAACACCTATACGTCAAAATTAGAAATCTAAGATCAAACTCGTTATTCAGTTAAATAAGCTAAAAATACGTGTCAAATTCGCGTCTTAATATTAGTCAGCCGCTTCTAGTGATCGCCAGGAACCTCCAATTCGATGTCTAATAGTGCGTGGCACTCCATCTGACCCCGATGAACCGCTATACGTCAATATTAGAGATCTGAGATCAAACTCGTTATTCAGTCAAATAAGCTAAAAATACGTGTCAAATTCGCGTCTTCCTATTAGTTAGCCGCTTCTAGTGATCGCCAGGAACCTCCAATTCGATGTCTAATAGTGCGTGGCACTCCATCTGACCCCGATGAACACCTATACGTCAAAATTAGAAATCTAAGATCAAACTCGTTATTCAGTTAAATTAGCTAAAAATACGTGTCAAATTCGCGTCTTAATATTAGTCAGCCGCTTCTAGTGATCGCCAGGAACCTCCAATTCGATGTCTAATAGTGCGTGGCACTCCATCTGACCCCGATGAACCGCTATACGTCAATATTAGAGATCTGAGATCAAACTCGTTATTCAGTCAAATAAGCTAAAAATACGTGTCAAATTCGCGTCTTCCTATTAGTCAGCCGCTTCTAGTGATCGCCAGGAACCTCCAATTCGATGTCTAATAGTGCGTGGCACTCCATCTGACCCCGATGAACCGCTATACGTCAATATTAGAGATCTGAGATCAAACTCGTTATTCAGTCAAATAAGCTAAAAATACGTGTCAAATTCGCGTCTTCCTATTAGTCAGCCGCTTCTAGTGATCGCCAGGAACCTCCAATTCGATGTCTAATAGTGCGTGGCACTCCATCTGACCCCGATGAACACCTATACGTCAAAATTAGAAATCTAAGATCAAACTCGTTATTCAGTTAAATTAGCTAAAAATACGTGTCAAATTCGCGTCTTAATATTAGTCAGCCGCTTCTAGTGATCGCCAGGAACCTCCAATTCGATGTCTAATAGTGCGTGGCACTCCATCTGACCCCGATGAACCGCTATACGTCAATATTAGAGATCTGAGATCAAACTCGTTATTCAGTCAAATAAGCTAAAAATACGTGTCAAATTCGCGTCTTCCTATTAGTCAGCCGCTTCTAGTGATCGCCAGGAACCTCCAATTCGATGTCTAATAGTGCGTGGCACTCCATCTGACCCCGATGAACCGCTATACGTCAATATTAGAGATCTGAGATCAAACTCGTTATTCAGTCAAATAAGCTAAAAATACGTGTCAAATTCGCGTCTTCCTATTTTTTTTTTTTTTTTTTTTTTTCCCCGACTTTCGGCCACTGAGGCCTCGCACTACCACGGAGACGGGCAATAAACACCGTCCCGGGTATGTTCACCTGGGGGAAGCAGAAAGCCCTGCAGGCTCCCCCTAGGCTCGGACGGTGGAAAGGTCCAAAGTCAAGGATTTCGTTTATTGAAAGGGGCGACCTGGTGGGATCATCTTCCTGGAAGGTGCTTCACCTCCGGGTACCCACGGGAGGGCAGGGGAAAGAAAGGAGGCCTGCGATGTTAGTGCAGGTCCCCTGAAAGAAAAGGTCTAGTTGGGAGGCACCCTACGTCCCCCTTCCCGGTGTTGCCCGGATTAGGGGTTCAGGTGTCCTCAGAACGTTACGCTGGCCAGAAGCCGTATGTGCGGTTATGGGGGCTAACTGTGCTAGAGAGTAGGACGGAAACAGGTGCCAATGGCTAAAGCAGAATCTGATTGGGTGTGAGCGGGTCAGAAGAAGTTTTATGTCGGGAGTTAAGTGAATAGAGACTGGTCGGATCGGCATGGCAATTGCAAGGGGGATTGATATCGAGAATTAGAGAATTAAGATGGGCAGAAGCTTCAGCACGCTATCTACTAGATGCGTTGAAGAAATAGGTGAGGCAAAGTGTACTTACTGTGTCATGTTCATCCTGACCAGATTTACTACTAGACGGGGACCAGGCATCCTGGGTATTCTGATATACAATTGTCTTCTAGGTGTAAGCTCCTGCTGATACTTCTCCCGCATTAGAGAGGTGATGGCCCTGAATCCGATGTTCCACGTGCATTTCTCCTCCAGCATTTTGTTCATTATTGCCTCTGGGGTCCATGGTACTCCTACAGCCGTTCTCAGCTCCACGGTTTGATGTGTCCAGAGGGGGCAGAGTATGAGGGCGTGCTCCGGCGTGTCGACTTCACCGCACTCGCAGAGGTCGTCGTTAGTCTTGCCGATCCTCTTTGTGTACGCGCGGAAGGACCCATGCCCCGTAAGATATTGGGTGAACCAGTGGCTGTATGCCCGATGTTTGCAGTTCAGCCATTTGTCGATCCGGGGGATGAGGCGCCTGGTCCATGCAGCCGTGGTGGTGTTTTCCTCCCATCTCCTCTGCCATTGTTGCAGACAGCGCCTCCGGGCCATACGCCTGGTCCCAGGGCGCACTCCCCCACCCACGTTGTGGAGGTACCGCCGCTCCTTGGCGAGGAGGTCGATGGGAGGGAAGCCCGCGATCACCTGAAGTGCCGCCGTGGACACAGTCCTATATGCAGACGCCACCCGGAGCAAGGGTCTTCTCTGCGCACTTTCCATGCGCGTCTTCCTATTAGTCAGCCGCTTCTAGTGATCGCCAGGAACCTCCAATTCGATGTCTAATAGTGCGTGGCACTCCATCTGACCCCGATGAACACCTATACGTCAAAATTAGAAATCTAAGATCAAACTCGTTATTCAGTTAAATTAGCTAAAAATACGTGTCAAATTCGCGTCTTAATATTAGTCAGCCGCTTCTAGTGATCGCCAGGAACCTCCAATTCGATGTCTAATAGTGCGTGGCACTCCATCTGACCCCGATGAACACCTATACGTCAAAATTAGAAATCTAAGATCAAACTCGTTATTCAGTTAAATAAGCTAAAAATACGTGTCAAATTCGCGTCTTCCTATTAGTCAGCCGCTTCTAGTGATCGCCAGGGACCTCCAATTCTATGTCTAATAGTGCGTGGCACTCCATCTGACCCCGATGAACCGCTATACGTCAATATTAGAGATCTGAGATCAAACTCGTTATTCAGTTAAATTAGCTAAAAATACGTGTCAAATTCGCGTCTTAATATTAGTCAGCCGCTTCTAGTGATCGCCAGGAACCTCCAATTCGATGTCTAATAGTGCGTGGCACTCCATCTGACCCCGATGAACACCTATACGTCAAAATTAGAAATCTAAGATCAAACTCGTTATTCAGTTAAATAAGCTAAAAATACGTGTCAAATTCGCGTCTTCCTATTAGTCAGCCGCTTCTAGTGATCGCCAGGGACCTCCAATTCTATGTCTAATAGTGCGTGGCACTCCATCTGACCCCGATGAACCGCTATACGTCAATATTAGAGATCTGAGATCAAACTCGTTATTCAGTCAAATACGCTAAAGATACGTGTCAAATTCGCGTCTTCCTATTAGTCAGCCGCTTCTAGTGATCGCCAGGGACCTCCAATTCGATGTCTAATAGTACGTGGCACTCCATCTGACCCCGATGAACACCTATACGTCAATATTAGAGATCTGAGATCAAACTCGTTTATTAGTCAAATAAGCTAAAAATACGTGTCAAATTCGGGTCTTCCTATTAGTAAGCCGCTTCTAGTGATCGCCAGGGACCTCCAATTCGATGTCTAATAGTGCGTGGCACTCCATCTGACCCCGATGAACACCTATACGTCAATATTAGAGATCTGAGATCAAACTCGTTATTCAGTCAGATACGCTAAAAATACGTGGCAAATTCGCGTCTTCCTATTGGTCAGCCGCTTCTAGTGATCGCCAGGGACCTCCAATTCGATGTCTAAAAGTACGTGGCACTCCACCTGACCCCGTTGAACACCTGTACGTCAATATTAGAGATCTGAGATCAAACTCGTTATTCAGTCAAATACGCTAAAGATACGTGTCAAATTCGCGTCTTCCTATTAGTCAGCCGCTTCTAGTGATCGCCAGGGACCTCCAATTCGATGTCTAAAAGTACGTGGCACTCCACCTGACCCCGTTGAACACCTGTACGTCAATATTAGAGATCTGAGATCAAACTCGTTATTCAGTCAAATACGCTAAAGATACGTGTCAAATTCGCGTCTTCCTATTAGTCAGCCGCTTCTAGTGATCGCCAGGGACCTCCAATTCGATGTCTAAAAGTACGTGGCACTCCACCTGACCCCGTTGAACACCTGTACGTCAATATTAGAGATCTGAGATCAAACTCGTTATTCAGTCAAATACGCTAAAGATACGTGTCAAATTCGCGTCTTCCTATTAGTCAGCCGCTTCTAGTGATCGCCAGGGACCTCCAATTCGATGTCTAAAAGTACGTGGCACTCCACCTGACCCCGTTGAACACCTGTACGTCAATATTAGAGATCTGAGATCAAACTCGTTATTCAGTCAAATACGCTAAAGATACGTGTCAAATTCGCGTCTTCCTATTAGTCAGCCGCTTCTAGTGATCGCCAGGGACCTCCAATTCGATGTCTAAAAGTACGTGGCACTCCACCTGACCCCGTTGAACACCTGTACGTCAATATTAGAGATCTGAGATCAAACTCGTTATTCAGTCAAATACGCTAAAGATACGTGTCAAATTCGCGTCTTCCTATTAGTCAGCCGCTTCTAGTGATCGCCAGGGACCTCCAATTCGATGTCTAAAAGTACGTGGCACTCCACCTGACCCCGTTGAACACCTGTACGTCAATATTAGAGATCTGAGATCAAACTCGTTATTCAGTCAAATACGCTAAAGATACGTGTCAAATTCGCGTCTTCCTATTAGTCAGCCGCTTCTAGTGATCGCCAGGGACCTCCAATTCGATGTCTAAAAGTACGTGGCACTCCACCTGACCCCGTTGAACACCTGTACGTCAATATTAGAGATCTGAGATCAAACTCGTTATTCAGTCAAATACGCTAAAGATACGTGTCAAATTCGCGTCTTCCTATTAGTCAGCCGCTTCTAGTGATCGCCAGGGACCTCCAATTCGATGTCTAAAAGTACGTGGCACTCCACCTGACCCCGTTGAACACCTGTACGTCAATATTAGAGATCTGAGATCAAACTCGTTATTCAGTCAAATACGCTAAAAATACGTGTCAAATTCGCGTCTTCCTATTAGTCAGCCGCTTCTAGTGATCGCCAGGGACCTCCAATTCGATGTCTAAAAGTACGTGGCACTCCACCTGACCCCGTTGAACACCTGTACGTCAATATTAGAGATCTGAGATCAAACTCGTTATTCAGTCAAATACGCTAAAGATACGTGTCAAATTCGCGTCTTCCTATTAGTCAGCCGCTTCTAATGATCGCCAGGGACCTCCAATTCGATGTCTAATAGTACGTGGCACTCCATCTGACCCCGATGAACAGCTATACGTCAATATTAGAGATCTGAGATCAAACTCGTTTATTAGTCAAATAAGCTAAAAATACGTGTCAAATTCGGGTCTTCCTATTAGTAAGCCGCTTCTAGTGATCGCCAGGGACCTCCAATTCGATGTCTAATAGTGCGTGGCACTCCATCTGACCCCGATGAACACCTATACGTCAATATTAGAGATCTGAGATCAAACTCGTTATTCAGTCAGATACGCTAAAAATACGTGGCAAATTCGCGTCTTCCTATTGGTCAGCCGCTTCTAGTGATCGCCAGGGACCTCCAATTCGATGTCTAAAAGTACGTGGCACTCCACCTGACCCCGTTGAACACCTGTACGTCAATATTAGAGATCTGAGATCAAACTCGTTATTCAGTCAAATACGCTAAAGATACGTGTCAAATTCGCGTCTTCCTATTAGTCAGCCGCTTCTAGTGATCGCCAGGGACCTCCAATTCGATGTCTAAAAGTACGTGGCACTCCACCTGACCCCGTTGAACACCTGTACGTCAATATTAGAGATCTGAGATCAAACTCGTTATTCAGTCAAATACGCTAAAGATACGTGTCAAATTCGCGTCTTCCTATTAGTCAGCCGCTTCTAGTGATCGCCAGGGACCTCCAATTCGATGTCTAAAAGTACGTGGCACTCCACCTGACCCCGTTGAACACCTGTACGTCAATATTAGAGATCTGAGATCAAACTCGTTATTCAGTCAAATACGCTAAAGATACGTGTCAAATTCGCGTCTTCCTATTAGTCAGCCGCTTCTAATGATCGCCAGGGACCTCCAATTCGATGTCTAATAGTACGTGGCACTCCATCTGACCCCGATGAACAGCTATACGTCAATATTAGAGATCTGAGATCAAACTCGTTTATTAGTCAAATAAGCTAAAAATACGTGTCAAATTCGGGTCTTCCTATTAGTAAGCCGCTTCTAGTGATCGCCAGGGACCTCCAATTCGATGTCTAATAGTGCGTGGCACTCCATCTGACCCCGATGAACACCTATACGTCAATATTAGAGATCTGAGATCAAACTCGTTATTCAGTCAGATACGCTAAAAATACGTGGCAAATTCGCGTCTTCCTATTGGTCAGCCGCTTCTAGTGATCGCCAGGGACCTCCAATTCGATGTCTAAAAGTACGTGGCACTCCACCTGACCCCGTTGAACACCTGTACGTCAATATTAGAGATCTGAGATCAAACTCGTTATTCAGTCAAATACGCTAAAGATACGTGTCAAATTCGCGTCTTCCTATTAGTCAGCCGCTTCTAGTGATCGCCAGGGACCTCCAATTCGATGTCTAAAAGTACGTGGCACTCCACCTGACCCCGTTGAACACCTGTACGTCAATATTAGAGATCTGAGATCAAACTCGTTATTCAGTCAAATACGCTAAAGATACGTGTCAAATTCGCGTCTTCCTATTAGTCAGCCGCTTCTAGTGATCGCCAGGGACCTCCAATTCGATGTCTAAAAGTACGTGGCACTCCACCTGACCCCGTTGAACACCTGTACGTCAATATTAGAGATCTGAGATCAAACTCGTTATTCAGTCAAATACGCTAAAGATACGTGTCAAATTCGCGTCTTCCTATTAGTCAGCCGCTTCTAATGATCGCCAGGGACCTCCAATTCGATGTCTAAAAGTACGTGGCACTCCACCTGACCCCGTTGAACACCTGTACGTCAATATTAGAGATCTGAGATCAAACTCGTTATTCAGTCAAATACGCTAAAGATACGTGTCAAATTCGCGTCTTCCTATTAGTCAGCCGCTTCTAATGATCGCCAGGGACCTCCAATTCGATGTCTAATAGTACGTGGCACTCCATCTGACCCCGATGAACAGCTATACGTCAATATTAGAGATCTGAGATCAAACTCGTTTATTAGTCAAATAAGCTAAAAATACGTGTCAAATTCGGGTCTTCCTATTAGTAAGCCGCTTCTAGTGATCGCCAGGGACCTCCAATTCGATGTCTAATAGTGCGTGGCACTCCATCTGACCCCGATGAACACCTATACGTCAATATTAGAGATCTGAGATCAAACTCGTTATTCAGTCAGATACGCTAAAAATACGTGGCAAATTCGCGTCTTCCTATTGGTCAGCCGCTTCTAGTGATCGCCAGGGACCTCCAATTCGATGTCTAAAAGTACGTGGCACTCCACCTGACCCCGTTGAACACCTGTACGTCAATATTAGAGATCTGAGATCAAACTCGTTATTCAGTCAAATACGCTAAAGATACGTGTCAAATTCGCGTCTTCCTATTAGTCAGCCGCTTCTAGTGATCGCCAGGGACCTCCAATTCGATGTCTAAAAGTACGTGGCACTCCACCTGACCCCGTTGAACACCTGTACGTCAATATTAGAGATCTGAGATCAAACTCGTTATTCAGTCAAATACGCTAAAGATACGTGTCAAATTCGCGTCTTCCTATTAGTCAGCCGCTTCTAGTGATCGCCAGGGACCTCCAATTCGATGTCTAAAAGTACGTGGCACTCCACCTGACCCCGTTGAACACCTGTACGTCAATATTAGAGATCTGAGATCAAACTCGTTATTCAGTCAAATACGCTAAAGATACGTGTCAAATTCGCGTCTTCCTATTAGTCAGCCGCTTCTAATGATCGCCAGGGACCTCCAATTCGATGTCTAATAGTACGTGGCACTCCATCTGACCCCGATGAACAGCTATACGTCAATATTAGAGATCTGAGATCAAACTCGTTATTCAGTCAAATAAGCTAAAAATACGTGTCAAATTCGCGTCTTAATATTAGTCAGCCGCTTCTAGTGATCGCCAGGAACCTCCAATTCGATGTCTAATAGTGCGTGGCACTCCATCTGACCCCGATGAACCGCTATACGTCAATATTAGAGATCTGAGATCAAACTCGTTATTCAGTCAAATAAGCTAAAAATACGTGTCAAATTCGCGTCTTCCTATTAGTCAGCCGCTTCTAGTGATCGCCAGGAACCTCCAATTCGATGTCTAATAGTGCGTGGCACTCCATCTGACCCCGATGAACACCTATACGTCAAAATTAGAAATCTAAGATCAAACTCGTTATTCAGTTAAATTAGCTAAAAATACGTGTCAAATTCGCGTCTTAATATTAGTCAGCCGCTTCTAGTGATCGCCAGGAACCTCCAATTCGATGTCTAATAGTGCGTGGCACTCCATCTGACCCCGATGAACACCTATACGTCAAAATTAGAAATCTAAGATCAAACTCGTTATTCAGTTAAATAAGCTAAAAATACGTGTCAAATTCGCGTCTTCCTATTAGTCAGCCGCTTCTAGTGATCGCCAGGGACCTCCAATTCTATGTCTAATAGTGCGTGGCACTCCATCTGACCCCGATGAACCGCTATACGTCAATATTAGAGATCTGAGATCAAACTCGTTATTCAGTCAAATAAGCTAAAAATACGTGTCAAATTCGCGTCTTAATATTAGTCAGCCGCTTCTAGTGATCGCCAGGAACCTCCAATTCGATGTCTAATAGTGCGTGGCACTCCATCTGACCCCGATGAACACCTATACGTCAAAATTAGAAATCTAAGATCAAACTCGTTATTCAGTTAAATAAGCTAAAAATACGTGTCAAATTCGCGTCTTAATATTAGTCAGCCGCTTCTAGTGATCGCCAGGAACCTCCAATTCTATGTCTAATAGTGCGTGGCACTCCATCTGACCCCGATGAACCGCTATACGTCAATATTAGAGATCTGAGATCAAACTCGTTATTCAGTCAAATAAGCTAAAAATACGTGTCAAATTCGCGTCTTCCTATTAGTCAGACGCTTCTAGTGATCGCCAGGAACCTCCAATTCGATGTCTAATAGTGCGTGGCACTCCATCTGACCCCGATGAACACCTATACGTCAAAATTAGAAATCTAAGATCAAACTCGTTATTCAGTTAAATAAGCTAAAAATACGTGTCAAATTCGCGTCTTCCTATTAGTCAGCCGCTTCTAGTGATCGCCAGGGACCTCCAATTCTATGTCTAATAGTGCGTGGCACTCCATCTGACCCCGATGAACACCTATACGTCAAAATTAGAAATCTAAGATTAAACTCGTTATTCAGTTAAATAAGCTAAAAATACGTGTCAAATTCGCGTCTTCCTATTAGTCAGCCGCTTCTAGTGATCGCCAGGGACCTCCAATTCTATGTCTAATAGTGCGTGGCACTCCATCTGACCCCGATGAACCGCTATACGTCAATATTAGAGATCTGAGATCAAACTCGTTATTCAGTTAAATTAGCTAAAAATACGTGTCAAATTCGCGTCTTAATATTAGTCAGCCGCTTCTAGTGATCGCCAGGAACCTCCAATTCGATGTCTAATAGTGCGTGGCACTCCATCTGACCCCGATGAACCGCTATACGTCAATATTAGAGATCTGAGATCAAACTCGTTATTCAGTCAAATAAGCTAAAAATACGTGTCAAATTCGCGTCTTCCTATTAGTCAGCCGCTTCTAGTGATCGCCAGGAACCTCCAATTCGATGTCTAATAGTGCGTGGCACTCCATCTGACCCCGATGAACACCTATACGTCAAAATTAGAAATCTAAGATCAAACTCGTTATTCAGTTAAATAAGCTAAAAATACGTGTCAAATTCGCGTCTTAATATTAGTCAGCCGCTTCTAGTGATCGCCAGGAACCTCCAATTCGATGTCTAATAGTGCGTGGCACTCCATCTGACCCCGATGAACCGCTATACGTCAATATTAGAGATCTGAGATCAAACTCGTTATTCAGTCAAATAAGCTAAAAATACGTGTCAAATTCGCGTCTTCCTATTAGTCAGCCGCTTCTAGTGATCGCCAGGAACCTCCAATTCGATGTCTAATAGTGCGTGGCACTCCATCTGACCCCGATGAACACCTATACGTCAAAATTAGAAATCTAAGATCAAACTCGTTATTCAGTTAAATAAGCTAAAAATACGTGTCAAATTCGCGTCTTCCTATTAGTCAGCCGCTTCTAGTGATCGCCAGGGACCTCCAATTCGATGTCTAATAGTGCGTGGCACTCCATCTGACCCCGATGAACACCTATACGTCAAAATTAGAAATCTAAGATCAAACTCGTTATTCAGTTAAATAAGCTAAAAATACGTGTCAAATTCGCGTCTTCCTATTAGTCAGCCGCTTCTAGTGATCGCCAGGGACCTCCAATTCGATGTCTAATAGTGCGTGGCACTCCATCTGACCCCGATGAACACCTATACGTCAAAATTAGAAATCTAAGATCAAACTCGTTATTCAGTTAAATAAGCTAAAAATACGTGTCAAATTCGCGTCTTCCTATTAGTCAGCCGCTTCTAGTGATCGCCAGGGACCTCCAATTCTATGTCTAATAGTGCGTGGCACTCCATCTGACCCCGATGAACACCTATACGTCAAAATTAGAAATCTAAGATTAAACTCGTTATTCAGTTAAATAAGCTAAAAATACGTGTCAAATTCGCGTCTTCCTATTAGTCAGCCGCTTCTAGTGATCGCCAGGGACCTCCAATTCTATGTCTAATAGTGCGTGGCACTCCATCTGACCCCGATGAACACCTATACGTCAAAATTAGAAATCTAAGATCAAACTCGTTATTCAGTTAAATTAGCTAAAAATACGTGTCAAATTCGCGTCTTAATATTAGTCAGCCGCTTCTAGTGATCGCCAGGAACCTCCAATTCGATATCTAATAGTGCGTGGCACTCCATCTGACCCCGATGAACACCTATACGTCAAAATTAGAAATCTAAGATCAAACTCGTTATTCAGTCAAATAAGCTAAAAATACGTGTCAAATTCGCGTCTTCCTATTAGTCAGCCGCTTCTAGTGATCGCCAGGAACCTCCAATTCGATGTCTAATAGTGCGTGGCACTCCATCTGACCCCGATGAACACCTATACGTCAAAATTAGAAATCTAAGATCAAACTCGTTATTCAGTTAAATAAGCTAAAAATACGTGTCAAATTCGCGTCTTCCTATTAGTCAGCCGCTTCTAGTGATCGCCAGGGACCTCCAATTCGATGTCTAATAGTGCGTGGCACTCCATCTGACCCCGATGAACACCTATACGTCAAAATTAGAAATCTAAGATCAAACTCGTTATTCAGTTAAATAAGCTAAAAATACGTGTCAAATTCGCGTCTTCCTATTAGTCAGCCGCTTCTAGTGATCGCCAGGGACCTCCAATTCTATGTCTAATAGTGCGTGGCACTCCATCTGACCCCGATGAACACCTATACGTCAAAATTAGAAATCTAAGATCAAACTCGTTATTCAGTTAAATAAGCTAAAAATACGTGTCAAATCCGCGTTTTCGTATTAGTCAGCCGCTTCTAGTGATCGCCAGGGACCTCCAATTCTATGTCTAATAGTGCGTGGCACTCCATCTGACCCCGATGAACACCTATACGTCAAAATTAGAAATCTAAGATCAAACTCGTTATTCAGTTAAATAAGCTAAAAATACGTGTCAAATTCGCGTCTTCCTATTAGTCAGCCGCTTCTAGTGATCGCCAGGGACCTCCAATTCTATGTCTAATAGTGCGTGGCACTCCATCTGACCCCGATGAACACCTATACGTCAAAATTAGAAATCTAAGATCAAACTCGTTATTCAGTTAAATTAGCTAAAAATACGTGTCAAATTCGCGTCTTAATATTAGTCAGCCGCTTCTAGTGATCGCCAGGAACCTCCAATTCGATATCTAATAGTGCGTGGCACTCCATCTGACCCCGATGAACACCTATACGTCAAAATTAGAAATCTAAGATCAAACTCGTTATTCAGTTAAATAAGCTAAAAATACGTGTCAAATTCGCGTCTTCCTATTAGTCAGCCGCTTCTAGTGATCGCCAGGGACCTCCAATTCTATGTCTAATAGTGCGTGGCACTCCATCTGACCCCGATGAACCGCTATACGTCAATATTAGAGATCTGAGATCAAACTCGTTATTCAGTTAAATTAGCTAAAAATACGTGTCAAATTCGCGTCTTAATATTAGTCAGCCGCTTCTAGTGATCGCCAGGAACCTCCAATTCGATGTCTAATAGTGCGTGGCACTCCATCTGACCCCGATGAACACCTATACGTCAAAATTAGAAATCTAAGATCAAACTCGTTATTCAGTTAAATAAGCTAAAAATACGTGTCAAATCCGCGTCTTCGTATTAGTCAGCCGCTTCTAGTGATCGCCAGGGACCTCCAATTCTATGTCTAATAGTGCGTGGCACTCCATCTGACCCCGATGAACCGCTATACGTCAATATTAGAGATCTGAGATCAAACTCGTTATTCAGTCAAATAAGCTAAAAATACGTGTCAAATTCGCGTCTTCCTATTAGTCAGCCGCTTCTAGTGATCGCCAGGAACCTCCAATTCGATGTCTAATAGTGCGTGGCACTCCATCTGACCCCGATGAACACCTATACGTCAAAATTAGAAATCTAAGATCAAACTCGTTATTCAGTTAAATAAGCTAAAAATACGTGTCAAATTCGCGTCTTCCTATTAGTCAGCCGCTTCTAGTGATCGCCAGGGACCTCCAATTCTATGTCTAATAGTGCGTGGCACTCCATCTGACCCCGATGAACCGCTATACGTCAATATTAGAGATCTGAGATCAAACTCGTTATTCAGTTAAATTAGCTAAAAATACGTGTCAAATTCGCGTCTTAATATTAGTCAGCCGCTTCTAGTGATCGCCAGGAACCTCCAATTCGATGTCTAATAGTGCGTGGCACTCCATCTGACCCCGATGAACACCTATACGTCAAAATTAGAAATCTAAGATCAAACTCGTTATTCAGTTAAATAAGCTAAAAATACGTGTCAAATCCGCGTCTTCGTATTAGTCAGCCGCTTCTAGTGATCGCCAGGGACCTCCAATTCTATGTCTAATAGTGCGTGGCACTCCATCTGACCCCGATGAACCGCTATACGTCAATATTAGAGATCTGAGATCAAACTCGTTATTCAGTCAAATAAGCTAAAAATACGTGTCAAATTCGCGTCTTCCTATTAGTCAGCCGCTTCTAGTGATCGCCAGGAACCTCCAATTCGATGTCTAATAGTGCGTGGCACTCCATCTGACCCCGATGAACACCTATACGTCAAAATTAGAAATCTAAGATCAAACTCGTTATTCAGTTAAATAAGCTAAAAATACGTGTCAAATTCGCGTCTTCCTATTAGTCAGCCGCTTCTAGTGATCGCCAGGGACCTCCAATTCTATGTCTAATAGTGCGTGGCACTCCATCTGACCCCGATGAACCGCTATACGTCAATATTAGAGATCTGAGATCAAACTCGTTATTCAGTTAAATTAGCTAAAAATACGTGTCAAATTCGCGTCTTAATATTAGTCAGCCGCTTCTAGTGATCGCCAGGAACCTCCAATTCGATGTCTAATAGTGCGTGGCACTCCATCTGACCCCGATGAACACCTATACGTCAAAATTAGAAATCTAAGATCAAACTCGTTATTCAGTTAAATTAGCTAAAAATACGTGTCAAATTCGCGTCTTAATATTAGTCAGCCGCTTCTAGTGATCGCCAGGAACCTCCAATTCGATGTCTAATAGTGCGTGGCACTCCATCTGACCCCGATGAACACCTATACGTCAAAATTAGAAATCTAAGATCAAACTCGTTATTCAGTTAAATAAGCTAAAAATACGTGTCAAATTCGCGTCTTCCTATTAGTCAGCCGCTTCTAGTGATCGCCAGGAACCTCCAATTCGATGTCTAATAGTGCGTGGCACTCCATCTGACCCCGATGAACCGCTATACGTCAATATTAGAGATCTGAGATCAAACTCGTTATTCAGTCAAATAAGCTAAAAATACGTGTCAAATTCGCGTCTTCCTATTAGTCAGCCGCTTCTAGTGATCGCCAGGAACCTCCAATTCGATGTCTAATAGTGCGTGGCACTCCATCTGACCCCGATGAACACCTATACGTCAAAATTAGAAATCTAAGATCAAACTCGTTATTCAGTTAAATTAGCTAAAAATACGTGTCAAATTCGCGTCTTAATATTAGTCAGCCGCTTCTAGTGATCGCCAGGAACCTCCAATTCGATGTCTAATAGTGCGTGGCACTCCATCTGACCCCGATGAACCGCTATACGTCAATATTAGAGATCTGAGATCAAACTCGTTATTCAGTTAAATTAGCTAAAAATACGTGTCAAATTCGCGTCTTAATATTAGTCAGCCGCTTCTAGTGATCGCCAGGAACCTCCAATTCGATGTCTAATAGTGCGTGGCACTCCATCTGACCCCGATGAACACCTATACGTCAAAATTAGAAATCTAAGATCAAACTCGTTATTCAGTTAAATAAGCTAAAAATACGTGTCAAATTCGCGTCTTCCTATTAGTCAGCCGCTTCTAGTGATCGCCAGGGACCTCCAATTCTATGTCTAATAGTGCGTGGCACTCCATCTGACCCCGATGAACCGCTATACGTCAATATTAGAGATCTGAGATCAAACTCGTTATTCAGTTAAATTAGCTAAAAATACGTGTCAAATTCGCGTCTTAATATTAGTCAGCCGCTTCTAGTGATCGCCAGGAACCTCCAATTCGATGTCTAATAGTGCGTGGCACTCCATCTGACCCCGATGAACACCTATACGTCAAAATTAGAAATCTAAGATCAAACTCGTTATTCAGTTAAATTAGCTAAAAATACGTGTCAAATTCGCGTCTTAATATTAGTCAGCCGCTTCTAGTGATCGCCAGGAACCTCCAATTCGATGTCTAATAGTGCGTGGCACTCCATCTGACCCCGATGAACACCTATACGTCAAAATTAGAAATCTAAGATCAAACTCGTTATTCAGTTAAATAAGCTAAAAATACGTGTCAAATTCGCGTCTTCCTATTAGTCAGCCGCTTCTAGTGATCGCCAGGAACCTCCAATTCGATGTCTAATAGTGCGTGGCACTCCATCTGACCCCGATGAACACCTATACGTCAAAATTAGAAATCTAAGATCAAACTCGTTATTCAGTTAAATTAGCTAAAAATACGTGTCAAATTCGCGTCTTAATATTAGTCAGCCGCTTCTAGTGATCGCCAGGAACCTCCAATTCGATGTCTAATAGTGCGTGGCACTCCATCTGACCCCGATGAACACCTATACGTCAAAATTAGAAATCTAAGATCAAACTCGTTATTCAGTTAAATATGCTAAAAATACGTGTCAAATTCGCGTCTTCCTATTAGTCAGCCGCTTCTAGTGATCGCCAGGGACCTCCAATTCTATGTCTAATAGTGCGTGGCACTCCATCTGACCCCGATGAACCGCTATACGTCAATATTAGAGATCTGAGATCAAACTCGTTATTCAGTTAAATTAGCTAAAAATACGTGTCAAATTCGCGTCTTAATATTAGTCAGCCGCTTCTAGTGATCGCCAGGAACCTCCAATTCGATGTCTAATAGTGCGTGGCACTCCATCTGACCCCGATGAACACCTATACGTCAAAATTAGAAATCTAAGATCAAACTCGTTATTCAGTTAAATAAGCTAAAAATACGTGTCAAATTCGCGTCTTCCTATTAGTCAGCCGCTTCTAGTGATCGCCAGGGACCTCCAATTCTATGTCTAATAGTGCGTGGCACTCCATCTGACCCCGATGAACCGCTATACGTCAATATTAGAGATCTGAGATCAAACTCGTTATTCAGTTAAATTAGCTAAAAATACGTGTCAAATTCGCGTCTTAATATTAGTCAGCCGCTTCTAGTGATCGCCAGGAACCTCCAATTCGATATCTAATAGTGCGTGGCACTCCATCTGACCCCGATGAACACCTATACGTCAAAATTAGAAATCTAAGATCAAACTCGTTATTCAGTTAAATAAGCTAAAAATACGTGTCAAATTCGCGTCTTCCTATTAGTCAGCCGCTTCTAGTGATCGCCAGGGACCTCCAATTCTATGTCTAATAGTGCGTGGCACTCCATCTGACCCCGATGAACCGCTATACGTCAATATTAGAGATCTGAGATCAAACTCGTTATTCAGTTAAATTAGCTAAAAATACGTGTCAAATTCGCGTCTTAATATTAGTCAGCCGCTTCTAGTGATCGCCAGGAACCTCCAATTCGATGTCTAATAGTGCGTGGCACTCCATCTGACCCCGATGAACCGCTATACGTCAATATTAGAGATCTGAGATCAAACTCGTTATTCAGTCAAATAAGCTAAAAATACGTGTCAAATTCGCGTCTTCCTATTAGTCAGCCGCTTCTAGTGATCGCCAGGAACCTCCAATTCGATGTCTAATAGTGCGTGGCACTCCATCTGACCCCGATGAACACCTATACGTCAAAATTAGAAATCTAAGATCAAACTCGTTATTCAGTTAAATAAGCTAAAAATACGTGTCAAATTCGCGTCTTCCTATTAGTCAGCCGCTTCTAGTGATCGCCAGGGACCTCCAATTCTATGTCTAATAGTGCGTGGCACTCCATCTGACCCCGATGAACCGCTATACGTCAATATTAGAGATCTGAGATCAAACTCGTTATTCAGTTAAATTAGCTAAAAATACGTGTCAAATTCGCGTCTTAATATTAGTCAGCCGCTTCTAGTGATCGCCAGGAACCTCCAATTCGATGTCTAATAGTGCGTGGCACTCCATCTGACCCCGATGAACACCTATACGTCAAAATTAGAAATCTAAGATCAAACTCGTTATTCAGTTAAATAAGCTAAAAATACGTGTCAAATTCGCGTCTTCCTATTAGTCAGCCGCTTCTAGTGATCGCCAGGGACCTCCAATTCTATGTCTAATAGTGCGTGGCACTCCATCTGACCCCGATGAACCGCTATACGTCAATATTAGAGATCTGAGATCAAACTCGTTATTCAGTTAAATTAGCTAAAAATACGTGTCAAATTCGCGTCTTAATATTAGTCAGCCGCTTCTAGTGGTCGCCAGGAACCTCCAATTCGATGTCTAATAGTGCGTGGCACTCCATCTGACCCCGATGAACACCTATACGTCAAAATTAGAAATCTAAGATCAAACTCGTTATTCAGTTAAATAAGCTAAAAATACGTGTCAAATTCGCGTCTTCCTATTAGTCAGCCGCTTCTAGTGATCGCCAGGGACCTCCAATTCTATGTCTAATAGTGCGTGGCACTCCATCTGACCCCGATGAACCGCTATACGTCAATATTAGAGATCTGAGATCAAACTCGTTATTCAGTTAAATTAGCTAAAAATACGTGTCAAATTCGCGTCTTCCTATTAGTCAGCCGCTTCTAGTGATCGCCAGGAACCTCCAATTCGATGTCTAATAGTGCGTGGCACTCCATCTGACCCCGATGAACACCTATACGTCAAAATTAGAAATCTAAGATCAAACTCGTTATTCAGTTAAATAAGCTAAAAATACGTGTCAAATTCGCGTCTTCCTATTAGTCAGCCGCTTCTAGTGATCGCCAGGGACCTCCAATTCTATGTCTAATAGTGCGTGGCACTCCATCTGACCCCGATGAACCGCTATACGTCAATATTAGAGATCTGAGATCAAACTCGTTATTCAGTTAAATTAGCTAAAAATACGTGTCAAATTCGCGTCTTAATATTAGTCAGCCGCTTCTAGTGATCGCCAGGAACCTCCAATTCGATGTCTAATAGTGCGTGGCACTCCATCTGACCCCGATGAACACCTATACGTCAAAATTAGAAATCTAAGATCAAACTCGTTATTCAGTTAAATAAGCTAAAAATACGTGTCAAATTCGCGTCTTCCTATTAGTCAGCCGCTTCTAGTGATCGCCAGGGACCTCCAATTCTATGTCTAATAGTGCGTGGCACTCCATCTGACCCCGATGAACCGCTATACGTCAATATTAGAGATCTGAGATCAAACTCGTTATTCAGTTAAATTAGCTAAAAATACGTGTCAAATTCGCGTCTTAATATTAGTCAGCCGCTTCTAGTGATCGCCAGGAACCTCCAATTCGATGTCTAATAGTGCGTGGCACTCCATCTGACCCCGATGAACACCTATACGTCAAAATTAGAAATCTAAGATCAAACTCGTTATTCAGTTAAATAAGCTAAAAATACGTGTCAAATTCGCGTCTTCCTATTAGTCAGCCGCTTCTAGTGATCGCCAGGGACCTCCAATTCTATGTCTAATAGTGCGTGGCACTCCATCTGACCCCGATGAACCGCTATACGTCAATATTAGAGATCTGAGATCAAACTCGTTATTCAGTTAAATTAGCTAAAAATACGTGTCAAATTCGCGTCTTAATATTAGTCAGCCGCTTCTAGTGATCGCCAGGAACCTCCAATTCTATGTCTAATAGTGCGTGGCACTCCATCTGACCCCGATGAACACCTATACGTCAAAATTAGAAATCTAAGATCAAACTCGTTATTCAGTTAAATAAGCTAAAAATACGTGTCAAATTCGCGTCTTAATATTAGTCAGCCGCTTCTAGTGATCGCCAGGAACCTCCAATTCGATGTCTAATAGTGCGTGGCACTCCATCTGACCCCGATGAACACCTATACGTCAAAATTAGAAATCTAAGATCAAACTCGTTATTCAGTTAAATAAGCTAAAAATACGTGTCAAATTCGCGTCTTAATATTAGTCAGCCGCTTCTAGTGATCGCCAGGAACCTCCAATTCGATGTCTAATAGTGCGTGGCACTCCATCTGACCCCGATGAACACCTATACGTCAAAATTAGAAATCTAAGATCAAACTCGTTATTCAGTTAAATAAGCTAAAAATACGTGTCAAATCCGCGTCTTCGTATTAGTCAGCCGCTTCTAGTGATCGCCAGGGACCTCCAATTCTATGTCTAATAGTGCGTGGCACTCCATCTGACCCCAATGAACCGCTATACGTCAATATTAGAGATCTGAGATCAAACTCGTTATTCAGTTAAATTAGCTAAAAATACGTGTCAAATTCGCGTCTTAATATTAGTCAGCCGCTTCTAGTGATCGCCAGGAACCTCCAATTCGATGTCTAATAGTGCGTGGCACTCCATCTGACCCCGATGAACCGCTATACGTCAATATTAGAGATCTGAGATCAAACTCGTTATTCAGTCAAATAAGCTAAAAATACGTGTCAAATTCGCGTCTTCCTATTAGTCAGCCGCTTCTAGTGATCGCCAGGAACCTCCAATTCGATGTCTAATAGTGCGTGGCACTCCATCTGACCCCGATGAACACCTATACGTCAAAATTAGAAATCTAAGATCAAACTCGTTATTCAGTTAAATTAGCTAAAAATACGTGTCAAATTCGCGTCTTAATATTAGTCAGCCGCTTCTAGTGATCGCCAGGAACCTCCAATTCGATGTCTAATAGTGCGTGGCACTCCATCTGACCCCGATGAACACCTATACGTCAAAATTAGAAATCTAAGATCAAACTCGTTATTCAGTTAAATAAGCTAAAAATACGTGTCAAATTCGCGTCTTAATATTAGTCAGCCGCTTCTAGTGATCGCCAGGAACCTCCAATTCGATGTCTAATAGTGCGTGGCACTCCATCTGACCCCGATGAACCGCTATACGTCAATATTAGAGATCTGAGATCAAACTCGTTATTCAGTTAAATTAGCTAAAAATACGTGTCAAATTCGCGTCTTAATATTAGTCAGCCGCTTCTAGTGATCGCCAGGAACCTCCAATTCTATGTCTAATAGTGCGTGGCACTCCATCTGACCCCGATGAACACCTATACGTCAAAATTAGAAATCTAAGATCAAACTCGTTATTCAGTTAAATAAGCTAAAAATACGTGTCAAATTCGCGTCTTAATATTAGTCAGCCGCTTCTAGTGATCGCCAGGAACCTCCAATTCGATGTCTAATAGTGCGTGGCACTCCATCTGACCCCGATGAACACCTATACGTCAAAATTAGAAATCTAAGATCAAACTCGTTATTCAGTTAAATAAGCTAAAAATACGTGTCAAATTCGCGTCTTAATATTAGTCAGCCGCTTCTAGTGATCGCCAGGAACCTCCAATTCGATGTCTAATAGTGCGTGGCACTCCATCTGACCCCGATGAACACCTATACGTCAAAATTAGAAATCTAAGATCAAACTCGTTATTCAGTTAAATAAGCTAAAAATACGTGTCAAATCCGCGTCTTCGTATTAGTCAGCCGCTTCTAGTGATCGCCAGGGACCTCCAATTCTATGTCTAATAGTGCGTGGCACTCCATCTGACCCCAATGAACCGCTATACGTCAATATTAGAGATCTGAGATCAAACTCGTTATTCAGTTAAATTAGCTAAAAATACGTGTCAAATTCGCGTCTTAATATTAGTCAGCCGCTTCTAGTGATCGCCAGGAACCTCCAATTCGATGTCTAATAGTGCGTGGCACTCCATCTGACCCCGATGAACCGCTATACGTCAATATTAGAGATCTGAGATCAAACTCGTTATTCAGTCAAATAAGCTAAAAATACGTGTCAAATTCGCGTCTTCCTATTAGTCAGCCGCTTCTAGTGATCGCCAGGAACCTCCAATTCGATGTCTAATAGTGCGTGGCACTCCATCTGACCCCGATGAACACCTATACGTCAAAATTAGAAATCTAAGATCAAACTCGTTATTCAGTTAAATTAGCTAAAAATACGTGTCAAATTCGCGTCTTAATATTAGTCAGCCGCTTCTAGTGATCGCCAGGAACCTCCAATTCGATGTCTAATAGTGCGTGGCACTCCATCTGACCCCGATGAACACCTATACGTCAAAATTAGAAATCTAAGATCAAACTCGTTATTCAGTTAAATAAGCTAAAAATACGTGTCAAATTCGCGTCTTAATATTAGTCAGCCGCTTCTAGTGATCGCCAGGAACCTCCAATTCGATGTCTAATAGTGCGTGGCACTCCATCTGACCCCGATGAACCGCTATACGTCAATATTAGAGATCTGAGATCAAACTCGTTATTCAGTCAAATAAGCTAAAAATACGTGTCAAATTCGCGTCTTCCTATTAGTCAGCCGCTTCTAGTGATCGCCAGGGACCTCCAATTCTATGTCTAATAGTGCGTGGCACTCCATCTGACCCCGATGAACCGCTATACGTCAATATTAGAGATCTGAGATCAAACTCGTTATTCAGTCAAATAAGCTAAAAATACGTGTCAAATTCGCGTCTTAATATTAGTCAGCCGCTTCTAGTGATCGCCAGGAACCTCCAATTCGATGTCTAATAGTGCGTGGCACTCCATCTGACCCCGATGAACCGCTATACGTCAATATTAGAGATCTGAGATCAAACTCGTTATTCAGTCAAATAAGCTAAAAATACGTGTCAAATTCGCGTCTTCCTATTAGTCAGCCGCTTCTAGTGATCGCCAGGAACCTCCAATTCGATGTCTAATAGTGCGTGGCACTCCATCTGACCCCGATGAACACCTATACGTCAAAATTAGAAATCTAAGATCAAACTCGTTATTCAGTTAAATTAGCTAAAAATACGTGTCAAATTCGCGTCTTAATATTAGTCAGCCGCTTCTAGTGATCGCCAGGAACCTCCAATTCGATGTCTAATAGTGCGTGGCACTCCATCTGACCCCGATGAACACCTATACGTCAAAATTAGAAATCTAAGATCAAACTCGTTATTCAGTTAAATAAGCTAAAAATACGTGTCAAATTCGCGTCTTCCTATTAGTCAGCCGCTTCTAGTGACCGCCAGGGACCTCCAATTCTATGTCTAATAGTGCGTGGCACTCCATCTGACCCCGATGAACCGCTATACGTCAATATTAGAGATCTGAGATCAAACTCGTTATTCAGTTAAATTAGCTAAAAATACGTGTCAAATTCGCGTCTTAATATTAGTCAGCCGCTTCTAGTGATCGCCAGGAACCTCCAATTCGATGTCTAATAGTGCGTGGCACTCCATCTGACCCCGATGAACACCTATACGTCAAAATTAGAAATCTAAGATCAAACTCGTTATTCAGTTAAATAAGCTAAAAATACGTGTCAAATTCGCGTCTTCCTATTAGTCAGCCGCTTCTAGTGATCGCCAGGGACCTCCAATTCTATGTCTAATAGTGCGTGGCACTCCATCTGACCCCGATGAACCGCTATACGTCAATATTAGAGATCTGAGATCAAACTCGTTATTCAGTTAAATTAGCTAAAAATACGTGTCAAATTCGCGTCTTAATATTAGTCAGCCGCTTCTAGTGATCGCCAGGAACCTCCAATTCGATGTCTAATAGTGCGTGGCACTCCATCTGACCCCGATGAACACCTATACGTCAAAATTAGAAATCTAAGATCAAACTCGTTATTCAGTTAAATAAGCTAAAAATACGTGTCAAATTCGCGTCTTAATATTAGTCAGCCGCTTCTAGTGATCGCCAGGAACCTCCAATTCGATGTCTAATAGTGCGTGGCACTCCATCTGACCCCGATGAACCGCTATACGTCAATATTAGAGATCTGAGATCAAACTCGTTATTCAGTCAAATAAGCTAAAAATACGTGTCAAATTCGCGTCTTCCTATTAGTCAGCCGCTTCTAGTGATCGCCAGGAACCTCCAATTCGATGTCTAATAGTGCGTGGCACTCCATCTGACCCCGATGAACACCTATACGTCAAAATTAGAAATCTAAGATCAAACTCGTTATTCAGTTAAATTAGCTAAAAATACGTGTCAAATTCGCGTCTTAATATTAGTCAGCCGCTTCTAGTGATCGCCAGGAACCTCCAATTCGATGTCTAATAGTGCGTGGCACTCCATCTGACCCCGATGAACCGCTATACGTCAATATTAGAGATCTGAGATCAAACTCGTTATTCAGTCAAATAAGCTAAAAATACGTGTCAAATTCGCGTCTTCCTATTAGTCAGCCGCTTCTAGTGATCGCCAGGAACCTTCAATTCTATGTCTAATAGTGCGTGGCACTCCATCTGACCCCGATGAACACCTATACGTCAAAATTAGAAATCTAAGATCAAACTCGTTATTCAGTTAAATTAGCTAAAAATACGTGTCAAATTCGCGTCTTAATATTAGTCAGCCGCTTCTAGTGATCGCCAGGAACCTCCAATTCGATGTCTAATAGTGCGTGGCACTCCATCTGACCCCGATGAACCGCTATACGTCAATATTAGAGATCTGAGATCAAACTCGTTATTCAGTCAAATAAGCTAAAAATACGTGTCAAATTCGCGTCTTCCTATTAGTCAGCCGCTTCTAGTGATCGCCAGGAACCTCCAATTCGATGTCTAATAGTGCGTGGCACTCCATCTGACCCCGATGAACACCTATACGTCAAAATTAGAAATCTAAGATCAAACTCGTTATTCAGTTAAATAAGCTAAAAATACGTGTCAAATCCGCGTCTTCGTATTAGTCAGCCGCTTCTAGTGATCGCCAGGGACCTCCAATTCTATGTCTAATAGTGCGTGGCACTCCATCTGACCCCGATGAACCGCTATACGTCAATATTAGAGATCTGAGATCAAACTCGTTATTCAGTCAAATAAGCTAAAAATACGTGTCAAATTCGCGTCTTCCTATTAGTCAGCCGCTTCTAGTGATCGCCAGGAACCTCCAATTCGATGTCTAATAGTGCGTGGCACTCCATCTGACCCCGATGAACACCTATACGTCAAAATTAGAAATCTAAGATCAAACTCGTTATTCAGTTAAATTAGCTAAAAATACGTGTCAAATTCGCGTCTTAATATTAGTCAGCCGCTTCTAGTGATCGCCAGGGACCTCCAATTCGATGTCTAAAAGTACGTGGCACTCCACCTGACCCCGTTGAACACCTGTACGTCAATATTAGAGATCTGAGATCAAACTCGTTATTCAGTCAAATACGCTAAAGATACGTGTCAAATTCGCGTCTTCCTATTAGTCAGCCGCTTCTAGTGATCGCCAGGGACCTCCAATTCGATGTCTAAAAGTACGTGGCACTCCACCTGACCCCGTTGAACACCTGTACGTCAATATTAGAGATCTGAGATCAAACTCGTTATTCAGTCAAATACGCTAAAGATACGTGTCAAATTCGCGTCTTCCTATTAGTCAGCCGCTTCTAGTGATCGCCAGGGACCTCCAATTCGATGTCTAAAAGTACGTGGCACTCCACCTGACCCCGTTGAACACCTGTACGTCAATATTAGAGATCTGAGATCAAACTCGTTATTCAGTCAAATACGCTAAACATACGTGTCAAATTCGCGTCTTCCTATTAGTCAGCCGCTTCTAGTGATCGCCAGGGACCTCCAATTCGATGTCTAAAAGTACGTGGCACTCCACCTGACCCCGTTGAACACCTGTACGTCAATATTAGAGATCTGAGATCAAACTCGTTATTCAGTGAAATACGCTAAAGATACGTGTCAAATTCGCGTCTTCCTATTAGTCAGCCGCTTCTAGTGATCGCCAGGGACCTCCAATTCGATGTCTAAAAGTACGTGGCACTCCACCTGACCCCGTTGAACACCTGTACGTCAATATTAGAGATCTGAGATCAAACTCGTTATTCAGTCAAATACGCTAAAGATACGTGTCAAATTCGCGTCTTCCTATTAGTCAGCCGCTTCTAATGATCGCCAGGGACCTCCAATTCGATGTCTAATAGTACGTGGCACTCCATCTGACCCCGATGAACAGCTATACGTCAATATTAGAGATCTGAGATCAAACTCGTTATTCAGTCAAATAAGCTAAAAATACGTGTCAAATTCGCGTCTTAATATTAGTCAGCCGCTTCTAGTGATCGCCAGGAACCTCCAATTCGATGTCTAATAGTGCGTGGCACTCCATCTGACCCCGATGAACCGCTATACGTCAATATTAGAGATCTGAGATCAAACTCGTTATTCAGTCAAATAAGCTAAAAATACGTGTCAAATTCGCGTCTTCCTATTAGTCAGCCGCTTCTAGTGATCGCCAGGAACCTCCAATTCGATGTCTAATAGTGCGTGGCACTCCATCTGACCCCGATGAACACCTATACGTCAAAATTAGAAATCTAAGATCAAACTCGTTATTCAGTTAAATTAGCTAAAAATACGTGTCAAATTCGCGTCTTAATATTAGTCAGCCGCTTCTAGTGATCGCCAGGAACCTCCAATTCGATGTCTAATAGTGCGTGGCACTCCATCTGACCCCGATGAACACCTATACGTCAAAATTAGAAATCTAAGATCAAACTCGTTATTCAGTTAAATAAGCTAAAAATACGTGTCAAATTCGCGTCTTCCTATTAGTCAGCCGCTTCTAGTGATCGCCAGGGACCTCCAATTCTATGTCTAATAGTGCGTGGCACTCCATCTGACCCCGATGAACCGCTATACGTCAATATTAGAGATCTGAGATCAAACTCGTTATTCAGTTAAATTAGCTAAAAATACGTGTCAAATTCGCGTCTTAATATTAGTCAGCCGCTTCTAGTGATCGCCAGGAACCTCCAATTCGATGTCTAATAGTGCGTGGCACTCCATCTGACCCCGATGAACACCTATACGTCAAAATTAGAAATCTAAGATCAAACTCGTTATTCAGTTAAATAAGCTAAAAATACGTGTCAAATTCGCGTCTTAATATTAGTCAGCCGCTTCTAGTGATCGCCAGGAACCTCCAATTCGATGTCTAATAGTGCGTGGCACTCCATCTGACCCCGATGAACCGCTATACGTCAATATTAGAGATCTGAGATCAAACTCGTTATTCAGTCAAATAAGCTAAAAATACGTGTCAAATTCGCGTCTTCCTATTAGTCAGCCGCTTCTAGTGATCGCCAGGAACCTCCAATTCGATGTCTAATAGTGCGTGGCACTCCATCTGACCCCGATGAACACCTATACGTCAAAATTAGAAATCTAAGATCAAACTTGTTATTCAGTTAAATAAGCTAAAAATACGTGTCAAATTCGCGTCTTCCTATTAGTCAGCCGCTTCTAGTGATCGCCAGGGACCTCCAATTCTATGTCTAATAGTGCGTGGCACTCCATCTGACCCCGATGAACCGCTATACGTCAATATTAGAGATCTGAGATCAAACTCGTTATTCAGTCAAATAAGCTAAAAATACGTGTCAAATTCGCGTCTTAATATTAGTCAGCCGCTTCTAGTGATCGCCAGGAACCTCCAATTCGATGTCTAATAGTGCGTGGCACTCCATCTGACCCCGATGAACCGCTATACGTCAATATTAGAGATCTGAGATCAAACTCGTTATTCAGTCAAATAAGCTAAAAATACGTGTCAAATTCGCGTCTTCCTATTAGTCAGCCGCTTCTAGTGATCGCCAGGAACCTCCAATTCGATGTCTAATAGTGCGTGGCACTCCATCTGACCCCGATGAACACCTATACGTCAAAATTAGAAATCTAAGATCAAACTCGTTATTCAGTTAAATTAGCTAAAAATACGTGTCAAATTCGCGTCTTAATATTAGTCAGCCGCTTCTAGTGATCGCCAGGAACCTCCAATTCGATGTCTAATAGTGCGTGGCACTCCATCTGACCCCGATGAACACCTATACGTCAAAATTAGAAATCTAAGATCAAACTCGTTATTCAGTTAAATAAGCTAAAAATACGTGTCAAATTCGCGTCTTAATATTAGTCAGCCGCTTCTAGTGATCGCCAGGAACCTCCAATTCGATGTCTAATAGTGCGTGGCACTCCATCTGACCCCGATGAACCGCTATACGTCAATATTAGAGATCTGAGATCAAACTCGTTATTCAGTCAAATAAGCTAAAAATACGTGTCAAATTCGCGTCTTCCTATTAGTCAGCCGCTTCTAGTGATCGCCAGGAACCTCCAATTCGATGTCTAATAGTGCGTGGCACTCCATCTGACCCCGATGAACACCTATACGTCAAAATTAGAAATCTAAGATCAAACTCGTTATTCAGTTAAATAAGCTAAAAATACGTGTCAAATCCGCGTCTTCGTATTAGTCAACCGCTTCTAGTGATCGCCAGGGACCTCCAATTCTATGTCTAATAGTGCGTGGCACTCCATCTGACCCCGATGAACCGCTATACGTCAATATTAGAGATCTGAGATCAAACTCGTTATTCAGTCAAATAAGCTAAAAATACGTGTCAAATTCGCGTCTTCCTATTAGTCAGCCGCTTCTAGTGATCGCCAGGAACCTCCAATTCGATGTCTAATAGTGCGTGGCACTCCATCTGACCCCGATGAACACCTATACGTCAAAATTAGAAATCTAAGATCAAACTCGTTATTCAGTTAAATTAGCTAAAAATACGTGTCAAATTCGCGTCTTAATATTAGTCAGCCGCTTCTAGTGATCGCCAGGAACCTCCAATTCGATGTCTAATAGTGCGTGGCACTCCATCTGACCCCGATGAACACCTATACGTCAAAATTAGAAATCTAAGATCAAACTCGTTATTCAGTTAAATAAGCTAAAAATACGTGTCAAATTCGCGTCTTCCTATTAGTCAGCCGCTTCTAGTGATCGCCAGGGACCTCCAATTCTATGTCTAATAGTGCGTGGCACTCCATCTGACCCCGATGAACCGCTATACGTCAATATTAGAGATCTGAGATCAAACTCGTTATTCAGTTAAATTAGCTAAAAATACGTGTCAAATTCGCGTCTTAATATTAGTCAGCCGCTTCTAGTGATCGCCAGGAACCTCCAATTCGATGTCTAATAGTGCGTGGCACTCCATCTGACCCCGATGAACACCTATACGTCAAAATTAGAAATCTAAGATCAAACTCGTTATTCAGTCAAATAAGCTAAAAATACGTGTCAAATTCGCGTCTTCCTATTAGTCAGCCGCTTCTAGTGATCGCCAGGAACCTCCAATTCGATGTCTAATAGTGCGTGGCACTCCATCTGACCCCGATGAACACCTATACGTCAAAATTAGAAATCTAAGATCAAACTCGTTATTCAGTTAAATAAGCTAAAAATACGTGTCAAATTCGCGTCTTCCTATTAGTCAGCCGCTTCTAGTGATCGCCAGGGACCTCCAATTCTATGTCTAATAGTGCGTGGCACTCCATCTGACCCCGATGAACCGCTATACGTCAATATTAGAGATCTGAGATCAAACTCGTTATTCAGTTAAATTAGCTAAAAATACGTGTCAAATTCGCGTCTTAATATTAGTCAGCCGCTTCTAGTGATCGCCAGGAACCTCCAATTCGATGTCTAATAGTGCGTGGCACTCCATCTGACCCCGATGAACACCTATACGTCAAAATTAGAAATCTAAGATCAAACTCGTTATTCAGTTAAATAAGCTAAAAATACGTGTCAAATTCGCGTCTTAATATTAGTCAGCCGCTTCTAGTGATCGCCAGGAACCTCCAATTCGATGTCTAATAGTGCGTGGCACTCCATCTGACCCCGATGAACCGCTATACGTCAATATTAGAGATCTGAGATCAAACTCGTTATTCAGTTAAATTAGCTAAAAATACGTGTCAAATTCGCGTCTTAATATTAGTCAGCCGCTTCTAGTGATCGCCAGGAACCTCCAATTCGATGTCTAATAGTGCGTGGCACTCCATCTGACCCCGATGAACACCTATACGTCAAAATTAGAAATCTAAGATCAAACTCGTTATTCAGTCAAATAAGCTAAAAATACGTGTCAAATTCGCGTCTTCCTATTAGTCAGCCGCTTCTAGTGATCGCCAGGAACCTCCAATTCGATGTCTAATAGTGCGTGGCACTCCATCTGACCCCGATGAACACCTATACGTCAAAATTAGAAATCTAAGATCAAACTCGTTATTCAGTTAAATAAGCTAAAAATACGTGTCAAATTCGCGTCTTCCTATTAGTCAGCCGCTTCTAGTGATCGCCAGGGACCTCCAATTCTATGTCTAATAGTGCGTGGCACTCCATCTGACCCCGATGAACCGCTATACGTCAATATTAGAGATCTGAGATCAAACTCGTTATTCAGTCAAATAAGCTAAAAATACGTGTCAAATTCGCGTCTTCCTATTAGTCAGCCGCTTCTAGTGATCGCCAGGAACCTCCAATTCGATGTCTAATAGTGCGTGGCACTCCATCTGACCCCGATGAACACCTATACGTCAAAATTAGAAATCTAAGATCAAACTCGTTATTCAGTTAAATAAGCTAAAAATACGTGTCAA
Organism: Cryptocephalus moraei; assembly: GCA_946251905.1. Lineage (NCBI taxonomy): Eukaryota > Metazoa > Arthropoda > Insecta > Coleoptera > Chrysomelidae > Cryptocephalus > Cryptocephalus moraei. Next base: position 12,330,516 of record OX276465.1, on the reverse strand, counting down.
ATCCGCGTCTTCGTATTAGTCAGCCGCTTCTAGTGATCGCCAGGGACCTCCAATTCTATGTCTAATAGTGCGTGGCACTCCATCTGACCCCGATGAACCGCTATACGTCAATATTAGAGATCTGAGATCAAACTCGTTATTCAGTCAAATAAGCTAAAAATACGTGTCAAATTCGCGTCTTCCTATTAGTCAGCCGCTTCTAGTGATCGCCAGGAACCTCCAATTCGATGTCTAATAGTGCGTGGCACTCCATCTGACCCCGATGAACACCTATACGTCAAAATTAGAAATCTAAGATCAAACTCGTTATTCAGTTAAATTAGCTAAAAATACGTGTCAAATTCGCGTCTTAATATTAGTCAGCCGCTTCTAGTGATCGCCAGGAACCTCCAATTCGATGTCTAATAGTGCGTGGCACTCCATCTGACCCCGATGAACCGCTATACGTCAATATTAGAGATCTGAGATCAAACTCGTTATTCAGTCAAATAAGCTAAAAATACGTGTCAAATTCGCGTCTTCCTATTAGTCAGCCGCTTCTAGTGATCGCCAGGAACCTCCAATTCGATGTCTAATAGTGCGTGGCACTCCATCTGACCCCGATGAACACCTATACGTCAAAATTAGAAATCTAAGATCAAACTCGTTATTCAGTTAAATTAGCTAAAAATACGTGTCAAATTCGCGTCTTCCTATTAGTCAGCCGCTTCTAGTGATCGCCAGGGACCTCCAATTCTATGTCTAATAGTGCGTGGCACTCCATCTGACCCCGATGAACCGCTATACGTCAATATTAGAGATCTGAGATCAAACTCGTTATTCAGTTAAATTAGCTAAAAATACGTGTCAAATTCGCGTCTTAATATTAGTCAGCCGCTTCTAGTGATCGCCAGGAACCTCCAATTCGATGTCTAATAATGCGTGGCACTCCATCTGACCCCGATGAACACCTATACGTCAAAATTAGAAATCTAAGATCAAACTCGTTATTCAGTTAAATAAGCTAAAAATACGTGTCAAATTCGCGTCTTAATATTAGTCAGCCGCTTCTAGTGATCGCCAGGAACCTCCAATTCGATGTCTAATAATGCGTGGCACTCCATCTGACCCCGATGAACACCTATACGTCAAAATTAGAAATCTAAGATCAAACTCGTTATTCAGTTAAATTAGCTAAAAATACGTGTCAAATTCGCGTCTTAATATTAGTCAGCCGCTTCTAGTGATCGCCAGGAACCTCCAATTCGATGTCTAATAGTGCGTGGCACTCCATCTGACCCCGATGAACCGCTATACGTCAATATTAGAGATCTGAGATCAAACTCGTTATTCAGTCAAATAAGCTAAAAATACGTGTCAAATTCGCGTCTTCCTATTAGTCAGCCGCTTCTAGTGATCGCCAGGAACCTCCAATTCGATGTCTAATAGTGCGTGGCACTCCATCTGACCCCGATGAACACCTATACGTCAAAATTAGAAATCTAAGATCAAACTCGTTATTCAGTTAAATAAGCTAAAAATACGTGTCAAATTCGCGTCTTCCTATTAGTCAGCCGCTTCTAGTGATCGCCAGGGACCTCCAATTCTATGTCTAATAGTGCGTGGCACTCCATCTGACCCCGATGAACCGCTATACGTCAATATTAGAGATCTGAGATCAAACTCGTTATTCAGTTAAATTAGCTAAAAATACGTGTCAAATTCGCGTCTTAATATTAGTCAGCCGCTTCTAGTGATCGCCAGGAACCTCCAATTCGATGTCTAATAATGCGTGGCACTCCATCTGACCCCGATGAACACCTATACGTCAAAATTAGAAATCTAAGATCAAACTCGTTATTCAGTTAAATAAGCTAAAAATACGTGTCAAATTCGCGTCTTCCTATTAGTCAGCCGCTTCTAGTGATCGCCAGGGACCTCCAATTCTATGTCTAATAGTGCGTGGCACTCCATCTGACCCCGATGAACCGCTATACGTCAATATTAGAGATCTGAGATCAAACTCGTTATTCAGTTAAATTAGCTAAAAATACGTGTCAAATTCGCGTCTTAATATTAGTCAGCCGCTTCTAGTGATCGCCAGGAACCTCCAATTCGATGTCTAATAGTGCGTGGCACTCCATCTGACCCCGATGAACACCTATACGTCAAAATTAGAAATCTAAGATCAAACTCGTTATTCAGTTAAATAAGCTAAAAATACGTGTCAAATTCGCGTCTTCCTATTAGTCAGCCGCTTCTAGTGATCGCCAGGGACCTCCAATTCTATGTCTAATAGTGCGTGGCACTCCATCTGACCCCGATGAACCGCTATACGTCAATATTAGAGATCTGAGATCAAACTCGTTATTCAGTTAAATTAGCTAAAAATACGTGTCAAATTCGCGTCTTAATATTAGTCAGCCGCTTCTAGTGATCGCCAGGAACCTCCAATTCGATGTCTAATAATGCGTGGCACTCCATCTGACCCCGATGAACACCTATACGTCAAAATTAGAAATCTAAGATCAAACTCGTTATTCAGTTAAATAAGCTAAAAATACGTGTCAAATTCGCGTCTTCCTATTAGTCAGCCGCTTCTAGTGATCGCCAGGGACCTCCAATTCTATGTCTAATAGTGCGTGGCACTCCATCTGACCCCGATGAACCGCTATACGTCAATATTAGAGATCTGAGATCAAACTCGTTATTCAGTTAAATTAGCTAAAAATACGTGTCAAATTCGCGTCTTAATATTAGTCAGCCGCTTCTAGTGATCGCCAGGAACCTCCAATTCGATGTCTAATAGTGCGTGGCACTCCATCTGACCCCGATGAACACATATACGTCAAAATTAGAAATCTAAGATCAAACTCGTTATTCAGTTAAATAAGCTAAAAATACGTGTCAAATTCGCGTCTTCCTATTAGTCAGCCGCTTCTAGTGATCGCCAGGGACCTCCAATTCTATGTCTAATAGTGCGTGGCACTCCATCTGACCCCGATGAACCGCTATACGTCAATATTAGAGATCTGAGATCAAACTCGTTATTCAGTTAAATTAGCTAAAAATACGTGTCAAATTCGCGTCTTAATATTAGTCAGCCGCTTCTAGTGATCGCCAGGAACCTCCAATTCGATGTCTAATAGTGCGTGGCACTCCATCTGACCCCGATGAACCGCTATACGTCAATATTAGAGATCTGAGATCAAACTCGTTATTCAGTCAAATAAGCTAAAAATACGTGTCAAATTCGCGTCTTCCTATTAGTCAGCCGCTTCTAGTGATCGCCAGGAACCTCCAATTCGATGTCTAATAGTGCGTGGCACTCCATCTGACCCCGATGAACACCTATACGTCAAAATTAGAAATCTAAGATCAAACTCGTTATTCAGTTAAATTAGCTAAAAATACGTGTCAAATTCGCGTCTTAATATTAGTCAGCCGCTTCTAGTGATCGCCAGGAACCTCCAATTCGATGTCTAATAGTGCGTGGCACTCCATCTGACCCCGATGAACACCTATACGTCAAAATTAGAAATCTAAGATCAAACTCGTTATTCAGTTAAATAAGCTAAAAATACGTGTCAAATCCGCGTCTTCGTATTAGTCAGCCGCTTCTAGTGATCGCCAGGGACCTCCAATTCTATGTCTAATAGTGCGTGGCACTCCATCTGACCCCGATGAACCGCTATACGTCAATATTAGAGATCTGAGATCAAACTCGTTATTCAGTCAAATAAGCTAAAAATACCTGTCAAATTCGCGTCTTCCTATTAGTCAGCCGCTTCTAGTGATCGCCAGGAACCTCCAATTCGATGTCTAATAGTGCGTGGCACTCCATCTGACCCCGATGAACACCTATACGTCAAAATTAGAAATCTAAGATCAAACTCGTTATTCAGTTAAATTAGCTAAAAATACGTGTCAAATTCGCGTCTTAATATTAGTCAGCCGCTTCTAGTGATCGCCAGGAACCTCCAATTCGATGTCTAATAGTGCGTGGCACTCCATCTGACCCCGATGAACACCTATACGTCAAAATTAGAAATCTAAGATCAAACTCGTTATTCAGTTAAATAAGCTAAAAATACGTGTCAAATTCGCGTCTTCCTATTAGTCAGCCGCTTCTAGTGATCGCCAGGGACCTCCAATTCTATGTCTAATAGTGCGTGGCACTCCATCTGACCCCGATGAACCGCTATACGTCAATATTAGAGATCTGAGATCAAACTCGTTATTCAGTTAAATTAGCTAAAAATACGTGTCAAATTCGCGTCTTAATATTAGTCAGCCGCTTCTAGTGATCGCCAGGAACCTCCAATTCGATGTCTAATAGTGCGTGGCACTCCATCTGACCCCGATGAACACCTATACGTCAAAATTAGAAATCTAAGATCAAACTCGTTATTCAGTTAAATAAGCTAAAAATACGTGTCAAATTCGCGTCTTAATATTAGTCAGCCGCTTCTAGTGATCGCCAGGAACCTCCAATTCGATGTCTAATAGTGCGTGGCACTCCATCTGACCCCGATGAACCGCTATACGTCAATATTAGAGATCTGAGATCATACGGCCTGCGATCTGAGAGTGACGAAAATAGAAAGACAGACGATGAACGTTACAAGTAAAACATGGATTTGCATGCAAATCTTTAATTACATCCTACATCTTTATTATGACAGATATTAAAATAATTTTTTCTGCAATCGATCAGAAAAAGATTATATTATTGAGCTATTTTCTTCAATTTTGCAGAAAGTGTTTTATAACTGCTTAAATTAGATATTAAAAGAGCCACCATTTAATGTCTACCTTTACTTCAAATTTACATCTTTTCAAGAAAAATGTTGAAAAAATGGAGTAAATAGCTCATTACTAGACAAGTTAATCGTTGTATAAGTTCAACATGATTGACAAAAAAATGACTAACACAGACACAGGATGTCGGCAAAAATGTACGCAAAGCTCCAAGACGGCTACGCGTACCAGTCCTCTTAACAGATCATTTTTCAGTTTATTTGCGGTCATTTGCCTGAGATTTGCTAAAGTTGCTAAACAATTTTTGTTCAAAACTAAATTAATTTTGTTTTAATCGACGAGAATTAGCTGACTTTTGTTCAATCGACAGGTAAACGGATAAATTTTTTGATGTAAATTTAATTAGATATCAGAAAAATTGGTCGGGATTTAACAGACATTTCATAAAACTGCACTTATTTATCTCAGTTTCTGGAAATTAATTTATCTGAATTTGTTTGGGTAATTCATGTGTGATTTTTGGGAAAAGAATTGAAATTAGAAAAAAAATGTAGATCACATGCTTCCTGAACGATTTAAGTTAAAAAAAACTGTAAAAACAATTGACTAAAGGGACAAAAGGAGCAATTCTGGTTCAAAGTTGAATTATCCATTTCGAAATAATTCCTACAGTTTTTAATATTTGTTCAACTGTATCAATTCCAGAAAACTATTTGACAGTACTAGTTGTAACTTCCCACTGATAGATCGGGCGACATTTCACACTGAGAAACTTTATAGGAATTGGTTTCTATTTAAGACTCCAGGCGGTGCAATACGTGATACGTGCCAGTTTACTATAGGAAACTGTATCATTACGCACTAATTTTATTATTTATTGTAATATTACGAATGTTATATACAGCGTAATTCAAAATTCACGTCACCTTTTGTTCTAGATTTTAGGTTCTGAATACTCAAAAAAAAAAAGATTCAAATCAAATTATTATTTATAAAAAATTGGCCGAAAATGGGCGTAAATGATCAATCCCCGATGTCCGTAACATCAATTCTGAATCACCCTGTATATCGAAGGATTCCAATAGGGTTTTAGTGAAATTGAATGATTTTGTGACCACCGCAGAAAATCATTTGAATAATGATGTAATTGGAGTTTCACCTTGCCGCCAACAGATGGCTGTACGAGTCAGGTATAGCGGTCGCAGTACATTTGGCGGGAAACTGAAGAGAATTGTTATTGAAAGTTTGAATGCTCGTCAAGTTTGATGCTCCGACTAACTTATTGAGAACTGAAGATTGTTTGGAACTTATGTATTAACAGTTAACCTGGCGGCCAATAGATGACGCTACAAGTCAGATATGGTGGTCGCCCGCCGCCATTACCTTCGCGATGAATTTGGCGGCAAATTAAAAATAATCATTTGAAAAGAATTTTTATTGGAGGTATCATGCTTGTCGAGTTCGAAGCAACGACAAACTCCTTAAAAATAGGTCGAAGTTTCGCGAAATGCCCCTTTCAATCTCTAAAACCCCAGAAGGGTAAGTTTGAAGGAAGACGCGATCGAATTTAATTTCACGTCACGTCAGAAGTCCCGAAACTGGCCCCGTTGCGAGATGAGTCCCGCGTTAAGACCGTTCAGATCGCCTCTCCCTCTTCCTCCGTCTGCCGAAAATTCGTCGATAGGCCCCCTCTTATATACACGTGCACGTATAGGTAGGAGCGCACAAAGGGCATTAACATGGGGTGGAATATAAGAGGGAAGGGGCGGGCGAGAGGGGTGGGGAGAGGGTGGGCGAATTTCGGGTGGTGTGAGGCGATCGATAAGCGACGACCTCACCCCTGTCTACAAACTCGCCCCCTCTTACCTCCCCCCGCCCCGCCGCCGATACCGCCGCCCCTCGCCCCCCTCGTCCCCAAGGACACTTCAAATTTCACATACGCTCCTACCTATTCCCGTCCTTGAAGGCATCCTCGGGGATAATTGCGTTTCGTCGGGTTAGTCATCGTCGGTGACGTTCTTGGTGGTAAATCTTCCACGTTTCCGTAGAACGAGGAAGGTGGTACCTCCGATAGGATTAAGGTTGAGGTTCGTTGTACCCGACACTGAATACTGACGTTTTACTGATTCTAAAGAACATTTTTCAAAATTATTAAACCGAGCCCTTTGTTTATAATTCTTAACACAACACAACAAAATTTATTCACAATTATTTAATCTCTATTTTGAATATAGAAACAGCTTTACCATAACTTATAAGAAAAAAATTTGACGTGATAAACGTCTTATAAACCGATTCCAGGAAATATTGTAACGTTACGCCAGACCCATGCGTGCGAGCGAGAGTGAGAGCGTTTGCCTTGCGACGCATCTATCTCTCTTCCACTACAGCGTCCGAGTGAAAGCTCGATTTGGCGATCGGCTCGGTTCGCGAGCGCGATGGAACGGGTAGGCGACAGCACGTTAGATAAAGTTATCTGAATCTGAATATTTAATGTGCATTCCATAGATTATTACTATTACAATAACAATTGCGGCAATAAGGTGAGCGCATATTGAGATGTCAGTGGCGTTTCGCGTTCAAATAACCTAATTTCAAGGAAAAATACAGTAATTAGTGGTACTCCGTTATCCTAAATGATATTGTTACCTGCACGCCTATGACCTTGACGGTCAGCTCATTAATATGCGTCTATCTTGTTGGGAAAAAGAGTATAACTAGTTTAGTTTAGCTTTAGTAATAGGGTACATATTTCCAAACTATAAAGTAATTGTAGTTAGAGACCATTCGTTTATTATACAATGAAGCCAGTTCTCAATAAAATACAACACATTAGCAGAAATATGTTTAGTCAGTAATTGTGATGAACGTGTCAGCATGTCTCTCCAGATTAATTCTATTGATGAAAATGCATGTTCCTATTGATATCTTCTCTGTTGTTTCTCTATTATTTCGTATTTCCTATCAAAATTTGCATATATATTCACAGGTGTCGTTAACTGTTTTTGGCGTTAAAATCTTTGGTAAGAATTTTGTAGTGAGATTTCTCTTGTGGTGCAAGTGTTTTTGTATCTTTTATTTAACCCCCGTAATATTATGCAAAGTCCATAAGTATAGTTCAATAATCATTTACTTAACTTCAGTAGCTGGTGTGTTTGTAGGTCAGATTTTGCATTTCATAATTAAGCCACTTCCAAATTATCTAGATGGCTGACAGTATTGTATTGCAATCAGATAATAATCAATATAATAATAACAATAAAAATAATTAAATTGATCAATTATCTGATTATAGTTTCATATCCATAATAGCTTACATTTATACATAATCAATCAAAAACGAAACTTTTGTCGCACTAAATAGTACTTTAGAAAGATTCCAAAATATATTCAAAAGACTAAGGAAATTTGGCAACGGCGTAAAAAGCCATAAGAAGTTAAATACGGTTTAATTTCTTTTATGAACATTAACTTAGGATAAAATGACTGGAGTCCATCCTTTCGGTTCAGTCCTATTATTGTTACATAGTTACCTACTTAAGAGATAATTTAGTACGTACCAATTAGTGGAAGACATCAGGTAGGTACCTACCTACAATGTTGCATCTATTGCGGTTTCGCAGATTGCAAAAATTTAGAAACTCCCCTCTATTAGAGCTACTTTTTCCACCGCATATCTCTCTCTATCTCTCTCTCTCTCTCTTTCTGTCTGTCGCCGACAATTAGATTCGAATAATTCGGCAAGAATTAAACGTATGACAGATGTCGCTACGGGAAGAGGAGGGAGGGGGCCCATATGGCCCCCCCGAAAACACAAAAAAAGGAGGGTAGGGGGCTAATCCCGCCGCCGAAACTGCGACGTGTAGATGTATAATTATTATCGAGCGGACCGTTCCAGGAACTACTCCCTTAAATAAGCGGGCACGGGCCGGCGATTAACAGAACGCAACAGCGAGACGTCCGTATAGCGTTTCCGGATGTATGTGCCGGCTGTCCCATTAAACTGCAGAAATGTATGTGTGTGTGATCAGGGCGAGAGTCGCTTCTGTAAGCGTTTAGACGAAAAGTCGATCGCTTCTGATCCTAATCTGAGCCACGTTAACTGCCTGATGGTATTTTTTTGGTATTTTGGCTTAATTGACCACAAAAATTGAACTCGGAAGTTATTACTTCCTCAGTCCAGGCCCAATGAAATCAATCAATTTCCTAATATTAGTACCTAGCCGAAGACTTACACATTTATTTTACAGAGACACAACAGTCAGAGCACATCTCTTCTAAAATTCGTCACAAACTTTAACTTTCATCATTAACTGCCTATTTTTTTATCCACCAATCAATTACTCACTAATTATCTAACGTTACAAGCTAAATTGTAACTGATTATGCTTATAGCTCAATACCTTAAGCTGGCTATTTATTACTAAAGCATAAAAACCAGCGTTCAGTAATAGCCAAAACAGCTAGTTAACCATCCTCGAAAATAACTAACTTATCTTCACTTGCGCGCTGAAAAGCTATTACCAACTACCTAATTATAGACTAAATACGTCACTAGTTTAAAATCAACTTACCTAAGTCCCTGACGAAATATTTCATTATGGGAAATTGGATATAAGTATTAAGCTGGCTGAGTAACCTGGAAATCAACTGGTTTGCCCTTGCTTATTAACTGACTTTTGTCCACTTCAATCAGTTAATTACTGACTAACTAACTAATTTTCGCCACAAGTTAAATTGTAACTGATTACTCTTATATCTCAATACTCTAAGCTAGTTATTTAATAATGAAGCATAAAAACCAGCGTTCAGTAATAGCCAAAACAGCTATTAAACCACCATCTTCGAAATTAACTAATTTAGCTTCACTTGCTTACTGTAAAGCTTTACCAACTACTTAATTACAGACTAAATACGTCACTAGTTTAAAATCAACTTACCTAAGTCCCTGACGAAATATTTCATTATGGGAAATTGGATATAATTACAACGCTGACTGAGAAACTTGCAAATCAACTAGTTTACCCTTCCTTATTAATTGACGTTTGTCCTCTTCAATCAGTTAATTACTGACTAACTAACTAATTTTCGCCACAAGTTAAATTGTAACTGATTACTCTTATATCTCAATACTCTAAGTTAGTTATTTAATAATGAAGCATAAAAACCAGCGTTCAGTAATAGCCAAAACAGCTAGTAAACCACCATCTTCGAAATTAACTAATTTAGCTTCACTTGCTTACTGAAAAGCTTTTACCAACTTCTTAATTACAGACTAAATACGTCACTAGTTTAAAATCAACTTACCAAAGCCCTGACGAACTAGTTTATTATGGGAAATATGATATAATTACTACACTGACTGAGAAACCTGGAAATCAACTGGTTTAACCTTGCTTATTAACTGACTTTTGTCCTCTTCAATCAGTTAATTACTGACTAACTAACTAATTTTCGTCACAAGTTAAATTGCAACTGATTACTCTTATACCTCAATACTCTAAGCTAGTTATTTAATAATGAAGCATAAAAACCAGCGTTCAGTAATAGCCAAAACAGCTAGTAAACCACCATCTTCGAAATTAACTAATTTAGCTTCACTTGCTTACTGAAAAGCTTTTACCAACTACTTAATTACAGACTAAATACGTCACTAGTTTAAAATCAACTTACCAAAGCCCTGACGAACTAGTTTATTATGGGAAATATGATATAATTACTACACTGACTGAGAAACCTGGAAATCAACTGGTTTAACCTTGCTTATTAACTGACTTTTGTCCTCTTCAATCAGTTAATTACTGACTAACTAACTAATTTTCGTCACAAGTTAAATTGCAACTGATTATTCTTATACCTCAATACCCCAGGCTAGTTACTTATTACTGAACCATAAATCCAGCGTTCAGTAATAGCCAAAACAGTTAGTTAACCATCCTCGAAAATAACTAACTTATCTTCAGTTGCGCGCTGAAAAGCTATTACCAACTACCTAATTATAGACTAAATACGTCACTAGTTTAAAATCAACTTACCTAAGTCCCTGACGAAATATTTTATTATGGGAAATTGGATATAAGTATTACGCTGGCTGAGTAACCTGGAAATCAACTGGTTTGCCCTTGCTTATTAACTGACTCTTGTCCTCTTCAATCAGTCAATTACTGACTAACTAACTAATTATCGCTACAAGTTGAATTGCTACTGATTACTCTTATACCTCTAACCTCAATACTCTAAGCTAGCTATTTATTACTGAAGCATAAAAACCAGCGTTCAGTAATAGCTAAAACAGCTAGTTTTCCATCCTCGAAATTAACTAATTTGGCTTCACTTGCTTACTGAAAATCTTTTACCAACTACTTAATTACTGACTAAATACCTCACTAGTTCAAAATCAACTTACCTAAGTCCCTGACGAACTATTTCATTATGGGAAATTGGATATAATTACTACACTGACTGAGAAACCTCGAAATCAACTGGTTTGCACTTGCTTATTAACTGACTTTTGTCCTCTTCAATCAGTTAATTACTGACTAACTAACTAATTTTCGTCACAAGTAAAATTGCAACTGATTATTCTTATACCTCAATACTCTAAGCTAGTTATTTATTACTGATGCATAAATCCAGCGTTCAGTAATAGCCAAAACAGTTAGTTAACCATCCTCGAAAATAACTAACTTATCTTTACTTGCGCGCTGAAAAGCTATTACCAACTTCCTAATTAATGACTAAATACGTCACTAGTTTAAAATCAACTTACCTAAGTCCCTGACGAAATATTTCATTATGGGAAATTGGATATAATTACTACACTGACTGAGAAACCTGGAGATCAACTGGTTTAACCTTGCTTATTAACTGACTTTTGTCCTCTTCAATCAGTTAATTACTGACTAACTAACTAATTATCGCCACAAGTTAAATTGTAACTGATTACTCTTATATCTCAATACTCTAAGCTAGTTATTTAATAATGAAGCATAAAAACCAGCGTTCAGTAATAGCCAAAACAGCTAGTAAACCACCATCTTCGAAATTAACTAATTTAGCTTCACTTGCTTACTGTAAAGCTTTACCAACTACTTAATTACAGACTAAATACGTCACTAGTTTAAAATCAACTTACCTAAGTCCCTGACGAACTATTTCATTATGGGAAATTGGATTTAATTACAACGCTGACTGAGAAACTTGCAAATCAACTAGTTTACCCTTCCTTATTAACTGACGTTTGTCCTCTTCAATCAGTTAATTACTGACTAACTAACTAATTTTCGCCACAAGTTAAATTGTAACTGATTACTCTTATATCTCAATACTCTAAGTTAGTTATTTAATAATGAAGCATAAAAACCAGCGTTCAGTAATAGCCAAAACAGCTAGTAAACCACCATCTTCGAAATTAACTAATTTAGCTTCACTTGCTTACTGAAAAGCTTTTACCAACTACTTAATTACAGACTAAATACGTCACTAGTTTAAAATCAACTTACCAAAGCCCTGACGAACTAGTTTATTATGGGAAATATGATATAATTACTACACTGACTGAGAAACCTGGAAATCAACTGGTTTAACCTTGCTTATTAACTGACTTTTGTCCTCTTCAATCAGTTAATTACTGACTAACTAACTAATTTTCGTCACAAGTTAAATTGTAACTGATTATTCTTATACCTCAATACCCTAGGCTAGTTACTTATTACTGAACCATAAATCCAGCGTTCAGTAATAGCCAAAACAGTTAGTTAACCATCCTCGAAAATAACTAACTTATCTTCACTTGCGCGCTGAAAAGCTATTACCAACTACCTAATTATAGACTAAATACGTCACTAGTTTAAAATCAACTTACCTAAGTCCCTGACGAAATATTTTATTATGGGAAATTGGATATAAGTATTACGCTGGCTGAGTAACCTGGAAATCAACTGGTTTGCCCTTGCTTATTAACTGACTCTTGTCCTCTTCAATCAGTCAATTACTGACTAACTAACTAATTATCGCTACAAATTGAATTGCTACTGATTACTCTTATATCTCTAACCTCAATACTCTAAGCTAGCTATTTATTACTGAAGCATAAAAACCAGCGTTCAGTAATAGCTAAAACAGCTAGTTTTCCATCCTCGAAATTAACTAATTTGGCTTCACTTGCTTACTGAAAATCTTTTACCAACTACTTAATTACTGACTAAATACCTCACTAGTTCAAAATCAACTTACCTAAGTCCCTGACGAACTATTTCATTATGGGAAATTGGATATAATTACTACACTGACTGAGAAACCTCGAAATCAACTGGTTTGCCCTTGCTTATTAACTGACTTTTGTCCTCTTCAATCAGTTAATTACTGACTAACTAACTAATTTTCGTCACAAGTAAAATTGCAACTGATTATTCTTATACCTCAATACTCTAAGCTAGTTATTTATTACTGAAGCATAAATCCAGCGTTCAGTAATAGCCAAAACAGTTAGTTAACCATCCTCGAAAATAACTAACTTATCTTTACTTGCGCGCTGAAAAGCTATTACCAACTTCCTAATTAATGACTAAATACGTCACTAGTTTAAAATCAACTTACCTAAGTCCCTGACGAAATATTTCATTATGGGAAATTGGATATAATTACTACACTGACTGAGAAACCTGGAGATCAACTGGTTTAACCTTGCTTATTAACTGACTTTTGTCCTCTTCAATCAGTTAATTACTGACTAACTAACTAATTATCGCCACAAGTTAAATTGTAACTGATTACTCTTATATCTCAATACTCTAAGCTAGTTATTTAATAATGAAGCATAAAAACCAGCGTTCAGTAATAGCCAAAACAGCTAGTAAACCACCATCTTCGAAATTAACTAATTTAGCTTCACTTGCTTACTGTAAAGCTTTACCAACTACTTAATTACAGACTAAATACGTCACTAGTTTAAAATCAACTTACCTAAGTCCCTGACGAACTATTTCATTATGGGAAATTGGATTTAATTACAACGCTGACTGAGAAACTTGCAAATCAACTAGTTTACCCTTCCTTATTAACTGACGTTTGTCCTCTTCAATCAGTTAATTACTGACTAACTAACTAATTTTCGTCACAAGTAAAATTGCAACTGATTACACTTATACCTCAATACTCTAAATATTTTATTATGGGAAATTGGATATAAGTATTACGCTGGCTGAGTAACCTGGAAATCAACTGGTTTACCCTTACATATTAACTGACTTTCGTCCTCTTCAATCAGTGAATTACTGACTAACTAACTAATTATCGCCACAAGTTGAATTGCAACTGATTACTTTTGTACCCCAATATTCTAAGCTAGGTTCTTATGACTGAAGCATAAAAACCAGCGTTCAGTAATAGCTAAAACAGCTAGTTTTCCATCCTTGAAATTAACTAATTTGGCTTCACTTGCTTACTGAAAATCTTTTACCAACTACTTAATTACTGACTAAATACGTCACTAGTTTAAAATCAACTTACCTAAGTCCCTGACGAACTATTTCATTATGGGAAATTGGATATAATTACTATACACTGACTGAGAAACCCGGAAATCAAGTGGTTTGCCCTTGCTTATTTATTGACTTTTGTCCTCTTCAATCAGTTAATTACTGACTAACTAACTAATTTTCGTCACAAGTAAAATTGCAACTGATTACACTTATACCTCAATACTCTAAATATTTTATTATGGGAAATTGGATATAAGTATTACGCTGGCTGAGTAACCTGGAAATCAACTGGTTTACCCTTACATATTAACTGACTTTCGTCCTCTTCAATCAGTGAATTACTGACTAACTAACTAATTATCGCCACAAGTTGAATTGCAACTGATTACTCTTATACCTCTAACCTCAATACTTTAAGTCAGCTATTTATTACTGAAGCATAAAAACCAGCGTTCAGTAATAGCTAAAACAGCTAGTTAACCAGCCTCGAAATTAAATAATTTAGCTTCACTTGCTTACTGAAAAGCTTTTACCAACTACATAATTATTGACTAAATACGTCATTAGTTTAAAATCAACTTACCTTAAGTCCCTGACGATCTATTTCATTATGGGAAATTGGATATAATTACTACGCTGGCTGAGTAACCTGGAAATCAACTGGTTTGCCCTTGCTTATTAACTGACTCTTGTCCTCTTCAATCAGTCAATTACTGACTAACTAACTAATAATCGCTACAAGTTAAATTGCAACTGATTACTCTTATACCTCTAACCTCAATACTCTAAGCTAGCTATTTATTACTGAAACATAAAAACCAGCGTTCAGTAATAGCTCAAACAGCTGATTTTTCTACCTCGAAATTAACTAATTTAACTTCACTTGCTTACTGAAAAGCTTTTACCAACTACTTAATTACTGACAAAATACGTCACTAGTTTAAAATCAACTTACCTAAGTCCCTGACGAACTATTTCATTATGGGAAATTGGATATAATTACTACACTGACTGAGAAACCTGAAAATCAACTGGTTTGCCCTTGCTTATTAACTGACTTTCGTCCTCTTCAATCAGTGAATTACTGACTAACTAACTAATTATCGCCACATGTTGAATTGCAACTGATTACTCTTATACCTCTAACCTCAATACTCTAAGCTAGCTGTTTATTACTGAAGCATAAAAACCAGCGTTCAGTAATAGCTAAAACAGCTAGTTTTCCATCCTCGAAATTAACTAATTTAGCTTCACTTGCTTACTGAAAAGCTTTTACCAACTACTTAATTACTGACTAAATACGTCTCTAGTTTAAAATCAACTTACCTAAGTCCCTGACGAACTATTTCATTATGTAAAATTGGATATAATTACTACACTGACTGAGAAACCTGGAGATCAACTGGTTTACCCTTGCTTATTAACTGACTTTTGTCCTCTTCGATCAGTTAATTACTGACTAACTAACTAATTATCGCTACAAGTTCAATTGCAACTGATTACTCTTATACCTCTAAGCTCAATACTCTAAGCCAGCTATTTATTACTGAAGCATAAAAACCAGCATTCAGTAATAGCTAAAACAGCTAGTTAACCAGCCTCGAAATTAACTAATTTAGCTTCACTCGTTTACTGAAAAACTTTTACCAACTACATAATTACTGACTAAATACGTCATTAGTTTAAAATCAACTTACCTAAGTCCCTGACGAACTATTTCATTATGGGAAATTGGATATAATTACTACACTGACTGAGAAACCTGAAAATCAACTGGTTTGCCCTTGCTTATTAACTGACTTTTCTCCTCTTCAATCAGTTAATTACTGATTATTAGAATGATTAGAAATGCCTATTAGGATCCTTATTTGAATTCAAAAAAATAATTATTGAGACAAATAGAGTTTTGATGTGATTTAAGAAGTCATGTTTTGCAAACTCCGGAAAAGGAAGACATCCAAGAAATATCACTTTTGAGACGTTTTGCTTTAGGAAGTTTCTAGAGAACATTTTTGTTTTGTCAGTTAAGAGACAAGATTTCATATCAGGAAATTTTCAAATAATTTAAATTTGTAATTACTGTAACCGTAAATAAAAATTTTGTACCTGGATATAGATGCTACATTTTGATACCTATTCCTATATAGATATATGTAAGTTAATATTACTTTTCATAACTTAAATTTACACAAATAAAAAAGTGATAGTGTTTAATTTCTTTCAATAATCGGTTAAGAGATTTTGGCAAAAGTAGTTATGTTTTGTGCCTCTGCAAACATTTAGGTTTCAATTTTTTCAGTGTCTTTAAATCAGGTCCTTATTAATTGTTACATATTATTATTCGATAACTTCAATAATTCCTACAGTATTATATGTACTTAGGTAGGTACGTCAAATTGTAAGTATCGAGAATGCCTTGCGTTACATGGATCCCTCCAATGACGAGTCGCGACGCCGACCATTCGTTGCATTTAAACGCACATTGCGTGCACTTGCAAACGCATTCCATTATATATGTGTATACATATACGGCGTACCTACCTTTACGGCCGTATGACAATGAGAGCGAGAGTGCATTCGCGAATGCACTTGAAGTGTAATGCCCGTCGCCCATTGGCCGGGCGAGGCACGCCAATAGCCGCCCGGTGCAATTAGAGGGAAATGCAAGTGCATGTGCATGTGCGGGGAGCAATTGTTGCATGCGTATGTACGTTACGTACGTCTCTTTAACTGCGTAATACACGATGGTCACCCGACTTCTCGTCGTCGCGCCATTTTGGCATTAATCGAAATCGAGATATCTTACGATAAGACGTGTCAGAGATGAATTTGAAAAATACATCGACGGTTTAGTAGCCAGAAGGGTCAGTGTAAAGGACCCATTTTGATAGGGATCTGACTTACCTAGTTAGCTTTCCATCTTTGAGTTGTGGGCTTCTTTACCAAGTTGTGAAATAATGTACTAAGAATAAATAAGCTGTACTTTAACAAAATCTACTTACTTACATGGAATGAGAGATTTTTTGATATCCTTTAAGTTTCTAGTGCTAGTGCCATTAATGTTCATTCATTGAATTCTAGTTTCAAAGAGGAAAGAATTTTAGTATACTAATTAAATACTATTTGATTTAATTATGTATATTACCACCTTAATATTACTTTGTTATTTCGTTTTAAGAATTTTCCAAAAAATTCTATGGAAAAGTGTCATTACAGCAAATAAATGAATGCAATCGTAGTGTACTTCGATTGGGTATTTTATGCTCGCAATATTTTTTCACAGAAAACTACTTAAAGTAATTGGGTTGGGAGTAATTATTAATGACACATTAAACGAAATTAATGACTCTTTAGTAATGCATTAAAACCTACCAAAGTACTGTTTCAAAGGAGAAAGAATTTTATTACGCTAATTTGAAATTAATTAATTGATATAAGAATTTCATTATCGCTATTGTACTACTTTAGTAATACTTCATTATTTTATTTTGTAATCAATTTAGCAGTTTCTAAAACAAAGTGTTGAGACAAGAAATAACAATTTTAGCAGTAGATATTCTTTCATTAGGTATTGTAACGTTTCTTTTAATTTATTTACACTGTGTGAACACTACTTAATTTATCTAGACTATTTCCTAACTAATTATTTTTATGTCAGACTCTTAACTGCTAATTTATTTATACAATTTCACTTGTCCGTTTATCACTAACGTGGCTTTTCGTCTAATCTGCCTCTTCGTTAGCAGCGTTCGCTTTTATAGCCCTCCATAATTTACTCCGGAACCTTCTTGATAGTGCTCGATTCTTCCTTTTCCCAATTTGTTTGTTCTAGAAACGACACGAAAGTAATAAATCATCCTGTCTTTAAATGAATATTCGCGATTATTCTGGAACTGTTTTTATGACCCAATTAGCGGAGCGGCCTCCCTTTGAGGTAGGCAGCCTCGTCCGATAAGCAGTAGGCTTACGCTGGTTGTTTACATTTCGCGTTACAGTATTTTAGACTCTTAATTTAAAAAATTTTATGAAATGTTTTTTTTTTAATTTTACATTCAAAAAATTACAAAAATTAATTTTTGCCTTTTTGAGATATTCGATTTTGAAAAAACGGGGCACAATGGCACATTGGTACAACATAACCAAAATTCACGAAAATATAGAGTGGCTTTTTTGAGATACGTATTCTTTTTTGAAAAAAAAAACACTCTTTAATTTAGTTCATTCAGTTTTTGAGGAATTTGAATTTTGAAAAATCCATGTAAAAGCTGAAGAAATTCTGCACATTTGAGAAAACGAAACCATTACGATAGGACCTTAGGCATATCGCATAAGGGGGCTTAAATCCAAAATTTGTGAAAATGAAGAGTGGACTTTTTGAGATATTTATTTTTGATTAAAAATACTATTTTTCGGTTTTCCACTTCACCATAACATTTGTTCAAGCAATTTGGATTTTGAAAAATCCATATGGAACCTGATAAAATTATGCACATTTGAAAACGCACATTGCGATAGGAGTTTATACATAATGCATATTGAGCTTAAACGTGTAAAAAATTTTAATTTTTTTTAAAATAGATTTTCTGTTGGGGGCTTAAATCCAAAATACTCAAAAATACTGAGTGTCAAAAAAAATATTGCGATATGAGCTTAAGCATGCAAAAAGTGGTCATCGCTTTTAGTATATTTTAAGCTTAATTTCATGTAATTTTAATTTTGAAAAACACGTTTTATGGAACGACGCTTTAGGTCGTCATTCGGCCATTTTGTCTCCCTCGACAGGAAACGCACCCCCTCCCCCCTCGATCCCCTCTCGACATTCAGTATTAATAAAGGACGCTTAATAAAAATTATACAATAACTTTTTCGCTATGTACTCACATGTCACATACTCTCCAGCCGGCCGGTTAGAGATGGGGCCGCCTAACACGTTTCTCAACTTACATGCTATATGTATTACCTACCTACATAAGTATTTGTTGATATCCACTGTAAAGTACGTATTAGTACGTTCCTTCTAATTAGCAGTTATTAAGGGTGGTCGATCCAGGATTACTTAACATAAGTAGATATGTATTCATTACTCACCTGCGAACAATTAGACGATTCACCTGAAAGCGCGGAGAGCGGTTTAGTTAATGCCTAAAGGTCAGCGACGCCGCTCATCTCTAATTCGTACCCCGAGGGTCTTGTTAGGACGAGGTTTGGGTCGAAGGGGTGGGAGTCCCTCGGCGGTGGTCTTTAGAATCTTAAAGAAGGATCTCGAATGCTTCGATGATCCTTCCACGTATCAATCGTATGGGAGATGACCGGGGTGGAACACAGTGGCGGCCGGCGAATAATCATTATTTAAAAAAGAATATTTTTATTAAAAAATGTCAAATTTTCTAAATAACATAGCCATGAATTTGTTCATAATCATTAACGAAACGTCGGCATTATGATAAATCTCAACAATTAGTTGTGTGTATTATTTGAGGATTATCAAGAACTGACTATATCAGCAATTTGTTCTAATAAATTCTGCGGTGAAGGAGGTTTCTCTCAGATATCTCAGGAATGGTGATTCTTAGAAAAAAAAACATACCAACCATTTTTGTAGATAATTTTAACATCTACAACTTTCATCTGATGTACTTTTTTCATAAAACTTACCGTTTTTGGAAAAAAAAAACAAAAAACCTGAAATTTTGACCATTGACCCCGAATAACTTTCTTACCACACATGGGATCGATGGGCACTTTTGACACTACGGGTGTGAAGATAGCCACATCCACAAATTTTGTAGTACGGTAAAATAGGTGCTATTTTTTTAGTATCAAAATTTACGGGTGTGAAGATAGCCACATCCACAAATTTTGTAGTAAGTACGGTAAAATAGGTGCTATTTTTTATTATCAAAATTTGTGATAAAAACGTACTAGAAGAGATTGTTTATTACTAATGAAATGTATCCGATACGATTTACCGCCCTAGCTATCGTTTGGGGGTTGATAGATGGGGTACATGTACAAAAAATCGAAACAAAAATTATTTTAACCACCCCAACCAATTTTTTGCACTGAAAATTTTTATCGAAAAATATTCATTTTTACATAATGTATCCCCCTGAAATATTATCAAGTCGAAAATCAGGGGATGCAATGGTCATTCGGGGGTTGATAGGAGACTTTACCTCGAAATTCGGTAGTCTCACGTATGTAAAAAATTATTTAAATATGTAAACCAATTTTTACATCGAAAATATTGATCTGGAAATATTGCTTTATGTATAAAGAATCCCCCTGGGATAGTTTCAAGTCGAAAGTCAGGGGATGCGGCAGTCATCCGGGGGTTGATATGAGACATACGTACGTACTATGTACGTATTCCGTACGTACATACTACCACAATAAAAGTACGTACTGTAGACGTTAGGTTTTGTACGTATTAAAGACGTACCTTTTTGGTCCTTTTTACTACAGTACGTACGGGAAGTAAAAAGTACGTCTTCAGTACGTACAGAGACTGGCGTCAAATGTACGTATTTTTCAGTACGATCAGTACGATCGTATCTGAAAAGTGCACTTGAGTACCTAAGAATTCATAGAAAGTTAATGGATTTTTAAAATTTGAAATTTCATTTTCTTTATAATTTCTGTTTAAATATTCAATCATTTCGAGGATTTCTTTTACAGATATGATCGAAATATGTAATGAGTTCAGTTTTAAACACATAATAGTATTTTTTAAATCAGCTAAGAATAATACAATTTTGACAATCTACGTGGATACCTGAAAGCAGATTCTGTAGACTAATGTATTGTCCAAGAACAATTATCCTACTGCCTGCGCCAACTTTGTCGGTTCTATCGGGATGAGACTTTTTAAAACCCGAAATTACAACTACACTTACCTTACTTACTACACTTATTTTACCGTGTTACAAAATTTATGGATGTGGCTATCTTCACACCCGTTTGACACTTTATTTCTAATGGTGAACTCAAGGTGTCCATCGAAATTTGACTCTGTCGGAATTTTGGTAAATTGACCACTATTTTTGTAGTTCATTTTATCGGATTAGTTTCAAAAATTACATTTCTATGTTCCTGGCACTAAAATGACAGCTATTCTAGCACTAAAATGGCCGAAAACAATGCTTTAATGAGGCTTATTAAAGCATTGTTTATGGTAATTTTTATTTTCTCTTATGAGATACTCATAATGTAAGAGTATTGTAATCGGGTCGATTTTTCGAAATTGAGTTATTAGTATTTATGAACGTTTTGAGGTCCCCTGAGTCCAAAAAACATGTTTTTGGAAAACCGTCTGTATGTATGTGTGTATGCATGTATGTGTGTGTATGTATGTCTGTGGTAGGATTTTCTCAAAAACTAAAAACCACAAACGGTCAAAACTATGTATTTAGACTTTGTACCATACCAGAACGTGAAAATAAGCTTTTCATTAAAATCGGCCAGGACAGAAGGGTGGTTTACTCTTCGGTTTTTTGAATTTTTCTCGAAATTCGCTACAAGAATTTTTTTAAAACTTTGAATAGTACTCTGATGAACACATCACGATTTTTTTGTTGGGTTGGTAACAAGATATTCCCTAATGCTATCTGATGTCTGTAAAAACAAAATTAAACATAAATATGGCCGCCGCGTCGGTGGGATAGCGATGCAAGTGTGCAACTATTGACTATAAGCTATTCATTTCTGTATTTTGAAAGGTGTATCATAAAATAAAAACTTGATTTAAATCCATCAAATTAAATTTGAAATTGGTGTGAAAATTGACAGATATCTAGCAAACAGCCGTAATACCAACTTAAATGTCACTATAAAAAATCCCCAGATAAGAAATTTTAAATTATTTCAACATAAATAAAAATGAAATGGAAGCCGGAACATAGAAAATGTTGTAAAGTACTCGTTCCAGAAGACATTCCAAGCCCTCGTCCGTTCTAACACTCGCCGCAAGCGGCTCGTTTTAGAATCTCGGACTTGGGCTTGGAATATGACGTCTTCTGCAACTTGTACATTAAACTACAAGATGATGTTTTGTCATTTTTGACATTTTCCTGGTGCTTCCATGGACCGCACGCCGCTGCCATTGGTTGGTATATGACAGAGGTGGTAGATAAAGGCCCATTTTTAGTGCCTGAGCAACTTGGCTAATATATCCGCTATATGACGTCTATTTCTACAATGTGTTTCAAAATAATTGTCATCTAGTTGGCGTTGGAATTTCTGTGCATGTGATTTTTGATATGCCGCGCTCTATTGATTTGTACCTATCTAATTCTGACAACAAGTGACACTTCGAACATTTATTGTGAAATTGGCAATCAGTACTGCTGGTAATCAACGTCCCTTTTCAAGGCCAAAACAAATACTACAAATAGACAAATACTCAGAATTCGTTTTCTTTTGACAGAGAAAAACCAGAAGTCAAAAGAGGTTAAGTAGGTTATTTTGAGGTTATGTGTAGCTAGTAGAAACTCCTATTTTCGCAAGGCGATTTGTTTTATTTTACATGGGAATTCCACAGCCGACTAGATAACAATCATTTTGAAACACATTGTATTATATATCCGTTTCAAATTGACGATTACGAACATCCCAAATTCAAATTTTGCGGCCTTCTAAATATTACACAGAACTGAAATATGAAAGTGGTACTTTCGCAAATGCAAAGGACCTTCCCGGAAAGCCCCATTTCTACGGAGAGGTAGGTACTAGCCCGAGCCTACCTGGCCGGGAACGTAACGAGCGAATTTCGAGGCGTACTACCACCCTATAACCGAATCCCTCTTTTTTTTTCCCCACGACCACCGTTAGAAAAGGTTAGGGTGAGTTCGAGGCTACCCTCGCCTTACCTGTCGCCGGGCAACAAGAAGAAGAAGAAGAAGGCGAGGGTAAGAGAGAAAGAAGAGACATTCGTTGTGTAATTCTTCGAGCTTTTGTGTCCCCGACAGATCCGGGGCGGAGGAGAAAACGATACCATACCCGTATAGGTATGTATATGTACGTAGATTCATCCATCCATCCATCGAGTGTATATGTTACGTATGTACTGATTAGGTACCACCACCACCCCCCATCCCCCGCCCCACGGAACCCGTTCCGTATTCGGCAGTAACAATTGGAAATTTCGGTATTGTTACCCTCATCGGAGGGGGCCTGGAAATGTGTGTGTATCTTGTTCCTACGGAACGTACTAACGTGGCTGAGGACACCCGGCCCGACCGTTTGAAACGTTTCGTACTGGAACGGACAATGGGAAGGGAAGAGATCCGTGCGAGCGAACGGCGATTCGTTTCTACTGAGGAAATTCCGAAATATATCGTGGAAATCGTACTGATATTCCGAGCCGTCCGGGAGTCCGATCTCCGGATTCTAGCTATCCGGTCGGTAATGTGTGCGACACGCTGTATGCAAGGAGAGTTCATCGCATCGTATCTTTTCCAAGTTTCTCGCACTTATTTACTATTCGTCCTTTTCGAGAAAATGCTCATTTACCTCGATTCAAAACAACATCGTTAATTAATGGGAGAATGTTCTCGGGGAGCTGAGATGAAAGTCAGGAACGTTCTTGATAATCCCCAATATAAAAAATAATTCTTGATATAATAATACAGATTTATTTAATACTGTATTTAATACAGTATAATAATAATACAGATTTTATCTTTCACCTTTTGACATTTTTTGACACTAGTTTAGCACTCACGATTTTGAAGGTCTCTACAATGTGTTTCAAAATGATTGTCATCTAGTTGGCGTTGGAATTTCTGTGCGTGTAATTTTTGATGTGCCGCGCTCTATGTAATTCTGACAACAAGTGTCACTTGTTGTCACACATTGCCAAACTGGCAATCAGTACTGCTGGTAATTAACGGCCCTTTTCAGGGCCAAAACAAATACTACAAATAGACAAATACTCAGAATTCGTTTTCTTTTGACAGAGAAACACCAGAAGTCAAAAAAGGTTATTTTGAGGTTATGTATAGCTAGTAGAAACTCCAATTTTCGCAAGGCGGGTTTTTTTAATTTTACATGGGAATTCCACAGCCGACTAGATGACAATAATTTTGAAACACATTGTATTATTTATAATGGCCGTCTAATAATTTTTTTAAACAATTGATATATAGTTATCAAATGTCAAACATGTCAAAAAAAATTATTTTGATGACATGTAAGTGATACTTTTTTAGTTATATAAGAGATACTTAACATATTTATAGTTTTAGAGCCATGATTATGTTCATAATAATGAACGAAACGTCGGCAGTTTAATATATCAAGAATTAGTTGTTTTTTTTTTATATTTGGAGATTATCAAGAACGTTCCAGACTAACATGGTTAATTGTTTACCTTTCATAGATTCCCTTATCATAGAACAATGTATATTTGAATACGATAAGTTCTTCCCTTAAATAGGCATATGTATCTATTATAATAGTTCAGTTTCGTGCCTAGAAAATATGTTTTATATTGAGAAAAATTTGAAACTTCACTGAATCTCACAATACATTCGAAATTAATTATAGTTATTAGGTATATATATATATTTATGCAGTAGAGAAAGTGTATCCATTAATAGTTGCACATTCCATAGAAAACCCTTTTGGTGGAATGCCGATATTGAACGTCTGAGAAGAAAATCTGGCAGACTTTGGCGTCATTTAACTAAAATGAAAACCAAAAACATGGACAAAATTTTTATTCTACAACGATACAAAGAATCAATTAAAGAACTGAAATTATGTATATCTCAATCGAAAAGAAAGCACTGGAAAGAACTACTAAATGAACTTGACGAAAATGTCTGGGGTGATGCATTTAAAATCATAACAAAATACACAAAATCTTTTAAAATTTTCAATATTCCTATTCATCAAAAACTAACTATAGCAAGAGAATTATTTCCCTATACCCCACAAGACTGGATTAGAAATCCACTCTATATAGGAAATATCCCTTTAATTTGTAAGGACGAAATTGATAATGTCATTCACAAAATCAACAAAAAAAAGGCTCCTGGACCTGACCATATCCCAATTGAGGCCATCCTAATAGCTTATAATCATAGTCCTGAACATTTTGTAAATTTTTTTTAATAACATTCTCATAAAACAAGATATTCCACAAGATTGGAAATTTGCCTCTCTACACCTTATTCCTAAGAATAAATCAAACTATGACTTTTCCAATTCGTATAGACCTATTTGCCTCTTAAATTCCCTAAGTAAACTTTTCGAAAAACTGATTAAAGATCGTTTAGACACTTATATAGAAAACAATCATTGTTTGTCTGAATATCAATTTGGTTTCCGAAAGGGCAAATCCACTATTTCTGCTATTCAAGCAGTCCTGGAGTGGGCACACAAAAGTAACAAAACAATTTGTTGTATGGTCACCATTGATGTTCAAAATGCTTTTAATACGGCATCATGGAAACACATAATTAAGAACATGAAACAGAAAGAAATTCCTATATACTTAATCAACCTTATTGAAAATTATCTGTCTAATCGTTTTATCACTAGTCTTGGGAAAGAGAGTTTCCAAATATTTACTGGAGTACCACAAGGCTCTGTCCTAGGACCTACTTTGTGGAATATATTATATGATACCATCCTAAATCTAAAATTTTGCAGGAATGTTCAACTCGTAGCTTTTGCAGATGACCTATGTATTTTATTCTCAGCTAATACTCCTTGTGTATTAAACGATTTAATTAACAAAACATTAAATAAAATCATTACTGCTATGCATAATATAGAACTAAAAATTGCCCCACATAAAACTGAAAGCATAGTATTGAAAGGTTACAGTTTGAAGCATCTTATTCAATTTAAAATTGGAAACTGTTCTTTCCAACCAAGTAAAACATTGAAATATTTAGGCGTCACTATTGACGAAAAATTAAAATTCCGTGACCATTTAAATATTACCTCTAAAACTACCACAATAAAATTCACAGAACTCAGCCGTCTTCTACCAAATATCGGTGGTCCCAATAATTCTAAAAGACTTCTATATACCAATACAATATATTCCAGCCTACTTTATGCATGTCCGGTCTGGCATAACAGCATGAAAATTAAAAAATATGCTAAACTATATAATAGCGTCCAACGTAAGTGTTTGCTACGCACAACTTCTAGTTACCGTACTGTTTCTAATGAAGCCCTACAGATTATTTCTTCATCACCCCCTATACTTCTTTTAATAAAAGAGAGAGTTCTAAACTTTATGAACCCAAGTAATAAAAAACAAAATTATGATTCTATCTTAGCTGAATGGCAAAGCTCCTGGTCCAATTTACACGATAAAGCCCAATGGACTAAAACACTTATACCAACCCTCGAACCATGGATAAATTGTAGATTCAAACAAACAAATTACTTCTTCTCCCAGTTCCTTTCTGGACACGGTTGCTTTGGTAAATTTACATTCAAAATCAAGAAAAGTTTGACAGATGAATGTTTCTACTGCCATGAATTTGATGATGCTAACCATACAATTTTTGAATGCTGGAAATGGGCAGCAGAAAGGCTAGAAATAAACCAAAAACTCAAAATAGAAATTCGTAGTGACAATGTCATGAACGTGATGCTATCCTCGAAGAAAAATTTTGACGACATTTTTAAATTCATAACATGTATAATTTCAGAAAAATCTTCAGATGAAATAAAATTTCAAAATTTACAACGTAGTTAATACAAATCATAACCTTTTTCATTTATTGTAAAATACTGCACATTTTATATATTTTTTTTCTAGGTTATGTAATGCGTATTTATTTCTATAGTTAATATTATTTCCATTCTCTTCCTTATACTATTACCAATTAATTATCCATATATTCAATAACAACTGTAAAAATGATTACCCATTTTTCTTCTGAAGATACGGAAATTTTTAATTTCCAAGCCAGAAGAAACATCGGTCCCATCATAAGAGAGGGTTTTTTTAGTGGGTAACCTCCGTGGACCCCCACAGTGTCTGATGCGCTGGAAAATACTTTATGATTGAGCAACAACACTCTTCATACTAGCCATTTATACTGACACTAATACATGTTCACCCCCACACCGTTTACCTCTCAAGAAAGGATTTTTCACCTCATCATTCCCCCATAAACGGGTTTTTCCCTCTAGAAAAAAAAAAAGGTATATATGTGACTGCTTAGTTTCATATTGCTTCATTTCTATTTTTATATTCTTTTTAAATTTATTCCAAACAATCATAAAATATAAATTTAAATAATTTAAGAAATTATAAATATTTTAGTAATATACAGATATTTTTTTTTAATTATTATAACAGAAAAGTTTTTAAAAATTGAAGAGGTGGGTAGAAATACGCAATTCATTTTTATAATCTGATTATTATAATATATTATGATATATGTATCACCTACATGCATTTTTGAGAAATATTGACAAAACTTAATACCATTTTTTTTATCTACATTAAGTTAAATGTAACACATAATCAATTTAAGGCTTTCTGATGTACTATATTTTTGACTTTTTTGCGGTGCGTAAAAATATAAAGATGATGGTTTTAAGACTCGCTAACACGCGACGTATAATTGCCCATGCGCGAAACAGGGAAACTCCAAGTTGATTCCGCATACTGTCCGTGTATCTGCAATTGTATATTATCTTTTTAAATTTTTAATAAATAATTCATCAAAAACTACCTTGAAAGTGGGCATGAAATTTTCTTGTATAATATGTGTCGCACTAAACGACGTCATTTGAAAACAATTATTATATTTTTAGATGTTGACCAAGAAATGATTAGTCATTTCTCATTCCAGAAACTAATGAGGGTAATAGATCTGGTATTAGAACTGAGAATGGTTAATAATGGTTAATAAAATTACTATTTTTTCTCATATCTTAAGAAATAATTGTTTCTCACAATAACCAGTATAATATTTTTGTTGAAATTTACATTAAACAGTAAAATTTACATTAAAAAAAAATTCTCCCTTCGAATTTTAACAAATTTATAAATTTGACACCAACTTTAAACAATGACTGTGACCGTTCTAATAAATATTTTTTAATTCTCAAAAAAGCACTAGTTCCCTCTTATATATGCTCAGCCAGTTTTGTTAAAATGAAACAGAGGAAAAAAAATTTAAACAATTTTGAAAATTTTCAATATTTTTCGATTTTTCTGGATTGCAAAATTATTGTGCAAAATCTAATAAACCAATCGAAACGAAATTTACAGAATTGTTTTATTATAATTTCAAGATTTTCTACCTGTGATATGGATAAGTTCTAACTCTATTGTAAAGTGCGTAAAATAATAAATTAAAAATTCACATTTTTGGGCCGATTTTTTTTTGTTTATTGCTATTTTGCAAAACCGCTAAAAAATTTGATTAGATTGGCCTTTATGGCCCGCAACTGTCAACACAAATTGCTAACAATAATGGCATTCGATTTGATATTACATTGACAAAATTTGTCATACCTATTCCTTCATTTATAAGTCACTTGACTTATCTGGGATCAATTTTCCTTGCCCAGCATCAAATTCTTGTTGAATTTCCTCTGAATAAACGTTTTCGGCTTCTTTAAGATCCATTTTGTCGTCTTTTTGATCAATGTCATTTAGATGAACAATTATTGTC
Organism: Cryptocephalus moraei; assembly: GCA_946251905.1. Taxonomy (NCBI): domain Eukaryota; kingdom Metazoa; phylum Arthropoda; class Insecta; order Coleoptera; family Chrysomelidae; genus Cryptocephalus; species Cryptocephalus moraei. The sequence continues at coordinate 12,301,637 of OX276465.1, read as the reverse complement.
AATATAGTAGTAACCCTAGCAACAGCAAAATAGCCGACTAGGACAAAACACTGAAATTCGTATGACAAATCACGACGGTATAACCTCCAGGAAATTTCGAATATTTATTTGATTTTCTATAAATCAAAATAAAATAAAACGGGCATACTTGTCGCTATGGCTAAAGAGCGGATAGGCAAATGCCTTTCGCCTGCCTTTTTGCCTTTTAGTGTGTACCTTTTCAAAAAATCATAGTATATCTTTTTCTAAAATTTTGGGGCGCACTCGAATTGCGGTCCGAGGACCTACAAGTACATCAGTTCCGAAAAGGGGATATAATCCCTAACCCGAATTGCGGTCCAGCAAGTTAGCCGATACCTCTACCTACTGAACGATAATTTAACGATAATTTTAAATAATTCCAGTGTATCTCCCAAGATAGGTAAATTCGTACCTGTGTAATTTTATAAAAAATGATGTATCGAACTTTTTTCGAACTATTTTCGTTCTATTCGCTATCGCTTGCTGGGGCAAGGATAAACAATGAGGTTTAGTGAAACGAACAGGACCGATGACCGAGTTTATAAATGTGGGATCCGGACCGCAATTCAGGTTACGGCAACAGGTAGACAATAGTTTTTGACCGCAGTTTGGGTGGGGTATTAGCGGGCAGGGCTATGCGGACCGCAATTCGGGTGCACCGAAATTATGTCCCTTTCACTGTAATATTTCATAGCTTTGAAATCTCTTAATCATTAACTACCTTAATCATTTCAACGAACTGTTTCATAATATGCTTGTTAAGGGCATACGGCTGATCCTATAATTATTACCTAGAATTACCGTTTAGAACTGGGAATTCCAGGGAATTCAAGGATGACTTAAACTATACAAATGACTGTGTTTCTTAGAATTAATGGAAAAGACAGTAGGTAAAAGTTTTGTGGAGTGTTTCAATTGACCATTTGTGACTTGAAATCATTGTGAGTGTTTGGTTTCGAAAAATCAAAAAAATTACACGATGCCACCGGTAAAGTACTCCCAGATGGAACGGACGATAGTAAACTGCACCGAAATCCATTACCGGATTATCGGTTTACGATAAGAATGAGATGGCGCACGGACCATAAACAGGTAGCAAAGGAATCCGATCATATAAATGTATACTAAAATCTTATATAAATGTAGCAACTGGAGCAAACATTTTATAAAAAAATATGTAGAAAAATCGGCTTTTTGAGCACTTTAATACGGTACCTCTTTCGATAGAGTTGAGAGTTAATTTTATACTAAATAAATCAGGTTTAATATTTACTGTAAATCGCATCTAAAATGTACTATATTAATTTAGTTAGATGAAATTTGCAAAACACATACCCTTCGATATGAGTTCTACAATTTAATACCACACTCGATATAGTAGAAATAAATTCTGGACGTTATATGAGAATACTTTCGTTATAAAATAGATTTTATTCGTTAAATAGGAAAATAGCAATTGACGCTGACAAAGTCAAACCTGAAGTTAATTTTTGAAATAAGAAGAGTGACAAAACTAAAACAGAAAATGTTCCTGGAATTCTTCGTAACAGGCAACATACGAATATTGCCATTCACCGTTTTCCAGGTTCACTCCACTTCTAAAATATGATTCTAAAAGAAAACTTTTGATTTGCTTCGACAACATGGTCAATGTACGTCAACTTGACATTTGTAATTAATAACCTGAAGAAGAAAAAGATGAATTTTAGGAAAATACATGCGTATTTTAGCTCATGGCCTGCTTTGACTAATTTTTATTCGATCGCACAGTATTATTATTAGATATTTGGAGGGTTAATATGTTTTGAAAACCCGCGTATTAGGTTGAGAAAGACCCATAAGGCGACGTGCAATGTTTCTATTCCAAACCCTCCGGATTCGAGGCGATTCCTCGCCCTTCCAACCCCTACGACGGACGAAAACGGAATGTATCACTTTCGTACATTTTCCGCCCTTTTTATCACGTAAGAAGGGTAGTTTTTTTTTTGTTTTAGTTACGAGCGCGTGCGTGCATACGCGGGGGGGTGGGCGGGGGGACGGTCGTCGCGGCGGCGACGGCGGCGGGTCAACGTTTCGTACGGTGGGCGTGGCGACGGTGCGCGCGCACCCCCCCAGTCCGACTCTGTCCTCCTCCGTCGCTTTTGTCTCTCGCTCCCTCTCGTCTATCTTTCCGAAACCTCTCGTTCTTTCTTTTCGCGTCTCTCTCTTTCTCGCTCTTCACGCACGCCGCCACGCACACCCGTGCGGCGTACATTTTAGTACGCATTTAGCTTGTCGTCCGGCGTGTGTGTGTTATGTGGTATGTCCGCTCGTCCCGAACGGCGACAACGACAACGACAGCGACATCAACGACGGAAGGCGACGACAACAACAACAAATTCCGAGCGGGGGAGTACCATCGGCGGCGGCACCACCGGCAGCAGTAGTGCACTTGTACTTGTGGCGCGGTAAATCGCAGGCGTTGTTATGTTGTGACACGTCACGTGACGCGCGCGCGATCCTCCATTTTCGTTTTCGTTCCTTTTTCTTTTCCGCCTATCTCTCCCTCTCTCTTTCACTCTCCTTTCTCCTACGTTTCGCTCTCTCTCTCGTTCCCGTCGTCCAGGGCCGTGTCCGACTAAGACTGATTAGATCTTAAGTACCTCATAACCTCGAAAAATCCACGCGCGAGCAGTACCCGGCGGGGCGGTGCCGGGACGACATGGAGAAGTTCGAGGAGCGGCAACAGGAAGAGGACCAGGAGCAAGTGTACGAGGCGGAGGAGCCGGAGCCCAGGTACCGTAACCGTAGTACTAGCGACGGTTCCCGGGAGGGTAGGTGGCGCCATCTGGCCACCGTCTAGGTTAGGTTCGTTTCACCCGGGGTAGTACTTCCCGCTCGCCTTCGGATAATGTGACTCGAGATTCAGGTCGGGCTCTTTATTCCCGGGTTATCTACTGAAATTTGAAAGTACCAATAAACCATCTCGCTATAGAGTACTACCTATCCTATTGGTGGGAAGTAAACTTAGGAAAAAGTTAGTTATTTCAAGAAAATTTCCACTTGGACTTAGACCACTTCTACTCCCGGGGCACTTATCCTTGCCCCCTTGCGTTTACAACGCCTTTTCGAGTTACTACTCAACTATCCCCTTGGTGCCTTGGTTATTTCTTGGGGAAATATATGTACCTATATCATTACTTATTACAGTAAAACCTCTAATAACGGACACCTCCCAATAGCGGACTCCGCTACATAACGGACAGCTTTATATTTCCCGAATTTCTTAATGGGGATTTATACATGTCAGCACCTCCCAATAGCGGACCCTCCAAATAACGGACACGGATTGTTAAAAGCTAAAGTAAAAGCGTTTTACTAAGCAGTTCAAATAACTGACACCTTTCATAATTGCATCCATAAATCTCTTAAGTCTCTTAAATAGGTGTTTAATATTGCAATCATCATATTCAGGAATTCCAGATATATTTTAGAATAAAGAGGTAGTCTTATGTTGATTCCGTGGTTTCTGGTAAACAAACTACTAGTACCGACAAATTTTCCAACATATATTATATTGCAATTTGAAAATGTAGTATTTTGAATTACATTTGTGCACATATCATTTTTTTTTATTCAATACTTTCCTCCCAATAACGGACAAAATTGTGGTTCCCGTGACTGTCCGCTATATAGAGGTTTCACTGTACTACCTTCAGAGAAAAGTGGCAATGCATAGACGAAGTGGCTTAAGTAAGCATTTATCTTCCACTTCCGTGCCGAACCTGCTGACCTTCGGATAATGACTCGTAATTCAGGTCGGGCTCTTTATTCCCTGGTACAGGGTACTTCGCTACTTAAATTTGAGAGTACCAATAAACCATCTCGCTATAGAGTACCCTACTGGTGCAAAGTAAACTTAGTCAAAAGTTAGTTATTTAAAGAAAATTTCCACTTCCGCGCCGAACGGTACTTCCTGCTGACCTTCGGATAATGTAACTCGAGATTCAGGTCGGGCTCTTTATTCCCGGGTACGGGGTACTTCGCTACTTAAAGCTATAGAGTACCTACCTATCCTATTGGTGGAAAGTAAACTTTGGAAAAAGTTAGTTATTTGAAGAAAATCACCCACTTGGTGAATGTTTACTTAGACCACTTCTGCCCCCGGGGCACTTGGTTTATCCTTGCCCCCTTGCGTTTACAACGCCTTTTCGACTTACTCAACTATCCCCTTGGTGCCTTGGTTATTTCTTGGGGAAATATCTGTACCTATATCATTACTAATTACTACCTTCAGAGAAAAGTTGCAATATATAGGCGAAGTGGCTTAATAGTCCAAGCAAATAAGCAAAAACATACCCTGTTTTTGACATCGAATCCTCGAGCAGAAGACCCGGGTTTTTAGGTAATATAGGCCAACAGAAACAAAACGTATGGGAAGACCCCACGAGACTATGAACATTAGGCACTGTTATTAACAATTAAACGTCAAAAAATGCACTTTTTTGACTATTTTTGTTCTCAATTAAAAACTAAGTTACTTTGAGGTAAAATGGGCTCACCATCCTCTAGGGAATTAAAAGACCTTTAAAATGATTCTAAACCTACCTCGACATCTTCATTGGTTGCTGAGAAAAATGGTATAGAAATTAAAAATCGACAAGTTCTTTGTTTAACAATTGTTATTGCGAAATTGAACCTGCGGCTTTGTTATTTTGTAAAAAGTCGGGGATCATAGTGCTTAATATGTGGTAAAAATTTCAGATCGATTCATCAAATAGTTTATTGCAAAATTCAATTTGTTTATATTTTTGCAATAACCATTTACACACAAATAAAAAAAATCGCGATTCTATGATCATGGTGCCCTAGAGAAACATTTTCTCTATCGATATCAATTGTTGAATATTATAAAAAGCAACTTTAAGATTGTTTAAAAAATTAACCTACACCATCTCGCTGTAGAGTACCCTACTGGTGGAAAGTAAACTTAGGTAAAAGTTAGTTATTTAAAGAAAATTTCCACTTCCTGCTGACCTTCGGATAGTATAACTCGAGGTTCAGGTTGGGCTCTTTATTCCCGGGTTAAGGGCACAGGGTACTTGGTTATTTAAATTTGAAAGTACCAATGGACCATCTTTGTCATGGAGTTTCCTATTGGTAAAAAGAGAACTTAGTTCGAAGTTAGTTATTCAAAGAAAATGTCCAAAATCAGAAATTTCCAAGTTCCAAGAAAACTTGGATATTAGTCATTTCCACTCAATTTTTGTAAAAGAAAAATGGGAACGAAAAAGAGACATGGAGCGCAGTTTGCACTTGGTCATAATTTTTGACTTCATCAACATCATGACTTCGAAGTTCAGGTTGGGCTCTTTATTCCAGGGTTAAGGGCACAGGGTACCTACTTGGTTACTTAAATTTGAAAGTACCAATGGGCCATCTTTGCCATGGAGTTCCCTATTGGTAAAAAGAGAGCTTAGGTCGAAGTTAGTTATTCTAAGAAAATCTCCAAGAAAAGAAATTTCCAAGTTCCAAGAAAACTTGGATATTATAATAATATAGTCATTTCCACTCATTTTTTGTAAAAGGAAAATGGGAACGAAAAAGAGACATGGGGCGCAGTTTGCACTTGGTCATAATTTTTGACTTCATCAACATCATGACTTGATCTTCAAGGAAATTCTGAACATTTAACCAAAAACACCTCATACACTTACACTAATCTGAAATTTGACCAAGTTCAATACCTACATACTTTCCCGAAAATCAAGTGAAATTCAGTCAATTATCCGTGGCTTTTGTCGAAGGAACTAATATTCTACCCGATTTCCAGAAGCTCAGAACTGATCTAAACAAGTACCTAATTCACGAAACTCGTTCTGTCAGTTATTCCAAAATTGATCTAACTTCTAAACAAAATTGTGTCGAAATTGCAATGAAATCTCAGAAATCAGAAATAAAGTTCAGTTTTTTTGAAAGTCTGATAAATTCTGCTCAAATTTTTAAATATCCATCAAAGTCTTAATGAAGAATCTGATCCTCTACATCTTTGAATTCACAAATTAAAGTTTAACTGATTTTCCAGGCAATTTTTCCAAAAATGACAGTTGAACCAAGCACATCATGCACTAATCTGGAATTTAAACCGAATTCAGCAGATGAAATTGGTATCGTCTCTGTTTCTAGAAACTGAGATTTGATCTAGGCAACTGATTCATGAATTTTATTAAAAAATTGATATACCTAACTTAATAAACATATTAGTATACTAAGAAACAAAGTAAAGAAAATAGTAAGTCGGTATATTTTTTAAGTTCGTTCATATTAAATTTTCAGTACGTCATATCCTTGTCTACTACTACTTTATCTATTTTTCAAAAGGTTGTGATCCATTCTTGGATTATAATGAGGGGATCGTGCAGTCCCTAAACAGGTAAGGAAGAAATGCAATTATTAAAACCTTAAATAAGTGCAGTTATAGTTATATCAAACCGCATGTGATTATAATTAAAAGTAATACATTGAGCTGATTTGGCATTTTGAGCGCTTTAAAACGATACCTTCAATACAATTTTACATTAAATAACTAAGATTTAATGTAGCTTTCAATCGTATTTTGTTTTAATTTTTTAATATTTGCGTTAAATTGAAGTTGTGGTGGTAACTTATCCTAAAAGGATCTCAACCTAGGTACTGAAAAAAATGTTAGGAAGCTTATTTTCCGGAATATAAATATATTTAAAATATATTATAAATATGATATAATAAATATAATTATAAATACTATATTTAAAAAAAGAACAGGAAATCAAAAACAGTGAAGCGGTTTTTTAAAATTTTTCTGAAATTTTCAAAGAACTTTCGAGATTTAAAAATTCAGTTTAAATCGCGTCGAGACGTGCATTTTAAGGAATTTTCGAGACAGACATGAGGCTGTCATTTCTCGTCTTGTCTCGTCTCGAGTCCACCACTGGTTTTTAGAAAGAAGTTTTTTCGAAAAACATTTTTCGAATATCATTCTAATTATTTACATAATTAACATCAAATTACAAAAAATTAAAATTAACTACTTATTATTATGTAGGTACTTACATTAATTAAAATTATTTACAAAATCTTAGATATTTCATTATTTACAAAACATCTCAGAAAAAATTGTCTACATATTACTTGATAGTTTAAATATATTATTTTTAATTAAAAAGACAGATTGCTCTAGTTCTAGTTAATCTGGTTATTACTAGTGGCGGACTCGAGACGAGAAATGATATGTCGGTCTCGAAAAATTCCTGAAATTCTTGTCTCGTCTCGGTCTCGACAAAAGTCTTGACAAATTACAACAGAAATTTGTCTTTCATCAGTTTCAAATTTCGATCGGGATGCTTATATTGTTTCCAAATGTTGAATCAAATAATTTAGACTATGTTGGGTAGGTACCGCATCGAAAATCAGTTGTGTCAATGAATAAGTTTGTTACGGTACCGTGTAGTCTTTGTTGTCTTAATTACTAGATAAAATATTTTTTTCGTGAAATATGCGAAAGCGGAATTATGTATGGCATTATCGATCTTACAATTTGAATTACCTAAAAGTCGAAAATTTGGGAATTTCCGAGACGAGATCGAAATTAGATGTCTCCTTGTATCGAGATTCAACGTTTATCGGCTCGTTTCTTCTCCTTTCAAAGTCGCTTGGGGACTCAAATAGCTAACATTTCCTTCTGGAATTATCGATCTTAAATTGTGAATTACTTACCTAAAAGTCGAGATTTTGGGAATTTCCGAGACGAGACCGATATTAGATGTCTTCGAGATTCAACGTTTAGTCCCGTCTCGTTTCTTCTCCTTTCACAGTCGCTTGGGGACTCAATTAGCTAACATTTACTCTTGGAATTATCGATCTTAAATTGTGAATTACCTAAAAGTCGAGATTTTGTAAATTCTCGAGACGAGACCGAAATTAGATGTCTTCTCTTGTCTAGTTTCTCCTCCTTTTCTATTTTCTTGGGAACTCAATCAGCTAACATTTCCTCCTGGACATATCGATCTTAAATTGTGAATTACCTAAAAGTCGAGATATTGGGAATTTCCGAGACGAGACCGATATTAGATGTTTTAGAGATTCAACGTTTAGTCTCGTCTTGTTTCTTCTTTCACAGTCGCTTGGGGACTCAATTAGCTTCCATTTCCTTCTGGAATTATCGATCTTAAATTGTGAATTACCTAAAAGTCGAGATTTTGGGAATTTCCAAGACGAGACCGATATTAGATATTTTCGAGGTTTAACGTTTAGTCTCGTCTCGTTTCTTCTCCTTTCACAGTCGCTTGGGGACTCAAATAGCTAACATTTCCTTCTGGAGTTATCGATTTTAAATTGTGAATTACCTAAAAGTCGAGATTTTGGAAATTTCTGAGACGAGATCGATATTAGATGTCTTCGAGATCCAACGTTTAGTCTCGTCTCGTTTCATCCCCTTTCACAGTCGCTTTAGGATTCAAATAACTTCCATTTGCTCCTAGAATTATCGATCTTAACACGTGAATTACCTGAAATTCGAGATTTTGTAAATTCTCGAGACGAGACCGAAATTAGATGTTTTCTCGTATCGAAATTCAATGTTTAGCCTTGTCTAGTTTCTCCTCCTTTTCCATTTTAATTCCAAGTTAATTAGCTAATGTTTCCTCCTGGACACATCGATCTTAAGTTGTGAATTACCTAAAAGTCGAGATATTGGGAATTTCCGAAACAAGACCGATATTAGATGTCTTCGAGATTCAACGTTTAGTCTCGTCTCGTTTCTTCTCCTTTCACAGTCGTTTGGGGACTCAATTAGCTACCATTTGCTTCTGGAATTATCGATCTTAAATTGTGAATTACCTAAAAGTCGAGATTTTGGGAATTTCCGAGACGAGACCGAAATTAGATGTCTCCTTGTATCGAGATTCAATGTTTATCGGCTCGTTTCTTCTCCTTTCAAAGTCGCTTGCGGACTCAAATAGCTAACATTTCCTTCTGGAATTATCGATCTTAAATTGTTAATTACTTACCTAAAAGTCGAGATTTTGGGAATTTCCGAGACGAGACCGACATTAGATGTCTTCGAAATTCAAAGTTTAGTCCCGTCTCGTTTCTTCTCATTTCAAAGTCGTTTGGGGACACAATTAGCTAACATTTCCTCCTGGAATTATCGATCTTAAATTGTGAATGACCTAAAATTCGAGATTTTGTAAATGACCGAAATTAGTTGTCTTCTCTTATCGAGATTCAATGCTTAGCCTTATCTAGTCTCTTCTCCTTTCCCGTTCTCTTGGGAACTTAATTAGGTGACATTTCCTTCTGGAATTATCGATCTTAAATGGTGAATTACCTAAAAATCGAGATTTTGTGAATTTCCGAAACAAGACCGATATTAGATGTCTTCGAGATTCAACGTTTAGCCTCGTCTCGTTTCTTCTCCTTTCACAGTCGTTTGGGGACTCAAATAGCTTCCATTTGCTTCTGGAATTATCGATCTTAAATTGTGAATTACCTAAAATTCGAGATTTTGGGAATTTCCGAGACGAGACCGAAATTAGATGTCTCCTTGTATCGAGATTCAACGTTTATCGGCTCGTTTCTTCTCCTTTCACAGTCGCTTGGGGACTCAAATAGCTAACATTTCCTTCTGGAATTATCGATCTTAAATTGTGAATTACTTACCTAAAAGTCGAGATTTTGGGAATTTCCGAGACGAGACCGATATTAGATGTCTTCGAGATTCAAAGTTTAGACCCGTCTCGTTTCTTCTCCTTTCAAAGTCGTTTGGGGACACAATTAGCTAACATTTCCTCCTGGAATTATCGAACTTAAATTGTGAATGACCTAAAATTCGAGATTTTGTAAATGACCGAAATTAGTTGTCTTCTCTTATTGAGATTCAATGCTTAGCCTTATCTAGTCTCTTCTCCTTTCCCGTTCTCTTGGGAACTTAATTAGGTGACATTTTCTTCTGGAATTATCGATCTTAAATGGTGAATTACCTAAAAATCGAGATTTTGTGAATTTCCAAGACGAGACTGATATTAGATCTCTTCGAGATTCAACGTTTAGTCTCGTCTCGTTTCTTCTTCTTTCACAGTCGCTTTAGGATTCAAATAGCTTCCATTTGCTCCTGGAATTATCGATCTTCACGTGAATTACCTAAAATTCGAGATTTTGGGAATTTCCAAGACGAGATCGATATTAGATCTCTTCGAGATTTAACGTTTAGTCTCGTCTCGTTTCTTCTCCTTTCACAGTCGCTTGGGGACTCAATTAGCTAACATTTCCTTCTGGAATTATCGATCTTAAATTGTGAATTTCCTAAAAGTCGAGATTTTGGAAATTTCTGAGACGAGATCGATATTAGATGTCTTCGAGATTCAACATTTAGTCTCGTCTCGTTTCTTCTCCTTTCACAGTCGCTTGGGGACTCAACTAACTAACATCTCCTTCTGGAATTATCGATCTTAAATTGTGAATTACCTAATGTAATTAGGTTGGTTACCAGTGTAACCAACCCACGCAAACTTCCCTAGTGTAATACGAAAACTTGAACATCCAAAATTTAATGAATTAATAAGGCAAAGTAGATAAAATAGTATATTACACACGTTTAATAAGACGTATTGTCACACTCGTTCTATTAAAGCACTCCTCGCTTCGCTCGCCGTGCTTTAAAACTCTCGTGTGACGATACTCTGTCTTATTAAACTAGTATAATAATATACAACGTGATCAAGAAATACTGTTTAAGTTGGCAATCCTAAATTTTACTTTAAAATGGTAGAGCTGGAACCACTTCCGTTTGCTTAACAGCTACTTCGACGTTTAACAGTGACAGCATTGACACTTGAGCGGCGATTCAAATTTTCATTATAAAAATATAAAAATGGTACTATTTACAGTAGAACAGGATATTTTTATTGGCATGGCTTATTTTCGGAGTGCAGTTCGTGACCCCATTTCTGGGTGGCAATACTCCTTGGAATCCACTTTGCACCAATTTGAAGAAATGTTTCCTGTAGTTGTGTTCACTATCGACGTTTTTAAACAACACTGCATGCGCGTAGTTTAACGATATTTGAATACAGGCAATGTGAAGAAATCATAACTGGTATCAAAGAGAAACTAAAAAGATGGAAGAGCTATGTGGAGGAGCTTTTTGATGATGACAGACACGAGACTCCCAAGGTAGTAATCGAACATGGAGAAGATGGACCAGCTATCACAAAGAGTAAAGTCGTACACGCGTTGAAAACTCAGAAAAACAGAAAGGCTACGGGAGCAGATAGGGTACGTATGGAAGTACTTAAAACCATTGCTAGCCAAGAAGGCAAAGGATTGGATCTTAAGCTAGAACTATTTAATACCGTATACAGAACGGCAAAGATCCCTCCCAGCTGGCTCAAGTCTACTTTTGTAACGATTCCGAAGAAAACAAACGCATCACAATGCGACGACTATCGCATGATTAGTCTAATGCCACATATCCTTAAAGTCTTTCTGAGAATAATCCACACTCGAATTTACAAGAAGTGAACAAATAAGCGACACTCAATTTGGATGTCAGAACGGATTGGGCACTCGAGAAGCCCTCTTTTCCTTAAATGTTTTAGCACAGAGGTGCAGAGATATGAACATAGTTGTATACGCTTGCTTTATTGACTATAGAAAGGCATTCGACCGTGTCAAGCATTAAAAGATGATAGAAATATTATCCGCAACCGGGATTAACAAAAGAGATATTACATTGATAGCGAATCTCTACTGGAACCAGATTGCCGAAGTAAAAATAGACGGAAGAACATCTGACACTGTGTCAATTCGAAGAGGCGTAAGACAGGGCTGTATATTGTCACCACTCCTATTCAACATCTATTCGGAGGCAATTTTCAAAGAAGCTCCAGCGGAAGACATGGGAAGACATACCGAAAAGAAATGGAGTTTGTATCACATCAATATAAGATACGCAGATGACACCGTAGTCCTTGCCGATAACATATCAGACCTACAAAATATGATGAATAGAATAACTGAATATAGTGAGCATCATGGATTGGACATGAATATATCTAAGACCAAACTGTTAGTCTTCTCCAAGAGACCCACTGCTGAAGCAATTTTGATTAACGGCAGTAAGATCGAACAAGTCTCTTGTTTTAAATACCTGGGTACCATAGTCAACGCATGGTGCGATCCGAAACGAGAGATCCGTTCCAGAATCGAACAAGCCAGGAAAACATTCATAAACATGAAAAAAATTTTTACTAGTCCTGATCTGAGTTTGGAGCTCGGGGTTCGCATGATTAGATGCTATGTCTTCAGTGTGTTGCTGTACGGATGTGAATGCTCGACCCTGGACCCTGCCACTGAAAAGAAAATTGAGGCGTTTGACATGTACTTATACCGCCGCATACTCCGCATCTCTTGGGTCCAACGAATTACGAATGTAGAAGTGCTTAATCGGATGAAGAAGCCGAAAGAACTAATGGCCCTCATTAAAGAAAGAAAAACTGCATACATAGGCAACAATGATTATGAGAGGCAACAAGTATGAACTGCTGTGAATAATAATTGAAGGAAAGATCCAAGGGAAAAGATCTATGGGTAGACGTCAGAACTCCTGGTTGAAAGACCTCAGAAGATGGTATGGGTGCACTTCCATTGAAATCTTTCGAGCTGCTGTTTCCAGAACAGTGTTAGCTATGTGGATCGTCAACCTTCGAAAGGAGAGGGCGTCATAAGAAGAAGAAGAATGTGAAGAAAGGAAAGCCACCTGCTAGACCCTCCGTACTCACTGAAAATGTGTGGAAGACGTCAGGGCCCGACTGCAACAAAGTCTTCGCAAATTGGTTAGGAAGCTTTCCCTCCAAACAAGTTTGACCCTTATCAAAAGTTCACCAATTTCCACTTATTCTTAATTTCCCGTATTCCATTTCGTGACTTTACAGGTTTATCAAATGGAAGTTGTTCCAATGTGTTGAAGAGCAAATTGAAATACCACCCGTACAAATTTTCGATGGTCCAATCCCTAACTCCTCCTGACCGTCCACAATGCGTCCTGTTCTGTAACTGGTTCAATCAGGAGATGAACAATGATGACATCCTTGATAAAACCTTTTTTTCCGATGAAGCCTGGTTCCATCTCAATGGCTATGTTAATTCTCAAAATTACAGAATTTGGTCTGGTGATAATCCACATGCTGTTAGAACAACAACTTTACATCCTATTAAAGTTGGTGTTTGGTTGGCTGTATCGCGGCAGAGAGTAATTGGTGCTGTGTTTTTTAACTTTGCAGGTAATTCTGAACGGTACATCCAGCACAATCTCCAGCCATTCGTTGTCCAATTAACCGCAGAGGAGCGCGAAAATGGCTACTTTCAACAAGATTCGGCTCGAGCACATACGGCTCGTGCCACAATGCAATATTTGCGGGAAGTTTTTGGCCATCGAGTCATTAGTACGGGAATCTGGCCAAGTATGTGACCAGACCTGATACATATAGACTTTTGTTTCTGTGGGCACCTTAAAAACAAGGTGTTCAGTAATGTCCTACATATACGTGAAGAACTGGAAGCTGCTATTATGGAGGAAGTTGCAAATATTTCTCCTCGGATGTTAATTAATGTCTTCGTGGGCCTAAAATGGAGAGTGAATTTATGTTTAGAACATAATGGTGCTCAATTCGAGCAGTATTGAAGTTTTTTCTGGTGTGGTCTTTTAATCGTAAATGAATTGACATAGCCTAAAATATTTGTGTTTATTTAGCTGTCGCTGTCATGCAGAGTGCAGAGATTTCCGGTGTAGCGTTGCAAACCCTTAAGCAAGAAAAACCTCCAGGTAGGATTGTCAACTTAAACAGTATTTCTTGATCACTCTGTATTTAAAATCGTTTTCACGTTACAACACGAAATTTTCATTGGAATGGCGTACTTTTGAAGCGGGATTTATAACCCAAATACTGGTTGGCAGTACTCTCTCGAAGCGACATACCAGCAATTTCAGGAATTGTTTCCGGAGATTTTGGTCACTTTTGCTGTCTTTCTGCAACATTGCATGCGAGTTTTAAACACAGGGAACGTAAGCAAACGAAAATCAACTGGTAGACCTTCTACTCTAAACGAGGAAGTTGTCGAGGATATCAGAACTCGAACGCAAAGAAGGTCTCCCAAATCCTTAAGAAAGCTCTCCCTTCAAACAGGTTTGGTCCTTATGCTATTGGTCTATTCAACCAATTTTCATTCTTACCCATAAGACTTCCACTTTTCCATGTTGTTCTAATTCACGGTTTTACAGGTTTATCATATGGAAGTTGCTCCACTGTGCTTAAAAAGAAATTAAAGTACCACCCTTATAAAATTTCCATCGTCTAGTTATTAACCCCTCCTGATCACCTGCAGAGAGTTTTATTTTGCAATTGGTTCAATGACATATTAAATAATAATGATATCCTTGACAATACCTTCTTTTCCGACGAAGCCTGGTTTCATCTCAACGGCTATGAGAATAAACAAAATTAGAGAATTTGGTCAGGTGAAAATCCTTATCAGAGAGACACATTTGCACCCGGTTAAAGTTGGTGTTTGGTTGGCAGTTTCAAGGACGCGGGTGTATGTGCCAATATTTTTTAATTTTACCGTCAATTCGGAGAGATATATCCAACACCTTTTGAGGCCTTTTATAAACCAATTAATAGACGAACAGCGTCAAATTGGATATTTCCAACAAGACTCTCCAAGGGCACATACGCCTCGTGCTCCTATGGGCTGTTTAAGAGAGAATTTTGGCGACAGAGTGATTAGTCAGGGCATTTGGCCAAGCAGGTCACCAGATCTCACTCCATTAGATTTTTCGTTATTTGGACTCTTGAAGGACAATGTCTTTAGGAACATATTGCATACTGAAGAAGAGCTGCGGGAGGCAATAGTTCAGGAAGTGGCAAACATTACCCCCAATATACTGGTGAATATCTTCGAGAGTCTAAAAAGAAGAGTTAATTTATGTCTGGACCAAAATGGGGGGCATTTTGAGCATTACTTTTAGCTGTTTAATTAAATCATTGTTCTGTATTTCGAGTTTCATTTTTTAAGCGTTAATTTTTATTCTCATAACCTACAATCTTATCGCTGATTGTTATGTCAAATTTTTGTCAAATAAACATATCTGGTTGTAGCGTTGCAAACCCTTAGGCAAAAAAATCCTCCAGGTAGGATTGCCAACTCAAACAGTCATTCTTGATCACCCAGTACAAGAATAAAGAAGGAACAGAAGGTTATGACAGCGTTTACTGTATACAGTAAAGGGTACTTAAGCGACTCTGAATGACCTCGGTGCTTTTTCATGTGGCAATTGTAATGTCAATTTGCAAATTCAGCATCTCAGGACAAACCTAATATTAAGGGTTAAAGCACAAGAATAAAGAAGGAACAGAAGGTTATGACAGCGTTTATTGTATAAAGTAAAGGGTACTTAAGCGACTCTGAATGACCTCGGTGCTTTTTCATGTGGCAATTGTAATGTCAATTTGCAAATTCAGCATCTCAGGACAAACCTAATAGTAAGGGTTAAGGCACAAGAATAAAGAAGGAACAGAAGGTTATGACAGCGTTTATTGTATAAAGTAAAGGGTACTTAAGCGACACTGAATGACCTCTGTGCTTTTTCATGTGGCAATTGTAATGTCAATTTGCAAATTCACCATCTCAGGACAAACCTAATAGTAAGGGTTAAGGCACAAGAATAAAGAAGGAACAGAAGGTTATGACAGCGTTTACTGTATAAAGTAAAGGGTACTTAAGCGACACTGAATGACCTCGGTGCTTTTTCATGTGGCAATTGTAATGTCAATTTGCAAATTCAGCGCATCTCAGGACAAACCTAATAGTAAGGGTTAAGGCACAAGAATAAAGAAGGAACAGAAGGTTATGACAGCGTTTATTGTATAAAGTAAAGGGTACTTAAGCGACACTGAATGACCTCGGTGCTTTTTCATGTGGCAATTGTAATGTCAATTTGCAAATTCAGCATCTCAGGACAAACCTAATAGTAAGGGTTAAGGCACAAGAATAAAGAAGGAACAGAAGGTTATGACAGCGTTTATTGTATAAAGTAAAGGGTACTTAAGCGACACTGAATGACCTCTGTGCTTTTTCATGTGGCAATTGTAATGTCAATTTGCAAATTCAGCATCTCAGGACAAACCTAATAGTAAGGGTTAAGGCACAAGAATAAAGAAGGAACAGAAGGTTATGACAGCGTTTACTGTATAAAGTAAAGGGTACTTAAGCGACACTGAATGACCTCGGTGCTTTTTCATGTGGCAATTGTAATGTCAATTTGCAAATTCAGCATCTCAGGACAAACCTAATAGTAAGGGTTAAGGCACAAGAATAAAGAAGGAACAGAAGGTTATGACAGCGTTTATTGTATAAAGTAAAGGGTACTTAAGCGACACTGAATGACCTCTGTGCTTTTTCATGTGGCAATTGTAATGTCAATTTGCAAATTCACCATCTCAGGACAAACCTAATAGTAAGGGTTAAGGCACAAGAATAAAGAAGGAACAGAAGGTTATGACAGCGTTTACTGTATAAAGTAAAGGGTACTTAAGCGACACTGAATGACCTCGGTGCTTTTTCATGTGGCAATTGTAATGTCAATTTGCAAATTCAGCATCTCAGGACAAACCTAATAGTAAGGGTTAAGGCACAAGAATAAAGAAGGAACAGAAGGTTATGACAGCGTTTATTGTATAAAGTAAAGGGTACTTAAGCGACACTGAATGACCTCGGTGCTTTTTCATGTGGCAATTGTAATGTCAATTTGCAAATTCAGCATCTCAGGACAAACCTAATATTAAGGGTTAAAGCACAAGAATAAAGAAGGAACAGAAGGTTATGACAGCGTTTATTGTATAAAGTAAAGGGTACTTAAGCGACTCTGAATGACCTCGGTGCTTTTTCATGTGGCAATTGTAATGTCAATTTGCAAATTCAGCATCTCAGGACAAACCTAATAGTAAGGGTTAAGGCACAAGAATAAAGAAGGAACAGAAGGTTATGACAGCGTTTATTGTATAAAGTAAAGGGTACTTAAGCGACACTGAATGACCTCTGTGCTTTTTCATGTGGCAATTGTAATGTCAATTTGCAAATTCAGCATCTCAGGACAAACCTAATAGTAAGGGTTAAGGCACAAGAATAAAGAAGGAACAGAAGGTTATGACAGCGTTTACTGTATAAAGTAAAGGGTACTTAAGCGACACTGAATGACCTCGGTGCTTTTTCATGTGGCAATTGTAATGTCAATTTGCAAATTCAGCATCTCAGGACAAACCTAATAGTAAGGGTTAAGGCACAAGAATAAAGAAGGAACAGAAGGTTATGACAGCGTTTATTGTATAAAGTAAAGGGTACTTAAGCGACACTGAATGACCTCTGTGCTTTTTCATGTGGCAATTGTAATGTCAATTTGCAAATTCACCATCTCAGGACAAACCTAATAGTAAGGGTTAAGGCACAAGAATAAAGAAGGAACAGAAGGTTATGACAGCGTTTACTGTATAAAGTAAAGGGTACTTAAGCGACACTGAATGACCTCGGTGCTTTTTCATGTGGCAATTGTAATGTCAATTTGCAAATTCAGCATCTCAGGACAAACCTAATAGTAAGGGTTAAGGCACAAGAATAAAGAAGGAACAGAAGGTTATGACAGCGTTTATTGTATAAAGTAAAGGGTACTTAAGCGACACTGAATGACCTCGGTGCTTTTTCATGTGGCAATTGTAATGTCAATTTGCAAATTCAGCATCTCAGGACAAACCTAATATTAAGGGTTAAAGCACAAGAATAAAGAAGGAACAGAAGGTTATGACAGCGTTTATTGTATAAAGTAAAGGGTACTTAAGCGACTCTGAATGACCTCGGTGCTTTTTCATGTGGCAATTGTAATGTCAATTTGCAAATTCAGCATCTCAGGACAAACCTAATAGTAAGGGTTAAGGCACAAGAATAAAGAAGGAACAGAAGGTTATGACAGCGTTTATTGTATAAAGTAAAGGGTACTTAAGCGACACTGAATGACCTCTGTGCTTTTTCATGTGGCAATTGTAATGTCAATTTGCAAATTCAGCATCTCAGGACAAACCTAATAGTAAGGGTTAAGGCACAAGAATAAAGAAGGAACAGGAGGTTATGACAGCGTTTACTGTATAAAGTAAAGGGTACTTAAGCGACACTGAATGACCTCGGTGCTTTTTCATGTGGCAATTGTAATGTCAATTTGCAAATTCAGCATCTCAGGACAAACCTAATAGTAAGGGTTAAGGCACAAGAATAAAGAAGGAACAGAAGGTTATGACAGCGTTTATTGTATAAAGTAAAGGGTACTTAAGCGACTCTGAATGACCTCGGTGCTTTTTCATGTGGCAATTGTAATGTCAATTTGCAAATTCAGCATCTCAGGACAAACCTAATAGTAAGGGTTAAGGCACAAGAATAAAGAAGGAACAGAAGGTTATGACAGCGTTTATTGTATAAAGTAAAGGGTACTTAAGCGACACTGAATGACCTCTGTGCTTTTTCATGTGGCAATTGTAATGTCAATTTGCAAATTCAGCATCTCAGGACAAACCTAATAGTAAGGGTTAAGGCACAAGAATAAAGAAGGAACAGAAGGTTATGACAGCGTTTACTGTATAAAGTAAAGGGTACTTAAGCGACACTGAATGACCTCGGTGCTTTTTCATGTGGCAATTGTAATGTCAATTTGCAAATTCAGCATCTCAGG
Source organism: Cryptocephalus moraei (assembly GCA_946251905.1). Taxonomy (NCBI): domain Eukaryota; kingdom Metazoa; phylum Arthropoda; class Insecta; order Coleoptera; family Chrysomelidae; genus Cryptocephalus; species Cryptocephalus moraei. Next base: position 12,282,829 of record OX276465.1, on the reverse strand, counting down.
ACAAACCTAATATTAAGGGTTAAAGCACAAGAATAAAGAAGGAACAGAAGGTTATGACAGCGTTTATTGTATAAAGTAAAGGGTACTTAAGCGACTCTGAATGACCTCGGTGCTTTTTCATGTGGCAATTGTAATGTCAATTTGCAAATTCAGCATCTCAGGACAAACCTAATATTAAGGGTTAAAGCACAAGAATAAAGAAGGAACAGAAGGTTATGACAGCGTTTACTGTATACAGTAAAGGGTACTTAAGCGACTCTGAATGACCTCTGTGCTTTTTCATGTGGCAATTGTAATGTCAATTTGCAAATTCAGCATCTCAGGACAAACCTAATAGTAAGGGTTAAGGCACAAGAATAAAGAAGGAACAGAAGGTTATGACAGCGTTTATTGTATACAGTAAAGGGTACTTAAGCGACTCTGAATGACCTCTGTGCTTTTTCATGTGGCAATTGTAATGTCAATTTGCAAATTCACCATCTCAGGACAAACCTAATAGTAAGGGTTAAGGCACAAGAATAAAGAAGGAACAGAAGGTTATGACAGCGTTTACTGTATAAAGTAAAGGGTACTTAAGCGACACTGAATGACCTCGGTGCTTTTTCATGTGGCAATTGTAATGTCAATTTGCAAATTGAGCATCTCAGGACAAACCTAATATTAAGGGTTAAAGCACAAGAATAAAGAAGGAACAGAAGGTTATGACAGCGTTTATTGTATAAAGTAAAGGGTACTTAAGCGACACTGAATGACCTCGGTGCTTTTTCATGTGGCAATTGTAATGTCAATTTGCAAATTCAGCATCTCAGGACAAACCTAATGTTAAGCGTTAAAGCACAAGAATAAAGTTTGAACAGAAGGTTATGACAGCGTTTACTGTATAAAGTAATGAGTCCTTAAGCGACTCTGAATGAACTCGGTCCTTTTTCATGTGGCAATTGCAATAACAATTTGCAAATTTAGCATTTCAGGACAAACCTAATGTTAAGGGTTAAAGCACAAGAATAAAGAAGGAACAGAAGGTTATGACAGCGTTTACTGTATACAGTAAAGGGTCCTTAAACCCTTAGGCCAAAAAATCCTCCAGGTAGGATTGCCAACGCAAACAGTCATTCTTGATCACCCAGTACTATTCTATGTTTCTAATAGAGGGAAATGCTCTACACTATTTTTCTAATTATAATGGGGGTTGACTCGAATCTAGCTAGATGCTTTAGTGATTCACGTACGCGCAATTTCGGTCGTCGGTCGCGTGCGAGGCAAAAATTTTCATTTTTCAGTTCGAAAACGTCCCGGTCGTCGTGCGCATGCCCGCGGAGCTATTCCGAGTGATCCGTCGCCTCTTTCTCCTGCGTGTACGTACGTACGTACGTACGTATACGTGTGCGTTATTTAGCAGGGCCGGCCCGAGGGGGGGCCCCCCTCTCGGCGGGCGTGCGCCCCGCCAAGAATACCGCGACGACGCTCCTCGAATCGATATTATCCTCTTCTCTCTCTCTCTCTCTCTCTTCGCGTTCCCTTTTCCTTCCTTTTCGCGTTCTCTACTTTTCCGTTTTTTCGGGGGGGCCCCTTCTCGAACGCTCTGACCGCTTCTCGTTCTCTCTCTCTCTCTCTCTCTATCTCTCTTATTCATTCTCTCTCTCTCTCTCTCTCTCTCTCTCTCTTCTCTCTGCCGGAACAAATATTTGTGCGCTGACGAGCGTAGATGTGTACCTATGCCAGTGTCGTGGCTGGACTAGTCGGGATTTTCGCTTATAATAATCTGACTTGGGAGTTTTGTAGCGACATCTTTTAATTGGTACCATTACACGTGACCGTTAGGTAATCCGTTTCGATGGGAGGTTTAGATCGTGAGGCGTATACAGGGTGTGGAAGATGTGAGCGTCGCAAGGTAGAGCTAGTTCCAAATGAGATGAACCTTCAGTGACAGTTGGTGTGGGCAAACTTTTAGCGGGACCGTTCTAATACAGAGTGATCAAGAAATACTGTTTAAGTTGGCGATCCTACCTGTAGGATTTTTTTGTCTAAGGGTTTGCGACGCTACACCGGAAATCTCTGCACTCTGCATAACAGCGACAGCTAAATAAACACAAATATTTTAGGTTATGTGAATTTATTTACGATTGAAGGACCACACCAGAAAACACTTCAATATTTAAAGGTACTGCTCGAATTGAGCACCATTATGTTCTAAACATAAAATCACGCCCCATTTTAGGCTCTCGAAGACATTAATTAACATCCGAGGAGAAATATTTGCAACTTCCTCGATAATGGCGGCTTCCAGTTCTTCACCTGTATGTAAACATTACTGACACCTTGTTTTTAAAGTGCCCAAAGAAACAAAAGTCTAGATGTGTCAGACTTGGCCAGATTCCCGTACTTTTGACTCGAATACCAAAAACTTCTCGCAAATATTGCATTGCGGCACGAGCCGTATGTGCCCGAGTCGAATCTTGTTGAAAGTAGCCATTTTCGCGCTCCTCTACGGTTAATTGGGCAACGAGTAGCTGGAGAATGTGCTGAATGTTATCGTTAACTGTGAAGTTAAAAAACACAGGACCAATTACTCTCTGCCGCGATACAGCCAGCCAAACACCAACTTTAGTAGGCTGTAAAGTTGTTGTTCTAACAGCATGTGGATTTTCACCAGACCAAATTCTGTAATTTTGACAATTGAGATAGCCATTGAGATGAAACCAGGCTTCATCGGAAAAAAAGGTTTTATCCAGGATGTCATCATTGTTCATTTCCTGATTGAACCAGTTACAGAACAGGACGCGTTGTGGACGGTCAGGAGGATTTAGGGATTGGACCATCGAAAAGGTATTTCAATTTGGTCTTCAACTCAGTGGAACAACTTCCATATGATAAACCTGTAAAGTCACCAAACGGAATACGGGAAATTAGGAATAAGTGGAAGTTGGTGAACTTTTGATAAGGATCAAACCTGTTTGGAGGGAAAGCTTCCTAACCGATTTGCGAGGACTTTGTTGCAGTCGGGCCCTGACGTCTTGCACCACATTTTCAGTAAGTACGGAGGGTCTACCAGGTGGCTTTCCTTCCTTCACATTGCCTGTATTCAAATATAGTTGAACTGCGCGCATGCAGTGTTGTTTAAAAACGTCGATAGTGAACATAACTTCAGGAAACGTTTCTTCAAATTGGTGCAAAGTGGATTCCAAGGAGTATTGCCATCCAGAAATGGGGTCATGAACTGCGCTCCGAAAATAAGCCATGCCAATAAAAATATCCTGTTCTAATGTAAATAGTACCATTTTTATAATAAAAATTTGAATCGCCGCTCAAGTGTCAATGCTGTCACTGTTAAACGTCGAAGTAGCTGTCAAGCAACCGGAAGTGGTTCCAGTTCAATTTAGGATTGCCAACTTAAACAGTATTTCTTCATCACCTTGTATTTACGAAGTAAAGTGATGGTAAAAACGTTGGTCGAGCGACCAGTCAAAAACGAGCGAGCCACAACTGGGGCGGGAAGTTTGAATTAGGGACAGAAATCGATGATTAGTCTCGAAAAAAAACTATTTTTATAATGAATCGCAGAGAAGACGTACAGAAAGACACAAAGGTAACAGGAAAAACGCAAGCCAAACAGAAACACGTGGGAACATCAAAATCTAACCTCAGACTATGTGCCGGTTGTAGATGTTGTAGTTCAACGTCAGTTCAATTGAACCAGCGTTCAACTTTGAACCGAGTTCAATAAAAGTTTTGTTGTTAAACAGCAGTTCAACAGTGGTTCTGGAGAACGAAGTTCAAATTGTGTTGGTCAACCTGATTCCATAAAATATAATCTGTTAGACGATTTTAAGGTTCACGGATCGATAAAAATATTAGGGTTTTGTGAATAGTGGACGTTTGGATGGGAAACATTTGGTGTTATAACCTATAAAATTCTGAAGACTGAATGTGATCGAAGGACGAACGTTACTTTTCAGTGTGTTAAAGTTTATATTTTCTTTGTTTTTGTTGTGCCGAAGCTATGTTATAAATAGATATACACATAATTTATTTTGGTTTGGTACTTTATTTTGGTATTCCAGCAGAATTTCCATTATATTATTTAAATGTTGTAGAGAGCACGTGGTAATTAAGTTAAAATAAAGGTGTTGGTAACTTTGGTGTAGGTGATGGAGGCATGCAAAGGCTTAAAAAAAAGATCAACCAATTTTAGCTCTCGCGAAGAGGCTATTTTGGTGTATAAGTATGGTCAAACCATATTTCGAAATGAGTGGGCCTGTTTCGCAACTTTTGCAGTCTTCTAGGATGCAAGACACCAATCATAACCTCCATGAAGTCCTCATCATCTGTTAATTCTTCTAATAACGCGTTCATTTCGGTAAATTATCAGCAAATCATTACCTAACCCAACTTTCAGATTGACATTATATCTAACTGTCAACTGTCAAATTTCATGAACCTTACTTGAACCCTCGTTAAACGCTGGTCATCGTTCCCTCAAATTGAACTTGTGTTCAACATAGGTTCAACAGTGAGTGACTCATCTACAACACAAATTTATTATTGAACTTGGTTTAAAATAGAACCTGCGTTGAACTGCGCATCTACAACCGGCCCTATGTGTGTGAGTGTGTGAGAGTAGTTAACGTCTCCTTTTCTCTGCAAGGCTAATTTGGACCTTAATCTCATCTGAATATCAATCTCACTGTAACCTCAAACTAAACAATGTTCAAAACAAACACAGAACGTCTTCTTAGTTTAGCGTTAGCGTCTTTTCGTTGTACTGGAATAATACAAGTTAATGAACTTTAATCATCATTAATAATTAATATCAAATTTCAACGATACGTCCGGTACGTTTACCCAGGTGCAGTGGAAAAGTCATTTACGTTTAGCGTAAATCGGCAAAAAATGTCCATCGACATCCGTCGTATAAAATATCGTTACTATTGTTAATTTCATAATTCGTAAACTAAGCAATAAACAGCGTCAACGATCTTGTATTCGAATATCCATTAATAAAATAAAACCAGTTGCGATCGAACCTCGAAGTGTTTCAGTCCACTTATTTAACCACCCTTCAAAATTACCTGCAACCTCGATCATCACGTGGCGATCCTGCCATCCAGTTTATTAAGTATTACTTAAATAGTACAGTGAACAAAAAGCTGAAAGTGAAAAAACTTAAGTGGACGTGAAAAGAAAAAGAACTTAAAGTGCAGCTATGGGGAAAACTCAGTCTAAAGAAGTTATCATAAGTCAAGCTGGAAACAGTGGAGCAACTACGGCTGAAGCAAGCGAATCCAACCACGTACAACTTTGGGAAGTATTTGCTATTACGATTGGACTCGTCATACTTGTAATAATTTTGGCGCTGGCATATTACCGTATAAGAAAAGCCATGGTTCGTCAAATTCGAAGAGAAATTCGACGAAGTCAAGATATCGTATAACCTAAGACCAATAAGAAGTATTATAGCAGTAAAGTTAGTGCTTTTATCCCGACGAAAGGAACACAACTTTCATCAGGGAACTTCAACTAGCTGTACCACACCGGGGCTAGCATCGAGGGAACGAACAGTGAAGCTATAGCGCTGCTGGCGATGCCTCTGAGTTTAACATTTATAGCACGGGTAATAGTTCGGCAACTCGGCACTACCTCTAACATGGGGAAGGTGTGAGTTCGCCCATGCGCATGCGCAGTTTCAAACGTCACTACATCACTTTTTTTTAGTATTTATTAATTATTGTTAAATATGTTTTATCTGCGGAGACGCCCAGATTAAAAAAAAATGAAATTTTGAAAAAAAAAACACCAAAATGGCCTATTTTCGAAGACGAATTTAAGGCCTAAATGTAGTTCGATGCTTGAACTAAACGATGACGTTAACTTCGCGTCGAAATAATACCGAGAAATATGTAAAAAAACGATTAGATAACGTCCCTTCGCCATATTCGGTTATGGCAGTGGCTAACCGGCTGACATGACGGATGGTACTTGGAACAGAAGGAGTCTAGAGATGTAAAAATGTACGTTGGAAACGCAAGGGGGCAAGGATCAAACATGTACTCACTGAGCCTAATAGGCATCATCAGAATTTGCTGTAGAATGTGAAATATCACGAGCCCCAGTTATTTAAAAAAACCGAAAAGTGACAAGTGTCACTAAACGTCATTAAAGTCGGTAAAGGTTCGTTTTAGCGGACAGAGTCGATTTTTAACGAATTATATTTTTTTTAGTGAAAGGACACAGATTATTAACTTTAGCAAATCACCAATTTTGCCATTATCAGACACTTGTCGTTCACCTTTTCAACGTTCCAATAAGTTATTTTCATGAATTTAGATCGACTTTGCCTATCCAATTTACACGTTACTATTCAAATTTCGTTCTAACAATAAGGGGAAATAACCGGAAAAACGACCTAAAACAGTTACATTTTCCACCTTCCGCCATATTGGAATTCTTCTGACAGCTCTGCACAAAACGGAGAAATGGTTGTGTGTAAACGACCGATATGACGGGTATACCATCATATCATCAACGAGTATTAGTAGGGAATGAAACTAATTTGACAAAAATATACCGAAAATGAGGGAACAATATAACTATTTTGAATAACTAAAAACAGGTGTGAAAGAGACAAATGTTACGATGAAACAGTAATACTTTCGAAACACAGTTAACAACCGTTCAACGACTCAATTCATCTTGAGTATTTTCAAGACGACTCTAGTTAGTGTATGGTTTCATAACTGGAATGTACCTACTCAACAATTGATCATGCATAACATACTCTTCCAATATGGATTGAGTTTTTGAACGAACAGAACTGCCAAAAGTATAGTACAGTATAACAGTACCAGCTGAGCGGATTACTAACGTTTTTACCTATATCAAGGAAAACGAACCTTCCCAATGAAGTCATCTGGCTAGAAAAATTTAAATAACGTTTCAATCTTCAGAACCGACTAAAACCCAACAAATCAGATAATTATAATATAGAAAATAAATAAGAAATTCAGAAGACATGAGACACATATATTTTGTAATTAAATGTATATTCCATATCACCTAAAATTGTCTAGCATGACCTTTCCTAATAAATTACACCTTCTTAACTCTAAATTGGAAAATAGAAACGTCTATTATTAGATCTATATAATCGCATGATACCAATATAGGTACTACATGCATGACTACTTATATTGACACTCCATTTATATTTACAAACTTCTACATATAGATATTTGCTTAGAAAGGCCAATATAACGTCGTACTAGCGTTCGGTTATCCACTGCCGAATTTTCACTGTTTTGTGGTCAAGTTGACGTACCGTCACCCATTCTTTATGTTCCGTGGGTTTTTTGCATTTAACACTTCAAAGCTGGTTTCCAGCCAATAGGACACTGGGAAATGGGAAGAAAATGGGGAACAATCCTGGACTTTTCTGGAAACGTTCCATGGTTGTTCATTGTGCACTTAATCCAAGGAATAGTGATGGCTGAAATTAATGGTAAAAGTGTATGATAATTTTGTACAATACAAATGAAAGAGATGGAATTCCTAATTTCCTAAAACAGAAGTTGAGGCACACTAGAAAATCAACTGAGAGTTGTATAATCACGATTAAAAATATTTAACAAAAATAGGAAAATCTTTGAAATTTCAAAATTGTACCTCAATTTGTTTATGAATAAATAAACCCCCCCTGGGTGGATAAATCCACCTCATCAGGAAGTAAAATTAAGAAATCTCAAAAACTAACCTCACCCCCTCTCTATCGTTTCCGGACCTAGTCGGGACCGAAGCTACAAGCCCAAGTTTCCTATTTCATTTCGATAGACAGCATGTTTAATTACCCATTAGACGTAACCGGAATCATTCCTTAGGGAACGAGTTTAAAAAGAGGATGGGGAACCTCCTCCAGGATCGAATTAAAATGTCGTCAACGAGAATAAAAAACCGGGAGGAATCCCGATTACGTTCCGCCATTCCGTAATATTCGGTCCACTCAACCCTACTCCATCCCTCCCTCTCCCCTCTCCTCCCCTCGTTTACGACCACGTGTTATCAACCCCGCGGGAGGGTCGGTGGAGGGCCGGAGGGGTGGGGGGTCGACGACCTGGGGGTGAGTTTTCGGGAAAAGGGGGAGAGGACCCGTATCTACGGCCGGAGGGCGTAGTGAAGACGGGCCTGGTTTTAGAGAATCTAAGAAAATCCTTAATCGTCCGGGAGAGAAATCGTTCTGGTAAGGGTTGATAATCTAAAAAAAATACGTTTTTTTGAGAATATTTGATAGAAAAATTAACGTTTCCAGTTGGAAGGGGAGGATTTCTTAGATCAACTTGCAATTGCAATTATGCCTTCTTACAATCTGATTCAAATAATTGGGGAATTTTTATTTTTTACGAGGGAAGATTCGGGGATGCTACCCTTACGGGTGAAGTATTACATGAATACTTAGTATATACTTTCTCATATGAGGTACTCATATATGAGAGAGTATTGTAGTCGGGTCGATTTTTCGAAATTGAGTTATTAGCATTTCTGAACGTTTTGAGGTCCCCTGAGTCCAAAAAACATGTTTTTGAAAAACCGTCTGTATGTATGTCTGTATCAAAAACAAAAAACCACAAGCGGTCAGAACTTTGTATTTAGACTTTGTACCATACCAGGACGTAAAAATAAGCTTTTCATTAAAATATACCAGGATAGAGGGGTAGTTTACTGTTGTCATTTTCCGGTTTTTTTTAATTTTTCTCGAAATTCGCTCCAAGAATTTTTTTCAAACTTTGAATATTTATTGTAGGATTAAATAGGTATAAAAAAGTTTTCTAACGATTTTGGCTAAATCTTCTGTGAAGGGCACTTTATACTTGTCAATTTTCGGTTTTTTCAATTTTTTTCGAAATCCACTCCACGAATTTTGTTTAAACTTTGAATATTTATTCTACTATTGAGTATGTATAAAAAAGTTTTCTGACGTTTTTGGCTAAATCTTCTGTGAAGGATACTTTATACTTGTCGATTTTTTGTTTTTTGTATTATTCTCGGAATTCGTTCCAAGAATTCTTTTTAAACTTTGAAAATTTATTGTGCAATTAAATATGTTTGTAACGTTTTCGGCTAAATTTTCTGTGAAGAGCACTTTATACTTGTGGTTTTTCGGTTTTTGAATTTTTCTCAAAATTTGCTACAAGAATTTATTTTAAATTTAGAATATATATTCCACCATTGAATTAGTACAAAATAAACTTTTCTATCGTTTTTTGCAAAATCTTCTGTGAAAGGCACTTTGTATCATTCTTCAATTTTTTGAATTTTTCCCGAAATTAGCTCCAAGAATTTTTATAAAATTTTGAGTACCTATTCTACATTAGATATAATAATATAATATTGGCTAAATCTCCTGTGAGGAGTACTTTATAGGTACTTGACGTTTTTCGGTTTGTTGCTTAAATTAACCCCTATATATGATAAAGTATATAAGAATTTACAATAATTGGAAAACCCATTTCTAAACCAAGACCGTTCAAGGGCAAATTTTAGAGACGGTCCTGAGATTCGTCTCTCTTTCAGGTAAAAATAGACATTTCGCCACACCAGTGCCGTACCGTCGTAAGTTCAAATTAGAACGAACGAAACGAAGAAACGACGTAAATATCAAAAACAATATACCGGGTGTTCCGGCGAATTAACCGACAAGTTTTCGTTATTTTTAACAATTTCCGGTAGTATAAATTCGAATTTCTTCATTGCGACGTATCGTCACGACGACCACCGGATTTATAATCCCCAACCCCTTTTTATACTGGTTTTCTAGGCGTCTAGGTAACACCCGAAAAAAATATTAAAATTACCGCTCTCACATAACGTTTCTCTAGGGTCGAAAAGGGCGTCCAGATGTACCTTTTACGTGTGAGAGCTTACAGTGTGTGTGAGAAAGAGAGAGAGAAAATAATAGATAAAGGTACCTCATACGAGTTTTTATCTAGGAGAAAGAGGCACCGATAGGGTGGCTTTTTCGGCAGTTGAGAGGCAGATGCACGTATAACGCAGGGTCGGGGGGCGTTAAAATTAGATCGAGCGATTCGGTTAGGAGGAAAGTATAATCGACCGCGTAACTCACCGGCTTGGATGTTCGGTTAAAATTCCACGAGATATAACCGATTTATTACAAGACGCAAGTAATTTGATGCTATGGGAAATAGGATGGCACTTTCTGAAAATGAAGTGCATACTAGTAAGAGAAATATTACAACTCAGAGAAGGTAATATACTGAGTTCCATTCTTAATAAATAAACTACAAATCCTATGGTGACGTCACAAGTCACTAAAATTTCGAGGTTATTACCGAATGTATTGTATAACCTTTTACAGTTACAGTTACAGTTTTTGGTATTTCAAATCAGATGATCTAACTTGTGTGTGTGAGAGATCTACATAGCTTTCCCCAACACTGGATACACTTGTATGGTTTCTAGGTAGTCTCTGACGTCGTGGAAAACCTAAAAATCTAATCTAATCACATAAAGCGTTAATTTTGGTACAATTGGGCCAAATAGAAGCCCGTTTCCATCATATTTTTCTCTAAGATTAGTAGGTGTATAGAGTATGAATAATCTATGGAGGTCCACAGTAATTTCCTGAACTTTTTGAACTGTTTACGTATTTGGTAGGAAGGGAGCCTGAAGAGATTCTCTTCAACATCTCGCAAGGTTTCCAGATATCCCTTCTGTAGTTTCCAGAATATGGTAAATCCATGGGAAATTTACTATGAATTTTGGGAATTGCGAGATATTCAAAGCGACCTAAGATAATGTTAGTGTACAAAAACGTACTAACACAAGTCTGACAAAGTTTAATTTTCTATTGGGGACTTCTTTCAGTTGCCTTAATTATTTATTTTAATGTTTTTCTTCTTAGAGCACCTTTTCGACGGTAATTTTTTTAGCTGTTAATTTTTCGGAGATTTATTTTCTTAGGAAATTTTCACTCCTACGCTACTCAACCCGCACATTTATTAATTATAAGTAATCGGACGTCCACTGTGGACCTAAACCAAACGTACATGTAGGGATCTAAACTGGACGCCCATCGGACCTCCGCTGTGGACCTAATTTGAACGTGGAGGTCTGGGACGTAAAATTGACCTAACTGGACGTCTAATGGACGTACGGGACGTAAAATGGCCCTATTCTGGACGTTAAATGGACGTCCAGATTTGTGAACACGTACCGTCCATTGGACGTCCGATGGACGTCCAGCGGCCAAATCTGGACGTCCACTGGACGTCCTTCGGAACATACATGGACGTACATTGGACGTACATGTGTTACGTAGGCCATGGGAAAGTTACTATGAATTTTGGGAATTTCGAGACATTCAATGCGACCTAAGATAATGACTGATAAACCTTGGAATACGTGTACATACTTTAAAGACCAATTTCTAGTAAAACTTCAATAGCCTCTGGGAATTTTAGGAATCTGGAAAACCTGGGGACATATTTTCAAATTCGGAACTCTTGATTTTTAAAATGCATTACTTTGTAGCAACTGAAGCGTTGGAAAAATGGGTTTAGAACATCAATCATAATTTCAAATGTCTACGATCAAAGGTTTGTTAGTTATCATTGATTTAATAAGCCATACATTATTTTGAAGGTTTTTTACCCCTTTTTTCGCTACCAATAACTCATTTTTCATAAGCCGTTAAAACCGCATTTCCACGAATATGTTGGTTCAAATTTTCTCAACTTTTCAGCTGTTAAGATGGAATTACATTTTGTTCCCGAAGTGATCCCCTTGGAAATGCCTTATTAACATTTGTTTCTCAATGAAGAAAATCTGATTGTATTGAGAAAATTTCAAAAAACGATCAGTCAACTTCTTTATACTTTATACAATTTCCAAACTTATTCTAAACTGTTATTTGGCATGTTGGAGGATCGTCCATTTCAGGTGAATCTACAATATTTCTGGGTAGCTGTATTACTGGATACTTTAGGATTTAGAGTAGGTATTTTATGCATTCCAGACGAATTGAGGTGATTGATTTTATAGGTACTTTAAAACTGTCCAATATTTCAAAATTTTATAGAATTCAATACAAATTTCATAACTCATAATACTCATTTCAAACTTCTTGGAAATGAAGTTCATTTTAACCTTTTCGAAAAAGCAAGTCCTGATTAAAACTTCTCAAAGCAAAGGCAAATTCTGACTTTTCTGATTTTGCAGAAAACAAGGAAACTTACTCTTTTCAATACCGTTTCAACCTTGCTCGAAATATCCCTGTTTTTAAATCTGCCCAAAAATTCTAGAATTCAACATAAATTCCGGTTTTTGCGATTATTCTCCATCTCCAGAGAACGAACCCAATTTTGATATTTTTCAGAAGTAAAGTTTATTTTATCATTTTTCAGAAAGTAAAGCCAATTTTACATTTCCGATTTTTCACAAAACAAAGTAAGTTCAGTCTATTCCTGAAACGAAGTTCCAGACTTTCCCAAAGTCACAAGTCACAAAGTCACAAGTTGGCTAGAATTCAATGCAAGTTTCGACGAACCCAATTTTGATCTTTTTCAGAAGTAAAGTCTATTTTATCATTTTTCAGAAAGTAAGGCCAAATTCACATTTCCAATTTTTTCACAAAACAAAGTAAGTTCGGTCTATCCTGAAACCAAGTTTCAGACTTTCCCAAAGTACACAGCTTCTTTAAATCTGTCACAAGTTGACCAGAATTCAATGCAAATTTCGACGAACCCAATTTTGATCTTTTTCAGAAATAAAATCTATTTTATCATTTTCCAGAACGTAAAGCCAAATTCACATTTCCGATTTTTCACAAAACAAAGTAAGTTCGGTCTATTCCTGAAACGAAGTTTCAGACTTTCCCAAAGTACACAGCTTCTTTAAATCTGCAACAAGTTGACTAGAATTCAATGCAAATTTCGACGAACCCAATTTTGATCTTTTTCAGAAGTAAAGTCTATTTTATCATTTTTCAGAAAGTAAAGCCAAATTCACATTTCCGATTTTTTTACAAAAAACAATGTAAGTTTGGTCTATTCCTGAAATGAAGTTTCAGACTTTCCCAAAGTACACAGCTTCACCAAATCTGTGTCAAGTTCACTAGAATTCAATGCTAATTTCGACGAACCCAATTTTGATCTTTTTCAGAAGTAAAGTCTATTTTATCATTTTTCAGAAAGTAAAGCCAAATTCACATTTCCGATTTTTTTACAAAAAACAATGTAAGTTTGGTCTATTCCTGAAACGAAGTTTCAGACTTTCCCAAAGTACCCAGCTACTGTAAATCTGTCACAAGTTGACTAGAATTCAATGCAAATTTCAACGAACCCAATTTTGATCTTTTTCAGAAATAAAATCTATTTTATCATTTTCCAGAACGTAAAGCCAAATTCACATTTCCGATTTTTCACAAAACAAAGTAAGTTCGGTCTATTCCTGAAACGAAGTTTCAGACTTTCCCAAAGTACACAGCTTCTTTAAATCTGCAACAAGTTGACTAGAATTCAATGCAAATTTCGACGAACCCAATTTTGATCTTTTTCAGAAGTAAAGTCTATTTTATCATTTTTCAGAAAGTAAAGCCAAATTCACATTTCCGATTTTTTTACAAAAAACAATGTAAGTTTGGTCTATTCCTGAAATGAAGTTTCAGACTTTCCCAAAGTACACAGCTTCACCAAATCTGTGTCAAGTTCACTAGAATTCAATGCTAATTTCGACGAACCCAATTTTGATCTTTTTCAGAAGTAAAGTCTATTTTATCATTTTTCAGAAAGTAAAGCCAAATTCACATTTCCGATTTTTTTACAAAAAACAATGTAAGTTTGGTCTATTCCTGAAACGAAGTTTCAGACTTTCCCAAAGTACCCAGCTACTGTAAATCTGTCACAAGTTGACTAGAATTCAATGCAAATTTCAACGAACCCAATTTTGATCTTTTTCAGAAATAAAATCTATTTTATCATTTTCCAGAACGTAAAGCCAAATTCACATTTCCGATTTTTCACAAAACAAAGTAAGTTCGGTCTATTCCTGAAACGAAGTTTCAGACTTTCCCAAAGTACACAGCTTCTTTAAATCTGCAACAAGTTGACTAGAATTCAATGCAAATTTCGACGAACCCAATTTTGATCTTTTTCAGAAGTAAAGTCTATTTTATCATTTTTCAGAAAGTAAAGCCAAATTCACATTTCCGATTTTTTTACAAAAAACAATGTAAGTTTGGTCTATTCCTGAAATGAAGTTTCAGACTTTCCCAAAGTACACAGCTTCACCAAATCTGTGTCAAGTTCACTAGAATTCAATGCTAATTTCGACGAACCCAATTTTGATCTTTTTCAGAAGTAAAGTCTATTTTATCATTTTTCAGAAAGTAAAGCCAAATTCACATTTCCGATTTTTTTACAAAAAACAATGTAAGTTTGGTCTATTCCTGAAACGAAGTTTCAGACTTTCCCAAAGTACCCAGCTACTGTAAATCTGTCACAAGTTGACTAGAATTCAATGCAAATTTCAACGAACCCAATTTTGATCTTTTTCAGAAATAAAGTCTATTTTATCATTTTTCAGAAAGTAAAGCTAAATTCACATTTCCGATTTTTCACAAAACAAAGTAAGTTCGGTCTATTCCTGAAACAAAGTTTCAGACTTTCCCAAAGTACACAGCTTCTTTAAATCTGCAACAAGTTGACTAGAATTCAATGCAAATTTCGACGAACCCAATTTTGATCTTTTTCAGAAGTAAAGTCTATTTTATCATTTTTCAGAAAGTAAAGCCAAATTCACATTTCCGATTTTTTTACAAAAAACAATGTAAGTTTGGTCTATTCCTGAAATGAAGTTTCAGACTTTCCCAAAGTACACAGCTTCTTTAAATCTGTCACAAGTTGACTAGAATCCAATGCAAATTTCGACGAACCCAATTTTGATCTTTTTCAGAAGTACCTAAAGTCTATTTAATCATTTTTCAGAAAGTAAAGCCAAATTCACATTTCCGATTTTTCACAATACACAGTAAGTTCGGTCTATTCCTGAAATGAAGTTTCAGACTTTCCCAAAGTACACAGCTTCTTTAAATCTGTCACAAGTTGACTAGAATTCACTGCAAATTTCGAAGAACCCAATTTTGATCTTTTTCAGAAGTAAAGTCTATTTTATCATTTTTCAGAAAGTAAAGCCAAATTCACATTTCCGATTTTTTCACAAAACAAAGTAAGTTCGGTCTATTCCTGAGTTTCAGACTTTCCCAAAGTACACAGCTTCTTTAAATCTGTCACAAGTTGACTAGAATTCAATGCAAATTTCAACGAACCCAATTTTGATCTTTTTCAGAAGTAAAGTCTATTTTATCATTTTTCAGAAAGTAAAGCCAAATTCACATTTCCGATTTTTCACAAAACAAAGTAAGTTCGGTCTATTCTTCAGACTTTCCCAAAATACATAGCTACTTTAAATCTGTCACAAGTTGACTAGAATTCAATGCAAATTTCAATCTTTGGCATTGTTCTCCATAAAACGAACCAGATTTTTAGCTTTTCTGGAAATGAAGTTAATTTCATCAGATTTGCTTTCTCAGAAAGCAAGTTTTAATGCAAATTTCTCCAGATTTTCCAGAAAACAAGTTAACTTTGATACTTTCCTGAAATCAAGTTTCAGTATTTCCCAAAACAAAACCACAGCTTCTTCCAATCTGCCCCAAACTTTCTAGTAGGTATTCAAAAATTTCAGTCTTTGCAATTGTACTTCAGAAAACTAACCTTGCTTCAAATTTTCCAGAAATAAAGTGCATTTCAATTTTCAGAAAGCACAACCTAATTCAAACTTCTTTTGATTTCCCCTCAAAGCAAGGTAACTTTTTCCCCTGAAGCAAAGTTTCAATGTGCCCCAAACAGCATAACTTGTTTTAATCGTCCCCAAATTTTTTGCAATTCAATGCAAATTTGAATTTTTGTCATTGCTCTTCATTAAAAGAAACGTAATTTCAAGATTTTTAAGAAATAAAGTTCATTAAAACTTTTTCCAGAATGCAAAGCCAAATCCACATTTTCCGGATTCTCCAGAAAACATGGTAACTTCAGATATTTTTTTCTGAAACAAGGTTCAGTCAACAACATTCCAAATACGTCCAATGTGCTCGAGATTTCTAAAATTGAAAACTGTATTTCAATCTTTGCCATTGCTTTGTAGAAAACTAAATAAACTTGTATTTGTTTTTCGAAATTAACGTTCTTTTCGACCTTCATGAGTCTTTTCCTGAAAAAAAAGTTATACAGAGCCTTTTCAATTTGATCCAAATTCTCTACAATTCAAAGCAAATTTTAGTCTTTACCATTTTTGTGCAGAAAAGAGATCCGAAATCAATCTTTTCCAGAAATAAAGTTCTCTTCAACCTTTTACAGAAAACAAAGTATCTTCACAACGTCTTTTCAAAAAAACGTAATTATCTCAATCTGATAAAAAAATTCTAGAATTCCAAATGCAGTCTTTCCCATTGTTTCCCATTTTCTTCTCCAAAGCAAAGAATAATCCAAATTTCTGTTTTTCCAAAAGACAAAATATCGACGTTTTTTTTAAAGAAGATTTCAATCTCCCTAAATACATAGATTTTTTTAATAAGCCCAAATTTTCTGAAATTCAACACAAATTTCGTCTTTTGTTATTGTTCTCCTGGAAACGAAGCAGGTTTGAATCTTTTCCAGAAATAGAGTACATTCCAACCTTTTCCCAAAAGCAAAGCCACATGCAAGCCTATCCTGGTTCTCCAGAAAACATGGCAATTTCCTGAAACAAAGTTTCAAATATTTCTTGAAATATTCAAGAAACAAAAATGTGTGTTAGGTTAAACGTAGCCTATACAGAATTTTACAGAAGCCTGAAACGTGTAAAGAAGGAAGTGCCCAAGCCAATGTTCTAATTTTTGGCGGGACTGGTAATTGTGCGCATTCGCCAAAATCAGCGAATCGACAACTATTTCCTAATTCCGGTTTAGGAGACTTGAAAAATAGTCTACATCATCACTTAATTATAATCGCAGGTGTAATAATAGCTTCATCAATTCATTGTAGATTATCTATTTTCTTATTTACGCAATTATCTCGATCAACTTAATCTGGATATTTTACCTAATGAAAGTGAATAATATTCAAACAAATTTCCTATATACAATATATATAAAATCAATAAAACACTTTTGGTAAATATCGGCATATCTTCCTACCTATGAATAAGGTTAGTTCCCATACAAGGGTACTTAGTAAAAATTCCAAAAGAACATTTGATTTCACAGTCATTTTTATTAACATTCTACTGAAACCTGGGGTATAATTTTTAAATTTAAACGAACACCCTGTATGCATGTCGTCTCCTCCTTTTGCTCGTATTTTCGATCGCACCTGCCGTCCCGTGGCACGGGCCGTTCTCTCGTTCTCTTTTTCGTCTTTTATTTCTTATGACGCCGACGTTAAGTACGGGAAGGAGAGAGATAGAGAGTAGATGAAAGATGACAGTAAATTGTGCCTGATAATTTTTACAGTGTAATTGACAATCATAACTTCTGCTGCCAGTCAAGAATACTGCCAGTGTTAGTATGGGAACCTTTTACACTGCTCAATTAATTCTAAGGCACTAAGCTATTTACACAGTACTTAACTATCACTACTTAGTTAAAATTTAACTAGTTTATTTATATTGAAACGTTTTTCGTGATTTCTCAAACAAAGTTCTTAGACTAATTTATTCTCAATTTATTTTAATGAATCCATGAAGCCTTATTTTAAAGAATTTCATTAAATTAGAGTTTCTATGGATATTTTTTGAATTTGTAAAGTTCAGCGTCATATCAGAAAATTTTTGCAATATTTCAAACCCAAGTTCGTTGTACAGAAACAAGTTCAAATAGGAACCGTAAACTTTGGCAGCGCTTTAATAAAACCGTACTGTATAACTTTAAGGAGTTTGATCAAAATGGGAAGTTCGATGCATTTTTTGTCAATTTTTAAAGTTGGGCGATTTATAAGATTTTTGTAACGTTTCAGACCACCGTTGATATTATTAAAACAAATTCAAAAGATCGTTTCAAATTTCGTCTGTAGTTTCACTAAACTGTACTTAATAAATTCGGGGAGTTTCATGAAAATTGGAGTTTTGATGAAATTTTTGTCAATTTTTAAAGTTGGGCGATTTAAAAGATGCTCGTGACGTTTCAAGCCAATATAGTTCATATTATTTAAACAAATTTTCGTGAGAAAAGAAAAGAAACTTTGTGAGTTGTATAGGCAGTTTTTTATGAACATATTTTGAACAGGTTTATATTTTTTAATAAAATTAAGGTAATAACTCCAAACTTCGTCAGTACTTTAAAGGTTCAAAGCTCGCCGTTGTAGCAACAGGTTTTTGTAATATTGTAAACCCAAATTCATGTTGTCCAACCAAATTAAAGTAAACTCGTCAAATTTAGTTAGTAATTTAGTGGAATCGTACTCGGAAACTTTGAGGAGTTTCATGTAAATTGAAGTTTCAGTAACTTTTTTATAATTTTTTGAATTTCATCTGTACGAGTTAACTTCTTAAATTTCAAACTAAACTTCGTGAGTTGTATAGGCAGTTTTTTATGAACATATTGTGATACGGTTTATATTTTTTAATAAAATTAAGGTAATAACTCCAAACTTCGTCAGTACTTTAAAGGTTCAAAGCTCGCCGTTGTAGCAACAGGTTTTTGTAATATTGTAAACCCAAATTCATGTTATCCAACCAAATTAAAGTAGACACCTCAAATTTTGTTAGTAATTTAGTGGAATCGCACTCACAAACTTTGGGGAGTTTCATGTGAATTGAAGTTTCAGTAACTTTTTTATAATTTTTTGAAATTCATCTGTACGAGTTAACTTCTTAAATTTTAAACTAAACTTCGTGAGTTGTATAGGCAGTTTTTTATGAACATATTTTGAACCGGTTTAAATTTTTTAATAAAATTAGGGTAATAACTCCAAACTTCGTCAGTACTTTAAAGGTTCAAAGCTCGCCGTTGTAGCAACAGGTTTTTGTAATATTGTAAACCCAAATTCATGTTGTCCAACCAAATTAAAGTAGACACCTCAAATTTTGTTAGTAATTTAGTGGAATCGTACTCAGGAACTTTGAGGAGTTTCATGTGAATTGAAGTTTCAGTAACTTTTTTATAATTTTTTGAATTTCATCTGTACGAGTTAATTTCTTAAATTTTAAACTAAACTTCGTGAGTTGTATAGGCAGTTTTTTATGAACATATTGTGAACCGGTTTATATTTTTTAATAAAATTAAGGTAATAACTCCAAACTTCGTTCAGTACGTTAAAGTTTTAAAGGTCACCGTTATAGCAACAGGTTTTGTAATATTGTAAAACCAAATTCATGTTATCCAACCAAACTAAAGTAGACACCTCAAATTTTGTTAGTAATTTAGTGAAATCGTACTCAGAAATTTTGAGGAGTTTCATGTGAATTGAAGTTTCAGTAACTTTTTTATAATTTTTTGAATTTCATCTACGAGTTAACTTCTTAAATTTCAAACTAAACTTCGTGAGTTGTATAGGCATTTTTTCATGAACATATTGTGAACCGGTTTATATTTTTTAATAAAATTAAGGTAATAACTCCAAACTTCGTCAGTACTTTAAAGGTTCAAAGCTCGCCGTTGTAGCAACAGGTTTTTGTAATATTGTAAACCCAAATTCATGTTATCCAACCAAATTAAAGTAGACACCTCAAATTTAGTTAGTAATTTAGTGGAATCGCACTCAGATATTTTGAGGAGTTTCACGTAAATTGAAGGTTCAGTAATTTTTTTTTAAATTTTTTAAATTTCATCTGTACTAGTTAACTTCTTAAATTTCAAACTAAACTTCGTAAGTTGTATAGGCAGTTTTTTATGAACATATTGTGAACGGGTTTATATTTTTTAATAAAATTAGGGTAATAACTCCAAACTTCGTCAGTACTTTAAAGGTTCAAAGCTCGCCGTTGTAGCAACAGGTTTTTGTAATACTGTAAACCCAAATTCATGTTATCCAACCAAATTAAAGTAGACACCTCAAATTTTGTTAGTAATTTAGTGGAATCGCACTCACAAACTTTGGGGAGTTTCATGTGAATTGAAGTTTCAGTAATTTTTTTATAATTTTTTGAATTTCATCTGTACGAGTTAACTTCTTAAATTTCAAACTAAACTTCGTGAGTTGTATAGGCAGTTTTTATGAACATATTGTGAACCGGTTTATATTTTTTAATAAAATTAAGGTAATAACTCCAAACTTCGTCAGTACTTTAAAGGTTCAATGCTCGCCGTTGTAGCAACAGGTTTTTGTAATGTTGTAAACCCAAATTCATGTTGTCCAACCAAATTAAAGTAGACACCTCAAATTTTGTTAGTAATTTAGTGGAATCGTACTCAGAAACTTTGAGGAGTTTCATGTGAATTGAAGTTTCAGTAACTTTTTTATAATTTTTTGAATTTCATCTGTACGAGTTCATTTCTTAAATTTTAAACTAAACTTCGTGAGTTGTATAGGCAGTGTTGTATGAACATATTTTGAACAGGTTTATATTTTTTAATAAAATTAGGGTAATAACTCCAAACTTCGTCAGTACTTTAAAGGTTCAAAGCTCGCCGTTGTAGCAACTGGTTTTTGTAATATTGTAAACCCAATTTCATGTTATCCAACCAAATTAAAGTAGACACCTCAAATTTTGTTAGTAATTTAGTGGAATCGTACTCAGAAACTTTGAGGAGTTTCATGTGAATTGAAGTTTCAGTAACTTTTTTATAATTTTTTGAATTTCATCTGTACGAGTTCATTTCTTAAATTTTAAACTAAACTTCGTGAGTTGTATAGGCAGTGTTGTATGAACATATTTTGAACAGGTTTATATTTTTTAATAAAATTAGGGTAATAACTCCAAACTTCGTCAGTACTTTAAAGGTTCAAAGCTCGCCGTTGTAGCAACTGGTTTTTGTAATATTGTAAACCCAATTTCATGTTATCCAACCAAATTAAAGTAGACACCTCAAATTTTGTTAGTAATTTAGTGGAATCGTACTCAGAAACTTTGAGGAGTTTCATGTGAATTGAAGTTTCAGTAACTTTTTTATAATTTTTTGAATCTGTACGAGTTAATTTCTTAAATTTTAAACTAAACTTCGTCAGTTGTATAGGCAGTTTTTTATGAATATATTGTGAACCGGTTTATATTTTTTAATAAAATTAAGGTAATAACTCCAAACTTCGTCAGTACTGTAAAGGTTCAAAGCTCACCGTGGTAGCAACAGGTTTTTGTAATATTGTAAACCCAAATTCATGTTATCTAACCAAATTAAAGTAGACACCTCAAATTTTGTTAGTAATTTATTTGGATCGTACTCAGAAACTTTGAGGAGTTTCATGTAAATTGAAGTTTCAGTAACTTTTTTATAATTTTTTGAATTTCATCTGTACGAGTTAACTTCTTAAATTTTAAACTAAACTTCGTAAGTGGTATAGGCAGTTTTTTATGAACATATTGTGAACCGGTTTATATTTTTTAAT
Source organism: Cryptocephalus moraei (assembly GCA_946251905.1). Lineage (NCBI taxonomy): Eukaryota > Metazoa > Arthropoda > Insecta > Coleoptera > Chrysomelidae > Cryptocephalus > Cryptocephalus moraei. The sequence continues at coordinate 12,261,248 of OX276465.1, read as the reverse complement.
AAAATTAGGGTAATAACTCCAAACTTCGTCAGTACTTTAAAGGTTCAAAGCTCGCCGTTGTAGCAACAGGTTATAGTAATATTGTAAACCCAAATTCATGTTGTCCAACCAAATTAAAGTAGACACCTCAAATTTTGTTAGTAATTTAGTGGAATCGCACTCAGAAACTTTAAGGAGTTTCATGTAAATTGAAGTTTCAGTAATTTTTTTATAATTTTTTGAATTTCATCTGTTTGAGTTAACTTCTTAAATTTCAAACTAAACTTCGTAAGTTGTATAGGCAGTTTTTTATGAACATATTGTGAACCGGTTTATATTTTTTAATAAAATTAGGGTAATAACTCCAAACTTCGTCAGTACTTTAAAGGTTCAAAGCTCGCCGTTGTAGCAACAGGTTTTTGTAATATTGTAAACCCAAATTCATGTTGTCCAACCAAATTAAAGTAGACACCTCAAATTTTGTTAGTAATTTAGTGGAATCGTACTCAGGAACTTTGAGGAGTTTCATGTGAATTGAAGTTTCAGTAACTTTTTTATAATTTTTTGAAATTCATCTGTACGAGTTAACTTCTTAAATTTCAAACTAAACTTCGTAAGTTGTATAGGCAGTTTTTTATGAACGTATTGTGAACCGGTTTATATTTTTTAATAAAATTAGGGTAATAACTCCAAATTTCGTCAGTACTTTAAAGGTTCAAAGCTCGCCGTTGTAGCAACAGGTTTTTGTAATATTGTAAACCCAAATTCATGTTATCCAACCAAATTAAAGTAGACACCTCAAATTTTGTTAGTAATTTAGTGGAATCGCACTCACAAACTTTGGGGAGTTTCATGTGAATTGAAGTTTCAGTAACTTTTTTATAATTTTTTGAAATTCATCTGTACGAGTTAACTTCTTAAATTTCAAACTAAACTTCGTAAGTTGTATAGGCAGTTTTTTATGAACGTATTGTGAACCGGTTTATATTTTTTAATAAAATTAGGGTAATAACTCCAAATTTCGTCAGTACTTTAAAGGTTCAAAGCTCGCCGTTGTAGCAACAGGTTTTTGTAATATTGTAAACCCAAATTCATGTTATCCAACCAAATTAAAGTAGACACCTCAAATTTTGTTAGTAATTTAGTGGAATCGTACTCAGAAACTTTGAGGAGTTTCATGTGAATTGAAGTTTCAGTAACTTTTTTATAATTTTTTGAATTTCATCTGTACGAGTTCATTTCTTAAATTTTAAACTAAACTTCGTGAGTTGTATAGGCAGTGTTGTATGAACATATTTTGAACAGGTTTATATTTTTTAATAAAATTAGGGTAATAACTCCAAACTTCGTCAGTACTTTAAAGGTTCAAAGCTCGCCGTTGTAGCAACTGGTTTTTGTAATATTGTAAACCCAATTTCATGTTATCCAACCAAATTAAAGTAGACACCTCAAATTTTGTTAGTAATTTAGTGGAATCGTACTCAGAAACTTTGAGGAGTTTCATGTGAATTGAAGTTTCAGTAACTTTTTTATAATTTTTTGAATCTGTACGAGTTAATTTCTTAAATTTTAAACTAAACTTCGTCAGTTGTATAGGCAGTTTTTTATGAATATATTGTGAACCGGTTTATATTTTTTAATAAAATTAAGGTAATAACTCCAAACTTCGTCAGTACTGTAAAGGTTCAAAGCTCACCGTGGTAGCAACAGGTTTTTGTAATATTGTAAACCCAAATTCATGTTATCTAACCAAATTAAAGTAGACACCTCAAATTTTGTTAGTAATTTATTTGGATCGTACTCAGAAACTTTGAGGAGTTTCATGTAAATTGAAGTTTCAGTAACTTTTTTATAATTTTTTGAATTTCATCTGTACGAGTTAACTTCTTAAATTTTAAACTAAACTTCGTAAGTGGTATAGGCAGTTTTTTATGAACATATTGTGAACCGGTTTATATTTTTTAATAAAATTAGGGTAATAACTCCAAACTTCGTCAGTACTTTAAAGGTTCAAAGCTCGCCGTTGTAGCAACAGGTTATAGTAATATTGTAAACCCAAATTCATGTTGTCCAACCAAATTAAAGTAGACACCTCAAATTTTGTTAGTAATTTAGTGGAATCGCACTCAGAAACTTTAAGGAGTTTCATGTAAATTGAAGTTTCAGTAATTTTTTTATAATTTTTTGAATTTCATCTGTTTGAGTTAACTTCTTAAATTTCAAACTAAACTTCGTAAGTTGTATAGGCAGTTTTTTATGAACATATTGTGAACCGGTTTATATTTTTTAATAAAATTAGGGTAATAACTCCAAACTTCGTCAGTACTTTAAAGGTTCAAAGCTCGCCGTTGTAGCAACAGGTTTTTGTAATATTGTAAACCCAAATTCATGTTGTCCAACCAAATTAAAGTAGACACCTCAAATTTTGTTAGTAATTTAGTGGAATCGCACTCAGAAACTTTAAGGAGTTTCATGTAAATTGAAGTTTCAGTAATTTTTTTATAATTTTTTGAATTTCATCTGTTTGAGTTAACTTCTTAAATTTTAAACTAAACATCGTGAGTTGTATAGGCAGTTTTTTTATGAACATATTGTGAACCGGTTTATATTTTTTAATGAAATTAGGGTAATAACTCCAAACTTCGTCAGTACTTTAAAGGTTCAAAGTTCGCCGTTGTAGCAACAGGTTTTTGTAATATTGTAAACCCAAATTCATGTTATCCAACCAAATTAAAGTAGACACCTCAAATTTTGTTAGTAATTTATTTGGATCGCACTCACAAACTTTGAGGAGTTTCATGTGAATTGAAGTTTCAGTAACTTTTTTATAATTTTTTGAATTTCATCTGTACGAGTTAATTTCTTAAATTTTAAACTAAACTTCGTGAGTTGTATAGGCAGTTTTTTATGAACATATTGTGAACCGGTTTATATTTTTTAATAAAATTAAGGTAATAACTCCAAACTTCGTCAGTACTCTAAAGGTTTAAAGGTCACCGTTGTAGCGCGTTGACACGAGCTTTTAAGCGACTTTATTAAATAATAGATTCAGTAGGAGTGAAGCATAGGGTGCCTACTTTTCAAAAATTGAGGTTAGGTGTCCCAGAATCGGTATTGCATTACTACTTCGGGTAGATTCTTTGTTATAACGTCCAAAGAGCGGACGACGCTTTCAATTGAAACTTTTAAAATATCGCATTTACACGAATCGTTCTCTTTGCACCTTAAACTTTTTATCAGCACTTACCGAAAGAACCGTTCCTAATTAAAATTACGAGGTGCGTCTCGGTCCGACGCCAGATGGCGCTCTTTATAATTCGAATTTCACGGGCAGGCACATATTTATAATGTGTACCTACGTGTAGCACAAAGTGGTGCTCGTTCACCTGCCGATCAAATCTCCGTGAATCCGTTTTGAATACGTTAAAAACGTGCTGCGCGAATACTTGAAAAGTTGGAAAGTGTAGTTTGAGGTATTACAAGAAGTCTTTCATCATTTTTTTTTAAAGGAAGAAGCCCTACAACCTTTGGGAGCCAAGCTAGTCACTATAATTAATAATATTAAGGGTTGAAAATAATTGGATTTTTAGTAGAAGAGTTGAAGTTTCCAATGGCATTTTCAGCATTTCGCTGGAGAACGCTCGTGGCGCAACTCGTACACCGTTAATCCGTTTTTTTCCAAATAATTGGAAATGTTCTAGAAAGTCTTTACTGGACAAATCTGGATCCTTGCGAAATTACGAACCCTAAAAATTATTGTAATACGATTTCGAGATATTTATGGAAATTAGAAATCCTTTAAGGAAAAGTCCAAACCTTAACATTTGGAAAAACGAGATATTTAGTATTTAGATTTTATGTAATAAGAAATATCCCAAAAAGCATTTACTGGCCAAATTTAAATCCTTGCAAAATTACAGAAAAATTGAGATATATACTCATGCGATTCAAAATATATTTTGGGAAAATAGAAACCATTTCAAAAGGTCTTTGGAGATGAGATCTAAGTTTTCGCGTTGTTTCAAATTCGCATTTTTGTGAAATTACAAGAAAGAATAGAAATTCTTAAACTTGAACTGTTAGGATATTTATAGAAAATAGGAGATATTTCAGAAATCCTTTACAGATGAAATCTGAATCCTTAGAAAAGTTCAAAAAGTTTAAGATATACAAACCCACAAATTTGAGAGATATAGGGTAAATGGGCACTGACTCCTTACTATATTACAGAATATTTGAAATCTACAGAAAAGCAATTTTTTGAGATATATATTTGAGGAAATAGGAGATATTTCAAAAAGACTAGGTACTTGTTCACATTTGTATCATTACAAAATTACAGCAACTTTAAACTTTATAAACCCAAATTCGAGATATTTAACAAAAATGGGCACCATTTCAATAGATCTTTGCGATATTACAGAAAATTTAGAAACGATATTTTGAGATATTTGGGGAAAAGTTCTTAAAAGAACGTTTCTAGACAGATATCTAAAAGAAATGGGATATTTCAGAGTTTGTACTATTCAAATCTGAACTCTTGCTAAATTATAAAAATTTTGAACTTTATGGACACGAATTTCGAGATATTCAAGGAAAATGAAAAAGTCTTAAAATTTCTAGAAATTGTAATTGGAGATATTTAAACGAAATAAGAGATATTTCAGAAAGCTTGTAGTAATCACATGTGGATCCTTGTGTAATTGCAGAAAACTTCAAATTTATAGAATGTCGAATTCGAGATATACCTACTAGATATTTCAGAAAGCTTGTACTGGTGAAATTTCAAAACATTTCGAAATTCACGGACTTGCTAAATTATAAAAATTTTAAACTTTATGAACACGAATTTCGAACTCTTCTGAAGTTGGCGCCCGAATTTTTGAAAAAAATTCCAATCGTTCTATCGAGTTCCTTCATGAAAATTTCAATATTTCTGCAAAATTTCCCAAAAAATGCAACACATTTTAAATCGAAAATATGATTTTCGCGAATAACATTTTCGTTTCGAGTCTGACCGAAAAATGAAAGAGGAAAAAGTTGTAGAACTCTTTGGGCGCTACGTAAAACTCTAATCAGAACTCCTCTAGCATTTTTTTCAAGAATATTTTCTCAAAAATCGAAAATATGATTTTCGCGAATAACTTTCTCGTTTCGAGTCTGATCGAAAAATGAAAGAGGAAAAAGTTGTATAACTCTTTGGACGCTACCTAGAACTCTAATCATAACTCCTCTAGCATTATTCGCAATTTTTACTCAAAAATCGAAAATATGATTTTTGTGAATAACTTTCTCGTTTCGAGTCTGATCGAAAAATGAAAGAGGAAAAAGTTGTAGAACTCTTTGGGCGCTACGTAAAACTCTAATCAGAACTCCTCTAGCATTTTTTTCAAGAATATTTTCTCAAAAATCGAAAATATGATTTTCGCGAATAACTTTCTCGTTTCGAGTCTGATCGAAAAATGAAAGAGGAAAAAGTTGTATAACTCTTTGGACGCTACCTAGAACTCTAATCATAACTCCTCTAGCATTATTCGCAATTTTTACTCAAAAATCGAAAATATGATTTTTGTGAATAACTTTCTCGTTTCGAGTCTGATCGAAAAATGAAAGAGGAAAAAGTTGTAGAACTCTTTGGGCGCTACCTAGAACTCTAATCATAACTCCTCTAGCATTTTTTTCAAGAATATTTTCTCAAAAATCGAAAATATGATTTTCGAAAATAACTTTTTCGTTTCGAGTCTGATCTAAAAATGAAAGAGGAAAAAGTTGTATAACTCTTTGGACGCTACCTAGAACTCTAATCATAACTCCTCTAGCATTATTCGCAATTTTTACTCAAAAATCGAAAATATTATTTTTGTGGATAACTTTCTCGTTTCGAGTCTGATCGAAAAATGAAAGAGGAAAAAGTTGTAGAACTCTTTGGGCGCTACGTAAAACTCTAATCAGAACTTCCCTAGCATTTTTTTCAAGAATACTATTTTCTCAAAAATCGAAAATATGATTTTCGAAAATAACATTTTCGTTTCGAGTCTGACCGAAAAATGAAAGAGGAAAAAGTTGTAGAACTCTTTGGGCGCTACCTAGAACTCTAATCATAACTCCTCTAGCATTTTTTTCAAGAATATTTTCTCAAAAATCGAAAATATGATTTTCGAAAATAACTTTTTCGTTTCGAGTCTGATCTAAAAATGAAAGAGGAAAAAGTTGTAGAACTCTTTGGACGCTACCTAGAACTCTAATCATAACTCTTCTAGCATTATTCGCAATTTTTACTCAAAAATCGAAAATATTATTTTTGTGAATAACTTTTTCGTTTCGAGTCGGATCAAAAAATGGAAGTGGAAAAAGTTGTAGAACTCATCAAGCGCTACCGAGAACTCTGGTCAGATTTTTTTTGTGATCTCCAAAATTTTCATTTTTTAGAAATTTTGCAATTTTTTATTATTTTGTTTTTAAACCAGAAAGAACTCCAGAACTCTTGTTTATGAGCCGGACGACCAGAACTCCTCTAAGTGCAAATCACGGTGCTGGCCCTAAAATATGTTTGTTGCATTTTTTTAGGAAATTTTGCAGAACTATTGTAATTTTCATGAAAGAACTCCAGAACTATTCCTTCTAGAATTTCGAGATGTTAAGAGAAAAACTGACGCCATTTCGGAAGGTCTTCGGTGTCGAAATTCATAGAAACACCAATTCCACAAAATTATGGAAAATCCCAGAAAAAATAAATAAATTCGAACGACCCTAGCCGGGGACGTTAGAACCACCCTCCGTTAGAAATAACGTTATACAGGGTGGGTCGACGAAAAGAAGAAATAACACCACCCCGAAATCAATCCCTTAACGTCCATTTCCAGTGGGTGTTGTCGAAAGCGTCGTATAAATAGAACGAAGAGGAAGAAAAACAAGAAGTATGATCAGAAGAAGAAGAAGAGAAGAATAAAAGGAACGTGCTGAGGGTGAGTGAGAGCCGTAGGGAGGGTAGGAGGGTGGTGGAGAGGGCCTCGAAAAGAGGGTCGCGAATTCTTGGAACCCGTATACATACGACATATATACATATATATAAACAACCTATACACCTTTAGGTACATGTGTGTGTGTGCGTAAAGTTACTACCTAATTCACCGGCGCGCACATGCACACAACTGCCAAATTTACAAGTCCCTGTCATTAGGGGCGAGTTTCGGGGTTTCTCTCTCTCTCTCTCACACTCACTCCCTCTTCGGAAAAAAGAGTTCAAGCTTCCAGTTCAAGGCCGAACCGCCCCAACATTTTTTGGAACCGCCGCCGACTTCCTATAGGGTGATCCAACGTAATTACCTCGAAATGGGTGTAAAAAGAGACGTAACACGTGATAGGTAGATCAGCTACGCGATGGACGTCTCGCCGTTAAGGGAGAGGTCGTTAGAAAATTTACGTAGGGTTGATTTTTTAGTGATCGATGGGTATCGAGTTTTTTTTTAAATTTGGATATCGATTCTCAGAGTCGATATCTATCGCGATAGATTTATTGATAGTTCTGATGACGGTGCTGTAACTGGTAATCTATCGATTATGTAATTCTTATTCTACTCTTTAATTGGCTTCCCTGGATTGAGTTATACAAGAATTTAATTTTGATTTCTTCGAGTTGGACAATGAGGAACTTTTTACTTTCTCATTAATATGAGGTACTCATATATGAGAGTATTGTATTTGAGGTCCCCCGAGTCCAAAAAACATGTTTTTGGAAAACCGTCTGTATGTGTGTGTGTATGTATGTCTGGTAGGATTTTCTCAAAAACCAAAAACAACAAACGGTCAAAACTTTGCATTTAGACTTTGTACCATACTAGGACGTGAAAATAAGCTTTTCATTAAAATCGGCCAGGATAAAAGGGTAGTTTACTCTTGTCATTTTTCGGTTATTTGAATTTTTCTCGAAATTCGCTCCAACAATTTTTTTCAAACTTTGAATATTTATTGTACGACTAAATCGGTATAAAAAAGTTTTCTAACGATTTTGGCTAAATCTTCTGTGAAGGGCACTTTATACTTGTCAATTTTCGGTTTTTTCAATTTTTTTCGAAATCCACTACACGATTTTTTTTAAACTTTGAATATTTATTCTACTATTGAATATGTATAAAAAAGTTTTCTAACGTTTTTGGCTAAATCTTCTGTGAAGGATACTTTATACTTGTCGATTTTTGGTTTTTTGTATTATTCTCGGAATTCGTTCCAAGAATTCTTTTTAAACTTTGAAAATTTATTGTGCAATTAAATATGTATAAAAAGGTTTGTAACGTTTTCGGCTAAATCTTCTGTGAAGAGCACTTTATACTTGTGGTTTTTCGGTTTTTGAATTTTTCTCAAAATTTGCTACAAGAATTTATTTTAAATTTAGAATATCTGTTCTATCATTGAATTAGTATAAAATAAACTTTTCTATCGTTTTTTGCAAAATCTTCTGTGAAAGGCAATTCAATTTTTTGAATTTTTCCCGAAATTTTCTCCAAGAATTTTTATAAAATTCTGAGTACCTATTCTACATTAGATATAATATATAAGAAAGTTTTGTAACGTTTTTGGCTAAATCTACTCTGAGGAGTACTTTATAGGTACTTGTCGTTTTTCTCTCAAAAAGTACTATGATGAACACATCCCGATTTTTACTTTCTCATATGAGGTACTCATATATGAGAGAGTATTGTAATCGGGTCGATTTTTCGAAATTGAGTTATTAGCATTTCTGAACGTTTTGAGGTCCCCTGAGTCCAAAAAACATGTTTTTGGAAAACCGTCTGTATGTATGTGTGTATGTGTGTATGTGTGTATGTGTGTATGTGTGTATGTGTGTCTGTGGTAGGATTTTCTCAAAAACAAAAAACCACAAACGGTCAAAACTTTGTATTTAGACTTTGTACCATACCAGGACGTGAGAATAAGCTTTTCATAAAAATCGGCCAGGATAAAAGGGTTGTTTACTCTTGTCATTTTTCGGTTTTTTGAATTTTTCTCGAAATTCGCTCCAAGAATTTTTTTTAAACTTTAAATATTTATTGAACGATTAAATACCTATAAAAAAGTTTCCTAACGATTTTGGCTAAATCTTCTGTGAAGGGCACTTTATACTTGTCAATTTTCGGTTTTTTCAATTTTTTTCGTAATCCACTCCACGAATTTTTTTTTAAACTTTGAATATCTAGTCTACTATTGAATATGTATAAAAAAGTTTTCTAACGTTTTTGGCTAAATCTTCTGTGAAGGATACTTTATACTTGTCGATTTTGGGTTTTTTGTATTATTCTCGGAATTCGTTCCAAGATTTCTTTTTAAACTTTGAAAATTTATTGTGCGATTAAATATGTAAAAAAGGTTTGTAACGTGTTCGGCTAAATCATCTGTGAACAGCACTTTATACTTGTGGTTTTTCGGTTTTTGAATTTTTCTCAAAATTTGCTACAAGAATTTATTTTAAATTTAGAATATATATTCTACCATTGAATTAGTATGAAATAAACTTTTTTTTGCTTAAATTAACCGTATCTATTTCCCTTTTGGATTTGGCAAACGCATATTGAAACACCCTATATATGAGAAAGTACTCTGATGAACACATCACGATTTTTTCCTTTGGATTTTTCTAAATAGTGGTGGATTCGAGACGAGACGAGAAATGACATGGTCTCGTCTCGGTCTCGAAAAAGTCCTTAACGTTATGTCTCGTTATAAAAATTATAAATTAGAATTGACATAAATACACAAAATGATCAAAAATTTCAACGAATGCAAACTGTGCATTGGTAAAAGACTTTTCTACTTGCAAGTAGTTTCCACAAAATTGTCAATTTGACAACTCAAAATATTTGAAATTCGATTTGACAGATCAAAATGCTCAAGAATTTCATTACAATCAAGATAAGACGACGAAGAAAAACTGCGTCGGAAAAAGACAAATTTGGAAGACTTTTCTCTTCTTAGTTTCCACAAATGTCAATTTGACTGCTCAAAAAATCTTAAATTTGAGTTGACAGATCAGTGCCTGAAATGTCTAACAAGAAAGAGGTTAGTGGCGGCGGTGGTCGTGTGATTTAAGGCGCTGGCTTTGAGTCAGGCGGTCACTGTCGTCGTGGGTTCGAATCCCACGTAATCCATGGATGTTGTGATTGTTGCGGGAAGTGTGTAAAATGTATCCAAAATCCCGTTCCTATTCACGCCGGTAACCAGGCCGGATAGGATCGGATATCCTGTAGGAGGGCGGGACTAGGATACACACTCCCTGAGTCGGTAGAGCACGGAGTGGATGAGAGCCTTAGGGGGTACAACCGTGCTCGAGGACCGTGGTTCGGAGCCCACGTTAAGCTGTAGGTCCCGTCCAGTTTAGCCTTGCAGTAAAAAGGAGACGTTAACTACAATTCACACACACACACACACACACACACACACACAAAAAAAAGAAAGAGGTTGAAATTTGTAACTTTTCTCCCTTTAGAAGCTTCCCATACTTGTCAATTTGACAGTTAAAAAAGATCGAAAATGACTCACAAACGTCAATCTGGCAGTTTGTAAAATTCCAAAAAATTCGAATTGTCAGATCAGTAGGTACCTAAAATAGCCAATAATTCCATTACCTTTTGAGATAATCCGACGAATGGTGTTAGAAAAAGACAGAAATTTGGAAACTTGTCTCTTCGTGTTTTTCCCGAATGTCAATTTGACAGTTCAAGACATTCTTAAATATTTCGACGAAAGAAAACTGCGTTGGAAAGATGGAAATTTTGAAACTATTCTCCCTTTAAAACCAATTCCATGGTTGTCAATTTGACATTTGAAAAAACATTTGATTTTGACTGAATAGTAGGTACGTCATGGTCACGACATGCATTAATTATTACCTATTGAAATATTACGACAGTGAAAACTGCACTGGGATGATATAAATTTTCACTGTTTTTGCTCGTTGCAAATGTTGTCTACTAACGTCAATTTGACAGTTGATTCAAAAAGACAAAAAAAAAAACAGAATTCATATAGTGAAGTTCTAGTGACAATTCGACTAAAGTGGTGCCATTTTCACGTCAAATTTAAGTAAAGATTTAGTTAAATTTGGTGAATTTCTGCGATAAGGTATTAGGTGGAGTCTCACGTCGAAATCATGTCGCAAGAAATTTTATTGTGAAATCTTATATTTGTACTTCGGAAAATAGCAATGCGCCTCGAAAATAATTGTAATTAATTAATAATTAAATTATTAAATAATAAAATGTAATTATTCCCAAATGAAATTTATATTCGCCATATTGTTTTTAAAGCATATTAGTGCCATTTCACTTAAATGACTTACAAGTTAAGTAAATGCAAACACCCGTTGGGATCAATAACTTAAATATTAACTAAAAAGTTAAACGATTATAAAGTTATATCATACATATAATATGTATATAAATAATATCATATATAAATTAAATTATTAATTAAAATTGAGTAATTTTGACACTCTGTCGCAACGTAACGTGCTACACATTAGACAAAAAAAAACAATATTTGGTGTATAATGACCACTTAATTAGGATCTTAATTAGAATCTTCGACTGACATCACCTACAAAATGGTGTTGGTGGCACCTACTGAATTAACATAATTCGTAATGTGTAATGTGACTAATAGATAAGTACATATTTCACCAATTTGCTACCAACAAGTAGGCTATAACATATTCGGCGATGTAAGTTATGTACACTCTTTTCAAAACAAATCCCGATGCACTTCATTTTAATGACGTCAGAATGAATACTACCAACTTAATATGTGTGAATTGTAGTTAACGTCTCCTTTTTGCTGCAAGGCTAAACTGGACGGGACCTACAGCTTAACGTGGGCTCCGAACCACGGTCCTCGAGCACGGTTGTACCCCCTAAGGCTCTCACCCCAATTGATCCACTCCGTGCTCTACCGACTCAGGGTGTGTGTATCCTAGTCCCGCCCTCCTACAGGATATCCGATCCTATCCGGCCCGGTTACCGGCGTGAATAGGAACGGGATTTTGGATACATTTTACACACTTCCCGCAACAGTCACAACATCCATGGATTACGTGGGATTCGAACCCACGACGACAGTGACCGCCTGACTCAAAGCCAGCGCCTCAAACCACACGACCACCGCCGCCCCAACCAACTTAACATAGTCCCAGGACATCGCAATTTATGTGTTCCGTGTATATTTTAAGTTGACAATGTATATATGGTTAGGTGGTTAACGGCCATTTTGGTTCCTAAGGGAAACGGAAGTCACGTCTCATCACAATGAGTAGTAAATGTGAGAATTGCCTTCGGATCGAGGAATTTCCAAAACATGACGACATATCGACCTTCAAACTTACCCTTACTTATTTAGCAGCTTTTACGAGTGACAAACATGGATGGAAAATGCTTGAACTACCCCGAGAAAAGCTGCTTAGTAAGAAGCATCAAATACCAAAACTACAACAGTAAACGATTTAAAATGCTCTCTAAAAATACTAAGTGGATAGTATAAGAACAGCATCAAACTGTAAAAATTGTGATTTGAATAGAACATATTACTCGCTGGAATTAATGTTCACAAGTAATGCGTGTACTCGTTCCACAATCAATTAAAAGCGTACCAAAAAAGGCACCAGTTCATCAATATTGACATGTAGACCTACCCTTACTGTACTTAAGTAGGTACATGAATACGATTCGAACTTATCGAACTTTGAAAGCGACCCAACTATCTGTCTATCTATCTACAGAGAAGAGTCCCATTTACGGATTAGAAGAGAAGAGAAGAGGGTAAAGAATGAGCAAAACAAGAAGCGAACGACGATGAGTTTATTAACCACATGTCCTTCGAATTTCGGCTCCGGAAGCGTACTCCATCGACCGTACGACATCTGGCCGGTCGGTAAACACGGGCGATCACCGAAAAAGAAGGCATCGCAGCGTTGTTGCGGGACACTTTTTGACCGCCCCGTATATATCGGACGGCTAACATTAATTTCTCGGTCGTTTGTGGCCACGTCGAAATTTTCCTTTTTTTTTCGGGGAAATGGTCGATTAAGTCGATTTTTCCAGATTTTTGGTTCCAGTTCCCTGATTGGTTACCAATACTCCCACCGCACATTAATTCAGAAAAATCAGCAAATCTCAATACCAAATCAAGACCATAAGAAATCTGATCGAGCATTGCGAGATGATTATTTCAGTTGTTCTCGTTTAGAATGTAGAAGTGTAATAATTTTTACCTTATTAAATAAATTTGTTGTAATTTTTCAGAAAGGTAGTACATATTATTATATGAATTTTAAAAGAAAAAATGGCGATGTGTCCATCGGACTACTTTCTTGTATTGCGGAATAAACACTTCCCCAGATTCTCCACTTCCCTCGTATATGAAACAAGACATAATACATAACTTGTAATTTCCAGAAGATTACAGTAATTTGCGGGTTCGGCGTTTTCGCCGGTAGCCACTTATTTGTAATAACGAGCGATCGAAAAAATTATGCTAAAATTATGCCAAAAGAAAGGAGGAAACGTATATGACTGGCTGATAGGGAAGGATATGAAGTCTTGTTTTATGAAATTAAATTAAGAAATAGTTTATTAATACAATATTAATTATTAAGTGTAATTATTAATAAATGAAAATAATTAATATAAATCAGTTTGGTATTGGATATAGGTACCTATCTCGTAACGCCACTATATATAATGGAACATTGCTGGCGATTGTGGGTAGCATTTTTTGTGTCATCAGATAATTTATATATGTACTAATTAAATTTATTAAATAATTAATATGGATGGTATCAAAGGGTTATTTGTCATTAAATGCGGTATATATGACCTAAAAATTTAATAGCTAGAGATCGGATTTCTAGACAAAATAAAATAGAAAATTAATTATAATAAATAAATAAAAAAAATATACTAATTAAATAAACTTACTGTTAATTACTAAATCTTAATTAAACTAAAAATAAATATTAATGGTGAAATATTTGGCGAATACACATCGTTATAGCAGAAAACTGAACATTAATTATAAGAAACTTGAGTTAAATAGGTTTAGCTTCAAATTGCAAACTCAAATCTTTATCACAAAATTGTGTTAAATGAATCACGAAAACTTATGTTAAATAGTATTCAACACAGTTTTTGAGTTGAAAATTTTACAAGTATTGAGTACATTCCTATTAATGAGTTAAGATTGTAGACGTTATTACCACGTTTAATTAGGATGTATTGAAGAATGAGTGAAACATGGAATCACTTTGATGTAAAAAGTACCAAATCTGCCCAATCTCGAGTAAATCTTACTCAAACGTGAGCAAAAAATTTGACTCAATTTGATGTAGAAATTATTGAATCCTCTGGCTTACGAGTAAATTAAAAAAATACTCAATTTACTTATTGTTTAGTAAATACTAAACCTACTTATTATTCAGTGAATGGTACTCGAACATGAAACAATAAATGGTGACTCAATTTTATGTGAAAATTACTGAATCCACTTCTTTACGAGTAAATTGTACTCTAATGTGAGCGAAACATTGGCTCAATATGTTGTGAAAAATTGCTCAGCCTATCCCTTAGTAAATTGTACTCAAATGTGAGGAACCATTGACTCAATATATGGTAGAAATTTACTAAACCTACTTATTATTCAGGAATGATACTCGAACATGAAGCAATAAATGGTGACTCAATTTTATGTGAAATATACCAAATCCACTTCTTTACAAGTAAATTGTACTCTAATGTGAACGAAACATTAGCTCAATATGTTGTAAAAAATTGCTCAGCCTATTCCTTAGTAAATTGTACTCAAATGTGAGGAAGCATTGACTCAATATGTGGTAGAAATCTACTAACCCTACTTATTATTCAGGAATGGTACTCGAATATGAAGCAATAAATGGTGACTCAATTTTATGTGAAATATACCAAATCCACTTCTTTACAAGTAAATTGTACTCTAATGTGAACGAAACATTAGCTCAATATGTTGTAAAAAATTGCTCAGCCTATTCCTTAGTAAATTGTACTCAAATGTGAGGAAGCATTGACTCAATATGTGGTAGAAATCTACTAACCCTACTTATTATTCAGGAATGGTACTCGAATATGAAGCAATAAATGGTGACTCAATTTTATGTGAAAATTACTGAATCCACGTCTTTACGAGTAAATTGTACCCCAATGTGAGCGAAACATTGGCTCAATATGTTGTAAAAATGGCTCAACCTACTCTTTAGTAAATTGTACTCAAATGTGAGGAACCATTGACTCAATATGTGGTAGAAATCTACTAAACCTACTTATTATTCAGGAATGGTACTCGAATATGAAGCAATAAATGGTGACTCAATTTTATGTGAAAATTACTGAATCCACTTCTTTACGAGTAAATTGTACTCCAATGTGAGCTTAACATTGGCTCAATATGTTGTTAAAAAATTGCTCAGCCTATTCTTTAGTAAATTGTACTCAAATTTGAGGAACCATTGACTCAATATGTGGTACAAATTTACTAAACCTACTTATTATTCAGTGAATGGTACTCGAACATGAAGCAATACATTGTGACTCAATTTTATGTAAAAATTACTGAATCCACTTCTTTACGAGTAAATTGTACTCCAATGTGAGCGAAACATTGACTAAACATGTTGTAAAAAATTGCTCAACCTACTATTTAGTAAATTGTACTCAAATGTGAGGAACCATTGACTCAATATGTGGTAGAAATCTACTAAACCTACTTATTATTCAGTGAGTGGTACTTGAACATGAAGCAATAAATGATGACTCAATCTGATGTGAAAATTACTAAATCCACTTCTTTACGAGTAAATTGTACTCTAATGTGATCGAAACATTGGCTCAATATGTTGTAAAAAATTGCTCAGCCTATTCATTAGTAAATTGTACTGAAATGTGAGGAAACATTGACTTGACGAACATTAGAACAGATTAGACGTATTCCCTTTTCGTGAATTCCCTTAAGCGGCAACGACGCATCCCTCTCCTCTTTTTAAAAACGATAAAAAGAGAGGGAGAAAGAGGCAGAGAAAGAGAGAGAGGTCCTTTTCTTCTTTTTTTCTTTTTGTTTGTTGCGTTCCTCTCCTACCAGAACTGTGCTACCAGTTTCGACGGCGTGAAAAAAGGTGTCCGCTTTGATCGGCCAAAGGATTCGATTGTTATTCGAAATATGAGAGAGAGAGAGAGAGTGAGAGATATCTGTATGGTTGAAGAAGAGAAAGAGAAGATGAAGGAATCTGTTCGTACAGAAGAAGGTACACATGGCTACGAATGTGGGTCAAGTACGGGGTTAAGTGCTTCGAGTAACTAATTTGCCTATAAAAGACTAATATCGATAAGAATACAGACAAAACGTAATGTCTTTGGCGATGCTATAGATATAGATAGATCTGTCTGTGTTTTGGTTGTTCTAAGTAGCGGTTCTGCCACGAGAGCGTAACAGGTTGCGATTAAAAGCGGAGAAATTGAAGGGAACACGCGAATTCTGGCACTTGACCCAGAAATATCATGAATACTGTAACGTTTATTTTTCTAATTTATTTACACTGTCCTAATTACTATACTACACACTACTTAATTTATCTTAACTATTTCCTAACTAATTAACTTATATCACTCTTAATGTTAATTTATTTCACTGGTCCGTTTTTCGCCCGTTTACTATGTCGCGGCTTCACGTCTAATCTAATCTCCGACCGCAAGCCCGCTTATCTCAAATTGTGTTCGCGATCGTTCCTGAAATAACTCGATAGTTCTTTTCCTTAATAATGTTTTTGTAGAAACGTCCGGAAAGGCCATAAATCATTCCTTCTTTAATAAGATGTTGGTGGCAGGCTCGAGACGGTTTTTATTGCCCAATTAGCGTAGCGGCGTTCTCTTGAGGTAAGCCGCCGTCCGATAAGAGTAAACACGTTTCGCGCTGCTGTTTACATTTCGAGTTACAATACTCTACGTGCACTATTATCTAAAGTAAAAGTTTTCCCTATAACTTTATCGTCGAAACTGCGGACAGCTCGAGTTAATCGATTCTTAAGGTTTCTGCACCGGTCCTGAATTTTATTGAATATGTAATATTGGGCTTTATTGAATGTTTATAAGCAAATCACTGGGATAGATTCCTAAGAATTACATCTTTTTGATAACAATGCATAAGTGACGTCACTGAACTCACCTGAGTTCCTTATTGAAGTGCCTTTGGGGAGTTTAGTGACTTTCAACTTTTTTGTGAAGAGGTTTTGAAATTGGAGGTGTCTATTTAGCAACCTGGCATAATAATTGGATAAAGTTGCAATCTGCAACGATTTTAAAAACTCATAAAAAGATATTCAAACTTATGTTAATGTAAAATTCACTAATGGTTGTTTACTAAGTGTTTTGAAGAAGTTCAGTGAGTTTCAGCACTTTTTTTAAACAAGTTGCCATTAGTATGGTACGACTTTCAGTTTAAAAAATTCATAATTTTTGTATTGAAACTCAGATTTCGGATTCACTAGAATTGCGAATGTCCTTGGCAGGCTAAGTGGATTTTAATAGTCTTACTCAAGGAGTTTTGAAGTTGTCAGTGTTTATTTAATAATGTGATGTAGTGGTTGTATATAGTGAATGATTTTAAAAAATCCATAGAAAAATTATGTAAAAGCAGATATTGACACAATTAAACGAGTTTGGTTGCATTACGACGATTTATAGTTTCAATCATTCAATTTCTTGTATTAAAACTCAGGAACTGTTTAAACTGGCTAAATTGAAGTGTCCTTGAAATCTTTAGTGAGTTTCAACTGTTTAAGTTAACTCTGGAGTTGTCACTATTCATATAAAAATTAATTAATTCCCAATTTATACAAAACTTACTAATGTTGATGATTGAAGCGTTCTTGGGAAGCTTAGTTAGCTTCAACTCTTTTGGTTAAATAGTTTTGTACTTGAAGGCGTTTATTTGACTTTACAGTGATTGGATGAAGTTGCAGTTTGCAAACATTTTAAAAATTCATAAAAAAAGATATTTAGACTCAAATTATTTTAAAATTTACTAAAGGTTGTTTCTTGATGTGTTTTGTAGAACTTTAGTGAGTTTCAGTACTTTTAAGAATTGGGAATTGAAGTTGTGACCATTTTTGTGAAAAATTGAACGCCTATGCCAGGATTTATGATTTTAAAAACTCACAATTTTTGTCTTGAAACTCACTAATTTTTTTATCAAAGTGTCGTTGGGATATTTAATGAGTTTCAACTGTCTTAGTGAAGAAATTTTGAAGTTGTCGCTGTTATTTTTACAAGATGACATGGTGCTTGAGTGAAGTGACAGTTTGCAATGGTTTTGAATGTCCATAACAAATTTAAACTCGAATTACGATGAAACTAACTAAAGTTACTGTTGGAAAAATGTCCTTTGTTTTAACTGTTTAAGTGAAGGAGTTTTGAAGTGGACGGTGTTTATTCAACAACCTGACAGTTATGGGATGAAGTTGAAATTAGTAAGAATTTCCAAAATTCCTAAAAAATATATCAAAATTCAGATTAGTGTAAAATTCACTAATGGTTTGTGTATTATAGCTTTTTGAAGAAATTTAGTGAGTTTCAGCATTTTTTATAAACAAGTTTAGAAGTTGTGAGCTTTTACATAAATATTGACAATTAAATGGGTGTAGTTAAAACGTGCTAAATTTACAAAATTCAAACTTTCCGTACTGAAACTCAGAATTTGTTAAAACTCACCAGATGTGTTAATTTAAGTGTACTTTGGTTGTCTAGTGAATTTCAACTGTTTTTGTGAAGGAGTTCTGGAGTTGTCAGTGGCTGAATGAAGAAAAAG
Organism: Cryptocephalus moraei; assembly: GCA_946251905.1. NCBI lineage: Eukaryota > Metazoa > Arthropoda > Insecta > Coleoptera > Chrysomelidae > Cryptocephalus > Cryptocephalus moraei. The sequence goes on along the minus strand of OX276465.1, from coordinate 12,242,399 downwards.
TTTAAATTATTTAAACTCAGATTGTGGTAAAACTTACTAAACTTGTTAAACGAAGTGTACTTTGAAGAGCCTAGTGAGTTGTAACTGTGGAAAAATTAGCGTGTTTTAACTCTTTTGGTGAAGAATTTTGAAGTTGTCAAAACTCGAACATTTTCAAGTGAGTAGACAGTCATAATTATTACCACACCCGCCTGTCAGGTATTCGTCTAACTAAATAATCTTAGATATTTTAGATTAGATGGAGTTATTTGGCAATTAGATAAATTAATTAGTTAATTTGAGGAATTAAAAGACTCTTAACTCCTTTTAAAGTCTCATTGCCTCGCCAAATATTGTCGCAAGTGCCCTAAGATCATCCCCCCAACTTCTTTTAATTTCCAAATTCAACTTCACACGTTTCTCATTTGAAAATTTTTGTCGTTTCGGGCGGTTTTCTCTTCTCTCGTTATCGCGTCAGGAATTCAACGTAATTTGGGGACAAACAACTCTTGTGTTTAGCTTACGGCACCCACAGCTTCTACAGATAAGATATATTTATGTATTATGCGTGTATTTTTAGATGGTACATGCATTTTATCGGCGTTATCGTTCGAGGGAACATGGAGAAGGTACGAAATTCGAAACAGTCGAGAATTCGTCGTGGAATATTATTTCTAATAAAGTTCGTTACTTAATTTTTTCAATTTCTTAGTGATCATTGCGCTCCGCCATTTTCCTTGATTCTAACAGTTCACCATTTCGTAAATTTTCAAATATTTTGTAAAATCTATTTGAGCTTACACTTGAATTACTAATTTGTTTGTTCGAAATTAAGGCAGTTACTTAATTAAAGGGATTTGATCCCATGATTCTGAAGAAGCCTTATTTTAAGACTTAGTTACCTACTTGTGCACACTAGGAGAACGTAAAAATCCCATTCCCATATACTTATTTCTTGCCACAAAGTGCCTTTAGTCTCTCATCTGTCCGGGTCGGTTTTGAACTCGCTCAATTTTCTGTCTCAATTGAGCCAATTTGAGCGAATTTGAGCAATGACGATTCGAAACTCTAGTGAAAAACATAGCCCAGTTATTGAAGCGATTTACATGAAATTTTGGAAGTAGGCTTATCTAACCCTTAATTTCAAAATTGACATTGGCCGACTGCCGCTTTTACCCTAGGGGTGGAATTTTTTGGCCAAAATAACCCCAGGAATCGATAGAGTACACGATTCTAAGCAAAAAGTGTTGTATAATTTTTTTTGAAAACTCAATACTTTTTGAGTTATTCGTGATTGAAAACGTGCCATTTTCATTGAAAAATGACACTTTTTCTGACGTTTTCTTTGCGAATAACTTAAAAATTATGCGTCTAACGAAAAAAAGTGTAAGAAACATAATTGTAGCTTATAAAAAAACAAAGAGATATGTTTTTTTCGAAATCTTCTAGTTGCAATACAAAGCGAGATATGGTAGGTGGAGTACTTTTTTTTCGTATATGCTCGAATCGGTGCATTCAACTTGAAATAACAGAAAAATGATCGATTTTACGGGTATAATGCCGAAAACACTTTATGTAGTGCTTAAAAAGACGTTTAAAATGAGCACTGCTAAATGTCAATTGCATTCAAACTAAGCGAGATACGTTGCAAAAAAGACTGACTAGTTACTCAAATTTTTTAAGGAAAAATGAGCAGCAAAATGAACCCCACTACCACCAAAATAGAAATGCATCGTTTTCCTCTACAATATCTTTCATTTTAGTGTTATCTGTATGCTCAAAAAGCTTGACTTGTTTACAATGCATACTTTTTGAAAAATGTTGTTCTAACGTTTAGTTTTAATATTTCTAGAACTTACTTTATAAAATACAACAGATACGTAAAATTTTGTAAAGGGATTAAAATGTAGCTTTCGTTTCAACGAAAATTTTGATTTTTTTTTAAATTTCTGTACAATGAAAAATAAAGAAGGTACTAGCGATTGAAATAGATACCGTGGGGTGAGTACTAGCTGTCCCGAGCCCTTTAACCCTTTACCTCTAAAAAATTAAGGGTGCTGGGCCTCCAAAAAGCTGCTTTGTCTTGTAGCCCATCAAATTGCCTTTTCAACGGTTTTTTTTGTGGTTATGACAGCTATAAAATGTAAGGAGTTATGGGCCAAAAACTAAACGTTTTTTTTTCTATTTTGTAAAATAAAAAGTCTCCTTTCACCTACCATATCTCGTTTTTTATCGCAACTAGAAGATTTCTAAACAAACATATCTCTTTGTTTTTTTATAAACTACAATTATGTTTCTTACACTTTTTTTGTTGGACGCATAGTTTTTATGTTATTCGCAAAAAATCGTCCGAAAAAGTGTCATTTTTCAATGAAAATGGCATGTTTTCAATCACAAATAACTCAAAAAGTATTGAAAAAAAGGTTATGGAACACTTTTTGCTTAGAATTGTGTCTTCTATCGATTCCAGGGGTCATTTTGACCAAAAAAGTTTCTACCCCTGAGAAGGGGTGGCAACCGCCCCTAGGAAAAAAGCGGCGATCGGGTAAATGTCACTTTTGAAGTTAAGGGTAAGATAAGCCCAATTCCAATTTCATGTAAATCGGTTCAGAGTCAAAGAATTCGGAGGTAAGGCCCAATTTTACCTTTCAATGACTGGACTAAAGAAACGACTATGTACAACCAGTAGTTAGTTATTTAACTATTTTTAATATACAGTGCCTAAATAGACGTGAATAAATTAATATAATTTCACAAAAATATCAAAATAATATGGTACCGCCGGATTTGTCCAAAATTCGCTGATTTATTACTATTTCCCTTTTAGGCGGCTCGTCCATATAAGCAATCGGTTGCATGCAACCAGTTGCATTCAACCGATTTCATGAAACCAGTCGCGTCATTTTACGTCCATTTGTGCAACCTATTTGCAGTTTAGATGGAATATATTCTCGAAATTAAATTCAAAGTGAGGGTGTATATGCAACAAATGAAGGAGAATCTGAAGATGGAATTTGTGGCTCAGCCTTTTCAGATTCTCTTACATTTGTTGCATATATTTGCAGTTTAGTTTGAATGATATCGTCGTCCGATGAAGATGTAGTTGTGGGTGCTTTGTATTAGGAAGAAGGAAAACCTGGGTTTCTGGGTTTATCCTGATTTCAAGAAAAATTACAAGAAAGGGTTCTCTGTAATAGCAGAAGAGATACAAGACCCAGTGATATTCCAACAAATGTATAAGCTGGGATATTTCTATATTTCCTGCACTGCATTATTTGAAGCTTGCTCGTCAGTCGACAAACCTCTAGGCTCTAGGCATTCTTTCAAAAACTACTGTAGTGCAAAACTACGTTAAAAACGTACCTACGATCTAGTACGAACCGCTTCAGCACAAAGATCGCACGCAACTGGTCAACACGCGACCGACAGGTTTGGTTTCGTATAGGTTGCGTCGCAAATAGGTTGCAGTCGCGCAAGTGGACGGACTTGCGTTGCCTAAGTAGAAAAATTGCGTTCGCGACTGGTTTCATAGTTGCATGCAACTGGTTTCATGGTTTAGCGGTCTTAGAGCCGCTTTACATTCATGCAATGGAATTGATTGAGATCGAGACCATTGAGATCGAGACGCTTTAGATCGAGACGACGGCACTTCTGGAACAAAGAAATAAAAACGACTTCGAGCAACTCATTCTCTCTGTTAATCCATAGGCAATAATATTCTCTATTACTTCCTACTTGGTGAAATTGTAGGATCATATGATTAGAACAAATATCAATCAGACAGTATAATAGTTCATCGTCTTTCTCTCTATTTTCGCCTGACTTGTGCAATGGATATTAGGGAAGTCACGCGCAAAATATCCACCAGACCTCAAACACACTAGTACTGGGCGTGCAGGGGGTACTAAGGGAGAAACGCGCGAAGCACCCGCCCCAGCTACTAGGAAACAACAATATCATAAACATCTAGCGTCGAGTGTGCAATGGTACTAAGGGAGTAACGCGCGGAGTACCACCCGAGATCCTAGGAAAACGCAATACACTAGCACTGATCGTACCAAGGGAGTAACGCGCGAGGTACCCGTCACCTACTAGTGGCAATTACCCCAAGAACGTGCAATGAGTACTAAGGGAGAAACGCGCGAAGTACCCTGCCTTGAGATAAAAGGCGACACTGTGCTACCAGTGAATGTTTGGAATACCAAATAGAGATAACTACGAATATTTCTCATTTCTAAATATCGATGGTTAATTAATTAAAGAGTTAGTAAATCAATAGTAGAAGAATGAATGGCTCAGTGATAAACTCACCCATTAGTGGCTACCTCCAATTACTTTGCTCAATATTACATGGCACAGTAAGTAATTGTCACAGCACAACACAATCTCTCATGAACGATAATATAAGACTAACACGCCTTTTTAAATCTGTAACGTACTCATAATCTTCCCTTTTCCCCGTTCTTCGGGACGGGCCAAACACTTGAGTTGTGTTTAGATAATATTCCACTTTAAGAACGGAATTTCGAGCTTAGCTCGTATAAGGCGAACCACGTGTTACAAAATTTATATATTTTTAGAGTGTTGTTTCTTCAGGCGAAATATAAATAAAAATTTGAAAAGCAGAAGAAATGGAAGGCAAAGAGATAGAAAGTACCTATAGGAAGGCTCGCGATAAATGAATTTTATGACGCACCGGCTTATCGCAAGAAGTTAAGGGTCTATTGTGTCTTAATGCTTTTATTGTAGGTACTTTGCCGCCGAATTTCGAGCAGCTCTTCGAGAACAAGGTAAATGAGGTACTGCCCATTGTTGGGTCGCGTCCTAACTGCCAAAATAATGGTCCTAATAGCCTGGTAATAAATCTAAAGATTAAGTACCTCGAAGAAGAAGAGAAGGGTAAAGATTTTTCTTATGGAACCCTTTTTAAAGGAAAATAAAAATTATATATAGGAAAAGGGCCGTTTGGAGGTACTGGGAAAAATAGTTTGTAGGTTAGGAGACGCTTATTTTTTGAGAAAAAAAATAAAATGTTGGAAAAAACACCGAAATTGCCTATTTTCAGAGAGGAATTTCTCAGTGATTTCGTTAGTAATTTTTACTGACTTTAAGGCCTACATGTACTTCGATGCTTGAACTAAACGATGACATTAACTTCGCGCCGAAATAATACCGGAAAATATGCAAAATTTCGATTAGAAATGGAGCCGTTTTCGCACCTCCGCCATATTGAAATACTGCTGACAGACACGCCGAGAGCACTTTTGGCAGTGGCTAACCGGCCGACATGACGGATGATGGTGGACGGGGGGGGGGGAGACAGAAAGAAGAGAGAGAGAGAGAGAGAGAGAGAGAGAGAGAGAGAGTGAGAGAGAGAGAGTGAGAGAGAGAGAAAGAGAGAGAGAGAGCCCAGAAACGTACCTCCCAGACTGAGTCCTAAGCCCTGAAACGTACAAATGCTTTATTACCGTACAAGCCAAACCATACCAACCTAACCTCCCTGACTGAGTCGTATGCCCAGAAACGTACCTCCCTGACTGAGTCGTAAGCCCAGAAACGTAGCTCTCTCACTGAGTCGTACGCCCAGAAACGTACCTCCCAGACTGAGTCGTAAGCCCTGAAACGTACAAATGCTTTATTACCGTACAAGCCAAACCATACCAACCTAACCTCCCTGACTGAGTCGTATGCCCAGAAACGTACCTCCCTGACTGAGTCGTAAGCCCAGAAACGTAGCTCTCTCACTGAGTCGTACGCCCAGAAACGTACCTCCCAGACTGAGTCGTAAGCTCTGAAACGTACAAATGCTTTATTACCGTACAAGCCAAACCAAACCAACCTAACCTCCCTGACTGAGTCGTATGCCCAGAAACGTACCTCCCTGACTGAGTCGTAAGCCCAGAAACATAGTTCTCTCACTGAGTCGTAAGCCCTGAAACGTACAAATGCTTTATTACCGTACAAGCCAAACCAAACCAACCTAACCTCCCTGACTGAGTCGTATGCCCAGAAACATACCTCCCTGACTGAGTCGTAAGCCCAGAAACGTAGCTCTCTCACTGAGTCGTACGCCCAGAAACGTACCTCCCAGACTGAGTCGTAAGCCCTGAAACGTACAAATGCTTTATTACCGTACAAGCCAAACCAAACCAACCTAACCTCCCTGACTGAGTCGTATGCCCAGAAACATACCTCCCTGACTGAGTCGTAAGCCCAGAAACGTAGCTCTCTCACTGAGTCGTGCGCCCAGAAACGTACCTCCCAGACTGAGTCGTAAGCCCTGAAACGTACAAATGCTTTATTACCGTACAAGCCAAACCATACCAACCTAACCTCCCTGACTGAGTCGTATGCCCAGAAACGTACCTCCCTGACTGAGTCGTAAGCCCAGAAACGTAGCTCTCTCACTGAGTCGTACGCCCAGAAACGTACCTCCCAGACTGAGTCGTAAGCCCTGAAACGTACAAATGCTTTATTACCGTACAAGCCAAACCATACCAACCTAACCTCCCTGACTGAGTCGTATGCCCAGAAACGTACCTCCCTGACTGAGTCGTAAGCCCAGAAACGTAGCTCTCTCACTGAGTCGTACGCCCAGAAACGTACCTCCCAGACTGAGTCGTAAGCTCTGAAACGTACAAATGCTTTATTACCGTACAAGCCAAACCAAACCAACCTAACCTCCCTGACTGAGTCGTATGCCCAGAAACGTACCTCCCTGACTGAGTCGTAAGCCCAGAAACATAGTTCTCTCACTGAGTCGTAAGCCCTGAAACGTACAAATGCTTTATTACCGTACAAGCCAAACCAAACCAACCTAACCTCCCTGACTGAGTCGTATGCCCAGAAACATACCTCCCTGACTGAGTCGTAAGCCCAGAAACGTAGCTCTCTCACTGAGTCGTACGCCCAGAAACGTACCTCCCAGACTGAGTCGTAAGCCCTGAAACGTACAAATGCTTTATTACCGTACAAGCCAAACCAAACCAACCTAACCTCCCTGACTGAGTCGTATGCCCAGAAACATACCTCCCTGACTGAGTCGTAAGCCCAGAAACGTAGCTCTCTCACTGAGTCGTACGCCCAGAAACGTACCTCCCAGACTGAGTCGTAAGCCCTGAAACGTACAAATGCTTTATTACCGTACAAGCCAAACCATACCAACCTAACCTCCCTGACTGAGTCGTATGCCCAGAAACGTACCTCCCTGACTGAGTCGTAAGCCCAGAAACGTAGTTCTCTCACTGAGTCGTACGCCCAGAAACGTACCTCCCAGACTGAGTCGTAAGCCCTGAAACGTACAAATGCTTTATTACCGTACAAGCCAAACCATACCAACCTAACCTCCCTGACTGAGTCGTATGCCCAGAAACGTACCTCCCAGACTGAGTCGTAAGCCCTGAAACGTACAAATGCTGTATTACCGTACAAGCCAAACCATACCAACCTAACCTCCCCAACTGAGTCGTATGCCCAGAAATGTACCTCCCTGACTGAGTCGTAAGCCCAGAAACGTAGTTCTCTCACTGAGTCGTACGCCCAGAAACGTACCTCCCAGACTGAGTCGTAAGCCCTGAAACGTATAAATGCTTTATTACCGTACAAGCCAAACCATACCAACCTAACCTTCCTGACTGAGTCGTACTTAGTCCCTGCCATGATCTGAATAAATGGAATATTAGGAACGTGTAAAGTTATAAATAACAGTATACTTACATATGTGAGAAAAAAAGTATGCCTTAAAGGAACGCTTCAATATTCTTGCACGACCTATCTCAGGTTAGCAAGAAATGAGAATGGAAATGGAGGGAAAAATGAAGAATGACATCGATGTTTATTGACATCGAAACGCAGCATGGCACAGAGGAAGTACGGAACAATTTCAAACTACATAGTTGAAACCAGGGGCGGATTTAGAATTTCGTCTAGGGGGGGGCGCGCTCAAATTACAGGTATATAAAATAAATCATGCATGTCACTAATTTTTTAAGAAAACAACATTAAAATATAAATAGTAATAAATAATATAATAAAATAAAATATGTAAATAAATAAATAATTAAAATAATAGGTAATAAAATATTAATGTACTTAAACGCAATGCTTATTTCTCGCTTGTTCTATAACAAAATAAAGGACCATAGTGAAAACAACCAATAGAAGAACACAAACAAATAACGTTAAAGAAACGTAAGAAAAAAACAAGATTTATGTCACAGTGATTGAACTTAAAAGTTTTGTTAAAGCTCTAGGGGGGGGCGCGCGCCCCCCGCGCCCCCCCTCTAAATCCGCCACTGGTTGAAACTAAATGCAATTAATCCTTTACATGAAAATTGCTCTATATTGGTAGCGACGAAAGATCACATGATATCATGTGAGAGTATGAAACACTTGTAATAAGCCGTAAAATTGCTAATTATAAAGTTAGTAATGGAAGTATGAGTGGTTGTCTACGAGCAACCTGTTTATATTATTGGATATTCTTTGTAAGAAACGCTCGTATTGTATTATAGTAGTTAGAGGAATGATACCAACAGTATTTGAAATGTGATAAAGGTGGAAACATGCCAATTTAATCGGAAAATAGTTTATTCAAAGAACCGACTTGTTGGTCGCATAGCCACGATAGTAAATTCAACGTTCCATGACAATTGTCAAATGTCCTCGTTACATATCAGGTGTTCTGTGCATAATGTTTTCAAATTCCGGTGTTAATCCAGAAAATTCGCATTTATCATAATTTCCAAGGAGTTTGAACGTGAATAATAGTGACAAATAGGTAAAGAGAACCACAAAGCCGTGATATGGAATGAATTTCATGTCCGCCCCTTCGTCTAGAGAAAACAACGAAGCCGAACACTGAGTCGATCGTGGAAGTAACCTAAAAAGTGAAATTATTTTTTTGCAAAGAAACCAGAAGGAATTTTAAAAAAAGAAGTGGACCATCATGTTCAACAGTATTTTATGGACGAAAGGTGATTTTTTGGTGAGTTTTTAATTTTTGACGATGTAGACTCTTATGGAAAATCGCATTTTGAAAGTGCCATAACTTTTGAACGGATCGTCTCCTAACTATAAGACTGATGTCTTTGAAACACGTTTTTGAAATACTTTCGATTGGTATATGTCTCTTTTAAATATTTGCGGTTCCATAAGGAAAAGGCCACCCAAATTGGTAATTGCCAACTTAAACAGTATTTCTTGATCACCTTGCATAGCACTGAAATCTTGTATCGCCCGGGCTATTAGGATTTGCCCGAGCGCCCGGACTATCCGCGTCGGCTAAGCTGGAGATGCCCCGTCCGGCAACGTCGTCGTCGTCGTCGACTCCTCCGGCGTCGGGGCGCATGCGTCGCCCGAGGAGTCGCGGACACGACGGCGACGTGTTCCGTGCTCGCCAGTCGTAATCGCCCGCTCGCGCTCTCAACGAGTGAGTGTAAGAGAGAAGGAGACAGTGAATGACGGAGAGATAGAGAGAGAGAGAGAGTGAGAAAAGACGGACACGTTGATCCCGGTCTTCTTCTGTTGTTCCCGTAGTGAACCCGTCACGTGACGACGGCTCCCGTCCGTCCTTCTCCTCCTCCGTCGCGCCGCACGCACCACGTCCCACATGTCACGACATCCCGGGTAATGTAGTACCTTACTTAAACTCTCTTCCTCTCCGTTATCGGCTTCGACGTTGTTATTTGATTTTATATTTTTGATCGCTCGTTACGTCGAGTCGGGTTGCTAACGTACACGTGAAAGGGACGTTACTTTTTTTTTTGCTTTCCGGCACTCTTCCTTCTCTCTCTCTCTCTCTCTCTCTCTCTCTCTCTCTCTCTCTCTCTCTCTCTCCTTCTCGCACGCACGCGTTCGCTGCTCTCTATCTCTCTCACTCACTCTCATTCTTTAGTTGTGTTACCTTGAGATCTAACGAATGTGTGCGAGTGTGTGTATGTTGTGAGCGAGTAAGAGAGAGAGAGAGAGACTTTTCCTCCATTCATATATCGAATTATTACATAGTCACGATGCGCGCCTCGGGAGACGGGGTCATTGCCGCCGGTATCTTTTCCCTCGTTTCGGGGATTTTTCCTTCCCGTTTTTCCCACGTTTTCGGGGAATTTCGCCCTTAACGTGCCGGTCAATTGGGCCCTTCCAAATGGCGTAAACTCAGGTTTTGTTACTAAGTAATGTAATTCGGTTTGTTCCAAGGAAACAAACCAATTTTTGGGTTCATTTTCTAGTTCTATCAAATATTGTTAGGTTAGGTTAGTTAGTACCGATTAATGGAAAGTGACGTGTACCTAAATTGAAAAATTGGTTGGGTTAGGTTGGTTAGGACCAATTAATGGAAAGTGTCATTACATTTTGTGGTGCATATTTAATAAACGAATAAATATTTAAAATTTGAAAAAGGATCTAGGAGAATTTCGATGAAAATCTTGAAAAACTATGAGTAAATAATAGTAGTTTAAAGTACTGCAAATTGCAGAAGGCTTCATATTTCAAGCCCGAGTCCGAGAGAGTTTTAGAACGGACGAGGCCATGGAATGTCTTCTGCAACGAGTACTTTACAACATTTTCTATGTTCCGGTTTCCATTTTATTTTTATCTATGTTTAAATAATTTAAAATTTCTTATCTGGGGATTTTTTTTATCGTGACATTTAAGTTGGTATTACCTACTTCTGTTTATATTATACCCCATAAGCCACAACCTTAGATTCTCATAAATTTTACATACCCCCGCCGAGGGTCTTGCTTTACAAAAACGAGGAACCGTCAGGTTTTTATTTTGTAAGTAGTACACCTTTCAAAATACAGAAACGAATAGCTTATAGTCAACACTTGCATACTTGCATCCCTATCCCATCGACGCGGCGGCCATATTTATTTTTAATTTTGTTTTGACAGACATCAGACAGCATTAGGGAATATCTTGTTACCAACCCAACAAAAAAAAATTACCAAAAACAATGCTTTAATAACCCCCCATTAAAGCATTGTTTTCGGCCATTTTAGTGCTAGAATAGCTGTCATTTTAGTGCCGGAACATAGAAAGTTTATTATATACATAAATGGTTTCCAAGGACAAAATGTTACAACACGAACCAACCGATTTTTGCTATAAATCGCACAAAATACTAACTGAAAGATGTACCTACCTACCAACTTAAATAACGACCATGTGTCAATTGGACTACTTTCTCAACTTTTATTGTAAATATTGGATAGTAATAATGTTTCAACAAAAACCTAAAAACGACACAAGTAAAGTACCCTTCAGAAACGATTTAGCCAAAAATGTCATTACATTTTGTGGTGCATATTCAATAAACGAATAAATATTTAAAATTTGAATAAGGATCTGTAGGAGAATTTCAAAGAAAATTTTCGAAAAACTACAAGAGTAAATAAATTGCACTCCAGAGAGAATTTACCCAAAAATGTAACACACATAGTCGATAATTGAATACCTACTCAAAATTATGATAACATACTTGCAGCGGGTTTCTAGCAAATTTCAAAAAACCGAATAACGATAGAACTAAAGTGACCCTCAGAGATGATTCAGTCAAAACTGTTTCTATATTTCATTATACAGATTACTCAAACTCAAAATTGGACCCTGGAAACCTTAAAAACGTCTAGAAATTCTAATAACTCAAATTCAAAAAATCAGTAAAAAAAATGACTCGATTTAAACAACGTGATGTGCACAAAATCTTTTTTCGAAAACGGTCGGTCGCAAGAATTTCCAAAAAATGTCCCACAGCAAACCAAGGCTATAAAAATAACTAGAAATAGAAGGGCAGGGATGAGTTGCGCGCAGCGGTCATTTCTACCTGAATACGAGTAAGAACACCAAAATTAAGAGCCGAATTGCACGCAACGAGATAATTAAGGAGATTAAGGAAATGTAAAGGAAATTCGTAAAGGGCAAGGTGAAATTCAATGGTAAAGGTGTTTGTAAAGGGCAATGTATGTTAGCATAAGCACCCGTTTGCAGTAATACGTATTCCGGGAATGCCGATGATCCCGTAAAATTTTGACCACTGCGCGCAACTAACCTACGCCGATTTATAATACGAGGGATAGCCAGAAATATAACTTTCTCCACTTTGATTCCCATAACGAAAGGTAAAGGCCTTACTGGCTACGAAATTGCAAAAAAGTGAAAAATTGAGCTACTGCGCATGCGTCAATTCGGTAAAAAGACTGGAGCAAATCTTAACTCAAAACCAACTCAAATTTACAAAATGTTTCGTGAAATATCAATTTATAGCAAAAATCATTTTCCTGTAAATATGACAAAACTACTCAAAAATTGTTGATTTTGTGAAAAATGAGTACTATATGCTTTTGTGTGAAATTTACTCAGAATTGAGTAATGTTCAACAACAAATGGATGAAACTGATTAATCTGATTAGTAACTCAAGATGAAGTTTTCATTTAAAATATGTAGAAAACCTTTTCTCAAAAGCCATTTCCCAGTTTCCAAGATTTGCTAAAAATATGAAACTACACTTTTCGTGATCTAATCGAATTGGTATAATTTGTACCTGGTTGTTTTAATGTCAAAATTGATTTTTGATACCCATGGAGATATCAAAAAGTTTTAGGTCAATTTAACTTAAAATTAACTAAAATCTTTAATAACAAGATAACGAAAGATGCTGGAGTTTTAAGAACAAATGTGAGTAACGGTTTTATTGATATTTTTGAATAATCAACATAACATGTTTAGAAATATCATATTTTATTAAACTATTATTTTTATTATAATGTAAAATTTATATTAGAAAATGTAATAATACCATAAAATTTATCTAAACAAGGTTCGAGCAGTTTTTTAAAAAAATATCAATTCTATAGTTATGTTATGATGATGGTTCAAAGTTGATCAACGAAAATTTACTAAAAATTCAGTTCTATGAATTTGCAAAAATTAATGTATTTTTAGAAAATAGACAGAGCTCGAAATTCAATTTTGACGTTACAAATTTGCTACAAATTCCATTGGTGAGCGTATGAAATAGCTAATAATTAATTCATAGAAGTGTTTCTGTGATGTTTCGAAATTTTGAGGTATTTTGAAGAGATACATTATGTATTTCCCCTTTTCGAAACTTGTAAAGTGTGTAATATACCCAATTGAAGGACGCATAACTTTCCATAATAATTTCTGTTGTCGCGTGTTATTTGTAGATTTTGAGAAAATTTTGGCGATCTTGTGTCTCCAATTGTTTCCAAAATTTTAAGCCGATTTGGACGCGGCTTTTCCAAAAATGACCCAGAAAATCGTAAATTCGACCGTCTTTCCTCGTTCTAAGAGGTCAAATTTCGTACTGGAAGGGCTATCGAGGGTGAAACTCGGAAGGGCGCGAAACCGCTCCATCCGAGAATAATTCATTTATCCGGGAAAGGGAAAACCGCCCCGCTATTTTCCCCCGCGAAGCGTGCGAAATAATGAAAGAGGGACGTTTTTACATTTACGATACGTAGTAATGTGTGTGTCGTGTGTGTGTATGAGCGTATTAAATCAACAGGTGGTCGCGATGATATCAATAGAGGGCGGGAAACGTGCAGTAAACTTTTGAAATATGATCGCTCGTACGGCCTTAATGAAAATAACGAGGATCGGAACCCACCCGAAAAGGTATATCAGTCATACGTCATATTTGAATTTCGATTCTGAGTTATAACCGTTTCTAAACGTCGTGGAGTCCAAAGAAACGTGTTTTTTGAGAAATGAGTGTGGTTGTGGTTATTTTCTCGGAAATTAGAAATCCAAAAGGGTTTTCTATTTGGAGTTTGACTGGTACCTCCCAAAATAACTTTTAATTACAATCGACAGAGTTAAGAGGGTAGTTAGCTCATTGTAATAATTTTTTCGTTTCTTTTTTAAATCTCGAAAACCGCCCCAAGAATCTGTTAAACTCCGAATTTCGATATCGAATGTGTAAAAATGAGTTTAATAACATTTTTGAGTAAATCTGTTCTGAAGGGCACTTTTGTCGGTTTTTCAAAATGTTCTCCAAATTCGCCTCAATTTTTTTTTCAAATTTAAAGTGTTTATTCTACTATCGGAAATGTATAGTAAAGTTGTGTAACATATTTGACTAATTCTTCTGTGAAGGCCACTTTACTCTGGTCGTTTGTCGGATTTTGGAAATTTTCTCGAAATCAATAACAAGAATATTAATTTGTTAGAATTTAAATATTTATTCCAGTATCGAATGTCAAAAAGTAAGTTAAATTTAAGTTAAATTGAAAGTTGTAACTTTCAATTACAATCGACAGAGTTAAGGGGGTAGTTTGCTCATTGTAGTAATTTTTTCGTTTCTTTTTTAAGTCCCTAAAACCGCCCCAAAACTCTGTTAAACTCTGAATTGCAATATCGAATATGTAAAAATAAGTTTAATAACATTTTTGAGTAAATCTCTTCTGAGGGGCACTTTTGTCGGTTTTTCGGAATTTTCACCAAATCCGCATCAAAATTTTTCTTGAAATTTAAAGTGTTTATTCTACTATCGGAAATGTGTAGTAAAGTTGTGTAACATATTTGACTAATTCTTCTGTGAAGGCCACTTTACTGTGGTCGTTTGTCGGATTTTGGAAATTTTCTCAAAATCAGCTTCAAGATTATTTATTAAACTTTGAATATTTATTCCTGTATCGAATGTCAAAAAGTAAGTTAAATGGAGCTTGAGTGGTACCTCCCAAATTAACTTTTAATTACAATTACAATCGACAGAGTTAAGGGTGTAGTTTGCTCATTGTAGAAATTTTTTCGTTTCTTTTTTAAGTCCCTAAAACCGCCCCAAAACTCTGTTAAACTCTGAATTGCAATACCGAATATGTAAAAATAAGTTTAATAACATTTTTGAGTAAATCTCTTTTAAAGGGCACTTTTGTCGGTTTTTCAAAATTTTCTCCAAATCCGCCTCAAAATTTTTCTTCAGATTTAAAGTGTTTATTCTACTATCTGAAATGTAGAGTGAAGTTGTGTAACATATTTGACTAATTCTTCTGTGAAAGCCACTTTACTGCGGTCGTTTGTCGAATTTTGGAAATTTTCTCGAAATTACAATCGGCAGAGTTAAGGGGGTAGTTTGCTCATTGTAGTAATTTTTTCGTTTCTTTTTTAAGTCCCTAAAACCGCCCCAAAACTCTGTTAAACTCTGAATTGCAATACCGAATATGTAAAAATAAGTTTAATAACATTTTTGAGTAAATCTCTTTTAAAGGGCACTTTTGTCGGTTTTTCAAAATTTTCTCCAAATCCGCCTCAAAATTTTTCTTCAGATTTAAAGTGTTTATTCTACTATCTGAAATGTAGAGTGAAGTTGTGTAACATATTTGACTAATTCTTCTGTGAAAGCCACTTTACTGCGGTCGTTTGTCGAATTTTGGAAATTTTCTCGAAATTACAATCGGCAGAGTTAAGGGGGTAGTTTGCTCATTGTAGTAATTTTTTCGTTTCTTTTTTAAGTCCCTAAAACCGCCCCAAAACTCTGTTAAACTCTGAATTGCAATATCGAATATGTAAAAATAAGTTTAATAACATTTTTGAGTAAATCTCTTCTGAGGGGCACTTTTGTCGGTTTTTCGGAATTTTCACCAAATCCGCCTCAAAATTTGTCTTCAAATTTAAAGTGTTTATTCTACTATCGGAAATGTATTGTAAAGTTGTGTAACATATTTGACTAATTCTTCTGTGAAGGCCACTTTACTGTGGTCGTTTGTCGGATTTTGGAAATTTTCTCGAAATCAGCTTCAAGAATATTTTTTAAACTTTGAATATTTATTTCAGTATCGAATGTCAAAAAGTAAGTTAGATGGAACTTGACTGGTACCTCCCAAATTAACTTTTAAATACAATCGACAGAGTTAAGGGGGTAGTTTGCTCATTGTAGTAATTTTTTCGGTTCTTTTTTTAAATCCCATAAACCACCCCAAGAATCTGTCAAATTCTGAATATCGATATCGCATATGTAAAAATAAGTTTAATAACATTTTTGAATAAATATCTTGTGAAGAGCACTTTTGTAGGTTTTTCGAAATTTTCTCCAAATCCTCAAAATTTTTCTTCATATTTAAAGTGTTTATTCTACTATCGGAAATGTATTGTAAAGTTGTGTAACATATTTGACTAATTCTTCTGTGAAGGCCACTTTACTGTGGTCGTTTGTCGGATTTTGGAAATTTTCTCAAAATCAGCTTCAATATTATTTTTTAAACTTTGAATATTTATTCCAGTATCGAATGTCAAAAAGTAAGTTAGATAGAGCTTGACTGGTACCTCCCAAATTAACTTTTAATTACAATTACAATCGACAGAGTTAAGGGGGTAGTTTGCTCATTGTAGTAATTTTTTCGTTTCTTTTTTAAATCACTAAAACAGCCCTAAGAATCTGTTAAACTCCGAATTTCAATATCGAATATGTAAAAATGAGTTTAATAACATTTTTGAGTAAATCTCTTCTGAAGGGCACTTTTGTCGGTTTTTCGAAATTTTCTCCAAATCCGCCTCAAAATTTTTCTTCAAATTTAAAGTGTTTATTCTACTATCGGAAATGTGTAGTAAAGTTGTGTAACACATTTGACTAACTCTTCTGTGAAAGCCCCTTTACTGTGGTCGTTTGTCGGATTTTGGTAATTTTCTCAAAATCAGCTTCAAGATTATTTATTAAACTTTAAATATTTATTCCAGTATCGAATGTCAAAAAGTAAGTTAAAAGGAGTTTAACTGGTACCTCCAAAATTAACTTTTAATCACAATCGACAGAGTTAAGGGGGTAGTTTGCTCATTGTAGTAATTTTTCGTTTCTTTTTTAAATCTCGAAAACCGTTCCAAGAGTCTGTTAAACTCCGAATTTCAATATCGGATGTGTAAAAATGAGTCTAATAACATTTTTGAGTAAATCTCTTCTGAAGGGTACTTTTGTCGGTTTTTCGAAATTTTCTCCAAATCCGCCTCAAAATTTTTCTTCAAATTTAAAGTGTTTATTCTACTATCGGAAATGTGTAGTAAAGTTGTGTAACACATTTGACTAACTCTTCTGTGAAAGCCCCTTTATTGTGGTCGTTTGTCGGATTTTGGAAATTTTCTCAAAATCAGCTTCAAGATTATTTATTAAACTTTCAATATTTATTCCTGTATCGAATGTCAAAAAGTAAGTTAAATGGAGTTTGACTGGTACCTCCTAAATTAACTTTTAATTACAATCGACAGAGTTAAGGGGGTAGTTTGCTCATTGTAGTAATTTTTCGTTTCTTTTTTAAATCTCGAAAACCGCTCCAAGAGTCTGTTAAACTCCGAATTTCAATATCGGATGTATAAAAATGAGTCTAATAACATTTTTGAGTAAATCTCTTCTGAAGGGCACTTTTGTCGGTTTTTCGAAATTTTCTCCAAATCCGCCTCAAAATTTTTCTTCAACTTTAAAGTGTTTGTTCTACTATCGGAAATGTGTAGTAAAGTTGTGTAACACATTTGACTAACTCTTCTGTGAAAGCCCCTTTACTGTGGTCGTTTGTCGGATTTTGGTAATTTTCTCAAAATCAGCTTCAAGATTATTTATTAAACTTTAAATATTTATTCCAGTATCGAATGTCAAAAAGTAAGTTAAAAGGAGTTTAACTGGTACCTCCAAAATTAACTTTTAATCACAATCGACAGAGTTAAGGGGGTAGTTTGCTCATTGTAGTAATTTTTCGTTTCTTTTTTAAATCTCGAAAACCGTTCCAAGAGTCTGTTAAACTCCGAATTTCAATATCGGATGTGTAAAAATGAGTCTAATAACATTTTTGAGTAAATCTCTTCTGAAGGGTACTTTTGTCGGTTTTTCGAAATTTTCTCCAAATCCGCCTCAAAATTTTTCTTCAAATTTAAAGTGTTTATTCTACTATCGGAAATGTGTAGTAAAGTTGTGTAACACATTTGACTAACTCTTCTGTGAAAGCCCCTTTATTGTGGTCGTTTGTCGGATTTTGGAAATTTTCTCAAAATCAGCTTCAGAAATATTTATTAAACTTTGAATATTTATTCCAGTATCGAATGTCAAAAAGTAAGTTAAATGGAGCTTGACTGGTACCTCCCAAATTAACTTTTAATTACAATTACGATCGACAGAGTTAAGGGTGTAGTTGGCTCATTGTAATAATTTTTTCGTTTCTTTTTTAAATCTCGAAAACCGCCTCAAGAATCTGTTAAACTCCGAATTTCGATATCGAATATGTAAAAATAAGATTAATAACATTTTTGAGTAAATCTGCTGAAGGGCACTTTTGTCGGTTTTTCGAAATTTTCTCGAAATCCGCCTCAAAATTTTTCTTCCAATTTAAAGTGTTTACTCTACTATCGGAAATGTATAGTAAAGTTGTGTAACATATTGGACTAACTCTTCTGCGAAGACCACTTTACTGTTGCCGTTTTTCGGACTTTGGAAATTTTCTCGAAATCAGCAATATTTGTTAAACTTGGAATATTTATTCTAGTATCGAATGCCAAAAAGTAAGTTAAATGCAGTTTTGGCTAAATCGTGTCTGGGGGGCACTTTTAGTCTTGTCGTTTTTCAGTGTCTGAAATTTTTGAAAATATTTTTGGTTATTCCTCTTATCGAATCTGTGTAATTAGATTTAATAACTTTTGCCTTTAGGTCACTTTACTCGTCCTTTTTCGGTTTAATTAATTTAATTTATTTAATTTAATTTATTAATTCAATTTATTCAATTCAATTCAATTTAATTAATTAATTTAATTGAAAGGTTTTTTTTATTATAGATTATGTACTATAATGAGATTTAACAACATTTTTGACTATTGAAGGTCAATTTTCTCAAGGTAGATAAAACTCGTTCTAAGATTAATAAGGCCCATCTAAGGACACTGAGATAGGTACCCGAATCCATGCGGTAACAAATATTACAAACTTTCTATAAATAGTTTTTCCTTTGGATCCTTTTGGAAAACGGCTTTCTATTTTGGCCTCTGGTAATCTTCTCCAATCGTTTGACACGTAAATTTTGAAAATCTGGAACATTTTTTGGGAAAATCTTCTTTCTTTTTCGGCCAAAAAAGTGAAGTTTTAAATTTCGAAATGTGCTTCGGTGGGTAGGTTAGTAAGTTTTAACCTCTCAACTCCAATAGTTTGCGAAATAGTTATCATTATTTAGTATCTAAAATTACAATACTTATTTTTCTCTATGGAAATTGCCTCAAAAATTAAGAACTATAATTTATAATTTTTCCACAACTTATTGATTCGATACCCGAAACTCCGTTTTTAAAAAGGTTTATTAATTAAAATTACAAATAGATGTGTACTCTACAATGGCTACATTAATACTGAAGTTATTCCCACTAGTTGGGTCTATTTATATGAGATAAGGAATATGTCTGCAACATCAGCACTTCATGGCTAGGAAGCTGATGTAACGCCTCCCCTCACAGATTCGACTTCCGACGATCAGGAAGGAAGTTGAATTTCTTGAAGTTCGATTGCCTCGTTGGTCCTAGGTCGGCGGGTCATCTCTGCAAATTTCTTAATCGATAAGTAGGTGACCAAGAGCAGCAAGGCGAAGTAAAGGGCGACGGTCCAGGTGCTGGGAATATGCTGAAGAGAAGTCGTTTCTAAGACGGGCTCGTTTGATATGAATTTTCTTTTAATTTCCTGTAGTTCGTCGAGTTTCAGGTCTCCCAAGTGAACTTTTAGGGTTTCGTTCACCGTAGTACGTGTTCCGAACGAGATTTTCGGGAAGAGGACAGCTTGGTTCGGAGTGGTAGCTGGTTCCAGGTTGACTATCATGTCGGATGGGCTCACGATCCGGCAGTTTCTCGGGATGTCGAGTAGATACGTTCCTTTGAGGTTCAAAATCTCTTCTTGCTGGTGGCATTGTAGTTTAAGGGTGTGTTCTGTCGGCAATATGGCGATCCATTGGTTGGTATCTTCTAGTCTTCTGAACGTCGGTCGATTAATCACGATCCGGGTTTGTTGACAGTTAGAGACGTTTCTGAGGTCCAAAAGGTGGGCTTCGCATGGACTGTCGGATGTGATGTCCTGAGGCTCAGTTTGATCGCAAACAAATATCTTCGGAGATAGCTCCATGCAGTCGTCATTCATAATAGCGTAATGCAATCTATCTTTTAATAGGAATCTACTTTTTGGAATAATCGCCTGGAACTGACTTCCATCATATATAGGAATCGAATAAAGATGATACATTTCAAATTCAAAAGGATATACCATAGGTACATTTAGAATGTAATTTATTCTATTATTTAAAACAAAGCAATTGATTTTAATTACCTTTTCTAAAACGAGTGTATTTTCTAAACTGATTTTAATAGGGAATTGATCGGGAATTTTGTTTTCTATCGATTTTAATTCTTTGTATAAATCTGAAGTTTTTATTATACTAGGATGCATAGTACCTAATTTCGAAAAGGTTATTGAATTTTCGATATCTTGCAAAATTGATATAATGATATTATACATTTCTATAATTTGAATAAAACTGTCTTTGACGTACATGCCTACTCGTATGTGAAGATTTTGTTGGGGTTACCTTCAATGACTGATGCTATTAAATTTAATTTCGATTCTAATAGTTTTTCGTTATGACTTATTTGCTGAATAGTATTATTAAATTTGTTTACGAGAGAGATGGCTAATGTGTTTTGAGCTTTTACATTGGCTGATAACTTGTTTTGATTTGACTGTAATTCTTTAATTAAGTTTTCATAGCGTTCTCCGTCATTTGCGTCTAGATTGCCTGAAATTGACTTAAATATAGAGCCTAAGCCGTTAAACAATCCTCTCTTAATCCGTTGCGGATGCGGTAAAATTTCTGACAATTTCAATTCAACTTTTTCTTCCGTAAATTTAACGACTTTTATGTAATTCGAAACTTCCTTCTCATATTCGTGATTTTTACTTAACAGAAATGTGATATTTTGGGTACTTAATTGTAATTTATTAATTTCTAAGATAATGGGATTTAGGTCGTAATAGTGGATGATGGAATGGGAATATCGTTTTAATTTTGCTGTTCCGATTTTTAGAGCTATTAGTCCTGGATTGTGCTCGAGATTGCGCGAGGTTATGATTTCTTGCGTAACGAGAATTCCTGGTAGCCTGAAATGAGAGAAGATACACGATACTTAATACTTACTTATCTGGATTGCGCTAAGTGTTTTAAGGAAAAATGAAAAATTAGTTAATCAAAAGAATATAATTTTTTAAGTGGGCGTTTAAGGTTGTTCATGTGAATTTTTGGTTGTGTTTCGGTAGAAACAGTTTTTCTTTGTTGATTGACGTTGGTTACATTACAAGATTTTTCGAATTTATTTGCTTGTTTTTGACGTATATGTTTCTTCACGAATACCTTTTGAGCAGTATCAAATAATTCAGGTTTATCTCGATCTTTATTAGCTTTTTCTGCAACTTGAACTTTGTTTTCCATTAGATCTTGGTTTATTTTTGAATACATGATTTTTGAACGTTCTTTATGTTGGTTTACATATTCGTTTAACAACAATTTGTCGATTTCTAAATCAAATGGTTCATTACTGGATATATGACCGCTAATGACATCAACAGGTTTCAATTTTGTGGTAGAGTGGATCGAATTATTATATGAAAGTACGGCATATATCATTTTCATTTTAACTGAAGTTTTAGAAAATCCTCGTGTGTTGAGTAATCGTAAATGCTCTATTATGGTCGAATGGAGTCTTTCTATCATTCCATTGGACTGTGGGTGATTTGGGGAGCAAAAGTGAATTTTGATTTTATGGAGTCCTAGTAATTCAATGATAACTGAATTTTTGAATTCGGTACCGTTGTCGGATATGATCATGTTCGGAATACCGTGATGGGAAAAGAATTTTAGTAAGTTGTCAGCAATTTCGGTTGCATTGTTGCTGTTAAGAGGATAAGCTTGAGCGTATTTGGAAAAGCTGTCGATAAGTGTTAAGAATTTGGTTTGTTCGAAAGTAAATGTATCTATATGGATTATTTGAAAAGGTTTTGAAGCAGTTGGGGTAATGTTTAAAGTCATTTTAACTGGTTTTCTATCGTATTTACTCTGTTGGCATATTTCACATTCATTAATATAAGTTTGAATGGATTGCTTCATTAGAGGCCAGTAATATTTTTCTTTTATTTTTTGTAAAGTTTCTTCCGTTCCTCTATGATTAGTCTTGCTTTCGTGGTAATTCCTTATCGTGTCTTGAATATCATTCTTGTCGGTGACGTCGAGTAGTTTCTTCTTACATCTTTTAAATTTAAGTGACGGCCATTTAAAATTTCTTTGGAGTACTACTGAAAAGTTCTCGTAGATCTCAGGGGATTCAAAGTAAAGATGATATTGAATGTCAGGGGCTATGTAATCTTTTATGAATTTTACAACATCTTCTTCAAATTTATTTCTTGAAAATTGTACCGAAATACGTTGTTTCTTCTCAAAGAGGAATGTTATTTTTGGTACGGATGGAGAGTGTAAAACTGAACTGATAATGATTTGATTTTGGCCATAATTTACAGGATAATCCGTTATAGGAATGTCAACAACAGGGTGTTGCTCATTATTTGAGTGTATTGTATTACCAGATTCTTCTTCTTTGTTATTTTCGACGTTTTCTGATGGTTCTTCCGACAGCTCGTTTGAAATGTCTTCGAAAGCATTGTCTTGATTTATTTCATCAATATTCACTGCCATAGAGATTGCGTCAATATCGTTTGGGTTTAAACTAGTATGATAGTTCTGACTAGGGTTGTTATTGTCGGTTAAATTTTGGGTGTCTAAATCTAGGTATGTGGGCGGAGAGTTTGGCTGAAATGTTATATGAGGGTTATCGAAGCCTTCGATGTTTCGCAGGTTTTCGTCTAATTTCTCCCAAAATGGGTTTGTTTCCTTTGCGTGAATTTCTACCCTGGACAAAGCATCTGCATTTGTATTTAATTTGCCCTTTTTATAAATTATATTGTAGTCATATTCTTCAAGCTTTATTCTCCAACGTAGCAGTTTCGAATTTGGGTCTTTTAAAGAGAACAACCATTGCAAGGGTTTGTGGTCGGTAATAATGTTGAATTTTCTTCCGTATAGGTATGGTCGGAAGTATTTGGTTGCCCATACTATCGCTAGTAATTCTTTCTCTATTGCTGAGTAGTTCTGCTCTGAGTCATTAAGGGTTCTGGACGCGTATGCTACAGGTAGATCTTTTCCTATTATTCCTTGTGAAAGTATGGCTCCTAAGGCGACATTTGAAGCATCGGTAGTGAGATTAAAAGGTTTACTGAAATCGGGGTATTGTAATATCGGCTGGTTAGTTAAAATATTTTTGCAAGTTTCGAAGGAGGACAAATATTCGTCGTTTATTTCAATTTTTGCATTCTTTTTTAAACATCTAGTGAACGGTTTTGTTAACTTAGCGAAATCTTTAATGAAGCGCCGGTAGTAGCCTAAAAGTCCGAGAAATCCTTTAATTTGTTTGGGAGTTTTTGGTAGTGGAAAATTTTGAATAGCTTTAATTTTATCTGGATTAGGTCGTACTCCGTCTCGTGTTACGACGTGACCTAAATAAGCGACTTCTTTTCTAAGGAATTCCGATTTATCCAGTTGTATTTTAAAGTTGGATTCTCTTAATCTCTGGAAGACGGTTTTTAATCTCTCGAGGTGTTCTTGTAGAGATGTGGAAAACACGATAATGTCGTCCAAGTAAACTAGGCATTTTTCGTTCTGTATGCCTCGCAGTATGTTATCCATAACACGCTGGAAGGTGGCTGGAGAATTTTTTAGACCGAATGGCATGCGAAGAAATTCGTAGTGGCCATTTTCAGTGTTAAAGGCGGTTTTTTCGATGTCGCTTTCTCCCATTTCGATTTGGTGGAAGCCACTAGCGAGGTCTAACGTGGTGAAGTATTGGCATTTGCCCAGCTTATCTAGAAGGTCGTTGATATTTGGCAATGGGTATTTATCGTCGATCGTCTTTTCATTCAATTTTCTATAGTCAATCACGACTCTCCATTTTCTTTCACCAGATGCATCTGCTTTCTTTGGGACTACCCAAATAGGCGAAGACCACGGCGAGTTACTTGGTCGAATTATGTTTGAGTTCAACATTTTTTGAATTTGTTTCTTTACCTCTTCTCTATGAATAAACGGGTACCTATAAGATTTACTGTATATGGGAGTTTCGTCAGAGGTGCGAATTTGGTGTTTAATTTTGTTGGTAAATGTAAGCGGTGTAGACTCATTGTAAAATATATCAGAATATTGTTCGCATAACGATAAAATTTTTGATTTTTCTTCGGTGTTCAAGTGATCGGTTCTTATTCTGGACAAGTCTAATTTAGTTTTGGAGGTGGTTTCAAAGTTGTTCAAAGATATATCCAAAAGTTCATTTTCGTTGAAATTTTCCACGGTTATAGGGTTAGAAAGATCAAGTGTCAACGTTTCATCTGTATTATTTAAGATCGTGGTCAGCGCTTTTCCGTTTCTCGCTGTGCTTAGACTTTCAGGTATCTCACAATTGTGAATCTTAGTGTGTGGAATTATGATATCACCTTGTTTTACAGTCGTTTTTAATTCTATCACTTGTTCAACGCGCGGAGGTATGGTAACATGATAATTCGCAGAATTGTTGGTAACGTGATAACGTAATTTAATTTTAGCGTGAGGAGTAATAAGAAAATGATTATCAAAATCTAAATGCGCTCTAAGTAACTTCATATTGTCAAGTCCAATTAGTCCGTCGAATACGTCATGGAATTTAAATAGATAGAATTTGAGAGTTCCGTGTACATTAAACAATTTTGAGGTTGGTATTTCCGCACTGTATTTATGTGCTGATTTTTGAAATACAGTTGATACAATGAAAGGTTCATGTTTAATACAATTTGGATAATGTTTAAAGGCTAGATTTGGGTCTATGAAAGATTTTGTTGAGCCAGAATCAATCAAAAATTTTAGGTTGAGTTCAGGAAATACTAGGTATGGCAATTCGTTTGAATCGGTAAGATTGAATGATATTGTTCGAGGTGTTAAGTTGGGTGTTCTAGGTGAGGCGTCCGTTGAAAATTTTCGTACTGATCATAGCTATAGTCTGGTTGATAGTCGGTATAGTCGATATCGTATTCGTTATTAATCTCTTCGATTGCATTTTCATCGTAATAAGTATCGTAATTCTCGCCTGAAGTGGTGGGTGTGGAGGGATAATTGGAATTGTTATTATCGATCTGGTTTACTTCGGTATTGTAAAGTTCTTCAAAAATAAAATCAGGAGGACCAGTATTTTTGTTTTGGAAATAATTTTGTGGTTTCGAAGTGTTGCGAGTGGATATGCTCATAGGAGTAGGTTTGGGAAGTTGTAGCTGGCGGTTCGGATTTGGTTTAAAGACGTTCTGGTTGTTATTGTTGCTAGAGGGTTGTCTGAACACTTGTGAATTTCGTAAGAATTTTGGTGGTGGCAAATCCGTTCTGGGACGTATAGGAATGGGTTGTGAAGGGAATGTATTTTGGGCTCTAAAGAAATTGTTAGGTGTGTTAGTGTTCATTTGTGGTCTGAAATTAAAATTCGGGGAATTCGGAACATTTGGGAATGGGTTTTGATAAGTCATTGGTCTTGTTACATGCTGGGGTTTGACATTGCGTTTATCCGAAAAATTTTGGAAGTAATGGACGTTTTCCTCTTTTAATACGAATTGTAAAGCCTTATTTAATGAGTCGGGTTGCATGCATCGGGTCGTAGTTGCTAATGGTTCGCGTAGACCGGATAAAAAGGTTTTAAGAGCAAGATCTTGATAAAGTTGTCGTTTTACATTTTTTCCTTCTTTAGTAGTTTCGTGGGTATCAATATAGCTACATAGTAAATTCAGTAAATGGAGAACTCTATCGTAAAATTTTTGTGGATGTTCATTTGGGCTCTGTTTAAGCATTACCAGGTCCCTATTGAGACAAATTTCGTCACGTTGATCAGAGAAACTATTAATTAGTAGTTTTTTCAAATCATCCCAAGTTGTCACTCCATGAATGTTAATAACTGATTTAGCATTGCCTTTTAGTTTTGAAATTACGGAATTCAGCAAATAAATGTTTTGAAAACAGTTTGGGTTTGTTGCATTATAGAAATGTGTAATTAGAGATTCGCTTACTGCCAAAAATCTATTTAAATCGTTCGGGTCACCATTAAATTCGGGGATGCAATTGAGATATTCAGCTTTGAATTCGGTCATGATTTCTAACGATTCTATTCTACGAGGTAAATTTGATTTTACTTGATTCGAGTCAGTTACAGGTTCGTCTATGTTTAAAGTATCGAAGAATTTAGTTAAAATTTCCAAATCTGACATGTATTGTCTAGATAGATTGCACTTACATTAGGATGACGAAGATTCGGAGCATCTCTTAACTTCTATGAGTGTCCTCGTCGAGCTTGGCGATGTGGGTCCAAACAGGTCGTTGACTCCTCGCGAATTGGACGATGTGGTTCCAACTCCGGTGTCTTGTTGGCGATGGGCTGCTTCGGTCCGCGGTGGATTGGGGGTTTCCGTCGATCGGTACTCCTCTCCTTCACAGCACGATCGTTCACAAAAATCACCTTCGATTGTCCGGTTAATCGTTGATACGAACTTGATCGATCGATTCGAACAATCCGAACAATCCTACTGACTGCGCCACTTATTGATTCGATACCCGAAACTCCGTTTTTAAAAAGGTTTATTAATTAAAATTACAAATAGATGTGTACTCTACAATGGCTACATTAATACTGAAGTTATTCCCACTAGTTGGGTCTATTTATATGAGATAAGGAATATGTCTGCAACATCAGCACTTCATGGCTAGGAAGCTGATGTAACGCACACGTACTTATCACCTGCTATACGTATCCAATGTTTACTACAATAATTTGTCTACTACTTACTATGTATGTTAATTTAAAATCGAATCTATCACATTGACTCAAAAATCAAGTTTTAAATTAACTAATTTGTAAATAGGGCAAGGGTATGAGTGTCTTGTTGGAAAAATCTGTTGTTACTGTTTTGTTACTTTGAGCATTAGAAGTAATGAACTAAGTAAAGAATTAATATTTATCCTTCAACGTCTTTCAGTGGTTCGTTGAACTCGAATCTTAATATTCGGTCATTCTTCGTGTGTTACATCGAAGCCTAAAGTGTAACTAATACATTGAATCAAATATCTTTCTAAAATAAATTTGATGATTTATTTGTTTTCGAAAGAAAATTACTAATTATTAATTATTAAAATAAATTAATAATAATAAAAAAAATAATAAAAATAGTAATAATAAAAATTATTAAATAACTCGATTTATACATTTATGTGTACATGTCATACAATCCCTTTTGCTGTGTAATCAACCGTCGTAATTACCATTAGGACCGTTAACTTTTAATGACTACTTATCTTTCGACTAATTATGTGTACACATGTCACTAATTATATATATATATTTTTTTTATTAATTATACACTGCTTTACATGCATATATGTCCACCTGTGGAATACCAATGTACTGCATGTTTCTGTTATAAGGACAACTGCGACTTGATTTGTATAACGATACATTTTGCTTAGTTGAGTTATGGGGAACGAGATAATTGGCCAGTTCGCCGTTTATCGCGGTAATTTAAATTACGCCATTTTCTTCAAAGCTCTCTAGATTTCAAATTTCAATATTTTCCAGAAAAATTAAGTTCATCTCCTTTTCTAGAAAGTAGTCTAATATTTCTCTAGAAAATTTATACTTATATTATAACGTTACAGTAATTTTCAACTCGGAGACAAGTATGCCCTAGCTTCGTAGCTAAGTTAATTAACCTAGCAGTAGGTATCTTAGCTGTATCCAACTGGTAGCGGTTTAATGGATATGTTACTGATCGTACCGTCGATTGATCGATTGTTCCCTATTTCACGTGTTACCGACGGTCCCGGATCGCGTCAAAGGACGAAAGGGAGACGCCGGCCCTTTTCCCTCTCGATTTTAGCGACCTGAAGAGCGAAAGGGAAATCTATGAAAGGAAACAAAAAGCTCGTACGCTGCTACCGTACTACGTACGCCCTTAAGTAGCTCGAGTGAGGTTTCCTCGTGGAACGAATGGAACAATGGCCGCCGCCAAAGGCTTAATTACTTTATTATTTTTCCTTTTCTTGTGTCTCGGGCTCGCACTCCAACTTCACTTTTCAAAGGAGAGAGAAAGAGAAAGAGAGAGAGAGAGAACGAGTGGGTTTGTGCTGTTTCCGACCGATACTGTATATGTATAGTATATCCTCTTTACTTATTTATTTATTTATAGCGCGTATGTATGCGCCGAGGTATATTTTACTGAATACGAAGGCGAACCGCAAACGCGATAATGGCGTACTATGTGTGTACGTGAAGGGGGAGGGTGAGTGTAAATTCCGCCGGTTCGCAAAGAATACGCAACTTCAATTTGAGTTCATTTGTTTTTGAGAAGTCTCAAAAAGGGTCGTGCACATAGAGGGAGTTAATCTAGACATATGATTTTTTGGGGTTTTTTTTTGGAGCCTTTTACATATGTTTTTGGGACGCACGTAAATCATCTCTGAGACAGTTTTTTCAAAAATTGTAGAAATTTGCAAATTTCGTGTAATACTGACTTTGTAAAAATCTCAAAAATACCTTACGAGCAAAGGATTTCTTATTACTATTTACTAATAATAAAAATGAAAATATTTAGAAAACCTTTATGGCAATAATATTACATTCATTTTTGAGTTTCATGAATTTTTGGGGGAATTTTTCAACTGCACATGTTTTTGGTGTGATCACGGATTGAAACGAGCAAATTTTTGAAAAATCCAATACTCAACTTGATTTTGAGTTTGTTGTCAAAATATTTTAAAAGGTATTGTGCACATATAGAGGGAGTTAATTATATATATCACAAGTTTTTAGTGGATTTTGTTGGGAACGTCTCGGACTGTACAGGTTTTTGGGATCCCCGTAGACTATCACCTCTATTTATTTTTTTCAAAAATTGTAGAAATTTGCAAATATCGTGGTAAAACTGACTTTGTAAAAAACTCAAAAATACCTTACGAGCAAAGGTTTTCTTACTACTATTTACTATTAATAAAA
This sequence comes from Cryptocephalus moraei, assembly GCA_946251905.1. NCBI lineage: Eukaryota > Metazoa > Arthropoda > Insecta > Coleoptera > Chrysomelidae > Cryptocephalus > Cryptocephalus moraei. The sequence continues at coordinate 12,213,301 of OX276465.1, read as the reverse complement.
ATGAAAATATTTAGAAAACATAATATTACATTCATTTTTGAGTTTCATGAATTTTTGAAGGAATTTTTCAATCACGCATGTTTTTGGTATGATCACGGAATGAAACGAGCAACTTTTTCAAAAATCCAATACGCAACTCGATTTTGAGTTTGTTGTCAAAATATTTTAAAAGGTATCGTGCACATATAGAGGGAGTTAATTATATATATCGCAAGTTTTTGGTGAATTTTGTTGAGAACGTCTCGGACTGTACAGGTTTTTGGGATCCCCGTAGACTATCACCTCTATTTATTTTTTTCAAAAATTGTAGAAATTTTGCAAATATCGTGGTAAAACTGACTGTAAAAATCTCAAAAATACCGTACGAGCAAAAGATTTCTCACTATTTACTATTAAGAAAAATGGAAATATTTAGAAAACCTTTATGGCAATAATATTACATTCATTTTTGAGTTTCATGAATTTTTGGGGGAATTTTTCAATCGCACATGTTTTTGGTATTGTCACGGAATGAACGAGCAAATTTTGGAAAAATGCAATACCTACGCAACTTGATTTTGAGTTTGTCGTCAAAATATCTTAAAAGGTATCGTGCACATAGAGGGAGTTAATTACATATATCACAAGTTTTTGGTGAATTTTGTTGAGAACGTCTCGGACCGTACAAGTTTTTGGGATCCTCGTAGACTATCACTTCTATTTATTTTTTTCAAAAATTGTAGAAATTTGCAAATATCGTGGTAAAACAGACTTTGTAAAAATCTCAAAAATACCTTACGAGCCAAAGGTTTCTTACTACTATTTACTATTAATAAAAATGAAAATATTTAGAAAACATAATATTACATTCATTTTTGAGTTTCATGAATTTTTGAGGGAATTTTTCAATCGCGCATGTTTTTAGTATTATCACGGAATGAAACGAGCAAATTTTTGAAAAATCCAATACTCAACTTGATTTTGAGTTTGTTGTCAAAATATCTTAAAAGGTATCGTGCACAAATAGAGGGAGTTAATTATATATATCACAAGTTTTTAGTAGATTTCATTTTGTTGGGAACGTCTCGGACCGTACATCAGGTTTTTGGGATCCCCCCGTAGATTGTCACCTCTATTTATTTTTTTCAAAAATTGTAGAAATTTGCAAATATCGTGGTAAAACAGACTTTGTAAATATCTCAAAAATACCTTACGAGCAAAAGATTTCTTACTACTATTTACTATTAATAAAAATGAAAATATTTAAAAAACCTTTATGGCAATAATATTACATTCATTTTTGAGTTTCCTGAATTTTTGGGGGAATTTTTCAATCGCGCATGTTGTTGGTATTACCACGGAATGAAACGAGCAAATTTTTGAAAAATCCAATACTCAACTTTATTTTGAGTTTGTTGTCAAAATATCTTTAAAGGTATCGTGCACATATAGAGGGAGTTAATTACATAAATCACAAGTTTTTAGTGGATTTTGTTGGAAAATTCTCGGACCGTATAAGTTTTTGGGATCCTCATAGACTGTCACCTCTATTTATGTTTTTCAAAAATTGTAGAAATTTGCAAATATCGTTTAAAACTGACTTCAATTGTTTTCTAAAAATTCCAAAAAAGTCATGCAAGTAGAAGAAATTAATCTATCTGTCAAAATTAAATAAAGAAACCTTTAATTCCACATAATTACGTTCTTTTTGAGTTTTTTTTTTGGGAAAAATTCAGTAACTTTAATCCGCTTCATTAGTTTTAGCAAAATCTCATGCTGGTAAAGGAAGTTACTCTTAGATATGCGGTTTTAAATTTTTGGTAAAAAGGGGTACCTAGTTTTCACCCCTTAAAAACATAAGGCGCACATTTTAGTCATATAACTTTTGAAGAGGATGGTAAGACAAGCTCACTTCCAAAATCGGTGAAGTACTTTAAAATTGTGAGGTTTGACAACATTTTTCCGTGAAATTTCACTGTATCGAATGATACATAACAATCGTATATGAAGATAGTGTCTATAGATATAGAATGATTCTATTCTACAAGACAATTGTTATGCGTCTTATATCTGAGAAATTTTGGTCAAGTACAACTCGAGATAAAGTCTTTTCTTCGAGCGGTCCGATTTAAAGCCGGGCGCTCACTATTCAGGAGAGCTGTGCTAAGCGCACAGTCGGCTTCCCCCACTCCGTGGACTCCGAGCAGGACAGTAACAACGCGCAATTACTCTCCGTTGAACAATGTTCGGTTTTTTTAAACGCTGAAAGTGCCATTGGAAACTTCAACTCTTCTTCTAAACACCTTGTCATTTTCAGCCTTTAATATTAATTATTGTAGCGACGGTGAATTTTTTAAAAAACAAAGGCTGTCTTGGCTCACAACGGTTGTGGGGCTTTCTTTTTTCTTTTTAAGTGCGTATTTTTGAATCAGTTTTCGAATAAATCATTGCCATAAAGTTTGAACAAAAACCAACCAAGTTATTGTAAATGTTTATAAGCTTAAAAATCTATACATTGTGTTAAGCCTTTTTTTTATAAATAAACATTAAAAAATTTAGTTTTTTTTACATAGAGCGTTAATATAAGTCTTTACGAAGAGGATGAGCCCAAGTTTGTTAAGATTCATTTAGAGAAATCGCCTGGACAGGACTTAGAAATTGTCGATTTTTTCAAGAAACGGGATAAACAATTAGAATTTTGCAAAAACTACTCGACCGATCGAGCCCATCTTTTGCATACTTATAAAGTACATTGCAACTCACAAATTATAAACATTTCACTTAATTTGAACAACTAATTAAAAAGTTATTAACAGTATTTAAAAATAGCCATTTTGCCTCCTTTTTTGTAATAACTTTTTTATTTATAGCGCAATTTTAATTTAGAAAGTCTCATTTTAAAGATAATTGTTTTCTCTAAAAGTTCACTGTTGTCCGCAAACGTCTAAATCTAAGCCATTTGGAGTTATAAATAAAAGAGTGATTTTGGCACTATTTAATAATGGTTCCACTAAAAAATTGATGAATCTCTAAAGGGCCATGATAACCTTCTCATCACTGACCAAGTTGCAAAATTTAATAAAGAAGTATTGCGACTTTTTAAAAATTTCTCAAATCGAGAAAAGACTTTCCCCGTTTCCTAAACGGCGTGCACGACGTATCGATGTGTGTTTGTTCCCGCGATAAGTGTTATCCGTTATCGAGCCGCGCTCGGGTTCGAACTAGGCCAGAAAACACAAAACATCACTCACGGTATAATAATAACACAACAAACAGACATACACGCACACACATACGTGTACATAATCGCAGGGATGCCCCGAGGACAAACAATCGGCGACAGATAAAATTGCTATTGGGGGATTCGGCTCTCTATATTGACGTTAGAAGTGTGTGTTATCTCGAAATGGTATACGTATCTTGGTGACGAGTTCAGAAGAAGCGACATATGTTGCATGCATTTGTTGTGCGTGCAACAGTTTCCAAGTTCCTCAGAGAAAAACTTGCGAAAGTAAATTTCACCCCTTTGAATTTTGGAAATTTTCTAGACCCACACAACAATTTTTGACCTACTGTACCTATTGATATGATTTTTAGCGCCGAATTTACAGTCCCTAAGTACCTCAGAGGGAAACGTGTGAGAGTAAATTTCACCCTTATTTTTCACCCCTTCGGGTTTTAGGATTTTTCCGGACCAATTCAACAATTTCCGATTTCAAATTTGTACTTATCTAAAGTACAATTTAGAAATCGAAACATAGAATTTCAGAATCTTTTATTAATCCCGATATTACATCTTTCGAGTTCAATTGATATGAATTTTAAATGATTCCGAGTGTCGAGTTGACTGACGAAAATAATTTTCATCCCTATTTTTACCTGTTTTTTGGGATTTTTCCGGACCGACTTGAGAATTTTTGGTTTGAAGTTTGTACCTATATATAGTACAATTTGGAAATTAACTTCAAAAACATAAAATGCCGGAAATTTTTATCAGCTGTGTTATTAAATTTTGAAAACTTATCTGGTGATATGCAACAGTGTTCAAATTTCTGTTCTTTCTTTCGTAACGTCCCAAGCAAGACTGGTTGTATGAAATTTTCCAAAAAATAAACCCGTTTTCAAAATCCGTCTTAAAAATTTTGATTTGGTCATAATTCTTAACAACTTTCCATAACACAAAAATATTCAAAATTCAAAAACAAATATATCATATATCAATTTAAATATTTAAAATTCAAGTCTTCCAATTTTGGACATAAGGGCGCGACACTATGGTAATTCCAAAAATATTCACGGTTCCCAAACAATTCAGAAAATTCAAAAAATAACGTAACATGATTTTTCCGGGAATTTCAAAGAAAACCTTGGAAAATACAAATCAGCTCAATGCACGATCATTTTTGAAATAATTCAAAAAATTAATGACAGCATATATTAGCGGATACAGCATTATATTGGCGGATTTTTATTTTATTATAAATTGTATGTAATTATAAAATATATATATAAATTAGTTTGTAATTTTTGTAACCGTAAATAATGTTTAAGTATGTTGCATAAAGATTTTAAACTATTTTTCAACCCTTAAAAACTACCATTTAGGTCAAAATTTGCAAAAAAAATTGCACCTTTAAATTAGTGAATGACGCATTTTATAGTGAATTAAAATCCATTTAATATTCATGGTTTAATTTCTTGACTAATTACAAGTTTCAACCTTTATAAACCACCCCTTAGAATGAAATTTACTAACAAATTTTTTTTTCGTTTCATAATTTGAAATGGTCTATTTATGATAAATTAAATTGATTTTTATCGTGAATAACCCGGAAAATATTAACTTACCGAGAAGAGTTTATATGACATTTTTTGGTTGAAATTGAACACTTCATCGATTTCCGGTGTTATTTTGAGGTTAAATATTTCTACCCCCGAGAAGGGGTGGCACTCACCCCCAGGGTAAAAGCGCACATCAGCACCATATAACTTTTTTTCTTTGAATTTTTTACCTATATATATTTCAAATTTCAGCTGAATCGAAGCGGTACTTACCATGGCCAACTTTGAGCCCTTGGATAACCTCCTTTTGTTAAAAAAAGAGTAATTCTCCAAAAACAACCCTGTCAAGTGCCGCATGCGCGATCATTATGTTCCAAATGAGATTTCTTACTTATTTATAAAGTGAGTTTTGTACGTATTTCTGATTGATCGTTTGTTTCTTTCGCAGTCAAACACCAAAAATCATCCTATCGAACCTGGCTCCGAATGTGAAATTCGAAGACATCGAACACCTCCTGAGTCAGCATGGCCGCGTCGTCTCCTGCGACAAGCTCACGTCCAAAGACCCGACCACTCAAACGGTACAGGTCACATACGAAACCGCTGAACAGGCTATACAGTAAGTTCGAATGACACGTAACCATAATGTATTACACGTAACACACACATACTTAACCCCTACGCTCATGTTTCGCATGCCGACGCATAAACGCGATTCTATGCGGAACGGCTCGGATTGTGCAACAAATGCACTGCCTGCGTTTATGGAAATGTGCAGCAGGACTTCTCGTATCGCAGAACGACGAAGCGAGGTGCGTGGATTTAGCTCCGAGGTCGACTCAAACTGAGCCCCTCTTTTACATCCCCTCAGAAAGTGAAATTTTTGGGGTTATTGCATTTTTCTGAACCGTCTGAGGGCGCTGAAATCCAAGTTTCTAATGCCTTGTCACTGTTCCTATTCCCCCCCTCACAGAGTTTAATTTGGGGTTGTTGCATTTTTCCGAAACTTCTGAGAGCTCATTCCATACTACGTTCACCCCCTTTTTCCACCCCCTCCCATAGAGCGTGAAATTTGGGGATATCGCATTTTCCTGAACCGTCTGAGGGCTCATCCCAACTTCCCTACGTCTCGTCATTTAGTAACTATTGCGTCAACTGCACCCCCTTTTGATACCTCCTCAGAAAATTAAATTTTTGTGATTACATTTTTCTGAACAGTCTGAAGTCTCAGAATGAGAAATTTTTGGTGTTACTACATTTTTTTTTTTGAACCATCTGAGAGCTTAGAAAGTGAAATTTGGGGTAATCGCATTTTTATGAACCGTATGAAAGCTCATTCCAAGTTTCCAATGTCTTGTCATTCAGTAACTACTGCGTTAACTGTACTCCATTTTGATATCTCCTCAGAAAATTAAGTTTTTGGGGCTTCTGCATTTTTCTGAACCGTCTGAGGGCTCTGAAATCCATGTTTCCAATATCTTGTCACTCAGTAAATATTGCGTAAATTTCTGTTCTGTTCCCCCCCCTCACAGGGTTTAATTTGGGGTTGTTGCAATTTTCCGAAACTTGTGAGAGCTCATTCCACACCCTCCCATAGAGCGTGAAATTTGGCGATATCGCATTTTCCTGAACCGTCTGAAGGCTCATCCCAACTTCCCTACGTCTCGTCATTTAGTAACTACTGCGTCAACTGCATCCTCTTTTGATACCTCGTCAGAAAATTAAATTTTTGTTGTTACATTTTTCTGAACAGTCTGAAGACTCAGAAAGTGAAATTTTTGGTGATACTACATTTTTTTGAACCGTCTGAGAGCTCAGAAAGTGAAATTTGGGGTAATCGCAATTTTATGAAACGTATGAAAGCTCATTCCAAGTTTCCAATGTCTTGTCATTCAGTAACTACTGCGTTAACTGTACTCCATTTTGATACCTCCTCAGAAAATTAAATTTTTGGGGTTTCTGCATTTTTCTGAACCGCCTGAGGGCTCTGAAATCCATGTTTCCAATATCTTGTCACTCAGTAAATATTGCGTAAATTTCTGTCCTGTTCCCCCCCTCACAGGGTTTAATTTGGGGTTGTTGCATTTTTCCGAAACTTCTGAGAGCTCATTCCATACTACGTTCACCCCCTTTTTCCACCCCCTCCCATAGAGCGTGAAATTTGGGGATATCGCATTTTCCTGAACCGTCTGAGGGCTCATCCCAACTTCCCTACGTCTCGTCATTTAGTAACTACTGCGTCAACTGCATCCTCTTTTGATACCTCGTCAGAAAATTAAATTTTTGTTATTACATTTTTCTGAACTGTCTGAAGACTCAGAAAGGAAAATTTTTGATGTTACTACATTTTTTTTGAACCGTCTGAGAGCTCAGAAAGTGAAATTTGGGGTAATCGTATTTTTATGAACCGTATGAAAGCTCATTCCAAGTTTCCAATGTCTTGTCATTCAGTAACTACTGCGTTAACTGTACTCTTTTGATAACTCCTCAGAAAATTAAGTTTTTGGGGCTTCTGCATTTTTCTGAACCGTCTGAGGGCTCTGAAATCCATGTTTCCAATATCTTGTCACTCAGTAAATATTGCGTAAATTTCTGTCCTGTTCCCCCCCTCACAGGGTTTAATTTGGGGTTGTAGCAATTTTCCGAAACTTGTGAGAGCTCATTCCACCCCCTCCCATAGAGCGTGAAATTTGGCGATATCGCATTTTCCTGAACCGTCTGAGGGCTCATCCCAACTTCCCTACGTCTCGTCATTTAGTAACTACTGCGTCAACTGCATCCTCTTTTGATACCTCGTCAGAAAATTAAATTTTTGTTGTTACATTTTTCTGAACAGTCTGAAGACTCAGAAAGTGAAATTTTTGGTGATACTACATTTTTTTGAACCGTCTGAGAGCTCAGAAAGTGAAATTTGGGGTAATCGCATTTTTATGAACCGTATGAAGGCTTATTTCAAGGTTTCAATGTCTTGTCATTCAGTAACTACTGCGTTAACTGTACTCCATTTTGATACCTCTTCAGAAAATTAAATTTTTGGGGTTTCTGCATTTTTCTGAACCGTCTGAGGGCTCATCCCAACTTCCCTACGTCTCGTCATTTAGTAACTATTGCGTCAACTGCACCCTCTTTTGATACCTCCTCAGAAAATTAAATTTTTGTGGTTACATTTTTCTGAACCGTCTGAAGACTCAGAAAGTGAATTTTTTTGTGTTACTACATTTGTTTTAACCGTCTGTGAGCTCAGAACGTGAAATTTGGGGTGATCGCATTTTTATGAACCGTATGAAAGCTCATTCCAAGTTTCCAATGTCTTGTCATTCAGTAACTACTGCGTTAATTGTACTCCATTTTGATACCTCCTCAGAAAATTGAACTTTTGGGGTTTCTGCATTTTTATGAACCGCCTGAAAGCTCATTCCAAGTTTCTAATGTCCTTTCGTTCAGTAACTGTTGCGTAAATTTCACCCCCTTTTCTACCCCCTCGATGAGCGAAAATTTTCCAACTGTTCGACAAGTAGCTTAAACCACTAAAATAACTGATAAAATAACAAAAACTGTCTGTTTCGAAACTTCATATTAACATCATAAAGCGCAAGTCTAAGTAAATGGGGTAGAAATTGTAGTTACATTATATGTAATTCTATACAATGAAATGGAGAAATTATATTTACCTATTTAGTTACGAGATGGAGCATTTAATTTGGCCTTCCTTATAGGTGGATGATTTTTTTGGTGTTTTTAGGAAAGTTTTGATTTATAATAGATACTTTTAAAAACTGTAAATAAGTGCCAAGTTTTAGATGTGCTGAATTAAAAAAATCTCGGAAGTGTTTCTAAGTATAAGAAGATAAATCAATAAAGTCTCGAATTCTATTTGTAGAAGCATACATTCTTAAAATGTAGAAAGACTTCTTAGTGTCTTGCGGTTTCCAAGAATATTGAATTCAACTCGTTATCTTGATAAGTCTCAAGGAAATTTTGACAAGACTAATATCATGAAATCTCAAAATCAAAAGAAGAAAACATCAAGAATGTTGGGGAAAATCAAGGCTTTCGAAATATAAGAAATTAATACCTACATCAAAATCTAGAATTTTGTTGCAGCAGATTGTTAATGACTTCTTAGTGTCTTCAGTGAACGGTTTTGATAGGTAGATATCTCGATAAATCTAAGGATGTTTCCAAATTTTATAAAAAGCCCATTTCAAGTTCATAACGTTAACACAAGAAAAAATCAAAAAATCTAAGGAAACTCAAGTCTTTCAGATATAAAAAAATAATTCAATAAAATCTAGAAATCCTAGAAGTCTGGAAGAAGAAATTCTTAAAATTTTAAGAGACTTCCCAATGTCATACCTCAACAGTTTTAAAAAATATTAACTTGGTGTTTCAAAATTTTGCATGTAACATAACTTTTTTTTTACAAAAAGCACATTTTTTACAATTTTTTCGGAAACTGCTGGATGAATTTTGGAAAATTCATTTTGAAGGTGAATCAAATTGATATAACCCCACTCTTGAGAGTTGTAAAATGTATTGGAAATTAAAAGATAACATGGGTACAATGTATAGTTAATTAAAAAATAATATTTTTCTATTTTGCTGTTTGCAAATTGTCATTAATTAGAATTTGTAAATTAAAATTTCCATGGAAATTACCAACAAGGCGCTCGACCTACTCCAGTACCAGTCGAATTTTAACGAGGGGACAATTTTTAGTAATATTTAACAGAAATAAATAATTTTGCAAGCGTTCCGGTCATGTGGCGAGTTCGCCATTATACACAATAAATTGGCGGTGTAGAGTGTTGAATATTAATCCCACGGTTCTCTGAAAAATTCAATTTATTTCAGAACTGATCCTCGGACGGATACTCTTTTAACACATGCGCATTAAGAATACATTACAAGACTACTTGCCTAGTAGAATATTAAATATATTTGATTCGGTAATAACCAAACGTAAATAAATTAAGTTGAATAAATAAAGATGCAGTTTTTTTAGTTATTTTTCTCACAATTAAAATAAAAAAAATATATTTATGTATAACAAACGTAAGAATGAACATTGAAACGACTCATTTTTGTAAAATAGACTAGTTTAAAATAACAAAATTTCCGTTATAATGTGACAATGATTATATACATAATCAGATAACAAATACATTCCTTCCTTTTTTGCAATTAAATTTTAAATATCTCATCATTTCCAATTGTTCTAAGTTAATTTTATCTTACCCTCACCATGTGAAATTGAAACAAATTTAACAATCTCTAAATGTAAAAGACACCACAAACTCAGATTAACCACACAATTTTATAAACAATACAATAGAAAGGCACAATTATTTGGTTACTTTTGTTAAATTTATAAGATTCACTAATAATGATAGAAATTAACAACATTTCAATGTAAATTGTAAATATTTCTTTGGCGGGATACTTACCACTTACCCAAAGATTCCCGAGGCCCGAATCTCATCTCTCCTCTCATGTGTGGATCCTGGAGGCACGTCTTCTTTTTCCTCGCCATCCAAATGATCTCAACAATCTAGGACTCCTAAAAATTAATCCCAACAATCAAAAATTCCTCACAGAATCAATGTAATTTTGAAAAGATGTGTGTGCCTCCCCAATCTATCTTCCATAATTATATCTAGGAACCTTTAGGGAGTCCGAGAGCGTAGACGTCAGTGATGGGAGGCGTTTCATTCACAAAATTCACTTTCACAATCACAAAGCACCCGATATCCCAATAATTTTTCGCATGCATCCTCTCCTGACGGAGTCCTAACAGTAACTGTCCGGTCCTACGGAGAATTACACAATTAATCATCTCGACACCTAATAATGGTTATCTTAACGATGCTGTTATTTTAACGAGCCTTTTTGCACACTTATCGTTCTCGAACGTTCCTTAATACGTAATATTAGATTTTTTGCTTTTAATATCACTTATACAACAGATATTTTTTGCTTGTGAATTGTTCTCGAAAGTTTTCTAATACATAACGAAAATACCAACCATTTGAAATTTATAACGTAACATTATAAAACGTTGACTACTGCTTTTCTGCAAGATCCTGAAAAATTAATGTTGAATATATTACAAGAAACATAGGAGTTTTAAAAAATAACTCACCTTGCAAACTGATGCTACTCTCTTAAATCTCTGCCCTTATCTGAAGTTCTATACCATTGTCGACGAAAATACTCACCTGAAGATGCAATAAAAGAAATTAAGCACCATCAAACTGTTTTTAAATTACAAATTTCAATATTATATTATAAAACAATTACACAATTAACAAGCCTGGGCAAATACATATATGCATATTTATTTTTTATTGGTCTATTAAATAACCATGAACTGTGGTTATAAAACTGAGCTTTTTGGCCATAAAAAACACAATTTGTAATTTGTAATTAATGCGTATTTAAGTCAAATTATATTAACAGTGCATATATGAAACAAAGCAGCATATTATGGCATATATTAATTATTTGGATGCAGTTTTTAAGAAATTGTACCTAAAATAAATTAAAACCTCATTTTGAGAAATTCGGCATTATTTTGTAAAACTTTGATCACTTTAAACACTGATCTTGGGGTCAATCAATCGATCAAAGACATTACTGTCTCGTAAAGATCATTACTGATAAAGTAATTATCCCTTGTTTTTCTAATTATCTTTGTAATTTGTGTTTTCAGGGCCGTGGGTCAGCTGAACGGCATCGAGATCGAAGGTAAACCGTTGAAGGCCGAACTCGCTTCGGAGAAACGGCCTAGGAAGGGCCCCCGGGGGCCGGGGGCCCCCTTCGGGGGCCTGCCCGGCACCAGCAGACAGACCGACTTCCCCCTTAGGATACTCGTACAAAGCGATATGGTAAGGATCGTGAACGGGACCGGACCGATCCGAACAAACCTAACCTTACCCGACCTGATCTCCCATCCACAATTTCTATTTTGATAATTTGTGATTTAGTTGTTGTTACTAGAAAGGCTGTTTTGGTTTGGATTCCCAGATTTCCTGATTTCGTTTAATTCATCCAAAGAGCAGTTCTTCTCAGAAAATTCAATATTATAAAACCTTCTTCTGTCACATGACTACCTTGCCATTGCTCAGTCTTCTATTTTTCAAAAGCAAGTTTACTTTCCAAAGGAAATCGTCGCCATTTTGAATTTATAACCTCAACCTTCCATAAAGTTATCTTGGAACCAGTGCAAACCTTCTAGAAGTAACCAAACCTTAACAAACACGTTTCCTTTCGCCCGATTGCTATCATTCAAAACCTGCTGTGTTCAGAAAATAACCGCCATTTTGAAACCTACATATTAGTATATAATTAGTAATCACAAATTCTTACTTTGTAAGATAATTGTCCACTGATCAAAGACAGGATTTCCTTTCAGGATCAAAGCAAATCCCAGGATCTTGATGATATGAAAGGGTTTCCAGGTGATCTAGGTTGATCTCTATGAAATACATTACATAATTCTAGCCACGGTTTATTAGTATTTTTAGGTGAAAAGCGACCCATAGAATAATTACCATGATAATAACAGGATAATAATGGATGATCTACGATTTCTAGATGACCCAGATAATAGTTCGAAATTCGTTACATAATAATTTTTAAATAAGATTTATTACTATGTTATAGTATGTAGTTACAGAAAGTTTTCAATAACCCTCAAATCCACGTAGCTTTACCAAAACGCAGTATTTAACATGCGCAAATAGTTCATTAAAAATCATCCGAATTCTCATGAAATGCACAATATTGATGTTCCTCATATGTTTTAGGTGGGTGCTATAATAGGGAGGCAGGGTTTGACCATAAGGCAGATAACGCAACAAACAAGGGCGAGGGTGGACGTGCACAGGAAAGACAACGTCGGATCGTTGGAGAAAGCGATCACCATTTACGGTAACCCGGAGAACTGCACCAATGCCTGCAAGAGGATCCTCGAGGTTATGCAGCACGAGGCGAACAACACCAACAAAGGGTGAGTATCCAAAGGAGGTTTACTACGAGTAGAAAGATCCCAAACAAACAACACAAAAGGGTTACTCAGGTTTGCTTGTCGAGGGGTGTAATAATGACGATGGCATTATCGATAACAATATTTTAGGTTTGTTAATTGTGTCTTCATTAAAGTATGCTATTAAATTATTTACATACATTTTTCATAGGATTAATAGGAGATGTAGCAAGTGGATAATTTGTTATTAACCCCCTGCCATGTAGCGTTGAAATCTTTTAAGCTATTTTTGAATCCAATATGCTACCTCAGAATGTTGACAGTTGGAGTGCTGACGTTTGTATAGCCATTTTGTTCATGTGAGAGGGTTAAAAACGTTTTATAGCCCTTGAATAGAGCTATGACGTGACTATTGGAAAGTTAAGCATAGTTAGAGTTTCACCATTTACATGCTCCATTCTAACTTGTTCGGTTATAAATTTCCTCAGAAAAGTATACAGTTGTCTCAGCACGTTGTCAGTTGAAGTTGTGACGTTTGTATAGTCATTTTGGGCACATGGGAAGGTTACAAAACGTTTTAAAATGCTTAAAAGAAGTTTAGAATGAATATTGGGGGCTTCAGCAAAATTGGAGTTTCAGTAAACCGTATCTAAATGCTGTATTCTAAACGTATTCAGTTATAAATTTGCTCAGAAAAGTACATAGTTTCAGTATGATATATCAGCATGTCGTCAGTGTCTAACGTGTTCAGTTAGAAATTTCCCCAACAATGATGTAGTTGTAGTTATGTAGTTTGCATAGGCGTTTGGGTATATGGGAAGGTTAATAACGCTTTAAAGCCCTTAAATAGAGTTACAAAAAGATTATTATGAGTTAGAACAAAGTTGGAGTTTGAATAAAGCGTTTAGAAACCATGGACATTCTAAGGTGTTCGGATATAAATTTCCTCAGAGATGTATCTAGACATATGCGGTCTCTGACTTCTGACGTTTCTATAGGCATTTTGGGCACATAGGAAGTTTGTAAGTTCTTAAAAGAGCTCTTAAATGATTGTTGGGAGTTCTCTATCCTTAACGTATTCAGTTATAAATTTGCTCAGAAAAGTACATAGTTTCAGTATGATATATCAGCATGTTGTCAGTTTCTAACGTGTTCAGTTAGAAATTTCCCCAAAAATGATGTAGTTGTAGTTATGTAGTTTGCGTAGGAGTTTTGGGTATATGGGAAGGTTAATAACGCTTTAAAGCCTTTAAATAGAGTTACAAAGTGATTATTATGAGTTAGAGCAAAGTTGGAGTTTGAATAAAGCGTTTAGAAACCGTCGACATTCTAACGTGTTCGGGTATAAATTTCCTCAGAGATGTATCTAGACATATGCGGTCTCTGAGTTCTGACGTTTCTATAGGCATTTTGGGCACATGGGAAGTTTGTAAGTTTTTAAAAGAGCTCTTAAATGATTGTTGAGAGTTCTCTATCCTTAACTTGTTCAGTTATAAATTTCCTCAGAAAAGTATACAGTTGCAGTATGCTGTCCCAGCACGTTGTCAGTTGAAGTTGTGACGTTTTTATAGTCATTTTGGGCACATGGGAAGGTTACAATCGTTTTAAAATGCTTAAAAGAAGTTTAGAATGAATATTGGGGGCTTCAGCAAAATTCGAGTTTCAGTAAACCGTATCTAAATGCTCTATTCTTAAACGTATTCAGTTATAAATTTCCTCAGAAAAGTATATAGTTTCAGTATGCTGTATCAGCGTGTTGTCAGTTGGTGTTGTGACATTGGTATAGGCATTTTCGGCACAAGGGAAGGTTATGGGAGGTTTAAATAAAAGATAAAGTAATTTTTGGAGTTTCAGTAAACCGTTTAGAGATGTCAACATGCCCTATTCTAACGTGTTCAGTTAGAAATTTCCCCAAAAATGATGTAGTTGTAGTTATGTAGTTTGCATAGGCGTTTTGGGTATATGGGAAGGTTAATAACGCTTTAAAGCCCTTAAATAGAGTTACAAAGTGATTATTATGAGTTAGAGCAAAGTTGGAGTTTGAATAAAGCGTTTAGAAACCGTCGACATTCTAACGTGTTCGGGTATAAATTTCCTGAGAGATGTATCTAGACATATGTGGTCTCTTTGAGTTGTGACGTTTCTATAGGCATTTTGGGCACATGGGAAGTTTGTAAGTTCTTAAAAGAGCTCTTAAATGATTGTTGGGAGTTCTCTATCCTTAACTTGTTCAGTTATAAATTTCCTCAGAAAAGTATACAGTTGCAGTCTCGGCACGTATGCTGTCTCAGCACGTGGTCAGTTGAAGTTGTAACGTTTTTATAGTCATTTTGGGCACATGGGAAGGTTACAAAACGTTTTAAAACGCTTAAATGAAGTTTATAATGAATATTGGGGGCTTCAGCAAAATTGGAGTTTCAGTAAACCGTATCTAAATGCTCTATTCTAAACGTATTCAGTTATAAATTACCCGAGAAAAGTATATAGTTTCAGTATCCTGTATCAGCGTGTTGTCAGTTGGAGTTGTGACATTGTTATAGGCATTTTCCGCACAAGGGAAGGTTATGGGAGGCTTAAATAAAAGATAAAGTAATATTGTTGGAGTTTCAGTATACCGTTTAGAGATGTCAACATGCCCTATTCTAACGTGTTCAGTTAGAAATTTCCCCAAAAATGATGTAGTTGTAGTTATGTAGTTTGCATAGGCGTTTTGGGTATATGGGAAGGTTAATAACGCTTTAAAGCCCTTAAATAGAGTTACAAAGTGATTATTATGAGTTAGAGCAAAGTTGGAGTTTGAATAAAGCGTTTAGAAACCGTCGACATTCTAACGTGTTCGGGTATAAATTTCCTGAGAGATGTATCTAGACATAATTATGTGGTCTCTTTGAGTTCTGACGTTTCTATAGGCATTTTGGGCACATGGGAAGTTTGTGAGTTCTTAAAAGAGCTCTTAAATGATTATTGGGAGTTCTCTATCCTTAACTTTTTCAGTTATAAATTTCCTCAGAAAAGTATACAGTCGCAGTATGCTGTCTCAGCACGTTGTCAGTTGAAGTTGTAACGTTTCTATAGTCATTTTGGGCACATGGGAAGGTTACAAAACGTTTTAAAATGCTTAAAAGAAGCTTAGAATGAATATTGGGGGCTTCAGCAAAATTGGAGTTTTAGTAAACCCTATCTAAATGCTCTATTCTAAACGTATTCACTTATAAATTTCCTTAGAAAAGTATATAGTTTCAGTATGCTGTATCAGAGTGTTGTCAGTTGGAGTTATGACATCGGTATAGGCATTTTCGGCACAAGGGAAGGTTATGGGAGGCTTAAATAAAAGATAAAGTAATTGTTGGAGTTTCAGTAAACCCCTTTAGAAATGTCAACATGTCCTATTCTAACGTGTTCAGTTAGAAATTTCCCCAAAAATGATGTAGTTGTAGTTATGTAGTTTGCATAGGCGTTTTGGGTATATGGGAAGGTTAAAAACGCTTTAAAACGCTTAAATAGAGTTACAAGGTGATTATTATGAGTTAGAACAAAGTTGGAATTTGAATAAAGCGTTTAGAAACCGTCGACATTATAACATGTTCGGGTATAAATTCCCTCAGAGATGTATCTAGCTAGACATGTGCGGTCTCTTTGATTTCTGACGTTTCTATAGGCATTTTGGGCACATGGGAAGTTTGTAAGTTCTTAAAGGAGCTCTTAAATGATTGTTGGGAGTTCTCTATCCTTAACTTGTTCAGTTATAAATTTCCTCAGAAAAGTATACAGTTGCAGTCTCGGCACGTATGCTGTCTCAGCACGTGGTCAGTTGAAGTTGTAACGTTTTTATAGTCATTTTGGGCACATGGGAAGGTTACAAAACGTTTTAAAACGCTTAAATGAAGTTTATAATGAATATTGGGGGCTTCAGCAAAATTGGAGTTTCAGTAAACCGTATCTAAATGCTCTATTCTAAACGTATTCAGTTATAAATTACCCGAGAAAAGTATATAGTTTCAGTATCCTGTATCAGCGTGTTGTCAGTTGGAGTTGTGACATTGTTATAGGCATTTTCCGCACAAGGGAAGGTTATGGGAGGCTTAAATAAAAGATAAAGTAATATTGTTGGAGTTTCAGTATACCGTTTAGAGATGTCAACATGCCCTATTCTAACGTGTTCAGTTAGAAATTTCCCCAAAAATGATGTAGTTGTAGTTATGTAGTTTGCATAGGCGTTTTGGGTATATGGGAAGGTTAATAACGCTTTAAAGCCCTTAAATAGAGTTACAAAGTGATTATTATGAGTTAGAGCAAAGTTGGAGTTTGAATAAAGCGTTTAGAAACCGTCGACATTCTAACGTGTTCGGGTATAATTTTCCTGAGAGATGTATCTAGACATAATTATGTGGTCTCTTTGAGTTCTGACGTTTCTATAGGCATTTTGGGCACATGGGAAGTTTGTAAGTTTTTAAAAGAGCTCTTAAATGATTGTTGAGAGTTCTCTATCCTTAACTTGTTCAGTTATAAATTTCCTCAGAAAAGTATACAGTTGCAGTATGCTGTCCCAGCACGTTGTCAGTTGAAGTTGTGACGTTTTTATAGTCATTTTGGGCACATGGGAAGGTTACAAAACATTTTAAAATGCTTAAAAGAAGTTTACAACGAATATTGGGGGCTTCAGCAAAATTGGAGTTTCAGTAAACCATATCTAAATGTTCTATTCTAAACGTATTCAATTATAAATTTTCTCAGAAAAGTACATAGTTTCAGTATGCTGTATCAGAGTGTTGTCAGTTGGAGTTGTGACATTGGTATAGGCATTTTCGGCACAAAGGAAGGTTATGGGAGGCTTAAATAAAAGATAAAGTAATTGTTGGAGTTTCAGTAAACCGTTTAGAGATGTCAACATGCCCTATTCTAACGTGTTCAGTTAGAAATTTCCCCAAAAATGATGTAGTTCTAGTTATGTAGTTTGCGTAGGCGTTTTGGGTATATGAGAAGGTTAATAACGCTTTAAAGCCCTTAAATAGAGTTACAAAGTGATTATTATGAGTTAGAGCAAAGTTGGAGTTTGAATAAAGCGTTTAGAAACCGTCGACATTCTAACGTGTTCGGGTATAAATTTCCTCAGAGATGTATCTAGACATATGCGGTCTCTGAGTTCTGACGTTTCTATAGGCATTTTGGGCACATGGGAAGTTTGTAAGTTCTTAAAGGAGCTCTTAAATGATTGTTGGGAGTTCTCTATCCTTAACCCGCCAGTTATAATTTTTTTTTAGAGAAGTTTGAAGTTCAGTTAACGTTCCTTTAGAATACGTTACAAAGTCATCATGTGGAATTTCCATCAAATTTATATTTGATTAAGCCTCTCTGGCGAGTTTAAAATCAGTAGAAATGCTCTGTTCTACCATGTTAACTCATTATAAATTTCCCACAGAGAAGTTTGAAGTTGCCATAAGTTAACAAGCACGTTAACGATTGCAGTCTTGAAGTTTGTAAAAGTATTTTAGGCACATTTTCTGAATTGGCAAGTTGAAATATTTGGAATAATTTTATAGTTCACGAAGTTGATTTAATTCCTGTTAATATCTGTATGTTTCCTCCCTCAGCGAGATCTCGTTGAAGATCCTCGCCCACAACAACCTGATAGGTCGGATAATCGGCAAGGGCGGCAACACGATCAAGCGCATAATGCAGGACACCGACACCAAGATAACCGTATCGAGCATCAACGACATCAGCTCGTTCAACCTCGAGAGGATCATAACGGTGAAGGGCTCGATCGAGAACATGAGCAAGGCCGAGGCGATGATCAGCTCGAAGCTGAGGCAGAGCTACGAGAACGACCTGCAGGCGATGGCGCCGCAGACGATGATGTTCCCCGGCCTCCATCCCATGGCGATGATGGCGACCGCAGGTAAAAAATTTGAAGAAGGTAGTATAACTTTTTGCTAAAAGATAACTGCGCGTGCGTGCGGGTTGCGTCAACGAGACGAATGGGAAGGCGTCTTTCGTCCCCGTCTCCCTGACGCAGCCGCCGTCGCGTGTCTCTTAAATGGGGTCCGAATGCGCACTCGAACATCAAGGAGGCTTGGAAATGCATAACATTTGGGAAATATGGAGACATTTTCATTAGGATAGGTATTTAAATACATTAAATACTTTTGACGATTGACAACAATTAATGAAAGTTATTAGTTACTAATTGAAATGTTATGTATTTTATTCATAGAGGATTAATATACCTATAGTAAATCCATCGAGAAGAAAACTTCCATGAAACACAAACGTCGAAATTCAAAGCGCGCGACCAGCTAGCGAATAAGTACAGGGTCGCATTAAGAATGATCGTCTTAACTATAATTTATCTTTTACTAAGATTTTACTAAGGATGTTCATTTCTTTCTTTTCTGTATATACATTTAAAATAATGGTATTCTCCCCGCAGCTTGAGTATGTTCCAGGTCTCTTTTTCGGAGGCGAGCAGGGAAGGTGCCTTTCCATAATTGCAATATATCACAGAAATATGTTTATACAAATTTATATCGAAAACCTGAATAACAATAGCGATACGTAAAATAAACCATCACCTAAAAGTCCACTATCACCGTCATTGACTTACCTGAAGGCTTGTAAACAGACAACCATAGATCAGACAGCTAAACTTGTTAATTTTACTGAACCGACTCTGTACATCAACAATTCCCGCCAAAAGTTTTATGACTTTTCCACCAATAGCAAACGACGTGTATTAGGTGTTGTCTAACTTTACTACCTTTTCTCGTTTCGTGGATGTTTTCTTCTCAATGGATTTACTATAGTACAACCGTTGATTGAAGAACTTTCTTCAATCAACGGTACAACCCGTAGGTTGTGAAGTTTGTTTAAGGAAAGTTTCGTTATTTTCGTTGTATCGTTCCATGCTGTTAACTACCATATCTATCTCCATTCGATGAAACCGAAACGAAAACAGGTACCATCCTCAGCACTTGTGGGACGACTGCGCATCCGTACCTTATTGTAGTTTTATTTATTAGTATTATTATTAGTACTATATCATATTATTAGTTATAATTAGAAAGACGGATAGGTTTATGATTAATCGTTATAAAACGTGTCCCGTCTTCCTTGGTGGTGTTCCAGGGATCGGGTACGGATCGAGAGGGCTGTACACGGGCCAGGCGCCCTACCCGGGCATGTACCCGGGCGGCGGAGCGGCACAGACGGGCAGCGAGACGCAGGAGACGACGTACCTGTACATTCCGAACAACGCCGTCGGCGCGATCATCGGCACGAAGGGCTCGCACATAAGGAACATCATCAGGTTCTCGGGCGCGTCCGTCAAGATCGCCCCCATCGACGAGACCAAGCCGCAGGAGACGCAGAACGAGCGCAGGGTGACGATAGTCGGCTCGCCCGAGGCCCAATGGAAGGTACGTACGCCGACCCGTCGGGTCACGGGAATGGGAAAAGTATCATCGGGGACTGTAATGGAAGGTTTTAATAATTCAATAGTGCTTTAATTGATTCTTAATAACTAGTAGGTTAAGGTTTGCAGGAGCGTGACCCATCGGCGAACCATCGTGAAAGTCTTGGGTTATTGTCATTTCTCATAAATGGGAGGATTAAAGGTGGAGACCCAATTTAGAAACCGTTTTAGTACAGCTCTATTTTATTTCGCCTTTTTTGACTCCTTTTTGAAACTATTATTAACTTATTATTGGGGTTTGGAATACTACATCCAAAATGTGTATTTTGGGGTTCCCCCCTTAACCAATTATCCCTCTACCTTAGTGGAATAGGTCTTCTGAGAAGTAGGCAACACACTTTACCCAATAACAAGTGCAATTTGCAGATCGTAAATATATGCCCAAATTCAGGCGGAATTCCAATTTTTCGATAATTACTCACTGGTCTGAAGCATGTTTAACGATATGACCTACTATTTGGAAAACGCAAAAGTGATTTTCGGAAAAATTCCTCTTTGGATAATATAGAAATAATTTCAGGAATGTGTGGAGGGCTTAAAATAACTAACACTTTTAGTTATTCATTGATCCATTAAAGTTCCTATAATATAAAGCTTCTCCACTTCTTTAAAACTATCAGAACTTTTTCCAAAACGTTATAATGTAGTTGTATTTCAGATGTTGTATTTGAATTATTCTTGACATAACTGTAGTTGTTTTTAAAATGTCAGCAATTCTTTACAATGGCCATAAGTTTCTTAAAAACTCAGTCTCAAAACTCCATAAGTTATTTTTTAAACTGCGTATTAGTTCAAGTCGACTGCAGTTCATTACATTCTTTATAATCTCTTTAGAAACTCCTTAATTTAGAACGTCTCTACTCCTTTAAACGTATCAGAACTTTTTAAAAACGTTGCAAATTATATTTCAGTTATCATTTTTGAAACTACTTTTAAAAATGTCATGAAAGTTGCGTCAAAACTTCATGAGTTTTATCTCACATTGCTCGTTAGTTTCAGTCGATTGCAGTCTTTGGGAACTATTTTAAAACTCCTCAAAATCTGTACTCTGTAAGATTTTTGACTTGGAAATACCATGTCATTGGCACTCTCCTCTAGAGTTATGTATTCCTAAACCGTTTTAGTACAGCTCCAAAATTGAAATTTGATTTTGTATTTTTTAACTTTTTTAGATTCCTCTTTTTTACATACGTTTTGTTTTCTATAATTTTTGGAAACTGTTTACTGTTTATTACTACCTAATTTATTACAGTGAAAATTCATTTGTAATGGATATTAAAATTTGAAAAACTGGAACGGGTTTTAAGACAACCCCAACAATGCCATCGGTCCATTACAATTAACTTAAAGCTTCTTTACTACTTTAAACGTATCTTTTTAATTATATGTCAGATGTCATGCTTGCAAACGTTACTCTCTAAGTCTAAAAATGTCATCAGTTCATTATAATTTTACAAGTTCGTTAGAAACTCCTCTACTTCTTTGTAGAAGTTAAAAGTAGGTCATGAAGTTTTGGAAGTAGTTTAGGTACAACATAAAGCTTGTATGAAGATTACAACAATTATATGTTTAAAATAGAACTCTACGTTTATTAACGCAGTTGTAGAAATTATAGTTTCCAAGAATCTTATGAGATTGTAAACAACTGATAACATTTGAATAGAGTTCAGGCGCTTTGAGGGAGTTTTTAAGGAACTTGTACTCTATAATGAAGTAATGAAAAGGGTTGCCATGTAATCAGGGAAGCATGAAATTTGAGATGTGATTTCTAACTGCCAACAAAAAGTATTATTATAATACTTTCATGGAATGTCACTAGGTCCCGGGTTACTTCTACCGATATTAAGGGAATGAAAGAATTGAAATTAGAGTTCATTGAATTTAAATTCAATTAAACTAGTATGTAGATATAGATAATAAAATTAGCTATAACACCAATGTAGGGCAATTTCAAAAAAATGTAAATAAGCGAGATATTTTGGACTTCCTGAACACCACATCCATGTTCACCGTCCATGTGTATAGGAGCAATTTGAAACGCTGTAACTCCGAAACTATAACATCCTGCCGTTTTATTCTCACATCAAAATATGGATAATAAAATTAACTATAATACCAATGTAGCGGCAATTTCAAAAAAATGTTAATAAGCGAGATATTTTGGATTTCTTGAACATCACGTCCATGTGTATGGGAGCAACTTAAACCGCTGTAACTCCGAAACTATTGCTTCCTACCGTTTTATTCTTACATGTAAATATAGATAATAAAATTAGCTATGAGACCAATGTAGCGGCAATTTCAAAAAATCTCAAATAATCGAGATATTTTGGATTTCCTGAACACCAGGTCCATGTTTTACCCATTGGCGGTCTATAGTTTATTACATTTCTGTGGCTAGAGCCAGATCGCTTACCGAGTGTCCGTTCGCATTGTTGCAGGCGCAGTATTTGATATTCGAGAAGATGCGCGAGGAGGGCTTCGTGGCGGGCACGGACGACGTCCGGCTGACGGTGGAGATAATGGTGCCGAGCTCGCAGGTCGGGCGTATAATAGGCAAGGGGGGCCAGAACGTGCGCGAGCTACAGCGCGTCACTGGCAGCGTCATCAAGCTGCCCGAGCAGGGGGCGACGCCGCAGGAGGACGAGACCACCGTGCATATCATCGGACCATTCTTTAGTGTTCAGGTTAGTTCTTACTTATTTCGATTATCTTTTAAGTTTAAGATTAATTAACACACATCTGCTATAGTAAATCCACCGAGAAGAAAACATCCACGAAACGAGAAAAGGTAGTAAAGTTAGACAATACCTAATACACGTCGTTTGCTATTGGTGGAAAAGTCTTAAAACTTTTGGCGGGAATAGTTGATGTACGGAGTCGGTTCAGTAAAATTAACAAGTTTAGGTTCCTAGGTGTCACTTGTTGTCAGAATTAGATAGGTTCAAATCAATAGAGCGCGGCACATCAAAAATTACTTGCACATAAATTCCAACGCCAACTAGATGACTATCATTTTGAAACACGTTGTATAAAGTACCGCAAACTCCGCCATTTTTGGGAACAAATTTGGCGCCAAATTTGAATTGCTAACAATAAATAATGACAACAATGCTTGCTTGTTTTAATTAATTGCCTTACTATCTGCATTTCACTTATTAACGCATCATGTTGATACAGCTCTGCTTTTTTTAACAATACAGTACAAAATTGATTTTTATTTAACAATAGCAATTCAAATTTGCCCAAAAATGGCGGAGTTTGCAATGCTTTATATATCTAGTGACTTTAAAATAAACGCATAGACCGCCAATTACGCATACTTAACAGGCCCATTCAAAGAGGCAATAAATTACCTATCCGGGAACAAATATTAATGAAGAATGGGCCTACTCGGTTGAGATGAGATGCCGAATTGAGGAGGCCCGCGCTACATTCCTAAAAATGGCAAAACTGCTCAAAAGTAGGGACCTGTCATTAACCACCAAAATGCGAATATTGAGATGCTATGTGCTTTCAACTCTCCTATACGGCCTTACATCTTGGGCGTTATCTGAAATATCTTGCAAAAAATTAGAGGACACACGACAACTGAGCCCCGCGGTCAGAAAATTCGAACGATAACGCTAATCCCACCCTACGATTGAGCCCCGTATTAAAATGCTGAGTCCTGGATAAAAAAGTTAGGTAAAGGAATACGCTATACACGGGAAATCCCATGTTTATCACGAAAATATTAAAGCGCAAGAGGGCAAGGAAAATCAATCAAGATACAAATATTATGCCTAACTCGATACCTCCGATTTGTTCTGATTTATTTACAACTATAGATGCTTTAAGGTGGTTGTGTTCTCCAAGGCACCAAGACGAGCGATCCTTCAAATTAACAACCAGGTAGTGGAACAAGTGTCATCCGTTAAATATCTTGGAGCTCTCGTCAACGAGAACAGTGACCCTAAAATTGAAATCAAATCTAGGATAGAACAGGCCAGAAGGACGTTCATCTCCATGAAGAAACTCTTCACCAGTAGAGACATTAATCTACAGCTCCGGATACGCTTACTACGCTCTTACATCTTCCCAGTTCTACTCTATGGCTCCGAGAGCTGGACATTCTGCCAATCAATGGAGAACCGCATTGACGCCTTTGAGATGTATTTGTATCGCCGTATACTGCGTATATCCTGGATGGACAGGATAACCAACGAGGAAGTGCTAAGGAGAATAGGTAAAGGAAAAGAACTGCTGACAATCATTAAAGAAAGAAAGCTACAATACATCGGGCACGTAATGAGGGGGGAGCGGTACGAGTTCCTTCGACTCCTCATCGAAGGGAAGATAGTAGGCAAACGATCTGTGGGCAGACGGCAGAACTCATGGCTTAAGGATCTGCGGCGATAGTTCGGACGGACATCTATAGAGATCTTTAGAGGTGCGGTTTCACGCACCATTATAGCCAGTTGGATCGCCAACCTTCGTAGGGAGACGGCGTCCTAAGAAAAAGAAGATAGATGCTTTACAAGAATTTTTTGAACACCTATACGAAACACCACAGACAGTTTCTTTACTATATCGGAAAGTGTAATTTTGGCATTCATACCCGGGCCGTCGGGACCGTCATTAAGTAATTACCAGAAATCTTAAACTCCGCGTTGGGGCTCAGTTGTCATATGACCTTTTTTTGAAATTTTACTGGTCAACCAAAAGGTAAACTGACCGCGGGGTTCAATCGATTATTCCCGAAATTAGAAGCCTTTGAACTCTGGCTCTACTGTCGTATTCTAAAAATTTCATGGATGGATCATATTACCAATGAGGAGGTGGTTCATAGAAAGAAAATGAAATCCTGTATCAAGTGAAGAAACTTAAACTTGAGTACTTTGGCCACATCATGAAAAATGCTGAAAGATAGCGGCTTTTGCAGCTTATACTCCAAGGCAAAATACAACACGGAAGGAATATAGAAAGAAGAAGAACCTTATGGCTGAAAAATCTCCGAGTGTGGTTTACTACATCAACTGGGCTTATTCCTTGCAGCAGTGGATAAACTCCATATAGCCAACATCCATAACGGAGAGGCATCAACAGAAGAAAGATCTAGTATTATAACTATTAAACTATGGAAATTAAAATTATCTAACTAAGCAGTTAATAGTCCACTAGCTTAATAGTTATGCTAGTAGATATTAGTCTCGAAGAAGTATCTTCTTAATGCTATAAGAATGAACCTACCTCATTGATCTGACATTATGTTCGATTTTCAGTCTGCACAACGACGCATCCGCGCCATGGTGCTCCAGTCCACGGCGCTGCCTCAGGGGAGGCAGCGTCCGCCTCGACCTCAGAAGGAGCCGAGCCAGTCGGAAGGCACGTCCGGCGAGCCTCAGCATTAGTAACAGCCACCTGATAACAACAGACCGACGACGACGACGACCACCACCAACACCACCACCACCACCACAACAACCACAACCATCCAAAGAAAACAAAAGAAAACCAAGTAATCTAACATATATACACATATTTTACACTTTTAATGTTACATGCAGAAAGATATTCCAAGGATATCGAAACGCATACACTGCCCGCGCACGTGGGTTCGAGTAACCCGCCCAACTACTACAATCTACCTCAAGAAATCAAAATAGGTTTAATAGGCTAAATAGAAGAAAATTTTTCCGTTGTTTATACCTCAGGAAGAACGCTACTACAGTATGTTAACAGTTATATAGGATGTTTTCTTATTGATTAATTTAATATTGTTTGAACCTGTGAACGAAGTAATGGCATGATGTTTATTAATTGTTTCAAACTGCGACTACCAAAGATGAAGATACTTATTACGTGGCGATATGTACATGGTCACAAGGTTACATCTCCGTGTTTCTCTCAGGAATATATATAATATACATATATATTGTTGTTAAAACATAAACTCTATAACCAGATTACGACGAACCGCATCGGACCCGTACTGATCGGTCCGAGCGCCCCCGGAAATATCTGAACCAGATCGAACGTGTCGACTCGACAAGTCGAAACTCTTATTTTACTGTCTTACGAATCCCTCATTGTCAGTCTCGTATTATTTATCACCGGATGAGCTCAACACGACCACCATCCACGACAACAACAAACAACTGTGGCTGTCGATCGATTTGATGATTTCGTTTTTTAGGTGCGAGTGGGAAACCGAAGCTTTAAATTTCTTGTATAAGTTAATGTTTAAAAAGAATGGTAGTGTGCGAGGGAGCGGGCTCCGCACTGTCTCCCTTTTCATTAGGATTTCTCGTTTGTTTGACGTATTATTATTAATTAATTGAGCTGATAGATGACTCGAAGACTGTTAATTATGTTGTTTAGGCGGAAGGATGGGTAAAGAAGGGCTCCTTTGTCGGCCTTTTTCGGGGCGGCCACGTTGCCTTGCGTCAAGGCCCCCGGCCGCCGCCACCTTCGATGATAGTACAAAACTCGGGAGGTTAGGATTTGTTCTTTTTTATTATTATTACTATTATTAATTAATTAAGAGATAATAAAAGAAGAATATGTGAAAATGAGACGTCGGGGCGCCCCCATTAGGGCCCCGATTTAGGCGGCGTGTCAAACATACACACACACATTGCGCACGTCGTGAGAATTTAATATTTTTGATAAAATTGTTGGGGAGGATATTTCTTGTTAGATTTGTAAAAAATATTAAAAAACTTTTGCGAAAAATGTGAAAAAATGGATATATCACGACCGGGGGAGGGGAGCGCACGCGCAACAAATCAAATCCGGGACGCGACCCGCGACCCACCCCGACCCCCCCCCCCCCGTACGGTCTAGTATATTAATTATATATATTTATTATTTTTTATGTATAAAAGAGATTTTAAATTATTTGTACAGATTTATGAATTGTGCCAAAGCGCAAGAATGTTACCAAAAAAAATTAACGAAAAAAATACGTTGAGAGGAAGCTGATTTTATTATAAAAAAATGAATAAAAAGAAAAGGGTACATTATCACTCAACCTCCATCTAGGGAGATCCGGAGTACAATCATACAATCGTACAAAGCAAAAAAAATAAAACAACACACTCAAATTTAGTTAGTGTCCGAGATCCATTGTTTCACAAACACAAAAAACGAATAAATATTAAAAAAGCAACAACACTCAACATCTACACGATGCGGAAGGAAATGAATCTAACTTAACTGGACGAAATGAAGGCAAATTTTTAAACAAACAAAGTTATCCCTTGTAAAACCCCCCCAAAAAAGAATGAATAAAAATGACAAAATATGAAATAGCTTAGAAGAAAAGTCTATAATCATGTCACAGACTATACCTTAGGTAAAGCAAAGTTTCAGGACGGACGAGCGCCGTACGGACGATCGGGAAACGGTTCTTCGAGACGTTAAAGATGCTTTTTTTAAGAATTCGTCTTGTAGGGAAATCAGAACCATTCAAACTAAATGGAACGTTTCTATGTACAAAGTGTGAGTAATGCATTGTATATATTTGTTGTGTTGTGAAAAGGCAACCTGTTCTGTGTCACTGCTAACAATTTCACAACTATAATACTGCGGGTATCAGTTTTGCAAATGTTGATATATCAAAAGATAAACTTTCTCAATTTCATTCTCTTTCCAACTCTTGTGATTGTGATGTTAAAAGATTCGAAATTCCCTTGAGATCAGGTCGTTTCAGAGAACATTTAAAAAACATTTTTGAGTATCTACCCATATGAGGATGTCTAGCCATCTTGGAACATAGTTAAATTGTCGTCTGAATCTAACAAAGTTTTAATATTGTACTGCTCGTTTTTCTTTTAAAACTTCTTTTCAGTCAAGAAATTAGAAATTTCACAATCTCAAAAATTACCCAGTTATCCGAAATTTCGTTTTCCAATTTGTTAACTGCTTAATTCAAGAATAGGTTCAAAGCTTATAAGATCTGTTGATCCGGCGTTTATTGTGACGAGTTTTGCAATTCCAACGCATGTCTCGAAAAATAATGAGTTATTTGTCACCTGTTTATTCAAATTTGAAACTTTTTGAACTGTCAAATTGACGTTTCTCAACAACAATCCTCCAAGAGACAACATTTTGTAATTTCACTTTGTCATTTTGCCTAGTAACCTGTCAATTCGATTATGGAATTTTTTCAACTACCAAATTGACGTAGCTCCTGTAAAATTGTATTACCAAAATGCGTCACTTTTACGACTTTCAGTTAATATCGAAAACTTAGTTTTGTCAAATTGACGTTATGTGTCAAAATGTGGTAATTTCACTCTAACGCAGTTTTTCAAATTTCGACAAATGGTTGTCATCTGTCGTTTTAAATTGTAACCTGTCAACTTAATTTTGGAAATTTTTTATCTGTCAAATTGACATAATATATGTCACTGCAAATTGTAGTATCAAAAATTTATTTGGATTTAGTATGATTTTGTTAGTCAAATTTGGTAAATACCTCATGTACAAAATTCACATTTTATGAAAATATGACTAATTTCGAAAAATAAAATAAAATTTCTGTGTTGGAATACCTCAAAAACTTGTTTCAACTTTCTTGTACTATATAATGATAATGATGTTTTGCAATTCCTCTGTCTACTGAAATTTGGAATTTTGTAACTGTCACATTGACGTTTAGTGAATAAATGTGTCCCTTTCTTTCATTCGTTCCCTTGAAGTGTAACGAAATGATCCGCCATTTTGTGTACCGACATGTCGACCCAAATTTGGAATTTAACTAACTGTCAAAATTGATATTCGGGGATAAATGTGGATTATCCAAATGTTTGGTAATGAAAGATACAAGCATATCTCAGTCTTACCAACCATACATTACTCACGCTTCATATATACAAATGGGAAGTCTTCGAATTCGATAATTTTAAATAATTTAAGCCTTTTGTGATTTTTCTAATAATACTTGTCACGTAAAACAAAACAATACTTTTTGCGTTAGTGTGCTAAATAACTTCAAAATCTGGAAAACATCTCATTCATATTAAGAAGTCACAATAATTCCTTCTGAGCAAAATTATATGTTCAGAATGACGGTTTCCGTTTAAAAGACAAAGTAAATGGACATAAACTCACTTTACATTATTTGACTTCAAATGTATTGTTATGAACTTTCAAATAATCGAAGTGTTAAAAGGAAGGAGTAAGTTGTGAGGTACTTAGGTGCTCTTAGTGAAGAGAATCCATTCGTTGTTGTGAACTTACCATCAGTAGTACTTTGTTAGTACCGATGTGGTCGTGTCATACAAAGTTAGCTTAAAGGTAATCGAATTGTTACTTTAGGTACCTGTGTATTAAATGTGAAATTCTGTGTAACTAATGCATTTTGAGTCAGAGGTGTATAAGCACGATCCGTTTCCCGGTCGACGTACCGCGCCTCCTCAAAAACAACAACAAACAACACCAACAACCGACTCGATCGATACGATAATTCCGATACAGAAACGTCAGTGGCTACCGCAACCCGCTACGTATTATTGGTTATTGTCCCTCCCTGTCCGTTCCTCCAAGACCGCCCCCGGTTACCCACCGACCGACGGTCAGACATCCGAGCGCCCGACGGGAGAGTACCGATTTTAGAGGTGGTTCCGTAGGTCCAGCTCGGATCGGATCGGCGTTTAAAATCGCATCTCTCCCGGGACGATCCCACAGGTTTACCCCCCATCCCCGACCCCCTCTACGAAGACGAAGGCTCCGACTAGTCTTCGCGACGATCCCCGTTACTTATACCGGACGAGAGCTGTCTGTCCCCCATTGTTCGCAGTATAATGTTCTATTATATGTGCCTAAGCCGATCGGTCCCGGAACGCCGGGACCCTATGGAAAATATACATGCATACATATATAAAATATATTATCTCTATAGTTATAGTTTTTTCGGAGCACTCGGCGAGTACGGCTCTCCCCCCCTGCGAGGGGAGGTACTCTCCGGCTTCACGGTCGATTATTTGCAAACCACAGAAGGAAAATTCAAAAAAAAAGTGTCTGTGTCCGTATTAGATGTGGTTAAATGATACGCTCGGGAGGAGGGTGGGGCTCCGCCTCCGCCCCCTCTCCCACCTCCCCGTCGGG
Source organism: Cryptocephalus moraei (assembly GCA_946251905.1). Classification (NCBI taxonomy): domain Eukaryota; kingdom Metazoa; phylum Arthropoda; class Insecta; order Coleoptera; family Chrysomelidae; genus Cryptocephalus; species Cryptocephalus moraei. The sequence continues at coordinate 12,182,987 of OX276465.1, read as the reverse complement.
AGGCGGGAGGAGGGGGGAGGGTCGACCCCGACCCGACGCTCCCCTGGGAAAACAGGTTTAAATAGAAATCATGGTAGTTATAAAAGTCTATATGTATATCAGTCTGGATAAACATTATAGTTAGTCGTTTTTTCTTTTTATTTTGTTTTTTATTTCTCTCGAGATGTTCAATTTCGGCAGGGACGCGGCGGGTTTCCCCCCCGCGGCCGCCCCCCCACCCACCTACAGGGTAACTCTACCGTTAAGTCTAAGAAAATCCGCGGCCGATAGGGGGCGTCGCGCGGCACGCCCGCGTCCCAGCGTCGATCGATTAATTATTATTATTCTATTATTATTTAAAAAGAAAACTTATAGTTCATAGTACATGTTATGAAGCAGAAATGTGAGCTGGATGGAGACTGAAGTGCAAACCAGCCGAACTCTGTAGAATTTAGTGCTACCTTAGCGACGGGTCGCGGGGGGCGCGACGCCCGCCCGCCGCCCGTCCTAAGTAAAACTACCTCAGTAATATTATATATTTCGATAAATTTGTTGTTCATGTTTTTTCCTTGGGAATCAATATTAATTATTATAAGTTTATATTTTACTGGTGAATGCTATTTTGTAAATCAATATTTTATATGTTTACATATTTAGTTACTTCTTTGACAGTGTGCCCCTGTACGTTTTGCTGTTATATCACACATACACATTTTACACTCACTCATATTATTATTATTACGATTATTATAATTATTATACACACACCCCCACACTTACATACAAACATATATTATTATTATTATTACTACTACTACTACAATTACAAGGTGCTTGCAACACATGCAGATTACAGTTATTACTATTAATGTTATTATTACATACTATATATCTTTTTTTTTTCTTTCTTTTTTATAATACACATTATTAATGTACTTGACTTCTCATCTACGAATGCAAGACAGGCGAATATTTGTGTGAATTGCGCAACAGTTTCTCAGGAATTAACCCTCAGGTCGATTAAATGGGACTTCCGGTTTTCCCGCCGCCCCGACCGTCATCCCTCCTACCACCCCCATGACCCGCCTTTTAAGGGACGCGGGAAAATCCGAGGCCAAACAATTGTAGATGATTTATCGGGATAGGTATTTTTGAAAAAGAGAAATAGGTCGGTTATTTACTAATTGTATGTTACGTTAAATGTATTTTTTTAACCGTAACCCCCCCCCCCCCCCTACAGAGACCATACCCCCATTCCCTCTGTCCGTTTCTTCGAGATAAATAACGTTTAGGCGATAATGTGGCATACTTCAAATTTATATGATTGTAAAACTCTCTTGTCCGATTAATTCCAGTAAAATAAATAGTGTTCCCTTAAAAAAAACAACAACATGGTTTGATGTGGCGTTTTATTAACCATCCCCTCATCCCCCGAGTATCCCGTTAGAAGGAATAGGGATGTCGAACTATCGATGGATCATAATTGGGCTACATAATAAAGCCCAAACTACAACACGTTTTATGCTTCTATAGCTTTATAGCTCTAGATGTTTCCGAAAATATTTCGAAAATCTCTGGGATTTTTGAAGCCACACACCATTTGACAGGTGTGAAATATATTTTTCAAAACTTTAGGATGAACAAACTCGTAGAAACACCTTTGATGGTCGCCACCAGAGAAATAGAGTGGGGGAGAACGCTAATCAACCTGCGCGAACAGCGGAATATTGAAGACCGCCATTTTGACCTATTGCGCAGGAATGCCAACATGGCCAACAACCGTCTAGGGATTTTGTCTAATTTTACCTAGTTGGTTTTAGATTTCGCGCGGTAAAATTTAAAAACGAATAATACAGTACTGTTAGAAAACAGTAATTTATTGATATTAACAATAATAAACATTAATTTTATTTAAGGCTGTTAGAAAACAGTGACTTATTGATATTGACATTATTAGTATTTATTACTTATTGCCAGTAGTATTCACACACAAAATTCTTCTATATGTAAATGCAAAAATAAAAATATATTGAATGCACAGGGGTTTCACAAAAACCGTGTGTAGGGTGGCGTTTAAAACTGGACCATTTTAATTGCTAAAACTAATTATTACATTTCTAATTGTACTTATTTGGTAGTAATTACACCTTATAGCAAATTACTATTTTACTTCATTTATGTATTCTATTCATATTAACTGTACTTACTAAGCACTTTTAAGTTATCTTTCAAGCTTTAGTATTTGATTTATTTTCATCTTGTAATGTACCAGCCTTTATTCACTCCGTATAACATATTATCTTTGCATATTTTTTAGGTATCTACTCATTAACACATGGGAAATATCTTTATAGCACTTCTCCAAATGGAAAAGGGCCCCTTCTGACAAGCTTGTGTTCGTTTTCAAATCATCAACCACAATTCTTAATGTTGTGATCTTTCTTTTTAGTTTTTTAATGTCTTCAGTTGCAATAACATACAACTTTTTCTTGATTTGGATTGCACTTTTCGCAGTTGTGTATATTTTTTTTTAATTTCCCAGGAGACACGCTAAAACATTTAAATTAATGTTATATGTTAAGTACTTTGAAAGAACAAAAAACCTGTAGTTATGAGTAGTTTGAATAAATTTGATGCGTTTTCTTTTTGTACTACTGTCTATACTGCGGGAACTGCTCTGACCTGATGCCTCACTGCAACATAAAATTATCACAATTTTGCTGCTGTTAGCTACGCTAATTCTTTACCTCAGAAGAAGGTTCATGAGCGTTCTCCCTCTCTATTTCTCTGGTTGCCACATATGCCACAGAACTAGTATTTCTTATGTGCTGCCACCTACTGGAGTACGGTGCAATACAATACGATATGTGGCACATGAAAAGATTATATCAAAATGCATGTTTAGGGGCCGTATTTATAATTCTAAACTCAAGATTGACTTTGGTAAGAACGTCTTTTTATAATTCGTTTTGCTGTATAGTCATCTGTTCGGCAAAACTAGGTTGAGACCGTCACAAGTGGTATGTTTCTATAGTTTATCTCAACTCCTGTCAAATTTTGAAAGATATTTGTCATTGCGCTCATTAGGGCTGTTCAGTAAATGAATCATCATGAAAACGGCTAACTATACCGAAACAGAAAAAATATTCGGGATTGGTATATGAGTTCTATTAATTACTCTTGCAACACAACGAAACCCGTAAATTTGGTTAGAACTAGCAATTAAATTTCGTTGTCCCTCTTCATTAAAAGGAAATTTGACATAATTTGCCGTATTTTCAGCCAATAACACTGATACTCATTTTACTATCTGTGATAATGTTGCTTGGCCGACACCTTGTAAATCACCATCAACCATCTGTAATTAATACAACTATAATTGTACTTTCAAACATCACTACTACTAATAATTTTTAACATTACTTACTTGGAAGTTTCCTGTAGCATACAATCGTAACATTATCAGTAGTTGTACCAGTGGAGAAATTGGAAGTCCGCGGTTATTAATTTTTTGAAGACCCTCAATTACCAAAGTAAGTATAATATCAATTACAGTTTGTTTGCTAAAACGATGTCGCATTTCAAATTCTCTATCTCGGAAGAACTCCAAAGAGTTATTTCTATTCCATATATAACAATATATTCTTCAACATTTACTAAATGCTCGAAAATCTTCCATTGCGTTCCAGGAGGTCTGGTTTACAAATTAAACTTTGTAAGATTTCTTTTTGATAGGAGTGAAAATTTCATGTCGATGTCATTCACTTATATAAGTAAGAATCAAGTCCGGGTTCGAGGTGACTCAAACTTATCCCAGGCTTGAGTTGAACTTGACGCTGAAGTTCGTTTTATAAAATGAAATTTGAGAACTTGAGTCAGACTCAAGTGGCGACTATAAATACGGCCCTAGGTTGCCAAAATGTCCTTAGATATTTCCAATAGTACTATCGATAGTTCATTATGATTGTATCTATAGTAAATCCACTGAGAAGAAAACGTCCACGAAACGAGAAAAGGTAGTAAAGTTAGACAACACCTAATACACGTCGTCTGCTATTGGTGGAAAAGTCATAAAGCTTTTGGCGGGAATTGATGATGTACAGGGTCGGTTCAGTAAAATTAACAAGTTTAGTTGTCTGATCTATGGTTGTCTGTTTACAAGCGTTCAGGTAAGTCGTTGACGGTGATAGTGGACTTTTAGTTGATGGTTTATTTTAACGTATCGCTATTGTTATTCAGGTTTTTGATATAAATTTGTATAAATATATTTCTGTGGTTTATTGCAATTATGGAAAGACACCTTCCCTGCTCGCCTCCCAAAAAGAGACATGGAACGTACTTAAGCTGCTGAGAAAACCATTATTTTAAATGTATACAGAAAAGAAAGAAATGAACATCCTTAGTAAAAGATAAATTATAGTCAAGACGATCATTCTTAATGCGACCCTGTACTTATTCGCTAGCTGCTCGCGCGCTTTGAATTTCGACGTTTGTGTTTCATGGAAGTTTTCTTCTCGGTGGATTGCCATCTTACAGCGGCTATTCGAAGCTCAAGTTTGATATTAAAAGAAAACTGTAATTTATCAACATGGATTAATTTACAAAAAAATACTCTATATAATCTTTTTGCTAAGTATTCACTCAATAAGAGACCCTTAATGAAACAAGAAAATTATTTTAAGTTCAATTTGGTTTAAAGTCATCATCCATCACTGATTTTATTAGGAGCCAGCAAAATTTATGTATAAAAGCACTGCGAGTCTTACAATAAACTAAGAGTTACCTAATTAATAGCATCCTTAAGATATTTGACGGAGTGGGCTTAAATCTTAGATAACTCAAAATCTTTACTCAAGGTTTAATATACATTGAAATACATGTATTTCCGATTGAGTTAAGAAGAGCGTACCATGTGGTTAGGCAGATTCTGTCCAGCCGAACAAGCTGATGCGATTAGGTACGCTACACGTGTTCTTATCAACCCAATCGAAGCCTATATAACGTTTACTCCTTAACTTATTGAGACTTTTGCATATCTCTTTTAAAAGTAGTTTATGTCGAAAATTACTCAAGTCAAAAAAGTATAAATGTACAAAATTTTTGCATACTTACTATTTGTAGCTGACGACCCGAGTCACTGGGCATCTGCCTCTAGTTGCCCGTGGTAAGTTTACCATGAATACCCCAGGAACGTTTGGGTATGTAAACCTAGAACCATCAACCCAATATACTAAACTACTACTCTATAGGTATCTTACAATAAATCACAATGAAATACCTTCCGGTCTCTTCGCAGATGCATCAAGGGACGGACCATTTCCACAGATAAACATAAAACGTTGAATTCTACCGGGATGCGTAGTGCACCCGAACGTCAAATTAAACGAATCACGTGAATATCGATATCGAAGGAACGGAACATTAAAGCGCTTCGAGTTCTTCGCGACAATCGAAGCCTTCTTACGTTGGTCAAGATTCAAAAAACCAAATTAGAAAACCGTCACAGCACAACGATCTGAAACAGGAGAACGAAAATTAAAACGAAATCGAGTGATGATTTCCCAAAAATATTTATTGTATATGTTTAAAATAAATAACACTATATACATAAACAATTTATAACATGTTAACAACGCAAAGAGGAATGGTTCCTCCTCGGAGTGGCAATTAAAACATGGGTCCGGAACCAAAAACAAGAATTAAAAAAGTTTGCAAAATTCAAATACCAATACCAAATATAAATATAATCGTTTAATATAAACGGGTTGTACACCAAAGAATAATTCGATACCGATTAAATGTGTAAATAAGTAAAATCAAGTGAATGTACACACAGCTTTTTGCATAATTATTATCGATACATCCTATTAATTAACGGAGGTTTGGCCGATAGGACAATATCTACTGTAAAGCTTTTGGAGATGATGGTGATTCGGTCTCGTTGAGAAATTAATATTAACATACCGTAGAGACGAAAATCCACCACAATGGATAAGATGCTATACAATAATACGAGTGTTCCAGGATAATACAATTACATTTCACAATATCTAAGGTTCATTTGGAAAATCGAAGTATTCACGAGCAATTTAGTAATTCCGTTCGATAGTGGATCTCAGGTAACACTTACTTGAAAGGTAATATATATATACAAATGTTAAATAGATCATTATATGGACAATAGGAATAATGTTCACATATACATAATATACGTCTATTTTTTTAAAACTCTATACTTTAACTTACTCCACTTTGGATAAAAGCATACGATTTCTTGATGAAGCCCAGCAAATTTTTAATAACGGTTTTAACCGAACCATACTCCTACCGGAATAAAAATAAAAAAGATCTCCTGACGACTGAAATGAAACCAAAAATGTACATAAATTTTACTATACCTATATATATGTAAAAAAAATGAATATACCAATCACAGTTAAAATATCATCATCATCATCAACATCATCTTAGAAACTCTCTTACGTGAATTTTCGAACCCGGATAGATACAACGCGTCAGCCTTGATTCATAAGTCATCATTCCCTTAATTCGTAGCGGCGCTCTTTTTCCGATGATCGTAGTTGACCAGCCTCTGCCCGACCAGATACTTGTCGTTCTTGATGTGCTCGTACAGTTTCCTGAACTGCCTGATCTGCAGATTGATGATCATGCCGATCATGCACACCAACAACAGGAACGGATAGATCCTGCGCGCGATGAAATTCCTCACTTGCAGGCTCGCGACGAACATCGGCACGATGGAATAGGCGATGACGTAAGGTACGGAGAGGGCGAGGCCGAAGCAGGTGATCACGGGCGCGGCGAGCTCCTTGAATATGAACGTGAGATTCATGTCGCGGATACCGTCGCGGTACGCGCGCTCTATCGCCGCCCTCAGGAACCAATCGGGGCCCATCATCGTGACCGCGCACGCTATCTTAGTGTACAACACGCCCAACGCCCAATCCTGCCATATGAACAATATGGGCGTCTGGTGTATCGGCACCCGCAACGGGATTATGACGACCAACTCCAACAGCAAACCGAAGAGCAACGGTATCACTCCGAGGAGGATCGTGCTCGCGACTAAAGTCTTCAGGCCTAGCATGCACCACTGGTTCAACCTGTCCAACATGGCGGCCCTGCCCTGCGGCAGCCAGCTCACCACCAACGTTATCGCCCTGGCGGCCAACCAGCAGAGGTAGAGACCGCACGCGGCGGTGTACAGCTCGTGGACCTTCACCTCGGCCTGGGCGTCATTGGTGGAGATCTGAGGAGCGGGCGGCGGCGCACCCACCAACCACAGCGCCATGACGCTTCGGCCGAGCCACACGGGAAGGGTGAGGGCGATCAGGCTCGAGGCGACGAGGGAAATGCAGACGGTGATCAACAGGCCGAACAGCCTCGCGACGAAGAACGAGGGGCGCTCGTAGGGCTGGAAACCTGCGGAAAACCGAGGGAAATATATCAATTTTGACGAGCCTTAACTGGACAACCAGTTTAACCAAAACCCAAACCAAACCAAATCAAGTTATTGTTCCTAATAGAAAGAAAGATAGGTTTTTACCTGAGCTAGATACGAGCTGATGGAAAATCTTAGTTCTTGTTATTTTCCCAAGCTAGCTCATCAAATTCTAAGCACCGACTAATGGGAATGTTCCATTCTGAACAAGACATTTAAATTTATTGGTCTTATTGGTCAGTTCTGTTCTTATCATATATCTTATTATCTGTAAGGTTTTCAGTGGATGCTTCCTAACTAAAACGCGACATTAATCTTTGCTAACTGAACTAGTTTGTTTTCATAATAAACCCAAAACCACGAACTTGTCCAAATTTATGAATTTATTACCTTATCTACACTCAAAGACTCTCATTGTTTGGTGTCGAGAGCTTCATTAACTTAGCCAGCTCAAATGTAACTAAGAATCAATTACCTATCTCAGCTAGTTTAAGTGAATCTAGCCGATATTAAACAAAAGTATCTACCAAATGCAGAACCCAACTAGCTCGTCTTCATAATGAACTCAAAACTATTGACTTACCTCAATTATTAGTCAATTTATTATCTTATCTAGACTCAAAGATTCTCATTAGTCAGTACTCAGAGTTTCACCGATTCAGCTAGTTCAAATGCAAATAAGAGCCAATTAACTATCTTAGTTTTCTATTCACCCAATTAACTAAGTCAATCATCATCCTATTTAAGCTGTCATAAGAGTATCTACCGAACGCAGAACCTAACCAGCTTGTCTTCATAATGAACTCAAAACTATTGACTTACCTCAATTATTAGTCAATTTATTATCTTATCTAGACTCAAAGATACTCATTAGTCAGTACTCAGAGTTTCACTGACTCAGCTAGTTCAAATGCAAATAAGAGCCAATTAACTATCTTAGTTTTCTATTAACCCAATTAACTAAATCAAAGGTTTCCATCAGCTTGAATTCAGATGAGATATTAAACTCATCATCCTATTTAAGCTGTCATAAGAGTATCTACCGAACGCAGCACCTAACTAGCTTGTCTTCATAATGAACTCAAAACTATTGACTTACCTCAATTATTAGTCAATTTATTATCTTATCTAGACTCAAAGATACTCATTAGTCAGTACTCAGAGTTTCACTGACTCAGCTAGTTCAAATGCAAATAAGAGCCAATTAACTATCTTAGTTTTCTATTAACCCAATTAACTAAGTCAAAGGTTTCCATCAGCTTGAATTCAGATGAGATATTAAACTCATCATCCTACTTAAGCTGTCATAAGAGTATCTACCGAACGCAGAACCTAACCAGCTTGTCTTCATAATGAACTCAAAACTATTGACTTACCTCAATTGTTAGTCAATTTATTATCTTATCTAGACTCAAAGATCCTCATTAGTCAGTACTCAGAGTTTTACTGACCCAGCTAGTTCAAATGCAAATAAGAGCCAAGTAACTATCTTAGCTTTCTATCAACCCAATTAACTAAGTCAAAGGTTTCTATCAGCTTGAATTCAGATGAGATATTAAACTCATCATCCTATTTAAGCTGTCATAAGAGTATCTACCGAACGCAGAACCTAACCAGCTTGTCTTCATAATGAACTCAAAACTATTGACTTAGCTCAATTATTAGTCAATTTACTATCTTATCTAGACTCAAAGATTCTCATTAGTCAGTACTCAGAGTTTCACTGACTCAGCTAGTTCAAATGCAAATAACAGCCAATTAACTACCTTAGCTTTCTATTGACCCAATTAACTAAGTCAAAGGTTTCCATCAGCTTGAATTCAGATGAGATATTAAACTCATCATCCTATTTAAGCTGTCATAAGAGTATCTACCGAACGCAGCAACTAACTAGCTTGTCTTCATAATGAACTCAAAACTATTGACTTACCTCAATTATTAGTCAATTTATTATTTTATCTAGACTCAAAGATTCTCATTAGTCAGTACTCAGAGTTTCACTGACTCAGCTAGTTCAAATGCAAATAAAAGCCAATTAACTATCTTAGTTTTCTATTAACCCAATTAACTGAGTCAAAGGTTTCCATCAGCTTGAATTCAGATGAGATATTAAACTCATCATCCTATTTAAGCTGTCATAAGAGTATCTACCGAACGCAGAACCTAACTAGCTGGTCTTCATAATGAACTCAAGACTATTGAATTGCCTCAATTTGTCAGTTTACTATCTTATTTAGACTTAATAGCCTTAACGGAAATAATTATTAGTTCAGTTTCAACAGTCCAGTTCAAAGTAAGTTTCCTTGGGAAAGCGATAATTAACTAGAATTTGTGAAAGATCAAATGGATCCACAGAAAGAAGAAAGCCTGAGTGGTAAGTATACGAAGCTCTTTTTAAAGTTTTCGATCTGTTAAATATAGCAAAACATTAACGGAGATATTCTAAAGTTTATATAGTAGAAACGCGGGGAATGTCAAAATCACCAGTTGTTCAAAAATTCAAGCTCAGACATAATAATCGAAATTCAAGCATCGTCACCAAATTTTCCAAAAGGCAACTTCGCTACAAATCTGAAATTACCTGTAGGGGGCTCCATCATCAACAGCGCCTGGTGAACCGCTCCCAGGCCGGCCCCCGCCTCCGGCGCGTTAGCGGCTCCGTTCCCGTTCTGTTCCTCTCTGTTCGGCTTACCGTCCCCATCGCCGAGAAGGTAAGAGTGGATGTCCAAGATCCAAGAGACGACCCTGCACCAGTTCCTCACCAAACCTAAATAACAATGATAACAAGTAGTAATTTGACCAGTGTACATTGTATATCTCGATTTCGATATCTTGGCTTTGAAAATTGTGGTTAAGTATTTTAGATACAAAAATAACCTCAAATCTTTGAGTTTTTAAAGTTTCAAGGCGAAGCAAGGTTCTATTAACTAGTCTAACTAATTCTACAAAACAATGGCCGAGTTATTTGAGCTTTTAAGAAACCAATATCAAAGTCTTAACTAGTTTCATGAGATATAAATGATTCAACTTTCTAACAAATAGGTACCTTTCTTAGTGGTTACGTTGATTCTAATAATCAGACATTCTAGTTAGTATTTTAACTCAGAATTAACCTCCTATGTCCAATGGGTTTCAGTCTAACATCTCTAAGAGCTTAATGGGATATTCCAGTTTGACACTTTTTGACTGCGTAGCTAATTTATAAGAGCTAAAGTTACCTTTCTAGATAAAGCTTCATTCCCTTAACTAGCTATACCTACAGTTATTAATATTTTTCAAAAAGATATAAGCAGTTTTATGAGTTTCGAACAATTGAATTTTTTTCACTGCTTGGCTAATAAATTTTGAGCATTGTAGCTAGTCAAACAGCTTAGAGTTAAAACAGTCTTTAAAACCAAAGTAGCTTTAAAGGGATATATTTTACAAGCTCTAGTCAGCTTTTGCAGTTTCTGCTAGCTTCTAAAAGTTATGTAGTTTTCAAGAGCTCTAGTTAGCTTTAACGCTAGGCTCAGTTTTACAAACCAGGCTCAATAAATGATAATATTAATTAAATAACCTTTAAAATCTGAGATTTTCCAAAGACTACATCAATGTTCGAATAACCTGAAGGTTATTTCAGTTTGTGCTATGGTTTGCATTGAACAGCATCAAGCGTTAAGCCTGCTATTGACCAAAAGCCAAGTTAGCTGAGCATAGCCCACGTATTGTTGTGGCTACTCTGAATTATCAAAGCTACGCTAAGGAAACTAAGTGAGCTATGCCAGGACGAGTTAGCTGTGCAGTCAGCTAAGCTAACTTTCACTCATCTCCATTCACCTCATACAAATATAGACAAATAAAATAAGACGTAATATGGAAAAGGATGGTGGAAACGAACCAATGATACCAAACGTTAAGTTTCATTAATATTCTTATCTTCACCGCCATAACTTCTCTTTTTAATAATTTTTGTCGATGCAACCCCTCCAACTTGATATACAAATCATGACTAATATAGTTACTACATTTTGTAAACGACACAAACAAAATCATTCCCATTTTCAAATTATCCCATTCTTGTCTCTTTCTTGATACTCACCCTTGAGCCAAATCCTGGTGTGCGATTGCTCGAGCAACGCCGGCAGGATGACCTGCAACAGCAACAACTCCAATGACAGCTCGTTGACTTGGGTGTCATTGTTCAACGACACCGTGTAAGGCAGGAAGCTCGGCACGAGCACCTTGAGCGCCCTTATCGGCAACCAGAGCATCAGCAGGACGGCGCTGCCGAAGATGACGGCCGATATGAGCAGCTTCCTGATGTGCTCGAGCACGGGCAGATGGATCATCTCCTGGATCGGGCTGAAGTCGGGATCGTTGAAGTTCCTGAGGAACCAGAGCACACCCGGCCTGAGGATCTCGCGCAGCAGCAGTATGAACGAGGCGAAGTAGTAGACGTACACCATGCCGATCAGCCAGTGGATGAAGATCGACGTGCCCGGCGCCGAGCTGAAGCTGTTCTCTCGGTCCTTCAGGGTGGCGTCGAACATCGCCAACGAGCATATGTCGAGCCACCAGCCGCAGACGAGCGGTATGATGCCGATCTCGACGACGCTGAGCATCGACACCTTGACGACGACATAGCACAGACCGAGCACACGTTGGGCCTTGTTGAAACCCAACCACGCGGCTATCCTGTGAAGGATCACGAAACCCATACCGACGGTACAGTAGCCGATGAGTGTCGTCAGGAGGCCTTCGAAGTGACTCTCCGAGGCGGCCTCCCTCATGTTGAACACCGACAGGGTCAACAGGCCCATGTGGTAAGGGGTGTAGGCGAAGATGAAGATGAAGAGGGTGTTGAGGGAGATCACCCAGAAGACGTGCTCGAGGAACATCAGGGACCCGTCGAGGCCCAACAGACGCTCCCAGGTTATCTCCTCGGCGGCCCGGTCCCATTCCATCGGTATCCAGTTGTTGTCTTCGCCGATGTTGCCGTCGTTCTCGTCCTGTTGGTCCTGGTTGTCTTGGGCTATCGCCCCTGCGGCTGCGCACACAGAGAATTTAAGACGAGTTAAATGCTATGGGTCAAAGGGGCTTAAACCTTTTGGAAAGTAACGGTATTTTAGTAATTAGGCAATATGCTTTAATATAAGGATATTAACTTTAATTCACAATTATAATAGTGGTAATATATCACACACGCAGAACAACAATCTGTCCTCCCAATAAATCCTTCGCAAAATTGCAAAATGTTATAGAAACTATAACACTGAATTGAAAATGATAAAACAGGTTTATTGCACAGACTGTTATTTTAAATAAAGGTCATAACAAAATTGTTAGATACTATTAACTTCCAGAACAAGACTCTGATCAAATCATTATAAAAATCAAATTACATTTTGACATAATTTGTTTTAAATGATGTATAGTTGAGAGCATAAATTTATACCTAGTTCTTCCTTCAATCTTGAGTAAAAACAGGAATTTTGATTTCTTTTTGTTTAAAAAAAAAATGTTGTGAATGCCCATGTGTTGTAAACTTCATTTTTTAGTTTTAGTACATAAATTTTCTTGATTTAAACTTGTATTACGTCATGTTTAGTAATAACCAACTATTATCATTCTACATTGAAACACCATACCGTTTCAGTTAACCATACTTCAATTCAAACGCAACAGTACACAAAATTTGTCCATGAATCGCACACACTTCACACCCTGCTTCAAATTCAACGTATCTTACCTATGGCCGGATCGGCGACATCCCCGTCCTCCCCCTCGACCCTCTCCTCCTCGGGGATGTTCTCGAGGACGCGCACGGGCTGCTGCTGATCCTCCCCCTGCTGCCCGCCGCCCTCCCGTTGCAGCCAATCGGGGCCTCCGCCGTGCAGGATCTGCTCCCTCAGCCAGACGAGTCCGGCGAACGCGAACAGGGTGCACGTGACGACGAAGCAACCCTGGAAGATGTCCGATGCGAGGTTCTCCGTCGAGAAGATCTCGAAGGGGAGCGTGAGGATAGCGTCGACGCTACCGGCGAACAACGCCCTGGGAAGGTTTAAGATAGAAATAGAAAACCGAGGTTGTTGAAAGGCGATGTGAAGTTCTACCGACGTGATAATTGAGAAGTTCGATCGTGTTGGGAAATTCTACAGGTAAAGAGCTGGGCCGTTAAAATTGGTTCTCTGTAAAAGATTAACCAGGGAAGTGCATTCATTCCCTATTAGGATAAGTTCGGTCAGGACTGGATACCTATAGATCCTGCAGGCGGTGAGGGGGACGATCCCGAGCCAGGCGGTCGCGACGAGCGTGTAATGGAACCAGTACTTGACGGCCGTCGCTATCGACGACAACAACCCGGCGGCGAGGTCCTTCAGCGGCAGCCTCCTCGGCATGTCCGGCGAGTATATCGGCGTGAAGGAGAACCTGTGGCCGCACAGCTCGCAGTACTCCTTCCTCGAGTACCGCATCCACTGCACGAGGCACTCCTGGTGGATCCACTTGATGCTGCCCGTGCAGATGCACGGGTGGAAGAGCGGCCGGTCGGGCAGCCCCTCGGAGCGGCACACGCGGCATATGTCCGCGTTCGAGACTTCGCTGTCCATCGTCCCGGATTAGGTGGGGACGGGTGAACGGTACGCTTCGATGGGGACGCGCTTCCGATATCGACGTGTACGTGGGCGGAGGGGCCCGTAGGCGGATCGTTCGATGTACGACTGGCGAAAAGAAACTAAAAAAAGGACCTCGAAATGTCTCTCGAGGATACTGCCTTTGTTTTGACACTTTTGACATATGACGTGCATGCCACGGGACGCTCGATCCGGATCGCGGAACGCGACTTTCGGATCGTCGACCTCAAGGCGCGGATTTCCAAAGGTTTGAATGGGTAGATTAGAAGTCGTAAGACTTCCTCCAAATTTCAATCAATCAAAACGCCTGCATTGCATGATGCAGCCATTAGTTCGGGGTGAAAGTTGCATTTACGGACTGGCGACACGGCTGTACACATAGGACTCAACCATGAAACACAGACTGCTGCTGGAACACGGTACTTGACGTACTTGAGCATATTAATATTATGTTCTGTGGACTTAACCTCCAAATTTGGACATAACTACCGTAAAGCAAAAAAATATACGAAAATGAGCGCTTTAACCAAAAGGTTACTCAATTTCCGAGCCCTCACAGGTAATATTGCGCTTCCTCCACCGAACCCAATCATTTAACGATACCTCTTTCAGGATTTCCAAGGAGGTTCTGCAGCTCAGATATACCCAACTTTAACATGGAAAACCCATTCGAAAAGGAGAAAGTCCACTGCATCCTTTGCAAACACCAAATTACACCCGATTACAAGAACGTCAAGCTGCTATCGCAGTTCCAATCACCTTACACGGGAAGGATATATGGCAGGCATATAACGGGCTTATGTGCCAAACAGCAGGAGCTCGTCGAGAAGGAAATCAAGAAAGCGCAAAGCGCTGGGCTGATGGCGACGTACCTGAAGGAACCATGCTTCCTGGCCGATCCAGAGCTCTTCGATGTCGAAAAACCCATTCGACCCCATAGATTCGAATAATGTGTTATCAGTGTAGTAAATAAAAGTTCGCCAATTGATCATTTAATAAGTCGTAACACAATCTTTATCCACTTTGGAAACTAGCACTTCCACGTTTCCCAATGCGAAATCTGACTGGAACACTTTCAGGAAGCCTCGTTCGGAATCGCTGTGGTTGCAAAGAATTACGCTGATCCCATTTTGCGTAGCTTCTAAGATGTCATGATGCAACATTTCGCCTGTTAAGTATAAATCAGCTTCGGTGCCGCTTAACACCGAAGATCCGGAACCGGCACACATGGCCACAGTCGAAATTTTATGGTCTGGAATAATGAGGTTAAATGTTCGCTGAAGAGGTTTATTATGCATATACTTTACCTAAGTCCTTATGCCTGGCTACACCTACGCGAAGGTGGGGTATGCCTATGTGCCGTTTGACATCTTCTACAGCTGCCCTTAAGGTAACCGGTGTCGCCAAGGTGATCAATCTACCCATTCCGACGCAAGGATTCTCAGCGTTAGCTAATATCGGCTTACAGGATTTCACGGATTGACGTATAAACACCTTAGCCAGCCAATCATTGACCCCATTCTCCATCGCGTCCCAAGAGGTGTGCGGACTGAATACCGCGATGTTATGTCTGATGCATTTTGTTATTATCCGCTCTTTCCAATGCCTAAAAAGTGGCAACAGGTAGTTTAAATCGTAGAGATGGAAAATTTCTCACTTCTGATTGATAGATTTCAATGGCTTGAATATGTTCGGATGGTACGATACTATCAACCCGGACTGCGTTTCTACAGCTTCGTCGATGACATCTTCGGTCAGATCTATCGTCAATAACACTTTATTTATTTCGATGTCCTCCGCGGGTTCCACTAGAAGCCCGACGTTGTCCCAGGACTCTGCTAGCTCCAACGGGGCTATCTTCTGCAGGGCTCTGATCACTTCTTTCAATGGTGTCATTGAAACTACCGAAGAGGCTTTTCTCAACAAATAATGTTTGTTATAACTAAAGACTTTGAGAAAAGTACACTTCATGAGCTTCGCCTGCGTTATTTGCACACATTAAGACTACCCTGGGTGAGGTTAGGTTAGGTTCTCCCTCACAAAACATATGAATTTCGGGAATTTCCCATAATTCCGCTCCTTGTGGTCTTCAGCGCAGTTTGGACAAAAAGAACCTCAGCTACTCTCGCTTATCGTTTCGTGCATAGACTACGTTTACGTTTCATGGTTCCATGTCTAATTTGGGGGTCATTCGTCATCAAATATTGTCAAATAGACAAATAGGAATAGGTTAAAATCGCAGTTCAACCGTTTTAAGGAGTGCTTAAAAGAGTGGAAACGATGTCTCCGGCTGATAGGACCCCGGACGAACCCCCGAAGGTCAACGAGGAGGATAAGAAGAACCTGTGGTCGCAGATTTTGAATGAAGTCCAGAAACAGGGTAAACCGAAGTTGTCCCCCAACAAGCAGATACTAGTCCTGGGGGACAACGAATCCGGGAAGACCACCATGGTGGCCAAACTGCAAGGTGAGTTGAGATGAACCGAGAAGTCGGTACTGCTAGCTGATTCCTTCTCCTTTGAGTCCAATGTTCACTTATATGAGCTCCTTGGTTATGGGCTCTTCCATTTCACATAGATATGTATGTCAAAACATTTCAGGTATCGAGAATTCCAGCAAAGGTTCGGGCCTGGAGTATGCCTACATCGACGTCCGCGACGACTACAGGGACGATCACACCCGCCTTAGCGTCTGGGTGCTCGACGGCGACCCGGCCCACGTCGACCTCCTCAAGTTCGCCCTCAACGAGGAGACGTTCCAGGTGAGCCGACCCGTAGTCGATTCGTTCCGTACATTTAAATTCTCGATCCCCTCTCCGCAGGACACACTGGTGATACTGACGGTGTCGATGACGACACCCTGGGGCATACTGGAGCAGTTGCAGCAGTGGGTCTCGATCCTCGCCGATCACCTCGACAAGCTGCAACTGGACGTCGACGTGCGGCAGAGCCGCAGGCAGCACGTCCTTAAGACGTGGCTCGAGTACATGGAGCCCGGCGACGAGCTGGATCCCGCCTCTCCGATGAAGAGGAGCTCGAGGAATCTCGGGGACGAGGAGGAAGCGTTCGATAAGGCACCACTACCCGAAGGTGAATTTCAGTGTTATAAGTACAATAATCGACATGCTGAAATTTAGGGACTTGTCTGCACTGGTCCATCCCTCCTTGGGGTGTGGTTCAGTTGTTTGATCTGAACAGTAATCAGTTTGTTTAATTAGTAGTAACACAAAACGGGTTTTGCTCCCGAAATCCGTACATAACCTCACTTTTGTAAAATCTGGGTAGCAATGTAACTCCTCGATTATCCCTGTTCCAGGTACCCTCACCAATAACCTCGGCCTGGACATCGTCGTCGTGGTGACTAAGACCGATTACATCCAGAACTTGGAGAAAGAGCAGGACTACAGGGACGAGCACCTCGACTTCATGCAGCAGTGGATCCGACGCTTCTGCCTGATGTACGGCGCCGCCCTGTTCTACACGAGCGCCAAGGAGGACAAAAACTGCGACCTGCTCTACAAGTATCTCACGCACCGCATCTACGGCTTCCCGTTCCACACGCCCGCTCTCGTCGTCGAGAAGGACGCCGTGTTCATACCGTCCGGTTGGGACAACATGAAGAAGATCAGCATACTGCACGAGAATATGCATTCGTGCAAACCGGACGATTATTACAGGTAGTGGGCGAGTACATCGAAATAACTGATTAGTTTGAGGGAAAACCGTTGGTGGCTTTTTCAGGGATGTGATCGTCCAGCCGGCGACTAGGAAGACCGTCAATAGGGAAGTTGAGATATTGGCAGAGGACGAACAGGCCTTCCTGACCAGGCAGCAGCAAATTTCGTTCGGGGGAACGGTTCCGGCTCGGCTCAGCGACGCCCCAGTGAGGCCGCCATTAGCAGGTATAAACCAATACTAAAGTCATTGTATAAAACAGTGATAATGTTGCCATGAATATTTTGTCCGGCCATATGAGAAAGTGTTATGATGTTTCACATCGCCATTTTTTTCAACTGCGCATGCGCTGCAGTCCCAGAATCAGTGGTAATGAAGAAACGAAACAAAGCTTATGTTTGTCACAATAAACGACTGCAACATATCAAATATGCAACTCACACGCCTACCTTAACCGTAACGATAAATATCCACGAAATTCCCCCATCAGGTATCCAAGGTTCCCCCCGGAAGCTCGACGGCTCTAAAGTGGTCAGCTCGCCGGGCGGCGAGGGCGTCCTCGCGAACTTTTTCAATTCGCTGCTGTACAAGAAGACGGGCGCTCCGGGCGGGGCGCCCGGCTCGCCGAAACCGTCCGGCGCCGAGAGCCTGCCCGACAAGGCGGCGATGAGGTCGGACGCGGCAGCGGAGCTCGACAGGCTCGCGAGGGGAGCCAAGAAGCCGGCGCCCCCGCCGAACGGAGCAGGCGGCGGTGCGGCGCCCGCGTCCGGCGTCGATTTCAACGCTTCGGATTGCTAGAGGTGAGGCGGGGAGAGCTTGGGCTAAGAAACGGTGTCGTCGTAGTGAGTTGATTTGAAAAAGTGTTAAAAGTAAGCTGCTGTTAAGGAATGATCGCCGGTCACTACGTGTGACTCGGGTTTTTCTGTATATACCTATTAGTAACCCCCTTCGTAATCGGTCTTGTTAAAGTTAGTTTTTAGCCTAAGCTATCCTGCTTTATAATCTGATTTTTTTTATAAGCTTCTGCTGCTAAAACATTTAACACCTCTGTGATAAGCTTAAACGTAATAATTTATTTCTCTTTACACTTATTCCATGTCTATTAAACTAAGTTCGAATAAAAGGTGAATCAATGTGTATGTACATTTCGCAGTTCCTTTAACCCCTCAGTCGGCATCGTCAATGAAGTACAGCAAAGCGTCGTTTTCGTACGTAGGGAAATAGAACCTGAAAACAACAAAAATGTGTTACGAAGTCTGAAAGTAATTTTCCTCTAACTGTTGTCAATTTAACCAGCAAGTCTTGGGCATGTTCGTAAATTTAGAGATTGAGGATGTACACAAAGTGCAATTTCATAGAATTGTCCATAGATTATAGACGGATCAACATACAAAATTCAGCCACTTTATCTGGCTGAATATCTCATCGGTTCCATGCAACTTGAAAACCAATAGCTCGGAACGATTAGAGAGAGACAAATGATATTGGCCATTATACTTAAAAAGTTTATTTTGACCGCGGGATCGAGCTAATGTGTTTCTTAATACCCTCATGCCAAAATATCTGCTTTAGAGCAAATTTAAATTGTTCCCTCAATTAATTGTTTATATGGACTCCGCAAAGAGTACACTCACTCCGGTTGATTGAACTTATTCAAATCGGGCGTCTTGCAGTGCCCCTTTTCGAACATGTGGCCCTCGAGCCTGTACGAGTATTGGAAGTCTTCCTCGCAGTACGGACACCGCTTGTCATACACCTGCTTTCTGATGTAATTCACCATTTTGACTTTTTGATAGAAGTCGAGCCCTATGGTTTCGGCGACGAAGTCGAAACCGTGCCGTTCGACCATGTGCGTGCGCAGATAGTCGATGGTCGGCTCGGTCTTACTGCAGAAGAGGCACCTTATGAGGGCGTCGGACTCGAGCCAGTCAGAGTACTCCTCGTCGGAGTTGTGGTTGCCTGAAGTCGATAAAACGGAAAGTTATAATTAGTGTTATTTATAGACATTCGCACATCTTTATTACTAAAAGTTCTAACTTACATAGTTATGTTTTTAGGAAGAGAGGTTCTTTTTTGATTATCCTTCAAATTTGATGAACTTATAATCAAAAGGAGTTTAGAAACAAGCGACACGAATGGGAAAATCTAGAGAAAGCCATAATAACAGCAGCAGATGAAGTCTCAGGTAGAAAGAAAAAGTATAGGAAAAGACGAGGTTTAAGAATATGGTCTGAAGAATAGGAAAATTGGAAATTAGATGGGCAAGACAGCGCTGGAGAGTGAAAGCAGCAGACTGCCAAAAATTGCTAGGCACAATAAACCCAATACAAGAAGACTCCAGGGTAAACCTCTAAAGAAATGGACAGAAAGCTGGACTTGCAGTTCTCAAGAAGCCACAGGCTGAGGCGAAAAGAATGAATAAACCGTTTTTTTTGTCTATCAAAAGGAGAAGAAGAAGAACAATTCAGTTATCAGTACTTTTGAAAGAAACCTCAAACAAATGTAATTTCAGTGCCTTATTACACTAGGCCGCCAAAGCGGCGCAGCCGGCTGCGCCACCGGTGGTTTAGTCGGCGACACATATAGCGCAGCCGGTGGCGCCGCCAGTCGCTCTCCGCTCTCCGTCAGGAAGATTAACATTTATTAACGATAATAGTTCAAAGAAAGACGATTTTGACATCCTTAAATAATTAAAAAACTTGTTGTCGTCTGCACAGAGTTCGTCAAAAAGAGTATGGTACTACCCTTTAGATTCCCTTAATGATAGTATAGGGTGTACATGCATCTTTTTCTCCCATAGTCTTCTCATTGTCATTAACAGCACAAGGAGGAGGATATCTGTGTCCGACATGTTTCCTCGTCAATAGAGCAGAATAGGCTGCGTAGACGTAGAATGGCAATATGATTGCAAAACAGAAAGTACGCGAGAGTGGCTGCGTCGCCTGGCGGCCCAGTGTAATAGGCTCGGTATGATACAGCGCCCCGACACGATTCTCCGCCACCAGTGGCTGCCAACGTGGTCGCGGGGCACAGCAGCCAGTTTGTGGCGACGCAACCGGCTGCCCTAATGTAATAGGCTCCATAACAATCAATACCCAGTGACGAGCAGCGTCACCGGTGGCGCAGCCGACTGCGCCGCCTGGCGGTCTAGTGTAATAAGGCACTTAGTAATCCTGATCGGACATGTTCACGTCAATCCTTCCCAAAATATCAAAATTTGTTATTCCAATATATCTTTCCAAGGATACATCAAGACATATATCCTGTTTGTTGGAACAAAACTCCTAACACGTCATTTAGTTTCCTTTACCGTAGGGTAAGGCGTATCTGTCGTCCTCCTTCTGGATCGCTTGCCAGTCTTTGTCCTCCTCCAGGTAATTAACAATGTAGAACTCATCATATTCCTTATTGTCGGGGTTGATAGTCTTATGTAACTTCTTCCTCATGTGCTCCTTTAGGATTTTACGATCTGGGAAGGTTTTCTCGCAGTAAATACACTTCAGGTCGTTCAGTTTCGTTTCAATCTTCTCCACTAATTTTTCAATGTACACCAAATTCTGGGGATTGCCGAGAACAAGGTGGTGTTGCTCTAGCAGGTGCTGCAAGTAACCTTGCCTAGTTCCTGAAACGAAAAACTATTCCTTCTCTCATCTAATCGAATTTGTTATATGTTACCTTCATATTGTAGACTGCAAAATAAACACCCCTTGACGTAACTTTTATCGTTCCTCTCGAGTTCTTGTAATTTCAAGACGTGCTCGAGGCGAAGTTTGTGCCTCAACTCCTTGTCCTCTCGTAGGAGGGTCGCCAGTAGGAAGTACCTCGTCTCGTCCACGGTGATAGATGGAATCACTTGTTCCAAAGGGACGGTCTTGAATTTCTGTCTCCAGTAGAGGATGTACCTAACGAGAGGAAATTTGAATCAGGCGGGCTTTTTATCTGGTAGTTAATTCACTGAGAAAAAGATAATCTATGCTCCAGAAGAAGATAAAATTGAAGATTCTTTTACGAACAGCTACAACCTATTCTCAATAAATGTAATGCCACGGACCAACTTATTCTTATGGGAGATTTTATGGATTACATAATAATCAATTGGAAACTGGAAACGGACAGGTAAAAGTTATATGAGCATATAGAAGACCGGAGATAGGCTCAGGCTACTATTTAATCATGAGCAATCCTGGGAACGCTTTATTAGCGAAATTGATGATGTACATGGTAGACAACAGATATAAGATAATGAAAGCACTCAATCGCAAGAAAATGATAAAATCTAAATAAACAACATAGAAGAAGATAACTGGATAAAACACTATAAGAAACTATGGCAGGATGCAAATGTAAAAGAAATAGAAAGAGCAGATGTAAAGGTTCTAGATGTTGTAGATTTGGAGGAACTAAAAGATGCTTTCAAAATCACAAAAAACTGAAATGAAACAGGAAGAGATGGTATCACCTCAGAATTGCTGCAATATGGAGGGATACTACTGCAACTGCAACTACTCCACCTATGTAATAAATGCTGGAACAGAAATGAAACAAGATGGAATATTCACACTGCAACAAGTGATTGAAAAACACAGAGAATTTAACAAAGAGATACATATCAGCTTTACCGATTTGGGAATAACTTTCTTGCTTATTTTTCCAAATTTCTATTAACCAACCATCTTGTGGTTATCCTATAACGGTCTGTGTGTCTACAGAGACATTAAAGGGGCAAGGAGCAGATCGTTTCTTACTCCGGTAAATTGTGTATCTTCTGTATGTCCTCGACAATGACATTGTGGACATCGTTGAGATGTACAGCAAACATGGGCAGGGACACTTCGAGGTTGAAACTGTCCTCGCATAACAGGCACTTCGTCTCGAGTCCTTTCGCCCCGTTAGGGCTCCGATCCTCAAACAGAAGGGGGCCGAAAATCGATGAAGTCTCTGAAATGAAGTGAATAACAAATGTATTATAACAAGGATGTTTGAGGTTAAAAGAAGTAGACGGTAGGGCGTTGAGGGTGGATAAGTAAAGTTAGAAAGTTACCTTCTGATGTCATTTCTGGGAGGATTAAGTTGAAAGGCGATTTCGTTCCTCTTATTGTGAACTGAAGTCCAAATGAGAGTACACCATTAGCTGCGGTTGTTGAGGTGGGGAATAAGAAGAGGTGTCACTAGAAGTATTAGCCCTCAAAGTAGTTGCTTCCCCTAATTCCGCAACATCACTCGTCGAGTCGAATAATATCACTTTTATAAAGTAAATTAAATTATTGTGATTATACTAATTATGTTGAGAATCACAGAACATATATTACTACACACAGAACATATGTTTTTTACATGGAAAATGGGAAGCTATGAACTTTCCACAGACCATTAATATAACTAGACCCGGTGTTCCCATTAGAAACTGATCTTTGTTTACATGCCAACATAGCCGATAGGCGCGGTGTAAAGGGGGAAGAAAATATGGCCGCCTTTGACGAATTTTGACAGCGTACAAAGTAGCTATCCATAGGCGTATCAATAATAAGGGACAAAAAGGAATCAAAATTAAGAAAATAATTTATTTATTATTTAGATCAACGGGCAATGAAGCCCTTTACATGCTAGGTAACAAAGGTGCGAAATAAGTGACAAATGATAAAGAAGGACACAGATTATCAAAATCATCATGACAGTAATAATGCATACAATAAGTATAGTCCAAGACCTATCTGTCAGAAATTTGCTTTAGATTGGCATAAGAGGTAACCGCAATGTTTTTACATGAATACCTCGGGAATTACGTCTAGAATAAGGATTGACTTATCCTCCAAAGCGCATCGGTCGGGAACATTGTTAAAAATGCAACAATTTAAAAATAAATTAAAAAACGCGTTTTTTCCCCGAATTGTTTTGCTTCTAACTTATTAATTATTGAATTTAGAAGAAAGTTGAAGAGAGGGAAAAAGTTGCAGAATCTATTTTTACATAAAATGGCATAGGTTATAAATTCAAAAATTTATTAGCGGTTTTGCCAAATAGTAATAAACAACAAAAAATCGGCCCAAAAGTGTTTTTTTAACTTATTATTTTAGGCACTTTAAAATGTAGTTAGGACTTCCATATCACAGGTACAAAATCCTCAAGTTATAATAAAAGAATCG
The DNA here is from genome assembly GCA_946251905.1 of Cryptocephalus moraei. NCBI lineage: Eukaryota > Metazoa > Arthropoda > Insecta > Coleoptera > Chrysomelidae > Cryptocephalus > Cryptocephalus moraei. The sequence continues at coordinate 12,159,118 of OX276465.1, read as the reverse complement.
AGTAAATTTCGTTTCGATCGGATTATTAGAGTTTGCACAATAATTTTGCAATCCAGAAAAATCGGAAAATATTGAAAATTTTCAATATTGTTTAAATTTTTTTCCACTATTCGATTTTAAAAAAACTAGCGGTCATATATAAGAGGGAACAAGCTTTCATGTACTTTTGTCAGAATTAAAAAATATTTATTAGAACGGATACAGTCATTGTTTAAAGTTGGTGTCGTTTTTTTTTTGCTTATAAACAAATAGATTATCTCGGCGAATTTTTTGTTAAATGAAATTCTGAAAACATAGCAGGAAAGTGCTCGGAAAGACGCTTCTTTTTATTCATAATAAGTTGCTATTTTGCTCCTTAGCTTCTGAGATATAACTCCTCAAAGTTGTTTAGTGTTTAATAAAATAGTTAATAATGGTTAATAAAATTACTATTTTTTCTGATATCTTAAGAAATAATTGTTTCTCACAGTAACCAGTATAATATTTTTGTTGAAATTTACATTGAAAAGATTGAAATTTAAATTCAAAAAATGTCTCGCTTCGAATTTTGACAAATTCATAAATTTGACATTTCTATTAAACACAGTTACAGGGTAGAAATTAATTACCTTGTAGTACTTTTAGGTTCAAAAACTTGATGCATCGGCAATGAAACAGCATCTCTCTTTAAATATCTAGCATTGTCGGTTGCACCTATTTTAGACACAAAATCATCTTTACTGAAATGTTTTGAGCAAATATAGGACGATTTTGTTATGTTATCATTTTCGCTAAGTCCCAAAACAGAAATCCAAATATTTCTTTTAATTGGATCTGCTGGAAACCTAAAATAATAACACTGATAGAACGCCACTGAGATGATACATAACCTCAAAAAATTTCATTAATAAATTTCTTTATTTACCTATGAAAAGACAATCCCGAGGCTTTCCCTGCATCGCTATAAACGTTGCATATCTTGCACCTATTAACCATTGTTAAATGTTTCCTATTTTTATCAAAATTACTCCCGGTTAGTTTTGGTTTGGTTAGTTTCTTCTTCTTCTTCCTTTCGATTAATCGCCGACCTAATATGATCGGTAGATTTGGGCTCGGATCCTAGTCCATTCACCCAGAAGCGATGACTATCCTGTTGTCATCCTTTATGGTTTGTTTGTTTGAACTCTTACGTTGTCTGACTCGAGGTCATGTAAGGAGTTCTTTGATGATATCTTGGTATTTCTTCGTTCTTGATGTCTTCGCTATGTCTTCGTTCTTGATGTTTCTTTCTTGATATTTTCTTTCTTGACGTTTTCTTTCTTGTAGTTTTCTTTCTTAAAGTCTTCTTTTCCTTGTGGTCTTCTTAACTTGTTGTCTTCTTTTTTCTTTTTTTATTTTTAATGTTGTCTTGATAGTTAACTATGACAATATGAGAATTTAAGTTATATATTTTAATTTTTTTTTTCCCTTATCATAAGTGTATGTCGTTTTGTTGGATGTATAAGGTTAGGTATTTTATAGCTATAGGGTTGATGTCTAGTAGGAGGGATGTGTTGTTGATAGGGGATGCGATGTTGGCTTTTGTCAAGTGGGAGTATAGGTTGATGTTGGCTTTGTTTATGGCGGTACATTCAAATAGTATATGTTCTATTGTGCCAAGCATTCCACATCTGCATAGGGGATCTTCTTTGATGCCTATTTTATATAAATGTGCTGGGGTTAAGCAGTGTCCTGTACGTATTCTTATTAGTGTAATGATTTGTTTTCTTGTTAAGTGTTCCTGATCTTTGTACCATGGTTTAATTGGAAACTCGGTTTGTATATTCCCGTAGAAGGTTCGTGTCCTCTTTAGTGTTTCTTTCCAGTCTTCTGTGAAATTGTTGATGATGCTTCTTTTCTCATGTGGGTAGATGTCTTCTCCCATGAGTGGTTCCTTGTCCGGTATGTTTAGTCCTCTTCCTATTTTCGCGAGTGTATCTGCCCTTTCATTTCCTTTAAAGCCTGTATGTCCTGGGATCCATATTATAGTAATGTCTTTCTCTTCTTGTTTTAATTGGCTTATCATACTTTTAATTTGTAATGTTAGGTAGTTTCCTTTCCCTATAGAAGTATTTTTAATTTTTTTGATGGCTCCTTGTGAGTCCAGGAAAATTATTATTTTTGAGAGTTTATTTTCGTTTGCTAATTTGATTGCTTTTTTAATCGCTAATATTTCCACATTACATATTTGTGTATAGTCGTTTACTCTCGCTGCATAGTTAATGTTGCCTGCAGGTATGTGAATTCCTATCCCAGCTCTGTTAGTGCTGGGGTCCATAGATCCATCTGTATATATGCTTGTATAGAGTGGGTATCTTATCTTGATATATTCCTCCAGTCTATGGTCGTTGTTTATTTGCAGTTTTTGATAATCGGGTGTAAGGCAATGTATACTTTTCATCTGGTCAACGGGGTCCACATCATATATAGGATGTAATTCATATTGGAGTATGTTGTTTCGTTTGTATCTTATCTTGATCTTATTTAAGGCTTCCATAAGTAGTGATTCTTTTATTTTTGATGGTTCATTTATAATTCTGTCTTCCAGTATTTGCTTTAGTGGGTTGTTTATTTCCGAATATATTTTACAGACGAATTTCATTGACAGTGTTTTTCTTCTTGTTTGAAGGTTTGTTTCGGCCGTTTCTCCTTGTAGTGCCAGTATCGGTGTGGAGCACATTGCACCAGTTATTATTCTAAGAATCTTGTTTTGTAATGTGTCTAGTTGTTTCATTACATTCTTGCTGCAATTATCAAGTATCTGTGAGCCATAGTCAAAAATCGGTCTTATATATCCTTTGTATATGGTGAGTAATGTACTGGGATTTGCCCCCCATTGTACTGTGCATAACGATTTCAGAATGTTTGTTCTACTATTAACGTTGTTCTTAATTTGTGTGATATGTTTGTTCCATTTTAGGTTCTCAGTGAAAGTTAATCCTAGATATTTGACTGTAGATGTCCATTCTATTATATCGTGGTTAAGAACTATGGATGGTAGGGTGTGTTTGCACTTTCCTTTGGAGAACATAACTGCCGAACTTTTCCCAGCTGACAGCGTAAAGTTGTGTTGCGAGATCCAAGTATGTATTTTTTTGAGTGTTTTGTTCATCTGTTGTATTATGTAGTTTTTGTCTATTCCTTGTATCATTATTACTATATCGTCCGCGTACTGTATCATTGTGGTATTTTTGTTTGATAACTCATGTAATGAGGCCGTGTACACATTGAATAAGAGGGGACTGAGAGGTGCTCCCTGCGGAATCCCTTTATTGGTTAGCTCGGGTCCTATCTTATTTTGTTGGTTGTCAAGTATGTATATTATTCTGTTCGTGTATAGATTTATTATAAATTTAGCTATAGTCGTTGTTACGTTGTAGTTTATTAGTTTGTCATGTAATAGTTTTAGATTGATGTTGTCATATGCCGCTTTTATATCCAAGAAAATCGCCACCGTGTGTAAATTTTTTGAGAATCCCTTTTGTATTGTGTGGTACATGAGGGCCAGTGCATCAGTACATCCTCTTCCTCTTCTAAAACCAAATTGATGTTTCGGGAATATTTTTTGTTTTTCCATTTGCCATTCCACTCTTATTTTTAGAATAGTTTCTAGTGTTTTGGCTATGCACGAGATTAGTGTTATGGGTCTGTAGTTTTCTTTATTGGAAGGGTCTTTTTGTGGTTTGAGGAACGGTATAATAAGCGTCTGTTTCCATTCTTCCGGTATATTTCCTGTCACTAGTGTTTGGTTGTAGATGTTTACGAGGTGTTCCTTGTAGCTATTCGGCAAGTTCAACAGCATTTGATATGTGATATTATCCAAGCCTGGTGCGGTTTTTTTCCTCTTATTTGTCAGGGTGTTCTCAATCTCCAATATTGAAATTGGTCTGAAATTTCTGTTGTCGCTATTTGGTTCAGGTTTCATTTTTATCATCTTTGATTTCATGTCTATCGCTATTTGTTGTGCTATTGTAGTGGTAGGGAGGTTTGATCTATGCCTTACTTGTTGTGTGTATGAAAATTTCTTTATTGTAGACCAAATTTTCTCTGATGGTGTGTTTTGATTTAGGGACTCGCAGAAATTCCTGAATGTAGTTCGTTTTTTTTCTCTAAATTTAAGTTTGATTAAAGCTGTTTTATGTTTTATTTCGATAAATGTATCCATATTAGGTTTTTCTTTATATTCTTTGATAAGTTTTCTCTTGCTTTTAATCATTTGTTCGCATTCATCGTCCCACCATGGTGTTATTTTGAAGTGCTTATCTGTCTTGTTCGATTTTTTTTGTTGTTGTAGTATCCTGTTAGTTACCATCCTTATATTGTCAGTTAAAGTTTGATATTTCCTGTCCATATTGTTGTCCAGTTGGAGTTGTTCTAAAAGTGTTTTGTATTTCGACCAGTTTAGTTCTTTCTTGTTAATCATAAATCGTTTTGGGTATTTGGTCGGATTATCATTGTAAATGTAAGTGCACATTGTGGGGTAATGGTCACTGTTCCCGCATTCTTCCAGTATGTTCCATGTGGTGTTTTGTATTAAGTTGCTGGTGATAAGTGTAATGTCTACGGCTGATTTGTTGATGTGAGGGGCTGTTATCCTAGTTGGCTGTCCTGTGTTAATAATTGTGAGGTTTAGTGCATCCATCGAGTTTCTGATCACATTTCCATTGTAATTTGTTTTTGCACTGCCCCATTTGGGGTGTTGTCCATTTAGATCTCCCATGATAATGGTTTGTATATTTGTGTAGCTTTTAATAAACGATTTCCATTCGTCCGGTTGTATTTTGTTATTCGGCGGGTTGTATATGTTAATGATATTCATATTCAGATCGATTAGGTTAATCGCTAAGGATTGGAATCCATTTTTATTTATGGGGTGTTTAGAGTTGATGATTTGATGTGTTATATTCGTTTTGATGAGGGTAGCAATGCCCCCATATCCATCATCTCTATCGTTTCGGTAGGAGTAGTATTTTGGTAGGGATAATTGGAAATTTGAATTGATTCTTGTTTCGTTAATTAGTATGATGTCTGGGTTTTGTTCATATATAATTATTTTCAAGCTGTTGTAATTGCTTCGCAAACTGTTGATATTCCACTGTATTATTTTAATTGATCCTAGATCTGTCATGTGCGTTTTTTCTCGCCATGTCTTCTCGGTACATATTTATTAGTGTTTTTTCTACGAGTTGGTGGTCTATATCTTTATAATCTTTGGTATTGATTTTTTGTAATAGTTGTTTAATGCGTGGAAAAAATTGTTGTTGTTCTTCTTTAGTTTGGTTTTCAGGGTTCAGATTTTCTGTGATCGTTTCGGAATTTGATTGTTGTAGTGTTGGTCGCTGTTTAGTTTTGTAGTGTGATTCTTGTGTATAGTTGTGTTCTTCTCTTTGTTCTGCTTCACTTTCGCTTGTAAGTTCCGTGCCTTCTTCTCTTATGTCTTGTGTATGCCTAGGCTTTTTCCTTTTGATTACTTGGCTGTATGTTGTCTTTGGTCTAGTTGTGTTTAAAAGATTTCTTCTTTCGTTGATGTCTGTGTGGTTGTTTGTTGATGTGCTGGGGAGTTCTGGGAAATTATCGAGTGTTGCTAGGACTTCAAATCTGTTGTGCATTCTATCTGTTTGTCTAGGTATTGCTTGATTTGCTTCATAGTATGATATATTTTCTGTAGTCATTTTATACCTTATTTGATTTTGTCGCTTTCTCTCGACGCATATTCTGCTTGATGTGTAATGTTCATCGTTTTTACAATAGAGGCAGAATTTTTGGCAATGCCCCTCATGATTCGGTTTAGTGCATGTTGTGCATTTCTCTGTGTTGGCCCTGCACTGGTTCTTCGTGTGTCCATATAATAGGCATTTATTACATAATATGACTGGTTGTATATATGGGGTGACTCTATGCGCCATTCCAAAAACGAGTACTTCTCTTGGCAATGTGTTCCCAGTTATTGTTATTTGTACCGTTGTGGATTTAATGTATTTAGGTTCCTTGTTAATTTTATTTTTGACTGTAAATCTTCTAACTTGTAAGATCTTAGCATCGGTGAAATTTGGTATGGTAATGCCTTTTATCATTTCATCTTCCTGGTATTCGGTATCGATATCCTTTAAAATCCCTTTGCAGGTGGTTTTGTGGAGTGGTATATATGCTATGAGATTTTTGTCTTTAATTGATTGGTTGTTGACTAGTTTGTTTGCGTTAGCTGGGTTGTTGAAGGTCAAGCCGATACGATTCTTTCCTTTCTTTTCTATCCTTTTAATATTATCTATTTTTAGGTCATATATGATTTTCGCCAGTTTCAGTGGGCTGCAATTTCCCACGTTTAGTCCTCCCTTGTGCTCCACATAGACCTCATAGGGGCCCTTGTCATATATGGTATATAGTATGTTAACATGTCTTTTAGGTTGAGATGGGTTTTGTTGTATTGTTTGTGTATTCGTCGTTAGTTGTTTGTCTTGTTCCATTGTCGTGTCATCTAGTTTGTTGGGAGGTGGATCCGATCCACCTCCACCGCCTTCGTACATATTTGTGGCTCGCGGCCACGTGTTATTTGTAGGTTAGTTGTGACTGTTGTGGGTATGATATTTATGATAAGAAATGGAAATATATGTGGTTGTGTTATGGGGGTTATGAAATTTAATTGGACAGTACCTCTATAACTAATGTTTTGCAGTCTTTTCTCTGGGTTTAGGATTTCGTCTCGCTCTTCGATCTTCTCACTACGGGATACCAACAGTGTTGCCAGGTCTCATAGAAATATTGCATGAGAAATATTTGCAGAAAGCATGAGATTTAAAAGAAAAAGCATGAGCAAATGGCGCGATACTCGCTTTATTACAGGAAATTTTTACTGGTCAAATATATGTCGTGATTTTAGCTAATTTGGATTGAAAACCCCAGTTAAAAACAAAATATTTTGTATATGATGATGGTGAAATAAATGAAACTCTAATTTAATGTTTTTTTTACCAATTGGTATTGATATTTTTTTATGGTTAATATGGGTAATTAAATTAATTTTTTACCATACATTGACCCAAACGGCCAAATCAGAAGTAAGTAAAATGTAGCAATAAAATAAAAATGAACTGAAATAAATAAAAAATTTAACAAATACTTATTCCAAAACAACAAACAAGTTAAACGAAAAACCGCAACATTTGATGAGTCAAAATCATAAAAACGGTATATCTCTTGAAAGACTATATAACTTAACTGTGGGCTACGGGGAATTACCGAATACATCGGGGGCAGATGAATTACGATGCAACGGTGCTAAAATGTCTTTCGACAGTTTTTCGACACATTGTGTAATTCATTTGTAGTTAATAATCCTCATTCAAATTATTTTTTAAATACAATTTGAACTTGTCACTGTAAGCTTAAAAAGCATGAGATTTTGCAACTAAATATGGAAAGCATGAGATTGGTTCGAAAAACATGAGATCTCATGCAAAAGCATGAGACCTGGCATCACTGGATACCAATCGAAACTCTTGGTTTGGTTAGGTTAGCGTGTGACAGACTAGGACGCGATGTTGCCACGTTGCCTCTCATAACGAAAGTCTATATTATTTTAGATTTACGTACAACTGACCAATCGCAGGCGAAGTAGGCTGGATGTATAAGCAAATCGTAAGCGAGAATTCTTTATTTGCATTCATGCAACAGCGCAAAAAAACGCTTAGAATGTGCTAAGATCGGGTCTAGTTATATTAATGGTCTGTGGAACTTTCTATGAACTTTCTCTGTAATTTTCTCGTTCCGTGCTGCTGTCGTTGTGTCAATCGTGTCGATTGTCGATTGACGTGGTCGATAAAGTAGGCACCGCCGTTGACAAATCCCTTTCGGCCTGGCTGTGCATATTGGAAGTGTGTAATTTTTGTGAATCGAAAGAGAAACGTGCCGAACGTCCGTTGAGATGGCCGACCTGGACGATTTCTTCGCGAAAAAGGACCGCAAGAAGTCGAAGAGCACGAAGAAGTTCTCGACGACCGAGGAGGTCGCTAAGAAGCTCGAGGACAACGCGAAAAAGACTGAGAAGGTGAAGAAGGAGCGCGCCCCCGAGGGCGAGGACAGCGCCACGCCCGCGCACGTGAGTAGCACTCCCCCTCCCCCAGAGCGATCCGAGGAGGCGAAGCCTTCCCCGCTATTTTACGTTTTCCAGGAGCAGGACGAGTGGAAGGACTTCGAGGAGGAGAAGAAGGACTACACCGGCCTGAAGATAGGCAACCTGACGATCCAGGCGCCGCAGGAGGGGGCCACGCCCAAGGAGTCGTCCGAGGAGCAACAGTCCGAGTCCGAGACCGGACAGGAGACGGTTCGTAACACGCCCGTCGTTCTCTCATCGTCTCCTCACCGTTATCTCGTTTACAGGACAGGAAGGTCGGGCCGTGGAAACGCATCGACTCGAGCGCGAGCAGCGAGGCGCCCGAGCCGCCGAAGGAGGAGCCGCCCAAGGTCGAGAGGAAACCGCAGCCGAACGTCGTGAAGGGCACCTACGTGCCTCCGAGCATGCGTAACTCCGGCGGCCAGCAGCAGCCCGTCCAGCCGAGCCGGCTCAAGTCCAAGGCCGCGCCGGATATACACAACGAGGAGTTCTTCCCGACGCTGTCCAAGACCAGCGATTACAAAAAGTAAATATTATGGGCAGAGCAAGAAACTCGATGCATCCCGACCGTTGACTTGTATTCATTAAGACAGTTGTTGCCATGTTAAAAAGTTAGGGGCAGTTCAAGTTAGTCAGATATGTTCTCATATTCTGACAGATCATTTTAGTCTATTCATTCCTAAAGTTTTTGTCCTAAATTGTTAGCATTGGAACATTTTGTAAGGAGCGTAACGATGATTTTAATACTTCATCGACAACCCAAGATACAAAACTGCAAGTTCAAAGATCCTATTAAAGTTTAAACAGCCTGAGAGGTATCAAGTCAGGCTGGAAACATTTCAAACACACACACACTCTCTCTCTATCTCTCTCTCATGTTTCAAGCAGCGTAATTCAGAGAGTAGGTGCGGTGTTCACTTTTTCTCTACCGTCTCCATTTTTTCAGGAATCGCAGCGAGGGCAGCTTCGAGGTGGTGCAGCACAACCGTTCGACGTCGCACAGGCAGGCCGAACAGTCGAAGATCAGCTCGACGCAGGGCCCCAAGCTGAACCTCGGAAACCGTTATAATACTCTCCGTAACGATAGCTAGTGTCGCTGTTCGCGACCACTTAGGGACACGTCTGTAAAGTATATGGTGGCCATTTTCTAAAGCGGATCGGAGAGCCTCTCAGCTAAGATCTGATTTACGATGTCGCCCCCAGACATTCTAAATCAGATGTTTATTATACCATATCTTAATGCCCGAATCTTGGATTATTTATACACATTGATTTTTTTTTCTTTTTACGGATAATCTTACTGTTTGGTCTAAATTCATTTTTTTACCATTTTACGAAGTTGTCACTTTTATCCCCGTCCCACGGAAAGGAAGGAGGAGACATCCGTTATGCGTTTATCGATTCAGAAATAAATAAATTCCTTTTAAAAGTTATGTGAAAAAACAATTTTTATAAAATAAAAATATATTATTTCCACAACGGTAGCTTTTAATTATTACACAATTAGTTACTTAAATATGATCCTACCCCTCCTGAACCCAATATGTAAGATATCATCTCACTTAAACCAATTTCGACGTCCTTATCACAACACAAGAGTGGGATTCAATCTTCGGAGCGCTTACCGAGACGTACTTTTTAATTCAGGTCGCTCAATGATGAGCCATCGCTGCAAAACAAAACGGACCCCCGTTACTCGCCGGTCACCTCCCGTCTGTGATCTTTCGTATCATCTCTCAGGTACCTTTCTACGTATCTCATGCCGTGGCCGCCGCCGTTGCTGTAACTCTCCAGGTGCTCCCCGTCCAGCAGCTCCCGTCTGAATTTCTTTATGAAGTAAATCCAGACCGTCTCCGTGCCCTTGTCGCTGACTGAATAGATAAGATTAGTAAGGATATGAGTGTAGCTTGGGTAAGGACTTACCTACTTCTTGCTTTTCTCTTACGTAAAAGTCTGGATGCTCCTCCAGGACGTCGAGGTTCGCCAGGACCTTGTCGTCTACCTCGTAGACTTCCCCCTGCACTTGCTTACCATCACCTGGGGACAATGTAGTATATGGGAGTTTAGAGTAGTTAAGTGTATAGTTATTTTAATAGCTAGAAGGTATGGTGTTGGAGGCACATTACCGAATAGGATATAATAGATTTTTACTGAATCGGTGGAAAAGTATCATTATGCTTGTACTATATTTTTAATTATACTAATTATATTTTTAATTTAGCATTTGAAAACAATATTTTTCCAGATCGTTTGAAAGAGGCTATCATAACACCGGTTTATAAAGGATCAGGGGATTTAAACTCAGTTGAATTCTACAGACCTATACCTATCTGTGCTAAACTCTATTGCAAAGATATTCGAAATTACTTTATATAATGATATAATTCAAACACACCAAAAACAATTTGCAGTACAACAGCATGGCTTTCTACCCAGCAGATCTACTGTGACAAACCTATGTGTATATTAACAGATACAGCTGCAGAAGCTATACATGACAATAGTCAACTTGATGTCATCTTGACAGATTGTGCGGAGCCATTTGATACGGTTAATCACGGCATTCTTATTGATAGACTAGCTATGTTTGGCTTTTCAGAGGGTGCTTGTAAGTTTATAAAGTCATACCTATACTCAAGAAATCAAAGAGTTAAAGTTGGGAACTGTCTCTCAGACAGCTTCATTGCTTCATCAGGGGTGCCACAGGGAAGTGTACTTGGTCCCTTGTTATTATTAATTTTCATTAACAGCCTCCCAGCATGCGTGAGATCATTTGAGAGTCTACTTTTTGAAGATGATTTCAAAATTTTTAAAAAAGTACTGAGCTCTGAAGACTGTCAACAGTTACAGAATGACTTGGATCGGGTCATTGGTTTTCAATTAGTGGAACGTCAATCAATATAAATAAATGCCATCAACAACTGTATACTGCCAAGAAAAAGTGAGTGTAAGGACTTGGGTGTTATCAAAGACAATAAAGGTGTTATCCTTCAAACAGATTTAAGATTCAATAAGCATTACGAGACTATTATGAATCGAGCATATAGGGCACTTGGATTTGTCTCTATCTCGAAAACAGTTAGAGGTATGAAGAAATGTTAATGACAAAAGTTGTAGAGAATTTAATTCTGTACAATATTGATACTAAATACAAATAGCGTAAAACCCATAGAAAACGAGATGTTTGCAAAAAATATAGAAAAAATCGATTTTTGTGACTTTTGACCCCCGACTTTAAAACTTACGGCCATCCAATTATATGTGAATTTTGGGGAATGTTTTAGGATGCCAAAATAGAAGTTTTTTATGTGTTAATATACTGGGTATGTTGATTTTCCTAGGTGAACCCCCTAATGACTGGACTTACTATATTTGAAATATCTACTTGACACAAATACAAAACAAACCAATTCACATACAGGGCGTTCGTACGTTACGGTACCACACCTAACAACCTTTGGCAAACACCACCGGACCTTACCGGGGCTGAACAACAGGAACGGTACGTTGTACCTCGTCGCTATGATCAGCGGGTACCTCTCCTTGGTCCTGGCCTCGTACAGGAACCTGTGGCGGCCGCCGAGATCCCTGGAGAACCAATGGTGGTTCGGTTCGCCCCTCTTCAGGGTGCCGTACACGAAGACTTTGTGTAAAGTCGACATTTCCAACGCGTGAAAGGGGCAAATGTGGAAAATGGCCAAGAAGAGGAGCTCGATGAGCATGAGAGGTCAAGTAGGCTGAAAACAATGTGATCGAAATTAAAAGCTAAAACAGATAAAGTAAACGAACAACGTTAAATTAAAGTAATCAATTTCATTGCATAAACTTTCTTTTTAAATTTTCCGCCACTACATTCCTGTCAATCCGGAGTTATTACGTCATTACCATGTTGTCAGTGTTGCTGGGGGACTTTCGTTTCTACCTAAATACTATAATATGGAGGTGATCCTGGTGATCTCTTCATTTGAATTGTGTACATTCGGCATGACTTTATTGATCAATTAACGGAATATGTTGGTTACGAAGACATTTTGGTATTTTACACATTTTGCACTTAACATGTTACTTTCTAATTGTCAACGAATCAAATGCAATTAGGGTAAACTGTGTAATTAGTATTATCCTAACGTTTACCCGTTTACCTAACTTATGACCGATCCAAAATTAGCCTGCGAGTGGAAGTGGTTGTCTGCCTGGGCGTTTTTGTCTATTATTCGGCGGTCCTATTAAAGTTAACCTACAAATGGCGGATTCGAAACGGCAACGCCGTTTCCTGCCCGTTATAAACAGCTGATTATTGCTCAGCAGGGGTGTGGACTGTGCGGTGTGGTGTGGCGAAGAACACTCCTCTTTATTTATCTCGCGAAGGATCCTCCTCAAACTACACACACTCCTCAGGTAAGATTGATTGTTTATTTTATTTATGAATTTATCGGGAATTGTTATCGCACCTGTCAAACGAGGCGGCAAATTTGAAATCTCGGGAGTTCCCAGGGTACGTCCCTAATAGCATCGATCGAAGATCGAACAAACAAGGCGTGCTTATGTAGAATTGTATCAAAAGTTGTCTTTACATCGATTTCGAAGACTAAAAGGCGAGTCGGTGACGGTATTCCCTTCTGTCGAGAGGATAATTAGTCACCACGAAGACTTCCTGAATACGTTCACGTACGAAACCACCAGCCATGAATATTTATCGCGTTCTTAACGCTCTTAATATGCAGAGTGTCAGACGAGCGTGTCTTCATTATAATAAAGTCGAAAATATACTGCGAATGTATTTTCCGTTCAGTACTTACACCTCTTGTAGTTACTTGACTTTATATACATAATATGTTTTGGTCTCAAAACGTGTCGAGACTTTTCTTTTGAGCTAATAATATAGTAATTATGAGCTGAGTTCATCTATAAATTTCAGGTCAATTCTCGTGGTTATTTCTTTTGTGTCATATGTTTCTCGACTAATTTCATCTTGCGATGAGTCAACTCAATTTTGAATCAAATATTCGACTCAAATTTATACTCAAGTTGTCAATTTTTTAACTAGTTCAATCTGTAAACGTGCTAGATTCTGAACTACTCTTCGAGTCGTTTCGGTTAAAGTTTGAATCTTTGAGCCTTTTTCATGCTCAATGTTAGTAATTTAGTTTCATACATCAACTCATCTGCTTATGTAGCTATTTTCTGTACATTTCTCATTTAATTAAGTCCTAAATTTATAGCTAGAATACCTCATAATTCGCCCATTAATTTACATTACTAGTCCTGTAATACACTTTACTGTATACTTCACTTAATTGATCTTGCCCCCTCCCCCTCCAGTTACGAACTTACCAACCACCTAACTCATCTCCATCTTCCCTTTCCAGGCGTTCAGATGTAGCGATCCCGAGATGTGGTACCTGATAGTAACGGCCCGCAGCCTGATCTGGATGCTGCTGAGCTTGTTCGCGACGCTTACCATGCTGAGCGCCCTGCTGAGCCCGTCCTGGTTGCTCGGCGGGCCCGAGACGATCGCCTACGATAACGAGACCATCACCTACAGGCCGAGCGTCGGCGTGTACGCCAAGTGCGGCAAGATGGAGCGTTACGCCCATCCGGTCTGCACCCTGTTGGCCGTCAACGGCCTCGCGACCGATTCGCAGGTGTTCCCCGTACCGTGGAAGGCGTCCGTCGTCTTCATAGCCTTAGGTACGGGATTCGTTAGATGTTCCCTTTGTTCGTTGATGCCGTTGCTGTACACTTTTTTGAAGATTTACGATTTTCGCGCCACTAGTTGATGTCGATATGCAACACACAATACATATAAAATTTCAGTTTTTGACGATCCGATCAAAGTACATTTCTTTTTGAACGTCTATTTCTCAATTTTAAATCTAATCCACCTGAACTTCTCAAGTAATTGTTTACATTTTTGAATCGTTCAAAATGATTTCCAGGGTTCTCTCATTCTGCCTGGTAAGTTTGCGATCGTGTGAACAATTAATTCAAATTCGAGTAAATCTACTTCTGCGGATTTATTGTTAACATCGGTATCTTTTTCCAGGTCTATCCGTGATGTCGATTACCGTCCTGATGGGTCTCGTGAGCTGTTGCTTCCAGAGCATATTCAAGAAGAGCATTTTCACTATTTCCGGAGCTACTCAAGCTGGCGCAGGTAAACATACTGACGTCGTCATTCCATAATGAGATCAATATTACATACATGTAAATCTGCGAGATAGGTAAACAAACAATTCTATATAAGAGAGCCATGTAATATCCAGGACGTGATAAAATGGAGTAAAGAAAGGAAGAACATGTGAAATACTAGCCAAAATTTGCATGAACGGACGACCAACAGGAAAAAGACCCCCCGGGCAACCACCCATGAGATAGAGGCATAAGGCCTGTTCGTCCACTGAATGAGGCTTGGCAAACAGGGGATGCCCCTAGCAACAGGAAGAAGACTTTTTTAGTATTTTATCCTACCCATTACCGGTCTATCCATTTACAATTATGGTTAAATAACCCAAGCATCTCCATTCCAGGTATCTGTTACATCCTGGGCGTGATGCTCCATCCGATGGGATGGGGCAGCCCGAGGGTCCAGAGGCTGTGCGGCAGGGACGCGTCCGCCATGTATCCGGACAACTGCTCGATAGGGATAGGGCTATGGTTGGGCGTCATTGGGACGCTGCTGACCTTCGTGTGCGCCTGCCTGTCTGTACCAGCCGAGAAATCGACCAGCAGCGATAAGGTCCAGGACAAGATCTACGAGGGACAGACGCTCATATGCCTCACCTAAAGGTGAGGCCCATTTTGTGGTTTATAGAGGTCTGTAGGGCCTGTAGGTGCGTCTTGGCAATCTGTTGGGTACTCAAAATTGAAAAAACGTAAAAGAAAGTTTACCTTTGGTGCCTCTTTAACCATCATCAGATCTACCAGACAAGTTGGTTGCTAAGAAAACCCTATGACTCGGTATAATTTCATTTAATCTTTGAGTAGTTATATTTGCTCAAGCAACTGTGATCCACTATAAGCTTTAAGCTTTAAGGTCTTTGGTTGTATCTCCCATGTTTTGGTATGGTACCTTTATGTCACATGGTAATTTACTGAAGTCTGGTGCAATGTGCACTCGAAGGATCATATACGGAGATGGTATATTGTAGTATTGGCTTTTGCCTTATTTTTTTGCATTTAGCCAAGTAGATGATGATATAAGGGAGATTCCATGTCAACTGATCAGGGAGTGAATGGGGTGGTTTTTAAATCGCTACCGGAAGTATCTAGTCGTCTTTAGGATATAAAAAACGTCCGATCCTACATTTCCAGCCCCTAATTTTGCGTCATTTTGGATTTGTGACCTTTTTTGGTTTTGTTCATTTTTTTGCGGGCCATGACAAATTTTCGTTTTTAGACTGCCGATGCGAGAATTTGAGAATTTGAATTCTGAGGCCGGAAATGGATTCCTGGGAACATTTTACATCAACCCACTATTTTCAGCATTTTCTTAAACTCAAGTTCTCGCATCGGCAGTCTAAAAACGAAAATTTGTCATGGCCCGCAAAAAAATGAATAAAACACAAAATAGGTCACAAATCCAAAATGGCGCAAAATTAGGGGCTGAAAATGTAGGATCGGACGTATTTTTATATCCTAAAGACGACTAGATACTTCCGGTAGCGATTTAAAAACCACCCCAGTCACTCCCTGATCAGTTGACATGGAATCTCCCATAAGCAACATATGAAATTCTTCTGCAATCACCCTTGTGTAATTTCATAATACATCTTTAATGTATATGATGACAGCTCCTATCTTATTATAATGCTTTTCTCTATTTTGTAGATATATGGGTGGAATAGAGCCGCCTTGTCTTTGAGAAGAAAGATGGCTCCCTTTGTCGGCATTGAAATGTTTGCGGGTGAGTAAATGTTGTGGCTGTAAAATTTGAATCTCGCGATGAACGAGAAGAGCGGCTAAGGTGTAAACATTTCCAATGGAACAACAATTATCGCAATGGTATCTACATTAACTTTCTTGTTTGCACTTTAACCGTTCGCCTATTTGTACTCGTTATATGTATGTGTGTTTTGTGATAAATATCCTATCATATCTATACCTCATTATGTATTGGAATAGTACCCTCTAAGTGCCTGTATTATGAATATTTGTATTTTGATACGTAGTGTTTACACCGAAATGGAGTTTTGCGTATTTCGTCTCGTACTTACTTAAAAGAAGCTTTAAATCGATGTTAATATTTTGTATCTGAGAGTTTGATTCCTTTTTTTATACTTTTGTATTTTATTAAATACACGTGTATCATACTTTTGATTATAATTCCTACCTATGGGTGAAGAAGTAAAAAACCCAATAAGACACTTCATTTATTGCAAACTTAAATAGCAATCACAAACTAAAAAGTATTTTCATTTATTGCAAATTTAAACAGTAATCACAAACTAACACATATTCATTCACGTAACACGTGACAAAAAACAAAAACAAAACGAGTATGCTATCACATAAAACTTTGTTCACAGAGTTTCTTAAAACCTTTATAAAATCAACAGTATTTATTCATACACATATAAATAAAATTTATCAAAATAAATAACTCGAAACTACAATACTACAACATTCAAATGGTATTAGCTTTCATGTTCTTGATCCTCATGTACTTCACCTCCTTTGGTACTTTGAGCATCCGCAGGAAGTCCATGTTGATCTTGAACCGTTTGAGATCGAACGTGGCCTTACTTTTACTTTCCGGATCGTTGTGTAACACTTTATACGAATGGCACGTTGTGTTGATGCTCTTGTTCATGTCGTCGTAGTCGCTGTCGATTTCATCATACTTGACGTACGAGTCGTCTTCCAGGCTCTCGTCCGTCTGTTTGGAGAAGTAGCTCAGGCTCTTCTTGGAGAGTTTTCGAAATAAGGACGGTTTCTCTGAAATAATTCTCGATCATACTGTGCTAATGCGAATGGTTAATCGTCTTACTGTCGTTGGTGGCGACCTGGTTGTAATTCTCGCTGTTGAACGTCTCGTAGTCGTCGTAGATGTACCCTTCGACTTTCTTGATGGCTCCGAAAGCCCTTTGGAACCCACTGTCCGAATTGATAGTCAAGGGACGCTTTTTTCTACATTTTCTTGGTGGTGTCGGTACCTTTTCCGATTCTCTACTTGGTACAGTAGCGAAGGGAAGGTCGTCCTTTAGGGTTGTTGTACTGTACTGTTCAGCTGGAAAATGAAATAAGTGGTATAGTATACTAGAATCTCAACGCGACATCTAAGGTAATTGGAAAATTTTGATCCTATGATCTAGATTTTCTAGACTCTCAATATGGCACTTAGAGTGCACCTAGATCAGCCAAAGTCGTAATAGGTACTCTTATCTAAACTCTAAAATGTTGTTGATACTGAAATGAACTAGATCTTATACATCATTCAGGAGCTGGAATTTCAAAATTGAGGAGGTCCAGCTCCATCCACCTTCTTTAAAACTAGTATAATACTATAGTAGTTTACTGAAGTAAGATTTAGTTCTGAAAAATGAAACGTCAGCAAAACAGCCTAAATGCTGAAGTGGAGAAGAGGGCGATTGAAACCAAGCGTTGTTTTTGTTGTTTTGATTTACCTGAATCGCTAGCGACTGGACCTTCGATCTCTGCTTCGACAACTTTGCCTTCAATTTCATCAAAGTTAGGTTTACTAATACTTTCCTTCATTATTTGTGACATTTCATCAACGGCGGTAATAAAATTATCCATGCTCAGCCTGCTTCTGCTTTCCCCTCGCATTTGGGATAATTCATCGTTTGGTGCTTCGGTATCCTCGTTTCTCACTTCCATTGCATCAATGGCAGTTACAAAATTCTCCAATTTTTCAGAGCTGCTTTCGCTCGTCTCCAAAATGAAAGTGCTGCTCGCCAGAGGGGCGCATTTCTCGTCCGAATCGGTCACGATCCCCACATCCATCAATTCCACCTCCGTCTGTGAGCTCTCGTCTCTTAGATACACCTTTTGTACGACGGGCACGTTTCTGTAAATCGGTATAATGTCTGGATTGAACTGGAAAGGCTTGCGATTCGGGAGGGACTCCGGCAATGTCGGGACGTCATCGTCTATGGGATGTCCGAATCTGGACGAAAGCGTCTGGATCTTCTTCCAGCGGATGAGGATGTACAGTGTCAGAGGGAGCATCTTTAGATCCTGTAACTAGAGGTCAGCTTTCGATGAGAGGAAGGGGAATCGTGTCTTACGTCTGATTCATATCCGGGTCGATAGGGCCGGTTGAACATCGCGCCACAGAAAAATCTGGCCAAAGTCAAGAGCTTTTTCTTGCTGAGAAGGGTGTTCGTAGGGGACACCTGGGATACTTTCCGGATGAACACTATCAGCACGGTCACCAGGAGGAAGTGCTGGGGCGACAGGGAATTGAGGTTCCTGAGAGAATTGCAATGTCTTAGTACTGATTTTGAATTGGTGTTATATTTTTACTCAAAATTTAGTGATATTGGTCTGCAGGTTTTCATAACAACCTCTAAAGAAATATTTTGAGGTTGTTTTTGCCTGGTGGGCTTGTCCCATAGATGCGAGAAACGAAAATCATACTTTATGGAACTTACTTCTATATATAATACTTCTCTTTAAGAAATTAAAGACCTCTTCAATTTTTTAAAACACTAACTAATTCCATTGTTAAGTGTCCCCTTGATGGTACGAATAAGTTTGCCTTTTAAGAACTTAAACAGTAGTAATTTCCATAACTACTTATGGATCTCCCCTTCCGAGACTGCCTAGAACGATAATTACTCTTCTTACTCCGTTATGACGTAAATCAACTCGGAATCCTTCTGCCTGCGCAGCTGGTACTGCCTCAGGAAGTTCCTGCACCGGCGCGACAGGCCCTCCCAATCAAAGATCACGTCGTTGGAGCATATCGGCAACAGCGGTATCGGCAGCAGGCCGAGGAAGTGCCTCAGCAGCCAGAAGTAGCTGCCGCACGGGTAACGCGGCAGGTCCCGGTAGCGCTCCTCGTAGACGAGCTTGTCCTTCAGGTCGAGTCGTTGCTGTAACGAGCCTTGGTATTTCCTGTAACGTTTGGTTGTAGTAAAGAGCGGTTCGTAACGGGAGGTCGAAGCGTTACCTGAGGACTAGGTCGAGGTCTACTTCGCAGGAGGTGTAGTAGTGGTATGCTTGTTTGAATAGGTACTGCAATGAAATGTACAGTTAGAGGGGTCTGGTGGATACCTTGTCTTACCTTCAGCCTGGGGTGTAGGTCGTCGGCGGGGGACACGTCCTCCAGGGGCACTCCGAAATCGAACATCTTGGTTACATCCACTAGTTAAGAGTTTTGCTCGTCATTAATAATCCACCTTTTTAATTTATTAATGAGATGAAACCAAAATGGTCATTTTGTCCGTTGCACTTCAAAATACACAGAACGTGTAACTGATCTGTTTTCTGTTTCGTGCTTGTTTGTACGCATGTTCTATAGTTCTATGATCATAGAACCCGAGGTCGCCATTTTTTACCGGGGAAATTTGTTGGTTAATATTTGTTAATTTTAATTTGATAATATATTATGTATTTATATAATAATGTATGTTTTGTTGTTAATTGTTAATCAGCGCGTGGGTCACTAGTCCAAGGAAAATGTGCGATGTTAAATTTAGGTCTCGACTACTCAAGACGGACGTTACGGCGATTAAAAAAGTTAGCGGCGCCCTTTTAGTGGGTAAGTAAATAGTCATTAATGTGAACATAGCTGAGTGTAGCCTGATTACTTGTTAGGTATCGGTGGCGACTTACACGTCTTCAAAGATCACAAACTATCCTCTAAACATAAGATATTCGATGGGGAAAATATCTTCGGGATATGCTTTAGTACTGATCGTTCTTTACTCTCAATTCACACTGGACTACACCTTAAGATCCTGGTAGTTAATGAGGACTTTACTGAATGTAAGGAAAGACATTATATGTCGGCCTCGGATTGGATTCTCGACTTGAAATGGCTGAACGGGGACAAAATTGGTATGGTTCTGATGAATAACACCGTACAATTGTTGAATTGTGAGTTCCGCACTGAAGAAACGTACAAGTGTGAAGAACGCTGTATTTTGTATAGCGGTCATTTGCATGATAGGTTCGGAGGTGCTGTGGTCTTCTCTGGCACCGTTTTTAATGATGTCTTGATGTGGAGATTGGGCGGAAACGGTGAAGTCCTGAAGAGCCTTAAGGGGCATAAGGTAAGAAGCGAATTATACATATTTTCCGATCTCAGTGACACATCACAGCTTTGTTTGAGTTCAAGATTCATAGTTTTCCATTTCAGGGCGTGATATTCAGCATGGACTATAACCTGGACCTCGACTACCTCTGCTCCACGTCCGACGACCGCTCCGCCATCCTCTGGAAGCTGAACCGGGATGAGAAGGTCCAAGTCTACGGCCACTCGTCCAGGATATTCCGTTGTCGAGTTACCGCCGTCAATTTCCTGACGGCCGGCGAGGATTCCGTCGTGAACGTCTGGTCGTTCGGTGGGGAGCTGCTGAAGAGAATCGAGACGCACCACGGCGGGCCCGTGTGGTCCCTGGATTGCGACGACGGTTGGATCGTCGCCGGAGGGAGCGGCTCCGGAGTGTCGATGCATCCTGTCGGGACTGAATGTCTCGATGAAACGTTGGCACTGCCTGATGAGGACGGTCCTAAGCTGGTTGGAGCGTTGGAGGGGGGAAACCTGGTGGTTTTCTCGGAGACGGGGCAGTTGTATCATTTCCTGAGTACGGAAGGAGTTTGGTCGAACGTCCGCAGGCATGAGGAGCTGAAGAGTTATGCGTTGTTGCAGGTGTCGATGTGCAGGAATATGGTTGCTCTCGCAGGTTAGTTTTGCTTTTAACACTCGAACTGGTTAAGTTTGAAATAGGTGTTGCCTACAATGCATTCATTCGAGTATGTATAAGAGGCAGGCATGCTTGTTTGGATCGTTTTTCATTTTCTTTGTGACTGCGAATGTGGTTAGAATGATGACCGCCTTAAACCGGTCGTGCCTGTTAGAGGGTTTAAGTAGGGTTTATTATTACTAATGTTATGGGTACTGTCGACCTTGGTTAATATGGAAATGTCCAACTTTTCCCAGTCAGCTAATTTTAAGCTAGAAAAGCTAATTTTCTCTAAATCCGCATCAAGAAAAGTTTTTAAACTTTGAATGTGTATTCTACTATCGAATATACAATATAATCAAGTTTGAATTTCCAGTTCTGCCACTTCTCCTATTTTTCGCAATTTTTCTCGAATTATAGCAGAAAAACACTATTTAGAGGTGTTTCTACCGGAAATAACCAACGCACCTAAGGGATAGTGAGTAAAAAAAGGGTGTTGGGTGGGGTAATGGGCCGCCCTGTATGTCCGTAGAACGGTGTTCGGAACGAGTCGAAGTGTGAATTGCGACTGATAAAGTGGATGCGACGTTGCCAAGCGTCGCTCCAAGTATGATTAGCCGGGAATCGGGCTCAGTAGGTGGGGGGGTGTGTATTTCGAAAATGAATGACGTAACGGAGGATGACGAACGAACGGAGAAGTGACCGAGAAAGGGTAATTACGCGAGTAAGCCCAGAAGGAGAAATGCATTCAAGGGGGCAAGGAAAATCCTTGTACTTACGAAATCTAGTAGGCGGGTGGAAATAGTTCCCCAGGTAGCGTCCAGAACTGATCCAGGCGTAGAGTGTCACTTGGGTATTGCGCGGAAGATGGTGACAAAGCACCATGGCGGCATAGGAAGCCTAACAACGCGTTCATGTTTATGGCGATGTCGTTGAAATAATTGCGGACGCCGACCCGACTTACACTGCACTAGGGGATGTTCCGATGCAATCCGGAGGCTTCGAGTTCGTATTCGCGGCTTTGACGCGACTTGGAAGGCGTTGGTTCCGACATTTCGACCGTAAAGTAAGCGCGCGTCCCGAAGACAAGAGAACAAGTGCCCCACACACACACACACAAGTGGTGCGCTTAAGGGACGACGGTCGAAGCGAGCAGGGTGGCCTTGTTTATGTTATCGGGCCAATTAGGAACGCCCGCCAGGGCGTTGTCCATTGACACCCTAGATAGAAGTATTGTTTAAGATTGGCATTGCGAAAAAAACGCTGTTTCGCGCGATATTAGCGGTACACATCAAGTGGCAAGAAGGATGGTTACCTGTAACCGTGAGGAATCAACATGTGAACAGGTGATCTGAGAAGGGTGCCGTTTGCGAAGAGGAGCGCAGGGTTGCCACGTGTACCCGCTGAATTTCCTGAACGTGCGAAGGCGAACAAAGAAGTGGTGTTGGCGTGGAACGAATTTTGCGACTTTATCAGCTGCATATCAGTGAAATTGAACTGCCTGATGCGAAAGATAGTAATGTTCACCGTTTTGAGCTGCGGTGATAGGTGTTATATTGCAGCCTTCTGCTACCAAAATGGTATTGCACCTAATATTGCGGAGAGAGCATCGCGGATGAATGTACACTGTGCGGAAGCTGAAGTGAGGAAGATAATAGAGTTGTTCAAGTACTGGGACGCGCTTGGAGTCGTGGACCGGGAGAGGCGAAGTAGATACAACGCGTACGATATCATAATCGGTAGGATATGCGATTTGAATGGAACTATAGTAACAAGAGATATAGGGAGACGGAGCCGAGGTCGTGTTTAAATAGAACGGCATCGTCGCAAATGGGATGGATGCGTATCTTGAGAAGTGTGGCGCAAGCGCACGAACGATATCCGTGTAGTAACCGTGACGTGTCTGACGAAATGATATGCGCGTAGTTATCGCGACATGTGTGACGAAACCCGACGCAAGCGCTCGAAGTGGTGGCAGGAGACGGGAGCGTACGAAAAATTCTCGTATTAGGTAAATGACATTGACAAATTTTTTTTACGCGGAATGTATTGGAGGGTAGGCGAGAAGCGGACTGTGAGAGTTTGGTAAGGTTCTGTAACTCACGCACGGAAGTGGCAGATCTGAACAATGACCGATATCATTTTTGTATAAATCTTCGCTGACGAACACAACATTTTCGTTTTTCCGTTTTTCAAAACCAGGCAGAAGAATTCCTTTGGAATATCAATCCTTCCATCGAGTATTTATAACAAAATACCAGAAAGTAGTCCGATGGACACATCGCTATTTTTTCGCAGGGTTTCATGGAGAGATCTTCATCTACCAGCAAATCCACAACAATTTACGACTGAAGATCACCTCCCAGACTTCCCGTTCGAGGATATTCTCCCTCCATTGGCTCTCCTGCAGGACGCTCCTGATCTGCCAGAAGGATGGTCTGATCACCCTGTTGTTCATCAGGGCGAACGCCATCGTTCCCGTCGCGAAATTCGCCATGCCTCCAAGTAAAGAAAGGTGGACGACGGCCGCCGTGAACATCGGCGAGTACGTAGTGGTGGGCGATCGTAGAGGTGACGTTTTCGTGTACAAATTAGGAATTTCGGAACCAGTACAGGTATTGAAGAGGGTGCATACCCGTTTAGGAGTTACAAGGTTACTTAAGAGGGATGGAGATGCTGTACTTTCGATGGGTAGAGATGGAATGGTTAACACGTTTCAATTCGACGGGAAGTTGCGTTTGGTGAGCGGGAATAAAATGAGATTCGCTTGGATATTGGATTGTTTCGAAGGGGTGTTCGCGGGGTTTTCGGGTAATAGCTTCGTTTTGTGGAGTAATGGATTGTTATTTGAGAGACGATGCGGTGGTGGTCACCGCTCTTTCGACGTTAGCGCAGACTTGTTCGTCTACCTCAAAAACAAAACAGTACATATAGTACGCTTTAATTTGAACTCGTTGTTACCAGTGGATTTAATCTCAGGGTACCACGCCAGGGAGATAAATGCCCTGGATGTAATACAGCTTTGTGATGGTCGTTACATCTTGATCTCAGGCGGTGAGGACACCACCATTCGGACTACCATACTGAAAGGCGATTTGTTTGACACGACTACCGTACTAAAGTCTCATTTATCCAGCATACGAGCTATCACGAGCGTTAGGATCGATGAGACATATTGCTTGGTGTTTTCTGCCGGCGGTAGAGCTCAGGTTATCTGTTGGAAATTGGATTTGAGGGACGCGAAAATGAGGGTAATGGACTCTTACTATAAACCGTTGTTGGATCCTGAAGAGTCGGAAATGAGGATCATGGATATGAGCGTTTCAGGTTTAGTGTTGTTCTGCGCTTGCTCCGATGGTACCATCAAGATTTTCAACGCGAAAGAAAGCTCGGGGATTTACATTTTAGATTTCTATAAAGACGTGCCTTACAAATTGAAGTGCCTCACTAAAATAACCCTCATAAACGATAGCGTGCTAGCGACGATGTCGACGGATGGTCTCGTGAACTTCTGGCACGTCTCCGATTTGCTCGCCATCGAGACGCATTCCGTGCCTTTCTC
Source organism: Cryptocephalus moraei (assembly GCA_946251905.1). NCBI lineage: Eukaryota > Metazoa > Arthropoda > Insecta > Coleoptera > Chrysomelidae > Cryptocephalus > Cryptocephalus moraei. The sequence continues at coordinate 12,134,553 of OX276465.1, read as the reverse complement.
TTCGATCCAATCGAATCAGTCCGGTATCAACAGTTACTGGATCGAACCCATCGATCGGTACTTACTGTTGTCGACGGGGGGCGACGATAATGCCGTCTCGTTGAACTTACTGTCGTGCACCTCGAACGTTGCGCTCGTAGATCGATTCGTCGATGTACGAACTCATTGCGCTCAAGTGACGGGGCTGTTCATGAGTGCCGGTCGTCTGATAACCGCTTCGATCGATCAGAGGATCGGGGTGTTCGAGTACGAGGTCTGCGATGGGCGGATCACGTGTAAGTTCCTCGGGAAGTATCGCACTTCGGTGACCGACGTTCAAGGTATCAAGTGTGTGGATAAGAAGGGTTCGTTCGATTGCGTAGTGTACGGGAATGGGGTGGAAGTCTTGGAAATTGTCGCTTGAGTATTGGTACGGTTACAGATGGGCAGGGAAGCGAAGCAGTAAGTTGGCGTTTCAACGACTCATAATGTGTGACTTGAAAGTTGCCTCGGCATGAATGGAAGTCGTATTGGTTACAGCAGATAGTGGAACCAAAAGTTAACAGATACGAGAGAAAGGAGCTTACATGATTTTCCAGAGGGCGTGGTAGCACAACATATGCAGGGATCTAGAGACCTCGTGTCCGGACATCTACTCCAAGGGCAGCGACAAACACGTAGACTGGCCGCCTGGACGACAGTTTAGTCACTCTACCGAATGTGTATTGGCGTCGAATGTTGATGTTAACCTCTTTGACGCCCAAATTTGTTGTTCTGAATAAACACGTGTTTGGCTGGGAAATTTCAGTAACTAATATTTTATGTTGCCCCTGGTTTAATTCCCTTGCTCTAAATCTTTGTTAAGTTGAAGTTCTTTCTGAGCATGTGCTAGGCAGTATTTGTATGGATACGAAAGGGGTCGGGTCCCATCCTCGCCACGTCGAATTTTTTTCCCTAAATTTTGTGAAAGGGCAGGAAAACGGCTTAAAAATACATAGGAAATAGTTTCCGGTGAGGAAATTGGACAATTTTCGAGAATGTCGATTTTCAAAATTATTGAAGAAAATGGTGAATTCGTAACACCAACCTCTGTTGCAAACCAAACCGACGTTACCTTCCCGGCTGAGTCGTGTGTTCAGAAACGTGCAAATGTTTTATTTTGCTATACAAGCCAACTCTAACCAACCTAACCTTCCCGACTGAGTCGTGTGCTCGGAAACGTGCAAATGTTTTATTTTGCTATGAAACATATTGATTGTTAGACGAAATTTACAGAAGACACTTTCAAGTTTTCCCGGTAATACCCGTGACAAATGACATTGGAACAAATCAAATCCCCGTGAATATTGTACAATATACCGTTCCATACTTCTACCGTCAACACTTCTCGCGTTCTGTGCCTATTATCTTCCAAAATGGCTCGTTTGTTTACGTTTGAAAGCAAACTTTGCAATGATATATCTCGCTTGTTAGGCAAAACCAAGTAACGATCCTCACCCAGGTAACATTGTCTTTGCACCCTCTTTCTGCCGGTGTAGGTATTTTTGGTATACAGTTAAAGGATTTAAATGGCGAGGATGGGACCCGACCATACGAAAGTGTTCTGAGAAGAACGGTTGTACTATTAGTGATCTGTCTCTAGTTCCTTCGACGTGTACGCTGGGCACGTGGGCACTGGTCAATTAGCTAAGATCGACAATAACTATATTGCTCTGGAATTAAAATTATAAACGATAAGCATACAAACACTTAATCTTTTTCCTAATTTCCAAAATATTGTAAAACGTAGATTTTTGCCAAGTTGTACCCGACAGTATTTTGGTCCATTTGATCGGCTTCCTCCATCAATGTGGTATTTTGCTATGTTTTTGATTCGACTTCGTTTTTTCAATTTTGGAGTAATTTTATATTATATTTTGGTTATTGAATTTCACAGTATACTATGTCCAGCCACAATTGGAACACAACTCTAACAATGAGTTCACTGTCAAATAGCATAAATAAATGGCACACACATACACACACCACTGCTTTCTCGAGTATAAGTACCGAAGAAGACTACACCTGCTCCATAGAAGAAGAAGAAGATACAAACGAAGTGCCGCTGTCGTAAAAAAAATTTGCGACCCAATGAACCCTTTATTTCGCAAACACGAACACCTGCGTTTTTAAATGTACCAGTGCGTTTCTGAATAATCAAAGAAATAAGTCCCATGGTTTTGTATAGAGATAACGGGCTCTTTTCGAATTTCCTCGGTAAATTCAGATTTTGTAGTGTTCCAATTGCTACTGGTTAGAGTATCATATACCTACAGTCATAGATTTTTATGATTACACTGATGTTGCGATTTTTCTAAAAACGCAGACGTTGCGATTTCGAAGTTATCACCAAGAAGTTTTCCAAAAGTGTCTTCTGGGGCCACAACACCCGTTCATCTTTCACTTGGTGTCTATCGGGACTCGTCCAAAAATAAAAGAGAGACCGAGAGAGAGAGAGTGAGGGAGTAAGAGAGAGAGAGAAAGAGGAGACGTGGGGGAAAAGCCCGGTAGCGTCGCGACTCTTTCTGTTCATCGTAACCTCTTGAGATTCAGTTTCAGTCTCGCGACGCGCGGAAAGCCGACAGGACCGGAAATCTTTATTTCGAAGGGAGACGCGTTCTTAATTTTTCGAATTTCGGCGGGAAGTTTTCGCGAAATGCGACCGGGGGAGATCCTCCTGCTGGCGGCGTTCTTCGGAGCCGCATTTTCAGGTAATAAATATAATAAATATGGTGAATGTTTACTCAGACCACTTCTGCTCCCGGGGTGCTTGGTTTATCCTTGCCCCCTTGCGTTTACAACGCGTTTTCGAGTTACTACACTATCCCCTTAGTGCCTTTAGTTATTTCTTGGGGAAATATCTGTATATACGTTACTTATTATGTACTACCTTCAGAGAAACGTTGCAAAATATAGGCGAAGTGGCTTAGGTAAACATTTACCATAAATATAAATACATAGGTACTATATTAATATAATATAAAAATATAATCCTCAAAACTTGGACTTGTATAAGAATTTTGAACTACCTATAAGCGTAAAAAGTGATCCAAAATTGGTCGGATTTAAGTACATATTCGTAGCAAAGGGTGAAGCGAAAACCGAAAATATCAATTAAAATTCAAATTGGATCTTTCCTCGACTGGGACAAATTATGCTAAAAAAATTATTTCATATCGTGAGTTCCATTCCAAAATTACTCAAAAGTGACGAATGTCACTATTCTTACAAATATCACTATTCTTAAGTATTGCTGAGAGTATTACATTTCAATTTAATGATCTTCTTTTAAATATTAAGTGCTGCAAAATGTCATGCATGGAATATTCAAAGACATATCTACTAAAATTGAATCAACAATACCAAATTTGAGTATTATTTGGAATAAGGAAGACTCTCTCATTGGATTTTAGAACTCTTATTTTACATAATGATCGTATTACAGTAGAACAAATTTTGGATTAATCAGAGACATACCCACCACAAAATTAGACACCTCCAAAAAGTTGAAAATTCCAAATTTGAAAAAATCTTACGATTTTCAATTTCGAAATTTCACTTCTTTAATGCTCCAAAATGCAATGAGAGTATTGCCACCAACTTTAACATGGAATAATCAGAGACATACGTATTAAAGATTTAGGAGCTTAAATGAAAAATCCCACATTGGAGTATTATTTGGAGTTATGAAGACTCCTTTACTGAATTTTGGAATTTTGATTTAAAAAAAATCTAAAATACTTCCCGTAATATTGCAACAACAAAAAATGTGAAATAATCAGAGACATATCCACTACAAGATTTGGTACACAATTAAAAAAATCCAAATTTGAAAAATTTTACGATTTCGAAATTCAATTTTTTAATGCTCCAAAATGCCATGTCAGTATTCCCACTAAAATAAAAAAAAACACCAAATTGAGATATTATTTGGAATAAGGAATCTCTTATTGGATTTTGGAATTTCAAAGAATAAAACAAAGTGTGGATTAATCAGCGACATACCTACTACGTAATTAGTTATACATACTACATAATTAATTTTCAAAAAGTATTTCTGTCATTGGCGTAGTAATAACAATAAGTCTATTACATCTCAAAGTTAACAAGAAGTATATGTACAATTTAGCTGCAGAATTGGGTTCTAAAATACCCAATAAATCTTACAGTTATTGAAAAGCCAACTGTTTTTGTTCAGAAAATAATCTTTTTGGACTTACATTATTTATCTTTATTAATAACAATTTCCGAATTTATACATGACTGAACACAGTCATCAGTGTTTATCTCAAAAGTCAAAACAAGCATCGCTTAAAAAAGTAGATCAATCGAATCACTCTCTAGATACACTTAATTACCAATTATCACGTAATTAGAGAGGTGATGTTGGATCAAAACATATAATTTGATTGCGATGTGGAAAATAATATTGTTCTCGAATATTTTATCAAATCTAAACTAGTACCAGGAGAAATTTGTACTACAAATACGGTGCAATATGAGAAATTTGATTACCATCAAAAATGAGTTCGGCCACAGAAATTACTGAAAGTGTAAAAAATTACTTCGAAGTGTGACGGATTTCGATGATCTAATACATTGAAGTCTTGTTTTCAAAAAATCATATCTGGAATATTACCCGTTTTGTGGATAAATTTCAACTTTTCTCTTTAGGAGTTCGTCCAGTGCCACTTGGTATCGGAATTTTTAAATTTGGGCAAGATTGAAGTTTTCCAGAAAAAAAGACATTTTCAAAAATTGATATCTCGGAAACTACACCTTTTACCAACAAATTAAATTCAAATTTACCCTTCGATAGGGTTGATGATTTCGAAGAAAAAAATACATTTTCAAAAATTGATAACTGCTAAATTAGACGTTTTTCGCAGAAATTTGATTTAACTTTTCATTTCAGAATGTCAATCTCGGTCAGATAATTCCGAAATTGTTAAAATTGAACGTGATTTCGAAAAATTTCTAATTTTCAGAAAGTCATATATCTGAAACTATACATTTTGCGAATACTATTTCTAATATTGGCTAATAAAATAATAATTTAGCTTTTCTTGTTAACACGTCGTCTTTTATCACGTAGTCTCGGAATTTTTAGAAATAAATACGTTTTTGTATGGGTTTTCTACTTTGAATAGTGAATCATGGAACCTTATATGGAAATAAGTGAATAATCTCTGTTGAATAAAAAACGAAATGAGGCACTCTGGGAATGACCGGGAGGGGAAGCATAGCTTTATATAATATGTATATATATACGTCATGTACAGAAACGATTGGTAGCTCTAGCTACTCTCAGATTCAGCCCACGATCGCCACCCCTAGAGCAGGCTATCGACAATACAAACAATTGTAACACGAGTTGCCACCAAACAGTTAGCGCGACTCTGAAATAAATCACTTTTATCTACTTTGCATTACTAATGATCTTATTATTACATCAAAAGTAGTGTAATAATATGCATATTATTACACTACTTTTGGTAGCTTTTAGTTTTGTTAAATTGGTACATCAGCCTGTCACGTAGACGTGAAGGTTAAATTATTAGTATTTCAATAAACATAACTTTTAAAATTTCATGAATCTACATTCTTGTCTTCCATGTCGCTCACGTAAGTAAATAGTTATTGAAGTTGTCCTAGGGCCACTAGATTTTCAAATTCAAATACGAAATGTTAATGTCAGTGACGTCAATGTAATCAACCCACGCAAAATTCCCTAAGGTAATACGAAAACTTGAACAGCCGAAATTTAATGAATTAATAAAGCAAAGTAGATAAAATAGTATATTACACTCGTTTAATAAGACGTATTGTCACACTCGTTCTATTAAAGCACTCCTCGCTTCGCTCGTCGTACATTAAAACTCTCGTCTGACGATACTCCGTCTTATTAATCTAGTATAATATAATGTACTATTTATTCTTCTTTATACTTTTATCCAAGCCAAATCTAACCTTTCGGACCGTAGTCGTAGGCCCAGAAACGTTTCCGTGAAGGATTTTCTCGTTCCGTGTAGATCTCAATCCAAGATGTCTACTGTCTGTTTTTACGTTTAAGATCAAATTTTATAATGAAATATCTCGGTTGATAGACGAAATAAAGTAAATGCCACACTCAGGTAGGTTCTTCTTTAGACGCTGATTCTGTTGATATTATTTTTGTTATTGTACAGTTAAAGCATTTTGTGTCCAAAACCACAGCTAGCGTCACCACGGAGAAGGCAACCGACAATACAAAAACAATTGTAACACGTTGTCAATAAACAGCTAGCGCCGCGCGATAATTGGCCGTCCGGGTCGTACGGTTTTTCGGCAATAACACCTCTCGCCGATTCAGCGCTTCGAGCGAAGCCCGCCATAAGAAAGCTATGCTTCCAAAAGAAAACACGTATTTATACTGTCTCCAAATTGCTGGTTGGCAATGTGTGGTGGCTTCCCTTCCTTATGTCGATCGTCGATCGAATTGTGAGCAGTCCGCCGGGGCTTTATTGCGGAGATTTATAGGAAAGTAGTGAATGCGCAATGCAATGACGCCATTGACGGACAGACAAGTGACGGTCGCCTTCGATTGTTTGGATCGCGTCGATCGCGGTACAAACGATTGGTAGCTAGCGTCACCATGGAGCAGGCAACCAATACAAGAAAAAATATTGTAACACGGTTGCTACTAAACAGTTAGCGCGGCGCGATAATTGGCCGTTGCGATCGTGACGGTTTTTCGGCGTTTACACCTCTCGCCGATTCAGCGCTTCGAGTGAAGCCCGCCATATGAAAGCTATGCTTCCAAAAAATTGAAAATGTTAATGAGGGTATCACCTGTTAACATGGCATGAAAGGGGGTAATTGCACATTTCCCAAAGTAACAAAACTCATAAGCAAAAATTAGAATGTTAAAGTGTCATGCAGTCACTAGAAATTCTTCCAGAAATTGAACATATGGCAATTTACCTTCAATTACCTAAATTACATTCAATAATTAACGTTAAGGGAAAAAGCGCATTTTCCTTACAAAAATGAGATATTTGATTTGCCTCCAAACAAAGCCGAAAAAGAAAATTATAAAAATGAGAGATTCTCCACTTTCTACCACTTTGGAATCTCTGTTGATTGATTCCAAATCGAGCCCCTCATGCTTATAACTTCCCGTCTTTCTAAACTCGATGTTTTCCTCTCTCCTCGGCGACATTCAAATGTGATTTATTCATCCTCCGAGGAATCCAAAACACCACATGTCAAAACGTTCAAAACGGGAGAGAGATAATAAAACACCCGTGCTGTATAAGGTGATTCCTCGACTTAACCCGAGGAGCGCGTTATTTATCGCCGGCCATAAACTATGCAAATGTGTGGTATTCGCGTTAGTTGTAGTGTACATAACGTAACACATCATTACGTTTGATATCAAAACCAAACGCACTGTCCTGAGGAATGACGTGGGCAAAAGATATTTCTTGATTTCAATAACAAATGAGCGTTCCTACGACAACTCGCTTATGGTTGGAGCGGTGAAGTAATCGCAGTTTTTTCTCACACACTGGACGGTTAAAAATAGATCTCTTACTGTACGATGAGATAATCCTTTTAATAAGTGTACCGTTACGTTAGGATTTTTTTAAAAACGAAGTAAATATGGAAGCTACGGGGATATATGAAGAACTAACGACAACATGGCGATGATTGGAAACTAATACAGATCTGATTGCGGGTGTATCCCAATTTAGATGTCGTTCACCAGAGCCAAAGTTAATTTGACCTATTAGTGTAGAAATTGAGTTATATTGCAGTCAGTTAGGTGAGGTCCTAAGTTACCACCATGATTTTCATTCAATTTTAAGAGCGACGTGGGTTTTGAGCACTTCCTTGGGTGTGCTAGGTTTCCATGGGAGTGCATAACCTTTCATCCATTGAACGAAAGTGCCCTAGTAACACATGTACGTCCATTGGATATCCTATGGACGTCCAGCTATGTCCAGGGCGGACGTCCGATGGACGTCCAGGTCCGGTCGCTAGACGTCCGATGGACGTCCATAGGACGTTACGAGTTCACAGATTTGGACGTCCATACGACGTCCATTTCAGATCCATAGGACGTCCAATCATAGGACGTCCATTGGACGTCCAGAATAGATCTGTTTTAGAGCCAGATAAGGTCCATTTTAAATCCATATTACGTCCATCTGACGTCCAGAATAGGTCTATTCTAGATCCATGGTACGTCCATCGGACATCCAGTGGACGTCCAGAATAGGTCCATTCTAGATCCAAATTACGTCCATCGGACGTCCAGAATAGATCTGTTTTAGGTCCATTTTAAATCCATATTACGTTCATCGGACGTCCAGAATAGGTCTATTAACCAAGTGGTGAAAGTAAATCTAATCCACAATCATCCGTTGAACGTCCACAAAGATCCGTCCATTGGACGTCCATAAGTATTCGTCCATTGGACGTCCGAAACAGATCCAGTCGCATCCGACCAAAAATGGACGTCCATTGTACGTCCAGTTATGGACGAAATATGGACCTGGACGTAGGGGACGTAGACTGGACCCAATCTGTACGTCCATAGGACGTCCTGTGTTACTAGGGTGTGAAGTAATCTCTGCTGAGAGTGGACTGTATGTAGATATCTCTCGTAACTCGTGGGTGGCTGCGGAGATGAATCTTGTCTCCAGGTTGTAAGGCTGAAGACGTTCTTGTAGGCGGAGATCAGGGCGTAACGTGATCTCTTGAAGTTCTAGTTTTTGGAGAGAGGGCGTGACGTGCTCTCCGGGGATGAAGTTCTTAGTAGTTTGGAGAGAGGGCGTGACGTGCTCTCCGGGGTGGACCTGAGGGCGTAACGTGCAGGTCCGGGTTGAAGTTCTTGTAGTTTGGAGAGAGGGCGTGACGTGCTCTCCGGGTTGAAGTTCGTGAGGTTGTGGTTTGTCGGGTTGGGTGGCGTGAAGAAAGATCACAACACACTGTCGTTTTGAGTATACATCGTATACTGGTTTATTGTCCCAAATTTCAGAGCTTTTATACATCTTGTTTTTACATTGGTTAAATGAGATATTATTTGTTTTGTTACCTTGCACTAGACTGACCTTCTCGAGAATCGTTTATTATCAAGTTACCTAGACGTGTTATGCGAGGTCCCAAGTTACAACCATTTCATAATAAAAAACCCCATGGCATGCCAGGCTGAAAGGTAGATTTATGGGTAAGATATACAGTAACATAACACACGATGTGTCAAAAAAATGCATACGAGGTGTGAAAAAATACAAACGTCAAAATTTTAAAATATTTGCAAGTAACTTTTTCTCTGTACATTTTTCAAAGATATGTTTTATACAAAAGTTGTTCGTCTCTATTAGCGCAACAAAAAAGCTAAGTAACATTTTTCTCTCAGACGCGAAATTAAAGTTTTTTTTATTTTTTTGACAAAAATAACTTTATTTTTGTACGTTTCTCGACAGATTGTTTTATACAAAAGTTGTTCGCCTCTATAAGAACAACAAAACACCTTAGTAACATTTTTCTCTCAGACACGAAATAAAATTTTTTTGTTATTTTTATTTATTTTTGAAAAAAATAACTTTTTTTCTGTACATTTCTCAAAAAAATGTTTTATACAAAAGTCGTTCGCCTCTATAAGAGCAACAAAAAACCCAAGTAACATATTTCTCTCAGACGCGAAATAAAAGTTTTTTGATTTTTTTTTGAAAATAACAAGCCGCCATTTTGAAACCGCTAGACCGATTTGGCCCATTAACGAACTCGACCGAGATTTTCGGCCAACTGATTTTTGTAATAAATTTCGTTGTGATTCTTTAAAAAATGCGACCTGTAGCCTGCCGACAAATTTCGTTATATCCGATATATATATATATATATATATATATATATATATATATATATATATATACACACATATATATATATATATATATACATATATATATATAAATTTTTGGGAAATGATTAGGTATGATCTCTAGATACCAAAAAACTGAAAACCGCATTTTTATTCCTATTTTTTCGACTTCGTTAACGAATGCAATACTAGATATAAATCTACCAAAAGTGATTTTCATTCAATTTTAAGAGCGACGTGGGTTTTGAGCACTTCCTTATTGGGAGTGCATAACGTTTCATCCATTTTCCTGTTTTGCTGCTTTTACAATTTAAGCCAATCCACAGAGTTTGGGTTATGAGGAGTTTTACCTCCTTACTAATTCAGAAGACGTTACAGATTGTCCGAAATATTTCCAAGAGTTGCCATTAACACTTTCTAAAAAGTGATATTATTAAAAGTCACGTTTATCCAATCCTTGCAACTTTACGAGTTTAGGGAGCTTCGATGGGTGTATTAGGTTCCGTGGCAGAAAGCAGTTTTCAGTTTAATACAGTATGTGCAATTTTTTTTTAGAAAAATTGCAGAAGATAAAATTGCATGAAATATGAAGAATTCTTGTACACTCTTTTAAAAAGAAATTCCGATGCACGTCATTTTAATGTCGCCACCAAACATCCAATACTACCAACTTAAAATATAGTCCAAGGACATCGCAATTTATGTGTTCCGTGTATATCTTACGTTGAAAATACACATAACCATATATCATAGAGATAAAAGAGAGAGGAGGTAACAAATGTGGTTGGAACAAATGAACAAATAGACCAAAGTGGCTTCTGCATATGGCCGACTTCCTGTAAGAAATCTTTCACTCCAGTGGCGTAGCATTTCAAATACATTAACTAAAGTTATGAAATAATAATTCCAGTTTGTATGAAGCAGTTTTATTTTCCATAAAATGTCACAAAATGGTAACATATAAAACAATACCGAAGGTTGCTCAATACGAATTAACTAAAGAATTTTTTTAAATTTTCTTGATTAATTTAATGCATATTTATAGTAATAGTTTATAACAAAATTACCTACATCAGTTTTTACAACCTTACGCTGTTCATTTTTTGGAAAACTGAAATAAAGCAAAAATTATAATCACGCCACTCACTAGAATGACAACTAAAAATAAGCTATTAATTGATAAATGGTATAAATCGCCAGAAATTATTTTAATACTAACAATATCAACCTCAAAGATTTATTATATACCTACCGATGAAAAGAAACTCCAGTTTTACACGCTTTGTGGGAAATTATATTTTTATAATAATAATAAGGTTTTATAGTAAGACAACTTGTAGTTAATGGAAATTCCAGAAACTACCTGAGCGTCACTACTTTAACGATATTTAGGGACGAAATCTTGTAAAGTTTCATAGAATTGCTGAGTATTTATACCTGTTAATTTTCCAATATTGGGATTAATCAGTTAATAGAAAAAAAATTACCAAAAAAGAAATGTGCTCCAGGTATACCAGGGAGACAAAGAACGAACAGGAAACCAGCAAGGAGAGGAAGAGCTGATTCAGTTATGTAGTGGGTATATTATATTAAAAATATGTATGTATTTATTAAGTTATGTAAAAGTAAAAGTTATTATGTATGTATTTTATAACTGTAGTAATGGGAGACTTCAATGCTAAGGTGGGTCAAGGAAAATACTCTAATATAGTTGGTAACTTTGGTCTGGGTACGCGCAACGAGAGAGGTGACAGACTGGTTCAATTCTGTGAAGAGCACAAACTGGTTATCGGCAATACTTTATTCAAACTTCCCCCTCGTCGACTGTATACATGGAAGTCCCCGGCTGACGCATCAGGCAAGATAATTAGAAACCAAATAGATTATATCACTGTTCCAGAGAGATTCCGCAATGCAGTCAAGTCAGTAAAAACTTATCCAGGTGCTGACATAGACTCCGACCATAATCCGGTTGTATGTAGAATGGAGATCAAACTGAAAAGAGTTGACAGAAAACCCTCAGGTAAAACAGTTGATATAAGTAAACTACAAAAACCTGAAGTTAAACAGAAGATGCAAGAATCAATCAGCAAGCTTTTTACTGGAATTGACGCTCAAACCGAAGACTACTTAGAAAAGTGGAACAAACTTAAGGAAGCTATTCAAACATCAAGCTCCGAGCTTTTAACCAGAGAAAAAGCAAAGAGAAAAGAATGGATGACCGACGAAATATTAGAATTGATGGAAGAAAGGAGGACTTATAAAGGCAAATGTCAACAGAAATACCTTGAGACGCACAAACTCATCAAGAAGAAGATAAGGGAGGCGAAGGAAACATACCTGTCGGAAAAGTGCAGTGAAATTGAAGAATACGAGAGGAAGTACGATTATCACAATATGCATAAGAAGATCCAAGATCTTACATCGAAGAAAAAATTTAATCGCCGAACAACGAGCCTCCTGAATAAAAATGGAATTTTAAAAACAGAAGTAGAAGACCTACTTGATATTTGGAAACAATACATCGAAGAGCTGTTTAATGATGAGCGACCCGACAATCATGATCCAGGTGAAGTTACAGTTGGACTACCAATCTTGAAGAGCGAAGTTGAGAGGGCCATTATGTCCATGAAAAATAATAAAACCCCAGGTCCAGATAGTATCCACGTTGAGATCCTTAAAATTATGTGCGAGACGATCCCAAGCTTCCTCGATCTGCTAACAAGCCTATTCAACGGAATCTACGACACTGGCGCAATACCTGAAGACTGGATGCACTCCACATTTATTGCTATACCAAAGAAACCAAATGCGAAAACCTGCGACCAACATCGACTGATAAGCTTAATCAACCACTTAACTAAGATCTTTACAAAAGTGATACAGAACAGAATCTACGCAAAGTGTGACTCTGAGATTGATTGTTCGCAATTCGGTTTTCGTAATGCACTCGGCACCAGAGACGCCATATTCGCCTTGCAAGTTTTAATTCAACGCTGCAGAGACACAAATAAAGATGTCTACATCTGCTTCATTGACTTTGCAAAGGCTTTCGATAGCGTCAAACACGAATTTCTCATATCCATACTAAAAAAGGTAGGACTTGACAGTAAAGACATAAGAATGATAGCCAACCTCTACTGGGGACAAACTGCGTGTGTGAAAGTAGGTAACTCCTCTACTGAAAAGGTCCAAATAAAGAAAGGTGTACGCCAGGGTTGCATATTATCTCCCCTCCTGTTCAATCGGTACTCAGAGGAAATCTTCAGGGAAGCATTACATGATGCTAAAGTGGGCATAAAACTAAATGGTGAGCTAATAAACAATATTCGATATGCCGACGATACCGTAATACTTGCCAGCAGTGTCGATGAACTTCAATATCTACTGAGAAGGATTCAGACCATCAGCGAACAGTACGGTTTGAAGCTTAATGTTTCAAAAACCAAATGGATGGTTATCAGTAAACGACAACAACATGCAGAACAGCTGATACTTAACACCGAACTAGTGGAGCAGGTTGAGAAATATTACTATCTTGGATCAGTAGTGAACTCTAAATGGGACCAATCTATAGAAATAAGAGCAAGAATTGAAAAAGCTCGTACAGCGTTCAACAACATGAAGCCTTTATTTACCTGCAAAGATATATCTTTGAAGACCAAAATCAAATTAGCTAAGTGCTACATATTTTCAATCCTATTATATGGGGTAGAGGCATGGACGATGACAGACCGAATGATGAAGAAATTGGAGGCCTTCGAAATGTGGGTTTACCGCCGCATTTTAAGAATATCCTGGACCGACCACATCACCAACGAGGAGGTTCTGCGAAAAGTCGGTAAACAGAAAGAGATCTTGTTCACTGTTAAAAAACGTAAAATGGAATACCTTGGGCACATAATGCGTCATGAGAAGTATCGTATCCTGCAGCTCATCTTACAGGGCAAAACAGACAGCAAAAGAGGACCGGGAAGACGAAGACACTCGTGGTTGCATAACTTGCGCAAATGGTACGGACTTACCTCGGTGGAACTGTTTCGGAGTGCAGTGAATAAAGTTAAAGTGGCCATGTTAATCGCCAACGTCCGCAACGGATAGGGCACCACAAGAAGAAGAAGATGTATTTATTATTAATTGTTATACTTTGGTTCCCAATGGTAGCCTGTAGCTTCCCCCATAGATCCGCCACTGCACAATTTAGCAATAACAATCACAAACACGCGTTCGAAAAGTGGCTTCTCAATATGGCCGGTTCCGTCTACAAAATTTATTACCCCCTCTCCCTAATTGTTACCTCCTCTCTCTTTTATCTCTATGCCATATATATATTGTCAACCTAAACTATACACGGAACACATAAATTGCGATGTCCTGGGACTATATTAAGTTGGTAATATTGGATGATTCTGACGTCATCAAAATGACGTGCATCGGGATTTGTTTTGAAAAGAGTATATATTGTCAACCTAAAATATACACGTAACACATAAATTGCGATGTCCTGTGACTATATTAAGTTGGTAGTATTGGATGATTCTGACGTCATCAAAATTACGTGCATCGGGATTTATTCTGAAAAGAGTATAGTTTTTTATACAACTTTTTATAATAAGAATAAATTGCATGAAATACTCACATTTTGTACATGTTCTCCATGAATCACAACTAACCTACCCGGCTCTACAGTCTCATCACCCGTCGGTAACACTCAACAAAGGCATCTATTGCTTTGTAATGTTCCTTATGAATATACCCTCCGCGCATCGTTACGGGGTACGTACGGTACCGCCCGAAAGTGTCCGTATTACAGAGGTTTCGAAACGCATTATTCTCTACATCAAGGCCCGTTAAACTTAGCGTTCCCGAAGAACAGAATCGCCGTTGTCGATCTTGTACGGACACGACCAGATAACCATCTACAGCGCCACGATGACTATGAGTTATCCAAATCTGTCGAGGCTGACTGACTTGAGATTCGAAGAGGTTTCCCTATAAAGAAAGTTTGACGTGAGTAAAGGTTGATATGATTCCGAGATACACGTGAATATCGCCCTCGTCGCCTCCCGAGAAGAATACATTATTTTTGTATAAAATAGAAAGAAATGTGGGAAGCTGCCCACGCCGCCGGCGGAGTATCTTTTCCGGGACATAAAACGATCGTAGAATTAATTTGTCAATCGCGGCCGAATACAAACAGGCAGTAAATTTCTTCTGGGGCTCAGCGCGTGGGACATCCTCCAAAAAAGAGCGAGAGAGAGAGAGAGAGAGAGAGAGAGAGAGACGGAGACCCGTGTCTCCTAATCCAGCGTTAAAAATAAATAAAAAGCTTCCTCTCGGGTCGCTACGGGACGCCCAAAAGTCGAGTCCGTGGAACTTCTCGATTTCGACGATTATTAACCTATTTCGCTTCGGTTTTTATTGTGTCCCACTTTCCGGCACCAGAAACGGACCAGTTGCACCTGTTGCCGACAATTAACGAGGCGCAGTTTATCGTTGCAGTTAAATAGACTGTTAACTCGCAGATGTTTCCTGGAATCTAAACCAATGTAGTAGGGGCGCAAGTCGACGTTTAGAGAACCAATTTTCATTTTCTTTCTTTTAGCCTAATTCCTATCCGTCCATCACTGGATATAGGCTTCCCCTAATTGTTTCCAAATCTCCCTATTCTGAGCTGTTCTTTGCCACATCAGGCCTGCATCTTATATCATCTTTCCATCTCAGCCTCTGGATCTTTTCCTTGAATAAGCGCGCCATTTTCCAATTTTGAAAATTCCAACGATTGTCTTTTATACATTCGTTATGGCCTGCCCATTTTCATTTTAGTGATGCTGCTCTCTCTATAGCGTCAATAGCGTTTTCTGGTTTTCTCTCTTATCCAGTCATTGCGTTTTCTATCTCTGAGTGATATTCCCAATATATGTCTTTCCATAGCCCTCTTGAGTTTTACGGATTCTGTCCAAATTTGCTTTGGTGAAGGTCTGCGCTCCATATGTTAAAACTGGTAATATGCAGCAATCAAATACTTTGGTTCTTAAATGAAGAGGTATCTTTTGGTTTTTAAAAACGTAGGAGAGTCTCATATAGCTTTGTCTATTTCATCCTCTGTAATTTCGGGCAGGTCTTCAGAATTGACATTGCTTGTTGTCCTTTTTAAATTCTTTATTGTGTTAGCTATATAGATCTTTATAGCATTTATAGAAAACGTTGACTACATACACACACAGACATGTTTCCAAAAACATGTTTTTGGGACTCAGGGGACCTCAAAACTTCCAGAAATGCCAATATCTCAAATTCCGAAAATCAGTACGATTACAATACTTTATCCAACACATGACAGTTATGACTGTCATTTTAGACAAGTAAACTATCAAATAACTCACGTTCATATTTAAAGCAGTATTCTATTTATTTCTTACTATTACAAGCAGAATTCACATTGATATTGAAATAAAAGGAAAACGCTAACAGTTTATTCGAATTTGAAGTAATTGTTAATTTCATTGGTTCATTGGAACCAGACGCTCCCATATCGGTACAGTTACTGATAGTGCTGGAGGACGCCGACGCATCTTGTAATTTTTCTGCAATTTGTATTTTGTTATGCACCGATTCTTCTATATAGGTGTCCTTCTAAGTCAACGACTTACCTGAACGCTTGTAAACAGACAACCATAGATCAGACAACTAAACTTGTTAATTTTGCTGAACCGACTCTGTACATCAACAATTCCCGCCAAAAGTTTTATGACTTTTCCACCAATAGCAAACGACGTGTATTAGGTGTTGTCTAACTTTACTACCTTTTCTCGTTTCGTGGATATTTTCTTCTCAGTGGATTTACTATCGTATTCTTTGGTCTCAAAGACATGTATTTTTTACACAACTTGATCGGATTGACTGGAAATCCTTCTTCAAGTATGGTGAAACGTCTCGATTCCTTGGTTTTAGTGTCTGGCAAATCTACGTGAAAATATTTACCTTTCTCTTGAATGTTTTCTATTTTCAAATTGACCAATTCATCGCATCTACAAGCACCACTAATCCCCATTATCAAAGCCACTTTCATAAACAGGTACTCGTCGTCAGGAGCTTCGTTCAACAACTTCTCTATTTCAGGTCGTTCTAATGTTTTGGACTTCTTTGATTTGTTATTCCTGTGATTTTCTTTTCAAAAAGTTCCTTAGTTTGCCATATTTTGAAATGTCGTTTTTCTTTAAAAAGGTGAATAGGCGAGCGAATCATCGAATATTTGGTCCATAGCGACGACGGGGCTCATTTTTTTGCAAATGTAAAAAATAAGCCAATAGAACATTTTCATCAATACCTTTTGTCTTCCGTGAATTCATCCAAGACTCAAACATTTTGAACACCTTGTAAGCATCTCGGGACTTTTCTGGCAAAATCTGCATCGCTGCTTCTTCCGCTTCCGTAAGGATATTCTCAGGAATGTAATTTTCATCGGTTTCCTCCATTTTCTACACTTGTTTTCTTCAAAAAAACTTTCCCTTTTCTGAAGGGAAAACTGACAAGTGTCAAAATTTATTTAAACATTTTCTGATTTGCTAACAATGTATCATGACCGTGGCAACCGAAGAAACAACCTACTTTAACCAAAATGTAAAAAAGTCACTGTCAAGTCGTTCTGATATTTATAGGGTACTGAGACGCAAGTAGCTTTGATTTGATCACGAAGCTTATTAATTATTATCTCATAAAAAACGATTTCTTCCACTTGTTGGATAAAACATTGTATGTCACTCGCGTCTTATGTTCCCTAAGTCACTTGAGAATAGATACCACTCGGCCTGACGGCCTCGGGGTATAAATCTTCTCACGTGACTCATTTTCAACACAACACACGTACCATAAATAACTATTCTCTTATTATATGGGTAGCTCATATGACAAAGTAGAACTTGATCAAAATCGGCTGTGTCCAATTAAAGGAACCTCCCTACCGGTTGAGGTTATGTTCGCTATGACCGCATCCCTATCGACGTCCGCGTTGACAGTTCGGTCGCGTCATGGCCTTCAAACCTCTCTCGTGCGTCTTCGGCAAGTTCTGGATCCCGCAACGGTACGTGATGGTGTTCATGATGCACCTGTGCCTCGTGAACGCGTACCACCTGCGCGTCGTGCTCAACATAGCGATGACGGAGATCCTCGAGCACAAGAACAGGACGCACACGGTGAACGCGTGCCCCATGTACAACTACACCGAGGTGAAGGACATCGAGGGCGGCAAGTACGACTGGCCGTCGAACGTGGAGGCGTTGATCCTGTATGCGTTCTACATCGGGTACCTGGTGAGCCACGTGCCGGGCGGGTGGCTCGCGGACGCCTTCGGCGCCCGCCACGTGCTCGGCACTTGCATGCTGATCTCGATAGTGGTCACGTTCCTGTACCCGACGGCGATCGAGTACGGCGGCCACTGGGGCGCCGTCGCGATGCGCATCGTGCTCGGCGTCGCCCAGGGGCCGCTCTACCCGGCGATCTCGACGATGATGCAGTGCTGGGTGCCGAGCGGCGAGCGAGCCCTCCTCGGCGGCATCTCGTACGGCGGCTCGAACCTCGGCACGATCACCGGCAACGTGCTCACCGGCCTCATGATACACGCGACGAGCAGCTGGAAGGCGCCGTTCTACGTGTGGTCGCTCGTCGCGCTCGTCTGGTACGCCTTCTACCTCGCGATGGTGTTCTCGACGCCGCACGACCACCCGTTCATCACCGACGAGGAGCGCGACCACCTCGAGAAGAGCCTGCAGAGGCGCGTCGCCAAGCCGAAGGTGCCGTGGTCGAGGATCTTCGGCTCGAGGGTGGTGTACGCGCTGATGGCGGCCCAGTTCGGCCACGACTACCTCATCTTCTCGCTCGTCACCGACCTCTCCAAGTATCTCAACAACATCCTCAAGCTCGACATAAGGTCGAACGCCCTCTTCACCGCCGTGCCCTTCTTCTTCGTGTGGGTGTCGAGCATCGCGACCGGCGTGCTCGCCGACCGGCTCGTCAACTCGGGCCGAGTCTCGCTGCTGTTCAGCAGGAGGCTGTGGACGGCGGTCGCGTCGCTCGGCTCGGGCGTCGTCCTCGTCGCGACCGTCTACATCGGCTGCTCGAGGACGTGGGCGATCGTGCTGTACACGGTCTCTTTGACGGTCCACGGGCCCTTCTACTCCGGCATGAAGGTGAACGTGAACGACGTGACGCAGCACTACGGCGGCGCGATCATGGCCGTCGTGAACGGCGTCGGGGCGCTCGGCGGGATCGTCGGACCGCTGCTCGTCGGCGTCCTGACGCCGACGTACGCGCTGCACGAGTGGCAGCTCGTCTTCTGGATCATGCTCGGCCTGCAGGTCGCGACGACGGCGCTCTATTGGGCGCTCACGAGCGTCGACAGGCAGAGCTGGGATTACCCGGAGGAGGAATAAATTTTGTGTCTCGTGGTCGGCTCGTTTCATTTCGCTTCCGTTCATTATACGCAAAACCCAACGATTATAGACTAAACCAAGATTGCTCAGTTAAGCCGGAGACACGGGACGGGACGCAACGCGACGCGACGTGGTGCAACGCCAATCTAAAATCATACTTTTCGTAAGAATGTACTGATCTCGAACGGATGTGTGCACATTTGTTGGGCGCGACGCGACGACACGCGTTGCGTCGAGTCGCATTACACCGTCTCATTTGAATTTACACAGTGAAGAGGGTAGTAGGTGAGCAACAAGATAGACAATACTCTGCTAATTGAAGCTATACGTCACTATCCAGCAAACAGCTAGTTCAGAAGCTAGACAAACTGTTTGTGCTAATTGCCCTACGAAAGCTGCTGTTCATTTTTCCTATATTGTCTTTAATCATGTCATGAAGGTATTCAAATTCATCTTTCGTCATCCTAAAATATTGATGAAATCGGTCGGCGTTTTCTTCTTTCTCTAAAATTTTCATTGTTGTGTGATATTCGCCATCAATATCTCTTGTTTTATTAAGTTCGTGAACTCAAACGGTTCGTTCCGTCAATTGAGTGCATATTGCAACTGCCACTTCTTCCATTTACTCTTCATACTCACTTGAACTCATTTCTATGCTCTCTGCTTGAAAGTTAAGGTTACTTTTGTGAAGGTACATCGCAAAGAGTCTCGTCGCGTTGCGTAGCGTATATGTCTACACTAGGCGTTTCAACACGTCGCGTTGCGTCCCGTCGCGTCGCGTCCCGTACTATAAATGTGTCCCCGGCTTTATAGTAGGGGAGCCCAAGAGGGGATTTTTGGATTTACTCGAACGCGTCAGATTAAGGGAGGATACCTTATATATTGATAATTACCTCCAGCCAGTAAGACCCCTTAATATGGGGGGGGGGGGTTCGCCAAGGGGAACCCGTCAGGTTAGGGTAAGGGGGGTTAATTACTAACTAACAAGTGTCCATTTTGCTAATCTGACGATTTGAGCGTAACCTAAGGGAGTGGGAGGGTAACAAAGTTGCAAAAAAACGATGTGTGGATTTACTCGAGCGCGGTCGTTTTCTTTGTTATTCTAGAGGAAATTATACCAGAATAACAGAAAAAATATAATCTGACGATTTCCGTACGCCGAAAGTAATCAAAATCGTTAATGAAGAGCGTGCAGCTATGGTAAAACATGTATTTCCCACTCCACGCCTCTATGTCCCTTTCGCTTTTCTTCTCTCTCCGTCTGTCTCGCACCCAGGGTCGGATTAAACCCATCAGGGCCCCTAAGCAATTCTCGGGGCTCCATTTTCTTTACCGTTTTCTTACCTTTTAAAATACATTTTTTTCTATTACGCCTTATGGATTAGGTTACAATGGCAACTGTTGCTACACATTTTTTTAATTATTTCGGAGGTGACACTTCACTCTAATTCAAATTTGATGCCATCCTGTGATGCCATCTGTCAGAGCGTATGACGATGACAGTTTGTAAACCAATTAGAAGAGCAAGCATAAGGGACGTATTCGTGAAAGCCTGAGAGAAGGGAAATGCAAGGTTATGCTGTTTTGTCGTAATCGCTTTTGATTGGTTAACAAATTGTCAATGTCATACTTTTATTCAAGTACTTTTATTTCAAAAAAAATATTTTTAAATCGTCAGATTAACGATACCCCTTAAAATAATCAGTCAGATTTTTTGTCAGCCTGGCTGGGACATCATGATGAAGCTTCAGTATGCTAATCTGACGCGCTCGAGTATTTCAAGATGGCGTTTTTTTTTACATTTTCAAAAATTCGCTGCGAGCTTTCCTCACTTCCAAATCATCAGATTTAGAAATTGGAGCATCATTAGTGTTCATTGGGGAGGTTGACTCTATTTTATCTTAAATGACTGCACTATAGGTCGTATAGCCACGCTTTCTGTCCAGCATCGGTGGTGACGTCACATAGTTTGTCAGGGAGATTCGGCGAACTGAGCAATCCTGGTAGTCTATAATCGTTGCCCAAAACCCACTTCTCTTGAGACTGACAATCACAGAAATATAATAATCTCTGGAACGCCAATCAGTTCTGAACAATTTGGCATGGTGATTAGCGAAAGGCACCAATCTAGATAAAGCATATAGTCCAGGATCCCGGGACCCATTTTTACAATTCATTACTATCAAACTAATTTTCCGTGGGTAGCTTCAGTTTGATGAGAGCCCTTTGATAAACTTTTCTTTTACAAAAATTCTCAATTGTGGTAGCTAACAGTTGTAGCAGGTATAAAATAAACTCATGGACAAAATTAACGCACCACCATACATATTTTGCTTACCTTGCATATTTAGCTATCTTACAAGTAGGCTCTGGATATATGTGTACTTTGACAGTTCAAGTAAATGTTGTCAACAAGGGTTTTGATTCAATAGTTATTTAAGTCACAAGGAATGTAAAGATGTGTTTACATTCGAGGCAAGTGTGTACGAGACGAGGCGAAGCCGAGGCTTGTCACTTGCCGAGGATGTTAACAGTCGATACATTCCGTGTTACTTATTACATTTTTCACGCTGCCGTTCAAAAATTTCCTCATAATTCCTCAAAAATTGAAATGATTGCTTTAGTTTGGACGTACGTCACTCTGACATAAGTTGACTGACATACGTCAGACTGATATATGTCAGCCTGACATATGCGTAACTAGGGTTACCCGATGCGACACATTTAAACAAAAGACTGTTAACATCCTTGACAAGATAATAAATCAACTTGATTTACTCTTTTATTTTCCTAGGAATGTAAATGACAGTATTTACATTCCGTCGTCAAGGAAAAATAATACATGTATGTTATTTGCCATTTTCATTCTACGTATCTATGCATGTAAGAGCGATTTAAGATAGCGGCAGCGTGAAAAATACTGTTATGTCGCTTCTATCTCATCAGAAATTTGTGCAAGTTATGAAAATGGCTCCAGGTCTATTTATTTATAAAAAAAATGGCCCCCTTTTTTAAAGCGATAAATAAGGGGTTGACAATTGTTTTTATCATATTTTCTTAACGGGATAGGAAAACATGGGTGTTTATGAAGAGAATAAGTCTTCGTACATCTCGAAATATAATTAAAAGCCGAATTGAAGATTGTTGGCAAGATGCTGAAGATCAGAGTGGCTTTCGTACTGGTCGTTCTTGTATAGACAATGTGTTCTGTCTAAAACAAACAATAGAAAAGCGTTTGGAACACAATATGGAGACACATTTGGTATTTATTGACCTTCAAAAAGCGTATGATAGTGTCCCATTAGCCAAGTTGTGGCAAGTGCTAGAAGATAAGAGAATTCCACCGATTTACATTAATGCCGTGAGGGAGTTATAGGAAGATATGACTAGTTCAATAAAGGTTGGACAAAGAGTGACAGAGGGGATAAAGGTGACCAAAGGACTTCGCCAAGGCTGCTGCATTGCACCTACACTCTTTAAGATTTATTTGGAGGAGGTTTTAGAAACCTGGAAAAAAAATGTGAACCTATGGGCATTCCAATTGGAGATCATAAATTGTACAGCTTACATTTTGCGGATGACCAAGTAATACTTGCAGAAGATCAGGATGATATACACTACATGTTACGGAAAATAGACGAAGAATACACCAAATGGGGTTTATCGATCAACCCATCAAAAACAGAGTATGTAGTGGTGGGAGGTGAAGGAAGAAATTTAGAACTAAGAGACACACAAATCGGAAATACAGACAGTTATAAATATCTCGGTGTAAGCATTACAAATGATGCTCGGAACACAAAGCAAATAGCAATTAGAATTGGACAAGGTAATTCAGCAATACGTCAACTAAATAGTATATTCTGGAATAACCACATCACTCGGAACACAAAAATTAGAATATACAAAAGTATCATAGAAAGTATTGCTACATATGGTTCAGAGCTTTGGATAATAAATAAAAAAGACGCCTCCAAAATAAAAGCAATGGAAATGAACTGCTGGCGTAGATGTTGCCAATTAACCAGAAAGGACAAAATAAGGAATACTGACATCAGAGAGCGTATGGGCATAGACATCGACATCCTGGAAGCTATAGAATGCAAAAGGCTGAAATGGTATGGCCATGTCGAAAGGATGAATGATCAACGATGGCCAAAGCGAATGCTACAGTGGGTCCCCACCAACCGCAGGAGAAGGGGTAGACCAAGAAGATCGTGGAGAGAAGAAGTAAACGGTGCAATGGAAGATAGAGGTCTACAACCACATGACTCGTGGTATAACAAGTATAACAACTCGTTGTTATATACATCTCGAAATGTTTATCCAAAAAGACGTAACAGCAATGAACATTATGCGTCTTGGGATAAACAAATAGCAATATCTCAGCAACAAATTAACCAATTGACTTTTATAAAAGTTGTTTAGATTTGGAACCTTAAAAGCTATCTTTTAGAGTAGTAAAAACGTAAATCATATCATTTTTGCAGTAAATAATCAATATTCAAAAAATGACCATTTTCAGTGGTTTTTTGACATTTTTGCAATAAATTTTTAACAAAATGAATCGTGCTATAGCTCAAATTATAGGTTTTTCAATTCTCTACAACTTATATTTGAAACTTTTCTCCACAAAATGCATACTTTGGCTTGTAGAATCAAAAAACTTGTTTTTGCTAACTTTGGACCCCTACCATTTGTTAATGCACACTTTTTGAATGTTTAAAACTATATAGGCATGATCAACTAATTAGAGCCTACAACATTTGACCACTGCCGTCCGGTACTGAATTAATATCGTGAAAAAACTACACAGACTGGGCCAGTATTCTTATGGGATTACATCTGTTTAACATTATTTGTGAATGAGCTGCAGTATGTACCTAGCGACACCTACATTGGTCTACAAACGCAGAGAAAACTGTTAAAATCATTTCTAATGAACACAATTCCAGAATTACTCCATTCTTGTTATTCTCGAACCGTCGCGAAAACACACGTAAAGACTATGTTTTCCAGTTATTCCCCGTTAAATATTGTTTACCGGTCGAATTTATCTATTGCACACCTAACTTTCTACGCATGACATAATAGCAGTCATTTCATTTTTTATAATTATTATTTGCGCCGTTCTAACCTTAAAAATCGTTTGGGCATTGCGGAGAGTATCGAGAAATGAAAACAACCTAAAATGCCTACAATTAATAACATGTGATCGATTAAACTTGCACGATCAATATCGAACTGATTGTTCTGAATCAAAGGAGAACAATCAATCGGAGAATCTCAGTTAAAACAAAAATGATTCTATTATCCGCAGGGTGTATTTATAGTAGGGGAGCCCATGATGCTAAATGTGGATTTACTCGAGCGTCGCGGAGACATATTAGAATTGGTAGATTAGATTGGAAGAGTAAATGGTCCTATAATGTTTTCACTTTTAGCGGTGGGGGAAGTGTCTACCGATTTTCAAAATTGTAAAAAAAAACAATGTCACGGAAATACTGAAGCGCGTCAGATTACAATATTTTTCATGCCCCACCATGTCTCTGATATGAAATATATAATAATCTGGCGATTTTCTGTTATTCTGGTATAATTACCTCTAGAATAAAAAAGAAAACGACCGCGCTCGAGTAAATCCACACATCGTTTTTCTTTTGCAACTTTGTTACCCTCCCACTCCCTTAGGTTACGCTCAAATCGTCAGATTAGCAAAATGGACACTTGTTAGTTAGTAATTAACCCCCCTTATTTTAATCTGACGCGCTCGAGTATTTCAGATGATCGATTTTTTTTTTACTAATCTGACGGGTTCCCCTTGGCGACCCCCCCCCCATTTTAAGGGCTCATACTGGCTGGAGGTACTTATCAATATATAAGGTATCCTCCCTTATATTAATCTCACGCGGTCGAGTAAATCCAAAAATCCCCTCTTGGGCTCCTCTACTATTAGTATTTAACGTGTATTGATTAACTTATAATTATTAATTAATAATTATTATTTTGCAAAAACGCTCATTTATGCATTTATATTTTCGTTAATTAAAAACGTTATTTTTCCATCAAAATAAAACCAAAATTAATACCAACTATAAAAATGCCTTTTTGTTTTGTATATTTTTTCTAATATAAGTCCGTGGCCTGATCCTATCTATCATCCTATGATCATAGAGTTATGACCATGCGATTTTGTGCTGTAATGGGTGATCAAAGTAGGTGTTATTCATTCTCAGACCGTTCAATAGGCAAATCTCTATTGGTCTTTCTCCATGATCCATTTTTTGGCTCTTTCCGTTAGATCCCTTAATCATCTCTCCGATTTCAGCCCCCAAGTTCCGAGGAGCGCACTCGAGGCACCACAACGGCATCCCCAAGTACCTGATGAAGCTCCTCGACGACTCCTGCGACGACTCCACCCGGCCCGAGGTCGAGAACGCCAAGTTCGTCGGCATCGAGGTGCACACCTTCGGCTACGGCGAGTCCAAGGGGAGGCCGTACAAGGAGGCCGTCTACAAGTGCGACGAGGGGTACGGGCTGAGACCGCCGGGCGCCGGGAAGATGTTCTGCAGCAGGAGGCGGTGGATGGGCAGGAAGCCGCGGTGCGAGCGGGTGTGGGCGTCGCGGCGGCGACGTCCCGAGGGAGTGCAGGCCGACGACCCGGCGACGGTGCGGGCCGTCGAGGAGTGCCCGCCGGGTTTCTTCCTGACCTTCGACGAGGGGATCGCGAGGTGCGGGTGCCTGGAGGGGTTCAGGAGGATCGGCGACAGCTGCGAAGGTGAGGATCGACATCGCGCTTAACCTCCCATTAAACATACTATTAATTTTCTCATATCTTCAGTGAAGCTGGAATGTTAACCAGTGTTTCCATCAGACTTACTGTTATGGTGTCTAAATGTTTCTTTTCTTTCTTCTTCCACTGGACTTTCGAGAGAGATCTCGCAACTTGTATGCCGGAGCTATGGAGAGAGTGCAATGAGAGAAAATAGTGTTTTTCTCCCTTAATTCGTCTTAGTAATTTGAGCGAGTATTCCCGAGTAGCGCCTCATTCCACTTCCACCTCTCAACTCAACGATGCCCTCTTTATCGCGACCATACAAACCTACCGCGTTCTGCCTGACTGAGTTCACTGGGAATACTACTTACTCGTAACTTAAAGTATCTAATAATCTATTGGCAACACACCGTTGGGAGCACTCTCCCAACACTTACATTAAACCTTCAAATTACCAACAACGGAGAAAACATTCATCCCTGCCTTACACCTCAAAGACCTCCTCTAAAAAAGTTACATCTTTCAGACGTAAACGAATGCGAGGAGGGGACGGCTGGCTGCCGCCACGGCTGCGTCAACACTTTGGGGTCTTTCACGTGCAGCTGCCCGAACGGTTTCCGCCTCGCCTCCGACGGCAAGACCTGCGAAGACGTCAACGAGTGCCACCTGAGGAACGGGCACGGGCCGTGCCAGGACACCTGCGAGAACACCATAGGCTCGTACAGGTAACGCCCCTCCTCCGACAGATCCGACGTGAGACTCATCGCCAATAAAATCCCCCAAGAGATACCCGAAGTCTAACTGATCCGCGATGTTCCCCAGGTGCGGATGCTCCAACGGCACCAAGCTCTCCTCCGACCGCCACACGTGCGCAGACGTCAACGAGTGCACCGAGGGCACCTCTGGATGCTCCCACAGCTGCATAAACGCCCACGGGAAGGCGTTCTGCACGTGCCCGGACGGCATGGAGCTCGGCGAGGACCGGAAGACCTGTCTAGGTAACGTAGACACCCATGGGATGATAAGCAACCGGTATTCTCATTTTACCTTGGTAGACGGAAGGGTTGTTGGGTATAGTGCCTTGACTTGTGCTAGCTAAACAAGGGTGGTCTATAACAAAAAAATTAACGTATCGTCACGCACAACATAGCAAAGATCTAGAGTGAGGAATTAAGCCAGGGGCGAAACGAAAACTTCCTAAACTCACCTACCTAAAGAATTTTCCTAGCGAAACACGTCTTCTTCTTCTTTTTCAGGCGTTACTCGTCCACTCCTGAACATAGGTCTTTCCTAGCTCCTTCCACTGATTTCTGTCCTGAGCTTTCTGGTACCAATTTACACCTGCTATAGCCCTTATATCATCTGCCCACCGTAGTGGAGGTCTGCCTCTAGCTACTCCATTTCTCCTCTCCATTACTCGGAATCTGTTGGCATTTGTTTGGGTGATAGCAATCGTTTCCATTCCGTATGTCGCAACAGGTAGAACGCAGGCGTTGAAAACCTGACGTCGCAGGTCTATGGGAATATCGTTATTTCTCAATATGTATGAGAGTTTTCCAAATGCAGCCCAAGAGAGTTGTATTCGTCTTGATATCTCCCTCGATCTGTTTCCTTTCCTTAATGAGATAATATGACCCAAGTAATTGTATTCCTCTACATTTTCGATAGCGGTGTTGTCTACATAGATCTGTGTGTATTTATATCGATACATTTAGCCGTCAGAGAAGTATAACATATAGCATCAACCCGCGCTCATGAGATACCGGTCGTACCGAGGCGGTACTGTACTCGTCTGTTTCAGATGTCGATGAGTGCGACGATCCGGAGGTGAGGCTGACGTGTAAGTTCGCTTGCGTTAACCTCGTCGGGTCGTACTACTGCTCGAAGGACTCAGAGGAGGAGCCGCTCGGAGACACCCCCGTCCACACCAATGAGGTACTACAACGAGGGGACTACGAAGAGGAGGAAGGGGACTACGGCGACGAGGAGTACGAGGAGGAGGAGTACGAGGACGAGTACGACGAGGTCAAAGGAGAGAAGGAGAAGGCGAAGAAGGAGTACGAGGAGAATTACGACTACGAGGACGAGTACGACGAGAAGGGGGAGGATAAGAGCGCCACCACGACGACCACCACGGAGGGAAACGAAGTGCAAGTTTCTATGGAGATTCCGACGACTACTAGTACTACTACGACGACGACCAGCAGCACTACCACCACCACCACAACCACAGAGATCGCCAAGGAGTCCGAATATGATTACAACGTAGAAGAGGAGTACGACGACGATGATTACGAGGAGAAAGAGACAGATAAGATCACCAAAGGTGAAGATAGCTACGACGACGCTTTGGGTGTAGTAATGGGGAACGAGATCACCATCACAACCACCACCACTACCACTAAACCAACTAGTCAAATCCAGAGCTCCCACACAGAAGATACGGCCACCACTACATCCCCGAGCACCACCAGCACCACGCCCACAACGCCCTCCACCACCGAAACCATCGTCACCACTACCGAAGACGAAGAAACCGAACGACCCACCGAACAACCTACGGAGCCTCCGAGGGACAAAATGGAAGAGCGGATCGGCGAAGAGAACAACAAGATCGTCGACGGTTCCGAGGCGGTCGACGAGGAGATCGACAACGACATAGTCCAGACGGACGACGAGAGCGACGGGAACGACGACGAGTACGAGGACTACGAGGACCCGGAGGAGACGAAGCCTTGCGCAGAAGGTTATCGATCGGACGGACGCGGCGCATGCGTAGGTAAGGGCGGACGGACTTACACGCGATGGCTAACCCCGGGGCACCGTCGCACCCGAAACCTCGTGGAAGTAGAAAATTGAAAAATAGGTACATTTTTTGTTGATTGCGAAAAGAGAAAACACGACCGCAGAGGAAAGTTTTACCTATTTTTTTTTCTATTTCTCTAATTCCACTGGACCGTAACGATTCAACCCGAATAACTCCGAGCCCATTTCACAGATGTCGACGAGTGCGAGCCGGCGACGAACCCCTGCTCGGACACGTGCACCAACACCCCGGGCAGCTACAGCTGCGCATGCCCGGAAGGTTTCAGGCTGTCCCCGGCCGATCCGCACACGTGCCAGGACATCAACGAGTGCCTCGATCATCCGTGCTCGCACAACTGCACCAACCTCGCCGGTTCCTACAGGTGCCTGTGCCCGCCCGGGCTCGTCCTGCAGGTAAACGCCCTCACGGCCCCGCAGGGGATGAAGAATACTACTCTCTTTCCATTCTCACTTGAGACAGCCAAAAACACGTTAAAAGCGACTTAAGCCTGTAAAAGACGCCGCACACCTGCACATGCATAACTTGCGCTCTTTATCATCGTACTACTGTAGTAACTCTACCCAGATGTGCGATTCATATTGCTTATACTTGTGCTATACGGCGAACGGAAGTATAAATAATGTGCTTCGGTACAGGGCAAAAGCACTTTTTGTTTTGTGTCCCAAGTGACTTTGTAAAGACCATACCTCTACAGGAAGATTATATGGTAGAATTAGGAAAGAGCAGAAAACCAGTTAGTAAAAGTGGAAGAACAAAAGATTCCACGCTGGACGATAACACTTTTGCCCTATTCTAACTAAGTAATAGAGAGAAAAAAAAATTAAAGATAGACTTAATATTTTAAATTTAACAAATTCAGTGCACTTGGAGTCAATTAAAAAAAAAACCGAAAAGGGATATGTATAAACTGCCCTTCGGAGTAGATTTAGTCAAAAGTGTTAGTAAATGTTATTATACAGATCTTTTCTACAGAGTCGCAGTATGGTATAAACATAAGAGCGAAAGAAAGGCCATATATTTCTCGTTGGCTAAACGGAGAAAGAACTTTTGCGACGTTGCTAGCTCGCGAAACATCACAGTCATCGCACACTCTACCGGCCGGCATTATGATACGTATGAGCAACACACGTACGTACGTTTGCATTCGCTGTATAGCGTCCGACGGGAATATTTGGAATGGGTCCTGGACTTGGACTGCAGCCGGCAACGTTGCAAAACTTCCTTCTTTGTCATACTAACGAACTACTATTAGTTTCTCTTTTGCTCTTGTTGATTTTAATAGAAAAGCCCCATATATCCAGTAATAATAGTATATTATTATACTAGTTTAATAAGACGAAGTATTGTCACACGAGAGTTTGCGAGGAGTGCTTTAATCGAACGAGTGTGACAATACGTGTTATTAAACGAGTGTAATATACTACTTTTATCTACTTTGCTTTATTAATTTATTAAAAATGTTGTGTTTATTGAAATACTAATAATTTAACCGTGACGTCTACGCACGTCTATGTGACAGGCTGATGTACCAATTTAACAAAACCAAAAGTTACCAAGTAGTGTAATAATATGGAATTACCTCAGATGTCGGTTCAAGGTTCTCTATACAGAAGTACAGGCGATGCGCAGAATGTGTTCTCGCGCACACATTCGAGACCTCTCGT
Organism: Cryptocephalus moraei; assembly: GCA_946251905.1. NCBI lineage: Eukaryota > Metazoa > Arthropoda > Insecta > Coleoptera > Chrysomelidae > Cryptocephalus > Cryptocephalus moraei. The sequence goes on along the minus strand of OX276465.1, from coordinate 12,103,967 downwards.
CCCCTTTTTCAGAACCACACGAGCTGCGTGAACCTGACCTGCTCGCACGGCCAGACGAGGGTCGACGGCATCGTCCAGTGCACGTGCCCGACCGGCTACGTCCTCGGCGAGGACCGGCGCCGCTGCGACGACATCGACGAGTGCGCGGGCGCGAACGGCTGCTCGCACGGCTGCAGGAACACGCCCGGCTCGTACGAGTGCGTCTGCGCGGCCGGCTTCGAGATCGACGCCGAGCTGCGCAGGACATGCGTCGACGTCGACGAGTGCGCAGTCGGGAACGGCGGCTGCGCGCAACGCTGCGTCAACTCGGTCGGCAGCTTCGGCTGCGCGTGCGACGAGGGCTACGAGATGAAGGACGGGCGATGCGTCGACGTCGACGAGTGCGACGCCGAGCTCGACCTCGACGAGTGTGACCAGGTGTGCGTCAACTACGAGGGCGGGTACGAGTGCGCGTGCGACACGGGCTACGTCCTCGCCGCGGACGACGCGACCTGCGTCGACGTGAACGAATGCGCAGTCGAGAACGGCGGCTGCGCGCACAGCTGCGTCAACGTCGACGGCGCGCATCGCTGCGCGTGCAAGGAGGGCTACCGCCTCGCCGCGGACAACAGGACGTGCGTCGCGACGCACGCGTGCGTCGAGGGGAACGGCGGCTGCTCGCACCATTGTCGCGACGAGGGGGGCGTGGCGGTGTGCGGCTGCCCCGACGGGTACGCGCTCGAGGGCCACGAGTGCTTCCTGCTCGACCCGTGCTCGCTCGACAACGGCGGCTGCTCGCACGTCTGCGTCAACAACGACGCGGCGGTCAGGTGCGAGTGCCCGCCCGGCCACGAGCTGACCAACAGGACGCACTGCGCGCAGGTCAACCTCTGCGCGGTCGGCAACGGGAACTGCTCGCACTTCTGCGAGTTCGTCGACGGCCTCGTCAACTGCCTCTGCCCGGAGCTGCACGTGCTGCGCAACGGCACGCACTGCGTCGAGATCGACCCGTGCGAGGAGGACAACGGCGGCTGCTCGCACCTATGCAGTTTCGAAGAACACAGGTTAGAACAGAAATTTTGGTCATGTAAAAAAAGTAAGTAAATTGTACGTTATGTAGCAGACGAGAGAGGGTTAAAAGAGAGTTTCTGGCGCTTTAAAAATAGGACATATCGGCTAAGGAAATAAACCCCGAAGGAAAATTCTGGTCCTCCAGGTTGGGGGTCGAGGCGTAGGGCTAGTACCCCTAGCCTTAGAAAACATACATGTATCGCTAAAAATCCCAGTAAAAAAGTGAAGCCGGACGGATTTAACAGACAACGACATTGCAAACGAAAACGGATTATGAACATTGGAACCTGGAATATAAAAGGCTTAGGAACAAAGCAGAAAGAAGTTTTAGATGAAATTTGGCGGTTTAACATGGATATAGTTGCTCTCGCTGAAACTAAAAAGAAAGGAAAAGGAACTCAACCACTAGATGATTATACACACTTATACAGTGGTGTAGATAAAGCCAGTAGAGCTAAAGCAGGAGTTTCGTTACTTATCAAGAATAGACTAGCAAGAAATATTAAAGATTGAGATGCCATTAATGAACGTATGTTGAATGTCGAACTCAAACTAAAAGGCTACGAAGTGGTAATATTAACATTATACTCACCTTCAAACGACGATCTGGCTGCAAATAAAGACGACCACGATGAGAAATTAAACCATCTATTAGATTCCATAAGCAAAAGAAAAGAGATCCTCCTGCTAGGAGATTTCAACGCTCATATAGGATCAAAAACAAAGGACGCCATCGTAGGACCCTATGGAGGAATTGACGTGAATGACAATGGAGATAGGCTTGTAGAACTATGCCAACAACATTCACTACGAATTCAAAATGGATTTTACAAACACAAAGACATCCACAAATATACTTGGGTACAGCCTACTCTCCAGAGAAAATCAATTATCGATTTTGTTATAACTAGTCAGACCTCTAAAATAAGACTAGGTACATGATGTCCGAGTGTACAGAGGAGCAGAGTGCGGCACAGACGCAGAAGCCTTCTTTCCACTGACAATACATCCTGAAAAACAGTCAGTAATAAATTCCCGAGAAACAATCGAAATAAGATATAACTTGGACAGTCTAAAAGACGACTTGACAGCATTCCTCTATAAACTCAGGCTAAATTTAAAACTCAATAACGTAACATATTCATCTGGTTTAAATGCATATGAAAACATAGTGAAATGTATAGGAGAGGCTGAGATGGAGGCCCTGGGAGAACAACAAAGAAGCTGTAAACGGAAAAATACCGATTGGTGGAACGAAAACATTGACCAACTGATATTAGAAAAAAGACGAGCATATAACATTTGGCTGACGACACATAATACAGAACATAGGAGATATTATTCACGCTGTTTCTGTAATGTTAAAAAAGCTGTACGAAAAGCAAAAAATGATGCCTGGGACAACAGATGCATGCAAATAGACCAAAATAACAGTAAATCCAGTGAAGCATGGAGAACTCTAAAATCACTGAGAACGGATAGAAAAGAACGAGCCCCTATCGGCCTCATACCACCAAGTGAGTGGATACACCATTATAGGAATTTGTACACTGAAGATCGTTCAGAATTTATAGGAGAGAATGACGATGAAAGTGATAACTTAGAACTGTCATTCACAGAAGAAGATCTAATTACAGAAGAAGAAGTGAGAAAGGCTCTCCGCACTATGAAAAATGGACGAGCTCCCGGGCCAAAGGGAATTCCCATAGAACTTTTGAAAAATGGACCAAACTTACTATTTCAACTACTGAGTCTTCAACTGCTTTTTGAGAGGCGAACAATTACCCCCGAATGAAAAACGGCCTACATATCTAATTTACACAAAAAATGTGACAGAAAATTATGTTCAAATTATAGAGGACTTAGTGTGACAAACTCCATCTCAAGATTATATGGAAAAATTATTAAAGAGCGAATAGATCAGCAAATTCATGATATAGACGAACAAAATGGCTTCCGTGCTGGCAGATCATGCTCTGATAATTTATTCTGCTTAAAACAACTCCTGGAGAAAAGGATGACCCGAAACCTAGAAACACATTATGATATTTATCGCTTTAAAAAAGGCCTACGATAGTATACCCCACAGTAGAATGTGGCCTGCAATGTCGGAAAATGGCGTGAGTGACCGTAATATACAAGCTGTGAAAAATTTATATACTAATATGACTAGTAGTATTAAATTGGGCACAAAACTATCGGAGGAATTTCCAATATCCAAAGGTTTACGACAGGGATGCGCAATTGCCCCGACCTTATTGAAGATATACTTGAACTCCACGTTAAAACATTGGATGCGCAGCTGCCGAAATATAGGAATTACAGTTAGAAATGATAAACTTTTCACGTTACACTTTGCCGATGATCAGGTCATTTTTGGTGAAGATGAGGATGATATAAGCTATATGGTTAGGAAACTAGCAGAGGAATACAAGGCATGGTGTTTATCAATCAATATGGAAAAAACAGAATATCTAGTCGCGGGAGGCATACACAGGGATTTGGTCTTAGAAAAGGGAACTATTAAATGTGTTGATCCATACAAATACTTGGGAATAAATATTACTAAAAGTGGCACTAGTGAAACTGAAATTAAGAACCGTATCAGATACAAACGGAAAACTCGGAAACAAGCAACAAAACAACTAAATAGAATCTTGTGGAGTTCTCAGTTTATACCAGATACTAAGATCAGAATCTATAAGACCATCGTAGAGAGTATTACAACCTATGGGGCCGAAGTCTGGGAAATGACTGAACATTTGCAAAGGAAGTTGATGACAGTAGAAATCGATTACTGGAGACTGACACTGCTAGATAGAATAAGTAACGGTGAGATAAAACAAAAAATGAAGATAGACACCACTATCGTTGATACTGTTGAAGCAAAACGTCTGAGATGGTATGGCCACGTATGTCGAATGCCGGATGATAGATGGCCAAAGAAAATGATGACATGGGTTCCTCCAGAGCGGAGGAAAAGAGAACGTCCTAGAAAAACATGGAGAGATGGTATCAGAAGCGCAATGACCCAAAGAAATCTACAAGAAGAAGACTGGAGAGATAGAAAGCGCTGGTGACTGGGATGCGAGAAACGATTCTAAGTTGTATGTAAATCGTAGATATATATATATATATATATATATATATATATATATATATATATATAAAGTAATAAAAATTGCATACATAGCCGATACTATTTTTGTGATATGGTTTCCTTCTGCGCAGATTGACATGCGGCTGCCCCGACACGCACGAGCTGCGCAACCGGACGCACTGCGTCGAGCGCGACCTCTGCCTCGTCGAGAACGGCGGCTGCTCGCACTCGTGCTCGTTCGCCGACGGCGTGGTCTCGTGCGGCTGCCCGCGCACCCACTACCTCGAGGGCAAGACGTGCCGAAGGCGCGACAACTGCCTCGTCGACAACGGCGGCTGCTCGCACGACTGCTTCACCGACTCCGCGGGCGAGGTCGCGTGCTCGTGCCCCGCGGGCTTCGCCCTGCTCGCCCCCGACAACAGGACGTGCTCGCCGCTCGACCCGTGCCTCGTGAGCAACGGCGGCTGCTCGCACGTCTGCGACTCGTCGAGGGGCGCGAAGATCTGCTACTGTCCCGACGGCTTCAGGCTGCGCAACGTGACGCACTGCGAGGAGTTCGACCCGTGCTCCGAGGAGAACGGCGGCTGCTCGGACTCGTGCGAGAACGTGCGCGGACGCGCGAGGTGCTCGTGCCCCGACGGCTACGAGCTGGGCGAGGACGCGCGGAACTGCGTCGTAGCTGATCCGTGCCGCACCGGCAACGGCGGCTGCTCGCACCGCTGCGAGAGCTTCAACGGGCTGGCGAGATGCTCGTGCCCGGACCGCCACGACCTGGTGAACGGGACGCGGTGCGTCGAGGCGGACCCGTGCCTCGTCAACGACGGCGGCTGCTCGCACGGGTGCGAGTCCGAGGCGGGCGTCGCACGGTGCCTCTGCCCCGAGGGCTACCGCCTGAAGGGCAAGGAGTGCTCGAGGATCAACCCCTGCGACGAGAAGAACGGGGGGTGCTCGCACGTGTGCGCCGCCGTCGAGGGGCGCGTCGTCTGCAGGTGTCCGCCCGGCTTCGAGCTGATGGGCAAGACGTGCCTGCCGACCGACGCGTGCCTCGTCAACAACGGCGGCTGCTCGCACGGCTGCTCGGGCGGCCGATGCACCTGCCCGCCGGGCCACAGGCTACATAACGACACGCATTGCCTGCACGTCGACCCGTGCCTCATCAACAACGGCGGCTGCTCGCACACGTGCCGCGACACGGGCGGCAAGAGGGAGTGCTCGTGCCCGCCCGGCTACGTCCTGAGGCCGAACGGACGCGTCTGCAAGGAGGTGAACGAGTGCAGGGTGGAGAGGGGCGGTTGCTCGCACGGGTGCAGGAACGTGCCCGGCTCGTTCCGATGCACCTGCCCAGCGGGCTACACGCTCGGAGAGGACGACAGGACGTGCGTCGACGTCGACGAATGCGCAGTCGACAACGGCGAATGCGAGATGTCGTGCAGGAACACGAGGGGGAGTTACCGGTGCGAGTGCCCCAGGGGGTTCAACCTACAGGTAAGCGAGCGGACCTTACACTCATATTGTAACGGGACTAAGGGGTGCTCTGGTTGGGGGTTGTAGCTCAGAAGAGACGGTAAAGACATAACCAATTTCAATGACATTGTGCTTCGTTAACTTATCAAACGTTAAAAAACGTTAGACGGTCTTACTAATAAAGGGCCCGACTAGCTCAACTCGTCGGTGAGTGGTGGTGGATGAACTACCATCGACCAGATATTTGATGATAAAGGGGCGCCAACAACTACATACAAAGCCCGGCCCTGACTGATATCTCGAGCCCCCTCTAGTTGTTAAAGGGTGTCGATCAGTGTCTCACAGCTATCAAACGTCTCACTTACCTTTACGAAGGCTTAATCGAATCCGAGAGAGAGGTTGAGGTTAGATTCGTTGCATAAAACTTAAGCAACTCTAATGAATGAATTTAATAGTCAGTACTCCCTGGTTCTAAAGTAAAAAATCGATCCCTAACTATATGCAACCAAGTTATGTTACAATCTATTTCTCCCTAACGTGAGTTTCTAAATTAATTCCGACCTGTACGGGTGCTCGGCGACGCCGCCAATGATCTACACTCCGCGATCGGTCGGCTCGATCGAAGACGACGTGAACGTCGGCGGAGCTTCCACTCGGTCGGGTCTCGCAGGTCGAACGGCTATCTCCTGCCGGGTCGTTTTTAAGCTAGTTTCCTAACATAACCTCTCATGAACCACAAATGGGTTCACAAAGGAAGGGAGATGAAACTAATGACTCAACCCTTAATTAGGGACAACATGATACTCTACCTCCCTTGCGACACCAGTCCTGTTACACCGGCCCTATTTCTGATATTTAATTACATGTGACCTATTGGAGGTTATAATTTACGTATACATTCGCTACCTGACTCCTGTTGGCCTTAGGGGCAAACGAGCTACGTCAAAATGTTATTCTGGCTCCCAAGGAGGTGAATTGCTTAAAATGTGTGAATATAAAGTTAAGTTGAGTTGCCACGTAAGGAGCTAAGTTGGCTGCATATCAAAGGATCTTGAATAATTTCTAATTATCTGGCTACAGTTGTAGATTCATGCCTCTTCTCAGAAAAATAACGTTTCAATTGTTTGAACACCAAATACAGATGAGAGTGTGTCCGGGTTAGGGCGGTAAAACAAAGTGAACATGAATAAAGGGTCAAAACACAAAAACATACACGTTGCACTCTGAAAGTGCCGACAGTCGAAAGCTAGCTTTGTTTTGCGTAACTTTATAGAAGGTAAAAATTATTGTGAGTTTATGAATAATTTATGTAAATGAATGACTCGCCAACGTTTTACTTGAAGTATATCTTTGTATTATTATTTCGGTCTATAAATTCAATTTGTAATGTTATATGTGTACTACAGTTATATGTAGTACAATCTAATAATTTACAATATAAAATAAGAAAATGTATCTAAAATTGAAAATACAAAAAAAATGTGAAGAAACAGTTGCCATGGTTACCAAATTCTGACGTCACACTTTCCTCGCGTGTTTTGTCACGACAAAATGCTCTTTTGTTGGGCTTATTCAACAACCAAGCGGCGCCATGGACGATGCATACTCACTTCAGCGCTTCCATTATTTTCCACAAGTCCCATTAGCTTCTCTACGATCCTTTTTACTAGTCCTCCTTCGGTTATAAGATCTCTTGTTTACATCGATTCTAGTTTATCTTTCTGTTAACCTCTCTTTTTGCTGCCAAGGCTAATTTGACCGGACACATCGGTTTTGTTCTTCTATCCAAAATGGCCTTTTCCATTGGGAAGTTAGCCAGTGCAATTTTCTCCTAGAGTCTAGGTCCACTTGCGTGAGTCTGAGTCAAGCCTCATAACATCTTTCTAAAATATTAGCTACCAACCAAGTTGTGAGTTCTTAGGAAGGGTTTATTTGGGTGTTCTTTTGAATCTTGTTAAACTAAATATTTTTCTTAATTCCTCTAAAAAATTTGATAGTTGCTTTAAGAAAGTCTAAGTTTAAGTTTGACAGAAGATTTTTTGAGTCAACAGGCAGGCTTACCTAACGTGCGTTAGATAAGTCTGTTTTAAATATATTTCTTTGTGTTATGTAAAGCGGACATTCCCAAAGGAGATGATCTTAAGTCTCGATATTCCCGCATTCGCACCGAGCACTTTCCACAATATTAATTCTACTTAAATGTTGTTTTGTGCGACAATGATCTGTTCTTATTCTAATTCCTATCGTTGTGTGTTGTCGATCTATGAAGGGGATAGCTTTGTACCATGGTCTTTTGGGGAAAGTTTTCTGTATTTCTCTATAAGAGGCCCCTTTATTACCGAATACTGTTTTCCAGTATAAGTAGTATCGGCGACCGTGACGTCATATGGTCGGTCATCTGACTGTCGGAAATTTTACGTATCCACCCATGTGTTTTAGCAGTAGAAGAATCTCTCATAAAAAACTAGCTTTCTAAAAAGGACAAAAATACCAAAATGGTGTTTAATGTGTGCTTACAAAAGTCCCCAGGGGGCCTGGTACACGGCTCGCTTCATAGGGAACATCTCTCCTCATAAAAGGCAGCAGGCGTGCACGAAATCATACGGTCAGCGTCACGAGATGCTAGAGCACCGATCACTCATTCATGACTGCTACAGGCCCCCATATTTATAACGTTTATTATCTGACGTGTACTGCTTGGTCTAATTAAATATACGAGCTTCGCCGGAAGGTTTGTTTTGTAAGGTCAAGGTCAAGCAAAATGACAATAGGTATACGTTTATTAGTACTGTACATCTACTTTTGAAATGTGTTTGAAAAGTGCAATTTGTGACATAAGCAGATACGCTGCAAGATAATGTACGAACAAATAAATCAAATTAAGTATAATTGTGCCAAAAGTAGTTGTACAACAGCGGCTTTTTTTTGCAAATATAAATCATACCTAAACTACTATTTTATTGCAAAAGACGAGCTTGATAACATAAAAATGAAGGACTTATAAGTTTTTCAACAAAAACTATGAATCTATATTTCTCTTTTGTTTTGATATGTTACAATCCGTCCAATCAGAGCGTCAAGATTACTCATTAGTCTTGATTTTATAAGCAAAAAAACTAGAATTGTTATTTTTTGTTTAAAAATGTTTACCAAAACATAACTAACGATAGTTGTGACTGGGTAACGCAACAGAACAGTAAGAATAAACTCTTTTTTATATGATGTCAAGAGGAACTTCTACTGAACATCCTAAAAAGTGACTATTATCACTATCCTGCTATATATTCACTTTACTAGAAATACTCCAATTGCCCATCGTTGTTACTATCCGCAGAGCGACAAGAAATCCTGCAAATTAATCCAGGCGGCAAGGTGCACGGTCCCGCCGCCCCCGAGGAACGGCGTCGTCTCCTGCGGCTCCTCCGGCACGTCGGTGCCCACGGGGACGAGGTGCCACGTCTACTGCAACGAAGGATTCAAACTGAAGGGCATCTCCCCGAGGATATGCAACAGTACCGGCATGTGGGACACCGAGGAGCCGCGCTGCATCGGTAAGTTGTACTTTGTCCAGTCAGAGTTGGAACGGCAACAAAAACACTTAATGGCTTTTTAAGTGGTGAAAAGCCATGCCGCCTGATCGTCGATGGGCGTATCATTACGGATAATAACTCTAACAATGAATTCACTTTCAAATAGCATAAATAAATGGCACACAGGTACGCACACCACTGCTTTATCGAGTATAAGTGCCGAAGAAGACTACACCTGCTCCATAGAAGAAGAAGAAGATACAAACGAAGTGCAGCTGTCGTGAAAAAATTTTGCAACCCAATGGACCCTTTAATTCTTTATCTGTAGATAACCATACATTCACATATACGATTTATAACGATTTCCTCTTAACACATGACCCAGATAAGACATTTTCCTATGTTTGACAGTCCTTAGTAATTCCCTATCTCTATTGATTCTCCTTAGCACTTCTTCGTTGGTTATGCGTGCCGCCCAAGGTATTCCAAGCATATTCATTGTTGACAATTTCAGGGTCCATGCCTCCACTCCATACAACAGAACCGTCCAAACATAACACTTAGCCATTCTTTGTCTTAATTCTAAGTTGAGGTGGTCATTACATAGAAATGTTCTCATTCTCGTAAAAGTTGTTTTCGTCATTGATATTCTGCGTTTAATTTCTATGTCTGGGTCTAGTTGGTCCGTTATAATGGTCCCCAAATAACATCCTGTTAACATGACCAAATCATATCAGCTCATTTGTATTTGTCTGTATTTTATCTATTATGTCTTTATCTAATGTCGTCATTGCGTACTCTATCTATCCTTGTCGATCTACAACTTCTTCTCATGTTATCCATTTCTATAGCCTGCAATTTTTGTGTTTCTACTACTTACGTACCACATCTCTGCTCAGCACGTTTATGAATAAAATACTTAATTAACACATCTTCTACGTTGAGTACAGTTTTTTAGTGCCGATCCATGCTTTACAGGGAAGTATGTGAGGTTAGGTTCGATGACGTTATTACGATTTTGTAACTATTTTATTATTTGGAAGGAATGTAAGAATTACGACCCTTCATAGACCAGGAATTTCGTCTACCATACAGGGTGTTCATCAAGCCAATCTATCCATAGCATTGTATAAATTCTGTATTTCTGTGTGGACATTATATTGAATTCCCTATGTTCCCATAAAACAAAATAAATATTTTCAATTGGTAGCCGGAAGTGAACGTGTCTATTCTTCTATTTCGCCACATTTTCCTCGGGAAAATTATATTTCTTTTTCGTATTTCAGTGGCGACTTGCCCGAAACTGCCGCCGGTACAGAACGGCTGGTACCTGCCGGGCGTCTGCAATTCAGGCAGGACCTATCCCGGCGAGTCCTGCGAGATCTACTGCAGGAAGGGTTTCAAGCCGAAGAAGGACGTCGAGCGCTACATCTGCGACGATAACATGCAGTGGATACCGGCAGTGAGGCCGCAGAGCCTGCAGGGAGTCTGCGTGCAGAGTAAGCATTGGTGCTACCTAGCGCTTCATGTTACCTTTCTTATGGTAGATGGAAGGAATGAGGGTGATGATGGGAAAGAATAGAGATCTATTAATTGTGATGGGAAGAGTATACTGATAGATATTAGATGACATGAAGGAATCGCAATCAAAATATAATGCGGATCAGTCCCCAAACATAGATGCAAATACAGTTGGGTCACCCCCTGCTTCCACTTTTTTAACTGGACAGGCATCTTAATATATCTAAACAGATTTGGTGCAAATTGAAACAACCTGGTTGTAGTTTTAAACAGCTTTAAACAGTTTCACTATTAGTTAGTCTTTGGGCTGTTTGGGGATTTGTTTGGAGAAAGTAGACGCAGTTTGTAAAAGGTGGGTGGAAAAATTTTTCTAAGATTTTTCCATTTTCGAGAAATCCCAAAAAAAATATTTTCTTTAACTCGTTCTGACTCGCGTGAATCAATTTTTCGATTTTTTTGCAGGAACGCAGAATTTTCGTTTTTTAGTGTACTTTGGGGAACTTATAACTTTCCCGTGTGTATTTTGAATTTAAGTGCCAAAAGATGCGAAAAATGGCAAAAAAATGGACAAATCAGCCTAAAACGGTGTTTTAAGCATGAAAAAGGAGTGGCAAAAGTTGGAAATATTCGTGAGGACCTCAAGCTCAAGTCCCACCGATAAATTCGAATCATCCTCATTGAATACCGGACCATCTGGAGGTCCAATATTGTGAAATTGGTGCAAAAAGGCCAAAAAGTGCAAAAAGAAATCCATTTTTCCAAACAATCATGAATTTGAACATGAAGGCATGATGTAGGGTGCTGAATCTCGTAGCATAGATATCAACCGCTTTAAAATTTGACTTTTAACACATAAAAGTCTTCTCAACAAAAATTCAGTTTCACAAATGCAGGTACCAAATTTCAGAAATTTGGTAGACGTAGAAGTGCACCAGATGAAGGTGTAAGTTTCTATAAACTTCCATGATTTGAGTTCCCCCGTTTGGTACAGCCCGCATAGCATTCCCCACCAAATTTTGCTTGGTACCTTCGTACACAATCACCGACAACACTTCCACCTCCCACACCCAAACCCTCTCATCGCCTCTCTCTCTCCTCCAGCGCTGCCCAACACGTACATCCACTGCCCCTTCAACGGTTACATGGAGTTCGTGCTGCCGCCGGGCCGACGCAGCATGGCCGTCAGGATCCCCAGACCGGACACCAACGTCGACTTCGACAAGTAAGCCTCCCCCCCTCCATCGACTCGGTCCGCACGTCCCCTTAAAAAGTTTCGTGACTTCGCAGCCCCCCTGGGGAGCCAGGCTGGAGGCGGTCCTCCCCGCGGGCCGCACCGAGGTCAAGTTCACGGCCGTCTCACCGAGCGACTTCAACGGCACCTCCACGTGCCACCTCGTCGTCAACGTGCTCGACAAGGAGGAGCCGAAGGTGACCGAATGTCCGGAGAGCATGGGGAGGGTGCTCAAGAGGGGCGAGAACATGCAGATCGTCTACTGGAGGGAGCCGGTGTTCCACGATAACGTCGGCGTGGCTAACGTTTACAAATCCAGGGTGAGGCGAAGTGGACATGTCCTTACTTGATTCATTCTTCTTCTTTGGGTGCCTTCCTCATTACTGAAGCTTGTCAGCTTCAGTACAGCGTCGCGTATCGTTTAACCTATAGTTTCTATACACAGCATACCCACCAACGCTACAGCAAACAAACACCCAAGCTACCGTGTCGCTGTCGCGTCGCTGTTGCTCCGCTTTGGTGGGACAAGGCCCTTAGATTTAGGCGACGTAATGGCATTTAAATGACAAATGATAAATGAGAATACCAGAAGACGACTCTACTCTACCCTACAGTAAACAGACATGCGAAAGCATTACATTTAGGTTTCACCACTGACTTGATTATTAGGTCCATATACTGCTCTCATTCGTGACAATGGTCTTTTCTGAAAGACGTTAGGGACACGTTTCGTCACCTAAACCTGCCCTTCGACGTGACAATACCCCGTTCGCTCACGTATGCTGTATTTCAGGAGCCCGGTAGCGAATTCGGCCACGGGCTGCACCGCATAACGTACGTCGCGACGGACGAGGCGGGCAACAAGGCGTACTGCCAATTCACCATCGACGTCAAGGACGAGAGGGAGTCCGAAGAGCCGAACACCGTGCAGAAGTACACGGCGACGACCAATCGGGACTCCGGCGCTATGTACAAGGCGGTGCTGATCTGTCCGAGCGGCGTGCAGTACATGGCGAAATCTCCGGATAATTATAACGTAACGCGTCGTTCAGGACTCGATTTAAAGTGGTCGGAGTTATGAATTTTATTATCGAAGCATACACCGAAAACACGTTCCCCTCAGATGAATAGAATACTCAATAGAATAGTCAAAAACTCACTTTCACAATAGGTTTGTTGCAATTGCGACAGAAACTGGTTTCAAACTGTCAGAGGCATGCGCAGTGGACAATATTCATACGAATTTGGACCTAATAGGACGAATATTTTCCACTGCGCATGCCTGACAGTTTGAAACTAGTTTCTGTCGCTGTTGGAACAAACAAACCTAATAAAACGAGACGGTTCACGTCACACGATGCACGTTTCGGAGGTACCTCGTCCATCATCAGTTAATGGTGGAATCTTTCATAACGGTACTACTCCGACTACTTCCGAAGGAAATCCGCATCTCCGGAAATCCCCCACCTTTTCCTGTTCTCTGTTCCAGAACATGCTGACCAGAGAGGCGGGATGCGTCTGGAGGCACGTCAGGCTGCCGGGACCGGTCCAGCCGCAGAACTACCGCGTCCCGAAGGTTTTCCCCGAGAGCAGGTTGCCGCAGAACATCAGGAGCAACAGACGCGTGTACTTCAGATGGGACAGGAGATAGGAGAAGGGTGTCGTGGGGTATTAATCGAGACGTAGCCTTTTAAGCGTAGTATATAGAGTTTGGACTTGCCATAATTATAGAGCTTCTGTACATTTTATAAATGCGTTTCTACTTTCTTAATAATAATAATAATAACAATTGGTACCATATCATAGAGAGGAGGTTTCATTTTAGATATATCCAATTTTTTTAACTCTCATAACTGTGCGCAGAACACTAATGAACGGTTGACGTATCGTAACCACTCCAGAAACACTAGACAACCTTTCTGGTGTCGATACGTATAACTAAGAGGTTCCCTTAGGGTAGTTTTAAGATTGAAGGGTTATCCAACGGTTATCCGCCTTTACCTCAGTAAGTAAAAATGGGGGTGATAATACTTTTTCCATATATTTGCTTTAAACAGAGCACTGTTATCCCAGTTAAAAAGAGATAGCACACTGTCGGATGCTAGCCGATAAAATATAGGTTGGTACCCGTGGGCGCGGTTGCCGGACGATTCACGTATTGACACGAATGTTTCGTAATGGTTTTGAAGTTATAAACGCATACTTCGAAAAATCCGTGTTTGGGTGTTTTCGATAGTAAGGAATTGCAATAAAATGCCTAAACCATTGAATAGTCGGTGTCGGCAACTGGTCTCGTTCTTAATCAGTTACTTTGAACTGGAACGATATGATGGGGGCCCCTTATTGCAGTTAAACTGCGTTAGAGAGGTAAAGTATTGATACTATTGGTTATTAAGCTTCTATGGCCCTTATTGGAAATATTTTTAGCGTGTTTCAGCTGCACTGAAGATCAGTATGTGTACTGTGAGTAGAATATCGCAAAAAATGAACAGTGATGTGGTGTTAAAGTCCGCGAAAAATGCGGAAACGGAAGATTTACAACACTTTCGCATATGATTGAGATCTGTAATATGGAAAACCCTCTTAATACGGAAAATGCGAAAACGAAAAATTATCCTAACAATTTCACAACGTCAATGTCAATGTCAAGAGAAATAGCTAAATACGGAGACGATAGGAAAACGTGCAGTGTCTGCAGTTCGGTAATACGGCCTTTTACATTACGAGAGAGCGAGAGCGGGAGAGAGTGCAAGCGGAGGGCAGCGGAAAATTAATGTTTCCCTACAACGACGGGAAAAATTAATTCGTAGCGGTTCTGAGAGAGACGGGTGTTAACGGTTCGACGTACGAGCTAACATATACGGACGGAATAACAAAAGATTTACTATTAGCGGTCGGTAATGGACAGTTACATAACTGATAACAAATAGTTCGGTCGGTCTAAAATATAACGGCGGTGACGCTCACAACTACATATAAGACAATAAGCGGGCGGTCTTAAATTTAACGGTCGGTGACAATCACAGTTTAGGGACAATTACGTAACAGATAACGGATAGTTCGGTCGGTCTAGATCTAACGGTCGGTAATGTTCACAGTTCACAATTACATACAAGACAATCACATATAGTCGGTAGGACAGAAATAGAACGGATAAATGCTAATAACGAACGGTTTGTCACAGACAAGTAGTGATTCTCACCTTGGATTAACTCGGGCAGAGAACGCTAGAGGGGGGCGGTTGCCATAACTAAATTTAGTCTGGATGTTTAAGCGATGGTAGATTGAACGTTGCCTTATCGGCCGCCATCTATCTGAGATAGGTTTGATTTCGCGATTAACTGTACACAGTGGGTGGTCTACCCCCGACTCTCGAAAATCGGCTTCCTTACAATCTGTTCAATTCACCACATCATTTTTACATATTGACTCATCAGCTCACTGGAAACGGTGTAAGTCTCTCCCTCTCTCACAGCAAGTATATACCTAATCATTGTAGATCCATGAATATGTCTACGATCGTAGACGAAACGTCGAATGTCAGCTGTTTGGATTAAACATAATCTACATTCTTTGAATTGGTTTTATTTGGGGGATACTGAGAACTTTCGTCTTTAGCATCGCTCCTGTACCCCGAGAACTCACCTTCGTCTCATAGAAATTGATGTTGCCGCTCCTATCGAAAATTAATGTTATTGCAAATTTCCGTACAACGAAAGCAACGAATCATAAGAGAACCTTCGCAATGTATTATTTTGTAAATAAACGGGTTTCGATACATGAATCATATGTGCAAGTAAGTAACTTTATTCCTTCTCAAAACGATACAGTTCTCATTCCCACCGCTTTCCCCTTCCTCCAGACCGCACCCTTAAACGTCGCTCGAAATTCCCTTCAACACCCCTCAGACGACGTCCTCGGCGTCCTTCCTCCGCACGCATCTGCCCCTCTTCTTGCCGGACCACTTGCCTACCCCGCCGCACACCAACCTGTAGCTCCCGCTCAGCTTGAACCCTTGGGGGCACACCAGGCTGCAGGTCGTGCCCGGCGCGTTGACGAGCCTATTCCTGCTGTCCCTCGTCTTGCTGCAGGAGACGTAGCCGACGGCGGGCGGGAACAGCGGCCGGCACGTCGTCGTGTCCCGCGTCGCCACCGGCCGATCGTCCTGGAGGTCCCTGTGGGAGAGGCACCTGTAGGAGCCTTCGGTGTTCAGGCAGGCCCCGTCGCAGGTGCGCTCCTCGCACTCGTTTATGTCTGGAAAAGGGGGGAAGATTATGAGTTAAGAAGATTTCACACAGTAACAGAGGAAAGAGGTGATGTAGGATTTCAAGCGGTTTCAAGGTTTGAACGGCTTTAGGACGTCAATTTTGTCCTTGTTCAACTATTAAACTAAAAATTCTTCACGACCACTTGTTTCACGTTCCAGGAGTATTCAAGTGTATATTGAAATGATTTCATGGCTCTTCGATACCCTGGGATGCGCCTAATTCTCCTAAAAATCCTTCAGAACTATTCCGTAAGTATTCCAGTTATGTCCAAGTGTATTTTAAATGATCCCAAGACTTTCTGTATTTCAGGATTTTCAGGTATTTGTAAGGACAATTAAGAGTTTAAATAATGAGTAAGTAGAAGCATATGCTTGTTGAGTACTTGTTCTGTAGACTACGGACTAAACGAAAAATTAATATGTGATCTGATTCTTATGTATTAATTTGAACGTGAGTGATAAATTGAAAAAGGTATTATTTTGATTATTTCAACGGGAGTCATAACATCCAAGTATGGTCAGATGATTCTTCTAGAACTTGAGACGATATCGACATTCCTTCCCCCAAAGAGTGACTGCTGTTCTTAAGGAGCACTCGATACTCTTAAGGTATGAACCTAATTCTCCTAAAAATCCTTAAGGACTCTTCGCAACAAATTATAAAACGACTTCAGTAGTCCAAGTTCTCACCGTGGCACGTCCTCCAGTCCGGATTATTCATTCCACATTCCAGAAATTCCAAGTGTATTTTTAACTGTTTCAGGGGTCTTCATATCTTTAAGGAATGAACCTAATTCTCCTAAAAATCTTGCAGGGCTCTTCATTTCGCATTACAGGAGTGTTTAAGTGTGTTTTGAAACGATTTCAGGGCTCTTTCAGGGATGAACCTAATCCTCGTGAAAATCCTTCAGGAGTACTGATTCCGCACCCCAGATGTGTCCAAGTGCGTTTTGAAATGATTGCAGGGTTCTTCGATGGTGGTGCTTGAAATGCACCAAGTCGAGTACCCTTCCCAGGTACTCTGCACTATAATGTAACGTTTATTTCTAATTTTTTTACACTGTCCTAAGTATACACTACACACTACATAATTTATCTTAACTATTACTGAACTAATTAATTTATATAACACACTTAACTTTTTAATTTAATTGTACAATTCGCTTGTCCGTCTTTCGCACTGTTTACTCTGTCGCGGCTTCACGTCTAATCTAATCTCTCCGACCGCAAGCCCGCTTATATACATATCTCAATTGTATTCGCGATGATTCCTGAAATAACTCGATCCTTCTTTTCACTAATAATGTTTATCTAAGATAAATTATGTAGTGTGTAGTGTATAATTAGGACAGTGTAAATAAATTAGAAATAAACGTTACACTATAGTGCAGAGTACCTGGGAAGGTTCGATCCCTAACGCCAGGGGGGGTCTATAATCGGCTTGGTGCATTTCGAGTACGAGCTACTTGGATACCTCTAAGGAATGAATCTAATTTTCCCAAAAATCCTTCAGCACTCTTCGCAAGTCGTAAACGATCCACTAGTTCTAATTCTCACCGTGGCACGTCCTCCAGTCCGGGCCGAGCGAGAACCCGTCGGGGCACGCGCAGAACGCCCTGCCGAACGCGTCGATGCACACGTGCGAGCAGCCGCCGTTCGCGTCGGCGCACTCGTCGACGTCGTC
This sequence comes from Cryptocephalus moraei, assembly GCA_946251905.1. Lineage (NCBI taxonomy): Eukaryota > Metazoa > Arthropoda > Insecta > Coleoptera > Chrysomelidae > Cryptocephalus > Cryptocephalus moraei. The sequence goes on along the minus strand of OX276465.1, from coordinate 12,086,120 downwards.
GCACGTCCTCCCGTCCCGATTGAGCGTCGCGCCCGGCAGGTTCCCGCAGGAGCAGCTGTACGAGCCCGGGACGTTGGCGCACGCGTCCTGGCAGAGGCCGTGCCCGTTGCGCAACAGGCACTCGTCGACGTCGTCGCAGGAGCGGCCGTCGTCCGCGAGGCGGTAGCCTGGCGGGCAGGAGCACTCGTACGAGCCGGGCGTGTTCCCGCAGGACGCCGAGCAGTTCGCGGCGCCGGACAGGCACTCGTCGACGTCTGGAACGAGGGAGACGTATAATGGGAACGCGATAAGTGTAAGTTACTTAATGGTTTAAAACGACCCGCAGGATCCCTCGTCCATGGGAAAAATCACCTGTGAATATTTTTATAAACTAGAAACTAGGATAGTTCAAAACTACTGAAAGTACCGGGGTAAAAAATTTTTTTGAACGCATTTGGCCAATTTTGGCCAAAAATGACAAGATGTTCAATCATCACTTGCGGTTCAATTTCATGATACAGTAGCAATCTTGAGAATCATTTGACAATGGAAAACTTTTTGTTAATTTGCCGAAAAAGCGGGCAAAAATGGCCAGAAATGGCCAAAAATTCGAAAATGTCTTATTTCAGCCAAAACATGGGAAATCCTGTATATACGTCGACAGGTCGAACATGTGGTACACAGAGAACTCAGAAACGCTAGCAGGGTGTCAATAAAAATATCCAGAATTGGCCAAAAATTCTAAAATGACTTATTTCGGCCAACACGTGCTAAATCGTGTATATACCTGAATAGTTCCAAAATGCGGGCCCTGGGAATTCCAGCAACAATGTGGAGGATTTAGGAGACTCTGTCAGCCACTGAGAGTCACTTTGCACAGCGGGCCTGTAAAGCTACAAATTCTAAAATGACTTATGGCCAAAACGTGCTGAGTGCTAAGCCTAATACCAAAATTTCATGTAAATTGGTACATAGTCAAAGAATTCGGAGGTAACACCCGATTTTTCCCTTCAATGACTGGACTAACAGGACACCAGAAGATTGGAAAATCTGTTGTATTGTATAGCTTAAGTCGGAACCAACACCATGAATTTGGAACTGGTTTTGTCATATGAGAGGATCTGGTACTATCTGTTATCGAGTTTAAACCTGTTAATTAACGGATTTGTCCAATCAGACTTGTAGACAAGTGGTATAACTATTCGATGTTATCTATACACGCCTCAGCTGAAGAAAAAGATGACATAAGTAAGGAAGCCATTATTACGAACTTTATCCAGAATACCCAAACAAGACATGATAGTAATGAGACTTCAACGCTAAAATAGGGAAAGAAAAGACCTTTAGATAATATCCTAGATGAGTACAACAATGACAACGGAATCCAACAACCTACTTTCATTCGACAAGGGATGAAATAACAACAGCACCGCAGTAACCTCTTGAAGCAGTCGACAACGCATCAGCTTGGCTTTAGACAAAACCTCTTCAAGTAATCAGCAACGGATCAGCTTGCCTTCAGGAAAACAACCTCTTAAACCCAAGCAAAAAGCGATGCCTCAGCCTGGCTAGACAAGTAACCTCTTGAAGCAAACTCATCTTCAAGCAAATAACCTCTTTAACCAATCAACAATATATCAGCTTGGCTTCAGACAAACAACCTATTGAAGTTATCCGCAATGGATCAGCTTGGCTTCAGGTAAATACCTTCTTCAAGCAATCAGCCACAGATCAGCTTAACCTCTTTAACCAATCAACAATATATCAGCTTGGCTTCAGACAAACAACCTATTGCAGTTATCCGCAATGGATCAGCTTGGCTTCAGGCAAATACTTTCTTCAAGCAATCAGCCACAGATCAGCTTAACCTCTTTAACCAATCAACAATATATCAGCTTGGCTTCAGGCAAACAACTTATTGAAGTTATCCGCAATGGATCAGCTTGGCTTCAGGCAAATACCTTCTTCAAGCAATCAGCCACAGATCAGCTTATCCTCTTTAACCAATCAACAATATATCAGCTTGGCTTCAGACAAACAACCTATTAAAGTTATGCGCAATGGATCAGCTTGGCTTCAGGCAAATACTTTCTTCAAGCAATCATCTACAGATCAACTTAACCTCTTTAACCAATCAACAATATATCAGCTTGGCTTCAGGCAAACAACCTATTGAAGTTATCCGCAATGGATCAGCTTGGCTTCAGGCAAATACCTTCTTCAAGCAATCAGCCACAGATCAGCTTAACCTCTTTAACCAATCAACAATATATCAGCTTGGCTTCAGGCAAACAACTTATTGAAGTTATCCCCAATGGATCAGCTTGGCTTCAGGCAAATACCTTCTTCAAGCAATCAGCCACAGATCAGCTTAACCTCTTTAACCAATCAACGATATATCAGCTTGGCTTCAGACAAACAACCTATTGAAGTTATGCGCAATGGATCAGCTTGGCTTCAGGCAAATACTTTCTTCAAGCAATCAGCTACAGATCAACTTAACCTCTTTAACCAATCAACAATATATCAGCTTGGCTTCAGACAAACAACCTATTGAAGTTATCCGCAATGGATCAGCTTGGCTTCAGGCAAATACCTTCTTCAAGCAATCAGCCACAGATCAGCTTAACCTCTTTAACCAATCAACAATATATCAGCTTGGCTTCAGGCAAACAACCTATTGAAGTTATCCGCAATGGATCAGCTTGGCTTCAGGCAAATACCTTCTTCAAGCAATCAGCCACAGATCAGCTTAACCTCTTTAACCAATCAACAATATATCAGCTTGGCTTCAGACAAACAACCTATTGAAGTTATGCGCAATGGATCAGCTTGGCTTCAGGCAAATACTTTCTTCAAGCAATCAGCCACAGATCAGCTTAACCTCTTTAACCAATCAACAATATATCAGCTTGGCTTCAGGCAAACAACCTATTGAAGTTATCCGCACTGGATCAGCTTGGCTTCAGGCAAATACTTTCTTCAAGCAATCAGCCACAGATCAGCTTAACCTCTTTAACCAATCAACAATATATCAGCTTGGCTTCAGGCAAACAACCTATTGAAGTTATCCGCACTGGATCAGCTTGGCTTCAGGCAAATACCTTCTTCAAGCAATCAGCTCCAGATCAGCTTAACCTCTTTAACCAATCAACAATATATCAGCTTGGCTTCAGGCAAACAACCTATTGAAGTTATCCGCAATGGATCAGCTTGGCTTCAGGCAAATACCTTCTTCAAGCAATCAGCTACAGATCAACTTAACCTCTTTAACCAATCAACAATATATCAGCTTGGCTTCAGACAAACAACCTATTGAAGTTATCCGCAATGGATCAGCTTGGCTTCAGGCAAATACCTTCTTCAAGCAATCAGCCACAGATCAGCTTAACCTCTTTAACCAATCAACAATATATCAGCTTGGCTTCAGGCAAACAACCTATTGAAGTTATCCGCAATGGATCAGCTTGGCTTCAGGCAAATACCTTCTTCAAGCAATCAGCCACAGATCAGCTTAACCTCTTTAACCAATCAACAATATATCAGCTTGGCTTCAGACAAACAACCTATTGAAGTTATGCGCAGTGGATCAGCTTGGCTTCAGGCAAATACTTTCTTCAAGCAATCAGCCACAGATCAGCTTAACCTCTTTAACCAATCAACAATATATCAGCTTGGCTTCAGGCAAACAACCTATTGAAGTTATCCGCACTGGATCAGCTTGGCTTCAGGCAAATACCTTCTTCAAGCAATCAGCTCCAGATCAGCTTAACCTCTTTAACCAATCAACAATATATCAGCTTGGCTTCAGGCAAACAACCTATTGAAGTTATCCGCAATGGATCAGCTTGGCTTCAGGCAAATACCTTCTTCAAGCAATCAGCTACAGATCAACTTAACCTCTTTAACCAATCAACAATATATCAGCTTGGCTTCAGACAAACAACCTATTGAAGTTATGCGCAATGGATCAGCTTGGCTTCAGGCAAATACCTTCTTCAAGCAATCAGCCACAGACCAGTTTAACCTCTTTAACCAATCAACAATATATCAGCTTGGCTTCAGACAAACAACCTATTGAAGTTATCCGCAATGGATCAGCTTGGCTTCAGGCAAATACCTTCTTCAAGCAATCAGCCACAGATCAACTTAACCTCTTTAACCAATCAACAATATATCAGCTTGGCTTCAGGCAAACAACCTATTGCAGTTATGCGCAATGGATCAGCTTGGCTTCAGGCAAATACTTTCTTCAAGCAATCAGTCACAGATCAACTTAACCTCTTTAACCAATCAACAATATATCAGCTTGGCTTCAGGCAAACAACTTATTGAAGTTATCCGCAATGGATCAGCTTGGCTTCATGCAAATACTTTCTTCAAGCAATCAGCCACAGATCAACTTAACCTCTTTAACCAATCAACAATATATCAGCTTGGCTTCAGATAAACAACCTATTGCAGTTATCCGCAATGGATCAGCTTGGCTTCAGGCAAATACTTTCTTCAAGCAATCAGCCACAGATCAACTTAACCTCTTTAACCAATCAACAATATATCAGCTTGGCTTCAGGCAAACAACCTATTTATCCGCAATGGATCAGCTTGGCTTCAGGCAAATACCTTCTTCAAGCAATTAGCCACAGATCAACATAACCTCTTTAACCAATCAACAATATATCAGCTTGGCTTCAGGCAAACAACCTATTTATCCGCAATGGATCAGCTTGGCTTCAGGCAAATACCTTCTTCAAGCAATCAGCCACAGATCAGCTTGCGTTTGTGAAAATAGTATCTTGAAGTCATCAGCAATCGAATCAGAATCGAATGAAAGTCAAATTTAAAAAAAGGAGGGGAAAGCTGGAAAAGGAGAATTTTTGGAAAAAATACGTTTTCTGCAATCTGCGGTTTTTTTTAGGAAATCAAAAATTATGAGAAACGTGTATTTCTTCATAAACCTGCGCTCAAAAAAATTTTTAAGCAAATCTTATATCTGAAGAAAAGCCGCTTTTAAGAATTGTCAAAAATTTAAATTGTACCACCATTGCGACCAGGAATTGTGGTTCACTTCCAGGACCAAATTAGCATTTTTTCATCTTGTTTGGGCCTATACAACATATCCTCAAAATTCATCCCAGATTCTTTGTTAGGCATCAAAGTACGAAGAACGACCGATATGTTTACGACAAAATTATCACTCACCTTCGCACGTCTTTCCGTCCTTACTCAGATTGAACCCCTCGAAACAGGAACACCTAGTCTTCCCGTGGGACTCGTCGCAAATTTGCGAACAACCCCCGTTCTTCCCAGTACAGAGTTTGCTCTTTGGAGTCCCAACTAAATGAATATGACATATACTGGCGCTATTTGTCACCGTATTTGTACATACCCGGGAGAACTGTGGGAGCGCTAATCGTCGTTTCCGGAAACTTCTGGATGGATATCGGGAGGTTCACGGTCCTCTGCAGGTTCGTCTTGAGCGGAATCACCCCCGGAATTTCTACGAGCGTCGAGTTGGAGCTTCCTGAGGTTTTCTTGTGTTTCCTTCTGCGGATCTTTCTCCTCTTCTTCGATACTGTGGAGTTTCCGTTGGGGGTGCCTAAAAATCCGATGCCCGAAACATCACATCAACATCCCTTAGTCCGAAGGACTCGTTTGAAAGTAACGTAAACCAAGGGTTGTTTTTGGGAGAGTCCAAATTTCAATGTTACAGGTGTTAGGAGGACTCCTTCGTTAAGACGCTATTTTAGAATTACCGAATTATTCCAGAAAGCTGAACTTCGGCTCCTCAGTAAGCCCCAGAGTGAGACGAAAGGAATAAATGAAGAGGCCTTTTTTGCCTAGTAGAAGAGAAGAAGAACTCTACTTTTGTTTAGGAGTTTACTTCCTTTTCTAAAGCTGTATGAACAGAACTTTCAAGATACTCATTAGTTACAGGCAAATAGACTCACGTTTTTAAGGCATCAACGCTTACCATAAAGAAGCAGTTAAAGGTAATAAGCGTGGTCTCGTCTAGATCTCGAGAAATACCTATGTTATTCTTAATAATCTTTATTCTAGAAAGGCCCGGAACGTGATAGATCATTCTTTCTTTAATTGAATATTCGCGATAATTCTCCAAGAGTTTTTATGGACCAATTAAGCGGAGCGGCCTCCCGATGAGAAGGAGTACGCTTTTACGCTGGTTGTTTACATTTCGCGTTACAATACTATTTTCTGTACGCTCAACTTTACCACTCTTGTATAGATACCTCAAGGAAATTAGGGAATGCGGTCAAGAAAGAATACATTCATTTATTTCGAGACCGAGACGAGACCAGACTTAGAATTTTAAAGATTCTAGACGAGACCATGTTATTTTTCGTCTCGTCTCGAGTCCAGCACTAGAAGCAAATTTAATAAACAGTTTCACTTAATTTAGATAATTGGTTATTTATATGATACTATATTGCTATCCAATATACTGTAACGCGAAATGTAAACAACCAGCGTAAGCGTACTCCTTATCGGACGAGACGGCCCACCTCAAAGGGAGGCCGCTTCGCTAATTGGGTCATAAAAACAGTTCCAGAATAATCGCGAATATTCATTTAAAGAAAGAATGATCTATTACTTTCGGGTCATTTCCAGAACAAACAAATTAGGGCAGAATCATCGAGTAAATACTAGTAGGTTTTCGAGACATGGATGGAGGACTATAAAAAGCGAACGTTGCGGACGAAGAGATTAGACGAGAAGCCGCCGCGTGAGTGAATACAGTGAGATAAACGGACTAGTGAAATTGTATAAATAAATTAGCAGTTAAGAGTGTGATATACTAAATTAATTAGTTAGGAAATAGTCTGGATAAGTTAAGTAGTGTTAAGAAAGTGTCTAAATAAATTAGAATAAACGTTACAATACCATTATACTAAGAGAAAATAAATCGTACACGCATTTGCTAACCTGTATTTTAAAACCTACTCCCAGGGAAGTAATTGGGGCCACCAAAAGGGGCAATTTAATATATACAGTGGAGTAGCTCCCATTGGTAGATATAGGTTCGGCACACATTTCAGGGACAGGCTCTCGCAATTTTACGTTCTTGAATTCAAAGTCCCTATTTAAAATACATGGGATTTCGCTTCAAGGTCGAATCTGGTCCAGAATCTCGCTAGCTATACTACTCCGAAACGAGTAGGTTAACCGAAATAAATTCCAAAAAGATCCGTAAGATGGCGGTTCGACTATATCTGTGAAAAAGTCACTAAATGAGGAAAGTACCGCAATGGGCGGCCATATTGTGTCCGCGCCGCGACGCGCGAAATTCAAAATAGAAAACAAAAATTTGCTCATTTTAAAAGATAAAACAACAACTTGGCATTTTTATTCGCAAAAAGTAAAAACGAAATTTCGCGAGAGAAAAATGTACATAAAAATTAATTTACACCTATATACAATAAAATAAACAAATATGACACACTATGACACATAACCCACAATCCACAAAACACAACAATAGGCATGAAACAGGCAGATTGTAGCTGTAATCCGCCATATTGTGTCCGAAAATGTACTTCTCTCTCTAACACGTTGGGACATTGAATTGCTGTACTTTCCACATTTAGTGACTTTAATCTGTGATAAAGTCAATAAATTTGGAAAGTGTCGCCATGGGCGGCCATATTGTGTCCACGCCACGCCGCGCCAAATTCAAAATAGAAAACAAAAATTTGCTAACCTAACATGTTCTGGAATTTTCAGTCAAGTCTTTCCTATCTATAAGATTTATGCAGAGGCTCGCTAAAATTTATATATCTCACCTAATTGAATTTTTTTTATCAAATTTACACCTATATAATGAAATAAACAAATGATACATAACCCATAACCCACAAAACACAACAATAGGCATGGAACAGGCAGATTGTAGCTGTAATCCGCCATATTTGTGTCCGAAAATGTACTGCTCTCTCTAACACGTTGGGACATTGAATTGCGGTACTTTCCACATTTAGTGACTTTAATCTGTGATAGTATAGTCACTGTAATCTGTGATAAAGTCACTAGATGTATAAAGTACCGCAAACTCCACCATTTGTGGGCAAAAAATTTGGCGCCAAATTTGAATTGCTAACAGCAAAATAATGAAAACAATGCTTGCTTGTTTTAATTAATTGCCTTACTATCTGCATTCCAATTATTAACGCATGTTGAAACAGTTGTGCTTTTTTTAACAATACAGTACAAAATTGATTTTTATTTAACATCAGCAATTCAAATTTGGCGCCAAATTTTTTCCCCAAAATGGCGGAGTTTGTGATAGCTACTTTATATATCTAGTGACTTTAATCTGTGAACATATCTCAAAACCTCCTGAACTCCCATCAAGGACTCACCTGCGACGGTCATTTTCCTCCTTTTAACCTTCCGCAACTTCTTCCTTATTCCGCTCGATTTCGATGACGTGGCGAGCGGACCGACGGCACGGTCGGTATCGGTCGTGGTAAGCGCAATTTCGGTGGTCGAAACGTCGTCCGTCGCGCCTGTCGCCGCAACTGCGATTACATTAATTACCTACTAATTACTTAATTACTAATCGATTCTCACTCAATATTACGATCCCGAGGGCGAGGAGCGCGTCGAACCTCATCATAATTCCAGAATATTTACCGAAGTTCCAATCACGCCCGTCCGCCTCTCGGCGTGAATTTGAATTGAATTACACGCTTCCTATGTAGGAATTTAAATAGATCCGAATTAAACGACGAACACTTGGCGAATATATCAATTTTAATTAAGTAGGGAATTGGAGAGATACGGCGATGGCCCGGAGCAGATCTTGACAGTAAAGTGGAGTTTTAATTGGAGCGCTTCAGTGCGTACTTTCGCAAAAAGAAGACATGTGCAGCGAATGACTCACGAAATGGGAACTGCAGTAATGCCGTCTTTGATTAGATTATGTGCATATGTACTACACTTTTAAACGTTAAAGATTTTGGAAGACTCAAATTAATTTCGGTTTAATAATAATTACATTTTTTTATTCCTTTTCAAGTGATATGAACTCTTTATTTTTCAAAACACTCATTAATTGTCACCGCTGATTTATCGAGTTGCTCACGTAACGTCGGCGTCACGTAACCCGTAACGGATTACATGGGCTGATTCCCTCTTTCCGCTGTACAGTCGTCGCGTGCGTCGCGACGCAAAGCCGCAGTAATTTAATTTGTTATTAATTACTGTGTATGACTTATCGATCGTGGCGGTGACAATGGTAACCGAAAAGGCGAAAACGAGGAGTCGTTACGGAACGCCAGGCACTACGGTGGTACAGTGTGATTCGTTGAAATTCGTATCGTCGTGTGCGAAAACAATTTTATAATTTATATTTTTTTTATATTATTTTATATTTTTTGATGTGATAACGTCTTTATTCTTATTTCTATGCAACTTCTTACTTACTATTTTTATCTCGACACTAACGGCCGGACATCAAATTCATTCCATTTCTCAGGTTTGTGGCCTTCTTCATATATTTCTCACTAGTATTTGCGCTCAGATTCTTTGCAAAATATGTTAAATGCGAATTTCTTTCGGTATGACCAAAATTGGATACTATTTAGCACAAAACACCCGATATATAGAATGTACACTTGTCATTTTTCATAGAACGTCAATGTTTTTATTCTGGCTACGCGACCGTCGAGACGATCTTTTCGCGGAGCATCCGAACTGGGGCTCATAATATTTCACATTATACAGCAAATTCTGATGATACCTATTAGGCTCAGTGAGTACATGTTTGATCCTTGCCCTCTTGCGTTAACAACGTACATTTTAGTATCTCTAGATTATTTCTATTCCAAGTACCATCCGTCATGTCGGCCGGTTAGCCACTGCCAAAACTGGTCTCGGCGTGGCTGTCGACAGTATTTGAATATGGCGAAGGCGCGAAAACATCTCTGTTTCTAATCGTGTTTTTGCATATTTTTCGGTATTATTTCGACGCGAAGTTAATGTCATCGTTTAGTTCAAGCATCGAACTACAACGTGATCAAGAATGACTGAGTTGGCAATACTGAATTTCATTTTTAAATGGTACAACTGGAGTAACATCCGGTTGGTGACACTGACAGCGTCATTGACAGATGCCATTTGGTATTTCAAAGTCAAATTTCTGGTATTCTTCTCAAAATGGTTTTCACGTTACAACACGATATTTTCATTGGAATGGCGTACTTTCGAAGCGGGACTTATAACCCAATTACTGGTTGGTAGTACTCTCTCGAAGCGACATACCAGCAATTTCAGGAAATGTTTCCGGAGACTTTGGTCACTTTTGCTGTCTTTCAGCAACATTGCATGAGAGTAGTTGAATGTTATTTAAACACAGGAAGCGTAAGCAAACAAAAATCAACTGGTAGACCTTCTACTCTAAACGAGGAAGTTGTCGAGGATATGAGAACTCGAACGCAAAGAAGTCCTCGCAAATCCTTAAGAAAGCTCTCCCTTCAAACAGGTTTGGTCCTTATGCCTTCTATTCAACCAATTTTCATTCTTACCCATAAGACTTCCACTTTTCCATGTTGTTCTAATTCACGGTTTTACAGGTTTATCATATGGAACTGTGCTTAAAAAGAAATTATGGTACCACCCTTACAAAATTTCCATCGTCCAGTCATTAACCCCTCCTGATCACCCGCAGAGAGTTTTATTTTGCAATTGGTTCAATGGCATATTAAATAATAATCATATCCTTGACAATACCTTCTTTTCCGACGAAGCCTGGTTTCATCTCAACGGCTATGTGAATAAACAAAATTACAGAATTTGGTCAGGTGAAAATCCTTACGCTATCAGAGAGACACATTTGCACCCGGTTAAACTTGGTGTTTGGTTGGCAGTCTCAAGGACGCGGGTGTATGGGCCAATATATCTTAATATTACCGCCAGTTCGGTGAGATATATCCAACACCTTTTGAGGCCTTTTATAAACCAATTAACAGACGAAGAGCGTCAAATTGGATATTTACAACAAGACTCTGCAAGGGCACATACGGCTCGTGCTACTATAGGATATTTAAGAGAGAATTTTGGCGACAGAGTAATTAGCCAAGGCATTTGGCCAAGCAGGTCACCAGATCCCACTCCATTAGATTTTTCGTTATTTGGGCTCTTGAAGGACAGTCTTTAGGAACATATTGCATACTGAAGAAGATCTGCAAGAGGCAATAGCTCAGAAAGTGGCAAACATTACCCCCAATATGCTGGTGAATATCTTCGAGAGCCTAAAAAGGAGAGTTAACGAAAACTACAAACTGTCTATTTGTTACTTATTTTACCCATCACAAAACATATTTTATGATGAATCGCAAGGTCTTGATAATGTAATTACCTTTGCACGTCTTGTCCCATGTTCAGCCCTTGCTGAATATGGGCTGGCAACTACGATTTTATATATGCATGCGCATAGTGGTGTTCTGTTTGTGTTGACGAGACCTTTAAAATAAAGTGTCACAACCGCTATGAAATAATTAAAAGTTCGCGCGAATACTCAAAACCAAAATGGCGGATAGAGCGTTCGTGTGGGCGTCCATTACTTCTGAATTGGTTCGAAAGTTGTGTTGATCCCAGAAACGAGTACAAACCAGCTTATTAGCAAAATGGTGATGAAAAATTGAACTATTCAGTTTTTCACAAATTTCAAAAAAAAAAATGTGAACTCGTGTATCTCAGAAACGGTTAATCGAAGAGAGCAGTTCATAGTGTCATTTTTTGGAAATTTTGTTCTCTACAAAAATGCACTGGACATCTTAAATGTAGAACTAACCGTTTAGTAGTTATTGGCAAACAACCAAAAAAATCCATTTTTTGGGCGATTTTTTCCAATTTCCCGGAGTTGCCCAGGAGCGGCACCCCTCATATTATGATTCGGTATATCAAATAGTACTAGAATCAATCATAAAATATTTGTTATACCCAACTTCCAGGTCCAAGCCGATTTTCTCATTTGGCGACCGGACTAATAGCGTAGTCAAATAAAATAAAAGGGTAAAATTTTTCCTCGCCGAACCCGGGTTAAAGAAAAATAAAAGTTGTCAATTGAAAAAAGGGCGTTTAGAGCTGCCGGAACAAATATTATTTATCTGCTGAGATGCCTAGTTTTTTGAGAAAAAAAAATGAAATGTGGGAAAAAAACCACCAAAATTGACTATTTTCGAAGAGGAATTTCTCATTGTTTTCGTTAGTAATTTTTGTAAGTGTAGTAAATGTACCTAGAATGACTATTTGAGTTGGCAACACTTTTAACAACACTACAATCGGACATGTTTATTTGACAAAAATTTGACATAACCAATAGCAAATTGCATCTGTCAAAGACACTAAATGTACCATTTAAAAATGAAATTCAGTATTGTCAACTCAAACAGTCATTCTTGATCACGCTGTACAATCAATCATAAAATATTTGTAGTACCCAACTTCCACGTTAGGGCGGCGGTGGCCGTGTCAGGCGGTCACTGTCGTCGTGGGTTCGAATCCCACGTAATCCATGGATGTTGTGACTGTTGCGGGAAGTGTGTAAAATGTATCCAAAATCCCGTTCCTATTCACGCCGGTAACCGGGCCGGATAGGATCGGATATCCTGTAGGAGGGCGGGACTAGGATACACACACCCTGAGTCGGTAGAGCACGGAGTGGGTCAACTTGGGTGAGAGCCTTAGGGGGTACAACCGTGCTCGAGGACCGTGGTTCGGAGCCCACGTTAAACTGTAGGTCCCGTCCAGTTTAGTCTTGCAGCAAAAAGGAGACGTTAACTACTCTCAGTGCAGAGTAGAGTGAGAGGTACTGCGTACTACGCACAGTACCTCTCGGGGCACGGATCGTTTAAATCATATACTCAGAGAATAGGCGAATCGGCCTCAGATCTTTGCATTTGTGGAAAGCGGGACACGCCGGAGCACGCTGTCTTCCACTGCCCTCTCTGGCGGCAGTACACGGAAAGGCTCAGGGGGCGGCTGGGGCCTGAGTGGACCCCCGAGGGGCTCATCAGACGCATGGTTATGGAGAAGAACACCTTGGATGAGGGCTACGGGGCCATTACCTCCCTCATGAGGGAAAAGTATCGCCAGGAGATCACTCCCAGACGGGAATTAGTACTTCTGCTAAATAGGTAAGGGATGGGGCGCGGGTGTCGGTGTTATCCCGTGTCTACTACACATTTATTCATAAGCTGTGAGGTGGTGGTACGTATTCTTACTCCTCTCTTACTTCTATCCTCTTCTTTTCTATACTTATTCTTCCGTCTTAATCCTCTATACTCCTCCGTCTTGTTCCTCAAGTCTCTCCACAACCCTCAGAATTAGCACTTAGAATTAGCATGTAGAATTATATTAGTTCACTCATCGACTGACATAGTAAGTGGGGTAACTCTAGCCCGAACCCCTAATCCGGGTTCCGGAAAGGGGGACGTAGGGCGGCTCCCCAAACTCGATGGATACACAGGCCCCTTACAACAACAACATAAGGGTTCGCCTTCCCCTGCCTTCATTCGGGTATCTGGTGGTGATATTTCTACTTGTGCATGATCCCACCAGGTCGCCCCCTTCGTTTTAAACCCAATAACCTGACTTGACCCGGACCTAACACCGTCCGAGCCTAGGGAGAGCCTGCAGGCCCTTTTCTGCTTCTCCCAGGTGAATAAGTACCCGGGGCGGTGTTTATTGCCCGCTTCCGAGATTCCGAGGTAGTGCGTTGGCCTCATTGGCCTAAAGTCGGGAAAAAAAAACTACTCTCAACAACAACAACAACAACAACTTCCAGGTTACATGGCTCGGCGAACGGACTATAATATGCTTGTTCCCCTCGATTCATCTTCTAAATTCGCATCTCTTGCATACAAGCGTCGCATACAACAGCCGAAAACCTGTTGCACACATAAGCGCGCCATTTCGCATCAACCGGCACCTTACCGGAACCGCGCGCCGAGGGTACCGCGTCGCGACGCCGTCGTCGCGACGCCGCGGCGCTCGACGACGCCATCCCCGCCCTTCCCCCCACCACCGCCGCCGTACGTTCCGTCGTCGACCGGCTAAAGCTAAAATTCAGAATTTCGCCGATCAGTCCGACGCGGAACGTCACGTCGAACGTTCGGTCTCTCTCTATCTGTTTCCCGGCGCGCGATACGTAACGACGCACACACACGTGTCGCGTAACAGGACGTTTACATAACACAAGTCTCGGATACGTACGAGAGAAGAAGGAGGAGGGCGGGATAGGATAGGTGAGTCGCACGGTCGTCCTTACGGCACTAGTGCCGTAAGACGGGGACCGGTCGTAACGTAACCTCGAATAAAGGGGGATGACAACACACGACGACGACGGCACCCTGGACCCCTGGACGTCCGCCTCGAGGGGCCAGTCTCTACGAATCGATGAGTATTTAGTCGAGTAGGCGACAAATTATCCCCGCGGCGCGAACGGCGGTTTCGTTATCGACATTTACGTGCCATTAAAGTTACGTAAAACTCGCACCAAAAAAAATATTAAAGTGAATCATTACATTACAATACAATGGAGATTTCGTAGGACGCGTCCAAGTGTTGTTGTTGTTGTCATCGTCGTCGTTTGTTAATATCGTCATTACATAACCGAGACGCAAAACCTTACCTACCCCCTCGCCCGCTTATGTAACACGCTCGTTCTGTTTGTTTGTTTGTTTCTGCACGAAACGATAACGTTCGTTACGCTCGAGGGTGTGATAACATATTTATTCCGCTATTCGGGAATATGCGTCGATTCACAGGTTGTTACAAGACGAAACGTTCGACCCGACGACGGGTCATCGATTACAGGCTTAAGGGATGATGATGATGTAATCTTACGCGTTAATTCGCGTAACGGAGGCGGAAGCCGTCCAAGGGGCGGATTTTGATAAATAAAGTCGACGAAATGTTGCCTAATGTTTCGTCGATGTTACGTTACACGTTATTTGAGATACCTACGTGGGAAGTCGGAATGGGATCAGAAAACCACCCCCGTATCGTTAGGTATACAATAAGGGTCTTGGAGTGCAAGGGTTTATCTTAGGGACCAGGACGATTTTACTAAATTTTTTTTTAGTGAAAGAGTACACTATCAGTAGGTACCTATATTGGGAAAAGTAATATTAACTTTACGAAAAAAAAGTAGTTTTTGCAAAAAAAATATGGCGATCTGTAACACCGTGAGACTTTCTCCTATGGCCGGACAAAATATTCTTGACAACATTATCACCATTTTATAAAATAAAATTAGTATCCAATATATTAACATTTTAATTTATTAGTAAATATTTCTTTTGGTTGTATGTTAGATGACAAAGGTTTCTAAAAAATGTTTTTGAATACAACTAACTTTATTGAAACGATAAATAAATTTACTTAAGTAATATGACAACAACAAATTTCAATGTCCATACTTCGAAATAAGAATCCAATCATCGAATTGGAATAAATAAAAATATTGTAACGTTTATTCCTGTACGCTAACCTAATTTTACACTACACACTACTTAATTTATCTTAGACTATTACTGAACTAATTTATAATATAACACACTTAACTATTTCCTAACTAATTAATGTATATCTCTTAATACTAATTTATTTCACTGGTCCGTTTCTCGCTTGTCCGTTTTTTCACTCGCGGCTTCACGTCTAATCTAATCTCTCCGACCGCAAGCCCGCTTATATATACACCTCAATTGTACTCGCGATAATTCCAGGTCATTAATTAATGAATGTTGTTTAATATACATATAATAAATATTAATTAATATTAGTATTAAATAATTAATTAATGTAGATAATTAAGTTTTTTGTAACCCAGTCTGCATACAGCTGCTTGGGCTAGTAGATAGTCCTGTAAAACTACAGCCTTGTATTTTACTGGAAATAAATTCAAATTCAAATAGTACATAATACCTAAAATGGCCTAACCGCACCTTTCTTACGAAATTTATTTTTCTTAACTCTAAATCGAAAAACTAAGAGTAATGATAAGATTCACTTATATTTACAGGACTTCTACGTATTTGCTTAAAACGGCTAATATATTGTAGTACCGTACTTAAGTTCAATTTGCCACCGCCGAATTTTCACTGTTTTGTGGTTAAGTTGATGTACCGTCACTTATTTTCTTTTGTTCCGTGTAAAACATCGCAGTGATGTCATGTCCATGAAATTAGCCCCGCCATTTTGGCAAAATTTTTTTGCAGTACTGACTTGAGCTACGTTTGTGCTGCGTTGTGCCGTAATTGACTTTTACATAGGTCAAAAATTGGAGGAGTTGTAGAAACTTCGTTTTTGGAAAAAGGAAGTTAGCCCCGCCATATTTTTTTTTTTCGAAAAATTTGTATTGTGCTGAGTTGTGCTCGGTTTGTGCCGCTTTTAAATTTTTAAAAAAAGTTAATAACGAATAAAAAAAAATTAACAATTTGAAAAAAAAATGGAATTACATCGAGGGTCATTTGTGCTGCGTTGTGCCTCTATTTTTTTTCAAAACTTCCAAAAATTAACGAAGATATGACAGTTTTGTTTTTCAACAATAGGAAGTTAGCCCCGCCCCTTTTTTTTTCGAAAAATTTTTGTTGTGCTGAGTTGTGCCGTTTTTCTTTTTTTACTGTAAATTTATAAAAAAAGTTAATAACAAATAAAAAAAAATTAACAAAAAATATGACGGCTAACTTCCCAATGAGCAAAATGAACGTTTTAGAAACGTCAAGGCAAGACGTTTAGGACGTTTTAAAAACGTCCAGGAAAGGTCCGTATAACGTTTTGAAAACGTTAAAAAAAGTTTTCAAAGCGCCCAAAAAAGATATATTTTTGGTTAGAAGCAGCCCATTATAGAACGTCCAAAAAATGCCATGGACGTTTCGACTTAACATGGACATTTATGGGACGTTTTTAAAACGTCCTGTGCTATTTAAGTTCCTATTGTTGAAAAAAACAAACTGTCATATCTTCGTTTATTTTTGGAAGTTTAAAAAAATAACAGCAAAACGCAGCACAAATGACCCTCGATGTAATTCCATTATTTTTTTTTTCAAATTGTTAACAAAAAAAAAATGTACTTTGTTACTAACTTTTTTTTTAAATTTACAGTAAAAAAAAAAGAAAATCTTCTCTTTCTTCTCTTTTCAATCTCTTCTCAATCATCTCTTTTTTTAAATTTTCTTACAAGTTCAAACTTAAAACGTTTTGTCTTCGGATCGCATTTTAATCGGAGATCGACTCCTTAACGCCAGGTTCTTGACCTTCGGTTCAATTAATCTCAGTTTAGAACCGAGCGACCAATCGGACTGTAGCTTTTCCGTTCGCGGTCGGTTGATCGGTCGACTGTTTTAACCGGAGGTGAACTGAATCGGAGATCAAGAAACTGACGGATCTTACATGCGTACTACACGTAGTTTTAAGGGTGATGCGCACTTCGCGTCTTGTAACCGGAACGGAACGTTTTACGAAAAGGCATTTCAAAGTCCAAATGCGAGTGTGCGCAAAAAGATCTAATTGGGGTGTTCCATTTTCTGGATCGTTGGAATTTAACTACATATTGTTAATGTAGGTGGTATTCCAATGTTTTGTTTGTGAACGAACAACAACAAACTTATTCCAAATTGTCGGGGCAAGCTGCCAATTTTTTTAGACATGACTCTTTAAATGTTATTTATTGATACTTGTATTCTATTTTGGGTCATTTCTGAATGATTCTAGAATTCTTGCTTCTAGAGAATTCTAGATGAACACTTCTTTGTGTATTTTATGGGTTTCAATGATTATGGACAGTTTAAGTTAATAGTTAAAAATATGTTTTTTTTTCTCGCTCTCTCTCCCTCTCTTCATCTCTTATAATAACTATGGCTTTTTTCGTAAAAAAAAATTTTGGTTTACATAATTAAGTAGCGTTCCCTGTGTTTCAATACGAAATTCGAAAGTTTAATGTTTGGTCCCAAAAAATGATTTTCAAAATACATTCCCTAATTTTTAATTATCAAAATGTTTACATAACCTCTAATTTACACAGCGAGTCACTTTGACAATTTAAATGACACGAGTAGGCTATGGGAGTTGATGTTGCCAACCTAATTTAAAAATCATAGCCTACTCTAATTATAAATTTAAATCATCTCATTGCATAATGACAACATCCTGAACGTCATTCCAGAGGCCAAAAAGGTCAAGGTTACTTCTAGTTTTACCCTGGCTGGGATAGCTTCACGCATAAATGTGTCACTGCGTTGAATACTTGAAGCAATTAAATTTAACAGAATTTCGAACTGTGAAGGTGTCAATCGCATAACAGCTCGATATTCACGAGAGTCCTGATACTATAGCTCTCTCATAATCATGACTGTAGCTCCTGATGGTTTCTTTTGTAACCAATTTCTGACCCAAATCCGTCTATCCCTTTTTCTTGTCAGATGTTTTTCAATTACTTTAACCAACTCATCGCACAAAGTTATGGAAAAAGATTGTACTGCCTTGCGGATCGCAATTTTTCGTACTTTCGACATATTGCACTCTCTTTTAAGACCTGCAAGCTAAACACAGCAGAGCTACTTACTTCGTGTAAACAGGTGAGCAGCTTGCCTATTTCGTCCCCTACTCGCAAAGTACAGTTACTGTCTACTGGCTAGCCCAGCAACTCGCACTGTGTAAACTCGCCCTTACTTAGTGTAAACAGGTGAGCAGCTTGCCTATTTCGTCCCCCACTCGCAAAGTACAGTTACTGTCTACTGGCTAGCCCACCAACTCGCACTGTGTAAACTCGTCCTTACTTCGTGTAAACAGGTGAGCAACTTGCCTATTTCGTCCCCCACTCGCAAAATACAGCTACTGTCTACTGGCTAGCCCAGCAACTCGCACTGTGTAAACTCGCCCTTACTTCGTGTAAACAGGTGAGCAGCTTGCCTATTTCGTCCCCTACTCGCAAAGTACAGTTACTGTCTACTGGCTAGCCCAGCAACTCGCACTGTGTAAACTCGCCCTTACTTAGTGTAAACAGGTGAGCAGCTTGCCTATTTCGTCCCCTACTCGCAAAGTACAGTTACTGTCTACTGGCTAGCCCAGCAACTCGCACTGTGTAAACTCGCCCTTACTTAGTGTAAACAGGTGAGCAGCTTGCCTATTTCGTCCCCCACTCGCAAAGTACAGTTACTGTCTACTGGCTAGCCCACCAACTCGCACTGTGTAAACTCGTCCTTACTTCGTGTAAACAGGTGAGCAACTTGCCTATTTCGTCCCCCACTCGCAAAATACAGCTACTGTCTACTGGCTAGCCCAGCAACTCGCACTGTGTAAACTCGCCCTTACTTCGTGTAAACAGGTGAGCAGCTTGCCTATTTCGTCCCCTACTCGCAAAGTACAGTTACTGTCTACTGGCTAGCCCAGCAACTCGCACTGTGTAAACTCGCCCTTACTTAGTGTAAACAGGTGAGCAGCTTGCCTATTTCGTCCCCCACTCGCAAAGTACAGTTACTGTCTACTGGCTAGCCCAGCAACTCGCACTTTGTAAACTCGCCCTTACTTCGTGTAAACAGGTGAGCAGCTTGGCCATTTCGTCCCCCACTCGCAAAGTACAGTTACTGTCTACTAGCTAGCCCAGCAACTCGCACTGTGTAAACTCGCCCTTACTTCGTGTAAACAGGTGAGCAGCTTGCCTATTTCGTCCCCCACTCGCAAAATACAGCTACTGTCTACTGGCTAGCCCGGCAACTCGCACTTTGTAAACTCGCCTTTACTTTGTGGAAACAGGTGAGCAGCTTGGCCATTTCGTTCCCCACTCGCAAAGTACAGCTACTGTCTACTGGCTAGCCCAGCAACTCGCACTGTGTAAACTCGTCCTTACTTCGTGTAAACAGGTGAGCAGCTTGCCTATTTCGTCCCCCACTCGCAAAATACAGCTACTGTCTACTGGCTAGCCCGGCAACTCGCACTTTGTAAACTCGCCTTTACTTTGTGGAAACAGGTGAGCAGCTTGGCCATTTCGTTCCCCACTCGCAAAGTACAGCTACTGTCTACTGGCTAGCCCAGCAACTCGCACTGTGTAAACTCGTCCTTACTTCGTGTAAACAGGTGAGCAGCTTGCCTATTTCGTCCCCCACTCGCAAAATACAGCTACTGTCTACTGGCTAGCCCAGCAACTCGCACTGTGTAAACTCGCCCTTACTTCGTGTAAACAGGTGAGCAGCTTGCCTATTTCGTCCCCCACTCGCAAAATACAGCTACTGTCTACTGGCTAGCCCAGCAACTCGCACTGTGTAAACTCGCCTTTACTTCGTGGAAACAGGTGAGCAGCTTGGCCATTTCGTTCCCCACTCGCAAAGTACAGCTACTGTCTACTGGCTAGCCCAGCAACTCGCACTTTGTAAACTCGCCTTTACTTTGTGGAAACAGGTGAGCAGCTTGGCCATTTCGTCCCCCACTCGCAAAGTACAGTTACTGTCTACTGGCTAGCCCAGCAACTCGCACTTTGTAAACTCGCTCTTACTTTGTGGAAACAGGTGAGCAGCTTGCCTATTTCGTCCCCTACTCGTAAAGTACAGCTACTGTCTACTGGCTAGCCCAGCAACTCGCACTGTGTAAACTCGCTCTAACAACAGTAGCTGGCATATAGTTATCCTTTGTCCAGTCAGAGTTGGAACGGCAAAAAAAACACTTGATGGTTTTTTAGTGGTCGTCCATGGGCGTATCATTACGGATAATAACTCTAACAATGAATTCACTTCCAAACCGCACAAACAAATGGCACACACATTCACACACCACTGCTTTCTCGAGTATAAGTGCCGAAGAAGACATCACAAGGAAAGCACACGTGACCGCTGTGTTATGGTCCAGTGGACCATCCAGTATCCGTAGAGTCTCGCGTACTTCCTCGTACACGATTTCACTGATCGACTGCACACCTTCACCTTAGAAGAAGAAGAAGATACAAACGAAGTGCCGCTGTCGTAAAAAAATTTGCGGTCCAATGGACCCTCTAGTTCTTTATCTGTATATATCCATACATTCACATATATGATTTCACTTGGGCAACTGAACACCTGCCTTTTAAAAATACCAGGGCGTTTCTGAATAAGCAAAAAGATAAGTCTCATGGTTTTGTATAGAGACAACGGACTCTTTTCGAATGCCCTCGGTATATTCAGATTTTATTGAGTGTTCCAATTGCTACTGGTTAGAGTATACTGGCCTTCTCAACTGACCCGCTAGCTCGCACCGTCTAAACTCACCTTAATTTACTTATTCGTTTTGTTTCAGGCATACCAAGTGCATTCCCCGCCAATGAACGGTCGGGAGGGCGCCGAGCTCAGCAAGCGGAGACGTCGAGACGCGGAGGACGCGCCCGACGACACCGCCGTCGCCACTAAACGCCGCCGACGCCGGAGAAGCACGAGCGGACGATCGCCGCCTCCGCCGCCGAAGGGCGTCGAGGGCGCGTCGCGCTACTTCGTGCGCAGATACCCGGAGGTGTTCGCGCAGCTGACGCGCGAACTGCGCAGCCGCAGGAGCACGAGGAGGCGCTCGCTCGAGCGGATGCTGTTCGGGAAGATGTCGGAGGAGCGGGGCCGGCGGCCGGCCGACCCCGCGGCCGCCGTGTTCTCGTGCCCCGCGTGCGGCGGCCTCCTCGGCGGCCGCCCCGTCACGTTGGGCTGCGGGCACACGTTCTGCGAGGGGTGCTGCGCGTGGAGCTGCGCAGTCTGCGGCGCGGCCGACGAGCCGAGCGCCGGCTGCGCGACGAGGCGGCGCGTCAACGTGCTCGTGCTCGAGCTCGTCAACAAGTGGAAGGAGAGGAACGGAGAGGGCGACGGGGGTGAGTCTTAATTTTTGTCTGATTTATCCCGCCGTTCAAATTTTTGTTGTGAAATCATCTTTCGGAACCCAGACAGTACATAACGTCTTAAAGACATCCATTTTACGTCTTTTTTATGCCTGGACGCCTTAAGACATAAAAAGTACATCTACACCTAAGACGTCCATATCCGGAATTCTCTAAGACGTCCAAGGCCTGACGTCCTAAAAAAGTCTAATTTACCTCGATTTTAAGCCTGACCTTTTCATGCCTGAAGTGGACCTCTTTAGGACGTTCATTTTTAGATGTCTATAAGATACTAAAAGACGGACGTCTTAATGACGTCTAATTTATGTCAATTTTATGCCTGCCCTTTTTTATGCCAGAAGTGGACGTCTTTATGACTTCCAATTCTGCATGTCTGGTTACTTGGGGCCCGAGCGATGTCCCGTTGGGCTTCAATTTGGGCTAACCCACCTGGTTGGTCTCGTTTGGAGACCAAACCACTTCTGGTATAATTAGATCTCGTGGTTGGTTTTATGTGAACCTGGTTGAAGCCCAAGCTACATTTGGTTCCGATTTGCGTCGGTCTTCAGAAAGCGTTGGGCTTCATCTTGGGCCTTCCGATTTTATGTAGACTCGGTTTCTTTCCCTTGGATATCAAGCTACGTATGGATTCGATCTGCGTTGGATCCCAGAATACGTTGGGCTTCGACTTGGGCCAACTAACCTGCTTGGTCTCGCTTGGAGCCCAAAGCACTTCTGCTATAATTTGATCTCGTGGTTGGTTTTACGTGAACCTGGTTGAAGCCCAAGCTACATTTGGTTCCGATCTGCGTCGGTCTTCGGAAAGCGTTGGGCTTCATCTTGGGCCTTCCGGTTTTATGTAGACTTGGTTTCTTTCCCTTGGATATCAAGCTACGTATGGATTCGATCTGAGTTGGGTCCCAGAATACGTTGGGCTTCGACTTGGGCCAACCGACCTGGTTGATCTCACTCGGAGTCCAAACCACTTCTGCTACAATTAGATCTCGTGGTTGGTTTTACGTGAACCTGGTTGAGGCCTAAGCTACATTTTGTTCCCATTTGCGTCGGTCTTCAGAAAGCGTTGGGCTTCATCTTGGGCCTTCCGGTTTTACGTAGACTCGGTTTCTTTCCCTTGGATATCAAGCTACGTATGGATTCGATCTGGGTTGGGTCCCAGAATACGTTGGGCTTCGACTTGGGCCAACCAACCTGGTTGGTCTCATAGGAGCCCAAACCACTTCTACGACAATTAGATCTCGGGGTTTTACGTGAACCTGGTTGAAGCCCAAGCTACATTTGGTTCCGATCTGCGTCGGTCTTCAGAAAGCGTTGGGCTTCGTCTTAGGCCTCCCGGTTTTACGTTGACTCGGTTTCTTTCCCTTGGATATCAAGCTACATATGGATTCGATCTGCGTTGGGTTCCAGAATACGTTGGGCTTCGACTTGGGCCAACCAACCTGCTTGGTCTCGCTTGGAGCCCAAAGCACTTCTGCTACAATTTGATCTCGTGGTTGGTTTTACGTGAACCTGGTTGAAGCCCAAGCTACATTTGGTTCCGATTTGCGTCGGTATTCAGAAAGCGTTGGGCTTCATCTTGGGCCTTCCGGTTTTATGTAGACTCGGTTTCATTCCCTTGGATATCAAGCTACGTATGGATTCGATCTGAGTTGGGTCCCAGAATACGTTGGGCTTCGACTTAGGCCAACCAACCTGGTTGGTCTCATAGGAGCCCAAACCACTTCTACTACAATTAGATCTCGGGGTTTTACGTGAACCTGGTTGAAGCCCAAGCTACATTTGGTTACGATTTGCGTTGGTCTTCAGAAAGCGTTGGGCTTCATCTTGGGCCTTCCGGTTTTACGTAGACTCGGTTTCTTTCCCTTGGATATCAAGCTACGTATGGATTCGATCTGGGTTGGGTCCCAGAATACGTTGGGCTTCGACTTGGGCCAACCGACCTGGTTGGTCTCACTCGGAGTCCAAACCACTTCTGCTACAATTAGATCTCGTGGTTGGTTTTACGTGAACCTGGTTGAAGCCCAAGCTACATTTGGTTCCGATTTGCGTTGGTCTTCAAAAAGCTTTGGGCTTCGTCTTGGGCTTCCCGGCTGACCTTATTTATGCCTGCCATATAAGAGCCGTCTTAAAGGCGTAGTTTTGTATAAGAAAAATCTTAAAACAGACGTCTTTTGGGCGTCATTACGGATTTGCGGACATCTTTTTAATGCCTTGAAGGCATCTTTGAGACGTACCGTTTTGTGACAAATAACATGAAATGGACATAAAATGAACATTTTAAAGACGTACTAAGACATTAGAGCATATCTTTACGACGTCTTACAGACGTGAAGAAGGCGTCTGTAACGTCACGTACGTATCAGAGATTTCGATTGTCTTAGATCGTTATAACTGACCGTACACTTCATGCGCCAACTTAATATTGCGTGAACAGTTGGGAAATGATAACACGTAATTGTTAACTTCGGATTTACTAAACTATTTCAATGCAACAAACATAAAATACAACGGAATGAAGATCGTTGTTTTCATCTCATATACAGATGGTAAGCACATGTTTTAGAAATCGCGACGTACCCTACTTCTTCGAAATGTGGTCAAAAACTTTCTGTAAAAATACTCGATGACTTTTCCGAGGGGTCTTTATTACCCTTACGGTTAAATTGTTTACTTGACTTGTGATTTATAGGAAATAAATTTCGAAGAAGTATCGGGTACTCGAGGATGACAGCAATATCGACCACTGTAAATCAACATCGGTGGAAGAATAAATTAAAAATGTCACTTATCTGAGACGAAACAACGTCCTTATGACGTCCTAAAGACGAAAAATGAACGTCGTAAAATTGTCTTTTTAATGCCTTAAAAGCATCTTTGAGACGTACCGTTTTGTGACTAGACATAAAATGAACATTTTAAAGACGTTCCTAAGAAATTAGGGGGCATGTATAAGACGTCTTACAGACTTGAGGAAGGCGTCCTTATGACGTCTTGAAGACGAAAAATGGACGTCGTAAAGTTGTCTTTTTAATGCCTCGAAGGCATCTTTGAATCGTACCGTTTTATAACACATAACATTAAATGAACACTCTAATGACGTTCTTCGGACGTCACAGGACATCTTTGAGATGTCGCAAATGCCTAATGGTGATGTCTATCAGACGTCTTAAAGACGTTTTTGTGCTGTCTGGGAAAAGGTTCGTATATACAGAAAGGTGGGGGTGGTGAAGTATAGGTAGAGGTCTTAAATTCGCTTATAGACTTTATATTTACAAATGCTGTGCGTGCCTACTGCTGTGGGAAGACAAGTGAAAAATAGGAAGGTAAAACAGAAGAACGAATGACGTTACATTGAATTATTTCGCCCAAAAATGAAGTCTGTCTTACAAATTCAGATAACAAAGCAATTTCAAAAATTCTACTTGTTTCCTTGTCCTCGCAGAAAAATCAATCCCTCTCCTTGTCGTACGTGCATCGTTCTCTCGGTCTACCTTTGTCTCCTCGCCTCCGTCTTGTGTAAGAGAGAAAAAAGGATATAGGTTATCGAACCGGTAAGAACGGGACACGTAACACTATCGTTAAGTAAATCCGATGCGTTTCGTAACTATATCGGTTCGCGCGTTACGAGAAATTGACCTTTTCCGACGGTCTCAGTCTCCGTTTTCCTCCCTTTCTCTCCACCGTTTTCCTCTCGTCTAAAGAGGAAAAACCGCGATGACCGGCGCGTTCCAGAAATAAACGCGCGTATGTTTTGAAAACAAACCATACAGAAAATTACAGACCTATAGCCATTTTGAATAATGTTGCTAAAATATTTGAAACAATATTGCACCTTCACCTATCTGAAGCATTTTCTTCCCAAATTACCTACTCATTGCCAATATGGGTTCATCACTAACTCTTACAAACCTCAGTATTTTATCAGAATATGCTTCAATGGCTATAGAAGAGTGAAATCAGTTAGATGTCATTTATATGGATCGTGCAAAGGCTTTCGACAAGGTTGACCACTTCATCCTGCTTAACAGGCTTGTTGATCTTGGCTTTACAAAGAAAGCATACAGCTTTATGGAATCATATCATCACAAGCAGTCCGAATAGGTACTACATATGCTGGAATTTTTTTTGGCACTAGGCAGCAACTTGGGGCCTCTGTTATTTGTCTTCTTTATAAATACCCTGCCCTATGTTATAAAAAAGTCACACTATTTACGGACAACATCAAGATCTTTAGAAGTATAGAATTTAGTAGTCAAATGGCTTCTAGATAATAACATGGAATTAAATATAAGCAAATGTACAACAACTACATTTTCACGAAGGGTAGGTACATACTTTCGAGAGCAGTTATATGCTGGATGGTACTCCTCTAAAAAGTGAGAGTGAATCTAAGGACCTAGGGATTCTCTGTCAAGCCAATTTAAAATTTAGTAAGTACTTTGTCAGCATAAAGGTTATAAAACTTTTGGATTCATTATACGCAATAGGAAACACTTTACCATAGAAACAGTTATCAGATTATATTACGCATTGGTTGTACCTCAGCTTAAGTATGCCTCTACCATATGGATGCCCCAGTGGTCTGCAGAGCTCGTAGAGAGAATGCAAAAAAGATTCGTTAGACACCTTCATGGTAACCCTTATTCTTACCACCCATTTATGGCATCATACAAAACACTTCTAGAAATTTTTCAACTGAACTCTATATTACAGAGGAATGATAATTAGTAGTAAAAAATATACTTCTTGTGGATTGATTAACTTTGTGTATTTCAATGTACCAAATGTTAAATGTATTCTATACAAAGACTAATAGTATCTCACCTTCTAATAACATTATGAAAATATATGTAACCAATTTTTTCCTGCTCATAGAGATTGATATATTTAACATAAGTGCTGCAGAAATAAAATTACAATTTAACCGGTATATTGGTTGCTGCATTTAATAAAATTGTTACTATTGTTATTACTATATATAGTTTTGTACTTAGGTTAAGTTAGCTTAGTGTTTTTTTATTTTTTTTTTGCAGATTCCTTTACATGTAAAAACATATGTATGCGCAATGCGCATATATGCGCAAAAAGTATGAAAAATTGGGGGTCTCATTGTTATTGCTTGCTTTTCTTTAATTCGCAATGTTTGCAGTTTGTCCTCAAATCTTGCATCCCTTGTTTTAATGCATTAATGCAATTTTGCATTAAAATACAATATTTTACTACAACTTTAGCAAACCATGAAAGGTATATTAAGGGTTGAAATGAAGGGTGTTTTGCTCTCAAAACAATACATGTACTACTTGCAATCGTGTTTCAATGCTCAAAGCGTAACTTCGTAATTATTCGGTACGATAAAAGTATTTTATACCTACACTCGACCTCGAATATTATTGATTCTGTTTCGAATATCATAGTAGGAAAATCAATGTAAAAATGTTGTTATGATTGGCATGGTTAATGTTGCATTTCGGATATAGTTGAACACATTTTTCAGCTTTATGCGAGGTTCTACTAACGAATTTTTGGTAAATAAAGCACAAAAGGTATCATTCCCAAAATCAATATATTAGTCCACATAATTTCTAACTATGCCGTTATACGTCACTCAAAATGTAGTTGTTTCACGCTAATTTTGCCTTTTATTTTCTCTTTTATGAGAAAAATTATATAAGAACCGTGATAAAGGAAAAGGAATGATGTTCTTCGTATGTGTATATACGGAGCTTTTCTATTGAATCGCCTATCCCGAAATCAACAAGAGCAAAAGAGAAACTAATAGTAGTTCGTTAGTATGACAGAGAAGGAAGTTTTGCAACGTTGCAAAATCTAACGCGTATCGCTTTACGCTTTCGGTCTCAGGTCGTCTCGTGCGGAGCGGATGACTGTGATGTTTCGCGAGCTAGCAACGTCGCAAAAGTTCTTTCTCTGTTTAGCCAACGAGAAATGTATGGCATTTCTTTCGCTCTTGTTTATGCCATCCTGCGAGTCTGTAGAAACGGTCTGTATATGCTTCATCACTAATGAAAATGCTTAAATTTTGACCTCAAAAACAGGAAGGTTTTTTTGAAAAAAGTCCAGAACTGGATGTTCAAAATTTATTTTCTCAAAATTCACTAAAATATGTTTTTCCTAAACTTTGTGTATTAATTCCACTATCAAATGTGTATAATAAAGTTTAATAACATTTTTGGCTAAATCTTCACTAAAAGGCACTCTACTCTTGTCACTATTTGGTTTTTTGACATTTTCTCAAAATTCACTCCAATATGTTTTTCCTAAACTCTGTGTATTAATTCCACTATCGAATGTGTATAATAAAGTTTAATAACATTCTTGGCTAAATCTTCACTAAAAGGCACTCTACTCTTGTCATTATTTGGTTTTTTGACATTTTCTCAAAATTCACTACAATATGTTTTTCCTAAACTCTGTGTATTAATTCCACTATCGAATGTGTATAATAAAGTTTAATAACATTTTTGGCTAAATCTTCACTAAAAGGCACTCTACTCTTGTCATTATTTGGTTTTTTGACATTTTCTCAAAATTCACTCCAATATGTTTTTCCTAAACTTTGTGTATTAATTGCACTATCGAAGGTGTATAATAAAGTTTAATAACATTTTTGGCTAAATCTTCACTAAAAGGCACTCTACTCTTGTCATTATTTGGTTTTTTGACATTTTCTCAAAATTCACTCCAATATTTTTTTCCTAATCTTTGTGTATTAATTGCACTATCGAATGTGTATAATAAAGTTTAACAACATTTTTGGCTAAATCTTCACTAAAAGGCACTCTACTCTTGTCATTATTAGGTTTTTTGACATTTTCTCAAAATTCACTCCAATATGTTTTTCCTAAACTTTGTGTATTAATTGCACTATCGAAGGTGTATAACAAAGTTTAATAACATTTTTGGCTAAATCTTCACTAAAAGGCACTCTACTCTTGTCATTATTAGGTTTTTTGACATTTTCTCAAAATTCACTCCAATATTTTTTTCCTAAACTTTGTGTATTAATTGCACTATCGAAGGTGTATAATAAAGTTTAATAACATTTTTGGCTAAATCTTCACTAAAAGGCACTCTACTCTTGTCATTATTTGGTTTTTTGACATTTTCTCAAAATTCACTCCAATATTTTTTTCCTAATCTTTGTGTATTAATTGCACTATCGAAGGTGTATAATAAAGTTTAATAACATTTTTGGCTAAATCTTCACTAAAAGGCACTCTACTCTTGTCATTATTTGGTTTTTTGACATTTTCTCAAAATTCACTACAATATGTTTTTCCTAAACTCTGTGTATTAATTCCACTATCCAATGTGTATAATAATGTTTAATAACATTTTTGGCTAAATCTTCACTAAAAGGCACTCTACTCTTGGCATTATTTGGTTTTTTGACATTTTCTCAAAATTCACTACAATATGTTTTTCCTAAACTTTGTGTATTAATTCCACTATCGAATGTGTATAATAAAGTTTAATAACATTTTTGGCTAAATCTTCACTAAAAGGCACTCTACTCTTGGCATTATTTGGTTTTTTGACATTTTCTCAAAATTCACTCCAATATGTTTTTCCTAAACTTTGTGTATTAATTCCACTATCAAATGTGTATAATAAAGTTTAATAACATTTTTGGCTAAACCTTCACTAAAAGGCACTCTACTCTTGTCATTATTTGGTTTTTTGACATTTTCTCAAAATTCACTACAATATGTTTTTCCTAAACTTTGTGTATTAATTCTACAATCGAATGTGTATAATAAGGTTTACTATCATTTTTGGCTAAATCTTCACTAAAAGGCACTCTACTCTTGTCATTATTTGGTTTTTTGACATTTTCTCAAAATTCACTACAATATGTTTTTCCTAAACTTTGTGTATTAATTCCACTATCGAATGTGTATAATGAAGTTTGATAATATTTTTGGCTAAATCTGCACCAAAAAGCGTTTTACTCTTGTCATTTTTCTGTTTTTGGAAATTTTTTCTATATCTACTCCAATATTTTTTTCTAAACTTTGAGTATTTATTCTACTATCGAATGTGTGTAATGAAGTTTACTAACATCTTTGGCTAAATCGTTTCTGAGGGGCACTGTACTCTTGTCGTTATTAATTTATTTATACGCTTTCGCTTGTCCGTTTTTCGCACTGTTTATTCACTCGCGGCTTCACGTCTAATCTAATCTCTCCGACCGCAAGCCCGCTCATATACATATCTCAATTGTATTCGCGATGATTCCTGAAAGAACTCGATCCTTCTTTTCCCTAATAATGTTTATCTAGAAACGCCCAGAAGGTAATAAATCATTCTTTCCTTAATAAGATGTTGCCGGAACGTTGGATACGGTTTTTCTTATTGCCCAATTAACGGAGCGCTTTGAAGTGACCGCCGAGGTCCGATAAGAGTAAACACGTTGTGCGCTACTGTTTACAATTCGCGTTACACTACTATCGGATTTTTATAATAAAATAAAGTAGTGGGATAAACTCATCGCCGTTTTTGTTACGCCCATGAGGAAAACTTACAGGGTGGCCCAAATTTTAAGTCACTCAATTTGAACGTAATCAAATTTTGTGACTTTCAAACCGACAACAAAAATTCGAGGAAGCTTCCAACACATCAACTATTAACCTCCTATCTGTTTTGTTTATGTTTTTTCCGTAATTCTGCCTCGTCACTTTCGTGCCTAATCGCCGGGAAAAAATAAATTGTAATATGTACATACACGTCGAACGCATAATGCAAGATAAGGAGGCACTTATCGCACACGGAATTCATTCACCTCCGACGGGCCTCTAACGTCACGAAAATATACAGGGCGGAACCGGAAACACGGGCCAAGACGGATCTCTGTTCCTCTTAATTCGCGAATTCCAAAATTCTCGCGTCAGAGTTCGAAGTTTCCATTAAAGAAAAACCGCGTGTCGAGGGGCCCAAAAATTTTTTCGCCGCCGCCAATAAAAATTATAATTCCAAACGGAACTATCTGCATTATTTCCCACCTTCTGCTCCCATGCTATACGTACGTATGTACATACCATTAGAATCAAAATAAGTTACGTAACGCACACGCTACACATAATGAATATAATTTAGAATCCAGTTATAATAAAAGGTAATTTATATTAAAAACGTTGTTCCACATTACGTAACGCGCTTTTTTTGTTTATTAAGGACGAATCGATAAATAGAGTGCGTCACCGAGAATTAAATAATTAATAATAATAGCGCGGCACGGCGGCGAGGGAAGAGAGGAAAAAACTTTGAAACAACAAACACATGAAAGGTTAAGATTAGTTTCGATACTTTTCGTTTTTTTTTTATAATCGAGTTATGTAACTCTGCGGCGGAAAACCTTGAAATTCGCCGAAAATGTACAAGACATACGGGGGGAGGTCGCGGAAACAATCCAGATAACGAAAAAGTTGTTTGTGAGATAAGTGCGCGTAGGTAATTAAACTTTCGCGCTATTTTCGTAACGAGTAGTAAGAGCACAACGGAAATATGGATTCTCATCTTAAAATAGATTCGTTCATTCAAAAGATAACCATTAGATTGTCAATGGAAACTTCGTTTTTCGTTGCGTACAACTCCCTTCGTTTGGAAGGGAGTCATTTTTCGAAAAATACGTTTTGAAACCACCAAAACATGTTGTCTGTAACGTTAAAAACTGCAAAAATTATGAAATACCGGTCGGATGCATCTAGCACCAGGCCGATTAGAGAGGTAAGAGATTAAACGATAAGAAGGGATCGACCAGCCGGTCGGGTTCGGATCGGTTCCTTTACCTGCTTGTATGAAAATTTTAAAGAATTAGTTTACTGTAATAATGTACAAATATTTACTTATGATTTACATGAAAATATGTTTAACCAAATCGTCGTTTTTTCAAATTTATGCTAAAATTTATTGCTTTTGAAATACTTCGA
The DNA here is from genome assembly GCA_946251905.1 of Cryptocephalus moraei. Taxonomy (NCBI): domain Eukaryota; kingdom Metazoa; phylum Arthropoda; class Insecta; order Coleoptera; family Chrysomelidae; genus Cryptocephalus; species Cryptocephalus moraei. Next base: position 12,054,332 of record OX276465.1, on the reverse strand, counting down.
GTTTGATATTGAAATGTAGGGGAAAACACGACGATTTCAGTAAAAATATTTTCATGTAAATCATAATTAAATAGTTGTACATTATTACAGTAAACTAATTCTTTAAAATTCTCATACAAGCAGGTAAAGGCACCGATCGACCGGCCGGGTCGTTTATTACTGTACCTCTCTAATCCGCTGGTGCTAAACGCACACGCCCGAACTACCTGAGGTCATACGATACCATTCCCTCACATCTCTAAAGCCTTATGGCGGACTCGAGACGAGACTAGAACTAACGTGGTCTCGTCTCGGTCTCGAAAAATGCCTAAAAGTTATGTCTCGACTCGGTCTAGAAAAATATGCGTTCTTTCTTGACAACATTCATTGATTTTTTTGAAGTAGTTATATTATAAAGTGTCACTGTTCAAAACACCTACACCCCACTTATTTAAGTAATTTGTTGAACACTAATAAAATAACTAACAGTTATTACTAATTTATATTTCTCAGCTGTTTATTTATCTTTCGCGCACTGTCTCTGACAAATTTTTTTTAGGGATTTCCCCTTTCCCCCTTCCCATTTTTTTTCAAAATCGCTCCAAATTGTATTTATGATTCTATGGTGGCAATCAAATTGTGACAAAACTGAATCCCTGACTCCAAAAGTGTAAGAATTGTCTTTGTAAGGTACCAACTTTCCAAATTATTACACTTTTAGAAAGTTTCCTATTTTTTTGAAAAAATCTCGATATCTCAAAAACTGTTTCGCATAACCTACTGAAATTACTGCAAAAACCTTATAAGGTCTCATTAATGCAACCTGCGAGTTTCATACTTAAATTCAAAAATTCACTTTTTTAGTCAAAATGGGGTTTCCCCTTTCCTCCTCCCGTTCCCATGTCTTTTTTCAAAATCGCTCCAAATTGTATTTTTGATTTTATGGTGGCAAATCGGAATGTGGCAAAACTGAATCCCTGACTCCAAAAGTGTATAAGAGTTCTCTTTGTAAGGTACCAACTTTCCAAATTATTACACTTTTAAAAAGTTTTCTATTTTTTTGAAAAAATCTCGATATCTCAAAAACTGTTTTGCATAGTAACGAACTGAAATTACTACAAAAACCTTATAATGTCCCATTAATGCAACCTGCGACTTTTATACTTAAATTCAACAAATCACTATTTTAGTCAAAAAGGGTGTTTCGCCTTTCGTCCTTCCCTTCCCATGTCTTTTTTTCAAAATCGCTCCAAATTGAATTTTTGGTTTTATGATAGCAAATCATAATGTGGCAAAACTAAATCCCTGACTCCAAAAGTGTAAGAATTGTCTTTGTAAGGTACCAACTTTCCAAATTATTACACTTTTAGAAAGTTTCCTATTTTTTTTTGAAAAAATCTCGATATCTCAAAAACAGGTTTGCATAACGAACTGAAATTCCTGAAAAAAACCCTATAAGGTCCCATTAATGCAACCTGCGAGCTTCATACTTACATTCAACAATTCACTTTAGTTAAAAATGGGGCTTCTCCTTTCCTTCTTCCCTTTCTGTTTTTTTTTTCAAAATCGCTCCAAATTGAATTTTTGGTTTTATGATAGCAAATCATAATGTGGCAAAACTAAATCCCTGACTCCAAAAGTGTAAGAATTGTCTTTGTAAGGTACCAACTTTCCAAATTATTACACTTTTAGAAAGTTTCCTATTTTTTTGAAAAAATCTCGATATCTCAAAAACAGGTTTGCATAACGAACTGAAATTCCTGAAAAAACCTTATAAGGTCTCATTAATGCAACCTGCGAGTTTCATACTTAAATTCAAAAATTCACTTTTTTAGTCAAAATGGGGTTTCCCCTTTCCTCCTCCCGTTCCCATGTCTTTTTTCAAAATCGCTCCAAATTGAATTTTTGGTTTTATGATAGCAAATCATAATGTGGCAAAACTAAATCCCTGACTCCAAAAGTGTAAGAATTGTCTTTGTAAGGTACCAACTTTCCAAATTATTACACTTTTAGAAAGTTTCCTATTTTTTTTTGAAAAAATCTCGATATCTCAAAAACAGGTTTGCATAACGAACTGAAATTCCTGAAAAAAACCCTATAAGGTCCCATTAATGCAACCTGCGAGCTTCATACTTACATTCAACAATTCACTTTAGTTAAAAATGGGGCTTCTCCTTTCCTTCTTCCCTTTCTGTTTTTTTTTTTTTCAAAATCGCTCCAAATTGAATTTTTGGTTTTATGATAGCAAATCATAATGTGGCAAAACTAAATCCCTGACTCCAAAAGTGTAAGAATTGTCTTTGTAAGGTACCAACTTTCCAAATTATTACACTTTTAGAAAGTTTCCTATTTTTTTGAAAAAATCTCGATATCTCAAAAACAGGTTTGCATAACGAACTGAAATTCCTGAAAAAACCTTATAAGGTCTCATTAATGCAACCTGCGAGTTTCATACTTAAATTCAAAAATTCACTTTTTTAGTCAAAATGGGGTTTCCCCTTTCCTCCTCCCGTTCCCATGTCTTTTTTCAAAATCGCTCCAAATTGTATTTTTGATTTTATGGTGGCAAATCGGAATGTGGCAAAACTGAATCCCTGACTCCAAAAGTGTATAAGAGTTCTCTTTGTAAGGTACCAACTTTCCAAATTATTACACTTTTAAAAAGTTTTCTATTTTTTTGAAAAAATCTCGATATCTCAAAAACTGTTTTGCATAGTAACGAACTGAAATTACTACAAAAACCTTATAATGTCCCATTAATGCAACCTGCGACTTTTATACTTAAATTCAACAAATCACTATTTTAGTCAAAAAGGGTGTTTCGCCTTTCGTCCTTCCCTTCCCATGTCTTTTTTTCAAAATCGCTCCAAATTGAATTTTTGGTTTTATGATAGCAAATCATAATGTGGCAAAACTAAATCCCTGACTCCAAAAGTGTAAGAATTGTCTTTGTAAGGTACCAACTTTCCAAATTATTACACTTTTAGAAAGTTTCCTATTTTTTTTTGAAAAAATCTCGATATCTCAAAAACAGGTTTGCATAACGAACTGAAATTCCTGAAAAAAACCCTATAAGGTCCCATTAATGCAACCTGCGAGCTTCATACTTACATTCAACAATTCACTTTAGTTAAAAATGGGGCTTCTCCTTTCCTTCTTCCCTTTCTGTTTTTTTTTTCAAAATCGCTCCAAATTGAATTTTTGGTTTTATGATAGCAAATCATAATGTGGCAAAACTAAATCCCTGACTCCAAAAGTGTAAGAATTGTCTTTGTAAGGTACCAACTTTCCAAATTATTACACTTTTAGAAAGTTTCCTATTTTTTTGAAAAAATCTCGATATCTCAAAAACAGGTTTGCATAACGAACTGAAATTCCTGAAAAAACCTTATAAGGTCTCATTAATGCAACCTGCGAGTTTCATACTTAAATTCAAAAATTCACTTTTTTAGTCAAAATGGGGTTTCCCCTTTCCTCCTCCCGTTCCCATGTCTTTTTTCAAAATCGCTCCAAATTGTATTTTTGATTTTATGGTGGCAAATCGGAATGTGGCAAAACTGAATCCCTGACTCCAAAAGTGTATAAGAGTTCTCTTTGTAAGGTACCAACTTTCCAAATTATTACACTTTTAAAAAGTTTTCTATTTTTTTGAAAAAATCTCGATATCTCAAAAACTGTTTTGCATAGTAACGAACTGAAATTACTACAAAAACCTTATAATGTCCCATTAATGCAACCTGCGACTTTTATACTTAAATTCAACAAATCAATATTTTAGTCAAAAAGGGTGTTTCGCCTTTCGTCCTTCCCTTCCCATGTCTTTTTTTCAAAATCGCTCCAAATTGAATTTTTGGTTTTATGATAGCAAATCATAATGTGGCAAAACTAAATCCCTGACTCCAAAAGTGTAAGAATTGTCTTTGTAAGGTACCAACTTTCCAAATTATTACACTTTTAGAAAGTTTCCTATTTTTTTGAAAAAATCTCGATATCTCAAAAACAGGTTTGCATAACGAACTGAAATTCCTGAAAAAAACCCTATAAGGTCCCATTATTGCAACCTGCAAGCTTCATACTTAAATTCAACAATTCACTTTAGTTAAAAATGGGGCTTCTCCTTTCCTCCTTCCCTTTCTGTTTTTTTTTCAAAATTGCTCCAAATTGTGTTTTTGATTTTATGGTGGCAAATCAAAATGTGGCAAAACTGAATCCCTGACTCCAAAAGTGTATAAGAATTGTCTTTGTAAGGTACCAACTTTCCAAATTATTACACTTTTAGAAAGTTTCCTATTTTTTTTGAAAAAATCTCGATATCTCAAAAACAGCTTTGCATAACGAACTGAAATTTCTGAAAAAACCTTATAAGGTCCCATTAATGCAGCCTGCGAGTTTCATACTTAAATTCAACTATTCATTTTTTTTTGTCGAAAGGGAGATTTCCCCTTTCCTCTTTCCCTTCCCATGTCTTTTTTCACAATCGCTACAAATTGTATTGTTGATTTTATGGTGGCAAATCAAAATGTGGCAAAACTGAATCGCTGACTGCAAAAGTGTATAAGAGTTCTCTTTGTAAGGTACCAACTTTCCAAATTACTATTACACTTTTAGAAAGTTTTCTATTTTTTTGAAAAAATCTCGATATCTCAAAACCTGTTTTGCATAACGAACTGAAATTCCTGCAAGAACCTTATAAGGTCTCATTAATGCAACCTGCGAGTTTCATACTTAAATTCAAAAATTCACTTTTTTAGTCAAAAAGGGGATTTCCCCTTTCCTCCTTCCCTTCCCATTTCTTTTTTCAAAATCGCTCCAAATTGTATTTTTGATTTTATGGTGGCAAATCGGAATGTGGCAAAACTGAATCCCTGACTTCAAAAGTGTATAAGAATTCTCTTTGCAGGGTACCAACTTTCCAAATTATTACACTTTTAGAAAGTTTTCTATTTTTTGTTAAAAAAATCTCGATATCTCAAAAACTGTTTTGCATAACGAACTGAAATTCCCGAAAAAAACCCTTATAAGGCCACATAAATGCAACCTGCGAGTTTCATACTTAAATTCAACAATTCACTTTAGTCAAAAATGGGGCTTCCCCTTTCCTCCTTCCCTTTCTGTTTTTTTTTTTCAAAATCGTCCTAAATGGTATTATGGTGGTTATTATGCCTATGGTGGCAAATCACAATGTTGCAAAATTGAATCACTGACTCCAATAGTGTATAAGAGTTCTCTTTGTAAAGTACCAACTTTCCAAATTATTACACTTTTAGAAAGTTCTCTATTTTTTTTAAAAAATCTCGATATCTCAAAAACTGTTTTGCATAACGAACTGAAATTCCTGCAAAAACCTTATAAGGTCTCATTAATGCAACCTGCGAGTTTCATACTTAAATTCAAAAATTAACTTTTTTTGCCAAAACGCTCCCTCCCTTCCCATGTTTTTTTCCAAAATCGATCTAAATTGTATTTTTGATTTTATGGTGGCAAATCAAAATGTGGCAAAACTGAATCCCTGACTCCAAAAGTGTATAAGAGTTATCTTTGTAAGGTACCAACTTTCCAAATTATTACACTTTTAGAAAGTTTTCTATTTTTTTGGAAAAATCTCGATATCTCAAAAAACTGTTTTGCATAACGAACTGAAATTCCTTAAAAAAACCTTATAAACTAAGTCCTCGTCTCCAAAAATCAAAAAATATTCTTTGCAAGTATACATACTTTCCAAATTATTTCAATTTTAAAAAGTTTTCTATGTTTATTTACAATAATTATCAATTACAGGTAATTATCTCTATAAGCATTGGAGATGCTTTATTTTTATTTTGCACAAACTTTATCAACTTTTTGCGGTCCACTCTATTGTTTCCGAATTATAGAGATTTCAACAATTAAATTGTTAATAACTTTTGTTTGCATCGACTTATGGAAAATCGACGCAACTATTCGTGTTCAACGACTGAAAAATCTTCAGAAAATAGGAAGCTACGTAACGGGTGTTCACGTAATTAACCGGTTCGTCTTTGTCGTCGTTAATTATATCGGATTATCGAACAGCCGCCTCGTTATTCCTTCTATTTTTACGTGACATTTAAATGATCACCCCTTCATCTTGACGCCCGTCGCAACAGGCACTGTTTACGTATCGGAAAAATCGATCGGTTACCGGCGTCATTATTACGAGATACGAGCAATCACGTCGCGTAATCAACGACAAACGTTCGTTCACTAGACGTCATCGTACAATAGAGAACTAGATGACGAAGGTTCTCAAATTCCCCAAATAAAACAATCAACTAATGTGGATGATGTTTAATCCAACAGCTATACAACCGACGTTGAGTTGGGTACCCCGAGAACTTTTTCTTCGTCTCTACAACACTTAAGTCTTCGCCTACGAGGAATCCACCATCTTCTTCCTGGAAATTTACATTGCAGAACCATGAGTATGTCTACGATCGTAGACGAAACGTCGGTTGTATAGCTGTTGGATTCGGTCTAGGACAACTCAGCGCGGCCAAGTGAGCGCGGCCGTCTCAGCGCGGCCGACTCATCGCCGGGACAACTCATCGCGGGCCAACTCATCGCGGCCCAACTCATCGCAGGACAACTCTTCGCCATGAATACTGCTGTACATATAAGTATGTTGAAAATTGCTAGTCACCTTAAATACTATAAAAACTAACTTGTATGAAATTCACAGCCAGTTCAAACGGTATTCTAAAGCGGCCGCAATATAGCAGCCTAGTCAATAAAATTATTTACATTTTAGAAAAAAAAAACGCAATTCTCCACTTCCAACCAAATTTAATTTTATTTAGGTACATCAAATATGGAAAATATATCATATATTAAATCAAATATAAAAAGTAAGTATTTCCATATTTTTTCGTCGTCATGCGCCCATCTCACAATTGTGTGCGATTACCGATTAACGATTGTAAACAACAAAAAATCGCTGCTGCTAATGTTTATAGTTTTTAGCCTTTATTTTTGCTAAATGCATTGGGCTACTATTACAGCCGCTTTAGAATACCTTTCGAACTTGCTGTGAATTTCAAACAAGTCAGTATGTACAGCAGTATTCATGGCGATGAGTTGTCCTGCGATGAGTTTGCCCGCGATGAGTTGTCCCGGCGATGAGTTGACCGCGCTGAGACGGCCGCGCTGACTTGGCCGCGCTGAGTTGTCCCATTCCGGTTGGATTAAACATCATCCACATTAGTTGATTGTTTTATTTGGGGAATTTGAGAACCTTCGTCATCTAGCATCGCTCTGTACCCCGAGAACTTTTTCTTCGTCTCTACAATAGAGAACGTTTAACAATATCTTGTCAACTTATATGTATGAGGGGTTTAACTGAAGGGAACATCCGACTTCGGCCACCATTCCCCACAGAGAAGAAAATCACAGCCGACTTCGGCCACGCGATTTTATCAGTAGGATTAGTAAGGATTATGGCTCGTTAGGCCAGGTAGGTGCAATAAAATAAAATTGGGTGGATTTCGGTGACTAATTTCTTTCAGTTTGAATGTATGTTGCAAATGTAGATATTGTAAGAAGAAACATTTGCTCTCTACACAAAGCCAAGTTATTAACTAGCGGAAAATTGGTTAATACCAAAAATTTTCCAATGAACCATTTTTCTCAAAATCATTGCAATTTCATTGGTTTATTGATTCGCTTACAATTTGACAGCAGGGCGCAATTCGGTTACCTACACCGACCCATTCAAATCCTAGGCTAAGCCCCTAGCAATTCAGGTAGAACGGTGGCCGAAGTCGGCGTACTTATCAACGTACCATAATCCTCCGTTTACCCTGAAAAAGGTTCGTGGCCGAATTCGTAATAGATCTGTCTTTCCAAATCTTGGACAGTCGACTCATTGCACTTTTAGCTAGTCCTATTCTCCTTCGGATATCACTTCCACTTGAACCCATGTTACTAATATATGAGCCCATGTACAAGATGTGGTCAACGATTTGAAATCTTTTTAGAGCATCTGTCAATTGCAGAGTGTTGGAACGATCGACTATCATAATTTTAGTTTTCTCCGCGTTTATCATAAGGCCACAGTTGTTGCTCTCTGTCTCCACTCGGTTTAGGAGATCCAACATTTCCTCTTCTGACGCAGCTATTAAGGTTGTATCGTCTGCATATCTGATTTGTAATCCTTTTACCCGCAATTGAGATTCCTCCATGCCATTCATCCAATGCCTTTCTCATAATATATTCTCCATAGATGTTAAAGAGATCTGGAGAGAGGATGCATCCCTGACGAACTCCCCTGCAGGTCTTGAATGGGAGCGAGTGCTGGTTCTCTATTCTCACCTTGGCCATGCTGCTGTCGTAGAGGTTTCTTATGAGTACAATTAGATGTTCAGGCACTCCCATCTCTCGAAGAACTCTCCACAGCATTTTCCAGTTAACACAGTCAAAATCCTTTTGGTAGTCCAAAAAGCAGATGACCATTGGGATATTGAATTCTCTGCATTTCTCTATGAGTTGTCGTAGATTAAGCACCTGTTCTCTGGTGCCTTTGCCCTTCACGAACCCTGCCTGTTCCTGGGGAATCTGTCGATCCAGATAAGTCTCCAAACGTCGCTTTATAATACGAAGTAGAATCTTACTCGGATGTGATATCAAAGAAATAGTACGGTAGTTGCTACACTTTGTGGTTGCACCCTTTTTATGAAGTGGAATGAATATAGAGGTTGACCAGTCTTTGGGCCAGAGACCATGCTTCCATATTATATTACATAGATCGGTTAAGATTTTAATGCCCTGTTGATCCAAATTCTGTAATAGTTCTCCCCTTATATCGTCACAGCCTGGTGATTTACCTCTTTTCAAATGTGCTATTGCTTCCTCCGCCTCTGCGTGCATTATGTCAGGTTCCTGCGTTATTTCATTTATATTGATAATTCTATCGTCTCCATCTAGGGTCTGCTGTTCTTTGAAAAGTTCTGTGCAATATTTCTGCCAAACATTTAATATTGCTTCGGTGTCCCCAACGACAGTGCCATGTTCAGTTTGAATAGCATAATTGCGTGGTTTGAATTCTCTTGCAAGAAGTTTGACCTTCTGAAACAAATCGTTGGTTTCATTTCGATGCGAGTGTGATTCTATCTCTTGACATATGTTGGATATGTACTTTTCTTTGTCTTTACGACATCTCTTCTGAATATCTTTAGATAGGGCGCTATAGATCGTTTCATCGAGAGGGCCTATTTTTAATTGTTTCCTCTGTTCTATAACTTGCCATGTCTCGTCACTGATCCATGGTTTGCGATCATTCACATTTCCTGGTCGGCAACATTGGCTAGCAGTGAGAGACCTTCCCTAAGACTTATCCACGATTCTTCGGCGTCATCGTTGCATTTTATATTTTCTAACACTGGTTTAATACTCTCCCTGAAAGTATCTAATTGTCCTGTTGTTAACCTCTTCTGTCTGGTCGAGGGTCTACGAAGATTCTTAAATCTAAGTTTGAAATCCATTATCAGCAGTTGGTGGTCACTACCACAGTCCGCACCTGGAAAAGTTTTAGCATTACTCACAGAGGTTTTCCATCTTGTGTTGATTAAGATAAAATCTATTTGATTCCTATATCTGTCACCAGGCGTCCACCAGACCAAAGTCTGCGTGGATGATGTTTGAAATACGTGTTCATTATGGAGAGTCTCCTTTGCAAGCAGAAATCCATCAGCTTCTCTCCCCTTTCATTCCTCTCACCCAGTCCAAATCCTCCGACGACCTGTCTCATGTGGTGGTCCATGTTCGTGGCACCTATTTTGGAGTTAAAATCTCCCAATACGATTGTAATATCTTTGTTGGGAATATTGTCAAGCTCAGTATCTAGAGCCTTGTAAAAATCTTCTAGTATGTTCTCTTCTGCCGTGGAGATTGGGGCGTAGACCTGAATTATGTGTAGAATGCATGTTTGACTTTGGAAACAAAATTCTGCAATTTCTTGGGTACTATTATCGCGACACCGTTAATGCTTTCCTCTGCATGGCCTGAGAAATAAATATTATTGCCTGAAATACTCTGAAAGTGACCCTTTCCTTTCCAGAGAGATTCACTGAACGCGAGTGTATGGGCCGATGTTTTTTAATTTTACCGTCAATTCGGAGATATATATCCAACACATTGTGAGGCCTTTTATAAACCAATTAACAGACGAAGAGCGTCAAATTGGATATTTCCAACAAAGCTCTGCAAGGGCACATACGGCTCGTGCTACTATGGGATATTTAAGAGAGAATTTTGGCGACAGAGTAATTAGTCATGGCATTTGGCCAAGCAGGTCACCAGATCTCACTCCATTAGATTTTTCGTTATTTGGACTCTTGAAGTACAATGTCTTTAGGAACATATTGCATACTGAAGAAGAGCTGCGAGAGGCAATAGTTCAGGAAGTGGCAAACATTACCTCCAATATGCTGGTGAATATCTTCGAGAGCCTAAAAAGAAGAGTTAATTTATGTCTGGACCAAAATGGGGGACATTTTGAGGCCTTTTATAAACCAATTAACAGACGAAGAGCGTCAAATTGGATATTTCCAACAAGGCTCTGCAAGGGCACATACGGCTCGTGCTACTATGGGATATTTAAGAGAGAATTTTGGCGACAGAGTAATTAGTCATGGCATTTGGCCAAGCAGGTCACCAGATCTCACTCCATTAGATTTTTCGTTATTTGGACTCTTGAAGGACAATGTCTTTAGGAACATATTGCATACTGAAGAAGAGCTGCGAGAGGCAATAGTTCAGGAAGTGGCAAACATTACCCCCAATATGCTGGTGAATATCTTTGAGAGCCTAAAAAGAAGAGTTAATTTATGTCTGGACCAAAATGGGGGACATTTTGAGGCCTTTTATAAACCAATTAACGACGAAGAGCGTCAAATTGGATATTTTCAACAAGGCTCTGCAATGGCACATACGGCTCGTGCTACTATGGGATATTTAAGAGAGAATTTTGGCGACAGAGTAATTAGTCATGGCATTTGGCCAAGCAGGTCACCAGATCTCACTCCATTAGATTTTTCGTTATTTGGACTCTTAAAGGACAATGTCTTTAGGAACATATTGCATACTGAAGAAGAGCTGCGAGAGGCAATAGTTCAGGAAGTGGCAAACATTACCCCCAATATGCTGGTGAATATCTTCGAGAGCCTAAAAAGAAGAGTTAATTTACGTCTGGACCAAAATGGGGGACATTTTGAGGCCTTTTATAAACCAGTTAACAGACGAAGAGCGTCAAATTGGATATTTTCAACAAGGCTCTGCAATGGCACATACGGCTCGTGCTACTATGGGATATTTAAGAGAGAATTTTGGCGACAGAGTAATTAGTCATGGCATTTGGCCAAGCAGGTCACCAGATCTCACTCCATTAGATTTTTCGTTATTTGGACTCTTGAAGGACAATGTCTTTAGGAACATATTGCATACTGAAGAAGAGCTGCGAGAGGCAATAGTTCAGGAAGTGGCAAACATTACCCCTAATATGCCGGTGAATATCTTCGAGAGCCTAAAAAGAAGAGTTAATTTACGTCTGGACCAAAATGGGGGACATTTTGAGGCCTTTTATAAACCAATTAACGACGAAGAGCGTCAAATTGGATATTTTCAACAAGGCTCTGCAATGGCACATACGGCTCGTGCTACTATGGGATATTTAAGAGAGAATTTTGGCGACAGAGTAATTAGTCATGGCATTTGGCCAAGCAGGTCACCAGATCTCACTCCATTAGATTTTTCGTTATTTGGACTCTTAAAGGACAATGTCTTTAGGAACATATTGCATACTGAAGAAGAGCTGCGAGAGGCAATAGTTCAGGAAGTGGCAAACATTACCCCCAATATGCTGGTGAATATCTTCGAGAGCCTAAAAAGAAGAGTTAATTTATGTCTGGACCAAAATGGGGGACATTTTGAGCATTACCTTTAGCTGTTTAATTAAATCATTGTTCTGTATTTCGAGTTTAACCTACAATTTTACCGCTAATTGTTAGGTCAAATTTTTGTCAAATAAACATATCTGGTTGTAGCGTTGCAAACCCTTAGACAAAAAATCCTCCAGGTAGGATTGCCAACGCAAACAGTCTTTCTTGGTCACCCAGTACTTTTTTATAACTATTACCTAAAATCCTCTTTTAAAATGACACCATTTTCGAGTGGTGGGGATGCGAAATGACTACTGCAGCTTAATAGAAAATGGCGATGAGTATATCGGTTAAACCGAGATTGAAGGGACAGGCGGATCTGATCCGTGCGATTAAGCAACTTATTAAGTACGACGACAATAATTAGCGTAGGTTATCGACAAACAATCGTGTCGCTAAGTGTATGTATGTTCCTTTGTTATTAAGCGGAGTTTATACCGCGTTGCATAACAACATGATTCCGTCGAATGATACCGACTAATCCTCCGTCTCACTCACAAACACGCGCTCTGTCTCGTTAATCTCATCTGTTTCTATCTCTCTCTCTCTCTCTTTTTTTAATGTATGAACGTCGTATTTATAGAAGCGTTTTACGTGAGAATCTGTCTGCTACATAAAAGCCCACGACGAGTTTGTGCTTACTGTAAATCGTAAGGTCGATTACCCCACGCGATTGACTTAAACCACTTACACTACGATGCGCGGGACTGCGCGAAATTCGGGATCTTTCGCCAAAGGGAGCGAAGAATGTGTCGTATGTTTTTTTCGCGGTGTCATTGTTTATTACCAATCGTTATAAATAAGCTCGCGGCGGGCGATCGCCCCGAGCCGACGTATTTTGGTGTAGATTGCGTAGAGAGGGGGGAGGGGAGGGGAGGGGGGAACTTGACCTATCCCACGACGGGTCCCGAGGGATCGGAGGACGAATCCCGGCGGCGCGCGTCGATTACATTGACTTAAGGCGTGGAAAAACCGGGAAAACCGTCGTTCTGTAGAATTGACAAAAAAACACTTTTATGACCTTTATTAGATACCCCGTAAAACATGTGTGTGAAGCTAGCGACGAATTTTGTACGAGGGTCATTTCCGCCAACGGTTGTTTCATTCGTCACAAACTTATGATAGATGATCCGTAAATATCGGAAAACCTCGAAAGTCTAAGGGCCTTGTCACACCAAAGCGGAGCAACAGCGATGCGACAGCGACACGATAGCTTGGGTGTTTGTTTGCTGTAGCGTTGGTGGGTATGCTGTGTATAGAATCTATAGGTTCAACACGACAGAAACACGGTGGCGACATCGCGTTGCTGTTGCTCCGCTTTGGTGGGACAAGGCCCTAACTTTCTACACTTTTCTTCTTAAGATATAGAGAATACAGTGATCTATGCAATGACTAGTAAGACTTTCCAAAAAGTGTCATTAACTGAGCTATTTCGAGATTTCCAAGTCCCGTTCAAGTGTAATCGACTTACTCCTTCTATTAAGGCACTCCTCGCTTCGCTCGTCGTGCTTTAAACCTCTCGTGTGACAATACTCCGTCTTATTAAACTAGTATTAATATAATGTACTATTTATTCTTCTTGATACTTTTATCCAAGCCAAACCAAACAAACCTAACCTTCCGGACCGTAGTATTAGGCCCAGAAACGTTTCCGTGAAGGATTTTGTCGTTCCGTGTAGATCTCAATCCAAGATGTCTACTGTCAGTCTGTTTACGGAGCAAATTTTATAATGAAATATCTCGGTTGATAGACTAAATAAAGTAATCGCCACACTCAAGTAGGTTCTTCTTTAGACGCTGATTCTGTTGATATAATTTTTGTTATGGTACAGTTAAAGCATTTTGTGTCCAAAACGATTGATAGCTAGCGTCACCACGGAGAAGGCGACCGACAATACAAAAACAATTGTAACACGTTGTCAATAAACCCGCCATAAGAAAGCTATGCTTCCAATAAAAATAAATCCTTAACAAGTGTAATAAAAAAAACATAGAAAACTAAATATTCAAGACATCATAAAGTCCTTTTGAAAAGAAAAATGCACATCTTTTAAAGAGTCATCACTATCAAAATCTTCATTTGTACAGAGGAAACAAACATAAAATGGGTCCGTGCTCGCCTCATTGCAGAAGTCACAAATCCATTTTTTGCATTTACTGCAACAAATCCAATCAATCCCAAATATAGCAAGCTGTGCAGACGTCATCTGTAGTGTTAATAACCCTTTTTGTTTGCTTTCTTATTAGTATTTGTGTAGAAACTGCAACTAAATTTGCAAGTGGTTCGCCGCGTCACTATTATCGTCGCTAACGTTAGAAATTATTTTCTGGGTCCCTGAAGGGTCAGCGACTGGTTCATCTGTAGATAGCCTTGATGTAGGAACATTTACCTTAAGTACTTTACCGGCCTCTATCTTTTTACCACGTGTTATAGCGACCTTTTCCTTATTTGAACCGCGTAGATCTTTAAGCATTTAAGCTTGGGCATTTTCGTCATCGTCTTGTATTTGCACGTCTGGAATCTTTTTCAGAACTTCTCGTGGATTGAAAGGACAGAGCCCTGTGGCCCTAAATCCAGATTTTACATTATTGGACACATTTTCACTGATTGCAACCCACAATCGATTTAAGAGGGCAGGAAAATATTCTTTTGGAATGGAGGAAGTTGAGTTAGTTTCATTGCGCTATTTGTCTAGAATCTGACACCACTTTTTTTAAAAGGGGCAAATACTGCCACATCTAATGGTTGCATTAGATGAGTGCTGTTTGGGGGGAACGCTGTCATATAGATATTGTTCTCCTCACACGCTTCAATGACAGTAGGAGAAAAATGAGACGCAAGATTGTCCCCAAAAACATTTTTTTCCAGGATTTTCCGTCTTTAATTTTGGGCAATAAAATTTGGAAAAACCACTTTTCAAATTGGTCCATATCGAACCAGCCGCTAGGTGTGTTACTGTAGACCGTTCCAGGAGGACCTCCCTTTGTCCAACCTTCATATACATTACCTGCCTTGTACACCACCATTGGGGGTAATAAATCTCCTGCAGCGTTTCCACACACCATTATGCTGATCGAGGTCTTGGAATGTTGCTGAACTCTCTCCACGCGTTTGGTCCCCCTTGGAATAACGACCTTCTTGGCTCCAGAGTCATCTTGGACATTAGTGTAATTAAAAACCAAAGAAGGGTCAATATCTTGTAAAACATCTTTAACGTTAACAAAGAATTCGGAAATTTGATGTGGTCCTACCGCCGCACGTGTTCGTTTTATGTTTGCAGCCAAACGGACACTCTGATTATTCCGAATGATAAAGTTTTCAAGATAATAGTCAGGAACGTTCTTGATAATCCCCAAATATAAAAATAACTAATTCTTGATATATCAAACTGCCAACGTTTCGTTCATTATTATGAACATAATCATGGCTCTAAAACTAGAAATATGTTAAGTATCTTTATATAACTAAAAAAACTTAAATGTCATCAAGATAAAAAATTTGACATGTTTGACATTTGATAATTGTATATCAATTGTTTAAAAAAATTTTTTTATTAGAAGGCCATTATAAATAATAGAAACCTTCAAAATTGTGAGTGCTAAACTAGTGTCAAAAAATGAAAAAATGAAGGATAAAATCTGTAATATTTGTTTTGAAAACTATCACATTTTAGGGGAAGTACTGCTTCCCTTGCTTCCATGGACCGCACGCCGCTCTCAATAACTGACCATCCATAACACATACTGTGCCAATATGGATTTAGGGCAGGCTGACGATTCCATCACCAAAATCCTAACTGTATACCAAAAATAACTAAACCGGTCAAAAGGGCGTGTAAAACAAACTTACTTGGGTATGGCAATTATTTCATTTCGTCTAACAACCGAGATATTTCATTGCAAAATTTGCCTTGAAACGTAAACAAACTGGTGTGTGTGTGTGTGTGTGTGTGTGTGTGTGAGTAGTTAACGTCTCCTTTTTGCTGCAAGGCTAATCTGGACGGGACCTACAGTTTAACGTGGGCTCCGAACCACGGTCATCGAGCACGATTGTACCCCCTTAAAGCTCTCACCCCAGGTGACACACTCCGTGCTCTACCGACTCAGGGTGTGTGTATCCTAGTCCCGCCCTCCTACAGGATATCCGATCCTATCCGGCCTGGTTACCGGCGTGAATAGGAACGGGATTTTGGATACATTTTACACACTTCCCGCAACAATCACAACCTCCATGGATTACGTGGGATTCGAACCCACGACGACAGTGGCCGCCTGACTCAAAGCCAGCGCCTTAAACCACACGGCCACCGCCGCCCCAAAAACAAACTGGAGCCATATTGAAATTCAAGGCGCAGAACGCAAGTCACGGGAACAGTAGAATATTCACTCGAATTCCATTTGTCTTAACCTCATTTGTTTATCCCTGCCCAAACAAGCGATGGCGAATTCACCAAAAGTTACACGTAATGTAGTATTGTAATGATTTCAAAATATTTTTCTCGTAAATTACCCATTTTACTTACCGGAAACTATCTCCTATGTATTTTTAACCCTTTCTTCCCGGTGTTTCCTGAAAATTTCGAAAAAAAATTCGTGGTGACGGTATCGACAAAAGTGCCAAAAGTATATTGGTAACAGTACTGTTCAGGGTGTCCACAAAATTTTCCTTTCGAATTTCCCTGAATTTTCCCGCCAAATTTTAAAATTTTCCCGACCTTATATTTGTTATCAGCGGTCTTTCACGCGTGCTTCCAGGAAGTCTTTTCTTAGGAAAGTAATGGAAGGATCATAGAAAACTTGTGAAAACGGGAGAACTAAAGTTTCTTAATATCTATTGTGATTCATAAATAATATTTCAAATTATCAATGTTACGTCGAAGTACAAAATATTTAGATTATTTTTACTGTATTGTGCCTTGTGAATTTCTCAATTAAATTGTCTTAGCTTATCAGGTCTCATTCGGTTTGGTTTGTTTCAATTTGTGAGGTTCGGTCTTGTGTGTGAGTTAAGATCTCGCACTTTTTTCCCAATAGCCCCAAAATTCCCGAATTTTTTTCCAAAATCTCTGAGTTTTCCCGATTTTCCCTGACTTTTCCCTGATTTCCCAACTGTGTGGGAAACTGAAACAGCGGATTAGTATCGTTTTTATAGGTGTGTTATCAGGGGAAAAAATTTCCCAGATGAGAAACAAACGTTAGTTATAATTTGATCTCGGAGAGTAAATCAAGTTGGTAAGTTGAAGTATTAAGAGAGTTATGGGAGTTGACATTTGGAGTGAAGATACACATACAACGAAACTAAATTTGGAGTTGTGTTATTATGGTCTCGCGAGACCGAAGCTCTATTAAATCCCCACACATTTAACGTACACTATTGTATAAGTATCGTTATAGCAAAAGGTATCTAGGCAATCCTCTCGCGAAACGGGCACAAGGACTAATTCGAAAGTGTACCTCGAGATTTTCATAACGTATCGCCGTTATTTGTTGCCGTAATTATTGTTTATGCAATATTCTCCACCGACCCGACCGTTGTTGTTACCACTTACGTTGCGCGCGCGCACATAAAGCAACAATTTTATTGTTGTCCGTGTGTTACGTATTCCGTTTTTAGGAGTTTCGCGTGCGGCGCGCCAAATTTTCACGAAGAAAAGCGTCTAGTGTGAAGGGACCTTGGCCCGGAAAGACGATTTCGAAAATTTTGGCGCAGGCCGGAGGCGCCTGCATCAAAGTACGTTACGCCAAAACCGCCGGACGATGATAATGATCGTTCATTATCGTCGCCGCATTCGTTTAATAAGAGAACGTCGTGGATTACATATTGATACGATTTGATGAGAAAATGTTAATATTCAATATTGGAGTACCGCAAGGTACTGTATTAGGTCCACTATTATTTCTTGTATACATTAATGATATAATTGAAAACTGTCCCGATTTGTTTGCATTTGCTGATGATACACTTGCATTAAGCATTGAGAATAATTGGACATTAGCTGAATTAAAAATAAATGTTTATCTTTCTGAATTAAACACTTGGTTCGCAGTAAACAAATCAACACTAAATATCAATAAGACTGAATCTAGGTCTTTCGGTTGTTATGTTGACAGTGTACCACAAAACTTAAAACTCAAAATTAACAATATTGTAGTAAAAAGAGCGAACAGTGTTAACTATCTTGGCATAATAGTAGACTGTCATCTTAAGTGGGACTTGCACATGAAGAAAATCATCAATAAAGTAAGATATTTTCTTCATATCTGTTACGAGTTACGGTACCTCCCACTTAGGGCTCTTGAGGCAATATATTATGCCAACGTGAATAGTGAGTTAAATTTTGGTTTAAATTTAAAAAATAAATTTAATAATAAATTTAATATTAATTTAATTAAACTAATAATTTAATTAATTTAATAATTTAATTTAATATCATTAAATGTTAATTTAATTAATAAATTGATATTAATAAATTTTTAAATTTTAATAAATAATTTAATAATAAAATAAATTTAATAAAATTAATAAATTTTAATATAAAAAATAATTTATTTAATTTAATAATAATTAATTAAGGCAGAGGGTCTTCCCTCTCTTGCAAGCTTTTCTATTGCTCCTGTGAACACTGAAAATGTTTATTACTAATAAATAAATAAATACTAAATTTATTTTATAAAACGGTGATAACGTTGCCATGAATATTTTGTCCGGCCATATGAGAAAGACGTACGATGTCACAAATCGCAAATGTGTTTCGTAAATTGCAACAAACAGCTTTTAAAAGCGCTGGTGGTAAAACCGGTGAAGAAAGTTAAAAAAAAATGTTGTTTTTGGAAAAAGAAGTTATTTAAGGTATTCTTCAAAATGAATGAAAAAGCGGATGTGAATTTTTGTCTAAAGCGAATGTAAAGAAAAATTTGAATGAGCATTTCATCATAATTTTTTCAATTAATTTTAATAATTTCTTCAGTTGCCTTAATTTCATAACAATAACAATGTTTTTTCCTTTCTCACATGAGGCACTACTATATGGGGTCAATTTTTCAAATTTGAGTTATCAGCCTTTTTAAACGTTTTAAGGATTCCTGAATACAAAAAACATGTTTTCGGAAAAACATTGTGATACGTTTTTCTTCGAAACTAAAAATTACAAAAGGTTCCAACTTTGAATATAGGTACACTTCACCAGGACCTCTCAATACTCTTTTTATTAAAATTGGCCGGAATAAAGGTATTCTGGTCTATTTTCGGTTTTTTTGAAATTTTCTCAAAATTTGCTGCAACTTTTTTATTCCACTGTCGAATATATGCCATAAAGTTTAACAACATTTTTGACTAAACCTTCTTTAAAAGGCATTTTTCTGTTTTTGGAAATTTTTTCAAAATTCACTAATATTTTTATCTAAACTTTCAACATTTTTTCTGCTGTCAATTATGTGTAATAAAGTTTAATAATATTTTTAGGTTAAAATTTAGGCTAAATTTTGTAAAGCAATTAATTTAGAGGGAGGAGAGACGAGACATGTCACGTTCCAACCAACTGTCACGTTTTAAGCCTCGTTTCTCTAACAGTTATTAACCGATTCTTGAATTGATTGAAACTGCAAAAAGTCTCAAGATTTCTCTATTTACGAGTCTTAATTGCGTTTCTAAATTTTGTAAAGCAATTAATTTAGAGCGAGGAGAGACGAGACATGTCACGTCCCAACCAACTGCCACGTTTGCAGCCTCGTTTCTCTAACACTTCTTAACCGATTCTTAAATTGTTTTAAAGTGCAAAGAGCCTCATGATTTCTCTGTTTACGAGTCTTAATTGCGTTTCCAAATTTTGTAAAGCAATTAATTTAGAGCGAGGAGAGACGAGACATGTCACGTCCCGAGCAATTGTCACGTTTTAAGCCTTGTTTCTCTAACAGTTCTTAACCGATTCTTAAATTGCTTTAATCTGCAAAAAGTCTCAAGATTTCTCTATTTACGAGTCTTAATTGCGTTTCCAAATTTTGTAAAGCAATTAATTTAGAGCGAGGAGAGACGAGACATGTCACGTCCCGAGCAATTGTCACGTTTTAAGCCTTGTTTCTCTAACAGTTCTTAACCGATTCTTAAATTGCTTTAATCTGCAAAAAGTCTCAAGATTTCTTTATTTACGAGTCTTGAGTAAGTTTCCAAATTTTGTAAAGCAGTTAAATTAGAGCGGGGAGAGACGAGACATGTCACGTCCGAAGCAACTGTCACATTTCAAGCCTCGTTTCTCTAACAGTTATTAACCGATTCTTGAATTGCTTTAAACTGCATAAAGCCTCAAGATTTCTCTATTTACGAGTCTTAATTTCGTTTCCAAATTTTATAAAGCAATTAACTTAGAGCGAGGAGAGACGAAACATGTCGCGTCCCGAGCAAATGGCACGTTTTAAGCCTCGTTTCTCTAACTGGTCTTAACCGATTGTTAAATTGTTTTAAAGTGCAAATAGCCTCAAGATTTATCTATTTACGAGTCTTGATTGAGTTTCCAAATTTTGTAAAGCAGTTAAATTAGAGCGGGGAGAGACGAGACATGTCACGTCCCAAGCAACTGTCACATTTCAAGCCTCGTTTCTCTAACAGTTATTAACCGATTCTTGAATTGCTTTAAACTGCAAAAAGCCTCAAAATTTCTCTATTTGCGAGTCTTAATTTCGTTTCCAAATTTTGTAAAGCAATTAATTTAGAGCGAGGAGAGACGAGACATGTCGCGTCCGAAGCAACTGTCACGTTTTAAGCCTCGTTTCCCTAACTGGTCTTAACCGATTCTTAAATTGTTTTAAAGTGCAAATAGCCTCAAGATTTATCTATTTACAAGTCTTAAATTCGTTTCTAAATTTTGTAAAGCAATTAAATGAGAGCGAGGAGAGGCGAGACATGTCACGTCCCAACCAACTGTCACGTTTTAAGCCTCGTTTCTCTAACAGTTATTAACCGATTCTTGAATTGCTTTAAACTGCAAAAAGTCTCAAGATTTCTCTATTTACGAGTCTTAATTGCGTTTCCAAATTTTGTAAAGCAATTAATTTAGAGCGAGGAGAGACGAGACATGTCACGTCCCAACCAACTGTCACGTTTTAAGCCTCGTTTCTCTAACAGTTATTAACCGATTCTTGAATTGCTTTAAACTGCAAAAAGCCTCAAGATTTCTCTATTTACGAGTCTTAAATTCGTTTCTAAATTTTGTCAAGCAAAGAGAGGCGAGACATGTCACGTCCCAACCAACTGCCACGTTTGCAGTCTCGTTTCTCTAACACTTCTTAACCGATTCTTAAATTGTTTTAAAGCGCAAATAGCCTCAAGATTTATCTATTTACGAGTCTTGATTGAGTTTCCAAATTTTGTAAAGCAGTTAAATTAGAGCGGGGAGAGACGAGACATGTCACGTCCCAAGCAACTGTTACATTTCAAGCCTCGTTTCACTAACAGTTATTAACCGATTCTTGAATTGCTTTAAAGTGCAAAAAGCCTCAAGATTTCTCTATTTTCGAGTCTTAATTGCGTTTCCAAATTTTGTAAAGCAATTAATTTAGAGCGAGGAGAGACGAGATATGTCACGTCCCAAACAACTGTCACATTTCAAGCCTCGTTTCTCTAACAGTTATTAACCGATTCTTCAATTGCTTTAAACTGCAAAAAACCTCAAAATTTCTCTATTTACGAGTCTTAATTTCGTTTTCAAATTTTGTAAAGCAATTAATTTAGAGCGAGGAGAGACGAGACATGTCACGTCCCGAGCAATTGTCACGTTTTAAGCCTTGTTTCTCTAACTGGTCTTAACCGATTCTTAAATTGTTTTAAAGTGCAAATAGCCTCAAGATTTCTCTATTTACGAGTCTTAAATTCGTTTCTAAATTTTGTAAAGCAATTAAATGAGAGCGAGGAGAGGCGAGACATGTCACGTCCCAACCAACTGTCACGTTTTAAGCCTCGTTTCCCTAACTGGTCTTAACCGATTCTTGAATTGCTTTAAACTGCAAAAAGCCTCAAAATTTCTCTATTTACGAGTCTTAATTTCGTTTTCAAATTTTGTAAAGCAATTAATTTAGAGCGAGGAGAGACGAGACATATCGCGTCCGAAGCAACTGCCACGTTTTAAGCCTCGTTTCCCTAACTGGTCTTAACCGATTCTTAAATTGTTTTAAAGTGCAAATAGCCTCAAGATTTATCTATTTACGAGTCTTAAATTCGTTTCTAAATTTTGTAAAGCAATTAAATGAGAGCGTGGAGAGGCGAGACATGTCACGTCCCAACCAACTGCCGCGTTTACAGCCTCGTTTCTCTAACACTTCTTAACCGATTCTTAAATTGTTTTAAAGTGCAAATAGCCTCAAGATTTCTCTATTTACGAGTCTTAAATTCGTTTCTAAATTTTGTAAAGCAATTAAATGAGAGCGAGGAGAGGCGAGACATGTCACGTCCCAACCAACTGTCACGTTTTAAGCCTCGTTTCCCTAACTGGTCTTAACCGATTCTTGAATTGCTTTAAACTGCAAAAAGCCTCAAAATTTCTCTATTTACGAGTCTTAATTTCGTTTTCAAATTTTGTAAAGCAATTAATTTAGAGCGAGGAGAGACGAGACATATCGCGTCCGAAGCAACTGCCACGTTTTAAGCCTCGTTTCCCTAACTGGTCTTAACCGATTCTTAAATTGTTTTAAAGTGCAAATAGCCTCAAGATTTCTCTATTTACGATTCTTAAATTCGTTTCTAAATTTTGTAAAGCAATTAAATGAGAGCGAGGAGAGGCGAGACATGTCACGTCCCAACCAACTGCCACGTTTGCAGCCTCGTTTCTCTAACACTTCTTAACTGATTCTTAAATTGTTTTAAAGTGCAAATAGCCTCATGATTTCTCTATTTACGAGTCTTAATTGCGTTTCTAAATTTTGTAAAGCAATTAATTTAGAGGGAGCAGAGACGAGACATGTCACGTTCCAACCAACTGTCACGTTTTAAGCCTTGTTTTTCTAACAGTTATTAACCGATTCTTAAATTGATTGAAACTGCAAAAAGTCTCAAGATTTTTCTATTTACGAGTCTTAATTGCGTTTCCAAATTTTGTAAAGCAATTAATTTAGAGCGAGGAGAGACGAGACATGTCACGTCCCGAGCAATTGTCACGTTTTAAGCCTTGTTTCTCTAACAGTTCTTAACCGATTCTTAAATTGTTTTAAAGTGCAAATAGCCTCAAGATTTCTCTATTTACGAGTCTTAAATTCGTTTCTAAATTTTGTAAAGCAATTAAATGAGAGCGAGGAGTGGCGAGACATGTCACGTCCCAACCAACTGCCACGTTTGCAGCCTCGTTTCTCTAACACTTCTTAACTGATTCTTAAATTGTTTTAAAGTGCAAATAGCCTCATGATTTCTCTATTTACGAGTCTTAATTGCGTTTCCAAATTTTGTAAAGCAATTAATTTAGAGCGAGGAGAGACGAGACATGTCACGTCCCGAGCAATTGTCACGTCTTAAGCCTTGTTTCTCTAACAGTTATTAACCGATTCTTAAATTGCTTTAATCTGCAAAAAGCCTCAAGATTTCTCTATTTACGAGTCTTAATTGCGTTTCCAAATTTTATAAAGCAATTAATTTAGAGCGAGGAGAGACGAGACATGTCACGTCCCGAGCAATTGTCACGTTTTAAGCCTCATTACATATCTGTAATTGTTATTGCATACAATGTACTTGCATCCATGCGTAAATTTTCGCATACTTTTTGATACATTTTCATGCATATTTGCTTTTCTACGGTCATACAGTCACTGGAACATTAAAAAAGTTATGGCAAATGACAACGGCGTTAAGGGAGGCAAAATTTGAGTTTTTCCGGAATAATTATTCCTTTCAGTTTCCTGACTACCATGGAAACTCGAAACTTTTTCAGAATTTTTCAGGTTCGCATCAGTGCCTTTCAGCAGTCATTACATTCTCTCGAGCGTTAAAAATGTTTCGGTCGAAATGAGTAAAACGCAACGTTTCAGTTCGTTCAGGATATTTACTGAAATAATTATAACGGATTTCCTTTCAGTCTCTGCAACTTTTTCAGCACTTTTCAGAACATATGTCAAATATGCACTTCGCATGAACTCCTCACTTTGGTCAAGAGTGTCATTAGTGTCATTACATTTATTCGAGCGTTAAGATATTCATGACAACGTCTTAATTCTTTCAGGAACAATTTCCCCTCATTTTCACTTTCATTACGTCCTCGGCGGGCTCCAGTGACAATTTGACAATAATTAAATAACGACGGCCCAACTTTGCGATAGTAAGTCAAACGCACGATTCGTTCCGATAACGTAACGTACCGGTTACATCACGCCGCCTTTAATTACCCATCGACTTATCTAAGATAGTAATATTTTCATCGGATTCTCGCTACATTATCGGACTTACGCAACTCGTACGAAAAGGGCCGTCGTGCGATGACGAAACTGAGGAAAATATTTTATTTCCGAATTGCCTTCTTAAAAAGTTTCATTTTACAAAATTTACAAGGAAGATAAACGGACCAATAGTCACAAAGAGTCGAGGGAGGTTTCAGTATATGACGTCACAGAACTTTTTGAGTAACGTCTGGGGGTGAACCACCCCCTCCGCCGCTTACGGTTACGTTACGTTACGTCACGGCGTCGATCGCTTTTTTTTCGCGATCGCGCGTTACGTAACCTCACCTTGCCGATCGGAGTGTTACCGTATTTCAGCGATTACGTAACGTGTGCGTTACATACGATTCTGCGCGTTTGCGTTACGTCACGCTCGCCGGTTGCATTTCGCGTGTTTTTCCATCTCTCTCGCTCGCTCCCGACGATTAATGGATCGTTACGTAACGAGACGCAGAAAGTAAAACCCAAGGTTAAGTGCAAGGTTAATAATGGGAATAATAATAATAATGTCGTTGTTATCGCACTTGTGCGTTAAGGGTCGCATTACGCACCCCCTGGAATTCCACTGAATTGTGACAAAATTCATTTTTGTAATCTTAACAAAATTACATTAATTAAGTTACGTGGGGGTGGGGGTGGATAACTTTTGAAGGGCGTCGCGATTTACAGAATCCTGTAATATAATTAATTACATTAATTAAATTACTTAGGGGTGGGTACTCTTTCGAAAACCGAAATCGTGGATTAAGATGTATTTTCGAGAAAAACACAATCTCAGTATTTCGTTATGGCGGTTTGATAACTTTTAACTCCACAAAGCACTTTATTATTGTAGCTTATGTTTTATTATTACTTATTATATTTTAGATACTTTATTATTTTATCTTCCAAATTAAATAAACAACCATATACGGTACACTTTCAAATATTTAATTTGTTATGAACAATTCGTTGTATTATATATATTTTACAACAATATACAGGGTGACGCACTTCTAGCTATCAGTAGGAAATTTCACTAAAGTCACTAGATATATAAAGTACCGCAAACTCCACCATTTTTGGGCAAAAGTTTGGCGCCAAATTTGAATTTCTAATGTTAAATAAAAACCAATTTTGTACTGCATTGTTAAAAAAAAGCACAACTGTATCAACATGCGTTAATAATTGAAATGTAGATAGCAAGACAATTAATTAAAACAAGCAAGCTATGTTTTCATTATTTATTGTTAGCAATTCAAATTTGGCGCCAAATTTTTTCCCAAAAATGGCGGAGTTTGCGGTACTTTATATATCTAGTGACTATTTTTCACCGCGTAAGTACACCATTTAAAAAAGAATTTTGTTGATTGTACAGGGTGTTCACTAGTAAAGTTCCATATGGAGGTTAAATAGAGTTGAACAAAAGTCGATTCGAAACTGCGTTATTCATAAACATTTTCCCATTTTCAGAATTTTCTAAAATTATAAGTCACAAGGTTCTTTCGTAATATTTTCAAATTTATTACAGCGACTTCAACTTTGTTTTTTACTTTCTCATACCGGTAACGTTATTTTGAATGGTGTTCTGCGAAGGGCCCTCTACTTGTGTGAATTTTCAGGTTTCCTCACTTTTCTCCAAAACGGCTTTACCGATTCTTAACAAATTTTAGATTTCAACTGACCTAACTAGTAGCTACAACTTTTATTTGAAACATTTTTTTCTAAAACCTCTCTAAAGGGCACTTTACTCTTGAACATTTTCAATTTTTTTTTTTCAGAAAGGCTTTGAATATTTTCTCTAAACATTACATTTGAATTAACCCATTAAATATATACAATTGTTATTTGAAATATTTTTTCCTAAAACTACCCTAAAGGGTTTTACAACTTTACAAGTTTTTGAAAAAATAATCAATCAAACCAAAGCTAAGGAAAATTAGTATGTAATACTAAATTTGATGGCTGATTAAAATTATGGATCTGTTTGGATGTAAGGGTTGCGAGAGGTAAAAATTACCCTTAACGCCCTGTATTTCAGAAATTAAGCGTTTTTGGAAAAGTGCTCACCAAAAGGTTCTTCTACGTATGTCATTCCTCCTTACAGTTGGTGACACTTATTTTTAACACTCCGTATATTATTTTTATAGGACGTAATGGACATAATTATGACTGGTGATTGAAATACTGAATTGGGTTAAATTTAAGTGACTAGAGAAATTAAATTTTTATAGAAATCAAAGCTATATTTTATTATTTTAATTCGTAAAATTAATTTTTTTTTTGTACATTTGATATTACACAATAATTGTTCAACTTATCACAATCTTTAAATAGCTTTATGTAATAATCATAAAATCAAGGTGACGAATATATTGTATATTTTTATAGGAAATATGTCGAAAACAACAGTACCTACTACTTTTTTCTTGTTTTAAATTTAATTTTAATCAAAAACATTAATTGAAATTAATTGAAAAAATTAATTATTTTTCTCAAAAACCTTGACGCGCTTACCTCTAAAATAAAGCATTTTTAAATGTAACACTTGATATTGTAACGTTTATTTTCTAATTTATTTACACTGTCCTAATTATACACTACACACTACTTAATTTATCTTAACTACTTCTTAACTAATTAATTTATATCACTCTTAAATGTTAATTTATTTGACTGGTCCGTTTTTCGGCTTATTTATTCACTCGCGGCTTCACGTCTAATCTCCTCTCCGACCGCAAGCCCGCTTATATACATATCTCCATTGTATTCGCGATGATTCCAAGTCATACCTTTCTCAAATAATGTTTGTTCTAGAGAGGTCGGGAACGTAATAAATCATTCTTCCTTTATGGCCCAATTACGGAGCACTTTAAAGTGGCCGCCGAGGTCCGATAAGAGTTAACACGTCTCGCGTTGCTGTTTACATTTCGCGTTACAATATTTTGAAATTAAAGTATAAAATAGTATCCCTGGTCCTTTTTGAGATATTTTCGAAATTACAAAATTCAAAATGTATTTAAGCTCCAGTTAATTAAATTGGGAGAATATAACCCCAGCCAATATTTATAAAGGTTGATGGGTAGGGTAATGTGGGTGTTTTATGGTAAGAGAATGGTCCAAATTTACCCTTAACGTATAGCGTATACTACTGCAAATAGTGTATTTCATATGTAGTGATGTACAACTTTGGAAAACGCTATTACCTTATGGTTTTCCTAAGACTGTTAATAATTATGATACAAAGTGTTTAGTCATCTTTTACGCTAAAAACTTCACTTTCCAGGAGTTCATAGGAATACAGAAGTTAATAACAGAAGTAGTTCTCAAAAATTCTGGAAATTAACGAGGAAATTCAGAACAGTCGGTCAATTTTGAAAAATAATTTTATTTTCATGACGTTCATTACCTTGGTTTATTACGGTATTAAGAGATTGCGTCGAGAGAATTTGTGAAAAGTCAAATTTGGTACGAATTTGTGGCATATTTTCATACGAAAATCATATATTATTATCACCATAATATTATCAAAATATCATATTTCATAAAATATCACGATATTTCCAATTTCTTAATTTTATTTTTAAACATTCTAATATACTAGCAATAATTTTAATAGAACAACAATATTATTACGCACTTGCTCACTTGTCAGGACTATGTTATTTATAAACACGTTATCAACTTTGACAATCCATCTTTTCAAATTAAATTAATCAAATTAAAAAAATTATCCGTTATTTCCGTCCGCGATCCGGGACACTGTAACGTCCTTACGCGAGTCACGTAATAGCCCTTTTATTCACTGCTAATTATTCGGGCTCGTAAGGGCGCCCTTACGTAAGCCGGTTACGCGGGCGATTTTCCGAGGAATTACCAAATTCTATTATTAAACACATCGAGAATTGGAGTGTGCGATGGAATAATGTGTAACTTTACGTACACATAATGGGCAGATAGGTTACGTAAACTCGTAAGAAACACACTCACACACACAAAACAGAACACAACGCACAACTCGATATATAATATAATATCGAAGAAAAGTGTGTCAACCGAGTATTACTTTATACTTCTCTTGCTAATTACGTAACGAGATAATTACGTTTCTGCCGTTCGTAATTCTCGAGGTTTTTTAACCAAGATTTTGATCGGATTCGTCCCGTTAATTGGACCTTTTGGGACTACTCGAGTAATTTTTAGAATTTCGGATATCGACGATTTTTCTAGGAATTTCTAAAGAAATTTTTGTTGTTCCAGGTTTGACGGTTCCATGTGCAGAGGACTTGCTAGGCGTGAAGCCGAGGTACCACCTGCGGTCGGGGTACGCCGGGTTGCAAATAGACCGCGATGTCGAGGAAAAAGTAAGAAAAATTCAGTACTATTTCATATTAATATTTTTTCAATTTTCATATTTTTCTTATACAATATTTCTTATTAAATTTTTATGAATAGTAATATTTATATAACGTTAATTCGTATTAATCACATCAAACTCAAGGCTTATCCGGCAGTGATTCAAGCAGACATCGATGAGATCATAAAGTTGTGTTTCATTCGATGGGGTGACTCAATTAATAAACGACATAATTGCCTGATACGTCGACGAGATTAAAATTAATTTCGCAGCTCAATCACTCAATAGCTCATTTGTGGAAAAGTCTCGGTGAAGGACCAAAAATTAACTCAATTGCTCATTTTTAGACAAGTCACGGTGAAGCACCAAAAATTAACTCAATTGCTCAATTAATAAACGACATAATTGTCTAATACATCGACGAGATTAAAATTAATTTGTGGACAAGTCACGGGAAAGAACCAAAAATTAACTCAATTGCTCAATTAATAAACGACATAATTGCCTCGTACGTCGACGAGATTAAAATTAATTTTGCAGCTCAATCACTCAGTAGCTCATTTGTGAACAAAGTGCAGTGAAGGACAAAAAACCAACTCAATTAATAAACGACATAATTGCCTACTACGTCGACAAAATTAAAGTTAATTTGGCCGCTCAATCACTCAGTAGCTCGTTTGTGAAAAAAGTGCAATGAAGGACCAAAAATCAACTCAATTGCTCAATTAATAAGCGACATCATTGCCTCAGACGTCGACGAGATTAAAATTAATTTGTAGACAAGTCACAGTGGAGCACCAAAAATCAACTCGATTGCTTAATTAATAAACCACATAATTGCCTGATACGTCCATGAGATTAAAATTAATTTGTGGACAAGTCACAATGAAGAACCAACAATTAACTCAATTGCTCAATTAATAAACGACATAATTGCCTCCTCATACGTCGGCGAGATTAAAATTAATTTTGCAGCTCAATTACTCAGTAGCTCATTTGTGAACAAAGTGCAGTGAAGAACCAAAAATGAACTCAATTGCTCAATTAATAAGCGACATAATTGCCCCAGATGCCGACGAGATTAAAATTAATCTGTGGACAAGTCACACTGAAGGACCAGAAATTAACTCAATTGCTCAATTAATAAACGACATAATTGCCTCATACGTCGACGAGATTAAAATTAATTTGTGGACAAGTCACAATGAAGGACCAAAAATCCACTAAATTGCTCAATTAATAAACGACATAATTGCCTCACACGCCGACAAAATTAAAGTTAATTTTGCAGCTTAATCACTCAATAGCTCATTTGTGAACAAAGTGCAGTGAAGGACCAAAACTCAACTCAATTGCTCAATTAATAAACGACATAATTGCCTCATACGTCGACGAGATTAACATTAATTTGTGGACAAGTCACAATGAAGGACCAAAAATCCACTAAATCGCTCAATTAATAAGCGACATAATTGCCTACTACGTCGACAAAATTAAAGTTAATTTGGCCGCTCAATCACTCAGTAGCTCGTTTGTGAAAAAAGTGCAATGAAGGACCAAAAATCAACTCAATTGCTCAATTAATAAGCGACATCATTGCCTCAGACGTCGACGAGATTAAAATTAATTTGTAGACAAGTCACAGTGGAGCACCAAAAATCAACTCGATTGCTTAATTAATAAACCACATAATTGCCTGATACGTCCATGAGATTAAAATTAATTTGTGGACAAGTCACAATGAAGAACCAACAATTAACTCAATTGCTCAATTAATAAACGACATAATTGCCTCCTCATACGTCGGCGAGATTAAAATTAATTTTGCAGCTCAATTACTCAGTAGCTCATTTGTGAACAAAGTGCAGTGAAGAACCAAAAATGAACTCAATTGCTCAATTAATAAGCGACATAATTGCCCCAGATGCCGACGAGATTAAAATTAATCTGTGGACAAGTCACACTGAAGGACCAGAAATTAACTCAATTGCTCAATTAATAAACGACATAATTGCCTCATACGTCGACGAGATTAAAATTAATTTGTGGACAAGTCACAATGAAGGACCAAAAATCCACTAAATTGCTCAATTAATAAACGACATAATTGCCTCACACGCCGACAAAATTAAAGTTAATTTTGCAGCTTAATCACTCAATAGCTCATTTGTGATCAAAGTGCAGTGAAGGACCAAAACTCAACTCAATTGCTCAATTAATAAACGACATAATTGCCTCATACGTCGACGAGATTAACATTAATTTGTGGACAAGTCACAATGAAGGACCAAAAATCCACTAAATCGCTCAATTAATAAGCGATATAATTGCCTACTACGTCGACAAAATTAAAGTTAATTTGGCCGCTCAATCACTCAGTAGCTCGTTTGTGAAAAAAGTGCAATGAAGGACCAAAAATCAACTCAATTGCTCAATTAATAAGCGACATCATTGCCTCAGACGTCGACGAGATTAAAATTAATTTGTAGACAAGTCACAGTGGAGCACCAAAAACCAACTCGATTGCTTAATTAATAAACCACATAATTGCCTGATACGTCCATGAGATTAAAATTAATTTGTGGACAAGTCACAATGAAGAACCAACAATTAACTCAATTGCTCAATTAATAAACGACATAATTGCCTCCTCATACGTCGGCGAGATTAAAATTAATTTTGCAGCTCAATTACTCAGTAGCTCATTTGTGAACAAAGTGCAGTGAAGAACCAAAAATGAACTCAATTGCTCAATTAATAAGCGACATAATTGCCCCAGATGCCGACGAGATTAAAATTAATCTGTGGACAAGTCACACTGAAGGACCAGAAATTAACTCAATTGCTCAATTAATAAACGACATAATTGCCTCATACGTCGACGAGATTAAAATTAATTTGTGGACAAGTCACAATGAAGGACCAAAAATCCACTAAATTGCTCAATTAATAAACGACATAATTGCCTCACACGCCGACAAAATTAAAGTTAATTTTGCAGCTTAATCACTCAATAGCTCATTTGTGAACAAAGTGCAGTGAAGGACCAAAACTCAACTCAATTGCTCAATTAATAAACGACATAATTGCCTCATACGTCGACGAGATTAACATTAATTTGTGGACAAGTCACAATGAAGGACCAAAAATCCACTAAATCGCTCAATTAATAAGCGACATAATTGCCTCATACGTCTACGAGATTAAAATTAATTTGTGGACAAGTCACAATGAAGGACCAAAAATCCACTAAATTGCTCAATTAATAAACGACATAATTGCCTCATATGTCGACAAAATTAAAGTTAATTTTGCAGTTCAATTACTCTGTAGCTCATTTGTGAACAAAGTGCAGTGAAGGACCAAAAATCAACTCAATTGCTTAATTAATAAACGACTTAATTGCCTCATACGTCGACGAGATTAAAATTAATTTGTGGACAAGTCACAGTGAAGGACCAGAAATTAACTCAATTGCTCAAGTAATAAACGACACAATTGCCTCATACGCCGACAAAATTAAAGTTAAATTTGCAGCTTAATCACTCAATAGCTCATTTGTGAACAAAGTGCAGTGAAGGACCAAAACTCAACTCAATTGCTCAATTAATAAACGACATAATTGCCTCATACGTCGACGAGATTAAAATTAATTTGTGGACAAGTCACAATGAAGGACCAAAAATCCACTAAATTGCTCAATTAATAAACGACATAATTGCCTCATATGTCGACAAAATTATAGTTAATTTTGCAGTTCAATTACTCTGTAGCTCATTTGTGAACAAAGTGCAATGAAGGACCAAAAATCAACTCAATTGCTTAATTAATAAACGACATAATTGCCTCATACGTCGACGAGATTAAAATTAATTTGTGGACAAGTCACAGTGAAGGACCAGAAATTAACTCAATTGCTCAATTAATAAGCGACATAATTGCCTCATACGTCGACGAGATTAAAATTAATTTGTGGACAAGTCACAATGAAGGACCAAAAATCCACTAAATTGCTCAATTAATAAACGACATAATTGCCTCACACGCCGACAAAATTAAAGTTAATTTTGCAGCTTAATCACTCAATAGCTCATTTGTGAACAAAGTGCAGTGAAGGACCAAAACTCAACTCAATTGCTCAATTAATAAACGACATAATTGCCTCATACGTCGACGAGATTAAAATTAATTTGTGGACAAGTCACAATGAAGGACCAAAAATCCACTAAATTGCTCAATTAATAAACGACATAATTGCCTCACACGCCGACAAAATTAAAGTTAATTTTGCAGCTTAATCACTCAATAGCTCATTTGTGAACAAAGTGCAGTGAAGGACCAAAACTCAACTCAATTGCTCAATTAATAAACGACATAATTGCCTCATACGTCGACGAGATTAAAATTAATTTGTGGACAAGTCTCAGTGAAGGACCAAAAATCAACTAAATCGCTCAATTAATAAGCGACATAATTGCCTCATACGTCGACAATATTAAAGTTAATTTTGCAGCTCAATCACTCAGTAGCTCATTTGTGAACAAAGTGCAGTGAAGGACCAAAAATCAACTCAATTGCTTAATTAATAAACGACTTAATTGCCTCATACGTCGACGAGATTAAAATTAATTTGTGGACAAGTCACAGTGAAGGACCAGAAATTAACTCAATTGCTCAAGTAATAAACGACACAATTGCCTCATACGTCGACGAGATTAAAATTAATTTGTGGACAAGTCACAGTGAAGGACCAAAAAACAACTAAATTGCTCAATTAATAAACGACATAATTGCCTCATACGTCGACAAAATTAAAGTTAATGTTGCAGCTCAATCACCCAGTAGCTCATTTGTGAACAAAGTGCAGTGAAGGACCAAAAATCAACTCAATTGCTCAATTAATAAACGACATAATTGCCTCATACGTCGACGAGATTAAAATTAATTTGTGGACAAGTCACAGTGAAGGACCAAAAATCAACTAAATCGCTCAATTAATAAGCGACATAATTGCCTCATACGTCGACAATATTAAAGTTAATTTTGCAGCTTAATCACTCAGTAGCTCATTTGTGAACAAAGTGCAGTGAAGGACCAAAACTCAACTCAATTGCTCAATTAATAAACGACATAATTGCCTCATACGTCGACGAGATTAAAATTAATTTGTGGACAAGTCTCAGTGAAGGACCAAAAATCAACTAAATCGCTCAATTAATAAGCGACATAATTGCCTCATACGTCGACAATATTAAAGTTAATTTTGCAGCTCAATCACTCAGTAGCTCATTTGTGAACAAAGTGCAGTGAAGGACCAAAAATCAACTCAATTGCTTAATTAATAAACGACTTAATTGCCTCATACGTCGACGAGATTAAAATTAATTTGTGGACAAGTCACAGTGAAGGACCAGAAATTAACTCAATTGCTCAAGTAATAAACGACACAATTGCCTCATACGTCGACGAGATTAAAATTAATTTGTGGACAAGTCACAGTGAAGGACCAAAAAACAACTAAATTGCTCAATTAATAAACGACATAATTGCCTCATACGTCGACAAAATTAAAGTTAATGTTGCAGCTCAATCACCCAGTAGCTCATTTGTGAACAAAGTGCAGTGAAGGACCAAAAATCAACTCAATTGCTCAATTAATAAACGACATAATTGCCTCATACGTCGACGAGATTAAAATTAATTTGTGGACAAGTCACAGTGAAGGACCAAAAATCAACTAAATCGCTCAATTAATAAGCGACATAATTGCCTCATACGTCGACAATATTAAAGTTAATTTTGCAGCTTAATCACTCAGTAGCTCATTTGTGAACAAAGTGCAGTGAAGGACCAAAACTCAACTCAATTGCTCAATTAATAAACGACATAATTGCCTCATACGTCGACGAGATTAAAATTAATTTGTGGACAAGTCTCAGTGAAGGACCAAAAATCAACTAAATCGCTCAATTAATAAGCGACATAATTGCCTCATACGTCGACAATATTAAAGTTAATTTTGCAGCTCAATCACTCAGTAGCTCATTTGTGAACAAAGTGCAGTGAAGGACCAAAAATCAACTCAATTGCTTAATTAATAAACGACTTAATTGCCTCATACGTCGACGAGATTAAAATTAATTTGTGGACAAGTCACAGTGAAGGACCAGAAATTAACTCAATTGCTCAAGTAATAAACGACACAATTGCCTCATACGTCGACGAGATTAAAATTAATTTGTGGACAAGTCACAGTGAAGGACCAAAAAACAACTAAATTGCTCAATTAATAAACGACATAATTGCCTCATACGTCGACAAAATTAAAGTTAATGTTGCAGCTCAATCACCCAGTAGCTCATTTGTGAACAAAGTGCAGTGAAGGACCAAAAATCAACTCAATTGCTCAATTAATAAACGACATAATTGCCTCATACGTCGACGAGATTAAAATTAATTTGTGGACAAGTCACAGTGAAGGACCAAAAATCAACTAAATCGCTCAATTAATAAGCGACATAATTGCCTCATACGTCGACAATATTAAAGTTAATTTTGCAGCTTAATCACTCAGTAGCTCATTTGTGAACAAAGTGCAGTGAAGGACCAAAAAAACTAAAATTTGCGTTTCCTGTAGTGAAACACCGTTACGACTCAATAAGTGTATTATGAATTTGCTGACTAGTTTAAAGGCAATTATATTTCGTTTGGATGATTGACTCGATAACTCAATGGCTCAATGAGAGCTAAGTCATTCTTTTTCCATTAACGAACTAAAATTTGCGTTTCATGTAATGAAATACCGTTACGACTCAATAAATGTATTATGAATTTACTGACTAGTTTAAAGACAATTCCGTTTTGATGTTTGACGCAATAACTCCATAGCTCAGTTTACGAATGGGAGCCAAGTTATTCCTCTTCGTTAACGAACTAAAATTTGCGTTTCATTTAGTGAAGCGCAGTTACGGCTCAGTTAAAGAAGGCATGAATTTGCTGACTAGTTTAAAGTCAATTATATTCCGTTTGAATGATTGACTCGATAACTCAATGGCTCAATGGGAGCTAAGTCATTCATTTTCCACTAACGAACTAAAATTTGCGTTTCACGTAGTGAAACACCTTTACGACTCAATAAATGTATTATGAATTTGCTGACTAGTTTAAAGGCAATTCCGTTTGGATGATTGACTCAATAACTCCATTGCTCAGTTTACGAATGGGAGCTAAGTTATTCCTCTTCGTTAACGAACTAAAATTTGCGTTTCATTTAGTGAAGCACAGTTTACGGCTCAGTTAAAGGAGGCATGAATTTGCTGACTAGTTTAAAGTCAATTATATTTCGTTTGGATGATTGACTCGATAACTCAATGGCACAACGGGACCTAAGTCATTCATTTTCCACTAACGAACTAAAATTTGCGTTTCACGTAGTGAAACACCGTTGCGACTCAATAAATGTATTATAAATTTGATGACTAGTTTAAAGGCAATTCCGTTTGGATGATTGACCCAACTCAATGGCTCAATTTAGGAATGGGAGCTAAGTTATTCCTCTTCGTTAACGAACTAAAATTTGCGTTTCATTTAGTGAAGCGCAGTTACGGCTCAGTTAAAGAAGGCATGAATTTGCTGACTAGTTTAAAGTCAATTATATTTCGTTTGAATGATTGACTCGATAACTCAATGGCTCAATGGGAGCTAAGTCATTCATTTTCCACTAACGAACTAAAATTTGCGTTTCACGTAGTGAAACACCCTTACGACTCAATAAATGTATTATGAATTTGCTGACTAGTTTAAAGGCAATTCCGTTTGGATGATTGACTCAATAACTCCATTGCTCAGTTTACGAATGGGAGCTAAGTTATTCCTCTTCGTTAACGAACTAAAATTTGCGTTTCATTTAGTGAAGCACAGTTTACGGCTCAGTTAAAGAAGGCATGAATTTGCTGACTAGTTAAAAGTCAATTATATTTCGTTTGGATGATTGACTCGATAACTCAATGGCACAACGGGAGCTAAGTTATTCATTTTCCACTAACGAACTAAAATTTGCGTTTCACGTAGTGAAACACCCTTACGACTCAATAAATGTATTATGAATTTGCTGACTAGTTTAAAGGCAATTCCGTTTGGATGATTGACTCAATAACTCCATTGCTCAGTTTACGAATGGGAGCTAAGTTATTCCTCTTCGTTAACGAACTAAAATTTGCGTTTCATTTAGTGAAGCACAGTTTACGGCTCAGTTAAAGAAGGCATGAATTTGCTGACTAGTTAAAAGTCAATTATATTTCGTTTGGATGATTGACTCGATAACTCAATGGCACAACGGGAGCTAAGTTATTCATTTTCCACTAACGAACTAAAATTTGCGTTTCACGTAGTGAAACACCCTTACGACTCAATAAATGTATTATGAATTTGCTGACTAGTTTAAAGGCAATTCCGTTTGGATGATTGACTCAATAACTCCATTGCTCAGTTTACGAATGGGAGCTAAGTTATTCCTCTTCGTTAACGAACTAAAATTTGCGTTTCATTTAGTGAAGCACAGTTTACGGCTCAGTTAAAGAAGGCATGAATTTGCTGACTAGTTAAAAGTCAATTATATTTCGTTTGGATGATTGACTCGATAACTCAATGGCACAACGGGAGCTAAGTTATTCATTTTCCACTAACGAACTAAAATTTGCGTTTCACGTAGTGAAACACCCTTACGACTCAATAAATGTATTATGAATTTGCTGACTAGTTTAAAGGCAATTCCGTTTGGATGATTGACTCAATAACTCCATTGCTCAGTTTACGAATGGGAGCTAAGTTATTCCTCTTCGTTAACGAACTAAAATTTGCGTTTCATTTAGTGAAGCACAGTTTACGGCTCAGTTAAAGAAGGCATGAATTTGCTGACTAGTTAAAAGTCAATTATATTTCGTTTGGATGATTGACTCGATAACTCAATGGCACAACGGGAGCTAAGTTATTCATTTTCCACTAACGAACTAAAATTTGCGTTTCACGTAGTGAAACACCCTTACGACTCAATAAATGTATTATGAATTTGCTGACTAGTTTAAAGGCAATTCCGTTTGGATGATTGACTCAATAACTCCATTGCTCAGTTTACGAATGGGAGCTAAGTTATTCCTCTTCGTTAACGAACTAAAATTTGCGTTTCATTTAGTGAA
The DNA here is from genome assembly GCA_946251905.1 of Cryptocephalus moraei. Lineage (NCBI taxonomy): Eukaryota > Metazoa > Arthropoda > Insecta > Coleoptera > Chrysomelidae > Cryptocephalus > Cryptocephalus moraei. The sequence continues at coordinate 12,016,467 of OX276465.1, read as the reverse complement.
GCACAGTTTACGGCTCAGTTAAAGAAGGCATGAATTTGCTGACTAGTTAAAAGTCAATTATATTTCGTTTGGATGATTGACTCGATAACTCAATGGCACAACGGGAGCTAAGTTATTCATTTTCCACTAACGAACTAAAATTTGCGTTTCACGTAGTGAAACACCCTTACGACTCAATAAATGTATTATGAATTTGCTGACTAGTTTAAAGGCAATTCCGTTTGGATGATTGACTCAATAACTCCATTGCTCAGTTTACGAATGGGAGCTAAGTTATTCCTCTTCGTTAACGAACTAAAATTTGCGTTTCATTTAGTGAAGCACAGTTTACGGCTCAGTTAAAGAAGGCATGAATTTGCTGACTAGTTAAAAGTCAATTATATTTCGTTTGGATGATTGACTCGATAACTCAATGGCACAACGGGAGCTAAGTTATTCATTTTCCACTAACGAACTAAAATTTGCGTTTCACGTAGTGAAACACCCTTACGACTCAATAAATGTATTATGAATTTGCTGACTAGTTCAAAGGCAATTCCGTTTGGATGATTGACTCAATAACTCCATAGCTCAGTTTACGAATGGGAGCTAAGTTATTCCTCTTCGTCAACGAACTAAAATTTGCGTTTCATTTAGTGAAGCACAGTTACGGCTCAGTTAAAGAAAGTATGAATTTGCTGACTAGTTTAAAGGCAATTCCGTTTGGATGATTGACCCAACTCAATGGCTCAATTTAGGAATGGGAGCTAAGTTTTTCCTCTTCGTTAACGAACTAAAATTTGCGTTTCATTTAGTGAAGCACAGTTATGGCTCAGTTAAAGAAAGTATGAATTTGCTGACTAGTTTAAAGTCAATTATATTTCGTTTGGATGATTGACTCGATAACTCAATGGCTCAACGGGAGCTAAGTCATTCATTTTCCATTAACGAACTAAAATTTGCGTTTCATGTAGTGAAACACCGTTACGACTCATTAAATGTATTATGAATTTGCTGACTAGTTTAAAGGCAATTCCGTTTGGATGATTGACTCAATAACTCCATTGCTCAGTTTACGAATGGGAGCTAAGTTATTCCTCTTCGTTAACGAACTAAAATTTGCGTTTCATTTAGTGAAGCACAGTTTACGGCTCCGTTAAAGAAGGCATGAATTTGCTGACTAGTTTAAAGTCAATTATATTTCGTTTGGATGATTGACTCGATAACTCAATGGCACAACGGGAGCTAAGTCATTCATTTTCCATTAACGAACTAAAATTTGCGTTTCATGTAGTGAAACACCGTTACGACTCATTAAATGTATTATGAATTTGCTGACTAGTTTAAAGACAATTCCGTTTTGATGATTGACGCAATAACTCCATAGCTCATTTTACGAATGGGAGCTAAGTTATTCCTCTTCGTCAACGAACTAAAATTTGCGTTTCATGTAGTGAAACAGCGTTACGACTCAATAAATGTATTATGAATTTGATGACTAGTTTAAAGGCAATTCCGTTTGGATGATTGACCCAACTCAATGGCTCAATTTAGGAATGGGAGCTAAGTTATTCCTCTTCGTTAACGAACTAAAATTTGCGTTTCATTTAGTGAAGCACAGTTATGGCTCAGTTAAAGAAAGTATGAATTTGCTGACTAGTTTAAAGTCAATTATATTTCGTTTGGATGATTGACTCGATAACTCAATGGCTCAACGGGAGCTAAGTCATTCATTTTCCATTAACGAACTAAAATTTGCGTTTCATGTAGTGAAACACCGTTACGACTCATTAAATGTATTATGAATTTGCTGACTAGTTTAAAGGCAATTCCGTTTGGATGATTGACGCAATAACTCCATAGCTCATTTTACGAATGGGAGCTAAGTTATTCCTCTTCGTCAACGAACTAAAATTTGCGTTTCATGTAGTGAAACAGCGTTACGACTCAATAAATGTATTATGAATTTGATGACTAGTTTAAAGGCAATTCCGTTTGGATGATTGACCCAACTCAATGGCTCAATTTAGGAATGGGAGCTAAGTTATTCCTCTTCGTTAACGAACTAAAATTTGCGTTTCATTTAGTGAAGCACAGTTATGGCTCAGTTAAAGAAAGTATGAATTTGCTGACTAGTTTAAAGTCAATTATATTTCGTTTGGATGATTGACTCGATAACTCAATGGCTCAACGGGAGCTAAGTCATTCATTTTCCATTAACGAACTAAAATTTGCGTTTCATGTAGTGAAACACCGTTACGACTCATTAAATGTATTATGAATTTGCTGACTAGTTTAAAGACAATTCCGTTTTGATGATTGACGCAATAACTCCATAGCTCATTTTACGAATGGGAGCTAAGTTATTCCTCTTCGTCAACGAACTAAAATTTGCGTTTCATGTAGTGAAACAGCGTTACGACTCAATAAATGTATTATGAATTTGATGACTAGTTTAAAGGCAATTCCGTTTGGATGATTGACCCAACTCAATGGCTCAATTTAGGAATGGGAGCTAAGTTATTCCTCTTCGTTAACGAACTAAAATTTGCGTTTCATTTAGTGAAGCACAGTTATGGCTCAGTTAAAGAAAGTATGAATTTGCTGACTAGTTTAAAGTCAATTATATTTCGTTTGGATGATTGACTCGATAACTCAATGGCTCAACGGGAGCTAAGTCATTCATTTTCCATTAACGAACTAAAATTTGCGTTTCATGTAGTGAAACACCGTTACGACTCATTAAATGTATTATGAATTTGCTGACTAGTTTAAAGGCAATTCCGTTTGGATGATTGACGCAATAACTCCATAGCTCATTTTACGAATGGGAGCTAAGTTATTCCTCTTCGTCAACGAACTAAAATTTGCGTTTCATGTAGTGAAACAGCGTTACGACTCAATAAATGTATTATGAATTTGATGACTAGTTTAAAGGCAATTCCGTTTGGATGATTGACCCAACTCAATGGCTCAATTTAGGAATGGGAGCTAAGTTATTCCTCTTCGTTAACGAACTAAAATTTGCGTTTCATTTAGTGAAGCACAGTTATGGCTCAGTTAAAGAAAGTATGAATTTGCTGACTAGTTTAAAGTCAATTATATTTCGTTTGGATGATTGACTCGATAACTCAATGGCTCAACGGGAGCTAAGTCATTCATTTTCCATTAACGAACTAAAATTTGCGTTTCATGTAGTGAAACACCGTTACGACTCATTAAATGTATTATGAATTTGCTGACTAGTTTAAAGACAATTCCGTTTTGATGATTGACGCAATAACTCCATAGCTCATTTTACGAATGGGAGCTAAGTTATTCCTCTTCGTCAACGAACTAAAATTTGCGTTTCATGTAGTGAAACAGCGTTACGACTCAATAAATGTATTATGAATTTGATGACTAGTTTAAAGGCAATTCCGTTTGGATGATTGACCCAACTCAATGGCTCAATTTAGGAATGGGAGCTAAGTTATTCCTCTTCGTTAACGAACTAAAATTTGCGTTTCATTTAGTGAAGCACAGTTATGGCTCAGTTAAAGAAAGTATGAATTTGCTGACTAGTTTAAAGTCAATTATATTTCGTTTGGATGATTGACTCGATAACTCAATGGCTCAACGGGAGCTAAGTCATTCATTTTCCATTAACGAACTAAAATTTGCGTTTCATGTAGTGAAACACCGTTACGACTCATTAAATGTATTATGAATTTGCTGACTAGTTTAAAGGCAATTCCGTTTGGATGATTGACGCAATAACTCCATAGCTCATTTTACGAATGGGAGCTAAGTTATTCCTCTTCGTCAACGAACTAAAATTTGCGTTTCATGTAGTGAAACAGCGTTACGACTCAATAAATGTATTATGAATTTGATGACTAGTTTAAAGGCAATTCCGTTTGGATGATTGACCCAACTCAATGGCTCAATTTAGGAATGGGAGCTAAGTTATTCCTCTTCGTTAACGAACTAAAATTTGCGTTTCATTTAGTGAAGCACAGTTATGGCTCAGTTAAAGAAAGTATGAATTTTCTGACTAGTTTAAAGTCAATTATATTTCGTTTGGATGATTGACTCGATAACTCAATGGCTCAACGGGAGCTAAGTCATTCATTTTCCATTAACGAACTAAAATTTGCGTTTCATGTAGTGAAACACCGTTACGACTCATTAAATGTATTATGAATTTGCTGACTAGTTTAAAGGCAATTCCGTTTGGATGATTGACGCAATAACTCCATAGCTCATTTTACGAATGGGAGCTAAGTTATTCCTCTTCGTCAACGAACTAAAATTTGCGTTTCATGTAGTGAAACAGCGTTACGACTCAATAAATGTATTATGAATTTGATGACTAGTTTAAAGGCAATTCCGTTTGGATGATTGACCCAACTCAATGGCTCAATTTAGGAATGGGAGCTAAGTTATTCCTCTTCGTTAACGAACTAAAATTTGCGTTTCATTTAGTGAAGCACAGTTATGGCTCAGTTAAAGAAAGTATGAATTTGCTGACTAGTTTAAAGTCAATTATATTTCGTTTGGATGATTGACTCGATAACTCAATGGCTCAACGGGAGCTAAGTCATTCATTTTCCATTAACGAACTAAAATTTGCGTTTCATGTAGTGAAACACCGTTACGATTCATTAAATGTATTATGAATTTGCTGACTAGTTTAAAGGCAATTCCGTTTGGATGATTGACTCAATAACTCCATTGCTCAGTTTACGAATGGGAGCTAAGTTATTCCTCTTCGTTAACGAACTAAAATTTGCGTTTCATTTAGTGAAGCACAGTTTACGGCTCAGTTAAAGAAGGCATGAATTTGCTGACTAGTTTAAAGTCAATTATATTTCGTTTGGATGATTGACTCGATAACTCAATGGCTCAACGGGAGCTAAGTCATTCATTTTCCATTAACGAACTAAAATTTGCGTTTCATGTAGTGAAACACCGTTACGACTCATTAAATGTATTATGAATTTGCTGACTAGTTTAAAGGCAATTCCGTTTGGATGATTGACGCAATAACTCCATAGCTCATTTTACGAATGGGAGCTAAGTTATTCCTCTTCGTCAACGAACTAAAATTTGCGTTTCATGTAGTGAAACAGCGTTACGACTCAATAAATGTATTATGAATTTGATGACTAGTTTAAAGGCAATTCCGTTTGGATGATTGACCCAACTCAATGGCTCAATTTAGGAATGGGAGCTAAGTTATTCCTCTTCGTTAACGAACTAAAATTTGCGTTTCATTTAGTGAAGCACAGTTATGGCTCAGTTAAAGAAAGTATGAATTTGCTGACTAGTTTAAAGTCAATTATATTTCGTTTGGATGATTGACTCGATAACTCAATGGCTCAACGGGAGCTAAGTCATTCATTTTCCATTAACGAACTAAAATTTGCGTTTCATGTAGTGAAACACCGTTACGACTCATTAAATGTATTATGAATTTGCTGACTAGTTTAAAGGCAATTCCGTTTGGATGATTGACGCAATAACTCCATAGCTCATTTTACGAATGGGAGCTAAGTTATTCCTCTTCGTCAACGAACTAAAATTTGCGTTTCATGTAGTGAAACAGCGTTACGACTCAATAAATGTATTATGAATTTGATGACTAGTTTAAAGGCAATTCCGTTTGGATGATTGACCCAACTCAATGGCTCAATTTAGGAATGGGAGCTAAGTTATTCCTCTTCGTTAACGAACTAAAATTTGCGTTTCATTTAGTGAAGCACAGTTATGGCTCAGTTAAGGAAAGTATGAATTTGCTGACTAGTTTAAAGTCAATTATATTTCGTTTGGATGATTGACTCGATAACTCAATGGCTCAACGGGAGCTAAGTCATTCATTTTCCATTAACGAACTAAAATTTGCGTTTCATGTAGTGAAACACCGTTACGACTCATTAAATGTATTATGAATTTGCTGACTAGTTTAAAGGCAATTCCGTTTGGATGATTGACGCAATAACTCCATAGCTCATTTTACGAATGGGAGCTAAGTTATTCCTCTTCGTCAACGAACTAAAATTTGCGTTTCATGTAGTGAAACAGCGTTACGACTCAATAAATGTATTATGAATTTGATGACTAGTTTAAAGGCAATTCCGTTTGGATGATTGACCCAACTCAATGGCTCAATTTAGGAATGGGAGCTAAGTTATTCCTCTTCGTTAACGAACTAAAATTTGCGTTTCATTTAGTGAAGCACAGTTATGGCTCAGTTAAAGAAAGTATGAATTTGCTGACTAGTTTAAAGTCAATTATATTTCGTTTGGATGATTGACTCGATAACTCAATGGCTCAACGGGAGCTAAGTCATTCATTTTCCATTAACGAACTAAAATTTGCGTTTCATGTAGTGAAACACCGTTACGATTCATTAAATGTATTATGAATTTGCTGACTAGTTTAAAGGCAATTCCGTTTGGATGATTGACTCAATAACTCCATTGCTCAGTTTACGAATGGGAGCTAAGTTATTCCTCTTCGTTAACGAACTAAAATTTGCGTTTCATTTAGTGAAGCACAGTTTACGGCTCAGTTAAAGAAGGCATGAATTTGCTGACTAGTTTAAAGTCAATTATATTTCGTTTGAATGATTGACTCGATAACTCAATGGCACAACGGGAGCTAAGCCATTTATTTTCCACTAACGAACTAAAATTTGCGTTTCACGTAGTGAAACACCCTTACGACTCAATAAATGTATTATGAATTTGCTGACTAGTTTAAAGACAATTCCGTTTTGATGTTTGACGCAATAACTCCATAGCTCAGTTTACGAATGGGAGCTAAGTTATTCCTCTTCGTCAACGAACTAAAATTTGCGTTTCATTTAGTGAAGCACAGTTACGGCTCAGTTAAAGAAAGTATGAATTTGCTGACTAGTTTAAAGTCAATTATATTTCGTTTGGATGATTGACTCGATAACTCAATGGCTCAATAGGAGCTAAGCCATTTATTTTCCACTAACGAACTAAAATTTGCGTTTCATGTAGTGAAACAGCGTTACGACTCAATAAATGTATTATGAATTTGATGACTAGTTTAAAGGCAATTCCGTTTGGATGATTGACCCAACTCAATGGCTCAATTTAGGAATGGGAGCTAAGTTATTCCTCTTCGTTAACGAACTAAAATTTGCGTTTCATTTAGTGAAGCGCAGTTACGGCTCAGTTAAAGAAGGCATGAATTTGCTGACTAGTTTAAAGTCAATTATATTTCGTTTGGATGATTGACTCGATAACTCAATGGCTCAACGGGAGCTAAGTCATTCATTTTCCATTAACGAACTAAAATTTGCGTTTCATGTAGTGAAACACCGTTACGACTCATTAAATGTATTATGAATTTGCTGACTAGTTTAAAGACAATTCCGTTTTGATGATTGACGCAATAACTCCATAGCTCAGTTTACGAATGGGAGCTAAATTATTCCTCTTCGTTAACGAACTAAAATTTGCGTTTCATTAAGTGAAGCACAGTTTACGGCTCAGTTAAAGAAAGTGTGAATTTGCTGACTAGTTTAAAGGCAATTCCGTTTGGATGATTGACTCGACTCAATGGCTCAATTTACGAATGGGATCTAAGTTATTCCTCTTCCATTAACGAACTTAAATTTGCATTTCATTTAGTTGCATACAAACCATACAACCAAACTTCCCATTTGTTGACTTATTTGAAGTCTCGTGAAACTTGCGAATCTCACAAACGACGATTCTTCCAGCTCAAACGGTACCTGCGCTCGCCGCACCGGCACCGCAAACGGGTGCTCAAGACGAGGAACGCAGCGAACGAGAACAACAGGAACAGACTGAACGAGAGGAGCGACGGCGACCTCCAGGACGCGTTGAGGGACGTCTTCAGGGACGTGGACGACATCAAAAGTAAGGGAAACTCACTCGAATCCGCTCAAAAGGATGTTTGAAGACATCCTAAGTTTGAAGAAATGGATTTGTGGATGGAATGTTAGTTGAGGAGAAAAATGGAGCGGTATTAGGACTAAGGAAAGGTCCAGAATGTGATCCACGAGATGTCTATGATTTTTTCTGCAATTACAATTCGTACCTTACAGTAAAAGGGATAACGTACTTTGCTTGATGAAACATTCAAAATGCTTCCGATCCTCTGCCTGTCCAATGTACAATATGTCCCGCCCATTGCCACTTCTTTGCTTTACTTTTAGTTTTTCGACATTTTTCTGAGTTAGTACCATGGTTTCCAGTCCATATGTTGTCATTGGCAACATACAGCTATCGTGGGCCTTTCTCTGCAGGTTTATTGGAATGTCTTTGCTGATCAGTACCGCATTTTTCTAAAAGCTGCTCAAGTTAAAGTAATCCCTCCCTAGACCTCTAGAGATTGGTTGCCTTTTCTTATTTCAATAGTAAACATATTCTGTTTTGCGATCCTATATAAAATTATCGTTAATTTGGCTTATAATTTTTGTTATATATGTGTTGTTTAAGATATAGATCTTTTATTATCATATAGTACCTCGTAGCGACTCTTGCTTGTTCATAGCTGTTAAAAAGGACCATTTTTCTGTACTATGAAAAGCCTTGTGATAGCCTTCCAACGCAAGATGTATTGGCACATTGTATTCTGTAGATTTCCCTATCAGCGTTCTAACTGGTTGCAGATTATATATGGTACCGTAGCCTTTCCGGAATTCTGCTCGCTCAATCAGTCGGTACTAGTGTAACTTGTGGGTTAACCTGTTTGTCATAGTCTACAATCGCAAGATGTATTGAAACGTTGTATTCTGTGCCAGTGTCCTAACTGGTTGCAGATGATTTGTGGTACCACAGCCTTACTCTAACTCGTAGGTTGACCCTTTCGTTATTATTCTCGAGGAAAGCTCGAAAAGATAGCAATAGGTACCAATACTGGTACGCCGCTTTACTCAGCAATCTCCGATCTGATCTTCCAGATTCCGTGCTGAGGTCCTCGTGGGACTGCGTCTCCGCCTCGGATCTGGAGTGCGTCCTGTGCGGCTGCTGCTTCCTCGACCCCGTGACGACGTCGTGCGGCCACACGTTCTGCAGGGACTGCCTGACGAGGGTGCTCGACCATCGGCTCTCGTGCCCGCTCTGCATGTCGCCGCTGAGCGTGCTCGACTACTCGAGGGGCACGACGGAGGTCGTCGAGCGGGCGATCAGGCTGCTCGCGCCCGACGAGCTCGAGAAGAGGATCTCCAACAGCAAGAAGGAGTGCATGATGCTCGGCAAGAGTCTGGACGTAAGTTGAGCTCTACTTGTGTCCCATCGACTTGATGGTCTTATTCATCATATTCACCTTAGTTCTCAAGATTAAGGCATCTTATACCTCTATATATCCTCTTGTGTTTAAGCTACGCTTGATCAAACCACTACACTTGCCCTTCAGTACCTTTTACTATTGACTTCCACTTCCAGATCCTCTTAGTATACCAACTTCCCCAACTCGGATTATCAGGTTCATCTGCAACCTGCTTTCTGAGTTAGCAGAAATGATCATTACAGCTGCACGCCCCAAGTTCTTAGTCCCACGACGTTCTGTTAATTGTTTCCAGGGATCTTCGCCATTAAGATTACAGTCTAGAGCTATATGGATATTATCTTTACGGATTTCATGCAGCTTCTACGGTCTTTTTCCAATTATAGTGTAACCAATTTGATGTCTTCCCTATCTTGGTATAAGTTTATGGAAAGCAGTACCATTTCGTAAGACTTATGTTCTTCCTTTATTTGCGACATACGAGGATACAGCGACCTGGAAGCACACTTACTTGTAACTGATCTGAGAAGGAAAGTACACGATACGTATATGCGATTCTAGGTTATTTTGGAGCTTTCCTGGTCATCTCTAAAGCAGTTCTAAACCTCCAAAAATTCTATAGCCTCGAATTAAGAAAAAAAATATTTAAGAAAGTTCCTGAGGAGATGCGAGATCAACAGACAAAATAGGATCGAGGATCTCGAAGAATGTTAAAAGATTATGAAACATCCTAACTAAGCTTAAACGGGAACTAAAGGATATTTATGAGTCTAGACTGCTTCAAAGCCTAACTGTAGCCCACAAGAATTCAAAGGGAATTTAGGAAAATCATTGTAATTCTAGAAATTATCCAAGGTTCCAGACTATATCACAACCACAGGGATTGGAGTAGAAAATAATGAGAAAAATTGAAAACAAAAATGTTAAATATTCTGAAAAGGGATTTGAAGGATGTTCGTGATTGTAGAATGTGTAAGGCACATCACTGGAACAAGTAAACAGCCCAAGAAAATTCTAGGAAGATCATTACAATTCTAGAAGGTAGCAGACTACACCACCTGCACAAAGATGATGGTAGAAGGCTCTAGTAAGACACATAAACTTCTGACCAAACCTGAAAAAACGTTATTTGCGATTCTAGACTGCTCTGGAATTATAGACTTCGACCACATGATGCGTATGCCAGAAGATAGATGGCCACAAAGAATTTGGAATTGGCAGCCAGTGGCAAGAAGTAAAAGAGAGTAGTAGCCTCCACTATCACAGTAGAGGATGCAATAGGGAAAAGCATAAACAAGTTTAATAACATTTATTGGCAACTAAATGCAGGGGAGAGAGAGAGAGAGAGAGAGAGAGAGAGAGAGAGAGAGAGACCATGATCAGGGGCGGCAAAGATGAAGTGAAAATGGATAAACGACCAAAACAAAAAAAAGACAAAAATAGTAAAATGGTGAACAAATGTGTGCTTACAAAGGTCCCCAGGGAACTCGGAGGAGTAGCTGGTGCAGGAATTACATCACGATCGGGCTCATAGTTTAACTGACAGCGTCACGGAATGCTTGACTGATGATTAACGATTCAGATCGCCCCATGGTGTTTATAATTTCCCGTGCGCCGCTTGGTGTGATTAAACATACGTGCCTCGCCAGGAGATTCTCTTGTGAGGTCGTTCACGTTATTGCCGAGAACGTTCGTCCTCGTTCTGTATTCCTACTCCGTCGCTTATTTCCAGATTCCGGTCTTCGTCTGCACGAACGCCTTCCCGGGCGTCGCGTGTCCCCTCTACGTGTACGAGCCGAGGTACCGTCTGCTCACGCGCAGATGCCTCCAGTCGTCGGCGAAGACGTTCGCGATGGCCGGCGGCAAGGAGGAGGGCAGGATCGAGCCGCCCAAGTTCGTCCAGTGCGGGACGATCCTCGAGGTGAGGGACGCTGTGAGCCTCGAGGACGGCAGGTTCATCCTGTCGACGGTCGGCGTCAGGAGGTACAGGGTGATCAGCAGGGACGAGCAGGTACGATCTCGTGCGTGGCTAGTTTACGTTATGAGTGTGGGAGATTGGAATTTTTAAGATTTCCTCCTCTTTGGAGTTGATGGGGAAGAAGTAGCCTTCGTCTTCTTTCTTCTACGGGTGCCTTCTTCGTTGCGAAGGTTGGCGATCAGATAAGATCCAATTAATTGATTTGTTAAAGGATACTTCCTTGTATTATTAGCTGTAACTGCATTGCCTGTATTTTGGCCCCCTCATGAAATGTCCCAGGTACTGTAATTTTCGTTTTTTAATTTTTAGAATCACTTCTTTTCATTTGTTCATCCGTCTTAGTACAGTTATTGAACACATGAAGTCTAGTGCCGTTTCTGAAAGCATTCGTTCTGTAAGTTATAGATTCAATAAGTATTGGTTCGACAAGCAATTTTTCTATTGTAACACAGATGGCGATAATCTCGGAACGTCATATTTGCGTAGAAATGCGCGTTTTGTGAATGACAGAAAATACGGTTACTGTCAAAAATGCAGTTTCGTCCACAGGTAACCCTACTGATTTCGAGTGATGGCGGTGCCACAAAATCTAAAGCATTTTCTGTTAAAGTGTTGTCTGAACTGTCGCCGTACTTCGGCGGCATTCAGGAGTTCAATAATTTCTTCATCTGAAGAAGTGCTGCTCCCACTTCAGTAATTCCTATTTAGCGCTAATTTTCACAACTGTTTCACGTTTCACTTATGGCAAGCGGCACAGATAAAGGTTAGCGAGCAGTTATTATTCTAACCTAAAATGATGCTGGTCGTCGTTGTTCCACATTCCACAGTGCGCCTGCGCACATAATTTATCGCACCATAATGGTCCGATAACCTGTGTGAGCACTTATTGAATCGATAATAACCCCTGTCGAACGTTTCAGAAACGGTTTTTGGTACTTTATAGACAATAGCCTTATTGGTTCCATATCTATGCTTTCAGAAACCGGGCATTAGTACTTCAATATTTGTCAATCTTCCTATTCAGCTAAGGATATCTTCTTTCTTCAGGGTCCATGCCTCCATTCCATAAAGCAGCACAGACAGCATGTGGCATCTCAGCAATCTCTGATTTTCGAGGCCAAACTGATATCTCTTGTGCAGAATTTTTTTTCATTTCCATAAACGTTGATCTTGCCTTCTCTATTCAAATTCTTATTTCCTTATTCCGTTTATGTTAACTCCCCTTGTTTCATTGCTTAACGCACTTTTCATGATCTTCTCCGAATAAAGGTTGAATAGTGTCTTTAACAGCTTAGTGACTCCCTTTTCTATTTTTGTTTGTTCTGTGATATGTCCTATTTTTCACATTGCTTTTTGATTGAAAATAAGTAGCCAATGTGGTCTCAAATTTATATCGCACACTTAATTATTAATTTCTTTATACGCTCTCGCTTGTCCGTTTTTTGGCTTGTTTATAAACTCGCGACTTCACGTCTAATCTAATCTCTCCGACCGCAAGTCCGCTTATATACACCTCAATTGTATTCGCGATGGTTCCTGAAATAACTCGAACCTTCTTTTTTATGTAGAAACGTCCAGAAGGTAATAAATCATTCTTCCTTAATAAGATGTTGCCGGGACTCAATTAAGCGTAGCGGCGTTCCTTTGAGGAAAGCTGCCGTCCGATAAGAGTAAACACATTTCGCGCTGCTGTTTACATTTCGCGTTACAATACTGTTTCCTGGCCTGGTCCTCTCTTACCTTCTATTTTGCCCATTAGAATCTTTGGGTATTTTATATTTTGGACCTCTTAAAATTTGTCGCAGAGTCTTTTGTAGGTCTTGTTAAGTCTTGTATGTTATCAGCTATTAGTCGCAGTATCATCAGCATACCGGAGATTGTTACTAGGTGTTCCATTGTTCTCAAGGGCTTGTTGGAAAATCCTTTCTACATAAATATTAACTAGGATTGGAGAAAGCATCCTCTCATTATTTTCATAGTGTCTGTGTATAGCGTGTCGTCAAGTCCGAGTTAAGCTTCTTGGTATCAGACCAAAAGGGTCTAATATACTCCATCCGAACTCCGATCAATAAATTCCTACTTCTATCTCAACTCCCTCTTCTCGTTCCAGGACGGTTACGACACGGCGAGGATCCAGTACATCAGGGACTCGGAGGTCAGGCGCGACGAGCTCGACGAGCTCGTCGACCTGCACGACATGGTCCTGACGAAGGCGAAGCGCTGGATCAGCTCGCTGTTCCCGAAGATCTACGCCGAGGTCGAGCGGTTGATAGGCGCGATGCCGCAGGTCGAGGAGGACTGGCCGAGCCTGCCGGACGGGCCGAAGTGGGCGTGGTGGCTGATGCCGATACTGCCGCTCAGCTCGCAGTTGCAGGTGAATATTATTGTCGTTGTAATGAATAGTGACGAATTGTGATAGGCAACACAACAGTAGTTATCCGTAAGCGTATCGATCCCCCTCGTTAACATCCACGATCAGGACTGACCGACTCACTTATAGAAACACTCAATTTTCTCTTTGTCGCTTAGAACATTTTCGGTATCGCTACATTTCACGTTTCCTCCTCCTCCTCAGGTCGGCTTCCTGAGCACGACGAGCCTCGAGAAGCGCCTCAAGGCGATCGACAAGATGCTCGAGCACATGCTGAAGATGGGCGCCGTCGAGACGAACACCGTCGCCGCCCTCAAGGAGGCCGAGGAGACCTCGGAGTCCTGCTCCAACGAGGTGGCCTACGGGGACCGCTAGGGCGCTCCCCAATCGGCGGATCGCCTTTGCCATTTTTTCGGCGTTTCTAACGTAATTAGTACAATCACTTTTATATACATGAGTACGTTACGTATGACGCAATGTTCCACTGTCGAGAGTTCCAGTTTTGAGTAAATAGGACGAATGAGTCGCGGGTAATCGTCGAAGTGACGATTGAAACTTTTAACATGTTTGTAAACTATAAAACGTTTGTGATTTTTACTACGAAACTAATGTGACCAAAAATATTATTTATTTTTCTACGACGAATTGTAATGGTTTTAGTTTCCGTTTTAGCCTAGCTAGGTAGAGATGATATATTTTTTATTTTTAATACGGCTTAAAGCCATGTTGTCTCAGTAGCTACTTATTGTTTTTTTATATGGAATAGTTTCGTTGAGGGACGTATTATTTATTGCGCTCCATCCCCTTCTTTTTTGTGATATTAATCTAATAATTTATTAGAGAAAATTTATTATTGATTTCTCCGAGAAAAGAATACAATAAACGTGTCGAGCGAATGGTACAATCGAAGTTTCATTTACGTTTACGTTACGCAACCCACTTACGCAATTCGAATAATAAACTCAACTTTTAAATGATGTTTATTTCTATAGAAGTGAATAATAAAAATAATTCTCCTAATGAACGAGTAATAAATGGTAACAAAAGTACTTTGGCACTAATCGTAATATGTTTATGTATTTGTTATATAAAATCTCTTAGACTTCTCGTAACGTGACGTTACTATTATTATATAACATACGTACATTAATATCATTATATAATAACGTCGAAAACGTGTTGCGGTAATTACCCCGAACTAGTTCCAACTGATGAACGAATGGGTTTCGTAGGTAGAAATGCGATCATCTTTTAATAAACCATATATATAATATTACTAATAAATATAATTGTATTATTTGTGTATATAAAATAACTAACAGATCTTCATCGGTTGAAACCCGTTCGGGGATTTTCCTTTGGTACATTTAACAACTCCTCGACCTCAACCCTGACTATTATCCTTAACTTAACTAACGTCGATTAATACAAAAACTTTTGATTAACTAGAAACAATCCGCCATATTTCCAGCTCAGGATCGATTCCATTGACCAGAAACGGTTCAAAATAACAATAAAAACATACACTGGGAGTTCATCAAGAATACGACCAAAGACGATCCTCTTGATATAACTCACATGGTATTCTTTTGGAATTTAAAGTACGCATGTCCAATAGAAAAGGCACTAGGTTGAATAGTGCTTTAATGGAAACCGCCGGAAAAGTCTTGAGAGCCCTGTCAAGATCCCTCTAATTAAATATCTATCCGTTTGGGGGAGATTTATAGTATCACAAGAAAGAGAGACTAAATGCTAATAATTTCGACTAGCAATAAGCGAATTATCGATAATTTCAGAGATGACTTTAATCAGTTGATGGTAGAACTTATAACGAACTTCGAAGGGGCGCAAATTCTTTCAAAAAGTAAGGTAACATTCATTGTCACATACGTTGCGGTATGGTCGCCAGGTGTATGGGATAAAAAGATTAAAAAGGAGAAAAAACCCCAAGAAAATGTTTTATGAATAAAAGTACAAGTGGAGTATAAAATGAAGGCGCAACATATTGCGACGCATCCGCCAAATACTCGCATACTTATCCTTGGCTTAGTTGAAGTGGCGAGCCTCCTTTTTATTAATGTTTTGTTCTCGTTACTTATTTCTTCCATATAATTAAAAATCAATTTTTGCCCTTCACCTGTGGGTACTTTTTAATAAATTCTGGAATCCTTGTGGCGGTGGCAAACATCGTAGAGACAAAATGCTTTACCTTTACAGTAGCAAAAATTATATCAACAGAAGCAACGTCTAAAGAAGAACCTACCTGAGTGTGGCAATTACTTTATTTCGTCTATCAACCGAGATATTTCATTATAAAATTTGCTCTTAAATGTAAACAAACAGTACATCTTGGATTGAGATCTACACAGAACACGGAACGAGACTCGAGAGAATCCTTGATGGAAACGATTCTGGGCCTACGACTGCGGTCGGGAAGGTTAGGTTTGTTTGGTTTGGCTTGGATAAAAATATAAACAAGAATAAATAGTACATTATATTAAACTAGATTATTAAAATAAAATTTTCTCAGAAAATATCGATTTTCCTCACCGGAAACTATCTCCAAATGACATATAAGCCCGTTTTACAGCATTCTCTAAAATTTTATGAAAAAATTGCGTGTGTCTACGAAGTTTGCCACCACCTTTTATTCCATACTAGGGAGTTATTGGAAGTGTAATAAAGTGTAGCAGTAATACTGATAGCACTATTTTGACATATACGCATGCGCAGTGGCCCACTAAATACTGCTACCAGTAATTGTGATAGTGCTAGACTTTATTACTGAACAAATAAGGAGTGCACTATTTACTAGAATTTGCCCGTATTTTGATACTTTTGACATTTGTCAGCTGATCTGTCGTTTTTATAACTAACCGTTTTGCATTCTCTATGGTTTGTTTACGTCTTTGCTTTTTTGTTTTCAATTTCTGGATTTTAACGAGTAGAGTAATTGTGAATTTGTGTTTTAAAAAAACAATGAGTGACAGAAAAGTTAAACTGAGGTTTACGTACGACGACGACCTGCTTCTTTCATTTTTGTCTGTCTTCACCTCAAACTCAAACAAATAACTACAACCGGGTTATCCGCCAACTGACAATTCGACGTTTGGGTTTAAAAGTAAGGTTAGAAATAAGGAGAGTGAATAGCACAAAACCAAAAAGCATTTCCAATAACTCGTTTTTTTCGGCCGCGTAAACGACACCGCACTATTAATATACGGTTGTTGTTATTACTGCTGTCAGTATTTTGAAACTTCCAATAAGTCCCTACTGTCTGGTGATGTTCGCTGTCAAAAATTCACAGATTTTGAAAATCGCATTACTTTTCTTCCCGTGGCAACGGTTGTTGTTCTTATTTTACATTCAATATGTCACTTTAAAATGGACGCCATGTACGTTGCTGTTTGTTCCACTCTTCCCGACACAATAATATCTAAATCGCATGAAGCAAATATAATTATTTATGGTACTAGTGTGTTATGTTGAAAATAAGTCACGCGAGAAGATTTATACCACGAGGCCGTCAGGGTGAGTGATATAAATGCTCAAGTGACTTAGGAAACATAACACGCGAGTGGCATACAATGTTTTATCCAACAAGTGGAAGAAATCGGTTTTTTTTTGAGATAATAATTAATAAGCTTTGTGATCAAATCAACGCTACTTGCGTCTCAGTACCCTATAAATGTCAGAATGACTTGACAGTGACTTTTTCACATTTTGGTTAAAGTAGGTTGTTTGTGGGCCTCGTGGTATAAATCTTCTCGCATGACTTATTTTCAACATAACACACTAGTACTATAAATAAATAAATAGAATACAAATATACTACCAATATTCTATAATATATAGAATATACTACTTTAAATATGAACTTGTGAGTTATGGATTATAACACACTAGTGTGTTATTTGGCAGTTTACTTGTCTAAAATGACATTAATAATGACAGTCATAACTGTCATGTGTTGGATAAAAAAATTTATTCCTTCGAAGTCTGCGGCAAGGTATGGAAAAGAATACAAACTGTTTTGCCAGTGGAAGAAAGAACAAGGAGTGAAACAAATAGAGAAAAATGTCATGTTGGCATACTTGAACAGCAAACTGTTGCTAAGCAACATTCTGATACTGTTATAACTCACTTTATTGGCTCTGAAGCTGTTATAACTCACTTACCAGATTCAAATTGATACTGAGAGCGAACATCTACCGGACAGTATGAAATAAAAAATTATTGGTCAGAGTGGCCTTGGGACGTCATCTATGACAATTACGACTAGTTGAGAAACCTATTTCAGTTTATTTTCACTCTCCATATTTAATTAGTATAAGTATAATCGTTAAAAACAGGACGGGACTTCTCACTATAGTAAATCCACTGAGAAGAAAACATCCACGAAACGAGAAAAGGTAGTAAAGTTAGACAACACCTAATACACGTCATTTGCTATTGGTGGAAAAGTCATAAAACTTTTGGCGGGAATTGTTGATGTACAGAGTCGGTTCAATAAAATTAACAAGTTTAGTTGTCTGATCTGTGGTTGTCTGTTTACATGCGTTCAGGAAAGTCGTTGACGGTGATAGTGGACTTTTAGTTGATGGTTTATTTTAACGTATCGCTATTGTTATTCTCGTTTTTGATATAAATTTGTATAAACATATTTCTGTGATCTATTGCAATTATGGAAAGACACCTTCCCTGCTCGCCTCCCAAAATGAGACCTGGAACATACTTAAGCTGCGGGGAGAAAACCATTGTTTTAAATGCATACAGAAAAGAAAGAAATGAACATCTTTAGTAAAACCTTAGTAAAAGATAAATTATAGTCAAGGCGATCATTCTTAATGCGACCCTGTACTTATTCGTTAGCTGGTCGCGCGCTTTGAATTTCGACGTTTGTTTCGTGGATGTTTTCTTCTCAGTGGATTTACTATAGAGTGGTATATTGTATTGTTTACTTTAATTCTTAAGAAGCAGTACCTTACTCCCTCCTTTTGGTACATGATACTCCCGTTATGCATAAGGATAACAATATTGACCATGCGCCCCTATCTAAAATGACGTTAACGCGCAAGTAAAATATCTAAAACCATTCTGATTAATTGTCGGTATTATTACCTTCAACTTGAAGCAGTTAGGATTGACACGACGATTCCAAACGACCGAGCGGATGTACGTGGAAGGGCATTCACAAGACTTTTCCTTTCAAACGCAAGCCACAACTTGAGCTGTATTTATTAACTCTGAAGTTGAGGCTCAGTTGAGGTAGGCAACATGAAACGTCAGATTTATAAACTTTTGTTGGCGGGGTTCTAAGTTCGGTTGAGGTTCGTCTGCAGTTCTGAGGTGACAATGTTTTATGTTGGAAGTTGTAGGCCTCTCTAGCCAATGAAATGAACCTATAAGATCATGCGATCACGCTTGCGCATAAACGCAATCAAACGAAACGACACAACTGACACAAAAGTGTTGTTTATATGGAAACCAAACAACCTCAACAGAAATTCAACTGAACCTCAACCTTAGAATTTATGAATCCATCTTTAACGTTCCCACCACCCCGAGACCACCCGGGGCGACTCACCGATGACAACACGATACGGGCTAACCGAGCCCCCTCAGACCCAGTACTGGTTCCGCCTCAGCATGATGTTCTTCGCTGGGCACGAGCTCGGCGGGTCGGACGCGTCGAGGCTGCTCCAGTCGTCGGGCTGCTCGTCCGCCCCGTACGGGTAGCACGGCGACGGCGAGTCCATGTCGCCCCTCGACAGCGGCGTCACCTTGCACTGCGGCAGGGCGGTCGCGAGCGTCGCCGTCGCGTACGTCTCGGACGAGGGCGGCTGCTGGGGCGGCTTCGGCGACGGCGAAGAGAAGCGGTCGGTCGGCGGCCGCGGCAGCGACGGCGGCTGCGCGGGCGGCAGCTCCTTACTGCGGCGGGCGTCGAGCGAGCGGCACTTTATCACGACGGCGATCGCGACGCCGAGGACGACGACGCCGACCACCATCGACACTGGAACCGAATTAAGGTCAAAGTGTACAGCGTTACAGTGTAGTGATACGACAGTGTTCATTGGAATTATATTGAACAGTGCCCATTGGGAATTATTATTTTCAATATATTTATATATTGTCCGGGATCTATGTGATGTCCAGGTTCCGCGGTTTTCCGGCCTTTATTTACTAGACTAATATACTATATCTACATGCCGCATTAAATCCCGATGTATTTACCTATGAGGAGATAATCGTTCGTAGCACTGGGACTGGCCAGGTGGAGGCCGCCCTCGTGGCTGGCGGGATCGCTCGGGCCGGCCAGCGTCGAGGAGATATCGTTGCTCAGGGAGGATCTCACGTTGATCTTCAGCTCACCTACCGCGGGTTGGAAGATGCTCGCCGCCAGAATGAAGGTCATCTTATCTTGGATACCTACAAAGATACAAAGAATTTCATGAATAAGAAACAGAAAACTTTACTTTGTAATAGCAAACAACAATTTCATACTGTGTGACAAATTAGTTTCTATATATACTCATTTCATTCTCTTATTTGCTGACGACCAAGTAATTATAGAGAATGACAGAGATAATATGTTAAGGACATTAAAAGAAGAATATGCGGCATAGGTTCTAACTATAAACATAGAAAAAAAAGAGTATTTGAGAGTAGGAGACAAGCAAGAAGAATGAATACCCAGATTTACATTTACACAAAACTAAAAAAAATTTAGCCAATTCAAATACCTAGGTAACATGATTTCAACATACCCAACATCAAAAAAAGATACTGACAACAGGACACAAGAAGGACAAAAAGTCACTCGATTATTCAACTCACTACTGTGGTCACATAAAATAAAACCCCAAACAAAAATGTATAAGTAAAAGTCTAAATAGAGTGTTGATCACACAAAGTATCTAGGACCATATGCTGATTGTCATATGAAGTGGTCACATCATATTACACATATAATTAAAACAGTAACATATTGGCATTTTAGATTTAAAAAATTAAGAAAAATTTTGGATATTGAAAGCCCTACAAAAATATATTTTGCCCTTTTCGATAGTGTCGCTTCCTATGGCATAATAGCCTGGGGTTCTGCTTATAAGAATGTAGTATCTCCTTTAGTAAATTTACAAAAAAGAACATTAAAAATTGTATTCAAAGGTAAAACTGAAGAAAACGTATTAAAAGGAGTACTAAATGTTAGACAAAAATATTCAATAAATATACCAATGTATAACCACAGACAACCACAGAGAATTGTCTATGGTATAACTATGAGGAATTGAAAACCCTCTACATCGCAGAAACTCCTCGATTATGTTAATCCTTCCGCTGCCTCTATTCTTCCATTTACTTCGCCTCACCTTCCGTTCCCTCACATCACTCACCTTCCCTCGGGACGTCGACATCGCCTATCTCCATGTAGATCAACCCGCTGTGCACCTCCTCGTGCGTGAAACTCGTCACGACCGTGTCCAGCACCTTCCTCTTCTCGCCGCTGCTCCTGATTACCTTCCTGACCTTCCCGATCTTCGGCAGCCCGACGATCGTATACCTCGGATTGCTGCTCGTCAGCTTCGCGAGCGGAGTCGCGTCCAGGATCTGCAGCGTGATGCGGTTCGTCTCGCCCGCCTTCGAAGTGAAATTGTGCACGTGCATGAACGGCTGCACCTTTATCCACACCTCGACGTCGTTGCCGAACGAGTTGTTCCCCGATCGGATCTCGGCGAGCACGCCGAAGCTGTCGTTCGCCGTCGTCATGTCGGTCTGCAGGTACATCACCTTCTCGTCCAACAGGTCGGAGTAGGTGAACGACGTCATCGGTTTGTCCTTGTAGTATGGGTCGACCGGGTTGTCCTTGTAGAGGATGCCGTGTCTCGTCGGCCTCCTCAGCGAGAACGTTATCTTGTTCTTGTCGGCGTTCGTCGTGACGAAGAATTGCTTCTCGGAGAGGAACACGACGTCCGATCCCTGCAACAGCTGCACCGGCATGCCGGGCGCGACGGTGAGGTTCACCGGGATGACGATGATGTTGAACAACGTGAACTCCGGCCTGAACTTCCCGTCCCATATGCGGAAGTGGAACGAATCCTTCAGTCCGTCACCGTCGTGCACATACACGAGGCGATTTTCGTCGATGTCCGCCTGAGAGAAATCCGTTATAGGAATTCGTTCCGGTAACAGATAAAGCTTCCCATATGTCGGCCCGGATATCAAGGAATACTTCAACTTCGATGCCGGAGTGTCGGCGTCCTCGGTCGCCAACTCCCGTTTCGTAATCGTGTGATTCTCCCCTTGTACCACGGTCAGACTCGGCGCCGGTGTCACCAAGACGAACGGTTGGTCGTTTATGGGGTTCACTATGACCGGTACCGTCAGGTTACACAACGGTATGTAACCCGGTATCAGGTACAACGAGAAATAAATGTTATCGCCCAACGAGTCGGAATGGTCGTGCTCGTAGTAGACCTCGCCGCTCTCGAGCTGCTGTTGAGTGAAAGTCGTCAGGTTCCTGTTGTGCTGCAGGAACACCTGACCGTGCAACGGCAGGATCGCCGAGGCGTGGATTATGGGCGCACGGAGACCGGCGTGGCTCTCCAGGAACGAGACGACGCCCGACAGGTTCAAGGGGATCGTCGTCGTTCCACCCTCATCGACCGATATCTTCGGGATGCTGACGTAGGCGTCGAGGCCCCCGGACGAGACGGAGATGTCTATTTTCAGTACCTGGAATGAATAACGATTGTTTAGTCGATTTAGCAACTAGAAACTCGGAGACTGAGCAAGGGTTTTGTGGCTGATAGGTTAACACTTTTTCATATCTTGGAAATCTTGGGGATCTCTAGGCAACCTTGATGCTTTTGCTGAATCAGTAGGGGCGTGTACGTACTGAATAGGGGGAACGCGGACAATCGCAACTTCGAGATTTAACCAGTCAAAAAGGCGTATGGGCAACTGTCATAGGTCGAGTAGATTATTTTCTTTTTTATCATTTTTGTACTTACAGTTAAATTCTTTAACTCAACTGGAAGTGTATTGAATAATTTTATTGTATTATACATATGTCTCTTTTTTCCAACATTCAATAATATCTTAGGTATAATTACCAATTTATGCCTAGTGACACTATCAGAATTTAAGTATTTACTTTTTATTTCTTTGTAGTTATATACCAGAGCATTGAGATTACATATTTGCCTTATAGTTCATAATCTTTTTAGCCTACTATGAGGTAAAGTTTAAAAAAACACCCGATATTTTGTATCATCAACCCTTTTTAAGCTGGAATTCTTGACTTGAATAATAAATAATGGTAAAAGGTCGGGAAACGCTGGACTTGACGAGACCACTTGTCCCTTATGTATTTTGGGGCGCTGATTACGAAAATGGGGGTTGGAACTTGCAGCAATGGTTGGAACAACCCTAAAATTGCAAAAAGCGCCCCTAATTAGGGATGTTTTTCGACTGTACTGCGGAATTCCCTCACGAAGCCTCCTGCGGACATTTAACCTTGCCTATTCAGTTTCTTTCGGTCGCTGATATTCAAAATCAGAGTCCCATCACGCGAAAAGGGGTGTTACACCCCCCCACATGCAAGAAACACCCCTCCCAAAGGGTGGGTTTTTGAAAAAATTGAAAAAGAAACTGAATAGACATGGTCAAATATCCGCAGGAGGTTTCGTAAGGGAATTCCCTGGACAGTCGAAAAACACCCCTATTTAGGGGCGTTTTTCAATTTTAGGGGTGTTCCAACCATTGCTGCAAGTTCCAACCCCAATTTTCGTAATCAGCGCCCCAAAATACATAAGGGACAAGTGGTCTCGTCAAGTCCAGCGTTTCCCGACCTTTTACCGTTATTTTAAATGGACTATATGTAACCTAAAATTATCTGGAAATGGGAAAAAAGAAGATTCCTTCTCAGTATCATTTATAAAGACAATAAATCCTAACTTAATGCGAGCCAAACCAATTCAGGAAAAGCCTTCACCCAATTTATTCCCTAATCAGACCATACTTTATAACAATCTGCACGGATTGTGTCGTGCTATTCTATACATAGATTTTAACATCAATTCTGTAAACACTTTCTTGGTTGATTAACGACCCTTACCTGCTTCGTTAACTTGGGTACCAGGTGAGCCCTGACGTTGAAAGTGAACGAATCGTTAGCATACAAATCCGAGAACTGGTGCGTGTGCTCGTAAAAGACCCGGCTGCCGTTCAGGTCGTTCTGGGTGAAGCTCGACACGACCTTAAACATCCCCGCCCGCTCCGACTCCATCATCAGCCTTCCGAGCGTCGGCGGCACGGTCACATCGTAATGGACCAAACGGTGTGGGTCCGAGATGAAGGTAAGCAAGTGGTGGGACGTCAGGTACTTCTTCTGCAAGGGGAAGATGTGGAGGTTCCTGGAGACGAGCTTCAGCTGTACCGGCTTGGTTTTGATGTGGAATATATAGTCTTTGGTCGTGTGGACGCCGTCGCTGACGTTGAAGGCGAACCTGCCCTCGGTACCATCTGGAAGGGAATTACTGTTTTCTTTTCTTTCTCCCTTTGTTTGTTTTATAAAATTTATCATTTACTACCATGTACTTACATCATGTTTACTATTATTGCATTGGGGTATCCCGTTAATAAAATGAAACAAAATAACATTTTGGTTCCTTACTTTGGTGTCGAAATACGACCAACTGTTTATCGAGTTGCTCCTGTGTGAAATGGTACAATGGCATGTCGAGATCCGTGGTGAAGGAAACTGTGCCCCACCAACAGTTTTGCACTTGGTACTTGAGGGTTTCCTTGGGGAGGTCATCATCAACAGCGGCTAAAAATACATTATAATGAACCTCCCATTGAACCATTACATCAAGACATTCTAAATGCCTTAGACGGTACATTCTAAAACAACCCTTATCCATTTACTTACCCAACATTTCGTTAGTGATTGCAGCCACGCCTCCCTCCCACATGATCATCCCAGTATTGTTCACCAATCTGGGTTTCTGATCATTGATCGGCAGAACGATTATCTTCAACGTTATAGGGAAACTCTTCTTTCCTCCGGCATCTCCGGTAACAACGAGCCCATCTTCCAGATTCTCAGAACCGTCGTGGGAGTAATGGACCAGCCCCGTCTGGAGTTCCTTATAGGAGAAGACCTTTGACTTGATGCACCGTTTATGTACCTGAAAATATCACGGAAGTTGACAGAGATGGGACGGTTAATCGGCATGCAAATGGAATGATGAATATCAAAGTCAAAGATGTACAGCCACTTTTTCAAAACTTATAAACCAGTCAGACTGCCATAACAGCCACAGTCCCCAATAGGCTGTCTTTTGCTAATTTCCCTGACCTATAGAGTAAAAACTCGATATCCTCCTCACCTGTACACATCCATGTTTGACGTTCTCCTCTATCGTAAAGAAATTAATTTTTGACTTGTAATAATCGGTCACGACGTACAGATGGTTGACGCTTATG
The DNA here is from genome assembly GCA_946251905.1 of Cryptocephalus moraei. Lineage (NCBI taxonomy): Eukaryota > Metazoa > Arthropoda > Insecta > Coleoptera > Chrysomelidae > Cryptocephalus > Cryptocephalus moraei. Next base: position 11,991,373 of record OX276465.1, on the reverse strand, counting down.
ACGCCCGTACCGCCCTCGTTCACCACCAGGTCACTGGTACCGAGGTGTAGGCTCTCCGGTATGACCTCGATGTCCAACTGGACGTTCCTCCTCCAGACTATGCCGTTCGTGACGTTGAACACGATACGGTCCTTCGTCTGATTCGTGCCGGACTGGATGTACAGGATCTTGTTGGCGTTGACGAGGTCCTGGCTGAAGGAGAACACGTTCAGCGGCTCGCTGGTGCCGTTCGCCCCGGACAGAATGGTTATGTAGCCGGAATCGGGGGTCTCGACGATGTGGTAGACGATGGCCGATGGCGGGACGTTCGGCTGAGTGACCTGCCGAGAGGAGAAGAGAATAAAATAACATGTGTGTATAATGAACATCATGTCAGAAGATGGTGACCACACTTCTGGACTCCCAGATAAAAATCTCGAATTACCTTTCATTAAATAAGGTCTAAAGTAGTCCAGTAAGTGTTAGTCAAATATCACGACTTTGACATGTTCTGGACTGAGTTCTGTCTTGTTAAAGCCTTAATAACACCTTTGGATGTCTGATTTCAATAGACACGACTCTTTTCAACGAAATATTGTAAATATCACAAGTTTAGAATATTTGGACACTTCTGGACTCCCCATTAGAAATCGTGAAGTTGCCTTTCATCGAACAAGGTCAATCAGAACGATATTCGGATGAATCATTGACATTTTGACTGAAGGTGTAGATGTTGAAGTAAGCTGTAAGTCAAAGCATATGATTATTAGACAAGACAAGAAATTCACTTGAAAGATACCACAAACTCAATTACTCAAAGATACCATTACTCAATTACTAACATGAAGGTAGCTTTGAGATTTAAAATACAAACATAATATAAGACTGTAAAAATATAGCAACTTCTCAACAGATACACAACTTTCAAACTATCTTTAACGAGAAAGAGTTTCACCTCGAGGTTCTTTTTGGTGATCAAAACGCTCGTCGACTCTTCCACGGACAACATTCTCAGGTTTTTCGGCTCCAGCGGCCCCCAATAGCTCGATGGCAACATCCACACACCCAACTGGGCGGAGTTCAGCGCGTCCCTGCACCTCACTCTGAGGCCGATCTCGTCAGCGTTACCACCCGAATGCTCGTTCATGTAGCTGATGCCGCCTTCGTTCACGTCTTGTTGGGTGAAATTCTTGATCGACTACAAAGGAGAGAAGTTACACAGTTAAAACGATAAGAAGGGCCTACATTTGGTGAGTTGTTCAGGAATAAAGAGCCTAAGAGAATAAAGGAGTAAATAATAAAGATTTTTTTAATTTTCTTAAAATGAGAGGTAGTTTTCACCCTTAAAAAATAAAAAGCCTGGTCGGCACAGGGTAGATTTTGAAGTAGAGGGTAAGTAGAGCGTAAACCCAATTTTTTATGAAAATCGGTGTTGATTCCCAAAATTGCACACTAATACGGTATTTTGCCGTTGATGACTGAACTGTATTCAAAGGACTGCGATAATTCGGACAAATACTCTTTTCTCAGAAATTAAAGATTAGGTAAATTATTGATAATAGGTATTGCTAGAAAAGATTTAACAACTTACCAAATGAATTGTAATATTACCACCCATTTAAGTATTTAAGCCCGAGAGTATGACAATGAAAATTTGTGAACCAATTACATGTACCTGTTCCATGTATCACACCCTTCTCTTACCGTGAACGTCTGCGAAGACACGAGATTCCCGAATATCGGCTTGTTGATGACCTCATACGAGACGTCCCTATCGGAGGCGTACAGGTTCGTCGAATACCTCAGGTTCTCCTCAGTTATGACGACGGACCTCCCTAGTTGCACGACGATCTTCCTGTCGGACTCGACCCGTATGAACGGCGCCGACGCCTGTACCTCGAGCAAACCGTTGACGTGGAACTTGCCGTCCGTCACCCACAGCCTGACCTTGCCGTACTCGGGCCCGCGGTGCTTGAAGACGATGCGGCCCTCGTCGAGGTCCTCTTGCGTGAACTCTGTCACTTTCACGTTGCGGTTGTTGGTGTTGTAGAAGTGCCCGTTCGAGGACTCCCTGGACAGAGAGAGAGACAGGTCAGATCAGAAAGACCACAGGAGCAATACGAAATATGAGGGTTGCTCAGAAACGACCAGTCTCAGAAATGCATCAGGAATTAGAGATCCTTCCATGTTGTACGCATGTAAGCATGCAAAAGTAAAGAGTTCGAACTCTTCAAAATTACATCTGTGTTACATCCCTAGTATCATACCACAAGAATAAAGAAACAATCAGAAAGGTTAGAGAGAGAGACAAGAGAGATAGAGAGGTCTGATGTTTGCACAGATTCACATTCTGAATTCCTATATAGTTTTTATGGCTCTGATGTAGCATTTGTTAATGCTAGTCTCATGTAGTATTTCAAACATGTTATTAATGAAAACATTATTGTAGGCCTTTGCAAATCAACAAAGATGTGGATTCAAATTCAAGGAGGAAAAGAGGAAGGTCACAACAGTCTTGGAAAAGAGATCTAGCTAGATGATGGAAAAAATGGAAAAAAGAGGGCTGACAGACATTTATAGAGAAAAATGGAGATTGGGATGCGAGAAATGTCAGCTGTAGTAAAACTCGCCATTAAAAAACAGTAAACGATGTCATAACCTCCTTCCACATCCTTGTAACCATACTTACCACTCTACCACAAATTACCAATTACCCAACAGCGAATATCACTCAGAACCTCACCTGCAGGTGTACACGATGTTGGAGGTGAGGGTGCCAATGTCCTCGTCCACGTACCGCAGGTCTCTCCCGCTCAAAATCCTCTCGCCCCCCACGACGACGTGGAACACCTTATCGACGGTCCGCACCGGACTGTTGTCGTTCTTCAGATCGACCTTGATGCTGAGGTTACCGACGAACTCGAAATCGTCAACGGCCGAGAACGCCATGAAAGTGAAGTGGTCCGACTCGGTCTCGCTGCTGTCGTGGAAATAAGTCACCTGGTTGTTCTTCAGTTCCGTCGACGAGAAGTGATCGGTACCGTTCGCCTTCGAGATCTGTAGGAAACCGTTCTTAGGTCGGGCCGTCACGTTGAACGAGAGATCCGTGACGAAATCGGCGGCTAAGTACAAGTGGGACGGCTCGACGACGGCCGAGGAGCCCTCGATCACCTCCAACTGCTTCAGATTCACGGTGACTTTCGATTTATCCTCCTCGGCGGCCGTATACTTGACGCTAAGGTTACCGGTCACGTTATTACAACCCGGAGATAACACCACGAACGAAACGAAGTCCTCGACGTCAGAGTACGGCTTGTGGAACGTCCGGTACTTCACATTACTCATCATGATGTCCTCTTGGGTGAAGGTATCGCAAGACCGCATGCGGTACCTCGTCTGCGGCGAAAAGAGGTAGCCGTACCGCGGCGGGTCGGATATGACGTAATTTACTGACGTCCACGGCTTCGGGGGCATCGTCTCGAAGGAGAGCTGCTCGCTGGAGATCGTCGTCTCCCACGCGTCCTTCAAGTGGAGGTCTTTCGTGTTCACCCTGTAGAGGGTGCACTTCACGAAGGTTATGCGGAAGGTGTACAACTGGACCTTGTCCAGGGTGCGGAACTGCGAAAGTAGAAAGTTTTAAAATTTCAGTCGAGTGGTTTCGCTTACAATAAACTCATCGAATTAGAGTAAACGCACTTTTCCCATTTTCGTACCTTTCAATGTTGGGTTAGATTTAAAATTGTCCTCAACAGTGTCCTATTGGCTCTTTGAATCTAAACAATATGAGCACTATATAACACTAGACTATAGATTTCACTCAGGCCTGGAACAAGAAACTAGAATCTAACTTTAGCCGGACGTTACTATACAATTTGGAACATTCATCAAATATGGAGAGCGCTAGATACTAGCCTTTGATAAATTTCAAACCTCGTTATTCTAGAATATCCTAGCAGGAAAGATCCAGACACTAGTAACTAAACTGTGCTGGAATATAGCACACTTCCTAACTTCTAACTTCCTTCATAAGTTAAAATGATAATTTTTCATGAAACGGCAATGACATTTTTATCCACTTATCTTCAATTTCGATCCAAATGAACTCAAAACAGTTTTCTTATGTTTTCTGAAACAACACGAAAGTTATAGAACTACGTCGACTTTTTAATGCTTTTTGCTGAATGTAATTCATATGACCCAATCAAAAAGTACACCCAGTTGAAAAAAGTGCGCCCATAAAGATGGCAAATATGAAATAGAGCCGACACCACCTGCTTTACGCATTAATTGAAAACTTCTGACTCCCACCACATATGTTATTGTTAAGAGAACCTTATGCACATTCATATTCAAGTCAAATTTCCTCCTCTTTCGAATAATACACATCGTTTTTACTTGCGCTCAAAATTCTTTTTCGCTCATTTTACCATACGCTACCTGAAACTCGTCAAAGTCCGGCTTGGAGCTGACGTGCCTGTACCGCACCCTGTGCTGCTTGAGGTCGTCCCCAGTGAACACGTCGACCTCGACCCAATTGTTCATCGTCTTCTCCACCTCGATGACGCCGTACTGGGGCCTCTTGATGATGGTGAAGTGCGCCGAAAAGTCCGGTATCGCGACGTTCGACGTGAAGCTGAGGTTGTACGGCGTGATCATCGAGAATGTCTGGTGCAGGACGATAAGGCCGGTGTTCCTCTCCATCCTCCAGTACTGAGGCGATACCGTCACGCGGATTTTGTACACCGGCGACGTCTCGATACCGTCCGAGACCTGCACCGACGACAAATCACAAATCAATAGTATAACAACAGTATAAGGATTGAATAGTAAGGAAGCTCGGATTAACAATTCTGGGCGATATGGAGGAGTTGTACTGGAAGTACTGGAAGAGCTGGACGTATTGGAGCTAGTGGCATTGGAAGAGTTAGACGTATTGGAGCTAGACGTATTGGAGGAGTTAGACATATTGGAGCTAGATGTACTGGAAGAGCTAGAAGTATTGGAGCTAGTCGTATTGGAGGAGTTAATCGTATTGGAGCTAGACGTATTGGAGTTAGACGTACTGGAGCTAGACATATTGGAGCTAGACGTATTGGAAGAGTTAGACGTATTGAAACAAGACGTATTGGAGGAGTTAGACATATTGGAGCTAGATGTACTGGAAGAGCTAGACGTATTGGAGCTAGTCGTATTGGAGGAGTTAATCGTATTGGAGCTAGACGCATTGGAGCTAGACGTACTGGAGCTAGACATATTGGGGCTAGACGTATTGGAGCTAGACAAATTGGTGGAGTTAGGCGTATTGAAGAAGAAGATGTATTAGAGCGATACGGAGTAGTTGTACTGGATGTTCTGGAAGAGCTAGACGTATTGGAGCTAGTTGTTAAGGATGAGTTCATCGTATTGGAGCTAGACGTACTGGAGCTAGACATGTTGGAGCTAGACGTATTTGAGCTAGACGTATTGGAAGAGTTAGACGTATTGAAACAAGACGTATTGGAGGAGTTAAGACATATTGGAGCTAGATGTACTGGAAGAGCTAGACGTATTGGAGCTAGTCATATTGGAGGAGTTAATCGTATTGGAGCTAGACGCATTGGAACTAGACGTACTGGAGCTAGACATATTGGAGCTAGACGTATTGGAGCTAGACAAATTGGTGGAGTTAGGCGTATTGAAGAAGAAGATGTATTAGAGCAATACAGAGTAGTTGTACTGGATGTTCTGGAAGAGCTAGACGTATTGGAGCTAGTCGCATTGGAGGAGTTAGATGTATTGGAGCTAGACGTATTGGATGAGTTAGACATATCGAAGCTAGATGTACTGGAAGAGCTAGACGTAACTAGACGTAGCTAGACGTAACTAGACGTAGGTAGACGTAGTCTATAACGCGCATCATAATGCCGCGTACTCATCTGAACATTTTAGCCCGAACGAACCGAACGAACCGAGCGCGCACAACAACAAATTTTTCCACGAAAAAGCTCGCCGTAAACGAGCCTCCGTACCCACTGAATCAAAAGAAACAATGAAATCTCTTTGAGCAATGCATAGTTACCGACAACTCTCCGAAAACGTTCGGCGTGCTCGGTTCGGCAAAATTATGTTCGGAGACACGTACTCACTTGATCAATTCGGGGGTGCGCGCTCGGTTCGTTCGGTTCGTTCGGGCTAAAATGTTCAGATGAGTACGCGGCTTAAGACAGTACAGTAGAGATTTGTGAAAGCGCGGTAAGGGTCGATAATGCAGCAGCAGACCATTAGTGGAATCAGGTATGAATTCTAGATAATTTTACAAAATAATTAGAAATTTAAATTAAATTTGTAATTAAAATTGAAAATGTAAAAATTACATTGAAAAAATAATTACAGATCTTACTAATTAGGACGAATATGTTCTAAGAAAAAGCGCTTGAATGCGGAGGACAACAAGAACACAGGTAACAGATCTCTTATTGGTCAAAATAAATCACTTATGTGGGACGACACCTGTGAAGTTATAAATAAACCTCAATTTACAAAACCAGTGGCTTATTAGATTTCAACTTAGCTGCGAAATTTTCACCACTTAAACATGTGGTATAACCGAAAGTACACCAATCGACAAATCACCTGTAACGACATGTACGACGTGTTCGAACTGGCGCTGCGGTCGAAGAACACAACCTTCCCCATATCGACGTCCTCCTGGGTGAAGGTCGTGATCTTGTGGTTCGGTTTGTCTAACTTCTCGAAGAACCCTTCCGACTCGAGGATCGTGTAGATCAGCTCGTTCGGCGGGTTATCCGGGTCGACGGCTCTGAAGACCTCAGAGCTCAGGATCTTCTTTGTGCCCTGAAAATCAGTCAACAATGAATCGACCATTAGATCGATCTACTTGCTGAGATGTTCAAAGGAATGGAATTAAAATGACAAAAGTAGCTGGGCAGAGATATTCATCTGACTGCTGAATGTTATTTCTGAAGACTTGCCGAGAAAGAGGAGTTACATCTTCGACAAAAGGTTTAATCCAACAAGTTTTCATCTTGATGGCATCAGTATATATAAACCTAACTGGCTGATATAGGTTTTACTGGTAGAAGTATTCTTTGTATCCAGGAATTGAATCTCCGCATGGCGTACAAAAGCTACTACTTCAAGAACAATGGAAAGGACGTAAAAAGAAAATCAACAGTCAAAAATCAACAATTGTTTTGTTTCCATTAAGCCCAAGGGCTCGCTGAAGGTACACTAAAAGTGTTCTAATTTGTATTCATCAGTTCTTTCTTACTTAATTAATTAATTATAATGATAATTAATAATATAGATGGAATAGGTTCTCGAGTTAATCAGTGAAATATGAAACAATTGTAAGAGAATTTTTGAAAAAGGTATTTGTAGTCTCAGCCGGGATAATTAATAATAAACATTGTATATACATATAGATTTTTTACTGTTATCATAGGAGAATTTATGTTATTTTAATACTGCATGCAATATTTCATTCTGTCGTTATTACTGTTTTCCAATAATAACATTAGTCACATGTACAATGCAGCCATACATAGCATGTGCTTGGATTGTTCGACATATATTATTTTTCATTTTTATAGAAAATAACAAAGAAATATATTTAGAAAAATAGAATTTGTTTTTTGTCACATTAAATTCCATTTTTCTAATAAATTTAAGGGGAGAGGTAAGTGTGATTAGTTCTCAACACAAATTGAAAACAACAAATGACAAACAATGAGTAATGTTACATACACAAGTACATACTTACCAATGTTTACAGTGCTCATACTATCTATATACATGCCATAACGCTAGCAATCTCAATCTCAAACTAAAAAAAAAGTAATAATAAACAGAAATTAAATAATTGTGTCACATAACTTATTTACAACAAAATTATAATACAATAATTGATCCCATGAAATGTGTATGTATTATAATGTTACTCAACAAGTAAGTTATTGAGATTATTAGATTCACTAGAAGACAGATAGTAAGACATTTACGTTCTTTGGCACCTTTAAATCTATGAATAAAAGTTAGTCTGTGAGATTTTTAAATTTCTTGTGACAAGTAATTTTTAAGTAGTACAATTTTCACTACTATTTCATTTTGCGACAGTAAATTTACTCGAGATGGAAACGACATCCCTTCAATTTATACTTCTATTAACACTGCCAGCTACATGTATGGCCTTTTCAAAATCAGTAAATCTCTGTAATTATGGCTGTCATAGAAGCGTCGGACTCGACAAACGGAGGACCTTAAACTATTTGGGACTTGAAGTATCCATCTATCCTTATTGTTCCATTTCACACCAGTCCCGCGGTACTAGTTGAATCTGTAACAACCTCTTTAACAATATTTCCCTTACTATTTCCTGCCTTTCTTGCAATTTCATCGTGCCTTACTAGTGAGATCTCTTAAGCCCATGCAACACTCAATCATAACCTCAAAACTGGTACCATGCAAAACTCATCGTCCTCACCTGAACCGTCCGGAACACAGTTGTATTTGTGACTTCCATCACTGGTGGATCGTTCTCGGCCATTACAGCTACAGATAGGCTAAACCTGAACCGTCCTTGCAGGTACTCCGGCAAGATGAATGTGTCGTCGGTGAAAAACTCGACCTCCAGCACGACGCTATCGTGTCGCACTTCCGAGCCGTCGTGGACGTAATGGATCTTATCCCTCGAGACGTCCAGCAGGCTGCGGAAAATAAAGGACTTAGAATTTCAGGAAAGTATTCCATCTGGCATAGTGGTAATTACAAGCTACCAAAACTGAAGGTTTCGTTCATGGAAGTCAGTGATCAGAGAATAGTCAGGACCCAAATAGATCATCCCGAAGCCCCTCGGTCGACACAATCATAATCATAAGTCATAAGTAAAGCTCGAGAAATATGCAAAGTGCATATAAGTGGCATCTGTGCATTTCCCCACAAAAATTCTATAAATGCGAAAAATTTTATTCGACGCAGTCTTATGACAGTGCAACGTTCACATTACCTGAAGGCGTTCTTCTCGTGCGGCCAAATGTCCTGCTTGACTATGCCGTGCTCGGGACCGTCGATCACGTAGAACTTGATCCCGGAATCCTTTATGCCGTACTTCTGGTAATCGAGGATCATGTGGAGGTTCCTCGTCGTTATGATCTCGCTGCGACCCTCGACCACCTCCAACGGGTCGACGGAGAGGAGCTCGAGGTCCGTCGCAAGGCTGTTCCTCGAGAACACCTTATAACCCTCGGTGTAGTTCACGTTGACGCACAGCTCCTCCTGGCACTGGCACTGGAACGAGTCCAGACCTTGCTGGACGCAGAAACCTGAACGGTCAGAGGAATAAATTTGTTAGGAAGATGTGTACAAAATGTGGTAAGTCGACGCTAGTTTGCTATGTGAGCGTGTGCGCAGGTGCGTTTTAGGTTAAGGTAATAGTTATATTGTCACGCACAACATAGCAAGAATCTAGGGCAAGGAATTAAGCCAGGGCTTCGGACAATATTTTGCACATAATTGCACATTTACAAAAAAATTACACATGCGTTTCATATATGGCCATATTTGATGTAATGGTCAATTAAAGATTTTTACAGAGACCAAAACGAACTGATTCATGAAGTTTAGCACGATTTAATTATCTTCAAATCTTTATTACGAATGTGCCCATTTAACAAACTTGCCTTTGTCGCTGCAGGGATTCTGCAGGCAAGGGTACTGCCACACGCAGCCAGGTAACAACCCCTCCGTCACGTGAGCGTTAGGGAACCCTTTCCACACATCGTTCACGGCAATATTCCTCATGCAGCCCTTGAAGCTGATATCGCAGGACTTGCTGCAACCCTTCTGAGTCGCCCTGAACCTCTTGCTGACCTCCAGACCGCCCAGATACGAGTTCTCCACCAACTGGTACACGTGATTGTGACCGTTCTTCTCGCTGGTGGCCTTACCGTCGACCGTCAGCTCTATCGCGCCGTACGTCAGCTTGAACGTCACCTTGTGCCACTCCCCGTCCGAGATCTTCGTGTTCTTACTCGACAACTTCGATATCTTCTCGCCGATCTTCACGACGGCCCTTATGTGATAATTGTTCAGCTCGATGAGGAAGAAGTCCGGCTTCGACTTGTGGCCCGGGTTGTAGAACAACAGGCCGTCCTTGCCGATCGTCCTCACCTCGAACTGCACGCTGAGCTCCTTCGAGTGGCCCTTCTGGGGCAGCATCATGTACGAGTTGTCCTCGACGAAGCTGATCTGCGCGTCGGTCGACGCCTCGAACTCGGTCGCGCAGTTCCAAGTCACGCTCTGGACGGTCGTCTGAGCGTGGCGGTAGCGAGCCTGTTCCAACACTGGGATGTCGTTGTACTTCAACTGGATCAAATGGAATAAATGTCTTAAAAGCTTGAATCAATGGTAATTGGTATTTGTGTAATTAAAATAGTAACACATTTGTCTGAGTTTACTACAATTAGAATCTCAATTTTAAAAACAAATACTGGAGTGGAAAGTATTGTTACATAAGTAACATTACAGATATTGAATGATTGGGACGATTTACTCTAAAATATATGAGATTGAAATTGCACTTTGTGCAATATAATAAAGTCATTGTTCAGATCTGCCACTTCCGTGCGTGAGTTACAGAACCTTACCAAACTCTCACAGTCCGCTTCTCGCCTACCCTCCAATACATTCCGCGTACCTCCGGCATGATTTTCCGAAAAACAATTGTCAATGTCAGTCACCTAATACGAGAATTTTTCGTACGTCATTTCGAACGCCTGCATGTGTCTTTAACTTCGTACATCGTTGCCGGTGACGCGTCGGGTTTCGTCACACATGTCGCGATAACTACGCGCATATCTTTTCGGCAGACACGTCACGGTTACTACACGGATATCGTTCGTGCGCTTGCGCCACACTTCTCAAAATATTCATCCATCCCGTTTGCGACGATGTCGTTCTATTCAAACACGACCTCGGCTCCGTCTCCCTATATCTCTAGTTACTATAGTTCCATTCAAATCGCATATCCTACCGATTAGGATATCGTACGCGTTGTATCCACTTCGCCTCTCCCGGCCCACTACTACAAGCGCGTCCCTGTACTTGAACAACTCTATTATCTTCCTCACTTCAGCTTCCGCACAATGTACATTCATCCGCGATGCTCTCTCTACAATATTAGGTGCGATACCGTTTTGGTAGCAGAAGGCTGCAATCTGGCACCGATCACCGTAGCTCAAAACGGTGAACATTACTATCTGTCGCATCAGGCAGTTCAATTTCACTGATATACCGTTGATAACGTCGCAAAATTCGTTCCACGCCATCACCACTTCTTTGTTCGCCTTCGCACGTCCAGGAAATTCAGCGGGTACACGTGGCAACCCTGCGCTCCTCTTCGCAAACGACACCCTTCTCAGATCACCTGTTCACCTGTTGATTCCTCACGGTTACAGGTAACCATCCTTCTTGACACTTGATGTGTACCGTTAATATCGCGCGAAACAGCGTTTTTTTCGCAATGCCAATCTTAAACAATACTTCTATCTAGGGTGTCAATGGACAACGCCCTAGCGGGCGTTCCTAATTGGTCCAATAACATAAACAATGCCACCCTGCTCCCTTCGACCGTCGTCCCTTAAGCGCACCACTTGTGTGTGTGTGTGTGTGTGTGTGTGTGTGTGTGTGTGTGTGTGTGTGTGTGTGGCACTTGTTCTCTTCGCTTCGGGACGCGCGCTTACATTACGTTCGAAATGTCGGAACCAACGCCTTCCATGTCGCGTCAAAGCAGCGAATACGAACTCGAAGACTCCGGATTGCGTCGGAACATCCCCTCGTGCAGTGTAAGTCGGGTCGACGTCCGCAATTATTTCAACGACATCGCCATAAACATGAACGCGTTGTTAGGCTTCCTATGCCGCCACGGTGCTTTGTCACCATCTTCCGCGCAATACCCAAGTGACGCTCTACGCCTGAATCAGTTCTGGACGCTACCTGGCGAACTATTTCCACCCGCCTACTAAATTTTGTAAGTACACGGACTTTCCTTGCCCCCTTGAATGCATTTCTCCTTCTGGGCTTACGCGTGTAATTTCCCTATCTCGGTCACTTCTCCGTTCGTTTGTCATCCTCCGTTACGTCATTCATTTTCGAAATACACACCCCCCCCAACCTACTGAACCCGATTCACAGCTAATCATACTTGTCGCGACGCTTGGCAACGTCGCATCCACTTTATCAGTCACAATTCCCACTTCGACTCGTACCACACACCGTTCTACGGACATACAGGGCGGCCCCTTACCCCACCCAACACCCTTCTTTTACTCCACTATCCCTTAGGTACGTTGATTATTTCCGGTACAGACACCTCTAAATAGTGATTTTCTGCTATAATTCGAGAAAAATTGCGAAAAATAGGAGAAGTGGCAGAACTGGAAATTGACCTATTATAATGCATATATACAAATATATATGTTGCAGATTAAGTGCAAATATGTAACTTACCGCCGATAGACATCCCCTGAACTTTTCAACGTGCCCAAAGAAAATATCCGTATTGTTTTTATTCTTGTTGTCCCCGATAAAGAGGCCATAGTGGATGTTCAGTTCGAAGAATTTCCCAGGAAGCTGCTTCCTAAAGGACAAAAATAAATAATATAAGCGCAAATTGTTTTAATTATAATTAAATCATTATAACCACTCAATCAAACTTGATATTGAGTTTATAATTGTCATTTTCGACTACTGTATCTGAATCTTGTGATATATATTGTATTGATAATCATGTAAAATTCGCGTTATCCTTAAGACGATCTTGTCGATCCCCCGAAACGGTTCCCCCTTTCACACCCACTGCTCAGATTATTTACATAAACTATACAACGCCAATCAGTTCTGAACAATTCGGCACCCCGTAGGGCAAACTGACCTATTTCTGAGTTTGCATAATAAATAGTGTACACCTACCCTCACGATAAATGAATTTTATGACCTTCTCCTCTTCTTTGAGGTACTTGATATTTAGATTTATTACCAGACTATTAGCACCATCCTTCTGACCGTCCGCACGCGACCCTACAATGGGCAGTACTGAGTATTTTTGCCAGGTAAGCTTAAAGAGCGCCCATTACGAGCGATGCGCAGATCGCAAATGTGTCCTTATTAACGACGTAACAGAGGGATGGTCGGTCGGAGAGAATATTTTCTTGGAAAACGAATAATTATCTGGAGTACTTTTCATTTACTGCAATGATATTTAAAAAATCTTTGTGTTATCTTTTGGCCACGGTAAGCTAGTATAAGGTAAATTGAAAGGACTGTCAGGTCGAAAATCCTTGCCGTGCTATTAAAGGGTTGGGTTATTTGGATTATATTTTCAGTATTCATGTTAACAGCCAAACATTCACATATCGAAAATGTTTCGTCCGTGGGTGTCTGATAACAGTGAGAATTTAAACAGTAGTGAACTACTAGATGCGGCAAATAATAGCGAATTTGAAATTTCGGGCACTAGTGCTAGTGAAGTTGAAGCACGCCCACGTGAGAGAAAACATTTATCATTTTGGTCACTACTAAAAGATAAAATAAGACATAATAATCAAAACCCAAATGTCAATAACGATATCATAAACGTAATTGAGGAACAGTGTAAAATAATAACGGCAGACGAATGGTCTGCATGTATAAGTCATACACTTTCCAAAGAGAATGAATATAAAACACTTTGGGCACACGTTCCAAAATTCATTATTCCTATCGGGAATGAAGACAGCTCTACGTCTGACGAATAATAATTTAAATTAATCAAACAACGCAATGGTAAAATGGTATCATCCAATCACAACCATATTTTCTATATGTTTTTGATCTGTTAAACATTTTTCGCAACATTCGTAGAATACTATTTATATATAATTACTGTTCATAAAACAAAATATACCTTATTTCAAGTCTATTTTATAATTTTTTTCGTTACGCCGCTTCATTTACCTTTTTCTCGGAAAGCTGCTCGAAATTCGGCGTCAAAATACCCACAATAAAAGCATTAAGACACAATAGACCCTTAACTTCTTGCGATAAGCCGGTGCGTTATAAAATTAATTTATCGCGAGGGTAGGTATATTAAGCGAGATATGTCACCGTTTCATCTGGACGAGACTGGTTTTTGACTACTCGTCTATGAATCTAATATGAATAAGTCGGTATTTACAGGTAGTTTGGAGTTTGAAAGGAGCATACTTAATTCCTCTACTACCCCTCTACTCACTGGACCCTGTGACTCCTGTCGACGACCATCGACAGGTTCGCCTCCCTCCTCTTGATATCGACCTCGTGCCACTGCAGATCGTTCAGCCTGACGTTCGGCGGCGAGACGAGCTCCGACTCGCCGGCGCCCAGGTTTATGTTGACTTTGACGCGGCCGTTCTCCAGCTCGACGATGCAGTAATCCGTCGTGCCTGCGACCAACAGTATCAGGGCGTTCCCGAGGTACGTCTTGAACTTGAAGTGGATGTCCGTCGAGCTCCTCGCCTCCTTCAACGGGATCGAGATGTAACTGTTGCCGTAGAACGACGCTGGAAACGAGTCGGGAATCCGTTAGCTCCACAGTGAAACTTGTTTGTAAGGAATATGTAAAATGTGTTCAAAAAATTTGTTGTATCGGACTATAGAATTACCTTTTAACAATAAACATCAAAATAGGAGTACATAATACTAATGATTTGTATTTGCAATTTACTTACTAAAGATGTTAGCAGAAGGATCTGATATCTAGTTGGTAACTAGGATATGCTAGAATGTACCTTGGACAAGACAGCACTATATAAAACCGATATAACCTGGAACAGCCATCAGATATGGCACATGCTAGACTAGTGCTGGATACCAACTTATTTTACAGATTGTTATTGTATCCCAGTAACAGACAACCAATTTTGAAATATGAGATGTCATTCAAAATTTCTCCACGAGTTGAAACCAGGGCCTGTTCACTTGAATAGCCGCACATGGTCGGCAGGGCCTGTTCACTTGAATAGCCGCACATGGTCGGGCAATTTACTGCGCCATCTGGCGTAAATGCTGGAAACGAAAATGCGACAGTTAGAATGTTATGTCAAGAGGTGGCACCTCGTCCGATATTTAATCCGTGTACACAATCAGGGTAGCCGTGGCAGGCATGACAGAATCGCGTCAGTTCATACCGTCAGATGTCAGATCACATGTTTTCTCAGGGGAGACTATAAAATATTTGTGAATTTTGTGATGCCGAAGAATTGCTCAGTTCCTGGATGTGATGGTGAAGATACCAGAAGGTAGGAGCATTTTAAATCATGAGATAAAACATTCTAAAGGAGTTATTCAGAACTTGTTACATGTGGATTATAATATGATGTGATTTGTATAGGCTATCATCTCCTGTGGATTCTCA
Source organism: Cryptocephalus moraei (assembly GCA_946251905.1). Classification (NCBI taxonomy): domain Eukaryota; kingdom Metazoa; phylum Arthropoda; class Insecta; order Coleoptera; family Chrysomelidae; genus Cryptocephalus; species Cryptocephalus moraei. The sequence goes on along the minus strand of OX276465.1, from coordinate 11,975,967 downwards.
CACTCTGAAGATATGGCTGGAACGCATCAACGACCCGAGACTGTCGGCAATTAACCCGATCCAGCTGCGCCAGCAGTGCAAGGTGTGTTCCAGCCATTTTGAATCGGATTGTTTCACAGGAGTAGCCGGCCGCTTGCGGCTATCGAGTGTGGCCTTACCCACAAAAAATGTAACAGGTAAGATTATTTTCGTTTTAATTTATCTGCAATGATTACGGCTTTTTTGTTCAGGTTATACTATTAGATCCCTTGAGGACAGGTTTTCAAAACTTACCCCGCCTAGGAGAGTTGCATCACATAGCATTATTGGTAATTCTTTGATACCTTATATTATCACATAACTTATTTTCATTGAATTGAATTGCTATAGAGGAAACGTTGATGGAACTCAGCAGAGCAGTCTCTCTCCAGGGAAATTATCTGTTATACCTCCTAACAGGGTATATGGAAGAAAGAGGTTGTTCAGCATTGAAGAAGACGAACACCCTGGGCCATCATCAAGAATTCAACAACCAACGAGTACGTATATCACAATCAATTTTACGTCATACATTTGTATTTTTGAATCAATGTTAACGATGTTAATGAAACCACTGTTAAATTCTTCGAATGCCAAACGCGCAACCAAAAACATTTGCCACAAGGTAGACGCTACATTTTGTATGATAAGGTGTTAGCACTTGCTTTATTGAGACAAGTTCCCAAAGCTTATCGGTTCCTATCTAAAATTCTAAGTTTTCCATCCCGCAAAACTGTGTCATCTCTTGTGAGACAAGTTAAATTCCAATGTGGCATTAACTTAAACTTAAACCGATAAATAGAAACTGCATTTTGATGTTTGATGAAATGTCCAGGATCTATCATTAGTCGTTACATAAATGATTTTATGTGCATGTCGTTCATCCAGTACAAAATAAAATTACATCTCAAAATTTAACATTTACCAGTTTTAAGCATACCTCATTAGATAAATATTTAATATTATGGGCATGGTATAAAGGCATACCATTATTTCTTTTCGAAGGAATACATATTTAACATTCTTTAAGCTTTTGTAACGGTTCTAACAAACCGTGTTTCTTTTTTGTCTCTCTGGATGAATGATATAATAAATTATGTTTTAGCGATACATTTTAATATCTGGATAGTTATTTTTTTGTATGAACTTTGTCACGTACACTTCTTAATAAAGATTACCTTATACTTATTGTTATTATTATTTCCAGGATAGGTAATGCTTGGGTCGACTATTGTCTCTTTCCAATTGAAGCAATTTCAACACGAAAAATATTTAATCGTAATCGAGATAATGGACGATCGGACGATAGACTCATTTTCAACCAATTAAGATTTGTGATTATCTCGATTACAGTTAAATATTTTTCGTTTAGAAATTGCTTTGTTTATGATAAATAAATAAAAACGTATTAACTTCAAAATTCCCGCGCATTCCTGTTTAAGGATTACAGGTTTCGTTTTACCAATCTAGCCTTTAACGCCGGATTTTACGCTAGATGGCGCTGACACGGACCAATTTCGCAGTATGGGAGTAGGCCATCTAGAACTATATGGGTGATCTGTGATGGTCGGGCAACTTACTGCGCCATCTGGCGTAAATGCTGGAAACGAAAATGCGAAAGTTAGAATGTTATGTCAAGAGGTGGCACCTCGTCCGATATTTAATCCGTGTACACAATCAGGGTAGCCGTGGCAGGCATGACAGAATCGCGTCAGTTCATACCGTCAGATGTCAGATCACATGTTTTCTCAGGTGAGACTATAAAATATTTGTGAATTTTGTGATGCCGAAGAATTGTTCAGTTCCTGGATGTGATGGTGAAGTTACTAGAAGGTAGGAGCATTTTAAATCATGAGATAAAACATTCTAAAGGAGTTATTCACAACTTGTTACATGTGGATTATAATACGATGTGATTTGTATAGGCTATCGTCTCCTGTGGATTCTCACACTCTGAAGATATGGCTGGAACGCATCAACGACCCGAGACTGTCGGCAATGAACCCGATCCAGCTGCGCCAGGAGTGCAGGGTGTGTTCCAGCCATTTTGAATCGGATTATTTCACAGGAGTAGCCGGCCGCTTGTGGCTATCGAGTGTGGCCTTACCCACAAAAAACTTAACAGGTAAGATTATTTTCATTTTAATTTATCTGCAGTGATTACGGCTTTTTTGTTCAGGTTATACTATTAGATCCCTTGAGGACAGGTTTTCAAAACTTTCCCCGCTGCATCACATAGCATTATTGGCAATTCTTTGATGTCTTGTATTATCACATAACTTATTTTCATTGAATTGAATTGCTATATAGGAAACGTTGATGGAACTCAGCAGAGCAGTCTCTCTCCAGGAAAATTATCTGTTATACCTCCTAACAGGGTATATGGAAGAAAGAGGCTGTTCAGCATTGAAGAAGACGAACACCCTGGGCCATCATCAAGAATTCAACAACCAACGAGTACGTATATCCCAATCAATTTTACGTCATACATTTGTATTTTTGAATCAATGTTAATGATGTTAATGAAACCACTTTTAAATTATTCGAATGCCAAACACGCAACCAAAACATTTGCCATAAGGTAGACGCTAGACTTTGTATGATAAGGCTGTGGATAAGGTGTTAGCACTTGCTTTATTGAAACAAAGTCCAAAAGCCTATCGGTTCCTATCTAAAGTTTTAAGTTTTCCATCCAGCAAAACTGTGTCATCTCTTGTGAGACAAGTTAAATTTCAATGTGGCATTAACTTAAACTTAAACCGATAGATGGGAACTGCATTTTGATGTTTGATGAAATGTCCAGGATCTATCATTAGTCGTTACATAAATGATTTTATGTGCATGTCGTTCATCCAGCACAAAATAAAATTACATCTCAAAATTTAACATTTACCAGTTTTAAGCATACCTCATTAGCTAAATATTTAATATTATGGGCATGATATAAAGGCATACCATTATTTCTTTTCGAAGGAATACATATTTAACATTTTTTAAGCTTTTGTAACGGTTCTAACAAACCGTGTTTCTTTTTTGTCTCTCTGGATGAATGATATAATAAATTATGTTTTAGCGATACATTCTAATATCTGGATAGTTATTTTTTTGTATAAATTTTGTCACGTACACTTCTTAATAAAGATTACCTTATACTTATTGTTGCTATTATTTCCAGGATAGGTAATGCTTGGGTCGACTATTGTCTCTTTCCAAATGAAGCAATTTCAACACGAAAAATATTTAATCGTAATCGAGATAATGGACGATCGGACGATAGACTCATTTTCAACTAATTAAGATTTGTGATTATCTCGATTACAGTTAAATATTTTTCGTTTAGAAATTGCTTTGTTTATGATATAAATAAAAACATATTAATTTCAAAATTCCCGCGCTTTGCTGTTTAAGGATTACAGGTTTCTTTTTACCAATCTAGCCTTTAACGCGAGTATTTACTCTAGATGGCGCTGACATGTGGACCAATTTCGCAGTATGGGAGTAGGCCATCTAGAACTATATGGGTGATCTGTGGTTGAAACGACATACATAATGAGACTTCGATTTGTAACTTTGGTGAAATTACAGCGCTTTAAAGACAGAAAAATGTATAACTGCTCGTTACATTCTCTTTTTCAAAGAAGAGCGAATCGAAGAGAACTAATACGGAACTACAGTTAACCACACCAAAAAAAGAGAGTTTTTTTTCATTCCCTTCTCTCCTACACTTCCTTCACAGTAAGCTGATATTAAAAGCTTCGTTTCAAAAATCGATGTACCACGTCACATAATTGAGAACCTAAGAAAAGCGATATAAAAGTATATATAATTAATAACAAGTGTACGCTGTATGGCACCATAAGGCACTGTTTTTATTAATCGTCAGGCCCAGCTTGCCATACTCTATGTTTGTGTTTTGGAACCATTAAAGTCTATTTTTATAACTTACTACACAGGCTTATTCTAGTAACTAACAAAATGAACCTACAGGTGTACAGATCAAGTCAAATGACTTTCGTTGCATATCATCAATGAAGAGACAGGTACTGTTGCCCAGTTCTTTTCTGATCTAGTTGTGCAATACAAGTGCACACTCAATTAGAGATCTTTACAGATCTAAAATCTATTCTGTTCTCATAGTTTGTAAATTGGAGTGCGACATTATTTGTGCATTTGTACATTAAATAAGAACATCGCAAGGAAACATGGAAAGACAAAAGAATCTAGAAGTAACAGGAAACTTTCAGAAATGCTTCACACTGACAACAGGACAGTACACAGCGACCAAAAAATTGGTGGCTAGATTCGTAGGAAGCACGATAATGCTTCGACTATAGTTCAAGACTCAATAGTACCGTGGAGAAGCATCCCTAAACACACCTGTATATCCATCCTACTAGTAAGTGGATTGAGCCTGCACGAACTTTTAAAAATAGACTCGAATGATTCACAATTCAAAAATACAAACGTGGGAATCAATTTTAACAAAAGTGGCGCCCAACGACACATCTCGCTTATTACATTATCAAACAATTTCTCACCTTGGTCGACGCCATCCAGCCCGTTCAGACAACAGACGCAGAGGAGGGCCAAGACGAGCCCGGCGTCCATCTTAGTCGCCCCCGTCATCGCGTAGCTGCCGAGCTATGGCGTCGCGACGTCCACATCTCACGACACAGACACACTCGCGTTTACCCCGTACGTGTTTATCAACAAACGGAGCGGAGAGGTCGAGTCTTTTAAAATTTCAGTTTGTGTTTGTGAAAGACGAGGCCATCGACCCTGTCGCTGTCACCACCACGAAACACAAAACTTCAAATTGAGAAACGATATCACACCGCGATCGATCGCCGAAATATTCCAATCCATTTTTGACTGATTCTGCATTAGTGAGAAGCAACGGTTTAAATCGGGCCATTGATGTGCCACAAACTGTAATAATAAAGTCATAAGCACGATAAATATGCAAGAAAAATGTAGCGATATGCGATACTCGGATCGATATTTTTGTCCTGAGTCAACTGTCAACCGACTCGACATCCTTTCGCAATCAATTGTTCTGTGTCAGTAACAAGAAAATGGCGTGTTGTTAACGTAAACCTAAAGGTAAATATACCAAAATAACCTCAAAACTTTCATAAATCCCTTTTTAATACACGCTGTTGATGTCCGTACTTCTCAATATTCCAGTTACGCGACACTGGAGATCGAATCGGTAACGGCATCGATCCGACTTTCGCCAGATTCTTTAATTTCAACACAGTTCAAATTTGGGATGATACATTTATTTCCTGCTTTAGTCCTCGCACATGTAGTCACGAAGGTAATAACGTAGGACGTTCGCCATCTTCGGCCTTTACAGCCCCCGTTTTCCCCTGTTACAGGTCCTGGGAGATTACTGCGAGTTCGGCACCTGTGATGAGAACGAGTACTGTTGCGGCGAGAACAAATGTTGCAAGAAGACCACCGACATATGGTACTACTGGTGAGTTTGACTTACGGTTCTGTTATGAGGTGCTTATCCGAAATTAGGTCACCTGCATTTATCCGATTGAAATAGCTATGTGATTTTGCCCAATATGAGAATTTAGGCAATGACAATTGTAAGATCCAAACATTTCCTTTTCAGGGCCGGCGTCTTTCTGGTGATAATCGCCGTCCTGTCGCTCGCCTTCTGGCTGATCAGGCGAAACCTGACCAAGGAAGACCAGTACCGTCTAATACCGCAACACATCGATTCCAAAGTACCGATAATAACGATGGATAAGGTGTAAATTGCTGCGCTTGTACATGTAAAGTTTAGACAATAAGTTTCGGAAGTTTAGATATGTATTTTTATAATTTAGGTCAGAGTATTAGCGACATGTTTATAACTTCTATTCTTCATATCAAAGCATACTTCGAGCTGTAGCGTAAAAAGCCATGTTACTTTCATTAGGTATTGTTGTAATTTGAAGATGAATTAAATAAGCTATTCGTTCGTCGAACTCTTCTTATTAGCGTCATTACATTCTATATTCTACCACAGTATGCTGAAATAAAGATCAGAACGTTAAAGTCAGATAAGTGGGTAAATGTAAGGAGCCTTACTTTGCGACAGTGAATTCTGGCATCCCGGGGTCCGCACCTTTCTTGAAACCTAGGGATTTTAAAGTTTCACATTCGGACTATGCAGACAAGTAAACGCTTACCCAAGTAGAGAACAGTGGGAATGAACCCATAATGGAAGACAGTCTTCGCCGCGGCTATCACGATTGCCAGACGGCCCTTAGCTTCATCTGGAACTATCATCTTAAAGACTTAAGCAAAGCGTAAGCTTATAACGTGATTATAATCCTTCCTAACCTCAAAAACAAATCGATAAAACAGAGACACAGAACAATTAAACCCAAAGAATATTGTCCATTCTGTGATATCTTGGAACAGGTGATTGTCCACATAACCTCAAAGTGATGAGTTTTATAACCTCACATTTTCGGTGTTCACTACACGCGCTTTCTTCCGCCGCGAAATGAAGAAACCAACGAAGAGGAAGCGTGTAGAGGAACCAGCGACCGTCGCCCCGGAGCCGCCACCAGCCGTCCGACAGTCGGACGAGCCCGTCGAGAAGAAGGTACCACCCGTTTACTTTTTCGATTCGAAATCCTCTTTACGTTTTTCTCACGCTTATTTAGAGGAGATGGACCAACAAGCAACGCGTACTGATCTTCGCGACGCGCGGCATAAACCACCGCCAGAGGCACCTCATGGAGGACCTCAAGAGGATGATGCCGCACCACAAGACGGAGGCAAAGATGGAACGCTCCAAGACGCTGTCGGTCGTCAACGAGATGTGCGAGATGAAGAACTGCAACAAGGCTATGATGTTCGAGGGGCGCAAAAAGAGGGACCTCTACGTGTGGCTCTCGAACGTCCCGAACGGGCCTAGCGTGAAGTTCCTAGTCGAAAACAGTAAGGGTTTGAGATATGAGCAGTTGTAACCAAATATTGCTACAAGTATGGTGATATGTTTTCTCAAAGAAGTACCAGTTCTGGTACCTATATTGGGTACAGATTAGTAGTTTGAAAATGTTACAAATTGGATCATTGAACCGTTTCCTTTTATACTATTATGACCGTTTTCGCTACATTTGCTGAAATCTCTTATTTTAGTTCATACAATGGACGAGCTAAAACTCACCGGTAACTGCCTGCGTGGCTCCCGTCCGATCTTGAGCTTCGACCCGAGCTTCTCCGAGAAGCCCCATCACGCTCTGCTGAAGGAACTGCTCGCTCAGATCTTCGGGGTCCCCAAGCACCATCCGAAGAGCCAGCCGTTCTTCGACCACGTCTACACTTTCACTATATTGGACAACCGGGTGTGGTTCAGGAATTTCCAAATACTGTCAGAGGACGGGGCCCTGGCGGAGGTCGGGCCCAGGTTCGTGTTAAACCCGGTAAGTAATTAAAATTTACTACAATAGAACCCAATTTAAGAAGCCACAAAATGATTCTTCTTTCACATGCTTTGTGCGGTCTTCCTGAAGTTGGCGATCACGTTAATCTTGTTGATTTTAATCAGTCGTCCGGGATTTCACCATAATTTTATAACCTTGTTATAATCTCTAGGTGAAAATATTCTCGGGGAGCTTCGGCGGGGCCGCCCTGTGGGAAAACCCGGAGTACGTTAGCCCGGCGAGGTACCGACAGCAGATGAGGATAGCCGCCAAAGACAAATACGTGGACAGGGTGCAACAGAAGGCCCACCGAGAGGCGACGAGGCCCAAGGAGGCCTACAAGATGACCCCCTTAGACGATCTGTTCCGGGGGGAAGTCGTGGAAAAAGCGAAGGAGGTCGTAAAAATTAAGAAAACCAAAAAGAGGAGATAATGACCACGATATGGCGTACAGTACAGACGGTCGTTGAATTTCAAGCAGTCCACCTTCGAGTTGAACCAACGTTGAATGTTAAATAAAAACAATTACTTTTTCATTACTTCATTTACGTAAACTTCATTCCATTACATACATTGGTTTGAAACAAAAAGTATTAGGACATTAGTGACGTTACATGAGAAGTAAGAAAAAATATATAGGTATATCCATTGTAAATATAAATCTATTAAGCCGCCAACAACACCAGCCGTTTTTTATTGCTCGCTAAATTCTTCAAATATAATAATATATAAACATAACTTTGTAAATTTGGCACTATTGCACTTTAAACTCTAATAATAATTACATGCAATTACAAAAATATTCAGGCTAATTATCTGGCAAGGCATCTATAAATCACTCAGTGTAGTAATCACCTAAACCTACGTTTTTAGTGTAAAAAGTGTAATCAACAGGTTAATGATTAATCGATCCATCCTGTGAGTTCGAAGGTAAGGGAATTAGTGACTAATTATCAAAAGTGGAGAATGTTAGGTATCCTTGGCACTATTTCACATGAGAGACAGAAGTTGGAAGAGTTCGATAAGGTTCAGAATTGTAATCCATTCGAATTGACAAGAGTATAGGGAAATAATTTATCGTCCAGGAACTCTCCCAGAGTATACATAGTGGTTAAATGCTTCGGAGAGTCTGTTCGATCCCCAGTAACTTAAATAACCCACCGTTAAATGCTGAAATAGTTTACAAAGGCCCCGAAATATTTTCACGTAACAAAAACTTCAAAACAAAAATAAACTTGTGCTGTAGACAGAACGTTGCTGGTAGGAGCATGAAACGGGTGCTCCTGTTACGGAACACCCGTTCCGGGTACATGATATCGATACATGTACTGCGTGTTCATTTAAACTGTCCACCGAAAAGAAAGCGAAACTCTCTCACATTCTGGAGAGGGACAATTTGAATGGACATGTATATATTTGTTACTAGCGTAAAAGTGTAAAAAGCAGGTGTTGTGTAGAATACCTACAACCATATAGAACGAATACAAATTGTTTCAAAAAGATTAGGTGCAATCTAATCTAGTCTAATCAGTAAAATTCTCTTTCTATGTTTCCACAGAGAACCATTTTCACTGGAAGCGAATAGAAGGGAACATATCCTACACAACATCTGTTTTTTTATCATTCATCATAAAATCAGCTGCAGGCTAACTCACAACCTTGCGTCTGCTCGAACTAACAACCCCCAAAGTAATAAACTTAAATAAATTAAAAAATTAAGAATTCCTCAAGCTCGGAGTGAGACGAGAAGAAATATCGCGCGTCACACCGGAACCCTCCTTCCTTTTCCGTTTTAGTAAATAAATATCAATGAAGTGCGATGAACACAATATAGAGAGGGGGGGTGGGGAGAAAAGGCCGGATCCGTCGCTTAGGCGTAGGCGTACCACGGCTGCTTCCTGACCCACCGGAGTCTGCCGTGCGTCTGCGCGTGGATCTTGACGCTTGCGCTCTCCGCCGCCCTGACCGTCTCCTTCACGCTCTGCATCAGGTTCTGGGCGTTGCCCTCGAGCATCTCCGTGGCCTCGCGGTCCTCCTCGGAACCTAAATCAATGGACGGGTGAGATATCAGCCGCAATATGATTACAGTCGAGATAAACTTATATCACACAACTTAAACAGGTCAATAGGGGTATTCACAAAGTTATTTAGCACGCTAAAATTAGAATTATGAGTGACCCAAGGTAAGTACTATTGTAATCTTGCTAAATACGTGTGGTGGCGCCACTCACGGTATGATTCTGAAACAAGTTTTTTGTAAATAACTGAAATCTTGTTTCTTTTTTTTAGTTTATTTCTTTTATCATGCCTATATATAACCATACCCTACCATATAACCATGGTTATACCATATTTTATGGTATAACCATAAAACCTCTTTGGAAATGACAAATAAAACAGCATGGCCGCCATTTACCATAGTAACACTGTATTTAGCACCCAACCAGGTGTGCTAAATTGACCAACTTGTTTCTATTAGAATATTTAGCATGCTATTGCTGAAACTACGACTAGCACACTATAGCATGCTAAATGAAAGATTGTGAGTACCCCTATTAGGTACGTCCGAGATGCAGCTAAATGACTCCACATAGCGAACAAACACCTACTACTTGTACATGCGCAGAACGTCTTTTCTTGCCACGCATAGTTTTTGTTTCTACGAGCCTATATTACTTGGAAAACTTGTCAGATACCTGGATGAGTTATAATCCACAACACGGTTTAATAAGCATATAACTTAACAATTATATTGTTCCACAATGAGCCCCAATTTTATCTCTACACTCAAAACTAACCCAACCTAAAACATGTCTCCAATGAATGAACAACTCCAACCATTTGACAGCTTTAACTGAATTAACGATCTTAACATGCCTGGATACCAACCTTTATATTTTTTTCCTTTAACTGAGAAGCACGAAAAGAAGCAAGATATACAGCAATGAATGATTATATATATACACACACTGTGCGTCGGGTGCGTTTTCATTTTTAAAAAGCGAAACTGTTCGATCCTCACCTTGCGAGCCCAACATAGTCGCCTTGACCGTACTCAAGATCTTCAGCTGAGTCGCGATGGTCGGGATCCTCTCGCAGACCTGCAACAGATTGGTCCTGATCCTCTTGTCGGTACACTCCCTAGCGAGTTGCTTAGCTATGCGGGTCACGTCGGCACTGGCGTCCGCTATAGCTTTCGCCGTGGCTATCAGTTCCCTCTTGGAACCTGGAACACACGTGAAACGTTGGAAAGGAATTCTGTACTATGTGTGTTCAAACATAAGAATCTATTAGTTTTGCGTGTATGTACTTTTGGTTGAATAGAAAGTGATAGTTTGTGATTCTGATATGAATATGGCTAGATTTTGTTTTACGCCATTGCTGCCCGGGAAATTTATAAATCTAGAAATCTACATAAATCATAAGAGCTCACTCGAGCTTCAAAGCTAGTGAGTGTAGCCTTGATCAAGTGATCTAGAAGGTGTCGGAAAGTGTTAGTTTCTGAATCTGATATAAAATATGTCTGGAATTTGTTTTATCCCACTGTCCATTAAGAAATACAAAAATCTAGTGGTTTAAGTAAATCAGAATATCTATCTTCAAATCTATAAATCTAGTGTATGCAGTTTCAGCCTGCATGAATCTGCTGGAAAGTGAGAAGTCCCTAATTTCCAAAATCTGAATTTAGTTGTGCCACATTGTCCCATAGAAAATCTAGGTAAATTACAACAGAATGTAGACTTTCAATGTGCAAATCTAGAATATGTAGTTTTGGCCTAGGAACGGTCAGAAAGTAGTGGTTTTTGATTTTGATAAGAATAAGTCCATATCTTGTTTCAACTCACTACTCCATGGAAAAACTAGAAATCGATATAAATCACAATGGAATTTAGGTTGGCTAGTATGGCTAGTCTTGGTAGAGACATCTTCCAGAAAGTGCTAGTTTCTGATTTTGATATGAATGTTTGGATTTTGTTTTATTCTATTGATCCTTAATAGATCTAAAAATGTAAGGGTGTTAGTAAATCAAAATAGGATCTAACCTCAAAACCTCAATTCTATCAATTCTGGGATATCTGAATTTTGTTTTGCCACACATTTTCAACATTCTCCTATTGAACTGTGCCTATCCTCACCTTTATCATCGTTGTGCACCAACTCTGACAGTCTCGCCATGAGTTTTGCCATCCTTTGCGCCGCAGCGATTAACTCGTTGTCCTTAGCCGACCATTGACGCACCTCCCTGTGCAAATTATGAGCGGCGACCTATAAAAAGTATATTTCGATCATATAATTACATTAATTTAAGATTATAGTCATAGAAGGTTGTACTCCAATAGATAAGACTACGATTTTGTACCATAACAAGAAAGGAATATAGTACAATGTGAAACTATTTCAAATCTATGTAACTAGCAGTATAAAAAGAATACCACACATTAATACTATTAAGCATCAGTTTCTGAAATACAACTATAGGAACGACAAGTAGGCACAACAGACTCAGGGATAAGCTGAAATCACAACGTAAGACATCAAAAGGACAATTTCCCAACAGCCTTTAAGAAATGGAACCCAACTTGACACTACTATTCAACCAAATTGGTTCCAATGTGGCCTTTTACCAGCTACAAATGTCTGTTAACTAATGATCTGAAAGATCACTTTAGAAAACCTGCTAGTAAATCCTAAAACTCATCCTGCTTACTGTAACTAATATTAGCTATGCTTAAAGTATCATTCACATAAGCAGTAATGCAGTTGCAGTGCAGGGGGAGTGTATTTGGAACAGTAGCAGCGGTAACGTATTAAGTCGTCCTGTTCACATTGGACGTAGTGTGAAAGGCTGCTGAAGAAGCAGTATGATCTGTTGCCTATTCGTTCCTGTTCGTATATAGACAAACACGTCGTTGTTGCAAATTGTATTCTTGATTTCGGTAGTCCATCTTGAAAACTTAAATTTACTGGAAGAATTAACGCGAAACAAAACTGTAGTTGTAGTTGAGGTTAAACAACTTGTAAACAAAACAACACACGCCGACGCCGCCAACGTCAGTCCTCGTCTCTGATTGGTGCTTGTATGCGCGTGTAGTGCAGAAGCTAAAAGCTTGCTAGGTTCTACACTACCGCTACCACTACCTTCCCACAAGGTCGTCAATGTGAACGCTGTCGTTAACATACACAGGCTTAACTTTTTACAATATCACCGCACTACACCTACACTACTGCTTATGTGAATGATACTTAAGTCGTCTAATTAACTCATAGAACATGTACCATACTCCGACTGCTAACAAACAAGTAACAATTACCATAATGCACCACCTATTTTACCTACTGCGATGTAGTAGTACTTATAACTTACGTACACAGAGTGAAAACAACGGAAACAGCCACAGAGGAAAACATGTCATATAAAAGTTATATTAACTTTACAGCTATATGTAATTACATTGCTGTATATACAGACCGTTTCTACAGAGTCGCAGGATGCTATAAACATAAGAGCGAAAGAAAGGCCATATATTTCTCGTTGGCTAAACAGAGAAAGAACTTTTGCGACGTTGCTAAACATCACAGTCATCCACCGGCCGGCAATAATTATGATATGTATGTATGAGAAACACACATACGAACGATACGCGATACGCGTTGAATTGGACTGCCTGCTCGGCCGGCAACGTTGCAAAACTTCCCTCTCTGTCATACTAACGAACTACCATTAGTTTCTCTTTTGCTCTTGTTGATTTCGGGACAGGCGTTTCAATAGAAAAGCTCCGTATGTATAATAGTTTTAAGGGCACCCAAATTTTGTCAAAATTTGAATATATTAACATATATAGTTAATATCGGGTGTTATTTTAAATTTCACCTCATAGTAGTCTGTGGATAGTGTTTGTGAATGCGCCTTACTAAAAAATGTCAAAATTGACATAACCTCACTTTTTTAATAAAAATTGAAACTGCTCCAATCAGTTACTAGTGTCTTTAAAAAGATAGCTTGGCTCTATTAATTAGGCGTAGATGAGTGAGCTGCCTTTTTCAAGACTCTATTAACCGATTGGACCAGTTTCAATTTTTAATAAAAAAGTGAGGTTATGTCAATTTTGACATTTTTTAGTAAGGCGCATTCACAAACACTATCCACAGCCTACTATGAGGTGAAATTTAAAAAAACACCCGATATCTCAATCCCATTCTATCCTACATGGATCTTACCATGATCGGCTGGCTCGGCAGGGGCGCCGTCTTGAACACCTCGTCCTCGTCGTCGGTCTCGGGGGGCGGCGGCCTGACGGGGGCTCCGTCGTGCGGCAGCGGAGGCCTCGGCGGCGCTTGCTCTAAACCACACAACGAACCAATGAGTAAAACTGCAGACGGACCGGTCCGAACAGTGCAAAACATTCTCAACGACAAGCAGATAAACGATAAACGAGACAATTACCATCCTCAGTAATGTACTCTGGTATGAAACAGTAACGTCCTGTACGTATGCATGTAACAACGGATGAGTTAATGTTAATATGACGGATACTAAGGGATCGGCGGATCTTTAAACGTATGTCGCATACTGGTGACATGATCAAATTACCACTTTTATCGCGCAGTGTTGTGCAAGTCGTTATCAAGGAGATGGTATGTAGTATAGAGGAAGGACATTCAAAGGTAGGCAACTCTCTACATAAGGTAGAGCACTCAATATTATGAACGTCACAGCTCAGATCAGTCAATTGCAGTGCAGAGGCACCAGAAATTTGCTGATGGCTACTGAGTTTTAGGTCCTCAGATTAGGGCTCAAACAGCAAATGTTACTTCGCGTGCAACCATATGAATATCATCTATTAATGCAGTGAGGGAATGAATTGGAAAACATTGGTTCAATAAATGCAATATTATTTCCATCAATTGCAATTCATAACGACGTGCGTTTAAAGATCTATTGATCGATGTGTTATTTACTAATGTACAATACTACTAGATGCGATCCTCAAGCGGTTGGCAGGCCAAATTCCTCTCCCTAATACACCGATTCGGGGATGAAAGCCAAGACTGATCAGACAGCCCTCTACATTCACAAAGAGTGAGTCGAGTCCAGTTCATGGATCTGTTGTCTTCCCGGGGACTCTTTGGAACATTTAAAATTGCTTCGAATCGAAATGAAATATTGGTAACCTTAAAACCTCCTGGAAGTTCCAGTTTAGGACTTTTGTAAATTTTTCCAAATACGTTTTCAAAATTATCAGGGAAGACAACGTCCCAATGTGTACGTACTAAGCCCATCGACCAAAACATGTAGCATGGAAGCGTGCTAAAGATCTTTCCTGTGCCTTTACCTGTTTCAAGATAGTTAGGCGCTAATTCTTGGCAAAGTAAGTCGGAATTGTCGCCTGAAAGACGACCAACCGACCGATTAGTATCCCCATGGTTGGAAAAATAAATAATAAAAACAAAACAGGAACCGAAAGGGCGAAAATAATCATAACTGGTACCCAACGATCAAAAAATGACTTTTCTAAGTTTTTTAATCGTAAGGCACCCCAAAAAAAAATAACCCAAAATAGGAGGTATACCCACGAAGCAAACAAAAATAGAGTGATAGAAAGGAAGAGTGAAAAATTGTCACGTGTACCTCGCGCCCATTTGGGCAAAGGGCTGATACGCCCTTGCTGGTGATGAGTGGGACTTAAAGTCCCATATTCCCTTCCAGGTGTCGGTGTATTTCGCAGCGGCTCGCCAACTACAATATTAGGCATTAAGGGAGGCGTTAAACTACACAGGCTAGATAGGCCTCGTAAGAGTACTTGTTATTATATACAAGAGATTCACTTAAAGCACTGCCATCGCAAAGGTATGGAATCGATTGTTGGACTACCAAAACTAGTACTCAAGACTCGGAGAGTTCAACTTCAAAGTACTTATCGACAATTCCCCTCATACCCCTGCGATGGCCCATTAAGTAAACGTGATATACGTGTGTACTTGTGTGAGTGGAAGCCCCAAAAGACAGATACCTTTGTCAACAAAGTAATTGCTTGGTGTGGTCTCTGAAAAAAGACAATTAGTAGAACGTTAAAGAGATATTTACAATCGATGGTGGGGGAGGTATGTACGATCGATCCGAACCATCTCTTACCCAAATTCAACGAATTTATATCCGGCAACGGCGGCAGCTCCGGGTTGACCTGGACCGCCTGCCTGACCTGCCCTACGGCGTTCAGGAGCCCCTTGTTCGACTCCCTCCAACGCGAGATGGCGCCGTGATCAGCGGGGTTTACGGCGACTGCTTTCGCGTCTTGGACCATCGGCGGCACGCCTACAAGGAGAAGGATAATTGTATAACTTAAATGTAATCGCTTAATTTACTTACTAAATGACGAAAACAGGAGAAACCTCTACAGCTACACACTGCACAGGATTCTTTTACAGTTAGACACAAAAGAAGATTTAAATGACGAATGGAAAAACATACAAAGAACAGGCAGCCTCAGAAACATTGGGTAAAAAAAAGAAAGGTACAAAGGTTTGCGAATATGGACAGAAGAGCTTCAGCAAGCAGTATACGAAAAGCTACTAGCTCATATTGACGGACTTATGACAGCGAGACCTGGACAATAACAAAGACAAAGAAAGATGAAAATAGGTTGGAAAGTCAAGAAATAACATTTTAAGAAGGGTTGAAGGTTGCACATGTATGGACAGACTAAGAAATGATACTACAGGAAGAGGATTAAACATCTTTAGCATAAATACAAGAATTACAGAAAATGGAAAGAGCATCTAGACAGAATGCAAGATGAAAGAATCTCAAGAAGGTACTGAACTGTAAATGTAGAGGCAGAAGAAGTATTGGTAGACCAAGCCAAAAATGGGTGCTGTAACAGGCTAAAGTCTAATACCTGACATGGAGAAGAAGGATGAATTGTAATCGGTAGACGTGATTATTATTATCGAACCATAGTAATAGTTCCTCACAAATAAAATAAGGGTCTTTTCGACATTCTTCAAACTTACTGTTTTGCAAGACGTTGGAAGCCCTGTTCAAGTTATCGATGAAATTAGGATCTTCCGAATTGTCGCTCTCCTGTTTGGCGACCAGCAGCACCCTGTTGGCCAATCTCGCGATGGCGGAAGTGTTGTCGACCATCTTCTGCGGTTGTTTGTTCTTTATCGCCTCCTCGCAAAGGAACGTGTGCTTCTTCATCTGCTCCTCTGAAAGTAAAAGAAAACCATTGAAGCCCCAAATTGTCTTGTCAACGCGCTCCACTAACCCCCGACGCAGCAAGACATTCTGAACGCGCGGAATATGAACATTAAGTCGCCTTCGATTGATACTACTTGTAATGAGAAGTGAGCAGATTTACTCGTGTAATACGAAATGCACGTGGAAAATAATGTTCGGGCTCTCGAGAGAGCGAAAAAATGTTTTGTCCGAGTTTCTTATGAAGTTCGGCTAACAAACAACGCAGTGGCGTGCAATGAAATTTTGCAATTTATTTTTGTTGAACTGTTGAATTAACCGCCCAAACACTGTTTTCTAAATTACAATCGGTTAAATATGTTCTGGACTTTGATTTTATATCTTTCAAGTGAGAAAAGGAACAATCACACAAGTATATGGATGTATAGCGCTACAGAAGTAAGTAACACATATTCACCTGGCTATAGTCAGTTTTATCAAAATATGCTACAAATTTATCCCTGGCAGCTCAAATACACGACAATCAAATGATAAGTGGATAAATATCAAGCTCCTCAAAATATTAAATGGGTAATTTTCATAGAAAGCTATTAGTCTAGTCAACATGTACAATTTTTGAAAACTTTTTTGTATGGTCTCCGAAAATTATGATCATGGTGTCATTCGATTCGTAATGTCATGTAGAAAGTCTAAGGAAAGGTGCCAAAAGACGCTCAAAAAAATTGCAAAAGTTATAAACAATTAAGTAAAAAAAAGTCTGACTTTTGTTTTTTTTAATGTCTCGAAAAATATTAAAGATTTTCGAAATATTAAAAGAGATCTGAAAAGATCAGTAACATTGCTGAAAAAAAGTTCCAACTCCCGAAACTGTACCTCCAATATTTATCATTTTTACAGAGCCCTGAAAATAGAGCCAAAAACGGTCTGAATGACATTACGAATCGAATGACACCATGATCATAATTTTCGGAGACCATACAAAAAAGTTTTCTAAAATTGTACATGTTGACTAGACTATATTGGTTCTGGATATTGACAGCGTTGTCTAAATCCATAAGTGAAGAAGAAGGAAAAGAAGGCCATATCTTTTAAACAAATCATCTCCTAAACTAGTAATTGGTACTTTTTTCATATATTCATTGATACTAGTTATTCAAAGTACTTTCTAGTTAAAACCTCAAAATTCAGTGTCCGATAAAACTAGGAATAGTAACATATATATGTGAAAATCTAACAAACAGAGAATGGGAACAGATCTACCCCTAAAAAATACACCAACTCGCCACTATAGAGATAAAGTATCCCATTATGACTCCGAACGGGTACGCAATCTCCTGGTCACATCACGACAACGACCGTATCACATGGTCCGTCGACGAGATTCGTTACCTTCCTCCCAACTGTCACCCTCCTCGGCGATCCCGCAGCTACCGCACTCCGAGCCGTCGATCGAACCCCTCAGCACGTTCAGCTCGCCCCTCAGATTCACCACCTCCTCCACGTACAGACCGTTGTCCTCCGTCAAGCTCCTGACGGTGTTCAACATGTCGTCCTTCGCCCGCTCCAACTCCACCACGACCCCCTCGAGCCGCTTCAGCTTCGCGTCCTTCCGCCTCAGCTGCTCGGCCAGCTTCTGGTTCCTCTTGTCCGACTCGATGAGCTCCTTCCGTATCTCGACGATGAGCTCCGTCTGCTCCTTCAGCCTCGCGTTGAAGCTGCGCTCCTGCTCGAGCACCTCGTCCTCGAAATACTGAGTGTTCCGTTTCAGGCGCGTTATGAAGTGGTCCTTCTCCTTGTTCTCCTCGGACAGCCTGCGTACCTCTTCTTCGAGGCGGGCGACGGTACCCTGGAGGGTCTCGATGTAAGACTCTTGCTCCGTTACGATGTCGCGCAGGGCGGCTTCCTCGGTTCGCATCTTCACGTCAATGGAGACATTGACGTTTACGATTACATCAAAGAATGACGCGCGTTGTAATTGTTTCGTACTGTGGCACTTCGCTCGCCGTGAGGCGCACGTGGATATTGATGAGTTTTGTGGGGTTTTTGTTTTTCGAACGCAAAAAAGGAATATCTACGGGGACTGTAAGAAAATGAGTGAAATTCGGAATATGGACGAAAATGTATAAGGGAGACTCTGTAAGTTCTATCTTCACGTCCTACTGTTATTCATTCTAAATGCATTGAGCCACATAGGTTTAATAGTTAGTTAATAGTTCGAAAACGATTTGATAAAAAATGTGGTTGAGGTTTGTCTTATCGGACATTGAATTTTGACATTTTTCGTTTAAAAGATATGTCAAAAGGCAAAATCGGCTTTTGCTTCTCCTACTTACACCTAAACAGACTTTGGGATCACAAAAACCAGAAAGCAAAGCTCTCCTTTTTTTCCAGAAAACATGAAAACTTATCCATCTCCAAAACGTACAACTTCTTCAATCTGCTCCAAAGTTTCTAATATTCAAAAGAAATTTCAAACTTTACCCCTGTTCTCCAGATAATTAACCTGAAGAACATGATGTTCCATTGCGCCAAAAGAAAAATAATGTTCAGAGTTCCTGACCATGGATAATCTTTCAGAAAAACTAAAGAATTCAACCACAATGTCTTCTTTTAAACATGAATTGAAATGCTTGACGAATTCTTGGTATCGTAATCTCCTTACGTGTACCTTACATTGTTCTCCTACTTGCTTTAAAATTGTTCATTTAATTTTACTCTATTATTTATTTATTTATTTACTTATTAGCAAAAAAATACATTTCTTCATAGGGAGCTACATATTCCTGAAAGAGTGAAGAAAAACTTCACTGTGCTCAGGTGCTAAGCTTACAAAACTAACTTAGAAACTAAAAAGCTTAACAAATTTTTATTTGTTTAATCACTACAAAGAACTTAAGTTATTCTCAATTAAAATCATCTTAATTGTTAAGATGATTTATAATAATAATAATAAGTAAATAAAAATTGGTAACGTTTACACCACCATTTCTTTCACCATTTCTTTCAAAATGCCCCAAATTTTCTAAAAATTAAAAAACCCATCACTGCCATCGGTTTCCAAGGAACGAACCCAATTTCCTCTTTTCAGAAATAAAGTTAATTTTAAACTTTCCCAAAAACCACCTGGAATAGTCAATTTCTAATGATCACAACAAGCCCTCTTTAATACGAAATTATGTCGATGGTCGAAGGCGAGGTAAATATTGAGGCTGTGAAGTTAAGACGTTGAGCTATTCACTGCGCAGAGTCGTTTAGAACTCAAATGGCCGATTATCTCGTTTCTTAAAATACATTACGTTTTGCCGCAATGGCAACGTTATACCCATTCTTTACAATAAGCATATTCATTTTAAAGAAGAAACTCATCCCTACCTGAGGCCTTGATGAAGTCGGCGGAGTCCGTCGCCTCGTCGCACAAGTTCCTCACCTTCGTGAGGGTATCGGCATACTGCTGCCTCAGGTTCTCGAAGTGCTCGTCGGCAGCCTTCGACGACGGATAATTCATTCTGATGCTACCGGCGGATATCAGCTGAGGCGTCAGGCTCTCGACCTGATTGGCGGCGCTCTGGAGCGCCTCTGCCAGCTTCTTGTTGCCAGAACTTCCGCCTGAGAAAGGAAAAAGAGAAATTCAGGATTAAAAGGATGGTTCAATTATGGGTAAAGTTAGATTAGTGATTAATAGAGTTATGTTGATTCAAATTGCCATAGAGCTATGTGTGTAGCCATATTGGCTACACACTTAATTACAGAATTTATTGAAATGAAATATGGATTAATTGCTAGACCAATAGGTTCTACGAAATGTTTTTTAGAAAAGACAGCTTAAGACTACTGAATTTTCTCTAGGGCCTGGAAAGAGGTTCAAAGGTACTTTAGAGCACTGGAACTATCCAGGACAAGGAATGGAAGTTCTGACGATAGCAATGCCTCCTAAAGCTACTCTAAAGCAGTACCAACAGAAGCAACTCTGGACTACTGAAACTTCTCAAGAGCCTAGAAAGGGCGCCGAGACACCGGAAGCATCAACATAGGTACTTTTAGAGTCCTGGAACTGTCCAACACCAGAAATGGACAGGAGGATACTGCCACGATCGTACCTGCGGCGACCATCTTCGCGGTCTTGACCGCCCTGTTGGAGAACTGCTGCAGGTTGGCCGCCTTGTCCGAGAAGTTCTGGTCCCTGTTGGGGGTACCCTCGGGCGCGAGCACGGCCTCCGTGAACTGCTTCAGCGGCGTCACGATGTCGATGAAATCCTCGACGACGCGGTTCACGACCGCCTGGTTGATCTTCTCCTTCAGCTCGTGCAGTTTCTGGGAGAGCCGGCGGGCTATCTCCTGCGCCTGCGGCGTGTTTCCCTTGCCCTGCGCGCACAGCTCGGCGAGCTGGCGGGACAGCGAGTCGACCTCGTCGCAGAGCTGGAGGATCTCGGCCTTCTGGACGCCCGGCAGGCCATCGGCGACCTAAATGTAATGAAAATGCAGCCGTAACTAGAGGTACCAATGCATAGTAAAGTGCATGTGATGGCGCGATTAAACGACAATGGATTAAACGCATATGCAGTTAGCATTACTGTAATTATGATGAACAAGTCTTTGGCACAGGCAGAAAAGTGGATTCCAGCATTTCAACCAGTCAGTTGGTATAATATCTATATTGTAGATTTCGTTGGATAGTTTATAGAGATGGATAGGGTTTATTAGTTTAAGCACTTCAACCTACATGTTATCTTCACCTGATGCTTTCTTATTCTTTAGGTTAGGTGACTAGACCAGATGACTGGGTTATAATATAACCTTCGGTTTCTGCTAGTGTTTAAGTGAAAACGTGTGACCCTAATTGCAATGAAAACTCAACCTACCTTCCTACCCTCTTCGACAATGGCGTTGATGGCTCTTCTACCTAAACCCTTATCGTCGTGCCCCGGATTCGAAAGCCATTTCCTCGCCTGTTCCAACCTGTGAACACGAAACAAACGGTTCAAACGTAATTTCCGTTTTTAATCATATAAGTCAATAATTTCTACCTCCCCTGTACAGTGTGGGCGGTCTGCTGCAGTCCAGCTTTATCGACAGCGATCACGGCATTCATGACGGCGGTCTGCAGGTCGCCCAGCTTCTCCCTTATCCCCCTCGCGAGGGATTCCGCCTGCGGCGAGGCGCCCTTGCCCTCCTGCCGCAGCTCGCAGAGGGCGTCAGTCATCGTCGTCAGGTCGGAACAGAGCTTGTTCAGTATGTTCGCATCGTGGGGTAAACACCTGGAAGATTTAAATGGGAAGATCGGTTAGAAAGAAGAGTTATGGAGAAGTCTAACCAGTATGTTCTCCCAGTTCTGTTCACCTACAGAACAGAGACCTGGGCGCTCAACAAAAATATTATACATAGGTTTCAAGTAACACACCGAGCTATGGAAAGTTGAATCCTAAACATCAAGCTCCAAGACTACATTACCAATGCAGAAATAAGAACAAAAGTCAAGGACATTGTAGAAAGAATATGTACATTATAGTGGATTTGAGAGGGACATATTGTAAGAATGACAAAACAATAAATGGACGCGGAGAGTGATAAAATGGAGGACATGGGAGAACAAACATAGAGGAAGATCACAAACAAGATTGTCAGGTGATATAAAAAGATTGGCTGGACATGACTGGATGAGAAAATCCTGCATGAGATATGAGAATCCAATTGGAGAGGAATTACGATCAAATCACCAAGAACTCCATGGTGATCGCAAAGCAACAAACAATACTCTCCCGTTAGAATTTACCTTTCGGCGACCTTCTGCGCAGCGTCGATGATTTGCCTCAAGGACTTTTCCCCGACGCCTCCCCTCACGGCGTTAGGATCCTAAAACGAGCACAAAATACATAACCTCGCGACGCCTCGAACCAAAGTCCTTACGAATAGCCAATCGTTCGCAGCGTTGATCTTGTTCGCGATAGCGTTCTGCAACTTCTTCAACACCGTCAGGTTGTCCAGGTCGGACTGCTCCTCGTCGTAGCTCGTCAACTGCAGCACCCTGATGATCTCGTTGATCTCGTCGGTCATCCTCTGCGCGAGGTAGTTCCTGTTCTCGGCCGCCTCCTCGGCTCCCTTGCCGCCCTGGGACATGATGTGGATGTAGATCTTCATCGAGCAGATCAGGATCGGCGCGAGGGTCTTCACTTGCTCGAGACAACGAACCAGAATCTCGGAATGGACCTGAAAGAAGGGAAAAATGTGTCCACTTAGTGTCAGAAAAATAGTCTCTTAAACTTAAAAGCTGTTTAAGATATCATCATCATCATCAAGCCCTTTATTGCGCCCAGTATTGAGCATAGGCCTCCCTTCCTTTCCTCCAGTTCTCTCTGTTCTGTGCTGTTCTCGTCCATTCAAATCATGCCACTCGTTTTATGTCATCATACCATGGCATAATTGGTCTTCCTCTTCCTGTCTTTCCTTCCCATGGTCTTCAGCGTATTATTCGGCTATTCCATCTGTCGTCTGTAAGGCGGGCTATATGTCCTGCAAAATTCCACTTCAGGCTTGTGACTCTCTTTACTATATCTACGACCTTTGTTCTCTGTCTAATCAATTCATTTCTCTTTATGTTTCTTATTGTTACGCCTATCATAGCTCTTTCCATGGCTCTATGTGTTGTCCTCAAATTATTCATCATTGTCCTTGTGAGGGTCCAGGTTTAAGATATACATTGACGAAATAACACGGTAGCAAAAGAAGACATCATCATTACGCAGCCTCTCGTGTCCACTGCCGGACATAGGACTCCCTTAATCTCTGCTATTCTTCGCGATTTCTCGCAGCATTCATCCAGTGTGTCACAATTCTCTTAATATCGTCGGACCGGCGTGTGGGTCAACGACCTCTACTATATGCTTCTTGTCTGGGTCTCCATTTAATTAATCTCCTAGTCCACCTGTCATCTGTTCTCCTTGCCATAGGTCCGACCCAGCTTCATTTTAAGTTCATTTCTTCTACCGCATCTAACAACCCAGCTATCCAATGAATGCTTGTATTCGGTACTTTATCCATGAGTGACAGGCCTAACATTGCTCATTCTATTTAATGTTGTGCTACTCTTATTTCGTTTGCTCTATTTTTTGTTAAGGTTAGAGTTTCAGCACCATACCTCAGTACCAGTAGAATGTACTGATTATATACCTTCCTTTTTAGATAAACTGGGATATCAGAGTTAAAGACATGTTAATGTACAGAAGATAGTCCGGATTAAGCCTATTATATAAAGTAGCTCTTATATGAAGATGTTTAATGTTGCATTTTACTTTTACAGTTTGAGCCATTAGCGCACTTTTGACATGACACCTACATATCTCAAATTTTTTCTATTATTACCTCTTTATCAATGTTGAGTAGAGCACTAATAAAACTAGTTTGACCAATTTGTTTTATCATGCCGTACTTTAGATCAGTGATTATGTAAGAAGCAACTCTGTCGTTTTTCATCAATGTCACTATTATTTAAATGTAGATTGTATTCATCGACTTTACCAAAGAATACAGAGATTTTATACATAAAATATATTGAATACAATAACTAATATTTGGAGACATTCTACCGGCTTACAGATACATATCAAAAATTTCCTATTTTTACCTGATGAGTGAGTTCCTTCTCCCTGGCGCTGACCTCCCTGGACACTTTGCTGAGGCACGGGCTGAGGTCCCTCAGGAACTGCACGAGCTCGTCCAACGTCTCGATGACCTCGGCGACGGCGAGGTAGTCGAGCACCCTGTGACACTCCCTGATGATCTTCCTCACTTCCGACTCGTCGAAGCAGAGCAGGAGAGCGGAAGTGGCCTGGACGCGACAGATAGAAGTTTACGGACGTAACCGACGGAGGGTAGTCGCCCCTTACCTGAAGGATACCACCGCTGCCCTCGATCAATCGTTTCCTGGCGGGCGACGAGAAGGGGTCCTCCCTCAGCATATCGCTCGCCTCCTCGAGGAGCTTGGAGGACCTCTCGACTCTGACCAGGGCAGCAGGCATGTCCTGGCGCAGGATCGGGTCGTCCGAGCTGTTGATCGTGTCCCTGCCAACCTTGAAGGGTAAAGAAAAGGTTTACATCACTGTTGATGGAGTGATTGGAAGTGAAACTTCTTTAGGCGGCTTTGAACTATAGTCAACGTTCATGTATCAATTATTGTTAAAACATATCTAATTGAATAACAATCAATATTGTTACTATTATATGCTACTGCCACAGAAATTACATTTCTAGCGGAAGATATAATATATAAATTTAATGGAAACAGTTTGTAAATAAAACAGTACTGTTATCGCGAATGATAATGCTGAATGTAATATCACTTCATCACTGTCTTTATATCATTTTACCTTATTACTCAGTTATTATACCAAGCAATATGATTTTACAAGTTCGACTTCATCTACAGATTTAGATTTTCTTATTGCTTTGTGGTAACTGGGATAATGCAGTCCATTCATTCTTTATGTACACTCTATATCACAGAATTTTTTCTTCTATTACATGCATGCACTTTATTTGACCATTTAAAATACACTAATTACCACATACTCACCTTGACCAAATTGGACACGGCATTGCTGACCGACCGGACAGGTTGGGAGAGATCGGGCATCGGGATGCCATCTTCAGCTTCTTCATGGAGGATCACAAGTTTCGAAACCTGAGGAATTAAAACACATACATGAGACAGATCGACCCTACTGAGAATTTAATATTTTGTAATGTTGAATTTCTCGCATGACAGAATTTTCAAATTTTGCCTTGGCCCTGGTAGAATTTCACTTGGAACTGTTTCAATCAAATTATCGTTAACAATAACAGCAACATGAAGCATAAGTCACGCTCAGTTTCATTTTTCCGAAGTTCTCTGCCAAATCTATTTCCGTCTCGATTTTTCTGTTTCGAAAACACGGATATCGAGTTTATCATATTGTAACGTTTTTACCTACGCGAGAATTACTACACGACACGAGTTTTCTTTACTTAATTTATTTAAACCACTTACACGCTAATTTATTTGTACACTTACACTACACTTAACTGCTAATACTTAATCTAATTTATCTTATCCGACTTACTTTACTACTTAATTAATTTATCTTCTTCTTTACGTGCCGTCTCCTTTAAGAAGGTTGGCTATCATCATGGCGATTTTTATCTTTGAAGTTGCGGATCTGAACAAATCAACAGAGCTACTGTTGTACCACTGCCTTAGGTTGTTCAACCAGGAGATGCGTCTTCTTCCTATACTTCTTTTACCTACTCTATACTCTTTACTATACTTTCTGATTTTGATTGTGTTGATTATTTCCTTCTCCTTTCCCATTCTTCTCAATACCTCCTTGTTCGTTGTTCTGCTCACCCAGCTTATTCTGAAGATTCTTCGATATGCCCACATCTCGAATGCTTCCAGCCAGTCAGTGTCGCGCTTCTTAAGCGTCCAGGCTTCCATTCCATATAATAGTACTGGAAATATGTAGCATTTAAGCATTCTGATTTTAAGATGTAGACTAAGATCTGTTCTGGTTAATGCATTCCTCATTTTATTAAACACTGTTCTAGCCTTTCCGATTCTTGAACTTATTTCTTGTGAATAATCATTATTGTCATTTACAATTGTTCCCAAGTAATTGTATTTGCAGACTTTCTCCACTGGCTCCCCTTTGATCCATAATGGTTCTCGATGTTGTTGGTGTTTTGTGATTGTCATGCATTTAGTCTTTTTGGTGTTAAGTGTGAGCCCCCTTTCTTCGCTGATCCGTACTACTAGATCTATTAGCCTTTGCAGTTCTTCCAGGGTTTCTGCTATTAGTACTGTGTCATCCGCGTATCTGATGTTTATAACCTTCCCATTAACTTTCACTCCCATTGTTTTTTGATTTACCAGTGCTTCTTGTACTATATCTTCTGAATACAAATTGAAGAGTAATGGTGAGAGCACGCATCCTTGTCTTACTCCCCGTTTTATTTTTATCTCTTCTGAAAGTTCATTTTGCACAGAAACTTTGGCAGTCTGGTTAAAATAGAGATATGTTATTATCCTGATAATGTTATATTATGTTATGTATGTTATATTACACACTTAATCTAATTTATATAGACTACTGTTTATTTATCTTACGGCCGGCCTGGCCGACACTCGTCGACCAGTCTACGGACAAGCGAGAGCATATAAATAAATTAATAATTAAGAGTGTGATATAAATTAAGTAGTTCAGTAATAGTGTAAATAAATTAAGTAGTGTGTAGTGTATAATTAGGGCAGTGTAAATAAATTAGAAATAAACGTTACAATATTACTCAAGTTATTTACCAAAAACTTGTCAAATTCAAACTTTGAACATAGACCTCTAAAATGAAAAATGACATAATCAAAACTGTATTATTTTCTCAAATAACATACAGTTAACTAATTAACCTCCTCTTAGCGGACATCTTATGAAATCAATCTATTGGAACTTGATTTTGAAAACGGACGGCCAAAGACCTTATGGAAGATATTTTAGTGCAAGAATTATGACTCCTGTTCTGATGCATCCTGCAATTTATATGAGGATTATTCATGTCTAATGTTGTTATTAGTGTTACTTCCTACAGTTTTGTATATTAACTTTGTGTTAAGTTTTTAGGATAATTTATACCCTTAAGTTAAGGGTAAGTAACTTCCTATAATATTTAGGTTTATAATATCGTCAAAGATTAAAATACAGAAATCGGTTTATTGCAGACTGTGGAATACTTAAAAAATTAATCAAAAGGGTAAATGTAAGGAGAAGTAGTTTATGAACATATATCAATAAACCAAGCAATCGCAGTCGGTAGAAGTGAAATGTACACTCCCAATACGAAATTATGAAAATGGTTATTAATTGATGTTCAATGTTAGTTAAGGAGCTTCTCTCTGTTGTTTATTATCAATGACTTATTAATGACTCCAAGGGACTGCAGGACGTATGTGAATCGCCCACTCTTGACAGCTTGTTTGTGTGTTCCATGTGCTTTCCATGGGTACAAATTTCTGGGTTAAATTTGAGAACGCCTGCACCTAAAGCAGCTGGTGCATGTCCTTCATAAACTGCATACTTTTTAAACAAGGGCTTATTTCCAATAACGGAAACACAAACCCGTTGCTACTGCATGTCGCTCTTGTTGCGCTTCGACAACAGATATTTATAAATAACTCCGTTTTCCCACCTGGATTATTTTAAACCCAATTAACGGTACTGTTACATCACCAGTTTGTTTACGCAATAACACCATACCAAAGGTGATAATTACAAAAATCTCTCTAACTTCCCTAATAAAAACCCGAAAAGTTAACGGCGATCTGCCGATACGCGTAGGAGCCACGCACGAGATAATAAAAAAGAATCTGGAGTAGGTGTAAACGGCTGCTATAATTAACATAAAAGTAGGTATGAAAACGGCCCCCGGCGTAAACATACGACAACATAACCTTATTTGGAGCCGAGTGAGAGAGGGGCCAGCCGATACGGTTTCGACACGGAACCGCCTTTTTCGGCACGGAAAAATCTCCGAACGGTCGGTAAAAGCGGCGCTAAGAGCGGAAAGCTGACCTTTTCGATCCTTCGGAATGCGAGAAATCATCCGGCGGACATAACCTTATACGGACAAGACGGCCACGGGACGGAAAACTTCCGTGATTAATTGGGGCGAGATTGTCAAAACAATCGAAGAGGATAAACATTTCGGGGACAACGCCTACTTATCGCGCGACCGCAAGGAAACTCCAGCCGCACGGGGAAAACGCCCGGGAAAGCGATGACTCAGGCGAATGAGAATTCTCAGAGACGACACGCCATTTCCGAAAATACGAATGTCTGCCGTTAAGGCTCTTCTTACCTGTTGTGCAACTGGATCTAAAATAGACTCGATCGTCTTCGTGTGGAACACTGGCATTTTGGCTTTACTTTAGAAAACGACGAAGTACACAACAACAAAAACAACAATAATAAACAACACTCTTGCACCGAACGAATTAATTTTACTCAAACGTTTGCGATGACATGTACGGAGCCCGCGATAAACATAAGAAAAATGAAAGGAGTTAAAAATAGTTTTGTAAGTTTTGTTTAGTGGTCTTTAACCTACACACATCTTACGAGTGCGCTTGACGCGCCCTCTGAACGGTCAAGTAGGAAAACGACAGATATTTAGACAGAAAGAACTGATGAAACACAAAATTAGCACAGGACGCACTTAATCTGTAGTCGTCTTGTGGTCGTCTTAAACACTAACGTCACTCATCACTCATCACTGTCATCACTAATAGCGTGTTCGGATGGTCGCTCTAGAGCACTCTGGGAGCAATCTGAGAGCATAAATTGCGTTCGGGTGGGATTTCTCGAATTCTCTCTCAGAAGTTGGCGTTTGATTGGACGAGAGATCAGCTCTCAGTGTTCCGAGATTACTTGACAGCTCCAGGGCAGATGAAATTGTCTCGTCGCGAGCGAGCCACGAGGGCCACGAGGATCGAGGATCTTAATCTGTAATCTTAATCTGCTTGCCTTTTTCTAATTCGTAAAGTACTCGATTAGTTTCTGTGCATCAAGATTCAAGGGCCATGAGTCATACGGAAGTGATGACCGCTTGCGACTGGTGTTTGCAAGAAGCACTAGTTCAAACCATCGACGAGAATTTGTGGCGTTTCTGGAAGATAATCAGCACCGAAGTGAGTATGGGGCGCAGTTTACGTCAAACGTTTGTCTTGTGGAATTGTAATAATAACGTATTTAGTCTTGCTGTGCCGCATCACTTATCTACGAAACGTTAATTGATATCGTTCCTTTCAGGATCCGAATATGACATCCCACAAGAATATCTGCGACAAATGTAAATCACGCTACGAGGGATTCTCGATTTACATCGAGAGGTGTAAGAACAACACGTCCAAAGTGGATGAGCTATTATCGACGGGACATGTCAAAGACGAACCTTCCATCGACATCGAGTATCCTCCGTTAATTAAAAAGGAAATATCAGCCCAAGTAGATTCAAATTACTTTCGTCCTGCAGTGTCGAGTGGAGTTTTCATTCAACAACAAATGCTAGCGGGCTGCTCAAATTCTCCTATGAGGAGCAATGATTGCACAAAAGATATTCTCTTGGCTGGAAATGTCAAAAAGGAACCTGTTATCGTCGACATCGAGAATGATCTCATAAATGAAGACGACATTTGGAAAGAAGAGGTGTCCGATCCTGATTATCCTACAACATCGGGGGGCAAAGGAACGGATAAGTTAGTGTTACGTGTCGTCTTAGAACGCCAAGTGATACCAGACTTTATGGTTCACCAGAAGAACAGTAATAATAACCTTATGTGTACATATTGTGGTAAAAATTTCAATTACCCTAGTCGATTGAAGATTCACTTACGCACTCATACAGGTGAAAAACCATTTAAATGTTCACATTGCAATAAGAATTATACTACGTTGAGTGATTTAAAAATTCACTTACGCATTCATACAGGTGAAAAACCTTTTAAATGTTCATATTGCAATAAGAATTTTACTACGTTGAGTGAATTAAAAGTTCACTTACGCATTCATACAGGTGAAAAACCTTTTAAATGTTCATATTGCGATAAGAGTTTTGCTCACTATAATTCTTTAAAAGTCCACTTACGCATTCATACAGGTGAAAAACCTTTTAAATGTTCATATTGCGATAAGAGTTTTACTCAGTCGACTAAGTTAAATGTTCACTTACGCATTCATACAGGTGAAAAACCTTTTAAATGTTCATATTGCGATAAGAGTTTTGCTCACTCTAATTCTTTAAAAGGTCACTTATACATTCATACAGGTGAAAAACCTTTTAAATGTTCATATTGCGATAAGCGTTTTGCTCAGTCTAGTTCTTTAAAAGTCCACTTACGCATTCATACAGGTGAAAAGCCTTTTAAATGTTCATATTGCGATAAGAGTTTTGCTCAGTCGAGTGAGTTAAATGTTCACTTACGCATTCATACAGGTGAAAAACCTTTTAAATGTTCATATTGTGATAAGAGTTTTGCTCACTATAATTCTTTAAAAGTCCACTTAGGCAATCATACAGGTGAAAAACCTTTCAAATGTTCATATTGCGATAAGAGTTTTGCTCAGTCGTGTAAGTTAAATGTTCACTTATGCATTCATACAGGTGAAAAACCTTTTAAATGTTCACATTGTAGTAGGAGTTTTGCTCAATCTTATAGTTTAAAGCGCCACTCACGTATTCATACAAATGACAAATAAATGTTCATTCGTGTATATACAATGAGACTTTTATTTTATAAGTATTATTATTTACATAGACTATTGGACTCGCTGAAGCAAAGAGAAGAGGCGAAGTATGCGTAACATTGCCATCGTGTAACATCTTTTATTATAAAGGGAGAGAAGAAGTGAGCCTAGATGAAGTAGATTTCCTTCTTGTCCTTCTCCGGCCTTTTCCCATTACGAGTTCGGCGTTCTTGCCCTCCACACTTCTCTCACCTCTCGGTCTCCCGTTCTCAGGTCTCTATCTACCATGGCGAGCCCAATGTATGTTTCCCACCTTAGTGCCAGTCGTCATCTCCCGAACTAGTGTCCGGGCCTTCGTTGGACGTGACTGTAGCATAATGGTGCTCCATTGTCTGATTTGCCAGTTAACAAGCGTTCCACTAAAGTTCGTTGCCATACTTTTTCAGTTTTTATTTCGTCGTTCCTTGTGACTTCTTCTTCCTCTGTTTATGGCCTTAGTCTACTAGGACTGTTGGCCAGGGCGATTTTCTCTAGATAATTACAGGTCACCTTGACGTGTGTCTGAGTTTTTACTCATACCTGGTTGAACTGTTTTTTTTTGTGCGAAATGTTAAGGACGTCACAACAAAGGATTTAAAACTTTTCACGATCTGGGGCAGTAGCAGATCTAAACACAATCCCCAGGTCTGCCTCGGTTGGATCCCTAGGGGTTGGGAAAGGAAATTATTTATCATTATTAAATGATGATTTTGTTTTTATTTAGATAATAATTAATTTTGATAATTATGTTTTTTTTTGTAGATTTTGTAGTATTGTTTGAGCATTTAGTGGGCCTGTTTTCATATCTTTTTGGATTTCTCTATATAGATCGAATTCTTTAAGTTCGTTGATGGGGCATTGAAATAGTATGTGGTTTAAATCGTATATTTGTCCGCATTCGCAGAATGGTGAAATGGTGTATTTTTAATACCTATTTTGTAGAGATGTTCATTAGTGAGACAATGTCCTGTTCTCATCCTAATTAAGTTTGTTATGTGTCTCCTGTTTATAAATTCTGTTTTTTTATACCATGGTGACGTTGCGAATTTCTCTTGGATTTCTGCGTACCATTTTCCTTTATATTTTGTGCTATTGATCCAGTTATTATGGAAATTAGTTATAATTGTTTCTTTTATTCTGTTTGTAACTTCTTTTAATTCTATTTTCATATTTTTTGGAGTTTTCAGGTTTCTTCCAATGTTTGCAAGTGTGTCCGCTGTGTTATTTCCTTTGATATTGTTGTGTCCCGGTATCCATGCAAATTTAATTTTTTTATTTTTTGAGAGCAGCTGTATTTTTTCTTTGATCTTGAGTGTGATTCCGTCTATTTTATTGTCGATTTTTGTTTTGTTTAGTTTTTCTAATGTGCTTTTGGAGTCTGTGAATATGATGGATTTGTTTATATTATTTTTCTCTATTATGTCTAGTGCTTTTAGTATGGCTGATAGTTCCGCTGTGAATATAGAGGTGTTATTTGGTAGTCTTTCTGAGCAATTTGTGTTAAGTTCGGGGATGTGTACACCGTATCCTGCCTGTTCGTTGTTTTTGGAACCGTCTGTGTAGATGAATAAGTATTCCATTTTGTATCTCTCTGTTTCCATAATAAATTTGATGTTGTTGTATTCTTCATCCTTTTTTAGGTTTAATTTTATTATATTTATATTTTCTATTTGGAGGAAATAGTTATGTTCAAAGCATGGAATTGTGTTGTATGTCTGGTAATTGTTTGTGCTTTGGTCCAATTCTATTAAGATTTTTATGAGAGGAGGTATTTCTTTGTTTTGCCAGTATTGGTGTTTATTTATTATGAGATCTTTCAGTGTGTTTAATTTTGCTATGATAGGGTGTTTTTTTATTTTTTTCCATTTTGTTAAGATGTTTACACATTTTAACTCTCTTCTGGTGTTTAGGTCATATTCTCCTGATTCACTTAATAATGTATTATTTGGTGTGCTTTTCATGGTACCTGTTATCGTTCTTAGTGCTTGATTATGAGTGGTGTCCATTTTCTTTAGGTTTTTTTTTTATGTTGGTATGAGTATTATTGCGTTATCTTCTAGGTGTTCCTTGTGACTTGTAGACGTCTTCTCGTAAAATCCAGTTAGACCGTTCATATTTCGTCTCTTATCGTCTTTGTCACTGGCCAAAGTCGTACTCCTTATAAAGTGATATTTTGTGCTGTGCTTTGAAAGACCCTTTTTTTATTTCTTTAGTGAGCTGTTTCAATAACCAGTGAATTCATTAATAATTTACCTTTATAAAACCCTGACCTGACTATTACTACCCCAAGGGGCCCAAGGTGTAGACCTGGTTCTCTACCCACCAGTCCGATGCCATGGACCGTCAGAATCAGAATACCATTCTTTACAGTGCATGCTATTCTAAAACTTCAGTTCCATGTATGACAGAATCTAACCTGTACACTAATTTTCCGTGCATTACATAAAATATCCCAAACATCTCAGAGCTAAGAAGCCCCAGCGCTAGGACTCCGTGTCCCATAGAATTCTAGGTAATCCTAGAGTGCCTAGAAGGGTAGAGTGTGGCCAACTCAAGAATAGTTAACGGTAAAGGATTGCTCAATCTAATAAGACGTACGTCAGCTGATAGTGGTGACGTCACCCGCAGACCTCGCGGATTCACGGATATAGATTGTTTGATTTTCATGTCATTTTATTGTTTACTTATGTTTACTATTCGGTTGTGCTTTGTGCTTGTGCGTTTATTTTTCGTCTATTTTATAGAAAACGTGATTTTAAATTTAAGGAAGTCGTTTTTTTTCTATTTGTATTAAGTGATATACATTACCCATAGCCAGTTTTTCTGAGGGAGGTAAAATAGTTTTGTGGTTTATAAGTAAATATAAATAAACTATAATTCGAATGAATTTTAGAAATCTTAAAGCAAATTATGAAAAAACTTTAAAAAGAAAACCTGCAAAAGATGATGATGATGCTAGCAGAAAAACTATAAAAAAATGTTAAAAACAACGAATTGACGAGTTAATTTCATACCTATATCACATATCACCTATACTAATATTATATAAAGGTAAAGTTTGTGTGTTTGTTTCGTGTAATATTTGTAACTACTGTACAGACACTAAAAAAATTTAAAGGAATTTAAAGCTAAGCTATTTCTGGGTGACTAGAATTTTTTTTCTAAAATTTACATAAAAACATTGAAAAGAAAAATTTATTATATAGTGTATAAAATGTATATAAAATTATGAAACTAATTGAAAAAGCATCGCTTAAAGTGTAATAAGAATAAGAAAAACCAAGTTTCCGATATATTTTTACAGTGTGTAAATGTCAAATTCTTAAGTTGGATAAGTAAGTGGTTATTGAATTTAAACTGCATACCTTTAAAACTGAAATTTGTGCCAGCGGAAAACGGCTTTTTTATATTACTATACAAATAAAACCCTTCTCCCAAATACCACTTCGTGTCTGTAAAACTCACTACTTACTTAATTCCTATAAATACTGTAATACAATAAGAAAAGTTTGTAAACTATTCGAATTGTAATTAAAAATGTGGTAATGTAATTTTTATGCTTTTTTGCACTCTTTTTATGCTGTTTTATTCAAATTTTTAGACGTTCAATGTTTATTTTTTTTAATAAATATAAAGAAAAATACTTATTTTTTAGTTTATTCATCCGAAAACCCTATATGCTATATAATTAACCACATAAACCTTGTGAAACACTTCCAGAATACATTTTACGTTAAGAGCAGAGGGCTACGGCTGACGTCACAAATGGGCGGAGCTTCCGCGCGTACATGGCAGACGTTTTCAGCTGATTGAGCAATCCTAACCGTTAACCATTCTTGTGGCCAACTAACGGATTTGGGTCCATAATGGCGGCCGGCACGGGTCGTAGGTTTCATAGAACGGCAATTATTGAAATATGTTCTAAGATTTCTATTAAGTTTCATGTATGACGGGAGTGGAAAGTCCATAAGCGTGCGTATTTTTGTTCATTTTGGTTAATTTCCTTCATTGTGTTTGTAGTGGTTTGTAGTGTTTCTAAAGTGTTTCCTGTAGCAGAGAATGCTACAGGATTTTGGGGACATATTAAAGAGCGTTCCCAAAATAAGTAAGTATTGAAGTGATTATCATAGTAGTTGTGTTGTATTCAGGCCATACAGTGTATTTCCGAATAAGTGCGAAAGTTCGACATCATTAGGGGTACTCACAATCTTTCATTTAGCACACTATAGCGTGCTAGCTGTGCTAGTCGTCGAGTTTCAGCAATAGCATGCTAAATATTACAATAGAAATAAGTTGGTCAATTTAGCACACCTCGTTGTGTGCTAAATACAGTTTAGTATGCTAAATGGCGGCCATGTTGTATTATTTGTCATTTTCAAAGAGGTTTTATGGTTATATGGTAGGGTATGGTTATATATAGGCATTATAAAAGAAATAAACCAAAGAAAAGAAACAAGATTTCAGTTATTTACAAAAAACTGTTTCAGAATCATATCGCGAGTGGCTCCACAGCATTTATTTAGCAAGATTACGATAGTACTTACCTTGGGTCACTCATAATTCTAATTTTAGCATGCTAACGATTTAGCATGCTAAATAATATTGTGAGTACCCCTATTATATGTAGATTGCAATGCTACATGTAAATACACTTACTGAAAGAAAATAATCCCCAGTGGTAGGTTCTAAGTTTAAACCATTTAGAGAAAAAATTTAGAAACCATTTAGAAAAAATGAGAAACATACCATGTAATCTAGAGACTTGTCATGATACAGGGTGATCAAGAATGACTGTTTGAGTTGGCAATCCTACCTGGAGGATTTTTTTGCCTAAGGGTTTGCAATGCTACAACCAGACAAGGCGTATCAACTTTAAATAGGTTGCCTCAAGTGATCCTGACCTACCACAACGTCATCTACGTCACACGGTGACCGGCGATGCAAAAAATACTTTGAAAAACTCAAAACTGTTGTCAATTACAAACGAAAACGCCAGCCAAACGCCGAATTGTCAGAGTAATACAGAGCATAGATGAAACCAGAGTTAGATTAAACACAGGTAATAAAACTCAGACCTGTGTGGCCAGTCTACGTCACGAACTCCGCCTCCCCTGCGCGACCCCCTCGCCAGAAGCTGTTCAATGAGGTAACTTTTTTAAAGTTGATAAGCCTTGACAACCAGATATGTTTATTTCATTTATTTGACAATACAATCAGCGTTATTTAAGTGGCTGGATCGCCATAGCAGCGAAGGCCAAATAAAAGGAGAAGAAGAACAATCAGCGATAAGATTGTAGGTTATGTGAATAAAAATTAACGCTTAAAAATGAAACTCGAAATACAGAACAAAGATTTAATTAAACCGGCTAAAGGTAATGCTCAAAATGCCCCCCATTTTGGTCCAGACATAAATTAACTCTTCTTTTTAGGCTCTCGAAGATATTCACCAGCATATTGGGGGTAATGTTTGCCACTTCCTGAACTATTGCCTATTGCAGCTCTTTTCAGTATGCAATACGTTCCTAAAGACATTGTCCTTCAAGAGTCCAAATAACGAAAAATCTAATGGAGTGAGATCTGGTGACCTGCTTCACCAAATGCACCGACTAATACCGTACTCTGTCGCCAAAATTCTCTCTTAAATATCCCATAGTAGCACGAGCCGTATGTGCCCTTGCAGAGTATTGTTAGAAATATCCAATTTGGCGCTCTTCGTCTGTTAATTGGTTTATAAAAGGCCTCAAAAGGTGTTGGATATATCTCTCCGAATTGACGGTAAAATTAAAAAATATTGGCCCATACACCCGCATACTTGACACTGTCATCCAAACACAAACTTTAACCGGGTGTAAATGTGTCTCTCTGATAGCGTAAGGATTTTCACCTGACCAAATTCTGTAATTTGGTTATTCACATAGCCGTTGAGATGAAACCAGGCTTCGTCGGAATAGAAGGTATTGTCAAGGATATCATTATTATTTAATATGTCATTAAACCAATTGCAAAATAAAACTCTCTGCGGGTGATCAGAAGGGGTTAATGACTGGACGATGGAAATTTTGTAAGGGTGGTACTTTAATTTCTTTTTAAGCACAGTGGAGCAACTTCCATATGTTAAGCCTGTAAAACCGTGAACTAGAACAACATAGAAAAGTGGAAGTCTTATGGATAAGAATGAAAATTGGTTGAATAGGAGGCATAAGGACCCAACCTGTTTGAAGGAAGAGCTTTCTTAAGGATTTGCGAGGACTTGTTTGCATTCGAGTTCTGATATCCTCGACAACTTCCTCGTTTAGAGTAGAAGGTCTACCAGTTGATTTTTGTTTGCTTACACTCCCTGTGTTTAAATAACGTTCAACTACTCGCATGCAATGTTGCTGAAAGACAGCAAAAGTGACCAAAGTCTCCGGAAACACTTCCTGAAATTGCTGGTATGTCGCTTCGAGAGAGTACTGCCAACCAGTAATTGGGTTATGAATCCCGCTTCGAAAGTACGCCATTCCAATGAAAATATCGTGCTGTAACGTGAAAACCATTTTAAATAACTAAATTTGAAAAGAATACCAGAAATTTGATATTGAAATAGCAAATGGCATCTGTCAATGTCACCAACCGGATATTACTCCAGTTGTACCATTTAAAAATGAAATTCAGTATTGCCAACTCAAACAGTCATTCTTGATCACGTTGTATTAAAAAAGAATCGCTTTTAGGTTTATTCGGTTTAGGTTAAGGATTTACAATCACAAAATACAAAATTTAAATGTAAGACATACACGTAGCAGTAAGTCTATGGAAATGCATTCAATACAATAAAAGGCGTTAATAAAAATATCTGTTTTTATTTTATTTCCCTTTTCATTGTAACATTTCCCAATGTTTTATTTGAGGGTTTCATCATATCACAAAAACCCATAAATTTATTATCATTCTTATCAACAAATAATATGCCTTTGTTAAATTTTCAATTTACTAATATTTTATAGTATTAACCTGAATCAACTCCAAGAATTAGAAGACAGTCTAATTATTATATTACACTGTCTAGTTCATTTTTCGTAGGGGTTAAGTTTTTGTTTGTTTCTTCGTTTTGTTTGTTTTTGTTATGCGTATAACGCAACAGATGGTTATTGCTTATTGCGAATGGACACCACTAATCAAATAATTGTTCTTTCATAAACAAGGCTAAGCATTTTATATCTTAAAAATCATCGCTTGCAAATAAACAATTTCATGCGCCGCCCATGTACTACAGCACAGGACATACAAAATGAAATGTAAATTCGCGCTATTTCAATTCGCTTGTTTATTGGTGCCGCCATTATGGACCAACATTTCAAGTGAACCAATCAGTGCTTGTTCATAGTTGTCCACACTCGTCCACACTCTACCTTTCTAGGCTTTCTAGGCACTCTAGGTTCTAGTGAAAGTCGACGTTCCTTTGTTCTAAATACGTTGTGTTTTGTGCGAAGAAATTCTGAAAACATCCGAATCGTCTGTCAGTGTCGCCACTGTAGCGGAGAGGATCGAGCTGGAGGAAGCCATATTATCTTGTGAATTATCTTGAGGGAAAAAGGTGCACTCGAAACAGGTATATTAAGCCAGATTTAACGTATTTGTAGTGTATACGCTCTAGGGTAACGTAAAGTACGTCTAGGCCGTCCGGCACGGTCTCGGTCAGAGAGGTCACGTCAAACACCCAGCCGCGCTCGCTATGTATCGATTACCTAACATCGCCATCACCTCTCTCGCATAGGGATGGAACTTTCGGGGCCCTCGTCCCTCCTTTGGGGGACGAGCGAATAGGTTTAGGGTTTATAGGGTGACGTTCATTAGCATAGTTAGGTAGCCTCGTCGAGAGAGGCGCCCCTCGGTTACTTTCCAGCCAAGTACGAACACTTTCCCCGCCCCGTTGCATCTAACTATACCTGCAAGTTCTCTTGTAGGTATTACTCACAGATGAACACATCGCCAGCGATGTGGGACATACCGCCGCCGCCCGGCACCGAGGAAGACCGCCAGCGAGGTGGGGACAGCGTCGTCGTCGCGCCCGAAGACCCGCCGAGGCAGGCGACGGCGAAAAAGAGGCACCGGTCGCGGTCGCGCTCCCGCGACCGCCGCCACGTGCGGCGCAGGTCGCGCTCGAGGCGCAGGACGAGGAGCCGCTCGCGGTCGCGACGCAGGTCGAGGTCCCGCTCGAGGCGACGCAGGAGGAAGCAGCATAGCTCCTCGAGGAGCAGGTCCCGCACGCCGCCGAGGCGCAGGCACTCGGGCAGGCCGCCGACGAGGCGGCGACGCTCCCACTCGAGGTCGAGGAGCCGCACGAGGTCGTCCCACCACCGCACGCATCGGGCGGGCGGCGCGAGGAGGGACCGCACGAGGTCCAAGTCGCGCCGCAGGTCGTTCTCCGACGAGTATTACCACACGGACGACACCGACAGGGCCGTCGACGTCAAGCTCGAGCGGGATGAGGAGGACGACGACGAGGAGGAGGACGCCTCGCCGCCGAAAGATAACGTCTTCAAGAACGACGGATCGTTCTTGGAGATGTTCAAGAAGCTGCAAGAGCAGCAGAAAGAGACCGTGCCGCCGCCGGAGGAGCCAAAGAGGCCCGTCCTACCGGCGTTCGGCAAGCGGCGGGGCGGCAAAGTGCTGAAGACCGGGATGGTACAGAAGGTCCGACAACAGAACGAGGAGGAGAACGTGACGGACGCGTGGTCGGTGTACATGAAGGAAGTGCGGAAGTACAAAGAGGCTTGCTGTGATGACGATTCCAAGACGAGGCCGCTCGTCAAGTGATTAGTTGATAAGTGTAGAGAAGTCTGGTTTCAGTTGTTTTGCTCGGATTGCATTTTCTTTTTATTTTTTTAGATATGTTTCCATTGTCGAGAACACTTAGTATTTAAGTCGCAAACGTTAGTGTAAAAAGCTTATTGGAAAGTTCGACCGAGGTCTCTTCGTTGTAAATTGAACTACTTAACTATGCTAATGGAGTATAGGCTAGAGGAACAAAGTTTAATCAAAGCGTGGCGGTGTCTTGAGAATTTAAAGACGTCTCTGCTGTCATGAAAATTCAAGGAGAAAAACTTATATGATTGTGATACTCTATGATCCATTATAATTTTTGTAAGAACTAACAACTTTTCCGTAGTGATTGGATATGTGTACCCATCGTTAAGGTCCTCATCGAATCGAATACATTACTTGGTTTACTCAAATGTATTACTATCAATCCACTATAGTTGTTAAATTTTGCTTTCAAAACAATTGCAAAACATTGTTCACAATTTCAAAAAATGTTCATTGCTAAAGTTCTTGGGTGGCCTTTGCATTTAACATTTCGATTAATGTTCATTGATCCCCTACCACTTTTTACACAAAGTAAAAAGGTCCTCATTGAATAGAATGCGTTACTTAGTTTACTCAAATGTGTTACTATCGATCCGGTATAGTTAAATTTTGCATTCTAATCAATTGCAACACATTGTTCAAAAATGTTCATTGCTAAAGTTCTTGGGTGGCTTTTGCGTTTAACATGCAAATTAATGTTAATTCATCCCTTACCACTTTTTAAACAAAACTAAGACATGTTTGATCATTGTTCAAAATTCCATTTTCGTTATAACAGCTTTTTCTTTGAAAATAGTGCGAAAATTGTGATCTGCTACTATAGCTGTTCGATTTTACATATTACCAAATATAATTCCGGAAATAGCTTTTGTTTTGAAAATAGTGTAACTTTTGTAACGATTTTCTGTAACTGTTCAGTTTTCAAAAATTCACAAAATGGGATATTTCTGAAATTTCTTGATTCAAAAGTTGTTCCTTTTTCATTTTTCTACCCGCTTGCTTTCTTTTAAGGTACTGTTATCATTTACCCAATGATGATTTTTCGTTTTAAAAATATTTCCAAAGCATGTTAATATGATGGTTGTACTTAATGGTACTTAATGGTTGATGGTAGTTGCAAATGTATCAATAATGTAATTTATTGAAATGTTTGTAAAAATCAATTTAGAAAAAATTTTAAGAACTAAAAACCGCTTTGGCAAGTTAGTTTATTTCGTTTTAGCAGTTCTTTTCATATTTTAAGGAATTCGGAGTACCCAAAACGCTTTTTGGTTAAGAAACAGAATCAGAACATTGTGCTTAAGACAACCGAAAACAATCAATATCGGCCTTTGTTGAAATTTTATAAGTGAGTGGGAGACTGAGAAAGAAACAACTTTTGACGCAACATTTTTAGAAATAACAAATTTTTAAATATTTTTGAAAACACGGTCAGCAGGTGAATTCATTTCACTTTCAGATTTTAAGACATACAAATTAACTATAAATTTGTTAAGCTAATAGAATGTTCCACATAACAATAGAAGAGTGACTATCACATTTTTTGAAAATGTGTCAATTTAGTTCCGCATTATTTTCAAAACACCTCGTCACCTCCAACTTGGTGTGAATTAAATGACCGTTACGATAGGAACCTTAACGCTGATATTTAAAAATACTCCTTAGCGAATTGCGTGATACAAATACACATAAAATAGACGTTATGGAGAAGTTGCATAAACAAATTATCTTCAACAAGTCCATGTCTTCTAGATTTATTCTAGGTATGAGAAAATTATCTTCAACGGTCAAAAAGTTGTGAAGATTCCTACAAGTCCTCTAGAAAGTACTGTCGTTTCAAGAAGACTTGGAGGCCTTTCAAACAGTTTTAATGATGTTTTAGTGTTCTAGAAACTTTAATCCATGTCCTAAGTAATTATCCACACTGCTTAGAAGTGTCTAATATAAGAGATCTTATGAATTACGAATGTATTTTTTTGAAAGTCTATTAAACATTAGAGAAACACAATTTTGGGTGGTTTGTAGTAACTTTGATTGGGAAGGGTGTGCATCTAAAGTAGTTTTTTCAAGTATTTATTAGACTTTTTAAGGTATAAAACAAATTTTTGCTCGTACATCTTTGTCCATGTAAATTGTCTAATTACTAATTCCTTCGGTAATATATGGGAGATTCCATGTCAACTGATCAGGGAGTGAATGGGGTGGTTTTTAAATCGCTACCGGAAGTATCTAGTCGTCTTTAGGATATAAAAATGCGTCCGATCCTACATTTTCAGCCCCTAATTTTGCGCCATCTTGGATTTGTGACCTATTTTGTGTTTTGTTCATTTTTTTGCGAGCCTTGCCAAATTTTCGTTTTTAGACTGCTAATGCAAGAATTTGAGTTTAAGAAAATGCTGAAAATAGTGGGTCGATGTAAAATCTTCCCAGGAATCCATTTCCGGCCTCAGAATTAGGATTGGATGCTCCCCCGAGCGAGAAATTCGAAAAAACAGTTTTTTTTTTCAAAGTGCGATATCTGAAAAGTTTATTTTTTTTAAATATTTGGAAGCTGCCAAAATCTTCCTTTTTACATATACTTTAAGGTCAAAACAAATTATCGGTGTGTATTTTGGTTTTAGGTAATAAAACACGCAAAAAACTGATTTTTTGTGGAAAAATGAAATATTTCTATGTCTAACCCTGTGAAAACTCATGCAAACATTCAGTTTGACATTTTTTGACGTTCCAATGTTATACCTTCATTCCAAAGCCTATAATCTTGATCCTCGCTTTTTTTGCACTTTTGGAACCAACAAGGTGCTCTAACTCACTAGTTGCCATATTCAATTTTTTCACCGGAGGGAGGAGCTCTAGAAAATATACAAATTGATGGGAAAACACGTA
Source organism: Cryptocephalus moraei (assembly GCA_946251905.1). Classification (NCBI taxonomy): domain Eukaryota; kingdom Metazoa; phylum Arthropoda; class Insecta; order Coleoptera; family Chrysomelidae; genus Cryptocephalus; species Cryptocephalus moraei. The sequence continues at coordinate 11,933,281 of OX276465.1, read as the reverse complement.
AAAATTCAGAAATTTATACTTTATTCATCCAATCTAACTTCCCGACCTCTCAAATATGAGGAAGCTCGCGCTTTTAGGGCTCGATCCATAACAACTTTATGTAGTTCATCTTGTTCGTTGAGTGTTAATATCTGGGTTCGAAGTGTGACGCCGCACACTTCGAACAATAGGAGCCCTAAAACAAAACAACTTGTTTGCGAGCCTGAAGATGGCTTCTAGGAAGCCGAAACCGGTCGCTCATTTTCAATAAATCTAACAGTTGGTTAAGACTTGGTGTTTTCCTTTGGTTAAATTACCATGGCCAACTTCGAGAAGCTGGACAACCTTCGGTCGCGATGTGTAACATCGTAAGACTTTCTCATATGGCCGGACAAAATATTCAGGTAAAGCTGTTTTGGAGAAAATTGAGAAAAACAAAAAAGTCACAAAAGTAGAAAGCCCTTCGTAGAAGATTAGTCAAGATAACGGTAACGGCAATCAATAAGGATTGAATGGTAAAGCAAATTTACAAAGTTTAAAAAAGAAACTAAAAACGGCGAGTAAAGTGCCCTTTGTCCTTAACTGATTCTCATGAATTTTATGGTGTGAGCCTAAATACAAAATTTCGACTTTCCACTAGTTATACTTTCTGAGAAAATGTTGACCACACACACACACACACAGACATGTTTTTCGAACTCGGGGGACCTCAAAACGTCCAAAAATGCCACCATCTCAAATTCCGAAAATCAGTACGATTACTTTCCCTTATTTTATGGGTACTCCCATATGAGAAAGTAAAAAGAAGCTTGACAAGAGGGTTTTGGACATGTCAAATGTCACCTTATGTCGAAACCCTTAATTTATAGAAACCTTACACGATGAATTACTTTTCGAGCGAGAACACAAAGAGGTAAGAAATATCGGAAAAGAAGTATAGCGTTTCAAAATAATTTTTTTTTGAAAATTCTCGCCATTATTTTCGGTTCTACCGAGTCGTTAATTCCGCGTTTGTTGTTCCAGAGTAAAAATGCCTGTCGCCATCAAAGCGGAAGACATCAAGACTGCCCCCTACGATCCTCGCTTCCCCAACACCAATCAGACAAGGTGTGTATGAAGTTATTTTAATTTGAGAGAAATGGAGCTCAAAGTCTTACCAACAAGTTTAACTCAACTAGTTAGACGTGTTGGCAAGACTGAGTTTTATTTATCGTAAAGAATGGCCAATTTTGAGAGATTCCCCTTTCAAATATATTGTAATTTGATTAACTGCGCCCGAAGATCTTTGCCTAGAAGTGTATGCACAAAAACACTGAAAATGTCAAACGAACCGTTTATGAAAGTATGTGCAGTTTTCTGAGCCCCCTATAGATCTAAGTTGTCATCCAAGTAAAGATAGACTTCACGAATGAGAAGTCAAATGCGCTTAGCCCTGCCCTGGTGGATGGCACCATGCAATATCCCGCTTAATACACTATTTAATGCGCAAACTCAGAAGTAGGTCATTTTGTCCTATGGGGTACCAAATTGTTCAGAACTGATTGGCGGTCTAGAGTTTATTATACAGGGTGTTAGGGGTTTGACTGCCTTTTTTTTAATAGGTGATAGTATTCATTAAAACAAACAAAAAAAAACCTTATATAACGGAGGTCCTAAAACCAACGGTTTTCGAGAAAAGTCGAGTTATTTTGTCAAGGTATTTCACCACAACTTGGCAACACCGACAAGAAAGGAAACGTAAACATGATGTTTTTGGTGTTGGCTCTCGGTAAGCATGACGTGTACACAGCTGATCGTGCGAGGTTAACGTTTTTGCGAACTCTTCCTAAATACCGTCTTTACGCTGTACGTACTAGTAAACGAAATAATTGTAAGTGATTCCAATTGTTTCAATTATGTAATTATTACACTTGCATGTATAAATGGTAAATCAATAGCTATCAGTAATTCAGGGTCACTAACAGCATTAGAAAAGGATCATGCTGTTATTGATATGTTGTAATTTTCAATATTTACCTGGTTATTACAGCATGTGTTCAGAATGTCCACTGTTGTGCTCTCACTTCAACAAATGTTCTACGGTTAGGCAGTCGCCATTAAGGAAATCGTTCGTGATAGATACGACGTGCACTTGTAGAACTACAACGCGCCTCCCCGTAAATTAATAGCATATCGTGATATTCACGTATACTGAACACTTTAAGAACCGAAAAATTTACGCGCACCGAAAAGAAACCGTAACGATCACACGTATCTTTCGAATTCAAAGATGCACACTGTCACTGTCACTAGTGTCACTGTCTGGCTCTCATTTCGCGACGCGTGCGATACCTTTGCGGTGTTGCCACACCACATCGTAGCCATTTTATCGAGTTCTATTGGTTGGAAAAAAAATTTTTTTAAAGAAAAGATTGTTTTGTTACAAATTAAACATAAATACATTAAAAGAATACATCTTATAGTCATTTCATGTACAAAATTATGTGACATTCTTTAATAAAACTGAATTTTCACACCTTAATATTAGAAGTTTGCTAATTTTTTTCTCGAAAACGGTTGGTTTTAGGACACCTGTTATATAAGGTTTTTCTGTTTGTTTTGATGAATACTATCACCTATTTAAAAAAAGGCAGTCAAACCCCTAACACCCTGTATATCTGTGATTTGCACCCAGTTTGATTCCGATCACTGAATCCTTACCTTAAGGCCATCTGAATAATAGATTTACGCTTTTGTTACGATTGGTTTAATCGTAATCTAACACCGTTACCATATCTTGTAATCGTTCTCAGGTACTGCTACCAGAGCTACGTGGACTACTACCGTTGCCAGAAGGTGCGCGGCGCCGACTACAAGCCATGCGAGTACTTCTCCAAGGTGTTCCACTCGATGTGCCCGAACTCGTGGATCGAGAAGTGGGACTCGCAACGCGAGGAGGGTACCTTCCCCGGCAACATCTAGTGCCATAGTGCCGGGCCTACGACCCCCTCCCCCCACCCAACTTAGTAGATTTGTAAAGTTCCATTTATAGAAGTTGTTGTGTTCGACACATACAATATGTTGTATTAAAGGTAAATTAAATGTTAGAGAAACTTGTTTTGATGTGGTCTATGCGGTCCCAACTTAGTAGATATCCAAAGTTCCATTTATAGAAGTTGTTGTGTTCGACACATACTTTAGCCGGGTGATGAAGGTTTTATTAAATGTTATATAAATTTGTTTCGATGCGGTCCATGCGGTTTCTGAATTAGTTAATTGAAATGGACTCTGAGTATTTAAGTAGTCGGTAACGAATTGTAAATATCGGATTTGGATTAGAATAGTGATGGTGGTGCAATGAGGTCAAAAAATGTTCTATCGCTATTTTGGATCCTATCGGTTGTGATCCCATAAACTCCACTTACATTTAATAGTAGGGGAGACCATGATGCATGATGCTAAATGTGGATTTACTCGAGCGTCGCGGAGACCTATTAGAATTGGTAGTACTGGTAGAAAAGTACTTGAATAAAAGTATGACATTGACAATTTGTTAACCGATTACGACAAAACAGCATTACGTTGCTTTTCCCTTCTCTCAGGCTTTCAAGAAACACGCCTCTTATGCTTGCTCATCTAATTGGTTTACAAACTGTCATTGTCAGAGTTGCATTGCCTCTATCTCCTTTCATTCTTATTACTATTATGGGGTAATATTTTTCTAATCTCTTATTGTTTTCCCATTTCTTACGTATTGTAAACTTTGTTCTCTTTCTACCCCACTATATATCATCAGTCATCAGGTAGTCGTCATGTGCAGCGAAATTTATTTTCATACTTTGCAGAATCGTTGCTTATTCGTGTCCTTTTTGTACTGTACTAGATCTCTAACTTTCCAAGTTAAGTATTATTATTCCATTAAACCATCTCTTATCAAAATTTCAAATTCAAAAGTGATGATTTTCCAATTCAATGACTTATTTATTAAAACGATATCACAATGGTACAGATGAGGAATTAGAACCTAACTGCAATTTCTCAGGTAATTAACACATCGGATTACCTACTATAATTAAGATTAGCTAAGATAACTAATTGCATTTTGAAGAAAGTTGATTTGGGTATTGTGATCCTGGGGAATGGAGAGGTAGGTAGTGCTGGGTACAATAGAATTAAAAATATTATAACTTAAAGTGCATTCCATTTAAACGTGACAAGTTATAAATACGAGTTTTTGGAGACTAATTTTAGTAGTACATATATTGTATTGCTAACTAAGCAAGAGTTGTTTGATGTGAGGTGATATGCTTTAATTGAAAAATGATGGTTAACTTAATTGCAACATGCTTTAAATTGCTGAGATAACTTACAATGGTACATCCGTGAAATGGGAATGTACAAAAAAAATTATTTATTTGAATAGGTAAATCTGTAATGTGTTGTATATTGGGTTGCATACATACTGATCAGTTGGGCAAATAGAAAACGAAAATTTAATGGAAGTTTACTAACCTACCGAGAATCTACGTATAAAGAACTTATTAACACGGGAAAATTTTCAAGCAGCTGAAATCTACTTAAACAAAATTTCTTAACTATCAGATGTGAAAAATAAGAAATATTGAAGATTGAAGTATGTAGTTTTCTTGTATACAAAAGAATACATGATACGTTATGGAGGAAGGAAGAAAAACGTGATTTATTACAGAAGTGACATTTCACTCTAATTCAAATTTGGTGACGCAATCCACGGCAAGCATCCTAGTGTTTCAGTTGGCGTCCTTCCGTTTCAAATTTACCGCTTTAGACTTGGCAGCCCTGGACCTGGAAGCCTGCGCCTGCGCATACTGCATATGACAAATGACAACTTTGACGTTCCAACGTGTGTTTCCGGGGTTCTGACAAATTCTCCAGGAGAATTTCGAAAATAATTATAAATAACAATCCAAAAGGTAAATCCGTGTTCGTATGGCTTGATGCTTGATGTGTTTCACAATTAACGATCAGATGTCAAATGGTTCGACGGAGCAATTGAAGAAATTCGTTTTCTCCGCGAAGTATAACAACTCCTCCAGTGAGTCTCGGGAAGAGAAACTGGAAGTTGTCATTCCTGAGGTATATTAAGAAAGTTTATTTTAACAAACGGCGGAGAGGTGCTTAGATTGCATGGAATATAACCAGTAGTGTTTGGGTCTAATAAATACACGATCTATCAATGGAATATCTTGTGTTTCGCAATATCTACTCAAAATTTTGTCTTCGGAAAGTACAAGAACTAATAATTCACAGAATTCCTATCTTGCAGCTACTACAGGCGAGCTATTCGTTCTACACGTGGCCCTCCGCTCCCGTCCTCGCGTGGTTCCTGTGGGAGAACCGCCACGAGCTCCGCGGCAAGAGAGTCCTCGAGCTCGGCTCCGGCACAGCGCTACCCGGCATCGTAGCCGCCAAGTGTGGTGCGAAGGTGACCCTCAGCGATTCGGCGACCCTACCGAAGTCGCTCGCTCACATCCGGCGCAGCTGTCAGCTGAACGACCTCACGCCGAACCAGAACGTCCGCGTGATCGGTCTCACGTGGGGCCTGTTCCTGAGCAACCTCGACTCGATCGGTCCCGTCGACCTCATCTTGGGCTCGGATTGCTTCTTCGAGCCGGCCAACTTCGAGGACATCCTCGTGACGGTCGCTTACCTGCTCGAGGCGAACGCCGAGGCCAAGTTCGTGTGTACCTATCAGGAGAGGAGCTCGGACTGGACGATCGAGCACCTGTTGCCGAAGTGGGAGCTCGAGTGTCACATCCATAACATCGAGAATTTGGGTAAGCCGGTTGGGTCGTTTGCAGGTTTCATTGATTGAAGTATGGTAAAGGTTCGTCTTATCGGACAGAGCCAATTTCACTGTATAAATTGTGTGGAAATGACAGGAAAAGCGATTTGAAAGAGATTTTTTACACTGAATTAATAGAGTTCTTTCTTTTCACTTCTCTTATTTTCTTATGGACCACAAAATCATTGTTCTTTCTTTCCAGCAGTTTGCTTTCCTCACTTTTTTCATTCATCCATTGTTCTTTGACCTTTCTACCCTTCTTTTGTGTATCCTTGTTAATATTTCCTTGTAATTCTCTTTTTTCTTTTTGTGTTTTTTTTTGTCTTCCATCCTTTGTAGTATTTCGATCTGTTATCCACAGTTTCCTCTTTGTTCTGTCCCTGGTTCCAATTTCCTCTATTTTTATGTTACTCAGTATATTGAGTATATCATTCCATTGTTCACGTGCATCACTCACAGAGTTAATGACAGAAGGTTGTCCAGGCCTCAAAGTTGGCCATGTTCTTAAGAATCCGAAGAAAACACTAAGTCTTCGGATACTCACAGAGTTGTTATTTATTTGAGAAAATTCTTTATTAGCAAGACCCAATACGGACCATTATTACATCTAGTAAAATCAGAAAAACGTCAGAATTCCTTGTCCGACAAAACGAACCTCAGCTCGAAATATTATCAGTAGAACATATAACCATAGATTGTACATATATCCATAGATTTCGTTTCTCACTCGTCGCTCCTCTTTTTAGGCACGAGCTCCGGCCTGGACATCCACGAGCTGACCGGCGACCACAGCATCCACCTGCTCGAGATTACCCGAAAAAAACGGTAATGGCAACCAATGGTTTGAGGGCCGCCTACAAGTTGTATGTGCGTAACATACCTTGGACCGTCAGCCACAAGGAGTTGCGCCAGTACTTCAGCAAGTTCGGGCACGTCGACAGCTCCCTCGTCGTGTTCGACAGGAAGACGGGCCTGTCGAGGAACTACGGTTTCGTCACGTTCAGCACGAGCGAGGGCTACGAGAGCGCGACGGCCGCCCCCGAACACAAGCTCGAGGGGAACACGCTGAGGCTCCAGCCGAGCGCCAATTAGTCATGGACGACGCGGGCGACGATCAGTATTTGGACTTGGAGGAGCTGTCCGATCCTTCGAGTTCCTCGTTCGAGCACGCCGCTAATCATCTGAAAAGTCTGGTGTCGAAGTTGGACGATCGGACCCTCCTCGCCCTGTACGGTTACTACAAGCAGGGTACCGAGGGACCGTGCGACGTCCCGAAGCCGAGCTGGTACGACGTGAGGGCCAAGTCGAAGTGGGACGCCTGGAAGCGACTGGGCGACATGCCGAGGGGCGAGGCGCAAGCGTTGTACGTCGAGACCGTCAAGAGGATCGATCCGGATTACGACGGCGAGACGGGGTCCGGTCACGGCAACAAGGTGTCGTCGCTGATGGCGGACGACGGGGCTGCCGTGCCGCCCGACGAGATGACCGTCGTCGATCACGTCAGGCGCGGCGACGTGCCGGACGTCGAGCGTCACATCGCTGCGGGCGAGGTCGCCGTCGACGCGTTGGACGAGCTGGGCCTCGGGCTGATCCACTGGGCGGCGGACGGCGGGCGAGTCGACGTGATCGGGGCGCTGCTCGGGGCGGGCGCCGACGTTAACCTGCGCGACGGCGAGGGGCAGACGGCGTTGCATTACGCCTCGAGCTGCGGCCACGTCGATTGCGTCAAGTACTTGCTGGGCAGGGGTGCCGACAGGGATATAGCGGATAATGACGGATGCAAGCCGATCGACGTCGCCTCGGACGAGGAGGTCAGGGTGTCGCTAAGTTAGTCTCTTGTAGTTTGGTTAATAAAGTTTTAGTTTAAAAAAGTTGGGTTTTTACCCTGGATTTGTGAAATTTGGGTCCTACTCGTGTCAAGTGTTAAGCCGGGTACTCACTACGCGAGATTTGCCAAGTTACTTGACTTGGAATATACTTGGCAAGTACTTGTCCGAGACCAAGTAAATTGTACACACTACGTGCCTACTTGAAAGTTTCAGTTTATTTCGGGAAGGGCAAGTCGATAGACAAGTAATTGAAGATGGACCCGAGTTCTGATACACCTTTAGCTGCCTTTGTTACATTAAGTTGTGGTTATCTTTTACTCAAAAATATAAGAAAAAAGCGCAAACCTAGAAGATGGTGGGTATCATCTTTAAATAATAGTAGAGATAGGTATATAGGTCTCTATAAAATGTTCTTATTTTTTGAAAAGAATGTAAAGCGGCCCATACACGCTCAATATTATTGCACAATATTTAGGTTTGTGCAATATAGTTGATCGTGTGTAGTCGAAATTGAAAGGTTGTGCAATATATTGTGCTAAATTCAAATCTTTGAAAATATATTGTGCAAACGGGAAAAGGTTGTGTCGTCTGTAGGCAATATTGCGCAATATCCAATCCAATCAGTCAGTATCAACACGTGGTAGAGTACGCGTCGTCATGGCTGCCAAGGAAGCTGATAGGCAATTCATTCTGGAATTCATTGAAGTTTATCGTGGCCTTCTGGCTCTGTGAGATGTAAAGTGTACAGATTGTACTAATCGTGCGAAAATGGGGGAGCAGTGTGAGCTCTTGTTAGAAAAATACCGCGAAAAATATCCGAAGGCTATTCGCGAAGTTCCCCGAAGGGTGCGACATCTATGATCAATCTTCGGCACCCTAAACTCAGTGAACAACAAAGCCACGTGGTTGTAGGCATGTTTTTTAAAAATTGTAATTTTTACAGTATATTAGCAATTTTTTTTTAGTTTTTGTTATAAATTGTGCTGTTGTGTACTGTAAATGTTATTTAAAATCATCGTTATTCGTTTTGTATGTCATCAGAGATAATAATTGAGTAGAGTGAAGAGTGAAGAGGTTATAATTTGAAACTGTTTGGATTCAATACAGTTTATTAAGGTAAGCGGCGCAAAAGTTGAATACCTTCTTTTGTTTCAACTCTTTAGACGTTAGTGTGAAGTAATAATAAATAAGTAAGCAATTTTTTTTGTAGGTAAAACTAATAACCATGCAGTCTATCCATAAAACAATCGCAACAAAATCAAGAAAAATATGTAGTGTACCTCAGTGTACTTACATACTGTACAAAGGATATTTCTTTGCATTCATTTCCATCAGATCCCAAGTTATGTAAAGCTTGGCAGAGTATACTCAAGATTGGAAAACCGGTGACAAAATATATGCTAGTTTATAGTTGAAGTGCCGATTATGAATACACAGAATGAAACACCAATGTCTTATAAACAAATAATACGTCCAAAAACACTCAATACATTACAAAAAACTAAACATAATGTGAAATAACTTAAAACTTAACCTCCCAATAAAGTGACTTTGTTTTGTTGTTCACTGAGATATAAAGATATAACTCTGTATAGCGCCATCTATTGGTACAGGAACTTCGCGAATAAACCAGAGCTCTTCTTCTTTTTCGCATTGGCACTCACAGCAATAATCACACAACACAAATCCCTATCACTCAACTTTACGTCACTACATGCAATTGTGCTTGGAACTGCTTGGACCAATGTTATTACTAGGGAATTTTTCGTTGTACCGATTTCGACGTTTTCATTGTACTGATTTTCATGTCAATTGTACTGACAGAGGTTTGCTTCAATTTTACGTTTTATGTTCTATAGTTTCGTGTATTGGCGGTCAAAATTTGAAATTAAACTATTAAAATTCAAAAAGTATGGCACTTTACAGTAACTTTAATGTCCATAAGTCTAAAAGGAAAAGAAAGAAAAGTCTGCATATTGAAACAAAACAATATCCTTTAACATTAATATAATTAAAAAATAAAAAACAAAACTTTAAAGTCCTTTAAACTTTACACAGAACTTTACTTTCGTAAACAGAACACAGAACAGTAAACGTTTCAAAGGTTTGTCATTTGCAGGTGATTTGTCATACGTGGCACGCTTGTACGGCACGGCACACGGCACGTGAACATAGGAGTCACAGGACACAGCGAAACAGGTTTTGTGACACACAGAACGTACAATTTGGCCACAATTGCTAATCTATAAAAATGAAAAACATGTTTTTCGTCATTGTACTGATTTCCACCCTAATTATACTGATGTACTGAAAAATGACCCATTGTACTGATTTCAGTACAATTGTACCGGTAGTAATAACACTGGCTTGGACTATATATTGCGTTGAAGGTTGTACGTCTGTGCTCGCGATTGCACAGTATATTGCATAACCATCAATATTGCCTGCATACGATACAATTTATTGCACAAATCAAAATATTGCGCAATAATATTGAGCATGTATGGCCCTCCGTCAAAATAATGTGCAGCCCACATTGCGCAATAATATTGAGCGTGTATGGGCCGCTTAAAACCCCACGCCAGTGAGGAGTCCAATCTTTATTTATTCCTGTTTACGACGAAAAACCACACTCCACTTGCAGAATCAAAATCATAAACATGGTATATCTCTTGAAAGACTATAGCTACTCGTCAAGTAAAAACCGCGTAGTCAAGCGCAGCGTAAACAAACTCGGAAGTAATCGACTCGCCGCTTTTTTCCGACAAGCGATGGGTCATGGGAAGTGCAAGTAATTCTCCAAGGCAGTGCGAGTCGCCGTACACATTACTCGCTACTCGCTACATGGCAAGTAGCGCGTAGTGAGTGGCCGGCTTTAAGTATGGCAACAATAATGTGATTTCAATGCTGTTTAGCGCTTAGCGTAATAATTAAAGCTGTATAAAATGATAACTGTAAATTCAGTCTTGGCCATGAAGAGTGACAGAAGACCATAAATGTAATCTATGCATGTATGGAGAAGACACAGAGAGAGGTCTTCCGTCTTCCGTGAACTCCCGTCTCTCAAGCGGTGCCTACAGTTGCTAGGGTTGCTAGTGTTGTAAGTTGTAAGTTGTAATGCGAAAGAGGTGGTAGGAAATTACCTAGGACACTTCTTCGGCGAAGCATAGTCGACAGCCCGTCGTATAGATGGCGCAATAACAGGATACCACATAAAGTCACTAAATGAGGAAAGTACCGCAATGGGCGGCCATATTGTGTCCGCGCCGCGACGCGCGAAATTCAAAATAGAAATCAAAAATTTGCTCATCTAAAAAGATAAAACAACCACTTGGCATTTTTATTCCCAAAAGGTAAAAACGAAATTTCGCGAGAGAAAAATGTACATAAAAATTAATTTACACCTATACACAATAAAATAAACAAATATGGACACACTATGACACATAACCCACAATCCACAAAACACAACAATAGGCATGAAACAGGCAGATTGTAGCTGTAATCCGCCATATTGTGTCCGAAAATGTACTTCTCTCTCTAACACGTTGGGACATTGAATTGCGGTACTTTCCTCATTTAGTGACTTTAATACCACATAATGCGCGAGGAAAGTGTGACGTCAGAATTTGGTAACCATGGCAACTGTTTCAACACACTTTTTTTCTTATAGGAGATTAACATGGGAAAATTTTCAAGCAGCTGATAACCTACGTAAACGAAATTTCTTAACTATCAGCTGTGAAAAATAAGAAACATTGGAGTATGTAGTTTTCTTGTATATAAAAGAATACATGATTGGTTATGGAGGAAGGAAGAAAAAAGTGATTTATTTCGGAGGTGGCACCTCAATCTAATTCAAATTTGACGCCATCTGTCAGAAAATATGACAAAGACAGTTTGTGAACCAATCAGAAGCACAAAAATAAGAGGCGTGGTCGTGAAAGCTTGAGAGAAGGGAAAATCAAGGTTAACCTGTTATGTCGTAGTCGCTTCTGATTGGTTAATAAATTGTCAATTTCCTATTTTAACAAGTGGCACCAAATTTGAATTAGAGTGAAATGTCACTTCTGTAATAAATCACGTTTTTCTTCTTTCCTCCATAACGTATCATGTATTCTTTTATATACAAGAAAAGTACATACTTCAGTGTTTCTTATTTTTCACAGGTGATAGTTAAGAAATTTCGTTTACGTACTTTACCAGCCACTTGAAAATTTTCCCATGTTAATCGCCCATAAGAAAAAAATTGTGTTGAAACAATTGCTATCAGTTGCCATGGTTACCATCCCCTCTCCCACATGTGCTGCGTCATTACTTTCCTCGCGTATATAGTAAATCCACCGAGAAGAAAACTTCCATGAAACACAAACGTTGAAATTCATAGCGCGCGACCAGCTAGCGAATAAGTACAGGGTCGCATTAAGAATGATCGCCTTGACTATAACATCTTTTACTAAGATTTTACTAAGGATGTTCATTTCTTTCCTTTCTGTATACATCTAAAATAACGGTTTTCTCCCCGCAGCTTAAATATGTTCAAGGTCTCTTTTTGGGAGGCGAGCAGGGAAGGTGTCTCCATAATTGCAATAGATCACAGAAATATGTTTATACAAATTTATATCAAAAACCTGAATAACAATAGCGATACGTTAAAATAAACCATTAACTAAAAGTCCACTATCACCGTCAACGACTTTCCTGAACGCTTGTAAACAGACAACCATAGATCAGACAACTAAACTTGTTAATTTTACTGAACCGACACTGTGCATCAACAATTCCCGCCAAAAGTTTTATGACTTTTCCACCAATAGCAAACGACGTGTATTTGGTGTTGTCTAACTTTACCAACTTTCCTCGTTTCGTGGATGTTTTCTTCTCAGTGGATTTACTGTAGTAATATCTAGTATAGCGAGCAAGCAAGTTTCACTATGAAACTAGGACAGATCGGCAAAGCGCTCCTGAGGCCCTCCGCCGAGTATGAGCCGTTTTGGTCCAGCGGTTTTCGAGTCATTTCGATTTTTCTAAACTCATCGGCCTAAACCTTCAATCGACGGTATCTCGGGAACGAAGGGTCGTAGGGCCATTGGACCTGTACCGTGGTCCTTAGAGCGACGCCCTTGATCGATTGCACGCATAATTGGAAAATTGTAAATTTCGATTTTACACGTTTTTGACCAAAATTTCAACTTTCGAATTTCGCCTTGAAACTCGCAGGGCAGGTTGGCGAAGGGCCCCTGAGGTCCTACGCCGAGTATGAGCCCTTTTGGTCCAACGGTTTTCGAGTTATTACCGTTTTTCTGATTTCATCGGCCTAAACCTAAAATCGACGATATCTCGGAAACGAAGGGCCGTAGGGCCCTGGGACCTTCACCGTCGCCCTTAGGACGACGCCCTCTATCGTTTGGACCCGGAATTGGAAAATCGAAAAATCGAAGTTTGCACGTTTTGACCAAAATTTAAGCTTTCCAATTTCGAGCTGAAACTCGCAGGGCAGGTCGGCGTAGCGATCCTGAGGTCCTTGGCCGAGTATAAGCCCTTTGGGTCCAACGGGTTTCGAGTTATTACGGTTTTTCGGTTTTCATCGGGCTAAACCTTCAATCGAGGATATCTCATAAACGAAGGGCCGTAGGGCTCTGGGACCTTCACCGTCGCCTAAAGTCACTAAATGAGGAAAGTACCGCAATGGGCGGCCATATTGTGTCCGCGCCGCGCCGCGCGAAATTCAAAATAGAAAACAAAAATTTGCTCGTTTTAAAAGATTAAACAACAACTTAGCATTTTTATTCCCAAAAAGTAAAAACGAAATTTCGCGAGAGAAAAATGTACATAAAAATTAATTTACACCTATATACAATAAAATAAACAAATATGACACACTATGACGCATAACCCACAATCCACAAAACACAACAATAGGCATGAAACAGGCAGATTGTAGCTATAATCCGCCATATTGTGTCCGAAAATGTACTTCTCTCTCTAACACGTTGGGACATTGAATTGCGGTACTTTCCACATTTAGTGACTTTACCGTCGCCCTTAGGACGACGCCCTCTATCGTTTGGACCCGGAATTGGAAAATCGAAAAATCGAAGTTTACACGTTTTGACCAAAATTTAAGCTTCCCAATTTCGAGCTGAAACTCGCAGGGCAGGTCGGCGTAGGGATCCTGAGGTCCTTGGCCGAGTATGAGCCCTTTGGATCCAACTGTTTTCGAGTTATTACGGTTTTTCTGTTTTCATCGGGCTAAACTTTCAATCGACGATATCTCATAAACGAAGGGCCGTAGGGCCCTGGGACATTCACCGTCGTCCTAAGGGCGACGCCCTCGATCGATTGCACCCCTAATTGAAGATTCGAAAAATCGAAATTTGCATGTTTTTGACCAAAATTGAAACTTTCGAATTTCGAGCTGAAATTTGCAGGACAGATCGGAGAAGAGCCACTGAGGCCCTACGTCGAGTATGAGTCCTTTTGGTTCAGCGGTTTTCGAGTTATTCCCATTTTTTCTTAATTCATTGGCCTAAACCTTCAATCGACGATATCTCGGGAACGAAGGGTCGTAGGGCCATGGAACCTGTACCGTCGTCCTTAGGGCGACGCCCTTGATCGATGCAAGTATAATTGGAATATCGAAAATTCGAAATTTCCTTCTATTGTCTTGTTTTCATTTGTTTTAGTTGGCGAATTGTCCGTTTACGATTCGTCCCCGATTAGCTCAATTGAAATAACTGTTGGTGATTTGTCTCCATTGGTTTATTGGGCTAAACGGGGACAAATCGCCAATTGCAATCTGACCAGTTCCCAAACAATTATCGAAATTGCGGCTAATGAATAAGAAGAGGGGTATCAAAACGCTTATAAACTTTATCTTATATATTAATAAAAGTACTAAATTTTATTTTACAGAGTTCGCAGAGAAACAATAGGGACAATAAATTGCTACAATAATTATAGGATAGGATAATAATAAGTTTGAGAAAAGTAGTAATAAATATTCATAAAGAATTTTGCAAAGAACAGGCGATTTTACAAAGAGCATTGTGCAATGCCATCATTTGTATGTATGATCTATGAAACATAAGTTTATAAAACAGGTCCTTAATTATAATATGTACCTTATCAAATGACAATTTTTGTTTTATGTTCGTAACAGAATTTAAACATTTTCGTTAAAATAGAAAATTTGTATCGAGTACAATTCAATTTGAACACTTCCTGAGTGAACCTCATAGTAGAACATGCAGAACATCCAGACGACGCTTCCAGTTATTCCAGGCCAAATGTGGATCTCGACATCAGATATCCTTTCGACTCTGCTCATATCAGCGAATATCACCTCTGCTCTTAAATTCTACATCTGTTCCGGAACATGTTCCTGGAATGATAATAAATAATTAAAATGTACATTTAAGTATCCCACTGGACCTACCCTGCGATTTGCAATCAATTAATCTCCACCTCGACGGTCCAGCCACCATCTCCATGGAGAAGAGTTCAAGTCGATCCAGGTCGAGTCGAGACACCTGATATTCTTTGTCGCTTCATTCGATCTTGCTCCCACACACCTCAGTTCTCAAATTATATGGCTGCTCCCCAACAAATTCCTGTAATTACACAACAAATAATTAATATGTCATTACATTAACAACTTGTAATGAGTAGACTAAATATAATTTATTTAAAAAATCTAGTGCAGCTAAATAATATAGTAATGGATAGGTATATGCAAACGTCGCTTTTTCGATGAGTAGGTTCTAGAAAAGATAACTTTGAGCCATCTTCAAAGCTTCATGTAGCTTTGAAGATGGAACATATAGTAAATCCACTGAGAAGAAAACATCCACGAAACAAGAAAAGGTAGTAAAGTTAGAAAACACCTAATACAAGTAGTTTGCTATTGGTGGAAAAGTCATCAAACTTTTGGCGGGAATTGTTGATGTACGGAGTCGGTTCAGTAAAATTAACAAGTTTAGTTGTCTGATCTATGGTTGTCTGTTTACAAGCGTTTAGGAAAGTCGTTGATGGTGATAGTGGACTTTTAGTTGATGGTTTATTTTAACGTATCGCTATTGTTATTCAGGTTTTTGATATAAATTTGTATAAACATATTTCTGTGATCTATTGCAATTATGGAAAGACACCTTCCCTGCTCGCCTCCCAAAAAGAGACCTGGAACATACTTAAGCTGCGGGGAGAAAACCGTTATTCTAAATGTATACAGAAAAGAAATAAATGAACATCCTTAGTAAAATCTTAGTAAAAGATAAATTATAGCCAAGGCGATCATTCTTAATGCGAGCCTGTACTTATTCGCTGGCTGGTCGCGCGCTTTGAATTTCGACTTTTGTGTTTCATGGAAGTTTTCTTCTCGATGGATTTACGGTAGATCTTATGGGAACTTTGACAGTTTTAAGGAAATTTAATTATTCTGAACCCGTTGCGTCATAAGCAGAAACAGATTGAACTACAAAAGGGGTTCAGCCTTCTTAATACTACTAAGACATAAAAAGGGTTTATAGGACTAAGTACCCACAAGGGTCTTTAAGAAATTACATATAATCAGTAGACAAAAGTTTATTGATGAATACCACTAGTCGCAATTAGCTCAACATATGATAACACATTAGATTATTCATTGGCTAGTAACGGTACTTCCACAAACACTTCTATTACAACAGGATAACTATTTAATAGGGACAGGATCCACAGGAGGTTAGGTGAAGATGATTAAAACAGCATACCCAGTGCACAGAGTAAAGCGAGAGAAAGAGAGAATATGCTGTCCCGTGCACGCTTCTCGCGTTCTGTGCCTATTACATTACAAGATGGCTGGTCTGTTTACGTTTGAAAGCAAACTTTGCAATGAAATATCTCGGTTGTTAGACAAAACCAATGATCCTCATCCAGGTAACTTTGTTTATGCATTGCCTTTCCGCCGGTGTAGTTAGTTATTTTTGGTATACAGTTAAAGGATTTTAATGGCGAAGTTGGTTATAGTCATAGGTTATAGTATAGCAGCGTAAGCATAGAACAGCGAATATAAACGTAGAACAAGAAATAGGATTTCTGTACTTTACTGTGCATTAAAAATCTCTTACTGTTCAAATCTAAAATGTTTAAACCTCAGCTTCTGTCAGAATGAAAGAAGTTACATCATTCTTCAGTAGTAGATTGGTAACTGACTAATAAAGCATAAAATAATTATTGAATGGCTAGACAAATAAGGATGAATAAAAACTACAAAAGCTACTCAAAACAAACAAAAAGTGCAATAATTTGGTAACGTGATTTTGTTTATATAAAAAAGTGATTATTTAAATAACTCAATGGTATTTTGAAAAATCTTGAAATGAGAAAACTTTTGAGATACGAGGTAGTTCAGTTGGCCCATAGTTTTGAACGTACATATTCAAAACTGTCTTTTTAAACAGTTCATTTGAATAACTAGTGAGATTCAGAACGACAGCATTCAATCACGTCAAAAAACGCGTTCTGCAGGATTCATAGAAATTTCTGGGAAATTATAAAAAGTAATTTTCCCAATTTCGAGTGATGCAACTATTAGTTTTCTCACTTAACGACAAAATTTGATGATTAACCACACACACGCCCAGGAAAAGTGCCCTATAAACCACCGGAAACGAACTATTACTAAAAAAACCATAACGTATGTCCTAACCTAACCTTTGTTGGTAAAATGAGTGTATCGAGATGAGAGAGAACCGCTATGAAACATCTACGATATCTACGGCTATTATCTATTTATGAATGTATGCATATATGCGGCGGATAGATAAATCTTTAATTTGTTTACTGTTAATGGATATTCGCGCCCGAGACTCTTGGGACGAGATGAGGTACACTCAGAGGAAAAGTTCGAGTAGAGGAATCTGCTTTAAATTTAGCAAAAACTTGTAAATGTAATGGGCTTAATGTGTTTTAAATAAAATGAAAGATGCCAGAAACTTTTTGGAATTTTACAGGAGTTTCCATGATAATTAAAAATATAGTAAATAGCTTTTTTTGGGTTTAAAAGAAGTTCAATGCAAGTTTTCAGAACGTTCAGCCTATTAAAGCAAAGTATCTGGGAATCCGACATGACGCATCAGTTACTGACAACTAATTTCCTGGATATAACCTTTTTACAACTTTGTCTATATATTTAAGGGTTAATGGAAAGGGTTTAGAAACATGATTTTTTTTTGAAAATTCCTGAACCTTATAAAACCATTTTGGACCCTTATTGAATTCCAGAAAGTCCTGTCCTTAAAAATGTACGTACCAGGAATGTAAAGCTCTGCGCATTTCAGGAGTTACTACCTACTAGATGGGTTTGGAAATCTCCAAAAAATTTCTCAAATTAGGCATTAGGTAGTGGATTTATCTGAACTTCTGGAAAATCTATCCAGATTTCTAAAAATCTGGGAATCAATCACGTTATCATAGGAGTTTCCAGAAAGATGTATGTAGCCCGGATAGGAAAATGGATGGAGTCGTTTTGAACTGTAAAATATCCCTAAACCTTAAAAATTTGTCGACTTCAAACACCAACTCCATTGAAGTTGCTGAATTTGGAATACACAACATCCATACAAATTACGTATCGTTGGGCATTAACGCCTTTAAACGTTCAAAATCAAGTCTCAAGCTTATTCCTCCGAGTATACCCATGACTCAAGTCTCCTTAGCCCACGAAAAAAAAAACCCGAAATAGAAATAACCGATCCGTTCCCGTAACGCCTCATCAACGAAAAACCGTTATCGATATCGCGTATGGGCGTGTTGTTATTATTATTATTATTGCTTAGATGAAGAAGATGGAGAAGATGAAGAAGAAGGAAAAACTATTCAGTTATGTACACACAGGTGTGTGAGTGTACTCAAATACATATATAAAAGAGAGGGAGAGAGAGAAGAGGACACGGCAGATTGGATCCGTACCTATTCCACAACGAGAGTGCGAAGATGTGGAACGTTCTGGTTTTGTGTGCGCTCGCAGTCGTCTCCGGGGAGATTTTCGATCTCGGCGACGTCGACGATCAACTGGCGCAGATATGGCACTCCAGCAAGCAGCAGTCAGGCAGTAAGTCATAGTGGTCCCTCACCCTGGAAACAAGTTACGTGTAACAGTAGATACTTTCCAGCAAATAACGTCAACGTTAAAAGAGAATTTGAATATTTTCAAAATTTAGTCTCCAAATTTACTTTCCCAAATTGGCATTAAAGATTTTAACCCAGCTTCACGAAATTTTGGGTTTCAGTAAAATTTACTTTCTTTGAAAGTTACTATTGAACCGTCGAACGTGTGCATTATTTTGAGTATTTCGTTAATAACTTGTGAATTTTGAATCGAATTTTATCACAGAGATCCTCTTCGAAGATTGAACAGAAGATTTTCAAATTTAGAATTTCTGCAATTTTTTATATATTTTTGAAACCATCAGTATGAGTTAAAGGAGAATTTTAATAATTTCAAAATTTAGTCTCCAAATTTACTAAATTGGCATTAATGATTTAAATCCAGCTTCACGAAATTTTGGGTTTCAGTAAAATTTACTTTCTTTGAAAGTTACTATGGAACTGTCGAATGAGTGCATATTTTGAGTATTTTGTTAATAACGTAAATTTCAAATCGAATTTCATTAAATACCTTTATCAAAATATCACAGAGATCATTTTCAGGCAGTAAGTCATAGTGCTCCCTCGCCCTGGAAACAAATTACGTGTAACAGTACTTTCCAGCAGACACCAACTAAAAATATAAAATTTTTTCAGGAAAGTTTCGATTTTATTAAATTTTGAGTTTGAAAAAAAATTTCGAGTTCTTTTGAAACTGTCGATTTACTTTACACGATGTGTGTTGTTTTGAATTTCGTATTATATTTTATCAATGACGATTTTTCACGAAATTCAACTATTATTGGACAAACGTGGAATTGGTGAATTTCACCTAAATCTATCCCGGCACTTTCAGTATTTTAATATTTTGTAAATTTCGAATACAAGGTCACTCAAACCCAATCAAATCATAACTAAAGTTCTCTTCCACGACTGAGAGGAATTTCATCAATTTTGGAATTTGAGAATTTTTTAAATAGTTTGCAATTGCAGGTGTGAGGTATTTCGAGATCGTGTGAATATTTTCAACGTCCCCATATTCACCAAACCTTCTTAATATCTTTATTAAGTTTCAGATAAATTTGTTAAATATAGTACTACTATCAAGTAAAAAAAATTATAGCTACACGTTTAAGCTGTCGATTGTATGCATTTTGATAATATTTTGCGTTTCGAGATCCGTAACGAGTTTCTGATCAACGATTCAAATCCAGTCTTACGATATTTTGGGTTTCAGTAAAATTTACTTTTTTGAAAGTTACTATTGAACCGTCGAACGTGTGCATTATTTTGAGTATTTTGTTAATAACTTGTAAATTTTGAATCGAATTTTATCACAGAGATCCTTTTCGACGATTGAACAGAAGATTTTCAAATTTAGAGTTTCTGCAATTTTTTATATATTTTTGAAACCATCAGTAATTTGAGTTGAAGGAGAATTTTAATATTTTCAAAATTTGGTCTCCAAATTTACTTTCTCAAATCGGCCTAAATGAGTTAAACCCAGCTTCCCGAAATTTTGGGTTTCAGTAAAATTTACTTTTTTTGAAAGTTACTATGGAACTGTCGAATGTGTGCATAATTTTGAGTATTTCGCTAATAACTTGTAAATTTTAAATCGAATTTTATCACAGAGATCCTTTTCGACGATTTTAAACATAAGATTTTCAAATTTAGAATTTCTGCAATTTTTTTATGTATTTTTGAAACCATCAGTAATTTGAGTTAAAAGAGAATTTTAATATTTTCAAAATTTAGTCTCCAAATATACTTTCCCAAATTGGCCTTAATAATTTAAACCCAGCTTCACGAAATTTTGGGTTTCAGTAAAATTTACTTTTTTTGAAAGTTACTATGAAACTGTCGAATGTGTGCATATTTTGAGTATTTCGTTAATAACTTGTAAATTTTAAATCGAATTTTATCACGGAGATCCTTTTCGACGATTTTAAACATAAGATTTTCAAATTTAGAGTTTCTGCAATTTTTTATATATTTTTGAAACCATCAGTAATTTGAGTTAAAAGAGAATTTTAATATTTTCAAAATTTAGTCTCCAAATTGACTTTCCTAAATTGGCCTTAATAATTAAACCCAGCTTCACGAAATTTTGGGTTTCAGTAAAATTTACTTTTTTTGAAAGTTACTATGGAACTGTCGAATGTGTGCATATTTTGAGTATTTCGTTAATAACTTGTCAATTTTTAATCGAATTTTATCATAGAGATCCTTTTCGACGATTTTAAACATAAGATTTTCAAATTTAGTTTCTGCAATTTTTTATATATTTTAGAAACCATCAGTAATTTGAGTTAAAGGAGAATTTTAGTATTTTCAAAATTTAGTCTCCAAATTGACTTTCCCAAATTGGCCTTAATGATTTAAACCCAGCTCCAAGAAATTTTGGGTTTCAGTAAAATTTACTTTCTTTGAAAGTTACTATTGAACTGTCGAATGTGTGCATTATTTTGAGTATTTCGCTAATAACTTGTCAATTTTGAATCGAATTTTATCACAGAGATCCTTTTCGACGATTTTAAACATAAGATTTTCAAATTTAGAGTTTCTGCAATTTTTATGTATTTTTGAAAACCATCAGTAATTTGAGTTAAAGGAGAATTTTAAGATTTTCAAAATTTAGTCTCCAAATTTATTTTCTCAAATCGGCCCTAATGATTTAAACCCAGCTCCAAGAAATTTTGGGTTTCAGTAAAATTTACTTTTTTTGAAAGTTACTATGGAACTGTCGAATGTGTGCATTATTTTGAGTATTTCACTAATAACTTGTAAATTTTGAATCGAATTTTATCACAGAGATCCTTTTCGACGATTTTAAACATAAGATTTTCAAATTTAGTTTCTGCAATTTTTTATATATTTTTGAAACCATCAGTAATTTGAGTTGAAGGAGAATTTTAATATTTTCAAAATTTGGTCTCCAAATTTACTTTCTCAAATCGGCCTAAATGAGTTAAACCCAGCTTCCCGAAATTTTGGGTTTCAGTAAAATTTACTTTTTTTGAAAGTTACTATGGAACTGTCGAATTGGTGCATAATTTTGAGTATTTCGCTAATAACTTGTAAATTTTAAATCGAATTTTATCACAGAGATCCTTTTCGACGATTTTAAACATAAGATTTTCAAATTTAGAATTTCTGCAATTTTTTTATGTATTTTTGAAACCATCAGTAATTTGAGTTAAAAGAGAATTTTAATATTTTCAAAATTTAGTCTCCAAATATACTTTCCCAAATTGGCCTTAATAATTTAAACCCAGCTTCACGAAATTTTGGGTTTCAGTAAAATTTACTTTTTTTGAAAGTTACTATGAAACTGTCGAATGTGTGCATATTTTGAGTATTTCGTTAATAACTTGTAAATTTTAAATCGAATTTTATCACGGAGATCCTTTTCGACGATTTTAAACATAAGATTTTCAAATTTAGAGTTTCTGCAATTTTTTATATATTTTTGAAACCATCAGTAATTTGAGTTAAAAGAGAATTTTAATATTTTCAAAATTTAGTCTCCAAATTGACTTTCCTAAATTGGCCTTAATAATTAAACCCAGCTTCACGAAATTTTGGGTTTCAGTAAAATTTACTTTTTTTGAAAGTTACTATGGAACTGTCGAATGTGTGCATATTTTGAGTATTTCGTTAATAACTTGTCAATTTTTAATCGAATTTTATCATAGAGATCCTTTTCGACGATTTTAAACATAAGATTTTCAAATTTAGTTTCTGCAATTTTTTATATATTTTAGAAACCATCAGTAATTTGAGTTAAAGGAGAATTTTAGTATTTTCAAAATTTAGTCTCCAAATTGACTTTCCCAAATTGGCCTTAATGATTTAAACCCAGCTCCAAGAAATTTTGGGTTTCAGTAAAATTTACTTTCTTTGAAAGTTACTATTGAACTGTCGAATGTGTGCATTATTTTGAGTATTTCGCTAATAACTTGTCAATTTTGAATCGAATTTTATCACAGAGATCCTTTTCGACGATTTTAAACATAAGATTTTCAAATTTAGAGTTTCTGCAATTTTTATGTATTTTTGAAAACCATCAGTAATTTGAGTTAAAGGAGAATTTTAAGATTTTCAAAATTTAGTCTCCAAATTTATTTTCTCAAATCGGCCCTAATGATTTAAACCCAGCTCCAAGAAATTTTGGGTTTCAGTAAAATTTACTTTTTTTGAAAGTTACTATGGAACTGTCGAATGTGTGCATTATTTTGAGTATTTCACTAATAACTTGTAAATTTTGAATCGAATTTTATCACAGAGATCCTTTTCGACGATTTTAAACATAAGATTTTCAAATTTAGAGTTTCGGCAATTTTTTATATATTTTTGAAACCATCAGTAATTTGAGTTGAAGGAGAATTTGAATATTTTCAAAATTTAGTCTCCACATTTACTTTCTCAAATCGGTCTTAATGATTTAAACCCAGCTTCACGAAATTTTGGGTTTCAGTAAAATTTACTTTTTTGAAAGTTACTATGGAACTGTCGAATGTGTGCATATTTTGAGTATTTTCTTAATAACTTGTAAATTTTGAATCGAATTTTATCACAGAGATCCTTTTTGACAATTGACTCAATGCTTGAAACAGTATGTCATAAGTTTAATGTTTTACATTGTAAAATAGAACACAAATTAGAAAACAACTAGTACTAAACTCTAATAGTGGCTTGTAAAATGTAATTTTTTAAATGCAAAAGTTTATACTATTAAAGTCAAAAACAGATATTTGCGGATTTACTGCTCCAAAGGGTAAGTACTAACCTAAGGGCTATAAGAACAACAAACTAACCTTATATTTTTTAACACGCATTTGGGCCTCACATTGCGAAGTTCACAGACAAGTATGTCAAAGTTCATTTTGTGGGTCAAACGTATTTTATTTCTGGTAATTGCTTTTAGTACATACAGCTTTTAACACCTGCGCAGGATAAGAGTTAATTGAAAATAAACAATGTCCCGTACTGATTTTATCTTAAAATAGACAAACAAAGCGTAAGTTAAGACGTCTCTTTTTCTTCGCACTTAATGTAACTAACGGGAAGTATCAGTATATGGGCAAGAGTTAAATTTGATTTAAAAATTTTAGAGTTGGTTAGAAGTTAACAAATATGTTACATTAAATTAACAGTGTCAGTTTAAATCACTCATTCACACTTATGTTAATAGCCTTATTTAATCACGATATTAATATTAAATTTGATAGTTGCATTAATGATCTGTCAGAACCCGTTTATTAAGCTTATAAAGCTTATTACGACTCTTAAAGGTTCTTAATGAATTTTAAAAATATTCACAAGTTGAATTACAACTGAAATTCCTGATCGTAAAACTCACAAACTCCAAACTTGACTTCTCACGAATGTATTGAATAAAATCGAATAAGAGATTTACAAAATATCAAAAGTTTTAATGAAATCCCAACTTAGAAACAAGACCGAAATCTCCAAGTCTTTCGGAAGTTTTTAATGAATTTGAGAAGTCCAAAAATATAACACACCTCCCCCACAAACGAGCGGTTTCATTATTCCACGCTTGTACATATTTCAGAACTGATAGGCAGACAATACACGGAATGCAAAGCGGAGACCAAAAGCGGCCTGAAATACGGTGAATGCATGGCACACAGCAAGTGCCTTTTGAACGGCGGATCGATCAATGGATTCTGTGGATTATTCTCGACGTGCTGCATAAGTAAGCAATTTACGCTTAACGGGAGATATCCGATCGAAAACTCCCTTCACTTCTATCTATTATACAACACGACTAAGTCATGATAAGCTTCTTAAACCTTTTTCAGTCGAAAACAGTTGCGCCAAGTCCAGCGACGCTAAGGTGGGCTACTTCGAGGCGAACGATCTGATCAATGGAGTCACCGCGTGCAATTACAACATCAAATTGAGGAACAAGCACATCTGCCAAATTAGGTGAGAGCGAACATGAGTCGCAAAATGTCGCTTAAGCAACGTTCAAAGTGTACTAAAGTCCAAAACTTCAGTACTTGGAAATTTTTACTGAAAATTCTATTAACGAAGTTGAAGAAACTGTTGAGGAATTTTTCCAAGAGTATAAATGTCAGTAAGAAAATGTGGGAGATTACTCCCAAAGGCATTACACGAAGGTTTTGGGAGGAAAATAGTTTATCTCAACTGAGAGCTCAACAATTTTAAAGAATTCACACAACGCAAAAATAGTGATTTGTTCTTTTTTCGTCCATTCTTATTTCGTCCACTACCCAAATTGTGAGTCTAGGAATATTCACTGATCACAATTCACCGATCGCAATTCACCGATCAACAATTCACCGCTTCAACAATTCACCGCCTCAACAATTCACCACGTCAACAATTCTTCGATTCATTTTTATATCAATAGTAAAATAAAATCAGTGGTCTCAGGGAAGGGCCTCCGAAAATGGCCTCAGAAAAAAAAGCGAGGGGGCAAGGAAAACTCATCAGAAAACGGCCTCAGGAAATGAGTGGCTCAGAAAAAAAAGTGCGAATTATTATAAATATTTCGATGAACTACGAGCTCGGTGAATTGTCGAGGCGGTGAATTGTTGAGGCGGTGAATTGCGATCGGTGAATTGTGATCGGTGAATGTTCCGCCTCCCCCAAATTGTCATGTCTATTAAGGCACACCATCCACTTCATAAGTCAGCATTTACTGTATGCTCATATTTTATTGCTAATTCATTACGCAAAGCACGATTTTATTGCCCCACCCCTTAGCGAGAAACCGGGGATAATGTGACTTAAGACTTAAGCCACATCATCCACACCTGTATCTATATCTAGGAGATATATACATGAATCAAGGGGCACATTTTGTTGCTAATTTATTGCTGAAGATAGGGACTAGTAGCGCAATACCAGAAATACCCCTTCAACCCTTAGCATTAAACTCACCCACCAAATTACAGAAAAACGGTAAAAAAATATGTCCGTTAAATACAGCCTGGGATTTTTATTACTCCTTAATTAACATTCAAGCAAAGTATGATTTTATTGCTCCACCCCTTGGCGAGAAAAAGGGGATAATCTGACTTAAGACATATCATCCACACCTGTACCTATATCTAGGAGATATATACATGAATCAAGGGGCACATTTTGTTGCTAATTTATTGCTGAAGATAGGGACTAGTAGCGCAATACCAGAAATACCCCTTCAACCCTTAGCATTAAACTCACCCACCAAATTACAGAAAAACGGTAAAAAATATGTCCGTTAAATACAGCCTGGGATTTTTATTACTACTTAATTAACATTCAAGCAAAGTATGATTTTATTGCTCCACCCCTTGGCGAGAAAAAGGGGATAATCTGACTTAAGCCATATCATCCACACCTGTACCTATATCTAGGAGATATATACATGAACCAAGCGGCACATTTTGTTGCTAATTTATTGCTGAAGATAGGGAGTAGTAGCGCAATACCAGAAATACCCCTTCAACCCTTAGCATTAAACTCACCCACCAAATTACAGAAAAACGGTAAAAAATATGTCCGTTAAATACAGCCTGGGATTTTTATTACTACTTAATTAACATTCAAGCAAAGTATGATTTTATTGCTCCACCCCTTGGCGAGAAAAAGGGGATAATCTGACTTAAGACATATCATCCACACCTGTACCTATATCTAGGAGATATATACATTAACCAAGCGGCATATTTTGTTGTTAATTTATTGCTTAAGATAGGGACTAGTAGCGCAATCTCAAAACCACCCCTTCAACCCTTAGCATTAAACTCACCCCCGAAATATCAGGAAAACGGTAAAAAAATGTATGTCCGTTAAATACAGCCTGGGATTTTTATTACTACTTAATTAACTTTCAAGCAACGTATGATTTTATTGCTCCCCCCTGAGCGAGAAAAAGGGGATAATCTGACTTAAGTCACATCATCCAAACCTGTATCTATATCTAGGAGATATATACATGAACCAAGCGGCATATTTTGTTGTTAATTTATTGGTGAAGATAGGGACTAGTAGCGCGTTCCCAGAACCACCCCTTCAACCCTTAGCATTAAAACTCACCCCTAAAATATTAGAAAAATGGTTATAAAATGTATGTCCGTTAAATACTGCCTGGGCTCTTTATTACTGGTTAATTTCTCTACTTTTAAGCAAAGCATGAATTTATTGCTCCACCCCTTAGCGAGAAAAAGGGGATAATCTGACTTAAGACACATCATCCACACCGACCACACCTGTATCTATATCTAGGAGATATGTACATGAACCAAGCGGCATATTTTGTTGCCAATTTATTGCTGACGATCGCGACTAGTAGCGCAATCTAAGAACCACCCCTTCAACCCTTACCATTAAAACTCACCCCCGAAATATCAGAAAAACGGAAAAAAATGTATGTCCTTTAAATACAGCCTGATCTCTTTATTGCTAGTTAATTTCTTAACTTTCAAGCAACGTATGAATTTATTGTTCCAACCCTTAGCGAGGAAAGGGGGATAATCTGACTTAAGACACATCATCCACACTTGTATGTCATATCTAGGAGCTATATACATGAATCAAGCGGCATATTTTGTTGCTAATTTATTGTTGAAGATAGGGACTAGTAGCGCGTTCCCAGAACCACCCCTTCAACCCTTAGCATTAAAACTCACCCCTAAAATATTAGAAAAATGGTTATAAAATGTATGTCCGTTAAATACTGCCTGGGCTCTTCATTACTAGTTAATTTCTCAACTTTCAAGCAAAGTATGATTTTATTGCTCCAACCCTTAGAGAGGAAAAAGGGATAATCTGACTTAAGACACATCATCCACACCTGTATCTATATCTAGGAGATATATACATGAACCGAACGGCATATTTTGTTGCCACTTTATTGCTAACGATTGGGACTAGAAGCGCAATCCCAGAACCACCCCTTCAACCCTTAGCATTAAACTCACCCCCGAAATATCAGAAAAATTGTAAAAAAACGGATGTCCGTTAAATACAGCCTGGGCTCTTTAGTTCATTTCTCAACTTTCAAGCAACGTATGATTTTATTGCTTCACCCCTTAGCGAGGAAAAGAGGATAATCTAACTTAAGACACATCATCCACACCTGTATCTATATCTAGGAGATATATACATGAACCAAACGGCATATTTTGTTGCCAATTTATTGCTAACGATTGGGACTAGTAGCGCAATCCCAGAATAACCCCTTCAACCCTTAGCATTAAACTCACCCCCGAAATATCAGAAAAACGGAAAAAAATGTATGTCCTTTAAATACAGCCTGATCTCTTTATTGCTAGTTAATTTCTTAACTTTCAAGCAACGTATGAATTTATTGCTACAACCCTTAGCGAGGAAAGGGGGATAATCTGACTTAAGACACATCATCCACACTTGTATGTCATATCTAGGAGATATATACATGAATCAAGCGGCATATTTTGTTGCTAATTTATTGCTGAAGATAGGGACTAGTAGCGCAATCCCAGAACCACCCTTTCAACCCTTAGCACTAAACTCACCCCCAAAATATTAGAAAAATGGTAAAAAAATGTATGTTCATTAAAACAGCCTGGGCTCTTTATTGCTAGTTAATTTCTCAACTTTCAAGCAACGTATGATTTTATTGCTCCACCCCTTAGAGAGGAAAAGGGAATAATCTGACTTAAGACACATCATCCACACCTGTATCTGTATCTAGGAGATATATACATGAACCAAGCGGCATATTTTGTTGCCAATTTATTGCTAACGATTGGGACTAGTAGCGCAATCCCAGAACTACCCCTTCATCCCTTAGCATCAAACTCACCCCCCGAAATATCAGCTTTTTGGATATTCTTATTCGTAAAAAGTTCATCACAAAATTGTAATATTTTTTAGCTTCTAAAGTTGAATAACTTTGTTGTAGTTACATATACTTACACTTTTCTTTATTGAAAAACCTGCTATTTTTAATCGTATACGATACCAAAAGATGGAAGACTTTTAAAAATTTGAGACCAACGTGGTGTCCCTCCACGATAATTTCAAAAGAGTAGATGTTGCATATCTTGGTATACTGGTGAATGCATAACAATTTTACTTATGCGCTTATGGCTTTTAATTGCCAATGAATAAGAAAACATCCAAAAAATTATTGGATGACATCGTTTTGACTTGTTCCATGAAACCGGTTCAACAGTTACAGTGGCGAAAGAAGAAATTGATTTCCAATATATTAAAAAGTCTTTACAAGAACATCCATTCCAAATATTTCCCGAATTTCAAAAGAAGTGGAAACTTGTGGACATTCGAATAATTACGCGAGGCAATTCCACGACTTCCTAGCATATCACGTCTAATTTCCTCGGTTATTACATACGTTCTCATGAAATTCCACAACTTTATTCCGACATTTAAATTACTTCCAGTCCAGACCTCCCGAACTTAAAAGGGAGTTGGACGTAAGTCCCCGAAAACGTCCGACGAAGTTCATCAGATATTTCGGAGACTTCCTCGAGGAACCACGTTTCATGATTTAAACAATTTCTCTTTTTAGGTTAGATTTCGTGAAATTCAACTTGGCCCCCTCGACTTTAACGACGCCGCAGTACGCGAGTTATCCGGTTTACAAATGTATCGACGATAGACTGAAAATCGTGCCGAACCATTACGGCATACCAGACTTGTGTGGTAATAACGATAAACAACACGGTAAGTGTGGATAATGGAGTGGCAAATACATAACTCACGTTTAGACGAATCATTTTTTGCGGTGGTTTTAGTACGTAAATCGCAAACTTGAAAAGTTTGCATGTTTAAAATTTATAGTTATTTATGGTACTAGTGTGTTATATTGAAGATAAGTCACGCGAGAAGTGATATATATTCTCAAGTGACTTAGGAAAATTAACACGCGAGTGGCATACAATGTTTTATCCAACAAGTGGAAGACTTCGTTTTTTAGAAGATAATAATTAATAAGCTTTGTGATCAAATCAAAGGTAGGTACTTGCGTCTCAGTACCCTATAAATGTCAGAATGACTTGACAGTGACTTTTTTACATTTTGGTTAAAGTAGGTTGTTTGTTTGGTTGCCACGGGCAATAAATAAATAGAATACTACTTTAAATATGAACGTGAGTTATAATCCATAACTCACTAGTGAGTTATGGATTATAACACACTAGTGTGTTATTTGATAGTCCACTTGTCTAAAATGACATTAATAATGACGGTCATAACTGTGCTGGGTTGGATAAAAAACTTAAAAGTTGCCTCAACTCCAGCTCCTTTCAAAACCTCATCCTCATCATCAACTAATTCAAATTTTGCTTCGACACGTTTCTAGTCTATATCCATATCAATCAAACCGACGGGGTGACGAAAGGGGTGCAACTCCAGATGGCGCTGGCCGACAGGAATTACAACCCCCAACTGTTCGCGCCATCTTGGAAGATAAAAGTGACCCAGCTGGAGTGTCCCGGCGACACCAAAGGGTTGATTTTGAGTTCGAACGACGTATCGGAGGATTTCCCCATGTTAGGTAGGTAACGACCATTCCAGATGACCATTTCCAGAATGGAAAGAATTTTTGGGATTTCAGCTCCCCTTGGCGCTATACAGTACTACACGGACAGGACAGGTTACTTCAAGTCTTTCGGTTATGACGGATCGAACATCAAGCAGAGCTACACTTACGACCAAAAGTACGGGATCGCCTTCAAAAGGGATATCGGGACGTGCGGGATCAGGTAAGGGTGTGAGGAGAACTTTTGGAAATATTGCTCCAATCGGATTAGTTCAAAAAGTGAGCGCAAGTATACACAACTACGAAAAGTTGAGTGACTATACAGAAACCCACGTATCTAATGCGAATATGGTGAACTACCGTCGTATATATGGCAATGGAAGAAAGTGGCAGATTACTTCCTTACACAGCGACCTTGTAAGGCTAGAAGCTAACAAAATAGCCGTCATATTGTCATCCAGCAACCATAACTTCTCCCTACTTCTAAAGTTATAGTTATAAAGCGTTCTAGTTCTCCCTACTTACTAATAGTCTAGTCAAGATATTTTTCCGAGCCTTATAACTATTTTTCGCAGCAAACACACATCTCGACTAGACTGTAATTGAATAAGTAATGATTAATTTCTCTTTGGAAGAGTACTCCACTGAAGCCTTGCTTTCCCTTCCTTTTCCAGGTTCACCCCAGATTTCATCTACCTGCCCTACAGCAACCCCATAGGGGTGTACTCGGACGCCAATTGCTACCACTACATATTCGTGCCGGAATTATATTTCGAAGATCAATCGAAATCCCTGGTCTCCAGAGTTTGCCTGAAGGAGACTAAAGTGTTCGATTGTAAGTCCCACTTTGAAGAGTTTGTTTTCAATTTATTATTAAATTAAATTTTCAGCTTACGCACCTGGTCCTCTGTACGTGCACTTCAACTCCCTCGCCACCAACTTTTCCACGGAGGAGAACGCCCAGCAGGGTTTCAACATCAAGTACGATCTGCTCACCAAGTGCCCTTGAACGAGAATTGAAAAATATATATCAAGCAACCCTTGAAATCAGTTAAATTAATACAAATATAAGTGCTATTTATGAAACTAACATCAAAATAATAAATCGGACTTTCGTCGAGAGGTTATTTGGAATTATAAGTCTCATTCTCCAATTATAAGGTGATATTAATTTTGGGGAGGAGGGGGGTAAGACCGATTTCTTCTACTTAAGGTGCCATATTCACTTAATGAATGTAGCGACAATTCTGGCATACTCTTTTTGATCCTACACGACTCTGAAGTGTATGTCGAGGTATGTCCAGTCTCTTATGTTCTTAAGCCACGGGTGTTTCTGCCGATGCCTCTTCTTCCTTAGATCTTTCCTTTCATAATTAGCTTTAACAACTAGTACTGTGAATAAGCAACCTTCCATCTATTCACTATTTGTAACAGTTCTCTTTCTCTTCCCATTAGGTTTATGACTTCGGTGTTGGTTATACGGTCTCTCCACGAAATTTTAAGTAATCGTTTGAACACGCACATTTCAAAAGCTTCAAGACGGTTCATGACATTGGCCTTTATTGTCCAGGTATCCACTCAATACAGCAACACCGAGTAAATATAACATTTTACAAAACGGTACCGTAGCATTAAATTAAGACGGCTGTTGCTGAGAAGAGCTATCATATTGGTAAATGCTACTCTGGCCTGTTCAATTCTGCTGCGTATCTCTAAGTCTGAATCTAGGTCTTCGGTTATCCGGCTTCCAAGACGCCTGAACTTGTAGACATGTTCCTACGTTCACTGTAATATCCAGGTGCACATTTGGTGGTTCTGCTGACCAGCATAACCTTCGTTTTGTCTATGTTAATCCTTAAACGGAGACGTTCTCCTTCGGTAGTTATGCTATCGATAAGACGTTGTAGTGCTTCCTGGCTATCAGCTACTATGACTGTGTCATTGATTGTTAGCAACTTGTCCATTGATCTTAATGCCATCCTCTGCATCTCTCAAACATTGCCTCGGAGAAAAGATTGAAAACGAGGGGAGATAGAATACAACCCTGCCTCACACCTTTCTCTATGATGCAGTTTGATTTATATAGAGGATTTTTATAAATCTTAAATCGTTTATATCTATCAGCCTACATTGGCTGATATGTATGGTATGTTTAACACAATAGAATGTCTTTTCATAATGTATGAAACAGCTGAAAATGTCTTTTTGTTGGTCTCTGCATTTTTGAACTAAGATGGTTAAACTGAAAAGTGCTTCACGTGTGCCGAAGCCCTGTCTGAACCCAAACTATGTGGGACCAATGTCTCTTTCACATCTGTCGTAAGTTCTTGTTTGGATTCTTAGTACCCCCCTTAGCAATTCAAGACCTGCTGCGGACTAGATATGCCATTGATTGTCCTTCTTGGAATGTCCATATGGACATTTAATGTGGTACCGTCTCCTTATGCCGTTGACAAGGACATAATAATGTCCTGCCTCTTCCACTTTCAGGACCACTGGACGTATGTCTGTTCTGCTCCTTCCACCGCTGGCTGTTTTTCACTTGTACCCTAGGCAGGGGAGCTTACAGGGTGCTACCATCTGGGCCTGGTTGTTACTCCTCCTCTTCCTCCTTTCTCACCTCTTGGGGCCCCAAGCATAGGACTGGCATATAGACGGAGTATAGACAGATTTAACGAATCTTATTTTCTTAGATGGTGTTTGAAAAGATTTCGGAGGCGAGAAGATATATCCCAATATAAATTTGCCTCGATGCGAGTTCCTTCCGGCCGAGACGAGCTCGTTAAAGAGCTGAAATCACAATAAAATTATACTTTCGACGTAAGACCAATTATAGCGATACCCCCTGTCGGGTATTATCTTCCGTGAGTCTCGTTATCCATTTTCCGTCGTCGCGGCGACGTTCCCATTGTGGAATTTGTTATAAATACCGTTACGTCGAGAGCGGGGATTTTTCAATGCCTCGGTAATAATTCTTCCCCCTCCTGCCTCTTTCTTGTGAATTGTAATAATATTTCGCCGTGGGGGTGGGCGCTAGTCTCATGATCGGAAAAGGACTCTCCTTCTCTCTTCTTCAGACGGTATCCATCCACTTCTGATCTATTGTCTTCCACGTCGTTCTATCTTGGGCAGTTTGCAACCAGTTTCCCCCTGCTAATCGTTGGATGTCATCTCGCCATCGCATACGGGATCTTAGTGTTTTTCTCTTGGTGAAAGATGGGGAAATTTTGGTCCCGGAGGTTTTTTCAAAATTTTCCGGAAATGATCATGGACATTTGACTCGCGTGCTGATCCATAATTGAACCATCCTGTGATCGAGGACGACTGGACTACAATATCTGATTAAGCAGTTTGCACTTTCGAATGTCCTTAACCGCGGCTTGTGGGCGAGAATGATGGTGGTCTCCGTATCAAGGTGCTTTAAATTTGGGGTAGCATGCCGGAGTTCATATAGATGTTCGTTTAAATATTTCGTTAACGTTGTTAAAGGGTACAAAAATAAAACATGACGTTCAACTGACCTGACAGCAAAGCTATATTTTTTAAAACTACTGAAATATTTTTTAATGTGATTGTCGAGCTATTTAGTAAATATTGTAAAATAATCCATGTACACATGTCACGTATGTGACCTGGAATTTTATTTTATTAAACTTCCTAATTCGCTGGAAGCATTAGTCAATTTCTTCTTTGCTTAAAATCAATTTATACATCCATTCATTTCTTCTCTAAGTTGGTTGTATAGGCTCTTTTAATGAAAATACAATCAATTTTCGGCGAATTCGCTAGTTCGATGCGCTTTTATGCATATCTACTAGTCCCAAAATTACTCTACAAGTGTTCACATTTTCGACTTAAATCTGATGCGTAGTTTTAAAGATATAATGCCAACTTGGGCTTGGGCATTACATTTAAGTAATATCCCTGATACCAGAATTAACTAATAAATATTGCTCATTTCCTTATCGTTTTGAAACCATGAATTGCATTCCCAAGTTCTCTGATCACTTATGAACAGTTCGTCACGATTAATTACGAAGCGAGTTCTATTAGAACGACGATTTCCAGGGGTATAGTGATTCCGTTTTGTATCAATCTCAATTTACAAACAAGATTTTTGCATTTTCTCTGATCGTCCCCCCCCACTCTCCCCTCTTTCGCCTGCAACGCGAACGCCTCCCTCATTTCTATGAGGAGCGGATGAAAGGAATTCCGCGGCCCGTAAAAGAGACCCCCTAAACAATAGCGACCGGGAGCTGGAGGGGCGTAAGGGGCGATTAGGGGAATCAAATGAGGAGAGGGAGAGAACCAGACTTTCCCCCCTCTCTCCCTCTCACTCTCTCTTTCCCTCCATTGAGGTGTATTATTGCGCACTCGGTATAAACCGTTTATCAGTTGACAGTTCGTGTCAAACGCGATCTCCGACGTATTCCCATTCATCCGGCCGTAATTCAATAAGACGATGAGACAGGGTGCGAGAGAGAGTGAGAGAGAGCAATGGGGGGATGGATCGTCTCTTTGACGATTGTTGTATCGAAGGGGGAGCTTTTCCCCCCCTCTACGTTCTATACTCGGTGAATAGTAGCGGTGCTGCCAGGATATGATGACCTGATTTTAATATAATAGGCACGAGTTTCATGATGTCTCGTGTAATAATGTGCAGATTAGTGTAAAGATAACGAATGAATTGCGTAAACGACCACCGCGGTAAAATGATACTTGCGTCATATCTACTCTGGGGCGTTTCAAAATTGAACTGTGCCACCTATATGAGAGACGAATTAGTGAATTCGTTTTTGAAGACTACAATTGACTGAAAATCATGCCGATGTCAAAAGATAGAATGTTCAAAAAATAAACATCGTATAAATATGTCCAACAGTACATGATACATGTTTCTGCATCATTCTTATACTCTTTTTCCCAGCAAGATAGACGCATATTAACGAGCTCGTCGTCAACAGATGGATGTTTCCTCTACAATACAATTAGGAATGAATGTTTCTATTTAAAGCAGTTTGATCTACTTAGACAGCAGTAGATTGCAAGTTAATAAACTATAATAGAATATTAAGCGTGCAGAGTCGGTTGAAGCGGATAGCTACAGCGAGAGCGGAACAAGCAGGCAAGGGCGGTATTGGGCCCTAAAGGGCGTGCTCAAACGGAAAAAGCGGGAATCTAACGT
This sequence comes from Cryptocephalus moraei, assembly GCA_946251905.1. NCBI lineage: Eukaryota > Metazoa > Arthropoda > Insecta > Coleoptera > Chrysomelidae > Cryptocephalus > Cryptocephalus moraei. The sequence continues at coordinate 11,897,831 of OX276465.1, read as the reverse complement.
GCATAGTTTCCCGGATGGAAACTATGGAAACTACTTTGGTATGGTTACCAAATTCTGACGTGACACTTTTTTGTCACGACGAAATGCTCTATAGCTTGGCTTATTCAACAACCAAGCGGCGCCGTGGACGATGCATACTGACTTCAGCGCTTCCACTATTTTCCACAAGTCCCATAGTTTCTCTACGATCGTTTACACTAGCTAGCTTTCTAATACAATTTTGATAGGACAAGTGAACGAGCTTCCCTCGAACGATATTCAACTGAAGAGATCCGCAACGATCCGATTCGGCGTCTGTTTACTTTCCCTCGTGTATATTCCCCTCATCAGACTGTAACAAATATCGAAAAGGAAGCAAACCGTCCTCTCGTCGATATTGGACGTAATAGCTTGTTTTTTCGACCTACCCGCAAACACACAAACACTAGATTGATAAGAGAAGGGAATGGAAACAGACGGGCCATATTGACGAGTCATTTGTTAAAACGTAATTCTCGTGAACGGGAGAAAACGGGAGATAAGAGAAGAAAAGGTTTGATAAATATTTCGCTTTTAATCTTGTCAGTCTTACAGAATCCACGATGATACTCCAAACGACATTTATTCGATTCTCGTGTTATGTATTGGATTCGTTCCTTATTACGGCGATCGGGATACTCGTTATTTGTCTTTTGTATCGACTCCTTGTTTGTTTGATTAATATGTGATTTGGACGTTGATTAGTCGTCAAAATCAAATTCGAGTTTTTCGCGCATCCTTCGACTGTTGGTTGGTCATTGCAAATTGTGGTTTCGAGAGTACAAACACACAACTTCGCATATGTTAAATTATTTAACATGATTAATGGCCATCGCTGCTCCTATGTCAAAGCTGCCTCGCTTTCGACGCACTTTAACACAATAAATTACTCATTTGTATTTGAGGACGTGTTTATGATGTAAAATTTAACATAGAAGTCCATAAGATCCATGATTGATCAAAAATTACACAAGCGAGTCGAATTCACTTGTTCACAGGTCATGCCATTATTCACTCTTTTCCATAAGGGTGCAGCTACCCCAACTTCTTTTTCCTAATGTAAAAGTATGTCAAGTGATACTATTTAAAGTAAGAGAGATATTTGAATTAGGTACAGGGGGAGAATGTAGCCTGCCAAAAAAAAAATAAAAAATAGGAAATTATACATTTTTACATTTTTGGAAGCATAGCTTTCTTATGGCGGGCTTCGCTCAAAGCGCTGAATCGGCGAGAGGTGTTATTGCCGAAAAACCGTACGACCCGGACGGCCAATTATCGCGCCGCGCTAGCTGTTTATCGACAACGTGTTACAATTGTTTTTGTATTGTCGGTTGCCTTCTCCATGGTGACGCTAGCTATCAATCAATCAAAAATGCTTTAACTGTACAATAACAAAAATTATATCAACTGAATCAGCGTCTAAAGAAGAAACCTACCTAAGAGTGTGGCAATTACTTTATTTCTTCTATCAATCGAGATATTTCATTATAAAATTTGCTCTTAAACGTAGACAGTAGACATCTTGGATTGAGATCTACACGGAACAAGAAAATCCTTTACCGAAACGTTTCTGGGCCTACGACTACGGTCCGGAAGGTTAGGTTTGTTTGGTTTGGCTTGGTTAAAAGTATAAAGAAGAATAAATAGTACATTATATTATACTAGATTAATAAGACGGAATGTTGTCACACGAGAGTTTTAAAGTACGACGAGCGAAGCGAGGAGTGCTTTAATAGAACAAGTGTGACAAAACGTCTTATTAAACGAGCGTAATATACTGTTTTATCAACTTTGCTTTATTAATTCATTAAATTTTGACTGTTCAAGTTTTCGTATTACCCTAGGGAATTTGGCGTGGGTTGGTTACACTGACGTCACTGACATTAACGTTGTTTCGTATTTGAATTTGAAAATCTAGTAGCCCTAGGACAACTTCAATAACTACTTAATTACGTGAGCGAAATGGAAGACAAGAATGTAAGTTCATGGAATTTTAAAAGTTATGTTTATTGAAATACTAATAATTTAACCTTGACGTCTACGCACGTCTACGTGACAGGCTGTTGTACCAATTTAACAAAACTAAAAGTTACCAAAAGTAGTGTAATATATATAATATGAATATTATTACACTACTTTCGATGTAATAATGAGCTAATTAGTAATGCAGAGTAGATAAAAGTGATTTATTTCGGAGTCGCGCTAACTGTTTGGTGGCAACTCGTGTTACAATTGTTTGTATAGTCGGTTGCCTGTTCTAGGGGTGGCGATTGTGGGATGAATCTGAGAGTGGCTAAAGCGCCGCGCTAGCTACCCGTCGTTTCTGTACATGACGTGTATATATTATATAAAGCTATGCTTCCCCTCCCGGTCATTCCCAGAGTGCCTCATTTCGTTTTTTATACAATTTTTCAATCTTGTCCATTCAATAGGTCACATGTTAAACTCGGTTATAAATAGCCATAACTTCACAACTCTTTTTTGTAAACAGGTAAAAAATTCTAAATTATTTAAGGGAGCTTCAGTTGACAGTTCTGCAAGGTGAAGTAGTTGTTTTATTATCTTTTCCATGTTTCATGTTTAAAAATTGTAGTAACTACATAACTTATAACTAATTACCTTTACCGTAACGTACTACCGTACTAATTATCGTAACGTTCCCTGCTTTCAACGCACGATTATTATACTTTGATAAGAGAGTTGATTTCTTGAGATCTATCGAGAAAAAAAATTGTATCGTTCCCTCTCTCTCTCCCTCACTTTCCTTCTCCTTTCCATGTATAATGCAAAGTTTACTCTAAAGAATTGCCCAGCAACAAGCCTCGAATAGAATCACTCCTCATTCTCTCTCTTTCTCTCTCTCGCTCTCTACATCCTTCGGGGTTGTATCCAAGCGATTTCATTAAGGGGGGAGGGGGTTAGACGTAACTCAATTCCGTTCGGTTGCACAAGGAATAGCCAAAAGGAGAGAGGGTGAGAAAAAAAAGGAGAGAGAATGAGAGAGAGAAAGAGGATCTTGAAAAATCGAGGAATTATGCATCGAAATACGATGTAAAACGTGTAATCTGCGAGAGGATAGATGCACTTGTGATTGATGAAAGAATGGGAAAAACAGAGAAATAGACAGAGAGAGAGAGAGAAAGGGAGACGGCATGTGGCCTGGTCTGTTGTCGATAATGCCGCGGCGTGAAGGACATTGAGGAAAGATCCGGAGAGATGGGTGGAAGTGATGTGAGTAAAAGGGAATGGTCGTATTGTTTTCAAAATTAATGAAATCAAGCGATGACTGTCATTATTTGCCACTTTTTTGATTTTTCAACATGTCATGAATGTTATCTCAAAGTTTTAAGTGGAAAATGGTAGTATTCTTAAGGATATAAGGAAAATTAATTACTGGATAGCGTTCAATTTTAACGTTTAAATCAGATTAACATAGCAATACTGTAAATATCCAGATTTTTAGTTGACTATTGCCATATTTACATAGGCGAGATCATCGTTGGACCATCGGTACGTATACTCTGTTCAAAACAAATCCCGATGTACGTCATTTTGATGACGTCACCAAACATCCAATACTACCAACTTAATATGGTCACAGGACATAGCAATTTATGTGTTCCGTGTATATTTTAGGTTGACAATATACAGAGCGTTTCTAAAGAGTCGCAGGATGGTATAAACATAACAGCGAAAGAAAGGCCATATATTTCACGTTGGTTAAACAGAGAACGACCTTTTGCGATGTTGCTAGCTCGCGAAACATCACAGTCATCCGCTACGCACACTGTACCGCACACATCCGGAAGTGTAAAGCGATACGCGACCGCGATACGCGTTAACTTGGACTGCCTGCTCGGCCGACAACGTTGCAAAACATCCTTCTCTGTCATACTAATGAACTACTATTAGTTTCTCGTTTGCTCTTGTTGATTTCTGGACAGGCGTTTCAATAGAAAAGCTCCGTATATGGTTATGTGTATTCTCAACCTAAAATATACACGGAACACATAAATTGCGATGTCCTGTGACTATATTAAGTTGGTAGTATTGGATGATTGGTGACGTCATCAAAATGACGTGCATCAGGATTTGTTTTGAACAGAGTATACATATATTTAAGTGTTTTGAGGTTTCCCAACTAGGACCCCATGTAACAACTACATGCTAGCAAAAAGACACACTTACCTATTCACCGAAGTATGGTTACATCACCTCCTTCAGCTATCTGGAAATTAAAAAAAAATATTATAGTCAGAGAATTACATTCTTGTATCCCATAAGTACATATGATTAAGCAACTTGTATATACATTATTAACCCACATGTATTGTGTTGATGTTATATGTACGTATGTGTATATGCGTACGAGTGTGTGTACAGTTTACAGCAAATTGGCTGGCTTCATTTCCCGACTGACGATACGACCGCAAGGGTCAATTTGCTTACCACAAACAGCACAAACCGAACATATTGAATTGATGACCGTTCCCTCATCCCATTGTATCGCATCATGGAGAGGATCGAAATATAAACAGGGCGTCTTCCAAGTAATCGATTGGTTAAATTATAACCAGTCACCGTTATCACAAAAATTGGAGCCGGGATTATTGTTGAAATAGCGTTAAATTCTCAATTCTCTTTAAACATTTTGTATGGTAACCTGTCAATTAAATTTTGGAATCATTCTTAAGTGTCAAATTGAATTTAAATATGTTTACAGCTGACTACTTTCTTTTCAGGATACTTAAGAAATTAATTGAACCGTTTTTTAAAGTTTTGAACCTTTAAATCCGTTCGTGACGTTATACTACATTTTAAGAATACGAAATGTTTGAAATGTCAATCTATTTTTGAAGAAATTTGTTCTGAAAATTATCTCGAGAAATAATGGAGATAAGGCATTTTTATATCAGAAACTTGTTTTTTTTTAATTGCGATTTTGACGTTTGCTGGATAGAGAATAAAACAAGAGAAAAATGTTTTAAAAGTCGAACCTCCCTAATGAATTTTTTTCGACGGAATATCTGAAAAGGTGTCACCTGTCATTTTGTGAACAAATCTGTCGACTCGATTTTAAAACTTTGTACCTGTCAATTTGACGTTTGTGCCATTTTTTTCAGAAAGATCAATGCTCGATGAACACATTACTCCTACACATACCACGTACCCCTGTCGTTCCGAATTTAAAGGAATCCCCTCGAATCGAATCGATTACCTAACACGCACCCCTACCCCCCCCCCTCCCCCGGCCCGATATTAGACAATAAATAAGTCCCTCGGACGTCTCGTTCCCTTTAATTTTCGACAGAAATCAAATTAACGTTAAGACGGGCGCGGAATGCGTCTAACTAAGAAAACTAATAAAATTAATTCAATAACCGTCCGAGGGATCCGCCCGAGAGGAGCGACTTTTTACTCCATTTAATATTCGGACGGGGTGGAACAATTACAAGCGACGATAAATCGAAGAAGGAGACGCGACGCGAGACGAAAAAACCGTCGTAAGGGAGAAAAATGTAATTAAACTATCCGTCTTGTGTTCAGTTGACGGTTCGACCGAGCCGAAAGCGTCTCGTTTACAGTTTACACGAGTTTGCCGTGGTAACAAAACGTCGCGGAACTCAACTAGAGTTTTAGAGAATTTTCGAAAAACACAACGATCTAACCTTACACTGTCCGTCGTACTAAAACCACCTATCATGTGGCGCCACCTCTCAACTGGTGGGTTTGTTGCGTGAATATCGTTACATCTGTTGGACGGTATTACAAAAAAAAATTGGTACTCGTACGATACTCGTAGGTATACCGACCCTAGTACAACGTGATCAAGAATGACTGTTTGAGTTGGCAACACTGAATTTCATTTTTAAATGGTACAACTGGAGTAACATCCGGTTGGTGACACTGACAGCGTCATTGACAGATGCCATTTGGTATTTCAAATTCAAATTTCTGGTATTCTTTTCAAATTTATTTATTTAAAATGGTTTTCACGTTACAACACGAAATTTTCATTAGAATGGCGTACTTTCGAAGCGGGATTTATAACCCAATTAACACAATTACCAATTACACAGGGAGCGTAAGCAAACGAAAATCAACTGGTAGACCTTCTACTCTAAACGAGGAAGTTGTCGAGGATATCAGAACTCGAACGCAAAGAAGTCCTCCCAAATCCTTAAGAAAGCTCTCCCTTCAAACAGGTTTGGTCCTTATGCCTCCTATTCAACCAATTTTCATTCTTACCCATAAGACTCCCACTTTTCCATGTTGTTCTAATTCACGGTTTTACAGGTTTATCATATGGAAGTTGCTCCACTGTGCTTAAAGAGAAATTAAAGTACCACCCTTACAAAATTTCCATTGTCCAGTCATTAACCCCTCCTGGTCACCCGCAGAGAGTTTTATTTTGCAATTGGTTCAATGACATATTAAATAATAATGATATCCTCGACAATACCTTCTTTTCCGAAGAAACCTGGTTTCATCTCAACGGCTATGTGAATAAACAAAATTGCAGAATTTGGTCAGGTGAAAATCCTTATGCTATCAGAGAGACACATTTGCACCCGGTTAAAGTTGGTGTTTGGTTGGCAGTCTCAAGGACGCGGGTGTATGGGTCAATATTTTTGAATTTTACCGTCAATTCGGAGAGATATATTCAACACCTTATGAGGCCTTTTATAAACCAATTAACAGACGAAGAGCGTCGAACTGGATATTTCCAAAAAGACTCTGGGCACTTACAGTTCGAGCTACTATGGGATATTTAAGAGAACTTTGACGACAGAGCAATTAGTCAGGCCATTTGGCCAAGCAGGTCACCAGATTTCACTCACTTCATTAGATTTTTCGTTATTGGGGCTCTTGAAGGACAATGTCTTTAGGAACATATTGCATACTGATGAAGAGCTATAAGAGGCAATAGTTCAGGAAGTGGCAAACATTACCCCCAATATGCTGGTGACTATCTTCGAGAGTCTAAAAATGAGTGAAAATTTATGTCTGGACAAAAATGGGGGGCATGTTTCATTTTTTAAGCGTTAATTTTTATTCACATAACCTACAATCTTATCGTTGATTGTTGTGTAAAATTTTTGTAAAATAAACATATCCGGTTGTAGCGTTGCAAACCCTTATGCAAAAAAATCCTCCAGGTAGGATTACCAACTCAAACAGTCATTCTTGATCACCCAGTATAATTTTAGAGCGACTACGGTCGTAAAACATGAACACAGCAAATCGCACAGGTGCACTTTCGGCATCTTTCACGTCTTTTTGGTCTCCACAACTCAGTTTAGAAAAAAGCACACATAGCCTTATCAGAAACAGTTATCCTTGCTGATACGCATACTCGCAACCACCGGAAACACCTTTGATTACGTGACGTTCGGATGGAATCGTCCTTTCGCCGCGTTAAAATATTCACCTCGTTTCGCATTTAGTCTCGTTTCTCCGTCATGCCGATCTTCCCCTTCCAGAAATGAATATTTCACTTCGAACCCCGCGCCACGTTTCAAGTTATCATCCCGGTTATACGGACGCAATTAATTAATCAGCGACTTACGAATAACGTAAACAACTCTAATTACTTCTCTCGGATCGTGAGAAATGACGCGATTACGGGAGTTCCACAAAACGACGAAGTAGTGGGAACTGTAGAACAGTGCGAAGCTCCTTATTCTCACTATTGTTTTTTTTTATTGGGAAATTACGTTTTTACAATAAATAGTAAGGAACTCCAATTAATCACAATAAAACAAGTGCGAATTTACTTTCCAACGCAATTCGACACTTTGACGACTTTCCCAAGAGAACGGCAACGTCGCCTATTGACGACTGATCTTACAGCTTTACGTCTTTAACATCGATGGCGGCAACGTCGTGCTACATCAACGTGGAGATGATAACCGGCTGTCGAATCACCGTGGTGTAGCCAGAAAACAAGAGGAATACAGAGAGAGCGGGAGAACTTATATGCTCTCCCCGCCGTGCTCGAAATCGTATATATTATATTACAGGCATATCTGGTATATACAGAGCGTGTATACAATACTATATATAGCTACAGCGTTACACATTTTCGTGACGCTCGCACCAGCATTTCACTCTACAGAAAACATAATATAACGAGGCTTCGCTTTAAAATACTTCTCTGAGTATTCAAATGTACAGTCAACCCACCATAATTTCTGTTTGCGCGTAACTTCCAAATTTGTCTGACAAGAAAATATAACAATTTCATGTTCTTTGTTATAAGCGATGAGGAAGTTTTCGCCATTGGAAGTTTTAGTTTCAAGGGTGTAACCAAGCCGATTTTTGAGAGTCGAGGGTAGACCACCCATCGTACAGTTAATTGCGAAATCAAACCTATCTCAGATAGTTGCCGGCCGATAAGGCGACGTTCAATCTACCATCGCTTATATATACAGACGTAACTTGGGTAGGTAAACCTCCCCCCACAAGTGGTCCTGTACCTGAGTTAATCCAAGGTCAGAACCAATACTTGTTTGTGACAAGCGTATTGTACGTTATTCGTATTTTTCCGTTGAGTCTGATATCCGTTTCCGTTCTACCGACCGATACATGTAATTGTGAACGTTACCGACCGTTAGATTTAAACCGACCGAATTATTCGTTGTTTGTTTCGTAACCGTCCGATTGTGAACGTACTACCGATCGATAAAGGTAATTGTGAACGTTACCGACCGTTAGATTTAGACCGACCGACACCGTCCGATTGTGAACGTACCACCGACCGAATTATATGTAAATGTGATCGTTCTGCCGTTAGATTAAACCGCCCGAACTCTCTGTTATCTGTTACGTAATTGTCTGTGGGCACCCTGATTAACTACTGAACAAAACTCCATGTTTATTCAATCGGAGCCTAAACTAAACTTTAATCAGAAGATTTTTTAATTTTAAACAATTAAACAATGGCCAAAGAAGATAATCATCGCTTTCTTGGTACTGGTTATTATAGCGAGCTCAATAGTAGTTTCTTTTAGGACCTCAAATTGGGATATGAGATTACCAACCCTTTAATGACTTTTCTACCGGGAGCGATTTTAACCGCAACTCATAACTGTTTTTGTTGGAATCCTTGGAACTTCATAATGAATCCGAAATAAGTTATATGAATCTCAATTATCTGTCGATCATGTCAATATGATTTTCACATTGTTAAACCAACCCCCTTATTTTCGAAAACTTCAGAAACTATCTAAAGTTTTCCTCCACAACTTCGATAATCCGATATTTACCTTTTTATCATTCTCATACAACTTTAGTCTCCCTGTCTCATTCCACCAGTGTTTTCTTTTTTTATTGGATTTTCTTTGTTATACCTTCTACTTCTCCTCCTTCTGCTCCCCCTTCGCCTCTATGACACCATGTTACTTTTGAGCTCTGAGTATAACGTTCCTGAGGGTTATTTATTCGCCTTATTTTATTTCCATTTCCATTGTAAACATCGAAACATGGGAAGTTTATGACGTCTCTCGATATGCCATGGATAAGTACCTATTTACCGTTTAGAAATATGTGATTGTGAAACTAATGAGAAAAGCGAAGACGAAAATATGAAACAAATGTAAGAGAACCTGTGAAAATGGAATTTGTAGCTCAGTCGGGATTTGAACCTGAAAAGAATTCGAAGAAGAAACTATTTGCCATGGTCACAGTATATATATTTCTAACAGTATGGTCACTTCTTTGATGTCTACGAAAAAGCCGGCGTTTTTTTCAGAGAGGTCGTAAAGTAATAAAAACATCGTTATCCCGGCAAGTTCGTAGAGCAGGAGAGGTACGACGACGAGAGGTGGGCCCTCTCGGGGGGCAAGTTCGTAGACCAAGGGAAGTGGGACGAGGAGAGGTGATGGGTGTTCGAACACGCCCAAGTGACTGTACTGTTAGAATTTAATATACTGTGCCATGGTAAGGTAAGTGTTGTCTTTGAGATTTTCGGAGAAAATTAAAAGTCAGAAAGACAATTCTTCTGAAACTGACGAGAGCAACGAATAGGTGAATGTATTCCAAGGCAAGGCAATACAAAAATCGTTACTTTTTATATCCCGAGGAAAAGTCCAAGTGCTAAGGATTATGTGAGGACGTTTCAACCCCTTCCCGGGTATATTTTTCCGGGGAGTTAAACAAATAACAGGCAATTGGTAGCACATCTGGGGGTAGTTACCAGAAATTGAGGCAACTCGACCAGCGGCGCTCTGGCGCTCTTTTCCCATTTCCCGCATGGCCGACGTCCGCCGCAGTACTAACTCTCCGCCGAAGGCGATTTTCCTCGATTTCCCGGCTCGTACGCCGCTGCCTCGGAAAATCCCCGCTATCGCCGCGAACGCTCCGGGAATTTGATTTATATAAGCCATAAAGGAATAACTTTCGGTCGGTTTATATTTCTGGGCCGTTTAAATGCGGTTTCCTTGTACTTGCGAGGGCGGCAGATTTTTCCTTTTGCGAGAACGTCCACGGGAAAAAAATACCCGAGAGGAGAAAGGGGTGGGGGGGGGGGTGGGGTGGATATCGAGTCTTCGGTTTTCGTCGCCGAGAGAGTTCAATCGTATGCGAAAAGTCGACGCGTGTATCGATAAACGAGCGGAAAAATTTTATTGTAAAGGAAGAATGTACACGTTTATCGAGAAATCAGCGGGTGCATTTTCGATCATAAAAATGTCAAACTGGAGTTCGGTTGAAAACTGTACGAAGGTAACAGTTTACAAAAGACGTAGAAAATTTTTTAACCGTCAAATTGACATTTTCAATTTTCCATGAAGGACTCCTAACACTTCAATGAGACGTATCATTATTGGAGCTGCACTGTGCTTCTGATGGAATTATTATATCGGGTCTTGATCCTGACGGTAGATTTTTTTATGCCCATTAGCTTTTTTGTTCAGGATGTTGAGATCTACCTTGTCCACCAAAAATTAGACCTTGGGACTGAAACCATTTTTCCCTATAAAAAGTGAGGGGTCCTTTATCATTTGGTACTTACACAGCTAATTTTAAAAAAGGATTTAAAAATGTATCCAAATAAAGTTCAAGTCTACCATCAGATTCTACCCCGTGATTTTCAACCTACAATAAATTATTGTAATTGGTTTATGGAGGATCTCAATAACGACGAAATTTTGGATATAACGTTCTTCACTGATGAAGCTTGGTTCCATCTTGATGAGTACGTGAATTCCCAAAATACGAGGTATTGTTGAGGCGCCCCTTCATTCAGTTAAACTTGGACTTTGGGTTGCAATTTCAAGAAGGTGGATCATACCAATTTTTTTTTATCAATTCGTTAATGCGAACCTTTCTCTCATCTCTCTCTCTCTCATTAGCCATTTTCGGTCCATTTTTGAACATAGGCCTCCCTCATACTCTCCCATTCAACTCGGTTCTGTGCTCTACGATGCCACATCAGTCCTGCGCTTCCTTTTATGTCGTCCGTCCAGCGCATTGGTGGGCGACCCCTTGATCTTTTTCCCAAATAGGGTCTCCACTGTATTACTGTCGATGTCCATCTATCATCGGTATATCTGGCAACATCTTTCACCTTCGTTGTGCTTCTGACCCGTTCGTTCTTTACATGATCTTTCAATGATATACCCAACATCTGGCGCTCCATGGCGCTTTGAGTGGTTTTGAGTTTATTCATGGACTGCTTAGTTAATGTGCATGTTTGTGATCCATATGTCAAAACCGGCAAAACACACTGATCGAACACTCGAGAGCGGAGGTATATTGGTATTTTTTGTTCTTTAGCGTATTACTCAATTTGCTGAACGCAGCCCATGCCAATCTTCTTCTTCTATAAATTTCAGCTGTTTAAATAGCAACCCCGTGTGGGGTTGCTAGTCCCCCATCGGGCGCCTCCCCAGGTGGCGGATAGGGGAATGCCTCCCAGATATGGGTGGTACTGGGGAAATGAAATACCCGGGGTGGACCAAAACTAGCATGCAGCGACTGATCCAAAATGGGCGGCTGCAAACAGCGTCTGACCCAGAGTGGGTGGCTGAAACTACACTTGCCAACCCGCAATCGGACAAGCGTGGCTATTTAACGTCCAAATACCCCTCATGGATCCAAGAATTTCCAAATGGCCCCGAGTCCCCGGCGGTTTGTGTAGCTCCAACCAAGACAGCGAATGGGAAATGCGAACCTTTACGTTAATCAAATTCTTACACCATTCATCCAACAGTTGGACGATGTGGAACTACAAAATGGATTTCTTCAGCAGGACAACGCTACTGCTCATAAAGCAAATCAAACTTTGAATTTTTTAGATCATTTTTTTTTTGGGGGGAGAGATTAATCAGCAGAAATTTCTCAGGATTTGACAACCAGCGGGTTTTTTCCTATTTAAAAAATAATGTCTATAAAAATCGACCTCAAAACTTGGATGAATTAGAATTGGCCATAACGAGACAGTTGGAATAAATATTTTCACTATTCTGGTTATCTAGGCACCATTTTAGTTTCTTTTGAATTACACAAATATTTTTTATGAAAATCGGATTTCAGATAGCAGAAGGGCCAGGAGGTATGGAGGTGTATCGGTTCCTGTGCCTAAATAATGTTTCTTAAATCGACGTTCCGTGTCATGAAACCGATGTGTCCGGTAAAATTAGCTCTGGCAGCAAAAAGAGAGGTTAACAGAAAAAACAAACTTAGAAGAACCGATGTAAAGAAGAGATCTTATAACCGAATTTGTAGAAGAAGGACTAGTAAAACCGATCGTAGAGGAGCTATGGGACTTGTGGAACATAATGGGAGCGCTGAAGTGAGTATGCATGGTCCACGGCGCCACTTGGTTATTGAATATGGCAAGCAATAGAGCATTTTGTCGTGACAAAATAAGCGAGGAAATTTGGTAACCATCGCACCTGTTTCCACACATTTTTTTGTAATTTGTAATATATTTTCTTATTTCATATTGTAAATTATTAAAATGTATTATAACTGTATATAACATTACAAATTGAAGTTATAGAATAAAATAATAATACCAAGGTATACTCAGTATTATTATTTCAGTCTACTAAGGTATACTTAAAGTAGGATGTGGAAGAGTCGAACAGATTTGTGGGGATCATGGACTGGGCACCCGCAATGACAGAGGTGACAGAATACTGCAGTTTTGCCAAGAGAAACAACTGACGATCATGAACACCTGGTTCAAATTACCACCACGTAGATTATACACATGGAGGTCACCAGGAGATAATAAAAACAATTGTGTTCGAAACCAAATTGATTATATAATCATAAATCATCAATATAGCAATGCAGTCAAAGATGCAAGAACATACCCGGGCGCCGATGTGCCCTCGGATCATAACTTATTAGTAGCTAAACTACAAATCAAGTTGAAACAACTGAAAAAGGCCGTAAAAAGAAAAACGGGTATGAACATACTCAAGCAAGAAGAAATACAAAGTTTGGTAAAGAATGAACTTAATGTGGAATGTGAAAAACTCCAAAAAGCAGCATTGCCAACCACAGAAGCCTTATGGACTGAACTTAAAAACGCTTTCATCAACGCCGAGAAACATATAAAAAATTCTATCAAACCCTGGATGAAAAATAGGACTCTACAAAAATAAAAGTAACGAAAAATATAAGAAGATAATCATCAGATAAGGAAAGAAATAGTCATAGCAAAAGAAACCTGGAGATCTCCTGCCAGGAGATTGAGGAAATAATGAAGAAACATGACGACAGAACTCTTCACAAGAAAATAAAAGAGCTAGCAGGAATAACCAAACAAAAGCCTCCGTGTAATCTTATACATAGCAACAATAAAGCCATAGTGGAATTACGAGACCCAAACAACGTATGGGGACGTTATATACAAGAACTATTCTCAGACATAAAATCAGATAGCCAAAAGTATAGGAAACAAGAGAACAGTCCACCAATTTTGAAGCAAGAAGTAGAGAGAGCAATCCGAAATGCTAAAAACGGAAAAGCTCTGGCCTGGATGACATACACACTAAAGTCAGAGAGCTAACAGAGGAGAAAAACTTAGACATCATCCTGAAATTGTTTAATCAGATATATGAAAGCGGTAATATTCCACAAGACTGGCGCTGAGGTCAGCCTTCATTTCTCTCCCAAAGACAAATAGAGCCAAGAAGTGTGGAGATTTCAGACTTATCAGTTTAATGTCGAACATGTTGAAGCTGTTCTTGAAAGTTATTCACCAACGCATTGAACTGCGTCCATAGAAAAGGACTCGATGAGAATGACTTTAAAATCATACACCAGCTTTATGGTATTCAAACTGCAGTGGTCAGAACAGAAGCCGGCGACACAGAACCTTACAGCATCAAACGAGGTGTACGGCAGGGATACGTATTATCCCCTTTGCTCTTCAACATATATTCGGAAGAAATATTTGCCAAAGCATTACATGAATCGAGAGAAGGTGTCAAAATCAACGGAAAAATTATTAATAACATAAGATACGCTAACGACACGGTCTTAATCGCGGACAGCGAACAAGACCTCCAAACACTCTTAGATCGTGTCAAAGTGGTGGGAGAAAACTATGGCCTTAATATCAACATCAAGAAAACCAAAACCATGGTTGTTTCCAGAACATCCAAGCATCCGCCCATGGCTATTAACGAGAACGGCAACATAATTGAAAATGTCGAGAAATTTAAATAGCTGGGGTGTTGGATAACGAAGGATGTAGACTCAGATATAGAAATAAGAGCACGTATCGAACAAGCAAGAAATGTTTTCCTAAAAATGAAGCAGGTTGTCTACTTCCCAATCACTCGACCTAAAAATCCGATATCGAATGGTGAAATGTTATGTGTACAGCACTTTGTTGTACGGAATGGAGGCTTGGACGCTTAAGGTGAACTCATTCAAGCGTTTGGAAAGTTTTGAAATGTAGATCGTTCGAAGGATGCTGAAAATTTCCTGGACCGCTCATATCAGGAACGAAGAAGTCCTACAAAGAATAGGCATCGACAGGGAACTTATAAAAATATTGAAAACCCGAAAAACCTCGCATATGGGACACATATATAGGAATGGCAAATACAGATCGAAATGACTTTGCACAGGTTATCGTCAACCTTTTTTGAAAGATGGCACCCAAAGAAGAAGAAGGTATACTTCAAGTAAAACGTTGGCGAATCATTCATTTACATAAATTACTCATAATTTCACAATTTTTAACCTTCTATAAAGTTACGCAAAACCAAGCTGGCTTACAACTGTCGACACTCCCAGAGTGCAACGTGTCTGTTTTTTATGTTGCTTCTCTTCTTGGTGTTTTCAAGTATGCTTCAATGTTACATTTCTGCTTCTTTGGTAGAGAATTAAAGTATAAGAAGGATCACGTCCCGTATAACACTGGAACGCATCACTTATGGGTCAAAAATAGTATTTTGAAGTTTACGTTTATCGTTTAGAGAACCTTCAATGATGGAATTTTAATCCTCAAAAGTGTTAGGAACTCAAGAAAAAAAATCAAATTATGAAGCAAGAAAATCAAAAACTCATTTTGGAGCTTCAAATGTAATACTATTTTAAAGAGCGTCCATATGCAATTAAAGGAAATTAGCACTTTGCCACTACAACACTTAAAAGTAGATAAATTGAAAAAGGTTACCTATTAGTAAAATTACCCATTTGATGTGACGCTAATATTAATTCGCGCGCCGCTGACGCGCACGACGCCGCTAAATGTGATTAATTAAAGAGTAGGTTATGAAAACGAATTGAATGTCACATCTACGGGGGAGAGAGGGGAGAGGCGGCGGGGTGTGTGTGTCAAACTGGATCTTAATTAATATCAAGTCGGCGGGAGTCTCATAAAGCGACGTAAAGGATGTACATGTCGCTTTTTGCTTCCGTCGCGTCGGGATATTCGGATTAAATTAACAGGCCTGGAGATTAGAGCGCGTGCGCGCGACAATCTTGCAGATTTTTGGTGTTTCAACTGACCGTTTTCGAAATAAAAAAAAGAACTTCGATTTCGTGCAATCACCGCCTCTGCGGAAGAAAAGGTAAATAATGGGAGCGCTCTCGATTAGATGACGGTCCGACTAATGGCGCAATTACCCACAACCTCGGTATAGAAAAATCGTGATCGACATTCGATCTTCTAGACACGGACAATTAGACGGGCGCTTAGAAGGGAATTGCCGTATACGTCGAGTCGCCTTAAACGGCAGGAAAAAGTCACCAAGTCGCCATTTCCTCGATGGGAAAACTCGATGGATTCTTTCCTTTTGTTGAAAGACTCGACGTACACCTCGGATAATGCGAAAGGTAATGGGTAACCTCGAAAGGAAGGGAAAAACCCTGTACGCGACTTCTGTAAGGAAGTACTCTCTTTTGGAAACAGATATATTGTAACGCGAAATGTGTGAAGCGTGCTCCTTATCTGACGCAGGTGGCGCATTTCAAAGGGGGCAATAAAAACTCTTCTCGAATTATCGTGAACGTCCAATGTGAGAAAGAATAATCCAGTAGCTTCTCGAAAACATTATTAGGGCTATAAATCACGAACCAGACACTTAAGAAGTCGGCGTGAGTGAAAAGTGCGATAAGCCGACTACCGATATTTACACAAATAAATTAGCACGTTAGGTGTATAATATAAATGAATTAGTTAAGGAATAGACAAAATAAATTAGGTAGTGTTAAGAACTGTAGAAGTAAATTAGAATAAACGTTACAATATGTACAATTCAAATACGAATAGCGGCAAATGTTGACGAATAGTGTACAAATTTCGTAATACTACACAGATTTCTTAAATTTCTTCGGCAGCGAGCAAAATGAACTATGTGTAACGCGAAATGTAAACAGCTCGGCGGCTTACCTCAAAAGAATGCCGCTACGCTTAATTGAATCCTATAAAAAAAAGACAGTTCCTGAATACTCCCGGATTATTATTTAAGGCAAGAATGTTTTTTTACGTTCTGGACGTTTCCTAGGTAAACATTATTATCTAGATGGATCGAGTTATTTGTGGAATTATCGAGAATACAATTGAGAAATGTATATAAGTGGGCTTGCGGTCGGAGAGGATTAGACGTCAACCCGTAAACGAGTAAATAGTGCGAAATAGCGAAAGCGAGAGCGTATAAATAAATTAATAATTAAGAGTGTGATATAAATTAAGTAGTTAGGTAATAGTTAAGATAAATTAAGTAGTGTGTACTGTTTAATTAGGATAGTCTATATAAATTAGAAATAAACGTTACATATGAATATCAAAAAAGAAATTACATGTGTCCGACTGGATCAAAATATTTTACTACAAGGACCATGGTGAGGGGGGGGGGTGGTAAGAGGAGAAGTTGACACGGTTGACACACAGCGTTGCCAGCTATTCTGCTATCACTCATAAAACTCAACCATGAAACACCAAACACTGGCAAACATGCCGGCAAATATCATCGGTGACGCCTTGAACTAACACGGTACTTGCGTTTCTATTGCGACTTCAACCACGTCCGATTTGAAAAATTTTAAGTTCAGACGATACAGAACAACGTTTTGAAGAGATAATTTGAGAACAATTTCTTTGTGAAACGTGAGTTTTCCGAGATACGAATTTTGATTTGAAATTGCCAAACTTTAAAGAAATTTTCGGTTAGTTCCAGCAACTCCGATTAACTTTAATTTAATCGTCTGATGAGAGTTCGAGGAACTTACTGAACTTAAGTACGAAAAGGTGACATGTTTGTTTCAGTCAAATGAGTTATAGGTGCTTAATTCCGGGACGTGTGGTATTGCTGCATTTCTCTCAGTTTAGGCATGTTGCGTTGCGTAATGAAAAATGAAATCGATGAAGAGATAAGAGGAGGACGTGTTGGAGGAGGGAAGCATTTTTTCAATATCGTGTGCGAGAGAGACACAGAGACAGAACGGGGAGGGATAGGAAGAGTGACAGCTCGCCGCCCTCGGGGCTTTGTTATTAGCCCCCGGCCCCGGAGAGATCTTCAGTCTTTTTTATTATATGTAGACTGACAAGCCGGTGATTATCCGCGGGACGCTTCGCGGCTGTGCTGCCCCCTTTCGTGTATCGCGGGACGACATTATCGGTCGGTGGGGAGGAAAACTCGCCCTCGATCTTTTGACGTCCCAAGAAAAATAAGAGAAGCAAAAATGAATGCGATCACCACAAAAATTCAAAACGGTCTATAGTAAATCCACTGAGAGGAAAACATCCACGAAACGAGAAAAGGTAGTAAAGTTAGACAACACCTAATACACGTCGTTTGCTATTGGTGGAAAAGTCATTAAACTTTTGGCGGGAATTGTTGATGTACAGAGTCGGTTCAGCGAAATTAACAAGTTTAGTTGTCTGATCTATGGTTATCTGTTTACTAGCGTTCAGGAGAGTCTTTGATGGTGATAGTGGACTTTTAGTTGATGGGTTATTTTAACGTAGCGCTATTGTTATTCAGGTTTTGATATAAATTTAAATAACCATATTTCTGTTATCTATTGCAATTATAGAAAGACACCTTCCCTGCTCGTTCTCTTTCTCTTTACTCCTCATATTCGCGAATCGATACATTTACCGATATATGTAACATTTGACCTTTTGAAATTTTCGTAGCGGGAAATTACATCGGTTCCAAATATTTCAAAGGTCATCTCTTGCATTATTTCAGCAAGATCTATCGTTTTTCCATCTCGGTTCCGTTTCATAACGATTGATCCACTTGAACCTGTAATTAAGTTAATAAACATCATGATCGAAAGACCACCGAACATTTCTTTTGTACTATCCGTAAATAAATTAACATTCCATTACACTTAAGTTTTGGTATTAAATCGGCATCTTTCTTCTGAGGGTTGAACGACCGTTCTTCAGTCGCTTCTTCATTTTTATCGATTTCAATTAGCGAAATTAGTCAATTCGAGGGAGATAGATACCCGCTTTACTTTTATTGGCGCTCGGCTGATCGACTGGGGTTGGAGGTGAAGGTAATTTCCGAGATGACTTTGTATTTTACTGTTGTTTACTGCTAATTCGGTTTTAATTAAAATTCCCTCGGACCGAGACGGCCTCGTAAACCCCAATGTACACACACAACGGCGCGGCGGTATGTAGTAAAATTTGTACTTTTGACTAGGGCGACGATATACCTGATCTGTCACGCGAATAGGGCGTTTCCACCTTCGTATTTACGTTTCTCTCGTATGAATTTAATTGAAGGGAGACTAAACAAACGGTGAGATTTACTCGAGCTTGAACCTTCGAGATGTGAAATGTATGTTTGTTTGCGTGTTTATTGTAAGGCAGTAGAAGCGTTGGCACCATTAAGAAGTTGCTGGTTTCTGTGAGCAATTCTAGTCTAATGTGTTTTTCTTTTCGGCAATTATACTAAGCTGGTAAAACTGGTACAGGCGCAATCCAATCAATATGCTCGATAGGAAAGCTACCGAACATATTTTTGAAAACCGTGGAGCTCAAAGATACATCCAAAGTATTTTATGTCTGTATATGATCGAAATAACGCCTGTACTTCATGGGACTTTGAAAATAAAGGATACAAGATCCATAAGTTTGGCAGCTGCTAAAGACACTTTTAGAACGTGACGAGCAATATATAGAGCTTCGAACACAAGTCCAAAGCTCTTGTAAAACATTGTGATAGTTTTAACAGCTGCTGAATACATTTTTAAACCTATCAAGCTTCGAATGATAAAGAAAGCGCGTGAAGCTTATCAAGCAATTTGAACGTCAATATTGTTGGGTAGATGCGGAATACACCTTTGAATACTGTGGAGCGTCCATAGTTCTTGTCACAAAACATGTATTATTCACCGAATTTCAAAAATTCGCATCTCGGAAACGTGCCGTTTCACGAAGAGATTTTTTTGAAACTATCTATCTGTTGAGACGTAAAGGCACCTAAAATCATAAATTTCTCTTGTCGAGAAAAAAGAAAATGGTAAGATTGTCAATACCGAAAAGTCACAATAATGAGAGAATAAAATTGTCGACTTATATTGCAGTAACAATTTACGAGGGTATGCTACCGCTTTTTTAGGGAATAGTTCGGATACTTCTCATCTTCAAACCATAAACGCAAAAAGTGTGATTTATTGTCTCGCAGCCTCTCGCGCCTACCCTACAAGAGAGAAGGTTCTGACCGAGAAACCGTCCCTCGAAAAACCACTCTCTCTACGTCTGCCAAACCATTCAGACCTTTTTTACCGTTGAATCTTTAACTTGTAAATTTTGTATATATTCACTAAGTTAATTACTAAAGATAGTATTCCACAAGTGTGTACTATTATTGAACTTGGTCGTTCGTCATTAACGTTGACGGGCGACGTGGGCATACCGGAAAGTCTTACAAACTTTCAAACCCCATCCACATTTTTGCTCACACAAAACACTATCCAAAACGTTATTCTGTATCGTCTGAATCCAAAATTTTTCATATCGGACGAGGTTGTTCTCGGAAAATTCCAAAATACAAAATTTCCCATTTCTGAAACGACACGTTTCACGAAGAAATTTTACTCAAACTATCTCTTCAAAACGTCTTTCTTCATCGTCTGAATTCAAAATTTTTCATGTCGGACGAGGTTGTTCTCGGAAAATTCCGAATTTCAAAAATTCGTATCTCGGAAACGACACGTTTCACGAAGAAATTGTACTCAAATTATCTCTTCAAAACGTTGTTCTGTAGCGTCTGAATTTAAAATTTTTCATATCGGACGAGGTTGAAGTCCTCGGAAAATTCTAAATTTCAAAAATTCGTTTCTCGGAAACGACACGTTTCACGAAGAAATTGTACTCAAACTGTCTTTCCAAATACGTTGCTCTCCATCGTCTGAATTCAAAATTTTTCATATCGGACGAGGTTGTTTTCGAAAAATTCCGAAATTCAAAAATTCGTATCTCGGAAACGGCACGTTTCACGAAGAAATTGTACTCAAATTATCTCTTCAAAACGTTATTCTGTATCGTCTGAACTTGAAATTTTTCAAATCGAACGAGGTTGATGTTTTCGGAAAATTACGAATTTCAAAAATTCGTATCTCGGAAACGACTCGTTTCAAGAAGAAATTTTACTCAAAACTATCTCTTCAAAACGTCTGTCTCCATCGTCTGAATTCAAAATTTTTCATATCGGACGTGGTTGTTCTCGGAAAATTTCGAATTTCAAATATTCGCATCTCGGAAACGGCACGTTTCACGTTTCACAAATTTTACTCAAACTATCTTTCCATAACGTAATTCTGTATCATCTGAATTCAAAATTTTTCTTATCGGATGAGGTTTTCGGAAAATTCCGAATTTCAAAAATTCCTATCTAAGAAACGACACGTTTCACGAAGAAATTGTACTCAAATGATCTCTTCAAAACGTTGTTCTGTATCGTTTGAACTTAAAATTTTTCATATCGGACGAGGATGTTCTCGGAAAATTTTGAAATTCCAAAATTCGTATCTCGGAAACGACACGTTTCACGAAAAAATTTTACTCAAACTGTCTTTCCAAAACGTTGTTTTCCATCGTCTGAATTCAAAATTTTTCATATCGGACGAGGTTGTTCTCGGAAAATTCCGAATTTCAAAAATTCGTATCTCGGAAACGACACGTTTCACGAAGAAATTTTACTCAAACTATCTCTTCAAAACGTTATTCTGTATCGTCTGAACTTGAAATTTTTCAAATCGTACGAGGTTGATGTTTTCGGAAAATTCCAAATTTCAACAATTCGTTTCTCGGAAATGGCACGTTTCACGAAGAAATTGTACTGAAATTATCTCATCAAAACGTTGTTCTGTATCGTCTGAACTTAAAATTTTTTAAATCGGACGAGGTTGATGTTTTCGGAAAATTCCGAATTTCAAAAATTCGTATTTCGGAAACCACACGTTTCACGAAAAAATTTTACTCAAACTGTCTTTCCAAAACGTTGTTTTCCATCGTCTGAATTCAAAATTTTTCATATCGGACGAGGTTGTTCTCGGAAAATTCCGAATTTCAAAAATTCGTATCTCGGAAACGACACGTTTCACGAAGAAATTTTACTCAAACTATCTCTTCAAAACGTTATTCTGTATCGTCTGAACTTGAAATTTTTCAAATCGTACGAGGTTGATGTTTTCGGAAAATTCCAAATTTCAACAATTCGTTTCTCGGAAATGGCACGTTTCACGAAGAAATTGTACTGAAATTATCTCATCAAAACGTTGTTCTGTATCGTCTGAACTTAAAATTTTTTAAATCGGACGAGGTTGATGTTTTCGGAAAATTCCGAATTTCAAAAATTCGTATTTCGGAAACCACACGTTTCACGAAAAAATTGTACTCAAATTATCTCTTTAAAACGTTTCTCCATAGTCTGAATACAAAAAGTTTCAAATCGGACGAGGTTGATGTTCTCGGAAAATTACGAATTTCAAAAATTTGCATCTCGGAAATGGCACCTTTCAAGAAGAAATTTTACTCAAACTATCTTTCTATAACGTTGTTCTGTATCGTCTGAATTCATAATTATTCATATCGGACGAGGTTGTTTTCGAAAAATTCCGAAATTCAAAAATTCGTACCTCGGAAGCGACACGTTTCACGAAGAAATTGTACTCAAATTATCTCTTTAAAACGTTGTTGTGTATCGTCTGAACTTAAAATTTTTCATATCTTACGAGGTTGTTATCGGAAAATTCCAAATTTCAAAAATTCCCATCTCAGAAACGACACGTTTCACGAAGAAATTGTATTCAAATTTACTCTTCAAAACGTTGTTCTGTATCGTCTGAACTCAAAATTTTTCATATCGGACGTGGTTGTTCTTGGAAAATTCCAAATTTTAAAAAATTCGCATCTCGGAAACGACACGTTTCAGGAAGAAATTTTACTCAAACTATCTCTTCAAAACGTCGTTCTGTATCATCTGAATTCAAAATTTTTCACATGGGACGTGGTTGTTCTCGGAAAATTCCGAATTTCAAAAATTCGTATCTCGGAAACGACACGTTTCACGAAGAAACTTTACTCAAACTTAACTCAAACAAACTAGAACGAACACCACAACATTTACTCAAACTATCTTTCCAAAACGTGGTTTCCAATCGTCTGAAATCAAAATTTTTCAAATCAGACGAGGTTGTTCTCGGAAAATTCCGAATTTCAAAAATTTGCATCTCGGAAATGGCACCTTTCAAGAAGAAATTTTACTCAAACTATCTTTCTATAACGTTGTTCTGTATCGTCTGAATTCATAATTATTCATATCAGACGAGGTTGTTTTCGAAAAATTCCGAAATTCAAAAATTCGTATCTCGGAAACGACACGTTTCACGAAGAAATTGTACTGAAATTATCTCTTCAAAACGTTGTTCTCTATCGTCTGAACTAAAAATTTTTCATATCGTACGATGTTTTTCTCGGAAAATGCCGAATTTCCAAAATTCTTATCTCGGAAACGACACGTTTCACGAAGAAATTTTACTCAAACTATCTTTCCATAACGTTGTTCTGTATCGTACGAACTTGAAATTTTTCAAATCGGACGTGATTGTTCTCGGAAAATTCCGAATTTCCAAAATTCGTATCTCGGAAACGACAAGTTTCAAGAAGAAATTTTACTCAAACTATTTCTTCAAAACGTCTTTCTCCATCGTCTGAATTCAAAATTTTTCAAATCGGACGAGGTTCTACTCGGAAAATTCCGAATTTCAAAAATTCGTATCTCGAAAACGACACGTTTCACGAATAAATTGTACTTAAATTATCTCTTCAAAACGTTGTTCTGTATCGTCTGAACTTAAAATTTTTCAAATCGGACGTGATTGTTCCCGGAAAATTCCGAATTTCCAAAAATTCGCATCTCGGAAACGGCACGTTTCACGAAGAAATTGTACTCAAATTACCGTTTCAAAACGTCGTCCTGTATCGTCTGAATGAATTTAAAATTTTTCATATCGGACGAGGTCGTTCTAGGAAAATTCCGAATTTCAAAAATTCATATTTTGGAAACGACACGTTTCACGAGAAAATTGTACTTAAATTATCTCTTCAAAACAGTGTTTTGTATCGTCTGCACTCAAAATTTTTCATATCGTACTATGTTTTTCTCGGAAAATTCCGAATTTCAAAAATTCGTACCTCGAAAACGACACGTTTCACGAAGGAATTGTACTCAAATTATATCTTCAAAACGTTGTTCTGTATTGTCTGAACTTAAAGTTTTTCAAATCGGACGTGATTGTTCCCGGAAAATTCTGAATTTCAAAAATTCGCATCTCGGAAATGGCACGTTTCGCGAAGAAATTGTACACAAATTATCTCTTCAAAACGTTGTTCTCTATCGTCTGAACTAAAAATTTTTCATATCGTACGATGTTTTTCTCGGAAAATGCCGAATTTCCAAAATTCTTATCTCGGAAACGACACATTTCACGAAGAAATTGTACTCAAATTATCTCTTCAAACGTTGTTCTGTATCGTACGAACTTGAAATTTTTCAAATCGGACGTGATTGTTCCCGGAAAATTCCAAATTTCAAAAATTCCCATCTCGGAAACAGCACGTTTCACGAAGAAATTGTACTCAAATTATCGTTTCAAAACGTCGTCCCGTATCATCTGAATTTAAAATTTTTCATATCGTACGATGTTTTTCTCGGAAAATTCCGAATTTCAAAAATTCGTAATTCGGAAACGACACATTTCACGAAAAAATTGTACTCAAACTATCTCTTCAAAACGTCTTTCTCCATCGTCTGAATTCAAAATTTTTCATGTCGGACGAGGTTGTTCTCGGAAAATTCCGAATTTCACAAATTCGTATCTCGGAAACCGCACGTTTCACGAAGAAATTGTACTAAAATTATCTCTTTAAAACGTGTTTCTCCATCGTCTGAATACAAATTTTTTCAAATCGGACGAGGTTGATGTTTTCGGAAAATTCCGAATTTCAAAAATTCGCACCTCGGAAACGGCACGTTTCACGAAGAAATTGTACTCAAATTATCTCTTCAAAACGTTGTTCTCTATCGTCTGAACTAAAAATTTTTCATATCGTACGATGTTTTTCTCGGAAAATGCCGAATTTCCAAAATTCGTATCTCGGAAACGACACATTTCACGAAGAAATTGTACTCAAATTATCTCTTCAAACGTTGTTCTGTATCGTACGAACTTGAAATTTTTCAAATCGGACGTGATTGTTCCCGGAAAATTCCAAATTTCAAAAATTCCCATCTCGGAAACAGCACGTTTCACGAAGAAATTGTACTCAAATTATCGTTTCAAAACGTCGTCCCGTATCATCTGAATTTAAAATTTTTCATATCGTACGATGTTTTTCTCGGAAAATTCCGAATTTCAAAAATTCGTAATTCGGAAACGACACATTTCACGAAAAAATTGTACTCAAACTATCTCTTCAAAACGTCTTTCTCCATCGTCTGAATTCAAAATTTTTCATGTCGGACGAGGTTGTTCTCGGAAAATTCCGAATTTCACAAATTCGTATCTCGGAAACCGCACGTTTCACGAAGAAATTGTACTAAAATTATCTCTTTAAAACGTGTTTCTCCATCGTCTGAATACAAATTTTTTCAAATCGGACGAGGTTGATGTTTTCGGAAAATTCCGAATTTCAAAAATTCGCACCTCGGAAACGGCACGTTTCACGAAGAAATTGTACTCAAATTATCTCTTCAAAACGTTGTTCTCTATCGTCTGAACTAAAAATTTTTCATATCGTACGATGTTTTTCTCGGAAAATGCCGAACTTCCAAAATTCTTATCTCGGAAACGACACATTTCACGAAGAAATTGTACTCAAATTATCTCTTCAAAACGTTGTTCTGTATCGTACGAACTTGAAATTTTTCAAATCGGACGTGATTGTTCCCGGAAAATTCCAAATTTCAAAAATTCCCATCTCGGAAACAGCACGTTTCACGAAGAAATTGTACTCAAATTATCGTTTCAAAACGTCGTCCTGTATCGTCTGAATTTAAATTTTTTTCATATCGGACGAGGTTGTTCTCGGAAAATTCCGAATTTCAAAAATTCATATTTTGGAAACGACACGTTTTACGAGAAAATTGTACTTAAATTATCTCTTCAAAACTCTGTTTTGTATCGTCTGAACTCAAAATTTTTCATATCGTACTATGTTCTTCTCGGAAAATTCCGAATTTCAAAAATTCGTACCTCGAAAACGACACGTTTCACGAAGAAATTGTACTCAAATTATATCTTCAAAACGTTGTTCTGTATTGTCTGAACTTAAAGTTTTTCAAATCGGACGTGATTGTTCCCGGAAAATTCCGAATTTCAAAAATTTGCATCTCGGAGACGTTTCACGAAGAAATTGTACTCAAATTACCACTTCAAAACGTTGTTCAATTCACTATTATTGCTAGTTCGAATTAAAATACGTTTTCGTAATAGTAATAAGCATTTCAAGATTGGATAAGTGATTTTTACTACTTCTCTAGGATTTCCAAGAGATTTTTCAGG
Source organism: Cryptocephalus moraei (assembly GCA_946251905.1). Lineage (NCBI taxonomy): Eukaryota > Metazoa > Arthropoda > Insecta > Coleoptera > Chrysomelidae > Cryptocephalus > Cryptocephalus moraei. Next base: position 11,871,311 of record OX276465.1, on the reverse strand, counting down.
GAGTTTAGTACGTTTGACATTACCTCATAACAGTTGTAACTTATACATTAACTGTTGTGGGAGTTAAAAAATATTGAAACGAGTAACAACTAAGGATGGATTGTAGACTAGCTGGAATATTACTCAATTTTTTGAAATTCACGCCAATTACCAATAACTTTGGATTTTCCCATAGTGATCAGAGCCAATTAAGTTAAATCAAATTAACTGTCAAAGCGAGCGATGGCAGTTAGAACCGAGTAACACGACTTCCTCGCTCCTCGTATCGTCCCAGAAACTCTAAAGGGGGACGAGAGAGAAACTTCGACGCCACCGGAATTGGATATTTCCGCAAGGAAAACTAGTTACCGAAGTTTTTGCATAAAAAATTCCGTACACATATATTTACGTTACGTGCGCCGTCGCGCTATAGTTTGTTTTTATATATTTTTTCGGAAATTGCCTTTAAGAGGGAAAACACGAGGGGAGAAGGGCGGAAAAAGGTATCGCCGCCATCATCATCATCATCATCATCATCGTAGTCGTCGTCGTCGTGGCAAGGTGGGAGTTTTAAAAGTTCCCCGGTAAATAATAAATGACGCGGTTATTACGTTCCGAGGTGACATATAAAAGGACGACCAGGAAAATAAAATTTCCCCTTTTCCATCCCACCAAGTATCGGGAAAGATGGTCTCGACATTTCCAAAGAGTCGAAACAAGAAGAGTAAGTATAAGTTTTGATCAAATCGCAATCTTAATTTCCTCGGATGCGTATATACATATGTGTACACGTATAGCCGTCCTAATATCGACTAAAGTCGGGTTCAGTCTAAAACTGGTCGCCATGGCGACCAACTCTCCCTTAGAACGGAGGGACGAAGGGGCGGCGGCGGTACAGTCCGGCGCAAAAATGACGTCATCCGCGACGCCGTTAATCGCCCCGACGTCCTAGACGCTCTAGTTCGGATTATATGTGCAACTTGTTGGATGCGTGTACGTGAACTTCGAGAGGAGAGAGGGTACTCTGTTCAAAACAAATCCCAATGCACGTCATTTTGATGACGTCAGAATCATCCAATACTACCAACTTAATATAGTCACAGGACATCGCAATTTATGTGTTCCGTGCACATTTTAGGTTGAGCATATATATGTTTATGTGTATTCTCAACCTAACACACATAACATATAAATTGCGATGTCCTAGGACTATATTAAGTTGGTAGTATTTGATGTTTGGTGTTGTCATCAACATGACGTGCATCGGGATTTGTTTTGAAAAGAGTATAGGTGGCAACATTTGTGGTGGTTAATCTAGGGAATTCGGGAATTTTAATAACTGTTTTAAGGTATTAAGCCGGATTCTCACGGTGCGAAATGCGAAAGCGAATTCACTAAACTATTGGTGTCTATGCCCTGATTGGTGCATATATTTTCAAGGACGCAACGTGTCAAAATTTTACGATTTCACAAAATTTCAAATTTTAGGGGGCGGGAAAATAGTGTTCGGTGATTTAGATTTATAACCTGTAAAACTTATTGCTATTTGCACGTGCCTATTGCAGTGTAACGTTTTGGAGTTCACATTTAAATGATGGAACTAGAATTCAATGAACGACAGATGACGAAAATAACGAAACTTTATGGAACTCTCCCCAAAATGGAATACAATTCACCAAACTTCTAAATTGACATTAATTTCTTGACGACAAGCTGTGAGACGAATTTCACTAAATAAGTACCAACGTTTAAAACAAAGGTTCCTATAGTTAGCGATTCTGTGTGAATGAGCAGATTTTTTACGAATATTTCCGTTTAGAGTTTGTCAATTTGCTTTCGCATTTCGCACCGTGACAATCCGTCTTTAGTCCAAAATATAATGCCAACCTAAATGCAGTGCTAAACATAATGCCAACATTAAACTATATCCAGTGCTGACCTCTGAGGCAAGAACGTCGCAATATTTATATATAGGTATATCATGTATCCATCGGTCATCTGACGGTCGCTAGCTTTCTATACAACGTAATGCTCGGAAAGCGGAGAGAGGAGAAAGAGGGGGGAGAACGAGAGGGTGAGTAGGTAGGTTAAGAAAAAGTCCGCCATTTATCAATATCAAGGAACGGGAGAGCGGAGTTTCTGCACGCGTGTTATTGGAGCTCGTGTCGAAGGAGAATGTGTGACGGATCGGAAAAATTTTGCGGCTGACCAGAGAAGAGGGAGAGTTCCGTTAACGGGGAGCGAGACGGTCGGTTAAGCGAGACGGAGCTAGCTGGTTAGCGTTTGAATACTCTTAAACAAGAGATGGAATTTGGATGATAGAAATTAGAACATGAGATGAAGGGTTTTTCCACGTTTTGAAATTCAAATTGTACTTTGAATAATTCTTTTTCCAGTCAAGTAGATCCACTACTGGTACCGTAGAGTAGGGTCATATGAAACAATTTTTTGATACATTTTTGAATATCTTTTTTACCGGTTTTTATTTTGAAAATATGACATAGGAAAACAACGAAGATAAGGCTAACATACCAAATTTTCATTACACAATTGTTTTTTCAGCATATAGTTAGGGAAAAAATATTTTTAAGGGTGTTGTATATTATATAGGGTCCCCAATAATAATAGCACCATTAATGCCCGGTTTCTGGTACACTCCTTTATCGGTTCAATAACTATAGGTTCCATAAAGTTATTGAACACAAAGTCTAGTGCCGTTTCTGACAGCATTCGTTCTGTAAGTTATAGATTCAATGAGTATTGGTTCGACAAGCAATTTTTCTATTGTAACATAAATGGCGATAATCTCGGACCGTCATATTTGCTTAGAAATGCGCGTTTTGTGAATGACAGAAAATACGGTTACTGTCAAAAATGCAGTTTCATGTGTCACTTATGGCAAGCGTTACAGATAAAGGTTAGCGAGCAGTTATTATTCTAACCTAAAATGATGCTGGTCGTCGTTGTTCCACACTCCACAGTGCGCATGCGTCACATAATATATCGCACCGTAAAGGCGGAAACAGACTATCGTCACGTCACGTGAGTTCACGTGCTGTCACGTTAACTCACGTCACTTTGACGTAACCTCAGTTTGGTTCTAATACATTTAAATACCATGTGAAATATTACTCCGCACTTTTTATCCGTGACGTGAGTTAACGTGACAGCACGTGAGCTCACGTGACGTGACGATAGTCTTTTTCCGCCTTAATGGTCCGATAACTTGTGTGAGCACTTATTGAATCGCTAACCCCTGTCGAACGTTTCAGAAAGTGTTTTTGGTACTTTATGGAACCAATAGCCTTATTGGAAATATGTTCTCGAAATTAATTCAAAGTGATGGTGTATATGAAATTGGGAGATCCGGGTTCGTATCCCGGCTGAGCCACAAATTTCATTTTCAGATTCTCTTACATTTGTTTCACAATAGCCTTATTGGTTTCATATCTATGCTTTCAGAAACTGGGCATAAGGCAAGTTAATGAAAAACTTTTTCTTTTAAAAACACAACATTTAACCAAGCTTTCTGAACCAGTTTAGAGCACATTGTTCGAATAATTGTATCTTCCAAATTTTAATTTACATGGTTCGGACAATATACGGAGCTTTTCTATTGAAACACATGTCCTAAAATCAACAAGAGCGAAAGAGAAACTAATAGTAGTTCGTTAGCATGACAGAGAAGGAAGTTTTGCAACGTTGCCGGCCGGCCGGTCCGTAACCCATTCCAAATATTCTCGTCGGAGGTTATACAGCGAATGAATACGTTCGTAGGTGTGTTTCTCATTACATATGCCGGCTGGTCGAGTGTGCGGATGACTGTGATGTTTCGCGATCTAGCAACGTCGCAAAAGTTCTTTCTCTGTTTAGCCAACGAGAAATATATGGTCATTCTTTCGCTCTTATGTTTATACCATACTGCGACCCTGTAGAATATGTCTGTATAAGTAATTTTCATCAAATATAATATATCGTCATATAATATATAATTAAATAATATCATCATTTTCATAATGCTTTCGCCCTTTCACTCCTAGCGGTATTTTGTATTTTTTGAGGCATCCTTCCATATAACCCGCAAAAAGCAGTTATATATTTTAGAAATTTAAAAAAAACTTGGGTGAAATTGTTTTATCGACAAATATGAAGGTTCTGTTATGGACTAATATTAGTAGGTATCATGCGAACGCCTGAAAATCGTATATGCCCCTACGGGCCCGCAACTTGCATCACGCGTTTGCAAGCATTACAGAGGTTGTTTCATGCTGACCGCAAGTTGAAGATTTTGTCTCATCTAAAAACGTTCATTCATCTCAAGAGGTTTTCACTTCAAAAAGTAACAGAAAAATGCGACCAACATCTCAAAGAGAGTGGCAGTAGGCAAGATGACTAAGTTGACATGCACTTTACATGCTGCAGCCCATGTATTAACATAGGTGTGACGTCACAACGACGCCATGTGAACGAAAATGTGAAATGATCTCTTTAGAGAATGGACTGTATGTAGATATCTCACGTGACTCTTGGGTAGCTGGGGAGATGAATCTTGTCTCCAGGTTGTAAGGCTGAAGACGTTCTTGTAGGCGGAGATCAGGGCGTGACGTGATCTCTTGATGTTCTTGAAGTTCTAGTAGTTTGGAGAGAGGGCGTAACGTGCTCTCCGGGGTTGAAGTTCTTGAAGTCTGGAGAGAGGGCGTATCGTGCTCTCCGGTGTGGACCTGAGGGCGTAACGTGCAGGTCCGGGGTTTGAGGTTCTAGTAGTTTGGAGAGAGGGCGTGACGTGCTCTCCGGGGTTGAAGTCCTTGACGTCTGGAGAGAGGGCGTATCGTGCTCTCCGGTGTGGACCTGAGGGCGTAACGTGCAGGTCCGGGTTGAAGTTCTAGTAGTTTGGAGAGAGGGCGTAACGTGCTCTCCGGGGTTGAAATTCTTGAGGTTAGGGTTTGTCGGTTTGGGTTACGTGAAGAAAGATCACAACACACTGTCGTTTTGAGCATACATCGTATACTGGTTAATTGTCCCAAATTTCAGAGATTTTATACGTCTTGTTTTTACATTGGTTAAATGAGATATTATTGTTTTGTTACCTTGCACCCAGACTGACCTTTTCGTTCGAGGAGCGATTGAATCACGTTACCTAAACGTCGTGTTATGCTTAGTCAGCTGAGTACGAAGAATTGAACTTGACCGGTTCACGTTTAATCGTAATTGTTTTCCTCTAGTAACGTGAAATGGTCGCTAGTGTTATTTATTAGTGTGCGAACTTAAAACAATCCAATAATATTTTACATAACTATCTTCGCTCTTAATTATGACTTATTTTTCTGTTTTCAACACGGTAGTTTTTCAAAATTAGTCATCTTGCCTACTCCCACCCTCTTTCTCTTATTTTTGTTGTAGTTAATTCGAGCTCCGTACTACAACTCTTCTTCTAAGCTCTATCCTCTTCGATAAAGCTAATGTAACAACCTTTGCCTCTGTCGGTAACATTTTTTAACTTTAACAAGTATCGCCATCTCGACGTGACCCGTCGCCCCCTCGGGGCATCGAACGACCCTTAACACACGGCGCGAGATGAAACAAAATTCAAAATTACAGGAACCTACGTCTCGAGAAAAATTTATTGAACGCACGTTACGTACGACCGTATCGCGATTAATCCGCTCCTCCTCCCCTACCTCGTCCTGCGGGACGTAAATCCCATCTTCCTCGAAAAACGTTACGCACGCTCCATCGATTCCTGGCCTCTTTAGCAAATCGAATCCTTTTCGTGGCCGTTCGAACGTGAAAGACGCGACGAGCGATGACTTCTCGGTGCCGGAGAAAGAAGGAGCGAGAGAGATAGAGAGAGATTTCCTCGAGCACGGCATAGATTAAAATTCATTTCCGTACGATTTAAGGGATGAAACGTACACGAGATACGGACGAGAAAGGGATTTCTACGCATGACCGACTTGTCGAAAGCAGCAGGAGACGTCCGAGAAATGGAAGACGAGATGCATTCGAGATGGATCGAAGCCCGTCTTCTCCTTCTTTCCCGAGGTGGATGCAGTTCGATTTCCCACAAGCCCTTATCAGTTCTCCGTCCAGTAGTCGAAATACACAGGGCGAGAGAATGACAAGGGCCTGGAGGAGAACGGTCTTCTTCCTTGCCATCCCTTCTCGGCTATTGATATCGTCATCCCAAGAAAGAGATTGTCACCAATTTACCTCAGGGAGAGGAATCGAATTATAACCAAGCACATAGGTGAGTGCTTAAGGAATCTACCATTCCTACATCGGGTGTTGCATTGGTATCGTCACATTTGAGTTATTATAGTGTAACGCGAAATCTAAACAGCAGCGCGAAATGTGTTTACTCTTATCGGACCTCGGCGGCCACTTTAAAACGCTCCGTACTTGGGCCATAAAGGATGAATGATTTATTCACCTCTCTAGACCGTTCTACATAAAAAAAGAACGTTCGAGTTATTTCAGGAACTATCGCGAACACAATTGAGATGTATATAAGCGGGCTTGCGGTCGGAGATGAGATTAGACGTGAAGCCGCGAGTGAAAAAACGGACAAGCGAAAAACGGACCAGTGACTAGAATTAACATTAAGAGTGATATAAATTAGTTAGGAAATAGTTAAGATAACTTAAGTAGTGTATAGTATAGTAATTAGGACAGTGTAAATAAATTAGAAAAAGAGTTACGATTGCGTTACGATATGTGATCTATAATTGTACCGTTACATTACGGTTATCCCAGAGTGTCTTAAGTGCCTGGAATATCTAGAAACTTGACACTGGTGTTGCGTTTAAAAAGAATCTAGAGTAATTACTCTACAGTAGAGAGTATTACTCTATTTTTTAATATAATCTACTAATTTACCCTTTATTCTTAACCATTAACTAATATACCAGCTCACATTACCCACTGAATATTATTGTGATAAAATTGTTAGGAAGATATAGAGGGAAGTTCAACCGATATCAATTTTTTATCCCGACCAATGGGAACGCAGGCCTTTACCGCCTAGCCGAAGAGGTGCCAGTCGATTGGCTGATAATATTGAGGCGAAGGTGACTTTATTAAGACGTTGATAAAGTGCCGCACACGGGTCGATTAAATGTGAGGGGCTAGGGGAGGGGGTCGACAAGCGAGACGTGACGGAAATTAAAAAAATACCAGAAAAGATGAGAAAAACTCACCGTTCCTCCGACGATCGCGTTGCCTTCTCGCCTCATGCGACACCTGGAAAATGGAGAAAATTCGTTAAATTTAAGTGGGAAACGGAGGAAAGACATCGTTTAAGGCGTGTCGAGTGTTACCTAAGTAATTTGAAAATAATATCACAAAGCAAGAGATAAGTATGGTTCGCATAACGCAATGGCTCAAAAAAATTTCAAACTACTTGCAAACCTTGAAACAACATTTGTTTTAGCAAATTTCACATATAATAACTAGATATAAGAGTCACATGCTTAAGTGGATCTTGTTCTACATTATCTTAAAACGAATTTGAGATACCTAAAAATTTCTAAAGAGTTTTGTAGAAAACTTCATAGTTTTCAACTGGATATAACTTCAAAATCGATAGGTAAAATTAAGGGAACTAGGTGAATTTGAAAATAATATCACAAAGCAAGAGATAAGTGTGGTTCGCATCGGAATACCTCAAAATTTTTCAATCTACTTGTAAACCATGAAACAACATTAGTTTTAGCAAATTTCACATATAATAATTAGATATTAGAGTCACAAAGCGCGTCACATACTTAAGTACATTTTGTCCTACATTATCTTAAAACCAATTTGAGATACCTGAAAATTTTTAAAGGGTTTTGTAGAAAACTTCATACTTTACAACTGGATATAACTTCAAAATCGATAGGTGAAAATTAAAGGAACTATGTGAATTTAAAAATAATATCACAAAGCAAGAGATAAGTGTGGTTCGCATAACGCAATAGCTCAAAATTTTTCAAGCTACTTGGAAATCTTGAAACAACATTAGTTTTAGCAAATTTCACATATAATAATTAGATATAACGGTCACAAAGCGCGTTACATACATAAGTACATTTTGTCCTACATTATCTTAAAACCAATTTGAGATACCTAAAAATTTCTAAAGAGTTTTGTAGAAAACTACATAGTTTCCAACTAGATATAACTTCAAAATCAATAGGTGAAAATTAAGGGAACTATGTGAGTTTGAAAATAATATCACAAAGCAAGAGATAAGTGTGGTTCGCATCGCAACATCTCAAACAAATTTCAAACTACTTGCAAACCTTGAAACAACATTAGTTTTAGCAAAATTCAAATATAATAATTAGATATTAGAGTCACAAAGCGAGTCACATGCTTAAGTACATTTTGTCCTACATCATTTTAAAACTAATTTGAGATACCTAGAAATTTCTAAAGAGTTTTGTAGAAAACTTTATAGTTTACAACTACTGGATATATCTTCAAAATTGATACTTAGGTGAAAATTAAGGGAACTATGTGAATTTAAAAATAATATCACAAAGCAAGAGATAAGTGTGGTTCGCATCGCAATACCTCAAAATTTTTCAAGCTACTTGGAAATCTTGAAACAACATTAGTTTTAGCAAATTTCACAGATAATAATTAGATATAACGGTCACAAAGCGCGTCACATACATAAGTACATTTTGTCCTACATTATCTTAAAACCAATTTGAGATACCTAAAAATTTCTAAAGAGTTTTGTAGAAAACTACATAGTTTCGAACTAGATATAACTTCAAAATCAATAGGTGAAAATTAAGAGAACTATGTGAATTTAAAAATAATATCACAAAGCAAGAGATAAGTGTGGTTCGCATCGCAATACCTCAAAATTTTTCAAGCTACTTGGAAACCTTGAAACATTAGTTTTAGCAAATTTCACATATAATAATTAGATATGAGTCACAAAGCGCGTCACATACTTAAGTACATTTTGTCCTACATTATCTTAAAACCAATTTGAGATGCCTGAAAATTTTTAGGGGGTTTTGTAGAAAACTTCTAAGTTTCCAACTGGATATAACTTCAAAATTGATAGGTGAAAATTAAGGGAACTATGTGAATTTGAAAATAATATCACAAAGCAAGAGATAAGTGTGGTTCGCATCGGAATACCTCAGAATTTTTCAATCTACTTGTAAATCATGAAACAACATTAGTTTTAGCAAATCTCACATATAATAATTAGATATTAGAGTCACAAAGCGCGTCACATACTTAAGTACATTTTGTCCTACATTATCTTAAAACCAATTTGAGATGCCTGAAAATTTTTAAAGGGTTTTGTAAGAAACTTCTAAGTTTCCAACTGGATATAACTTCAAAATCGATAGGTGAAAATTAAGGGAACTATGTGAATTTAAAAATAATATCACAAAGCAAGAGATAAGTGTGGTTCGCATCGCAATACTTCAAAATTTTTCAAGCTACTTGGAAACCTTGAAACAACATTAGTTTTAGCAAATTTCACATATAATAATAAAATAATAAAACTACAAGTTTCCTAGAAGTACTGGTAGGTTCATTGGAATGATCGAGAACTTTTTAAGCCAGCAACGATACGTCTTGATTCAAAATGACTCATAAATGTCAATCTTCAGAAGCCAATTTTCCAACAAATGGGAAATTACCGTTGGTTCACAATTATAATTCAAGACTACAGCAGGCAAATTATAGTTATTTATGGTACTAGTGTGTTATATTGAAAATAAATCACGCGAGAAAAATTTATACCACGAAGCCGTCAGGCCGAGTGGTATAAATTCTCAAGTGAATTAGGAAACATAACACGCGAGTGGCATACAATGTTTTATCCAACAAGTGGAAAAAATAAGTTTTTTTATGAGATAATAATTAATAATCTTTATGATCAAATCAAAGCTACTTGCGTCTCAGTACCCAATAAATGTCAGAATGACTTAACAGTGACTTTTTTACATTTTGGTTAAGTAGGTTGGTTGTTTTTTCGCCACGGGCAATAAATAAATAATAATAATAAGGGTGAAATCATAATTTATAAAATTATATAGATTTAGGAAATAATAAATAAGGGCGCAATAAAATAATAATAATAAAAATAATAATAAGGGTGGGTATTATAAAACTTGTTTGACAGATAACTGAAAGTTAACATGTGGAATGACGTCACATACGATAGTTAAATTCAAAATGTCGGAGTTAACATTATCGGGAGGAAAGGATATGATTTAAAGTTAACTTTGTAGAAAATCATGTTTTTTTCGAATTTAGACAGTTCTTCTGTCAATAACTAACTATTCTGTGCTTATAACCTTAATTTTAATGGGACTTTTAAAAACTGGCATTATACAAGCTAAAGTTAACTTAACTGTTAAATTCTAAGTTAACTTGAAAACATGTTTATAATATACTACAATAGAATACTACTTTAAATATGAACATCAGTTATTTGATAGTTTACTAACCCAACAAAGCGACGGAGTACCTACAGAGAGAAGTGGAACAAATGGAAGAATGGACAAAGAAATGGAAGATCAAACTCAACGCGGAGAAGATAGAAGCAATATACATAGGACCGAAGACGAGATGACCGACGACCAACATCATAATTGGAGAAAAGGAACTGCAATGGAAGGAAGAAGTAAAATATCTAGGAATCCACATAGACCGAGGACTTACATGGAGAAGGCACATAGAGGAGATCGAGAAGAAGGCGAAGGACCGACTGAACAGACTGGGACCACTAATAGGACGACGGAGCAAGCTGAGACTGGAAACCAAGAGGAAGATCTACCTGGCAGGAATAAGACCAATAATGACATACGGAACAGCAGCGTGGGGACAAGCAGCAAGGACGCACCTGGAGAAACTGGAGAGGATACAAAACCAAGCGATGAGAAGGATGACGGACGCACCATGGTATATGAGGAATGAACAACTACGACGGGACTTACGCATCGAAGAGCTAAAGGAGATCATCAGGAAGAGGACGAAGAAGACGATAATCAAGGCAATGGAGCACACGAACCCACTAATAAGGAAGGCAACGGATTACGACGAGGATGCAACATCAAAGAGGAAAAGAACCAAGACGGCAATGAAGGAAGACTAACCACGAAGGACATACCAGGAAGATAATAATACATTAGGAGGACCACCAGGACGACCAGGACAACCCAGGAAATACCATTACGCGGAGGAAAGAATAACCAAGAGGAAAAAGTAAGGAGCCAGGCGCTTAACTTTAGAAACAATCAGGTCAACATACGTTACGTTGATAGTTTACTTGTCTCAAATGACTTTAATAATGACAGTCATAACTGTCATGTGTTAGATAATAGTTATTTAAGCCACAAGGAATGTAAAGACGTTTTACCATTCGAGGCAAGTGTGTACGAGCCGAGGCGAAGCCGAGGCTTGTCACTTACCGAGGATGTTAACAGTCGATACATTCCGTGTGGCTTATTAGATTTTTCACGCTGCCATTGGACACGTCCTCATAATTCCTAAAAAAATAAAATGTTTGATTTAGTTTGGACGTACGTCACTCTGACATAAGTTGACTGACATACGTCAGACGCCAGTCTGACATATGCGTAACTATGGATAAATCAACTTGATTTACCCTTTTGATTTTCCTAGAACTGTAAATGACAGTATTTACATTCCGTCGTGAAGGAAAAATAATACACGAATATTATGTGCCATTTTCATGCTACGTATCTATGCATATAAGAGCTATTTACGATAGCGGCAGCGTGAAAAACTATTTACCATTAATTTGACCTCAAAAGTAGGATTCTATAATATCGTGAAAATTATTAGGACCTTCTCGGTTTATCCAGAATTTTCTATTTTTATCAAAACAAAATTAAAGTAATCTTCTCAGGACCTGAACAATTTTAGAATTTTTCTGGATCTTCTGGAACCATTTTAATTATTGTAATGTGATGAAATCAAAATAGAGTTTTATTTCACAAAAAAATGGAACTGTAACGCTGGAAGATGTCAAATCACATTAAATTTAAGGATAATCTCATGGAGTCCTTGGTAACATATAATAGTTACCGTTTCTTACGGTCTCATTCTGAGCAAAATTTGTACGATTACAATATAACATCATCATAAAGCGAAACGAAATTTACTGAAGTCTGTAACTTCGAAGGAAGACAATATCTTAACCTATTTTTAAGCATATCCCAAAACTTCCCTTAAAATTTCAGAAGATATAGGCGTAAGTAATGCTTCTTCTTAAAGGACCCTTCCTATACAACTTTACGAAAGTTCAAGGCATGAAAGCAGTAGATAACAAAAATAGAACATGTGATTTGTAATTCTAAAACGTTCGGCAGTGGCAGAAACACAAAATTTCCGAAGGCGATCGTCGCATTACACTTTCAATTGCGCGATCGATTAATTCTCCATTGTCGTTCAAGAATTCCGGACTAAAAATAACCGGCGGGAGGTTAAAGTTTCCGACGTCCTGTATATGTATGTATGTATGTATGACACGTATTTGTGCGTATGGATATTTACATATGTGACGTTTGCCCGTAAACGCATGAATATTTACGTTATATTTTTGTTGTCCTCCCCTCATTTGCGTACTGACCCGCTTAAACCCAGAGAGGCGCTTCGAAAAAGGGACACGTCGAATAATAATGACGGCTCCTATGAATATTTCCAAACGGTAATAATGGTAATTTCAATGGAATTGGGCCGATGTGGAAATCGTAACGTCTTCACAAATTCATGAATCGGATTACGATAATATCATCGTCTCGAGAGCGACGCCCTTCTTGTTTTATTCAAGTCTCGGGACGTATATGTACGCATATTATGTAAACCGTGGAATAAAAATCCAATAAAAGATTATTCAAAGAGAAGGGAACACCTCAGTCGCCACTTTAACGTCCCTTAAATCAAAACAACGACACTAACGCGAAACGAAGTCTTACTGTCCCCGGACCGTCGTCACACGTTGCCATCATTATCCCATATATATGCAACGCGATAATTTATTTCCCGTGTCCGACAATAGACCGAAGAGAGAGGGAAGTAATCTGGAAAAGTGGAATTTCGACGGGATATCCATCCCTTTCGTTTGTTTAGCAACCCCCTGCACCCCCTCCCTCCCTCCCGACTGGTTCCTTCGGGCGAACTTTCCGGGACGAGTTTATTAATCAGCCCACTCCCGAAACACCCATGATGAATATTAAATCGGCAAACAAAGTGGCCGAAGGAGTAATAAATCATAACACCGGGACGCGGTCCCTGACACGGTATAACGTGGCTGGCCATTGGGGAAGTTTCGGGATTTTTAAAGACAGGAACTTTCAAGATTTTACTATTATAGACCAAAATTTCAATCAAGCCAACCAACCAAATTGGTTGGCGAAGACTATGTGTTTTCTTCGATGTCGCCGAATTGTCTCCCAAGGTACCCAATTGTACCCTCAGGTAGATTTTCTACACATTCTACAGCAAATTCTGATGATGCCTATTAGGCTCAGTGAGTACATGTTTGATCCTTGCCCCCTTGCATTTCCAACGTACTTTCCAATTCTGATGATGCCTATTGGGCTCAGTGAGTACATGTTTGATTCTTACCTCTCTTGCATTTCCAACGTACTTTCGAATTCTGATGATGCCTATTGGGCTTAGTGAGCACATATTTGATCCTTGCCCCCTTACGTTTCCAACGTACTTTTAAATCCTGATGATGTCTATTGGGCTCAATGAGTACATGTTTGATCCTTACCCCCTTGCATTTCCAACGTACTTTAGAATTCTGATGATACCTATTAGGCTCAGTGAGTACATGTTTGATCCTTGCCCCCCTTGCATTTCAACGTACTATAGAATTCTGATGACGCCTATTAGGCTCAGTGAATACATGTTTGATCCTTACCCGCTTGCATTTCCAACGTACTTTCGAATTCTGATGATGCCTATTAGGCTCAATGAGTACATATTTGATCCTTGCCCTCTTGCGTTTCCAACGTACTTTCGAATTCTGATGATGCCTATTGGGCTCAGTGAGTACATGCTTGATCCTTGCCCCTTGAGTTTCCAACGTACTTTCGAGCGTATCACACGACGTTTACGTATCAGGAAGCTTCCCGAAACTTGTCTGACTCTCCTGAAGTCTCCCAAATCGACAGGTAGCCTTCGGAGACAAGTCGATCATGACCTTCCTTTTTTAGGAACAGGTAATAATTTGCATTTGGGAGACAACTACATTACCATCGCCAACTTTGGGAAGCTGGACAACCTTCTTTAAATTCATTTAAATGATTTTAAGTTTTGTAGGACTCCTTTCTTCTAAAATCTCTGCCATTGCATACTGATATTGTTATTAAACGCCAGAGATAAGATACTAAGATTAAAAACACAAAATTGTAGAAATGTAATTATTCTAAAGGGGATTTGGGAAAACAACGGAACACAAAATTGCTGTAGCTCCCTTTTTGAGTTAAGTAGACGTGAGAAAAACAATTTATCTGTGGAACCTTTCTGAGGAAATCCAGAAAGTATAGTTTTGTATAGCATAGTATAAAATATAATTGTGAAGAAAAATACACAACAATATGAAAACAGGATGATGCCCTTTGGGACAATATGGGGAGATACAATGCCTATTTTTCCAATAGGCCCTATAGGTCCGTGCCTGGGGCCCCCAAGATTGACCTAAGTATCCCTACGAGGGGCCCCCAGATGGTATATGGGCCTAGGGCCCACTTGAACCAAAAATAGGCCCTGGGAAGATATGACACATCTGCTGAGGATTTATAGAAATTTGTGTAATCCTGTTTTCAAGAAAAAAAGGCTAAGTGATTTATGGGGCCTATAGGAGCAGTACAAAAACTATGACGCATTTGTCAAATTGACAAGATTTCTCAAATTTAATTTTCAAGTGTATTATGGAGGTGCATTTTAGATCTGGAAAATCCTCCTCCCACAAAACATATATCGTGAAATGCACAAATAATAACAATTTGTACCGTGGATAGCCACAATGCTCGACCGATTTAGAAGGAGCAATCGATGTCATTAATTAGTAATCCCCCTGTATAATACGTATGTACGCGTAAGTGTCAAGAGGACGCGTCACAAACACACACTTCTCCTGCTTATAAATAACGTTTCGGTTGTCATGCCGGGGCGTCGGGGTTAATGCCTATGCATTTATGTTAATACCCGAGAGGTCATTCGGTGTTGCATATTCAATTCTCGCTGTCGTATCGCGCTCACATAAATAATCGTCGACGAGGCGATATAACAATAAATCCGGCCAACAAAAAATGTACCGTACTCGAGCTATGATGG
Organism: Cryptocephalus moraei; assembly: GCA_946251905.1. NCBI lineage: Eukaryota > Metazoa > Arthropoda > Insecta > Coleoptera > Chrysomelidae > Cryptocephalus > Cryptocephalus moraei. The sequence continues at coordinate 11,855,999 of OX276465.1, read as the reverse complement.
GTCCTTACTGCTAGGGGAAATAGATATTAACTAGGTGTGCAGGAGGTATGCAGAGAAAGACGGAAATATGCGCAAAGTATTCATTTTTCGAAATTATGATCTTTTACTAAAGAAGACAATAGATATGACGAGTTTTATGAAATATTCCATTTGCTTATTGCTTTAGCCTTAGTTGGAATTTAATTTTTTATGAGTTGCTATAACTATAGATAGGCAAATATCCATGAGTAGGTATATACCAAAAGTATGCTAAATATTCAACAAATATATGCAATAACAGTCCCCAATATGCAATTAAAAAATTGTCGTTCTATTAAAGCACTCCTCGCTTCGCTCCTCGTGCTTTAAAACTCCCATGTGACAATACTCCGTCTTATTAAACTAGTATAATATAATGTACTATTTATTCTTCTTGATACTTTTATGCAAGCCAAACCAAACAAACCTAACCTTCCGGACCGCAGTCGTAAGCCCCAGAAACGTTTCCGTGAAGGATTTTCTCGTTCCGTGTAGATCTCAATCCAAGATGTCTACTGTCTGTTTACGTTTAAGAGCAAATTTTATAATGGAATAGCTTGGTTGATAGACGAAATAAAGTAGTCGCCACACTCAGGTAGGTTCTCCATTAGACGCTGATTCTGTTGATATAATTTTTGTTATTGTACAGTTAAAGCATTTCGTTTCCAAAACGATTGATAGCTAGCGTCACCACGGAGAAGGCAACCGACAATACAAAAACAATTGTAACACGTTGTCGATAAACAGCTAGCGCGGCGCGATAATTGGCCGTCCGGGTCGCACGGTTCTTCGGCGATAACACCTCTCGCCGATTCAGCGCTTCGAGCGAGGCCCGCCATAAGAAAGCTACGCTTCCAATAAGAATTTAGAGACGTCAAAGACACCAAAATCTGATTTCAGTACTTTAAAATTTCCAAACTTGCGGCATTGTAACTCCAAAAATAACTTCGAATCTCCCTAATTAATTCCACACGTACACGCCATCGCGCGGAAAACTCCATCCCGCGTTTCCCTATTATAGTTCCGTCTCCAGAGGCACGGAACAATCAAAATAGCGAGCGGGAATTAAACACTTTTTCATTGCAGAAAGGGGCATTTCATTAAAAAAAGAGAGAGAGGGAGAGAGAGAGAGAGAGAGAGAGAGAGAGAGAGAGAGAGACGGAACCTACCAAGAATTAATTAAATCTGTTTACTCGGCGGCAGAAATTTTAATCAAAGCCCTAACCGTGATTTAATAGGTGAAAATGTTGCGAGAACAACGAGGGAACGCAAAAAGAGAGAGAGAGAGATGAAAAAAAGGATGCTTTCAGCTTTAATAGGTGAGGTGTTCATAATCCGGGCGTGTTGTAAAGCTGCGAAAATTGAGAATTTATTTTTTTACTAATCATGTTCTGTACAAATGGACTATCAATTGAAAAAAGTAAATTCAAGTTGTCATACATGGGGCGGCGGTGGTCGTGTGGTTTAGGCGCTGGCTTTGAGTCAGGCGATCACTGTCGTCGTGGGTTCGAATCCCACGTAATCCATGGATGTTGCGATTGTTGCGAGAAGTGTGTAAAATGTATCCAAAATCCCGTTCCTATTCACGCTGGTAACCGGGCCGGATAGGATCGGATATCCTGTAGGAGGGCGGGACTAGGATACACACACCCTGAGTCGGTAGAGCACGGAGTGGATCAACTGGGGTGAGAGCCTTAAGGGGTACAACCGTGCTTGAGGACCGTGGTTCGGAGCCACGTTAAACTGTAGGTCCCGTCCAAATTGGCCACAGCAGCGAAAAAGAGACGTTAACTTAATAAGACAAGACAAGACAAGACAAGTTGTCATACAATTTATTCAAAACAAAAAAAATTGAGACTCTACAATTATTGTATGTCAGAGCCTCAGGAAAATAATTTATCTTCACCTCAATTGACACATAAATTTCCAAAATTAACTTCCAAGTCTCTCGCTCCCATTTACATTCTTGAAATCAGAAGCAAACGTTCCATTACTTCCGATCTAGACGCCCCACCCCCCCCCCTTCCCCTCCCATCGTAGGGAAACTGGGAGAGAGATCCCTTCATCAATACCCGACGTGCGCCCCCCCCCCCTCCTTCTCCCGTGAAAATTTAAACAGCTCCTCCTTCCGGTTTTTCACTCGATCGAGCAGAGTCAATCCTCTAAATGGACTAAAGGTAAAGGAAGATGCATGCGTTAAAGATTGAGCAGGTAATTTGCTAAGAGGCGCGCACAGATAGACGACGGGTGATGTATGTCTTTGGGAAAGGGGGGAGAGAGAAAAAAAAAAGAAATAAAACAGAAGAGGCGAAGGGAGGAAAAGATGTGAAATTTTAATAAATCGTCCTGAGGAGTAATCGAATGAACGTTGTAAATTTTTATGATTAGTGAAGTTGGAAAATCGAAATAAAGTAGAGAATGAATTGGTTTGACACCTCTAAAGGAACAAGATCATCATGGTCCACATGGGCTTGAATTTACTTTCTATTTAGTACTAAACGAATGTCGATAAACCTCATGGCGTACATTGAAGGGTACACAAGAACAACATGACCCAAGAAGGGCTTCGCTCGGGTAACCGTTACGATAAACGATTCATCACAGAATTGGAAGTTACTCTCCTTCTTCTTCTGAGATGTCTTTAACTTCATCTGGAGCCCATCAAGATTTTCCATTAAAAAAAGGTGAATCAAATCGAAATAAGGAATTATGAGATGTTACGAGTATAAAATAGACCTCATGGCGAACATTGAAGGTTTCACAAGAGCAACATGACCCAAGAAGGGGTTAGTTCGGGTAACCGTTACGATAAACGATTCATCCCAGAATTGGAAGTTACTCTCTTTCTTCTTCTGAGGTGTCTTTAATTTCATCTGAGGTCCATAAAGATTTTCCATAAAAAAAGGTAAGTCAAATCGAAATAAGGAATAATGAGATATTACGAGTATAAAATATAGGATATTATACCAAAATCCCTTTTACTTTTGGCATTTTTCTGTGAATTCTGCATGTTTAACATTGATTGGGACACTAATTTAGTGAACATTATCCATTGAACGACTCCCAATATGTGGATTTAAAAGTTTACACGTTAAAATTCAAAAATGGTCATTTTAGAAGAATGCAAAAAACGTACAGCAATAACAACAGCAGATCTTGATAACAAATTTCAAATCGCAGGCCCAGTTGAACCTAATGAAGGTTCACAAAAATACATGAATTGTGTCTCAATCTCAATCCAGTACCTTCTAGAGACTGTTTGAATAATCTTCAAATCCTTCCAGATTCCAATTATACCAAAATCCTCTTTACTTCACGAGTGACTCATCGCCACAACAAGTTGCGAGTGACACACGCAAAACTCATAAAATCACATCCCTAGTTCGAGCGATTCGCCGCTTTAGCAAATTTTCAACGTAAAGAGAGAGACAGAGAGAAGCGGAGTTGCCAAAATTAAAAAATCCGTTCTATAAAACATTGGTCGAAACCCGTAGAATGGCAATATGGAGAAAGTTGTTTACAAATATAACACGTGTTCGGGAAACAGTGTCGTCGCCCGGCTAGTTAGTACAGGTGTGATATTCGTCTTTAGGCTCATTAACAATCCATTTTGAAGCGTAACTAACGAAAGGACTTTAGGACGAAAGGTAGATTTTATAAATATTCGGGATTAAAATTGTGGGTATTCGTCTTGCAGGCTCAGACGAGTACCCTTTTCGGTTTTATTTTTCATTAGGCAATATTTCTTCCAGTCATCTGATTACTGTAATAGCGCTATAATTATTTCAATATTATAGTTGCAAAAATAGAAATCTAGATAACATTGTTTCATTCCATTCAATGATATAACTTCGATTATTTATATTTCGAAGACAAAATGAAACTGACACGCCCCTGTTTCTACTTTCCCCTCACTTCTTTATCCCGCAGAGGTCTATCGGATTCTAGGAATTTACTCCGGAATGAATCGACACTCGGGTATAGACTGTAAGAGAATAATGCAGTAATATGTTCCATATCATTTGAGAATCCTTCCAAATATATTTTTTTAGTTCTTTAATCCAGCTAGTTGTTCTATTTCTCTCTGGGTTATATCTTTGGGACTCTTTTGGGGTTCTGTGATTAATATATTATATATGCATCTTTCTTTTCTATTGCTAGATCTTTGATTTCCTGTGTGAACCATGGTTTACCGTTTCTGCAGCTGATCATATTTTAATACAAGGCTCTACTTTAACAAATAAATAACTACTAGACCGCTGCAGAGCTGAAAAGCAGCTGTACGCAGCCTGGGTTACATTAACTTACATATTTAAATTCTTAAAGATAGATTCTTAAGCTCCCATTTAATTTGTTATATTAATTTCATATATCATTTATTATAATAATAAGTAGATGTGTATCTGTGACATTTTCGTTCAATTTCTTTATATATTTTATATGCTTTATTAGCAGACCCCCCTGCAATTATCCCATATGTTGCTAGGCTGTAATAAATACCATACATTACTGTCATTAAATTATTTGGCGATATTTTTTTTAATTCATCAAGTACATAGATCGTATACCTTAGTCTACTTACTTCATCAGTTATCTCATCATCCCATCTTAAATGTTGGTCTATTACTATTATACCTAAATATTTAACACTAGATACTCTGACTAGGTTTTCATTATTTGCAGTAACTTTAAACGTTTCAGGAATGTAATCAATATGATTTCTTAAAGTTACTAAGCAAAATTTTCAAATCAAACCACATTTTAGTTCATACATAAGTGTTTGCATTTTTTCTTTTACTTCATCATGCAGAATCCAACAGTGTCATCTGCATAAGAAATGACAGTTGAGTCTTCATTTTGGATCTAAAATATGTCATTAATACAAATTAAAAATAAAAAAGGTCCCAATATGGTACCTTGCGGTACACCAATATCAACAGGATTTATATGTGACATTTGCGTTCTATTTGTTAAGTAATCTTTTAGAACTGAGAGTATTAAGCCTCTGATACCTAAAGTAAAATAAAGTAAAGTAAAGCCTCTGATTAATTAAATAATTTTTCAATTTTTTCCATGTATCGTTTACGTCATCTGCGTCTACTATAGGATTAAGATTAATCATTTCCTGATGCCCTTTTTGGTAAAGATACTTAGTACTATAGTTTTGCAAAGACTCTATGTTGAAATTAGTGACGTAGTTATAGGTTATAGGTAGTTTCGTTTTCTGTATGATAGGTGGTAGTTGTAGATGACCATTCCATGTCGTATGATCTTAACACGTTTTGGTCTTTAAAACGATGACTCGTGTTGGATAACCCAACGTTACAACTATAAAAAGTCGATAAGTGTCAAAATTAAATTTCGCGCGTACGCTACACGAGCGTCGTTACGCCGTCACGACGCTATAACGAGTGCAGTTAGGGGTGGGTATCAAAGGGAAAAAGCCGAATTTAAAAAAGGAGGAAGAGAGAAAAGGGGAAAATCTCAATTTGCCTGTGTACGTACGAGCGAGAGGCCCGGACGCTGTTCCGGAAGTAACAAACCCAATTTAAGTTATGCCAGGAGGGGTCGTCGGGAATCACGAAAGACAAACGCGTCCAGATGAAATTTCGTCGTAACGACGCGCCACCAACCCCCTCCCACCCCCTCCCTTACTCTCTCTCGTATCCATTTTGAATAATGGAATAGATTTCGGAGGGAGCCCGAGCGATCCCGTATGCACCTCCTCTTTGGATTCGATTACGTTCGGAATTCAGAGAGGACATACCGATGTGGATGTGTCATTTCGAGAGTACCTGTGTATCTATTTTAAAAAAGGACCTCTACAATTTCCGAAAGGAAGGAGAACGAAAGAAATAATCTCCACAATTCCACACTCAGAGTCGACACGGCGTTCGTTCCAGCGTACCAAGTGATCCCACTTTCGTGTTGTTAAATAACGGGCTGACGCCATCTCGGCACTTTATTACTCTTAGGTAGGAAGGTGTTGCAAAGCTTAATACGAAAGTATATTGGAAACGCAAGAGGGCAAGGATCAAAACATGTATGGGGGGGGGGGGCAAGGATCAAACATCTACTCACCGAGCCTAATCATCAGAATTTGCTGTAGAATGTGTAGAAAATATATTGTGTATTGTATCTAGAAAATTGTGTTATTTTTAAGTCCTTAATGTCGGCTTGGCCTGTCAGTTAAGGCCATTAGTGGCAACTACCTTATTACCTTAAAGGTAAAGTGTCGAGATGGCCTGTACCGGAAATAACAGTGTATCATCTCGGGGATGGCTAAATAGATACTATATATTTTAGGCTTATCGCAACTTAGATTCTGCCTGTGGAAGGGGTAAGTAATTTGACTATTTTGCTTTCCTCTGGAAGAGACCTTTACAGAGCAATTACAACGAACCATACAGTCCATTGTTTGGCCACTTTCCCGCAGAATTTGCTGAAACTGCATCGATGTGCACCAAAATTTGAATCTAAGTTCTACTGACCCACAACTTCAAAGTTGACACTGTGCGAAGGGTGCTTTTACCCTACCCACCCCATCTCGGGGATGAAAAATTTTTCATCAAAGATAATACCGGAAATGGGTATATTAATCAATTATAAGCATCTTTTGTTCAATTAACCCGTATATTAAAGCATAGATGAATCACATGTGTTATAGCTATATTTTGTACTGTAATGTAATGTAGTACATTACATTTCGATTAATAAAACGATAATTTGCTAAAAAAATGTTGAACTATAATTGTTCAATTTTTTCATAAGAGTTGAAATTTATCAATAAACAATAAATAATGAAAACTGTAAAGAGGTTTTAATTTTTTTATCACTATATGATTAATTTATTATAAGTTGATAAATAATAGTTTTTAATAACACTTTTCAATTATTACTGTTATAGGGGGTGGTTTTTAAGGGTTGGCAATTTTTAATCTCACATATTTACTTATTTAAAAATGATTTTGACCTATTACAAGCTCGAATTTTTGAATAAGGGTAGTTTTCACCCCTAAGATATAAAAAGCCAACCCCAGCACAGAGCCAACTTTATAGTAGAAAGTAAGCAGAACTCGAATCCTAATATTAGTGTAAATCGGAGATATTTAATCATTCCAAGTTGCTACAGAACGTTTCGAAGATATTTTCTTGAACTATATTAGGGGGTGGCTTTTAGGAGTCAATTCGGCTTAACAATTCACGAGTAGTTGATTTATCGATGATTTCAACCTCTTACACGCTTCAATCTATATTTTTATAATTATTTTCGAATAGTGGTAGTTTTTACCCTTAAAAAACAAAAAGCACCCTATGGCACAGGGTTAACTTTGAAGTAGAGGGTAAGTAGAACCTATAGCTAAATTTATGTGCAAATCGGTGCAGTTTCAGAGAATTCTACAGTTGTGCCGCATTTTACCTTCAAGGAATGGACTAATAGGGCAAGGGTAAATGAAAAATGCGAACAATGAAATTCGAAAATCAGTACGTTTACAATATGAAAAAAATTTAAGAGATTTTTTTTATATTTTTTAGGGGTGAAAACTACCCCTATTTAAAAAGTTGAGCTTGTAATTGGTCAAAATCATTTTTAAATAAGTAAATATGATAAATTAAAAATTGTCAACCCTTAAAAACCACCCCCTATAACGATTACGATAAGCATTTCATCTTATTCTACTGGGCTATTAACACAGTTCGTCCCTTTTTGGTGGACACGGATTTAATATTTTACGATCATATTTACGTCCAAATTTTTTTTTGCAGCATCGAGTGTGGGTGTGTGTGTATATAATAAAACGTCAGAAGGCTGTCGAGTAGGTCGACCAGAGAGAGAGAGGAGTGGGGGAGAGATTTCTTCGATGACGGATCGTCCGCCATTTCCTCCCGCAACCCCCGACGGGGGTGGAAAAGGAGAGAGAGAGAGCCCTTTTCCCTTATAAATCACGACAGGTATAATAATTTTCGCTGAAACGGAGGCGAGCTCGTTTCTCAAGACCGGCGGCGTCATAATTTAACAACGCAAAATAAACCACAATAAGAAGTTTATCAAAAGATTACCTCCAATATCCTTCGGGAGCGTTCCAGCCGCCTGGAATAACGCGCGAATTTATTTTATCCTCCCAGAAGACGACGGAGACGACGGGGACGACGACGCCCCCCGGGTGGGGGTAGGGGCATTGTTATCTTTTCGCCTGGTGCGCTTTTTAAAAAATTTACTCCAAAGAAAGATAGAGAGACAAACAGAGAGAAAGAGAAGGAGAGAGGGGAGGTTTTATTAATTTTTTTTTCGATTTAACCAACTAGGGTAAGAACTGACTGTGATTACGTACGTGAGTCAATTGAGATTTGGGCTATACAGTCTATACTATTTGTAACAAGATGATATGATATGACAGGACCGGTGTTGGTAAATTGGTTCCCGGCAGGTAAGAAATTAAAAGGTAGTACTTAGTGCCTCTTATCTATGTACAAATTGGATCCTGGGATTTCCTTGCCCCTTCAATTGCCTATCAGGTTTTCCCTTGCCCCTTCAATTGCCTATCAGGTTTGCCCTTGCCCCTTCAATTGCCTATCAGGTTCTCCCTTGCCCGTTCCAATTGCCTATTTTCCACCACAGTAAAAAACTATTTCATTCTACTTACAATGCAGAGACGCAAAATAAGCTACTTCAGTTTTTCGTAAAGCTCAGGTAATTGAAAACGTTAGCAACCAATTTACACTTACAGGTCAGGTAAATCAAAAATTGCGGGAACCAATTGGTATGTTATTTTTGACCCTGATTGACTTGGGAACTATTGGGATTTGAGCTTTCAGATTTATTAATAACACACAAAATACGTTTTACTATTATAGTGTTTATTACTTGTTTATTCGTTTGGTATTATGGAAGACGCGCGCGTATCTCAAACGGAGTAATTCATATGAGAGCAGAAATCTTACTACTTGAAAAAGAAACAGTTTTACCAAAGTATTACGTCACACTTTTCGTGTTATTTGAAACCTCTACGTTTTCTTAGAAGGAATATCATTTCTGCCAATTCATTAGATTTATATTTTGTACTGAAGGTTTTCTGTGAATATCCAATACGCCCCCTCAAAATAAAATCTAATGACTTTATACTATGTTCTAGAGAACTACATAGTTATATATATTCCTACTCTATCTACTTACATTATGTATTTAATAATAATTATTGTTGATACAATATTCCCTTTTTTTTTTACGATTTTACGTTCTAAGCATTATACATTTCTATAGCGACTACGTCTTCCATTTCTTTTCTCTTTCTTTCTGGGAGTATTACAATTTAGGTCCAACATTTGTTGCGAGGATTTGGGAAACCCAGAAAAAACCAAATCAGACCTATTGAACGTTATTTGATATTTCAAATCGAACTAAACCCATGTTTTAATCTAAATTCTCCAAATTTAGATGATGCCAATGGTTTCGTCTAGCTGTCTGCCAGCTGCCAGTTGTTCACCTGTGAAATATATTCAAGTTTTAGTGTTTCATTCATAACTTGTTCTCTTGTGAAATGAAATATTTAAATCTATGTGTTTTGACCTTTTGTGATTTGTGGGATTATTTTCAATACCAATACAACCGTTATTATCCTCATAAATTTTTAATCGGTTTACTAATAGTCACTTTTTAGGCTATTTAATAATGACTTTATCTATAGTGCTTCTCTAACTGCTTCAAAAAGCGCCATGTACTCAGCTTCTGTGGATGAAGCTGCTACAGAATTTTGCCGTTTTGTATTCCTACAAATTGTACATTTTTCAAACATTTGAAATAGATAACCTGTTGCGCTTTTTCTATCTATGGTATTACCTCCCCAATCACAGTCGACATAACCACTTAGCAGTTCATTGTAGTTTTCTCGAACAAATATCAATTTCATGTCTATGGTTCCTTTAATATACCTAAGAACTCTTTTTAGACATTGCCATAGTTCTTTATTATCCTTATTTGAATATCTACTCAGAATATTAATTGAAGCACTTAACAGGTCGTGTACATAATATTGCATACATCAAACATTTCTTCAGAATTTAAAGTTAGGTAATGTAATTTATTTGGTAAAGGTGTACTAACAGCATTACAGTTGTTCATGTTGAATTTGTTCAAAACTATTTTTAAATAAGCACTTTGATCTAATGACTTTAACTCATCTTTTATGGCTTTTCCCAAATCAACTTTAAATTTACTTTTAGCTACATCTTGAAAACACTTTGGAATTTCATTTTCCAATATTTGATTAGCTATTAAGTAATTTTTAAATTCAAAATCATCTTCGCAATCGTAAGATTTTATTGGTTTGGCTTTTATCTCTCACTCCTTCTGTCCTGCGCATTGTTATTTAACTTTCTTAATTTTCACGGAGTTATCAGAAATCAGAACTATTTGAGTTCGTACTTATTTGTTCAGGGACATCCTATATTGGAGATGTTTGACCTTTAATGCAATTTTCAGGGACATCCTTTTTTTTTATATAAGGGTTTGATTGCATATTTCATTATCCGTTTTACTTGGAGTGATTCTATCTCCAGCACCACTATCAGCATTACCACCTGCTGATAAATTATCTGTGCCTATCGATACATTTTAGCCACCAATTTTTATTTGATCATCAATTTCATGTATTGATGTTTTGCATGTAATTTCGTCAACAATTACATCACGTGCAACTATGAACTTTTGCGAATTTGAATCAAAAATCTTATATCCATTTGGCACTTAACCTACAAAAATTGCCTTAGATGATTTATTTTATTCCCACTTCGATTAACTCTTATACCTATAAAAAGTTTTTAATATTACTCATTGTTACAGCAGTTGCTGTTGCAATGACAAGGTCATCTACATAAAGAACCACATAGATATTCATTAAGATATTTCTCTTATCCAAAATATAAATACAGCGGTCAACAGCAGAATTTTGAAAACCTTTTTCTTTTAAAGTTTTATCAAATAATTCAAACCAACATTTTTGCCGCTTGTTTCAATCCATATAAACTTTTATGTAATTTACAGACTTCAGTACTTTTACTTTGCACTCCTTCAGGAACTTTCATGTAAATCTCTTCAGTCAGTATACCATTTAAAAAGGCTGTTTTCACGTCCATACGATGAAATTATTCTGAAACTTGATATTCTTGCTACTGGTGCAAACGTTTCATTATATTCCACCAAATATTCCTGACTGAAACCACGTGCAACGAGTCTTGCTTTATACTTTAATGAATTTCCAAATTCATTCTATTTCAGTGAAAACACCCATTTATTATTAACTATATTTTATTCGATGGTCTCGGTACCAATGACCATGTTTTGTTTATTTTATGAGATTCAATTTCATCTTTTATTGCTTGTTCCCAATGAATTTTATCATCTCGGTTTTGAATTTCTTCATATGAAGTAGGAACTTCATTTATAACCGATTGAACACATAAAAGATAATCATCTAAAATATTATTATCATCTTCTTTATAAGAAATTATTGGATGATTTTTAATTCTTTCACTCCTTCTACACTTCTCAAAATTTTGGACTTGTGGAACTGAAATATTCGGAGATGAACTTCTCGCGTGAATATCAGTCTCTAATTTACTTTTGACAGTTTCACCTACTGACTTTATTTTATCATTATCAGCTTCAACAACTAATTTCTTTTTATCAGTTGCTCCTACTGATTTATTTACTGATTTACCGGGTATACTCCCTATATCAGTTTCCTTTTCTTCCTTATTAGGTTTACTACCTAATTTCGGAATTTTATTTCTGCTTGCTTCTGACAAATTATCTGATTCAGTTATATCAGATTTATGAGAATTTTGCTTTGGCCTTGATACCAAAAAAATTAATCTCATCCACGAGAACATCTCGCACTGTCGCAAACTTTTCAGTTTCCACATCCCACACTTTGTAACCATTCGGTTCATACCCTACAAGAATACCTTTGAAAGATTTTGAGTCAAACTTTGATTTTCTTGTTTTATTGTGTACCTATGTACACTGTTGAACCAAAAACCTTTAAATATTTTAATATTGGCTTTTTATTATGCCAAATTTCATATGGTGTTTTATTCTCCTTTATGGCTTTAGTAGGACTTATATTTATTTAATAAGTAACAGTTAACACTGCTTCACCCCAAAAAGCTTTGTCTAAGTTTGAATCGTGCAACATTGCACGGCCTTTTTCAGTAATTGTCCTATTCATTCTTTCTGAGACACCATTTTGTTGTGGAGTACGTGGAACGGTCAAATGATAACTGATACCTTTCTGCACGCAAAAATCTTTCATCTCTCTCGACAAATATTCCCTTCCATTGTCACAATATAAATTTACTAATTTTAAATTGAAATGGGCTTCAGATTTCAACACGTAATCTTAAAACGCAGTAAAAACATCTGATTTGTAAGTAATTGAATATGTTACTGTATAATGAGTGTAGTCGTCAACAAATATTAAAAAAATAATTTTTATTGTCAATAGTTGTTGGAGTGATTGGGCCACAACAAACATCGGAATGTACAATAAACAAAGGTCTTTTAATATAATTTTTATGTTTGAAACGTGCGAATGGCAATCGAACTTATTTACCATTTATTCATGCTTCACATAATTCCTCTGTTGGTGTAATTTGATCTATTTGGCGTAGATCTTCAATCATTTTATGAATTTTTAATTGTTTAAAATTAGATTTTCCGATGTGACCTAGGCGTTTATGCCAAAGATTATAATCTTTTGTTATAGCACTTAATGCATTGTTAATTCTACGTATATTTACCATTCGTTTGATAATTTGAAAACCAATGCACATCAAGTTATTTAAAGGCTTACCTGTCATTACAGTCTTACCACCCTTATTAACTTTTTTACGCCTTCCTTATCAAAAATAATCGTCATTCCAGCTTTATTGCATCCTTCGAACAGACAGCAAGTTGTACGGGACTTCTCGGCAGTAGAGTATATCCTCAAGAACTCCTTGATATCTCCCACTGTTGACATGAATTATCCCTTTCTTTGTGGCTGTGATGAACGATTCCTTCTTCGCTACTGAAATCTTCAGTGGATACTGCAATTCGATACAGCTGCTAGCTGCTAGGTGCTCAATAGATCTTCAAACACGATGAAGTGTTGGGTCTATGTTGTTTCACTCTGTAGTTTCAGAGTTAGTAGTTTCTTCCTGATGGCTAACTGCGTGGAAGTGTCGGTGCGACAGCTTCGTCGTCCATTTCACCAATCACCGGTTATTCTTCATCAATTGCTGGTTAACGTTAAGTTCGGTTAATAACGCGCGAATCACTACTTTTGAAAGTTCACTAACGTATTTTGAATTTACACGTAATCTGAGCCCATAACCTATTGGGATTTGAGCTTTCAGATTTATTAATAACACACAAAATACGTTTTACTATTATAGTGTTTATTACTTGTTTATTCGTTTGGTATTATGGAAGACGCGCGCGTATCTCAAACGGAGTAATTCATATGAGAGCAGAAATCTTACTACTTGAAAAAGAAACAGTTTTACCAAAGTATTACGTCACACTTTTCGTGTTATTTGAAACCTCTACGTTTTCTTAGAAGGAATATCATTTCTGCCAATTCATTAGATTTATATTTTGTACTGAAGGTTTTCTGTGAATATCCAATAGGAACCAACTTAAGTGTTTCCGATAGGACATTATTACATTTCAAATATGCCGTATAAGGGGCCGACCCTTAGTTCAAATTTTAGAAAGCATTTTAATTAGGCAAGTTCAGTTCTTACAAATGGAATAGTCAAAAATGATTCTAAAATTAAACTACCGCATACAAACATACCTCTTATCGATCACGTAATTAAACTAAACAGTCACTTAAATCACAACGTAATTACTACTTATTTCCCAAATTCGTCACAAACCATCCGTTACGTGCACTGAAAGTACTATCACTACCAAAACCTTTAAATCAAAGTCTCTCTTCCCCCCCTCTCTCTCACTCTATCTCTCTCGGTTCGAGTTATTAAATGGTAGTATTTCGTAGAGACCGTACAGTACAAATGTGCGACGGGATAGCCCCCCCGGAACATCTGGAACGGTTCCTTTATTGAGAGGAGCGGAGAAGAAAAGAGCGGCACGGGGCAAGGAGGGTGTCGGCTGAATGAGAGGCCAGGGGCGGCGGCATTTCGGCAACACTAGAAACTCAAAACTAACAAGGGTGCCTTTCGAGGTGTCCCCCTCCGATTTTTAGGGAATAAACGGGGTCAAGCAATCGGGTCAAAACTGCCCTTAAATTTCGTCCCTGATCATCGAGTTAACACAATATCTCAAGTTTTTGCTACGATACCTTCTAAATTTTTGTTGGTTTCATCCCCTTCGATCACACACACACGCCCTATACTACTATCTGTTTTCAGGAGGTGACGATAAAATAAATATTACGTGTTTTGTAAATTAAAAAAAAATAGGGGTGAACCACCCCTCGACAGTTACTTAATCCTTTGAGGGATACTCTTGCGAGGAACTGACAAAAATGACAGTCGCATTCTACGCCAATTTAAAAAAGAAGCTCAAGTATACAGACCGTTTCTACAGAGTCGCACTGTGGTATAAACATAAGAGCAAAAGAAAGGCCATATATTTCTCGTTGACTAAACAGAGAAAGAACTTTTGCGACGTTGCTAACATCACAGTCATCGCCCCACTCTACCGGATTATTCGCTGTATAGCCTTCGATGGGAATATTTGGAATGGGTTACGGACCGGCCGGCCGGCAACGTTGCAAAACTTCCTTCTCTGTCATACTAACTAACTACTATTAGTTTTCTTTCGCTCTTGTTGATTTCGGACCCTGCATTTCAATAGAATAGGTCCGTATACAGTTTTAAGTAACAAATTACTGATGTCTAGGAGGAAAATTACCCTCAGATGTCAACCCCCCCCCCCTTTACATTTGGAATATACAGTAAAAAGTATATTGGTTAAACGAAATCTTTAATGCAATTACACAATTGTATTTTTGCTCCCTAACATTGTGGTCCTTAGAGCCGTCTTCACTCACGAGACGATCTACTTTGCAATGAGAGCTTTGAACGGTGCACACTTAGTCCAGTATAATTCAGAGGTTGTATTTAATGCATCGTACTGCGTAATTACGTTTCTTTGATTTCCTTACAAGAGTTGCAGTGTCCCATTCACAACTGTATTTTTGCTCCCTAACATTGTGGTCCCATCGAGCCGTCTTCACTCACGAGACGATCTACTTTGCAATGAGAGCTTTGAACTCTGCACACTTAGTCCAGTAGAGTTCAGAGGTTATATTTAATGCATTGTACTGCGTAATTACGCTTCTTTGATTGCCTTACAAGAGTAGCAGTTGCCCATTTACAATTGTATTTTTGCTCCCTAACATTGTGGTCCTTCGAGCCGTCTTCACTCACAAAACGATCTAATTTGCAAATGAGAGCTTTGAACGCTGCACACTTAGTCCAGTATAGTTCAGAGGTTGTAATTAATGCATTGTACTGCGTAATTAAGTTTCGTTGATTTTCTTACAAGAGTAGTGGTTGCCTATTCACAATTGTATTTTTGCTCCCTAACATTGTGGTCCTTAGAGCCGTCTTCACTCACGAGACGATCTACTTTGCAATGAGAACTTTGAACTCTGCACACTTAGTCCAGTAGAGTTCAGAGGTTGTATTTAATGCATTGTACTGCGGAATTACGTTTCTTTGATTTCCTTACAAGAGTAGCAGTTGCCCATTCACAATTGTATTTTTGATCTCTAACATTGTGGTCCTTCGAGCCGACTTCACTCACGAGACGATCTACTTTGCAATGAGAGCTTTCAAAGCTGCACACTTAGTCCAGTATAATTCAGAGGTTGTATTTAATGTATTGTACTGCGTAATTATGTTTCTTTGATTTCCTTACAGGAGTAGCAATTGCCCATTCACAATTGTATTTTTGCTCCCTAACATTGTGGTCCTTCGAGCCGTCGTCACTCACGAGACGATCTACTTTACAATGAGAGCTTTGAACGTTGCACACTTAGTCCAGTATAGTTCAGAGGTTGTATATAATGCATCGTACTGCGTAATTACGTTTCTTTGATTTCCTTACAAGAGTAGCAGTTGCCCATTCACAATTGTATTTTTGATCCCTAACATTGTGGTCCTTCGAGCCGTCTTCACTTACGAGACGATCTACTTTGCAATGAGAGCTTTGAACGTTGCACACTTAGTCCAGTATAGTTCAGAGGTTGTATTTAATGCATTGTACTGCGTAATTACGTTTCTTTGATTTCCTTACAAGAGTAGCAGTTGCCCATTCACAATTGTATTTTTGCTCCCGAACATTGTGGTCCTTCGAGCCGTCGTCACTCACGAGACGATCTACTTTACAATGAGAGCTTTGAACGTTGCACACTTAGTCCAGTATAGTTCAGAGGTTGTATATAATGCATCGTACTGCGTAATTACGTTTCTTTGATTTCCTTACAAGAGTAGCAGTTGCCCATTCACAATTGTATTTTTGATCCCTAACATTGTGGTCCTTCGAGCCGTCTTCACTTACGAGACGATCTACTTTGCAATGAGAGCTTTGAACGTTGCACACTTAGTCCAGTATAGTTCAGAGGTTGTATTTAATGCATTGTACTGCGTAATTACGTTTCTTTGATTTCCTTACAAGAGTAGCAGTTGCCCATTCACAATTGTATTTTTGCTCCCGAATATTTTGGTCCTTCGAACCGTCTTCACTCACGAGACGATCTACTTTGCAATGAGAGCTTTGAGCGTTGCACACTTAGTCCAGTATAGTTCAGAGGTTGTATTTAATGCATTGTACTGCGTAATTACGTTTCTCTAATTTCCTTACAAGAGTAGCAGTTGCCCATTCACTACTGTATTTTTGCTCCCTAACATTGTGGTCCCATCGAGCCGTCTTCACTCACGAGACGATCTACTTTGCAATGAGAGCTTTGAACTCTGCACACTTAGTCCAGTAGAGTTCAGAGGTTATATTTAATGCATTGTACTGTGTAATTACGCTTCTTTGATTGCCTTACAAGAGTAGCAGTTACCCATTCACAATTGTATTTTTGCTCCGTAACATTGTGGTCCTTCGAGTCGTCTTCACTCACGAGACCGTCTACATTGCAATGAGAGCTTTGAACGCTGCACACTTAGTCTAGTATAGTTCAGAGGTTGAATTTAATTTATTGTACCGCGTAATTAAGTTTCATCGATTTCCTTACAAGAGTAGTAGTTGCCTACTCCCAATTGTATTTTTGCGCCTGAACAATGTGGTCCTTCGAGCCGTCTTCACTCACGAGACGATCTATTTTGCAATGAGAGCTTTGAACGCTGCACACTTAGTCCAGTATAGTTCAGAGGTTGTAGTTAATGCATTGTACTGCGTAATTAGGTTTCGTTGATTTTCTTACAAGAGTAGTGGTTGCCCATTCACAATTGTATTTTTGCTCCCGAATATTTTGATCCTTCGAGCCGTCTTCACTCACGAGACGATCTACTTTGCAATGAGCGCTTTGAACGCTGCACACTTAGTCCAGTATAGTACAGAGGTTGTATTTAATGCATTGTACGGCGTAATTACGTTTCTTTGATTTCCTTACAAGAGTAGCAGTTGCCCATTCACAACTGTATTTTTTGCTACTTAACACTGTGGTCCTTCGAGCCGTCTTCACTCACGAGACGATCTACTTTGCAATGAGAGCTTTTAATGCTGCACACTTAGTCCAGTATAGTTCAGAGGTTGTATTTAATGCATTGCAATGTATTTTTGCTCCCAAACATTGTCGTCATTCGAGCCGTCTTCACTCACGAGACGATCTACTTTGCAATGAGAGCTTTCAACGTTGTACACATAGTCCAGTATAGTTCAGAGGTTGTATTTAATGCATTGTACTGCGTAATTACATTTCTTTGATTTCTTTACAAGAGTAGCGGTTGCCCATTCACAATTTTTTTTGCTCCCTAAGATTATGGTCCTTCGAGCCGTTTTCACTCACGAGACTCTACTTTGCATTGAGAGCCTTGAACTACACTTAGGCCAGTACAGTTCAATGCAGGTAAGGCCTTTCGCTTAGAACGCTTGGAAGCAACTGATATCACAAGTGAGATTAAAATTGTTGTTCAAAAATTGATTAGAGTTGTTCTGAAACACCCCGTTTCAAGATTCGAACCAGTGAACAAACTAGAGACTTGTAGCGTGTTTCACAGGAGATCCTAACTTGACACGTTTAAGCGAATAAATATAAATTGACTCGTGTTCCGACGCCCATGCACGTGAAAGGGAATACGGCAGGTCAGAAAACGAATGCACGGGCACGGACTCTCGAGACACCCTCCCTTCTCCCTTCTGTAGGGGTAGTTTGCGGCAGGACGCGAAATAAAGTATGTACGAGACAAAACGAAAAACCCTCAGCCATTACGCCCCGCCTGAACGCTTTCCGGAAAAAAGTGCGTACGCCGGAATAGTAATACGGAATTAGATGGGAACGCGTATACGCATGCGCGACGCGTGGGATTAAACGACCGGATATACGGATCTGGTTGATTGCGTTTAAATGTTATCTTTATGGAATAAAGTTGGGTGAATTCGGAAAGAGGTTCCGAAGGTTCCGAGGAGAATATTTCAGAATGGTCCCGAAAACGTCGTAATGAGTCCTGATGGAAAAAAATTCTAGAACTATTTCACTAATGTTTCATACGGAAATGTTGTAATTCTTAAAAGAAAACATTCATTTTATACACTAGTAGAACATTTCGAAACTGCAAAAAACCATAAATGCCTAATGTACATCACATAAAAGGCGCACGCTTCGTATTGTCTTTTAAAATATACATCGTGTTTATTTGCGTTGGCTCATTACCGTTTATGGCATCGCAATAAATCGAAGGATGATTACTTAATTAACGAGCGGGGAGGGGGTAGAAGGAGGACCTTTCCCTTAAGTTATCGGAAACTGAGGATGGTATTCAGAAACGGCACTTAAATATTTCTTAAGTGTTCCTTAGCTAAGTTAAGTTTTTTCTTAACTGAACGCTAAGGAGCGATTTGTATTCAGAAACGTCACTTAAATAAATCTTGGCTGAGAAATTTTTAAGTCGCTATTTTTTCGTTTCGTGTCAAACTCTGTCAATAACATAACCTACAACCTATATTTTTCATTGTTTACATTTGGGATATTTGGTTAATTGTCAATTTGTTGAGTCCTAATGCCCGTTTGCACCAACTTTTTTTTAAGTGTCAATTAGGCTAAAGGCTCCTTAACGTGGCATTAGCGTTTTCGGTGTGTTGCACCAACATTAAGAGACTCTTAAAGGTCTCTTATCCTCTCATTTGCTAACTAGCCAAATTTCCTCATTTAAATGGTATTTAATCATACTTTAACCTTAAATTGCGTTCCTTTTGACAGTTGGAGTTGACACCAAAAGAGTCAGAATTTTTTTTAAAGTGATAAGTAGCACCTTGATATCGGACCCATACTTTCATTTCAATGGAAAATTTGGATATTTTGGAGAATATCCTGGTGGAGGATTTTCTGGATGATAATTTAGAAGTCCTTGATTTTGTAGATATGGGATATCCCAGAAGATTTTTTTTTAGACCTAACCACTATCTGCCTGAAATGGACTTTTTCAAGAGATTTCGGTTAACAAAACCTACAGTTCTTCGACTTCTGACACAAATTGAAGATCAATTAGAGTACCCCGATGATAGGTATGTAGATATTACACATTACTGCAGCTATACGTTGCATTCTTAAACAACTTTGATTTTTTAGAAATAATAGCCTGTCTCCAATGAACCAATTGCTCCTGACACTAAGATTTTATGCCAGCAGTGGCAATAAGTTTTCAATAACATTTTTATATTTCAGAGCAATAGTAAATAAACGGTTAACCTCCCTGGGGCTAAAATTTAACCCTCTCTTCCGTTTGTTGCCTTGATTTTCTTCTTGCTCCATCGCACACGAACAAAAAAACTCAAACGCACTACCCTACGCACACGCACCTCCGCCTGCAGCGACTGCAGCCTGCATCACCCATCAAAAGATTGACGTTATTCAAAATTCAAACAAAAAAGCACAAAATGCTGTTTTTGAAACGTTTGGAACCTCCGTGTCCGTGTTCTACCAAGCAAGAAACACAAAAATTGTTTGAAAGATACGACGTTGCCGGATTGTAAAAGAACTAAATGACCATTAGTTAAAGTACTGAGAAAATGGTTGGGTGCAAATGATTTAAAATTAAGTTACAATTAAATTTTAAATGTCCCTTTGTTAATTGACACTTAAAAAAAAGTTGGTGCAAACGGGCCTAAAGGTCCTAAAATTGAGGAGTGTTGTGACTGTGTACCTGAGACGGTATACCTGGAATTCCAGGAAAACAACAGGAAAACGTCGGGCGTGTATTGAAGGGAATATGGTTTTTTAAGGGACAGGTGGTAAAGGTATTAGGAAACTTCCCGGGAGCGAGCAGGGGCCCAGCAGGAGCCCCTAGCAGGACAAACTCGAGAAGGAGCACCCGATGCGGCGAGGCCGACGACCCACTACACCGTCAAACGGATCCCAAGGCAGCCCAGCTGCCGATCCCAGTCCCCAAAGATGACGATGGCCCCGTGACCACCAGGACGAAACGGGCCTACATACATGGCTGAGTCACGGTTTTTTGTGGTTTCCTGTGACCGTAACCAGAATTGGCAGCCACCACCGGAGGAATCAAGAGGGCCGCAGCCTTCCCCCTCACCAGCATGCTAGGACCATTAGATGTAGCACAAGATGATATTGTAACATATGCACACATGTTGCAGATGACGCTTAATAAAGATATTTAAAAGTAAAAAGTATTAGGAAACAGGTAGTGTTCAAATCACATTAACGAGAGAGAAATACACATAAAGGACCACTTTAGAAAAATAGGGGAAAGACGAGTTAAATGATAGCGATGGTCATTTCAGTAAATTTAAAAGAACAGTACCAGTTCTATAGGGTAGAGATGTGGGTAATTCTAAGTAGGTATAAAGGCCCCACTGCCTTTAATCGTGCGCTTCAAGTTAGAAGACGTTGAAATGGAGAAGAGAAGGATTAATTTCATCTTCAGTGAGAAGGCGTTGCTTAAGGAGCTAGTGGCAAGGAATTGCAGCATTGTTAAATGCAAACGTTCGGATGTGGTAACTGCAGACTCTGACTGGACTCTGTTGTGACGAAAGTTGTTCTAAAGGTGTAAGGGGCATTCCTCGTTGATCTTGTACCTCTGGGATTTGTGTTATTAAAGGGAAAATAACATTAGCCACACACTCTTTCGTAAATCGATAGCGCTTTTTAAATTCGAATTCGTCCAATTCAAAGAAATGCGTTTCCCTAATATACCTTCGGGCACGTACTGGGCGGTGAATTCTTTCGAGAAACTCATCGAAATCATCATTCTCATAATAATATCGCTCAATTCCCCGAAAGTCATCGAAAGCGTCGTTCTCAATTTCAAACATCTTCAAAACAAATAACGAAATAACCTCTACTTTAATCGACCTAACCTCAATGTTTCGGCTAAGGAATACTTAAGGTATCTATCGAGCTACCTTAAATATTTCTTAAGTATTTTTTAAATGTAAGACAAAACTTTACTAAGGAGGATTCAGGAATAGAATTAAGTGGGAGAATGACGTTACTTAAGAAATACTTAGGAATTATTTTAAGTTAAGATTTCTTTCTGCTAAGGAAGGTTTCTGAATACAAATTCGGACTTAAGGAACCACTTAAGTTAAGAAATATTTAAGGAACGTTTCTGAATACCACCCTGACTCTCTTTCAGTAAGGAAGCTCCATAAGACCAGACCACAAGTCGAATCAAGTACGAATTTTAGGTAATCTTATAAATAAAATCTTATAAAGGACGAATGTGTTCTAAGGAAAAGGGCTTGAATGCGGGGGATAACATAAAACAGGTAAAAGGACATACCACTACGTTCAATTTCATTCTTCTGTTAAGTAATTTTTTCAATGTAGTTCTCCCCCTTTTTCATTGTAAAGATTATTTAGATAAGTTTCTTCAACTAATAATTCATATGTATAATAACACGTAAAAATTCTAGTTTCACTTAACCAAAGCCTTATTCAAAAGAAGCTTCAACTATGTACTTCTTAAATTTAAAGATAACATACGTTACTAAAATTGAACAGTCTGTGAATATTTTACAGTGAATTTGTGCATTTATAGTAAATCCATCGAGAAGAAAACTTCCATGAAACACAAACGTCGAAATTCAAAGGGCGGACCAGTTAGCGAATAAGTACAGGGTCGAATTAAGAATGATCGCCTTGACTATAATTTATCTTTCACAAAGATTTTACTAAGGATGTTCATTTCTTTTTTTTCTGTATACATTCAAAATAATGGTTTTCTCCCCGCAGCTTAAGTATGTTCCAGGTCTCTTTTTGGGAGGCGAGCAGGGAAGGTGTCTTTCCATAATTGCAATAGATCACAGAAATATGTTTTTACAAATTCATATCAAAAACCTGAATAACAATAGCGATATGTTATAAACCATCAACTAAAAGTCCACTATCACCGTCAATGACTTATCTGAACGCTTGTAAACAGACAACCATAGATCAGACTTGTTAATTTCACTGAACCGACTCTGTACATCAACAATTCCCGCCAAAAGTTTTATGACTTTTCCACCAATAGCAAACGACGTGTATTAGGTGTTGTCTAACTTTACTACCTTTTCTCGTTTCGTGGATGTTTTCTTCTCAGTGGATTTACTATAGGATAGTTCAGATTATAGAGATTATTTATCGATGTATCACAGTTTATGGATTATACAGTAGTGACGCTCTAGGTCGGTCTCTTTCATCTTTATCTGCGCATTGTGGTGACCTTGAAGGGTAAAAGAGTAATTAGCCTGGGCCGGCTTTCCCCAAAGTGCGAAGGGATGCGAAGGGGCGGCCAGAGCCGTATTTATTATTTTTAATATATTATGTATTTCCAAGGCATTGTAAATTTTATATATCTTAATTATTATTGTCGATTGCCATAGACAAAATCCGAACACTGAATAATTTTATTTGTCTCAAGACATGTGGAATTTTACCAAACACAATTTTACCAAACTTGCTACACATTTTTAGTAAAATAACCCAAAACAATTTTAAAAGGGTAGAATCTATCTCATGTAATCTTTTGAACATTTGGTACTAAAATAGTAGTAAGGCTCAGATTTTAAACAAATTGCATATTTCACAAAGCACTACATTCATCATTTTGGACATTTTTAAGGAAGACTTCGCCTCGATATCATCATCATCATCGTGCAAACAAGGCGACCGATCGCGAGGGAGGTGACTATATGAGAAGCGCGGCCTTATCGATATCTCGATGGCACATCTTGACCTGGAAAAGGGATGAAACGAAGCGGCACGTTTGCCATCGTTTAAAAATGAAATATATCGCCTCTGCGGGAGAGGAAAAGTGCGATATTCGATACGGTCGATTTCGGAGGCGACTAGGAAAATGGACGGTTTTCCTTCTGATTCTCGTTCTCTATTTTGCGGCCGTCGGCGGCGATGAAGTGCAAGGAAAGTGCAACTCGATGATAAAACACACATATCACGTACGAAGAGAGTGGCGGAGGTTTAGTAGTTCGCCTCTCCTCTCACCACTCGAGCAGACATTTTGAAAAAAAAATTCTAGACACGACTTTACAACGATTTCAACTATAGTAAATCCAGTGAGAAGAAAACGTCCACGAAACGAGAAAAGGTAGTAAAGTTAGACAACACCTAATACACGTCGTTTGCTATTGGTGGAAAAGTCTTAAAACTTTTGGCGGGAATTGATGATGTACAGAGTCGGTTCAGTAAAATTAACAAGTCTGATCTATGGTTGTTTGTATACAAGCGTTCAGGTAAGTCGTTGACGGTGATAGTGGACTTTTAGTTGATGGTTTATTTTAACGTATCGCTATTATAGACGAGACGAGACGAGACCTGTACCAGATCGAGACGAGACATAATCTTTGGGAATTTTTCGAGACGAGACGAGACCATGTCGTTTCTCGTCTCGTCTCGTCTCGTCTCGTGTCCACTATTAATATTCCCTATTTGGAGCTTGATCTGGAATAGTAGGAACATCACTAAGCTTATTAATTCGTATTGAATCAGGTAATCCTGATAGTTTATCAGATAGTTTTATATAGTATTTATAGTAATCTCTATTATAATTGGAGGATTCGGAAATTGGTTAGTCCCATTAATATTAGGAGCCCCAGATATACCCTTCCCTCGAATAAATAATATAAGAGTTTGACCACTCTCACCCTCTTTAACTCTACTATTATAAGAATTGTAGAAAATGGAGCAGGATTCACTCACTACAAATCCCTTCTTTACTTTTGTTTTTATAAAAATAGTTTCTTTCGTTAAGATTTGAGTGCGTTCCGCGATAAGCGACCTGTATGAACAGTAAGATTTCTGCTGACCGATCCTCGCAGTTTCGCTGACGATTCCAGAGATAAAAGCGTATAAGACACGAAACCAAAATCCACGACCACGTGACGCGCGTGGGAGCGAGAAAAATTAAATAACCATCATCATCACAAAGTGAGAGAGAGATACAATGTGATGCCAGATTAGGGAGTTTTTCCCTAGTTCTAGGGATTTTTTGTTAAAATGTGGGAAAAGGGAATTTTTCAATAAAATGTAGGGAATTTTGACCTCTGGGTCTTATTTAGCGAATATTTGTAATTTCCATAAACAATCACGCCAAAATAAATTTTTCAGATACTTAGACGTTTCAATCAATTTAATTAACAATATTAATACAATATTAGCACTACTGTTGGCATCTACCGTCAACATGGTTTATCAAGTATCGCTGTTTGCATTGGGTAGGTAGATCCCAGAATTATTAGTTTTGATGACCGGGACTTTTTTGAATGGTCTGTCAAATTAAGTTTTTCCCAGTTTATTTATTTTCCTAATTTTAAGTATATACATGTTTTGTATTCTAAATTTTGTATTTGTTTTTTATTTTTATATTTTTATAATTCAATACACACACCGTACACATAAAAAAATATATTCTCTTTTTAAATTATTTGGGGAAAACCTAGGGATTTTTGCTTGATAAGATTCTAGGGATTTCTAGGGATTTTTGTAAGCGACATCTAGGTACTTTTAACTATACCCATCTGGCATCACTTGAATACACTATTTATTAATGAGAAGAGATCACATTAGAAATATTGACGTACCAAAAGATTAAATTGAAGTCTTGTCCAGAATTAGCCTGGAATAGGATGGCAATTGATAAATGTAGCTATAGAGGATCTCCGATGCAATGTAGGAGTACTTACGTACTGAGATGATCAACGATAAGAGTACCGTAATACTGGAAAGAGATACAGAAGTCAGTTCGTCAATTAAAGCCACGGTAAAAATGTAAGGTTGTAATGTAATTATGAGGAATACCTAACGATTTACGTTTATTAAAATTTTATCTGACTGGGCTATAAGTCGCTGTATAGGGCGCCATCCAGCGGGGTGTGTAAATTTACAATTTAACACACTTAGGGTGGTATTCAGAAACGTTCCTTAAATATTTCTTAACTTAAGTGGTTCTTTAAGTCCGAATTTGTATTCAGAAACCTTCCTTAGCAGAAAGAAATCTTAACTTAAAATAATTCCTAAGTATTTCTTAAGTAACGTCATTCTCCCACTTAATTCTATTCCTGAATCCTCCTTAGTAAAGTTTTGTCTTACATTTAAAAAATACTTAAGAAATATTTAAGGTAGCTCGATAGGTACCTTAAGTATTCCTTAGCCGAAACATTGAGGTTAGGTCGATGAAAGTAGAGGTTATTTCGTTATTTGTTTTGAAGATGTTTGAAAATGAGAACGACGCTTTCGATGACTATCGGAGAATTGAACGATATTATTATGAGAATGATGATTTCGATGAGTTTCTGGAAAGAATTCACCGCCCAGTACGTGCCCGAAGGTATATTAGGGAAACGCATTTCTTTGAATTGGACGAGTTCGAATTTAAAAAGCGCTATCGATTTACGAAAGAGTGTGTGGTTAATGTTATTTTCCCTTTAATAACACAAATCCCAGAGGTACAAGATCAACGAGGAATGCCCCTTACTCTTTTAGAATAACTTTCGTCACAACAGAGTCCAGTCAGAGTCTGCAGTTACCACATCCGAACGTTTGCATTCAACAATGCTGCAATTCCTTGCCACCAGCTCCTTAAGCAACGCCTTCCCACTGAGGGTAAAATTAATCCTTCTCTTCTCCATTTCAACGTCCTCTAACTTGAAGCGCACGATTAAAAATGAGTAGAAAAAGGCAGTGGGGCCTTTATACCTACTTACAATTACCCACATCTCTACCCTCTAGAACTGGTACTGTTCTTTTAAATTTACTGAAATGACCATCGCTATCATTTAACTCGTCTTTCCTCTATTCTTGTAAAGTGGTCCTTTATGTGTATTTTTCTCTCGTTAATGTGATTTGAACACTACCTGTTTCCTAATACTTTTTACTGTTAAATATCTTTATTAAGCGTCATCTGCAACATGTGTGCATATGTTACAATATCCTCTTGTGCTACATCTAATGGTCCTAGCATGCTGGTGAGGGGGAAGGCTGCGGCCCTCTCGATTCCTCCGATGGTGGCTGCCAATTCTGGTTACGGTCACAGGAAACCACAAAAAACCGTGACTCAGCCATGTATGTAGGCCCGTTTCGTCCTGGTGGTCACGGGGCCATCGTCATCTTTGGGGACTGGGATCGGCAGCTGGGCTGCCTTGGGATCCGTTTGACGGTGTAGTGGGTCGTCGGCCTCGCCGCATCGGGTGTTCCTTCTCGAGTTTATCCTGCTAGGGGCTCCTGCTGGGCCCCTAAGTGGGAAGTTTCCTAATACCTTTACCACCTGTCCCTTAAATAACCATATTCCCTTCAATACACGCCCGACGTTTCCATGTTGTTTTCCTGGAATTCCAGGTATACCGTCTCAGGTACACAGTCACAACACTCCTCAATTTTAGGACCTTCAGGACTCAACAAATTAACAATTAACCAAATATCCCAAATGTAAACAATGAAAAATATAGGTTGTAGATTATGTTTTTGACAGAGTTTGACACGAAACGAAAAAATAGCGACTTAAAAATTTCTCAGCCAAGATTTATTTAAGTGACGTTTCTGAATACAAATCGCTCCTTACCGTTAAGTTAAGAAAAAACTTAACTTAGCTAAAGAACACTTAAGAAATATTTAAGTGCCGTTTCTGAATACCACCTTACACATTCAACTTTAATACCATTTTATCTTACCATTCCTACTTTCGATCTAATCAACCAATTATAGGTTGTGTTTCAAAGCTTAAAGCTTTAGTCAAATGATTCAAGATAATTTAAGCCGTTAGAACGTGCTCACTTAATTGAGGCCGACGTTTTCGTACTTGGTTAAGTGCATGCGACGCATCGTAATTAACCGGAGTAAAACGAGAACAGCGCATCCGAAAATGGGAAGTAACCATTAAAGCTCAAGGATGATTTCATAAAATAAACGAGGCGAATTTAAATAGAGAGGGTAGAGAGATCTTTGCGTATTATTATTTTCTCAAATGGGGTACCCATATAATAAGCAGAGCTGGGCAAATGCATATTTGCATATTTCTTTCTATTGGCCAATTTGAGATAATATATGTCATATTCTTGAGTATATTATAAATGATTTTTTTGCTAAAAAGAACAGTTTTATTTGGCATATGAATATTAATGCATATTTTATATGTTTTATATATTATATTAATAATTAATAATTTTGAAGCAGGTTCAGCAGAGTCAATAGCAAGAATGCCAAAATTTATTCCAAAACCAAGAAATGGTAGCTTAACTGGTAAATATTAAGTCCCACTTTTCTATCATACCTGAAACTATTAAAAAATTAGAGACGGGTAGTTTATCTTTAAGCGAGTCAGTTTAATTGGTTGACAGCTTAAACAATAGTTTAAAATTAGCCAATAATTCTGTGCAGAAAAAAATTAACTCCAAATTCATTGAAATTTTTAAAAAACTAATGGGCTTTCTGTTCTTAAGTACATAAATATGTTAATTAACTGTAGTTTATTTGTAAATGTATTTTGCATAAAAATTTAAATAAATGGTCAACTCATTCATAATTTTTGTTTTCGTTAATTTCTTATTAATGCATATTTCAGAGCATATACAGTACTTTTACTGCATACTTTTCATATTTTTTATTGCATACTGCATGCATATTTAAACCACTTTTGCATATATGCCCAGCTCTAATAATAAGAGAAAGTATTGTAGTCGTGACGATTTTTGGAAATTGAGATATTGGCATTTCTGGACGTTTTGAGGTCCCTCGAGTTCGAGAAATACGTTTTTGGAAAGATGTCTGTGTGTATAATATGTATGTGTGTGTGGTCAACGTTTTCTCAGATACTATAAATAGTGGAAAGTTGAAATTTTGTATTTAGTATGGATCTCCTAAAAACTCGCGACCACATAAATTTCATCATAATTAGTTAAGGCCAAAGGGCATTTTACTCGTCATTTTTAGGTTTTTTTGGATTAACTCAAAAACTGGTACAACGTTATTTTTTTTAACTTTGTATATTTACTTTACTATTAAATCCTTATTAATTGCCGTGTTACAGTTATTTTGACTGATCTGCGAAGGGCTCTCTAATCTTGTGAATTATTGGTTTTTCTCAATTTTCTCCAAAAGAAAATTGAGTTACCAATTCTTAACAAATTTTGGATTTGAACTGATCTAACTAATAGCCATAACTTTTATTTGAAATATTTTTTCTAAAACCTCCTTAAATGGCACATTTTAAATCTCTCAAAATTTATGTTTTCACGTTAATTTTTATTTGAAATATTTTTTCCTAAAACTGTCCTAAAGGGCACTTTACTATTATACTAGTTATTTATGGTACTAGTGTGTTATGTGGAAAATAAGTCATGCGAGAAGAGCCGAGTGGTATAAATTCTCAAGTGACTTAGGAAACATAACACACGAGTGGCATACAATGTTATATCCAGCAAGTGAAAGAAATCAGTTTTTTTATGAGATAATAATTAATAAGCTTTGTGATCAAATCAAAACTACTGTTGGGACCCTTCGGGTCACGAAAAGAGAACACTGATTTCACTTACTAACTTATTTATTGATACGAAGAAAAATGTTTAGTTACAAGTTTTTACGTTTAAAATATATTTACGCCAACTGACAAAGACGTGTGTCGAAGAAAGATTATAAAACAATGGTCCTTTGTACCCTGACGTGAACAGTATTTATAGACTTTCGTTAATATCATTACTAGTCGAATAGAAGGGATAGGTACGAGTGCCGTGGTTCCTTGGATCGAGGATGTAGAAGACGTGATTATTTGAGAAAAGAATATTAGGATTAGAACGGAAGACAATAGTAATAACGAAGAAACGTGTATAAACGAATATGTATTGTTCAGATATCATATAGTTAATAAATCTTAGGTTATAAAAGAAAGAGTTAATTGGTTTTGGATAATAAAGACAAAACGTGGACGAAGTAACATGCATTGTTGAAAATAGTGTTTGTTAAATAAATCTGGCTTCTAGAGGAAGTAAATGACAATCTTTGATACGTGGTTAATAGAATAAAATAATAAAGTTTGGTAGCGGAAAGTAATAACTATAACAAGAAATCGTGAGTTAGTTGAATAGAGGGACACGGTTTGAAAAAGGAAGTTAATAACCATAAACGAGAATCGTGAGCATAACAATCCTCCCCGATTAAGTGTTTTGATAAGGCTCTAATTGGCTTGTCAAAACAAAAGAATCTGTTCAAGTCTGGTACGTAAGAGTACAAAAATTAAAACGTTGATAAAACATAAAGAAAGTTTAATAATACTGTTGTAAATACTTTAAATTAGTCAAGATTTTTTTTTTTTTTTTTTTTTTTATTAGTGTAATTTAGTAAGATAATTAAATTTAAATTTAAATAGTATTACTAAACCATCTTCTTAGATATATATAAAGGTAGACAATAATATAAAATATTAAGTAATAATAAATGAATAAATGAGTAAATAGAAATAATAAATGAATATTTGATTATTTAGGTTGTTAGAGTTTAAATATGTTATTAAACATTATACTTAAAGATTAGAATACATATTTCCTTTAATAGAATTGCCTACAAGTTACTTGCATTTTAAGCCAATAAGAAAATTATTATTATATATAAATTAATTTAAGATAGGTACCGATCTAAGATAACCAATCATGAATATAAAAATTAAGAGAATTTATAAAATATTATTCAGTTAGTAACCTTTAGGGGACAATTCGCTTTAAAATTTCGAGACAGTTTAACTTTTTACAGACCTTTTTTCAGTTATTCCACCTCAGCGTAATATTTTTGCGATCACGACACTTCACTACACTTTATATCTTGAAAAGTCTCTCTTCCTTTGCCCGGCTTCTTGGTTCGATGACGACGTACTCTGGTTCTACTTGTCGCAGGGGTATTCCTTCTCCAGCACCTTCCGTGGAGGAGGCTGTGAGGGATCGAAGACTGCGGGAATTTCTCTGGGGCTCCCAGCTGGATGTGTTGAGTCGGTTGCGATGGATAACGTTGTGGCTGTTGACGCAAATTAGGTATTTGCAGTTGTCGGTGGTGAAGAGGCGTCTCAGCCAGGTGAGTGGTCTCCATCTGCAGCATCTGCAGCATCCACAACAGGCAACAATGACAATTATCATGATTGTCACACTTCCTAATAAGGTATTGTACCACTTTGTACCATGAAGGATGAACGGGCGGTTCATGTTTTCTTTAAGTTCTTCGTCGAACTGCTGAAGCTTATGTTGTGCGTGTCGCAACTCGTTTAAATTCAAATTGTTTAACTTGATAGGATTCATTTCCTCATTTGTAAGGAATTCTTGTTCCTTTTGGCAGCAATCGTCGTTCGTGATGTCGACGGAAGGGACGAAGTTTGTAAAATTGGTTGTCATGTTTGTGGTAGCTATCAGTAAGGTGGATAGGGTGTAACACTTGCATCTGGGCTTCAGTGTGAAGATACCGGTGCCTTGTAGTGTGAAGTCGAAAACTGGAGCACTTGTTTCATCGCAGCTAATGGTGCCAGCGACTGGTTGCGTTAGGATATACAACCATTGGTTCGGAGAGAGAGGGTGCCATGTTTCTATTTCTGACTTGATTGTTCTAGTGTTGCAGCTCTTCGGGATGATTTGTGATCGTCGCAATTTCAAATCTGTCTCGCATGTAGGTCTTTCCTTTACGAGGTGGATGGTGGCGTGTGTACATAAATAGTCAGTGGGTGGCGACCATTTACAACTCGATAGGTCTCTTAGTTCTCCATAAAAGGTACGTGTCGTACTTAACAATAGGTAGGGATACGAGGGATTTATGAATGAGTATACGGACGTAGAATTTAAGGATGCAGGTAGTGGTACGAGATTGAATAATTGATAAAGTTCCTTTGTAACTAAGGGGATTTTTAAAGCATAAATTAGATTTTTATTGGAATATATCACCGATAGATCACAAATTTGAAAATATTTGTGAATGTTATTCATGTTATCATTACTGATTGGAAGTTCGAAATTGGTGTTAGTCTTAATTTTCATGAGTTCATTATGAAGACGTTTAGGGGTTATTACTGAGGGATGTAAGACATTTTGTTTAGAAAATAAAATTGCGGATATTATTACGTCTAGTTCTTCGTCGAGTTCACTTGCAATTTGTGTCAATAGGTTTAGGTGATCAGTCATTGTCTGGTGGTAGTTTAAAGAGTTTAGTTTTTGAATCGTTTGTGTTGAAAATATATTAAATTTTTCAATGTTTTTATTTAATTGTTCTTCATTTGCGTGAAGAAGCTGTGCAGTTCTATTATAATCGGTTATAGCATCCGTTATAATATGAATTTGTTGTCTCATTAGAATTTTCATGTCGTCGTTTTGTTTAACGACTGCTTCAATAGCTTCCGTGTAATATTTTGCATCTTCGGCATCGGGTGTGCCAAAAAGCCATTTGAATGCGTACGAAACACCGTCAAATAATCCTCTTTTTGTTCGTTTGTTAATGAGATCATCTGGTTCGTGACCAGTCAAATGAGAAAGGGAATCGAATTTTTCGTTAAGACCATTAATATGATTTTTTAATAACTCTATACGTTCGCTACATAAGAACTCCTCGTGGGATGTACTTAAATATAAGTCTTTACCTCGAGTTTGACAAAGTGGTGCCGTTTTTTGATAGATTATGTGGATCAGATTAAGTTTTTGTTCATAGATACTAATGTTTCGGTATGATAAAAGAGTAAAGTGATCATGAGAAATCTTTGCTTGACCTATTTGATGGAAGAATATACCTGAGCTAATGTCGATTTTCTCGGTGTGATAGGGTTTTTCATTGGACAGGACAGGTGTCAGGAAAAAACTAAGAAGTGCCGTAAGGGCTATCAGGTCGGTCGTCCTTTTCATCTGAAAAGAATGGCTTCAATAAATTATGATGGTATGTTACGGTTTTATTTCTTTTTATTTTTACTTTAACAGTTTGATTTGGATGAATTTCAATAATCTCGTAAGGTCCTTTATAATTAGGTTGCAATTTTCTGCTAATTCCTGGTTTAAAATTTTTATTTTGTATGAGTACTTGATCGCCTACTTTATACGTTATATTATTAGCCTTTTTGTCATAATTTATTT
This sequence comes from Cryptocephalus moraei, assembly GCA_946251905.1. NCBI lineage: Eukaryota > Metazoa > Arthropoda > Insecta > Coleoptera > Chrysomelidae > Cryptocephalus > Cryptocephalus moraei. The sequence goes on along the minus strand of OX276465.1, from coordinate 11,823,202 downwards.
TCGAATTTTCTTTAGATTTTTGGATGTTTTCTCTAGCGATCTCGAAAGATTTTTGCAGTTTTAACTTTAAGTTTGAATGGTAATCATCATAAGTGTATTTAAATTCTGGTTTTGAGGTTAATGATGTTGGAATGATTGCTTTGTGTCCGAATAATAATTCGTAAGGCGTAAAGTTAGTGGCTTTGTGATAGTGAGTATTGTAGGTAAACATTGCTAATGGAACGTATTCGTCCCAATCGGTATGTTTTTCGTTTATGTAATGTTTTAAATACTCTTTCAATGTGAGGTGTGACCTTTCTAGAGCTCCGTTTGTTTGTGGGTGATATGGACTTGAGAATATATGCTTTATTTTAAAAAGTTTATTTAATTCGCTAATTATTTTGGAAGTAAAGTCCGTACCTTGATCAGAAAGTATACATTCGGGAATTCCGAAGATTGTAATAAATCTAAGAATTACATCAGCTATGGTTTTAGCCTCATGATTTTGTGTAGCAACGGCAAAAGAATATTTGGTTAAATCGTCTTGCATCGTTATGATAAATTTATTTCCGTTTTCGGTTAAATCTAGGGGTCCTACTACATCGATAGCTAATCTTTGGAATGGACGTTCGCTAGTCGTCGTAATTTCCATAGGTGCTTTTCTTGTTTGATTTTCATGTTTGTTAATTTGACAAGATTCACAATGCTTTATAAGATATTTAATATCGCTTTTCATATGTAACCATTTATAATTTTCCTTTATGCGTTTATAGGTTCTTAGAAATCCGGCATGACCCGCAATAGATGATTCGTGGTTTTCCTTAAAAATATTTTTTATTTCCTCTTTAGTTTCTGGGGTAATATACGGTTTATTTATTAATGAAACGGTAATATTCGTTTTTGAAAATAGGAACTTTATTAATTTATTGAATATTTCCTGTTTTAAGTGAGCATTATCTTCGATTGGATTTTTGATAAAAATATTCTTTATTTTAGAGTCTATTAAAGATCTTCTAAGATTTTGTAGTGAATAAAATAGATCATTGTATGTTAATTTGTCAAAATGATTTAATTTGGTTATCATTAGGAATGATTTCTTATTATTTTGTGTCTCCAATAGGACAGAATCGTATTGATTTATACTTTCATGGTTAATTTTTGTAAGATCGTAAGTTGTTGCTAAATTTTCAGAATAAATATTATTTTCATCGAAATCTTTAGAATACGCAAGAGCATTAGGAAATTTAGTAAATAGATTTTCTTTAATCGTTTTCATATCTGGAATTTCTAGAGTTTCGTAGTGATATCTTATAAATTCGCTAAAGTTTTCTTCTTGTGATTTTATACGACAATTTAATAGAACAGGATTTCTGGAGAGGGCATCTACGTTTGAATTGATTCTACCTGGCTTGTATTTTATCTCGTAAGAATATTCTTCGAGTTTCAATCTCCACCTAAATAAACGACTACTGGCAGTTTTACAATTTGAAAGCCATGTTAGTGGACGATGATCTGTCAGAATTGTGAATTTTCTTCCATAGACATACGGTCGAAAATGTTGAACGGCCCAAACGATTGCTAACAATTCCTTTTCAATTGTAGAATAATTACATTCTGCTTTATTTAAAGTGCGTGAGGCGTACGCTATCGGAAGATCTTTGCCAATTTCTCCTTGGGATAAAATTGCACCAATTGCATAGTCGGAAGCATCAGTTGTTACTAAGAATTCTTTCGAAAAATCGGGATATTGTAAAATGGGTTCTTTGGTTAACACGTTTTTAAAGTAATCTAGAGCATCATCATGTTCAGCAATCCATCGAAATGGTGTGTCTTTCCTCAATAGAAAGGTAAGTGGCTTCGAATGTTTAGAGAAATCTTTGATAAATCTACGATAATAGCCAATCAATCCTAAGAATTGTTTAATTTGTTTTGGATTTTTCGGAGTAGGGTAATTTTTTATAGCAGATATCTTGTCTGGGTTAGGTGAAATTCCTTTATCGCTGATAATGTGACCTAAATAAGCGACTTCCTTGCGCATAAATTCACATTTGTCGGGTTGCAAGAGTAAATTATTTGATCGTAATCGATTAAAAATATTGCGAAGTTTTTCTGAATGTTCTGATATAGAATTTGCAAATACAACAACATCGTCAAGATATACAAAACACTGTAATCCTTGGAGACCTACAAGAGCAGTGGTCATTAACCTTTGGAAAGTCCTAGGGGCATTTTTCAATCCGAAAGGCATACGAAGGTATTCGTAGTGACCGGATGGTGTACTGAAAGCTGTTTTACAAATGTCTGTTTCCTTCATTCGGATTTGATGGAATCCGGAAGCTAAATCTAAAGTAGTAAAATATTTAGAATGACCTAACTGATCTAGGATTTCTTCGATGTTTGGTAGGGGGAAAAATTCTCCTATCGTTACATCATTTAATTTTCGAAAATCTACGACTATTCGCCATTTTTGTTCTCCAGAAGCATCTTTCTTCTTCGGAACTATCCAAAGTGGACTATTATAAGGAGAGACAGAAGGTCGGATTATTTCTTGTTTTAGCATTTTTTCGATTTGTTTATCTAACTCTCGTTTGTGTATTTCGGGAAACCTGTAAATTTTGGAAACTACTGGTGTCTCATCTGATACCCTGATCTCGTGTTTAAGAAGGTCCGTGCAAGTCAACTTATCGTTAGGAAGATAAAATATATCGTTGTATTCGTCGCAAATTTTTAAAACTGAGTACTTTTCTTCAGGATTTAAGTGATTTACTCGTAAATTTTCATGTAATAATTTTAATCTATCTCGCGCGTTACTCGAGTTATTTTCAGATGGACTAGAATAGAATATTTTTGCATTTGAACTTGCGAAAGGTTCTAGATAGAGTTTAATTTTATTAATTTTTAATTTCCTGTCTTGAGTATTTAGAATTGTCGTAATTGCCTTTCCATTTTTGACAGTTACAATCGATTTCGCGAGAAATACGCCATCAGCTATAATAATTTCGGGACAGATTCCTTCTGAAATTTCTTTATTTATTATATCGATCTCGACAACGGTCTCTGACCGAGGTTCTAGAAAGAATGGATTATTTTTCGTTGAATGACATACTATTTTTATAGGGTTTTCTAACGATTTAAGAAATAATTCAGATTTGTTTAGATTAATAATTGCTCCATGAGAGGATAGGAAATCATTTCCTATTATGCCGTCGTGTGGCAGATTATGGTTATCCTTCACCAAATGGAATTTTACGGGAATCTCTTGAGAATTGATCCGTAATTTTAGAATGCAACTACCAGATGTAATTACTGGAGAGTTTGCGCTCAGACCTGTTAAGGTAATTTGATCGTTGGAACAAAGATTTATTTCAGAAATATCTAATTTTTCTTGAAATTTTAATAAAGATACCGAAGCGCCAGTATCTATAAGAAACGTAAATTTTTTATTTTGAAATGAACATTGTAGATAAGGGTTTTTATCTAGATTATCTAATAGTACCCTATATTGTTTACGTTTATTTGAACTTGATCCATTTTCTTCTAAGATTGGATTAGGATAATTTTGAGATCTACGGCAACGGTTACTACGACCAAAGATTTTATTCTGAACCGGATGGCAATCTACATTGTCCTTATTTCGAATTAATTTTGATGAACCTGATAGGTTTGAAATAGAGGGACTCTGTGATCTACGGCAAAGGTTACTATGACCTAAAATTTTATTCTGAACCGGATAACAATCTACAGTGTCCTTGTGAGGAATTAATTGCGATGAACCCGATGGGTGCGAAATAGAGATATTCTGTGATCTACGGCAAAGGTTACTATGACCTAAATTTTTATCTTGAACCGGATAGCAATCGACAGTATCTTTATCGCGAATTAGTTTTGATGAACCCGATGGGTGTGAAATAGAGATATTCTGTGATCTACGGCAAAGGTTACTATGACCTAAATTTTTATCTTGAACCGGATAGCAATCAACAGTATCTTTATCGCGAATTAATTTTGATGAACCTGATGGGTTTGAGATAGAAGGACTCTGAGATCTACGGCAAAGGTTACTATGACCTAAATTTTTATTTTGAGCCGGATAACGATCTACAAAACTATATTTATTTTTATAATTAACGTCGGTTTTGTTTATTCCCATTCCGCAGAAACGACGTTGTTCGCGGGGGTGTTTTCGTTTAAATGAACAGAGTTATTCGTAGCGTGATTGTTATAACCATTTCTTTCATTATTTCTCTTCCTCTTGAAACAATCAGCAATTAAATGACCTGGTTTTTTACAATAGTTACAGATTTTCTGTTGATTTTGGTTTTCTTTACGTTGCTGATTATTATTTGAATTATTAAAAAGAGGTTTATTTATGTTTACGGTGGCTTCTTTAAATTGTCCGTTACTTTTATTTTTCTTGAAACAATCTCTAGTGTAATGCGTCTTCGTTTTGCAATATTGACAATACCTATTATTATTAGAAGAATTATTATTTCTTGCAAAATTCGATTTGGAAACTTGTAATGCGCGTTCTTCTTCAATGGCTGCATTAAATGCGTCTGACAATGTTTTCGGTTCCTTACCTCTTAAAAACCGGGAAATCTCTGGCAGGCAATGCAAAATAAATCTCTGCAATGAGATTTCCTTAATTGTTTCGATTCTACCTAACCGCTCCTTTTCGTCTTTGCAAACTAGGGAGTTTAGGAGTCTTGTGTAAATTTTATCTACTCTATTATAAAAAGATCTAATAGTCTCTGTATTATGTTGTTTGATAGTGTTTAGTTCTTCCATTAACTGAGTGTAATGTTTCCTATCAGCATACAATTCGCGTAAAAGTTTTTCTAATTGTTTCCAATCTTTAATAGATTTATCTCTAAGTTGTGCTTTAGCACTACCAGTAATTTTAGATATCACAAAAGCCAATAACGCATCATTTTGTTGTGTGTTTGCAAATCGAAACGCGTTATTACAATTTGAAATAAATTCATGTAGTTCGGCTCTATCGCCGCTAAAAGATGTGGCTATTAGTGAACATAAAAAGGATAACTTGTGAGGTTGTTCGTTACGAATTTCGTCATTATTGTCGGTATCGTTAACTGAATCTGGGTTGTTTATCGTTTGTTCGATAGTTTGTGTCAGTGGCGGGACCATTGCGACTAACGTAAAACTTTAATAGAACTTTATCAACTATTTTTAAAAAAAATGACAAAGAGAGTGGGAATTGAGGGGCGTAAGGATTTAAGTACGACCTACCTCGTATTGTTTGTTGATCTCCGTCGGAGAGTAACTGGATTGGTTTAGATCTCCTTTGTCGAGGGATGAGCTAGTTGATCTAGATGATCGAAGAGATGAAGGTGTTGATCTTCTTTCTTGGAGGATGAGCGGATTGATCTAGATGATCGAAGAGATGAAGGTGTTGATCTTCTTTCTTGGAGGATGAGCGGATTTGTCCGGAAGTCTGAAGAGATGAATCTCACCGATTTGGTTGACAAATCGTGACCGGCTGCAGGTATCACTGAACTTGTCGTAGTTATCGAAGTTTTCCGAAGAAAAAGTCTTCCCGTAACAAATTCGCGATTTCTGCAAAATCCTGCAGTGACTGCGCCAATTTATGTTGGGACCCTTCGGGTCACGAAAAGAGAACACTGATTTCACTTACTAACTTATTTATTGATACGAAGAAAAATGTTTAGTTACAAGTTTTTACGTTTAAAATATATTTACGCCAACTGACAAAGACGTGTGTCGAAGAAAGATTATAAAACAATGGTCCTTTGTACCCTGACGTGAACAGTATTTATAGACTTTCGTTAATATCATTACTAGTCGAATAGAAGGGATAGGTACGAGTGCCGTGGTTCCTTGGATCGAGGATGTAGAAGACGTGATTATTTGAGAAAAGAATATTAGGATTAGAACGGAAGACAATAGTAATAACGAAGAAACGTGTATAAACGAATATGTATTGTTCAGATATCATATAGTTAATAAATCTTAGGTTATAAAAGAAAGAGTTAATTGGTTTTGGATAATAAAGACAAAACGTGGACGAAGTAACATGCATTGTTGAAAATAGTGTTTGTTAAATAAATCTGGCTTCTAGAGGAAGTAAATGACAATCTTTGATACGTGGTTAATAGAATAAAATAATAAAGTTTGGTAGCGGAAAGTAATAACTATAACAAGAAATCGTGAGTTAGTTGAATAGAGGGACACGGTTTGAAAAAGGAAGTTAATAACCATAAACGAGAATCGTGAGCATAACACTACTTGCGTCTCAGTATCCCATAAATGTCAGAATGACTTGACAGTGACTTTTTCACATTTTGGTTAAACCAGGTTGTTTGTTTGGTTGCCACGGGCAATAAATAAATAGATATTAAAAATTGAAATAGGAAAAATTATCAAATAACACACTAGTGAGTTATTGGATAGTTTACTTGTCAACAAATGACATTAATAATGACAGTCATAACTGTCATGTGTTGGATAAAGAATTCTTATTTCGTCAGTAATTTTATTGCAATAAAATGAACACATTCCTGAGATCGAACTACTTGACGTCACACAACGACCGTGTGATTTTTTTTTCTGTTGCCATTTCCAATTCTCTCTCTCTCTCTCTCTCTCTCTCTCTCTCTCTCTCTCTCTCTCTCTCTCTCTCTCTCTCAAAGTGTAAATAAGCAGCTGCGCGTTTAACGTTTCTGTTCGGCACATGTGTACGTTCTGGCAGATAAGGACGTTTAAAATAATATAATGTACATACATATCATACGCGTATGGAATCTAGACGTGACATTCGCTCAAGATACGATGGGTTAAGACCCCTCCAATCATGCACTTGTAGTCCGGCGGCTACGTATCCGACGATTAATCCAAGACGTACAGTTCTTCCATCCCTACATTCTGTCTTCTTTTCTTCATGCGCTGCGAGACACGTCTGTCTTGTCGAGGCTTTCGTTAAACAGCAGCGTCCGGACGAGGGACGAAATTACGGAATCTTTTTACTTTCAGATAGTATTTAGATATTTTAGGCTGTGTCGAGAGCATACGTAATGCGCTAGCTACAGCTACAATGTATTACACCATTACTATTGAATGTATATAAGAAAATAGCTCGAACAGGTCGATTCCAGTTTTAAAGATACACTTCTTTTACGAAATATATTGTAAGTTGCGTCATTAGGTGTAGTGTAGAGTAGTATAATGGCGTTACTGTATGCATTTTTAAATATAAACTGCCGCTTCCCCCCTTCATTTAGATCATCGAATTGCCGACATGTTCAAAAACATTTCTTAATGTTACATAACAATAATTTTCATAAATAAATGTTTGACAGTTCACTAAACTTAAAGAAAAACCAAGTTAACAGATATCCAGATGTTTATTAAAAATCAGAACTTCATAAATAGTAGCAATTTTTGCAACGGTTATTTATTTGTAAGTTTATTTAGAATAACTTCATTGAGTGAAAAAATTTTTAGGGTTTTACTTCAATAATTATAGGGGTTTTGGCTCTCTTTCCGGGGCCCTGTAAAAATTATAAATATTGAAGGTACACTTTCGGGAATCGGAACTGTTTTTCAGTAAATTTGATGATCTTGTCGAAAATGTTTTATATTTTTCGAGATATTGGAAACAAACAAAAGCCTCACTTTTTCCACTTCATTCTTTATAACTGTTGCAAATTCTTTGCGCCCCTTTTGGGACCTTTCCTTTAATTTTATTCATGACATTATAAATCGAATGACACCTTGATTATAATTTTCGGTGACTATACAAAATTATTGTGAAAACTGATACATGTTGACTACATTATAAGGCACACATATTTTAAAATAATATATTATTTTTGTCCTATTAAAAGAAAATGAAAGTACTTACGGTTCCTCTTTTTTTTTTGCTGAATTGAGTTGAGGGTTGAGTATTTCAGCAGAGCCATTGGGAGGTGTAAGTAGTACACACCTAAATGTGTTTACTTAATTTATTAAATAATATAGTAAATATACAGGGTGAGCATAAAGTGTGGAATATAATGTATTACTGCATTGCTAAATGTTTATAATCAAATCGCACGAAGAGATCGATTTTAGGTTTGAGATGAAGATTTTTTTTTGCAAAAAAAAGCAATAAGTGACTGTTTTTTTTTTATTAAAACTCCAAATTTTTCTATAATCTAGATTTTAGGCGTTTTGGGGCAATATTGACCGACAGAAAGAGATTCTACCACTTTTTTGCGTAGATTCGGCCATATTTTTTAGTTGTTGAGTGCAATGAATCCAAATTTTCGTTGTTATCACCTACCAGGTACTGCAAAACTTCATAACCATAACCAATAAGAATTCTATGTAATCATTATTTGCAACTTGAAACAAGCTCTAAAATTGCGTTCCATAAAAATTGATAAATATATGTTTTGAAAGTTGCAAAATAAAGAAAAAGAAAAGTCAATAATGAATTTTTACAGAATTCTCTTCAAACTATGTTAAATACGCGGAAATGTGAGTCTCAAAATACTACGTGAACCCTCTACATTTCAGATCGATCCATCGAATAGTTTAAATTTTATTCCATTTCTTTATCCAAGAGACCATTTTTTGCAAATACATAAGTTAGACAATAATAAAGTTATACCGACTGTACAGATACCACAAGAAAGAAAGAGAGTTGAACTATGGATATGAATAGCAAAATCCAAGACAATCCCCTTTTTTTAATGCACAATTATTGTACAAAAATATTACCATTATTAATTATCAATCTATAAGAGTAACTGTTTTCTTATTGGTCGAAAAGGAATGTTTTTTCCTGTTCAGAAAGCTGGCATTTTTAAACCAATTTAAAAATAAAAAATAAAATTTGTTCTAGGTCAATTTGGGCCAAAGTTAGCATTCCTTTTTAATTTGTTGGTAACTATTAAGAAATCTTAGAAGCGCCATTTTACAGTCAAAAGATCACATTTTTAAAAAACATCACTAGTTGTGGAATGTGATGGAGCAACTTAACAATTGAAGACATCAAAATAGGGAAAAGCCTCTTCAAACTCGATCACAATTCTACATATTTAGATCGAGTTAACGGAATTTAATATTTAATTTTTAATTGGTAGGTATGTACTCTTTGAGTACATTACAACTATACAGTAATTGGTTCATCATTTTTTAATAAATACACAGTGTAATTTGTTTAAACAAACATAGTTTCTTTCTCCAAAGCATCAATATTTTGCTCTGATTTTTTTCGTAATCCTAAGAATAGATTATTTCCACTTCCATCAATAACTACTTTTTATAAAAAATGTATTGTCATTAACTTGTATACGAAAAGTAACCTAATCTATTTCAATTTCCTATAATTTTTTTATTTTAAAAATTTAATATTACCTTAAAACTTATCTCCTGGGTAATATTTTTTATATATAATAATTAAAACTTAAGTTGCATGTTACTGATTTTTTTTAAGTATATGACACTTTTGTTTGTATAGAAACATTTTGTATTTGTTAAATAAATATTGTAAAAACTGAAATGAAATATTAATATTTTGTATAGTGAAGTTTCAATATTATTTTTTTACCAATTATGCAATTATGTAATATATGAATGTTGTCTTGTGTTACATAAAATTACAAAGATATAAAATATTGATCGAGTTGGAAGGCACTCTCTTATTTTGTGATAAATTTTTAAGTTCCCCCTCCACATTCTCCGACAAGTGATGATCTGTGAAACTGTGAATCTTTGACTTTAAAATGGCGCTAGTTAGATATCTTGTAAACACATTAATTATGAATTTAAAAGAAATACTAACTTTGTCCCAAATTGACCTAGAACAATATTTCATTTTTTAAAATTCGTGTAAAAATTAATATGAATATGAAAAAATAATTATTTTCGAGCAGTAGGGAAAAAGATATTCTTAAATATTGACAATTATTGATGTTAATATTTTTGTACCATAATTTTGTAATAGAAAGAACGATTTTTTTACGTGTTTTTATTTATATCGATAGTTCAGCTCTCTTTCTTTCTTATGATATGTGTACAGTTGGTGTATCTTTATTATTGTCTGATTTGCGTTATTGTAAAAAAATGGTTTTTGGATAAAGGATAAACAGATGGAATAAAATTTAAGCTATTCGATGGAACGATCTGAAATTTGGAGGGTTCACGTAGTACAATGAAACTCATATTTTGGCCCATTGAACACAATTTTGAGTGAATTCTTTCAAGAATCATTATTAATTATTATTTCTTTTTTATTTTGCAAGTTTATAAGCAAAACAGATATTTATCTTATCCACATTTTCTAAAACGCAATTTTAATGGTTGTTTCATGTTTCAAATATTGATTAGTTTGAAGTTATTAGTGGATATAAACTTTTGCAATAATAGGTGATAATAGCGGAAATTTTGATTTTTTGTGCTTAGTTGTTAATAAATAAAAAATATGACCGAATGTCATATTAATTGCTTCTAGTGCGCGTAATTGTATCAGAAGGCGGATAGGACACTATTCCTTCTCTGCCGACATAAGCTCCTACAAATAATTTTTCGCGACATAAAAAAATGTCTGATGGAAAACATTGCAATAAAAATTATTATTTCCATAAATTATGTAATGTTTAAGCTTCATTTCATCCACTCTATTCATCGGCACTGTTGAAAACGCTAGTGTGTAATTTAAAATAAAAATCAATTACTAGCTACATTACATTAGATACATTATTTTTATATATATGACGGTGGGAGCGAATAAAAACACATTTAATTTAACATTTTCCGTACTATTCTCTTTTATATTGAAATACTTTGAGACCATAAAAATGTAGTGAAACACGGTTTCACGTATCCTGTGGTATAGCAAAACCTACCATGTTTCACATTGTCCTATGTTCCAAAATATGCGAGCGACACGCTTGTCGCATAATGCCTAATATAAAATTTACCGATTTCTTACCCGACTATGGGCCTCCGACAAACACAACATATCGCTCGGTGCATCGTAACTCCGTCTTTCCACGCAAGGATCTCCACTTGCCGAATGATTTTGAATGCACTTTCCCTTCATTGAAATACTCCCTTATTATTACGGATTTCGTTTTGAGAATTGGAATATACCTGTTTTACATCACTAAGGTTTTCGCTATGTCGACTAAAATTTTTAAAACCCTTTCTAAAGGGTACTTGGGTCGGTTTTTTTTAAGTGAGAAAAAAATCCATAGGCAAGCGAAATTCTAGGACAACTTCTTAATATTTCACCGAAAACCGCATCCGTTTCTATTCATTTTTTAAAAAGTTACATCAATAAGCGATTTTCATGTGTGAAGAGGCCTCTTAAGTGAGATTTGTTTAATAAAATTAAACGCTCAAGCGAGGATGCACGACTTGAAATTCGAAAAGTGTCTGCAGTTTTGTAAAATTGTCATCAATATAGCCTCGATAAGTGGCGAAGTCCACAAGGTGCCGAGCTTGAAGTGCGCAATTCACCTTCCGTACGAAAAAGTATGGGCTTTCAGATTTCAGTAAATTCCAGATAGAAATTCTTCATATTTGAAACTACTCGCTCTTATTAAAAGGGTACTATTAGGTATTAAAAAAGTAGAATAAACCGAAATCTTAGTGAATGAATAATTAAGATATGTAGCTAATGGACTGTTTTCATGAAGAAGCTATGGTACCTACTTCCTAGATTTGCATGTACCTAGTACAAATTGAGCCTTGACAGACGGTACCAACTATAATTCCAAAATTTGAGGAAATTTAGTACTCGCTTCTAGGGCCCACAAGTTAATAAGATTTCATTTCGGTTTAATATGAATCTGAACAATTATCTTAAAAATTACTGAGTATCATGATTTAAGATCTTTCGCTGTATTTGTTGACTAGCCGAATAGAAAAATCACAAGTGTAAAGTGCCCTTTAGGGAGGATTAAGCAAAATACCTTATTAATTTTGGATGAAAAACTTGTCTTTTGAACAAAAAATTTTATTCTCGTATAGGAGTCGGATATGAGAAAGTAATAAAATGTTTTTATCCAACACATGACAGTTATGACTGTCATTATTAATCTCATTTTAGACAAGTAAACTATCAAATAACACACTAGTGAGTTATAGATTATAAGTCACGTCACCTACTTTAACCAAAATATGAAAAATCGCGATGTGTTCATCAGAGTACTTTCTCATATATAGGGGTTAATTTAAGCAACAAACCGAAAAACGACAAGTACCTATAAAGTACTCCTCACAGTAGATTTAGCCAAAAACGTTACAAAACTTTTTTATATATATATCTAATGTAGAATAGGTACTCAAAATTTTATAAAAATTCTTGGAGCAAATTTCGGGAAAAATTCAAAAAATTGAAGAATGATACAAAGTGCCTTTCACAGAAGATTTTGCAAAAAACGATAGAAAAGTTTATTTTATACTAATTCAATGGTAGAATATGTATTCTAAATTTAAAATAAATTCTTGTAGCAAATTTTGAGAAAAATTCAAAAACCGAAAAACCACAAGTATAAAGTGCTCTTCACAGTAGATTTAGCCGAAAACGTTACAAACCTTTAAATACATATTTAATTGCACAATAAGTTTTTAAAGTTTAAAACAGAATTCTTGGAACGAATTCCGAGAATAATACAAAAAATCGTGATGTGTTCATCAGAGTACTTTCTCATATATAGGGTGTTTCAATATGCGTTTGCCAAATCCAAACGGGAAATAGATACGGTTAATTTAAGCAAAAAAAAAGTTTATTTCATACTAATTCAATGGTAGAATATATATTCTAAATTTAAAATAAATTCTTGTAGCAAATTTTGAAAAAAATTTAAAAACCGAAAAACCACAAGTATAAAGTGCTGTTCACAGATGATTTAGCCGAACACGTTACAAACCTTTTTATACATATTTAATCGCACAATAAATTTTCAAAGTTTAAAAAGAATTCTTGGAACGAATACCGAGAATAATACAAAAAACCCAAAATCGACAAGTATAAAGTATCCTTCACAGAAGATTTAGCCAAAAACGTTAGAAAACTTTTTTATACATATTCAATAGTAGACTACATATTCAAAGTTTAAAAAAAATTCGTGGAGTGGATTACGAAAAAAATTGAAAAAACCGAAAATTGACAAGTATAAAGTGCCCTTCACAGAAGATTTAGCCAAAATCGTTAGGAAACTTTTTTATAGGTATTTAATCGTACAATAAATATTCAAAGTTTAAAAAAAATTCTTGGAGCGAATTTCGAGAAAAATTCAAAAAACCGAAAAACGACAAGAGTAAACAACCCTTTTATCATGGCCGATTTTTATGAAAAGCTTATTCTCACGTCCTGGTATGGTACCACAGACACACATACACACATACACACATACACACATACACACATACACACATACATACAGACGGTTTTCCAAAAACATGTTTTTTGGACTCAGGGGACCTCAAAACGTTCAGAAATGCTAATAACTCAATTTCGAAAAATCGACCCGATTACAATACTCTCATATATGAGTACCTCATATGAGAAAGTAAAAATCGACAAGTATAAAGTATCCTTCACAGAAGATTAAGCCAAAAACGTTATAAAACTGTTTTATACATATTCAATAGTAGAATAAATATTCAAGGTTTGAAAAAAATTCGTAAAGTGTATTTCGAGAAAAATTGAAAAAACCGAAAATTAACAAGTATAAAGTGCCCTTCACAGAACATTTAGCCAAAAACGCTAGAAAACTCTTTATACATATTTAATAGCACAATAAATATTCAAAGTTTAAAAAAAAATCTTGTAGTGAATTTCGAGAAAAATTCAAAAAACCGAAAAATGACTAGAGTAAACTACCCTTCTATCCTGGCATATTTTAATGAAAAGCTTATTTTCACGTCCTGGTATTAGTACAAAGTCCAAATACATAGTTTTGGCCGTTTGTGGTTTTTTGTTTTTGAGAAAATCCTACCACAGACATACACACATACAGCCCATTCGTTATTTGGTAAGATAGAATTCCAAGAAACTACTAAGCCAATAAACCCATTCTTATCGGAACTACTGTAACAATATACCGCGACAGAGGCGGACCGCGCCGTTAATGACTTTCTAACGTCGATACCCAGAAAGGTAGCTACGGGTTTTTTTGGAATTCTATCTCATCAAATACCGAACCGGGCTGTACATACAGACGGTTTTCAAAAAACATGTTTTTTGGACTCAGGGGACCTCAAAACGTTCGTGTTATCCAACGCTTGTTGGATAAAACATTGTATGCCACTCGCGTGTTATGTTTCTTAAGTCACTTTAGAATTTATACCACTCGGCCCGATGGCCTCATGGTATAAATCTTCTCGCGTGACTTATTTTCAACATCACACACTAGTACCATAAATAACTATTATCCAACACATGACAGGTATGACTGTCATTATTAATGTCATTTTAGACAAGTAAACTATCAAATAACACACTAATGTATTATAATCTATAATTCACTAGTGAGTTATGGATTATAACTCAGGTCATATTTATAGTTATTTATTATACAAGCGGATAAAATGACCGTTTAACTAGCGATATGTTTAGTTAGTATGTTATGTTTAACGTTCATTGTATCCGCGAGTGTATTACGTTTTATTCAATTTTGCCATATATAAACTGACGTTTAGCGGAGTAAATCCAATTTTGAAGAGAAATTTTGACAAGATGACAACTTCGGTGCCGCAACCTTGACAACGACGAAAACAATTTTAAACATATAAAACGTCATTTTATACGGCAAAATTGAATACGCAGTGGATTAAAACATTATAAACAAAATAAACAATTACTTTATAGGTTCGATTTGACGTCAATAAACGTCAGTTTATATGGCAAAATTGAATAAAAGTATTTATATTTAAAGGTTGGCAACCAAACAAACAACCTACTTTAACCAAAATGTAAAACAGTCACTGCCAAGTCATTCTGACATTTATGGGGTACTGAGACGCAAGTAGCTTTGATTTGATCACAAAGATTATTAATTATTATTTCATAAAAAAACGATTTCTTCGACTTGTTGGATAAAACATTGTATGCCTAAATAAACATATACTATGTACCTAACATATGTAAAACTATGTAACTATATTATAAATAAAAATATAAACCTTGAATCTAATTTCAATCAAATAAAACTACGAATTTAGACATCCTAAATTACTTATCAGTAAAAAACACATTTCCCAACTAAGCTCTTTCCTCTCTTTCCCTTTCTCTCTTTCTCTCTCTACTTATCAATATGAAACGCTGCCTTATCTCTCTTGCGGTCGCATTACAACGGAACATTTTCTTTCTTTCACTCTCCGTTCTTCTCTCTCTCTCTCTCTCCCTTTCCCCGCCGAAAACCAGGCAGGATGCCGCTCGTTGTCCTCAATTAGGACTACGCTTCCCGTATCACGAAATTAGCGCGTTATTAGCGTGTAACGGGCGATCGAAAAGGATAATTCGACGTCACCCTTGGATTATTTCAATACGAAATAATATAGAAATACACCAAGACCAAAGACAGAACCAGAAATATTCATGGCAACATTATTAAAGTGCCCTTTAGGGAGGTTTTAGAAAAAAATGTTTTAAATAAAAGTTGTAGCCATTAGTGATGTCAGTTCAAATCTAAAGTTTGGCAAGAATCGGTAAAGCCGTTTTGGAGAAAATTTAACTAACAATACAAATATTCAAAAGAAAAACCGTTGGGCCAGTTTTTGGGATAATCCAAAAAAAAAAACTAACTTAACTGAATCTGATGAAATTTATGTGGTAGCGAGTTTCTAGGGGACTCAGCCTAAATACAAAATTTCAACTTTCCACTATCCATGGTTTCTGAGAAAATGGTGGCCACATACACGGGGGTGGTCGAATAGCACCAAGCCGATTAGAGAGGTACGGGGATTAAACGATGAGAAGGGACCGACCGGCCACCGGTTCGTCTACATGCTTGTATGAAACTTTTAAAGAATTAGTTAAAAAAAACATGTTTTTGAACTCAGGGGACCTCAAAATGTCCAGAAATGTCAATAACCTCAAACTCCGAAAATCAACGCAATTACAATACTTTCTCTTATTATATGAGAAAGTAAAAATCGAACATTATCAATAAAAGTACTGTAGGTAATATCCAAAAAAGAAATCGAATAATGGTAAAGTTAAGAGTGTAGTATATTATCCCAGTTTTAATTAATTGGTAGTATAATAATATATAATAACCACTATAAATCATAATATTGATATGTAATAATAATGAAATTAAATATAAAAAAATATAAGTAACAGAATTACTAATGTAAATGTGGGATAATATACTACAATTTAATCAGAAGTGGGACTATTACTATTATTGTATTTTTTATGTTCTACAAGAGTTACAGACATTTTTACACACCATAAAGCCTGTGACTGTGACTGCGAAGTTGCTTTACAGAATTTTCGAATAAACGTGTGTACAATAACAAATAACCTTTATGTACACTTTTATTGCGATGATGCATTCTTAAAACACGGCTCCTAAGGTCGTAGCTAAACTCAGCCAAAATATACACATATTGTGTGTGTGTGTATCGGAGATATTTAGCTTTTGAGAACCTTACACAAATATTTATATTAAAAATATCTAAGGCGCAGCCAAACAGCTGTGTTTGAAGTATTCCGGTTATTCATCGCGTATCAAGGGATGAGGAGGGAGAGGAGGAGGAGGATGAGGAGGAGGCGGCGGGATTTAATTTTTACGGGAATTAAAACGAGGGATCGCAAAGGAATTTTCAGGATAATTCGCCCAAAAACAAAATGTATATTACAACGCTGGAATTACCGACACGGTATTTAAACGAGCGGGAGTAGTGGAAATGTGGATATTTTCGGAAAGTTTTACGGATTTCGGTTCAGCAATGAGTAACTTTTGAATCTATCTATCGATTTCTCCTTTGCTATGGGACTAGAGTTTAGTTAATAGTTTGCAATAAACCATGAATGATTCTGGTTATAGCATGTTTCTGCTTTTCTACGCATATTTAGCCGAATATTCAATATTCTTTCCACTTATTAATAATTTTACGATTAGTAATGAAAAACAAAAATACTACACGTTTTTTTAAAGAAAACTTCAAAGACATCATTTATAATGCATATATCTCTCTAGACCTGCGGTCGTTTTTCATTATATCAAATGTCTAGAGTCGTTTCGTGATGTAAAAATGGGCAAAAACTATTATTTGGTAGGTATATCGAGATAAATTTGTTTCCAAAGTTTAAAAGGAAATTACAGAAAACTCACCGTGAACGTGAAGACTTTACAGCACCGCCCATATTCACCTATAACAGAAAAAATATATGATTACATAACTTAAAAATGGACTAAAACTAAAAAGTACATTCTATCCCCATCCTATACTAGATGTTTAGTGAGTTTTTACAAAATTCATGATTTTTGTAATGAAACTCAGATTTTCCAGAAACTTCAGATTTTCAGGAAGGTAAAACTTCCTAGAAGTGTTTACTAAAATGTCCGTCAATTTCAACTCTTTTGTTAATTACCAAATTTGATAATTATACTATATTATATTGAAATACAGTCAACTCCGTTTATAACGTACCTCAAGGGAACTTAAAAAAAGTACGATAAATGCGAAGTACGTTAAAGGCATATATATTCATACAAAAAATGTACTTACCTCATAAATATATATACCTAATGTGATATGTGGCAGTCCTATATAGCGATTGAATAAATACCTGAGGTATTATTGGGGATTATAAAAATTCAACACATGGTGTAATGTATTTATTACATAATAAGAGACTACATTAAACAAAATACATATGTATTACTATACTACATATGTAAATAGTGATACAAGATAATATATGTACGTACTTTCATTCATTTAGATTTTTATTCGGCATTTTTATAATAGTCCGTAATTTTTTTTTGGATATTTGGATTGGTCCATGTCATTTTTTCAATATGTATTTGTAGAGACATGCAGCAATCCAAAATATCTTGTGGTACATTATTCGACTGTATAAAACGAGTAATCTGATACATTTTATCTCGTGCCTCTCGTAAATTAATTACAGGTTCTGGTTCACAAATTGGTTCACAAAATTCATCATTAGTTTCTACAACTTGCATGTTAATTTTTTCCTGAACCTCCCTTACAATATCATCGTCAGACATTTCCTCTACGACAATTAAATTATCATCTACATCAACGTAACATTGAAAATCTGCTTGATTTGAACAGAAGTTTGATACAAAGGTACTTAGTGGTAGATCATCCTCTGGTTCAAAATCATCAAAAGATTCATGTTCATTTGGTAGTGTTAATTTAGCATGTGTGAAACAGTTTTTTATTGTACGCTCCGTTACACACCCCCAGGCTTTATGCAACAAATTTATAGCAGATAAAACATCAACAGAAAAATTTATATTCCTGTCTATTGCATTGACCATTTCACTTAGTAGAAAATGTCTGTAATGAGTCTTAAGGTTTTTTATAATGCCTTGGTCAAGTGGCTGTAATTTAGCTGTTGTATTTGCTGGAAGAAATTGCATTTTAATGTTTTTTAATTCCAATCGTGGATGTGCCGTACAATTATCTAACAATAATAAAATTTTTCTTTTTTTCCGGTCAAGTTCTTTATCCCATGCGCGCAAATAGTCACTAAATATTGAAGACGTCATCCACGATTTTTTATTTGCTGTATAAGTTACAGGAAGCGATTTCACAGTTTTAAAACATCGGGGTTTTGAAGATTTACCAATAACTAAAAGCTTGCGCTTCTCTGTACCACACATGTTAGTTGTCACTAAAACTGTTAATCGATCTTTAGAGAGTTTACCTCCAAAACACTTTTCACCTTTGAATTTTAATGTCTGATTCGGTGTTAATTTATAAAACAAACCCGTTTCGTCCGCATTAAAAATGTCTTCTTCCTTGTATCCACGTCGAATTTCAGGCCATTTACTCAGCAACCATTCTTTTACATTTTCCTCACTAACTGCACCGGATTCACCAATCACGCTCCCGGAAGATATGTTGTGCCTTTTCTTAAATCTCTCGACCCATGTTGCGCTGCACTGGAAATTATCGCCTTCCAATTTCTTTCCGAATTCTTCCGCTTTTGCATGTAAAACTGGTCCATTGATGAGTGCGCCCTTTTCTCTTACGTTGCTAAACCACTTCAGCAAAGCTTGGTCCGTTGTGTGGTGAGCACTTTTCTTGACCCGCTTCGATTTTCCGTTTGCATTTTCTTCGAAAGTCTTTATTATGGTCTCGCGGTTTTTCCATATTGTATTCACTGTCGATTTGGATAACTGATATTCGCGACACATATCACTTTGTTTCCGTCCGGCTTCTATTTCGCGGATAATTTTATATTTTTCCTCTACAGAGAACGCTAACCGTTGTTTTTTATTGGGATTGTCCGTCATGTTGGGGTGTTTCAGTTAAACTAAGGATAATAAACAAATGAGTCGGGTTCCGATCTATTCATAATTTACGCAGCAGGTACCTACACAGATATAACGGATATATTTTTGGGGAAATCCGTGTTTCGCTAATCCTGTTAATTCCTTAATCCTAAACCGTTCTAACGGTTTGGGATTTGTCATGCTAACGCTGACAATTTCTTCGAAATTCGTGGTAATAACGTACTTTCTAAGAGATTTTCGTCCGCTAAATCCGACAATCCGTTAAAAGCAAGTACGGTAAATACGATGCTTATTTTTAATAAAGTAAAGGGCATCAGTTCGGGACTTCCTAAAAAGTTCGCTAAATCCGATAGTCCGCTAAATGCGAGAGCGTTGTAAACGGAGTTGACTGTACCACTTTTTTGATTTTTCAACATGTCATGAAAGATATCTCAAAGTTTTAAGTGGAAAATGGTAGTATTCTTAAGGACATAAGGAAAATTAATTACTGGATAGCGTTCAATTTTAACGTTGAAATCAGAATAGCATAGCAATACTATAAATATCCAGATTTTTAGTTGCCTATTGCCATATTTACATAGGCGAGATCACCGTTGGACCCTCGGTACGTATACTCTATTCAAAACAAATCCAGATGCACGTCATTTTGATGACGTCAGAATCATCCAATACTACCAACTTAATATAGTCACAGGACATCGCAATTTATGTGTCTCGTGTATATTTTAGGTTGATAATATATATGGTTATGTGTATTCTCAACATAAATAGATAAACAGAAAACATAAATTGCGATGTCCTGGGACTATATTAAGTTGGTAGTATTGGATGTTTGGTGACGTCATCAAAATGACGTGCATCGGGATTTGTTTTGAATAGAGTATATATACCATGAGATCATTTAAATTTATAATTAGAGTAGGCTATGGTTTTTATATTAGGTTGGCAACATCAACTGCTGACAGTTTCATTTTAATTGTAAATGTGACGCTCCAAAATGTTTAATTTAGAGCATAAGATTTTTCTTACGGAGAGTTATTCTAGGAACGCCTAACGGCAAGAAAATGGTGAATGGAAGTATTCCATACAACGGTGGGTAGATGATTTCCTAAATACATTTCCTAATTTTTAATTATCAAAATGTTTACATAACCTCTAATTTACACAGCGAGTTACTATGACATTTCAAATGAAACGAGTAGGCTATGGGAGTTGGTGTTACCAACCTAATTTAAAAATTACAGCCTACTCTGATTATAAATTTACCTGATCTCATTGTATTACACAGGCATTTTGTATTATTCCTTATATATATATGCGAGTCAATATGTCATTCGCATATAACTGCCACTTTGCCACTGTGTATCCCTTTATAGCCCAGTCTATGTAGATTTTTCACGACATTAATTCAGTACCGGACGGGAGTGGTTAAATGTTGTAGGGTCTGATTAGTTGATCATGCCTATAATGGGAGGGGTCCAAAGTTAGCAAAAACAAGTTTTTTGATTCCACAAGCCAAAGTATGCACTTTGTGGAGAAAATTTTCAAATATAAGTTGTAGAGAATTGAAAAACCTATAATTTGAGCTATAGCTCGATTAATTTTGTTAAACATTTATTGCAAAAATGTCAAAAAAACCACTGAAAATGGTCATTTTTTAAATATTGTACTCCGAGAGTACTTAGACACCTTTATTCTGCATATACTGCATAATACAGCTTTTTTAACAATAACACTCGTTTTTTTTCTTTTATAATAAACATTTAAAAAAATATGACTAAAATATGAAATATGACAACAAATTAACCAATTGACTTTTATAAAAGTAGTTTAGATTTGGAACTTTAAAAGCTATCTTTGAGAGCAGTAAAAACGTAAATCATATCATTTTTGCAGTAGATAATCAATACTCAAAAAACGACCATTTTCAGTGGTTTTTTGACATTTTTGCAATAAATGTTTAACAAAATCAATCGAGCTACAGCTCAAATTATAGGTTTTTCAATTCTCTACAACTCATATTTGAAACTTTTCTCCACAAAGTGCATACTTTGGCTTGTAGAATCAAAAAACTTGTTTTTGCTAACTTTGGACCCCTCCCATTTGTTAATGCACACTATTTGAATGTTTAAAGCTATATAGGCATGATCAACTAATCAGAGCCTACAACATTTGACCACTCTCATCCGGTAGGTACTGAATTAATCTCGTAAAACGTCAAAAAATGACTACACAGACTGGGCTATTAGAAGAAGATCGAAAAACGTGAACGATGAGAATTTGATTTAATATACGGACATACAAAAAATAGTTAATTGCAATTAAATTCGTAATGTGTTGATATGAGAGACTACAATTACAGAACACACTTTACAGCATCATTTTCCTTTAAACGTCTTTTTCTAATTAGAGTCAAATTTGGAAAGTCCCCCCCTATACACCGCACACACGTTTTCGTTCGTAATGATACTACTAAATTCGGAATATCACAACGACTATGATAACATCCTGAGGTGTTATCATTCGAAGTGCAGCAAAAAGAGCGAGCAGCTCAACGGTTTTTGCTGTGAAATACACTAACAAGCAAATAAGATAAGGAAGTATGTAGGTATACGAGTTTTAAAATAGCACACAAACGTTCCTTTGTGGTTGTGGTTGTGGTTGTGGTCTTTACGTGACTTGGACCTTTTTAAGCCCCCTCTAAAATTACGTGAAGGTTCCAACGAGCTAACTCCCTCTTTTTACAATTACAAACAATTTAAATATGGATTTATCAAATTTAATTACTCTATCCAACATTAGTTGCCACCAAGAAGCTAGCGCGACGCGATAATTGGCCGTCCGTCTCCGTGCCGTTTTTGAAATCAAAACTTCAAATTGGACGCGCTAAAAAATCAAGGCAATGTAGAACCTTCACCTCGACGAAATATTAACATTTAATCTAACCTATTCTCGGAAAATTGGAAAATCCCGGAAAATTCAATAGATAGTTACGATCAGATTTTTTTTTGTAGTTCTGGCCTATTGAGAGACTTCGAGGCTTCAAGACACTTAACTTTTAAAAACGAGAAGTAAAATAAACAATTGCAGAGTGGAAGGGGAACTTCCGCTGCTGCAGAAGCTGCGAATGTTATAAGAATTAATCAATAGAAACGTGCGTTTCAGAAAAAAGAGTAAAGGTGTAGTTGAAACGGTAATTTTTGTATTACCCAACAACACACAGGACTCGTTATCTACGGCAAAAGCAATTTTTCTATTTACGAACACTATCATTTACATGAAACTCACCGTAATGAAGAGGGGAAAGCGTTGCTCACACACGTTACGTATACACTCGCGAATAATCTTTAGGGAGTTTTCCCGGCTCGTTTCGCGCACTCCACGTCTTAATTCGTACTAATTAAATCGCAAGAAGAGCAGTAAATTTTTCGAAAGCCGTACGTACACACCGCAGGCCAGTAAAAAGTGTAATGCGGCGACGTTCAGTGAAGCGACAATATTATCATCACCGCCACACAGCGACTACGACTGCGGCCTATCTGACTGAAATATCCGATCGGTACGGTACGATTGTGTAGCGTATGTGCGACAGAAATAGGAGCACAGCACAGGGAGGAAGAGAGACAGAGAGAGTGAGAGAAAGAGGAGAGAGAGAGAGAGAGAAAAGGGGGAGAAAATGTGCGTGTGTGTGCGTGTAATCTCAATCAGCGCATATAGTACGGTAGCTCGCTTAAAAAATGTGTCCTAACCTAACAACTTATGGCAACAGCATAGACATAATACATAATACAACGTGTTTCAAAATGATTGTCATCTAGTCGGCTGTGGAATTCCCATGTAAAGTAAAAAAAACACGCCTTGCGAAAATTGGAGTTTCTACTAGCTATACATAACCTCAAAATGGGATACGGACATTTCGTTCCCGGATTATTCGTCCCCGGACGTTTCGTGAAGGCTCTCACAGACACTCAAGAGGTTGACATAGGGTATGTACACGCACACAAGAAACAGAAGTGGATGACTGATGAAATCCTTAACCTCATGGATGAAAGAAGAGAACAGAAGGCTAGAGACAATAGACGGTATAAAGAGTTGGATAGGACTGTGAGAAGAGAGTGCCGAAGAGCAAAAAGAACTGGCTGGCGGAGAAATGTAGCGAAATAGAAGAGCTACAAAATAAGCATGATCTGTTTAATTTCCGTAAGAAGATCAAAGAATTTACAAACATACAACGTAAGCCTTGCCGGGGTATTCTCAAGACCGACGACAATAGAATTCTGGTGGGCGTCGAGAAAAAGTTGAAGCAATGGAGGGAGTATGTTGAGGTCCTTTTCAACGATGCACGGCCTGACCAACCATCCCGATGCGACGATTTCAATGAATCAAGCCCTGACATCACGGAAGAAGAAGTGAAACATGCCATCAAGCTTCAGAAAAACAATAAAGCCGTAGGACCGGACCAGATACATGCGGAAACTTTGAAACTGATCGTCAACGCAGATAATAATAAGGGCCTGAAGTTACTCACAGCTCTTTTTAACTCCATATACAAAGCTGGGAAAGTACCAGTAGATTGGTTGAAGTCGACTTTTATTACTCTACCCAAAACAGCAGAAGCCTCCAAATGTGACGACTACCGCATGATCAGCCTAATGTCACATGTTCTCAAAGTGTTTCTTCGCATTATTCACACCCGAATATACTCCAAATGTGAGAGGCAGCTTGGTGATACGCAATTCGGATTTAAGAACGGAGTTGGTACGCGTGAGGCTCTTTTTTCTCTGAAAGTCCTCACACAGCGATGCAAGGACATCAATGTTGACGTCTATGCCTGCTTCATTGATTACCGTAAAGCCTTCGACTGTGTCTCACACCAGCAGCTTGCCGACATCCTCAAGACCACCGGTGTAGATGCGGGAGATTGGCGCATCATCACTCAGTTATATTGGAACCAAATGACAGAAATGAGAGTAGAGGGGTCAACATCTGACGAAATATAAATTCGGAGAGGCGTTAGACAGGGATGTGTCCTGTCCCCCCTCCTCTTTAATATCTACTCCGAAGCGGTTTTCCTAGAGGCACTCGAGGGGGTGAATGTTGGAATTAAGATCAACGGTACCCTTATTAACAACATACGCTTCACCGACGACACAGTCGTCCTCGCCGACAGTCTCCCAAACCTACAGCACATGATGGTCCTCATAGTCGAGTATAGCAAACAGTACGGTCTTCACATGAACGTTACTAAGACAAAAGTGGTCGTGTTCTCCAAGACACCAATTCAAGCAATACTTTCAATTAATAACGAGAGGGTGGAACAAGTGACATCTGTGAAATATCTCGGCGCCATTGTCAACGAGGCCAGCGACCCCAAGAAAGAAATCCTGTCAAGAATCGAACAGGCCAGGCGAGCATTTACTTCTATGAAGAATCTTTTTACCAGTGGAGACCTGAATCTGCAGCTTCGCATACGCCTACTGCGGTGTTACATCTTCCCAGTCCTTCTCTATGGCTGCGAGAGCTGGACCTTCAACACCACAATGGAAAGCCGCATCAATGCATTTGAGATGTACGTGTACCGTCGTATCTTACGTATATCCTGGGTAGACAGAATAACCAATGAAGAGGTACTCAGACGAATTGGCAAAAATAAAGAGCTTATGGCAGTTATCAAAGAAAGAAAGCTCAAGTACATAGGCCACGTCATGAGAGGAGAGCGTTACTTCATCCTCCGACTTGTCATTGAAGGAAAAATCGAGGGCAAAAGATCTGTGGGAAGAAGGCAGAACTCTTGGTTTAAAGATCTGCGTCGATGGTTCGGACGGACCACCATAGAAATATTCAGGGGTGCGGTTTCACGCACCATTATAGCCAGTTGGATCGCCAACCTCCGTAGGGAGACGGCGGACTAAGAAGAAGGACGTTTCGTCCCCGGACATTTCGTCCCCCAAAATTGGGACATTTCAACTTCGTTAATTACCTTTCGCGGATTTATCGTTCTCGACCCAAAATTACGATGGTTCCTTGAGTTGTATTATGAATTTTTCAACAATCCCTGAGAATGATATTTGGGTGTGTGAAAAGCGAGGAGTTTGTTGGACTAAAGCCGGTGAATTTAATGTTACGAAGGTGGTCACGGAACACAATCACGCGGCACAAGCTGCGCGACCTGTGACGTTAACAACGAGTCAAACAATAAAAGAACAAGCCAAATCTTGTGACCAAAGTGCGCAGAATATTCTTGCCACTGATATTCAAGGGCTTCACGAAAACACACTGATTCTCCTACCTAATAAGGAAGCTCTTGAACGGAATATTCGCCGCATAAAAAAACAACATGGACTACCACCACTTCCACTCAGAGTAGAAGATTTGGTAATGCCAGAGGTGAGATTTTTACTTGTTTATATTGTTAATTCCTCATTTATATAATTTACGAGGTAAATACTGTACGGCTTACCGAACAGCACAATAAAACTTATTTGCTATATGTAATATTTCTATTCTTTTTTCCGCAGGAATATCAGCAAATAATAGTGAAGGACAAATTAAAAACTTTGTTGTTGTTTGACTCTGGACCCATACAGGATCGAATGTTAAGTTTTTCTACAAATTACAATATGTAACTGTTGGCGGAAAATGATGAGTGGTTTTCAGATGGCACCTTTAGCCCAAATTGTTTCAACAATTGTATACAATATATGTAAGAAAACATGTTAGGCCATGAGCCGAGTCCAAAAAAGTGTCTCATAGGAAACCACTTCAAATTTTAAACATAGATTGCCCTTCACGCGAATTACCAAAATGTGCAAGTCTGGTAGCTTTGAAGTGGGGCGTTTAATAGGGGTGTAATGTCAAAGTTACCCCTAATTGTGGCTCCCAAAGTGCGATAAGAAACCAAATAAAATTTGATGGGTTGCTTTGTTCGTGATGCACAGTTCACTAAAAAAATTATGCCAGACACATAGGGTGTTTGAGCCGGTTTCCTATCAGGCAAAGGGGGTCGCAAAAATTGCTCTGTTTGGTGATGTCTGGCGGGGTGACTGACCCACCCTATGTGTCTGGCATAATGTTTTTAGTGAATTGTACATCACGAACAAACCAATCCATCAAATTTTATTTGGTTTCTTATCACCCTCAATTAGGGGTGACTTTTAAACTATACCCCCATTAAACGCCTCACTTCAAAGCTGCCAGACTTGCACATTTTGGTCATTCGCGTGAAGGGCAATCTATGTTTTAAATTTGAAGTGGTTTCCTATGAGACATTTTTTGGACTCGGCTCACGGCCTATGTAAGATATGGGAGAATGTTCTCGGGGAGCTGAGATGAATTAAGGAGCGTTCTTGATAATCACCAATATAAAAATATTGATTGAATTGCCGACGTTTCGTTCAATATTTTGAACATAATTTTGAACAATAATGTAATGTCAAACATGTCAAATTTTATCTTGATGACATAGCCATGATTATGTTCAAAATATTGAACGAAACGCCAGCAATTTAATGAAGAGTTATTTTTATATTGGGGATTATCAAGAACGCTCCTTAATACATGTAAGATATGTTCCTGTTATATACGCTTTATTGACCAATTACACACAAACTTCATTATGTACGATTATTTGAGCAACTGAAAGTTGATTTGAACCGGTGAAAGTGTCTGGAGAAGAGTACAACTGGAGGGCTTAAATGTTGGTTTAAAATTGAAAAATCATTGGTATACCTATTAGTTTTTTCTGAATGCAAAGCACAGTTCCGATTGAAGTTTCCCACTAAAATTGTTGAAGACTCCGCCATGCTACACCATCTCCGCCGAATGGTGGAAAGATTCCAGACAACGGGAAGCGTATTGAAAGGGAAATCTACTGGAAGGCCGCAGACTAACGAAAATGTTGTCGAACATGTGGAAGAGATTGTTGAAGAAAATCCAGAAAATTACCTCGTTTAGCGGCTCGAACAGACGTGTCCTACAGCATTGTTAGAAGGATTCTGAGAAAATATTTGCACACGCATCCTTATAAAGTCCCCATAGTGCAACAAATCTTACCGAGAAATTACAACAGTCGGATGCAATATTGCAAGTTTTTTCAGGAAAACCTCAACAACGATGACGTTCTTGATCTAAGTTTCTTCACAGATGAAGCCTGGTTCCATTTGAGCGGTTATGCCAATAAACAAAATTATCGGAAATGGTCTGTTGTTAATCCATGCAATATCATTAAGGTTCCCTTACATCCACTGAAAGTAGGGATATGGTTGGGCATATCACGTCGTAGACTCCTCCTCCTCCTCGGTGCCTTTCTCATGTGAGGTTGGCGGTCAATATGGCATATGACTCTCTGTCCTGGGCTTGGTGTAGAAGGTTGTTTCCGTCGATGTGAGTCCAATCTCTTATGTTTCGCAGCCATGACTTCTTTTTCCTTCCTATACCGCGTTTCCCGTCGATCTTGCCTTCCATGATGTGCTGTAGTTGTTCATATTCTTCATGTCGCATTATGTGTCCGAGGTAGGCTGTTTTCTTTATTTTCAGTGTGCGGGTCAGGTGTGCACAAGTGTTCATTCTCGTTAGCACTTCGTTGTTAGTCGTTCTGGAGGTCCAACTTATCCTAAGCACTCGACGGTACATCCACATTTCAAAGGCGTCCAACTTCTTTATATCGTCTTGTTTTAATGTCCATGTTTCGCAGCAGTATAAGAGTAGGGACCAGACGTAACATTTGAGTGTCCTTAACCTCGTTGCTATTGATAATTTTGGGTTACATAAAAACTTTCTCATGTTGAGGAAGCCCGCCCTAGAGATTTCAATTCTCCTTCTGATTTCTTTGGAGTGATCTAGTTGGCAATTTATGTCTCTGCCTAAATAAACGTATTGCCGCGTTGTTTCGAGTTGTACTCCGTTTATTGTTATGTTTAAGTTGATGTTATCTTGCGGGTTTCTGTTAAAAACCATGGTTTTGGTTTTAGCAGCATTGACTTCCAAACCCATTTCGGCACTTTCATCTGCCAGTCTGTTCACCAAGGCCTGCAATCTGCAATTGTTCCTCCGACTTAGCCAATATCACTGTATCGTCAGTAGACTAAGAGATCCAATATTCTTCCACCATACCATCAACGGTCAAAGTTACAGAGAACAATTATTGACGCCATCATGCATCCTGATGAATTTCAAGGTGGTTTCTTCCAACAGGATGGAGCCACAGCTCACACGACTCAAGAAAATTTGAGGTTTCCCGAAGAGTTCTTCCCTGGTCGAGTTGTGAGCAGAGGAGTTTGGCCTGCCAGATCATCGGATCTCACTCCGCTGGACTTTTCCATTTTTGGCCTCCATAAAAACGACGGCTACAAAGAACGGATTAATAATCTGGATGAACTGACCCAGACAGCACAAAGGTGTCTTTAAGACGTCTTATAGACGTCCCATTATAGCTGTGCAAGACGTCTTTAAGACGTCCGTGAACGTCTCTTAGATGTGTTGAAGACGTCTTTTACACGTCATTTGTTACAAAAAAAAGACATCTTTACGACGTCTTTAAGATGTCTTACAAGCTGTATAAAAGACGTCTTTAAGATGTCTTACAATCTCTATATAAGACGTCTTTAGGATGTCTTGCTGCCTCTATATAAGACATCTTTAAGATATCTTGCAACCTGTATGTAAGACGTCTTTAGGATGCATTGTTAGACTAGACCAAAATGAAAACACCTCAATTTTCGTCCAGATATATTTTATATAAATATTATTATTAAATCTGCAAACATATAATACCGCCTTAAAGACTTCCTAATTAGACAGTCCAAGAGTTGTCTGAAAAAATAGACAAATACACAGAATTCGTTTTCTTTTGACAGAGAAAAACCAGAAGTTAAAAGAGGTTAAGTAGGTTATTTTGAGGTTATGTATAACTAGTAGAAACTCCTATTTTCGCAAGGCAGGGTTTTTTATTTTACATGGGAATTCCACAGCCGACTAGATGACAATCATTTTCAAGCACGTTGTACTACTGGTGTACACTACTAAAAAGTGGAAGACATTTAAAAAATATGGAACCACTCCCTTCACGATAAATTCAAAAGAACAGATGTTACATGCGTTGTGTACTGGTGAATGTATTTATCTCTATGCTACAACTCTCGGTGTACAAAAGTTGCCATAGTTCCATAATTAGATATAAACTCCTGGACAAAATTACGGAACCACCACATATATTTGGTGTTATTCCAAAATAATGATGATTGCCAGTTGTTTAGCAATCTTACAAGTAGGCTCTGGATATGCTTCGACAGATCAAGTAAATGTTGTCAACATGGGTTTTGATTTACAAGTGTAATAGCAAAGAAAAGCATTTTCGATGAAAATTGATTTAAAATTTGATCAGAAATTGTTGCTTATTAAGACTAATTGTTTTGAGCCACCAAGGTTTCTTGTTTTTGATAGTGTAAGTGCGAGTGTTCTTCAGTTTATAATGAATCGCAGAACAAATTTGTCAGTGGAAGAAGCAGTAAAAGCATCAACTTTGCTGAATGAGGGATATTCGATGCGTCATGTTGCTAATGTGATAGAAAGAAACCATTCCAGCATAAGTCGCACGGTTAGGCGATTTAACGAGACAGGTTCTCATTTACGAAGGCCAGGACAAGGGCGAAAACGGTGTACTAATCCAATAGATGAACGTTTTCTTAGGCAATCCGCTCTAAGAAACAGTACAACGACTAGTACCATCTTACAAAATGAACTCGTAGCTGTTCGCAATCTTCTTGTATCTGATAAGAAGGCGCTTAAATGAAACTGGATTAGACAGCAGAAAACCAGCCAAGAAACTCCTGCTCACCAGAGAGGACAAAATTCAAAGGTTGCGTTTTGCGAGACAACATCAAGATTGGACTCGTAATGATTGGAAGAGGGTTTTATTCTCATATGAAACGAGAATCAGCCTTAAATCTTCTGATGGACGTGAGCGTGTCTGGAGAAGGCCATGAGAGAGACTTGCAAGTTGCAATATCTCTCCAAGAGTTCCGTTTGGTGGTGGCTCTGTAATGTTTTGGGGAGGCATCTGTTTCGATGGCCCCACAGAATTGGTCCCCATACGTGGTAGGTCAATGAATGCGAATTATTATCTGGAACATATTGTTGTTGACCATGTAATGCCATTTGCTCCTATTGTGGGACCTAATTGCTTGTTTATGCAGGACAATGCTCGTCCTCATGTGGCTGGGCAGGTTATTCGCTACTTAAATGCTATAGCTATTCCGTTCATGGAATGGCCAGCCAAGAGTCCCGATATTAACCCAATAGAGCACCTATGGGACGATATTAAAAAAAGGATTCGACGTGGTACACTTCCACCTGCCAACCGCAATCAACTGGTAGATGCAGCAATGCAGGAATGGGAAAATATTCCTCAAGAAGTCGTTCAAAATTTGATCTCCAGTATGCCAAGACGCATGGAAGCAGTAATTAGGAGTAGAGGAGGACATACACGATATTAGAACAGCTGTAAGTCTGAAAATTCTATTGTTTTCGTTTGTTTTCTGTTTGCAAGTTTGCATTGTTTCCAAGAAAAAAAATCTATTAGAGATAACGCCCTGATTTGCTAATTTCATTTACTAGCTACTAGACAGTACCTAACTGTAAGCTTTTATAAAAATGTTATTGCAATATTAATTTCGGTATTGTAATTATACAAGTTTAATTGTGTGGTGCGTTAATTTTGTCCAGGAGTTTATTTCATAACAATCCAAGTAGAATAATATGCCAAATTTTCAAAGAAATCAAATCAATCGTTTTTCTTCAACGAATAATTCCAATAACTTGAAGATCCTAAATATAACTATATTAAAATTTTAAAATAGAAGATTACTTGTAATTAGTTATAAAGACTTAGCTATCTGTTTGTGTGTTCCGCGTGTAGGTATTCGTGTTCGTCCGTGTGGATCATTAATCGCGCATACACTCACCTTCGCAAAGACCGTCCTTCTAATTAAAACATCGCCGCTTTAAACCTCGTCCCGATAACCGCTTCCCTCTCTTTCATCCCTTTGTCCCGGCAAATTGCACAAAAGAGAGAAAAAAATTCCAAGCGCGATATACTAATTACCAACGTTTTATGTATTTATGTTTTTCCATCGTGGTCCTGCTCCGCCGTTTAATCCTCCTCACCCTTACGTACACACACACACACACACACATCAATTACACCCACTCCAAAACAACATCACCATACACATGTTTAATTCGTCACCGGTTCTAATCGTAAAACCAAGTTCACACGCCATACATACGATCTAATTTACAATTATATTTGGGTCAGCTCAGCTGTGAGCTGTGAATTTAAGAAGGGGGACGAGACGAGCGACAGAAAAGGACGGAAAGAGAGAAACGAGACGACACGAGAGAGGACAGGACGGATGATGTGTGTGTATGTATAGTCCACATCCGTCCTATTTTATTTTTTTGATTTGGTTTTAGGCTGCGAGCTGGTCTCCAAACGGGACCTCCATTCCAATACATCTCCAAGGGCATCTCTGGGCAGTGGCGGCTGGTGCATAAGGGCTGTGAAGCTGTACTTTATGCTTTTAATGATATTTACTTAAAATAGAGCAAAAACTTTAGTAGCTTTATGATAACAACTTTTTAACTCCATTGTTTCCTTAGCTAAGTCGGCGTTGGGATTCTCTTTGTGCCCCTTGCTTCTTTTCCCTTTTTTTTATTTTCCTCGTTTTTCTCTAGTCTTCCTTGTTCTTCTCATGTTTCCCTCTTGTTTCTTGCTGTTTCTCCGGTTCTTCTTCTTATCTCATCCTCTTCTGTTTCTTCGTCCTTAGTCCTCGTTCGCCGATGGTTGTAGCGCTAGTCGATGGCCTTCCTTATTAGCGGGTTGTGGTGCGACTCCATTCCTCTTATTGTCTTCCTCGTCTTATCCCTGATTTCCTTCCTGATGGTTTTCATTCTTAAGTCCCTCCGTAGTTGCTCGTTCCTCATGTACCATGGTGCGTCCGTCATCTTCCTCATTGCCTGGTTCTGTATCATCTCTAGCTTCTTGATGTTGGTGTCCGCTATTTGTCCCCATGCTGCTGCTCCGTATAGTATAATTGGCTTGATGCTTGTTTCAGAGATCCTCTTCTTTACTTCTAGTTGTAGCTTGCTTCCTCGTCCTATCATTGGTCCCAGTTGGTTTAGTCTTTGGTTTGTCTTCTTCGCTGTCTCCTTGATATGTTTTTCCCATGTTAGTCTATTGTCGATGGGTATTCCTATATATTTGACGTCGTTGCTACTTTCGATTTCTTTGTCTCGAAGGTCCTTTGTCCTTTGAACGAAGTTAACAAAGATACCGGGTGATGTTTAATGATTGAAGCAAATTTTGTGGGTTGGCACCCTGCGTAGTTGGTTAGCGTGGTCATTTGCCAACTTTACTTTTGATTCAACTGGGTCTTATGCTCAGACTCGCAGGCAGCTCTTAACAAAATACGAAGCACCCAAGTTGACGCTTTCTTGGACTCCACTACTCGTGATATTCGATTACTCCTGAATAAATTGGCGGACAAAGGATGCAAGGTGGTTCTTTGTTGGGTTCCTGGCCGCAGTAACATCAAGGGAAACGAATTGGCAGACCGTCTAGCCAAACAGGGTACGAAAAAGTCGGAATTTTTACTTTCAAAAACGACCCACAAAGACTTCGTGCCAACAATCAAGAAACAAATCTGGAATCAATGGATACGGGACTATAAGGAGTTGACTAAAACCAAGGGGAAGCTATATGCTGAATCGGTACCAGAACCCCTCAGGAGGCCGTGGTTCAGCAATCTCAATAAGGCCACCAGAGGTTTCATCACATCGCTAACAAGATTAAGGACCAGACACACCACGCTAAATGATCACCTTTATCGGCTTCGAATCAAAGAAACGGACAAATGCGAGTGCGGGAAAACGCAAAATATAAAACACATTTTCTTCGAGTGCGCGCTGAACATAGACAATATTCAATTATTACATAAACACATAGACACAGTGCTCCAACATTCCACGGGATACCCGGTGTTTATTGATAATATTCTATTTTCAAATTTAGAAAATCTATCAAACATTCTTCACAAGTTTCTCCGAGATAGTGACCTAAAAGTGTAATTTACAATTTACAACGAAAATTGTCAGTACTTGGCTGGATCGCCCTGGTAGCGCAGGCCAATAAACCTATACATACACACACACACACACACACACACACACACACACACACACACATACACACACACACACTTAGTTTAGGTTATGTACAGTTGTATAGAGATAAGAAACAAGTTAGATTATTCTACAGTAAATGCTGAAAATGTTGACCTTCTTGTTGTAAGCAACATTCAAATCTACGCGATAAATTATTAAAAACATTAACTAAAATTTCAGGTCCAATATTTGCCATAGCCGCTTCAATTGCGTGCTGCAATTCTTGCAAATTGTCCAAATGGTTTCGAAATACAACATTTTTTAAATAAGGGAACAAAAAATAGTCCAGAGAAGATCTACTAGGCCACAAACCAGTGCTAACTAAACGGTCCTGAAAGAACTCCTCTAAGAACGAAGTTGTAGCTCGTGCTGTGTGTGTGCAGTTGCATTGTCCTGCTGAAAATAACCTTTTCTCAACTCCCTGTCATCCAACTCATTTATAAATGGCTCCAATAAAAGCCTTTGATATCTTTCAGCGTTAATCATTTGATGAAAAAATATTGGCGCGATAATTCGTGTTGGTGACTTGCCACCCAGACACCAATTTTGAGTGGATGTAATGGGACTTTGATGTGGGGGTTATGTGCTGGCCAAGTTCTGTAATTCTGCGAATTATTAAGTCTAGAGAGATGAAACCATGCCTCATCAGAACAGAAAGTCTTATCCTGCTGGTCAAGGTTGTTGAGTAGGTTATTGTTATAGCAGTGACAAAAGTGGATTCGTTGGAGAAAATCAGGAGGGCGGAGTTGTTGGACGACTGTAAATTTATATGGTCGTAGGTGCAAATGTTTTTTAAAAATTGCACCAGAGGAAAAGTGTAGAATAAGGTTTAAGAATAAGAAACCTGTTTGTTGGAATACACGGCGTATGGAGGCATTTGGATTTTGTTGTATAATCTGGTCTACATTTTGCACAACATCCGGCGTGGCAGCAGTTGGACGTCCAGTAGATTTACCCTTTTTAACGCTGCCAGTGCCTAAAAATCGTTCAACTATCCTACCACAATGTCGTGCAAAAACACGATATTCTGTTTGTTCCTCTGGGTATGTTTCGAGAAACTGATCGTAAGTCAATTGCTGGAAATACATCCAGTGGCCATTTTCATGTTGGAATGCGCTTCGAAAATACGCCATTACAATGAAGGTGTCATGTTCAGTTGTAAAAACTATTTTTCAATAAATAAATCGTGACAAAGATAATTTTATTTATTTTAAACTTCGATGTCACATTTGAATTTAAAAATCAAGTGCAACAACTTCGTACCGTAAACAAACTGTAAAAATATTGCCATCCTAACACAAATAATCACAATCATTAAAAATCCCCGGTATTTTGCCAACAATTTTGTAGTAGGAGAAACGAAAAACATGTGTAAGGAGTCACCATCTAAATAACCAGCCGCCACTGATGTCTCTGGGTAAATTTCGTCTAATATTCGACAGTCCTTGTCTGCGGCCCAAGATTAACTACTATCAAAGTTTACAGATCTAATGACATGATTTACTTTCTGAATTGCATTACTCTATAATAACAGTTTGTTACATTTTACGACAGACTTTTTGGTTTTTTAGTAAAATTAAAAATTCCATAAATATGATCTAAAAATTAATGATGATTTCACTTTCTCGCCACCAGAGTTAAATATTGTCGATTTTTACATAAATTTGTATAAAATATGGAAAAAAGTAATATCAAAACTCACCTTAGGGCTGTACTGTCGTCGATTATGGCCTACACTCGTTGTTTTGTCTGTAATACAAGAAAAATAATAATTTTAAAGTGATCTGTACAAAAGTTAGAACAAGTTACTCTTTAATAAATTTTTTATCCGTTTCTAAAACATTTCTCAAATGTATTAGCAAGGTAATAATGTATAGTTATGAAAATTCAATTCAATTAGTACATTAATTGCATCGAAACTATTCAGAAAAATCACTAGAACTGTATAACTCTTAATAGAAAGAAAATATTACAAGTTCAAAATGTCTAAATTAGTTAAGAAAATTTGACAAAAAATCACTAAGCATTAGCAACCTTACGATATAAATATGTACATAAACACCTTCATATAAGTTAAAAGTAGCTAATAATAGATACGTTTAATAATAGTACTAACTAACTTTGTTACAAACTTCACTGTTAATTCACTGCGTTGCGATCATACGACGAGCATTAAACCGATAACAATAATAAATATAATGCAATTCGCGTCCATTCACACCATCAGGGAATGTGATCGAAAAATCCGTGTGTATTGGTGTATAACGTATCTACGACCTTTTTTTTTATCTGAACGACGCTGGCCGTAAACTTGACCTCCCACGCAACGATAACGGAAAGAGTGTTACCCTCTGATAAGCGGTACATGCACATACATACATATACATACATAAATGCTATAATATGTGTTATAATGTCGGTGAAGTTTCTTTCGAACGATAGGTACAATGGGCGGAAGGAAATTGGATTTCCTTAAAAAGGAATTTGATGACGACAGTTAAATCCGAAAGGTTAATTTATCATTAACGCTCGTCGTTAATCCATAAATCTCTTAATACATTACAAATACTCATAACTCAAAAAATATTGCAATTTTTGGGATCGAACTTTTGATGAAGTGCAATAATCTTTACGCCAAAAGATAACTGTCATAGATCAAGATCTGAACTACATTACATGTCAAATTTTTCAAAAATTTTTGTTCATAATGCAACCACTTCTAACAGCTGTGGGCTCTGAAAGATAACGTAGATACTCATGCAGAAGTACAGTCTCAGTAATCTTTATTAAATCCCCTCTTCCCAAGAATTTTTTTTATTTGATAAAAATCCCTATTTATCAGATGTCTTGATTCGAATTCCTAAGTAAAATATCACGAATATCTCTAATTGTTTATTTAAAAATTCAGCGATTTTTCAGCATCTCACTCCCATATGGCTCACATTGGTGGTGTAGTGCCGGTCTCTCTTCCACTCGGACGCTGTAGTGGAAGAGAGATAGATGCGTCGCAAGGCAAACGCTAAGGTCGATCTCTGTCTATTGTTCTCGCTCTCGCTCGCACGCATGGGTCTGGCGTAACGTTATAATGTTTTCTGGGACGTGTAGGTAGATTTATGAGACGTATATCACGTCAAAAAAATTTTTAAAACGTCACTTTCTGAAGATCGGTCATTCTCGCCTACGAGTCATAGTACCTCGCTTTTCTATAAGTGAATATGGGAAACCTATCACCTAAGTGACCTAAGTTCAAATCTGATAAATATTCTCTTAATAGAAACATTTTTTTTCTGCAACATTTCCATAAATTCTGAACGTTTCCAAATTAGGAAATATACTAGAAAAGCGACATGCTAGGTAGGTATACTCTAACCAGTAGCAATTGGAACACTCAATAAAATCTGAATTTACCGAGGACATTCGAAAAGAGCCCGTTGTCTCTATACAAAACCGTGGGACTTATCTTTTTGTTTATTCAGAAACGCCCTGGTATTTTTAAAATGCAGGTGTTCAGTTGCCCAAGGGAAATCATATATGTGAATGTATGGATATGTACAGATAAAGAACTAGAGGGTCTACTGGACAGCAAATTTTTTTTACGGCAGCGGCACTTCGTTTGTATCTTCTTCTTCTTCTAAGGTGCAGGTGTACAGTCGATCAGTGAAATCGTGTACGAGGAAGTACGCGAGACTCTACGGATACTGAATGGTCCACTGGACCATAACACAGCGGCCACGTGTGCTTTCCTTGTGGTGTCTTCTTCGGCACTTATACACGAGAAAGCAGTGGTGTATGAATGTGTGTGCCATTTGTTTGTGCGATTTGGAAGTGAATTCATTGTTAGAGTTATTATCCGTAATGATACGCCCATGGACGACCGGGCGGCATGGCTTTTCACCACTTAAAAAGCCATTAAGTGTTTTTTTGCCGTTCCAACTCTGACTGGACAAAATATGACCATAACTACGAAACTCTTGCAATGTAATAAAGTCTTTACAACCTGTCAAAGTGACGGGAATCACATATATTTTATACTGAATTTCCCTAAAACATACTTTGAGAAACTTGAATCACGCAATGTCACCAGACCATCGATTGCACTTTTAATCAATACGTACAACGTTCAGTGAATTGAGATAACGTGATTACACACAAATTACCGAGTAATCTTGAATTAAAAAGAAAAAGCGGTCATTTTAGACGGATCATTAGACGAGGCAGTAAATGTGTATTATCTTAAATGGTGGCGATAAAGATATTAACGTAACACGGATTAAACGAATGACTTACATATTATGTACGTGCGGTTTTTAATAACCCAACGTTGGTTTATTATACCGATAGATCATTACCAGCTATTGTTTCCCGCAAATTGAAGTTGTAATCCAAGAATACCAAAGTTTACATATCTAACGATATAGTTGGGACACTCTTTTGATATCCGTCGAATACTGCCACTACTTTTATTACCATCGTATTTTATCTACGTATACTCTAACCAGTAGCAATTGGAACACTCAACAAAATCTGAATTTACCGAGGAAATTCGAAAAAAGCCAGATATCTCTATACAAAACCATACAAAACAACTATTGGGTCGCAAAATCTTTTATACGACAGCGGCACTTCGTTTGTATCTTCTTCTTTTTCTATGGAGCAGGTGTAGTCTTCTTCGGCACTTATACTCGAGAAGGCAGTGGTGTGTGTATGTTGGTGCCATTTATTTATCGATATCGATATTTTATCGATACGCCCATGGACGACCGGACGCCATTAAGTGTTTTCGTTGCCGTTCCAATTCTGACTGGACGAAGTATACATGTATAAATGTACTTCAGCCAGTTTGCCCGGAGAACAGGTATACAGATTGTCCATAGCGAAGGAACGCAAGGCGAGATAGACTATTATACAGTGTGTCCCCGCAGTGTGCACTTAGAATTAGAACGTGAATATCGGTTTCTGATATTTTGCAACAATTCAAATATGTCTCACAGCAACATTTGTAGTGAA
Organism: Cryptocephalus moraei; assembly: GCA_946251905.1. Classification (NCBI taxonomy): domain Eukaryota; kingdom Metazoa; phylum Arthropoda; class Insecta; order Coleoptera; family Chrysomelidae; genus Cryptocephalus; species Cryptocephalus moraei. Next base: position 11,784,518 of record OX276465.1, on the reverse strand, counting down.
GATAATAATTGTCAATCACACGTTTCCTCGGGACTTCCATTTTTCAGGTGCGCTAAGGAACCGCAAAGGTATTGTGACGTTTATTTATAATTTATTTACACTGTCCTAATTATACACTACACACTACTTAATTTATTTAGACTATTATTGAACTAATTAATTTATATAACACACTTAACTTTATAATTTATTTGTACAATTCGCTTGTCCGTTTTTCGCACTGATTATTCACTCGCGGCTTCAGGTCTAATCTCCCTCTCCGACCGCAAGCCCGTTTATATACATATCTCAATTGTATTCGCGATGATTCCTGAAAGAACTCGCTCCTTCTTTTTCCTAATAATGTTTATCTAGAAACGCCCAGAGGGTAATAAATCATTCTTTCTTTAACAAGATGTTGCCGGAACGTTGGGGACGTTTTTTTATTGCCCACTTAATGGAGCGCTTTAAAGTGACCGCCGAGGTCCGATAAGAGTAAGCACGTTGTGCGCTGTTGTTTACATTTCGTGTTACAGTATGTAAATGACTTGTATTTTAGTAGATATTGTCTCACACATACAACAGTAATAATTGATTAGAAATTAAACATCACAATTTAATGTTTGAACTAAGAGAGTGGAAACTGTGGGGTCATATGAATTGTAATGGTTATAATTTTTTACTAAGAAGAAATATCGACCAGGATTTTTCCAGACTTGTTTTGCTTCTAACTTTTCAAGTATTGAATTTAGAAGAAAGTTGAAGAGAGAAAAAAGTTGCAGAATCACTTTTTACATAACACTGGTGTCGCAAGGGATAGGGTATCATGTTGTCCCTCATTAATGGTTAAGTTATTAGTTTCGGCTCCCTTCCTTTGTGAACACATTTCTGGGTCATGAGAGTTTATGTGAGGGAACCAGCTTAAACACGAATAACGTCAGATAAGGCACTGGGAGGTAGTAATACGAAAACGAACTTATCTTAGCTAGAATTATGTGGACTAGGTAGAGAAAAGTTAATCTAGGAATTCTAACCTACAATTAAAACACATGTTATAAATTGCCAATAATAGAACTGATGTACCCGGAATGTCTTCACAGGGGATATGATCACGCAGCCCATATCTAAGGGTTGAGCCCTTAGGTTGATCTCCGTTCCTCTGTGAACACATTTTTGGATGAGAGGTTAGATTCAGTAGGAATATTCGGCTCAAAATGTAGTAAGAAGTATGGGCGACCTTTAGGAATATATAGTGAATCCCTACAGGGACATTACTCAAGGAAATAGGGATAATTTGATTAATTTCTATCTATTCCTAGAAGTTAATGGTATGCAACCAGTCATACAAGTAGTTTTAGTTCACTCATATAAGTATGTCTCTCTTTCTCACACGTGATCCGGATTGGTTGATAGCTAGAAACATTTATTTGTGTTGGTAACGAATACTCGGTAAGTTTACAGTAATACCTTCTCGAATGTTCGTTTTTTTGTATAGAAGGAATGATTAGTATAAAAGAGGACAGGACAGGGTGATTTCCGATTCCGAGTATTAGTAGAAGAAGTAGTATCACTGCGATTATTGTTATTATCTCTCTTTTGGGTGATTTTCGATTCCGAGTGTTAGTAAGAGTATTAGTATTATTGGGATCATTGTTATTAATGCGAGTGTTATCCCGAGTGTTACGGAGAGTAATTATCGTTAGTTCGAGTGAGCATCAGCCAGTCTCCCGGTCTCCGAGTTAAGCCTAGTTGTGTTCAGTAAGTGCGCTTGACGATCGATCACAGAAAACGGTGTTTCGTGGGCTGACGGACGACAGGCGACAGCTAAGTGAAGTCTCCGTTCCGACAGTTCCGTTGTGAATAGATCTCCGCAGCGTCGCTTTCCCGACCAAAAGACTCCGCCGTCCCGACAACAGGGGGGCCCAGCCGGTCGTCCGAGAGGCCAGAGCAGCCGTTCCAGCCGGTCATTCGAGAGGCCAGTCCCCGTTCCGTCATCTGCGGTGTCATCAGCGGTGGCATCAGATAGCCGTTTGACCGTGAGAGGCAGGAGGCTCCGCTGATATTTCCGTCATCCCCGTTCGAGCCAACCGATCCTCGATCGTGGGCCACTGGCAGCGTCGCACCCGTACAGGTCGGAATCTTAGTTAAGAAGTCAGGTTAGGGAGGATAAATTGTAATATATAGGTTGGTTGCATATCCGAGAGTTGGGTATCGAATTTCTCTTTACAGGCAAGTACTGGCTATTAAATTCATTCATTAGAGTTGCTCAAGTTTTATTTAACGAATCTAACCTCAACCTCTCTCTCGGATTCGAATAAGCCTTCGTAAAGGTAAGTGAGACGTTTGATAGCTGTGAGACATTGATCGACTCCCCTTAACAACTAGAGGGGGTTCGAGATATCAGTCATGGCCGGGCTTTGTAGTTGTTGGCGCCCTTTACCATCGAGTATCTGGTCATATTGTAGTTCATCCACGACCACTCACCGACGAGTTGAGCTAGTCGGGCCCCGTTAATAAGAACGTCTAATGTTTTGTAACGTCGATAAGATTTAACGTTGCAGATTCTTTTATTGTAACTTCAAGATTTTCTACCTGTGATATAGAAGTCTATTTTAAAGTGCCTAAAATAATAAATTAAAAAAACAGTTTTTTGGGCCGACTTTTTTTTGTTTATTGCTATTTTGCAAAACCACTAATAAATTTTTGACTTTCTAACCTATGCCATATTATGTAAAAAGCGATTCTGCAACTTTTTTCTCCCTTCGACTTTCTTCTAAATTCAATACCTAAAAAGTTAGAAGCAAAATAAATTGGGAAAAACGCGTTATCTCATTCTTTTTTAAATTGTAGCATTTTAAACAATGTTCCCGACCTTTGCGCTTTGGAGGATAAGACAATCCTTATTCTAGGCATTATTCCCCAGGTATATATGTAGAAACATTGTGGGGTTACCTCTTACGTCCGCCTAAAGCAAAGTTTTGACAGATGGTTCTTGGACTAATTGTAATATGTTACGTTTGATAAATGTTATTTATATTTATTGTATAACAAAGTGGAAAAATATTTTTGTTACCTAATACAGTTTGAGTACCTGTAGGTGTATTTGTATATTTTTCTGCATTATTTATTGTTATCTTATTATTATTGTATAGCGACTTGTATGATGCATATTTGTAAACGAGAATGTGTTAATTAAGAAAGAACCAAATTACACAGCTTAAATTGCCATTATATTTAATAAAGTTATCAGAAATAAACATGCTTTAGTTTCTTAAGTACCTACATACATACATACATGTATTTTTAGAAAATTATCCGAATTAATGCATTTTAATTAATTTAATAACTACGACTTTATTATACGTAATTCGCGATTCTTCGGTTTCTTTAACACACCCGGAGTGATCGTAAATTGTTTTACGGTTCCTTTAATCGAGTGTACGCGGATAAATTAATTGTGATTAGCGTTATTGAGCCGTAATCTATTCCCTAGATGGCAATTATGGCTTTCGAAAATGAAGCGAAACCTCTCTAAAAAAACGGCACGTCTCCAGACGATGAAGAAGCGTATCGAGGACCTCATTATCCGGACCGGGAGTCCCGTCTCTCTCCCGTTCACCCCCCCGAGGAGCGTCCCGCTCCCCGGCGGGGAACGATTAGTACCAATTTATGTCGGAGCCGACCCTAAAACAAAACCCTCACGAAAACAAGACGAATTACACCTATAAAACAGCCCGGGCCCGATACAATTAATTAAATCATCAGGACCGGGTTGAGGGGACGGCAGGGGTGGGGGGGGGGTGGTCGGGGGCGGTTTCTCCTGTTTTTCGTGAAGCCGGAGGGGGTAAATTGACCGAAACCTAAAGGATCTCCCATTCCATTTCGTTACTTCATTACATCCCTTTCTCTCTCCATCTCTCGTTTCCATGACTTCTTTGGGATCCTGTTCCGTCGGCGAGGTCTCAACAGTGTCTATAATTATTAGGAATTAGGGAGCTGGACAGGTACGGAGATTTATCTCAGCAGCGAAATGCTTGGAGAGAGGAGGAGGAGTACACGAGCGCATGCCCACGCAGTAAACTCCTGCGACCTCCCGCGCAAGCGCGTATCGCTACTGTTCTTTAACGTAAGGGTCGATTTGAAAGCAAAACTATTGGATAATAAAAGAAGAAGTCCATGGTGCTTAAAGAAAATAAGAAGTTCATGGTGCTTAAAGGCGGAGTGGCGACCATCGTAGAAAACCTTAAAGTCTCTCCTGCCAAAGGAAGTGAAAGCCTTAAAAGATGGTTGATGCAATGTCTGAATTCAAACGTTTATATCTCAGTCAATACTCAACATATGAAGTCTTACAAGCCACCAATTGAAACAAAATTTCATAAGCTATCTTTTCTATGAAGCAATGCCTATACCTAAATTCACTCAGAAAAAAGTTATAGCCAAAAATTCAACAAAAAACCATTTTTATAACGTAGTTTTTTGAATTTATTCTATTAGAATATTTTTTTACTTCAAAAAATATCATTTTCATAGGAAATTTAATTTTCTACAAGAAATCTTACGGCACATATCTTCGAATAATGCATAGTTTTTGCGCTATAGCCGAAAAATCGAAAAGTGGACACACTTCCCCGTTCGCAAAAACGCAATTTAGTAGCACTTTGGGATCTTATTTTTTTAGAGGTCAATTGACCGTATGAAAAAATAAAATACCTTGCACGCGTTAGTTCCTTATTAAACGCCATAGTCAATAGCCTAATATACCTACTATCAATCTTATTAGATTGTCTTAGTCAAAGTCCAAATAAATATAGTTCAATACCAACGAACTGTACGAAGTGGAACAAAATGGAAACAACATATAAGTAGAATGGATGAACATCGACTGACTAAACAAATATTAAATTATAATTCAATAGGAAAAAGGAGCGTAGGACGCCCCATGAAAAGATGGGGCCAAGTTTGATGCCGCAACAGGCAGATAAAAATGCCTAAACCCTGGAATAAAGAAGGAGAAAAAGAAGATTAAAAATTATGATGACCGTAAAAAATTCTAAGATAATTACTAATTAATTTAGTTTTCTTCCAGAATACTAGATCTAGATTTCATAGCAATCGTAATTAGGATTATGTTACAATAAGTCAAAATAACAATTGGACATTTTAAATTTCTTGGAGACCCCAGAAGTTTACCAAGAACGTATTATTGAACATCAAAGCTAATTCGTGAAATTTTCGATTACTAGTCTTTTACAAAAATTGACAAAAAACAAAAATGTTTAAAATTTTTTTAACAAAAATGTCTTTTTCATGTAAATCGGTTCATAGTCAAAGAATTCGGAGGTAACACCCGATTTTCCCCTTCAATGACAGACTATGACGGTTTTTCGCTCGTCGAGAATACCTGAGCCAAGCACCTCTCGTATGCAAGTACCGAGTCGTCCTCGAAAAGTGCACATCGTGCACGTATGCAATATGTTTTATTCATCAGTCAACCCCTCTCGCATCTGCAATTAAGATTTTCGGTGCGTTGCATTGTACGAGAGGGTGTGATGTGTGCGAGTGTGTGTGTCCACACGAGATATACCTATACACACGTAACGACTTCCGTCTTAAGTTCTCGCCTCGAACCGAGAGAGATCCGAGGAACAAGCAAACTCCATTAGCTCTACCTGCTCATAATGAGGTGGGATGTAACTGCCTCCGTCAGATAACCGAGTTATATCGACTACACTTTGTCCACTCTATCTCTCCCCTAATCGCTTCTAATTTTGATTGATGCCTAATTGAATAACGCCCCTGTCCACCCACGACCGCCGCCGCCTCTTTCTTTCTCCTTCCCTCTTAGCTATATCCCTTTTATATATAGTATATCTCTCTCGCTCTCTCCTCGCCGTTCCAGACGCTCTCGCGTGGGAAACGGCGATTGGATTGTTCCCGGAGTGATGGAGGGAATCGCCTTCTTCTCTTTCTTCTTCCTTTTTTCCCATCGCCGGATTGATTGCGTTGCCCGTGCGGCGAGGGGGAGAGAAAATTGTTTCTCCGTTCTTAAATTCCTAACTAACGTACCGGAGCATATCCGGGCATCTTTTAATTTCACGCCGCTCGCGAATTGCCCCGAGTACAGCTCATTTTGAATCAATAGTCGATTACTCCTCAAAAAGGCTCGTCTCTTAAAAAACAGACACGTTGCACTCTGGGAGTGCCGACAGTCGAAAGATAGCTTTAGTTAAGAAATTTCGTTTACGTAGATTACCACCTAGTTGAAAATTTTCCCATGTTAATCTCCCATAAGAAAAAAAAATTAGAAACAGTTGCCATGGTTACTGACTTAACACTTTCCTCGCGATTTTGTCACGACAGATTGCTCTATTGCTCGGTTTATTCGACAACCAAGCGGCGCCGTGGACGATGCGTACTCACACCAGCGCTTCCATTATTTTCCACAAGTCCCATAGCTTCTCTACGATCATTTATACTAGTCCTTCTTCTAGACATTCGGTTATAAGATCCCTTATTTACATCAGTTCTAGTTCGTTTTTCTGTTAACCTCTCTTTTTGCTGCCAGGGTTAATTTCACCGGACATATCGGTTTTATGACACGGAACGTCGATTTAGGAAACATTATTAGGCACAGGAACCGATACCGATTTTCAGAAAAGAAATATCAGGGTAATTAAAAAGGTAACCAGAAAATATCGATGTGAAATCAGATGACGAAAAGTGCATGACAAAGAAGATCAATAAAAAATTAATCCTTTTACAAAATATAAAGGTTCAACGTGAAGCTTATTGCGTAAGCTTTCTAAATATGCCACATTTCTTTGAAAACAAAGCGTTATAATTGTAAAATCGCGAAATGAAAGAAAACACCAACCCCGAAAACACAATTTTAAAGTATAAGTAGTAGTGGCGGCCGTGACATCATACTAGCATCATGTCATCTGACGGTCGGAAATCGAGAAGGAAGCGGAGAAGGTAACCAGAGATATCAACGAGGCCGTACGAAGGAACACCACGACAATCAACGAACCAACGAGGACGGGGGACATACCGAGTATCATCAAAGAGAAAATCAGGGAAAGGAACAGGCTGAACAGGAGATACAGGATTAACTACGCCACGGAAATTAAGAGGAACATCAACCGGAAGAACAAGGAAATCAAAAAAGAACTGGCAGAGCACAGGAGCAACAAATGGAACGCATTTTTGGAAGAACTGGACGAGGATACAGGAGCGCACTGGAGGATCATCAGGAAGCTGAAGAAGAACAAACCTTCAACTACGAGCAATGCTATTCATAGTAAATTTGGTTTATGTTTTAGGGACGAGGACAAGATAGAGGCGTTCGCAGATACCATAGAGGAACAATTCAAGATGAACGAAGACCAAGAGGACGACATCGATTTCGAAGAGGACATCGACAGGAGGGCGGCCAGGATCAGAAGGAGAAATTGCGAGGACGAATTGGAACCCACGACGATGGAAGAGATGGAGGGGATCATCAGAACCCTACCGACGAAGAAGGCACCAGGACGGGACACCATCACAAACAAGATGATAGTGGAACTACCGGAGGAGGCAAAGAAGAGGATCCAGGAAATCTACAACGCGGCGATGAAGAAGAGATACTACCCACAGATATGGAAGAAGGCAGACGTCATCATGTTCCCGAAGCCAGGCAAGGACAAAAAATTCCCGTAAAACTACCGCCCCATAAGTCTTTTGAACAATTTAGGAAAACTACTGGAGAGGATACTATTCAGGAGGATCAAGGAGGAAGAGGAGAGGCTACGTATCATACCGGACGAACAATGTGGGTTCAGGGAAGGATACTCGACCGAGCACCAGGCGCTGAGGATGGTAGAAGAGACGATCAAGGACATCAACGAGAAGAGGACGACATGCATGGTACTATTCGACGTGGAGAAGGCGTTCGACAGGATCTGGCACAACGGACTTATAGCAAAGATGGACGGATTAAGATTCAAGACGGCGACGACCCAGATGATACAGGACTACCTACGAGACAGGAACTTCAGAATCAAGGACAAAGAGACGACATCGAGCAGCAGAAGGATGGAAGCAGGAGCACCACAAGGATCGGTATTGGCACCGGTCCTATTCAACATCTACACTAGCGACATACCAATTGGAAGAGGGAACAGCCACACCAGGACCTATATCTACGCGGACGACACGGCGAAGGCGGCGACATCGAGACAACCCAACAAAGCGACGGAGTACCTACAGAGAGAAGTGGAACAAATGGAAGAGTGGACGAAGAAATGGAAGATCAAACTCAACGCGGAGGAGACAGAAGCAATATACATAGGACCGAAAACGAGACGACCGACGACCAACATCATAATAGGAGAAAAGGAACTGGAATGGAAGGAAGAAGTAAAATATCTAGGAATCCACATAGACCGAGGACTTACATGGAGAAGGCACATAGAGGAGACCGAGAAGAAGGCGAAAGACCGACTGAACAGACTGGGACCACTAATAGGACGACGGAGCAAGCTGAGACTGAAAACCAAGAGGAAGATATACCTGGCAGGAATAAGACCTATAATGACGTACGGAACAGCAGCGTGGGGACAAGCAGCAAGGACGCACCTGGAGAAACTGGAGAGGATACAGAACCAAACGATGAGAAGGATGACGGACGCACCATGGTATATGAGGAATGAACAGCTACGACGGGACCTACGCATCGAAGAACTAAAGAAGACCATCAAGAAGAGGACGAGGAAGACGATAATCAAGGCAATGGAGCACACGAACCCACTAATAAAGAAGGCAACGGACTACGTCGAGGACGCAAGGTCAAAGAAGAAAGGACCCAAGACGGCAATGAAGGAAGACTAACCACGAAGGACATACCAAGAAGATTAAAACACAATAAGAGGACCACCAGGATGACCAGAATAACCCAGGAAATACCAACACGCGGAGGAAAGAAGAACCTAGAGGGAGAAGTAAGGAGCCAGGCGCTCAACTTTAGGAAATTCAGGACAACATACGTGTTCATCTGACGATCGGAAATTTTGCGTATTCACCTATGTGTTTTAGCAGTAGAAGAACCTCGCACTTTATAAAAAATAATACTTGATTTGAGAAAGAATATATAAGGAAAGTCACGATGAACAGTGAATATCAGTAGACAAAAGGGATAAATGGTGAAATGGCTTATGTCCAGTGATACCCCAAGTCGGATTTGTAGGCAAAATATAATAGAAGGTTAGTTATTTTCTTCCAAGGAGGAGTTTCGACCCCAATAATGCACAACAAGGGAAAATTTTCAGGGAACTATACTCTTTTTCCCAACAAGATAAATGCATATTAATGAGCTCGTCGTCAACAGAGGGATTTTTCATGTACCGGAGGAAACATAATTTCGCAGTTATCGTAACAGTATACCTCCATTTATACCTGTTTTTGTATAATTTTAAGGGGGCCACCTCGTTTAGTGGTGTCAGAACAAAAGGCCCAAAGGCGAAGAAGAAGAAGGTAAGAGATAAGCAGAAATCCGGCAAGCGAATATTGAGATGTCAGTGGCGTTTCGCGTTTTCGACTAAATCCCCTCTACGTGTATTTTTCCAGGAAGACGGAGTCACTTATTACAAATTGCCTGCGTACCCCTAATTAGTCGTAGTAATTCTCGTTACTATTAACCCTACTCCTAAATAACCTTATTTCAACGAACAATACCGTAATTATCGGTACTCCGTTATCCTAAATGTAATTGTTACCTGCACGCCTATGACCTTGACGCTCAATAATATGCGTCTATCTAAAAAGAGTATAATAAGTATATTTTGTTTCCCTCCAAATATTTGGTGTTTTGGACACTATGTGACGCATAACGTGACTGTGAATTGTTTCGTTTGACAATTTCAAATTGTTAGTGGTAATTTTGTAAATTTGAGATTAGAATCGTCACGATCGACCCCAAAAACTTAAGAAACCGCCGTCGGAAAATGGAAGAGGGAAAAAGTTTAAGGGTCCCAAACAGCACAAAGACATCTAAAAGTCATATTTCAGACGTTCGTCTGCGGACGTTCGGTACGTCTTAAAGACGTCTACAATTCCGTAATGGCATCCTAAAGAGGTCTTTTTTAGCGTTTTTGTTACAAAACGGGTCGTCTTTAAGACGTCTCTAATAGATCTGATTTGTGTCTTTAAGACGTCTCTAAGGCGTCCAATTAAAGTCTTAAAGACGTCCGAATTACGTCTTAAGGATGTCTTAAAAACTCCCGATGTACATCTAAAACACGACTCCAAATCCGCAATGACGTCCCAAAGACTTCTTTTTTAGGGCTTACGACTTTAAGACGTCTCTAATACATCTAGATTTACGTCTTTAAGACGTCCGATTTGAATTTTAAGGACGTCTTAAAAACGTCCGATGTACATGTAACAGACGTCCCAAAATCCGTAATGACGTCCAGACGACGTCTTTTTAAGGGATTTTATTCCCTTAACGGTTACGGTAACGGTTCCCAAAACGGTAAGTCTTTAAGGCGTCTCTAAGACGTCAGACTTACGTCTTTAAGACATCTTAAAAACGGCCGATGTACATCGAAAAGATGTCCGCAAATCCGTAATGACGTCTAAAAGACGTCTGTTTTAAGATTTTTTTATACAAAACGCCTTTAAGACGTCTCTAATACGTCTTTAAGACCTGGATTACACCTATAAGACGTCCAATCTACGCCTTAAAAACGTCCGATGTACGTCTTTTTATGGTATAATGGTAAAAAAGGTAAATTTCTGGCAAAATTTAAAAAAAAGATCAATTTTTAAAGTAATACAACTATTTACTGAAACTAAAATTAAACAACACAAATCACACTTAGGCTAGATTTTAAAAGTTCGGTTTAAACTATAAGTAGGAATAGTATTAGTAAAGTAGTAGTATAAATGGAAGTTTTTTACACACATATTTAGTTTAAACTTTAGTTTGTAGGTTAAACCAAACTTATACAACCGGACCTTAACAGAAAAATAAAAATTGATTAAATATTACCAACACCAAGTAAAAATAGTTACACCTAAAACTATACACCCAAAATTAAAATAGACATAAAAAACATTAAAAAGAGAAAACAGGAAATTAATAAAAAATAAGACCTAAAATTATTATAGATTTAAGTTTTTTCACTAGACTCATTATAAAGACGTTCGTCTTTTAGTATTTTATAGACATCCAAAAATGGACGTCCTAATGAGGTTCACTTTAGGCATATAAAAGATCAGGCATAAAATTTAGGTAAATTAGACGTTATTAAGACGTCCGCTTTCGAACATTTTAGAGACATCCAGAACTGGACGTCCTAAAGAAGTCCACTTCAGGCATAAAACTGACGCCAAGTCCTTAAGGCATTCGCCTTTTAACATCTTCGGGACATCCAAAACTGGAAGACCTAAAGAGGTCCACTTCAGGTGTAAAGAAGGTCAGGCATCAAAACGACATAAATTGGACGTCATTACGACGTCAACTTTTGAACATCTTAGAGACATGACGTCCATTTCTGGCATAAAAGAGAGCAGGCAAAAAATTGACGGAAATGAGAAGTCCCTAAGACGTCCGCCTTTTAACATCTTACAGACATCCAAAACTGGACGTCCTAAGAATGTCCACTTCAGGCATAAAAAGGTCAGGCTTAAAATCGACATAAATTAGACGTCTTTAAGCCGTCTGGCCTTGGACGTCTTAAAGACGTCCGGATATGGACGTCTTATAGATGTACTTTTTATGTTAGCCTTTTAAGGCGTCCAGGCATAAAAAAGGCGTAAAATGGATGTCTTTAATACGTTATGTGCTGTCTGGGGTAGCTTCTACTTCTTGAAAATGCTTTTCGGTCGATATACAAGTGGCTTTTATTTTTAGACCCTGTACAACGTATATCAAGTTCTCTCAAAATCGGAGGGGGAAACCTCGAGGGGATCTGTTTAAATCAGTTGAAACACCCACCACCTACTGAAATACGAAGGAAAATGTTAGAGAATCTTTAAGAGAGTATAAATGAAAGGTTTTAAAACATAAGCAATATGTACAAAAACCTACCCTTAATTATGATACACGCAAAGTGTTCCAAAAACAAGTAAAAGGAAATTTGTCCGTAACGAACGCTAATCGAACTTGTTAAAATTTCCATGTAAAAGAAAGTATATACGTGCCTTCCCCCCTTTTCGCGATGAGAGAAACGTTCTTTCTCCCCCATCCGGGGCTACATTAATAACATCTCCGACCGCTGCTCCTCCTCCCGACCCCTCTTCGCTTTCTTATTATGCAACAGCGCCTCAGCCTCGTCCCCAATCCCCCCAGCACCCCCCCGCTAATCTCCCGGGTCATAAATATCTATCGAGCGGTTTTCGAAATCCAACCTGTATGTTTCCCATTTCCCTGTCCTCTTTTCCATTATGATTGATCGGGCTTGGCGGGCGGGCGGTGGAGCGGCGCCTCCCGTTCCCTTTTTCCCGTCGTTCCCGGTGTCGGCCCGTCTTTTTCATCCCTCCCTTCGACCTTTAATAGAAGCTCCCGCCGCCACCCAACTCCCGAGTTCCGATCGCCGACAACGCCGCCGAGTGTGAGGAGTCTTAATTAATTTATCCCTCGGGCTATGGCCTGAATGTATGAGGTATAAGGTGTCTTAGACGCACTGTTGTCCGTTTCACGCTCGTTGATTCGGGATTCCCCGTTCCCTGTCGGTAAAGCGGTTGCTATGTCTTATAAGAGCCTGGGCAAATGCATATATGCATGTTAATTTTTATCACGTCTTATAAATCGATGTGCGGGCTACACATCCCAGAAAATATGTAACGTTACGCCTGACCCATGCGTGGAAGCGAGAGCGAGAACAAGTGAAAGAGATCGACCTCCGTTTGGATTGCGACGCATTATACGCACACGTACGTTACCGTTTCGCTTCTGACGCATCTATGTCCCTTCCTTTCCGACTTGGGTCCGCGTGAAAGAGAGACAGCGGCAGCACACAGCTTGACGTTAACGTATTGCCGGCTATTCATAGGCCAATCAATTAGGGATTTCGCCATGACATCGAATCCTCGAGCAGGAGACCCGGGTTTTTAGGTAATATAGGCCAACAGGAACAAAACGTATTGGAAGACCCCACGAGACTATGTATATTAGGCATTGTTATTAACAATTAAACGTCAAAAAATGCATTTTTTTGACTATTTTTGTTCTCAATTAAAAACCGACTTACTTTTGGGTAAAATGGGTTCACCATCCTCTAGAGAATTAAAAGACCTTTAAAATGACTCTGAACCGACCTCGATATCTTCATTTGTTTCTGAAAAAAAAAAATGGTATAGAGAGTCAAACTGGACAAATTCTTTGTTTAACAATTGTTATTGCGAAATTGAACTTGCGGCTTTGTTATTTTGTAAAAGGTCGGGAATTATAGTGCTTAAAATGTGGTAAAAATTTCAGATCTATTCATCAAATAGTTTATTGCAAAATTAAATTTGTTCATATTTTTGCAATTTTTTGTAATAACCATCTACGCACAACTAAAAAAAAAATCGCGATTCCAAGATCATGGTGCCCTAAAGAAACATTTTCTCTATCGATATCAATTGTTGAATATGACAAAAGGCAATTTTAAAATTGTTTAAAAAATCAAATAAATATTCGAGATTTCCTGGATGTTATCCCGTCGCGTTTTATCATACGAATTTCAGTGTTTTGTCCTAGTCGGCTATTTTGCTGTGGCTAGGATTTTTATTGTGTTGACAATTGTTTGTTAGTAAACAATTGATGGATGAAAAAAGACGATAAAATGGATCTTGAAGAAGCCGGAAACGTTTATTCAGAGGAAATTCAACAAGAATTTGATGCTGCGCTAGGAAAATAGATCCCAGATAGGTCAAGGGACTTGTACCACGTTTGGAAATAATTGGAGTGACAGACAGTCCGATTTTGATGTTCCGTGGATTCCATAGGCGTGCATAAAAGTAGAGTCGTGACTAAAGGAATTTTTAAAAAAAAATACTAAAACACTTTTACAAATAAGAAGATACAAATACAAATCAATAAGAATAATACATATTCATGTTTTGTCAAGGTATCCACGCCAATAAGTCTTTGGAAATAAGTCACTCGTGTTTACTACAAGAAATATGTTTGATTCTGGGAAATACAGTTACAAAAATACAAATACAACCACTTTATGATTCAAGAAAACGAAAGGTTGGCATTTGACAACGCCGGATGGCTTTTACGATAAGTTCACGATCTGTATGTGCGGTACATGAATTTATGCGTTTGTTCCACACAAAACGCTCTACAGTTTCTTTAAAAAAGGGATCCATCACCAAATCTCATTACTCCTATTATTTCCAAACGTGGTATATTATATATATGAAGGAATATGACAAATTGTGTCAATATATTTGCAAGTCAAATGTCATTGTTGCTTAGCAATTTTGTTTGACAGTCCCGGGCCATAAAGGCCAATTTACGCCCGCATTTGAGTGCCTGTAATAACGGGTGTGCAGTTATATCCGCAATCTAACAACCGTTGGAATTTGTATGTAATTTTGACTTATATCTTAGGTTAGATGTAAACATTTTGACAAATGGTAAATGTCACAAATGTCGAAACACGCCATGGGACGGGTTAAGTATAAAATCTTTAATGTGTTGCTCATTTTTTACCATTTTTAATGGTAGCTTAGACACAAAGACGACAAAGCTACTCCACACCAAGACCCAACTGTCACAGCTAACCTTAAAAAATTAAAATGTCATTAATTGCGCGCCAGGATCACTCTACGACATCCATCTCTCGCTCTGTCTTCTTTCATGAAAATTTCAACACATGCTAGATTACGGTTTTAACTGAACACCCGTTAGTAGTTTAAAGTACAAGTTGCAGAAGACGTCATATTCCAAGCCCGAGTTTTAGAACGGACAAGGGCTTGGAATGTCTTCTGCAACGAGTACTTTACAACATGTTGATTCTACGATCAACATAAAAGAGAGCTAAGTAGGGTTGTAGGGATTTAATAGGGAATTTAGGGAACATACTCTTCAATTACGGATTAATAACCATTAAATAGGGAACTAGAACAAGTTGTTATTAAAACATCTTAGGTAAAATTTCCACTTGCAAATTAAGTAATCAAACATTAATTAGAACAACTTAGTCAGGAAAATAATCTAGTGTGCTTGCTGATAAAGTAATCAATTATTAAGTAATTAATAACTATTAAAGAGGGTATTAAAACAACTGAGTCGCTTTAGCGCGGATCAAAGTGATAGTTTCAAAATCTTACAACAATAATCAGTCACGCAAGCATAACACCAGTCCCGTAATATGATAACAAACGCGCTCCGTAAGGTCAAGCACACAGCTAGGTCAGGTAAATTACAATCTAGGACGCCGAAAGATAACAAAACTTAATTTGCCATTTAACCAATGTAATTTGAAGATGTATAAAAGCTTGTGAATTTTTGGTAATAAACCAATATACCCTAGTATGCTCAAAACGACAGTGTGTTGTGATCGTTCTTCACGCCACTTAACCCGACTACTCAAAACCTAACAAACTTCAATCCGGAGAGTACGTTACGCCCTCTCTCCAAACTACAAGAACTTCTAGAACTTCAAGGAGATCACGTCCCGCCCTGATCTCCGACTACAAGAACGTCTTCAGCCTTACAACCTGGAGACAAGATTTATCTTCGCAGCCACCCACGAGTTACGAGAGATATCTACATACAGTCCACTTCTCTAGAGATCAATGCACACTTTCGTTCACAACATTTTCTGTGTTCCGGCTTCCATTTCATTTTTATTTATGTTTAAATTATTTAAAATTTCTTATCTGGGGAATTAATTTTATCGTGACATTTAAGTTGGTATTACTGCTGTTTCCTAGACATCTCTCAATTTTCACACCATTTTCAAATTTAATTTAATGGATTTAAATATAATCTAAATCATGTCTCAAAAATCCGAATCGCATCAAGTACAAGAGGGTGTTTCTTTAACTCCACCGGAACTACAAGAAGTGGCTTCTAATGCAGTGAGGAATTTGCTACCTGATAAGTCTAGAGACGCATATGACAAAGTTTACAATATCTTTGTGAACTGGTGTAAAGAAAATAAAGTTAAAGTTGTAACAGAAAATGTCATGATTGCATTTTTTGAAATTCAAAGCCAGACTTATGGGAGTTCAACCATGTTTATTTTTAATTTTGTTTTGACAGACATCAGACAGCATTAGGAAATATCTTGTTGCCAATCCAACAAAAAAAAATTACCAAAAACAATGCCTTAAGATTGTACATTACAATATAACGCAGTATGCTTTACAATGCAAACTGATTTCAATGATAACTCGAGATTGAATCATAAGAATTGAATATTTATTATACCAATCGATTAAGAAGATATAAATGTATGTTTTTAAGAGATTACTTTTGATTGAAACTTATCACATTTCTGGAAATATCGTTTTGAACATAAAAAACGAAAAAAAAAATTTCAAACCTATTCAATCGTATAATAGTAAAATTTGACATCTTAATGACGTGGAGAATGAAGTATTATGCCTATTAAAATATTATGAGCTTGTAAAAGTATCTTGGTAGTTATTGCTGAAATTAGAATAACTGACACGCCCCTCGAACAGGCGCTACCTCGACAGACTTTATTGCGGTGAGGGTTCGCTAGCCCTGAGGGCGGGACTTGAACAATTTATCTTTTCTTTTTGCATAATCGCTTTTGGCGACATCTACCGGAATTCGTATCGAAGTACCGACATATCGAACAACCTTAATAAAGCTCATTAAAGCACCGTTTTCGGCCATTTTAGTGCTAGAATGGCTGTCGTTTTAGTGCCGGAACATAGAAAGACAATTAGAGTGGCAAAATAAAATAAATACATGAAATACGATTTTTTACGCTTGTAACATTTCACAGATCCAACTAAAAAAAAAATAACTCCATGAAATCCTCCCTTAGGGACGATGGAAGAAAGACAACTGAAAATGGCTGGAAATTCGATTTTTGACATATCCAACCGTGTCCCATCTCAATCCCCTTAATTCGCACCGCAGATACATTTAAATTGCACGAGACCCGAGAGGTTATTTATTATTTTCCCGGCCTTCGTCCCGCTTTTTCCCGGCGTGCCACCATCCCCTGCCGATTACAACCCGACTTAAAGTAAAACAGGACTGTACAATGGCAAAAACTACAGCACAAAGCACCAACTAATTATTCCCTTTTGTTGCCTCTCTCTCTCTCTCGCTCGCTCGCCCACTATTTTCTCTCTCTCTAACTTTCTCTCTCCAGCTCGCCCGGAAGCCTGACTGGAAATATTAGCGAGAATTATTCGCGGGCAAGCAGCTCGGGCTCTTAAGGGAGGGCTACATTAGTAAAATGAAGAAGAATTTCCAGGGAGTATTAAAAAAAAAACGGGGAGAGAGGAAGAGAGGATGGACGAGTGCGTGGAACAAAAGAATGCCTCAGCAGCAAAAGCTGCTTCTGCTGCTCCTCTCCCTTCCCCCCCTCTCTCTCTCTCTCTCTCTCTCTCTCTCCCTCTTTGATATTCTAAAACAATGGATAGATAATACCGCATTCACTTGTTTCCGAATCATTTCCGGTAGAGGAGAGCTCACTTTCCTCTCTCTCTCTCCCTCTCTCTCTCTCTCTCTCTCTCTCTCTCTCTCTCTCTCTCTCTCTCTCTTGCGCGCGCGCTTTTCGTAAAAGTGCGCTCTTTTATATGTTTACGACGTCCTCTCTCTCTCTCTCTCTCGCTCTCTCTCCCGGTAAACAAGGAACGGACCGATTCGAAACGGGAGATAAATTAATTAAGGGAGAGCGCCAGGCGAATCTTACGGGAAGATAATAATTTAACTCGGCGGCGGGGGCTCCCGCGGGACCGCAAGACCTGGCTGGAGGAAAAAGAGCGACTAGGAGAAATACCTACTAGAATGCCATTGCGGACGTTCAGCGTATTTTACTGCCGGTCATAAGGGTATACCCTTATCGAGAGATTTATGAATTATTGACAATTCGTCAAAAGCAATAAAAAATAAAGTTATTATGTTTTCAAAGTAGCAAAATTGATATAGGCCAATATATCTCAGTTAATATTCAACGCATGAAGTCTTACAAGCCACCATTTTAAAGAGAATTTCGTAAGCTTTCTTTTTTATGTAGCATGTCTATACCTAAATTCACCCAGAAAAAAGTTATAGCCAAAAATTGAAAAAAGAAATTTCATTGAAATTTTTCCATTTTTTTTACTTTTTTTTGAATTTATTTCATTAAAAAAATATTTTTTTTTACTTCAAAAAATATCTTTTTTATCGAAAATTTAATTCTCTATAAGAAATCTTACGACACATATCTTCGAAAAATGCATAGTTTTTGCGCTACAGTCGTGTAATGAATCCCATTTTCGAGAGTTGAGGGTAGACCACCCACGGTACAGTTAATCGCGAAGTCAAACCAATCTCAGATAGATGGCGGTCGATAAAGCAATGCTCAATCTACCATCGCGTATATATTCAGACGTAACTTGGGTAGGTAAACCTCCCCCCTCAAATGGCCCTGTACCTGAATTAATCCAAGATCAGAACCAATTCTTGTCTGTGACAAGCCGTACGTTATCCGTATTTTTCCGTTGCGTCTGATATCCGTTTCCGTTCTACAGACCGACACATGTAATTGTGAACGTTACCGACCGTTAGTTTTAAACCGACCGAAGTATTCGGTATTTGTTATGTAACCGTCCGATTGTGAACGTACTACCGACCGATAAATGTAATTGTGAACGTTACCGACCGTTAGATCTAGACCGACCGACACCGTCCGATTGTGAACGTACCACCGACCGAATTATATGTAACTGTGATCGTTGCGCCGTTATATGTTACGTAATTGTCCGTTACCGACCGATATATGTGAGTGATCTGTAGTACCGTGAAAATGTCCGTCTCTCCGAACCGCTATGGGTTATTTTCTTCCTCGTCGTGTTAAGGAAAAATTAATTCACCACGATCTTCCGCTCGCTGTCTCGCTCTCTCCTAATGTAAAAGAACGTATTACCGAATATTAGACGCTGCACGTTTTCCTATCGTCTCCGTATCTAGCTATTTCTCTTTCATTGTAGAATGGTTAGGATAATTTTCCGTTTTCCCCATTTTGAATACTTAGAGGGTTTTTCCGTATTTCAGATCTTAATATTGTTTGCAAAAGTATTGTAATTTTCCGTTTCCGAAGACAGAGAACACACTATTTGGAATCAAAATGGCGGAGTGAGCGTTGTCAAACGCTTGTCAATTGCCATCTTAAGTTGTCACGGGAGGAAGTTCAAGTTTTTGTCAGGTTTTATTGCCTTTCGTAAGCATCCAAGATTCCGCGTGTCTTTTGACTTTTATATATACGTTTATTGCATACTGTTTGTTGGACGAACTCTGAAATGGCTACTAAACAGTAATCATGCCTGGATGTTGTGTACCACATTGCGAAAATAGATCCGAAAAAGGCTTTCGGTTATTTAGATTGTAACAAGGTATAACTTACAAATTTCTTGTATTCATATTAAATGGTCACTTGTTACATTTTCAATTGTTTAAGGTCAAAATGATGTTAATAGAAGACAATCTTGGGTGAAAAGTATTGGAAGCGATCTGAAACCTATGTCTATCATTTTGGTTGTCTAACATTTTGGTAATGAATGTCATTTTTTTCAAAGATATGCAACCAAATACCAACATTTGTTCGACATTTGAATTTACCGCGTAATTTTGGAATCAAAATGGCGGCCGACTTGCGCTACTTTGGAGATATAGTGACTTTAGCAATGAATACAGTGACTATACAATAAAGTACCTTGGGCGACATCTGTAATGTAGTAGCTGTGACAGGTGCATTTTGAACTTAAAAGGCGTTCCTGTAAAAGTGGTTTTGCTAAAACTGTACATGACCTACATATACAATTGTCTTTACCTAAATAATGAATCTAGGTAAATTTTGAAAGCTGAAATAGATTTTTTGTGGCTTTAGCTATAAGATACACCAAGAAAACTTTATATATTTTTAAAATTTGTTATTAAAAATATCGTTTGGAAAAGGTGTTAGTTTTTAGTTAACAAACATTTACAATAACTTTAATATGATTAATGGTTCAAACTTGTGAGTGGGTGCATTGGATAGCTGAAGTCAAAACACACGTTCTCAAAAAAAAAGAACCTTCTACGACCGATAGGAACCGAGATAGCTTTTTTTTATAAAGAAATCATATCTCCATTGTTTATAAACATTTAGAGCTGAAATTTTAACACATTATAAATGAATATCTTAGTTTTATGATTACATTCATAGATTTGGTATTTACGCAACGTGCAAAATGCTACAGCCCTTTAAAGTTAAGATATTCGTGCCTTTTTTTTAAGCAAGGACAATAATTGTTTAAACAATTGCCTTCTGAGATAAACAATTAGAATAATTTAGAGGCGACTTGATTAATCTGGCTGAAATTTAGCACACATTAAATCCCTCATTTTTAATTATTTTAATAACAAGTTTATTAACATTTATAAATTAGTGCAGAAATAGACGTTTTCGCCATTATCTCCAGCATTTGTTGACCGATTTGAATGTATGAAACGCCAAATTAAAGATTTTTTAATGGACTTTAACTTTTATCTGAAGTATTTTTCTTATAAATGCAAAGGAAACGTTGTATGAACAATAACATTTTTTTTAACACAAAGCCAAATTATAGCTGTACGTCTTCACGGACATTAAAATACCTCTATAAATATTTTCAGATTTTTTTTCAGCCAGTGGATTACCAGGGATGATTACCAATCATTGTGGAAATCCGACTGAACGTTTTCCTTATGTGGTACAGTAAATTCAATTTAAATTACATGAAACAAACTCTTTTGCAACAACCGAACCCGATTCGTCCCTTTTCTCAATGGGATCGGTTTGGATTCCGCCTTGGAATTCAGGTGAGAGATGAGAGTTCATATTCAGGAGAGCAGACGTAAAATTCGCGCCATTATTATAAAGCCCTCGCAGATAGAACGAGAGGGGGAGAGGGCGATATGGAAAGAAACAATCTATTTAGATTACCGGGAGGCAAATCTGTAAATTATTCCTGTCACGCCTATAAAGGAGAGAGCGAGAGACAGAGAGAAAAAAATGAAAAATATATGTGAAGAGGTGTACATCCCTCACCCCCTACCCTTCCCTCTCTTTCTCTCTTTTTTCATCCTGGAGAAGACAGGAAAACGAGATAGAACGAGGAAGAGAGAAGAGGAGGCGGTATTTCGCCGATTTTTTCGCTCTTTATCTTATTTTTCCCCTTGGGGAAAAATAAGAGATCCGAAAGGGACTGTTCCCGTCGTTCAACGTCTTGACGCCGGATCCCTGACGCTAAAAGGAGGGATTTTGAAGCTCCGAGAATCTTACGAAAAACACATTTCACACGGCATCTATAATAAACACGAGACGTAATATGGATGACATATCTTCTATATTCTTCTTTACTGATGAATTTTCAGTACATCCAATCCCTTTATCCGTTTAGTAATCTCTTAGTCTCTTTTCAGGAGGATCATCGCCTTTACTAGATCATACCCACTAGGCCTTCACGATATCGAGAAAAACTCTCGGTCTCGGTATCGGTATCGCACGAGACCGAGACCGATACCGAGACGAGAGCGGTAAAAATTTCCGAGATCGATATCGGGACACAATTGATCGAGAGAGAGAGTCTTGCCGAGACGATACTAAATTTTGAAAACTCTCGGTCTTGTTAAAAAAAAGACACCAACTTTAAACAATCACTGTGACCGTTCTAATAAATATTTTTTAATTCTGAAAAAAAAACACATGAAAGCTTGTTCTCTCTTATATATGCTCAGTCAGTTTTGTTAAAATCGAATTTGTAGGAAAAAAGTTTAAACAATTTTGAACATTTTCAATATTTTTCGATTTTTATTTGTTGCAAAATTATTGTGCAAGATCTAATGAACCGATCGAAAGGAAATTTACAGGATTCTTTTATTACAACATCAAGATTTTCTACTTGTGATATGGAAGTCCTAACTCGATTATAAAGTGCCAAAAATATTGAATTCAAATAACACTTTCTTGGGCCGATTTTGTTTTGTTTATTACTATTTTGCAAAACCGCTAATAAATTTTTGTATTTCTAACCTATGCCATATTATGTAAAAAGCGATTCTGCAACCTTTTTCTTCCTTCAACTTTCTCCTAAATTCAATACTTAAGAAGTTAAAAGCAAAACAAGTCGGGAAAAACGCTTTTTTCCATTTTTTTATTGTTTAAAAACATTGCGGTACCTCTTACGTCCATCTGCAGCACATTTCTGACAGATGGACCACAACGGATATTGCCATCTCGGCAATTCTAGGTAAGTTAAGGGAACTGCAGCTGCAAATGCTTGCCTTAACATCTCGGGTGTTTATGTAAATAACATCAGCCCATTTATTTCATTTAAAATCAGTTTATCAGTAATCAGTCATCATTGCCTAGGCGTGCAAGTGTGTGTAGTTAGACAGGGACAGTTTGAATTTCAACATAAAGACCTGAGTTTACCAGGAGACTATTGGTCCTGTGCGTTCATAGTGGTGTTTTTAAACTTCGAAGATACGTTTTGACATTATGAAACTCCCAAAATTTAGAGGATACCACCTTGTATGGATTTTGCATTTTAAATGAGATTTTATTACTCCATGGGTTATTTTGACAGATTATATAATAACGCTGACCTAACCAAGAGTGATCGAGTTTTAAGAAACAAAAGAGAGTGATTTAAACTACATTCATTTTTCCCAATGATACCATCACCTTCGATACACGTCACACTTCTCGTCGATTACTCCAGGAGAACACCCCGTTTAATACAAAGATCCAAAATACACTCACCTGGAATATCCGCAGACGGATTTGAATTCCAATTACTGCCATAAGACGCGTCCCATACGTTCCTCCTCCCGGCTCTCATATCCCTTTCCTCCTCCTCCTCCGCCGATGAAATAATAAAAAGGGATATGGGGAGCAGTAACACATGTAAGGTGCACATGCGGACATATTTCGGCAAGTGTTTTGGACCGAGGCGCGCGGTTTAGAAGCTGCAAAAAGAGAAGAGAGAGTCCCGAATAAAATTTTATTATTGCATTACGGGACGATTGTGCATATTGGCTAAGGACGGGACGGCTTATTGGGGTCTCCTCGATGCTGACGGGGGATGCAATCAGACCGTGTTCGTACAAAACAGTACGGCCTGTTGTATATTTGTATGGAATAACAGTTAATACGAATAAGTCTAATGGGAGATGTTAGAGTCTTCGCCATCCTGAAGACGTAATGAAATGAACACAGACACAAGTTTATGCTTAAAGCGTGAAATCGGGCACTTAGTTTTCAGTCGGTGAGAAATGTCTTTTAGGCGAAGAAATCGTGATTTATTGTAACCGAATTTAAGGAACTTTTTACATAATTTAATCATTGAAATTACCACGAGTTGTTTTACTAAACAGAAAAAACAAGTCATAATTAAGAGCGAGGATAGTTATGTGAAATATTATTGAATTGTTCTAATGTTCGCACACGAATCAATAACACTTGCGATCGTTTCACGTTACAAGAGGAAACAATTGCGACCGAACGTGTGAGCCGGTCAAGTTCAAATCCCCATACTCAGCTGACTAATCATAACACAACGTCTAGGTAACGTGATAGCGAGCGCTTCTCGAGAAGGTCAGTCTGGTGCAAGGTAACAAAACAAATAATATCTCATTTAGCTAATGTAAAATAAGATGTATAAAAGCTTTGAAATTTTGGATAAATAAATTAGTATACCTAGTATGCTCAAAAACGATAACATCTTCTGTTTAAAACAAATTATTGAAAAAAGATCTGCCACCAATCAAGAAACACATTTGATGTTCATAGATCTCCAAAAAGCCTTTGATACAGTTCCGGAGGGGAAACTATGGAAAGCAGTACAAGAAACCAACATTAACCATACCATAATAAGAGCTCTCAAAAATTTATATGCGGGTTCCAAGTCAAGAGTAAAGATTGGCAATAGAGGGCCAGAGAAATTCCTGGTGGATAAAGGATTGCGACAAGGCTGTTGTATATCCAACACTATTCAAGATCTATGTAGCAAGAGCCTTACACAAGTGGAAAAGGAAATGCAAAGGAATGGGTATTGACATAGGAGAAACGTACTTATATACGCTACAGTTCGCTGACGATCAAGTCATCATAGCAAACGATAAAGATGACCTAGAATATATGGCCCGGAAACTTCAAGAAGAGTATAGTAACTGGGGACTGGAGCTCAACACACAGAAAACAAAATACCTCCCTATAGGAGCAGAACTATCTAATATCCAATTGGAGAATGATGAAGTGGCAAACTGCAGTAGGTATACATATCTGGGTGTGGAATTTGACAGTTTAGGTAGAGATGACAGAGAGATTCAGAAAAGAATAACACAAGCCAGAAGAACAATTGGGTGTCTGAATGGTATAATGTGGAGCAGCAACATCGGAAAGAAACGAAAACATACTATATATGAAACTCTCATTAAAAGCAGTTTAACCTATGGAGCAGAGACGTGGAGAATAACGGAACAAAATCGAAGAAAACTTGAGGCGACTGAAATGGACGTTTTTAGAAGATCACTGGGTCTATCAAGAAGAGATAGAATACGAAATGAGGAGGTAAGACAACGGATGGGAATAGATGGTTCACTAATGACTGATATAGAGAGAAAGCAGCTAATATGGTACGGACATGTCCGGCGGATGGAAGAAACGAGATTGCCCAAAATAGCCATGAATTGGATACCACCAAATCGTAAAAAACGAGGAAGACCTAAAAGAACGTGGAGAGAATGTATAAACAAAGCCATGAGTGCTCGGGATCTGAGAGAAGACCAATGGAATAACCGAAACGAGTGGAAGTTAGGCATCGGACAACTACGAAAGACGTTTTAAACCGATAAAAAAAGTATGCTCAAAACGACGAGTGTTATTGGTCTTGATTCTTCAACCCAACCTACAAGCTCTCACGTCACGCCCTGAGAGTCTACGAGATCTTCAAGATACGACAACTTTAAACTTCGAGAACTTCAAACCCGGATCTGCACGATACGCCCTCAGATCCAACCCCGGGGAAGTCACATCGGAGAGCACGTCACGCCCTCTCTCCATTCAACTAGAACTTCAACTCCAAGAACTTCAAGAGATCACGTCACGCCCTGATCTCCAATCTACGAGACCGTCTGCAGCCTTACAAACTGGAGAAAAGATTCATCTCCGCAGCCACCCACGAACTACGAGAGATCTATACAGTCCACTCTCTATAGAGATCACTTCACACTTCGTTCAACCGTTGAAATTTATTAGAAGGAAATTACACTCGAATTTATTTGGATTAGACTGCAACCATCTTTGGGTAGTTTCAGTGGACAATTGCTCGCGGTTTTTAACTTGTCCCACGAATATTTCTATTTAGTTAGCATGGTATGTGACAAGGTGGGCAAATTATCCATTGTAAATAACACACTTATAAACTAAAGCCTTAAAAATATGACTACTTGACTCTACAGTTCACTTTATACGTTAACGTCAAGCTGTGTACTGCCGCTGTCTCTGTTTCACGCGGACCCAAGCGCCATGCACAATGGAAGGGAGATAGATGCGCCAGAAGCGAAACGCTTACATACGTCGCAAGCCAAACGAAGGTCGATCTCCGTCACTCGTTCTCGCTCTCGCTTCCACGCATGGGTCAGGCCAGGCGTAACGTTACGATGTTTTCTGGGATGTGTAGCCCGCACATCGATTTATAATACTTATATTACGTGGATAATCCCACAAACGAAAAATAACCGAAACCGCTGGGCATGTTGGATCACCCAACGTGCATGCATCTATCGATGTGTGCGGCTTTTTATCGCCGCACTGGATATCCGCTCGGATGCCAGAAATAAAAGAGAGGGATGGTGGGAGGAAGGGTGGGGCGGGGGGTGGAAGAGAGAATGCGGAATTATTTTCCCACCTCCTCCCCCCCCCCACCATCCAAAACAATAACCTATAGTTCCGATAACCATTCCGCGAATAATCACGTCATTCCATCCGCTCAAAGCGGAGCTCCGCCGTTAAAACATTCTTGCCGAACTCCCGCAGAATACCAGAGAGCGGCGAGAAAGAGAGAGGTAGATGGATAGAGCGGAATAGATAGAGTTATACGGAGCGAGACAGCAACAACTAACCCACCACGTCCCCACTCCCCCTCGACGGTATGCGGGGGAACTTTGCGAATATTTAACAAACCCTCATATTCCCACATACTATGTAGATGTATATACATATATATAGGAGACGCGTTAATGTAACGTTGTTTTTGGAGGGACGTCCTCCAGTCAATTTTAAGTTCGCTAACGACTTTTCCGAAACTGGCAACTTTCCGGAGGATAAAAGGTATTGTGTTGCGGAAAGCGTGCGGGAAGTTTGTGTGTCCGCGACGAAATGCCCAACCTAACCCACCCCTCCCCCCGTAGCACTTTTCGCCCTTTTTCTGTGCGAAAGTACGCACGACAATATATGACCGATTTAAATAAAGAAAAAAGTGGGGGGGGGGACCGCTTCGTTATATCGGACGTGTCTAAACGAAATTAGAATAGAAAAAGGAGAAAAGCGCCTTGATTGACTTAGTTCTACGAGTATCTACTTTCAAGTTTTATGAGAGAATACCAGAAGAGACGTAATCTATGAAAGTAATAATTCTGACCTGTTCAATGGCTCGTTGCATTAGAACAGGAGTATAAAGACTTCCGACTCACTTTGGAAAGGTACCTTCAGAATGCAAATATACGTTCGTACGTTTCCCCCTATTTATCAAACTGTCTAGCTGCCTTTTAAATCATGCAAAGTTTCATGAAATATTCCTGAAAATAATTTTAAACAACACGATTTCAAGATTTTCCAGTTTCTAAATTATTAGAAGGATAATTTTAAAAGACGTTCTAGTCACTCGCAATTCTTCAAAAAATCTCCCAAGCCCTGAAAGACTTTTGTAATATCTTTGGAATTTAGAACATGTTTTTCAGGAACTATGATTATTTTAAAAAATTTCTTTCATAAGTTATAAAAGGATTTTAATGTCGTGTTTCTTGAAGTTTATGTACATAATTGTGTTAAGGTATGATTCTTACTCGCCTAGTAGCGAGATTTTTGCAAAGCATCCCGAGTCGGATTCGAACGGTCTTAGTAAATAATTTTTTAGGATGTCCCGACTTTGCGACGCCACTTACAATTTCAAAGAGGCTCGCAATGTTTGTTTTGTATAATTAAGTTTTCTGGAATTCCAAAAAGCCGTTGGTACTATCACGCGCTTCGAGAGTGATGTGTTTTGCAAGGAGAGGGAAATTGTAACGCCCCGTTGAGAGGTTCCTGGTCAATGATAGGCGGAAAAATCAGTAGGAAGGGGGTTGTGAGATTGGATTGTGGAAAATAAGTGGGAGAGTTAGGGCCCGCGAGGGAGGAAGGGAGGACTTGGTTTCTGGCCTCGGGGGAAGCAAGTTGCTTCCCCCGACGCGCTATTTTGAGTTTGGTTCATGTGAGTTCAAAATTATGATTGGTATTAGAGAATGATAGTGAATTGGTTGTTGTATTGGTCTGGGCTAATTAGTAAAATTAGCATACCGCTCCGTTGACAAACTTTTACTACCCGAACCCTACTAATTTGATGGGTAAACTGTAGAAGTAAAATCAGTGTGTGATTAAAAGTGCCTTTCGGAGTGAGTAATTGCTAAGCCAGCCGCCATGCGCGACTGTGTACAGGGCGATCTGCCTTGCGTCCAGCCAGCCGCCAAGAACGCCAACTTACAGGGGGATCTGCCTTGCGTCTATCCAGCCGCCGAGAGCGCCCACATACAGGGCGATCCGCCGCGTATCCGGACTATTTCGAGCTGCCAGCGGCAATCACCGAGCCTCCTTGAGTGTTGTGATCCACGCTAAGTGAAAGGTATTTTCCCCCTTAAAGGTCTTTTGGTAGAAATGCAGGCTCTCAAAATACTTCATAATGGACGTGTAATTATTTTTTAACATTCTCTTACAAAATATAGAAATTACTAAAGAATTTCAACGTTCTTAATTACTTTTTCTTGAGTTTCTGAAATACCAGATTTCAAAAGGTCTTCCATACCCCGGAATGTTTCTTGAACGGTTCCAGAATACAAATTCTAAATATCGTTAATATCGTAGCCATTGTCAACGTTTTAGTAATATTCAAGAAGGTATTTAGGTCATTTTAGACTTCCAGAGGTATTCTAGACGAAACTACAGACACCATAAGGGAAATAGTAAATAATGTTATGAGGTATTACTTAATTTGAATACAAACGATGTTCGTTTCTAAAATTCTTGGAATATGGAAGATTCTAAAATTCTAAATAATTCAGAAAATTTCATTGAATTGTCATGTCCTATAAGAGTTATTGAAGTCGTCTAAACGTTTACAATTCATGTAACCTCAATATCTAACTTTTAGAAGAAAACGTGGAAAATGTTCGTTTCCTTAGATAACAGGCCCAAAGACTTATCTCATTCGACGGTTTCGTAATTTTCGCAACACATTTACTGCGACGGTATCCCGTGCCGCATGTCATAAGAAAATAATATGACGAAACAACTTTGTTAGACCGTAACAAACAATAACAGTCGTGAGAGCCCGCAAAGTGCCGTAAAACGTTTTACAACACGCTCACTCCGCACGTCGGTTTAACATCGATATTAGGAGGGTGGGTGGGCAGAAGGTTCTTATTTATGTCTCTTCGCGAGTTTACTGTATCTAAAGCCGCAATCTTGGAGGAGAGACATCGAAGTTTTCCTCGAAGTTAGGACTCCATACGTCGACTTCGCTATTTCCTACATGTCGAAGGCGAGGGAGGTAAATCGATAACCTCGGTCGCGCGTGTATTGCGGTAAATTTTTGAACGAGAACGTGTCAAACTCGAGAGGGAGTATCGTGAATTACGAAATACTTCGTCATCCTTTCGGGGAGTAATTTCAATCCTGGTCTACCCGAAGCGTAAGTACAGGAACACGCCCCTGAAGAACTGTCACCAAATGTCAGCAGTTTTGCGTTCATGCTCTACTTACCGATCTGGTGTAATAATTAATTAATTAAATAATTTAATAATGTAGTAATTAAAAGTGGCATACCACGACGGACGTATACAAGACAATCGAGGGAATTCAGAAATTGGAAAATGACGCATTTATGAAGGGAAATGATCCAGAGGCAGGCCACAAATGAGAACAACCCAGAATAGGGAGATTTGGAAAAAATTAGTGGAGTAATTGTTTTTGTATGAGCAAAGATGTGGAAAATTATTGTGAATTTTTGGGACTGACCATCTAACCATTTCCTTTTTTCTTGACAAGAGAAATTTATGAAATACGAACCATAGCGTCTCAACCATTGACTTTTAATCGAGTAAGACGGATCAAGTCATTCATAAATCGCTTTGGAAAGCAATCAGTCATAAGTTTTCAGGAAAAATTGAATGTATCGCATTGGCAACAACGCAGGCATGCGTTTACCATAACAAATTATGGAGTGGCAGGTGGTGCGGCTCGTTATTTTTATATATTAAATCGTACATTTTATTGACTTGGAATGTGCGAATTAACATCGATTTTATGTATTGGTGAAATGAGGATCAATATATTGTCTCGAAAGTGTGTAAAGAATTCCTAAAAACAAGAAAACCGCAAAATAATGCCGTGTATCCTATTGGCAACAATGCACAAACGAATTGAATTAATATGAATGAGTAAAGAAGCCGCCACTCGAAACGGAGTACGCCGTAGTAGGGTAACGTTGCCAATACCCATTTTATCTTTTCCGCTATTTTCGCTAGTTAAGTACTGTCGTACTGTGTCTTCCGTTGCTTTCTGTCAGTTTACTTATTTACAATAAGAAAATATTTCCACGACACAGATAATTTTGTATTATATAATAAAAAGTTGAACCACTTCGCGCCAAAGGCGGCTTTTGTCATAGGAATAGTATCATTTCGGAGAAATTCGCGTTGTTTAAAAACCTTTTATGTAGGGAAAAGTGTGAACATAGAAAAATTACTGGAAGAATACCTACATATTTAAGTAATTTTTTCACTAAAAACTCAAGATTTGGTAAAAAATGTAATACGTCCTGTATCGTTATATCGTGTCGTTGAAGAGCTAAGAGTTCACCTGGCAACACCGTGGGAGGATCCATTTATCATTCGAGGTCTGGGATTGCAAATAGTGTGCATTCTCCGGGTCTAACTAGATTAAAGGTCAATGGTCTCAACACTAGTTTCAAACTCGATTCTCTCAAAAACTGTACCGCCGACTTCTCCCAAATCTCAAACAGAAAATTTTCCGATTTCCTCGCCACTCTCGTTTCACCTCCCAAATTTATCGACCCTATCGAATGTAACAAGAGCGATTTTCATCCTGAAAGTAATCTCACCCGTATAGGTTTAAAATCCGAGTTAATCGTAAATACAGAATCCCTATAATCGCCTCACGCCGAAAAAGAAAGAAGAGAGTTATAACGAGAGATACATATAGAGAGCAAGAGAGAGAGAGAGAGAGAGAGAGAGAGAGAGAGAGAGAGAGAGAGAGAGAGAGAGGAGAAATCCCGACCGAAACAAGCGGCTCTGAAATTTAACAGAAAGTTTACACACCACTTTAAAACTCGTGAAATGTTAGCGGCCATTCTTGTCTGCCGGATAATCCTCCTCTGGCATAATGTACTCCCGGCCTGAATTACGTAGCGCGGCTTGCCCTGGTTAAGAGAGGAAGAGGGATATACACACACCGAGAGAGAGAGAGAGGGAGAGAGAACGTTTAAAAAGTGTAAAAGAGAGAGGAAGAGGGAGACAGGCATGCATGCATTAACGCGCTTTCTACGTCGAGCAATTATGCGTTTCACAGTTTCGGTTAAATTTAAATCACGACCATTAAATCTTTCCCTTTTGTGGTATCGGGCTGTCTTCGAGAGATGGATTCTCGCGGCATTTTAATAAAAAGCGAAAAATCGAGTACAAATATCATGTATAAAGCTGTAAGCGCCTGCTCGGTGAAGTCGAGTTGTCTCCCAAGGGGAGTGTCTCGTCTCAGATAAGTGACATTTTTAATTTATTGTTGCACCGATGTTGATTTACAGAGGTCGATATTGCTGTCATCCTCGAACACCCGATACTTCTTCTTGATTCATTTCCAATAAATCACAAGTCAAGTGAACAATTTAACCGTAAGAGTAATAAAGACCCTCCGGGAAAGTTATCGAGTATTTTTACAGAAGGTTTTTGACCACATTTCGAAGAAGTAGGGTACGTCGCGATTTCTAAAACATGTGCTTACCATCTGTATATGAGATGAAACTACGAACTTCAGCAATGGTCAGCACGCCCTTTACTCTTTACCGGGGTGATTTTCAACCAATAAGCGACGAGTAAAGGGGACTGAAATCAATCTGACCAATAAGCGGAGATCGCGTTTCCCGTTTTTAATTTTTGAGGAAATTTTAATTTTAAGAGACACTTCGTCCGACTGCGAGAGAATCACTATCTATCTTTCACCTATTCCGTTGTATTTTAAGTTCGTTGCATTTAAATAGTTTAGTAAATCCGAAGTTAACCATTAAGTGTGATCATTTCCCAACTGTTCACGCAATATTAAGTTGGCGCGTGAAGTGTACTGTCAGTTAGAACGATCTAAGACAATCGAAATTTCTGATACACGGAGCAGGTAAATTTTTTTGGTGTCCGAATTGTTACCCGGCATAGGTCGAATTGTCTCAATCATCACCCTTAGGTAGATTTTCTACACATTCTCATGTGTAGATTGCGTGATAGATCATGCAAATTCTAATGATGCGTATTAGGTTCAGTAAGTATATGTTTGATCCTTGCCCCCACCCCCAATGGCACTCTTAAGCCCTCAATGGCACTCTTACGCCCTCAATGGCACATAGAATTATCTTAAAGAATCCACAGGAGTTTTATAGAGATATCCATGAAGTTATATCTTAATATCTCAAACGGTTTCTAATATATAATGTCTGCATGTCAGACGATATCATTGGTTTAAAGGCAAAAATGAAAAGCGTACGTTTCCAACACCTAATTACTAAATACATACCTATAGTCTACTTCCTTGCGAGTGATAGCACGAATTCTCAACGTATATCATTATCTACCTTAAACCATAGGCGCAGCATTTCCCACGAAAGCAAAAATGCAAAATTGTATTAAACGTATTAAATTTATATGTAGTGTTACGGTATGATTTCCACTCGCCTGGTAGCGAGATTTTTGCAAAGCATTTGGAGTCGGATTCGAACGGTCTTGGTAAACAATTTTTTAGGATGTCTCGACTTTGCGACGCCACTTACAATTTCGAAGAGGCTCGCAATGTTTGTTTTGGATAATTAAGTTTCCTGGAATCGCAAAAAGCCGTTGGTACTATCACGCGCTTCGAGAGTGATGTGTTTTGCAAGGAGAGGGAAATTGTAACGCCCCGTTGAGAGGTTCCTGGTCAATGATAGGCGGAAAAATCAGTAGGAAGGGGTTTTTGAGATTTGATTTTGGGAAATAAATGGGAGAGTTAGGGCCCGCGAGAGAGGAAGGAAGGACTTGGTTTCTGGCCTCTGGGGAAGCAAGTTGCTTCCCCCGACGCGCTATTTTGAGATTAGTTCATGTGAGTTTAAATTCTGATTGGTATTAGGGAATAATAGTGAATTGGTTGTTGTATTGGTCTGGGCAAATTAGTAAAATTAGCATACCGCTCCGTTGACAAACTTTTACTACACGAACCCTACTAATTTGATGGGTAAACTGTAGAAGTAAAATCAGTGCAAAATCAGTGCGTGATTAAAAGTGCCTTTCGGAGTGAGTAATTGCTAAGCCAGCCGCCATGCGCGACTGCTTACAGGGCGATCTGCCTTGTGTCCAGCCAGCCGCCAAGAACGCCAACTTACAGGGCGATCTGCCTTGCGTCCAGCCAGCCGCCGAGAGCGCCCACATACAGGGCGATCCGCCCCGTATCCGGACGGATTCCAGCCGGAGGTGACCATCACCGAGCCTTCTTCGAGTGTTGTGATTCACGTTGAGTGACAGGTATTTTCCCCCTTAAAGGCCTTTAAGTAGTGAACTTAAATCGATCGATTTCCCCCCATTAATTAGTAACAAACTTTAGTAACTTTGTATTTATACTTCTTTGCGAACTTTTAAGTCTATTAGAATTTGGAGTCTATATGTAGACTACTCAATCTGAGATTTTGGAATAAGATTTGTTGGAATTAATATTTTGGAATTGATTAGTTATTGTTTTGGTTTTTTGACATATTCAATTAAACAGCTATAATTTGATTTTGATATTTCCTTTCGACCACACCTGAGTAATTCATTAGTTCGAGCTAGTCGGCCAAGGAACATCTAAGAATAAATACGTAAGTACCAAAAAAGCATGCGTTTGAGTAGTTATTTAATTTTAGATTTTAGTATAGCGCCTAATTGCTTCAATCCAGGATTTAATTTATATGAATTGTATATATTGTACATATTTTATCTGACAAATTGCCATTAGACAAAATTTTAACCACGCCAGTTTACTAAACTGTCAGTTATAAGCCTAAAAAAGTGGGAAGAAAATTTTGTTTAATCTAAATACTAATAAATATTATAAATTTCAATTCTGTTATCAATAATAAAACGAAATTTCATTTTTTAAGCACTAGAATAAATTCTCATTTACACCTAATCCCACGACACTGTGTCTGCAATTTTCTCCTGTCCGTTTTGTGATCGTCCTTCGGTCCCATTGTTCTAGCTACCTGAGTTTTACAATACAGGGAGAACCCATCGACAGTTATTGAGTAAACGCACATTTCTAATGAAATTAGCTTACGAGTCTCATTAATTTTTTGAATCACCCAATAGTGTTTTGGACACTGTTTTGAATTTATAATGAGCTTGTGTGCTATCAGTCGCAAGGAAATAAAGACTAAGGGCAAATGCCCTCTTGCTTGCATATAAACAATGATTGTTGCACATCAATCGTAATGGCTAACGATGTACCTTGGTATCGACTGCAATATTATCTTATACGAGTAACTCATTATCATTACAAGTCTTGGCTAGTTATGTTGATTTCAGTCTCACTCACGTAAGAGTAACTTAAGAAATAGATACGGTCTTTATGAACAAACCCAATTAATCAAAGACGTACTTATTCCGAATTCTGACCGCATCAGGTAATGTTCTTTAGGTGTCGTAAAACTTCCGCTCGCCGCCCCCCTCCCTCCTTTTACCTCGATCCCATCCCAACCCATCCCGAGATTATATCACGGACCGCACCATATCGGGGTCGAGCTAAGCATCCCGAACCGATGACTTTAATAAACTAACCCCATGATATGTGCCCTTCATATTTATAATTTAGAGCGGGCCATTAAGTGCTGCTCCCATACATAATACCCCGGCACAGCGATAACGATCACCATCGCACCAAGTCCACACGTAGGCAGGCACGTAAGTGTGTATATATATATGTATGTGTATATACGCAAAATCAATTTGGGAGTCGGGGTTTTTGCCGGAGGAGACGTCATAGCGCCAGATTAATGCCATCTCCCCCGCTTTCCCGTCTCTCTATACGGTGTATCTCGGAAAAGTCAAAGTAAGAGTGAAACATTTTAAATGACACTTAATGAAGGGTCAGAGAGGAGATCGCGTTTCGCGTTTCGCCTACCTGCTTTTGCTTTTACCACGACTAGGGGAATTACTTTTGAAAGTTCAGATGCGTACAGGTGTGCCGCAGACGTCGTTTACCGACAATTTTTCTGCCACAGCAGCGAGGAACATGAAAGCTTTGACGCTAACTAAAGTCGCCTTTATACTTTTCGCTGAAAATACAAGCAAATAGAAACACGTTTAGGATGAACGTAAAAAAAATTGGTTGTCTGTAAAGTCGGTTTATGGAAGGTAAATTTTACGTGATAACGTCATAAGAAAACATTGATGAAAAAAGGAATACGTTTATGAATTGAACAGAATTATTATCACTAAATTATCAATAGAAGGTTTTTTCTTACTGCGGTCCAACTGGTCATTTTAGACACATTGTTATGATATGTGTGAAGTTGAACATTAATATCTTGAAACTTACATGAATTGCTGTGCAGGTTATTTGTTTTCATTGAATACTAAATTAAAGCAGTCGACTTTTTACAACGATCATCTATATCTATGTCATTCATCATAATGTTTTAGTCGAAATCGTAACATAACCTATTATTACTGCACTCATTGACCAATGCAAGAACAAGTATATGAGATTATATAGCTAATCGGACTCTTAGAATGCAAGAATTGAATACCTTCTCGCCGCAATCGTTATTGTAATAGTCATAAGCAATGGTATGCACAGTAAATATTCAGATAACTTTATAAATAATAGTGTGCTGACTATTGTCGCCGTCGTCGTTGACGACGGAGTGGAAACAGTAACGTGCATAGCGCGTACCCCTTCGTCCCCTTCTATCGCGTTCGCGAACCGAGCCGATCGCCAAATCGAGCTTTCACTCGGACGTTGTCGTTTAAAAGAGATAGATGCGTGGCAAGTCAACCGCCAAGGTCGATCTCGGTCTATTGTTGTCGCTGTCACTCTAGCTCGCACGCATGAGTCTGGCGTAACGTTGCAATGTTTTGTGAACCTGCAGGTAGCCGACACATCGATTTATAAGACGTATATCACGTCACTTCGTATGATAATTGTACATCTTGCCTGATCTGCGGTTCATCAGTAATCCTATGCTTAGTGTTTTGAACAAATGTCATACTAGAAAATGGAGATAAATTAAACATTTCTTTTCTTCCTTTCTTCTTTAAAAAATTTATTTAAAACAAAAGAAATTAAACTTTTCTTTTCTTTCCAATTTGTTTAACCTCCATTTCTCGATGCTATCACAATTTTTGTTTTCAGCTTGTAAACTTCCAAGAGATAAGAAAGTTGAACAGTGTCACGCTCTACGCACACGGGGATATTTAAATGCCACAACTCCATTGATGACATTTCGTCGAGCGTTTCGCCTCCCAAATGTCATATGAAAAGTTCACCGTACGACGAAGAAGAGGTGAATCAACTCAATAAATCAAAAACCATATAGTTCGGTCATTGGGAATATTTTTAATACAATATATAATTTGTCTTCGCGGTAATTTACAAACTTTCATTTTTTAAGTTAATGAAAAACATTGTTTAAATGACCGAGAACGAAGTTATATCAAAATGTTATTCCCTGTATAGAAATACGTAACACAAAAATACAAAAAACTGTGATTTAATGACTAACAAGAAAAATACCCCTAGTCGTTCAAAAATTCTGACAAATAAGGGTTGTTTCAGTTTGAGACAGTTTTGATAAGCTGCATATTTGAAGTTTCACCAAAATCGATGTTGAAGTTCAATACTTTCCAAATGTTTTTTAACGAACAGTTTAACATCTTTATCATTACAAGGGCGTTAGTTAAGTTTCTTAATTAGTATAAACAAATTAGCTGTAATTTTCTTAAAAAAAAATGGCTAACTTTGCCCCACATTGACTCAGGACAATTTTCTTCTTTTAAAAGAAATGTAAAAATTATTTTACTATAAATAACATCAACAAAGTTATCCTAGTTGTTATTTATAAGCTAAAGATGACCATGTTTTTGTTATGATTTTTAACAATAGTGATAATTAATTTTTTTCATGTTATATAGTTAATTTTGATGACATAACTCTTCCTCTTTCTTTAGGTACCCGTAGAATTATCGTATCATGATTATTTTGCGCATACTGTTAATGCCCTCTGGGATGAACATTCACAATTTTGCAAAAACTATCAAATGAATCTTTGTAAAATTGTTATCACATATCAAGTAGTAGATGACACAACTGTTTACGCAAATTCAAAGTTGTAAATCGGTTTTTGCAATAGTTATTGTTATTTATTTACAATTACCTAAATAAATATTAATCCCAATTTTCCAAAAAGGAGAAAAAATGGATCCACAAAATTATAGAGGTATCAGTCTGTTAAGCGCACCTTCAAAGGTATTCACAAAAATCCTAGTAGAAGAAATTATGACTGGCATCAGTGAGGAACAACAGTGGTTTCGACACAACAGATCCACCATAGATGCAATATTCATTTTAAGACAAATAGTGGAAAAAGCCATTGCGTATAACAAAATTGCCTTTATATGCTTTATTGACCCCACGCAAGCCTTTGATAGGGTTAGACTATGCGATGTCCTGAAGCTATTAAAGGAAAATTCATAAAAGCAAATAATAAGATATCCAACAAGATACTAGTCTCCACAGGAATCAGGCAAGGGCATAGTCTTAGCCCAATACTCTTTAATCTTTTAATAGATAAGATCATTGTGGAAGTAAAATCTGCAGGGAATGGATATAAACTGGGCAAGGAAGAATTTAAAATAATCTGCTATGCTGACGACGCGGTGATAATATCGGAAGATGAGGACAATCTGCAGAAACTACTTTATAGATCCATAAGAGTAGCAAAGGAATTAAACATGCTGATCTCTGTCCAGTAAACGAAGTCTCTGACAATATCAAGAGAACCGAGAAGGTGTAAGTTAGCAATCTACAATCTAGCAATCTAGCAAGTTAATATCACAAGTAACAGAAACCTTAAAGAAGAAGCCAGAACACTAACAATAGCGGCAGCTACGATATCAAGATATCTACTGGTCGTAATATGGAGAAACAAACACATGAGTATTGAAGGCAAAACGCGAATTTACAAGACGTGCGTAAGACCTATTATGACCTACGCCACAGAAACACGAGCAGAAACAACCGCTACCAAGCAACTGCTAAGAACAACGGAAATGAAGACGCTAAGATCAATCACGGGCAAAACGCTTAGAGACAGAGTGAGAAGCAGCGATATAAGAACCCAATGTGACATCCTAGACATTGTAAGATGGTTCACAATAAGAAGACGAGTATGGAGAGGCCACGTCGACAGAATGGCTGATAATCGACTACCCAAAATCGCAAAAGAGGAGAAACCAACCAACCGTAGACCTCCAGGAAGACTCCCCAAACGATGGTACGAAAGCTGGTCATCGGAGTCACAACTTAGGCTACAGCTTTAAACAAAAAAAGACTAAAGTAAGAAGAAGAGACCTAAGCACTAACATATTGAAGTAAGTTTTATAAACCGTCATTTTGAAGATTTTTCAATGCCCTACAAGATCTTTGGATTATTCATCAGACATTAAGATATTTTTCAAGGAAACAAAAATGCTAAAAATGCACATTTGTCGATTCTTAATTGTTAATAGTTAAACGATAGCACAAAATTTTTGGTCGATAACGCATAGGTTTTACTTCCGTAAACTCATTTTACATGAATAACTGCTTGGTTACCTGGTTGAATAAAAGTTATGGAAAAATCTTGTTTCCCTGAGTTATTGTACCAGTCTTGTCTTCAGACGATACAAGAGGTACAAGATTTTCGATAGAGACGAATTCTAATCGTAATAGGCATTATTTTTACGCACTTTAGTTAAGGGTTGCATCTAAACCATCTCTGTAAAAACAAGTTTTTGTGTTCGTTCCATCCATCCCATTCTCCGTTCTACCCCCTATTTCGATCACTTCGCCACCTACGTCAGATCGAACGATCGTTTTCAGCACGCGATGAGTACTCACTTCTCGGAGGGATTAGATCGAGGATGCGCCGTTTTTCATTTTTTTCCTCCTTCCGTACTCCCCCTCCCCGGGGGCGGCGGAGAGGGGTCCAAACGCTGCCGCTCTCAATTACCTCGTCGCCCCATCCAAACCGACTAATTACAACCTCATTAATTCTCACTCCAGTTTGGTTGCAGGCGCTTTTCACCCCAAGCGAACGCTCGAACGACCCCTCCCCCCGCCCGCCGCCATCAGTTGTGAATTAAAAATCAGGACCTCTTCAACAAATCTCGATCTAGCACCCAGCAGCACCAGCAGCACCAGCAGGGAGTTGATAAAGATTTATTCCACTCTCTCTCTCTCTCTCTTCCTCTCTCTCCCTCGCTTTTCCTCTTTCTCTCGCGAGATAATGGCGTGTAGCTATTGTGAGTGGAGCTATGCTGGGGGCTCGCTTTTTTCCCTCGGCGTTCGGCGGGTTTTATTCAATCTACCTGATCGGACTGCGGATTAGGGGAGGCGCGGTGCCAAAAGCGCACGGGGACTAATCGTTATTTATGTAGTCCGACCGAAATAAATTGGATACGTCTCATAACGTAGAGTGCTCAGGTTAGAGTAAATTCTACTTCCTGTACAAGTCAAATTTGATATCGTCAGATTTCATAATAGCAGTCATAGCTGCATGATAATTATTTAAAAACAGTTGCCATGGTTACCAAATTCCCACTTCACACTTTCCTCGCGTATTTCGTCACGACAAATTATTGCTCTATTGCTCGGTTTATTCAACAACCAAGCGGCGCCATGGACGATGCATACTCACTTCAGCGCTTCCATTATTTTCCACAAGTCCCATAGCTTCTCTACCATCGTTTATACTACTCCTTCTTGTAGACATTCGGTTATAAGGTCTCTTATTTACATCGGTTCTAGTTTGTTTTTCTGTTAACCTCTCTTTTTACTGCAAGGGCTAATTTCACCGGACACATCGGTTTTATGACACGGAACGACGATTTAAGAAACATTATTAGGCACACGAACCGATACACCTCCATACCGAAGAAAGAGTAGAGTTCCTACATTTCAATCATAGGTAGGTGATCAGTACCACGTGCCTGGAGCTCAAACCCGACTGTAACGCACGGAACGCAATCTACATGTCACTCTTCGAATTTTGAAAACACGGCAACGTCCACCACATCGAACCTAGCAACGATCACCCGCCACAGATACGTCGAATAAATTCCCGAAATTACACTCTACTCGAATCCGACTTTCGTCATTTTTCCCTCCGAACAACTTTTATCTTCCCTTTATTGCGAATCCGAGAGCAATAAGGCGGGACCGTAAAGCAAACTTTTTTCTACTTCGACGTTTCGATGTTCTCAGCCGAAATCCGACGATATCACGTTTTACGGCACGACAGGGGGACGAGCAGTCTCAACTCCTCGATCTCGGTTAATATTTAACAGAAAGTAGCGTATAAATTCCAACTTCACTGTTTAAAAATAATTAGCGCAAATTGGATTTTACGCGACATGTCCATTTCATAGAACGTAAGTGCATTTATTGAAAATGAAAGAAAATTTGGAAAGTATAGTCCGTTTCACCATCGTTGATTCGGGATTCCCCATTCCCTGTCGAAAAAGCGTTTGCATGAAGTTTATACCTTAGAACTGAGTGTCCCATTTATATATCCTATTTACATAAGGGTGGCTATTGCTTAAGTTTTGTGCCGCGGGTTCTCAATATTATACGTTCCACCCGTCTACCCCATAAAATACCGCAAATATTGGTACTCCCTTATCCTATATGATATTATTACCTACACGTCTATGACCTTGAAGGTCACCGCATTAATATGCGTCTATCTTGTTGGAAAATAGAGTATAATTGCTGATCCATTATCTTTATGATGTGTACGAAATGTTTCTTGATTGGGGCCCTCAGTTGATGTCGAGGAATTGGCG
Source organism: Cryptocephalus moraei (assembly GCA_946251905.1). Classification (NCBI taxonomy): domain Eukaryota; kingdom Metazoa; phylum Arthropoda; class Insecta; order Coleoptera; family Chrysomelidae; genus Cryptocephalus; species Cryptocephalus moraei. The sequence continues at coordinate 11,743,762 of OX276465.1, read as the reverse complement.
AGGAGAAGATGACAGTCATAGAATAAAAGTCGTTACGCAGATTAATATAGGGATGTGCAAGTAAATTTCATTCCTCAATATGTTCATCAAAATACTATCATTCCCCTCGTTCTCTTTTATTCCAATTATCAATCCATCATTCCCAAGCGAGAATTTTTGCAAAATTAAATTGGTCGAATCGTCTACGGCACCCGTCTCCCTCCGTTCCCTCCCACCCCCCTCTATCTCTCTCTTTTCCTCGCACACTCCTCGAACATAATACATAAAAGGGGGCTCATTACGGATTCGGGGAAGGTCCTTTCAGGCCACTTTCGTCCTTATTGACGGGCGCTTGACGTTAAATTAATTAAACGAGGACCCGCCAGCTTGTTATTGTTGAATATTTATAATGGAAAATCAGTCGGATAAGTTATTACCCGCCCTTGTAGTTAATTAAAGTGCGCGCGGTAGGAGGATGCTCGCTTCGAACGTCTCCTGGCGGGAGCTTATTGGAGACCAGGTGCGCGTATGAGTACTCGAATTAGTGCCCGTGGCAATTCGATCACGCCAATGAAGGTGGTTTAAGCTCTCAGGATGTGTGTGGCTTTCCAGAGGTGATTGAAAACTGGGTAACTTCCAACTTCCCTTTATCGATGAGTATCTCCTGGAGATCTTTCACAAAATATTTAGACCCTTCCTATGGATTTTTACACTTTCTACTGACAACTGCATTCGAGTTGTTCAAAAGTAGTAAGTAGCGTATGAATTAGCTTTATCGAATCTCCGCCTGCGGAGTGTGTGGACGTGTCTGTGTCTGAAAAAGAGAAGAGAAGTGGAGATGCAGCCGCATCTCATCCCTTAACTAGAAAAGGCTTTTAACAACTTCTCACACCGTGAACGCCATTTAGGGAACGGGATCTTTGTAATGAAGCGGAACTGTTTATCGAACTTATAACTCCTCTTTCGACTGTTTTTCGGAAACCGTAACGAATAGTTTCCCGAGGGAACCGGGGGAGGAGGAGGAGGTGAGAGGTTACTTTCGATAATAAAAGTTTCTCGTGGTGACGCGAAACGGAAGTCGCCGGAAAGTTATGAGGTTTTAAATTTTTTTTCGGTATCTTGCAGTCTCCATAAGTCAACTTCGAAGCTGAATGATTTATCGTCTCGAAGTATTAATCTAATCCGAAGTTTCGATACTCGGCGACAAAAGTAGTTGGCACTTTTAAATCGAGAGAATGTGGAAATCATCATGGACTCAGTGATTGAAAGCAGAAATAAATGACGAAAGTAATGACGATCTATGTAACGGTGAATATTCCAAATTGTGTTATTGGGGTGACTTAGAAATTAAATTTTAAAATAGTAGCTCAAAAAATTTGGTCGATTTAGTAACGAAAATTTTACGAGATAACGTCATAAGAAAACATTGATGAAAAATTGCATATACTCTTTTCAAAACAAATCCAGATGCACGTCATTTTGATGACGTCAGAATCATCCTATACTAACAACTTAATATAGTCACAGGACATCGCAATTTATGTGTTCCGTGTATATTTTAGGACGACAATATATATGATTATGTGTATTCTCAACCAAAAATATAAAATCAAATATAAAAAAATATAAATTGCGATGTACTGTGACTATATTATGTTGGTAGTATTGGATGTTTGGTGACGTCATCAAAATGACGTGCATGGGGATTTGTTTTGAACAGAGTATAGGTCAATGTATTGCATTGAATTATTATCACTAAATGATCATTGAAGTTTTATATTATGAGGAGATTTTTTAGCACTGCGGTCGGCCGGTCCAACTGGTCATTTCAGACACTTTGTTATTGCATGTGTGAAGTTGAACATTAATATCTTGAACCTTACATGAATTGCTTCGAAAAATAATTGTTTTCATTGAATATTAAATGAAAGCACTCTACTTTTTACACGATCATTTATATCATTCATCATAATTTTTTAGTCGATATCGTAACATAACCTTTTATTACTGCACTCGCTGACCGATGCAAGAACAAATATATGAGATTATATAGCTAATCAAACTCTTAGAACGCAAGAATTGAATACCTCATTGCCGCAATTGTTATTGTAATAGTAATAAGCAATGTCATGCACGGTAAATATTCAAATAACTTTATAAATAATAGTGTGTTGTATGCTGTCTCTGTCGTCGCTGACGACGGAGTGGAAACAGTGCAATCAGAACGCGAGTAGCGCGTACCCCTTCGTCCCCTTCCATCGCGCTCGCGAACCGAGCCGATCGCTAAATCGAGCTTTCACTCGGACGGTGTCGTGTAAACGAGATACATGCGTCGCAAGGCAACCGACAAGGTCGACCTTTGTCTATTGTTGTCGCTCTCAATCTAGCTCGCACGCATAGGTCTGGCGTGTCGTAATAATGTTTTGTGAACAGGCAGATATCCGGCACACCGATTTATAAGACGTAGGTATATCACGTCAAAATGGATCCCTTAATTCCTTCCACAGCAACGAACCCTTAACAAGGACCAGCAACCATCACAGCTCAAGATAATATTCGGTAAACTTTTCCGTTTTCCGTCCGACTGCCCACCAAAAAATATAGCATCCATTATTAAATTCAGTCATGCTTTTTGAAGAGAGGACGTGATCGCTTTATAGAATCACCCCCCGGCACCGAATAGCCGCGTTAAGCGTTATACGTCCCGCACTGTTTCACCTGTACGTCGGTTATCGTACCCCGCGCTGTGTGGCGAAAAACACCCCTCCATCTCCATCATCCGATACCACCCCCCCACCCCCTTTACAATAACCCCTAATCATTTAAATGTCGTCGTCTTCCCTCTCCGGTCGCGGAAACGTTCCACATTTAGAGCGCAGTACAAATATGTTCGCCGGGTACGGCCGATAAGGGATGTTCCGCCACCCCTCAATTTTTTAAAATGGCGTCCCGAAAGTGCCGCGTTGCCGGTCCGCGTAATAAGCAATAAAAGCCGTTTCGGCACTCATTAAAGCCATTATCAGGTATTATCACCTGGCCGCAGGATCAGATAGCGTCGCACGACACTCTGTTTTGCGAATGTACACCGACGGCGACATCGTAGGGGGGATGGGGGGTAGTTTAATTTAAATCGGCTCCCGCTATGGAATTTCAGATAGCGCGTTATATACGCGCTGTACTAAAATGTCGGGACGAATATCGGTTTTGCGTTAACGCGAGCTCGAAAGTTTAAAGTTTGTCATTTTTAGCTAAACACTTATGGAAATTAAATGACAACAAAACTCGAGAATAAGTATGGTGAACTCAATGCTTATACAAGGAAATGTATACAAAGCGCCAACCGTTCTGTTACTTATCTGGTTAGCTGCTATACATAATAGTTATTTATAGAGAAATTAGTAAAACTTGCGGTGCCGTCATCAATGACGTCACATTTATTGCCAATTGCCGTTGGTGTAAGATAAAAATCTGCTTTAAACAGAGCGCACTGTTATCCCAGTTAAAAAGAGATAGCACACTGTCGGATGTTAGCCGATAAAATATAAGTTGGTAGCCGTGTACACTGTTGCCGGACGATTCACGTATTGGCACGAAACTTTTGTTATGATTTTGAGGTTATACTTCGAAATATTTGCTCGCTTCTTTAAATTGTAAATTAAATACGTGTTTGGGTGTTTTCGAGTGTAAGGAATTGCAATAAGATGCCTAAACCATTGAACAGTCGATGTCAGCAGCTGGTCTCGTCTCTAATCAGTTACTTTGAACTGGAACGAAATAATGGCCCCTTACTCCCGTTAAACTGCGTTAGAGAGGTAAAGTATTGATAACATTGGTTATTAAGCTTCTATGGCCCTTATTGGAAATATTTTTAGCGTGTTTCAGCTGCACTGAAGATCAGTGAAGTGAAGAGTGATGTGGTGTTAAAGTCGCCGAAGAAAAACCGTCCACATGTGAAGGGAGTCACGAATCAAGATCACCTTGATATTGGTTCTATTCGCAATCAAATTTACGAACTATATAAAAGAAGTAAGAAAGTTTTTTTACATTGTATCCTTGATTGTATTCACCATATACAATATACTACAATGAGTGATAATTTAATGTAATTATTTCAGAGAAAACTGTTACTCTTGAAAGTATTCATCAAAAACTTGAGAATATGAAGCTCTTTGAGGCATGTAAATCATCACTTCATATCCTTTTACGAGATATTGGTTTCAAATGGAGTAAGGATAATCTACGAAGGGGGCTAATGGAACTTCCAGATATTACATTTAAAAGAATACAATTTTTGAGAATGTATCAACAAATTAAAGAGGAATCCACATCCAATATTGTTTATTTGGATGAAACTTGGATATTCCAAAATGGAACATTGGGGTCACTCGTGGCAAGATGATAACAGAAAGAGTGTAAAGACCACAAAAGTTGATGGGAAAAGGTAAACGTTAGAATGCCATTTGATTAGGTTTTGTTAAAGTCATATTATTTGCTAGTAACTCATCGCAGAATTGGTATGAAATATTTAAGTATTAATTAATAGTGATTTATTATTGCAGACATATCATTGTTCATGCTGTTAACAAGAATGGTTTCATTCCTGGGGCTGAATTAGTGTTTTCCTTTAAATCCAAAGGTGACTATCATGGGGAAATGAACCAAAACAACTTTTTGCTGTGGTTTGAGAATCAACTTTTGAAAAACTTGGAGGAACCGTCAGTTATTATTATGGACAACGCACCGTACCACAGTACATTGGTAGATAAGACTCCGACAAGTGGATCGACAAAGCCTGTTATAAAGGATTGGCTTACAAAACATAACTTTCAATTTGAACATACAATGTTGAAGAGTGAACTACTTCAAATTGTTAATCAGTAAGTAGAAATGAAATATAAACATTTGTGTTTATTTTTTTTTTTTTTCTAGAAATAAACCAGAAAAGATATACCTAACGGATCAGATGGCTGAACAATATGGCCATAGAGTGTTACGTCTTCCTCCCTATCATTGTATATTCAATCCAATCGAGTTGATATGGGGCGTGGCGAAAAATTATTATAACCAACACGTAGGTCGAGATGGAAATGCAAACGATAACTGTTTGGACATGTGGAAAGAAGCATTGTCTACCATTACACCTGTGGTCTGGATGAACTCCATCAAGCATACAGAACAAGTAATTGAGAAATGGTGGAATCGTGAACGAATGTTTGATAGAATGGAAGTTAACAATTTAGTGATTGACTTGAACAGTGACTCAGAGAGTAATAGTGATTTTTAGGAAATATTTAACATCTACACGAACATGTCATCTGTAGTGACTGTGAATCTAAAATCGAGCCTGATAGGTCTGGTATCTCACTTTTACCTATATCAGATTCTGACTAAAGTAAATATATCTTACTCTAGGTATGTGCACATAATGTATTATTAGAATATTATTATATTGTAACTGCAGTGCATGCATATTTATATAGTAAAACTTTTTTTAGGTGAACATAAAATGAAGGCTCGATGGACACATGTGAAGCTGCCAATAGAGACAGTACTTCCGACGGGTTGACCGGGGTGTGTTTCCTTCCGCGACTTTCATAACTACAATATTCTGCTTGAATTCCAGATTCTAGGCCGTTGGACATCCACCTCCCTACAATGTCTCTACGCTCCTCGATCCAATTACACCTGCCAATTTAGTGTACACTTTCTTGATCCAAATGTTGCAGATCAGTTATTGTATCATACTTGTAGTTTGTAGCTTATCTTCAGAGCAGTGTTTCCATTTCATTTTCATAGGTGTAAATATTTCTTTTCTGTTTTGGATTTGTCATCTATTAATGTTATTTGTTTTCTTCTATTTGCTACTGTATTCCTTAATATTTTTGGTTCTATACTTATGGTTTTCACAACAATGTCAGTCCCGACCTCCATACTTCTCTATTTATTATAAAGAAAAATGCACCTTTAATCCCGAAAAATATATTCTTTATAAAAAATCATTGAGATGTTAAACTGAGTTCAGGTGAGAGAAGTTAGGGGTATAATTCAATGTCGGTAGGGGTATTTGCCCTCGAAGTAGTTGTTTCCTCTAATTGCTCAAAAGTTCAGTTATATTTGAATTTCTCTATTTATTATTTTTAATTGTAGGCTTAATTTGGGTTTCTTTGTTTCAATTGATGACCACATATATTCTGGCAGCAGATACTTTACTTACTTTATTGTTGTTTGTTTCTCACATGTTAATTTGTTCTGTATTGCCCTCTATTCTTTCTCATCTGTATTTGTATTACCTAATATTACATTGTAGGTCATTTTGGTCAACAATTCAATTTCAATCTTGTATTTTCTGTGCTGTGCCAAGTCCATTCTCTACTGGGTTTCTCTTTATATGAAAGTGCACACTTCCTGTGGATCACACCTCCCTGTGGTCTTTGGTGGACAGTGAGTTTTCATAACAAAGTAATGCATAAAGTCAAAGCACTTGCAGATATGTAATTCAGTTAACAAGAATGCATAATGGCAAATTAGAAAAACTTATAAAATGACACTGACTAAATGAGTAAATTCCATATACCTTACTCATCCTAGAACACATGATCCTATTTGAATTGTAATTAGTGTATAGAAATGTGTTTGTAATTAAGAATTTCATAATTTCTAATATAATTAATCTATTAATATCTATTTTGTTTGTAAATAATTGTATAATAGCATAATAGTGTATAATGTAATATGTATAGGTAATGTAAATGTATAATAATACTAATAAAATCACACTGACTAAATGAGTAAATTCCATGTACTTACTAACTGATCCTAACACATTATGATTTTATTTCATTTCTAATTATTGGTGTATACTAATACCTATATATTTTTAATTATTTAAGAATTTCACAATAATCTCAGAGCAAAATTCATGAAAGACGAAGAAAATGTATACTTTTCAGTTATAAATTTACTAGCCAAACCAACAGTCATGTCAAGTAAAAAAATTTGATGTGGCAACATGGCGACGTGCTGACGTCATAAATTTTGATGACGTGCACCGCAAGTTTCGCTAATTTCTCTATATACTCTATTCAAAACAAATCCCGATGCACGTCATTTTGATGACGTCACCAAACATCCAATACTACCATCTTAATATAGTCCCAGGACATCGCAATTTATGTGTTCCGTGTATATTTTAGATTGAGAATACACATAACCATATATATTGTGAACCTAAAATATACACGGAACACATAAATTGCAATGTCCTGTGACTATAGTAAGTTGGTAGTATTGGATGATTCTGACGTCATCAAAATGACGTCAGAAGAGGAGCTAAATTGAAATGCGAGGCAATTTGTGTAGAGTATTTTAATTTTAATTATAATTTTATTGGCGTGTTTTGTATTAAATTTTTGAATTTGAATTTGCATTTATTTCCAGTAAAATATAAGGCTGCAGTTTTACAGGACTAGTTTTACAAGCAACTGTACGCAGACTGGGTTACAAAAAACTTAATTATCTACAATCTTAAAATAATAACTTAAATCCAAATTTAAAGTGTGTCTTTGTTCACACTCAATGCGAATCATTTTTTCACTTATTCATTTTTTATATTGTCTTCTTTATTTTTATTTTGGTCATATTTTTATTAAGTTATTTAGTAAATAATTCTTCTTCCGAAATACTTAGAGAATATCTACCCTTTTTCAATACAGGTTTAAATTTTTTGGAACGCAATACTTTCAGGTGGTTATTTAATTTATTATAATAATAAGTAGCTGTATAAATATGAGATTTTCTACCAATTTCTTTGAATACATTAGGTAAACCAATATAATTTTTCTATATATTTTTTTTTTCGCAGATTCATTGTGGTACATAACAGATCTGAAAATATATTGCTTTCTAATTGGTAGTGGCAGACTAGATGCATTGTTATTTGTCACTACTTTAATACTTTTATCATATATAGACAGTAACATATCTATATGTGCTTTATTTGCTGATCCCCATACTATTATCCCATATGTCGCTAAACTATAATATATACCGTACATTACTGTCATTAAATTATTTGGTGATAAAATATTTTTTACCTTAAGCAAATACATGGATAATATACCTTAGCCTATTAACTTTACTAATCATCTCAACCTCCCATCTTATACGTGTTGGTCTATCATTATACCTAAATATTTAACATTAGTTACTTTCACTAGGTTTTCATTATTTTCAGGAACGTTGAACGTTTTAGGTATACAGTCAATATGATTACCAAAAGTTATAATGCAAGATTTTTTGATTCACACGTCAGTTTTTGTATTTTCTCTTTAACTTTATCCCATGATATGTCAGTGCAGAATCCAAGTGTATCATCTGCATAAGAAATAACATTTGAGTCTTTATTTTGGATCTGAAATATGTCATTAATGTAAATTAAAAATAAGAGAGGTCCCAATATGGTGCCCCGTGAAATACCAATATCAACGGGGCCTCACATCACTTCTAAAGACGCCTTTACACTATGTGATTTTTCATATGATTTTCTCATGTGCTTTTATCATACGAAATTGGTATGAAATATGATATCATGTGATTTTGGTAAGTTTACGTTTACACTATATGACGTATTCATATGATTTCAAATAAAATATTCAACATTTTGAGTTTGAGGTTATATTGTCATTCGTAATATTCGTATTTATGGTGATTAAACGGTGTATTACAAGATGATTCCAGAGGACTTTTTATTGCTCGGAATCAAGATAACCAAATAACCACCATATATTATTATAACCTCAACTTATGTGTGTGTGAATTGTAGTTAACGTCTCCTTTTTGCTGCAAGGCTAAACTGGATGGGACCTACAGCTTAACGTGGGCTCCGAACCACGGTCATCGAGCACGGTTGTACCCCCTTAAGGCTCTCACCCCAGTTGATCCACTCCGTGCTCTACCGACTCAGGGTGTGTGTATCCTAGTCCCGCCCTCCTAGGGGATATCCGATTCTATCCGGCCTGGTTACCGGCGTGAATAGGAACGAGATTTTGGATACATTTTACACACTTCCCGCAACAATCACAACATCCATGGATTACGTGGGATTCGAACCCACGACGACAGTGACCGCCTGACTCAAAGCCAGCGCCTTAAACTACACGACCACCGCCGCCCCAAACTCAACTTAAAAGAGGTATTAATGTGTCAAATCTGTCAAATGCCGATAACACAGTTTTCTGCATTATCGGCAATCACACCGAATATCATACAGAAATAGAAACGGTTCTATTTTATCAAACAACTTGTGACTGAATAGGATTTGGCTTGTGACAGACCTTGTGACTTATTCTGTGTGATAAATCACATAGTGTAAATACTAAAAATTGAGTTGTGATCAAATCACATGACAAAATCATATGAAAAATCACATAGTGTAAAGGCGTCTTAATGTGATTTAATTTGACACTTTGAAACCTATTTGTCAAGTAATCTTGTATATATTGCAAGTGTTAAGCCTCTGATACCTAAAGCTTTCAATTTTTTGAAGAGTATTTGAAAGGTCCAGAAAAACCGCTGCAGAGGGCACCTCTATCCAAACCTTGGTATATCTGCTCAGTAAGAGTAGCAATAGCATCAGTCGCTCCCAATTTTTTTCTGAAACCATATTGGTTTTTGGATAATAGACCATATTTGTTTAGATAGGAGACAATCCTATTATGCAGCAGCTTTTCCAAAACTTTCGCTAAGTTTGGTATCAAGGAGAAAAGGTAGAAGATTTACAAATTTACAAATTTTAGAAATTTTCTTCGAGTTTGTCAATAACAATATCGTACAAATAGGACTTTACAGTACTAGTCCGGAAAATTCAATTTTCCTGCGCGTAGAATAAGCAGAAAAATGTTGTTTCCAAGACGATTTCCGGAAAATCGTATTATCCCTCAATTATGTTTAAGACATATCTTCCCCTATTATTATCCCATCGACATCAGTAAATTATATGCAATGCAAGTATGCCAGTGATGACATATGCCTGCCAAACCTTGACTGAAAAATATGGAGAGACTGATCAAGGCACAACGGGCCATGGAACGTCAAATCATAGGGATAACACTAGGAGAAAAGAAGAGACACTCGTGGTTAGAAATATAACAAAAGAGAGATAACACTACAGTAAGGCTGAAATGGCAATTTACCAGTCACAACGCCAGGCACACTGCTGACTCTGCGAGCAACATATTGCAGATAAGTAAAGGAAATTAGGGAATGTAGTTTGTTTCAGTATTAGGTAGCCAAATTAGGTAGCCAAGAATTAGGAGCCAAATTAGGAGCCAAATTAGGTATCGAGGAACTAGGAAATTTAGTTATTGTTTCATTAGGTAATCAATGTCATTGAAGCACCTGGTGTGTCGAGGTGATTTCGTGTAGCTAAATCAATATTCAACACGTTTTGAAGACGTTCACTGACCGAACGTGGTAAGGTCAAGATCGAATTGTTAGAGTAAGCATAATACAGTGTTCCTGTAACGTGATAATGAACGCGTTCCGGTAAGGCCAGGTATGCACGGCTCGGAGATTACGTTACGCCCTGTCTCCACTCTACAACCCGTCTACCGCCTTACTAGGCCAAGCAAATAAGCAAAAAAATACCCTGTTTTTGACATCGAACCCTCGAGCAGGAGACCTGGGTTTTTAGGTAATATAGGCCAACAGAAACAAAACGTATAGGAAGACCCCACGAGACTATGAACATTAGGCATTGTTATTAACAATTAAACGTCAAAAAATGCCCTTTGTTGACTATTTTTGTTCTCAATTAAAAACTAACTTACTTTTGGGTATAATGGGCTGACCATCCTCTAGGGAAATAAAAGACCTTTAAAATGATCCTAAACCGACCTCGATATCTTCATTTGTTGCTGAGAAAAATGGTATAGGAAGTCAAAATCGACAAATTTCTTTGTTTAACAATTGTTATTGTGAAATTGAACCTGCCGCTTTGTTATTGTGTAAAAAGTCGGGAATAATAGTGCTTAATATGTGGTGAAAATTTCAGATCGATTCATCAAATAGTTTATTGCAAAATTTAATTTGTTTATATTTTTACAATTTTTTTGCAATAACCATCTACACACAACTAAAAAAAAAGTCGCGATTCCAAGATCATGGTGCCCTAGAGAAACACTTTCTCTATCGATATCAATTGTTGAATATGATAAAAAGCAATTTTAAAATTGTTTAAAAAATTAAAATTTTTTTTTTATTTATTTTGGCACCTTATGTCATAAGCAATATCTCTGGAAATTGTTGAGGAATTTTGATGTTTCTTTTTTTAACCAAAGAAAAACACCAAGTCTTAATCAACTGATAGATTTATTGAAGATGAGCGACCCGTTTCGGGCCATCTTCAGGCTCGCAAACAAGTTGTTTTGTTTTAGGGCTCCTATTGTTCGAAGTGTGCGGCGTCACACATACAAAACGAATACGTTGACATACACAGTTAAAATTAACACAGTTAACTGAAGTAACTAGTTACTTCCCGACCTCTCAAATATGAGGAAGCTCACGCTTTTAGGGCTCGATCCATGGTCCTAAAACAACTTTATGTAGTTAATCTTGTTCGTTGTGTGTTAATATCTAAGTTTTATTTATTTTAACTGTGTATGTCAACGTATTCGTTTTGTATGTGTGACGCCGCACACTTCGAACAATAGGAGCCCTAAAACAAAACAACTTGTTTGCGAGCCTGAAGATGGCCCGAAACGGGTCGCTCATCTTCAATAAATCTATCAGTTGGTTAAGACTTGGTGTTTTCCTTTGGTTAAATTACCATGGCCAACTTCGAGAAGCTGGACAACCTTCGGTCGTTGAAATAATGAATTCTTTTGTCGGACTTCACTTTGGCACTTATGTATTCCCCTTGTTTACATACCGTGCGTTTATATAAATACAACCTGACGCCTTCGCGCTGCCCTAAATTAAATGTCACATTTTATTAATATTAGGCGAGAACGAACGCGAAACGTTACACAAACGACATTTAACTACACGTCACCTCTCATTACCCTCTCTCACTCCCTCTCTCTCTCTCTCATGCATACTTTCCAATTTTCAATCTTTTTCCCGCCCAATAGGTCGATACAGCGCCGCGGGAGCGGAGGACGGGGACGGGGGATAATATTTTTCAATTATTGTCTGCTGTCAATGTTAATTCAGGTTTAGAGACGAGCGGCCCGAATGCAAAATGGATGAAACGTCGAGCCGAGGGGGGGGGTGGGGGGTGGAAGGGCGATAGGGACGAGGGAAAAGGGGTATCGAGCGTTTCGAGTGTATATGTGTGTCGAGTGCGCCATTTAAAATTTAACTTCGTTAGCCGCCTGACGGGCGGGGAAATCCGATACACTTTCGGGAATTTATGTAGAAAGTAAATTTCTGGAAACGCCCGCCGTCCGGAAAACTCTCTCAAGGAAATCCCCAAGCGAGTCGGACGAATAACAGCAACGACAAACACTCCAACCTCCGTTTTTTAGTTTCCCATTTTGACGTTTTCAATTTTCCATCGATTTTCTTCACCCATCATCGACGCGCTTCCGCCCGGCGGAATCGGAAATTAATTTCCTATGCAGATGTTGCATCTCGTCCTCTTTTTGCCGTTCGGAAAAAGCGCGTTGGCGATCGCCCTGCCGCGAAATAATTTATGTAAATTCGATTTGTTCGAGCGCTGATATGGCGAACGTTGGTGACGGCAACACAGCGCTTTGGACGGAGTGTGGAGATATTAATTCGAGAGGTGAACGTCAAAATTCTTGAATTCATTGTAGTTCCTTCAGTTTTCGTTTTTCAAAAAGTTATAGAAAGGATCGACTCGATTAAACAAGATGTTGAACCATACATTATGTGCTTTCTATCGTTTCGTTCCTTTATACAGGGTGTTAGGGGTTTGACTGCCTTTATTTTAATAGGTGATAGTATTCATCAAAACAAACAAAAACCCTTATATAACGGGGGTCCTAAAACCTACCGTTTTCGAGAAAAGTCGAGTTATATTATCAAGGCATTTCACCACAACTTGGCAACACCGACAAGAAATGATCCGTATATATGTAAACAACTGTACGGGCTCAATGTCTCGCAACGCGTGCGATAAGTTCGCGGTGTTGCCACACCACGACATAGCCATTTTATCGAGTTGTTGTAACGCCGCACCGTATTTTCATACAGGGACGTACTAAGAAATGGTAGCGTCTGCCACCAGCCCAGAAATTATTTATAGAAAATGTCGCTCTGAACGGACGACACTGTTTTTGGCCCAGCGGAGACAAGGTTTCTGACCAACCTCTACAGGAAACGCGAGCCCCAGGGCTTCGCAAATGCCTGTCGATTTCAGTGGGGATTCGGTAGCAAAATAATACCCAAGTGTTACGTTTGAATGAAATTAAAGTTTATATTGACTAGATAAAATTTATGACTATACAGTGAACAAAAAAAATGAATCAATTAAATAAAAGAAATTAAAATAACCAAGTAACCGATAACAAAAAAAAATAACCGAATTCAAATAGACATAAAATTACGCATGCTACCCTTACAAGAATTCGTACAAGATATTTCCCCAACAATCAAAAAAATAATAAAATCCACCCTATTTGGGAAAATCCCCTACCCTGTACCTAGATCAATATTTGATTCTCTACTATTCTTACTTCCAAAGCTCTAGTTCTTACTTGTGACTGAAACTAACCAAAATTACCAAACTGTGAACTGATCGAGGAATTTACGTAGTTGCGCGTTAGATTTCAGAGTTTAAACCTGGATACGCCTCTGTCCCGGGTCGTCGAAATTCGAACAGAACCCACACACCCGAAACCCAGTCAAAGAAATAACTATGAATACGAATCGACAAAAGAAATGATCGCCTCGTCTGTTCTCCGTCTCTGGAAAATCAGTAAAACCCGTAACTTATTCCCGACTCACCACCTTGGAGTTCTGCGCTGACTTCCACCCTAAGATTCGTCGCTTCGGCTCTGGTATGACGCTCGGAAACGTGACTCGATACGGCCAAATAGAAAAAACTTGGAATCAACCCCAAAACCAACGATACGAAAAAATTAACAAAAATTTAAATCAAACTTGAATAATTGATGTTAAAGCAAATTCCGAACTGAATTCCTTTACTTTACTTTACACCCTCGGTACCAATAAGTACCAAAAAACAAAACACTGACTCGAAATCACGCCCCAAACGCGTAGCAACCCCGTTGCTATGACCTCGTCTGAACACCTCTGTTCCCCGGACCGAAGTGAAGTTTTTTCGCCCTCAATGCGAGCTGTGTATTTTTCAAAGTCATCAATTTTCGCAGTTACGAACTGCAGCGGAAGATTTATTTCGTCACCCATGGCCTATAATAATGTCAAGAACCCTCAAAAAGAATTTCCATAGCAAGCCTCTCCCATATGGAACCTGTGCTTTAGGCTGTATTTCCCTGACCGCTCATTTCTGATTACGCCGGGGTTTCCATCTCTTTCGTCGCGTAAATTATTTGTAATTTCGGGCGTTTGACCTTTTGTTATAGTTTCAATTATAAAGCATTAGTAACATCCCCAGGATGTTACATTGTATTGATTAGAATTTTTTTATTCTTTAAAGAAAAAGCTGTTTTTGCCAAAAACTAAACATAAATACATTAAAAGACTACACCTTATGGTCAGTTCGTGTACAAAATTATGTGAGATTCTTTAATACAACTGAATTTTACACCTTAAAATTAGAAGTTTGCTAATTTTTTTCTCGAAAACGGTTAGTTTTAGGACCCCTGTTATATAAGGTTTTTTCGTTTATTTTGGTGAATACTATCGCCAGTTGAAATAAAGGCAGTCAAACCCCTAACACCCTGTATAATAATAAAGAAAACGAATTATTTTATCCCAAAAATTTCACATTTCGTTGTAAAATCATTCTGATCTACAATGTTCATGGTTTTGGATGTTTTTCATATATTATAATTATAATATTTATAAAAAATAATAAATAAAATTGAACTTCGTCATATATAACGAATTATATGGCGTATTAACTCATCCACCAACATAATATGGCGGAAGGACATTGATGTACATATATGAAGCCCCACCATATTATATCTTGAATGGCGCAATTGTTATAGGTTCATTGGTGATAGAAAAATTATTCGAAAGAAAATTGTTCGAATACAATTATTAGAATGGAACTTTTGTCGAACAAGAATAACTTACCAATTATTTCATGATCATGTGTTACCAATAACCTAATAAACTGTTAATTGCTTCGCCCTTACCGACCCTTACTTCGCTATTATATAAAATTCCTCGAGAAATGTGCTCCTAATTATCAAAGAGAGGTATATATGTAATTCACATATTATTACATATTTTACATATTTCATCAAAGTTATATAAAATTACATATTTAACATATATTTAATTTTTATTATTTTTTTTTTTGTTTTTTATTATTCTCCTTTTAAAACTTATACCTTACCTACTGTTAAGCACAGTATAACTGCGTTAAGTAGGGTCTTAGGTGTCCCTTATTTCTTTCTTGGTATTTCGTTTTTGTGGAGAGTGTAGGATTGATACAAACAGATTAATTATATGGCAAAAACCTTGATTCTGTTGAAATAATAGAAAATTTTCAAAGAAAATGCGAAAAAGTAAACGGGAAAATTGGTAAAATAGTTTTGAATGAATTGAATCAGGTTTTGGAAAATAATGAAGGGTTCAAAACTATCTAAAATATTTCCAATATTTTTGAGGGGAATTTTGATGTAGAGATTAGTTTCAGTGAAATCTTGTTGCCGAAATTAAAATATGCCGCGATAACCTCGGTAGGTTGAGAGAAGCTTTTCTTTGTATAACCACGTGTTTACCGATAAGCGTCAAAATTTTACTGTAGAAAATTTTGAAAAACACTTTTTGTAATTTGTACAATTTTGTAATAATGCAATCTCTATATATATAAAAATGGATTGCTGTTCGTTTGTCTAGCTTGAACTCGAGAACGGCTGGACGGATTTTGCTAATTTTGATCTTGAAATATTTGTGGGAGTTCAGGGAAGGTTTTTCGGTGAGAAACATAAATAATAAGTAAGGGAAATACTGAAAAAGGTACGTTTTGTAATTTGACATTTATAATCAAACAAATGAAAGTATAGTGTCAGTTGGTTGTCAAATAAATAAATGTCAAGACGATTATTACTATCTATCATCAGTTTGTCAGTGCGCCAGAACTTTATTGATTTTAAAATGCCAAGGAGAAGATGGATTTAGGTCGTCGAAGTTAATCAAATGTGCAACGAGGCGAGCTCTCACGTCCAAATCGCACTGACGACTGACGACCGGTGAGAGACAGATAACATTCGTATTGGTATGACAGAATTACGTTTAACAGTAAATAATGGAATCGAACGAGTTCGGGCACATCTTACACAACAGCATTTAGATCGACAGGGCACCGAGTCTACAAAGTCTACACGACGCCAACACAAAAGCGGAAAGTCATGAAACCAAGAAGAGTCCTGAGTAAGTCAAAGCACCATCACCAGGACACCAATTCTACGAATTCTACAAATTTGAAACGACGGACACATCCAGTCACTGCAGCCGGAGGAAAAGCCGCCAGTGATTACAACTCCAAAACTTCAAGAACTACGACGCCAACACGGCGGGAAGTCAAGAAGACAAGCAAAGTCCTGAGTAAGTCACAACCACCTTTTCCAGAGAATTAAGTTAAAAAATTCACAATTTCAACTACGACCAGATATAACAAGCAGATGAGTTGATTCAAGAACAAGAAAAAATACCCCAAGAAATCATATAACTACATAATAATTGCAAGAAAGACGGAAGTGCAAGAAAAACCAAGGAATACCTACAAAAAAGGACTGATCACCTAGAAGCACTATGGGGGAAAGCCCAAGAGAACAACGAGGCGTTCCATGAACTTGGGTTTGACGATCAACACAATTATATAAGATCACACTATTTCAAAAGGATCGAGAAAAACTACAAGACAATTCGACTGTACCTGACGTCAAACGAATAAAACACCCAAGAAATAAGTCTATGAGGTACAAATACAAGACCCAAAACCGGAAGTGAAGAAACCCAAACAACAGACCGAACAGAATTACCGACGAATCGAACTAAAAGGTAAAAATAAAAAACAAACAAAAAACTACTTATACAAGCTGAAAAAGACATGGCAGAATCAACGCCAAGATGGTCATGCACGTACTACGAGCAACAAATGCCCAAAACATGGAGCGCACTTCAAGACACAATGAAATAGAGCGATTCCGCAGACGCAGTGTTCCTTTAAACCTGGAACGAGTAGCATTCCACTACGACCCGGAAATAGATTATTGTGCCGAAGAATCCGTAACGATTGGAGAAATGACAATCGTTTGTAAATATTGTAAAGCGTTAAAATGCAACGGTGAAGCTACTGGATTATGTTGTGCTGGTGGTAAAGTAAAATTGCCGTAATTGTTCCCACCACCAGATCCATTACCTTCTTTAGTTTCTGGGGTGGGAAATGACTCTAAATATTTCTTGGCCAACATCCAAACGTATAATAATTGCTTTTAAATGACGTCGTTTGGTGCAACGCATATTGTACAGGAAAATTTCATATCTAATTTCAGGGTAGTTTTTCATAAATTGTTTATTAAAAATTTAAAAAGATGATATACAATTGCTAATACGTTTGCGGAATCACCTTGGAGTTTCCCGGTTTCGCGCATGGACAATTATACGTCGCGTGTTCGCGAGTCGTAAAACCATCATCTTTATAAATTTACGCACCGCAAAAAAAGACGGAAAATATAGTAGATCAGAAAGCCTTAAATTGATTATGTGTATAACTGTGTTGCATTTAATTTAATGTAGATAAAAATTTTGTATTGTTTTGACATTATTTTTCAAAAATATATGTAGATGATAGGAATTTCACCGGGTTATCTATAATTTTTATTTATCTTTTTTCTTTAAACTTTACGTGGCATTGCGACGCATGCCGGGTACGGCTTGTATTTATGATAAATATTGCTTGCTTGCTATTTGAAAATCTCCCTCTAAATTTTAAATTTATTACATATTTTTATCAGTTACATATATTTCGGAAAATCGTTACATATTTTCCTTACATATAATCCGCTCTTTGCTAATTATACATCCAAGGAATAAATAAGTGATAGTGATGTTAAGCAGGTAATAAAGGGAATGCCCCTACTAATAATGTTACCGGTTATCAGAATTTTTATATATCATATCAAATTTATATCTATTTATTTGTTGCGTTGTTGTCGAATTGTTGAGTGAAAATCTGCCCTTGTCCAGTTACATAACCGACCCATCTTTAGTTGCTGATTGTAGCTGTATAACTGTTCTGTGTACAAACAGTCACTATTTCCAATATATATTCAGAATATTATTAAATTTATCAAAAGGTTTTAAGTTCCTTATACCGTTCTAAAGGGGTTTAAAAGACCTTTTATTGGAGATGCCTCTTGACCCCCCATTCCACTTGAAATTTTGTAGGGGGTTGAAACAACAGCTTGACAAATATTGTTAAAATGTGCCCCCCTCGAAATAAAAATCGATCTTGTTATTTTTTTTTTCGGTGCGCCACTCTGTATAAATATCTTTTTTTTCCAAAATTGTTTCAAATAAAATTTTGCAACTTTTGACCATGTTTTTTTAAATGTCAAGTTTTATCGAAGATTGTCTCGAATAAATGTTATCACTCTGAGTTAGTACTGCAACTTTTATTCATAAAGTTTTTTCGAAAAACTTACATATTTTGAAATATTTTTCAAAAATTTTCATAATCAATATTTTTTTTCGAATAAATTTTCCTAGATTCAGATTGAAAAGACAAATCACAAAAATTGAACAATTAAAGTGTACAAGCTCAGAATATTCGTACAATTTTAAGAAACTTGCTATATCACTAATAAGCTATTATAATGTTAGCATTTAATACAGTTGTACTGTACTAGTCATGCGAACTGAATGGTATTGCCCAAAAAAGTCAATTTTGACCTCAATTTACAAAAAAATAATAATTTTTTCGTAATTTTAATTGTGTTTAATTATAAAATAAATGTAAATTTTTGAGTTATTGTGTTGTTAAAAAGTAAGTGTTGGTCAAACGTGGGGGTTCATATTCTAAAAAAATGCCATCTCGATTACCAAAATGTATCACTTAATTTTTTATAATCAATTAGTGATTAGTGATTATGGTCAAGCAAATTTGTAATCTCACTTTTTCTTCTAATTTACAGCTACAATTTTCAGAAATATGTTACACTATCAATTATTTAGCTCATTAAGTATTATTCAACATATTCTAAAATATAGACCACTGCTACGAGAAAAACTTGAAAATATCTACGTTTTCAACAATTTGAAAAGTAACATATATCAACTGGATCAGGACAAAAATCAAATCTGGAAAAATGAAATAAAATCGATAAAATAATCGTTACATTTAAAATATACTAAATTCAGTATTAAAAACTTATTCCATAGAATTCATGAATTTACACCATACTTCCTAAAAAAATTCAACATAAATGATGTCCGATTGTAGTTTTATTTGAATTTAATTGGTGAAAAAATTCGGAAGTCAATTTATAACAAAAAGTCTGATTAATTACGATAATAGAACACTGCTGCAAATTAGACAAAACTCAATAAACCGTTATAGACAATATAAAATACAAGTAGACAGTCTGATTTAAGACGAGATTAAATTGCACAAATTGTACGAAAAAGAATTAATTTATTATTAAAATCTTAGTACACAGCCTATATAGAAAATTGAAACAATATTATGATAGCGATTTGTTCACATTACAACACAATATTTCTGGAATGGAGCGAGAAATTTGAAGATAGGTTTATATACGATTTAAAATATTAAGTAAGCATACGGAGTCACAAATTTTGACTTAAACTCAATATTATTGAATATTAAATTGAATATAAGTAGCAGTAATATTTAGGAATTTTAGTTACTAATCTGCAACGTACACCACAAATTATAATTATATGGTGAATGTCACGTCCTTGAACTGATGAAATTATATGGTGAAAGTAATACGTTCTCAAAAATTACTCACATTTGTCAAAGTATATTTTAAATAAATATAAAAAAATCGAGTAGTGACTGATTCCGAAACGAGAGTAAATTTGATTTGAAAACTGAAAATCAAAAATAGATTAAATCGAGATCTCTCTACAAATGTGCATCGATGTCAAAAACGAAATCGACTTAGTGATTCAGTTTTACAAAAGTGAATGTGACCACTCTGTGGAAATGTCCAATAGCGATCAGCGCTTAAGTGAAAAATATCAGCGAAAGGGTCACTCACCGTGTCTCGAAGCAGGAGGACGATCCCTCGATCAGCTGACGCAATCAGTCCCTCTCGTCGTCGGGGGAGGTCACCCTAACACACACCAAAATGCGCCCGAATTTCAACTCCAAATCGCCCCAAAAGATGGAAACTGAAATGTGTCCGTTTTGCCGATTCCAGGAAAATATGATATACGAAACGGGAGAGCGAGAGAAAGAGAGAACTAGTGAGAGCAAAAGAGGGATGTGATATACAAAGTGAGGGTTGGATTAAGGGTTGGGGGGTGCAAAAGAGATATCGAGTTCCGAGTCTGCCCGGCACCCCGAAGTCTTGTGGACGAGTGATGGCGCGCACACAGCCGCCCCCGCGTTTTATATACCACCCCCGATGTGGAGGGGATGGAAACTGCGCGTTCCTAGGCAACCTAGGATCATAATCATATCGTACCTTTCCAGAGAGCGACGCGGGGAGCGGCGGCGACGGCGGCGGTGGCGGCGGCGACGGGAGGGGAGGACGACGGCCACCCCCGGGGGCCGGCGGGAGTGGGAGGGGGACGCTCGGGCGGGGGAGAGCGGGGCTGTTGCTCTTTTACTATAATACGCGGGGCTGTCACTGGTAATCGAGTGACCTGGTATTGAAAAAGTCGTCGAAGAGGGAACCGGGGGGAGGAGGAGGAGGAGAAGGAGGAGGAGGAGCGAAAGAGAGAGAGAGAGAGAGGAAGCGAGATCTAAACATCATATACATCTCTATAGATATAGTTATACGTGGGGGCGGCGGCCGCGGTGACGACGGTTTGATCCTAATTAAAACTCGACTGAGGGCGAATTCTTTTCAATACTCTTTTTGGGATCGAAGAGAGATGGCGCTACGATGACGATTCACAAAAATAATTCCCTTTAAAACGTTCTTCACATGCCATACAGCAGTGTTTCCCAAAGTGTGGTACACGTACCCCCAGGGGTACGGGAAGGGTTTGTGCCTAATTCTACGTTCTGATGGTCATGACAAGACAAGAAGCGTGAGATGGCGTGACACGGCGTGAATATATCGCACAAAGACAACTTACGTCGTCAATAGTTAGTAACTTCGTCAGGCGCCTGTGTATTTTTAGCCTTTACGCGATTTTTCATATAGCAAATAGTTATTTATGGTACTAGTGTGTTATGTGAAAAGAAGTCACGCGAGGCCGTCAGGCTGAGTGGTATAAATTCTCAAGTGACTTAGGAAACATAATACGCGAGTGGCATACAATGTTTTATCCAACAAGTGGAAAAATCATTTTTTATGAGATAATAGTTAATAAGCTTTGTGATCAAATCCAAGCTACTTGCGTCTCAGTACCCAATAAATTTCAGAATGACTTGACATTGACTTTTTTACATTTAGATTACAAAATTTACAATTTTAGAAAAATTACAAGGTTGTAATGCGTCGGCGTCTTCCAGCATTATCAGCAGCTGTACCGATATGGGAGCGTCTGGTTCCAATGAGCCAATGATTTTTCTTATTTAACCCGAGTTAAGGAAAAATAAAAATTATATATTGAAAAGGGGGCTTTTGGAGATGTCGGAAAAATAGTTTGAGAAAAAAAAATAAAATGTTGGAAAAAACACCGAAATTGCCTATTTTCAAAGAGGAATTTCTCAGTGTTTTCGAGAGTAATTTTTACTCACTTTAAGGCCTAAATGTAGTTCGATGCAATATAATCGATAGAATATGCAAATTCACGATTAGGAATAGATACGTTTTCCCGCCTTCGCCATATTTAAATACTGTTGACAGACACGCCGAGAGCAGTTTTGGCAGTGGCTAATCGGCCGACATGACGAACGCTAGACGACACGGTAGACGAGGGGGAGCGAGAGAGGGAGCGACAGAGGGAGCGAGAGAGAGAGAGAGAGAGAGAGAGAGAGAGAGAGTCGTAAGCCCAGAAACGTGCAAATAAATTTTATTCTTTTATCCAAGCCAAACCAAACATACCTAATCTTCCCGACTGAGTCGTAAGCCCAGAAACGTGCAAATAAGTTTTATCTTTTATTCAAGCCAAACCAAACATACCTAACCTTCCTGACTGAGTCGTAAGCCCAGAAACGTGCAAATAAGTTTTATCTTTTATCCAAGCCAAACCAAACATACCTAACCTTCCCGACTGTTTATATTATCGGATATTCTTTGTAAAGAGCGCTCGCATTTTGCTATAGTAGTTAAAGGAATGATCCCAACAGTATTAGAAAGGAGATAAAGGTGGAAACATGCCAATTTAATCGGAGAATAGTTTATGAAAAAATCGCCTTGACGGTCGCATAGCCACAATAGAAAACTTGGCGTTCCATGAAAAATGTCAAATGTACATTATATATATCGGGTGTTCTGTGCATAATATCAACAAATTTCGGTCATGTCGTAGGAAATTCGCATTTAACATATCTTGCAAAGAGCTTGAGCGTGAATAATAGTGAAAAATATATAAAGAGTGTGATATGGAATTAATTTGATGCCCGCCCGTTAGTGTCGCGAAAGCAACGAAGGATGAAAGAAAGGCGTCCGCGGATGTAACCTAAAAAGTGAAATTATTTTTTTGCAAAGAAACCAGAAGGAATTAAAAAAAAAGAAGTGTACCATCATGTTCAACAGTATTTTATGGACGAAAGGTGATTTTTTGGTGAGTTTTTAATTTTTGACGACATAACCTCTTATGGAAAATCGCATTTTGAAAGTGCCATAACTTTTAAACGGATCGTCTCTGCACTATAAGACTTGTGTCTCTGAAACAGGTTTTTGTAATACTTTCGATTGATATACGTCTTTTTTAAATATTTTGGGTTTAATAAGGAAAATGACAGCCACAATGAATTTAACAATTACTTCAAATTCGAATAAACCATTAGTGTTTTCCTTTAATTTCAATATCAATGCGATTTCTGCTTGTAATAGTAATAAATAAATAGAATACTACTTCAAATATGAACATGAGTTATGATCCATAACTCTCACTAGTGAGTTATGGATTATATCTCACTAGTGTGTTATTTGATAGTTTACTTGTCTACAATGCGAAATTTTAATCAAGCCTAAGCTAAAATAATGGCAGAAGTAGTGATAGGAGATGGAGCGAAACAAACTACTCTACTCTCAAATAGTACAGATGTTATTATCTGCTATTTCTCAAAGTCGTTAGTATACATTGCAAGTCGATGAGTTAGCTGATATTGCGGATTTTGAAAATCTTCTGCCGTTTGTTAGACACGAAAATATGAAGACTTCTTATTTTGTCAACCTTTATTAGGTTACACAACAGGAGAAGATATCTGTAATGTTATGAATAAATTTATGTAAAAGAACAAAATTGATAAATGTGTAGGAACAAGCACAGATGGAGCAAGAAATATTGTCGAACTCGTTGCAAGAGATCAAAATGTTGCTCCAATTGTCATATCCACATACTGTTGCATACAGAGAGAGGCTTTCGCAACCCTGATCTATAGCAAGTTCTGGATGAAAGCGTGAAGATCGTTAACTACATTACTACATTAAAAATGTCCTCTATTGTTTCATGTTCAAGATAAAATGAAAGCTGCCATCGCAAAACTAAATTTATGGTAAAAGAGAGTTGGTAATTCAGAACTAGCCTCGTTTCCCTCTCTTCATGAGTTTATAACAAGTTCGGCTACTAAAATTGATACTCTGAAATACATGGGAGAGAGATTGCAACCTTTTGCAGCTTACAATGCCAGACCCAGACCAGACCCTGAAAGCACCCAAAACTGGAACTGCCGGAAAAGCAAACAGGAAAGTAGGCAGATTCTCAGTTCTTCGATAAATGAAGTATAAGAACTACTTCACGTTGAAGCAGGCCCTCAGAGATCAGTAAACCGTAGAATTAGATCATCAGTTAATGGTAATGTTCACAAAAAACCTACTAGAAAAAGTGACTAGATTGGTCTTATTGAACTCGATACATATCGGATCAACTGATCACTTCACTTATAATATAAATTGATTACATTAATCCCTGCTCGGGCCCCACGTTGGGCGCCATATCGAGACTTGAAGACCAGGGCCCATCAGAGCGACGTGCAATGCCTTCTTGCATCATGGTCTCGACCGCTGCTTTTGCAATACGTAGGCGGTCAG
Organism: Cryptocephalus moraei; assembly: GCA_946251905.1. Classification (NCBI taxonomy): domain Eukaryota; kingdom Metazoa; phylum Arthropoda; class Insecta; order Coleoptera; family Chrysomelidae; genus Cryptocephalus; species Cryptocephalus moraei. Next base: position 11,719,259 of record OX276465.1, on the reverse strand, counting down.
GAGCTAAGCGACGAGGGCCACACGATACTGGCGGTCCTGGTGTAGTCCGAATGTAATGATTAACTGACACATTCAGGAAAACGTTGGGGAGAGATGATCCCTATAACTTCCGATCAAAAATTTCCTAAGAAAGGATCTATATCCATGCGTTTACATACAACTCTGACCATGGCTGGAATTCGCACTAGAAACGAGACAGAGATAGCGAGAGCGAGAGAAAGGGAGAGAGAGAGGGAGAGCCTATAGAAAACAGTAAATGGAACACACGCCGGGCCCGGCGTCGTTATCAGCGTCGCGACGCCCTCCCCCCTCTCTCTCCCCCTCGCTCTCACTGGATGTTTTGTACGAAACAACAACGGGGAACGTGTGTCCGGAAACGGGCCGGACTTATCTCCGAATCGCTTATCTCGCCCTCCCTCTCCCTCTCCCTCTCCCGCCACCTGAACCTGAACGTTTAAAATAGATGTGTCATTAGAGGTGTGTATTTCGGTCGGTCGAGAGAAAGAGAGAGAGCGAGGGGGAATGGGAGGGGAGTTTTCGGTTTTGTTTTTTGATGAGCTCTCTCTCTCTCTCTCTCCCTCCCTCTTTCTCTTTCTTTCTATCCGTTTCTGATGATGATGGGAAAAGTTTCGCTGATAAGGCGAACCCTTTGATTTGGCGAAAAATTCTGACAGAGAGCAGGGAAAGGGTTAAGGGCCGACGAGGGTGGGAAAAATTTGCGACGCGGCCTCTCACAGTTAACAGCGGAATTTTCGAAAAAACTTGAGATTTCATTAAATAAATTAAATACCGAGCAGGTTAGTTACGGGTTTGCAATTTCTCTCTCTCGCTCTCGCCCTTCGCCAACCCTTCCGAGGTATATCCGGAAGCCGGTCCGGGCGTATCACTCGCTCTACTGGAATTTCCACAAACTAACTTCCGAGCAGACGGAGAGAATTCTGTCTCTGGATGTATATACGGGTGGATCTCGCGGTAAAAGATAAAACTTCACTCGATACGTCCGAGTGTATATAACAATTATTTATAAGAGGGACGATAAGAGAGTGATAACGAGACACAGAGAGGTGTGATAAGATATTCCGAAAGGGAAAAGTTTGTGAAATTCTGGAAAGTGTTTGTTACGAGTATTCGAAAACGTCATAAATTACGATACATTTCGAACCTCATATTAATCTTACAATAAATACAACTCCATGAAACCAGTACGTAAAAATGTCATCAGTTCATTATAATCGTTAGAATTCATTGAAAACTACTAAACTTATTCGTTTAAAAACATCTAATAAAGGACCAATGACAACGTTTCTTTTTTTAATTTGGGGTAGCAGATGAAACTAATAACAAATGCATGGTCCTTTTTACATTAATTATTCAATAATTTGTTATAAACAATTATTTGTGGAAAAAACATTTTATGGTTATTGGTGTGAGAAATAATTATTGTTCTTTAATAAATATTTTTAATGAATATCATTGCCAATAATTATTTCTCACACCAATAACCAAAAAAATGATTTCTCCAAAAATAATTCTTTATAACAAATTATTGAATAATTAATGCAAAAAGGAGCATGCAGTTGTTATTAGTTTCATGTGCTACCCCAAATTAAAAAAAGAAACGTTGAAATTGGTCCATTATTAGCCAATAATATGTATTGAAAATATGGATCAAAATGAATAAAATGAGTCCTTCTATAGTTCTCCACACTATGACCGCAACAACAGCGTTTTTTTGGTTTAAAAAAAGGTATTTTATAATAAACAAATACAAAAACACAGAAAGTAATTAATATTATTTAACCAAATTTCAAGGGGCTCTTAAAAAAAGTAAACTTCAACTTCTTCTGCAAGTTTCGAGATAATTTATGTTATTGAAGTGAAACTTCTTTGCGCACGATATACATTTTGGGATGGGGTGTTGGTCGAAAAACCGCGTCACGCGTGATAAGAAATCCGAGGATAAAGCCGTGTTGCCAGAATGCGCGTAAAGTGTACCTCTTCCACCGAGCCGATCGCCAAATCGTTTCCGTGTGCTACCAAAGAGGTCAACGTGGCAACACCGGAGAGCGTCGAGACTTACGGACAGCTCACACCTAACCTAACCTTAAACGGCGAGAAACAATATCATCGAGCGGCGACAAAACGGTGAGCTGTATTGTTGAATTGCGTGACATGGACATGGAGAAAAGGGGTCTAGGACAGTTCGGCGCATGCGTATTTAATTATTTTCTTTTTGCAAATTTGATATTAATTTGGTATTTAAAGTAGTGTCTGGTACGTTTAGTTTAGATAGGATGTAAAATAAAGTAAATTGGTTTATATTAGCATTAAATTCAGAAAAACGAATTTTAAAGTACCTACGTGGGAAGCGTGAGAGAGCAAGGATCATACACGTATTCACTTAGCCTAACAGGCGGGTGATATTATTGCCCCGCGCCGAACTGTCGCGCGCCGAACTGTCCCGCGCCGAACTGTCTTCGCGCCGAACCGGCGGCGCCGAATCGGCCGCGCCGAATAGTCCCATTCCCGGAGAAAAGTGAGGAGGCGCCGTGCCTCACGTCAGATGAGAACATAAAGACAACATCTGTAGAGACCATCGTGAAGGCGGTCGTAGGAGGACTTCAGCAATAGATGGTGGAAGCGGCGAGGCAACAAGCGACCTATGTTGCTCTGGACGTGTCGGGGCAGACAGCAACGTCCGGATCGAGCCGCAGCGAGGAATCCGGAGTGGAGCAGGCGAGTTCTCGACTTCGACCGTCTTTGGCGATGAAGATGGTGGAAGTGTTCGACCCCAGCAGCCCGGAGAGTAGTGTGGAGCGAAGGGTCTCCAAAATTGATCAACCTGGGGGCGATCTACGACTGGACAGATTTAGAGAACAGCACCCTGTTGCAGGCGCCGGTTGGTAGAGGGACGGCGAAGCTCTGGCATCAGCGTCTCGACAACTACGATCGACCATGGGCAAAGTTTTTTTTTCTTTCCCGACTTGAGGCCCGAGGGCCTACACGCACTACCTCGGAAGCGGGCAATAAACACCGCCCCGGGTAAATTCACCTGGGGAAGCCCGGGAGAGCCCAGAGGACTCTCCTGACCCTGCAGTCTCCCCCTAGGCTCGGACGATGGTCTGTCCATGTCGGGGAGTACGAAACATGCGCCACTCACCGGGCGGGATCATCCTGTTGAAGGGACAGTCCACCACCCGGTGAGTAAGAAGGCAGGGTGCCGGCAGAAAATAAAGATGTTAAATACAGCCTCCTTGTGTTATTTCGGGACTGCGCCATACATCCCCCGTCCCGGCAAGCCGGATTAGGGGTTCTGGCGCAGTGCGATGCGACGACTAGGTAATTCCCCTAACTTCGGTGAGATCAGCTGTGCCTACCATGCGTCGTGGTAGACCCTACGCTCTTCCGCAACTCTTGCCCCTTAGTTGTCCTCCGGGAGGACCCTCCCCCCCGCACATCCTCTGGTCGAGGTACGCCTGACCCCTCCCTCCCTGTTTGTGAGGGCTCCATCAGCCTCACCAGGTTTACCCTGAGCTCCCTCCCCCCGGTTGAGGGGGGGCCTCCCCGTAACCAGCTTCGTTCACTCCCTTCCCCTTGCTGCGGACGTTCTAGCACATCCCTCCCCGCTCGTAGTGACCCCCCAATCTGACCAGGTTCACCCTGAGCTCCCTATGCACCGATTGGGTGGTCCCACCCCATCTCTCCAGTCTTACCTCCGGCTCCCTACCCGGGGGCGGCTCCCTGTCGCCCGGTTGGAGGGGGGGGGGAGTCTCTTCAGTCTGACCACCAGTTCCCTCCTCGGTACCAACTCCCTGGCGAATTTAGCCCTCATAATTTTGCCTATCGCTTCCGCCCCCAGGTCCCATACCTGTTTGCTGTTGATCATGCGGGACATCAGCTCTGTGGGGTTCCACTCCCGGCCCATAAGAGTTCTCAGATGGACAGTATACCCTTTCCATAGCGGGCATTGCAAGACGGCGTGTTCCGGCGTGTCTACTTCCCCGCGCTCACACCTGGGACACCATGGGCAAAGTGGCGAGCCCTAGGCAGCGAGATTTCCACAGGATGATGACGGAGATGATGAGATGGGAAAAGTTGGCCAGCGAGGCAATGACCACCTATTACCATGCGAAGCTGGCGTCTTCATTATTGCTGGATTGCCGGAAGAGCTACAAGCGAGTGCTTATGGCGTCTGTAGCACTTCCTAGGAACAGGGCCATTGACAGCGTATGATGCTACAACTGCCAGCAGGTGGGAGATCACCTGAACCTAGACTGTCTACTGCAAGTAGACTAGACTGCTACTTCTTCAAAAATATCGTTTCTTTTTCACCTTAACTTTGAATTTGAATAGGTTTCCACCTGAAACGAATTAGTGCGTGATTTACATGTATTCAGATTTTATTTGATTGGGCTAATATGAAAAAGTAAAAATTGCCCTTTGACGAATAAAATATGGAAACGCGGATTTCTAAACCGCGCGAATAAATCGGCGAAGGGGTCGGGGGTCGGGATACTTCCCCACACACCCGAATAACAGCCGACGTGCATCATTCTCGAAAAGTAATAACGACAATAATAATGACGCGAAAAAATGCTTCTCTCTCTCTCTCTCTCCCGCACTTCATCATGACGAACAGCATCCCGGAACACGAACGCCGCCGCTCTCTGTCACCTCGTATCACAACAACGCCGCCAAAACAAACAGATAATGGCCGGTCGGCCGATTTTTCAAAATGACGCACGATGTGCGGCCGCATCGCTTACACTGTACACACCTACACGCTACACGCCCTCGCAGTCACATAAACGCTCTCTCATACTGACATCCCAAATTTACTTTAGTTGCAAATTAATTGTTTGCTCTAGTAATCTGCCGTTGCACGACCGCCGGCCGCCTCTATTTTATTTCCGGATAAATGTCGGCGATTATTTCAGCGGGCAGGACGCCTCATCCCTTCTCTCTCACTCTCTTGCCCTGACACATGTCCGGCACATATACACACATATCTATGGAAGAGTACTTGTACGGCTTGTGTACTCCTCAATACGAGTTTTAATGCTCACTTTAAATCAAGGTGCACTTTTATGATTTAATAATTAACCTCGCCGTTGAAGGGTTAAGTATCCGGCTCGAAGGACCAAAGTCGGCGCAACACCCGTCATTCGTTATAGGAGAGATGGTAAGTAAAACTCGCTGATCTATTGTTCTGGTTCTTCGAAGAAGAGAGGAGAATGAAGAGTTCAAGGCAAGAAGGTAGGAGCACCGAAAGAGACTGACGTTACTGCGAGTAGAAAGATGAAATGTAAACTACCAACTCACGACGAAAATTTCGATACTTCGACCATAATTCACCACTTCACGTCCAAACAGACAGTTTCACGTTTTCATAATTCTGTCATGGGTTGATTACTGGTCGCGCGTACTCCGACATACCTTAATTGCGTCCCTGAAAATAAATATAAGGGATCGCGTCCCCGTCCCCCCATCGACGTTCAGTCCGCACGTAACTGATAATTTTCCGAAGTCCCTCGGGACACCCTCGACGTTATCCCGGGATACGTCCTCCTGTCACGCAACACATCTAATGGTCCTTTACCTTCCCCCTATATCGTAAATCGGGAACCGGGGGGGCGTCGGAGGGGAGGGGGGGAGAGGTCCCGAAATCCCGGAAAAGTCTCCGGGAATTTTTTTTGCGTTATTTTCCGGGAGAGCGGGCGGGGCTGGCGGTGTCGTCGAGTGGACCGCCGGGCGATTTATATGCGCCGTCCTACGCCTCCCTACGAGCTAATGGTAATGATTCTTAATCGTTACCGCTAGCATTAATATTCAATGACAAGCCGTATCCGGCATGAGTTGCAGTGCCACATAAAGTTTAAAGAAGAAAGATAAATAAATAACTATTTCACATAATTTTAACAACTAATTATTAATAATAACTAAAATTATTAATTTTACTTTAGTTATGAGCGGTTCAAGTTAACAACGATTATAAATTAAATTGGAAGCACTACTTTTTTTTGTTAATTAATTAAATACAGTGCAATTTTTTATGTATAAAAAGATTTTATTATTAATTAACATAAATAATAATAAATATTTATTAACGCAGAATTTTTCCCGTGCAAACCGTTGTTCAATAGGTTCGATTAAAAGAATCGAGGCGCTCAAAAGACAACGCCGTTAATTATTAGTTGATTACACGGATTATACGCCGCAATACGTCTACCGCGTCTGTCTTGAACGGACTGTGTCCCCCACTCGGCCGTCCACCCGGTACGTCACGATTCGCCGACCTGGGCGCTCTCTGGTGTTGCCACGTGTCCGCTGGTAGCGCACGGAAACGAAGAGGTACACTTTACGCGCCTGGTGGCAACACCGCTTTGTTCTTATCACGCGTGACGCGGTTTTTCGACCAACACCCCATCCCAATGTATATAACGTGCGCAAAGAAGTTTCACTACAAAAATTATAGATGACCCGGTGGACTTCGTATCACCTACATAGATTTTTGAAAAATGTGGTCAAAACTTAACACAAATTTTTTATCTACATTAAATTAAATGAAGCACATAGTTGTTCTAGACATAATCAATTTAAGGCTTTCTGATGTACTATATTTTTTGTCTTTTTTTGCGGTGCCTAAAAATATAAAGATGATGGTTTTACGACTGGCGAACACGCGACGTATAATTGCCCATGCGCGAAACAGCGAAACCCAAGTTGATTCCGCAAACTGTCCTTATATGTGCAATTGTATATTATCTTTTTAAATTATTAATAAATAATTTATCAAAAACTATCTTGAAAGTGGGCATGAAATTTTCCTTACAATATACGTTCACTAAACGACGTCATTTGAAAGCAATTATTATATTTTTAGATGTTGCCAAGAAATGTTTAGAGTCATTTCCCACCCCAGAAACTAATGAGCGTAATGGATCTGCTGATGGGAACAATTGTGGCAATTTTACTTTACCACCAGCATAACATAATCCAGGCTGTATTTTAACGATTTACAATATTGACCAATGATTGTCATTTCTCCAGTCGTTACGGATTGGTCGGCACAATAATCTATTTCCGGGTCGTAGTGGAATGCTACTCGTTCCAGTTTTACAGGAACAATGTGTCTGCGGAATCGCTCTATTTCACGGTATCGTGCTCGCTGCTGTTGTGTTTGATGTGCCCAAACTCGTTCCATTCTAAGCCTACCTACTTCATAATTATGCACTGTTGAACGCAATTCAGTCATACCGATACGAGTGTTGTTATTATCTATCTCTCGCTGGTCGTCAGTGCGATTTGCACGTGAGGTAGCTCATCGCACATTTGATAGACTTCGACGACCTAAGTCAGGTCGTCTTCTCCTCGTCATTTAAAATCAATGAAATTCTCGCGCACTGACAAACTGATTTTAGATTTCAATAATCGTCTTGACATTTAGTAATTTGACAACCAACTGACACTATACTTTCATTTGTTTGATTGGTTGCCTTGGCGATTTGTACCCAATATTACAAAACGTACCTTTTTTAGTATTTCCGTTACTTGTTATTTATGTATCTCGCCGCTTAAACCTTCCCTGAACTTCCACAAATATATCAAGATCACAATTAGCAAAATCGGTCCAGCCAATCTCGAGTCATAGCAAGACAAACGAACAGCAACTCATTTTTATATAAACAGAAGATTGTATTATAATGCCAATCTAACTGAATGCGAACGGAGTCAGATCAAATTTATTTTTTGCTTTGATTGTGCATCGACGATCGATGACTTTCTACCTGTAAACAATAAATCTCGACGAGCTATAATTAATTAGATAATTACAAGGAGCGCATCGACTAATTGCCAGGCGCAAATTAATAGTTGACAAGCGTTACACGGGCTCCGACCAATAACTCGACTGGATAACGTTTGATTGATTTTCATGGACGGAATGTCGGATCCGTCGCGACTCGAATGTAATAAAAATTAAGTTTAGTATGCTAATTCACACGTGGGAAGTTTAAATGGAGTTGCAAGGCTACAAACTTCACTTGTTCAAAGAAAATGCACTCACCGGAATTGCTGAGGCGCCACAGTCACTGGCGGAGCCTGAAAGTGAAAAAGTGAAATTTAGTTTCATAAAGGCGAATTTGTAAACTCAACTAAAGTAAGAATTAAATTAACAACTAAGAACTAAGAAAGATAAATTCAGAGAAATCTCATCTGCAGTTTATAAATTTTCGTATGTCAATTAAATTAATAATTAAGAATTAAGAAGATGGTTATCTTTCATGTTGACTCTACGATCAACATAAAGAGAGCTAAGTAGGGTTGTAGGGATTTAATAGGGATTTAGGGAACATATTCATCAATGAGGGATTAATAACCATTAAATAGGGAACTAGAGCAACTTGTTATTAAAAACATCTTAGGTGAAAATTCTACTTGCAAATTAAGTAATCAAAAATTAATTAGAACAACTAAGTCAGTGAAATAATTTAGTGTGCGTGCTGATAAAGTAATCGATTATTAAGTAATTAATAACTATTAAATAGGAAATTAAAACAACTGAGTCGCTTAGGTGGACGAAAAAGCGCGGATCAAAGTGATAATTTCAAAATTTTACAACAATAATTAATCGGGTAAGCATAACACCAGTCCTCGTAATATGATAATAAACGCGCTCGGTAAGGTCAAGCACACAGCTAGGTCAGGAGAAATAAAATCTAGGATGCCAAAAGATAACAAAACTTAATTTGCCATCTAACCAATGTAATTTGAAGGTGTATTAAAGCTTGTGAAATTTTGGTAATAAACCAGTATACATAGTATGCTCAAAACGACAGTGTGTTGTGGTCTTGATTCAAAGTCACCCCACCCTACAAACTCTCACGTTACGCCCTGAGAGTTCTACGAGATTTTCAAGCTACGACAACTTCTAACTTCAAGAACTTCAATCCCAGATCTGCACATTACTCCCTCAGATCTAAACCGGTACGCTCTCTCTCCACTCTACTAGAACTTCAACCCCGGATCTGCACGTCACGTCCTCAGATCCAAACCGGAGAACACGTTACGCCCTCTCTCCATACTTCGAGAACTTCAACCAGAGATCACGTCACGCCCTGATCTCCAAACCACGAGACCGTCTTCAGCCTTACAACCTGGAGACAAGATTTATCTCCGCAGCCACCCACGAGCTACGAGAGATCCTATACAGTCCACTCTCTATAGAGATCACTTCACACTTTCGTTCATTTCATCTTTTCAACTAAGAATTAACAATTATGTTTTTCGCGCATGTGCACAAAGCACACAATTTTCGGTTTTAAGCGTTAACCTCTAAACTATCAATTGCTATCAATATGGATAATGAAGAAGTTGTCGAAATGATGGGTGTTCTTTTATTGGTCACTACAACTATGTTTACAACTGGAATCATCAAGAAGCGAAGAAATCGGAGATTTTAAGATACGGCCGATGAACAAAAATAGAAGAAAAACCAGTATAAATATCGTTAAGTATGCTGAACTGAATGATAGGAAACAGTTTTTTAAGTACACCAGGATGATCCTTGAAATGTTCAATTATGTGTTGTCTCTCATTGAACCATTTATCCAGAGAAGTACAAGAATAGATTCCATTTCCCCTGGTCAAAGATTTGCGATGACTTTACAGTATGGCAATAAATCTAATGAAAAGTAGGAGTATAACCAGTCTTTATATTACAGCTACCTAGCCGAAGGATGCTCTTTTCAAGAGATAGCTTTTAATAATTTCTTTGGAAAAAATACGGCTTCGTTAATAATCGCTGAAACTTGTGACGTATAATGGCAAGTACTTTCTCCCATTGTGTTACCTTCGCCAACTGAAAATACTTTTCGCGAAGCTAGTGATGGGTTCTTCTTCAGATGGAATATGCCAAACTGTATTGGTGCTATTGATGGCAAGTTGGTGAATATTCAGTCGCCGAAGTACTCTGGGAGTGACTATTTTTCATACAAGAAGTCTTTAAGGTAGGATTTGGTTACTAGTATAATCGATTTTACATCTTTTCTAAATATCGCAGCATCACCTTAATGGCTATTTGTGATAGCTATTATAAATTTCAATGGGTGTACGTCGGTGTCCCAGGTTCAAACAATGATGCCTCAGTATTCAGGGAATCAATACCAGGCCAGTTGCTGCTACAGAAAGAATTACCAATTCCTCCCCAAAAAAAGCTGACAGGAACACATCTGTGTTTTCCTCACTTCCATGTAGCAGATCAGATATTTCCACTCCACGAAAATATCATGAGACCCTATCCTGGAAAGTACTTAGGGGAGAACAAGAATATTTTCAATTATAGATTGTCCACAACTCGTAGAACCATTGGAAATACGTTTGGCATATTGGCGCAGCGTTGGAGACGCTTACGGAATCCTACAATTTCAAAAACAGAAACTTGCGAGAAAATTATATTGGCCACAATTGTTCTCCATAATTTATTACAAAAAGGAGATGAAGATTTGCCTATTTAAGAGAGGCCTATTGAAGTCCGATGAACACGTGCTCAGCTCCCTATGAGCTCGTGTTAGCCCGTATCGACGCACGGTCGACCATAGTCGCGTATCCAAAAACACAATCCGTTTTATTGTTGTTAACTAAGCATACCAACCAACACGCGGTTTAACGTTATCTCTAACCGAATCACGAATTCACCAAACAGATTTACAAAGGACAATTCTATATATGGGCCCCTCAGATTTTGGGGTTCTCCAACCAAAAGTTGTCAAAATTGCCGATCTAAACTCTGTCGAAGTCCAGGAACGAATCCCACTGACTTAAAACTTTACTAAAATGGCCAAAAAAGTAGATAACTGTGCCAAAGTGGCCCAGTCATCCGAACCCACTCAGGTCCACATTGCCCAACTGGATTTGTCGATACTCTGGATGCCAATGGCAAGATAAAAGAAGGTGCTTGGAGAACCATGCATGGAAATCTCCAATCCAACACTTCCTTTACCTGGAACGTCTAGTACGAAACACTATACAATGAAATTATTAATTTAAAGTTAATCATGTTTATAAACGCCCCCATTAAGTCTATAGTTGTTAATTGTTAATTGTCAATTCTTAATTTTAATATAGTTGAGTTTATGTACTCACCTTAAAACTATCTCATTAAATATTGAAAAACGCATCGCCGTCTTAATAAACGCGAAATTTCCCTTCCCCTTCTCGCAGGCGTCGACTTCCTGAAAAATCGCGAACGTTCGATTTTATCTCGGAGGCAAACAGAGCTAAATACGACCCGTAATGCTCGCTAAATACCACCGAACGAAGGGAACAATATTACTGTGGGAACAATGAAAACGCTGAGCAAAGGACACCACAACGAAGGTTTGATGAGGGAATCGATCCCGTCGAAAGAGTGTTGTGTAATGAGGAGGCGAGAGGAATATGTGAGGGGGTTCTCGGTCCCGTTCTCCCGTATTATCTATTGTGTTATTGAATTTTGTATTATATTATTACCGTTATTACTATTTAAATTATCGATTGGAATATCAGTAGAGTTCGACGTCCTATTAGGTTAATGCACAATTCTCTTCTTCTCTAGGTGCCGTCTCCGTTTCGAAGGTTGGCAATCATCAGGAGGATCTTTATTTTAGAGACCGCGGCTTTAAATAATTCGTTGTTACTGCATCCAAACCACTCCCTGTGGTTATCCAGTCATGAGTTTCGTCTCCTTCCTATGGATCACTTTCATCGGATTTTTCCTTGCATAATACTGGGTGATCAAGAATGACTGTTTGAGTTGGCAATCTCACCTAGAGGATTTTTTTGCCTAAGAGTTTGCAACGCTACAACCAGATATGTTTATTTGACAAAAAATTGACAAACAATCAGCGATAAGATTGTAGGTTATGTGAATAAAAATTAACGCTTAAAACTGAAGCTCGAAATACAGAACAATGATTTATTTAAACAGCTAAAGGTAATGCACAAAATGCCCCCCATTTTGGTCCAGACATAAATTAACTCTTCGTTTTAGGCTCTCGAAGATATTCACCAGCATATTGGAGGTAATGTTTGCCACTTCCTGAACTATTGCCTCTCGCAGCTCTTCTTCAGTATGCAATATGTTCCTAAGACATTGTCCTTCAAGAGCCCAAATAACGAAAAATGTAATGGAGTGAGATCTGGTGACCTGCTTGGCCTAATGCCCTGACTAATTACTCTGTCGCCAAAATTCTCTCTTAAATATCCCATAGTAGCACGAGCCGTATGTGCCCTTGCAGAGTTTTGTTGGAAATATCCAATTTGACGCTCTTCGTCTGTTAATTGGTTTATAAAAGGCCTCAAAAGGTGTTGGGTATATCTCTCCGAATTGATGGTAAAATTAAAAAATATCGGCCCATACACCCGCGTCCTTGAGACTGCCAACCAAACACCAACTTTAACCGGGTACAAATGTGTCTCTCTGATAGCATAAGGATTTTCACCTGACCAAATTCTGTAATTTTGTTTATTCACATAGACGTTGAGATGAAACCAGGCTTCGTCGGAAAAGAAGGTATTGTCAAGGATATCATTATTATTTAATGTCATTGAACCAATTGCAAAATAAAACTTTCTGCGGGTGATCAGGAGGGGTTAATGACTGGACGATGGAAATTTTGTAAGGGTGGTACTTTAATTTCTTTTTAAGCACAGTGGAGCAACTTCCATATGATAAACCAGTAAAACCGTGAATTAGAACAACATGGAAAAGTGGAAGTCTTATGGGTAAGAATGAAAATTGGTTAAATAGGAGGCATAAGGACCAAACCTGTTTGAAGGGAGAGCGTTCTTAAGGATTTGGGAGGAATTCTTTGCGTCCGAGTTCTGATATCCTCGACAACTTCCTCGTTTAGAGTAGAAGGTCTACCAGTTGATTTTTGTTTGCTTACGCTTACGCTGAAAACCGTTTTAAATAAGTTTTGAAAAGAATATCAGAATTTTGGATTTGAAATAGCAAATTCAAATTACCAGTTGTACCATTTAAAAATGAAATTCAGTATTGCCAACTCAAACAATCATTCTTGATCACGTTGTAGTTTGTAGTATTGATATTTCTCTCCCCTTATGACATGCCCCATATATTCCAATTTTCTTCTCTGTATTGTTGGAATTATTTCTCTCTCCTTATGCATACGTCTCATCACTTGCACGTTAGTCACTCTCTCCACCCAAGAAATCCTCAGCATTCTCCGATATATCCACATTTCCAATGCTTCCAGTCTCTTCACGTCAATCCCCTGGAGTCCATGCCTCCATCCCATACTATAGTATAGATAGCACATAGCATCTCATCAGTCGTATTTTTAGCTGAAGGTTTAGATCTCGACAGCAGAAAAATCTCTTCATTCTTACACATGTGCTTCTGGCCTGTTCTATTCTGATTTGTATTTCTTCGGAGCTATCATTATTTTCATTAACTCTTTCAATAGGGTGATTCTTTACACATATCCTACGAATGTCCTGGGCTGTTATCAGCATATATTTTGTTTTGCTTATGTTCAGTGATAGTCCATATTCTTGACTAACTGTGACTTCTATTAACTAGCGTCTGTAGATCTTCATGTGTTCCAGCTTCAATAACTGTGTCGTCCGCGTACTTCAGATTATTTACTGCCACACCGTTAATTTTAATGCCCATGCCCTGCTCTTCAATTGCCTTATTTACTATATCTTCTGAGTACAGGTTAAAGAGGATTGGTGAAAGTATACACCCTTGACGTACACCTCTTTGTATTTCCATTTCTTTTGATGTTATGTCTTCTATTCGTATTGCTGATTTTTGACCATAGTATAGGTATGAAATTATTCTTATGTCTCTGAGGTCTATTCTTCTCTTTATTGATATTTCGATGAGTTGGTCGTGTCTTACTTTTGAGTTTGAAAATTGAGTGCAAACAGTGCTTCCCTTGTTCCTAAGCCTTTCCGGAATCCAAATTGCGGATCGCTGATATCTATTGTCAAGTTTCCTGAATATTCTATTCTGGACTACTTTTAACAGGATCTTCAACGTGTGCGACATTAGGTTTATTGTACGATAGTCAGAACACTGCTTGGCATTTTTCATTTTTGGAAGAGTTATAAAAGTTGATACCAACTTTGGTATTGCTCCTGTTCTGTATACTGTATTGATTATTTCTACCATAATTAGGATCCGGTCCTCCTCTATCAGTTTGAGAATCTCCGCTGGCAATTGGTCTGGTCCTGTTGCTTTTTTGTTCTTTAGCATATTTGCACAATTACAATTAATAGGTTTATTATCTTGTAAGTTATTCATCATACTCCACAAGCTAATAGTTAGATATAGATTGTCATTTGACGCTTCAACCATATCTGGTTACCATAGGCTATCCGGAAAAAATCTCGCCGAGCATCTATCGAACATAGCATATTCTAGATTCTACAACTTTAATACAACGACTCGATATATTATCTAGGAAAGACGGTACTTTACGCTTCTATGGGAATCCAAAAGTGACTGTTAGCACTATGAAAAATTTCTGAAATATAAGAATCATAGAAGATTATAGCTTTATCTTAATCTCAACGGAATAATTTCAGAATCCTAGTTTATTCAAGATAAGAACTTATAATCCTTCTAAGGAAAATGTAATACGCCAGTTATAACTGTGAAAACGTATTCTAGGTCATATCTGAATTTTAAAAGGTCTTCCATAATAACGGTGTTATTAATTTTTTTTAATTATAATTTAATTTAATTTTTTTAATATTAAATTTAAATATTCATTTAATGTGTTAACGTGCACATGCAGAGTAGCATATTTGCAGTACTCAATAATCGCTCCACGCAAATCTGATTGGAGCGCGAATAAACGAGTGCATCTATTGCTAAGTGTGTATCGCAATTCGACGATTGACACCAGTCAAACAAAATAGCCATCTTCGTTTCCCTGGAAATAATGTAAGAACCTCTATTGTCACCCATCATTGTCTTCCTATAAATTTCTCTTAGGTACGTATATTCCCGTGTTTTAAATTTAATGTTACAACATGTTATTAACGCGAGGATAAACGCACCCCCTTGAGCGTGACAATAGTGAATAATTAGAAAGTGTTAATATTGAAGTTAAAAACGAAGAAATATTAATTTTAAACTAGCGACTATAATACTACATACACATCCTCAGCGACCTATTTGAAGTAATACAACTGGTTAATGGTAAAGTCATAAAAAAGAAAATTTTAGTTTGTATGTTAGATTTGGTATTATCAATATTTTTAAGTTTTATCGCATAAGTATTGCAAAACCAGAAATTTCCAAGACACAATAAAACTTTTTCTCATCCCCAAGATAAAATCTAAGCCCCCCCGAACTTCCAAACAGAATTTTCCCAATTGGAACCCATCCAAGCACCCTCTATTACATTCTCTCTCTCGCTCTTTCTCTGTTTTCGGTTTAAGAGAAATATATCGAACCGGTTGGAATAGGAATTTTCGGCCGAGGGTGAAATACCGAGACCATTAGAGGGGTCTAACGTTAAAATATGGCAGAGAATGGATTTATTGAAAAATCCCACGGGCGGCGCTCTTATAATGTTGACATATGACGCCGGTTTTCAAACGAAACGAACCGTAAATCCCGGATAGGTGACGGCGATAGTCCGGGGGTTACCCTAGGGGGACGAATTAAAGGTGGACGTGCACTATCCAGAACAAATTTGGTTCCTGGAACACCGTGGAAATGCTTCTGGATAATCCCGCTTCAAATGCAAGTCTATATGTATTTATCTACATTTCTCTAGAATGTGATTTGCTTGTTACATTCTACAATGTACCAGATAATTCTGGATCAAATGCAATGTGTTTCCAATTCGAGTATTCTACAAGTAACAGGCATAATTCTAAGTTATCGAAACGCCCCAAAAATTCATCAGCTGCTACTGTCCATTAAGTTTGAAAACTGAAGTTCATACTCGATATTCTAGAATGTGATGTCTCGCTTTTTAGTTCCTGGGTTGCCCCTTTGATATGCAAACTTTAATCTCGACTACTCCAGAACATTCTTAGCATATTCAGGATCATTCTGGAGACCCCGATACCTCTTTCAGAACACAATAATTGTAAGTTTCCATTTGAATTAATCTAGAATTACAAAGTCACACAACAAAGACCCAGTTGTTTACACAAAAATAATATCTACAATTCTCACAGAAATTTGGAATACACTTTTGTGGAACCCTCTAAAAATTCAGATCGTTACAGGAACAGTAATACCTACGTCCTATAACGAAAATCGGTACACTTAAAAATCCAGTTTTTTAACAGGAATTATAAAAAGACTGTATATCCATACTTTGTTATAAACCGTGGCGGAATCTAGAAAGTTTTAGGTTAGGAATTAAAGATTGTCGCTGGATTTGGATAGTTCCTGGAAAAGTTAACTTTAACGTAGGAGTTTGGAAAACTTGACAGAATCGAGATCCTCAAATAAGAACAATTTCACTTTTTCCCATTGATCCCATCTTACATACCTGGCAAGAATCTAGAAGGTCCTTAGGAAAATTTAGAGATTCGCCTTGGGTTCGGATACTGTAAGGAAACGTTATCGCTATTCTACAATGAATAATTAATCCTGTATTATAAGCTTGGTAGAAAACGCCGGACGGATTTATCGGGAAACGACCCAGCTTACGGAAAAGGTTAATGAGTTTTGGAACGTGGAATGTGCAGGGTATTCGGACTAAGCTAGATGAGGTGCTGAAAGAAATCAAGAGATTTAAATTAGATGTAACAGTCATTACAGAAACAAAAAAGAAAGGGAAAGGGACGGACTAGTTCAAAGATTTTGTTCATTTCTATAGTGGAGTAGGAAAAGACAGAAGAGCAGCAGCAGGCGTAAGTATACTGATAAAGAGAAAGCTGTCAAGAAATATTAAGAACTGGGAACAGATAAATGAAAGGTTAATAAAAGTGGAGATGAAGCTAAAAGGACATGACTTAGTGGTAGTGGGCGCATATGCACCTTCTGAAGATGAAAAAGACGAGGTAAAGGATACATTTTACGACGATTTGACGGACTTGGTAGAGAGTATTGGAACTAGGAAGGAAGTAATTATACTAGGTGACCTAAATGCTAGAACCGGAAGGGAGATAAATAGTAAAGTGGTCGGTCTATTTGGGGAAGAAAGAGTAAATAAAAACGGCGAAAGATTAATTAGTTTTTGCGAAAATATGAATTTAAAGATAATGAATGGATACTATCAACACAAGGAAATCCATAAATTTACGTGGAACCAACCAACGAGAAAGTTAAAATCAATAATCGATTAATGTATATGCAAGGAGAACTCCAAAATAAAGGTTAACAACGTTAGAGTATATCGAGGAGCAGTGTGGATCTGATCACCATTTACTTAAAGCGTCACTACTATTTACATTTAAAGGAAGTCAACGACGAAATGAAGATGAAAGTTCAATGATACTGCAAGACATCTCATCAAGGAGTTATAATCTACAAAGCTTTGAAAATGAGTCTACCCAGTTTCTATATCGAATGAGGCTGAACTTAAAATTAAACAGCGTTTGTTACTCCTCACCAATTAATACATATAACGAAATCATTAAAGCCCTTGACGAAGCAGCAATGGAGGCTATTGGAGAAGTGGAAGTTATCAAGAATAAAAATGAATGGTGGAATAATGAAATAGAAGACCTTGTGGGAAAGAAGAAATATATGTACAATAAAAGGCTAGCGACAAAGGACATTAACGATCGGCAACTGTACAACAGCTTAAATAACGAAGTAAAAAAAGCTGTAAATAAAGCAAAAAATGAGATGTGGAATAAAGCCTGCCATAACGTAGAGCATTTTTTGGGCAACGCTAGAAGTAAAGAAGCTTGGAAAACAATTAAAGGTAGTAGAAGAGATGGTAAAGAACGCAGTAGGTTAAATCTGATTTCCCCGGAAAAATGGGTAGAATACTATGGAAAAATGCTGACAGAAGATCGAGCAGATTTTCAAGATATTGGCAATGAAAAATATGATATTTCCTACTGCGAAGAAACTGAAATAACACCAGAAGAAATTAGAAAACATGCTAACGGCATGAAAAATGGAAAGGCTCCAGGACCGGGGGGAGTGCCCATAGAACTGATTAAAAATGGCCCTTACAAACTATTTCAGCTATTGGCTTATATCTTTAATTTATTCTTGAGAGGGGAAGAGCTACCCCCAGAATGGAAAACTGCATATATCAGCAATCTATACAAGAACAAAGGCGATAGAAAGGATTGTACGAATTACCGAGGGCTTAGTGTAACAAACTCAATTTGTAGGTTGTACGGAAAGATAGTTAAAAGCCGAATTGAAGATTGTTGGCAAGATGCTGAAGATCAGAGTGGCTTTCGTACTGGTCGTTCTTGTATAGACAATGTGTTCTGTCTAAAACAAACAATAGAAAAGCGTTTTGAACACAATATGGAAACACATTAGGTATTTATTGACCTTCAAAAAGCGTATGATAGTGTCCCATTAGCCAAGTTGTAGCAAGTGCTAGAAGATAAGAGAGTTCCACCGATTTACATTAATGCCGTGAGGGAGTTATACGAAGATATGACTAGTTCAATAAAGGTTGGACAAAGAGTGACAGAGGGGATAAAGGTGACCAAAGGACTTCGCCAAGGCTGCTGCATTGCACCTACACTCTTTAAGATTTATCTGGAGGGGGTTTTAGAAACTTGGAAAAAAAATGTGAACCTATGGGCATTCCAATTGGAGATCATAAATTGTACAGCTTACATTTTGCGGATGACCAAGTAATACTTGCAGAAGATCAGGATGATATACACTACATGTTACGGAAAATAGACGAAGAATACACCAAATGGGGTTTATCGATCAACCCATCAAAAACAGAGTATGTAGTGGTGGGAGGTGAAGGAAGAAATTTAGAACTAAGAGACACACAAATCGGAAATACTGACAGTTATAAATATCTCGGTGTAAGCATTACAAATGATGGTCGGAACACAAAGGAAATAGCAATTAGAATTGGACAAGGTAATTCAGCAATACGTCAATTAAATAGTATATTCTGGAATAACCACATCACTCGGAATACAAAAATTAGAATATAGAAAAGTATCATAGAAAGTATTGCTACATATGGTTCAGAGCTTTGGATAATAAATAAAAAAGACGCCTCCAAAATAAAAGCAATGGAAATGAACTGCTGGCGTAGATGTTGCCAATTAACCAGAAAGGACAAAATAAGGAATGCTGACATCAGAGAGCGTATGGGCATAGACATCGACATCCTGGAAGCTATAGAATGCAAAAGGCTGAAATGGTATGGCCATGTCGAAAGAATGAATGATCAACGATGGCCAAAGCGAATGCTACAGTGGGTCCCCACCAACCGCAGGAGAAAGGGTAGACCAAGAAGATCGTGGAGAGAAGAAGTAAACGGTGCAATGGAAGATAGAGGAGTACAACCACATGACTGGAAAGACCGCAAGCGTTGGAAGCTAGGATGCGAGAAACGGCGATAGCCGTAATAAACTCGTTGTTATATATATATATATATATATATATATATATATATATATATATATATTATAAGCTTGGTAGAGAAATTTGGAAGGCTCTGAAAATGTACTATAATTCAATTATCCTTTGAGGGTTCCTGGGAAATAGGTAATTATTCTGGGTGGATGGTAGGAAACCCAAGCTTGTATTTATGAATCTGGTCGGAATCTAGGAAATTGTGAAGAGGATTTATAGGTTCTAATTGGGTCAACGACCGAAGGTTGTCCAGCTTCTCAAAGTTGGCCATGGCAATTTAAACCAAAGGAAAACACCAAGTCTTAACCAACTGCTTTATTTAAAGATGAGCGACCGGTTTCGGCTTCATGGAAGCCATCTTCAGGCTCGAAAACAAGTTGTTTTTAGACCTCCTGTTGCTCGAAATGTGCGGCGTCACACTTACAAAACAATTACGTCGACATACACAGTTAAAATAAATAAAAATTAACACACATCGAACAAGAATGTTAACCACATAAAATTCTTTCAGGACATGGATACAGCCCTAAATGAGTGAGCTTCCTCATTCTAGAGAGATTGGAGTGTAACTACCCATTGGGTAGTTCTCATTCTCATTCGGTCCTTGGGAACGATACTCACTATTCTAGATACTTGCCATCAGGAATAATTGATGCCACTTAAGATTGGTAATATTGTCACGACCTAGGGGACCAGGGGGGTGTTCTGGTTGGGGGTGGTAGCTCGGTAGAGCCAATAAAATCGTTGGAAAAATCAGCAAGGTTCTATTGGGTACACAAATGAAGGGAGAGACAGACTACACCAGCGTTAGGGGTGACAAGGCAAAATGTGACATGATAGATGGTTGCTTACATTAATCCCCAGGGAGGATTAATACTGGATAGTGTCCCCAGGGACACTATCAATAAATCCAGGTGGATTTGAAACAGTTTTATAGATTTTTCCTAAATCTGGTAGAAGTTTAAAAGGATTTCCAGGAAGCTGCTGGAGAAGTAATTCCTAATTAGTTTGTAAATCTAATTGGAATCTGGAAGGATTTTAAAATTATTCAAACAATCTCTAGAATGTACTGGATTGAGATTGAGACACAATTCATGTCTTTTTGTGAAGCTTTATTAGGTTCAACTTGTAACGCGCTTGTTGCCGGTTACTAGAGAGATTTGGCGCCGAGACGGACTTCGGGAACTCGGCAAAAGGTTTTAGGGTCGGTTTTACGGTTTTGTTCGGGCGCCAGATTTTTAAGGGTTTTCTCCCTCGGGATTATGCCTCGGTAATTTACGAACTTAGGAGATTACCGGTGTTGTCCGTAGAAATGAAATACACACTCAAAATAGAAAATCCCTAACTTATTTTATTCTCAAACGGCAGTGAAAAACAATTCATACGACTAACACTTGTTGGCTCTAGGTCGTCAAACAGAGATAGGAGAAGTACAAATACTTATTTACAATTATTTATGTATTTCGAAAAAGAAACACACAAATGCGAAAATGTGAAATTATCACAGTTGGAGAGAAATAAAAATGTATTCTAAATAACATTGGGAAGAGTCGAATTTATTTAACAAATCGAAAATGCTGGAACGGAAAATAAAAAAAGTTATTCTTGCAAATATTTAGGACCTGAGATATGAGAAAACCCCTCTTAATACTGAAAACTGCGAAAAGCGGAAAATTATCCTAACGATTTCACAATAAAAGAGAAATAACTAAATGTGGAGACGATAGGAAAACGTGCAGTGTCTAAATGTGCGGTAATACGGCCACTTACGTTATGAGAGAGAGCGAGAGGGAGAGAGAGAGAGAGAGAGTACGGTAGTCGCGGACGTTTTCACAACCGCCGGTTTAACATGTAGCAAACGTTCATCCAAGATAACTTAGGTTTATCGGTCGGCACGCTCACAACGAAAAATCACTGGTAACGAGTAATTGGACGTATAGGTTAATAGCTAGCGGTCGGGGACGCTTCCACATTAGACGAATAACTACATTTAACGAATAGTTCTGACGGCTTAAAACTATCGGTCGGGGACAATGCACAATTTACGTATACTCAC
The DNA here is from genome assembly GCA_946251905.1 of Cryptocephalus moraei. Classification (NCBI taxonomy): domain Eukaryota; kingdom Metazoa; phylum Arthropoda; class Insecta; order Coleoptera; family Chrysomelidae; genus Cryptocephalus; species Cryptocephalus moraei. Next base: position 11,697,645 of record OX276465.1, on the reverse strand, counting down.
ATATAACAAATAATTCGGCGGCTTATAACGGCGGTGACGTTTACAATAGACAGACAGACGTATCGTCTTGCAATAAACAAGTCTTGGTTCTCACCTTGGATTAACTCGGGTACAGAACGATTTGAGGGGGGAGGTTGCCTTATCTAAATTTAGTCTGGATGTTTAAGCGATGGTAGATTGAACAGTGCCTTATCGGCCGCCATCTATCTGAGCTAGGTCTGATTTCACGGTTAAATGCGCGGTGTGTGGCCTACACTTAACTCTCATAAATATGCTGCGTTACAAACTGGGCCTGCGATTTGAATTTTGTTATCAAGATCTGCTGTTGTTATTGCTGTACGTTTTTTGTCATCTTCTAAAATGAACATTTTTGAATTTTGACGTGTAAACTTTTAAATCCACATATTGGAGTCGTTCAATGGATAATGTTTACAAAATTGGTGTCCCAATGAATGTTGAACATGCAGACTTTACAGAAAAATGCCAAATGTTATGATATCATCGTAGATAACTTCAATAACTATTTATCATCCGTAACAACTGTTATGAAGGAGAATCAACAGATCCGAATGGTGACCAAAGTGTCGAGTTTACCAGTTTTCGCTGAACAATCAAATTATGTCCCTAAATACGACATTCTTTGCAGATGGCGGAATCGTATAAAAATCCTATAGGAAACGTGTAAAAATAAACGAGACATGCCGGGTCTCAGATCCCCGGGAGGGAGGATGAGGCACCCACACAAATATCTAAAACATATATACAGAACGCTCACATCGTCTTACCTGCCGGTCACGAAGCCAAAAAGGAACAAAACGGGAAAACGGGGGTGAGAAAGAGAGAGAGAAGGGGGAGAGCCGATGCTGCAACAAACCCATCAGACGTAGCTCGTACATTAGAGGATTTTATCTCGAGGCTTCAGGTGCACCGACACATTCGAAATATAAATTTGATGGGAGAGGCATATCAACATGATCGGAGAGTCTGATTACTTTGGCGGCGGCGGGAGGAGGGAAGTAGCGACGTGAAAAGACGGACAGAGAGAGAGAAAGAGAGAAGGAACGAGAGAAAAGTGGGCGGAAAAACAACGAAAAAACGACGACGGCGGAAAAGTGGCTTTCTGTCGGAATCATTGGTCGACGTGTGTGTACAAGGGACCCACCTCCTCCTTACGAGAAGGAAGTTGGTCTCCTCAGCTCTTTCCGGATAGAGAGTCGTTCCTTTTCGCCTTCCAGGGACGAACTCAGGACGCGCGGACGGAAATCGTAAACGAGCACGAGGGAGTAGCTAACAATGGGAAAATATATTTTATCTACTATGCGTTACTAATGATCTCATTATTGCATCAAAAGTAGTGTAATGATATTCATATTATTGCATTACTTTTGGTAACTTTTTAGTTTTGTTAAGTTGGTACGTCAACCTCTCACAGAGACGTGTGCGTGTGCAGCCGTCAAGGATAAATTATTAGTAAACATAACCTTTAAAATTTACATGAGAAATGTATTATTTTATATTATTCTAGTACAAAATGCATTACAAATTACAAAAGACGGTATGACCCAAAAGACAAACAACTAATCATTAGCTAATGTACAATTAGTGAAACCTTTAACTACGACTTTACTGTGGCTTGGGCATTTATGCTAATGCCACAGACATTTTGGGTGATTAAAGTTAGTATTTCCCTGAATATTTCCTACGAAACTGGTCTCATTTGTGATTGAATTGATATTGTTTATAGTTTTAGGGGGTTCTGGCTCGGACATTGGTTGTGCATTGACGGAAGTAGAAGTGGATGTCTATGATCTCAGCATATCCGCCACATCTCTTTTCCTTTTTAACGAAGTGTCAATGTACCCCTCTGCTATTGCTCAAGACTTCCAGGCCCCATGGTTTTCTATGGTAATTAAATCTGCTCCATTATTGGCCAAATTTGATGCACTGGACCTACGGAAGCAGTGCTCCGTGTACTGATCCAGATTAGCAAGATTCAGAAATGTAGCAATTATGCGTGGCACTTGGCTAATCTTATTAATCCCTATAGGCTAGTGATGCATCGGCCGTTTCGGTATGTGAGAAAAAAAGTGTTTTGAAGCTATACCGATTGGTCGAAGGCTGACATATTTCTTAACAAGATGAAGCCCGTAGGTAATAAGCAAAGGGCGGATAAAATGCAAAATGCATTTTTTGCATTATTTGCATTTTCTTCGTTTTTTTCTTCAAATTTGCATTTTTTTTTCAACCGTGCATATTTTGCATTTTTCTTTACAATCTGCTGGATATTTAGAAAAACAATGTACTGATGAGTGACAAATCAACTTATTGACAATATAAGTTATAACTGGAACTGTAATCAAGTACCTTTACTATCTGGCAGTGGTTCATTTTCATAAGGGTTGTTTTTACCTGGGTAGTCTAATAGGAGGAGGATGTGCTTAATGACATATTATACTTACTCAAAATTCGTAGAAAGGCTTATTTTGATCGCGGGGCAGGGTTAGCTGTTAGTGTTAGTGTGTTTCTTAATCCTCTCCGGCCATTGTACCGGTTTTAGGACCAGCTTGATGTTCTTCCAATTTGTCACTACCTTTAGAGAAGTTAAATTCAACGGTTGTTCTGTAAAGTTAAAAATGCCCAAGACAACTTTAATTGAAGTGTGGATTAAACCTTATAGTGAGCTGAAGTGGGATGGTGACAAATTATTTTGCACAGCATGTTCGAAAATAGTAAGTACATAGAAAGCAATAAGTACCTAGATTAATTTAACTGAATTAATACTCAATAACTTAGTATCTTTATAACTTAATTTAATTAACTGAATTAGTATTTCATTTACTTGCTTACAATATTCCAATTATGGCAATTATTTTGAGTGGATATCTACGTAGATATCAATTAATGTGGCCATTCATAAATTACCTGACGCATTTTTACACTTTTTACTTTATCAAAGAATTGTGAATGGCCCCTATATAAGTCAAAACTGCTGAATTTATTTTACTTTCAATTTTAAGTCCTATTCTTCTTTTAAAATTAAGAAACAAAACATATTTTAACAGTACTTTCTTCATATTTAGATCCATGCTGCAAAAAAATTCATCGTGGAGCAACATGTGAAGAGTGGAAAGCATATCGCAAGTTTGAATAAATCGAAACAAGGCGCTAAACAACATCAAACTCTACCGTCCTGTTTACAGAAAAAGTTAAAAAATGATCCACAGAAGCAGTTCAATGAAAAACTTTGCAAGGCTATGGTGGCGGCCAATATTCCATTGAAAAAATTAAATAATTTTCATTTAAAATCATTTCTGAAAGAATTTTGTTCATTTAATATTCCGGATGAATCTACTTTAAGGAAATCGAGTGTTGATGCAATCTACACCGACACGATAGCGACTATAAAAAATATTATATGCGAGAATTACTTCTATGTTATTGTTGATGAAACGATTGATTCGACTGGAAGATATATTGCACATTTATTAATAGGAGTTTTAGAAGAAAACACTCCATCCAGATCATTTTTAATTTCTTCAAAACAACTTGACAAAACAAATAACTTAACAATCACCAGATTTGTTCAAGATTCTTTGAGTAATTTTTTTTTACCAAATACTGTTCCATTTGAGCAACTCATTTTGTTTTTATCTGATGCTGCCCCATATATGACTAAGGCTGGTAAGAATTTAAAAATTTTTTACCCAAATCTAATTCACGTTACTTGTTTAGCTCATGCCATTAACAGAGTCGCAGAATTAATAAGAAACCAATTTTCTATTGTTAACGACTTGATAGGTTATATGAAGAAGGTATTTATTAAGTGTCCATCGCGAATTCAGTTTTATAGAGAAAGACTTCCGGGAGTTCAACTGCCGCCAAGACCTGTCATAACTAGATGGGGAACATGGCTTGATGCAGCAATGTTTTATGCCGAACACTACGATGAAATAAAGGAAGTTATTACCGATTTGCATGATTCCTCTTCTGCGGCTCTTTTAAAATGTCAAGAAATATTTAAAAATTAGACTCTCCACAATAAACTCTTATTTATAAAAACTAATTATTCTTTTGTTTCTAAAACTATGGTTCAATTGCAAAATACATGTATGACTCTGGTTCAAGCAGTTCAATTATTAAATGTTTTTGAAGCGGAATGTAAAAAGGTAGATGGAAACATTGGAAAGTTAGTTTTGTCCAAATTTTCCAGTACTATACAAGCTAACGAAGGATTTTCTGTGTTAAAAACTGTTGCACTAATGTTTACGGGCGACTTTAATTGTATAATTGATGTAAAACCAAATATTGTACATACATTAAAATACGCTCCTCTTACGTCAGTAGATGTAGAACGAACTTTCTCTATTTTTAAACATATGTTTACTGATAGAAGACAATCTTTTCTTATTGAAAACTTTGAAAAACATATAATTATAAATGCATTTTGTGCCAGCATTAATGAATGAAAAATGAATTATTATTTTGTAGTCTGTTTTTTTCCTATTTCTTTTATATATCTATGTACCTATACATAATATAATATATGTAGTATTGAAACTAAATTTTGGTTTGTAATAAAATCAGATACATTTTAAACAACAGTATTCTTTTTCCTTAATCCAGGACGATCTAAACGAAAAAAAAAAACGTTTTTTAAGCATTTGCATTTTTTACCAAATTTTATGCATTCCTTGCATTATTTTGAAATTTTCGTGCATTTTTTTGAAATTTTCGTGCATTTTAATGCGCATTTTTTTAAACTATTCACGTGCATTTTTTCCGCCCTTTGGTAATAAGTATATCCCAGTATGAGTATATCCGGAACGAAAACAATACAAGCAGGTAACAATTGAGACATTATTTTTTTTAAAAAAACTTATTTTAATTGCCAAATAATGAAGATCGTCGCCTTGACGTAAAAACTGATTTATTTCAGCAATATCCAAAATTTTTGATTTTTTAGGCTGATATCCTTGAGACTGCCGTTTGAGAAAAGCTTGCAATCGTGAAAACTTCGATATATCTGCGTTCTTATAAGCATTTAGACATGCTCTCAGCATGCTATAAGTACGATGTCTAGAGCGTCGAAGACTTTTTTGTCTTGCTTTTCTCATGAAAATACGCTGTACAGGTCAGTTCTACAGTTGTGTCTTCCATTTCTCGCACGTAAGTAAGAGCGTAGTTATTGAATTTGTCCTAGGGCTACTAGATTTTCAAACTCAAATACGAGACGTCCATGTCAGTGACGTCAGTGTGACCAACCCAAGCAAAATTCCCTAGTGTAATACCAGAACTTGGACAGCCAAAATTTAATGAATTAATAAAGCAACGTAGATAAAATAGTATATTACACACGTTTAATAAAACGTATTGTCAGACTCGTTCTATTAAAGCACTCCTCGCTTCGCTCGTCGTGCATGAAACTCTCGTGTGACAATACTCCGTCTTATTAAACTAGTATAATAATATACTATATTACCTGGATGTGTGCTGATATGTGTTTTTTTCTTCATTCTTAAGAAACAGGTCCAGCCATGAGTCCAGGTCTGAGTTAACTCAGTTAACTTTCTAACGTTTTTAAATTAAATTAAGGAAAATTAATAAATAAAATTATGTTCTGTATTCTACAGTTACCTATTTTGCCTAATATGCCTTGTATTTCTTTAAAAATCAACATAAATTCTATCCTTGTCTTGTCTTGTCTTGTCTTATTAAGTTAACGTCTCTTTTACGCTGCCAGGGCCAATTTGGACGGGACCTACAGTTTAACGTGGGCTCCGAACCACGGTCCTCGAGCACGGTTGTACCCCCTTAAGGCTCTCACCCCAGTTGATCCACTCCGTGCTCTACCGACTCAGGGTGTGTGTATCCTAGTCCCGCCCTCCTACAGGATATCCGATCCTATCCGGCCTGGTTACCGGCGTGAATAGGAACGGGATTTTGGATACATTTCACACACTTCCCGCAACACACACAACATCCATGGATTACGTGGGATTCGAACCCACGACGACAGTGTCCGCCTGATTCAAGGCCCGCGCCTTAAACCACACGACCACCGCCGCCCCAAATTCTATCCTAATATTCCGGTCAATTTTTTAGAAACTTGACTGATAACAAAGCACCTCATCCATAATTCTCTAATTTAAGCTAACTTCAGTACTTTTCTCTAAAAGTTAATGAAGACTAATGTATTCTTCATAAGGCTCATATGGCCAACTTTGAGAACCCGAATAATCTTCTTTGTTATTCCACATCTAAAAAATTCTTGGATCGTATTTCTAGAAAATTGGGAAAAACCAAAAACAGTATGTGAAAATTACCCTCCAGGGAAAATTTAGCGCCCAAATATAAACCAATATTAATATTATAATCCAGTATTAAACTGGATTATACACATTAAATCACAATATAAATATACAAAGTTTAAACCATTTCTTTAGGCGGATTTCAAGAGTTCAAAAAACCGAGAAACGACTAAAGTAAAGGTTATTCAGCGACGATTTAGCCAAAAATGTTGGGTAAAATTGAATTTCGAAAAATTGTCAAATTTAACTTAAATATAATAATTCATATTGACATCCAAATTTAAAGATAATAATTGTTAGGCTTATTTCAAGAATTTAACAAAAACCTTAATAACGACCATTATAAATTGCCCTTAAGAGACGATTTGGCTAAAACTGTTGGCTAAATTTAAAATTAAATTTATATCGAAATTCATATTTAAAAATAATGTTAATTAAAAAAATTTACAAAAACTCAAAAATGACAAGTATAAACTGCCCCTTAGGAACGATTTTGCCAAAAATGTTATTAGACGTTCTTATACATATTCTGCAGTAGGTAACAATATTTTTTGAGTTGAAGAAAATTTAAAAAGGAGTAAGTGTAAACTGCCCTTTAGGGAAAATTCAAGCCAAAACGATATTAAACTTGTTATAAACTTTAAATTATGAAATAAATATTCAAAGTTTAAAAACAATTCTTAAGACGGATCTCGAGATTTCTAAAAACCGAGAAACGACAACAATGAAAGTTAATCAGAGAGGATTTAGCCAAAACTGTTAACTAAATACATAGACTTTTGGTCACAATTTGGCAATTGTAAAATAATTACTGGTACTTAGACACAATTAGTTACTATGTCTAACACAATCAACTGGCTTCTATCCTGGCCTATTTTAATGAAAAGCTTATTTTCACGTCCTGGTATGGTACAAAGTCTAAATACAAAGTTTGACCGTTTGTGGTTTTTGGTTTTTGAGAAAATCCTACCACAGACATACACACATACACACACATACATACATACAGACGGTTTTCCAAAAACATGTTTTTTGGACTCAGGGGACCTCAGAACGTTCAGAAATGCTAATAACTCAATTTCGAAAAATCGACCCGATTATAATAATGAGTACCTCATATGAGAAAGTAAAAATAAATATGGCTGCCGCGTCGATGTGATAGGGATGCAAGTATGCAAGTGTTAACTATAAGCTATCCGTTTCTGTATTTTGAAAAGTGTATCATTAAATAAAAACATGATTTCGATTTTATTCAAATCCATTAAATTAAATTTGAAAATGGTGTGAAAACTGACAGATGTCTAGGAAATACCAACTTAAATGTCACGATAAAAAAAATTCCCCAGATAAGAAATTTTAAATTATTTAAACGTAAATAAAAATGAGATGGAAGACGGAACATAGAAAATGTTGTAAAGTACTCGTTGCAGAAGACAGTCTTCTGCAACTTGTACTTTAAACTACTATTTAGGATTTACACGTAATAATAATTTCATTTAATTTCAACACTAACTTATATTACAATAAATCTGATCGACCAGTCGTGCGTTAGAGGTCTAATTTCCATGCACTTTTATGAGTCGATTTAAACTCGTCTTACCAGAAAATGTCTCTTTAATGTTTATCGTTAATGTCTCTGAAACTTTAATAGTAGATACTATTAATTTGCAAGGACATTCCCCTTCGTATTTCAGAACGTATGTAACTCAACATAATGTCACTGGGTTTACGTATTTTCATGATTTAATTCAAAGCTATTTTTACTAAATTTAAACTTACCATTTTCAGTAAAAGGTGAACTCTCCACAACAAAAAATTATTATAAAATAAATTAACGTTAATTACTAGAAAAAAAAACGGTCGATTTCAAAAATGATTCTCAGCCTACACTTCATAAAAATCTTATTAACAAAACCAGCATTTTATTAATTAATCATAAGTTGTTCGATGACATGCAAAATATATTCAGTTTAAGCGAGTAAAATTATTGAAGATTTTCGTCAACAACATTTAAGACAAGAGCCATAACTAATAACTTTCCTATTATTATAAAAAAAGTTTCAAAACAGCGTTCTTTATTTATTTTTTTAGAAACTATAGTGAGCACTATAGTCAACTAAATAACCAAAATAGTCGAAAGTAGTACTTGCCTAGTAGTGGATCTTTTCAATTAATTAGAATTATTTTGAAATAGCCTTTTAAACACACTTAAAAAAGAAACCTTAACAAATTTGTAATAAGTCGATTTGATTGTTGTATATATGATAAGTATTATAAAAATCAAAGTCCCTTTCTGCCTAACGCATTGAAAAACATGAAAAACAATAACTACATATAAAACAAATTCTATTGAAATTTGAATAGTGCTTAGTATATTATTTCCAGAGCGAATCTATACCGCACACAAATTATTTCATCAATTTCATCATCTTCATGATGATAAATCGTTATCTCGCAACTCGAGAGTGAGATCGTTTGGTTCGATTTGATGATCTGCCTCTGTTGGTTCCTGGTGCGAACATATGTTCGTGAATTCTTAAATTAATTCTGGGAAGAATGTTATATCAAGTATGCTCCATTAATCAACGATACAGTATTAAATAGCTTATCGTCGCGATTAGGTATTTTCACATTTTTTGAAAACTAGCTAAATGAAAGATTATATGCCTATAAATCTTAGGTTAATAAACATTCAAGCAAAAAAAGTCATTTGAAATTCAAACGCCAGGAATTGGCGCCAAAACGCCGTCTGACGTCACACCGCATATAAACAGTGTAGTGAAAACACTATTTTACGACGCGAATAATACAAATTACTAGATTTGGTCGCAATTTAACTCCTACACTTCAGCGGAAACAACAATGAAATCCAAAATACTCGAAAAATCTATTTGTGGACCGCAGAACGGACCCGTGTTTATATGCGGAGTGACGTCACGATGAGCGGTCGTTTCGCTGGTCCTCGCACATTTACTGCTTTTTATACCTGAAATGCTTGGTGCTGGGCCTATTACACGATTTTTTACGTTTGTAAAATTTGTCTGAGGGTTGGTCGCTATGAATTTAGACATATTTCGTTTAATTTAAAATATATGGCAAATACCTAATTTCGGATTTTGATTTTATCAAAAGCAGCCTACAAAACAGTGCTTTCATTACGTAGAAATCTATTTACCTAAAAGTGGTTACATTGTCCCAAATTTCAAGATAGTTTACAGTATGAGCAAGTAATAAAAACGTTAGAAATTCGATTGGAACTGGTACAATAAGGTCATGTTGCTATTGGTTAGGTATTTTATTAATCTGCTACTAATGTTATTGCAACTTTTCCAGACCATTTAAGAAGCTTTTTAGTCACATAAGTCTCCGTAACAGACACATGTTCATTTCGAGTGACCCCACTCTCGTATTGAGAGATTACACATCTTCATCGTAAGGATGACTGTACTGAACAATTATAGCTATTGGTAACACTACCAAAAATAGTTTAATTACTATTTACAAGTATACATACCAAGTAATTGTTACGAGCATAACATTCCACGACAACACGATACAAGTAGCTCTCTATATCTCTCTAGATCCGTATTGTATCTTTGCATCTCTACATCAACTTACACAGGGCAGTATTTGGACCATGTAGTTAAGATAGGGGCAAAACGTGGATTTTTCTACCTCATCTATATCACATGATGAAACATGATTTGACCGCCAAAGAGAGCAACTAACGCACAACAATCGACGCGAATTCCGGTCAAATATCCCCCCTCTCTCTTTCTCACTCTCCTGATTAAGATTATTGGGGTCAGATTACTTATCGCCCCCCTGTAAACCACTTTCTTTCTAAGTAGGTCAAATAAATGTAATTGATGTGTTCAACCCGTTGATCTGCCTCAGTTTCGGAGCTATTTCCCTTAAACCGAGAACACTTGCAGACCTAATTAGGCCCTAAGCGTGACAATATCACCCTATATCTGTCAATGTCTCTATACCTATCTATATCTTCAAGTACTTTTATACGTCGCTCTACTTCTCTTTCAGCGTATAACCTCACATCGATCTATGTCTTCCTGTATATTTACATATATAATTCTATATTTCTTTATAAGTCGTTCAAGCATAACGATTTTTTGTACAGTTTAGAGTGATAAACGGTACTGGTTTTATTGGATTTTAAAGGTGTTTCGGCTTGAACTCAGCATTTCTATAAATAAATTCTTAAAAATGATGAACACGTATTGTAACGCGAAATGTAAACAGCAGCCCGAAATGTGTTTACTCTTATCGGACGGCGGCTTACCTCAAAGGAACGCCGCTACGCTTAATTGAGTCCCGGCAACATCTTATTAAGGAAGAATGATTTATTACCTTCTGGACGTTTCTGTATAAACATTACTACTTAGGGAAAAGAAGGATCGAGTTATTTCAGGAACCATCGCGCATACAATTGAGATGTATATAAGCGAGCTTGCGGTCGGAGAGAGGAGATTAGACGTGAAGCCGCGAAAGAGTAAACAGTGCGAAAAACGGACAACCCAATTATACAAATAAATAAAAAGTTAAGTGTGTTATATAAATTAATTAGTTCAGAAATAGTTTAGATAAATTAAGTAGTGTGTAGGGTATAATTAGGACAGTGTAAATAAATTGGAAATAAACGTTACAGTATGTAAAACATTGCCATAAAAAGACTAAATAGGACGTCACCATTTTGTATAACTATGATGGAAATTTTAAGAGTATTTCAAGTTTGATCATATTGGTGATACGTCCCAATTTAAACTAATATATGACTGTTTATGTACGAATTTCATAAAAATTATAATAAAAACGAATTTGGGACTTTTCCTAGTTAGACATGTTACAATGAAATTCCAAATACGTTGAGTAAGTAACATAATGTCTTTAAATCACGTACAAATAAAATAATTGAAATCTTTGCCGAAACTCGCTTTCTAAAATCATTTCTATTGAAGCGAAATTTAAGAGCGGACGTCAATTCGTCAGTTTATGAACTTCAGGTAAAACGCCTTTCTAAATAAGAGGGTACAATTCGTCAGGAGATCCTCCCAACCATAAGCTAATTCGTCAAGAAAGGTTGATTTGTTAGGGAAACTTCCACTACAAGGAGGTATTAAAGGATGTTCTTAGGAGTGAGCTCCTGCTTAAAAACCGATACGTGACCGACATGTAACATGCTTGAAAGTACGGTAGAATCGCGAGGGGGCAAGGATCAAACACGTACTTCGACGTACTTCTTCTTAGAGCGAGCTCCTGCTTGAAAACCGACACGTGAACGTCATGTGATGTTCTAAAGTACGTTAGAAACGCGTGGGGGCAAGGATCAAACACGTACTTCGCCGTACTTCTTCTTAGAGCGAGCTCCTGCTTAAAAACCAATACGTGAACGTCATGTGATATGTTCTAAAGTACGTTAGAAACGCGAGGGGGCAAGGATCAGACACGTACTTCGACGTACTTCTACTTATGGCGAGCTCCTGCTTAAAAACCGACACGTGAACGTCATGTGATATGTTCAAAGTACGTTAGAAACGCGAGGGGGCAAGGATCAGACACGTACTTCGACGTACTTCTACTTAGGGCGAGCTCCTGCTTAAAAACCGATACGTGAACGTCATGTGATATGTTCTAAAGTACGTTAGAAACGCGAGGGGGCAAGGATCAGACACGTACTTCGACGTACTTCTACTTAGGGCGAGCTCCTGCTTAAAAACCGACACGTGAACGTCATGTGATATGTTCAAAGTACGTTAGAAACGCGAGGGGGCAAGGATCAGACACGTACTTCGACGTACTTCTACTTAGGGCGAGCTCCTGCTTAAAAACCGACACGTGAACGTCATGTGATATGTTCTAAAGTACGTTAGAAACGCGAGGGGGCCAGGATCAAACACGTACTTCGACGTACTTCTTCTTAGAGTGAGCTCCTGCTTAAAAACCGATACGTGAACGTCATGTGATATGTTCTAAAGTACGTTAGAAACGCGAGGGGGCAAGGATCAGACACGTACTTCGACGTACTTCTACTTAGGGCGAGCTCCTGCTTAAAAACCGATACGTGAACGTCATGTGATATGTTCTAAAGTACGTTAGAAACGCGAGGGGGCAAGGATCAGACACGTACTTCGACGTACTTCTACTTATGGCGAGCTCCTGCTTAAAAACCGACACGTGAACGTCATGTGATATGTTCAAAGTACGTTAGAAACGCGAGGGGCAAAGATCAAACACGTACTTCGACGTACTTCTTCTTCGAGCGAGATCCTGCTTAAAAACCGATACGTGAACGTCATGTGATATGTTCTAAAGTACGTTAGAAACGCGAGGGGGCAAGGATCAGACACGTACTTCGACGTACTTCTACTTAGGGCGAGCTCCTGCTTAAAAACCGACACGTGAACGTCATGTGATATGTTCTAAAGTACGTTAGAAACGCGAGGGGGCCAGGATCAAACACGTACTTCGACGTACTTCTTCTTAGAGTGAGCTCCTGCTTAAAAACCGATACGTGAACGTCATGTGATATGTTCTAAAGTACGTTAGAAACGCGAGGGGGCAAGGATCAGACACGTACTTCGACGTACTTCTACTTAGGGCGAGCTCCTGCTTAAAAACCGACACGTGAACGTCATGTGATATGTTCTAAAGTACGTTAGAAACGCGAGGGGGCCAGGATCAAACACGTACTTCGACGTACTTCTTCTTAGAGTGAGCTCCTGCTTAAAAACCGATACGTGAACGTCATGTGATATGTTTTAAAGTACGTTAGAAACGCGAGGGGGCAAGGATCAGACACGTACTTCGACGTACTGCTACTTAGGGCGAGCTCCTGCTTAAAAACAGACACGTGAACGTCATGTGATATATTCAAAGTACGTTAGAAACGCGAGGGGGCAAGGATCAAATACGTACTTCGACGGACATCTAAGAAGTTATTGTGATTTATTTCCAAACGGTAATTTATATCGACCGGCGAATTGTATTATTTCAAAGGGTTGTTTTAAAATCTACCTGAATTTTTCGCTAACGAATTGTATTGCACCCAAGTTTAACCCGCCACAAGTTTCGAAAAATTTATATAAATTAACCAAAATTTGGTAGTCTCACCTGTTCTAACAGACAGTTATTTAGCAATTTGCTTTCATTAAATTCCTTTCATTATAAGATCGTTGAAATTTCCGAATCGGAACGACTAACCGAAAAATATGGAAATCCGTACAAAACCAAACAGTTCTCGAGTGCAGAATTTGGGACTGTGGGATCGCCCAAAGGTCGCCACATACATCTCCTCTCCCCCTAACATCACCGTCGTTTGACCCTTGTACGTGCCATCCTCGTCTATAATTCAAGGAGACAAAAGAGCGTCCGTCGGCGTCGTCGTCGTCGACCGTCGCCTCCTGGACGCGATATGTTTAATTCAATCCGGAGGGAGAAAATGGCGTCGGAGACGTCGGCGTCGCGGCGCGAAAACGACAAAAAAAGCCCGGGAAAAAGCAAAGAAAAAAAAATAAGAAGAAGTACGACGTAGGAGGAGGAGGAGGAGAAGAAGAAGAAAGCGACAGGTGTCGGAGGGGGCGGACGGCATCGAAGTATTGGCCGTGTGACAGCCAATGCCGCCCAGAGGATGCTCCGGGTGGAGGCGTGCAGGGTCGGCTCCGGGAAGAGTTGCTTTCCGCGGGCCACCCTTTCAACCTTTCTTAAAAGATGAGGGTGACACGTTCGACGTTCTACAAACCTCAACAAATTATCGGATTGTCAGAAGTTAAATTAGGGCAATTAGGTGTAGAAATCCTAAGTAGAAGTGGTCTTACTTCGTCAATAATAATTACATTATTTAATCAAGTAAAACTCGGACACACTACAGTGTAGATAATTGCGGTAAAATTGTTAAATCATTACTTTTTGGCTAATATTGAATATACTATCTGTAATTACGTGATTTAATCCGCTAAATATTTTAGTGATGCCAACGATATTCTCGTTTGCGAGAGTCTCGTCTCGTCTTGTCTCGTTTTCGAGACGAGACTCGAGGCGATACTTTAAATTTTTCTTGCGAGACAAGACTAGACTTTCAAAAAGTCTCGTCTCGAATCTCGCACGAGAGTATCGCAAAAGTCTCGAAGTATCGCAGATAAAAATGGCAAATAGTAATTAATTATTCTAATTATCGCTAATGTTATTGAAACACATTTTTAAAGCCGCATAATAGCGATCAGTTTCTATAGGTAAATAATTGTAAATTTAGTTAGTTTTCAATTGAATTGAGGTAAATGTCTTAGAAATACAAATATTCACAACATTTTTTCTGTAACTGGAAAAAAGTTTGCTTTTTGTTAACCTTTACGATTATTAGTTTTTAATATATATCTCTACGACAATTTATTTTATGTTCACCGACCTTTGGATATCATCTACCTATTTCTCACCCGACTGCTCATGTTATAATCGACCTATTATAATAATTGGTTTATTTCAGTTCTTGTCGAAAAAGCAAATTTGATAAGCATTTCGGTATAATTGAGGAGCAAGGAGGAACCGGATGTAATAAAACGGCAAAATGCAAGATATGCACGAAATCGCGAGATTTTGCGAGACTCTTGCGCGAGACATGAGACGAGACGAGAATTTTATTGCGAGACGAGACTCGAGACGAGACCTTCAACTTTTTTTGCGAGACAAGACGAGATTTTTCAGTCTCGTGTCGTCTCGTCTCACAGTTACAAACTTTAAATTCTGCACGGCTATAGCTGAGCCCACAGAGTGTCCCGGATTTTTTTTTTTTTTAAAAATATCCAAAATACAGTTCATTTCGTCATTTATTTTATTTTCTTAACATTCACACGCGTCACCAAAAGGACATTGAATATTTCGTAATGATATGTAGTGCGATAACACCAATTCCCTTTTAACCTAATTAGATCAGTAATATTTCTCCCCTTAAACTCACTGCTCAATTTGTTTTCAAATTAATTCCACATTAAGATACATACATAAGCAGCCACTCTGTCCAGTTTTACTTCCTATTTTTATTGGAAGCATAGCTTTCATAGGCTTCGCTCGAAGCGCTGGATCGGTGAGACGTGTTAACATCGAAAAACCAAACGATCCGGACGGCCAATTATCGCGCCGCGCTAGCTACTACGCGTTTCTGTACAAGACCATTATATCATATATATTATAACGTTTATTTCTAATTTATTTACACTGTTCCAATTATACACTACACACCACTTAACTTATTTAGACTGTTATTGAACTAATTAATTTATATAACACACTTAACATTTTAATTTATTTGTACAATTCGCTTGTCCGTCTTTCGCACTGTTTATTCACTCGCGGCTTCGCGTCTAATCTAATCCCTCCGACCGCAAGCCCGTCATTATATAGTCCTCCATTATGTCTCTAGACCTTTTTTAAAAGAACTCGATCCTTCTTTCCCTTAATAATGTTTATCTAGAGACGCTCAGAAGGTAATAAATCATTCTTCCTTTACGGATCAATTAACGGAGCGCTTTGAAGTGACAGCCGAGGTCCGATAAGAGTAAACACGTTACGCGCTGCTGTTTACATTTCGCGTTACAATATATAAAGGTATGTTTCCCCTCTCGGTCATTCCTGGAGCGCCTCATTTCGTTTTTTAAATGAAGATTAGCTTAAAGGAGACAATTATTATATATCACTATATCAAAATATAGACTAGAAAAGGCAATCCCCTTGTACACGCTCAATCTGATCCTGAGCACTTTCGACTTTAAACATACGCGTCTCAGTAAATCTGCGAAACACAAAGTCAGTTTTGGTATCGTTGGAAACGTCTTGAAATTCCCTTGTTTCCGCCTCAGTTTGAATATAACTTGAGACGATATTATTTGGAAATGCAGCATTTCTTTCGACTCTCAACCGAACACTTAAGACTTTATACTTCTCGCCCGCCGCACGTTTCCCGTAAATATGATCCCGTCGAGACATTAATAATCCCCTAATCGTAGACTGGGAAGAGCAGAGAGAGAACCTGTGGGAAGTCTATGGGGCAATCAAACCGAGTGCCACATACATCTTCCTCGGTAGGAGAAATTAATAAATAAGCGTATGTTACTAGAGATTTCATGAGGGATGTTGAGGGGCCCGTGCTGGAAAACTGTAAAGGACGGACAGGAAAATAAAGAAAGAGACGACTAATTCTCGGAGACGCTATGCTGAAATTACGATATATTTCAGGTTACTGCGATTTGAAAGACACATATTCAGACAAGGAGTAACAGAGAAGGAAGGTTTCCTTATAGCAACAGCTACGAATTGAACCTACTTCTCTATGTGTTTACGACGAGATGTCATCACTACCAATGGCACAGATGTCATTGCTTGTATTTATTTCCACAGTCTATCTTAATATAAAATGACAGGTTATAGAGAACGTTTAAGAAATTTGTAGAAGAATAGAAGAAGTCATTATCAAGCTTCCAGAATGCTATCGTGGGGGATGTTGACGGCAAGATTTGTTTTGGAATGCATATAATTTTGACAAATGTGATGTTTTTACATCCAAACTTGGATAATGTGTGAATCTTTGGTAAGAAACCAAATCGATATCATTTTACTAAATCTCATATTCAAGAATTACATTAATTAAATCTAACAAAACGTACCTAATGTAACGTTTATTTCTAATTTATTTACACTACCCTAATTATACACTACACACTACTTAATTTATGTTAGACTATTACTGAACTAATTAATTCATATAACACACTTAACTTTTTAAGTTATTTGTACAAGTCGCTGGTCCGCTTTTCGCACTGTTCACTCGCTCGCGGCTTCACGTCTAATCTAATCTCTCCGACGGCAAGCCCGTCATTATATAGTCCTCCGTTATGTCTCGAGACCTTTCTTGAAAGACTCGATCCTTCTTTTCTCTAATAATGTTTATCTAGAAACGCTCAGAAAGTAATAAATGCTTCCTCCTTTAAGAAGATGTTGCCGAGACGTTCGGGACGGTTTTTATTGCTCACTTAAGCGTAGCGGCGTTCCTTTGAGGTAAGCCGCCGTCCGATAAGAGTAAACAAGATTCGCGCTGCTGTTTACATTTCGCGTTACACTATTAAACGAGACCTAAATATGATTTCACATCACCTCTTCTCACACTTCCAAATAACAAGTGAAGAGATTTTAAAAGAAAAACTAAAACGTTTGGTGTGATTTAAAATGTAGAGTTGGCTATGTACGAAGATGTTGCCGAGACGTTCGGGACGGTTTTTATTGCTCACTTAAGCGTAGCGGCGTTCCTTTGAGGTAAGCCGCCGTCCGATAAGAGTAAACAAGTTTCGCGCTGCTGTTTACATTTCGCGTTACACTATTAAACGAGACCTAAATATGATTTCACATTACCTCTTCTCACACTTCCAAATAACAAGTGAAGAGATTTTAAAAGAAAAACTAAAACGTTTGGTGTGATTTAAAATGTAGAGTTGGCTATGTACGAAGATGTTGCCGAGACGTTCGGGACGGTTTTTATTGCTCACTTAAGCGTAGCGGCGTTCCTTTGAGGTAAGCCGCCGTCCGATAAGAGTAAACAAGTTTCGCGCTGCTGTTTACATTTCGCGTTACACTATTAAACGATTTCACATTACCTACTTCCAAATAACAAGTTAAGATATTTTAAAAGAAAAGTGAAAGGAGCTCTCAGGAACGTTTGGTGTGATTTAAAATGTACAGTTGGCTATGTTCAAGTATGGCAATTGATTCCTCCTGAACGTAGAAAACGTGGAAGACCCCCTAAAAGATGTAAAAAAGACGTAGAGGAAGCCATGGGGACAAGAGGTCTACAAGATGAGGATTGAACAGACCGCAAAAATGGAAGTTGAGAAGCGAGAAACGGTCCTAACCGTAGGAAGTTCCTATATCATTGCATCTACATAAGAAATTCTGGAAATTTAGAGGAAGGAGCCTAATTCGTACTGAAACGAAGAAGATGGAGTACAACAAAACCGATACTCTCGATTCCTGAATGAACTCTTCAAAGTATTACCTATTTACGTTGGTGTAGGTATATTTCTCTCCCCCGGGACCTTTTATCTCGCCTATCCCGATAAGGGATCATTTTTTAGGTGGAACGTCGGGAGAAGCGACGTTTCGTCACTCGAACCATCCCGTTTTAATTGCGTTATCAGTGGGAAAGCAAAAACTTGGCCGAGAGCCAATTTGCCGAGGGCGGATTTGTCAATCTAAACTTTAATTGGGGCCGGGACTCCTCTCCCTCTCTCTCTCTCTCTCTCGCTCGCTCTCACTCTCACTCGGCTTTGATAGACACGAGTCTAGGGACCTTAAGGAAGAGGCGTCGGCTGAGGAGGAGGACACAGGTGGCGAGAAATGATAAATGGACGGTTTCCTAGCGCCGTGCCGCCTCCGCGTCGTATTTATTATTCGAATAAATAACAATAAGGGCATTCTTATTGGGGGTAAATTCGTCTAGATGGGGATGTATGAGGTGCCCGCGGTGCATCACTGGCGTACGACCGGTAAAGGGATAAAAGAGTGGAGCGCCTGGGATTCCGAGGGCGGCAGATAAATCCTCATAAGATGATGTACACGAGGAGGAGGCGAACGTAAGGTTCGGAGTGGGGAGATTTGATTTGTGTACGTCGATAGGCTGCCTACCCCATGTCATACGTCATAACGAAGTAACACAAACAAACGAAATAACCGAACTGTAGAAGCATAATTTTTGAAGACGAAAGAACAGAAATATTACTGGAAAATGTGACGTCTGGACCAAAATTAATATTAGAGGAGCTCGAACGAGCTATAAAACTGTCTAAAAATGGGAAGGCAACCGGACCAGACGAAATACCCAATGAAATACTCAAACTTCAAAAATAATGGTAAACATTATCTCCTAAGCCTTTTCAACAAAACCTACGAATCAGGAATTATACCCACAGACTCGCTTCTATCAACATTTGTAATGATACCAAAACAAGAGGAACGTAAAGAAGTGCAGTGACCACCGCAATATCAGTCTGATGAGCCACGTGTTAAAACTCTTCCTGCGAATACTGCATTGTACAATGTACAAAAAAATAGAGGAACAATTAAGTGAAACACAATTTGGATTTCGCAATAACCTTGGAACCAGAGAAGCACTGTTTAGCCTGCAGGTCTTAGTTCAAAAATGCAGAGACGTGCAGCACCCAGTCTTCTTGTGTTTTATTAACTTCGAGAAGGCCTTTGATGGGGTCAAGTCAAGCACGACGAAATTATTAGAATTCTGCAGCAGGTGGGAACTGATGATAGGGACCTGCGAATCATTGCGAATCTTTATAAGTGCAAACATTCGACTCGCACGGAACACATCAGAAGTGGAAATACGACGTGGAGTAAGGCAAGGGTGCATCTTGTCTCCTTTATTATTTAATATATACATAAATATATAATCATATATTGAATAAACATCAATAACTTGAGATATGCGGACGACACGGTGCTAGTTACTGCTAGTCAAGAAGAAATGCAAGTACTCGTAAACAGAGTGACCGAATCATATAACAAGTATGGGCTAAAACTCAACACTTCAAAAACCAAAATTATGGTTGTCAGCAAAACACCAATACCATCGATGTAAATCAGAGCATACGGGATTCAGCTTGAAAAGGTTAGCAACATCACATATCTGGGCGCCAATGTTAATGACAACTGGGACATGAGCAAAGAAATAAAGATCCGTATCGAAAAAGCTAGAACCGCCTTCTTTAAATTAATAAAAGTCCTCTGCAACAAAGGAATCACTTTAAAACTAAAAACTAGACGTACACGTTACTACATATTCTCCACATTACTCTACGGAGCAGAGAGTTGGACGCTGACCGACACATTATTGAAGACGGTGGAGGCTTTTGAAATGAGCCCAAGAAGGGGCGCACATCGACAACATATAGGTAACTTTTTTTCTTTGACATTTTTCCTATATATTTTTCAAATTTCAGCTGAATCGAAGCTGTACTTTAAAATCCTGAGCAAAAACCGTTAATGAATGGACTAATAACACTTGCACGCTGGACGAGTAGGTGGATGAGTTCCAAATGTCTATCCGCCAAACATATAACCGAATCCTGTGTGGATTACCACACCATAAGAAAAACCTGAAACGTGTTGCGGGACACGCGTTAGGAACTTTAGTTCCTTTTAATTAATAACCAATTTTTTTTTAGTTATTTCTTAATAAAACTTTGTAATGTAACGTGAAACAGCGACAGTAAGACGGGCATTGCATATAATACACAGCATTGGTTCTATAAGTAAGGCAATGGAATATCGTTCCTCGGTGCGTCAAGCGCGTGGTCTCTCTCTCTCTCTCTCTCCCACTCTCTCCCTCACCCCTCCACTCTCTCCCCCCACCGAGCCACTACGAACGCGTCCGAGGCGCTACGAACGCTGCCGAGGTAACGCTTTCCGGTAACGCATTCCATTTAACGGTCAGATTTTTTGCGGCGCGACCACCCTCGCTCCCCAATCCCTGGCAAAAGGAACTAAAGTTCCAGTATTTGAACATTAGTTTAAAAGAGCACATTTGTTATGGATAATTCGTCATTCGATTTAATTTCAACTCGATGCGTCTTAATTTTCAAGTAGGTCATTATATGAGTATATGGAACTATGTGTCACTTCATTTTGTTTCAAGACTTTTACCAGATTTGTACATTGTACCAATGTAATGGAACGCATAGGTATGAACTAAAACTATGAACCACGTAAAATATTTTGCTTCCATTTGCCATTTTAAACTCGTATTTAGATGTATTGAGGGCGGCCCTTTTGCCACCGCTGCTGTTTCAAGAAAGCATATATCTGTAAATACACTTCACCTAAAACTATACCACAAATTGCACTGACGATATATCGAAAGAGTGTGTTTACTTCAAGCTGGCCGAACGTGTTGGACTCGTGTGTTTTAGATTTTCCCCAACTTCGATATTACCGATGGCAGAGGAACGCCCGAGGACGCAATAACTGCAAGTCCCTTTAAATATTCACCGGACTCGCCTCGCGACAATTTCCACCCATATGTGCAACCCTCTCTTTCCCTCTATCGCTGGGAAAATGCAATCGCCCTGCATTTTACATGTCATCGGGAATTTTACATCGGCCCTCTCGAATAGGAAAAGAATGTCGAACCGTCACCGGACGCCTGATCAATTATTTATTCACCGTCGACGGGATCGTCCGGGACTATTTTTGCGGGGAACAAGATTCGACGACAATAAAGAAGGACGCGGCAGCAGAAGGGCGGGCGGGGGATGGAATGGGGTCCGGGGGAAGGTCCAAGCGACGTAGGTATAATATACATGTATGTATCCCTGCTCGCGAGGAATGCGCCAGGAATGTCCGATAATCCGCCGCCAGGATATGACCGCCCGCCTTACGTCATCAGAATTCCAACGTGGCAGATGCCTGGCTGCACCATTAACGTCAAATTGTCTCCTCGCCGTAACGGAATTACTGCGACACGCGCGAGGACACAGATTCGGGGATCGGGATCACACGGGGGTGGGAATAAATTGTAATACGACGGACTCGCGAAGAGCGCCCCCTTCCCCCACCTTACCTTACGCTAATAGCACGCAAGATGCATGTAAAGTTGGCGAACCACCCTCCTCAGGCCGGCAAAACAAAATAGTGGAGATTTTTGGTCATTTTTGTAGCGAGAAAACGAATTTTGTAGCTTTTGACCAGCCGGAGCTACAAAAGGTGAGCTAACTTGAACTTAAGTTAGCGACCACCGCTATAACTCATACACGGAATGTAATACGATGCTCTGTTTTTCGCAGGAATTTGTGTCTTTATAAGTACTTGAAAGTCCCGGGGTCAAAAAAAATTTTTGGACACTATTGGCCAATTTTGGTCAAAAATGACAAGATGTTCAATCATCACTCGAGGTTCAATTTCATGATGTGGTAACAATCTTGACAATCATTTGACACTGGAAAACCTTCTGTTAATTGGCCAAAAAAGCAGGTAAAAATGTTGTAACACCCTGCGGGTGTTTAAGGTATTTTTTATATTTATTTTATTAGATTTGGAAACGGTAGGAAAAAAGACGCTGTATATGAATTGGCTAAAAGTACTACGTTATTTTTCCCTCATTACGTAACACAATAAGTCGGTAATTAGAACATACTCTTGTTATTTCGTAAAATGACGCGGAAACAGCCGACTTGGAAGCGCTGAATTGCTAACAATATCTGAGGTCGAAAATCGGACCTTGCTTCGCACTTTTGTCAAATAAGCAAAGGCGGATAACAACATCTAAGTAATTAAGAAGGCGGACTTTATAACGTAACGCGGTCATTCATAGGTTCAGTAGAGGAATTTCGACCAATGACAATTTGGGAGGTAAATTTTGACCGAATTTTTGGTACTCGGAGTAGGGGAGTCGCGGGCTCTTGGAAAGAGAAAAGTTAAGAGTTAGGGAGTCGGTCAGAGGCCGAACCCAGAGTCGGTCGGGTGACCGCACAACCGTCCGGTTGTGATTTTGATGTGAGTGGTCATCTTTGGTCGGGGACGATTACTGGAGTTTGACTCGCAAGGGCGAAGTCAAGAGTAAGGAGCTGTTTTCAGGTCGGGGACCTTTGAGAATTATTGGAGTTTGATTCGCCAGGGCGAAGTCCAGAGTTGGAAGTTTTTTTTAGGTCGGGGACCTTTGAGCAATCTTGGAGTTTAATTCGCGAGGGCCAAACGAGGAGCAAGGAGTAATTACGAAAGAGTCGTAAGTATCTGGAGAGGTTTAGAGTTACTAAACGAGTCGTACTCAGAGAGTTGTTGAGTGGGAGAGGAGATTTTGGATTGTACAGTTTACGCGAGGGTCGTAAGCTCTCTGGAGTTTAGAGTTGTCGATCGAGGGCATCAATCTTGACAGAGTTAGAGTTTTACGCGAGAGGTGTAGTTGTTCAGTTACAGAGCTTTACGCTAGGGCCGTAACACTTTGAGAGAGTTAGAGTTTGTACGCTGAGCGAAGGAGTGCTGAGTACCGGACCGAGATCAAAGTAACCAGCAAGAGAGAACTTCTGGAGATTGGGTGGTTTAAAGGAAGGAGATTTTACCTGGCTATTTGTGTTTCATAATTTTTTTTGTTGTGTCTGTTCACTATTTAAATTATATTTGATTTCGTTTTGTTGAATTTTAGACTTGGGTGGTTAACTTTTATAACTAAATTGACTTAGCGGGATGAACGAATTCTTTGTGTTAGTTTGACTTCACATTTTGTTAATATAATTTTCTATTATATTCAGTCGTTTATTTTTTTAACTCGATTAAAGCGGGCATTTGCGAAGCCCCGCACCTATGGTCCACTAAGGATCCAGTTAATTCTTGAAGACAATTAATTAACACAAACAATCCCACCCAAACGTAATATCGGTACCTATACCTTGACCAGTAAGTCGAATTTTCATATACAAAACCCTAACATAATAATAATAATAATACAGGGGCCGATATTACAATGTCCAGAAATGGCCTAAAACTCTAAAATCACTTATTTCGACCAAAACGTGCTAAATGCTGTATATATCTGAATAGTTTGAAAATTCGGGCCCTGGGAATTCCAGCAACAATGTGGAGGATTTAGGAGACACTGTCAGCCACTGAGAGTTATTTTGCACAGCGGGTCTGTGGAGCTACAAATTCTAAAATGATTTATTTCGGCCAAAACGTGATAAATTCTGTATATACTTCAATAGTTCGAAAATGTGGGACCCGGAATTTTCAGACACACTGTAGGAGGATCCAATGAACCCTTCTAGACACTGGAATTCCTGAGACTGCGGGCCTGTGGAGCTACAAATTCTAAAACGACTTATTTTGGCCAAAACGTGCTAAATCCTGTATATACTTCGACAGTTCGAAAATGTGGGCCCGGAATTTTCAGACACACTGTCGTAGGCCCACATATTCCAACTATCAAGGTATATACAGGATTTAGCACGTGTTGGCAGAAATAATTGATTTTAGAACTTGTAGCTCCACAGGCCCGCAGTCTCAGGTGAATTCCAGTGGCTAGACGGGTCCATTGGATCCTCCTACAGTTTGTCTGAAAATTCCGGGCCAACATTATCGAACTGTCGAAGTATATACAGGATTTAGCACGTTTCGGCTGAAGTAAGTCATCTTACAATTTTTGTCATTTGTCATTTTTTGACATTTTTGGTTGACCCTTTGCTAGGTTTCTGAACTCTCTGTGTACTACATGTTCGACCTGTTGACGTATATACAGGATTTCCCATATTTTGGCTCAAATAAGTCACTTTCGAATTTTTGGCCCTTTCTGGTCATTTTTGCCCACTTTTTCGACCAATTAACAGAAGGTTCCAGTCCCAAATGATTCTCAAGATTGCTTCTATATCATGAAATTGATGACCACTCACATCAAAATCACAACCGGACGGTTGTGCGGTCACCCGACCGACTCTGGGTTCGGCCTCTGACCGACTCCCTAACTCTTAACTTTTCTCTTTCCAAGAGCCCGCGACTCCCCTACTCCGAGTACCAAAATTCGGTCAAAATTTACCTCCCAAATTGTCAATGGTCGAAATTCCTCTAGTGAACGTATGAATAACCGCGTTACGTCATAAAATCCGCCTTCTTAACTACTTAGATGTTATTATCCGCCTTTGCTTATTTGACAAAAGTGCGAAGCAAGGTCCGATTTTCGACCTCAGATATTGTTAGCAATTCAGCGCTTCCAAGTCAGCTGTTTCCGCGTCATTTTACGAAATAACAAGAGTATGTTCTAATTACCGACTTATTGTGTTACGTAATGAGGGAAAAATCACGTAGTGCTTTTACCCAATTCATATACAGGGTCTTTTTTCCTACCGTTCCCAAATCTAATAAAATAAATATAAAAATCCCTTAAACACCCGCAGGGTGTTAAAACATTTTTACCTGCTTTTTCGGCCAATTAACTGAAGGTTTCCCAGTGTCAAATGATTCTCAAGATTGCTTCTATATCATGAAATTGAACCGCGAGTGATGATTGTACATCTCGTCATTTTTGGCCAAAATTGGCCAAATGTATAAAAAAAATTTTACCCCGAGACTTTCAAGTACTTCTAAAAACACAAATTCCTGCGCAAACCAGAGCATCCTATTACATTCCGTGTATGAGTTATAGCGGTGGCCGCTAACTTAAGTTTAGGTTAGCCAACCTTTTGTAGCTCAGGCTGGTCAAAAGCTACAAAATTAGTTTTCTCGCTACAAAAAAGACACAAAATCTCCACTATTTTGTTTTGCCGGCCTGAAGAGGGTGGTCCGCCAACTTTACATACATGCACGCAAATGTCGAGCGATGAGGCGAGGACCTTGAGATTAGATGGAATTCAGACAAACTTGTCACAATGTCGGTTTGTTAATAAGAAAACTGTCTTTTCAAAAAACAAAAGGGAAGCCAATTATGGATTGTCAGAAAAAGGCCTTCCATGATCCATTTAGTTCTTAATTTCATTGAAGACGACAATTTAACTTAAACACCAAAAGTTGTACATTCACGTGTTTAGTTCCAGCTTCATAGTTATTAAAGCGGAAATACCTACCAGTTGATAAGTTTTCTCGACAGGACAGAAACAAGAAAACAAATTAACGAACCTCAATAGGAAGACTAATTTTAAAAAATTTCAAAAGAAAAAGAGGAAAAGTTTAATTAACCCTGCATATCGATATATGGTAACATTTTAAATTATTTGGCGAATTCGCAGCAATTCACCATAGAAGGTAGGACCATATAAAAATGGGAACGGCGCAGATATACGTTTTAGTAAATTCTCCCTGAAACCTCTCCAGTTGTCACAACTGAAAGGTAACAAACCTAAATTACCGGACGGCCCTGCCTACAACAAACGAACATTCGTCCTCGCATAAACAGATCGCTACAATTTCGACACACGTGTAATAAAATACTAAATTAATAGATTAAAATGGAAACATTTCGAAAACATATCGCCGGACAAAGCGATATCGTTCCCATCGACGGGCCATCGAATTTTATGAATTTTCACGATAACCGCTCTGGAATATAACTGCGGTTTTAAATCAATAACAACGAAGAGAGTCGTATCGATGGCCTCTCTCCACTTCACTTTATATATTTTGCTTCTACGCGTGTGAGCATGTATATGCATGTGGACGCAATCCGACAGCATCATAAAGCTCATCACACATTTAAAGCTTCATTATAATATCCACCTGCGAGTTAATAGGATACTAAATAAGTTATAACGTTTCACGCGCCATCGTGCTTTGTTATACGCGAAATCATAGGGGAAAAAATAAATAGGGGTTGAGAGTAACAACCATCAACGAGTGCACTAGACTATTCCTCAATTAACATTGCAATCGAACTACGTGGTACCTACTTTCAAGTGTTAATATAGTAGCTTTGAAATTGTTTAGTATAATTTACTGGCTGAGTAATATACAAACCAATGAGATGTCACCTGCGGCTGCGAAGAAAAGTTTACAACTGCCAAATTAAATTACACTACATTAAATTCCAAATTACAGTGATGAGATTTACTGCAAATATACTTTTACTGTCGAAACCATTAAGTTGGATGGTCAAGTGATAGTAATAATAAATTATAAGTTATGATAGTTGATAGTGGTAGGTACCACTACCAACTACATACTTTAAATGGATTTTGAACTATTAATCGCTTAAAGGAAAGGTCACCCATTCTATTTGACGTTAGTTTGAGAGATATTTTCCTCTCTGCCTTCCTATTTTCTCTCTATCTCCTCCAATCGATCGGAACTCGATCCCACTATTCATTACCATTAAAGATTTACAAGGAAATATTGCTTTCTTTCGTCTATGGGTGTATTTTCACTTTCCTCTCGTCCGACGATGGACATACGTATAAAGTCCGGAGTGGAAAGAGGGATGGGGGTAGATCAGAGCGAATTTCTTTCCTAATATATTTCGACTATTTCTATTCATCTTTCGTTAATCCAAATATTAGTCAAGTATATCAGATGAAGTTTATTAAGTTAATTGTAACACGACCTTCATTTATGAAGAAATAACTATGGCCAATAAAT
Source organism: Cryptocephalus moraei (assembly GCA_946251905.1). NCBI lineage: Eukaryota > Metazoa > Arthropoda > Insecta > Coleoptera > Chrysomelidae > Cryptocephalus > Cryptocephalus moraei. The sequence continues at coordinate 11,670,223 of OX276465.1, read as the reverse complement.
GGAAAAGAAAGAAACCGGAAGAGGTTCAAATGAGGTACGAGGAAAAATAGTAACAATAATGAACCATCGAAGACCTACTTTGGAGATATAATGATAGAATCTTTTAGAAAACAAGTTTGATACTAGAAGAGAACGTATTCGAGCTCTTCAAAGGTATACAAAAAAGCTGGGATAATTGGAAAGAACTTATGTCGTATCAATCGTTACTGTTTAAAGACAAGAGCATTTGTATAAGCAGTTTTCACGTAAGACATTTTTAACTTTTTTGTTTACAAATTTAATTTCAGATATTTTCGAGCGAAGGCTTTCACGGCCGGAGTCTTGTAGATAATCTTCTTCCGGGATGTAAGGCCGTGGTCTGCGTCGGTTTCTTCTTGACGTTTCGTCCACATCCACGGTGGACATTTTCAAAGGATGTAACGGTGTGGTAGCGGTCTTAGATTCCGATAATGTCGGTTATCCGCGACTACCTCGGTCGTATGTTGTCCTCAATTTCCCGAAGTTGAGCGCCTGGCTCCTTACTTCTCCCTCTAGGTTCTTCTTTCCTCCGCGTGATGGTATTTCCTTGGTTGTCCTGGTCGTCCTGGTGGTCCTCCTATTGTGTTTTCATCTTCCTGGTATGTCCTTCGTGGTTAGTCTTCCGTCATTGCCGTCTTGGGTCTTTTCCTCTTTGTTCTTGCGTCCTCGTCATAGTCCGTTGCCTTCCTTATTAGTGGGTTTTTGTGCTCCATTGCCTTGATTATCGTCTTCCTCGTCCTCTTCCTGATGGTCTTCTTTAGCTCTTCGATGCGTAGGTCCCGTCGTAGTTGTTCATTCCTCATATACCATGGTGCGTCCGTCATCCTTCTCATCGCTTGGTTTTGTATCCTCTCCAGTTTCTCCAGGTGCGTCCTTGCTGATTGTCCCCACGCTGCTGTTCCGTATGTCATTATTGGTCTTATTCCCGCCAGGTAGATCTTCCTCTTGGTTTCCAGTCTCAGCTTGCTCCGTCGTCCTATTAGTGGTCCCAGTCTGTTCAGTCGGTCCTTCGCCTTCTTCTCGGTCTCCTCTATGTGCCTCCTCCATGTAAGTCCTCGGTCTATGTGGATTCCTAGATATTTTACTTCTTCCTTCCATTGCAGTTCCTTTTCTCCTATTATGATGTTGGTCGTGGGTCGTCTCGTCTTCGGTCCTATATATATTGCTTCTGTCTTCTCCGCGTTGAGTTTGATCTTCCATTTCTTCGTCCATTCTTCCATTTGTTCCACTTCTCTCTGTAGGTACTCCGTCGCTTTGTTGGGTTGTCTCGATGTCGCCGCCTTCGCCGTGTCGTCCGCGTAGATATAGGTCCTCGTGTGGCTGTTCCCTCTTCCAATCGGTATGTCGCTAGTGTAGATATTGTAAAGGACCGGTGCCAATACTGATCCTTGTGGTGCTCCTGCTTCCATCCTCCTGCTGCTCGATGTGGTCCCTTTGTCCTTGATTCTGAAGTTCCTGTCTCGTAGGTAGTCCTGTATCATCTGGGTCGTCGCCGTCTTGAATCCTAATCCGTCCATCTTTGCTATCAGTCCGTTGTGCCAAATCCTGTCGAACGCCTTCTCCACGTCGAATAGTACCATGCATGTCGTCCTCTTCTCATTGATGTCCTTGATCGTCTCTTCTACCATCCTCAGCGCCTGGTGCTCCGTCGAGTGTCCTTCCCTGAATCCACATTGTTCGTCCGGTATGATACGTAGCGTCTGCCTCCTTCCATATCTGTGGGTAGTATCTCTTCTTCATCGCCGCGTTGTAGATTTCCTGGATCCTCTTCCTTGCCTCCTCCGGTAGTTCCTTTATCATCTTGTTTGTGATGGTGTCCCGTCCTGGTGCCTTCTTCGTCGGTAGGGTTCTGATGATCCCCTCCATCTCTTCCATCGTCGTGGGTTCCAATTCGTCCTCGCAATTTCTCCTTCTGATCTTGGCCGCCCTCCTGTCGATGTCCTCTTCGAAATCGATGTCGTCCTCTTGGTCTTCGTACATCTTGAATTGTTCCTCCATGGTATCTGCGAACGCCTCTACCTTGTCCTCGTCCCTAAAACATAAACCAAATTTACTATGAATAGCATTGCTCGTAGTTGAAGGTTTGTTCTTCTTCAGCTTCCTCATGATCCTCCAGTGCGCTCCTGTATCCTCGTCCAGTTCTTCCAAAAATGCATTCCATTTGTTGCTCCTGTGCTCTGCCAGTTCTTCTTTGATCTCCTTGTTCTTCCGGTTGATGGTCCTCTTAATTTCCGGGTCGTAGTTAATCCTGTATCTCCTGTTCATCCTGTTCCTTTCCCTTATTTTTTCTTTGATGATCCTCGGTATGTCCCCCGTCCTTGTTGGTTCGTGGATTATGGTCGTGTTTCTTCGTACGGCTTCGTTGATGTCTCTGGTTATCTTCTCCGCTTCCTTCTCGATTTCGTCCTTGGTGTCCATCATTCCCATCCGGCTCGCCTTCCGTATTTCCTCTTTGTATCCTTCCCAGTCGATTTTGGTCCTAGTGCTTGTCTCCTGTCGATGCTCCCATCTTCCTACCTGAAACATAACTGGTTTGTGATCCGATGTTAATTCTTCCATTGTTTCGACTTCATAGTCCAATCCTGTATCCTGCATGATGAAAATGTCCAGAATGTCTCCTCGTCCGGTGTGGTGGTAATGCGTTGGTTCCTCGGGCCCTATGACGTCGTATCCGAATCTCGCTGAATGTTCCTGTAGCTTCCTTCCATCCTTGTTGGCGCTCCTCGAGTTCCAATCCCTGTGTTTGGCGTTTAAGTCCCCTCCTAGTATCTTCGGCTTATCCATGTCCCTGAATATGGTGTTGAGTTCCTCGTCCTGTAGTTCCTTCCTTGGCGGCTTGTATGCGCTGATGACGTCTATCTTCTTATCCTTAATCTCTACTTCAATGGCTACGCTCTCGATATTTTCCGTCCGGTAGGGTGGTATCTCCTGGTGTGCTATCCTCTTCTTTATCGCTATCAGTACGCCTCCTCCGTGTGTTGGTCGGTCCTTCCTAAAAACAGAATAATTTCGAATTAGAAACTGGTCAGTGATATTTAAAAAAGTCTCCTGTATCAGGGCGATGTCGATATTATACTCCTCTAGAAATTCCTGAAGTTCGTCCTTCTTCTCCTTCAGTCCGTTGGCGTTCCATGTCATGATGCGTAATCCTTCGGGTTTTGTCCTATTCATTGGTCGGTGTCAGGTTGAACTTGGCGGCGATCTGTAGGAAGCTCTCGAAGATCCTCTTCATTTCGTCGATGGCTCGTAGTACTTCCGGTTGTACCTCGGTCGTGGGCTCATCTTCCCTATTTATACCTGTCGTGTCTACCTGAGTCCTTGTTTGTTCACCCGGGGGTTCGTTGTTTGTTTTTGTTTATGTTGTCGAGTTTGTTTTCGTTAACGAGTTTGTTTTTGTTCGTGCTAATGGGTTTGTTTTCGTTTGTGTTAATGGTTTTGTTTTGGTTTTATTGATCACCGGGATCCAGGTATTATTTATTTTCATCGATTCTTCTTTTCTATTGAAGTTGTTTGCGTGTTTATGTATCTCTATGGCTTCCCTTTGTAGTCTGCTGTAGTAGTGTTTCGTAGTTGTTAGTACTTGTGTGTCCGAAAAAAGTATGATGTGGTTACCTGGATCCTGTAGAGTATGTTCCGCTATGGCTGATTTGTCTGTTTGACCCAGTTTACAGTTCCTCTTGTGTTCTGTTATCCTAGTGTTGACAGATCTTTTTGTAGTCCCTATATATACCTGACCACAGGTGCATGGTATTCTGTAAACCCCTGCCGATGTGAGTGGGTCTCGTGGATCTTTTGGGCCCCTTAGGAATTGTTGGATCTTCCTCGTAGGTTGAAAAATTGTTTTTAAACCTTTTTTCTTCATTTCCCTACCGATCTTATCCGTGACATTTTTAATGTATGGTCGGTACACCACTCCTTTTTCTGGTTGCACATGGGTCTCCATCTTCCTGCTAGGTCGTAGTGCTCTTCGAAACTCCTTTTTGGTGTACCCGTTTCTTTCCATGGCCGTCTCTAGGTGTGCCATCTCCGCTTTAAGATGTTCTCCTTGACAGATGCGAGTAGCTCTGTTCACTAGTGTTTTAATTACACTTCGTTTTTGTCCTGGGTGGTGGTTTGAGTCCCTATGAAGATAACGGTCCGTGTGCGTGGGTTTTCTATAAACTTTATGATCCAGCCTGTTGTCCTTTTTCATCACCAGCACGTCGAGGAAAGCAATTTGGTGTTCTTTCTCTTGTTCCATTGTAAATTGGATGTTATTGTTGATTTTGTTTAAATGAGCCAGGAAATCTTCCAGTTCTTGTTGTCCATGCTCCCAAACCACAAACGTGTCATCGACGTATCTATACCAGATTTTTGGTTTCTTCGGAGAAGTTTGCAAGGCTGTTTCCTCAAACTTTTCCATAAAGAAGTTCGCCACCACTGGACTTAGTGGGCTCCCCATAGCTACGCCATCAATTTGTTCATAAAATTTATTGTCTCACTGAAAATAGGAGTTGGTTAGGCAATGGTGGAATAGTGCTGTAATGTCTTCCGGGAAGATTGTCGAGATGTAGCTTAGTGTTTCACCTACCGGAACCTTGGTGAACAGGGAAACTACATCGAAGCTTACTAATATGTCGTTAGGGTTGATGGAGATATCCTTTATCTTCGCCACAAAGTGTGTAGAGTCTTTGATGTAAGAGTTCGTGTGACCAATGTGCGGTTGTAGTAATATTGTAAGATGCTTAGCCAATTGGTACGTTGGAGAGCCAATGGAGCTAACAATTGGTCGTAGCGGTACATCCGGTTTGTGGATTTTTGGTAAGCCATAAAACCTGGGTGGTAGTGCTTCAGAAATACGAATCTTCTGCTTTATTTCCGGTGTAAGTGAGGATTGTGTTGTAAGCTGGTTAGTCTTCCTCACGATTTTTGCTGTAGGGTCCCTTTTTATAATCATGTAGGTGTCGGGCTGTAATAAGCTTTCTATTTTTCTCTGGTAGTCCAAGGTGTTCATTATTACTGTTGCATTCCCTTTATCCGCCGCCAGGATGAGGATGTTTGAGTTGTCTTATCGCGGCCCTTTCACGACTGGATATGTTACTAGTTGGTGGTAAGGTTTTCCTCAGGATCCTGGAGCATTCAGCTCTTATTTCTTCAGCTTCGTCTTGCGGTAATGTTCTGATTCCGGCTTCTATATTTGCTATTATTTCTTCCGTTGGTATATTCGTGGGAGTGATAGCAAAAACGAAAACAAACCCATTAGCACGAACAAAAACAAACTCGTTAACACAAACGAAAACAAACTCGACAACACAAACGAAAAACGAACAAACAACGAACCCCCGGGTGAACAAACAAGGACTCAGGTAGACACGACAGGTATAAATAGGGAAGATGAGCCCACGACCGAGGTAGTCGCGGATAACCGACATTATCGGAATCTAAGACCGCTACCACACCGTTACATCCTTTGAAAATGTCCACCGTGGATGTGGACGAAACGTCAGGAAGAAACCGACGCAGACCACGGCCTTACAGCCCGGAAGAAGATTATCTACATTAATTTCAGATATTTTCAAGGGAGTTGTAATTATCTTACGATGCGAAATTTATTGCGTTTCTAAAGGAGTTTGGACATTTTCAACTTTTCAAAATTTCAGATTCAATAATTTTTTTGGAACTTCTAACTTTGCAAGTATTACAAACTGATACTTCTTCCGCTCAGTGATTTAACGTGTGAGAAAAAAACACCAGCAACTAAGAACTCCTTCACAAGGAGTTGCAACTCACTAAACTCCCAAATGGCATTTCAGCTGTCTTTATGGAATTTTACCACAATGTTCTTATAGGAATGTTTAAACTATCATAAATGCCAATATAATTCAAAGAATTATATCAGATTTTGTGTATAAACAATCATAACTTCAAAACGGTTTTACGAAAAGAGCTCAAAGTTACTAAACTCCTTACAAATAGTAACAATATGTAGGGAACTCACCAAATCCTAAGTTTGCCATAAGTTTCTATATATGGTGAAATTTTTAAAGAAGCTGCAACTGTCTTATGAAACATGAATTTTGAAATAAAATTTGGGCTCCTAAAAGAGTTCGAATGATTTGAAGAAAATTGAGGAGTTTTTAAGGAACTTATGATGATTTTTAATGAATCAATGACAGTTTTAAAGAAATAGAGATCAAGGTTAAAAAGAAGATCAATGAGGATTAATTAAATTAAAATTTAATACTTAAGGAGGCAAAAATCAGGGAATTGGCATTTACAGTATGTACGGGCATGCGCAATGGATGCCGGAACAAATAATCTATTAAAAGTTTATAAAATGGCAACCTGGAGAACGCAGAAAGCAAACAAAAAGTAATACGCAGAGAACAAATTTAACTAGTAGTTTAAAGTACAAGTTGCAGAAGACGTCATATTCCAAGCTCAAGTCCGAGATTCTAAAACGAGCCGCTTGCGGCATCCGGCATCCATTTCATTTTTACTTATGTTTAAATAATTTAAAAATTCTTATATGGGGATTTTTTTATCGTGACATTTAAGTTGGTATTACTGCTGTTTTCTAGACATCTGTCAATTTTCACACCATTTTCAAATTTAATTTAATGGATGGATAGGATCGGATATCCTGTAGGAGGGCGGGACTAGGATACACACACCCTGAGTCGGTAGAGCACGGAGTGGATCAACTGGGGTGAGAGCCTTAAGGGGGTACAACCGTGCTCGATGACCGTGGTTCGGAGCCCACGTTAAACTGTAGGTCCCGTCCAATTAGCCCTGGCAGCAAAAAGAGACGTTAACAGAAAGACAAGACAATTTAATGGATTTAATTAACATCGAAACCATGTGTCAAGAATCCGAATCGCAAGTACAAGAGGGTGTTTCTTTAACTTCACCGGAACTACATATTTATTTTTAATTTTGTTTTGACAGACATCAGTCAGCATTAGGGGATATCTTGTTACCAACCCAACAAAAAAAAAAATTACCAAGAAGAATGCTTTAATAAGCCTCATTAAAGCACTGTTTTCGGATTTTAGTGCCGGAACATAGAAAAAAAAATACTTGGCATTCCATACACCACTATTGATGGAAAAAGGAAATCGGAAAACGTGTTAATGTATTAATTATTGTCTACACTCGACCTTTTGATGTTACGTTATAACACTTTCCTCTACGACTTGCCTAGTTTTCTGTAGTTTCTATTAAGATCTTTAGTGGAGGCGATATCATTTTAATTTCTTTTCGAAATGGACCGCAGCTGACATATAAGCGAGATTATTGTAACCTACCCCGCTTTTTTTTAAATTGAACATGTCGCTCTTTTTATGAATATGCAAATGGAGGCGTATTGTTCAAAGAGTGACGGAACATCAGAGGCACGCACACACAAAAGATAATAAGAGAGATGTTAATTATAAGGTTTTGCCTGTCCTAATTTGAGGTTCCCCGGGCGCGGCGGGAGAATGAAGAGGGGTTATTTAGACGTCCCCCCCCCATCTCCCCTTCCTTGTCTCCATATCTGTCTTCACGATATCACAAATTAATTAAAACGAGAGAAAGACGTTATACGTCGTCATTTGTAAGGGTGGAACTGGAGGAGTATTTTCTTTTTGGACTGCGGCAATTATTGTGTTGTCTCTTAACCTCATTACACCCTCAATTAAGACCAATCCATCGTGTATGTGTTTGTGTGTGTGTGCGTGTGTGTGTGTGTGTGTGTGTGTGTGTGTGTGTGTGTGTGTGTGTGTGTGTGTGTGTGTGTGTGTGTGTGTGTGTGTGTGTGTGTGTGTGTGTGTGTGTTTGTGTGTGTGTGTGTGTGTGTGTGTGTGTGTATGTGTGTGTGTGTGTGGAAAAGGGGGAGGGAGTTAGGGGATGGCGGCGGGTTTCCCCTCGGGTGCGATACACACGCCGCTCCTCAATACGCCGCCGTATATTTCCCCGAAGTTGTGGTGAAAATGCATTATTTATCGGACTTCTCTCGGCATTGTCACACACGCCGCCCGTATAAAACAATTTGCGATGCTCATTTTTATCAATAATACACACACACAAACGCTCGCTCTTGTTTCATGTACGGAACGCGCTCCCCACCTCCCTCGCCGGACTTCCTCCCTGCCACGTCACGACGTCTGCATCTCAATCGCTTCCACGGTTTCAACTGTTCCAAATCTATGGCTCATCTTAAAATAAAAATGTATTCCAAAACTTACACAAGTTATAAACTTTAAGAGTTCTTGGGATGTTGCCAGTGATGTAAATGTCAAACTGGAATGTAACTCAAGAAGGCCTAATTCTAACCCGAAGACTAAGAGCCGCACGCTAGATTTCCGCTTCCACCCATGAGCACGCCCTTTAGGGCTTAATACCAGCCTCGCTTGCTTGCTCCGCCCTCGTTTCAACTTTCTCCTTCTTCCGCCTGTTTCTAACCGTTTCTACTGACCCTGCACGTTTAATTATCTATTATATTTTAATAACTCGCAATTTCCCGCTTTGTAAATAGATCATTATTGTTTTGAATATCAACTTTTATTCTCGTATTTTCTCCGTTCGTATTTCCATTCCGTTAAAAAATTCTCGTAAGTGTAGATAGGAACCGAACCGTTTTTGCCCGAAACAGCTGAGTCCGGGCTCTCGATCGAATGCGGCGTGCAATGTTGCCGGTTCCCACTGGTAATCCGTAAAACCGGAGCGTATACCGTTGCCAAGTCTCCCCGAAAGTCTGGTAACTGGCAAACATTTGCAACCTGTAGCCGAACCGCCCCCATTATTGTTGTAAACAATATGGTTGATGATTGAAACTCTTAAAAATCAATTCTGATTATTTATTGATTTCATTTGTAAATAACTCAATGACCGTAATATAGAACATCCGTATTTTCCCATGTACTATGTGTTTTTATTTTCACGGACCCCCCTGGCATTCTCCTGAGTTTAAACTCACCCGTGGCTTTAGGGAGTAAACCCTTAAAAATCTGGCGCCCGAGGTAACCCGATTAATTCCGTTTCCCGAATTCCCAATCTCCGCAACAAGCGCCAATTTAAATAAGTGACGTTACTCTCCGCCAGAGTCGTGGTGCCGCCGACGACGCTGCCTACCGAGAAAAGTACGTTACAACATAAAGAGCTTGTCTAGGTTACAAAATAGCAGCTTGACTTGAACTATAAATTGTGGTCGCAGATTTGTCTCCTATAACCTACTCCTATTCCCTACACTCTAAACTATGAAACCGGGAAGAAGTAGATAAGATGACAGTAGACGGACTATCAAAAACCATAACAAGCAGTCTCCAAGTCGCAACAAGGAAAGTCTCTTACAAACAAAAAATGATTATGATGTAAATAATCAGACACGTTGCACTCTGAGAGTGTCGACAGTCGAAAGCTAGCTTTGTTTTGCTTAACTTTATAGAAGGTTAAAAATTATTATGAGTTTTAAATAATTTATGCAAATGAATGACTCGCCAAGGTTTTACTTGAAGTATATCTTAGTATTATTATTTCAGTCTAAAATTCAATTTGTAATTATTATATAGTTATAATACAACTTAATAATTTACAATATAAAATAAGAAATCGAATTGGAAAATATATTCAAAATTGAAAATACAAAAAAAAAATGTGTAGAAACAGTTACCATGGTTACCAAATTATGACGTCACAATTTCCTTGCGTATTTTGTCACGACAAAATTCTCTATTGCTTGGCTTATTCAACAACCAAGCGGCGCCGTGGACGATGCATACTCACTGCAGCGCTTCCATTATTTTCCACAATTCCCATAGCTTCTCTACGATCGTTTATACTAGTCGTTCTTGTAGTCATTCGGTTATAAGATCTCTTGTTTACATCGTCTCTAGTTTGTTTCTCTGTTAACATCTCTTTTTGCTGCCAGGGCTAATTTGACCGGACATATCGGTTTTATAACATGGAAAGTCGATTTAAGAAATATTATTAGGCAGCTCCATGCCTCCTCGCCCTTATGCTATCCTGGTACGCGAAATCCGATTTTCAGAAAAGAAATATCAGTGTAGTTCAATTGAATCTAAAACGGCGTCTAATAACCAGAATAGTGAAAATATTGACCTGAAATCAGATGACAAAAAGTTTATGACAAAAATAATCGTAAAATCGGAAAATAAAAAAAATCACCAACCCCGAAAACACGATTTTAAAATATAAGTAGTAGCGGCGGCCGTGACGTCATATGGTCGGTCATCTGACGGTCGGAAATTTTAGGTAGATATTCACCCATGTGTTTTGCAGCAGAAGAACTTAGCATACTTTCTAAAAACCGAAGATAGAGTAGGTTTCATACTTTTCAATCACGGGTAGGAGATCAGTACCACTTGTCTGGAGTTCCGACCCGATTGTAACGCACGTGACGCAATCTACATGTCACTCTTCGAATTTTGAAAACAGAGCAACGTCCACCACATCGAACCTCGCAACGATCGCAAAACGAAAAACCTCTAAGTGGTAATATTAGGACAGAAGAGATACGGAAAAGAACAAAAGTAACAGACGTTGTAAAAATAGTGGCAGAACTAAAGTGGCGATGGGCCAGGCATGTGGCCAGACTGGACCCGTCGAGGTGAACCAAAATAATGATTCAATAGCAACCAAGAACCACCAAGGGAAAACAGGAAGTCCCCAAATGCGATGGCGAAATGACATCCAACGAGTAGCAGGGAGAGACTGGTTACAATCTGCTCAAGATAGAACGACATGGAAGACAATGGAAGAGGTTTACATTCAGGAGTGCATGGATATGCGCTAAAGAAGAAGAATAAGACGAAGAAGAGAACCTATTCCCGAGTGATTATAGCAAAAAAAAACAACCGTTCCATCGGACGGGAGAACAAATCGCCCCGTATCTCCTACACCAACGTTCGGTATCGTCTCTAATGACGATTGAATCGTGCCCTTAACAAAGAAACGGAGGGACGAGAGAAAATAGGGCCGTTTAGCGTGTTTATATCGGAGGCGCGTGTAAAGCGCCCTCCTTTGATTAAAACCGTCGCCCCCCCTCCCTTTCTCACCGCCACCTGTAGCCGTTATTTGACAAAACGCGTTATCACACGTTTCGGAAGATCGTCTCCCTTCCTCAGTTTAACGCCGAGATGCCGTGTCACGACTATATTGCTAATATGTGTGCGTGTGCGTGTGTGTGTGTGTGTGTGGGTATGTAGGTTTGAACCCTAGTTACACTCTCTCCTTTTCTCCCTCTCCCACTTTCTCATTATAGTCAACCCGCCGTAAAACTAAATTAGATACGCCGGAAAGATTGGCAAGTGAAACGCAATGTTAAGTTTCCGGCATCGTCGATGAGGTGAGAGGAGGATTTGTTGACATTCCATACCGATTCCGGGGTATCAACCTAAACGTTAATTATGTGGATTAGTTTGTTTTTTGGGATTGCAAATTTCTAATTTACAATAAGACATTTTCACGTGACAGAATAAAGTATATAGAGGATTTTCTAACGTAAATTTTCCCAGGTTTGTTTAATGAATTTCTTGATTAATTAATTCCCAGGTTTTTCGTTTTATAAATCTTGATAATCAGGTTAGCATAGTTTATTGTTTTTTTATAGTCATCATCATCATCATCATCCAGCCTGGTGTTGAGTCCTCTGCTGGACATAGGCCTCCATTAAACTGCTCCACTGGGTTCTCTCTTGAGCTGTTCTCCAGTGTCCTCCAATCCTCTTTATATCGTCACTCCATCTTGTTGGTGGTCTACCCCTGCTTCTTTTATCCTCTCTGGGTCTCCAATTTGTTATTCTTATGGTCCACCTGTCATCCTTAAATCTCGCAAGATGTCCCGCCCATTTCCACTTTAATGCTGTGATTCGCAGGATTATGTCCTGTACCCCTGTCCTTCGTCTAATTTCGGTGTCTCTGATACGACCTTGGATCCCAATACCCAGCATAGCTCTCTCCATCCTTCTCTGGGCCACTTCCCATTTCTCCACAGTGCCTTTTGTCAAGGTAAGCGTTTCGATGCCATAAGTCATTACAGCACGCACTGATCGTATACTTTCCGTTTCAAGCTCATTGGAACGTCACTACCGAAAATATCTATCAATCTTCCATATGCTGCCCATCCAAGACCAATCCTCCTCTGTAATTCCTTTGTTTGGTTGTCTCTATTTATTCTAATTTGGTGTCCCAGGTATTTGTATTCGTCGACTTCCTCGATGTATAGTCCCTCCCAGTACTAGGTTTGTCATGATTCTTGTTTTTTGCTGGTTTATGTAAAGGCCAACATTTTCTGCTTCAGCTTGCTTCAGTTTTTTATAAAGTGTCATCTATATTATCCAGATATGTCCCATCAAGCGGAAAACACGTCGCTGACGACGGAGTGGAAACAGTGTAATCAGAACGCGCGTAGCGCGTACCCCTTCGTTCCCTTCCATCGCGGTCTCGAACCGAGCCGATCGCCAAATCGAGCTTTCACTCGGAGGCTGTCGTGTAAAAGAGATAGATGCGTCGCAAGGCAACCGCCAAGGTCGATCACTGTCTATTTTTGTCGCTCTCACTCTAGCGATTTATAAGACGTATTTCACGTCAAAACTTACTTGGATAAGGAACTGAAAGCCCCCTGAAGTCTCCACAATATAAGCTAGTGTGATGTTCTCGGGTCATGGTAGCTCTTGAAGGGTGGCTCGTGAGTAATGAAACTAAAGAAGTCCCATAGAGGCTCATTTATTGGCACGCTTATTGATACAAGTCGCTTTATTAACAATTCGATACTGACTATTCTAAATAATACAGTAAATTGAAATATTAACAATAGTTGTCAACTTAGCAGTTTTACTTAACGTCGAAGGTGTATCGTATTATAGGTCGCTCACCTTCCGGTTTATTACTTATTGCAATTCTTGTGAATTTCAATTGTTTAAATATTCCATTACACCTTCCCCGTATATAGAAAAAAAAATTATTATGGACATAATAGAAATAATAATTTTTTTTTTTACTAGTTTTATGAATAATACAGTTTAACTCTATTTTTGTGAACCTCTGTTGGTTTATTATCTACTTTAATTACCAAATTTACTCCTCTATCTTCTAATACAATATAAGGTCCCTTAAAAATATTTTCATGTTTGTTTGTTAAAGTATTCCGCAACAAAATTTTAGATCCTATATCATAATGTGTTTGTTTACAATTCCTATCATACCCTATCTTACGTTTTAACTTGGATGCCACTAAATTATCCTTTGCTTCATTACAAGCTACTTGAAGTCTGTACTTCAACTCTTTCGGATAACTGTCAAAATTATATATAGGTTCAATTTTGTTTATTAGATTAGATGGTAATTGGCAAGTTCTTCCAAATACTAGTTCAAATGGAGTGTAACGTGTTTCCGTGTGTACACTGTTATTGAATGCGAAACACCAAAATTGTATCCAAGAGCTCCAGGTGTCTGGGCGCTCTGCAGTATGAATTCTTAGATAGTCTCTTAAAGTTTTGTGTGAATTTTCTATTGCTCCTAAGGTTTCGTGATGGTATGCTGTCGAATTCAGTTGACCTATATGTAATAATTTACAAATTTCTTTAAATACACTGGACATAAATTCAGTACCTTTATCAGTTAAAATTTCTTCAGGTATTCCATAGCGTAATATGAAGTTTTCTACGAAAGCTTTTGCAACAGTTGCTGTTTCTTTATCTGGCAATGGGTAACATTCTATATATTTACTTAGGTCGCATTGTAAAGTTAGGATGTATTTATTGTTCATTTCATCAGTTTCTAATGGACCTACCAAGTCAAGAAAAATTTTCTGAAATGCATAATTAGAGGTAGTTGTAACTCTCATAGGCTGTGGTTTAAGGTTTGAATATTTACAAGTTTGACATTGTTCACATCGTTTAATGAAATTTGCTACGTCTCTATGCATTTTTGGCCAAAAGTAGTATCTTTTAATGGTGTTGTAAGTTCGATTTATACCAGCATGTCCACCTGTTGGAAGCAAATGAAAGTCGTTTATAATTAATTGTTGTGTCTCATTATCATCGATTTTTTGTATACCTTTAACAATATTTATCTTAATACCGGCCGTTTTTATGTCTTTTGAGATATCTCGTAATTCTCTTAATAACGTCTTATTATTTTCATTTTTTATTATTAATAATTCCGGAATGTTAAATTTATTACATATATTTTTCAGGTGTATCAACGCATTTCCTAAGTAAATCGCTGATCGCAGATCCTGTTTTATAAAAATAGTACTTAATTCTTCACTATAAAACATATTTTGTACTTTATTATTAGTCGAATTTTGTGATGAGTTGCAACTCTTCTTTATTTGTTTGTTGTATTCTACTTCAGGAATAACTTTCAATTCTACGCATCCTACGGGAGGTTTTATAAGCTCAATGATTCCAGGGTGATCAAGCCTGTCATCATTTATTTTACGATCACAATGATTGTTTGTAGAATGCTCGCTGTGCTGACGAGATTGTGCTCTTGTCATTACAAATGTATGATTTACAGTAGTTTTCTTTAATTCATCCGAACTTAATGTTATTCTTGATAAAGCGTCCGCAATAACATTATCTTTTCCTTTTATATAGTGTATGGTGAAATCGTATTCTTCTAGTGTTAATCTGAACTTAGTTAGTCGACTGGACGGGTTTGCCATACCAAAGAGATAAATTAAGGGTCGATGGTCTGTATAAATTTCGAATGTTTTATTAAATAAATATGGTCTAAATTTTTTGACTGCCCACACAATCGATAACAGTTCCTTTTCAATAATCGGGTAATTTTTCTCAGATTTTGATAATATCCGGCTCGCGTAAGCTATTGGCTTATGATCAATGTTCGTTAAAACCGCACCGATTGCGTAATTTGAAGAGTCGGTCTTCAAAATGAATCGATTTTGGTCAGAAAAATTTGGATATGCCAAAATGGGTGGTTGCACTAATGATTCTTTTAATTTATTAAAGGCTATTTGGCATTCATCTGTCCATTTAAAAATAACTCCTTTTTTTGTCAAATGGTTTAACGGTATTGTAATTTCCGCGAAATTTTTAATAAATTTTCGGTAGTAGTTGGCAAAAGCTACAAATCGTTTTATTTCTTGACCGTCTGTTGGTATTGGATATTCTTGAACAGCCTTTATCTTTTCAGGGTCTGGTAAAATTCCTTCAGCTGATACTATGTGACCTAAAAATAATAATTGTTTCCTTAAAAACTCACATTTTTGTGGATTCAGTTTCAAATTCAGTTTTCTTAAGCGAACTAATACCTTTACTAAATTTTGGTTATGTGTTATTAAGTTATTTCCAAATACTATTATGTCGTCTAAGTAAATGAAACACTTATCATAATTTAAACCAGACATCGCCACAGTCATTGCCCTTGAAAATGCACTTGGACTTATTTTTAGACCCATCGGTAACCTAGTCATCTGAAATTGACCACGGTCTGTCATAAAAGAAGTATATGGTCTAGATTTTTGATCTAAACTAATCTGATAATAACCCTGATATAAATCCAAATGTGAAAAATACATTGCTCCTTGTAAGGAGTCAAGAATTTCCTCGATGTTTGGAAGGGGAAAACGATCATCTTGAATACGTTTATTTAGTTCTCTGTAATCTATGACTACTCTATACTTCTTTTTGCCAGTACTGTCTGCTTTTTTCGGAACAATTAACAGTGGAGCTGACCAATCCGCTTTAGAATGTTCGATAACCCCGTCATTTAACATTTTATTCACTTGTTGATGTATTTCATTTTTCTGAAAAAATGGTAACCTATACGGTTTAACGAAAGATCGCGTAGCGTTTTGCTTTAATACTATTTCTTGGGGACAAAGGTTGGAGACTGTAAAGGGATCGTCCTTTAAATGGAACACATCCGCAAATTTAGCACAAATCTTTTGCAAAGATACAGATTCCTCCGATGTTAATTCCTTCGCGTCTATTAATTTTAATAATTCATCAATTCTATCGACTGACAAAGATACACTGGAAAAATTATAAATGTGGAAATTAGTTGCATTCTGGCATTTTGGTACAAAATTTTTCAAGCTAACTTCTTTTTCGGTGGTGTTCAATAATCGCACAGGAATTTTATTATTGAGTGGTTTAGTAACAAGACCACCTGTAAAAACTCCTTCCGATACCTCCTCCGGTAATACGACACATTCATTCTCGCATTTCACAGGAAAAAATGTGACTATTTCGCATCTGGGTGGAATAACCGTGTAAATGTTGTGTTCGGATTCAAGAGGGATAGTTATGCTTTTATTGTTATACACGAATGAAATTTCAAACGTTTTGTAATCTAATATAGCTTCATACTTAATAAAGAAATCGGCTCCTATCACACCATTTATACTATTTTCAAAGTCGTTCACTACCTGAAATTCGTGTTCAATATTAAACTGATCGACCGTAAGCGTGATATTAGTGGATCCTAAAGAAAATGTTGAGCCAGTAATACCTAAAATTTTTGTTTTATTTGCAGTATTAATATGATTTTCGACACTAGTGCATGATGAAAATATTACACTTAAGGATGCCCCAGTATCAATTAATAATTTTAACACATTTGTACCATTTCTCATTCGTACGAAATTTAATCCATTCATACTAAACATGCTGTCGCTTACGTTTTGGTTAATTTCTGACTCGAAAAAACTGACTGGTGTTATTAGCATAATTACCACTAGTAGAACTACTTGGGGTTGGTTCGTTATTTGAATTTGATGGTTGGTTTTCCATACTCATAACATAAGATCGGTTGATACTCCGATTAGATTGATTACCAAATCGATTTCGGTTATTTTGATATCGACCGTGAAATGTTTGTACACGTCCACGTCCGTTATACCTAAAATTTTGATTAGCCGAAGCTCCTCGAGATGAATTTTGAAATGTTTGCGAGTGCCTCGCGCCGCGATTAAACTGATTTCCTCTAAAATACGACCCGTTTCTTTGGGTATTGTAACGATATTTGCCTCTAATGGAATAAATTTGATTTGTTTGACAATTTTGTCTGGAATTTAAACAAAGTTCTTCCTCTTTCGCACCAACGATTGCATCCCTTAATGTTGTGTAATTACGCGCTTTTATGATGGTCCTAAGATTATTATCTCTTAGACCATTCGCAAATGAATTTATTGCAAGTTTTTCATTCGTAGCTGTTAATACCCGCGTTTCTGCATCGTTATTAGCTTCTGCTATTGTCAAGTTTAACATAAGTTCTTCTAAAGATTTACCAAATTCTTCTATTGTCTTATTATTCTGTTTTACTGTATGTAATTGAGTAGAAAGAGCTGCTGCTGATTTTTTACTAATTAAATGTTTTCTCATATCTTCAATTAAGGAATTGTTATCAGCGTAAGTTTTTTTGAGACAAATCTTTGCGTTTTGGGAGAGCCTGACTTTTAATACATAGTTCGTTAGTAATTCTTTTCCGCTTGCATTAAGAAAGCTATCGTATAATTCAATGGCATCGATTAATTGATTAACGGAGTTCTCACTGTCGTCCATATGTGGCAACAAGCCTGACGCAGTTTTAAGGTCAAAATCACTCATTTTGTCTAAAATTAATGCTTCTTCAACATTAGGATCTTCTGACTTATCTAACCTACTTCTTAATATATCTCTTATATCACTAATAATAGCATTAATGGCTTCTATATATTGCTTAGCCTTGGGTAAGTCTACTGTATCTAACTGATTTATTTTTTGGTTTATTTCAGCGTACTCTAATTCAATATTATCTATATATCTAACATTCTGATTAGTTCAATTAACATTGCAACGTCTTCGTTGATTGTCTTTTTTTAAACTACGTTGTAAAACTCTAACTTCTTCATATACATGTACAAATGCTTCTAACTTAGGCATCTATAGAGGTTCATTTAATTTTACCTTAGAGACTTCCGGTAAACAGTAAAGTTAGCGGTACTCACAACGAAGTTAAGTGTCCATGGGCTTGTCTACGATGCACTTTCACTACACATTTTCTTTCTTTACTCTCACTCACTAACACTAACTGGATCCATCGCTGTGTACTCCTTATAGTTACTCCTGGCTCCTTCTGAATTCCTCCAGCTCGAAGTTTCTCCTAACTTCTTTACGAATCTTCTTCCCCACGGCTTTGCTTAGTTTTCTGACGCAGTAAATGACGGTAATAATTACCACTATTATAAACGCTGTCATTCCCAGTATTGCTCCAATCGAATTAGTTAAACTCTCTGCTGCTCCGGATACGCCGCCACTGTTCCCTGCCTGGGCTAGTATTACCTCTTCCTTTGATGTAGTAGATCCCATGTTGATGTTATTTCTTCCAATCCCGTTAGAAATGTGGGACTTTTCGCAGGATCGCCATGTGATGTTCTCGGGTCATGGTAGCTCTTGAAGGGTGGCTCGTGAGTAATGAAACTAAAGAAGTCCCATAGAGGCTCATTTATTGGCACGCTTATTGATACAAGTCGCTTTATTAACAATTCGATACTGACTATTCTAAATAATACAGTAAATTGAAATATTAACAATAGTTGTCAACTTAGCAGTTTTACTTAACGTCGAAGGTGTATCGTATTATAGGTCGCTCACCTTCCGGTTTATTACTTATTGCAATTCTTGTGAATTTCAATTGTTTAAATATTCCATTACACTAGTATATAAATAATCTTAATTAATCCCACCTTAAAAAGATTACAATCACACCTCTCACGTTTCAACAGTAGACTCCCCACCCCAGCAATTTTATAATAAATTCAAAATCTCACGTACACATTTCGTGTCAATTTCCTCGAAGCAAAAACACATATCGGAAAACGTTTCCGCGCTTAACTTACGATATCATTACATCGTTAATACAAACGAGATTACGGGCGTCGGGAGGAGGGGGGGTCCCCTTCCGTTTTAATCAGTAGTAATTTCCCTGTACCGAATCAAGAAAGTGAAGGAGAGAGAGAGAGAGACCAATAACGTACCGAATTTTATCGCACATTAAAAGCGAATCGAAACGAAACAACGTCAAATCTGGAGAGGGAAGTGCACCCGAAATATGCCATATAATAATGGAATAGTTACAATGTCGCCGATAAAGTATACGGCCTTATTGCCGACGACGACGGTGACACCGAGGCGCATTCCCATTAAAACCCGGTCGAGTGTCGAGCGTGAGACGGGAATATCAATCCTACGTTCCTAACCTACCGGGAAGTATACACTAGCGTCCCCACTAGAACCCTCGCTGACTAAACTTTTGAACGAATGACAACGGAATAGATAGAATCATTCTTTTCCACCCTTGGACTTACAATCCTTACTTAAAAGTCAATAAACCCCGTTCCGAAATCCTACTTAAGCAAGATTTCAACAAATAATTTACTACAAGTGAAGTTTTCGTAGATTCAATAATCCTATAATTATTCTTAATTAGTACGAACGGGATCGCGGTAATTAACACACGTTAGCCGAATTACAAATTGTACTACCCAATAATTGCGAGCGCGGGTGCACAAGTTCATCTGTCGCTAAGTGTATATCGCAATTCGGCGATCGACACCAGTCCAGTCTAGTCGACTAGGTATAAACGATCGGAGAGAAAAGAATGGAAGCGCTGAAGTGAGTAGGTATGCATCGTCCACGGCGCCGCTTGGTTGTCGAATAAACCAAACAATAGAGCATTGTGTCGTGACAAAATACGCGAGGAAAGTGCGACATAATAATTTGGTAACCATGGCAAATGTTTTTAAATAACTTTTTCAAGTAGGTGGTAATCTACTGTTACGTTACGATTTTCAAATATCCCGGGTTAACGAGCAATGTCCTTCTGTCCGTTAATTTGGTTTGGTTTTAAAAGCGCCTTGAATTTCGCATAGCAACCGAATTCGAAGGAAGCGCTCGCATATTTATTCGAGAGGATGTGTAGACTATTTTTTTGATGGAAGTTTACGCCAGCATGTCGCCGATGCTCTAATTCCAAAACTACGTAAGAGAGGCAATTGAAATTTCGAACAAATGTAGGAATGATATGTATGATTAGATCTGGTGAATTTGAGAACAAATCTCCAATCCGTTTGGTAGTTATCAATCTGCGGAGTAATAGTAAACTTGAGGTTCTATCTCACTATTCACTTTAGGGTAATTATTCTTTCAATTGGAAGACGGTTAGGATCACGTGCTCCTGAGGTGATGTGTCACGTGAAGAGGGGAGATTATTAACGCCCCCTTGAGATTTGACCGGGTGATGATAGGCTGAAAATTAGAAGAAATGGAAATTGGAAACTCAGTCACAGGTCAGGATTTTACATTAAGAGATAAGTGGGGGTCAGTCGGGGTGAAATTGAGAAAAGAAGAGAGAATGGGCTTCGGGCCGGCAACGAGCTCGGACGGCCGACCCCTCGAGGGTTCGGCTGCCCAATTTTGAGTGAAATTAATGTTGGTTTCTATTTTGGTTGGTATTGGTTAGTTTGATATTTATTCGAGAGGATGTGTAGACTATTTTTTTGATGGAAGTTTACGCCAGCATGTCGCCGATGCTCTAATTCCAAAACTAAGTAAGATAGGCAATTGAAATTTCGAACAAATATAGGAATGATATGTATGATTAGATCTGGTGAATTTGAGAACAAATCTCCAATCCGTTTGGTAGTTATCAATCTGCGGAGTAATAGTAAACTTGAGGTTCTATCTCACTATTTACTTTAGGATAGTTATTCTTGGAATTGAAAGATGGTTAGGATCACGTGCTCCTGAGGTGATGTGTCACGTGAAGAGGGGAGATTATTAACGCCCCCTTGAGATTTGACCGGGTGATGATAGGCTGAAAATTAGAAGAAATGGAAATTGGAAACTCAGTCACAGGTCAGGATTTTATATTGAGAGATAAGTGGGGGTCAGTCGGGGTGAAAGTGAGAAAAGAAATGCGGGTGGGCTTCGGGCCGGCAACGAGCTCGGACGGCCGAACCCTCGAGGGTTCGGCTGCCCAATTTTGAGTTAAATTAATGTTGGTTTCTATTTTGGTTGGTATTGGTTAGTTTGATATTTATTCGAGAGGATGTGTAGACTATTTTTTTGATGGAAGTTTACGCCAGCATGTCGCCGATGCTCTAATTCCAAAACTACGTAAGATAGGCAATTGAAATTTCGAACAAATATAGGAATGATATGTATGATTAGATCTGGTGAATTTGAGAACAAATCTCCAATCCATTTGGTAGTTATCAATCTGCGGAGTAATAGTAAACTTGAGGTTCTATCTCACTATTCACTTTAGGATAATTATTCTTTCAATTGGAAGACGGTTAGGATCACGTGCTCCTGAGGTGATGTGTCACGTGAAGAGGGGAGATTGTTAACGCCCCGTTGAGATTTGACCGGGTGATGATAGACTGAAAATTAGAAGAAATGGAAATTGGAAACTCAGTCATAGGTCAGGATTTAAAATTGAGAGATAAGTGTGGGGGGTCAGTCGGAGTGAAAGTGAGAAAAGAAGAGCGGGTGGGCTTCGGGCCGGCAACGAGCTCGGACGGCCGAACCGTCGAGGGTTCGGCTGCCCAATTTTGAGTTAAATTAATGTTGGTTTTTATTTTGGTTGGTATTGGTTAGTTTGATATTTATTCGAGAGGATGTGTAGACTATTTTTTTGATGGAAGTTTACGCCAGCATGTCGCCGATGCTCTAATTCCAAAACTACGTAAGAGAGGCAATTGAAATTTCGAACAAATGTAGGAATGATATGTATGATTAGATCTGGTGAATTTGAGAACAAATCTCCAATCCATTTGGTAGTTATCAATCTGCGGAGTAATAGTAAACTTGAGGTTCTATCTCACTATTCACTTTAGGATAATTATTCTTTCAATTGGAAGACGGTTAGGATCACGTGCTCCTGAGGTGATGTGTCACGTGAAGAGGGGAGATTGTTAACGCCCCGTTGAGATTTGACCGGGTGATGATAGACTGAAAATTAGAAGAAATGGAAATTGGAAACTCAGTCATAGGTCAGGATTTAAAATTGAGAGATAAGTGTGGGGGGTCAGTCGGAGTGAAAGTGAGAAAAGAAGAGCGGGTGGGCTTCGGGCCGGCAACGAGCTCGGACGGCCGAACCGTCGAGGGTTCGGCTGCCCAATTTTGAGTTAAATTAATGTTGGTTTTTATTTTGGTTGGTATTGGTTAGTTTGATATTTATTCGAGAGGATGTGTAGACTATTTTTTTGATGGAAGTTTACGCCAGCATGTCGCCGATGCTCTAATTCCAAAACTACGTAAGAGAGGCAATTGAAATTTCGAACAAATGTAGGAATGATATGTATGATTAGATCTGGTGAATTTGAGAACAAATCTCCAATCCGTTTGGTAGTTATCAATCTGCGGAATAATAGTAAACTTGAGGTTCTATCTCACTATTCACTTTAGGATAATTATTCTTTCAATTGGAAGACGGTTAGGATCACGTGCTCCTGAGGTGATGTGTCACGTGAAGAGAGGAGATTATTAACGCCCCCTTGAGATTTGACCGGGTGATGATAGGCTGAAAATTAGAAGAAATGGAAATTGGAAACTCAGTCACAGGTCAGGATTTTATATTGAGAGATAAGTGGGGGTCAGTCGGGGTAAAAGTGAGAAAAGAAGAGCGGGTGGGCTTCGGGCCGGCAACGAGCTCGGACGGCCGAACCGTCGAGGGTTCGGCTGCCCAATTTTGAGTTAAATTAATGTTGGTTTTTATTTTGGTTGGTATTGGTTAGTTTGATATTTATTCGAGAGGATGTGTAGACTATTTTTTTGATGGAAGTTTACGCCAGCATGTCGCCGATGCTCTAATTCCAAAACTACGTAAGAGAGGCAATTGAAATTTCGAACAAATGTAGGAATGATATGTATGATTAGATCTGGTGAATTTGAGAACAAATCTCCAATCCGTTTGGTAGTTATCAATCTGCGGAGTAATAGTAAACTTGAGGTTCTATCTCACTATTCACTTTAGGATAATTATTCTTTCAATTGGACGACGGTTAGGATCACGTGCTCCTGAGGTGATGTGTCACGTGAAGAGGGGAGATTATTAACGCCCCCTTGAGATTTGACCGGGTGATGATAGGCTGAAAATTAGAAGAAATGGAAATTGGAAACTCAGTCACAGGTCAGGATTTTATATTGAGAGATAAGTGGGGGTCAGTCGGGGTGAAAGTGAGAAAAGAAGAGCGAGTGGGCTTCGGGCCGGCAACGAGCTCGGACGGCCGAACCCTCGAGGGTTCGGCTGCCCAATTTTGAGTTAAATTAATGTTGGTTTCTATTTTGGTTGGTATTGGTTAGTTTGTTTGATCAGTGTACAAATCAAAATCCGTGTTGATCAGTTCTGTTGACAGACTTTTAACTAATGAAGCCCAACAATTTGAGGGGCAAAGTGTTAAATATAAGTCAGTGCTAAATCAGTGCGTTGATTTCGGGTGTCTTTCTGAGTGAGTAACTGCTCAAATCGCCCACCAAGCGTGTTGCGGTTTGAAACGTGAAGAGCGGCGCAAGCAAATAGGGCAATCCGCCTTTTGTCCAGCCAACTTCTCCTCGTAATTGCTCTCTTCCCTTAAATTGTTTGATATGTTTTCCCTAATATTGAATTTACTTGTATTTGTGACTAAGGCGAAAATAAGCGCACATTTGTCCCAACTTTTTAATGCAAACTAGAGTTACACCCAAAGCTCACACACACGGAGTGACATCATCCCTTGGGCGTGACAATACGATAGCATTAAAATAATCCTATGAAGGATTAGGACGAACTGAAATAAGTATATTTTCCTTAATTTATCGATCGAGCACCTCGCTAGTTTTCCTGCTTTTCTCTCTCTTTCTCCCTCCCTCTTTCTCGCGTCATTACCTCCCTTCCGAGGAATTCTCCTCGGGAGAAACGTTTCCATCTTACTTTTCGCTACGATGATTTTTAATACGGGCCAGCCCATACGGCGCGACATATATCAAGAGCAGGGGACGCGTGTGCCGGACGTCCGGTCAATAGAAGGTGGATCCCGATACGGGCCCCTGGAATACACACACATACACATACTGAACGAAATTAAAAAAAAAGGTAACATTGGTTGGTATTGACAGAGCGGAAGATCTCTCCTTCTCTCTCTCTCTCTCATTGTACACATCCGCACGTACACACTAATGGACGAAATTAAATTTCTCTATCATTATTTCCTTCAGGAACAGCACCACTCGAGGGCTCTTTTGTTTAGCGCCGCCATAATTGGGACTCTCTCTCTATTCCTCTGGTGCTCTCTTTTATATTATTTTTTCCTCCTGACTTTTATTAGAGTGAGGTCCCGGAAAACATGTATATATATACGCGGGAGAAAAAAATCCCCGACGCGGGAAACAATTCCCGGCTAATTCAGAACAGATTTAGCCGGCCTGAAATGGAGAGAAGGAGAATTTTTCATTAATGCCAGTTATTACTGCTTATGTTATAAGCAGCGGCGCACGTCACTAGTCTCCACGAATACACCCCAGCCGGGAAGGCATGGAACAATACCGAAGGTATTCCAAAAACTTGTCCATCGACCTATGAATATTGTCACGGACGTGAGCAGTGTATGGACCAAATAATTGAGTCGACCGTGTCCATTTATTTTCTCGTTTCTTTTGGAAGAATGAATTTGATGCGAAGAGATCTTCCTGTTCTAGAAAGTTATATGCCGATTCTCCCCTCTCGTTGTTTCAGATTCTGTATTCTTCTTGGACTTGTTTGGTGCTTATATTAGCATTAAAATCGCCTATTATTAATTTATATCGCGCAGGACATGCATGTCAGGCTTTGGATACATCACCATAAAAATTATGTGGTTCATCCTCTTCATGTGACTAGTCTCATTGTTACGTTACGATTTTCTCTCAGTCAATCTGGTTAGATTTTAAAAACGGTTCGACTTTTTCCTTAGCAGCCGAACCTCGGAGCGAAGCCCGAGATTATTTACTCAAGATGATCATGAACAGAGCATGTGAAGAGAGAGAGGGATTGTTAACGCCCCGTTGAGATGTGACTGGTCAATGATAGGCTGAAAATTTGAAGAAAGGGAATTTGAAATTTTATTTTCGGGGATAAGTGTGAGAGTTAGAGTCAGAGAGAAAAAGTAAAGGGGACTTGGCGTTGGACCTCGGGGGAGGCAACACCTCCCCCGATCTTCTATTTTGAGTTTAACTAAGGTTAGTTTCAAGTTTGGTTGTTTTGAGTGAATTAGATTGTGTATTGGTCTGGTCGGCTGAGACATCGAAGTCCGCGTTTAACCGTTCTGTTCACAAACTTCTCCTTAACGAACCCTAATAATTTGCTGGGTAACTAGTTAGAGTAGAATCAGTGTCAAATCAGTGCCTTTCGGAGTGAGTAACTGCTTAGATCGTCAGCGAAGACAAGGCAATCCGCCTTGTTTCCAGCCAGCCGCTGTGAGCGCCTACTCACAGGGCGATCCGCCTTGAGTCCGGTCTGCATCAGCGAACGCCAACTTACAGGGCGATCCACCCCGTTTCAGGACGACTTCTGCCATTCAGCGACTTTCACCGAGCCGAACGGTGACGTGGAGAGTCTAAGGACCTCTCCGCCTACCATCATGTGTGTGGTGATTAGCGCTATGTGACAGGTATTTTCCCCTTTAAAGGCCTTTAATTTTAAATGTTTGATCGATCGATCTCCCTTTAATTAAAAACAAACTTTGATAAATTATGTGTTTCTGTAAATTACTTTTTGAACTCTTCCGTGTTTTAGTATTTTGAGTATATGTGTAGGTTAAGTATTATGAATTTTTGGATTATGTGTTTGGACATTCTTGAGTTTTCGTTTTGGTTATCTGACTTACTCAATTAAATAGCTATAATCTGATGTTGATGTTTCTTTTCGACCACCCCTGAGTCATTTATTAGTTCGAGCTAGTCGGCAAAGGAACTTCTAAGCATTAAATAAGTAAGTACAAAATTATATGCGTTTCATCATCTCATATCTTATTTCATCTCACATCTCTTATCTTTCATCTCATGTATCTCATGCATTTCGCGTATCTCATGTATCTCGTGCGTCTCGTGTATCTCATATATATCGTGTATTTCATGTATCTCGTGTATTTAATGTATCTCATATATCTCCAAGATCTATCTCCAATATCAATCTCGAATATCTTCAATATCTCATATATCTCCAATATTTATCTCCAGTATCTCCAATATCTCCAATATTTCACATATCTCATATGTCTCACCTCTCACTTGTCATATCTCATCTGATCTCATCTCAATTAATCTCAGTTAATTTTAAAAAGTAAGGAAAGGTTAACGGAAAGGGGCCCCGAGAATTGCATTGCCAAGGGGCCCTGGTAGAGTTAATCCGGCCCTGCTCTCATCAAATATCTCATCTTATCTCACATCTCTCATCTTTCATCTCATGTATCTCATGTATATCGCGTATCTCAGGTAGCTCGTGTATCTCGTGTATCTCATGTATCTCGTGTATTTGGTGTATCTCATATATCTAATATATGTCATATATCTCCAATATCTATCTCCAGTATCTCTCATCTTTCATCTCATGTATCTCATGTATATCGCGTATCTCAGGTAGCTCGTGTATCTCGTGTATCTCATGTATCTCGTGTATTTGGTGTATCTCATATATCTAATATATGTCATATATCTCCAATATCTATCTCCAGTATCTCTCATCTTTCATCTCATGTATCTCATGTATATCGCGTATCTCAGGTAGCTCGTGTATCTCGTGTATCTCATGTATCTCGTGTATTTGGTGTATCTCATATATCTAATATATGTCATATATCTCCAATATCTATCTCCAGTATCTCCAATATCTCCAATATTTCACATATCTCATATGTCTCACCTCTCACATGTCATATCTCATCTGATCTCATCTCAATTAATCTCAGTTAATTTTAAAAAGTAAGGGAAGAGTGACGGAATTAGACCCGAGAATTGCATTGCCTAGGAGCCCCGGTAGAGTTAATCCAGCCCTGCTCTCATCTCATATCTCATCTCATCTCACATCTCTCATCTTTCATCTCGTGTATCTCGCGTATCTCATGTACTTCGTGTATCTAATGTATCTCATATATCTCCAATATCTATCTCCAATATCCATCTCCATTATCTCCAATATCTCATATATCTCCAATATATATCTTCTTTATGTCCAATATTTCATATATCTCACCTCTCACATGTCATATCTCATCTCAATTAATCTCAGTTAATTTTAAAAAGTAAGGAAAGGGTAACGGAATGGAGCCCGAGAATTGCATTACCTAGGGGCCCTGGTAGAGTTAATCCGGCCCTGTTCTCATCTCATATCTCATCTCATCTCACATCTCTCATCTTTCGTCTCATGTATCTCATGTATCTCGTGTATCTCATGTATCTCTTGTATCTCGTGTATCTCATGTATCACGTGTAATTCATGTATCTCGTGTATCTCGTGTATCTCATGTATCTAATGTATCTCATATATCTCCAAAATCTATCTCCATCTCCAATATCTTCAATATCTCATATATCTCCAATATCTATCTCCAGTAACTCCAATACCACCAACATTTCACATATCTCATATGTC
The DNA here is from genome assembly GCA_946251905.1 of Cryptocephalus moraei. NCBI lineage: Eukaryota > Metazoa > Arthropoda > Insecta > Coleoptera > Chrysomelidae > Cryptocephalus > Cryptocephalus moraei. Next base: position 11,642,609 of record OX276465.1, on the reverse strand, counting down.
TCACCTCTCACATGTCATATCTCATGTGATCTAATCTAAATTAATCTCAGTTAATTTTAAAAAGGAAGGAAAGGGTAACGGAAAGGGTCCCGAGAATTGCATTGCCTAGGGGCCCTGATAGGCTTAAACCGGCGCTGCTCTCATCTCATCTCACCTCATCTCATATCTCATCTCATCTCACATCTCTCATCTTTCATCTCTCATGTATCTCATGTTCATCTATCTCGCGTATCTCGTGTATCTCGTGTATCTCATGTCTCTCGTGTATTTCATGTATCTCGTGTATCTCATGTATCTCGTGTATCTCATGGATCTAATGTATCTCATATATCTCCAAAATCTATCTCAAATATCCATCTCCATTATCTTCAATATCTCATATATCTCCAATATATATCTCCAGAATCTCCAATATTTCATAATACTTATCTGATCTCATCTCAATTAATCTCAGTTGATTTTAAAAGGTAAGTAAAGGGTAACGGAAATGGGCACCGAGAAATGCATTGCCTAGGGGCCCTGATAGGGTTAATCCATTGTGTATGACTTGTAATGTTATTTTAAACAAACTGTAACTTCGTAATTCAGTTTACCTTGTAAGCAAAATTTTGAATTTCGGGATCAAACTTAAAAATCGTTAATGAGACAGTCTGTTGAAAAAATTCTCAATCGAAATAGAAACAAACCCATTTTTCAAATTGTCCCAACTCGGAAAGAGGCAACTATAAGGGGGAATTATAAAATTTGAACGTCTTCCACGAGTCGCCCATGATGTTCCCGCGTATGAAGCACATCGTATCTCCTCTCTCGCATTCTTTGTTCCAGAAAACGAGTTAAACATTACATACTTTCATGAATTTTTTTGCCTGCATTTTTAATCCATTGTTTTTAATAAATGCTGAAGACTCATCCACCCGACGGGGGATTTATTAAAAAGTAATGTGGCGCGAGGGGAGAGAGAGAGGGGGTGCGAGGGAGGTAGAGGAAGAGAGATCCCGCAAATTCACCTACTACATTGTTTTCACGGGACGATTGCTTTCCTCCCGGCGCCGCATTTTCATCTCCCATCTCCTCGCCGCCATTAACTGATTGCCGATAGCTGAAATGAATTTTTTTCCTGTCCCTCCCCACGTAGTTATTTCTCGGTATCGAAAGCATCTTCTTCTCCAGGTGAAGAGGAGAAATTTTTATTAACCTCGAGATGCGTGTAAAAACCCAAAAGAAAAAGAGAGCGAGACAGAAAGAGAGAGAGAGAGAGATCGATCTCGTATTCCACCTTTTCCCGGTCTTTCCCGGTTTCGCTATTTGAAATTTTTATTGCCCGAACGGGTCCGTAAAACAGTCCTTGTTTTATGACAGGTAGTATAAGACTTATGGCCCTCACCTGGAAAAATAAAATACACCCGAATTTATTCGTTTACAGGCTCGAAAACTATCCGGGAACGAGAAGGAAAGAGAGAGCGAGACGGTGGGGGAGAGAGAGAGAGCAAGGAGCGGCTCTCCGTTCCCTAGTTTATAAAAAGGGATGAAGGGAGGAAGCCGAGCTCAGAGTTAAAAATGGGGACGATTAGAGGCTCGAGGGTAAACTTACACCCCGCACGTGCTCGTATATTTCCTAGTGTGTGCGTCTATTTCAACCTCGGATCATCCCGGAAACCCCGGAGCTCTTTTATTTTTCAATTTTCCGATATCAACACCAATTTTCTCCGGGAGGAATTCCTCTATATTCGCATGGTATTAGATTAGCCCCTGTCGAGATTTTTTCCAATGCACGTTTTCGACAAAAAAAAACACGCCAATACAGTCGACTCGATATAGATATCGTCAAATATAGATAAATACCTACCTCATGTACCGTTGTAGTGCCTTCATTATCCATAAGGGTGAGTATAGAAGTAAGAAAAAGAGAGTTGCTGCTCTGTGTTTTAACTTTCTTATGGTCATTCGAAATAGTTAACACATTCTGTCTTAATTATTTCGATAAAATTGTCGCGATACGGCCCCAATTAGCAATTACCCAACTGGGTCACCACCGAAGCTAAATCAGCACGGAGGTGACCTAAAACCGAAGGACGATACGTGACTCGCAAACAGACAGCGGGCACGTTTGTCAACAAACAGTAAGTATTTATACGGATCGCTCAGGTCGATCGGGGATCAGTCATCGAGTACTCCGTCACGCTGCCCGTCTGAGAGTCCGCCCTTCGACATTAGTTGTTATATTCGACATTGAGATATGAACATGTCCCGAAACGTATTTATGTCTTTTCTGTGTGCTAAAGGTTGATAAACTAGTCATCCCTCTCATACTCAACGCTACTCTCATATTGTCACACGCCTGAGGGCCTAGGGTCCAAAGGAAGTGCTCTGGTTGAGGGGGTAGCTAGGTAGAGCCTGAAAAGAAGACATGGCAACACGGACAATATTTACTCAAACATTAAATATTATAGGGGAGAGAACATTGACAAAGGGCAAAAACAATAATTAGAGTTTGAAAAGAGAATATTAAAGTGGGAGAAGTGGTTGTTTACTGTGGTGTAACGAAGAGCAGTAGGCACGAGACTCCTCCAATCAGCGACATGTCGAAGGGCGGACTCTCAGACGGGCAGCGTGACGGGGTGCTCGATGACTAATCTCCTGATCGATCTGATCGATCCGTATAAATACTTTACTGTTTGTTGAGAAACGTGCCCGCCGCCTATCCGCGAGTCACGTATCGTCCTTCGGTTTTAGGTCACCTCCGTGCTGATTTAGCTTGGGTGGTGACCTAGTTGCGCTAATTGGGGCCGTATCGCGACAATATTATGAATCTCTGCCTCTCAATCTGAAACAGAAGGACTGACTATGCGGTCTATATTGCGGACATGACTGTAAACCACAGAAAACTTTTGCATCCCTTCATCTAACTTCATAAATAGACCAGTAGGTTGTGATTAGTGAATGCAATGCATTCGCCTTAAAAACTATTAAAACAGTTAAGTACCCATAACATCGTGACCCTCGAATACGCATCCATGCATCCATCTAACCTATGCAAACACGTGGCAAGTCGAAATTAACTTTTCACGCCACGTTTTAAGCTTCGGATAGGACCCCGTGGCGAATTCCTACCGAAACAATGGAGTTATATTGTCCTCGGACCGGACCGCGATACACATCCCTCAAAGGGGATAGAACAAAACGTCCAAACAAGGTAGATGGAGAGAAAACGACGAGAGAGGGAGAGAAAGTGGGATATCTCTGGAGGAACAGGAAAAGCGAAAGAGAGAGAGAGAGAGAGAGAGAGAGAGAGAGAGAACGTCCGCGATGTTTCGTTGTTTCGCATATACTTTGACGCGTCCCATTGTCACCTCCGATCTAGATAAGGGCGCGTATGGCGTATAGTTTGACTCGTGCGGATAGGGAGGCACGAAGCGTAACAGGTAGAAGGGGAACAGTAACACCCTCTCTCTCTCTCTTACCCTCATTTTCAAACGATTTTGATCGATACAACCTACATATGAATATTTACGTAACATGATAACGAAGATGAATCTTCCTAGTGAGCGAATAAAGTTACAAAGGCGCAGATTAAATAACGTATAAAGTGTATTACGATCCAAACAATGGACTAACTAAGCTTGACGTCACAAATGGGCGGAGCTAAGAAACCTTTCCAAACCAACCGAGAAAGCGTGCAATTTTCCCATTAGAAGATTTTATTTTCAATTTTGTTATTAGTTTTGACGTGAATAAGAGTGGCCAGTTCAATATTTGGTGAAAACTTAGGACGAGATAGCGTTTTAACAAAGTATTTTTGATAAAAGGTAAGTCTAATTATTATTTTTCGCCCATTTTACGTTTTTGAGGTTATGTTTTTGTTTACACGTGTGATTTATTTTGTGTACTTTTTAGTTAAAGAAATCCATTTGAAGTCAGAACTTTGATTGAAAATGGCATTGTAACGAAGCCTATTTTTCCGTGGCTAAAACCCTTATCTCCATCTGTTACCATTTGCGGAAATTCCGTAAATTCAAATAAATAACAATTGTCTTTCCGCCGTAACACCTGAAAAATCCGAGACCAAGTTTAAACAAAAGACCACCAGTTGTCTCTCTAATCTACGAGCCGCAAACTACCCAAAATTATTTACTCGGGAGCTCTAAATACGAGAGAAAAATATCGAAAATTAACAAACATGCTCCTCTCCGACAACCGCAGGTGCTCTGATAAGCACACCGCACACGTGTTCCGATCCCGCCGTTGCCGTGCCGTACCGACCCCGCCGTTCGCAGCGTTGCCGTACCGAACCGACCGACCGGGGAACAAGGAACCGACCGTCCAAGGTAAAGTGTTTGTTAGGGAATTTCGACCGCCCCTTCCCTACCGTCCTGTTGGGTCAGGCTATTGGATTGACTCTTCCCAGGGTGATACTCGGGAAGATCAATTTAGGCCGTTTGGGTAGGTGCTCCCCAGGGTGATACTCGGGGTGGCCTCCCTGAATACGACCCCACCCGCTTCCCTGCCGTTCCCGTTGGATTAGGCCAACGAACTGACTCTTCCTAGGGTGATTCTCGGGAGGATCAATTCGGGCTGTTTGGGTAGGTGCTCCCCAGGGTGATACTCGGGGTGGCCTCCTTGAACACAATCCAACAAATTCCCGGTTGTCTCGACTACCCGCAGGGCCCCGTTCGCCCTATTATCGAATCGGTGCCTGGAATACCGATTATGCCTGGTTTCCCTGACGTAATTCGCGATCGCTGCTTTTCTAATTAATTCCTAAATTAATATTTCGAATTAAACTCCGCCGTATTGCATAACCGTTCCTTACTAAATATAGTTAAACACCGCTTGCTAGATTTACACCTATAACGCTTGCCCCGCTCTCACCGCTTCGTAACACTTGCTTAACCGTTGCACGTAACTAGCTCTTCTATTGCGAATAGGCATGTCATCTACTAGATTAGCTAGACCGCTATGCACTACCCCCCCCTTTTATAACCACACCGTGCATTGTTGCTTGACCGCTTCGTAAGACCGAAACCGCCCACGTATTTCTAATGTACATAGTTGCCGGATCTATCCGCTTTTCGTAGAATTAGGGAAAATTGTACATAGATGCCGCTTTTCTGTAGAAACCGATTTTTAGTTATTGCACCGTTGCCGATGCTTCCATTTCACTAACATGTTGTCTATATTTACTTTTTGCCGTTTTCTATAATAAACTAGTTTTGTTTGTTTTCCGAATTGTGTGTTTTATTTTGACGGACTTCCTGGCATTCTCCTGAGTATAAACTAACCCGTGGCTTCAGGGAGTAAACCCTTAAAAATCTGGCGCCCGAGCAAAACCGTAAAACCGACCTTAAATCTCCGAAACTCCGCAAATAGCGCCAATTCAACAAGTGACGTAACCTCCCAGCAGAGAGTCTTCGTGCCGCCGACGACACTACTGCCACCTCGAGGCAAACCACGTCACAGCATCTAAACATGTTTTGAAGATCTGCAACATTATGGAGTCTTTTCAAGACGAGAATAAAATGATAAAAAGGGGTGAAAATGCATTGGAATCTAATCATGTAAAAGCATGCAGTTTGATGCTGATTTTATGATTATTAGAGGGGAAATATATGCCAGCATGAAGGATAAAATATATGGAGTACAGGTAGCTATTCTGCTTTCCATAGATTTTATAGATTTTTGTCTTATTAAATGTTCCTATTGCAGATTACACTAAATATATCAGGAGACATTACTTCGGCTACTTGTACCTACCCGAGGGGTATAAAATGCCATCATATTGTTACGCTGGCTCTTTTTGGGCATTATAATATATGACAACTGCAAACTAAGGAGTGCTTTAAAGGTTCTCGATCTTGCCTCCAAATGTAAAAAATTTACAAACTTTTTGGTCACTGTAGTGCTTACAATCAGGCACAAAACACATAACCATGACTATAGATATTGACCACGTTCCTAAAAAAACGGTCTTTAAACACAGCAGCACCACTAAACTTAACAAAAATGATAAGTTTTGATGAGAATAAAACGATAACATAACCTATAATATATAATATGGGCCAAAACTATATTATACTACTTACCTATCTAGAAATATTTGGTGATAACATAGGTTTGAACAAACTTTATCACAATATATAGCTGGCAACTCTTATTTACAAAATTACTCATAAATGTAGAATTAAAACTCCCTTTGGACAAATTGCGTGCTTTCTCGATTTGTTTGGAAAGGTTTGGAAGCTCCACCCCCTCGCGTGATGTCAGCACTTAGGTAGTCTATTGAGATTCCTCCATGCCATTCATCCAATGCCTTTCTCATTATATATTCTCCATAGATGTTAAAGAGATCTGGAGAGAGGATGCATCCCTGACGAACTCCCCTGCAGGTCTTGAATGGGAGCGAGTGCTGGTCCTCTATTCTCACCATGGCCATGCTGTTGTCGTAAAGGTTTCTTATGAGTACAATTAGATGTTCAGATCTCTCGAAGAACTCTCCACAGCATTTTCCAGTTAACACTGTCAAAGGCATTTTGGTAGTCCAAAAAGAAGATGACTAGGCACACCATACGAGCATAGAATTTCCGAATTACACGTATCCCTCGGGAGACGTGCATATAGTCCTGGACGTGGGTACGCACGCGCTCGCGCTCCCATTAATTAAATCTGTTGTATTAATTTATGACGAGCCGGCGCTAATTCTCGACTCGTAAACATTTTTATGGGCGACGACGGAGGAGCGAGAGAAACGGACGAAGGCGGAGGGGGAGCGAGATGGAGAAAGAGAAAAGGTAAAGGGGAGGCGGAGGCGCCTTTACGACCCCAATAACTTCGGCCGACGTCGAGATGTTAAATATGCGCTTAGCGACTAATTTACTTCGACGGAACCGGAGAGGAAGGTATACATAAATGCGTTCCAGGGGAAAATTTTGAAATATTGTCCTACAAATAGGGGTTAGTTGCTTCATAAACGCTCGCGCTCGAAAATCGCATTAATTTTGACGGATGAGTTTATTTGAGTGTTTTATGGGACGTCCCGTACTGAAACGATCGCTTTTTGACGAAAAATCGTTATTGTACCAAAACATGCGCACTTTACATGGACAGCGGATGTTTGATCTCGAAAGTAAGTTTATCAAAAAACAAAACAGGTAAACTAGCAGGCATTTGTTGGCCAGTTTCCTAGAAAGGGAAAAGCTCTACCTGATGAACGCCTCCTTTCAGAAGAACGAAAAGCCAAAATGGACTTGGAGAAGTCCAGATGGAAAAACCAAGAACGAGATTGATTTTATCATCTCAAAACATAAACATGTAATCCAGGACGTAGACGTGATAAATCAATTTACTACTGGAAGCGACCATAGAATGATCAGATGCAAGGTATTCATAAATGTCAAAATGGAGAGAGCTAGAAAAATGAAACAAAGAACACCTAAAATAAATATAGAATCACCGAAGGAAGAAAATGAAGGATATAAAAGACAACTTAACGAAAAATTCTCTGAAAACCCAGGACAACCAAATGAAACTATAAACGAAGCTAACAGGAGAATAACAAAAGCAATAAAAGAAGCTGCAGAACTCACATCCAATCCTTCGAAAAAACCTGATAATAAATTGACCGACGAAACCAAAAAACTATTAGAAAAAAGAAGAGAACTCATAAGAAGTGGAAATAGAGACACAATAGAATATGTAGAAACCAATAAAACAGCAAGAAAAATGACAAAGCAGGACATCTTGAGCCATAAAACAAAACAGGTACAATCCTTGCTAGAAGACAATAAGTGCCTGAAGATATTTAGAAGACAAAACACGCAGAACAAGGAAATAACGAGAATAAAAGACAAAGCGAATAATATAATAGAAGATAGAACACAAATACTGAGATAAGTTGAATTGTTTTACACCACAGACTTGTATGAGTCAAAAATACTGAACGAAGCAGTAAAGGAAGAGAATGAGAACACAAACAGTAAAATTGAGAATGTTAATTCAGAGGAAATGCCAGAAATAGACATCGAAGAACTGGAAAAGGCTCTATTGCAAATGAAAAATGGACGGGCGGCAGGAGAAGATAGCATACTACCGGAAATGCGATAGAAAAACTAAAGAAGAACTAGTAAAACTATTTAATACCTGCTTGACGCAAGAATGCATTCCTCACGACTGGGGGAATGCAGTGGTTGTTCTTATTTATAAGAAAAGAGATCCTTGGGACCTCGAAAACTACAGACCAATCAGACTGCTGTCTCAGGTGTACAAATTGTTTATCAGAATAATTACAAACAGGTTAGAGCGAAAACTTGAACTCTACCAACCAAGAGAACAGGCTCTTTAGGCTTTACTCCATACAGTAAAACAACTTATAGAGAAGGCATCAGAATATGATATACCTATATGGATGACCTTCGTAGAACTGAGAAAGGCCTTCGACACTATAGAAACCTGCGCAATAATAAAATCTATGAGAAATGCCAGAGTAGATCAAAGATACATCTACATAATAGAAAATATATACAAAACTTCTACAATGACTATCAAGATTCACGCACAGACACATAAAATAGAATCCAAAAGAGGCGTCAGACAGGGAGATGTAATTTCGCCAAAATTGTTTACTCTGGTTTTGGAGGATGTCTTCAAGGAAGTCAATTGGAGGGAAAAGGGAATAAACATCCATGGTGAATACCTAAGCAATTTAAAGTTTGCTGATGATGTCGTCCTGTTTGGAAGAGATAAGCAAGAACTAAGATGTTGGAAGAACTAAATGTAGAAGCTGCCAAAATTGGACTACATTATGAATAATGCAAAAACACAATTCATGACAAACGTTCCTGATGCAGACCAAACCGTTACGTTTCATGGACAAACTATAAACAAAACACAATCATACATATATCTTGGACAATCAGTGACACGAAGCAAACAAAACCAAGAAATTGAGATCGAGAGGAGAGTCAGATTGGGATGGGCTACCTATGGTAGATTAAAATACGCTTTCAACATGAAAATCCCCATGGTATTAAAAACTAAAATCTATAAGGAATGCATTTTCCTAGTCACTACATACGGATCCGAGACTTGGGTCCTGACTAGAAGGATTATTAACAAACTAAGAATACATCAGAGGGCCATAGAGAGAAGAATGCTGGGAATATCACTGAGAGGCCGAGAAAGGACAAAAGTAACCGACATCATACAGACAATCAGTTCCTTAAATTCACAATGGGCAGGACATGTTGCAAGACACAAAGAGAATTGGAGTGAACACATCACTAGATGGAGACCTTGGGAAGAACGAAGAAGTATTGGCAAACCACAACAGAAATGGTACAAAAAGGATTACTGAATATCGTTTCGAACACCAATCCTCGCGGTCCTCTACCTGACCTCTTGCGAGCAGTAATTCCAAATATTTACATAAATATTTTGAGTAATAATTTTTGTGCATTTATTGATGTAACGATTTTTTTTTTAATTTTCGTTATTCGTCACACGAATTGAGCCAAAATGGTTCGACGTAGAAAAGTCATTAAAAAAGTCGTTATTACAAGAAAATATTCTTAAGTACTCCTGGAATATATCCTTCAGCCTTGTGTCCAAATTCACGTTTTTTTAAACGCTTTGGTGGAACCATCTACAAATCACAACGTTGGTGTACTGTATTGTACTGTATACTGTAGTGGATTTCATTTGTCGGTATTTTAAGCAATTCAAAAATTTTTGGGAGGCACTTTCCAATATGCCTGTGTGACGAGGATTTCCTCGAGGTGGCAGCAGTGTCGTCGGCGGCACGACGACTCTGGGCTAGAAGGTTACGTCACTTGTTGAATTGGCGCTTTTTCGGAGTTTCGGAGTTTTAAAGTCGGTTTTTCGGTTTTTCTCGGGCGCCAGATTTTTTTAAGGGTTTACTCCCTAAAGCCACGGGTTAGTTTATACTCAGGAGAATGCCAGGGGGTCCGTGAAAATAAAACACACAATTCGGAAAACAAATAAAACTAATTTATTATAGAAACGGCATCAAAGTGAGACAATTATGTTAGCAAGGATCGGCAACGGTGCAAAACTATATATTTTACGGTTTTTATAGCAAAGCGGCATCTATGTACAAAATTCCCTAGCTCTACGGAAAACGGAAGGATTTGGCAACTATGTACATCGGGCATAGGTTGGAATCTCGGTCGGGCAACAGTGCGTGGTGCGGTTATTACGGTGGGGGGGGGGGAATAGTGCGTGGCGGTCTAACTAATCTAGTCGGTGTCTATTCTATTTACAATAGAGAAGCTAGTTAAGTGCAACGGTCAGGCAAGCGTTATGAAACGGTGAGAGCGGAGCAAGCAATATGGGGGAAAAGCTAACAAGCGGGGCAAAACTATTTGCGGCGGTCTAGCAATTGACGGGCATGCGCTTTAGCAGATTTGATTCGCGTCAATTCAATCGCGGGCGCGGGAATCGTTAGGGAAACTAAGCATGCGCGGCAGTTCAAGTAAAGGTCGGGTTGCGTTCAGGGAGGCTATCCCGAGTCTCACCCAGGGATACGCCTGCCCAAACAGCCCGAATTGACCTTCCCGAGTCCCACCCAGGGAAGAGTCAATTCGTCGGCCTAACCCAACGGGAACGGTAGGGGGGGGCTTGATTGCGTCGTATTCGGGGAGGTCTATCCCGAGTCTCACCCAGGGATGTACCTGCCCAAACAGCCCAAATTAACCTTCCCGAGTCTCACCCAGGGAAGAGTTAATTCGACGGCCTGACCTAACGGGACGGTTGGGACGGTTTCCCTGCTTTCCGGGCCGGACGGTCTGGAGCGGCAACGTCGCACTAAGTCGGAGCACCTGCACTAACACCTGCGTCACTGTGATCGGTCGGTGGACTGGTGATAATTTTCGATATTTTTCTCACGTATTTAGAGCTCTCGGAGAAATAATTTTGGGTAGTTTGCGGCTCGTAGATTAGAGAGACAACTGGTGGTCTTTTGTTTAAACTTGGTCTCGGACTTTGCAGGTATTACGGCGGAGAGACAATTGTTATTTATTTGAATTTACGGAATTTCCGCAAATGATAACACAGGGAGGCAAGGGTTCTAGCCGCGGAAAATAGGTTTCGTTACACCTGTTTAACTTGTTATGTAACTCTTCCACGGAGTTTGTTGTTCGGTGTCTTTCGTTGTAGCAGGTCCATATCCTGCTATCATCTAACCATTGATCCACGAAATAATCGTTGAGTTTCACAACGGGGCTTTCGTTTTGTGACTTCTCGGTTATTTTTTGCCATGCATCGTTTATGCCTTCTTCTGGTAAGTATGCTAATGCAGTCCACTTCCATATGTGATCTCGAACTTGCTTGACTTCTTTATATTTTGTGACCAGCCCAAGTTCTTGCACTTTTCTCCACAATGCCTGGTTAAAATGGAAGTTGCATCATTTAATCACAGCTTCCGGGAAAACATTTCTTAGTACATTGACAGTGGCGCGTTCAAAGTCGATGTGCACCTTACTTGGCGAGAATTTCTGTACATTTCCTGCCAGCAACTTGAAAAATCGTTGGTATGTAGCTTCTGGTAAAGATTTTTCCCACCTCCCCAAATTTAACGAAAAATAAAAATTATAAACAGGAAAAGGGCCGTTTGGATGTGCTGGGAAAAATAGTTTGTAGGTGCGGAGACGCTTATTTTTTAAGAAAAAAAATAAAATGTTGGAAGAAACACCGAAATTACCTATTTTCAAAGTGGAAGAGAGAGAGAGAGAGAGAGAGAGAGAGAGAGAGAGAGAGAGTGTAAATAAGTTAGATTCTTTTATCCAAGCCAAACCAAACATACCTAACCTTCCCGACTGAGTCGTAAGCCCAGAAACGTACAAATAAGTTTTATCTTTTATCCAAGCCAAACCAAACGTACCTAACCTTCCCGACTGAGTCGTAAGTCCAGAAACAGATGAAAATGGGAGTGTGTGTGGTTGCCTAGGTGTAAACTGTTTATATTGTCGGATATTCTTTGTAAAAAGACGCTTGCATTGTATTATAGTAGTGAAAAAAATGATACCAACAGTATGAGAAAGAAGATAAAGGTACAAACATGCGAATTCCGTGACAAGTATGTAACAATTTTGGTCGTATCGTACAAAATTCGCATTTAACATATTTTGCAAAGAGTTTGAGGATGAATAATAGTGAAAAATATATAAAGAGGATCACAAAAGTGTGATATGGAATGAATTTGATGTCCGCCCGTTAGCCACGAGAAAGCAACAAGGAGTGAAAGATAGCTATTCGCGGATGTAACCTAAAAAGTGAAATTATTTTTTTGCAAAGAAACCAGAAGGAATTTAAAAAAAAGAAGTGGACCATCATGTTCAACAGTATTTTATGGTCGAAAGGTGATTTTTTTTGTGAGTTTTTAATTTTTGACGAGATAACCTCTTATGGAAAATCGCATTTTTAAAGTGCCATAACTTTTGAACGGATCGTCTCCGCACTATAAGACTAGTGTCTCTGAAACACGTTTTTTAAATACTTTCGACTGATATGTCTTTTTTAAATATTTTTGGGGAAGAGGGGAAAATGTCAGCCTAGCTTCTTTCCGGTTTGGAAGCTATGCATGAGCAGCGGGTATGATGCAAATAGTCTGTAAAGTACTTCCAGGTCGACGTGTATCGTATACAGTTGATCCAAGTGAGCACAGCAAGTCTTGAAGGTCCCATCCATGAAAAACTATGTGGCTTCCATAAGTAATTGCCCGCCGTCAGCCGCAAAAACCATTATTCGATCAGCTTGTCCATTATCCACCAGCAAATGAGTTCTCATGTCATCGTTGAGGATGATACTTTCTCGCTTCTGTGGTAGCACGTCTATGTTCAAGGACCGATGTCTTTCCGATGTCTTTCATTGTAAAACTTGTTTCTCACTGAAGAAAATTCCGGAATGTTGGCGATAAAGTCTACTGTAAATCCACCGAGAAGAAAACTTCCATGAAACACAAATGTCGAAATTCAAGGCGCGCGACCAGCTAGCGAATAAGTGCAGGGTCGCATTAAGAATGATCGCCTTGACTATAATTTATCTTTTACTAAGAATGTTCATTTTTTTTCTTTTCTGTATACATTTAAAAAAATGGTTTTCTCCCCGCAGCTCCAGGTCTCTTTTTGGGAGGCGAGCAGGGAAGGTGTCTTTCTATAATTGCAATAGATCACAGAAATATGTTTATACAAATTTATATAAAAAACCTGAATATTGTCAAGAAATGACGCGCGCGGATGCAACGTCTCGAATTCGATATCGTGCATCCGCCAAAGAGTCTGGGAATCGACGAACTTTCCACGTTAGGATAATAACGACAAAAAGCTGATTGGTCATCAGGAAAAAATTATAAATTGGCTGGAGACCGACAAAACCAGGTTCATTTGGTTCAGTTCAGTTCAGTTCATTAGTTTTGCAAATCGCGCCCTTGGTCGGTCTCCGAGACACGTCCCCTGAGCCACGCCCAACATGAACCTCTTAGGGTAAGTCGTTATTTCCATGTGCTGTTTTTATTTAGGTCCCCTTTTTGTATTATTATTATTAGTCCCTACTCCCTTCTCATCATTAGTTTTTTTTTGTGTTTTTTAAGTTTTGCTACGTTGTCCCATGTTTTGATCACTTTTTGATTCTTTTTTTTGTTTTGTGTGTCGTTTTCAACTGGTGTCATGTTGGCCCCTGGTCGCGCTTTTAATGTACTCATTTTTTTGTAATTGTTTTATTCAATTTTGTTTAATATACCCTCTTTACTTAGGCCTACTTTCTTTCATGTTGCTCTACCCCTAGCTACCCCTCATTGTTCGACCTTGCGCTTAACGCAGGTCGCGACAATAACAATAGCGATACGTTAAAATAAACCATCAACTAAAAGTCCAATATCACCGTCAACGACTTTCCTGGACGCTTGTAAACAGACAACCATAGATCAGACAACTAAACTTGTTAATTTACCTGAACCGACTCTGCACATCAACAATTCCCGCCAAAAGTTTTATGACTATTCCACCAATAGCAAACGACGTGTATTAGGTGTTGTCTAACTTTACTACCTTTTCTCGTTTCGTGGTTGTTTTCTTCTCAGTGGATTTACTATAGTCAAGAATCTTTTGCAACCATTACCTCTTCTCTACAGATAGTCGGAATTGGAGTAAACTCGGTGGTTCTTCTCGTGCACGTTTCTGACCTTGTGCAGGCAAAGTTCAATGTCATTTTTCGCAAGGTCGGGAAATGGCAGGTATGACTGGATTTTTCATGTATAGGCTGGTAGTCGCTGGATGTTGTCAATGTTCCTGGACATATATCGTCTTATTGCATTGCCACAGAATGTTTGTATTCGAGTTGGTGTCCGAAACGTGGATATTTCAGGTAAACATTTTGCGGTACCCGAAACGGGAGTGTCTGAAACAGCCCTAAATCACCTAGCAACCTTTTTTGTAGCGCGAAAGAGGTGGAGTACTCAAAGCACGCGGAGTCTCGTACAAAGGACGCGCTCAAATTGTCCTTGCATTCCACATGTCATGTCTACTTGGGTAAAACTTCCATTATGACGACAAGGAAATAAATCTCTCTGTCTCTCTCTCCCTCTCAATTAATTCCGCGTCATCGTCCATAAAGAGAATCAATTAAAGGTAAGAAGTTTGCAATAACTGCAGTCGCTCCCCGAAACAAATGGCGGTACATAAATTGATTCCGCTTGAACGTCGCCATATATAACAACGTCGCGGAGAAGACTTCTCTCCCGCCAGACTACCGGGTGAGACTAAATTTTCCAAATTTACGCTAATGTCGGGGATTCCGCGCCTTTAATTAATTTCCAGGGGACGTATTTTTTGCTGCACTGCCGTACGTTTGCCGCTCCCGTTTATATACCTACGTGTATACACACACACATACACATCTGTCGATTCCAAATTGATATAAGGCCGGACCGTCGAAAATACGAGTCGCGCTCCCCCCCTCTGCTCCAACCCCTCGGTATTATAATTTACTACCCTCACGAGGACTCTACGTATGGATTATGCTCCATCAAGCGTTATAGAGCCCAGGTCACATAACGCGCGGCGCCGACTCTTCCTTCAAAAACACATCACATGTATACCTACCTACGAAACAAGAGCGTACATAATAACTTTACGAATCTGGAGGGTTCATAGAGGAAAAACAAATACAAAAATATGACACGGACCGAAGTATCCCTGGATGAGTGAAGATCTTCCGCGTTTACGATCACATTTACTAAAGATTTTGCAGAGCTGTATAAAATAGATGCAGAAAATGTTTATACTAAAATTGGTATACATTCGTATTGGTATGACAGAATTGCGTTCAACAGTGAGTAATTATGAAGTAGATAGGCTTAGAATGGAACGAATTCGGGCACGTCAAATACAACAGCAGCGAGCACGACGCAATGAAATAGAGCTATTCCGCAGACGCAGTGTTCCTGTAAACCTGGAGACGAGTACCTAGCATTCCACTACGACCCGGAAATAGATTATTATGTCGACCAATCCGTAATGATTAGAGAAATGATAATCATTTGTCAACATTGTAAGGCGTTAAAATGCAGCAGTGAATCTACTGGATTATGTTGTGCTGGTGGCAAAGTAAAATTTCTACAATTGGGTAATTTCACATTTTTTTAAAATTGGCTAAATGAGAGATTATATGCCTATAAATCTTAGGTTCATATTAAAAAAAAAAATCAAACACATTCAAGCAAAAAGTCATTTGAAATTCAAACGCTAGGAATTGGCGCCAAAACCAGCTTTCTGAAGGTTATTGCCCTCTGACGTCACATCGCGTGTAAACATTGTTTTAACCTATTTCAGTCCTATTCGCGAAGTTCCCCGAAGGGTGCGACATCTATGATCAATCTTCGGCACCCTAAACTCAGTGAACAACAAAGCCACGTGGTTGTAGGCATGTTTTTTAAAAATTGTAATTTTTACAGTATATTAGCAATTTTTTTTAGTTTTTGTTATAAATTGTGCTGTTGTGTACTGTTAATGTTAATTAAAATCATCGTTATTCGTTTTGTATGTCATCAGAGATAATAATTGAGTAGAGTGAAGAGTGAAGAGGTTATAATTTAAAACTGTTTGGATTCAATACAGTTTATTAAGGTAAGCGGCGCAAAAGTTGAATACCTTCTTTTGTATTCAACTCTTTAGACGTTAGTGTGAAGTAATAATAAATAAGTAAGCAATATTTTTTGTAGGTAAAACTATTAACCATGCAGTCTATCCATAAAACAATCGCAACAAAATCAAGAAAAATATGTAGTGTACCTCAGTGTACTTACATACTGTACAAAGGATATTTCTTTGCATTCATTTCCATCAGATCCCAAGTTATGTAAATCTTGGCAGAGTATACTCAAGATTGGAAAACCGGTGACAAAATATATGCTAGTTTATAGTTGAAGTGCCGATTAGGAATACACTGAATGAAACACCAATATCTTATAAACAAATAATACGTCCAAAAACACTCAATACATTACAAAAAACTAAACATAATGTGAAATAACTTAAAATTTAACCTCCCAATAAAGTGACTTTGTTTTGTTGTTCACTGAGATATAACTCTGTATAGCGCCATCTATTGGTACAGGAACTTCGCGAATTGTAATTTCTTTAACCTGGGGTAAGCTCTGCTTTTATTTACGTGGCTACAAACAAAACCTTGCATAAAAGCAGTTTAGGACAGCCTTTTCAAGTTTTTGAAGGACTACAAGGTAAATAAATGGCTATGTACGGACCGCACAACAAGTTTTGTACCCTGTTGTTCGTGTATCTCGAGATTATGGGCGTAAGAAACTGTGGTTTTCAGCAGGAAGACGTGATATGCCCAAATCCAAAAGTGATTTTTTCTGTTGTGAAGACCATTTTAAAGTATGTTAAAAGTAAGGTTATGTTATGTTAATAACATTATACAAAAGTAATAATTTTTTTTATTTAGTTGGAAGAAGACATGGAAAATTATGTACGTTTTAAACTGATGGGTGGAAAAATAATAATGAAACGGGACGTAGTTCCACATATTTTTGAGTGCCAACGAGCTCGGAAAAGACCTGGGACTAACGTTCTCCCACGTTCTTTGCCTATGAAGAGAGAACGTTTAGTAGCAGGAGCTACTATTAATAGCTGTGTTAATTTTTGTTGTTAGCAACAATAATTATAATCTTAAACGCCAACCAACATGTTATAGATTTGGCTTTGTTCTGAACTGTTCTTATAATTTATTTATAACAATGGTCACATTGTCTATTACTGATTGCATATTTTGCACATATATACTTACATTGCTGCTTTTATACCTCTGATTTCAGTTGGATTGAAACATTCCTCCTTTTTTATGTAATCCATTACCATAAACATATCCACAGATGGTAAATTGTTCGTGGAAGCTTTGACAAATCCTACGGCGGCCATAACTAACAAAATAACTAATCAAAAACACTATTTTACGACGCGAATAATACAAATTACTAGATTTGGTCGCAATTTAACTCCTACAGCCCGGCGGAAACAACAAAAAAGTCCAAAATACTCGAAAACACAGATAACCTAGGTTAGGTTTCGAAAAATCTATTTGCGGACTGCAGAACGGACCCGTGTTTACACGCGAAGTGACGTCACGACCAATGAGCGGCCGTTTCGCTGGTCCTTTAATTCATCGCACATTTACTGCTTTTTATACCCTGAAATACTTGGTACTGGGTCTATTACACGATTTTTTAAGATTATCAAATTTGTCTGAGGGTTCGTCCCTATGAATTTAGATACATTTCGTTTAATTTAAAATATATGGCAAATACCCAATTGTTCCCACCACCAGATCCATTAGTCTCATTAGTTTCTGGGGTGGGAAATGACTCTAAACATTTCTTGGCCAACATCCAAAAATATAATAATTGCTTTCAAATGACGTCGTTTGGTGCAACGCATATTGTACAGGAAAATTTCATGCCCACTTTCAAGGCAGTTTTTGATAAATTATTTATTACAAATTTAAAAAGATAATATTCAATTGCAGATACAAGGACAGTTTGCGGAATCAACGTGGGTTTCCCTGTTTCGCGCATGGGCAATTATACGTCTCGTGTTCGCGAGTCGTAAAACCCTGATCTTTATATATTTACGCACCGCAAAGAAAGACAAGAAATATAGTACATCAGAAAGCCTTAAATTGATTATATGTAGAGCTGTGTTGCATTTAATTTAATGTAGATAAAAAAATTTATTCGGTTTTGACCATATTTCCCAAAAATATATGTAGGTGATACGACGTTCACCTGTGGAGACAGATCATTAGCTTTCAACCTGAAAACCATTTCACGATTCTAATTCCTGGGTTTGTGATAAAAATTTTAGAATGGTTTGTTATCTCACGAAAAAAGTATCGTTGAATGAGATGTTTAGAAAATAGTCACTCCGGAATCAGTGGCCGTACTTGTCCTCTTTTATGAGACGGGACAGGAAGCTTCAGATACTCCACGCAACTTTACGGCAACTACTGACACTGGCAGGTTATAATCGAAGAAGAACCAAATCCAATACCGAAACCGGGGGCGTTTCTCTCTTTCAGGAAATCTCCCGCTCGAGATAAACCAGTTACATATCGATGTCGCCGAGGAAATTTCGGCGGTGGAGCGCGTTTCCACGCCGATTTTCCCGATTCTGATCACGTATACCTATCCCCCCTCTCTCTCTCTCTTTCCCTCCCGGCTACATTATCCTAATGCAGCGTTAGCGTATGCACCAGCGGCACGCTGGGTAAGTGGTGTGTTTGACGCGTTCTATTCGCACGATCGCACCGACGAAAACGTCGCCCGATTACGTCCCCGTCCCTACGTTCCCGACGGTTATCATGTACAGGAATTTTCCATATTTCCGTTGCATCCAAGACTGTATGGAAATTCTTTCTCTGTGTAAGTTAGGAGTGGGGCAATTAAGAAATGATCACTACAATTTTGAAAATGCATGCGTTCACCGGCAAGTACAGAGAACGGGAGCGACTTTACAGAAACTTTCACAAACCGTAAACGTAAGACAAACATCATTTAAATTACTTAGGTATAACGTTCGAACAATATCTTCAAATGATAGAGGTGATGAGGTACGAATCTGGAAAATGGCGCAGGTAACAGTGTGCGGAAACAACATTTTTTTTCCAAATTTTCAGGAAACACTAGGAAAAAACTTAAAAATACCTGAGATAGTTCCCTGTGCAGAAACTGGGCAATTTTCGAGAAAAAAAAAATTGAAATCATTACAACGTTAGTTTACTTATCAAAATTTATAAGTAAAAGACAATTCTGTTCTCTCAAAAATATTGGTAAAACAGATGCACTAGCAATAGTATCTAAATTTAACCACCAGCAAACCCACCATAGTAACTTTCCTAGATTTTTCAAAGGCTTTCGACACAGTAGATCACGCTAAGTTGCTTGTCAAATTGGGATATATGGACATTAGAGGTATGGCTCATAATCGTATAAAAAGTTACCTACAAAATAGGATACAGTTTGTAAAAGTAAATGGAGTGTATAGTAATAAGTGCAAAGCAAATGTAGAGATTTATTTTAGGTCCTCTGATTTTTATTCTATACATGAATAACCTTCGGATCTATTTGAGGATGTCACTGGATATGCAGATGATACTGCAATTACTTGTAATGGGAATAGTTGGATGGAAGTTGCTGATCATTTTAACAATGAATTAGAATTAATACACTCTTGGTTATATCAAAATAATAATTGGGTCCTAAATGTTGAAAAATCTGTTTTTATGACAATGGGTAAATATAAAGATTCCATTCCTGAAATCCTGTCTTTAAAAATAGATGGAAAGCAACTAACAAGAGTAACTAATCATAGGTATCTTGGTATTATTTTTGATCAATATTTAAAATGGGATTTTCATGTCCAACATATATTAAAAAAATATCTGGTATATGTCTTTCACAGATTAAGATCAATGTTAACACTAAATCAATTAACACAACTCATGCATGGACTTTTTTTTAGTATGTATAACAAATTATGGAATACTATGTTGGGGTGGCTTATGTAATAATATTATTTCACGACCTATCAGATTACAAAGTAAATTTATAAATATTATTGATCAAAAAAAGAAATTAATAAAAAATATTTTAACTTTCAAGCAATGTCTTATACTACAATCACTTACTTTTAATTATGACACATAAACAAGATTTCTACAAAGTACAGCCATGACAAGATGTAAAGCACTGGAATTACCAAAATGTAAATTGACTATTGGTGAAAATCGTTACAATTATGCATCAATAAAAACTTTTAACAACTTACCAAATGAGCTAAAGGTCTTGAAAAAACCTGGGAAATTGAGAAAAATAAACTAAAGGAATGGGATATACAACAATTACTATAAAAATATTCCAAATAAGTAAGATATATATAAAATAAATAAATAGGTAACTAAAAAGTTTATTATTTGGATTGTAAGCGTTTGGCCTCTCTGTGTACAGGCTCATTCGGTGCCTCCTGCAGAGTAATATACAATCTTGTACTAATGTGTGAATCGGCATAAAATATATTGTGTGTACAAATGAAAAATTGTAAAATTTATAAAATTGTAAGATTATATGGACCAAAAGTAAATAAATAAATAAATAAAATAAACAGTACATTACGTGTAACTTTTGATCAATTCGCCATCGATGGTTAGGGCAAGGATAAACAAAATGAGGTTAAAACAAATGGAATTTACACACGGAACGTTAAACACTGTTACCGTTAATGCTTCTTGCGTTCTGTGTCTATCGCCTCTCAATATGGCTTCTGTTTTGTTTACATTTAAGAGCAAGCTTTGCAATGAAAGAAATTAAGTAATTGCAATTCCCAGGTAAATTTGCCTTTGCACGCTCTTTCCGTCGGTGTACTTATTTTTGGCATACAGTTAAAGGATTTAGGTCTCCCACTCTGTTATCTGCCAGAAGAACGTATACTTCAGTCGTTTAGCAGGTCGGAAAACCCTCTGCAGAAGGAACTGAAAGTCATGAAAAACTCCCTGTAGGAACTACATGGAACGCCCTGTAGGAACTATATGGAACTACATGGCGTTTTTCATGACTATCAGTAACTAAGCTAAGTTACTTCCCAACCTCTCAAGAATGAGGAAGCTCACGCCTTTAGGGCTTGATCCATGTCCTGAAAGAACTTTATGTAGTGTAACAACCTGGGGTTGTTCTAGGTATTTTATTTTTTTTGAGTTTTATTTTATTTGTAACATTTAGAAATAACACTCTGTATATGGAAATTACGGAGCGAGGAAAGGAACCACAAGGTATATTAATTCAGCGCTTCAGCTGTCGTGAATGCAACCGAGTTGTAATCTGATACGGGACATGACGTGATTGTTAGTAAGCATACACCGGATACTTAATAAGAAACATGTTAATATCCACCAAACTGCTTACGTTTTGGTGACGAGGTCGTAAGTCGTAAGCAACTTAACAGGGTCGAGGAACGAGAGTATCGTACGTTTGCTGAGGCGTGTAGGGGCGTGTACTTACTGAGTCGAAGGAACGCAGAAAAATCGCGAGTTCGATAATTATTCAGTCAAAGGGGCGGATCTTGTGACGTATCAGGAATATTCATAGGCGGAGTAGGGAAAAATGACCAATTAAAAATTGGAGGGACAATTTTTGCGAGCAACTCAGGGCGCGTGGAAAGGGAAACCGAGTTTTGAAAAAGACAAGAAATTGTAGAAGAAAGAGATCCGGGACGGGACCGGCGTCTCGTCCGGACGACGCGTTCTCTTTAGAGTCGATCGGTTGTGATTACGGGAGTGCTCATTTTTTTTGTAAAGGTCCGGGACCTAAGGGAGTTAGATTTTTGATCCGCCAGGGGCAAAGTGTAGCGTTTGGTGTTACTGCGAGGAAGTCGTAAGTTCTGTCATAATTGTTTTGAGAGAGTTTAGAGTTGTTGCTTGAGAGCAGTAAGTTTGGAGTCCTAGAACTTCCGCTAAAGCCGTAGAGAGTAATTTTTCTTGGAGTTTCAGAATGACTGTCCAAGAGTGGAAATTCTGAGAGTTTGCACGCAAGAGGCGTAATTGTTTGAATTACAGAGTTCACGCGAGAGTTAATCTCCCTTTGAGTTTCAGAGTTGTTGTTCGAAAGTTGTAACTCAGAGTGCTAGAGTTTGTACGCGAGAGGCGTAAGTGTTTGAGTTATCGAGTTTACGAGATAGTCGTAATCTTCCTTGAGTTTCAGAGTTGTTGTTCGAGAGTTGTAATTTTGGGAGTCTGAGAGTTTGCACGCGAGAGGCGTAATTACTGGAGCTATAGAGTTTCACTAGAGTCTTAATATTGGAGTTCTAGAGTTCGTTACGCGATAGGCGTAAACTTTGGGAGTTTATAGTTCTTTACGCGAGAGTCCAGACTGTTAGAGACTGAGAATTTACGCGAGAGTCGCGATTGTGGAGTCCTAGAGTTCGTTACGCGATAGGCGTAAACTTTGGGAGTTTAGAGTTCTTTACGCGAGATTCGCGATTTTGGAGTCCTATAGTGCGTTACGCGAGAGTCGTAAGTTTTGACAGTTCAGAAGTTCTTACGCCAGGTTCGTACTTGTTGGAAGTCATACTTGATTCGGAAGTTCTAGAACTTTCCGAAAGTCAGAGTAGGTTCTCTTTTGTAATTTTCAGAGAAATCGAATAATTTTCCTTAGGAGTTGTAATCTAGGGAGACCTCGTGTTACCCACGAAGGAGTTGTGATTTTCTGGGTGTGTTGAGGGTTTATAGCCCTAGTATTGAGTTAAGTTGAGTTGAGTTAAGTTGAAGAGAACCGTCTTGAATGTGTAGAATCAAACGTATTCTCTTAATCGAGTAAAACGCGTTAGTGCATTCCGCCAGGCGAGCTAAGGAGTAGCAGATTCCCAATCCGAGACCAGAGAGAGACCACGAGAAATACGCCGTGATGCCCCGGTGAGTCTATTCCGATTTGAAAGGGTTGAGTAGTCCTTAATTTTGGGGTTTGGTTTTGTTACCTAGAAAGTCGCTACAATCTCGATCTACCGAATAATAAACGCTTTAGAAGTCACGTCCCTGAATCATACTGCGCGAAAATTCCATATACAGGGGTAGTACGATATGTAAGGGTAAACCTTTTCAATTATCTTACTTATAAGATCTGATTTATTTCCTGATCGTTGTTTTAAGGGGATAATTTTCTTATTTTATTTTTTTGCGTTGAGGTGATAATATTTTTATTTCTGTTTTATTGTCTTATTGTGGGGGATGATTTTATTGTTTTATCTTATATCTTACTTTGGAGAATAAGTTTCAATTTATTTTATTGTCTTAGTTGTGGGGATTTTTGAGTTCGCACGATTGTTCATTTTGTGTTGCGTTTGACATTTTCTTTTTTCTCAATAGATATATTGACTTTATTCCGTGTTTAATTTCTAATCGACTAAGGCAGGCATTTGAGAAGCCCTGCGCCTACGTTCCCTTTGGAACCATCAGAGTCAGAGTCTATTCTAATAAATTGAGTCAATCCCACCCAAGTCATATCGGTCCTTAGTCTCAGTTAAGTTAAAATGGTACCTTATTAATCTATTGATTTTCTTTCTCAAAGGACCGGTCAATTACAGTTGTTAATCTTGTTCGATGTGTGTTAATTTCTAATTTTTATTTATTTTAACTGTGTATGTCAACGTATTTGTTTTGTATGTGTGACGCCGCACATTTCGAACAACAGGAGCCCTAAAAACAAAAACAACTTGTTTGCGAGCCTGAGGATGGCTTCTATGAAGCCGAAAACGGTCGCTCATCTTTAATAAAGCAGTTGGTTAAGACTTGGTGTTTTCCATTGGTTAGATAGAACAAATTGTCGATACCGACTGCAGCGGTATCCGTCGTCATTGTTGTTTGTATTTTTGATGCGGCTCGTCTCGCAAGAGACAATATTGTCGTGTATAAGACCGTCTCGGGAATGTATTAGTGATGAGGCCGTCTCGGCTATTAACTTCCACACGTCGACGGTAATATTGAAATGAAGCTCTTTACTGTCGGTAGCGGTGGAACCCAATAAAAAAAAGACACACACACACACACACACACACATACACGCAATTCGACGACGTGTCTCTCTCACTTTGAGCTTCCGCCAGGGAAATACACTCGCGCTACGGTTCTCTATCTTAATTACCAGGCGTCGAATAAGGAAAATTATTTATCGGGCGTCGATCGTAAAGACGCCACTTTACGAGTACGTACGGTGTATGGATAACGGCCGCGTCAGCAATTAGACGCGTTTTTACTGTTGGTGATGGCACGGTTGATTTCCCTGTAGTTTTCCGCGCGTTACGCACTTCCAGGGGATGAAATTTTTAACATCGGAACTCGCGGCGACATGTTTACTACGGTCGCGGAATTCAATCAGCCGCCAAATCCTCGAAGCAACAGTAAAATCGGAAAAGGTGTACTACGTCGCTCTCTCTTTACGAGAGGGACGAAGAAACACACACACACTCGGCAGAGATTAGGAGATTTGCTTGCGGGACGTTTATTGCGGGGACTTTTTATTATAGAGCCGTTCCCTAACGGGATGTAATATATCTTTGGGTGGCTATGACGGCCCAACGAACAACAAGGAATGAGACACTATTGCCGCGAACGGGAGAGATACGGACCAAATCATTAGGTCGGGGGCGAAACATGAATTTTGTTACTTAATCGAACACTTAGGCGGCTCGTCCATTTACGCAACTAAAACCATGAAACCAGTTGCATGCAACCGATTTCATGAAACCAGTCGCGTCATTTCGCGTGCATTTGTGCAACCTATTTGCAGTTTAGTTTAAATGATGTCGTCGTCCGATGAAGATCTAGTTGTGGGTGCTTTATATTTAAGAAGAAGGAAAACCAGAAAGCGTTTCTGAGTTCATCCTAATTTCAAGAAAAATTAGAAGAAAGGGTTCTCTGTAATAACAGAAGAGATACAAGACCCAGTCAAATTCCAACAAATGTATAAGCTGGGATATTTCTCTATTTCCCGCACTAGAGCAATATTTGAAGTTTGCTCGTCAGTCGACAAACCTCTATGCATTCTTTCAAAAACTATTGTACTGCAAAAATACTTTAAAAATACACCTACGATCTAGTACGAACCGCTTCAGCATAAAGATCGCACGCAACTGGTCGACACGCGACCAACGACCAACAAGTTTGGTTGCGTGAGATCGGTTTCATGTAGGTTGCGTCGCAAATAGGTTGCAGTCGCGCAAGTGGACGGACTTACACGTTACGTTAAGTAGAAAAATTGCGTTCGTGACTGGTTTCATGGTTGCATGCAATTGGTTTCATGGTTTTAGTTGCGTAAATGGACGAGCCGCCTTAGGAGACATTAACATGTTTGACATTAAACAAATCGCATTCGTCTGGCGATTAAATACGCGACTAATTAAACGGTCGAGATCAGTCATTGATCATGGATCAGTTGGGCTGGCTGGCTGACCAACTACGCAACTATCAAGATACTCCTAGAACAGTTTTTTTGCTCCCTTGTAACTTGATTATTTAATAATTAATTTTAAGATATTTTTTCCAACTCGTGCGTTTGGAGCCCTTTTGGCGTTTATGTCCTTTACTTACAGTCTTGTGTTATTCACTTTCGTAACCAATGTCTTCCCTAGTTGATGATAGGTTACAATGAAATCCACTTATTGTAATAGTATCAATTGTACGAGTTTACTTGTGAGTTGCCATGATTTCGAGTTTCAAAACTCCTTAGATTTTGTATTAAATTTCACATATATTTATAAAACTTATTCGGAATCTTTATTGCAGCTTCTTTAAGAAGTTTAGTGAGATTTAACTATTTTTGTGAATGAGTTTTGAAGTTGGAGGCGTTAATTTGAAAACCTGGCAATGAATGGATAAAGTTGCAATTAGCAAATACATATTTTGAAAAAAATCATAAAAAAATAATCAAATATTCAAATTATTGTAAAACTCACTAATTATTGTTTAGTGTAGCGTTTTGAAGAAGGTGAGTGAGTTTTAGAACTTTTAAAAAAGGAGATTTGAAGTTGTGACATTTTAGTAATAAAATAACACAATTTTATCTACGAGTTTACTTTTGATTTGCCATGAATTCGAGTTTCAAAACTTCATAGATTTTGCATTGAATTTCAGATTTTTATAAAACTTTCTCGAAATCTCAAATGTCTTTGAGAAGTTTAGTGAAATTCAACTATTTTTGTGAATGAGTTTTGAAGTTGGCGGCGTTCATTTGAAAACCGGACAATAACTAGATGAAGTTAAAATTAATAAAAAAATTCAAATATTGAGCTTATTATAAAAATCACTAATTATTGTTTCGTGTAGTATTTTGAAAATATTCAGTGAGTTTCAGCACTTCTTAAAAGGGAGTTTTGAAATTGTGGCCTTTTAGTAATAATATTACATAATTGTACGAGTTTATGTGTAGTTTGACATGATTCGGAGTTTCAAAACTTCATACTTTTGTACTGAATCTCACATTTTTAGAAAACTACCTCATAATCGTTACTGAGGTATCCTTGAGTAGTTTAATGAGATTCAACTATTTTTGTGAATGAGTTTTGAAGTTGAGGCGTTAATTTGAAAACCTGACAATGACTGAATGAAGTTGCAATTAGCAAGTATTTTGAAAGAATTCATAAAAAAATAATCAAATGTTGAAATTATTGTTAAACTCAGTAATTATTGTTTAGCATAGTGATTAAGGCGCTGAATGAGTTTTAGCATTTTTTAAAAAGGAGTTTTGAATTTGTGGCTTTTTAGTTATAACATTACACAATTGTACGAGTTTATTTGTAGTTTGATATGATTCGGAGTTTCACAACTTCATACTTTTGTACTGAATCTCAGATTTATATAAAACTTCCTCGAAATCTTTACTGAGGTGATCTTGAGAAGATTCGTGAGTTTCAACTATTTATGTGAATGAGTTTTGAAATTGGAAGCTTTAATTTGAAAACCTGACAATGACTGGATGAAGTTGCAATTAGCAAGTACATATTTTGAAAAAAATTATAAAAAAATATACAATTATTCAAATTATTATAAAACTCACTAATTATTGTTTAGTTTAGTGTTTTGAAAACGTTTAGTGAGTTTCAGTACTTCTTAAAAAGGAGTTTTGAAGTTGTGACTTTTTAGTAATAAAATTACACAATTGTACGAGTTTAGTTTTGATTTGCCATGAATTCGGGTTTCAAAATTTCATAGATTTTGTATTGAGTTTCACATTTTTATAAAACTTACTCGAAATGTTTGGTGCAGTGTCTTTGAGAAGTTTAGTGAAATTCAACTATTTTTGTGAATGAGTTTTGAAGTTGGAGGCGTTCATTTGAAAACCTGACAATGACTGGATGAAGTTAAAATTAATAAAAAAATATTCAAATATTCAGCTTACTATAAAATTGACTAATTATTGTTTAGTGTCGTGTTTTGAAAATGTTTAGTGAGTTTTAGCACTTCTTAAAAAGGAGTTTTGAAGTTGTGACTTTTTAGTAATAAAATTACACAATTTTATGAGTTTGTGATTTGCCTTTATTTCGAGTTTCAAAACTTCATAGACTTTACATTGAATTACACAATTTTATAAAACTTACTCGAAATCTTTAGTGCAGTGTTTTTGAGAGGTGTGGTGAGTTTCAACTCTTTTAGTGAAGTAGTTTTGAAGTTAGAGGCGTTCATTTGAAAACCTTACAATGACGAGAAGAAATGTATTTTGAAAATTCACAAAAAAATATTCAAATATTCAGCTTACTATAAAATTCACTAAATATTATTTAGTGTAGTGTCTTGAAAATGTTTGGTGAGTTTTGAAGTGTATTTTAAAAATTCACAAAAAAAGTTTCAAATATTCAGCTTACTATAAAATTCACTAATTAGTGTTTCGTGTAGTGTTTTGAATTTTTTTATGAGTTTCAGCACTTCTTAAAAAGAAGTTTTGAAGTTGTGACTTTTTAGTAATAACATTACACAATTGTACGAGTTTATTTGTAGTTTGACATGATTCGGAGTTTCAAAAATTCATACTTTTGTACTGAATCTCAGATTTTTATAAAACTTCCTCGAAATCTTTACTGAGGTGTCCTTGAGAAGATTAGTGAGTTTCAACTCTTTTAGTGAAGTAGTTTTGAAGTTGGAGGCGATAATTTAAAAACCTGGAAATGACTGGGCGAAGTTGTAATTAGCAAATATTTTGAAAAAATCATAAAAAAAATAATCAAATATTTAAATTATTGTAAAACTCACTAATTATCATTTAGCATAGTGTTTTGAAGACGCTGAGTGAGTTTTAGAACTTTTTAAAAAGTAGTTTTGAAGTTGTGACTTTTTAGTAATGAAATTACACAATTTTACGAGTTTACTTGTGATTTGCCATGATTTCTAGTTTCAAAACTTCATAGTTTTTGCAACGAATTTCACATTTTTATAAAACTTACTCGAAATGTTTGGTGCAGTGTCTTTGAGAAGTTTAGTGAAATTCAACTATTTTTGTGAATGAGTTTTGAAGTTGGAGGCGTTCATTTGAAAACCTGACAATGACTGGATGAAGTTAAAATTAATAAGAAAATATTCATATATTCAGCTTAATATAAAATTCACTAATTATTGTTTAGTGTAGTGTTTTGAAAATGTTTAGTGAGTTTCAGCACTTCTTAAAAAAGAGTGCTGGTTGACAACATACATAACAATATATATTGTCAACCTAAAATATACACGGAACACATAAATTGCGATGTCCAGTGACTATATTAAGTTGGTAGTATTGTTGTATTTGGTGTTGTTGGTAGATTTGTTCTTAAAAGAGCATAGACGCAATTCCTATTCACCTGAAAACACCAAACCACCTCAAGGAATCTCAATGAGAACTGCAATCAGCGAACAACTTAGGATGGAAATATTACTCATATATTACAGGGTGTTAGGGGTTTGACTGCCTTTATTTTAATAGGTGATAGTATTCATCAAAACAAACAAAAAAACCTATATAACGGGGGTCTTAAAACCAACCGTTTTCAAGAAAAGTCGAGTTATTTTATCAAGGCATTTCACCACAACTTGGCAACACCGACCAGAAAGGATACGTATACATGTAAACAGCTGACTGAGGTTAATGTTTCGCGACGCGTGCGATAAATTCGCGGTGTTGCCACATCACATCATAGCCATCAAGTTGTATTGATTGGAATTTCTTTTTGTTTTGTTAAAAATTAAACATAAATACACTAAAATAATACATCCCATGGTCATTACATGTACAAAATTATGTGAGATTCTTTAATAAAACTGAATTTTTACACCTTAAAATTCGAAGTTTGCTAATTTTTTTTCTCGAAAACGGTTTGTCTTAGGACACCTGTGATATAAGGTTTTTTGTTTGTTTTGGTGAATACCATCCCCTGTTAAAATAAAGGCAGTCAAACCCCCTAACACCCTGTATAAATATGGCAATAGGCAGACTTAATTCCACGCCGTAATCGAGTAATTACGTAATATACGTACACGAGGTGCACGTATACGTATAGAACTTTGAACATTCGATGTTAATACATTAGCCCCAACATACAATTGCTTCTGGTACGAATTACGGCGTGGCCCCGGGAGCTCCGGCCCTATAAAACCTCTCCATATTCCATAACCGGGACATTACTTAAAGTGAAATAAACGTCGACTGTCGAGAGAGTGCGAGAGAGAGAGAGAAAGAGCGAGAGAGAGAACGACGTTACTCGATTCGATAGTTGCTCTCGGAATGGAGTCGCTTTTAGTAACGAGCGCCCAAGTTGGCGCGCCGGAATTTATTGGTCTCGGGACGAGAGAGAAACGTTTAATTCGAAAATTCGCGCTAACTATTCACGAGGAATGTATGCATTATAATATATAGCGTACGCCCGCCTATCGGCAGGCGAAAAATTCGGTACTTTACGGGTAAAATGGCGAACGAAAAGGCTGTCGAGCCAGAAATTGTGATAGATTGAAATAGACGAATTTATAAGAGAGGCGAGGCAACACCCTTGATTGCTATCTTTATCTTAAACTCTCAAGCGGTGCCTAGAAAGATAATGGAAATTTGATGGATCGTCGTTCTTCCTATACCAAAATCCGTTTTGCTTCACGACCCAGTAAACACACGACATCCAATGGACGTCCACTACAGGTCCATTAAACGTACAAACGTCCATGGACCTGCAGAGGACGTCCAATGTATGTCCCTTTTCCACCAAGAATTGGACGTTCGTGACAGGCTATGAAATGGACGTCCAATGTACATCCATGTAGCAGCATCAGTTGGACGTCCGTAAAACACCATGAAATGGACGTCCAATGTACATCCATATTGCAGCATCAATTGGACGTACTTAAAAGGCAAAGAAATGGACGTCCAATGTACATCCCTATTTCAGCATGAGTTGGACGTCCTCAATAGACTATGAAATGGACATCCAATGTACATCCATGTTGTAGCATCAATTGGACGTCCTTATAAGATTATGAAATGGACGTCCAATGTTCATCCCTATTTCAGCATAAGTTGGACGTACTTATAAAACTGTAAAATGAAATAACGTCCAATGGATATCCATATTTCACATTAATTAGTCCGACGTCATTTATAAAAAAAAAACTAGTTATAAACTACAATACTTATAATTGGCGCCCATTTTGGAAAAGCTTAATAAGGGTACAGCTACATATATTCGAAAAAACAAGTAAAATTGATTTAGTCATTTTGGTACCAATATATTTTGAAGTGTTATAGTTTTCTATCCGTTCAATATACAGGGTGATTTATACATATACTACGTGTAATATATACTGCAATATTATGTAATTAAAGCCGTGAATGAAGAACATAAAGAGATACAAGGTTTAAAAATTTACAGGAATATTTTGGAGAAGAGGATCTATCTATCCTAATATATTTGCAAAGTAGCATCACTTCCGGTTTAAGCGGAAGTGACGGCAACTTTTCTTTTATAATTTGCAATGAGCATGTTTAACTTTTTATTGTAATTCTTACATTAAATTTCGACTATCTTTCGTGCTTAAAATTTTTGTCAGGAAGACGTATAGGTATCACTTTAAAATTAAAAAAAAACTGATACAATATTAAGTCACTTTAGAATTGAAAATTAAAGTATCTCAGCAAATATATATTATAAGAAATGAAAGTTTTACAGTAATGCAGAAAGTAATACACATCTGCTTAGCTCAACCATCCTAGATTTTTGACCCTCATAAATTCAGGTAAATCGGGACGCTACTCGTATCTCCCACTGCTTAGGGCCGAACGCTGAAAAAGGCCGGCGTGACGGTTTGACGCCTCCGATTTTGTTAAAAACGCGTATAGAAAGTGGAAACATGTGCGGTGCACATTTCGAAACTATTCGACCCCACATAACATATTTGCAATTCTGAGACATGATTTCTTGCTCAGCATTCACTTCAAAGTTCAACGTCTAAGGGAGTGGTTGTGTATTAACATTGTTCTTTGCAGTACATAATAAGTGATTTTTAGTGCAATTTTGGAAAAGCAGTCATTCGACAAAGGCAAGGTAAGTAGGTAGGTATAATTTAATCCGATTTAGTGCTTCATTTTTTTTTAAATGGCTAATATCCAATAATACCAAATATAATATCACACACGCAGCTATTAATGACATCCTTGAAGTTTTAATACCTTTTCACGGTACATTACCTAAGGATGCTAGAACTTTATTGAAGACCCCCAGAAAAACTGACATAAAAATCGTTGAACCAGGTCATTATTTCCATTTTGGTTTAGAAAAATCTGTTAGGAAGCTTTTATCTCGTTTATATAGGGAAAGTATGGATAAATCAATAGAGATTTTTGTAAATATTTATGGTTTACCTATTGCTAAAAGTACTACCAGTCAAATTTATTGATTACACATTTAATAACTTGTTTTTGTTTCTATACAGGCACAAGAGCTTTGTCAGGTGGGAGGAAATGATCTGTACGATTTTGTACGAAGATGTATGGCGCGTTTAATATCAAATACACTAGGCCAGATGTTTTCGTACCACGGATTAAAAGGAAAACTCCCCTTCGTACAGACCGTTTGCAGCGACGTCATAATCCGTAAGTTACTTATATAGTATAAAGTAAAAGGGAAAGGGGGTAGTTAAAGTAATTTGTAGTGTTGGGTAAATTTTCGATTTTAGAAAAAAGTTAAGTTACTACTTAATCGAGAACCAAACCAACTTAAGTTATGTTAAAAAGTTACCTTTTAATAATCGCGAAGTTTAAAGTTAAGTTAAATTAACTTTTATAAAGTTAACAAGTTAAAAAGTTTCTTAAAAACCAGTTTACAATTACTAAAAGAATAGCCATTCAACTTAACCTCATTAAACCTAATTTTGTTGTATTTATTAGTGTATATAGTATTTATTTTACTAAAAATAAAAACAGACAAGAGATAATATAAAGGACAGGTGAATTTAAATTTCATGTTGTTCAGTGATTTTTACCCTTAACCCTTAAAAGTTACCATATAAAAGTGACTAGTTAAGTTACTAGTTAACGAATATTAAAATCAACTTAAGTTAAGTTAAAAGTTAGTAACTTTTTAACTTTATAACTTAACTTCTAACTTTTTAACTAGTTTAGTCCCAACCTTGGTAATGTGTAATGTGGGGCATAGAAACCAAACCATATGCAATTAATATTATTTAAGTCATTAATCAAGAATAATTCTTTTTTTTTCAGACGCTGGGACAGTCAGCAGGAATGTGACGAAAAAAGAGGTGGAAGCCTGCATTATGAAGTGGCTACGACGAGCCAAAGACAGGGCTCAGAGAAACCAACCATGAACAATACTTTTAATTCAGTACCTTTTTTACTTTTATGTTATGTGTGTTTTTGTGTATATAATTATTATTTTTGTGTTAACTTTCTTTAATTTTTAGCTTTTATGTTTATATTATTTACTTTGTTTTTTAACTTTTTTTGTATGTTGAATAAATCTTTACCTTTTTTAATGTTATAGTATGTGTGATAAATTTGTATATATGTTTATTATTTTTTTTGTTAATTGACTTTAAATTTTTAGTATGTATTTTGTATATATGTATATATATTATTAGCTTTTATGTTTGTATTGTTCACTTTCTTTTTTTGCCCTTTTTCGTATGTTGAATAAATTCATGAATTATATTATATTATATTGATTTTATTTAGTTAGTCATTTTCCCAATCCCGTCACAGTATAAAGGCATATTCAAAACATGAAATGTGTGTGCTAATTTTCAGTGAAATATATTTTTTCTGAATTTTTTTTCATAATTAATATTCCTATGGTCTACTTTTATTAATGGCCAATGAACGCCCTGCAAACATCCAATTGACGTCCAATGCGGACGTCCAATGTACGTCCTCCTGGACATCCAATGGATGTCATTGGGATATCAATTGTACGTCCAATGTACGTCGTTTGGATATCAATTGACGTCATCCTGGACATCCAATGGATGTCTACTGGATATCAATTGTACGTCCAATGTACGTCCTTTGGATATCCAATGGACGTCCATTGGATGTCCCGAAGGACGTCCATTGGATGTCCAGAAGGACGTCCATGGAACGTCCACAGTGTTATACTTTGGCTCTCCCATGGACGTACATTGTACATCCAACGGTCGTTGCGTGGACGTCCAATGGATGTCAGCCACGTCCAATGAGGGACGTCCAATGTAAGTCCATTGGATGTGTATGTGCTGTCTGGGGAGTGACTCATCGCCACAACAAGTTGCGAGTGGCACACGCAAGACTCATAAAATCACATCCCTATTTCCAGCGATTCGCCGCTTTAGCAAATTTTCAACGTAAAGAGAGAGACAGAGAGAAGCGGAGTTGCTAAAATTTAAAAATCCGCTCTATAAAACATCAGTCGAAGCCTGTAGAATGGCAATATGGAGAAAGTTGTTTACAATACGTATACTATGTCCAGCCACAATTGGAACACCAAAAAAAAAACACTTAATGGCTTTTTAAGTAGTGAAGAGTGATGCCGCCTTGTCCTCCATGGGCGTATCATTACGGATAATAACTCTAA
The DNA here is from genome assembly GCA_946251905.1 of Cryptocephalus moraei. Lineage (NCBI taxonomy): Eukaryota > Metazoa > Arthropoda > Insecta > Coleoptera > Chrysomelidae > Cryptocephalus > Cryptocephalus moraei. The sequence goes on along the minus strand of OX276465.1, from coordinate 11,608,479 downwards.
CAATGAATTCACTTCCAAATCGCACAAACAAATGGCACACACATTCACACACCACTGCTTTCTCGAGTATAAGTGCCGAAGAAGACGTGACCGCTGTGTGGTCCAGTGGACCATCCAGTATCTGTAGAGTCTCGCGCACTTCCTCGTACACGATTTCACTGATCGACTGTACACCTGCACCTTAGACGAAGAAGAAGATACAAACGAAGTGCCGCTGTCGTAAAAAAAAATTTGCGGTCCAATGGACCCTCTAGTTCTTTATCTGTACATATCCATACATTCATATATATGATTTCACTTGGACAACTGAACACCTGCATTTTAAAAATACCAGTGCGTTTCTGAATAAGCAAAAAGATAAGTCCCATGGTTTTGTATAGAGACAATGGGCTCTTTTCGAATGTCCTCGGTAAATTCAGATTTTATTGAGTGTTCCAATTGCTACTGGTTAGAGTATACTCCGGAATGAATCTACATTCGGGTATAACTATAAGATGTTCCCCAATGCTACTCATCGTATGTATTGTCACGCTTAGGCACATAATAGGTCATTAAGTGTACTCGATTTATGGGGTGGTATCAAGGCGAAAGGGTTAAACAAAACTTTTGTTTGTAAGTAGGAATATGGTTGGGGAACGTACTGATTATAATATAGTTTGATAGGTCATCCTACTATTCCTTAACCAATTAATTTTTATTAGACACTTAACGCGCTAATTTATTTGTACACTTCTCACTTGTTGGCTTATCGCACTTTTCACAGAGTCATTTGTTAAATAAACAATTAAAAAATTGCGAGCGTAAAGAGGTCAGATGTACGTTTTGTTATTATAGACGACTTCCTGAACATTTTGCAAAAAACCGCATCTCAATCAGATCTCTTCGAAAAATGTTGCCAGTTTTCCATGCTAAATTGACTCGACTATAAGAAGGAGCACGCTTCACGCTGGTGGTTAAAGAGTTGGACAACCCACATCCCACTCCACCAGATTTTCACCAGATAAATCAGCTGTATTTCTGAAAGCCTTTTGTCAAGTTCATGGAAACTTTACCAGATGTATATTGACATAATTTCAATGTTTTGAAAATATCTATAGAATATCTTCGCCAAATTCACTTGACACTTCAAAATTGGAAACTAAAATTGCACCAAATTGTATACAGCGTTACATTGTTTTAAAACTAACATAAACCAGATCACCAGGCAGACAATTAGTCGTTTCAAAGAAACCAAAAATATTCCTGAAAATTTTTCTCCCGTCTATCCACACAAACTCTTCTCTCTCTCTCTCTCTTTCTACCTTTCCACTTCTCGGAAACGTACACTGTACTTTACCTTTAGGGTCGCTACAGGTACTAAAATATTGATGGGGCCACGTTATATATGCAACATCGGTAGGCCACATAAAACTTCCTTCTATTGGCCATATCTTAGCGCTACATATCCATAGGGAAAAACAATTTCTGCTTTTCTACCGCCGCCGCCGCCTCGCAGCCATCTACTTAAAGGCCGGGAAAAGGAGGAGAATAAGGGAGAGCCAAAAGGCAGAGAAAAACGAGGAACGCACACACATACACACTTAACTAGTTTAGGAGATGTGTGTTGGTGTTCCTTTTTGGGCGTGACGTGAACTGCGGCTATTACTAATACTTAATTGAAATAGGAAGCGCGTTGTATTATAATGAAGTAATTGGAAAACAGTCAAGATGTGTGTTTGCTGCGAAAAATAGTTAGAAGGCTCGGAAAAATATAAGCGACAGCTCATTCGACGCGGAATGCAAAACTGAGAAATGGGTTTTGAGGATTTTTTCTGCTAAGAAAAATTGCAATTGTTATTAACAAAAAACGAAAAATAAAAACGCTCTTTCGATGTTTTTGATGTCAACTCAAAAACCATAAGAGATAGAGGAATTCGCAAAAAAGATCCTTAAAGAGGAGGAAATTTCCGATAAAATAGTCCAGTCTCGTGAATTTCTATCTCTTATATTTATATTTTTAATTTGTTGCTGAAAGTAAGGCTCCACGCGACCGTTACGGCATGCGCTCGCCACCTCTGAAGCGACTACGTCATAGAAAATAATTTTTTAAGGTACTAAGTATTAGACTAAAAATTTAAAACAATCTTTAGTGTGTTCTATACACTTGAAAGAATAAAGTCCCGTTGAAAAAAAAAATTGAATGCATTTTCCAAAAAGCTAGTCTATTGTTATAATTAACTAGTTATTTTCGTACTTCCGTCTTCATTGAAAGCAGGCTAAATGTTTAAATCAATTCTCCATAAATAGTTTGCTTCTTGGAGTCCTTTCTATGAGTGTACTCAATAAGATGATGTCATAAAACTATTTAAAATTTCTTTATTTAGTTTACAACGAATTTTCAAAATCAACAAAAAACGCAATATCCAGAAATTGTTAAATTATTTTTTTCTCTTATATATTATGTTATGGCTGTTTTTATATTCAAACTAAGTGTTGACTCTACGATCAACATAAAAGAAAGCTAAGTAGGGTTGTAGGGATTTAATAGGGAATTTAGGAAACATAATCGTCAATTAGGGATGAATAACCATTAAATAGAACTAGAGAAACTTGTTATTAAAAACATCTTAGGTGAAATTTCCACTTGCAAATTAAGTAATCAAAATTAATTAGAACAACTAAGTCAGTAAAATAATCTAGTGTGCTTGTTGATAAAGTAATCAATTATTAAGTAATTAATAACTATTAAAGAGGATATTAAAACAACTGAGTCGCTTAGGTGGACGAAAGAGCGGGGATCAAAGTGATAATTTCAAAATCTTACAACAATAATCAGTCGCGCAAGCATAACACCAGTTCTCGTAATATGATAACAAACGCGCTCCGTAAGGTCAAGCACACAGCTAGGTCAGGGAAATTACAATCTAGGGCGCCGAAAGATAACAAAACTTAATTTGCCATTTAACCAATGCAATTTGAAGATGTATAAAAGCTTGTGAAATTTTGGTAATAAACCAGTATACCCTAGTATGCTCAAAACGACAGTGTGTTGTGATCTTTCTTCACGTCACTTAACCCGACAACCCAAAACCTAACAAACTTCAACCCGGAGAGTACGTCACGCCCTCTCTCCAAATTACTTGAACCTCAAACCCCGGATATGCACGATACGCCCTCAGATCCAAACCCGGAGAAGTACGTCACGCCCCCTTTCCAAACTACAAGAACTTCAAGAACTTCAAAGAGATCACGTCACGCCCTGATCTCCACCTACAAGAACGTCTTCAGCCTTACAACCTGGAGACAAGATTTATCTCCGCAGCCACCCACGAGTTACGAGAGATATCTATATACAGTCCATTCTCTCTAGAGATCATTTCACACTTCGTTCACTAAGGATTATATAATTGTGGAAAAAAAATTTTACAGCTATTTGTTTAAGAATTGTTTATAAATAAACGGCTTAGTTTAATATTTTTGAAATTTTTTTTTTACCATTCTATTGTTTAGGATTAATTATGATTTTTAAAATAAAAAAAAACTTCTTAAAAAATTTTGTTATAGTTTACAACAGTTTTTTTTAATGTTTTCATTATTTAAATAATTAGTTAAGGAATAATTTTGTGTTCAAAAATCATTATAAAAATCTCTTAATAGAATAGGAGAAAAAAAAATTTTCCACCTTGCAGTGCTTTGCACAAAGTTTATTATTTCGAGCGAGTCCCGCCCCTGAGCCGATTCTTCATCCCGGCTCGTTTCTTACATTTCCTTTATAACGTACAGGTATAGGTATACACGGCCACACGCCGACATCCAATTCATTTTTCTCATCGCTAGATTTATTGTCTAAAATTATGACGAATCGTTTCTCACTTAACGCCAGGGTTTACTCGTACGACGTTTCCAGAGAGTGAGCGCCTTTTCACTTTTCAGATGATTATATCCTTCGCCCGGTCGGAAGGGAAACAGCAATATTCTCCCTTAGAAACACCGGAATATTTCTAAACGGTTACTTATTAGAAGTATATATTTTATATTAATAATTATTTATGGTACCAGTGTGTTATGTTGAAAATAAGTCACGCAGGCCGAGTGGTTTAAATTCTCAAGTGACTTAGGAAACATAACACGCGAGTGGCATACAATGTTTTATCCAACAAGTGGAGAAATCGTTTTTATGAGATAATAATTAATAAGCCTTGTGATCAAATCAAAGCTACTTGCGTCTCAGTACCCTTTAAGTGTCAGAATGACTTGACAGTGACTTTTTTTACATTTTGGTTATAGTTATTTAAGTCACAAGGAATGTAAAGACGTTTTACCATTCGAGGCAAGTGTATACGAGCCGAGGCGAAGCCGAGGCTTGTCACTTGCCGAGAATGTTAACAGTCGATACATTCCGTATGTCTTATTAGATTTTTCACGCAGCCGGCCATTGAAAATTTCCTCATAATTCCTCAAAATATGAAATGTATGATTTAGTTTGGACGTACGTCTCCCTGGCATAATTGTTAACTGACATACGTCAGACTTACATATGTCAGTGCGTTACTAGGGATAAATCAACTTGATTTACTCTTTTGATATTCCAAGGAATTAGGAGTTATTTGCCATTTTCATGGTACGTAACTATGCATATTAAGCTACGGTCTATCTATTGCGGAGTCCGCACGCGGAGTACGCATTGCGGAGTCCGCATGTATTACTTTGTGCGTTTTTAAATGCGACTGCTCTATGTGAAGCGTACTCCGCGTGCGGAGCAATAACGTCCGTCGCGCAATGCGTCGCTATTGCACGTGAGGCAAATGCGACGACTGGTCCGCAGCGCACCACAAGTACCACAACCAGAAAGCAAGCAGTTCAACAACAACTTCCGCGAAAGAAACATATTTTAATAACAACAGCAAAGAAGTACCTATTATGACAACCTCGAAAAATTATTGCAAATTTTCAAAAGAGCAGGACGAGATACTAATAGATAGCGTGTCTCGCCATCCTGCTCTTTATGATGCTTCTGACAAAGCGTACAAAGATAATGTGGCGCGAGAAAATATATGGCGGGAAATTGCTGAAATTATGAATAGAAACGGTAAGTTATATTTTTTTTTATTTTTATTTTTTATTATTATTATTATTTTTTATTTAACAACAACAGGCTATAATTAACAACTCGGCTGTATCCGGGTTAAGAGCAATAGGTGTAAAGAATACTCTAAAGGTTTGAGACATAATTCCAAAGCAATTTTCTACAGTTCTTCTTGCTCTACATAGCCTGTAGTTGAAGATGCGTTTCTGCTTATCAGAAGTTTGCTCTTTTGGATAAGGACGTAACAGATGTTTTGAAAGCGGAAATGCTTCATCCCCTATAATAACATGTGGCAATACTGTATTGCTCTTTGGTAAGGGTGCTTCTGGTGGAATGCAATAATCTTCTCTGGAGAAAAGTTCATAAAGCTTTGACTTTTTAAATATGCCACTGTCGCCTTCTTTGCCGTACGAACCCACATCAACACATATGAATTTATAGTTGGCGTCGACTATTGCTAGCAATACAATGGAGAAAAGCGATTTATAATTAAAATATATAGAACCCGTATTATTTGGGCATATTATACGGCAATGCTTTCCATCTATTGCTCCGCAACAATTAGGAAAATTCCATATTTCGTTAAAGTCTTCAGCAACAGCCCTCATACTTTGTGTTGTGGGAACTGGTAAATAAATAGGCACCAGCTTCTTGCATATTGCTGCTAGTCCTTCTTTGACGATTAAACTTATGTGGTTATGTGAAATCCTATACGAAAATGCCAATGAACGAAAAGACTCTCCTGTTGCCAGATACCTGAAAATAAAGTTAAGTTTTAAACCCAATATCATTTTAGCCCAAGACTGCAAAACAAGATGGCGAACATTGAGGGATTTATACAACAGGAAACGTAAACTAACCAAAAACAAACCAACTGGTACAGCTGCAAGCAGCAAGGGATCAACCTGGGAGCATTTGGACCACATGTCATTTCTTACAAAAGTTCCAAATGAAAAAAAGTAAGATTTTCAGAAATGCGGCCTGACTGAAAATGTTAATTTATATATATTTTTACTGGGTAGGTCATTTACTAATGTTGCTGGCACTGGGTCTCAAGTCTCTGACCAATTTCTTGAAAATGATGAAGAAACAGTAGCTGAAGGAACGGTACCTCAAGAAACAGTAGCTGATATAAATGAAACTGAACAGATAGAGGAAGAAAAAGAAAATAGTAACGGAAAAAGATATTTAGAAGAGTTTTTAATACCAAAGAAAGGAGGCAACAAGAAGAAAAATACTGAACGTGTTCTTGAAGTTATAGAGAAGAGAGGAAATGAAAGAAATAAATTATTTCGAGAATTATTGTCAGCTCCGTCGGCATCTGAATCGAATCCTATAATGACGTTTTTTCACAGTATGGCCCAAACTGTAATGACTTTTCCTCCAAACTTAGCAGTGGAGGCAAAAGCCAAAATTTGTCAAATTGTCACCGAGTTAGAATATCGTTCAATTTCCCAGCAAACTGATTCGTATCAGCAAACTAGTTCACAGTACCAGGAGCCAAGTCATTATTCTTATCAGCAAACTAGTTCACAGTACAAGGAGCCAAGCCATTCTTCTCAGGAAAGTACCATATTCAGAGGCGATAGTTGCGAGAGACAGTCCAGCAGTTTGGAGAGTATAGTATCTCATGGAAGTGTACATAGCCCGCAAAGCACAGAAACTATTGCGTGCTTTAATATTTAGGTAACACGTTAAGTTAATTACATTCTTATACTTTTGTTGTTACATAACTGTTGTTATGTTTAAATAAAAAACATTTTTTTTTTTAAAATATCTGAATATTTTGTTTTTGATTAAGCCGTCTTTTTTTATTATGCCATATTTATGTCCTTTAATAAACCATGCTTTCATGAATGGTTTATGAATTGCTTTTCAATGCAAAATAGTTTCGTTTCAAATATGCTAGGCGTCCCGCGACGGCTCATTTGGTTTTTTAAATAAATACTACTTAATGGCAAAAGACTGTACTTACCTAAGAGTCAAAGCAAGTTTTTCATATGCACTTAATGGTTGTTGCACAAAGCTGTTTGGCTGCTTTTCTATTAAAGGCGTAATGATATCGAGAACATTCTGAAGTTGCATTTTATTTAACCTAAAAAACTCCTTAAACTTTTGGTCGTTATCCTTTAAATGGTTTTCAATCAAAACTTTAAAGGTGCCTTCGGTGCTTCTCCTTTTAAATAGACTGCTAATGTCGCCTCTCTCATCTAATGTCGATAGCAATATCAAATCATCTTCTTCTTCCTCTTCTTCTAGCAGCAAACCTAGCAGGGCTTTCCTCTTCGCCATAGCATACACCTATATCCAACGATACCGTACAAAACTAAATATAAGTAATACTGATTTTTTATATTGCGCAGTACGCATTCTGAATAGACCACGACATACGCGGAGTCTGCAAGCGGAGTCTGCAACGCGTACTCCGCGTGCGGACTCCGCAGTAGATAGACCGTAGCTTTAGAGCGGTTTACGATAGCGGCAGCGTGAAAAAATATTTCAGTTATTTAAGATTGTTTGTTTTGTTGCCACGGGCAATAAATAAATAGAATACCACTTTAAATATGAACGTGAGTTATAATCCATAGCTCACTAGTGAGTTCTTGAGTTATTGGAATTTGAAATCAACCATAGGTTATAGATGGTTCGTTTTTGAATTCTAAAGAGTAAGTTTTACTTATGCGTTGGAGTCCAACCATTAACCATTTAACTTCTTCTTCTTCTTCTTCTTCTTCTTCTTCTTCTTCTAGTTTCGTTGGCCTCCGCTGCCAGGGCGTTGCAGCCAAGGACTCCCATTAATGGAGTCAGTTTAAAGGATTTAAATTAGATAGCTAGGGCATTAAGGAAAAGGATTAAATTTGCATATGCGTGAAAGACAGAAAATTACGAATGTGATTATGAGTTTTTTGGGGGTTTTCATAGAGGATATCTAAGACAGAAAGAGGCTGTGGAATGTGAAGATCATGAGAAATACGTTGAATTATTTGTGACCTGTTCTCAGCCAACAATGGGCAAGCCAAAACAATATGTTGACGGTCCTGTATATCTCCACAGCCGCAGAGAGGAGAGTCTGCATAAGGCAGAGATATTGAACTTCTAGGATCATTACCGATGTCGACAAACCAAGGCTTTTTATATGGACTGAGAATAGATACCCTTATCCACTCAGAATAAATCTGAGACCAAGTTAACCAAATATGTTGTTTAACTATCTGAAAGTCTGAAAAATGTGCTTTGGGTGTAGCGAACGTAGGTATTCCCCTACCAACGTTGGCCAGTTTGTCAGCAGTCTCATTGCCTGGAATGCCTGTGTGACCATCCAATCGCTCCCGTTATGATACTCAATAAGCTGGAGAGCTTGCTTGACCGCAAACGTTTCGGCGGAACATATAGAGTAGTAATCAGGATAACGGAGACTTAAGTTTTTGAAGGAGTTAGGGAAGTAGATACCCCCACCAGTGTCCCCCAGGGGGCACTTGGAACCATCAGTATAAACAACCTGATAGGAAGAGAGGCTAGACTCCATGTATAAGAGAAAGTCCTCTCTAGTTTCTACATCCTTCTTAAATGGAAGGGACAACACCGGAATTTCTTTAATGATCGAAGGGAAGGAGCATACATAACAAGGCATACAACTGGAGCACTGCAAGGTGGGGAGGTCCTGAGCCACGAAACGGAAGACTTAAACAATCGAAGAGTTGTCCATAAGCTTCTTGGCTGAGAAGAGGCTCTTGGTAACCTTCTCAATGTAGCGTTTTGTAGAGCCTTCGTATGAGAAAGTTTTCAATATAAATCTGGCCGATAGAAATTGTCTACGAAAGTGAAGAGGATATTAACCATTTAACTATTCGTTAAGGTGAGTTTATAAACTCAACTAAAGTAAAATTAAGAATTGACAATCAACAACTATAGACTTAAAGGGGGCGTTTATAAACATGATTAACACTAAATTAATTTCATTGTATAGTGTTTCGTACTAGACGTTCCAGGTAAAGGAAGTGTTGGATTGGAGATTTCCAGGTATGGTTCCCCAAGCACCTTCTTTTATCTTACCATTGGCATCCAGGGTATCGACAAGTCCAGTTGGGCAATACCTCCTCTCTTCAATAGGCAAATCTTCCTCGCCTTTTTGTAATAAATTATGGAGAACAATTGTGGCAAATATAATTTTCTCACGAGTTTCTCTTTTTGCAATTATAGGATTCTGCGAGCGTCTCCAACGCTGCACCAATATGCAAAACGTATGATAATCGTCTCATGATATTTTCGTGGAGTGAAAATATCTGATCTTCTACAAGGAAGTGAGAGGAAAACACAGATGTGTTCCTGGCAGCTTTTTTTGGAATTGGTAATTCTTTCTGTAGCAGCAACTGGCCAAAAGTATTGATTCCCTGAATACTGAGGCATCATTGTTTGAACCTGGTACACCGACATCCACCCATTGAAATTTATAATAGCTATCACAAATATCCATTAAGGTGATGCTGCGATATTTAGAAAAGATGTAAAATCGATTATACTAGTAACCAAATCCTACCTGAAAGACTTCTTGTATAAAAAATAGTCGCTCACAGAGTACTTCGGCGACTGAATGTTCACCAACTTGCCATCAGTAGCCCCAATACAGTTTGGCATATTCCATCTGAAGAAGAACCCATCACTACCTTCGCGAAAAGTATTTTCAGTTGGCGAAGGCAACACTATAGAAGAAAGTACTTGCCATTATACGTCACAAGTTTCAGCGATTATTAACGAAGCCGTGGTTTTTCTTATGAAATTATTAAAAGCTATCTCTCGAAAAGAGCATCCTTCGGCTAGGTAGCTGTAATATAAAGACTGGTTATACTCCTACTTTTCATTATATTTATTGCCATACTGTAAAGTCATCGCTAATCTTTGACCAGAGGAAATGGTATCTATTCTTGTACTTCTCTGGATAAATGGTTCAATGAGAGACAACAAATAATTGAACATTTCAGGGCTCATCTTGGTGTACTCAAAAAACTGTTCCCTATCATTCAGTTCAGCATACTTAACGATATTTTTATATAGTACACTGGTTTTTCATCGATTTTTGTTCATCGGTCGTATCTTAAATCTCCGATTTCTTCGCTTCTTGATGGTTCCAGTTGCAAACAAAGTTGTAGTCACCAATAAAAGAACACCCATCATTTCGACAACTTCTTCACTATCCATATTGATAGCAATTGATAGTTTAGAGGTTAACGCTTAAAACCGAAAATTGTGTGCTTTGTGCACATGCGCAAAAAACATAATTGTTAATTCTTAGTTGAAAAGATGAAAGATAACCATCTTCTTAAATCTTAATTATTAATTTATTTGACATACGAAAGTTTATAAACTACAGATGAGATTTTCCAGTATTTATCTTTCTTAATCCTTAGTTGTTAATTTAATTCTTACTTTAATTGAGTTAAAAACTCACCTTTAATTTACGATACCACTTTTAAATAAACCCGTCAAACAACCACGTCCGTCAAGTTTGACATGCGAGAAACGTCACTAGTCCCCAAGAAAAATGCCTTCATCAACTGGTTTTGCGTGAAACGACAAAATTAAACCTGTTTCGAAGCAGAGGTGAGTGAGTACCCTTAATATATTTATAATTGCCAGCTAGCTTGGCACATCCAACCGTCCCCTCCCGTTACACCCCCGAGTCTCCTTAATTAACAAACGTGAAAAAAGTCGACTCTATCAAACCACCCCCAACCCCCGACAAGCACACACACAAATAAAGCGAGTATTATGCCATGCCGGCCGCACCGGTCGCTTATTATTAAAACGCCGTTTCTGAAAGAGCAATCTCATAAATTCACCACCAGCTCTAGCAGTTAGAAGGCGAAACAGAAGAAAAAGCGAAAAAAAAAACAATTAATGAAGAACAATAAAGGCTGACGCTATATGCATGACAAAGGCGTGGAGGAGAAGGAGGAGAGACATCGAGGAAGTGTAGCAGGAGGAGGAGGAGGAGGCGTTTTGGACGAATTAAAAAGATATAAAACGTCTACGAGGACCATATTTCATCAGAAAGGGAAGATGGTATTTTTTATAACGTATTGTAACGATTCACAGTTGTCTTTGTTTTCACTAACTTACATATTTTACTACTTAATTTCATGAGACAATCAAGAGAGTCACTAGGTTATCAAAATTCCCATCAACAACAATAACACAGCCCAAAAAAATAATTTTTTTGATTCCACTAACCAAACCATATAGACTTTATGTTGTTGGGGTCGCTGAGTCCGAATCCGGGGTCCATTTGGCTCCCTCCGGTAACGTTTTTTTTTAGAGATCATTTTAGGGGTGTCTGTTATACAAAAATCCTAAATGGCGAAGAGCACGTTCCAACCATACGTTATATACGTTTTCGGGGTCGCTGAGTCTGAATCTGGGGTTTGCTTAGCTCCATCACGTAAGGTTTTTTTTACAAGTCGTTTTAAGATCATTTTAGGCAGGTTTACAGTCCAAAAATTTTAAATGACGAAGAGCACGTTCCAACCATACGTTATATAGGTTTTCGGGATCGCTGAGTTTGAATCTAGGGTCCACTTAGCTTCGCCACGAAATATTATATTTTTTAGGTCATTTTAAAGTCATTTTATGGGGGGGTTTATAGTCCAAACATTCTAAATGGCCAAGAGCACGTTCCAATCTTCAAATCTAACATAACCATCCTGTTTTTTTAAAAATAACATTTTTATATGAACTTTTGCAGCTCAAATTTATTTAAAGAAATAAATAAATCTTGTGGAAACTTGTGGAAAAAAGGTACTTCTTAAAATTTACTTCATGTAAAACTGTCCCTAATATCACCTTTAAATAATCTTAAGCCTTAGGGTACAGTCCAACAAACTTTAGATCTCAATTCAGCAACCCCGAAAACCTACATAACGTATGGTTGGAACGTGCTCTTCGCTATTTAGAATTTTTGGACTATAAACCCCCCTAAAATGATCTTAAAATGACTTCTAAAAAAACCTTACGTGATGGATCTAAGCAAACCCCAGATTCAGACTCAGCGACCCCGAAAACCTATATGACGTATGGTTGGAACGTGCCCTTCGCTATTTAGAATTTTTGGACTATAAACCCCCCTAAAATGATCTTAAAATGACTTCTAAAAAAACCTTACGTGATGGATCTAAGTAAACCCCAGATTCAGACTCAGCGACCCCGAAAACCTATATGACGTATGGTTGGAACGTGCCCTTCGCCATTTAGAATTTTTGGACTATAAACCCCCCTAAAATGACCTTAAAATGACTTCTAAAAAAACCTTACCGCAGGGAGCCAAATGGACTCCGGATTCGGACTCAGCGACCCAAGAACATAGAGTCTTAGTTTTTTTTTAAAAAATGGTCAAAATTGAAAAATAAAATATGTTTGATCATACAACGTTTACTTCGCATTTATAAGAAAAATACTTTCAATAAAAGTTGTAGCCCATTAAAAACCCTTCAATTTGGCGTTTAAAAATTCTAAATTGGTTAACAAATGCCTCAAATAATGGCGAAAAACTCCTATTTCTGCACTAATTTATAAATGATAATAAATTTGTTATTGGCCTAACAATAATTAGTATAACATTAAAAATGAGACATTAATGTGTTTTTAAGATGTGCTAAATTTCAGCCAGATTGATCAAATAGTTTACAAGTTATTCTAATTGTTTATCAAAGAAGGCAATTGTTTAAACAATTGTCCTTGCCTAAAAAAGGCAGTTTCTCACGAATACATTAACTTCAATGGGCTGTAGCTTTTTACACGTCGCGTGAATATGAAATCTATGAATGGAATCATAAAACTAAGATGTTCATTTATAATGTGTTAATATTTCAGCTCTAAATATTTATAAACAATGGAGATATGATTTTTTAATAAAAAAAAGCTATCTCGGTTCCTATTGGTCCTATTTTTTGAGAATGTGTATTTTGACTCCATCTATCTAATGCACCTACTCACAAGTTTGTACCATGAATAATACTAAAGTTATTCTAAATGTTTATTAGCTAAAAAGTAACACCTTTTTCAAACGATATTTTTAATAACAAATTTAAAAAATATATAAAGTTTTCTTGGTATATCTTAGAGCTAAAGCCACGAAAAATCTATTTCAACTCTCAAAATTTACCTAGATTGATTATTTAGACAATCGTCTTCTGGGATAAACAAATAGAATAACTTATAAACTATTTGATCAATTTGGCTCAAATTTAGCACACCTTAAAAACTCATCAAATGCCTCATTTTTAAAAGGTTATATTAAATGTTATTATGTTACTAACAAGTTTATTAACATTTATAAATTAGTGCAAAAATAAGCGGTTTTATTTGTTATTATCTCAGGCATTTGTTAACTGATTTGAGTAAATGCTTTTTGATGAGCTACAACTTTTATGTAAAGTATTTTTCTTTAAAATGCGAAGAAAACGTTTTATGAAGAAAAACAGATTTTTTCAATTCGACCATTGTTTAAAATAAAACTAAGCAAAATTATCTGTACATATTCACCGATTCGTCATCTCCCAGACAGCACAAAGACGTCTTTAAGACGTCTGATAGACATCACCATTAGGCATTTGCGACATCTCAAAGATGTCCTGTGACGTCCGAAGAACGTCATTAAACGTCCATTTTATGTCCATTTCATGTTATTTGTTACAAAACGGTACGTTTCAAAGATGCCTTCAAGGCATTAAAAAAACAGCTTTACGAAGTCCATTTTTCGTCTTCAAGACGTCATAAGGACGCCTTCCTCAAGTCTGTAAGATGTCTTAAAGATGCCCCCTAATTTCTTAGGAACGTCTTTGAAATGTTCATTTTACGTCTATTTCACGTTATTTGTCACAAAACGGTACGTCTCAAAGATGCCTTCAAGGCATTAAAAAGACAACTTTACGACGTTTATTATTCGTCTTTAAGACGTCATAAGGACGCCTTCTTCACGTCTGTAAGACGTCGTAAAGATATCCTCTAATTTCTTAGTGACGTCTTTACAATGTTCGTTTTATGTCCATTTCATGTTATTTGCTACAAAACGATACGTCTCAAAGATGCCTTCAAAGTAGCATTAAAAAGATGCCCGCAAAACCGTAATGACGTCCAAAAGACGTCTGTTTTAAGACATTTTTGATACAAAACTACGCCTTTAACTCGTCTCTAATACGGCAGGCATAAAGAGGGTCAGGCATGAAAGCGATATATATAGTAGTCCACTTCTGGCATAAAAAAAGGCAGGCATAAAATTGACGTAAATTAGACGTCATTAAGACGTTCGTCTTTTAGTATCTTATAGATATCCAAAAATGGACGTCCTAAAGAGTTCCACTTCAGGCATAAAGAAGACAAGGCATGAGATCTACATAAACTGGAACTCATTAAGATGTGCGCCTCTTACCATCTTAGAGGCATCCAAAAATAGACGTTCTAAATAAGTCCACTTTAGGCATATAAAAGATCAGGCATAAAATTGACGTAAATTAGACGTCATTAAGACGTCCGCTTTCGAACATTTTAGAGATATCCAGAACTGGACGTCCTAAAGAAGTCCACTTCAGTCATAAAAAGATCAGGCATAAAATTGACGTAAATCAGACGTCCTTAATGCGTCCGCCTTTTAACATCTTCGGGACATCCAAAACTGGACCGCCTAAAGAGGTCCACTTCAGGCATAAAGAAGGTCAGGCATCAAAACGACATAAATTGGACGTCACTACGACGTCAGCTTTTGAACATCTTAGAGACATCCAGAATTGGACGTCATAAGGACGTTCATTTCTGGCATAAAAGGGAGCAGGCATTAAATTGACGTAAATCAGAAGTCCTTAAGGCGTCCGCCTTTTAGCATCTTACAGACATCCAAAACTGAAAGTGCTAAAGAGGCCCACTTCAGGTATAAAAAACGGCAGGCATAAAACAGACGAAAATTAGATGTCATTGTGACATTCCGCTCTGGACATCTTAGAGACATCCAGAAATGGACGTCCTAAAGACGTCCACTTCAGGCATAAAAAGGTCAGGCTAAAAATCGACGTAAATTAGACTTCTTTAGGACGTCCGGCCTTGGACGTCTTAGAGATTTCCGGATATGGACGTCTTATAGATGTACTTTTTATGTCTTAAAGGCGTCCAGGCATAAAATGGATGTCTTTAAGACGTTATGTGCCGTCTGGGCTAGTACCCCCAAAATACCTTTTAGGACCTAAAATACCTGTACCTACAGAATTATCCCGCGAATTCCACGAATTAGCATAGATTGACTGGAGTAATTTGACTAATGTGGTGCTTCTATAATCCACTCGATTTTCAGTCTTTCTCAGACTTCTTCTTCAGCATTTTTTTTATTTATTGCGTTAAAGGCCATTTCGAAATACATAAATTTCAGGAAGAATGATTTATGATATAAGTAGTGTTTTTGTAACTAGTAGGTCGGTTAGAAGTACGCCGTTAGTCTTAACACTCATATCAATTTTGGTTGTGTTGAAGAACTGGTTGAACTGATTAGGCGTCCCCCCCCCCCACCCCGCGACTTTTAATCAACAGTCCCTCGCCTCTCCCCTTCCCCCACATACCATATTTATCCAACTCGCCGCCTTTTAATATCCATTGGATATGACCCGGGACCGAAATTAATACGGAGTTTTTCTTTCCCGCCATTGTGTCTATTTCTCGATTCGGCTCGCTCTTATTAACTGTCTTTTTTTTTCGGCTAAAAGAGGAGATACACAGACGAGAGAAAGAGACAGAGATAGAGGAGGAGGAGGATGGGGGGGTCCTTTTATGTAAGGATATATTTTTATGGCATTGTTATGGGACGATAGGCTTCCGCTTTGAAGTCGAATTTCGCGCCGTTATGATTCTCCACCCTCGGATATCTGGTCAAAGACGGATTTTAATATGGACTGTGTAAATGGCCTTATACTGGAATACATACAAGGGGTGGGTGCGGGAGGATGTATTAGAGAGACAAGGACGTGGAGTCTCTGTGAAGTTCTTGAAAGGAATTTGGAACAAACCTAACATTACAGTTCAAATCTCATATTTTCCTCTACCATTTACTATCGGAATTCGTGTACTTTTTATTACATCAAATCAAAATATTTATACGGATCGATCAGATCGATCAGGGGATCGGTCTGCAGCATCCCGTCACGCTGCCCGTCCGAGAGTCCGCCCTATTCGACATGTCTCTAGTTGGGAAAGCCACGTACCCGCCACCCTTCCACAAGTGCACGTAAGCAACCACCAACTTTTCACCTTTTCTGACCCCCATTTGTAATGAATACTCTCTCCCCTGCTGTAGGAAATAAACATTTTTAAATTCAAAGGGAGTGCTCTGGTTGGGAGTATATCAGCTGTAGACTGATCCCCTGATCGATCTGATCGATCCGTATAAATAGTAGTTCTTGTTTGTTGACAAACGTACCCGCCGCCTATCCGCGTGTCACGTATTGTCCTTCGGTCTAGGTCACCTCAGTGCTGAATTAACTTAGGTGGTGACCTAGTTTCGCTAATTGGGGCTGCACCGCGACAATATTCAACCAGTATAAAAGAGAATACAAAAATTTACACGTACTAATAAAAAGCACTGCCAACACGTATTACAGAACAGTAACGGATATCTAATACAAACCACGCAGAATAGATTAAAAGAATGGGAAAGATATATAAAGGAACTATTCGAAGAAGATAGAAATGACGATACCCTGGAAGAAAGCAACATAAGACCAAGAATTTTGAAGTGTGAAGTAGAAACTACCATTAAACAACCAACAATAAGACATCTGTCTTTGCTTTGTAGATTTTGAAAGAGATTGCGGTCGTGTTAGTCACTCAAAAATGGTAGACACCCTACAAGACATTAGCCTGGATGGAAAAGATTTGAGACTCATAAAAATCTGTATTGGTACCAAAAGGCCAAAATTAGAATACAAGGCGAAACGTCGAACACTATAAACATCAAGACAGGGATGCTTGTTGTCACCCATGCTATTTAATTTGTACTCCAAGTTCTTGTTCAAAAAAGCCTTCGAAGAAAGTAACAACAGCAGAGGCGTAAAAGTTAACGGTTTTCTAATACCCAGTTATTAGTTATTACATATGCCGAAGACCCCGTACTAATGGCAGACACATTTGTTGGTTTACAGGATCTTCGGGACCGACTGAGCAAGACATGTAACGAATACGAAATACGAAAACAATGGTAATTCAAAGAAAACAGAATGTACCCATACCCGTCATAGTCAATAACACTATAAATAATTGGGCTCTTGGATAGACAGCCAACTGAACCCTGAAAAAGAAATGACGTCCAGAATTGCTCAAGCCAGGACTAGCTTTGAAAAACTGAGGACACTTCTCTCCGAGTCACATCTTGATAAAAATTATAGACAAACATTAGCAAAATGTTACATATGGTCAGTCATACTCTAAGGAGTAGAGACCTGTACCGTAAAAACCAAGTCTGAATAAATTTGAATCTTGAAGCCTGAAATTTGAACCACTAACCTTAAGCATTTGTGGAGAAACGACAAATCTGCCGATTAGTCCAGTCATTATAGGGGGTTCATCTAGGAAAATTGACATACCCAGTATATTAACACGTAAAAACTTTTTTGACTATTTTGACATTCTAAAACTTTCCTCAAAATTCACATATAATTGGATGGACGCAAGTTTTAAAGTCGGGGGTCAAAATTCACAAAAATCGATTTTTTCTGTATTTTTTGCAAATATCTCGTTTTCTATGGGTTTTACGCTATTTGTATTTAGTATCAATATTGTACAGAATTAAATTCTCTACAACTTTTATCTCTAACATTTCTTCATACCTCTAACTGTTTTCGAGATAGAGAGCGAGAGCGGAGAGCGCGCAATCAGAGAATTTTGTGAGGTCATGGTAGTCCCGATCAAAAACTCGTAATATTAAGGTTATAAATTATTGCTAAATATATAATTATAATTTGTTATTAAATTTTAGATTAAATTCAATCTCTCTTTCTAATAATTCTAAAATTTATCAATTCAATAACACTTATAATCTCTTTCTGTAATTGAAAAAATATTAAGGAATATACTTTAATTACATTTTAATTATATTCTCATTTACACTAAATGCATTTGAAGTAAGAAGTAATTAAGTAATTCTTGTTTAAAATCCGTAAACTCTTAAATACTAAATCTGTCAAATGACACTTTTACTAAAAACATTAATTAAGAATTTATTTCTTTTCTTCTTTATTTACTTAGAAGGTCGATACATTGGTATAAATTAGATTTAAATTAAAATATAATTGAAGTATTTTCCTCACCAGTTTTTTAATTACATAGCCAGGTAAGTGTTATTAAATAAATTGACACTTCATTAAAAATAGATAAGTAACCAAAAAAATGAATTTAATGTAAAAGTTAATAATAAATGGTAATTAAATATTTAGTAATAATTTATAACCTTAATATTACGAGTTTTTGATCAGGACTACCAGTACACATGATTCTCTGACCAGCGCTCTCCGCCCTCTATCTCGAAAACAGTTCGAGGTATGAAGAAATGTTACAGACAAAAGTTGTAGAGAATTTAATTCTGTACAATATCGATAACAGATACAAATAGCGTAAAACCCATAGAAAACGAGATATTTGCAAAAAATATAGAAAAAATCGATTTTTGTGAATTTTGACCCCCGACTTTTAAACTTGCGGCCATCCAATTATATGTGAATTTTGAGGAAAGTTTTTGGATGCCAAAATAGAAGTTTTTACGTGTTAATATACTGGGTGTGTCGATTTTCCGAGATATTAACCTAATTCAACCTAAGATTACTGGACTAGATTCCAACGTATGCGGAAATATATCATTACCGATAGAGCTACTGTATGCATATTTATATATATACATATATATATATATATATATTGCATGGTTCGTTATTAAAACTTCGTCGGGAGGTGTGTTCAACATCCCTTAAGACGCGCTAATCGCGTCGCGACGCCCGGAAACCGAATGGAGTCCCGGCGGGGGGCGAATGGCGAGACGTCGCCGGATCTTTTGTAGTCCTCGAGAAATAGAGAGATCGGAAATATATTATATATATATATATATATATATATATATATATATGTATATATACATATTCACGCGCCACGCTAAGAGGATATAATCCTTCCGTTGAGCAGCTTAAGTCGTCGTTGTCAGCCTGTTAATAAGATGATAAAGATGGGAGATTTTGAAATTAAAAGGCGTGCACGCCATACGCCTCTGGGGTGGAATTCTTCGAGTAATTGGGGGATTTAAAGTATGCGTAATGTGGCGAGAGGCGTCGAAAAACTTTCATAGCTCACGGTTTTACCCACTCCTCTAGTTCACATTTTCTTTTAAAAAATATCTTTTTTTCGAAAGAACGGACGTATAGGACATGTTTCGGACAACTTGCGTCCTTCCTCAACAAAAGATAAGGAGGGAAATTTTTTTAAGAAAATTCAGTAATCTTCATTAAAAGAATCTGAAGGGAGTTCCCCAAATCACTCAAAACAGACACGTTGCACTCAGGGAGTGCCGACAGTCAGAAACTAGCCCTTTGTATTGCGTAACTTTATAAAAGGTTAATAATTATTGTTAGTTTATGAATAATTTATGTAAATGAATGACTCGCCAACGTTTTACTTGAAGTATATCTTAGTATTATTATTTCAGTCTATAAATTCAATTTGTAATGTTATATACAGTTTAATAATTTACAATATTAGTATATTAAAGTATGAGTGGATATTGAGCTCTTTCAAACACGAGCGAGTTTTCGAGCACGACGACGTAGATGGAGTGCTCGAAATAGAGCAAGTGTTTGAAAGAGCAGTTATCCACGAATACTTTACGCTATTTTTGGTATTGGTACCATTTTTTATACCAAAACCAAGTGCATACCCAATATGATTAATTTGAATGACACTCGGGACGCTTCGTGACGGCCCGTCGCACGTCGTGCGACCAATCGGCTTGTCCGGCTACGGCCAAAAACGCTCTGCTATTGGCGACTTCAAAACACGCGCGTGCGATAAAGCCCGATTTACGCACGCCAAAGTATGTTATAAATAGGCAAAATAGCGTACCAATAAAAAAAATAGTATATTAAAGTATGAGTGGATATTGAGCTCTTTCAAACACGAGCGAGTTTTCGAGCACGACGGCGTAGCCGGAGTGCTCGAAATAGAGCAAGTGTTTGAAAGAGCAGTTATCCACGAATACTTTACGCGATTTTTTTTATTGGTACCTACCTTTGAAATCATAAATAGTGTAAAATTACCCAAATACCCAATATAATTAATTTGAACGACACTCGGGACGCTTCGTGCCGGCCCGTCGCACGTCGTGTCACCAATCAGGTCGCCCCGCTACGGCCAAAAACGCTCTGTAATTGGTTGATTTCGTCGTTGTTGACACGTTTCCATGGCGACTTTAAAACACGCGCGTGCGATAAAGCCCGATTTACGCACGCCAAAGCATGGTTTAAATAGGCAAAATAGCGTACCAATAAAAAAAAATAATGAATCGAGTAAGAAAATACATTTGAGATTGAAAATACAAAAAAAATTGTGTAGAAACAGTTGCCATGGTTACCAAATTCTAACTTCACACTTTCCTCGCGTATTTTGTCACAAAAAAATAGTCCAGTAAATAAAGGCCGGAAAACCGCCGAACCTAGACATCACATAGATCCCGAAATTTTATTTTGTTAACTTGTAGGTATATATGGGTACATTAATTTCTGAAAAAATGTCCACCGGGAAATGTGCGGAAGGGGCTGGAAAATGTCTTCATGGTGTTAAAATCGAATATTTTCCCCGATATTGGCCAAAATATGACACTGAGGCAATTTGTGTTTGAACACAAAAGAAGAACAGTTTATTACCTACAAAAATGATCCTTACCATTTTTGTCAAAAGTTTAACTGTTTCCGAGATAACCGGGCCCAAGCGCAGCCTGGATTTCAAGCTGCTGCGTCGCGTCTCAGAAATCACGCTCCGTGAATGTAGGCATAGGCGGGCGGACAAATTGTCCCATAACTTGGGTAAAAATGAATCTTTTTTCATGATTCAAAGTTCATATGAAAGGACGGACCTGCAGCTATAATATCGTATTACTTTTCCTTTTTTTTTATTTTCTGGAATATTGAAAAATCTGGCCAAACTTTGTCTTTCTTCGATATTTGACCCTCCTTATCAATCCATTCATATTTTTTTAATTAAGAGTAGTTTCACTGAATCCTTTTGGATAATGGGGCTTTGATAGGTGGTGAATGTATTGCGAAAGAATCAAGAAATAATTCTTGTGTATTTGTATAAACAACGTGGTTTTCTTGGGACGTGTTTTTTGATTTCCGGAGTTTTCGAAAATGCTCGGGTCTATCGAGAATTGATAAATAATGAAAGACCATATCGGTGTTCAATGCACATCATATGAAAGCTGAAAATATCCCCTTCTTGATGACATTTTTATTTTTTTCCACGTTGTTTAGTTTTCCGGAAAATTGAGAAAATTCTCACCTCAATGAATAATCTACCTTTTGTTTTTAATCATTGTTTTCTTCTCAGGGTTGAACTTTTGGAGGTTAAGGATTGTACTAGATGAAAGACCAGACCCCCAGCTTTTCATCAATATATATATTATATATATATATATATATATATATATATATATATGGTACGTTCCACGCCGAATTTAGATTTTTTTTTTAGATTTGGCCCAAAATCAACTAAAACGGTCCTTTTGGGTCCCTGAAACTCTCCCTAAATTTTTAGGGCCCCAAGTGGAATTGAACTCAAGTTATGGACAATTGAAAGTTGAAATTTTCAGGTTCGGCTCCAAAACCAAAAATTTTCAACCATCCATAACTTGTAAAAATACCCATTTTTATGAAAAAAGTTTTAAACAAAAGTTGTTTGCAATGCTTTAAACTTTCGGAAACTGCTAAAAAAAAGTTCATCCGACATGGTTCACTATTGACGAGTCTTGGCGCCATTAGTCGTCAGGCCGCCAAAAAAAAACATTATCAGCTTTCCTGACCAAAAAAATCAGGAGCGAAGCTGGATTCGATATAAAACTTTTCAGCCCAAACAAAAGTTAGCCAGACCTAAGGGCTTAGAGAAAAAAAATGGTTTTCAGGTTCAGCTTGAAAACCAAAAATTTTCAACCATCCATAATTTGTAAATATACCCATTTTTATGAAAAAAGTTTTAAACAAAAGTTGTTTGCAATGCTTTAAACTTTTGGAAACTGCCCACACAGAAATTCGCCAGACCTAAGGGTTGGTCCCAAATTTGAAAATTTGTGTTGAAAATTCAAATTTCCAGAACATTTCTTGTGGAAGGTTGCTTCAGCGTTGTCGTCAACCGTTGTGGACCTTCAAAAACATCAACAAGAGCAACAATTTGGGTGAGAGTCGCTTCTTGGATAAAAAATGTGCGTTAAGCGAAGTCATCTGGGATCAAAATTCAAGTATTTTGAGGAATTTTGAGTTTTTGAGCCGCCGGGGACTTGGAAGTGCTCTATTTATATGAAAATAGCATGCCAACCTTAGTGATGTTGATCCCCAGTCAACTTCTAGAAAAAATGTCGCTCATGGTTTGAGACTAACTGGCAAACAGTGGATTTCTGGGGGCTCAATGGAATTTTGTTGATATCAAGGGATTTTTGCCGGATTTCACCATTTTTTTTCTCGGAGCTCATTGGTCTGGCTAACTTCTGTTTGGGCTCAAAAGTTTTATATCGAATCCAGCTACGCTCCTGATTTTTTTGGTCAGGAAAGCTGATAATGTTTTTTTTTGCGGCCTGACGACTAATGGCGCCAAGACTCGTCAATAGTGAACCATGTCGGATGAACTCTTTTTTAGCAGTTTCCAATAGTTTAAAGCATTGCAAACAACTTTTGTTTAAAACTTTTTTCATAAAAATGGGTATTTTTACAAATTATGGATGGTTGAAAATTTTTGGTTTTGAAGCTGAACCTGAAAACCATTTTTTCTCTCGAAGGCCTTAGGTCTGGCTAACTTTTGTTTGGGCTGAAAAGTTTTGTATCGAATCCAGCTACGCTCCTGATTTTTTTGGTCAGGAAAGCTGATAATGTTTTTTTTTTGGCGGCCTGACGACTAATGGCGCCAAGACTCGTCAATAGTGAACCATGTCGGATGAACTTTTTTTTAGCAGTTTCCGAAAGTTTAAAGCATTGCAAACAACTTTTGTTTGAAACTTTTTTCACAAAAATGGGTATTTTTACAAATTATGGATGGTTGAAATTTTTTTGTTTTGGAGCCGGACCTGAAAATTTCAATTTTCAATTATCCATAACTTGAGTTCTATTCCACTTGTGGCCCTAAAAATTTAGGGGGAGTTTCGGGGGCCCAAAAGGAACGTTTAAGTTGATTTTGGGCCAAATCTAAAAATAATCTAAATTCGGCGTGGAACGTACTATATATATATATATATATATATATATATATATATATATATATATATATATATATATCAAGTATTTTATTACGTGCACGCGAAAAAACTCTGCCTCCAAACTTCCTTGATTGTGATATACGTTTATTCACCGCGCGCGGCCACGCGGCGTCCATGTATGGTATTGTACATGCGTCTATAGTAAAAAAGGAAAAAGGAATACGGTATTATAGCTACAGGTCCCTCCTTTCATATGAACTTTTAATCATGAAAAAAGATTCATTTTTACCCAAGTTATGGGACAATATGTCCGCCCTCTCATGCCTATATTCACGGAGCGTACTTTCCGAGGCGCGACGCAGCAGCTTGAAATCCAGGCTACGCTTTGGCCCGGTTATCTCGGAAACGGTTAAACTTTCGACAAAAATGTTAAAGATCATTTTAGTAGGTAATAAACTATTCTTCTTTTGTGTTCAAACACAAATTGCCTCAGTGTCATATTTTGGCCAATATCGGGGAAAATAGTCGATTTTAACACCATGAAGACATTTTCCAGCCCCTTCCGCACATTTCCCGGTGGACATTTTTTCAGAAATTAATGTACCCATGTATACATACAAGTTAAAATAATAAAAGTCCGGGATCTGTCTGATATCAAGATTGGGACCTTCGTTTACTGGACTAAAATGCACTATTGCTGGGCTTATTCAACAACCAAGCGGCGCCGTGGACGATGCATACTCACGTCAGCGCTTCCATTATTTTTCACAGGTCCCATAGCTTCTCTACGATCGTTTATACTAGTCTTTCTTCTGAACATTCTTTACATCGGTTCTAGTTTCTTTCTCTGTTAACCTCTCTGTTTGCTGCCAGGACTACTATGACACGGAACGTCGATTTAAGAAACATTATTAGGCACAGGAACCGATACACCTCCATACCTCCTGGCCGTTCTGCTATCCTGGTACGCGAAATCCGATGTTCAAAGTGTAATTCAAACGGAACTAAAACAGCGCCTTATAACCAGAATACTGAAAATATCGACGTGAAATCAGATGACGAAAAGTTTATGACAAAAAAGATCCCTTTCAGACCAGGGTCGATATTTTGAAAATGGTAAAAAGTGAAAAAAAATTATAGTAGGATGAAACCCATTGGAAAAGGTAGAGAATATAACAAAAATGAAAGGATAGATAAATTACGGGCGATCTGAGGTCGGGAAGGGGGAGGGGTGAGTTTTTAAGGGTAAAAAACGGTTTATCTCGATTTCCGGCAACACTGCAAGTCCTATGAAAAAAAGTTAAATAGCAGAGTTGTAGGTAATAGAAAGGTCTACAACTTTTGTATCAACACTTTTTTCACATAACCTCGAAATTGTTGTGAAAAAATCAAATAACGAAGTTTTTGGTTTTTTATTTTTCTTTTGCAAAAAAATTTATTTTTTCACGAAATTGGGTGAAAACTTACCTTTTTATGTCCCAAACATACAGTAATTTTTTTGATTTAAAATATATATTTTTTCACCTTATTTTGACTTAATATCGAAAAAGCACCCTAATTTTAATCGAAAATTCTCACGTCAAAATATCTGCTTTTTTAAAAAAGTCGGTGTGTTTTTCGTTCGTTCGAAACTCTACTTTCTGATGGTATAAAAAAATATACATTACTATGGTAAATATTCTCAGAAAATACAAATAATGAAAAAAACTCGAATCCGATTTTTTTGAATCGTTATGTATAATTTTAAGCTATTTATTTAAATTTACACTTTAATTACTCTAAAAACGTAAGATTTCATGTTACATTGATAAACAAAAAAATTACAAATCCATAAAACATCAATATTGCAAAAAACATGCGAAAATAGTTGTTCTAAATATTAAAAATAGGATTTAAAGAGAATTTCATCTAAAAAATGTGACTGCTGCAATTTTTTTCAGTAATAAAGTTGATTTATTAAATTCTCATTACATTTATTTCATAGAAAATCTCAAAATATATAAATATACATGTAAATCGTACTATTGAATTTAAATGCTTTATACTGATTACGTTATTCATTATAATATTTTAAATACAATGATCTTGTTATTTATAAATACCTTATCTTGCATTCTAATCACTTCGCCATTACTTTTTGTCTCTTTGATGGCATTTCTTCATCGTTAGATTCGACAAACCTTCCCGATTCCAGTGGATCTTCGAAATCTTCAAGACCATCACCGTCTTCGTCTCCAAGATTGCATTGGTTCTTCATCCACAATTTCATCTGAATCATCAACTTCCTCGTAGGTTTCTTCTTCCACATTGGGGCATGTTTCAGAACCATGACAATTTGAGCATAAATTTGTACATTTTAAACCATGTTTTCGGGAGCCACATTTTAAACTGTTACATCCAGTTTCACAGCTGCAGCAAATAGTTTTGAGCAATATTTATGGAATTAATTCCTTCTCTGTAAATTTGGGCATAATGCCATGTTGATGTTGCTTCCAGCCCCAACCTGTTGGTGTCAGTTCGTTACCCAGCCAAGTCTGAAGCTGATAATATGCCCTGTAACAATGTTGCTGCTGCACCTTCTGTGGGTGGGAGATTTGCCAATATGAAAGAAGATTTAATCCTTGCCAATTGATATTTAATAAATAGCTCAAAATTATACATAATGATTAAACAAAAAGCGGTTTCGAGTTTTTTTCATTATTTGCATTTTCTGAGGCATTTACCATAGTAATGTATATTTTTTTATACCATCAGATAGTAGAGATTTTAACGAACAAAAAACACACCGACTTTTTTAAAAAAGCAGATATTTTGACGTGAGAATTTTCGGTTGAAAATTAGGGTGCTTTTTCGATATTAAGTCAAAATAAGGTGAAAAAATGAATATTTTAAATCAAAAAAATTACTGTATGTTTGGGACATAAAGAGATAAGTTTTCACCAAATTTCGTGAAAAAATATTTTTTTAAAGATAAAAATAAAAAACCAAAAACTTGGTTATTTGAATTTTTCACATAATTTTTGAGGTTATGTGAAAAATGTGTCGATAGAAAAGTTGTAGATCTTTTTATTACCTATAAATTTGCCATTTAAATTTTTTTCAGAGGACTTGCAGTTTTGCCAGAAATCGAGATAAACCGCTTTTTACCCTTAAAAGCCCACCCCCTCCCCCTTCCCGACCTCAGATCGCCCGTAATGTATTTTTCCTTCCTTTTTTGTTATATTCTCTACCTTTTCCAATGGGTTTCATCCTACTCTAATTTTTTTTGTCTTAAAAATTATCGACCCTGGTCTATTTACAGAATATAAATATTCAACGTGAAGCTTATTGCATAAGCTTTCTAAATATGCCACATTTCTTAAAGAGTAATATTTGTAAAATCGCAAAATAAAAAAAATCACCAACCCCGAAAACACGATTTTAAAGTATAAGTAGTAGCGACGGTCGTGACATCATACTAACCACAGCATCATCTCATCTGACGTTCGGAAATTTGGCGTATCATGTGTTTTAGCAGTAGAAGAACCTCGCATAAAGCTAGCTACCTATCCAAAAAATTAAATTACCGAAGAGACAGTATGACAAATTCTTAAAACGCATACCACGCACCTCGAAAATTTTTTCAAACTTTCCTCCAATACGAGGATGTTTGTAGAAGCGTAGATATTAACTTGTTAAAACATTTGCTAGAGGTCCATAAAAGGGACGTCCTGGGGGTTGGATACGATGAATAATTGTTCGTCTTTGCAAAATAATTACGCCACGCCACAGGGCCAGAAACGACCTGTCATCGGTGACTGAGAAACAAACAGAGGGAGAGAGAGAGAGAGACAAAGAGAGAGAGAGAGAGAGAGCAAGAGTGTGTATGAGAGAGTGAGAGAGAAAGAAGAGGGACATTCTCATTCAAACAGCTCTTAATAGACGCGCTCCGCATTAAGATCCCTGACTTAGCAGAGGAGACAGAGATGGATCGGTTAAGTAGTACATAGTTGTATCGTGAGAGTGTGAGACAGTGAGGGTCTCTTCCGTCTTAATGTGTCCGGCGGTAAAATGGATAATCCTTCTCTCGCTCGAAACCTAAAAATTCATAAAGTCTCTGAAGGAATTAATCTACTTCTTAAGCAACTGAGATTACATCTCTGTGGTCCATAACGCGTAGAACTTATCAGTGAATGTAAAGTGGACTTCATTTCGGCAACTTCGAAGGGAACTTGAGTGATGGGAACGATGCGTTTAACGTTTCAGGGACAAAATTGCTGGTTAGAACTCTTCAACCCCTCGATGTATCCCTGTCGACTAAGACAGAGAGCCCGCAACGAACATACACACACCAACAAACCCATCTACCACGCGTATTTGTAATCGTCACAGGAACGATACGCTCCCCCCTTTCATCCTTCATCCCGTCTCTTTCCCTCCATTTGTAGCCCTTAAAGCGCATAATTACTGATGTGCCAGTCGCTTTTCCCATTGTTTCGCGGATACTTTTTAATTTACCGAAAAATATCTCTCGACAAAGCGAATGCTTAGAGCAAGAGAGGACAGTGATAAAATCCTTCTTTCTGTTCCTTTCTTTCTGTCTCTATCTCTCTCGCCCTCTTTTTATGTGGTTAAGGGAAGAAAGCCGGGCGGTGCATTGTTGCGCTTTTCATTTAATACTCTTTCGCTCTTATTTTTTTTTTATGAAGAGGCGATAATGCTTTGTGGTCGATGTCAGCCTTAATTTCGGTTCGCTTTAAGTTTTCGCGATGGGCGGTGCTCACTTAACGTTCTCGAGGAGTTGAAACGCATGATTTTTACTTACTTCATGATTTCTTACTCCTGTCCTTGTCCGGCTAGCAAAACTAAATATAGTTAGGGGGTGGTTGAGAGAAAAATCAAATGTCTGATTATAGCTGCTTTAATTGAGTATTTCAAAACAACCACAACATTAACACGAATCCGAAATACTTGATTGCATTATTACAAATATTCAACTCTTAACTACGTCAGTAATTTAAGATGATTACTTCAAAGCTTATAACTTGAGATATAATGTCTAAGACAGATTGTTTGCATATAAACAATGAGAGCACATAAATACTCAAGCCAAACTAACTAATACCAAACAAAAAAAAACAACTTGAATTCAACTCAAAATTGGGCAGCCGAACCCTCGAGGGTTCGGCCGTCCTACCCCTTTCAAGGCCCGAAGCGAAGTCCTTTTTTCCTTCTGACTTTCACTCCAACTGACCCCCACTTATAACCGGAAATGACGTCCTGACCTATGACTGAGTTTCCAATTTCCCTTTCTTCTCATTTCTAGCCTATCATCGCCCGCTCAAATCTCAACTGGGCGTTAACAATTCTCGAGACCCATCACGTCCGTAGTGCATGATCACTAACTGTTTTTTCCAATTCGGGGAACAATTACCGGCCGTGAAATTGTGAGTGGCGATGGCGCTTATTTTCAACAAAAAAAGGTCTAAACATCCTCTTGTGTAAATAAACGGATGCTTCACTTCGAGTTCGGTTGCTATGCGAAATTCAGACCGCTTTTAAGACACGAAGGGCGGGATAGCTCGTTAACCCGGCATATTTGAAAATCGTAACGTAACAGAGTTTCTCGAGAACACAACTTTTCATCAATTAAATGTTATAATTTGGTCGTTTGGTCACTCCGCATAAGTTGACGATTAACCCTAAACAAGATCAGTTGAGATGTGATGATGTGTCACAATGAAGAACTGAGATGTGCGTGATGAAATATATGTAATACAAACATAATTCGCGTATAATCCTCGCTCCAATTATAGCCAATTTCAATGTACTATTTTAACACACATTTTCTATTGTAGGTATATGCTCCGGTCATTCGTAAGCGCAGCCATAGTCCTTGCACTCTTCTCGAACAGTTCCGGCACCAACGAGGACATACTAGAGGTAAATATAAATACGAAATTATAATAAAATAACTCTGAATCGTATTCACACTTCCTAACAATCGCTTTATCGCCTCTTTCTCGCTCTCTCTCTCTCTCTTTCTCGGCTCTTCTCCCATTCTCTCGCCGGAGTGATGGAACGCTTTAATTTCCGACCCGAAACTGGGCCGCATTAGCTCATTGTTCGAATTGATTTAATAAACGGAAGATTTACCTTAAAAGTGGTGTGCCGTATTCGCCGGAGAAGGCAGCGGCGTAGGCGAACGGCGTTGTTATTTAATTTCTAATTTATTTATCCAACACATGACAGTTATGACTGTCATACCAGTAAACTATCAAATAACACACTAGTGTTTAATAATCCATAACTCACTAGTGAGTTATGGATTATAAGTCACGTTCATATTTAAAGTATTTACGTTTAAAGGTTGCCCATGACAACCAAACAAACAACCTACTTTAACCAAAATGTAAAAAAGCCACTGTCAAGTCATTCTGACATTTATAGGGTACTGAGGCGCAAGTAGCTTTGATTTGATCACAAAGATTATTAATTATTATCTCGTAAAAAACCGATTTCTTCCACTTGTTGGATAAAACATTGTATGCCACTCGCGTGTTATGTTTCCTAAGTTACTTGAGAATTTATTCCACTCGGCCTGACGGCCTCGTGGTATAAATCTTCTCGCGTGACTTATTTTCAACATAACACACTAGTGCCATAAATAACTATTACTATGTCTGATGTCACGTTTTCCAAAAATACGTTTTGATTCCACGAAGCAGAGGAATTGAGCTTGAAAATCAAACTTTAAATTCCTCTCTATACGGTTCATGAACCGACTAAGCCATTTTAACTCGTGAATTGAACTTAAAACTCGCTTCTCTACTTAAGGTACTAGTACCGGACAACGTAACTAAAATCTACACATATTACAATATTTTTTTCTCGCTTACTTTATTATCCAACTTTAAATACATTTTTACACACTTTTCACGAGTAAGAACGATACTATCTTTTAATTTATTCTTAGATCATTTTTAGGGGGAGCTAAAGTCGCCTCCTTCAAAATTACGTTGTCCAATGGCACAGAGTTAATCTTGAAAATGGCCACTCTGTAAATGAAATTGAAAAGAGAATGTTAAAAAGAAAGGTCGATTACATTGTAAATCATCACGTTTTTATACAAAGTCGATCTTAATAGAAAATGGCCGCTATACGAAAAAAAAAATTTTTTTCACGTTTTTTTTAACTTTATTCCTTAGCCAAATCTATTTTCTTCTCATTTTCTCCAATTATCTGGTCAATTACGATGTTAGACCTTAAAACAAATAAGTCGAGTGGAGAAGAAGTCTGTGCCATTTGGAGAAAAACGCGTTTAAATTTTTTACGCTTTACGTTTGAAATATTTTTTAAAAAATCAAGTTTCAATACGTAACAATTGGTCAATCAGTTATCCCCGGTTCGTAGATGGTATTGTAACGCGAAATGTAAACAGCAGCGCGCAACGTGTTTACTCTTATCGGACCTCGGCGGCCACTTCAAAGCGCTCCGTTAATTGGGCAATAAGAACCGTCCCCAACGTTCCGCCAGCATCTTATTAAGGAAAGAATGATTTATTACGTTCTGGGCGTTTCTAGATAAACATTATTTGGGAAAGGGATGAACTGGAATCATCGCGAATACAATTGAGATATGTATATAAGCGGGCTTGCGGTCGGAGAGAGGGGATTAGACGTGAAGCCGCGAGAGTAAACAGTGTGATAAGCGAACAAGTGAAATAAATTAACAGTTAAGAGTGTGATGTAAATTAATTAGTTAGGTAGGAAATAGTTGAGATAAATTAAGTAGTGTGTAGTGTATAATTAAGAACAGTGTAGATGAATTAGAAATAAACACTACAGTATTTATAGAATAGGTAGCAACTGCGCCATAAAACCAATACCGAATACTCTACTCACTTACCTCCTACCGAAGTGTGTGAAACTACCCCTAATCCAAAATTATAATATTAATTGCAGGCATGATATTCACAGGATACATAGCAATTGCCTCCACAAAACCAATACCGCATACCCTACCCTCTTGATACCCATTGAAGTGGATGAAACTACCCCTATTCCATAATTACAATAATAAATTTAAATGAACGACTTGCGAATCGAGTGCACGGATGATATTCACAGGGTAAATAGCAATAGCCTACACAAAACCACTTCAGCATATCCTACCCAACTACCACCCGTCGAAGTGGGTGAAACTACCCCCAATCAAAAATTACATTATTAATTTAAATGAACAACTTACAAATCGAGTGTAGGGATGATATTCACAGGATAGATAACAATTGTGTCCACAAAACTAACCTTACTTACTAACCGCCCTTCGAGGTGGGTGAAACTACCCCTATTCCAAAATTACATGAACGACTTGGTAACCATAGTAAGAGAGTCGAACAGGCGCATGCGCTCACAGTGGAATAACTTTTTTATTTTTTCGAATTTCTTTATAAAATTTTAAGAGGTGATTCTTGAAGATATAAGGAAACAAAATCTATAAAAATACAAACATGATTTCTCCAAAAAAAAATCCGGTACTAGTACCTTAACCCACCAACCCCTAACCACTTAAAGTACCATTTAAAGTTATGATTTCCATTCAAGCTTTTTTTTTAATACAAACCATCTTCCTTGAAATCCTGCATTAATCTGACAAAGGAGCATTTTACCAGTCGCGACCTCCCCCCTTTCCATACGCCCGTTCTCTCCGCCCTTGACCGAGTAAAGAGCCCCTGAATGGACCATTTGCATCGCCTCCTCTCGTAAAAATTGATGAATTGATAGGAAATTTAATTACGTCAAAGCGAGCGCGAGAACAAGCTTTTTACTTTATTGGGAACTGTGTTGGAGTTTCCAAAAAAAAGGGAGAGGGGGAGGGCGGCGAGGAGAAGACGGAGAGGGAAGGGGAGCGTCATTTTTCATAGGGCAGATCGTAAATCGACCACCGATTCCAATTTTGATGTATCGGGTGGGGGGCCCGCTGCAGTTCGAGTGAGCGCCGCTGATCAATTGGCTGACATTTCTGTGCCAAATTTAAATTTCATCGACTCGAACGGAAAATAGGAATTTGTCCCTCTCTGTCTCTCGGAAAATGTTCACTACAGCTTCGGCGACATAAATCTATGAAACAGTTCGGTCGTCGATGGCAAATTGGACTGTGAGTTAGTAATACGGGCAGCCAGTTCCATTCACTCTGGGTTAGTTATTAGTAAGGTTCATGACTAAAAAGGGTCCCTCTCAAAAGTAAAAACGGTGAGTTTTGTAAAATAAGAGAGGCACAATGATTTGCATCGAGAAATGAATTGGGGGTCCCTAAGGGGCAGATTCAGAAACGCCACTCATACTCATTTCTACCTACACTCATTTGTATCTCAAAATGAGAGTGAGTGCGCCTTCTCCTCAATTTTGGAATTCAAAAACGTGTAAATCAAGCTACTCAAATACATCTCAATTTAAAAACGATTTGAGGGAAGGATGTTTGGCAGTGTTCGCTGCTGACTGTGTTAGTTCAATTTGGTGTTCTGTGCATATATCATGTGTTTTGTGGCAGCAACTGTCAGACGCATGTCAAGCGTCACCAAATTTAGAATCGCGTTTTGCAAAGTCGTTTACGTTGAAACAGTGAGCAATGAGCATTCGAAAATAGAGTAAAACTGTAAAAACAGTCTCTTAAATTTACAATCTTCACTGTTATTATTTAATAATAATAAATATTAATAACAACATATTTAACATCGTCAGTTAAAATACTGCTGTATAAAGGCAGCTCTAATTGCATTTCCTCTTGCATTTAGAAGCCTCACTTAGAGGCATCTCTCTGTTATTCTTTGGCAGTTCGATGTCATTATTGTTTAAAGTTACGGCAATATCGTGTAATATCCCAGTTGCAGCAATTATTCTAGTACATAGTTTTGTTCACTTCATAATTTAAAGCTGTTGCTAAACACCTAAAACGGCTTTTCCATAGACCGAAAGTTCTCTCTACCACGTTTCTAGTATGGATGTGGGCTGAGTTATACCTTTCCTCGGCTGGTGTATTTGGACCATGAACAGATACATACAAGTATTCTGACTGTACATATGCACTGTCACCAAGTAAAATTCATCTAATTCGTCTCGTGTCAAGCTTTAACTTGATAGCACTACTAT
The DNA here is from genome assembly GCA_946251905.1 of Cryptocephalus moraei. NCBI lineage: Eukaryota > Metazoa > Arthropoda > Insecta > Coleoptera > Chrysomelidae > Cryptocephalus > Cryptocephalus moraei. Next base: position 11,574,821 of record OX276465.1, on the reverse strand, counting down.
TAAAAATTCTGCTATCATGAGCAGAACCCGGCCAACGAATAACAATATCACGAATTTCACACTTGGGTCCCGCCACTACTTGGACATTTAAGGACCTCCATTCTTCCCTATTTCTATACATCTCGGCATTAGGAGCAGCTGGGTTACAAATTTCAATGTGTGTTCCATCGACGCAACCAATCATTCCAGGAATAAACTGTGCTATGTTATAAAATTATACTCTAGTTTCTCTCGTTAATGCTGCAGTTGAGGGAAATTTAATATGTCGATGGAAATGCTGCACCATCTCGTTAACACTTCTTCCACAATGCGACATGTAATAGATTGACTCGCGTTGTGTAGATCTCCTATTATTGTTCTCTGTAAATTTTTAAGCAAATCATAACTAATAAGAATTTTTTTTATTTACATTATATATTATATACCTGAAAACTTCCTGTTGCATAAAACCTTAATACAGTACACAATTTCATAATTGGTGGAATCGGCATGCCACGGTTGTCCCCACCTCTATGCCTTTCATATACCATTGGAAAAATAAATGGGGTCTCCATTAAATTTACAACTCCAAGATCTCCAAGTTGGTTAAGTGCCGAAGGGGATTGTTCTGTTGGGGTGATTTAGTTGGTGATGGGTGAGCGTAGAAAATAGTCCGGATGAGTTTGACTCGTCTATTGATAAAAATGAAAAAGTATTTACAATTTTATGCAAACTTCGCCGAGGAAGGTTCGAGGGTAACTGACCTTAAAACTACCGCCCGAAGATTCTATCCCTCGGTACACGCGTACATAACAGGTACCTCGGTGCGGCGGTTTTTATGGGGGTGAAAGTTTTCAGAGACCATCCCGACGGCTCGATTTTGTAGAAGGCTCCGAAACCGTTCTTTGAGGAAAAGCATATGTTTCTTTTTTGAATGATACTAAGTTTCGGGGCGTTCCTAGAATCGGCCCTCGAGATGGTCACATTTGTAAAAAAAGGAAAGTGCAGCCCGTGGGAAGAAAACTATTTACACTTTTTACAATATTATTTACAACTCATCTCCCACGGGCCCCTACAGTACCCCCCTGCCAGTATTTGAAAGTATTTTAAAAATACGTGACTATTTACATAATACAGTTTATGAAAAACCCGCTTGAAATCCGGCCAAATGTACACTTCATGGGATTGATGACAACTCCATATTTCCGGAACCGCTCGAAAAGTTGACGTAGGTGTTGAATGTGCTCTTCGAGTGACGTCGACGCTACTAAGATATCGTCCATGTAGGCGTAGGAAAAGTCCAGACCCCTAAGGACCTCATCGATGAAGCGCTGGAAGGTTTGTGCTGCGTTGCGTAATCCGAACGTCATGAAAGGAAACTCGAAGAGACCAAATGGAGTTGTTATCGCAGTTTTAGGAATGTCCTCGTCTGCAACCGGAATTTGATTGAAGGCTCTTACCAGGTCTATGGTAGTGAAGATGGATTTTCCAAACAGGGATTGCGAGAAGTCCTGGATGTGGCGTACTGGATACCTGTCTGGACACGTGCGACTGTTGAGTGCGCAGTAGTCACCGCATGCTCTCCAGCCTTCATTATTCTTGGGCACCAGGTGAAGTGGGGAAGACCACGGGCTTTCAGACGGGCGAGCGAGGCCTAGTTGGAGCATCGCGTTGAACTCCTGCTGGGCGGCCTTAAGCTTGTCTGGAGCGAGACGGCGGGGTTTCTGCGCCACTGGTGGACCTGGTGTTGTGATGATGTGGTGTTTGGTCTCGTGTTGGGTTCCTTTGGGAGCTCCTACAGGCCGAGTGATCTCTGGAAACTCTTGGAGAAGTTCGTGGAAGGGTGTGGAGCCATTAATTGTTTTAATGGTGGGGTACTCACACTCTGTTACCTTTCCGCCGAAGGTAAGGAGAGTAGTCGAGTCGATTAACCTGCTGTTTTGGAGATCAGGGAAAAGGTTGTAGTGTGCCAGAAAATCTGCGCCTAGGATTGGTTTGGTAACGTCTGCTATCACGAATCTCCAGGCAAAACTTCGTCGTAAGCCGAGGTTCAGAGTAAGCGTAGTTGTGCCATAAGTTGCTATTGGTGTTCCGTTGGCCGCAGAAAGTTCGTATTCCGATCTCTTGTGCGAACCGTGGAGGAGATTCCGTGGGAAAACACACAGGTCGGCGCCAGTGTCAACGAGGAATTGTACCTTGGAGTCCTTGTCGCAAATGAAAAGACGGCGCGAACGGATTTGGCCGGAGTCGTCAGCCGTCTCTAACGACTGGCCGGTGCTATTCCCGACGTCCAAGAGCATGGTTCGGAGCATTTATCTGCCTTGTCCCCAAACTTGAAGTGGTACCAGCACATACCTTGCGTATTCTGTGGACGTGACCTGGAGTTGGAACGGGAGCGGGAGCCTCGTTGTCCATTTCTGATGGTGGCTTGTAGTCGACTCATTTCTTGTTGTAATTTCCTGATCGATTGTTCGAAGTTTTCTTTAATTTGCAGGAGTTTATCTTCCGTGGTTGTTGTCGATGGTCTGGCTTCGTTCACCGCTGCAATGGTACTGCGAACTGGCAGGAACTCTATGGCCACGTCCGCTAGCTCCGCTGCTTTAACCAAGGTCTGATCTCTTGCTGTTGCGAGAAGTGGTTTCAATGCTGCTGGTAACCGGCTTTGCCACAATGTCCGAAGGAAAACTTCGGATATGTTGGTTCCAGCTAGTTGCTGTAGCTTCCGTAGAAATTGGGACGGTTTCTCGTCACCCATCTCTTCTGTCTCCAACACTTGCAGCGTTTTCTTCTCCTCTGACGTTCCGAGCCATTTCAGGAGCTCTTTCTTGAATTCGGAGTACGGGTTATCCGTTGGTGGAGTTATAATAAGGTCACGAATCTCGCTTGCGATCCGTGGTGGCAGCTTGGGAATCACCTTATTGAATTTGGTCTTCTCCGATGTGATGTTGGAGGAGGAGAACGTTGCCTCAACCATCGCGAACCATACCTCCAAATCGTTTGAGTTACACTCTGGTAGTTGGACGGCGAATTGAGCAGCGATTTCCTGTTGTTCGCCGGGCATCTTGATGTGGTGGATGATTTCTGCGTAGCTCACGATCACCGCACACGCACAATTATGTCTTTACGATTAAACTTCACACGCTCGCGAAACGCCAATCGCGGTTCTAACTCGGGGTCACCACTGTTGGGGGTGTTTTAGTTGGTGATGGGTGAGCGTAGAAAATAGTCCGGATGAGTTTGACTCGTCTATTGATATAAATGAAAAAGTATTTACAATTTTATGCAAACTTCGCCGAGGAAGGTTCGAGGGTAACTGACCTTAAAACTACCGCCCGAAGATTCTATCCCTCGGTACACGCGTACATAGCAGGTACCTCGGTGCGGCGGTTTTTATGGGGGTGAAAGTTTTCAGAGACCATCCCGACGGCTCGATTTTGTAGAAGGCTCCGAAACCGTTCTTTGAGGAAAAGCATATGTTTCTTTTTTGAATGATACTAACTTTCGGGGCGTTCCTAGAATCGGCCCTCGAGATGGTCACATTTGTAAAAAAAGGAAAGTGCAGCCCGTGGGAAGAAAACTATTTACACTTTTTACAATATTATTTACAACTCATCTCCCACGGGCCCCTACAGTTCTAATCTCTGATATAATTTCTGAAACAATTTATTACCTTATTGAACAAATCATACTTTTCCCTCGGTACGCATTTCCATCTTAGGGTGCTACCTACAATTTTATCGTAGATCAACTTTATTGATATCAAAATGCCAAGAAGAAGACGACCTGACTTCGGTCGTCGAAGTCAATCAAATGTGCGACGAGCTACCTCTCGTGCAAATCGCACTGACGACCAGCGAGAGACAGATAACGATAACATTCGCATTGGTACGACAGAATTGCGTTTAACAGTGAATTATTATGAAGTAGATAGGCTTAGAATGGAACGACTTCGGGCACATCAAATACAACAACAGCGAGCACGACACAATGAAATAGAGCGATTCCGCAGACGCAGTGTTTCTGTAAACCTGGAATGAGTAGCATTCCACTACGATCCGGAAATAGATTATTGTGCCGACCAATCAACGGTTGGAGAAATGACAATCATTTGTCAATATTGTAAGGTGTTAAAATGCAGCGGTGAATCTATTGGATTATGTTGTGCTGGTGGTAAAGTAAAATTGCCACAATTGTTCCCATCACCAGATTCATTACGCTCATTAGTTTCTGGGGTGGGAAAGGACTCTAAACGTTTCTTGGCCAATATCCAAAAATATAATAATTGCTTTCAAATGACGTCGCTTGGTGAACGTATATTGTACAGGAAAATTTCATGCCCACTTTCAAGGTACTTTTTGATAAATCATTTATTAAAAATTTAAAAAGATAATATACAATTGCAGATACAAGGACAGTTTGCGGAATCAACTTGGAGTTTCCTGTTTCGCGCATGGGCAATTATACGTCGTTAAACCATGATCTTTATATATTTACGCACCGCAAAAAAAGACAAAAAATACAGTTCATCAGAAAGCCTTAAATTGATTATATTGCATTTCATTTAATGTAGATAAAAATTTTGTATCCAGTTTTGACAATATTTTCCAAAAATATATGTGATACGACGTTCACCGGGTCATATATAACTTGATTTATCTTTTTTTTTTAACTTTACGTGGCATTGCAACGCATGCCGGATACAGCTTGTCTTTAATATAGTAATTTCCACCTTCGAGAAGGGATGATATCCACTTCCAGGGTAAAAACGCACTTCGACGCTAGGTCATTGTTGTTCCTTGGGTTTTGGGACTAACCTTTTTACTTTCAAGTCACTCTTGAAACTTACAGAAATTCTTATTGAATGAGATACCATTACTCCGACTCATACTGACTCATGCTGACTCATATCGACTGTAAAGAACTTTTAACAAAATTCTAATTTCAAGTATTCGAAAGTATTGTCGTCACGCATTTATGGAACAACTACGTTACACCGTGTGTTTGGGATATTCGATACTCGCCGTCCACTTCGTCCATTAACAGGACCGTAGGAGAGGATCGTATGACGACCTCCTTTAAACGGGTCGTTTCACGTTTCGTCTTTTCCATTTCTTCCGTCCGAATACTACATATCTACACGTCTTACTGTTATTACACCTCCGGTTCTAATTAAAAAACCGATGCCATAACTCACAAAGTTCCGACAAGAAAAATGTTTATTTATGCAATAAGAGGAAGAAACATCTGTTGCTAAAAATCCGGAATATTAATTTCTGCTTAAAAACGCTTTTAAACGGTTAGCTGCAAAGTGTCGGCCAAACCACCCTCGAGCCTCCCTCTCTCCGCTCCTCCCCTCGCTCGCTCGCTCTCCCTACCTCCCTCGGTTCGGCTTTTTATTTTCCTATTACCCGACGTCTAAATTATTGTTTTGCCGGAAACTTGCCTGTTTAATAATTGATAAGATTACACGCGCGCGGGGAAAGAATCGACCTTCGAAGGAGCCAGCAGGAGAAGGAGTGGGGGTAGGAAGGGTAGGGCGGAGAGCGACGGGGGAACGGTAACTTCGGGATTTACTTTCGCTAGAAACGTATGATAGTTTAAGTTTGTTAAATTTCGAAATGCGTCGTTTGGTTTCGAAGAGTGATTTTGCAGGAAATCCTCGTCTTCAGCCACGATTACCGCATTTTAATCGCTCCTGAGTACTTAGTTTGTACCTGAACTCTTGACATGATCCACAGACCATTAATATAGCTAGACACGGTGTTACCATTAGAAACTCATGTTTGTTTACATGCCAACATAGCTGATAGGCGCGGTGTAAAGGGGGAATGAAATATGGCCGCCGTTGACGAATTTTGACAGCGTACAAAATAGCTATCCATAGGCGTATCAATAATAAGGGGCAACAAGGAAACAAAATTAAGAAAATAATTTATTTATTTATTTAGATCAACAGACAATGAAGCCCTTTACATGCGAGGTAACAAAGGTGCGAAATATTTTGACAAATTCATAAATTTGATATTTCTTAAACACAGTTACAGGGTAGAAATTAATTACCTCGTAGTACTTTTAGGTTTAAAAACTTGATGCATCGGTAATTGAACAGCATCTCTCTTTAAAGATCTAGCATTGTCGGTTGCACCTAATTTAGACACAAAATCATCATTATTGAAATGTTTTGAGCAAATATAGGACGATTTTGTTATGTTATTATTCTCGCTAAGTCCCAAAACAGAAATCCAAATATTTGTTTTAATTGGTTGCACTAGAAACCTAAAATAATAACACTGATAGAACGCCACTGAGATGATACATAACCTCAAAAATGTCATTAATAAATCTCTTCATTTACCTATGAAAAGACAATCCCGAGGCTTTCCCCGCATCTCTATAAACGTTGCATATCTTGCACCTATTCATCATCAACCAGCCCTTATCGTCCACTGCTGGACATAGGCCTCCCAGTTGTTTGCAACTCTTTTTAGGTCATCAGTCCAACGTGTAGGTGGTCTTCCTCTATTTCGCTTATCTGTGCGTGGCCTCCATTCCAGCAACCTCTTTGTCCACCTATCGTCACTCATTCTGGCCACGTGTCCTGCCCAATTCCATTTTAATGTGGTTATTCGTTCGACGATATCTTTCACACCGGTTTTTCGCCGCAGGTCCTGGTTTGTGACGTGGTCCCTCAAACTCAATCCAAGCATTGACCTTTCCATTTTGCGTTGTGCTACTTTGAGTTTTCTCGCTGATGTCACCGTTAAGGTGAGTGTTTCCGCGCCATATATGAGCACTGGCAGAACGCACTGGTCGAACACTTTTCTTTATTGACAGATGGGGAGTTCGCTCTTAAAGACGTGTCTTAACTTTCCATAGGCCGCCCATCCGAGGTTGATCCTTCTGTTCAACTCGCATGTCTGATTGTCTCTAGATATTCTAATTTCGTGGCCCAGGTATGTATATTTTTCAACCAATTCAATTTCGGTGTTGTCGATGTTTATACCTTCGCTCATGACAATGTTTGTCATGATCTTCGTTTTAGAAAAGTTCATTTTTAGACCAACCCCGGAGCATGCATCTTCTAATTCGTGGAGCATTCGTTTTGCCTCTCCCAAGTCATCCGTTGTTAAGACAATGTCGTCCGCGAAGCGGAGGTGGCTAAATTTCTGACCATCTATGTTTATTCCCCTTTTATCCCAGTTAAGCATTTTGAAGGCATGTTCTAAAACAGTGATAAATATTTTAGGAGACATAGTGTCCCCTTGCCTCACACCTCTTCCGATTTCAATGCGGTTGCTGGCTTTATGCAGTCTAACTGACATAGTAGCGTTTTTGTATATATTATAGATGAGTTTTGAGTATCTATAGTCAACACGACATTCTTTCAAGGCGTCTAGTATAGCTCTCAACTCGATCGTGTCAAAAGCCTTGTGGAAGTCTATAAACAGGAGGACTGGAGGTCTATTGTATTCAATGGTTTTCTCGATGAGAGTCTTAATACTCTGCAAGTGATCATTAGTCCCAAAACCGGATCGAAAACCCGCTTGTTCTCTTGGCTGGTAAAGCTCGAGTTTATTATCCAGCCTTGATGTTATGATTCTGGTAAACAGTTTGTATAGATGGCTGAGGAGAGTTATTGGCCGGTAATTTTCCAGGCTTGTTTTGTCTCCCTTTTTATGGAGTAGTATGGTGGTCGCTTCCTGCCACTGCTCCGGGATAGTGCCTGAATGCAGACATAGGTTGAAGAGCGTTCGTATCTTCTCTAATAAAAGAGGTTGCACCTATTAACCATTGTTAAATGTTTTCTATTTTTATCAAAATACACACACAAACCGCGTACACAACGAATTCTATCACGTAGAAGACTAGGACGCGATGTTGCCACTCATAACAAAAGTCTATATTATTTTAGATTTACGTACAACTGACCAACCACAGGCGAAGTAGGCTGGATGTATACGCAAATCGTAAGCGAGAATTCGTCACCTGCATTCATGCAACAGCGCAAAAAAACGCTTAGAATGTGCTGAGATCTTGGCAATACATTATTTTGTAAACAAACGGGTCTAGTTATATTAATGGTCTGTGACATGATCTATTATTTGGTCCATTACAATATTAAAGAGCAGAGGGCCTAATGAGTTTCCTTGTCTGACACCCGTCGGAGTTGGAATTTCTTCAGTTAACTGTTGGTTTATGGATATATGCGTAGAGGTGTCAGTATTAAGTTGTTTCACAATTTGGGACTTGGTATGTGTTTATCGTTCAGAATTTTAATGACGTCCTTAATTAAGTCTCACTCCATCAAAAGCTTTGGTGAGATCTATGAAGCAGAGGAAGGCTGTCCATATTCAATTAACTGTTCTGTGATTTGTCTCTATATAGAAGGCCACCTTTCTTCCTGAACCCCTACCTTGGCATAAACCGACAAAAATTATCGGAGGAAATTTTATACACTCCAAATCGAGTTACACAACACAAAACATTAATAACTTCACGTGACGTCATTATGAGCTATCATTCGAGGCACAATGCGATATTGTACGCCGAGCACTAACAGCCGAAACTAATCCTTTGGAACGCCTCGTAATGATATAATTCAATTCACTTCCTACCTCTCCCTCGCTCGTGCAATCTTAAGAACATCAAACACAATAATTGTAGCGTGTATTCCCGCATCATAACCCCGGCCTTACTTCTCTCCTCCCTCGCTCTATCCCTCTATCCCGTTTAATGCGAATAGATACAACAAAACCGTGTAATCACCTCTCTCCGGTATCCAAATAAATAGTCCAAACAGCTGGCTGGACGTACACAAAACCGGGATAGAGAGAGAGAGAGAGAGAGAGAAAGAGAGAGAGAGAGAGAGAGAGAGAGAGAGAGAGATGTATATGTTGTGTGTGTGCTTATGAATTATTAGAGTTTAGAGAGAGCTTGCTCTAAACCAAAAGGGAATTAACGTTGGCGGAAGGTGCGGCTTGGAATTTACCCCTGGAATGGACGTTGTATGTTGTAATAGAGCCGGGAACGTTTCTCACATTTAGTTTTCTTTCTACTAGGATGGAACGTGGGAACTATAAGTTGCGGGTGGCGTTTACAGCTGTATTCGCTTGTCGCCGGCAGGCAATACATAATACACCTACAATTTAATTTTATTTGATTTCAAAACTTCTGGTCAGATTTGAGGATAGAACCTATAAATTTGAGATTACATGGAAGAAGCAAGGAGCAAGATAACAAGGAGCCCTTACGTGCGGGTACATGAATTCTGACATTTTTGTGGATTTCAGGAAGGCAGTACCTACGTATAATTGCAAAGTTATCCGATACGAGAAAAACTATAGGCCCATTTGAGGTACTGTCAATATGGAAATAGCGAAATCGTATTATGTGTAATGTACATCACATCTCGACCTGACTCTGCTTCTTCTCTCAAGAATCCCCTCCTCCTCTTCTCGATCACACAGCATTAAATGCTTATTAATTGCAGTTCTACCATCCCGATCCTCGTCTACCGGCAGAACTCAACGAATGGCTGTCGATTGTGCAGGAGCACAAGAACGATTTCAGGCTGATCAGAGAGGCGGCAGAGAACAGGAGGAAGGATAAGACGGAGCAGGCGGAGGAGCACAGGATTAGGAGCAACGCAAAGAGGGTGAGTACCCGGAACTTCGACAAATAGGCCAAGAAAATAAGCAAAAAAATACCCTGTTTTTGACATCGAATCCTAGAGCAGGAGACTCGGATTTTTAGGTAATATAGGCCAACAGAAACAAAACGTATAGGAAGACCCCACGAGACTAGTCTTGTCTTGTCTTATTAAGTTAACGTCTCTTTTTCGCTGCTGTGGCCAATTTGGACGGGACCTACGGTTTAACGTGGGCTCCAAACCACGGTTCTCGAGCACGGTTGTGCCCCCTTAAGGCTCTCACCCCAGTTGATCCACTCCGTGCTCTACCGACTCAGGGTGTGTGTATCCTAGTCCCGCCCTCCTACAGGATTCCGATCCTATCCGGCCTGGTTACCGGCGTGAATAGGAACGGGATTTTGGATACATTTTACACACTTCGTGGGATTATGTGGGATTCGAACCCACGACGACAGTGATCGCCTGACTCAAAGCCAGCGCCTACCATCTACGCACAACTAAAAAAAAATCGCGATTCTAATATCATGGTGCCCTAGAGAAACACTTTCTCTATCGACGTCAATTGTTCAATATAATAAGAAGCAATTTTAAGATTGTTTAAAAAATTAAAGAAGGAAAACAATTTTTTTAATTTTGGCACCTTATGTCATAGGCAATATCTCTGGAAATTGTTGACGAATTTTGATGTTACTTCTTGAAGTTGAAGTACCGTTCTGAGCACATTTCGAAGATGCGATTTGGTCATCAATTTTTTCATTAATTTACCACCTAATTTGTTGAAACAATTTTTTGGAAAAAAAATTTCTTTTTTTTGTGCGGTTTTCATTGTTAAACATGGAAAAGGATTGAATAAAACGTACATTATAATATTATTTATACATTTTGTTTTATTGCTATATCAAATGGTATCAAATTCTCTTCAAAAACAGGGCATATTTTTGCTTATTTGCTTGGCCTATATACTTCATCAAATGTTTTGAATTGTTGGCATGAATCCGTCTTAACGTATCCATGAATCCATCCCCTTTATCCAGGAGTTCCACTACCTCTTCGACGAGTCCGAGGACGAATACGACCCGCCGGCCTCCCCGAGGCCGGTGAACGCGATCTACCCCCACGTGTACGGCAGGTCGGCACGTCCGAGGAGATGGTACTCGGACGTGAACTTCGCCGTCGACGGCAAGACCGGCGAGATCGCCCGACCCGGCGACAAATACCCCGACCGCTACAAGAGCAACCCCAACAGGAAGCGCGAGGTACAAATCGACATAATGAAGGACGGGAAGCTCTTGAAGAGGATCGAGGACGACCAGAGCCGGGCGAAATCGTACGTATTCAACGTGGAAGAGGCGAAAAAGCCGAGGCACAACGACCACCGGTTCAGGGACTCTGGCGTGTTGTCCCCGCCGCGGGAGAAGAGCTCGATCCGAAGGGACGAGCTCAACGGCAACTTTAAGAATTTGTACGACGCCAACGAGCACCTCAACACCGACGCGAGCATCCTCAGGGAGGACCCCTTCGTCTACCGGGTTACCTTGCCGGACGTCGACGCCTACCTCCACTCGACCACCAACGAGGATCCGTCGAGGAACAACAACTTCCATCGCAACGAGCTCCAGGATATGAGCCCCTTCTGGACCGGTACCGAGAAACAGATCATGCAGAAGGGGATAGAATTCGCGCAGAATATCGACGGTCTACCTAAACCAAACGGGAACCAAAATGGTGGCTTCGAAGAGGTGAGGAGCGTCGTCGTCGACTACCCGGACGATGTGCAGAAACAAGGGACCGATGATGCGGGAGTCCTCGATTCGAAACGTCTCAAAGTCGACGACGACCTACTACTTCCGCCGCCTCGCAGTATCGTCCGCATCGCTTTCGAGAAAGAAAACAAACCCGACTACTCGTCGTTGAAATTCGGTAGTAACACGGACGACAACGACCTGTACATTAAACCCGATAAGATCCTCGCCTCAAACGACATCAGGCACTTCAAACGTCACTCTTCCAACAAGCGCAAAAGGGATTTGAACTACTCCTGCTCCAAGATCGAGGAGATCACCGGCGACCCCTTGACGGTCTTGGATCGACCCTTAGAAAGTTATCCCTCGGTCGATCCAGGAGTTCAAGCGATTGACGCGGGACAAAACCTGACCAACCCAGAATTGAACTTCGACTACTCGGGACAGAACTTTGGTTATCCAGAGGGAAACCTGGGAAATCTCGATGGCAACGCGATCAACACCGAGCCAAAGATGGACGTAGTTCCCGACCTTCCAGTCCCGGACACTTACCTGGGATCCGACATCAGTGAAGAACTGACAGAGATATGTATGTATAATAGTGTTGCCTATGAGACGAGACGAGACGAGACTTTGAAAAATCTCGCAAAAAAAGTCTCGTCTCGTCTCATGTCTCGCAGGAGAGTCTTGCAAAATCTCGCGGTTTCGTGCATACCTTGCATTTCGCCGTTTTATTACGACCGGTTCCTCCGTGCTCCTCAATTATATCAAAATGCTTATTAAATTTTCTTTTTCGACAAGAACTGAAATACACCAATTATTATAGGTCGATTATAACATGAGAGGTCGGGTGAGAAATAGGCAGATGATCTCCAAAAGTCTCTTCTCTTCTTCTCTTCTTCGTCAGCCCGGATTCATCCAGTCTCGGATATAGACCTCTTGGCCATGTTCTGCCATACCTTTCGATCTTTGGCTATTCTAAGACCAAAGGTTGTCCAGCGTCTCAAAGGTGGCCATGGTAGTCAAACCAAAAGAAAACACCAAGTCTACACCACCAATTTATATTGGTAATGGTAATGATATATTGGTAATTGATAAATTGGTGTTTTCTTCATTTCCGTCCCTCATTTCTCCGTGTCTCCCTGGGTCTCCAAAATGTAACTCTGTGTGTCCACCCCTTCGAATCCTGTCTCGCTACATGACCGATCCAACGCCACTTCAAGCCAGCTACTCGTTCCATAACATCTGTTATTCCGGTTTTATCTCGTATCTGACTGTTTCGTATTCTATCTCTCACGGTGACGCCCAACATGACTCTTTCCATGGCTCGTTGTGTAACTGTTAGTTGTTCTGCTACTTTTGATGTTATAGCCATGGTTTCCAAGCCGTATGTGTTCACGGGTAGTATATAACTATCGTAAGCTTATATTTTTAGATGTAGTGGTATTCGTTTGTTTTTAAAGATCTAGCTCAGTTTTCCGAACGCCACCCATGCCAGGTAAATTCTAGGTTTAATTTCTGCGTTTTGATTTTCGTTTCCTAGTTTGATTCTATGTCCGAGATATTATATAGTGATTCACGTTTTCTATGATGGTTTTCTCCATAGTGTCTATCGTTACTCATGATTTTTGTTTTGTTCAAATTCATAACTAAAAGAATTTTTTCAGATTTTTCATTTAATTCATTGAGCATGATGTTCAGCTCATGCATGTTGGTACAAATTAGAACAATGTCATCGGCAAATCGTAGATGATGTAAATGCATCCCATCGATGTTTAGTCCTCTATCCACCCAATGTAGCTGCTTGAAGACATTTTCCAACGCTAGAGTGAATAATTTGGGCAAGATGGTGTCGCCTTGTCGTATGCCTTTGCAGATTCTAATTTTGTTTGTTTTAGTGTCATCATCTATTTTTACGTGGAAAGTTTCCTAGGCATAAATGGTTTTTATGATGATAGCGTATCTCGAATCCACTCTGGCGTCTTCCATTGCTGTTAGAGATGCCCAGGTTTCAAATGCCTTATGATAATCGACAAATGGTAGATGTATGGGAATATTATATTCTGTTGTTTTTTCGATTATTGTTTTAATTGTTTGTAGATGGCCGATAGTGCTGAATCTCTTTAGAAATCCTTCCTGCTCCACTGGTTGGTATGAGTCTAGTTTTGCGGTTAACCGATTGGTTATAATTGGTGTAAAAATTCATAGAGATGTGACAGTAAGCTTATGGGCCTGTAGTTGTCCAAATTTGTGTTGACTCCCTTCTTGTATATGAGTACCACATCCGCATTATTCCAGGATTCAGGTATTTTTCCCTCCATCAGACACTTGTTCAATAATATCTTTACAGCTGCTATTATAACCTCTCCTCCCATTTTGAACATCTCCAATGTTATTTGGTCTTCTCCTGGACTCTTTCCATTTATCATCTGTTGTAATGCATATTCCATCTCCTGTAGTGTTATTTGTGGTAGTTTCTCTAAGCCTGCGTTTAAAATCTATTTGGAAGGACCGTTAATGTTGGGCATCGTGGCTGTGTAAAGATTTTAGTAGTAGTGTTGTATTTCTACCGATATCTCTCTTTTATCCGTAATTAGTATGCCATGTTTAACCACAGCGACGTTCTTGGTTAAACCCTAAAAAATGAAACAACAATCATTACTAAAGATTTACTGCCGACGTTTCGTCACGCTGTTGCGGGACATAATCATGGCTATTGTAGGTGGAGACAAGTTATATGCAATGCATAGATAGGACCACTGTATATCGTCAATATGAGATTTATTGGAGGGCCATTATTAAAAATAGAAACCCCCCAATTTTGACGGCGTGTTGGACCAGTGATGAAATACAACTAATTGTACAACAGTTGTACTCGGTCGGCGTGGAACGCCTCATCTTCATCTTAAAACCTTCTATAACTATCCCTCAGACCAGACCACTTGGAGACCGCTCAACGAGCCACCCCCAAAATGCCCAGTCCCAAGCGAGCAGCACTACGAAAACGAGAAACCCGGAAAGGCAAGCGGAGGGATCGTCGTCGAGGTCCGACCGGCCGAAGATTACGAGGAAGAGACCGAAAGGACTTCGAAGAAGGGGCCGGTCACGAAGAAGATCAAGTCGATGATAGAAGAGCACAAGATCGTCACCAAGATCGAAACGGTGACGGTACTCGGCGGGGACGATAACGAGGAAGAGGAAAAGGCGGTCGCGATAACGCCGAGGTCCAAGTCGGGAGTTAACCCGCAGAGCTTCAAATTGATAGCGAGAACCTTCGTGAAGCACAAAACTCACGGTAAAAACGTCGCGAGGAGGAGGCACCGTACGAGACAAGACCAGAGACGAGCACCCCATAGAACGGAAAAGAAACTGGAAGAGGGCAGAGGACCGATGAAGAAGCGCAAATACCACTTGAAACGTATCAACGACGACAGCAAAGCCAACGACTCGCCTGCCCCATCGAAGACGGACTCCATACCCGCCATCGTCGGCAGGCGGCTGCGAGAAGTCGACTACGTGTACGACCCGAACCTCGGCTACCCGGACCTCGAGGAGAGCTTCAAGGAACTCGAGAAGAAGTCCGTAACGAGACGGGCCGTCGTCGCGGACCGCAAGGACTCCGTCGAGGGAGACTACGGCGACGAGGAGGAGTCCGCGACGCAGAAGGACGCGAAATCCGGCGACAAGCTCGTGAAGAAGACGTCCAACGAGTTCGCGAACCCCGCGACGACCTCCGAGGAGGCGGAGGAGTACTACGGCGAGTACGACGCGACCGCCGACGACGGCAAGGCCAACTTCGGCAAGAGGATGCACAACAAGAAACCATCGAAGCCGCAAAAGGCGGACGACCAAGCCGCGCAGAGGAAGAAACAAGGTGAGCTGGGATAGGGAATTTTGGTGGCACAAAATGTCGCTTTCTTAACTTCCGTAAGTCCAACAGGTTTACTACGTTTTTAAATTACCTCACCTTGACCAAAACGTGGTCCTATTGCTGAGGTGATTTTTCTCGATGGAACCCCCCAATGAAACAATTGTTTCAAAAAGCAATTTTTAATAGAGCCGACGTTTCGTCTAAGACCCTGGACATAATCATGGCGCTACAATTTGTTCAGATAAGTATGTGATATAACAAGTTGAAAAGACATATATTTTAAAGGGCTTCAACATTAAAATCCTTAAATTTGCGATGGACAAGTCAATAAATGGTGAAAGAATTTGACATTTGTCCAATTGTCAATTGGAACACCAATTGTTATTATTAACAAGGACTGCAAGATTCATGAGGGGTTGATAGATGTCGTGGTAACTCCCTAGTTGTTGAAGAAAACGTAAACTCTTATTGATCAATTATGAATTTAAACTGTTTAGCAATGTTATGGAAGTCATGTTGTCTATTAACGTTATTGGGTGTCTTCATAATATGTATTGCTTCCAAAATTAACCTTCTATAAAAATTTGGCTCTCTTTCTAGTATAACCACATTATCAAAATCAAAGGAATGATTCATAGTCAGGGAATGGTCCACCAAACCAGAATGGTCATTGTTATGTTTGTTGATATGTAATTGGTGTTGATATATTCTTTTTTTAACATACTGTTTAGTTTTTCCTATGTAAGATGTATTGTTATTGCAATCTAAGCAAGAAATTTGATATACCACGCAGCTGGTTTTATTGAATATCTAAAAGGAATTAAATTTATTGAGAATATCCTGATGCGTTTCTTTGGGTATGAGGAGGAGAGTGTCATCCACGTACCTAAAATATAGTGGAATGTCAGGATAGATCGAAGATAAAATTTTTTCTTCCAATGCACAAAGAGCCAAATTAGCTAATATTGGTGAAATAGGACCGCCCATTGGAACTCCAAACCGTTGTTTGTAGATCGAACCACCGAATGCCAAATAAGAAGAGTCAACAAGGAAACAAATGATATCATTTAACAACTCTAAATCCAGGGTAGTGGAGAGGTCATTAAACTTTGATACGATATAGTCTAACGCTAGTTCAACAGGAGTGTTGGTGAACAAAGAAACCACATCCAGAGAGATGAAATTGTATTCCTTATGTGGAGAGAAGTCAAAATTACTTAATGAGTTAACCAGCTCGTAAGAGTTTCTAACGTTGTGAGGTGAAATATCTAACGGAGTTAATATTTTGAGGACATATTTTGACAAGTTACACGTTGGACTGTTTACATTCGATACCACCGGTCTTAAAGGATATCCAGCTTTGTGAATTTTCACTAAGCCATATATCTTTGGAACAACGCCATTATGACATCTAATGAAACGATACATGTGCATATCAATATGTTCGTTGTCTAATAAGAGTTTGGCAATTTAATTGTTCTTATTTTGTATCTTAAGGTGATGTCAGAATTAATTTCTGTGTAGTTATTATTGTCATTTAACATATTCATGATTTTTTGATCGTATTCTTCATTGTTCATAAGAGCAAAGAAAGTTTACCTTTAAAATGTAAGTCTTTTGAATTTGTTATATCACATACTTATCTAAACAATTGTAGCGCCATGATTGTGTTCAGGGTCTTGGACGAAACGTCGGCTAGATTAAAAATTGCTTTTTGAAAAAAATGTTTCATTGGGGGTTCCATCGAGAAAAATCACCTCAGCTTCGGCTACCGACCCCGAGAACATCCCAACAACGTGGTCCTATTGCAAAAAAAACAACCTCGACTCTCGGGGTCATCATTTATAAAAGACCCATCGGTTAATCCCCTCTAGGCAAAAGCAAACCGAAGAAGAAGCCACCGGAAGTGAAGAGCAAACCGCAGCCGAGCAAGACCTTCCTCGAGGACTCCGAGTTCCAGCAGTGGCCGAGGTTCGTCCGGAACGACCAGAGGAACGAGGAGACGTTGCGGAAACGCTCACTGATGACCCAGAGGAACTCCGCCAAGCGCAACAACTTCCCCATATCGACCAAGACGTTCTTCGTCGGGACGCCGAGAAGGCCACAGAACAGGGCGATCGCGGATTCGCAAAGCACCGAAACTCCGTCCCAGAACACTCTGACGCTAGCAGCGGATTTGGGGACCAACGGGGCGACATATCAGGCCGATAGCATCGTGGCCGGCGGTAACGCTCTGGACATCAACGTGAAGTTCGAGGACCCGTTCAACAACTCAGCCGTGACCGTCAAAGGCATGGACAGTATGAACAATAACAGCAGCATGGAGAACTGTGAAGGCGAGCCTCAGGTGAAGGTCACGAATATGTGCGAGCAGAACGAGATGATGTTCAACCACACCGAGCTGGCCATGACGACGGCCTTGCCTATCGTTCCAGACTCGGAGGTATGGTAAATGGATCTAAAAGGTCTAAAAACGAATGAAATATATATGTCAAAGCTCTAAGCTAAATTTCGACTACTTTGGTTATTTCATCTTCTGCTCTTCGTAAGTAATGTAAACGATAAATTGTTCCCTAGAGCCTCACCGCTGGTTACTACGAGGCATTTGAGAAAGTAGACGAGCTACTCAACGGCCACATCCCCTTTATTATAATCGACAAGATGTTCAATGTGATGAAGAAGAACCAGAACCTTAACAAACGTTTCAGGGGGTACGTGAAGAGGACACGAGACCCTGTAAGTACTCTAATTTCAAGAATGTCTTTTCCTTCCTCTTGCAATCGCAGTAGATATAGCTTATCGATGTATGAACAACAATAACACAGTGATTTAAAAATGGCAGTTCAGAGAAGCTTTCGTTTAACTGTACTTGTTTGTCAGCTTTTAAATCTGTCAAATCACAATTAAGACACTTCCAGGTGAGCTAAAAAGTTGCTGAGTGACGATACACTTTAAAATTAATCCAAAAGTCCTCGAACGTTAATTTTTAAACAAAAGAGTTCCACTTTGGATAATCAGAAAAGTAAGTTTGTAGAACACTTTTGAGATGTGAGACATTTTTTATAAGAGAATCTATGAGAAAAAGATAAAAAAATTTTTAGCTGTAATAATATTGGATGTAAACTGCTGAAATTGGTATAAGTAGAAGATTCTGTATATTTTTACTGTACGGGAACGAATATGAAATGCCTCAAATTAGGCAGGAATCATTGGTAGGGAATTATGGTGATCATATGATGAGTACACAGAAATTTCGAGATGATGTGAAAAAGTCTTAAGTCGTTTAGTTTCAAATTTTATTCCTCGAAAGACTTAATTTTGGTAATCACGTTCCAAGAGCCTACATATGATTTGGTCGTATGTAATAATGAATAATTAATTAAAATAATCATCAGTAGTGTACCTATGCGGGTTATAACCCAAAAAACGGTGTTTTTTTTCCGTTAAGGTCAGAAAACAACACATGTTGTACCCCAAAATGCCTGGGTTGTTGCCTATCTCCGCATTTCTGACCCAATTCCCCATGTAATTTTAAATGGGAGTACAACCCTAGCCGGCGGAAAAGTTGTTTTTACCTTATGATGACACTCTCTCACACACTCGCCCTCTCTCACACACACACACAGCGCGCGCTCCTTCTAATTTACATAGCCGATGACGTCATACTTGTGGCACAACTCATCACGCACCATTTTGGGCGCGAAAACTGTCCCCCTTTTAAAATAGCGCGGGGATTGGGTCAGAAATCGAGGGTACAACTTGTGTTGTTTTTGGTCCTTAACTTTTCGGATTATAAATTCCACCGCGCGCAATTTCGGACCGTAAAATGGGCAAAAAGTTGTACCCCCATTTAAAATTACATGGGGAATTGGGTCAGAAATGCGGAGATAGGCAACAAACCACGCATTTTGGGGTACAAATTGTGTTGTTTTCTGACCATGACGAAAAAGGCCGTTTTTGGGTTAGAACCCGCATAGGTACACTACTATCGTCTCCGGTACCTGAAACTTTTTTAGAATTTTAAAGTTAGTCTTAATATTGTAGTGGAGTACAGATTCTTGGAAAATCGTCTCAAGTTTGACGATTAAGCGAAGAGGACAAGTTCAATTACCAAAAATCAAAAGACGGTAAAACATTTAGTTAGCCTATACCAAAAATTTTGCAGGTTATTCAACAGTTTGTTGAAAATTTTGGGATTATGAAAATTGCGAGAGACACGAATATATCCCAAGATATCTCACTAAGGACCATTAAGACGCAACACTTTGTGTCAGTTCTTTTGACAAAGTAGATCTAAGTAAACCAAAACCTGCTAAGGGAAGTCCCATGGTTGCAAACGTCCGTTCCCACACCAACTGAAATAACTCAAAACTCTCAAGAGTTTCGAACTCATCTTAAAATACTCTTCAGCCCTAATAATACCCCGAAAAGATGAACCCCAACAGAAAGATGAACAATTAATAGAGAGAAAGAGATAAATATGAAATTTGAGAAATAAACAGTAGAAATGTATTCTTAGAAAGGTTACAAAGACGATTGCAGTGTTACATCAAAGTGTTCTTAGATATAATTAAAACACAACTGCTAAACTTCCTCGAGATATCTGGAAACAATCTCCCCGAAGAGGGTCCAAGTCGAGCATCGACAGCTCAGTACGGTTACTGCGTCAGAATAACTATCTCTGCCGACCAACTTCAATTTACTACGTTGTTTCTAATGAAAGCTTCCATCCGACCTTTCGACTTTCAGTCGATGTTCACCAGCGTCCGAGAGACGAGCGAGCAGGAGAGCAGGAAGATCGTCGACCAGATGTCCGAGCTGATAGCCAAGCTACAGATCACGACGAATTGCGAGATCCTGCCGCCGAAGCTCCGTTACTACCTCAAGACCATCACCAAGACGAAGAAGGGCACGGTCCTCGAGAAATCCAGGTCGATGGAGGACGTCGAGCTCGACGACAACCAGAACCAGGGCACCGGCAAGTCGTACCTCTTCGAGACGGACATCGCGGCCGACAACATGGAGCAGAAGGTCAACGTGCTCAAGTCGCTGCTCAACAAGTTCGAGAACCTGCCCGAGCAGTGCAAGCCGAGGGCGCTGCCGGTCAAGGAGTACATACAGAACCACCTCGGGATGCTCGACAAGATGACGACGAGCCGCGAGGAGTTCACGACGTTGCCGGTGAGTACCGAAGATGGCGAAACGGGCGAGACCAGAGAGGAGGCCAAACCGAAGCAGGCGGAGGGGCAGAAACGGATCGAGAAGCACTCGAAACCCGACGACGAGGACGACGAGGCTCGCGCCCTCTCCCTCGTCCAACAGCAACTCGAGAGCCTAGGCTTGGGCAAGAACAAGAACTTCAAGCCCAAGTTCGACCTGAACGAGCTCATAGCGAAGAACAGACACAAGAAATCGCTCTTCGAGGACGAAGAGGACGAGGAAGAAGCAAAGGAGGACGACGACGACGACGACGAAGAGGACGAGCAAGGGAGGAAGAGCGTCTCGAGGAAGTTCCACAAACTCCTCGACGCCATCCGGAAGGAGAAAGAGAAGCAGAACAGGGTGAAAAGGTTCGACGTGGTGTACGGCAACGAAATGGGGACGAGGAAGACGTCGGAGGATTAGAGAAGGGTCGCGAGCATTTACTGTAACATTTAGGGGTGCGGGAACGAGTGGACGTATTTCGTGTTCTTTTAACGATAATATGTAATAGTAAATACATACAGAAAACATCACTTGATACGACTTATTCGATGGAGGCAACAAGTATTAACTTTAACATTGAACTAGGTATTATAGGTATAGTATGCTTTAATAGCTTATTGACAAGATGTCTCACAAAATAAATTTTTCATATAATTTTCTATGCGATTCATAACAGACATAATAGTCAAAGGCGAATATTTGTGTGGCGATAAGTATTTAATCCTATAGTCCAGTCATCAGCCATTTTCGCATGGAATTTTGGGAAACAAGGTCGATTTCTTTGAAAATTGGGATTTAGGTGGTATTTATAACGTTCTTCAAAGTTGAACTTGTGCCAAAGTGTGGTGGAAACCACCCCCTATGAGGGGTAAGAAATTTTTTATTTAAAACAAGACGGGAAATCGATAGATTGACCAATTCTAAGTAACTTTTGATCTATAAAGTTGATATTTTTCGAGCTATTCACGCTTGAAACTATACATTTTTCATTGAAAAAACGAATGTTTTTTAACCGTTTTTCATGAATGAACCGTTTTAATGAATCAATTAATTATTAGTATTTTAAATAGAAACGTTTAATTCTCGTATTTCCTCAATACGTATTTCCTTTCATTTAACATATTCTCGTCAGTGTAGATAAGAACCGAACCGGTTTTGCCCGAACCAGCTGAGCCCGGGCGCTCGATCGAATGCGGAGCGCAACGTTGCCAGTTCCTCTCTGAAATCCGAATTTCCGGATCTCACACCGTTTCCAAAACTTCCCGAAAGTCTAGTAACCGGCAAATCGTTGCCTCCGCTGCCGAACCGTCCCGAACTACTGTAAAGAATGTAATTACGATCTTCCGCTTATCCGATATCCTTATTCACGTTTAATTTAAATCCAATCTCATTTGTAATAGCATAAATTAATGTAATATAGAATCACCCGTATTTTTCCCTGTACTGTGTGTTTTATTTTCACGGACCCCCTGGCATTCTCTTGAGTTTAAACTCACCCGTGGCTTTAGGGAGTTAACCCTTAAAAATAGGGCGCCCGAGGTAAACCGACTTTATACCGTTTCCCGAACTTCGCACCTTGCGCCAATTCAAATAAGTGACGTAACTTTCCGTCAGAGTCGTTGTGCCGCCAACGACTCTGCCTTACCGAACAAAGTTCTTTACACGTTAAAAAAACATTCGTTTTTTCAATGAACAATGTGTAGCTTCAATCGTGAATAGCTCGAAAAATATCAACTTTACAAAAAAAACATATAGAACAAAAGTTACTTAGAATTGGTCAATCCATCGATTTCTCGGGTTATTTTGATTAAAAAATTTCTTACCCCTAAGGAAAAAGCACACTTCGGCACAAGTTCAACTTTGAAGAACGTTATAAATACTACCTAAATCCCAATTTTCAAAGAAATCGACCTTGTTTCCCAAAATTCCACAGTAATACGGTATTTTACCGTTGATGACTGGAGTACTAGTGGACAAACTTGACTGGGCCACAAAGCCCTATCTTCAAACCTACTTTGCACTACACAAAATCAAACCGCATTTCATAACACCCGTTTCAGTCCGAATTAAGTACCATCTATCGTCCTTATTAATGTGTAATGCCTTTATATGAGGTACTAGCAGGTTTAACGGTACATTTACGACATGTAATGAATTTCGAATGTATTTCCACTCAGGAAAATGAAAGCGGCCGCCGCCGCGTCCGCCGATAATTCGTCGCGAAATTAAACAAATAGCCGTTTCAGTTTTACGACCGAAGATATAAATAATATTATTAATAAATAAAGTGGCTTTCGAGAAAGGTTATAATAATTAGTTTTGTAATCGGAGCGAGAGGAGAGCGCACCTGCGTCCCCAGTATCCCGAATCTCCCGCAGGATAAAGGGGAGAAGATGGAAAATTCTCCCGCCCTCCCGGAATTTATCCGAAGATAATAATCCGGACTTATGTGGGCAAGTGTTCATTGTTTCTTGCGTTAACTAACGGATGGGACTATCGCTTAACTCATAAATGAGTCAAGCCCAATTTTTCAGATCTATATTAGCCCAGGCTACATTGACAGTTGAATCTTTTTTTTTTTAAATTAAAGGTTTCTTTACCACCTTTTCAATGCAATTTATTAAAAACGTGTGTAAAAATAGATAAAAAGTTTTTTTTTAACAACAATTTCATTAAAAATGAGTTGGTTTTCAAACTTAACTCATAGTTAGACCTTCAAGGAAACTATTCCACATTATTAAATATCTGTAGGTTTGCAGCCTGGGCAAGCTCAATTGTTTAAACAATGAGTGTCTGGGATAAACAAATAAGATATCTCGTAAACTAATAACCCGATCTGGCTGAAATTTTGCGCACTTATATAGACCCCTAAAGGCTTCATAATTCGTGTATTACGGGGTGGGGATCGTGGTGAATTGATTTTTCCCTAACACAACGAGGGAAAAATTAACTCATAGCGGTTCGGAGAGACGGTACTACAGATCACTCACATATATCATATATCGTTCGGTAACGGACAATTACGTAACATATAACAGAGAGTTCGGGCGGTTTAATCTAACGGCGGAACGATCACAGTTACATATATGTAAGTCTCTATCGAAGAGACTTAAAAATTTGGGACGGTCGGGTTAGATTAAATAACCAACACGTGCTGTTGCAGTGAAATTACTGTAATAAAAGAAATTAACTGTATGGTTACGTAACCTTATAACATTAGACAACAGGTTTATCTGAATCAACACAAATTGTTGGTTTTCACAGATACAATAAATTGTATTAAAGAAAATATGACGCATGTGTTGCTTTAGGAAGAGCGAGCGTGACTATGGCTAGTTCGTCAGCGACTGCCCTCTGACCTCTGACCTCTCTCGAGGCAGGTTGTTTCTAACGAGCACTCGACATCAGCTGATCTGGTCACGTGACTTGTTTGAGGTTTTCAAACTTACATATATTATTCGGTCTGTGGTACGTTCATAATCGGACGGTGTCGGTCGGTCGAAATCTAACGGTCGGTAACGTTCACAATTACATTTATCGGTCGGTAGTACGTTCACAATCGGACGGTTACGTAACAAATAACGAATAATTCGGTCGGTTTAAAACTAACGGTCGGTAACGTTCACAATTACGTGTATCGGTCGATAGAACGGAAACGGATATCAGACGCAACGGAAAAATACGGATAACGTACGGCTTGTCACAGACAAGTATTGGTTCTGACCTTGGATTAACTCAGGGACAGGACCATTTGATGGGGGAGGTTTACCAACCCAAGTTACGTATGAATATATAAGCGATGGTAAATTGAACGTTGCCTTATCGGCCGCCATCTATCTGAGATAGGTTTGATTTCGCGATTAACTGTACGGTGGGTGGTCTACCCTCGACTCTCAAAAATCGGGTTCGTTACAAATGCATATTAATACAATATAAATAGCATGGAATTGTCCAACAAGCTCTTCCCAACATTACGATTTCCATTAGGTACAAATTATCTAGCAAATAATCTTGCACATTGCCTAAAATGGCGGAAAAGTACGTGAAGAATGGTGGAAGCCGATAAATACTTTTAGGAACGGTATATCGTTTTCCCGCCGATGTTTCATGGAATAGTATAAAACAGCTTATAGATGTAAACGAAAGGTGTAAACTGTAACATTGTTCAAGATGGCATACAAATTGCACGTCAAAATGTTTTTGAAATACTATAAAATTATAATAATAATTACACCATGCTTCTCAAAAAATTGGACTCGAGGTGAACATCACAAAAACAAAAATCCTCAGCACGCAAAACATTCAACTTTCAATCGGCGGGAAAAAGATCGAAAATGTAGACGAATATATATACCTAGGGCACAAACTCAGAATTGATAGAGAAAATCAAAAAGCAGAAATACCGCGACGAATAGGTCAGAGCTGGGCTACATTAAAAAAACTTGGATTTATACTTAAGAACAGAGATGTCCCCATAAACCTAAAAAGGAAAGTGTATGATAGCTGCATACTTCCAGTAAATACTTACGGGTTGGAAACAATGAGCCTCACAAAAAACAGTTTACATCGCCTACAATGCGCGCAACGAGCTATGGAGAGACAAATGCTGGGTGTCAGTTTGAGAGATCATATAAGGAACGAAGAGACCAGAGGAAGAACCAGAATAACATGCATAACCGAGAGAATAGCCAGATTGAAGTGGCAGTGGGCAGGACACGTGGCTAGGATGGATAGCAGTAGATGGACATCTAGAGTATTGAAATGGAGGCCCTGGGAAAACAAACGAAAATTGGGTAGGCCAACGAAGAGATGGGCTGACGATATTAAAACCACAGCAAGAAGAAACTGGACACAAAAAGCGCAGGATAGAGATATCTGGAAAAAACTTGAAGAGACCTACCTCCAGCAGTGGAGGAATTACGGTATGTGAAGAAGAAGAAGAAGATAAAATGGCGGACATTAAGGGCTCAATAATGGTGGCAAACATTATTTTGATATGGTGGCTCCGCCAAAACTTTGGGCTCTTTTAAAATGCACCAGATTGGCGAATACTCAGCTAATGACGAATATTATTAGTAAAGACCGGATTTATATGCACAATATTTTGCCAAAATATGCGCATATATATGCAAGAAAAATGCCAAAATATGCATGAATTTTAAGATATATATACAAAATAAAACAAAGATGCACACTTTTACACAGTAGTATAAAAATGGAAACAAGTATAGGTATGAAAATAACATTGTTTGAAGAAAAAGTAGGCATTCATAGTTACAAAAATACCACAAATAGATACAATATATTCAATAAATATATGTGTTACTGTGATTTACTATCAGATATTTTTCTAGATTATCTATTTTAAAATTTTGTCGTCGGTCTGATAATATGTTTGTATTTAGAAAAACTGTGTTCAATATCAACAGAGGTTATAGTATGGGAGCATATTTGAAAATAGTAAGAAGTCTTGAAGGTAAATCTGATTTTATATTGTCACACGCCTGAGGACCTAGGGTCCAAAAGGAGTGCTCTGGTTGGGGGTGTAGCTAGGTAGAAGCCAAAAAGAAAGCATGGTAACACATACAATATTTATTTGAGCATCAAAAAATAGGGGAGAGAACATCATACAAAATTAAGACAAATGAGCCAATGATAAGAAATGAGAAAAATGGTCAAAAGGGAGGTGGTTGCTTACTTTAGAGTGACGAAGGGCAGCAGGTGCGAGGCTCCTCCAATTAGCGGCATGCCGAAAAGGACGGGCTCTCAGACGGGCAGCGTGACGTGATACTGGGTGACAGACTGACTCCCTGATCGTTATGATCGAGCTGTATAAATACAAGCGGGATGTTTACGAACGTGATGTCGTACCTGTCTGAGAGTCGTATTGTCCTTCGGTTTAAGGTCGCCTCGGTGCTGAATAAGCTTAGACGGCGACCTATTTTCGCTAATTGGGGCCGCATCGCGACAATATTAACAGGTAGCTACTTCATAGCATTTTACTAAATGTTTTAAAACCAGAGTTTTTGCAAAATATCTGAACACTTTTTAGTTACAATATTTCCGATATTTCCAGGTACTTTCATGATATTATTTTGGAAATCTTTTATTACCTTAATAGACCCCGTTATTGGCATATTGGGTTTTTCTTAGAAAATGCAGCATTATGAGGAATTTGCTCGAAATATGCAAAAATTAGAAAAATGGTCAGAATATACAAGGCACATATGCAATATGCAAATGCATACAAATCCGGTCTTTAATTATTAGGATGGTTTTCATCGATCAACCGATGATATAAACTTGTTGGATATTATTAAATGACAAAACGTCGACATAAGTATGGTAAAAACATCAATACTGTTATAGATGGTGGTAGAACGATTTTACGACAAATACTTACAACATAAAACGGTGGAAATCGATCTAGTAACACCGCACACTATTCGAAACGGTGTAGTAATGGAATGCCGCCAAAACCGTGAACCTCCCTTGACGCTAATCCGGACGGACTTCTTTTCCCCTTTAAAATCCGTCCGCCCATCAATTACGAATTCTAATCGTGTACATCAAAATCGAAACACAACGCTAATGAAGAGCGAGAGAATCGAATTACGAATCCGACGTCCCCGATCGGACGAGAGAAAGATCGGAGAAAAATACGACACAACGCCCTATATAACGCGGTGAAGGTAAAATTGATAATTGACACGCGTATCAAACGTGAGTATCTATTGACCGCTAAGCCCCCCGAATTAGTGATGCCCGCGATATTCTCGTTTGCGAGACTCGAGACGGTACTTTAAATTTTGATACTTTTATTGCGAGACGAGACTCGAGACGAGACTTTCCACTTTTTTGCGAGACAAGACGAGATTTTTCAAAGTTTCGTCTAGTCTCGTAGGCAACACTACCCAGAATGCACCTACGGAAGGACATTTTGCAATATTTCGACTCCCTTCGAGAAATTGGCCAGGTAAGATTGAGAGTAATCGAGACGATCGAGGATGGCTCTGGAAGATACTTCATACAAATTCCAAACAATTTCTAATAACTTCTAACAATTGTTATATGGAATTATCGTTTCGGCGGACGGGAGTCGCGACTACGTACGAGCATACTACGTATTTTGCAATTGATTCGCGGCGCGACGTGGACTATTCACACGCCCGGATACCTCTCAATTAAGAGGCTATTAGCAGAGGACGCCGTCCGCTCTCATTAATCTGATGTTATTAATATGTATTTACGTGTAACGCAATTGCATGCAGGACGCATCGCCTGCCTCTGACACGACGGACGACCGAATGATAGATCGCCCCTGATACACACATAAACGTTCGACGATCGAGCGGAAATCCCCCTTCCCTGAGAGCGCAGACAAGTTTTTCAATAATCTATTGTTGTAATAAATAATAAACATATGAAACAAAAACATATTAAATATAAAACCAAGTTATTGTGGCTGATGACGAAGACCATACAAGTTATATGGATTACAGCAAGCATTGTTAACTTAGAATGTTGAAATTTTGTCAGAATGAGGCCCAATCTATTAACTATTGTTGGTAAAAATTCTAAAGTGTTACGTTATACGGTTTGCCTGCAATTACAGTTTGGTATGTTGATGCACAGTAAGGTAAAGAGATATTCGGTATTTTGTAAAGGACAGTAAAGGATATTTGATTGGTCATGAGAGTAAGAGTGGGATTTGAATTAGGGACACTTTTGGGAGAAATTTGGGAAAAGGAAAGAAGGAGAGGGATTGAGACACGGGATTCGAGCGAGGTGAGTGTGGGTTGAGCTAAGACTTGACACATTTTTGCTGAGGTTTCCATAATTTGAGGAGACCCAACGATTGGGTTAGCGAATAAGGTTGGATAAGTTTGTGAAGTGCTAAGTGTTTGGGAGTGAGTCATCGGATCAGACCACTGTAGCCTGATGGCTATTCTCGTCAGATTAACCCTCTGCAGTCTGGTGGCTATTTTCACCGGATCAACCCTCCGCTGGTGGCTACCGCGGAAGGTGATTTCACTAGTGTTGTGAACTTGTGAAGTATTTATAAAATGGCCTCTTTTCTTTTCAAAGTGCGAATCGATCGATCGAACTATTTTTCGTAGTTGTTGTTTGTTTGATATGTTTGTTAATTGTGTTTAGTGAATTTTAGAATTCACGTTTGTATAGTAGTTAAGGAATTCTTGGGTGTTTACATTGTATATTTCGCACTCGCCATGATTAAACCGCTTGACCATTATTTTTGCATTCTTTCGACCACGACCAATTAATTATTTTTTGGACGTGGGGAGTGATAAAATCAAAAAGTGTTCTTTACCTAAGTACTTCGGGTTACCATCTCTTCAAACGAAAAGAGTACCGCAGACATATCTAATAAAATAGACCATGGAAGAAGAGCGACCCGCCAGCTCAACTCACTACTTTGGAATCCAGCGATAACAAAGAGGACAAAAACCACTATATAGACGTGAATAGTAGAGAGTGTAAAATCTGGGAACTAAGCAAGAGGGATAGAGATAGGTTGAGTGCCTTGGAGATCGATTTTTGGAGGAGAAGCTGCCGCATCTCCCGATTAGATCGTATAAGGAATGAGGTATTAAGACAGATGATGTGTGTCGAATCTAATATCCTAGACACCTAGACACTAAAAGCCGATTTAAAAATACTATTCTGTAATTCCAAAAAAAAATTACATATAGTATTACACATAACAAAACAAACAATTATCCAGCAACGCCAAGTGAATCTGAACCACCAAGTTCGCTCTAGACAAGAACATGACTCAATAGAGTAAATTCATCGTGGAAATTGAAGTTAAACAGGATTTAGAATACAAGAAATATTGTGCTGCATTGCCAATTCAAACAAACAGAGTTGGAGACACACAAGGCAACGTGTAACGTGTAACCTTGCATACCGCTGATTGACCAACAAACCAGGTATCTGCATTATTACAGTGACATTTTGCTTCACAAATCCTTCGTAATTACTTTTATAAAATGGAGCATTGGATAAACAAATGGCTCATCATGTAACCCCAAGGAGTTTATACAAAGAGAAGATTAGTAGTAGGAAGAGGACTCTTAAATCCAGTTACACCAACACAATGAAGTACCTTAAAAGATCACATTATTAAGGGGCTGACATGAAGAAAACGACTGTATGAACAGGAAGCAAATAGGTTATACAATTAACTGGATGGAGTCGACAATCCTAACTTTCATTAAATAATAAACTTCTATCTAAACGGTTTGTTCCTAACGTTGTAACGAAGCATATTTATGAGAGTTGAGGGTAGACTACACACCGTGCATTTAACCGTGAAATCAGACCTATCTCAGATAGATGGCGGTCGATAAGGCAATGTTCAATCTACCATCGTTTAAACATCCAGACTAAATTTAAGTAGATCAACCGCCCCCCTCCAGCTCAGGTCAGATCAAAGAAGAACTGGCAGAGCACAGGAGCAACAAATGGAACGCATTTTTGGAAGAACTGGACGAGGATACAGGAGCGCACTGGAGAATCATGAGGAAGCTGAAGAAGAACAAACCTTCAACTACGAGCAATGCTATTCATGGTAAATTTGGTTTATGTTTTAGGGACGAGGACAAGATAGAGGCGTTCGCAGACACTATGGAGGAACAATTCAAGATGAACGAAGACCAAGAGGACGACATCGATTTCGAAGAGGACATCGACAGGAGGGCGGCCAAGATCAGAAGGAGAAATTGCGAGGACGAATTGGAACCCACGACGATGGAAGAGATGGAGGGGATCATCAGAACCCTACCGACGAAGAAGGCACCAGGACGGGACACCATTACAAACAAGATGATCAAGGAACTATCGGAGGAGGCAAAGAAGAGGATCCAGGAAATCTACAACGCAGCGATGAAGAAGAGGTACTACCCACAGATATGGAAGGAGGCAGACGTCATCATGTTCCCGAAGCCAGGCAAGGACAAGAAATTCCCGCAAAACTACCGCCCTATAAGTCTTTTGAACAATTTAAGAAAACTACTGGAGAGGATACTACTGAGGAGGATCAAGAAGGAAGAGGAGAGGCTACGTATCATACCGGACGAACAATGTGGATTCAGGGAAGGACACTCGACGGAGCACCAGGCGCTGAGGATGGTAGAAGAGACGATCAAGGACATCAACGAGAAGAGGACGACGTGCATGGTACTATTCGACGTGGAGAAGGCGTTCGACAGGATTTGGCACAACGAACTTATAGCAAAGATGGATGGATTAGGATTCAAGACGGCGACGACCCAGATGATAAAGGACTACCTACAAGACAGGAATTTCAGAATCAAGGACAGAGGGACGACATCGAGCAGCAGGAGGATGGAAGCAGGAGCACCACAAGGATCGGTATTGGCACCGGTCCTATACAACATCTACACTAGCGACATACCAATTGGAAGAGGGAACAGCCACAGGAACACCTATATCTACGCGGACGACACGGCGAAGGCGGCGACATCGAGACAACCCAACAAAGCGACGGAATACCTACAGAGAGAAGTGGAACAAATGGAAGAATAGACGAAGAAATGGAAGATCAAACTCAACGCGGAGAAGACAGAAACAATATACATAGGACCGAAGACGAGACGACCGAAGACCAACATCATAAAAGGAGAAAAGGAACTGAAATGGAAGGAAGAAGTAAAATATCTAGGAATCCACATAGACTGAGGACTTACATTGAGAAGGCACATAGAGGAGACCGAGAAGAAGGCGAAAGACCGACTGAATAGACTGGGACCACTAATAGGACGACGGAGCAAGCTGAGACTGGAAACCAAGAGGAACATACCAGGAAGATGATAATACATTAGGAGGACCACCAGGACGACCAGGACAACCCAGGAAATACCATCACGCGGAGGAAGGAAGAACCAAGAGGGAGAAGTAAGGAGCCAGGCGCTCAACTTTGGAAACATTCAGGTTAACATACCCCCCCTTCCAGCGTTCTGTACCCGAGTTAATCCAAGGTGAGAACCGAGACTTGTTCATAGCAAGTCGATACGTCTGTCTGTCTATTGTAAACGTGACCGCCGTTAGATATAAGCCGCCGAATTATTTGTTATTTGTGAGTGCACGTAAATTGTGTAGTACCCCCGACCGATAGTTTTAAGCCGAGCGAACTATTCGTAGTTATTCGTCTAATATGGAAGCGTCCCAGACCGCTAGCTATTAACGAGGAAGAAGGGGATTCAAAGTCGTAACCACAAATAAACGTATATAATTGTATCCAGAAGGTTACCGGTTTCGGCTACGCCATCATCAGACCTTATACTAAAACAAATGTTGGAAATAACTAAACAAAGTAAAAGAAAAAGAAATAGAAATGCATTACTTACACGAATAAAAATAAAACAGCACATAACCAAATCACGCAATCACGGTCAAACGGTCACGAACGCTCCGACCGGGCAATGTCAAGTAAAAGGTTTTAGGTTAAACACCTTCTGGAGAAAAAAACCCAAACTCAGTGACAACTGATCTCATCATGAAACCGAACAATAAACAATAAACACAAAACCCAAGACAGTCAGGAAACAATAAAACAAACAGTGAAATTAAAACTTAAAGCGGTAAAAATAAAACTATTAAACGACGATACGTTACCGAATAGGACTAGCACTTAGTGGGAGAAATTTAAAGTATTAATGATAGTGTGGGTCGGGAAGTAAGTCTGATCATTCAAACAATTTATATTAGGGTCTTTTACCGCTCTAGTGATTTCCAAGATTTCAAGTGCATTTAATCTAGGACCTTTATCACAGATGTGTAAAGCAGAAAAATTTTTATCAACACTAAAATCATGTAAGGAGGAAATCACATGATTGGCAAAAGAAGAATTAGTATTCGATATATCTGTTCCTTTATAAGTGTTGATTAATTTAGAATGGTCTCTGATTCTGATTTCAAACGTTCTACCTGTCTGTCCAATGTAAGAAGACTTGCAATTAGCACAATCAAGTCTGTATATGCCAGATTTCTGTAATATTGGAATTTCATCTTTAACATTTACTAAAAATTTTTTAATATTGTTGGAAGTTTTAAATGAAATTAAAATGTTTTGCTTTCTAAAAATTTTTGCTATTTCAAATGACGGGTTACCAAAAAAATGAAGAGATCTATAAGTTATGTCTGTTTTATGGGGATCTGAGATTATGTGTTGCGTTAACCTAAATCTATAGAAAAATTTGTAAAAAATCTTTTGTAAAATAGCCAAAGGAAAATCATTATTAACCGCTAATTGTTAATAATATCTAATTCTTTCTTGAAACTATCATCATTTAAAGGTATGGTAAACGCTCTGTGAACCAATGAATTGAACGCTGCTGATTTATGTGAAAAAGGATGTGAGGACTTATAAGAGATCAAACAATCTGTAGCTGTCGGTTTCCTGAAAATCTCAAAGTCAAAACGATTGAAAGTAAGGTTTTTAATCAAGCGGAGATCTAAAAACGCTAAGCTGTTATCTTTTTCTAATTCCATAGTGAACTTAATATTAGGGTGGAGCGAGTTTACAAAATTTAAGAAAGAATCTATTAAAACTAAGTTACCGTTGAACAACAATAAACAGTCATCAACATAACGAAAGTAAAAAATTATTTTCGAAGCCAATGGATGGGTAAATGGATGGATGGGCTAGCTATTAAGCTACACTGCGATTTTTCGTTGTGAGCGTACCGATCGCTAGATATAAGCTATCTGTGGATGAACGTTTGCTACCTGTTAAACCGGCCGTTGTGAAAACGTCCGTTTTTGCAACCGCCCGTAATTAATTTTTCCGTCGTATTACCGCACATTAGACACTGCACGCTTTCCTATCGTCTCCGTATCTAGCTATTAGGATAATTTTCCGTTTTCCATTTTAGTAATTAGAGGGGTTTTTCATATCACAGGTCCTACATATTTGCAAAAGTACCTTTTTACTTTCCGTTTCCGCATTTTCGATTTGTTAAAAAAATTTCTTCTCTTCCCACTGTTATTTAGAATACATTTTATTTCTCTCCATCTGTGATAATAATAATATTTTCGTATTTGTGTGTTTCCTTTCCGAAATACGTAAATAATTGTAAATCAGTTTTTGCCCGATCTCCGTTCGACGACCTAGCGCCAACAGGTGTTAGTCGTATGAATTGTAACTGACTGCGGTGTGGGAATAAAATAATTTAGGGATTTTCTACTTGGAGTGTGTGTTTCATTTCTACGGACAACCCTGGTATTCTCATGAGTTCATAAACTACCCAGGCATATTCCCGAGGGAGAAAACCCTTAAAAATCTGGCGCCCGAGCAAAATCGTAAAACCGACTCTAAAACCCTTGCCGAACCCCCGAACTCCGTTCCAGCGCCAAATCACCCTAGAAACGAGTGAAAGTTTGTTAAATTTTATCACGAAACAACGGTTTCATTACAGGGGAAGCCCCTTCCGAAAAAAAGAAGCCAGCAGAACCGCAAAACCACGAAACACAAAACAATTAACGGGAAAAACACCATCGATGACGGGGACGCCGCTGAAAAGCGCCCCGCTCAGATAACGAAGGGGTGGGGTAGGGTAAAACGGAGAGACAGAGAGAGAGAATATACGAGAGGACCGCTATCTCGCGCGGTTTTCATACCTTTTGTAAAAACCCGGGGCGAGGGAGAGAATGAGAGAGCAAAAGATAGACAATCGTCGATTGTTCTGGTTAGGGAACGGAACGCAGATGGCGCCGCGGTCGCCTCGCGGGTTTTTACTGCAACACACAATGCGTTTCCTGTCAGATAGTCGAGACGGTACGTCGTTCCGTTTTCCTGCGGCGTTTTGTCTCTCTCGTCGCAGGAAAAAATTACATCATTTCCTGCGGTTACAGCAGCGGAACAAGTACATCTTTACGAGTTTGACTTATTTTATTTTTGAATCGAAACATTTGTTTTTCTCTCAATTCGATCGAACGTGACACGATCCCAGTCTTGTGTCATAAGATACCCAGTCGAGGTAAAGACTAAAGACAATGGTACTATATGCTAAATGTTAATCTTAATTTGATTAAATTGTGTGTGTGTGTACTCCTCCAATAATTATTTGCCATTTATGACCCTACCCTTAGCGACGGCACCTATAGCTACTGTTTCGTCTCAGATAAGTGACATTTTTAATATATTGTTGCACCGATGTTGATTTACAGTGGTCGATATTGCTGTCACCCTCGAGTACCCGATACTTCTTCAAAATTTATTTCCTATAAATCACAGTATATCGAGTATTTTACAGAAAGTTTTTCGAGGAAGTAGGGTACGTCGCGATTTCTAAAACATGTGCGTACCATCTGTATATCAGATGAAAACTACGATCTTCAGCGTATTGGTATCCTCTTTTATTTCCAAAGCCGGGCTGTGTGCCCCTTGCTTCTTTTCATTCTTATTTTTCATTGTTTCCCTATAGTATTCTTTTTTCTTCTCATTTGTCCCTCTTGTATCATACTGTTTCTCCTGTTCTTCTTCTTATTATGTCCTCTTCTGTTCCTTCCTTCTTATTCCTCGTCCTCCGATTGTAGTAGCGCTAGTCTTGGTCTCTTCACTTTTGACTTTTCCTCTTCGTCGCAGTCGATGGCCTTCCTTATTAGCGGGTTTTGGTGCGTCTCCATTCTTCTTATTATCTTCCTCATCCTGTCCCTGATTTCCTTCTTGATGGTTTTCATCCCTAAGTCCCTTCGTAGTTGGTCGTTCCTCATGTACCATGGTGCGTCCGTCATCTTCCTCACTGCCTGGTTCTGTATCACTTCTAGCTTTTTGATGTTGGTGTCCGCTGTTTGTCCCCATGCTGTTGCTCCGTATAATATGATTGGCTTGATGCTTGTTTCATAGATCCTCTTCTTTATTCTTAGTTGTAGCTTGCCTTCTCTTCCTATCATTGGTCCCAGTTGGTTTAGTCTATGCTTTGCCTTCTTCGCTGTCTCCTCGATGTGTTTCCCCCATGTAAGTCTCTTGTCGATATGTATTCCTAGGTATTTGACGTCGTTGCTCCATTCGATTTCTTTGTCACTCACTTTGATTCTTATTTTCGGTCCTTTTATCTTCCTTCCTATGCATATCGCTTGGCTCTTCTCCGGGTTGATCCTCATCTTCCATTTCTTCGTCCACTCTTCCATCTTGTCAACTTCCCTCTGTAGATATTCCGCTGCTTTCGTTGGGTTTAGTGATGTCGCTGTCTTCGCCGTGTCGTCCGCGTAGATATATGTCCTTGTGTGCCCTCCTAAGTCCTTCTTGGGTATGTCGCTCGTGTAGATGTTGTATAGTTCTGGTGCCAGTATAGATCCTTGTGGTGCTCCTGCTTCGATTGTCCTCGTTGTTGATGTTTCTTCTCCAATCTTTATCGTCAATGTCCTTTTCTTCAAGTATTCCTGTATTATCTGCGTTTGCGCCTTTCCGAATCCTAGTTGGTCCATCTTTGCTATCAGTCCGTTATGCCATATCCTATCGAATGCTTTCTCCACGTCGAATAATATCATACACGTCGACCTTTTCTCGTTGATATCCTTGATCGTCTCCTCCATTAGTCGTACTACTTGGTCCTCCGTTGAATGTCCTTGTCTGAATCCGCATTGCTCGTCCGGGATGATGTCCAATCTTCTTTCTTCTTCCTTTATCCTCCAAAGTATGACTTTCTCCATGATTTTTCCTATGCTGCTCAGTAACGTGATGGGTCGGTAGTTTTGTGGTAGTTTCCTGTCCTTTCCTGGTTTCGGTATCATGATGACTTCTCCTAGCTTCCATTGCTCCGGGTAATATCGCCTCTTCATCGCCGCGTTGATGGTCCTTGCTATCCTTTCCATATATCCCTCTGGTAGTTCCTTCAGCATTCTGTTCGTTATTCTGTCGTGTCCTGGTGCCTTCCTTGGGTGCAGATTCTGGATGAGTTCCGTGATCTCCTCGGGCGTAGTCCTCTTCAGTTCGCGGTCACTTTCCTCGTCGTCTATGTTCCTCGCTCTCCTATCGATGTCTTCTTCGAATTCGGTATCTTGTCCCTGGTCCGTGTTCAGTCTGAATTGTTGCTCCATTGCGTCTGCGAATACTTCTTTCTTCTCGTCCGTCCGGTACTTTAGTCCGTTTTTTCCAAGTAATGGTCCTGTGGTGGTTGGGTTTCTTCTTCTCATTCTTCGCATTATCTTCCAGTGTGTTCCTTGTTCCTCTTCCATTTCCTCTAGAAATTCGTTCCATTTTTGGTTCCTGTGCTCTTGTAGTTCCGTTCTGATTTCCGTGTTTAGCCTGTTGATGTGTCTTCTTATTTCTGGGTCGTAGTTTATTCCGTATCTCCTTTTCTCTCTGTTTCTCAGCCGTATCTTCCTCTTCAGTTGCAGTAATGGTCAAAACGCCTTTTATATATTACCTGGGTGATTTTCAACCAATAAGCGACGAGTGAAAGGGGCTGAAATCAATCTGACCAATAAGCGGAGATAGCGTTTCTAGTCTCTAATTTTTAAGGAAATTTTAATTTTAAGAACACTCTTCGTCTAACTTCGAGAGAGTCAGTTCTCTCTTCACACCTATTCCGTTGTACAGTTTGTATTTAAGTTCTGTTGCTAATTAAATAGTTTAGTAAATCCGACGTTAACAATTTCGTGTTATCATTTCCCAACTGTTCACGCAATATTAAGTTGGCGCGTGAAGTGTACGGTCAGTTATAACGATCTAAGACAGTCGAAATGTCTGCTACGTACGCGACGTTACAGCTACCTTAACAAATTTAGCACGTTTTACACACAAAAAATATTGTTTCCCTTCCTCTTCACTTTTCCGCTTTCATTCCCGTCATGGCGGAACGGCTCGCCTCTTAATTCAACGAGAACTTTAAACGGATCGGTTAAGAGGAGTTTAATGTATTAAAAGTTTATCAACGGAGACAAGATAAAAGAGGAAATCTTAATCCTTTTACGAGACAGAGGGGGAGGACAAGCAGGGGGGGGGAGGTAGAGAGGTGGAAAAGTGGGAGGAGAAGCGAAGAAGGAAAGTGGTGGTGGTTGCGTTATAATTAGAGAGCGACAAAGAAAAAAGTATGTATACCCGTTGAATTATTCGTTTAAAAAGTTTTTCGCGACAACGGAACAACGACGTTATTCCTCTAAGAAGCTTTTTAAACTCCTTGACGGTGGCGCCGTTTCTCCTCTCCCCTTCCCCCACCTCTTCCTTCTTACCCTCTCTCTCTCTCTTTCTCATAGAGGGACGCAGGTGTTCGACGGAGGCCTCTTATTCACTGGGTATTATTTTTAGAAAATGAACCTAAAGTGGATAAATCCGTAGAGGAGGAGGAGGAGTAGTAGAGGAAGAGAAAGAGAGAGAGGGACGCACAACCGCAACTTTCAGGAGATTATTTCGTTTTCGACTTAACCGGATGAACGTCTTTTTTTTTGTCCTGAAATGAAATTAAGGAGGTCTCCGTAGAGATGGGACGCGGATGATTTAAGTGGGAAGTTTTACATTTGCAATTTATGGACACGCTTGCATATGCGAGTAAAATTGAAGCGAAAACTTTATCTCGTTAAAGTAAACGATGTGGATTACAGGTTTATAGCTATTTACTACGTCTACTATTAGATGTAATCAAATTTCTTAAAATAAGAGGAAAATTTCAATATCAATGAAACTAATGTGTTTTTAAAAATAAAGAGCGGATAGTTAGGCATTAAAAAATAAGGGAAAAGGCATAAAAATTAATAAAAAAAGCACAATTTATTTGCAAAAAAGGCAACTTAAATGACAAAACAGGAAACTTAAATAACTAAAAAAAATTTAATACATCCTGTTTTTCTTACAAAATACTCTCATTTTTGAAAGAGAAAGGTGTATGTGAATAATATCGAATGAGAAAAAAGGCATACTCTCGTTTAAAAATTTTGTTATACATTTAATTAATTAAAATTAATTTACTGAAATTTATGTAATTTAATTATACACATACAAATTGCATAATATATTGTAATGCGAGAAGTAAACAAAGCGACACATGTTTACTCGCTCCGAGTGAAGCGGTTACTTCAGAAGAATTACTACGATGCGTAAAAGACAGCTGCATGAATTTTCCCGGAATGTTGTTTACGAAAAGTAATTTGTGACCTTCTGGGCATTTCCTGCGTAGGCGTTGTTAAAGAAACAATCGTACCTTCTAGAAGAATCTCGATCATGGTTGGGGTGTATATATAAGGGGGCTTGTGATCGAGGGAGTTAGTTAGAAGTAGAGAAGCAGACGTGAACGCGACATACGATCCGAATGCGGAGCAGTACAAATAAATTAAATAGTGTCTAGTCTAGTGTACAAGTAGTTAAGTGTGTTAAATAAATTAGTGTTCAATTAATGTAAATAAATTATAAAATAAATGTTACATTGGTGTCAGAAGTGGGATTTGGAAGTGTTCTGTCGCAGCGTCAGGAGGGACAAGAACGTGTCCTTGGATACTTCAGCAAGGTACTCTCCAAACCAGAAAGGAATTACTGCGTCACCCGACGTGAATTATTGGCCATCGTCAAGTCCATCGAGCACTTCCATAAGTATTTGTGTGGAAGGAGGTTTTTGATCCGGACCGATCATGCTGCTCTTAAATGGCTCCTCCAGTTTAAGAATCCCGAAGGACAAATCGCTCGCTGGATCGAGAGGCTCCAGGAGTATGACTTTGTTATAGAACATCGGCCAGGACAGAGTCATGGAAACGCAGACGCACTCTCGAGAAGACCATGCCCTGATGAATGTCCTTATTGTCATAGAGCTGAGGAAAAGTCCGAGAAAGTCTACCGAACCACCGTGGTCGCCGAGGAATGGACACCATCCTCGTTACGACAAGAGCAAGAAAAAGACCCGGTTCTCAAAGAAATCCTGGTTTGGAAGGAGGGAGGAGAGCGTCCTGAGTGGCAAAAGGTATCACCTGGCTCGCCAAAACTCAAGAGCTATTGGGCACAGTGGGACTCGTTAGTGGTTGAGGATGGACTACTAAAACGCGTACTGGAGAGCCAAGACGGGACGGAGGAAAGACGGCAGTTGGTAATTCCCTCCAGTAAAATCCCGGAGGTCTTGCGGCACCTTCACGACGGATCGTCTGGTGGACATTTAGGGATCAAGAAAACGCTGCAGAAGGTACGGGAGCGATTCTACTGGATCAATTGTTCAGACGACGTGAAGGACTGGTGCAAGAAATGTACTACATGCTTCGCAAGTAATGGGCCACAAAGACGACCGAAAGCTCCCATGAAACAATATAACGTCGGAAGCCCCTTCGAAAGGATCGCTATTGATATAGCAGGACCCTTCCCTGAGACCGAAAAAGGGGAATAAATACATCCTGGTCGTAATGGACTATTTTACGAAGTGGGTAGAAGCGTACGCTCTCCCTGATCAGGAGGCAGAGACAGTGGCCGATGTGCTAGTGAAGGAGCTGATCTGCCGGTTTGGAATACCCATGGAATTACACTCGGATCAAGGAAGAAACTTTGAGAGTGGCCTATTCCGGAGGATCTGTGAAAAGTTTGGGGTACGAAAAACAAGAACCACGGCCCTTCACCCTCAGTCTGACGGCATGGTGGAACGAATGAATCGCACCCTCAACCGCTATCTGGCGAAAATGGTCTCGTCACATCAACGAGACTGGGACGAACACGTGCCGTTCTTCCTGATGGCCTACCGCTCGGCCGTCCATGAGTCGACAGGACAAACTCCAGCCAAAGTCCTGTTCGGGCGAGAACTTAAACTGCCCTGTGATCTAATCTTTGGCGCTAGACCGGACGAGGACGTTTCGGGGGAAGATTACGTTTCCCGGATGCGGCAAAGGATGAACGAAATTCACGATCAAGTCCGGTACCAACTAAATATCGCCAGTGATCGCATCAAAGAGCGTTACGACATCAACGCTAAAGAGGGTGGCTACCAAATGGGAGATCGAGTTTGGCTGTACAACCCACAGAAGAAACGTGGTTTGTCCCCTAAGTTACAGACCAATTGGGAAGGTCCCTATGTTGTGAAGAAACGAATCAATGACGTGGTCTACCGGGTAAGCAAACTACCAAACGGCAAGCCGAGAGTGGTGCACTTCAATCGGTTGGCACCCTATGAGGGGTCGCACGATGAGGCGGAGGTTCCCCGAGTAAGAAACACGTTGGCGCAGGAGAACGAACTTTCGTTCGAAGAATTTATGAGCGCCTACGGGGGTACCGGAAAAGCACGGTATGGGGTAACCTGTGAAAAACAACAGGATTTGTTCAGCGTACCTGAAGAATACCCGTTGGCCCATTGTGTGTCCGCCGACCTGGTAATGTCACGAGGTATCGCCACGGTGTTCAAGAAGAAGTACGGGCGCTTGGAACAACTCAGAGCGCAACTCCCGGAAATTGGCAAGGTTCTGGAACTACGTGACAACGTAAGACACATCTTTTATCTGGTTACGAAGGAGATCGGGTCCCTTAAACCATGTTATCACGATGTATGGCGAACCTTGCATAGGCTACGAGACCGACTGCTGGAGCTCGACATCAGGAAGCTAGCTGTCCCCAAGTTAGGTGCTGGACGAGATCAGCTGGACTGGAGGGTTGTCCGGAATATGCTGGAAGTAGTGTTGAAGAATACCGGAGTGGAAGTTTTAGTCTGCTGTTTTGGGCCTGCACCATGTCGACTGGGGAAGACGGTCCCCTGTTATTTTGACGCCACGTCTCGCTGTAAGCGGGGGGCGAACTGCAGGTTCCTGCATGGGCCTACCAGGGATACGCTCCGAGACGAAGTCTCTAAGGCGGGGGCAGTGTAATGCGAGAAGTAAACAAAGCGACACATGTTTACTCGCTCCGAGTGAAGCGGTTACTTCAGAAGAATTACTACGATGCGTAAAAGACAGCTGCATGAATTTTCCCGGAATGTTGTTTACGAAAAGTAATTTGTGACCTTCTGGGCATTTCCTGCGTAGGCGTTGTTAAAGAAACAATCGTACCTTCTAGAAGAATCTCGATCATGGTTGGGGTGTATATATAAGGGGGCTTGTGATCGAAGGAGTTAGTTAGAAGTAGTGAAGCAGACGTGAACGCGACATACGATCCGAATGCGGAGCAGTACAAATAAATTAAATAGTGTCTAGTCTAGTGTACAAGTAGTTAAGTGTGTTAAATAAATTAGTGATCAATTAATGTAAATAAATTATAAAATAAATGTTACAATATATATAATTGAATTTAAGTATACGAAGCTTAATTAGTTTCTCAGGATGTAATTAAATATTTTTCAGTATTTTCAGGCGAGGTTTTGTGTTTTATCTGGTAAAATATCTTTGTATCGCAAAAAAGATCGTTCTGCGTCACAGGATGTCACTGAAACAAATGGCGGTGGTAAAGATTGCAGGTCTTAAATGCTTTCACTGTACAATAAAAAAAATATGTCAACAGAAGTAGCGTGTAACGAAGGACCTACCTGAGTACGGGAATTACTTTATTTCGCATATTAACCGAGATATTTCATTATGAAATTTGCTCTTAAACGTAAACAGACAGTAGACATCTTGGATTGAGATCTACACGGAACGAGAAAATCCTTCACTGAAACGTTTCTGGGCCTACGACTACGGTCGGGAAGGTTAGGTTTGTTTGGTTGGGCTTGGATAAAAGTATAAAGAAGAATAAATAGTTCATTATATTGTACTACTGTAATAAGACGGAGTATTTCGTTAATGTATAGGTCGAAGGGATAGAGTAGTTCAGGTAACAGGACTACCTCTCGATAATCAGACGAAAATGTGTCGACCATTAATTACTCGGTCCATATGCCGCTCCCATTCGTGACAATATGAGACGGGTTTTAATAATAAATTGCAAGACAAAATTTTCTCTCTTTCCCGTCTTCTGCTGCGGTTATATTCCGATAAATTCCACCTATAATTGCGTTGTCAAAATTTTTCTATTATATCCCGCTCTCGTAGCCTCTCTGAGGAGTCGGCGGGCATTCCGTGATTCAATTACGACGCCTTAAAAGATTTAAAACCGAACGAGCTCTCTCAGCGAAAACGATAAATCATAACGTTTGCGCTTCCCAAATACAAACGCACAAGAAATAACGTCTTTTATTATTAAAAGGCCGATAGTTGTAAGTTAACTGCGATCGGGAGGACTGTCGTTATCGTGATTACTCGATTAGATTGTTTGGAATTAGAGTGACGTAACGTAAGAAAAGTTATCATTAGACAAAAATATAAGTAACTAGCCGTGACCCGGCCACACTTCGCTGTGGCTCAGTTTGATATAAAATAAATGAGCAATTAAATAAAAGCAAGTAATCTAGCGAATATAGATTTACCAATAAAACACATAATTTATTTCAATACCATGCATTGCATTTTTGCATTGCTATAACTATGGTGTAAAATGTTACACCATATGGTGTGTCGCTCAGGGAGCGACCCTGTCTCATCCCTTTTTCCACATTCCCTGAAAATGAAATTTAAACTCTCCCCGCAAGAATTTTTTTGTTTTTTAATTATGTTTATTAATGTGCTTTATTATAAACAATACTTCTAAAATTGAATAATTCCAATTGTAGTTCGAATCTGATATCTAACTAATGTGATGTATATGTATGTGCACGCGCGCCTATGTAGATATGTGTTAACCCTTTTAAATTTTATTAGTTGCCGTCCCCACATAGTTGTCTATTGTTCGGGCTATTAATTGGAATATTTTCGATAATGTAACAATATGGGGACGAGGCGTAGAGGGGTTCTTTGACCAGCACCCGCTTATTAAATACCACAATTTATTATTGTAACGTACTATGTGTGTGAGCGTGTGTGTATTTTATCAAAATATTTGTGATAACGGACGGCTTGACGCCAAAAAAGGGAAAATACCAAATTTGAGGGAGAACTTTATGAATATTTTTTTATATTTATGGTAGACTACATAGACAATGCGTAGAATTTCCGTTGCTTAATTGCGAAGCTTTTACGGTTTCTATTATTTATGTTACGTTACGTTTTTTTAACATCAAACTAGCCAACGAATTTTAATCAAATAAGATTCCTCGGTCGTTATTGTAACTAAATCCGATTATTAACGCAATGTTGTACAATACTCTCCATCCCAATTAGCTTGGTCAAAACCCGATCTGAAATTGTGCGTGAGCTGAGTCGAACGTCTGTTTACTTAAGAGGACGTGCAGTATCTTTTACACTATGACGAAAACTACAATAGGGAGAAATCTGAGATTTTGAGAGATTAATGTTGTACTATTGGGAAATGAGTTGTGTAAGTTTGAACGAGATTCTCCGGTTAGTTCAGCCACTATCCCACCGTACATAAAATGCAAAACGCTAAAATCTGTCTCACTTTGGCATTGAGACCACCTACTTCCGTTTTGGGGTATAACAGAGGAAGAAGAAGAGCTGCGTACGTGACTAAGTCTGTCTAATGGCGGGAGAAAAGAAATTGCAAAAGTGGGGTGTTCAGGAAGCCCGGATAGGTTAAAAGTCTAGAAAGAGGGAGAATTCAAGTTCAACGATTGGCGATCACGTCACTTCCGGTCATAGGGAAGGGATCAGTCGACAGTCGAGAGAGGAGATGAGTTTGAAAGGGGACTAGTCTCGGGGACCTGAGAGGGTTCGGATGGCTGG
This sequence comes from Cryptocephalus moraei, assembly GCA_946251905.1. Classification (NCBI taxonomy): domain Eukaryota; kingdom Metazoa; phylum Arthropoda; class Insecta; order Coleoptera; family Chrysomelidae; genus Cryptocephalus; species Cryptocephalus moraei. The sequence goes on along the minus strand of OX276465.1, from coordinate 11,530,723 downwards.
GCCACTGTAGCCCAGTTACTTACTTTTGGGTAATTAATAAAATTTAAGTCAGTGAGAAGTCGGTCCGGGATTTTGAAAGCGTTCAGATCAGAATTTTGACAAACTTTTGGCTGGAAAACCCCAAAATTTGAGGGGCCCATGTATCAAAATTGTTCTTTGTAAATCTGTGTGGTGAATTCGTGTGTCGGTCCGAAATAACGATAATCAGTGTTTTGATTGGTACGCTTCGTCAATTACGTTAAAACGAATTAGGTATTTGCCATATATTTTAAATTAAACGAAATATATCTAGATTCATAGGGACGAACCTTCAGACAAATTTTATAACCCTAAAAAATCGTGTAATAGGCCCAGCACCAAGTATTTCAGGTATAAAAAGCAGTAAATGTGCGAAAAGTTAGAGGACCAGCGAAACGACAGCTCATCGTGACGTCACTCCGCGTGTAAACACGGGTCCGTTCTGCAGTCCACAAATAGATTTTTTCCAGTATTTTGGACTTTATTCTTGTTTCCGCTGGAGTGTAGGAGTTAAATTGCGACCAAATCTAGTAATTTGTGTTATTCGCGTCGTAAAATAGTGTTTTCACTACACTGTTCACATACGGTGAGACGTCAGAGGGCGTCTTGGCGCCAATTCCTAGCGTTTGAATTTCATATGACTTTTTTTGCTTGAATACTTTTAATTTTTTTTTAATATTAACCTAAGATTTATAGGTATATAATCTCTCATTTAGCGAGTTTTCAAAAAATGTGAAAATACCTAATTGTGTGTACTTGGATACTCCACTATCACCGACCGCACGTCTATACGTGCGAACACGAGAGCAGAGAGAGCAGAACGGGTTCGCCGGACCTAAAGGGGAGTAGCGACCAACGCCGGGCTCAAAGGGCCGTAAGCAGAGAGCTCTTGGGACGCAGCGAACATCAGTGTTGTGATAAGCGCTAGTGGACAGGTATTTATTGAACAAAAAGGCCTTTTTGTAACGTTTAATAGATCGATCGACCATTTCATTAGTATCAAACCTTGTAATTTAGATATGTCATTTGCGTCATTTCGTTAAGGGAATCTGTTATTTCCTGACACAGTTGTGTTATTTGCAGGATTAGTTAAGTAAAATTTAAGTATTTGTCTTGTAATTGAGTTACATACGATCTAGGATGATCGTACCTACTCATTTGTTGGATTAATGTTGGAATTTGTATCCGATCGATGTTTTTGTGCTTTTCAACTCATTTGACTTACCTAATTAAACCGCTATAATTAACATATTGATTTTCTTTCGACCCGACCCAGAGATAGTCATGTGCTAGCCGGCATTACGAGCTTAATTACAGTAATAAAATAACAAACGTTACATTTATTAGAAAACTTTATATCATTTTTGTACTTTCTCTTAAACCCCTTTCAGATTCAGTTATATCTAGCTAAAAAACTTTCCATTTTTAACTTTCAGTTTGAATTTAACGGCCTAATTAACTTATTACTTCTGACTAAATTCTTGACTACGTGTTTAGCAAAAGACTACCTATTATTTACTAAAACATAGTGCATTATTTGCATATTTACTAAAACGTTTTTCCTCTATAATTACTATTTTGTGTCGCTTCCGCGAAATTCGAAGCGACGAGAATATACCCGAAGCGATAGGAGTTCCTCGAATTCGAGAGTCTCCTCCCGAAACGACCAGAATGTTCGAGAAGCGGTATGCTAGACATAAAAGGGAGGCCGACAGCTGAGAGGAGCAGTCATAAAACAGCGGTAAACATCGAACGATCGAATTAGACAATAAGTGTTAGTAGTAGTAGTAGTGAAAATTTAAATTAGTTAAGACATTTCGCGTAGTGTTAGTTATTTTCTACGGTAAAAGCACCGCAGCACCGTCTGTTTTTGTTACGTCGAAAAATTAAGTGCTCGTCACTCCGACGACGAGCGGAATGCATTCAAAGTTCCGTTTACATTCTTCCCTTTCGGGAATTTTTCGAAGCGAAACGACGTCGAAAAAGTCGGTTGGTTATTGATGAGGGGCCCAGGAAAAAAAACCGACGCTACCGACGAGGCGTAATGAAGTTAGAGGGCTAAATTTGCGGTCCGACACAATGCCAAAGAGGAGGGAGGAGTGGAGAGAGAGAGAAGCTCAGAAGGGAGGATTTGTTATCTTACGTTAATCCGCGGAAACGAAAGCGAAGAGTGACGGCAACGGATGGATCTGCGTGGAAATCGGCATATCTACTTAAACTTGTGTAACGTGTAGGTATGTATAGTTGGGTTAAGACAAAACCTTGTTTATCAACCGAATGCGAGTTTATTAACCGAAACGAGAGCTTATAAAAAATTAAACATAATATATAACAATTAATAGTTATTTATGGTGCTAGTGTGTTATGTTGAAAATAAGTCACGCGAGAAGATTTATACCACGAGGCCGCCAGGCCGAGTGATATAAATTCTCAAGTGACTTAGGAAACATAACCTAAACTTCAGGCTGAGACAACGTATGGTTGAATGCTAAGTAGTGTCAAAGTATGTATGCAAAGTATTACAACAATTATATCTCTTCTTTCAGGTCACTCTAATATTGATACTGTCACACGCCTGAGGACCTAGAGCCCAAAGGGAGTGCTCTGGTTGGGGGTGTAGCTCGGTAGAGACTAACAAGAAGACATGGTAACACGGACAATATTTATTTAGACATTAAATACTATAGGGGAGAGAACATTGGAAACAAAGTGTTAGGGCGAACGAGCAAATATATGAAATGAGAAAAAAGTTAAGGAGAGGTGGTTGCTTACTTGGGTGTGACGATGGGCAGCAGGCGCGAGGCTCCTCCAATTAGCGACATGTCGAAGGGCGGACTCTCAGACGGGCAGCGTGACGGGGTACTCGATGCCTGATCTCCTGATCGATTTAATTGATCAGTATAAATACTTATCGTTTGTTGATAAACTTGCCTGCCACTCGTCTGAGAGTCACGTATTGTCCTTCGGGTTTAGGTCACCTCCGTGCTGATTTAGCTTGGATGGTGACCCAGTTGCTTTAATTGGGGCCGTATCGTGACAATACATTTTGTATATTTTACTACAACGTGATAAAGAATAACTGTTTGAGTTGGCAATACTGAATTTCATTTTTAAATGGTACAACTGGAGCAACATCCCGTTGGTGACACTGACAGCGTCATTGACAGATGCCATTTACTATTTCAAATTAATTTCTGGTATTCTTTTCAAATTTATTTGTTTAAAATGGTTTTCACGTTACGACACGAAATTTTCATTGGAATGGCGTACTTTCGAAGCGGGATTTATAACCCAATTACTGGTTGGCAGTACTCTCTCGAAGCGACACACCAGCAATTTCAGGAAATGTTACCGAAGACTTTGGTCAGTAGTTGGACGTTATTTAAACACAGGGGGCGTAAGCAAACAAAAATCAACTGGTAGACCTTCTACTCTAAACGAGGAAGTTGTCGAGGTTATCAGAACTCGAATGCAAACAAATCCTCGAAAATCCTTAAGAAAGCTCTCCCCTCAAACAGGTTTGGTCCTTATGCCTCCTATTCAAACAATTTTCATTCTTACCCATAAGACTTCCATTTATCTATGTTGTTCTAATTCACGGTTTTACAGGTTTATCATATGGAAGTTGCTCCACTGTGCTTAAAAAGAAATTAAAGTACCACCCTTACAAAATTTCCATCGTCCAGTCATTAACCCCTCCTGATCACCCGCAGAGAGTTTAATTTTGCAATTGGTTCAATGACATATTAAATAATAATGATATCCTTGACAATACCTTGTTTTCCGACGAAGCCTGGTTTCATCTCAACGGCTATGTGAATAAACAAAATTACAGAATTTGGTCATGTTAAAATCCTTACGCTATCAGAGAGACACATTGCACCCCGTTAAAGTTGTTGTTTGGTTGGCAGTCTCAAGGACGCGCGTGTATGGACCAATGTTTTTTAATTTTACAGTCAATTCGGAGAGATATATCCAACGCCTTTTGAAGCCTTTTATAAACCAATTAACAGATGAAGAGCGTCAAATTGGATATTTCCAACAAGACTCGCAAGGGCACATACGTCTCATGTTACTATGGGATTTTTAAGAGAGAATTTTGGCGACAGAGTAATTAATCAGGTCATTTGGCCAAGCAGGTCACCAGATCTCACTCCATTAGACTTTTCGTTATTTGGGCCCTTGAAGGACAATGTCTTTAGGAACATATTGCATACTGAAGAAGGGCTGCAAGAGGCAATAGTTCAGCAAGTGGCAAAAATTAGGAAGTGTGCCTGAGATGGCATACTTTTTTTGGGTACTATGATTTTTATCTTTATGGCGAAAAAAAAATTTTTATGTGGGAAATATATTTTCATAAAACTTAAACGGTTTTTCTATTAACAAACAAAAAATTATATTTCAAAAAAGAAACATGGTATGCCATCTCATGAAAGTAACTATTGATGAGATGGCATAGTAATAATAAAAATATGAAACTAGGTACAAATGTCACATTTGAACAATTTTGTCGTTCTGTCTACCCAAGCACATTCTGCATGGGCCCATTTCTTACAGATGTGACATTGGAACCATAATTCCCTTGATAGAGACCAGGAGTAAAGTTCATTACAATAAATACAATGCGTGTCCTCCTCATCTAGGTCATCTCCTGCGTCCAAACCCCTTGCCTGCTCATCTTCATCCTCATCCTCCATAACACATTTCTTATTCATGGTTCTCGCCGACTTTCTTATCATCCCTTCTTTTTTTGTGCATCCTTGTCCTGCTCAATCTCCCTAGCAATCTTCTTCTTAGCAGTTCTTGCCGCCTTTCTCAACATCACTTCTTTCTTTTGTGCTACCTCATTTTTCAATTTTTCAATTTCAGGGGTTGTTGTTAGATTACCATATGACCCTTTTCTTCTTTTTCGTCGCACTATCTCTGCGACCTTTGGCATTGGTGAAATTTCCTCAATCGATAGGTCGAGATTTGTTCTTTGAAATACGTTTTAATAACATGATGAAGGACCTGGCGTTTCATTGATCTTTTCGTAGAACTTCGTAGATTGGGCATTTGGTACCGAGTTCGTCATGACGTTGACTTCATCTGTTTCATTTAACTGACCATCTTGTATTTGATTTTCGTCCCGATTGTCATCCTCTTCAGCGTTAGTTACTTCTGCGGCAGCAAACGTCCAATCGGGGAAGATGTTGTCGTTGAATGGTGCTATGCCAGTCGCCGAAAATCCGCTTAGAGCGTTGGGAATGGTCGCTGCCTTGATATATGCTGCATTAAATAAAGATGCTACTTGGAAAGGAGTTACTACACGCCCTGGGTTATTTTTAAGCCAATTAGTTAGTTCTTGATTGTAGTAAGCATTAAGAGGACCAAAAAAGCTAACATCCAACGGTTGTACCCTATGGGTACAATGTGGGGGAAAACAAAAAAAGAATTATGCCATTTCTTTGGCATATACAACTGCTTCTAAGCTTTTATGGCTAGTGTGTCCATCCAGTAACAGCAAGAGTTTGTTATGCTTTGATGGTTTGGCATATTTCGCAAAGTGCTTCAACCATTTAGGAAATATGTCACTGTTCATGTAACCATTTTCCTGGGTAAATGCCACAGATCCAACAGATCCATCCATTAATTCGGCTTTCATATTTTTTCTTGGACATATGAGAGCAAGAGGGAGATATGTCCCTAAAAATTTTTTATAGGTATACCTACTTTAAAATCATAAACTTACTAAAAAGGAGAGTTAATTTATGTCTGGACCAAAATGGCGGGGTATTTTGATAGACAAAGAAATCCTCCAGGTAGGATTGCCAACTCAAACAGTCATTCTTGATCACCCAGTAGTTTACAGACGAGAGACGTATCGAATCAGTGGACGTACAAAGTAGTTTTGAGTCAAGAGTTTTTTGTTAGAAGCATAGCTTCCTTATCGCGAGCTTCGCTCGAAGCGCTGGATCGGTGAGAGGTATGAACATCGAAAAACCGAACGATCCGGACGGCCAATTATCGCGCCACGCTAGCTGATTGGTGGCAACTCGTGTTACAATTGTTTGTATTGTTGGTTGGCTGCTTCAGGAGATGGATAAGTGAGAGGTATTAACATCGAGAAAACGAATGAGCCGGATATATCATTAGATTAGTAACTAATGATGTATCACTAATCAACTAGTGACACTAATTGGATGGTTTTACCCCCCTGGCCAATAGACTACTTTAGGTACATGCCTTAGAAGCGCCTTTCCGCATAAACGTTCCTCTCGTGAAAATCTCGCTTCGCAAGCGTGCGGGAATCACCGAAGCGTAAACCACCGATCTCCTTTCGAGGTACCCCCTCCTGAACCCGCCCCTAATTGCCGTAAGTACGTAAACAACGACGATACTCCTTCCCTCGCGAGCACCCTTTCCCCGCCGCCGACCGGGGGTGTCATCATCATTTACGATACGCGGAAAACGCGAGGCCCGCGTTTAAGTACACCACAAATCTTTCTAACATCCTTCTAAATCAAAACCGTTTGCTAATTACTAAGTGCTTCGTTCTTTTTAATTGCTAATAGTGATTGCAATTACCCGTTATTGTTCGGATATTCACACCTGGGCCACGTCTCCGGCCGAAGTGATCTATTGGACGACCCCTTCCCACAGGAAAGAGTGAGCGAGAGAGGGGGGAAAGAGGAACGGGAACGGTAGAAGTGTTCCCTAATTTCAGCCACGTTTGGCATCAGAAAACTGGGATATCCGTATAACTTTTAATTGTTCATTAGACGTCAATTTGACAGTTACAAATTTTCAAAATAAGAGACACACCAGACAAGATGAAAATTTAGAAAAAAAAATGCTAAATAAATCCGATAGTTTTAAGATACGCAGAGTATTATTACAAAAGCCAAGAAATTGTCACTCATCCGAGTCAAAACCCAGACAGCACACGACGTCTTAAAGACGTCTTATAAAGGTCTTATTGTGGTCTGGACGTCTGAAGACCTAAAAGAGACGTCTTTAAGATGTCTGATTGAAGTCTGGATGTTTGTTGACCAATAAAATTCCTATTTATACGTCCGCATATGGACGTATTAAAAACTTCTTAATTTGGCAGGTCATTATTAATAAAGACACCTTTTTTCAGACAACTCTTGGACTGTCTAATTAGGAAGTCTTTAAGGCGGTATTATATGTATGCATATTTAATAATAATATTTATATAAAATATATTTGGACGAATATTGAGATGTTTTAATTTTGATCTAGTCTAACAATGCGTCCTAAAGACGTCTTAATGACGTCTTACTACAGCTTGCAAGATATCTTAATGACGTCTTATATAGAGGCTGCAAGACATCCTAAAGACGTCTTATATAGAGCTTGTAAGACATCTTAAAGACCTTTTATATACAGCTTGTAAGACATCTTAAAGACGTCTTTTTTTGTAACAAATGACGTGTAAAAGACGTCTTTAAGACATCCAAGAGACGTTCATGGACGTCTTACAGACGTCTTGCACAGCTATAATGGGACGTCTATAAAACGTCTTAAAGACACCTTTGTGCTGTCTGGGAAAGATCCAAAACTGAGTACCTAGGCAGCTTATTACATCTCCATTAAGAACGAAAGAGGGAAACATATTCAAATTAGAAGAAGAAAAGTAAACTATTTGCTAAACTGTCAAAAACTTAAGCTTTCAACAAAACGCCTTGCATTTAAAAACATTAAGTTTGAAGATTACTTCTAGTAGACAATAATAGTTATTTATTATACAAGCCGCAAGCGCGTTAAAATCGCGAGATAAACGTTCATTGTATCCGCGAGTGTATTACAACGTTTTATTCAATTTTGCCATGTATATAAACTGACGTTTAGCGGAGTAAGTCCAATTTTGAAGAGAAAATTGGACAAGATGACAACTTCAGTGCCGCAACCTTGACAACGACGAAAACAATTTTAAACATATAAAACATCACTTTATAATACACTTTAGGTACTTGTAATCAACTTCACTATATAAACACATATCAACAACATCCATTCGTAGTCAGTGAGATAAAAACATAAATTAAAAAGTCTAACCTTAGAAGATGATCGCCATAGTCGCTGTTGACTGGGTGATACCTGGAAAGCAGAAAAAACCATGCCTGTTAAGAATACTCAATCACAATAAGGTCATAATTCGAAAATACTAACAATTAAATAATATAAAATTAAATTAAAATTTGAAACGTGATCCAATGTAGATGAATTAGTTCATTATTTGAATGTTTACAGCCTGCAGTGAGCGGTGTGGTTGTAATGTCAGATATTTTAATATTAATTAATTACATAATTATTAATTTTGAATTACAATATTACGAATATTGCACTTCTAATTAAGAGCTACTTATATTTTTTATTGGACCGAAGCCGTTGGTTTCATGACATGAACATATTCTCTTTTTTCAAAACAAATCCCGATGCAAGTCATTTTTATGACGTCAGAATCATCCAATACTACCAACTTAATATAGTCACAGGACATCGCAATTTATGTGTTCCGTGTATATTTTAGGTTGACAATATACTGGGTGATCAAGAATGACTGTTTGAGTTGGCAGCACTTTTTAGAGAATTTTTTACTTGTCCTTTTGACAACACTACAACCGGATATGTTTAATTGAGAAAAATTTGACATAACAATCAGCGATAAGATTGTAGGTTATGTGAATAAAAATTATCGCTAACAAAATGAAACTCGAAATACAGAACAATAATTTAATAATCAGCTAAAGGTAATGCTCAAAATGCCCCCAATTTTGGTCCAGACGTAAATTAATTCTCCTTTTTAGGCTCTCAAAGATATTCATCAGCATATTGGGGGTAATGTTTGCCACTTCCTGAATTATTGCCTCTTGCAGCTCTTCTTCAGTATGCAATATGTTCCTACAGACATTGTCCTTCAAGAGCCCAAATAACGAAAAATCTAATGGAGTGAGATGTGGTGACCTGCTTGGCCAAATGCCCTGACTAATTACTGTGTCGCCAAAATTATACCTTGCAATTAACCCTTGCAGAGTCTTGTTGGAAATATCCAACTTGACGCTCTTCGTCTGTTAATTGGTTTATAAAAGGCCTCAAACGGTGTTGGATATATCTCTCCGAATTGACGGTAAAATTAAAAAATATCGGCCCATACACCCGCGTTCTTGAGACTGCCAACCAAACACCAACTTTAACCGGGTGCAAATCTGTCTCTCTGATAGCGTAAGGATTTTCACCTGACCAAATTCTGTAATTTTGTTTATTCACATAGCCGTTGAGATGAAACAAGGCTTCGTCGGAAAAGAAGGTATTGTCAAGGATGTCATTATTATTTAATTTGTCATTGAACCAATTGCAAAATAAAACTCTCTGCGGGTGATCAGAAGGGGTTAATGACTGGACGATGGAAATTTTGTAAGGGTGGTACTTTAATTTCTTTTTAAGCACAGTGGAGCAACTTCCATATGATAAACCTGTAAAACCGTGAATTAGAACAACATGGAAAAGTGGAAAGTCTTATGGGTAAGAATGAAAATTGGTTGAATAGGAGGCATAAGGACCAAACCTGTTTGAAGGGGGAGCTTTCTTAAGGATTTGCGAGGACTTCTTTGCATTCGAGTTCTGGTATCCTCGACAACTTCCTCGTTTACAGTAGAAAGTCTACCAGTTGATTTTTGTTTGCTTACGCTCCCTGTGTTTAAATAACGTTCAACCACTCGCATGCAATGTTGCTGAAAGACAGCAAAAGTGACCAAAGTCCCCGGAAACATTTCCTGAAATTGCTGGTATGTCGCTTCGAGAGAGTACTGCCAAATTGGGTTATAAATCCCGCTTCGAAAGTACGTCATTCCAATGAAAATATCGTGTTGTAACGTGAAAACCATTTTACATAAATAAATTTTAAAATAATACCAGAAATTTGAATTTGAAATAGCAAATGGCATCCCTCAATGATGCTGTCAGTGTCACCAACCGGATGTTACTGCAGTTGTACCATTTAAAAATGAAATTCAGTATTGCCAACTCAAACAGTCATTTTTGATCACCTTGTATATGGCCATGTGTTGTCTCAACCTAAAATATACACGGAACACATAAATGGCGATGTCCTGGGACTATATTAAGTTGGTAGTATTGGATGTTTGGTGACGTCATCAAAATGACGTGCATCGGGATTTGTTTTGAACAGAGTATATAGGTACATCGAGTAAAATCGTACCGATAAGTTGTGATACACCCTGTATATACTGACGGCATCTGCCTCGGATCGGGACGCGACATGTTCAAAACCGTAGAAACAGCGTATCGGTTTCCGGGAGGGAGGGGGGTAATCGGGGGGGACCGATATATAATTTTTTTACCCCCGATCGAACTCTCCCGACTCACAACTCCCTATAATAACGTACATATATATATTATATCTGTGTATATATAGATACATATATCTATATATATATACACACAATAGGTACAGCCCTAGCCAGAGCCAACATCTGACTTTGACGTGAGATCGTTAATCATGTTTCATTTCGGCTTGGCCGGTTTTACACAGGCGTCCCTTGCCCCCACTCGCCCCCGCCCGCCGGGAAACTGGGAAATGATGGGCGGCACGAGGAAAGGAAACGCCAAAAGTTACAATAATAGGTGGTAGACGACAAAACCCTCGGTACGTCTCGGTGTCTCCTTCTATGTCTCAAGTGATTTTGTAAAGACCATACACCAGTACATTTTATTTTAGAGGAAATTGTATAGACTAGACAACTTGACCAAAATATTTATAAAATGCCATGAAACAACTCCGAAACGCCAAAATGAATCAATTTGGAGTAATTTTCATCAAGTTTTTATCTCTTCGACCGCATCAGCTCCATGAAGTTTCAAAGGGGCATTCCTTTCCGGCAATGTCGCACTCCACACCGGCCGCCTACAAGGCGGAGTTATTTGATGTGTCGATTGTAAAAGTCCACAACATTAAAAATCAGTGTATACCTATATACTCATTCTGTCTGTACTTCTATAACGCATAGCTTTTAAAGGTAGCCGATTGCTATTCATTCGTTCCGCATGATTTTTCCATTTCATTCTGTAATTATTATTTTATCCTGTCGTTTAAGCTAAAAATTTTTAATTCATTTCTATATATGTGTCTAATCCTGTGCAACCTTTTATATGTGTAAAAGCCGCAATCCAGTCTATACAGTACATGCAATACAGTCATGCAATCCGGTGAAATTCCATGCAAGACGCAAGAAAAATGGCACAAAGGCATGCGCAGTGCAAGCCCAGCTTGCATGTTCGTGCAAGAGACTTGCATGAAAATATTATCGGTATCGCCCGTTTTTTCTTGCATTGCAAGCGCAAGTCTAGGGATCAATTTAGCTACTTTTGTGTGACCAACCGCACATTCATAGAGATTGGTGACTTATTTTTGTCAAGAGATTTATAAAATTTGGTTCATCCATCCTCAGAAAGTTGGACAATGTTTCCTGCTCGGAATTTACAAATTCCTCAGTCAACAAAAGTATGCTTCCCTTCCTCCTATTCAACCAAGGTCTCAAAATTTTAGTAAAAGATAAATTATAGTCAAGGCGATCATTCTTAATGCCACCCTGTACTTATTCGCTAGCTGGTCGCGCGCTTTGAATTTCGACGTTTGTGTTTCATGGAAGTTTTCTTCTCAGTGGATTTACTAATAGGTGTCTTGGGATTTTTCGATGTTGATAACTTGGAAATTTGAGGTCTTGGAATCTAAGTGTTAAGAGACCTAAGGGCTTTGGGACGTAGTGGGGTCTAGGGTCCTACGGGTTTTTAAGTGGAGGAATCTCGCTGCTTAGGCTCATGCGAAGGAGTTTTCCTACAAGTTATACATACTAATCTATTCACACCGTAAATTCAACTTAAAACGTTTCAGTAAATATCAAATTGACTGATCGGTTGGTTAAACGGTGATAAATTCAAGGGTGACTAAATGCACACCACTTTTTTCAAATCGCACTACAAAAACTGTCATTTTGAACTTACGGCGAACGCGCTCGGCAATATCATTCGCCAACATCACTCAAATCTTCATACAATCGACACATCCACCAAAGTACCCTTAACTCCTCCCAACTTCCATCCACATGTTTCCACATGTACATACTACATACTACATTGCCGTTTTTACATACTTTTTTATCCCCGTCTCGGCCGCCATTTTCCAATCTCGCAACAAGGAGATTGAAAATATTGTCCCGGAAAAATTGGACCACCGCAAGACTCACCTCACGACGTCACTTTACACTCCCGGCGGATATCTTCGCGAAAAACCCGTCAAATTTCCCGAAAAACACTAGAAAATCGCCCGGAAAAAAACCCTCGAAGGGACTAAACTCGACCGACGCGCGTCGCGGAATACGTAAATAACGGCCCAAGCTTCTGGACTTCGCTTGAAGCCAACTTGACGTCATGACGGACCAATAGGAGCACAGGTGAGGTATGCCTAAGAGTAGAAAATCCACAATAACGAAGTTAGGTACGCCCGATAAGAAAAAGTAAATGGGTACCTATGACGAGGAATCTTCTACGGTGGAGAGGTATGCTATAAAATTTAGATTCAACAATAAAAAAGCGAACTCACTTAACTCACATTCGAGATTTTTCAACAAATCACGTGACACGATCACCAGTCTCAATGCACACATACCTGCATTTGTATTTTTTTTACAGTAACAATTATCCGCCCTTTCGACGCTACCCTTTCGACGGGTGGGATGAAGGGCTACCGACGCCCGGCGTCCCGGCGTTAAAATAATCCACGGACTAGTTTCAGGGCAGGGACGGGGGGCGTCTTTAATTATCCAAAGCGTTTTAATTAGTGCGGGGAAAGTGCCGAAAATCTCCCCCTCCTCCCTCACGGAGTTTTTCACGGCCCGCCGGATTTTTCCCTGATAAATTAACGTTACAGTTTTATTTATAAACAACGCCAGCGAAAGTTAATTAACGAGAATTATCCCCCGGTATTATTAATGGCCATTAGGCGAGAGGCTGTTATGTTTGTTCGATACTACTTACTACCGTTGCACGTACTTGTATGCTCTCGATTCCGATTAATTCGCTTATCAAACGACTAATTATACACGTAATTACCTGCAAAACGAATTAATCCCGCTGTCCCATTAAATTTAAACCATGGAACACTCAACCAAGTTCACTACCACTTCGTGGCCTCGTTCTGTCGTTCACTACTTCACGTTCACGTTCTGTGCTCCTGAACTCGATACAACCTCACTTTCCCCTTCGATAGTAATGAGTATTTTTCACGACGAAGTCGAGATAGAGGACTTCGAATACGACGAGGAGGAAGGCGTCTACCACTACCCATGCCCGTGCGGCGACAGGTTCGAAGTAACCAGGGTGAGTAATTTTTTTTTAGGTTATGTCTCCCTCGACTTTACGAAGCATTTCCAGGAGGAGCTTCTATCTGGAGAAGACACCGCGACGTGCCCCAGCTGCAGCTTAGTCGTCAAAGTGATATACGACTTGGTACGTAGCGCATCGAAAGTTGCTCCTTAAGTTTTATGTATGTAATGGTTTCAGGAGGTGTTCCGTAAAGAGAACGGCGAAGTGAAGTCCCTGGTTGAGGGGTTGAAGAAGCTCCAGGTCGCTAAGTAGAGATGTCGCGAGGTAGGGGCGGTAAGTTCGGCACCAAGTCGTTCAACAAGGAACAACTCACCACCTTAGGGGCTGTCGGTAACGACGTCCCGACACCTGTGACGCAACCGCCGGCGCTGTATCCTCTGCTCGACAGGAAACCAGTGCCTTTAACGGTAAAACGATCACTTCTATCTCGCTTTTGTTAGCTTTTTCATTTCCGTCACGTTATTTCAAATGCTTGAACACCAGCAATAATACCTGCATTACTTTATGAGTAAGGCTTAAGTTCTGTATATGTATTAGACAAAATATTGAAAGTCACTTAATGGTTAGACTCATGGTTATATGTAAACTTTTTTTTTTGAAACCATCAATCTCGTTTTTACTGTAATTTTTCTTTGAGGTACAGAGGTAAACGTGTCGTATTTTATTGCCTTGGCCATTGTGCAGCATCTTATATATGCTGTACCTATCTGTTATAACTCATATAAGTTGTATCTGTTATCCCAGCACGTCTCTTACTTTACTATAGAAATTAACTAGCTATTATAGCTCACATTGGTCTGTTTGCTGTCAGTTACTGTATGTTGTGCATTAGTTCCATTGGCTTGTATTAATGATAATGATGTATAGGGTAGCCAGGCATTATAGCTAAAAGTAAGGTCAGCTATTACTGTAACTGTTATACAATTATTGTAATTAATTAACACCAGCACGGTACAAGCTAGCCAATTATTATAGCTTGCACTACTAGCATTTGCAATTTTTCTAGCTTGTCTTTGGCCTATTAATATAACTGGTTAGCTCTCATAGTTCATATTATTGTAGCTGGGACTATTTAGGCTGTCTCTGATAACTCATTAGGTGTCATTTTAGTTATTTTACTAGTTTGTTAGTAGGTGATACTAATTTGTATTGATAAAACTATATACACATTTTGGTTTCAACAACAGATGGTTTCTTACTTGCTCTGTTTTGTCCATTGTCCCATAGTCGACTTCCACGTCTGTAGGTATCTTTTTGGAAAGTTGTCTTCTCGTTGTAATACGCTGTTTCTCTGCCATTCCTTTCCCAAATTCCAAATGAGTCTGGTACATTACATTTAAGTCCTATGCTGGTCATATTTGTTTTCTAGTTTCATATATATTATTATTAATTTTCTTCTGATCTAACTGATTTACTTTTTTTAGCCATCTATCGAAACTGATTACCTGCTGATCCTCCGCCAGGATTTCATCGATCACATGCAGCTCTCCGGTGCTTACTTGACGATGCCTCAGCACAGGAACACCCATCCCGAGCAGGAAATAGACAAGCTCGTCGCTCAAATCACTTCTAACAAGGAGAAATTCGATTGGACCCTTTACCCTGCCGAGCTGAGGCCTAAGGTATTGGCGAGAAGGGTCAACAAGAAGATCGGCAAGGAGGTCGACGTGAACCAGAAACTGAGCCTGCTGGAGAAGTTGGAGGAGAAGAAAGATGATGTGGAGGAAGAGGGAAAGGGTCCGGAGAACGAGGAAGATTTGGAGGAAATAGAAGTGATGGATGAAGATGAAGAAATGGACGATGGTACCGACTATGCCAATAACTATTTTGACAACGGCGAGGCGTACGAGGATGAAGATGATAATCTAGAAGACGGACCTATATTTTGAATACAATAAATTTGTTTTAATAAAAGTAGTAATACAATAAATAATTTATTTCCATGTATATATGTATAATATTAAGGGTATATTGTATATAAATAAATATTTTGGCTAGTTCTCAAAAATATTTAGACATCAATTCAAGGCACCTGTCTTGTCCACCTTAAATATTAGGATAGTTGTACTTTTAAAATAACTGGGCCCCAATGAATTAATTATACAGTATATACAAAAAACTGCAAACTGTATAGACCTGCTTATAGAAACTGAATTACCCTTCAAGACTAGAAAACAATCCAACTATTTACTAAACTAAGCCACAAAATTCCACTTTACACTTATTAGGCTTCAATATCGATAAGTTTTACAATAATGGAGTAATATCACAATATTTTCTAGAAGGGGATGGTATGAGTCTTTTTGCTAAGGTATAAAATCGCCTTTATACCACGACCACCAGATCTAGAAGGACAGAGGATGCTTCTTAAAATACACACTTTTTTTGCACTCCTTTTAAAAATGAAAATATATGTTGACACTATTTTATTTTCGAAAATTGTACTTTTCAATCCTAATGTTGCCATTGAGTAGAATTAAAAGAAATTTAATTGTAACCTTCATTAAATTTTTTATCGACTCATTATCAAGTTTGGAACGATGGAAACACCCTCTAATTATATTTTTCCTACAAGATATTAAGGAGAAAATATCACAAAAAACATTTCAGCTAACTTAGGGGATACTTCACTTTCTAATATTGCTACCTACATTCACCAAAAAAAATTGTTCACCTGCATAAGCAGCTTTTATCATTTCCAAAGCGAGAAGAGTCCCCTTAAAAATAAAAATTTCCTAATAACCCCGCCAAACACAAAAATACATGAGATCAAGTTAACAATAAAAACTACTTGTCGCAGGTAATTTCTTTCTATAAAAGCTATTTAAATAGGGAGCTAGATATGGGTATTCTCTCAGGAAACTATATTATCGAACTGAAAAATAGAAAATACCTGGAAAAGTTATTGAATCTGGTTCTTTAAAAACGCCGGCAAAACGAAGTACCAAGAATTTAGTCTCAAAAATATGTGCAGTGTATACACCCCTTTCACAATTTTTGTATCTCTTCTCTCTCTATCACTTATTTAAAAAACTAGATTTGCGTCCAGAGTTGACTCCTGAACTTTCACTGTGAGTCAAATTTGTAGAAAACTATTCTCACTTACTCATCACACTAGTAGTAAAGTAACTTAATAGAATAACCTTATTGCTATCAGCGTATGGAACTTTGAAATTATTTCTTTGTAGCAAGTTTAGAATATATGAATTGTTTGGAAAATAGGCATCAACCTCAAACCATGCTAAAAAGATGTGGTACCTCCTTTAGCCCGATGTAAAATTTAAACAATCTTTTTTAGTACTATTTAGATAAATTCTGTAGGTCTTCAAATGCGTCAAATACACTAACGGACAAAGTTGGTCAACAGAAAATATTGTAAATGATTGTTGGAAGTGATGATAGATGAGGTATACAGCACATCATTTAATATATTACTACTGCAGGATTTATAAAAGTTCCTATAGTTATTTCCCAGATAAAGCCTAACTGTTCCAGGATGTTTCTCAAAACTTTTTAAATAACCCATTGTGCTTACAATAGTCTCTCGATTCCTTTTCCCAAGTTTACAATTTGAAATTCCACTGAAGCAGTAAGTTTGAACAACTGTTCATATCCCAAATGTAGTTGATATAAGTAATACAGCAGTTTAAACCAGGAAAATAATCTGATAAATCGAGATCAACCAATACATCGATGAATATCACGTTAGCACCTCAGGTATAGCACACAACTAAAAAAAAAAAATCACTACATTATAAATAACCAGTACACAATAATTAATGATTGTCATTAGACAATCGAGGGAAGCAATTGTAGCAAAGTAAAACAAAAATCACCATGACCAAGACCAAATAAATAAAATAAATTTCATAAAAACTATTTCACATAGTGTTAACTGACCTGCACACTGGAAGCTTGCCTGTGGTATCCCGTACTAGGATGGAACACCTTGTAATACAACAACATGAACATGATCCCACATATAAACGGGATAACATTCAAAAAGACTATGGGCAGATAGAAGGGCTTCTCAGTCAAATCCTCTTTTGCGGTTAGGATCCAAACGGCGTTCGCTACCGTATTCTCTGCGAACAGTACGGAATAGAAGAGAAGGTACTTGAGGAAGGTCGGTCCCTCGACCATCACGACGTGAGTGAAGATGTTCACAGCCCCAAAGATGGAATAGAAGAGGAAGTCGTAGAAGGCGTCATGGTTACAGAAATTGTTTTTCGAGCTTGTGCAAGAGAGCCACAACGTCATTATCAGCCAGTGGAACATCAGGACGAGGATCGTCTCTTTCATGTAGATCGAGGCGATCACGCTGATGCACAGGATGCGGGACACTGGAATATGATTGGATTCATTTAGCAGCCATTTGTAGAACATTACATTAAAAGCAGTACCAAAGCACTTCAATTCTAGAAACGGTATTACTCAAACCGAATAGAAATTTCAAATATTCCAAATAATTACTAAAAGTGCCACTATTAACATACAACTGTAATTACATATGTAGTTATGTTTTCGATGTAATCTACTCATTAGGTATACGGAGCTTTTCTATTGAAACGCGTGTCCCGAAATCAACAAGAGCAAAAGAGAAACTTATGGTAGTTCGTTAATACGACAGAGAAGGATGTTTTGCAACGTTGCCGGCCGAGCAGGCAGTCCAAGTCAACTCGTATCGTGGTCGCGTATCGCTTTGCACTTTCGGATGTGTGCGGTACAGTGTGCGGAGCGGATGACTGTGCTGTTTCGCCAGCTAGCAATATCGCAAAAGTTCGTACTCTGTTTAGACAACGTGAAATATATGGCCTCTCTTTCGCTCTTATGTTTATAGCATCCTGCGACTCTGTAGAAACGGTCTGTATGTACAATACCCATCCTCAAAAAAAGTCTTGATAGCATATGTTATATTACAGAAAAATAGAGTTATTAATAGATAATCTCTCTAATTATAATTTAATCTGCAGCATCTAAATGTTTCAGATCAGGATGTTTTGGTTAAGCTAGTTGTGGTTTATTTGGGCTGATATTTTTACATTTTGTATAGGAACAGAGATAATGGCAATGAAACCTCACAATGACACTATCTAAACAGATAAGGAACATCCACAACAATGAATTAAGTAAAACAAATAAATTTTACAATAAGAATGCTCAAAACCAACAAATATTGATGTCTATGAAAATAAGCCCATCTTTTACTACTTTCAATTTGTTTTCTTTGTTTTCTTGTGTCCTTGAAAGAATATTTATTTAACGGTAGTTTTAATGGTGGGTACTATCACAAGAATAACTAACAATCAGAAGACCAACAGAAAGAGAGGGCCGATAATCAGGTAGGTTGTCAGTCGGACTTTGGAGGAACTTGGAGGAACGGGTGTGTACGGCACAAATCGGCAAATACCGAAGCAGGTGCGTTCAGGGTCATTGAGGACCGTATCGGACCTCTCTTTCTGTTAGTCTTCTGATTGTTAGTTATTCTTGTGGTACTATGATTGGTGCAGTTAACGGGATGGGATTTAACCATTCATTTTTGATACATACCCATTTTTTTTCATAACTTTACTATCAACAAGCAGCTATCCTAAGTAACTACTTATACAGAACTCACCAGTTACTAAGAAATGCCACATGAACTGCACTATTGTCCCAGCCCAGGAAATGTTCTGCTTCGTCTTCAGAGCGACCCTCAGCAATCGTTGGTATGACGCCATGGACCAGGCCATACTAACGAATGAACTACCGATAGAGAGCAACTGATGTACCACTGAAAGCATTAAATTAAAAACCAATGAAACACAAAGCTTACAGTGACCAGAACAAGGTCGATATGAAGTATTATACTATTAATTAGATTAAGTCTTGGAAATAAATTAACAAAAGAAAAACGCCTTTCAACTCAAAACTCCCATAACTGATTTGACCAAATAGCACCAGGTAAGTTACAGTCCCCCGTAATGACTAACATAAACTTCGAAAGTCACAATACATTCAATTATTTACTTATGTATATTACATATTACCCTACTCACAAGTAAAAGTATCTTCCTCCTCCATCTTCTCCCCCCTGCTGGCGATGATGATTCCCAGCTGGAGGATTTGCTGGGGAGCCGCCTCGAGGAAGCACTCGAGCACCCTCAGCAGGGCCACGTCCGAATCTTCCTTCACCATGAGGTCGTAGTACTTCCTCTGGTCTTCGGCATCTTTCTTCTTCTCCGCCTGCTTTGATTTGATAGCATATTGCAAGGCATCGAAGTACCTCAGGATCGGCGCCAGCTGGAACAAGAGCACGAACACGCAACACATCCTCCGTCTGGTGAAGCGCTTGGTGAGCGTCGTGCTCCTGTTGGTGTTGTTGTTGTCGAGCACATACATCCTTATGCTGAATGCGGTGTTAATCACCGCAGGGATCATGATGAAGGCGAGCGTGGTGAAAAAGTACTCGAGCTCTTTAGCTACGTAGTACCTGTAAGCCAAGTTGCAATCGAAGAAGACGTCCGTGATATGACTTATTATGGAGATAATGAAGCCCGCAATATCCCAGTTCGTCGCACGGTCCTTTGAGGGGATCCTGTCGGTGACATCCCTTTCGATGTCGCACATCTTCGTCTGGTACAGGATGGTCATATTGCGGGACTGAGGGGGAGACCTTTTAAGATCTCCTCTGCATCCCTATATTCCAGAGTTATGTATGCGGTGACTCATCGCTGGAAGTATGCGCCGTGCCATGACCCTAACACGACTGATAACCTACTAATCTAACTAATCACAGGTAGTAATCATCCCAAACAGAACAAAAGAATAATTAATAATCAAAAACCTAACACTAAAGATGGTGGTGGTGGAAGCGACGACAATGGCGATGGTGGAGGTGGTGGTGGTAGAGGGCATAGAACAATATTTTTTTTTTAGGTTACGGTCATATGTGACATACGTCGTAACCTTTACGAAACACTTATTTCTGGACGAATTACCCTGACCGTTGAGGCCATTCCAATAGGGGTAATCCTATACTTTAGGACCCCGAAATTTGTCCTTGACTTTGACATGTACGCAAACCTCCACACTGTTGCCACTGATTTGTGTTGGAAATATCGACGGTATGATAATTCAAACGTAACGGATGATTTACTGCCAAAGAAATAAAGTTGAAAGCGACAAGAACAGCTGTATTGCTGCAATTAAATTATTTAGCAGACTGTCTATTCAATTGAAAACTTTGTTATTGACAATATTAATACTGATTCGTTAATGTACATACCTATATTGATATAGGTATCCTATTACTGATATATAATAACAAGTAAACAATAAAATCACTTAATTACTATGGCGATGGAACGCTTCAAATTAAATTGTAAAAATTGTTTTTAGTTTCAGGTCAGGATACTTGTACCAGTCCTAATTACCTATTAAGTTTATGTTGCATCAAAGATGATCGCACATCGTCGATTTTAATTTAAATTAAATCGTCGTAATTTAATTTAAACCCAATTGCTTCTAACAACTGGTCATATAAATAAATAAATTAGTATTGTAAATTGTACATTATAAGTAAGAATATCAAGCAACCCGGGATCAATTTCAGGGACACACGGAATATTTCAACAGCTAGAAGAACTTCAACACATATATAATTAAAGTAACTAAGTAATTAAAAAAATTCTCGTATAGTTGGTTGCATACATTAAACACGATTGAATACACCATTCGCTTCTGCGACAAAAAATAAATCTGGCAACAAAACTGTCAATTGATGTGTTTCGTCACGTTCTTTACTTTTACGTTCTATGGTGCTTGAGTTTCGGGGTCGTAAAGTATAGGATTACCCCAATAGGAAAAGAAAACATATTTATCTACTAATTAACACCTAATTAAGGATCTGCATTAAAATGAAGAAGTGATGCAACCATCACGGAACACATTTTTAGTAATGGACGAAAGTCACGAACATACACGAAAGACTTTAAACGTTCTGTGAGTCATTTGAAAATTTATAATATACGTTTTGTATCCAGTCGTTAATCTCGTTAACCCTTTTTTCTGTTTGAAAGACAAAAGTCAAACGTCTTAAACGCGTGAAAGAAAACGTGCGATGGAGGACGTGATCATCTTCGATAAGAGCCTCAACGAACGCCTCCACGAATACAACCGCATATTCCCAGACGAATGCCTCAGCCTCAAGCATCTTGAAAGGTGCTGGAGCCGTTTCCTTCTCATCAACGTAAACGTGGACGGTTGGAAGGCGATTTGGAAGATCCCCCGGATGATATGCCAGCACATGAAATTCCCTTACCCGACATTTGCCATAGTCTCAGTGGTCAGGGTGGATTTCGATGAGATGACCGCAGAGGCCATAATATCTGCCATCCAGGAAGACATTTCAATCCCACGGGATGATAATCCAGTTACCTGTTATTCCATGCCTTTAATCGAACTGTACCCAATCAAGCAACAGGAAATTAATGTGTACAATATCGCCAATGTATTGGATGCATTACGGTTCTTCTATACACATATATACATGCCTTGGGATGCGGAGGAAGAGGAAGGGGAAGACAATTGGCGGGATCAGCACTTTGAGAACAGGTTAAGGTTGTATTACAATCTGAAGAACGGCATCATCCCCGATTACGCCTCGAAGTACATCGAGTCGTTATTGTCCGAAGTTCAGTGGTTGAATATAAAGAAGAAAACATTGAACACGACACAAGATTGCGGTAAGGATAAATTAAAGTTAGTGTGTTGGATCAATAATTAAATCTCAACCTATTTTCAAATTTGTAATCGCACTTTAAAATAAATAAATGTTTCGCTCTTCCTTTTAGACCATGATTCGAAAATCTATCAATTGAGCGAAATCAAGCTGAGACTGCATGAAATCCGTGCCGTGATCGATAGTTTCTCAGACCCTCTCATGCTCGATGTTGCTATAGAAATGTACTTCCCTTCGGATGCAGTAGACAACCCTAAACAGCGAACAACTTGGGCCATATCAAACAGGATAATAACGAATGATTTAATTCCATTCTTCGAAAGGATAAATCTGATATACCCATCGGAGGAATTAACTTTTGGCAACTCTTTGCTCGGCGGAAGTCCCGGGGATGGGTTCCTGTTGGATAATTCAGAATTCACTGTCGACAGAACTATCCTGTTGGAAGAAGGTGGGAGCATCAAAGGAATCGATCTGAGAGATAAAATCATGTTATTATCAAACGTCGAAAACATCATGATTAATTTCATGGGAGACGCACTGATTGAAAATATAGTAATTAATTCAAAATCAACGCAATGCGCTGTCTTAGTATCCTCCGGCAAAGCAATCTTGAAGAATTGTATGATTACCGGCGAAGGCAACGATACTACCATAAAAGGTATCATTGTGTTGGAAGATGCCGAATTGGAATTGATCGATTGTGAACTCAAAGGGTTCTACTCTTCCATCGTTTGTAAATCACATTCCAAAGTTACTATGTGGAATTGCAATATTTCTTCATCTACTTTCGGAGTACAAGCTTGTGATAACTCCAAGGTGACAATGAGTAATGTTCAAATTACAAACTGTCAGATCAATGGGATAGTCGTAGAGACCACGGACGATGTAGAACGAGAGATTGGAGGGATTGAAATCCTGAAAATGTAAGTAACAATTTGAAGAGTGTGGTATATTGGAGTAGTTTTTCAATTCTAATCACTCTGTTTTGCTAAATCATGTTTGAAAGATTTTCTCACAATTAACCATGATATACCGTCCTAGCAGTTAATGCTACATGTTCCTCCCATACACCATAAATGTATAATTGCGACAGTAATTTTTGCTTTGGGCTTTAAACTAGACAAATCAGGGTTATTGTCTTCCCTATGCTCGTCATCAATCTGCATATCTGACAACCAAGAATAATGTTACTTATTTTTTAGGATTTCTGGGTTTACAATGGAAAACGCTAACGTTTCGGGTGGTGTCCTTTTACGTCACAAACGTAAGATGATTCAGATGGAAAGTTCGCTTGCTGATTTGAAACCAGAACAAAGTGCTGCTAATGGAGACGAGTGATCATTAATTAATTGATATTATTATTTTTAATATGTATTTCAGAAGTTTGGCTTTAAGTTATATATTTATATGCATAGATCAGGGAGATATTGATATTATTTTAAGGACTACTTATTGTTATCTATTTGAATGGTTTAATAGTGCAATTTGGTTAGCTCTGAGGTTACTGTAGTATAATCTATATGCATATAGAGTGTGGAGCAGTAGGAATGGGCATACCTTTGTTTCTAAAATAAATCCTATTTCGCAATTTATTTTGTTATCTGTCGATGATTTCTGAGTAAGATTGATGACTTAAAGTTTGATAACGTTTTATCTGATTGATAATTTCCTTCCCAAAAAACATTTTCTTTCTTACAAACATTTGAGCATTGATAAAATGAGGACGTCCGTTTTCTTAACAGTGTATATTCTTACAGTAGTCTCTAGTGATGACGACAATGGTGACATATTGTGTACAAAAACCACCTGCAATGTAAGACATTACAAGTTTTTTCTAGCAAACATGTCTGCAACATGACTTTCTGTTTGCCGGAAGATATGTTATATCTGAAACATTTACCATTAAATTGTGTTTTTTTGTTTGTAGGATATAGTCTGCAGTACATTACCAGACAAATGTAAAATACAAAATGCGACACATAACGGGCTGTTCATGCCCTCTCCAATGACTTGCAATTGCTGCGAGTACTGCTTGGAAAATCTAAGTAAGAATATTTAATATTTAAGTTTGTAAAACTAACTTCACTAGAAAAGTAATTTTACAAACTATATTACCTCGTAGATGAAGGTGATGCATGTACCGTCGGAAACCCGGCAAATCCCAGCCCTACCTCCATCTGCGGTCCGGGTTTGACCTGCAAGGTCGCCACTGGAAGTGATTTCGACGGCACCTGCAGCAGAAGTACGTGTAACTTTAAAATGATTTCAGTCTGGATGAAGCCAGAAGATTCAGTGCCTAGTTTTCTAGATTCTGGAACTACCTGATGGTATTCTTAAACTTCTGAATTAATCCAGGAATTAGATTTGTAGTCGAGATTACTTGTTTCAGTGGAGACTGACTGCATGAGACAACGGGACGAGTATGAAAATACAAAGGCTAACGGCACCCTCGGAACGATGGAGGTCAAACAAAACTGTGACGACGACGGACTGTTTTCTCCCTATAAGTGTATACCAGGACAAACGTAAGAATAACCATCCTAAAAAAGTAATTTCCCATTTAATATACTGTTTAAGGTGTTTCTGTTTGGATAAGAATGGTAACAGGATATTTGGAGAGGCCGACTACACTACCCTAGGGGATTACCTCATGGAATGTAGTGAGTAAATTAATCTTTCAAACAACTGCATATTTAAAACTTTCTAATTATTCTAATATGTTTTATATTGATTCTAATTAAAACTCATCTTCATTTAATAGAATGTTCCAGAGATTATGTAACCGCAGTAGAACTGATAGGAATGGACCTGAACCCGAGCCAGCATTTTAGGTGTACAGCCGATGGGGACTATGACAGTCTTCAGTGCTTCGGGGACAAATGTTTATGTGTTGATCCTTCAGACGGCGCGCCTACTTACCCTGATAGCTCTCTGGTCAATATGACATCGATATCGAAGGAGACTCTGCCATGTTGTAAGTTAAAAGCAGTAACAAAGCATAAGAAACGATGACGAAGATGGAACAAAAGCAAAACTGTAATATATGTACCTTGAATTGATTTTATAGATAAAGAAGAAACAGATGGGATTTATTACAAGCAATGTGAAGAGGAGTACATGCAAGTTTTGAAAGAAGTGGAAGCATTTGAGAATGATGGATATGATTTAATTTTCCTATTCAAATTTCCTAAATGTGATATCGACGGTACCTATCAGGCTGTCCAGGAAAATTCAACACAGTAAGGTTTTGCTTTTTTCGTTAATTAGGCTACAGATGTCATTAACTGCTGTAATTAACTAACTGTTATGAATTCCGTCAAGAAAGACTATTGATGTTTTGTTGATATCGGCTATTAGTCCATTTAAAATAACGGTAAAAGGTCGGGAAACGCTTGACTTAACAAAACCACTTGTCCCTTATGTATTTTGGGACGCTGATTACAAAAATGGGGGTTGGGACCTGCAGTAATGGTTGGAACACCCCTCAAATTGAAAATAACGCCCGATTTTCGACTGTACTGCGGAATTCCCTTACGAAACCTGCGGATATTTGACCTTGCCTATTCAGTTTCTTTTTGAATTTTTTCAAAAACCCACCCTTTACGAGGGGTGTTCCTTGCATGTGGGGGGTGTAACACCCCTTTTCGCGTGATGTGACTCTGATTTTGAATATCAGCGACCGAAAGAAATGTCCTAATTTTATACTACACACTACTTAATTTATCTTAACTACTTCCTAACTGATTAATTTATATCACACTCTTAATCGTTAATTTATTTCACTTCAATCGCTCCCACTTGTCCGTTTTTCGGCTTGTTTATTCACTCGCGGCTTCACGTCTAATCTTATCGCCGACCGCAAGCCCGCTTATATACACCTCAATTGTATTCGCGATGGTTCCTGAAATAACTCGAACCTCCTGTTTTTATGTAGGAACGTCCAGAAGGTAATAAATCATTCTTCCTTAATAAGATGTTGCCGCGACT
Organism: Cryptocephalus moraei; assembly: GCA_946251905.1. Lineage (NCBI taxonomy): Eukaryota > Metazoa > Arthropoda > Insecta > Coleoptera > Chrysomelidae > Cryptocephalus > Cryptocephalus moraei. The sequence goes on along the minus strand of OX276465.1, from coordinate 11,504,586 downwards.
CAATTAAGCGTAGCGGCGTTCCTTTGAGGAAAGCCGCCGTCCGATAAGATTAAACACATTTCGCGCTGCCGTTTACATTTCGCGTTACAAAACCTACCATTCAACAAATGATGTCCCTAATTTACTCTAGAAAGGAGTATAATCTTGTTTTCAACATTTAAGACATCCTATTCTCTTTTCAGTAAGTACTGTGTCAGTAAAGGTGGTGACGTCCTGACGGCCGTAGATAAAACTGACCCAGATGCCGACCTCATGAATTGCAGTATGTAATTCAAACAACACAGGTCAATCTTATATTTACCGAGTGACGTATTTCTGTTGTAGAATGTATAAGAGCATCGAGCACTATGTCGAAAGGTGAGAAACCCTCATGTGACAGGAACGGGAACTACACCCCCATACAGTGCAGAAGAGGGACATGTAGATGCGTTGACAGTGATGGTGTACAAGTATGTACTACCCAGTCCTGTGAAGTAGATGAGGTGGAAATAAACACCTTGAAATGTGAATAACGGTTTATTAAAGCTAGCTATTTACATGATTATAGTTTCTTTTGCTTCCTGGGTCTAGGGGGGTTCCACGAGACCCTCGTGGCATCTGTGATCGATACTATCTGAAGACCAGAGAGTTGCAACCCCTTTATTGCGGCCTAGACAGAATATAAAAAGTAAAATGTGATGTTACATAAATACTAATCTTACCATCAGTGTTGTTAAGTATTTAAATACATGTATTTAGAAATGTATTTTAAATACTTTTTATATATTTAAATACATAGTTAAATACATAAGCTTAATTTGTATTTACTGTGTATTTAAAATACATTTCTTCTAACATTCTAAATACAGTTGTTCAAATACATTTTTGGGCAATGTTAAGATCCATTATTTGCTAAATTATTCTTTAAATGCTCTTACATTTATTTTATTTTGTTACAGTAACTGTAAATGCGCATTTTTGTACATTTTTTGAGCATATTTCCGGCTGTTCAATTGTATTTACATTTTGGTTTATGTACTTATTTTGAAGCTAATTGTTAGTTATAATGATCTTATGAGACTTTTAAAGGAGTTGCGATTATCTTAACGAACGTGTACACTTCATTAAGTTCTTAAAAAAGTTGTGACATTGTAAAACAATTTTTAAGGTACTAAGCAGCTTGTCGACATTTTTAAAGAAGTCGCAGTTATCTTAAACTTAAGCTGTTGTTTCAAAAGAAGTTAAGGAGCTTCTAAAGAACTCGTGACAACTCTAATGCAACACAAATAACTTGAACTGCCATATATGAAGTTGGAAAAGTAACTAATGAAGTTTTTTAATTAGCTACTTCGTTAGATCAAATTAAAAAGTAAAGTGTCCAATGTGTCGACATCTTTGCCTTGGGATTATTTTTTGGAAGTTTGAAACTTACATTAGCCTGTTGTGTTTTGAAGTATCACTTCAATTTTTAAACACTTGTTTACAAAGTAGTTGGTAGATTTCGGAAAATTGCAAAAATTGTACGATTTCATGAAGCAAAGAAAATAATTCCTAACACTTTTTGAGATTGTTTTAAGTGTTAAAACCATAAACTTAGGTTTAGTGTATAAAAGTCAGCCTATGTATTTGAGGCTTTTCGATACAAATAACTTAGATATTTTGAAAATAATTGAAAACTTCACAACTTCGGGCAATAAAACAAAGATTTTAGAACTTCATTAGAAAGTTTCCATTAGAAATTAGATTTCATTTTCTTAAACCGATTTAGAAATTTCAAAAATTGAATAATTTCAACAATTTCATGAAGAAAATATAGGAATTCTAAGCTTCCTGGGGTTATGCTTAACATTGCTGCAATTAAGAATAATTTACAACTTTAAATACTGTTTAAATACAAAAACGAAATACTTGTTATTTGTATTTAAATACGTTGTCCAGAGAAGTATTTAAAATACAACTAAATACATTTTGTAAAAAGTATTTGTGTTTGTATTTAAATACATTTTTAAAAGTATTTTTAACAACACTGCTTACCATTCGACCAGGTCCTATCCCCCTTACACGAACCCTCACATTCTTTATCCCCTTTTCCAAAACGCTCTGTAAATTAAAACGAATTACTCACTATTAAATCACCATATTTAATCTTACACTTCCGATGGTGATGGCCGTTGCCTGGGCTGCCACGTTAGTCCCTTTCTTTGTATTCTTGAAGCCTTCTATTCCACAGGACCTAAGCAATTTCGGGGTCCCTACGATATTAAACTGTTAAGCCAATATTAACTAGAGTGGATATTAAAATCACCTTTGGCGTCAGTGAAATTGATAATGGTATTATTGGGAGAGACTTTGATGTTAAGTATCGGCAGATTCTTGTAAGGGATTCCATTGAATAAAACGTTTGGGGAGTCTTTCGTAGGGAATGTGTCTTGTTTGCTACAAAGGAAATTATTAAGAATAAGACGTTAAGAATTTAAGTTAAGGAACCTACGTCTTTATCAGGGAATCGATGTCTATACCTTTCTCCCCTGTGGTACCTTCGTCGAGGGCAGGTAGAGACTTGAGCATTTCCTTACGGTCCACCACTCTTTCCTTTAATCTGGCGGCGCTAGTAATTAAAGGTCTCACATTGTGACCGATTTTCGTGGAGATTTGAAGGGTTTTTAGTAAGTTAAATAGGTTTTCCGCCAACATATTTCTTTAAGTGACATAACCTCAAAGACTCAAAGAGGTTGGAAAACTTGGAAACGTACAATAACATTAGTCTATCTAGATAGAATCTAGAGTATGATTTGATGTGCTAGTGCTGGGCTAGGATGTACTGCGATGCTATTGAAGCTGTTTATTGTTTGTTAATCTTATGGTTAATAATCTGTTTATTTATTGAAGGAATAATATTGTACCGTTCCATGAAAGATTTATCTTTCTGTGAATTCCCTGCATTATTTTTTCCATCTTCGACTCAGGGATTGGTCCGTTTGAATCGAACATCGAACATCGAACGGCTGCAATCTGCAATCCGCCATTTGTTTGTCGGATCGTAACGGATTTCCGTGTGTCATTTGTGAGTCAACTATTTTATCGAATTATTACATTAAATCGAATAAAAATGGCCCAGAACGTGAATCCCTCGCCCGAGCCCCATTCGAGCACCGTCAAGCAGAATGAGGAGTTCAGAAAGCAGTCCACCGACGGCCACGCAGTCACCAAACGGTAAACCTAACCTCAATTCTGGTATGTTCTTTTTCCACTCGTAATTCACCATTTTCTTTTAAGTCTTCGCAAAGAATTGATGAACCTCGTGATGACGCAAGAGAAGGGAGTGTCAGCGTTCCCGGACGGCGAGAACCTGTTCAAGTGGATCGGCACGATAACTGGACCGAGCGAGACGGCCTACGAACGGCTCACCTTCAAGCTCGTCCTGACGTTCCCGCAGTCTTACCCGTACTCGGCTCCCAACGTCAAGTTCCTCACGCCATGCTACCACCCGAACGTCGATACCAACGGTAATATCTGCCTCGACATCCTCAAGGACAAGTGGTCGGCCCTGTACGACGTACGGACGATCCTGCTCTCGATCCAGGCGCTTCTGGCGGAGCCGAACATCGAGAGCCCGCTGAATCCGGCTGCGGCCGATATGTGGAAGAAACAAGAGATGTACAAGAAGTGCGTCATAGACACATATCAGGCTGCCAGGGATTAGGTGACCGTTTTTTGATTATGACGTTATGAATTAAAGTCGATTTGTAAATTGTGGGAGTGATAGTTCATTGGGTGTCTCGTGCAAGTGGCCCTAGTTGATGATAAGAGGTATAGTTGTTCCATTCCTAATATAACTAGCAACATAAATTTTTTTATGGCCACATGATGTATTCCGTTATGTAATGGTCTGCACACATACATGTTCTATTGTGGTGTGTTTCTTCTGAAGCCCACCATTCAATAGTAATGGAAATACTGTACTAATTTTTGCAATGTCTAGTGTGCCTGGTAGTTTATGTAATTCTCACCATTTTTGGCTTAAGATTATCTTTTTTTCTTAACGATCTCTATGTTATGAGTGATTTTTCACAGAAAGAGTTTGTTTATGTACATCAAACGCTTATTTTCCTTAGAGAAACGGTTGATTAACTTTATTATGAATTTGAATGATAAGTGTAACATGATTGGATCTTAAAAGATATCTATTAATTTATGCTTATAATAGAATTGATAGATTAGACTGATCCTAAGATTCTTTTGTGGTTGGTTCAGATTAGAAACTGTTTACATGATTATCCTGATTTATATATTTATGTGATTGATAAAATATTCAGAGTATTTGTATTGTGGCTAAAGTTTTGCATTTAATACATAGATAAATTACCGTTCAACATAAAACCAGAAGCAGCTGTCAATATCACTTCATTTAAATCCCAATTTGATTTTTGAGTAACCTAAAAGTTTCAACATTGTTAAAATTTATTCAAATAAATAAATACAATATTTGGCTTAATTTCAACTCATAAACATCTCCGGATATCCTTATAAACTCGCATTTATGATTGATCCTACAATTACATGACTAGGTCTTCACAATAATCAGTATAAAAAACAATAGTATAATGGTTGCAGCCAATGCGATTATCGCACACATTTTCCTATTCTTCCTCTGGTAAGCGTCGGCCTTCTGTAACTGTGAATACCCTTGCTGTACCTGTATTGAAGTCTGTTCCACGTTATAGTCTATCCGGTCTAGAACAGTACCCTGATCGGCGACCATCTGGCTCAGATCCTTGAAGATCTCATTCAAGTCCATTATTGACTTGACTATCGCATTGACCTCTTGTTCCCGTTCTTGTGCAAATCTCGTGTTCTCTTCTTCAATCATCAGTAACTGTTAACGGAAATCACTCAAAGCTAATTACTCACTAACGATCTTCTACTCACCTGTTGTTGTGAAATCCGGTTCGAATTGACAAAGTAATTGTCTATATCCTCATCTTGATCATAATAGTCATTTAATTCCTGTGAATCAAAGTAAATCTTCGAGCGATCCTCCCTCGATTGGATCTGCCTCAAATAACTGTTTTGAGTCGAACGGAAAAGGGCTGATAGCTCCTGTAATGAGGTAGCGAGTGCTTGGTAGACGCTGACGGTCAGTCGACGTTCCTTGATGGTGCCCTCGGGGGAGTGACTCTTGATTATTTGCATGAGGCGGTGGCACTCGTTGAACATCCTCGTTATCTCCTGCATGCAATTGTCTATCGCCACCTCGTCTTCTGAGCTCTCATCGAAGGTCGAACGGTGCAAATGGGTGGAGTGTAGCATTTTCAGTTCGTTTATCTTCGATTTAAGCTTCGGCATGACCATGTGGGCCTTTTCGAGGTAGTCGATCCATACGGGGGGCATGCGGTAATCCGCATGCCCCTCGAGGCCCTCCTCGGCGTCGTTCAGGGACACCAGGTGCATCCTCTCGGATGAGTCCTGAGGAGACATTGAAGGTAAATCAATGGCAAGATATTTATGTTGATAAACACAGTAAGAATTGAGGTTTTTTTAAATTTTAAGTAGACTGACTGACTAGGAATAACAAGTTTGCAATGTTGAAAAAACATATTTTGTGAAACAAGCTCACTATGCATCTGTTAATTTATGTCGGAGGAGCTTAACCTCGTTTCTCCTCACCTGGTCGGGGTAGATATGCCTGCTTCTAATCGCGTTGTTCCTCATTAGTAGGAAAACGTCCGTTAAGCTCCTGGAAGCCATCCCGGCGACAGGTTTTGAATACTTTAGCTTTTTGAAAGGATTATTATTACAAGCTCAACCTGGAATGTTTTGTTTATACTACATTTCAACGTCATTTACCGAAACGTCAAAATAGCAGAACATGTTGAAATGAGAAAGTGTTGTTCTGTGTATTCTCTTAGCACACACCACACAGAAAATCATGGAAAATCCAATTGAAGTACCTGTCAGTCGTCAATACTGTCAGTAGTGTCAGTGCTTGTTTTGTTATTTTGGTGTGGTGACGTTTTGTCAGAATCCATATTCCATATCAATAATTATGTGAAAAAGAAGGGGAGACAATTGTGCGGTTGCATTAGCTGCAATCGAATTATTTGAGAACAGGAAGAAGAGGTCACTTAGCAACGATGCCGGCGATAAAGGACGCGAACATCGTGAAGATCGCAGTCGAGATGACCGAGCAGGTGCCCCAGCTGATCGAGTTCAACCAGAAGCAGCCCCTCGCCGGCATCATACAGGAGCTGTGCAACGGCTGGAGCCTCACGGAGCCCGAGCAGTACGCCCTCCAGTTCAACGAGTTCAACAATCACAACTACATCACGGAAAAGAACAGGAACGAGATCAAGAACGGTTCGGTGCTGCGGCTGCAGTTCTCCCCTTCCAAGACCGCTCAGGACATCCTCCAGAAGCTAAACTCGGGTGGGCAGGAGGAGAAGACCGCCGCGATGAGCAAGCTCTCCTCGCTCAGCCCCGATATGACGTTCGCCTTGGATTTCATCAATAAGCAGGGGCTGACGCTGATCATCAAGCAGATCGAGGGCGGGAAGTGCAAGGGGCCGTTGCTTGCGCACACGTTGCTCTCGTTCGTCGAGTTGATGGAGCACGGGATCGTCTCTTGGGATGTCCTCAACTCGGACTTCATTACGAAGGTCGCCAGTTTGGTTAACACCTCTTCGCCGCAAGACCCTCAAGTCGTACAGGCCGCCCTCTCTATTTTAGAGAATGTTGTTCTCAACAGCACCGAAGGATACAGTCAGGTAGTAATAATTTATTTATTTATCCTCCCACATAGCACAAGAAAGTAGTTATAATGTAAGAGTGCCCACTAACTAAAACATAAAAGGAAAACTTACACAACAGACTCACACTAAGATACTTGGCAGTATACAGTTGTTGATGGTATATTTATGGTCAATAAAGTTCTTTTTAGGCGTAAATGTAATGACCTGGCATTTATTTATATTGATTGACATTCCACTAATTGAAAACCAATGAGTTACCTGATCCAAGTCATTCTGCAACTGTTGACAGTCTTCAGAGCTCAGTACTTTTTTAAAAATTTTGAAATCATCTGCAAAAAGTAGTTTCTCAGATAATCTCACGCATGCTGGGAGGCTGTTAATGAAAATTAAAAATAACAGGGGACCAAGTACACTTCCCTGTGGCACCCCTGATGAAGCAATGAAGCTGTCTGAGAGACAGTTCCCAACTTTAACTCTTTGATTTCTTGAGTATAGGTATGACTTTATAAACTTACAAGCACCCTCTGAAAAGCCAAACGTAGCTAGTCTATCAATAAGAATGCCATGATCAACCATATCAAATGCCTTCGCACAATCTGTCAAGGTGACATCAAGTTGACTATTGTCATGTATAGCTTCTGCAGCTGTATCTGTTAATACACATAGGTTTGTCACAGTAGATCTGCTGGGTAGAAAGCCATGCTGTTGTATTGCAAATTGTTTTTGGTATGTTTGAATTATATCATTATATAAAATAATAATAATAATACTGGCACCTACTGATTATATGTTATTTTTAGAAATTGTAACTTTCTCTATTTAGTGATAACGTTAGAAAACCTTTGTCTAGATAGATCGGTCTATTATTATAACTCTGCTGTGGACTAGCTAGATGTTTCTAGGAATTCTAAGGTGTCACTATAACAATATAGTCTTTGTAGCATTATCCTAAAGCTTCGGCATTGCTTTAAAGGCAATAGAAAGTACTTTATAATATTTTCAATTCATTGTAGATCAAGTTAATCGTCAGAAATCTACCAAGAGCTTTCTAAATATTTACAATCATTTTTCTAAAGTAGTTTTTAAGTAATTTTTCTAGTATGAATATTGCTTTCTTAGAAGTCTTTTGAAGCTTGAGGATTAGCTTTTTCCTATAATACTGGAAGAACGTGACAACTTTTTTTAAGGTGGAACGAGAAGTACCAATCGGTTGCCTGGTGACACACCTCCAGGACACACCCGTGGTCCAGCAGAACGCAGTCGCCCTCATCAATGGTCTCCTTTCCAGGGCTGATCTGGCGAAAAGGAAAACTCTGGTGCAGACGTTGACATCGAAGCAGGTCCGGACAGTCATCCAGAACTACATTCTGATAACGGGAGTGGCTAAGGGAGCTGAGATGGCGCACCAGCTATACGTGCTGCAGACGCTGATGCTCGGGCTGCTCGAGCAGAGGATGATGACGAAAATGGATCTGCAGGTAAAACGAAATTGAGGTTGTGGTTACAATTAACTAAATGAGTTCTGGTATGTCAGGATCAAGACGGACACGATAAGATCAAAGAGCTCCGGAGGATAGCTTTCGATAGTGAGGGCGCCGGTGGCGTCCGCGGCCCCGGAGGCTTCACGAGGGACTACAAGAAGCTCGGATTTAAGAACGACATTAATCCAGCTTTGGACTTCACAGAGACCCCGCCCGGACTGCTGGCCCTTGATTGCATGATCTACTTCGCCAGGAATTATCCCGAGAGCTACACGAAACTGGTATTAGAGAATAGTTGCAGGGCCGACGAGCACGAGTGCCCTTTCGGTAGGGCGAGCGTCGAACTAGTGAGAGTCCTCTGTGAGATACTTAAGATAGGTGAGTGTAGAGTCCAATCACAGAACACTGGACAAACGTATTGGAGCGGTAGATGTATATTTAATTTTTGAAATTAGATGACATAAGCAAAGATACAAGGGAAAAGTGAAGTACTGTTGAAATATTACTATTACTAGTAAGACCTTTGCAATCCCCTTATTTCCAGAATGAACTAATAGGTCTTCTCAATGTCCTCTCTTGCCTTTACTGAGTACATTTATGAGTTGCTATGTATACTGTACCCTCTGTACGAATTGTTATATTTATATTAACAGTACCCAGGTAGTTAATTGATAGGTGATTTGTCTGGACAATGAAGCATGGCTTGACGTCCATCAGAATACTTATATGGGATTTGGACTGTTGGGTACCTGAGTAAAATGGATGTTGAAAGTATTTGTGGTATTTGACACTTAATTGTTGTTATGTTTCTACCTTAACTAAACTGAACCCGTACGCCACTGTGTTAGTCCTTGAAAAAAATAAAAATAAAAAACGCATATCAGCAGTTATTGAAATTCCATCTTTGACTCTCTCCACAGCCTACAGCTTACCAACCAGTGGTTTTTGATAGAAATTGAAACAGTCTTAGCTAAACCTTATGTGAGTAAAGTGTGCTAAAATAACAATAACAAGGAGTAAAATTAATAGTTTTTGGGCTGATGGTGCAACAAATTTACAATAGTAGCAAAATCCATGATGTGCATTGAAAACTAGAAAATTGTACCCTTCCGAAAGGTTCTTTCAAAGTACTTTTTTGGTATTAAGTGCGTTTTTTCAAATGTCTGGAAAACCATCAAGGTTATCTTCATTATTACGAATACAAATAGTATATTACAGGAAAGTACACATCTGTAGGTATGTGTAGAAAAATGAAAACAAAAATTTACAGTACTGTGTAGGAGCCGAAGAATTGGTGTAGATATAGTAATAATAATATGTCAAAGATATTTTCATTTTCAGTGGTCATATGTAAATTAGTGAGCATTGATGCCTCTATACCGACCTTGCTATAGCTACTTGTATCTGCCATGATATAACATTCATTGTAATTGAATTAGCACACTTCAGCTAATAACATTCACTTTTCACCATAATAACGATACAACTTGTTTGTTGTCGTCTAAGGCGAGGCCCCCTCAGAGCAGTGCGTCACCTACCAGCCGATGTTCTTCTCGCACGACCACCCGTTCGAGGAGTGCTTCTGCATCTGCATCGTCGTCCTGAACAAGACGTGGAAGGAGATGCGGGCGACCGCCGAGGACTTCCAGAAGGTCGCGAGCGTCGGACAGGAGCAGATCGTGCGCGCCCTCGATACGACCCCCGCCTCGCTCGAGCACTTCAAGAACAAGCTGCAGACGCTGACCTACGGCGAAATCACTCAGCTGTGGCAGCTCGAGAGGAACACGAGGGAGGAGTGGGAGTCGCACGCGAGGCCCGTCGTCGAGCTGAGGGAGCAGATCACGCCGGAGATACTCGCGCTGATCAAGCAGCAGCGGTTGGCGTTCCTAGTCGACGGTATGGGTTGAGTTATGAAGGTGTCGCTTATAAAACACGTTATATACTACTACTATAAGATACGTTATATACTATACTTGGGATAGTATTTAGTAGAGTGGCGAGTATTTTAGTAAATAAACGTGTCTGAACGGCAACATTTTAGTCAAGTAGTTTAGTCACTGACTAAACTACTTGACTAAATTCGCAATTAATTTGATTCTATTTTTTTCTGGCGAGTAGAGGACCCACACCACTCATCACTATCCACTAAACAAGTACGAACCTGTTGATTTTAGTCAAGTGCATAAGTAAAAGCACTCCAGTTGCTTTTGTTCAACCGAACCCTTCATCTATACTTAAAAAAAAACGGAAAAAACTGTCTCAGCTTTCGGGTATGGTAACTCAGTTAAAAGAAATAAGTGAAACTGTGACTCTACAGCAGAAGAAAATAAGTTTGAGATCTTTGGTAAACACATCGGTCTGCAGCTGAAATCTTTGCCGTTACTTTTGGCATTAGAAGCACAAGAGCACATTCAATTATACATAAATAAAATTCGCCGACAGCATCTTCAAAACACATATCAACCACAGGGTTATGACATGACAGATGTTGCATCTATGTCATCGTACGATTCACAATATAGTAATAGTACGTCAACATATCCTATTGAGAGACCTAACATTGAAGATCAGCCCATGTCTACAGCGCTTGTGTTTCCATCACAAAATATGAATACCTTGGGACCACAAAGTAATGATGATCAAATTTCATCAAATGACATAATTATCAGAGCAATGAGTAGTGCTGATGTTGAAACTCCGATTAAATAATGTTACAAACGTACTTAAATAATGAAATATTTGTAATAACATATTTGGTTCCCTTTAATTATACATAAAATAAATCTAAATTTTGTACAATGTTTGTATCTTACCTTAATAACTTCCTTTAATGATTCATAGATAGCTTTACAAACTTCTACAATAAACTCTGAAATCGTTGATTTTCCAAGTCGAAATATCAGTGTTCTTAAGCTACATCCAATAGCAAGAAAGTAGAGAACTGCCTGTACTTTTGTTTTTGCAGGAATTGCACTTCTAAAATAGGTATCCTTACGTTGAATTCGTTGCTGCACTTTTATTAATAGAAAATTAAAACAATCCTCAGTCATTCTCAATGTTCCAAAATATTCTTTAGGATCTCCAATTGCTATTTCTCTGAGGAGAGAAGTAGTACCTCCTAGCTCATTCCTTCTCAGAATCCATTTTCGTACCCATAGTCTTTTTTCTTTTGACACACTAGGGGTACTCACAATCTTTGATTTAGCATGCTATAGCGTGCTAGTTGTGCTAGTCGTAGAGTTTCAGCAATAGCATGCTAAATATTCCAATAGAAATAAGTTGGTCAATTTAGCACACCTGGTTGTGTGCTAAATACAGTGTTACTATGCTAAATGGCGGCCATGTTGTTTTATTTGTCATTTCCAAAGAGGTTTTATGGTTATACCATAAAATATGGTATAATCATGGTTATATGGTGGGGTATCTGGTTATATATAGGTATGATAAAAGAAATAAACCAAAGAAAAGAAACAAGATTTCAGTTATTTACAAAAAACTGTTTCACAATCATACCGCAAGTCGCGCCGCACGTATTTAGGAAGATTACGATAGTACTTACCTTGGGTCACTCATAATTCTAATTTTAGCATGCTAACGATTAAGCATGCTAACGATTAAGCATGCTAAATAACATTGTGAGTACCCCTATCAATTTCTTCTTCAGCCTCTTCTAAAATTGGCATTGCAATAACCTTTGTTAACTTATTTATTTTGTTACGTTGCCTGTTCATCTTTACACCACAAGACTAAAGCTACTAATGTACACTGTCTAGTTCAGTAGTGCGAACGAGTTTTGGTGAGTTGCTACTAGCTCAGCAAGTAACTACTCGCCACTCTACTAAATACTATCCCAAGTGTGTAAGCAGCTATAGTGTAGTATAGTATAAGTAGTGTGCATAGAGTATAATATACATGTATTGATAGGTACGAGGTTCACGAAGTACTCCGCCAGGGGTCAGCGCATCAAGGACAAGTTCTGGTACATGCGCCTCTCGCCTAACCACAAGGTCCTCCATTACGGCGACTGCGACGAGAAGAGCGCTCCGACGCACGAGGAGCTCCCGTCGAAGATCGCCGTCTCGGACGTGAGGGCGTTGCTCGTCGGCCGCGACTGCCCGCACATGAAGGGCCGCAAGGCGTCCCACCAGCTCGCGTTCTCGCTCGCCCTCGAGGGCGTCGACTTGCAGTCCCTCGACTGCGTCGCCCCCGACGAGCAGGCGCTCGCCTACTGGACCGACGGGATACATTCTCTGTTGGGTAAGCGATTCGATCCGGTTATTGAGGTTTGTTCTTATGGTACCTATCGTTTCTAGGTCAGAGGATGCAGAGCAAGGAGACCGAGAAAGATCTGGACACCCTTCTGAGCATGGAGATCAAGCTGAGGCTGCTGGACGCCGAGGGGGTGCAGATACCACAGGATCCCCCTCCGGTCCCTCCGGATCCGCCACATTACCACTTCTGTTACGATCTGAAGTAAAAGTGAGTATGTGCGTGTGCTTGTAGTTGTCTTGGTAGTTTTTTTAATTGTGTGCAATACGTCCATATATATCTTGTGGTAGATCTGAAAATTGTTATTTGAAATTTTGATATAAGACTGACATTGTTTTGTCCGAATAACCTTACATTATCTTCTATCGTGTAAGATGAGTTTTTCCTTCCATGATCTTGAATAGTTTGTTTCCCTCGTTTGTTGTACAAGACTTTGCTACAGTAGCTTTACTACGATAGTGTACCTTATAACCTATGTTTACATACTCTTTATATTATTATTATGTGTTTGTTTTTAACCAGTCTCATATTTGTACTATTTTATTTTATATATCGTCTCGAATGGTACCTGTATATAATAAATCTTTTAATACAAACTCTTTATTTGCACATCGTAGGTTACATAGTGTTCTTCAGGTAGTGATCTACTTACTAATTAATGCTATTAATTTAAAATCATAACAGTAGGATAAACAATGAATTAAAACTTAATCGAAGGACAGAAACAAAATAAATAATCCTTAACTATAGTGAGTGAATTGAAATTCGTTCGGGCTTGTAGTCAGTACACTTCCATTTGGCAAATTCATCACTGGAAATTACATCCACATGTTTAAATAATCAATTAACGTCACAACCATAGACTAGACGAGTAAGGGTCCAGTTCTCGTTTATTGCGCATCGTCGATACCGCCACTGGTGATGGCGAAGGTCGCCTCGTCCTCTTCGAGATTGGGGCTATCGTAGACGGTCGCCGTCCTCCTGTGGCCCTTCGCCATCTTGAGCGCGAGCCTCGTGGTGGAGGCGTGCGCGAGTATGTTGCCCCCGACCGGTTTCGGGAGGTTCGCCTCGAACGCGACGGGGCTGAAATCGGACGTGATCTGATTGGTGACGAAGACGGCGACGTTGAACTCCTCGCTGATCTTCTGCAGGCGCGACATCATCTGGCCGAGTTTCTGCTGCCTGTCGGCGATCTCCGCCCGACCGCTGTAATCGACGCGGTACAGCGCCATCACCGAATCGATGATCAGGAGCTTGAAGATGCCGGCTTCTTCGTGGAATTTAGCTGCGACGCTACATATTTAAAATGATTAGAAGTCGAGACCTTCGTGTCGGCTGAACGTTACCTGTTAAGTATCTTCAACTGATATTCGGAGTTGTAGGCGCGGACGTATAGAATGTTCTCGAGGACCGTCTCCTGGTGCAGCCTGAAACGGTCGGCGATGCTGCGGAGCCTCTCGGGGCGACTGCGATCGAATTGTTAAGGGAAATACTGTAATTGTCTCGAATATAGACTTGCGGTGCCATGTCTCGAACTGCGTGTCGTCGAAATAAATAAGAGAAAGGCACTAATGCAGTGAAATAACTTAATGATGGTGCAGTCGGTGTTGTTAAAAATACTTTTAAAAATGTACTTAAATACAAACGCAAATACTTAAAATTATTTTCAAAATATCTAAGTTATTTGTATCGAAAAGCCTCAAATACATTGGCTGACTTTTATACACTAAACCCAAGTTTATGGTTTTAACACTTAAAACAATCTCAAAAAGTGTTAGGAATTATTTTCTTTGCTTCATGAAATCGTAAAATTTTTGCAATTTTCTGAAATTTACTAACTACTTTGTAAACAAGTCTTTAGAAATTGAAGTGATACTTCAAAACACAACAGGCTAATGTAAGTTTCAAATTTCTAAAAAATAATCCCAAGGAAAAGATGTCGACATTAGACACTTTACTTTTTAACTTGATCTAACGAAGTAGCTAATTAAAAAACTTCATTAGTTACTTTTCCAACTTCATATATGGCAGTTCAAGTTATTTGTGTTGTATTAGTTTGTCATAAGTTCTTTAGAAGCTCCTTAACTTCTTTTGTAACAACAGCTTAAGTTTAAGATAACTACGACTTCTTTAAAAATGTCGACAAGCTACTTAGTACCTTAAAAATTGTTTTACGTCAGAACTTTTTTAAAAACTTTATGAACTGTACACCTTCGTTAAGATAATCGCAACTCCTTTAAAAGTGTCGTAGGATCATAACTGTAACAATTAGCTTCAAAATAAGCATGTAAGTACATAAACCAAAATGTAAATACAAATGAACAGCCGGAAATATGCTCAAAAAATGTATAAAAATGCGCATTTATAGTAACTGTAACAAAATAAAATAAATGTTAAGGCATTTGAGGAATAATTTAGCAAATAATGGATCTTAACATTGCCCAAAAATGTATTTGAACTACTGTATTTAAAATGTCAGAAGAAATGTATTTTAAATACACAGTAAATACAAATTAGGCTTATGTATTTAAATACATAAAAAGTATTTAAACTACATTTCTAAATATATGTATTTCAATACTTAACAACACTGGGTGCAGTTAATTCAATAGTTCTAGAAACTAAGCAATTTCGAATTTTTAAACAACACATTAGGACCTATTATGGACGTGTAATGAATAATTTCACTATATAATAATCCTAGAACTTCTGATCATGAATATGAAATCTTTAAATGCCATCTGATCGGCCTAATATCTACCAAAGGGTTCTAACATAAACTTATCCATGAATTTGGAAAATTCCACATCTTCAGTGCCTTAATTCTAGAATCTACACAGTGTCTGATCTAGAGGATCCAGAGGATTGAGTTCAGAACCTAAAAGTCACGTTCATTCAAGGCTCTATTCGTTATGTATGAATACACAATACAGAAATCGACGTAGCTTCAACCTCCCACATTCTAGACAATCTAAAATTTGTCTATATCCTGTCTAGTCGATTTAGCCACAGAATTTTTTTTACTTTAAGTATTTCTTCTTTATCTTCCAAATATGGTCAAAACACCGCTTTTCTCTCGTCACTAAAGGATACAATGTATTCTCCGTATCAATGAACAGCACCTTCCCTCCACCATAGCCATTCAATCCTGGTATCTGAGCAGTGACACACAGAGTGTGTGATAGTTGGGTCTTACCGGTACGAGACTCGCCAAACACCTCAGTTATCGACATCGATTCGATACCCCCGCCCAGGAGTTTACTGATAACAGAGAAGAACAACATTAACGTCTCGTTAGATTCTGAAAATATTTCCTTCCTACTTATATTGGGACATGCAAACAAAGCTTGTACCAAAAGGAGCATGTTATTCTTACTCTAACTTTGAGCTGCCCGTGCTGAGCTTGAACACCTGTTTCCTCTGGTCGGATAATTCTAGGGCGGTCACGAACGGAGAAAAGTTCAGTACGGTCTTGCAGGCGGCGTCCCTAATCTTGTTCACCTATGACAAAAGTCTAATTGGTAAACACACATTTCCTGGAAAAAGGGGATCATGTGGGCTTCGAGACATACAACGATGGCAACCCTACATGGATGCTGTAGATTATTGATGCATCCTTTAGCTTGTTTGGTTTAGATGAGTTTACCTTCGCCTCGTCGAAACCAGGCAGCATCAACAGCGCCTTGTTCATAGTCATCTGTAGCCCCCTTATCGTATTAATCCCTATGGACTTCAGCTTCTCGACGTCCTCCAGGCAGATGTCATGCTCCAGCAAGACGTCGACGTCCTGGAAGAAGGCGTCATCTTCCTCCTCCTCCACGTCTACGGCTTCCACGGATTCGACGGTGCCTGCCTCGCTCATTTCCTTCTGCTCCATCGTAGTAGCCATTTTTTTCTGCACTGGAAATTTTGAAAAATTTCAAACGTTCGAAACGCGAACCGCAGAACAGAAGTACAGGTTAGCCAACCGCCGAAGGAGAATTTCCTATTGGTCAATGCACTTGCACAAAGGCAATTACTGTTTCGTGATTGACGTATATCAGGTTATCCATTTGTTCTAAATTTTTGTGGTTTTGTGTTGACCGCGTTGTCTTTTTCTGGACTGTTGTTTTTGTTTTAATTTAAATCGTCTGGTTTAAATACGGGATGGCCGGTAATGTGATAGGCTCAAATTCAAACAATACTTCCCAATCTCACGTTTCTGGATCGTTACAAGATCATGAAAGCTCCTCACATAAACGAGGTAGAAGGAGTCCAGGTAAGGAAAGTTGTAAAAAGAGTAGAAAACGAGGGCGTTCTGTTTCAGACAAGGATAATAATCCACCAAAAAGATCATGTAGGGGTGTGAATGTCACTAGTAATGTAGATTCAGGATTTCCTAGTGATATACAAGATGAACCTAGGCAGAGTGAATTAATTAGTAGATCCATTCCTTATCAAATGATTGGACTTATGTATCAATTGGACTTGTCCGCCCTTTGTTTACTTAGGATGTCTACAATGTATAAGCATAAATATCCTTCATTATCATTAGCCTTTGGAGATTCTGTAATTGATAAATTTGGTGATATCGTTCTCCGCTATAAAGAAAAGTCAATTCATATACAAGTTGAAAATGTGGATAATTATGTAGATAGTAATATCAGTAATGCTAGGTTATTTAATAAAGAAAGGCGAAGTTCTTCTATTAATAGTTACTTTGATAGTTTTGTAAAACATGTAATCCATAAGTCGGACAGGTTATATAATGTGGAATATCTTGCTGTCTATACTAATTCAGGCTTGGATCTTACGGAGGAAATGGCGTTAAAACAAGGACGATCCAGAAACTTTTACCCTTTTAAATTTTGTAGCATAGATATAGAAGAACATGACATCCTGAAAAACTTTTTATCTACAAGTAATAATAGACATGGGCATGGTTTTTATCAGTTTTCACAGGATAAAACAACAAGAAAAGAACTTTTAAAGCAATTAAAATTTTCACCTGCCTCGCAGAAAGCAATAAATAAAAGAGAACTGTCTCAGGGATTTCAGGAAGAAATAAAAGAAGCATTTTTAGATAAATTGATGTTTGCAGTTAAGCAGCCTAATAGAGAAGAGCTGAACAGTATTGTTAAGAGTGAAGTGAAAGATAATAGTAAAGTTCATAATTACATAACATTACAAGAAAGAGTCATAAGTAATTTAGAAGAGCATAAAAAACTTGGAAACTATATAGCGGGAATTATATATGAATTTAATTTATTGATTCTTTTTTTGCACGATATGTTCTTGCGAAAAAATATGTTTTCCATAAACTTCGATGGAAAGAGCCCTGACATTACCATAAACTATAAAGGTAGAATTACTTTCTTAAAGGCTCATTATTCAATTAGTAATATTGATTATACTCAGTTATTTCCCTCTGCGCAACAGAATAATAGTTTTTCTATCAATAACCTTTTTACCCTTTTTGTTGAGAAATTAGGGATAGATGTAGAATATTTTATTATATATACTAATGCAAATCTAGATCTTACTGAAGGAAAGGGATTAAAATGCAAGGATTTTCCTCCTTTAAAACTCGATGGTGTAGATATTCAGGAGAAGAAGTATAAAATTTTAAGACACTGTTCATGTATAAATAAAAATGGCCTTTATAAGTTTTCACAGGAAGAAACAACAAAGCTTTCAAGTCTATTAAAACTTCCACCTTACTTACGAAAGGAAAAAGAAGGGGGAAGACTCTCTAATGTAAATGAAAAAGTAATAAAACGAGCATTTTTAGATAAATTAATATTTGCAGTTAATCAGCCTAATAAAGACGAACTGAACAAGATTACATTAAACGAGATAGAACAAAAGTCAAATAAAGTGCCGTATAATTACGAAGAATTGCATGAAATAGCATTGCGTTGGTTAGAATCACATGAGCTTGGCCCTATTAGAAAAGAAATAATGGAAAAACTTCTTGGCGATATAAAAATGAATAGATCTAGCTATCAGGAGATTCACAATAAAGACATTGATGAAGAACTGAAATTTGCTAAAAGTGTGGTGGGCAGAGAAGGAACCTATATGTTTTATCAGTTCTTAGGTTTTTTAGTAAAAGGAGAAGGAAGAAGACGTATAGAAGTTCTGAAAAGGAAAGGAATAAATCTATCTAATGTTTCCAGTATTTTACATGGAGCAGGAGATGGTGCTGTGAAAGCTTTCAAAGATTTATATGACTTGTGGTTTGATGACAAAGGAAATAAAACGCAATACTTGAAAACTATCGAAGAAGAACAAATAAATCTAACTAATATATCGGGCATTTTGCATGGAGCAAGAACTAATGCCGCGGAAACTTTCAAAGACTTGTATGATCTTTGGTTTGATCATAACGGTGGAAAAACGAAATATTTAATAAAACTAGAAAAAAGTGGTGTAAATCTAGTTCGTGTGTCTAGTATTTTATGTGGAGCGGGAAATAGTGCTTCTAAAGCTTTTAAAGATTTATACAACTGTTGGTTTAATGAAAGAGGACATAGAACGCAATGTTTAAAAACTCTAAGGAGAGAAGGAATAAATCTAACCAATATGTCCGGTATTCTAGGTGGAGCAGGAGCTGATGCTCCTAAAGCTTTCAGAGATTTGTATGAACTTTGGTTTGATGAGCAAGGGAACAAAAAAGAATATTTAAAAACTCTGAAAACAAACGGAATAAATCTATCAAATATGTCTAACATCTTGCACCGAGCAGGAGTTAATGCTGCGAAAGCCTTTATAGACTTATATAGTATTTGGTTCGATGAGCAAGGAAATAATAAGCAATATTTACAAACTCTAGAAGAAGAAGGAATAAGTCTATCTAATGTCTCCAGTATTCTAGGTGGAGCAGGAAGTAATGCTGCACAAGCTTTTAAAGACTTGTACGATCTTTGGTTTGATCAGAATGGGGAAAAAACAAAATATTTATTAAATATAGAAGAAAATGGAGTAGATTTAATTCGTGTGTCCAGTATTTTAAGTGGGTCAGGAACTAGTGCTTCCAAATCTTTTAAGGATTTATACAACCTTTGGTTTGATAAGAAAGGGAATAAAACACAATATCTAAAAACTCTAGAGATTGAAGGAATAAATCTATTTACTGTATCGAGTATTTTGCATGGAGCAGGATGTAACACTGCAAAAGCTTTTAAAGATTTACATGACCTGTGGTTTGATAAGCAAGGAAATAAAACGCAGTATTTAAAGACTCTAGAGATAGAAGGAATAAATATATTTACTGTATCTGGTATCTTACATGGAGCAGGAACTAGTGCTTCTAAAGCTTTTAAAAATTTATACAACCTTTGGTTTGATAAGAAAGGGAATAGAACACAATACTTGAAAACTCTAGAGAGAGAAGGAATAAATCTATCCAATATGTCCAGTATTCTATGTGGAGCAGGAGCTAATGCTCCTAAAGCGTTTAAGGATTTGTATGATCTTTGGTATGATGGGCAAGGGAGAAAAAAGCGGTGTTTGAAGCATTTCACTAAGAAAAAATACGCCGCAAAAACTTTCACGATCCATAACTTATCTGGTATTTTGGGTGGCGCAGGAGCTAGAGCTAAAGACGCTTTTGACAATTTGCATAGTGTTTGTTTTGACGATGATGGAAAAAGGACACAACTCTTAGATGATTTCTATGAGGCTGGTTTCGAACCAAGTAATTTATCCTGTTTAATAACTAAAGCGGGAATTCATACTAGTTCCATCTTCAAAAGATTGCATAGCGTTTGTTTTAATGATGAGGGGAAAAGAACAAAACTTTTAGATGATTTCTTCAAGGCAGGTTTTAGGCCTTGCGACTTGTGCAGTATATTAAGTGGCTCATCGGATAATTTCGAAAAATTTCATGATTTTTGTTTTGTTGGAGAAACAAAAACATATTTAAACCATTTCTTAGATGAGGAAGATGGTTTTACACTGAGCAATTTATGTAATATATTACATGGGGCGAGAGCCAATGTTTGTACCGCTTTAAGAGATTTTCATGATGTCTGTTTTGATGAGACGGGCAACAAAACGCAGCTTTTAGTTGATTTCAGTAAGGTGGGTTTTAAGCCGAGATATTTATCCAACGTATTGTCCATGGCAGGAAGTAATGCCAGTTCTATCTTAACAAATTTCCATAAAGTTTGTTTCCGTGATAAAAATTATTTATATCACTTCTTGGCCGAGAAAGAACTGTTTACGCCAAAGATTTTATCCAAGATGTTACTTGGAGTAGGAGCTAATATTTGCCATATTTTTGAAAAATTGCACAATCTTTGTTTTAGCGATGCAGGCAACAGAACAAAGTATTTAAACAATCTTATCAAGAACGATCGGCATGAGATGTTTAATATATTATATAAAAATGTTAGGAAAAGTCCTTCCACTGTCTTGGTACTCCAGTCGACAGACACTGAAAAGTAAATAGTTGGTAACCAGGATCTAACTTGGTGTCATTTATAGTAGACCTAGGCAAGATTTTGGTTACCATGAAATTGTCCATACCAGATCTCTACCTACTGGACTGTAGGCAACAATGCAGCAATAGAATATTAGTATGATAGAAGAAAGTGAAAAGATGTAGCGGCGATTCTTTATTCCGTTTAGGAATATAGAGTACCTATTTAAGGATTTATACAACCTTTGGTTTGATAAGAAAGGGAATAGAACACAATATTTGAAAACTCTAGAGAGAGAAGGAATAAATCTATCCAATATGTCCAGTATTCTATGTGGAGCAGGAGCTAATGCTCCTAAAGCGTTTAAGGATTTGTATGATCTTTGGTATGATGGGCAAGGGAGAAAAAAACGGTGTTTGAAGCATTTCACTAAGAAAAAATACGCCACAAAAACTTTCACTATCCATAACTTATCTGGTATTTTGGGTGGCGCAGGAGCTAGAGCTAAAGACGCTTTTGACAATTTGCATAGTGTTTGTTTTGACGATGATGGAAAAAGGACACAACTCTTAGATGATTTCTATGAGGCTAGTTTCGAACCAAGTAATTTATCCTGTTTAATGACTAAAGCGGGAATTCATACTAGTTCCATCTTCAAAAGATTGCATAGCGTCTGTTTTAATGATGAGGGGAAAAGAACAAAACTTTTAGATGATTTCTTCAAGGCAGGTTTTAGGCCTTGCGACTTGTGCAGTATATTAAGTGGCTCATCGGATAATTTCGAAAAATTTCATGATTTTTGTTTTGTTGGAGAAACAAAAAAATATTTAAACCATTTCTTAGATGAGGAAGATGGTTTTACACTGAGCAATTTATGTAATATATTACATGGGGCGAGAGCCAATGTTTGTACTGCTTTAAAAGATTTTCATGATGTCTGTTTTGATGAGACAGGCAACAAAACGCAGCTTTTAGCTGATTTCAGTAAGGTGGGTTTTAAGCCGAGATATTTATCTAACATATTGTCCATGGGAGGAAGTAATGCCAGTTCTATCTTAACAAATTTTCATAAAGTTTGTTTCAGTGATGAAAATTATTTATATCACTTCTTGGCCGAGAAAGAACTGTTTACGCCAAAGGTTTTATCCAAGATGTTACTTGGAGTAGGAGCTAATATTTGCCATATTTTTGAAAAATTGCACAATCTTTGTTTTAGCGATGCAGGCAAAAGAACAAAGTATTTAAACAATCTTATCAAGAACGATCGGCATGAGATGTTTAATATATTATATAAAAATGTTAGGAAAAGTCCTTCCACTGTCTTGGTACTCCAGTCGGCAGACACTGAAAAGTAACTAGTTGGTAACCAGGATCTAACTTCGTGTCATTTATAGTAGACCTAGGCAAGATTTTGGTTACCATGAAATTGTCCATACCAGATCTCTACCTACTGGACTGTAGGCAACAATGCAGCAATAGAATATTAGTATGATAGAAGAAAGTGAAAAGATGTAGCGGCGATTCTTTATTCCGTTTAGGAATATAGAGTACCTATTTAAGGATTTATACAACCTTTGGTTTGATAAGAAAGGGAATAGAACACAATATTTGAAAACTCTAGAGAGAGAAGGAATAAATCTATCCAATATGTCCAGTATTCTATGTGGAGCAGGAGCTAATGCTCCTAAAGCGTTTAAGGATTTGTATGATCTTTGGTATGATGGGCAAGGGAGAAAAAAACGGTGTTTGAAGCATTTCACTAAGAAAAAATACGCCACAAAAACTTTCACTATCCATAACTTATCTGGTATTTTGGGTGGCGCAGGAGCTAGAGCTAAAGACGCTTTTGACAATTTGCATAGTGTTTGTTTTGACGATGATGGAAAAAGGACACAACTCTTAGATGATTTCTATGAGGCTAGTTTCGAACCAAGTAATTTATCCTGTTTAATGACTAAAGCGGGAATTCATACTAGTTCCATCTTCAAAAGATTGCATAGCGTCTGTTTTAATGATGAGGGGAAAAGAACAAAACTTTTAGATGATTTCTTCAAGGCAGGTTTTAGGCCTTGCGACTTGTGCAGTATATTAAGTGGCTCATCGGATAATTTCGAAAAATTTCATGATTTTTGTTTTGTTGGAGAAACAAAAAAATATTTAAACCATTTCTTAGATGAGGAAGATGGTTTTACACTGAGCAATTTATGTAATATATTACATGGGGCGAGAGCCAATGTTTGTACTGCTTTAAAAGATTTTCATGATGTCTGTTTTGATGAGACAGGCAACAAAACGCAGCTTTTAGCTGATTTCAGTAAGGTGGGTTTTAAGCCGAGATATTTATCTAACATATTGTCCATGGGAGGAAGTAATGCCAGTTCTATCTTAACAAATTTTCATAAAGTTTGTTTCAGTGATGAAAATTATTTATATCACTTCTTGGCCGAGAAAGAACTGTTTACGCCAAAGGTTTTATCCAAGATGTTACTTGGAGTAGGAGCTAATATTTGCCATATTTTTGAAAAATTGCACAATCTTTGTTTTAGCGATGCAGGCAAAAGAACAAAGTATTTAAACAATCTTATCAAGAACGATCGGCATGAGATGTTTAATATATTATATAAAAATGTTAGGAAAAGTCCTTCCACTGTCTTGGTACTCCAGTCGGCAGACACTGAAAAGTAACTAGTTGGTAACCAGGATCTAACTTCGTGTCATTTATAGTAGACCTAGGCAAGATTTTGGTTACCATGAAATTGTCCATACCAGATCTCTACCTACTGGACTGTAGGCAACAATGCAGCAACAGAATATTAGTATGATAGAAGAAGGTGAAAAGATGTAGAGGTGATTCTCTATTCCGTTTAGGAATATAGAGTATATGGGTTCTGATCAAAGTAGCAAAACCCACAACAAAGTAAATCTAGTTCGACTGATATGAAGTAAAATGACGTTCGAACAAAGAGGAACAAGAAATGTTTTTGTTTTTGTCAGAATTTATATTGCACTACTTTTCAAATGCATTCATTGAATCTATAAATACCTTATTAATCTTCACCCTATAAACGTAGGGTTGAGATTGATGGTAAATGTAGGGCAACCACAGTCCGCTTATCTCGCGCTTTATTAGAAACACTTTTAAATAATTTAAAAACTTTGAGCTTACGGCTCAAGGTAAGCGAATGTCTAAATGGGAAGAAAGACAAGTTTTTGTTCTTGTCTTCATAGAGACTGTCCGCGAGGACGATTTCGTCGAGTATTTCCTCTTCCCGCCCATCGAATCCAACGAGGACTCCCATCAGGAGAAGGTCCTTAGTAGTATCCTTGACAAGGTGCAGAAGATCGTCACCAAGTACTCCGAGGGCTACCTGTGGCACAAGGATGGCTTCAAGTTAGGGATAAGGACGTCTGCCAGTAATATCTTAAGTCACATTGAAGGAAAAGCAGGTAAGGGCTTGAGTAGTTGGGCTTTCCGATTCAACTTGTTGATTTATATGTTATAATCTCGGTTTAACTTTGTTTCATACCTACATCAGACGAGAATATATATACTTCCAGACAATCTGCCTCCCCATCTGTACGGCATCTCCCACTACGGCGATAACATAGAAGACGAATGGTTTATGGTTTTCATGTTGAGGCAGCTAACTAAGGAGATCACCGGATTGATAGCGAGGGTGCATGACTCCGACGGTGAGTTTATGCTGATCGAAGCCGCCGATTACCTCCCAAGTTGGGCTAATCCGGACACCTGCGAGAACAGAGTAAGAATTCCCAAAAATTTTTTGAACCACCTTTTAACATTCTCAAAATTTCACACCTAGGTTTATATCTATGACGGGAGCGTCCACCTCGTCCCTCCGGACTCCCCAGACTCGCCCGAGATATCTGTACCGCAGGCCCTGTTAAAAATAAGGAAGGAGCCCTCTTTGACTTTGGCGTCTCCAGACATCCAGAACTCCATCAAGAACAAACTCGATGGCTATCCTGAAAGGATCAAGGACAACATCCACCGGGCTATGGCGTACGTTCCCTCGGGAGTCGCCGCCATCCTGAGAAGAAAACCTCAGCTGATCGCTCCTGCCATCCAGGCATTCTGCAACAGGGACCCGATGGATCTCCGGGCGTGCCGTGCGATGAAATACTTCCCTCCGGAGAACAGGGTTCCGTACCGTGTAACTTTCACTAAGTGCTTATACGCCATGCTGACAAGTAGCAAGTACTTTCCAGATCGGGTCACTGGATGGAAACTGCCTCCCGGAAATAGTAAGGAGTACAAGTCACATATTCTCGGTGTTAAAATCGCTTGTGGGTTTGAAATACTCGCGTCACAAGGAAACTGTAAGTGTGGTGTCGATGGTGATAAAGCGTGGCATGCTTACTTGAAGCAATTGAAGGAAAAGGGATACTTCAAAGACTTCCTGGAGGATTCCAAGGATTATAACGTCCTGCTAGGTAAGGCGAAGGAGTACTACCTCAACCACCGCGACACAATGCAATACTCCACTACAATTGGCCAGGAGATCGTAGAATTGACAAAAACGTTAGAATTTGATCCGGAAATGCTCGAACATCTCCCAGAACAACCCGACGACGACGAATCGTGGCTGGACGTCGCTCCGGAGGAGCTCGACAAGATGCTCCAGGAAAAATATGGCCATAAGAAGATCTTCAGTGTAAACAACAATTCCGACTCCTCCAACTTCACCGAGAAACTCTCCAATTTCCTAAATCAAGTGTCGGACGTCGAGGGGGCTGAGTTCCCTCAGGATCCCCCCCTCAGGCCTCCGAGAACGAAAAATAAGAATACCGTCGACAATGCTGACAATAAAGTGAATTTCGATCCAGACTCCTTCGCCTGCGCGGTCCAGAACATCCTGAATTTCGTTATCCCAGAGGACGACTCCTGGAATTCCGATTCAGACATGAGCGAGTACGAGGACGATATTTGCCCAACGGATGAGAACCTGGAGGACGTGAAGATGAAGAAGTATATGGAAGAGATGGATAAAGAGTTGGCTGGTACGACCATCGGGGAGAGTTTCGAGAAGAAAGACACCTTCGATGATATAGAGAGCTTTAAACCGGTGGATATAAATGTGAACACACTTAAGAACATATTGGAGAGTTACAGATCGCAGCTGGGAGAAGCGGGACCTTCCAGTAATATGTTGGGCCCCATGGGGGTCAGGTTGGATCCCAAAACTGAGATGGACGTCGACTGACTTTTCTTGTTCGATTAAACAGCATTTGTAAATGTATGGTGACTTGATCTCGTGTTTGTACAGTTCATTTTTTATTAAGTGCGACACTAGTGTAGGTGCAATGGCCCCTGTTTTGCAAACACGACATCGGGACATTTGATTTTTTTAATATCTCACTCAAATTGGCTGAACGTTTTGCTCACACCAAATTTCTTTCCTTTTCGGAAACTTAGCTTTAATATATTCAGGGTATGTTGGTTTTACAATTCTTGAGGATTGATCTTTAAATTATGTGTTAACTTTGACTTTTATATATGTAATTTTAAATTTAAACCTCAAATATATGTAATTACTCTAGGTTATAGGTGAATCCAATTACTGTTAAAATTAATAATTGGGTTCATTGAGAAGGCCCAGTTCAATTAATTAAGTACAATTAATTAAATGCAATTTCCAAATGACTTTTAACTTTTAAAACTTTTAGTTCTTTTAATTAATTAAGCTGCTTTCATATGTTCTAGTCTATGTAACTAGAGATAAGTTTCTTTTTTTATTTTTATACATATACTGATTTGGATTAAATTTTTCCAAAAGTAAAAATGTGGTTTGATATAACGTACCTGAACAAGAGCAAAGTAACATTGTTCAGAAAGTTGCTCAGTAACTCTGAGTAACTTTCGCATGTTTCATGATTCTTAACAACTTATTTTCTACATTTCTTTAGCAATGTAATAATCTGCATTATAAATACATTTAAATCTTCCAAAGTTGTAGTCAACTTTGGGAGCTTTCCGGACTTCTACTCTTCTGTTATTTTAAGAAGTCTTTGCAACTATAAATTTACAGTAATGGCTAGAGGGGCTTTTCTGGTAACTTGGGTGACAGATAACATAATTAATTTTTGTTAGATGGTTATGTTCATGTTTGATAACTTCCGCAAAATTGTGGTTTCAAATTATCACCTTGATAATCAGTCTGTTTTGAGCTTACATTGATATGGGGATCTATCTCTTAATACTTTGAGTCAAACTATATTCAAAAAGGCGGGATTATTTTAAATTAATTGCTGTAGCTACTTGAATTGAAATGTAATGTAAGGCTGCTGTTTTTGTTCTTTAACAACAATCTGTTGGACGATCGTTTTTTAATCCAGTGGTGTTGATGCCTTGAACATAAATTGAAAAAAAGAGGTACATATGTGCTAATAAGATAAACCAAAGAAACGAAAATTGGATTTATTCATCTACGATTTAGTAACTTGAAAAAAGATGGGTCTGTGTGTGAAAAGTACATACATAATCACACCCTAATCACTGGTTACATATCCCTTTGGTCTCTCCTTTATGAGGGTCCAATCGTGATCCCAGCACGACATCGAGGGTATGTTCTGGCCCTGTGGGAACATAACGTAGTTGTGATCCAGGGCGTCCTTTTTTAGATACGCCGCCAGCCCGAACAGCATCCCCACGTGGAATCCAACGATGACACTCCTCCGCCACATGCCGAACACTGAGCCGGCCAGGAATCCGCTGACGAACCAGTTGAGCTTGTCGTCCTTCTTACGGATGCTGGCGAGGGCGTTCGACGTGCACACGAAGACCGCCGACGAGCCGAGGAAGGGGGCCGCAACGTACGACATCCGACCGATGGTCGATAGATAGGTCTTCGGGTGAGAGACGAGCATAACGTCGACGATCCCGAGACCGACAGCCCAGGTGGTCGTGGGTTTCACGACGCACCACAGTTTCTTGAAGGTGTCTTCGCCCACGGGGGTGTCGAAGTATCTGTAGGGCTTCGCATCCGACGGCATTGTTACGTAAGTTCGATGGGATGTTTTGGTTTTGATCAATGGGGGACAATAACCTAACTTTCCCTTGGCGTTTGATGGATGCTGTCAAATGAGAAGTCAGTGTATTATTGGTTGCCTAACATCATCACATATTATTTCTATAGAGAAATTAGCGAAACTTGCGGTGCACGTCATCAAAATTTATGACGTCACCACGTCGCCATGTTGCCACAGCAATTTTTTTTACTTGACATGACTGTTGGTTTGGATAGTAAATTTATAACTGAAAAGTATACATTTTCTTCGTCTTTCATGAATTTAGCTCTGAGGTTATTGTGAAATTCTTAAATAATCAAAAATATATAGATATTAGTATATACCAATAATTAGAAATGAAATAAAATCATAATGTGTTAGGATGAGTTAGTAGGTACATGGAATTTACTCATTTAGTCAGTGTGATTTTATTAGTATTATCATACATTTACATTACCTATACATATTACATTACACACTATAATGCTATTATACAATTATTATTTACAAACAAAATAGATATTAATATATTAATTATATTAGAAATTATGAAATTCTTAATTACAAACACATTTATATACACTAATTACAATTCATGTAGGATCATGTGTTCTAGGATGAGTAAGGTATATGGAATTTACTCACTTAGTCAGTGTCATTTTATAAGTTTTTCTAATTTGCCATTATGCATTCTTGTTAATTGAATTACATATCTGCAAGTGCTTTGACTTAATGCATTACTGTGTTATAAAAACTCACTGTCCAGCAAAGACCACAGGGAGGTGTGAGTATCCTTTGCCAGGAAAGGAGTGGAACAGGAAGTGTACACTTTCATATAAAGTGAAACCGAGTAGAGAATGGACTTGGCACAGCACAGAAAATACAAGATTGAAATTGAATTGTTGACCAAAATGACCTACAATGTAATATTAGGTAATACAAATACAGATGAGAAAGAATAGAGGGCAACACAGAACAAATTAATATGTGAGAAACAAACAACAATAAATAAGTAAAGTATCTGCTGCCAGAATATATGTGGCCATCAATTGAAACAAAGAAACCCAAATTAAGCCTACAATTAAAAAAGAATAAATAGAGAAATTTCAAATATAACTGAACTTTTGAGCAATTAGAGGAAACAACTACTTCGAGGGCAAATACCCCTACCGACATTGAATTACACCCCTAACTTCTCTCACCTGAACTCAGTTTAACATCTCAGTGATTTTTTATAAAGAATATATATTTCGGGATTAAAGGTGCATTTTTCTTTATAATAAATAGAGAAGTATGGAGGTCGGTACTGACATTGTTGTGAAAACTATAAGTATAGAGCCAAAAATATTAAGGAATACAGTAGAAAATAGAAGAAAACAAATAACATTAATAGATGACAAATCCAAAACAGAAAAGAAATATTTACACCTATGAAAATGAAATGGAAACACTGCTCTGAAGATAAGCTACAAACTACAAGTGTGATATAATAACTGATCTGCAACATTTGGATCAAGAAAGTGTACACTAAATTGGCAGGTGTAATTGGATCGAGGAGCGTAGAGACATTGTAGGGAGGTGCATGTCCAACGGCCTAGAATCTGGAATTCAAGCAGAATATTGTAGTTATGAAAGTCGCGGAAAGAAACACACCCCGGTCAACCCGTCGAAAGTGCTGTCTCTTATCAACTCTCTATTGGCAGCTTTACATGTGTCCATCGAGCCTTCATTTTATGTTTACCTAAAAAAAGTTTTACTATATAAATATTCATGCACTACAGTTACAATATAATAATATTCTAATAATACATTATGTGCACATACCTAGAGTAAGATGTATTTACTTTAGTCTGAATCTGATATAGGTAAAAGTGCGATACCAGACATATCAGGCTCGATTTTAGATTCACAGTCACTACAGATGACATGTTCGTGTAGATGTTAAATATTTCCTAAAAATCACTATCACTCTCTGAGTCACTGTTCAAGTCAATCACTAAGTTGTTAACTTCCATTCTATCAAACATTCGTTCACGATTCCACCATTTCTCAATTACTTGTTCTGTATGCTTGATGGAGTTCATCCAGACCACAGGTGTAATGGTAGACAATGCTTCTTTCCACATGTCCAAACAGTTATCGTTTGCATTTCCATCTCGACCTACGTGTTGGTTATAATAATTTTTCGCCACGCCCCATATCAACTCGATTGGATTGAATATACAATGATAGGGAGGAAGACGTAACACTCTATGGCCATATTGTTCAGCCATCTGATCCGTTAGGTATATCTTTTCTGGTTTATTTCTAGAAAAAAAAAATAAACAAACACAAATGTTTATATTTCATTTCTACTTACTGATTAACAATTTGAAGTAGTTCACTCTTTAACATTGTATGTTCAAATTGAAAGTTATGTTTTGTAAGCCAATCCTTTATAACAGGCTTTGTCGATCCACTTGTCGGAGCCTTATTTGCCAATGTACTGTGGTACGGTGCGTTGTCCATAATAATAACTGACGGTTCCTCCAAGTTTTTCAAAAGTTGATTCTCAAACCACAGCAAAAAGTTGTTTTGGTTCATTTCCCCATGATAGTCACCTTTGGATTTAGAGGAAAACACTAATTCAGCCCCAGGAATAAAACCATTCTTGTTACCAGCATGAAGAATGATATGTCTGCAATAATAAATCACTATTAATTAATACTTAAATCTTTCATAGCAATTCTGCGATGAGTTACTAACAAATAATATGACTTTAACAAAACCTAATCAAATGGCATTCTAACGTTTACCTTTTCCCATCAACTTTTGTGGTCTTTACACTCTTTCTGTTATCATCTTGCCACGAGTGAGCCAATGTTCCATTTTGGAATATCCAAGTTTCATCCAAATAAACAAAATTGAATGTGGATTCCTCTTTAATTTGTTGATACATTCTCAAAAATTGTATTCTTTTAAATGTAATATCTGGAAGTTCCATTAGCCCCCTCCGTGGATTATCCTTACTCCATTTGAAACCAATATCTCTTAAAAGGATACGAAGTGATGATTTACATCCCTCAAAGAGCTTCATATTCTCAAGTTTTTGATGAATACTTTCAAGAGTAACAGTTTTCTCTGAAATAATTACATTAAATTATCACTCATTTTAGTATATTGTATATGGTGAATACAATCAAGGATACAATGTAAAAAAACTTTCTTACTTCTTTTATACAGTTCGTAAATTTGATTGCGAATAGAACCAATATCAAGGTGATCTTGATTCGTGACTCCCTTCACATGTGGACGGTTTTTCTTCGGCGACTTTAAGACCACATCACTCTTCACTTTTTGCGAGATTCTACTCACAGTACACACACTGATCTTCAGTGCAGCTGAAACACGCTAAAAATATTTCCAATAAGGGCCATAGAAGCTTAATAACCAATAGTATCAATACTTTACCTCTCTAACGCAGTTTAACGGGAGTAAGGGGCCCCCATTATTTCGTTCCAGTTCAAAGTAACTGATTAGAGACGAGACCAGCTGCTGACATCGACTGTTCAATGGTTTAGGCATCTTATTGCAATTCCTTACACTCGAAAACACCCAAACACGTATTTAATTTACAATTTACCGAAGCGAGCAAATATTTCGAAGTATAACCTCAAAATCATAACAAAAGTTTCGTGCCAATACGTGAATCGTTCGGCAACAGTGTACACGGCTACCAACTTATATTTTATCGGCTAACATCCGACAGTGTGCTATCTCTTTTTAACTGGGATAACAGTGCGCTCTGTTTAAAGCAAATTTTTATCTTACACCAACGGCAATTGGCAATAAATGTGACGTCATTGATGACGGCACCGCAAGTTTTACTAATTTCTCTATATGTATAACACTTCCTATATTTGTATTGTCTTTCGGTGTATTTTCGTTCTTTTCGTATATCGTATATGTATAAATAGAATGTATTACACCTGTAACACCGCTATTGACGTGTTTCATATTTTTCAAAAGGCTCGAAATTTAAAATTTAAAGGTGACGTGTTTCATGTTAGCTGGCACGACTTTCGCGTTCCGTGTTCGCCATATTGTAGGTTATAATAATAGTTTTCGTCGTCGATTTCGCTGCAATAATGGTCTCGGTAATAAATACGGTGGACACCGGCCACGAGGACATGATCCACGACGCGGAGGTCGACTACTACGGCCTCCGTCTCGCCACCTGCTCGTCGGACAACAGCGTCCGCGTCTACGACATCAAAAACGGCGCCTCGACGCTCGTCGACGACCTGAAGGGCCACTTCGGCCCCGTGTGGCAGGTGGCGTGGGGCCATCCGAAGTTCGGCAACCCGCTCGCATCGTGCTCGTACGACAGGAAGGTGATAGTGTGGCGCGAGCAGCAGCGCAAGTGGACCAAGTCCTACGAGTACTCGAACCACGATTCGAGCGTGAATTCGGTGCAATTCGCGCCGGCGGAGTTCGGGCTGATCCTCGCCTGCGGCAGTAGCGACGGTAACATGACATCCCTCTTCTGATATGTGGACGATAATACTTTGTCTTGCAGGTACCATTTCTGTGTTAACCTATAACCAAGGAACGAACAACTGGGATGTCAAGAAGATCCAGAACGCGCACTCCATAGGGTGCAACGCCGTCAGCTGGGCCCCGGCCATTACGCCCATATTCGGGAATAATGAACAATCAGCTGCTCCTGTCAAGAGGTTGGCGTCCGGTGGATGCGATAACTTGGTGAAGATTTGGAAAGAGGACGGCGACAGGTAATTTTATTCGGTCATTGGGCAGATCTGCCACTTCCGTGCGTGAGTTACAGAACCTTACCAAACTCTCACAGTCCGCTTCTCGCCTACCCCTCAATACATTCCGCGTACCTCCGGCATGATTTTCTGAAAAAAAATTTGTCAATGTCAGTCACCTAATACGAGAATTTTTCGTGCGCTCCCGTCTCCTGTCGCCATTTCGAACGCTTGCACGTGCCTTTAAGTTCGTACATCGTACATGGGTTTCGTCACACACGTCGCGATAACTACGCGCATATCTTTTCGTCAGACACGTCACAGTTACTACACGGATATCGTTCGTGCGCTTGCGCCACACTTCTCAAAACACTCGTTTGCGACGATGCCGTTCTATTCAAACACGACCTCGGCTCTGTCTCCCTATATCTCTTGTTTCTATAGTTCCATTCAAATCGCATATCCTACCGATTACGATATCGTACGCTTTGTATCTACTTCGCCTCTCCCGGCCCACGACTCCAGGCGTGTTCCACTACTTGAACAACTCTATCTTCCTCACTTCAGCTTCCGTACAATTTACATTCATCCGCAATGCTCTCTTTGCAATATTAGGTACGATACCATTTTGGTAGCAGAAGGCTGCAATATAGCACCGATCACCGTAGCTCAAAGCGGAAAACATTACTTTCTGTCGCATCAGACGGTTCAATTTCACTGGTATGCCGCTGATAACGTCGCAAAATTCTTTCCACGCCATCACCACTTTTTTCTTCACCATCGTTCGTCCAGGAAATTCAGCGGGTACACGTGGCAACCCTGCGCTCCTCTTCGCAAACGGCACCCTTCTCACATGACCTGTTCACCTGTTGATTCGTCACGGTTACAGGTAACTATCCTTTTTGTCACTTCATATGTACCGCTAATATCGCGTCAAAAAGCGTTTTTTTCGCAATGCCAATCTTAAACAATACTTCTATCTAGGGTGTCAATGGACTACGCCCTAGCGGGCGTTCCTGATTGGTCCGATAACATAAAAAATGCAACTCTGATCGGTTCGAGCGTCGTCCCTTAAATGCACCACTCGTGTGTGGCACTTGTTCTCTTCGCTTCGTGACGCGCGCTTACTTTACGTTTGAAATGTCGGAACCAACGCCTTCCACGTCGCGTCAAAGCAGCGAATACGAACTCGAAGCCTCCGGAATGCGTCGGAACATCCCCTCGTGCTGTGGATGTCGGGTCAACGTCCGGAATTATTTCAACACCATCGCCATAAACATGAACGCGTTGTTAGGCTTCCTATGCCGCCATGGTGCTTTGTCACCATCTTGCGCGCAATACCCAAGAGACACTCTACGCCTAGATCAGTTCTGGACGCTACCTGGGGAACTATTTCTCCACCCGCCTACTAGATTTCGTAAGTACAAGGATTTTCCTTGCCCCCTTGAATGCATTTCTCCTTCTGGGCTTACTCGTGTAATTTTCCTTACTCGGTCAGTTTTTCCGTGCGTTCATCATCCTCCGTTACGTCATTCATTTTCGAAATAAACCCCCCCCCCCTCCCCCACCTACTGAGCGCGATTCCCAGCTAATCATACTTGGAGCGACGCTTGGCAACGTCGCATCCACATTATCAGTCACAATTCACACTTCGACTCGTACCGCACACCGTTCTACGGACATACAGGGCAGCCCATTACCCCACCCAACACCCTTTATTTACTCCACTATCCCTTAGGTGCGTTGATTATTTCCAGTAGAAACACCTCTAAATAGTGATTTTCTGCTATAATTCGAGAAAAATGCGAAAAATATGAGAAGTGGCAGAATTGTAAATTTACCTTTTATTCCCTATTTCGAGTGAACTTTTCATCTTAACGTTTCTGTTGTTGTCGTGGTTTAGGTGGGTGGAAGAGTCAAAGCTGGAAGTACACTCTGATTGGGTGCGTGACGTCGCCTGGGCTCCCTCGATCGGCCTCAACAGATACACCTTGGCCAGCTGCTCCCAGGACAGGCGGGTCGTCATCTGGACCAGCAACGACTGCGTCAACTGGAGCTCCACCGTGTTGCACACTTTCGACGATGTCGTCTGGAACGTTAGCTGGTCCCTTAACGGGAATATTTTAGCAGTCTCCGGGGGCGACAACAAGATCACCCTGTGGGACCAGAACGCCGAGGGAGTCTGGCAGTGTATCAGCGATGTCCAGAAGGGACAAGGGCAGATCAACAGTCAGTAGTTTGAATGAGGTTTGGTTTTGGTTGTTGTTGCTGTAAATTTTTCCAAATAAAGTTGTATTGACGGTAGTCAATTTAGTCATGTTGATTCGAAACAATGCCTAAATCTGTTTTCATGAACCTATCACAATAATTGATAATTACTGATTTGGCAACTTGTTATGGTAATGTACATAATGTTTAGAACATGTTTTTACTATATATATACAAAACATCCTATCCTACCTATCAGGGCACTTCACATCCATTAATAATTTAACAATGATGTAACTTTAAAACTATCAAATGAATAAAACCGATATTTTTGATTATGACTCCGAATTGTATTCATTGTATTCGCCATCTCTTTGTCAGTGTTGTCTTACCGACAGCAATTCTGACACCATGACACTTGACACTTCTCCTCTTTAAACACTTTGATACATACGATGCTTCGGTATGCCCGATGAACACCAGACCGTGGAAGACCCTGACGACAATGTCAGCCCCTTCCAGCAGGCCGTGGCGTCGTGCACGGGGGCCCTGGTGACTTCCTTCCTAGTAACGCCGCTGGACGTCGTCAAAATAAGACTGCAGGCCCAGGAGAAGGCCCGCACATGCTTCCTCTACTCCAACGGTCTAATGGATCACCTCTACACGTGCCCCAAGTGGTCGAAGCGGCCGGGACACTTTAACGGGACGATCGACGCGTTCATTAAGATAGGTAGACATTGAAAATTGTTATGAAATTGAAGAAGGTCTATGTTACCACTCATTTTTTGAACATTACCATCAAATTTGAGTAATTTGCCAAACAAATTTCACCTTAGTTTTCGAAATCAGGCAGAAACGAAGGAGTAACGTCGCTGTGGAGCGGCCTGTCCCCTACGCTGGTCCTGGCGATACCGGCGACCATAGTGTACTTTGTGGTTTACGAACAGCTAAGGTTGAAACTGAAAAATTGGTACAACAGTGACACGGTGGAGGTTAGAGTGCAACCTTTTTGGATCCCGATAGTATCGGGGTCGACGGCGAGAATCTTCTCCGTTTCCTTAGTCAGCCCCTTGGAGCTGATCAGGACTAAGATGCAGAGTGAGAAGATCAGCTACACGGAAGTGAGTGTAGTCTTAGTTACAGTAGTTAGATAGTGCAGTTTTAGTGCCTATAGCCAATACTATAGGTACAGTAGAATTAGTTTTGAGGCGACATTAGAAATTTTATACTATGTGTGATATATATTAACATATATAATCTTCTTAGGTTGGCACCGCCTTGAATGTCCTGATGAGGCAGGAAGGGATCAGAGGCCTGTGGAGGGGGATACTCCCTACGCTCTGTAGGGACGTGCCCTTCTCTGCTATATATTGGCTGCACTATGAGACTATTAAGGTGAGTGCATCTTTTTGCTGATCCAATTTAAATTTTAAGTATACCTTCTAGTGTAGTTATCAAATGTTTTGGATGACATCTGTGTTGCCTGTGGATATAAGGAAATTAATGGTGCTGTTACATGAGATTTTTGTGTTTGGTCAATGAGCTTCTTAAATGTAATACACGTGTTGGATATGAGATCATGCATAGGCATAGGCGGCGCAATGCGTTAGCTTGTACATCATCTATAAATTCGCCTTGAATTTAAGATTAGGTTCCATATAACTATTGTCGCCGTTTCAGGGGATGTACTATCCAGTGGACTCGACGCCCACGTTCTGGGTGAGCTTCGTGGCGGGGGCGATTGCCGGGAGCGTCGCGGCGGCCGCGACGACTCCGTTCGACGTCGTCAAGACGCACCAGCAGATCGAGTTCGGGGGCGAGGAAGCCAAGTCCGGGACTCTGGAGGTCCTGAAGAAGATATATCACCAGCAAGGCCTGAGAGGGTTGTTCGTCGGTACAATACCCAGGTACGAAACGTCTGCTTGACGGTAGAACAGAGTAGAGTGGGATAAGGAACTGATGTTCAATTCATTCATTGATGTGTGTTTAATTTCTGGTAGGTTGATACGGGTGGCGCCCGCCTGTGCTATTATGATATCAACCTTCGAGTATGGCAAGGTGGTGTTCAAGAGACGTCCCGAAGAGGAGACGGTGCCTTTTTCGAAGCGGTACGAGTGCTTCGACAGTCTCATGGCGTGCGTGCCTATTTAAAGGTCTGTTGGTCAAAAATGTGATTTGGCAATTTGATGATACCAGTAAATATAAATGGGCGCAAAATGTTTGTTTCGTCATGTTTTTGTCGCTCGAATCTAAATCGATATATCTTTCTTCTATCACTAGTAGGTATAGGTACGGTCACTTTTCTATAACTAAAAAAATACAAGGGCGCCCATAATTTTTGTACTATTACAGTTTGGCAGACCAAGAGCCCTTTAGAGTAAATTTGTAGGAGGATTTTCTGTCATTTTCCACATAAGGTAGTGTAAGTAAGGTTGTCTCTATGGACTTACCTCCATTGGGTCATTGAGCAGTCGATTCTACCAAATTTTAGAAAGTTTTTTTTTTTCTAGAAACACAATTTTTTCTCTCATTCTATACTTTCGATATATTTTAAAATTTCAAATAAAATACAAAAATTACGCTTCGGAGATTAAATTCTTGTGGAATTTATTGAGATTAGCAGAAGATTAGCATTTGTATTTTTGTAATCGGTTTTATTGCACTTTATTGACTTTTTCGATAAAATTTTATATTTTGCATGATTATCTCGCCTTGATAAAAGGATCACGAAGCCAAAAATAATTATTTTATTTAAGGGCATCTTGACAAAGCGTCTAAAATAATAAGTGTTCTTTTAAAACCAAAAACAAACCGTTATGGGTTATGGGGATAGATCAGAAGAGTTTTATGTGATAAGACTTTTTGAATATGTAAGAATTAGGTACATTTCAATGTTTTAACCTAAGGACTGGATTTTTTTATTGCAAAAGTTTAAAGCAAATAACGACCTACATAACAAATCATACATATTCTTACTGTATTGTATTGTAATGATTGCTTCCATTTAAGACAAATCCTGTAGTAAATATGATCTTTTTTGAGTTGCCTGGGGGGGGGAGTACTTTTCGTTTTGATTACTATGAAAATAGCTTTCAACAACAAACTCGTCAAATTTGGAAGCCAAAACGGTAATTTAATAGACATAGCACCTAATTAGCAAGTTAATGCAATGTGTCGTCGAGAAGAGGCAATAGTAAATGAAAACGTTTAAAAGAACATTCTAAAGATATATACAGACCGTTTCTGAAGAATCGCAGGATGGGATAAACATAAGAGCGAAAGAAAGGCCATATATTTCTCGTTGGCTAAACAGAGAACGACCTTTTGCGATGTTGCTAGCTCGCGAAACATCACATTCATCCGCTCCGCACACATCCGAAAGTGTAAAGCGATACGCGACCGCGATACGGGTTGACTTGGACTGCCTGCTCGGCCGGCAACGTTGCAAAACATCTTTCTCTGTCATACTAACGAACTACTGTTAGTTTCTCGTTTGCTCTTGTTGATTTCCCACCATGCGTTTCGATAGAAAAGCTCCGTATATGAACCATTACAAGTTAGTGTAATGGATTGTGCAAAACGCAAATTAGAATTGTTAGAAATGTAGACAGTACAGATGTTGATGAAGCACTTGAAAGTATCGAGAATAATATAGTTTGGAAAAAATGCAGAACGGCAGAATTTCAGATTCAACACCACAAAGACATAGTGAAAAAGCAATAGAGGACTAGTAAAGAAGAGTAATCTGCTGTACGAAATTTGGGTTTATAAGGAAGAAAACGTAGACAATTTATTCGGGAAAATATGGAAAAGCCGTAATTTTGGATTGTGTCGTGAGTAGGAATAAAACGCGAAAGTTTATAATTTTGGATCATCATTATCTAGTTTCTAGACAAGTGGAATTAACTATAACGACGGGGTTAATGAAACCACGAGGAGAAAAAAGAAAGGCATAGCTTTTCTGAGTATAATAATGGACAGACTTGATGTAAAATCCGTTATATGATACACTCATACACTTATCTATTAGTTAAGTTATACATAAATATAAAATTAGGCTTCGGTCTCGTCGTCGGAGGCCGCCGCCTGCTCCTCGGGCGTCCTGAGATCGATGGCGAACCTCTTCTTGTGTGGGGTCGACGTGGTGGCCGTCGTCGTCGAGGCCTCGGTCTCCTTCACCCGCCTGCCGTAGTCCTGGAAGGCGGCCGCGAGCGCGTACGTGATCCTCCTCGCCTGGTCCCTCGAGTCGCAGACGAAGCTGTGGCATTCGAACGGTATCCCGTTGTCGAGGCTGTCGTCTATGACGACGATCATGCTGAAGACGCGCGTGTACACCAGGTCCTGGACGCCGTACGAGATGACGTCCACCGAGAAGCGGCCCGTCAGCCTCGTCGACGACGTCTCGTCCTTTCTGCCGGTCACCTCGGCGAAGTCGACGCCCTCGCCGGTCACCTGGAGCCGCACCATCGGCAGGATGACGCTGGCGGGGAGGTTCTTCGCCTGGGAGACGAGATAGTCGACGGGTTTCCTGGTGTGCTTCATGCCCCACAGGCCCTTCGCCGGGTGGCTGCCTGGAAAATGGTCGGAATGCGATGTGCAATCACCAGGAAACAACTAAGAAAAATCTGTTAGGAGCTAGGGCCCTCCAGATTTACAAGCTTGAAGATGTACCAGGGTGTTTCCATTTTCAAATCTAAAACGACGCAACGTTGGATCTTGTGAACTAAAAGAAAATCCTTTCATATCCTAAAGAGCGGAAGTTGGGATGTAAGTAATTTTGACGTTTTAAACCAATAAAATATTAAACTGTAGAAGCTCCCAACTGAAGATAATCGTGAAGATGAAGATAATGTCTATGGAAAATTATATGCTTAAAATTAACTAAATTAGACATATCTGCATTTCTAAAACTATCGAAACTTGAACATAGAACAACCTTCTAGAAGCTGGGTGTATTTCAATTTACAGCTACAAGTACATTGGAAGTTCTGGTCACGAAACAACGATGTTCTATATTCCGCAATATATAAGCAACACACGTTCTTCCATTTTTAATAGTATTTATATTATGGAACCTAGAAATCTAAAAGTACCTTATTTTCAACATTTCCAAAATTATAAAACTATAAGAGCAGGGAATCATAGAAGCTTCGGACAC
The DNA here is from genome assembly GCA_946251905.1 of Cryptocephalus moraei. NCBI lineage: Eukaryota > Metazoa > Arthropoda > Insecta > Coleoptera > Chrysomelidae > Cryptocephalus > Cryptocephalus moraei. The sequence goes on along the minus strand of OX276465.1, from coordinate 11,464,560 downwards.
AAAGACATTCTTGTGTTCCGAAAACTTGAAAGTAGTAATTTAATCTACTATAGCATTTTCCATTTCCCTCAGTTAGAGAATCTAGAAACTTGAAACTTGGAGATTAGTCAAAAGAAAGTTCTTCTACACTATGAGAAATGGTAATTAGAAAAACACAAAAAAATGGTACATTCTGGAAACTAGAAGTTTATATGTAGGTAACTAATGTAAATGTGTTACCATTTTGATATCGAGAAAATCTAGTAGTAGTTGGTATCATGTAGATATATTCTGGATTCAAAATGGTGGAATCATCTACTTTTCAACTTTGTCTCGTAACAAAACGCCAGCTGATTTTTTTTTTGATCTCTTAATGTATGACGATCCTAAAGTGTAACCAAAGTGTTCATTCCGACGAGCCAAGCGAAACCCGCTCTCTTATTGTTTCCGAGCAATAACGCTACATACGACTAAAGAGCCATAACCATCTTTCTGAAGTCCCCGTCAATCTATCCCCCATGGCGTTAACCAAAGGTTAGCAGAGTTAGCCAGAAGCAGATACACATTTCATCCCTGAGTTAGCAGTTAACCAACTGAGGTATTTTTTTGTAGATCGTTCGATAAACCGGTTTTAGAAAAATATCTAAAAGGAGTTTATATCTTAAAAAGAATTTGCCCTATAGTACATATATATATACATTGTAAATAATGCTTAATTAATACACTTCAATCCCATAACTATTCCACGAAATTTCATATGGTTGATAGGTTGACCTATTTATTGAATGTACAAGTACGATAAATGACAATTGATCAAAATGAAGTGAGATTAATGATACACATTTAGTAAATGTATATATTACACAAGGGGTTAGATTAACATAACTAAATTTTGATTATTTGCTCATCACATACTTGAGGAAAATTTCTGCATATAGTTTCATATTGGCTACCAATATTGTACCTTCTAATCCTAATTCTTTTGAATTTTAAAAATTTGTTGATTCATTGATAAAGTTGCATTCTGCAAATCGATATCATATGGACAGATCGTAAAATGTGGGTACCTATTGTCTTATAGTATTTTATATATTTGTATTTTGTAGATTTTCAATTACTACAACTGTTTTAAATCTGAATTGTAGTATTACTTACTCGATTAGTTAGTAGTACCTACACGTTTAATAAAATTCAAATGAACAATATTTGTTGTACTAAAGCGTAACGTACTAAGCGCATTCGAATGCACATTACAATTAGTCCGGTAACTGCAATATTGACAATCTATTCTTCGTCCACACTTTTCCTCTTATCTTGTCGAAATAAATCAAAATAGAGTTTTCACTTACCGAGGTATTTAACGGTGAACGCCATGGGCAAATCGTTCACTGTCACCACTGGTTCGTTGTGAGTGTTCGCCATAATTAATCGACGCCGCCGCCGCCACGACCGGCAGCGAATTTAATTGCAACAGGTGGTGGTAGTGGTACTCTGATGATACGACCCTATCGGAAATCATCCAATTTCCTCCTTTTCTGTCATCGAACACACACACACACCTTTACGTCCGTCAAACGCACGCAGTACTTGGCGACTCTCTTCCCTTCTAATCTTATCTCTGCACACTTTTCAGTGCTGCTATCTGTATCGCGGTCGATAAGAAGAGTCTTGATGACAATTTTGATAACGTGTCGCATTAGTCATGATATAATTAGGTTCACGGATCGGTGCACGCTTTAATCGCCTTCACAGGTGAATTATTTCGTTGTGTGGACAGGAAATCGGATGATAATGTAGTATGAGAGATATGCGGGCGTATGGGTCAAATTCGTTATGTGAACGGTCATTCATTGGAACTATCCGGCACGAAGGAAAGTAGTGGAAATTTTATGGTACCAGTACCTATTTTAAAAAAATGTTTTATTATATACGTATCATACGTATACGTTCAATATGATATCAAGTCAGTCCCTCAGTAAGTCAAGTAGTTACTTGGTATGCGTGATAATGCTGAGATAGCTGGCTCATCGGTAACAGTACCTACCTCTTCTGTGTGGTGCAGGAGTAATTGCTTTCTCCTGTTTTGGGTCAGCGAGTCCATTACCCAGACAGCACAAAGACGTCTTTAAGACGTCTGATAGACATCACCATTAGGCATTTGCGACATCTCAAAGATGTCTATTTCACATTATTTGTCACAAAACGGTACGTGTGAAAGATGCCTTTAAGGCATTAAAAAGACAACTTTACGACGTTCATTTTTCGTCTTTAAGACGTCATAAGGACGCCTTCTTCACGTCAGTAAGACGTCGTAAAGATATCCTCTAATTTCTTAGTGACGTCTTTAAAATGTACATTTTATGTCCATTTCATGTTATTTGTCACAAAACGGTACGTCTCAAAGATGCCTTCTAGGCATTAAAAATATGTCCGCAAATCCGTAATGACGTCCAAAAGACGTCTGTTTTAAGACTATTTTTATACAAAACTACGCCTTTAAGACGGCTCTAATATGGCAGGCATAAAGAAGGTCAGGCATGAAAACGACATAGATTGGACGTCATTAAGACGTCAGATTTTGAACATCTTATAGACATCCAAAAATGGACGTCATAAAGAGGTCCACTTCAGAGGCCCGATTCTCGTTTTAAAAAACGCTCTGCGTTTCTCGGTCGCTCAGCGCTTTTGACGTCATTTTCGAATGGCACGTGGTCATAATTCATATTTAGGTATTCCAGTCTTAGCATGCGCACCGTTTTCAGAATGCGCTCACCGCTTTGAAAACGGCTACCAATTGCTAGCAGTTTTGCTCATCGAAAATGACATCCTAACCTTACTTTTTCCGTGTATCTGTTTGTTTTCGAATTGTTACTCGTTTTAATAACAAAAAATGGATAATTTTGAACCAATTGCCCTACAGATTATATAGAAAATACTGAAGAAAATCGTCAGAGGATTTTCCCAGGCGATCCTTTTGAATTGTCGGATCATACTTCATCAAGCTATTTCGTCTTACCAAAAATATGATTGAAAATTTAGAAAATTCACTTGTACCTTTTATTCCAGTACAACAAAAAGCAGACGCAATAAGCAATAGGACTAAGGTACGAAATGCTTTCAAAAATAATAAGTAATTTCCTAAGGACCTTTTCATAATGAAGTATTCTATATGAGTGTAGTATCTTTTTTCAGATTTTAGTTGCTTTAAGATTTTTTGCAAGTGGTAGCTACCAGCTTGATGTTGGCCGTAATCAGATGTTAACTGTAAGCCAGCCTTCTGTAAGCAGATGCTTGCATGATGTGATCGAAGCATTGACCCATCCTGCAATAACAAATAGATTGTTTAAAATTACTGTGATAAATAAAAACTATATTATCTTACAATAAATTTATACCTGTTGATATATAGACAATATCCAAAAAGACAAAATTTCTTGTATAACTTAATTTATATACAGTAAAACAATTAGTCCTCCTGAACAATATCTACACACACTGCTCCTATTGATATTATCATGATGAAATATCTATTCTATATCTATTAACATCTACTCTATATCTGTAACACATCTATTAACATTATGAAAACACTATCAAATTAACAAAATTTACTTAATGCTATTGCTATTTTCAACTTAAGTATGAAATATTCAACTAGCATCAATGCATCAAAAGCACCAAGTTTGGATTTCCTTTCTCCTAATCCTGGAGCTTAAAAAAATAACATGAAAGCTGATATGAGAAAAGATTTTCATTAGTTTTGAATTACAGTGGAACTCCCATAAGTCGAATATGAAGGGACTTAAAAAAATCGAGTTAAAGAACATATTTTTTATAATGTCCAAAGTCAAGGGACTCGAATTTCTATTTGAGTTACAGAAATATTCGACTTATGGGAGTTCCGCTGTATTACTTCTGGACGTTTCTTAGAAGGAAAATAGCTGTGTGACTCCATTTTTCTTTTCCTTGTAGCCTTGTTCATTTTTTCTTTATATCTCTGCACAGTTTCTTCAAAGCCTTTCATAATAGTGGTTGTAAAACCGTTGTCATCTAAGCTTTTAACAAAGTTCTGTAGGTTTTGCCACTGAATATTTCGATGACTTTGGACCTGAAGGATCTCGTCCTGCTGATTTGTCTCTTCTATTTTCTCGCTGATAAATTTCTTGATTTCCTCTTCTTGCTGCAGTTTAATGAGTGAATTTTCTCCTAAAGAGTTTGCAGCTTCATCTACAACAGAATTAGTATCCATTCGCTCCTCATGCATTCTTACAAAGTGCACATGCTTGCACAAGGTATTCCTCACTACATATTCAGAACACTCACATTGGTATCGATGTATACAAATTTTGCAAACTCTGCAGTATGGCGTCCTACATTCACTTTCACATACTTGCTTTATATTTATATTATAAGATATATTAGGGTTTCTAAATTATGTTACCTGAAAATGTCCAAATACCACATTGTTCTTTTTTATCTTCATTATGTTCTTCATCACAGCTTTAATTATGATTCTGTCCTGGTAATTGTTTGCGTTTGGTCGTTCAATGTCCACTATCCTCTTCTACATTTTGATGTCCACTAGATCGTCGATTGTATCCAGCAGTTTCTCGATTGTCACTCTTGCATTCCTCTTTAGTTGATTTGTTTTTAGTAAGTTGTTCAGTGATTCTATTGCCATGTTTGTGTTGATTCCAGAATTTCTTCTATAACAATGGGCCCACATTTTTATCCCTTCTTCATCTTAAAAATAATATCTAGATCAAAAAATATTTATGATTAAGGCTACATACACACTACTAACATACTAAATTATGAATTGGTCCATACCTAGTTAAATAGTTGACAAAATCCATTACATTTGCTTCTTGTAAGTTTTCCTAAAGACGTCTTTGTTTATACATCAATCACATCATAACCTAGAAACTCTAGAAAGTTGTCCGCTGTCGCTGTCACAACACAAATCCCAATATCGACACAACGCGCATACTCATGAACAACCAATCAGAATAACCGGCCTCGATGTTGCCGATGCATGCCAATCGTGTTTGAAAAGAACGAAACGAAGAGCGTGACCAGCGTTGCCACAGCTACCCCGTTCGGGGTAGATCTACCCCTTTTGAAAACTTTCTAACACTCTCGCTCCCCTCGACTAAATCTACCCCGCAGACCAGCTATGTGATAATTGATAATAGTTTCAGAATATATAAAAGCAAAAATTGAATTTAACTACCGCCTTTATTCTAATTATCTCATATTAAAAGTTGTAGTTTTCTACACCCAGCTTTGCGGTTGCGTGCCTGCAGTTGGCAGTGCAGTGCGACATTTAAATTTTAGATGGCGCGCGTAACGGAACAGGAGTTCTTATTTTGTCAGCTTATTGTTTTGTGGTTTGTGAAAAATTTCGTTGAGTTGAGTGTTTATGAGACAAGACGAGATTTCTATGACGAGATTCACGAGAGCTGTCATCCTGTCATGGCCTTCATCCTTCATCTTCATCCTGTCATTATAAGGGTCATTAGTTCATTGGAGCAGCGAGCAGCGATAACATTACAAATTACAATTACTAATTATTCTAATTACGTTTGTTTACGTTTACGTTACGTTCTGATGATGGATAGGTACGTACGTATGTAATTGTCGTAATTTAATTCTTTACAACTTGAAGGCAGCGTTCAGTTTATTAATTCTTTTTTCATTAAAGGTTTGTGATAAGAACAAAGAAAATCGTTGGTGATAGTGAGATTAATGAGGACCCATATAAAAACCCAAAACCTGGGACATCCAAATCAATGGATGGCATGGATGCAGATGAGAACAAGGAGAACAAGTCAACACCAACACCACCAGTAATTCAATCAGCATTGGAGTCAGAGTCGGACACCCAAGAAAGTGAAAGTAAAGGAGAACCAGTACGAAAAAGGTACTGTCAAAAATTTAAGTCGGAGTGGAGAAAACAATATGCTTGGATTAAAGATGGAACGGAACAAAAGCCTGTATGTGTAGCATGCAATATAAAAATACATTGCAACAAGTATAACCTAAATAGGCATGAATCTAGCATATCGCATAAAAAAATATGAGAAAATTAGAAAACACACCAAAAATAACAGAAGTTATCCAAAATGAAGAGCATAGGAGATATGCAACATTGGTAAAGACTGCCGAATTAAATATATGTATGTTCTTACATGAGCATAATTTACCATTTTTGCTGGTTGATCACCTCGTGAAGTTTTTACCACATATTTGTCCAGATTCTTTCATAGCCAAGGCATTGACTTGTAATCGATCAAAAGCATCATATGTCACTAAGGAATGTTTGGCAAAACAACAATTAGAAGAAATAACTGAAGTTCTAAAACATACAAAATTTTCTTTGATTATTGACGAGACGACCGACATTGCCACTGAAAAATCACTAGCTTTAGTTGTTAGATATTATGATGAAAAAAACTACACAGTGGCTGACAAATTTTTTGGACTTATAAAAATGGAGAATTCCACTGCAGAAGCTATTTTTAATACTATTTTCAATTACCTTACAGAGCTAAATATTTCCATTAACAATTTAATTGGCTTGGCCGCGGATAATGCAGCAGTCATGATGGGAAAGCAAACGGGTGTCCAGGCTCGATTCAAAGAAATATTACCGAATATATTTGTACTAGGCTGCATATGCCACTCGTTTCATCTTTGCTCCTCCGCTGCCGCCAAAAAGTTACCAAGAAGCTTAGAAGATTTTATACGAGAAGTTTACAACTACTTTGCAAATAGTAGTAAACGAATTGGCAAGCTCAAAGAATGCCAAGTGTTCCTTGATTTAAAGCCACACAAACTGCTTCACCCAGCACAAACCAGGTGGCTGTCATTGCAGGTAAAATTATACAAGGTTGAATTTTGGGTAGAGTTTTTATAATATTTTTTTTAGGCAGCGGTAGATAGAATTTTGGAGAACTGGGATTCCTTGATATTGTTTTTTACAAATGAATGTTTTGAGCAAGATTTACACTCCTGTAACAAAATTTTAGAGAATCTTAAAAATCCTGTCTATAAATTATATTTTAACTTTTTGTCATATTTTAGATATCATCAACAAGCTAAATTTAGAATTTCAATCCGAAAAAACTAAAATTCATTTGATTCAAAAGAGAGTAAATTACTTATACAAAACGCTGATTCGAAATTTTATTAGAAAAGAGTATATAGACTCAACTTCTATAAACAATATTAACCCATCAAATTCTAGATTATTTCTAGAATTAGAAAACATTTATTTTGGGGCACAAGTTGAAGTAATGGTTGATTCTAATATTGATTCAAATGAGGTAAGAAATTTTAGAATTAGAAGTCTTGACTTTTATATTGAATTGTGTAGTGAAATAAAAAAAAGATTTGATTTTGAAAATCCTGTTATGAAATATGTATCAATATTTGACCCAAAAATAGCTGTATCAGGAGAAATTGGAAGTATAGTGAAGGATACTGTTACTTTCTTTCCATCTCTAGTGACTGATATTGAAAAATTGAACTCTGAATGGCGTTTACTTTCTGACATTGAAAGTTTTAAGCAGTCTGATTTAAATAATTTTGAAGAATTTTGGAATAACATCTTTAAGGCTAAAAATGAACTTGGTGGTCCTTTATTTCCTAATCTCTCTATTTTAGTTAAAGGAATTTTATGCTTACCTCATTCGTCTGCTGCAGCAGAGCGGGTCTTTTCACAGTTATTTTTGTTAAAAACAAAAACTCGAAACAGGTTGAATGTTGATACATGTTGCAGTATTTTACATACCAAAGAATTGCTTGGAAATGAAACTTGTTATACATGGACACCCTCCCTCGATTTATTAAAAAAAAAGTGTAGAGAGTAGTGCAATATTGTTTAATTTATATGTTTATTTTATACACAACATATGTTTATATTTTTTTTTGTTATATGTTTGTTTTTTGTTTTTTTTTTGTGAGAAGAGTTTTTAAATATTTTATTTTTTTAAGAGTGGGACATTATTGTTTAAAGGTTGTTTGTGTTTGTATACATTAAAATGTTACTAAGGCAAAATTAAGTATTTTGTGTTAAAGAGAAAACCAAATTTTGTATTAATGTCGTTGTTTTTTTTTATTAATACTTCGTGCAATAGCATCTTTATTTATATTGCAATAATACATGTTATGTAAATGTATATGAAATTGTGTATTCATTTTGAGGGTAATTAAGAAATACTGATCATTATTTTTTCCGGCCACATCTTCTTAACGAGTCCGTTGTATGGTTGTACACGAAATGGCTATTATTGGACGATAGTGATATAGAAAACAAGAAAACCAAAAATACACTAAATCAATCATTAATAACCGAACAATAAATCAATGAAAGACTGCTATTAGTATCGGGTGTTTGTTTAAATTTCACCTCATGGTAGGCTGTGGATAGTGTTTGTCAATGCGCCTTACGGCCTTACTAAAAAATGTCAAAATTGACATAACCTCACTTTTTTAATAAAAATTGAAACTGCTCCAATCAGTTAGCTTGGCTCTATTAATTAGGCGTAGATGAGTGAACTGTCTTTTTCAAGACACTAGTAACCGATTGGAGCAGTTTCAATTTTTATTAAAAAAGTGAGGTTACGTCAATTTTGACATTTTTTAGTAATGCGCATTCACAAACAGTATCCACAGCCTACTATGAGGTGGAAATTAAAAAAAAACACGATATAATATTCATTGATCAAAGAGTTGCCTACAATCCAACAAATTCCGACATTAGCGCCATCTATTACTAATAGCCCTAACAAGTTACCCCGCAATGACCCAGTTCTACAGACTACAGTAAAAAGCACAGGGGACGGTTGCTGTGATTGGTCATCTCACTTTGGTAGGCGTGTATCTATTCAAACATTTGGCGGGCTACTCGAGAAATGTTCACAATGCGACTATTGAAAATTTTGTTAATACATTAAAAAATCTTTAGCCATAAAAACGAAAAATCGGTAAGGAGTACATTTTAAATGATTTCTAAGAAGTTATAACTGTTCATATTTTATATGCAATGTAGACACTTTTTACGAAAACATTAGCAAAAAAATGAATAATTTATGGATTTACTAATAACTCTAAAGGAGCCACTTTGTATAAAAATAAGGTATACTGTGATAAAAAGTTGTATTGGAAACTATGAATTTTGAAATTAATTAGTAAGGATTCGTTAATAATTAGGTGTTTACTAATGTAAATAAAAGTCTGTTAATTGACAATGGGGTTTATTAAAAAGTAAATCAAAGCATCAAATACATTTTAAAATCACTGAGATAAATAAAAACCATATTATCTTACAATAAATTTATACCTGTTGACATAATAGGTATATATCCAATATCCAAAAAGATAAAATTTCTTGTATAGCTTAATTTATATACAGTAAAAAAATTAGTCCTCCTCTACACACTGCTCCTACTGATATTATCATTATGAAATATCTATTTTATATCTATTAACATCTACTCTATATCTGTAACACATCTATTAACATTATGAAAAGACTATCAAATTAACAAAATCTACTTAATGCTATTGCTATTTTCAACTTAGGTATGAAATATTCAACTAGCATCAATGAAGTTTGGATTTCCTTTCTCCTAATCCTAGAGCTGAAAAAAATAACATGAAAGCTGATATGACAAAAGATTTTCATTGGTTTTGAATTACAGTGAAACTCCCATAAGTTAAATCTGAAGGGACATAAGAAAAATCGAGTTAAAAAAATATTTTTTATAATTTCCAAACTCAAGGGACTCGAATTTTTATTCACGTTACAGAAATATTCGACTTAAGGAAGTTCGACTCATGTTCTGCTGTATTAGGTACTTCTGGACGTTTCTTAGAAGGGAAATAATTTTGTGTCTCCATTTTTCGTTTTCTTGTAGCCTTGTTCATTTTTTCTCTATACCTCTGCACAGTTACTTCAAAGCCTTTCACAATAGTTGTAAAACCGTTCTCATCCAAGCTTTTAACAAAGTTCTGTAGGTTTTGCCACTGAATATTTCGATGACTTTGCGCCTGAAGGATCTCGTCCTGCTGATTTGTCTCTTCTATTTTCTCGCTGATAAATTTCTTGATTTCCTCTTGTTGCTGCAGTTTAATGAGTGAATTTTCTCCGAAACACTTTACAGCTTCATCTACAACAGAATTAGCATCCATTCGCTCCTCATGCATTCTTACCAAGTGCACATGCTTACACAAGGTATTCCTCACTAAATATTCAGGACACTCACATTGGTACCGATGTATGCAAATTTTGCAAACTCTGCAGTATAGCGTCCTACATTCACTTTCACATAACATACTTGCTTTATATTTATATTATAAGATATATTAGGATTTCTAAATGATGTTACCTGAAAATGTTCAAATACCACATTGTTCTTTTTTATCTTAATTTTGTTCTTCATCGCAGCAGCCTGTTTGTGAGCTTTAATTATGATTCTGTCCTGGTAATTGTTTGTGTTTGGTCGTTCAATGTCCACTATCCTCTTCAACATTTTGATGTCCACTAGATCGTCGATTGTATCCAGTAGTTTCTCGATTGTCACTCTTGCATTCCTCTTTAGTTGATTTGTTTTAAGTAAGTTGTTCAGTGATTCTATTGCCATGTTTGTGTTGATTCCAGAATTTCTTTTATAACAATGGGTCCACATTTTTATCCCTTATCCATCTTGAAAATAATATCTAGAACAAAAAATATTTATGATTAAGGCTACAGGAACACTACTAACATACTAAATTATGAATTATTGGTCCATACCTAGTCAAATAGTTGACAAAATCCATTTCATTTGCTTGTAAGTTTTCCTAAAGACGTCTTTGTTTTGTTTATACAGTAATCGCATCATAACCTAGAAACTCTAGAAAGCCTAGAAAGTTGTCCGCTGTCGCTGTCACAACACAAATCCCAATATCGACAAAACGCGCATACTCATGAACAACCAATCAGAATGACCGTCCCCTGTGCTTTTTACTGTAGTCTCAGTTCTACCCCGCTATCCTGCGCTAACCTACCCCGATAAAAGCAAAGCTTGTGGCAACACTGAGCGTGACTGATAAACAAGAATACCAAAATAGGGTGCATGTCGTTCTGCTGTGCGTGTCGTTTCGCTAAGCGCTTCGAAAACGTAACGTTTTTATAGGTAAAAACGAGAATCGGGGGCCAGGCATAAAGAAGGTCAGGCATCAAAACGACATAAATTGGACGTCATTACGACATCAGCTTTTAAACATCTCAGACACGGAATTGGACGTCATAAGGACGTCCATTTCTAGCATAAAAGAGAGCAGGCATAAAATTGACGTAAATCAGAAGTCCTTAAGGTGTCCGCCTTTTAACATCCAAAACCAAGTCCAAAACTGGACGTCCTAAAGAGGCCCACTTCAGGCATAAAAAAAGGGCAGGCATAAAATAGACGAAAATTAGATGTCATTGAGACATTCCGCTCTGGACATCCTAGAGACATCCAGAAATGGACGTCCTAAAGACGTCCACTTCAGGCATAAAAAGGTCAGGCTTAAAATCGACGTAAATTAGACATTTTTAGGACGTCCGGCCTTGGACGTCTTAGAGACATCCGGATATGGACGTCTTATAGATGTAATTTTTATGTCTTAAGGCGTCCATGCATAAAAAAGGCGTAAAATGAATGTATTTAAGACGTTATGTGCTGTCTGGGTACATTCAGTTAGTGGAGTTGGCTGTTTACAGCAACATTTGGAAAACAGACAGTAGTTAGATAGCATTGATAACATTTTGAAGAATACAGATTCAAATAATAGACAACATTTCCTATAAATTTGGACTGGCATACAATACTTAGTACCTAGGTGCTTAGATAATAAAAGTTCTTGCTTTAAAATTTAAAGTATCATGTGATACAAATTTAAACAATGTGTAACACTGATGACATTTTTGGTGTTAGAAAATGTAAATGTATTAGAAGGTAACATGTTTGTAACAGATTAAAATTCGAACACTGGAAGGAACAAACGGTCTGTCGATGACATTAATAAAATTTCCAATGTCAGACCATACAAATTTGGTCAGTACATAATATTGTTTGCATTTCTAGCATCGGACAATACAAATTTACAAATTTAAACAATAGATAGGTGATAATGATATATATATATTTTAATTACTAACAAATTTAGGCAACATGGCAAAATATAATTTACGAGCAATTTCGAAAATTTGTAGAAAATTCATTTAAACTTAAACTGTATTAAAATTTTACAAAATTACTGCTTGCATGTTCGCCAAGCCACTCGACTAGTTTTAATGTATTGGCTCATATAGGATTTGGGAGATATAGACCGTTATATCACTAACGACATGCTCATCTTCGAATTCGCACCCACGATTTATTTGAAAACCTTGTTTCAACTGGCAATGTCAGTGAATGTGCATTTCTTCAATAGTAATAAGTTTAATTGATGTATGTATATGTCTTATGTCACGTAACCTACAATCTGTGTGTGTGTAAAGGCGGAAACAGACTATCGTCACGTCACGTGAGTTCACGTGCTGTCACGTTAACTCACGTCACTTTGACGTAACCTCAGTCTGGTTCTAATACATTTAAATACCATGTGAAATATTACTCCGCACTTTTTATCCGTGACGTGAGTTAACGTGACAACACGTGAGCTCACGTGACGTGACGATATTCTGTTTCCGCCTTAAGGTTTTGGCCTGCGCTGCCAGGGCGATCCAGCCAACCTACAATCTTATCGCTGATTGTTATGTCAAATTTTCGTCAAATAAACATATATCCGGTTGTAGCGTTGCAAACGGTGGTTGCGTGGTTGCAAACCCTTAGGCAAAAAAAATCCTCCAGGTAGGATTGCCAACTCAAACAGTCATTCTTGATCACCCAGTACCATAAATTCATTCAAAATCTAATCGAAGTGAAACTCCTCATTGAATTTATCAATTATTGCGAAATTGAACCTCGAAAAACCGGTGTAAATAAAATGCTTCTTCAATTTAATCGTCGACTTTTATAAAAACGTTTCGTTCAGATGAACAAAGCAAAAAAGTGTACAATTTTTTTTAAGTAAACCTGCTAGTGATTGAAAAATTAAAAAAGGGATAAAAGTTAAAAAAATACTGCTCGCTTAAGTAATCCGAAAGATCACAGCTCAGGTCGCGCCGATCGAGTAACATCTACTCAGTTTTCTTTTTCCGGTAGCTCTGGAATGTAATAATTTTAGAAATCAGTCCCGTGATCAATTTTTACGCACTCAAGCTATGATTACCTCTTTGGCGATGTTCTCCAAGTTCTTAGCAGTCGTCGAGCCCGTGGTATCCACCAACGTCCGTAACGTCCCGCTTTCTTTCTGCAACAGCTCGTAGGGGTGGGCGTATTCCACCACCGACCCCGCTTCCATCACGAGAATTTTATCAGAGTCCATGACGGTATGTAACCTAGAAAACGAAAGTGGTGTTATCGGATATGAAACGTGGTGATCACGTGAATCCCACGAGGTGGAGAAGATTTAAGTCACAGAGTTATGAAAATAACAGAGATGATTATTTACATTTTTCGTGTAGCCAACATTGAATGTTTAAAGATGGCTGAAAATGGGGATAAACCATAATGTTGCCAGTGTTACATAAAATATAGGATTTTTATGGAAAATGAGATCTATGTCCACAGTGTAAGGAGGAGACATACCTGTTTCTTACATACAGTGCTATTCCATCGATACAAACATGTTAATTGTGAAAATAAATTAGGTATATTTTGTTTTATAAAACTTTCCTAAAATACATGTAGACGGATACAGATCGTTAGATCGGATATATTCGAAAATAAAACCGGCAACGTGGTTTTTACCGCGCAAACCGTCTTGGGGGCCCAAGGTCAATTTTACTATGATTTGACAATAGGTGTTATTTGGCGTTTTTAGGTGTTTCTTCAGATTTGTTCGTGTAGTTTGCTACCGATACTATTTGTTTACTTCCCGCCTTTATAAAAACAGTTAATAGAAATGGTTAAAATCTGTGAAGTTTGCGGAAACAGGATTATAAGAATCCTAACCTATCTTCTATCTTAGTGGAAGTTGGTTATGTTTATACCCATTCCTATCCCCACTCCTACCTCACGTCTTTCCCCACTATATGTTTACATCACCGTGTTGCTCCATATCAGTGTTGGCGTCAAGAAAATGTGTATTTATGAATGGTTTGTCAGCTCTGTGTATCTCATAACTCTGTGGTTTAAGTGGTCGTGACGGACTTTATCTACAGGAGTAGCTACAGCTAATCAGAAAATTACCCTAAAACGACAGACTCCCCAAGATCTCTTTTTAAAATTCCTAGAGATTTCCTCGAAAACTCTCGTATTCGAGAATTCCTTGGTGATCTTCCCTAGCCTACGATGTACGAATGCCTATGCGTTACCTGTGGGCTATCGTGAGTACGGTACAATTCCTGAACTTGTCCCTTATGGTCTGCTGGATCAGACTGTCCGTGTGCGGATCGACGTTGGCGGTCGCCTCGTCCAACACCAGTATCTTGTTGTTCCTTATGAGAGCCCTCGCCAGGCAGACCAGTTGCCTTTGCCCCACGCTGAAATTAGTGCCGCCCTCTGTCACGTTCGTATTCAACCCGTAGGGCAGCTCCGATATCACATCCTTCAACTCGACCTGCTCGAGCGCCTTCCAGAGCACCTCGTCGCCGTACTCCTCGAACGGGTCCAGGTTCCTCCTCATCGTGCCCGAGAACAGGATCGGCTCCTGGGGGATGATCGCTATGACCGGTCGCGCCCTGTTCAAGGGGACGGTCGTCGTGTCGACGTCGTCGATGAGGATCTGCCCCTCGACCTTGTAGAGCTGGAAGAGGGCGGAGATCGTCGAGGACTTGCCGGCGCCCGTCCTGCCGACGATCCCGACCTTCTCCTTCGGCGACACGGTGAAGTTCAAGTCCTTGAGGACGTAAGGGTCCGACTCGTTGTACCGCAACCTGACGTCGAGGAACTGTATGCGACCCTCGCGAGGCCAATCGATCGGTAGGGGTTTGTCCTCGCGTTCCGGCTCCGATTCCAGCTTGGTGTACTCGAGGACCCGTTCCACGGAGGTCATCTGGTTCTCGAGCTCGCTCCACTGCCGCATGCCCCACTGCAGCGAGCCCATCAGGCCGATGTATTGGGTGAGGACGAGGCCGAGGTCGCCGCCCTGGATCTCTGTCGACAGAATAACTCTGTTACGTCACGGTTCATCGATGGGAGGGTGCTATAAATGGTGAAATCGACCTTCGTTCACCACCAGGGAATGCAGAACTTGAAAGACCAGGAAATGAGAGAAGATAAAATGTAGAGAGGAGCTACTAACATTCATTTATATCACTAGAAGTAGTGTTGAAATGATACAGAAAACTCTGATGCCGATGAAAAATGAAAAATCCTCTACATTAACGTGGGATACCTACTCCACTTATCGCCTACAAGAAAAAGTGTGTGCGTGTGCAACAACTAGAGATGGATGGCGGCTATGGAGGGATAGGTTTTAAAAATTCGTAGAATGACGATAAATCGAAAAGTATTGAAGTAAGCGACCCAAAACTCAACCACCGACCTTAAAATCATCTTCTTGACGTTCCCTACGAGTTTCATGACGAAATTGGAAAATTTAATTTCTTGCTACAACACAGATAGGTTTTCAAAATTCCTAAAATGGCGATAAATCGAAAAGTATTGGAAGTAAGCGACCCAAAACTCAGCCACCGACCTTAAAGTCATCTTCTTGACGTTTCCTACCAGTTTCATGACGAAATTGGAAAATTTAATTTCTTACTACAAGATGGATAGGTTTTCAAAATTCGTAAAATGGCGCTAAATCAAAAAATATTGAAGTTAGCGACCCAAAACTCAGCCACCGACATTAAAATCAGCTCCTTCGCGTTCTCTGCGAGTTTCATGACGAAATTCGGAAATTCAAATTTTTGCCTCAAGATGGATAGGGGGCTCTTCGCAGAAAATCAGTCAAGATAACGATAACGACAATCAATAAGAATTAAGTAGTGAAGTAAACATACGAAGTTTAAATATAATACTTTCTCTTGTTATATGGGTACCTCATATGAGAAAGTAAAAAATATAGGACATTCCTAAAAGTTTTTCAAATTTTAAGAGAATCACTGAAATGTTTCTGGAGGTTAAACGGGAAGAATTTTAAAGGCCTCAGAAATTAAATGGATGTGCCACCTAACTGGAAAGAACAATAATAAGGATGTTAAGATGATGTAGTGAATGAAAAGGATGTGTAGAACGACCAAGACAGACAGTCATCGCCAAGGAGAAAAGATAAAACTGACAAAAGCTACAGCCATCGCCAGCGATCACATACACACGAATAGTGAGTAGGTACATGCATTAAACGGAACACTTACTATCGTTAAAGAGTAACAACGTGAAGAGCCCAATGGCGATGAACGTGATGCAAATCATGTCCAACCAGAAGCCGAAGCACCTGCTCGAGGCTATGAACAGGAACCACGCCGAGCTGTGTGTGTCCTGCAGTTCGTCGAACTCCCTTATCAACATGCCCTCGGCGGACGACGCTCTGATCGTACTGAGGCCGTTCATTGTCGCTGTCACGTGACTAAAGACTGGGCTCTTGGCTAATGAAAGAAAGTTCGATGAGCGGCGGTGGCAAAGCGATGAGAGCGATTATGCTTACTGATGGATTCGACACGCTTGACGCTTCTGCTAGTTTCGATGTATATTAATCTAAGGAAATAGAACAAGAGTATCAACCCGATCGATGGAAGTAACAGCCACGGGTCTATGATGCTGGAAAGGACTATGGTGCCTCCGAGGAGTAAAGAGATCTGAAAGTACACAGATTATGTGTGAACCGATCCAATTTCGATATTCACCTCGATGACGTCGATCAGCACCGACGGTATATACTCGTCTATCACCCCCAAGTCCTTGGAGAACCTGTTCAGTATCCTCCCGGAGGGGTTGGAGTTGTAGAACCTCATCGTCGCCCTTATTATCCTGGCGAAGATGAAGTCGTGCAGATTCCTCGAGGCGGCGGCGAGGAATAACAGGAAGTATACCTCTTTGGCGATGGCGACGACTGCCGTGCCCAGCGTCAGGGCCGTGTACCAATAGACGATCTCGTTCCTGTTTATCGTGTACGTTTCGTTGCTGTTCGCGAGATTCTCTTCCAAGTTGACCCTTCAAAGGGAATTACGATGGCGATTACAATCCCCGGCGACATTCACACCATCACTTACCAGTAGGTGACGAAGTATTCGCCACCGTTCGCCACTGCCTGACTGAAGAAGAACAGTAAAATCACGAAGACGACAGTGAAAGGCCCTCCACCTGCCCTGAAGTACTTCCAATACACCCCCTTCTTGATCCTACCCGTGCCCTGTCTCTCCTTCTCCAACGTCTGCTCCTCCTCCTCGTCCTCGCCGACGTCCATCTCGGAGTTCTGCCGAGACTTGATCTTCTTCTTCTCCTCTTCGACGTCCTCCGTGTGGAACTCCTCGAGGAGCTGGGCGAAGTCGAGGCCGCTCCTCTGCAACTCCTTATACTTGCCCTCGAGCTGCACCTTCCCATTGGACATGATGATTATGTTATCGACGCTCTTGAGGTACTGCAGCTGGTGGGTGACCAGGACGCGGACCTTCCCGGACAGGAACGACCTGATGCACTTCTCGTAGAGGTGCTTGCCGACATTGGCGTCGACGGCCGATAAGGGGTCGTCGAGGAGGTAGATGTCGGCCTGCTTGTAGACGCACCTGGCGAGGTTGATCCTCGCTTTTTGGCCGCCGCTCAACGACTTGCCTGGAATTGCAAAAACACATCGTACAAATATTCGCACTGAAGGGAAACTAGCAAGATGGAATGAGTATATCCAAGAACTATTTGATGACGATAGGCAACAAGAAATAATGGAAGAGGACACAGAAAGAGAGTTAGGCCTAACTGTAACGAAGGAAGAGGTAATGCACGCCGTAAAAAGGGCAAAATCTAATAATGCTCCAGGACCCGATGAAATTCCAGCAGAACTAATTAAATTAATAACAGAGGATCAAATAGGCATATTGGTGGAAATATATAACACAATATACAATACAGGAATTATTCCCCGTGAATGGCTTAGATCGACCTTTATTACGCTGCCAAAAAAGGTTAACGCGACCATCAGTCTAATGAGTCACGCTCTCAAAATTTTCCTAAAGATTATACATCAGAGAATTTTTAGGAAATTAGTACAGGATATTAGACAGTCTTTTCGATGAATCGACCAGGTTCCTATATAAAATCAGACTGGCAAACAAAATGAGAATTTCAGAAACTGGTACAATAGAATAACAGTACAATTTCATCAAAACACGTATTCACGAAGCTGCGAACGAAGCGTTGGGACAAAAACGAGGTCAAAATAAAAAATGATGTTTGGTGAAATGACAGTCTAGAGCACTTGGTAAGTGAAAAGAAAAGAGCATACCACAAATGGCTAGCTACACAAGATCCGGAAGACAGAAAATCATATATGAGATACAACTATGAAGTTAAAAAAGAAAAAAGAAAGCCATGAACAAGTTCTGGGAAAGGAAATGTGACGAGATGGACAGACTCATAGGAGGCTCAAAATCTAGACAAGCATGGAACGAAGCACTTACCCTTCTCTCCTACCAACGTCTTATCTCCGTGCGAGAACATCGCCAAGTCCGAACGTAGGGCGCACACCTCCACGACCGCCTGGTACCTCTCCTCGTTGTACTCCTCGCCGAACAGTATGTTCTGTCTGATCGATCCAGTGAAGAGCCACGGCTCCTGGGAGGAATACGACACCCTCCCGACGATCTCGAGGTGTCCCGATCTGACCGGTAATTCCTTCAACAGCAAGTTGATTATGCTGCTCTTCCCGCTCCCCACGGGCCCTATAATGGCCAGTAACTGGCCGTTGGAAACGCTCAAGTTGATGTCGTGTAAAGTGTCCTCGACGGCGTCGTCCGTCCATTTCGCCCTCACTTGCTTCAGCTCGATCCTGGGAGGCGAGTCGGCGGTCGTTATCTTATCGCAGTCGGCGTCGTGCTTGATCGTCCCGTTCTTGATCGCCTCCTTGATAACGAAAAGGTCTGTCGTCCTCTCGTCGCAGGCGAGGACCTCTTGCACCCTCTTGATCGAAATGTTCACCTCCGCTATGCTCGTCAAGCTTATGGAGAAGAGGATCGTTATGACCGGCCTCATGACGTTGTAGAGCGCCGTTATGGCGAACACCTTCTCGGCAGTGACATAGTTACCCAACATCACGTAACCTAAAATACTGATGAAAATCGATGTCCTCGAGACGAACTGCTCGAAGGAGTAGATCAAGCCGAGGATGCACGAGTGCGCCTTGATCGCCTTCATCTCTTTCCTGGGGAATCGAGTGAGAGTTACGTGAAATTATCTGAAATTATTTCAGTTTTACCTTCTGGCCATAGAGACCAGTTGCGCAAACGGTTTCTCCCAGCAGTACATCTTGATGACCTGGATGCCCGCGATCACCTCATCCATCAGCCGAACCCTTTCGTCGGTCCTGCGCGCCGTTCTGAGCCTCAATACGGATACCCTTTTGGCGAGCCACACTGGAAA
The DNA here is from genome assembly GCA_946251905.1 of Cryptocephalus moraei. Taxonomy (NCBI): domain Eukaryota; kingdom Metazoa; phylum Arthropoda; class Insecta; order Coleoptera; family Chrysomelidae; genus Cryptocephalus; species Cryptocephalus moraei. The sequence continues at coordinate 11,444,929 of OX276465.1, read as the reverse complement.
AGAACGTGTTCAAAAAGACCGCGTGCTGATAACTTTTTTTGAGACTATTTTCGCAGTTTTTCACTTATGAGGCTTCGGAATGAGTCTCGTAGGCTTTTGGAACTTCTACGAACTAAGCTTTGAAACGAGTCCATCGGATTATTTGGAAAATGGTAACAACTCATGGATTTTCCAACAAATATTTCATAACTGGATCGCTTGCTGCCTACTACTTACTTTGTAAAGGCACGAACGAAACTAGGAAGGCTACTCCAAAGTACGCGGCGACGCCGATCTCCCTGTACAACAGCCAAGTACCCACCGCGACCTGTATCGGTCCGACCCAGACGAAGTGGGCCAGTATGAACCCTTGGTCGAATTTACTGACGTCATTGGAGAGCAGATTCACCAACTGTCCCACCGTCACTGTGCCCAAGGCCGATTTGCTGATCCTTAAGATTTTTCGGTACAACAGAGAACTGAAACAGACGTACGAGCATAAGGGTTTTTGAAGACACAAGTTTATAGTAACCAATAGTAGCAGCGTATTAAAGCGCCAACCAGAAATCCAATCGAAAAGATAGCTACTGTCCATCGATCGATGGAGATTCCAAAGACAAGTTATATTGGTAGAATGTACCAATCAATCAATATTTAGTGAGTGCCATAGTGACATTATAGAAGGTCATATAGTAGCGTCAGTTTACCTGGTGGCGATGCGCAGCTTCATGGATAGATGCTGTAGTCCCATCATCGCCGGATGGCTGACAAAGCAATCTACAAGGAGACACAGAATGAGAGCTGCTGCGTAAATGTAAGCTTCGCTGTCTGTTATTCTAGTTTGACCCCGTTCGAAATAAGATACTAGTTTCCCTATGGTTAGTGGTAATACAACTCTGGAACGGATTAGAGAAATATACATGATTAGACGTCTGAGGTAGAAAAGAGGTCGAATAGATGTGTATGATACGTGTGCATATGTAGCTATATATGTAGTATTTGATGATGGTTTCGAAGAATGATAGGCTTGTCGCATCGTTACTCACATAAGCATAATCTCCGTGAACAACTTCAATATCCCTAACAGTATGAAAGGCCAACATAGCAATTTGAATAGCGCCCTGTGCAAGGCTGTCTTCTTGTGTATCCGGAACTCCTCCTTGAATATCCTCTCCAAATTCGAGCCGAGCCGGCTGGATTTGTGCTCGTCGAGGGGGTAGTACAGGTGGTCCTCGGTTAGTTTCTCTTTCATGGACTTTTTGAAAATCGGGAACATGTAACTGAAATTTAAAGTCTATAAAAACACAAGTTTTACAATAAATTGTAATAAATTAGTAAATCATACTGAACAATTAAGCATAGGGGTACCCCCTTTCCAAAATGTCCCCGCCCCAGAAACACCGTCGATTTAATCATCCCTATTTAAAATTGGAATTTCACAACACGAGACTGGCATCACGGAATATTTCGGACGTTTCGAAAAAGTACAGGACGAATAGGTACCTACTATACGTAGATGTAGGCATGTATACTCTGTTCAAAACAAATCCCCATGCACGTCATTTTGATGTCGTCACCAAACATCCAATACTACCAACTTAATACAGTCCCAGGACAACGCAATTTATGTGTTCCGTGTATATTTTAGGTTGAGAATACACATAAACATATATATTGTCAACCATAGACATAATACTGTATAGACTACGGATCGGTATAAGGCGCGATGTGCCGAGTGGGAGCGAGAGGCAAATAAATAAGGCGACTTGTTTCTCACTCTAAATGGGCAGAGCTAACAACTCCGTAACCATGACGCTCTAACCTCTACAGCCTCGTGTCAATCATGTGTCAATACAATCAAGAATTTGTTATCACTTATCTTCGAAAACTATTGAGGAAAAATAAGAAATGAAATAAAACTGTAAATATAGCGGGAAAAAAGTGGAATTGAGAAGAAAAAGTTAGTTTTCTTGGTGTTTAGAACACGCGACCTCCAAAATAAAAGGACATGACGTAACTGACAAGGCTAGAGGTTAGAGCGTCATGGTTACGGAGTTGTCAAGTCCGCTCATTTAGAGTGAGAGACAAGTCGCCTTATTTATTTGCCTTTCGCTCCCACTCGGCACATCGCGCCTTATACCGATCCGTAGTCTATACAGTATTATGTCTATGTTGTCAACCTAAAACATACACGGAACACATAAATTGCGATGTCCTGCGACTATATTAAGTTGGTAGTAATGGATGATTCTGACGTCATAGAAATGACGTGCATCGGGATTTGTTTTGAACAGAGTATAGATTGAAATTTTTAAATCTATTTGCTTATCAGATCGTGACTTTATATTGATACATACTTGTTGCGAGTAATTGTGATTTATTATTACTGTATATGCGATATGCGTCCGTTTATTAGATTAATTGAATTGTTTGTCGCAATAACAATAAATAATAATAACATAAATATAACATAAATAATAATAATAATAATAATAATAATAATAACATAAATATATAAACATAACATAATAATAAATAACAATAAAATGTGTTTAACAATAACGGACGATCACACTGCCGGAAAAACACTTTGAATCGCTAAATCCATTTATTTGACTTGTAAAATTTTGATATACATAATATGTGTAGAGATACGTGGAAAGTGTTTGAAAAACGATAGTGACTAGTGACTAGTCACTAGTCACTTAGTTAGTAAGTAGTAGTTAGTTAGTAATAATTGTTATCATGAATTGTTTTTTTTTTTTTGTAGATAGAAGTGATAAAATGTCATTAGACGCTTTTTGGTATCAATTTCCTGATGAAGAATTACTGAATTAATTGGTTAACGAGGAAACAAAGCTAGATTCATATAATAGGCGAATCAAATTAGAAGGAAATAGGTGTTTTTGTAAAAAACTGTGTAGACGGGTTTGACAGTTGGAAAAGGTAGTTTGAGTTGTTACAAAAAGCCTCTCATCTAGAGGTTCATCAATTTTTTAGTGGAACCATTATCAAATAAACAATTAAAGTGCCAAAATCACTCTTTTATTTATAACTCCAAATGGCTTAGATTTAGACATTTGCGGCCAACAGTGAACTTTTAGAGAAAACAATTATCTTTAAAATTATACTTTCTAAATTAAAATGGCACTATAAATAAAAAAGTTATTGCAAAAAAGGAGACAAAATGGCTATTTTTAAACATTGTTAATAACCTTTTAATTATTTGTTCGAATTAAGTGCAATGTTTATAATTTGTGAGTTGTAATGTACTTTATAAGTTTGCAAAAGATGGGCTCGATCGGTCTAGTAGTTTTTGCAAAATTCTAATTGTTTATCCCGTTTCTTGAAAAAATCAACAATTTCTAAGTCCTGTCCAGTCGATTTTTCTAAATGGATCTTAACAAACTTGGGCTCATCCTCTTCGTAAAGACTTATATTAACGTTCTATGTAAAAAACAATAAATTTTTTTAATGTTTATTTATAAAAAAAGGCTTAATAAAAGGTATAGGTTTTTAAGCTTATAAACATTTACAATAACTTGGTTGCTTTTTGTTCAAACTTTATGGCAATGATTTATTCGAAAAGCTGATTCAAAAATACGCTTTTAAAAAGAAAAATAAAAGCCCCACAACCTTTGTGAGCCAAGATAGCTCTTTTTTTTTTTAAAAATTCACCGTCGCTACAATAATTAATATTAAAGGCTAAAAATAACAAGGTTTTTAGAAGAAGAGTTGAAGTTTCCAATGGCCCTTTCAGCGTTTAAAAAAACCGAACATTGTTTAACGAAGAGCATTATTAACAAAGAGTAATGCGTTGATTACTATCCTGCTCGGAGTCCACGGAGTGGGGGAAGCCGACTGGGCGCTTGGCACAGCTCTCCTGAACAGTGAGCGCGCGGCTTCAAATCGGACCGCTCGAAAAAAAGACTATCTCAGGTTGTACTTGACCAAAATTGCTCATTCTTTTTTTAAACTGAGATACAATGAAGAAATAATAACAATTAACATACTTCCTGTGCAACCTACTTGATGTGTCATAAAAGCTCAGAAGTGTAAAGATTATATAATGCATAAATAATATTTATTTATAGGTGTAATAATTAAGCAATAATTAACAAAAATATATACAAATTGATGTACTATAATTAGAGTATATAAAAACATTTAAAATATAACCTTTGGTGTCTTTGGATAAATAAATTTTGCACCGAAAAGTTAGTTAATTGTTATTATTTCTTCATTGTATCCCAGTTTTAAAAAAGAATGAGTAATCTTGGTCAAGTACAACCCGAGATAAAGTCGTTTTATCGAGCGGTCCGATTTGAAGCAGGGCGCTCAGCTCACTTTTCAGGAGAGCTGTGCCAAGCGCCCAGTCGGCTTCCCCCACTCCGTGGACTCCGAGCAGGAAAGTAATCAAACGCGCAATTACTCTTTGTTTATAATGCTCTCCGTTAAACAATGTTCGGTTTTTTTAAACGCTGAAAGTGCCATTGGAAACTTCAACTCTTCTTCTAGAAACCTTGTTATTTTCAGCCTTTAATAATAATTATTGTAGCGACGGTGATTTTTTTTTTAAAAAAAGGCTATCTTGGCTCACAACGGTTGTGGGGCTTTTTTTTCTTTTTAAATGCGTATTTTTGAATCAGCTTTTCCAGTAAATCATTGCCATAAAGTTTGAACAAAAACCAACCAAGTTATTGTAAATGTTTATAAGCTTAAACAACTACACTTTTTGTTAAGTTTTTTTTATATATAAACATTAAAAAATTTCTTGTTTTTTTACATAGAACGTTAATATAGGTCTTTACGAAGAGGTTGAGCCCAAGTTTGTTAAGATCTATTTAGAAAAATCGACTGGACAGGACTTAGAAATTGTTGATTTTTTCAAGAAACGGGATAAACAATTAGAATTTTGCAAAAAGTACTAGACCGATCAAGCCCATCTTTTGCATACGTATGAAGTACATTACAACTCACAAATTATAAACATTTCACTTAATTCGAACAACAAATTAAAATGTTATTAACAATATTTAAAAATAGCCATTTTGCCCCCTTTTTTGCAATAACTTTTTTATTTATAGAGCAATTTTAATTTAGAAAGTCTCATTTTAAAGATAATTGTATTCTCTAAAAGTTCACTGTTGACCGCAAACGTCTAAATCTAAGCCATTTGGAGTTATAAATAAAAGAGTGATTTTGGCATTTTAATTGTTTATTTGATAATGGTTCCACTAAAAAATTGATGAATCTCTAGATGAGAGGCTTCTTATAATAACTCAAACTACCTTTTCCAACTGCCAAACCCGTCTACACAGTTTTTTACAAAAACAATCTAATTTGATTCGCCTATAACATGTCTATAAGGAAAACCGTGTTTGAGACACGTTCTCTACTCTAAATACTTTTCCTATAACTAATATATCGTCTAAAATTTATTCTTCCATTTTCATGAAGTTAGTATAGATATTAAGTAATTTTAAAGCACACTAGTAGTGCCTTACAATAAATATGTTTTCTCCATTCTTACTAATTGTAAATCTAAAACACTAAAATTGAAAATCTGTAATGGAAGTTATATTAATAATAACAACTAGAATGTTCCAACTTATAACATCTGGTAGATATTATCTATAGTCGATATTCATTTTGTTTCGACGCTATACTGAACGTTAAATCGCACATCATATAAATAACTAACATTAACATATGAGATTAAAACCGCTATCGTTTATATTATGAGTGACGTTAGGTTAGACGGGAAAGAAATCGGCGTTGTCAATTGTTAGCAAAGGGAAAATTCCGTGAGATTAGCAAATGATATATTTATATATGTAGATAGAATACGTGGCGTAACAACAGGCAATGCACATTTATTTACATAACAAACAGTTATTTCAACTATTCCTCTTATCAGTTAATTGCAAGAAAGTAAGATTAAGTAGATATTAACATGTTACTTTCAAAAAATATTTGAAATGCTTCAGTAATCTGGTAGATTTTAGGTTTCTATCGGCAGTCCCAACTTGCTAATTAATTAGTTCTAGATAATTATAATAGTAATTATAGTTTAGTTTATAAATTGTTCTTAGACGAGCGATAATTCCCACATCAAAAATTACATACTCGGTTCGTCCACACAATTTTGCGCAACGATACGTAATCTCGTCTTGTCTACTCACGAAGGTTACAAAAGTTATAACGTAACGTGGAATATGGCTAGGAAAAACCATTCATTACAAATTACACGAATTCTGTAACCTCTTCTTGACATTTTTTCTGAGGTGATATAAGTGATTATAATCGAATTAGTTTCCAATTATACAAGATGTTGTATTGCATCATACGACAGTTATGAGTTGTTGATATTTTTCGAGTAATCGACTGAGATGGAGCGTACTACATGATGTTATGCCTTAAGCTAATGTTAAATATTTTGATTGCGCAATTTTGTGCCAAATTATCACAGAGCCCACGTGTTCAAATGAGACGTCTTATTGCTATTTAAACATTGATAACTATTTACAACTGCTTCAAAAATGTCTACGATTAGGCATATTCATAATTATTATATTTGTTAAATATTCAACTTCATTCCCACACTTGTTTCAAAACGTCAGAACTCTATTTCAAACTTCACGGTTTTCTTGAAGATAACCAGCTGCATTTAATGTCATCAGCTCTTTAAACTTGTCATACCTAAGGTACCTACTTAAAATCTCAAAATCAGCAGTTACATTTAAAACTTCTTTTCGTCATTAAAATACCAAAGTTCTTTAAATATGTCATCAGTTCATTGCAATCCCCAGCAGTTCCCCTGAAAATCATTTCGAAAATTTTACGTTAAAATTACACTATAAGATGAATTAAATAATCTGTAGGTACTTACCTACCTACTCAACTTCTAGACTTTCTTATATGGAAAGTTGTTCGATGTCATTAATCTTTGAACCGCTGATTATCATGCGATCAATGTATAGTTCTTTAAACCGCACGAATTCCTTTTAACGGTCAATTCGTAGAACGCTCATTCTCCAATTAATTATTAGACAATTGAGCGATGTTATTGTAAATGTAAACCAATGGCATTCTCTCCAGTTTTTATATAAGAAGTATTGCCGTTCAGGAGTGATTTAAGAAGGTACTTAGAGGAAATGATTCGCTCTAAAATTTTTCTATATACGCTTACATCTTAAATATCCTATACTGGGTGTCCCATTTTAATGTACCACCCCTGATATCTCTTTAGGTATGCAATTTAGCGAAAAATGGTTCAGACAAAAGTTCTAGGACTCGAAGGGGGCCACCAAAAACTGACCTTATCGTTGACCTTGAAATGCATTTTCAAGGTCATCTTGAGGTCAACTTTAGTTTTTTTTAATGGAAACATATTTTTTATGTCATATTCGGATTCTTCGATAAAAAATACGTATATTTTGTATGAAACATTTTTTTCGTAAATGCTTTGATTTCTCACTAGAAGACACTTTTCAGCTGTGACCTTTATGTGACCATGGCTTGACCATGTCAAGATCTGGTTCAAGCCTAGTGAAGGTCACAGTCAGGCCGAAACCAATCTACAGGTCAATTTCAAGTCTCAATCAGGTCAAAACGTGTCAAGGTCACGATCAAGTGACACTAGGACCACGAACATGGCTGACTATACGCCAGTAGAGTTTGTCAATATGATCAAGATTCTTGGAGAATGTAACGACAATTACAGCGCTGCGGCGAGGTTGTACGCTGAAAGGTATCCAGATGCTCGTCATCCTACTAGGAGGACTATTAGACTTGTTATTGTGTTGTCTTGCCTTTAAGTGGCTGGACGGGAGGGGACTTTGCCTTGGCTGGTTAGACTCTGAGTGGTTGGACTGTGAAGGATGTTGCCTTTACTGGACGAATTGATGGTTGAATCGAGGTCAAAGCTGAAAAGTGACTTCTAGCGAGAAATCAACGCATTTACGAAAAAAATGTTTCATACAAAAGATACGTATTTTTTATTGGAGAATCCAAATATGACATAATAAAGTATGTTTCTATTAAAAAAAATGACCTTAATTTTACCGTGAAAGTGCATTTCAAGGACAACGAAGAGGTCAGTTTTGGATGGCCCACTTCGAGCCCTAGAACTTTTGTCTGAACCATTTTTCGCTAAATTGCATATCTAAAGAGGTATCAGGGGTGGTACATTAAAATGGCACACCATGTATATTTCCTTATTATTCTATAAGTGTGAATTTATTTTCATAACTTAGGATGGTGTTTTCAAACAATATATATATGACCCTACAATTTTTATTATCAAACTAAATCACTACACCTATTAAAGTTATTATCAACTAACTACATAGTATGATTATCGTTACACAATAATGTCATGTGAGCATATTTTTGAGACAAAAAATAAAAATCTACTCAACACTACATTTCAATTCATTTAATGCAGTAGAATATACGTACACTCTTTCCAAACTCGCTTTAAGAAGCTCAAGCAAATCCTTTTCTCGTGTTGTAGCAATGATTCAATTAATGAATTGTAATACTATAGATGCAGTTAATGGCTTTTAGGTATATATCACACTTAAATGTTGCCTTCACCTGGATTTCGTTAAGTGGTACCTACTCATTTAAAAATGTACAACTGAGCACGTGAATTAAGCTATTGACTATGTCAAAGAAGCATTGGTAAAAGGAACTAAGGCGTTCAAGGAATTTTATTATTTCATATGGTCAACTGACCTCTACAAATGACAAAATCGAAGAGTACTACCAAATGGAGCTTTGCGTTTTTGAGATCATGGTAAGTTTGTCCACTTTTCAGGTTTTCGGCTATAACTCAAAAACTACGCGTTTTTTGTAAATATTTTATAGAAGATTTTTTGTAGAGAATTAAATTTCCTATCGAAACGACACGTTTCAAAATTGACTGAGATGTAAGCGTTTGAAATTAGCCGGTTTCAACTTACCACGATGTGAAAAACGCTATTTGGTAGCACTCTTCGATTTTACCATTTTTAGACGTGAATAGACCATATGAATCAATGAAATTCGTTATTAAACGACACAATTAATAGATAGCCTAAATTGTGGCCGAAGCCAAAGAAACGCCGTGTACATGGTAGGATTTACTTTCTTATGAACACGAGAGATGCAACGAATGCGCTACTTTCTCTTCAATCTCGACATTATTAGACCTTTCGAAGACGCAAAAACGTGACACTTTAACACGAGATTATTTTAGTTTTTCTGAATCCCCTGTAAAGTTTTTGATAGCTACAGCTTATGTAACCAGTGCCGTTTTTACCTATAGGCGTAGTGGGCGTACGCCCAGGGCCTCGCATGGAAGGGGGCCTCACTCACTAATAAAATATTTTTCCCATTTCACCATTTTCAAGCTATTCAAAATACAAAATTTTCAATTTCGGGATAGTCGAAAAATAGCCATCATTCAACGAACAATAACTCAGCCCTCATTGGGTTTATAGAGGTTATTCAAAAACGAATCTCTTTGTTTGTTTATTAGTCGCATTGTTGTTCTAAATGTTTTTTCCGATAAATTGAAAATTTTTCAAGTTATTGGTGAAAAACGGTTAAAAAACGTTCATTTTTTCAATGAAAAATGTGTAGTTTCAATTGTGAATAATTCGAAAAATATCAACTTCGCAAAAAACTTTATAGAACAAAAGTTGCTTAGAATTGATCAATTTATCAGTTTCCGGGTTTATCTTGATTAAAAATTTTTTTACCCCATAGAAAGGGTGGCTTCCACCCCTAGGGAAAAAGCACAATTCGGCACAAGTCCAACTTTGAAGAGGGTTATAGATATTATTACCTATATCTCAATTTTCAAAGAAATCGACTTTGTTTCCCAAAATTCCACAGTTTTAAAGTTTTTACCGCTGATGACTGGACCAAATGCCTTTCAAATGTTAAAACCAGAGAATAAAGAAAAAGTGAGAATGATTACCATTCTGTAATGAAAAAACTAAATGTAAAGACTGCTTACAAATACTTCTATGAAAAGGGGCTCCTTACCGCTTTTCCAAATATTGAAATTTGTTTAAGAATAATTTTTTGTGTATGATGGTATCTAACGCTTCAGCTGAAAGGTCATTTTCTAAATTAAAACTAATAAAAAGTGTAAAAAACAGTATGAAACAAGAGCGAATAAATTCCTTATGCATCTTTAATATTGAAAATGATATTGTAAGTGAACTAAATTTTGACGATGTAATTGATGAATCACAAGCAAGAAAAGTAGAAAAAAGGAATTCTAAATTATTTTAAATATTTCTAAAATAAGACAATTTATTGTATTTTATAAGGTTTTACAGAGGATTTTACTTTATATATATATAAATTAATCAAATGATGTATATAGTTGGCAAAAATAAAGTGATACATTTTTATGGTAGTTAAATACACCCCTAGTGTATTATTCATATATCATGTGCTTTTTTTTGTCATAAAGTTCATTAGCAAGTAGCAACATTCAACCAACGATGGTATACAGAGGGCCTCATTTTTATATGCGCCCGGGGCCTCAGCATTGGTAAAAACGGCATTGTATGTAACTGCTACAGATGTGCCTATATGTATGTATAGGTGACACCGATTTTGAGTTAGGCGTTAAGAGAGTGGGTAGAATGGTGTATTTTTTCTTATTCTTTTGGGGCTTTTTCTACATTTCGGAGTTCAATTCCAGACCGATTCTATCTAGCCTTGTGGTAAACCATTGAATCGGTATATCCAAGTGCAATGGGGGTGGAGTGGGGTTATGTAGGGATGTAGGGATGTGTAGGGTGCATTTTCACCATGGACGGTCTCGTGCAGGTGGTCGGAATTATCACAAGAATAACTAACAATCAGAAGACCAACAGAAAGAGAGGTCCGATATTCAGGTAGGTTGTCGGTCGGACTTTGGAGTTGGAGGAACTTGGAGGAACGGGTGCTTACGGCGCTAATCGGCAAATATTAAAGCACGTGCGTTCAGGGTCATTGAGGACCGTATCGGACCTCTCTTTCTGTTGGTCTTCTGATTGTTAGTTATTCTTGTGGAATTATTATGCAACGTGTGGTAAGTATACCCTATAATGCCCCTTCGTGTAAATTTAGATCGTAAACACGAACTCCCGCGTTACTTATTACTGTACTCACAGGAAAGTGATCTCGGACAACGGGTTCGCCTCCTCCACAGGGTTCGGCCTCCTCGTCGTCCTCGTCTTGGCCTCCATGCCGAACTTTTCCGGTACGGCACTGGTTTAACGCGACTTATGCGAAGGTTCGGAAGCCCGCCGACGACTGATTCGTCGAACTGTCAACTGTCATTCATATCACGACATCACGACCAGTGTTGCCAATATTACAAATGCGATTTACGCGACACGCGTCATCAAAATCCCTAATTTTACCCAATTTCCGAAAATGTCCTACTTTAAAAAAAAGACTAATAATTATAGTTTGATTTTCAAAAATTGAGAAAATTAATGGATGGTGTTACGTTTATCTACCTGGCTATAATTGAAATGAAACAAAAATTAACTCCCAGGAGGTCTCCCGCAGAAATTCTCTACTTAATTAAATCCAGTCCATCGATGTACGACGGAGATTAATTAGACAATATCTAAGGTTTTTTTAAAATTTGCAGATTACCCGAAATTACCCAAAACTTTTAATTACCCAACAGAATCCCCAACATCACATAAAATACCCAAATTTCGGGTAATTACCCAACCATTGGCAACACTGAGCACGACTCGACACGAGTGTCGCAGGGTGGGAGGGAGGAGTTCGACCGTCGCGACGCCGTGCGGCGCATGACCTAAGTCTCACTACTCCGTACATGTTATAAACTCAACACGAGATGTCGCGATTACCTTATTTACATTAAAGTCACTAAATGAGGAAAGTACCGCAATGGGCGGCCATATTGTGTCCGCGCCGCGCCGCGCGAAATTCAAAATAGAAAACAAAAATTTGCTCGTTTTAAAAGATAAAACAACAACTTGGCATTTTTCTTCCCAAAAAGTAAAAACGAAATTTCGCGAGAGAAAAATGTACATAAAAATTAATTTACACCTATATACAATAAAATAAACAAATATGACACACTATGACACATAACCCACAATCCACAAAACACAACAATAGGCATAAAACAGGCAGATTGTAGCTGTAATCCGCCATATTGTGTCCGAAAATGTACTTCTCTCTCTAACACGTTGGGACATTGAATTGCGGTACTTTCCACATTTAGTGACTTTAATTTACATTAAAGTCACTACATGAGGAAAGTATCGCAATGGGCGGCCATATTGTGTCCGCGCCGCGCCGCGCGAAATTCAAAATAGAAAACAAAAATTTGCTGGTTTTAAAAGATAAAACAACAACTTGGCATTTTTATTCCCAAAAAGTAAAAACGAAATTTCGCGAGAGAAAAATGTACATAAACATTAATTTACACCTATATATAATAAAATAAACAAATATGACACACTATAACACATAACCCTCAATCCACAAAACACAACAATAGGCATGAAACAGGCAGATTGTAGTTGTAATCCGCCATATTGTGTCCGAAAATGTACTTCTCTCTCTAACACGTTGGGACATTGAATTGCGGTACTTTCCACATTTAGTGACTTTAATTTACATGGCGCTATCTAGAGGGTAAGTTTCAATATTTACAATGACCGCCAGTTACTGGCACAATTTAAACATGTTTTGGACGATTTCCTCCAGACATGTGCTAAGTCATCCGAATAGTTCAGGTGATTGATTGAATTTCGGGAATTGGAACACATTATATCGATTATTACGAAATTGTGACGCTAAAACAGGGGGTTTTAGCAGGCAACCCAACGTGCGGACTAAGAACAAAAACATACATGACGATATGAGGTGAGGGGAGGTTAAATCCCTTAACCTGGTTTTAGCTCGTCTGTAATTACATTCTAAAGATGCCCATTGAATTAATAATGTGTTGATAAGACAATTGTTGGGGTAATTGCTGTTGACGATTTGACGCTTAAATCGATCATTAAACTTTCGTTTCCTACGACTTCTTCGGGATTATGGGATCCTAATACCGAAATTTTAACTGAGAACTCCTCTTTCCTCATCCGTTTCGTGAAATTGACGTGACCTCCATATTAAAACGAGATTGATGATTCTAGCATAGCAAACAATGATTTTCTGCTCCAAGGTATTCCTTCCTTCAGTACACCTTTCACTTTTTGACGTGTAACCCTGTGAAAATGGGTTTCATCGGTTTCATCTTTAAAAAACGGAAAAATGATTTTTGAATTTTGACGAATTTTGATTTTTCAGCGAACTAAAACTTGAGCTCTCATTGACCTATCGTGCAAGTGTGGTCACGAAGTCTAACACTTTTAATTTTTTGAACCTGGGATTTTTCCCCAAAAGTGCCCAAAATTGTGCAACCACTTCATTCATAGGGCTCTTTGTTTCCTCGATATCAACCATTGAAGGACTCTTTAATTCTTTTAATAACCAAGATGTACTTCAAAAACATATTGTGCCCAGCGAACTGAGAGCATAGGCCTTAAGATCCTGTGATTTACTTATCGTGTAAATTTCATAGCAAAATCCGAAAATGTACAATTTCTTGTAATTTTTGAAAAAATTACGATAACTCAAAAACTATGAGGCCGAGCGAACTAAAACATGATTTTAGGCTTTATGATGCACTGACTGATTTATTGTGCCAATTTCATGGCGAAGTTCAAAAATTCATATTTTTTGAAGTGTGTTATTTTTTCCACAAATTGCCCAAATTCGGATTTTCAGTTTGTAAATTTTCAAAAAAAACTTACGATAATTCAAAAACTATTGAGCCTCGACCATAGGTCATGTGTGTGAAGTTAGCAACAAAATTTTGTAAGGTAATTTGTCATTTCCGCCAAAGGTTGTTATTTCCTCTTATAACAGAAGATAGAGCACAAAACTAAATACCCATAGTGAGAATTTACAAAAAATGACGATAACTGAGCTATTTAGAGTGTAGACAAAACAGGATAATTTCCTGATGCCAAAAGTGCAACAACTTTGTTCGTAAGATACTTAGATCCCGAGATGTCAACGATTTTAAAGTCTTTCTAAATTTTGAAAAAGAAGTCGCAAAATTCAAAAACTATTGCGCGCAGCGAATAGAAACTCGACCATAGGTCATGTGTAAAGCCCAGATTTTCAGACATTATAAATTTGAAATTTAGGCAAAATAAATGGCAAAACAGGCATTTTCAGGCAAAACAAAGAAATTCTAATAAAAAAAAGTTGCAGACAAAAATTTTATTTAAATTCTTTTTATATAGTTTGATATAGTACTTTTCGTTTAATATTCCTTTAGGTCCAGGAAATTTCCATTCGACTTTTGTCACTATTTCAACACTTTGCCTTAATGGCATATCAGACTTTTCCAGGGATTTAATTAAATCAGACAAATGACCAAAATGAGCTCCAAAGTAGCTCAAATCAAACACTACAGATTGGGTTTTAGAGCAGTCTTAGCTTCGTGTAAAATCACACCTGTGTTTCCAGCTGCTTCAGCTTCATCGCACACAGAGAACCATTCTGAAACAAGTCATAACGACTTTTACGTTTACAAAAAAGTGGAGTTAACTGTGATGTGGTGATTTACTTACTTCTTTACTGCAAAGTTTACAGAAAATAATCTTTCCGTATGTAGTATAGGTGCGCTGCATTTCCAGAAATCCATTGCCTCAGAGAGGAACTACGCGTTTCTTTAACTTTCAGCATCATCAGATTTTTCAAAAAAAAACACCACACAGACTTCTCCCAAATTCTTTAATGTACTCTCGAACACGAAAAAAAGCAAAATGATACTCTGGTAGACCCGCATGTAGCGAAAAATACTTGCGGCCCTAATAATTAAGGGTGGTATAACAGATATGAACTACCCTAATTTTCAAGTGTCACGATCCTGTCATCAATCCTTTACCAACACCGGATTTGAATGACAACTTTGTAGGTACTTTGAGATATGCTTTAAAATAATTTAGAAAATAGTACTGTAAGAGGCAATTCCAAGCAAAAGATAGTCAATTGGGCAATTTCAGGCAAGTAACTTTAAAACAGGCAATTTTAGGCTTAATAAACTTTTGATAAAAATTTCCTAGACCCTCAAAATACATATAAAATTGATTATAACATTAATTATTTGCGAATCGCAAACGAAAAAGGCAAAATAGGCAAAATCTGGACTTTAGTCATGTGTGTGAAGTTAGCGACGAATTTTCTTAGAGAGTCATTTCCGCCAACGGTTGTTATTTATTATTATAACCAAAGATAGAGCACAAAGACGCCTGCAAGGTGGCCACAGTGAGAATTTCCAAAAAATATCAATACTTGAGCCATTTCGAGATTCGTCGCTAACTTTAGACACATCCATAGGTCTTAATAGGGACTTATTGGAAGTGTAAGAAAGTGTAGCAGTAATACTGATAGCAGTATTTTGACATATACGCATGCGCAGTGGGTCACTAAATACTGCTGCCATTGTGATAGTGCTAGACTTTATTACTGAACAAATAAGGAGTGCACTATTTAGTAGAATTTTCCCGTATTTTGACATTTGTCAGCTGATCTGTGTCATTTTGCATTCTATGTTCTATGGTTTGTTTAAGTCTTTGCTCTTTGGTTTTAAATTTGCGTTTTTTTTTTAATAGCCGAATCGAATTAGGATTTCACCTTGCAAAAATTTTTGACAGCAATTTTCCTTCGGAATTGTTTAGGGGGGGTCACTGGCAGTCTAAATTTAGATAGCCGGGGTACCAGACCCGTTGCCTCATCCGCCATCTAGAATTTAATGGTGAACTTTTGTTTATTAAATAACTCGTTTATTTTCAATTTTAAACGAAAACTAGTTATTACAAAAGTTGTTTGAAATTAAATTTCCTACAGTTTTGATTCCTATCATTTTCTTCCTAGGATCGATATTTTTCGATTTATACCCGAAAAAATTGAATTTTTGTTTATTGAACAACTCGTTTATTTTCAATTTTACGCGTATTATTGTGATAAACATAGTTGTTTAAAATAAAATTTCCTACAATTTTGGTACCTATCATTTTTTTCCTAGGATCGATATTTTTCGATGTATAATCGAGAAAAGGAGGGGGTGAAATCTTGTCATTGTCTTTTCACGTTTATTGTCAATTTTAGGCGAAAAATTGTGATTAACAAAGTTGTTTAAAATAAAATTTCCTACAATTTTGTTCCTTATCAATTTTGCCGTAGAATCGATTTTTTTCGATTTATATCTGAGAAGAGGTGGAGGTAAAATCTTACCATCGTATTGTCACGTTTATCAATTTTACGAGAAAAATTGTTATGACTAAAGTTGTTTGACATCAAATTTCCCACAATTTTGGTACTTATAAATTTTTTCGTAAAAAAAATTATTAATACGAAAACATCAATAATAAACGCGAGAATACAATACTGTCTTATAGGTTCACCCTCACCTCTTCTCAGGTATAAATCGACAAATATCGATCCTACGGCAAAATTGATAAGGACCAAAATTGTAGGAAATTTTATTTTACACAACTTTATTCATCATAATTTTTTGCGTAAAATTGACAATAAACGTGAAAAGACAATATATAGAATAAGATTTCATCCCCTCCTTTTCTCGGGTATACATCGAAAAATATCGATCGTAGGAAAAAAATGATAGGAACTAATTTTGTAGGAAATTTTATTTTAGACAACTTTGTTTATTATAATTTTACGCGTAAAATTGAAAATAAACGAGTTGTTCCATAAACAAAAATTCACCCCCTCGTTTTCGGGTATAAATCGAAAAATATCGATCCTAGGAAGAAAATGATAGGAACCAAAATTGTAGGAAATTTAATTTTAAACAACTTTTGTAATAACTTGTTTTCGTTTAAAATTGAAAATAAACGAGTTATTTAATAAACAAAAGTTCACCCTTAAATTCAAGATGGCGGATGACGCAACTCGTCTAGTACCCCGACAATCTAAATTTAGACTGCCAGTGACCCCCCCCCCCATAAACAATTCCGAAGGAAAATTGCTGTCAAAAATTTTTGCAAGGTTTGCCCCTTTTTGGAGCTAATTCAATTGGGCTATAAGTACTATATGTGAATTTGTGAGTTTTAAAAAAATACTGAGTGACAAAAAAGTTCGACTGAGGTTAACATACGACGACGACCTGCTTCTGCTGCGGGAATTTTTGAATGTAAACCCAATAAACAAATCCAGAATGCTGGAACCAAATTCAGCAACATATATTTTTAACAACAAAAAAAGTTGTTTCAAATTAAAACCCTTAAAAACCATCTTTTATTACTGCTTGAGATGTTTTTTAAGAAAATTAAAGATGAAGATATAATGTAAGACTTAAGGTGTAAATAGGTCCCGTCTCGGGCTAGGTTTACATAGAAATACAATCCCCATGCTCATTCCAATCTCTATTGCTTTAGGCTTCAAAAGTGTTAGCAAAGAAATACCTTGATTATAAGAGATAAGAGAAACACCTTCTCTGTCAACTAATAAATGGTCCAAAATAACATGCTCTATACCGCCATCGTCTGTATCTGCGAAAATCGCAGCACACAAGTCTTCTTCCATTTTTGTCTGTCTTTACCTCAAAAATCCATAAATAAATAAATAATAAATAAACAAATAACAACAACCTGGCAAATGACAATTTGACGTTTAAAAGTAAGGTTAGAAATAAGAAGGAGAATTAATAACTTCTTCTTCTTTATGTGCCGTCTTCAATGAAGGCTGGCGATCACGTCGCCAAATGCGTGTCTATCTTGCGCGATTCTGAGGACCTGCTCGAAATTTAGGCCGGTCCAATTCCTGATGTTCCGCATCCAGGAGAGCCGCTTCCTTCCTAAACCTCGTTTACCTTCCAGCTTTCCTCAATTATTAGCTGAGGCAACTCGTATTTTTCGTGCTTGAGTAGGTGGCCTAAATATGTAGTTTTCCTTATTTTTATTATATGCAGCAGCTCTCGCTCACCACCTATTCTCTGAAGTACTTCATCGTTCGTAATTTTCGCTGTCCAAGGAATCCTCAGCATCCTCCTGTAACACCAAAGTTCGAACGCTTCCAGTTTGTTTATCATGCCAGCCTTCAACGTCCATGACTCAACGTCGTACAGTAGAATAGACCAGACGTAACATTTTACCAGTCTCAGACGCAGATTCAGGTCCAAGTACAGATCAGAGAGGAGTCGTTTATATCGTAGAAATCCCTGACGTGCTTGCTCGATTCTAGCCCTTATTTCGTTATCAGGGTTTGTGTCCCTTTCAATCCAGGCACCCAAATACTTAAAGCGGTCTACCAATTCTAGGACTTCACCGTTGATCTGGAATGGAATCGGGATATTCTGATTTTTGTTAATTACCATGGTCTTCGTTTTCTTAACGTTGATCTTCATACTATAGTCCGAGCATGCTCTTTGTACGCTATCTATAATATTCTGAAGCCCAATGTCAGTATCGGCCATGAGCACCGTATCGTCAGCATATCTTATGCTGTTAATGGTTTCCCCATTTACTTTGATCCCATCTGAAATATTTTCCATTGCGAATTTAAACAACTCTTCTGAAAAGACGTTGAAAAGGCTTGGTGATAATATGCATCCTTGACGCACCCCCTTTACGAATTTCTATTTCCGTAGAGGTGTTTTTTTTTTATTCTTATTTTTACCACTTGATGCCAATAAAGACTCTTTATTAACTGGATGTCCTTCTCATCGATTCCTAAGTTGATGAGGGAATTTATGAGTCTTGCATGCGGCACTTTGTCAAATGCTTTTTCAGAGTCGACGAAGCATATGTATAGGCTCTTTTGTTGGTCCATTCATTTCTGAGCTAAAACTTGAAGGCTAAATAATGCTTCACGAGTGCCCATGTCCCTCCTAAATCCAAACTGTTCTCTCGAGATTACCTGCTCGCACCTATTCTGGATCCTATTGAGGATAACTCTAAGAAGAATCTTTAAGGCGTTGCTCATCAAACTAATCAACCTGAAGTCATTGCATTGGCGAGGGTTCGGCTTTTTGGGAATGGGAATGAACGTAGATTCTAGCCAGTCTTTTGGAATTTTACCAGAGTCATAAATTTGGTTTAGTAGCTTTAGGAAAAGATCCAGATTACTTTCACCAATTAATTTAATAGTTTCTGGATAAATATTGTCAGGTCCTGGGCTCTTGTTGTTCTTGAGTTGGTAAATAGCTCGTTCTAGCTCATACATTAATTATGGGACCTTCGTTGTTGTTGCTGGTATATGTCATTCCTCTTAAGTCGGCAAATAAGTCTCGAATATAATTTTCCCATATGACTGTCTCTTCCGAAGAATGAATAACACAGAACCAAAAAGCATTTGCAATAACTCGTTTTTTTTTTCGGCCGCGTAAACGACCCCGCGCTATTAATATAAAGTTGTTATTACTGCTGCCAGTATTTTGAAACTTCCAATAAGTCCCTATTGACTAATTGTGGGAATTTCATCGCGAAATACAAAATTTCACGTTTCTCCAACTAAAGGAACAATACGAATTCGTCCCTGTGTCGCACTCACACGACCACCATCCGAGTAATTGAACGAACTCGTCATGGAAGGAAACGAGCCCCCCTATAAAATTCGACATCGCATGAATCGCCGACGGCGGCAACGCGGCAACCCCGTCGCATGAACGAGATGTCCGGGCGGCCGCGCTTTCGCGCCCGACTCGGCAACGCCGCTCGCCCTCGTCCCGATTCCCATCAATGGAGTGACGTAACTGCGTCGCGATTGGCCCGCTCCGCGGTCCCCACGTGATCCGCGACCAATCGCGGTCGACGGCCGAGCCGTCGACCGCGCGACCCGGCAACGCCGCCTCGCATTCAGCGTCCGGCCGTAGTCGCAGTCGGACGAGGGGGGGCGCGCGCGCATGTAATGAACGACAGTGGTTGATTGTTGTTGTTTGTGTGTTGTGTGTGGGATGATTTCGTTGTCGGGCGGTGCGTCGCGATGTCGCGTTGAAGGTTCGTTCGCCTCGCGAAGGTAGTGAGTGTGCGAGTCGTTTTTGGATCGCGTGATAAGTGAGTGAGTTAGTTAATCGGCCGCCCCGATATGCCGGCGACGCCCGAGCGCGACGGTTACGACGTCGTCTCCAACGAGGGCCTCCTGTCGCTGCTGCGCAACGAGTCGCGCGGCAGCGTCGTCGTGCTCGACTGCAGGAGCTCGAACGAGTACGGCGACGGCCACGTCAGGGGCGCCGTCAACTTCTCGATACCGTCGATCATGCTTCGCCGCCTCGCCGCCGGCAAGATCGACCTCGCGTCGACGATCAAGTGCCGCGACCTGAAGCAGAAGATCAGCGCCGGCTACAAGGACCACCTCTTCGTGCTCTACAACGACCTGGCGGCCGTGCACCGCCACCAGGTCGACTCGGTGCTCGGCGTCCTGCTGAAGCGGCTCACGCAAGATGGTTGCCGCGTCGCCTGCCTCGAAGGTTAGTCGGTTAAGTTGTTGGCGTTCGGTAGCGTGGGCCGCGGCCCTCGTCGGTCGCGTGCGCCTTTGTTTACAAACATACACACACACACACACACACACACACACACACATGCCCCCCTCGTCTAAAATTGTATACACCAAGTCTCTCTCTTTCTCTCTCTCACTGCCTGCCCTCGTGCCCTGCCCTCCTTAGTCCTGGGCACCGCTAGTCGCTAGCGCTAGTTTCCTTAGGTTCGACGTAATATGAACTTCCTCCTTTCGGTATTCGCATTTCGGAACAATATTGACGGATGCGTCAGTCCCACAGACCATTAATGTAATTAGAAACTGTTTGTTTACACGCTAACATAGCCGATAGGCGCGGTGTAAAGGGGGAAGGAAATATGGCCGCCGTTGACGAATTTTGACAGCGTACAAAATAGCTATCCATAGGCGTATCAATAATAAGGGGCAAAAAGGAAACAAAATTAAGAAAATAATTTATTTATTTATTTAGATCAACGGGCAATGAAGCCCTTTACATGCTTTATATGACACTTTCAACTCTTTCTAACGCTTTAATTATTATCTATTAATATTTCAATTTTAGGAGTAACACAATTTCTTTCTAATTTCAATGTAAAAAATACAGATTTGTTTATATATAGTTTAATTGTTTTTCTTTAGGGGTATACTTCCACTTTAGCACCCTAAACTGTCACAAGCACAGAACGTAAATTGAAGAATGGGGACAGAACGTATACTTTGACAGTTTTGTTGCCAGATCAATTTTATTTCACATAAACTAACTCTACAGACTCTCGTTCAATTTATGCAACCAACTATACGCGAGAACTTGCGTGTTTAAAATAAAATCTTTCCTTAAAGCTTTTTACGTATGCTGTGTTCACGAAATTTATCTCGGATTGGTTTACCCTCTAGTTGCTTCCCATTTGCACACCGATTATTGATACATTACAGACTATATTTAAAGATAAGTTTGTCAAATTTTAGCCTAAGTTGAATGTTTCAGTAGAATATCTAATAGATCAATAATTTACCTACTATTAATACATATTCTACCTATTAATATGCAAAAATTGAAAGCAATAGAGCCCAATAAATGTATCACTCTTTTATACAGTCGAAACACAACCTCGCCACGAGAATCTTCAGAGATCAATGGACGAATTAGGCTAATAAAGCACTTTCCATTTTAGGCTCGCGCTTCGCGGGTTTATTTCTCCTTCTCCGACCGTTATTATCCGTTCCATTTGAATTTACAAAACCGTTTGTTTTCCCAATAGAAATATGTGGCAACATTGTGTAGTAATGTTTACCTGTCAAAAGTTCAGGGTGCTAAAGTGGAATTATACCCTCTTTAGGCATAGTTGAATGTCTTCCAGTAAGATATTGAATAAGATAGTAGAATAATACATATCATGTATATTATTAATTTAACATACATATTAAGTAGTTGGATTGACATTTGAAACTTCATTGGAGGAAATTGATATGGAGAAATTGAAAACAGTATAAAAATACACTTTCATTTTTATTATTCATAATAGAACTCACCACAGGAAAAAAGGTTGGCTGCGTTAATATTTTTTTATCTAGTTTGTCAGCCAGCCTTATTAATATATAAATATTAATATAGTTATTATTAAAATGTTGCCTATCAAAAAAGCTAGTAACTACAAAATCAGCTAAGAAACGATAATAAAAAAAAAACAATAAAATAAATAAGAATTAAAAATATAATAAAAATTAAAGTAACTAAAATTTCTACCAGAAAAAAAAAACAGATGAAAGGATATACTGCAGGCTGAAGTGATGAGTCCGCCGTTCTAACTACAGATCTCGAAATAACTAAAAAACCATATAAATAAAAGTATACTGGAAAATACAACTAAATGGCAATACATACATACACACTACACTGGATATTGTTCTGCAACGCATAATAAGAACTCCGGGAACAGGTTGGAGGATCTGTATTTATTGCGCCACATAAATTCATGAAGATATGATGGAAACAACGTTTCAGATGTCCCATACTGCCTTCTTAACTTACGTTTGGCACGCATCCACATATTCTCCTGTATATCTCCATATATCTATATATATATTCTCCATATATCTCTCTGTGTATGGACGTTGTCATCCAAGGGATCAAAAAAGTTCCGCTCGTGGACGATGACATGATGTTCATACACCCCACCGTTGATTTCATTATGGTTTGCATATGCCCGCCACCCATCGGACATAATAATTATTGTACATGGCAGTATGTACCTATAATTTGTTGAAGTACAGTTTACGAGAAATAAAATAAGAATTTGATAGTCCCATGAAATTCTGCAAAAAAAAATTAGAACCATGCAAACTTAAAAACCATTATGTCAAAAAAAAGAGCCCACTGAAAGTTCCTTTAAAACTTCTTACTCCTCGATGATCGCTGTCAGCGTTGCAGCTGACCTGTCCGGGACTTCTAAGAGGAAGCATTTCCCAGTGTAACGCCGCACCGTATTTCATACAGGGACGTACTAAGAAATGGTAGCGTCTGCCACCAGCCCAGAAATTATTTATTTAAAATGTCGCTCTGAACGGACGACACTGTTTTTGGCCCAGCGGAGACAAGGTTTCTGACCAACCTCTACAGAAAACGCGAGCCCCAGGGCTTCGCAAATGCCTGTCGATTTCAGTGGGGATTCGGTAGCAAAATAATACCCAAGTGTTAAATTTGAATGAAATTAAAGTTTATATTGACTAGATAAAATTTATGACTATACAGTGAACAAAAAAAAATGGATCAATTAAATAAAAGAAATTAAAATAACCGAGTAACCGATAACAAAAAAAAAATAACCGAATTCAAATAGATATAAAATTACGCATGCTACCCTTACAAGAATGCGTATAAGATATTTCCCCAACAATCAAAAAATATAATAGAGTCCACCCTATTTGGGAAAATCCTCTACCCTGTACCTAGATCAATATTTGATTCTCTACTATTCTTACTTCCAAAGCTCTAGTTCTTACTTGTGACTGAACTAACCAAAATTACCAAACTGTGAACTAATCAAGGAATTTACGTAATTGCGCGTTAGATTTCAGAGTTTAAACCTGGATACGCCTCTGTCCCGGGTCGTCGAAATTCGAACAGAACCCACACACACGAAACCCAGTCAAAGAGATAAGTATAAATACGAATCAACAAAAGAAAGGATCGCCTCGTCTGTCCTCCGTCTCTGGAAAATTAGTAAAAACCCGTAACTTATTCCCGACTCACCACCTTGGAGTTCTGCGCTGACTTCCACCCTAAGATTCGTCGCTTCGGCTCTGGTATGACACTCGGAAACGTGACTCTACACTCGATACGGCCAAATAGCAAAAAAATTTGGAATCAGCCCCAAAACTAATGACACGAAAAATATTAACAAAGGTTAAAATCAAACTTGAATAATTGATTGACGTTAAAGCAAATTCCCACTGAATTTCTTTACTTTACTTTACACCCTCGGTACCAATAAGTACCAAAAACAAAACACTGACTCGAAATCGCGTCCCAAACGCGTAGCAACCCCGTTGCTATGACCTCGTCTGAACACCTCTGTTCCCCGGACCGAAGTGAAGTTCTTTCGTCCTCAATGCGAGCTGTGTATTTTTCCAAGTCATCAATTTTCGCCCAGTTACGAATTGCAGCGGAATATTTATTTCGTCACCCATGGCCTATAATAATGTCAAGAACCCTCAAAAAAAGAATTTTTCCAGAGCAAACCTCTTCCCTATGAAATCTGTGCTTTAGGTATCATTTCCCTGAACGCTCATTTCTGATTACGACGGGGTTTTCGTCTCTTTCGTCGCGTAAATTATTTGTAATTTCGGGCGTTTGACCTTTTGTTATAGTTTCAATTATAAACCATTTTTTACGTTTCAAAACAAATTTCGTTATAGTTTCAATCGTTTAGTTTCGAAACCAACTATACAGGGTGGAGCCTTTTCCCATTTACCTAATCAATTTCTAAAACATCTCTTAAATAAATTAGTAACATCCCCCGGATGTTACATTACTCCCCCCTACAAAAAAATCGTCGACTCTTATGTCGATGACTTTTTCTCAAATTATCTTCGGGGAGTAACCTAACTAGTAACCCAACATGTGTCACAATGGCTACAACCAAGGAGGATAAGCTTCAGCTACAATCCAAACAATTATTCATTAAACCTAAGAATTACAATGTTGCTCACTTCGCGCACTCGCGTAACATTTAGGTTTCACGGTCGTAGACACTAACTTTTTGATTCGCGCACACACTCTCCATCGCTTCCTTTCCCTTACCATCTCTCTCTTTAACTCCCCTATTGCACCCCGATTCATACAGCGTCCTTCAGCCCCTTGGTCCAATGCACTTGCGGTACGTTAATTAAAGTGTTCATTGACGCGGATGTCGCGGTTGAACTTTCGTTGCGATCACGCGACGCGAGAAACGGCAAACTTTTGGATAAATCTCGGATGTCATCTTTTTGATCCGGCTGGATCATCTTCCTCAACTCGTGGCCCGATTCTGCGCCCTCGTTCGTTGACCGTTGATTCCTCTCCTGGGGTTTATAGTATCCACAATGTCAGAGTGGTCCATAAACATGCGATCAATTTGAATCCTCCTCCTACAGTTCGGTACAATTGTAGTCCGTTTAGTGCCATCGCCAGTTGGGTTCTGAGTATGTCCCTCTGTGCAAGGCATCTGCAGTGTATCGTCTCGAGGTAGAGATGTTACACATCTCTCTTGAAAGCTGGTTCTACGTACAGGAACTTCTGGTTTACGTCCGCCATCAGGTCCGTGTTTCTTGGCGTCATCACTTGTGACTTAGGATTGAAATTTTCTGGCGTGATCAGGATGCGGGGATGTTCTGTCTGCAATACTCCTAGTTCCCCTATCCAGGACCTCTTTTGTAAGCCAGGGCGAAAATTCCTTATTAACCACCAAATACTTCTCCTGAGTCCTATGCTGCGTTACTCCTTCGGCTACTCTCTTATATAGCACGCTTAAATGTCCTTCGCACTTGTCTTGTCTGTCAACTTTCCAGACCGCCTCTCCGACTTCAGTGTCGAAACAATATCTCTCCAACAATTGGCAGGTTACACTCCCGCTGACCGAACTATCGTCCTCGTCTAGTTTGACCGACGCCCAAAAAAAAATCCCGCACTAAAGTTTTTTCCGATGCTACGACAACAACATTGTTCCATTTTTGTTCATTTTCCTGATACGTTTCGCCCGTGCACTTTCCCGAATTGTCTATTGTCCCTTGCACTGTTTCCGACTCGATTGTGGTTGCATTAGGCGTAATGCCCCCGAAAAGTCTAGTAGTACCATCCCGATGTATGAGTTCGCATTCTTCGGCCCCAACTAGATGTACGAATGTTTTTAGCCCCCCAGACGCCATCGAACTATGGCTATACATGCCACAATAAGTCCTTATTCGCGTTACTTCGATTAAATACGCGAACATTTTCTGTTGCCCGAATTCATTTCGTTGAACAACCGCCACGTTCGTGGGTGCGCTGGTGTAAGAGAGAGAAGGTTCGGGGCAGTTGGCGATATCTCGTAGCGAGACTGTTGCCACCTCTGCTGTACTGCTGCTGCAGTCGTACGCCACCAGCCCTAATACGGTTGGCAGCATCAGGAGGACCCATAGTGAACACATCGGAGTCCTAATAAAGTCTTTTAGCGCAAAGTTTACGAAATCAAAATAGTCCAAAAATACAATACAATTCGCTAATAATAAACAAATAACGAAAACCCAAAAGATCTTAAATAAAACAGAAAATCTCAAATATTTCCTTTGGTTTTGTCTAGGTGTCACTGCCCTGAGCGCTAAACCTGCCCCCCAAAATAAGTCAAAATTACTTAAATGGTAAATGACTCAAAGTCCTACTTCAAGAGAACATAAGTAATCACCCAACAAAACCAATGGCGACACAAACAAAACTCTTACGGCTAACAAACAACAAAAGGATTCAACCAAAATAAACTCGAAGTAAATTATAAGTACAATAAACCAAAAAGAATTAAAATACATAAAATGGAATAAAATTAAAATTGTGACTCTATATTCAAATTAAATCACTAAATTGTCCGTTAGCTGTCGGTCACTTATGCCCTAAGAATAGCGGCTAGTGAGCGACGACGCTCTAGATAGTTCAATTTTTTTCAAAGAAAAGAAAACCCCCCATTAGCTGAAATTTAGGAAGGGTACGGGATCTCTGACGCATCCCATAATTTGACCACCGCTCAGTTAATGACCTGTGAGGTGCGATCAAGAAAATCTCCGCCTCACATTTTATTTTATCAACAAGTTTCAACACAAAACCTGGGACTTTAACCCCTTAAACCTGCGGTTTCCTGCACCTAAACTTTGTACTTGGCGACACGAAAAACCTGGGACTTTAACCCTTTAACCCTACGGTTCCCTGAACCTAAAAGTTTTACTTGACGACGCGCAAACCGTGGGATTATAACCCTTTAAACCTGCGGTTCCCTGAACCTAAAAACGAAGCGCAAACCTGGGACTTTTTATCCTTTAAACCTGCGGTTCCCTGAACCTAAACGCGAATTGCCATCTGGGACTTTTACCCTTTACCTGCGGTTCCCTGAACCTAAACGCGAAATACAAACCTGGGACTTTACCCTTTTGAACTGCGGTTCCCTGAACCTAAACACGAATTGAAAACCTAGGATTTTCAACCCTTTAAACCTGCGGTTTCCTGAACCTAACGCGAATTGCAAACCTGGAAGTTTTAACCCTTTATTCCTGCGGTTCCCTGAACCTAATACTCTGGCGCTGATACACTCAAAACCCTACGATTTTAACCCCTCTATTTACCCCACAGGGAACAAACTATCTGTTTTGTCGCCTCTTACGACAAGCCGGATAAGGCTGAGAGACTATTCGACCCCGGTCTCCCACAGGGAACAAAGATAAAACATAGAAACTTTTAGAAATTTAGCCTCGCTGGCGGCCTCCTGTTTCGTTCCGATCGTCGCAAACCTTCCGCGTCATCAAACGATTTTATTCGCTTTCTCGCGGATGTGGGCTGACCAGCCCCATCCACCAGGGTCGGTGGGGGTGGGGGTGGCATGGTACGTTTTGGTAGCATCTGTTGTAACGCGTCCGGATCTACGTCTACAAAGTCAGGGACAATAAACCTACCCCGCGGTTCTTCCTCGTTGTCTGTTTCTACCCCATCTGTTAAGTTTGGATCCTCCCCTTCCTGATCCTCCTCTAGGTCAGAGGGCTCAGGCTCCGATTCACTCGAGAGGGAGCAACCTTGTCGCTTAACGTACCCTTTGAGGCGGTTCGCGTGTACTACCTGTTCCTTTTTTCCTCCTATTTTCCGTACCTTATAGGTCACGGGGCCTAAAATTTCAATTATCCTGAAGGGTCCTACCCAATTTTTTGATAGTTTCCTGGACAGTCCTAATTTTCCCTCCATGTCTCTAACCAATACCTCATCCCCAACTTTAAAATTCTTTTCCTTTGTTTTTGTGTTGAACCGCGTAATGCGCGATTCTTTTACCCGATCTGTTCTCTTGGCGACTTCCGAATACACCCTCTGTAATCTCGCCCCTAGTTCCGCCGCATAGTTTTCGTCACAATCATACCTGACCCGCCTAGGTTTGATAAAAGAATCGATTGGTAAAACCTGATCTCTGCCATGTAATAAGAAAAAGGGGGTGAATCCGGTCGTATCGTGTACGTTACCCCTATACGCCATTAATATATAGGGCACCCATTGGTCCCAATCGCGTTGATTTTCGGCAATGTAGTGCGATAACATATCTTTAAAAACCCTATGCATACGTTCGATTTGCCCGTTAGTGGTCGGAGCGTAACTCGCAGTTTGTAATTTCTTTATTCCCAATAATTCGCACACCCCTTTAAACATTTGTGACGTGAAATTTGCCCCTCGATCAGTTAACAATTTTTCGGGTGCCCCATGCCTGACAACTACCTGCTCTACAAAAGCCCTTGCGACGGTATCCGCTTTTTGATCAGGAATGGGAATAGCTTCGATATATTTCGTGAAATAATCTTGGAACGTTAATAAGTAGCGATTCCCCTGATCCGTTGTGACTAATGGCCCTACAATGTCCATTGAAGTAAATTCCCAAGGGCGGGTTGTGGCTGTAAATTTTTGAAGTGGAACTTTCTTGTGGTGTGGGGATGTTTTTCGTTCGTTACAGGAAACGCAACTCGCGACATACTCTTCTACATCCTTTTTTAAACCTGGCCAATAAAATCGTGCCCTAATTCTTAATAATGTTTTCTTACACCCCGGGTGACCCGCTATGGCTAAATCGTGAAAATCTCCCAAAACTTTATTAACAAAATTTCGCGGCACTACTAACTTGTCGCCTTTGTTGTCCGGTTCAGCCCTATACAGAATTTCATCCCTGTCCAAAAAAAATTCGTCCGATTCCTCCGTATTTTCCCCTAATTTTGAAATTATTTCCTTGCAAAATTCGTCTTGACGTTGGGCCGCCTTAAGTAACGTCCTGTCCCACTCTACTTCCAAAAATTCTTCTGAAACTAACTTAACCTCTTTTCTGGCCTTAAAGGTTTGCGTGCAAATTAAAACTTCGACAGTTGTCCCAAAAAATACGAAATGTAACATATCCAAAACGTTATCCCAATTTAACTGGTCTAAACCACACCCAATTTTTGGTAAAGCCAAATATTTTTCCCCGTTCTCGTCGCACAACCTGCGCAATTCCTGGAGGGAATTCCATACGTTTTCATACGATGGTTTATCGGAATATTTATCTTTTGTGACCAGATAATAAATGCGCCGTTCTTTCGTTTTCAATACCGCGACTTCTCCCACTAATTTTCCTTGAGCCTGTAATAGTTCCCTACTCCCAAATTTTTCTGTAAATTTTGCCGCGATGCCTCTACTCATCTCAAAATCTGCCGAAACCGCGTGGGCCAATGCCCAATCGCCCGGAACCGTGAATAAGTCTCTCTCGTCAATATTAACATTCTTGGGCTTCGGTGTCACGTGTCGTTTCTTATAGTCCTGGAAATCGGCATATGTCATGTTCACGTATGTGTCGTCGTTGTTGTACATTCGGCTGAGGGCGTCCGCGTTACCGTGTTGTCTTCCCGGTCTATGTATCACGTCAAAATCGTACTCAGACAAAGTTAACGCCCAGCGAGCTAATCTCGAATCTGGTTCCTCAAGGGTTAACATCCACCGTAGTGGACGGTGGTCGGTAATGATGGTAAATTTTCTCCCGTAGAGGTAACATCTGAACGTTTTTACCCCGAACATTACACCCAACAGTTCTTTGTCAGTGGTGGAATAATTCTTCTGAGCTTTATTCATCTTTTTACTCGCGTACGCTATTGGTCTTTCGTAACCACCCCGTTTTTGACTTAAAATCGCCCCGACTCCCGTCCCAGAAGCGTCCGTAGACAAAATAAATGGTTCGTCAAAATCTGGAAAAATTAGTAATGAATCGGAAGTCAACGCGTTCTTTAATTTCTCGATTGATTCTAAAACTTCGTCAGTGATTTTAAATGGTACGTCTTTCTTTGTCAGTTCCGTCAATGGTGAAGTCAGTTCTGTCACATTTGGAATAAAACGTCGGTACCAGTTTACAATTCCCAAAAATGATCTTACCCCTCGTACGTTTTTCGGGATAGGAAATTTATGTATGGCCTCAATCTTTTCTGGATCTGGCAAAATCCCCTCCTGAGAAATATAATGCCCCAGATATTTAACCTTCTCCAATAAGAAATTACATTTCTTGGGTTTTAATTTGATGTTAGCACCCCTTAACCTCTGAAATACTTGTTCTAAACGTTTAATATGATCTGAAACCCCATCTGAGTTATATACCAAAATATCGTCCAGATAAACCATACATAAATCACCGGTCAGACCCGAGAGCGTGACATTCATGAATCGTTGAAAAGTGGCCGGCGCGTTAACTAACCCAAAGGGCATCTTCGTGTATTCAAAATGTCCGTGATATGTACTAAAACCTGTCAATGGTACCGATGTTTCCCCCATGTCAATCTGGTGATACGCCTCTGCGACGTCAATCACGGAAAATAACGCTTTATTCCCGGTTTTATAACCCTGCAACAGGTCTGCGATATTTGGGAGTGGATAATACTCTTTCTTCGTTACCGCGTTCAAACCCCGGTAATCTATGCACATGCGCAATTTTTCCTCCCCGTTAGGCAATTTTTTCGAAACTAATACTACCGGCGCTGACCATGGGCTCGAGGACGGTCGGATCACTCCCGCCTCTAATAACCTATCAATTTCATTTTGTAAGATTTCCCGTTGTTTAAATGGAATTCGATAAGGGGCTTTACATATGGGTTGCGCACCGGTTTCTAGAATAATGTCATGCTTAACCTGACTCGCGCTGGTAATTTTGTCGCCTTCTCCCAGAAATAAATCGGCGTAAGACCTCAACAACTTGTACACCTCTTTCCTTTCACTCCCTTTTAAATGACTTAGCTCAAAACCCTCATCTATCCATTTGTCAGAACTCGTATCAACCAAATTAATGCTAACGTCTTGAAATTTTGATCTTTGACCTTCCTCTTCCGCCTCCATGGCAGTCCCGATTTTCTGACCTTTTTGAATACGCAATTCGCCCCCAGATACATTCACTATTCTGACAGGTATTTTCTCGCCATTTTCAACTATGCTCCGCGCAATAAAAATTGAACCATTCTCGCTTTCATTCGATTCACACACAAGCCATTTTCCCTTCAGTGTTCCCTTTACCTTACCCGCGCATAACAATTCAGTTCGTGGTGGGACGGAAATCAACTCCGTACTTACAATGTCAGCCTCCTCCATTTCTTGTAGTTCATTGGGCAATTGCCTCCTTATCTCTTGTACTTCCGTCTCAATTTTTTCATTCGCACCTATTTGCTTCGCTCTTTCACTCTTTTGACTTTTCTTAGCCGGATTCACAACTTCTACCATTTTATTTTTCTCAGACTCTCTCTCCTCAGACATATCCCTGTAAAATTTTTCGACGTGCCTCAGCCATGCGCACCAATCATCCCTATTTCCACACTCATTCTTAGTGGCAATTAGAGGCAAAACCTCACCACGAATTATCAGCGCAGGGTTTGAACCATAACACACTTTCGCAGAATTTTCATACAAAAAGTCTCGCCCCAACAAAGCGTGCGTAGAGCCCAAAATTTTATCATCGCATACTATCATACGAGCCGTCATGAGAGCAGAGGAATCAGGGATGTCCACTTCGAACTCCCCTACTCCATAAGTACAAAGTCTATGTCCTGTTATTCCCGTCAGTGAAAAATTTTCCGCAACCGTACACCGAATCTCTTCATCCGTAACTATACCTTTTTTTATTAACGAAACCGCCGCGCCCGTGTCCACGAGACAAATTCTATCTACTCCCCTTATACGCAACACCACGGAGTGAGGTATTTCCTCCCTATCTTCGCAGTAAATTTCCGGAATGACACAATTATTTTTATACCTAAATTCTATATCTTCTCGTTTTTCCTCGCTGGGTCGTTTTTCCGAAAAGCCTTCTAGCCGAGGAATTCTAGAAGGCTTGATTAGTTTAAATCGCTATTTTTCCTTTGTGCGCTCCCGGAATGCCTATCGGCCCTAAACATCCTCGAGTTTTCCCTATCGTCTTCTACCTTTTCGTGAAACTCACGGGTTTCTCCACCTCTTTTATACTCCCTAGTTCTCTGCGTCGTTCCTTGATTTCTTAACTCCCCTGAATCCCTTCTACTCGCGTAATATTTTTGCCCGTTTTGTTCGCGTCTGGCCGTATCCACGGTATTTACCCGCGCATTTTCCCTAGCCGCATTTTCCCTATAATTATTTCGAGGCCGTTCAAGGTTTTCTTGCCTCGGCGGAGACCTCTTCCTAAAAAACCTATCCTGTTCCGGCGACGACTCGCCCTTAAAACCTCTCCCTTTGTCTGTTGCCCTATTTTTACATTCTTGGGCCCAATGCCCTGGCTTATCGCATTTAAAACAATTCCCCTTTTTCTGATTTCTTAGCTTAGCTTCTGGAACTAATCTGGTTTCCCCTGAACTTTTCCTACACTCCCTAGCAAAATGGCCGAAATTCCCACAGTTGTAACATTTCGACCCATTTCCAATGGTCGAGACGCGCGCCCCTGAATTCCTCCCTTGGGTTATACGCGAGGTCGTTTCCTGCAACGTCGCTATCTCCTCAGCCACTTCCAAGGTCAATTCCTTTTCCCTTAACAAAGTTACCCCTATTTTATCCATTATATCTTTGCGCAGCCCTACCTTAAATTGATTTAGAATTACTACCCTATTCATTCGGGTTAAGCCCTCCTTTTCTCCTGCTGTCGCACCCTTAAGTTCCTCCCTTAACGCGCGATTCCCTAAAGTTCGCAACCTTGTACTGAACGTCGCGACATCTTCGACATACCTCTGATAGCACCGACTTAATTGTAGCAACCCTTCCCCTGGCAATGCTGAAGGCGCAAATCTACTTATTAATTTTTCTCTAAACGCTAAGTAATCCAAATTTCGAAGTGACTCATCTGACGTTACGTAGTTCTGAGCCTCCCCGACGCACTTAAATTTTAAAAGTTTGAGGGTGTCTTCCTTCGACCACCCATCCAATTCCGCTCTCTGTTCCAGTTTTTCTAAGTAACTTCTAACATTTTTCCCATTAAACGGATCAAGGGTCGTCGCTATCATCCCCAACGAATACATCATGGGTAACCTAGCCAAATTTTGCTGACTGCCCTCGGCCATTATGACCTCTTTATCTACTTTTACCTCGGGTTTATCTATTGTAATTTTGGGGCCTAATTCTTTGTTTTCAGCCTCCTCGTCCGAATGATATAACATGTCCCGTTTAACCGTGCAACCCTGATTTATTTATCAAACAGCTAAACGCAAATTAAGACCAAATACTGATTTAATTAAATTAATAAAAAAAAAAAGGAATTAAAACCGTCCTTACAAATTAACTCCGCCTTCGTTACAACAGATGCCCCCACGACACGCCGCGAAGAACGAGATAAAAATTTAATTGTATCTATTTCACTCTCGCAATTTAGCAGAATTCGCAGTTTGCTCTAAGGAAAGCTTATAAAATAAAATAAAATAGGAAAATCGTACTCATGGTAAAAAAAAGAATCCACATATATAACCCAGAATATAAATAGAAAAAAAAAAACAGGTCAAAATCATGCAAAGTAAGTGATTAGTACCACGATAATATGAGACGGTGTGTGGGGCTTCCGTCGTCGCTCCAGTGGCGCGCCCGCCGCTTTTCCACCAGACGTTCCAAAACTCTGTATCTGCGCAATTTATTGAATTTTAGGATTGACTCAAAAGTTACTCAACAGATTTATTGATACCAAATTCAAGACTCCAAATACCTGAACTAGTTTAAAATAACCCCAAATTTCTTTCTAGTTAAAAAAAAAACTAAAGTAACGATTCCCTCAAGAGGACAATCCCATAGGGTAAAATATGGAGACAGACGGGGAGAGAATAATAAAAAATAGAAAAATTCAAAAAGACCTACCAAAAGGAACAAGTCAAAATAATTTTTTTCAACGAGAGAAAACTACCCTTCTTTAATATTGCCAATCCCCACCTGAAATGTTTTTAAGAAATCCCACCTGAAGACTTTTTAAGAAATCCCACCTGAAGACTTTTTTAACAAATCCCACCTGAAAACTTTTTAGGAAATCCCACCTGAAAACTTTTTAGGAAATCTCACCTGAAAACTTTTTAGGAAATCCCACCTGAAAACTTTTTAGGAAATCCCACCTGAATTCTTTTTAAGCCATCCCACCGCTGCCACCAGAATGTAACGCCGCACCGTATTTCATACAGGGACGTACTAAGAAATGGTAGCGTCTGCCACCAGCCCAGAAATTATTTATTTAAAATGTCGCTCTGAACGGACGACACTGTTTTTGGCCCAGCGGAGACAAGGTTTCTGACCAACCTCTACAGAAAACGCGAGCCCCAGGGCTTCGCAAATGCCTGTCGATTTCAGTGGGGATTCGGTAGCAAAATAATACCCAAGTGTTAAATTTGAATGAAATTAAAGTTTATATTGACTAGATAAAATTTATGACTATACAGTGAACAAAAAAAATGGATCAATTAAATAAAAGAAATTAAAATAACCGAGTAACCGATAACAAAAAAAAAATAACCGAATTCAAATAGATATAAAATTACGCATGCTACCCTTACAAGAATGCGTATAAGATATTTCCCCAACAATCAAAAAATATAATAGAGTCCACCCTATTTGGGAAAATCCTCTACCCTGTACCTAGATCAATATTTGATTCTCTACTATTCTTACTTCCAAAGCTCTAGTTCTTACTTGTGACTGAACTAACCAAAATTACCAAACTGTGAACTAATCAAGGAATTTACGTAATTGCGCGTTAGATTTCAGAGTTTAAACCTGGATACGCCTCTGTCCCGGGTCGTCGAAATTCGAACAGAACCCACACACACGAAACCCAGTCAAAGAGATAAGTATAAATACGAATCAACAAAAGAAAGGATCGCCTCGTCTGTCCTCCGTCTCTGGAAAATTAGTAAAAACCCGTAACTTATTCCCGACTCACCACCTTGGAGTTCTGCGCTGACTTCCACCCTAAGATTCGTCGCTTCGGCTCTGGTATGACACTCGGAAACGTGACTCTACACTCGATACGGCCAAATAGCAAAAAAATTTGGAATCAGCCCCAAAACTAATGACACGAAAAATATTAACAAAGGTTAAAATCAAACTTGAATAATTGATTGACGTTAAAGCAAATTCCCACTGAATTTCTTTACTTTACTTTACACCCTCGGTACCAATAAGTACCAAAAACAAAACACTGACTCGAAATCGCGTCCCAAACGCGTAGCAACCCCGTTGCTATGACCTCGTCTGAACACCTCTGTTCCCCGGACCGAAGTGAAGTTCTTTCGTCCTCAATGCGAGCTGTGTATTTTTCCAAGTCATCAATTTTCGCCCAGTTACGAATTGCAGCGGAATATTTATTTCGTCACCCATGGCCTATAATAATGTCAAGAACCCTCAAAAAAAGAATTTTTCCAGAGCAAACCTCTTCCCTATGAAATCTGTGCTTTAGGTATCATTTCCCTGAACGCTCATTTCTGATTACGACGGGGTTTTCGTCTCTTTCGTCGCGTAAATTATTTGTAATTTCGGGCGTTTGACCTTTTGTTATAGTTTCAATTATAAACCATTTTTTACGTTTCAAAACAAATTTCGTTATAGTTTCAATCGTTTAGTTTCGAAACCAACTATACAGGGTGGAGCCTTTTCCCATTTACCTAATCAATTTCTAAAACATCTCTTAAATAAATTAGTAACATCCCCCGGATGTTACACCAGTTCCTCTTTCCACACCTCCAAATACCCAGTGGCCTGGCCGCCACTGGCCACGATGGTACTTGCGATGGAAGAACTTCGATTCGTCTATTTCCACGACTTTGGCGACATAGTTATCGTTCAAGCGACCTATCGGCTCAGAGTGATCAATTAGATGTTCAAAAATTGCACCAGTCTACGATGGTCTTATAACCAGTACCCAAACCGGCTTCATGAGCGATGTCCCTCTGAGGAACATCCTTCGCCCACCCATACATCACATGAATCAACTGTTGGAGCGTAAGATGGCCCTTGGAGAAAAAGGAGTCTTGACGAATTGTCACTCTTGACTTGCAGGCATCGACTTTGCATTGCCAGATCCATCCGTCAAGTGTTGCTTTCCTCTTTATGAAGGACCTCGGGTTCTAAAAATTTTTGTTTAAAAATAAGTAATTACTTTCTCGGTGAAATTCGGGCTGGAGGTTCCTTTTAACATCAGTAATCATCCCACCAAGCGCCAATCCCTTCCGTGCCGTCTGAAGGACGTTATGGCCTTCAACGCGAAAGTATAAAAAATATTTTAATGGGGTGCAAGAAATTAGAGTCTCGGGATAAAATTCGGGCTGGAGGTTCCTTTTATTATCAGTAATCATCCTACCGAGCGCCAATCCCTTCCGTGCCGTCTGAACGAGCCCAGGCTGTAGTTAACGGAAATATATTTTTCTACTATTTTTCTGATATTTCGGGAATGAGTTTAATGCTAAGGGTTGGTTCTGGGATTGCTCTACTAGTCCCTTATCGTCAGCAATAAATTGGCAAACCGTAGGATATTTCTGGAGATACAGGTGTGGATGATGTGGCTTAAGTCAGATTGTCCCCTTCTCCTTGCTAAGAGGTGGAGCAATGAAATCGTGGTTTGCTTAATAGATTAGCAATAAAATATGAGTGTATAGTAAATGCTAACTTGTGAAGTGGATGACCTGGCGTACTACACATGTGAAGTTAACCCGTTCGACGTTACTCGCGCAGCCGTTTCATCGCATTCACTTAAAGTGTCCATTCAGTAAGTTTTCCGCGGACGAATTAGAATTAAGGTTAGCGGGGGAGGTACGTACATGTATATCGTTCGTTCCCATTCATCGATCTCGACGCTTCGCTCTTTTAAAACCGTTCGATCCTCTCCCGAGGGAATGTCGGGTCTAGTAAATACGAAAATGCACCATAATGCCTATACTATAACATTCTTTTCCTTGAAATCGCAACGTACATTGTCCATTGAGTAATATCCTGTATATTGACTATTTTGAAACAAACTTGAGATTAGTAAGAGTACACGTCTCTTTCTCGTAATTATTTGAGATATTCTGTACCTTCTGAATGAAATTGTGAAGTCTTAACGAATTACATTCCATGATTCCCCCTCTCTACACGTTGTTTCTGAAGAAACTTTGCAGGTTTCCTTGGAATCATTCCAGGTTGCCTTGCATTTTTTAAAATTCCCTCTAAATTTCGAGAAATTCTGCATGCCAGAACGAGTGCGAAAGTTAGCCACATCCACAAACATTATAGTCCAGGAAAGTTGTCCCTCTCCACACGTTGCTAGCCACATCCACAAATGTTATAGTCCAGGAAAAGTTGCCACTCTCTTCACGTTGCTTCTGAAGGGAATTTGCAGATTTCCTTGAAGTCGTTCCAGGTTGCATTGAACGTTTAAAAATTCCCAAATTTCCTGAGATTCTACATGTCAATACAGTTTGCCACAGACACAAATTTTATAGTCCAGGAGAATTTTCTTTTAATATCAAAATTTCTACCAAAGAGATTGTTCATTAATACAATTGTTTAAAAATTGTAAAAAATTGTTTCCCTCCTGGACTATCAAATTTGTGGGTGTTGGACTTCATACCTTTCATTCCAGAAGATATCTACAAACTAGAAATAGCTCCTAGTCGTACCATAATAAATTGGTAACTTGTATATACTTTAAATAATTGGTTTTGAAATCTTCCTAAAAGTTTACTGATTTTTGACGTCACTAGGGACGCGTCAAGTCAAGCGTTTTTAAGCGTTTGTGAATTTGGCTGGGATTTTGAAATTGAAGAAAGTTGAAACATGACATTGCTTCCTATTGGCTTTGATTGATGCCATCATCCATTGTCGAGACTAAGGGTTAAGAGGATATGTTTTGTTCAGTTCTGTTCAACGATTTTTGAAAAAGAATATCAAATTGTATGGAATTTTAAAATAGAAACGTGGAAAACACCATTACGACATCAATAAGCCTTCAGAGTAATTTGATGAATAGCTGTTTTATTCAGTTATCTCTACTTTTTAAATCTCATATATAATTCAATTATGATGAGTGCTCGAGTTAACGTAATTGAATGATAAAGTGAATTAATCTTGAAAAATTAAGAAAATGAATTTATTTATCGGAATAAATTTTAAACCTTGTAATTGCGTCTTGTCCTGGAAACTGATTAATCATCTCGTAAAGTATTAGTTTCCTGTCGTGACGTAAATCGGCTTGTTCGTTTTGAACAGTGATAAACAGTATAGATCATGAATTACAGAGATATACTGTAATTGATGGGGAGAGATTCTGGGATAGAATATTGTAACGTTTTACGGCTTCGAAAAGGTGTCTCAACTAATTTATTTTCACTAAGAACTAACACTAAATACTTCATTTACATCACACACTTGTATATTTATATTCCGCGCACGGCCGCTCAGGTCAGGTAGTCGACGCGTTCCGCTGTTTATGACCCGCCCCCTGTCTCGACACTACAGTACAATAATGTTTATTTATCCGACACATGACAGTTATGACTGTCATTATTAATGTCATTTTAGACAAGTAAACTATCAAATAACACACTCGTGTGTTATAATCCATAACTCACTAGTGAGTTATGCATTATAACTCACGTTCATATATCACGACATTTATAGGGTACTGAGACGTAAGTAGCTTTGATTTGATCATAAAGCTTATTAATGATTCTCTCATAAAGAAACAGATTTCTTCCACTTGTTGGATAAAACATTGTATGTCACTCGCGTGTTATGTTTACTAACTCACTTGAGAAATAAAAAACCGATTTCATCCACTTGTTGGATAAAATATTGTATGCCACTCGCGTGTTATGTTTCCTAACTCACTTGAGAATTTATAATTTATTAATCTTCTCGCGTGACTTGTTTTCAACATAACACACTAGTACCATAAATAACTATTCTATAATTAAGTGTGTAATATTACGCGTTTGAATAGTTGAAAATTGCAAATTAATTTAATTACCTACCTACTCAACTATAACACTGCGCTGAACAGGGCCATAACCCTCTAGCAGCACCAAACAATTATTGTAATTTAGTAACATCATATTTTGTACCTATTCAAAAAGAAAATAGTTATTTATGGTACTAGTGTGTTATGTTGAAAATAAGTCACGCGAGAAGATTTATAAAATTCTCAAGTGAGTTAGGAGACATGACACGCGAGTGGCATACAATGTTTTATCCAACAAGCGGAAGAAATCGTTTTTTATGAGATAACAATTTAGCTTTGTGATCAAATCAAAGCTACAGTCTTTCCATAGTCAGTTTGCAACGGCTCTGTTGTCATATTGATCCAGAGATATATTTAACAATTATAACAACTAATTTTTAGTATTCCTATGTTAGCAATTATATTGGAATTGTATCCTAGTATTAAAATCTACAATACAAACGGTATTATCCAGAGTTTCCGAACAACAAATACCAACATTAGCTAAACATACAACGGCAAATTATCGTCAACCTTGCGAGATAAATGTATTTATTCACATGTTGGCAACAACGCGAAATATGGGCTACTGTCGTAATTCCTTATCTCTCTTTCTCTCATGCAGGTGCCGCATGTATCTCTTTCTCTTCTCTCCGCGTACGTTTCATTTCGTTCCCTCTCACGTTGGGTCAGTGAAGTGCATATCGGTATTGTTTAATCCTTATATTGAAATGAATTTATGGAATTTATGATGAAAACTTACGTTTTCAATCTGTCGCCTGTGCAACAACCGAATTTAGAAGAAAACAAGGCACAAATTTGGGAATTTACAAATAAAGATTTACCTGTAGAAACTCAAAGAGTCATTTTAAATATTTATAGCCGTTTAAAAAGTGAAAAATTGTATAAAACACAACACGATGTTGTTAAGCGTATTAATAAATTCACGAATATTCCAATTTCCACGATTTATTTTATTAAAACGAGGCGATATTGTTTTAGAAAAAAAATTCAAAAACATTAGTTTATTTATGCCCGGTTTCTGGTACATTCCCTTATCGGTTCAATAACTATAGGTTCCATAAAGTTATTGAACACATAAAGCTAGTGCCGTTTCTGAAAGCATTCGTTCTGTAAGTTATAGATTCAATGGGCGCGTTTAGCGAACTCAGCAGCTGAGAGTAATCTACAAATGTTGCTGTGTTTGATTACTTTCATCAGCCCTTGATTCGCTAAACGACGAAACGCCGCTTATTGTCATCTGTACGATTGACATTTGACAGTTTCATGGGTTTGATGTATTCATCAGCTGGGGGGTTGTATTGTTAAGTACTATTACTTAACTTAATTAAGTTAAGTACTTGTTAAGACTATTAAGTATCAAGTACTATTACTATTACCTTGCAAATCTTCAGGATCAAAAACTTCTATCGTGATTTCCTCCATTGTTTAACAACAAAAAATGTTGGTATGAAACTATGAAGGTATAAATATTTCTTTATTCACAAAATTATGTTAACACAACAGTTGAGTTTACTAGATTATCGTACGTCATCTGTCATTCCGCATTTTGTTAACAGTCAGCGTGAATTATTTCCGCTGTCTGTTTTACTCATCAGCTGTTAGTAAGCAGCTTCGCTTTTTGCCGTTTAGCGATTTGATTATGCCATCAACTCAGCTGCTGAGGTTCGCTAAACGCGCCCAATGAGTATTGGTTCGACAAGCAATTTTTCTATTGTAACACAGATGGCGATAATCTCGGAACGTCATATTTGCTTAGAAATGCGCGTTTTGTGAATGACAGAAAATACGGTTACTGTCAAAAATGCAATTTCACGTGTCACTTTAGTCACTTATGGCAAGCGTCACAGATAAAAGTTAGCGAGCAGTTATTATTCTAACCTAAAATGATGCTGGTCGTCGTTGTTTCACATTCCACAATGCGCATGAGTTACGGTTTCCGGGTCGAGAAACACGTTTTTAAAAACCACTAACTATTTATTTACACTACTTTAGGTTTCAATACAATACATGTAGATACAATATTATTTATGGAGACGATACGTTCGGTATGACAAATTGAACAAGACTACGTTCGGTACGATCGGTACGGCAAATTGACCAAGACTACGTTCGGTACGATCGGTACGGCAAATTGACCAAGACTACGTTCGGTACGATCGGTACGGCAAATTGACCAAGACTAAAGCTTTGTTCTACGGAACCTATATTTATACAATCCTAATAGTGATTAGCTATGCACTTTACTTTATTAAAAGGGTCTATTGTTAGGGGCTGATATAACACCTCCCCCCGAAGATTCGAGTTCCGGCTACGAGGGCGGAAGTCGAACGTCTTCCAGTTCTAGGGCTGCGGTGGTTTCTCGTCTTCTTTGGAATTTTCTCTGGAGTCTTCGTTTTGTGACAATCACCAGAGCTATGACGATAATTATGTATACGATGATAGTCCAGGCACTTGGGGTGTAAGTTACCGGTCCGTTGAGCACAGGGTCGTTTTTGATAAATTCCTGCTTGATGACGTGAAGTTCATCCAGGTTGCTTTTCTCCAGGTTAAGGGTGTAATTCGATTGAAGTGGAACGTCGTAGTTCGGATTCAATTTCGGAAGTAGGATGACTTGACCAGTAGTTATATCTTCTTCGTTGGTGATAAGTTTTCGTTTTGTTGAAAGTTGACATCCTGCGGGTATGTCAAAAATATATGTTCCTTTTAGTCGAATGATTTCCCTCTGCTCGTGACAATGAAGTTGAAGTACTTCTTCTTGGGGTAGAATAACGATCCATTGGTTGGAGTTTTCTGTTTTCTGGTACATGCTGTCAGCGATCTGGACTTCCGTCTGGATACATCCTGTAGGCGTTTTCATTTCTAGAAGTTGAATTTCGCAAGGGCTGTCTTTGGACATTTGGAGAAGTGCGCTCTTATCGCAGATGAAGAAATTCGCCGATGCTTCAATGCAAGGTTCGCTTATCGGTACATAAAACAATGTGTCCTTTGCGACAAATTTTGATTTTGGTATTATGGCCTTAAATTTCCCTTTCGAAAATGTAGGTAACGAGTACAAATGGTACATTTCAAATAAATAGGGATAGGTTATTGGTAAATGGAATAGGTAAATGATTTTATTATTTAGTATAAAAGAATCGATTTTTATTAATTTTTTGAAATTTGATATGTTTTCTAAGGTAATATTTAATGGTAATTGATTTGTTTTAAATTTTTCATTTAATCTTTTTAATTCGTGAAATAAGTCTGTGGTTTTAATTATACTTGGATGTACAGTGCCTAGTTTAGTGAAAACGATTGATGTTTCAATATCTTGTAAAATTGAATTTATTATCTCGAACATATTGATTATTTGGATCAATGTGTCCTTGATAAATCTAGTATAATCCCTGTTTACAGTTCCCTGAACAATTCCTGAAATTTGTTTAATTCTTGAATTTAAGATTTCTTCATTGTGCATAATTTTTGTTACTGTTTCGTTAAACTTGTTGATTAATGATACTGCTAAGGAATTTTGATTTTTTACTGAGGTGCTTAGTGCTTTTTGATTTTCTTGCAGGTTTTTAATTAATGTTTCGTATCTTTCTCCATCATTAGCGTCTAAATTACCAGTTATAGTCTTAAAAATAGATCCTAAGCCGTTAATTAAGCCTCTTTTAACTCTACTT
This sequence comes from Cryptocephalus moraei, assembly GCA_946251905.1. Taxonomy (NCBI): domain Eukaryota; kingdom Metazoa; phylum Arthropoda; class Insecta; order Coleoptera; family Chrysomelidae; genus Cryptocephalus; species Cryptocephalus moraei. The sequence continues at coordinate 11,402,052 of OX276465.1, read as the reverse complement.
GGATGTGGCGATAATTCTATTATTCTATTTTCTACTTTTTCCTCTATAAAACTTAATATTTTTAAGTAGTTAGATACTTCGTTATAATAATGTTGATTAATAGTTAAGTGACTAGTTATATTTTCCGACTGTATTTTTAATTTGTTTATTTCGTAAATGATCGGATTTAAATCATAAAAATGAATTAAAGTGTGAGAGTATTCTTTTATTTTTGACGTACCTATTTTTAAGGGGATTATGCCGGGATTGTTTTCTAAATTTTTGTAATTTATTTCTTCTTTTCCGAAAGTTTTCGTAAGGATGCTTAACAAGCATAATCTGAAAAGAATAAAAACATTGGTTTTAGTCAAATGAATAGGTCTGTCTAAGTGGACGTTTCACGTTATCCATATGTATTTTAGATTGTGAACTTGTAGCGATTACTTTCCTATCTGGATTCACGGCTGTTATCATTTTCGATTTTTCAAACTTGTTTACGTTTTTCTGCCTTATATTTTTCTTTACAAAAGCTAATTGTTCGGGTTGAAAGATTTCCGGATTGTCACGGTCTTTATTTATTTTCTCTAAAAGGTTTTCCTTATTCCTAATTAAATCAGCGTTTATCTTCGAATATAATACCGTTGTTTTATCCTTATGTTGCTGCACATAATCGTTTAACAGAATTTTATCTATTTCCAAGTTAAATGGGTCATTGTTGGTTATATGCCCGTTAATTACGTCAATAGGTTTATACTTTGTAGCTGAATGAATTGAATGATTGTAAGCTAGGATTGCGTAAATCATCTTCATCTTAACTGGGGTATTTTTGTAACCTTGTGTATTTAATATTCTCAAATGTTCATTTAATGTTGAATGAAATCTTTCTATAATACCGTTTGACTGAGGGTGGTTTGGTGAACAAAAATGAATTTGGATTCTGTGCAAAGATAAAAGTTCTGTAATCACTGAATTTTTAAATTCGGTTCCATTATCTACAATGATCATTTTAGGTATTCCATGATGTGAAAAGAAATTTATTATATTGTCAGCAATCTCCGTGCTATTTAATGAGGTTAAATAGTAGGCTTGTGCATATTTGGAAAAACTATCAATTATGGTTAAAAATTTTGACTGTTCAAAAGTAAAAGTATCTAAATGAATTATTTCGAAAGGTTTCAATGCAGTTGGTGTTTGATTTAGTTGCGTTTTTACTGGTTTCCTATCGTATTTTGCTTGTTGACATATTTCGCATTGATTTATATAAGTTTGTATTGATTCTTTCATTTTTGGCCAGAAGTATTTTTCTTTTATTCTATTTAGGGTCTCCTCTATACCTCTATGATTAGTTTTGCTTTCGTGATAATTTTGGATTGTGTCCTTAATGTCATTCTTATCAATAATATCAATCAATTTCTTTTTACAGCGTTTAAATCGTAAAGATGTCCATTTGAAATTTCGTTGTAATGCTAAAGAAAATGGTTCGTATATATCTGGGTTTTCAAAATACAGAAAATAATTTACGTCAGGTACGGTATAATTTTTAACAAAATTTACTATGTCATTTTCAAAATTATTTTGCGAAATTTGAACATTAATTCTTTGTTTTTTATCAAATAAGTTAGTTATTTTTGGTGCAGCTGGTGAATGTAGGACTGAGCTTATTATAATTTGATTTTGACCGTAATTTACTGCATGTTCGACAATGGGGATATTTATAATGGGATTACAATCTACGTTCGAATGAATCGTAATATTTTCACTTTCGTTCGCGTCTTGTTGCGTCTGTTCATTGTCGTCTACTTGTACGATAAGGGACATGTTGTCTAGGTCAGTGTTTGCGTTTTGTTCAGGAGGTTTATCAAACGTTACTGTTCTATTTGGGTCACCAATTAAATCATCGAATTGTTTCCAATAATCATTTAATTCTTTCGTATGGATTTCGATACGAGAAAGTGCGTCTGCGTTTGTATTTGCTTTACCTGGCTTGTAAATAATTTGATAGTCAAATTCTTCTAATTTAATTTTCCATCTATGTAATTTTGAACTAGGGTCTTTTAGCGAAAATAACCATTGTAAAGGTTTATGATCCGTTATAATGTTAAATTTTCTTCCATATAAATAAGGTCGAAAATATTTGGTTGCCCATACTATTGCCAAAAGTTCTTTTTCGATTGTCGAATAATTTTGCTCTGAATCATTTAATGTTCTAGAAGCGAAAGCTATTGGGAGGTCGTTACCTATTGGTCCTTGCGATAAAACTGCGCCTAACGCTACGTTCGATGCGTCGGTTGTTAGATTAAATTTCTTTGAAAAGTCTGGATATTGTAGAATTGGTTCGTTAATTAATAAATTTTTACATTTTTCAAAACAATTTACGTATTCATCATTTAATTCTATTTTTGCGCCTTTCTTTAAACATTTAGTTAAAGGTTTTGTCAATTTCGCAAAGTCTTTTATGAACTTTCGATAATAACCTAATAAACCTAAGAATCCTTTAATTTGTTTTGTTGATTTTGGAATTGGAAAATTTTTAATGGCTTTAATTTTGTCTGGGTTTGGTTTTACACCTTGTGGAGTTATTATATGTCCTAAATAAGCAACTTCTTTACATAAAAATTCTGATTTGTCCAATTGAATTTTGAAATTTGATTCTCGTAGTCTTTGGAAAACTGATTTTAGTCTTTCTATGTGTTCTTGAAGAGAGGTTGAAAATACAATGATATCGTCTAAATATACTAAACATTTTTCATTTTGAATACCGCGGAGGATATTGTCCATTACGCGTTGAAACGTTGCTGGGGCATTTTTTAATCCAAAAGGCATTCTTAAAAATTCGTAGTGACCATTTTCTACGTTAAAGGCTGTTTTCTCAATGTCTGTTTCAGTCATTTCAATTTGGTGATAACCGCTTGCCAAATCAAGAGTTGAAAAATACTGGCATTTTCCTAATTTATCCAAAATGTCATTAATATTTGGTAATGGGTATTTGTCATCGATTGTTTTCTCATTAAGTTTCCTGTAATCAATTACTATTCTCCATTTCTGTTTTCCAGAAGCATCTAATTTTTTTGGAACTATCCAAATTGGAGATGACCATGGTGAAGTACTTGGTCTGATAATATTTGAATCTAACATTTTTTTAATTTGATTTTGAACCTCTTGTTTATGGATAAATGGATAGCGATAAGTTTTAGTGTATACTGGAATTTCGTCAGTTAATTTAATTTGGTGTTTTATTTTGTTCGTAAAAGTTAAGGGTGCATTTTCCTGATGGAAAATATCTGAAAATTGTTCACATAACTTGATAATTTTGGCTTTTTCTTCCATGTTCAAATGGTCGGTTCTGATTTTTGATGAGTCGAATGTTTTATAATTTGGAGTATCAATGTGATTTAAGTCGAAGTTTTGAAGTTCTACTGGATCAAACTTTTCTACTGGAATTGGTGCAGAAAAATCAATTGTACTTGGTTTTACATTACTGTTTAAAATTGTTGTGAGTGCGTATCCGTTTTTCGCAATTGTTAGGCACTCAGGAATTTCACAATTTTGGATTTTTTGGTGTGGAATGATTATTTCACCATTTTGAATTGAAGTTTTTACTTTTATAACTTGTTCCATACGTGGTTGAATTGTAATTTGATTTAAATCTTCAAAACGTTTGGTTTGATAGAAATGAAATTTAATTTTGGCGAAAGGTGTTATCAAGTGATTAGTATTGAAGTTAAGAACTGCCTGAAGTGTCGTTAAATTGTCAATTCCGATTAAACCGTCAAAAGTGTCATGAAATTTGAAAAGATAGAATTTTAATTTATTAGAAGGATCTAAGTTGAAAATTTTCGATGGCGGAATCGAGGCACTAAACTGATGTGATGATTTTTGGAATACTGTGGAAACAATAAATGGGTCATTTTTAATTAAGTTTGGAAAGTATTTGTTCGCAATTTCTGGATTTATAAATGACTTTGTTGATCCTGAATCAATTAATAATTTAATATTATATTCTGGGAAAATGATGTACGGTAATTCGCTCATTTTTTCAGAAATTATGTTCAAAGTTATTATTGGTGGTGTCATTTCTTTTTGACTTTTTCGGCTGGTTTGGTAAAATTTTGTTCATCATCATAATATTCAGAATTTTGTTCGTCTTCGTATTCGTTATTTATCTCTTGTACGTTTTCGTAAATGTCTGTGTTGTATAGCTCTTCGGCTACGAAAGGAGGTTTTTGATTGTTGGCTCTATATGTATTCTGGAACATATTGGGACGATATTGGTAATTTTGGGGATTTCGGAAATTTTGGTTAGACGTTGAGGGTCTCGGTTGATACGTATTTCGAGTAGACGTACTCATTGGAGTTGGCGGTGGAAGATTTTTTCTCATTGCGGAATTTGGCTTAAAGACGTTGACGTTTTGAGGTTGTTTGAAAACTTGGGCGTTACTTAGGAATTTTTGTGGTGGTAGATTTCTTGGTTGAACGTTGATTGGTTGCGAAGGAAAGTTGTTTTGATTTTTGAAGAAATTATTTGGGGTATGTTGGTTGAATTGTTGACGAGAATTATAATGTGGATGTTGATTAAATTGACGAGGATTATAGTGTGAATGTTGGTTAAATTGGGGTTGATGGTTTGGTTTAAAAGAATTTGGAAATTTATTTGGGTTTTTATGAGCAAAATTTTGAAAGTACTGGACATTCTCTTCCTCAATTACGTATTGCATGGCTTCACTTAGTGACTTTGGTTTCATGCACCGTAAGGTTGTCGCTAACGGTTCCCTAAGACCTGACAAGAACGTTTTTAATGCTAGGTTTTGATATAGATTTCGTTTTAAATCTTGGGCTGCTACGGTTTCTTCATGAGCCGTTATGTAACAGCATAATAAATTTAGGATGTGTAGAACTCTGTCGTAAAAATTCTGAGCAGTTTCATTAGGATTCTGTTTCAACATTATTAGATCACGATTTAAACAAATTTCATCTCTTTGATCAGAGAAATTTGCTAACAGTAGTTTTTTCAGGCTTTCCCAATCGGTAGTGCCCTGTATGTTAACGATTGTTTTTGCGTTCCCTTTTAATTTTGAAATAATCGAATTTAATAAGTAAATATTCTGAAAATTTGCCGGATTGACTTTATCATAAAATTGATTTATTAAAGTTTCACTTACACTAAGAAATCTGTTAAGGTCATTTGGGTCTCCACTAAAATCTGGGATACAGGATAAATATTCGGGTTTCAATTGGTTCATTTTTGTGGTTTTTGGAGTAGGTGGGTTAAGGATCGCGGGTCTTATTACGTTTAATCGAGAATTTGAACTCGTTACGCTCAAATTTTCGAGAGTGTTGGTCAATTTGGAAAGATCTTCACTTGACATTAAATATTTGGACAATTGTTTTATAACATTAAAACGACTTACATGTGAAACACGACGATTTTCATGTCTCCGTTGTTTCTGCTTTTCTGCAATATAGGTCTCTTTGACCTTCGTTTCTGTTTCTTCTTAGCTGCTATGAGGTCCAACGGCGAAAAAGGCGATGCGTGTCCTTGACGCTGTTCGTTGTCCTCGCAAATTTGGGCGATATGGGTCCCAAACTTCGGTTGTCCTATCGTCTATGAGGTCCGACGGCGGTTGAGGCGATGCTAGTCCTGGATGCTGTGGTCCTCGCAAGATTTGGGCGATGTGGGTCCTAATCTTCGTTTGGTTCGTGGATGATCTGCGTTGAGATGATCCGTGCTGACTGCGCCAGTTACGGTTTCCGGGTCGAGAAACACGTTTTTAAAAACCACTAACTATTTATTTACACTACTTTAGGTTTCAATACAATACATGTAGATACAATATTATTTATGGAGACGATACGTTCGGTATGACAAATTGAACAAGACTACGTTCGGTACGATCGGTACGGCAAATTGACCAAGACTACGTTCGGTACGATCGGTACGGCAAATTGACCAAGACTACGTTCGGTACGATCGGTACGGCAAATTGACCAAGACTAAAGCTTTGTTCTACGGAACCTATATTTATACAATCCTAATAGTGATTAGCTATGCACTTTACTTTATTAAAAGGGTCTATTGTTAGGGGCTGATATAACACATGCGTCACATAATTTATCACACCGTAAAGGCGGAAACAGACTATCGTCACGTCACGTGAGCTCACGTGCTGTCACGTTAACTCACGTGCTGTCACGTTAACTCACGTCACGGATAAAAAGTGCGGAGTAATATTTCACATGGTATTTAAATGTATTAGAACCAGACTGAGGTTACGTCAAAGTGACGTGAGTTAACGTGACAGCACGTGAACTCACGTGACGTGACGATAGTCTGTTTCCGCCTTAATGGTCCGATAACTTGTGTGAGCACTTATTGAATCGATAACCCCTGTCGAATGTTTCAGAAACTGTTTTTGGTACTTTATGGAACCAATAGCCTTATTGGTTCCATATCTATGCTTTCAGAAACTTGGCATTAGACGAACCGTGGTGTAATTGACACCCACGATGTGGTTCAGCAAGGTTGAGCAGACGATTCCAAAAATTGTGCCTTGAAAACTCCGTGTTCGAGGGGAAACGACTATTTTTTTGCACGCGGGGAATGAAAACGGCTTTGTTCAAGGGGCGTTACTTCTTTCGGCGAATAATATCAAGCAAAGTTTTGCAGATTATCATGAAGACATGTCATCATCTTTATTTGAGACTTGGTTTGCCAAACAACTTATACCGAACATACCATCAAATTCGGCAATAGTAGAGGACAACGCGCCGTATCATTCCCGAAGAATTAATAAATCGCTGACTTCAAATTCCAAGAAAGCGGAAATTTTGCAATTTCTACGTACCAATAATATTGATATCCCTGCTACAGCTAAAACAAAGGCTCATTTCATTAAAATCGTCAAAGAACATCATTTCACTCCTCAATATTTCATTGATTCATTAGCAGAAACGAGTGGCCATATTGTCTTAGGTTGCCACCTTATCATTGCATTTTTAATCCAATAGAAGAGGTTTGGTCTTCAGTGAAGAAGAGACTAAGGCGGGGCAATTTTTCTCCAACGCTCTCAAACATTGTGTTACAGAATATACGAAACTTGTGTAATGACGTTTTTAATACCGAGATATGGAAAAATTGTGTGCGTAACGTCATTTCTATAGAGCATCGAAATCATGTTACACCATCTGTTAATCGGCTAATTATTAATATAAACGGTATGAACGATTCCTCCTCGGATAATTCAGATTCAGAGCATTAACTCGTGATATCCCTAGATTCATTTAATTACTTTTCTATTTCTGATCCCAATCCGATTCCCAACAATCCCGTCCCTATCCATATTCTGGCAACGAGTACTCACACTTCTTCGTTGGTCTTTGCTGGACGATGAAATCTATGAAAAAAACCCCATGGCATGCCAGGCTGAAAGGTAGATTTATAGGTAGGATATATAGTAATATAACACACGATGTGTCAAAAAAATGCATACGAGGTGTGAAAAAATACAAACGACAAAATTTTAAAATATTTGCAAATAACTTTTTCTCTGTACATTTCTCAAAGATATGTTTTATACAAAAGTTGTTCGTCTCTATAAGGGCAACAAAAAATCTAAGTAACATTTTTCTCTCAGACGCGAAATAAAAGTTTTTTTATTTTTTATTTTTTGACAAAAATAACTTTATTTTTGTGCGTTTCTCGACAGATTGTTTTATACAAAAGTTGTTCACCTCTATAAGAGCAATAAAACACCTTAGTAACATTTTTCCCTCAGACGCGAAATAAAAGTTTTTCTTATTTATTTTTATTTTTGAAAAAAATAACTTTTTTTCTGTACATTTTTCGAAAAAATGTTTTATACAAGAGTCGTTCGCCTCTATAAGAGCAACAAAAAACCCAAGTAACATTTTTCTCTCAGACGCGAAATAAAAGTTTTTTGATTTTTTTTTTAAATAACAAGCCGCCATTTTGAAACCGCTAGACCGATTTGGCCCATTAACGAACTCGACCGACATTTTCGGCCAACTGATTTTTGTACCAAATTTCGTTGTGATTCTTTAAAAAATGCGACTAATTCCTATTTTTTCGACTTCGTTAACGGATGCAATACTAGATATAAATCTACCAATAATAAATTTATCGCAGTAAAATTATTTTCATAAATTTCATTGTCTAAGGAAGTACATGATTTATTAGAATTATTACTAATTTCTCTGAAGAACTTTTAAACGGCACGCCTATGGAGTCGGTCTCTTTGACGCAGGTGCAGTCGGAAGATTTCTCGTTGCAAACTGACTATGGAAAGACTGTACTTGCGTCTCAGTGCCAGGGTTGCCACCCGTCCCATTTTTGACGGGACAGTCCCGTTTTAACCATTAATGTCCCGCGTCCCGGTCATACACACTTCTGTCCCGGTTTTTGCCTATCGGAATTTTTCACAATAAAATTAAATGAAGATACACCAAAAAAATATATCAAAGTATCAGGTTTTGGTCTTAGTGTCGTTACACTGCGAAAGAGTAAAGTTTGATTCTCCCCCTCACTTCCAAAGCATGCACGCCATGTACGTTTCCACTTATTCTATGCACTATGTTTTTATGCAACAATTAGTACGCGAAGATTTTAAATTAGTGTTATCTCGTGCACTAAACTATATTTATAAACTTTTTGATTTTTCTGAAAATAATGTGTGTTTTCTCATGCAACCTTTAAATCTAAAAAAAGGATTATCTTTCGGAGAATTAAATAAAATTGTACAGGCTTTAGACCTGAATGAGATAAATGTCGATATGCTCTTTAATGAATATTTGACAATAAAAAACAACCTAATACAAATTTGCAATAAAAATGCAAATACCATATATAAATGGCAGAGTATTTTTAAAGCTACTACCAATAAAATGCCTCAATTGTTCAAAATTGTATCCTTTGTTTTAAGTGTGCCACCTTCTAATGTTTACGTGGAAAGAATATTTTCTCGAATGGCATTAAAGTGGACAGATACCAGAAATAGGTGCTCGGTTGAACTCCTTAAAACCTAAGTTCAAATTTGTTTTAATTTTAATATGAATTGTTCAGAATTTGTAGATTATATTAAAAACAATGAGTCTCTTCTTGCAGCAGCTAAATCTAATAAAAAGTATTCTTTTAAAGAAAAACAAAACCGTTAATTTTTGTGCTATATGCTATATTAGATATATTTTATACTTCTTTACAGTTTAAGTTTAAGGGTTTTTCAGTTCTAAGTTCCATACTTCTATACTTATACGAAATGATCAGTTATTGCACAAAAGTTTGTTATTTATTTAGCCATTGTTATTTAAATATATTTGTTTACGTATAGCTATTTTCCTCTTTGAAATCAAATGTGTTACTTTGAGTTTTTGTTCCCTTCAAATTTAAATCGTCATATTTTCGTGCTAATTTATTTTTGTTTAAAAAATGGTGCATGCGCGAAGCTGTCTCTATGTCCCGATTATTTTTCCGCAAAGGTGGCAACCCTGCTCAGTGCCCTATAAATGTCAGAATGACTTGACAGTGACTTTTTTACATTTTGGTTAAGTAGGTTGCTTGTTTGGTTGCCACGGGCAATAAATAAATAAATAAATAGAATATTGCTTTAAATATGAACGTGAGTTATAATATAATCCATAACTCACTAGTGAGTTATGGCTTATAACACACTAATGTGTTATTTGATAGTTTATTTGTCTAAAATGACATTAATAATGACAGTCATAACTGTCATGTGTTGGATAAATAGATTTATTTTTATATAACAGTCAAAAACAGCATTATAGTTCAGTACATAATGGGATTTAATTGAATTTTTCAAATTTTCATTAGTTCAAAAATCGCATTATAGTTCAGTAGATAATAATATTTAATTGCATTTTTCAAATTTTCATGAATTCAAAATTCAATAACAGCATTATAGGTCAGTAGATAATGGGATTAAATTGCAATTTTCATAAATACTTGAACTTGAGCTCATACCTACCACTTAAATGAAAAGTGCACGTTTTTCAAATAATTCCGTAATTATACACGTGATGTTACATATGGCATTATAGAACTAGATTTATGTTTTATATAAAATTCAAAAACAGCATTATAGTTCAGTAGATAATGAGGTTTAATTTCATTTCTCAAAATTTCATGAATACAAGATTCAAAAACAGCATTATAGTTCAGTAGATAATGAGATAAATTTGCAATGTTCCAATTTTCGTAAAAACTTAAACTTCACCACGTATCACTTTAATGAAAAATTCCCAGTTTTTAATTAGGTAATACCAATTTTGTTACAATTTATTGATAATCTTCTTTTCGAATAAGCACGTTCTTCATGAACTGGCTATATACTCTTGGAGGTATTAAATTACATAAAAGACATAAATAAAACATAGAAAGTTATGTCACGAAATGTGTGCTTATCAATTTCAGTTCCCCTTGAGAACTGTGAAAAGGGGTAGTTTTCGAAGAGTAAAAATTTCTTCATCGTTTAACATCACATGGTTGTATTTCACGTTACGATTCGAGCGTCGTCAAACAATGAAATCTATTGTTTATCGCCTCACTGAATGCGACTTGACGACTGACACGAGATTGAACGATCCTTATAATGGACGGACGGTCAATGAAAATCCGTTTATTCACACGGACCTGAATGAGCGGGTTAATTCAGTATGCGGCTTACGTAACGTCACGAAAATACTCGCTCGCCCGAAGTGACTACTACTAAACCGTACACTTCGCGTAATAAAAATTTTATTTACTTATTATTAGTAATTCGTTACGTGACGTAACGACCGGATGGGCGTCTCTCGAATAGGCAAATGGGAGGATTACGCATGGAATTATTTTGCAATTTCAAAACGGAAATTTACGGCGACACCATCTACCTACCGTTTAAAGGTTAATTTAGATCCATTAAGAGGCGTCTGAGCTGCGTTCGAAACGGCAAGGCTAAGTTATGTTAATGGCCCAGTAACCGTGCAAAATTATAATGCAGTTTCGTGAAAAACGGTTTAACAGGATTTTGAGACCTTCTGAACTGCGTCCGAAGATACAGTTCATTTCACGTCCTTGATAAATAAACAGTGTGGATATGTGGAAAATTCAATTTTTCGCTTGTAAAATTATCAATTTAATGGAAAAATTGTAGACGTCAAAAGAGTCTTTATTTTGAATAGCCTAGGTCACCCTTGTAAATTATTACTGTAATATAACCGAGTCCCTTTTGCTTCACGAGTGACTCATTCCCACAACAAGTTGCGAGTGGCACACGCAAAACTCATAAAATCACATCCTTAGTTCGAGCGATTCGCCGCTTTAGCAAAATTTTAACGTACAGAGAGAGACGGAGAGAGAAGCGGAGTTGCCAAAATTTAAAAAACCGCTCTATAAAACATCAGCCGAAACCCGTAGAATGGCAATATGGAGAAAGTTGTTTACAAATCGTACGCCTCGGCGATTACAGTGTCGGCGCCCGGCGAAATACGCGAGTTAGTACATGTCGCTCACCGGATGCAATAGTGGCATATCTTTTTTCAAAGTTCTTGACGTCCTGTCCTGTTCTTCCTTCTCGATGTTGTTCGATATTCTCCTGGTTCGGTCCATAATGTGTCTCGGTATTAGTCCTTTCTTGCGGCATTGCTGTAGGAAAATCGTCCTGTTCCATAGTGAAGCGAGTTGTAGGTTGTAATTTACCCATGATTTGAGAAGCCTCACGGAATGGTGTCCGTATTGCTGTAGAATCCGTTGGAAAAACCCCATATCTGTAGATTAAGTCAAAAGAGGGTTAGTCATGGCAGACTAAGTTAAACACTAAAGTATTGACTACTAGTATTGACTGGCAGCTTCCCACTAGTAGTCAATACTTTAGTGTTTAACTTAGTCTGCCATGACTAACCCTCTTTTGACTTCATCTACAGATGTTTTTTTTTCCAACGGATTCTACAACAATACGGACACTATTCCGTGAGGCTTCTCAAATCATGGGCAAATTACAACCTACAACTCGCTTCACTACGGAACCAGGAGAATAGCGAACAACATCGACTATCAAGAAGGAAGAACAGGACAGGACGTCAAGAACTTTGAAAAAAGATATGCCACTATTGCATCCGGTGAGCGATGTGTGATATTCGTCTGGTTCGGATCGAGATTACCACTTTGCAATGTCAAGCAGCTTAGAAAATATACCACCCGCTAAATAGAAATTTAGATAACATTGTTTCATTCCATTAAATAACTTCGATTATTTATAATTTGAAGACAAAATGAAACATACATGCCCCTGTTTCTACGTTCTCCTCACTTCTTCATCCCGCGGAGTACTATGGGCTTCTAGGAATTTACTTCGGTATGAATCGAAACTCGGGTATAGACAATTCCATTCTTTTTTCGGTTATTTGTTAAATTATGAGAAAATTCTCGGAGCTGACCATTTGACATGCCCATTTCCTATTTATTGACAATGTAAATTTAGGACAGACGAGCCTTTGACGATTTTAACGTCCCATCAAATAGTCTTTAAGATTTCTTTTTTAAAAAATTTTAAGTATTTTTCTACTGCCAACTACTGGGTGATCAAGAATGACTGTTGAAAAGACATTGTAAGATGGTCCAGAATAAGAAGACGAGCATGGAGGGACCATGTCGACCGAATGGCTGATAAGTGACCACCTAAAATCGCAAAAGAGGAGAAACCAACCAACCGCAGACCTCCAGGAAGACCCCCTAGACGATGGTACGAAAGCTGGTCATCGGAGTCACAACTTAGGCTACAACTTTGAAAAAACAAGACTTTGTCTTAAAGTACGAAGAAGAAGAAGCAAAATGACCAAAATCGCTAACTACTGAGTGATCAAGAACGACTGTTTGAGTTGGCAATCCTACCTGGAGGATTTTTTTGCCTAAGGGTTTGCAACGCTACAACCAGATATGTTTATTAGACAAAAATTTGACGTAACAATCAGCGATAAGATTGTAGGTTATGTGAATAACAATTTAAATTAAAAAATGAAACTCGAAATACAGAACAATAATTAAATTAAACAGCTAAAGGTAACGCTCAAAATGCCCCCCATTTTGGTCCAGACATAAATTAACTATCCTCTTTAGGCTCTCGAAGATATTCACCAGCATATTGGGGGTAATGTTTGCCACTTCCTGAACTATTGCCTCTTGTAGCTCTTCTTCAATATGCAATATGTTCCTAAAGACATTGTCCTTCAAGAGCCCAAATAACGAAAAATCTAATGGAGTGAGATCTGGTGACCTGCTTGGCCAAATGCCCTGACTAATTATTCTGTCGCCAAAATTCTCTGTTAAATATCCCATAGTAGCACGAGCCCTATGTGCAGAGTCTTGTTGGAGATATCCAATTTGACGCTCTTCATCTGTTAATTGGTTTATAAAAGGCCTCACAAGGTGTTGGATATATCTCTCCGAATTGACGGTAAAATTAAAAAATATTGGCCCATACACCCGCGTCCTTGAGACTGCCAACCAAACGCCAACTTTAACCGGGTGCAAATGTGTCTCTCTGATAGCGTAAGGATTTTCACCTGAACAAATTCTGTAATTTGGTTTATTCACATAGCCGTTGAGATGAAACCAGGCTTCGTCGGAAAAGAAGGTATTGTCAAGGATATCATTATTATTTAATATGTCATTGAACCAAATGCAAAATAAGACTCTGCGGGTGACCAGGAGAGGTTAATGACTGGACGATGAAAATTTTGTAAGGGTGGTACTTTAATTTCTTTTTAAGCATATTGAAGCAACTTCCATATGATAAACCTGTAAAACCGTGAATTAGAACAACATGGAAAAGTGGAAGTCTTATGGGTAAGAATGAAAATTGGTTGAATAGGAGGCATAAGGACCAAACCTGTTTGAAGGAAGAGCTTTCTTAAGGATCTTTGCGTTCGAGTTCTGATATCCTCGACAACTTCCTCGTTTAGAGTAGGTCTACCAGTTGATTTTCGTTGGCTTACGCTCCCTGTGTTTAAATAACGTTCAACTACTCGCATGCAATGTTGCAGAAAGACAGCAAAAGTGACCAAAGTCTCCGGAAACAACTCCTGAAATTGCTGGTCTGTCGCTTCGAGAGAGTACTGTCAACCAGTAATTGGGTTATAAATCCCGCTTCAAAAGCACGTAGGCCGTGAGCCGAGTCCAAAAAAGTGTCTCATAGGAAACCACTTCAAATTTTAAACATAGATTGCCCTTCACGCGAATTACCAAAATGTGCAAGTCTGGCAGCTTTGAAGTAGGGCGTTTAATGGGGGTGTAATGTCAAAGTTACCCCTAATTGTGGCTCCCAAAGTGCGATAAGAAACCAAATAAAGTTTGATGAGTTGCTTTGTTCGTGATGCACAGTTCACTAAAAAAATTATGCTAGACACATAGGGTGTTTGAGCCGGTTTCCTATCAGTCAAAGGGGGTCGCTAAAATTGCTCTGTTTGGTGATGTCTGGCGGGGTGACCAACCCACCCTATGTGTCTCGCATAATTGTTTTAGTGAATTGTGCATCACGAACAAACCAACCCATCAAATTTTATTTGGTTTCTTATCACCCTCAATTAGGGGTCACTTTTAAACTCAACCCCCATTAAATGCCCCACTTCAAAGCTGCCAGACTTGCACATTTTGGTCATTCGCGTGAAGGGCAATCTATGTTTTAAATTTGAAGTGGTTTCCTATGAGACACTTTTTTGGACTCGGCTCACGGCCTAACGCCATTCCAATGAAAATTTCGTGTTGTAACGTAAAAACCATTTTAAATAAATAAATTTGAAATAAATACCAGAAATTTGAATTTGAATTAGCAAATTCAATTTACCAGTTGTACCATTTAAAAATGAAATACAGTATTGCCAACTCAAACAGTCATTCTTGATCACGTTGTACTCCTAATATGATGACCGAATTTTCTCCCCCGCCCACCGAACCGCTTTGTTCGTTTCCCCGAACTCGCCGCCCCCGTTCTCCGTGCAGGGGGGGGGGAGGTCGTCGTCACAACCTTGCTGGAAGCGTGGGCGACGCTCCACGTCGCGACGCCGCCGCCGCCCCACGCGATATTCGCAATAAACGACGTTCCTCGTTTTCCGCCCCCGCTCGCGCCGTATCGACGTTTTCTTGGTTCTCTTGGTGAAATTGCACCCTCCGATGTCGAAGACAATAGTCGCCTATCAATTACCGCAGCCCTTACGTAACTTCGCGTCGTAATTTTTTCGTTATTGGAGTGAGAACTTGTTTAGGCGCGCCTGGGAAAAGTGAGCGTCTTTAGATGAGGTACAAATGTTCAACTTGGCGTCAGCATGAAATCTGTTACGCTGTGAGTCACCGTATGTCCAAACGCGTGTTGCAAGTTGCAATGTTATAAAGGTGACAGTGAGAGTTGAGATGTTATAAAATTTTCCAATGTTTCTTAAAAAGCATATCTTAAAATTTTTGTAGGTTCTTTTAACAACTAATATTTCACCACAAATCTACTTGTTTAATATTCCCCTTTCCTCTCTTCCTATAACCTAAATTCGTAAGTAAAGACCACATCCGAAACCTAGAGTTTCCCGAATTACCCCTAAAAAGGATCTTTAATGTGATGTGGGTTTAGCCTTACATTTTCTCAAAAGAGAATTTTGTCATAACTGAAATATTATCAAGAATCGCCCCTTTAACAACGCGTTTCTTTTAACAACGAACCAACAATTTTCCGAATTATCCCCGAATAACGTTTTTCCGGTCCTAAATCAAATTTGTGAAAAATTAAATATCTCCTTGAATATATTTTCCACACTTTTGTTCACAATTTCCCTTGAGGAATGATCAATTTTTTTATCATTTTTTTAAAAGTATATCTTTCATTTTCGGAAAAAATTTTTACTTGTCGAGTATTAAAAAGCTATAAAAATCATTTTATAACAACCTCTTAGTCTTAGGAATGAAAAATTGGGGGCAGAGTTATTAGAGGTTAGCATATAACGATCAAAATTATCTTTTTTGGAAGATAAAATATTTGTGAATTCTTTGAATATATCGGTTTGATATATACCCTACGTAGTAGACAAAATACCTGGTGTATGAAGGGTTGTAACGAAGCGTAAAGATACCGCCGAAGGTACTAAAAGTTTCTGTTGAATAACAAGAAAAGTTACAAAAAGGCAATGGCGTCATCAAACATAACCTCACATGCTTTCGTATAAAACAGCCCTCATTTACTCCTTTATATTAAAGTTAGCCACAGCGTCTAACTGTAACAATTCCATTGATACTGTGGCATCAGATTGGGATATTTAAACGTAGAAAATGTGTTAAGTCATGGAAAATAGTATTGGATGTGTTAATGTTAATGCAATTTGAAATATCTTTGGTGTGTCGATTAGGAAGGTTGCTGTGATTGTCGGTAACATTTGTTGTAAAATGTCGATGTTGACGTTGATGCTGTTCCTTTTCTCTTTGTTCGCTAGAGCTGATAGCAGATATGGATTCGGCCTGGAATTAATAAACGTGTGTCTCGTTCCGGGAAAGGCAGATGAATGTACGAGGGTTTCGAATGTTGCGATTCTCGTGAAATGAATCACCCGGCAGTGAACGGCATTCGTGAGATCGAACGTTGCTCTGAGGTAATGCCTGGTAATAGTTCACTTCTGAGAGAGGTATTACCTACATTTTCGCTCGTAAGATCTTCGGAGAAAATGAATGACTCAATACGGACCAGTCGAAATGGATGAAATAGCTTCGTTAGCGTCGAATTTTGTACGAGGGTCATTCCCGCCAACGGTTGTTACGTCGCCCCAAACTCAAAAGATATTTTGTAAATATTGGACAACTATAGTCTGTCAAAATGAACCATGGAGTAATAAAATCTCATTATAAATGCAAAACCCATACAAGGTGGCATCCTCTAAATTTTGGGATTTTTATAATGTCTATATACAAAATGTCGTATTATCGTGAAGACCGGAGAAGAAAAGAAATAGATCAATTAGGTACGAGTGTAATAGACAATCCAACCATATCAACAATAGTCCAACTGTTGGTGTTTACGTATCTCCGCGTCACCTCCGAAACTCCGACGCGAGACTCGAATTAGATATTATGTAGACTTCTTATCCTTCCTTTGTACGTGGAGGAGTGAGACCTCCGGTCCGGTGCATACCAAGCAGAAAGCACACAATAAATAATCCCACGGATTCCGAGAAGTCTCGGTCCGCCTCGGGAGAGAGAAAGAAAGAGAGAGAGATCAATGGCCATTCTTAAAATTACGTACCTACTGCCGGATGTTGGGTCTTCATTCCCCGTTCAGAATGTTGATGGCGTCGCCTCATTAAAATTATTACAAGCAGATGGGTACGTCAGATAGGTGAGGAGGAGAGTGGCGTGGACTACGAAATTCGCGTTTGTGTTTTAGGACTGTACACATCGCCGTTTTTTCGCTTTCTTTGTCAAATGTGCCCCGTTGTAAGTACCTAAAATGACCCAACGTGGCCTTCCGCCAATCTGACATTTATCTATTTACCTACATTAATACAAACTGCGCATTTGACCGAAATATTCTCGATGACGAGCGTCGTTCAAAATTTTCGTACATTCACCCTCTTCCGCCACCCCTTTGTCGAAGCTTTCCGCCCCTCTGGATTTCGCCTAGTAGGCGAATGAAATTAGAAAGAAAAGAGGTGTTTTTGTAAAAAACTGTGTAGACGGGTTTGACAGTAGTTGGAAAAGGTAGTTTGAGTTGTTACAAGAAGCCTCTCATCTAGAGATTCACCAATTTTTTTAGTGGAATCATCAAATAAACAATTAAAGTGCCAAAATCACTCTTTTATTTATAACTCCAAATGGCTGAGATTTAGACGTTTGCGGTCAACAGTGAACTTTTAGAGAAGGCAATTATCTTTAAAATGAGACTTTCCAAATTAAAATTGCACTATAAATAAAAAAGTTATTGCAAAAAAGGAGGCAAAATGGCTATTTTTAAATATTGTTAATAACCTTTTAATTAGTTGTTCGAATTAAGTGAAATGTTTATAATTTGTGAGTTGTAATGTACTTTATAAGTATGCAAAAGATGGGCTCGATCGGGCTAGTAGTTTTTGCAAAATTCTAATTGTTTATCCCGTTTCTTGAAAAAATCAAGAATTTCTAAGTCCTGTCCAGTCGATTTTTCTAAATGGATCTTAACAAACTGGGGGTCATCCTCTTCGTAAAGACTTAAATTAACGTTCTATGTAAAAAAACAATAAATTTTTTAATGTATATTTATAAAAAAAGGCTTAACAAAAAGTATAGGTTTTTAAGCGTATAAACATTTACGATAACTTGGTTGGTTTTTGTTCAAACTTTATGGCAATGATTTATTCGAAAAGCTGATTCAAAAATACGCTTTTAAAAGCCCCACAACCTTTTAAGCCAAGATGAGCTCTTTTTTTAAAAAAATTCACCGTCGCTACAATAATTAATATTAAAGGCTGAAAATAACAAGGTTTTTAGAAGAAAAGTTTAAGTTTCCAATGGCACTTTCAGCGTTTAAAAAAACCGAACATTGTTTAACGCAGAGCATTATAAACAAAGAGTAATTGCGCGTTGATTACTTTCCTGCTCGGAGTCCACGGAGTGGGGGAAGCCGACTGGGCGCTCGGCACAGCTCTCCTGAACAGTGAGCGCGCGGCTTCAAATCGGACCGCTCGAAAAAAAAAAGACTTTATCTCTAGTTCTACCTGACCAAAATTGCTTATTCTTTTTTAAACTGGGATGCAATGAAGAAATAATAACAATTAACATACTTTCTGTGCAACCTACTTGATGTGTCATAAAAGCTCAGAAGTGTATAGATTATATAATGTTAACAATGCATAAATAATATTTATTTATAGGTGTAATTATTATGCAATAATTAATAAAAATATATACGAATTGATGTACTATAGAGTATATAAAAACATTTAAAGTAATCATAACCTTTGGGGTCTTTGGATAAATCAATTTTGCACCGAAAAGTATGTTAATTATTATTATTTCTTCATTGTATCCCAGTTTAAAAAAAGAATGAGCAGTTTTGGTCAGGTAGAACCCGAGATAAAGTATTTTCTTCGAGCGGTCCCATTTGAAGCCGCGCGCTCACTTTTCAGGAGAGCTGTGCCAAGAGCCCAGTCGGCTTCCCCCACTCCGTGGACTCCGAGCAGGAAAGTAATCAACGCGCAATTACTGTTTGTTTATAATGCTCTCCGATACACAATGTTCGGTTTTTTTCAACGCTGAAAGTGCCATTGAAAACTTCAACTCTTCTTCTAAAAACCTTGTTATTTTCAGCCTTTAATATTAGTTATTGTAGCGACGGTGAATTTTTTTAAAAAAAAGGGCTATCTTAGCTCACAAAGGTTGTGGGGCTTTTATTTTTCTTTTTAAAAGC
This sequence comes from Cryptocephalus moraei, assembly GCA_946251905.1. Lineage (NCBI taxonomy): Eukaryota > Metazoa > Arthropoda > Insecta > Coleoptera > Chrysomelidae > Cryptocephalus > Cryptocephalus moraei. Next base: position 11,382,652 of record OX276465.1, on the reverse strand, counting down.
GTATTTTTGGATCAGCTTTTCGAATAAATCATTGCCATAAAGTTTGAACAAAAACCAACCAAGTTATTGTAAATGTTTATAAGCTTAAAAACCTATACTTTTTGTTAAGCCTTTTTTTATAAATAAACATTAAAAAATTTATTGTTTTTTTACATAGAACGTTAATATAAGTCTTTACGAAGAGGATGTGCCCAAGTTTGTTAAGATCTATTTAGAAAAATCGACTGGACAGGACTTAGAAATTGTTGATTTTTTCAAGAAACGGGATAAACAATTAGAATTTTGCAAAAACTACTAGACCGATCGAGCCCATCTTTTGCATACTTATAAAGTACATTACAACTCACAAATTATAAACATTTCACTTAATTCGAACAACTAATTAAAATGTTATTAACAATATTTATAAATAGCCATTTTGCCCCCTTTTTTGCAATAACTTTTTTATTTATAGAGCAATTTTAATTTGGAAAGTCTCATTTTAAAGATAATTGCCTTCTCTAAAAGTTCACTGTTGACCGCAAACGTCTAAATCTAAGCCATTTGGAGTTATAAATAAAAGAGTGATTTTGGCACTATAATTGTTTATTTGATAATGGTTCCACTAAAAAAATCGATAAATCTCTAGATGAGAGGCTTCTTGTAATAACTCAAACTACTTTTTCCAACTGTCAAACCCGTCTACACAGTTTTTTACAAAAAAAATCTAATTTGATTCGCCTATAGTTACATGATCTTATGAATCCCAAATTTTCAAGCACTATCTCGATCACAAGAAAAAATCGTCAGTTTCACCCCTTACAACTGGGTTCCGTCATTGCGGAAAAGTCACGTACTACTCGACTACCCCAACGTATCTCGGTACAAGTCTGTCCGTATTCTCGATCACGGTCAAAATCCGGCTCCAGCTCGCCGACCGGTAGCTAAAACTAATCCGAGAGGAGAAGAAGAGCAGAGAGATTGTTTCCTTTTCACATATTCTGTGCGTGACGTGCGTTCTGGCCCCGGCCACCTGGCAGGAGATAACTCCATTTCCGGTCGAAGTAATAATCGTATCCGCCTTCTCGACGTTATCCTACAGAGGATATCCTATTTATGCCACAATTATTGCTTCCATTATGGAGAATCGACGCGGCGCATAATACGCTCCCTGACGACAGTTTTAGATTAATTCAGTAGTTTTAGGATTTTAGGTAAGAGTAAATCTGCTTAAATCAAGTAAAATACCGTTTCTGTATTCAAACAGTGTAGTAGGCAGGGTAAAAATTCCAATACCCTCTTTTCTGTAATATATTCTTACACATACAACAATTCTTACTATCCGTGGGATGGGTGAAAGGTTTAAGACGAGCTTTCCAGAAACCGGAGGAGTTATGACAACGTCGCACGATAGTAAGCTGCACCGAAAGTGCCAACGGCTTCATTAAACCCAAATATAACTTAAAAAATACGTGTTCGAAAAATTATAAATGGTTTTTCGTTTATTTTATGGGGTCTTTTATTATGTTTTTTTTTTCAAAATTTATGGCGGAAAGGTCATTCTTTTTGGGAATTTGTTGAATGAGGGACGAGAGATACAGGAAGGGATTGTCCACTCCGGAGAGGTTTCGTCCCGTTTATCCCGTCATCTAGTCGGCTGTGGAATTCCCATGTAAAATAAAAAACCCCGCCTTGCGAAAATAGGAGTTTCTACTAGCTATACATAACCTCAAAATAACCTACTTAACCTCTTTTTACTTCTGGTTTTTCTCTGTCAAAAGAAAACGAATTCTGAGTATGTCTATTTGTAGTATTCGTTCTGGCCCTGAAAAGGGCCAGAACGAAGTTGTTCTCTTGAACAGTATACATTTCGATTGCTCTATAATAACAATTAATAAATATTGGATCTACTGATCGCTGACAGCCGTGATTGACACTTGCACAGATCGCACAGATCACAGGACACTTGTTGTCAGAATTAGATAGGTTCAAAATCAATAGAGCGCGGCACATCAAAAATTACATGCACAGAAATTCCAACGCCTACTAGATGACAATCATTTTGAAACACGTAGTACCTATATCACAATACATATATAATAGTATTGATATATCAAGAACATTCCTGACTGCTATATACCATTTCTATTTCCGACAACGTTTCGAATCTACAGGGCGTCCCGTCGGCCTTCGACCCTCTACAATCGGCCCACGACCCGTCAAATCGCCGACCTCGGATCCGAATTAACCCGTCCGCGTAACGGACGCCCTAATCCGATCGGTTATCGCGGAGGACGCGTGGGCGTCGTCGTCTCGTTCCGACGCCATTTAACGTGATTGACGTAACGTGCGGGGGAGAGATATGCCGCTCGATTGGCCCACACACACACATACGCATCGTGGAGACAACAAATTATGACAAAGTTAGTTATACGAGGGGTTAAAAAACAACTGGCATACTTCAGAAGGGAGGGGTAGTATGGCCCAAAGTGTGCGGAGAAGTCTGAATGTCGTATGTCAGAAAATGCAATATGGAGACACATATCAGCTTCATAGATATAGGAAAAGTTGCCGATAACCTAAATAGAGGAACATTATGGAATATCGGGGATCCCAAAACAACTAATAAAGGCAATAACCAGCCTACTACAGTACTAAAGTAGTAATCGACATGAACGGAAGAGAGGCATCAGAAATGATGGTGTCAGGTAAGGATGCAGTGTTTCCCCAACTTTATTTAACATGCACATAGACAACACCATAAAAGAATGCAAAAATAAATTCAAGAACGTATGTAAATTAGATCGAAAGACAGTCTTAAACTCGATTCTTTATGCAGATGACCTAGTATTAATGACAGAATCAGAAGACGATCTGCAAATGGGAATACACAAACTGCAACAAATATGTACAGCGTATAATACGAAAATATCATCTACTAACACCGAAGTAATGACCTTTTCAGGTCAAATCTAAGATAGTTGTAAGTATTGAAATATTAGAACAGATACCACATTTTAAATATCTAGGTCAAAATATATCATACGATCGAGAGAAAGATTTTGAAGAAAAACTTAATAATTTTGCATTGCGGGAAAGAAACTCAAATAAAATTTGCGCTGAACATCGCTCATAAAGCGATGACAGTACTTACGGTAGCGAGACGTGGCCAATAACCAAGAAAGACGAAAATAGGTTTATATAGTCACGAAATGAAATTTTTAAGAAGGGTTGAAGGTTGCACACGTAGGGACAGGATAAGAAATGATAGTACATGAAGAGAATTGGACATCTTCAACATAAATGAGAGAATTAACATAAAATGGAAAGAGCATGTAGACAGAATGCAAGATGAAAGGATGCCAAAGAAGGTACTGAACTATAAATGTAGAGGCAGAAGTATTGGTAGACCAAGGAAAAAATGGGTGTCGTAACGGGTAAAACCCTTAATATCTGATACGAATAAGAAGAAGAAGATAATGACGATCATCAGAAAGAAAGAAAAAGGATAAGCATGCTACGCAACCAAATGATAGTATGTATATGAAGAGAATTGGACATGTTTAACATAAATGAAAGAATTAACAGAAAATGAAAAGAGCATGTAGACAGAATGCAATATGAAAGGATCCCAAAGAAGGTACTCAACTATAAATGTAGAGGCAGGAGAAGTATTGGTAGACCAAAGAAAAAATGGGTACCGTAACGGGTAAAACCCTAATATCTGATACGGAGAAGAAGAAGAAGAAGAAGAAGATAATGACGATCATCAGAAAGAAAGAAAAAGCATAAGCACGCCACGCAACCATCCAGCCTCTAACACGGAAACGTTGCACGTGAGACCCATCCGAATCGGTACGACCGAGACGCGTCCTCTGCGCATCCCATCGAAATTCCTCCGGCAAAAAGGCTTCCGAGAGGCGCGATCGGAACAAAGAGGATCGCAGTAGCCGAAAAAGCGCATTCTTCTCTTCTCGACGAGGCCTCATTCGACTGGCCCGCCACGAGGAATGCGGTCGTCCGTAGTCCCGACGACTAACTCGGGGAGGCTACCAAGACGGTGACTCACGTTAAAGACTACATGGTTTCCACGTCACTCCTGCGGGAATCTTGTGCGCATGACGGGATCGAAATCCGAAGAGACGAAAATTAGTATACTCTCACAAGTATCAATTGGAACACTTAACCAAATCTGGATTTTTACATAAAAATGTTTTTACGACAGCGGCAACTTCGTTCATGTTCGCACGTGTTTTGGCACATGTTTGTTGCCGTTCCAATTGAGGCTGGGGACGGTATACCTTAATTACTGTGGCAATCGACTGGACTGATCCTGCAGACCGCTTTGATCCCCATCTCAGTCCAAGAAAACCGCCTCCATAGAGTGGCTAACGGTTTAACAAATCAAATAAAGGTTCGTAGAGGAGTGTGACAAGGGTGTATACTGTCGCCGCTTTTGTTTAATCTATATCCAGACGCCATTTTCCAAGAGTCGCTTGAAGATAAGGACATTGGAATCAAAGTCAATGGAGTATGGATAAATAACACGCTACGCCGACAACACAGTGCTGATAGCGGACAACATGGACGATCTACAACATCTGATTAATGTAGTGGGAGATTATAGTCAGGGAATGGGATTAAACATGAACACAAAAAAACTAAATTCATGGATGTCACGAAGAAGAAGGATGCATTTAGAGATGTCAGCTTAACGTACAATGGAAAACTTTTAGAACGAGTAGAAAGATTTAAGTATATAGGAACATGGCTTCATGAAGAATGGTCATCAGACAAAGAAATTGAAATCAGAATCGAACAAGCTCGAGGCGCATTCCTGAAAATCCAAACAGTCTTCACTTGTAGCGACTTGGATCTTGGTCTCCGATTGAGATTTGATGGGTGCTACGTTTGGTCCATACTACTGTATGGCGTGGAAGGCTGGACTCTAAAAGTAAAGGCTAAAAACAAATTAGAAGCATTTGAAATGTGGATATACCGTAAAATTCTTAAGATTCCATGGACAGCCAGAATAAGGAACGAATACGTTCTCAGACGTATTAACAAGGAACGCGAACTCTACACCATTATAAAAAAGAGGAAGACTGCATACTTGGGTCGTAGCTGAGGAACGTGAGACAGTGGACCGGCATTGGTGGCATACAAACATTGATCCACACGGCAAGAGATAGAGAAGCCATGGAAAAAGTGGTCGCTAACATTTATTAGTGGATAGGCAGAAGAAGAAGAAGTTAGATGAGGTAGTGAAGATGATAAACAGCCGGACCTATACAGTAAAGGAATCTCGAAGAAGAAATAGTTTGCTGTTCTTTTACTACGAAAGGTATTCGTAAGCGAAGGATTAGCAGAAAGGTAGATGACATTGAGCGTTCCTTAAAGGGAAATCTACTTGAACAGCCTTTGGATGGGTTCAGCAAAGAAAACAGAAATAAAGATGTTCCTTCCTGTCAAAATTTGGAACGTTGGTGATAGCCACATTACTATGAGACGTACAATCTAAATTAGCAGAATGTTTTGGAAGTGAAAGACATTATTTGCCTCTGGGTGATCAAAAAAGAAAATGCTCGTTTCGCTCCTGACTTAATTAGTTTGTCTCTCACTCGTGACAATACCAACTTTATAAGGAAGAGTCTCGAGATCTGGACTCCAGGTCCAATAAACACCCACTCCCTGGAGACTATTCCCCCGACTACAGATAAGTTCATTCCTGACAAAGTTTGGAACGTTGGTGAAAGTGAAATTACTATGGTATATAGTCGAAATTGCAAAAGGTCTTGGAAGTGAGGCATTTTTAACATGAAGAGACGTGCGAAAGCGTGACACGCCTCTAGGTAATAGAATAGATAAAGAATTACTTAGTCCATATACTATAGTATTCCATGTTTACACAGGACAAAATTGTAATTCGTACCTTTGAAGATTTTCGTCCAAAACACTTGGACGAAACATTGGACAATCATCAAACAACTTGGACAATCATTTTTCAAGACTGGTGTCTTAAGTATCATTCACATAGGCAGTAGTGCAGTTGCAGTGCAGGGGGAGTGTAGTTCGAACAGCAGCAGTAGTAACGTATTAAGTCGTCCCGTTCACATTGGACGTAGTGTGAAAGGCTGCTGAAGAAGCAGTATGTTCTGTTGCCTATTCGTTCCTACTCGTATATAGACAAACACGTCGTTGTTGCAAATTGTATTCTTGATTTGGATAGTCCATCTTGAAAACTTAAATTTGCTGAAAGAATTAATGCGAAACAAAACTGTAGTTGTAGTTGAGGTTAAACGATTTGTAAACAAAACAACACACGCCTACGCGGCCGACGTCAGTCCTCATCTCTGATTGGTACTTGTATGCGCGTGTAGCGCAGAAGCTAAAAGCTTGCTAGGTTCTACACTACCGCTACCACTACCTTCCCACAAGGGCTGTCATTAACATACACAGGCTTAACTTTTTACAATACCACCGCACTACACCTACAACTGCACTACTACTTATGTGAATGATACCTACTTTAGTTAGCAAGGCATGATACTAGAGGCCCATCTCGTCTGCATTGTACACATCTTTATGTAATATCGAATGAGGAACAAAAAATCATTAGTTAGTTTTTAGAAAGTTATTGGCATTTTTTGTAACGTCGCCTACACTGATCTATCACTCAATTGTCAGTTTGAGCGTTAATCTATACGAAAAGAAGAGAAAGAGCGCCGTTAAATAGGCTTTGTTAAAATAATTCCCTCGAATGAACGAGACGTCGGGCGTCAGTTTAAATTGTGGATGCGGGACTTTTCGCTAACCTTTCACCTTTCGGAGAATGTCACATAATCTCTCGTGGCACGGAAACGAGGGAATAAAGGCGGCGGAGAGATGCGTTTTCGACCTTACTCTGTCGATTTAACCTGATAAAAGTCATGCAGTTAATCGATAAGTACCGACTAATTAGGCACGTTCAATTAGGGCTATTCTATGTGCGTCGCTTCGTTAACGACTTCGACAATTATTGCGATCGTACAATGCAAACTTTATTAGCGATTGAAGCGTCTAGAACTGCTCTCTCAGCAATAGAATTGAAATGGGCTTACAATCACATCGACAATAACCTCATTGAAGAGAGAGATAACGAGTGATCTACGTGTAAAGTACGGGGCATTCCCCTTAACCTGATTAACCATACAAAATGGTTTACGTGGTAATAAATTTAGTTTTTGAAAGATTTTTTAAGCACTGCAAATGGCGGAATCATTGGACCTGTCGTGGTATTATAACAAATACATGTACCTGTAGATAATAGTTATTTATGGTACTAGTGTGTTATGTTGAAAATAAGTCACGCGAGAAGATTTTTACCACGAGGCCGTCAGGCCGAGTGGTATAAATTCTCAAGTGAATAAATAGAATAAATAGATACTATATATAAGATTACCCTGGATTTATAAAAAAACGAAAAGGCTTTACTTAAAATATAAGCCCAGGAACGTTCTTAGGTTTTATTCTTCTCGAATTTAGAAAAAAAAGTTTCTTAAAATTACTGAAACGGTCTTAAACCCAAACAATAAAGTTTATTAAGACAAATTGTAATATTATCCCTTTTGAATTAAAAAAAAAAAGTAAAGAAAAACCTACCTGAAAGATAAATTTAAGAGTAAATAATTAATGTTTAATAACATAGAATAGTCGTAGTACATTAGTGACGAAGAAAAGGTTCTCGGGGTACAGAGCGATGCTAGATGACGAAGGTTCTCAATTTCCCCAAATAAAACAATCAACTAATGTGGATGATGTTTAATCCGACAGCTATACAACCGACGTTTCGTCTACGATCGTAGACATACTCATGGTTCTACAATGATAAGGTAAGTAATTGTTAGGAAAGAGAGACTGACACTTACATTTCCAGTGAGCTGATGAGTCAATTTGAAATGAAGGGTGCAATGAAAGTTCTTTGTAGGTCCAATCGAGGTCGAAAGTAAGACTGACCATTACGTGAAAATACAATTGTATTATATTCTATTCTGTGTTGCAGGTGAACCGACAAGGTGGGTCCTCACGGTGTAAGGAGAAGTTGAGAGGCCATTGTAACAATTTATAGAAACACTCTCCAACCCCACACAACCCACACCATCGTGACCTACACAAGGACTAACATCATTCGAACGTTCTAGAAAATTACTGTTTTTTGTTAACATTCCTTCCGTTATTAACATCGGCATTGAAAGTAATATCTACTTTTGCAGTGTAACGCCATCCATTGACAATAATTGGACAACAAGAAGGAACTGTTAATCTCTTGGAAAGAAGGAAGGAAGGACTCTTCCCACTTCGATGTTAAGTGAATTCAGTAGGTGAAGTATAATGGAAGGTGGATTTATGGTAGTGAGACCTATATGATTCTATACTTAATCAATTTATAATGTTTATAAACCTGAACGATGTTGTGAAACTCATGTTGTTTGTTAACATTACGATCTGATGTGCGTATGATGTGATATGATTCCAAGAGCAATCTTTTAAACCAATTAGACTCATGTTCGACTATTTTGATGTTATCAAAATCGAACTTATGTCCAAAGTTGATGCTATGTTCTGTCAGACCTGAGTGCGCTAAATTACCATTTCTAATATGTAACCTATGTTGATAAACTCTTTTCTTTAAATATTGTTTGGTCTCGCCAATATAGATTTTACTAGGTGTACAGTCTAGACATGTGATTTCATACACAACCCCATGTTGATAATCCATCTTTATACGATCTTTTAGTTTGGAGAATATCTTATCATTGAGAGTTGACCAAGCATACCAAGCTGGAGTCATTCTTAAGGGTTTTAAAATGGAATTTGCAACTTTTTCCAGGCAGGATGGAATGGTAATTTGATGTACTGCAGTTCTGATGTATCAACTGATGTAATGTGTGTGGCATAATTATTGTTGTTGAAAGTAGATTTAAGTTTCTCAAACCTTTTCCGTATTGTATCATTTATGACGTTGACAGGAAACATATTCTTCAACATAATCTGTTTGATGTATTCTAAATTCCTATCCCAATGCGTTTCATGTGATAACAAAATGGCGCGGTCTACTAAGGAGGTAATTGCGGAAATTTTATATTTGAAAGGTGAGAAAGAATAAAAATTGATAAATCTACCCGATGCCGTGGGTTTCCTGTACCAGTTTGTTTTACAACCACTCGAAATACACTCCAGCTCTACATCTAAGAACGCAATCTTATTGTCTTTAGATAATTCACAGGTAAATTGCAGTCTATTGTGAAAAGAGTTAAATTTCTGTAATATGTTCTTATGTTGATCAACAGGTACATATAAAAGAGTATCATCTACATATCTAATATATAAGGGGGTTAATATATAATATATAATGTTAACAAAAACCAGTAATTTTCTAGAACGTTCGAATGATGTTAGTCCTTGTGTAGGTCACGATGGTGTGGATTGTGTGGGGTTGGAGAGTGTTTCTATAAATTGTTATAATGGCCTCTCAACTTCTCCTTACACCGTGAGGACCCACCTTGTCGGTTCACCTGCAACACAGAATAGAATATAATACAATTGTATTTTCACGTAATGGTCAGTCTTACTTTCGACCTCGATTGGACCTACAAAGAACTTTCATTGCACCCTTCATTTCAAATTGACTCATCAGCTCACTGGAAATGTAAGTGTCAGTCTCTCTTTCCTAACAATTACTTACCTTATCATTGTAGAACCATGAGTATGTCTACGATCGTAGACGAAATGTCGGTTGTATAGCTGTTGGATTAAACATCATCCACATTAGTTGATTGTTTTATTTGGGGAAATTGAGAACCTTCGTCATCTAGTAGTACATTAGTAATTTTAATATCTTTTGAATGTAGACTTTTCTCTTTTCGAAAAGCAATAAAAACAAAATGTCTAGCTTAGTAAGAATTGTCTTATCTGTCAAGTATAGTATAAGTTAAGTGTCAAGTATAGTAAAGTATTCTTTTTTTCCGAATTCCAAAAGATTGATACACAAACCTGTTTTAGTAGTAGTTTTTTTAGTAAGAAAATGTGGTGCTATCTAAATTTTGAAAAATCCTAAAATTTTCCCCAAAATCGTTTATCTTAGCACCAAAGTTTGGTTTCGAAATGAAATTCCTATCTCTTTTCCCGCATTTTTAGTAACAGTAGACGGGCATCGAACAATCAAGTAACTGAAGACGTGAAAGTAATCCCGGTTTCCAAGGGATACTTCATAAGTAATATAATATGTGCGGTGTTCCGTTACCTGCAGGAAAATAATTGAACCGTATCGATCAAATGTATTACTTTCTAACGTTATAGCGATAACCATAACCGCGTCGTTATGGGCAGATTCAATACTTATGTTAATGTATTCCTTGGTTAATTAACGGAATCCAGACCGAGTGTATCGGTGCCGTCTTAAGAGCGTCGTCGAGGTGATTATTCAGTAAATTGATTATTCGATGGGCCTCAGTTTAATGGCTCGTAATGGAAATTATTGGAAGGGCACCGTACCGATGAGTCACCCACCATGAACCGCGAGACGGTTTTGCTTTTGGAAATTCAAAGTTTGAAAACCGATTTCGAAAAAACAGAAAAACGACAAGTATAAAGTGCACTTAAGGGCAAATTTAGCTAAAAATGTCATTAAACTTTTTTAAGCACATTCGTTAGTGGAATACATATTCAAAATTAAAGGGAAAAATTCGTATGTATTGATTGTTTGCTCGGGCGCCAGTTTTGTATTATATGGGAAACAATAGGAAAGTGCCCTTCAGACAAAACTTAGCCAAAAGTGTTATTAAACTTTATTGTAAGTATTGAATAGTAAAGTAAATATTCAAAGTTTAAGAACAATTCTGGCCGTTGATTTCTGGAAAATTTAGAAAAACTGACAAATGACAATAGTAAAGTGCCCTTCATAGACGGTTTAGCCAAAAGTGTTATTAAACTTTATTATACGTATTCGATAGTAGAATAATTGTTCAAAGTTTCTAACAATGTATTAAGAGTAGATTTAGAGAAAATTTCTAGTACTGCGCCTCGGGAAGTAAATCATTTTTCCACAGAATAATACGTTATTAATTACGCAAAGCTCAATATGGCTAATTATTCTCCTAGGCTCTGTACCACTTAATAAGACCAATTTATCCCTCTTTTAAGCAAATCGTCTGATTGGCACCTGACATTTCGTTTATCTAGATACCGTGAATCATAGCCGATCGTAAAGTTCTGCCATTAAAATTTTACGATCGGTAATTCGTTCGTTATCAAATGGTCGGTAATGTTTCCCGTTGACGATTCGAGTGGTGCTCTCAAGGATACTTATGGGCATTGCCTTATTTTGTCTCTTCTGGCTTTTAATATGCGCCGCATTGTGATCCTTTGTGTTCAGTGAGTGAAACCGCCATTTGGGTGCACCTCGCGACAATGATCGCTGAAAACGCAATCGGAATACAATGGTTGCGATATTAAAATGTTCTGCTTTTAAGTAATTTTCTGGTAATGAGATTAGAACTTTGGGATTTGAATGTATTCCTGATTTGTGGTGTTACTCTGATGAGTTCAAATTTTATTTTTTTACAATAAGAGGTTTAATAGAATTCATTTTTCATTTTCAGGCTAAAGTAGATTTTAAAAAATGACATACGGATGAATACGCAAAATTTCCGACCGTCAGATGACCGATGTATACTAATATACCTATATATATATATATATATATATATATATATATATATATATATATATATATACGGAGCTTTTCTATTGAAATGCGTGGCCCGAAATCAACAAGAGCAAAAGAGAAACTAATAGTAGTTCGTTAGTATGACAGAGAAGGAAGTTTTGCAACGTTGCCGGCCGCAGTCCAAGTCCAGGGTCATAGAGATAAAAGATAGAGGAGGTAACAAATGTGGTTGGAACAAATAGACCAAAGCACAGACCAAAGTGGCTTCTGCATATGGCCGACTTCCTGTAAGAAATCTTTCTCTCCAATGGCGTAGCATTACATTAACTAAAATTATAAAATAATAATTTGTATGAAGCAGTTTATTTTCCATAAAATGTCACAAAATGCTAACATATGAAACAATACGAAGGTTGCTCAGTACGAATTAAATAAAGAATTTCATTTTTAATTTTTTTTGATTAATTTAACTCATATTTATACTAATAGTTCATAACAAAATTACCTACATCAGTTTTTAAAACCTTACGCTGTTGTTCATTCTTTGGAAAACGGAAACAAACAAAAAATTTCCGATTTTGGGATTAATCAGTTAATAGAAGAAAAATTACCAAAAAAGAAATGTGCTCCAGGTATACCAGAAAGACAAAGAACGAGCAGGAAACCAGGAAGAGCTGATTCAGTTATGTAGTGGGTATATTATATTAAAAATATGTATGTATTTATTATTAATTGTTAAACTTTGGTTCCCAGTGGTAGACTGTAGCTCCCCCCATAGATCCGCCACTGCACAATTCAGCAATGACAATCGCAAGCACGAGTTCGAAGAGTGGCTTCTGAATATGGCCGGTTCCGTCTACAAAATTTATTACCCCCTCTCCCTATTTGTTACCTCCTCTCTCTTTTATCTCTATGTCCAGGACCCATTCCAAATATTCCCGTCGGAGGCTATACAGCGAATGAAAACGTTCGTACGTGTGTTCCTCATACATATCATAATCATAGAGTGTGCGATGGGTGTGATGTTTCGCGAAATAGCAACGTCGCAAAGGTTCTTTCTCTGTTTAGCCAACGATAAGTATATGGCCTTTCTTTCGCTCTTATGTTTATACCATACTGCGACTCTGTAGGAAAGGTCTCTATATATGTACATATATGTATTGCGACGTTCTTGCCACAGAGGTCAGCACTGGCTATAGTTTTATGTTGGCATTGGGGTCGTCCATAAATCACGTGACGCTAAATTTGCCTTTTATTAACTACCGTTTTCGCGGGTTGTTTGGGATGATCCATACAAGCTATCTCAGCGATCCTCGCATTTCAACGACAGCAATGGCCTTTTTTAGACACCTTAGCAGCATTATTAACTACCGTTTCGCGGTGTGTTTAGGATGATGCACTCCAGCTATCTCATCGTTGCTTAGTTGATCCATTTGAACGACAGCAATATAGTCTTTGCGTTATTGACATCGTTGCTGTCGTTTAAACGAATAAAGTATGGAACACCGAGGTAGCTCGAGTGCATCATCCCAAGTACATCGCGAAACGGTAGTTAATGACCTGCTTATCGCGTCGTAAATTGCAAATATTGCTCGGACGGTATATACAAAGTAAGTAACACCTTCCTCTCGGATAGTGCACGGATATTAAAATTTAAAAATAGATAAGATATTCATAAACGCCTCTTTGTCGTAACAAATTACAGGAGGTGATTCAGTGTTACCCATTTGTATATTAACAGCTTCCCGGGCACAGATCGATGCTCATCTATAAAGAGAATGTATATTTAGACACGTAGAGGATATCCGGTGTTGTAAAATCATTTCTGAAAATATCTAAAACCCAATATTTATACGACGACGTGTAACGATAGCGAGCGGATTATTATTACAGAAGAATCCCTTATCGCGAACTTGTTGTGATGACTTCTACACTTTCCGATAACGCCCAGCCTTCTTATCTCGGAAAGGAAGCGGGGTTACAAAGGCTCCCGTAATCCTTTGATGATTCCGTATTTTTATTTTGATTGATTAGCCCGATCGATGATAGATTGTAATGCTTTCTTCATTTGATCGAATTGTGGTGAAATCTTGCGAAATAGTATTCGACACCGTCACTAAGGTCGTAAGCCTTAATAATAATTATTGGACGGTTTTAACGTCGCCGTTTACGAGCCATAGTTGTTAGCATTTTATTGCACGATGAAAACGCATGTTAATAAAATCACATATCAAATTGTCAACGGTTAGTTTTCGTATTACCAAGTTTAAAAGCAGCAATGTTTAATTCGTAATGATAGTAAAATGTCTCAAGTTATTTTACCAGGTAATTAAGATTTACACTGACAAAATCTACTTATACAATTACCGTATTTCGTTCGTCTCAATTTATATTCCATTTTTATATTCCAGACGGTTTCCCGACGTTCCGCTCGTCGTTCCCGGAGTGGTGCGACAGCTGCGCCGAGCTGCTCGAGGCGCAGACGCCGGCCAGCGGGAATGCGCAGGACGCTCTTCCCCTGATGGGATTGCGTTCGTTGCGCATCTCGGCGCCGAGCGCGCCTGCGCACCACCGGCCGCACCGCAGCTGCGACAGCCTGTCGTCGGCGGCGAACAGCTCGACGGACAGCTCGGACACCGACGACCGTTGCGACAGTTCCTTAGGTAGGAGAAATTTTCGAAATTTTCGAAAAAAATTCAAAACACGTAGAAATAATCTTTCTTTTTGTTTTACCAGCTTAGTTCGATTACAAGCTTAGTATGGTATAAATTATAAAGACAAGGTTTAACAAAGAAAGGAACGTTTAGTACCGCTACTATTACGTTTTCAGGAACATTTTCAGTTTTTTTTTAACTAGAGATAACACTGTGAATTTTGAGCTTGTAAATTAAAAATTTTAGAGATTGAAATTATTGTATAAGAAGTCCTACAATTGTCTTCGATTTTGTTCAATCGCCATAACTCATCTAAGATCACTCAGAAGAGTATTTTTTTGTTGAACATAAATTGATATAGTCTTTTTAGATGCTTCAATAATATCACAGTTTGAGCTTATAAATTCGAAAAACTAGAAACGACGACTTTCTATACAATCTAGATTTTATATAATCTTAAAAGCTCATCTAGTCTTGCAGATAGTTACTTGGTTCACTCTGGAAAAGTTTAGGAATAGTTTCAGGTCTTACAATCCCAAGAAAAATGTTGAACTAGCGTATTTTTTCTAGATACTTCCAAACATTACAGATTTAGTAAATATTCAAAAATCTAGAACATTTGTCAGTGCTTCCGAAACAATCTAGAATTTATAGAATTTCAGTAGCTCATTTAGACCTTTTCAGACAGCCACGTAGTCTGCCCTAGAAAAGTTTTCAAGAATAATTTCAGTTTTTACAATATAACGAACTGAACATGTGTGAACCTATTTCTTCTAGATAGGTTAGGTTAGTTGTAAGTTTCAGCTAGTGAATTAAAAAATGTAGAAAATATGTCTGCTTTCACAACAATCTACATTTTATAGAATCTCAGTGGCTCATGTAGAGCCTTTCAGAAAGCGCCACGTGGTCCGTTCTGAAAAACTTTTCAGAAATACTTTCAGTTCTTACAATCCCAAAAAAAATTGTTTTACTCGACATGAATTAGCGTATTTTTTCTAGATACTTCCAAACTTTACAGGTTTAGTAAATTCATAAATCTGGAAAATTTATCTGTGCTTCCGACACAATCTAGAATTTATAGAATTTCAGTAGCTCATCTAGAACTTTTCAGACAGCCACGTAGTCTGCCCTAGAAAAGTTTTCAGGAATAGTTTCAGTTCTTACAATACAACGAAAAATGTTTTGCCGAACATGAGTGAACCTATTTCTTCTAGATACTTCCAAAAATGTGTAAGTTTCAGCTAGTCAATTAAAAAATGTAGAAAATTTGTCTGCTTTCAAACAATCTACATTTTATAGAATCTCTGACTCATCTAGAGCCTTTCAGAAAGCGCCATGTGGTCCGTTCCTTACTCAATATGAATTAGCGTATTTTTTCTAGATACTTCCAAACCTTGCAGTTTTAGTAAATATTCAAAAATCTAGAAAATTTGTGTGTGCTTCCAAAACAATCAAGAATTTATAGAAATTCAGTAGCTCATCTAGAACTTTTCAGACAGTCACGTAGTCTGCTGTAGAAAAGATTTCAGGAATAGTTTCAGTTCTTACAGTACAACGAAAAATTTTTTACCGAACATTAGTAAACCTATTTCTTCTAGATACTTCAAAAGTTTGTAAGTTTCAGCTAGTAATTTAAAAAATGTAGAAAATTTGCCTGCTTTCAAAACAATCTACATTTTATAGAATCTCAGTAACTCATCTAGAGCCTTTCAGAAAGCGCCACGTGGTCCGTTCTGAAATAGTTTTCAGGAATAGTTTCAGTTCTTACAATCCCAAGAAAAATGTTTTACTCGACATGAATAAGCGTATTTTTTCTAGATACTTTCAAACTTTACAGAATTGGTAAATTCAAAAAACTAGAAAATTTGTCTGCGCTTCCAAAACAATCTAGAATTTATAGAATTTCAGTAGCTCATCTAGAACTTTTCAGACAGTCACGTAGTCAGCTCTACAAACGTTTTCAGGATTAATTTCAGTTCTGACAATACAACGAAAAATGTTTTACAGAACATGAATGAACCTTTCCATTCTAGATGCTTTTAAAATTTATAAGCTTCAGCTAGTAAATTAAAATATGTAGAAAATTTGTCTGCTTTCAAACAATCTACATTTTATAGAATCTCAGGGACTCCATCTAGAGCCTGTCGGAAAACGCCACGTGGCCCGTTCTGGAAAAGTTTCCAGGAATAGTTTCAGTTCTTACATTCTCAAGAAAAATGTTTTACTTGACATGATTTAGCGTATTTTTTCTAGATAGTACTTCCAAACTTTACTGTTTTAGAAAATTCAAAAATCTAGAAAATTTGTCTGCTTCCGAAATAATCTGGAATTTATAGAATTTCATTCGCTCATCTAGAACTTTTCAGGCAGTCACGTAGTCTGCCCTATTGAAGTTTTCAGGAGTAGTTTCAGTTCTTATAATACAACGAAAAATGTTTTACTGAACATGAGTAAACCTATTTCTTCTAGATAGGTACTTCAAAAATTTGTAAGTTTTAGCTAGTAAATTAAAATATGTAGAAAATTTGTATGCTTTCAAACAATCTACATTTTATAGAACCTCAGTGACTCATCTAGAGCCTTTCAGAAAGCGCCATGTGGTCCGTTCTGGAAAAGTTTTCAGGAATAGTTTCAGTTCTTACAATCCTAAGAAAAAAATGTTTTTCTCGACATGAACTAGCGTATTTTTTGTACTTCCAAACTGTACAGTTTTAATAAATTCAAAAATCTAGAAAATTTGTCTGTGCTTCCGAAACAATCTAGAATTTATAGATTACCAGTAGCTCATCTAGAACTTTTCAGACAGCCACGTAGTCTGCTCTAGAAAAGTTTACAGGAATAGTTTCAGTTCTTACAATACAACGAAAAATGTTTCACTGAACATGAGCGAACCTATTTCTTCTAGATACTTCAAAAATTTGTAAATTTCAGCTAGTAATTTAAAATATGTAGAAAATTTGTCTGCTTTCAAAACAATCTACATTTTATAGAATCTCAATGGCTCATGTAGAGCCTTTCAGAGAGCGCCACGTGGTCCGTTCTGGAAAAGTTTTCAGGAATAGTTTCAGTTCCTACAATCTCAAGAAAAATGTTTTACTCAATATGAATTATCGTATTTTTTCTAGATACTTCCAGACTTTACAGTTTTGTAAATTCAAAAATCTAGAAAATTTGTCTGCGCTTCCGAAACAATCTAGAATTTATAGAATTTCAGTAGCTCATCTAGAACTTTTCAGACAGCCACGTAGTCTGCTCTAGAAAAGTTTACAGGAATAGTTTCAGTTCTTACAATACAACGAAAAATGTTTTACATGAGCGAACCTATTTCTTCTAGATGCTTCAAAAGTTTGTAAGTTTCAGCTAGTAAATTAAAAAATGTAGAAAATTTGCCTGCTTTCAAACAATCTACATTTTATAGACTCTCAGTGACTCATCTAGAGCCTTTCAGAAAGCGCCATGTGGTCTGTTCTGGAAAAGTTTTCAGGAATAGTTTCAGTTCCTACAATCTCAAGAAAAATGTTTTACTCAATATGAATTAGCGTATTTTTTTCTAGATACTTCCAGACTTTACAGTTTTAGTAAATTAAAAAATCTGGAAAATTTGTCTGCTTCCGAAATAATCTAGAATTTATAGAATTTCATTCACTCATCTAGAACTTTTCAGACAGTCACGTAGTCTGCCCTAGAGAAGTTTTCAGGAGTAGTTTCAGTTCTTACAATACAACAAAAAATGTTTTACTGAACATGAGTGAACCTATTTCTTCTATATACTTCAAAAATTTGTAAATTTCAGCTAGTAATTTAAAATATGTAGAAAATTTGTCTGCTTTCAAAACAATCTAAATTTTATAGAATCTCAATGGCTCATGTGAGTCTTTCAGAAAGCGCCATGTGGTCGGCCCTGGAAAAGTTTTCAGGAATAGTTTCAGTTCCTACAATCTCAAGAAAACTGTTTTACTCAATATGAATTAGTATCGTATTTTTTCTAGATACTTCCAGACTTTACAGTTTTAGTAAATTCAAAAATCTAGAAAATTTGTCTGCGCTTCCGAAACAATCTAGAATTTATAGAATTTCAGTAGCTCATCTAGAACTTTTCAGACAGCCACGTAGTCTGCTCTAGAAAAGTTTTCAGGAATAGTTTCAGTTCTTACAATACAACGAAAAATGTTTTACTGAACATGAGTGAACCTATTTCTTCTAGATACTTCAAAAATTTGTAAGTTTCAGCTAGTAAATTAAAATATGTAGAAAATTTGTCTGCTTTCAAAACAATCTAGATAGAGCCTTTCAGAAAGCGCCACGTTGTCCATTCTGAAAAAGTTTTCAGGAATAATTTCAGTTCTTTCAAATAACAAAATATTTTAAAATATTTCGAATAACAAAAACAAATTTTACTTGCTCCTAAGTTTTCCTAAAAGTATTGTGGTACGCCCTGGAAAAGTCGGAAATTTAAATAAAACCGTTTTCAGTACACTTCTAGATAGTATTTTATGGAATATTTTCCGTACTGTGAACCCAGCGATTTTACTATTTATTTTAAGAATTAATCTCATCTCTACCTACTCGTACTTGAAAGATAAAGGGCTATTAAACTTAATTATTTATCAACACTTGAACCTCTCGTTTGAACGAATGAGGCTTAGATAAAATTTACTGTCCCTTATATAAATCTTCTACTGAATGAATTTAAAATGTAAAAAACACTCGTTATCGTTATCGATATATAAACCGGTGATAAACTTACCCGATAAATACCATAATAAACCAAAAGTTTGATTCATGTGCATAAAACACGTGTAATTGCGATCCATCAATAAACAAGGAAATGAAAAGGATGAGGCCGCAGTTATCGCTTAAATTCATTTGTGATTATTACTACAAATACTGGTAATAAACATTATTACCAATAAAGAATTTTGCAGATTTTTTTTAAACCTGTGATGGGTCCACAAAAATTATTTTTCTATAAAAGTGGTTTTCTGAATTCTCAGTCATCATTCAACACTTTTCTGAAGTTTTACAAAGTTTTTTCAACATGTTATGGGCCCCCTAAATTTACTTTTTCATTAAAGAAAGTGTGGGATGAAAAATTGAGGGAGTTGCCAGTCACTTTTCTGAGTTTTTGCATGTTTTTTTGAAAATGTAATAAGCCCCCAAAACCCATTTTTGTTTAAAAAAAAAAGTGGTTTTTGAGCAATCTTTTCGTCGAATTACCTTCCAGAACTGATAAAAAATTCAAGGGGTTGTCAGTTACTATTTTGTATTTCTCTACATTATTGCAGGGTTTTTGAAATGATTATTAATGTAAATTTTTAAAATACACGTCTACCCAACGTATATTAGTAAGTAATGCCTTAACCTGCCTTCCAGGTCTGGAAGACGACAGGGAATTTCCCGTCGAGATTCTTCCCTACTTATTCCTTGGGAACGCCGCGAACAGCGAAGATAGTCAGGCATTGGCCAAGCATAGCATACAGGTAAGTGTCAAAAGTGAAACTTCCCGAAATATTAACATTACTCGATTCGATGTTTCCTCAGTACGTGCTTAACGTGACTCCCGACTTACCAAACGTTTTCGAGGACCAAGGAACCATGAAGTACATGCAGATACCGATAACCGACCACTGGTCGCAGAATTTGGCGAGCCATTTCCCGAAGGCGATCGAGTTCATCGGTAAGTAAACCCGAATACTTTTAGAACGTAATTACATACCGTAATAAACTTCGAAATCCGAAATAGAATCCTTAAACGTTGCAAATTCATAAAGGCAGTCTGTGAGGTTTTTAAATAATCACCTTCAACTTGAAAAATTTTCCACAAAAAAAGTTGAAATTCGATACGTCCGCTGAGGACACTTCATTCAAAAACTCTAGTGAATTTTACCATAATCTGAGTTTTGCTAAATTTCTTAGGGATTTTTAATATCCTTTCAAACTAACACTTCACTTCCATGTCAAAGTTGTTAAATGGACACCGACAACTTCCAAACTTCTTCACTAAAGAGTGAGATTCATGACTAGGACTATTCAAGAAACTTGAATCAATTATTCTAGTGAGTTTTGCCAAAATTGAAGTTTCAATACCAAAAATATGATATGTTGAAACTAGAAATCGTTGCAAATTGCAACTGCATCCACTCCACGCAATTCAACTGCGCAAATTTTTCACAACAAGCGTCATAACTTGAAAATTTGTTTATAGAAAGTGCTTAAAATCACTATACCTGTTAATAGTTATTTATTATACAAGCGGATAAAATGAACGTTTAACGAGCGATATGTTTAAACGCGCGCGCGGCGCAGCCGCAAGCGTGTTAATATCGCGAGTTAAACGTTCATTGTATCCGCGAGTGTATTACAACGTTTTATTCAATTTTGCCATATATAAACTGACGTTTAGCGGAGTAAGTCTAATTTTGAAAAGAAAATTTGACAAGATGACAACTTTAGTGCCGCAACCTTGACAACGACGAAAACAATTTTAAACATATAAAACGCCACTTTATGCGGCAAAATTGAGAAAAAAACTATTAACTCGCTGCCTAAATAAACAATGACTTTACAGGTTCGATTTGACGTCAATAAACGTCAGTTTATATGGCAAAATTAAATAAAGATATTTTAACAACTTTTTATGAGTTTTGGAATAATTTAATAAGAACTTTCAATTTCTATTCATAAAGCATTGTGGTGTCATAGGAAAAAGCCTAATAAACTTCCTAAACAAGTTTTGGCACCATTGAATAAGGTAGGCACTTATTATAAATATTTCCTAAAGAAGAGTCATTCTGGAATAAGTAATGAAATGATCCATCGACCATACTAGGAAGAACCATCAAATTATATTCATAAAACTTTGTGGTGTCACTGGAAATAGCCTATTACCCTTCCTAAACAAGTTTTGGCACCATTGAATAAGGTAGGCACTTATTATGAATATTTCCTAAAGAAGTCATTCTGGAATAAGTAATGAAATGATCCATCGACCATACTAGGAAGAACTATCAATTTATATTCATGAAACGTTGTGGTGTCACTGGAAATAGCCCATTACCCTTCCTAAACAAGTTTTGGCACCATTGAATAAGGTAGGCACTTATTATGAATATTTCCTAAAGAAGAGTCATTCTGGAATAAGTAATGAAATGATCCATCGACCATACTAGGAAGAACTATCAAATTATATTCATAAAACTTTGTGGTGTCACTGGAAATAGCCTAATAACCTTCCTAAACAAGTTTTGGCACCATTGAATAAGGTAGGCACTTATTATGAATATTTCCTAAAGAAGTCATTCTGGAATAAGTAATGAAATGATCCATCGACCATACTAGGAAGAACTATCAATTTATATTCCTGAAACGTTGTGGTGTCACTGGAAATAGCCTATTACCCTTCCTAAACAAGTTTTGGCACCATTGAATAAGGTAGGCACTTATTATGAATATTTCCTAAAGAAGTCATTCTGGAATAAGTAATGAAATGATCCATCGACCATACTAGGAAGAACTATCAATTTATATTCATGAAACGTTGTGGTGTCACTGGAAATAGCCCATTACCCTTCCTAAACAAGTTTTGGCACCATTGAATAAGGTAGGCACTTATTATGAATATTTCCTAAAGAAGTCATTCTGGAATAAGTAATGAAATGATCCATCGACCATACTAGGAAGAACTATCAATTTATATTCATGAAACGTTGTGGTGTCACTGGAAATAGCCCATTACCCTTCCTAAACAAGTTTTGGCACCATTGAATAAGGTAGGCACTTATTATGAATATTTCCTAAAGAAGAGTCATTCTGGAATAAGTAATGAAATGATCCATCGACCATACTAGGAAGAACTATCAATTTATATTCATGAAACGTTGTGGTGTCACTGGAAATAGCCCATTACCCTTCCTAAACAAGTTTTGGCACCATTGAATAAGGTAGGCACTTATTATGAATATTTCCTAAAGAAGAGTCATTCTGGAATAAGTAATGAAATGATCCATCGACCATACTAGGAAGAACTATCAAATTATATTCATAAAACTTTGTGGTGTCACTGGAAATAGCCTAATAACCTTCCTAAACAAGTTTTGGCACCATTGAATAAGGTAGGCACTTATTATGAATATTTCCTAAAGAAGTCATTCTGGAATAAGTAATGAAATGATCCATCGACCATACTAGGAAGAACTATCAATTTATATTCCTGAAACGTTGTGGTGTCACTGGAAATAGCCTATTACCCTTCCTAAACAAGTTTTGGCACCATTGAATAAGGTAGGCACTTATTATGAATATTTCCTAAAGAAGTCATTCTGGAATAAGTAATGAAATGATCCATCGACCATACTAGGAAGAACTATCAATTTATATTCATGAAACGTTGTGGTGTCACTGGAAATAGCCCATTACCCTTCCTAAACAAGTTTTGGCACCATTGAATAAGGTAGGCACTTATTATGAATATTTCCTAAAGAAGTCATTCTGGAATAAGTAATGAAATGATCCATCGACCATACTAGGAAGAACTATCAATTTATATTCATGAAACGTTGTGGTGTCACTGGAAATAGCCCATTACCCTTCTTAAACAAGTTTTGGCACCATTGAATAAGGTAGGCACTTATTATGAATATTTCCTAAAGAAGAGTCATTCTGGAATAAGTAATGAAATGATCCATCGACCATACTAGGAAGAACTATCAAATTATATTCATAAAACTTTGTGGTGTCACTGGAAATAGCCTAATAACCTTCCTAAACAAGTTTTGGCACCATTGAATAAGGTAGGCACTTATTATGAATATTTCCTAAAGAAGTCATTCTGGAATAAGTAATGAAATGATCCATCGACCATACTAGGAAGAACTATCAATTTATATTCCTGAAACGTTGTGGTGTCACTGGAAATAGCCTATTACCCTTCCTAAACAAGTTTTGGCACCATTGAATAAGGTAGGCACTTATTATGAATATTTCCTAAAGAAGTCATTCTGGAATAAGTAATGAAATGATCCATCGACCATACTAGGAAGAACTATCAATTTATATTCATGAAACGTTGTGGTGTCACTGGAAATAGCCCATTACCCTTCCTAAACAAGTTTTGGCACCATTGAATAAGGTAGGCACTTATTATGAATATTTCCTAAAGAAGTCATTCTGGAATAAGTAATGAAATGATCCATCGACCATACTAGGAAGAACTATCAATTTATATTCATGAAACGTTGTGGTGTCACTGGAAATAGCCCATTACCCTTCTTAAACAAGTTTTGGCACCATTGAATAAGGTAGGCACTTATTATGAATATTTCCTAAAGAAGAGTCATTCTGGAATAAGTAATGAAATGATCCATCGACCATACTAGGAAGAACTATCAAATTATATTCATAAAACTTTGTGGTGTCACTGGAAATAGCCTAATAACCTTCCTAAACAAGTTTTGGCACCATTGAATAAGGTAGGCACTTATTATGAATATTTCCTAAAGAAGTCATTCTGGAATAAGTAATGAAATGATCCATCGACCATACTAGAAAGAACTATCAATTTATATTCCTGAAACGTTGTGGTGTCACTGGAAATAGCCTATTACCCTTCCTAAACAAGTTTTGGCACCATTGAATAAGGTAGGCACTTATTATGAATATTTCCTAAAGAAGAGTCATTCTGGAATAAGTAATGAAATGATCCATCGACCATACTAGGAAGAACTATCAATTTATATTCATGAAACGTTGTGGTGTCACTGGAAATAGCCCATTACCCTTCCTAAACAAGTTTTGGCACCATTGAATAAGGTAGGCACTTATTATGAATATTTCCTAAAGAAGAGTCATTCTGGAATAAGTAATGAAATGATCCATCGACCATACTAGGAAGAACTATCAATTTATATTCCTGAAACGTTGTGGTGTCACTGGAAATAGCCTATTACCCTTCCTAAACAAGTTTTGGCACCATTGAATAAGGTAGGCACTTATTATGAATATTTCCTAAAGAAGTCATTCTGGAATAAGTAATGAAATGATCCATCGACCATACTAGGAAGAACTATCAATTTATATTCATGAAACGTTGTGGTGTCACTGGAAATAGCCCATTACCCTTCCTAAACAAGTTTTGGCACCATTGAATAAGGTAGGCACTTATTATGAATATTTCCTAAAGAAGTCATTCTGGAATAAGTAATGAAATGATCCATCGACCATACTAGGAAGAACTATCAATTTATATTCATGAAACGTTGTGGTGTCACTGGAAATAGCCCATTACCCTTCCTAAACAAGTTTTGGCACCATTGAATAAGGTAGGCACTTATTATGAATATTTCCTAAAGAAGAGTCATTCTGGAATAAGTAATGAAATGATCCATCGACCATACTAGGAAGAACTATCAAATTATATTCATAAAACTTTGTGGTGTCACTGGAAATAGCCTAATAACCTTCCTAAACAAGTTTTGGCACCATTGAATAAGGTAGGCACTTATTATGAATATTTCCTAAAGAAGTCATTCTGGAATAAGTAATGAAATGATCCATCGACCATACTAGGAAGAACTATCAATTTATATTCATGAAACGTTGTGGTGTCACTGGAAATAGCCCATTACCCTTCCTAAACAAGTTTTGGCACCATTGAATAAGGTAGGCACTTATTATGAATATTTCCTAAAGAAGTCATTCTGGAATAAGTAATGAAATGATCCATCGACCATACTAGGAAGAACTATCAATTTATATTCATGAAACGTTGTGGTGTCACTGGAAATAGCCCATTACCCTTCCTAAACAAGTTTTGGCACCATTGAATAAGGTAGGCACTTATTATGAATATTTCCTAAAGAAGTCATTCTGGAATAAGTAATGAAATGATCCATCGACCATACTAGGAAGAACTATCAATTTATATTCATGAAACGTTGTGGTGTCACTGGAAATAGCCCATTACCCTTCTTAAACAAGTTTTGGCACCATTGAATAAGGTAGGCACTTATTATGAATATTTCCTAAAGAAGTCATTCTGGAATAAGTAATGAAATGATCCATCGACCATACTAGGAAGAACTATCAATTTATATTCATGAAACGTTGTGGTGTCACTGGAAATAGCCCATTACCCTTCCTAAACAAGTTTTGGCACCATTGAATAAGGTAGGCACTTATTATGAATATTTCCTAAAGAAGTCATTCTGGAATAAGTAATGAAATGATCCATCGACCATACTAGGAAGAACTATCAATTTATATTCATGAAACGTTGTGGTGTCACTGGAAATAGCCCATTACCCTTCTTAAACAAGTTTTGGCACCATTGAATAAGGTAGGCACTTATTATGAATATTTCCTAAAGAAGAGTCATTCTGGAATAAGTAATGAAATGATCCATCGACCATACTAGGAAGAACTATCAAATTATATTCATAAAACTTTGTGGTGTCACTGGAAATAGCCTAATAACCTTCCTAAACAAGTTTTGGCACCATTGAATAAGGTAGGCACTTATTATGAATATTTCCTAAAGAAGTCATTCTGGAATAAGTAATGAAATGATCCATCGACCATACTAGAAAGAACTATCAATTTATATTCCTGAAACGTTGTGGTGTCACTGGAAATAGCCTATTACCCTTCCTAAACAAGTTTTGGCACCATTGAATAAGGTAGGCACTTATTATGAATATTTCCTAAAGAAGAGTCATTCTGGAATAAGTAATGAAATGATCCATCGACCATACTAGGAAGAACTATCAATTTATATTCATGAAACGTTGTGGTGTCACTGGAAATAGCCCATTACCCTTCTTAAACAAGTTTTGGCACCATTGAATAAGGTAGGCACTTATTATGAATATTTCCTAAAGAAGTCATTCTGGAATAAGTAATGAAATGATCCATCGACCATACTAGGAAGAACTATCAATTTATATTCATGAAACGTTGTGGTGTCACTGGAAATAGCCCATTACCCTTCTTAAACAAGTTTTGGCACCATTGAATAAGGTAGGCACTTATTATGAATATTTCCTAAAGAAGTCATTCTGGAATAAGTAATGAAATGATCCATCGACCATACTAGGAAGAACTATCAATTTATATTCATGAAACGTTGTGGTGTCACTGGAAATAGCCCATTACCCTTCCTAAACAAGTTTTGGCACCATTGAATAAGGTAGGCACTTATTATGAATATTTCCTAAAGAAGTCATTCTGGAATAAGTAATGAAATGATCCATCGACCATACTAGGAAGAACTATCAATTTATATTCATGAAACGTTGTGGTGTCACTGGAAATAGCCCATTACCCTTCTTAAACAAGTTTTGGCACCATTGAATAAGGTAGGCACTTATTATGAATATTTCCTAAAGAAGAGTCATTCTGGAATAAGTAATGAAATGATCCATCGACCATACTAGGAAGAACTATCAAATTATATTCATAAAACTTTGTGGTGTCACTGGAAATAGCCTAATAACCTTCCTAAACAAGTTTTGGCACCATTGAATAAGGTAGGCACTTATTATGAATATTTCCTAAAGAAGTCATTCTGGAATAAGTAATGAAATGATCCATCGACCATACTAGAAAGAACTATCAATTTATATTCCTGAAACGTTGTGGTGTCACTGGAAATAGCCTATTACCCTTCCTAAACAAGTTTTGGCACCATTGAATAAGGTAGGCACTTATTATGAATATTTCCTAAAGAAGAGTCATTCTGGAATAAGTAATGAAATGATCCATCGACCATACTAGGAAGAACTATCAATTTATATTCATGAAACGTTGTGGTGTCACTGGAAATAGCCCATTACCCTTCCTAAACAAGTTTTGGCACCATTGAATAAGGTAGGCACTTATTATGAATATTTCCTAAAGAAGAGTCATTCTGGAATAAGTAATGAAATGATCCATCGACCATACTAGGAAGAACTATCAATTTATATTCCTGAAACGTTGTGGTGTCACTGGAAATAGCCTATTACCCTTCCTAAACAAGTTTTGGCACCATTGAATAAGGTAGGCACTTATTATGAATATTTCCTAAAGAAGTCATTCTGGAATAAGTAATGAAATGATCCATCGACCATACTAGGAAGAACTATCAATTTATATTCATGAAACGTTGTGGTGTCACTGGAAATAGCCCATTACCCTTCCTAAACAAGTTTTGGCACCATTGAATAAGGTAGGCACTTATTATGAATATTTCCTAAAGAAGTCATTCTGGAATAAGTAATGAAATGATCCATCGACCATACTAGGAAGAACTATCAATTTATATTCATGAAACGTTGTGGTGTCACTGGAAATAGCCCATTACCCTTCCTAAACAAGTTTTGGCACCATTGAATAAGGTAGGCACTTATTATGAATATTTCCTAAAGAAGTCATTCTGGAATAAGTAATGAAATGATCCATCGACCATACTAGGAAGAACTATCAATTTATATTCATGAAACGTTGTGGTGTCACTGGAAATAGCCCATTACCCTTCCTAAACAAGTTTTGGCACCATTGAATAAGGTAGGCACTTATTATGAATATTTCCTAAAGAAGAGTCATTCTGGAATAAGTAATGAAATGATCCATCGACCATACTAGGAAGAACTATCAAATTATATTCATAAAACTTTGTGGTGTCACTGGAAATAGCCTAATAACCTTCCTAAACAAGTTTTGGCACCATTGAATAAGGTAGGCACTTATTATGAATATTTCCTAAAGAAGTCATTCTGGAATAAGTAATGAAATGATCCATCGACCATACTAGGAAGAACTATCAATTTATATTCATGAAACGTTGTGGTGTCACTGGAAATAGCCCATTACCCTTCCTAAACAAGTTTTGGCACCATTGAATAAGGTAGGCACTTATTATGAATATTTCCTAAAGAAGTCATTCTGGAATAAGTAATGAAATGATCCATCGACCATACTAGGAAGAACTATCAATTTATATTCATGAAACGTTGTGGTGTCACTGGAAATAGCCCATTACCCTTCTTAAACAAGTTTTGGCACCATTGAATAAGGTAGGCACTTATTATGAATATTTCCTAAAGAAGTCATTCTGGAATAAGTAATGAAATGATCCATCGACCATACTAGGAAGAACTATCAATTTATATTCATGAAACGTTGTGGTGTCACTGGAAATAGCCCATTACCCTTCCTAAACAAGTTTTGGCACCATTGAATAAGGTAGGCACTTATTATGAATATTTCCTAAAGAAGTCATTCTGGAATAAGTAATGAAATGATCCATCGACCATACTAGGAAGAACTATCAATTTATATTCATGAAACGTTGTGGTGTCACTGGAAATAGCCCATTACCCTTCCTAAACAAGTTTTGGCACCATTGAATAAGGTAGGCACTTATTATGAATATTTCCTAAAGAAGAGTCATTCTGGAATAAGTAATGAAATGATCCATCGACCATACTAGGAAGAACTATCAATTTATATTCATGAAACGTTGTGGTGTCACTGGAAATAGCCCATTACCCTTCCTAAACAAGTTTTGGCACCATTGAATAAGGTAGGCACTTATTATGAATATTTCCTAAAGAAGAGTCATTCTGGAATAAGTAATGAAATGATCCATCGACCATACTAGGAAGAACTATCAAATTATATTCATAAAACTTTGTGGTGTCACTGGAAATAGCCTAATAACCTTCCTAAACAAGTTTTGGCACCATTGAATAAGGTAGGCACTTATTATGAATATTTCCTAAAGAAGTCATTCTGGAATAAGTAATGAAATGATCCATCGACCATACTAGGAAGAACTATCAATTTATATTCCTGAAACGTTGTGGTGTCACTGGAAATAGCCTATTACCCTTCCTAAACAAGTTTTGGCACCATTGAATAAGGTAGGCACTTATTATGAATATTTCCTAAAGAAGTCATTCTGGAATAAGTAATGAAATGATCCATCGACCATACTAGGAAGAACTATCAATTTATATTCATGAAACGTTGTGGTGTCACTGGAAATAGCCCATTACCCTTCCTAAACAAGTTTTGGCACCATTGAATAAGGTAGGCACTTATTATGAATATTTCCTAAAGAAGTCATTCTGGAATAAGTAATGAAATGATCCATCGACCATACTAGGAAGAACTATCAATTTATATTCATGAAACGTTGTGGTGTCACTGGAAATAGCCCATTACCCTTCTTAAACAAGTTTTGGCACCATTGAATAAGGTAGGCACTTATTATGAATATTTCCTAAAGAAGAGTCATTCTGGAATAAGTAATGAAATGATCCATCGACCATACTAGGAAGAACTATCAAATTATATTCATAAAACTTTGTGGTGTCACTGGAAATAGCCTAATAACCTTCCTAAACAAGTTTTGGCACCATTGAATAAGGTAGGCACTTATTATGAATATTTCCTAAAGAAGTCATTCTGGAATAAGTAATGAAATGATCCATCGACCATACTAGAAAGAACTATCAATTTATATTCCTGAAACGTTGTGGTGTCACTGGAAATAGCCTATTACCCTTCCTAAACAAGTTTTGGCACCATTGAATAAGGTAGGCACTTATTATGAATATTTCCTAAAGAAGAGTCATTCTGGAATAAGTAATGAAATGATCCATCGACCATACTAGGAAGAACTATCAATTTATATTCATGAAACGTTGTGGTGTCACTGGAAATAGCCCATTACCCTTCCTAAACAAGTTTTGGCACCATTGAATAAGGTAGGCACTTATTATGAATATTTCCTAAAGAAGAGTCATTCTGGAATAAGTAATGAAATGATCCATCGACCATACTAGGAAGAACTATCAATTTATATTCCTGAAACGTTGTGGTGTCACTGGAAATAGCCTATTACCCTTCCTAAACAAGTTTTGGCACCATTGAATAAGGTAGGCACTTATTATGAATATTTCCTAAAGAAGTCATTCTGGAATAAGTAATGAAATGATCCATCGACCATACTAGGAAGAACTATCAATTTATATTCATGAAACGTTGTGGTGTCACTGGAAATAGCCCATTACCCTTCCTAAACAAGTTTTGGCACCATTGAATAAGGTAGGCACTTATTATGAATATTTCCTAAAGAAGTCATTCTGGAATAAGTAATGAAATGATCCATCGACCATACTAGGAAGAACTATCAATTTATATTCATGAAACGTTGTGGTGTCACTGGAAATAGCCCATTACCCTTCCTAAACAAGTTTTGGCACCATTGAATAAGGTAGGCACTTATTATGAATATTTCCTAAAGAAGAGTCATTCTGGAATAAGTAATGAAATGATCCATCGACCATACTAGGAAGAACTATCAAATTATATTCATAAAACTTTGTGGTGTCACTGGAAATAGCCTAATAACCTTCCTAAACAAGTTTTGGCACCATTGAATAAGGTAGGCACTTATTATGAATATTTCCTAAAGAAGTCATTCTGGAATAAGTAATGAAATGATCCATCGACCATACTAGAAAGAACTATCAATTTATATTCCTGAAACGTTGTGGTGTCACTGGAAATAGCCTATTACCCTTCCTAAACAAGTTTTGGCACCATTGAATAAGGTAGGCACTTATTATGAATATTTCCTAAAGAAGTCATTCTGGAATAAGTAATGAAATGATCCATCGACCATACTAGGAAGAACTATCAATTTATATTCATGAAACGTTGTGGTGTCACTGGAAATAGCCCATTACCCTTCCTAAACAAGTTTTGGCACCATTGAATAAGGTAGGCACTTATTATGAATATTTCCTAAAGAAGTCATTCTGGAATAAGTAATGAAATGATCCATCGACCATACTAGGAAGAACTATCAATTTATATTCATGAAACGTTGTGGTGTCACTGGAAATAGCCCATTACCCTTCCTAAACAAGTTTTGGCACCATTGAATAAGGTAGGCACTTATTATGAATATTTCCTAAAGAAGAGTCATTCTGGAATAAGTAATGAAATGATCCATCGACCATACTAGGAAGAACTATCAAATTATATTCATAAAACTTTGTGGTGTCACTGGAAATAGCCTAATAACCTTCCTAAACAAGTTTTGGCACCATTGAATAAGGTAGGCACTTATTATGAATATTTCCTAAAGAAGTCATTCTGGAATAAGTAATGAAATGATCCATCGACCATACTAGAAAGAACTATCAATTTATATTCCTGAAACGTTGTGGTGTCACTGGAAATAGCCTATTACCCTTCCTAAACAAGTTTTGGCACCATTGAATAAGGTAGGCACTTATTATGAATATTTCCTAAAGAAGTCATTCTGGAATAAGTAATGAAATGATCCATCGACCATACTAGGAAGAACTATCAATTTATATTCATGAAACGTTGTGGTGTCACTGGAAATAGCCCATTACCCTTCCTAAACAAGTTTTGGCACCATTGAATAAGGTAGGCACTTATTATGAATATTTCCTAAAGAAGTCATTCTGGAATAAGTAATGAAATGATCCATCGACCATACTAGGAAGAACTATCAATTTATATTCATGAAACGTTGTGGTGTCACTGGAAATAGCCCATTACCCTTCCTAAACAAGTTTTGGCACCATTGAATAAGGTAGGCACTTATTATGAATATTTCCTAAAGAAGAGTCATTCTGGAATAAGTAATGAAATGATCCATCGACCATACTAGGAAGAACTATCAATTTATATTCATGAAACGTTGTGGTGTCACTGGAAATAGCCCATTACCCTTCCTAAACAAGTTTTGGCACCATTGAATAAGGTAGGCACTTATTATGAATATTTCCTAAAGAAGAGTCATTCTGGAATAAGTAATGAAATGATCCATCGACCATACTAGGAAGAACTATCAATTTATATTCATGAAACGTTGTGGTGTCACTGGAAATAGCCCATTACCCTTCCTAAACAAGTTTTGGCACCATTGAATAAGGTAGGCACTTATTATGAATATTTCCTAAAGAAGTCATTCTGGAATAAGTAATGAAATGATCCATCGACCATACTAGGAAGAACTATCAATTTATATTCATGAAACGTTGTGGTGTCACTGGAAATAGCCCATTACCCTTCCTAAACAAGTTTTGGCACCATTGAATAAGGTAGGCACTTATTATGAATATTTCCTAAAGAAGAGTCATTCTGGAATAAGTAATGAAATGATCCATCGACCATACTAGGAAGAACTATCAATTTATATTCATGAAACGTTGTGGTGTCACTGGAAATAGCCCATTACCCTTCCTAAACAAGTTTTGGCACCATTGAATAAGGTAGGCACTTATTATGAATATTTCCTAAAGAAGAGTCATTCTGGAATAAGTAATGAAATGATCCATCGACCATACTAGGAAGAACTATCAATTTATATTCATGAAACGTTGTGGTGTCACTGGAAATAGCCCATTACCCTTCCTAAACAAGTTTTGGCACCATTGAATAAGGTAGGCACTTATTATGAATATTTCCTAAAGAAGTCATTCTGGAATAAGTAATGAAATGATCCATCGACCATACTAGGAAGAACTATCAATTTATATTCATGAAACGTTGTGGTGTCACTGGAAATAGCCCATTACCCTTCCTAAACAAGTTTTGGCACCATTGAATAAGGTAGGCACTTATTATGAATATTTCCTAAAGAAGAGTCATTCTGGAATAAGTAATGAAATGATCCATCGACCATACTAGGAAGAACTATCAATTTATATTCATGAAACGTTGTGGTGTCACTGGAAATAGCCCATTACCCTTCCTAAACAAGTTTTGGCACCATTGAATAAGGTAGGCACTTATTATGAATATTTCCTAAAGAAGAGTCATTCTGGAATAAGTAATGAAATGATCCATCGACCATACTAGGAAGAACTATCAAATTTTATTCATAAAACTTTGTGGTGTCACTGGAAATAGCCTAATAACCTTCCTAACCAAGTTTTGGCTTAATTGAATAAGGTAGGCACTTATTATGAATATTTTCCTAAAGATGAGTAATTCTGGGATAAGTGATAAAAAGACGCATCGGCCGTACTAGGAAGAACTATCAATTTATATTCATAAAACATTGTGGTGTCATAGGAAATAGTCTAATAAACTTCCTAAACCAGTTTTGGCTCAATTGATCAAGGTAGTCATTTGTTTGAATATTTTCCTCCAGAAGAGTCATTCTGGGATAAGTAATGAAAAGATCCATCAACCATACTAGAAAGAACTATCAATCTAGATCCACAAAACTTTAACGCTTTTTACAGCTTGGCGACATTTTACCCATCACAAACTTGTCGCCAAGGCTTTAAGTTCTATTTCCCATTTCATATTTCAGTCATATTTCCCAACTCTAGAACTATATCGGAACTCTACATGAAAAATGCTTCTTCTTTGTTTCCGTGCATACTTCGTGTACCGACTTGACGGACGTGCATAAATCTCCGATTTTTCCCCAGAACCGCGACTCCCACTCCCTCCCCCATTCGTCATCCCCTAGCGGCGTCGGTATCCTTGGAATGGGGGCGGGTGGAGGGGAGAGGGGGCGCCGAGCGACA
Organism: Cryptocephalus moraei; assembly: GCA_946251905.1. Lineage (NCBI taxonomy): Eukaryota > Metazoa > Arthropoda > Insecta > Coleoptera > Chrysomelidae > Cryptocephalus > Cryptocephalus moraei. The sequence goes on along the minus strand of OX276465.1, from coordinate 11,348,750 downwards.
CGTGAATGGCACCGACGGAGGGCGGCGTGGGGAGAGTCTGTGACCTACATTACCCCCACGGGGCGGCCATTCATGGGCCGGTGAATGAAAAGCGGGGAGGGGGAGGGCGGCGGGACGCCCCGCGTCCCCCCCCCTCGATCCGGGTCCGCGTTTCCCGGCGCTTCCGCCGCCCGCCAGGACCGTACCAATGCGAGGCGTCCCGGGGGTGGGACGCGTCGGGACGTCCGTCCAGGAAATCCACATGGATTTTCCCTTTCCCGGGATAACGTCGATGCTCGTAACTGGGGCTCGGGAAGTGCATGGCTTCTGGAAACACTTACGGAAGGACCATGCAATTATTATTACTTATCCTAGAGTCACTCTTTTTGAGGAAAACCATCGGAACACGACACGTGCCTATTTTATTCAATTGAGCTAAAACTTGTTAAAGGACGTTCATTAGGATATTTCCTACATAGACCAGTTTATTGAGCTTTTTTTAGTTTATTTACGTTTATTGACGTCAAATCGAACTTATAAAGTCATTGTTTATTTAGGCAGCGAATTAAAATGTTTTAATAGGCTGCCTATTCAATTTTGCCGTATAAAGTGACGTTTTATATGTTTAAAATTATTTTCGTCGTTGTCAAGGTTGCGGCACTGAAGTTGTCATCTGTCAAATTTTCTCTTCAAAATTGGACTTACTCCGCTAAACGTTAGTTTATATATGGCAAAATTGAATAAAACGTAATACACTCGCGGATACAATGAACGTTTAACTCGCGATATTAACGCGCTTGCGGCTGCGCCCGACATATCGCTCGTTAAACGTTCATTTTATCCGCTTGTATAATAAATAACTATATTTCCACTAAAAGCTACACTTAATACTTATATCACACTTGTTTATTAAATTTACGCGTACGGCCGCTCAAGTCAAGTATTTTATACGGATTGGGGGTTAAGGCGAACGTAGAATCTGACGTATCTCTGCAGTTTATTTTGGCGAATTTAGTTTACACGTCGGATCATCTTTAGCGATTTATCTGCCAGATGAGCGGCAAATTAACGTTTAAAATTTTTACTTTGTAGCTGTATAAACGAGCCGTCTCGTGATAAGTTAACACGCTTCTGTACGTTCCGTTCGACAGGCGTAAACAATTGAGTAGGTAACACATGGTGTACTTGCGATGAGACGGGCTATTTTTAAATTTTTCAAATTATCTTTGAAGGTTAATCTATAATGTAACGCTGACAGTTATGTTTCCTCGGGATTAGATCCGGTGTTGGTTTTGAGATAGATAGGACATTCACATTTATTTGAGATCTTCCTATGGTAACACTAGCTAAGAGATTTCCCTAAACTTGACTAAGCCTACCTTAACACCCCATACTGGCCACAGTTCGCCCGGAAACCTCGACTAGACTAAATCCCAACTTTGACTAGTCTAACTCTAAACCTGACGAGTCTTCTACTCATTCGAAACCTGCCAACTTATCCAACCTAATATTATAAACATATAATATCATCAAACATTTAACCCAAAACTTGACTGAGCTTGCTTTAACCCAGGGTGTTGGCCCTCAAATTGACACGACTCGCCTCAACCTTAGCTAGACTAAACTGTAATCTCGAAGAGGCTTAACCAGTTAGTTGCAATTAAAACCTGCTAACTTAACTAGGCTAATCTTGGGAGTATAGAGGATTTAATTTCACCTGATCTGGTTCAATTCTAGGCTGATGCCGATTTTAAGATAGATTACTGAAATTACCCTAAACTCTACACAGCTCGCCTCAACCTTGACTAGACTAAATTCGTAATTTGACTAGTCCACCCCTGAACCTGACGAGACTTAACTCGGATCAGATTGAATTGGAGACCTGCCAATTTAACTAAACTAACGTCGTCAAGGGACAAGAGGGTTGTCCCTTGACTTGACTAGGCTAAACCATAACATCGATCAATCTAGGCCTGTACTAACGAAGTTTAACCTAATCTGATCTTAAGCTGGACGCAGCTTGCTTCACCCTTTACTAGATTGAACCATAAACTTCATTTATCTAGCCTTGAACCTGGCGAGATTCAACCTTGCCATGTGTAATTCAAACATGCCTACTCAGCTGGGTTAATATGGATTTTAAAAAGTTATATCTAAGTTAACTAGGCGTAGAATAAACTTGATTTGGCTTGCTGAAGTTTAACAGGTTCACTATAAACCTCAACCTTGACTATGCTGAACCTTAAACTTCAGTATTAACATAATCTAATCCAATTAGAACTGGCCAACTTAACTAGGCTGATATTGACCTTGAGTGGGTTAACCCTAATCGTAACTAAAACTATCCCAAACTTGACTAACATACCTTTAAATTTGACAAAATTTAACTTTACATGTTTTGATCGAAATCTCTTAACTTGACTAGGCTGATATGGACCTTAGCACCCTAAACTTGACTGGGGTTACAATAACTTGACTACGTTGAACCATGAGATTGATTAATCTGGCCCTAAACTTAACGAGGTTTACTTTAAAACTTACTAATTTAACTAGGCCGAATCAACGTTTAGGAAGCTGATTGAAACTATCCTAAACCTGCCTTACCTAAGTCAGGCTCTATCGAAACCTGCTAACCTGACCAGGACGATAACGATGCGTGCTGACCCTAAACGTGCCTAGAATCACGCTTAACTTAACTGCGTTTGCAACAATCTGACAGGCTGTTAAACTGAACTCTAAACTGGACTAGTCTATCCCTAAACCTGACGATGCTTAACCTAATCGAGTTTAATTGAAACCTGCCAACATAACGACTAACATGGTGGTTAATAGGGTTTGTCTCCAAATTCGACTAGGATTGCAATAAATTTGACTTGGCTTGCTCCAAACCGACAATCTCACGATAAACTGCCCTAGACTTGCATTGACTAAGCGTGCTTCAATATGTTTGTCTTGCCCTAAACAATACTGAACTCGCCCTAACCTGGCTAGACTGAACCATAAACTTTATTTACTGAACCCTCAACCTGACGATACATACTTTAGCCTAATCAAGCCCAATTCAAATGTGCTAATATTAATTTTAAGAGGAATGAACTTAATCTCGATGAGGATTACTCCAAACTTGACTAAGGCTGCATCAACCTTACAGGTTCACTCTAAACGGGACACAGCTCGCCTTAACCTCGACTGGACTAAATCCTACGTTTGATTACTCTGGCCCTTAATCTGACTAGAGTTAAACGAATTAGGTTTAATTGAAACCTGCTAATTCAAACCTGACTTAAGGAACGTAAGAGTGTTGGCCCTAAAGTTGACTAGGATTATATGTAACTTGACTCGACTTGACAGGCTCAGCCTAAGCTGGCCACAGCTCGCCTCAGCCTCGGCCAGACTGATCGTAAATTTGACCCTAGACTTGACGAAGCTTAACTTATTCTAAACCTATTTACTTAAATATGCTAGTATGGAGGTTACACGTAGAATAAGGTTTCTACACACTTGACTAGACTTGCCTCAACTTTGATTAAGCTCACCTTAACCCTAGACTGAATCATAAACCTAATTAGGATAGCCCCAAACTTGCCTTCACCTAATCAGGTTCAAGTGAAACCTGCTAACTCAACCAGACTGGTATCGAAGAGGATTGACCCTAAATGTGACTCGAATTACCCGCTCGACCTGACAGGCTCGACCTAAACCGGCCACAACGCACCCCAACCTCGACCAGACTAATAATAAACTTGACTCTAGACAACCTATTCTGAACCTACTTACTTAAGTAGGCTAGTATGGGGGTTTCATGTTGACTAAAATTTCTATAAACTTGACTAGACTTATCTCGACCTTGAATAGACTGAAGCCTAAACTTGTGTTTCGTTCAAAAGTAAATGATATTGATATGGACCTATTTTTACGTGGCGGAAAAATATTTTAAAGTTCCCTACTGGTATCCGTTGTGCCTCGCTCTGTATATATGTGTTAACTTAACCTATCCCACTGCTGCCCAGGGAGAAGTAACTTAAAAACGAAATGGGGTACTCTGGGATTGACCGAGGGGGGAAGCACAGCTTTATATATAATATAATAATACATAATAATACTAATAAAATTGATTAATAAAAAAAGGTTTAATAATAATATAATATATATCATTGGTTACTAATGATATATATGTCATGTACAGAAACGATTGGCACCGCGCTAGCCACTCGCCGATCCAGCCCGCAATCGCCATGCCTGGAGCAGGCAACCAACAATACAAACGATTGTAACACGAGTTGCCACCAAGCAGCTCTAGCGCGGTGGCAATATACGGCAATAATACCTCTCACCGATCCAGCTTTAAGATAACTAAGCTATGCTTCCAATAAACCAACTTTGTTGATCACCCCAGAAGGAGGAACGGGATCGAGACGTATCCCCTTTAATTTTCGCAACGCCCCCGCGTTTTTGCCGGCGACCTTCGGGAGACCGTTCCGCGGCGTATTGATTTCGGCGTGGGTGTCCCCTGAATATGACTTCGGAGATCCGTACGAGGATACGGCGAACGCCCACGCCTCCTCGTGTGACACACATAAAACCTTCCCGTCGAATGGGACGAGGGGAGGGAATGGGATGGAGGGTCCATTCAGAGGGGGGTTCTCGACGAAGGTTTTCATTCAACGTCCCCCACGTCGTCGTCTGCTGTCGGGATGAGAGGGAAACGGGAACGAGAGTGATCTGGTGGGGATAGTAGTTAGCGATTTTGGTCTCTTTGCAATCCACGGAATTAGTGGGCTGCTCGCTATTATGCGACCTGAAAAAATGTGTTTCAATAACATTCGCGATAATTAGAATAATTAATTAATATTTGCCATTTTTATCTGCGATACTTCGAGACTTTTGCGAGACTCGTGCGAGATGTGAGACGAGACTTTTGAAAGTATCGTCTTGTCTCGCAAGGGAAATTTAAAGTATCGTCTCGAGTCTTGTCTCGAAAGAGAGACGAGACGAGATTCTCGCAAACGAGAATATCGTGAGCATCACTTAGTACGGAAAGAAAAAAGGAAAAAGAATGTGTATCGGGTTATTAGGATAAAAATATAGTATCCGACAATAACCGGTTATTATTCGGCTATATCCGAATACCCGGTCGTTTTCGCCTTTTGTCGATAGATTTGTAGAACATAAAAAAATCGTGATGTGTTCATCAGACTACTTTCTCATATATAGAGGTTAATATAAGCAACAAACCGAAAAACGACAAGTACCTATAAAGTACTCCTGATAAAGTACTGATAAAAATAAATGTAATGTACTGTAATGTAATGTAATGTGGTTTCCACCCCTAGGGAAAAAGCACACTTCGGCACAAGTTCAACTTTGAAGAACGTTATAAATATTGTCTAAATCCCAATTTTCAAAGAAATCGACCTTGTTTCCCAAAATTCCACTCGAAAATGGCTGATGACTGGACTAATGGATGTTTATATGGTCGTTTGAACGTTTCGCATTGTTTCAGACGAGGCGCGGAACCGTCAGAAGGGCGTCCTCGTCCACTGCCTCGCCGGCATATCGCGCTCGGTGACGATCACCGTCGCCTACCTGATGTACAAGTGCTCGCTGAACCTGAACGACGCGTTCAACGTCGTCCGTTCTCGCAAGTCGAACATCGCGCCGAACTTCCACTTCATGGAGCAGCTGCACAACTTCGAGCGCGAGCTGAAGCTCGACGTGTCTTCGCAGAGCCCCCGGCCGCTCATGGAGCAGCTCGAGCAGCTGAGGCGCGAGCAGCAGCGGAACAGGGACAACGAGGAGGCGAGGCGGCGAGCGGGCGGCGGCGGCGGCAAGGCCTCCTCCGCCTCGGGAGCCGCGGCGAGGCAGTGCGCGAACTGCGGCCTCGCCGCCGACGGCGACTGTAAGTGTGCGCGGCACGGCGAGTTCCTCAGCCCGCTCGCGCACGTCGGCGTCTCGCCCGATTCCGGGATCGAGTTCGACAGGTGGGGCCCTTCGTCGGGCACGCCGGGCGAATGAGACGGACGGGGGGGAGCATCGTCGCAGTGGCACTTCTAAGACTTCCGCCCCCACACGGTGCGTCCCCCCTTTGCGTGACATTCTCTTTATTGTAGCCGCAGGCCGAGTATACTACCGACCGGGAACACCGAGCCGTAGTAACATTCAGACGCTCTGGTCCCCGAAATCCGGGCACGGGTCAACTCATAAGAATATGGTTCCCTAGATCGGTCAACTCGTAAGAGTTGCAAATTCTATTGTTTGTACTATTTAACCTGTCTTAAATTTATTGGGTAGGCGAGTACATGATTTTAGATAGATGATATACAGATATACACATATACATACATACAGACCGTTTCTAAAGAGTCGCAGGATGGGATAAGCATGACAGCGAAGGAAAGGCCATATATTTCTCGTTAGCTAAACAGAGAACGACCTTTTGCGATGTTGCTAGATCGCGAAACATTACAGTCATTCGCTCCGCACACTGTACCGCACACATCCGAAAGTATAAAGCGATACGCGATCGCGATACGCGTTGACTTGGACTGCTTGCTCGGCCGGCAACGTCGCAAAACTTCCCTCTCTGTCATGCTAACGAACTACTGCTGGTTTCTCTTTTGCTCTTGTTGGTTTCCCACCATGCGTTTCGATAGAAAAGCTCCGTATACTCGCATGTACCATATTAGTTTTTAGATTCACGGAGAAAAATGTATTATTATTTTTATTAGAATTATAATTCATGGTATTGGAAAGTCTAGTTACCTATATAATATAGTACAGCAAGAAGGTAGAACAATACCAGGACGCTCGCCGTTTTCTGAAATAGGGTCGAGTTCCACAGAACTATCCCAAAAGGGGTATTATCGTATCCCTTGCGAGAGGGCAAGGAAAACCCCGCGGAACCCGACTCTAGGCTCATAAAACGTATATGATCATTAACAACAAGCAAGTCTTTGCCGCGTTGACTTTTAATAAAATCCACAACTATCTCGGTGCTTAGTTGGAACGTAACAAACCACTCCCTTATATCATATTCTTAGTTTCAATATCCGAACTACTTCGTTACAATCATCATCCCCTTGATTATTATTTTTGAGAATCCTCTTACGAGTTGGCTCATCCAAAACTACCCTCCTGCCGATTGGCTTACCAATTGACCGATCTTAGGGTTGGGGATTAAAATTTCTTAAGAGTTGACCGCCGCCGGAGATCCTAAGGTTTTCGAGATATGCTAAGAGCTATTCCTATACTCTCGTAACTTCTAATCTTCAACGCTCTCAAAGGTTTTCGTACCCGAACCAACGGACAGTCGCAGCGATAATATGGTGCAACCAGCACTGCTTCGTCAGTTTAGATAATTATTCCTGCTGCTTGAACGCAGTGGCGGATGTCCGGTTATTTACCCTTTACGAATTTTCGTAGAAAAACGTCCTTAAAGTCCATTTCGATAAAAACAAACCACCAAATAATCAAATGTCCGCCAGTGTTACCAAGCTAACTCTGTCTATTAACATTTCAAAAATTTTCCCGACTGCTTGATTGAAATAGCGGACGTCCGGTAATTTTCCCGTTACAAATTTGTATAGATAAACGGCTTTAAGGTCCAATTTCAGCGAGAACAAAACAAAATAACCGTAAGCCCGCCACTGCTACCAACCCAACTCGTTCTATTAGCATTTCGAACATTTGGCGGGAGCAAAGTTTAGCCCGCCATTTTATCTTCCATCTATTCGGGAATTCAAATTTAGGCACTAGTGTGTCTCGATATCTCATTTACACTGTAATCTTACAATATCGATTAGTTTTAAGAATTTTGTAGGTACCTTGATATCCTATTTTAATATCTTACTTTACTGCCTCTTCTGCTCTTCTAAACTGGCATATCTCAAGAACCTTATGACCCAAAGTAATCCTAAGTCGTAGAGCGCGTGCGTCCCCTCGGGAAAGTATGATCTGGTTTCACGTTCACCAAGTGAGTCATTATTTCGGCCTGTGTTAATTAACATCAAAACACTGTCCTTTGATGTGGAGCTTAACACTTGTCATGAGACAAGTGGAAACACCTAAAATAACAGTTTACAAGCCATTTTGGTGAAGGTTAATTGGGCTCTTATATCCTGCGGTCCGTTTTCTTTAAAATTTGATTGAAATTTAAAAGTCGTATGTCAGAAAAGTTTGCACTGTAAAAAGACTGTTTTACCATTTTAAGTTTTTCGGTTAAATCATCGAATCAAAGTAATAATTACATTTGGATTGGTGCAAAAGTCCAGTTTGGAATTGTGTTTTGTGTCGTCCCATTTTTGTTTTGTTTTAATTTTGTCTATAACATTATGTTTTTGTTATTTTTTTGTCTTAATTTAAATATTTTTTTAGGACGGATCCTGCATGTTGTATAAAGTTGTTCAAAAATACCAAAAACTGTTAGGAATTCGAGGACCTCAGGGCATATACAAATCCAAAAAACTTAATGTAGTATCAAAATACTGTAGGTATTGTAGTAGTAAGCGGAGAGGATTGATTGTAAGTACGAATAGAATTTTCATAATGATCCATCATTAATAAGTACTTTCTAGTCGGATTTAGATGTTAATCGCTTTCTTTCCCTGAGAATTTAGGTTTGCACCAATACAATACAACCAAATCTTTAAGACATGGTCGACCCGAAGTAACCGGTCACTTGGTCATTTTACACGAATGAAGCTGAATTAGCTTAGGCAACTGAAATTAAATTAGGTTATACGCAGAAATCGTAGCTCCTTCGAGGGAAGTCTCCGTTTCTCCTAATAATCATTAATTAATTATTTATTAATTAATTAATAATAATTACACTTAATATCTTCCAGAAGGTGGTACCGTTGCTGAATTATTTACATCGACTACTTACCATGAATTATCGATGTGTCTAATATCCAAAAGACGAAGTTTTCAAAATCAGCACTTCATGTTTAATAGAAATTTCGTTAGCGTGTCCAATCAATTTAAAGTGCTTTTCCTATGCCAAATCAGGGGCCATTTTGTTTTGTCGGTTCGCGGCCAGTATACTTAAATGGTCCGTTATCCAAATTGTTTCCGTTAAGTCTTTATATACATATACATTATATATCAATCAATCTAACAAGTTAAGTGTAGATATAAATGTAATTGTCGGTGCCATATTTTTTTAAGCTTTTTAATATCTTGCCATAAAGGACGCAGAGCGTTCCGCAAACGATTTTCAAATTTTTCTATTAAACTAAAAGATGGGTGTAAGAGCGCTCTGCAAATCTAATAGGGATAATTCCGTTAAACCTGTCAGGTATAACATTGTTACTGTGTACATTTGTTGAAATAGAATTAAGTACGAATACATGTTAAAAGTGAAGTATATATATTTTCATGACGCAACAGTAGAAATTGTTAATTAAAAGTTACGGCTACTGGTGGTTGAGTAGATATTAAATATGAAAAATGTGAATCCGTTTCAAAATTGACAAGTCCCGTCGAAATTTTGAAGTGGATGGACATACCTGAAGACTTGTGGGATACTTAAGCTGTGAGCAACATTAGAAGAATAAATGATATTTTTATTTACGTACCCTCTCACACAAAACGAGTTAAATTCACTAAAATTGAGAAATGCATGGAAATTTCAAAAAAAAGTTAGATATACCTACGTAAGTCGACTAAGGATATGTGTATTTTTTTTCTATAAGCGTACTTTTAATACGGAAACGTGTCTATCGTGGATGTGAATCTTTATTTGTACATTTCCAACATTCCCACAATTTTTGTTTTCTTTATACTTACTCTTTTTATAAAATATTATGACTTGTATTATCTTCCACTTTTATAAAAATTTATTAGTAAGAGATGAAGTTTTATCTATGTTAATATTTTATATGTCGATATTAAAAATACGTATATATATAAATGATTGTAATCCATGTTTCTTCTAATTTTTGAATACCTAATAAATCTTAATGTGATCTATCGCTTTGTTTCATTACAAAGAAAGCACCTCTGTACCTTTATACCTCCAATTACAGTAGCAGATAGAGATAGTATAAACCTTTATTCAAATAGATTTCTAGGACATCGCAAATATTGAAACCCTGTCTTTTTCGTATTTCAAACAAAAGAAGTTCCTATAGTCAATTAATGTGAAAGAATAATAATTATAAAGAATTATCATGTCTAATAGTACGTGGCACTCCCATTGACCCCGATGAACCCCTATGCGTCAATATTTGAGATCTGAGACCAAACTCGAGAGTTATTCAGTCAAATAAGATACAAATACGCGTCTTCCTATTAGTCAGCCGCTTCTAGTGATCAGAAACCTCCAATTTCATGTCTAATAGTACGTGGCATTCCATCTGATCCCGATGAACACCTATACGTCAATATTAGAGATCTGAGACCAAACTCGAGAGTTATTCAGTCAAATAGGCTACACATACGCGTCTTCCTATTAGTCAGCCGCTTCTAGTGATCGCCAGGAACCTCCAATTCCATGTCTAATAGCACGTGGCATTCCATCTCATCCCGATGAACACCTATACGTCAATATTTGAGATCTGAGACCAAACTCGAGAGTTATTCAGTCGAATAAGCTACCAATACGTGTCAAATACGCGTCTTCCTATTAGCCAGCCGCTTCTAGTGATCGCCAGGGATCTCCTATTCCATGTCTAATAGTACGTGGCACTCCATCTGACTCCGATGAACACCTATACGTACATATTTGAGATCTGTGCCCAAATTCGAGAGTTATTCAGTCAAATAAGCTACAAATACATGTCAAATACGCGTCTTCCTAGTAGTAAGACGCTTCTAGTGATCGCCAGGAACCTCCAATTCCATGTCTAATAGCACGTGGCATTCCATCTGACCCCGATGAACACCTATACTTCAATATTTTAGATCTGAGACCAAACTCGAGAGTTATTCAGTTAAATAAGCTACAAATACGCGTCTTCCTATTAGTCAGCCGCTTCTTGTGATCGCCAGGGATCTCCAATTTCATGTCTAATAGTACGTGGCACTCCATCTGATCCCGATGAACACCTATACGTCAATATTTGAGATCTGAGACCAAACTCGAGAGTTACTCAGTCAAATAAGCTACAAATACGTGTCAAATACGCGTCTTCTTATTAGCCAGCCGCTTCTATAGTGATCACCAGGGACATCGAATTTTATGTCTAATAGTACGAGGGACTCCATCTGATCCTGATGAACACCTATATGTCAATATTTGTGATCTGAAACCAAACTCGAGAGTTATTCAGTCAAATAAACTACAAATACGCGTCTTCCTATTAGTCAGCCGCTTCTAGTGATCGCCAGGGATCTCCAATTTCATGTCTAATAGTACGTGGCACTCCATCTGATCCCGATGAACACCTATATACATCAATATTTGTGATCTGAGATCAAACTCGAGAGTTACTCAGTCAAATAAGCTACCAATACGCGTCTTCCTATTATTCAGCCGCTTCTAGTGATCACCAGGGACGTTCCAATTCCATGTCTAATAGTACGTGGCACTCCATCTGACCCCGATGAACACCCACACGTCACCATTTGAGATCTGAGACCAAACTCGAGAGTTATTCAGTGAAATAAGCTACTAAAGCCTATTTTGGTTGGTTTACCTGCATGTATGGTTGCGTGCACAACAGGGGTATTATTAATTATAAATATTAATTAACCAGACTGTCGGGTTCTAGAGAGCTGTGTTCGAGTTGCTGGAATTGTAATGAGAAAGAGGTGGTGGTGGTAGGAAATTACTTACGTCACTTCTTCGACGACGCATTAGTCGAGAGTCTGTCGTATAGATGGCTCAGTTACGGTGTGTAACACCTAGCCTATAAGGTAAGAGGTAAGCAACCAAGTTTTACCATGAAACTTGCAGGACACGTCGGCGAAGGGCTCCCGAGGCCCTTCGCCAAGTCTCAGCCCCTTTGGTCCAGCGATTTTCGAGTTATTACCGTTTTTCTGATTTCATTGGCCTAAACCTAAAACCGACAATATCTCGGCAACGAAGGGCCGTAGGGCCCTGGGACCTTCACCGTCGCCCTTAGGACGGCGCCCCCGATCGTTTGAACCCATATTTGGAAAATCGAAAAAAAGTCGAAATTTACACGTTTTTGGCCAAATTTAAATTTTCGAGTTTCGAGCTGAAACTCGCAAGGCTGGTCGGCGTAGGGCCCATGAGGCCCTACGCCGAGTATGAGCCCTTTTGATATAGCCGTTTTCGAGTTATTACGGTTTTCCTGAAGACAAGGGCCCAAACCTTTAATCGACTTTGCCATCTAGCGCTTGCACTAGAAATTAAGAACGCGAACGATAGAAATTTCTACTTTTGACTTCGAAGTTTCCACCTTTTCCCACTAGAGGGTACATCAGACATAAATCGCCAACTGCAATTTCACCAACTCTGGAAAAAGATTTGAAAGTTTTGTAATGTAATGTAATCTTTTTAAAATTTATTATCAATAGTATCAGATTTCATTTTACAAACAGACCGATCTTTATAGAACAAAAATGAAAATAAGACAGTAATGATTGTTAAATACATTGTTGGAACGACAATATAATTACAAATCTAATAACAAGTTTAAGAGTAATTCACAAATCTAAAAATTTACGTAATTTTCATTAAAACATCCATTGTTGCTATTGTTACATATTTCATTACTTTTCCTGACTATAATTGAGGCACGCAACCTTGTCGACAGACAGAGGTGGACAACGAGACGTGAGAAACGTCGACGGCCGCAGGAAAATCTCGCTTTTCTCCAATCCAACTATTTTTCATTATACATCACCCCGTTTTAAGCTAACCAGTGTTTACTGGTTGCATATCAACCCCACTAGCAAATATAATATACATATACCTTTATACTGTGTGTCCGTAAATGTCTGTACCCAAATTATGTTGGCACGCATGGGTGAAACCAAACTTTAGTTGGCAACAAACGCTCCATGTCGCTTTTTGATTGACATTTCAGCCAGAATTTGATTTTCAGGCCAATGAATTTCTTTGAAATTATGTTGGCAATAATTAATTAATCCGTTGAAAGTTAAAATCACTATCCATGACCTTGAATGGGTACAATCATTTACGGACACAGTAAATCCACTGAGAAGAAAACATCCACGAAACACAAACGTCGAAATTCAAAGCGCGCGACCAGCTAGCAAATAAGTACAGGGTCGCATTAAGAATGATCGCCTTGACTATAATTTATCTTTTACTAAGATTTCTGTATACATTTAAAATAATGGTTTTCTCCCCGCAGCTTAAGTATGTTTCAGGTCTCTTTTTGGGAGGCGAGCAGGGAAGGTGTCTTTCCATAATTGCAGTAGATCACAGAAATATGTTTATACAAATTTATATCAAAGACCTGAATAACAATAGCCATACGTAGAAAATAAACCATCAACTAAAATTCCACTATCACCGCCAACGACTTTCCTAAACGATTGTAAACAGACAACCATAGATCAGACAACTAAACTTGTTAATTTTACTAAACCGACTCTGTACATCAACAATTCCCGCCAAAAGTTTTATGACTTTTCCACCAATAGCAAACGAGGTGTATTAGGTGTTGTCTAACTTTACTCCTTTTCTCGTTTCGTGGATGTTTTCTTCTCAGTGGATTTACTATAGTTACCTCATTTGCCTTTAGCCACTCACATATTTTTTTTTAAGAATTCATTCATAATTAACATAGTTTCTCCCCAAGTTTTATCAGATGCTAATAAGGCAGAGCCATACTTTAGCCGATACCCTTATCTATAGTACTTTTATTGTAAAGGACAACGTTACAAGGAACACATGACGACTTGGTATATTAGGTTATTCGCTTCCGTCGTTATTTGCCGGTATCCCTGAGGCCCGGCTGGGACCAGATGTAGCCGGTCGTGGTCATCGAGCAGAATGCGTTGTAGTACCTCCCAGGCGCCCTACAGAACGACCAGTCCGGACACTTGCACCGGAACTGGCTCCGGAACTCCTCCTTACACACCTCGTTCCACCAGCATATCCTCTGGAACAAATAAACCCTCATATTATTGAGATTATTTGAAGAGATGCCTGAAATTATTAGCAATTTATTATTAGCAGAAGGTCCTGAAGGACTTCCCTAGAATTTAAAACCATTCTTGGAGGTTCTACAAATTAAGAAATTTCCTTTAAGAATGTAAAACATTTTGTAAAGTTTTCTAAAGTTCCTAAATTTGGAAATTTTAAGAGGTCTGAAAGTTCTCCTGAAATCCTAAAATTTTAAGAATCCTAACTGGAAGGAACTGGAATATATGCAAAAATGTTTACAAGTTCTTAAATTTTATTTTTCAGAGGATTACAAGACATTTTGATGACTCCTGATTAACCTGAAAGATTCTGAGTACTTCATTAGAATTGCAGGAATTTAGTACATCTCTTGAAAGACCTATAATTAATTCAAAAGCTTTCCTTAAAAATGTATGGAATTATAAAGGCACTTTCTGAAGAATTCCAGTAAAAAGTTCTGAAATTTTCAAAATCACAAATTTAAACAATCCTGTAAGTGTTTTCCTTGTTCTTGGAAAGATAGGTAAATTATTCTCCAGAATCAAGGATATATATAATACCTACTCCAGAATATGAATAATGTTGAAGATAAATTACAGAAATATTTTAGAAACTTACTCGGTACTAGACAGTTTGCTTATTTACAGGAATCTCCAGATATATTCAAGAGTCTGAAGATTCTAGCAACTATTAGAAAACCCAAACCAAGCACTTATGTTCCTTTGAGAAGTGTCAATGGGCTTAAAATACTTGATTTCTACCAGTGTCCTTCAAGACATTTTTTTTAAATTTGCGGATGAACCATGATTTTTATAAGGAATATTGTAGGATTGTCTATTATATTATTATTTAAGAAGAAAGTTAATTTGGTTTCATTTTTCTATTAACTTAAAGACAAAGATGTGTCCATAGTGCAGCTCAACAGCATATCTAACAAATCCAAAAGGTACCAATCGTCTATTTAACCTTGCAGGAATCAGAAAACAAAATTTAACGATACCCCAGATTGTGGGTAAACTAGTAGGTAGTTATAGGGTTCTATTAGAAAGCTGAGGTTCTTCTATTGCTAAAACACACGGATGAATACGCAAAATTTTCGACCGTCAGATGACCGATGTATACATAATATACCTATATATAAACATATTGCGACGTTCTTGCCACAGAGGTCAGCACTGGCTATAGTTTTAAGTTGGCACTATGTTAGCACTGTATTTAGGTTGGTACTTGGCACTATGTTTTGGAATAAAAGTGCAATGGCGAATGTTTTGAGAACGAGGTGCGTTGTTGTTGTTTTTTTTTTTTGTATTTTCAATTTTAGATATATTTTCTTATTCGATGTCTTATTATATTGTGTTATTAAACTGTATTACAACTATATAACATTACAACTTGAATTTGTAGACTGAAATAATAATACTAAGATATACTTCAAGTAAAACGTTGGCGAGTCATTCATTTACATAAATTATTCATAACCTCACAATAATTTTAACCTTCGATAAAGTTACGAAAAACAAAGCTAGCTTTCGACTGTCTGTCGGCACTCCCAGAGTGCAACGTGTCTGTTTTTTTTTTCAAGAAGAGACAAGTCTAACTGCACATTTAGAATTTCTGTAAGGAACACATTTACGTATCTTCGCACAAGCGAATCAAACCCAATAAGCAGCACAAAACACAAAACGACCCTTACTTCAGTCAGGTACCCTTTGACGGAGTAATCGGTGCTCCTCTTCAGTATGACCCTACCACCGACGACGGCCAGGCAAAACGCTACAAACGTACATATCTGGAAAACAGAGAGATCGACAGAAATTCGACTGATGATCGCAATCTCCCTACAAATACCTCAGCTCCCCTCAGCACCATCTTAACACGACACCCGACGACCATCGATCCCGAGACGAGACATCTCGCGTCTCCCTCGCCAACCAACCTATCGACCGTAGAGGTGAGACGACGAAGTAGACGTCCCTCTCTATTAATAAACGGGACCGCGTTCCCACGGGACTCTTAATAATGTAGGGCAGGAGGAGACGAGAATTAAACGTCTGACGTGACAGGACACAGGGACACTTGAAAAATTGACGAGGGGGTGAAGATGTGAGGGACTCTTCGTAGGCACTTTCGGATGAGTTTTCTAATTTGACAGGTCAAATGGACAATTGTCACTTTTTGGGATTGTTGAAGGTGCTCTGGAATTCCACTATGGACCAATTGAGATCAATTGTCAAAAGATGATTGATTTCCGAAAATCCCAAAGGGTCGAAGGAGTTAACATGACTTCTACCATGGGCCTGATCTCAAGAAGCAGGATGTGAAAGAAGAGAGGTTGTTTAAAAGATCCTAAAAGATCCTACTAAATGAACTGCTATAGTCTCAGGTACCAAAGTGATACCACGACGAAATCCAGGAAAAAACATTGGATAAATGAAGGATCGCAAACAAGATCTCTTGACCTTTTCGTCATCCCTTGATGACCCCTTGATCATTCTTTTATAATCCCTTTAATCATCCAAATCATCGTTTCTTATTGATTACAAAAGAAGAAAGGTTGTTTGAAAAATGCTACCAAATGAACTGCTATAGCATGTGATACTACAATGGAACTAGGGAGAATAATGGATACGTGGAGAGTTGCACACCTTGTCCCTTAATCTTTTGGTCCTTTCGTGATCCTTAGATGACACCTTGATCATTCTTTGATAATCCCTCTTTACTCCCAAATCCTGACTCCTCATTGATCCCAAGACCCAGGATGTGAAAGAAGAAAGGTTGTTTAAAAGATCCAACTACGGGAACTACTACTATTAGGCTTAGTACCAAAATGATACCAAGATGGAACAATGGATAAATAAAAGATTGCAAACATGATCCCTTGATTTTTGGGGCATTCGTGATCTCTTGGTGACCCTTTGATGATCCCTTTGATCATCCAAGTCCTGATTCCTGATTAAACAAAGATCACGGGTTATACAACAGATCCTACTAAATGAACTGCTATAACTTCAGATAAAAAAGTGATTCCAAGATGGAACTCAGAAAAAAACAGTGGATACATGAAGTATTGTACGCATGACTTCTTGATTTTTTGGTCGTTTCATGATACCTTTGATCATCCAAATCCTGATTCCTGATTGATCCCAAGACCCAAGATGTAAAAGTAAAGAGATTATACAACAGATCTTACTAAATGAACTGCTATACTCTCAAGTACCAACGTAATACCAAGTTGGAACTTAGGAGGAACAATGGATATATGAAAGCTTGCACACATGATCCCTTGACTATCCTTAGATAATCCCTTGATCATCAAAATCCTGATTCCTGATTAATTTCACCTGGGATGGGCTCAGCCTTCGCATTCGGGAAAATAAACAGGAGGATCAATGTAAAAAGGTATGGCTGCGATGTCAGAAAAAGTGCGTTGGAAGCTCCCCCTAACATCCATTCTAGCTTCCACATCTAGACCCAATGAAGCTACTAATCTAGGTAAAACTAGCTCGATTTAGAGCTACATCTAGGAACCCTACCATGAAGACTAAAGAGATATAATGAAACAAAACTTCTACACGACTGCTAATAACTACGATAGATGCAGAATTATACACAATTTCCAATAATTCCCAACATTGGATGGACTTTATAATAATCTAAATGGATATGTCATCTTTAAAGTGGTTGAACAGCAGCAATTGCTGGTAATTGGAACATTCCAGAGTGCTCCAGCAATTAACAAAAATTTTTCCTAATTATAAAATATGTAAACTTGAGCTTCAAATGGGTAACCTAGAAGCACGATTCGTAAATTAACACTAAATTGAATTAAACATTTTGGAATAGTCAAAATAGAAACTGAGTAATATGCCACTACGAGCAGAGATCTCAGCAAAGATAACTGGCGTTAGACAATGAGAAACATGATCAAGAGAGAAGTTTAGTGAAATAGGAAATATTTAACACTTTAACATATTAACATCGAAACGTAATCTGATACGTTAGGCATAACGAACTCTCGTACAAATCGCCGTGTTATTTTAAAGGGGACTTCAAGAAGCACACTTCAAAACAACGAGGGAACTTGCACCAGTATCTGCGTTGCTCATCTACTTACATTACAATCGAGATGGTGCCTGACGTCGAAAAGACGTACTACCAAAAGTACACTTTAATTGAAACAGTTACAGTTACTTAGTAAAGCTACCTTATGAGTTCCACGAAAGTTTTAAACTTTGAAGTAACAAAATTTTGGAACTTACCCCAGATTAGCTATTATGAACTTCAGAAATGCAACTATCAGAAGTATGCTGCAACTTTATATCTCTCTATAGAAATATAAAAGTTGAATAAACAAACATTTATTTTTATTCCTTTCGATTTCAAGCATTTTAGATGACGCTGAGAAGTCTCCTTGTTATATTGCTTATCTTTTTAAATGTTTATTATTCAAGTAATTAAGGATTATTACCTAAAGTTTGGCCTATAAATTTCGTTTTATT
The DNA here is from genome assembly GCA_946251905.1 of Cryptocephalus moraei. Taxonomy (NCBI): domain Eukaryota; kingdom Metazoa; phylum Arthropoda; class Insecta; order Coleoptera; family Chrysomelidae; genus Cryptocephalus; species Cryptocephalus moraei. The sequence continues at coordinate 11,330,210 of OX276465.1, read as the reverse complement.
CACTTTCCATAGTTCAATTACATAATTTTTTTTGCTATCGATACTTAACCTTGAAGTGAATTACCTAACAAACGCTCATCACTGCCGCGTCGTAATGTTTATATCAGAAAATGGAAGCTTCGCGTGAGAAACCACATCAAGCCAAATTGGTTTTGACCAATAAACAAACAGAATGCGAGCATAACGGCAACAATTCACATATCATCGAGATCGTATCAATTTAATAAGAGCCATCGATTTGTTTTTTGTTGTTACAGAAATAGAAATGCTATATTAGATTACTGGAATTATATATGCAGATCCCAAAAACAAAGCTTCAGGCAAGTAACTGTTTTGCTTGATTGAACTCCGACGAAGCTGACTTGTAGCTTGAGATACGAACGCGCGGGCAAGGTCAGTTGCTAAGTACCAATTTAGGGAATTTGAATTGGTGTGATTTACTTAGAGAATATTTGAAATAGCGTAAATAGTTATTTAATGAGGACACTATTTACATAGGACAGCAAGTTTTTGCTGCATTAAAATTCGTAACTTAGCTTCAGGCAAGTAATTGTTTTGCTTGATTGAACTCCGACGAAGCTGACTTGTAGCTTGAGATACGAATGCGCGAAGGTCAGTTGCTAAGTACCAATTTAGAGAATTTGAATCAGTGTGATTTACTTAGGGAATATTTTAAATAGCGTAAACAGTTATTTAATTAGGACACTATTTATAGGACAGCAAGTTTTTGCTACATTAAAACTCGTAACTTAGCTTCAGGCAAGTAATTGTTTTGCTTGATTGGACTCCGCCGAAGCTGACTTGTAGCTTGAGACACGAACGCGCGGGCAAGGTCAGTTGTTAAGTGACAATTTAGGGAATTTGAGTTAGTGTGATTTACTTGGGAAATATTTTAAATAGCGTAAATAGTTATTTAATGAGGACACTATTTACATAGGACAGCAAGTTTTTGCTGCATTAAAAATCGTAACTTAGCTTCAGGCAAGTAATTGTTTTGCTTGATTGAACTCCGGCGAAGCTGACTTGTAGCTTGAAATACGAATGCGCGAAGGTCAGTTGCTAAGTACCAATTTAGGAAATTTGAATTAGTGTGATTTACTTAGGGAATATTTTAAATAGCGTAAACAGTTATTTAATTAGGACACTATTTATAGGACAGCAAGTTTTTGCTACATTAAAAATCGTAACTTAGCTTCAGGCAAGTAATTGTTTTGCTTGATTGAACTCCGACGAAGCTGACTTGTAGCTTGAGATACGAATGCGCGAAGGTCAGTTGCTAAGTACCAATTTAGGGAATTTGAATCAGTGTGATTTACTTAGGGAATATTTTAAATAGCGTAAACAGTTATTTAATTAGGACACTATTTATAGGACAGCAAGTTTTTGCTACATTAAAACTCGTAACTTAGCTTCAGGCAAGTAATTGTTTTGCTTGATTGGACTCCGACGAAGCTGACTTGTAGCTTGAGACACGAACGCGCGGGCAAGGTCAGTTGTTAAGTGACAATTTAGGGAATTTGAGTTAGTGTGATTTACTTGGGAAATATTTTAAATAGCGTAAATAGTTATTTAATGAGGACACTATTTACATAGGACAGCAAGTTTTTGCTGCATTAAAAATCGTAACTTAGCTTCAGGCAAGTAATTGTTTTGCTTGATTGAACTCCGGCGAAGCTGACTTGTAGCTTGAGATACGAATGCGCGAAGGTCAGTTGCTAAGTACCAATTTAGGAAATTTGAATTAGTGTGATTTACTTAGGGAATATTTTAAATAGCGTAAACAGTTATTTAATTAGGACACTATTTATAGGACAGCAAGTTTTTGCTACATTAAAAATCGTAACTTAGCTTCAGGCAAGTAATTGTTTTGCTTGACTGAACTCCGGCGAAGCTGACATGTAGCTTGAGATACGAACGCGCGGGCAAGGTCAGTTGCCAAGTACCAATTTAGGGAATTTGAATTAGTGTGATTTACTTAGGGAATATTTTAAAATAGCGTAAACAGTTATTTAATGAGGACACTATTTACATAGGACAGCAAGTTTTTGCTACATTAAAAATCGTAACTTAACTTCAGGCAAGTAATTGTTTTGCTTGATTGAACTCCGGCGAAGCTGACTTGTAGCTTGAGATACGAACGCGCGGGCAAGGTCAGTTGCCAAGTACCAATTTAGGGAATTTGAATTAGTGTGATTTACTTAGGGAATAGTTTAAATAGCGTAAACAGTTATTTAATGAGGACACTATTTACATAGGACAACAAGTTTTTGCTACATTAAAAATCGTAACTTAGCTTCAGGCAAGTAATTGTTTTGCTTGATTGAACTCCGGCGAAGCTGACTTGTAGCTTGAGATACGAACGCGCGGGCAAGGTCAGTTGCCAAGTACCAATTTAGGGAATTTGAATTAGTGTGATTTACTTAGGGAATAGTTTAAATAGCGTAAACAGTTATTTAATGAGGACACTATTTACATAGGACAACAAGTTTTTGCTACATTAAAAATCGTAACTTAGCTTCAGGCAAGTAATTGTTTTGCTTGAATGAACTCCGACGAAGCTGACTTGTAGTTTAATATACGAACGCGCGGGCAAGGTCAGTTTCTAAGCACCAATTTAGGGAATTTGAATTAGTGTGATTTACTTAGGGAATATTTTAAATAGCGCAAACAGGTATTTAATGAGGACACTATTTACATAGGACAGCAAGTTTTTGCTACATTAAAAATCGTAACTTAGCTTCAGGCAAGTAATTGTTTTGCTTGACTGAACTCCGGCGAAGCTGACATGTAGCTTGAGATACGAACGCGCGGGCAAGGTCAGTTTCTAAGCACCAATTTAGGGAATTTGAATTAGTGTGATTTACTTAGGGAATATTTTAAATAGCGCAAACAGTTATTTAATGAGGACACTATTTACATAGGACAGCAAGTTTTTGCTACATTAAAAATCGTAACTTAGCTTCAGGCAAGTAATTGTTTTGCTTGATTGAACTCCGACGAAGCTGACTTGTAGCTTGAGACACGAACGCGCGGTCAAGGTCAGTTGCTAAGTACCAATTTAGGGAATTTGAATTAGTGTGATTTACTTAGGGAATAGTTTAAATAGCGTAAACAGTTATTTAATGAGGACACTATTTACATAGGACAACAAGTTTTTGCTACATTAAAAATCGTAACTTAGCTTCAGGCAAGTAATTGTTTTGCTTGAATGAACTCCGACGAAGCTGACTTGTAGTTTAATATACGAACGCGCGGGCAAGGTCAGTTTCTAAGCACCAATTTAGGGAATTTGAATTAGTGTGATTTACTTAGGGAATATTTTAAATAGCGCAAACAGTTATTTAATGAGGATACTATTTACATAGGACAGCAAGTTTTTGCTACATTAAAAATCGTAACTTAGCTTCAGGCAAGTAATTGTTTTGCTTGACTGAACTCCGGCGAAGCTGACATGTAGCTTGAGATACGAACGCGCGGGCAAGGTCAGTTGCCAAGTACCAATTTAGGGAATTTGAATTAGTGTGATTTACTTAGGGAATATTTTAAAATAGCGTAAACAGTTATTTAATGAGGACACTATTTACATAGGACAGCAAGTTTTTGCTACATTAAAAATCGTAACTTAACTTCAGGCAAGTAATTGTTTTGCTTGATTGAACTCCGGCGAAGCTGACTTGTAGCTTGAGATACGAACGCGCGGGCAAGGTCAGTTTCTAAGCACCAATTTAGGGAATTTGAATTAGTGTGATTTACTTAGGGAATATTTTAAATAGCGCAAACAGTTATTTAATGAGGACACTATTTACATAGGACAGCAAGTTTTTGCTACATTAAAAATCGTAACTTAGCTTCAGGCAAGTAATTGTTTTGCTTGATTGAACTCCGACGAAGCTGACTTGTAGCTTGAGATACGAACGCGCGGGCAAGGTCAGTTGCCAAGTACCAATTTAGGGAATTTGAATTAGTGTGATTTACTTAGGGAATAGTTTAAATAGCGTAAACAGTTATTTAATGAGGACACTATTTACATAGGACAACAAGTTTTTGCTACATTAAAAATCGTAACTTAGCTTCAGGCAAGTAATTGTTTTGCTTGAATGAACTCCGACGAAGCTGACTTGTAGTTTAATATACGAACGCGCGGGCAAGGTCAGTTTCTAAGCACCAATTTAGGGAATTTGAATTAGTGTGATTTACTTAGGGAATATTTTAAATAGCGCAAACAGTTATTTAATGAGGACACTATTTACATAGGACAGCAAGTTTTTGCTACATTAAAAATCGTAACTTAGCTTCAGGCAAGTAATTGTTTTGCTTGACTGAACTCCGGCGAAGCTGACATGTAGCTTGAGATACGAACGCGCGGGCAATGTCAGTTGCCAAGTACCAATTTAGGGAATTTGAATTAGTGTGATTTACTTAGGGAATATTTTAAAATAGCGTAAACAGTTATTTAATGAGGACACTATTTACATAGGACAGCAAGTTTTTGCTACATTAAAAATCGTAACTTAGCTTCAGGCAAGTAATTGTTTTGCTTGATTGAACTCCGACGAAGCTGACTTGTAGCTTGAGACACGAACGCGCGGTCAAGGTCAGTTGCTAAGTACCAATTTAGGGAATTTGAATTAGTGTGATTTACTTAGGGAATAGTTTAAATAGCGTAAACAGTTATTTAATGAGGACACTATTTACATAGGACAACAAGTTTTTGCTACATTAAAAATCGTAACTTAGCTTCAGGCAAGTAATTGTTTTGCTTGAATGAACTCCGACGAAGCTGACTTGTAGTTTAATATACGAACGCGCGGGCAAGGTCAGTTTCTAAGCACCAATTTAGGGAATTTGAATCAGTGTGATTTACTTAGGGAATATTTTAAATAGCGCAAACAGTTATTTAATGAGGACACTATTTACATAGGACAGCAAGTTTTTGCTACATTAAAAATCGTAACTTAGCTTCAGGCAAGTAATTGTTTTGCTTGACTGAACTCCGGCGAAGCTGACATGTAGCTTGAGATACGAACGCGCGGGCAAGGTCAGTTGCCAAGTACCAATTTAGGGAATTTGAATTAGTGTGATTTACTTAGGGAATATTTTAAAATAGCGCAAACAGTTATTTAATGAGGACACTATTTACATAGGACAGCAAGTTTTTGCTACATTAAAAATCGTAACTTAACTTCAGGCAAGTAATTGTTTTGCTTGATTGAACTCCGGCGAAGCTGACTTGTAGCTTGAGATACGAACGCGCGGGCAAGGTCAGTTGCCAAGTACCAATTTAGGGAATTTGAATTAGTGTGATTTACTTAGGGAATATTTTAAAATAGCGTAAACAGTTATTTAATGAGGACACTATTTACATAGGACAGCAAGTTTTTGCTACATTAAAAATCGTAACTTAGCTTCAGGCAAGTAATTGTTTTGCTTGACTGAACTCCGGCGAAGCTGACATGTAGCTTGAGATACGAACGCGCGGGCAAGGTCAGTTGCCAAGTACCAATTTAGGGAATTTGAATTAGTGTGATTTACTTAGGGAATATTTTAAAATAGCGTAAACAGTTATTTAATGAGGACACTATTTACATAGGACAGCAAGTTTTTGCTACATTAAAAATCGTAACTTAGCTTCAGGCAAGTAATTGTTTTGCTTGATTGAACTCCGACGAAGCTGACTTGTAGCTTGAGACACGAACGCGCGGTCAAGGTCAGTTGCTAAGTACCAATTTAGGGAATTTGAATTAGTGTGATTTACTTAGGGAATAGTTTAAATAGCGTAAACAGTTATTTAATGAGGACACTATTTACATAGGACAACAAGTTTTTGCTACATTAAAAATCGTAACTTAGCTTCAGGCAAGTAATTGTTTTGCTTGATTGAACTCCGGCGAAGCTGACTTGTAGCTTGAGATACGAACGCGCGGGCAAGGTCAGTTGCCAAGTACCAATTTAGGGAATTTGAATTAGTGTGATTTACTTAGGGAATATTTTAAAATAGCGTAAACAGTTATTTAATGAGGACACTATTTACATAGGACAGCAAGTTTTTGCTACATTAAAAATCGTAACTTAGCTTCAGGCAAGTAATTGTTTTGCTTGACTGAACTCCGGCGAAGCTGACATGTAGCTTGAGATACGAACGCGCGGGCAAGGTCAGTTGCCAAGTACCAATTTAGGGAATTTGAATTAGTGTGATTTACTTAGGGAATAGTTTAAATAGCGTAAACAGTTATTTAATGAGGACACTATTTACATAGGACAGCAAGTTTTTGCTACATTAAAAATCGTAACTTAACTTCAGGCAAGTAATTGTTTTGCTTGATTGAACTCCGGCGAAGCTGACTTGTAGCTTGAGATACGAACGCGCGGGCAAGGTCAGTTGCCAAGTACCAATTTAGGGAATTTGAATTAGTGTGATTTACTTAGGGAATATTTTAAATAGCGTAAACAGTTATTTAATGAGGACACTATTTACATAGGACAGCAAGTTTTTGCTACATTAAAAATCGTAACTTAGCTTCAGGCAAGTAATTGTTTTGCTTGACTGAACTCCGGCGAAGCTGACATGTAGCTTGAGATACGAACGCGCGGGCAAGGTCAGTTGCCAAGTACCAATTTAGGGAATTTGAATTAGTGTGATTTACTTAGGGAATATTTTAAATAGCGTAAACAGTTATTTAATGAGGACACTATTTACATAGGACAGCAAGTTTTTGCTACATTAAAAATCGTAACTTAGCTTCAGGCAAGTAATTGTTTTGCTTGACTGAACTCCGGCGAAGCTGACATGTAGCTTGAGATACGAACGCGCGGGCAAGGTCAGTTGCCAAGTACCAATTTAGGGAATTTGAATTAGTGTGATTTACTTAGGGAATATTTTAAAATAGCGTAAACAGTTATTTAATGAGGACACTATTTACATAGGACAGCAAGTTTTTGCTACATTAAAAATCGTAACTTAGCTTCAGGCAAGTAATTGTTTTGCTTGACTGAACTCCGGCGAAGCTGACATGTAGCTTGAGATACGAACGCGCGGGCAAGGTCAGTTGCCAAGTACCAATTTAGGGAATTTGAATTAGTGTGATTTACTTAGGGAATATTTTAAATAGCGTAAACAGTTATTTAATGAGGACACTATTTACATAGGACAGCAAGTTTTTGCTACATTAAAAATCGTAACTTAGCTTCAGGCAAGTAATTGTTTTGCTTGACTGAACTCCGGCGAAGCTGACATGTAGCTTGAGATACGAACGCGCGGGCAAGGTCAGTTGCCAAGTACCAATTTAGGGAATTTGAATTAGTGTGATTTACTTAGGGAATATTTTAAAATAGCGTAAACAGTTATTTAATGAGGACACTATTTACATAGGACAGCAAGTTTTTGCTACATTAAAAATCGTAACTTAACTTCAGGCAAGTAATTGTTTTGCTTGATTGAACTCCGGCGAAGCTGACTTGTAGCTTGAGATACGAACGCGCGGGCAAGGTCAGTTGCCAAGTACCAATTTAGGGAATTTGAATTAGTGTGATTTACTTAGGGAATATTTTAAAATAGCGTAAACAGTTATTTAATGAGGACACTATTTACATAGGACAGCAAGTTTTTGCTACATTAAAAATCGTAACTTAGCTTCAGGCAAGTAATTGTTTTGCTTGACTGAACTCCGGCGAAGCTGACATGTAGCTTGAGATACGAACGCGCGGGCAAGGTCAGTTGCCAAGTACCAATTTAGGGAATTTGAATTAGTGTGATTTACTTAGGGAATATTTTAAATAGCGTAAACAGTTATTTAATGAGGACACTATTTACATAGGACAGCAAGTTTTTGCTACATTAAAAATCGTAACTTAGCTTCAGGCAAGTAATTGTTTTGCTTGACTGAACTCCGGCGAAGCTGACATGTAGCTTGAGATACGAACGCGCGGGCAAGGTCAGTTGCCAAGTACCAATTTAGGGAATTTGAATTAGTGTGATTTACTTAGGGAATATTTTAAAATAGCGTAAACAGTTATTTAATGAGGACACTATTTACATAGGACAGCAAGTTTTTGCTACATTAAAAATCGTAACTTAGCTTCAGGCAAGTAATTGTTTTGCTTGACTGAACTCCGGCGAAGCTGACATGTAGCTTGAGATACGAACGCGCGGGCAAGGTCAGTTGCCAAGTACCAATTTAGGGAATTTGAATTAGTGTGATTTACTTAGGGAATATTTTAAAATAGCGTAAACAGTTATTTAATGAGGACACTATTTACATAGGACAGCAAGTTTTTGCTACATTAAAAATCGTAACTTAACTTCAGGCAAGTAATTGTTTTGCTTGATTGAACTCCGGCGAAGCTGACTTGTAGCTTGAGATACGAACGCGCGGGCAAGGTCAGTTGCCAAGTACCAATTTAGGGAATTTGAATTAGTGTGATTTACTTAGGGAATATTTTAAATAGCGTAAACAGTTATTTAATGAGGACACTATTTACATAGGACAGCAAGTTTTTGCTACATTAAAAATCGTAACTTAGCTTCAGGCAAGTAATTGTTTTGCTTGATTGAACTCCGGCGAAGCTGACTTGTAGCTTGAGATACGAACGCGCGGGCAAGGTCAGTTGCCAAGTACCAATTTAGGGAATTTGAATTAGTGTGATTTACTTAGGGAATATTTTAAAATAGCGTAAACAGTTATTTAATGAGGACACTATTTACATAGGACAGCAAGTTTTTGCTACATTAAAAATCGTAACTTAACTTAAGGCAAGTAATTGTTTTGCTTGATTGAACTCCGGCGAAGCTGACTTGTAGCTTGAGATACGAACGCGCGGGCAAGGTCAGTTGCCAAGTACCAATTTAGGGAATTTGAATTAGTGTGATTTACTTAGGGAATATTTTAAATAGCGTAAACAGTTATTTAATGAGGACACTATTTACATAGGACAGCAAGTTTTTGCTACATTAAAAATCGTAACTTAGCTTCAGGCAAGTAATTGTTTTGCTTGACTGAACTCCGGCGAAGCTGACATGTAGCTTGAGATACGAACGCGCGGGCAAGGTCAGTTGCCAAGTACCAATTTAGGGAATTTGAATTAGTGTGATTTACTTAGGGAATATTTTAAAATAGCGTAAACAGTTATTTAATGAGGACACTATTTACATAGGACAGCAAGTTTTTGCTACATTAAAAATCGTAACTTAGCTTCAGGCAAGTAATTGTTTTGCTTGACTGAACTCCGGCGAAGCTGACATGTAGCTTGAGATACGAACGCGCGGGCAAGGTCAGTTGCCAAGTACCAATTTAGGGAATTTGAATTAGTGTGATTTACTTAGGGAATATTTTAAAATAGCGTAAACAGTTATTTAATGAGGACACTATTTACATAGGACAGCAAGTTTTTGCTACATTAAAAATCGTAACTTAGCTTCAGGCAAGTAATTGTTTTGCTTGATTGAACTCCGACGAAGCTGACTTGTAGCTTGAGACACGAACGCGCGGTCAAGGTCAGTTGCTAAGTACCAATTTAGGGAATTTGAATTAGTGTGATTTACTTAGGGAATAGTTTAAATAGCGTAAACAGTTATTTAATGAGGACACTATTTACATAGGACAACAAGTTTTTGCTACATTAAAAATCGTAACTTAGCTTCAGGCAAGTAATTGTTTTGCTTGATTGAACTCCGGCGAAGCTGACTTGTAGCTTGAGATACGAACGCGCGGGCAAGGTCAGTTGCCAAGTACCAATTTAGGGAATTTGAATTAGTGTGATTTACTTAGGGAATATTTTAAAATAGCGTAAACAGTTATTTAATGAGGACACTATTTACATAGGACAGCAAGTTTTTGCTACATTAAAAATCGTAACTTAGCTTCAGGCAAGTAATTGTTTTGCTTGACTGAACTCCGGCGAAGCTGACATGTAGCTTGAGATACGAACGCGCGGGCAAGGTCAGTTGCCAAGTACCAATTTAGGGAATTTGAATTAGTGTGATTTACTTAGGGAATAGTTTAAATAGCGTAAACAGTTATTTAATGAGGACACTATTTACATAGGACAGCAAGTTTTTGCTACATTAAAAATCGTAACTTAACTTCAGGCAAGTAATTGTTTTGCTTGATTGAACTCCGGCGAAGCTGACTTGTAGCTTGAGATACGAACGCGCGGGCAAGGTCAGTTGCCAAGTACCAATTTAGGGAATTTGAATTAGTGTGATTTACTTAGGGAATATTTTAAATAGCGTAAACAGTTATTTAATGAGGACACTATTTACATAGGACAGCAAGTTTTTGCTACATTAAAAATCGTAACTTAGCTTCAGGCAAGTAATTGTTTTGCTTGACTGAACTCCGGCGAAGCTGACATGTAGCTTGAGATACGAACGCGCGGGCAAGGTCAGTTGCCAAGTACCAATTTAGGGAATTTGAATTAGTGTGATTTACTTAGGGAATATTTTAAATAGCGTAAACAGTTATTTAATGAGGACACTATTTACATAGGACAGCAAGTTTTTGCTACATTAAAAATCGTAACTTAGCTTCAGGCAAGTAATTGTTTTGCTTGACTGAACTCCGGCGAAGCTGACATGTAGCTTGAGATACGAACGCGCGGGCAAGGTCAGTTGCCAAGTACCAATTTAGGGAATTTGAATTAGTGTGATTTACTTAGGGAATATTTTAAAATAGCGTAAACAGTTATTTAATGAGGACACTATTTACATAGGACAGCAAGTTTTTGCTACATTAAAAATCGTAACTTAGCTTCAGGCAAGTAATTGTTTTGCTTGACTGAACTCCGGCGAAGCTGACATGTAGCTTGAGATACGAACGCGCGGGCAAGGTCAGTTGCCAAGTACCAATTTAGGGAATTTGAATTAGTGTGATTTACTTAGGGAATATTTTAAATAGCGTAAACAGTTATTTAATGAGGACACTATTTACATAGGACAGCAAGTTTTTGCTACATTAAAAATCGTAACTTAGCTTCAGGCAAGTAATTGTTTTGCTTGACTGAACTCCGGCGAAGCTGACATGTAGCTTGAGATACGAACGCGCGGGCAAGGTCAGTTGCCAAGTACCAATTTAGGGAATTTGAATTAGTGTGATTTACTTAGGGAATATTTTAAAATAGCGTAAACAGTTATTTAATGAGGACACTATTTACATAGGACAGCAAGTTTTTGCTACATTAAAAATCGTAACTTAACTTCAGGCAAGTAATTGTTTTGCTTGATTGAACTCCGGCGAAGCTGACTTGTAGCTTGAGATACGAACGCGCGGGCAAGGTCAGTTGCCAAGTACCAATTTAGGGAATTTGAATTAGTGTGATTTACTTAGGGAATATTTTAAAATAGCGTAAACAGTTATTTAATGAGGACACTATTTACATAGGACAGCAAGTTTTTGCTACATTAAAAATCGTAACTTAGCTTCAGGCAAGTAATTGTTTTGCTTGACTGAACTCCGGCGAAGCTGACATGTAGCTTGAGATACGAACGCGCGGGCAAGGTCAGTTGCCAAGTACCAATTTAGGGAATTTGAATTAGTGTGATTTACTTAGGGAATATTTTAAATAGCGTAAACAGTTATTTAATGAGGACACTATTTACATAGGACAGCAAGTTTTTGCTACATTAAAAATCGTAACTTAGCTTCAGGCAAGTAATTGTTTTGCTTGACTGAACTCCGGCGAAGCTGACATGTAGCTTGAGATACGAACGCGCGGGCAAGGTCAGTTGCCAAGTACCAATTTAGGGAATTTGAATTAGTGTGATTTACTTAGGGAATATTTTAAAATAGCGTAAACAGTTATTTAATGAGGACACTATTTACATAGGACAGCAAGTTTTTGCTACATTAAAAATCGTAACTTAACTTCAGGCAAGTAATTGTTTTGCTTGATTGAACTCCGGCGAAGCTGACTTGTAGCTTGAGATACGAACGCGCGGGCAAGGTCAGTGGCCAAGTACCAATTTAGGGAATTTGAATTAGTGTGATTTACTTAGGGAATATTTTAAATAGCGTAAACAGTTATTTAATGAGGACACTATTTACATAGGACAGCAAGTTTTTGCTACATTAAAAATCGTAACTTAGCTTCAGGCAAGTAATTGTTTTGCTTGACTGAACTCCGGCGAAGCTGACATGTAGCTTGAGATACGAACGCGCGGGCAAGGTCAGTTGCCAAGTACCAATTTAGGGAATTTGAATTAGTGTGATTTACTTAGGGAATATTTTAAAATAGCGTAAACAGTTATTTAATGAGGACACTATTTACATAGGACAGCAAGTTTTTGCTACATTAAAAATCGTAACTTAACTTCAGGCAAGTAATTGTTTTGCTTGATTGAACTCCGGCGAAGCTGACTTGTAGCTTGAGATACGAACGCGCGGGCAAGGTCAGTTGCCAAGTACCAATTTAGGGAATTTGAATTAGTGTGATTTACTTAGGGAATATTTTAAATAGCGTAAACAGTTATTTAATGAGGACACTATTTACATAGGACAGCAAGTTTTTGCTACATTAAAAATCGTAACTTAACTTCAGGCAAGTAATTGTTTTGCTTGATTGAACTCCGGCGAAGCTGACTTGTAGCTTGAGATACGAACGCGCGGGCAAGGTCAGTTGCCAAGTACCAATTTAGGGAATTTGAATTAGTGTGATTTACTTAGGGAATATTTTAAAATAGCGTAAACAGTTATTTAATGAGGACACTATTTACATAGGACAGCAAGTTTTTGCTACATTAAAAATCGTAACTTAGCTTCAGGCAAGTAATTGTTTTGCTTGACTGAACTCCGGCGAAGCTGACATGTAGCTTGAGATACGAACGCGCGGGCAAGGTCAGTTGCCAAGTACCAATTTAGGGAATTTGAATTAGTGTGATTTACTTAGGGAATATTTTAAAATAGCGTAAACAGTTATTTAATGAGGACACTATTTACATAGGACAGCAAGTTTTTGCTACATTAAAAATCGTAACTTAGCTTCAGGCAAGTAATTGTTTTGCTTGACTGAACTCCGGCGAAGCTGACTTGTAGCTTGAGATACGAACGCGCGGGCAAGGTCAGTTGCCAAGTACCAATTTAGGGAATTTGAATTAGTGTGATTTACTTAGGGAATATTTTAAATAGCGTAAACAGTTATTTAATGAGGACACTATTTACATAGGACAGCAAGTTTTTGCTACATTAAAAATCGTAACTTAGCTTCAGGCAAGTAATTGTTTTGCTTGATTGAACTCCGACGAAGCTGACTTGTAGCTTGAGACACGAACGCGCGGTCAAGGTCAGTTGCTAAGTACCAATTTAGGGAATTTGAATTAGTGTGATTTACTTAGGGAATAGTTTAAATAGCGTAAACAGTTATTTAATGAGGACACTATTTACATAGGACAACAAGTTTTTGCTACATTAAAAATCGTAACTTAGCTTCAGGCAAGTAATTGTTTTGCTTGAATGAACTCCGACGAAGCTGACTTGTAGTTTAATATACGAACGCGCGGGCAAGGTCAGTTTCTAAGTACCAATTTAGGGAATTTGAATTAGTGTGATTTACTTAGGGAATATTTTAAATAGCGTAAACAGTTATTCAATGAGAACACTATTTACATAGGAGAGCAAGTTTTTGCTACATTAAAAATCGTAACTTAGCTTCAGGCAAGTAATTGTTTTGCTTGATTGAACTCCGACGAAGCTGACTTGTAGCTTGAGACACGAACGCGCGGTCAAGGTCAGTTGCTAAGTACCAATTTAGGGAATTTGAATTAGTGTGATTTACTTAGGGAATATTTTAAATAGCGTAAACAGTTATTCAATGAGAACACTATTTACATAGGAGAGCAAGTTTTTGCTACATTAAAAATCGTAACTTAGCTTCAGGCAAGTAATTGTTTTGCTTGATTGAACTCCGACGAAGCTGACTTGTAGCTTGAGACACGAACGCGCGGTTAAGGTCAGTTGCTAAGTACTAATTTAGGGAATTTGAATTAGTGTGATTTACTTAGGGAATATTTTAAATAGCGTAAACAGTTATTTAATGAGGACACTATTTACATAGGACAGCAAGTTTTTGCTATATTAAAAATCGTAACTTAGCTTCAGGCAAGTAATTGTTTTGCTTGATTGAACTCCGACGAAGCTGACTTGTAGCTTGAGACACGAACGCGCGGGCAAGGTCAGTTGCTAAGCACCAATTTAGGGAATTTGAATTAGTGTGATTTACTTAGGGAATATTTTAAATAGCGCAAACAGTTATTTAATGAGGACACTATTTACATAGGACAGCAAGTTTTTGCTACATTAAAAATCGTAACTTAGCTTCAGGCGAGTAATTGTTTCGCTTGATTGAACTCCGGCGAAGCTGACTTGTAGCTTGAGATACGAACGCGCGGGCAAGGTCAGTTGCTAAGTACCAATTAAGGGAATTTGAATTAGTGTGATTTACTTAGGGAATATTTTAAATAGCGTAAACAGTTATTTAATGAGGACACTATTTACATATGACAACAAGTTTTAGCTACATTAAAAATCGTAACTTAGCTTCAGGCAAGTAATTGTTTTGCTTGATTGAACTCCGACGAAGCTGACTTGTAGCTTGAGACACGAACGCGCGGTCAAGGTCAGTTGTTAAGTGACAATTTAGGGAATTTGAATTGGTGTGATTTACTTAGGGAATATTTTAAATAGCGTAAACAGTTATTTAATGAGGACACTATTTACATAGGACAGCAAGTTTTTGCTGCATTAAAAATCGTAACTTAGCTTCAGGCAAGTAATTGTTTTGCTTGATTGAACTCCGGCGAAGCTGACTTGTAGCTTGAGATACGAATGCGCGAAGGTCAGTTGCTAAGTACCAATTTAGGGAATTTGAATTAGTGTGATTTACTTAGGGAATATTTTAAATAGCGTAAACAGTTATTTAATGAGGACACTATTTACATATGACAACAAGTTTTAGCTACATTAAAAATCGTAACTTAGCTTCAGGCAAGTAATTGTTTTGCTTGATTGAACTCCGACGAAGCTGACTTGTAGCTTGAGACACGAACGCGCGGTCAAGGTCAGTTGTTAAGTGACAATTTAGGGAATTTGAATTGGTGTGATTTACTTAGGGAATATTTTAAATAGCGTAAACAGTTATTTAATGAGGACACTATTTACATAGGACAGCAAGTTTTTGCTGCATTAAAAATCGTAACTTAGCTTCAGGCAAGTAATTGTTTTGCTTGATTGAACTCCGGCGAAGCTGACTTGTAGCTTGAGATACGAATGCGCGAAGGTCAGTTGCTAAGTACCAATTTAGGGAATTTGAATTAGTGTGATTTACTTAGGGAATATTTTAAATAGCGTAAACAGTTATTTAATGAGGACACTATTTACATAGGACAAAATCGTAACAGCTCATCTTGAATCAACATTCGAGGTCACGATGAAACCGACTTATAACTTTATATTTAGTTAAGATCCGCAGAATTTGTAACGATACCAGTTCCTGGGGCCAATGTAATTAAGTACAGGTAAACCTTGAAAATTAGGGAGACCTTGTAAAAGCAGCTGAGAAATGTACGGAAAAAATATTGGACCTGACTTTTTGTCGATATTGACGATGTACCTTTTATTAACCTATTACTTCCACATCCGACGTCACCAACTTCATTGGTGCAGTAAGAGCAACAAGAAATCCAAACAGGAGAATGGAAACACAACTGGCAATACCACAGGTGGTTTTCCCTTATCGATTGACCCAACTTTCTCGTCGAGCCAAACTGGCACTGTCAACGAAAATAAAGTTAGTCGTGTGCCACACGTGGAATAGGGGCAAAGTGATGCGTAGTGAAGGTTAAGGACTGCATATTTCGCGACTGGAGCGTTCCCAGAAATTCGTCCCCTCCGACGAGCAACAGACCGCGCATCCCCGAAGAGCAGTCGAAGGGAGAGAGAGAGAGAGAGAGAGAGAGAGAGAGGGAGCATGAGAGAGAGGAATCCCCAATCCCCCACTCCCCAGTCCTCTCCAGACCCTCTCCCGACGAGGATGTAGCCGCCGCCAAAATGGAGCGCGACGTCCAGACGACGAAGGTGCTCGTCGCGGTGCTCTTCTTCATCGTGAGGTTCTTCTTCGGAGTGCTGCCGGTCAAGCTGTACAACTGCCTCAGGAGGTGGGAGGAGGAGGACGAGTCTAACACGTTCATCAACCATAGGAGACATACACAAGTCAATTGCGCGATAGCGCTCTGCCAGAGCTTCGGCGGAGGGGTCCTCTTCGCTACGTGTTTCCTGCACATGATGCTAGAGGTAAGGGGGAGGGAAAAGGGAGGAGGAGGGATCTCACTGCGTCGACTGCTTCGAGACCCATTAATCCTTTTGGGGCTTTCTCTCAACTTTGTTTGCGAAACCCGATCATTCCAAAAGTTTAGGCAGAAGTTCCACGCCGAAATTCCACTCGAGAAGTTTATTGATTAAGAGCCACTTTCTAATGTCCACTTCTTTCGAGGAATCTAAAACTCCATCGACAAGTTGGTCTTTAAACTAGTCGATTAGTGGAACCTTTCTATAATGGTGATATTAGGGCTTGCTCCAACTTAGTTGTTAAGTCGGACTCTTACAAAGTTTTGACAAAAATTCTACGACCAAAGACAACTTCTTTAGAGGCACCAAAATCTCCACTCGAGAAGTTAGTAGTATTTGACTAGTGGGACTTTCTTATAATGGTCGTTTTGGGGCTTCCCCCAACTTTGTTGCTAAGCCTGATCGTTCCAAAGGTTTAGGCTGAAGTTCCACGTCGAAATTCCACTCGAGAAGTTGGTTGATTAGTGGGACCCTTCCTATTGTCCAATTCTTTCGAGGAACCTAAAACTCCACTCAAGAAGTTGGTCTTTAAACCAATTGATTAGTGAAACCTTTCTTTAATGGTCGTTTTGGGGCTTGCCCCAATTTAGATTTTAAGTCTGACTCTTACAAAGTTTTTGACAGAAATTCCACGACGAAAGTCCACTACTTTCGAGGCACCAAAATCTCCACTCGAGAAGTTGGTACTATTTGACTAGTGGGACCTTCTTATAATGGTCGTTTTGGGGCTTTCCCAAACTTTGTTGCTAAGCCCGATCGATCCAAAGGTTTAGGCAGAAGTTCCACGACGAAATTCTCCTCGAGAAGTTGGTTGATTAGAGGGACCCTTTCTAATGTCTACTTCTTTCGAGGAACCTAAAACTCCACTCGAGAAGTTGGTCTTTAAACCAATCGATTGGTGAAACCTTTCTTTAATGGTCGTTTTGGGGCTTTCCACAACTTAGTTTTTAAACCCAACTCTTACAAAATTTTGACGAAAACTCTACGACGAAACTCCACTTCTTTCGAGGCACCAAAATCTCCACTCGAGAAATTGGTGCAATTTGACTAGTGGGACCTTGTTAGAATGGTCGTTTTGGGGCTTCCCCCAACCTTATAGCTAAGCCTGATCATTCCAAAGGATTAGGCAGAAGTTCCATGACGAAATTACACTCGAGAAGTTGATTGATTAGTGGGACCCTTTCTAATGTCCACTTCTTTCGAGCAACCTAAAGCTCCACTCGAGAAGTTGGTCCTTAAACTAGTCGATTAGTGAACCCTTTCCATAATGGTCGTTTTGGGGCTTGCTCAACTTAGTTTTTAAGTCTGACTCTTACAAAGTTTTTGACATAAATTCCACGACGAAAGTCCACTTCTTTCGAGGCACCAAAATCTCCACTCGAGAAATTGGTACTATTTGACTAGTGGGACCTTGTTAGTATGGTCGTTTTGGGGCTTCCCCCAACTTTCTTGCTAAGCCTGATGGTTCCAAAGGTTTAGGCAGAAGTTCCACGTCGAAATTCCACTCGAGAAGTTGGTTGATTAGTGGGACCCTTCCTATTGTCCAATTCTTTCGAGGAACCTAAAACTCCACTCCAGAAGTTGGTCCTAAAACTAGTCGATTAGTAAACCCTTTCCATAATGGTCGTTTTGGGGCTTGCCCCAACTTAGTTTTTAAGCCTGACTCTTACAAAGTTTTTGACAGAAATTCCACGACGAAAGTCCACTTCTTTCGAGGCACCAAAATCTCCACTCGAGAAGTTGGTACTATTTGACTAGTGGAACCTTCTTATGATGATCGTTTTGGGGCTTCCCCCAACTTCGTTGCTAAGCATGACTGTTCCAAGGTTTTCGCTAGAAGTTCCATGGCGGAATTCCACTCGAGAAATTGGTCGACTAGACCCTTTCCAATATCCACTTAGTTCTGAAACCAATAATTCCAATCGAGAAATTGGTTCATAATTTATTAGACCAGTGAGATCTTTCTGTAATGGTCGTATTGGAGCTTTCCCCCAACTTTGTTGCTAAGCCTGACTGTTCTAAAGTTTTTGAAAAAAGATCCATGATGAAATTCCACTCGAGAATTTGGTTCTTAATCTGAAAGCTCTTTGTAATGGCCTCCTTCTTTTGTGAAACCAAAAGTTCCTACCCTGGAAGGCTCCAGAGATCCCAAAGTTTCCCTGCAAACATATTGTCGCGATCGACATCGCAGGAATCCAGAACGAGAACAAGCATCCTCAGCACAAACTCGCATTAACACAACACGACGTAATAAAAGAATTTTCTGGCGAGGCACGTATGTTCAATTAAACCAAGCATGGCACAAACATCATCAATTGAATAAATATGCGCGATCTGAATCGATTAGCCAGTCAAGTAGAAGACAAGTATCCCGTCACGCTGCCCAGTTTAACTACGTGCCCGTCAGCCGTTTTGCTTGAGGAGAGATGCCCTGTGTTATGCTGCGATACCTGCACCTCCAGGGTTCCCTGGGGACTTCTGCAAGCATATTTTTGTTCACTATTTTTTCATTTAATATTTTTTTGTTTTGTTTTCACCGTTTGTTCATTTTCACTTCGTATTTGTTATCATGGGCTCTCCCTCTCCCTCCCTTGTACTGAACCACTAGTTGCCCATAATGGTTATTAAATTTGTTTATGTTTTTCCCTTTTTCTGAGCTACCACCCACAACCAGAGCACCCCTCTGGGTCCTTAGGACCGTGACAATGTTTCAGTGAAAGTTCACTATTCCACCACATACCTCGCACCCCGCCAACCGTCTCTCCCTTCTTCTCAGGTGTACAACTCCATGGAAGACCTGAAGAGGATCGGTAACCTCACCACCGATTACCCGCTCTCCCAGCTGACCATATCGCTGGGCTTCTTCTTCGTGTACTTCCTCGAGGAGATCTCCCATTGGCTAATCGCGAGGATACCAGATAAGCCATGGACCCCCAGGAAGAAGATGGCCTCATCGGTCACTCCTCTGGGCGACGAGGCCGACGAGAAGGTCAAGGAGGCGAAGAAAGGGAGGTTCTGCAGGATGGACGACGAAGAGGTGAGATCTATAGTAAATCCACCGAGAAGAAAACTTCCATGAAACACAAACGTCGAAATTCAAAGCGCGCGACCAGATAGCGAATAAGTACAGGGTCGCATTAAGAATGATCGCCTTGACTATAATTTATCTTTTACTAAGGATGTTTATTTCTTTCTTTTCTGTATACATTTAAAATAATGATTTTCTCCCCGCAGCTTAAGTATGTTCCAGGTCTCATTTTGGGGGCGAGCAGGGAAGGTGTCTTTCCATTATTGCAATAGATCACAGAAATATGTTTATATAAATTTATATAAAAAAACTGAATAACAATAGCGATACGTTAAAATAAACCATCAACTAAAAGTCCACTATCACCGTCAATGACTTTCCTGAACGCCAACTAAACTTGTTAATTTCACTGAACCGACTCTGTACATCAACAATTCCCGCCAAAAGTTTTATGACTTTTCCACCAATAGCAAACGGCGTGTATAACGTTGTCTAACTTTACTACCTTTCCTCGTTTCGTGGATGTTTTCTTCTTAGTGGATTTACTATAGTGCGGGCGAACTTTGGAGACGGGTAGAAACCCTGGCGGACTGCATGTGGGTTTCCAGCCTTATTGGAAGGGTACAAAAGTAAAGTTAAATAATGATGACGTTAGGGTCAGCAGACCTGACCGCCTAGACTGCTACGCTTATCAGTTATCAGTGAATTTAAATTATCCGTTCGCTGTCCGCTGCGTACTCAGTTCGATCTCCTCGACAGGTGGAGGAGGAGAAGAGGTCCGGCAACGTGTTCATAGTCGAGACCGAGGCCGCCGCGGACGTGGAGGAGGCGGAGGAGCGACGCAGGAGGAAAAAGCTGGAGGAGGCTCGCAATCTCGGCGAGAGCTTCAGCATAGACGAGCGCCACGAGCACATCGTCTACGATTCGCTCAGCCTCGACTCGGAGGTGCTCAAGGAGAACGCGAAGAACCTCGACCTGACCGAGGAGGCGCTGCACGAGCAGGAGGAGGCGCTCGAGTGCGAGGTGAAGACGCAACAGCAGATAATGCGCTGCGTACTGATAGTACTCGCGCTCTCGTTCCACGCGGTGTTCGAGGGGCTCGCGATCGGCCTGCAGAACGACCCCGCCGACATCTGGTACCTGTTCACGGCCGTCTCGATCCACTCGGCGACGATCCTCTTCTGCATCGGGCTCGAGCTGCTGCTCGCGAAGGCGCAGACGCGGTACATCGTCGCGCAGATGCTCGCGCTCGCGCTCGCGAGCCCGCTCGGCGTCGTGCTCGGCCTGCTCGTGACGATCAAGAGCAACGCGGAGACGAGGGCGAAGGGCACGGCCGTCGTGCTGCTCGAGGGCCTCTCCGCCGGCACGATACTCTACATCACCTTCTTCGAGGTGCTCAACAGGGAGAAGGAGAGGAGGGTGTACAGGATATACAGGGCGTTCTGCATCATGGCGGGGTTCTCGCTGATGGCGTTCCTGCAGTACCTCGAGGTCTATCACTGAGCACGGGAGTTTTCTCAAATGTGTGCGTAGGTTAGGAGTAACTAGATAACGGTCTCAGAAGGCTCAGGAACCGAGCGAGTGAGGGAAATCGAAAAGGTTAAGTATGTTCGATTCTCGTTGAGTGTGCCTAAATTGGAAAATCTCCACGTGGTGGCATCGCAGCGCCTCCAAATGCTTCCTGAGGCCACATGAGTGCCTACAGCTCAAATTTGAGTTTGGAGTATCAGGAAAGTTGTAAAAAAGGAAAAATCAAAGTAATAGATAGGGAAAGGGCGTATATCTGAAGATAGAAAATGACAAAAAGTGCCCAACAAACTAACAGCTACTTATCAATTTGAAAGTACCTATAATTCGACTCGCTTCACAACATTTCAAAAAACAAAACGAAGTACAACTAATTCAGTACTAATCCTGCGCATGCGGAGATTTAGAACACATTGTACGATTTTCTTACTACTGGTTTAGAATAGTCATTTTCTGTTTTGTTTGTATACAACAGAACTAACTACCTAAATTCATGAGCAAGTTTGTCATTTGTCATATTTTACTGTTTGTCTCATTAGTTTTCAACTAATTCTGTGCAATAAGAAGGTTTTGGAAATTTTTGAGTTTCTAGAATTAATTCAAAATGGAATTTGTACATACTTCAATAATCATTTAGTTTGTTTTTCCACAGCGTTAAATCAGGAATAATTCTGCTCATGCGCATAAGGTGTTCCCATTATCTGAAATTGATTCAGAATGTGCTCAATAAGCTCAAATTTTATTAATAGCTTAGTGCGCATTACCATAGCGCGAAACTGCTTCTGCGCGTAGACGAATTTCGAATTTTTTAAGTTTCTGATAACAGATTTAAAATTCATCTTTTATTATTTACTTCTTTACTTTTCAACACAACTAATTTTGCTCAATGAGCTCATTTGATATAATTTTTGAGCTCCTAGAACAGATTCAAAATTGGCCCTTGCTTAAGTAAAGTAATGGGTAAATTATTCCGCTCATGCGCAGATTTGCTGCACTGTTTGAGTTACCCTAAATTGATTCAGAATGTTCTCAATTAGCTCTAATTTGAATTAGAGCTTAGTTCGTGTTTCCACAGAATTAGTTCAGAACTAATTGCGCTCAAGGGTAAATTTTGAGGCTTTAGAGTTCCTAATTCGAAATAGAATTAGCTCAAATTTTATTATATGCTTTTGTTAGTTGTCTACAAAACTAATTTTGCTCAACGAATACACTTAGTATAAGTATAAGTTTGCTAGAATTTATCCAGACTATACTTAATTAGCTTAAATTTTAATGAGAGCTTATTATTACATATCCAATGAGTTAGTTTTGAATTAAGTTTATTCATGAGCAAACTTCGAGAGTTTTTTTGAGTTACCTAAAACTGATTCGATGGATCATACTTCATTCTCTTTGTTGGTTGCTCAAAGGCTCAATTTCTAGATTTTCTTAAAAATTTTCTACCATTTTTTTTTAACCAAAATCCGGTCTATACTAATAAAGTAATAACATATGACACGGTAGGTCGCCACGTGTAGATTTTTCTCCAATTTATACACACCCTGTAGAAAATCATTTTTAATCAAAAAATTTGAAGACGAAGACCAAAAATCAAGTCCATTTAATGTTGTTCAAAACTATTTGGATTTTGTAGAAGAGTTTCTGAACAGAGCATTTTTGTAAATCTCCTCTAGGGAAAGTGCCAAACATGTTCAGCTTTAATTCAAAAAAATTATTGGCCTTAGAAGAAACGTCAAGAGAACCCTTTTGTTATTTGACTCTTCCATTAGATCAAATTTCAAACTATTTCAAATTCCATGTTATATATTTAAAGATCCTAAAGAAAATTTCTTCGATTAACGCCTGAATTACGAAAAATGCCTTTTACAGTTTCGTCCTGAGAGAGTAGACTCTTTCCAACGTGAATTTATGGGGCTGTAACCACATATAAACCTCGTCTTTCCAGCGAACCAAGCAATCCCACTCTACAGTTAGTAGGGGCGATCTACAAATCTACAATGAACTCAATTTGTTATTAATTTTTATATAACTTCTTTTAAATCGAAACTAGGAATAGTTTAACATAGTTCTGTTTCGTAAATGCTTTAATTTAAATGTAAAATATTTTTTCAAAAAAAATTCCTGGAAATCCCACTCTCTTGTTGTGCACGCAGTCTCACAACAGGAGAGTAGGATTCTGTTGGTCCCCTGGAAACGATCTAGCAGACGCGCCAGGTTTTGTCGAGAAGGAGGCTTCTTAAATTGAACTTGGAAAGACTTTACTTCGAGTTGCGCAATAAACTTAGTTTTTACATTAATAATTTACTACATATTTGTCCAATTTTAAATTTTTTGTTTCAATGAGATTAGTAGTA
Source organism: Cryptocephalus moraei (assembly GCA_946251905.1). Taxonomy (NCBI): domain Eukaryota; kingdom Metazoa; phylum Arthropoda; class Insecta; order Coleoptera; family Chrysomelidae; genus Cryptocephalus; species Cryptocephalus moraei. The sequence continues at coordinate 11,306,970 of OX276465.1, read as the reverse complement.
ATACTATGACCGTTCTGTAATAACTAGTGTCCCAGGACGAGCGTAGTATAACTACTGCCGTTGTCCATAAGTTGTTTCGAATGAGCCTTATCGCTATTTGAATTGCTCAAAATCGATAAATTTATTCGTTGTAAGCCTTGTTGTAGATATTCGTTGCTCAAGAAGTTTTTCCTGTTAGAAATTTTAGAGTTTTATTAATATTAAGAGGGACGAGGGTCGATCGACCTAATTAAGTTCCTCAAGTTTTAAAGTTAAGTGCTAAATGCATTTGAAAACTATAACGTTGAGTACATACTTTTCAAAATTACTTATATTATCCCGCTGTGATGATGAATTTGGAAACGAAGAGATAGAGACAGGCGTTTGTATTTTTGAAATTGCACCGAACTGTATTTTTGTACGATAGTTTAAGTGTTAAAGAGAGACTACGATCATAAAATCGATTAATATATCTGGTTGACATCTAAGCTTGTTTATTTTGAACCGGCCCTTTTAACCCTCCTTTAATAAACCGCACTCGGTCATTCCCTTTAAACCGATGATGTGTTGGCTTTAACGTCTCTATCGCACGTACTACTTATTGATCAATCATATAACCTGAGTTACTGTATCGATTGATATCGCTGCATCAAAATATGAGTGAGAGTATCGATGAGTAATTGTAGCTATCAATTATGAACGATTACGGAAACTAACTGTTATTAGATGCGATGAATAATACATGTGGGTAGTTTAAATCGATGGAATGACTAATCTGCATTTGTTCCAATTTTTAGGTATTCACGAGGGGTGGGTTTTTAGGATGTCTGTTCCGAAAATAAATCTTTCCCTAATTTAAAATTCCTACTCTACCCCGAATGCGTCACCAATTATTATTCGTTTAGAAAAAGGGGAGGATTTCCTTCCTGTGACAACATTGACCAAACTTTCCAATCCCAGCCAATCAGGGGAGCCTACTGAAGTGTCTTTAAGTCAGAATAGGTCGTTTTGTCGAGTTGGAGTGACGTATTGTCAGGGTTTTCAAATTTTTTTGAAAAATGTCCGGAATTCTCCCGAAACCTGAGGTCAAAAGACACGACATACAGTGTCCCAGCAATACACCGGGATATTACCAACACGTGAGTAAAACGTTATAAATATAAGGAACGACTGTGGAGTGTGATGTAGTAGATATATTTTGAGGTTATGTTGTCAAATTTCTATCGCCATTTTGTACCGGGGCCATTTTGAATTTAAGTATCGTTACTGTCGTTGTTGATCACCTAAGCTGCGCTCTTTGCAACAACTGTCATTAAAACAAATCAACATTTCCGATTTCGGACCAATAACGATCGACGTTCTTCTGGCGTTACCATTTTGAATCGCAGCCATTTTAAAACTCTTGACGGCCATTTTTAACCATCCCCACTACTATAGATATCTACGTATTACTGTTGACCATTTTTCATTGCAATATCAATATTATGAGTTTCTATCTCCTCAAAAATCTTCGACGGCCATTTTGGATTATCCCCTTCGCCATAGGTATGACTTCCATTATAAATCTGAGCCGTTTTCAAGTGTGTCACCTTCCAGAGATACCATTTTGCATCCCAACCATTTTAATACTCTTGAAGGCCATTTTAACCACCACCACTGCTATAGATACGTATTACTCTTCACCATTTTTCATTACAATGTCAGCCATCTTCTGTAGTTACCTGTTTGAATTTCAATCTTCTCCAAAATCTTCGACTGCCATTTTGGATTATCCCCTTCGCAATAGGTATTACTTTCTTTATAAATCTGCGCCGTATTCAAGTGTGTCACCTTCCAGAGGTACCATTTTGAATCCCAACCATTTTAATACTCTTGAAGGCCATTTTTAACCATCACCACTGCTATAGATACGTATGTATGTGTTCACCATTTTTCATTACAATGTCAGCCATCTTCTGTAGTTACCTGTTTGAGTTTCAATCTTCTCAAAAATCTTCGACGGCCATTTTGGTTTATCCCCTTAGCCATAGGTATGACTTCCTTTATAAATCTACGCCGTTTTCAAGTGTGTCACCTTGCAGAGATACCATTTTGAATCCCAACCATTTTAATACTCTTGAAGGCCATTTTTAACCATCACCACTGCTATAGATACGTATGTATCTTTTCACCATTTTTCATTACAATGTCAGCCATCTTCTGTAGCTACCTGTTTGAGTTTCAATCTTCTCCAAAATCTTCGACGGCCATTTTGGATTATCCCCTTCGCCATAGGTATGACTTTATTTATAAATCTACGCCGTTTTCAAGTGTGTCACCTTGCAGAGATACCATTTTTAATCCCAACTATTTTAATACCCTTGAAGGCCATTTTTAACCATCACCACTGCTATAGATACGTATGTATCTGTTCACCATTTTTCATTACAATGTCAGAAATCTTCTGTAGTTACCTGTTTGAGTTTCAATCTTCTCCAAAATCTTCGACGGCTATTTGGGATTATACCCTACGCCATAGGTATGTCTTCCTTTATAAATCTGCGCCGTATTCAAGTGTGTCGCCTTCCAGAGATACCATTTTAAATCCCAACCATTTTAATACTCTTGAAGGCCACTTTTAACCACCACCACTGCTATAGATACCTGATTATCTGTTCACCATTTTTCATTACAATGTCAGCCATCTTATGTAGTTACCTGTTTGAGTTTCAATCTTCCCTAAAATCTTCGACGGCCATTTTGGATTATCCCCCTCGCCATAGGTATGACTTCCTTTATAAATCTGCGCCGTTTTCAAGTGTGTCACCTTCCAGAGATACCATTTTGAATCCCAACCATTTTAATACTCTTGAAGGCCATTTTTAACCATCAGCACTGCTATAGATACGTATGTATCTGTTCACCATTTTTCTTTACAATGTCAGCCATCCTCTGTAGTTACCAATTTGAGTTTCAATCTCCTCCAAAATCTTCGACGGCCATTTTGGATTATACCCTACGACATAGGTATGACTTCCTTTATAAATCTGCGCCGTATTCAAGTGTGTCGCCTTCCAGAGATACCATTTTGAATCCCAACCATTTTAATACTCTTGAAGGCCACTTTTACCCATCACCACTGCTATAGATACGTATTACTGTTCACCATTTTCATTACAATGTCAGCCATCTTATGTAGTTACCTGTTTGAGTTTCAATCTTCCCTAAAATCTTCGACGGCCATTTTGGATTATCCCCCTCGCCATAGGTATGACTTCCTTTATAAATCTGCGCCGTTTTCAAGTGTGTCACCTTCCAGAGATACCATTTTGAATCCCAACCATTTTAATACTCTTGAAGGCCATTTTTAACCATCAGCACTGCTATAGATACGTATGTATCTGTTCACCATTTTTCTTTACAATGTCAGCCATCCTCTGTAGTTACCAATTTGAGTTTCAATCTCCTCCAAAATCTTCGACGGCCATTTTGGATTATACCCTACGACATAGGTATGACTTCCTTTATAAATCTGCGCCGTATTCAAGTGTGTCGCCTTCCAGAGATACCATTTTGAATCCCAACCATTTTAATACTCTTGAAGGCCACTTTTACCCATCACCACTGCTATAGATACGTATTACTGTTCACCATTTTCATTACAATGTCAGCCATCTTCTGTAGTTACCTGTTTGAGTTTCAATCTTCTCCAAAATCTTCGACGGCCATTTTGGATTATCCCCTTCACCATAGGTATGACTTCCTTTATAAATCTACGCCGTTTTCAAGTGTGTCACCTTGCAGAGATACCATTTTGAATCCCAACCATTTTAATACTCTTGAAGGCCATTTTTAACCATCACCACTGCTATAGATACGTATGTATCTTTTCACCATTTTTCATTACAATGTCAGCCATCTTCTGTAGCTACCTGTTTGAGTTTCAATCTTCTCCAAAATCTTCGACGGCCATTTTGGATTATCCCCTTCGCCATAGGTATGACTTTATTTATAAATCTACGCCGTTTTCAAGTGTGTCACCTTCCAGAGATACCATTTTGAATCCCAACCATTTTAATACTCTTGAAGGCCATTTTTAACCATCCCCACTACTATAGATACGTATTACTGTTGACCATTTTTATTACAATGTCAGCCATCTTCTGTAGTTACCTGTTTGAGTTTCAATCTTCTCCAAAATCTTCGGGGGCCATTTTGAATTAACCCCTTCGCCATAGGTATGACTTCCTTTATAAATCTACGCCGTTTTCAAGTTTGTCGGATTCCAGAGATACCATTTTGAATCCCAACCATTTTAATACTCTTGAAGGCCATTTTTAACCATCAGCACTGCTATAGATACGTATGTATCTGTTCACCATTTTTCTTTACAATGTCAGCCATCCTCTGTAGTTACCAATTTGAGTTTCAATCTCCTCCAAAATCTTCGACGGCCATTTTGGATTATACCCTATGACATAGGTATGACTTCCTTTATAAATCTGCGCCGTATTCAAGTGTGTCGCCTTCCAGAGATACCATTTTGAATCCCAACCATTTTAATACTCTTGAAGGCCACTTTTACCCATCACCACTGCTATAGATACGTATTACTGTTCACCATTTTCATTACAATGTCAGCCATCTTCTGTAGTTACCTGTTTGAGTTTCAATCTTCTCCAAAATCTTCGACGGCCATTTTGGATTATCCCCTTCACCATAGGTATGACTTCCTTTATAAATCTACGCCGTTTTCAAGTGTGTCACCTTGCAGAGATACCATTTTGAATCCCAACCATTTTAATACTCTTGAAGGCCATTTTTAACCATCACCACTGCTATAGATACGTATGTATCTTTTCACCATTTTTCATTACAATGTCAGCCATCTTCTGTAGCTACCTGTTTGAGTTTCAATCTTCTCCAAAATCTTCGACGGCCATTTTGGATTATCCCCTTCGCCATAGGTATGACTTTATTTATAAATCTACGCCGTTTTCAAGTGTGTCACCTTCGAGAGATACCATTTTTAATCCCAACTATTTTAATACCCTTGGAGGCCATTTTTAACCATCACCACTGCTATAGATACGTATGTATCTGTTCACCATTTTTCATTACAATGTCAGCCATCTTCTGTAGTTACCTGTTTGAGTTTCAATCTGCTCCAAAATCTTCGACGGCCATTTTGGATTATCCCCTTCGCCATAGGTATGACTTCCTTTATAAATCTGCGCCGTATTCAAGTGTGTCACCTTCCAGAGATACCATTTTGAATCCCAACCATTTTAATACTCTTGAAGGCCATTTTTAACCATCCCCACTACTATAGATACGTATTACTGTTGACCATTTTTATTACAATGTCAGCCATCTTCTGTAGTTACCTGTTTGAGTTTCAATCTTCTCCAAAATCTTCGGGGGCCATTTTGAATTAACCCCTTCGCCATAGGTATGACTTCCTTTATAAATCTGCGCCGTTTTCAAGTGTGTCACCTTCCAGAGATACCATTTTGAATCCCAACCATTTTAATACTCTTGAAGGCCATTTTTAACCATCACCACTGCTATAGATACGTATGCATCTGTTCACTAATTTTCATTGCAATATCAGCCATCTTCTGTTTGAGTTTCAATCTTCTCCAAAATCTTCGACGGCCATTTTGAATCATACCCTCCGCCATTTCCAATTTCCACAATTGCCACCTTCCATCTTAACCCTTTTGGAATCTCACCACTCTCGGCAGTATTCTTACCCGTTACCTCGGCCATCTTGAATCCGACGATCGCCATCTTGAACGATTCCCGTCCTGCTTGCAGATCGGCAGGGCGCCGAACACGAACCACCAGGAGCGGCAGTACGAATGGCGCCTCAAGCGGGAGGAGTTCGAGAAGAGGCGGGAGAGGGAGGGCATGCTGACCGACAGGAAGAACTACCAGGACATCAGGTACTACGAGCACGCGAGGAAGAGGCACTTCCAGAGGCTGGTCCGGGACAAAGTGACGGAGAAGCTTAGGCGGTACGAGGACGACGTAGAGGAGCGCAGGAAGAGGTACTACCCATCGTAATAATTATTTTACTTATTTGGGAACTACGTGGAAGAAGTCGGAAATCCACCGCGGTACTTCGGAACAATGAAAGATTTCCGGAATTATTTGGAAACCAAAATGGTCGTGGTTGGTATATCGGGGAAGGTTCTGGAAGTTTTAAACTTTACGACTCCAAAAAAACTTTCCACCGATATCCTTAAGGTAATGCAAATCATAAATTTGGTACAGTACTTATATGAAGTAGGTACCTTATTCAGGGAGAATTTTGGGAACAATAACGTCAGTAATATTTAAACACATTAAAAGAATTATTTGTGGATATACCAGATAACCTTTTCAAACTGACTAAAGTATTCCAGTACGGTACCTAGGTCAAGTACCAGTTAATGTTATAGAACTTTACGAAAAGCTTTAAATTTGCTAAGTACGCCAGGAATTAAAAGTGATTTTTTCAAAGTGGTTGCCATAGAAGTCGAACACAATTTTCTGGAAATCAGAAGGGTACTTTGGTTAATTAAACACATGGGAAGTTTTAGAAAGCAAGAAACTACTAAAGGGTGCCAAGAATCCTTAAACATCTCCAAAGGGTGGTATTTTGAAGGTAAGGTTATTGAAGGCATTATACCAGAAGGTTTCTTCGAATTATATGTAATCCAGTTTGGTACTTAGTTCAAGTACCGAATTAATGTCGTTAATGAAAGGATGAAAAGTTACTAAGTTCACCAGATACTGGTTTTTTCTTCTAAGTTAATGCACAAATTCTGGAAACATGCAATACATTTTTAGGAATTTACCAAAAACCTCGACCGAAACTGTTTGATATTTAGTACGGTACTTATGTTAAGTGAGGACAAAAGCTTCTGGGAATCTGGAAACTTCCCAAGAACCCCAGAAACCATTTTGTTTGTGATTATACTGGAAAAGTCGTCCAGGACTCACTGAAACCCAGTGTGATGTTCATGGAAGAGTGAAAGCTCTCAGAATAGAGCCAGTAACTCCAACACCCTCAGAAATTGGCTAGAACCCAGCAAATTCCCACAAATGAGTACAAGTACCAGTTTCCAGTACCACGCACATCTCACAGTCTCTGCCACGACCCAACCAAAAGACTAAAAATTCTCCTCTCCAGGCTGAAGGAGCTGTACATGGCGGAGGAGAGGCAGTACTGCCGCGAGACCGTCGACCTCGCGCAGCGACAGCAGTCGAGGGAGCTGGAGGAGATGAAGGTGAGGGCGGAGGCGCTGAAGAGGAGGAGGGAGGAGGAGAGGCAGGCGGTCGTCCACAGGAAGAGGATAGAGCAGTACAGTAGGAGGTGCCAGGAGCTGAGGCCGGTGCTGATCAAGAAGAACCTCATCGAGTCGAAGCAAGCTCAGCTGCAGCAGATCAGGGAGAACGAGGCGAGGAGGGAGGCCGAGAGGGAGCTCGACAGGATGTGGCACGAGCTCAGCATGAAGGAGATGAGAGCCAAGGTACGTATGAGTTTTAGTAATGTTTCACCATGACCGTCATCACCACGACAATGTTACTGCTATTTGGTTCGTTTAACATTTAAATGACCCTATAAAGTCTTTACATGTGTCTTGAAGGAAGGTAAAGACTCTCGAATTATTCTAGATGCCTCTAAGATTTCCAGTTGGTTTTAAGAGATTCTAGAAGGCTCTTATATGTATTATAGACATTTTAGACAATCTAGTGGGATGTGGACACCTTAAAAAGTTGCAATGCTCGATATAAGGTTTGTCCTTTAAATTTATAAAGCTGCAATAGTTCTAAGTATCCTCCTAGAAGGTTCCTTGGTACCTTAAAACATTTTAACAGATCTAATTTAGATGTAGCCAAGTTAAAAAATTGTTTAGCTTCCTAAAAGTGGTATGCTTTGAATGTACAGGAAATTTAGGCTATAACATAGTTGTAAGTATTTTAGGGAAATTTTTCTAAGATTCTATAAAGTTCTGATATACATTATAGATAGTTCAAGATAGCCTAGAAATTTTATGAATAATTACGTTAATTAACTTCAATTAACTATTCAACAAATTACAAATTAACTAACCAATTAACACACATTCCAATTACTGAATGTACCCATGGATTCATTGATTTTATCGCCCACAGATGGAGCGAGAGGAGCAAGAGATGATCGAACGCGAGAACGCCAAGAAGGGCATCGTCGAAGTGTGGAACAAACAGGTAAAGGGCAAGGAACTGCTCAAGGAGGAGGTGCAGAAGGTCGCCCAAGAGGACAGGATCGAGATGAAGAAGCTCGGCGAGGAGCTCAGAAAGGAAGAAATCGCAGGTGACTAGAAATTTCACAGCTTAACTGTTTTATGTAAAAGGGATCGATTTGTGAGCGCAACTTCTGAACCTTGGGAAGGGTGTAACGAAGTTTGGTAAGGTTCACTGCGTCATCCCTGATGATATTTCGCCCATTTTAGCTAGTAAATTCCCCCTTTTGAACAATTTCTCATCCCGCCGCAGGCCTGGACGAGAAGCGCAGGAAGAGGGACGCGACCGCTCGCGACCTCCTCGAGCAGATCGCCGAGCGGGAGCTCCTGCTCGCCCGCAGGAGGGACGAGGAGCGAGCCGTCGACGAGGCCTACGGCAAGCTGTCCGAGCTGGAGGAGGAACGAGCGAGGCTCGCGAGGCAGGACCTCAGCGGCCAGTACCGCAGGGAGATCGACATGTACAAGGCCCACCTCGAGGAGCTGAGACGCGAGCGGGAGGCGGAGGAGCGGCGGCTCGGAGAGCTGCTCGAGGAGCACCAGAAGCGCGTGCTCGCCGAGCAGGACGAGGCGAAGTGCAAGCTGCGCGACGCCAAGTTGAAGCTGCAGCAGGTAATCTCTTGGAATGTGGAACCTTAGAAGGGGTGTTCTTTAGGATACTACCTAGATCTAGCCTACCTCAATCCATTTTGGGATGTAGACCTCCTCGGTTTCCTTCCAACCTGCTCTGCTTTGCGCTACTCTTCCAGGCTAGTCCGACGTGTCTCTTTACGTCGTATATCCGTCTCATCTGAGGTCTTCCCCTTTGCTCTTGTTCCTAGCCATTGTAATGACCGGTCCTTTGTGGCAAATCAATGAAGTACTAAAATATCAATCTGAACCAACTGAGAATAAGTACCGATGTTACATTGAGTGGGATTGACTTATTTAATAAAATTGACGCTAAAACTGATGTTTCAAGAGATCGTAGGCGCAGGGCTTCTTGAATGCCTGCTTTACTCGATTAGAAATTAAACAACTGATTTAATATCACTATTAAAAAAACATAAAAAATTTGTTTGACCCAACATGGTCGTCTGGTACAAATTAAATTTGAACCACAAAGAAATCCTTCAAAATAAGACAATAAACATAATAAACCTATTCCCTTAAAAACCTGGATAACCAGGAAACTAAAACCCAAACAAATAACTCCAATCTTACGTATCATCTTTACTTATCTTAGGAGCTCTATATATGGAAACTTTGACACGGTACGATACCAGGACGTGACGTGATTATATCGACTTACGACGTACCACAACAGACCCCAAAAATTAAGGGTAGTTCAACCCTTCCGAATCAGAACTGACTCACCAGGTGGCCACGGTGTGAAACTCTGCTAACAACCTGGAATTTGGCCTGGAAACCTGCGACGTCCGAGCTCAGCAGGAGGTCATCGTAATACACGTTTCGCACTCCCTCAAACGATTCTACTCTCAAAAAGGTTTTGGCGTAAAGCGCTCTCAACAAAACTCTAAAATCTCTAGTCTACCTTAAAAATCAACACAGAAAATTAGGACTCCACCGTGAGTGACTCTAAATTCCCCCTAAACTCAATCTCTAGGAAAAATTATATTTCAAGCACTGTTCTCTGTTGAAAACACTAACTCCCGGTACAAAGAAATAACTTCCCAACTTACGGTTCCCTCGTATTACTTCCAAGACTTTACTTCGTCCCGCGGATATAAAGCAAAACTCTTAACTCCCAAAATTACAGAACCTTCATTAAAAACAATGAACACTAAGAAACACTCCCGACTCGACAAACTCTACCGTTCGGGGTCCCGGACTCCAGCCGACTCTTTTCTCCACAATTTCTTCTTTAGTGGAAGCTTCGCATTTCCCTCTCCACAACCCTAAGTTGCGTCCAAAATTATTCCTCCAATTTTCTAATTGGCCATGTCTTACCCACTTGACCTATGACTATCCCTTAAGCTTCATAAGTCCCGCCTTTTTCTAATTAATTAATTATCAAACTACCGATTTTTACTCAATCAATACACGCCCCTTTAACTGACTCAGCACAATTCCAGTTCGTAGCCCCGAGTACGACGACAAAGTCGTTCTTCCGCCGTCAGCGCGATTTACTTGGTTGCATTCTACTTTTATTGAAATGGCATGTCCGGTGTTTAGTTTCATACCAGACTCTCTGGCAGTGATGAACTCGCTTGTTTGTAATGAATTAAACATCTTACATTTTATCGTACTCAGCTAAGTAATTTACATATACAGGGTCCTCTCTCTAAACATTACACGATAATAAAATCTATCATTAAAACCCAATTAAAATCACATAACCGCATACAGGGTGTTACAATAATAATAGAATCCATAAGTAATAACTAAGTAAAATCCCATGAACACCATGGTCTCCAGTCCAATATTCGTTCCACCTGTAGTCTGTTTGCCTGGCATTGGTAAATTTCCACTTCAGTCTTGCTGTTGTCTCCCTAATATTTATTATATGTCTAATGCACGGGTTTCTTTTCTTTTCTTTTAGTGTTATCCCAAGTATTTCACGTTCCATGGCGTTTTGTGCCTCGATCAGTCCGTTCATATTTCTCTTGGTCAAGGTCCACGTTTGAGAGGCATATGTCAACGATGGTAGAATGCATGTGTCTAAGACTCTCGATCTTAGGAACTGTGGTGTTTTTTTGCTTCCAAGTGTTTAACTTAATCTTCTAAAAGCTGCCCTTCTTCTTCTATTCACGTCCTTTCCCAACGAAGATTGGCGATCCAATTGGCAATTGTTGTTATGGAAACTGCAGCACGAATGATATCTATGGATGAGCAATCTTACCATCTCCTCAAGTTTTGCAGCCATGAGTTCTGGCGTCTTCCTACTGATGTTTTACGCTCTATTATGAGTCGAAGTAATTCGTATCTCTTGCCTCTTACTACATGACCAATATATCTTTCTTTAATGGTGTTCAATAATTCTTTTTGTTCCCATGGCCAGTTTTGAGAAGCTGAACAACCTTCGGTCGTGTTATTTTCACAGCTTCATCTATATAAGTTCATTTCGAAAGCTTCTATTCAACGCTGATGCAGCTTGACCTGATTTCGATAATTGGGGTCGCCTCGCGACAATATTGTCACACGCCTGAGGGCCTGGGCCCAAAGGGAGTGCTCTGGTTGGGGGTGGTAGCTCGGTGGAGACTAAAAAGAAGACATGGTGAAACAGACAATATTTATTGGAGCATTAAATATAGGGGAGAGAACATCATAACACAAAATTAAGGCAAATGAGCAGATGGCAAGAAGTGAGAAAAAGGTCAAAGGGAGGTGGTTGCTTACTGTTGGATGACGAAGGGCAGCAGGCGCGAGGCTCCTCCAATTAGCGGCATGCCGAAAGGACGGGCAGCGTGACGTGATACTAGGTGACTGACTGCTCCCTGATCGTTATAATCGAGCTCTATAAATACAAGCGGGATGTTTACGAACGTGATGTCGTACCTGTCCGAGAGTCGTATCGTCCTTCGGTTTAAGGTCGCCTCGGTGCTGAATAAGCTTAGACGGCGACCTATTTTCGCTAATTGGGGCCGCATCGCGACAATACCGTCCTACCCAGCAGATTCTTGGTTCTTCATTTCAGACAATGAGACAATAATTTCTTGTTCTTCTATCTCTGTATTCTATGTAAGAGATGTACATTGAATGGCTATAGCATCGCTCTTATGGGTAGTGTACTGCAGGGTTTGCAGGTTTCAAATCACCCTAATAAGCACCATAATAACAACTCCCTCGGTTGATTAGACCAATCAACTTTACGTAATTAGCGTTATGCTTTTCTCTCTCACAATCTCTAGCAGTTTCCCGCGAAGCGTAACGTTTTAACTGCGGTTTCCTGCAAACCCCTTTACCGACGATTAATCACTTTAAGTGCCCACCCGACGACTATTAATCAATTAGGTTTTACGATTTTTAATTAACTTATCTCGATTACATAACGCCCGTTGTATAATCGATACGTGAGTAGAAGCGTGCAGTGTGTTTACCGGGTCTATTATAGATTTTTTTCTCGTCTGCATAATGTTCTCTTTCCGCGACGGGTATGATGTAATCGGGCCAACCGGTGCAGGCCATTTTGGGGAGATTAGTATTCGAAAGGAATAACACGTAATTTGAGTGTTGATGGTTTTGGTAATTGTACGAAATGTGAGGAGGGATCTTGTCCAATTACCGAAACGAAGAGGAAGATAATGTGTAACTTACTACCTATAATTATGGTAAATTACTGTATTACCGGACGGGTATTTGTTGAGATCCGTCAGGTAAGAGAATGTTTCTGTTAAGAAACATTTGAAAGTGTGGACGATGTAAATATACATTTTGGAAAATTGTCTGCTACATTTTCCTATTTGACAGTTACTTTCTACTAAAGGCGTCATTTGTTCAATTTTTAATATCCAACACTAAGTTTTATTTATTTATCCAACACATGACAGTTATGACTGTCATTATTAATGTCATTTTAGGCAAGTAAACTATCAAATAACACACTAGTGTGTTAAAATCCATAACTCACTTAACGTAATTCTTCTTCTATTTATTTATTTATTGCCCGTGGCAACCAAACAAACAACCTACTTTAACCAAAATGTAAAAAAGTCACTGTCAAGTTATTCTGACATTTATAGGGTACTGAGACGCAAGTAGCTTTGATTTGCTCACAAAGCTTATTAATTATTATCTCATAAAAAACGATTTCTTCCACTTGTTGGATAAAACATTGTATGCCGCTCGCGCGTTATATTTCCTAAGTCACTTGAGAATTTATAAATCTTCTCGCGTGACTTATTTTCAACATAACACACTAGTATCAGAAATAACTATTAAAATTCTTGGTGCTCCTTTAAAGATTTCGACAAACTGGAATCATTACCAGTAACATAGAAACTCCTCTACTCCACGTACCTTTTAAATATAAGGCTATATTTAAAACAACAACTTCTTTCAAAACTAGTCCATTCCAATTCTCCTAAGTTCTCCGGAATCTCCTCAACTTCTTTAAAATTATCACAACTCCTATCCTTCCAGATGATTCCATTTCCTTTAACAATACCGACCCCTAATGATCATAAATAAGCTTCAAACCTAGATAGAATATTTCCTTAATGTGTCCTTTTTGACCTCTTACGTCTCCGTTCCCAGTCCGTCCTGGAGGGCAGAGCTGAGCAGCTCGCCCACAAGCGGCAGGAGGCGGAGGAGCAGCTGAAGCTGAAGCGAGCCGAGAACGAGCTGCTGCGCATGCGGTGCGAGCAGAACGACAGGTTGCAGGCAGAGAGCGACAGGCTCGAAGCTGAGGCCGTCAGGCAGTACAGGGACGACCTCCAGAAGCAGATCGAGTACAATAATTTGCTGAGGGTGAGCGAAGATTTGGATCTCTTTGGAAATTGCATGAGCAGATAAAACTTTGTGATGTTTTCGTTTTAAGGAGAAGGAGAGACAGGAGCTGGAGAGACAGCTACAGGAAGGGTTGAGCGAGGAGAAGAAGTACCAGAAGATAGTGGAGGATATGATTAAGTATAACCCGGAGATCGGTCACAAGCACCCCTTCAGGAGGGTGCTGGAACGTTACGAGTGTCATTGTCCCTCGAACGTTATTTGAGACGTAGTATACAAAGATTTTGTAAAGAAATTTTTGTTCCAAAATACACTTATACCAAACGATCTTGTTGTTGTTTCGTTGTCCATATAAGCTAGTGCAATCAAAAAGTTTTTTTAGTATGTAAATCATGTTATTAACCGTTAGTTAATTCACGTCACAGCTTAAATGTAATAATTACTTCCTCTTGCTTATTTAAGTTTTACAACTACAATTAACATAAAATATTGAATTCAATGTTAGGAAAAATTTACAAGATTACCAACTGAAGGTTAGTGTTAGTATGTGGAAATTAATTGAATTGCAACCAACCATACAATCTCATAGAAAATTCTACAGAAGTCCAATTTTGATAAAAGTGTTTATGCCACTACATTGACCAAATGTGGCCCTGTAAGTACTGTTAAACAAAAAAAATAATCCCTATATGGCACATGGAAAAGTATACAGACCGTTTCTAAAGAGTCGCAGTATAGGGTAAGCACGAGAGCGAAGGAAAGGCCATATATTTCTCGCAAGTTAAACAGAGAAGGACCTTTTGCGATGTTGCTAGCTCGCAAAACATTACAGTCATCCGGTCCGCACACTGTACCGCACACATTCGAAAGTGTGAAGCGATACACGCGTTGACTTGGACTGCGTGCTCGGCCGGCAACGTTGCAAAACTTCTCTCTCTGTCATGCTAAAGAACTACTGCTGGTTTCTCGTTTGCTCTTGTTGGTTTCCCACCAAGCGTTTCGATAGAAAAGCTCCGTATAGAGTTTATATATTGGGAAATTAGGCCAAAATCTGAGTTTCAACGTGTTTCACTATCGAAACAGTTGAGCGTTACATTTGATTTAAATATGTCATGTTGTAATGGATATTGTCATAACTTCAAAATTCTTTGCGAATAGAGAGTTGAAACTCATTAAACTGCCTAGCAGAAGTACAGTTAACAATATTTTAGAGTTTTAACAAAATACGAGTTACGATAAGTGTTTTTATAAATTTTTAAATTTCAAATTGTTAAAAGTTACAATTTTATTTAATCCAATTAAATATGTCACGTTGTTATAGATAGGTACTATCATAATTTCAAAACTCCTTCGTGGACAGAGTTGAAACTCATTATACTCCTTAATGACATTTCTGTTAAAAATGTTACCGAGTTTTAACAAAATCTGAGTTTGAATAAGTATTTTATTAATTTTTTAATTGCGAAACAGTTGAGAGTTACGATTTGATTCAACCGAATATATCATATTGTTATGGATATTGTAATAACTTCAAAACTTCTTTGCGAATAGAGAGTGGTAACTCTTTAAACTCCCTAACAGAAGTTCAGTTAAAAATATTTTAGAGTTTTAACAAAACAAGAGTTACAAGTTACAACAAAGTTTTATAACAAAGTTACAAAACAAGAGATAAGTGTTTTATATATTTTTAAATTTCAAATCGTTGAAAATTACAATTTAATCCAACCAAATATGTCACGTTGTTATAGATACCGTCATAATTTCAAAACTCCGTTGTGGACAGAGTTGAAACTCATTATGCTTCTTAATGACATTTCGGTTGAAGATTTTAAGGAGTTTAAAGAAAATCTGGGTTTGAATAGGTATTTTATGAATTTTTTAATATCGAAACAGATGAGAGTTACAATATGATTTAACCAAATATGTCATGCTGTAATGGATATTGTCATAACTTCAAAACTTCTTTGCGAATAGAGAGTGGAAACTCATTAAACTCGCTAACAGAAGTTCAGTTAAAAATATTTTAGAGTTTTAACAAAATATGAGTTAGGATAACTGTTTTATAAATTATTAAATACCAAATATGTCAAGTTGTTGTAGATACTGCCATAATTTTAAAACTCCTTTGTGGACAGAGTTGAAACTTATTACACTCCTTAATGACATTTCGGTTAAAAATGTTGAGGAGTTTTAACGAAATCTGACTTTGAATAGGTGTTTTATGAATTTTTTGATATCGAAACAGTTGAGAGTTACGATTTGATTCAACCAAATATGTCATATTGTTATGGATATTGTCATAACTCCAAAACTTCTTTGCGAATAGAGAGTTGAAACCCATTAAACTCCCTAACAGAAGTTCAGTTTAGAAATATTTTAGAGTTTTAACAAAATATGAGGTACGATAAGTATTTTATAAGTTTTTAAATTTCAAATTGTTGAAAGTTTCAATTTAATCCAACTAAATATGTCACGTTGTTATAGATACTGTCATAATTTTAAAACTCCTTTGTGGACAGAGTTGAAACTCATTACACTTCTTAATGACATTTCGGTTAAAAATATTGAGGAGTTTTAACAAAATCCGAGTTGCAGAGGTCTTTTATGAATTTTTTGATATCGAAACAGTTGAGAGTTACGATTTGATTAAACCAAATATGTCATATTGTTTTGGATATTGTGATAACTTCGAAACTGCTTTGCGAATAGAGAGTTGAAGCTCACTAAACTTCCTAACAGAAGTTCAGTTAAAAATATTTTGGAGTTTTAACAAAATATGAGTTACGATAAGTGTTTTATAAATTTTTAAATTTCAAATCGTTGAAAGTTACAATTTAATCCAACTAAATATGTCACGTTGTTATAGATACTGTCATAATTTTAAAACTCCTTTGTGGACACAGTTGAAACTTATTACACTTCTTAATGACATTTCGGTTAAAAATATTGAGGAGTTTTAACAAAATCTGAGTTTGAATAGGTATTTTATGAATTTTTTAATATCGAACAAGGTGAGAGTTACGATTTGATTTAACCAAATATGTCATATTGTTATGGATATTGTGATAACTTCAAAACTTCTTTGCGAATAGAGAGTTGAAACCCATTAAACTCCCTAACAGAAGTTCAGTTTAGAAATATTTTAGAGTTTTAACAAAATATGAGGTACGATAAGTATTTTATAAGTTTTTAAATTTCAAATTGTTGAAAGTTTCAATTTAATCCAACTAAATATGTCACGTTGTTATAGATACTGTCATAATTTTAAAACTCCTTTGTGGACAGAGTTGAAACTCATTACACTTCTTAATGACATTTCGGTTAAAAATATTGAGGAGTTTTAACAAAATCCGAGTTGCAGAGGTCTTTTATGAATTTTTTGATATCGAAACAGTTGAGAGTTACGATTTGATTAAACCAAATATGTCATATTGTTTTGGATATTGTGATAACTTCGAAACTGCTTTGCGAATAGAGAGTTGAAGCTCACTAAACTTCCTAACAGAAGTTCAGTTAAAAATATTTTGGAGTTTTAACAAAATATGAGTTACGATAAGTGTTTTATAAATTTTTAAATTTCAAATCGTTGAAAGTTACAATTTAATACAACCAAATATGTCACGTTGTTATAGATACTGTCATAATTTGAAAACTCCTTTGTGGACAGAGTTGTAACTCATTACACTCCTTAATGACATTTTGATTAAAAATGTTAAGGAGTTTTAATAAAATCTAAGTTTAAATAAGTATTTTATGAATTTTTTGATATCGAAACAGTTGAGAGTTACGATTTGATTCAACCAAATATGTCATATTGTTTTGGATATTGTGATAACTTCGAAACTTCTTTGCGAATAGAGAGTTGAAACTCATTAAACTCCCTAACAGAAGTTCAGTTAACAATATTTTAGAGGTTTAACAAAATATGAGTTACGATAGGGGTTTAATAAATTCTAAATTTCAAATCGTTGAAAGTTACAATTTAATCCAACCAAATATGTCACGTTGTTATAGATACTGCCATAATTTTAAAACTCATTTATGGACAGAGTTGAAACTCATTACATTCCTTAATGGCATTTCGGTTAAAAATGTTGAGGAGTTTCAACAAAATCTGAGTTTGAATAAGTGTTTTAATAAATTTTTAATATCGAACCAGTTGAGAGTTACGATCTGATTCAACCAAATATGTCATATTGTTATGGATATTGTCATAACTCCAAAACTTCTTTGAGAATAGAGAGTTGAAACTCATTAAACTCCCTAACAGAAGTTCAGTTAACAATATTTTAGAGGTTTAACAAAATATGAGTTACGATAGGTGTTTTATTAATTTTTAAATTTCAAATCGTTGAAAGTTACAATTTAATCCGACCAATTATGTCACGTTGTTATAGATACCGTCATAATTTCAAAACTCCTTTGTGAATAGAGTTGAAACTTATTACACTCCTTAATGGCATTTCGGTTAAAAATGTTGAGGAGTTTTAACAAAATCTGAGTTTGAATAAGTATTTTATGAAATTTTTGATATCGAAACAGTTGAGAGTTACAATTTGATTCATCCAAATATGTCTTGTTGTTATAGATATTGTCATAACTTCAAAACTTCTTTGCGAATAGAGAGTTGAAACCCATTAAACTCTCTAACAGAAGTTCAGTTTAGAAATATTTTAGAGTTTTAACAAAATATGAGGTACGATAAGTATTTTATAAGTTTTTAAATTTCAAATTGTTGAAAGTTTCAATTTAATCCAACTAAATATGTCACGTTGTTATAGATACTGTCATAATTTTAAAACTCCTTTGTGGACAGAGTTGAAACTTATTACACTCCTTAATGACATTTCGGTTAAAAATGTTGAGGAGTTTTAACGAAATCTGAGTTTGAATAGGTGTTTTATGAATTTTTTGATATCGAAACAATTGAGAGTTACAATTTGATTCATCCAAATATGTCTTGTTGTTGTAGATCTTCTCATAACTTCATAACTTCTTTGCGAATAGAGAGTTGAAACTAATTAAACTCCCTAACAGAAGTTTAGTTAACAACATTTTAGAGTTTTAACGAAATATGAGTTACGATAAGTGTTTTATTAATTTTTAAATTTCAAATAGTTGAAAGTTACAATTTAATCCAACCAATTATGTCACGTTGTTGTAGATACCGTCATAATTTCAAAACTCCTTTGTGAACAGAGTTGAAACTTATTATACTTCTTAATGGCATTTCGGTTAAAAATGTTAAGGAGTTTTAACAAAATCTGAGTTGAATAGGCATTTTATGAATTTTTTGATATCGAAATAGTATAGAGTTACAATTTGATTCATCCAAATATGTCTTGTTGTTGTAGATCTTCTCATAACTTCATAACTTCTTTGCGAATAGAGAGTTGAAACCCATTAAACTCTCTAACAGAAGTTCAGTTAAAAATATTTTAGAGTTTTAACAAAATATGAGTTAGGATAACTGTTTTATAAATTATTAAATACCAAATATGTCAAGTTGTTGTAGATACTGCCATAATTTTAAAACTCCTTTGTGGACAGAGTTGAAACTTATTACACTCCTTAATGACATTTCGGTTAAAAATGTTGAGGAGTTTTAACGAAATCTGACTTTGAATAGGTGTTTTATGAATTTTTTGATATCGAAACAGTTGAGAGTTACGATTTGATTCAACCAAATATGTCATATTGTTATGGATATTGTCATAACTCCAAAACTTCTTTGCGAATAGAGAGTTGAAACCCATTAAACTCCCTAACAGAAGTTCAGTTTAGAAATATTTTAGAGTTTTAACAAAATATGAGGTACGATAAGTATTTTATAAGTTTTTAAATTTCAAATTGTTGAAAGTTTCAATTTAATCCAACTAAATATGTCACGTTGTTATAGATACTGTCATAATTTGAAAACTCCTTTGTGGACAGAGTTGAAAGTTATTACACTCCTTAATGACATTTCGGTTAAAAATGTTGAGGAGTTTTAACGAAATCTGAGTTTGAATAGGTGTTTTATGAATTTTTTGATATCGAAACAATTGAGAGTTACAATTTGATTCATCCAAATATGTCTTGTTGTTGTAGATCTTCTCATAACTTCATAACTTCTTTGCGAATAGAGAGTTGAAACTAATTAAACTCCCTAACAGAAGTTTAGTTAACAACATTTTAGAGTTTTAACGAAATATGAGTTACGATAAGTGTTTTATTAATTTTTAAATTTCAAATAGTTGAAAGTTACAATTTAATCCAACCAATTATGTCACGTTGTTGTAGATACCGTCATAATTTCAAAACTCCTTTGTGAACAGAGTTGAAACTTATTATACTCCTTAATGGCATTTCGGTTAAAAAAGTTAAGGAGTTTTAACAAAATCTGAGTTGAATAGGCATTTTATGAATTTTTTGATATCGAAATAGTATAGAGTTACAATTTGATTCATCCAAATATGTCTTGTTGTTGTAGATCTTCTCATAACTTCATAACTTCTTTGCGAATAGAGAGTTGAAACCCATTAAACTCCCTAACAGAAGTTCAGTTTAGAAATATTTTAGAGTTTTAACAAAATATGAGGTACGATAAGTATTTTATAAGTTTTTAAATTTCAAATTGTTGAAAGTTTCAATTTAATCCAACTAAATATGTCACGTTGTTATAGATACTGTCATAATTTTAAAACTCCTTTGTGGACAGAGTTGAAACTCATTACACTTCTTAATGACATTTCGGTTAAAAATATTGAGGAGTTTTAACAAAATCCGAGTTGCAGAGGTCTTTTATGAATTTTTTGATATCGAAACAGTTGAGAGTTACGATTTGATTAAACCAAATATGTCATATTGTTTTGGATATTGTGATAACTTCGAAACTGCTTTGCGAATAGAGAGTTGAAGCTCACTAAACTTCCTAACAGAAGTTCAGTTAAAAATATTTTGGAGTTTTAACAAAATATGAGTTACGATAAGTGTTTTATAAATTTTTAAATTTCAAATCGTTGAAAGTTACAATTTAATACAACCAAATATGTCACGTTGTTATAGATACTGTCATAATTTGAAAACTCCTTTGTGGACAGAGTTGTAACTCATTACACTCCTTAATGACATTTTGATTAAAAATGTTAAGGAGTTTTAATAAAATCTAAGTTTAAATAAGTATTTTATGAATTTTTTGATATCGAAACAGTTGAGAGTTACGATTTGATTCAACCAAATATGTCATATTGTTTTGGATATTGTGATAACTTCGAAACTTCTTTGCGAATAGAGAGTTGAAACTCATTAAACTCCCTAACAGAAGTTCAGTTAACAATATTTTAGAGGTTTAACAAAATATGAGTTACGATAGGGGTTTAATAAATTCTAAATTTCAAATCGTTGAAAGTTACAATTTAATCCAACCAAATATGTCACGTTGTTATAGATACTGCCATAATTTTAAAACTCATTTATGGACAGAGTTGAAACTCATTACATTCCTTAATGGCATTTCGGTTAAAAATGTTGAGGAGTTTCAACAAAATCTGAGTTTGAATAAGTGTTTTAATAATTTTTTAATATCGAACCAGTTGAGAGTTACGATCTGATTCAACCAAATATGTCATATTGTTATGGATATTGTCATAACTCCAAAACTTCTTTAAGAATAGAGAGTTGAAACTCATTAAACTCCCTAACAGAAGTTCAGTTAACAATATTTTAGAGGTTTAACAAAATATGAGTTACGATAGGTGTTTTATTAATTTTTAAATTTCAAATCGTTGAAAGTTACAATTTAATCCGACCAATTATGTCACGTTGTTATAGATACCGTCATAATTTCAAAACTCCTTTGTGAATAGAGTTGAAACTTATTACACTCCTTAATGGCATTTCGGTTAAAAATGTTGAGGAGTTTTAACAAAATCTGAGTTTGAATAAGTATTTTATGAAATTTTTGATATCGAAACAGTTGAGAGTTACAACTTGATTCATCCAAATATGTCTTGTTGTTATAGATATTGTCATAACTTCAAAACTTCTTTGCGAATAGAGATGGAACTTACTAAACTTCCTTATGGACACTTCAATTATAAATATATTGGAGTTTTACCAAAAAATGACAATCGATAAGTGTTTCATGATTTTTTAAATTGATAATCGTTGAAAGTTACAGTTTAATCCAACCAATTACGTCACGCAGTTACATAACCTGTCAAAATTTCACACTCCATTTACAAAAAGAGTTGAAACTCGCTATGCTCTTTGAATGTACTTCAAGTTACAACCATGTGAAGTTTGACCCGAATCTGAGTTTCAGTAAATGTTTTATCATTTTTTTAAATTAAAATCGTTGAAAAATGCAATTTCCAAAAAAAAAAAACATTTTTTGGACTACAATATGTTAAATACCTGAATTGTACTTGAAAGCGTATATAGAGTATAGTAATGGCTCAGTATTTGGTAATTTATTGAAGTTGTTACATGGTTTACTATATTTGCCAGTTATTTTCATTACTGCCGTAATATTATGAAAGTGTTAAATATTGAAATAGGGGGAGTTAAGGTATATAAAGTAACTCTATTAAACTTGGATAGTGGATGGATAGTATAGTAATGTCCCAGTGTTTTGTAAGTTACAGAACTTGTTACTTGATTTATTATATCATCCAGTTACTAACACTTATTAAGCAATAAGTGTTAGTTACTAGTGTTAAAGAAATTAGTTAAGTATTTAGTTAGTGGAGTGTATTGTAGTTATTTTGAACCCGAAAAAGGTTACAATAAGATTGTCATCACATGAGACTCTTATGAAAAATTGAAAATCGACAAAAAATTAAAAAAACCATTGCAATGAATATTTAAAAAAAATTGATAAGAAACTCGATACGAGGATATAAAATTTTACCTGCAATTAAATCAAAATACCAATTTTAAAATTTCGAATTACAGGTACGGTTAATCATGAGCAAGGACCTCATGGACCTGCAGTTAATTCCAATTATCCAATACAATAAGACGAGATTCGGAACACGTCTCGCGGTTTCGAAACCTGTCATCTTTCCCTTTCGACGCTAATAAATCGTTGCAAAATCCAAACATAAAACGATACGAAAATAAAGATGTCGAAAAAGTACAAGAAGAGAACGTTTTGAAATTGAAGCTAATGCTCCCGATGAAGAAACCACCACATCATATTACACACGCTTTGTACTATCACAATTCTAGTCTGATCGTCAGTGAAGGTATAATACTGGTCTACCTCCAATTTTCTTTTCTTATGTGAAGGTAATCTTCCGGTGAACTGATGGGGAACATCGAAGTTATTATCGTCGTAGTCGTCGTCGTCATAAAATGCCATAAGAGTTCATGACGAAAACGAGAAACGTAACTGCACTTATGAAATCCTAACAAGGTTAATAATTGAAACGTTCATGACTCGGTAATCCAAGCTAAACTGATGGAATTGGTGGTGAATTGCATCCAATTGAGATGTAACTTTTGGGATCAGCGCCTGCCCCAATTTGGGTTCGTAGACATTTCAGAAAATCGCCTAACGGCAATAAAATCAAAACAGGTCGTTCAAACACTGTGGCATCATCATCCATAGAAATCAATATGTACATACGTTACTCCCTCTCACTTTCGACTCGTTTAAAATGTCACACTTTATTACTTACTCTCCTGTCGTAACGTTTTAAATCAAATTCTCCCACAATTCAACAATCACATGTGCACATATCTAATTTCGCAAGTTAATAGTAATAGCGTTTAATTGCCACAGATGATACATCCTTTGAAACCGTACCATGAGAATATCGTACGGATTTTCTCAAGTTTTATTGTTTTCAGATTTTTGCGTGAAACAATTGAATTGGCAAATCGAACTTCGGATGCGAATTAACTGGGTTGGATTCCGAAATAGCGCGTTGCATTAGCGATTTACATTTCGGGTCTTCCGTGGGACGTGTCTAATTTGGTGTTATGGTATTTTCGAAAATATCCCATAAATACTTCATCGTTACTGACAGAGCTGTAAATAGTGTCCAGGTTTTAATTAACGCATGCAATTTATCTCGTAATATGTTTACCGTACAAACAATATATATTTAGTATGATATTTTATCGAAACATTTGCCTTATGGTGGATTATATCGATCTGCATTTAGCGTTTTAACAGAAAGACTCGAAATAAATGGTCCAAACTATTAACAATATGCCACACTTGGACGTAAATACTACTGAGAGGTCTTATAGTCGACAAAAATTTAACATAGGTACTTTCCTGAGGCTTAAGATAAATTTACCATTAGGTAAATTCGACGCACCTAAAATATTAGTCCATCTTATATGAGTTTCACAAAGATTTTTCAGAATATATAAACCACCTAAAAAGGTTGTCAAATCTATGAAACCTGAGGCTAAAGGTAATTGTACCATTAGGTAAATTCGGCACACCTAAAATTTTAGACCATACTATTTGAGTTTCAGCAAGATTTTTCAGAATATCCCAAAAACCACCTGAAAAGGTTGCCAAATCGATGAAACCTAAGGCTAAAGGCAATTTTACCATTAGGTAAATTCGACATACCTACAATTTTAGATCATACTATTTGAGTTTCAGCAAGATTTTTCAGAATATCCCAAAAACCACATGAAAAGGTTGTCAAATCTATAAAACCCGAGGGTAAAGTTAATTTTACCATTATGTAAATTCCACACACCTAAAATGGTAGTCCATAATATTTGAGTTCCATAAAGATTTTTCAGAATATCCCAAAAACCATCTGAAAAAGTTGTCAAATCTATAAAACCTGAGGCTAAAGGTAATTTTACAATTAGGTTAGTTCGTCATACCTAAATTTTTAGTCCATGATATTTCAGTTTCATACAGATTTTATAGAATATCCCAAAACCACCTGAAAAGGTTGTCAAATCTATAAAACCTGAGGCTGAAGGTAATTTTACCATTAGGTTAGTTCGTCATACCTAAAATTTTAGTCCATGATATTTCAGTTTCATACAGATTTTATAGAATATCCCAAAACCACCTGAAAAGGTTGTCAAATCTATAAAACCTGAGGCTAAAAGTAATTTTACTATTAGGTTAATTCGTCATACCTAAAATTTTAGTCCATAATATATGAGTTTCATAAAGATTATTCAAAATATCCCAAAAATCACCTGAAAAGGTTGTCAAATCTATGAAACCTGAAGCTATAGGTAATTATACCATTATGTAAATTCGACACACCTAAAATGGTGGTCCATAATATTTGAGTTCCATAAATATTTTTCAGAATATCCCAAAAACCACCTGAACAGGTTGTCAAATCTATAAAACCTGAGGCTAAAGGTAATTTTACCATTAGGTAAATTCGACACACCTAAAATTTTAGTCCCTAATGTTTAAGTTTCAGGAACATTTTTCAGAATATCCCAAAAACCACCTGAATAGGTTGTTAAATCTATCAAACCTGAGGCCAAAGGTAACTTTACCATTAGGTAAATTCGACACAACTAAAATTGTAGTTCAAAATATTTGAGTTCTATAAAGATTTTTCAGAATATCCCAAAAACCACCTGAAAAGGTTGTCAAATCTACAAAACCTAAAGCTAAAGGTAATTTTACAATTAGCTAAATTCGACACACCTGAAATTGTAGTTCATAATATTTGAGTTTCAGGAAGATTTTGCAGAATATCCCAAAAACCACCTGAAAAGGTTGTCAAATCTATAAAACCTGAGGCTAAAGGTAATTTTACCATTAGGTAAATTCGACACACCTAAATTTTAAGTCCATGATATTTCAGTTTCATAAAGATTTTATAGAATATTCCAAAACCACCTGAAAAGGTTGTCAAATCTATAAAACCTGAGGCAATTTTACCATTAGGTTAATTCGACACTCCTAAAATGGTATTATTTGAGTAATATTTGAGTTCCATAAAGATTTTTCAGAATATCCCAAAAACCACCTGAAAAGGTTGTCAAATCTGTGAAACCTGAGGCTAAAGGTAATTTCACCATTAGGTAAATTCGACACACCTAAATTATTAGTCCATGATATTTCAGTTTCATACAGATTTTTCAGAATATCCCAAAACCACCTGAAAAGGTTGTCAAATCTATAAAACCTGAGGCTAAAGGCAATTTTACCATTAATTAAAATCGACACACCTAAAATGGTAGTCCATGATATTTGAGTCTCATACAGATATTTTAGAATAACCCAAAACCACCAGAAGAGATTGCCAAATCTATGAAACCTGAAGCTAAAGGTAATATTACCATTAAGTTAATTCGACACTCCTAAAATGGTATTATTTGAGTAATATTTGAGTTCCATAAAGATTATTCAAAATATCCCAAAAATCACCTGAAAAGGTTGTCAAATCTATGAAACCTGAAGCTATAGGTAATTATACCATTATGTAAATTCGACACACCTAAAATGGTGGTCCATAATATTTGAGTTCCATAAATATTTTTCAGAATATCCCAAAAACCACCTGAACAGGTTGTCAGATCTATAAAACCTGAGGCTAAAGGTAATTTTACCATTAGGTAAATTCGACACACCTAAAATTTTAGTCCCTAATGTTTGAGTTTCAGGAACATTTTTCAGAATATCCCAAAAACCACCTGAATAGGTTTGTAAATCTATCAAACCTGAGGCCAATGGTAACTTTACCATTAGGTAAATTCGACACAACTAAAATTGTAGTTCAAAATATTTGAGTTCTATAAAGATTTTTCAGAATATCCCAAAAACCACCTGAAAAGGTTGTCAAATCTACAAAACCTAAAGCTAAAGGTAATTTTACAATTAGCTAAATTCGACACACCTGAAATTGTAGTTCATAATATTTGAGTTTCAGGAAGATTTTGCAGAATATCCCAAAAACCACCTGAAAAGATTGTCAAATCTATAAAACCTGAGGCTAAAGGTAATTTTACCATTAGGTAAATTCGACACACCTAAATTTTAAGTCCATGATATTTCAGTTTCATAAAGATTTTATAGAATATTCCAAAACCACCTGAAAAGGTTGTCAAATCTATAAAACCTGAGGCAATTTTACCATTAGGTTAATTCGACACTCCTAAAATGGTATTATTTGAGTAATATTTGAGTTCCATAAAGATTTTTCAGAATATCCCAAAAACCACCTGAAAAGGTTGTCAAATCTGTGAAACCTGAGGCTAAAGGTAATTTCACCATTAGGTAAATTCGACACACCTAAATTATTAGTCCATGATATTTCAGTTTCATACAGATTTTTCAGAATATCCCAAAACCACCTGAAAAGGTTGTCAAATCTATAAAACCTGAGGCTAAAGGCAATTTTACCATTAATTAAAATCGACACACCTAAAATGGTAGTCCATGATATTTGAGTCTCATACAGATATTTTAGAATAACCCAAAACCACCAGAAGAGATTGCCAAATCTATGAAACCTGAAGCTAAAGGTAATATTACCATTAAGTTAATTCGACACTCCTAAAATGGTATTATTTGAGTAATATTTGAGTTCCATAAAGATTATTCAAAATATCCCAAAAATCACCTGAAAAGGTTGTCAAATCTATGAAACCTGAAGCTATAGGTAATTATACCATTATGTAAATTCGACACACCTAAAATGGTGGTCCATAATATTTGAGTTCCATAAATATTTTTCAGAATATCCCAAAAACCACCTGAACAGGTTGTCAGATCTATAAAACCTGAGGCTAAAGGTAATTTTACCATTAGGTAAATTCGACACACCTAAAATTTTAGTCCCTAATGTTTGAGTTTCAGGAACATTTTTCAGAATATCCCAAAAACCACCTGAATAGGTTGTTAAATCTATCAAACCTGAGGCCAATGGTAACTTTACCATTAGGTAAATTCGACACAACTAAAATTGTAGTTCAAAATATTTGAGTTCTATAAAGATTTTTCAGAATATCCCAAAAACCACCTGAAAAGGTTGTCAAATCTACAAAACCTAAAGCTAAAGGTAATTTTACAATTAGCTAAATTCGACACACCTGAAATTGTAGTTCATAATATTTGAGTTTCAGGAAGATTTTGCAGAATATCCCAAAAACCACCTGAAAAGATTGTCAAATCTATAAAACCTGAGGCTAAAGGTAATTTTACCATTAGGTAAATTCGACACACCTAAATTTTAAGTCCATGATATTTCAGTTTCATAAAGATTTTATAGAATATTCCAAAACCACCTGAAAAGGTTGTCAAATCTATAAAACCTGAGGCAATTTTACCATTAGGTTAATTCGACACTCCTAAAATGGTATTATTTGAGTAATATTTGAGTTCCATAAAGATTTTTCAGAATATCCCAAAAACCACCTGAAAAGGTTGTCAAATCTGTGAAACCTGAGGCTAAAGGTAATTTCACCATTAGGTAAATTCGACACACCTAAATTATTAGTCCATGATATTTCAGTTTCATACAGATTTTTCAGAATATCCCAAAACCACCTGAAAAGGTTGTCAAATCTATAAAACCTGAGGCTAAAGGCAATTTTACCATTAATTAAAATCGACACACCTAAAATGGTAGTCCATGATATTTGAGTCTCATACAGATATTTTAGAATAACCCAAAACCACCAGAAGAGATTGCCAAATCTATGAAACCTGAAGCTAAAGGTAATATTACCATTAAGTTAATTCGACACTCCTAAAATGGTATTATTTGAGTAATATTTGAGTTCCATAAAGATTATTCAAAATATCCCAAAAATCACCTGAAAAGGTTGTCAAATCTATGAAACCTGAAGCTATAGGTAATTATACCATTATGTAAATTCGACACACCTAAAATGGTGGTCCATAATATTTGAGTTCCATAAATATTTTTCAGAATATCCCAAAAACCACCTGAACAGGTTGTCAGATCTATAAAACCTGAGGCTAAAGGTAATTTTACCATTAGGTAAATTCGACACACCTAAAATTTTAGTCCCTAATGTTTGAGTTTCAGGAACATTTTTCAGAATATCCCAAAAACCACCTGAATAGGTTGTTAAATCTATCAAACCTGAGGCCAATGGTAACTTTACCATTAGGTAAATTCGACACAACTAAAATTGTAGTTCAAAATATTTGAGTTCTATAAAGATTTTTCAGAATATCCCAAAAACCACCTGAAAAGGTTGTCAAATCTACAAAACCTAAAGCTAAAGGTAATTTTACAATTAGCTAAATTCGACACACCTGAAATTGTAGTTCATAATATTTGAGTTTCAGGAAGATTTTGCAGAATATCCCAAAAACCACCTGATAAGGTTGTCAAATCTATAAAACCTGAGGCTAAAGGTAATTTTACCATTAGGTAAATTCGACACACCTAAATTTTAAGTCCATGATATTTCAGTTTCATAAAGATTTTATAGAATATCCCAAAACCACCTGAAAAGGTTGTCAAATCTATAAAACCTGAGGCAATTTTACCATTAGGTTAATTCGACACTCCTAAAATGGTATTATTTGAGTAATATTTGAGTTCCATAAAGATTTTTCAGAATATCCCAAAAACCATCTGAAAAAGTTGTCAAATCTATAAAACCTGAGGCTAAAGGTAATTTTACAATTAGGTTAGTTCGTCATACCTAAATTTTTAGTCCATGATATTTCAGTTTCATACAGATTTTTCAGAATATCCCAAAACCACCTGAAAAGGTTGTCAAATCTATAAAACCTGAGGCTAAAGGCAATTTTACCATTAATTAAAATCGACACACCTAAAATGGTAGTCCATGATATTTGAGTCTCATACAGATATTTTAGAATAACCCAAAACCACCAGAAGAGATTGCCAAATCTATGAAACCTGAAGCTAAAGGTAATATTACCATTAAGTTAATTCGACACTCCTAAAATGGTATTATTTGAGTAATATTTGAGTTCCATAAAGATTTTTCAGAATATCCCAAAAATCACCTGAAAAGGTTGTCAAATCTATGAAACCTGAAGCTAAAGGTAATTATACCATTATGTAAATTCGACACACCTAAAATGGTGGTCCATAATATTTGAGTTCTATAAATATTTTTCAGAATATCCCAAAAACCACCTGAACAGGTTGTCAAATCTATAAAACCTGAGGCTAAAGGTAATTTTACCATTAGGTAAATTCGACACACCTAAAATTTTAGTCCCTAATATTTGAGTTTCAGGAAGATTATTCAGAATATCCCAAAAACCACCTGAATAGGTTGTTAAATCTATCAAACCTGAGGCCAAAGGTAACTTTACCATTAGGTAAATTCGACACAACTAAAATTGTAGTTCAAAATATTTGAGTTCTATAAAGATTTTTCAGAATATCCCAAAAACCACCTGAAAAGGTTGTCAAATCTACAAAACCTAAAGCTAAAGGTAATTTTACATTTAGCTAAATTCGACACACCTGAAATTGTAGTTCATAATATTTGAGTTTCAGGAAGATTTTGCAGAATATCCCAAAAACCACCTGAAAAGGTTGTCAAATCTATAAAACCTGAGGCTAAAGGTAATTTTACCATTAGGTAAATTCGACACACCTAAATTTTAAGTCCATGATATTTCAGTTTCATAAAGATTTTATAGAATATTCCAAAACCACCTGAAAAGGTTGTCAAATCTATAAAACCTGAGGCAATTTTACCATTAGGTTAATTCGACACTCCTAAAATGGTATTATTTGAGTAATATTTGAGTTCCATAAAGATTTTTCAGAATATCCCAAAAACCACCTGAAAAGGTTGTCAAATCTGTGAAACCTGAGGCTAAAGGTAATTTCACCATTAGGTAAATTCGACACACCTAAATTATTAGTCCATGATATTTCAGTTTCATACAGATTTTTCAGAATATCCCAAAACCACCTGAAAACGTTTGTCAAATCTATGAAACCTGAGGCTAAAGGTAATTTTACCATTAGGTAAAATCGACACACCTAAAATGGTAGTCCATGATATTTGTGTCTCATGCAGGTATTTTAGAACATCCCAAAACCACCTGAAGAGATTGTCAAATCTATGAAACCTGAAGCTAAAGGTAATATTACCATTAGGTAAATTCGACACACCTAAAATGGTAGCATTTGAGTAATATTTGAGTTCCATAAAGATTTTTCAGAATATCCCAAAAACCACCTGAAAAGGTGGTCAAATCTGTGAAACCTGAGGCTAAAGGTAATTTTACCATTAGGTAAGTTCGACACACTTAAAATGGTAGTCCATGATATTACAATTAGGTAAATTCGACACACCTAAAGTGGTAGTCCATGATATTTGAGTCTCATACAGATATTTTAGAATATCCCAAAACCACCTGAAGAGATTGTCAAATCTATAAAACCTGAGGCTAAAGGTAATTTTACCATTAGGTAAATTCGACACACCTAAAATTTTAGTCCCTAATATTTGAGCTTCAGGAAGATTTTTCAGAATATCCCAAAAACCACCTGAACAGGTTGTTAAATCTATCAAACCTGAGGCCAAAGGTAACTTTACCATTAGGTAAATTCGACACAACTAAAATTGTAGTCCAAAATATTTGAGTTCTATAAAGATTTTTCAGAATATCCCAAAAACCACCTGAAAAGGTTGTCAAATCTACAAAACCTAAAGCTAAAGGTAATTTTACAATTAGCTAAATTTGACACACCTGAAATTGTAGTTCATAATATTTGAGTTTCAGGAAGATTTTGCAGAATATCCCAAAAACCACCTGAAAAGGTTGTCAAATTTATAAAACCTGAGGCTAAAGGCAATTTTACCATTAGGTAAAATCGACACATCTAAAATGGTAGTCCATGATATTTGAGTCTCATACAGATATTTTAGAATATCCCAAAACCACCTGAAGAGATTGTCAAATCTATGAAACCTGAAGCTAAAGGTAATATTACCATTAGGTAAATTCGACACTCCTAAAATGGTAGTATATGAATAATATTTGAGTTCCATAAAGATTTTTTAGAATATCCCAAAAACCACTTGAGAATGTTGTCAAATCTATAAAACCTAAGGCTAAGGGTAATTTTACAATTACCTAAATTCGACACACCTGAAATTGTAGTAAATAATATTTGAGTTTAACGCACATTATTCAGAATATCCCAAAAATCACCCGGAAAGGTTGTCAAATCTATGAAACCTGAGGCCAAAGGCCCTTTTACCATTAGGTAAGTTCGACACACTTAAAATGGTAGTCCATGATATTTGAGTCTCATACAGATATTTTAGAATATCCCAAAACCACCTGAAATTATTGTCAAATCTATAAACCCTGAGGCTAACGGTAATTTTAACATTAGGTAAATTCGACACACCTAAAATATTAGTCCATAATATTTCAGTTTCAATAACATTTTTCAAAATAACCCAAAAACTACCTGAAAAGGTTGCCAAATCTATGAAACCTGAGGCTAAAGGCAATTTTACCAATAGGTAAATTCGACATACCTAAAATTTTAGTCCATAATATTTGAGTTTCAGGAAGATATTTCAGAATATCCCAAAAACCACCAGAAAAGGAATTCAAATCTACAAAACCTGAGGCTAAAGGTAATTATACAATTAGGTAAATTGGACACACCTAAAATATTAGTCCATAGTATTTGAGTTTCACGAACGTTTTTTAGAATATCCCAAAAACCACCTGAAAAGGTTTTCAAATCTCCAAAATGTCTTTTTATACTCTACGTTTTCCAAAATCCTACGAACCTTACAAAATATTTCAAAAACCCGAAAGGTTGTAAGACATTTAACAAGCTCCTGGAATAATTTAGATTATTGAAATATAAATTTCACACCTCAGATCAAATTCTAGATTTAGGAAAGCCCTAGAACCTGAAATCCTGGAAGGTTTTTAGACAATTTGACAAGCCTATGGGGTAACTTAGATGGTTTATAAATAGGTCCAAAAACATTTCTTCAGGATATCACTAAAGCTTCCAAAAGTACTTGAAAACGTTATAGGACGTACAACGTGATTTGTTATTCTTCGCTTTCGAAATAGTTGAGGAATTTAAAGAAAATTGGGATAATTAGGAAAGTCTATGGAATAACTTAGATGGCATTTCTAAACGTCTCAGATTCCACCTAACATTTTCTTCCAGAATATCACGAAAGGTTCCAAATATTCGAAAAATTTCAAATTACACAATGTGATGAAGATCAAATTTCTTCAAACAGTTCTTTAAATTAGGTTCCCTTTGCAAAGTGTCATTGACAATAAAAAAACAAGATGGCTTTTGTTAGGTTCCCACGGCTATCTCCAAATTTCCTAACATTGAATCAATAAACGATCACACTCTTCTTTCTCTTTTCTATCGAAACGTATAATTACTACTTTACCAAATCATTAGAACACTTTTTCTTACAGGTAGCAATCATGAGCTAATTCCGCTTCTCCTCGTTCTTCTTCCTTTACTTCTGCTTTAATCGATGTCGGTATTGTCTTCTTTCGTGTATGAGTGAAAGTGAAGATGACCCCAAGGACGGGTGAAAGCCGACGTACGTACGTACGACGACGATGTCATTTTGAGCAATTGGCTCGTTGAAAAAAAATTAATGCGAAAAGAATAAAGTTAAAAGCGTTCATGTGATCTTGGGTAACGTGCGGCTGACTTTCCATTCTCTTCGTACGTTCAACCGAGGTCGTCGACGGGATTTCTTCGATTTTCTTCAAAAATGACCGCAACTCGAAATTTCGAGACTGATCCTATAAGCGTCGCGACGTGTCGATTTCCTTAAAATCTCCTCGGGAAGTCCCTGAGAATCCAGGTATCGTCGGTGAGTCAGTAACGAAGATTCCTTTAATTGTCGGTAACGTCTGTCGCAGATTATACAATACTGCGTTGAGGAATGGAAGAGGGGAGGGCCAGACGACGTGCCATTAATACGTTGCCTCGCATAATACCAAAATGAAAGTATCAAAAGAATGTTGAATATTAATTAAAGGGTATTTATATGCAATAGATATTTGTAATAAATTATTGGAAATAATAGGTAGAATAGAACATAAAACTCTTACATTTGTAAAAACTGTCGTTTTAAAACCTATGTATAAAAATTTGTTAATCTGTATAAGTATGTAGGCATCACTGCCCAGACAGCACACGACGTCTTAAAGACGTCTTGTAAAGGTCTTATTGTGGTCTGGACGTCTGAAGACCTAAAAGTGACGTCTTTAAGATGTCTTGTTTTGAACGTCTTTAAGATGTTTTGTTTTGGACGTCTTTAAGATGTCTGAAGTCTGGATGTTTGTTGACCAATAAAATTCCTATTTATATGTCCGCATATGGACGTATTAAAAACTTCTTAATTTGGCAGGTCATTATTAATAAAGACACCTTTTTTCAGACAACTCTTGGACTGTCTAATTAGGAAGTCTTTAAGGCGGTATTATATGTTTGCAGATTTAATAATAATATTTATATAAAATATATCTGGACAAAAATGGAGGTGTTTTCATTTTGATCTAGTCTAACAATGCGTCCTAAAGAGGCCTTACATACAGCTTGCAAGATATCTTAATGACGTCTTATATAGAGGCTGCAAGACATCCTAAAGACGTCTTATATAGAGCTTGTAAGACATCTTAAAGGCCTTTTATATACAGCTTGTAAGACATCTTAAAGACGTCTTTTTTTTGTAACAAATGACGTGTAAAAGACGTCTTCAAGACATCTAAGAGACGTTCATGGACGTCTTACAGACGTCTTGCACAGCTATAATGGGACGTCTATAAGACGTCTTAAAGACACCTTTGTGCTGTCTGGGTAAGTGTGTTCCTTTATAGTAGGGGAGCCCATGATGCTAAGTGTGGATTTACTCGAGCGTTGCGGAGACCTAGATTGGTAGATTAGATTATAGGAAGAGTAAATGGTCCTATAATGTTTTCACTTTTAGCGGTGGGGGAAGTGTCTACAGATTTTCAAAATTGTAAAAACAAACAATGACATGGAAATACTGAAGCGCGTCAGATTATAATATTTCTCATGCCCCACCATGTCTCTGATATGAAATATATAACAATCTGACGATTTGCGTGGTGGGGGTGGCTATGCGGAAGGGATGAAAATCGAAAAAAAATTACTCTAGCGCGTAAGATTTTTATAGGAGGTGTTCAGTGAACCCTAATGATGCTCCAATTTCTTAATCTGATGATTTGGAAGTGACGAAAGCTCGCAGCGAATTTTTGAAAATGTAAAAAAAATCGCCATCTTGAAAAGCTTGAGCGCGTCAGATTAGCATACTGAAGCTACATCATTTTTAAGGGGTATCGTTAATCTGACGATTTAAAAATAATTGTTTTAAAATAAAAGTACTTGAATAAAAGTCTTGTCTTGTCTTGTCTTTTTAAGTTAACGTCTCTTTTTCGCTGCTGTGGCCAATTTGGACGGGACCTACAGTTTAACGTGGGCTCCGAACCACGGTCCTCGAGCACGGTTGTACCCCCTTAAGGCTCTCACCCCAGTTGATCCACTCCGTGCTCTACCGACTCAGGGTGTGTGTATCCTAGTCCCGCCCTCCTACAGGATATCCGATCCTATCCGGCCTGGTTACCGGCGTGAATAGGAACGGGATTTTGGATACATTTTACACACTTCCCGCAACAATCACAACATCCATGGATTACGTGGGATTCGAACCCACGACGACAGTGATCGCCTAACTCAAAGCCAGCGCCTAAACCACACGACCACCGCCGCCCCTAATGAATAAAAGTATGATTTTGACAATTTGTTAACTAATCAGAAGCCATTACGACAGAACAGCATAACCTTGCTTTTCCCTTCTCTCGGGCTCTCACGAACACGACTCTTATGCTTGCTCTTCTAATTGGTTTACAAACTGTCATTGCCATACGCTCTGACAGATGGCATCAAATTTGAATTAGAGTGAAGTGTAACCTCCGAAATAATTATAAAAATGTTTAGCAACAGTTGCCATGGCAACCTAATCCATAAGGCGTAATAGAAACAATGTATTTTAAAAGGTAAGAAAACGGTCAAGAAAATGGGGCCCCGAGAATTGCCTAGGGGCCCTGATGGGTTTAATCCCACCCTGGGTGCGAGACAGACAGAGATAGAAGAAAAGCGAAAGGGACATAGAGGCGTGGAGTGAGAAAGACATGTTTTACCATAGCTGCACGCTCTTAATTTGATTACTTTCGGCTTGCGGAAATCGTCAGATTATATTTTTTCTGTTATTCTGGTATAATTACCTTTAGAATAAAAAAGAAAATGACCGCGTTCGAGTAAATCCACACATCGTCTTTTTGCAACTTTGTTACCCTCCCACTCCCTTAGGTTACGCTTAAATCGTAAGATTAGCAAAATGGACACTTGTTAGTTAGTAATTAACCCCCCTTATGTTAATCTGACGCGCTAGATTATTTCAGATGATCGATTTTTTTTTTAATAATCTGACGGCTTGACTTTTCTATAAGAAATCTCACAGAAAATGGACATGGACCAGTCCCGACGGCAAGACAAGAAATGAGATAGACTTCATTATAACCGATAAAAAATCGATAGTCCACGATGTAACAGTGTTGAACCAAGTTTCAATAGGAAGCGACCATCGTATGGTCAGGGCATCAGTGGTAATAGACACAGAAAAGGAAAGAGAAAGACCGACGACGAAGAAAATTAGAAACAAATGGAACGATCCAGAAAACCCTGACGGATATAAAAACATGATTACCCAGGCATTACATGATAAAGATAACATAACAGACATAAACGATACAAATAAAATAATAACAGATGCATTACGTCAAGCCATCGACAAATACTGTCCAAAACGAACTAGCGAAAGCAAGATCACCTCACACACTAAAGGACTGCTCCAACAACGGAAAAAAATGCTGGAAGACAATACGAGCTTACCAGAACTAAGGAACATAAATAAAGAAATTTCAAGGAATATCAGGAAAGACATAAGACACTACAATACGCAACAAATCCAGCAAACCATACAAGAAAATAAAAGCATGAAGGTTCTTAGGAGAAAATTAGCTATTAGTAAAAACGAAATAATAAAACTAAAAAATAGTGAAGGAAACATAACATCTAACAGATCCGAGTTAATACAAATAGTAGAGGAATTTTACAGAGAACTGCATAAGGGCAAGGTAGACATTCATTCCGATCCCAAAGAAACAACCCAAAAATATGGGGTCCAAAACCAAGGTTCCGAAGAAATTCCCGAAATCGATGGTGAGGAGATTCTAAAAGCACTAACACAAATGAAGAACAATAGATCAGCAGGAACAGACTCTATAACGATAGAAGCAATAAAAATGGGAGGTATCATTCTTATCTATAAAATCAAAGATCTTTTTAACCTTTGCCTAACAAACACCACCATACCAGGGGATTGGCACAACGTATTGATGATACTGCTACATAAAAAAGGAGATCCTACAGACATAGCCAACTATCGTCCCATCAGCTTACTCTCTCACTTATACAAGCTTTTTACAAGAATAATAACCAACAGACTAGAAAAGAAGCTTGATTTTTATCAATCAGTGGAACAGGCAGGATTTCGCGCTGGATTTGGAACTACAGATCATCTATTCGCCTTAAAAACCCTCATTGAAAGATCAGTGGAGTATAATAGACCGTTGGTTCTGATCTTCGTGGACTTCCTGAAAGCATTTGACACTGTAGAACCAGATGCAATTCTCAAAGCTCTTAGTCAATGCCGCATTGACTATAGGTATACTAGACTAATACATAATATATATAAAAATGCAACAGCATGCGTGAGGCTACACAAAAACACAATTAAATTTCCACTCGAAAGAGGAGTTAGGCAAGGGGACACTATGTCACCTAAACTTTTTATTACCGTCCTCGAATACGCCTTCAAACAGCTAGAATGGGAACAAAGAGGCATAAACATCGACGGTAAGAGATTAAACAACTTGCGTTTTGCCGACGACATCGTGCTAATCGCCGACGATATACAAAAAGCCCAAGAAATGTTGACAGAACTAGCAAATGCCTCCACAAAAGTAGGACTACAAATAAACACACAAAAGACGAAGATTATGACCAATCTAGTTTTCGGAGAAACTCTCACATTGGGAAGTCACAACATCGACGAAGTAAGAGAATATAGACATCTAGGCCATGACATAAAAATACATAGAGACAACCAAACGCAGGAGTTACAAAGACGAGTGGGGCTTGGATGGGCAGCCTATGGTAAACTGAGCGGAGTATTCAAGAGTGATATCCCGGTCTGTTTAAAGCGTAAAGTGTTTAATCAGTGTGTGCTCCCTGTCATGACATACGGAGCAGAGACACTCACGCTAACAAGAGCGAGTGCAGAAAAACTTAGAATAGCTCAACGCAAAATGGAACGTTCTATGCTGGGAATAAAGCTATCAGATCGCGTCAGGAACATAGATATCCGCAAAAGAACGAAAGTGGAAGACATAATAACAAGAATTGCGAAACTAAAGTGGCAGTATGCAAGACATGTAGCTAGACGCAATGATGATAGGTGGACGAAGAGATTATTAGAGTGGCGATTGAGAAATAACAAACGAAGTGTAGGAAGACCTCCCACAAGATGGCGAAATGACATAAAAAGAATCGAAAGTCAGTGGATGAGTGTGGCTCAAGATCGTAAGCAATGGAAATGTAAAGGGGAGGCTTATGTCCAGCAGTGGACTACGATAGCTGGGTAAAGAAGAGAAGAAGAAGAAGAATCTGACGGGTTCCCCTTGGCGAACCCCCCAATATTAAGGGCTCATACTGGCTGGAGGTACTTATCAATATATAAGGTATCCTCCCTTATATTAATCTGACGCGCTCGAGTAAATCCAAAAATCCCCTCTTGGGATCCCCTACTATTAAAAGTAATTACTAATTGTTATATTAAAATAAAAATAAATATTGTTTATGGTATAATATGTATGTCATGATGTATAATTTTAATTTATCAGTACCAATAGTTGTCTTCCCAATAGATTAACCGAATATAATACTATTTACCAAATACATTTTTTTGACTTGATATTAAATCTGAGTCGATGTTGATCTCCCGTAAGCACCGCGTAACTCAATTTCGACTTTTTAATCCTCTACAACGGCCCGAAATAGAATTAATACGGTTCGCACGTCGAATCGATAATTACATTAATACGGAAATAATCCCCGATCCCCCTTATCGGCCTTATCTAATTGTTATTAGGCAATAAACTTGTCAAAAACAATTGGTTATTGTCGTAGTGCGAACGATGGATCTTCACGCCTCCCTTGACACACGTAATTGTGATGTACGGGGGTTTTATCGCATTCGGAAAATAAATAGAAGTACTGCCTGATAAGAGAGCGAATATGGGAATACGGACCCTTCCGCTTTGCAGTTCTTGACGCGGCGACCGGAAAATGTGATGTTCCCGACGGGAGTTCTCTTCGTGACGTTCCTCGTGACGCTCGCGTCACTCTATCGTGACGAGGGCAACGCTCAAGTACGTAAGGTGGTGGGATTTCGAGGATGTGTCGGTTTCACGCACGAATCTAAAGGACTTTTGTGATATTTTGCGGGATTTCGTCACGTTTCGTTCGAATAAGAGTACCACCAACAGTTGACACATTGGTACCAAACTGTCTTTTCACCGAAACGGTTTCACCAAAACTCGAATTTTCAAGACAAAATCAGTCAGTTTGGTTGCTTTCGCAAAACTTCATTAACGAAATTAAGTACAATCGACAGTATAATTAACACAAAAGAAATTTCTGAAGTTTGATGATCGCCTGGTAACACATTATTTTTGAATTACTAATTACACTTTTAACAGGCTTCTGTTAAACATTGGAGCCGCCTTGTCAGCCTTTGCCCCCCCCCCCCTCCGGATTAGTTTTATCAACTTGGTCGCAGGGGGAACTCTAACTCTACCTAAGTTTCTTCAATGACAACCTAACCTAACCATCCCATCTACATCTAGATAACTGTCTACATAAGTTCATATAATTCTGAGCATTGATATTAGCTTCAATGGGAACCTGTAACCATCTCGTTCCCTTCATCCAACTAATTTTAACTCTCCCCAGCTAATTTTATCCAACTCTTTGAATTTATATTCGTTTCAACGAGAACCCGCAATGATCGCCTTTCCTTGTGCAGGTAACTGTATACTCAACTTTAACTCTGCCTAACAATGGTTATCCAATAGTTTTAATTCCTATTAGATTCAATGAGAACTTGAAGTCATCCCATTGCATCTTCCGAATACCTGTCTAACCAACTTCAGGACAGTCTAACTAAGTTAATCTAAGTCTCTGAATTGATATTAATCTCGATGAGAACCTGCAACCATCCTGTAACCAATTTTAACTCCGTCTAACTAAGTTCATCTGACTATTTAAGTTTGTATTAATTTTAATGAGAAGATTGAATCATCCCATTTCAACATCCAACTAACTTTAACTTTGTCTACGCTAAGTATATTTAACTGTTTAATGATATGTTAGCTTTAACAAGAACCTGCAATCATCTGATGTCTTCAAGCAAGTAACTGTCTAACAAACCTTCACTTTCTCTAACTAACCTATCCAACTCTGTCGGTTTAACCAAGTTTAGCAGTTTTGACCAAAAGTTTTTAGTAAGATTTGTTCTCGGGTTTCAGAGTTTGATGGGTTCAAAACAGTAAAATCTTACCTAACAACTTGTGATTTTCCGTTTGGAGCCTGTAACGAAGCATATTGAGAGTCGAGGGTAGACCACCCACCATACAGTTAATTGCGGAATCAAACCTATCTCGGATAGATGGCGGCCGATAAGGCAATGCTCAATCTACCCTTGCTTACATATTCAGACTAAACTTGGGTAAGTCAACCGCCCCCCTCCAGCGTCCTGTACCTGAGTTAATCCAAGGTCAGAACCAATACTTGTCTGTGACAAGCCGCACGTTATCCGTATTTTTCCGTTGCGTCTAATATCCGTTTTCGTTCTACCGACCGATACATGTAATTGTGAACGTTACCGACCGTTAGTTTTAAACCGACCGAATTATTCGTTATTTGTTACGTAACCGTCCGATTGTGAACGTACTACCGACCGATAAACGTAATTGTGAACGTTACCGACGGTTAGATCTAGACCGACCGACACCGTCCGATTGTGAACGTACCACCAACCGAATTATATGTAACTGTGATCGTTCCGCCGTTATATGTTACGTAATTGTCCGTTACCGACCGATATATGTGAGTGATCTGTAGTACCGTCCAAATATCCGTCTCTCCGAACCGATTTGAATTAAATTCTCCCTCGTCGTGTTAGGGAAAAGTTATCCAGTTTACAGATCAACCAGTTTACTGAACCTCGCGATGAACGTTCCAATCAACGCCCATTGATTCAGTTAGTATATGGTAAATCAATCAATTTTCAGTATTGCGTAGACGAGGGATCCTGGCCCCAAACCCCGCCGAACTCCTGCTCACGTTCAGACCCTTTGTGCATCGACGGGAACCAAGAGGTGTCCCAACGCTGTTGCTCAGAGTCGTCCCAATGGGACGAGGAACCAGAATGCACCTCCCAGGAGCCGATCCCGCCTTGCCCTGTCGGTTTCGTGGACGCCGGATGGTTCTGCTACACCATCCTGAAGGACACCACGTACCCACCCAAATGTCCCCACATGGAAACTTTACCCTTCAAAGAGTACATCGCTGAAGTGGAGTCGTTTCCGGTTTGGGTACCGGTGGAGAGGAACACGCAGTACGGACCTGGTAAAGTATACGCAAGAATATTACAGAGCACCAAGGGTAAATGGAACCTCAGACAAATTACTTGAGATGGGCAAAACATTTCAGTCTTAAAGTGTTGTGAAACGCGTGCCAACATTACCTTCGGTAAGGGACGCCAACAAGTTAACAGGAAACAAGTTAACAATAACAAATTTAAAAATAAAACAAACACATAACACAAGACCTCAAACAACGAACTACGTAAACAAGCCGAATACAGAATGAAATTAATTGGCACCCGTACCCGTGCAGAGTTTTAGCCTAATATGACAACCCTGTGAACCTACTGTCACCGTCTATAGCGATCTGATCTTATAACATGGCGAGTTGTCAGGACGCAATATTTGTAGCAGTATTGTCGCGCTTTAATCATTTATATAAGAATGCAATCACTTCCAGGCGAGTTCTATTGGTCGGAACCCACCGTTCACTACAAATCCGACTTGGACCTGTGCTCGACAGATGACTGCACCTTCATCGTCAACTCCTTGGACCACAACTGCGCTATCTACCGGAACTCCTCCCACCTCGAAACGGTACCGTGTACCGACACCTACGACGCGGTATGCGCCTACGGGTACCTCCACGAGAAGAGGCAGCGCAGCTTCTGCGCTCAAAGCTCCGAGGGCAGATGCGTCCAGGGGGATTACTTCGACGCTACTAAGTGTTTCTGCCTCGACGAAGGCGGTACCGCAGCCGAGTTCACCGAGAAGTACCACAACTTGGCGGTTCGGACGTTGACCGACGAAACCTGCTCGATCGGTCTGGAGAAGAGGGACGGTAGCTACGCCTGGTCCGGTACCGGACTGGGTTTGACCTACACGGATTGGTCGCGAACGGCGACATTCGGGGAGGGTTTGACGTACGGAGCGTCGAGTCCGGACGGTTGGGTACTAACGGACGAGGCGCTGAATTGCACGATCACGCAGTACGAGCTCGACGGCAGTCCGGATGGCGAGATCACCATCGCGTTTTTGGAGGAGGTCGGTCTGTTCTCGGTGGAGATCACCGAAGCGAAGAACTGGTACCAAGAGGAGGAGGAGGTGCCGATGCTGTTCTGCTTTACCGATGCGGTACCCGACAAACTTATCCAAAGGGTGGCAGTTATGAATTTCACCAAGACCGCAGGAGACGTACGGTACTTCTTCCAACCTTTGGAGCATTCAGGGAATTATTGGTGCGAAGCCTTCAAGTACCCGGACCTGGAGGTGAAGGTGACCGAGCAGTACCTCCTGAGGTGAGTAGACAATGTGCTACTGGGGGTACATGGAATTCTCAAAATATACTATTAATTTTAGTACCAATTTAAATCGATTAACTGACTATAAACTATTTATCCTGGTTTAACAATAAATGTAGTTTTCCAATTTGTATTAACAGGATGAAAACGTAATTAAATCACGACTCCTAATTTTCAGTTTATACAATATTAATAATTTTTGTTGATTCTTATAGAAAATCTGATTTTCAAAATAGGTTTTCCATTCGTAACTCCGCCGCATTACCTCCCAAAATTCTGAGAGACGCCATTTATCATTCTGAATTTATTAGAAATGTTTGAGCAGGTTACGAGGCGCACAAAAATAATTTTCTATAAAAAAACTATTTATTCTTGTTTATAAAACAAACCTAACAAACCTAACCTTCCCGACCGCAGTCGTCGGCCCAGAAACGTTTCCGTGAAGGATTCTCTCGTTCCGTGTAGTACTCAATCCAAGATGTCTATAGCTTGTTTACGTTTAAGAGCAAATTTCATAATTAAATATCTCGGTTAATAGACGAAGTAAAGTTATTCCCACACTCAGGTAGGTTCTTCGTTATACGCTGATTATGTTGATATAATTTTTGTTATTGTACAGTGAAAGCATTTAAGACCTGCAATATTTTCTACCGTCTAGAAATCTGTTTTAAATGAGCAACCACGCAAGTGCGGCATTTTGAATTTTTGCCACATTTAAGACTGGTCCTTTCGTGCTATTCTACCACACAACTCCCATAATAACACTTTCCAAGGTTCCTGTACCGATCCAATGCGAGTTCATGGGAAGCAACGAAAGCCCTTAGGACTTTCCCTTATCTTTCCTTGCACCATTTTGCGCAATACCACAATAACTTTCCTGGAACACCAGTGATCATCGAATTCATCGAATTCTTAATCGTGTAGGGGCTTGCTGCTCTTAGCTTTTGTAGTTTTGATTAAGCCGATGTCAGTTCATGACTCGATCCTGAACACAAGTTCGGAATTTGTTCTAAATAAGCAGCAACGCATTTTTAGTCTTGCTGCATGTATGCAGCACATGTGTGCAAAACACACTCCAACGACTCCCTAAGAACCAGCAACCGTTATGATTCGAATCTCTGTTCGCAACTCCGCAGGAACTCCTACGAGGAATACGCCTTTATCTCCTCGGTCCCCTACGACCCGACCGCCGACCCCCTGACCGCCCCCAACCTGGCCGCCCTCCAGTTACTCCTCTCCGAGGAACTCCAGGGCGCCGAGTCCGTCTCCACGTTCGTCCCGAGGCTCACCAAGGTGAACTCCGTCGACTGCAATAGCTCGAGGCTCGTCGTGAACTTCCACCTGAGCAACACTGTCGTGACGAGCGGCTCGTACGCGAGCTACTCGAGCCTGACCACTTGCCTCACGAAACTGAAGGACTTCGCCTACGTGGAGCTGCGTAGCGCTGACTCCTGCCTCGGCTACAGGAACAGCACCAACTCGATGACGTGGCCGACGGCGAACGTCGGCGAGACCGTCGAGAAGCCGAGGGAGGAGGGTTGGTGCGTCTCGGCCAATGGGAGCGTGCTGCATATGAGGTGCTCAGGTGAGTGGAGTAGTGAAGTTACATGAGATGAAGTGAAGGTTTAAGTCGGAACAGCGTAAAACTTTGACTTTGACGATCGCGATCCAAAAAATGTCACAACTTATATTACGACTCTTCCCGCAGGAACCTTCGTGGACGGCGGCGTGTGGGAAGGCATACCGGAAACCTGCGACCTCATCACATCCATCAACACCACGATGAGCCTTAGCAGCATCCTGAGGCTCTCGTCGCCACAGGCTAACATCGAACGTGTGGCGGAACTGATCACGTCGGGCCTAACCTCCTACGACGTCTTGCTGGTGGCTAGTTACTTGGAACAACTCGCCGGTACCACTAATATCCCCACCGGCGCGGTGACCGTCATCGACAACCTCATGGGAGTTTCAGACGAAGCACTGTACAACGCCCAAGAGTTATACAACGCTACGTACCAGGTGCTGGGTTGCCTCGATCGTATAGTGGAGGAGTTAGATTTCAGCGGTACCCAAGTCGTCGGTACGACGAACCTCCATGTGTACTCCCTTGGGGAGAACGTCTCCGTCATATCCCTCTCCGAGGAAGATTCCAAGTACGGTTGGAGAGTCGGCGCCGCGAATGTCGTAACGTCGGTATATTTCCCCGGGGAACTCAAAGATGAGATCAGCGAGAAAACCCAAAAGGAACCCAAGATAACCGTACTCGCCTTCCTGACGTCGAACCTCTTCATCACC
This sequence comes from Cryptocephalus moraei, assembly GCA_946251905.1. Taxonomy (NCBI): domain Eukaryota; kingdom Metazoa; phylum Arthropoda; class Insecta; order Coleoptera; family Chrysomelidae; genus Cryptocephalus; species Cryptocephalus moraei. Next base: position 11,262,043 of record OX276465.1, on the reverse strand, counting down.
GACGACTACTATAAGACCACGCCTTCGATCATCTTCAAGGTGTACCTGGTGGGCGTGCGCGAGGACGAATTGCACCAGTACTACTCGCTCACGTTCTACACGGACGAGCCGAACCGCTACTGCTCGTACTGGTCGACTGGTACGACTTGGACCCTCTTCGGGGGTCGATACGAAGGCGACGGCTCCCAGAGCTGCCGCTCGCGCCACCAGAGGATGTACCTGACATTAGCGCAACCGCCGAACATCACCAGGGAGCTGGATGAGGTGCTCGAGGAGTACCCCGTCGTCGACCTAGAGGAGATGCTGTCCAGGACCGCCTCGATACTGAGCGGTTACCACGCCGCCTTCGAGGTGGCCAACCTGCTGCAGGTCTGCGACGTGCTGGGTAAGATCGACGAGGTCGAGAGGCCGATCGAGTACTCGGAGTTCGGTTACGTGGCAAGCATAGTGAACGACCTGATGGACGTGCCGAGGACGGTACTCGAGGATGCGCAGTGGCAGTACAACGCGACCGGTTCGATTTTGAAGTTGTTTGTTGGAGTGTTGAGCGCCTACGAGGTCGACGTGGAACTGTCGTTAACCAACCTGTACGTGACTATCATTAACAACGATAACGACGCCATTTTGAGGACCATACGGGTCAGTTCTTGTACCGAGACCGAATGCAAGGTACTGTCGTCCGAAGGCGCCGAATGTCCCAACAACGCTCCCGACGAGGTGTGCTTCGTGTATTACAGCGGAAACGACGCTTCCAACAGTCGCACCAAAAGCGGGCACCACCTCAGGAGTTCCGGTACTTCCCGCAGACTGATCGTCAACGTAATATATAGGGATAGCTTGTTCGTGGTGAACAGGGAGAGCGTCGCCGCCTCTACTAAACTGATCGGGTTCTTCCTGTCGGACACCGACGACGGTTTCGACGGGAAGGCCGTCGCGTTGTATGACGTCCCGCGGGATAACGGGGACGCTAACAGGACCTGTGGGATCTGGAAGGATACCAGGTGGGTCTCCAAGGGGTACTCGTCCGACGATGGAGAGAGGAGGCAGTGCACTTTTAAGGTCACCGGGTAAGTAGAGTACGGAGATGGTGGATACTGTAAACTGTAACGAAGTGAATGTCAACAAAATCATTTAATTTTCAGTTACTACGCTCTGATCCAAGACCTGAACATCACCGCGATACTCGAGTCACTCGCGACCTCGTCGACCGACATCGAATACAACCTCCACCGTGCGAACTACATCCTGCAAACCTACCTGGACCACTTCACCTCGTACGAGGTCTCGCTGGTGGCCGACGTGCTATCCGGCGTCGACCAGTTCAACGAGAAGATCCTGGCGAAAAGCTTCGACCTCGTCGACAACGTCATGAGGCTCAGACCTGAGGTACTGATCGAGGCCCAGGAATCGTACAACGCTACGGAGGCGGTACTCGGGGCGTTCCGGGAGATCACCGGTAGTTACAGGCGCACGACGGAGATCGACGGCGAGAACCTCATGTTGGTGATCTCGAACATGGGAGAGACGAACATGACTGGTTTGGAGGTGGGAAGGGATTCCAACCTGACGGTATTGCAAGGGGAGGAAGGTCGCGGGTATTCCGCGGAATTAAGGGTGGAGTTCAGCGAGAAACTACTGGAGCAGTTCCGGGAAGTACCTGGATCCATCGTCGTAATCACGATATTTCGTACCGACGCGCTGTTTGGGAAGGTCGGTACCACCACCGACATCGTAGGCGTACATTTTCCGGACTTCCCCATCGAACTTCCGAACAAGGTGAATCTCTACGTCTACGCCGGGTACCGCTCCTTCTGTACCCAATGGGGGAACGGCGATTGGAGCTTCGAAGGTATCACGAGGATCGCCCGGGGCCCGCTCTGCTCCTTCTACTTTCAAGGGTATGTAACACCCTGCGAGTGCTAAAGGGATTTTTTTTATTTTATTTTTTGATTCTAGTTTTATTGCTTTGTAACGCGCTTGCAGCGGTTACTTGTGAGATTTGGCGCTGGGACGGAGTTTTGGAGTTCGGTTATCGGTTTTAGGGTCGGTTTTACGGTTTTGCTCGGGCGCCAGATTTTTAAAGGTTTTCTCCCTCGGGATTATGCTTGGGTAGTTTATGAACTCAGGAGATTACCAGGGTTGTCCGTAGAAATGAAACACACAATACGTTCACAATCGGACGGTATCGGTCGGTCTAGATCTAACGGTCGGTAACGTTCACAATTACATGTATCGGTCGGTGATACGTTCACAATAAGACGGTTATGTAACAAATAACGAATAATTCGGTCGGTTAAAACTAACGGTCGGTAACGTTCACAATTACATATATCGGTCGGTAGAACGGAAAACGGATTTCAGACGCAACGGAAAAATACGGATAACGTACGGCTTGTCACAGACAAGTATTGGTTATGACCTTGGATTAACTCAGGTACAGGACGCTGGAGGGGGACGCGTGACTTACCCAAGTTTAGTCTGAATATGTAAGCAAGGGTAGATTGAGCATTGCCTTATCGGCCGCCATCTATCCGAGATAGGTTTGATTTCGCGATTAACTGTATGTGATCTCCCCACAACTCTCGAAAATTGGCTTCGTTACAGCTTGAATGAATTTTATAACATTAAGAACCAAAATAATGTATAGAAAAAAATAAGCAAGTTATAAGAAAAATAAGTGTAAATCATGTCAATGAACTGTTTTGTTACCATAGGGATGTAACTTGATGCGGAACGTGACTTGTAAGAATTAGTAGCGTACGCCGGATGGATATTATAATCCATTGGAGTTACTTACCGCAGAACTACTTAGGTCTGGGTAACGACATTGTAGCCACATAGCAGATTCGAGCAACGGGAATCTTGGTGCATTTGCTGAATCAGTAGGGGCGTGTACGTACTGGGTAGAGGAAACACGGAAAATCGCAACATCGGGATGACTTAACCAGTCAAAGAGGCGGGTCTTGTGACGTATCGGGAACAGTCATAGGTCGAGCAGAAAAAATTGATGAATTAAAATATCTTCTTCTAATGACTATTACCCTACTGGCTTTGTCGTGTTTTGTTTTCATGGTTTCTGTTATTCTAATCTTTATAGTGTAGGTCTCTTTCAGCCATCGCATTTCTGATATATGATTCCCTCTACCACCTGGAGACCAGTCCGTTATTCTATTTAGCCATCTGTGCTCTTGCATACGTTTAACATGGCTTTGGCTCTGGAGTGCTTGGTGTTCTAGCGTTCATGTAACAGAGCAAGAGACTTCCATTTGTCTCCAAATAATCAATCGATTACATACATTGAAGATCGAACTGAATTGAGAAAATTCATTACAGGTACTTCAGCTCCACCAACCAATCCCTCGGTACCAAAACTTCAACCACCGTAGAAGTTTTGGAGGCCATCAGGGATCTACCGGGATCGTACTCCGAGAGGCTGTTCAAGGCGGAGGCCGTGTCGTACCGGTACGACGAATTCGACAACGAAACGTTGAAGGTACTCGGCGAGATAATGTCGGAGTGCGGCGAGATCGACCGGTACGACTTGGACGGTGTCGCGACGCTCGTCAACAACCTCCTGCTGGTCGACAGGACGACGTTACACTCCTCGCAGGTGAGGTACGACGCGATAACCGGAATCCTGAGCGGTACCGCCTGCGCTTTCGGCACCGGCGACGACGCCTACTCTTTCACTTACCCGGGCACCGAGTTTTCGGTACTCGTATGTCGATTGGGCTCGACCTCCAGGATACACATCACCAACGACAGTTCGAGTTGCAGTCTCGAACCGGACGATCTCTCAGTAACCGTCGAGTTGGATCGAGTCACCAAATCGAAGATCCTCGAGGTCGACCGCGACGCCAAGTTGGTGATCGGCGTGTACCGCGACAACGCCTTCTTCGCCGAAGGCGAAAACGACACTTCGACTGTCATCGGCTTAACAGTACCCGGATTCGAGAATCTACCGGAAGGCGCTTTGACCGTTCGCTTTCCACGGACGGAAAGTACTGAGAACTGCGCGTCCTTGGACTACGTCACCAACGCCCGTTCGATCGGTACCTGGCTGCTCGCAGAGACCGAACAGGTCGACGGGTACGTCGCGTGCACCTACAAGGAACCGAAGTACTACTCGCTGGTGAACCGTAGGGAAGACTGCGTCGGCGCGACGAGGGTACTGCGCAGTATTAAAGGGTACGAGGGCGGCAGGAAGAAGCTGTACGCGACGATGGGCGCCTTACGGACGTACCACAACTGCTTCGGGGCGTTCGACGTTTATCTGGTGGCGCAGATTTTGGAGAGCGTCGGCGACGTGAACCAATCGGAGTTGGAGACGCTGTGCGGCATCGTTGATTACTTGATAGATCTGCCCGAGGCGGTACTCAAGACGGCCCAGCAGGAGTACAAGGCGACGGATCTGATTTTGTACTATCTAGACGTCATCCCTTCGAGATATAAAGGTATGGTGGAAATCCTAGATCAACTTGGGCAACGTAAGATGTCCCGAATAGATTAGTTGGATAGATTTTAATAGACTCCAAGTAATTTCTAGATGTATAACGCGATATTGAAAGAATCTAGAATGCCCTTTCTCGCACCTCTACAAAAATAGACGGTTCAACGGTAGGGCTTAAAAGTGTTAATTGTAGAAATAAAATTTAAAAAAAATCCTGGCGCTATAAAACGAACATCAGCCAAACTCTTTGGAATGTCTCTTCTCTAATTCTAAAAAAGCTAGATTATATTTAAAGCATTTCATAGCAAGATTTGTAAAGACTACATAGAAGGATGCTGTCTTTCGGTTTGTGAGATGGATATTATAGGATCATCAGGCTGATTCCAGATATGTAACAGAATCATAGCAGATTCTAGAAGTTGTAATTTTCTGACTAATTCTACGAAATATATATTTATATATATTTCTCAAAGAAAATAAAAGGCTGTAGAAAATTTGTAGATTCAATAATCTTTTGGACGCTACTAAGTCCTAAACGAGTTTATAAGTAAACTTGTGTATGACTCTTTAAAAATAGAAGATTGCTGGGTATCATACAGCCATAGGAATTTTGAAACTTAACAAAGTCCTAACTGAGTCTAATCGGTATCTATTTATACCTCATTGAAATTATAAGATTGTAATAAATATGTAGAGGTTCTACAATCTTTCAGGCGCCCTACAAAGTCCTAAACGTGTAGTCTTATCGGCGGCACGACAGTTCAATTACTTCTCCCGAATGTTTATTCGCATCGTCATTTATTGGACCAAAGGAAAACACCAAGTCTTAACCAACTGCTTCATTTAAAGATGAGCGACCGGTTTCGGCTTCATAGAAGCCATCTTCAGGCTCGCACTACATGAATGAGGAGCATTAAAAAACAGAAGGTAAGTAAGACTTGGTGTTTTCCTTTGGTTAAATTACCATGGCCAACTTAGAGAAGCTGGACAACCTTCGGTCGTCATTTATTGGAGACCAACCTACCTACGTATCTTGCTAGGGAAATTACTTTAGGGAATTATTTTTTTTGGAAATTCACGTTTTGCTTATGTTGTAAGCCATTGTTGTAGATTCCTGCTACGTTGTACGTGACAATAGAAGACATGTAAATTTTTATAGTTTCTAAACATTTGTAGCCACCATACAAAATCCTGAATGAGTTTAGGAGGTGTCTCTATATACCTCCTTGAATATAGTGGACAGCAGGAAAGTTATACACATTTCAGAAATTTTTAGACACCTTACAGAATCATACAGTTCGCGACAGTAAATGAATGGCGTCACAATGGCCACCTCCTTCAACTCTTTTTAACTTTTCAAAGTCCAACGTTGTTTCTCCGAACATGCAACCAAACAGACTCAGAAACAGCTACATAACAGTTTTTGTCAGCTTCAAATCCGGTTTTGAACAGCTGCAGATCGGCTTCAAACTGTTCCACAACCCGCACGACAAATTATAATAATTGTTCCGTCCTGAGGCTGTTCAAATGTTTCCTCCACTTACACTCATTCACGACAGGCGAGCTGATCAAGGTGCTGGACAACTTCGCGCTGATCTCGACCAGGAACGTGACGGGTATATCGATCGAGAACTGCGACGTCTCCTGCGAGGTCGTCCTCGAGACGGGCTACGTGACGAGGGACGAGTTCGAGGCGAGGAACATGACGGCCGGTCTCTACGTCGAGGAGGAGCTGAGGAGGAACCTCGAGGGGATCTCGGCCGCGATAGTGTTCACGGTGTTCTTCAAGGATTGCCTGTTCGTCGAGAGCAGCAGCGGCTCGAACCCCAATGGGAACATACTGGGCCTCGAGGTCAACCCGCCCACGGAGCTCAACGGATCGTTTTGGTAAGCTAAAGAGAACATGTGATAAGTTCTTCTTAAGAATATGTTACCAAATTAGTGGGGAGCGATTGAAAATGAAAGGGTGAGTTACTTGTTGAATTGGCGCTTATTTCGGAGTTTAAGGTCGGTTTACTGAACGGTTTACTCGAGCGCCAGATTGTATAAGGGTTTACTCCGTAAAGCCACGGGTGAGGATGTTACTTAGGGGAACGAAAGGGGGTCCGTGAAAATGAAGTAGAGCTCGAGGAAATGAAGGTTGACTCTATTGCGGATCGGTTGATAGTTGGAGGACATACTTCGATTAGTGAGTCTTAGGAATGATCTGTACATAGATACAAAAAACATGGATTTCCGGAAAACCGGGGATCAAGAGTACCTAGTTTTTCGTCAGAAAACTGTATACGGAAGTCATCGTTGCCGCTTGGATACCACCTCTGTGAAAACCAATAAAATTTCAAACGTATAACCCTCACTGCCATCTAAGTCTTCAACATTTTTTCCGATTACTCTCCAAACTAACCACTGGAAAGTCCCCATTTCTCCAATTTCTCTTCCAGGTTCTACGACAACACGAACATCAACGACACCGAGATGTGCTCCTACTGGAACTACAACATCTCCGAGAGGAACCTGCACACCGGTTACTGGGAGAAGGTGGAGTCCGCGACGAACTCCAAGTGCGAGACGAGCATGTATTCCGCGTACATCGCCCTCCTCGAGGGCGACAAATCGAACATCACCAGCACCCTGGAGGACATCCTCGTGTCGGAGGCGAGCACCGAAGAGAAGTTCCAAGGGGTCGTGGACATCGTCGCCCAGCAACACGACAGACTCGCGCCCGTGGATATATACCTCATATCGGCCATACTGGGTAAGGACGAGTGTAACGGTCGTATTGCGATGGGGGTTGTAAAAAAGTGGAAGGCGGTGGGAAATTTCTTTATGTTTTATGTAACTAAAACGTTTGTTCCGCTTTAGATTGTGCGACCCTTCGGTTAGCTAATTGGATATAATCCTCCATAACTGTCTTTGGGAGTAAAAATTGTTCCAAATTTGCCTGTTTGATGTCTTCTTCTTTTAGGAAGGCGTATCGCCTGTTTAGTTCCGGTATGCTTGTGAAGTCGATTGCCAGCTGTTTCGCCATCATTTAGGTGGTCGTCCATTAGATCTTATTTCGTGTGACTTGGCTATTCTGTATTGAGTTGTTCGGTGGATATGCTGGTTCCATTCCCTTCTTCTTTTTCTTATCTCTCTTTCTGCCCTTTGCTCTAACCTTGGAAACACGTCACGTTCCCGAGGAACGTTCCTTTGGAACGTGACATATGGTGGAGGCGCCTCCGCTTCTGCCACTATTCACATCCAATTTCCATATAGGCAGCGCCGCCCTGCAGAACTCCACCACGACGACCGAGATGCGGCTGACCTCGCGGATAATCAGCAACCTCTTCAACGTGAACAGATCGGTCCTGCGGCGGTCACAGGCTGACTTCGGAGCGACCGACAAGATCTTGTACAACGCGGACGTCATCGCCGGCATGATGCTCCACGAGGAGCCCCATCACGTCATCATCGAGGACCGTTTCCTCTTCGTCTCGATCTCGATGAACGGAAGCGAAAGCGACGGCATCGCCTTGACCAACTGCACCGACGAGACCTGCGAGGTCACGTTGTCTAGGAACTCCTCGACTTCCTCGGAGGACGATCCGAGCTTCGAGCTGACGTTGAGCGAGGCGCTGACGGTGCAGCTGAAGGAGAGTGGCGAGGGAGCGAAACTGGTGGTGAGCGTCTTTTTCGAGGACCTGTTGTTCAATGAGGAAACCGTGACGAAGACGGTCCCGAGCTTGGTGTTCGGGGTACTGCTGCCCGGCTTGAACGGGACGATGCAGGGCGTCATCTACCTCACGTACGGCGTGAATACGTCGAGCTACAGCAAGGAAAGCTGCGGTTTCTGGAAATACCAGGTGAGATGGTAGGAGTATGTGGAAGTATACCGTTGGACTCCTGTATAAGGGTGAAAGTTATGCTTCGAAAGAGCAACTCTTTCATATAACCATTCGGTTATACGAGGACGAACAGACTTCATTTTCATTTTGATTTAAACGTTTGTAGCATCCCTTGCATTACCTTCTTTTTATCCAGTACTCTATCAAAATCAGAATTACATCTGGTCTTGAAAACCATCTCTGTTGTGGTATATAGAGACATATCACCGCCACTGAAATCATCTAGTCAATAGTAAATATAAAGCATAAAGTTAATAGCTATGGTTAATTATTTCCAACATGAGCAATACTAACCAAATTAGCACCACATGACCCACCTGTCAAGGCTAAGGCAACATCACAAAACTTTCTTCACTTAACTAACTTAGTGCCTCCAATAACAACGAAGTCAGCAATCCTTGATTACCTTGACTGAGGAAGACTAATGTTATATCGACAACAATAATGAAGTTGTGCTCTTGTCAACATTACACAACTTAGCTCCTTTAATCAAAATTGTATTTCCAGTAACACCAAACTTGATCACCTCGTCACGACGATTTAAGCATTACACAATTTTACCGTCTTGTAACTCTGCAACTCCAATAATAAAAAAATGAACAATCCTTGACCAACCAATTAAGTTTATATCAATTTCGTATCTACAACACTCCAAACAACATCTCCAAATAAAATTAGCAATTTCTGACTAATGCTAAACTCTCCTAGGTTGTCAACATTACAATATTTTTTTCTTCAATCAACCTGGTTGCTGCAATATCATTTGTTCAATATATTTTTTTTCGCTACAAATCTTTTAGGAGTTATACTCTTCGCGGGCATGTAAGGGAAAATAATTTTTTTCATACTTCTATGATTCAATAATCATACTCTTCGTAGGCACGGGCGATTTGATTGCGGAATACATGTCAACTATACGTCTACGCAAATAACGACATGATACTCCTCGATCCGCCTCATAAGGTTACGTCACTCCAGTTCGAAGTTTTACAGGTCGACGACGAGGACGACGCCAACACGATCCGGGGCTCCTGGAGTCGGGACGGCACACCTCGGAACCGCTCCGGGCAGAAGGTCTGCGCGTACGACCACGTGACGCACTTCGCGCTCCTCCTCGCCGCCGGTCCCAACGCCAACGGCACCAACTCGCACATCCTCGACATCATAACGAACGTGAACTGCTTCCTGTCGCTCGCCGGCATAGTCGGCATCATGGTCACCGCCGCGCTGTTCCACAAGTGGCGCAAGAACACCGGCAACCAGATCCTCGTTAATTTCTCCGTGGCGATCTCGATCAAGATAATCATGTTGTACGCGAGCGGGCTGGTGGCCGGCGGCTCGAAGCCGAGGGTGCTGTGCTACGTGACCGGCTGCGTGCTACACTACGCCGTGCTGTCGGAGTTCTGCTGGATGCTGATCATAGCGATACTGCAGTTCAAGAGGTTCGTCGAGGTGCTCGGCGGCAGGCCGAAGTACGTCCTGCTGAAGGCTTGCGTCTGCGGCTGGGTGTTCCCCGTGTTCCCAGTCGTGATCATCGTGCTGATCGACGTCGACAACTACTACGAGGACGCGCTCGGCCTCTGCTACCCCTCAGGTCTCGGGCTGTACCTCGGCATCTACCTGCCGTTGATCATCATCATCTCGATCAACTTCGTCATATTCATCTTTATCATATACAACGTGTTTCACAAGAAGACCGAGTTCAAGGAGCAGATCAACTACGAGTTATTGTTCCAGTGGCGGCTCGCGCTGCTCCTGTTCTCCATGTTGGGCCTCACTTGGTGCTTCGGGTTCCTGTCGTTGATCCTTAAGGCTGACGTCTTCGTGTATTTGTTCTGCTTCACGGCTTCGTTGCAGGGGTTCGTCATGTTCCTGTTCTTCATTGTGTTCAATAAGAGCACCAGGTTCTTGTACAGGCAGGGGTTAAAGTCTTGGCTGTATTCCAAAGGGTACAAACACCAGTAAGGGGGAGTTTGGCGCAAGCTGAATCGCTGCAACCTATCATATAACACAATAACATGATGATGATGTTCGATAATGACACCACATTGGTCAAGTTTGGATAAATTTAATAAGAGGTTCATAGCGTTCAATTGTAGCACCAAATTCTAGTACATTATCACTAAACGCAAGTTCATCGTAATATTGTACTTGTTTCAATAAATATCGTAACGGTAGTACCAAGTTTACCACAAATAAGGCTCGAAGTCCCGGTTGTATGCATGTGGGTACCAACATCACTAAACGGTAATTCGACGCAAGCTAGGTGTTGCAACCCATCATATAATGCAATAAGGTAATGATGGTGTTCAATAATGACACCACGTTGATCAAGGTTGATTCACACTGCATAGGATCAAATTCAACCATCAAGTTATTCATGGTGTTCAATTGTAGCACCTGATACAATTATTACTAGACGAAAGTTCATCATAACGTTGCTGCAAAATAGTTGTTTCAATAAGTATCCTACTACCCCATGGTAGTACTAAGTTTAGTATGGACAAGGTTTGAAGTCTTGGTTGTGCTCTAAAGGGTAAAAATAGAACTAAAGAGCAGTTCAACGCAGATGAACTCATATGACATGACCTTCCTCCTGCTATAAATGGTTGGTGGTATCCCAATTATTATAAATAACACTAAAGACAAGCCAAGCTTGTTATAACCTATCGTCTAATACAATGAAATATTCAGTGTTCATTATGTGTATCCAGGATCTTGAACAATGACTGAAGTCATGGTTGTAATTAAAATGGTACAAATCAGTATGGAAAATTCCATGGACTGTTGTAACTTATCTACTAATTCAATAATAAGTATAAACCCATTTGGGTCCTTTTCAAAATTGGACTACTGGATATCAAAACTCTCCTCCTATGGAAACCTGATTTTTCAATTTTGGGTATTTAAAATTTTTCTAGAATATACCAAATATCGTATCAAAGTTATTCTATGTAACTGTAATTCATTTTAAAATAATACCATTTGTGATTTAAATTTAATCAGTGTTTCGATGAGTTCAGTGTGTATTATTAAGATCTTAACAATGTTATTTGTAATATGAATAGTAACGCCTTTATTAGTTGATGGTAATAACGAATTTTGTAAGAGTTATACACATATGTATATTTTTTTGTGAAATAAATTCTGAAATCTCAAAGAAGGCTTTGATTTTTATGAAACCGTAGGCATTATTACATTTTTGCATTAATTATAATAATACTTGGAATAATATGCAGGTATCATATTAAGAAAACGAAGATGGCGTACAATCATTAAACCTCAAAGAGATTGTTGTTGAAGAATTGTTAAAAGTGAACTCAAAGATTATTAAAAAATCGAAGTTTCCATGTTCAAGAGCTGATTTCTCGTTAAATAAATTTAAAAATCCCGAAGAAAGTTTTGATATTTAAGCAAACATAGTCATAATTGCAGTAATAAGATTAATATGCAGATAAAAATGAATTTTTCTCAATTTGATTGGACAATATTTTTGGTTGTAAGAAAATTGGTCGTTGGAAGCTTGCTCAAAACAAACTCCAAACTCCAAAAATTCATGATTTTGGGAAATGAATTCAAAAGTCAAAAAGGAAGGTTTAGATTAGGGAAATGAAAGTAAATGAATGAATGTTGACTCTACGATCAACATAAAAGAGAGTTAAGTAGGGTTGTAGGGATTTAAATAAGAAATTTAGGGAACATATTCATCAATTAGGGATTAATAACCATTAAATAGGGAATTAGAGCAACTTGTTATTAAAAACATCTTAGGTGAAATTTCCACTTGCAAATTAAGTAATCAAACATTAATTAGCACAACTAAGTCTGGAAAATAATCTAATGTGCTTGCTGATAAAGTAATCAATTATTAAGTAATTAATAACTATTAAAGAGGGTATTAAAACAACTGAGTCGCTAGGACGCCGAAAGATAACAAAACTTAATTTGCCATTTAACCAATGTAATTCGAAGATGTATAAAAGCTTGTGAATTTTTGGTAATAAACCAGTATACCCTAGTATGCTCAAAACGACAGTGTGTTGTGATCTTTCTTCACGCCACTTAACCCGACAACCCAAAACCGAACAAACTTCAACCCGGAGAGTACGTCACGCCCTCTCCCCAAACTACTAGAACCTCAAACCCCCGGATCTGCACGATACGCCCTCAGATCCAAACCCGGAGAAGTACGTCACGCCCTCTCTCCAAACTACAAGAACTTCAAGAACTTCAAGAGATCACGTCACGCCCTGATCTTCGCCTACAAGAACTTCAAGAACTTCAAAGAGATCACGTCACGCCCTGATCTTCAATCTACAAGATCGTCTTCAGCCTTACAACCTGGAGACAAGATTTATCTCCGCTGCCACCCATGATCCAAAGAGAGATATCTACAAACAGTCCACTCTCTAGAGATCATTTCACACGTCGTTCAATGAATCTAAACCCAGACAGCACATAACGTCTTAAAGACATCCATTTTACGCCTTTTTTATGCCTGGACGCCTTAAGGCATACAAAGTACATCTATAAGACGTCCATATCCGGACGTCTCTAAGACGTCCAAGGCCGGACGTCCTAAAGATGTCTAATTTTCGTCGATTTTAAACCTGCCCTTTCAATGCTTGAAGTGGACGTCTTTAGGACGTCCATTTCTGGATGTCTCTAAGATGTCCCGACATCTAATATCTAATACTACCCGACGGTAATTTTAATAAGTTTACGTAACGATGAACTAACTACAACAATGGAGTTATTGTAGATGGATGCATGATCACAGACAATGGACGCCCAGGAATGAACTTCGTGATATAACGTGCGGGCTTTCATTACCACTTTCCACGCATGCACGTAACGTTAACTAACTTTGTAATTGCCGTTTCGAACTCATAAGCATAAAATCAGTTTCAGGAAAAATAAAACAAAAATTTTCACCCAAGCGAGATCACTCACCGCTCATGCTGCTGGAGGAACAAAAATTGGAAGTTTCAAATTTGAATTTTTAAATAAGTTTTGGAAATTGTTTAAACATATTTTCACACACATTTGCCTGGTTCACCTCCAATTAAAGATTGATTTAAAGCCGCTATTGTTGGTACATCATATTAATTAGCCTAATTAGAGGCGAGGGGAAGTTATATCACGTATACTCTAACCACAGTCATTTTAATAACATCCTGCAATGTGGCGTAGCTTTTGTAATAATCACTGCCAAGAGACGAAAAGATAGAGTTAAAGAGAAAAATAGAGATAGAACGAGAGAGAGAGAGAGGGTTATTCGAGAGGAGATGGATCGTTCTATTTCCGCCGGTGGTTGTACGATTTGAAAGTACTTTTTAGGTTGTTGGAGAATTGTACGAATTCAACTTGAAATATAATTAGTTTCTACTAAGCGTCACATCTGAGCTTAAGCTCTTTTGTAGGTGGTACTACCTTCCAACTTGAACCAGAAACTTCCAGTAACCTACAAGTTATAGACTCTAGAGTACTTCAGCAGCGACTATTGTCTACACGTTCATATTAGCATACTCTAAGACCACAAGATTCTAACCATAATATATACCAGTATCTAGCACGTTCCATACTGTTACATATTCCAAGTTTAGTAGCATCATCTTAACTAGCACCATCCTAACTTATTTACTAGAGATAAAAGAATATTTTTGTATGTATTCTCTTTAACTTAAAGATGCCAAGTTTCTAATAGGCGTCGCATTTGAGTCTAAGCTCTTTTCTAAATTGCAGTATTCTGCAATTCTATGAATGCAGATTCTTAGGTAGTTTAAGAATTATTAAGAATGCATTAGGCTCATTTTGATTTGATATGACGATTAAGCAGTTCAAAGTCTCTGTATCTTGCGCTCCATTTCATTAGATATTTGTGTCGCCGATACTACTTACCTGTAATTTCACTAACACGAATTCTAGACGTGATTTATCTATTTGACTTATTAGGCCAGGCTACAAAAAAATAAAGTTGATATAATGTTCTACAGATATATGAAAGTATTAAATGGTAGGGGGGGACCTATAGAAAGATCACTGTATGACTATATACAGCTAGAACGTCCCTGTTATTTAATAAACAATGGGTTAAGGTGTGAAAATCGATTTTTTTTTCCACATATAATTTTCCGGTTGCATTTTAGAGAAAAGTGGTCAACAGGAAAGTTGTAGGGAATAAAAAGACGGTTAATTTTGTTTTTACAAATTAAAATCTATAAATAAACAATTGAGCTATTAACAAAAAACCATAAATTTTTCAATATTTTAGAAATGTTAATAACTTTTGCAATAATAGTGATAATTGAAACGTAATACATGAATCATGAAGCCATTAGGGGTCTTCATAAGTGTGCAAAATATCAGCCAGATCGGGTTATTAGTTTACGAGATATTTGTTTATCCCAGAGACTCAATGTTTAAACAATTGAGCTTGCCCAGGCTGAATCCTTGCACTTGCCTGCACTTGAGGCTGATCTCATGAGATGATAGTTACAAAATTTGGGAAAATTTTCTTTCTTGGGTAACACGAAGATTGATTTTGGTCCTTTGTGTTGTATTGAAGACACTTTTTGCCCTTTAACACATCCTTCCTGTTTTGAATCATACCTTCGTCGATTCTCAAAAATATACTCTTCCACGTCTCTTGAGGTCATAATCTTTCCATCGACGATATTTTTCTACCGTTGGCGGTGATTCCCCGTCCGGCGCTCAGACGTTATAGCCAGCGGCGGGGCAACTTTCTCGATCGCCCCTTTCTTCCGACATCTCCTCCTTCTCCACCAGCTTCTGCACCTTCTCCTCCCGTAGATCGGAATCACTTCGAGCTTCTTCCTCCTCCTCCTCCTCCTCCTCGGCGTCTTCTCTTCTCTTCTTCAGTCTTCAGTCTCTCATTGAACAGTCCCTCGTTCGGGTGACCGGAGAACCACGGTGATACACATAGATACGTAACAGTGAACCGTCGGGTGATTAGATCCGGAAGCGACGAGAGAGGGATCGTTAGTCCTTCAGGATGAGGATAATCGCCGGTTGTGTGAGTACGGGGTGATCAATGATCTTGGGTTGGATCGGTTGAGGGAAAGGGTGGGGAGGGGTTCGTAGGGTGATTTTTGAGTCGTGTCAAATGAATAAGTCTCTAATTTTTCCATAAATATTCCACATGCTTTTCTCAGTATACGAGCGACATCTACCAGAGACCCTTTTGAGTTTGCGCAAATGCGACCAACATATTTTCTCTTGGTGACGTTAAAAACATATTTTTTATGGAAAGATCACAGTTTTCCTGATCAACAGGCTTGAATAACACGAGTGGTTTTTGATAATTTCTTCTTGGGCTCCTTTGGAAACAGGTGAAAGCGGGGCCACGTTCCACAAAATTTGTTAACAAAACACATATGATTCTAACTGTAAACGTAGCTAAGGAACCAAGAGTTTCCATCCTTGTAACATTTAAGGAGTATCAGAGCACTTGCCTCACTTTTCCTTCGTTACATCCACTCGCTAAATTCAACTCCTCGAAATCTTCGAAATCTTAAAGTTTAAGTACGCTTTAATCATACGGTGATTTAGATGAATATGGTTACAGTGAAAAAAGCTGTCAATTTGCATTGTATAGTGTTGATCTTCGATTTTCGTTTCCACATTTCCCTTGTTAAAAAAGCTCTAGGAAGCTTGTGATATTATAATTTCTTAGAAAACAAACTGACTACTCTGTTATATCTCATCTGTTTCTAAATTATTGCTTATGAACAATAATTTCCAATAGGGGCGAGTTTTCTTGATAAACAGTGATCTTGGTGATCCAGTCTTAGGCCCTTATAGAAATAACTGAAATGAGGAATGAGAAATAGGAGAATTAGGAAGACATTTTTGGTGAAATATAGAAAATTTGGTGCATCTCAAAGGACCCAATTAACTGTCTCCAAGATCAATCTCAGGGAACCAAGTCGACACAAGTTAAAATTAATGGTACTTCACTAATGAAATTTTGGGAGTGTCGCAGCACCTTTATTTCTTGTTTAATCCTCCAATTACAACTAATCAAAATTTTAGATTTTCACTTCACAATCTTAGTAACCTAGTTAAATTAATCAACACCCTGCCTGCATTTTATTAGAAATTATTATAGCAACATTTCACTCTTTCTCAAAAAACAATTCTTATTTTTAAATTACTGCTAGTGGAATTAGCAACAGATCTTACACGGTGACGGATTATTGATGGGTAAAGCATTATATTTTGGGTTCTCTACGGAAAATAAAATAAAGGGGAATACACAGCACCTTTATTCTACTTTCTCGTAAATGAGGAATATTGTACCTAAGCTGGTGGGTTTTTCGAAATTGACTTGTTTCTAAAGGTTTCAAGAGGCTCTTATTTTAAAAACCTAGTTTTTTGAAAAAAAAATCTATGTATGTTTGATACGTTTTTAAAGAAACTTAAAAATTTTAATCAGTTTTGTACTTAGACTGTGGAACATAACAGGACTTTTCAAAAAGCTTTTCACCAGTTCCCAGTTTGTTGAAATGTCTTCAAAATTTGCTCCATAGAGCTTAAATATAATTTAAATATATATATTGTAGTACTAACGAATATGTACAAAAAGTATAATAATATTTTTGGGTAAATTTTCTCTGAAAGGCAATTTACATTTTTAATTTTTAAGTTTTTTAAAATTTTCTCAGAATTAGCTTCAAGATTTTTTTTAATATGAAACACTTATTCTACGATACAGCTTAATAACAGTTTTGCCTAAGTCTTTTCTAAAGGGCACTTTACACTTGCCAACTTTGGGTTTTTGGAAATTTTCTCGAAATCGACCACAACATTTCTTAACACTTTATAATATTTTTTTACTGCCGAATATCAATAATAAAATAAGAGAATGAACCTTATAAATTTTTTGAGAACTTTTGAAACATGTTAAAAACTAGCTTTTTAAATTTCTGATGAAACTGTTTAAAGTCACTTTAAGATTTCTATATGTTCAATTAGTTGGTTTTGAGAAAACATCGAAACTGACTTTTGAATTTGTATCAAAAGCCCCTACAGAATTTTAAAAAATAATTACTACTGGAATAATTTTTGACTTTAGGGAAACATTTTAGATGTTTTTGAAAGTAGTAAAACTTCTAAAATTTAACACCTTAGTATTTTTAGGTTTGTGAAAGCTTAAATTTTGGATTTTCCTTTGACAGCTCAAACGCCTGATTACTTTATACCCTCAAAATTCAGATTGTCAGGCACATCTAGAAAATTATGAAAAATTCTGTATTTGGTGAGATACGAAAGTCATTTTGATATCCTTCTAGAGGATTTTTTGACATTTTGGAGAATTCTTTGAAACACTAAATATTGGAATTTGTGATAAATTAAGAAAGTCCTTTAAAAATACTCCCGATTCCTCATAGCTCGGTAAAATTCCCAGATTTTTTGACTTTTGGTAATGGAAACAGGTCCGTTGGAGTTCCTTTACATTTCGGCCTAAATTTTGGAAATTCTTGAACCATTTTGTAGATTCTAAACGTCCTAATTTCGTAGGTTAGGATAGTCTTTATGATGCCCTTCTAGATTTTGAAAGATTTTTTTTTCAAATCTTGAATATTAAAGTAAAGTCAAACAACAGTTTTAGCTCGTCTGAAAGACATTTTACACTTGTCGTTTTTTGGTATTATGAAATTTTCACGAACTTCCAAAAATTTCTTCTTTATCTTGAATTGTTTATTACATTATTGGATGTATTTATTGAAGTTTAATAACGGCTATAGCTCAATTTTCCCCGAAGGGCGCTTTACATTTGTGATTTTTAGGTTTTTTGAATTTTTTGTTGTAAACTTACTTCAAGATTTTCTTTTTGTATTCGAAAAGACTTTTAGGTATTGTAACGATTTACTATTCAAAATAACTATACTCCTTTAGTTGAATACTCCACTAATTTGAGTAACACTTATTACTTAATTTAAACTCCATAGATTTTTTATTTTTATTTCGCGCACGGCCGCTCAGGTCAATGGTATTCGCCTCGTCGCCTCGAAGGATCTCGAATTCCAAGAACTCGCATCGGTTCGCCGAATGGACACCTCCCGATTTGTGTCTATTTTAAGGCCAGACTTTCCGTTAGAGCCTAATAAAAATTTAAGATTCAAATTGGGCATTCCAAAATTCCAATCACCATTGCATCTAGAATTAATAACATTTATTTAGTGTTTAATTCCCTTCACTTGCCCCATATGAGCATCGAATATTAGCGGCTCAGCCCGCCTAATTCCCCGTGAAATCGGAAGAATGGGACCGCGAATTCTCCCATTTAATCATTAGCATTATTTAATTGAAGCGCGCGTAATCCAATCGACCCGAATCCCGGTCACGGGGAAAATAAATAATTCAATTTTAATCTCGGAATTTAATAAGAGATGCAATTTCGGACATTAGTAACGCACAATTTGGAACCTTCGACGATTACCTGATGCGGCTGTTCGCTTTATGCTAATCGATGGAAACTTTCTTCGGCGGTCTCGTCCCCGATTTCGTGAGCGAGGAATTTATTATTAAGCGTGTACACTTTTTCCCGTAAGGTAGGTAAGTGATTACCTACTTCTTTCTCTTTGTCGCTACCTTTGGATTCCATGAATAATATTGGGCGAGCTGCGCCCGTCGAATAATTCGACACGGAACGGAGAAGGAATCCGGGCGTTACTTTGGGACGTTACGTATTACTCGTACGTTACAAACTCAATTTAATGATGCAAAAATAGTTGCGAATCCCTTCTTTCCGTAAATTAAGATCGAAAGAAGAGTAATCGTTGGAGCCCAATGAAACAAATTCACTGAATTTAGTCACAAATTAGTGACTAAATGTCACTAATTCCGTTTTGATATGTTCCGATGGTTAGTTACCGCAGTAGAGATACAGGCCAGTTCTGCGATAAAATTCCGTACATAACCTCACTTATGGGAGACTTGGCGCCAAAATTTGACACGGAACACAAAAGTCCTTGATAGTGTCTGAAGCACGAAACACAAGAACCGTGGGGGAGCTGCTCTTCGCGCCAAAATTTAAGTTAACATGTGGCGTCACCTATCGTACAGTGACGCAACGTTAGAGACTTATTTTACAGTTAGCTGTGAACCTGGGGAGAAGATGAGGAATATGTTCTAATAGGTCTATTAAAACGATTGTTCAAATCTAGCATATTCATATGAATTCTGTATACCAGAACTCTCTAGTTACCAGTTAGATTCTGGATTCATCTACTAGGATAATCTAGAATATGACATCGTCCACACCGTAAAATATGCCTATTTTGTAATATGTGGTGCAATTGGGCTCTCCTGTAGGTTAGGGTACTATTCCGTCAAAACATGTATATTCTAGGCAATAGTAAATTATAGATTATAGCACTCTAGCTCACATAGAATATTACACATCTGATGTTCTTGGTTCTATGGTACTGTGTCATCGAAGTTAGATTCTAGCATACCCTCATACTGAGTTCATTCACTGAATACAGGCCAGTTCCGCGATAAAATTCCGTACATAACCCCACTTTTGGGAGACTTGGCGCCAAAATTTGACACGGAACACAAAAGTCCTTGATAGTGTCTGAAGCACGAAACACAAGAACCGTGGGGGAGCTGCTCTTCGCGCCAAAATTTAACAGTTAACATGTGGCGTCACCTATCGTACAGTGACGCAACGTTAGAGACTTATTTTCCAGTTAGCTGTGAACCTGGGGATAGGATGAGTAATATGTTCTAATAGGTCCATTAAAAAGAAAACAATTGTTCAAATCTAGCATATCCATATGAACTCTGTATACCAGAACTCTCTAGTTACCGGTTAGATTCTGGATCCATCTACTAGGATAATCTAGATCTAGAATATGACACCGTCAACACCGTAAAATATGCCTATTTTGTAATATGTGGTGCAATTGGGCTCTCCTGTAGGACAGGGTACTATTCCGTCAAAACATGTATATTCTAGGCAATAGTAAATTATATATTATAGCACTCTAGCTCACATAGAATATTACATATCTGATGTTCTTGGTTCTATGGTACTGTGTCATCGAAGTTAGATTCTAGCATACCCTCATACTGAGTTCATTCACTGAATACAGGCCAGTTCCGCGATAAAATTCCGTACATAACCTTACTTTTGGGAGACTTGGCGCCAAAATTTGACACGGAACACAAAAGTACTTGATAGTGTCTGAAGCACGAAACACAAAACCGTGGGGAGCTGCTCTTCGCGCCAAAATTGAACAGTTAACATGTGGCGTCACCTATCGTACAGTGACGCAACGTTAGAGACTTATTTTACAGTTAGCTGTGAACCTGGGGAGAGGACGAGGAATATGTTCTAATAGGTCCATTAAAAAGGAAACGATTGTTCAAATCTAGCATATCCATATGATTCTGTATACCAGAACTCTCCAGTTACAAGTTAGATTCTGG
Source organism: Cryptocephalus moraei (assembly GCA_946251905.1). Lineage (NCBI taxonomy): Eukaryota > Metazoa > Arthropoda > Insecta > Coleoptera > Chrysomelidae > Cryptocephalus > Cryptocephalus moraei. The sequence continues at coordinate 11,241,244 of OX276465.1, read as the reverse complement.
ATCCATCTACTAGGATAATCTAGAATATGACATCGTCCACACCGTAAAATATGCCTATTTTGTAATATGTGGTGCAATTGCGCTCTCCTGTAGGTTAGGGTACTATTCCGTCAAAACATGTATATTCTAGGCAATAGTGAATTATTGATTATAGCACACTCTAGTTGCTATATAGTGCCTAGGTCCTTCTGATAGGACATGGATTGAAAACTTTAATCCTAGTTTTAGTTCACATAGAATATTGCACATCTGATGTTCTTGGTTGTATGGTACTGTGCTATCGAAGTTAGATTCTGGCATACCCTCATAAATTCTGTATTCTATCTCACTAGTTACCCGTTTCATCCCTAAATGCATCTACTAGGGTATTCTAGAATGAGGTACCGTATATAATATGCCTTAATACCGTACCTTAAAATATGCCTAATTTGTAATATGCGCTGTATCTGAGCTCTATTATACATTTGAGTAAGATCACGCCAGGGGTAGTGTATTCCACGCACATGTGAATTCTATATTTTAACGCATTCTAGTTACTAACTAGCAACTAGTTCCTTTTGCTAGAACATTCTAGATTAATTACCTTTTAAACGTATTTTGAGCTCCCACATAACACGTTCCATATTTGATGATAACGTCTTTAGTACTATTATAGCTAGATTTAAGCATACCTTAACGTTACCCTCTAGATTCAATCCACTAAGTTATTCTAGAATATAGCGTATCCACAGTTTGTAAATCAGAGTACCATTAAAACAAAGTTAGCACATATATAGCAGGCACATGTGAATTCTAGATTTTAGCACACTCTGGTTACCAACTCGCATCTAGATGGTCCATCTACTAGAATATTCATAGGAATTCTAAACACTACTTTAGTACTCTCAGTTTTTAACTGCGCTATAGACTAAAATTTGGTACATTCCATATCTGATGAACTATTATGTCATATAGTGCTGTTTAATCTAGCTTATATTGTAGCATAATACCAGACTAGAGTGGATCTTAGCACATCTCACTTCCAATTAGATTCCAGGTACTAGGACAAACTAGAATATAGTAGAGTTCTCAAATTTAACGATGCCTAGACTCTAACAAGGTACTACTAAGGTTTACGACTTAAAAAATGATAAGGTGTTCTATGACACAGACCATTAATATAACTAGACCCGTTTGTTTACAAAATAATGCATTTCCAAGATCTTAGCACATTCTAAGCGTTTTTTGCGCTGTTGCATGAATGCAGATGACGAATTCGTTGCTTACGATTTGCGTATACATCCAGCTTACTTCGCCTGTGGTTGGTCAGTTGTACGTAAATCTAAAATAATATAGACTTTTGTTATGAGTGGCAACATCGCGTCCTAGTCTTTCACGTGATAGGTTGTGTACGCGGTTTGTGTGTGTGTTTTGCTAAAAATAGGAAATATTTAACAATGGTTAATAGGTGCAAGATATGCAACGTTTATAGCGATGCAGGGAAAGCCTCGGGATTGTCTTTTCATAGGTGAATAAAGAGATTTATTAATGACATTTTTTGAGGTTATGTATCATCTCAGCGGCGTTCTATCAGTGTTATTATTTTGGGCTTCCAATAGATCCAATTAAAAGAAATATTTGGATTTCTGTTTTGGGACTTAGCGAAAATAATAACACAACAAAATCGTCCTATATTTGCTCAAAACATTTCAATAAAGATGATTTTGTGTCTAAAATAGGTGCAACCGACAATGCTAGATATTTAAAGGGAGATGCTGTTCCATTACCGATGCATCAAGATTTTGAACCTAAAAGTACTATGAGGTAATTAATTTCTACCCTGTAACTGTGTTTAATAGAAATATTAAATTTATGAATTTGTCAAAATTGGAAGCGTGACATTTTTTTAAATTTAAATTTCAATCTTTTTAATGTAAATTTCAACAAAAATACCATACTGGTTACTGCGAGAAACAATTATTTCTTAAGATATGAGAAAAAATAGTAATTTTATTAACCATTATTAACCATTTTATTAAACATTAAACAACTTTGAGGAGTTATACCTCAGAAGCTAAGGAGCAAAATAGCAACTTATTATGTATAAAAAGAAGCGTCTTTCCGAGTACTTTCCGGCTATGTTTTCAGAATTTCATTTAGCAAAAAATTCGCCGAGATAATCTATTTGTTTATAAGCAAAAAAAACGACACCAACTTTAAACAATGACTGTAACCGTTCTAATAAATATTTTTTAATTCTGACAAAAGTACATGGGAACACGCTTGAACAAAGCGTGTTCCCTCTTATATATGACCAGCCAGTTTTATTAGAATCGAATTGTGGAAAAAAATTTAAACAATTTTGAAAATTTTCACTACTTTTCGATTTTTCTAAATTGCAAAATTATTGCGCAAAATCTAATAAACCGATCGAAACGAAATTTACGGAATTCTTTTATTATAACATCAAGATTCTGTACCCATGAGATGGAAGTTCCAACTACATTTTGAAGTGCCTAAAATAATAAATTAAGAAAACACATTTTTGGGCCGATTTTTTGTTGTTTATTACTATTTGGCAAAACCGCTAATAAATTTTTGAATTTATAACCTATGTCATATTATGTAAAAAGCGATTCTGCAACTTTTTTCTCTCTTCAACTTTCTTCTAATTTCAATACTAAAAAAATTAGAAGCAAAACAAGTCGAGAAAAACGCGTTTTTTAATTTCTTTTTAAATTGTTGCATTTTAAGCAATGTTCCCGACCTCTGCGCTTTGGAGGATAAGTCAATCCTTATTCTAGACATTATTGCTGAGGTATTCATGTAAAAACATTGCGGTTACCTCTTATGTCAATCTAAAGCAAATTTCTGACAGATGGGTCTTGGACTATTCTTATTGTATGCATTATTACTGTCATTATGATTTTGATAATCTATGTTCTTCTATACTTCATTTGTCTCTTAGTTCGTACCTTTGTTACCTAGCATGTAAAGGGCTTCATTGCCCGTTGATCTAAATAAATAAATAATTTTGTTTCCTTTTTGCCCCTTATAATTGATATGGATAGCTATTGATATGGATAGCCTATGGATAGCTATTTTGTACGCTGTCAAAATTCGTCAACGGCGGCCATATTTCCTTCCCCCTTTACACCGCGCCAATCGGCTATGTTGGCATGTAAACAAACATTGATTTCTAATGGGAACACCGCGTCTAGTTATATTAATGGTCTGTGTTCTATGATCATTAATTTGTTAGTGATCATCAGTGATTAGTTTGAATGGTTAGGAACGAATAAAAACAGATATGTTCTATTGGTGCCCAATAAAAAGACGGCTGTATATGAAAACTGTGTTTCCAACGTTTCGAGCCTTAGGCGTGGGATATCTTCAGGGAGTGTTTTATTATACATTTTTTAAATATTAAGAGTGATAAATTTTTTTGGAATTCATGAACCTAACGGACGAAACGTTGGAAATACAAGTTAAGGTTAATTTAAGATAAGGATTTAATTTAAGGTTAAGATGATTGGATAAATTTAAAAAAGAGAAAATTTGATACATCAAGTACGAACAACAATATCAGTATAACCGTTTGATATTTGCCAGATTTACTTTCCAATTATTTCTCCTTATTCAGAACGTGCTGGGAACAATCACAAGTACATAAACTTAATGGCCGAATCGCAAATCATTGTAACACCGTAATCAATATAACACAATAGAAGTCCATTTTAACATTTAACAACGTCCGATTAACCGCGACGGTACTATCTCCTCATAACAATTGACATTTACTCGAAGTGTTAGTACCAATTACGTTTCGGTACTAGACACGTACAATTTCACAATTAGAGACACACACACATACACACAGAGAGAGACAGATACACGGTCGCATAATCAATTTGATCCTCTCCTTTCACTTTCTACAACGCTTCATTTTTTTGTCTCCTTTCCGATTTTTTAACGCATGGAGATCGAGACGAGAGGAGAGGCGAAAAAGTAAAAGTACCACTCGAGAGGTATTTTGAGGTGACACTATTATTCCCTCCCGTTCGATGTGGATTTTTCTGGAAAAGTACCGGTCTAGTGATTTGCATTTGCGACTGAGCGCCGTTGTGTAACGTTGACATGCGGTACCTACTTCCTCGATGGTACCAGATAGTTTTTTTGCGTCGAACCTCGTTAGGAAGATATGTAGATTGATTTTTTCTTTTGAGTAATTAGAAAGGATATTTTAATAATAGTTATTGGGATCTCGAAGGGGCTACTTACCGAAAGGTGTGAAACTTTTAAATTTTACACAAATGACCAGTTGTGAGAGAGAGAGAGAGCAAAGCGACAGGAGTGTGTTTAATGTTTATGATCTTGGAAATTGTATAATTATATGTGATAAGTAGCTCGAGAAATGGTTGAGGTATCAATGTATCAGGAATTTTAGGGGATGTTTTTGGGGATATGATTTGTTAATACATAAATACCTATAGTAGTCTAGTCAACATGTACCATTTTTGAAAACTTTTTTGTATAGTCTCCGAAAATTATGATCATAATGTCATTCGATTCGTAATGCCATGTAGAAAGTTTAAGGAAAGGTCACAAAAGGCACTTAAAAAAATTGCAAAAGTTATAAACAATTAAGAAAACAAAGTCTGGCTTTTGTTTTTTTTGAATATCTCTAAAAATATTAAAGATTTTCGAAATTTTAATACAGATCTGAAAAGATCAGTAAATTGGCTGAAAAAAAGTTCCAACTCCCGAAACTGTACCTCCAATATTTATAATTTTTACAGAGCCCTGAAAATAGGGCCAAAAACGGCTAATCTGGCTCCGCGCGCGTTGCCTGACTCTGAGACAATAAAAAAAAAAATTTTTAACATATTAAATATGAATATTAAGGATTAACAAAATTCATGTACTATAGGGATACATTAGTGAACAATAATCCGCGGTTAAAAAATTTTTATCCCAATTTTTCCATGAATTATGCATTTGTTATTTAACAAATTTTTCTACACTGAGTGTCAACATAAAAACCCCGACAATTATTGAACTAAAACCCTAGGATTTTTTTTCTCTCACTGAAGTTATTCTTAATAAGCTTTCAAATAGATCACCGTTACAAAAATTGTAAAGTATTGATTTTCCACTTTTTTATTAACAATTGAAAATTAAACAATACGAGAAAGTCAACAAAAAATTATTTTTTTAAATATTTTGAATGTTTCTATATCTAAGGGTTTCAAACTATATAAATATATATTTTCTTAATTTTTACCACCATTGTTTAAAAAATTGTTATAAACAAATACATTGTTTATGAGCGAATCAAAAATATATATATTTTTTTGTAATATATTCATTGATGAAAATCATGATTTTTAAAGAAAAAAACGATTTCTTAAACAAATTTATTTGTTGCTAAAAAATGCGTTTGTTAATTAACAATCGCATTTGCGGCTAAATATTAAAATTAAGGAACCATTTTTTCTATACAAATCATTATTTCTATTGTTGTTAGAGTTTCTTTAAAAAAGGTCTTTTTTTACTTTTATTTGATTACTTAATAAACAATTTGTTACTAGCATTTTTTTTATTTACTCATAAACAATGTATTTGTTTATAACAATTTTTTAAACAATGGTGGTAAAAAATAAAAAAAAATTATATAGCTTGAAACCCTTAGAAATCGAAACATTCAAGATATTTAAATAAAATTGTTGACTTTCTCGTAGTGCTTAATTTTCAATTGTTTATAAAAAAGTGGAAAATCAATACTTTACAATTTTTGCAACGGTGATCTATTTGTAAGCCTATTGAGAATAACTTCAGTAAGTGAAAAAAATCCTAGGGTTTTAGTTTAATAATTATCGGGGTTTTTATGTTAACATTCAGTATAGAAAAATTTGTTAAATAACAAATGCATAATTCATGGAGAAATTGGGATAAAAATTTTTTAATCGTGGATTATTGTTAACTGATGTATCCCTATAGTACATGATTTTTTTTATTCCTTGATATTCATATTTAGTATGTTAAAATAATTTTTTTTGTTATTGTGTCAGAGTCAGGCAACGCGCGCGGAAGTCAGACTAGCCGTTTTTGGCCCTATTTTCAGGGCTCTGTAAAAATTATAAATATTGGATGTACAGTTTCGGGAGTTGGAACTTTTCTTCAGCAAATTTACTGATCTTTTCAGATACCTTTTAAAATTTCGAAAATCTTTAATATTTTTCGAGATATTCAAAAAAAAAAACCAAAGCCAGACTTTTTTTTTACTTAATTGTTTATAAATTTGCAATTTTTTTGAGCGCCTTTTGGGACCTTCTCTTAAACTTTCTACACGACATTACGAATCAAATGACACCATGATCATAATTTTCGGAGACTATACAAAAAAAATTTCAAAAATGGTAAATGTTGACTAGAGTATAGTACCTAAATCTTCGAAAAGTACAACAAATATTCAAAATTTAGAACAATATTTACTCAGATTTCGAGGACATTTACAATAAGAATAAAGTGCCCTCCAGAGAGGATTCTGCTTAAAATACCATTAAACTTTATTATACATATGGGGGTGCAAAATAAATATTCCAAATATTTAAAAAAATTCTGTAGCGGATTTCCAGAAAATTTCAAAAAACCGGAAAGTGGTAATTGTAAAGTGTCCTTTAGAGAAGATTTTGCCATAAATGTTACAACACTTTACTGCACATATCCGACAAAAGAAGAATTATTCTTCAGTTACAACAAATATTGGAGACGATTTTGAGAAAATTTCGAGAAACCGAAAATATTACAAGTGTTAAGTGTCCATTAAACAAAATTTGGTCAAAAATTTTAATGAGCTTTATTATCTATATTCTATGGGAGAATAAATGTTCAAAATTTGAAAAAAGTATTATATTGCATTTTGAAAAATATTTCAAAAACCGAAAAATGACAAGTGGAAAGTGCTCTTTAGAGACGATTGAACCAAAAATGTTATAACACCTTATTATACATATTCGATTAAAGAATTATTATTAAAAAAAAAGGTTTTAAAAAAATATTCGAGAGGATTTTGAGAAAATTTCCAAAAACCGAAAAAATAACAAATGGAAAGTGGCCTTTAGAAAAAATTAAGTCAAGAGTGTTATTAAGTTAAAAAGCTTGTAAGCTTTTATGAATGTTTAATAAAGTATTTTTAAAAACATAGATACATACATACATTTCCAAAAGTTTGAAGCAGTTATTCATGCTCCTCATGATTGGGTATTGAAGCATTTTTTATTTTTTTTTAAATGGGGAATAGAACCGGTCATTGTTCAGATCTGCCACTTCCGTGCGTGAGTTACAGAACCTTACCAAACTCTCACAGTCCGCTTCTCGCCTAACCCTCAATACATTCCGCGTACCTCCGGCATGATTTTCCGAAAAAACAATTGTCAATGTCACTAATATGAGAATTTTTCGTTCGCTCCCGTATCCTGCCGCCATTTCGAACGCTTGCATGTGTCTTTAAGTTCGTACATCGTTGCCGGTGAAGCGTCGGGTTTCGTCACACATTTCGCGATAACTACGCGCTCGGCTCCGTCTCCCTATATCTCTTGTTAATATAGTTCCATTCAAATCGCATATCCTACCGATTACGATATCGTACGCGTTGTATCTACTTCGCCTCTCCCGGCCCACGACTCCAAGCGCGTCCCAGTACTTGAGAAACTCTATTATCTCCCTTACTTCAGCTTCCACACAATGTACATTCATCCGCGATGCTCTCTCCACAGTATTAGGTGCGATACCATTTTGGTAGCAGAAGGCTGCAATATGACACCGATCACCGTAGCTCAAAACGGAGAACATTACTATCTTTCGCATCAGGCAGATCAATTTCACTGATATACCGCTGATAACGTCGCAAAATTCGTTCCACGCCAACACCACTTCTTTGTTCGCCTTCGCACGTCCAGGAAATTCAGCGGGTACACGTGGCAACCCTGCGCTCCTCTTCGCAAACGGCACCCTTCTCAGATCACCTGTTCACCTGTTGATTCCTCACGGTTACAGGTAACCATCCTTCTTGCCACTTGATGTGTACCGCTAATATCGCGCGAAACAGCGTTTTTTCGCAATGCCAATCTTAAACAATACTTCTATCTAGGGTGTCAATGGACAACGCCTTGGCGGGCGTTCCTAATTGGCCCGATAACATAAACAAGGCCACCCTGCTCGTTTCGACCGTCGTCCCTTAAGCGCACCACTTGTGTGTGTGTGAGGCACTTGGTTCTCTTCGCTTCGGGACGCGCGCTTACTTTACGTTCCTTCCTTTACGAAGCCTCCGGATTGCGTCGGAACATCCCCTAGTGCAGTGTAAGTCGGGTCGGCGTCCGCAATTATTTCAACGACATCGCCATAAACATGAACGCGTTGTTAGGCTTCCTATGCCGCCATGGTGCTTTGTCACCATCTTCCGCGCAATACCCAAGTGACACTCTACGCCTGGATCAGTTCTGGACGCTACCTGGGGAACTATTTCCATCCGCCTACTAGATTTCGTAAGTACAAGGATTTTCCTTGCCCCCTTGAATGCATTTCTCCTTCTGGGCTTACTCGTATAATTACTCTTTCTCGGTCACTTCTCCGTTCGTTCGTCATCCTCCGTTACGTCATTCATTTTCGAAATACACCCCCCCCCCCACCTACTGAGCCCGATTCCCTGCTAATCATACTTGGGGCGACGCTTGGCAACGTCGCATCCACTTTATCAGTCACAATTCACACTTCGACTCGTACCGCACACTGTTCTACGGACATACAGGGCGGCCCATTACCCCACCCAACACCTTTTTTTTACTCCACTATCCCTTAGAACTCTTTTTAAACTGACCTCATTACTATTACCATGTAAATGTCGTATCAGATCCTTCGAAAATTTACAAAAAGTTGTACGGAATCTACCCAAATCCTAAAATTTGCCGAAACTCCCCCCAGGACCGTAACAATTTAATTATCGTACACTTTCTCGAAATTCCATCAATATTTGTATCCGTGGGTTACATCACTAAAACCGTTACGTCCCAGATAATCATCGTTCGTTCGCACATTTCCCATTTTCGGGCTAACCATTAACGGATTAGCGGAAGATCTAGATCTCTTCGATTGTTTGCTCTCGGTGTAAAAATTTTCCTCTATCGCCTAACACGTAGGTGAGAGCTGCGGCGATGCTTAAATTGCGGCACGTACTTTAAATAAAATATAAACACACGTGGACGGGGAACTTTCACAAAAGCCGATGTTAGAATTCGATTTAGGAATATTTAAATAACGTTACTTCCGTTGGGGGATCCGTCGAATTCACGAAATATGACGTATAAGTTACGCTAGTCAGTATTTTAGAATTATTCGAGAAGTTAAGGTAACTAACTAATCATTACAATGTTCAAATAGAAAAAAATTTGGGAAACTCAAACATTCTGACACCTCACAAAATTGTTAACTAACTGTCCTTACGAAAGACCTAAAAGAAAGACTGTCCTAAGAGTGTAATGTCCTAATATGCCACGAACCAATTTTTCCATGGGACATTTTGACGTTTTAACAATATTATGAAAACATTTTAACGAACGTTTCGGTCATTTTAAAAATATTTTCAAATTTTTTTCGTATTATTGTTGAACCTGACGTGACGTGAAATTCATTAGAAATTTTGGAAATTTGAAACATAGAGCATACAGACCGTTTCTACAGAGTCGCAGTATGGTATAAACATAAGAGCGAAAGAAAAGCCATATATTTCTCGTTGGCTAAACAGAGAAAGAACTTTTGCGACGTTGCTAGCTCGCAAAACATCACGGTCATCGCCACACTCCACCGGACCATTCGCTGTATGGCCCGCCGGCAACGTTGCAAAACTTCCTTTTCTGTCACACTAGCGAACTACTATTAGTTTCTCTTTCGCTCTTGTTGATGTCGGACCATGTATTTCATGTAGAATTGGTCCGTATGTATTAATATCAGACTCATGTATAAGACACACATATAAGAGACAAGCATTTCCAATTATTCTTAAAAACGTTACATTTAGAACAATCTACTCAAAACTCGATAAGGATTATCACTATAATAACGTCCGGAAGCGTAATAAAAAGAATTGCAGTATCGTTGAGTGGGAAGACATGTTCAAACTTTTTAAAAATTGGTAGGGAACGTACTGAAACCCTAACTTCCCAAGAAACCTGGGAAACTACTTCAATTGTGTTGACAGTAATCTGCCATGGCCATTTTTTTTTTAGGTAGGATATTTGTACGTTTACAATATTTACGTATGGTTTTTGAAAATTATTTCCAAAATATAGCCCTTTTGTCGTCTGACCCATTTTGATTACAATTTTGTAATAAAATTGTACACAGTACCACCACGTCATAACACCCAAAAGAAGTCATAATACCCCAAAAAACCCCCAAATTTCTCCCGAAATCGACAACTTTTCAGCAACTAATTAGTAATTATTAACCTACAACTCGTATGCTAATCGACAGTTTCGGTAACGACCGTAACCTTCGCGACGCCCGAAAACCCGCGCATTATTCAACGGAACCAATGGTAGTTCCCCGTAAAAGTCTCGCGGATACGAGCGCACACGAAATGAGGTTAAGTTCACCGTCTGCGTTTAAAAAATGAAAGTCAGCCGCACGCGAATTCCGTTCATTGTCCGCCAACGGAGGAATCATCAGGTGCAAAGGTACCTGAAAAATAAGTTTTTTGAATGTTGGGAAAAGGTTGGAAGGTGGGAAGGCGTTGATTTAGTTCAGGCTTCAATGGCATCTAAATTGGTTTTGTTGGTTTTGAGATGTGAACGTTTCAAAGGTGCCAAATGACCGAAATTTACGAAGAAATCGAAAATGTTAGAAAAACCAAATGGTTCCATCATTCTCGAAATTAGCAAACTTTTCTTGAAGGCTGGTATTCCCATAGATCGTCCCATCGTTACTAACTGATATTGAAATCAGAATAGAGATCTTAGGTCAAATAGATAAATCACATCGAGAATTCGTGTTCGTGAAATTACAGGTAAGTAGTATGGGCGACACAAGTATATATAGGCAAAGTGGCTATTGGCAACATTGCTGATGGCACAAGGTAATCACTGGAAGATGAAAGCACGACAAGACCAAAGTGGTAAAATCAGTGGCTGATCTTCCAAAAGGAGCATCCACTAATACATCCACTTGACATAACCATAAACACCAATTTTTGAGTTTTAATACAGACTTAACATTTGGACATGAACACCTCTCCCTATTAAAACTGCACACACACTTTCCCCAAAAATTCAATACAATCGAAGTTTTCTACCATCGCTCCAAAAATTTCAAAGGTAATCAACCCCGTTTGCTTCAATTACGTTTGAAAAGGAAGTACACTTTTCCGTTTTCTTCTTTTCCTTCTGCGTCTTCTGCTTCTTAATCGATTCGGATTACACCTGATCTTACAAATGTTTTTACACCTGAAGATTTCTAATGTGCCATTGGGAAAACTCGTCTACATAAGGCGAATCGGTGAAAACAACGAGAGGTAGAGAGAAAGAGAGAAAGAGAAAGAGAGCAGGAGGATACGATAGTGTCTAATCGAGCCGTTTTCTCTCTATTGGATCGCTTTATTAGTGGACAATAAATAGGTCTCGTTATTTGATTTTGAAGAAACAGACCAGATCAAACACGTGTACAGTGGATAGAAATTAAAGGATCAACAGTTTTCTAGTTTCAAAGTCTAGAAGGTCCAGTAATATTCACTTTTAGATAAACCAATCTAGATCTTCTAGATCACCTAACAGGGTGCCCATGCCAACTCTATCAGGCGAGATCAAACGAATGTTGTCAATTTCAGACTGTAATTCGAAAATCTAGAAGATCCATCGAAATCTGTTAATACACTTACAACTTCAGGCATCTAGCAGCAAAATTCTTAACTTTACGTTCGTGATATCCAAAATCTGGAAACATCCACCTAGCTAAGTAGTCCAAATCTTGAACCATTTGCCTAGGTCGTTCTAGAATCTAGAACATGCAGCAATATACCCTTATACTATAAAAGCAAAGTTGATCTACTAAAATCTCAAAAAGTTATCTAGCAACAAGATTTTCAAGTTTACCTTCACAATTTGCAATACAATTTATTATATAGTGAAACACTTACACTCTCAGCAAATCCCATTAAACAGCTAACTTGAGCTATGAGATTTAGTATAAATCGCCAAAACTGTTTCTACAAAAAATTGCACAACAAAATAAATTAGGAGTAAAGTGCCCTATAGGATAGTTTTGGAAACAAACATTTCAAATAAAAATTGTATACATTTAATATGTTAATTCAAATATAAAGTTTTCTGAAAATATTGAGTCTTTCTGAAAAAAAAAAAATATTTGGGAAATTTAAAATGTTCAAGAGTACAGTGTGCTTTAGGGAAGTTTAAGAAAAGAGTGTTTCAAATAAGAGTTGTACCTATTAGCTACTTCAGTTCAAATCTAAAACTTGGTAAGAATCGGTAAAGCCGTTTTCGAGATAATTGAGTAACGTGCTTTCCGGGTTGAATCTGAGGGCGTAACATGCAGATCCGGGGTTGAAGTTCTAGTAGAGTGGAGAGAGGGCGTGACGTACTTCTCCGGGGTTGATCTGAGGGCGTAACGTGAGAGCTTGTAGGTTGGGTCGAAGAATCAAGACCACAACACACTGTCGTTTTGAGCATACTAGGTATACTAATTTATTGTCTCAAATTTCAGAGCTTTTCTACATCTTATTTTACATTGGCCAAATGAGATATTATTTTGTTTTGTTACCTTGCACCGAACTGACCTTCTCGAGAAGCGCTCGTTATCACGTTACCTAGACGTCGTGTTATGCTTAGTCAGCTGAGTATTGGGATTTGAACTTAACCGGCTCACGTTCGGTCGCAGTTGTTTTCCTCTTTGTAACGTGAAACGATCGCTAGTGTTATTGCTTCGTGTATGAACGTTAAAACAATCCAATAATATTTTACACAACTATCCTCGCTCTTAATCATGACTTGTTTTCCATTTGTAGAACAACGCGTGTTAATTTCTATGATTAAATTACGTAAAAAGTCCCTTAAATTCGTTTACAATAAATTATGATTTCTTCACCTAAAATTCCCTTAAGTAATGTTGACACTAGCGTCAACATCGTCCTTTGCCTTTAACTACTTATGATTATTAGGGTTGAAATGAGGACACCCCTCAACTCTATCAAGTATTATATTGGCACTCTTCTACGCAAAATGATAGTTAATTTGTTATTCATTCTCATTCGCCAGCACACGCTGTTCTGTCTCTTTGTACCGCTCGCGAACATTCTCCTACTCCTGAACCCGTTTCTGCCTTGTCAGCAATTCAGGGCCCCGGTTTGGTACAGGGCCGGCTCCTAATGTCCTAACGACTCCTAACAGCTCGTCCATCCTGACAGGTGTTTCGTCCTCGAAACAACCTACAACTCTTCCGAAGAAACATCGGAGCATCTGGAAACCAACACGGCATTAGTATCTTAATCAAGCAAGTGTCATGAATGAAGAGCCAAGTCGGAGCTTAGCTGACTTTGTAGTCGTAACTACCCTGTTGCCAAGCCGTAGCTTTCCTGAACCTGTGATCGTAATCACCCTGGGTTTCCAAGCCGTAGCTTTCCTGAAACTGTGGTCGTAACCACCCTGTTTCCAAGCCGTAGCTTTCCGGAAACTGTGGCCGTAACCACCCTATGTTTCCAAGCCGTAGCTTTCCGGAAACTGTGGCCGTAACCACCCTATGTTTCCAAGCCGTAGCTTTCCTGAAACTGTGGTCGTAACCACCCTGTTTCCAAGCCGTAGCTTTCCGGAAACTGTGGCCGTAACCACCCTGTGTTACCGGTGTAATATGGCAACACCCAATGCGAATTTCTTTATGCAACAAAGATTACCAACGTAAAAAAATGTTTTACGTACTCAAATGGTTGTTCCTGGGGGTCATCCAGAACTATCCATGGTTTGATATGGTCAACAGCTACGACTGTCTCATGTTGCCTCTTGTCCCTGAGGTCTCGAACCAAGTACCGATCATTTTTAAGAACCTTTTGGATGCGAAAAGGGCCCTTGAAGACGGGGTGAAGTTTTTTACTCATACCCGTGGGTTGAATTGAGGTGATTTTTACCAACACTAGGTTCCCTTTGTTATACTTTGGTGCATTTCTGCGTTTTTTATTAAAATTTCTTTCTTGCTTTTTCTGTTCCTCCGTCATTTTTGACGCTACCTTTTTACGTAATTCGCCTAAATTTTCCCGACACCCTTGTTCTCCCAGCGTACTGGTTAAATGTGCATCTGCGCCAAGTTTGGGATTAATACCAATCAAGATTTTGTAAGGAGTTTCTCCCGTAGTTTTATTAGGAGATGTATTAAGAGCAAACTGAATTTTTTTCACGTGAGTGTCCCACAGTTTTTCATCCGGATCGTCCGTGCTCAGGGCACGTAAACAATTTAAAATTGTTCCGTTAAATCTCTCACACTGGCCATTTGCCCGAGGAGTAGCTACCGCATTAAAAATTTGCTTTATGCCGTGCTTAGAAGTGAAATCTTTCATAGTGTTAGACATAAATGCCGACCCCCTATCGGATATCAAACGAGTCGGTGCGCCAAAAAGAAACATAAAACTTTTGAGCGTAGATATCACGTATTTAGATGAAGTAGATTTAACCGCTTCGATAAATACATATTTGGAAAAACCGTCGACCAACACGAGCAGATACGTATTTCCCGTTTTGGATTTCACAAAGGGACCCACATGGTCTATGTGCAAAGTTTCAAATGGAACGGAATTTTTGGGTATCGGATGTAACAATCCCGGTTTCGCACCTTTACATCCTTTCATGTACATGCAATTTAAGCAACTTTGAACATATTTCTTAACAAACCGGGCCATACCCGCGAACCAATACTTTTCTTTAATCCGCGCTAAAGTTTTTTCAAAACCTAAATGTGCCACTTCATCATGGTTCAATTTGCAAATCAACCATCGAGAAGCTTTGGGCACTACCCATTTATTAACTTTCTCAATTTTCCTAAACAGAATTTCTTCTTTTAGGACAAAGTTATCAAAGTAATGTTTATTACCCACTGTTTTGTTTCCAAGCAAAATATCGGTAATCTTAGTTATTGTCTCATCTTGGCTTTGTACTGCCCGGACCCAATCTTTTTCGGTAAGATTTGTCACGCAATTGATACTGTAATTTTCGGCGTGCACGTCGCGACTTAAACAGTCCACGTGTGCCATCTTTACCCCTGGTCTATAAAAGACTTCGAAGGAGAAATCTTGAATTTCAAGCCACCAGCGAGCAATACGCGGTATTAAATCTTTTTTCGTAGACGATGTTCTGATTGCGGAACAATCGGTAAAAATTTTAAATTCCGCCCCTAGTAAATAAACTCGAAAATGTCGTAAAGCGAGAACAATAGCCATCGTTTCTAATTCGTACGAGTGATATTTACTCTGTTCATACGTGCATCTTTTACTGAAGTATGCCACGGGATGCACACCATCAGCATGACGCTGTAACAAAATCGCCGCCACAGCTATACTACTTGCATCTGTGTGTAATTCTATCGGGAATTTCGGATCAAATATTTTAAGGATAGGGCGTGTACTTAATATCTGTTTAATTTTATCCACTGCTGCACTCTGCTCTTGACCCCATTTCCACTTTACATTTTTCTTCAATAAATTTGTGAGTGGATGAACCAAGCCGGCAAACCCTTGTACAAATTTTCGAAAGTATCCTGCTAAACCCAGAAATCTTTGCAATTGCTTCTTATCCTTAGGATACGATAAATGTACCAGTGCTAAAATTTTGTTTTGATCTGGTTTGACTCCTTTTGCCGAAATTTCTTTCCCCCAGTAATTCAAAGTTTCCATAAAAAATTTACATTTTTTAAGCTGTAACGTTAAATTGTATTTTTTCAGTAATTTTAACACTAATTCCGTTTTTTCCAAACATTGTTGTGGCGTTATTGCCGGTATAATTATATCGTCTAAATACCCCAGTGCTGTTCCTGGAGGTAATTCACTCAATATGTTTGACATCATTCGTTGAAACGTAAATGGTGCATTACATAATCCAAAACTCATTCTTAGAAACTCGTATTTTCCCTCAGGTGTGATAAAAGCAGTTTTAGCACGTGAATTCATTTCCATGGGTATTTGGTAATACCCCGAATATAAATCTAAAGATGTAAAAACTTTGAAATTACACAATTTATCAATTTGATCATCGATCACTGGTAATGGGAACTTTTCCTTTATTGTGACACTATTTAGCCTTCGATAATCAACACACAACCGTAATGAACCATCCTTTTTGGGAATTAAGAGAATTGGACTTGCATATTCCGATGTAGAATGTTGTATAATGTTATAATCTAATAGTTCTTTTATTATTTCCCTTAGTTTTGTTTTTCGATCTTCAGATAACCGATACGGATTATATTGTATCGGCTGAGCTGAATTTAATCGAATAACCATTTCTGTACAATTTGTTTTACCCATCTCCGCTAGATTTGTAGCGATACACATTTGAAATTTGTTTAATAATTGCAACAATTCGGTTTTATATTTCTGCTCAGGGTCAAGGTATGTCGACAAATCTTTGGTTTTCACTTCCTCCTGTGAACAAAGGTCAGTTGACATGTCAATGAATTTAATATCACCACCCTCTTTGTAAAATGATACAAATGGTTTGTTAATAAACGAGTTGCCCAATAATACTTCAGCGGGGCAACACTCGTCAGGTACCACTAAAAGTTGTTCTTCCGCTACAACAGAATCTACGCAAATATCGCCAATTAAAGTTTTGTTCACCCTTATTACATTTCCTGACAATGATTTTACGAAATAAGGCGCATCTTTAACCGTACACAACTTAAGCCTCTTTGCAGCAGATTGTTGAATAAGAGTACATTCACTTCCGGTATCAATAAGCCCTAAGAATCTCATATTTTCTATCATGATAGTTTTATAAAATAAGTTTGTAGCATGTTGTTCGACAAAATTGACAGTTCTTCGAGAAAAACAATCTTTTTCCAGATGACCGATTTTTTTACAAATTTTGCACCTTCCGTTAGTAAGAGAACTTTTAGGATCAGTTGAAGTTCCTGGTTTATCAATGAACCTATTCGTAGGACAATTTATTTTTTTATGTCCCGGTTTATTGCATTTATAGCAATAAATTTTAAACACCGTTGACTTATCACTCAACTCAGGTAGTTTTGAACTACTGGCACTAAATCGGAAACGTTTACTTTGATCGCACGATTTCATAAATGTGAATAACGCATCTAACGATTCGTAATTGTTCGCCAGTGCTAATTGTCTTATATTATCTTCCATTATACTGGAAATTATAATGTTAATTTTATCGATTTCCGGTATTTCCCACGGAAGTTTATTTAATTTAGCCAACTTGTGGCCGTAAAAGTCTACGAAAGTACCATCTTTCCACGAATTATACACGGCCGCGTCGCGAAACAATTCTCCAATCGCTCGAGGATCGTTATCAAAGGTATCTCTCAAAAGTTTTTTAAATTTGTTCCACCCGGTACCAGACGCTTCGGAGTTCAAAAACCATTCGCGGGCACGCCCCGAAAGCTTGCCAATCGCGTAACGAGTCACGGCAACGTCATCCCACCGTTCAAAGTACATTTTCTGTTCAATTAGTCTAATCCACTTGTTAACGGAAATTTTCTTTTCGCCCGGATTATAGTCTGGTATCGTCTCCCAGGTGAAGGGATCAGAATTGGTCACCTTACCTGTATTGTCCTTTAACTTATCTATCTCTTGCCGGAGCAAGCTTATTTCCCGCGCCCATGCTTCCGTGGAAGTAGATAGGTCGCCTTCTTCCCCTCCGAGCGACTCTGGTCTCAGCCGAATCCTCAGCTCCTCGGACAACGGTGGCGTGTAGCTTCTCGCGTCCGCGTCCATGGCTTCTGGTTCTGCTGATGTCAGCAGATACCGTTCCGGGCTTTTGACACAAACTGATATTCTCACTGCACTTTGGGCACTATGGTTTTCGTTATCCCACTTCTGACGTTATTAGGGTTGAAATGAGGACACCCCTCAACTCTATCAAGTATTATATTGGCACTCTTCTACGCAAAATGATAGTTAATTTGTTATTCATTCTCATTCGCCAGCACACGCTGTTCTGTCTCTTTGTACCGCTCGCGAACATTCTCCTACTCCTGAACCCGTTTCTGCCTTGTCAGCAATTCAGGGCCCCGGTTTGGTACAGGGCCGGCTCCTAATGTCCTAACGACTCCTAACATGATGAAATTTATGTGGTCGCGAGTCTTCAGGGGACCCAGTCTAATTACACAATTTTAACTTTCCACTATTTATAGTTGACCACACACAGATATGTTTCCAAAAACATGTTTTTCGAACTCAGTGGATCCCAAAAGTCCAGAAATGCTAGTAGTATCTCCAATTCCGAAAGTCAGCACGATTGCAATAGTTTCTCTTATTATATATGTATTGTATTCGGATCACTAAGTGTGTTCCCCGTTCGCAGGTGGCGCTGTCGTGCCTGCTGTCGCTCGCCGCCCCGATCGACGAGCACCGCCCCGGGCGGAAGGCCGAGGAGCGCGGCAAGCGGAACCTCGACCAGTACGAGACGTCGCGCCACTACCACCCGCACCACCTCAACGAGCGAAGGATCTCCAACCTCCCTCCCCCCATACAGTACTATCCTCGTCCATATCGCAAAGGTACCACGCACACTAATTATCCGTCTTTACCGCCACTGCCCCCTTACGCTGTTCAGATGGAGCCGCTATTCCACTATTCGCAGAGGGACCCTCTTTATGACACTAACATTTTGTCCCTAGATGTACATAGCGATGACCCACTAACCGAACACAACCGCGTCGCCGGCGTCGCCCCGTTCGGGGGCGATGATGACGTCGAGCGGAAGGCGACGACCTACGTGCACGTCAAGCCGAAGATCGTCGAGCGGCCGGTCTACATCAAGGAGCCGGAGCCGATCATCGAGATCATCATCAAGGAGTCGAACGTGAGCCTGCCGGCGCCGCCGCCGCCCCCGCCGCCGCCCAAGAAGAAGAAGGAACAGGTGCAGGTGTTCTTCGTCAAGTACAAGAAGAATCCGCACGGCGTCGGCAAGGACGCCATCATCTACGACAAGCCGGTGCCGGCGATATCGCCGAGGCTGCCCGAGGACGACCAGGAGGACCAGGAGGAGCAGGAGTACCAGTACCAACACCACCACGAGGCCGGCCCGACGCTACCGCCGCCACCGAGCACGACCCTGAGGACGGTCATCAAGCCCGACTCGGAGACCTACCACAGCCCGAGCGGGATCAAAGTAACGTTCGGCAAGGAGGGATTCGACTACGACAAACGAGCGAGCAAACCGGAGGATTACGTCCCGCTGGACTACCAACACCACCAATACCAACAACAACAACCCCTGTCGCCGCAAGGGAGGCAACTCTCCTCGTTCTCGCACGCGTACTTCAAACCGCCACTAACAAACTTCCAATCGCCGCCCGCGGGCTACAAGTCTGACCACCAGCGACAAAGACAGATCGCGCGGCCCGCGGGCGGATTCCCGCCCTCCCCGCCGCCGCCGAACTTCAAACCGTTCGGTAGGCAACCCCCACCGCAGCAATCCCAACCGCCCCAGCTGTACCAACAGCAGCAGAAACCGCCATTCTCCAAGCCGCACTACAACCAACCGCAGCAGTTCTCGCACACGATCTCCCACCCGCCCCCGACGCGCTTCCACTCGCAGAGGGTGACGCAGCAGCAACAGCAACAACAACAGCGTCAACCGGTGCCCTACAAACCTTTCGACAACTACAGGCCGCCCTCCGAGCCGCCGGCGCAACACCACGTCCAGTTCAGGCCGGAGACGTACTTCCCGACGCAGCAGCAGCTGCCGCTGCCGCAGCAAACCCACGCGTTCGGCCAGAGATTACCGCCGCAGGCAGCCCCGCAGCCGCCCTCGTTCAGGCCGAACCCGCAGGTCGACTTCCGCGAGCCGCCGCCCCAGCAGATTCAGTTCCCGCAGCAGCAGCAGCAGCAGCGGCCGATCCCGCACCCGCTGCCGTTGCAACGGCCGCCGCAGGACTTCCGGCAACACGACCACAGGTTCGGCGGTATCGTCCCGCCGGGCGGCGAGCTGATCCACTCCGTGCCGAGGTTCGAGCAGCACATATCGTCCGTCGAGCCGGCGAGCGCTCACCAGCCGCAGCAGCAGCAGCAGCAGCAGCAACAGCAACAACCGGCGCCGACGCTTTCGCCCCAACAGCTCCAGCAGAAGGTGATCGACCAGTTTAATTCGCAGGAGCAGGAGTCCTTCGTGCGGCAACAGAACTACATCGACCAGCAGCGCAGGTACCACGAGGCGCAGCAACGGCAGAGGCAGCAGGACGAGCTGCGGCAGTACTACCAACGACAACAGCAACAGCAGCAGCAGCAGCAGCAGGAGCGACAGGAGATCGTCGTCACGAGCCCGAGTACCGCAGAGTACCAGGCGACGAGGAAGGCGGAGTACGTGACGCCGTCGCCGCAGGGCGTCTCGTACCGCGTCTCCTCGACGACGGCGCGGTCGGCGAGTACGACGACGGCGACGGCTGCGACGACGGAGGCGGCGACGCCGTCGACGACGACGAAGGATCCGAAGGTGCTCGAGGCGCAGCTGCCGGACGAGGTGCCGGAAGAGCTGCGGCAGCAGCTGCTCTCCTCGGGCATCCTCAACAACGCCGACATCTCCGTGCTGGACTACGACAAGGTCGGCGACATCCCGCTGTCGGCGCTGCCGCCCGACCAGCTCGCCAACTTCTACAACGCGGGCGGTGCCTCGCAGCTAGCAGGTAAGGGCGGATCTGTTCTTCTTCTTCTTCATTAGCATGTAAATCCATTTTTTGATATATGCCTTGTTACGTTACGATTTTCTCTCAGTCAGTTTGGTTCGGTTTTACGAGCGGTTTGAACTTTCGCATCGCAAACGAACTTCGAAGCGATGCCCGAGATTATTTACTTAAGTTGTGTAGACCATTTTTTGACAGGAAGACTCGCCTTCGTGTCGCCACTTACAATCTCATGGAGGTTCTTTCGCAATATTTACTTTAGGATAATTATTATTCTGGGTATTCGAAAACGGTTGATCACGTGCTACGAACATGAAAAGAGCATGTGAAGAGTGGGATATTGTTAACGCCCCGTTGATATGTGACCGGTCGAGGATAGGCTGGAAATTATAAGGAAGGAAACTTAAAATTTTACTTTCGGGGATAAGTGGGAGAGCTGGAGTAAAAGTGAGGAGGAAGAAAGGACTTAGCTTCGGGCCTCGGGCGAGGCAACACATCCGAACCCTTGCGGGTTCGTTTGTGCTATTGTGAGTTTATCTAATGTTAGTTTCAAATTTGGTTGGTTTGGTGAGTTAGTTTGTGTCTTTGTCTGATCAGCTTAGACATCGAAATCCGCATTTAACAATTCCGTTGACAAAATTTTACTGAACGAACGCTAATAATTTGATGGGTAACGTGTTAAAGTAGAATCAGTGCCAATTCAGTGCGTTGATTTCGAGTGCCTATCAGAGTGAGAAACTGCTCAAATCGCCCACGAAGAGTGTCGCGGTTTACGACGGGAAGGGCAATCCGCCTTTCGTCCAGCCAGCCTCTACGAGCGCCTACTTACAGGGCGATCCACCTCGATTCACCCGGACGACTTCCGCCATCCGGCGACTTTCACCGAGCCGTCCGGTGACGTGGAGATTCTAAGGACCTCTCCGCCTACAATCATGTGTGTGGTGATTAGCACTAAGTGACAGGTATTTTCCCCCCTTAAAGACCTTTAATTTTAAACGTTTAATCGATCGATCTCCACCTTAATTAAAAACAAGCTTTATTGAATTATGTGTTTCTGCTATTACTTTGGGACTCTTCAGTATTTTAGTATTTTGGGGTATAGGTGTAGATTACAGCATTACGACTTTTTGGAATATGTATTTCCACATTTTTGAGTTATTGTAGTCGTTATCTGACTTATTCAATTAAACACCTACAAACAGATGTTGATATTTCTTTTCGACCACACCTGTCATTTATTAGTTCGTGCTAGCCAGCAAAGGAATTTCTATGAATTAAGTAAGTAAGTACGAACATTCATGCGTTTCAGCCTCTTCTAAATTCTTCCACTGTTCTTTATTTCTTGCTACGATCATCAAGTTTAAACCGGCCGTCAATTTGAGATCATTTACCCTTTATCATTTATATGGTCGCCAGTCTAATATTTTTTTGTGACATTTACCGAACGGGTTATGTGGCCTACAAATTGTCATTGAAGTTTTGCGGCTTTCTGAACTACATCTACTATTTTCGTTCTTTCTCTTATGTAAGTATTTGTTTTATGTTCTCTTAACGATATACCCATCATTGCACTTCTTAGCACCCTCTCTCCCTTTAAATATCCGACCGCTGCCTTGGTTGGAATCTCAAGGAGTGTTGGGGACTGAGGGCCTTTTGTATCTATCAGGATTCATTAAGGTTTCAGGCAATTGTCATTCCACGTTAACCTGACGGGTTGGAATGACCTCCATATACTAGGAGGAAGAGGGTGGTAACGAATATTGGAGAGGAAATAGCAGGTTTGGTTTGGAGCTGGGGATGGGACAATGATTTCCCCCGTATGGTATTGGGAGATAAACCACTGCTCACGTAAGGCGGGGTGCATCCCTGAAGTAGATCTGCCATCTATCTGTATCATAGATGGGGATCTACCAGCTAAGGGTGGAAGTGTTAACGATACAAAATCTGGACTATTCTCGGGTGCACAATCGAGTACAGATTGAGGAGTTACAACAAAATCTCAAACATTAGTAGTGGAAAAACTATCATTGGATAGTTCTTTCTATAATACGCTCCTATATAAGATATAGAAGTATTAAAAAAAAAGAAAATTTAAAAAAATATATATCACGGATTACTACAGCTGTCCCCAACTTCCAATTTTTCCTCTCGAAGTATGAAATTTCTATTAAGTTTCTCGAAGTCATGGCTTCTTCTACTTCATCTCTCCAGCTTCTCCGTGGTCGTCCTCTCTTCCTTCTTTCTGGCGGCATCCATTCTAGTATTTTCTTGGGCCATCTGTCATTCTCTTGACATGCCCAAACCAAATCAATTGTCTTCTTTCTACTTCTTTCATTATTGGTCGACTTATATTTATTTCTGTCCGTATGATGTCATTCCTAACTTTATCCAGTCTTGACCATTAACAGCTTCTCCTGAAAAAAATCATCTCAGCTGCCATTAATTTCTTTTTGTTAAGTTTGGATATGTCCCAAGGTTCTGAGTCATATAAGGTGACACTTTGTACCATGCTTTCGTAGACACGCTTTTTTGTCTTCCGTGTTATGATTTTGTCCCACAATAGAGAGTTCAATGTACGTGTAACAGTTCGTCCCTTATTTGTTCTCTTATGTCGTCTTTACTATTTCCCTGTTTATTAAGAATTACTCCCTTTTTACTCTTCTCCACTCCTCTCTAAGTTTTGGATTTCTTCATTTCCGACAACCAGGTACTCGCACTTCGCCATATTAATAGTTAAACCCGCTAATTCGTATTCTTCTTTAAGTTTCCTAACCATATACGAGAGATCTTCTTCGTCTTCTGCTAAGATGATTTGATCGTCTACAAAATATAGTCAAAACAAGATGTCGTCCCCCACTTTCAATCCCATATTTATACATTTTTTTGTCAACCTTACTAGAGATCTGTCCAAGTATATTTTAAAGTGGGTAGGAGATAAACAACAGCCCTGTCTTAAACCTTTTGTTGTTTCGAATGGAGTTGTTAGTCTGTTCCCAAGTTTGACTGTTCATATTTAGATTGTTCATTGTATTCCATAGTTGCGAAACTGGAATGCTATCATAGCGATGCTTTTTCTAAATAGATGAGAGCTATGTGTGTTTCTGTGTTATGTTGCACTCTTTTTTCTGTTGCAATCTTTTTTCTGTTGCAATCTTGATGGTGAAAATGTTATCTATTGTTTATGTTAAAAAATGTTAATTATAAAGTTACATATAAAATATAAAAATATAGTATAAAATTATCCTTGGATATCCATTGATCCAAGATATGGGCCTTAAAATTCCTTCGAAAAGTTGCTGACATAGCCCAATCAATGGGCGAGTTTGGTTGTTAGTGTAACAGTGTCTTATATGGGTAAATGTAAGCAGCATACTTCAATCAAATACTGTATCCAAAATTAAACAAAATTATTGAAAAATCCCCTAAAAATGCTCATCCGCATCTAAAGGGGAAAATTGAAAAAGCCATATATTGCAATCACAAAGTTCCAGATAGATAGGTACATAACAAACTAAAGGAGTTCTGTTGACGCTAATATTAACATCACTCCAGAAACCTCTAACTTTTCTCGTTTTAATTAACCACTTACTTAGCGACTTTCAGCTTAGGAAACTTCATTCAATATGATTGATTAGGGAATCTCTTATTTCGCTGGTGCCTACGAAGAGTATAACTATGAAAAACGCAGCGAAGAGTATAACACAACAATTATTATTAAAGAGTATCCGGTGAAAGAATTACTATTCGGTAAGTGTCAGCGAAACTAATTACTTCTGATGTTAAATCCGCGAAGAGTATATCTCTTAATAATACGCGGCGATAAAAATAATTCCTTAATAAGTGTCGCCGAAGAAAGCTATTTCTGTTTGGGAATCCGCGAAGAGTATAAGTCCTCATAATACGCGTCGAAAAAAATTAGTCCTTAATGAATGACGACGAAGAAAGCTATCTTTTTAGGTATCCGCGCATACTAACTCATAATGATCTCTGGCGAAAACAATAACTCCTTGATAAGTTGCATTATTTTATTCGCCGAACATTTATTAGTAGTTATACTCTTCCTTATGCTCTTTTTCGCCGATACTTATCGAAGAAATATTTTTTCCGTTGATAATGTATTGGCAGTTATACTGTTCGCGAGCGCACACAGGAAAAAAATTTTTTTCGCTAACATCTCCCGAGAAATATTTTTTTTCGGCGCAAACTTTTGTAAATTATAGTCTTTGTTGACACATTAATATGAATTATATTTTTCGCGGTCACACATTAAAAAAAAATATGTAGTTTAATATTTAAATTTTTAATAAACAAAAATAAATTGTTTTTCGCTGTAAATCTTTTACATGTAGAAGAAAGAGGCTGAATTTTTAAAGGCAAAAATTCCAAATTATTTGTCTGAAAAAGGTCTTGTCACAAATTTGAAATAGCACTGCCACTCTACTTATTGGCGAATGCGTTCAGAAGCTGTGGCGAATGATCAAACAATAACTGCGTAATGATATCGCCGTGGAGATAAGATCGAGACTTGTTCGAAATTCGAGACGAGACGAGATTGAATGTTAAAGTCTCGATACGTGACGACATCTAATTTTGGTCTCGAAAAGTCTCGAAGTCTTTTACCTGGGTTGTCCTGTTTGTTAAAACCCCACAACCATGAATGACCAACATGCAAGTAAAGGGTAGTATATATAGTATCCTTATAATTTTAAAAGTTTTATTATAGCACCGACATTCAAAAAGTAGTGTGGATACTTTGAATACAATAATGGTCATATTTAATAGTAATGAATCCATTCATTATTAGTGTAGTTTCCCAAAATTTATCAAGTTTTGTTATATTCCGATAATCAGGCAGGTAATGGCATAACAAGTCCCCAATGCGAAATGACTGATAGACTAAAATAAAATCAGCCAATGTGACTATCACGTGACGTTACCACATATTGTCGAAAGATATCTTCGTTTTGAAATGCTCAAAAAAGGAGGTTATTCGGATTTCCAATAAAATTTTAATTAGTGGCTCCTAATTTTAATTCGAAAAAATGAGTTCAGATTAATTACAAATAAAACGATAACTCTATTACATAATGCCGCTTCTGCATATCATATACAGTCCGAATGAATTTCTTACATGCTCTCAGAATTAAAATAATTTCAAGTTTCTTTCGTAATATCCTAGCAAACATATATACTATTAATAAAATTGATTTACGAGGTGGTACCTCCTCTCCATAACCTAATTTCCTTGGTTTAATATTTAAAAAAAATTAAATACGTTGCATCAAAATACGAAATCGATGAGTTCACTTAAAGTTCATTAAAGCACTTTATCAGCTACTTTATCAGCTGAGATAAGGTTTTGAGCATACTAGGTATACTGGTTTATTACCAAAATTTCACAAGCTTTTATACATCTTCAATTACATTGGTTAGATGGCGAATTATGTTTTGTTATCTTTTGGCGTCCTAGATTTTATTTCTCCTGATCCAGCTGTGTGCTTGACCATACCGAGCGCGTTTATTATCATATTACGAGGACTGGTGTTATGCTTACGCGATTAATTATTCTTGTAAGAGTTTGACCTTATGACTGTGATCCGTGCTTTTTCGTCCACCTAAGCTACTCAGTTGTTTTAATACCCACACTAAATTATTTCCCTGACTAAGTTGTCCTAATTAATATTTGATTACTTAATTTGCAAGTAGAATTTTCACCTAAGATGTTTTTAATAACAAGTTGCTCTAGTTCCCTATTTAATGGTTCCGTAATTGATGAATATGTTCCCTAATTCTCTCACAAATCCCTACAACCCTACTTACCTCTCATTTATGCTGATCGTAGAGTCAACATCAGGCAATTGTCATAACTCCTCTTGGCGTTTCAAATGATAATTAAAAGAAAAATGAATCCATTGATCCATCGACATATTGTCACGGTCACGGCCGAGGCGATCGACTTGTATAAACATACTTGTCTCGCTAGGAAATTACTTTACGAACTCAATTTTATGAAAATTCACGTCTCGCTGCTGACCTAACTCCTTGTCCTGACCCTATTTTTCTTGTAGGTAGCGACCCGGTACCGTCGATCGTCGACAAGGAGGGCGCCCCAGTCTCCAGCGAAGGGCTGGTCGGCGACAGGGCCGACCTGGAGGAACCGGAACCGGAAGCGTCCGAGATCAAGGAGGTCAGGGTGGAGGTGCCCGAGGGAAAGACGCCCCCCGGGGCGGTCGACCTGAAGGTCGTCCGTTACGATCCCGAGACCGACAAGGGACAGAAGATCCAGGAGACCTACGTGCAGGGCGACCAATCGTCGAGGCAGGTCAATCCGGTCGCGTTGAACGACGATTCGTACACGAGGTGAGCGACGGAACTGTGTAACTGATTGCACAGGTTTCGGGATAGGTGCAGGCAATGTCTATTTTTCCAATGGGCCCTATTGACCTAAGTATCCCTACGAGGGACCCCCAGATGGTATATGGGCCTAGGGCCCACTTGAACCAAAAATAGTCCCTGGGTGCAGGTCGTGGTCGTGCCTACGGAACGACCATAGTTTATGGATTATACACAGTAGTGACGCTGTCGGTCAGTTTTTTCCAACTTGCTCTGCACATTTTGGTGACATTGAAGGGTGAAAGTTTACTCTTTCACCTCGCATCGTAGACACCACCTCTCTCCTTACAAGGGGCAGCAGGCTGGCACGAAATCAGACGGGCAGCGTCACGGGATGCTTAACTGATGTCTGATCGCTCATCACTCATTCTGACTAAGGCAGGCCCCCGTATTTAATCAAATTACTAATATTTGTTATCTGACGTATGCTGCTTAGTATAATTACCAAGCAGCACACGAGCCTCGCCGGAAGATTCTCTTGTGAGGTCAAGCCATCTCAATTTGGATTACTGCTGATCATGCTTGAACTAGTTTCGCTGTCCCCCTTCTCTGCATAGATTCAACGTTAACTATCTCCTTAGGTACCTCCCGTTGAAAGTGAACGGTTCCCAGTTCCCGATCCCGGACGTCCCGGAGCTGAAAGGGAAGAAGATCTCGAGCGTGGTCGTCCTCGCTCCGGTCACGTACGATTTCTCTGCGGAGAGGAGGACGAGAGAGTTGCGGCGACAGAACGACCTCGACCTGATCGAGGGCCAGAGCCTGAAGGAGCTCCTCTCCGAGCCGACGCTCGAGAATTACAGGAGGTTCCTCGAGAACGAGAACAGGACGAAGAGCGACAAACAGGCCGTGATCCTATTGGTGGCCGAGTAAGTATCGTCACGTTAGGTAGGATCGGGGTTGGTTGCACGTTTCCATAATAGGCCGCTTTTACCAGTTCATCGCTTTCTCAGGTATTATAAATAAATAGATCAGTTATAAGGATTTTGAACATTTAAATCGATCTAAATATTTAAAATATCTACATATTTCCGCGAAGAGTATAACTCCTAAAAGATTTGTAACGAAAAGAGTTATCTCCCAATGTGTGACTGCGAAAAATATAATTCATGTTAATGCGTCAACGAAGACTATAATTTACAAAAATTATGTCCCAAAATGCGCAATAACCCCTCTTTACATCTGTACGAACTGCATTTTGTCCTCGCATGACAAGTAAGGAGTGTTTCACTGATGGTGTTTCCTTCCAGTCAAGCTTCGAACGAGGAACGCGAGATATTCATGTACGACGTCGCCACCCAAACGGTCAGCAAGCTGAGCGGAGAATTGTCTTCGGCCTTCGTCGAAGCAGCAGAAGCTAACTCGAAGGACGAGCCGGCTGCAGCTGCCTCGAACATAGTCGAAACTAGGGCGCCCTACGGGGATCATTCGAGGGTGAGTAACCGATTCGAAGATTTCTGATAGGGCGACACTTGGGCCACCTCTCTCCACCTTTCGAGAGCTCTGCCCAATTTCGCCAAATATGAAGGAAGTCCAACGGCTCCCGAAAAGTGGGCGTGGTTTAATAACAAAGATGGACTGGGTGGCCCAAGTGTCGCCTTAACTATCTACTGGTGATAACTTGATCGGTGTTCAGTAGTAATATATTTCCAAAGGCGTGTTAAATCAACTCCAGGTTTATTAACTTAACCATTATAACCTTCTTCTTCTATCTTTCCAGAATTAGGCACATTGCTTCATCATCTTTTTCTCATCTTGTGTTATTGCTGCTTATAATGATCTACCTTCTAATCTTCCATGCTGTTACTGATCTATTGTATGATATTGTGTTATTGATGTCTATACAGGATCTTTCCCAATATTTAAATGTACTAAGCATAGTTATGTATTCAACTATGTATTTTTGTTTCTTCGCCAACTGCTTCATTAGCAGCATTTTGTATTATCACTTTGAAGTGTTGGTAGATTTCATCAGAAGAACCGTCATAGTTTAAATCTACTTTGCTTTCAATTTTGTTTTTAAATAGTACTCTGATACTGTATTGCTTGAGTAGATCAGTTTTATATATGGTTCCTGTCTTCTGGAATCCGCCTTTCTTGGTTTCTCTCGTGGGTTTTCCTTTCAGCGTTCTCCTTTAGACCCACAAGTTTCTTGATAGCAGCTAATTTTGCTCCTTGTCTTTCTCGTAAGTAATATCACATCCCAAATATTTAAAATGTGATACTTGGTGTAAGGTGTAGTTTTCAATTAGTATTCTTGTGTGGATCGGATCCACACAAACGTCTTGGTCCTGGTCTTGGGCTTTCAATTGGAGATTTTGAAGCTATACTCTTGAGCTATCACCTTTAGTGTGTGGATAGCCAATTGTAATTTACCTTTATTATTTTGTATTGTGACATGTTCGTCGGCAAATTACATTGTATTTAAGAATTCATTTCTAGTCATCTCTCTTCACAGAGGTGCATCCATATTCCAGTTTCTTACACAGTCATCTATACATATTGAATAACGTAGGAGACGGCATACATCCCTACCTAACGCCTTGATTGGTTATAATTTCCGATGTTGAATTCTCTTGCCGACGCCAATATCGATCCCAATTCTGGTATTTTTATGAAGACATTGTATAGATATGATTTAGTATGTTGAATACGCTCTCTTCGTCATTATGGACCAAAGTTTGTTTCTATCTGGCTTTGTTGAAGGCTAAATTGAATTCTATGCGATCTTGTATTATCTGTCTTAAACTGAAAATATCACCAATACATGATCGTTCTTTGCGAAAACCTGCATGTTCTACAAGCAATATATGTTCTGAAATGACCCGAAGTCTCTCATTTATGATTTTGCTGTATAGTTTGCAACGAAGCCGATTTTCGAGAGTTGAGGGTAGACCACCCACCATACAGTAAATCGCGAAATCAAACCCATCTCGGATAAATGGCGGCCGATAAGGCAATGCTCAATCAACCCTTCCTTACATATTCAGACTAAACTTGTGTAAGTCAACCGCCCCCCTCCAGCGTCCTGTACCTGAGTTAATCCAAGGTCAGAACCAATACTTGTCTGTGACGAGCCGTACGTTATCCGTTGCGTCTGATATCCGTTTCCGTTCTACCGACCGATACATGTAATTGTGAACGTTATCGACCGTTAGATCTAGACCGACCGAATTATTCGTTATTTGTTACGTAACCGATTGTGAACGTGCTACCGACCGATAAATGTAATTGTGAACGTTACCGACCGCTAGATCTAGACCGACCGACACCGTCCGATTGTGAACGTACCACCGACCGAATTATATGTAACTGTGATCGTTGTGATCGTCACTAAAACCGATAACCTAACTCCCGAACTCCGTCCCAGCGCCAAATCACTCTAGTAACCGTACCAAGCGCGTTTCAAGTTTAAAACTAGCATTTAGCAAACTGATACACCTGTAATGTTCTGCCTTGTTTCGTTCTACTTTCTTGAATATAAAAATAACTTTGGAAACTCTTCACTCATCTGGAATTTCGAGAGTAGTCCAGCACATATTAAAAAGGTGCAGCACTCGCAGCTGTAAAAAGAGACCTCCATACTATATCAATTCAGGATTTAAACTATCTATACCAGGTGCTTTTCTGTTGTTCGTTCTCCTCAATTCATTTTACATTTCCGTCATATCTATAGGATCAACCCACACCAGTAGTATCTTGTTTTGATGCATGATACCAGAGTTACTGGTAATGTCTAGTCCAGTCTTCATCTGATATCACATTGATCTCTGTCTGTTCAATTAAGATGTTTCATTAATTATTTATTATTTAACGTTCGATTAATTAATTCCAGGTAAAGCCCTCCGACGACGACGAGGACATGGAGACCGACGCCTCGGAACAAATACAGAATTCCGTCGACGTCAACGACAATAAGACTTAGGACATCCGCCGCTTTTCCCCCTCCCCTTTTGTAAATACGAAAATCTTAAATACTTTGTCATAATGGTGCGCGTACACGTGTCGGTTTAGGGTGCGTACAGAAAGTAGACATTTTTTCGCAAAATGAAATTATTTAAACCCGTATTTATGAAGCGCTTCGTTTATTTTGAATTTGTTGTGTCATTTATCATTTGGAAGATCAGAACGTCTGATGTAATCGGGGTTTTATAGCGTAACGGACGATCCCAGTTTTGCCGAAAATGGTGGAGGGGAATGTAGTGTTTCCTCTTTGATTACCCATCCTGAACATCAACTACTTGATCATATTACAGCACACCTCAGCTTCACGCTTATTAATTACATGAATATGGAACGGCTCAATTACATTTAGATGTTCAGTAACCATCGTTGCACTTATGAAACTGAAGTAATACTTCAGCTTTATGCGTATTCATTACAAGACCACTGAACAACTCAATTGATTTCAATGACATATTCAGTAACCCCCGTTGCACTTACTTCAGTTTCATATCTTCAGCACACTCAGCTTCATTCTTATTGATTACACAACTGCTGAACAACTCAATTAATTTCAATGACATATTCAGTAACCGCCGTTGCACTTACTTCAGTTTCATATCTTCAGCACACTTCAGCTCCATTCTTATTGATTACACAACTACTTACGACTCAATTGATTTCAATGACATATTCAGTAACCGCCGTTGCACTTACTTCAGCTTCATATCTTCAGCACACTTCAGCTTCATTCTTATTGATTACACAACTACTTACAACTCAATTGATTTCAATGACCTATTCAGTAACCGCCGTTGCACTTACTTCAGTTTCATATCTTCAGCACACTTCAGCTTCATTCTTATTATTACACAACTACTTACAACTCAATTGATTTCAATGACATATTCAGTAACCGCCGTTGCACTTACTTCAGTTTCATATCTTCAGCACACTTCAGCTTCATTCTTATTGATTACACAACTACTTACAACTCAATTGATTTCAATGACATATTCAGTAACCGCCGTTGCACTTACTTCAATTTCATATCTTCAGCACACTTCAGCTTCATTCTTATTGATTACACAACTACTTACAACCCAATTGATTTCAATGACATGTTCCGTTGCACTTACTTCAGTTTCATATCTTCAGCACATTTCAGCTACATACTCATTCATTACACGATCACTGAACGGCTCACTTCATTACAACGCCATGTTCAGTAACCATCGTTGCACTTATTTCAGTTTCATATTTTCAGCTTCATGCTTAATCATTACCAGACCACTGAACGAATCAAGTGATTACATTGACACGTTCAGTAACCGTCATTGCACTTACTTCAGTTTCATATTTTCAGCACACTTCAGCTTCACGCTTATTCACTGAACCCAAACACATTTTCAAACAGATTAGACAAGCTTTCAACACTTACATAACAGTTTTCAACAGCTTCAGACCAGTTTTAAACAGCTCTACTCGCACCGGGCTAGTTGAATCTGTTAGTTCTTGAAGCTGTTACACCCATTTCTTGTTGGGAGTAGGTGGGCGGGACTTAAAAGAGTGGAAGGGGGTGGCCCAAGTGCCTATCCATTACTTGAATGTTCCCAATAACGTATCTGGTAGACATTGTACCTATTTTAGTTCATTACAAGACATTTCATCCTTCAGTTATACATTTTGAGCTTGAAAATTCCATGAAACTCGCCCATTACAGTTTTTGGGAAAGATCAAAATCAGAATTCAAAAAAGTGATTTTGCAGAAGGCAATAAACTTGGGATGGTTCATTTGATACATTCTCTGTATCCCTTTTAAGTCGTGATGATGATGTAAACTTTTTTATTTTTATATAAGAAAAAGAAATTGTACAGTGTATGATATCCTAATGTTATATTTTATTATTATTGTAATATGTAATAAACGTAAATGAATATAAGATAAATCAAGTTTTATTCGCCGCCACTCGAAGCGGATTAACGTTATCGCTGCGTAGCGATAGATTAGGTTTTAATTAACCCGACTTATCAATCATCAGAGTCAATCAAGATTTGGTTTGCGGGGGACGTGACAGTAAACATCGCCTGGCGCGATTTCAAATTCTCTCACGTCGACTTTTTAATATATTCGACTGTAGTACGATCGAATCGTTTCCACGTCTGATAACGGACGATGAGTGGGAAGCTCGGAATTATGGAAAAAAGAAGCTTGCGGTAAACGAAATTGAGCACATTTCACCACATATTTTGCATTTTCAAGAATTTGTAAAATGTTTCCTAAAACTCCGATCGTGTCGAAACTAACCACACTTGTTCTGTGTAGGTCGTTTAACGTAATGGCCGAATTTCAATTTATTACATGCAGTAGTTCGTGAGATATAAATTTTTGTTTTAAGTCTGACAATTTCAAATTGATGTGGTCAAAGAAAGCATTAAAGAAAATTGTAAAATCGTTACCGAAATTTTGATTTCTTTAAAACTACAGACGTGTTCAACGCAGCTCAGTTAAAATAGTCACCAAGTTTCAATTCTGAAGTTGTCAACGAGATATTAATTTTTGTTTCGAATCCACGAAGGTGTCCACGAGGTTTTATTTTTTTTTTTTTTTCGAATCTGATGCAATTCAAAATTGATGAAGTCAAAGGTGGATTTTACAAAGTTTGTAAAATCTATTCTGAAGCTCCGATTGTATTAAAACTGTCTAAACTTGTTCTATGAAGTTTCTTGAATGTGTTCACCGAGTTTCAATTTGTAACTTCCAGCAGTTCCTGAGATATGAATTTTTGTTTTAAGTATGAAACTTTAAAATTAATGAGATCAAAGAAAGCTTATAAAAAAATATTGCAAAATCTTCATTGAGATTCCTATTTTGATGAAACTACAACACATATTCAACGAAGGTTCTTTAATACTCTCAAATAAATTAAAAACCATTAATAAGACTCTAACATTGTTGAAACTATTTTCATATGTTCAGTAAAGCTTATTTAAGACACACATCGAGTTTCAGCTCGATATTTGAAGCTGCTCAAGAGATATTTATTTTTGTTTTGAACCTGAAGAAATTTAAAATTAATGTGGTTAAAGATGATTTCTTTAAAAAGCTGTTAAATCTTTAGGTACACAATTATGATTTCGTGAAACTACCAACACACGTTCAACGTAGCTTTGTTAACTTAACAGCTAACAACTTAACAACTAAAAAAAGCTCCACAACTAAACTTAAGTAACTTTACATAGTTACACACTTAACATAGCTAAGTTGGTTGTTTGAATATGTTCGCGAGATATTATTTTTTGTTTTCGTGTATGTCGTAATTCAAAATGATGTAGTTTAATCCGCATTTCAAAAATTTGTAAAAGCTTTTCTGAAACTCCAATATTGTGTTGAAACTTACCACGTTTCTTCTAAGTATATAGTTTGTTTAACATAATCACTGAGTTCTAATTTGTTACTCCCTGTGGTTCCTGAAGTATGAATTTCTCTACCGAGTGTGGCTATTCAAAATTAATGCAGTCACTAACGGATTTTCAAAAATTACTGAAATTCCGATCCGTCTGAGAGTCCGAGCGACGTAAATATATTCGAAAATTTGTAAGACTTCCTCTGTAATCCTGATTGTGTTAAAAGTATCCGCACTTGTGCAACTTAGTTTCTTCAATGTACTCAACGAGTTTCAAATTGGTATTATTTCGGATTTACGGTCTTTCCTCGTATTAAAACCAAAACGCTCCCGACGGTATTCAATTTACCGGATTACGTTATTGCATTCCTTCCCAAACGTAAACTTCGCAAGCTGCGAAGGTCGTTACGGTCTATTTTTGCGAATGGGATCGATCACGGCTCCCTTTCCGGGAGATCAAAGTAGGAACGATTTATCCATTAACGTTGTTTCAATTGGGGCACTTTCCCGTCGAACGTATGCTGTTACTGTGGTGCGCACTTGACCGTTCACCAAAAAGACGTTAATAATAGTAATAATAATAGTATCTAATGTTGATATTAATTAATATTGAGTATCATCTTATACAATATGATAATAATAATAATAACAGTAATACCATAATACCAATAAGGGGTTTTCGTATCACGATGCAGCACATTTGACGCTTAAAAATATTCATTGCGAGATACATTCGCAAAAAATTGGTTGTCTGTAAAGTCGGTTTACGGACGATAATTTTACGTGATAACGTGAAAACGTTGATGAAAAATTGCATACGTTTATGAATTGCATTGAATTATTATGACTAAAAGATCATTGATTTGCTGCTTTTAAAAAGCCCGCGTTAACTAGTTTGACATTATAGAAGATTTTGTCATGAACTTGTCAATTTAGACACATTGTTATGACATGTGTGAAGTTAAACATTGATTTTGAACCTGACATGTATTGCTACGTAGGTTAATTTGTGTCATTGAACACTAAATAAAAGCAGTCGACTTTTTCTACGATCATTTATATCATTCATAATAATTTTTTAGTCGAAATCGTAACATAACCTATTATTACTGCACTCTCTGACCGATGCTACTTTGTTTTAATGATGAAGGAATAAATATATGAGATTATATAACTAATCAAAATCTTAGAATGCAAGAAACAATTACTTTATTGCCGCAATTGTGCTTCTTATAAGCAATGGTATTGACTGGAAATATCCAGTTCATTTATGAATAGCCGGCAATACGTTAACGTCAAGCTGTGTGCTGCCGTTGTCTCTCTTTCACGCGGACCCAAGCGCCAAGGGACATAGAAGCGTCAGAAGTGAAACGCTAACATACGCGTGCGTACAATGCGTCGCAAGCCGAACGAAGGTCGATCTCTGTCACTTGTTCTCGCTCTCGCTTCCACGCGTGGGTCAGGCCAGGCGTAACGTTACAATGTTTTCTGGGATGTGTAGCCCGCACATCGATGCGAAATCAAGCAAAAAATTTTATTCCTTTAGCTTTTTTGGGTAAAATCAAAAATCAAAATTTTTTCCTCTTGTAAACTCAATCCGGAGACATACTGTATATAACTCGTTAGCAAGAAAACGTGTATTCATCTTTCAATAAGTGGGAGTTGTTGTTATTTATCGATGAAACTTAATCGGAAAAAAGTGTTTCTATACGAAAATAAGCATCTGGGCAGCAAAAATATAATAGGAGTTTTCAGGCTTCTTGGTGTTCCATGCTTCAGAAGGAAAGTGGCCACTTTAGGCCACAATATTCCACCAGGTCATAAGTGGTCTTCCACCTTCTCGACCGGACCTTGTACGTGTCACTCCTTCGATTTTCTCTCTCTCTCTCTCTTTCTCTTTCATCTTCTCTCTCTTCGGCGTCTACCTGGTCCGCTGCTCACGCACACGTACACGTGTGTGCCATAATGCGCGGCCCCCGTCGCAGTCGTCCCGACGCTCCCGACGCCAATCGATCACCGTCCGTCCGCCCCGTCGTCCGCCCCGAGAGAGAGACGTTCCCGGAACGTCGTCACACAGAAAGAAACAACCGTCGTCGGCCATGGTCAACGTCGTCGCGACGCTCCTCGGCGTCGTCGTAGCGCTCCTCTTCGCGACCGCCCGCGGGCTGCCCTACGAGGAGGCCGTCGCAGCCGCCGCCCGCCAGCAGAGGGGCAGCAACGACCGCTTCTACGAGGAGGTCAGGCAACTGCTCAGCTTGAATCACGAAGCTGGAGGCGTCGGACAGGTAAGGGCGAAGGGCTTAAAGGACGATTTTGTTGTTAGCGGGTGACGATTTTAGAAACTTTCCATTTGTGGTAACGTCAGCACAAGCTTCTCCGCATCAGCAGCGAATTGTGCTCGACCATGGTCAACAATTTTCCTGATGTCGACCATTTGGAACCTTTTCTTCAATTGATTTTCAACGTGTTTCCATTATTTTTGTGGTTATATTCTTCAAATATGAATCCATGGATTTCATCCACAGTGGTCCATAACTTTCCTGATGTCGACCCTTCGGAACTTTTTCGTAAATAGATTTTCAACGTGTTTCCATTGATTTTATGGTTACATTCTCCATTATAAATCTATGAACTCCATTATGACCGAGTGACTGTCTTCGTTGTTATATTCTTCTACTATGAATCTATGAACTCCATCGACCATGGTGAACTACTTTTTCAGATACCGACCATTTGGAATCTTTTCTTCAATTGATTTTCAACGTGTTTCCATTATTTACGTGGTCATATTCTTCCAATATGAATCCATGAATTTCATGGACCGTGGACCATAACTAGCATGATGTCGACCCTTCGGAACCTTGTCGTAAATTGATTTTCAACGTATTTCCATTGATTTCATGGTTATATTCTCCATTATAAATCTATGAATTCCATTATGACCGAGTGACTGTCTTCATTGTTATATTCTTCCATTATTTATCTATAAATTCCATCGACCAACAACTTTTTCTTCTATCGACCCCTCGGAACCTTTTCTTCAATTGATTTTCAACGTGTTTCCTTTATTTTCGTGGTGATATTCTTCCAATATGAATCCATGAATTTCATCCACAGTAGTCCATAACTAGCATGATGTCGACCCATCGGAACCTTTTCTTCAATTGATTTTCAACGTGTTTCCATTATTTACGTGGTCATACTCTTCCAATATGAATCCATGAATTTCATGGACCGTGGTCCATAACTAGCATGATGTCGACCCTTCGGAACCTTTACGTAAAGTGATTTTCAACGTGTTTCCATTGATTTTATGGCTATATTCTCCATTATAAATCTATGAATTCCATTATGACCGAGTGACTGTCTTCATTGTTATATTCTTCCATTATTAATCTATAAATTCCATCGACCAACAACTGTTTCTTCTATCGACCCTTCGGAACCTTTTCTTCAATTGATTTTCAATGTGTTTCCATTATTTTCGTGGTGATATTCTTCCAATATGAATCCATTAATTTCATCCACAGTAGTCCATAACTAGCATGATGTCGACCCATGGGAACCTTTCTTTCAATTGATTTTCAACGTGTTTCCATTATTTACGTGGTCATATTCTTCCAATATGAATCTATGAATTTCATGGACCGTGGTCCATAACTAGCATGATGTCGACCCTTCGGAACCTTGTCGTCAATTGATTTTCAACGTATTTCCATTGATTTCATGGTTATATTCTCCATTATAAATCTATGAATTCCATTATGACCGAGTGACTGTCTTCATTGTTATATTCTTCCATTATTTATCTATAAATTCCATCGACCAACAACTTTCTCTTCTATCGACCCTTCGGAACCTTTTCTTCAATTGATTTTCAACGTGTTTCCTTTATTTTCGTGGTGATATTCTTCCAATATGAATCCATGAATTTCATCCACAGTAGTCCATAACTAGCATGATGTCGACCCATCGGAACCTTTTCTTCAATTGATTTTCAACGTGTTTCCATTATTTACGTGGTCATACTCTTCCAATATGAATCCATGAATTTCATGGACCGTGGTCCATAACTAGCATGATGTCGACCCTTCGGAACCTTTACGTAAAGTGATTTTCAACGTGTTTCCATTGATTTTATGGCTATATTCTCCATTATAAATCTATGAATTCCATTATGACCGAGTGACTGTCTTCATTGTTATATTCTTCCATTATTAATCTATAAATTCCATCGACCAACAACTGTTTCTTCTATCGACCCTTCGGAACCTTTTCTTCAATTGATTTTCAATGTGTTTCCTTTATTTTCGTGGTGATATTCTTCCAATATGAATCCATGAATTTCATCCACAGTAGTCCATAACTAGCAAGATGTCGACCCTTCGGAACCTTTTCTTCAATTGATTTTCAACGTGTTTCCATTATTTACGTGATCATATTCTTCCAATATGAATCCATGAATTTCATGGACCGTGGTCCATAACTAGCATGATGTCGACCCTTCGGAACCTTGTCGTAAGTAGATTTTGAACGTGTTTCCATTGATTTCATGTTTATATTCTACATTATAA
Organism: Cryptocephalus moraei; assembly: GCA_946251905.1. Taxonomy (NCBI): domain Eukaryota; kingdom Metazoa; phylum Arthropoda; class Insecta; order Coleoptera; family Chrysomelidae; genus Cryptocephalus; species Cryptocephalus moraei. The sequence continues at coordinate 11,202,042 of OX276465.1, read as the reverse complement.
ATCTATGATTTACATAACTACCGAGTGACTGTCTTCGTTGTTATATTTTTCTAGTATGAATCAATTGTCAACCATGGTGAACAACTTTTTCTGATATCGACCCTTCGAAACCTTTTCGTGAATTGATTTTCAACGTGTTCCTCTTGTTTTCATAGTTATATTCTTCCATTATGAATCTTTGAATTCCATCGATTCTGGTCCACAACTTTCCTGATGTCGACCCTTCGAAACCTTCTCGTGAATTGATGTTCAACGTGTTTTCATGCATTCTTCCCTTATGAATCTGTGAATTCCATTATGACCGAGTGGCTGTCTTTATCGTTATATTCTTCCATTATGAATCTATGGGTTCCATGGTCCACAACTTTCCTGACGTCGACCATTCGAAACTTTTTCGAGTTTTACGAGTGTCAAACATCGTTGTCATTCAAAACTTGGTTATACCACCCTCAAGAAGCTAATAAGCAGAAACACGTGTCGGTGGTTACCGTTTCTTAACGGAATTAGACGGGTAAGTCGTGAATATAGAAGAAATACAGAATGAACAAAAAATTTCGAAGAAAGTTACTTCGACGCCAATAAGTTCATTTATATGTAAATTAGTGTCAATTTCCGGTGGGATAAACGAGGCAGCACGTCTCGTGAATGCTTCGAAATGATCTGATCTAGTTTACTAATGTGATCCAAAAATGATCATATTTATTCTGAGTGTCTTTATTGGTTGTGAGCAATTCTCCGATTTCCACATTATGCAAGTCAATACACCATGTTCAGCCATAAGTTACCTGAAATTATTCTGAACAATGCCCTAGATTCTCGAACAGCCCAAAATTGGTACTTTTTAATACTGAAATTGGGTCAGAAACAGTCCTGAATGTTTTTAAATTCTCGTAGGATTCAAATGTGGCAATATTTAGTTCTGTAATTTTATAACATGGTTTTAGACACTTCTCTAGTTCAATGAACGTTCTTAAAAGAGCAATTTTTCATCGTGAACGATTTTTTCATTATGACGGTTAATTATGATTTTCTCACTGTTTTAATGATGCAATTAAATAAAACCATTTTTCACCTTGAAACTGTCTGAAATGTATCTGAAAAATTCTCGTAATTCTTCAATTGTCAAAGATTAAAACTTTTTTTTATCTAAAATTGAGTGAACCAAAAAATGAACATTTTTTCACTCTGAAAGTTTCCTGTGGGTTCCAAAAATGATGAGCTTCATCTTGAAAGTGTCTTAAATATTTACGAACAATTTTCTCAGATTTTCTATAGATTCCCTAATGATGCAAAAATGATACTTGTTCATTCTAAAATTGAACCAGAACATTTCTGAATTATGAAAGTGAAGCTCTATACTGATTTCTCTAGAGTAAATTGCTGGAGCGAGCGTCACAAAAATGTAGTAAAGCTGTAGTACTGTAAACATACCTGTATATACTAGATATGCTTATAGTACATACGATTCCGAGCATAGAGCGGAGAGAATATAAGTTCTCCCACTCACTCTCTCTCTCTCTCTTTCCCCCTCCCTCGTTTTCTGGGTACGCCACGGTGATTCAACAGCCATAGATGTTATAGGCGTAAAGCTGTAAGATCGGTGGTAAAGAGGCGACGTTGCCGTTCTCGTGGGAAAGTCGTGAAAGGGTCGAATTGTGTTGGCAAGCGAAGATTATTTATTGTAAAAACTTAATTTCCCAATAAAAAAAAAATAGTAAGGAGCTTCGCAGTGCTCTACAGTACCGACTACTGAACCCGTTTTGTTCTTAGCATCTTGAGTGATCCAAAAACACGGCAATATTTGATTCTCTTAAATGGGTCCTTGTGTCATAAGCAATCCAAAAATGTAATTTTTTACCTGAAATTGTATGAAATGATAGTGTCCTCTAGTTATAAAAAAAGGAACACAACATTCTTCATGACGGTGTCAGTATTAAAAATGTGAATCAGTCAGCAGGTGAATAGTCGATTTGATGAACTATTTTAGGTGAACTACTCGTGAGGTAGTCGATAATCCCCTCACCTGTGTTCCCAGTCTAAGGTCGAATCTATTAATACCGAATATCGTGTGATATAAAAGGAAAAAAGATCCGACGGGTCAAAGAAATCTCACAGCGTAGGCAAGCCGTAGGTAGCGGCAAGAATTAATTGTAGATATAGCTGCCATCTTTGACACACAATGACACTTTGTGTAAAAATTGATATCATTTGTGGCAGGCTCGCTTTTAACAAAGCTATGGATTTCTTTCTCAAAATATGTTAAGGGTGTGAATATGTCCATATTATCTTACATATACAGACCTTTTCTACAGAGTCGCAGTATGGCAGAGCGAAAGAAAGGCCATATATTTCTCGTCGGCCGAACAGAGAAAGAACTTTTGCGACGTTGCTAGCTCGCGAAACATCACACTCATCGCCACACTCTACCGGATTATTCGCTGTATAGCCTCCGACGGGAATATTTGGAATGGGTTACGGACCGGCCGGCCGGCAACGTTGCAAAACTTCCTTCTCTGTCATACTAACGAAGCACTATTAGTTTCTCTTTTGCTCTTGTTGATTTCGGACCCTGCATTTCAATAGAAAAGCTCCGTATATATCATTTTTAATTATGTACTAGTAGTGTTTAAAAGACAGAAAAGGTGTAAAAAATTAATTTAGCTATCCTTTTGAATTAAATGGACTTGTCACTTTCTGCAACATTAAGGTACCTCTCCGAGCACTTCATGAAGCCTCACATTTGTTTAAATTTGGGACTAGTACTTAAGATATTTTATAAACTATTCCATGGGTCGTACTGAAATTTTGAACACTTTAAAAGATCTCATAGAGACCGTTGGAAACCACACTAAATATCACTTCAGTTGATTTGCTCAAAAGTTATTAATATTTTATATATTTGCACAAATGGGGGTTTTACCGGATCTCGGTAAATAATTGACAAGAGTCTTATAATTTTTGTTCCGCATTTTTGGCACAGCCACTTCAAGATGACATCTCACAATAATTATTGTAATTTCACAAGAATTTAACACACCGCGTAGTACCTACATCTTGAAACCTTCGACAATATTTACCCAACGTTCAAACCACATTCATTTATTTAACCGACCCGCAAACATTCCTCTCGTCACCGCGAGAGTACCGTACGAGCAGCGATACACGTCCCGTAACTACTCCATTTAAAACGGTACCGTTAAGTACAAGTGAACATGGTACGATGAAAATCAGTCGGAGCTTCGTTATATCCGCATGTACTTTGTCGGTTTTCGGGATCATAATAATAGCAGTACTAAGCAGCGACGAGAGGAAAGTGAGTACGGAATTGAATTGTTACATTATTTGTAATCTAGTGCATATGGTACCGACGCGACGGTGGGACGATGCAGTATAGGTTTGTAGGTACCGATTTGAAAGTTGTGTAGGTACGCAGCGAGGCCGCCTCGAGGGAACTTCCTGAGATGATTACACCAGATAGTCGGGTAAAATTTGGATTGGTATCTTCAGAAGGAAAGTAAGTACCTTATGGTAACTAGTACCGCTGGGAAGGGACAAGGTTATCCAAACTTTGTAATCAGTAAAATCTTAGTTCTAATAAAACTGGAGAAAGTCTCAATGAGATCAATAGGTACCAGAATGACTAATTTGATCCAATACGTTTCCGCACGAGGTACCACGACCTTAACTTTCATACACATATAAATTCCAATTAACATTTCCGTTTTATATTTGATACTGTTGGCAATACTATTATTTTATATTAAAACGGTCTTGAATTACGACCAATTACATCTGTGGGACGTAGAAGTGTTTCAGTTTCATGACGCGCGTTTCCCCTTTGATGCCATATGGCCGATCCGTTCTGCAAACACTTCAGGAGTTTATCGTCGAGCACTCCGAGTCCCTAACCAGATAAATCACTGTACACATTAGAACGATGATGATGATTATGGTGAGATGAATACAGGGAACGACGCAAAAGAGAACTTAAATTAGTAATGTAGACATCGGACTATTTTCTCATAATTTGTTATAAATATTAGGCTGTAGGGGAGCATTTGAAATTGAAAAAAAATATTGTAGCGGATTTTAGGAGAAAATTTCCTAAAACCGAAAAAGGACAAGTGTAAAGTGGGTATCAGAGTAGATTTAGTAAAAATACTATTACACTTTATTATACACATTCAGCTGTAGATTAAACAGTCAAAATTCTAAAAATAGAAAATTTCAAAAAACGTAAAAATGGCACAAATGAACTACTACTTTTTTGAACTAATTTTAATAGAAAGCATATTGGACATTCCTGGATTAATAAAAAACCCCATGGCATGTCAGGCTGAAAGGTACATTTATGGGTAGTATATAGAGTAATATAACAGACACGGTGTATCAAAAAAATGTATACGAGGTGCTAAAAAAATACAAACGTCAAAATTTCTAACTTTTTGAATATAACTTTCTTTGTGTACATTTCTCAAAGATATGTTTTATGCAAAAATCGTTCGCCTCTATAAGGGCAACAAAAAACCTAAGTAACATTTTTCTATCAGACACGAAATAAAGTTTTTTGATTTTTTTTTTTGAAAATACAAGCCGCCATTTTGAAACCGCTGGACCTATTTGGCCTAATAACGAACTCGACCAAGATTTTCGACCAACTGACGCGAATTGAAACATGAAATTCTAATACAAATAAAACTAGTTATGAATTTTGATCGAAATTCCTGTAAATTGTCGAATTTGCTCTTTCAAAAAATTTCCAAAAATGAAGCGACATGACAATTGTGAAACTCATATTTACACGAATTAAAAAATTAGCCCAAATTCTAATACGAATTAAACTCTTTTCGTTGATTGGTCGAAGTTTCAATAAACTGATTCAAACTATGAATAAAGAATTTCAAAAATGTCACCTGATGCTTCAAGCAACTCTGAAATAAAATCTTGAAACTAGTCTTGACACGAATTGAAACATTAGCTGAAATTCTAATACAAATAAAACCATTTATGATTTTTGATCGAAATTCCTGTAAATTGTCAAATTTGTTGTTTCAAAAAATTTCCAAAAATGAAGCGACATGACAATTGTGAAACTCATATTTACACGAATTAAAAAATTAGCCCAAATTCTAATACGAATTAAACTCTTTTCGTTGATTGGTCGAAGTTTCAATAAACTGATTCAAACTATGAATAAAGAATTTAAAAAATGTCACCTGATGCTTCAAGCAACTCTGAAATAAAATCTTGAAACTAGTCTTGACACGAATTGAAACATTAGCTGAAATTCTAATACAAATAAAACCATTTATGATTTTTGATCGAAATTCCTGTAAATTGTCAAATTTGTTGTTTCAAAAAATTTCCAAAAATGAAGCGACATGACAATTGTGAAACTCATATTTACACGAATTAAAAAATTAGCCCAAATTCTAATACGAATTAAACTCTTTTCGTTGATTGGTCGAAGTTTCAATACACTGATTCAAACTATGAATAAAGAATTTAAAAAATGTCACCTGATGCTTCAAGCAACTCTGAAATAAAATCTTGAAACTAGTCTTGACACGAATTGAAACATTAGCTGAAATTCTAATACAAATAAAACCATTTATGATTTTTGATCGAAATTCCTGTAAATTGTCAAATTTGTTGTTTCAAAAAATTTCCAAAAATGAAGCGACATAACCATTCTGAAACTCATATTTACACGAATTAAAAAATTATCCCAAATTCTAATACGATATAACTCTTTTCGTTGATTGGTCGAAGTTTCAATAAACTGATTCAAACTATGAATAAAGAATTTCAAAAATGTCACCTGATGCTTCAAGCAACTCTGAAATAAAATCTTGAAACTAGTCTTGACACGAATTGAAACATTAGCTGAAATTCTAATACAAATAAAACCATTTATGATTTTTGATCGAAATTCCTGTAAATTGTCAAATTTGTTGTTTCAAAAAATTTCCAAAAATGAAGCGACATGACAATTGTGAAACTCATATTTACACGAATTAAAAAATTAGCCCAAATTCTAATACGAATTAAACTCTTTTCGTTGATTGGTCGAAGTTTCAATAAACTGATTCAAACTATGAATAAAGAATTTCAAAAATGTCACCTGATGCTTCAAGCAACTCTGAAATAAAATCTTGAAACTAGTCTTGACACGAATTGAAACATTAGCTGAAATTCTAATACAAATAAAACCATTTATGATTTTTGATCGAAATTCCTGTAAATTGTCAAATTTGTTGTTTCAAAAAATTTCCAAAAATGAAGCGACATGACAATTGTGAAACTCATATTTACACGAATTAAAAAATTAGCCCAAATTCTAATACGAATTAAACTCTTTTCGTTGATTGGTCGAAGTTTCAATAAACTGATTCAAACTATGAATAAAGAATTTAAAAAATGTCACCTGATGCTTCAAGCAACTCTGAAATAAAATCTTGAAACTAGTCTTGACACGAATTGAAACATTAGCTGAAATTCTAATACAAATAAAACCATTTATGATTTTTGATCGAAATTCCTGTAAATTGTCAAATTTGTTGTTTCAAAAAATTTCCAAAAATGAAGCGACATGACAATTGTGAAACTCATATTTACACGAATTAAAAAATTAGCCCAAATTCTAATACGAATTAAACTCTTTTCGTTGATTGGTCGAAGTTTCAATAAACTGATTCAAACTATGAATAAAGAATTTCAAAAATGTCACCTGATGCTTCAAGCAACTCTGAAATAAAATCTTGAAACTAGTCTTGACACGAATTGAAACATTAGCTGAAATTCTAATACAAATAAAACCATTTATGATTTTTGATCGAAATTCCTGTAAATTGTCAAATTTGTTGTTTCAAAAAATTTCCAAAAATGAAGCGACATGACAATTGTGAAACTCATATTTACACGAATTAAAAAATTAGCCCAAATTCTAATACGAATTAAACTCTTTTCGTTGATTGGTCGAAGTTTCAATAAACTGATTCAAACTATGAATAAAGAATTTAAAAAATGTCACCTGATGCTTCAAGCAACTCTGAAATAAAATCTTGAAACTAGTCTTGACACGAATTGAAACATTAGCTGAAATTCTAATACAAATAAAACCATTTATGATTTTTGATCGAAATTCCTGTAAATTGTCAAATTTGTTGTTTCAAAAAATTTCCAAAAATGAAGCGACATAACCATTCTGAAACTCATATTTACACGAATTAAAAAATTATCCCAAATTCTAATACGATATAACTCTTTTCGTTGATTGGTCGAAGTTTCAATAAACTGATTCAAACTATGAATAAAGAATTTCAAAAATGTCACCTGATGCTTCAAGCAACTCTGAAATAAAATCTTGAAACTAGTCTTGACACGAATTGAAACATTAGCTGAAATTCTAATACAAATAAAACTATTTATGATTTTTGATCGAAATTCCTGTAAATTGTCGAATTTGTTGTTTCAAAAAATTTCCAAAAATGAAGCGACATGACCATTCTGAAACTCATATTTACACGAATTAAAAAATTAGCCCAAATTCTATTACGAATTAAACTCTTTTCGTTGATTGGTCGAAGTTTCAATAAACTGATTCAAACTATGAATAAGGAATTTCATAAATATGACCTCATGCTTCAGGCAACTCTGAAATAAAATCTTGAAACTCGTCTCGACACGAATTGAAACAATAGTTGAAATTCTAATACAAATAAAACTATTTATGATTTTTGATCGAAATTCCTGTAAATTGTCGAATTTGTTGTTTCAAAAAATTTCCAAAAATGAAGCGACATGACCATTCTGAAACTCATATTTACACGAATTAAAAAATTAGCCCAAATTCTATTACGAATTAAACTCTTTTCGTTGATTGGTCGAAGTTTCAATAAACTGATTCAAACTATGAATAAGGAATTTCATAAATATGACCTCATGCTTCAGGCAACTCTGAAATAAAATCTTGAAACTCGTCTTGACACGAATTGAAACATAAGCTGAAATTCTAATACAAATGAAACTATTTATGATTTTTGATCGAAATTTCTGTAAATTGTCCAAATTGTTGTTTCAAAAAATTTCCAAAAATGAAGTGACATGACAATTCTGAAACTCATACTTACTAGAATTAAATAAAATAGCCCAAATTCTAATACGAATTAAACTATTTTCGTTGATTGGTCGAAGTTTCAATAAACTGATTCAAACTATGAATAAGGAATTTCAAAAATATGACCTGATGCTTCAGGCAACTCTGAAATAAAATCTTGAAACTCGTCTCGACACGAATTGAAACAATAGTTGAAATTCTAATACAAATAAAACTATTTATGATTTTTGATCGAAATTCCTGTAAATTGTCGAATTTGTTGTTTCAAAAAATTTCCAAAAATGAAGCGACATGACAATTCTGAAACTCATATTTACACGAATTAAAAAATTAGCCCAAATTCTATTACGAATTAAACTCTTTTCGTTGATTGGTCGAAGTTTCAATAAACTGATTCACACTGTGAATAAGGAATTTCAAAAATATGACCTGATGCTTCAGGCAACTCTGAAATAAACTCTTGAAACTAGTCTTGACACGAATTGAAACATTAGCTGAAATTCTAATACAAATAAAACTGGTTGTGATTTTTGATCGAAATTCCTGTAAATTTTCGAATTTGTTGTTTCAAAAAATTTCCAAAAATGAAGCGACATGACTATTCTGAAACTCATATTTACACGAATTAAAAAATTAGCCCAAATTCTAATACGAATTAAACTCTTTTCGTTGATTGGTCGAAGTTTCAATAAACTGATTCAAACTATGAATAAAGAATTTCAAAAATATGACCTGATGCTTCAGGCAACTCTGAAATAAAATCTTGAAACTAGTCTTGACACGAATTGAAACATTAGCTGAAATTCTAATACAAATAAAACTATTTATGATTTTTGATCGAAATTCCTGTGAATTGTCGAATTCCTTGTTTCAAAAAATTTCCAAAAATGAAGCAACATGACAATTCTGAAACTCATATTTACACGAATTAAAAAATTAGCCCAAATTCTAATACGAATTAAACTCTTTTTGTTGATTGGTCGAAGTTTCAATAAACTGATCCAAACTATGAATAAAGAATTTCAAAAATGTCACCTGGTGCTTCAAGCAACTCTGAAATAAAATCTTGAAACTAGTCTTGACACGAATTGAAACATTATCCGAAACTTTAATATAAATGAAACTCTTCAATTATTTATAGAAATTCCTCTAAATTGTCGAATTTGTTGTTTAAACAAATTTCCAACATTTTTAGTTAACTATACATAAATCAGAGGTTGATTGGCTAAGGTGAATGCGTGAAGTTTTTATGCACCCTTGAAAGAACTTTCAGATCTAACTTTAGTTAGGAATCTTAATTCTGGTGGTTAATAGTTAGACTATGAAGTTAATTCGAAGGCGTTCTTTCAGCTAAGAATTAAGTGTCTAATAATTTGTATATTACGCACTTTTTTTAAACTTAACACCGTAGGTAACGAAAAAATACAGTTTTCAAAAGAATATAAGTTACTATGACAGAGAGGACAGAAGATATCGTCAAAAATTTGAAAGTGACGCTAGAATTTTCTTGAGGTAATGTTAGGGTCTCGAGGTATATAGGTAAGATATTGTAACGCGAAATGTAAACAGCAGCGCGAAATGTGTTTACTCTTATCGGACCTCGGCGGCTTACCGCAAAGGAACGCCGCTACGCTTAATTGAGTCCCCGGCAACATCTTATTAAGGAAGGATGATTTATTACCTCCTAGACCTTTCTACATAAAAAAAGAAGGTTCGAGTTATTTCAGGAACTATCGTGAATACAATTGAGGTGTATATAAGCGGGCTTGCGGTCGGAGATGAGATTAGACTTGAAGCCACGAGTGAATAAACAAGGCGAAAAACGGACCAGTGAAATAAATTAACATTTAAGAGTGATATAAATTAATTAGTTAGAAAATAGTTAAGTGTGTTATATAAATTAGTTCAGTAATAGTCTAAGATAAATTAAGTAGTGTGTAGTGTAAAATTAGGATAGTGTAAATAAATTAGAAATAAACATTACAACATACATACTTCAGGTTGTAATACATAAGGACATTTTTTTAAATTCAAAAATCCCCAGACATCGAGTTAAAAAAACTAAACCCACAACAACTTCTGCTCTTCTTTACATAACCTTCCTTTCTCTTTTCAGAACGTCCAAAATGCGGAATCGCCTCAGGAAAGCTCAGAAGAGACGATCGACAAGCCGGACGTCCCTAGGGCCGTCAAGAATTGGCCCAAGGATCCCCTCAACTTAGGGCAGGTCTCGGGAGTATCAGTGAACTCCGCCGGTCAACCTGTGATCTTCCACAGAGGCGATAGGTCGTGGGACGGAAGGTAGAACGCGAAATACTACCTCAATACTTAATATAATCTCTCCTGTTATTTCATGACCTCTGAAGCGATGAATCTATCCGTTGTTTCTACTAATAATTCCTTCCTTAATTCCTTAATTGTTCTATAAGTTCTACGAAACTGAATCACTTAGAGCTGTGTTAATATCCACGAATATCATTAATTTTTGATCACAGGTATTTTAAGAAGGTGTAATATCTGGATTGATTTAATATACTGAGCGTGTCATGTTTTACAGTAGTCACAGTTCCATAAGAGTTTTACATTTTTTGTTAAGAACGTAAGTTTACTATAAGTAGTATAGCAAAGCGGGTTTTATTCCCAATATACGTACATAACCTCACTTTGATAAATGTAGATTTGTACGAAGGCTATCTAAGCCAGGGATTTTCATTTTTCATCAGTAAAGCGTAAGTTAAACTTTGACGACATGGCCTAATTCCATTATCTCTCCTCACGAATAGTGAGACTGCTCGTTGAGAGAACTACAGTCATAATCTTCTCTTAATTCAACTAATAGATACTATTCTGTCTCTACTTTCCCTTTAAGTACGTTCAACTTGAGCCATCATTACCAGCACAAGGACCTGGGACCCATAAAGGAGCACACCGTCCTCACGTTGGACCCGCAGACAGGGAAAGTGTTGGGAAAATGGGGAGCGGACTTCTTCTACATGCCACACGGGCTGACGGTCGACAGGCACGACAATCTGTGGGCGACGGACGTGGCCTTACACCAAGCGTTCAAGGTGATATACGTATATAGAAATTTTGAAAAAATTTCATGAAATTTTCAAAATTTTCATGAAATGTGAAATGAAAAAAAGAGAAACAGAACTAAGAATCTCGAATTACTTTAGAAGATGCTCTGTTGTGATTCCTTGGGCACACCCCTTTACAAATACTGCGGCTGTTAACTCAGAGAGCAGAACGCAGAGAGAAACACATAACTAAGAAACCCTAATTACTTAAGAAGATATTAAATTTTAATTCTTTGGTTAAATCCCATTACAAATACTGAGGCTGCTGGTTGAGACAACTTCACCCTACAACTACTCCACAGTTTTTGCTACGGTCCGCCCGAACCTTAACCACAACCATCACTTAGGCTTGTCTTTACAATTTCAATTTTTGTTCCTGTTCCCAGTTCAAACCAGGGGAGCTTCAACCCGTCCTGACGTTCGGCCACAGGTTCGAGCCTGGCTCAGACGCTAGGCACCTATGCAAACCCACCTCCATAGCCATTGCCACCACAGGCGAGATATTCATAGCGGACGGTTACTGCAACAGCAGGATCCTCAAGTACAACGCCGCAGGCGGTTTGCTGAGGGTCATACCCAATCCACCAGGTAAAGCTTTAATGGCGTTTCCAAAATTTCTTTCCTAATGTAATTTTTTATGAATTAATCATATTAATATTTATTAAATTTGTTAAAATTTTTATAAAGGTTCCGACACGTCGAAACTTGCAATGCTGACACGTCTCTAGTTATTTTGAGCAAATGTACTAATATGGTCTTCTTTAAAGTATTCAATTAAAAGTTATTTGGATTATTAGGAATGGTTCCTAAAAAAGTGAAGAGAAGTTTCCACAAAGCTTAAGGTTCCGCAAAGCTTTTAGCTTTTTTTCAGTTTTGGTACTGAGGACCGTTTAAGGACATTTTGAGCACATGTCTTAAACTTTCTCACTGAAGTCACTGAAGTTTCTTCAGATTGTTAGGAAATAGCCCTGAAGCTAATCGAGTAAGGTTTGAGTTTCAGCAATGTTTCTTGTTAAGGTTTCAACATGTTAAGCGTTGTAGTGGCTGAAGTCACACAGGAATGACTAGTAAATATGGCGTCACTTGGGCCACCCCTCCACTTTTCTCTCTAAGCAGCTTCAGAACTCAGAGAAATAGCTCTCAAGCTAATCGAGTAAGGTTTGAGTTTCAGCAATGTCTCTTGTTAAGGTTTCAACATGTTAAGAGTTGTAGTGGCTGAAGCCACACTAAGATATAACTAGTAAATATGGCGTCACTTGGACCACCCCCTCCACTTTTGTGTCTAAGCAGCTTCTGAACAGTTCTAAACAGTCGGGGGATTAAGTGAGCTGTTCAAAGCTGTTCTGGAACTATTCAGAGCTGTTAGGAAGCTGGAAAAGTGGATGCCAGTCTTAGACAGTAGTAAGCAGGCCGAGATGAGGTCCTTGAGGGGCACAATACATTGATTACATTAATTAATTACAAATGTATTCAAACTTAGGCTACCTATTGAATAAATTTTGATTAACCCGAGTTAAAATTTCTGTTGGGAAATTATTAATTACTTCCATACTAAATTGATACTGTTCATAGGTTCAAAAATACATAAAACAATCAATTTCTTTCAAATTAATTAGGACTTTAATAAACTGTTTAATATGGTATTATTAACAACCGGGCCAAAGTTCCAAATTTTCAGATGAAGTTTTCCTTAAGGAATTATTGATTAATTCGATACAAAATTTTAAAGTAGGTTCACATATTCATACAACAATTATGATTCTATAAAATTCTTTAACAAACTGATTTATCAAGTTTATTGAAACTTCAATTGACTGATCAAAAAAGTTTCCTCAACAACTTTGCTGAGTCTTTCAAAACTTCAGGTGAAGTTTTTCTAATTAAGCCTCATCTATAGGGTATTAAGATTTATCACCAAGATTTTATCACCAAGAAATGATTTAGTGATTATTAGATTTAACAGTAAGATTTTACATACTTATTATCGAATAATTTGTTTAATAATAATAGTTTGAAATTTGTTGGAATTAAGTTTTAATGGAAATATGTGTGTATTTCCATTATCTTGTATTACATATGTTTTCTTGCTTGAGTCATTTTTTCTTTAAGGTTATTTACAGATAAATTACTAAGAAAGTAATTAAGTCGCAAGGCGAATTGGTAGAAATGCTTGAAACCAAAATATGACACCCTGATTTCCAAAAAAATTATTTAATAATAAGTAATTGATTATTCTTAATAATTAAAAAAATGATTTTAATTCTTGCTAATCCAAAAAGTCTGGTTATTTAAGGATAGATAACTAACAAATTAATTAAATTGCAATTGAAGAAATGCTTGAAGCCAAAATATGTAATGACGCCCTGTTTTCCGAAATTTATTTAAATTAATGAATTATTTATAATTATTAAAAAAAAGTTAATTAATAATTTTAAATATTTTTTAAATTCAATTAAGTAATAAAGAAATTATGCATCAGTAATAATTAATTAAATGTTTGATATAGAAACACTAACCTTAAAACATAGCTGCTCCAGCTCTCCACATCGGTCTCCCTGCCATTACACATGAAGTTCTATGCCATTGTCGGGTAATATTCACCTATAAAGATATGTATTAACAATATTGAATTGTAATAACAATACTATTAGAAACAAACGAACCATATGACAATGGCATTTAGGCATGATGCCAACTGCTGCAGCCCCTCTGCCGACTGGTGTGAATTGTCCGAAAAATCACTATCACCAAATACTACGAAAAGATACGAGAAAATCACTAATCACTAATGAACAACGTGCCAAAATCACTCCCACGCGAACACAACTGAAAAACTATTACCGATGACAATTCTTTCGAAAAATTACAGCGATTTTGGTGAAATTTGGTGAACACAACGTTCCCGCACAATAAGACTGTCTCCTATCACTTTACCGACACTAATGTGGTGCGTAATTTGGCTGTGAAAACAATCTTCACAAAAAACTGCAGCAGGCGATGACGCATCGCTGATAAGGTGAGAAATGGCGAGAAATTGATTCCTATTTGTGCTGTAAAATACGCACGGGAATTTTAAAAGAGATAAAACGTTCTCGTTCGGTACGAATAATTGGATATTAATTGTAATTATGGGTAGGTAATTGAACTAGAAGAAAACGTAGATTGATATGAAATTTATAGTAATAATACTGAATTAATTAAAATTAGTGGAAGCTAGAATTAACGTGAGGATTTCGACAGATACACACTTTTAGTTAGTTAATGGTTAATTTTTGGAGAACAGGGTGTGATTATATATTTTGGCTTCAAGCACTTCTCCAATTTGTCTTGCAATTTAATTAGTTTTTAGTTATCTGTCGTTAAATAACCTGACATTTTGGATTGGAAAAAATTATTCAAGCAAAAAAACATACACAAGGGATATTTTCATTAAACCTTAATTCCAACAAATGTCAAACTACATTCCAAGAAAAAGGTTGATTTTGTATATTATTAGATAATAAATATGTAATATCGTAATATCCTTTAGACTTAATTAGATAATCTCAAGGGAAAATTCACCTGAAGTTTTGAAAGACTCAGCAGAGTTGTTGAGAAAGCTTTATTTAACAGTCAGGTGAAGTTTTAATAAACTTGAAAAATCAGTGTATTGAAGAATTTTGAAGAATCATAATTGTTTCATGAATTTGTGAACTTGGATTTGTAATGTTACAAAAATCTACCTTATAATGCTGAAGTTTAAAAATTCATCTAAACTTCAATATTGATGAAACTCCTCAAAATTACTTAGTGGGGTTTCAACGAAGCACCGATAACGTTTCGGCCTATTAACTGAATTTGTTTAAATAATAGGAGGAACAGTAGATTGAAATATTACAAAAATCTGCTAAGTAACACTGAAATTTAAAAATTCACAAATTATGTAGCGAAACTCAAAAATATATGATACTCACAAAACTGACCTATTACGGTTCTATTAAAGTACTGGTGAAGTTTCAGGCTTCTATCTAAAGTTATTTCAATAATATGAATTTGGATTTGAAATGTTACCCAAATCTACCTATATAATGCTGAAGTTTAAAAATGCACAAACAATTCATAGATACTCCAATATTGATGAAACTCCTCAAGATTACTTAGTGGGGTTTCAGTGAAGCACCGATAAAGTCTCAGGCTATTAACTGAATTTGTTTTAATAATAGGAACTGTAGATTGAAATTTTACGAAAATCTGCTAAGTAACACTGAAATACAAAAATTCACAAGTTCTATATCAAAACATTAAAATACATATAAACCTCATAAAAATAACCTAATTCGGTTTTATTAAAGTACTGACGAAGTTTGAGGCTTCCACCTGAAGTTATTTCAATTATATGAACTTGAATTTGTAATGTTACACAAATCTACCTATATAATGCAGAAGTTTAAAAATGCACAAAAAATTCATAGATACTCCAATATTGATGAAACTCGTCAAGATTACTTACTGGGGTTTCAATGAAGCACCGATAAAGTTTCGGGCTATTAACTGAATTTGTTTTAAAAATAGAAACTGTAGATTGAAATTTTACAAAAATCTGCTAAGTAACACTAAAATTTAAAAATTCACAAATTATGTAGCGAAACTCAAAAATATATGATACTCACAAAACTGACCTATTACGGTTCTATTAAAGTACTGGTGAAGTTTCAGGCTTCTATCTAAAGTTATTTCAATATTATGAATTTGGATTTGAAATGTTACCCAACTCTACCTATATAATGCTGAAGTTTAAAAATGCACAAAAAATTCATAGATACTCCAATATTGATGAAACTGTTCCTGATTACTTAGTGGGGTTTTAATGAAGCACCGATAAAGATTCGGGCTATAAACTGAATTTGTTTTAATTATAGGAACTGTAGATTAAAATTTTACAAAAATCTACTAAGTAACACTGAAATTTAAAAATTCACAAATTATGTAGCGAACCTCTAAAATATATGATACTCACAAAAATGACCTATTACGGTTCTATTAAAGTACTGTTGAAGTTTCAGGCTTCTATCTAAAGTTATTTTAATAATATGAACTTGGATTTGTAATGTTACCCAAATCTACCTATATAATGCTGAAGTTTAAAAATGCACAAAAAATTCATAGATACTCCAATATTGATGAAACTGTTCCTGATTACTTAGTGGGGTTTTAATGAAGCACCGATAAAGATTCGGGCTATAAACTGAATTTGTTTTAATTATAGGAACTGTAGATTAAAATTTTACAAAAATCTACTAAGTAACACTGAAATTTAAAAATTCACAAATTATGTAGCGAACCTCTAAAATATATGATACTCACAAAAATGACCTATTACGGTTCTATTAAAGTACTGGTGAAGTTTCAGGCTTCTATCTAAAGTTATTTCAATATTATGAATTTGGATTTGAAATGTTACCCAACTCTACCTATATAATGCTGAAGTTTAAAAATGCACAAAAAATTCATAGATACTCCAATATTGATGAAACTGTTCCTGATTACTTAGTGGGGTTTTAATGAAGCACCGATAAAGATTCGGGCTATAAACTGAATTTGTTTTAATTATAGGAACTGTAGATTAAAATTTTACAAAAATCTACTAAGTAACACTGAAATTTAAAAATTCACAAATTATGTAGCGAACCTCTAAAATATATGATACTCACAAAAATGACCTATTACGGTTCTATTAAAGTACTGGTGAAGTTTCAGGCTTCTATCTAAAGTTATTTCAATAATATGAACTTGGATTTGTAATGTTACCCAAATCTACCTATATAATGCTGAAGTTTAAAAATGCACAAAAAATTCATAGATACTCCAATATTGATGAAACTCGTCAAGATTACTTACTGGGGTTTCAATGAAGCACCGATAAAGTTTCGGGCTATTAACTGAATTTGTTTTAAAAATAGAAACTGTAGATTGAAATTTTACAAAAATCTGCTAAGTAACACTAAAATTTAAAAATTCAAAATTATGTAGCGAAACTCAAAAATATATGATACTCACAAAACTGACCTATTACGGTTCTATTAAAGTACTGGTGAAGTTTCAGGCTTCTATCTAAAGTTATTTCAATATTATGAATTTGGATTTGAAATGTTACACAAATCTACCTTTATAATGCTGATGTTTAAAAATGCACAAGAAATTCATACAAACACCAATATTGACGAAACTCCTCAAGATTACTTAGTGGGGTTTCAATGAAACATCGATAAAGATTCTGGCTATTAACTGAATTTGTGGTTAAGAATAGGAACTGTGGATTGAAATTTACAAAAATCTGCAAGTAGGTAACACTGAAATTTAAAAATTCACAAATTATGTAGCGAAACTCAAAAATATATGATACTCACAAAATTGACCTATTACGGTTCTATTAAAGTACTGGTGAAGTTTCAGGCTTCTATCTAAAGTTATTTCAATAATATGAACTCGGATTTGAAATGTTACACAAATCTACCTTTATAATGCTGAAGTTTAAAAATTCACAAGAAATTAACCGAAACACCAATATTGATGAAACTCCTCAAGACTATTTAGTGAGGTTTCAATGAAGCATCGATAAAGTTTCTTGCTGTTAACTGAATTTGTGTTAAGAATAGGAACTGCGGAATGAAACTTTACAAAAATCTGCTGAGTAACACTGAAATTTAAAAATTCACAAATTATATAGCGAAACTCTAAAATATATGACACTCAGAAAAATGACCCATTACGGTTCTATTAAAGTACTGGTGAAATTTGAGCCTTCTATCTGAAGTCATTTCAATAATATGAACTTGAATTTGTAATGTTACACAAATCTACCTATATAATGCTGAAGGTTAAAAATGCATAAGAAATTCATATAAACTCCATTATTGATGAAACTCCTCAAGATTACTTAGTGGGGTTTCAGTGAAGCACTGATAAAGTTTCGGGCTATTAACTAAATTTGTTTTAATAATAGGAACTGTAGATGGAAATTTTACAAAAATCTGATAAGTAACACTGAGATTTAAAAATTCACAAATTATGTAGCGAAACTCTAAAATACATGATACTCACAAAAATTACCCATTACTGTTCTATTAAGTACTGGTGAAGTTTGAGACTTCTATCTGCAGTTATTTCAATAATATGAACTGTGATTTGAAATGTAACACAAATCTACCTATGAAGGTTAAAAATGCATAAGAAATTCATAGAAACTCCAATATTGATGAAACTTCTCAAGATTACTTAGTGGGGTTTCAATGAAGCGCCGATAAAGTTTCTGGCTGTTAACTGAATTTGTGTTAAGAATAGGAACTGTGGATTGAAACTTTACAAAAATCTGTTAAGCAACATTAAAATTTAAAAATTCATAAATAATGTAGCGAAACTCTAAAATATATGACACTCACAAAAATGACTTATTACGGTTCTATTAAATTGCTGGTGAAGATTGAGGTTTCTATTTGCAGTTATTTCAATAATATGAATTTGGATTTGTATGTTACACAAATCTACCTATATAATGCTGAAGTTAAAAAATTCACAAGAAATTAACCGAAACACCAATATTGATGAAACTCCTCAAGATTACTTAGTAGAGTTTCAATGAAGCACCGATAAAGTTTCGGTCTATTAACTGAATTTGTGTTAAAAATAGGAACTGTGGATTGAAATTTTACAAAAATCTGCTAAGTAACTCTAAAATTTAAAAACTCACAAATTATGTAGCGAAACTCTAAAATATATGACACTCACAAAAATGATCTATTACGGTTCTATTGAAGTACTGGTGAAGTTTAAGGTTTCTATCTGAAGTTATTTCAATTATATGAACTTGAATTTGTAATGTTACACAAATCTACCTATATAATGCTGAAGTTTAAAAATGCACAATAAATTAATACAAACTTCAATATTGATGAAACTCCTCGAGATTACTTAGTGGGGTTTCAATGAAGCACCGATAAACTTTCGGGATATTAACTGAATTTGTTTTAAAAATAGGAACAATGATTGAAATTTTACAAAAATCTGCTAAGTAACACTGAAATTTAAAAATTCACAAATTATGTAGCGAAACTCAAAAATATATGATACTCACAAAACTGACCTATTACGGTTCTATTAAAGTGCTGGTGAAGTTTCAGGCTTCTATCTAAAGTTATTTCAATAATATGAATTTGGATTTGAAATGTTACCCAACTCTACCTATATAATGCTGAAGTTTAAAAATGCACAAAAAATTCATAGATACTCCAATATTGATGAAACTCTTCCTGATTACTTAGTGGAGTTTTAATGAAGCACCGATAAAGTTTCGGACTATTAACTGAATTTGTTTTAATAACAGGAACTGTAGATTGAAATTTTACAAAATTCTGCTAAGTAACACTGAAATTTAAAAATTCACAAATTATGTAGCGAACCTCTAAAATATATGATACTCACAAAAATGACCTATTACGATTCTATTAAAGTACTGGTGAAGTTTGAGGCCTCCATCTGACATAATTTTAATAATATGAAGTTGGATTTGAAATGTTACACAAATTTTAAAAATTCACAAGAAATTCATACAAACTCCAATATTGATGAAACTCCTCAAGATTACTTAGTGGGGTTTCAATGAAGCACCGATAATGTTTCGGGCTGCTAACTGATTTTATGTTAAGAATAGGAACTGTGGATTGAAATTAAATTCTGCTAAGTAACACTGAAATTAAAAATTCACAAATTATGTAGCGAAACTCTAAAATATATGACACTCACAAAATGACCTGTTACGGTTCTACTAAAGTACTGGAGAAGTTTGAGGCTTCTATCTGAAGTTATTTCAATAATATGAACTTGGATTTGTAATGTTACACAAATCTACCTACATAATGCTGAAGTTTAAAAATTCACAAGAAATTAACCGATACACGAATATTGATGAAACTCCTCAAGACCATTTAGTGAGGTTTCAATGAAGCATCGATAAAGTTTATGGCTGTTAACTGAATTTTTGTTAAGAATAGGAACTGTGGATTGAAATTTTACAAAAATCTGCTAAGTAACACTGAAATTTAAAAATTCACAAATTATGTAGCGAAACTCTAAAATATATGACACTCACAAAATGACCTGTTACGGTTCTACTAAAGTACTGGAGAAGTTTGAGGCTTCTATCTGAAGTTATTTCAATAATATGAACTTGGATTTGTAATGTTACACAAATCTACCTACATAATGCTGAAGTTTAAAAATTCACAAGAAATTAACCGAAACACCAATATTGATGAAACTCCTCAAGATTATTTATTGGGGTTTCAACGAAGCACCGATAAAGTTTCGGGCTAGTAACTGAATTTGTTTTAATAATAGGAACAGTAGATTGAAATTTTACAAAAATCTGCTAATTAACACTGAATTTTAAACATTCACAAATTATGTAGCGAAACTCTAAAATACATGACTGTTACACCATTCTACCTATATAATGCTGAAGTTTAAAAATTCAGAAGAAATTCATTGAAACTCCAATATTGATTAATCTCCTGAAGATTATTTATTAGTTTCAATAATGAACCGATGAAGTTTGAGGCTATGAACCGAATTAGTTTTAGTAATAAGGACTTTGGTTTTAAATATTACAAAAACCTGCTTATATATTAGTTAAACTGTAAATATTTTATGGAAACTACAATATACATGAAACTCTTCAAAATTACTTAATACGGTTTCATTAAAGTACTGACGGAGTTGGATGTTTCCACCTCAACTTAATTCGATAAGAAAAACCTAGATTTTATATGAATAATGCTGAAATAATTATCAATATTTTCTAGGATTATAATTATCAGATAATACTCTAAAGTGTTGTCTAACTAAGTCTTGAAGTTTTTCTAATGAATCGTCAATTAGTTCAATACAACGTCTCCAAGTTTAAAATGTTGTTAGTTGTAAAGTTCATAAAACAATTAATGGTTTCTCAAATTTACAAAACTTGGTGTAACTCTTCAATAAAGTTTGCTTAACGACTTGCCTAAGTTTCGAAACTTCAGGTGAACTTTTTCTTAAGGAATTGTAAATTATTTCAACACAACGTTTCAAGGTGTAAATTGTTTTCAGATTTAACGGTTCATACAGAAAACTGTTCTTCATGTTTATTTAAACTTTAATCAAGAGCTTCCTCAATTATTGGTCTACGTTTAAAAATTTAAGGTTAATTTTTCTTAGGACATTATAAGTTTATTCGATACAAAGTTGTGAAGCTGTTGACGGTTCGAAAAAGTCATAAGATACACAACAGTTCGTGATGTTTACTGTAACTTCACCTGATTGCTCAATGAAGTTTCACTCACATTCAACTCAACAACTTCAAGTAAATTGTCTCCAACGTTTCCAGAGTTCCTCTCCCTCCAAGTACCCCACGCCCTAGCCCTCATCGAGCCGATGGACAGGCTCTGCGTCGCCGACAGGGAGAACATGAGAGTGACCTGTCCCAGGGCCGGACTCTACACGATCCAGGGCAAGAGCGAGCCGGCCCTGACCATCCAACAGCCGGACATGGGAAGGGTGTTCGGTATAGCTGCCAAAGGTGAGAAATTGTCTACTAGAGTTCGTCTCAGATCAAAATGGGACTGTTAATCAAATTTCGCGCAGGAAAGGCGTGGTCATAGACAGTGACGCGTAATTTGTGGGCGTAACTGGGAGGGGCGAGTGAAAATGCGTCTTTGCGTCGATCCCTCTCTGATCTGAGACGACCTCTAATAGGAAATACCCATGGCGCTGTCCTCAAACTACCCGAAGGGTTAAAGGAGTAAACTGTGTTTGATATCGGAAGGATATCTTCGTCATCGTAAACTTGTTGGTTATCTATGATCAATCAATCGATCAATCAATTTTTTTTTAGGTAAATTAGTGTACGCCGTCAACGGCCCAACATTACGACACATCCCAGTCCAAGGATTGACCATAGACGTCCAGACCGAGTCCGTTATTGACCATTGGGCGCCGGAAGAGGTACTGCAATCAATATCTTCACACACAAAAACTTATAAGTTCTCAGCCACTTTCGCTGTTACGACTTCTTATAAGTCTAATTCAATCTATTTTTACTTTTTCATATGAGGTACTCATTTATGAGAGTATTGTAATCGGGTCGATTTTTCGAAATTGAGTTATTAGCATTTCTGAACGTTTTGAGGTCCCCAAAAAACATGTTTTTGGAAAACCGTCTGTATGCATGTGTGTATGATTTTCTCAAAAACCTAAAACCACAAACAGTCAAAACTTTGTATTTAGACTTTGTATCATACCAGGACGTGAAAATAAGCTTTTCATTAAAATCGGTCAAGATAAAAGGGTAGTTTACTCTTGTCATTTTTCAGTTTTTTTAATTTTTCTCGAAATTCAATACAAGAATTTTTTTGAAACTTTGAATATTTATTGTACGATTAAATAGGTATAAAAAAGTTTTCTAACAATTTTGGCTAAATGTTCTGTGAAGGGCACTTTATACCTGTCAATTTTCGGTTTTTTTCAATTTTTTTCGAAATCCACTTCACGAATTTTCTTTAAACTTTGGATATTTATTCTACTATTGAATATGTATAAAAAAGTTTTGTAACGTTTTTGGCTAAATCTACTGTGAGTAGTACTTTATAGGTACTTGTCGTTTTTCGGTTTGTTGCTTAAATTAACCCCTATATATAAGAAAGTACTATATGAACACTATTTTTTTTTCAGGGTTTCGGTAACCCACACGCCATAGCTTTGTGCCCTAACGGGTCGGCCCTCTACGTCGTCGAGATAGGGCCTAACAAAGTGTGGAAGTTCGAGTTGGTACCGCCGAAGAGGAAGTAAACTACTACATAATTCATCCTAATTTGATTTCGTGATTATTATCAATTTCGTTGATATTATTAATGTAATTTAATTATGCAGGGTTGTTTTGAAAACATTTCAAGAGTAATAATCGTAGGATTACTTAAAATTGTATTATAAGTACAAAATTCGCCAGAACCTTGCATTTAACGATGTAGTCGCAGCTTTTGAGCTGTTAAAGTAAATTAACAGTCTAGAGTACCTAGTATATTGAATTAAAATCGAGGTATACCTACACATGAGAGTACGTAAATTATATGGTGATTTAATAATAATTATCAGCTTAAGTAAGAGCTTCAAATAGTGTACAACGTAGCGATTCGTTTAATTAATAAACAATGTTAATTTATAAATAATCTTAAATTAATTATTATAAAATTAAGAATACTAAATTAAGCAAATGAGTTGAGGTTGTTGTTGTTCGTTCGTCGGGACGAAATAAATTTTGTTTATTTATTTGATGCCCTGTTGAGAAATTTTTAGATTATATTATGTTTTTCGATGTAAATATATTTATTTAAATTGTTGTTTATATAGAGGATTACATGATTATAGGCACATTTTCCTAATATTTTTCAAAAGATTCCAAAAAACAAATGTGAAAATATCAACTGTAGACAATAAAATTTAACCGAACCAATTTCAAGTGTTTCATTAAAATTGCTAATGAATACAATAATACAATCAATTTTATTATTATCTTAGATATCACACGTATGAAAATCAATCAAATCATTTTCTACTTGAGCCCTCTAACTATATCTCGCCATTTCCTTAGGATTAGTGATTTATGTCTTCACCAAGTTCTTTTCATAATTTGTTTCGAATTTGAATTTTGATAAAATTCACCAAGTTCTCATTGAAGTACACAATTCACAATTTTCCAACATTCAAGTAGTACCACAGAAAACCTGGAAAATATAAAGATAAATTAAAAATAAATGTAAGTTAAAATTTCACAAAAAAAGGTTATTTACATTTCATTTGACCCCTTCATGGTACTATATCTTAACGCATCTATATTTTATTATGAGGTAATAATCACTGGGATATTCCATGTTATATTCAGAAATGCACATCATGCGTAACATCACATATTTATACCTTTCCTTACCTCCATATCACTGTATAGCTCTATACATTTTGTTATTCCTATATCTACCTATAATTCTATATCTCATCTCTATATCTTTCTCTATCTTTATATACCCTTTATGTACCTTGACTTCTTTATATATTTATCTATATTTCATTGTTTATATAATTTTATCCACCTCTATATTTAATGTAAAACGGTATATTATGTATGAATCTGTACATTATGTGTATATCTATCATCATATCTATCAGTATATTCCCTCATCTCTCTATGACTCTCGATAACTCTCTATACCATTCTATATCTCTGTATATCCTATATCCCACTTTACATCGTTCTAGGTACTTCTCTCTATGTTTGTCTAAATTTCCTCAGTAATAGTGACTGATGAAGAATTGAGTGAGGATGATTGAACTAACATGATTCGTAAGACGAACAAACAAGATGACGACAATGATGATGAAAAGCAATCTGAACCAGTTGTCTGCTAAATGTCTTACTGTTGTTTTAGTTAAGTAAATGACTGAATAATGTATATTACTTTCTCATATGAGAGAGTATTGTAATCGAGTTATTAGCATTTCTGAACGTTCTGAGGTCCCCTGAGTCCAAAAAACATGTTTTTGGAAAACCGTCTGTATGTACGTGTGTATGTATGTATGTGTGTGTGTATGTATGTATGTCTGTGGTAGGATTTTCTCAAAAACTAAAAACCACAAACAGTCAAAACTATGTATTTAGACTTTGTACTATACCAGGACGTAAAAATAAGCTTTTCATTAAAATCGGCCAGGATAGAAGGGTAGTTTACTCTTGTCATTTTTCGGTTTTTTTGAACTTTTATCGCAATTCGCTACAAGAATATTTTTGAAACTTTGAATATTTATTGAACCATTAAATAGGTGTAAAAAAGTTTTCTAACGATTTTGGCTAAATGTTTTGTGAATGGCACTTTATACTTGTCAATTTTCGGTTTTTTCAATTTTTTTCGAAATCCACTACACCAATTTCTTTTAAACTTTGAATATTTATTCTAATATTGAATATGTAGAAAAAAGTTTTCTAACGTTTTTGGCTAAATCTTCTGTGAAGGATACTTTATACTTGTCGATTTTTTGTATTATTCTCGGAATTCGTTCCAAGAATTCTTTTTCAATTTTGAAAATTTATTGTGCAATTAAATATGTATAACAAAGTTTGTAACGTTTTCGGCTAAATCTTCTGTGAAGAGCACTTTATACTTGTGGTTTTTCGGTTTTTGCATTTTTCTCAAAATTTGATACAAGAATTTATTTTAAATTTAAAATATATATTCTACCATTGAATTAGTATATAATAAACTTTTTATCGGTTTTTTGCAAAATCTTCTGTGAAAGGCACTTTGTATCATTCTTCAATTTTTTTTTAATTTTTCCCGAAATTTGCTCCAAGAATTTTTATAAAATTTTGAATACCTATTGTACATTAGATATAATGTATAAAAAGTTAAGGTTTTTGGCGAAATCTACTGTGAGGAGTACTTTATAGGTAGGTACTTGTCGTTTTTCGGTTTGCTGCTTAAATATATGAGAAAGTACCCTGTTGAACACATAGGTATATGTGATAAGGATAGGTGTATTTTCACAGTAATCAACTTTAGGAAATCCAGAATTTTTTGGAGCATTTTTGGCGATTTGTTAATAAAATGGTGAAAGTTTATAAAGAAATGGCGGAGGATACAGAAGTGGTACGCACTATAAAACAGTGTATAGTTCAGTAATTTTGGTGCAAAAGCGTTATGTAGCTTAATTATTTTTTGTTTTTTGAAGGAAAGGGTAAATAAAAAATGTAACAATTTGTACCTTTCCCACAAATATTTATTATAGGTATATGTGCATATTTTTGGTTTATTTAAATTGTTTGGGGATTTTCCCTTAAGCTTCGGCTGCCGAAATCCAAAAGGAACAAAAGACAGCTCATTTTGTCTCAAGATACAAAAGACACCTCTTTGGTTTAATTCATTTAATGCAGGTACCATTAAGAAGAGATACAAGTGACGATACAACCACAAGATACAACCACACCTAAGTATTTACACAATTTCGCATGATTTACAAATACAGTGGAATTTAGTTACCACAAGATGCGTAATGGACACCATTACCTATAGGTACCATTACTGCGACGGTACCAACACCATAACCACCGACACATACGGACTAATCACTACATTATCCTTATTATACTATTATCGTCCTTTGTGTAAATTTGTTCTTGGACGCGGGACACCTGCCTTCGTAACCGGAGACTCTCGGATTTTCTCTCCCACACACTTACGTATTACACACACACAAAAAGGGACGTAGTATAATTGGGCTCCGTTCGAAACGCGCTGAAAGCCGTCGTAAATTCCGATTTTACACCGGGTGACATTTTAATACCTCCGCTCGACGGGTAGGACACGTCCGTACAATGGTCGTACCAGCATGGGAGTACCGGGGATACCGGGGACACATATTATAAATAAATAATAAGGGTAGGGTGGGTGAAGTCTGGAATTGTGATGGGAATGTGGGCGCAATTGTTATCGTTACTTGATTGACAGGTAATGTTCGTACTTACGAAAGTGTGAGTGACAGAATTACACGTAATTTCCTCCTGAGATTGAAATTATGGAAATATGCTACGACATGTATACACTACCCACTAGTGAATATTGAATGTTCGATGACATAAATCCACTAATCAGAAGTTCTTAAAAAAAACGAATAACGAAAGTTATAAAGTGGGAAAACATTGTAAAATATAGACTTCTTCTTCTTCTTCCTCCTCTTTTGGCCTTTTTCTTTTGAAAGTTGGCCAGTGCATTAGTTACTTCTTTCCGACGAGGTCCACTTGCGTGGGTCTGAGACGTTGCTCATCCCTCTTCTTATTGTATTTACTTCAGTAATCTTCTTTTCCTGTGGTCAGGTTGTTAGTTTTAGGATGTGGTGATTGGTAAGGGATGTACGATATTAGCTGAATGGTGTATTATGATATTTATAGTTTTTTTCCTATATCCTGTAAAAATATTATTAGTTTTTTTAGGATGATAATGTTAAGGTGGGGGATGATGTTATCTATATTAAATGGAGGTTTAATTCCAGTATTTATAAGTTTTTCTTTGAGACTATCTATTTGATTTTGATAGAGTTTACATTCAAAGAATATGTGTTGCAAAGTTTCCGTTTTTCCGCATGTGCAGTTCGGGGATTCTTCTATTTTAATTTTGTGCAGATGTGCTTTGGTGAGACAGTGTCCCGTTCTTAGTCTGATACCTGTGGTTGTGTGTCTTCTATCTAGAAATGGTATCGTTTTATACCAGGGGATTCCTGGGAGGGCTGTTTGAAATTGTTTGTATTTTTGTCCTTTTTCTCCGTAGGATCTTTGCCAATGTAGGGCTGCATGTTCTTTGATTGCTGTTTTTTCTTTTGCCTGTATTTCTGGAATATCCATTTTTGTTTCAATTGTAGTTTGGTTTTTTGTAGCTTGTTTTGCTAATTTATCGGCAATTTCATTTCCATGAATGCCAACGTGGCCTGGTACCCATGCTATTCGATAATCATATTTTGTATTTGCTTCCGATAAGAAACTTCTCGTATGTAATGTCAGAGAGTCTTTACGTGCGTCTATAGTATTAGATTCTATCTTTTGGATTGTTACTTTTGAATCTGTAAAGAATATAGCTTTTTTGATGTTTCTGTCTTTTGTCATTTCTATGGCAAGCTTTATAGCGATCATTTCTGCATTGTTGATGTTTTTTTCCCTAGTAATTTTCATCCCAAATTTCTTGTTTTTTGATGGCCAGTATATTCCCACTCCTACCCCTTCTTTATTTTTGGAGGCGTCTGTAAATACGAATGTATGAGTTTTATCCCAGATCTGAATTTGTTTTTGGAAGTCTGTGTTTGTTGCGTTTTTCCCTATATTAAGTTTGATTATCTTTGCTTTTTGGATTTGTATATCGATGGGGTATGTGAAGCAAGGAGGGATCGGAGTTGCTTGTATACTATTTTCCATTTTTTTTATTTTAATGAATGCGTCGTTAATATATGATTTTTTTGTTTGGTTTGTCCTATTGTTGGTATTGATTAAATTATTTAAAGAGTGTATGATGGGGTTGTTCGTATTATACCACAAGTTCGAGACAAATTTGTAACTAAGCCATTGTCTTCGGAACTCCATTAAGTTTTCTCCGGCTTCTGCAAGGAGTACATTTATGGGGGTCGATCTCATGCATCCTGTGGTAACTCTGAGGGCCTTGAATTGAGTAGTATTGATTTTGTTGAGTATTCCTACTGGGGCATTTTTTATGAATATGGATCCGAAGTCTAGATGTGATTTAACTATTCCGTTGTATATTAAGTTTAATGTTTGGGGATCTGCTCCCCACCAGGTTTTGGTAAGGCTTCGCATGATGTTTATACCTTTATTAGCTTTTTGTAATTGTTTTTCAATATGGCTTTTCCAGCTTAGCTTATCATCTATAATAAATCCTAAGTATTTTGTTTGATTTGTGAGCGGAATGTGTCGGGAGTTAACTTGTATTTTAGGGATCGTAGTCTGATGTCTTTTGCTGTTATTGAAAATCATGGATTCGCATTTGTCGATTGATAGTTCTAACTGGTTATTACTTAACCACTCGTTGATTTTGGTGAGTGTTTGATTTACCTGCCTGATGGTGTCATCTATTGAATTTCCTTTACCTATTAACACCAGATCATCTGCGTATGAGATTAGAATTTGATTATTGGGGATCATTTGGAAGATATCGTTGATGTATATGTTGAATAAAAGTGGACTTAAGGGGGATCCTTGTGGTAATCCTATTGATGCCCTGTAAGGACCTAAGAGGTTTGGCTCTTCCTTTGAAAAGAAGTACAGGTTTCGGTCGTGGAACAGCTTGAATGTGGTGTTTGAGATATCTTCCGGTATTTTTAGTTGAATCATTTTATTGTAGAGCTTATGAAGGTTCACATTATCATAAGCTGCTTTGATATCTAGGAATACGGCCGCAGAGGGTTTACCTTCTCTTGTAGCTTGATTTATGAATAACAATAGGTTGCAGACATTATGATATATGCTTTTATTCTTCCTGAAGCCTGTGATATGCTCATGTAGGATTTGTTTATTTTCTAGTATCCACTCCAATCTATTTTTAATTATTTTTTCGAACGTTTTGGTTATACATGAGGACATGGCGATTCCGCGGTAATTTTGTGGGAGTTCTGGGTCTTTATTGGGTTTGATTATGCTTATGATTATTTGGTCCTTCCATTTAGTGGGGATGGGGTCGCCTTTCATGACATCATTAAATATCTTGATTAACTTTATTATTAAAGTTTCTGGCATGTTCCTTATCATCTCGTATGTGATTCTGTCTAATCCTGGGGCTGATTTCTTTCTATTTTGTATTGCGTTTTTCAGTTCTTCTTTAATGATAGGCTGAGTTTGATGATGGTGTGGTAGCAGGGTGAAGTTAGGGTCAATGTTAACTTTGGTCATTGAGTTTTTTATTTGCATGCATATATCGGTGTTTGGTCCTGATTTATCTATCGGATTACTTGTTCCTATCTTAAATCTTTTGATGTTGTTCCAGATTTCTTTTATGTTGGTTTCTCTATTTAGTGAGTGACAAAACTCTTGGAATTTGGTTTTCTTTTTTATTTGAAATAGTTTTCTGGTTTTAGCAATGGCATGTTTGGTTTCTATGAAGTTTTCCATATTGTAGTCTTGATATAGTTTTTTTATAATCCGTTTCCTTGCTTTCAGCGCATCCGTGCACTCTTGATCCCACCATAGGTTGTGGTTATTAACTAATTTCTTTTTGCTTTGATTTTTTTCCGTTGATTCTTCTATCGCTTGTTGGATGATCATATCAAGTTCTTCATAGAGTTCTGCGTTATTGTTTTCTAAGGATTTTTCTATATGAGTGAAGAACGTTACCCAATCGAGTTTACTTTTTCTGAAGTCATACTTATAAGTCTTAGGGAGTTTGCCGAGGTTGGAAATTGTCGCGACTGTGGGAAAGTGGTCGCTGAAGCCACAGTCCTTGTATACTTTCCACTGCGTCTTTAGACTGATGTTAGGAGAGGCGATACATAGATCTATGGCACTTTTAATCCCCCTTGGGTTGTTCATCCTTGTTCTAGTTCCATCGTTTAATACCACTAGGTTGTTGTCTTCCATGATATTCTCTATTGTTTCACCGTTCTTATTTTTTATTGAACTACCCCACATGTGATTGTGTGCGTTCATGTCCCCCATAATAATGATTTCCCCAGTGAGATTTCGGAGGTTTTTATCCAATAAATTTTTGTTTATTTTGTTGTTAGGAGTTGAGTATATATTTATTATATTGATATTAAGAACATTTATAATTATTATGTGAAAATTATGTGTTTGCAATTTATCTTCTATTTTGACGTTTTGGAATTGAAGGTCTTTATTTATAAGGGTAGCAATACCTCCTTTGTTATCTGGCCGGTCTATTCTAATGATGTGATAGCCAGGAACTCTGAAGATTGTTTCTGAGTTTAACCAAGTTTCGTTTAATAAAATGATGTCAGGCTTTTCTCTCGAGATTATCTCATTTAGGTTACTTTTATTCCTTATGGCGCTTCTTATGTTCCATTGGATTATTTTAAACATTAGACTTATTTTGTTTGGCCGGATCGTCCAGATCCTTGCCTAGTTGGTCCAGCTTAATTTTTGTTTTGAATGCATTCAATAACATTTGTTCCTGAGAGTCATCTATTATTTTTAATTTTTTTGTTAGATTAAGATATTCTATAAATTTTTCCAGGGCACTATTTGGCGAGTTTTCTTTGATTTGTTCCGAGACCATTCTCGTAATAGTCTCCAGGATGGAGTGACTATTTTCTTTCGGTTCTTCGTTGCATTTTTGATGAGTGTTCATCCTAGGGTTTTTGGAATTTGATTGTGGAGTTCTGGAATGTGATGGGAATGATACATTCTTTAGGGTTTCACTATTGTGCCAGTTAACATACTCGTTTGTATCTTTGTTTTGATTTACTAATGTTGCATAGGACCTTTTTGTTTTTATTGGTTGGTTTTCTTGATATATTTGTCTTCTTTGGTTTATCGGTGTCGCATTTCTTGGTGTTTCTGACGCTCTTGGTAATTGGGGAAATTCTGATCTATTATATATTTGTAGATGCGGTTCAGGTTGAGGATTTTGCTCTGCCCTATTGTTGAGGTAATTTTTTGGGATTTTTTGGTTTGCTTCATAATATGACAGGTTCTCGAAAGCCATAATATTTTTAATTTCCCTTTGCCTTTTGTATTCTGGACATGTTTTACCGGTCGACTTGTGTTCATTTGATCCACAGTATAAGCACTTTACTGAACATATATACTCGTCTATTCCACAAAACTTTTCTCCTTCAGGATGTTTCTGATTACATGTTTTACAAGGATCATCTGTATGTATGTTTCCACATTCCATACATCTTTTTTTCCCCCTACATAGTTTTTTCGTGTGTCCGAACCTAAGGCATTGGAAACATTGGGTTACCGGGGAGATATAAGGGGTCACTTTTGCACCTAACCTACTAATTGAGACAAATCTTGGAAGTATTGTTCCTTCAAAGGTGATTAGTACCGTAGAGGTAGGGATGTATTTTGCTTCTGCATCTTTTATGAGTTTCCTATTCAGTCTTCTAATCTCTAATACTTTAAAGGGGCTTGAGATCGTTCTAAGAATGTCTTCTTCAGTCAGTTTCATGTCTATGTATCTTATGATTCCTTTGCAGGAAACGTAATTTAAGGGAATGAAAATTTTGTATCCTTTTTTTAATAGAGTTTTGTTTTGTGTGAATTGATTTGCTGCTTCAAAATTTAGGAATTCTACCGACAGTTTGTTAATTCCTTTTTTGTCTACTTTTTTTACGTCTGTCAAGTTGAGGTCAAAGATTTCTTTGGCTATAGAGTAGTGATTGAGTTTACCTACATTACCATTTTCAGAGGAGCCTTCAATTATTGTGATAAAAGGGCCTATGTCTTTGTCAGTGTAAAGTAAGGTCTTTTTGTCTTGGGAGATTTTTGATTTAATTTTATCTAGAGGATTTTCGTCATGATCGTTTGTTATGTTTGTCATCTCTTGATCCGAAATCTGATCCGTGACTGGTGTTATTTGATCCCGGGGAGGGCTCTCACCCCCCCGGGATGCGAAGTCCATTTTGTCTAGTTTACTATTCTAGGTTAGATTCAACTAATATCGTACTGTGAGGGAATAACAGAAGCACAAACAAATGATGTTAGTACGAAAGGTGGTACCTTGACACAGAAGATCTCCTTTCGTAGTGGCTTGATCGCTCTGGGTATCGCAGTCCTTAAGATGATTTCTCGCTTTTTTCGACGTCCGCTTCGTAGCACGGTTCACCGAAAAGTCAAATATAGACTTAGCGCACAGATCATAAAATAATTTCATGTTCTGTGACTCAGTGCAACACTTTATTATATATTTATATTCTGCGGAGGTCCTACGGTAGGAGCCGCATCCCGCATCTCATCTTCCAATATTCTCTATTCAACCAATCATCATTATTCAGTCATCGTCTTGTCATGGCATCTTCAATAACTTTTTTCCAGGTAAATATCGGTGTTCCCCTTTTTAGCTTAGTTCTTCACATTCTTCTTCTCATCCCGTGTTTATCCACTCCTGGATGTAGGCCTCTTCCAAATCTTTCCACGCTCTTCTATCCCTAGCAGTCTGAATCCAATTCCTTCCTGCAACATTTTGGCCATCGTCTCTCTATGGTCTCTCTTGGGCGCTATTAGTATCTTATGTATCCACCTTCTCGGTCATCCTGCCTTACTGTATAACCAGCCCATCTCCATTTCAGTTGTGCCACAAGCCTTACTACAACCGTCACTTTAGTTCTTCTACGAATTTCCTCGTTGCGAACTTTATCCCTTAAAATGATTCCTATCATAGCGTTCTCCATTGCTCGTTGGGTGGTTTGCAGGTTATTGGCAAATTTGCGGGTAATCGCCATTGCCTCGAGTCCATATGTGAGCACCGGCATCACACAGGAGTCAAACACTTTTCTTTTCAAATTTATGCCAAAATTTGCTAATTTACCAAAAGCTGCCCAGGAGTAGCCTATTCTTCTTGTGATTTCAGAAGATTGATTTTCTTTGCCAAGATGAATTTTATGGCCTAAGTAAATTTATTCTGAGACAGCTTCTAGGGGTTGGTCGTTAACAGTTACCCAAATGTCTTCTGTACTCCATCATTTTTGTTTCGTTGAAATTCATTACAAGTCCAATTTGTAGCGATGTTCGATGAAGTTCCTGAAGCATAGTTTTAAGCTCTTCGCCTATGTTGGCAATGACCACAATATCGTCGGCAAATCGTAAATGGTAAATGGTAATCCTCCAAGGCAATGGTAAAAAGTTTTGGTGAGATGGTGTCTCCCTGCCTTACTCCTCTTTTGATTGGGATTTGGTCTGTTTTTATACATCATCTATTTTTACATGAATGCAAGCGTTATTATAGATTTGTTTGATAATACTTGAGTATCTAGACTCGATCCTTACGTTGTCTAGGGATTCCAGAATTGCCCAGGTTTCGACAAAGTCAAAGGCCTTCTGGTAGTCGACAAAGGCTAAATGGAGTGCTATATGTGGCTTTTTCGATAAGGGTACGAAGTGTCTGTAAGTGGTCCTTACGGAATCCCGCTTGTTCGACGGGTTGGTATAAGCCCATCTTGTTTGTCAACCGGTTGGTTATTATTTTTGTAAGCTGTGTGATAATAAGCTGATAGGTCGATAAGTACCTATGTTGTTTCTATCTCCTTTCTTGTATTTCTTGCATTTTGCCACTTAGTTGGGATTTTTCCTTCTGTTGAACATTCATTGAGCAATAATCTTACATGCTCCTTCAGCGTATCGCCACCTATTTTAATCATTTCACTCGTGATTTGATCTTCGCCTGGACTCTTTCTGTCTTTCATTTAATTGATGTAGTGTTGTCTCCAATTCTCCGATATTAATTTCTGGGACCTCTTCAGATCCTATATGTTGCATTATTCTCCTCTTCGCTTAGTTGGTGGGCGGTAATTTAAAGCTCGTTTTGGCCACCTCTTGTCGTTGATTCTGTAACAACCTGCGGGTGTTTAAGTGATCTGTTGATTAGATTTTTGTAACATTAAGAAAGAGGACCCTGTATATGAAAAAACTAAGTGGGACGTGACGTTTTCATATTATGTAACGTCCACGGGATGTAAGTACAACACCGATGTTCTTCTTCTTCTTCTTCTTAGGGTACCAACTCCATTCAATGAAAATCGGCAATAATTTTGGCAAATGCTTCTCTATCTTGTGCACTCCTGGGTAGAGTATGAGAATCCAGTCCCGTCCAGTCTCTGACGTTCTTCAACCATGAGTTTTGTCTGCGCCCCGGCCCTCTCTTGCCTTCTATTTTTCCTTCTATTATTAATTTCAGGAGGGCATATTTAGTATTCCTCATGGCATGTCCAAGATAGGCGGTTTTTCTATTTTTCAGGATGGCTAAGAGATCACGTTCTTTGTTCATTTGCCACAAGACTTCGATATTGGTAACGCGGACTGTCCAAGGTATTCTTAACATTCGGCGGCACACCCACATCTCAAAAGCCCCCAGTCTATTCATTGTAGTGATCTTCAGCGTCCACGCTTCGACACCATACAGGAGCACCGGGAAAACATAACATTTGACGAGACTATATCGTATCTGGGCATTCAGACTTTTGTCGCTCGGCAAACTATGCATTTTCAAGAATATTGTTCTGGCCATCTCGATTCTTGTTCTTATTTCGAGATCTGGATTCAAGTCCTCTGTAATCCAGCTACCCAAATATTTAAATTTCCAAACCATATTGATATAGACGTCCCTTGAACTTTTATATCTACCAGTTGATTTGGGTTGCTACTTATCACCATTGTCTTTGTCTTTTGTTTATTTATTTGTAGTCCCATCTGACCACTCACTGAAACTATTCTGTCGATTAATCTTTGAAGACCCTCAGAACTATCCGCAAGTATCACTGTGTCATCGGCATACCTTAAGTTATTTATCAGTCTGCCATTAACTTTTATGCCGTCTCCGGATCCATTAAGTGCTTCCTCGAATATGACCTCAGAATACGTATTGAAGAGCATGGGGCTGAGCATACACCCCTGTCTGACTCCGCGCTTTATAGGTACAGCTCTTGTCTCGGTACTTTCTCTTGGTACACCGACAATGGTGAAAACAAAACCGCTGACGTTTGATAACAATTTCATACCCATTGCGTCGGGTCGAGGAACGGACTCTGGGTACTCTTGCCGAATCAGCAGGTGCGTCTACTACCACCTGAGCGAAGAAACGCAATTTCAATAATGAACCAATCAACCAGACGGGTTTTGTGCGGTATCGGGGACAGGCATAGGTCAAGTAGGAAATCAGTAACCAATTAAAATATTGGAGGGAAACTTTTTGCTCGGGACTTGGGATTGAGCTATTTTATTTTACATAGATCTTATAATAATTGCTACATTCCACTCTCCCGGTCAATCTTCCCCTTCCAACATTAATTCGTTCAAGTAGTAATAAATACCACATACCACATATTTAATAATCTGATTCGCGCCGTTTCCTGTCTATAGAAAACCGACATGGGTTAAATCCGAATAGATTATACGTTTCCCCGTTAGTCCGCTTACATCAGATTGTCACTCTCTCTCCCGTATGGAACTCACATTGTTTCTTCTGCTGATATGTCCTTTATCTCATACCCCACGTAGCCCTACCA
Organism: Cryptocephalus moraei; assembly: GCA_946251905.1. Classification (NCBI taxonomy): domain Eukaryota; kingdom Metazoa; phylum Arthropoda; class Insecta; order Coleoptera; family Chrysomelidae; genus Cryptocephalus; species Cryptocephalus moraei. Next base: position 11,166,051 of record OX276465.1, on the reverse strand, counting down.
AAGTGCATCTAACGCATTCAATCGACGAAACCTCCAGGAAGCGATCAATCCGCACCTCCTCCAGCTCCGATCGGAGAAACTAATCGAAAAACCAACCACCGACCCTTCGCAAGAGATCGAGATAACCGCAATGAGTAAAATTAGATTGCACGTTTCCCCTATAGTCCGCTTACATCAAATCGTCATTCGCTTCCGTGTGAAAAATTTGCTCCAGGAAGCAATCACTCCAAACCTCTTCCGATTCAGATCGAAGGAACTAATCGAAAATCCACCGCCGCCACCCCTTCGCAAGAGATCGAGATAACGCACCGTCACCGCCTTATCTCGATATCTCCCTCGTGACGTGAAAAAAATCCCTTGATGGCTCTATCGGCATCGATGTAATCGCTGACGAGTGCGCGAGCCCGAGGGCGAAAAGAAGAAAAGAAAGAGAGATAGAAGTACTATACATTGCTATAATTTCATAACGTGTATTCCGTGTATCTAGAAGGGTCCGTACGTCTCTTTCTCGCTTTCAGGTTCAGTGAACGGTGATTAGGCGGGCGCGACGAGTCCAAGGAGGAAGGACGAAGAGATGGAGAAGTCTCGTGACCGTTCCGATCCGTGGGGGGTGCACGAGGCGAGGAGGAGGAGGAGGAAGTGAAATGTAAAGAGTATTCGGAATTATAGATGAATTCGTCCAAGAGTGAGAGAGAATACTCACGAATTAACCACCTTACATTAATTATCAGGTGTACATTAATTAATTTAGTAGAAACATTGCAACGTTCGAGTTCGGACAGACTTTAGAAATAGTGATTTAGGTAGGAATTTCATAGAAAATTAAATCGAAATACATAATATTTCCTATAGAACAATTTATATGTAAATTAAGCACAACTTCCGGTACGATCTAAAACTAACATTCCTTCTCAATCACGTGAAAAGTTCATGTGGTTGTTCCTCTTCGTCCAGTCCCCCCTCACTCATTATTATCACCTTATTATTATTATTATTATTAGCACATGAAGGGTCCATGAAGTTGTTCTTTTTCGTTCCCTCCTCCTGACTTATTATCATTATTATCGTATTACTATTTTGAAGTGAAACTTCTTTGCGCACGTTGTATACATTGGGATGGGGTGTTGGTCGATATACCGCTTCCCAAGCAGAATGCGAGTAACGTGTACCTCTTCCATCGCGCCCGCGAACCAAGCCGATCGCCAAATCGTTTCCGTGTGCTACCAGCGAGGTCAACGTGGCAACACCGGAGAGCGTCGTGACTTTCGGACAGCTGACACCTAACCCAACCTTAAACGGCGAGAAACAATAACGTCGAGCGGCGACAAAACGTTGAGCTGTATTGTTGAATTGCGTGACATGGACATGGAGAAAGGTCACGTCAGATGAGATCATAGAGACATCTGTGAAGACCATCGTGAAGGCGGTCGTAGGAGGACTCCAGCAATAGATGGTGGAAGCGGGAGGCAACAGGCGACCATTGTTGCTCTGAACGTGTCGGGACACAGCGACGTCCGGATCGAGCCGCAGCGAGGAATCCGGAGTGAAGCGGACGAGTGCTCGACTTCGACCGTCTTTGGCGATGAAGATGGTAGAAGTGTTCGACCCCAGCAGCCCGGCGAACAGTGTGGACACCGCGATGGCTCTCCAAAATTGATCAACTTGGGGCCGATCTACGGCTGAACAGATTTAGAGAAGAGCACTCTGTTGCAGGCGCAGTTAGCAGGGACGGCGAAGCTCTGGCATCAGCTTCTCGACACCTATGATCGACGATGGGCAAAGTGGCGAGCCATGTTAGGGGCGGCGATAATTAGGCAGCGAGATTTCCACGGGATGATGACGGAGATGATGAGATGGCCAGCGATACAATGACCACCTACTACCAGGCGAAGCTGGCGTTGCACGGGAGAGTGGGCGTTACCAGCGAAATTCTGTCTCCTGCATTATTGCTGGATTGCCGGCAGAGCTACGAGCGAGTGCTTATATGGCGTCTATAGCACTTCCCTGTCTGTCGGTGTGCGTGTGTGTGCATATAGCCAAAGAAGTTTCACTTCCACCGTCTGGTCTGACACAGACTTTTAGTTTTTTTTTTATTAGGTAGCATTAGATTTCCAAGATCATTTAGTTGTCAGGATAACTTCAAATCTTATTTATATGTTTAGAAGTTTTATGTATTTAAGTAACTTCAATGTCTTTCATAATGCATTGCGGATTGAGTACTCTATTTCAAGATTAATCCAATGTTCCAGGATTCCACATCTCCACAAGATGTGTGGAATGGTAAATCTAGTGCTGCAGTGCTTGTACCGAGATCTAGGGTCTCCCTCTAGGAGATAGCAATGGGTGAGGTGAGTATGGCCAATTCTCAAGAGGCAGGTGTTACCTTGTTCTCGTCTGTTCAAGGTTTTCGGGTAGTACCATTTTTCTGTTGTAGGTGTTATAGCGTTGAACTGCGTGTCATGTAACGCCGTGTTATGTCATATGCTTTTTGTAGGTCACACCTTAAAGGCGAATTTGTTTCCATCCACCAAGCGAGTCTTAGTTTGATGATCTAAGCATGATCTTATGGTTCTAGAGTATTTGAAAACCATCTGGAATTTCAGAAAACTCTCCATGACATTAATTCTTCTAGACCCTTCAATGTTGAAACTGAAATGGGAATATCTCGGACCGTTCTGGGTCTAACATTTCATTTATCATTCATATCACAGTCTAACATTTGGGTTCTATAATTTGTTCTGAGACGATGTACATCGCTATATACACTACAACGCTACAACAAGACAAGTCACTTCTGATCTACATGCTAATGAATTTTCAATAAGATATATACACTGTCAGTACTGTGCTAACTCTTCCAATTTCAATCTTTCATTCCATGGAGTCAAAATGTCGTTTCATCTGTGGTCAACTAAATGAGGAAAATTTATAAATCTATTTCATCCCCCACTAATTTTTTATCTAAGTGAGCTCATAGATTCCACAAGACTTCAAGCAATGCCAAATCATAATGCATCCCTGGAAGGTTCTTCTTAAACAGTAGGAATCTTATGAATTTTGGTGCTTTGGAATCATTATGCCAATCTACTCGATGCAAGACCGATTTTTCATGAAGTTATCTTTCCAATTGCAACATTTACTAGCATAGTAGTGCTAGAGTACGCTTACAGTTAGCCAAGTCTCTTCTTCATGAGTTCACAATGAAGAGAACTGAATATAATAAAAATTGTATTTTGTAACTAATCTCCTACTAAGCATTAACATTAGATTTCTTCGGTACGGCACCGAAAGGTGCCCGTGGTACCTCCCTGGTCCTCCCGGTCACGATCGACCGCTTCTAGGCGCGAAAACCCATGTCTCCACTTCTCACCCCCTTTCCGTCCCCTCCACATCTTATTCTTCTTCTTCTACTACTACTACTCCTCGTCGTCGTCGTCGTTCTTCTTCTCCTCCTTCTTCTTCGTCACGGCACGTATTCAAATGAGGCAACGAATAAAAAACGGAAACACCTCTCGTCTCGGGGCCGTAAACACCACTTCCAAGTCGGAGAGATAATGTCTTATTTATAAGCCGAAGAGCCTCAGAAACAGAGAGAGAGAAAGAGAAAAAGATAGAATATAGTGACCTGAGCCGCGTGTACGTATGTATATGTATGTGGTGGTACCCGGTGAGACGTAGCCGAGAGATTGCTAGTAACAGGGTACCATGGGCGTGCGATCTCCGTCGATCTCCCCTTTTGCTTCCGAAGGGTTTCGGAGGTGGAAAAGTTGGAAAATCTTGGTTCATCTGGTCTTCGACACAGGTGGCCATCGATTCAACTAAATGTGCATCAGTTAGCCTTATAACTAATTGACAGTTTCTTAATCCTTAAAACATTTTCGAATTCTTGCAGCACTGTGAAAAACCATCATTCCAGATTAAAAACATTTTGGAACACCACAAGAATACTATTGGTTCTGCACGGTTTCCGAGGAATAAATGGTGGGGAATCTTGCTATATTTGGACTTCATCACAAGTGACCACCGATTGAACCATATGTGTACCAACTTGCAATTTACATACTTCAATTAAAAGTTATTAGTTTATGCTTGCTGAGATTAGGTTTGTTTACGTTGTCTGAACTACGACAGTAGATAGACTAGGTGGGTTCAGAGCCGAAATTTTATGTAATTGTAAAGAGGCACATGTTGTTTCTATGGAAGTACGGTCCAAAATTATAAGCGAGACTTCAATGGACATAGTTTCTTCCCCTAAAATAGCATGTGATTTTGGTCCTCAAGGTTATTAGAGCTTAGATTTCTTAACTTTCTTCGCACCGTGACAGTTTTTACGTTTATAGAAAAAAGATACACAGTTGCTGAGATCAGTTTATTTTACGTTGTCTGAACTAAGATAGTAGGTAGGCTAGGTGGGTTCTTGGCGGAAATTTCATGTAACTGAAGGGGGGTCCATTTTGGCTCCATAGTACAGAAATATAAACGACTTTTCACTGGAAATTTTTCCTGTCCTTAGAGTAACATGTGATTTTGGTCCTCAAGGTTATTAGAGCTTAGATTTCTTAACTTTCTTCGAACCGTGACAGTTTTTAAGTTTTTAGAAAAACAATATATATATATATATATATATATATATATATATATATATATACAAAGGCTGTAGGGGTCCTACAGCCTTTGCCGCATCCCGCATTTCGATCGCCACTTTTTTTTATTATTCCAATCGTCATCATTTATTGCCCGATCAGCCATTGTTTGCCTAATTCCTTGTATCCAGGATGTGCTTGGTCTTCCTCTTCTCCTTTTACTTTGGGGAACATAATTTAAAATTCTTTTTGGCCAGCGTTCGTCGGTCATTCTCATAACATGTCCGTACCATATCAATTGTCTGGACTCTATTCGATCTGAACTCGTGTACACTCTTCTTGTTCGACGTCTGATGTCTTCGTTTGGGATACGATCCAGCCTTGAGACTCTGCATGCTCGTCTTAGGTAGTCCATTTCTACAGTCTCTATATCCTTTTTGTCTTTAGCCGAAAGCTGCCAGAAAAACATAGAAAACAATAGACAACAAACATAGAACATAGAAAAACAATGCCATCTTCAAAGTTCTCAGTTGCTGAGATCAGTTTTCTTTACGTTGTCTGAACTACGATAGTAGGTAAGCTAGGTGGGTTCTTGGCGGAAATTTCATGTAACTGTAAAGGGGTCCATTTTGGCTCCATGGTACAGAAATATAAACGACGCTTCACTGGAAATTTTTCCTGTCCTTAGAGTAACATGTGATTTTGGTCCTCAAGGTTATTAGACCTTAGATTTCTTAACTTTCTCCGAACCGTGACAGTTTCTAAGTTTTTAGAAAAACGATACCGTCTTCAAAGTTATCAGTTGCTGAGATCAGTTTTCTTTACACTGTCTGAACTACGATAGTAGGTAGACTAGGTGGGTTCTTGTCGGAAATTTCTTGTAACTGTAAAGGGGTCCATTTTGGCTCCGTGGTACAGAAATATAAACGACGCTTCACTGGAAATTTTTGCTGCCCTTAGAGTAACATGTGGTTTTGGTCCTCAAGGGTATTAGAGCTTAGATTTCTTAACTTTCTTCGAACCGTGACAGTTTCTAAGTTTTTAGAAAAACGATACCCTCTTCAAAGTTGCTGAGATTAGTTTCCTTTACACTGTCTGAACTACAATAGTAGTTAGACTAGGTGGGTTGTGGGTTCTTTGGCGGAAATTTCATGTAACTGTAAAGGGGTCCATTTTGGCTCCATGGTACAGAAATATAAACGACGCTTCACTGGAAATTGTTCCTGTCCTTAGAGTAACATGTGATTTTGGTCCTCAAGGTTATTAGCGCTTAGATTTCTTAACTTTCTTCGAACCGTGACAGGTTCTAAGTTTTTAGAAAAACGATACCCTCTTCAAAGTTGCTGAGATCAGTTTTCTTAACACTGTCTGAACTACGATAGTAGGTAGGCTAGGTGGGTTCTTGGCGGAAATTTCATGTAACTGTAAAAGAGTCCATTTTGGCTCCATGGTACAGAAATATAAACGACGCTTCACTGGAAATTGTTCCTGTCCTTAGAGTAACACGTGATTTTGGTCCTCAAGGCTATTAGAGCTTAGATTTCTTAACTTTCTTCGAACCGTGACAGTTTCTAAGATTTTAGAAAAACGATACCCTCTTCAAAGTTATCAGTTGCTGAGATCAGTTTTCTTTACGTTATCTAAACTAAGATAGTAGGTAGGCTAGGTGGGTTCTTGACGGAAATTTCATGTAACTGCAAAGGGGTCCATTTTGGCTCCATGGTACATAAATATAAACGACGCTTCACTGGAAACTGTTCCTGTCCTTAGAGTAACATGTGATTTTGGTCCTCAAGTTTATTACAGCTTAGATTTCTTAACTTTCTTCGAACCGTGACAGTTTTCAAGTTTCCAGAAAAATGATACCCTCTTCCCCTCTCCTCTCTCTCTCTCTCTTCAAATTCATAAATTTTCCCCTATCTTCGCCCCCCCCTCTCTCTCTTTCTCTCGAAGGATCGAAACTAATATCCCGGTGCGTTTTTTCAGCCAATCGAGCGCGGTTAATTGCCCGAGCGGAATCGCCGTCACGCGATGCCTCTTTTGTCTTTCTCGCCACCATTTTTTCCTCTTCTCTCTTTCTCTATCTCTTCTCTTTTCTTGCATCGGTCTTTCGAAAAAAAAAAACTCGCTTCAATTAGTCATTAAAGTGATTACGGGATATTTTTTGTTCGGATGAAGAAGAGAGAAAGAGAAAGGGGGAAGAGGGCGAAGAGAGGAAAAAAAACTATATTGGATGGCGGTCGTTTCACTGTAACGACTTTATTTCGAATGTCGGCCGTTTATTGTTGAATGTCCGGAGTCGAAGAGGTTGATGGCGTGTTTCTTTTTTGGCCGCTGGGATGAAAGCGTGGGAGACGGTTCGTATGTTTTGGAATTATTGAATTTTGTAATATCAATAACCTCAATTGCGGGAAAAATACCCCTCCAAACAATTTTTCAAATTTTCATAACTGAACCAATTAGGTAATCTTCAACTTTCACACAAAGTCCTTTTTGCGGATTCGCAGTATTTCGAAATTCGCTATTATTTATATTTTCGTTGGTGTGTATCTCGCCATATGTACAAACTTAACACTTAAATTAAGCCATTATCGCTGGAGGTAGCAGCTTTAAAAGGCAAATGTCATCGGTCAATATTTGAAGAGGGGGAAAGCAAACAGGTAGCGAGCACACTGAAGCACCAGCAGCAGCAGCAAACGACAAAAGGAGAAAAATAGAGACAGAATAAAGGATAAGAAACGGAGGATGGCGAGAATAGAAAGAGAGAGAGAATGTCAAATATTTTTTTAAGTCATTCGTGTGCCGATCAAAACAAACTGACTACTTACTTTACAGTGTAAACAACGATCGTTTTACCGGCGATTAAATAGTGGGCGGTATCTAAAGACACATAGAGAGAGAGAGAGAGAAAGACAGATTTTTCCCTTTCGGCAGAAAATAACTTAAAATTTAAAGAGTACAACTACGAATTTATCATTCAGTCACATTTAAACAGAACTTCTTGGTGTCAGATCTGTAAACAACTTGTTACGTCAGTTGTTAGCTGTGATTGATACATAACAATTGCAACAAATAAAATAGGTAAAAATGTATTGCATTACTATTTTATACCAATTGCATTGAAATGGACTATTCTGTATAACAATCACGTTAGGATCATTATGTGTCACCACAAATAATAAACCTGAATTGATATTGAACCACAACAGACATATACTTGGAGCAAACTATTCCAATAGTCATTGACACATAACAATCACAACAACTTAAATGTTGAGAAGATATTCTGTAACTATTTTATATTAACTGAATTGAAATTAGCTATTCCGTATAAGGGTCAATTCGTGAGGATTGTTACGTGTAATCAAAATTCAAGAGACTTGGATTGATACGAAGCACCAAAATAAACATGTGACAAGCGATTTGTTGCAATTGTTATGATTGATACATAACAATCACAACAAGTAAAATATCTGAAAGAATATTCTGTAGCTACTTCATATTAACTGAATTGAAATAAGTTATTCCATAAAAGGGGCACCTCATAACGATTGTTATGTGTAACCACAATTGATGAGACCTTGCTTGATAAAAAATCACAACAAGAATCTACCCTAAGCGGATTGTTGAAGTTATTTGAATTATACATACAGAATTATGAATAAAGAATAATTTGAATTATTGCAACTGTTATGATTGACACAGAAGAAGCATAACAACTGAAATATCTGGGAAGATATTTTTTTATAAATTGAACTGAAATGAGCCACATTGTATAAGAGTCGCTTCGTAAAGATTGTTATGTTTATGTGCAACTATAACTGAATAGACCTGAATTGATATAAAAAACAACAATAAACATGTGCTATAGACGAATTGTAAGTACTTTGTATGAAATAAACTGAAACGAGCTAGGTGTATGTAGCTATATGTAAGCAAATTGTATAAGCGTCGTTTTGTAAGGATTGTTATGTGTAACTATAACGAAAGAAACTTGGATTGATATAAAAAAATAATCATGTGCTATAAGTACATTATTACAATTGTTGCGATTGATACATAACATGCATAACAATTGAAATATTTGAAAAGATATTCTGCAACTAATTTATATCAATTATATTGAAATAAGCCATTCCATATAAGAGTCACTTGGTAAGGGTCGCTACGTGTAATCAGAATTGAAGTGACCTGGATTTATATAAAACACAACGATAGAAGCGAATTATTGTAATTCCTATGATTAATACAAAACGAACATAACAATTGAAATACCTGGAAAAATAATTTACAACTACTTTGTATCAATTGTATTGAAGTAGCAACTGAATTCTGTTCTAGTTATTTAAGGGTCACTTCATAATGATTGTTATGTGTAACTACGATTGAGGAGGCTTGACATAACAATCACAACAACAAACTCATACCCTAAGCGAATTACTGTAATTGTTGTGATTAATAATTGGAAACTGGGTAACAACTGAAATGCCTAAAAATTCATTTTGTAACTACTTCGTTCAATTCAAGTAAAATGAGCTAACAACTCTATTTGGGTAGATTATATTCAACACTCCATCAGGATTGTTGTATACAAACACAGTTCAAGAGACTTGCATCGATACATTGCCTCGATTGATTGAATCACAATAACTCAAATGCTTAAATATACATTCCACAACTATTTTATAACGATTGAATTGAAATGAGCTAACAACTGAATTCTGGTACATCTTTCGAGGCGCGATTGTTGTGTAAATGAGTGCGCATGAGTGAGGCGTCTCCTTCTTGGGCTCCCAGACGGCTCGGAATCATAATTTTTGGCAAGTAAATCAGGAGAGTACACGCATGTAGTGAAAGAGCGTAAAATGTAGAAATAAACAAACTGAACTTCTTGACGTAGTAAACCGTATTTCGCTCCTAACCCATCTTAACGACGAAAAATAAATAACGAATCTACCTAAGGACCTCTCGGACTCTGTAAATCTTCCGATGGTGTCGCGTGTTTTGTTTCTCGTCGAGGCTTCTGGAATTCGGTCTTCCGGTCTTCGAGAGGATTCGCTGGTCGTCAAAGTGTCGAGCAGAGGATTAAAGAGGACCGAAGACCGAGAGAGAGTCCATTACGAGGGTCCTCAGGTAAAGACAAGGAGGACGGCCACTCGGAGCTGTCAGAAGCGACGCCGGAATAGCGAAAATACGAGCCGGGGATGATTTATGGGGGTGGGTGGTCGGTCATGTATGTAATGTTCGAAATGTACAGGGTGTTGAAAAGTTAATACCGCCCTTGCTAGATAGGGAATTTTTGCCTCAAACATTTTTTCCGAATAATCCTTTTTACTAATGTCAACGTTATTTAAGGGAATTTTTAGGTTAGGAAATGTAATTTATTATAAACTAATTTAAGGAACTTTTTAGCCAAGAATAACACTGACTAAATATTATATTCTAGATTAGATAGATTTTAGGTATACCTGTGGAAATCTTCCGAATTTCTGTCCAAGAAGCTCCAAGGGAGCGAAATTAATATATTCTATGACAGTAAAGCTTGGTTATAAAACGAATTAAGATGAATGAAGAACTGTATAAGGAATTCTAATAAATTCTAGAATATATAAAAATTGAAATATAAAGAACGTTCAATATTCTAAATTTAAAAATGTCTAGAGGAAGAAGCCTATTGATTTCAGAAGATGACAGCTTGAAATTGTAACTGTTGGGAAAGCATATATGGAGCAATCTACTAGATTATAGTGTATAGTTCAAAGGAGAAATTTTTAAAGACTTCCCGAGAAAGAGGTAACAAATTCCTTGAGATCACGCTCGAAACATGAATAATTCTTAAACAGAAATCTAAGTCTTCAAGAAACTTAGTATTGGATTGATCTTCAAAGGTAACAAATTTGGAGGAATTTAGAGGAACAAACTTCTCGTAAAAGCTTAAAAAGCATCAAAGTCTGTGGAAGATCTTTTCTAATGCACAGAAAGTACTACGGAACGAAACTTGTAACGTTCATAGTACAGGGAGGGAAACTCATTTTGTGGGAAAAATCTTGAGGCATTAGCCATCGATTCTATGGCAGGATCTAACATTCTAGAAATTAGATGAATCTAACAGATTAGAAACAAAGAAGGTTATAGAGGAAAAATTTTCTTGATGAAATGAGATAGAAGGTTGAAATTATGAAATTTGTCTATATTTTGATATTCATTCAGTGAGAAGAACTATTGAAGCATTAGCAAACAATTATAATTAAAGGAAGATCTTTCTAGATGAAATGAGATAAAAGGTGAAAATTCTGAAATTTGGCTGAAATTTGATATTCATTCAGTGGGAATAATTACTGAAGCATTCGAAATCACTTATATGGCAGGATCTAACATTTTAGAGATTTGATGAATCTAAGAGTTATTAAATAAAGAAGGTTCTAGAGGAATATCTTTCTTGATGAAATGAGATAGAAGGTTGAAATTATGAAATTTGGTCAAAAATGTGATATTCATTCAGTGAGAAGAATTATTGAAGCATTAACAATCAATTATATGGCAGAATTAAACATTCTAGAAATTAAATGAATCTAAAAGTTAATAGATGGAGAAAGTTCTAAAGGAAGATCTTTCTAGATGAAATGGATAAAAGGTGAAAATTCTGAAATTTGGCTGAAATTTGATATTCATTCAATGGGAATAATTAATGAAGCATTCGAAATCACTTAAATGGCAGGATCTAGCATTTTAGAGATTAGATGAATCTAAGAGTTATTAAATAAAGAAGGTTCTAGAGGAAGATCTTTCTTGATGAAATTAGATAAAAGGTTGAAATTATGAAATTTGTCTGAAATTTGATACTCATTCAGTGAGAAGAATTATTGAAGCATTAGCAATCAATTATATGGCAGGATTAAACATTCTAGAAATTAAATGAACCTAAAAGTTAATAAATGGAGAAGGTTCTAAAGGAAGATCATTCTAGGTGAAATGAGATAAAAGAAGAAAATTCTGAAATTTGGCTGAAATTTGATATTCATTCAATGGGAATAATTACTGAAGCATTCAAAATCACTTATATGGCAGGATCTAACATTTTAGAGATTAGATGAATCTAAAAGTGATCAAATAAAGAAGATTCTAGAGGAAGATCTTTCTTGATGAAATGAGATAGAAGGTTTAAATTATGAAATTTGTCTGAAATTTGATATTCATTCAGTGAGAAGAATTATTGAAGCATTAGCAAACAATTATATGGCAGGATTAAACATTCTAGAAATTAAATGAATCTAAAATATAATAACTGGAGAAGATTCTAAAGGAAGATCTTTCTAGATGAAATGAGATAAAAGGTGAAAATTCTGAAATTTGGCTGAAATTTGGTATTCATTCAATGGGAATAATTACTGAAGCATTCAAAATCACTTATATGGCAGGATCTAACATTTTAGTGATTAGATGAATCTAAAAGTGATCAAATAAAGAAGATTCTAGAGGAAGATCTTTCTTGATGAAATGAGATAGAAGGTTGAAATTATGAAATTTGTCTGAAATTTGATATTCATTCAATGAGAAGAATTATTGAAGCATTAACAATCAATTATATGGCAGGATTAAACATTCTAGAAATTAAAAATCTAAAAGATAATAAATGGAGAAGATTCTAAAGGAAGATCATTCTAGGTGAAATGAGATAAAAGGTGAAAATTCTTAAATTTGGCTGAAATTTGATATTCATACAATGGGAATAATTACTGAAGCATTCAAAATCACTTATATGGCAGGATCTAACATTTTAGAGATTAGATGAATCTGAGAGTTATTTAATAAAGAAGGTTCTAGAGGAAGATCTTTCTTGATGAAATTAGATAAAAGGTTGAAATTATGAAATTTGTCTGAAATTTGATACTCATTCAGTGAGAAGAATTATTGAAGCATTAGCAATCAATTATATGGCAGGATTAAACATTCTAGAAATTAAATGAACCTAAAAGTTAATAAATGGAGAAGGTTCTAAAGGAAGATCATTCTAGGTGAAATGAGATAAAAGAAGAAAATTCTGAAATTTGGCTGAAATTTGATATTCATTCAATGGGAATAATTACTGAAGCATTCAAAATCACTTATATGGCAGGATCTAACATTTTAGAGATTAGATGAATCTAAAAGTGATCAAATAAAGAAGATTCTAGAGGAAGATCTTTCTTGATGAAATGAGATAGAAGGTTTAAATTATGAAATTTGTCTGAAATTTGATATTCATTCAGTGAGAAGAATTATTGAAGCATTAGCAAACAATTATATGGCAGGATTAAACATTCTAGAAATTAAATGAATCTAAAATATAATAATTGGAGAAGATTCTAAAGGAAGATCTTTCTAGATGAAATGAGATAAAAGGTGAAAATTCTGAAATTTGGCTGAAATTTGGTATTCATTCAATGGGAATAATTACTGAAGCATTCAAAATCACTTATATGGCAGGATCTAACATTTTAGTGATTAGATGAATCTAAAAGTGATCAAATAAAGAAGATTCTAGAGGAAGATCTTTCTTGATGAAATGAGATAGAAGGTTGAAATTATGAAATTTGTCTGAAATTTGATATTCATTCAATGAGAAGAATTATTGAAGCATTAACAATCAATTATATGGCAGGATTAAACATTCTAGAAGTTAATAAATGGGGAAGATTCTAAAGAAAGACCTTATTTCTAGATGAAATGAGACAAAAGGTGAAAATTCTGAAATTCGGCTGAAATTTCATATTCATTCAGTGGGAATAATTACTGAAGCATTAGAAATCAATTATATGGCAGGATCTAACATTTTAGAGATTAGATGAATCTAAGAGTTATTAAATAAAGAAGGTTCTAGAGGAAGATCTTTCTTGATGAAATGAGATAGAAGGTTGAAATTATGAAATTTGGTCAAAAATTTGATATTCATTCAGTGAGAAGAATTATTGAAGAATTAGCAATCAATTATATGGCAGGATTAAACATTCTAGAATTTAAATGAATCTAAAAGATAATAAATGGAGAAGGTTCTAAAGGAAGATCATTCTAGGTGAAATGAGATAAAAGAAGAAAATTGTGAAATTTGGCTGAAATTTGATATTCATTCAATGGGAATAATTAATGAAGCATTCGAAATCACTTAAATGGCAGGATCTAGCATTTTAGAGATTAGATGAATCTAAGAGTTAATAAATAAAGAAGGTTCTAGAGGAAGATCTTTCTTGATGAAATTAGATAAAAGGTTGAAATTATGAAATTTGTCTGAAATTTGATACTCATTCAGTGAGAAGAATTATTGAAGCATTAGCAATCAATTATATGGCAGGATTAAACATTCTAGAATTTAAATGAATCTAAAAGATAATAAATGGAGAAGGTTCTAAAGGAAGATCATTCTAGGTGAAATGAGATAAAAGAAGAAAATTCTGAAATTTGGCTGAAATTTGATATTCATTCAATGGGAATAATTACTGAAGCATTCAAAATCACTTATATGGTAGGATCTAACATTTTAGAGATTAGATGGATCTAAAAGTGATCAAATAAAGAAGATTCTAGAGGAAGATCTTTCTTGATGAAATGAGATAGAAGGTTTAAATTATGAAATTTGTCCGAAATTTGATATTCATTCAGTGAGAAGAATTATTGAAGCATTAACAATCAATTATATGGCAGGATTAAACATTCTAGAAATTAAATGAACCTAAAAGTTAATAAATGGAAAAGGTTCTAACGGAAGATCTTTCTAGATGAAAGGAGATAAAAGGTGAAAATTCTGAAATTTGGCTGAAATTTTATACTCATTCAGTGGGAATAATTACTGAAGCATTCGAAATCACTTATATAGCAGGATCTAATATTATAGAAATTTGATGAATCTAAAAGTTAATAAATGAAGAAAGTTCTATAGGAAGAACTTTTTTGATGAAAGGACATAGAAGGTTGAAATTATGAAATTTGGCTGAAATTTCATATTTATTTAGAGAGAACTCTTAAAGCATTACCGTTAGATTCTATGGCAGTATCTAACACTCTAGAGGTAATATGAATCTGAAATACATTGAATGAGGATAGTTCTAAATGTAGAACTTTCCTGATGAAATGAGATAAACGATTGAATTTCTGAAATTTCACTGAAATTTGGTATTCATTCAGTGGAAAGAAATATTGAAAGATTATAAATAGTTTCTATGACAGAACTCCACATTCTAGAGATGAGATAAATTACAAGTCGATAAATGACGAAGAACTAGAAGAGGATGAAATTAATGAGATGAGATAAAAGGATAAAATTCTGAAATTTGACGGAAATTTGATATTCATTCACTGGGAGGAAATCTTGAAGCGTTATTAATAGACTCTATGGCAGGATCTAACATTTTAGAGATTAGATGAATCTATGAGTAAATGAATGAAGAGGGTTCTAGAGGAAGAACTTTCTTGACGAAATGAGATAAAGAATTCAAATTGGAAGGGGACGCCTGTGTGGAAGAATGTATCATATTTTGTTATCAAAAAATGAGAGAAGATATTTCGAATTTTCTAAGTCACACGTTAATCCGAACAATTTGATATTGATTCAGTGGGAAGAAAACAATAGCCATCAATTCTATGGTAGCTACTAATATTGGAGATGGTTTTAGACGAAGAACTTTCTTGTTGGAATGGGATAGAAGGTTGAAATTGAAAGGGCCCTTGGGGAGAAATGTATCATATTTTATAATGTGAAAAAATATTTTGAATTTCTTAAGTCACGAGTTAGTTCGAAGGATTTGATATTTTTTTATAATTTTTTGCTGTAACCTTTCCAGTTCGTCTTAAATTTGAAACTTATTTTCTTACTTTTCGAAGAGAAATAAACAGTATATACCAGTCACGTTGGTATAGTTAATATGACGGTTCTAATGTTGCATTAGGAACCTCACACGTGTAATCGAAAGAAATCCTTCCATTCAATCGAACATATTGCATTTGTGCTCAGTTAAATTAAAATTGGTACTGGTAGAATTGTCATTTGAATCAAGGGCGATTTCCAAAATTACCCAAAATTTTCCAAATTGATTTTGTTACGTCCTCAAGGTACTTATATCATTTTCGAGAAACCTACCTAGGCTAACGTACCTAAGTCGTAGAGGCCTCGTGTTCTACGTTTCGTGTACGTACCGTGTATTACTTTGTAACACTCGCGGGTACCGAAACCAGTTCGAAGCTTCCTTCAAGATAAAGACATATCTGTCAGTTTTTATGGGCGTTAACGGCTGGTCCCGCTCACCGGTCCCCCCCCCCGCCCCCTTCTATGCCCTCTATGATAATCTACAACTAAAACCTCTTCTTCTTATTATTCTTCTACACTCGCTCTCGCCCTCTCTTTCTTCTTTTATTTCTTCTCCTCCTCGATCTGGTCATAAATAAGACGTCGATGCCGAGTCGCTTCCAGGAATATCCGCTTTTATGGCGACGCAGTGATTTAGAGCGGAGGAGCAGTGAAATCGTTAAAGGAATGTAGTTTATGTCCTGTGAAAAGACAGTAGGGATTCTATCTAGACTGTTCGTTGGGATGAGGTTTTCTTCTTTAGGAAAGATGTTCGTAACTCAAAGAGAGAGAAGTTACTCAAATTCTGATCGCCATTAAAATAAGGAATCTGCTTTTTGACCTTTTACTTTATTGGGACATGTTTCAGGATGGCCATCTTCAATACTACTCCAAATCAATAATAGCTAATATTACATCAGTATGTTTAGAAATATGTCAATAATAACCAAATAAATCTATTTTTATGAAAAATGTCATATTCATAAACTCCTGGACAAAATTAACGCACCACCACATATATTTTGTGTTATTCCAAAATAATGATGATTTTCAGTTGTTTAGCTATCTTAGAAGTAGGCTCTGGATATATTTCGACAGTTCAAGTAAATGTTGTCAACATGGTTTTTGATTTAAAAGTGTAATAGCAAACGATGAAAATTGATTTAAAATCTGATCAGAAATTGTTGCTAATTAAGACTAATTGTTTTGAGCCACCAATAATTTTTGTTATTGATAGTGTAAGTGCGAGTGTTCTCCAGTTTAATAATAAATCGCAGAACAAATTTGTCAGTGGAAGAAGCAGTAAGAGCATCAACTTTGCTGAATGAGGGATATTCCATGCGTCATGTTGCTAATGTGATAGGAAGAAACCATTCCAGCATAAGTCGCATTGTTAGACGATTTAACGAGACAGGTTCTCATTTACGAAGACCGGGACAAGGGCGAAAACGGTGTACTAATCCAATAGATGAACGTTTTCTTAGACAATCCGCTCTAAGAAACAGGACAACGACTAGTACCATCCTACAAAATGAACTCGTAGCTGTTCGCAATCTTCTTGTATATTCCCGAACGATTATCAGGCGCTTAAATGAAGCTGGATTAGACAGCAGAAAACCGGCCAAGAAACTCCTGCTCACCAGAGAGCACAAAATTCAAAGGTTGCGTTATGCGAGACAACATCAAGATTGGACTCGTAATGATTGGAAGAGGGTTTTACTCTCAGTTGAAACGAGAATCAGCCTTAAATCTTCTGATGGACGTGAGCGTGTCTGGAGAAGGCCAGGAGAGAGATTTGCAAGTTGCAATATCTCTCCAAGAGTTCCGTTTGGTGGTGGCTCTGTAATGTTTTGAGGAGGCATCTGTTTCGATGGCCGCACAGAATTGGTCCCATACGTGGTAGGTCAATGAATGCGGATTAATATCTGGAACATATTGTTGTTGACCATGTAATGCCATTTGCTCCTATTGTGGGACCGAATTTCTTGTTTATGCAGGACAATGCTCGTCCTCATGTGGCTGGGCAGGTTATTCGCTACTTAAATGCTATAGCTATTCCGTTCATGGAATGGCCAGCCAAGAGTCCCGACATGAACCCAATAGAGCATGTATGGGACGATATTAAAAAAAGGATTCGACGTCGTATACCTCCACCTGCCAACCGCAAACAACTGGTAGATGCAGCAATGCAGGAATGGGAAAATATTCGTCAAGAAGACGTTCAAAATTTGATTTCCAGTATGCCAAGACGCATGGAAGCAGTAATTAGGAGTAGAGGAGGACATACGTGATATTAGAACAGCTCTAAGTCTGAAAATTCTATTGTTTTCGTTTGTTTTCTGTTTGCAACTTTGCATTGTTTCCAAGAAAAAAATTTCTTTAATAAAAAACTATTAGAGATAACGCCCTGATTTGCTAATTTCATTTACTAGCTACTAGACAGTACCTAACTATAAGCTTTTATAAAAATGTTGCAATATTAATTTCGGTATTGTAATTATACAAGTTTAATTGTGTGGTGCGTTAATTTTGTCCAGGAGTTTATTTACCTTGCTTTTTTGGCACTAAAATTAAACTTTATAATTTTGCGATCAAACTTACATCAAGGTAGGTCAAAGGATGCACTTAGTCTCAATTCACTAAATCCTAACAGTTTTGAAAATAATTAGATATTTGAAATAAAAAGACTCGCAAGTTGCATATATACATACGGAGCTTTTCTATCGAAACGCATGGTGGGAAATCAACAAGAGCAAACGAGAAACTGACAGTAGTTCGTTAGTATGACAGAGAAGGATGTTTTGCAACGTTGCCGGCCGAGCAGGCAGTCCAAGTCAACGCGTATCACGGTTGCGTATCGCTTTACACTTTCGGATGTGTGCGGAGCGGGTGAATGTGATGTTTCGCGAGCTAGCAACATCGCAAAAGGTCGTTCTCTGTTTAGCCAACGAGAAATATATGGCCTTTCTTTCGCTCCTATGTTTTTCCCATCCTGCGACTCTTTAGAAACGGTCTGTATACTCACAAGTACACATATGCTTCCCCTCAGCTCCATTTCCCACTTGGCCACATTCACAAGCATTTTTCATATATTTCGCAACACTAGCGCGAACTAAGAATATACAATTTTAGTACTATACTGTGTTTGAAAAATAGAAATTTTGTCATCCGTGACGCATACAGGCAAGACATTGGACGAGAAAAACTGAAATTGTCATCACGCTAAAACTAATGGACCAATAGCTCCTGTTTTTCGTACACTTAAACTACATATAAATTTTTAGCCCTTCCTAAAGGCCCAGTCTTTAAACTTTGAGAAGGGCGAAGTTATAATGTTTGTAATTTTCGAGTTTTTCCCCGTTGTTCTATATCCGATCGGGTCGATTCAAAATTCACTCTGTTCACATTTGAATGCTCTACAATTCGTCCAAGTGGAACATCAAGATTGTTTCACTAGCTATAATTTTGTAAGCCAAAACCGCGATTTTTGTATAAAAATTAAGAATCGATATTTGCGAGTAAAAAACATAACGTAAGTACTTAATGGCCCAGTCGGTAGTAATTTTGTCACCAACTTTTTACTTGCTGATGCTTATTACCATTACCATCACCCATAAAAACAACTGAAATACTTTAATACCCCATTTAATAAACTGCAGTTCAATTACAAATAATGATCAATGTTTCAATCCTAACTAGTACTTATTAATCCTTTGCATGTACAAGCACCAAGGGAACAGAATCCGGTTTTGTACCCTTCTGCCACACAACTTGTCCTACAATTGTAGTTGATGCAAGTAGCGCCCACGACGACGTTGTTCAAATGTTCGGAAATTTGTTCTGGAAAATAAGAAATTAACGTACAATGTTGAAAATGTTTTTCCATATACAGGGTGTTAGGGGTTTGACTGCCTTTATTTTAACAGGCGATAGTATTCACCGAAATAAACAAAAAACCTTATATAACAGGGGTCCTAAAACAAACCGTTTTCGAGAAAAAAAATTAGCAAACTTCTAATTTTAAAGCGTAAAAATTTAGTTTTATTAAATAATCTCACATAATCTTGCACATGAAATGACCACAAGATGTAGTCTTTTAATGTTGTTATGTTTAACTTTTAACAAAACTGTTTCTACTTTAAAGAATAAAAAAATTCAATCAATACAACTCGACAAAGTGGCTATGATGTGGTGTGGCAACACCGCGAATTTATCGCACGCGTCGCGAAAATTGATTTTGCACAGCTGTTTACGTGTATACGTATCCTTTCTTGTCGTCGTTGCCAAGTTGTGGTGAAACGCCTTGATACAATTGTAACGCGCTTCGGTGCGGTTACTTGTGAGATTTGGCGTTGGGACGGATTTCGGGAGTTCTGAAAAGGATTTTAAAAGTCGGTTTTACGGTTTTGCTCGGGCGCCAGATTTTTAAGGGTTTTCTCCCTCGGGAATGTGCCTGGGTAATTTACGAACTCAGGAGATTACCAGGGTTGTCTGTATGAATGAAACACACACTCAAAAATAGAAAATCCCAAAATTATTTTATTCCCCAATCGGCCATGAAAACAATTCGTACGATTAACACCTGCGAGGTAGTCGAACGGAGACCGGAGAAATACAAAAACTTGTATACAATTATTTATGTATCTCGGAAAGGAAACACACAAATGCGAAAATATAAAAGTATCACAGTTGAAGAGAAATAAAATTTTATACTAAATGAAATCGGAAAGATCGAAAACTATTTAACTAAGCGAAAATGCGGAAACTGAAAATTACAATATTTTTGCAAACAATAACATTAAGATCTGGGATATGAAAAACCCTCTAAATATTGAAAATGAGAGAACGTAAAAATATCTTAACAATTTCACAATGAAAGAGAAATAGCTAAATACGGAGACGATAAGAAAACGTGCTGTGGCTAATATTCGGTAGTGCGGCTTTTACATATCGAGAGAGCGAGAGTGTGAGAGAGAGAATACGGTAGACGGGAATTAACTTTTCCTCAACGCGACGACGGAAAAATTAATTCTGGGCGGTTGGGAAAACGGACGTTTTCGCAGCCGCCGGTTTAACATGTAGTAAACGTTCACCCACAGATAGCTTATATCTAGCGGTCGGTACGCTCACAACGAAAAATCACAGATAACGTATAGCCTACTAGCTAGCGGTCGGGGACGCTTTCACTATAGACGAATAACTACGAATAGTTCAGGCGGCTTAAGACTATCGGTCGGGGACAATGCACAACTTAAGTACACTCACAAATAACAAATAATTCGGCGGCTTATAACTAACGGCGGTGACGTTTACAATAGACAGATAGACGGATCGATTTGCTATAAACAAGTCTTGGTTCTCACCTTGGATTAACTCGGGCAAAGAACGCCGTAGGGGGCGGGTGGCTCATATACATTTAGTCTTGATATTTGAACAATGGTGGATTGAACAATGCCTTATCTCTAAAATCGGCTTCGTTACACAATAACTCGACTTTTCTTGAAAACGGTTGGTTTTAGGACCCCCGTTATATAGGGTTTTTTTGTTTGTTTTGATGAATACTATTACCCATTAAAATAAAGGCAGTCAAACCCCTAACACCCTGTATAACATTGTTTCAGTCTTCCAAAATTATCATTTATTTTTCTCGTAGGATGAATTACAGGATCAATTTTGGTTAGTTACGGCTGAAGTGCTTTTATATAGAAAATTTGTTCACAAGAATTACAATTTTGGTCCAATAAACGCAATGAAATGGCTGACAAAAACCTTACTTCACAAAGTTTCAAATTTGAGCTCAATAGTAAAATACATAGTAACATTTCCTTACCATTAGTCCACTTTTCCGCCTGAGGCTTACACTGAACGGCCACGATGAGTGCTAGGACCAGAATAACCGCTGCGTACTTCATTTTGATTAATTTTTTGACTACTAAGTTCGTCTCGTTTTACGTATAGTTCTTAACTGTGGAGGGTTACTTCGATTTGCCTCTTTAAATACTAGTTGCAATTTCGTAAGTTAATTTCCCATGACGTGTTAGGACCATCTCTTTGTGTATCTAATGTATAATTTATACTGCTTTAAGACCCCCTCGTGTGTTTACGTAGCATTAGTTATAATCCTTCTTTTGGAAAATATTTAATTAGTGCATTAATAATGGAGTGAAAGATTCGAAGGCATTAATTCATTAAGTAATAAAGTACTTAGTAGATGTTAACTAGAGATGTCAGTAAATCCATAAATTCTTAGAAAAGATAAACAACCAATGAATCATTTAAATATGTTTTTGTGGTGTTTATCTAATATTACTAACGAAGAAGCCTTGATTTTTAAACTATGACAATACGTGATAATGCAACAGGTGATTAAAACAGATTTTATAGCATTGTTTTTATTAAAAATATCTTTCTAGGTTACACATGGAAAATTACATTTAGGAGAAAGTAAGGACACTCAATCTAATAATAAATCTTCAATGCAGGGTTAAATCGTAGCACTTGCAGAAACTTCCAATGCATATTCCACTGAAATATCCTGCAGATTGGCACGCCCTGCTGCAACAAGACACATCGCAAGAACCTATAAACAAAATTATTTTACATTTAGATATTTAAAATTAGAGACATTGTAGATAATAATCAACTCTCACCTTCAGCTTGTATAATCACGATGGAAGCACAATTGACGGCAATAATCAAAATGCTGAAGACAAGTAGTAATGCTGCAGAGTAGTATTTCATCTTTGAAAGTATATACAATACAAGTAACTCTCCAATTGCCTTGTTTAAAATGGAAGAATGACATGTATTCAGTGCGATATTTATAGGCGTCGATTTGCATTTTAAAAAAGTCCCTTGGTCGCTTTATCAAGTTTTCCAGATAATTGTTGGGTGATTTAATTTCAATTTGTGGGTTGTGTGATTCATAAGTAAAATAAAAAGATGAACGAAGGAATCACGAGTCGGGGGAGTAGTATGGTTATTCCCAGCGGTAGTACACAGATTACGAAACCAGTAACAATAACTTTTTAGGTTTATAATGAACGAATTTCCTCTGATAAAATATTCACTCACGTACACCAGCATATTGTTTAAAAAATGGTAATTGTCCATCACTGTTACTGCCAAAAATGTTATCAAACTTTATTATGTATGCACATTTCATGGTAGAATAAATACTTAAAGTTTTGAAAAAAATATTGTGTAATTTTGAGAAAATTTCCAAAAACCGCAACATGACGACCCTTTAAAGTACCATTTAAAAAAGATTTAGCCAAAAATGTTATTAAACTTTATTATGCATATTTGATAGTGGAGTAAATTAAAAGTTTAAAAAAAAATTTGGAGCAAATTTTGAGAAAATTTCCAAATACGGAAAAATGACAAGTGTAAACTATCCCTTTATCTCCACCGATTATAATAAAAAGCTTATTGGGAGGTCCTGGTGTAAGACGAAATCTAAATTCAATGTTGGAATCGTATGGAATGAAATTGCTCGTATACAGGGTGTTTTCGTACCTACCTAGGAATAAAGTACCTTAATTTGGATTCAACGATACGTAAAATGGTTATTAACCAAAGTTATTTAGAATTACATTTTGAAGTGCAATGTATAACTTTTGTTTGTTTTTTTGTTATATCATTTCTATCAAGAGCAGTTGTTAAAAATGATAAATAATCATGAACGCCCTACTTCGATATGATGAGAGATTTAATTTTATCTTTTTTCAAGGTATTACGCATTTAGATAAGCGCATCTAAAAGATGAGACTAAAAAATAAAAAATCGTGATGTGTTCATCAGAGTACTTTCTCATATATAGGGGTTAATTTAAGCAACAAACCGAAAAACGACAAGTACCTGTAAAGTACTCCTCACAGTAGATTTAGCCAAAAACGTTACAAAACTTTTTTATACATTATGTCTAATGTAGAATAGATACTCAAAATTTTATAAAAATTCTTGGAGCAAATTTCGGGAAGAATGCAAAAAATTGAAGAATGATATAAAGTGCGTTTCCCAGAAGATTTTGCAAAAAACGATAGAAAAGTTTATTTTATACTAATTCAATGGTAGAATATATATTCTAAATTTAAAATAAATTCTTGTAGCAAATTTTGAGAAAAATTCAAAAACCGAAAAACCACAAGTATAAAGTGCTCTTCACAGAAGATTTAGCCGAAAACGTTACAAACCTTTTTATACATATTTAATTGCACAATAAATTTTCAAAGTTTAAAAAGTATTTCTTGGAACGAATTCCGAGAATAATACAAAAAACCAAAAATCGACAAGTATAAAGTATCCTTCACAGAACATTTAGCCAAAATCGTTAGAAAACTTTTTTATACCTATTTAATCGTACAATAAATATTCAAAGTTTCAAAAAAATTCTTGGAGCGAATTTCGAGAAAAATTCAAAAAAACCGAAAAATGACAAGAGTAAACTACCCTTTTATCTTTGCCGATTTTTATGAAAAGCTTATTTTCACGTCCTGGTATGGTACAAGGTCTAAATACAAAGTTTTGACCGTTTGTGGTTTTTGTTTTTGAGAAAATCCTATCACAGACATACATACATAGACATGCACACATACATAGACGGTTTTCCAAAAACATGTTTTTTTGGTTTCATGGGACCTCAAAACGTTCAGAAATGCTAATAACTCAATTTCGAAAAATCGACCCGATTACAATACCCTCATATATGTGTACCTTATATGAGAAAGTAAAAAGGCCTTATGTAAGAAATTTTCAGTGTTAGTGAAGAAAAGAGGATTTTTTCTGATTCAACGTTGAAAGAATATTATGAAAAAAAAATTATGGACCATTGAAATTTGATTTTAGTTCTTTTCTTTAAAATTACATTTTTCAGATCAGTAATGAAACAGAAAGTCAGACGAACGAGCAGACTGCATATTTATTTTTTAATAAAATGATTAATATTTTCGAATTTTCTAAATTTCTCTACCAAAATGTATTCCCCAAATTTTCCCTCAATGTACATTCTTTCGATTTTGAACGGGATTTTCGTATTTCAGCGCACCGCGAGCCTCAAACCTCAATTTTTCGGTCACTTAACCGCAAGGTGTCGCCGATTATGTAAATACAAATTTGGTTGGTACTTCTGTTGCTCATCCGGAGCGAAAAACGTGTCCGGTAAGCGTATTAGGTGTCCGAAATGCTCTATCTGTCTCTCTCTCACTGTTCCACACGGGAACGAAATCCGATACGTCTCGCCACGATCCGTGAAAAATTGTTTGCTTAGGGACGCAAGGAGAGAAGAGTAATTAACGATGGAGATACACGATACACGCTTGAGTTACGATGGATCCTTAAAAATAATATAGGAAGTGACTAGTTTCTAAGGTACTTCACCGGATACCGATGAGATCAAACTCAACGATCCTGGTCAAACTAGCCTCGTCAAGAAATTCATAAAAATAATATTTAGACAAACTCCGCTAAACTTAAGTGCGAGGTGAGACACGGAACGCGGACAAGGTCAGTTACTTAAGGAATTTCAGTTAAGGGACTAATTGATTTACTGTGAGTTAATTAGGGAATCTTTTAATTTTCCTAATCATTTCAAATTCCTAATTCAATATTAATTACACACCTTGAATCAATGTGCGAGGTTAGTCTAAATAAACTCAGCTGAATTGACATGTAAAGTGATAACTGAACGCGCGGGTAAGGTCAGGAGCAAGGTAGTCATGATAGACACATTATATAAAATAAT
Organism: Cryptocephalus moraei; assembly: GCA_946251905.1. NCBI lineage: Eukaryota > Metazoa > Arthropoda > Insecta > Coleoptera > Chrysomelidae > Cryptocephalus > Cryptocephalus moraei. Next base: position 11,140,910 of record OX276465.1, on the reverse strand, counting down.
GCAATTAGTGGTCCTTGCCAGTAAATTTGAATATCAAGATTTTTAAATAGTTCGAAGGGTAAGGTACTTTGAAATGTGATTTAAACACCAAAGAACAAAACGTACAAAAAGGACTACAGAACTAGAAATGTATGTAAACAGCATGGAAGAGCCAAAACATTGAGCAAAAGTATTTCTCATTTTGAACCTCTGTAATTCAAGTTTGAATTTGACAACTTTCATAATTATTCCAATAACGAACATGCATTTCTGTGACGAAATGTATGATAGTTCCCATAGAACACAAACTATTTTTAAGGTCATCAAAAAGAAAAAGGTTTAAAGTCTGCTTGCGATTAAGGAAATTATGAAAATTAACCATGATATGAAGAAATATGACACTTTGTCTCTTGACAATGTTCTGTGAAAAACAATTTTGAAACACTAACCTCGAAAGGTGACTGCGTCTGACCTTCTGCCAAGATGTCGCGATTGCTCTCAATGTGACTGGTACCTGAAAAACATAATAACAACAATTATGTGAATATTGAGTCATAATATATGACATAAGAAGAAGATATTTGTACATGTACTATTTGAATAGACAATTTTAAATTTTTTTGTAAATAGTACAGGTGGTTCCAATAGATACAAAAATAGTAAATTTCCACGAAACAGCGAGAGATGTAATGTAATAGTTGAAGGAAACATGGAAAATGAACTGTGAGATTTTCCAATTTAAATCGGGAAGGAGCCATGAAGTAATTATCGATTGTAATTAATTTGTCAATACATGCTTAATAACAGAGTCGAATTCGTATTACAAAATATAAATTTATCACAACACAACTCTGAAAACATTTATTAACCTATAGAAACGTGCAGTTTTCTGAGCACCCTGAGAATTAACATTACTTTCTCTCCAGCACCACATGTTCAACTGATTTACCTTCCTTTAGCGGACACCCTGTATACACATATTTTCCATTGGAAAATTACGCATGCGCGATTTCCCAAGTGATTCCCGTTTCCCATCAACTTAATGAACTCCAATTAAATCGTCCATTACGCAACACTTCATGGAACCCGACCAGCTATCGCCCCTCCTCATCTAACGTTCGTAATAATTCCGTCCATCCTGTATCATTATCGAATTCTCCTATACCAGAAAAACAACCATAGAAGAGACTGAGAGAAACAAGAAGAAAAAAACCACCGAACAGGTAATTTTTATTCGGCCTCGTTCTCTCTCTCTCTCTCTCCCTCCTAGGATCTTGAATAAGTTATTAACTTTTTGACAGGTTATTAACGAAGAGATAGAGAGAGGAAGAGAAGAACGAAACGAAAAGAAGACGAAGAGAACGAATACCTGCCGTATAATCAAGAGAGTTAACAGTACCTACGAGGACGGCCTAGCATTAAAATAATTGAGGATTTTTTCTCTTTCCTCCGATCGTTTCGACAGATAGAGAGGAAGGGGCCGAGGTGAAGATGGACGGCTTTATTAAAAGGAATGACGCGGGGGAAACGGAGGGATCGAGGGAATAATCGTAATGATCTCGAGGACCCTCCTGAGACATCCGAAGAAGAGTCGATTTGTTATAGTTATCGAGTTCCTTATGTACGAAACAATTAACATTACAACTTCACTTGGGACACTCAAAATTCACTAATCCAAGGAAATTTAGTACGAGGGAATAATCGTAATGATGTCGATAGCCCTCCTGAGACATCCGAAGAAAAGTCGATCTATTATAGTTACCGAGTTCCTTATGTACAAAGCCATTAACATTACAACTTCACTTGGGACACTCAAAATTCACTAATTCAAGGAAAATTACTTCGGGCAAATACTCGTAATGATCTCGATATCTTGAGACACCCGAGGAAAAGTCACTTTGTTATAATTATCGAGTTCCTTATGTACGAAACAATTAACATTACAACTTCACTTGGGACACTCAAAATTCACTAATCCAAGGAAATTTCGTTAGAGGGAATAATCGTAATGTTCTCGATAGCCCTCCTGAGACATCCGAGAAAAAGTCGATATTTTATACTTACTGAGTTCCTTATGTACACGACAATTTTATTAACATTACAACTTCACTTGGGACACTCAAAATTCACTAATTCAAGGAAATTTAGTTCGAGCAAATACTCGTAATGATCTCGATATCTTGAGACATCCGAGGAAAAGTCACTTTGTTATAGTTATCGAGTTCCTTATGTACGAAACAATTAACATTACAACTTCACTTGGGACACTCAAAATTCACTAATTCAAGGAAATTTAGTTCGAGCAAATACTCGTAATGATCTCGATATCTTGAGACATCCGAGGAAAAGTCACTTTGTTATAGTTATCGAGTTCCTTATGTACGAAACAATTAACATTACAACTTCACTTGGGACACTCAAAATTCACTACTCCAAAGAAACTTAGTTCCAGAAAATAAGCATAATGATCTCGAGGGCCCTCCCGAGACATCCGACGTAGAGTCGAATTGTTATAGTAACCGAGTTCCTTATGTACGAAACAATTAACATTACAACTTCACTTGGGACACTCAAAATTCACTAATTCAAGGAAATTTAGTTCGAGCAAATACTCGTAATGATCTCGATATCTTGAGACATCCGAGGAAAAGTCACTTTGTTATAGTTATCGAGTTCCTTATGTACGAAACAATTAACATTACAACTTCACTTGGGACACTCAAAATTCACTAATTCAAGGAAATTTAGTTCGAGCAAATACTCGTAATGATCTCGATATCTTGAGACATCCGAGAAAAAGTCACTTTGTTATAGTTATCGAGTTCCTTATGTACGAAACAATTAACATTACAACTTCACTTGGGACACTCAAAATTCACTAATCCAAGGAAATTTCGTTAGAGGGAATAATCGTCATGATGTTGATAGCCCTCCTGAGACATCAGAGGAAAAGTCGATCTGTTATAGTTACCGAGTTCCTTATGTACGAAACAATTAACATTACAACTTCACTTGGGACACTCAAAATTCACTAATTCAAGGAAATTTAGTTCGAGCAAATACTCGTAATGATCTCGATATCTTGAGACATCCGAGGAAAAGTCACTTTGTTATAGTTATCGAGTTCCTTATGTACGAAACAATTAACATTACAACTTCACTTGGGACACTCAAAATTCACTAATCCAAGGAAATTTCGTTAGAGGGAATAATCGTAATGATGTTGATAGCCCTCCTGAGACATCAGAGGAAAAGTCGATCTGTTATAGTTACCGAGTTCCTTATGTACGAAACAATTAACATTACAACTTCACTTGGGACACTCAAAATTCACTAATTCAAGAAAATTTAGTTCGAGCAAATACTCGTAATGATCACGATATCTTGAGACATCCGAGGAAAAGTCACTTTGTTATAGTTATCGAGTTCCTTATGTACGAAACAATTAACATTACAACTTCACTTGGGACACTCAAAATTCACTAATCCAAGGAAATTTCGTTAGAGGGAATAATCGTCATGATGTTGATAGCCCTCCTGAGACATCAGAGGAAAAGTCGATCTGTTATAGTTACCGAGTTCCTTATGTACGAAACAATTAACATTACAACTTCACTTGGGACACTCAAAATTCACTAATTCAAGGAAATTTAGTTCGAGCAAATACTCGTAATGATCTCGATATCTTGAGACATCCGAGGAAAAGTCACTTTGTTATAGTTATCGAGTTCCTTATGTACGAAACAATTAACATTACAACTTCACTTGGGACACTCAAAATTCACTAATCCAAGGAAATTTCGTTAGAGGGAATAATCGTAATGATGTTGATAGCCCTCCTGAGACATCAGAGGAAAAGTCGATCTGTTATAGTTACCGAGTTCCTTATGTACGAAACAATTAACATTACAACTTCACTTGGGACACTCAAAATTCACTAATTCAAGGAAATTTAGTTCGAGCAAATACTCGTAATGATCTCGATATCTTGAGACATCCGAGGAAAAGTCACTTTGTTATAGTTATCGAGTTCCTTATGTACGAAACAATTAACATTACAACTTCACTTGGGACACTCAAAATTCACTAATCCAAGGAAATTTCGTTAGAGGGAATAATCGTAATGATGTTGATAGCCCTCCTGAGACATCAGAGGAAAAGTCGATCTGTTATAGTTACCGAGTTCCTTATGTACGAAACAATTAACATTACAACTTCACTTGGGACACTCAAAATTCACTAATTCAAGGAAATTTAGTTCGAGCAAATACTCGTAATGATCTCGATATCTTGAGACATCCGAGGAAAAGTCACTTTGTTATAGTTATCGAGTTCCTTATGTACGAAACAATTAACATTACAACTTCACTTGGGACACTCAAAATTCACTAATCCAAGGAAATTTCGTTAGAGGGAATAATCGTAATGATGTTGATAGCCCTCCTGAGACAGCCGAGGAAAAGTCGATCTGTTACAGTTACCGAGTTCCTTATGTACGAAACAATTAACATTACAACTTCACTTGGGACACTCAAAATTCACTAATTCAAGGAAATTTAGTTCGAGCAAATACTCGTAATGATCTCGATATCTTGAGACATCCGAGGAAAAGTCACTTTGTTATAGTTATCGAGTTCCTTATGTACGAAACAATTAACATTACAACTTCACTTGGGACACTCAAAATTCACTAATCCAAGGAAATTTCGTTAGAGGGAATAATCGTAATGATGTTGATAGCCCTCCTGAGACATCAGAGGAAAAGTCGATCTGTTATAGTTACCGAGTTCCTTATGTACGAAACAATTAACATTACAACTTCACTTGGGACACTCAAAATTCACTAATTCAAGGAAATTTAGTTCGAGCAAATACTCGTAATGATCTCGATATCTTGAGACATCCGAGGAAAAGTCACTTTGTTATAGTTATCGAGTTCCTTATGTACGAAACAATTAACATTACAACTTCACTTGGGACACTCAAAATTCACTAATCCAAGGAAATTTCGTTAGAGGGAATAATCGTAATGATGTTGATAGCCCTCCTGAGACATCAGAGGAAAAGTCGATCTGTTATAGTTACCGAGTTCCTTATGTACGAAACAATTAACATTACAACTTCACTTGGGACACTCAAAATTCACTAATTCAAGGAAATTTAGTTCGAGCAAATACTCGTAATGATCTCGATATCTTGAGACATCCGAGGAAAAGTCACTTTGTTATAGTTATCGAGTTCCTTATGTACGAAACAATTAACATTACAACTTCACTTGGGACACTCAAAATTCACTAATCCAAGGAAATTTCGTTAGAGGGAATAATCGTAATGATGTTGATAGCCCTCCTGAGACATCAGAGGAAAAGTCGATCTGTTATAGTTACCGAGTTCCTTATGTACGAAACAATTAACATTACAACTTCACTTGGGACACTCAAAATTCACTAATTCAAGGAAATTTAGTTCGAGCAAATACTCGTAATGATCTCGATATCTTGAGACATCCGAGGAAAAGTCACTTTGTTATAGTTATCGAGTTCCTTATGTACGAAACAATTAACATTACAACTTCACTTGGGACACTCAAAATTCACTAATCCAAGGAAATTTCGTTAGAGGGAATAATCGTAATGATGTTGATAGCCCTCCTGAGACATCAGAGGAAAAGTCGATCTGTTATAGTTACCGAGTTCCTTATGTACGAAACAATTAACATTACAACTTCACTTGGGACACTCAAAATTCACTAATTCAAGGAAATTTAGTTCGAGCAAATACTCGTAATGATCTCGATATCTTGAGACATCCGAGGAAAAGTCACTTTGTTATAGTTATCGAGTTCCTTATGTACGAAACAATTAACATTACAACTTCACTTGGGACACTCAAAATTCACTAATTCAAGGAAATTTAGTTCGAGCAAATACTCGTAATGATCTCGATATCTTGAGACATCCGAGGAAAAGTCACTTTGTTATAGTTATCGAGTTCCTTATGTACGAAACAATTAACATTACAACTTCACTTGGGACACTCAAAATTCACTAATCCAAGGAAATTTCGTTAGAGGGAATAATCGTAATGATGTTGATAGCCCTCCTGAGACAGCCGAGGAAAAGTCGATCTGTTACAGTTACCGAGTTCCTTATGTACGAAACAATTAACATTACAACTTCACTTGGGACACTCAAAATTCACTAATTCAAGGAAATTTAGTTCGAGCAAATACTCGTAATGATCTCGATATCTTGAGACATCCGAGGAAAAGTCACTTTGTTATAGTTATCGAGTTCCTTATGTACGAAACAATTAACATTACAACTTCACTTGGGACACTCAAAATTCACTAATCCAAGGAAATTTCGTTAGAGGGAATAATCGTAATGATGTTGATAGCCCTCCTGAGACATCAGAGGAAAAGTCGATCTGTTATAGTTACCGAGTTCCTTATGTACGAAACAATTAACATTACAACTTCACTTGGGACACTCAAAATTCACTAATTCAAGGAAATTTAGTTCGAGCAAATACTCGTAATGATCTCGATATCTTGAGACATCCGAGGAAAAGTCACTTTGTTATAGTTATCGAGTTCCTTATGTACGAAACAATTAACATTACAACTTCACTTGGGACACTCAAAATTCACTAATCCAAGGAAATTTCGTTAGAGGGAATAATCGTAATGATGTTGATAGCCCTCCTGAGACATCAGAGGAAAAGTCGATCTGTTATAGTTACCGAGTTCCTTATGTACGAAACAATTAACATTACAACTTCACTTGGGACACTCAAAATTCACTAATTCAAGGAAATTTAGTTCGAGCAAATACTCGTAATGATCTCGATATCTTGAGACATCCGAGGAAAAGTCACTTTGTTATAGTTATCGAGTTCCTTATGTACGAAACAATTAACATTACAACTTCACTTGGGACACTCAAAATTCACTAATCCAAGGAAATTTCGTTAGAGGGAATAATCGTAATGATGTTGATAGCCCTCCTGAGACAGCCGAGGAAAAGTCGATCTGTTACAGTTACCGAGTTCCTTATGTACGAAACAATTAACATTACAACTTCACTTGGGACACTCAAAATTCACTAATTCAAGGAAATTTAGTTCGAGCAAATACTCGTAATGATCTCGATATCTTGAGACATCCGAGGAAAAGTCACTTTGTTATAGTTATCGAGTTCCTTATGTACGAAACAATTAACATTACAACTTCATTTGGGACATTCAAAATTCATTAATCCAAGGAAACTCAGTTCAAATAACCGTAAAGATCTCAAGGGCCCTCCCAAGACATCCGAGGAAAAATCGATTTGTTATAGTTATCGAGTTCCTTATGTACGAAACAATTAACGTTACAACTTCACTTGGGACACTCAAAATTCACTAATTCAAGGAAATTTAGTTCGAGCAAATACTCGTAATGATCTCGATATCTTGAGACATCCGAGGAAAAGTCACTTTGTTATAGTTACCGAGTTCCTTATGTACGAAACAATTAACATTACAACTTCACTTGGGACACTCAAAATTCGCTAATCCAAAGAAATTTAGTTCGAGGAAATAATCATAATAATCTCGATAGCCCTTCTGAGACATCCAAGGAACAGTCTATTTGTTATAGTTATCGAGTTCTTTGTGTACGAAACAATCAACATTACAACTTCACTTGGGACACTCAAAATTCACTACTCCAAAGAAACTTAGTTCAAGAAAATAAGCATAATGATCTCGAGGGCCCTCCCGAGACATCCGACGTAGAGTCGAATTGTTATAGTAACCGAGTTCCTTATGTCCGAAACAATTAACATTACAACTTCACTTGGGACACTCAAAATTCACTAATTCAAGAAAATTTAGTTCGAGCAAATACTCGTAATGATCTCAATATCTTGAGACATCCGAGGAAAAGTCACTTTGTTATAGTTATCGAGTTCCTTATGTACAAAACAATTAATATTACATCTTCACTTGGGACAGTCAAAATTCACTAATCCAAAGAAATTTAGTTTGAGGGAATAAATGATCCACGTATTCATCATATATCGTAGAATATTGTTAAAAACGTTAAAACCTCAGTTTTCACCCTTTTGGGGTGTTTTATGGCCATTAACCACAACGAAAAGTTTCCATCAAGTTTTTCTTACTTTACTTTATATACATATTCAACACAAATTCCCTCGGTTTTTTTTACCGTAACTTCATTCATTGAAGCCTCCATTACATTAAGATATAAAAAGATATTTTTAGCCAGAAAAGTTCAAGAACAATGTGAAATCTATTTCCTGTACTTTATGGCTGAGAGATTATCCGTTTTTATCGGAATTTTACGACCTTTCCTTTTTAAGATTATTTTTATCGTTACAAAAACAACGGACGGTTGAAATCGTCCGTTATTGTTTTTTTACAATTGTACTTCCAGGTTACTTGCAAAGAACAGAGATCCCAAATAATGGTAAATAATTTGTAAGGGGCTTACAGAGTCCCACAGGACAATTTTCAGTAATCAGGAGTAATTGTAGATAATCTAATAGACTTTCCGGCCACAAAATCGAAACTTCCAAACAACTGTAACGTGACTTAGGACTAAGAATTTCCAGGATACTTTCCAGCGATTTGAGTTTCCTAAATAATTACAAACAATATTCATAGGACTTAAAGTCTCAGGATGTTTCACGAGAATTAAGGATAATTGTAAATAATGTAGGACACTTTTAGAATACAAGATCAATAACATAAAACTGTTCAAGTAAGACTTATAATGTGTAAGAACTTTCAGGGCGCTTTCCAAAGATTATAGTTTCTAAATAAATGTAAATAATCCATAAAGTGCCTACAAAGATGCAGGAAGCTTCATTCGGGTCAAGGATAATTATTAACAATCTGGGAGATTTCCAGGATAAATCGAGGGTCGAGTAGTTTTATAAGCTTTCTTCGTACTGAAATACGTCTAAGGACTTCCAGGTTACTTGCAAAGAACAGTGATCCCAAATTATGGTAAATAATCTCTAACGGGCTTACAGAGTTACACAGGACAATCTTCAGTAATCAGGAGTAATTGTAAATAATCTAATAGACTTTCCGGTCACAAGATCGAAACGTCCAAACTGTAACGTAACTTAAGACTAAGGATTTCCAGGATATTTTCCAGCGATTTGAGTTTCTTAAATAGTAATTACAAATAAATAAATAAATAAAATACCCGTACGGGGTTGCTGGATCCCCCATCGGGCGCCTCCCCAGGTGGTGGATAGGGGAACGCCTCCCAGATATGGGTGGTACCGAGGAAATCAAATACTCGGGGCGAACCAAAATCCAGCCTGGAAATGGGCAGCAGCATTTTCAGTACCGAGCTGAAGCACATAGGAAATAATCTTGGACTGGTTCAAGTAAGGACAGTGAAGGGCTCAACTGTAGCAGTGATAGATGGCCTTCATTCTGCGATGGGGAAGGCAACGGGAAACCACCCCATTTATTATCCCGCGTGTATCACAATGGCAAGAAATAATCAAGAAACGGCCCTCAGTCCCCGGCAGACCTTTGATGGTCAGAGGGTGCGAAGAATCCCCGGGTTGAAAACTATAAAACATATATACAGAATAGCGACATGGAATGTGCGAACATTGTTCGAAGGAGGAAAGCTAGCGAATGCCTGCTATGAAATGGATAGACTAGGCGCGCAGATCCTTGGAATTAGTGAAACGCGATGGTCGGGTTCAGGATCGATGACGACCTCAGGTAAAACGTTTTATTATTCGGGAAACAACGATCCCAACCATCGACATGGAGTGGGTATCTTGTTGAATTCCAACATAGCGACATCAGTTATCAATTTCGTACCATTATCTGACCGATGCATGCTTATACAACTAGCAGGAAAGCCTGTAAATATAAACTTGATTCATGTATACGCTCCGACCGGCGATAAATCGCTGGATGAGCTTGAAGCATGGTGCAGTGACGTCAAGGAATTACTAAATTACACACGGAAGGAAGAAGGTACATTTGTTATGGGCGACGTGAATGCGAAAGTCGGAAGGGAGAGCTAGAGTCAGAGATAGTTGGGGACTTTGGATTGGGACAGAGAAATGATAGAGGAGACAGGCTGGTAGAGTTCTGTCAGGAAAACAAGTTTGTAATTCTAAACACTTGGTTCAAACAACATCCGCGAAGACTTTACACGTGGACTTCTCCCCAACACAATGATGCCAACATAGTACGAAACCAAATAGACTACATAATGATAAATCAGAGATTTCGTAGCTCAGTCAAGAACGCAAAGACGTACCACAGTGCAGACATAGGATCTGATCATAATCCTGTGGTAATTAATTTTTCACTGACACTTAAGCTCACGAAGAAAAGAAACCCAACACCACAAATTGACGTGCAGCAACTAATACAAGAGGTGAAGAAAAACTCTTCACAGATCGAGCTTAACGCCAACCTCCAGCAAGTGGATCGAAGCCAAGTAACAGTGGATAGCATCGACGCAACCTGGACTCAAATAAGTAGCATACTCAAAGAGGTCACGACTAAACACCTTAAGTTAGAAATTAAGAAAAAGAAAGATTGAATGACCACAGAAATCCTGGAATTAATTGACAAGCGTAGGAAATGTAAAAACAAAAACCCAACGGAATACAGACGCATCCATGCAATTATTCAGCGAAAAATCAGAAAAGCAAAAGAAGATTGGATGAGGGAAAGATGTGAAGAACTGGAGGACTTACAGCGAAGACATGACGGTTTCAGCCTACACAAGAAAATAAAGGAAATATCTGGAGCAAATAAGCGACAAGCACCATATAGACTACTCGATAATAATAATAAACCAGCAAAAGACGCCTCGGAAGAGATAGTCATATGGGAAAATTATATTCGAGACTTATTTGCCGACTTAAGAGGAATGACATATACCAGCAACAACAACGAAGGTCCCACCATAATTAAGTGTGAGCTAGAACGAGCTATTTACCAACTCAAGAACAACAAGAGCCCAGGACCTGACAATATTTTTCCAGAAACTATTAAATTAATTGGTGAAAGTGATCTGGAACTTTTCCTAAAGCTACTTAACCAAATTTATGACTCTGGTAAAATTCCAAAAGACTGGCTGGAATATACGTTCATTCCCATTCCCAAAAAGCCGAACCCTCGCCAATGCAATGACTTCTGGTTCATTAGTTTGATGAGCAACGCCTTAAAGATTCTTCTTAGAATTACCCACAATAGGATCCAGAATAGGTGCGAGCAGGTAATCTCGAGAGAACAGTTTGGATTTAGGAGGGGCATGGGCACTCGTGAAGCATTATTTAGCCTTCAAGTTTTAGCTCAGAAATGCATGGACCAACAAAAGAGCCTATACATATGGTTCGTCGACTTTGAAAAAGCATTTGACAAAGTGCCGCATGCAAGATTCATAAATTCCCTCATCAACTTAGGAATCGATGAGAATAAGGAAATCCAGTTTAATAAAGAGTCTTTATTGGCATCAAGTGGCAAAAATAAGAATAAAAAATACCACCTCTACGGAAATAGAAATTCGTAAAGGGGGTGCGTCAAGGATGCATATTATCACCAAGCCTTTTCAACGTCTTTTCAGAGGAGTTGTTTAAATTCGCAATGGAAAATATTTCACATGGGATCAAGGTAAATGGGGAAACCATTAACAGCATAAGATATGCTGACGATGCGGTGCTCATGGACGATACTGACATTGGGCTTCAGAATATTATGGATAGCGTACAAAGAGCATGCTGGGACTATGGTATGAAGATCAACGTTAAGAAAACGAAGACCATGGTAATTAGCAAAAATCAGAATATCCCGATTCCATTCCAGATCAACGGTGAAGTCCTAGAATTGGTAGACCGCTTTAAGTATTTGGGTGCCTGGATTGAAAGGGACACAAACCCTGATAACGAAATAAGGGCTAGAATCGAGCAAGCACGTCAGGGATTTCTACAATATAAACGACTCCTCTCTGATCTGTACCTGGACCTGAATCTGCGTCTGAGACTGGTAAAATGTTACGTCTGGTCTATTCTACTGTACGGCGTTGAGTCATGGACGTTGAAAGCTGACATGATAAACACACTGGAAGCGTTCGAACTTTGGTGCTACAGGAGGATACTGAGGTTTCCTTGGACAGCGAAAATTACGAACGATGAAGTACTTCAGAGAATAGGTGGTGAGCGGGAGCTGCTGCATATAATAAAAATAAGGAAAACTACATATTTAGGCCACCTACTCAGGCACGAAAGATACGAGTTACCTCAGCTAATAATTGAGGGAAAGCTGGAAGGTAAACGAGGTTTAGGAAGGAAGCGGCTCTCCTGGATACGGAACATCAGGAATTGGACCGGCCTAAATTTCGAGCAGGTCCTCAGAATCGCGCAAGATAGACACGCATTTGCCGACGTGATCGCCAACCTTCATTGAAGACGGCACATAAAGAAGAATTACAAATAATATTCATAGGACTTAAAGTCTCAGGATGCTTCACGAGAATTGATGATAATATAAATAATGTAGGACACTTTTAGAATACAGAATCAATAACATAAAAGTGTTCAAATAAGACTTATAATACGTCTAAGAACTTTCAGGGCGTTTTCCAAAGATTATAGTTTCTAAATAATTGTAAATAATGCATAAAGTGCCTACAAAGTTTCAGGAATATCACGGATCAAGTAGGATATGTCGATAATAACCAAATAAATCTATTTTTATGCAAAATCAACCTTCCTAATTCCCCGTTTTGGTTCATTAAATATACTGTGTTGAAAAAATGACTTGCTAATAAATTATTTACTTAGTTATATTAATACTATGATATTAAATAGATTTTTAAAAAATCGTGATGTGTTCATCGGAGTACTTTCTAATATTGTCAAGAAATGATCAATCAGCTTACCTATCAATTAACTAATTAATCCAAATTCCGTTGATAATTTAACTTTTTATTCTTACATCATGTCAACTCGCGTGTTTTCTTTTTTCTTTTCTTTATTCTGCAAAGCGAGTAATTTAGCTACTTTGCAGTAACATAGATTCAGCAATTCCCGGATAATACTCCTCACTAATTCGACCCGCGATTTCGGCGAGCTATCGCGCGCGGATGCAACGTCTCGAATTCGATATCGAGCATCCGCCAAAGAGTCCGGGAATCAACGAACTTTCTACGTTAGGTTAATAACGACAAAAAGCTGATTGGTTATCAGGAAAAAATTATAAATTGGCTGGAGACCGACAAAACCAGGTTCATTTGGTTCAGTTCAGTTCAGTTCGTTAGTTTTGCAAATCGTGCCCTTGGTCGGTCTCCGAGACGCGTCCCCTGAGCCACGCCCAAGATGAACCTCTTTTAGGGTAAGTCGTTATTTCCATGTGCTGTTTTTATTTAAGTCCCCTTTTTGTATTATTATTATTAGTCCCTACTCCCTTCTCATCATTAGTTTTTTTTGTGTTTTTTAAGTTCTGCTACGTTGTCCCATGTTTTGATTACTTTTTGATTCTTTTTTTGTTTTGTGTGTCGTTTTCAACTGGTGTAGTGTTGGCCGCTGGTCGCGCTTTTAATGTACTCATTTTTGTTTCAATTGTTTCATTCAATTTTGTTCAATATACCCTTTGTACTTAGGCCTACATTCTTTCATGTTGCTCTACCCCTAGCTACCCCTCAGTGTCCGACCTTGCGCTTAACGAGGGTCGCGACAATATATAGGGGCTAATTTAAGCAACAAACGACAAGTACCTATAAAGTACTCCTCACAGTAGATTTAGCCAAAAACGTTACAAAACTTTTTTATATATCATATCTAACGTAGAATAGGTACTCAAAATTTTATAAAAATTCTTGGAGCAAATTTCGGGAAGAATTCAAAAAATTGAAGAATGATACAAAGTGCCTTTCACAGAAGATTTTGCAAAAAACGATTGAAAAGTTTATTTTATACTAATTTAATGGTAGAATATATATTCTAAATTTAAAATAAATGCTTGTAGCAAATTTTGAGAAAAATTCAAAAACCAAAAAACCACAAGTATAAAGTGCTCTTCACAGAAGATGTAGCCAAAAAGCCAAAAATTTCAGAAATTTTCAGTGTTAGTGAAGAAAAGAGGATTTTTCCTCATTTAAACGTTGAAAGAATATTATGAAAAAAAAATACATTATGGACCATTGAAAATTGATTGTAGTTGTTTTCTTTAAAATTCCATTTTCAGATCAGTAATTAACCAGAAAGTCAGACGAACGAGACGACTGCATTTTTTTTAATAAAATAATTGATACTTTCGAATTTTCTAAATTTTACTACCAAAATGTATTTTTTCCTCAATGTACATTTATTCGATTTTGAAACAGAATCAGTTCTCAGAATCGTCCTCAGAATCGCGCAAGATAGACACGCATTTGCCGACGTGATCGCCAACTTTCATTGAAGACGGCACATAAAGAAGAAGAATTACAAATAATATTCATAGGACTTAAAGTCTCAGGATGCTTCACGAGAATTGATGATAATTATAAATAATGTAGGACACTTTTAGAATACAGAATCAATAACATAAAAGTGTTCAAATAAGACTTATAATACGTCTAAGAACTTTCAGGGCGTTTTCCAAAGATTATAGTTTCGAAATAATTGTAAATAATGCATAAAGTGCCTACAAAGTTTCAGGAATATCACGGATCAAGTAGGATATAAGCTTTATATCCTAAAATACTGAAATACGTCTAAGAACTTCCAGGTTACTTTCCAAAGAACAGAGATCCCAAATAATGGCAAAGAATATGTAAGGGGCTTACAGGGTCTCATAGGACGATTTACAGTAACGAGGAGTAATTAAATATACTAAGAGGCTTTCAGGTCACAAGATCAAAACTTCCTAACAACTGTAATGTGTCTAAGGACTAAAGAGTTCTATGACATTTTCCTGCGATTACAGCTTCCTAAATAATTACAAATAACTTATACCAGTTAAAGTCTGTCGCTGTTTCACGAAAATGAAGAATAGTAGCTTTCTAGTAAATCATATTTTCAACGCGTTAGTTTCCTATATAATAACAAATAATTTATAGGACTTAAAGTCTCAGGATGCTCCACGAGAATTAAGGATAATTGTAAATAATGTAGGACACTTTTAGAACACAGGATCAATAACATGCAAGTTTTCAAGAAAGACTTGTAATACGTCTAAGAACTTTCAGGGCGTTTTCCAAAGATTATAGTTTCTAAGTAATTGTAAATAATCCATAAGGGGCCTATAAAGTTTCAGGAAGCTCCATTCGGATCAAGGATAATTATTAATAATCTGGGAGACTTCCAGGATAAATAAAGGATCAAGTAGGATATAAGCTTCCTTAGTACTAAATACGTCTAAGGACTTCCAGGTTACTTTCCAAAGAACAGCGATCCCAAATAATGGAAAATAATTTGTAAGGGGCTTACAGAGCCCACAGGACGATTTACAGTAACCAGGGGTAATTTTAAATAGTCTAAGAGGCTTTCAAGTTACAAGATCAAAACTTCCTAACAACTGTAATGTGTCTAAGAACTAAGGAGTTCCAAGACATTTTCCAGCGATTGCAGCTTCCTAAATAATTATAAATAACTTATAGAAATAAGTCTGTGGATGCTTCACGAATATGAAGAATAGTAGCTTTCTTGTAAATCACATTTTCGACGCGTCAAACGATCATCCTCCCCATATCATAACCCACCCACCCTGAGACTCTTTCCATGTCTTCGCCTCAGAAGAGAGAGCCGTCAATGGTTCGCCGGAGCGGAAACGTGCACACAATGCCGCCATTCACGCGATACACGACGTAATTTCCCTAAAATCCTCGCGGCGGCACCTCTCAAAGGAGAGGAAAGACGAATTATACGTTATATAAATGCTGGAGGTGTAGAAAAGTAGAAGAAAAGGACCTTACTTATCCGGCTTTGAGGCCGGACCGACAGACGCATTACGTATATAGAACGTTCGGTTTTTATGTTTTGCGCCGCAGTTGGGGCTTCGGGATCATTTATATCCCACAAGTAGTGACGAATCGCTTGGAGTGTCTCTGTTTTAGGGAAATTCACAGTGAAACGTTTGAAATGTTAAGGGACGAATTTCGATGGATTAGTTGAAATTAGTGTGAAGCCATTTTGTCAAAATTATGATAGTGATAGTGTCTCATTTCACAAAAATGTCATTCGTTATAAGGAACCTTAAGCCCAATTACTACCAAATCTCTAACTGCGGTAACCTAGTGACTATGAGAAGGTAGCTTAATTTATTATTAGTTAAACTTTGGTCTGATAGTGCCCCGCCAATTTTAACGAAGTTTATAGTGAACGGGGCACTGTCACTAGAATGGAAAATGTATCTTTAACTTTAGGAAATCAGTAGCTTTTGCAGTAGGAATCATGGAAAAAATGTCCCTTTTTGCAAATATTCTCAAAAATTTTTCCAAAAGAGAATCCCTTGGAATTTGGAGTAAAACATTTTTGAAGTATATTGCTCAGGTTACTCAACTTTGTGCATATTTCACACAAACATCGGTTGTTTAACACTTATGCGTATACTTATTTTTCACATAATTATTGTCATTTTTGAGCTGTTTTACCTAATATACTCAACAATAGTTTGTTTTATTTTACATATCCCAATATATAAATCGGTACTCTAGTGGGAAGGCAGCTTAACATATTAACTAAGAATTGGTCTCAAAGTGCCACCCCAATTTTAACTAAAAGTTTTCTAGTGAAAGCGGCACTGTCACTATATTGGAAAAAGTAGTTTTAACATTAGGAAATCCATAGCCTGTGCGATAATGGAAAATTTTTGTCCCTTCTTGCACATACTCTATAAAAGTTTTCAAAAGACCTTGGAATTACCAGCTTTAAACATAATTCGCTCTACAATTTTGAGTGAAACACTTCCAAAATTGAATTTTTGATTTTTCGGTGGCGAACAAAACAGAACGAATTCCAAATTTACAGGCACTTTCACTCCGAGTTATTACATTTTAAAGACAGTTTTCTATTTTTGAACAAAATTTCAATGTGTCAGAGACTGTTAGGACTGTCGAGCTGAAATTCGAACAAAGGTCGGGTTGTTCTACTTTGCAAGTTGATCCTATTTGATATCATGTCCTGGAAGTCTCCCAGATAATTTACAAATACCTCTGATTCCCGGTAAACATCCTGTGACTGTCTGAACTCCGTGGGGATTATGTACAATTATTTTAAATCTCTGATCATTAGTGAGTGAGTATGCTGGAAGTCCTTAGACTATCACATTTATTTCATATTAACTTATAATAACGAAAACTATCCGTATTAGCGATATCACAGTGGAGATGCTTGTACACATGCCCAGACAGCACAAAGACGTCTTTAAGACGTCTGATAGACATCACCATTAAGCATTTGCAACATCTCAAAGATGTCCTGTGACGTCCGAAGAACGTCATTAAAGTGTCCATTTTATGTCCATTTCATGTTATTTGTTACAAAACGGTATGTTTCAAAGATGCCCTCAAAGCATTAAAAAGACAAATTTACGATGTCCATTTTTCGTCTTCAATACGTCATAAAGGATGCCTTCCTCAAGTCTGTAAGACGTCTTAAAGATGCCCCCTAATTTCTTAGGAACGTTTTTAAAATGTTCATTTTACGTCTATTTCACGTTATTTGTCACAAAACGGTAGGTACGTCTCAAAGATACCATCAAGGCATTAAAAAGATGTCCGCAAATCCGTAATTTGTGGACATTGTGGTTACTATGCTTCCGAAGGCGACCACGCGGCGGCAGTTCTCATTTGCAGTTTATCGGCAACAGATCTTTGCAGTTCCATTAAAGTCAGTTCCATTACTTAAAGGCGAAACAGTGGTTTTTACCTGAAAGAATGTCTGACATTTCCACCATCTATGACAAGTATTTGTAATTGTCTTGGAAACTCCTTAACAATAATAACAGTCAAGAACTCAATGCCCTTTTGAGTTAATTGCAGTTCATTAGAACCGTCGAAATTCTTTGGAAACTTAAATTTTCTTTGGAATATCAGAACTGGGAGGAATTACAAGTATCGCGAGTAACTCAACAACCCCTCAACTCCAGAGGAACAGCTTGGTTGTCTTTAAGATAACTGCAACTCCTTCTTGATGTAGTTGTCAAACGTTTGTAACGTAGATGTAAGACTCAGGCCCGGTTGTTCAGTGTCGGGTTAAACCAAATAATAACGGTTAAATTTTGGGTTTCAGGTTACCGCGTTGCACAGTACGCGGTTAAGGCTTAAACGGGTTTTATTTAATCCAAAAGGTAACCTGTGTCCGTATGGCGGGTTAACCCAAAAGTTTCAGTTTAAAGTGACGACTGTGACAGTGTGACAATAGGTTTGTTGACGTTTGTAGTTTAACGTTAGGAAAAATGGAAATGGATACTTCAAGTAGTAGCAGTAGCAGTAGTAGTAGCAGCGAGGACGCCGAGGATAATATGTGGTTATCGAGTAGTGAGTCATCTGATGAAGAGCTGGTTGTCGAAGTTGTGGCAAATCTGGACAGACGAGAAGGTCGACCAAGAAAAATTCCTCGGGTCCAATTGAGACGGGCTCTCTTTAATTATTATAACGACGAAGGGTTTTATCAACGCTTCCGACTTTCAAAAAATGTTGTTAGGTACTCTATTATTAGACAAAATTGAGTGATATAAAGTCACCAACTGATTATTTTGTGACTTACAACGTCCGTCTTTTTATTTTCAATGATATTTTTTTATTTCCCAACGAGCTGCACTAAAATTTGGACCTCTTCATCGGTAAAATTCTTTGCACGAACTGAGGCCCGATTCTCGTTTTAAAAAACGCTCTGCGTTTCTCGGTCGCTCAGCGCTTTTGACGTCATTTTCGAATGGCACGTGGTCATAATTCATATTTAGGTATTCCCGTCTTAGCATGCGCACCGTTTTCAGAATGCGCTCACCGCTTTGAAAACGGCTACCAATTGCTAGCAGTTTTGCTCATCGAAAAGGACATCCTAACCTTACTTTTTCCGTGTATCTGTTTGTTTTCGAATTGTTACTCGTTTTAATAACAAAAAATGAATAATTTTGAACCAATTGCCCTACAGATTATTGAAAATATAGAAAATACTGAAGAAAATCGTCAGAGGATTTTCCCAGACGATCCTTTTGAATTGTCGGATCATACTTCATCAAGCTATTTCGTCTTACCAAAAATATGATTGAAAATTTAGAAAATTCACTTGTGCCTTTTATGCCAGTACAACAAAAAGCAGACGCAATAAGCAATAGGACTAAGGTACGAAATGCTTTCAAAAATAATAAGTAATTTCCTAAGGACCTTTTCATAATGAAGTATTCTATATGAGTGTAGTATCTTTTTTCAGATTTTAGTTGCTTTAAGATTTTTTGCAAGTGGTAGCTACCAGCTTGATGTTGGCCGTAATCAGATGTTAACTGTAAGCCAGCCTTCT
This sequence comes from Cryptocephalus moraei, assembly GCA_946251905.1. Taxonomy (NCBI): domain Eukaryota; kingdom Metazoa; phylum Arthropoda; class Insecta; order Coleoptera; family Chrysomelidae; genus Cryptocephalus; species Cryptocephalus moraei. The sequence goes on along the minus strand of OX276465.1, from coordinate 11,121,432 downwards.
GTAAGCAGATGCTTGCATGATGTGATTGAAGCATTTACCCATCCTGCAATAACAAATAGATTGTTTAAAATTACTGTGATAAATAAAAACTATATTATCTTACAATAAGTTTATACCTGTTGATATATAGACAATATCCAAAAAGACAAAATTTCTTGTATAGCTTAATTTATATACAGTAAAAAAAATTAGTCCTCCTGATCAATATCTACACACACTGCTCCTATTGATATTATCATTATGAAATATCTATTCTATATCTATTAACATCTACTCTATATCTGTAACACATCTATTAACATTATGAAAACACTATCAGATTAACAAAATCTACTTAATGCTATTGCTATTTTCAACTTAAGTATGAAATATTCAACTAGCATCAATGCATCAAAAGCACCAAGTTTGGATTTCCTTTCTCCTAATCCTGGAGCTCAAAAAAATAACATGAAAACTGATATGAGAAAAGATTTTCATTAGTTTTGAATTACAGTGGAACTCCCATAAGTCGAATATGAAGGGACTTAAAAAAATCGAGTTAAAGAACATATTTTTTATAATTTCCAAAGTCAAGGGACTCGAATTTCTATTTGAGTTACAGAAATATTCGACTTAAGGAAGTTCGACTTATGGGAGTTCCGCTGTATTACTTCTGGACGTTTCTTAGAAGGAAAATAGCTGTGTGTCTCCATTTTTCGTTTCCTTGTAGCCTTGTTCATTTTTTCTTTATATCTCTGCACAGTTTCTTCAAAGCCTTTCATAATAGTAGTTGTAAAACCATTGTCATCTAAGCTTTTAACAAAGTTCTATAGGTTTTGCCACTGAATATTTCGATGACTTTGGGCCTGAAGGATCTCGTCCTGCTGATTTGTCTCTTCTATTTTCTCGCTGATAAATTTCTTGATTTCCTCTTCTTGCTGCAGTTTAATGAGTGAATTTTCTCCTAAAGAGTTTGCAGCTTCATCTACAACAGAATTAGTATCCATTCGCTCCTCATGCATTCTTACAAAGTGCACATGCTTACACAAGGTATTCCTCACTACATATTCAGAACACTCACATTGGTATCGATGCATACAAATTTTGCAAACTCTGCAGTATGGCGTCCTACATTCACTTTCACATACTTGCTTTATATTTATATTATAAGATATATTAGGGTTTCTAAATTATGTTACCTGAAAATGTCCAAATACCACATTGTTCTTTTTTATCTTCATTATGTTCTTCATCGCAGCTTTAATTATGATTCTGTCCTGGTAATTGTTTGCGTTTGGTCGTTCAATGTCCACTATCCTCTTCTACATTTTGATGTCCACTAGATCGTCGATTGTATCCAGCAGTTTCTCGATTGTCACTCTTGCATTCCTCTTTAGTTGATTTGTTTTTAGTAAGTTGTTCAGTGATTCTATTGCCATGTTTGTGTTGATTCCAGAATTTCTTCTATAACAATGGGCCCACATTTTTATCCCTTCTTCATCTTAAAAATAATATCTAGATCAAAAAATATTTATGATTAAGGCTACATACACACTACTAAAATACTAAATTATGAATTGGTCCATACCTAGTTAAATAGTTGACAAAATCCATTACATTTGCTTCTTGTAAGTTTTCCTAAAGACGTCTTTGTTTATACATCAATCACATCATAACCTAGAAACTCTAGAAAGTTGTCCGCTGTCGCTGTCACAACACAAATCCCAATATCGACACAACGCGCATACTCATGAACAACCAATCAGAATAACCGGCCTCGATGTTGCCGATGCATGCCAATCGTGTTTGAAAAGAACGAAACGAAGAGCGTGACTGATAAACAAGAATACCAAAATAGGGTGCATGTCGTTCTGCTGTGCGTGTCGTTTCGCTAAGCGCTTCGAAAACGTAACGTTTCTATAGGTAAAAACGAGAATCGGGGGCCTGGAACTGTACTCAAACTCATTTTTAAGTTTCATGTAAAAAAAGCGCAAAACAGTTCACACATAAACAAATATATCAATTTCTTAAAACAACAATTGTTTAAACAGGCATAAAACGACACTACGTGGAGTAAAGCGGTCGCAGAACATAACCGGGCAGTACCAACTTTAAAAAAAAAAGGGTTAGCAGATCCCGGTTAACGTCACCTGGATTTGTACACTGAACAACACCTACAAGATTAACCCAGGTCTATTTTGCGGGTGAAAGTAAAACGCGTTTTGCTCACCCAAAAGTTAACCGTCAACTGAACAACCGGGCCTTAGTTGTAACTTAGAAATTTCTCAATTTGCTTCAGAGCGTATTATTCTTCCACCGGGAAATTCATTTCTGGATCCAAAATGCGTGCGGTCGACCACACTACTGGTTTCGGAGCGGTAATGTGGTCAGCGGCAGCGGCAGGCAACAGCGGCAGGCGACAGTGACGTCGTGTTTGGAATGTATTTCGTATAAATACAGTAGAACCGGTATTGTCGCTTGCCGCTTGAGCTTTGCCGCTGCAGTCTGCCGTCTGTGGTTTGCAGTCTGCCGCCGTGTTCGGAATTGTACCTTTAGAGATATCCAGAATTGGACGTCATAAAGACGTTCACTTCTGGCATAAAAAAGGCAAGGCATGAAATCTACATAAACTGGAACTCATTAAGATGTGCGCCTCTTAACATCTTAGAGACATCCAAAAATAGACGTCCTAAATAGGTCCACTTTAGGCATATAAAAGATCAGGCATAAAATTGACGTAAATTAGACGTCATTAAGACGTCCGCTTTCGAACATTTTAGAGACAACTGGACGTCCTAAAGAAGTCCACTTCAGGCATAAAAAGGTCAGGCTAAAAATCGACGTAAATTAGAATTCTATAGGACGTCCAGCCTTGGACGTCTTAGAGACTTCCGGATATGGACGTCTTATATATGTACTGTTTATGTCTTAAGGCGTCCAGGCATAAAAAAGGCTTAAAATGGATGTCTTTTAGACGTTATGTGCTGTCGGGGTGTATTTTTGGTTGTCAACGGTCGCTTTATTGAGTCTATCATAGATATCAGCATCAGCACAGTGCACTGTGGTTTTCGTGTGTTTTGTAGGTTGAAATTGGTACCTACTATGTTTTGGGACCAAGAGAAGAAATGGCGTCTTCACTGTTCCGACGGTGAGTTGTAGGCAGTTTTCATAGCCATTAATAATAAATTAAAACAACCAGAGCTAATCACGGTTTTATACAGTCCACTTAATCAACGAAGAGTAATCTTCAACACACAGTTTGCTTGACAAGACAGGGGTTGGCAAAACACTGGTAGAATTGTAAAATTCTCCTAACGAGAGAGATTTTGATAAATATCTCAGCAGGGCCCATCGACTGTTCCTTATATCCGTCCGTATAGTCCAGTAAATGAAGGAAAAAACCTAGGTTAAGAACATGGTAACAAATGGTCCTCAAGTTCCAAAAATCCGTTTTCAGCCTATATCTCCGAGAATATGGCATTTAGAGAAATTTTGTTTAGATACAAAAGGAAGATCAGTTCATTACTTACAAAAATGGTCCTTATGACTTTTTCCGAAAACTCGACAGTTTTCGAGATAACGGCCCCGAAGCGAGCCCATTACTTGTTGCACCTGTTCTGAATCAAGGAAAGCAAATTCGAGAAATGGAGACATAAGCGAGCGGACAAATCGTCCAATAACTCGAATAGAAATGGATATTTTTTGATGATTCAAAATTCACGTGAAAGAGAAAACCCATAGCTATGTTATACTGGGTCTCGGGCATCGGTTTTGTTTTTCTTGAATATTGTAAATCCAGGCTAAATTTTTTCTTCTTCGACATTTCTCGACTTTTAGAAAATACATCCATATTTTAATTAATAATAGTAATTTAGTCGGGTCTTTCTAGATAATGGGTCTTCTCATTAAGGGTCAACCTCGTAAAGGTTGTTTTTTCTTTTCTTTTGCATCCCAATAAAAAGTAACTTTAAATATGTTGACTTTTTGACATTTGTGGCATCAATCGGGTATTAAAAAATTTAGGAATCATCGTATCGGGTCGCAATGCACATCACTAGAATGCTTGAAATGCCTCCTTTCCAATGGTTTCTTCGTTTTTTGTGCCAACTTCAACATTCTTGCCATCCAACTTTCAAAACTCCGGAAATGTCAAAAAATCAACATATTCAAAGTTACTTTTTATTGGGATGTAAAAGAAAGAAAATGAAACAACCTTTATGGGCTCCTTCCATAGGTTTTGGAGACCCATTATCAAGAAAGCCCCGACCAAATTACTATTATTTATTAAAATATGGATGAATTTTCTAAAAGTCGAGAAATATCGAAGAATAAAAAATTTAGCCGGGGTTTCCAACATTCAAGAAAAATAAAAATGAGGCCCGAGACCCAGGATACCATATAGCTATGGGTTTTCTCTTTCACGTGAATTTTGAATCATCAAAAAATATCCATTTTTACTCGAGTTATTGGACGATTTGTCCGCTCGCTTTTGTCTCCATTTCTCGAATTTGCTCTCCTGGATTCAGAATTCAGAGCAGGAGCAACAAGTAAATGGCTGTTATCGGCTGTTTCGGGGCCGTTATCTCGAAAACTGTCCAGTTTTCGGAAAAAGTCATAAGAACCATTTTTGTAGCTAATGAACTGATCTTCCTTTTGTTCTTAAAGAAAAAATGCCTAAATGCCATATTCTCGGAGATATTGGCTGAAAACGGATTTATTGGAACTTGAGGACCGTTTTTTACCATGTTCCGGGACCCGGAGAATCTACAACGTTCCGTATTTCAAAAGACCCAGTTAAGACTTACAATTGCCTCGAGTTTCATCCTTTTGCAGAATTTATCCCAGGTTTGGGAGTTTATCGGTTTTCATTTACTGGACTAGTAGCTCATACAGCTCAGTCGTATCTCTACATCTGTAAAGTTCTCCTAACCTAACCGCGACGGAATTCGAATCACTCATCGCGTACGTTTCCTCCGTTGCCATCTGTTTCGAATTATCGAAAATAAGTCGGGATACGAGAAACGTACTTTTCTTTTTTAAATCTCCGTTTCTAGAGACAAAGACGAGGGACGTAAAAAACTTTACCTCCTCCAGAGAGGAGAAGGCATGAATATTCAACAAGACACCGCCATCCATCATCTTCTCAGTGGCTCTTTTGTTTTGTTGTTTCGTTGCTATTCCGAGTAAGAGCCGAATACGCGGAAATGTAAAGGTGGAATAACACCGTTGACGAGGGATAATTAATGACGTACGATGCGAGAAAAAATTTAAATTCCAAATTTAGACCGATTTCAACCGTGGAAATATGTCAGGGTTTGATCTTAGAAAGGTGAGCAAATTTGGAGTGTGCATAGCAACCATGAGTGTGGCACTGAGTCAAATGCCTTCCAGTAATCTATATATGCTGTGTATAAGTTTATATCTTTATGCAGAGCTTGTTCAAGAATGACAGAATCTATTACTAGTTGTTCTTTGCACCCCTGTGATTTCTTAATACAGCCTTTTTGTTCCATGGCAATGGTGTAATTTTTGTCGCAGTGTATATATACTGTGTCAACTAGGCATGCTGTTAAAAATTTCTTTATAGGGTGATCAAAAATGACTGTTTGAGTTGGCAATCCTACCTGGAGAATTTTTTTTTGCCTAAGGGTTTGCAACGCCACAACCGGATATGTTTATTTGACAAAAATTTGACATAACAATCAGCGATAAGATTGAAGGTTATGTGAATAAAAATTGAAACTTAAAAAAGAAACTCGAAATATAGAACAATAATTTAATTAAACAGCTAAAGGTAATGCTCAAAATGCCCCCCATTTCGGTCCAGACATAAATTAACTCTCCTTTTTAGGCTCTCGAAGATATTCACCAGTATATTGGGGGTAATGTTTGCCACTTCCTGAACTATTGCCTCTTGCAGCTCTTCTTCAGTATGCAATACCAGTGTTCCTAAAGACATTGTCCTTCAAGAGCCCAAATAACGAAAAATCTAATGGTGTGAGATGGCAAGGGCCGTATGTGCCCTTGCAGAGTCTTGTTGGAAATATCTAATTTGACGCTCTTCGTCTGTTGAGTGGTTTATAAAAGGCCTCAAAAGGTGTTGGATGTATCTCTCCGAATTGACGGTAAAATTAAAAAATATCGGCACAAACACCCGTGTCCTTGAGACTGCCAACCAAACACCAACTTTAACCGGGTGCAAATGTGTCTCTCTGATAGCGTGAGGATTTTCACCTGACCAAATTCTGTAATTTTGTTTATTCACGTAGCCGTTGAGATGAAACCAGGCTTCGTCGGAAAAGAAGGTATTGACAAGGATATCATTATTATTTAATATGTTATTGAACCAATTGCAAAATAAAACTCTCTGCAGGTGATCAGGAGGGGTTAATGACTGGACGATGGAAATTTTGTAAGGGTGGTACTTTAATTTCTTTTTAAGCACAGTGGAGCAACGTCCATATGATAAACCTGTAAAACCGTGAATTAGAACAACATGGAAAAGTGGAAGTCATGGGTAAGAATAAAAATTGGTTGAATAGGAGGCATAAGGACCAAACCCGTTTGAAGGGAGAGCTTTCTTAAGGATTTGCGAAGACTTGTTTGCATTCGAGTTCTGATATCCACGACAACTTCCTCGTTTAGAGTAGAAGGTCTACCAGTTGATTTTTGTTTGCTTACGCTCCCTGTGTTTAAATAACGTTTAACAACTCACATGCAATGTTGCTGAAAGACAGCAAAAGTGACCAAAGTCTCTGGAAACATTTCCTGAAATTGCTGGTATGTCGCTTCGAGAGAGTACTTACCAACCAGTAATTGGGTTATAAATCCCACTTTGAAAGTACGCCATTCCAATAAAAATATCGTGTTGTAACGTGAAAACCATTTTAAATAAATGAATTTGAAAAGAATACCAGAAATTTGAATTTGAAATAGTAAATGGCATCTGTCAATGACGCTGTCAGTGTCACCAACCGGATGATACTCCAGTTGTACCATTTAAAAATGAAATTCAGTATTGCCAACTCAAACAGTCATTCTTGATAACGTTGTAGTTGAAAGACATGTGATTGGTCGGTATTTAGAGGGGTATCATTATCCTTGGGTAATATATATGTAATACCTTGAGGTAGATACCTAGGAACACCATTTGGGTTTTCGTCTTTTCAGCCAGAAGTTATGTATTCCATCGAGCCCTGGTGAGTTCCAATTGGGTAACTCTTTAACAAGTTCTCGAATCTGGTCTGCTTTGTATAACGATATTGTTCATCGGGGGTAAATGTTTTTCGTTCGCTCTTCCTCACCACTAATCCATGCTGCCTGCTCATTATGAGTAGTTAGAACGGACCTTAAGGACGCACAGATATTTTGTTGAGATTTGTTCCCGTGTTGGTGCATTGGTAATGGGCACTGGCTGATTATTTTGAATCGTTTTATAAAATAACTTGTGTTTTTTTTAGAAACATCTGATTGGACGACTTCCTGAGTTTTGACTCTTTATATCTTTTAAGTCTACAAGAGACGGCACTTAACTTTTGTATTAAACTATCCATGAGTTCTATGAGTTCTATCAGTATTTGGTTATCTGGATTATGGGAAGCATGCGTTCTATTCGATTTTATTATGCCTTCAACCCGTTCTTCAAGCTTTTCGCCCTTGCATCCTTTGTGATAGGCTGTAGGTCTTCCAATATCTCTTCTTAGACAGCTAACTTTATTGTTTAATCGTCGTTTCCATGGTGGGATAGTAGGCTGTGCCCTTCTCGTCGCATCATTCCTGGTTCTGACCATTAATTCTAGTTGCAGTTACAGCCGATATGTATACAATTGTATGAAGGGTCTTCAAATGATATGTTCTCGTGCAGATATTTGGTGTTTATTATATTTGTTGCAATTGCAAGCCTCTTAGTGCTCTTCTGTTTTGGTATAGAAGGCTCTCTGTTCCAGACAGAGACCGTCATTGCCGTGACAAAAGCAGTGCCAATTTCTCCCACAAATGTATTATCCTAATGTCTGACACTAATGTCAGTATCCTCACGTGATATGATTCCCGAGGTGGTATCTATTTCTGCCTCCCTCTGCTCTAGTTGCAGCGGTATCTTGATGCTCTTGGCGGTCTCTTGAAACAAGAATAGCCTCTGTTCTAAGAATATTTAGAAGTTCTCTTGAAAGTCTTACATTATTTACTATTACCCGTTTTTGGTCCATCAGTCTTTGTTGAGTAAGATTAGCCAGTTCAGGATGCATTTCCGAGAATGCTTGATGTAGGAGTGATCGTATTCCTTATTATTATTAATGATTATTTTATTTATTATATTTACTATATGAATGTATAAATAACTATAATACATATTATTATTATTATTACTACAATTTACAATTATAGTTGTAATTAATAATAATTAATTCAAAGCAAAACGTGTATTCCATCTCTAAAGTGTTCCTAAATTTTTACAAAAAAAAACAAACCATCGTCTATCGACCACTTGAGATAGAACGCCGTCGCTTTGTAGTTTCGCGACTGATTTTATCTCTCCTCGACGGAAACGTCACTTTCCTTTATTTATCGACTCTCGAACATCAATCACAATAAAACCTTTTCATTATTATCGTGGAGAACGTCAATGAGTTATCTGTCTTCGGCAATACCAATAAATAATAATGATGTACATCGGATGACGTACGTGCGCGCCATTAGGCCGACTGCAATTTGTACAAAGTTTATTAGCGATGCTCAGGCGTTAAACGGCCTTACGTGCCATCCGCTCGACGCCCCGGGACGATGACGACGATGATAATGATGATGATGTACGCGTTTTAATTACGTACGTGCAATTAAAACGGCAGGAATTCCGCGACGGGCGCGGCTCAATTCCGACGATGCCACTTTGATGATCCAAAACTTTAAACTTTATAGAACTAATAGACCGAGTGAACTAAGTACAGAATTAGGTTAGCTTAATAATTGTGAATAAAAATGAATTGCTGTTCGTTTGTCTCGCTTAAACTCGAGAATGGCTGGACCGATTTTGCTAATTTTAACCTTGAAATAAACTCCTGGAAAAAATTAACGCACCACACAATTAAATTTGTATAATTACAATACCGAAATTAATATTGCAATCACATTTTTATAAAAGCTTATAGTTAAGTACTGTCTAGTAGCTAGAAAATGAAATTAGCAAATCGGGGCGTTATCTCTAATAATTTTTTATTAAAGAGATTTTTTCTTGGAAACAATGCAAACTTGCAAACAGAAAACAAACGAAAACAATAGAATTTTCAGACTTAGAGCTGTTCTAATATCGTGTATGTCCTCCTCTACTCCTAATTACTGCTTCCATGCGTCTTGGCATACTGGAGATCAAATTTTGAACGACTTCTTGAGGAATATTTTCTCATTGCTACATTGCTGCATCTACCAGTTGATTGCGATTGGCAGGTGGAGGTGTACAACGTCGAATCCTTTTTTAAATATCGTCCCATAGATGCTCTATTGGGTTCATGTCGGGACTCTTCGCTGGCCATTCCATGAACGGAATAGCCATAGCATTTAAGTAGCGAATAACCTGCCCAGCCACATGAGGACGAGTATTAATTGTCCTGCTTAAACAAGAAATTCGGTCCCACAATAGGAGCAAATGGCATTACATGGTCAACAACAATATGTTCCAGATAATAATCCGCATTCATTGACCTACCACGTATGGGGACCAATTCTGTGCGGCCATCGAAACAGATGCCTCCCCAAAACGTTATCGAGCCACCACCAAACGGAACTCTTGGAGAGATATCGCAACTTGCAAATCTCTCTCCTGGCCTTCTCCAGACACGCTTACGTCCATCAGAAGATTTAAGGCTGATTCTCGTTTCATATGAGAATGAAACCCTCTTCCAATCATTACGAGTCCAATCTTGATGTTGTCTCGCAAAACGCAACCTTTGAATTTTATGCTCTGTGGTGAGCAGGAGTTTCTTGGCCGGTTTTCTGCTGTCTAATCCAGCTTCCTTTAAGCGCATTCCAATCGTTCGGGAAGATAGAAGAAGATTGCGAGCAGCTACGAGTTCATTTTGTAGGATGGTACTAGTCGTTGTCCTCTTTCTTAGAGCGGATTGTCTAAGAAAACGTTCATCTATTGGATTAGTACACCGTTTTCGTCCTTTTCCAGACCTTCGTAATTGAGAACCTGTCTCGTTAAATCGTCTAACCATGCGACTGATGCTGGAATGGTTTCTTCCTATCACATTAGCAACATGACGCATCAAATATCTCTCATTCAGCAAAGTTGATGCTCTTACTGCTTCTTCCACTGACAAATTTGTTCTGCGATTCATTATTAAACTGGAGAACACTCGCACTTACACTATCAATAACAAAAAAACCTTGGTGATTCAAAACAATTTGTCTTAATAAGCAACAATTTTTGATCAGATTTTAAATCAATTTTCATCGAAAATGCTTTTCTTTGATATTACACTTTTAAATCAAAACCCATGTTGACAACATTTACTTGAACTGTCGAAGTATATCCAGAGCCTACTTGTAAGATTGCTAAACTACTGAAAATCATTATTTTGGAATAACACAAAATATATGTGGTGGTGCGTTAATTTTGTCCAGGAGTTTATTTGTGGAAGTTCAGGGAAGGTTTAAGCAGCGAGAAACATAAATAATAAGTAACGGAAATACTAAAAAAGGTACCTTTTGTAATTTGACATTTGTACTCAAACAGTATAGTAAGAAAAGAAAATTACAGAAAGTATAGTGTCAGTTGGTTGTCAAATAAATAAATATCAAGACGATTATTAAAATCTATCATCAGTTTGTCAGTGCGCGAAAACTTAATTGATTTTAAAATGCCAAGGAGAAGACGACCTGACTTAAGTCGTCGCCGTCAATCAAATGTGCGACGAGCTACCTCACGTGCAAATCGCACTGACGACCAACGAGAGACAGATAATGATAACATTCGTATTGGTATGACAGAATTGCGTTCAACAGTGAATAATTATGAAGTAGATAGGCTTAGAATGGGACGACTTCGGGCACATCAAATACAACAGCAGCAAGCACGACACAATGAAATAGAGCGATTTCGCAGACGCAGTGTTCCTGTAAACCTAGAACGAGTAGCATTCCACTACGACCCGGAAATAGATTATTGTGTCGACCAAACCGTAACGATTGGAGAAATGACAATCATTTGTCAGTATTGTAAAGCGTTAAAATACAGCGGTAAATCTACTGGATTATGTTGTGCTGGTGGTAAAATAAAATTGCTACAATTGTCCCCACGACCAGATCCATTACGCTCATTAGTTTCTGGGGTGGGAAATGACTTTAAACATTTCTTGGCCAATATCCAAATATATAATAATTGCTTTCAAATGACGTCGTTTGGTGCAACGCATATTGTACAGGAAAATTTCATGCCCACTTTCAAGGTAGTTTTTGATAAATTATTTATTAAAAATTTAAAAAGATAATATACAATTGCAGATACAAGGACAGTTTGCGGAATCAACTTAGAGTTTCCCTGTTTCGCACATGGGCAATTATACGTCGCGTGTTCGCGAGTCGTAAAACCATGATCTTTATATATTTACGCACCGCAAAGAAAAACAAGAAATATAGTACATCAGAAAGCCTTAAATTGATTATGTGTATCACTGTGTTGCATTTAATTTAATGTAGATAAACATTTTGTATCAAGTTTTGACTATTTTTTTGAATTTTTTGAGTTTGAATTAGAGCAACTTGTTATTAAAAACATCTTAGGTGAAAATTCCACTTGCAAATTAAGTAATCAAACATTAATTAGAACAACTAAGTCAGGAAAATAATCTAGTGTGCTTGCTGATAAAGTAATCAATTATTAAGTAATTAATAACTATTAAAGAGGGTATTAAAACAACGCTTAGGTGGACGAAAAAGCACGGATCAAAGTGATAATTTCAAAATCTTACAACAATAATCAGTCACGCAAGCATAACACCAGTCTCGTAATATGATAACAAACGCGCTCCGTAAGGTCAAGCACACAGCTAGGTCAGGTAAATTACAATCTAGGACGCCGAAAGATAACAAAACTTAATTTGCCATTTAACCAATGTAATTTGAAGATGTATAAAAGCTTGTGAATTTTTGGTAATAAACCAGTATACCCTAGTATGCTCAAAACGACAGTGTGTTGTGATCGTTCTTCACGCCACTTAACCCGACTACCCAAAACCTAACAAACTTCAATCCGGAGAGTACGTTACGCCCTCTGTCCAAACTACAAGAACTTCCAGAACTTCAAGGAGATCATGTCCCGCCCTGATCTCCGACTACAAGAACTTCTAGAACTTCAAAGAGATCACGTCACGCCCTGATCTTCAATCTACAAGAACGTCTTCAGCCTTACAACCTGGAGACAAGATTTATCTCCGCAGCCACCACGAGTTACGAGAGATATCCACATACAATCCACTTCTCTAGAGATCATTGCACACTTCGTTCACCGACTATCATGTAAAATTATACTGTTCGTTTTCTTCTTTTACATGAAATTACTGTAGACTAAAACTCAAAACTACTCTGAGAGACTACTAAAAATAAAAATCGTGATGTGTTCATCAGAGTACTTTCTCATATATAGGGTGTTTCAATATGCGTTTGCCAAATCCAAACGGGAAATAGATACGGTTAATTTAAGCAAAAAAAAGTTTATTTTATACTAATTCAATGGTAGAATATATATTCTAAATTTAAAATAAATTCTTGTAGCAAATTTTGAGAAAAATTCAAAAACCGAAAAACCACAAGTATAAAGTGCTCTTCACAGATGATTTAGCCGAACACGATACAAACCTTTTTATACATATTTAATTGCACAATAAATTTTCAAAGTTTAAAAAGAATTCTTGGAACGAATTCCGAGAATAATACAAAAAACCCAAAATCGACAAGTATAAAGTATCCTTCACAGAAGATTTAGCCAAAAACGTTAGAAAACTTTTTTATACATATTCAATAGTAGACTAAATATTCAAAGTTTAAAAAAAATTTCGTGGAGTGCATTACGAAAAAAATTGAAAAAACCGAAAATTGACAAGTATAAAGTGTCCTTCATAGAAGATTTAGCCAAAATCGTTAAGAAACACTTTTTATAGGTATTTAATCGTACAATAAATATTCAAAGCTTAAAAAAAATTCTTGGAGTGAATTCCGAGAAAAATTCAAAAAACCGAAAAATGACAAGAGTAAACAACCCTGTTATCCTGGCCAATTTTTATGAAAAACTTATTCTCACGTCCTGGTATGGTACAAAGTCTAAATACAAAGTTTTGACCGTTTGTGGTTTTTGGTTCTTGAGAAAATCCTACCACAGACACACATACACACATACACACATACACACATACACACATACACACATACATACAGACGGTTTTCCAAAAACATGTTTTTTGGACTCAGGGGACCTCAAAACGTTCAGAAATGCTAATAACTCAATTTCGAAAAATCGACCCGATTACAATACTCTCTCATATATGAGTACCTCATATGAGAAAGTAAAAATAAATTAGAATATTTTGAAAAATTCGAATATTTTGAAAAAAAAATTGGAAATAATTTTCTGAATGAATGACGCAACCAACAGTTGTTCAAAAATCATACATTCGTTACAATTCCCACTTAATTCTCCGCTCTCTCGGAATTTACTCGCCCCCCATCAACGTTTTCGTCTTATTTCCGAGACGAAGTTCAATTACACGAGAATCTGATGGACGGAATGGAAATAATTGATCACGAACGCTCGAGGGTACCGTTAGAAATTAAGCTATTTAAGAAGTACATATACAATGTAATGGAGGAAATGCGGGAGATCCCAGCGCCACCAAATCGCCATTCAGAAACAATAAACAACATCTTGTCGGAGTCAATCGAATTGGATTATTGTATATTACGGTTTTGGATGATTGTAGTATATTTTTATATATCTGAAGTTTCCTTTGACCTCACCAATTACGTTTAAAGGCGCATTTCTCAGGAAGCACTTTATGGAGAATTGATACTGAAAAACGCTCCATATTGTAACGTTTATTTTCTAATTTATTTACACTATCCTAATTATTCACTACACACTACTTAATTTATCTTAGACTATTACTGAACTAATTTATATAACACACTTAACTACTTCCTAACTAATTAATTTATATCACTCTTAAATGTAATTTATTTTTACTGGCCCGTTTTTCGCTTGTTTACTGTGTCGCGCTTCACATATAATCTAATCTCCTCCCCGACCGCAAGCCCGCTTGTATATACATTTCAATTGTGTTGGCGATAGTTCCTGAAATTACTCGAACCTTCTTTTTTTATGTAGAAAGGTGCAGAAGGTCATAAATCACTTTTCCTTAATGAGATGTTGAGGGAACGCTCGGAACGGTTTTTATTGCTCGCCACTGCGCTTAACAAGCGTAGCCGCGTTCCTTTGAGGTAAGCCGCCGAGGTCCGATAAGAGTAAACACTGAAATGTAAACAGCGCTGCTGTTTACATTTCGCGTTACAATATTGACAAAATATTAAAATTCGGTAGTGATGCTCAAAGTCTAAAATAGATGCCAATATCACAATCAGTTACAGTCAGATCGGAATTTTAGCTTCTCAAAACCCAAAATCGAGTCTGAGATTTTCCGTTATGAATTGGCCGAATTACCTCAATTCTGAATTGAATTGTGTTCCCCTGAAATCCAAAACTGAACTGGAAAACTTAAACAGCAATTAGAGTAACAGATGAAAGATGAAGAAGGAGACTGATAAGTTTTGAATGTCAATAAAACTGTGCATGCAAAAACAAACGCCTTGAGTCAGCATAAAACTATACGTTAATGAAATTGAGAAAAGCTAATAAAAGGCACGTTATTGCTAATGGCTTTAAAGTTTATTTCCTTACGATTTAAGGCTCGGATCAAAAGTTATGAACATCTTGCAAAATATTCCACTTGAACTTTTGATGAAAATTTAAAGTTTTGAATTTGGGTAATATTGTACATAAATAGACTCGTTATTCATCGACATTTGGGAAAGTTCGAAAATTATCCAATACACGTCCACTCTAACTGGGGGTATTAGCATTTGAGTTAGCATAAAGCTAGGTTTAATTTGTTAAAAGGAACGTATTCGACCTACCCAAAATTTAGTCAATTGTTATATAACAAGCAGATTTTAGTTATGAATATTAGTAAAAGTTCTAAACTTTTGACAAGTTTAATAATATTATTTGTTAAATATTCTCTCAAAGGCACTTTGAAGTTGTCAGTTTTCGTTTTTCCAAATTTTCTCAAAATTCGCAAGCATATTTTTTGATAAACTTTTAAATATTGAACTTTTGATGAAAATTTAAAGTTTTGAATTTGGGTAATATTGTACATAAATAGACTCGTTATTCATCGACATTTGGGAAAATTCGAAAATTATCCAATAGACGTCCACACTAACTGGAGGTATTAGCATTTGAGTTAGCATTAAGCTAGGTTTAATTTGTTATAAGGAACGTATTCGACCTACCCAAAATTTAATCAATTGTTATATAACAAGCAGATTTCAGTTATGAATATTAGTAAAGGTCCTAAACTTTTGACAAGTTTAATAATATTATTTGTTAAATCTTCTCTCAAAGGCACTTTAAAGTTTTCATTTTTTGTTTTTCCAAATTTCTCAAAATTCGCCAAATATATTTTTTAATAAACTTTTAAATATTGAACTTTTGATGAAAATTTAAAGTTTTGAATTTGGGTAATGTTGTACATAAATAGACTCATACATCGACATTTGGGAAAATTCGAAAATTATCCAATACACGTCCACTCTAACTGGAGGTATTAGCATTTGAGGTAGCATAAAGCTAGGTTTAATTTGTTAAAAGGAACGTATTCGACCGACCCAAAATTTAATCAATTGTTATATAACAAGCAGATTTCAGTTATGAATATTAGTAAAAGTCCTAAACTTTTGACAAGTTTAATAATATTATTTGTTAAATCTTCTCTCAAAGGCACTTCGAAGTTGTCATTTTACGTTTTTCCAAATTTTCTCAAAATTCGCAAGTATATTTTTTGATAAACTTTTAAATATTTAACTTTTGATGCAAATTTAAAGTTTTGAATTTGGGTAATATTGTACATAAATAGACTCGTTATCGACATTTGGGAAAATTCGAAAATTATCCAACACACGTCCACTCTAAGTGGATGTATTAGCATTTGAGTTAGAATAAAGCTAGGTTTAATTTGTTAAAAGGAACGTATTCGACCGACCCAAAATTTAATCAATTGTTATATAACAAGCAGATTTCAGTTATGAATATTAGTAAAAGTCCTAAACTTTTGACAAGTTTAATAATATTATTTGTTAAATCTTCTCTCAAAGGCACTTCGAAGTTGTCATTTTACGTTTTTCCAAATTTTCTCAAAATTCGCAAGTATATTTTTTGATAAACTTTTAAATATTTAACTTTTGATGCAAATTTAAAGTTTTGAATTTGGGTAATATTGTACATAAATAGACTCGTTATTCATCGATATTTGGGAAAGTTCGAAAATTATCCAATACACGTCCACTCTAACAGGAGGTATTAGCATTAGAGTTAGCATAAAGCTAGGTTTAATTTGTTAAAAGGAATGTATTCGACCTACCCAAAATTTAACCAATTGTTATATAACAAGCAGATTTCAGTTATAAATATTAGTAAAAGTCCTAAAATTTTGACAAGTTTAATAACATTATTTGTTAAATCTTCTCTCAAAGGCACTTTGAAGTTGTCATTTTTCGTTTTTCCAAATTTTCTCAAAATTCGCAAGTGTATTTTTTAATAAACTTTTAAATATCTAACTTTTGGTGCAAATTTAAAGTTTTGAATTTGGGTAATATTGTACATAAATAGACTCGTTATCGACATTTGGGAAAATTCGAAAATTATCCAATACACGTCCACTCTAAGTGGATGTATTAGCATTTGAGTTAGAATAAAGCTAGGTTTAATTTGTTAAAAGGAACATATTCGACCGACCAGAAATTTAATCAATTGTTATATAACAAGCAGATTTCAGTTATGAATATTAGTAAAAGTCCTAAACATTTGACAAGTTTAATAATATTATTTGTTAAATCTTCTCTCAAAGGCACTTTGAAGTTGTCATTTTTCGTTTTTCCAAATTTTCTCAAAATTCGCAAGTATATTTTTTAATAAACTTTTAAATATTTAACTTTTGATGCAAATTTAAAGTTTTGAATTTGGGTAATATTGTACATAAATAGACTCGTTATTCATCGACATTTGGGAAAGTTCGAAAATTATCCAATACACGTCCACACTAACTGGAGGTATTAGCATTTGAGTTAGCATAAAGCTAGGTTTAATTTGTTAAAAGGAACGTATTCGACCTACCCAAAATCTAATCAATTGTTATATAACAAGCAGATTTCAGTTATGAATATTAGTAAAAGTCCTAAACTTTTGACAAGTTTAATAATATTATTTGTTAAATCTTCTCTCAAAGGCACTTTGAAGTTGTCAGTTTTCGTTTTTCCAAATTTTCTCAAAATTCGCAAGTATATTTTTTGATAAACTTTTAAATATTTAACTTTTGATGCAAATTTAAAGTTTTGAATTTGGGTAATATTGTACATAAATAGACTCGTTATTCATCGATATTTGGGAAAGTTCGAAAATTATCCAATACACGTCCACTCTAACAGGAGGTATTAGCATTAGAGTTAGCATAAAGCTAGGTTTAATTTGTTAAAAGGAATGTATTCGACCTACCCAAAATTTAACCAATTGTTATATAACAAGCAGATTTCAGTTATAAATATTAGTAAAAGTCCTAAAATTTTGACAAGTTTAATAACATTATTTGTTAAATCTTCTCTCAAAGGCACTTTGAAGTTGTCATTTTTCGTTTTTCCAAATCTTCTCAAAATTCGCAAGTGTATTTTTTAATAAACTTTTAAATATCTAACTTTTGGTGCAAATTTAAAGTTTTGAATTTGGGTAATATTGTACATAAATAGACTCGTTATCGACATTTGGGAAAATTCGAAAATTATCCAATACACGTCCACTCTAAGTGGATGTATTAGCATTTGAGTTAGAATAAAGCTAGGTTTAATTTGTTAAAAGGAACATATTCGACCGACCAGAAATTTAATCAATTGTTATATAACAAGCAGATTTCAGTTATGAATATTAGTAAAAGTCCTAAACATTTGACAAGTTTAATAATATTATTTGTTAAATCTTCTCTCAAAGGCACTTTGAAGTTGTCAGTTTTCGTTTTTCCAAATTTTCTCAAAATTCGCAAGTATATTTTTTAATAAACTTTTAAATATTTAACTTTTGATGCAAATTTAAAGTTTTGAATTTGGGTAATATTGTACATAAATAGACTCGTTATCGACATTTGGGAAAATTCGAAAATTATCCAATAGACGTCCACACTAACTGGAGGTATTAGCATTTGAGTTAGCATAAAGCTAGGTTTAATTTGTTAAAAGGAACGTATTCGACCTACCCAAAATCTAAACAATTGTTATATAACAAGCAGTTTAAAGTTATGAATATTAGTAAAAGTCCTAAACTTTTGACAAGTTTAATAATATTACTTGTTAAATCTTCTCTCAAAGGCACTTTGAAGTTGTCATTTTTCGTTTTTCCAAATTTTCTCAAAATTCGCAAGTATATTTTTTAATAAACTTTTAAATATTTAACTTTTGATGCAAATTTAAAGTTTTGAATTTGGGTAATATTGTACATAAATAGACTCGTTATTCATCGACATTTGGGAAAGTTCGAAAATTATCCAATACACGTCCACTCTAACTGGAGGTATTAGCATTAGAGTTAGCATAAAGCTAGGTTTAATTTGTTAAAAGGAATGTATTCGACCTACCCAAAATTTAATCAATTGTTATATAACAAGCAGATTTCAGTTATGAATATTAGTAAAAGTCCTAAACTTTTGACAAGTTTAATAATATTATTTGTTAAATCTTCTCTCAAAGGCACTTTGAAGTTGTCAGTTTTCGTTTTTCCAAATTTTCTCAAAATTCGCAAGTATATTTTTTAATAAACTTTTAAATATTTAACTTTTGATGCAAATTTAAAGTTTTGAATTTGGGTAATATTGTACATAAATAGACTCGTTATCGACATTTGGGAAAATTCGAAAATTATCCAATAGACGTCCACACTAACTGGAGGTATTAGCATTTGAGTTAGCATTAAGCTAGGTTTAATTTGTTATAAGGAACGTATTCGACCTACCCAAAATTTAATCAATTGTTATATAACAAGCAGATTTCAGTTATGAATATTAGTAAAGGTCCTAAACTTTTGACAAGTTTAATAATATTATTTGTTAAATCTTCTCTCAAATGCACTTTAAAGTTTTCATTTTTTGTTTTTCCAAATTTCTCAAAATTCGCCAAATATATTTTTTAATAAACTTTTAAATATTGAACTTTTGATGAAAATTTAAAGTTTTGAATTTGGGTAATGTTGTACATAAATAGACTCATACATCGACATTTGGGAAAATTCGAAAATTATCCAATACACGTCCACTCTAACTGGAGGTATTAGCATTTGAGGTAGCATAAAGCTAGGTTTAATTTGTTAAAAGGAACGTATTCGACCTACCCAAAATCTAATCAATTGTTATATAACAAGCAGATTATAGTTATGAATATTAGTAATATTCCTAAACTTCTGACAAGTTTAATAATATTATTTGTTAAATCTTCTCTCAAAGGCACTTTGAAGTTGTCAGTTTTCGTTTTTCCAAATTTTCTCAAAATTCGCAAGTATATTTTTTGATAAACTTTTAAATATTTAACTTTTGATGCAAATTTAAAGTTTTGAATTTGGGTAATATTGTACATAAATAGACTCTTTATTCATCGACATTTGGGAAAATTCGAAAGTTATCCAACACACGTCCACTCTAAGTGGATGTATTAGCATTTGAGTTAGAATAAAGCTAGGTTTAATTTGTTAAAAGGAACGTATTCGACCGACCCAAAATTTAATCAATTGTTATATAACAAGCAGATTTCAGTTATGAATATTAGTAAAAGTCCTAAACTTTTGACAAGTTTAATAATATTATTTGTTAAATCTTCTCTCAAAGGCACTTTGAAGTTGTCATTTTTCGTTTTTCCAAATTTTCTCAAAATTCGCAAGTATATTTTTTGATAAACTTTTAAATATTTAACTTTTGATGCAAATTTAAAGTTTTGAATTTGGGTAATATTGTACATAAATAGACTCGTTATCGACATTTGGGAAAATTCGAAAATTATCCAACACACGTCCACTCTAAGTGGATGTATTAGCATTTAAGTTAGAATAAAGCTAGGTTTAATTTGTTAAAAGGAACGTATTCGACCGACCCAAAATTTAATCAATTGTTATATAACAAGCAGATTTCAGTTATGAATATTAGTAAAAGTCCTAAACTTTTGACAAGTTTAATAATATTATTTGTTAAATCTTCTCTCAAAGGCACTTTGAAGTTGTCATTTTTCGTTTTTCCAAATTTTCTCAAAATTCGCAAGTATATTTTTTGATAAACTTTTAAATATTTAACTTTTGATGCAAATTTAAAGTTTTGAATTTGGGTAATATTGTACATAAATAGACTCGTTATCGACATTTGGGAAAATTCGAAAATTATCCAACACACGTCCACTCTAAGTGGATGTATTAGCATTTGAGTTAGAATAAAGCTAGGTTTAATTTGTTAAAAGGAACGTATTCGACCGACCCAAAATTTAATCAATTGTTATATAACAAGCAGATTTCAGTTATGAATATTAGTAAAAGTCCTAAACTTTTGACAAGTTTAATAATATTATTTGTTAAATCTTCTCTCAAAGGCACTTTGAAGTTGTCATTTTTCGTTTTTCCAAATTTTCTCAAAATTCGCAAGTATATTTTTTGATAAACTTTTAAATATTTAACTTTTGATGCAAATTTAAAGTTTTGAATTTGGGTAATATTGTACATAAATAGACTCGTTATCGACATTTGGGAAAATTCGAAAATTATCCAACACACGTCCACTCTAAGTGGATGTATTAGCATTTGAGTTAGAATAAAGCTAGGTTTAATTTGTTAAAAGGAACGTATTCGACCGACCCAAAATTTAATCAATTGTTATATAACAAGCAGATTTCAGTTATGAATATTAGTAAAAGTCCTAAACTTTTGACAAGTTTAATAATATTATTTGTTAAATCTTCTCTCAAAGGCACTTCGAAGTTGTCATTTTACGTTTTTCCAAATTTTCTCAAAATTCGCAAGTATATTTTTTGATAAACTTTTAAATATTTAACTTTTGATGCAAATTTAAAGTTTTGAATTTGGGTAATATTGTACATAAATAGACTCGTTATCGACATTTGGGAAAATTCGAAAATTATCCAACACACGTCCACTCTAAGTGGATGTATTAGCATTTGAGTTAGAATAAAGCTAGGTTTAATTTGTTAAAAGGAACGGATTCGACCTACCCAAAATTTAATTAATTGTTATATAACAAGCAGTTTACAGTTATGAATACTATTAAAAATCCTACACTTGAGACAAGTTTAATAATATTTGTTAGATCTTCTCTCAAAGGCACTTTAAAGTTTTCATTTTTCGTTTTTCCAAATTTTCTCAAAATCCGCAAGTATATATTTTTTAACTTTTAAATATTTGATTTTTGAATATGTATTATTTTATTAAATATGATTGATAAAGAGTTAGAAGATCTTTCGACCAAATTGTCTCTGAAGGGTATTTTAGTCATGATTTATTGATGTTTTTCGAAATTCGCCTCAAGAACTACTTTAAGATTTTAATATCTACTGAAATGTGTAAAAATTTATAACGACATGAGAAAAACTAGTACGATGGACACATCGTCATTTTTTTTCTGTTAGAAATTTGAAAATAATTTACAAACTTCGAAATTTTTGAAAAATGTCCAAAAGACTAACTGAAAATCACAACGGATTTATTTTAAAGTACTTCTCGATTAGTTAGAAATTTTAAACTTCGCACAGTTATAACTTAGGTCTTCGAGTGTCTCGGAAAAAATTTGAAAACGCCGAATTTCTCCAAACGAGAGGAGATAAAATTCATTCAAAACTCCCAGAACAGTTAGAAACCGTAAACCCAGCACGCTTACAACTTAGGTCCCAAGGGGGCTCGGGAAAATCCGATAACCTCAAATTTCACTTTCTGTAAAACCAAATCCAGCAATGGAATACATGTGCCTAATCCAAGTTCAAAATGCAAAAAAACAATATGGGGTCCAGAGTCATTCACGGGTGCAAAATTCTTTATACCATTTGCTAAAAGAGATATATCAGTGGAGATTACATGCCACGCAGACCTTATCTTGTCAAGGAACTTGTCGTATTCCATCTAACAACCGAGATAATGTATTATTAAAATTGCTGTAGAAAGTAAAAAAACAGGCAGTCATATTAATGACATTATAGACATGGAACAGGAAGATGATGTACGGGAAAAGTATCGAACGTTACATTGCAGAATATTCATGCAAATTCGATGTTCTAACGTCACAGGTCACCGGAAATTTGAATTGTAAAGTACCTACAGGAGTTTCCGAGCCTACGACTGCGGTCGGGAAGGTTAGGTTTGTTTGGTTTGGCTTGCATATAGTTATAAACATGAATATATAGTATATTATTAAACTAGATTATTAAAATGACATTTCTCAGAAAATATCGATTTTCCTCGCCGGAAAATATCTCCCAATGATATATAAGCGCTTTATACAACATTTTTGCGCAACCCGGTTGAAAACGTGTCATTTCTATATACCTGTATCTAGCGGAAAGCGACGAATTGTCGGCCGACCAGCTCCGAACTTACTTTTCCGCCCTAGGGCGTAAAAAAGCACATTTCCGACCGGCATAGAGATACGCGGCGAATGCGGCGTAGAGATGAGCGAAATATCACGAACTGTGATTGGTGTAAACGATTGCTCTAACGTCGCAACACACAATACACATGTCAGATGTCAGTACAAACCATTATCATAGGACAAGTATTTTAATATTAAAACTGATTAAGTTTCTCGTTATTTGCTTATCAGCGGGTTGCGCAAAAAGTACTGTGTTCACCACGGGCGGAAACGAAATTTCAGCTCGTGCGGAAGTGCACAAACTCCGCCCTCGTTGAAATGTTCGTCTTTCCGCCCTTGGTAAACAATATACTATTCCTTGCCCTCTCGCAAGTAATGCATGATTTACAGGACAAAACAAATCTCATGTATTCTCTTTTCACGTCTCATACCGGCCTCGGCGGAATGCTGCGAATTTGCCAAAAAATAAGGAATATTGCATTATTAAACTGGCGCATCCCCCATATCCTAGATAATTATTAATTTTTTTTTCAAAAATCTCCCAAAATTTCGAGAAAAACCCGGTGCACCCGTGGATGACTCCGGACCCAAAATATGTGAAAAAAATTCCAAGATGCGGGAGGGATAATGGAATAATGCCCGGATCCGGACCCGCCTCTGCGGCGAAGGTTTCACTTCGGCTGTCACTTCTTTTACACACAACTTAATTTCAGAAGAGAGAAAGAGAGGTGAAGAAGGAAAAAGAAAGAGAAGGATGGACAAGCACGGAGCGGTGCGTGGTTCTTCATCTGGGTTTCTCTCTCTCTCTCCCTCTCGCTTTTGCTCTTTCGCCTTCTCTTCTCATCTCAGATCGCGTCGGACTTGCTCAGGAATAGGACGCGCGCGCTTTTCGCCTCCTCTCTCTCTCTCTCTCTCTATCAGATTTATTCGTGCGGCATATAGAGGCACACACGCGTATAAATATAAACACTTATGTACGCACGCACGCAAGTCCGGCTCGTTTCGTGTCTAGCTTAACGTTGAAAGCTACGGTGAAGTTTACTTTGTGGTGGACATTTTCGGGACGGCTCTCTCCTCGAGTTCGCGTGCGGAATATGTAACTGTTCGGTGATTATCCCTGCGAGATTTCAACGGTAAGTACCAGTCAGTATTTGAATTTCTAATCGGACCCAAAGTGTGAATGTTTTTCGAAGCGAACTCCCCAAATAAAGCTTAATAATTTCAATTATACTTCAATTTTGACTTTCATGGAACTCGTTAAAACTTTTAACAGACTTTTTGAAACTTCCAAGACTCAGTAAAACTCCGACGAACTTCCGAAGACTTTGGCGAATGAGATCGAAAATATGGCGGGAACGCCTCAATTTTCCGGAGTTCGTAGAGAAATTTCCCGAGGCATTCATATTTTGTTGAAACTTCGAATACGACCATACAAGATAATTGATTTAACTTAAAACCAACTTTGGGTATTAAATCCAAGCAACAAATTTTCCAATACTTTCATCATGCCAATTCCATAACACCACCAAATGCAATCGTACTAATCGTAGCATCCGATAACGTGTACACAATTAATTAACTTCCCGAGGTCGAAAGCTCCTCGTTATTATTTATTCATGATAAAGATGTCGGACGTCCCGATCGAGGATAAATAATAAAGTAATGTCTTACCCTTTTATATTCACGGCAATTAACGTCAACCTATCACTTCATCTGATCTGAATATATGATGATTTCGTCCGACGAGGAATTTAAATAATTAAAATTGACGATTTGAAGTTGCCGGAGTCGATCTTGTTTTTGAGAAAATCGTAATAAGTATAACAAATATAATTTCATAATTTCCAATTAATGGCATTCTCCTACAACTGTATATCCTTAAAAGTAATAGGAAGTCACATTTTAAGTAGATAGTAAGAACGTAAAAAAATTAGTCAACGAGTCAAATTCTAAAATAATTAACCATTACTTTTAGTTGTTATGGAAATTTTTCTTGGGTTAATCTCGAATGGGGACAATAAAGTTGAATTATAAAAATTAAAAGTTAAATTAAATTACGTTAAATTTAAATACTTATTACAAATTAAAATGCCTTAACTGCGGACGAATCAGATATTAATTATTGAAATTAATTTAAATTGTATGTTCGGTTTGAATATTTGCATGATTTAACGACGGCAATTATATATACTTACATAAATATTTATAAGCATGAAAACATATGAATACCAAATGACCATAACTTTTAAACCAATCTTTGAGTCACGTTTTGATAAACTTTGAAGCCATTAGAGGCGTTTTTTTAATAACTTAAGTACAGTTTTATGCAATCTTAAATCTTCGGATCTACAGTTAATCTAAAGTTAAGGAAATTTTTCGAATCTCTTAAATGTGCATAATTTTCGAATCAACTGTCAAATTTCAATAAACGAACCATCTAGGTACAACTCTATGCAAATTAAAAATTTATAAAGTTTCATCAAAAGTTGAACATCTTTCGATATCTTGCAAAATGTTCTCAGCTTTCGAAATTTCGTACCTGTTGAATCATAAGGAGACAAACTCTGATAACCGCAATGTTCTTACATGAATCATCATCATCATCACCATCATCATCAATCGGCTATTCTCGTCCACTGCTGGACATAAGCCTCCCGTAGTAATTTCCATCCCCTTCTGTCTCGAGCTGCGTTCATCCAGTTGGAATAGATACGCTTTATATCATCCGACCATCGGGTTGGTGGTCGTCCTCTGCTGCGGAGTGCATCGACTCGCGGTCTCCACTCTGTCACCTTTTTCGTCCATCTGTCGTCACTGACCCTAGCTAGGTGTCCGGCCCAGTTCCATTTAAGGGTAGCAATCTTCTCGATGGCGTCGATTACTTTAGTTCTCACCTTAGACTTCTATTGGAAACCCTGTCTCTCAGAGACAGACCTAGCATTGCTCTTTCCATAGCTCTCTGTGCAACTCCGATTCTATTAACTGTCCGTCTTGTCAGGGTTAAAGCTTCGGCGCCGTATGTCAGCACAGGCAAGACACATTGGTTAAAGACTTTTCTTTTAAGACAGATGGGGATATCTGGTTTTAGGACGTGGCTTAACTTTCCGAAGGCTGTCCAAGTTAGTCCAATTCTTCATGACAATTCACAAGTTTGGTTGTCTCACCTAAGCGAATCTCATGGTCCAAATACTTATATGAGTGGACTTGTTCTATTTTTGAGTTGTTGAGAGTTAAATAAGTACTTGCAACCAGATTAGTCATGAACATAGTTTTATTGGTGTAAACACTCAGACCCACCTTCTCGGAGGCTTGTTCAAGCTCCTGTAACATCATTTGTGCTTCTCCCAGAAAATCTGTAATCAGTACTATGTCGTCAGCGAATCTTAGATGGTTCAGTTTTTCGCCGTTAATATTGATACCGAAGTTCTCCATGTTAGCACTTTTAAACATAAATTCAAGCAGGGTTGTAAACAACTTAGGAGAAATAACATCTCCCTGTCGCACACCTCGTCTTATCTTGACTCTTGAAGTGTCCTCGTGCAGCCTGATGCAAGCAGTTGCGTTTTTGTATGCATGTTTAATGATGTCTGTGTAGCGATGATCAATTCTACAGTCCGCCATAGCCTTGAACAATGCACTGTGATCAATTGTGTCAAAGGCCTTTTCGTAGTCGACGAAGACAAGAACTAAGGGTTTGTTGTACTCTTGTACTCCACGCACTTTTCGATGAGGACCTTGATTGTATGGAGGTGGTCATTACGCCGTAACCGACACGGAATCCCGCCTGCTCCCGTGGTTGGTAGAAATCTAGTTTCGCCGTCAGCCTCTTCGTGATGATTCTCATGAACAATTTATACAACTGGGAGAGTAGACTGATACATGAATACCTCGGCAATAATCCCTAGAATAAGGATTGACTTATCATCCAAAGCGCAGAGGTCGGGACCATTGTTTAAAATGCAACAATTTAAAAAAAATTGAAAAATCGGGTGTTTTTCCGACTTGTTTTGCTTCTAACTTTTTAAATATTGAATTTAGAAGAAAGTTCAAGAGAGAAAAAAGTTGCACAATCGCTTTTTATATAAAATGGCATAGGTTAGAAACTCAAAAATTTATTAGCGGTTTAACAAAATAGTAATAAACAAAACAAAATAGCCCAAAAAAGTGTTTTTACTTTCTCATATGAGGTACTCATATATGAGAGAGTATTGTAATCGGGTCGATTTTTCGAAATTGAGTTATTAGCATTTCTGTGCGTTTTGAGGTCCCCTGAGTCCAAAAAACAAGTTTTTGGAAAACCGTCTGTATGTATGTGTGTATGTGTGTATGTGTGTATGTATGTATGTGTGTCTGTGGTAGGATTTTCTCAAAAACTAAAAACCACAAACGGTCAAAACTTTGTATTTAGACTTTGTCCCATACCAGGACGTAAGAATAAGCTTTTCATTAAAATCGGCCAGGATAAAAGGGTTGTTTACTCTTGTCATTTTTTGGTTTTTTGAATTTTTCTCGAAATTCGCTTCAAGAATTTTTTTTAAATTTTGAATATTTATTGTACGATTAAATACCTATAAAAAAGTTTCCTAACGATTTTGGCTAAATCTTCAGTGAAGGGCACTTTATACTTGTCAATTTTCGGTTTTTTCAATTTTTTTCGTAATCCACTCCACGAATTTTTTTTAAACTTTGAATATTTATTCTGCTATTGAATATGTATAAAAAATCGTTCTAACGTTTTTGGCTAAATCTTCTATGAAGGATACTTTATACTTGTCGATTTTGGGTTTTTTGTATTATTCTCGGAATTCGTTACAAGAATTCTTTTTAAACTTTGAAAATTTATTGTGTAATTAAATATGTATAAAAAGGTTTGTAACGTGTTCGGCTAAATCATCTGTGAAGAGCACTTTATACTTGTGGTTTTTCGGTTTTTGAATTTTTCTCAAAATTTGCTACAAGAATTTATTTTAAATTTAGAATATATATTCTACCATTGAATTAGTATAAAATAAACATTTTTTTTTTTTGCTTAAATTAACCGTATCTATTTCCCGTTTGGATTTGGCAAACGCATATTGAAACACCCTATATATGAGAAAGTACTCTGATGAACACATCACGATTTTTTAACTTATTTTATTCTAGGCACTTTAAAATGTAGTTAGGACTCCCATATCACAGGTAGAAAATCTTGATAATAAATCTTGATAATACAATATTTATAGTAATTCGGCTTTTTTTCTGTTGCCATTTTCTGATGAATTTTCCTTGCCCCCTCGCATTTTTTTTCCTGGGGCACTTTTGGCTTTTCTGAAGCCATTTCCTGGGGCCATTTTTGGAGGCCCTTCCCTGAGACCACTGATTTCATTCTACTATTGATTTAAAAGGGAATAAGAATTGTTCAGGCGGTGAATTGTTGAGGCGGTGAATTGGTGTGCGGAAAGTTGCTCGCCGACAATTGCTCGCCACACATTTACTTGCCACTCAGTTGCTCGCCAGCGGGTAAATGAATATTCCTAGACTCATGTAAGTAATGTCACTTTTCGCGGTGACCGGAAGTGACGCCTCTTTTCCGCCCCATTGTCTCTCTCTCTCTCTCTCTCTCTCTCTCTCTCTCTCTCTCTCTCTTATTTCTGCTTAAAAATAGACGTCGAAGAGGTGACTCGTCGTCACACGTCGCGAGGAACGATACTGCCGTAAAACGGGCAGTAAAACGTCGCGACCGAAGATCTAAATGCGGTGCCATAAGTCGTGAAATATTATTAGAAAAAGTCGAACGACAGATCTGGGACGTTTCCCGTGCCTCGTGCTTGTAAACTACGTTTAACGATGGTTTCGGTCGGGGTTTTATTATAAACTACGGCGGCGATAGTCAA
Organism: Cryptocephalus moraei; assembly: GCA_946251905.1. Lineage (NCBI taxonomy): Eukaryota > Metazoa > Arthropoda > Insecta > Coleoptera > Chrysomelidae > Cryptocephalus > Cryptocephalus moraei. The sequence goes on along the minus strand of OX276465.1, from coordinate 11,092,646 downwards.
AGGGATGCGCGCCACGGGGATATCAATAAAATGCGGTATCGAGGAAATCTGGCTCCCGTGAACCGTCACGAGCGTAGTGAAATAAGATGAATTTTGAAGAGAAGAATTTTAAAGCTTACTTATCATTAGTCGACTTAGCTACGATATTTAAGACTGCTTTGGGGAAAGATGAACTAATACTTATTATTGCTCGAAATAGAGCAAGTGTTTGAAAGAGCAGTTATCCACGAATACTTTACGCGATTTTTTTTTTATTGGTACCTACCTTTGAAATCATGAATAGTGTAAAAATACCCAAATACCCAATATAATTAAATTGAACGACACTCGGGACGCTTCGTGCCGGCCCGTCGCCCGTCGTGCCACCAATCGGGTCGCCCCGCTACGGCCAAAAACGCTCTGCTATTGGTTGATTTCGTCGTTGTTGATGCGTTTCCGTGGCAACTTTGAAACACGCGCGTGCTAAAAAGCCCGATTTCCGCACACCAGAGCGTGTTTGAAATAGGCAAAATTGAGTACCGATCAAAAAAATTTAGTATTGAATATTAACATTTTCTCTTATTAGTGAATATTTCTTTTGGTTTTTTGTTAGATGGGAAAGGTTTCTGAAATAAAAATTATATACATTTAATTTCAAGTATAAAGTTTAATGAAAACGTTAAAAGCATTATTAAAAAAAATGAAAATTTGAAAATATTCATAAGTGCCCTTTATGGAGGTTTTAGAAAAAAAGGTTTCAAATAAAAGATGTAGCTATTAGTTAGCTCACCTCAAGTATAAAATTTGTTGAGAATCGGTAAAGCTGGTTTGGAGAAAATGGAGAAAAACTTAAAATTCACAAAAGTTAAAGGCCCTTCGCAGATCAGCAAGATAATGATAACGGCAGTCGTTAAGGATTGAATAGCAAAGTAAATGTATGGAGTTAAAAAAAACGTTGGGCCAGTTTTTGAGATAATCCAAAAAAACCTAAAAAACAACTAAAAATTACGAGTAAAATGACTTTTGTCCTTAACTGATTCTGATAAAATTTATGTGGTCTCGCAACTCTCCACTGTTTATAGTTTCTGAGAAAACGTTGGCCACATACATACACATACACACACACATACATACATACATACCCAAAAGCGGTATAGTGGCCCTTCCTAGGAGATAACATGCCGAACTCTTCTTTCCCTTTAAACTTTCTATCCAAATTCCAATTTTGATCTTCGACGAAAGTTTCGGGCGATTTGACCCTCATCGTCGCATCAAAGGGTCGATTGTCCTTCCCCTCCACCCTCGCCGGTAACGCCGCGTCGGCCATGAATAGCCCTTCTTGTGCGTTTCGAAATAGAAAGAAGGGAAAGGAAAAAAAATGTGGCACCATAAGGCCGATCAGGAGGGAAACCCGAGCCCTACGGATCGCTCATTACTCCTACACATACGAAAGGGACTATTCATAAAAAGCCGGGACGGTTAAATTTAGCTCAGCCTCCGAGGACATATGGTCCGGATGAATAGAGAGAGAAAAAGAGAGAGACAGAGAGCAGTAGAGAGAGAGAGAGACCAAAGAGAACCTGGGATTCTTGAGGGAGGGACAAAGACGTACATAACCAACACCTGTCGCCCTCCTCTCTTTCTCTCTTTCTCTCTCTCTATCTCTTCGATTGCACACGCAATCCGGCATTAGGCGGATTTCTCGAAATTGAGTTGTAAAGGCAACATGTGCACCTGACAGGGTGATTGAGTGGTTTCTGAGCCGAAAATTTCTACCTGCTCTCTCTCTCTCTCTCTCTCTCTCTCTCTCTCTCTCTTTCTGATCGAGGGCAATAAAAGCGAAGGACAGCTGGGCGGACGAGGATAGTTCGCCCCGAGAGCAAAAAGACATAATAACCACCGTTGGTTCATTAGGGCGATCGAAATCGCTGGAGCCGATGGTACCCTCGAGGAGAGAGAGGGAGAGAGATAGAGAGAGTACCGTCGTCGTCGTTGCTGCTGCTGGTGCTTATATACCAGAGACGACTACTGTCTCAAAAATCCGACCCATCCATCTGAGACACGCAACGCAAGGTACCGGATAGTGAACTCAGCAATTATGGCATACACGAGGCGTTTAACCACAGCTTTAACTTTATAAAAATAAAGTAGACATGGCGACACTTGGGCCACCCCCCTCCCATCAATACCGCCCGCACGGCACAGCAGTTTTAAACCAAGGGTCGGTACTAAATGACTTGCGTACAACTAAAAAGATAAGTAATATAGGCCAACAGAAACAAAACGTATAAGAAGACCCCACAAAACTATGAACATTAGGCATTGTTATTAACAATTAAACGTCAAAAATGCACTTTTTTACTATTTTTGTTCTCAATTATAAAACTAAGTTACTTTTGGGTAAAATGGGCTCACCATCCTCTAGTCTAGGGAACTAAAAGACCCTTAAAATGATTCTAAACCGAACTCGATATCTTCATTTGTTGCTGAGAAAAATGGTGTAGAAAGTCAAAATCGACAAATTCTTTGTTTATCAATTGTTATTGCGAAATTGAACCTGTGGCTTTGTTATTTTGAAAAAGTCGGGGATTATAGTGCTTAATATGTGGTAAAAATTTTGGACTCTTTGGCGGATGCTCGATCTCGAATTCGAGACGTTGCACCCGCACGCGATAGCGCGCGGGAATCGCGTGTCGAATTAGCGAAGAGTATTATCCGGGAATTGCTGAATCTATGTTACTGCAAAGTAGCTAAATTAGTTACTTTGCCGAATAAAGAAAAAAGAAAACACGCGAGTTGGCATAATGTAAGAATAAAAAGTTAAATTATCAGCGGAATTTGGATTAATTAATTGATTGATAGATAAGCTGATTGATCATTTCTTGACAATACCATTTTTCTCAGCAACAAATGAAGATATCGAGGTCGGTTTAGAATTATTTTAAAGGTCTTTTAATTCCCTAGAGGATGGTGGGCCGATTTTACCAAAAAGTAACTTAGTTTTTAATTGAGAACAAAAATAGTAAAAAAAAGTGCAATTTTTTACGTTTAATTGTTAATAACAATGCCTAATGTTCATAGTCTCGTGGGGTCTTCCTATACGTTTTGTTTCTGTTGGCCTATATTACCTAAAAACCCGGGTCTCCTGCTCGATGATGTCATGGCGAAATTCCTATTTGATTGATCTATATTGTACTCCTACTACCGTGCAATTATTTTTGAGAAAAATCGTGAACGTACATTTTTTTCATTACTTAAGAAATTTGTTCAGGAAATAAGGAGGACGAGGAGTTTACATTCAAAATAGGCGTTTACACAAAAAAAATTAAAAAAAGGCATTTTTGGCACATTACCAACACTTCTGGACTCTATTTAAAACACTTTTCATATAGGTACGGTTCTGCTGTTTGGTTATGGTTATAGGTTATACCTTATGACAAACTTAAATCGAAGTATTCAAATGCCTGTAGAATCTAAATGGTAACAACATGTGTACACCTATAAATAAAACTGGCAAATATTTACATTTTTGGCGGTATAAACGTATCACAAATTAATTCGATGTTAATCTCCCTAATGACAACGGAGATAAGTGAGATTAAATCAGATTAATTCATGTAATTCAACTGTGGATTTCTTCATTCTGGCAGTTCAAAACACGAAACTAAACGAAACACATTTCAAACTTTCCTATTTAATACGAGTGTTCCCCAATTCTTTCGAAACTCATTTTGTCCCTTTCAATACAGCCCTACGTTAACTCTCCCACTACCGAGAAAATGAATAAATGAGTTAATTTACTGTCGATCGCACAATTCAATTGGACCGGTTTCTCGATCGATCTGCATGGGTTCAATCGCGTACACGTGAAAACACTTTTATTCCATTTTAATGGGATTTCATTAGCGCAGATCACAAATGTCAATAAATCGATAAAACTACTCTTACGCCATTGATTAGTATCCAATTAAACGGCAATACGCGATTGGAGTCCTCAATGTCTCTCGTTACGATCATTGTTGAGGATTTATGGTTATTTACTTACAAGTGAAACATGTTAATATTAATGTTGTTGTTGTTGTCGAGTAGGAAATGAAGGTAAAGGGCAAAGGTTGGATAAGTCCGTTCAAGCTATTTATTTAAACTTAATTAGATTAAACGCACAAATGTCATAAAGATAATTAATCTAAGAAGTATAGTTTTGTTTGCGCTCTCTACCTCGATTTATGGTCTCCAGAAAGTTTAATAAATTCCCGAAGGCTTTTCTGGTTTAGTTTTCCTGAATCTCAGTACCTTCTCTTTATTTTCAAAAATTTAACAAAATTTCTAATTGTGTCCATTCTTAGGCTTGACAGTTCTAATAGTTTTAGAAATTCAAAAATCCATCACGAACGTTCCAAAAGCTCAGTTGATATCTGTTCAAACATATAAATCTGTTATATATTGTAACGTTTATTCCTAATTTATTTACACTGTTCTTAATTATACACTACACACTACTTAATTTATCTTAGACTATTACTGAACTAATTTATATAACACACTTAACTTTTTAATTCATTTATACAATTCGCTTGTCCGTTTTTCGGCTTGTTTATTCACTCGCGGCTTCACGTCTAATCTCCTCTACGACCGCAAGCACGCTTATATACATATCTCAATTTTATTCGGGGGCCTTCTCGTGTATTCTTTCCTAATAATGTTTGTTCTAGAAACGCCCAGAAGGTAATAAATCATTCTTTCTTTAAATGAATATTCGGGAGTATTCATGGAACTGTCATTTTTTTATAGGATTCAATTAGCGGAGGCCTTCCTTTGAGGCAGGCCGCCGTCCGATAAGGAGAAGGTTTACGCTGGTTGTTTACATTACGCGTTACAATATGTTATGTGTATATGTTATGTAAATATGGTAAATATTATTCCTGAATAACACGTCACGAAGAATGAGACTTTTCCGGCTTAGTAGTTTTCCTGAATACCAGTACCAAGTTGTTATTTTCAAAAATTTTAGGATCCTTAAAGGACGTTTCAAAAAATTTTAAATTTTGTCGATTCAGGCGCAACCTTTTAGCTCGGCAGCTCAATTAAATCCTATAACTTTTTTTTATTATTTTTAAAAATTTCAAAAATCCATAAAGAACGTTCCAAAAATTTCACATGTCCTTGGAAATTCATTTCAAAAGAACACGTCGCGAGGGATTTCCTGAGGTTTTTCCGAGTTCGCAGTTTACATGAAACCCAAATGCCGTTTTGCGATTTTCAAAAAGTTTAAAAACTTTAAAGGATAATTCAGGATATAAAAAAAATCTAACTACGTCAATTCAACTTTTCCAAGCAATTTTCCGGTTTTACATTTTGCTTGGATCCAAAGACTTTCTCCTAGTTTCAAAAATTTCGAAAATCTGTAAAGAACTGGATCTTTGAATCTTATTTTAAGACAGCATGTCGCGAAGGCTTTTCCGATTTAACAGTTTTCCTAAATTAGGGGACTTCTGTGTTCTTTTTAAAAAAAAATGAAACTTAAAGCACATCTCAAAGAAATTCAAATTGTGTCAATTCTAGCTTAACTCTTTCGGATTAACAGTTTACTTGGATCTCAAATCTCGAATCTCAAAAATCTATAAAGAACGTTTTCAAAACATTCCAATCCAAGCAAAACTTTGAATCTTATTTGAGAAGAGCATGTCGCGAAGGATTTCCAGAGGCTCGTCTAGCATGACAGTTTGCTTGAAATCCAGTGCCTTTTTATTAGTTTTGAAATTCCAAAAACCCTTAAAGGACTTTCAGTTTCTGTTTAAACAACTATAGCTTTAAATCTTCCTTGGGGCTTTTCAGTATCGACAATTTTCCTGAATCCTAGTGCCTATCTCTTATTTTCAAGAATTTTAAAAACCATATCGCACGTTTCAAAAAATTTTAACTTGTGGCGATTCACGCCATACCTTTTCCTATTCGACAATTAACTTCCTCCTTAACTTAACTCGAATTTGAGAAAGTCAAAAAGTTCACAAACGATATTTGTGAAATAATTGAATTAAATTGTATCGAATTGCGAGTTTTCTTTAATGTCAGCACCATTTCACATTCCGAAATTTCATACAGGACGTCTCAAAAAATTTTAATTGTTGTCTCACCAAACAGAACTTTGAATCCTATTCCAAATGTGAATGTCGCCAAAGTTTCCCAAAGGCTTGCCATACTAATATTTTTAAAAATTTTAGAAACCTTAACGGCCATTTCAAAAAATGTCAAATCGTGCCTATACAAGCGTTACGCTTTTACCTAGACAGTTTACTTGGATGGCAGTGTCTTTTTCCTGGTTTTAAAAATTTCGAAAATCTATAAAGAACTGGATCTTTGAATCTTATTTCAAGACAGCATGTCGCAAAGGCTTTTCCGATTTAACGGTTTTCCTAAATCACGGAACCTCTGTGTTCTTTTTAAAAAAATTGAAACTTAAACGACGTCTTAAAGAAATTCAACTTGTGTCAATTCTAGCGTAACTTTTTCGGAATTACAGTTTACTTGGATCTCAAATCTCGAATCTCAAAAATCTATAAAGAACGTTTCAAAATATTCCAATCCAAGCAAAACTTTGAATTTTATTTGAGAAGAGCATGTCGTGAAGGATTTCCAGAGGCTTGTCTAGCATGACAGTTTGCTTGAAATCCAGTGCCTTTTTAATAGTTTCTAAATTCCAAAAACCCTTAAAGGACTTTCAGTTTCTCTTTAAACAACCATAGCTTTAAACCTTATTGCGAAGATTTCTCGGGGCTTTTCCGTATTGACAATTTTCCTTAATGGTAGTGCCTATCTCTTATTTTGAAGAATTTTAGAACCCATATCGCACGTTTCAATGAATTTTAAATTGTGGCGATTCACGCCATACCTTTTCCTGCTCGACAATTAATTTCCTCCTTAACTTAACTCGAATTTGAGAAAGTCAAAAAATTCACAAACGATATTTGTGAAATAATTCTAAAAGAAAATTATAAACCAAATTTCGAGTTTTCTTGAATGTCAGCACCTTTTCACATTCCGAAAATTTATACAGGACGTCTCAAAAAATTTTAATTGTTGTCCAACCAAACAAAACTTTGAATCCTATTTCAAAAGGGAACGTCGCGAAGGTTTCCCAAAGGTTTGCCTTATTGATATTTTTAAAAATTTTAGAAACCTTAACGGTCATTTCAAAAAATTTCAAATCGTGCCTATACATTCTTTATGCATTTACCTCGACAGTTTACTTGGATGACAGTGCTTTTTTCCTGGTTTTAAAAGTTTCGAAAACCCACAAAGAACGTTTCTTCTAAATTCCAAAAATCTAGCACAGCTATGACTCTTTGGCCTATAAAGTCCACGGCCTTTACGGCTAGTCTATATCTCCTCGGATCGGTACGACACGTATCGTTTTAATTACGGCAAGTACAATAATTTGGTACGCATGCAAACTGTCACGTATGCCTTGCTTGCAAAAGCACACAGATACACGTATACACACATACATACATACATACATACATACATACCCATGTACATGTTCTAATCAAAATTTTTGCGATACGGGCAAAGTAACAACACACATCACGCGCGATTTAATTACGAGACTCAAACGGATTTCGGTTCGGAAGAAACGCGCCTGCACTACCACTACACGCTGCACTTGAGAAAGGTAATTACACTAATTACAAATATTTAGTGAACGCTTTCGCTGTGTTTGATGTTCGTTCGTCTCGACTGTTCGTAAACGGAAATAGCACTGATTATGCAATTAAATTATCTAATTACCAGGACGAGTTTAAATATGTTTACATCATTAATTTACATATGTACGTACGTACGTTCATGCATGCATATTTAGCGTTGAAATATGGTAACTTTCTTTAATTAGTAAAGTTTATTTTTAATTGATTAAGCGCTAATTATATTTCAGATTGGTTTAACATATTGTATATTTCTAATGCTTCTGTGTGCTTTAGCAATTTATGCAATTTGTACCTAATTATTAGCTAAATTACAATTAATAATTTCCCAAAAAAATGTACACCACTAGCTTGAATTTGTGATTTAATTTGAGACATCTAGAGAATAATTCCAGTAACCTAAAAACGCCATTCACTCAATTTTGACCTTTTAAGTGTTATTCATTCATTACCTGCACACTAACTTGAACTAGAAAGTTTCTTATGTACGACAAACATCTCAGAATATTTCCAGAAACCTATAAATGTCTTCCAGTCAATCGTGACTCCATTATTTAGTCAATCATTCATTCATTGTAGGTTAATAAATCATGATGCGCGCCAGACTGTCCACAATGTTCTTGTGACTCGTATTTGTCGTCAGGGCAATCATAATTGTTTTCAGATTCTAAAAGTATCATTGAGTCAATCATGACCCTTTTAGTGTCATTCATTCGTTCGTTACCTGCACACCGGTTTGTGCTAAACAATATTTAATGCGCGTCAATCATCTTGGAATGTATCCAGAAACCAATAATGTCTTCCAGTCAATCGTGACTCTTTTATTTCGTCAATCACGTCATTGTAGGTTAATCTGAGTCGTGGTGCACGTTAGACTTTCCACGATGTATCCTGAAACTTGTGCTTGTCATCAAGGCAATTATAATTGTTTCCAGAAATCCAAAAGTTCCTTTAGTCAATTCGGATTTTTATTCAGTCAATCACTGAATGAATATTCGTTGTAATAATAATGTGCATTAGATTTTCCACAATTTTTCCTGTAACTCGTACGTATATCATTATGCCCATTGTAACTGTTTCCATATTTCTAAAATACCATTCGGTCAATCTTGACCATTTTAGTGTCATTTGTTCATTCATTCGTTACCTGCACGAGGATTTGAGTTAGACAAAGTTTTATGTTCGTCAAAAATTTCAGAATTTTTTCAGAAACCCAAGATATGTTTTAGTCAATCCTAACTCTTTTATTTAGTCAATCAAATATTCGTAATAGACTGATCTGAGTGATCATGGCATAAAGCTGCATAAGTTTTCTTGAAACTCATACGAGTCATTATCACAATCACGATGAACATGACAGTGATAATTATTTTTATATATCTAAAAGTTTCATTAAGATAATATTGACCCTTGTAGTGTCATTTTCAAACGTTTCAGAATATTTCCAGAAAATTCCCAAAAGCTCTCTTTAGTCAATCCTGACTCATTTATTTAGTCAATCATTCATTCATTGCAAGTTGATCTAAGTCGTGAAGCGCGTCAGACTTTTCACAATGTTTTCTGTAACTCGTAAGTGTTATTCTGTCAATTATGGTTGATTCCAGAATTCTAAAGGTATCATTCAGTCAATCTTGGCCATTTGAGAAACTTCCAGAAAACTTCTGGAAAATGATTTCCCTTAAATTGACATATTTCCATCATTCTTGATTTACTAAATTGGATTTGAGATTAAGTCCTAAATTAAAACAATTATCATGCATTATTTGACTTTTTTTTTACCTTTCGTACTTTTTGATAAACTAATTACTTCCATTTAATTTTAATGAAACGACTCATTGCGATCTTAGCAAGGTCGAGACGATATAGATAAAGATAGAGAGAGAGATAGAGAGAGAGATTTGGAAAAGCCCAGAGGCGTAGAGAGTAACGCAATCATATCAAATCAGATTAAATAAATTTAAGCACAACAATAAATAACTCGTCATGGAAAATTAAATTTTTATCAACAAACAAATTCAACACTTTTAAAGCAGACTTCGTGATTATAGCCTCAGATAAAAAATTAATTTGTTGAATCTGAGAATTAATTGCAGTATAAACAAAATTAAGAAATGAAGTATCATATCAACGGAATTGCAGAAGCACATTCGAAAAGAAGGTGGATTAAGTTCAATAAAAGTATATCATGACAACTAATCTTCTAAACTAAACTTCTAAACTAAACTCTATTATACTTGAAATAGGGCGAACGGTATAGTAATGGCTTAACGTTTTGCAATGTATTGTAGTTGTTACCTACTTGGTTTACTAGGTTGGAATGCTAGTTACAGGGAGTTACAGTATATTAAGTAACTATAACTAACTTCTGCTGTTTGCTGCCAGTAGAGCTCCGTAAGGAATTGCAAATCTCCATCGTCAATTCCTGTTGATCTTAGTTGACAATTAATAACATTGGTCAATTACAAAAATGCATATTATATCGTTTCACGCTACGCAAAGTGCCTTAACTAATTTATTTTCACTGACAACTAACACTTAATATATAATTTATGTCACACATTTGTTTATATTCAGCGCATTACCGACGCTTCGTTGGACGGCATCCCCTTTTATCTTAAACAAGCCGTACCCGGCATGCGTTGCAATGCCACGTAAAGTTTAAAGAAAAAAGATAAATAAAAATTATAGATGACCCGGTGAAATTCCTATTATCTACATATGTTTTTGAAAAATAATGTCAAAACAATACAAAATTTTTATCTACATTAAATTAAATGCAACACAGTTATACACATAATCAATTTAAGGCTTTCTGATCTACTATATTTTCCGTCTTTTTTTGCGGTGCGTAAATTTATAAAGTTGATGGTTTGACGACTGGCGAACACGCGACGTATAATTGTCCATGCGCGAAACCGGGAAACTCCAAGTTTATTCCGCAAACTGTCCTTGTATTAGCAATTGTATATTATCTTTATAAATGTTTAATAAATAATTTATGAAAAACTACCCTGAAATTAGGTATGAAATTTTCCTGTATAATATGCGTTGCACCAAACGACGTCATTTAAAAGCAATTATTATATGTTTGGATGTTGGCCAAGAAATATTTAGAGTCATTTCCCACCCCAGAAACTAAAGAAGGTAATGGATCTGGTGGTGGGAACAATTACGGCAATTTTATTTTACCACCAGCACAACATAATCCAGTAGCTTCACCGCTGCATTTTAACGATCTACAATATTGACAAACGATTGTCATTTCTCCAATCATTACGGATTCTTCGGCACAATAATCTATTTCCGGGTCGTAGTGGAATGCTACTCGTTCCAAGTTTACAGAAACACTGCGTCTGCGGAATCGCTCTATTTCATTGTGTCTTGAAGTGCGCTCCATGTTTTGGGCATTTGTTGCTCGTAGTACTTCATGACCATCTTGGTGTTGATTCTGCCATGTCTTTTTCAGCTTGTCTAAGTAGTTTTTTGTTTGTTTGTTATTTTTACCTTTAGTTCGATTCGTCGGTAATTCTGTTCGGTCTGTTGTTTGGGTTTCTTCACTTCCGGTTTTGGGTCTTGTATTTGTACCTCATAGACTTGTTTCTTGGGTGTTTTATTCGTTTGACGTCAGGTACAGTCGAGTTGTCTTGTAGTTTTCCTCGATCCTTTTGAAATAGTGTGATTTTATATAATTGTGCTGATCGTCAAACCCAAGTTCATGGAACGCCTCGTTGTTCTCTTGGGCTTTCCCCCATAGTGCTTCTACGTGATCAGTCCTTTTTTGTAGGTATTCCTTGCTTTTTCTTGCACTTCCGTCTTTCTTGCAATTATTATGTAGTTATATGATTTCTTGGGCTATTGTTCTTGAATCAACTCATCTGCTTGTTTTATCTTGTCGTAGTTGAAATTGTGAATTTTTTAACTTAATTCTCTCGAAAAGGTGGTTGTGACTTACACAGGACTTTGCTTGTCTTCTTGACTTCCCGCCGTGTTGGCGTCGAAATTCTTGAAGTTTTGGAGTTGTAATCACTGGCGGCTTTTCCTCCGGCTGCAGTGACTGGATGTGTCCGTCGTTTCAAATTTGTAGACTTGGTGTCCTGGTGAAGTTGCTTTGACTTACTCAGGACTCTTCTTGGTTTCTTGACTTTCCGCTTTTGTGTTGGCGTCGTGTAGACTTTGTAGACTCGGTGCCCTGTCGATCTAAATGCTGTTGTATAAGATGTGCCCGAACTCGTTCGATTCCATTATTTACTGTTAAACGTAATTCTGTCATACCAATACGAATGTTATCTGTCTCTCACCGGTCGTGCGGTCGTCAGTGCGATTTGGACGTGAGAGCTCGTCTCGTTGCACATTTGATTAGTTTCGACGACCTAAGTCCATCTTCTCCTTGGCATTTTAAAATCAATAAAGTTCTCGCGCACTGACAAACTGATGATAGATTGTAATAATCGTCTTGACATTTATTTATTTGACAACCAACTGACACTATACTTTAATTTGTTTGATTATAAATGTCAAATTACAAAACGTACCTTTTTCAGTATTTCCCTTACTTATTATTTATGTTTCTCACCGAAAAACCTTCCCTGAACTCCCACAAATATTTCAAGATCAAAATTAGCAAAATCCGTCCAGCCGTTCTCGACTTCAAGCTAGACAAACGAACAGCAATCCATTTTTATATATAGAGAGATTTGAGAATTAATAAGGCACTTACCGATTACTTGGGAACTTTTAATTTTTCATATAATTATCGTGCCGCCCCTGTACTTACCGACTATAATTTGATACGAAACCACTTGAATGCAACTTAATCTATTTGCGCTACTATAATTTAAAAAAAAACAACTCGCGTTTAAATTAAACAACCTTATCTATCTAGTCCACGTTGCAAGGAAAGTTTATTGCTATTGATATTTTTGCTATCGCTATTTATTGCTGAATAAAAATACGTAATGGCGTTTTTGATTAGATCGAGGTTTGTATATCTAGCAGTGTCATTACAGCTTTAACAAAATTTCACTTCGCTAACTCGAACAGTTTTGGGAATATTTAGATATTTTGGCCATTTTAGAAAGAAATATATTTTGTAGAAAAGTAGATCAAGTATGATATTTTTTAGCTCTATAGCCGAGATTTAGTCCGATAACTCCAACAGTTTCGGAAATATCTCTTTTTATTTTTGAAAAAATGAGTAATAAATGTTATTTTTATGAAATTGAAAGGACACATTATGTTCTAAAATTTCCGCCAAAAAATTTGAAAAGATTTTTCTAACTTTTCGTTTAATTATATTTTGGTTATTTTTCTTTATTTTTACTAAAAATTAAACTCTAGTTTCGCAATAAAACTAAGAGGATAGGTTACAAAGAAACATTTTAGTGCTGTACTGAAGTCTGCATTTGCTGTCTCCAACAGTTTCGGGAATATCTCTTTTTGTTTCAAAAAAATCGTGATGTGTTCATCAGAGTACTTTCTCATATATAGGGGTTAATTTAAAGCAATACTTCTCTACTGTATGGCTAGAATTCATCTCAGACGTAAGGGAAGATAACGCTCATCCTCCGGTTAACCAAATTATTTGAGGTTGTGTTATGTTATGTCAATTCAGTTCACTAGGAGATCCATTGGAAGATCCGATAAAGTTAAGTTAATCCCAACGTTTCTTCTCTCGTTTCCAGTCGGAATGTTGTGGTTGATACCGATGACGGTGGCGTGGCTGGCGGTCGGTACCGGCGAGGGAGTACCCTGCGAGGTGGCACGCCTGAAGTGCGCGTACCGCGTCGGCTGCGGCAGGGCCCTACAGAACTACATGGTCGGCTGCTCGGCGGTACTGCAGGGACCCTTCCCCAACTACTGCCCGGAGGTGTGCCAGCATTCGCTCATCGCGCTCACCTCCACCGACGAGGGGAAAGATCTCATGAACGTAAGTATTGCGAAGTACGCAGAAGATCACTCTGACTATAATTCTAGGGAAATTATAGAAGATACTTTTCTCACAATCGCTCTTGCTTTCGTTTCTATTATACAGCAGGCAGATTGTAACATTTAGAAGCCTTACGGTATTTTCTTCCATTAGTTCTTTACCAGCTTTTCATTGCTTTTTGCTCTCCTCTTTAGAACTCATCCAATTTCATGGATCATAATATAGAAAGATATATGAAAGTATCTAAAATTAACACTTTAACCTTCTCCAAATTCGCGTACGCTTCTTTTATCGTCATCGTACGTATAATGACAACTTTTCCTGTTAACTTCTCTAAAATAACTTAGTAATAAATATTCATTCGACGAGAATTCCGGTTAGAATAAATTTTCTGTTATCTAATAGCGAAAGAATGTCGCCGATACTGCTCGTGTGATTTTAATGAGATGCGCGCCGGGTTCTTTTTTCTAATAAGAGAGAAAATTTGCATTGTGTGCACGCGGAAGGACGCGCGCTTTCCTGTCCAGATAGCGCCGGTTTTAAATCTCCACAGTCGAAACCGGTTTCATAGAATTGTTAAAAATCGAAATACAATCCAAATTTATGAACTTTTAAGTCTTGAAAATCAAAAACTGCTTCTTTCGGCAGCTTGTAGCTCCTGCTGTAATTAACATTTTACATTTTCATAGTACTGTAACGTTTTTCGAATTCAATATCTACACTGCACTTATTAAATACTTAACTAATTTATTTAACATTAATGACTGACACTCGTTACCTAATTTAATTTCGCGGCTGTTTATTTTTCTTTCGCGCACGGCCGCTCAGGTCAGTGGTACTCGTCCCGTTCGTTGTTTTATGACTGCTATGAACATTTTGGAAATGTCTCAATTTTTTAAGAAGGGTCATAATCTACAGATTACATGTTAACAATCGCCACAGATTAAATATGATCAAAAATTTTTCCGAGCTATATTACATTTTGAAAATGCCGAAAAACTTTAATGCAGTTTCTGCTTAATTAATCAGCGACTGCTCTTATTAAAAGTCATAATCCACTCGAGAAGAGGCATATTAGGGTAAAGTGTTAGCGATTTTCCTAGAATTTTTCTCAGTTTACTAATTTTTTGAATTTACAAATTTACGCCACTTTCCCAGCTATGACGAGTCACATGACGCCTAGCCTAAACCTGAGTCACATAATGCCTAGCTACGACCTACGTTCCTTGCCACCAATTCAAAGAATTTCACATACACAAGCGGAAATTTTTAACATCATCACCAAACCCAGCTAAACCTGCAATTTTTTTGCTGACAAAACACAAAATACGTTTCGTGTTTGCAACAACGCATGAAATGTGATGAATTGACGGAACTTTAAAATAACCACGAATTTCCTTTGGCGACTGAACCTGAGTCCTGTGGTGATAAGCTACGAGCACCATTGTGTCACCATAATGTTCATGTCGCCAATAAAGTACGTTATTCAAACAGTTCCACATAGACAGGCGGAGCTTTTCAAAACAATCACCAAACTCTTCCGAAAACGAAAACTGAAATATTTGGTGACGAACTGCAAGATACGCTTCGAGTTTTCAACAAAGCATGAAATGTGGTGAATACCCCTTCGGCGACTATACCTGAGTTCTGCAGTGACAAGCTACGACCTACGTTTCGTGTCACCAGTAAATTTAATATTTAACGAATCGCATAGGTACGGGTAGAAATTTAAAATAATCACCAAACTCGTTCAGTGACTAAACATAAGCTACGAGCTACGTTCCTTCTCGCAAAAAAATATGAAATTTAAGAAGATGCACATACGTAGGCGCAACTTTTTAAAACAAACACCAAACTTTCGAAACTGATAATTGAAATTGTTGGTGACTGACTACAAGTTACACCGGTGAAACTTAACATTTAATGAATTGCATAGGCAGAGGTAGAACTTGAAAATAATCACCAAACTCGGTTAGTGACTAAACATAGCCACGAGCTACGTTCTTTCTCGGCAAAAAATATGAAATTTAAGAAGTAGCACATATCTAGGCGCAACTTTTTAAAACAATCACCAAAGTTTCGAAACTGATAATTGAAATTGTTGGTGACTGACTACAAGTTACACCGGTGAAACTTAACATTTAATGAATTGCATAGGCAGAGGTAGAACTTGAAAATAATCACCAAACTCGGTTAGTGACTAAACATAAGCTACGAGCTACGTACGTTCTCGCCAAAAAATATGAATTTAAGAAGTTGCGCATACGTAGGCGGAACTTTTTAAAACAATCACCAAACTTTCGAAACTGATAACTGAAATTTTTGGTGATTGATTACAAGTTACACCAGTGAAACTTAACATTTAACGGTTCGCATATGCACAGTTAGAACTTTAAAATAATCACCAAACTCGGTTAGTGACTACACACAAGAGCTACGTTCCTTCACGCCAAAAAATATGAAATTTAAGAAGTTGCACATACGTAGGCGGAACATTTTAAAACAATCACCAAAATTTCGAAACTGATAGCTGGAATTTTTGGTGACTGACTACAAGTTACACCAGTGAAACTTAACATTTAGCGAATCTCATATGCACAAGTAGAACTTTAAAATAATCACCAAACTCGTTCAGGGACTAAACAAAAGCTACGAGCTACGTTCCTTCTCGCCAAAAAATATGAATTTAAGAAGTTGCACATACGTAGGCGGAACTTTTTAAAACAATCACCAAACTTTCAAAACTAATAACTGAAATTTTTGGTGACTGACTACAAGTTACACCAGTGAAACTTAACATTTAACGAATCGCATATGCACAGGTAGAACTTTAAAATAATCACCAAACTCAGTTAGTGACTAAACGTAAGCTACGAGCTACGTTCCTTCTCGCAAAAAAATATGAAATTTTAGAAGTTGCACATACGTAGGCGGAACTTTTTTTAACAATCACCAAACTTTCGAAACTTTTAACTGAAAATTTGGTGATTGACTACAAGTTATACCGATGAAACTTAACATTTAACGAGACGCATATGCACAGGTAAAACTTTAAAATAATCACCAAACTCGGTTAGTGACTAAACATAAGCTACGAGCTACGTCCCTTCTCGCAAAAAATATGAAATTTAAGAAGTTGCGCATACGTAGGCGGAACTTTTTAAATCAATCACCAAACTTTCGAAACTGATAGCTGAAATTTTTGGTGACTGACTACAAGATACACCAGTGAAACTTAACATTTAGCGAATCTCATATGCACAGGTAGAACTTTAAAATAATCACCAAACTCGGTTAGTGACTAAACGTACGCTACGAGCTACGTTCCTTCTCGCCAAAAAATATGAAATTTAAGAAGTAGCACATACGTAGGCGGAACTTTTTAAAACAATCACCAAACTTTTGAAACTGATAACTGAAATTTTTGGTGACTGACTACAAGTTACACCAGTGAAACTTAACATTTAACGAATCGCATATGCACATTTAGAACTTTAAAATAATCACCAAACTCGGTTAGTGACTAAACATAAGCTACGAGCTACGTTCCTTCTCGCCAAAAAATATAAATTTAAGAAGTTTCACATACGTAGGCGGAACTTTTTAAAACAATCACCAAACTTTTGAAACTGATAACTGAAATTTTTGGTGACTGACTACAAGTTACACCAGTGAAACTTAACATTTAGCGAATCGCATATGCACAGGTATAACTTTAAAATAATCACCAAACTCGGTTAGTGATTAAACATAAGCTACGGGCTACGTTACTTCTCGCCAAAAAGTATGAAATTAGTGAATATGAAAGTATGGAAATAAAAGTATGAAGGCGGAACTTTGAAGTTCGTGATTACCAAAATCCAAAAGGGTGATTTAGACTACAGAATCTTCAAATAAAATTTTATGTGATATATCGACGTTTCGTTCCGCATCTAGGGCATTCTCAAGACAAAACAAACTAAGAGTCGATTACGAAATAGATTTTAAAAAATTGGTGATGTTCACATTTGTATTTGTCTCTTAGTTTGTTCTGTATTTAAGCATGTCCTTGTCCTGATGCTAACCTCCATTCCAGTAATCATCAAACACAAAGAATTAGCCTTCACTTTTTGGTGACAAACTACAACAAGACATCAATCCTAAATATAATACATAATTAACTAATTAACAGGAAATTTCACATCTTACGTTCCTCATCACCAAATTAATATTTCTCGTCCAAAATGTCAATTCCGCTGCCGGAATTGACATTATCCCGCGACGCTACAACGAATCCGTCTCGGAAACGTAGGAAGGACGAGGCCTTCGTAATCGATCCCCGATTAATATTAATTTGTAATCGATTAGCATAATATCGCCGTATCTCATGGGGATCACGATAAGTGTGACGTGTGTATGTGTATATAACGTGCGGCTCGTTAAAATGCAATTGGGAAGGTAGACTCGAGCAAGAGAATAACTAAACGTTTTCAGAGAGAAAGCGTGTGTATGTGTGTGTGTGAGAGAGAGAGAGAGAGAGAGAATAAGAGAGCGATAAATTAATTCATAAGCGCAAAATGGGGTTATAATGAGAACTTAATAGGCGAATCAAATTAGAAAGAAAAGAGGCGTTTAGTAAAAAACTGTGTAGACGGGTTTGACAGTTGGAAAAGATAGTTTGAATTGTTACAAGAAGCCTCTCATCTAGAGATTCATCAATTTTTTAGTGAAACCATTATCAAATAAACAATTAAATTGCCAAAATCACTCTTTTATTTATAACTCCAAATGGCTTAGATTTAGACGTTTGCAGTAAACAGTGAACTTTTAGAGAAAACAATTGTCTTTAAAATGAGGCTTTCTAAATTAAAATTGCTCAATAATTAAAAAAGTTATTGCAAAAAATGGGGCAAAATGGCTATTTTTAAATATTGTTAATAACCTTTTAATTAGTTATTCGAATTAAGTGAAATTTTTATAATTTGTGTGAGTTGTAATGTACTTTATAAGTATCCAAAAGATGGGCTCGATCGGTTGAGTAGTTTTTGCAAAATTCTAATTGTTTATCCCGTTTCTTGAAAAAATCAACAATTTCTAAGTCCTGTCCAGGTGATTTCTCTACATGAATCTTAACAAACTTGGGCTCTTCCTCTTCGTAAAGACTTATGTTAACGTTCTATGTAAAAAAAAACAATAAATTTTGTAATGTTTATTTATAAAAATGGGCTTAACAAAAAGTATAGGTTTTTAAGGTTATAAACATTTACAATAACTTGGTCGGTTTTTGTCCAAACTTTATGGCAATGATTTATTCGAAAAGCTGATTCAAAAATACGCATTTAAAAAGAAGAAAGAAAGCCCCACAACCGTTGTGAGCCGAGATAGCCCTTTTAAAAAAAAATCACCGTCGCTACAATAATTAACATTAAAGGCTGAAAATAACAAGGTTTTTAGAAGAAGAGTTGAAGTTTCCAATGGCATTTTCAGCGTTTAAAAAAACCGAACATTGTTTAACAGAGAGCATTATAAACAAAGAGTAATTGCGCGTTGTTACTTTCCTGCTCGGAGTCCACGGAGTGGGGGAAGCAGACTGGGCGCTTGGCACAGCTCTCTGAAAAGTGAGCGCCCTGCTTCAAATTGGACCGCTCGATAAAAAGACTTTATCTCGGGTTGTACTTGACCAAAATTGCTCATTCTTTTTTTAAACTGGGATACAATGAAGAAATAACAATTAACATACTTTTCGGTGAAAAATTTATATATCCAAAGACGCCAAAGGTTATGAATGTTATGATTATTTTAAATGTTTTTATATACTCTAATTATAGTACATCAATGTGTATATATTTTTATTAATTATTGTTTAATAATTACACCTATAAATAAATATTATTTATGTATTGTTAACATTATATAATCTATACACTTCTGAGCTTTTATGACACATCAAATAGGTTGCACAGAAAGTATGTTAATTGTTATTATCTCTTCATTGTATCCCAGTTTAAAAAGAGAATGAGCAATTTTGGTGAGGTAGAACCCGAGATAAAGTCTTTTCTTCGAGCGGTCCGATTTTAAGCCGCGCGCTCACTTTTCAGGAGAGCTGTGCCAAGAGCCCAGTCGGCTTCCCCCACTCCGTGGACTCCGAGCAGGAAAGTAATCAACGCGCAATTACTCTTTGTTTATAATGCTCTCCGTTAAACAATGTTGGGTTTTTTTAAACGCTGAAAGTGCCATTGGAAACTTCAACTCTTCTTCTAAAAACCTTGTTATTTCCAGCTTTTAATATTAATTATTGTAGCGACGGTGAATTTTTTTTTAAAAAAAGGGCTATTTTGGCTCACAACGGTTGTGGGGCTTTTTTTTTCTTTTTAAATGCGTATTTTTGAATCAGCTTTTCGTATAAATCATTGTCATAAAGTTTTAACAAAAACGAACCAAGTTATTGTAAATGTTTATAAGCTTAAAAACCTATACTTTCTGTTAAACCTTTTTTATAAATAAACATTAAAAAATTTATTGTTTTTTTACATAGAACGTTAACATAAGTCTTTACGAAGAGGATGAGTCCAAGTTTCTTAAGATTCAGTTAGAGAAATCGTCTGGACAGGACTTAGAAATTGTTGATTTTTTCAAGAAACGGGATAAACAATTAGAATTTTGCAAAAACTACTAGCCCGATCGAGCCCATCTTTTGCATACTTATAAAGTACATTACAACTCACAAATTATAAACATTTCACTTAATTCGAACAACTAATTAAAAGGTTATTAACAATATTTAAAAATAGCCATTTTGCCCCCTTTTTTGCAATAACTTTTTTATTTATAGAACAATTTTAATTTAGAAAATATCATTTTCAAGGTAATTGTTTTTCTCTAAAAGTTCACTATTGACCGCAAACGTCTAAATCCAAGCCATTTGGAGTTATAAATAAAAGAGTGATTTTGGCACTTTAATAATGGTTCCAGTAAAAAATTGATGAATCTCCAGATGAGAGGCTTCTTGTAATAACTCAAACCACCTTTTCCAATTGTCAAACCCGTCTACACAGTTTTTTACAAAAAAAATCTAATTTGATTCGCCTATAATGGTTACCGTTTAAATGTAATAGGCAATTACTCATCCAGGGCAGGGATTAGGAACCTTAATTAAATTAAATTACAAAGCTACAGCTCCCTTCTTTACAGAAAGTACCTTTTTCTTATTGTAAGGTATTCTTGTTCCCTACATTATACTTTTTGAAAAAAAATTGTGGCGCGAAATTTAAAGCGTGTAGAGACGTTCGAAATTTCAAATTGTGATGAAATTACCAAAAATCGTTAAACAATTGTGACGTGTTATTGTCACATATTATTGTAAATATTCAATAATAGAATAATTAATCAAAGTTTAAAAGTAATCGTTGAGGCAGTTTCTGAGAAAATTTTGAAAAACTGAAAAACGACAAGAGAAAAGTGACCATCAGAGGCGATTTAGCCAAAATGTTATTAAACTGTATCCAGTTTCACATTCCATAGTGAAATAAATACACAAAGTTTGGAAAGACATTTTGAAACGAATTTTGGAAAAATTTCCAAAAACCGAAAAAATGAAAAATGACAACTGTGAAGTGCTCTTTAGAGATAATTTAGTCAAAAATGTTATTCAACTTTTGGACAGTGGAACAAGTATTTAAAATAAAAACAAATTTAGCAGATTTTTAAAAAAAATTCCAAAACTGAAGAAAGAGTTAATAAATATTAATTTGTATCAACATTCCTAATGGTAATTTCTTCTCGAATGTCTTTCAACTCTGTTCCACCATCCCATTACCATCTGTGTTGTTCCATTCGAAATTTTTCTCTCTGAAATCTCCGAGTGGTGTCTAAATTTATCAAGGGAGGTCTTTGATAAATGCCGTTTGGCAGCTGACTCGATGGAGCTCATCAATCACTTCGTTGTATCTCCTGTAGGCCTGTTGTATGTATATATGTATGAATGTACCAGACCAGATTTACTTCAAACGCCATTCACATTTGGCTCCTTCTCAAAGAAACGGAGAGTTCGGCAAAGAAAATGAGGCACGACAATACGGAAATTCGTAAAAATGATGAGTGATGTTATCTTTTTTTTTTTAGAAATGTTGGGAAAATATGCAGATTTTTTGAGGGTGCTGGTTTCAAAAGGTTGCCTTTGATTGCTTAGTATATTTACCCATTTAATAATTAGAAGAAAATTCTAATAAATATTTTTATTCATATTTTTAATTAACTCATTTTCATGGACACTAATAACTAGCAGATAAAATTTCACAATTATTATGCATGAAGAATCCGAATATAAAAGGTTTTCCTCTTGTCATTTCAATATTTCACATCGACATTTCAAACACAAGTTCATATAATTGAAACAAATTCCGGTGCAGGTCTCAAACTTTGTCAATACCTTAATAAAACTGCACTAAACAACTTTGGGGAGTTTCATCAAAATTGGAGGTTCGTTAAATTTTCTATGAATTTTTTAAAAGCAGCGTTATATAGGCAAATTTTTACAACAAATTAAACCCAAGTTCATATTATTGAAACAACTTCAAGTAAAGTCCTCGAACTTCGTCAGTACTTTAATGAAACTCTATTTAATCACTTTGAGGAATATCATCAACATTAGTGTTTCAAGAAGGTGTTTTGTTTTAATCCGCAATTACGATTTGATATAATAACACTTCAAACTTAGCTTTGCATCTCTATACTACTTCATAGTAGAGCTTCATAAAGCTACGACTTTATTGTAGGTACAATTCAAAGGTTTCTTTATATCTCTAGGTTTAGGCCTAGGTCTAGGTCTAGGTCTAGGCCTCTAGGTCTAGGTCTAGGCCTCTAGGTCTAGACTAAGTTAATTTAAAGAGATACTTCAGAGTATATGAAAACTTTAATGAAACTGTAGGTGGCGTTAGAGAGTTTCATCAAAATTGAAAACCCGGTAAGGTTTATATGATATTTTTGCCATTACTACTTAAGCCACACTTCCAACTATGTATCATCATCCAGCCTGAAGTTGAGTCCACTGCTGGACATAGGCCTCCATTAAACTGCTCCTCTGGGATCTCTCTTGAGCTGTTCTCATCCAGTGTCCTCCAATCCTCTTTATATCGTCACTCCATCTTGTTGGTGGTCTACCCCTGCTTCTTTTATCCTCTCTGGGTCTCCAATTTGTTATTCTTATGGTCCACCTGTCGTCCTTAAATCTCGCAACATGTCCCGCCCATTTCCACTTTAATGTTGTGATTCGCCGGATTATGTCCTGTACCCCTGTCCTTCGTCGAATTTCGGTGTTTCTGATACGATCTTGGATCCCAATACCCAGCATAGCTCTCTCCATCCTTCTCTGGGCCACTTCCAATTTCTCCACAGTGCCTTTTGTCAAGGTAAGCGTTTCGGCGCCATAAGTCATTACTGGCAGCACGCACTGATCGTATATTTTCCGTTTCAAGCTCATTGGAACGTCACGACCGAAAATATCTCTCAATCTTCCATATGCTGCCCATCCAAGACCAATCCTCATCTGTAACTCCTTTGTTTGGTTGTCTCTATTTATTCTAATTTGGTGTCCCAGGTATTTGTATTCGACGACTTCCTCGATGGCTTTGCTGTCTAGTAATATAGTCCCTCCCAGTACTAGGTTTGTCATGATTTTTGTTTTTTTGCTGGTTTATGTAAAGGCCAACATTTTCAGTTGCCTGCTTCAGTTCGTTTATCATTAAACCGGCTTCTTTGAGGTTGTCTGTTATCAGCACTATATCGTCTGCAAATCGTAGATTATTTAGCATCTTCCCATCTATACTGATACCTTTGTTTCCCCAATTCAGAGCCTTAAAAGCATATTCTAAAACAGTGTTGAATATTTTTGGGGACAGTGTAATCGTCTTGTCTAACTCCTCTTTGTATGGGAAATTTTTTGGTCGCGTTATGGATTTTTACGCTCGCGGTCGAGTTGCTGTAAATATTGTGTATTAGACGGGTATATCTATAGTCTATGCGACACTGGCTAAGCGCCTTCAGGATTGCATTCATTTCAATGGTATCGAAAGCTTTTTGGAAGTCGACAAACACGAGCACCAATGGTCTATTGTATTCTAGGCTTTTCTCAATGAGTATCTTTAATGTGTAAAGATGGTCATTCGTTCCATAGCCTGATCGAAAGCCTGCCTGGTCTGTTGTTCGATAGAAGTCGAGTTTTTTCTCCAGTCTCTTGTTTATTATTTTCGTGAAAAGCTTATATAGATGGCATAGTAAGCTTATAGGCCTGTAATTTTCTAAATCTGCTCTGTCGCCTTTTTTATGGATCAAGATCATCAATACGTTGTTCCAGTTCTCGGGTAGGGAGGCATTGTCCAAGCATAGATTAAACAACTTTTTTATTGCTTTTAGTAGGGTTTCTCCACCGAACTGTACTGCTTCCACAACTATTTGATCGTCGCCTGGGGCTTTATTATTTTTCATCTCTTTCAACGATTGCTTAATTTCGTCCATTGTTATTTCGGGAATCTCTTCCGATCCTTGATTTATTACTCCAGTTTCTTTCCTTATTTCTTCTGCTTCCACTTCCAGCTTATGTCGGTTTCTGTATAACTCAGTATAAAATTCTTCCACGACATGGAGCATTTTTTATGCCAACTATGTATACCAGAAACTAATTTAGACGGGAGCTTCAAACTTCTTAACCATAATATACACTGGCGAGCAAAAAATTGAGGTCACTTCAGAAATTGCGAATCATTTCAGCGTCAATAGTGATAAGGATATAATAGTGTAACGTTTATTTTCAAATTTATATACACTAATACTAATTGTACACTAGACTAGACACTACTTAATTTATTTACACTATTACTAAACTAATTTATATAACACACTTAACTAATTAATTTACATCACACTCTTAATCGTTAATTTATTTCACTGGTCGGTCTTTCGCTTATTTACTATATCGCGCTCACGTCGAATAATAATCTCTCGTCCGTCGCGTCCGCTTATATACATTTCTCAAATGTAATCGGGAACCTTCTGGCGTATTCTTTTCTAATTCTACAAAGAACTCGATTCATCTCGATAATAATGTTTACGTAGAAAATGTCCAGAAGGTCATAAATTACTTTCCTTAAATAATAATCCAGGAGTATTCATGGAGCTGTCTTTTTTTATAGAATTCAATTAAGCGTCGCGGCAATTCTTTTGAAGTAGCCGCCCAGGTCCGATACGAGTAAACACGTCTCGCGCTGTTTACTTTTCGCAATACAATAGTATTAGTAGGCGTTGAGGCAATTGTTTTCCGAGACTTGACAGCTGTCATACGATTTATTAGAATACAAAGGCCCCCTGTTTGTACGACTTTTATGAAAAATGTGCTTTTGGGCCAATTGAACATTCACATTGCCCTTGCCTGTTTTCCAGTTTACTGTTGATTCTTTGTGTAAAACCTAACTATTAGTGATTTAACAGGCCCATACTGCCTTTAGATCCGATTGTTGTGGCAAGAATTGTTGCGCTGTTACAAGATGGTCGGGGGCAACGTGAAACTGCAAGAATTGTTGGTGTTAGTCTTTGTGGTGTGCAAAGGGTCTACCAGCGCTTTCTGGAGACTGGCCTGATCACTAGAAGACCAGGGTCTGGGCGAAAAAGAGTTACCACTCAACGAGATGACCGATCGTTTTTTTGGTGTTAAGTTTGCGGGATAAGACAGCTACAGCGGTTTTACTGCGAAATCAGTTGGAAGAAGTGAGAAATGTCAACGTTAGTGAATGAACCGTTAGAAGAAGACCGTCATGCAGAAGAATGGCTACAGGTCCCCCGTTGCAACTCCAGTATCGGACTGCGAGATTGACATTTGCCAGAGATCACGTTCGTTGGAATGATGATGACTGGAGCTGGGTATTGTTCTCAGATGAGTCGCGTTTTCGGCTCACTGGGTCCGATGGACGTCGACGAGTGTGGAGAAGACCTGGGGAAAGATCTGCTGAAGTTTGCATTGACGAGCGCCTTCCATTTGACGGTGGGTCAGTTATGGTTTGGGCGGGAATCACTGCACGAGCTCGTACAGAGTTGGTCTTCATAGAAAATGTCTGTCTAACCTCTCACAGGTACATTACGAAGGTGCTAGAAGACCATGTTATGCCTTTCATGGTGACTATGGGGGAACGTGGCATTTTTATGCAACATAATGCGACACCACATACAGCCAGAAGTGCCAGGGAGTATCTCGATGAGGTAGAAATTAGGCGGTTTGACTGGCCAGCCCGCAGCCCAGACATGAATCCCATAGAACATGTCTGGGACGAGTTGGGACGACGGATCCGCAGACACACACCAGCACCAAGAACTGCCCAGGAGCTGAGAAGATTGCTGTTGCAGGAATGGGATAACATCGACCAGAATGTGATCCGCAACTTAATTCAAAGTATGCCGCGCCGACTTCAAGCAGAAGGGAATACACGTTATTAGTGTCAAGTTTTTTCAGTTTGTTCGTTCCATATTTTCTCTAACAACAAAATGTTGAATTTCGACCAAAATGTTAATTTGTTGCTTTTTCAGAATAAATCATTAAATCCAAGCAAACCGCATTTCTGTTTAGTATAGAGTATCACATTCAGCTTACAAAAGCGCATGCAACGATGTACAGTTTGCGAATACGATCTGAAAACGTAAAATTTCATAGAACATGAAAATTTTAAGACGACCTCAATTTTTTGCTCGCCATTGTATTCAACGACGGTGAGTAATTTCACGAAATTCGTAGTGTCGCTAATTGTTCCACGATTCCTTCTTAAATTTAAATGATGCACAATGTCCGAGTACCTAAACTGTTTCCAGTGCGAGTGCAGCGACACCTACTGCGAGGACCAGAAGCGCCGCACCGAGATCTGCAGGCCGCAGGTGCTGCGCGCCATGAACGAGGAGGTACTGCCGTGCAGGGTCGCGCAGTGGATCTGCTCGGCGGACTCTGCGTGCGCGAACGCTCTCGAGTACTACAACGTCTACTGCAAGGCGATGTTCCACGGCAAGAAGTGCACCGCGAGGTGCACCAACTCCATCGACATACTCAGGCGGCAGGACAAGGCGAAGAAGCTCGAGAACTGCAGGTGTGACGGTGAGTACCGCTCCGATGGAAAGAGAGTACCTATCTCACTAACCTCACTTAACTGCGGACCCAGTTCCATTTGCTTGCCTTAGGCCAATTAATTAGGGATTTGGCTGTGCGACCGTCAAGACGGTTCTTTTCATAAACTATTCTCCGATTAAATTGGCATGGTTGCACCTTTCTCTCCTTTCTAATACTGTTGATATCATTCCTTTAACTACTATAATACAATGCGAGCGCCTTTTGCAACGAATATCCGATAATATAAACAGTTTACACCTAGGCAACCACACATACTCCCATTACTAACTTTATAATTTGCAATTTTATGGCTTATTACAAGTGTTTTATACTCTCAAATAATATCATGTGATCTTTCGTCGCTACCAATATAGAGCAATTTTCATGTAAAGGATATATTGCATTTAGTTTCAGATAGTATGTATTTTGGAATTGTTCCGTACTTCCACTGTTTCTGGGCTTACGACTCAGTCGGAAAGGTTAAGTTGGTTTGGTTTGGCTTGTGTAGTAGAATAAAACAGTTGCACGTTTCTGGGCTTACGACTCAGTCTGGAAGGTTAGGTTGGTTTGGCTTGTATAGTAGAATAAAACATTTGCACGTTTCTGGGCTTACGACTCCGTAGGGAAGGTGAGATTAGTTTGGTTTGGCTTGTATAGTAGAATAAAACATTTACACTTTTCTAATCGCAACTCTCTTTCCTTCTTTCTCTCTCTCTCTCTCTCTCTCTATGTGTGTCTCTCTCTTCCCCTCTCTCTCTATTCCCGTCTACCGTCTGTCATCTACCATTCGTCATGTCGGCCTGTTAGCCACTGCCAAAACTGCTCTCGGCGTGTCTGTCAACAGTATTTAAATAT
This sequence comes from Cryptocephalus moraei, assembly GCA_946251905.1. Taxonomy (NCBI): domain Eukaryota; kingdom Metazoa; phylum Arthropoda; class Insecta; order Coleoptera; family Chrysomelidae; genus Cryptocephalus; species Cryptocephalus moraei. The sequence goes on along the minus strand of OX276465.1, from coordinate 11,065,066 downwards.
GGCGAAGAGGCGAAAACGTCTCCATTTCTAATCGTGAATTTGCATATTTTTCGGTATTATTTCGGCGCGAAGTTAATGTCATCGTCTAGTTCAAGCATCGAACTACATTTAGGCCTTAAAGTGAGTAAAAATTACTCACGAAAACACTGACAAATTTCTCTTTGAAAATAGGTAATTTCGGTGTTTTTTCCAACATTTTTTTTCTCAAAAAATAAGCGTCTCCGCATCTACAAACTATTTTCCCGACACCTCCAAACGCCCGTTTTCCTGCTTATAATTTTTATTTTTCTTTAACTCCGGGGAGGAGGGAAAAATCTTTACCCATAGTATAAAGGAACGAATAACGAATCGAAGCGTGACGCTACCTGCTGATCGTTCGGGTCGTTACGGTCGTTCGTCTTTTCGGCGTTCATAGCTCTCAGCGATCGAGCGCTCCGAGCTAAACCTTTACCCTTTCCCTCTTCCAGGTTACGAGAACTACGACTGCCTAGCGATCCAGCACAACATGCACAAGCTGTGCTTCCACAAGCATTCCAGGCACCAGAACAAGACGAGCGGCCACCACCAGCACCACAACAGGACGCAGCAGCAGCACCACGCACGCGCCGAGGACGACGCCGCGACGCCGACGGTCGTGCTCGTCGGGGCGGCGGCCGCGGCCGCCCCGGGCGGCCTCGCTCTCCTCGCCGCCCTCGCGCTCGCGACGTACCTCGCGACGACGTGAGCCGACGCTCACCCCATCTTCTCGTAATATCTACCTCATAGCAGTATTTCTATTTATTCGATGTAAGTGTGATATGTTCGTGTGCGAGTCGGAGGCTGAGCGTGTAGGGGCGGACTGGAGCATGTCGGGACCAATTGGGGCACGTTGGGGCCAATCTGAGCGTACTGGAGCCAATCGGAACTATCGATCACTATCGACTAGTGATTTTTACAGCATCTGCCCAAACGGACCTCACGAATTCGGTGTTTAACGTAGTACCAAAGCTACTCGGTACGAATTGTCGTACCCAATTGACATTCTGGAGAATCTCATTGTCTTGGACATACAGGGTAGATTCGATAGTACCTGCCGACCTGCTGAATGAATTTCGGAAAGAAGTGTTACAAACGGACATCCAGGACGGAGTAAGTCCTTCAGTTTTCGTTCAATTCAAATTGGGATATGATACATCGTTCATTATTTCATTTCCAGTCTCTAAAATAATGAAACAATGAATAGTACCCAAAACGTACGATGTGCCAAAATGTGAGGTGATTGGTTGAGGGGTCGAGGAAAAGGTTTGCTCAAGCTTACCACAACCTGTTTTGTCACAATATAAATACATCCTCAGAGTGGATAGTAGATGCTTTGCAACGATGTATGGAAAGTTTAAGATTCATGTTACATTTAGTACAAAGTAATTACATTAATAACTGAACGTCCACAAATTACAACATAACAGCTGCCTTTAATTTTAACACGTAATCTACATAAAACAAACTTCCAAATGATAGATCCCCACCGATTGGAGTTTTCCAGAAAAACTCATACATGTGCCTAAAACTTTCCATGAATTCTAAAAAATCAAGTATATTCCTGAACTGGTCACTATAATGTTAGGCAACCGGTCGTGATAAGCTTCAGTAGAGGTACCTAAAACTTTCCATGGATCGTAAATAATCAGTTATCCATCTTAGAACGTAAGTTAAATATTACCAAATCGCCTAGTAGGCATAAATAAATTAGTACTAAATTTTCCATGAATTATAGAAATTTAGCTATCGTTGTGAACTTATCACCATAATGATACGAAACTGGTCATAGTAGACTTCAATAAATGTGCCGAAAACGTTCCATGAATTATTGAGAATCAACTATGTTCCTGTAGGTACTTGTCACTATAATGTTACGAAACTAATTAAAGAAATGTGTCTAAAACTTTCCATGAATTTTAAAGATTCGACCATTTTCCTTAACTGTTCACTAGGACCTTACGAAACTGGTAGTGATAAGCTTCAGTAGATGTACCAAAAACTTTCCATGGATTGCAAATAATCTTGAGTAGACATAAATAAATTGGTCCCAAATTTTCCAAGAGTTGTAGAAAAATGTGATTTAAACTTCCATGAATTTTTGAGAATTAACTATATTTCTGAACTTGTCACTACAATGTTACGAAACCAATTCCATAAATATGCCTAAAACTCCACGAATTATAGAGAATACACTTATAAAAACTATAATTTCATGTAACTGTTGTCAATTTCAATAGACGTGCCAAAACTTTCCATGTACTGTAAATCATCAAGTTATCCATTTCGAGATTTAACTTAAATGTTACGAAATCGGTTGTAGTTAAGCTTCAACAAATGTACCTAAAACTTTGCTAAATGTGCCTAAAATAGAGAATCAAATATATTTTTGGAAATGTCACTACAATGTTATGAAATCATAGTGCCTAAAACTTTCCATGGAATATTATTACCGATACCGATACCTTATATATTAGTGATTAATAACTACAACACTGATTAGGGGAGGTTCCAATGAACATGCCCAAAATTTTCCATTAATTATAAAAAATCAGGTATCTATCAGAAGATCTAACTGAAACATAAGAAACAGGTAATAGATTCGCCTAAAATTTTCAATGAATTATGGAGTATCCACCCTCTACATGGAGATGTCACATTGTTGCCAAACCAGTTGTGCTGAGTTTCAGTAAAGGTGCCTTTCCATGAATTCTAAAAAATCAAGTACATCTATTCCTGAACTGGTCACTATAATGTTAGGAAACCGGTCGTGATAAGCTTCAGTAGATGTACCTAAAACTTTCCATGGATCGTAAATAATCAGTTATCCATCTTAGTACGTAAGTTAAATATTACCAAACCGCCTAGTAGACATAAATAAATTAGTCCTAAATTTTCCATGAATTAAATAAATTTAGCTATCTTTGTGAACTTATCACCATAATGATACGAAACTGGTCATAGTAGACTTCAATAAATGTGCCGAAAACGTTCCATGAATTATTGAGAATCAACTATGTTCCTGTAGGTACTTGTCACTATAATGTTACGAAACTAATTTAAGAAATGTGTCAAAAACTTTCCATGAATTTTAAAGATTCAACCATTTTTCTTAACTGTTCACTAGGATCTTACGAAACAGGTAGTGATAAGCTTCAGTAGATGTACCAAAAACTTTCCATGGATTGCAAATAATCTTGAGTAGGTATAAATAAATTGGTCCCAAATTTTCCATGAATCGTGGAAAAATGTGCTTTAAACTTCCACGAATTTTTAAGAATTAACTATTTTTCTGAACTTGTCACTACAATGTTACAAAACCAATTCAATAAATGTGCCTAAAACTCCACGAATTATAGAGAATACACTTATAAAAACTATAATTTCATGTAACTTGTCAATTTCAATAGACGTGCCTAAACTTTCCTTGTACTGTAAATCATCAGTTATCCATTTTGAGATGTAACTTAAATGTCACTAAATCGGTTGTAGTGCTTCAACAAATGTGCCTAAAACTTTCCTAAATGTGCCTAAAATAGAGAATCAAATATATTTTTGGAAATGTCACTACAATGTTATGAAATCATAGTGCCTAAAACTTTCCATGGAATATTATTACCGATTCTTTATATAGTAGTGATTAATAACTGCAACACTGATTAGGGTAGGTTCCAATGAACATGCCCAAAATTTTCAACTAATTATCAAAAATCAGGTATCTATCATAAGATCTAATTGAAACATTAAGAAACAGGTTGGGATAGGCCCAAATAGATTTGCCTAAAATTTTCAATGAATTATGGAGTATCAACGCTCTACATGGAGATGTCACATTGTTGCCAAACCAATTGTGCTGAGTTTCAGTAAAGGTGCCTTTCCATGGATTTTAAAGCATCGACGATCTATTGCAAGATGTAATATAGTATGCCAAAATAAAACCCTCTGATCTCAACCCTTCACCTCAGTTAAATAATCGTTAGCTCAATATTGAACTATGCTCGCTGTAAACAACCATTTACGACACTCTTAACTTAACCAGTCAGTGCGGAAAAATCCATTACATCATTTTTGTTCCGTTCTGGGTGTTGCGTAATATTTTGCGCCATGTAAAGTGTATCATAGTATGTTTAAGTTGTAAGGTTTGTAAATGTAACAATAGGAAAACTGAATACCAGTGATTGAATTAGCAGCGTTTCACCGCCATTTCAAGAAGAACCTCGACCAAAGGGAGCTTGAGCTGTACATAGCTTTAAGTTATGGGAAAAATATTGATTGTGTATATTATTGTACATAAACGTGTACCTCCCCCTGATATTTATATATTAGCTTAGTTTAACATAGTACAACCGTGGGGTTCCCTCTTTACATTAAATATATCAATAAGTCGATTATCGTTGGTGTACAATTTGTTGTAAAGGTAAAACTTTATTTATGCACCGAGAGATTTCTAAATGTAATGTTTTTCTTCTTTTTTTTTTGTAAGATCTATTAAAGTCGATTTTTGTTACGCAAACACGGCATTTCCTTACGCACGAGCAATTCTATTTCTTCTTGAGGACGTTCCGGAGTTTCGAATTACACACACAACATACACGAGTCGAACGTCGTCTCTTCCGGCGGTACGGTTTCCGAGAACGCCGTCACGAAATTGAGTAATTATCCGCGGATTTCGAGAAGAAATTGTATCGAAGAAGAAGGAGAGAAGAAACCAGTTTCGTACGCACGATTACGTCCCTCCTTCTCTCTCGTGTAATTTGAATCCAGGACAAATTAGTCGAAAAAAAGTTCGCCAACAGTTACGTGACGTTATTACCGGCAAGAGGAGAAAAAGAAAAAAAGAGAGAGGGAGAGAGAGAAGCTAATGGACCGGAAAATGGTATTATGTTCGTGAGATGTTGATAAAGGTTATTTAAAAGCGGGATAATAAGTGAAGATTTTTCAGAAGGTCTGTTTTCAAAATGTGACTTTTACCTCTTTTTCGAAATTATTACTGAAAATATTTTTCGATTTTCGAATGTTTCACATGTGGGCAATGAAATGTGAAACTCTAACTGGGAAATTTCTAAAGGAAACTTTCATTGAGATGATTCCAAGCCATCCCAGAGTCCAAGAGGTTGAAACGGCCTCTTCGATGGAAAGTTCAAACGACTAGTCTTCTCTGAACTTGCAGTTTATCCAAGCAGTGATGATTGTAAGCCATCCCATAGTCCGATAGTTCGAAGCGACCGCTTACCTCTTCTATTGTAAAGTTCAAATAATCCCTGAATAGGCAATTTGTCCAAACAGTGATGATTCCAAGCCATCCCAGAGTCCAAGAGTTTGAAACGGCCTCTTCGATGGAAAGTTTAAACGACTAGTTTTCTCTGAACTTGCAGTTTATTCAAGCAGTGATGATTGTAAGCCATCCCAGAGTCCGATAGTTCGAAGCGGCCTCTTCTATTGTAAAGTTCAAATAATCCCTGAATTGGCAATTTGTCCAAACAGTGATGATTCCAAGCCATCCCAGAGTCCAAGAGTTTGAAACGGCCTCTTCGATGGAAAATTCAAACGACCAGTCTTCTCTGAACTTGCAGTTTATCCGAACAGTGATGATTGTAATCCATCCCAGAGTCCGATAGTTCAAAGCGGCCTCTTCTATTGTAAAGTTCAAATAATCCCTGAACTGGCAATTTGTCCAAACAGTGATGATTCCAAGCCATCTCAAAGTCCAAGAGTTTGAAACGGCCTCTTCGATGGAAAGTTCAAACGACTAGTCTTCTCTGAACTTGCAGTTTATCCGAGCAGTGATGATTGTAAGCCATCCCAGAGTCCGATAGTTCGAAGCGGCCTCTTCTATTGTAAAGTTCAAATAATCCCTGAATGGGGCAATTTGTCCAAACAGTGATCATTCCAAGCCATCTCAGAGTCCAAGAGTTTGAAACGGCCTCTTCGATGGAAAGTTCAAACGACTAGTCTTCTCTGAACTTGCAGTTTATCCGAGCAGTGATGATTGTAAGCCATCCCAGAGTCCGATAGTTCAAAGCGGCCTCTTCTATTGTAAAGTTCAAATAATCCCTGAACTGGCAATTTGTCCAAACAGTGATGATTCCAAGCCATCCCAGAGTCCAAGAGGTTGAAACGGTCTCTTCAATGAAAAGTTCAAACGACTAGTCTTCTCTGAACTTGCAGTTTATCCGAGCAGTGATGATTGTAAGCCATCCCAGAGTCCGATAGTTCGAAGCGGCCTCTTCTATTGTAAAGTTCATATAATCCCTGAACTGGCAATTTGTCCAAACAGTGATGATTCCAAGCCATCCCAGAGTCCAAGAGTTTAAAACTGCCTCTTCGATGGAAAGTTCAAACGACTAGTCTTCTCTGAACTTGCAGTTTATCCGAGCAGTAATGATTGTAAGCCATCCCAGAGTCCGATAGTCCGAAGCGGCCTCTTCTATTGTAAAGTTCAAATAATCCCTGAATGGGGCAATTTGTCCAAACAGTGATGATTCCAAGCCATCCCAGAGTCCAAGAGGTTGAAACCGCCTCTTCGATGGAAAGTTCAAACGACCAGTCTTCTCTGAACTTGCAGTTTATCCAAGCAGTGATGATTGTAAGCCATCCCATAGTCCGATAGTTCGAAGCGACCGCTTACCTCTTCTATTGTAAAGTTCAAATAATCCCTGAATAGGCAATTTGTCCAAACAGTGATGATTCCAAGCCATCCCAGAGTCCAAGAGTTTGAAACGGCCTCTTCGATGGAAAGTTTAAACGACTAGTCTTCTCTGAACTTGCAGTTTATCCAAGCAGTGATGATTGTAAGCCATCCCAGAGTCCGATAGTTCGAAGCGGCCTCTTCTATTGTAAAGTTCAAATAATCCCTGAATTGGCAATTTGTCCAAACAGTGATGATTCCAAGCCATCCCAGAGTCCAAGAGTTTGAAACGGCCTCTTCGATGGAAAATTCAAACGACCAGTCTTCTCTGAACTTGCAGTTTATCCGAACAGTGATGATTGTAAGTCATCCCAGAGTCCGATAGTTCGAAGCGGCCTCTTCTATTGTTAAGTTCAAATAAGCCCTGAACTGGCAATTTGTCCAAACAGTGATGATTCCAAGCCATCCCAGAGTCCAAGAGTTTGAAACGGCTTCTTCGATGGAAAGTTCAAACGACTAGTCTTCTCTGAACTTGCAGTTTATTCAAGCAGTGATGATTGTAAGCCATCCCAGAGTCCGATAGTTCGAAGCGGCCTCTTCTATTGTTAAATTGAAAAAATCCATGAATTGGCAATTTGTCCAAACAGTGATGATTCCAAACCATCCCAGAGTCCAAGAGTTTGAAACGGCCTCTTCGATGGAAAATTCAAACGACCAGTCTTCTCTGAACTTGTAGTTTAACCGAACAGTAATGATTGTAAACCATCCCAGCGTCCGATAGTTCGAAGCGGCCTCTGCTATTGTAAAGTTCAAATAATCCCTGAATTGGCAATTTGTCCAAACAGTGATGATTCCAAGCCATCCCAGAGTCCAAGAGGTTGAAACGGTCTCTTCGATGAAAAGTTCAAACGACTAGTCTTCTCTGAACTTGCAGTTTATCCGAGCAGTGATGATTGTAAGCCATCCCAGAGTCCGATAGTTCGAAGCGGCCTCTTCTATTGTAAAGTTCAAATAATCCCTGAATGGGGCAATTTGTCCAAACAGTGATCATTCCAAGCCATCCCAGAGTCCAAGAGTTTAAAACTGCCTCTTCGATGGAAAGTTCAAACGACTAGTCTTCTCTGAACTTGCAGTTTTTCCAAGCAGTGATGATTGTAAGCCATCCCAGAGTCCGATAGTTCGAAGCGGCCACTTCTATTGTTCTTCTTCTTCTTCTTCTGGTCCCATATGCAGACTTGCACGTTGGGGATCATCTTTACATTCTCCTCAATCAATCACAAGGGTGTTGTCTTCCGCTCGACGAAAGATGGTTGCCGCGTCCGGTATGCCGCACCAATCCCTGATGTTCTGGAGCCATGAGTGCTGTTTTCGGCCTGGTCCTCTTCGGCCCTCCATTTTGCCCTGAAGGATGAGCTTCGGAATGGCGTAGCGCGGTCCTCTTAGGATGTGCCCCAGATAAGACACTTTTCGGGACTTTACTATGTCCAATAGTTGTCTTTCGACCCCTGCTCTTCGCAGCACTTCTTCGTTTGAAATGTGTTCTATGTATGAGATCTTGAGTAGCCTGCGAAGAGTCCACATCTCAAAAGCTTCAATGCGATTTATTGACCTCACTTTTATTGACCAGGTTTCTGCTCCATATAACAGAACGGGCCACACATAGCTCCTGATCACCCTCAGTCGGAGGTCTAACGGTAGACGTTGTTGTAGTAGGATATTCTGAAGCCTTCGAAATGTTGTCTTCGCCATGCCAATTCGTACTTTAATTTCCTCATCGCAATCCCACGCGTTATTAACAAGAGAGCCCAAGTACTTAAATGTATTGACCCGTTCAATGATTTCGCCGTTTACAATGAGGTTGGCATTTTGGGCTTGCCTACTTATTACCATGATCTTCGTTTTCGAAATGTTAATGTGTAAACCGTGCTGCTGTCCAATATCATTAATTTCGTTTAATAGACATTGAAGATCGTCCAAAGTGTGGGCTATCACCACTGTGTCATCCGCATATCTAATATTATTTATAGGCATCCCATTCACCTTGATGCCTCTAGATTCGTTCTCGAGAGCAAGCTGGAATATTTTCTCCACATAGATATTAAAAAGCATCGGTGACAAAATGCAGCCCTGACGTACGCCCCTGGTTACCTCAAATGCTTCGGTTGTGACTGTGTTGCTTATTCTCACTTCGGCTGTCTGGTTCCAGTATAGCTGTTTTATAATTTGGATGTCTTTCTCATCTATTCCGATCTCCCGCAGTCTTTCCAGAAGTAGGTCATGTTTGACATTATCGAATGCCCGTTGATAATCAATAAAACATATATATACATCCTGTCGCTGGTCATAGCATTTCTGCACCAAGAGCTTTAACGAAAACAAGGCTTCCCTTGTTCCTAATCCTCTAATAAATCCAAACTGTGTTTCCCCGCTCATTTGTTCACACTTACTGTAAATCCTACGGTGGATTATCCTGAGAAAGGCCTTGAGTGCATGACTCATCAGGCTAATAAGTCGGAAATCTTCACACTGCTTGGGATTGTGCTTTTTTGGGATGGTGACAAAGGTCGATTTAAGACAGTCTTCTGGCAGTCTGCCGGAGTCATATATTTTGTTGAACAAATGCGTCAGGTGGTCTATATCAACTAGCTTTAATACTTCGGCATATATGTTGTCATGCCCTGGACATTTACCATGTTTTAGCATTCCTATAGCTTGCTGTACTTCGGATTTGATAATAGTTGGTTCGGTCCTTTGCTCATAAAAGGAGGCCCCTTTGTCTTCCCGATCATCATGAAATAGTTTTTTTCGCATATGTCAGCCAAGTCTCTTTAATTTCCTCTTGTTCTACAATGATTTTACCCTGGTTATTTACAAGTGCAGTTATTGGTGTGTTTCTGCTAATCCCAGTTATTTGTTTTAGCTTTTTGTGGAAGTTAAAGCTATCGTGAAGCCTGTGGAGATTCTCAGCTTCTTCACATTCACTGGTAACCCAGGCCTCCTTGGCATTTTTTATTTTATTTTTTATTAACCGATCGTATTCTTTGTATTTATCAGTTTGGTTCTTCACTAACCGACGTTGTTCCATTAGGTCTAATATTTCTTTCGTCATCCAGGATTTTCGGAATGTTCTCTCGTTATTATCAAGGACGGTTTTTGTGGCCATGTTCATATTGTCTTTAAGCTTTTTCCAAATTTCTTCAGAGTCGTTTTCACAGTTCGGATTGTTTACCAGGCAGAGTCTTTGGAGCTCATTTCTCATGTTTTCCTTGGTGTTCGGATCGGTTAGACCTCGGACGTCAGGTTTAGGCTGAATCCTTTTTCTGCTCAGTAATTTAAGTCTAACGTAGAATTTTGCAATGATGGGGTTGTGGTCCGAGCCAATGTCTGCACCAGGATATGCTACCATATGTTTTATACAGTTTTTGTATCTCTGATTTATAAGTAGATAATCGGTTTGGTTCTATTGTTAAGTTGAAATAATCCATGAATTGGCAATTTGTCCAAACAGTGATGATTCCAAGCCATCCCAGAGTCTAAGAGTTTTAAACTTTCACCTTGTGGCTCTAAAATTACGACTTGTTCAATGAAAGAAGAGTCAACGGTCTTGGAACTTATATTTGAAGTGGGAAGTCTCAACATCTCGAAACTACCCAGAAACGGACGATTCATCCAAGGGAAGACTTGTATTTAAGACTTCTTGTTCCCCCATTTTCTCTACGCTTTTGAATTCCTCCCGGCCGCCGATGATAAAGGGGCACGCGTCAGCAGAGACGAATGTCTATTTAGATCTCGGCGACAACGAACATCAGCGATGGGACGTCTCTCGTTAATTCCGGAACGTAGGGGCTATTTGTCAGACGTGACATCCAACGAACACTTCGCCGCTATGGTCGTTTACAGGGAGGGAACATTATGATCGTCTCAAAAGACGGACCAGGATTAACGAAGCCCGGCCAAGGGAGATGAGAATGTGAAAGCACGTTCGAACCGGATGGACAGTCACCAATTTCGCAAGTCTCAATTTCGTGGCAAAACTCGAAGCGTTATAAATTTACTCAAATCTTTGTGGACAGTTTGTGATGAAAAATGAAAGTCACGATCATTGGAGTTTTCTCGATTTTCCTTCCATTTAACTCGTAGGATGGGAATTAGCATCCCCTTTACAGATTTCCTCCCTTAGAAAACCAAACCAGTCGAGTTTTCTCAATTTTTCCCCAGTTAACTCGTAATATGGTAAACCTTTCCAGATGTCATGAAATTAACGACCGAAGGTTGTCCAGCTTCTCTAAGTTGGCCATGGTAATTTAACCAAAGGAAAACACCAAGTCTTAACCAACTGCTTTATTTAAAGATGGGCGACCGGTTTCGGCTTCACTGAAGCCATCCTCAGGCTCACACTACATGAATGAGGAGCATTAGGAAACAGAAGGTACCAACAAGTTGTTTTTAGGGCTCCTGTTGCTCGAAATTGCACATACCTGTTGCACATACAAAACAATTGTTTTGTGTGTATGACGCCGCACATTTCGAGCAACAGGAGCCCTAAAAACAACTTGTGAGTATTGCTTTTTAAGGTACTTACCTTCTGTTTCCTAATGCTTCTCATTCATGTAGTACGAGCCTGAGGATGGCTTCAATGAAGCCGAAACCGGTCGATCATCTTTAAATAAAGCAGTTGGTTAAGACTTGGTGTTTTCCTTTGTTTAAATTTCATGAAATTACCCTTGAAGAACCAAATTAACTAACCTACCGTGGCGGAACTCAACGGTCAAAAGTTTCACGAGCCTCAATTGCGTGACATAACTGGTGTTCTGAATTCACCCAATTTTACGTTTCCAAAAAAATTTTACCGAACTGATTAGCATGTCTATTACTGATGCTCCCATGGCGGAACTCAATAATAATAAAATCCTATCTCTAGACTGTGGCCGAACTCCACTATATACTATACAAAACGATTTAGCCATCCTCTATGATGAGAATGACATATCACAACATGAGAGCGGGATCATTTATGCCGTCGGAACGGACACCTGGTCGAAGTGTTACATTCGTCGGTTTCTTCTGCAAATTTTCAGGCGTAGGTAAGTTTCACATTCGTTCTGGAAAGAGTACATCAAGTTGCTATTGGATACATTCGTTGTGGAAAGGGTATTCCGAGTTCCTATTGGAGAATTCACATTCGTTTTGGAAAGGGTATACACAATTCCTATAGGAGAATCCACATTCGTTCTGGAAAGAGTATTCCGAGTTTCTATTGGAGAGTGCATATTTTTTCTGGAAAGGGTATAATGAGATCTTATTTGAGAATTCACATTCGTTCTGGAAGTAGTATTCCGAGTTTCTATTGGAGAGTGCACATACGTTGTGGAAAGAGTATACAGAGTTTCTATAGGAAAATCCACATTCATTCTGGAAGCAGTATCCCGAGTTTCTATTGGAGAGTGCATATTCGTTGTGGAAGGGTATAACGAGTTCCTATTGGAGAATGCACATTAGTTCTGGAAAGGGTATTCCGAGTTCCTATTGAAAAATCCACATTTGTTCTGAAAAAGGTATACAGAGTTTCTATTGAGGAATTCACATTCGTTCTGGAAAAAGTATTCCTAGTTTCTATTGGAGAGTGCACATTCGTTGTGAAAAGGGTATAACGATTTCCTATTGGAGAATAAAGATTCGTTCTGGAAAGGGTATTCCGAGTTCCTATTGAAGAATCCACATTTGTTCTGGAAAGGGTATACAGAATTCCTATTGGAGAGTCCACATTCGTTCTGGAAAGAGTATTCCGAGTTTCTATTGGAGAGTGCATATTCGTTGTGGAAAGGCTATAACGAGTTCCTATTGGAGAATATACATTCGTTCTGGAAAGGGTATTCCGAGTTCCTATTGGAGGATCCACATTCGTTTTGGAAAGGGATTATATATATGGATTATATATATGGATATAAGGATATATATACAGAATTTCTATTGTTCTGGAAATAGTATCCCAAATTTCTATTGGAAAGTGCGTGCTTGTTCTGGAAAGGCTATAACCAGTTCCTATTGGAGAATTCACATTCGTTCTGGAAAGAATATTCCGAGTTTCTATTGAAGAGTGCACATTCGTTGTGCAAAGGGTATACAGAGTTCCTATTGGAGAATCCACATTCGTTATGAAAGGTGTATCCCGAGTTCCTATTGGAGAATCCACATTCGTTATGAAAGGTGTATTCCGAGTACCTATTGGAGAATCCACATTCGTTCTGGAAAGGGTATAACGGGTTCGTATTGAAGAATCCACATTTGTTCTAGAAAAGGTATACAGAGTTCCTATTGAGGAATTCACAATCTATTTGGAAAACTATTGCTAGTTTCTATTGGAGAGTGCACATTCGTTGTACAAAGGGTATACTACAGAGGTCCTATTGAAGAATTCACATTAGTTCTAGAAAGGGTATACCGAGTTCCCATTAGAGAATCCACATTCGTTCTGGAAAGGGTATACAGAGTTCCTATTGGAGAATCAACATTCGATCTGTAAATAGTATTCCGAATTTCTATTGGAAAGTGCGTGTTCGTTCTGGAAAGGCTATAACGAGTTCCTATTGGAGAATTCACATTCGTTCTGGAAAGAGTATTCCTAGTTCCTATTGAAGAGTGCACATTCGTTGTGCAAAGGGTATACAGAGTTCCTTATTGGAGAATCCACATTCGTTATGAAAAGTGTACTCCGAGTTCCTATTGGAGAATCCACATTCGTTCTGGAAAGGGTATATCTGGTTCGTATTGAAGAATCCACATTTGTTCTGGAAAAGGTATACAGAGTTCCTATTGAGGAATTCACAATCGTTTTGGAAAGAGTATTCCTAGTTTCTATTGGAGAGTTCACATTCGTTGTGCAAAGGGTATACTACAGAGGTCCTACTGGAGAATTAACATTCGTTCTGGAAAGGGTATACCGAGTTCCTATTGGAGAATCCACATTCGTTCTGGAAAGGGTATACAGAGTTCCTATTGGAGAATCAACATTCGATCTGTAAATAGTATTCCGAATTTCTATTGGAAAGTGCGTGTTCGTTCTGGAAAGGCTCTAACGAGTTCCTATTGGAGAATTCACATTCGTTCTGGAAAGAGCATTCCTAGTTCCTATTGAAGAGTGCACATTCGTTGTGCAAAGGGTATACAGAGTTCCTTATTGGAGAATCCACATTCGTTATGAAAAGTGTACTCCGAGTTCCTATTGGAGAATCCACATTCGTTCTGGAAAGGGTATATCTGGTTCGTATTGAAGAATCCACATTTGTTCTGGAAAAGGTATACAGAGTTCCTATTGAGGAATTCACAATCGTTTTGGAAAGAGTATTCCTAGTTTCTATTGGAGAGTTCACATTCGTTGTGCAAAGGGTATACTACAGAGGTCCTACTGGAGAATTAACATTCGTTCTGGAAAGGGTATACCGAGTTCCTATTGGAGAATCCACATTCGTTCTGGAAAGGGTATACAGAGTTCCTATTGGAGAATCAACATTCGATCTGTAAATAGTATTCCGAATTTCTATTGGAAAGTGCGTGTTCGTTCTGGAAAGGCTCTAACGAGTTCCTATTGGAGAATTCACATTCGTTCTGGAAAGAGCATTCCTAGTTCCTATTGAAGAGTGCACATTCGTTGTGCAAAGGGTATACAGAGTTCCTTATTGGAGAATCCACATTCGTTATGAAAAGTGTACTCCGAGTTCCTATTGGAGAATCCACATTCGTTCTGGAAAGGGTATATCTGGTTCGTATTGAAGAATCCACATTTGTTCTGGAAAAGGTATACAGAGTTCCTATTGAGGAATTCACAATCGTTTTGGAAAGAGTATTCCTAGTTTCTATTGGAGAGTTCACATTCGTTGTGCAAAGGGTATACTACAGAGGTTCTACTGGAGAATTAACATTAGTTCTGGAAAGGGTATACCGAGTTCCTATTGGAGAATCCACATTCGTTCTGGAAAGGGTATACAGAGTTCCTATTGGAGAATTCACATTCGTTCTGGAAAGAGTATTCCTAGTTTCTATTGGAGAGTGCACATTCGTTGTGGAAAGGGTATTCAGAGTTCCTTATTGGAGAATTCACATTCGTTCTGGAAAGGGTATACAGAATTCCTATTGGATAATTAACACTCGTTCTGGAAAGAGTATACCGAGTTCTTATTGGAGAATTATCGAGACGAAAGAAGGAAGCGAACCGGCGCGAAGGGAATAGATCTTCTGGACCTTCGCGGGGCTGTAGGAGAGCGGGACTCTCTCACTCCCGGTATCCCTCTCGCTCAACTCACTAGAACGGAATACCCGGTCTAGAGAGAAAGGGAGAGAGAGAGTAGGAAAGCGTAAGGCGTAGATAGAAAGGAGATTAGAGAGAGCGGCGAGGCCGGTCCGGCCAGATGCTGCGTGCCCCTTCTTCCCTTCTTTCCATCTCTCTTCTTCTTCTTCTTCCATCGGGCCGGGCCGTGGGGGAGTCCCGGGCGAGTGGGGCGGCGGGGGGCGGTCGGCGGCGGCCACCACACACGACGACGACGGCCGCATCGGCGGACCACCCAGCACGTACTGCCCCGGGCCCGAGCGGCGCAGGACCGGACCCCGCGACGGCCGAGGGGGGCGGGGGGACACTTACCCCCTTTCCATGGATATTTTCTGTTTTTTTCAAAAAAAATCTTCCTTCCCGTTTTTCCCATCAAAGCGAGACCTCGCTTACGATCATTCATTAAACCTGTTGATTCCCTCAAGGAAGATCTCCATGACCTCCAAAATAGCTGTGCTCTGTATTTCTACAATCAGTGCAAGGTAGTTAGAGAAGCTTACTGTATTTAGCCCAGTCAAATAAAAAAAAACGATATACACTAATTCGTTTCAGATTGAAACCTTTTCAAAATCTAAGTTAAGGTGAAAAGAAACGATATTTTTGAAAAAATATCAATTCAAAATGTCAAGATCATTGCTTAAACAATGATTAAATGGCGAAAACTGCAATAAAATCAGTTTTTTGTATGAATTTAAAAAACGCGCACTAAAAGAACTCTTACATCTTATAGGTTTTTGAAATGAGCTTCATTTTAGACTTACTAAAAAAAAAGTTTATATATATTTTATTGAAATAATTGCAAAAACCCATCGAAATTTCAATTTGCAATAAACAAAGACAAAAAAAAACATATATTATCTGGAAACTTGCAGAAGAAGTTGAGTTTTGCTTTCCTTAAGAGTCCCTTAGCATTTAGTTAAAAAATATTAATTAGTTTCCGAGTTTTTGTATTTGTTTATTAAAAAATGCCTTTTTTTTTCAACCCAAAAAACGCGGTTGTTGCGGTCATAGTAGAGAACTGTAGAAGGACTCATTTTATTCGTTTAAAATTTAAATTTAAAATTTAAAATTTTTTGGTCTATAAAAAGGGAGTAGCTGAATATTCTAAACTTCGTATTAGGTATAGAGCCGGGAATTTAACCGCAGAGATAAGGACAGTTAAAAATTGACCAAAAATCAAAAGAGTTACATGTACTTATTTAAGGAAAATTTTGTATGTTCAATTTCCTATTTTAATGCAAATATCTATGAAAGCTGGATGTCTGAATATCATAGCTTAATGTCCCAAACTTTATTTCACAGTGCTATACGATTGTTAATCGCTGAAATATGCAAAGTTACAGATTTCGATAACAGTTCTAAGCATTTTATGCATTTTAGGAAAACTCTGTATTTTCTATATCCAAATTTTGACCTTTTGGTCTATAAGAGGTGAGTAGCTGAATATTCTACACTTCGTCTTAGGTACAGAGCTGGGAATTTAACCGCTGAGATATGGACAGTTAAAAATTAACTAAAAACCAAAAGAGTTACATGTACTTATTTAAGGAAAATTTTGTATGTTCAATTTCCTATTTTAATGCAAATATCTATGAAAGCTGGATGTTGAATATCTCAAACTTTATTTCACGGTGCTAAAATAGTTAATCTAAAATATGAAAATTTAAAAATTGTTCAAAGGAGTTGGATGTTTTTCGGGGAAATTCAGTATTTTCAATTTTAGGTTTTAGTGCTTGTGTCTATGAACGGCAGCTAGCTGAATATGCCGTACTTTATTTCATAAACCTATGATATTTAATCGGTGAGATATGAACAGTTAAAGAGAGTTTTTCCACATCAGGAAAGTTTTTAATTTTCCAACTTCCTACTTTAGTGCTTATATCTATTGAAAGTAGATAGCTGAATTGTTCAAACTTTAATTTTACAGTGATAAAATAGTTAATCGCTTAAATTTGCAAAGTTGAAGATTTTGAAAAAAAAACGGGTTGAACGCATTTCAGGGAAAATCAGTATTTCCAATTTCAAGTCTTCAGCGTTCCCTATAAACGGTAGATAGCCGAATATCCTAAATATTATTTCATAGTGCTAAGACAGTTAATGGCTGACATATGCAAAGTTAGAGATCTTGGAAAAAGTTCAAAGCAGTTGGATGCATGTTAGGAAAAGTCATATTTTCAATTTCCAAATATAGCACATATCTATAAAAGGTGGATAGCTGAAAATGCTACACCCTATTTCATAGAGCTATTATTAATTAATTATTAATCGCTAAGATCTGGACAGTTGAAGATTTTTGTAAAAATTCAAAAATTTTGTATATTATACATAACATATAATATTGTCAAAAATTCGTTGTAAGTTATCTAATTTGTTCAACAAACTAAAAGCCACAAAATGTGTGTAAAATTCAACTATATCAATCAACTATGCTAATCAACTATAGTTGGATTACCGAGAGGATCGTAGATAATCATAACCAGTAAAACCATTATCATGTTAGTTTATTTTGATTAACATTACATTTGACGTACAGATTGTCTCGTGTATTTAATGTAAGTTGAAAAATTCAAGACCTTACAACAAATTTTCCTCCCTCCATGCTCAGAATCCTATGTATTATATTATACTATACACAGTATATATAGTATACTATATACAGCTACAGCGTTACACATTTTCGTGACGTCCGCTCCAGCATTTTACTCTACAGAAAACATAATACAAGCTTCGCTTCAAGATTCTCGAAGGGTGTTTTCTGGCATAAAGGCTCAATCTCGTTAGTTTCTTATTTTGTAGCAAGAACACTTTCTAATCGTGAGCACGCACGCTTTCCGATTTTTTCGAAAAAACACGAAATTCTCCTCACGCGGACGTGAAAACAACAACAACAACAACGACGACAACGACGAAGAAGGAGAATGAAAAGAGAACGTAAAAACCAAGCCGCACGCGATACTACCACCAATACTACTTACTACCAGGTACATACGTTATATACATATTCATACATATATATTCTCAACCTACTGCATTACGCCGAAGATCTTCTTCATCTTCATCTTCTCATTCTGTCATGCCGAAGATTATAACGATGATGATGATGATGATGATGATGAAGACAAACAAAAGCAAGAGAGATAAGGAGCGAGGCAGCCCAAGACGGCGATCGAGCGGCTGGAGGAGGAGGAGCAGAAGATGGAAATTACAGAAGGGGATGGTGGTGGCGAGGGTCTCCATTCAAGAAGCAGGCGCGCACGTTCTCGATTATTACATTTGTATTACGTGATATTTGGAGGTGCAGGTTGGGACTCAGCCAAAAACGAGCAATCGTCTAACCCAAAGAGAAAACGAATTTTTGATAACACTTATTTCGTTTACATAGACGATTTTAAGCTAAAAAATGCTTCCATCAATAATTTACACAATTTCTGACACAAGGGGTGGTAGGGGGGGGGGGGGTTGAAAACTTCCAATAAATAATAAATTATGTAATGAATTGTTAATGGAAGTTTTGTTTCATATACCATGAGATCATTTAAATTTATAATTAGAGTAGGCTATGATTTTTAAACTAGGTTGGCAACACCGACTGCTGACATGGCTGACAGTTTCATTTGAATTGTCAAAGTGACGCTCCAAAATGTTTAATTCAGAGCAAAAGGTTTTTCTTACGAAGAGTTATTTTAAGAACGACGAACAGCAAGAAAATGGTGAATGAAAGTATTCCACATAACGGTGCGTAGATGATTTCCAAAATACATTCCCTAATTTTCCCCTTGAATACCCAAAATTGGTTCAACAAATCTATCAATGTGTGAGAAGTTATCAATGTGGGGACTGTTGGTCGAAAAGCTGGTAGCGGAGCCCCCAATAAAAGGACACCTGAGGTTGTGGTACATGTTGCAGCACGAATGGAACAAAATCTCTCCCCAGGCTTGCACAGGAGACTGAACTTTCCTATGGAACTTGCCAAAAGATCTTAAAAAAAGATTTAGATCTTCATCCATATAAAATAATGGCTGTTCAAGAGCTTCTCCCAAGAGATTGGGAATATTGTCAATGGTCTTTAAATAACTTGAATGATAACAACATTTTAGATCTTACGTTTTTTTTTTTCCGACGAAGCATGGTTCCATCTTTCTGGATATATAAACAAACAAAACATGCGTATTTGGTCCACAGAGAATCCCCATGAGTTTGTTCAATCTCCTCTTCATCCGCAGAAAATTGGTGTTTGGCTAGCAGTCTCCAGAAGACGCATATATATGGCCCTGTTTTTTTGAAGGAACTATCAAAGCTAATCAAGCACACTCGATTAAATCAACAACAGCTTGAAGGACATGAAGAAAAACAAATCGGCCGGAGACGACGGAGTTAGCATTGAAAACATCAAAATGGGAGGAGCAGCACTACTAAAGATACTGTGCAAACTATACAATGCTTGCCTGAGAAATACTACAACGCCTGAACAATGGGACAAGGCCATCATAGTATTGCTGCATAAGAAGGGCGATATAGCGCAAATTCAAAACTACAGGCCAATCAGCTTACTTTCGCAGATTCATAAACTCTTCATGAGAATCATTACCAAAAGGCTGCCAACGAAATTTGATCTCTATCAATCAAACGAACAGGCAGGATTCCGTAAGAGCTATGGCACCAATGATCATCTCCACACAGTGAAAATTCTCATTGAAAAATGCATAGAGTACAATCAGCCTTTGGTGCTCGTTTTCGTGGACTACGAAAAAGCTTTTGATACAGTGGATCATCGAAGTATGCTCCAGGCCCTCGCGGATTGTAGAATCGACCATCGTTACACCAAACTTATCGAGCATATTTACAAGAAAGCGAAAGCTGTTATTAGACTCCATGAAGATACTCCCGACTTCAAAATGGAGCGAGGTGTGCGGCAAGGTGATGTCATCTCTCCCAAATTATTCACTAACCTTCTGGAGTACATGTTTAAGCGTACTAGGATCGACAACTTTGGTATTAACATCAACGGCGAGAAGCTTAGCCATCTTCGCTTCGCCGATGACCTAGTATTAATTGTAGACAAATTCGATGAAGCAAAAGAGATGCTAAAGAAACTGGAACTATCATCCAAAGAAGTTGGACTGAATATCAACATCAGCAAGACCAAGTTCATGACAAATCTAGCCAACACTGAAAATCTAAAAGTAAACGACTCGAATATTGAGCAAGTGTGGTCCTATAATCACCTGGGTCACGAAATACGATTGGGGAGAGACAATCAAACCTGTGAAATTGGCAGAAGAATTGATCTCATCTGGGCAGCCTTTGGAAAACTAAGCTACATCTTAAGATCCAACATTCCCATATGTCAAAAGAGAAGGGTATATAATCAGTGTGTTCTGCTAGTGTTAACATATGGAGCCGAAACAATGACACTAACAAAGCAAACGGCAAACAAAATAAGAGTGACACAGAGAAGCATGGAAAGAGCTATGTTGGGTCTCTCTCTGAAAGATAGACTTCCGAAAGCGGAGGTGAGAAGGAGAACTGGAGTGACAGATGCCATTGAAAAAATATCGAATCTTAAATGGAACTGGGCAGGCCACGTGGCTAGAATGAACGATGGTAGATGGACAGGATTGCTACCATAATCAGGGACCATTGAGCTGCCGGGGACTAAGGGCCTTTGTATACATTGAATATCCATGTGTTCTTTACGGGGTTTCTAGCCTGTACTCTACCACGCTGGCCATTGCGGGTTGGTAGAGCATATCGAGTAAGAGGCATATCGAAGCAGAGGGCGACCCCCAACAAGATGGACGGATGACATTAAGAAAATTAGGATGAACTGGATGCAGGCTGCACAAAATAGGGAGGAGTGGCAAAATTTGCGGGATGCCTATGTTCAGCAGTGGACGTTACAATAGGCTTATTGATGATGATGATGATGAGATGGGCAGGAAAAATAACTGAATGGAGACCTAGAGACCATGCACTTCGCAGCAGAGGCAGACCACCCACTAGATGGTCGGATGATCTGAAGCGCATTCACACGAAATGGATGAATGCGGCACGGGATAGAGAGAGATGGAAACCTTTACGAGAGGCTTATGTCCAGCAGTGGACGACTATATAGTTGTTTGATGATGATGATGATGATGATCAAAGCTGAGAGATATCGGCATAATTTACTTGAACCGTTTTCCCAAAATCTTTACGACGATGAACTCTTGCATGGGTACTTTCAACAGGATAATACTACAGCTCACAAGACAAGGCAAACCATGGAAAGAATTCACGAGTTTTACGATGATCGAGTCGTGGAATTTCCCCTCCGAAGTCCGGATTTGTCTATCCTAGATTATTTCATTTTCCCATACCTTAAAAATACCGTTTTTAAGAATAATCCCCAGAATCTTGAAGAACTACAAGGGGCATTTGTTAACGCATGCAACACTGTGACTGTTCAAATGTTGGAAAATGCCTTTGAAAATATGAAACGGCGAGTTAACAGTTGTATCCAAGCAAGAGAACACTTTGAGCATTTTCTTTAATTTTCAATAAAACTGCATTACTTTCTAGTGCTTCATTTCCTTTCAATCTCAACCACTGAACTGGAAAACCTTAAAGATCAAAATAATTATAAAAATGTTTACATAACCTCTAATTTGTCTTGTCTTGTCTTTCTGTTAACGTCTCTTTTTGCTGCCAGGGCTAATTGGACGGGACCTACAGTTTAACGTGGGCTCCGAACCACGGTCATCGAGCACGTTTGTACCCCCTTAAGGCTCTCACCCCAGTTGATCCACTCCGTGCTCTACCGACTCAGGGTGTGTGTATCCTAGTCCCGCCCTCCTACAGGATATCCGATCCTATCCGGCCTGGTTACCGGCGTGAATAGGAACGGGATTTTGGATACATTTTACACACTTCCCGCAACACACACCACATCCATGGATTACGTGGGATTCGAACCCACGACGACAGTGACCGCCCGATTCAAAGCCAGCGCCTTAAACCACACGACCACCGCCGCCCCAAACCTCTAATTTACACAGCGAGTCACTTTGAGAATTCAAATGAAACGAGTAGGCTATGGGAGTTAGTGTTGCCAACCTAATTTAAATATCATAGCCTACTCTAATTATAAATTTAAATGATCTCATGGTATCATGAAAACGTTTTTAGCTGTAAAATAGTATTTCATCAATTTTGCCAATATAACCAGTCCAAAAGCGTGATTTAAGAGGTTTTCAAGGGTGGAAATGTTCAGAAACAAGTTAATTAACGTTCCAACGCAAAACACCCTCTCTGTTCGTCACACTGCAATTTAATAAATAATTTAATCTGCAATTTTTCAATTTTTTGTAAGAAGAGGTGGTTTTCAACCCCATAAAACAAACAGCGCATATTGTACATATATAAGTTTTGAAATAGAGGGTAAGACGAGATTAATACCAAATTTTTACGTAAATCCATGTTCACTGAAAATTTTCTGAGGTAATACCCCATTTTCACAGTCAGTGACTGGACTATTGTTACATATTTCATGACAGTCACCATCTTATAAATTTTCAAGAAAATTGAAGTACATGTTCAAGAAAATACATATTACCTAAATAAGTAATTAGCTAATAGGAGTTCTTATATCAAATTAAAACTTCAAAATTTCTTCATGAATCAAATTGAAGGTATAAGAATTTCATTAGAAAACTCCCACAAACCACCTTAGAGAGATTCAACAAAATTAAAGTTGTATTCATAAAATCACGAATTTTTGAAAGAGATTCATAGAATTTCTAATGAAGATGTCACAATTTCAAAACTTCTCTACAAAAAAGTATAAATTCGATGAGTTTCTTAAGAAAACTGTCACAAAAGACCTTATAGCGCTTCGACAAAATTGAACTTATATTCATAAAATATCTGATCTTTAAAAGAATTTACTTTATAGAGATTCTGATGTCATGTCATAACTTCGAAAATACATTATGAAAAGCGTTTCAAACTTATCTAAACTTCTTTAGAAAATTTTCACAAGATACCGTATAGAGTTACGACAAAATTAAAGTTGTATTAATGAAATTATGAATTTTTTAAAGAAATTAATAGTAATTCTAATGACGATATCACGATTTCAAAACTTCTCTACAAAAAAGTATAAATTCCACGAGTTTCTTAAGAAAACTGTTACAAACGACCTTATAAGCGCTTCGACAAAACTTAATTCATATTAATGAAATATAGAATTATTAAATGAAATTACTTTATAGAGATTCTAATGTCATAACATGAATCTAGCCCTGACATCACGGAAGAAGAAGTGAAACATGCCATCAAGCTTCAGAAAAACAATAAAGCCGTAGGACCGGACCAGATACATGCGGAAACTTTGAAACTGATCGTCAACGCAGATAATAATAAGGGCCTGAAGTTACTCACAGCTCTTTTTAACTCCATATACAAAGCTGGGAAAGTACCAGTAGATTGGTTCAAGTCGACTTTTATTACTCTACCCAAAACAGCAAAAGCCTCCAAATGTGACGACTACCGCATGATCAGGCTAATGTCACATGTTCTCAGTGTTTCTTCGCATTATTCACACCCGAATATACTCCAAATGTGAGAGGCAGATTGGTGATACGCAGTTCGGATTTAATAACGGAGTTGGTACGCGTGAGGCTCTTTTTTCTCTGAACGTCCTCACACAGCGATGCAAGGACATGAATGTTGACGTCTATGCCTGCTTCATTGATTACCGTAAAGCCTTCGACTGTGTCTCACACCAGAAGCTTGCCGACATCCTCAAGACCACCGGTGTAGGTGCGGGAGATTGACGCATCATCACTCAGTTATATTGGAACCAAACGGCAGAAGTGAGAGTAGAGGGTTCAAAATCTGACGAAATAGAAATTCGGAGAGGCGTCAGACAGGGATGTGTCCTGTTCCCCCTCCTCTTTAATATCTACTCCGAAGCGGTGTTCCTAGAGGCACTCGAGGAGGTGAATGTGGGAATTAAGATCAACGGTACCCTTATTAACAACATACGCTTCGCCGACGACACAGTCTCCCAAACCTACAGCACATGATGGACCTCATAGTCGAGTATAGCAAACAGTACGGTCTTCACATGAACGTTACTAAGACAAAAGTGGTCGTGTTCTCCAAAACACCAATTCAAGCAATACTTCCAATTAATAACGAGAGGGTGGAACAAGTGACATCTGTGAAATATCTCGGCGCCATTGTCAACGAGGCCAGCGACCCCAAGAAAGAAATCCTGTCAAGAATCGAACAGGCCAGGCGAGCATTTACTTCTATGAAGAATCTTTTTAACAGTCGAGACCTGAATCTGCAGCTTCGCATACGCCTACTGCGGTGTTACATCATTCCAGTTCTTCTCTATGGCTGCGAGAGCTGGACCTTCAACAGCACAATGGAAAACCGCATCAATGCATTTGAGATGTACGTGTACCGTCGTATCTTACGTATATCCTGGGTAGACAGAATAACCAATGAAGAGGTACTGAGACGAATTGGCAAAAATAAAGAGCTTATGGCAGTTATCAAAGAAAGAAAGCTCAAGTACATAGGCCACGTCATGAGAGGAGAGCGTTACTTCATCCCCCGACTTGTCATTGAAGGAAAAATCGAGGGCAAAAGATCTGTGGGAAGAAGGCAGAACTCTTGGTTTAAAGATCTGCGTCGATGATTCGGACGGACCTCCATAGAAATATTCAGGGGTGCGGTTTCACGCACCCTTATAGCCAGTTGGATCGCCAACCTCCGTATGGAGACGGCGGACTAAGAAGAAGCATGTCATAACTTCGAAATTTCCTCATGAAAAGCGTTTCAAACTTCAGAACTTCTTTAGAAAGTTTTCACAAGATAGAGTTTCGACAAAATTAAAGTTGTATTAATAACACAGAAAATAATTTCGTACGTAAAATCAATGAACGGCCGTCGTCATTTTTGTGAACATTAATATTATGAATCGGTGATTGTTACAACGATTTCTGGTCATAAACTTATGACTTCATACATTGAACCGATAAACGAGCCAACATTAAACAGTGAACGCAAAACATTAGAATTAAATATTTCATCCATTAATCTAATGTAAAAATTCATTGAGTTAATGTTTGAGGATTATTAAACAACGTTCTTCATCATTATAACGATAAATTTTCGTCATAGATCTATGAACAGCAAACATAAAATATTTATGAACGGTTTTCGTTGTTTCAATGAACATCAAACATTGATTTTACGAAGCCAGCCATTAACTTTTAAAAACGCATTAGATTTAATGTTGTCGGAAGTTGAAACGATGTCGGCGAACATTAATATTACGAATCACCGTCGTAGACTTCTCTGCTTGTACCACTTTTTATGCGAATTCTTCTGAATTTCCTCCAGTCGGTCTGATAAAGTAGAAGAGGCAGTACAGCGTTCTAACTATTATACCAATTGTGCCAAATTATTGTGTGATAGATGAACAGGCTCGAGAAAGACAGTATTTCCCTTTAAGAATGGAAAATTGGTAAGTATTAGCATTATCGGAAAGTTGAAATGACACAGTTCTATGCAATCTCTTAGTAGTAGGTAGTCTTAAAATTTTATTTTTCTTTCGAATCATTTAGGAAAATGTCTAATGTTGTATTACTTATAACACTTTTATTTTTTTAGGTTAGTATAAACTATGAGATTGCTTTCGGAAATTGGGAATTACTTTTAAATAATTGGGAAAAATGGTTTCCACACACAGTGACATTTCTACAGAAAGACGGACACATGAAAAATAAAACTACTAAAGGCCTTCTAAATAAAGCGTTTGAGGATGCTTGTAATGAAAGTAAGTTCTATTTTACATACTTAAAAAAAGGAAAATTTGCTTTTCTTAAACCTTCCACATTAAAAAACATTTTCTTTAAATCCTTGTTTCAGATAATGAATATTCGTTGCTAAATAACTGTAATATGTCTTTTTGTGCTTGACATCGTGCTCGGACTTTGTTTTATGTAGAAATAGTTATAAACACACCTGTTAATGTTCTAAAACGTAAGGTGTTTTACTAAGGTTTTTCTAACGCCATAAAACGAATATTTTTTTAAAGCATAAATCTAGTTTTGGTTTACCATTTCCCCTTCTTTTTTCAGATTGGAGATCCATGGATATTTGGTGCCATCGGCCAAGTTTTGCCAAATGGAAAAGACATTTTATAAACATAACGTGTCGCTTAGAGCCCAAAGGTTCATATGATTTGTGAGTTTCTGATGCAATAAAAAATTGATGTAGCAAAAAAGGCTATTATTCTGCAAATCCCTTTGCGAAGAATTATAAAGTGGTATGTATTAGTAAGATTTTCCTCCTTCCGCGTTCCAATGCTTCTGAAACGCTGCATGCAATATTTTTTCAAAAGTCACTGCAATTAATAATTGGAGGTCATAGGTCTATCAACACCAGTTATTGATTTAATGTACAGCAATCATAAGCCAATGTTGATCGTTCGTAATATCAATAACCGGCGATCATAGATCCATGCTCACTGTTTATTAATTTAACGTACAGCAATCATAGGCCTAACGTATGTCGTACATAATATTAACGTCCGGCAACCTTAATCTATGCTTACAATTCATTGGTTTAACACATCGCAAACATCACATTAATAACCGCCAACATAGATCCATGTCTACTGTACATTGACTCAATGTACAGAAATCGTAACTTAATGAACAGAGAAATTTATGTACGACCGTTCATTGAATCAACAACACTCGTCATCGGCCCGAAATTAATGTCGACGTTCATTGAGTTGATGTACTTTTTTATTAATATCACGTACCTTTTTCGTTCAGTGAAAGCTACGAATTTCTAAAAGAAATTATCTAATATAATTTCTAATGACGTCATAATTTCCAAATGTGTCTATAAGAAAAAGCTTAAACTCTATGAGCTTCTTGAGAAAACTGTTACAAACGATCTTACACCGCTTTTACAAAACTGAAGTTATATTAATGAAATATCCAAATATCCAATGCTATGTCACCCCGTAGAACAATTTCGGAGTTTACTCGTCATTTTTGTCAGTTTTTGGAAATTTTCTAAAAGATTTGATTTCGACCTTTTAATATCGATTCCACTTACAATACTTTTAACTAAATCTTAATGTTAACGAAACAACAAAAATACACAATTAAAATCCCTATCTCCGCCATTTCACTCGATAACAATTAATTTCAATGAACAACACTGAATCATATCGCTAATTAAAATTAACGAGTTTCCCAACAACGTCTTAATTAAAGCCCCTCCGAGTCGTCGTCGTGCTCGTCTATTCATCTCTTCGCCTCTTCCCCTTTTTTGATTTTTTTTACCTTTTTCCATCCATGGATTTGCATGCACCGCATAACGAACTCGATTGTATCGATGATGATGATGATGATGATGATGACGATAACTGATTAATTCAGAACGTATTAATTGCGATCGTTTCCTTTTGCACGCGCGCCTTTGATCTTCGACCGATGGAGAAATAGTGCACTGTATATGAGAGGTTATTAGTCTCATTATGGCTGCGCTGCGTAATCAACGCAAGAATTATTAGCGAATAAAATTAATGATGAGTAAATTGTGATGTACTTCGACTTTTATAATATTATAAATATTGCTTGAGACATCTTTTCAATCTAGTTTAATAAATTAATTGATGTTGATTAATCTAGTAACTTTCCAGCTCTCTGCGTATATATGCAATCGTCTAGAAGCCAATTATAACTATTCACAAGCAAAAGGTATACTCCCAATTGTAAAATAAATAAAATCGAATAAATCCAATAAAAGTCAATACAAGTTAAATTCCAAAATTGCAATAAACAACAAATGATATTATTAATTATTACACTAAAAAAATTTGCCACAAAAAATGTAAAAAAAAAACAATTCGATATCTTCATTAGTTTCGAAGTTCTAGCCAAAAGAACAATTAATATGTTTAGTTAATTAGAAAGCTACAAATTCATTTTTTTAATTGGTAACTCCACATTTACCGGTTAGAAAGTAATTAAATCAATGAAAAACCTGCGATTTGTAAGTTTCCACCCTTATTACTACCCCCTGACGGCTGATCATTAATAACAATTAACCCTGAACTACGGATTTACGCCCTGCCGATCTAATCGCTACAAAACTTATAGAAATTCTACGAAAATCTAACTACCTACGAGAT
This sequence comes from Cryptocephalus moraei, assembly GCA_946251905.1. Taxonomy (NCBI): domain Eukaryota; kingdom Metazoa; phylum Arthropoda; class Insecta; order Coleoptera; family Chrysomelidae; genus Cryptocephalus; species Cryptocephalus moraei. Next base: position 11,036,890 of record OX276465.1, on the reverse strand, counting down.
GTCAACTTTGTTAGTGGTCCTTCGAGCCGGACGTTTCATCGAGACCATCGTTCCACGTGGTCTATCTTCTAACGAAAAACGTAATTCTAAACAACTTTTGTTAATGACTTTATTATGTGTATTTAAAAATGAAGGTAGTTTACTCTTGTGATTGTTTAAGAATTTTCTCTGAAACACCCCGAACTCGGCATTGAAAGAACTTTTGGAAAATTTGTAAAAACGAAAGTATGGAGAACCATTAAAATCTTATAGAACCTTCTAGACTAGAGTGTCTATAATTTCCATGGAACATAAAATTAATTTTCTCCTTAGGAACTTCGGAACAAACGAGACATTTGTACGCACGATGAGTTCATTTTAAGTGTCCTATTTCGAGCCCAGTAATCTTTGGTCGAGCCACGACTCAACCTTTTAGAGGCACCCTGTATATCGCTTAAACTTCAGAGTCGATACATTTGAAGCGGATAAAGAGCTGGAAAATCTCCGTTGGAAATTCCAACATCGCTAAATCATTATAATATTTTCTATTATTTCTTTTCAAGCTTATTGTAACTGTCATCGACTACCCTCTAAACACCATCACATATTTCACTGTTAAGTACATTTAAAGTAACGGTAAAAGGTCGGGACACGCTGGACTTGACGAGACCACTTGTCCCTTACGTATTTTGGGGCGCTGATTGCGAAAATGGGGGTTGGAACTTGCAGCAATGGTTGGAACACCCTTAAAATTGCAAAAAACGCCCCTAATTAGGGGTTTTGTTTTTTGGGTCGCTGATTTCGAAAATCGAGGTGTGGAGACTGGAAAATTTGTGTAACCCCCCACATACAAGAAACACCCCACCCAAGGGGTGAATTTTCGGAAAAAATCACCAGTCACGGTATTTCGCAAACTAAGCCACCTTATATGTTTTTTGGGTCGCTGAACTCGAAAATTGGGGTGTCGAGACTGGACAATTTGTGTTACACCCCCCATATGCAAGAAACACCCCTCCCAAAGGGTGGGTTTTGGAAAAAAATTACCAGTTATGCCGTTTCGCAAACTAAGCCATCTTATATGTTTTTCCATATAGTATATTCCATTTTTAGATTTCTTTTTTCAACCAAATCCAACCCTTGGAAGGGGTGGTTCTTGCATATGGGGGATGTTACACTAATTTTCCAGTCTCGACGCCCCGATTTTCGAGTCCAGCGACCCAAAAAACATATAAGATGGCTTAGTTTGTGAAACACAGTGACTGTTTTTTTTTTCAGAAAATTCACCCCTTGGGAGGGGTGTTTCTTGCATGTGGGGGGTGTTACACAAATTGTCCAGTCTCGACACCCCGATTTTCGAAATCAGCGACCCATAAAAACAAAACACCCCTATTTAGGGGCGTTTTTTGCAATTTTAGGAGTGTTCCAACCATAGCTGCAAGTTCCAGCCCCCATTTTCGTAATCAGCGCCCCAAAATACATAAGGGACAAGTGGTCTCGTCTCGTCAAATCCAGCGTTTCCCGATCTTTAACCATTGCTTTAAATGTACTATGTCCCTAAACTAAACTAATTTGCCCTTTTCCGCATATTACTCTCTTGCCAATCTGTTTTCAATACAAATTTATTCCCTAATACCTCTGTATTAAGGTATTAATACAAATAGATATCTTAATGCCCTTTGACACCACCTAACCCTAGAGTTGCGCGATTTACACGGAAGTGGTGCATGCGCAGTAGCGAACGAGTAACGGTCGGCTTCGATTGGTCGGTTCGCGGCGTAAAGTTTTCGCCAATCAGAAACCGGCCCCTTCTCCACACCTACTGCGCATGCACCACTTCGGTGTAAATCTCGCAACTAGTATCTCGAAAATTTCATCTCAATATTCAAAACTACCCACCAGCGACTCTCAGTCACTATTCACGCTTTTTCATGTTACACAGATGTATTGAAACTCAGTCTACGTTATCGTTGAAGGTTCGCCGCAGCAGACACCTGTGTTTGGCAACTCACATAAGAAATTTGCCTGGTCCTTCGAAAACAGAAAGTGATCCCAAGAAAACTCTCCATCGAGTTGAGATCCTTAACAAAATCCCCGCGCATCCCAGAAAGTGTAACGCTTACCTACTTTCGCAGCACGGCTCGAAGAAACGATCCCGAAAGTCAACAAACAGAACGCCGCCATCTTCCCCCTCCGTCGTCCTTTGCACTCGTTGAAATCTCCGCGTCCCGGGAACGACCGCCGACGTCGACGGGACGCGCGTTCGACTCGAAACGTTAACGTTCTCCCCAATTCCCGATAATAGTCGGAAAATTCCCGAAATCTCAAAGAAAACGATGCGGGACGCGACACTCGCGATTCGCACCTGTGGCGTCCCTGGAAAAACTCGGAGCGACGAGGGTAGTCAAAGGGACTACCAGCGGACGTAGCCGGCGGCGATTTCGTCGGGAAATACGACGAAACTCCGATGGTATTCCGGAAAATAAATGACGAACGGTATTTACGGTGGCAGAGTATCGTAATTTGTGGATCGTTTCGTACGTTTTGTGTCCGAGCGAACGTTCGGTTTAGTCGCTACGAAATCCAACTCGTCACAGCGAAAAATGACGCCGATGCCAACCTTTCAAACTAGAATATTTTGATATTCCACAACGAAAACGACAAAAATCAAAGAAACCAAACATCTTCCCTGAAGGGGGTACAAATGCTTCTACAACGCTACATTTGAAATTTAAACAAGCCCTGATCAGTAGTTGATCACTTCTACACACACATCAGGGTGTCACGAAACGGTGCGGCGTTCGTACACAAGATGATCCATTTTTAAAGGAAAACTGATTGTAGTAGTAAACTTGTTTAATTCAATGGGATATTTTCATCTTTCTACCGTGAGAACGCCTACTTTCCATCGATTAGAACACGTTTGAATCATACTCAAAGTTCTTGACGGAGCAACGCTATTACTTAAATCTGAGTGTGATAAATTGCTTCTGGAACAATCCCAATATACCTGAATAGGTATCAGGTAGCCTTGTTCCAGTAAATGTACTGAACACTCAATGGGACATTTTGTTACCTCTCACGTGACTAAATGCCTACTTTCCAACAATTTTGGTTTGTTAGTTAGAGTCAACGAAATATTCATCAGAGACAGATATTAATTGACAAGTTGCAGCTTAGTTTGTGACGTAAATTAATCAGTAATTAAGTAGTTGGTGAAAGCTGGTCAATTAGTAATTGAACCTAAACTAGTTGATCTCCAGGTTACTTAGTTAGACACTATAGTTATTACATCACATTCTTTTGTCCTGTAGCTACGTTTCATACTGAGAAAGGGAATTTATCACATACGTTCAAAAATGGTTTCTGAAACATTCACAATATACCTGAGTGGGTATTAGGTAGCCTTGTTCCAGTAAATGTATTGAACACCCAATGGGACATTTTGGTTTGTTACCTCTCACGTAACTAAATGCCTACTTTCCAACAATTTTGGTTTATTAGTTAGAGTCAACGAAATATTCATCAGACACTGAGATATTAATTGACAAGCTGCAGCTTAGTTTGTGACGTAAATTATTCAGTAATTAAGTAGTCGGTGAAAGCTGGTCAATTAGTAATTGAAGCTAAACTAGTTGATCTCCAGGTTACTTAGTTACTCACTATAGTTATTACATCACATTCTTTCGTCCTGTAGCTACGTTTCATACTGAGAACGGGAATTCATCACATACGTTCAAAAATTGCTTCTGGAACATTCAAAATATACCTGAATAGGTATTAGGTAGCCTTGTTCCAGTAAATGTACTGAACACCCAATGGGACATGTTGTTACCACTCAAGTGACTAAATGCCTACTTTCCAACAATTTTGGTTTGTTAGTTAGAGTCAACGAAATATTCATCACAGACTGAGATATTAATTGACAAGCTGCAGCTTAGTTTGTGACGTAAATTATTCAGTAATTAAGTAGTTGGTGAAAGCTGGTCCATTAGTAATTGAAGCTAAACTAGTTGATCTCCAGGTTACTTAGTTAGTCACTATAGTTATTACATCACATTCTTTCGCCCTGTAGCTACGTTTCATACTGAGAACGGGAATTCATCACATACGTTCAAAAATTGCTTCAGGAACATTCACAATATACCTGAGTAGGTATCAGGTAGCCTTGTTCCAGTAAATGTACTGAACGCCCAATGGGACATGTTGTTACCACTCAAGTGACTAAATGCCTACTTTCCAACAATTTTGGTTTGTTAGTTAGAGTCAACGAAATATTCATCAGAGACCGAGATATTAATTGACAAGCTGCAGCTTAGTTTGTGACGTAAATTATTCGGTAATTAAGTAGTTGGTGAAAGCTGGTCAATCAGTAATTGAAGCTAAACTAGTTGCTCTCCAGGCTAGGTACTTAGTTAGTCACTATAGTTATTACATCACATTCTTTTGTCCTGTAGCTACGTTTCATAATGAGAAAGGGAATTCATGACATACGTATAAAAATTGCTTCTGGAACATTCACAATATACCTGAATAGGTATCACGTAGCCTTGTTCCAGTAAATGTACTGAACATCCAATGGGACATTTTGTTACCTCTCACGTGACTAAATGCCTCCTTTCCAACAATTTTGGTTTGTTAGTAAGTTAGAGTCACCGAAATATTCATCAGAGACTGAGATATTAATTGACAAGCTGCAGCTTAGTTTGTGACGTAAATTATTCAGTAATTAAGTAGTTGGTGAAAGCTGGTCAATTAGTAATTGAAGCTAAACTAGTTGATCTTCAGGTTACTTAGTTAGTCACTATAGTTATTACATCACATTCTTTTGCCCTGTAGCTACGTTTCATACTGAGAAAGGGAATTCAACATGTACGTTCAAAAATTGCTTCTGGAACATTCACAATATATCTGAATAGGTATTAGGTAGCACTGTTCCAGTAAATGTACTGAACACTCAATGGGACCTCTCACGTAACTAAATGCCCACTTTCCAACAATTTTGGTTTATTAGTTAGAGTCAACGAAATATTCATCACTGAGATATTAATTGACAAGCTGCAGCTTAGTTTGTGACGTAAAATATTCAGTAATTAAGTAATTGGTGAAAGCTGGTCCATCAGTAATTGGAGCTAAACTAGTTGATCTCCAGGTTACTTAGTTAGTCACTATAGTTATTACATCACATTCATTCGTCCTGTAGCTACGTTTCATACTGAGAAAGGGAACTCATCACATACGTTCAAAAATTGCTTCTAGAACATTCACAATATACCTGAATAGGTATCAGGTAGCCTTGTTCCAGTAAATGTATTGAACACCCAATGGGACATTTTGGTTTGTTACCTCTCACGAGTCTCACGTAACTAAATGCCTACTTTCCAACAATTTTGGTTTATTAGTTAAAGTCAACGAAATATTCATCAGACACTGAGATATTAATTGACAAGCTGCAGCTTAGTTTGCGACGTAAATTAATCAGTAATTAAGTAGTTGGTGAAAGCTGGTCAATTAGTAATTGAACCTGAACTAGTTGATCTCCAGGTTACTTAGTTAGACACTATTATAGTTATTACATCACATTCTTTTGTCCTGTAGCTACATTTCATACTGAGGAAGGGAATTCATCACATACGTTTATAAATTGCTTCTGGAACATTCACAATATACCTGTATAGGTATTAGGTAGCCTTATTCCAATAAATGTACTGAACACCCAGTGGGACCTTTTGTTACCTCTCACGTGACTAAATGCCAACTTTCCAACAATTTTGGTTTGTTAGTTAGAGTCAACGAAATATTCATCAGAGACTAAGATATTAATTGACAAGTTGCAGCTTAGTTTGTGACGTAAATTAATCAGTAATTAAGTAGTTGGTGAAAGCTGGTCAATCAGTAATTGAAGCTAAACTAGTTGATCTCCATGTTTCTTAGTTAGTCACTATAGTTATTACATCACATTCTTTTGTCATGTAACTACGTTTCATATTGAGAAAGGGGCGTGAATAATGCCTTCAAAAGGTATTCATTTCAACCGTCGCGTCGCCCTTCGCATTTGAATCGGTGCTCATCGGTACCAACTTTGGTACTCTGAATTGGTACTCATTTGAAAAACTGTTTTGAGGAGAGCGGATTGAGTTTCCGACGCCGACAAGATAACAATCACGACGACGACGACGATGATGATGATAGGCACGAGGGCATAGATCTCTCTCTCTTATTTCTTCCTCTCTTTCGAATTTTTCGTAATATAATGGCACCAATCTCTCGGGGCCACCCATGTTTTCGGGGTCTATGACACGCGCACTCTTTCTCCTTCTCGCTCGCGCTCGCCTTAACACGCACACAACTCCTTTAACTTAATACGTACACGCGAGCGCGTTAGATCTAATTTAAATTGTGGAATAATCGACGGCGGTGACAAAGAAACCACCGAGGAGGCTTTCGGCGCGGCGGGCGCCGGTTCGATTAAAAATTCGATCGCGCCTCGTGCGAATCGTCCTCGTCGGTTAATCTCGAAGAAAATAATTTAAATCGAAACGGTCCCAGTATCGACGTTAACGCGTTTTCCATTCCTCTCGACCATATGGGCTTTATGGGGAATGTAGGAGGGCACCATATGGTTACTCTCGAGATGGATAGGGCCTTAATATGGAAAGGAGGCCGATAGGCTTTCCGGAGGAAGAAGGGTGACCGCCTATACGAATTCAAATATAAGACCATTTTCAGAGCGGGGAAACCCACGTAACGGACGGATTATGTATATCGAGGAGAGGATTCCATGGAGGCGGGTTTGTGGATATCAAGACAGTTTTATGATAATAGACACTTCTCGATTTCGTCTCACTCTAATAGCTGTCAAAGCTAATACGTCAAACAGCGATAAAGATCAAAATTTATGTAACCATATCTGCTGGTAATCTCCTAAACTGCTAACACGGTCGGTAAAAATGTGTATTTTGTATGCGAGTGTTACATAGATTATAATAAACAGAGACTTTAAAAGAAAACTGAAAATAACTAACTAATATTACAAGGTAATATACCAATTAACTCATCTACAATGACTAACAGAAGGTGAATAACCTGAAATTCGACTAGTTAAATTCCACTTACTAACTCTGAAAATCGATTTGTCTAGTTTGTTACTAACTTTTGCTAATTAGTTAGTTAATGACTATTTCACGTCACAAGTGAAATCGCCACTAATCAAATACCTAAATTCCTGACAAACTATTTCATTGGCACATTGCAATTGCCAACAGACTAGTTTGTCTAGCACTTAGTAAACTAAAAAGTGCAGAACATGGATGCAGTGTAATAAATTGTAATTAATTAACGAATCTGGCGATTTACTAACTCAGATTCAATTAATAAATGACTAGCTTTTACAAACTAGTCAGCTACTGAGTAACATTTCAAGATAAATTGCAATTGATGGAATACCTCAGTACTCAGTACTCTTTCATTAACTCACCGCAATGGTTAATAGACTAGGTTATTACAGAAAAAAGTACGAGAGAGAGAGAGAGAGAGAGAGAGAGAGAGAGAGAGAGAAACATAAACGAATGTGATGTAAATAACTAAAATGACAATTAACCAACCTGAAGATAGACTAGTTAAATAGTTGTTACTAACTGACCAACTAGTACTAACTAATTATTGAATATGTTACGTCACAAGTCAACTAGTCAAATATTTCAGTCCCTGAGAAACTATTTCACATAGTGAAATATACTATTTATATTTTAAATATATATTTCATATAGTTCACACACTAGACCGACTAGCTCTTGTGCAGAACACACAGAACATAAATGCAATGTAATCACTTGAGTGATTAACTAACAATTCTAGAGATCGACTAGTTTCGATTCAATTAAGAACTCACTAGCTTTTACCGTCTAGTCAATTATTGACTGTGGTCTCGAGAAAAATTGCAATTGATCGAATACCTGGGTACCTGCCTAACTACTTAATTGACTCGTCACAATCACTAATAACCTAAATTGACTAGCTCACAGTAAAGTAAAAATACAGAAAGAGACACAAATGAATGTAATGTAATAACTTAAATGAGTAATTAACAAACCTGAGGATCGACTAATTGTGTTTGTTATTAACTGTTTAAATTTCACTAAATAGATAATTATTGACCATGTCATGTCACAAATTACATCGCGACTGATCAAATATTTTAGTTCATGACAAACTATCTCATTGGCAGATCGCATTGTGGCAAGAAATGAGATTCTGCGAATGTACAAGTAGTAGGTGTTTGTTCACTATGTGGAGTCATTTAGCTAAATTTCGGAGGTACTTATTGGCTTTCTAGAGTTTATTATAGTTCTACGGTGCACCCTCAATTTCTGAATATACGAACATGCCCAAAACTATAAAGTAAATCCACTGAGAAGAAAACATCCATGAAACGAGAAAATGTAGTAAAGTTAGACAACACCTAATACACGTCGTTTGCTATTGGTGGAAAAGTCGTAAAACTTTTGGAGGGAATTGTTGATGTACAGAGTCGGTTCAGTAAAATTAACAAGTTTAGTTGTCTGATCTATGGTTGTCTGTATACAAGTGTTCAGGTAAGTCGTTGACGGTGATAGTGGACTTTTAGTTGATGGTTTATTTTAACATATCGCTATTGTTATTCAGGTTTTTGATATGAATTGTATAAACACATTTCTGTGATCTATTGCAATTATGGAAAGACACCTTCCCTGTTCGCCTCCCAAAAAGAGACCTGGAACATACTTAAGCTGCGGGGAGAAAACCAATATTTTAAATGTATACAGAAAAGAAAAAATGTACATCCTTAGTAAAATCTTAGTAAAAGATGTTATAGTCAATGCGATCATTCTTAATGCGACCCTGTACTTATTCGCTAGCTGGTCGCGCGCTTTGAATTTCGACGTTTGTGTTTCATGGAAGTTTTCTTCTCGATGGATTTACTTTAGACACAAAATATTTTATAGGGTGCACAGCTAGTTGCATAACTTAACTACCTCTCGCAGCTACAATTAATGGGTTAATGTAATCAAGTGGGTAACTATGTGATGAAGCCTTAAATAGTTACTTTATTAATTAATTAACAGACTAGATTTTAAAAAAGATTAATAATTGTCAGTCCATATTCATGAATCGCCATCAGACCACCGCAAATCAATCCAACTTCTTAGTTCCCGAGTCCTTATACTTTACTCATATTATTGCTGATGATAGCATAAGATACTGAGAACCGTATCTTCTATATTAGAGTAGAGGAGCCTTGTTCGATACATAAATGAAAGCGCATCAATAAAGAACATATGAGTAAATTTGGGTTTTCTTAAATCGGCCCTATGGACCCTTACCACAACTAGACTGAAAAAGTCCTTCTGTATTAACTTTATTGATCACAAAGTAACAAATTAATTTATAAACTGAACGTTTTCGATTGCCAACAAAGACGAAAAGTTAAGTTCATAAGCGTATGAAATAACTATCATTCCGATTTATACAAAGTACAAAATAAATATAAAAAAAGTACCTCTCAACCTGGAATACGTATAAAGACGCCCTTCTTCACTCCTCTCCCGCGCCCTTTTTCGTCTTCTTCCCCTTCTTCGCCTCCTTCTCGACGTCGATCGGCGCCGGCTTGACGAACGGCACCTCGTCCCGGTACTCGTCCGGCATGTACGGCCTGAGCACCTCCGGCACGACCACGCCCGTCGCCGTCTGGTTGTTCTCGAGTATGGCGCACAGGACCCTCGTCGTGGCGCACATCGTCGCGTTCAGCATGTGCACGTAGTCCGTCGCGGCGTTCATCTTCTTCGTCTGCCCGTAACGGACGAGCAGCCTCCTCGCCTGGTAATCGAGGCAGTTGCTGCACGAGACGAGCTCCCGGAACGCGCCGGAACCAGGGAACCAAGCCTCGAGGTCGAGCTTCTTCGAGGCGGCGTTGTTCAAAGCGCCCGAGACGATGTTCACTATCCTGTAGGGGATACCGAGGGAACGGTAGAACTCTTCCGCGTTCGAGATCATCTCGTCCATCATCTCCCAGGATTTGTCGTCGAACGGGGAGGTGATGCAGAACTGCTCCACCTAAGAAATTTCAGTAAATTCAATATTGATTTCCTTATATTTAAAGTATTTATCTAAGTTATTTAATGGATATGTACAAACCAAAGCAACAACTAACAACAGAAACATGGGAGAGACACTTTGAAACTCTATATATAGTAACACACACATACGAGATAATAGGACTGGAACGTGAAAATGATTGCAGCGAAGATAAAGAGGACCAAAACCACACAATAACAAAACCAAAAATTGAACTAGTCGTGGCTAAGCTGAAAAATCGGAAAGCACCAGGACTGGATAACATTTATAATGAGCTGCTCAAATATGGGGGTAACGTATTAACGGACGAAATGCAAATTTTATTTAATAAAATATACAACAGGGCAAACGTGCCAGAACGGTGGAAATAAAGCATCACAATCCCAATTTTCAAAAAAGGAGGGAAAAATGGATCCACAAAATTATAAAGGTATCAGTCTGTTAAGCGCACTTTCAAAGGTATTCACAAAAATCCTAGTAGAAGAAATTATAAAGACTGGCATCAGTGAGGAACAACAGGGGTTTCGACAAAACAGATCCACCATAGATGTAATATTCATTTTAAGACAAATAGTGGAAAAAGCCATTGAGTATAACAAAATTGCCTTTATGTGCTTTATTGACCTCACGCAAGCCTTTGATAGGGTTAGACTCTGCGATGTCCTGAAATTATTAAAGGAGAGGAACTTGAATCTCAAAACAATTGATATCACTAAACAACTGAACATCGGAAATAGCACCTTTATAAAAGCAAATAATAAGATTTGCAATAAGATACCAGTCTCAACAGGAATCAGGCAAGGGGATAGTCTTAGCCCAATACTCTAGTCTTTAATCTTTTAATGGATAAGATCATCGTGAAAGTAAAGTCTGCAGGGAAAGGATATAAACTGGGCAAGGAAGAATTTAAAATAATCTGCTATGCTGACGACGCAGTGATAATATCGGAAGATGAGGACAATCTGCAGAAACTACTTTATAGATTCGAAAGAATAGCAAAGCAATTAAACATGCTGATCTTTGTCCAGAAAACGAAGTCTCTGACAATATCGAGAGAACCGAGAAGGTGTAAGTTAGCGATCTACAATAAAAACGTAGAACAGGTCATGTCATTCAAATACCTAGGCGTTAATATCACAAGTAACAGAAACCTTAAAGAAGAAGTCCGAACACAAACGATAGCGGCAGCTACGGTATCAAGATACCTACTGGACGTAATATGGAGAAACAAACACATGAGTATTGAAGGCAAAGCGCGAATTTACAAGACGTGCGTAAGACCTATTATGACCTACGCCACAGAAACACGAGCAGAAACAGCCGCTACTAAGCAACTGCTAAGAACAACCGAAATGAAGACGCTAAGATCAATCACGGGCAAGACGCTTAGAGACAGAGTGAGAAGCAGCAATATAAGAACCCAATGTGACATCCTAGACATTGTAAGATGGTCCAGAATAAGAAGACGAGTATGTCGACAGAATGCTGATAATTGGCTATCCAAAATCGCAAAAGAGTAGAAACCAACCAACCGTAGGCCTCCAGGAAGACCCCCCGAACGATGGTACGAAAGCTGATCATCAGAGTCGCAACTTAGGCTACAGCTTTGAAAAAACAAGACTTTGTCTTAAAACAACAAGAAGAAGAAGAAGAAGATATTTAAAGTAAAATTAGATTTTCCTATATATCACATATTCCGAATTGAATCGTTATCAAAGTTTATATCCCATCCTACATTTATGTCAATCATTTTTTGAGTGTCAAAATCTGTCAGGTCATTGTGCAATACATTTCCAACAAATACTGTAATTCAGTTTCCCTTGTAAATAAAAACGTTAGTAGTATTTCTAACTTACTTCATAGTTCATTACTATTTTCTAACACATTTGCAAGTTATTGATGATGTCAGTGTAGCTTGACAATGACAGAATTATTTCAAAAGGATGATTTAAGCTAAGACAATCGTTTTACATTCCATGGCAACCCATCACCAAGATAATACTTATTTGACATCACGGTATATCCTTATCTGTCAAATTTGTCATTACTAACCTTCTCGAATTGATGCACTCGGAAGATCCCCCTGGTGTCTCGACCGTGCGAACCGACCTCCTGCCGGAAACACGTCGAGAAGCCAGCGTACCTAATCGGCAGCGCCCCCTCGGCTATCCACTCGTCCCTGTGGTAGGCCGCTATCGGTTGCTCCGAAGTCGCAATTAAATACTTTTCCTCGACGTCCTTGTCCTCAGACTTCTCACTACCCTTCCCGATCACCTTGTAGAGCTCTTCGTCGAACTGCGAGAGTTGCGCCACCTCTTGCATTACCTATGAGAGGGATATGGTATAGAAAGCGGTCTAACCATGAACCGTTATCATTACAAATTTTAACGAATTTAACTGTATTTGATTTAATGTACAACGGCTCGTTGCAATGCCTACTTCACCACTTTTGTTCTATCAGTCACTTTGATTTTATATATACATACAATACATGTCTTTTACAATTCCAATTGTAAAAGCCAAATATCATACCAACCAGAAAACATTTAAAAACAATCCCCTACAGCCGTTTCAAATTCCCCATTTCCTCACCTCTTTCCTCATAAAGAACGGCGTGTACAACGGCTTGTACCCTTTCTTGTGCAACATCTTGAGGGCGACCTGTATCAACGCCTGCTCGAGGAACACGGCGGCCCCCGTAAGGAAGTAACCCCGGGCGCCCGATACGACGGTACCCCTCTCGCCATCCATCCCATCGATCATGTGGATCAGGTCGACGTGGGAGTACTTCTTCCTCGATTCGCAGTCGCCGAACGTCCTCTCGACCTTGTTGTGGTCCTCGTCGTCGTCGACCGGCACGGAATGGTGGAGGTGGTTGCCGACCTCCCTGAGAGCCTCGTTACGTAACTTTTCCGTCCTCTGCAGGTCCTCCTCGTTCCTGATGACCGCCTCGTCGATCAGACCGCGCACCTGAAGGAAGCATTAACGGTAAGTACACTTATCCCTAAGTAATATAATACATAAGTACTATAGTAAAAAAAAACCTATTAGAACCTGGATGATGACAGAAATTTTAGAATTAATGGACAAACGGAGAACATTCGGAAATAAAAATACAGCAGAATATAAACATTTGAACAGAGAAATAAGAGCATAAATAATAATGACAAAGGAAGAATGGCTAAAAAATCAATGTAAGAAGAAAGAAGATTTACAAGAGAAACATTACTTCAACATGTAGGTATAAGAAAATAAAGGAATTTATGCACACTAATAAAAGCACCACCAACACTTATTAGAGGACAGTAACGGATATCTAATACAAAACACCCAGAAGAAATTAAAAATGGGAACAATATATCAAGGAACTATTTGAAGAAGATAGAAATGATGATGCCCTGGAAAAAAGCAACATAGGAACAAGAATTTTGAAGTGTGAAGTAGAAACTGCCATTAGTATTTAACTTTTAATAAATCAATAAAATTTATCAACCACTTCTTACAATATGACACAAATGTCGACCTTTGTTGATGTTGAATTTTGATTTTACTTAGCAATATCCAAAATGTCAATTTATATGGTTTAGTGCAGAACCTAGCCGAGGGGATAGTAGTATGGATAGGATTGCTTTATTGTATGTCACCTTTTTAATTTGGTTCACCGTCAACGTCCGCAGCGCCTCCGTCGTCAAGCCCTCGAGCTGCAGGACGACGTCCGCCGGTACCTCTTGATCCGGGTTGCCCTGCGGCTCCTTCTTCTTCATCTTCTCGCCGATCGCCTTGCTGCAGACGTTCTTCAGCTTATTCCAATTGTCGGCCTTGTGCCTCAGCTGCCTCCAGGTCGTGTCTTTCTCGAGGACGGTGTCCACCAGGGCGACGTCCTTGTAGCGCCTCTTCTGGTTCTCGCGGATCTTTTCCGGGTCGCCGCCCTTATCCGTGCGGAAGAGGTCCAGGTCCAGCACCATTTTAACGCAGACCGTCGGGTAGGAATGCAGCGAACTGATTGATTTTTCTGATGCAATCTGGTAACCCCGGCACGCAAACGTGTGAAGGGTGTTTTGAGGTTAGGGTCGAGACGTCAGAGTTGTCAAAAGTGTCGGATATTGCAGGACGGCAACAGCTGAAGATGAAAATATCGACAACTGTTGAATGTGAAAGTCACCATGTATTATGAGACTAATTTCGTATTCTCTTCGAATTCTTGAAGCGATAGTTCTTCTTTATGAAAGTTTCGACGCTAGGTATACTCCTGTACAAATAGTATTTAGTAATAGTATTACTTGCATTCTTTTAAAACATCAAAATGGAAATGTGTCGACCATCTCTCAGGAACTTCTCTGACTGCCACAATTATTCAGGTTTGAATTATTCCCGCCGTGGGCGCACGAGATTTCGATTAGTGAAAACTAGTTCCGATTGGGGAGTTGCCAAATGTACTACGTATATTATTTTTCCGTGTTTATTTTCTTTTGCCTGAATTAACATAAACTTGCGACCGATAGTTTACAAACCGACTAAATGTGATAACTTACAAAAATTCTCAACTAACTTACATTTTACTGTTGTGATAAATTTACATGGACGATAAGCTACACTTGCTAGTTAACCAAGTGTACACCTATTTCATTATGCTTGGTAAAAATTTATATTCTTAAATTTGTAGAAAAATAATTAACGGAAATTGTACTTTCTTGTACTCAACTGAATTCTCAGAGCTTGTCATCATTTTTCAATAGGTAATAAAATCGTAAACGCATAAACACGCGAACAAACTATATCCTTAAGAATAACTTTCTACATCTTATAACAGAAGATAGAGACCACAATGGCCTATAAAATGGCCGTAGCGAGAATTTCCAAAATGTCATTAACTGAGCTAGTTCGAAACCAGTTCAGTTGGATCGTTGTTATACTTAATATGCTGTAACTCCGGAAGTATAACTTTCGACATTTATTTTGTTATAATGGGAGTGTTCTCGTGGAGCTGAGATGAAATCAGGAATGTTCTTGATAATCCACAAATAATAACAACTAATTGTTGAGATTCTTCAAATTGCCGACGTTTCGCTCATGATTATGAACATACTCGTGGCGCTAAAATTATACAATGTGTTTCAAAATGATTGTCATCTACTTGGCGTTGGAATTTCTGTGCATGTAATTTTGGATGTGCCGCGCTCTATTGATTTGAACCTATCTAATTCTGACAACAAGTGTCACTTGTTGTCACACATTGTCAAACTGGCAATCAGTAATGCTGGTAATTAACGACCCTTTTCAGGGCCAAAATAAATGCTACAAATAGACAAATACTCAGAATTCGTTTTCTTTTGACAGAGAAAAACCAGAAGTCAAAAGAGGTTAAGTAAGTTATTTTGAAGTTATATGTATAGCTAGTAGAAACTCCTATTTTCGCAAGGCGGTTTTTTTATTTTACATGGGAATTCCATAGCCGACTAGATGACAATCATTTTGAAACACATTGTATATATGTTAAGTATCTCTTATATAACAAAAAAAGTAAAAAAGTATTACTTTAGCTTTAGCCCAATCGAATTAGCTCCAAAAAGAGGCAAACCTTGCAAAAATAGTTGACAGCAATTTTCCTTGGGAATTGTTTAGGGGGGGGGGGGTCGCTGGCAGTCTAAATTTAGATTGCCGGGGTACCAGACCCGTTGCGTCATCCGCCATCTTGAATTTAAGGGTGAACTTTTGTTTATTAAATAACTCGTTTATTTTCAATTTTAAACGAAAACTAGCTATTACAAAAGTTGTTTAAAATTAAATTTCCTACAATTTTGGTTCCTATCATTTTCTTCCTACGATCGATATTTTTCGATGTATACCCGAGAAAAAGGAGGGGATGAAATCTTATCACTGTCTTTTCACGTTTATTGTCAATTTTACGCGAAAAATTGTGATGAATAAAGTTGTGTAAAATAAAATTTCCTACAATTTTGGTCCTTATCAATTTTGCCGTAGGATCGATATTTATACCTGAGAAGAGGTGAGGGTGAACCTGTAAGTATTGTATTCTCGCGTTTATTATTGATGTTTTCGTATTAATATTTTTTTTCGATCCTACGAAAAAATTTATAAGTACCAGAATTGTGGGAAATTTGATGTCAAACAACTTTAGTCATAACAATTTTTCTCGTAAAATTGACAATAAACGTGACAATACGATGGAAAGATTTTACCCCCACCTCTTCTCAGATATAAATCGAAAAATATCGATTCTACGGCAAAATTGATAAGGAACAAAATTGTAGGAAATTTTATTTTAAACAACTTTGTTAATTACAATTTTTCGCCTAAAATTGACAATAAACGTGAAAGGACAATGATTAGATTTCACCCCCTCCTTTTCTCGAGTATACATCGAAAAATATCGATTCTAGAAAAAAAATGATAGGAACCAAAATTGTAGGAAATTTTATTTTAAACAACTTTGTTAATCACAATTTTTCGCCTAAAATTGACAATAAACGTGAAAAGACAATGATAAGATTTCACCCCCTCCTTTTCTCGAATATACATCGAAAAATATCGATCCTAGGCAAAAAATGATAGGAACCAAAATTGTAGGAAATTTTATTTTAAACAACTATGTTTATCACAATTATACGCGTAAATTTGAAAATAAATGAGTTGTTCAATAAACAAAAATTCAATTTTTTCGGGTATAAATCGAAAAATATCGATCCTAGGAAGAAAATGATAGGAACCAAAATTGTAGGAAATTTAATTTCAAACAACTTTTGTGATAACTAGTTTTCGTTTAAAATTGAAAATAAACGAGTTATTTAATAAACAAAAGTTCACCCTTAAATTCAAGATGGCGGATGACGCAACGGGTCTGGTACCCCGGCAATCTAAATTTAGACTGCCAGTGACCCCCCTAAACAATTCCGAAGGAAAATTGCTGTCAAAAATTTTTGCAAGGTGAAATCCTAATTCGATTGGGCTACTTACATATTATTAAAATAGAAAATGTGCCATGTTTAACATTTGATGGTTTGTTCCATCAGCGACAGAAACTGGTTTTAACCTGTCAGAGGCACGCGCGGTAGAAATTATTCGTACGAATTTGGACCTATATAATAGGACGAATATTTTCCACTACGCATGCCTCTGACAGTTTCAAACCAGTTTCTGTCGCTGATGAAACAAACCTATTATTACATTCATCTTTTCATTTTTTGACACTAAGTTAAGCACTCATGATTTTGAAGGTTTCTATTATTTATAATGGCCTTCTAATAAATTTTTTAAACAATTGATATACAGTTATCAAATGTCAAACATGTCACATTTTCTATTTTGATAATATGTAAGTGACACTTTTTTACTTTTTTAGTTATATAAGAGATACTTAACATCTATAAAATTTTAGCGCGCCATGAGTATGTTCATAATCATGAACGAAACGTCGGCAATTTGAAGAATCTCAACAATAAGTTGTTATTATTTGGGGATTATCAAGAACATTCCTGATATTTTGTTATAACTTACCCTAAAGGACATAAAGACCAACAAAACACCCATGGCTAGAATTTCCAAAAAAAAATGTCTATAACAGCGATTTCGAGATATTCTTCCGGAGTTTCAGCATATTAAACATCTCCATTACACGTAACATAATTCGAAACTCACGAAATGACCCCAGTTATTAACATTTTTTCGAAATTCTTGCTATAGCCCTTTCATATGCTATATAGTAAGGCTACAGCAAAGCTATAGCTAGGCTAAGCATTCTCTAGCTTTCGGTATGAGAACAAAAGTATGTATAGAGGTAATATCAGTTATGACATTATTTGGAGATTTTAACTATGGCTGTTTTGTTGGTCTTTATGTCCTTTATAGTCTGTTACAACAAGAGAAGTGTAGAACGTTATTCTCCCGGAGTTACAGCATAATAACTCAGTTATTGACATTTTTTTGGAAATTCTCATAATTGCCACTTTGTAGACCTTTATATCCTTTATCGTTTGTTGTAAGAGTAAGGACGTAGAAGGTAATACTTCTGGAGTTACCCAAATACTTACGAAACATCTTTCATAGTTTGGGGTAAGTAACAACCGTTAGTTAGTACACTACTAGTTAGTTATTCGCTCGTAGATTTCTCTAAGAACATCGAAACCGGCCGTTCCCAAGTTTTCCATCAAAAGGCGACAACGTCGCCTCGACACTTACCACCACGCGCACTTTCTCACACGTAACAAAACTAACAAAAGCCAAATGAGAGTCAGTCAGTGGAGTCAGTTCTTAGTCAGGCAGTTAGGTTGGTTAGGTTGTTTTGTTTACGTTGGTTAGTTGGTTAGTTTGACACGTTACGTTACGCACACATCTCTCTCCCTCTCTCTTCGTCTCCGTCAGTCTTGTGCAGTCTTGTTTGTTGTTTTGCGCGGTCCGCGAGTAGCTATTGTAGCTATAACTGAATTAGGACTTTGTATTTGTAGTGATCGCGTGTAGTGCACAGTGTAGTTAATCGGCGATGCCCACGCTAATTATAAACTGAACGTCGGGCGACTTTCCTCCTCTTCGTGGAAGTAGGTTACTTCTAAAATAATCCAGCCACGAGACCGACCGGAGATTCGGAATTCGCTCGAGCTAAGAGGTAATTCGGACTGTTGGCGTTCTTAATTGGGTGATTAGTTAATTGGCAAGTGCTCGTGGTGGTAATTAGTTGCTTGGTACGTAACCGATGGGTTTAATGTTAATCGTTCTTTGGGTCGTTATTATTATTTTAACTATAATCGGAATTGTTCTAAGAACTACGCTGTGTGTGCAGCTCAAGTGCATTTATTATTATTATTATAGCAAGAACTATGTGGTTGTGGTATAAACAACAACAATAACACCTCAATTAGTATTTTTCCACGAAGAAAAAACATTCTTTTGCCACATTATATTACGTTATGTGACTGTTATTAAACGTGGTGATTATTTTTTTTTATAAGTGTTGTTTACTTCTGGTGAGATATCCCGTCTAGCTGTTGGACTTTGAACTTTGCACGGTCGCGTTTTGTTGACGCTCCGATTTATTCTCGTTCTCCAAAATGTTTTCTAGCACGTGTATCTATCTATCTATCTACATTCGGCCGCTAAGTACTTATAATATATTCGAAACCGTTAGTCGAAAGAAATTGTAGACGTGGTGACATGGACACTCCTTCCTCGGGACCCGAATTAGCTTCTTCGATTTCACGCCAGGACGGTTGTTGTTGCCAACAATCAAGATATAAATTTAATCAAGTTTTTAATTTTTAAATTTTTAATCTCGAAAATTAAACTAACCTCCAAATTTGAGATGCGAGATTTACGCGGAAATGTTTCATGCGCAATAGCAAATGAGTAATGGTTGGCTTTGATTGGTGTAAGTTTAGGTTCGCGCCACAATTTTCGCCAATAGAAACCCACCGCTTTATTGCGCATGCGCCGTTTCCGTGTAAATCTCTCATCTCTGCCTGTTTAATTCATTAGTGACAGAAATTCACTGGACAAGAATTTCCGTCATGAAGGTGTTAATTTAAGATTCGGTTAGTTTTATTTTAAGAAAAGCGCCCCAAAAGGCAAAAGTTTGTTATCAGCCATACTAGGTGTCTTTATTTTTAAGGAGGGGATATCTTTTATTACACCAGATGAGTTAATGTGAGTTTCACCAAAATTTTTGAATTATTTTTCTTCAAAAACTACAGATGTAAAGGTAAATATTGCTTTTCCCAATATACTTATAATGTCCTCTTTCAGTGAAAAAAGTCTTAAAAATTGACTGTGTTTGATAAGACGAACCTTTACCCTTTAATTTTACTAATTTCTGCTTAGATAAAGTGGACAGTCTTGATTTTGATCATAAATCCAAAACGCCAATTGCCACTATCTGTTTCATGGTATCAAAAACCATTGTATAACTATTACAAGATAATTAATAATTAGTTTTAATGCAACATAATATTAATACAATGTTAACGTAGCTGCTCCTTCATCCCGAAGTTGCTTTGGGTGTTGCGAATGAAAAAAGTAATGTTTTGACCAGTTCTGACTAACATAATCATCATCATTAATGCAATGTACTTAGTAGGATAAAGGAAACACAGGAAAATATCTACAAAATCTCCATTAACTGCCAACTACCAATTAAAGATTTATATCTACATCAGTACACCTTCCTGTTAAAAAGCAACTTTTAAATGAATTTCTGGTTGAAACTCCCATTAAGGTACCTCGGTACTCATTAACTCATGATCTGATAACTGTCATATGTTTTTCATTTTATGTAAAGCTTGTTACATAACAGACAACAAACAACTATAATTAGGTGTCTGGAAATTATTCCTACACTTATCTCTATTTGAACATGGGTGAAGTCAGTGAAGTGAAAACTGTGTCAGTATAAAGTTATCTAAATTTATGTAGAAAGGATGTCTAAGTTGCAGTCAAAACAATACGAGATGGAGTACTTGAATTCTACAATTATTATATTTGTTGTATTGAAATTCGATTTGGCCCTGGTAATCCATACCAGTGATCCAACCTAATTACAATCAATAATCAATCTTTAATTAGTATTTACAAGTTAATGTGCTAAATAAGAGTTGGTAATGTCAGCAAGGTATTTATTTATTAATCAAGCAAGCACCAAGTATTTATCCATCACTTCATGGAATTCTAATCAAGAAAAAGCTTTCAATTATTCTCTGTTTTACCACAGTACAACTGATAGAAACAACTAGTTGATTAATGATGGAATTAACTACTTATGAAGTTTGTTATAAATGTGATAATTGATCTGTGGCTGCCGGTATAACAATTATATGGGAGTGTTGTGTGGAATAAAAAGGAAGTGGAATGGACGTGCTGCATTCAGCTGAAAATCAACCTCTGATTGAACTTATTAACTAACTAGCTTTTACCCACCAGATAATTACTGTTTAACTAGCTCACAAGCAATATTTCAAATGTTTAAGGACTATTTCATTGGCTCATTGCAGTGACTAACTGACTAGACTGGCTAACACTTATTACAAGAATAAAAAGTGTAGAGATATGGCATGTATTAACTAGAATGACTAGCTTAGAGGTCAACTAATTTAGTTTCACTTATTAACTAAGTAGCGTTTATGAGCCAGTTGATTACTGACTAACTTGCGTCACTAGCTAAATTGCAACCGATCTGACCCATACAACTAACACTTCATCAGTCCGTGGCGAATTATTTCATTGACTTATCTTAATGACTAACGCACTAGGTTGGTTAGCGCATACTAAAATAGAAAGTATAGAAAAACAGAAATAACTATTAACTAACTTGGAAATCAACTTGTGTAGCTATCATATACTAACTATCTAACATTCATTCAGTTAATTACTGACTGACATAGTCACAATTTTTAGGTAATTATTGTTAGTTTGTTTCTTAAAGTATATCAATTTTACTGTATAAATTAAATATTGTTTACTTTGGGGGTCATTGATCAAAATTTCCGTATTCAAAGGTCGATTATCTAAATCCGGGTCAAGTTCATAATTTTATTGTAATACATATACTATTATAAATTAAATTAAGTGGTTATTTAATTATTGGAGTAAAGTTCAAAAACTATTTTAATAACTTATGGTAAAATTCAATAAATATTTTGATAGTACTATATTTACTCTTATATAATTTAATGCTGTTAGTAACAAGTTGTGAACTCTCTAATTTGTTTAATATGTGTATAACTATTTTAATGATAGGACAATTTGTTCATATTTTTAATGTTTATTTAATTTAATGGTACTTGTACCTCATTACGCAAAAGATGTACTTGAAGCCTAGTCGTAGTAGGTAATAGCGAAAAATTGGAAATTTTCCAATTTCCTGTAATGACCCAATCATTTATAAGGAGGCAGTAAGTCAATTGCAAGCATTGAACCGTTTTTCATTAGAAGGCAATCATTTAAGCTAAGCTCCATATGTATGTGCAAACAAAGTTATCTATATATTAGTGATATCTATTAACACCTGGAGAGCTGACTCCAGTGTAAACATAATTAATTTCTACATTTTCATGAGTTAATTATAATTTAAGTTAATTTGCTGTTAAGTTGAAGTACTTGAGGTTCCTTAAAAGTATCGCTTTAATTTCTACCTTTTCATGAGTTAATTATAATTCAAGTTCACATGCTGATATCATACTTACTAAGTAAGTTAAGAGTACTTGAGATTCCTTAAAAGTATCGCTTGTGTTGTTTCACCTGTTCGGATTGCCACGAATATTCTTTCTTTTTTAGAAATTGGAAACTATGTGGGTCAAACGAATGCATATTAATTAACAGTGTTGAATCTACTGTCGGCGGCACACTTTTATATAATTAAGTGATAGAAGTTTTCTCTTTGAAAAAATCTGGGTAAATTTAAGCAATACATCCACAGCGATTCGTCAAATTTATAAAATTCTATAAATTGACCAAAACAACTAACTTCAATCAAACTGTAACTAACCATCTAGTCTTTGTATTAAAGGTTGAAGATCCAAGATGGCGGAAGCCCACTCAGCGGTCGCCTTCTCGTTCCAGATAACGCACGAGGGTTGGGACGTGAACTTCGACAGGGAGGTCCTCAACCTCGTCTGGCAGTCCGGTATCCGGTCCTGGAAGAAGAAGTTAGCCAGGCTAAGGGTGGGTCCGACGAGTGATTTCATATCGTAATGAAGTTCTTAATGAAATTTAAGAACATTTTGTTAAAGTGGGTGTGTGGTGGTGTCGCATGAAGATTACATTGGAATGTTAGTTTTACTATTTATAACCATTGCCTTCCGATTAAATAATGCCACAATACAAACGACGACACCGTGTATTCATGATGAATTGCCATGTGATTATAATTACGTACATGATTATTTAGGGTTAATTACCTCTAATTGTTACAATTGGTAGTCAATGACACTGAAGTATATGAATATTTCCGAGAAGAACCGATGAAATAACTGTAGAAGCATGGAAACGTTTCAAGGTAAAGTGCGATGTTGCTACTAACTTGAAATTTCAGTTTTTTTTTCCTGAATTTTAATAAAGTTGTTAGAGGTCTTAGAGATTTTCCATAATTGAATCATAATTACTGAACTCTTTTTGAACAATAATGATTGAACCATTTTCCCAAAATTGTTAAATCTTCCTTGGAGTTACGGAATGATTGTGTGACAGTAACAAAGCTTTTTTATGGTGTATTAAAATTTTAGTATATCAATTAAAAAGTTGAAAGGTGAGAGATACACAAAAAGTATTAAATTATACCAATATGTAATTGCCTTTTGTTCAAGGAGTTGTAAATAAGTAGGTAGGCAATTCAATAGGTTTATATGCATGGTAATTTTAATTATTTCCTTAAATCAAGAACCAGGTGTGAATTAATTTGAAAGTAGGTTTACTACTGTAATAAACACGTTTCTTACATTTTTAACTAAATTATACAAATGAAGTAAAATAAGTTTGAAATAAGTAAAATAAAGATAAAATAAGTAAAATAAGTTTGGTGGGATGATTGAAATAAGTTTAATCTCTATTACAGAATAGTATCCATAACGGTGTCTATCCTGGCCACTTTACGTACCTGTGGATTCTAGTGGGATTAGTATCAGCATTCCATTTCAATGGAATCAAAGTGCCTTTCAACTTAACCAACAGATTTCAGTACCTGCTACAACGGTAAGCTATAATTAATCTCTCGTCATTATAGTGATCGTGATGTAGAAAGTTGTCTCATCACTCAAAGTTAGCTATTATTTGTAGGGAAGAAAAAGTCATGTATGCAAGACTTTGGGGGTTTTTTCTTCCCTTTTATTGAGTCCACCATCTCTCGATCGATACCGAATCGACACTAATCTTTAGTTGCTTTCTTCTCGTAGTGACACTTTATTATGGAGGCTAACCGCTTGTTTCCTAACGTCGCTAGTCTACTGGTTGACGGCGGTCTACATCATAAGGTACTGCCTGAAGTTGCTGCTGATGTACAAGGGTTGGATGTACGAGTCGAGGGCGAAGGGTAATAATATGTCACTCAAGACGAAGATGTGGCTGGTCCTCGTCAAGGTATTCAGTGGATGGAATACGCCCAAGTTGTACAGCTTCCAAGGATCGTTGCCTAGGTTGCCGTTGCCCCCACTGCACAGCACCATGGAAAGGGTGATGAGTCTTTAATCATTAATGGATGTGTTAAACCCACTTTTCGACATATATTTTACAGATCTGTTTTCTTGTAACAGTTTGTAACAATGATTGTAACAGTTGCCATGAAATTGTTCTTATGACATTTTTAAATGGGTTACAGCCACTTATGAAACTGTGACATTTGAAATGTAAGTTGGAACGTTTTTAAAGAACTTTTGAGAGCATAAAGGAGTTTCTAAGGAACTTGTGATATTGTAAAAGCAGTTGTAATTGTCCTTGGGAAAATCATAAAGAATCTGAGGTTCTTTAAAGCAAGTGTGGCAACTTACAGGCTCCTTGTGACAGTTATAATGATCTTACGACATTTTTAAAGCAGTTACAATCACTTTAATGAAAATGTGACGGTTAAAACATTAACGTTTTTAAGGGACTTTCTTGACAACCAAACAAATTTATATCGGGTGTTTTTTTAAATTTCACCTCATAGTAGGCTGTGGATAGTGTTTGTGAATGCGCCTTACTAAAAAATGTTAAAATTGACATAAACTCACTTTTTTAACAAAAATTGAAACTGCTCCAATCAGTTACTAGTGTCTTGAAAAAGACAGCTCACTCATCTGCGCCTAATTAATAGAGCGAAGCCGTCTTTTTCAATACACTATTAACCGATTGGAGCAGTTTAAATTTTTATTAAAAAAGTGAGGTTATGTCAATATTGACATTTTTTAGTAAGGCGCATTCACAATCACTATCCACAGCCTACTATGAGGTGAAATTTAAAAAAACACCCGATATTTTCCAATGTTTTATAGTGCATATTGCCTTCATATATTTTGACCCTTGTTTTCAGTGCATGTTTCCCAAGCTCTGCTTATTAATTTCTCTGTATTCAAAGGGAAGGTTTGATGTGACTAGGTTATGTATTGTGTAGAAATCCAACAACTTGTAACATCATTCTACATATTCATACCTTCCACAAGTATTTCACCTCTAAATATGCCTATTGTTAAACTCATAACTTTCCAAAAGTTCTCTTTTTCCCGCCATTTATATTAATGCTATAACATATGCGTATATTCCTTTCTAGTACCTGAGGAGCGTGAAACCTCTGCTCAGCGAGGAGCGCTACAAGCGCATGGAACAGCTCGCCGAGGACTTCGAGAAGGGCATCGGCCAGAAGCTCCAACGTTACCTGGTCCTGAAGTCGTGGTGGTCGACGAACTACGTCTCCGACTGGTGGGAGGAGTACGTGTACCTGCGCGGCAGGTCGCCGTTGATGATCAACTCGAACTTCTACGGCATAGACGCGATACTCCTCCATCACACCCACGTGCAAGCTGCGAGGGCCGCGTCCGCCGTGTACTCGCTGCTCGTGTTCAGGAGGCTCGTCGAGCGCCAGGAGCTCGAGCCGATCCTCGTCCAGGGCCTGGTGCCGCTGTGCTCGTGGCAGTACGAGAGGATATTCAACACGACGAGGATACCGGGCGTCGAGACTGACAAGATCATGCACTGGCTCGACTCCAACCACATCATCGTCTACCACAAGGGGAAATACTTTAAGGTCATCATTTACAATAAGAGGTTGCTCAGGCCGTGCGAGATACAAGTGTAAGTCGGTTTGGGAGGATTGTAATCGATTCGACATAGCACCTTTATCTAATAAAGTAATATGTGTGTAAGATGCATTGCATCGTTCAGATACGTTTATGTATTTGTACACAGTGGTTTAACACCCCAGGCTAGGTAGCACGGTAAAAGTTTTTATTGTTGAAATTACCAAGAAGTGGTCTGATCCTAATGGAGTCCTTTATATACCCTTGTGTCCTGCTACTTGTCCAGCTAATTTGTTACTTGTGTAATCAGTGTTGTTAAGTATATGTATTTAGAAATGTATTTATTTACTGTGTATTTAAAATACATTTCTTCTGACATTTTAAATACAGTAATTCAAATACATTTTTGGGCAATGTTAAGATCCATTATTTGCTAAATTATTCCTTAAATGCTCTTACATTTCGTTTATTTTGTTACAATAACTACAAATGCGCATTTTTATACATTTTTTGAGCATATTTCTGGCTGTTTATTTGTATTTACATTTTGGTTTATGTACTTACATGCTTATTTTGAAGCTAATTGTTACAGTTATAATGATCCTACAACACTTTTAAAGGAGTTGCGATTATCTTAAGGAAGGTGTACAATTCATGAAGTTTTTAAAAAAGTTGTGACATTGTAAAACGATTTTAAAGGTACTAAGTAGCTTGTCGACATTTTTAAAAAAGTCGCAGTTATCTTAAACTTAAGCTGTTGTTTCAAAAGAAGTTAAGGAGCTTCTAAAGAACTTATGACAACTCCAATGCAACAGAAATAACTTGAACTGTCATATATGAAGTTGGAAAAGTAACTAATGAAGTTTTTTAATTAGCTACCTCCTTAGATCAAGTTAAAAAGTAAAGTGTCTAATGTGTCGACAGCTTTGCCTTGGGATTATTTTTTAGAAGTTTGAAACTTACATTAGCCTGTTGTGTTTTGAAGTATCACTTCAATTTCTAAACACTTGTTTACAAAGTAGTTGGTAAATTTCGGGAAATTGCAAAAATTTTACGATTTCATGCAGCAAAGAAAATAATTCCTGACACTTTTTGAGATTGTTTTAAGTGTTAAAACCATAAACTTAGATTAGGTTGTGTATTAAAATCAGCCTATATATTTGAGACTTTTCGATACAAATAACTTAGATATTTTGAAAATAATTGAAAACTTCACAACTTCGGGCAATAAAACAAAGATTTTAGAACTTCATTAGAAAGTTTCCATTAGAAATTAGATTCCATTTTCTTAAACTGATTTAGAAATTTCAAAAATTGAATAGTTTCAACAATTTCACGAAGAAAATAATAGGAATTCTAAGCTTCCTGGGGTTATGCTTAACATTGCTGCAATTGAGAATAATTTACAACTTTAAATACTGTTTAAATACAAAAACGAAATACTTGTTATTTGTATTTGAATACATTGTCCAGAGAAGTATTTAAAATACAAGTAAATACATTTTGTAAAAAGTATTTGCGTTTGTATTTAAATACATTTTTAAAAGTATTTTTAACAACACTGCTCGTAATTAAGTAGTCTATAATGTGTCTTTGTTCCCTGAGTATAGTTGTGTATATCTTTCATTATGAACACTTTATCTTAAGGGCAACAAAGTCTCTGAATAGTGTTCCATTTCAGTTGCAGATGTCTCCTCTGTAACATTCAACTACATTTGGAATTGATATATTTCCAATAAGGGCATTAAAATCTCCCATTAATATCACCAAATCAGGTTTATTATATTGTAACGTTTATTTTGTAATTTATTTACACTAATACTAATACTAGACACTACTTAATTTATTTACACTATTACTAAACTAACTTAACTAATTAATTTATATCACACTTCTTAATCCTTAATTTATTTCACTTCAAACGCTCTCGCTATTTCGCTATTTACTCTCGCGGCTTCCGTCTAATAATAATCTTCTCTCGTCCGCCGCGTACTTATATAGCACCCATAATGTTTTCCCGAATTTGCTGGGTGTTTCCACAAAGTACTCAATTGTTCTTTTAATAATGTTTACGTAGAAAATGTCCAGAACGTCATAAATTACTTTCCTTAAATAATAATCCGGGAGTATTCATGGAGCTGTCTTTTTTTATGGAATTCAATTAAGCGTCCTTTGAGAGACGCCGACGTGGGTCCGACAAAAGTAAACACGTCTCGCACTGCTGTTTACAACTCGCGTTACAATATTTATCCATTGTGTCCGAGTTATACTTTTTACAAGGAATTTACACTAATAAAACCACACCAAACAATACTGATACCAAACAATTTAATTAACAATTACATTCAAATCGACTTAACCTGCAAAGATGTTCCAAAATCACAATTAAGTTTAACGGCACTTTATATCAAATTTCCCGCGATAACTCGATACAATCGATAGCATCAGTACTTATCATTGGATGTTTTTTTAGTCAAATGCAGCAGATCCTCGAGGACAAATCGGAACCGTTCCCGTGGGAAGAGAAACTGGCCGCTCTTACCGCAGGGGAGAGGACGCATTGGGCGAACACAAGGAGGAAACTGTTTAATAAAGGCGTCAATAAGACTTCGTTAGATATCGTAGAAAAAGCTGCGTTTGTAGTCGTTTTAGATGACTATCCCTACGACTATGATGAGGTAAGGAGGTAGTCACTTGATCATCATTATCATGATCAGAAATATCCAAGAATTGTATAAGAATGGTACATGTGCAGAATGGGGGTGTCCGGTTTTTTGTGACCTATTGTTTTTTCCCCATAAATCGATAGAGGGGAACGTGATATATCCATCAAGACTATTTTGAAACCATGAAATTGAAAGGGCGCTTCAAATTTCGAATTTGAAAACGTGATGACTCACCCGGTCATTTTTTGAATATTTTCGTGTATCGGCAACAGTGCACACTGGGGTAATAAAAGTTTGTATCGACCCAGCGGACCCAGTTAGTCAAATTAAACTTGTCAATTATCGTATGAACGTAAAGACGATAGGAGAGAAGGCCGACTTGAAATACCTGTTGTCCTATGATCTCAAACAAACCTAAAAGATCGTTAGAATTCTGAAGTTTTATGTTTTAAGAACGTGCGAGATGGTGATAGAAAGCATAACCTCATTGTTTTTTCGTCAAATGTGTGGTGTAGAATGAATTTATGTGGATTAGCAACATAAAAGTCGTGGATTATTCCAAACTCCACCATAGGCAGCTTGCGAGAATCAGCCTTTACGTAGCTAACTTCCATGATCTACACAATATCAGAGGAGTAATCATTACTACTCATGTGATTTATTTTAAGTAACATAATTATTACCTTCTCGTTGAAAACCGAAGTAAATGTGCACCTATAAGTGCAGATATTACTGTCGCCAGGAAATATACCATGAATCATATATGCCATGATTGCAAAAAAAAGGGAACGAATTTCACCAAAACAAATAACAAAGTTAGGTTATGTTTGTGTTTACATTTTACTGATTTTACCCACCTTGCAAGCGCTTTGATTGTTCCGTCATATTGTGCAGCATTGCCAGCTCATATATAAAAACAAATTTTCTAGGGAAATAACCGGATGAGTCGTCACGTTTTCAAATTCAAAATTTGGAGCGCCCTTTCAATTTCATGCCGTCAAAATGGTCTCGTTGGATACACCACGTTCCCCTCTATTGATTCATGGGAAAAAACAGATAGGTCCGGACACCTCCATTTCAATCTGATATGATGAATATGATAACCCGGTGAACCTACTGTCACCATCTAGGATGCTTTGATCTTATAATGTAGCGAGATGTTGGCATCCAACTGTTTGTAAATGGTTTTGTCCAGCTTTAGTTATTTGTCTGAGGTAATTTTGTATTTTTGTTTTCAGAAAGATCCCTCGAAATTGGACACCTACGGCCGCCACCTGCTACATGGCAAAGGTTACGACAGGTGGTTCGACAAGTCCTTCAACTTGTGCGTCGGCAGCAATGGACGGATCGGTTTCAATGCAGAACACTCATGGTACATCATACGTCACATTAGTTATTAAGTAGGAGGAGGTTTTTCTTTTCTGAAATTTTGACACTCTCTCTCTCTCTCTCTCTTTCTCTCTCTCTCTAGAGTGTAGAGGAACTACGATAGATAAAGATATGTTTTATAGGGCAGATGCGGCCGTAATGTCCCATGTTTGGGAATGGGTCATGACGTCAGAGTCCTGGGAAACTCGGTAAATCTCAATAAAAAATATTTTTTCCCTCCTCTATTACAGGTGAAGGACACTAGGCTCTGCCTCCCTTTCGCTGCTTTGTATTTTTAATTTCTATCGTTCTGTTTTTTGTGGTATTAATTTAATTTAATTTTGTTTTTTTTTTTATACGGTATGTGTATATATATTTTTTTTTTCATTTTTCGGTATCAGGGCTGACGCTCCTATAGTGGGTCATGTTTTGGAATACGTTCTTACCGACGAACTTGAGAATCGGTAAATCTTCCTGTGTTTTTGTGGTCGTCTTGTGCTTGTTATTCGTTGATGTTTACTAATTTTCCGATGTTTTTCATTAGGGCGCATTAACTTTAAATTGCATGACAGTAGTCGTTGAAAATATGAAACTAATATGATTGATTAATATGGCGTTGAGTGCAATTCATGATCATTGTACGATATTAAATTGTATTTACAGAGAATTCTCATTATAAACGTGTAAGTTATCACAAATTGCGCTTATGACCCTGTTAGTCTTTGTTTTTGTTCAAATTAATTGTTCTAATATTACAGTGGAAAATTATCGAATTTTGTGTATTAAATTGTATTAAACTTTCACAATATTGTGAAATAGATTGCATCACTGTTTCTGGATCAGAATGTTGATTAAGCTCATATTATAGTCAATGATCTGTAAACGATATCAATTCTCGAAATCACTTTGAATTACCTGTGTTCAGTAGATCAGGGTATTACGCTTTACCCATGAATTAATCATTGTCACACACGTATTGCTGTGATTGTAAGATAATTTCCTGTAGGAGTCGTAGAATTATTGTTATTCCACTGTACTATTACACAATGAAAGTTACTAACGCTTCTATAAGTAGGCATGTTACTTTCGTCTTTAATTCTAATCACATGTAAGATTTCTAACTTCCCCTTCCCGACTTATAACGTAGATTCGACGAGAAGGGCAACACCCTGGGCACCCCCGAGTCGCCGCCCCCCACACCGATCCGCCTCAAGTGGGAGCTGCGCGACGAGGCTGCGGCCGATGCGATATCCGCCTCGGTCGCCGTCGCCAATCGCCTCATCCAGGACATCGACCTACGCATCTTCGTGCACGACGCCTACGGCAAGGGGTTCATGAAGAAGTGCGGCATCAGCCCGGACGCCTACATCCAGATGGCACTGCAGCTCGCGTACTACAGGGACGCGGGCAGGTTCTGCCTGACGTACGAGGCGACGATGACGAGGCTGTACCGCGAGGGGCGTACGGAGACGCTACGGCCGTTGTCGGTCGAGTCGGCCGAGTGGGTCAAGGCGATGGAGGACGGTCAGGTCGAGCTGGGCAGGAAGATCGAGCTGCTGAAGATCGCCTGTTCCAGGCATCAGGTCAGTGACTCCGATCGGACGTTAAGTCGCCCGAAATCGGAACAATAAT
Organism: Cryptocephalus moraei; assembly: GCA_946251905.1. Taxonomy (NCBI): domain Eukaryota; kingdom Metazoa; phylum Arthropoda; class Insecta; order Coleoptera; family Chrysomelidae; genus Cryptocephalus; species Cryptocephalus moraei. The sequence goes on along the minus strand of OX276465.1, from coordinate 11,005,431 downwards.
CAGAATACATCATTACATCATCTTCTTTCCAGAATTATGTGTAATGTCAGCTGTTCTGGTCTCTACTATCAAGCCATTTTTTTTCAGGGTCTTTCTATATTTCTGCTTCTTGGTTTGTAGTTCAGTATTCTTTGTTCAGCAGTCTTTGTATATGTATTCCTGTATTCTGTCGCTTAGAGAAAATATTTTTAATTCATTTATTTCATTATTTCAGTAATCAGAATTATGATAGTTAGTTACTCGGGTTTTCAATATCGGTTCACAAGAATCATACAATGTCTCGACTGACGTTAAATATTCCTTTAAAATTCATTATTCTAATAAGGGCGTGGGCCAGTAAAATAAGTTTTTAGTTGAAAATCATAATCCAAATTACAATATTTTCATAAGGAAGTTGCTCGGATTTTCAATGGGTAGTTCAAGTAGTCTGTTAAAATAATTCGAGGTTGTATGTCCAATTTGGTTACTTGATTGTAATCATAATCAGGTAGTCATATCTACTTAATCAAGATTATTAAATAAATATATATGAATTGTCATGGTCCGATAGTCAGACATGATTACTTAGCTCTGACTAGATACTTAGGCTTGGTTGGCCCATGCCAGTCAGATATCAGATCTAGCTAGTCGATTCCAGTCGGACGCTCAGATCCAGGTAGTCCAGAACAAACATGATCACATAAGGTACAAATATTACATAGTGAATCGTTGGATTCACATTGATTTATTAAATAAGCGAATCAGGTAATTATAACTCAAATGGTCAGTCAATCTTGGCCACATAAATCCTGTAAGTCGATAAGAAATAGATGTAGTGATTAAGCAGGCGGTCATAATTAATTTAGGTCAATTATTAAAATCCAATTAATCAAAAGTCAAATAGATGGATAAATAATCTATAGTCAAATCTGATTAATTTCGATGATACAGTCAGATCGTGTTAACCAATTGTAGTCACATAGTCAAATTCTATTAATCGAAAATATCATTTAGATATAAAAAATAAGAGAAATAATAAGATATATATCCCACCAAATTCATACAAAACAGTTTACACATTGTGCAACAATTCGATGGTCATAGGATTGTATTATTTGAGGATTTCAATATTTCTGGAGCTAGATGGTCTAATCATGATCTTGGCCGAATGAGCCCCGTCCTCTCCACCTTCAGTTTTAGCACATTACTATGGTTTTCTTAACTTTTACCAGTTCCATGTTTATTTGATGATAAACACCTTATTGATTTTATTTTTAATGCAGTTGTTTAGACTGTTTTATGATATTTTTTTTTAAAAATGTAAGTGGTCTCTGTCTCGTCATTAGTACAATCCTGTAAAAAGATGGAAATCGTGGAGAGGCATATATAGTGCATCGCAGGTGTTCTTTTAATATGTTCAATAATCGTGAAAAGCACTACACTTATGTTATGTTTACTATTGCTGTATAGTATAAAAATAAATAAATAATTATTCCTTACCATTATTACCCCAGAGGGGCATCCAGGACGCTATGTGCGGCAAGGGTATCGACAGGCACCTGTTCTGCCTGTACGTCATCAGCAAGTACCTGGAGGTCGACTCGCCGTTCCTCAATGAAGTGCTCAGTGAACCGTGGAGGCTGTCGACGTCCCAGACGCCGCACGGTCAGACGTCGCGCCTCGACCTCAAGAAGCACCCCAAGTGCATCTCAGCAGGGGGCGGGTTCGGCCCTGTTGCGGACGACGGCTACGGCGTCTCGTACATTATCGCCGGCGAGGATCTGCTCTTCTTCCACATATCGAATAAGCGGTGTTGCCCGACGACGGTACGATAAGAGTCTATTTCGATAAGGGTGCTTGAATCTAAATTAGTAGTTATAGAGGAATGTTCAGAGGAAGTTATGATCGAGTCTATTTCAATAAGGGTGCCTGAATTTAAATTGGTAGTAGTTGTAGAAGAATGTTCTGGGGAAGGTACAATCGCGTCTATTTCAGTAAGGGTGCCTGAATCTAAGTTAGTAGTTATAGAGGAATGTTCAGAGGAAGTTATGATCGAGTCTATTTCAATAAGGGTGCCTGAATTTAAATTGATAGTAGTTGTAGAAGAATGTTCTGGGGAAGGTACGATCGCGTCTATTTCAATAAGGGTGCCTGAATCTAAATTAGTAGTTATAGAGGAATGTTCAGAGGAGGTTATGATCGAGTCTATTTCAATAAGGGTGCCTGAATTTAAATTGGTAGTAGTTGTAGAAGAATGTTCAGCAGAAGGTACGATCGCATCTATTTCAATAAGGGTGCCTGAATCTAAATTAGTAGTTGTAGTAGAATTTTTAGAGGGAGGTACGATCGACTCTATTCAATAAGAGTGCTTGAATCTAAAATAGTGGTTATAGACTTAAGCGTTCAGGGAAAGTTGAAGAAAAGTTTAATTATAAATGTGCCAGTAATTTCTGCTTATTGGAGCGAACCTAATAGAAGCAGAGAAACATGTGTTTTTCTATTCGTTATGCTATAAGCAATACTCATTACTCCACGCTTTTCTTTATGTGCCCCATCATATCTTTTTCTTAAGGTGCCATATCCCTCGGAACGTTTGCGACTGCCATACATACAATGCTACTGTATTCATCTCGGGCTCGGTCTACATGTAATAATTGATCTGCTGTTAGTCCTGTCTATTGTCACAAATTTCTCAACCAGGAGAGTTACACTGTTGAGAGTAAGTCGAAGGAATTCATGTCTTGGTCCTCTGATTATGTATCCAAGATATTCTGGTTTACGTTTCTTTATGACATTTAGTAAAGTTCGTTGATGTCCTGATGTCTTCGAAGACCTTGTTTGTACTGCTGTACAGGTTGAAAATTATATTCCTGAAAATGCCATAACTTCCATTTTTCTAAGCATATTTTCACATCGAATTATTTGCTTATCTGTTGTAGTAGACATATATAGTCTTTACGAAGCCAGTGTAACAATCAACATATATACAAGCTTATATGGGTATCGATCAATAACAACATATACGGCATGCTCGATACATGATACATTATTTAGCGAACTCGTCCTGTAGACTCCTCCCACTCCAGTTCCACGCCGAGCAAGTCACACGCCTAAATATTGTCAATAGTTTACTTTTCTCGCTTGTGCTGTAGTGGATTCATAAACGTTTTGGACGACTGCATCTTTCCTAGAACGTCTCGAACACGTGTCTTCAGTCTTTTACCAGTTTTGGCATGGTTTACATCACCGAAACAGGTCATAGAGGTATTTTTTTTGTTTTTAAGTCAATTTCATAATCATATAATTTGCCGTTCGTTTTTATATCTACAATAATAATTAATTGTAATAGGAATGGCGTTTTGGAGACCGTGGGCGACAGAAACAGTGCGAGTTGATGTGGAAAACGTGACTACTCAACCCTCTTGCTCTTCCTCGTCTCTTTCTTGGGAGTTTGCAAATAAGGATCTACATCCTCAATTACAAACAGTAATTTTAAATATGTTTAAGCGCCTCTAACAAAGACACCCCTGAACAATTGGTTCGCTGCTTAATTTTAGAAATTTCAGACTTGACAATTCCATATTCTTCAATTTATAAAATAATTCAGCGAGGAATTGTAGATCATCATCAAAATAGATTAGGTAAACAAAAGAAGTTCAAAGCATTAGATGACGCTGCTAAAGACGTTATACGCAGAACCTTTTACGATTTTTATGCTAGAAACAAGGTGCCCACTTTACTATAATTTTTTCAAAAATTACAGTCGAGGAATATAAATATAAATTTTTACACACTTTAAGGTCAATTCTGTTAAGTTGCGGATTTAAACACAATAAATTAGATTCTCGAATGGTCATCATGGAGTCACCTCGTATTGTTGCTTTGCGTCAGGATTATTTGAGACAAATTAGTACATTTCGGGAATCAGGGGGCAACATTGTATATTTAGACGAAACATGGTTTGACACCCATGAAGTAATTCAACATGGTTGGGTTGATGACAGCAACAACTGTAAATTAAATACACCCAGTTCTAGAGGAAATCGGGTGGTAATTTTACACGCAGGAAACGAAAACGGTTTTGTGCCTAATGCTTTGCTTCTTTCCGCCAAGAATATCGATAAGAGTTTCGCCGATTATCATCAGGATATGGATGCCGAATTGTTTGAAAGGTGGTTTAAAGATCGACTTCTGCCCAATATTCCTAATAATACAGTTATAGTTCTTGATAACTCTTCATATCATTCTCGTCAAATTAATAAAATTCCTAATAGTAGTTCCAGGAAATCACTTATCATCGAATTTCTTCACAGCAAAAATATTCCTATAGCTTCGAACATCCGTACAAAAAAACAGCTTCTTGAAATTGTTAAATCGGGTACTTTCAAAAAGGAGTATGCTGTTGATGAGCTTGCTGAGGATAAAGGTTATTGTGTTCTTCGACTACCTCCCTACTACTGTATTCTTAATCCCGTAGAATTAATTTGGGCTAACGTCAAGGATCGCTTGCGGAAAACAAACCACAGTCCTACTTTCACTAACATTGTTTTTGAGAACATTGAAACCGTCTTTAGGGATTATTCTTACAAACAAATTTGGCAAAATTGCGTTTCGCATGTAATTAAAAAAGAGGAAGAATATCACGTTTTACCACCTATTAACTCCATTGTCATTCGTCCTGGCTCCGAATCTTCTTCTGAAGATTACAATTAATTATTTAATGTTTAAAATCAATTATTTTACAATTCATGTAAAAATTTTCTATGAAATCTTACTGACTAAGTGAGTAAAAAATATATTCCGCGCGCCTATGAATGCGGCTCGTTTACGTTCACCTTTCTCGTCGGCAGCCCGTTGTTACACTGGCCTCGTAGAGACTATACCTAATGGTGCCTAATAATAATGAAATTGTACCCAACAATGCCTTGGCAACGGCAAACGAACAACAATAACATCTAATTGATCATTTTTTCTTTTGCCAGAACTGTCACGTGTTCGCGGAAAAACTCAACCAGGCCCTCGCCGACATGCGTCGGATGTTCGAAGAATACAGCGCGAAGAAAAACGAGAAGAACTCCACGTAATGGTACCCGTGGGGCGTTCCGCGTGTCCGACGATCGAATCAGGATTATATTAGATTAGGTTAGGTGGATATAAACGGTGGATGATGGTCTAAGAAAATTTTTACTTTATACGCAACATGAGATTTGTTCGAGGACAGGTTCGGGTCACGGCTTGCCGTAATCCGAACGTGGATGTATTATTAATGATGTTGTATACGTGTTTTTAGTCTCTTTTTTAACATTATTATTCGACCAAGATCGATTGAATCGTTGTTGTTGTTGTATTAATAATATTTATTAATGGATATCATTTCGTAAAGTGTATTTTATTTGTTAATTTTGATCAATGCAATTCAAACTTCTCTTTTTTTTCCTATTATAATAATACAATTATTATTATTACTTTGAATAAATACTTGTTAAATATACAACGTGATCAAGAATGACTGTTTGAGTTGGCAATACTGAATTTCATTTTTAAATGGTACAACTGGAGTAATATCCGGTTGGTGACATTGACAGCGGTCATTGACAGATGCCATTTGCTATTTCAATATCAAGTTTCTGGTATTCTTTTCAAATTTAGTTATTTAAAATGGTTTTCACGTTACAGCACGATATTTTCATTGGAATGGCGTACTTTCGAAGCGGGATTTATAACCCAATTACTGGTTGGCAGTACTCTCTCGAAGCGACATACCAGCAATTTCAGGAAGTGTTTCCGGAGACTTTGGTCACTTTTGCTGTCTTTCAGCAACATTGCATGCGAGTAGTTGAACGTTATTTAAACACAGGGAGTGTAAGCAAGCAAAAATCAACTGGTAGACCTTCTACTCTAAACGAGGAAGTTGTTGAGGATATCAGAACTCGAATGCAAACAAGTCCTCGCAAATCCTTAAGAAAGCTCTCCCTTCAAACAGGTTGGGCCCTTATGCCTCCTATTCAACCAATTTTCATTCTTATCCATAAGACTTCCACTTTTCCATGTTGTTCTAGTTCACAGTTTTATAGGCTTAACATATGGAAGTTGCTCCACTGTGCTTAAAAAGAAATTAAAGTACCACCCTTACAAAATTTCCATCGTCCAGTCATTAACCCCTCCTGATCACCCACAGAGAGTTTTATTTTGCAATTGGTTCAATGACATATTAAATAATAATGATATCCTTGACAATACCTTCTATTCCGACGAAGCCTGGTTTCATCTCAACTGCTATGTGAATAACCAAATTACAGAATTTGGTCAGGTGAAAATCCTTACGCTATCAGAGAGACACATTTACACCCGGTTAAAGTTTGTGTTTGGATTGCAGTGTCAAGTACGCGGGTGTATGGGCCAATATTTTTTAATTTTACCGTCAATTCGGAGAGATATATCCAACACCTTTTGAGGCCTTTTATAAACCAATTAACAGACGAAGAGCGTCAAATTGGATATTTCTAACAATACTCTGCAAGGGCACATACGGCTCGTGCTACTATGGGATATTTAAGAGAGAATTTTGGCGACAGAGTACGGTATTAGTCGGTGCATTTGGTGAAGCAGGTCACCAGATCTCACTCCATTAGATTTTTCGTTATTTGGACTCTTGAAGGACAATGTCTTTAGGAACGTATTGCATACTGAAAAGAGCTGCAATAGGCAATAGTTCAGGAAGTGGCAAACATTACCCCCAATATGCTGGTGAATATCTTCGAGAGCCTAAAAAGAAGAGTTAATTTATGTCTGGACCAAAATGGGGGGCATTTTGAGCATTACCTTTAGCCGGTTTAATTAAATCTTTGTTCTGTATTTCGAGTTTCATTTTTAAGCGTTAATTTTTATTCACATAACCTACAATCTTATCGCTGATTGTTCTTCTTCTCCTTTTATTTGGCCTTCGCTGCTATGGCGATCCAGCCACTTAAATAACGCTGATTGTTTTGTCAAATAAATGAAATATACCTATCAACTTTAAAAAAGTTACCTCATTGAACAGCTTCTGGCGAGGGGGTCGCGCAGGGGAGGCGGAGTTCGTGACGTAGACTGGCGACCCAGGTCTGAGTTTTATTACCTGTGTTTAATCTAACTCTGGTTTCATCTATGCTCTGTATTACTCTGACAATTTGGCGTTTGGCTGGCGTTTTCGTTTGTAATTGACAACAGTTTTGAGTTTTTCAAAGTATTTTTTGCATCGCCGGTCACCGTGTGACGTAGATGACGTTGTGGTAGGTCAGGATCGCTTGAGGCAACCTATTTAAAGTTGATACGCCTTGTCTGGTTGTAGCATTGCAAACCCTTAGGCAAAAAAATCCTCCAGGTAGGATTGCCAACTCAAACAGTCATTCTTGATCACCCTGTATAACATTGCTTGTGGTTGATGTCGGGGCATCCCTAACCAACTTATTTTTTCGAAAAAGATGCAAGGTATTATGTTAACGTTGCTAATAGTTAACGTAGTGTAACGTTTTTACTATCGACTAAAACTAAAACACTACGCGATTATCCTAATTAATTTATTTCTTACACTACACTTAACTTAACAATCCCTTAATTTAATTTATATTCGTATACACAGAAACACAGATGTTTATTTACTTAACGCGCCTGATCTCTCGCTCGAATGTTTACGCACCGGTTCTTCAACTGGCCTGCTTCGGGTCCGACATTCCCTTTTTATGGCAGGTAGAAGGTTCTCGTAGTTTCGGGATAATTACTAGAATGTCTTTTACTAAGATTTTACTAAGGATGTTCATTTCTTTCTTTTCTGTATGCATTTAAAATAATGGTTTTCTCCCAGCAGCTTAAGTATGTTCCAGGTCTCTTTTTGGGAGGCGAGCAGGGAAGGTGTCTTTCCATAATTGCAATAGATCACAGAAATATGTTTATACAAATTTATATCAAAAATCTGAATAACAATAGCGATACGTTAAAATAAACCATCAACTAAAAGTCCACTATCACCGTCAACGACTTACCTGAACGCTTGTAAACCAGTTTGTGAACGCTGACAACCATAAATCAGACAAATAAACTTTAATTTTACTGAACCGACTCTGTACATCAACAATTCCCGCCAAAAGTTTTATGACTTCCACCAATAGCAAACGACGTGTATTAGGTGTTGTCTAACTTTACTACCTTTTCTGGTTTGGTGGGTGTTTTCTTCTCAGTGGATTTACTATGGGCGTTCTATATAATATTAAGGCTTGTGTATGTACTACATTAGTACATAGTACAATGTGTTTCAAAATGATTCTCATCTAGTTGGCGTTGGAATTTCTGTGCATGTAATTTTTGATGTGCCGCGCTCTATTGATTTGCACCTATCTAATTCTGACAAGTGACACTTCGAACATTTATTGTGAAACTGGCAATCAGTACTGCTGGTAATTAACGGCCCTTTTCAGGGCCAAAACATTCAGGTCTACAAATAGACAAATACTCTCAAAAAGACTTTGACAGAGGAAAACCAGAAGTTAAAACAGATAAAGTAGGTTATTTTGAGGTTATGTATAGCTAGAGCTAGTAGAAACTCCTATTTTCGCGAGGCGTTTTTTTTTATTTTACATGAGAATTCCACAGCCGACTATACCAAAATCCGTTTTGCTTCCCGAGTGACTCATCGGCACAGCAAGTTGCGAGTGGCACACGCAAAACTCATAAAATCACATCCCAAGTTCCAGCGATTCGCCGCATTAGCAAATTTTCAACGTAAAAAGAGAGACAGAGAGAGAAACGGAGTTGCCAAAATTTAAAAATCCGCCCTATAAAACGACTGATAAAACATAAGTCGAAACCCGTAGAAGAGTGGCAATATGGAGAAAGTTGTTTACAATACATACATCTGTCGGATGAACAGTGTCGGTGCCCGGCGAAATACGCGCTAGTCAGTAGTCAGTACACGTGTGATATTCGTTTTTATTTTTCATTGGGCAATATTTCTTCTAGTCATCTGATTTCTGTAATAGCGCTATAATTATTTCAATATTATTAGTTGCAAACTAACATTGTTTCATTCCATTAAATGATATAACTTCGATTATTATATTTCGAAGACAAAATGAAACATACACGCCCCTGTTTCTACTTTCCCCTCACTTCTTCATTCCGCGGAGGACTAATGGCTTCTAGGAATTCAGTCCGGATGAATCGAAACTCGGAATAGATGACAATCATTTTGAAACACATTATATGTGTATGTTGGGTTGCGCGACATCCCCTGTTATTCTACATATTTCTGTGTTTCGTGTCATGCGAGTAAGACCCTCTCCCTTCTCGCGTCCCGTGAAATCAAATATGTCGGCGTGCTGAGCGGTGCAGTGTTGTTCTTTTCAGTGGGAAAAGGGGAGACTTTCGGGATTCCGTTGGCACGTCGCGGATATGGCCCTGTTCAGTTCGGACAAGAAGGTCCTGATCTGGCCGGATAACATCGTCGGCCAGAAGTACCGGCTGATCAAGAAGATCGGCAGCGGGTCCTTCGGTGACATCTATCTGGGGAAAAATATCACAAACGGAGAGGTAAAGTCAGTAGAAAGTGAAAGTTTGATAATGTGTACATCGTTCTCCCTCGACCGACCTTTCCGCCTTTGGCTTCGCCTACACCTCACGTCCTTGTTTATATGTGAAGATCCAAAGGGGCCCGACGCCTTAATTACATAACAAATTTACAGTTATTGTTTTTGGGTAAATGTAGGTCGAGTGCGAGCTAACGACAATTCGTATTTCCTGAGGAGGAGTCGCACGTCATGTGTTTCCCGTTCGGCCTTTTTTGTGGTTTTGTCCTACAGGAAATCCTTCCTGACTCTGTCGCTGATAACAATAACAACCAAATGAAACTTTCGTACAAGAACTTCTTTGTTCGATGTGCCTGATTGGTTATCTAATTGATAAGAGGGAAGGTGTCGGTCTTGTTTAGTTTCAAATTCATTGTTCGATAATACTCTTCCGGAACCAATCTATTTAATGCCCCATTAATACCATTTGATTATCTTCATAACATTGGAATTAAGAGGCTTGCTGTCTAGGACCGATTTTCTTTACAAGAGTTTTCAGGCGCCTTTACGAAATATGCTCAACTTCATCTACATCGATCCATAAAGGACCATAACAAACATTACTAAATCGTTATTAGAAAAATAAAACAAACAAATGCATTGGGAATTTAACATAAAGACTGTCCACTATGGTAAATGTCGTGAATCACTAAATTGACCATGTACCTAATTACCGTCATCAAATTGTGTATATATAGTGATAAGGTTTTGACTGTCATTGCGCTACCACTTTCCTAAGACTCTGCCTCTCGGTTTCCTGATGGAATAGTTCTGTTCTGATATGAGCATAGGTTACGGTTCATACACAATCTTTTAGGAGACGGTTTGTACAAGGGAATGTTTGATGAGTGACGTGCTGTCATATATAAACGTTCCTAATTTTGCTACTTTTCGTGAAAAACGATGAAACTCGCCTATCTTCTATAAGAAAGTTCAGTGAATGGTTTTGTAAAGTTTTGATGTCACGGGATCTATTTTTAAATATTTTATGGTATTATAAAGTTTCCAAAAAATAACATGTCCTGTGAGTGTTAATAATGTTGAAACCCCTTAGTGGATAATGTTGAAACTCACTAAAGTCATACACAAGACATTAGTGTTCAATAATGTAACGCTTATGGCTTATGTATCACAAAACTCCCCATAATCCTTTTTTACAAAATTTTTGGATTTCTTAAAACAATTTCAAATTGTAAAGTTACTAATAACTTTGTAAATCATTACTGAAAAAAAGTGAAGTTATATGAAATTGATTATCATTATTATTGAGTATATACATATATAATATACAACATTAGCTGATATGTTAAATTTTTGATTGTTTTAAAAAGTTTCCAAATAAAGAAACATGCTGTGATATAAATGCCAATAACTTTGAGATACAAGTGTCGATAACTTTGAAACTCCTTAATAAAACTCACTAAACTCAAAATTTCAAACTCAGTTTAAGTTCTAAATTTTGGTTTTTTAGGTAATACCTTTATGTTCAGACAAGTCATGTCTAGTACAAGTTTTTCAAAAAATGTCTACCACTTAACTTTCCTAAATCATCTGAACTCATATTTTGAAGTCTTAAAATACTTACGTACAAAATCAAAACTTCACAAGGTTTTAAATTCGAAATGTATATTTTTGTTTTCCTAAATTCCGTCTTCATTCATTTCTAAGTATATTCCATAATATGTAGTTTGTTACCAAAAAACAATAAGATTTCCATGGTTTTTAAATTAATTACCCTAATTAGGTATTTCAAGGTATTATTGCAATAAAATTAGAAATCGAAAAGTGGAGCTAATTAGTGAAAGCCTCATTTTCGCGGAGTCAAATTACAGAATAAAATGTTTAATTATAGTGTTGGTCACCCAGAAGCGCGTGTCTTTATAAAACCAATTCAAATCGATTTTATTTCGATACATATAATCCGATATCATTATCTATTATTAGACCGAAACTTCTTTAAATAGCACCCAATGGCGAAGGTCGTAGTGAATGCACGTGCTTTAAGAAAAGTTGCGTTACCACACGTTTCTCTATTTACTGTAGTTACTAGTTACTACTTAATGAATCGAATTTTAAATATTTATATTTAATTTCTATTATTCAAATATTATAATTGTAAATATTTACTTTTCTGTTCGCAGGAGGTCGCCGTGAAACTCGAATCGGTGAGAGCGAGGCACCCTCAGCTTCTGTACGAGAGCAAGTTGTATAAAATATTGTTAGGAGGGGTCGCGGTCGGGATACCGCGTATCAGGTGAATCAGACGAATGTCCATTCTCGACGATATATGACCTAAGATAATTGACTTACCGAGAACTCAGCTCTGTCGGATCGTGTAACTTTAGATTTAGTGAAAGTTGTAATGTTATGTCCTGATGGTTCCGTGCTGAGCGTAACCGCCTGTCTCGCCCATGAATAAGATCATTTTTAGTTTGGAATGCAAGCTCGGGCCTAAATGTAGAAATTTCGTTGTACATATTCATGGCGATTAAACGAAGAACGATCATTTGCTAGACCTAATTACAGTTAATTCCGTAATTCCTAACTAAGTATCTAATTTCCTGCAGATATTTCGGACAAGAGAAGGATCACAACGTCCTCGTCATGGACCTGCTCGGTCCGTCCCTCGAGGAGCTCTTCAATTTTTGCTCGAGACGTTTCACGTTGAAGACGATCCTCATGTTGGGCGATCAGATGATTACTCGTATCGAGTACGTGCACTGCAAGTCGTTCATACACCGCGATATCAAGCCGGATAACTTCCTGATGGGCATCGGGAAGTTTTGTAACAAATTGTTCCTTATCGATTTCGGGCTGGCTAAGAGGTTCCGGGACACCAGAAGGTAATTTTGACTTGTACTAGGTTCTGGTCGTTGGGTCGATCTAGGGCTAGAATACAAAAATGAGGTTCTTTTTTTGAATGGTTTTGTTTTTTATTTCTGCAGAATGAAAATTCATTGAAATATCACCGTTAAAACATTGCATTTGTGTGCGATGATCACCATTCTTAAACCCTTTACATGAAGAAATCTCAGAAACAAAGAGCTAAAAGAACCTGAAATTTACACATCTTACAGCCCTCAAAATTCCCTGTAAAATGAATTTTTAAGCGATTTGATAGCTACAAAATTAGGAAAGTTATGGCTTTCCTAATACGGTTCAAACCGTATTTGATACGGTTGATCATGGCATTCTTATTGATAGACTAGCTATGTTTGGCTTTTCAGAGGGTGCTTGTAAGTTTCTAAAGTCATACCCATACTCAAGAAATCAAAGAGTTAAAGTTGGGAACTGTCTCTCAGACAGCTTCATTGCTTCATCAGGGGTGCCACAGGGACGTGTACTTGGTCCCCTGTTATTTTTAATTTTCATTAACAGCCTCCCAGCATGCGTGAGATCATCTGAGAGTCTACTTTTTGCAGATGATTTCAAAATTTTTAAAAAAGTACTGAGCTCTGAAGACTGTCAACAGTTACAGAATGACTTGGATCAGGTAACTCATTGGTTTTCAATTAGTGGAATGTCAATATAAATAAATGCCAGGTCATTACATTTACGCGTAAAAAGAACTTTATTGACCATAAATATACCATCAACAACTGTATACTGCCAAGAAAAAGTGAGTGTAAGGACTTGGGTGTTATCCTTCAAACAGATTTAAGATTCAATAAGCATTACGAGACTATTATGAATCGAGCATATAGGGCACTTTGATTTGTCATTAGAAATAGTCGGTTCTTTGGGATAAACACTGTGATAAAATTGTATAACTCTCTTGTAAGACCACACTTAGAATATGCGGCTGTGATATGGTCACCTCAAGCAGAAACTCATTCCAACGCTATTGAAAAAGTTCAAAAAAGGTTTTTAAGATATCTCCATGTCAAGAAGTACAATGTATATCCATATATGGTTTCATATAAATCAATGTTAGTTGATTTTAATTTTGGCACTTTAAGCATTAAAAGAAGCATACAATGTGTTATATTTGTATTCTGTATCGTAAACAATACCAAATACGGTGAGTTATGCTTAATCAATAGGATTAACTTTAGGGTACCTAAGGTAGCTTTAAGGATAAGAGACTTGAGACTGTTTTCCACAAGTACCTCGAGTTGCTCACCAATTCAAAGCATGCTGAATGAATGTAATCTTTTAGTAGAAAACTGTGATATAGATTTCTTCAACACTAATATAAGAGCAGTAAAAGCTTGTTTTAGACAATTATTTTTAAGCAATTTGCATATGTAGCTGGTCAGTCTGATACCTCATGTTGTTTTAATGTGTCTGTGTATGATAGTGTGAGTCTGTTGTGTAAGTTTTCCTTTTATGTTTTAGTTAGTAGGCACTCTTACATTACATTATAACTACTTTCTTGTGTTATGTGGGAGGATAAATAAAATAAATAAATATATAAACCAATGGCGCTATTTCGGTAACAATTTCAGAGCACGTAAATATTTTTATTTTATAACACCAATAATTTTATTAAGGAATGTTCTAGTCTGTGAAAACTTAACTTTATTTCCCTCGACTTTCTCCCCTTTCACCCTTGAACACCTGCTCATAGTTTACTTGGTGAGATTTCATTCCAGCACCCGTTCTTGATTTCAGGATGCACATAGGTTACAGGGAAGACAAGAACCTGACCGGCACCGCCCGTTACGCCTCCATAAACGCCCATCTGGGCATCGAGCAGTCCCGCCGGGACGACATGGAGTCCCTCGGCTACGTCCTCATGTACTTCAACCGAGGTTGCCTACCGTGGCAAGGTGTGAAGGCGGCGAATAAGAAGCAGAAGTACGAGAAGATCAGCGCGAAGAAGATGTCGGTACCCATCGAGGTGTTGTGCAAGGTAAATTGTAATAGCCCAGTCTGTGTAGATTTTTCACGACATTAATTCAGTACCGGACGGGAGTGGCCAAATGTTGTAGGCTCTGATTAGTTGATCATGCCTATATACTTTTAAGTGTGCATTAACAAATGGGAGGGGTCCAAAGTTAGCAAAAACAAGTTTTTTGATTCTACAAGCCAAAGTATGCATTTTGGCGAGAATAGTTTCAAATATAAGTTGTAGACAATTGAAAAACCTATAATTTGAGCTATAGCACGATTCATTTTGTTAAACATTTATTGCAAAAATGCCAAAAAACCACTGAAAATGGCCATTTTTTGAATACTGATTATTTACTGCAAAAATGATATGATTTACGTTTTTTCTGCTCTAAAAGATAGCTTTTAAAGTTCCAAATCTAAACAACTTTTATAAAAGTCTATTGGTTAATTTGTTGCTGAGATATTACTATTTGTTTATCCCAAGACGCATAATGTTTATTGCTGTTATCGATTTATCGATTATTGAGATGTGCAAAGGGTTATTCTCTTCATAAACACCCATATTTTCATATGCCGTTAAGAAAATACGATAAAAACAATTTTATTAAAACTAGAAATCCAGAATTCTCGGGATTACGAATACGGCGAACTTGGGTAGCTCGAGGCGTGTTTATCTCGCGGCAAGCCGTTTCGTTACAGTATTTTCCTATTTCGGATAGTCTCGTTTAGGTCTGTCAAGCTGGCACCCCCACCACCACGGAATCGAAATTTGATTGCGCAGGAATTATGTGCTAAATATGTGCCGCAGTGGCGATTTTTGTGCCCAAAGGGATCTTTGAAAAAAACAAATTTGAAGCGTGGGGGTGCTGACTTGATATCAAGCTAGCACCCACCTATTTGCAAAAGTAGGATACAAAGTCTGGCAAACGCTATAATTATGTGCTATTTATGTGCTTTTCAAATGCCTTGAAGCGAACTTGATAAATCAATCCCTTCTTCGGAAAAGTTACCCCTGAAAGTAACACCTTCAAGAGGTGACATCCACAACGACCGAGCACAAAAATTTTATCCTATGCTAAAACGTGGCATTAATTATGTGCTCTTCAAAGTAACACTGCTGAAAGTAACACTCCTCAAGATTTCACCTCTTGAGGGTGTTACTGTCAGGGGTGAGTTTTTCGAAGAAGGGGTTGATTTATCAAGTCGCTTCAGGGCATTTAAAAAGCACGTAAATAGCACATAATTATAGCGTTTACCAGACTTTGTTTCCTACTTTTGTAGGAAACTCCCCGCGCTTCAAATTTGTTTTTTAAAATCGTCATTGCGGCACATAATTAGCACAAAATTCCTGCGCAATCAAATTTCGATTCCGTGGTGGTGGGGGTGCCAGCTTGACAGACCTGTCTCGTTTCGGACACTGCAAAATGTTTATCTGAAATATTCACGATTCGGACACAGGATTAACCCTATATATTTCTGATTACCGTTTTGGACACCGACCATTTAGAATGCCTACATTGTGATATTTTTGAAGAAAAAATAAATCTTTGCTGCAAATCGCCCATTTCATTAGGACAAACTAAATTTTATCAACCTGTAGCAATTCTTCTTCTTCTTCTTAATCAGCCCATATTCATTCACTCCTGGATGTAGGCCTCTTCCATATTTTTCCACAGCTTTCTGTTTTGGGCTTTTTGTATCCAGTTCTTTCCTGCGATTTTCTGGACATTGTCTCGCCATCTTTTCTGGGGTCTTCTAACGCTTCTTTTTGTTTCTCTTGGACGCCATACTATATTAATCTGTTGGTCCATCTGTCATCCTTTTGTCGTGCTATATGACCAGCCCATCGCCATTTCAACTGTGCTGTTCTTCGCACAACATCCGCCACTCTTGTCCTTCTCCTGATTTCGTCATTTAGTACTCGATCTTTCAAACTAATCCCGAGCATGATCCTTTCCATTGCACGCTGTGTTACCTGGAGGGTGTGTATTGATCTTTGGGTTAAGGACATTGTTTCCAAACCATATGTAAGAACCGGAAGTATACATGAATCATAGACTTGTCGTTTGAGATTTATCAGTATATCACCCAATCCGAGAATAAACCTGAGTTTACCAAAAGCTGCCCAGCAACGTCCCTTTCTTCTAGAGATTTCGGCCGTTTGATTTCCTTTGCCTAATTGTATTTTATGCCCGAGGTATGTGTATTCAGTTACATTTTCTAGGGTATGATTTTCTATGTATTATTTCTGTAGATGAAGGGCTCATTATTTTAGTTTTGCTCAGGTTCATTGTTAATCCTACTTGTAGGGACGCTTGATGGAGTTCTTTTAACATCACCTCCAGTTCTTGGGTAGTATTACTAATCAGAATGATGTCGTCTGTGAATCGTAAATGACTCAGTCCTATTCCATGTATATTAATTCCCTTACAACGCCAGTTTAGAATTTTGAAAACATCGTCCAAGGCCAGCGTGGACAGTTTTGGAGAGATTGTGTCACCTTGCCGTATTCCCCTATATTCCCTGTAGCAATTACTGTAACTAAAAAGTACAACTCAGTAATATTCATTCGATGGACCAGAAACCTCGCTCAGCAGCAGTAAGAGCGATACACTTACTTTCTTACTTACAGGGTTTCCCCGCCGAGTTCTCGATGTACCTGAACTACTGCCGCGGTCTCCGCTTCGAGGAGACGCCCGACTACATGTACCTCAGGCAGCTGTTCCGCATCCTGATCCGCACGCTCAACCACCAGCTCGACTACATCTTCGACTGGACGATGCTCAAGCAGAAGAACGCGGCGACGCCCGTCGAGGGGGAGGGGGACGTGTCGCCGCAGGCCGCCGGGACGACGCAGCCGCAGACGTCGTCGCAGCAGACAGGTAAAGTTGAATGTGAAAAGGGCGATTTTTCATATCGGTTTGAACCCAATGATCCCAACGAATTTTCTCATTTGTTGTTTATTGAACCTCTTCTTCTTCTAGTGCCTATTCGTTTTGAATATTGGCGACCATCCTGGCTATGATGACCTTGTTGACTGCTGCTTTAAACAGTTCTGTGGTTGTTGTTGAATACCATGTCCTTAGGATCTTGAGCCATGATATCCTTCTTCTTCCGGGCCCTCTCTTTCCAAACACTTTTCCTTGGAGCATGGATTTTAAGAGTTTGTATTTGTTGTCATTTCTCATTATATGTCCGAGATATTCCAGTTTCCTTCTCTTAATCGTTTTCATCACCTCTTTTTCCTTCCCCATTTTTTCCAGTATTTTTTCGTTGGTCCCTCTATCTACCCATGATATTCTAAGGATCCTTCTGTATAGCCACATCTCGAAGGCTTCGAGCTTCTTTTGTGTTGCTTCGGTCAATGCCCAGGATTCCATGCCATAGTACAATATGGAAAACACATAGCATCGCAGGAGTTTCACTTTGATATCTAATTTGAGGTTATGGCTTTTGAAGAGCTTAGACATTTTGATGTAGGCATCTCTTGCTTTTTCTATTCTACATCTTATTTGTTGTGAGTGGTCCCATTGTTCGTTTATTAAGGTTCCCAGGTAGACAAGTTTGGATACCCGTTCTATTGGTATATTTTTAATATATAGTTGGCAATTTTCTTTCTTCTTTTTACTTATGATCATAAATTTTGTTTTGTTGATGTTCATTTCTAGCCCATATCGTTCACTTACTTCATTCACTTTGTTCATTAGCTGTTGTAGACCTTCTATACTATCTGCAAATATGACGGTATCATCTGCATATCGGATATTATTCAGTCATTCTCCGTTTACAAGAATTCTATTATCATCGTTTTCCAGAGCCTCTCTAAATATCTCTTCTGAGTACAGATTGAATATCAGAGGAGAGATAATACACCCGTGTCGTACGCCCCGCAGAATGTTAACTGCCTCTGTTGTTTCATCTCCAGCGTTGATTTTTATGGTGGCTGTCTGATTCCAGTACAGGTTTTGTATAATTCTGAGGTCATTATCCTCCATTCCGGTGCCTTTCAGCACTTGTGTCATCTTCTGGTGTTGGACTTTGTCAAACGCCTTTTGGTAGTCTACAAAGCAGGTATAAATGTCGCAATTCATGTCCCTACACCGTTGGAATAATACTTGTATACTGAACAGTGCTTCTCTTGTTCCCACTGAAGCCAAATTGTGTCTGCTACTATCTCTTCGCACATCTTGTATATTCTGCAATGGATAACCTTAAGGAAAAGCTTTAGTAAATGGCTCATTAAGCTTATGGTTCTGTATTCTCCGCATTTCTTTGCCCCTTGTTTCTTGGGCAGCAATATAAATTCAGAAATGAGCCATTCTTTCGGAATGTTGCCGGTGTCATAGATATTGTTAAATATTTTGCAGATCATTTTTATTGATTCTTCATCTAAAAGCTTAAGGAACTCTGTCTGTATTCCGTCCGGTCCTGGAGCTTTGCCTTCTCTCAGCGATCCTATGGCTGCTTCTATCTCGCTTGTTAGTATTGGTGGTCCAGTTTCTGTTGATAAGGAGGGATAATGATCCCCCATTAATTCGTCTCGATAGATACTGAAACGGTTGTGAAGCTCAAACTTTTAAAACTGTGCATGTTTGAACTCGACACATTTTGGAAATTTTTATTCTGATTACCATGTTTCATTCTGTTCTGATCTCTTTTCAGCGAGTCAGGAGAGAAAAGAGGACGAAATGAGCAAGCAAAGTTCAACTAAAGGTAGCTGCGCACGCTTTCGCAGGATCTGTTGAGAATGTTCTAATGAATTGCGTTTGCTGTGATTTATGTTTTGGTTTTTGTGATTAAAAGGCTTAAATTGTTTGTTTTGGGGTAGATTTTTTTTAAGTTTTTGAGGTGTTGCAAAGATTGTTTCGTTCGTTTCAACTAATACTCTGTGGTCAGAAGATGGTTACCTTTGTAACGTCTGAATGCAGAGTATTCGAACGTATCCCGAGACGTCCACAGTCACTTACATTTAAAAATAATGTCAAAAAACCAGGTTCGTCTCCTCTTTCCAGAATTGCGAGATTTGCACGTAAGTGGTGCATGCGCAGTGACGGTCGGCTTCGATTGGTTCAGCTACTGCGCATGCACCACTTCCTTGTAAATCTCGCAGCTCTCTCATTCCTATCTTAACGTTCTCATGACGTCATTAACGCTTTCGTTTAACTCTTTACGCTCTTAGAATTTTTATTTTCGTTTTCTTTTTAGGTAACCGTTAAAAACTATATCGTCCGGACTCCGAGACCGTTTCGAATGGCACTCAACATACAAAACGTTAAGTCGGAGCGTTCAACAGTTAACTTGGATTGGATTGTTTGAACGCTCCTTTAATATGATGATTTCAGTTGTGTAAAACTTTCTCATGTACATACAAGGCTCGAGTGATTTTTGTGCGTACGGCGTGAATGTAACGATGAATCGATTACGTTTATAAACCGGTCCGATGTTCGAAAGTTCGACAAACGAAGATCTCACTGAACATGACAGAATCAAACGACTGAATTTTGTTTTACCTTGTCGACTCTTCGAACAGGATCTAACTGGGGTTTCGTTTCTCTGTTTGTCACTGATTTTTCGTTTACTTCATGAAGAACTGATAATTAATAAGAACTGAAATTTTGTGTTGTTAAGAAGCGCGGCATGCGTACATTTTTCCAGCCATAGCAAGAGCTTTTTCTTTCCAAGATTCTTCTAGATGATGGTCGGTGTTTATATGAGCTAAATATCACACTGTTTGTTTTAAAAAGTTAATTTAACAGATCTGTAAAGGAAAAATGTACACACCCCGCCATCTATTACAATGTAATAGATGTCAAACCTTACAAAGAAATTCTGTTTGTTTAATTCTTATATATCAGTTGGATTACTATTATTATTACTTCTTGTCGATAGTTATCTCATAACTCTTAAGTTAACAGTGTTTTGAATCTACATTTGTAATAAATTGTTAAAATGTGATAGTATATTGATATATATTCAAGGGATGAATACAGAGTTCAACTTTAAAATAATCGTCTTTTCTTTTCGATTCATTTCAGTCATCTAGATAGGTATAAAAAGTTGGCGACCCGCATCTAGCGGCCGGCAAAACAAAATACCAGGTAATTTGTGTCTTTTTTGTACCGCAAGAAAGAATTTTGTAGCTCTCACCATCGACAAGCTACAAAAAAAAACTGCCAGCTTAAACCTAACCCAGCGGCCATTGCGATAGCGTGCGAGTGGATTCACAAAAAATAGATGTTCAGCTAGAAATTTGTGTCTTGAAGAGTACTAAAAGGACATGGGGCCAGAATTTTAATTTTGGCCAAGTTGGCTCAAGTGGGCTAGATGGGGCTGCGAATCGGCCAAGATGTGGAAGAAATATGCTCTTGTCTCCGATTCGTTTTGGAATGAAATTTGGAGAACATAGTCCTATTTTCAAATTAATCAACTTTTGGCCGAATTGGCCAATGGACAAAACGTGTCGTCCAGAATTCAAGAACCCGCGACTTTAGTGGAAAATAGTGCATCTCGGAATCGTTTGGTGCTCTGAGGCCTCGGTAATGACCTAGACCCTGGACACATAGACCCAGGGGACGGCCCAAGACCCCTCCGACGAGTTCCAGTCAAAATACCGACTCTCCAGTGCCAGCCGCTGTAGTTACGAATTCGAGAATCCCTGACTTTAGTGGAAAATGTTGCATCTTGGAATCTTTTGGTGTTCTGGGGGCTCGGTACTGGCCCAGACCCTGAACAAAAATGCCCACGAGACCACCCAAGACCCCTCGATCCACTTCCAGTCAAAATACCGACACTCCAGTACTGGCCGCTGTAGTTACAAATTCGAGAACCCCCGACTTTAGTGGAAAATGTTGCATTTTGGAATCTTTTGGTGTTATGTGGCCTCGGTAATGGCCTGGGACCCGGACACAAAAGCCCAGGGGACGTCCAAAGACCCCTTTGGCTACTTCCAGTCAAAATACCGACTCTCCAGTACCGGCCACTGTAGTTACAAATTCGAGAACTCCCCGACTTTAGCGGAAAATGCTGGATCTCGGAATATTTCAGTGTTTTGAGGCCTCGGTAATGGCCTAGACCCTGGACACAAAGGCCCAGAGAACGCCAGGGTCAACATACTTCTGCCCAAGATCTGTAAAGCCTAATATACTGGAAAATAGGTCGCCGTCAACCCAATTTAGCTAACTTATTCACCATTGATGTTCGACTTTCTCTCTTGTTCCAGCGGCAAATGAATGCAGGATTTTCTTGGGTTCAAACGGGTTGGCAAAACTGAAACTTGGTGAGGATGGCATTTTCCGAGAAATTGATCTGCATTTGATGACTCGGAACTGACTTTTCAATTCATCCGTAAGATGAGGGCTTCGAGTGATAACTTCAATTTTAATGGAAGAAAAAGCTGTGGAGATGGGAACTTTGTTTACGGGGTCTTGCTCGTTCTTGAAGTACTAGAACACCACGATACTCCAGTGAATGGGTTTTCCAGGAACGTCAAACGTTCTTCAAGTTGTAGCTACAGCGGAAGGCACTCGGGAGTCGATATTTTGGCCGCGGGTCGCCAGAGGTATCTTGGACCATCCCCTGGACCTTGGTGCCAGTGTCTGGGCAATACCCTAGAGATACCAAGAGGCAAAATTTTCCACTGAAATCGGGAGTACTCGAATTTGTAACTACAGCGACCGGGACTGGAGTGTCGGTATTTTGATTGGAAGTGGATCAAGGTGTCTTAGGGAGTCTCGTGGGCATTTTTGTGTCCAGGGCGTGGGCCAGTACCAGGGCCCCAGAACACCAAAAGTTTCCAAGATGCAACTTTTTCCACTAAAGTCGGGGGTTCTCGAATTTGTTACTACAGCGGCCGGGACTGGAGTGTCGGTATTTTGACTGCAAATGGATCGAGGGGTCTTGGGGGGTCTCGTGGGCATTTTTGTCCAAGGTATGTGCCAGTACCGAGCCCCCAGAACACCAAAAGATTCCAAGATGCAACACTTTCCACTAAAGTCGGGGGTTCTCGAATTCGTAACTACAGCGGCCGGCACTGAAGAGTCGGTATTCTGACTGGAAGTGGCCGAAGTGGTCTTTGGACGTCTCCTGGGCTTTTGTGTCCGGGTCCCAGGCCATCACTGAGGCCCCAGAACACCAAAAGATTCCAAGATGCAACACTTTCCACTAAAGTCGGGGGTTCTCGAATTCGTAACTACAGCGGCCGGCACTGAAGAGTCGGTATTCTGACTGGAACTCGTCGGAGGAGTCCTGGGCCGTCCCCTGGGCCTATGTGTTTAGGGTCGAGGCCTCAGAGCACCAAACGATTCCGAGATGCAACATTTTCCACTAAAGTCGCGGGTTCTTGAATTCTGGACGACACGTTTTGTCCATTGGCCAATTCGGCCGAATGTTGATTAATTTGAAAATAGGACTATGTTCTCCAAATTTCATTCCACAACGAATCGGGGACAAGAGCATATTTCTTCCACATCTTGGCCGATTAGCAGCCCACTTGAGCCAACTTGGCCAAATTAAAATTCTGACCCCATGTCCTTTTAGTACTCTTCAAGACACAAATTCCTAGCTGAAAATCTATTTTTTGGTCAATCCACTTGCACGCTATCGCAATGGCCGCTAGGTTAAGTTTAAGTTGGCAGTTTTTTTGTAGCTCGTCGATGGTGAGAGCTACAAAATTCTTTCTTGCGGTACAAAAAAGACACAAATTACCTGGTATTTTGTTTTGCCGGCCGCTAGATGCGGGTCGCCAGCTTTTTATACGTCATTTAGATTATCAAAAAATCACAGGAAAATCCCTAGAGTTACTTTTAGATTCTAGACTGTGACCTTTTACCTCTTAAATCAATCTTAAAATTATTTGAATCAATTTATTATGAAATTCTGTTCGAGTAACATATCCCGGGAAAACCTTTGGAATTAAGTTTATATCGTTGAAATTTGAATTTAATTTAACTGAGTAAAGTTAAATCAAATCCGAATGCGACTATTGAACCAGGAATTTTGTTTTGTAGAGTTTCTTTGTGTTCTTGGGGCGTGTCAGGTGATCAAGCATCATCCTCCGAGGTCAGTTTCATACATTATGTCTAGTTTATAATAATTGCTACAACTACTCTATCCACATCCTTTGCCAGTGACCGTGATTAACTAGTCTCATTTCTCTTAATCCATTAGTAAGTTATCTTAGATTTATTTAAACGGAGTAAAGTTAAATCAAGTCCAAGTTTGATGTTGGTATATCTTCATTATTGCGATACAACTTTTTCATTTATTTATCGACAGTACAATAATTTAGAATTTGAATTTTGAATTCATTTTCTCTTAAAAGATACCATTTTATTTTGATGTGCGTTATTACAAGGGAATAACAAGTCTTAACGAAATCCTGCTGGTC
The DNA here is from genome assembly GCA_946251905.1 of Cryptocephalus moraei. Taxonomy (NCBI): domain Eukaryota; kingdom Metazoa; phylum Arthropoda; class Insecta; order Coleoptera; family Chrysomelidae; genus Cryptocephalus; species Cryptocephalus moraei. Next base: position 10,981,632 of record OX276465.1, on the reverse strand, counting down.
GTTCCTGGTAGATGGTCATGGTACCTCCATGCAGCTGAGCAGTTTAATACACATCTGGCGATTTTACTGCTAGTAAATTCAAAGGGGCGAAAGTGTTGTTCACAATGTTGTACACCGTACCTGAAAAACATTCTTCTATAGCTAAACATTTTATATAATATGTAACTTAAAACTCACCGGTAGGTACCATAAACTTCGTCCCATTTTCGATTTCGATTCCGTTCACGACCCCTCTTCCTTCGCAGACAGAAAAGATCTAGAACAGTTTTAATGAGCAGTGTATGTAAAAAAAGACAAAATGATCATAGAAGGAAATCTTGTTTTAACATTTTGACGACTAAATAAGAACAATTATAAATTTGGTAAATCTCATGTTTGTTTATCTTAAACTGACAAAATTAAAAGTATCACTTATAAGGTAAGATCACTAATCATTCCCAACAGGATTCAGGTATTCAATTTACCTTCTTTTGGAACAACTCACTAAATCAGTTTAATGTTCAATCATTCAAAATTAGTTCAATAAATTTTATGAGAGTTCGAAACGATGATGTCACCACATCACTTACCAAGTTATCTGTATTGTTCTTTACCAAAGGCGTTTCATAGCCTGGCCCTACATTTAAGAAAGCTACCAGGATCCCATCAATCATTTTCGTGCAATTGTTTTTTGCTAATGAGTGAAAGTCGGCGAAACCTAAAAATAAATGTTTCAAATGTATTAAACGCTTATAAGGTTTTCACTCTCGACAGGTCAAATGAATCAAGTTTCAATGCACGTCATTAATGAAGAGACAAACACTTTTGCCTAAAGTTTTCATATGAGAATAAATGCACACGGATCCCGTAATGAATCCACAGGCGATATGTCCTTAAAAAAACAATTGCTATACTTGACAGGTTTCCCGGCTGTACTTAACACAAACGATCAAGTTATAATCGAGTACCGAAAATCTAAACAAGATCAGCTGTCGGTGAATGTGACTGAACCTTATATGGGAAGACAACATCGCCCAATTTCGCCAACATAAATTAGTTACAATAGGTTAGGTCATTTGGCACGTGCATCGAAACTATAAAGATAGGTTTTAAATAAAGTTATGAAATAACTCACTGTAATCAAATATGGCATCTAATAACTTCACATAATCTTTTTTCTTATATAATTCCTGGATGGTTCTTGCATCCTCACTCCGGTCCCCTTTGGTTACTAGTGTTCTCCTTTTATTCGGATTGGCCTCATTAATGACTGTACTTTTGGTATTTTCATCTTTAATCTCTAAAATCAGTAGTAAGTATATGATTTATAAGCATAATCGATTAATCAATTTTGCTGTTCTTTTTATGTAAAACGACTAGACTCCCTAGTTATTATTACATTCAGTTATGATTTCATTAACCACGTTTCTTCCTCGCGACTTCTTTGTTACCTGTTCTGGTCGTTTAGGAACTGCATCATCCCCTCATTGTCAAAATCCGATATATAGGTAATGGCTTTCGGTGCATTTTACTATCACTTACTTGCATATCCATACAATAAGTAAGCTGCACCGAAAGCCGTTATCTGAAGCAACATAATTTAAAATTTCCACTAAGTACCGACCTATTATCGTAGACTAAACAAAATTTCCATGGAAATGATATCAATGTTATGAAACTTTTGAACCTCAACTTACCCGGCTTGATCAGCGTGTATGATGCTGTAAATGATAAAAGTAAAAATGAGCTACCAACAAACATAAATTACATATTACAAAATGCTACTATTTTTCTCAATAATTAGATTTTTAAACTTACTTCGTCGATACTTTTGTGGTATCATCCAGTAATTTGTAATGGGTGATCGACACGCCTTCGGTGTTCTGAGTCTTCCAGAGCGTCTTACATCTAAAATAATAAGGAAAAGTAATACCTATTAACACACTGATTTCAAAAATAAAACACTTTCGTCTGATATGAAAAGACATTTAGGTAAATGTGTAATACTTACCAACTGCTTCCGGCTTATATTTTTGTTCGGTTGACACATCTGAAAGCTTCCTTTTGGATATCTCAGAGGAATTGAATATAGTGATCATAAAATCATTAAACTTCTTAGTAACATTTGTGTTATTATTATTATTAGAGGCATTCGCAGTGCCTGAATTTCTTGTAGGTCCATTCGTGACATCATCTGATTTTAAACTCGCCAGAATTGTCTGTAAATTACGAATTTTCTCGGATCGCTTGGTATAAGGTTCCATTAATTCCACATTAATCAATTCTTTTAGTGGGATTCTCCTGCGTGTTCGGCCGTTGCTTACAGTTATTTTTAATTCATTCTGAAGTTCAACTGCTCTACTTATATTCACTTTGGTAACATTTGGAACGTCATTAATGTCTCCAGTAGGGTATGAATCCGTGAAATCTTCCTTAACGGTAGGGCTACACCTGAGAAGCTCGTTGCTTGAGTTGTGTGACCTAAGTAGATACCTGCTGGTTATTGCTTCCCAAGGATTGGTCCTGGTATTGTTTAGATTTTCTTTGGTCTCTTTTTCATTGGTAGTAAAGTTCTAGAATAAATATGTGTTTATTACTTTGAAATTAAACTTGGTTTAATATGAAACTGACTCAAAAAGGCACATATCGTTTCACCTAAGCGGACATGTAAAAATAAAGCAAGAGAAATTCACGACTACCCTGTTTTATATCCCCATTTCTGAAACAAAATGACAGTTAAATCTATACACATGCAGAGTACTGGACGGGCACAAATTGCTCTTGCTTTTCCTATGTGTCTACTTGAGTGAAGCGATCGACATGTAAAAGAAAGTAAAGCAAGTTTCGATGCACAAAACCAGGTGACATTATCTATATAATAACTAGTGTATGGTAGGTGTACAACTGTTATATGAAGATTCAAACTCCACGCTCAAAATTCCGCGATGTAGTCGTTCCGTCCTAGGTTTAGTCATACAAATACAATCGGAAAACCTGTTAGGTTTACCAAGAACATATTTGTGAACTGATAATGAAATACATGTATACTTATCAATGTGAAAAGTTTATCCTCTATTCCTATTTATTGATGAGGAGCACTGAACCTTGATTTACTCAACCTTTATATGAGCAACTCTGAAATCTTTCATTTCGAAATTAACACAAATGACAATTGGGGAAGGTCCTCAGAAAATATGTGGTAACAATAATATATCGTTTGATAAACGAGAGAGAATTTAAGAATGTGACTAAGAATTGAATTACCCGATCATTTTGCTTTGAACCTGTTGATCTTCTCTGGCCTCCTTCATTTTTCCTTAACTTATATTTATAAGAACCCACTCTAACATTAATGTTTCCTTTTATGAATTCTTCTTGATAACTCTCCGTTTCACACTCCATATTTTCACACTTGCGACTGGTAAATGCTATAACTAAACCTACAAATTCAGGTTTTGTTAATGTTAAACAAACTAAAAAAGTAAATCAAAGCGGTAACCGGTAATCAACACGTAAACACAGCGTAAACAATCCGAAATAGACTACCTAAGTGCTGACGTCACGCGAGGGGGCGGAGCTTCCAAACATTTCCAAACAAATCGCGAAAGCACGCAAATTGTCCGTAAGAGAGTTTTAATTCTACATTTATTCCTAATTTTCTTGTAAATAAGAGTTGCCAGCTATATATTGTGATAAAGTTTGTTCAGACCTATGTTATCACCAAATATTTCTAGATAGGTAGGTAGTATGATGTAGTTTTCGCCCATATTATTATTATAGGTTGTGTTATCATTTTATTTTCATCAAAACTTTACATTTTTGTTAAGTTTAGTGGTGCTGCTCTGTTTAAAGACCGTTTTTTAGGCTCGTAGTCAATATCTATAGTCATGGTTATGTGTTTTGTGCCTGACTGTAAGCACTACAGTTACCCAAAGAGTTTGTAAATTTTTACATTCGTAGGCAAGATCGAAAACCTTCAAAGCACTCCTTAGTTTGTAGTTGTCATATTAGAATGCCCAAAAAGAGCCAACGCAGCAATATGATGGCATTTTGTACCCCTCGGGTAGGCATAAGTAGCCGAAGTAATCTCTCCTGATTTCTTTAGCGTAAACTGCAATAGGAACATTTAATAAGATAAATATCTATAAAATATATGGGAAGCAGAATACCTACCTGTACTCTATATATTTTATCCTTCATGCTGGCATGTATTTCCCCTCTAATAATCATAAAGTCAGCATCAAACTGCATGCTTTTTACATGATTGGATTCCAATGCATTTTCACCCCTTTTTATCATTTTATTCTCGTCTTCAAAAAACTCAATAATGTCGCAGACCTTCGAAACACGTTTGGATGCCATTTTCAATCAAAATTCTGACTTCAAATGGTTTTATTTAACTAAAAAGTACACAAAATAAATCACACTTGCATACAAAAATATAACCTCAAAAAAGTAAAATGGGCGAAAAATAATAATTAGACTTACCTTTTATCAAAAATACTTTGTTAAAACGTTGAACCGTCCTAAGTTTTCACCAAATATTGACCTGGCCACTCTTATTCACGTCAAAACTAATAACAAACTTGAAAATAAAATCGTCATATGAGAAAACTGTACGCTTTCTGGGATTGTTTGGAAAGGTTTCTTAACTCCGCCCATTTGTGACGTCACGCTTAGGTAGTCCATACCGAAATCCGATCATAACCATAGAATAACATTAACATAAAACAACATCACCGAGAACTATATACGTTCTGTCACTTCTAATATATATAGATGTTCTGTGGCCTTAGCTAAGATAAGAGAGATTTGTGAAATTTGTTTACGGTGAAAATAACCGGTTTTCGGTTAATCGGTTTTTTTTAAATCCCGATTATAACTCTATATTTATATACTCGAACTGAATTAGCTTGGCCGGTGACCTTGTGGGCGCGCGGGCAAAATGTAGATGTGGCTCTCACTCTCTCTTCATTACGCTGTATCGCTCTATCTTTCTTATCGTCCACTTTCTCTCTTCCCGTTCTGCAAGGTCACCGGCCAAGCTAATGGACTACCTAAGCGTGACGTCACAAATGGGCGGAGCTAAGAAACCTTTCCAAACAAACAGAGAAAGCGTGCAAGTTTTTCATATGACGATTTTATTTTCAAGTTTTTTATTAGTTTTGACGTGAATAAGAGTGGCCAGGTCAATATTTGGTGAAAACTTAGAACGGTTCAACGTTTTAACAAAATATTTTTGATAAAAGGTAAGTCTAATTATTATTTTTCGCCCACTTTACTTTTTTGAGGTTATGTTTTTGTATGCAAGTGTGATTTATTTTGTGTACTTTTTAGTTAAATAAAACCATTTGAAGTCAGAATTTTTATTGAAAATGGCATTCAAACATGTTTTGAAGATCTGCGACATTATTGAGGTTTTTGAAGACGAGAATAAAATGATAAAAAGGGGTGAAAATGCATTGGAATCCAATCATGTAAAAAGCATGCAGTTTGATGCTGACTTTATGATTATTAGAGGGGAAATACATGCCAGCATGAAGGATAAAATATATAGAGTACGGTAGGTATTCTGCTTCCCATAGATTTTAAAGATAGTGTAAGCATCTGAACCGAGGCGGGACTTCACACTATTAGAGGGTCTTCACACTGTTAGCGCCGTAGTCGGGACTCCACACTATTAGTGGGACTTCACACTGTTAACGCCGTTAGCGGGACTTCACCTATCTGCGATGATGGGTGGGATTTCACATTGTTAGGGGGAATTTACTCGTCTTGTTTAGAGAGGGATTTTACACGTCATGTGACGTATAAAAAGTGTGGAATTAATACGCGAGGGGACAGATTGTAAAACTTGTTTAGAGAAGTCGTACCTTTCTTATTATAATATCTTAGAACAGTTGTGTTAATCATCTTCAAAGACTTCAATATATCTCTAATTTAATTGGAGGTGTTGATTTTTAATTCACGCGCCGACCCAGTTGTTTTCAATATTTATCATGTTCCTATTGCAGTTTACGCTAAATAAATCGGGAGAGATTGCTTCGGCTACTTGTACCTACCCAAGGGGTACAAAATGCCATCATATTGCTGCGCTGGTTCTTTATGGGCATTATAATATGACAACTGTAAACTAAGCAGTGCTTTGAAGGTTCTCGATCTTGCCTCCGAATGTAAAAAAATTATAAACTTTTTGGTCACTGTAGTGCTTACATTCAGGCACAAAACACGTAACCATGACTATAGATATTGACTACGAGCCTAAAAAACGGTCTTTAAACACAGCAGCACCACTAAACTTAACAAAAATGATAAGTTTTGATGAAAATAAAATGATAACATAACCTATAATATATAATATGGGCCAAAACTACATTATACTACTTAACTATCTAGAAATATTTGGTGATAACATAGGTTTGAACAAACATTATCACAATATATCGCTGGCAACTCTTATTTACAACAAAATTTGGAATAAATGTAGAATTAAAATTCTCTTATGTGAAAATTGCACTGTTTCCCGATTTGTTTGGAAAGGTTTGGAAGCTCCGCCCCCTCGCGTGACGTCAGCACTTAGGTAGTCTATTCAGTTCGAGTGTAGGTTTAACTCAACAACAACTGACACTTCGAACATTGGGCGCGTTTAGCGAACTCAGCAGCTGAGAGTAATCTACAAATGTTGCTGTGTTTGATTACTTTCATCAGTCCTTGATTCGCTAAACGATGAAACGCCGCTTATTGTCATCTGTACGATTGACATTTGTCAGTTTGATGTATTCATCAGCTGGGGGTTGCATTGTTAAGTACTAATTACTTAACTTAATTATGTTAAGTACTTGTTAAGACTGTTAAGTATCAAGTAGTATTACTATTACCTTGCAAATCTTCAGGATCAAAAACTTCTATCCTGATTTCCTCCATTGTTTAACAACAAAAAATGTTGATATGAAACTATGAAGGTATAAATACAGCGCGTACGATATCTGATGAGCTAGAATTCCAAGAACTTGCTAAGCCAATAAACCCCTTCTTATCGGAACTACTGTAACAATATACCGCGACAAAGGCGTGCCTTAAAAATTTCGACATTATTGTCAATGTCGAATGCACGTAAAAGCTAATATGGTAAGTGCTACGACCGCGCCGTCAATGACTTTCTAACGGTGCTGATACTCCCGCGGTTGTCGGATACCGACAAAGGTAGCTACACGTTTTCTTGGAATTTTACCTCATCACAGTTTGAACAAATAGTATCTCTTTATTCACAAAATAAGGTTAACACACCAGTTGAATTTACGAAATTATCGTAAGTCATCTGTCATTCCGCATTTTGTTAAAAGTCAGCGTGAATTATTTCCGCTGTTTGTTTTACTCATCAGCTGTTAGTAAGCAGCTTCGCTTTTTGCCGTTTAGCGAATTTGATTATGTCATCAACTCAGCTGCTGAGGTTCGCTAAACACGCCCATTTATTGTGAAACTGGCAATCAGTACTGCTGGTAATTAACGGCCCTTTTCAGGGCCAAAACAAATACTGCAAATAGACAAATACTCAGAATTCGTTTTCTTTGACAGAGATAAACCCACAGACCATTAATATAACTAGACCCGGTGTTCCCATTAGAAACTGATCTTTGTTTACATGCCAACATAGCCGATAGGCGCGGTGTAAAGGGGGAAGAAAATATGGCCGCCTTTGACGAATTTTGACAGCGTACAAAGTAGCTATCCATAGGCGTATCAATAATAAGGGACAAAAAGGAAACAAAATTAAGAAAATAATTTATTTATTATTTAGATCAACGGGCAATGAAGCCCTTTACATGCTAGGTAACAAAGGTGCGAAATAAGTGACAAATGATAAAGAAGGACATAGATTATCAAAATCATCATGACAGTAATAATGCATACAATAAGTATAGTCCAAGACCCATCTGTCAGAAATTTGCTTTAGATTGGCATAAGAGGTAACCGCAATGTTTTTACATGAATACCTCGGGAATAACGTCTAGAATAAGGATTGACTTATCCTCCAAAGCGCATCGGTCGGGAACATTTTTAAAAATTCAACAATTTAAAAAGAAATTAAAAAACGCGTTTTTTCCCGAATTGTTTTGCTTCTAACTTTTTAACTATTGAATTTAGAAGAAAGTTGAAGAGAGGAAAAAGTTGCAGAATCTATTTTTACATAAAATGACATAGGTTATAAATTCAAAAATTTATTAGCGGTTTTGCCAAATAGTAACAAACAACAAAAAATCGGCCCAAAAAAGGGTTTTTTTAACTTATTATTTTAGGCACTTTAAAATGTAGTTAGGACTTCCATATCACAAGTACAAAATCCTCAAGTTATAATAAAAGAATCGAGTAAATTTCGTTTCGATCGGATTATTATAGTTTGCACAATAATTTTGCAATTCAGAAAAATCGGAAAATATTGAAAATTTTCAAAATTGTTTAATTTTTTTTCCACTATTCGATTTTAATAAAACTAGCGGTCATATATAAGAGGGAACAAGCTTTCATGTACTTTTGTCAGAATTAAAAAATATTTATTAGAACGGATACAGTCATTGTTTAAAGTTGGTGTCGTTTTTTTTTCTTATAAACAAATAGATTATTTCGGCGAATTTTTTGTTAAATGAAATTCTGAAAACATAGCAGGAAAGTACTCGGAAAGACGCTTCTTTTTATTCATAATAAGTTGCTATTTTGCTCCTTAGCTTCTGAGATATAACTCCTCAAAGTTGTTTAGTGTTTAATAAAATGGTTAATAATGGTTAATAAAATTACTATTTTTTCTCATATCTTAAGAAATAATTGTTTCTCACAGTAACCAGTATAATATTTTTGTTGAAATTTACATTGAAAAGATTGAAATTTAAATTCAAAAAATGTCTCGCTTCGAATTTTGACAAATTCCTAAATTTGACATTTCTATTAAACACAGTTACAGGGTAGAAATTAATTACCTTGTAGTACTTTTAGGTTCAAAAACTTGATGCATCGGCAATGAAACAGCATCTCTCTTTAAATATCTAGCATTGTCGGTTGCACCTATTTTAGACACAAAATCATCTTTACTGAAATGTTTTGAGCAAATATAGGACGATTTTGTTATGTTATCATTTTCGCTAAGTCCCAAAACAGAAATCCAAATATTTCTTTTAATCGGATCTACTGGAAACCTAAAATAATAACACTGATAGAACGCCACTGAGATGATACATAACCTCAAAAAATTTCATTAATAAATCTCCTTATTTACCTATGAAAAGACAATCCCGAGGCTTTCCCTGCATCGCTATAAACGTTGCATATCTTGCACCTATTAACCATTGTTAAATGTTTCCTATTTTTATCAAAATTACTCCCGGTTAGTTTTGGTTTGGTTAGGTTAGCGTGTGACAGACTATGACGCGATGTTGCCACGTTGCCTCTCATAACGAAAGTCTATATTATTTTAGATTTACGTACAACTGACCAACCGCAGGCGAAGTATAGGCTGGATGTATAAGCAAATCGTAAGCGAGAATTCTTCATTTGCATTCATGCAATAGCGCAAAAAAACGCTTAGAATGTGCTAAGATCTTGTCAATACATTATTTTGTAAACAAACGGGTCTAGTTATAATAATGGTCTGTGGAAAAACCAGAAATTGAAAGAGGTTAAGTAGGTTATTTTGAGGTTGTGTATTGTTAGTAGAAACTCCTATTTTCGCAAGGCGGGTTTTTTTATTTTACATGGGAATTCCACAGCCGACTAGGGCCGCTATTCTGGAACGTTCGACTAACTCCCACGAACAAATTTCATTCGTGTGAGAAATTGTTTGTGTGCGACTCCACATTTTGGAATCTCGAACGTTCGAGTCCGTAAACCACCGACGGTAAACGAATAAATGAAGCAGTCAAATAATCAATCTCACACAAATAAAATTTCTCACACGAATGAACTTTGTTCGTGGGAGTTAGTCGAACAGTCGAACGTTCCAGAATAGCGGCCTAGACGACAATCATTTTGAAACACATTGTATTATCGGTCTCGCCCGTTTTTTCTTGCATTGCAAGTGCAAGTCTAGGGATATATTTAGCTACTTTTGTGTGACCAACCGCACAGTCACAGAGATTGGTGGTTTCCTGGTTGGAATTTACAAATTCCTCAGTCAAAAGTATATGTTTCCCTTCCTCCTATTCAACCAAGGTCTCACCCACCACCTTCTTTTTGCCACTGTCTCTCCATCTGCTTCCAGTAGCAAGGCTGTAGCAGGCACAACTGTAAAACGACTGACAAAGGTTCATTGAATGCAAGAATTTGACCTTGCAGGCCCTTGCTGCAATTACTTGCACATTCCATTGCATGACTGTAAAGCGGCTCTTAAAAAAAGGCAAGCAGATTAAAAACCTCGTGCTCGCTTCACAGATCACCACCCTAGGTTAGGTTGTCCTGCTTCCTGCTTCTCCTCAACTGTGGCAAGAGCAACGTTGCCAGAGGTCATTCGGAAAATACACCAACTCAATAATAAAACAATCACCAGATTTTATAAAAATGACATTATTGACATTTGAGAGTAATGACAGGCCATAGCAAGTAATTTAAGCTAGGTTTATAGCTCTCCGGTTGTCCGTTAGCCAACCATAAACCTCCATTTATTACATATATATGCTAAATAAATAAATTTACCTACTTAAACACATATGTATAGTAATAGTTTGAAAGTAAAATTATTAATGTATTCACTGGTTATTGAAATTTCCCTCAGTGTTATTTAAAACAAGACACCGAAAAGTTGTATCCGGGATTGGTGAACATGAAACTATTTCCTGAGATGATCTAATAAAAGTCTTACTATATATAAAAGTGAACATTTATTTATTTGTATGACGGCGCATGTGACACTTTAAATCTTTATATTGAGCAAAAGCCTTATTGCAATTTGAACATTTGAAAGGTTTTTCACCTGTATGAGAGCGTAAGTGAATACTTAAATGACTCGACTGAGTAAAACTCCTATTGCAATGAGAACATTTGAATGGTTTTTCACCTGTATGAGTGCGTAAGTGAACATTTAAATTACTCAACGTAGTCAAACTCTTATTGCAATGCAAACATTTAAAACGTTTTTCACCTGTATGAGTGCGTAAGTGAACATTTAAATAACTCATTGTAGTAAAACTCTTATTGCAATGTGAACATTTAAAAGGTTTTTCACCTGTATGAGTGCGTAAGTGAACATTTAAAGAACTTGACTGAGTAAAACTCTTATTGCAATATAAACATTTGAAAGGTTTATCACCCGTATGTATGCGTAAGTGACCATTTAAATGACCCAACTGAGTAAAACTCTTACTGCAATGCAAACATCTGAAAGGTTTTTCACCTGTATGAGTGCGGAAGTGAACATTTAAATTACGTAAGTCAGTAAATTCCTTCCTGCAATGCGAACATTTGAAAGGTTTATCACCTGTATGACAGCACAAGTGAATCTTCAACTTATAAGGGTAACTGAAAATTTTACCACAATGTGTACACTGAAGGTTATTATTAACTTTCTTCTGGTGAACCATAGAGTCTGGTAGCACTTGGCAATCTAAGGCGACACGTAACGCTAACCTATTCTTTCCTTTGTGCCCCGATGCTGTAGGATAATCAGGATCGGACGCTTCTTCTTTCATCCAAACAACTTCTTTATTTATGAGATGATCCTCATTGTCGATAATACTTGACACTGCAGGATGATAGTAATTCGAATCTACTTCATTTGAAATTTCTGTTTTAATTAATGTAGGATACTCTACGTACATGGGAGGTTCGTCTTTGATCTGTCCCATCAACAGTAGTTCATCTACTTTGGACGTGTTGACCTTACACCTCTCGATGTAAATCAAAAATCCCTCATAGCGTAATTTACATTTGTCGCAGATATTCTTGAGGGATGTCATATTCGGATCCTGAAAGGAAAGATATATATGTTACATATCCTGGATAAGTGAAGTGACACAGCAAGACCACATACTTAATGAGGCTTACCACTTAATGATTTGATGTAAATTTCGCCCCATACTCACTTCGGTGCTGATTATTTTCCAGAAACGCCACAACTTCTGGTCAATCGTTTGCACTCGTGCTTTTTGCAGGCACCAGTCGCAAACGGTCACCACTTCTTCCGTACTACTCATGGCACTTGATGTATGGAAACTGGAAACTGATCGAACACCTTACAAATTACAAAAACTTTTAGAAAAAGGCCAACAGATTACTTGCACTTGCACAAAGGTCACAGCACAGATTTTGGTTATGTCTGATGTCACATGTCACTTCACAGAACATTAATTCCAGAGGAGACACTTTCCGCCATATATGTAATCCTATATTGCTAACAGACAGAGAGAGAGGTTCGGGCGAAAACATCCATCTCATGTGACTGGGTATGTAACGCGCAGACGTCTATTATGGCCAATGAAATCAGTGGATTCGCATCACGTGTATATTTACGTCACGTCGAGCGGCATTTGTTTGTTTACGTATTTTGGGATTTTACGTTTAGTATTTTAAAACAAGTAAGTTTTTTGACTAACAGTTCTTATAACAAGTTGCAACGCTAGCCAAGACTGACAACTTTTATTTGAACCATTTTTCGATTCGATGAGAATCGTTACGTTAAGATACTTTACGTTTTGTTTTACATTAACCACGCGTAAATTTTATATTTATGATTATATTCCAAACTCCAATTGTGAAAAACTGACAAATAGTATAGAGATGTCGAACAAATAATAAGGGTCAATAATTATCATTTACTTGGAATTGGTGAACGCTTTACGAGAATACAGATTTTGTAATACGGGGCCATTGTTCCCCGTCGCGCTTGCGCTTCATCTACCAAGTCATTGACTTCTGTCTCACTTGTTTTCGCCCGACTCACTATGGGACGAGATAGGACGCTAGCGATATAGGAGTATTACATATATGCTTTCCGCACTTTCCCGAATAAAAGCACGTCCATGATTACACAGAAGTTCTGAAATTATTTTTTTTTTTTTTTTTCTATTACAGAATTCATTACCGAATTAGAGGGAAGCCTAACATTTCGGCGTCAAAATCTTTTAACTGTATACTAATGACGACTACATCAACGGAAGCAGCGTCCAAAGCCAAACTGAACTGCATATGGGAATTACTCTGGAATTACTACCATCGCATGGTTATTTAAATTATATTTGTATTGTTGGTTGCCTGTATTCGTAGCCGAATTTCTGTTTCGAGGTTTTTGATGTTGCATGTTTCGCGGTGTTCCGTGGAATGAACGTGTCCCTTCCGCTTCCGACTGCTTCCGACCCTTCCTGAATATAAAACATCAGGAAGGAGCTAAAAGCTTAATTGTTAGACTCGGTAGCTAATATTTTAGAAGGAAGAGGTGGAGGAGGTTATGAGCTTTGAATCAGACTCACGCAAATGGACCTCGACTCTAGAAAAAAATTGCACTGGCTAACTGCCCAAAGGAAAAGGCCATTTTGGATAGAAGAAAGAAGAAGAAGAGAAACTCGAAACTCCTAACCTCGAAAACCACTACCCCCACCAGCTCTTCTGTTTGGACCCCCCTTTTTTCGCTATGGAGCGCGACATCGAACAGCTGAACGCCGCCCTGAACTCCGTCAAGACCCTCAGGTCGAACGTGAGACGCGTCTTCGAGTCGATAAGCAACGGGCTGAGGGCCGACCATGGCGACGAGGGCAAAGAGACGAAGTTCGTCTTCGAACTCCAGGAGCTCCTCACCTCCGTCAACAACAATCTGAGGTGGAGGCGACGTTCTCGTAAACTCGACACGTTAATTTTGGTTTCGCCGTAGGGACGTGGAGAACTCCGTGGCGAGCCTCACTCCGCCGCCGGGCGCCTTCAGCCTCGGGAACACAACGTACCTCAGCCAGGAGACGACGCAAGAGAGGCAGGCGTTGTACGGACAGCTCGTCAATAGCTACAAGTGGACGGATAAGGTAAAGGAACACGATGCGGTAGACGACCTTACAGAGAACGTCTCTGTTCGTTTTAGATCCGGGAGTACAGCGCTCTTGCCGGTAACATACTAGCTACGAACTCTTTTAATAAGACTTACAAGACGTTCAGCACTACGAAGCGAAGAAAAAATCAAACTAGCAATCACAACGTACTTCCTGAGTAAGTATTGCATATGAAAAAAATTACACCTATAGTATCTACCATCTAGAATCTACTAAGAAATGAAGTAAAAAAAATTATGGTAAACTTCGCCTTATTGGACGCAGTCAAATGATTTTTTTTTAGCAAAAGAGGACAGTATCAAACGAACCTCAGTCAAAATGAGGTAAATATATGTTGGTAACATTTTTTGTAGCTTCTTAAATTCGGCTTGGCTGAACGGTAACTTTATCTTTCGATAAGTGTGACATTACCACTTGATTTTCAGCGTGATCGAGAGTCTCATCACCAGCATTGACAGACTATTCCCTGACGTCACCATCACGACCAATAGACCGTTCGTTCCTAATCCAGTGATACAAGTAAGGGCAAAGTCACAGATACGAACCTCTATTAACTGAACACCTTCGTTTAGGCTTCCCTAGGGAGGGTCCTCAAAGCGATAATTGCGTTCAAAGGCCTGATGATCGAATGGGTCGTGGTGAAGGCGCACGCGGAATCGAACGACCCGTGGACGGAGTCCCGTTACAGAGTGTTCAGGAAGGTGACGGAGAACTGCCACGCGGCAATGTGCCACTTCCATTCGCCTATGATGCCGGAGCTGGCGGTGCGCTCTTTCATGGTAAGAGATGAGAGGAGCTAGAACACCCACGATACTTAATAGAATAGTGACACCCACAGTTTATACTGATCATATATATCGGGTGTTTTTTTTTTTTAAATTTCACCTCATAGTAGGCTGTGGATAGTGTTTGTGCATGCGCCTTACTAAAAAATGTCAAAATTGACATAATCTCACTTTTTTAATAAAAATTGAAACTGCTCCAATCAGTTACTAGTGTCTTGAAAAAGACAGCTTGGCTCTATTAATTAAGCGTATATGAGTGATTTCTAAGTTTTATTATATCTTCTGTTAAGGGAAATAACTGAGATTTGACTGCAGCTTTTTCATTTAAATGTTTTAATTTGGTAGGTTGTATTTGTACTAGCACCAACAATATAGAATGAACGTTCCTAATACCTCCAAACCGACTTATACCTTCCCTTCTTTTCAGCACTGGTTCCACAGTTACATCACGTTATTCAGCACGCCGTGCAAACGATGTAGCAACCATCTCCACAACAATCTTCCGCCGACGTGGAGAGATCTAAGGACGCTGGAACCATACCATGAAGAGTGCAAATAAACTAGTTCCAAGTAAACTATTTTTAATAACAAAATAAAACATTATCAAATTGTCAAGTCAGTACTTAATTGTTAACTCCATCGAGAGTGAAACTATCACAACTTCGTCATTTACAAAAACTTCCCCGTCAAATATAAAACACATTTAATTTCAATAATCGAAATCGATTGAGCCGAGATCAGTCTTAATCTTATCACAATTTTTTTTCCTTCTGTACTTCGATCAGCAGTTTCGAGTGTAGTCCCCTCAGTCCGTTTCGAACTACGTCATGTCCTAGCAGGACGTTCTCTACGATCCTCTCCCAAGATCCCATCGTAACGTTCATCCCTTGTAACTGCTGCATGACCCATCGTCTAACCTGAGCGGCGTCGAACTGGCGGAAACTCAGCGACTCGTAGTACAGCCCCGATCGTGCGTAATCGTTCTCGATGAGAATGGCGTCTTCCAACGTGCCGGCGACATTTAGGTTATCGTCGTCGTCGTACAGGTTGTAGATGGCGATGATCAATGCCCGACAGTCGTCTGGGATCACGTCCACAAACTCGAATAGGTGTTGATCGTGTTTGAGTTCCAAATCGTCGACGATCACTAGATTCAGACAGTGATTGCGCAATGAGGCAGCGATGGATTTCTTCACTCTCGTCTCTCCGAGTTGTTTGACCAGTACGTCCCTAACGCAGTTATCGCTGAAATGTTTCCGGACGACGTTCGCCAAGTGGGTCTTGCCCACGCCTCGAGTTCCGGAGAAGACGATCGTTTTCACCTTTCTCGGCCAGGTGGGGTACTGTTCGATACTCAGCACGAGCGCCCTTATCGGCAGTTCTTGCTCAAAGACGTTGTCGAATAAGTCCCGTTTGAGGTCGGATAATACGACGTCTTTCGTGGCACCGTTATATAAACCGTACAGGACTGCGCTGATCAACAACGCCAACGGGATGGTGCAGAAGTAGACTCTTTGCCTCGAAGCGAGGGCCTTGTTGGACTTATGGCTCAGTCTTTGCTTGGGGCCCTTCGAGGCGAGTTTGAGGGACTTCCACTCGGATCGCTCTACGATGGGAGCCTCGTCCACCTCCATGGGGACTTCATCCCTGGAGTCCATCTCGACGTAGTTCACCGTCACGACGCGGACTGGAGCGGAGCGCCACTGGTCGGTGTACAGCTCTTCTATGTAGTGGAAGGACCTCCGGTACACCAGTTGACAGAAATGCGGGATGTCATGCCGTTGGGTCAGATGAGGCTCCGATCGCGACCTGTTCAACGAGCTATCGAGGTGCGGAGGTACTATTTCCGTATCTGTACTGTTCATAGCATATGGTTCATACTGTTCGTGTTCATAGTTTGTTTGAAGGTTAAAATCGTTAAAATTGGGTAGGCATTTTGAAGTTGCTACTGGGCATAGAGAGATAGAGATAAAAGAGAGAGGACGAGAGAAGGTCACAAATGTAGTTGGAACAAATAGACCAAAGCACAGACCAAAGTGGCTTCTGCATATGGCCGACTTCCTGTAAGAAATCTTTCTCTCCAGTGGCGTAGCATTACATTAACTGAAATTATGAAATAATAATAAATTTGTATGAAGCATGCAACGTTAAGTTCTATTAACGTTACAAGACGTTCGATGATCTTACTCACAGGGCCCGACTAACTCAACTCGTCGGTGAGTGGTCGTGGGTGAACTACAAGTTGACCAAATAATGCGATGAAAGAAGGGCGCCAACAACTACAAAGCCCGGCCCTGACTGATACTTCGATCTCCCCTTTAGTTGTTAAGAGGAGACGATACCGTCTCACAGCTATCAGATGTCTCACTTACCTTTACGAAGGCTTATTCGCATCCAAGAGAGAGGTTGAGGTTAGATCCGAAAAATAAAACTTGAACAACTCTCATAAATGAATTTAATATACTATAGTTTGATATAGTACCCCACTCTCGGATATGCAACCACTAAAATATTGTGCCCTAATAACCCTAACCTGACCGGTACGGGGCGACGCTGCCGTTGAACCTCGAGGGACTGCCTAGACTGCCGGCGTAGGCCCCCTGGACTGGGGTGGTTGGACTGGTACGGCTATCGGCGTGGGCAGCTCCGGCGTCGTCTCTGGACCCCTGGACTGGAGGCTGGTCCAACTGCGTGGACGGCTCTGGCGTCGTGGCCGACCCCTGGGCTGCTTACGTAGGTCCCTGGTCGCTGGGGCTGACCCCTGGGCTGCTTACGTAGGTCCCCGGTCGTTGTGGCTGGTCCTACTGCGAGGGCGGCTCTGGCGTCGTAGCGGGACTACGGCGTGGACGGCTCTGGGCCCCCCCTGTCGACAGATGCGAAGTCCCCCCGGATGGCTCGGTTCGGATGTGCGTCGCTGCGGGACGGGTTACCGTCGGAACAGGAAACAGGAACCCCCTTTCTCTCGCTGTCGCCTGTCAGCGCGCGAAACGAACCGACGGAACACCGCGTTCACGTAACGGTCGTTCCGTGCACACACCAACCGGTTCGCGAGAGTCCCACTTTCTGTCGCTCGCACTCACGCCCGGAATCAGGAACCACTCGATATCGGAGGGCAAGAATCACTGAGATTGACAGAGAGTAAATCACTAAAATAACTAACGTTAACAAAGAGCAAGAGTAAGAACTAACGGAGAGTAAGAGCGTAAAAGACTAAGAGAATAAGAGCAACCGGTAACAGAGACTAAGAATAAGAGAGAATAAGAGAGCGAAAACAGGGGAGCTGTCCGCTTTTATACTAATCGTTCCTTCTCTACAAAAAAAGAACCTTCTAGAAGGTATGGCCATAAACTTAACAAAATTCATTACCAATACAAATAAATGTTCCTAACTGTCAACCAATCCGAATTAAGTGAGAGAAGGAAAGACATATCTGCATGAGCGAAATAAAACTACTCGTATAACTGGTTGCCTACCCTTGACTTCTAGGAATATATAGAAATTAATCAAATTATCCCTATTTCCTTTGGTACTGTTACTATAGGGTCTCACCATGTATTCCTAAAAGTCGCCAATACTTTGTACTACATTTTAAGCCGAATCTTCCTATTGAATCTAACCTCTCATCCAAAAATGTGTTCACAGAGGATGGGAGATCACTTGTGGGCTCAACCCTTCATTATGTACTACGCAATAATCTATAATATCCCCTGTGAAGACATTCCGGGTACATTAGTTCTATTATTGGCAACTTATTACGTTTTATAATTGGAGGTTAAAATTCCTAGATTACCTGTTCCCTACTTAGTCCACACAATCCTAGTTAAGATAACTTCGTTCTTGTATAACTACCTATTCTCCCGGAGCCTTATCTGACGTTAAACTAGTTACCGCGCATAACCTCTCACGAACCAGAAATGTGTTCACAAGGGAAGGGATACGAAACTAATAACTTAGCCCTTAATGGGGCAACAATACACCCTATCCCCTGGCGACACTAGTCCTGTTACATCGGCCCTATTCCCTGGTATTGAATTACATGTGGCCTGTTAGAGGTTATGATTTACATTTACCTTTATTACCTGACTCCTGTTGGCCTTAGGGGCAAACGAGCTATGTCAACAGGTCAGTTTGGCTCCCGGGGACGTGAATTACGTAAAATGTGTGAATATAAAGTTAAGTAGAGTTACTAAGTAAAGGGCTAAGTTGGTTGCATATCCAGGGATCTTAAATAATTTCCAATTAACTGGCTAAGGTTGTCGATTCAGGCCGCCTCTCAAAAAAAATAACGTTACAATCCCCCCTCACTTTAAAGAAATTTACCCAAATTTCTTTCCCCAAAAGAATTAAAACATACCTAATTCGGAGTTTCAAGTACTTAGCCCTGCGCATACACACTACTTAACATAACCATAGACATCCAGTTTTAATCTCTCACTCTGAGAATTATGTGACCAGTAATTACAACGGTAATACTCACATCCATACTGAAATGTCTTACGCATGGTAAACTCTTTGATGGCAAACAGACCGATGTGGAGAAACTTCTGACGGCTAAATCCCTCATACCGAGGTAAACATAGTCTGCAACTACAGCAACATCTACAAATCATCCATCAAGAATCTCACCACAACAAGCCTAATCGGTCAACTCACATTAGTGTATGGGGCGGGATATCGAGAGAAAGAAGGATTTGCAAAAAAAACTCTGATGGAACTTGCGACAATCCAGCACCAGTCAATTACAACCAAGCTAAAGCTTTAAATAGAACCGAAGGAACGAAACAGGCTACAAAATAAAAAGAATTTAGGACGTGAAGCGTCCCAATTCCAAGTGTTCACTTAACCTAGTAAAGCTGACGAAACCTCTATCGGGAATTTCATTATATTACACGTCAGAATGGGAGCTAGGGGAATCGGTCACCCCTAGTCCCATGTGGGGCAATCAATACAAAAAAAAAAAAAAACGATAAGAAGACTCTACGAATTTATACCCAATGAGGAAACGAAAATGAAACGACTGACTCCAAATGCAGTTTCTGAAACACAGCTATCACCGGAAACAACTACTCCGCGAGCTAATATCCCTCCCGGCATTGAATGACACCGGTGATTTCTGACCTCACAAACAAACCCACATGAAAGCCTGAAAATTGTTGGGGGTGAAATTTAGGTCGGAGTTTTACCGCCAGGACTCCCAACAGCCCTACGGAGATATTCTACCGCCGTCATCCGCTCAGCGAACATTGTTGGGGGATGGAATTTAGGTCGGAGTTTTACCGCCAGGACTCCCAACAGCCCTACGGAGATATTCTACCGCCGTCATCCGCTCAGCGAACATTGTTGGGGGATGGAATTTAGGTCGGAGTTTTACCGCCAGGACTCCCAACAGCCCTACGGAGATATTCTACCGCCGTCATCCGCTCAGCGAACATTGTTGGGGGATGGAATTTAGGTCGGAGTTTTACCGCCAGGACTCCCAACAGCCCTACGGAGATATTCTACCGCCGTCATCCGCTCAGCGAGCATTGTTGGGGGATGGAATTTAGGTCGGAGTTTTACCGCCAGGACTCCCAACAGCCCTACGGAGATATTCTACCGCCGTCATCCGCTCAGCGAACATTACAAGTAAAAGCTTCCCTTAATAAATCTTCTCTAACTTTACCACACCCACGAGTAGATGGAAGTAACTCTGTCGCATTCCGGTAAGATATTTCGGATAATTAGTCCCCCACAACAACGTCACGAACTCCAGAGGCCGAAAGTACACCATTACTTCGCCTCCCACACAAGAACGGCATGAGTGTTGATCTCTTCGTATTATTCCTTGCACACCAAGACGTTTCCCGAAGCCATTATTACACTAGGCCAGTGGAAACATTACGACAGAGAACACAACTCATTCCTAAATCCTCGCCAAGCGAGATAACTCTTAAAATGGGGATAAAACACCTACTTTCCTACCCTTATGCCCACAGACACTAGCTAAAGACCTAACAAGGCCTGACTCGACTCCAAAACCAACCAAGGGATATCACCCTATAAAAAAATCACCTCAACTAAACTCTAAATGTGGTAAAATTAGCCGAGACCCGCTCATCTGTCGTAACCAAATCATTATCCAAATCATAATTCCAAAACGAAAACCTTAACGACGATTAACTACAACAGTCCTGCCATCTACACGCCCTCTTCGGGAGGATGGGCTTTTAGGTCTTTGATGTGCCATGTACCTGCACTTTTCCCTGATTCATCCCTCAACTCATAAGTCCATGGGGAGAGACGTTTAGAAACAAGGAACGGTCCTATAAACTTAGGGGCTAGCTTAGCTGAGAAGTATTTAGCCGCATCGGACAGGACATAATTCTTTCGCCAGACTAACTGATTTGGATATAACTGCACATCCCTACGTCTAAGATCGTAGACCTTTTTGTTAGCTTCATATGCTTTCGCTAACTTAGAACGGACTTCAAGGAAAAGTTTCGACAAACCATTCGTCCGAGACTCTAGACTGGACGTTCGGTCAAACGAGATAGGATTATCCCTCAGGGGATCCTCTGGATTTTTATTGCGGGTACACAACTCTCGTCCAAAAACAATGAGGTTAGGAGTGTAACCGGTGACTTCATGTACCGTAGATCGAATCGCACTACCAGCCTGGGACAATTTCATATCCCACGTTTTATGATTGTCACCAACATAAGACATGATTAATGTTTTGACAACTTTGTTTACTCGCTCCGTTGGGTTTGCTTGAGGATGGTAATGTGGGGTATATTTAATACTGATGTTATATTTGGACATCAAATTCTGAAACTCCTTGGACCGAAACTGAACACCATTATCGACAATAAAAGTCTTCGGACAACCAAACACAGAGATCACATGATCCTCGATTATCTTAGCAACACCTGCCGCCTTGGCGGAACGCAATGGGAATAACAATGGGAATTTACTAAAACAGTCTACTACCACTAATATATAAGCATGTCCAGAAGTGCTACGGGGTAACGGACCTATTATATCAGCACACAACAACTCAAATGGTTTGGATATTGAAACTTGAGAACTCAACATTAGTCCAGCCGGCTTCTTTTGTTCGGGTTTAATGGAAATACAAGTAGGACAACGTCGAACAAACTTAGCTACATCAGCATACATCTTGGGCCAATAGTACTTCTGGGCCAGATACCGGAATGTTTTGAAAGTGCCTAGATGAAGCAACTGCTCATGAGTATTTTTGATCAAAGCTGGTCGATGATCTTTAGGTACCACTTCCCGCCAACAATCTTCAGGAGTCATCAATTCGGGATAACGCATTTTTAAATGCTTATACAATTGGTTACCTGTTTTCCGGAAGCCAGGATAACGCTCCGGAGTGGTAGAAACACGACTAAGCATCTTATTGAACCAAGGATCGGTAGTATGATTGAACTTTACATTGATAACATCGACGACGGGTACTGACCGGGATAAAGTATCGGGAACTACATGTTCTTTCCCTTTTCGATGAATGATCTTAAAATCGAATTGTTGCATACGAACCGCCCAACGAGCTAAACGTCCTGTGGGATTCTTCAGGTTACTTAACCAGACTAGAGAATGATGATCAGTGATGACAGTGAAATGACTCCCTTCCAAGTAAGGTCTTAATTTCTCAATTGCCCAAATCACAGCGAGACATTCCCGCTCTGTAACTGAATAGTTACGTTCTTGTCGAGTCAAAGATCGGGAAATATATGCGATCACTTTCTCTCCCTCTGGGTGTTCCTGACTGAGAACCGCACCAACACCAAACCCAGACGCATCTGTTTGAACAATAAAAGGCCGAGAAAATCTGGACAAGTAAGGACAGGAGCTCTAACTAAACAGTCCTTTATTTTATTAAACGCTTCTTCACACTGAGGAGACCAATCAAACGACTGATTTTTCCTCGTTAGCCGGGCTAAGGGGGCTATGATGGTCGAAAAGTTAGGTACGAAACGTCTGTACCACGAAGCTATTCCAATAACTTGTCTGACTGCTTTGACATTACGTGGAGCTGGTAATTCGAGAATGGCTCTAACCTTTTCGGGGTCACAATGCAATCCTTCGGAATCCACCACATAACCTAAATATTTCAGTTCAGGCCGACAAAAGGAACATTTCTCTTTTGAGACAGTAATATTAGCCTCTTTTAATCGTCTAAAAATTTCTCGAAGGATTTCAATGTGTTTCTCAAAGGTTTGGGTAACAACAATAATGTCATCCAAATAGACAAAGACGTGATCGTCTAACTCAGGACCTAAGATACGATCAGCAAGTCGCTGCCAAGTGGCAGGAGCATTGGACAATCCCATGGGTAACCTGCGAAATTGGAAGAGGCCACGACCTGGGACAGTGAAGGCCGTCAAAGGCTTGGATTCCTTGCTTAGGGGCACTTGAAAATAAGCGGACTTAATATCTAATGATGACAAGTAACGAGCATCCCTTAACTTATCCAACGTCGCAGAAATATATGGTATCGGATAGGCATCCTTTTCTGTTACCTCATTCAGCTTTCGATAATCCACTACGAATCGCCATGAACCATCCGACTTCTTAACCAATAATATTGGGGATGACCAGGGACTAGAACTAGGCTCGACTACTCCTTGCTCCAGTAATTTATCTAGCTCTTGGCTAATATGATTCTGCATAACGGGTGAAACAGGATAATATCGTTGTTTGATAGGAGCAGAATTAGTTTTGATCGAATGTTCCACGAGATTCGTACATCCTAGTCCATCACCCATTGCTCGGAAAGCATCTTGTACCAAATTATCCAACTCTCTATACTGTTCCCGGGTTAATTGAGTTTTAGACTTTAAGGCAACTCCATCTAAAGATTTGCACACAGAGGACTCCACAGAAAATTTCCAACTACCACTCCTTAAATCCGGGACAATACCCATACGTTGCCAGAAATCGGCTCCTAGGATAAGTGGATGGGGTAACGTAGGCATAACTAACAGTCGAACAGCTTTCACTCGATCTTCAACCTCGATCGGCAACACAACATAACCTATACTATGACATGGCGTACCATCAGCCAAGGTACAACTATTAACAACACTAGACTGCAAAGACACACCTATCTTCTGTAACGAAAACCAACCGGGAGCTCCAATTATACTAACGGAGGCTCCACTGTCTAATAATCCCTGAAACGGTATCCCAAAAATTTTCACAGAAAGATAGGGTCGCTCATCACCCTGAACATGTGACAAAATAAAATCTAAAGCTGTTCGATGATTACTTGTAATATCGACCGTAGATGGGAAGGCACCTAACCGGTCCCTTAGGGCCTCCCTTGGAAGTTTTCCGAATTCTGATTACAACGAGGACATGAACGCACTGTATGACCCTGTAATCCACACTTAAAACATTGAATATTTCTAGGCGGTCGCCCACTATCTGAAGAACGATTCGGTTGAGGACCCTTAGATGGAAGGTTATTCGGTCTAGACCGATTTGACGGAGGATTGTTAACACGAGTACCATTAGATCGAGGACAATTCACAGCTAAATGACCAGTAGCATTACAATTATAACATCGCCGACCTGGAACAACATTATGAGTGCTAGATTCTGAGTGTACATAAGCTAGATCAGGTTCCAAACTTTTCCTACTCCGTGAGGGGGGGATAAATGCCTCGATCGCCTCCTTTCGTTCTTCTAACTTTTGCCCAACATCAAGTAATTCTTCCAAAGTATTAATGGTTGTCAATCCTAATTGAGTTTGGTAGAAGGGAGCGATATTTCTCAAGAGAATACTTAATTGAACTCGTTCGGATATAGGACAAGTCAGCCGATTAAACATATTGCTCATAGTAGCCACATACATGCCCATATTCTCATTCGGACCCTGTGTACGAGTTTTGATTTCATCTAACAATTTCTCATTATAATTGCTAGGAAGAAATTGCTTTCGAAGAGCTAACACAAGATCATCCCAGGAATGGAGAGTATTCTTCCTAGATTTAAACCAAATTTTTGCTTTTCCGACAAATAAATCACCTGCAGAGGTAAACAACTGAGTTTTTGAAACATTCCTTGATTCACTCAACTCACACACTGATTCCAAAAAAGCATTCAGGGAAGATGTTGATTCCCCATCATATTTTAAGTCCCACTTATATACCGGAACAGAATATGGTTTAAAATTACCCTCACTAATAGGGCCTACAGAATTTCCTACTGAAGGTTTAGCATCTTCCTCAACTTCCTCATCAGAGCTAATCTCTGAATTACTATCCTCGGGGGAATCTTTCGAAAGAACTGTGGACGATAATACTTCGACAATATCTACACTACTTACAGCCTGCGATAGTTGTTTCACTCTCTTTAATCTCCGTTTTAAATCGGAATTGAGTTGCATTACCTCTAATAAATGTTTAGAACGTATTAACAACTCTTCATTGGAAACAGCTTTCGTACGCTTGAGCCTTTCATGTACATGCCATAACTTGGTGGAAATTTTCATATACGGAACACTACGTTCATCTTCGGCCAATGCCTTAATTAAAGATTGAATCTCTGAAAGTTTCTTTACCACCGCAGCTATATCATCTACAAACGATATACTATATTCCGGTATTGAAAAGGCTGCACCACTCTTCTCAATTTTTAACAAGTTACTGAGAGCTGTGCGCATCTTCATCACCGTCATATCGGGGTTCACGTCTATCACTCGACACTGTAATTCATATAATAATTCCTCCTTGTCAAGGCGGTTCACATTCATTCTGAAACCTTCCATTCTCAACTTCTCAAGACCAAAACAATCGAACCAAAATAATCACTGTAACAACTAATTACTTGAAACTATAATCAAAATCACCTAGAACTCTGTTAATAAACTAAAAAAACTACTTAATTGAAACAATAATAAGTGAAACAATTGATAGCTGTATTTCGATGGCCCCACGTTTTAGGGTGCCACTTTTGCAACGTTAAGTTCTATTAACGTTACAAGACGTTCGATGATCTTACTCACAGGGCCCGACTAACTCAACTCGTCGGTGAGTGGTCGTGGGTGAACTACAAGTTGACCAAATAATGCGATGAAAGAAGGGCGCCAACAACTACAAAGCCCGGCCCTGACTGATACTTCGATCTCCCCTTTAGTTGTTAAGAGGAGACGATACCGTCTCACAGCTATCAGATGTCTCACTTACCTTTACGAAGGCTTATTCGCATCCAAGAGAGAGGTTGAGGTTAGATCCGAAAAATAAAACTTGAACAACTCTCATAAATGAATTTAATATACTATAGTTTGATATAGTACCCCACTCTCGGATATGCAACCACTAAAATATTGTGCCCTAATAACCCTAACCTGACCGGTACGGGGCGACGCTGCCGTTGAACCTCGAGGGACTGCCTAGACTGCCGGCGTAGGCCCCCTGGACTGGGGTGGTTGGACTGGTACGGCTATCGGCGTGGGCAGCTCCGGCGTCGTCTCTGGACCCCTGGACTGGAGGCTGGTCCAACTGCGTGGACGGCTCTGGCGTCGTGGCCGACCCCTGGGCTGCTTACGTAGGTCCCTGGTCGCTGGGGCTGACCCCTGGGCTGCTTACGTAGGTCCCCGGTCGTTGTGGCTGGTCCTACTGCGAGGGCGGCTCTGGCGTCGTAGCGGGACTACGGCGTGGACGGCTCTGGGCCCCCCCTGTCGACAGATGCGAAGTCCCCCCGGATGGCTCGGTTCGGATGTGCGTCGCTGCGGGACGGGTTACCGTCGGAACAGGAAACAGGAACCCCCTTTCTCTCGCTGTCGCCTGTCAGCGCGCGAAACGAACCGACGGAACACCGCGTTCACGTAACGGTCGTTCCGTGCACACACCAACCGGTTCGCGAGAGTCCCACTTTCTGTCGCTCGCACTCACGCCCGGAATCAGGAACCACTCGATATCGGAGGGCAAGAATCACTGAGATTGACAGAGAGTAAATCACTAAAATAACTAACGTTAACAAAGAGCAAGAGTAAGAACTAACGGAGAGTAAGAGCGTAAAAGACTAAGAGAATAAGAGCAACCGGTAACAGAGACTAAGAATAAGAGAGAATAAGAGAGCGAAAACAGGGGAGCTGTCCGCTTTTATACTAATCGTTCCTTCTCTACAAAAAAAGAACCTTCTAGAAGGTATGGCCATAAACTTAACAAAATTCATTACCAATACAAATAAATGTTCCTAACTGTCAACCAATCCGAATTAAGTGAGAGAAGGAAAGACATATCTGCATGAGCGAAATAAAACTACTCGTATAACTGGTTGCCTACCCTTGACTTCTAGGAATATATAGAAATTAATCAAATTATCCCTATTTCCTTTGGTACTGTTACTATAGGGTCTCACCATGTATTCCTAAAAGTCGCCAATACTTTGTACTACATTTTAAGCCGAATCTTCCTATTGAATCTAACCTCTCATCCAAAAATGTGTTCACAGAGGATGGGAGATCACTTGTGGGCTCAACCCTTCATTATGTACTACGCAATAATCTATAATATCCCCTGTGAAGACATTCCGGGTACATTAGTTCTATTATTGGCAACTTATTACGTTTTATAATTGGAGGTTAAAATTCCTAGATTACCTGTTCCCTACTTAGTCCACACAATCCTAGTTAAGATAACTTCGTTCTTGTATAACTACCTATTCTCCCGGAGCCTTATCTGACGTTAAACTAGTTACCGCGCATAACCTCTCACGAACCAGAAATGTGTTCACAAGGGAAGGGATACGAAACTAATAACTTAGCCCTTAATGGGGCAACAATACACCCTATCCCCTGGCGACACTAGTCCTGTTACATCGGCCCTATTCCCTGGTATTGAATTACATGTGGCCTGTTAGAGGTTATGATTTACATTTACCTTTATTACCTGACTCCTGTTGGCCTTAGGGGCAAACGAGCTATGTCAACAGGTCAGTTTGGCTCCCGGGGACGTGAATTACGTAAAATGTGTGAATATAAAGTTAAGTAGAGTTACTAAGTAAAGGGCTAAGTTGGTTGCATATCCAGGGATCTTAAATAATTTCCAATTAACTGGCTAAGGTTGTCGATTCAGGCCGCCTCTCAAAAAAAATAACGTTACAAGCAGTTTTATTTTCCATAAAATATCACAAAATGCTAACATATGAAACAACACGAAGGTTGCTCAATACGAATTAAATAAAGATTTTTTTTATTTTCTTGATTAATTTAACGCATATTTATACAAATGGTTCATAACAAAATTACCTACATTCCGATTTTGGTATTAATCAGTTAATAGAAGAAAAA
This sequence comes from Cryptocephalus moraei, assembly GCA_946251905.1. NCBI lineage: Eukaryota > Metazoa > Arthropoda > Insecta > Coleoptera > Chrysomelidae > Cryptocephalus > Cryptocephalus moraei. The sequence goes on along the minus strand of OX276465.1, from coordinate 10,953,550 downwards.
TTACAAAAAAAGAAATGTGCTCCTGGTATACCAGGAAGACAAAGAAAGAGCAGGAAAGCTGGAAGGAGAGGAAGAGCTGATTCAGTTATGTAGTGGGTATATTATATTAAAAATATGTATGCATTTATTATTAATTGTCAACTTTGGTTCCCAATATGGTAGACTGTAGCTCCCCCCATAGATCCGCCACTGCACAATTCAGCAATAACAATCGCAAGCACGCGTTGGAAAAAGTGGCTTCTCAATATGGCCGGTTCCGTCTACAAAATTTATTACACCCTCTCCCTGATTATTACCTCCTCTCTCTTTTATCTCTACGCTACTGGGTGATCAAGAATGACTGCTTGAGTTGGCAATCCTACCTGGAGGATTTTTTTGCCTAAGGGTTTGCAACGCTACAACCAGATATGTTTATTTGACAAAAATTTGACATTATAATCCGCGATAAGATTGTAGGTTATGTGAATAAAAATTAACGCTTAAAAAATGAAACTCGAAATACAGAACAATGATTTAATTAATTAAACAGCTAAAGGTAATGTTTAAAATGCCCCCCATTTTGGTCCAGACATAAATTAACTCTTCTTTTTAGGCTCTCGACGATATTCACCAGCATATTGGGGGCAATGTTTGCCACTTCTTGAACTATTGCCTCTCGCAGCTCTTCTTCAGTATGCAATATGTTCCTAAAGACTTGGGCCCTTCAAGAGCCCAAATAACGAAAAATCTAATGGAGTAAGATCTTAACCTGCTTGGCCAAATGCCCTGACTAATTACTCTGTCGCCAAAATTCTCTCTTAAATATCCCATAGTAGCACGAGCCGTATGTGCTGTTGCAGTCTTGTTGGAATAATCCAATTTGACGCTCTTCGTCTGTTAATTGGTTTATAAAAGGCCTCAAAAGGTGTTGGACATATCTCTCCGAATTGACGGTAAAATTAAAAAATATCGACCCATACACCCGCGTCCTTGAGACTGCCAACCAAAAACCAACTTTAACCGGGTGCAAATGTGTCTCTCTGATAGCATAAGGATTTTCACCTGAACAAATTCTGTAATTTTGTTTATTCACATAGCCGTTGAGATGAAACCAGGCTTCGTCGGAAAAGAAGGTATTGTCAAGGATATCATTATTATTTAATATGTCATTGAACCAATTGCAAAATAATCTCTGCAGATGATCAGGAGGGGTTAGTGACTGGACGATGGAAATTTTGTGAGGGTGGTACTTTAATTTCTTTTTAAGCACAGTGGAGCAACTTCCATATGATAAACCTTTAAAACCGTGAATTAGAACAACATGGAAAAGTGGAAGTCGTATGGGTAAGAATGAAAATTGGTTGAATAGGAGGCATAAGGACCAAACCTGTTTGAAGGGAGAGCTTTCTTAAGGATTTGCGAGGACTTGTTTGCATTCGAGTTCTGATATCCTCGACAACTTCCTCGTTTAGAGTAGAAGGTCTACCAGTTGATTTTTGTTTGCTTACGCTCTCTGTGTTTAAATAACGTTTAACTACTCGCATGCAATGTGCTGAAAGACAGCAAAAGCGACCAAAGACTCCGGAAACATTTCCCGAAATTGCTGGTATGTCGCTTCGAGAGAGTACTGCCAACCAGTAATTGGGTTATAAATCCCGCTTCGAAAGTACGCCATTCCAATGAAAATTTCGTGTTGTAACTTGAAAACCATTTTAAATAAATAAATTTGAAAAGAATACCAGAAATTTGAATTTGAAATAGCAAATTCAAATTACCAGTTGTACCATTTAAAAATGAAATTCAGCATTGCCAACTCAAACAGTCATTCTTGATCACGTTTATAAAAAAGCGTCCCCGTGACGTTCTCAGTTTCGTTGTCCCGCGCCCGCTTGGCCTTGACGCCCACGAGTCATTGAACGCGAACTCCGCCAGGGCAACGATTTAGGTTAGAATTTTAAAAATGTCGTTTGTCATAACTGTTTGTTCTCGCCTCGGCGTTTGGTGCTCCCCGTCGAGTCCCCGCGACCACTAGACCGCCCCGCGGACATGTACCAGACGCCGAAGCGTCGCAGGACCGCCCACGGCGGCGAGGACAGCGGCGTCGAGCTGACGCCCGACCCGCGGGTGCTCCAGCCGAGGTCGTGCAACGTCGTCGACGAAGAGGGCCCCGCGTTGACGGCGGCGGGGGCGAAGAGCCCCGCCCCGAGGGCCGCAGAGAAGTGCTCGCCGGGCGAGGCGAGGAGGGGGCGGCCGAGGGCGACGCTGCTCAGCGCTCTCATACTGGAGGGCTCGACGTCGCCGAGCAACATCAAGTGCAAGTACTGCGGCAGGGTGTTCCCGAGGGAGAAGTCGCTTCAGGCTCACCTCAGGACGCACACGGGGGAGAAGCCGTACGCCTGCGACTACCCCAGATGCTCCAGAAGGTAAACGCGCCGAGTACTTAAACGGATCCATTACTTATCGTACTCGTACTCAAAACTTCCCTCGGTCTACTCATTTACCTTTAGGGCTCTACTGAGCGCCGCAGTTGAGAGAATTTCAGTTGTGGGGTAACCATTGTACTATGCAATCCACTCACCTGGAACGATAATTAACTCCTATGGAGAGAGTAGTTAGCTGGGTTTGTAGAGTTTTAAAATGTTAAACGCATTTAAAGTTGATTCCTGATGTTATTGACCTCTTGGAGGCCAGTACATAGCTTCCATTTAAACTTTAAAATCATGTCAACAACAACACCACATTATTCAATGGTGTAGTTGCTTTGCATAATGGAAGAAACAAAGGGGCCACACTGTAATATCTCAGTAAATCATGGAAGCTTATTGCAAACTTGACAGATTAATTATTAAGCAAAAATCTTACCATACAAAGTGATGAAATTAGTAATCATCCAGGAAGCTGACGACATTAAAGTATCGTTACTACATATGGAAAAAGATGTGGTGAGACCTCATGAAGAACTTTTGTATACTTTTGTATATTGAAACTTCTTCTTTTATTTATTTTCTTCTTCACGCTTCAAACTTTTGTCAAGTCCTCTTCCGAAGATAGCCAACTTTGGGCCCACCTTTTTCATCCAAAAACACCCACCCAATCTAACCCTCTCTCGTATTTCAGGTTCGCCCAGTCGGGCCAGCTGAAGACGCACCAGCGGCTCCACACGGGCGAGAAGCCGTTCGTGTGCACGACGTCGAGCTGCGCGCGTCGCTTCACGCACGCGAACCGTCACTGCCCCGACCACCCGGACGTGCCGCTGAAGAGGCTCTCGCCCGAGGCGCAGAACCCGAACAAGAAGTTCGATGACGACCACAACGCCGAGGTGCGCGAGTGGCTCATTAACTGGGACAAGCGGCAGAGGGCCGGCGACGGACCGAACGTCACGCCGAAGAAGTCGATCTTCAGGCGGGAGGAGTCCGTCTACAGGTAGGGGGAGTCAAACTCAAAATCCGATGGTGTGTTAGCACTGCTCGGCTTAGAGGCTATGTCTCAAATATAGCGTGTCTGGCATCGCTAAGCTCAGAGGATACTTCTCAAAATCCAACGATAGTACTATATCGAGCATTGTTCAGCTCAAAGGCTATTTCTCAGACATATCTTGTCTAGCATTGCTTCGTTCACAGGCTACTTAAAAAAAATGCGATCGTTGTAACATGTAACACTGCTCAGCTGAAATGCTATTTTTCAAACATACCTTGTCTAGCATTTGCTCAGATCAGGGGCTATTTCTAACTAGCTATTTCTCAATCACACCTTGCCTAGCGTTCCTCAGCTCAGAGGCTACTTCCCAAAACTCAAAGGTGATATCATGTCAAACACTACTCAACTTATCTTAAACATGTCTATTTCTCAAACAAAGCTTACATTGCATCGCTCATCTCAGAGGCTATTACTCGAAATTTCTTTGGCATTGCTCAGCTTAGAGGCTACTTTTGGAAATTCAACAATAGCAGTATGTCTATCATTACTCAGCTCAAAATATATTTCTGAAATGTGGCTTGTCTAGCATTGCTCAGATCAGGGGCTACTTCACAAAATTCAATGGCACTAGCATATCTAGCGCTGTTCAACTCTTCTACTATTTCTCAAACCTAGCTTGTCTAGAATTTCTCAGCGCAGAGGCCATTCCTCGAAATCCAACAGTGGTAGCAGTTTAGCACTGCTCAGCTCAAAATATATTTCTTAAATATAGTTTCTCTAGTATTGCTCAGATCAGGGGCTATTTCACAAAATTCAATGGCAGTAGCATATCTAGCACTTTTCAACTCTTCTAGTATTTCTCAAACATAGCTTGTCTAGAATTTCTTAGCGCAGAGGTCATTCCTCAAAATCCAACAGTGGTAGCAGTTTAGTATTGCTCAGATCAGGGGCTATTTCACAAAATTCAATGGCAGTAGCATGTGTACCACTGTTAAGTGCTATACTATTTCTCAAACATACTTGTCTAGCATCGCTCAGCACAAACATAGCTTGTTTGGCATTTCTCAGCTTAGGGGCTGATGTTTAAAATCCAACAATAGCAGTATGTCCAGCATTGTTCAACTCAAAAGCTATCTCAAACACAGCTCTAGTGTCTAGTGTCCAGCATTGCTCAGCTTAGAGATTTCTCGAAGTCTAACAGTGGTGGTAATGTAGCACTGCTCAACTTAGAGGCTATGTCTCAAATATAGCATGTCTGGCATTGCTAAGTTCAGAGGATACTTCTCAAAATCCAACGATAGTACTACATCGGGCATTGTTCAGCTCAAAGGCTATTTCTCAAACATATCTTGTCCAGCATTGCTTCGTTCACCGGCTACTTCAAAAGAACCCGATCATTGTAACATGTCGTAACACTGCTCAGCTGAAATGCTATTTTTCAAACATACCTTGTCTAGCATTTGCTCAAATCAGGGGCTACTTCTAACTAGCTATTTCTCAATCACACCTTGCCTAGCGTTCCTCAGCTCAGAGGCTACTTCTTAAAACTCAAAGGTGAAACATTACTCAACTTATCTTAAACATCTCTATTTCTCAAACAAAGCTTATGTTGCATCACCCATCTCAGAAGCTATTACTCGAAATTTCTTTAGCATTGCTCAGCTTAGAGGCTACTTTTAGAAATTCAACAATAGCAGTATGTGTAGCATTACTCAGCTGAAAATATATTTCTGAAATGTAGCTTGTCTAGCATTGCTCAGATCAGGGGTTACTTCACAAAATCCAATGGCAGTAGTATGTCTAGCACTTTTCAACTCATCTAGTATTTCTCAAACCTAGCTTGTCTAGAATTTCTCACCGCAGAGGCCATTCCTCGAAATCCAACAGTGGTAGCAGTTTAGCACTGCTCAACTCAAAATATATTTCTCAAATATAGTTTCTCTAGTATTGCTCACATCATGGGCTATTTCACAAAATTCAATGGCAGTAGCATGTGTACCACTGTTAAGTGCTATACTATTTCTCAAACATACTTGTCTAGCATCGCTCAGCACAAACATAGCTTGTCTGGCAATTCTCAGCTTAGGTGCTGATGTTTAAAATCCAACAATAACAGTATGTCCAGCATTGTTCAACTCAAAAGCTATCTCAAACACAGCTCTAGTGTCTAGTGTCTAGCATTGCTCAGCTTAGAGATTTCTCGAAATCTAACAGTGGTGGTAATGTAGCACTGCTCAACTTAGAGACTATGTCTCAAATATAGCATGTCTGGCATTGCTAAGCTCAGAGGATACTTCTCAGAATCCAACGATAGTACTATGTCGAGCGTTGTTCAGCTCAAAGGCTATTTCTCAAACATATCTTGTCCAGCATTGCTTCGTTCATGGGCTACTTCAAAAGAACCCGATCGTTGTAACATGTCGTAACACTGCTCAGCTAAAATGCTATTTTTCAAACATACCTTGCCTAGCATTTGCTCAAATCGGGCTATTTCTAACTAAATTAAAAGCTATTTCTCACTCACACCTTACCTAGCGTTCCTCAGCTCAGAGACTACTTCCCAAAACTCAAAGGTGATATCATGTCACACATTACTCAACTTATCTTAAACATCTCTATTTCTCAAACAAAGCTTACGTTGCATCGCTCATCTCAGAGGCTATTACTCGAAATTTCTTTAGCATTGCTCAGCTTAGAGGCTACTTTTGGAAATTCAACAATAGCAGTATGTCTAGCATTACTCAGCTCAAAATATATTTCTGAAATGTAGCTTGTCTAGCATTGCTAAGATCAGGGGCTACTTCACAAAATTCAATGGCAGTAGCATGTCTAGCACTTTTCAACTCTTCTACTATTTTTCAAACCTAGCTTGTCTAGAATTTCTCAGCGCAGAGACCATTCCTCGAAATCCAACAGTGGTAGCAGTTTAGCACTGCTCAACTCAAAATATATTTCTCAAATATAGTTTCTCTAGTATTGCTCACATCATGGGCTATTTCACAAAATTCAATGGCAGTAGCATGTGTACCACTGTTAAGTGCTATACTATTTCTCAAACATACTTGTCTAGCATCGCTCAGCACAAACATAGCTTGTTTGGCATTTCTCAGCTTAGGGGCTGATGTTTAAAATCCAACAATAGCAGTATGTCCAGCATTGTTCAACTCAAAAGCTATCTCAAACACAGCTCTAGTGTCTAGTGTCCAGCATTGCTCAGCTTAGAGATTTCTCGAAATCTAACAGTGGTGGTAATGTAGCACTGCTCAACTTAGAGGCTATGTCTCAAATATAGCGTGTCTGGCATCGCTAAGCTCAGGGGATACTTCTCAAAATCCAACGATAGTACTATGTCGAGCATTGTTCAGCTCAAAGGCTATTTCTCAAACATATCTTGTCCAGCATTGCTACGTTCACGGGCTACTTAAAAAAAATCCGATCGTTGTAACATGTCGTAACACTGCTCAGCTGAAATGCTATTTTTCAAACATACCTTGCCTAGCATTTGCTCAAATCAGGAGCTATTTCTCAATCACACCTTACCTAGCGTTCCTCAGCTGAGAGGCTACTTCCCAAACTCAAAGGTGATATCATGTCAAACACTACTCAACTTATCTTAAACATCTCTATTTCTCAAACAAAGCTTACGTTGCATCGCTCATCTCAGAGGCTATTTCTCGAAATTTCTTTAGCATTGCTCAGCTTAGAGACTACTTTTGGAAATTCAACAATAGCAGTATGTCTAGCATTACTCAGCTCAAAATATGTTTCTGAAATGTAGCTTGTCTAGCATTGCTAAGATCAGGGGCTACTTCACAAAATTCAATGGCAGTAGCATGTCTAGCACTTTTCAACTCTTCTACTATTTTTCAAACCTAGCTTGTCTAGAATTTCTCAGCGCAGAGACCATTCCTCGAAATCCAACAGTGGTAGCAGTTTAGCACTGCTCAGCTCAAAATATATTTCTTAAATATAGTTTCTCTAGTATTGCTCAGATCAGGGGCTATTTCACAAAATTCAATGGCAGTAGCATGTGTAGCACTGTTAAGTGCTATACTATTTCTCAAACATACTTGTCTAGCATTGCTCAGCACAAACATAGCTTGTTTGGCATTTCTCAGCTTAGGGGCTGATGTTTAAAATCCAACAATAGCAGTATGTCCAGCATTGTTCAACTCTAAAGCTATCTCAAACACAGCTCTAGTGTCTAGTGTCCAGCATTGCTCAGCTTAGAGATTTCTCGAGATCTAACAGTGGTGGTAATGTAGCACTACTCGGCTCCAAAGCAATACAAATTTTATTACTTGTTATTTATTAAGCTAATAAAAAATACATAATTACATATTACATATATACGGAGCTTTTCTATCGAAACGTATGGTGGGAAATCGACAAGAGCAAACGAGAAACTAACAGTAGTTCGTTAGTATGACAGAGAAGGATGTTTTGCAACGTTGCCGGCCGAGCAGGCAGTCCAAGTCAACGCGTATCGCTTTACACTTTCGGATGTGTGCGGAGCGGATGAATGTGATGTTTCGCGAGCTAGCAACATCGCAAAAATTCTTCCTCTGTTTAGCCAACGATAAATATATGGCCTTTCTCTCGCTCTTACGTTTATCCCATCCTGCGACTCTGTAGAAACGATCTGTATATGTTACATACATAAATATATCCTGCAGAGGTGCACAATTTAGCACCTGATCTGACCTGATTTAGCTTCTATCATTACTCTGCTCAGAGGCTACTTCTCAAAATTCAAAAGTGGTAGCATATCCAACATTGTTCAACTTTTCTCAAACATAGCTTGTCTAGCATTCCTTAGGTCAGAGGTAACTTTTTAAAATTCAAATGTCGGTCCTTTGGAGCATGCCCAACATTGTTCAACTTTTCTCAAACATCTCTATTTCTCAAACATAGCTTGTCTAGCATTCTTCGACTCAGAGGCTACGTGTTGGAATCCAAACAGACTAAACTAGAATAAAGCGTATCAGCACCGCTCAGCTCAGAAACTACTTTTCAATATCCAGCGGTGGTAACTTGTCTAGCACTATTCAGCTCAGAGGCTATGAATCAAATATAACTTGTCTATCATTGCTCAGCTCTTGGAGCAAGCAAGCAGCTCTTGTAGCAGAAAAGCACGGTGGTTGGATCCAAACTTGACGGTGCTCAAAGAAGCGAGCATCTTTAATATTTTGACATTTAACGGTATTGTTTCATGTTCTTCTGCAATTTCTGTTTGATTAATCTTTAATCGTCTGTAATGTTTCCAGTAACGGCTCATACGACCTGAAGAGCTCCCCGAAGTCCGAGCTCGACGACTCCGACATGTCCCTGTACAACAGCTCGTCCGACAACGCGGAGTTCGACCCGCAGCAGCCCGACTCGACGTCATCGAGTGTCCCGTCTCGCTCCGAGCTGCCGAAGAAGCGCTGGCTGCGCGAGGCGGTCCGGAACCAGAGCCTGTGGGACTCGACGCAGGACCTCGCCTTCCCCATCAACTGGAACGAGGAGGTCGAGGAGAGGGCCCCTCCGGAGGCGGTCGACGTCGTCGTCACCAACGAGAACCAGAACAGGCCGTCGGTGTTGGTGTGCGTACAGGGCGGCAAGAGCAAGGAGATCTCGAGCGACGAGATCCAGGGGGCGATGGCGCTCGTCGAACTGAAAAACAGCGTCGCCGCCACCGACTACAAGTATAGGGTGTAGTGGTGACGTAGTGACTGGGATATATGGGTGATTAAATATGATTGTCGTTGGACGCGATTCGTTTGAAGGTGAGTGATACACTGTTTGTGTTAGGTAAAGATAGATTCTAACGGTTGGTTTTGAACCTCTAGGCGGTTAAAGTAAACCAATAATACCTGCACTCAATTCGGGGTCCCGTTAATCTGTATTTTGGGATTTTGCAAGTAGTTTTGCGGAACTCGACCGCCCCCTTCTTGAAGTAATTGCATTACTCATTATTGGGCATTCATTGTTTGATACTACCTATTACATTTTGTCTCACCCCAACTATTTTGTGAAGCTCCAAGTTTAAAGTAATTGGTTTTAATCGTCTTTTAATTAATTAGTGACAAGTGGTGTTTTAATTATATTTTTTAATTTATCCGAAGTTATTATAAACCAACATGTACTTAACTACAGTCATAGTAAGATAATTAATGTCATTACTTTTAACTACTTTTTACAAATAGTATATTGTCATTGTAATTGTTAACTACCGTAACAATTGTGGTGTATTATTGTAATTTACTCTAAATTAGTGGTATGTTCTAGTATCACTTTTTATCCTAGTATTGATTTTAATTACCTAAATCAGGTAAGTTAATTTATTCTACTTTTAGTATAGTCAAATGAGGCAATCCTCTATTCTCACTTTTCTATTAAACCAAAAAGCAGCACAAGACACAAGCACTCTTTTTAACATTGTATAAAGTCAACTTGCCCTCATCGAAACGGTCGTACATTGTAAGGTTTCAATCCCAATTTATTTTATATTATTTATATTTTTTGTTACTTCTTTTAGCACTTAATTATATTATATCTTATTGTATCAATTGTGGGCTGGAACGTTAGGGACAAATAGATTCGCTTTGTTATTAAGGAATATTCATTCACCGCCTCCCAAATGAAACTCCATTCAACGTTTTACATTATATTTCTAAAAAAAACGTACAAAAACGACTTGAGTTGTGGTGCAAAAAAACCTATACACTTAGTAACTCTCAGGACGCAGACCTTACAGAAAAAGATACATGTATCGACAGCCTTATTCGTTAAAAGACAAACGGAAAAACATACTGGTATGCGCGACACGTTAGTTAAAAAAAATAAACGTTAATAGTAGTGTAGTGTAGATCTTAACGGTGTTCAATCACATTGGTCTGCCGGCGGAGGTGTCGTGATAGGTCTCTTGAAGAGGAGAACGTGAGGTTCTACAAAGGGGGTTACAAAGTTAGTAAATTAAAACAAAGGTATCCCTATTAGATACTACGTAGTACATTCGCAACATACAAAACTTAATGTACTACTTACCTGGGGCATATTTCATATAATGGATCCAACCTCGGCTCTGCTGTATACCGATCTTCCGCCACTCATCCTCCGACATTAGATGGGTCTTTGGTACTGAGCTAACCATCGCTCTCGGTATGACGACGTGCCTGGAATCACAACAGATGGTCAAATACGAAAGTGATGAAACGATAATAATAACGAATCGTTGGTAACCTTGAAACGAAGATGAAAATGCATAGGAATTGACTCCTACTCCCTAGGTTTTTCCTTGTTTAATAGATAAGATACAAGAGCTTCTGCCATTAAGTGCGAGTCGTACCTGAGATAAGCCGACATAAGCATGAATTATCAACTCGACTTTAAGCTTTACAACATTGTTGAGGGCGATTTCTCGTCGGACGAGATAAATCGACGCCGCAACGGAGATCCCGCTCGACCAGTTTCTTAGGCTATGTTCACATGTAAACTCGACTTACCGGTACTCGTACTTGTCGTCGTAGTACTTCTCTGAATAATAAATGTTGCGCTGCAACTCCTCTCGATCCATTCTAAAACACTAATTGGGTAACAATCGACTAATCGTCTGGATGCTTTTGCTGTGGAAAATTTGTCGCGAGGACCGTTGGCTTACGTTCCTTTCTCCTGTTCGAAATTTCACACACGGAACGTCGAAATCGTGAAACGTCAAGTGCGGAACGCGAAAATCGACATCATATGATATCTTAAATTACAAGTGTTTACAGCAGAGTTGGTAAATATTGTAAATTCGTAAGTTCTATCTGAGGGAAGTGCCACTTTTAAAACAGATGCCCCGGTCCATGAATCAGAAATGATACGAATTCCATGAGAATCCCGGGAAATATCTCCGTTGGTAGCGCGGCATTTCCTCGCAATCTCCATGTCAACTGTCATTGAATTCCTCGATTCGTGATCTGTCTATCTCCGTGGTGTGACATGTCGCCGGACGATCTTCGATAAAGTTCCATAAATCCGTAAATGAATGAGGAGATGGGAGGCGCACCGAGCAAGACGAGGAAATTAACCGTGGAGAACGAAGACCCGGCCAACATTATAAAGGTCTCCGAAGACGTCATCGACCGCATCAGGAGCAGCCAGGTTAATAAAGGTTAGTTTTTCGTTCCGGGGCCCCCTCGTCTACAAAAGGGGTCGATGCGTCGCGAGAAACGGTGCTCCGTTAACGTGGCCGGACATCGATGGGGTTCCTTCGGTCGGTTTGACGGTGGTTAAGGCGGTTATGTAACAGTGTTTTGAACACACAAGGTCTTCGCCAGGGCTGGACCGGATCGCCCTGACAGCGGAGGAAAGGTGGAAATGGTTCTCTCGTTGGGATATCTAATATTTTCGGCAATGAAAACTTTGTGAAGTGCGTAGAGGTGTAGTCGTGTCTATGAGGAAAGGAACTATTGTCAAGTCGATACCGAATGTATTTTCTTATTTTCTAGCGACGAGATTGGACCGTGTGACTCCAGAGGGTTTCACCTCGCCCCCCGGTTACGGTCAGCCCTCTTCGCAGACAGTGCTCTATCTCAACGAGCCGAGCATGACGTCGTTGCAGCTGCGGCAGGCGCACGTCGTCGATCTGAAGAAGAACGACGACTACTGGCAGAATAGGCTCAGGGCGATGGAGTCGAATCATCAACGTATGAACGAGATCCTCGATCAGGAGTACAAGAAGGCGGTAAGGTCCATTGAATGGTTGAAACGATGCGAAGTTAGGACGAACGATAACGGTTATTTGGTTATTCGGAAACATGCATATATTGCAGTTTATGCGGCAACGTTACGCATTTCTTGCAATTTTCATAAATCGCATAATTTCTTTTTCTTTGGTTTAGTTCAATGGTTCACTAGTGGTCCGCAGAAGCCAAAATATGGTCCGCGAATGATTTTAAATTTAGTGGGATTTAGCAATATGTTGGGAAGATTATATAAACTAAGAAGAGAGGTTGAGATTTTTCTGGTTGAGAAAAAATTAATGATTTGTTGAAACAGTTTACTAATCCGGCATGTTAGATGAATTTGGCTTATCTTGTGGATATTTTCGCACACTTAAATAAATTGAATATGCAACTGCAAGATTCCGGAAATAAACAATTAGAAAAATGTATTCATTTTTGAAGATAAACTTCGCTCTTTTATTTGCAAACTCAGTTTTGGTTACGGAAAATTGAAGAAAACGATTATTTTGTATTTGCGACATTTAGCATTTCACTATTCGCAGATTTCAATATTCTTATAATCCAATAACCTAGTGTGAACAAACTCTACAAGCGACAGTCAAGTACATGCTGCACATGCTATACTTATAACATGTATGTCTCTTTGTTTATGAAGAGATGCACATCATTTGGGTATTAGCCTAATAATCTTTATTGTAAATCTAGAAACATACTTGCTATATCTTACTGTGCTACATCTCTAAAACTGCCATTCCAAAATTTTTGTAAATTTCAACTTCTTCGCTCCGTTATACGGTTACCGATTCAAAATTTGCTTACTTGTAAAGTTAACACAACGGATATTGCATTTCTTAATAAAGCCACTAGCACCAACCATATATAATTTTATTTTAGGTCGATGAGGTGAAAGGCAAGCAATTGAAGCAGACGAAGTCCGGCGAACGACCGTGCGTCGAGAACATGAAAGCCGTAACGGAATGCTACAGGTGTTACCCGAACGAGACGATGCGATGCGCGAAACTGGTACAGGCGTTCCAGGAGTGCGTCGATTCGAAACGTGCCTGCCTGCTAGAGGGAAGGGGGTGAGTAGCGGACGGTCTTGGCAAGTCTTTAGAAACGTTCGATTAGTTAGAACTTGTAAATAAAGATATTGTTTTTTTTTTAGAAAAAAAGTCTTTATTAAAGTCATATATACACGGTATTAGTTCAGAGGAGGGTTATTCGCAGTGCATTGTTAATCGTTCTCTTCTTCTGCCATCATCTGAGCGATGAGTCGTTTTCGCTCTTCGGCTTGCCTCAATTTGGTTAATGTGACACTCTCGAAGTCACTGTCTTTCAGTAGGGTACCTTTGGTTTTCTTGTTCATGGGGGCGCCGTTAATCCATTCGAGTTTCAAGGGGTTAGTGGGAAGGCCTACTTCTAAGTCAACGGCCATTTCCTAAAAAAAATTGCCCACGTGGTAGAAAATAATGTATTATAACATGGAATGTACACATGAAATAAATCAATGTTGAGATTTGTAAGTGCCTAATATGTAATCAATAAAGATTAGGTAACCTAATTTCAATATGATTGTATTAAAGTGGATTGATAGATGTAAAATGATTTCAACTTACTGCTGCTTTAATGTCTGTAAACTCCACCAAAGCACTCCCCTTCTTTTTCGGAGACATCACGAGGGCTTGTATGTCGCCATACTGAAATACATAAAATAACATAAAAATTATTAGCTAATTTGTATCATCTTATCATTGTCATTGTATTGTAATATTACATTGTATTCTATTACTTTCGATAGAAATCGGTGGAGCATCTCCTGTGAGTAACCCCCGTTATCGGGATCTCCCTTATCGGCCGTCCATTTTATTTTTATCCTATATTTTGAACCCTCCCCGCTGTGATCCTTGTCTCTCTCTTCCGCAAGTTTCCTCTTTACTATTTCAATTTCTTCTTGGACAGCTTTCGAGCCTTCCTTTCTCAACCTTTCAATCTCCTCCTGAAGCATAAAATTTGGGTCATATTATTTGTTTAAACAAGTCATTATAATACTGTATAATAACGAATTACTATACCTACCTTCAACGTCTGCGCCGCAGACTTCCCAGTCATGCCGAGCCTCTCCCTCATTTCGAGATCCTCTTTGAGCTTGCGGCGTTTACTGTCGAGCTCCTTGTGTCGTAACTGTGCCTCTTTCCGCGCCTTCAGGACTCTGTCGTAGGCAGAACGAGCCGCCCCATCGGTCAGCACCTCCAAGATCTTCGAGAGTAAGTGGAACTTGCGGGCGGCGTCCGGGTCGTCGGGGTTCTTGTCCGGATGGCATTGCAGGGCTTTCTTCCTGTACGCTTTTTTGATCTGAAGAAAATGGAAAGAATAGGGATGAAAGGGTTCGCTATGTGAAGGGTGGAAGCTTTGTTGCGTACCTCGTTGGTGCTGCTGGTGATGTCGACGTCGAGTTCCTCGTAGAGGTCCATTTCTTCTATCTTAACGTTGTTGTCCATTTTATTTTAGAGGGGAATTAAGGGGTTTGCGTTTGAAAATCGAATATAACCTCAAAAACACGAAGGGTTTTCGGTGGTTGCCTACAATGGGGCGTTTTTAATGCCGGCATCTATCGGATGCCCTCGAAAATAGGTTACTTCTGTATGTTACTGCAACCATCCATACATGAACCTAACCTCAATTTTTCACCATCGAGGTGAGGGTGAGAGGTTGTTTCCCTCATTTTAAACGCAGATCACCCCTGTGGATCACCTTAAACAACTCCTACGGCTACACAAGTGCGTATTTACTTTAGTGAATAGTGAAACTCCCCCCCTGTACCTTTCTTGTATCTGATATGGAAGAGCTGGACTCCTGCGATCTCGGCACGCTGGACTACTGGGAGAACTCCTACAAGGAGGAGATAAAGAACTACCAGTCGCGCGGCGACCCCGGCGAGATATGGTTCGGCGAGGATATCGCCGAGCGGATCGTCAAGTGGATGGAGCATTCTGTGGCGAAGGACTGTACCGTCTTGGACCTCGGTTGCGGGAACGGCATGCTGCTAGTGGAGCTCCGCAACGCCGGCTACAGGAAGTTGCACGGCGTCGATTACTCTGAGAACGCAGTGAACCTCGCCAGGACTATAGCGGAGAGGTATCGTCTCGATATAAAATATGAGGTGGGCGACATACTGGAAGGCTTGAGCGGGACGTACGACGTCGTGCTGGACAAGGGCACTTACGACGCCGTGAGTTTGAGTCGAGAACCGAAAGAGAACAGGTCGAGGTATATGACGAGTGTCTCGAGATGTTTGAAGCCAGACAGTTTGTTCGTTATTACGTCTTGTAATTGGACCTTGGAGGAGCTGAACGAGCATTTCGTCGATACGTTCAGTTTGTTGGAGGTTATACCGACACCTCAGTTCAAGTTTGGAGGTAAAGTGGGCAACGTCGTGACGTCCTGCGTCTACAAGAAGAAAAACTGACCGGTGATATTGTAAGTTTTTTTTTATTTTCTCATTGTTTAAATAAAAAGTAAGTAACATCTCAACTTTAAAAATTTGCGTTATTAATAGGAAAATGTTAGCACTAATAATTAGCTTATAAATATGTAACATAATACATCTAAGTAGCGATTTCAAAAAATATATGTTTATATCGGTGGGTTGATGTACAACATGAATAGTTATGGAAGTGCTATAATAATTCTCTTATGTAAGGTTCAAAAAACTACGTTTTACCTGAGAGCAATTTTACTTCGAAGCGCCCGATATGAAATTTGAGGTAATGATAGCAATTCAAACTCCTTCTCTCGATGAATATCGAAATTACAAAGGATCTGCAAATTTCATATAGAACGTCCTTACACTACGACTAAGATAATTTTAATCGAAGCGAAAATCACAACATATTCGTTCTGCCCTTGCCAAAGAATTTTGAAAAATATGATATTCGGTGCTATTCAAGAATGGCATCACTTTTGAACTCCCTTGTATCGCAATAGCAGAAAACTCTGGAGAAATATACAGGGTATAAGTAATGTGAATCTCTCAGGTGAAATTAGGGAGTGTTCATCTAGAATGTCTTAAAGTCGGGTTCGTTCCAGTGAGAGTCTTAAATGTTGGAAGTCGCTTAAGGCATGTGCATCGATAAATATGCGCAAACGTTTACGTTATGTAATTATTTGTATTAAAAATAAATATTAATAGTAATCAATATTATGAATAATGCAGAAATATGTGTAATCAAGCAAACAGAGAGTAATGTTACAAACACGTTATTTGGAGTCGCTCACACACATTTTCTCTTACGCTTTTAACATTAGCATTATCGTCACTGGTAGGTACCAATAGTTATGCTAATGATGAGTGGTCTAGAGAAAATGCTTGTTCGAATATTTACAGTTTCAGCACAAATTTGTTAAGAATTGACATTGAAACGTTTGTCACAAACGAATTTGCAAGTTACCCCGACATTTTCTCTGAAACAAACCTCGTTTCTCTTTTCAACTTCCTCATATTGCAAGAGTAGAAAAATGTGGATAGATATTCAGGGTACAAGAAAATTAACCTCATGTTCAAATTAGTGTGAAACATCTAATGGACCTTAAATTACTCACTCTATATTCTGCCTCGATGTGTTTCCTTGACCTCTGAGGTTTTGAGTTGATTACAGATCCAAAGAAAACGAAGTGTGAGTCATTGTATAATTCTTCTGGGATTTTTTAATAAGGTCGTCAAATTAGAATTTATCTGCGATTCCTTTGATTTAAGGGAAGTGCAGAGTATTCGAATTGTACCATTTCCAGAATATTCTAGGTTCATGTGGAGTTGTCAAATTACAAATCTATTGAGATTTTTTGAAGACCCGAAAGAATCGATCGAGAAAGAAAAATGGATGTAAACCCCATATCGTTCCACATTGTAAAATGTCCTAAAATGTTATTACGTTGCCCTGAAATCGGAAATTCAAAGGCGTTATCAGACTAACTTGTTATGTGTTATGTTAATGTGTGACCGTGTTAATCGTTTGTATTCACATTGCCGACACCCTGTATTTATTTCTTTTTGGTCCATATCAGGTACCAAAAGAAAATCTCAACGTCTCGAAGTGCTCTTACTTAGGAAACAGTACAAAAAAATGCAACATCTCTGTCTTTTACGTTCTACGACTAGAATAGAATCTTTTTTCTTCAGAAGTAATGCAGAAAGAGACAGCTCCACTCTGGTAATTGACCCGATCTATAGAAACATAATAAACTCTAGAACGCCAATAGGTATGTCTGAGATTCAATTAAATGACTCCACATAGCAAACAAACACCTACTACTTGTACCTGCACAGAACGTCTTTTGTTGACATGACGTGCAAGTTTTCTTTGTTGTTGATATTTTTCAAATGAAATTTGGAATAGATCATGCGAATAGAGTAAGTGATTCGAGAAAATGCAGTAAATTTGGCAACACCGCCCCAGAAGCGCACGTGGTAGAGTATATTCATTTTAAGAAGAACCGTGGCCTTGAGTTTCATGCAGGCCGCATCTCCGTCACGAAGTCGCCCGATCACCATCTGGACAGTAGTGGCACAAGACTAACTAACAATCAGAAGACCAACAGAAAGAGAGGTTCGATACAGTCCTCAATGACCCTGAACGCACGTGCTTTGGTATTTGCCGATTTGTGCCGTACACACACACACACGTTCCTCCAAAGTCCGACCGACAACCTATCCTATCTGATTATCGGATCTATCTTTCTGTTGGTCTGCTGATTGTTAGTTATTCTTGTGGTAGCGGTCTGAGTAGTAATCGTATTAGGGGATAATATTAATTCGTGTATTGTTAGTTGCCTATGTTATGTAAACAACAAGAATAATTTAATCTAAATCATGTCGCTTTAGTCAAAATACACAATGCACAACGTACAAAACTGTAATGATAATAAAATAAACGACCGTTACGTTACGTTAGATACGCGAACGCTGGGCGAAAAGCGACAATGCCGAAAAACGCGCCAACGCTAAAAATTCACCCTCCCACCACTGCTTATACGCACGAATTACATGAAACTATGGAAACCGAACATAGTCGACTGAATATGTCGTTCCGTGACACTCTAGCCAACGGTTCTTCTTAATAGTAGGGGAGCCCAAGAGGGGATTTTTGGATTTACTCGAGCGCGTCACATTAATATAAGGGAGGATACCTTATATATTGATAAGTACCTCCAGCCAGTATGAGCCCTTAATATGGGGAGAGAACCCGTCAGATTAGTAAAAAAAAATCAATCATGCGAAATACTCGAGCGCGTCAGATTAAGATAAGGGGGGTTAATTACTAACTAACAAGTGTCTATTTTGCTAATCTGACGATTTGAGCGTAACCTAAGGGTAACAAAATTGCAAAAAAAAACCGGTTGTGGATTTACTCGAGCGCGGTCGTTTTCTTTTTTATTCTAGCGGTAATAGAGTTGGTAGACAACGTAATCAGGTCCAAATATTAGTGGATAATAACCTTTGGAATAACCAGTTGACAAGTACAAATACCTTAATTTCCCTATAAATGACAAACTGGATAGTGATGTGGAAAAATAAATAAGAATGGCGATGGCAAGATCAGCATTGGTTGAATTTTAAAAATATTTATGCCGGAGGAAGGTTCCTCTGAGCTTAAGACTCCGCAGGACAAAATGTTATATATGGCCTACAATAACATATAGGACTGAAACATGGTCACTTCGTGGCTGCCGGATATTAAGAGTTTGGTACGGAATTCGAAATGCAGGTGAAATCTTTACACTTACTATACTCTGTCAAAATAACCGGTGGAGTAATAAAATCTCATTATAAATGCAAAACCGATACAAGGTGACATCCTCTAAATTTTGAAAGTTTTATAATGTCTTGCACGCTCCTTACGGACTCCATTTGTATTTTGAGTGTGTCACCTGGAACACGTGCGTTTATTGTACGTCTGGCTATTGGAAACGTATAGGGAATAACCATTCACTGGCGTACGATCGGGGAAAATGCCCTATTTGCCTCTCGATTAGACAGCACCCACTTCTGCAAATAATAATCCCTTACGCTAAGTACCCCATTTCGAACCATCCGGTTTGGCACTAATGGACAGGTGTACTATTTCTTGTTTTTTGAAGAAAAGGTATTATTTGCCTTACAATAAACAGACATACAGCCTCGGCACTAGACAAACGTGTTTAAAGTGATAATTTTTTTTTTTTTCGAATTTCAAGCAAACTATGAAAACATAACAAGTATTTGATTGACGATAACAATTGACGATTTGAACAAGAATTCACCAATATCTGAATTATCAAATTGGAAAGTTAGACGTCAAAAATTCAATACGTTATAAATAGGAGATACAAAAAATATTACCGTAAAATATTATAAATAAACACTGAGTACAGATATTATGATATATTATATTAATGACGAGTTAACAACAAATCAGGTAAAAATGCCTACCTTTTATTAAAACAATTATAACGGTCTTAAGCAAACTTACATAGACCATTTTAATGCATTTATTAATTTTCGTTCATTTCTTTAAGGACGCCTTTGGTCCCCGACGAAATAATCGTTTTATTACTCCACTGGTTTTTTGACAGGGTATAATAAGAGACAACTACAAATAAATGGTAGATGAAGGTGGCACTTGAAGAAGATTACACTATTTATTGCGCAAGCTCAGTAGTAGGTCAATTTGCCACATAGGGTGCCGAGTTGATCAGAATCATTGCCGTTCTAGAGTTAAGTATAGTTTTGTGACCCGACCCGGGTTAATCAGGTTTAACCCTCACACTGGATATTTAAGAACGACCTTGAAACAGGTCGAGGGGATGTACATTAAACCGTTTTTATTTTCTCGAAGCTCGGGTCAACGACCGGAAACGAATCCTGCCACACTTTCCACCTACAACGGAACATGTTAATCCCCCAATACCGATGTCACCCTCTCTAGTCTCTCGCGCAGCTCCGCCACGTCGGCGACGTGCTCGTTCTCCCTCAGCTTCTGCAACGCCTGCGACAGGTTGCTCCCCTTCAGGTGCTCGACGATCACGTTGGACGGGGTCGCGTGCTCGAGCAACGCGAGCACGTTCGCGACCGTGCCGCGGTCCATCTTGTTCCCGTACCGGGACAGGACGAACGAGAGGTTCTTGCCGAGGTCGGCCCCGATCAGCCGGTCCGAGAGCCTCCTCTGGTCCGTCGAGGCGACGCAGAGGAGGTCGAGCGCGACGAGCGCCTCGTTCTGCATGAGCGCGTGGCTCGACGGCAACATCTCGACGAGGCAGCCGACGACGCCGTCGGCGTCGAGGAGCTCGCCGAACGCGGCCGACGAGCGGCCCTGCCTCACGAGCCACGAGAGGAGGCGCGGCGCCTCGCCCCTCACGCCGAGGTGGTCCGAGTGGCAGCACCAGTGGACGAGGCGGTCGAGGAGGTCGCGGCGCCCGAGCAGGTCGACGGCGACGGATTCTGGAAAAGAGAGAGCCCAATTAGCCCAATCGAATTAGCTCCAAAAAGGGGCAAACCTTGCAAAAATTTTTAACAGCAATTTTCCTTCGGAATTGTTTAGGGGGGGGGGGGGGTCACTGGCAGTCTAAATTTAGATTGCCGGGGTACCATACCCGTTGCGTCATTCGCCATCTTGAATTTAAGGGTGAACTTTTGTTAATTAAATAACTCGTTTATTTTCAATTTTAAACGAAAACTAGCTATTACAAAAGTCGTTTAACATTAAATTTCCTACAATTTTGGTTCCTATAATTTTCTTTCTAGGATCGATATTTTTCGATTTATACCCGAAAAAATTGAATTTTTGTTTATTGAACAACTCTTTTATTTTCAATTCATCATTTTCATCCTACTATAATTATTTTTTTTTGAAAATTATCGACCCTGGTCTAAAAACGTTGCCTGTAAGAGAAACCAGTAAATAATGTGTTTGTCGTATTTACCACATGTCACTAAGATCTTAGCTGTAGTTACACTTTAAAACTAATAGCGTGTTCGGATGGCCACTCTAGAGCAACCAGAAAGCATAAATTGTGTTCGGGTGGGAATATCAAATAGTTCTCTATCAGAAGTTGGTGTTCGGTTGGGCGATGGAACTGCTCTCAGAGTGTTCAGAGATTACTCGACGTTGCTCTTACTGTTTACGGCAGAGAGGAATCGGGAGCAAAACAAACCGATTATTATCATCAACCTCATCATCTGATGATGAGGAAGAGATGGAAATAGTTTAAAAATATATTAATAAACAACCAATTCCTAGAATTATTTTTATAGAAACTGTGATTAATGAGCACACAAGTACTGATTATTTGTTAATATTACATACTTGAAAAAGTACTATTGTTTCTAGTTCGAACAAAATTTATGAATAAATAGGGATATGTTCAGCAAACTTTGTCAAGAATTCAAGAAAAGTGAATATTGTCCAAAAGAAAACCATGATGGGCAGCCAACAAGCCTGAAGTATATTTTCATGTTTTTATATGGTATACACATATTTTATGTATATATTACAGTATTATTATATACAATGTATATTATATGGAGCTTTTCTATCGAAACGCATGGTGGGAAATCAACAAGAGCAAACGAGAAACTAACAGTAGTTCGTTAGTATGACAGAGAAGCATGTTTTGCAACGTTGCCGGCCGAGGAGGCAGTCCAAGTCAACGCGTATCGCGGTCACGTATCGCTTTACACTTTCGGATGTGTGCGGTACAGTGTGCGGAGCGGATGAATGTGATGTTTCGCGAGCTAGCGGTCGCAAACGGTCGTTCTCTGTTTAGCCAACGAGAAATATATGGCCTTTCTTTCGCTCTTATGTTTATCCCATCCTGCGACTCTTTAGAAACGGTCTGTATATTACTGTATACAGTGAAATGTAGCCTCTTTGAACATTTAATTCCAAGGAGGGTGTGAGGATTAGTAATTTGTCCAGATTATTGATATTAGTCGAAATACTATTAATGAAATCAAATTATTCGATGTGAAGTAAAACTGCTGCTCCACATTTCTTTATAACCTTTATTCCATAACACAAATTCTGTAATGTCTGTTTCTTTGTCCTGTTGACGAACAAAATGGTGCCTTAGAGTATAGTCTTGAATCTGAATAACAAAATGGCGATTGTGGGGTCTAATCGCGAGAGGGCGGACGTAAAGACGATTTGAGGGACGGCGGACAAAATGGCGCTAGGGAGCAGAATGTTGAATTATACAGGATGTCGCCGGGAGGTTCAACGGACAAAATGGTAATTGTGAAGTCCAAACTCGCTACATCGGGTTGATAGATAAACTGACTGTTTGACAAAGAGAATGCTTAAAACACAGTATAAAACTTTAAAAGTTGTGTAGACAATTCACGGTATAAAAGGACTAATTTCTTCGGTATTCCTCGAGACACTTCAATTAGAAGGATTAATATTATATTTGTCCCAATCAATCCCTATACTTTAAAGGTCTGCTATAGACGGAGCTCATGTGTATATAAAACGATAATTAGATGTAGGGTTGTGCGATACCTAAAGTATCAATATTGTTATAATTTCTATTTTGTACACATGCACCCCAACCTTTCCCATTCCACGTCTCACCTTGCCCGTCGATGATCATCCTGAACGTCCCGAGCAGCTTGAACACGACGAAATTCTGATCGATTTTGATCATCGGGTAGATCACGTCGATCAGACCCTCCTGCAGAATCTGGGACTTGTTCTGTTTCGGTATCGCGAGGTTCTTCAACGTGCTCAACAGAGCGTGCTGCATCTT
This sequence comes from Cryptocephalus moraei, assembly GCA_946251905.1. Classification (NCBI taxonomy): domain Eukaryota; kingdom Metazoa; phylum Arthropoda; class Insecta; order Coleoptera; family Chrysomelidae; genus Cryptocephalus; species Cryptocephalus moraei. Next base: position 10,930,664 of record OX276465.1, on the reverse strand, counting down.
CACGTGGTTCACGTCGAGGCTCGTGTTGTACCTTTTCAAAATCTCTGCAAGTCGACACAGGGATCAGTACCTACTCACCATTAATTTTCTATTGCGTTCTGTTTTTGTGGGAAATTGAAAAGAAATTGTCAGTCCTGTGATATATCACGAGTAGCTTCCGTAAGAAGTTTATATGAGTTTGTAGATATAAGTGGGTTTCGTGTAATTTATTTACTCGAATGTCTTACCGATGAGCTTCTTGGATATTCCGTTCTTAACCATGTGAATGCAATGGTCGTCGTTTCTGGCGAAATTGCCGATGGCCAGTACCCCAGTGCTTATCAGATCGTCGTCGTCCGTGTCCAACCAAGTCGTCATGTTCTTGTACAAGACGCCTTCGCCGTTGTTGAACAGCATGTACATACAATCGTCTAAAACGGATATTCGGTAATTTTAAAAATATCATTTCGAACTTACATTTACCTCCAGTTAAGATCACGACGATAAGGTCGCAGGTCATCTTCAGGACCGATCTGCTCTCTTCGTCGTTCACTTTGTGCCGGTGCTTCTCTATGAGCTCGAACAGTAACTCGCACACCCCCTCTTTGGCCAATAGGAATTTTATTTCGTCTACAAAACATGCAATGTTATAGCAAAAATAGAAATTAACCCCTCCGCAATACCAGGAAAGTTGAAGAATTCTATGAAAAACCACAGGCTGGTATCCAGAATATCAAAAATAAAGAGCTAACCTTAATATATGGCGACTTCCTGATTTCCCTCATAACTGAGCTATATGTCCATACCACCGGATCAGTAAAAGTGTTCGACACACTCTCAAATGTATTTCACACAGAGCAAAGCTTTAGGCAGAGATGTACCACTTTTTAATATATATGGAGAACATATGAGGAGATCACTTGAATGATGGGAGAAAGGAATCTCAATAATTGGCCAAAAAATAAACAATCTCCGATTTGCGGACGATACAGCCCTTTTGGGGAATGAGAATACAAATTGGAGAAACATGCCTGTACACTTGCTGTTTACAGATGGCCCGGTACTTACAGCAAACAATGAAGACCACATAAGAAAACTAAACGAAGAATACTCAAAGTGGGGTCTTAAATTTAACACAAACAAAAAGCAGAAAATTTAGAGATAATATAATATAGCTTTTGCTAATGATACTGTTGTTTTAAGTATTGAAGACTTTTGGTACAATATATCCCCACAAATAAAAAATAGGAGAGGTCAACCCCGCAGATCATGGAGAAAAAGAATCCAAGATGCCATGAGAATAAGAGAAATGAACAAAGAGGATTTCCAGAATAGAGAAATCTGGAAGTTGGAGTGTGGGAAGCGGCCCAAGGCCATAGGACCCTCCATCCCATTATATATATATATATATATATATATATATATATATAAAACATTGTTGTGGGATCAGTCACATCCACTACGGAACTATCGCGGATTATGTGACGATTATCCAGATTAATCTTTTACCTCTTTCGCTTTGACCGTGGAATATTTCCAGACACAGCACGGAGATCTCGGGGATGTTGGAAGCTTTGAACACGTCGATCACCTTCCTGCAGGCCTCCTCCTCGAACACGACGTTCTGCTCATCGAAGAAGTCTGATATCGTGCTGAGTATCGACAGCAGATAACTCATTAACGCGTGGTTCTCCTTCTCGTCATCCCTGTATGCTCTCGAATACTTGACCAACAGCTTGTTCAGCACGTGCCAGCAACGTTCGTTCTGCAGGGACGTCTTTATGAAATTATCGTTGAGGCTGTAGAGGTTCAGGAGCAGGCCGAGCAGTTTCGTCGTGAGTTGGTTGTCCGGTCGTTTGTCATCGTCCTCGAGTAGATTCACGAAGACGCCCGGTCCCGCGCCCGCGGCGACCAGCTCGCAGGCTTTCTCGTTCTTATAGCAGACGTTCCCGAGGGACCTCACGGCGTTAAGGGCGACGTCGGCGTCCTCGTGCCTCACCAGCGAGACGATGGCCGAAATGAGCTCGTCCTTCGTCAGCGCGGTCCGATTCGCCTCGTCCTTGGCTGCTTCCGCTATGCATTCGAGGCATAATTTGATTATCTCTTTGTTTTTGTGGGCGAGGAGGCGCTGGAATATGGAGGAATTCTTCAGGTCGAGTCGTTCTTGTTTCTGGAGGATAACCTTCAAGGTGGCAACGATCTCTTTCTCGTTCGACGCGTCGCAGGCGCTCGTTAGCCTGTCGATTAGCTCCGACATCGTTCCGATTTGGAATCGTTCGGGTTTGTAACGAAAAGAGGAACGATTAGAACGTTCGCATTTTATTTGGTGTTGTTATTGACGCGACATAACCTAAAAAGTCACGGAACGGTTTGTTATTGATTATGAGAGATCACAAAACACACAATTTCTGCCCGGCGGGAGACGTTTGGTTTCTCACAAAACGTCAATGGCTCGCACTTCCACGAGTTCCACGCGCTGTGTAGTGTTGTTCTGTAAAGTCACTAAATGTGGAAAGTACCGCAATTCAATGTCCCAACGTGTTAGAGAGAGAAGTACATTTTCGGACACAATATGGCGGATTACAGCTACAATCTGCCTGTTTCATGCCTATTGTTGTGTTTTGTGGATTGTGGGTTATGTGTCATATTTGTTTATTTTATTGTATATAGGTTAGGTTATACATACATACATACATACACACATACATACATACTTACATTTTTATGTACATTTTTCTCTCGCGAAATTTCGTTTTTACTTTTTGGGATTAAAAATGCCAAGTTGTTGTCTTATCTTTTAAAACGAGCAAATTTTTGTTTTCTATTTTGAATTTCGCGCGGCGCGGCGCGGACACAATATGGCCGCCCATTGCGATACTTTCCTCATTTAGTGACTTTATTGTTCTGTAGTTTAATCACGTTCTGTGGTTCAATCTATGTCTGTCTGTAGTGGTGGTGGGTGTATTTTTTTTATGATAAAGATAAAGTAAAGTTTTGCAGGTAGGTCCCGGAGGCGTTTTTTAGACGGTGGTAAAAAATGTCGAGCACCGGCTTCGAGAACGTCGACATTGCCGGCGAGGACAAGGAGGAGAACGATCTGTTCGTCTCCGCGCGTCAAGTGAGTAGCATCCGGCCGAGGTGGAATGGACGGTTTCCGGTACAAATCCGTGGCTTTTCAGGAGCCGGCCCCCGCTGAGGTCGACGCGAGCCCCGTCGAGGTTCAGCCGAGCCTCAAGGCGGAGATGGAGAGCGTCCCGATAACCCTCGGAGAAGACGGTTCCCACAAGGAGGAGATAAAGCAGGTGAGCAGTAGTCCCGGAGGTTTCTCGGGTTACTCGATTTTGGAAATTAGTTTGAAAGGCCTAACACATTTGCGTGTATTCCATGTGGTGCAGATATACATTTCCATTACTTACTTATGCCTGTAGCACTACAACCCTGGGGAATGATTATAGACTACCAGGATTGCTCATTTCGCCGAATCTGCCTGGCAAAAACTCTGTGACGTCATCACCGGTGCTAGACAGACGATAGAGATTCATTCATTTTGTGGTCATCTGCCACTTCCGTGAGTGAGTTACAGAATTGATATACAGTGATTTTCCGAAAAAAAATTGGTCAGCGTCAGTCACCTAATACGAGAATTTTTCGTTCGCTCCCATCTCCTGCCGCCATTTCGAAGGCTTGCATGTGTCTTTAAGTTCATACATAGTTGCCGGTGAAGTGTCGGGTTTCGTCACACATGTCGCGATAACTACGCTCATATCATTTCCTCAGACACGTCACAGTTACTACATGGATATCGTTCGTGCGCTTGCGCCACACTTAAGCTATTCATCCATCCTGTTTGCGACGATGCCGTTCTATTCAAACACGACCTCTACTCCGTCTCCCTATATCTCTTGTTACTATAGTTCCATTCAAATCGCATATCCTATCGATTACGATATCGTACGCGTTGTATCTACTTCGCCTCTCCCGGCCCACGACTCCAAGCGCGTCCCAGTACTTGAACAACTCTATTATCTTCCTCACTTCAGCTTCCGCACAATGTACATTCATCCGCGATGCTCTCTCCACAACATTAGGTGCAATACCATTTTGGTAGCAGAAGGCTGCAATATAACACCGATCACCGTAGCTCAAAACGGAGAACATTACTATCTTTCGCATCAGGCAATTCAATTTCACTGATATACCGCTGATAAAGTCGCAAAATTCGTTCCACGCCAACACCACTTCTTGGTTCGCCTTCGCACGTCCAGGAAATTCAGCGGGTACACGTGGCAACCCTGCGCTCTCCTCTTCGCAAACGGCACCCTTCTCAGATCACCTGTTCACCTGTTGATTCCTCACGGTTACAGGTAACCATCCTTCTTGCCACTTGATGTGTACCGCTAATATCGCGCGAAACAGCGTTTTTTTCGCAATGCCAATCTTAAACAATACTTCTATCTAGGGTGTCAATGGACAACGCCCTGGCGGGCGTTCCGAATTGGCCCAATAACATAAACAAGGCCACCCTGCTCGCTTCGACCGTCGTCCCTTAAGCGCACCACTTGTGTGTGTGTGTGAGGCACTTGTTCTCTTCGCTTCGGGACGCGCGCTTACTTTAAGTTCGAAATGTCGAAACCAACGCCTTCCAAGTCGCGTCAAAGCAGCGAATACGAACTCTAAGCCTCCGGATTGCGTGAGAACATCCCCTAGTGCAGTGTAAGTCGGGTCGGCGTCCGCAATTATTTCAACGACATCGCCGTAAACATAAACGCGTTGTTAGGCTTCCTATGCCGCCATGCTGCTTTGTCACCAACTTCCGCGCAATACCCAAGTGACACTCTACGCCTGGATCAGTTCTGGACGCTACCTGGGGAACTATTTCCACCCGCCTACTTCTTCTTCTTCTTCTGCCTATCCACTAATGGATGTTAGCGACCACTTTTTCCATGGCTTCTCTATCTCTTGCCGTGTTTCTATGTCACCAATGCCGGTCCACTGTGTCACGTTCCTCAGCCATTACTTTCTCTTTCGTCCTATTCCTCTATTACCCTCGATCTTGCCTTCGATAATCAATTGCAGGAGTTGATATTTACGGTTGCGCATTATGTGACTCAAGTATGCAGTCTTCCTCTTTTTTATAATGGTGTAGAGTTCGCGTTCCTTGTTAATACGTCTGAGAACGTCTTCGTTCTTTATTCTGGCTGTCCATGGAATCTTGAGAATTTTACGGTATATCCACATTTCAAATGCTTCTAATTTGTTTATAGCCTTTGCTTTTAGAGTCCAGCCTTCCACGCCATACAGTAGTATGGACCAAACGTAGCACCCCACATATCTCAATCGGAGACCAAGATCCAAGTCACTACAAGTGAACACTCTTTGGAGTTTCAGGAATGCGCCTCGAGCTTGTTCGGTTCTGCTTTCAATCCCTTTGCCTGATGACCATTCTTCATGAAGCCATGTTCCTAAATACTTAAATCTTTCTACTCGTTCTAAAAGTTTTCCATTGTACGTTAAGCTGACATCTCTAAATGCATCCTTCTTCTTCGTGACAACCATGAATTTAGTTTTTTTTGTGTTCGTGTCTAATCCCATTCCCTGACTATAATCTCCCACTACATTAATCAGCTGTTGTAGACCATCCATGTTGTCCGCTATCAGCACTGTGTGGTCGGCGTAGCGTATGTTATTTATCCATACTCCATTGTCTTTGATTCCAATTTCCTTATCTTCAAGCGACTCTTGGAAAATGGCTTCTGAATATAGATTAAACAAAAGCGGCGACAGTATACACCCTTGTCTCACTCCTCTACGAATCTTGATTTGATTTGTTAAACCATTAGCCACTCTGACTTGTGCTGATTGGTGCCAGTATAGGTTTTCATACTTCACCCGCCTACTAGATTTCGTAAGTACAAGGATTTTCCTTGCCCCCTTGAATGCATTTCTCCTTCTGGGCTTACTCGTGTACTTACCCTTTCTGGGTCACTTCTCCGTTCGTTCGTCATCCTCCGTTACGTCATTCATTTTCGAATACACCCCCCCCCCCCCCACCTACTGAGCCCGATTCCCGGCTAATCATACTTGGAGCGACGCTTGGCAACGTCGCATCCACTTTATCAGTCACAATTCACACTTCGACTCGTACCGCACACCGTTCTACGGACATACCGGGCGGCCCATTACCCCACCCAACTCCCTTTTTTTACTCCACTATCCCTTAGGTGCGTTGGTTATTTCCGGTAGAAACACCTCGAAATAGTGGTTTTCTGCTATAATTCGAGAAAAACTGCGAAAAATAGGAGAAGTGGCAGAACTGGAAATGTACCTTTACGTACGATATCGACATCACTTCATCCACAGATCAACACGTAAACGCACTTCAGCACCGGTGATGACGTCACAAAACTGTCCAACATTGGTCAAATCTAAGTGAGCAATCCTGGTTAGTCTATAATCGTTGAACTCTGGGTGGGTTTTGGCTGACTGAACAATTCTGCGCCACTCTTTCCTATCTGACATAACTGCAGGTTCGAATCTTATGGCGCTGGTTTCCAGATCTGATTTTATATTGTCTCTCCACTTCATGCGAGGCCGGCCTATGGGTCTTTTTCCGGTTGGATTGGTTTCCCAAGCCGGTTTGACCACTCTAGTGTCGGGCTTTTGGTGGATGTGGCCTGCCCATCCGTTCAAGTGACCAATCTTAACAAAATTGTTCACCTCTTTTTGCACAAACTAATGATTTTCTAAAGTTACTATTAGTAAAATTCTTCAAAATTGGCTGTGTCCGCTAAGACGAACCTTTACTGAAAATCATTTAAATAGATATAAAGTTTTGATAGATTCGGATAGGTAGCGTCATTCAAAACACCACGCAACGAATCCAATATCTTTCTAGTTACAAAACGTAACCTGTTATCATCTCTGTCTCGTACAGCTGAGCCAGAACCATGAGAGTCCCGAGGACGAGTTCATCGAGATCACGATAACGCAACCGCAGAAGGTCGGCGACGGCATGAGCGCGTACATGGCGTACCGCGTGACGACCAGGACCAACAAGCCGATATTCAAGAGGCGCGAGTTCTCCGTGACGAGGCGCTTCAGCGACTTCCTCGGCCTGCACGACAAGCTGACCGAGAAGTACCTGAAGGTCGGCAGGATAATACCGCCCGCGCCCGAGAAGAGCGTCATCGGCATGACGAAGATCAAGATGTCGAGCCAGGAGGGCGGCGGCCCGAACAACGGCGCCGACTTCGTCGAGAGGAGGAGGGCGTCGCTCGAGAGGTGCCTCAGGAGGACGGCGCAGCATCCCGTGCTCGCGCTCGATCCGGACTTCAGGGAGTTCCTGGAATCGGGTAAATGATACTTATGGTACTCCGACGATACCCGAGTTACGCCACAGAGTTATAAGATACGCAGAGGTGACAAACCATTCATAAATACGCATTTTCTTGTCGCCAGCATTGATATGGAGCAACGCGGTGATGTGTTAGTGGGGGAAAGACGTGAGGTAGGAGTGGGGATAGAAATGGGTATAAACATAATCAACTTCCACTAAGACAGAAGATAGGTTAGGATTCTTATAATCGTGTTTTCCGCAAACTTCACAGATTTTAACCATTTCTATCTAAACAATTGGCAGTGCTTTGAATGAAATGGAGCTCATTCAAAGAGACAGTTGTTTATGTGCTCAGATTATGTTTGTGTCAGATGCGTTTATGTGTCTGAATGGTCAATTGTTATGGTCTGATTAGAATATGATTAAGCTTTGTGAACATGAGTAACACATACACATACAGTAATATGAGTAGATCCTGAAATTGTTTTCATTGTTTTTTAATTTGAGGAGGCGGTAACATCAACAATCACATTATTATTGTTGTACCTTCTTAGTATTCGTTTAATTGTAAAATTACTTTTAATAATGTAGAAGGGAAATTTAGTGTGTACTAAATCTAAAGATAGTACTTTGTTATAGATATAGAACTGCCGAAGGCTACAAGCACTTCTGCCCTCAGCGGCGCTGGCGTGATAAGGCTGTTCAATAAAGTAGGCGAGACCGTCAATAAGATCACTTACAAGATGGACGAGACCGATCCTGTAAGTACCTTATAACCTTTTAGTACTTGTAGCACTAAGTACTTGATAACCTTTTTCTCCGATACGCCACTGTTTTGAGATCCTAAATTAGTAAATTCAAAAGAATAAACTCTACAACTACATTTTTAAGTATTGTGGATGTGTATTCGTTTTAGTGGTTTGAAGAGAAGCTCGCCCACATCGAAGCGCTAGAGACGCAACTGAGGAAGCTCCACACGAGCGTCGAGGCGATGGTCACTTATAGGAAGGAGCTGGCGAACCTCACGAACGGCGTCGCCAGGTCCGCTGCCCTTCTGAGCGCCTGCGAAGATCACAGTTCGTTGTCGAAAGCCTTGACGCTGCTGGCCGAGACTGAGGAGAAGGTAACCTAACATCCCATAAATTATTACAGTTAAATATATGTAGTGGGCGCATGTAGGGAAACATACTTGTCTCACAAAGTTAGATGATTCTAAGATTCTCTTAGAAATCCGGCTCGAATGTCCAAATTGATTTTCTGATTAAAATAACTAGTGTCGTCTAATCACATGATTCATTCGACTTAAAATTATTCTTTCTTCTTTTTATAACCATAGTGCTTGTTTATTGCCGGTTATGCTGTGATGATTGCTCGGATGTTGATTTCCATCTATCTCGCCACCTTTTTGAGGGCCTCCCAGCTGGTCTTCCTTGTGGATTGTTATTGCTTACAACCTTGGCTATACAGTACACGACTGTCTGCCATCCTGGACACGTGCTGGTTCCACTCTTCGTCTGCCCTTTCTTATCCATCGTCTTCAGTACTACATTTTGCCCTGATATCACAGCTTCTCCATCTATCTCTTAGTGTACAGCCTGTAATGGTCCTAAGCGTTTTCATTTCGGTAGTCCTAAGGAGTCTCTTTGATCTTACTGTTTTGCATCGGGTTTTGACCCCGTATGTCAATATCGGTCTTGTAAACTCTCGATTTGCAGCTTTGGCTTATGTATTTGTAGTTCACTATCGGTTTCCGAAGGTGTCTGGCTACAACTGCCGCTTTGTTTGCTGCCTGACTTCTTCCTCCAAGTATCCTGAGCTGATGATTCTTCACCCTACATATTCAAATCCCATGACTTGTTCTATACATGTATCTCAGCTTGCTCAATCATCAGCTTGCGGTTCTTTGGCTATTGTCATTGTTTTTGTCTTTTCACTGAAATGGCCATATTGAGCAGCTCTGCTTGGGCTTTGAACGTGTGGATCCTTTTCTAAAGGATATCTTCAGAACTTGCTATTAAAACCGCATCATCTGCATAGCACAGGATGTTTAATTGTTTTGCCCCATACGATACCCCAGTCCAGTTTGCTTTACTCCTTCTATTAGTTGGTCCATTGTTACATTGAAAAGAAGTGAGCTTTTAATAAATCGAATTCAAACAGTTTAAAGATTCCTCAAATAACTTTTTCGTCAACTCAACATTCCTAAGGGGACGGATGTTTAATTGGAGCTAATCCGTTGCAGGTGGAGGAGCTCCACGTGGCCCAAGCGAACACGGACTTCTTCATCCTGTGCGAGCTCCTGAAGGACTACCTCGGCCTGCTCGGCGCCGTCCGGGACGCTTTCCACGAGAGGACGAAGCTGTTCCAGCACTGGCAGCACTCGCAGCAGGTGCTGGCCAAGAAGAGGGAGGCGAAGGCCAAGATGGAGCTGACGAACAGGAGCGAGAAGGTGGACCAGGCCAGCTCGGAGGTCATCGAGGTGAGTGATTACTTAATTATAGTACTAGTTGATGCTAGTACTAACGAGTCTGAGTATGTACTACTAAACTAGTACTAACCACTACATGAAACTCTCTCTCCAAACACACAGAGGGGTACTCAGCATACAATTAAACTTCAAGCTGAATCCACACGAAATTCGGACATCTACAAGACATTTTTAGAGATTAATGCTATATCTCGCCATGGGATCTTTAAAATTTTTCAAAATATGAGTAGTGTCGGTAGACCGAAAACGAGATTGAGGTTGGGTCAAATTTCGAAAAGCAAACTGGAACCAAATGGATTTTGAACGTTTTTCAGCCTTTCATACCCTCAGGCACCATTTTCATGTCATAAACAAGCTAACCATTTCACAATTATATGGGCTGTTACATACTTTACCATATGTATTGTCTACAATGCCATTAACATTTTTTTATATGTTTGTTGTAGTGGGTGGCGAAAGTGGAAAGGGGCCAGGAGAGTTTCGATAAGATCTCGCAGATGATCAAGAAGGAGATGGAGCGATTTGAGAAGTGCAGAATTCAGGATTTCAAAGTTATGTTCATAAAGTACCTGGAAAACCATCTGGAACATCAGGCGAAGGTAAAAATGAATGTTTGTTGTTTTATTTCCACTCTACATATTTATATAAACATAAATCTAGAATTCGATTTTGTATTGCTGGATTTTCCTTAAATAGTATTCCTTCTTTTTGAGCATGTGAGTTTAAAGTTGAAGTTGTTATGTTAGCAGGTATAAGGTATACGAGGTAAATTTAAGTAACTGAAGGTAATTTGTTCCAGCTCTGCGAATACTGGGAGGATTTTCTGCCTAAGGCCAAAGCGATCGCCTGACTAGAGGACGTCTATAGGGAATAGCATCGGACACATTCCTATTGGAGGTTTCCCGAGATATGAGTGTCGTTCGTCTCGAGAAACCTCCGATCTACTTTTGTTATACATACTTTATATATATTATATACACCACTTGTACAATATTTCACATTTCTATCTTGGCTTGTGTCATCTTTATCGGAAGGAGTTTGGAGGAGTTATTGATTTCTTAGCTGATTTTATGTAAAAAAAGAACATATCTGGAGTTATCCTGGGATGTACCTATTTATTGTATGATTGGTGTTAATGGGGTATATGTATCCAGTGATGCAGTAATCACTATTTTTACATCGATTACTGTACTGCATCCTCTATAAGTGTATCATTATTGAGTAAAGAGCTGTAAAAACGATACCAACGTTCTATTAGATTTTTGTCAAGGATAAACTTAATATATGTACCGAATCCAAGATCGAAATATGTTTTGAATTGCAGTAGCGATAGGTATTATATTATAAATGTAATTATCATTACTGAGAATGTTTAGATTTTAAGAAATATTTGCATGGTTCCTTGTTTGTAGAACGTTTTTGCTTGTTTTATTTGTATTTTTTCGAAATATAATATATTGTATATTTTCAAAAAAAGCAAACTTTCAAACAATCGTCGAGGCATTTAATGTCATAATTGCAAAAAGGGTTGAATTTACCTAGTAATTTGAATTTGATCAATCGGTCTGCTCACTTAGGACGATTCCTATTTTGATCAAATAGGTTGGTACTTTTACTTTTGAGCATATGCTTTTGACGCAAATTCCGATTTGTATTCTAGCGCGAATTTGAGTGCAGGATTACGCGTGCGTTATGCTCGTATCGACGATGCATTTGTCGGATGTTCTCGGTTTGGTACATTTGAGTCAGTTTCCAGCAACTTCAGGACGTCCAGGTCCATACAAACTGGTATAATTAATTATTCCAAAATCCATATAAGATCTGATGACTGGGTGTTTACTCTTTGGTCACTTGAGCTGAAGAATCTTTTGTTTCCTCACTTGCTCAATTGGCTCCCTTGAGCTAATTAAGTAGTATCATCGCTAGAGCTAAACCATGGTTAGTGTAAGGGTTAGTACTTGTCTTTTAGACTTAACATCGAATTATTTGCCATTTAATAGAGTCAAGTTCAATAGTTTAATAAAGTACGACTACTTGCTACGATGCTAAGGTTAAAATAACATTTCGAGTGTATGCAATACACTATACACATACTATTTCATCATATTGAGTTTCATAGTAAACCCAGTGTTTTTTTTGTGTAAATTTGCAACAAAAGCGAAGCAGGAAAGTGGAAGTTTCTATAATGTCGAAAAGAATGCTTTGCAAAGAAAGTACGGGACAACGCCGATCAGTGGCACGTCTCCTCCCTAGCACTTTGTGCTACGTTACCGACAATTACAGGAATCTACTAAAATACTTAAAATTGCATTTATCGCCAATCGCCACATCTGCAGGACACTAATTACCCTAACTAATACGTAATTAATATATTTTCTATGTTTAAATACCCCGATGCGATCGTTACAACGTAATTCCGGGATTCGCCTAGGAAATTGGCCCTTCGCGCCGAGGATCATGCGGTTAGTCGCAGCAACGTGGAGTTCAAGAAGATATGCGAGATTTACACGATTCGACCGGTCAAAACCACCCATTATTCATCCGCTACTGCGCATGAACTATAAAATAGTTCTTGCGCACTCTGAACAGACCACACTTCTTTACTGCTACTGTTCGTGCACAGTTTCCGTGTAATTTCGTATATCCACCGGCGAGAAATCCTAGGAAACGGCCGCGAGGTGCAGTTTGTGGTGTTATATTGTGATCTGGTGCGGAGAAAATGAAGATTTCGTCAGAGGGTTACGTTTGATGGACATTGCGATTTTATAACTGTTTTGTTATTTGGAAGGAATGTTTTCCATGCGTACTTGTCTCCGACTTAATACACATGAAATACACCTACCACTGTAAATGTAAGAATTTGTAGATATTGAAAACCTGGAAAAGGCGAAGACTCGATCATGTAAGTGTTGCAAGAGAGATGCTGGAATTGGAACAAAGTGAATCAACTGAGTTCGACACTCTGCTGTTTCGACAAATTGTTTACCAGCACTGAGAATTGAAGTACAAGTGATATCAAGGTGGCAATGTAACCTTACTTTCGTAACACTAACAGAAAAGATAATGTGGCCACACTGCACTATAAAGACATCTGATTGTTGCGAACATTGGAACCATCCCAGACAGCCACAGCACAGAGACGTCTGATAGACATCACCATTAGGCATGTGTGCGACATCTCACAGATGTCCTGTGACGTCCGAAGAGCGTCATTATAGTGTCCATTTTATGTCCACTTCATGTTATTTGTCACAAAACGGTACGTCTCAAAGATGCCTTCAAGGCATTAAAAAGACAACTTTATGACGTTCATTTTTCGTCTTTAAGACGTCATAAGGACGCCTTCTTCACGTCTGTAAGACGTCGTAAAGATATCCTCTAATGTCTCAGTGACGTCTTTAAAATGTTCTTTTTATGTCCATTTCATGTTATTTGTTAAGGCATTAGATGTCCGCAAATCCGTAATGACGTCCAAAAGACGCCTGTTTTAAGACTTTTTATACAAAACTATGCCTTTAAGAAGTCTGTAATATATTTTTAAGACGTCTCTAATACGTCTTTAAGACGTCTGGTTTACACCTTTAAGACGTCCAATCTATGTCTTAAAAACGCCCGATGTACGTCTTTTTATGGTATAAAGATAAAAAAGGTAAATTTCTAGCAGAAATTTAAAAAAAAGTTCAGTTTTTAAACTAATACAAGTATTTATTGAAACTACAATTGAACAACATAAATCACAATATATTATGCTAGATTTGAAAAGTTCGGTTTAAACCATATAAGTAGGAGTTTAAATGGAAGATTTGTACACACATTTTAAGTATAAACTTCAGTTTGTATATTAAACCATTAAACCAAATTTATACAACTGGGCCTTAACAGAAAAATAAAAATAGATTAAATAATACCAACACCAAGTAAAAATAGTAAAAGGTAAAAATAGTTACACCTAAAACTATACACCCAAAATTAAAATAGACAGACGAAACATAAAAAAAGAGAAAACATAGGAAAGTAATAAAAAATAAGACCTAAAATTATTATGAATTTAAGTTTTGTTCACAATACGCAATTGGCGATGCGACGCCCTTCTCAACTACGCCTGGATGGTAGCCTCCTAGATAATAATGTAGAGTATGACGTAAACGGACAACAAGCCAAAGCATATAAAATCCTTAGATAACTGAACAGCAAAGAAAAGGTTCCACGCGACTAAACCTAATAGGTTTTGTTATTTATTTTTGGTTTAGGTATTGATTATATAATCAGTGAAAATGTATGCGTCCGGATCCCTACTACACGATAGCTATTTTTGAGTGATTATATAGGACTCGCTTGAAAACAAGCAAAAACTGCCCAAACAGAAATTGGGTATAATGGTGATGATCGAATTTCGGACTTTCGCACATTAGAGTCTCCTCGAATGTTTCCAGGGATTAATAAAACGATCCCAAAATAGATGATGATCCGTCGGGAGGGAAGAAGGGACCATCTTCCTCGAATCTAGAATGCCAATCGATTCCACATAATTGTAGATTATCTGAGTTTCAACGAATTTAAAACCTTCCGGGAAAGCTTCAGTGTCGAGATAAACCAATCCTCCCTAGGAATGACTCACGACGTAAATCTAAAACGACTCATCTCTCATATCTTATCTTATCGCCGAACATCCTTTCTCCGCCATCGACGTTCGCGATCTCCGATAGCATCGAACTATATATCGACGGCGTAGTCCGCATAAGAGCGCCCAGTTGATATTTCGAAAGATGGACCATCACCATCACCACCACCATGGACCTCCGCCGCCGCCGCACCATCACCATCACCCGCCGCCGCCCCCGCATCACCATCATCCCCCTCCGCCGGGGCCGCCGCCGCACCACCACCATGGACCGCCCCCGAGGGATGATTGTTGCTGCATCTGCACCATCTTATAAGGGAGGAGAATCGTCGTGGTGATATCACCGTGAATGGAAACTAAATATCATGTTTGTTGTTATTATTATTTTTAAAGAATTAGTAAGGTAGTAAACAAAACACTTTAGGATAACCTATCGAATTTTATTTTTGGCTCGAGGTGCGGATTTATCTTATCTAACTTTGAATTTAAAAATGATTGTTTGTTGGGAAAAAGGTAGCGAATTTTTATTGTTGTAAATTTTTGATGATCTTCCACCTTCTTACGATTTGTCTGTGGTGATGAACAGATCACCTTTATCATTTTGGTACCTAATTTCAAATTTCTTTATCCGTTTTATATCTCTTATTTTATTTCATAAACGGGATACTCCTATCCAATAATAGTAAACATATACTATGTGACAATTTTCACGAAAACGGAGAGAAAGAAAAAAATGTTGCATTCGGGGGGTGCCGAAAGAAGTCTACACAATTTTTTTTCTTATGGGAGATTATATGTAAAATTTTCAAGTACATAGTTGGTAATCTACGTAAACGAAATTTCTTAACTATCAACTGTGAAAAAATAAGAAACATTGAAGTATATAAGTTTTCCTTGTACCTATATAAAAGGATACATGATACGTTATGGAGGAAGGAAGAAAAAAGTGATTTATTTCGGAGGTGACACTACCTCTCGTCATCATTTCTCAAAATTCTTAAATCATAAGTGACCATATATTACAGTGGTGATACAGATTATAGTGGGTCCTACGGAACGCATGTTACCGTTTCGTAGATTACATGTGTCTTGCGCACCCCTGCTCTATAGAGTGATTCCTACGATACGCCCATGTATGGATACGCCCATTCTCACGGAACACAAACAAAGTGACAGACTCATCTGTCACTGTCAAACTACTAATTAATAACAAAAGTTCTAAACAAAAGTGTAGTTGTTAATTGTGTAGTTTTGTTTTACTTGTAATTTCCTAAGGTAAATACATTTGCATTTTACGAATCGACGACACCATGTCGTCTAATGTTAGTCCCGAGATCCACACAACTCCCGTTTACAGGTCATGGGTTGCGACGGGGGCACCATCCCCCGCAGGGACGAGTTGGTGCGCGTCAAGAAGAAGCCCGAGGCGAAAGACAAGGAGGCCGAGCTCGCCTTCAAGTGGAGGTGTTGCGCCATCACGCAGGAACAGCTCCAGGAGCCGATCGTCGTCTGCCACCTCGGCAAGCTGTACTCCAAGGTGTCGCTCATCGAGGCGCTGCTCGACAGGAGCACCCTCCCGGACGGCTGTAGACACATTAAGAGCCTGAAGGACGTCAGAGACCTGAACCTGACACGGAACCCGGAGCACAAGGTCGACGAGCACCAGAAGGAGGGCTCGCTCGACGCCCGCGCCGCGCCCTACATATGCCCCGTGCTCGGGCTCGAGATGAGCGGCAAGTCGCGGTTCATCGCCGTCTGGTCGTGCGGCTGCGTCTTCTCGGAGCGCGCGCTCAAGGAGATCGGCGCCCAGACGTGCCACAAGTGCCTGAAGCCGTTCGAGGAGGACGATGTAGTCGTGATCAACGGTAACGAGGAGGACCTCGAGGTGATGAGGCGGCGAATGGAGACGAGGCGGCAACTCAACAAGAAGAACAAGGAGAAGAAGGTGAAGGTGAAGGTGGAGACGGCCGAGGAGGTGGGCACCAAGAGGCCCGCGGCGACCGAGGCGGGTCGGGACGAGGGCGCGAAGAAGGCGAAGTCGCTATCGAAGACGGGGAACGTCATCGCGACCGGGAAGGTCACCAAGGCGGAGGAGATCAAGAAGATGAAATCGGACTACAGCGTCGCCAAGGACAAGAACGTCACAGACGTGTACAAGTCACTCTTCACCAGTCATAAATCGGAGAAGGAACAGGAGAGGGCGCACTGGGTAACCTACAATCCCTTCTATAATTAAAAGTATTTGAGATAGTTGGTTTAAATCCTATGGTTTAGTGGATTTTATCACTAAATAAAGTTTTAAATGATTGCCTTCTTTTTAGTACACAGAACGGTCAGAAAATTGGACCACAGCACCAGACATTCCGACGAAAAAAGTTCGTCTACTTTGCGTTACTAATGATCTCATTATTACACCGAGAGTAGTGTAATAATATTCATATTATTACACTACTTTTGGTAACTTTTAGTTTTGTTATATTGGTACGTCAGTCTGTCACGTGGACGTCAAGGTTAAATTATTACCATTTCAATAAATTTCTTGTGCAGCTTTGTTATTTCTGGGGGTGTCAGGTCAATTCAACATTTTTGTCTTCCATTTCGCGCACGTAAGTAGTTATTGAATTTATCCTAGGGCTACTAGATTTTCAAATTCAAATACGAAACGTTCATGTCAGTGACGTCAGTGTGACCAACCCACGCAAAATTCCCTAGTGTAATACAAAAACTTGAACAGACAAAATTTAATGAGTTAATAAAGCGAAGTAGATAAAATAAAGTATAATAGTATATTAGTGGCATAATGTAGAAAATGTAGTGTAATAACTCGTGTTAAATATTTCACTCGTTTAATAAAATGTATTGTCACACTCGTTCTATTAAAGCACTCCTCGCATGTGACAATACTCCGTCTTATTAAACTATACTAATGAGAAAAGGTATTAAAGTTAGACAACACGTAATACACGTCGTTTGCTATTGGTGGAAAAGTCATAAAACTTTTGGCGGGAATTGTTGATGTACGGAGTCGGTTCAGTAAAATTAACAAGTTTAGTTGTCTGATTTATGGTTGTCTGTTTACAAGCGTTCAGGTAAGTCGTTGACGGTGATAGTGGACTTTTAGTCGATGGTTTGTTTTAACGTATCGCTATTGTTATTCGGGTTTTTGATATAAAATTGTATAAACATATTTCTGTGATCTATTGCACGTATGGAAGACACCTTCCCTGCTCGCCTCCCAAAAAGAGACCTGGAACATACTTAAGCTGCGGGGAGAAAACTGTTAGGAACCCGTTTCGGGGTTACCCGTTTTGCCGCCGTAAGCCGGCCCTGGCTGCCGACCTTCAGGAGGCGATGCGTTCATCAGCTGGCGCGGCAAAGGTCCGGGGAACCACCGAAGAGTCGCGGGGATTCCTGGAGACGGAATTCGGTGGGAAGCGAGCGAGCGAGAGGCACCGGAGGGTATTCGATCGAGATACGCAAACTTGTACATTTCAACGAAATAGTGTGGATCAGAATTAAATTGTAAATTGGGTGGAATTAAGGGTTATTTCTACTTTAATCCCTAACATCAGAAGCGGGATAAAGGACTCAGTGCAGTGTTGTGCCCTTTTGCATCTGGACCATGCCGAACAATTCGCAGCGGTCGTCCCGTTCCCGAGAGCTGGATCAGCGGTCGTCCCGTTCGAGGGTGAGAAGGCGAGGCTCGTCGTCATCTTCGCGGGAGAGGACCGAGAGGCGGAGGCGGCAGAGGCGTAAGGGCCGAAAGGCAGCCGACGGACGGATTCGAAGTAGGAGACGTAGGAGCTCGCAGGGCCGCAGCTCTAGTCCGGAAGCTCGGAGAGATCGACACCGTCGGGGTTCCAGTAGTAATGGAAGATCGAACGACTCGATTTCCCAACTGGGGGAGGTCTTGCTCAAAGGTATGACTCAACTAGCTCAGAGTGGTAAAGCGAGCAGGGACCGTCCGGTGGTAAGTTTACCTTTGATCAATAATAATATCATTGAGGAGTTCAACCCAATTCATCAGGATATAACAGATTGGTTAGATGCTGTTGATGAATTCTCATTAATGTATGGCTGGGACGATAAGACTACTTGTTATTTGGCGTTACCAACCCGCCTGTTTTCATGGGGCGAGTGGAAACAAATGCTGACCCAGAATTTTCTGCCCAAGTTTAATTTGCATAAAGCATTGCGTGCAATGATAGATTGTTCAGCAAAGTCAGGACAGAGTTTATATGAATATGTTTTCGATAAATTAGCTTTGATTAATCAAACTAAATTGACCATAAGTGATGAGGATAAAGTGAATTTAATAATGGGGGGGATCCACGACGAACAGATAAAGATTTCGGTCGAAACAGCAAAAATTAATAATCCTAATATATTAGCGAGTCATTTTAAAATTTTGGACGAAAACAGGGGAATTAGTATCTCACGGGAAAGCGATACTACTAACGAACTACAGGATAATTCAAAACCATGTTATAGGTGTAAACAACTGGGTCATTTTCGAAAAGATTGTCCACTAAAGAACAAGCAACTTGCTATTGCTTATCAAAATGTTAATTTTTTAGGGGAAAATACAAATGAAAAGTTTTTTTAGGATATTTTGGTAAATGGGCATAAAATTAAATGCTTCATAGTCTTTGGTAGCGAATGTTCGCTGATTACTTTAAATGCGGCTGAGAGACTAGCTCTGAATATGTTAGCTGTAGAAAATGTTATTGTTTTGTCAACTTTTGGTAAATCCGAACTTGTAAATGCCTACCCTATGTGTACTGCTGCCAACTTATCCGAATTGAGTGCGACATCTATAACCGAAATGAATATCACGTTAACATCCACAAAACCTATTGCGTACAGACCGAGACAATACTCTCATTATGAAAGGTCGCAAATTAGGGACATTGTACAGGATCTGTTACAAAACGGAATTATTAGGGAATCAACTTCTCCTTACGCAAGTACGGTGTTAATGGTTACAAAAAAAGATGGGTCTAAACGACTTTGTGTAGACTATCGCGCGCTTAATAAAATCACCGTAAAGGATAAATACCCTTTGCCTCAAGTGGAGGAACAGCTGCGGCGTTTAGCTGGGTTTGAATGTTACAGCAGTCTAGATCTGTTCTCTGGGTATTATCAGGTGCCGATATCACCAGAATCTATACATAAAACTGCATTTGTCACGCAAGACGGCCATTATGAATTTCTGCGTGTTCCTTTTGGTCTAACCAACGCTCCCGCAGTTTTTCAAAGCGCGCTCAATATGGCTCTAGGGCAATTGAGTTTCACTAAGGTTCTTGTTTATTTAGATGATGTACTCATACCAGCCAAAGGTCCTCAAGAAGCAATGCAGGTGCTTGAGGAAGTCTTAGAAATTTTCAAAAGAAACGGATTTGCATTAAATTTAAAAAAAATGCTTTTTCTTTAAATCAGATATTGAATATTTGGGATATCATATCAGTGGGAATACTATTCGACCAACCGTAAATAAAATAACGGCAGTCCAGGGTTTTCCTAGGCCTAAAGATATTCACCAAGTGCGCCAATACTTAGGGTTGACTGGATATTTTCGCAAATTTATTCAAAATTATGCGATCATATCAAAACCTTTGACTGCTCTTTTATTTAAAAACGCCACTTGGAATTGGGGAGATGCCCAGAAGAAAGCATTTATAGAGTTACGGCAAAGGCTAACAACAAAACCAGTACTCGCTTTATTTGATCCTACCCGGGAAATAATTTTATATACTGACGCAAGTAGATAAGGTTTTTGCGCATGGCCAACTTGAAGGTGGTGAACCTAAGCCTATTAATGTTACAGAAATCCGAAAACGTGTTGAGAAGAGTGCTGGTCAGTATCAGGCGGAGCAGAAGCGCTGGTTTGACCAGGAACGTACTTGGGCACAGCCGTATGCCGTAGGGGGACTTGGTCCTGCTTCGCATAACCAGCCAGCCAGCCACTGGTGGAAGCCAAAAGCTACTTCCAAAATGGCGGGGACCACGAGCGGTACAGGGTGGCAGAAATCCCTGGTGCGGAGAGTGGCTGGAGTGGAGAACATGAAGCCGTGGATCAGATACGATGATCCGTAAAGGGGCTCGTGGACGGTATTGTTCACGAGGTTTGGTAAGGGGTCAGGTGATGCTGGGCAATCTGTCGCTGGTGGTGGGGCCGGTTTGGGTTCCACCGGTAAGGCGTGTGAAGCCGGTAACAGTATCGGAGAACCTGAGCGGTCACCGGAAAGAAGTGTGGGCCCACACTTGGTGGTCATAATTAAGTATTTGCGCATTTAAAACTAAAGGGTACCCTAAACGAGATGATGATTTTTCTGTTGAGTCCATAAACGATATGATGATTTTTCTGTTGAAACCCTAAACGATATGATGATTTTTCTGTTGAAACCCTAAACGATATGATGATTTTTCTGTTGAAACCCAAAAAGACATTTTTTATAATCTCCCAAACTTGCTCTCCCTCTACTTGGCCAAGTGATATGTTTTTTTCCTTGTCTTTTTTTTTGGGTCTTTCGGTTTTCGTTTCTTTTTATTGGATTTTTTTACTTAGGTTTACCCAGACCAGTTTAAACACAGAATGAGTGGGGACACTCATTGTTGTCAGGAAGGGCCGAATGTTAGGAACCCGTTTCGGGGTTACCCGTTTTGCCGCCGTAAGCCGGCCCTGGCTGCCGACCTTCAGGAGGCGATGCGTTCATCAGCTGGCGCGGCAAAGGTCCGGGGAACCACCGAAGAGTCGCGGGGATTCCTGGAGACGGAATTCGGTGGGAAGCGAGCGAGCGAGAGGCACCGGAGGGTATTCGATCGAGATACGCAAACTTGTACATTTCAACGAAATAGTGTGGATCAGAATTAAATTGTAAATTGGGTGGAATTAAGGGTTATTTCTACTTTAATCCCTAACAAAACCATTATTTTAAATGTATACAGAAAAGAAAGAAATGAACGGCCTTAGTAAAATCTTAGTAAACGATAAATTATAGTCAAGGCGATCATTCTTAATGCGACCCTGTACTTGTTCGCTAGCTGGTCGCTCGCTTTGAATTTCGAGGTTTGTGTTTCATGGAAGTTTTCTTCTCGATGGATTTACTATAGTATAATATTATAGTATTATTATATTTCTGTCGGGTGACCAAACCTTTCTTCTTTTTGCCACCCGCACATATCAAATGTGAGATTATTGCGTTCCCCACTTGTTTATTTGTAACTTGATGTCCTGTGTAAATTTTTCCTACCGTATCACGTTCTATCGTTCCGTGCCCCGTTGATCTTCTTGCACAAGGTGGTTTTTCATGGTGGTGGTTGTTGTGTTATGTATGTGGGTGTCGGAAGATAAACAGGTATACTTCTCTGAATTATACCGATAAACAAATTGCAGGACAATGCTAAGCGACCTTATGGTCTTCTTTCTTTTGGCCTTTGTCCGACCATATGGTCACAAGTCACAAGTGACAACATAGTGTGATCTGTGACTTCTTCTAATATATAGATGTTCTGTGCAGTAGAGAGTAGAAGTCCAATCAATCGTGTTCTGTGTTTAATCGTGTTCTGTGTTCAATCGTTCAATGCATTCAATGTGGTGTGGTGTTCAAGTATTGTTCAAGTTAACCGGCCTCAAAGTACTTGAATGAAAACTTCACACCTTTAAGTCATTTCATAAAATGCATTTAAAAACGTTAATTCTCATCACCTTCGGCGTGGTGGCGGCGACTTGGGCACACGACGAGGAGGTCTACACCATCAAGTACAATAACGAGAATTTCTCAAAAGAAATCTCGAAGAAGAACCACTTCGTCATGTTCTACGCGCCCTGGTAAGCCCCTTATTAGTTAATTTTACTGTTAGAAGTCGGTTAATTAGAATTCCCATTCAAAAGTCGAGTTCACTTATCATGGTAATTAAGTGAAATGTATTCCGCAATGGAATGTGTTAATCCATCATTTAGCAAATGTTTTGATGGTCGACTAAGGAGGTAGACCATAAATAAATTGTACTAAACAATAGAACAATACACTATAATGGACTTTGGTACAGGAGGAAACAAAGCCACAATCTAATCTACTTTTCTTTTGTGTTTCAGGTGTGGACATTGCCAGAAATTCGCCCCGAAATGGGAACAGCTTGCTGAGATGCTCAACGAAGACGACGACAACAACATCAAAATCGCCAAAGTCGATTGCACGTCCGACGCGGAAATATGTTCCGAGCAAGACATAACCGGTTATCCCACCTTGAAATTCTTCAAAGAGGGCGATAAGGACGGCGTTAAGTTCCGGGGCACTCGAGACCTCCCTTCGCTCACCACGTTCATCAACGAACAGCTCAGAGAGGTGAGATTATAGCACGTTCCGGCACAGAGTGAATCCTGTATCCTAGCACGTTCCCTAGTCATCGACATTTTTATTGAGATATTCTAGTACGCTACACGTCTGCGATATGTTTTAAGCGTTCGGTCGGAGCTCTATTATATATTACTGATTTGATCATGGATGTGAATAATTCCAGTGGGATACTCTGGAATTCAGGACGAGGATCTATCCTTACTAGAATCTAGTATCCAGCACGTACTATAGAAACAACGCTTTGTGTCATTCGCATCGAAACAAAGGAAGGAGTTAATTTTAGATGACACACTTATTGCTTTGGATGCTTTACATTGTTTGGTTTTTATTTTTAAATTTTAAAATGGGGAAATTGTTTTTAGGGCGAAGCGGCGAGCGAAATAAGCGAGGAACCTGTAAAGGTCGGCGGGCTCTACGAGTTGACCGAGGATAACTTCGATAAGCACATAGCGTCCGGCAAGCATTTCATCAAATTCTACGCGCCTTGGTGCGGATATTGCCAGGTAAGTAAGAGATAATATATCTGAGATTAATCGGCAGGTACTTAAGTAGTGGAACCCGTTATCTTATCTTGAACAAGTTGAGAGACAATCCATAAATTTTTCTTTTGTGAGAAGTTAAGAAAGGGGACTACTCACTTGTATTAAACTGAGATGATATAACTACGTTAATTCCCGAAAACAAAGTACTACAATTATTGATAGTGACACAAATGTTACATTGCTCTTTACATTCCTTGCATGTAATAATGCAAATTTGTATGTCCACCAAGTATATTTTAGACAACTTATAACACTACATCCAACAAAATTATTATTATATTCTAACAGTATCATTCCTTTATTTCAACTCTTACAATAAATCTATATTATTATATAGTAAGATATTGCAAAACCGATTTATTTATATATAGGAAAATCTTGATAAAGCGACCGATATTATATCATATTTACAGGACAACCCACAAAACCGATGGATTATTTAATTCTTGATATGTTTTTGAAGTGTTTCTCTGATTAAATAATATGCATGAACAATAATTACTAGAAATGGAACACTCGAAATTACTACTTAGATGGATTCACATAAAAAAAGTCAAAAATGTCAACCTTTTGCTATATATGTGTTTTAAATTTGTTTATGTAAATTTTTCGGAAGATCTCCATAAATTACAATCTAATGAATGATTATAATACATGGTAGTAAACTTCTTCAGACATTATGGTTATGGCCATTGTGGATCCAACCTGAATCTTTTTGATTTTTACCACCAATTAGAAAACCTTGAAGTTTCATATATTTCAGCTATCGATTATTTCGGATTTGGAATTGTAGACGTAGTTTACTAGTTTTCGGAACCCATAAGTTCCTTGAGATTGAACAGTAGTTTATTAATTGGGAAATGTAATTCTTTTCTAGACATTGGCACCAGTATGGGAAAAACTGGCAGCTTCTACGGAACACGAAGAAGTAAACATAGGAAAAATAGACTGTAATAAATACCGTTCGATATGTGTCAACTTTGATGTGAAAGGATATCCGACGTTGCTCTGGATAGAAAATGGCAAAAAGGTAAGTTTTGCAGAACTTGGATTCTACCATTATGTGATAGGTATTAATGTAAAAACGAATTACTGGAATTACCTAAGAGAGATGAAGGCAAAAATGACATTTTGTGGTAAAATTAACAATTGAAGGGAACTTAGACAATTAAAGTCTCTATATATATAAAAATGGATTGCTGTTCGTTTGTCTAGCTTGAACTCGAGAACGGCTGGACGGATTTTGCTAATTTTGATCTTGAAATATTTGTGGAAGTTCAGGGAAGGTTTTTCGGTGAGAAACATAAATAATAAGTAAGGGAAATACTGAAAAAGGTATGTTTTGTAATTTGACATTTATAATCAAACAAATGAAACTATAGTGTCAGTTGGTTGTCAAATAAATAAATGTCAAGACGATTATTACAATCTATCATCAGTTTGTCAGTGCGCGAGAACTTTATTGATTTTGAAATGCCAAGGAGAAGATGGACTTAGGTCGTCGAAGTCAATCAAATGTGCAACGAGACGAGCTCTCACGTCCAAATCGCACTGACGACTGACGACCAGTGAGAGACAGATAACATTCGTATTGGTATGACAGAATTACGTTCAACAGTAAATACTGGAATTGAACGAGTTCGGGCACATCTTACACAACAGTATTTAGATCGACAGGGCACCGAGTCTACAAAGTCTACACGACGCCAACACAAAAGCGGAAAGTCAAGAAACCAAGAAGAGTTCTGAGTAAGTCAAAGCAACTTCACCAGGACACCAAGTCTACAAATTCTACAAATTTGAAACGACGGACATATCCAGTCACTGCAGCCGGAGGAAAAGCCGCCAGTGATTACAACTCCAAAACTTCAAGAACTTCGACGCCAACACAACGGCGGGAAGTCAGGAAGACAAGCAAAGTCCTGAGTAAGTCACAACCACCTTTTCCAGAGAATTAAGTTAAAAAATTCACAATTTCAACTACGACAAGATATAACAAGCAGATGAGTTGATTCAAGAACAAGGAACAATAGCCCAAGAAACCATATAACTACAAAATAATTGCAAGAAAAACGGAAGTGCAAGAAAAACCAAGGAATACTTACAAAAAAGGATTGATCACTTAGAAGCACTATGGGGGAAAGCCCAAGAGAACAACGAGGCGTTCCATGAACTTGGGTTTGACGATCAGCACAATTATATAAGATCACACTATTTCAAAAGGATCGAGGAAAACTACAAGACAATTCGACTGTACCTGACGTCAAACGAATAAAACACCCAAGAAACAAGTCTATGAGGTACAAATACAAGACCCAAAACCGGAAGTGAAGAAACCCAAACAACAGACCGAACAGAATTACCGACGAATCGAACTAACGGTAAAAATAACAAACAAACAAAAAACTACTTAGACAAGCTGAAAAAGACATGGCAGAATCAACACCAAGATGGTCATGCACGTACTACGAGCAACAAATGCCTAAAACATGGAGTGCACTTCAAGACACAATTAAATAGAGCGATTCTGCAGACGCAGTGTTTCTGTTAACTTGGAACGAGTAGCATTCCACTACGACCCGGAAATAGATTATTGTGCCGAAGAATCCGTAATGATTGGAGAAATGACAATCGTTTGTCAATATTGTAGAGCGTTAAAATGCAGCGTTGAAGCTACTGGATTATGTTGTGCTGGTGGTAAAGTAAAATTGCCGTAATTGTTCCCACCACCAGATCCATTACCTTCTTTAGTTTCTGGGGTGGGAAATGACTCTAAATATTTCTTGGCCAACATCCAAACATATAATAATTGCTTTTAAATGACGTCGTTTGGTGCAACGCATATTATACAGGAAAATTTCATACCTAATTTCAGGGTAGTTTTTCATAAATTAGTTAGTAAACATTTATAAAGATAATATACAATTGCTAATACAAGGACAGTTTGCGGAATAAACTTGGAGTTTCCCGGTTTCGCGCATGGACAATTATACGTCGCGTATTCGCCAGTCGTCAAACCATCAACTTTATAAATTTACGCACCGCAAAAAAAGACGGAAAATATAGTAGATCAGAAAGCCTTAAATTGATTATGTGTATAACTGTGTTGCATTTAATTTAATGTAGATAAAAATGTTGTATTGTTTTGACATTATTTTTCAAAAATATATGTAGATGATAGAAATTTCACCGGGTAATCTATAATTTTTATTTATCTTTTTTCTTTAAACTTTACGTGGCATTGCGACGCATGCCGGGTACGGCTTGTTTTAGATAAATTAAAGAAACAAGAAATTATTTGAAGGTTTTCGAACTTATCAGTGGTTTCAATGCAAACATTTATTGGTAATTGAGCATAATTCTTCAAATACTAAATAACATAATTAAAAAATTCTCACATTTATTAAAGAAACTACAGTCAACTTCGCTTATAATTGACGCCATGGGAACGGTCAAAGTAGTCAATTATAACCAAAGTCAATTAAGGCCGATTTATTTGAGAAACGATACCAAAATAATAGGAGTGGTTAGTAGTAGGTTATCAATCAAATAAATGTAACTATAATAACTATACTAATTGTAATTATGACATGTAATCGTTGATTTTTTGTTGAACGTTATTTTTCAATTTCTGATTCGAAACAAAAGTATCCAACAAGGCTATTGCATCCAAACTGATTGATAATCTAAATTTAGATCTTCAGTAATCTGTTTAGCTTTGGAGTGACTTAATAAATTAGTGGACCTTTCTCTTTTTTAGAGTTTTCAATATTTTCGGACATTTTTTGTTTTCGACAGTATAAAGGAGTCGAGAACAACTAAACTCATTTCTCTTAATTTCTTCTATAAATACAGTACCTAGATACCCATGTTATTTTACAGTTATACCCTAAATTCTAGTTACCAAGGATAATTCTACTGAAACGGTCATATTTCTGTGAAATGTCCCTAATGATCTTTATTGATTACAAGCCGTACCCAGCATGCGTCGCAATGCCACGTAAAGTTTAAAGAAAAAAGATACATAAAAATTATAGATGACCCGGTGAAATTCCTATCATCTACATATATTTTTGAAAAATAATGTCAAAACAATACAAAATTTTTATCTACATTTTACGACTCGCGAACACGCGACGTATAATTGTCCATGCGCGAAACCGGGAAACTCCAAGTTTATTCCGCAAACTGTCCTTGTATTAGCAATTGTATATTATCTTTTTAAATTTTTAATAAACAATTTATGAAAAACTACCCTGAAATTAGGTATGAAATTTTCCTGTACAATATGCGTTGCACCAAACGACGTCATTTAAAAGCAATTATTATACGTTTGGATGTTGGCCAAGAAATATTGTCATTTCCCACCCCAGAAACTAAAGAAGGTAATGGATCTGGTGGTGGGAACAATTACGGCAATTTTACTTTACCACCAGCACAACATAATCCAGTAGGTTCACCGCTGCATTTTAACGCTTTACAATATTGACAAACGATTGTTATTTCTCCAATCGTTACGGATTCTTCGGCACAATAATCTATTTCCGGGTCGTAGTGGAATGCTACTCGTTCCAAGTTTACAGGAACACTGCGTCTGCGGAATCGCTCTATTTCATTGTGTCTTGAAGTGCGCTCCATGTTTTAGGCATTTGTTGCTCGTAGTAC
The DNA here is from genome assembly GCA_946251905.1 of Cryptocephalus moraei. Classification (NCBI taxonomy): domain Eukaryota; kingdom Metazoa; phylum Arthropoda; class Insecta; order Coleoptera; family Chrysomelidae; genus Cryptocephalus; species Cryptocephalus moraei. Next base: position 10,902,673 of record OX276465.1, on the reverse strand, counting down.
GTGCATGACCATCTTGGTGTTGATTCTGCCATGTCTTTTTCAGCTTGTCTAAGTAGATTTTTGTTTGTTTGTTATTTTTACCTTTAGTTCGATTCGTCGGTAATTCTGTTCGGTCTGTTGTTTGGGTTTCTTCACTTTGGGTTTTGGGTCTTGTATTTGTACCTCATAGACTTGTTTCTTGGGTGTTTTATATTCCTCGTGTGACGTCAGGTACAGCCGAATTGTCTTGTAGTTTTTCTCCATCATTTTGAAATAGTCTGATTTTATATAATTGTGCTGATCGTCAAACTCAAGTTCATGGAACGCCTCGTTGTTCTCTTGGGCTTTCCCCCATAGTGCTTCTAGATGATCAATCCTTTTTTGTAAGTATTCCTTGGTTTTTCTTGCACTTCCGTTTTTCTTGCAATTATTTTGTAGTTATATGATTTCTTGGGCTATTTTTTCTTGTTCTTGAATCAACTCATCTGCTTGTTATATCTTGTCGTAGTTGAAATTGTGAATTTTTTAACTTAATTCTCTGGAAAAGGTGGTTGTGACTTACTCAGGACTTTGCTTGTCTTCTTGACTTCCCGACGTTGTGTTGGTGTCGAAGTTCTTGAAGTTTTGGAGTTGTAATCACTGGCGGCTTTTCCTCCGGCTGCAGTGACTGGATATGTCCGTCGTTTCAAATTTGTAGAATTTGTGGACTTGGTGTCTTGGTGAAGTTGCTTTGACTTACTCAGGACTCTTCTTGGTTTCTTGACTTCCCGCTTTTGTGTTGGCGTCGTGTAGACTTTGTAAACTCGGTGCCCTGTCGATCTAAATGCTGTTGTGTAAGATGTGCCCGAACTCGTTCGATTCCATTATTTACTGTTAACCGTAATTCTGTCATACCAATACGAATGTTATCTGTCTCTCACCAGTCGTCAGTCGTCAGTGCGATTTGGACGTGAGAGCTCGTCTCGTTGCACATTTGATTGACTTCGACGACCTAAGTCCATCTTCTCCTTGGCATTTTAAAATCAATAAAGTTCTCGCGCACTGACAAACTGATGATAGATTGTAATAATCGTCTTGACATTTATTTATTTGACAACCAACTGACACTATACTTTCATTTGTTTGATTATAAATGTCAAATTACAAAACGTACCTTTTTCAGTATTTCCCTTACTTATTATTTATGTTTCTCACCGAAAAACCTTCCCTGAACTTCCACAAATATTTCAAGATCAAAATTAGCAAAACCCGTCCAGCCGTTCTCGAGCTCAAGCTAGACAAACGAACAGCAATCCATTTTTATATATATAGAGATTATTACCTACTTACCTACCTATGAGCAATAACAAGGATTGGTGATAAATCGGTTCTGAGAAGGAAGATTTTTTGTTCTGTTTTTACTAAAATTTGAGAAATGTGTCTTGGGTAATATTTGACTTTTTGAAAAAAATTGTCAATTATATCCTAAAGTCAGTTATAGTTGAGTCAACAGTCAATTATAATCAAATGAATTTACATTGATTTCCCTATTCTTTTAATCGGGACCACAAAAACAGTCGATTATAACCGGGTATCAAGTATATCAGAGTGAATTATAGTATAGGCGAGTTTGACTGTAGGTACTCGTATATTGAACAGTTGGGTATGATTTTAAGCAAATTGCAGAACCAGTTTATTTCCCATGTAATAAAATTGTACCGGCAATCCGAGCACATTTCTTCAACCGTTCAGCAATCGAATTACCTAATTTTCCCCCCTTATTTAACCGGTTCGATTTTCCAGTTGGACCGCTTCGAAGGCGAAAGGAACCTGAAGGACCTGAAGCAGTACATCGAGAGGATGCTCGGCTCGAAGCTGGAAGAACCGAAGGCGTCGGAGACGGCCGAGGAAGAAGAGTCGACGGGCGAGCTCACGGCGGAGACCTTCAGGCAGGGCGTCAGGGACGGGCTGACGTTCGTCAAGTTCTTCGCGCCGTGGTGCGGCCACTGCAAGAGGCTCTCGCCGACGTGGGACGTCTTGAGGAGGAAGTTCGTCGGCGAGGACAGGGTGAGCATCGTCAAGGTGGACTGTAACGCCGATGGGAACAAGCAGCTGTGCACCGAAGAGGAGGTCGAGGGGTTCCCGACGTTGTTCTTGTACAGGGAGGGTGAGAAGATTTCGGAGTACAGCGGGGATAGGTCTTTGGACGATTTGTACGATTTCGTTAAGAAGCATCTAGCGCACGACGAGCTTTAGACGTTGTCATAGGGAAATTAGGGTTATTTGGGCTAATTTGTGTTCATTCATGACTTTTTACTGTGTTGTCCCTTTTATTAAAGCTGAATTTCCATTTTTCAAGTATCATTGGAGGCTGCTTAGAAGTACATCAGTAGTTGTTATAGATGAATTACTTAAATTTATATTATCTCCCACGGTGAGATCCTCCACGTTTTATCTCTCTTTTTGTATATACAGTACCTAATTTATATTTGTAAATAAAAGTGAGTCTTTATGTTGGCTATGTAGTTCAGGGGCAAATTAAAATTTTCCGATCATCTGAAACCCGAAGGGCCGGTTGCATCATCTTCAGTTAACCTAAAGTTAAAGATGAAATATGTGTTGTATCGCACTTTATTCAAAGTGATTAATCTTATGAGTAATCCTCAGTAAGGTAACCAAGCACGATTTACGATTTGAATGAAAGATTGTAAGGTCATTCCTGTATTTAACAATTAACAGTGAAAGGTATCTCACAAAGTGACTAGACCCACGGTTTTACTTGGGAAGTTATGGATCAATTGTGATCAAGTGTCACATATCTTACTATTCTTAATTCTCTATTACTACTCTTGCTATTCGCAAGCTTGTCTTCCTCTGTATCTATTGGATTTTTGGAAGTAGACGTAGTTTACTACCTTTTCAAGATTCTGCTGGGAGCATACATCACATAGCCATCTTGTCCAGAATTCGAATTATCAATAATTTCTCTATTTCCGACACTTTGACCGCCATCTATCGAGCGAGTGCCACATATGGGAGTTTGCTCGATTTTGATGAGATGACGCTGCTTCATTTAAATGATTACAGTGGCGACAATCGATGTATCGATTTTTATTGGTCTGACTAGTCACGTCCCATCTATCGGACGATGGCTACATTTAGAGGTTCGCTCGATTTTTACGAGATGGCGCTGCATTCGCTATAAGATTTAATATAAGATCAGCCACTGTATCATATGAAATAAGGCGGCGCCATCTCATTAAAATCGTACCAACTTCCATATGTAGCCATCGTTCGTTAGATGTCGGTCATGTCGCAAAAGCGAAACTTGATTGGAATTTTGGACAAGACGGAAGTAATGTTCGCTCTCAATAGTATCTTAAAAAGCTACTTCCAAAAATCCAACAGATACTGCGGAAGGCACGCTTGCGAATACTGTGAAGAGCAAGATATGTGACACTGGATCTAGATTAATTTATAACTTCTCAATTAGCCTGGCTACAATCTTATCAAACTAAATGCAAACAAAATACAATGGATGTTTTTTTTATTAACATTAACTACCAAGGAAAATATCACTTACCAAAAATATACACAAGTTGAATTAACCACAAAAGGTCCATTTTTAATACCGCAAACAGTCAAAATTGGTAATAAAGGGGGTTATGGAACTTCATCATTTTCTTGATTAATGTTAGGTTATGATAAATTTTACTTTGTGTTGTTACAATACAATTCCTTTCTTTCATTTAATGGTGTTTGGATTTCATCAAGAACACATATTCCAATCCTCTTCAGGTTTACTCATACAGGGTGACTCGAAAGTCCCTAGGTAATTACGGAAATTTAAAAAAACCTTTGATCTAATCGAAGACACTAAGAGACGTAAGTAATTCACCAGCAGACGTTTTAACACCAATTGCGCAAAGTGTGTAAGAAAGAGACCGAAAACAGTCAGTTAATCTATAGTTTTGAAAGTCATTTTAAATCACCTAGGATTTTCTGAACCACCCTGCACTTTTCAAATAATTATAGTTTCCTGGGGTTTTCGTACTGACAATGAAGTTTTACCATCTAAATTGAAAACTGGAAAGCAGATTGAAACTCATTTATATCTGGTGACTCATTAGCCTCTTTACATGCTTGATAAGGGAAAGTAAATTTAATGTGGTAAAGAAATTTTCAAAAAATTCAAATAACACCAATTTCTGAACATTTACTGTAGTCCAAGTGTCTTCTGTTCGCAATGTTCATAGACTTCTCCAAATTGTTTTCCAAACTTTCTAAATTTGTAACCACGAACTGCTATACCTTCTGAACAACAGAAATCAGAAGGACCTTCTTCTTTGGAGATGGCCTCAGTCACCTGAGACCGTTAGCCAGGTGATACTTACAGGTCGCCTTTATATGTATCTAAGCTTGAGCTTATATCTGTTTGATCGCTTAGTGCAGACATGTTGTGAGACACTATTTGTACTTAAATCAGAAGGACCTGCGTTTATATGAAGATTTCTCCAAGAATTAAATTTACTTTTCAATAATAAAGTTTGTAAGAAGGCTAATGGATGACACTTTATATACGGTGATCAGTATTTGACCATTTGAACAAAACAAAAAACCTGGATCTGGAATGTAGGAATCCGCACTCGGTCGCCCATCCGGTTTCAATACAAAGACGCCTTCACACGGTTCCCGGATTACTCGATTTCACTGTATACAAAACGTTTAAAAAATGGTTCCCAAACCGGCACCACGTCCTTCTACAGTTCAAAGTTCGTCGTGCCACTCCTCATGCGCCTCGGCCGGCACCTCCCTGCACGCGGCTGGCGTCACGAACTCGAACCGGTATTCACAACGACTAGGTTCCGTCACACTAACGATCCTGCTCTCGCCGCCGCACGACACGTCGACCGTCGTCGAGCGTTGCGGGCCGTTCCAGCAGGACTGGCCGCGGTCGTACGACATCCTCGAGTACCTGTCGGTCTCCGGGCCGGACCACTTGCCCCACGAGCCGAGACGAGTCTCCGACGAGCCCGACCTCGGCTGCTGCGAGGTCTTGTCGAAGGGGCACAGCCTATAGATGTACTCGTTGTCCTCGTATTCGAAGCAATGGCCCTAAAAGTGAATCGTAAATGAAATGAGGCCTGCTTTTAGCATATGGCATATAGCAATAGAGCTTGGTTCTATTAATTAGGCGTAGATGAGTGAGCTGTCTTTTTCAAGACACTATTAACCGAGTGGAGCAGTTTCAAGTATTATTAAAAAAGTGAAGTTATGTCAATTTTGATATTTTTTAGTACAGCACATTCACAAACACTATTCACAGCCTACTATGAGGAGAAATTAAAAAAAAAACACGACATAATGCAATAAAATTATTCAATACTCTTCCAGTTGAGTTAAAGAATTTGACTGTAGGTACAAAAATGAGAAAACAGAAAATAAAAAGGTGGATATACAACATCAAATCTAAATTAAAAAAGATAGTAAAACAAGAAAGTCAGGGAGTATTGAAAAATAATCAGGAGCACAAAATATATCAAATTCTTGATTTTAAAGAACTTAGTTATATTCTTAGTTTTATGATATAATATCAATACATACTATATATTTCTTTTTTCTTTTGTATGTACCAAGTCCATGCACAGGTGAAACTCACCTCTTATAGATCTTCATCATACATATCTTTCGATATAATGTATTAATATACTATATGCACTTGATTAAATAAATAAATAAATAGAATAAATAACATCTTTACCTGTAACGTGGCGTACTCTTCTTCGGGACCAAAGTCCTTCTCTAAATATTCTTGGATGTTCTTAATCTCGCTATCTATATTCTTGACTTGGTTATCCGCATCGTGATACTCTTGCCTTGCCGTATTTGCCCTCTCGATCACCTTCTCGGTCTCTTCATCGTATTCCACTTTCATCGATGGACTTTCGACCTTCTCTATCGGCTGTTCCTCTTCCTCTTCCTCACCTATAGATCCACAAGTTAGCTTTAGTTATCTCAGACGCATACAAGTAAAAATAGATATAGATGTAACTGGAGTACCGTACCTTCCTCGTCAACCACTTGATCGTCTTCCTCCTCCTCCTCTTCCTCTTCTTGCATATCGGCAGCTTCGCTGGCACCAGTTTCAGGGGGCGGCTTGAATATCTGAGCGTCCATCATTAGGAACGGTTTGATGTTGGTCCAACAATTCTCCACGAAAGTGTCTTGGTCCACGGATTCTTGATCGCCCAGGAAGTATTTGGCCTCTTCTTCGGACACTACGGCAAGTTATTTCATCAGTATACAGTTACAATGGATTAACGGTTGGTTTACCTTCCCCATTGCGATCCTTATCGAACGTCTGCCTAGATTGCAATTCGGATATGTCGACTACACCGTCTTGATTCGAATCGAACTTGACGAATGTCTCTATTGCTTCGGCTCTATTTTTCGCCGTCTCCTCTTCCAGTCTTTTCTTCTTAGCCTCTTCGTCGAGCTTCCTATAATAATCTAATGCCACGCTCTCCAGTCCCTCTGCGTCTTTCTTCAAGACTTCTTTCTCTTGTTTCAGTCTTTCAGCCTCTTCACGGTTCTTCTGCAGCTCCTTCAGTTTCACCTCCTTTTCTTGCTTCAACTGGATGCCTATTAGATTATGAAACGACGTTTAAAATTAGATGTGTAGTTTACAAAATGAACGAGATTGGCCTCATAGACAGGCAGGGTTAAGACTTTTCTATGTTTGAGGTCGCTAATATCTGATGAGAGTGGTTCCAGTGATGAGATTTTGGGGAGAAGCTCTCTAGCAAAACAAGCTATGAATAGACAAACATCAGGAGAAGTTACAAAATCTCCATGACAGCAAAAGTAAGACTGGTAAGGAGTCTGATTTTCTGAAGTAAGCTGATAAAATGAAAATCGATGGTCTGTAGAAGTTTTCTTGGCGAAGAACGATAAGAATACCGTGGACACAGAAGGGAACCAACCAATCAATACTACAGCAACTAAAACAGAAGAAGAGGTTATGAACAATAGTTGAAAACGTCAGGTTTTTGGTACAAAGAAATGGCCTTGAAAGACTTGCCATAGAGGGCTTAATGGATGGTAAAAGATCGTGAGGTAGATCACCCACAAGGTATACTACGGACCTAATCATAAAAATCATTGGGCAAAGCCTGGTATGCTCATTCAAAATGGCTGAGAATAGAGAGGAGCGGAGGACCACTGTGAAGACTAACTCATGAAAGCACGATTCTCGAAAACGAGATACGAAATAAGAAGTTATAAGGAAACTTGTTCATTTGGAAAATAACTCTTTCACTCAGTATAAGAAGCTTAGCTAGATAACACGGCGACATCATAATGAAGTAAATCAGTGTAAATTCACAAATCGCTCAGTATCATAGCCGACGTAGTTAATCACTCTGCTGCTTTACCGCTGTGCAGAGGCCTTACTTTCACTTAAGTCGATGTGTATAAAAATGTAAGTAATATCGCTCTGTCACTTGCCACTCCACCGCTCGTATCGTACCCGAGGCCTTATGCTTCAAAATGAGGATAGAAGAAATCAAGGACAGTTAGGAATTATGATTTTGTTACTATCAAACGTTGTAATCATTGAGGTCAGCATCTACTGTGTAGACAGAAAAACGAACCTCAAATATGGCGTTGACCATATTTGGTGATATCGATATGGTGACCAGTGTAGTATACAAAGAGGACTGTTCTCATTTGCTTGGGAATGATCCATACAAGAGCTAATGTGAAAGGTGGTTAAATATGATAACATAAGGCAACTCAATACATTTGTGATATGGATTATGGATGTATTGTTAAACACTTCCTCAGTTGGACAGCCATACAACAAAAAAGATGGTGATATCAAGAATGAACACCCGAGCTCATTTGTTATTGTCAGGAGTACAAACAGTTACATTTGATATTGGAAGGGAAGTCAGAGCGAAGGAGGAATATAGGTCTGAAGGGGAGCCCAGGATGGTGAACCATATGCCATATAGTCACCAACCTCAATAGAGACCTCTCACAGCTCGGTATCCTGTACGTACCCCTCTGTATGAGCTCCTGCCGCTGCTGCTTGCCGGCCTTAAGCAGCTCCGCCTTACGCTGCGCCTGCTCCCTAGCGCTCCGCCCGAGCTCGGCGCACGTGTTGGGGCACGTCGTCGCCCCCGGCCCGTACTCGTCGGTGCCGTCGCAGCAGTCGCACACGCCGTCGTTCACCCTGTTCGAGGGGACGTTCGTCGGCCTGTGGCCGGCGTTCGTGCAGTGGAAGAGGCCGTTCGGGCAGGCCGCCGTGCCGGGCTCGTCGCTCGCGTCCGGGCAGTCGCAGTAGTCGTCGTTCACGTGGACGAACGGTATGGACCTGCTGCCGTCGAGGCAGGCGAAGTCCCCGTCGGGGGCGTAGAGCGGCGCCCTCGAGAGCGAGACGCCCCTCGGCCGGGGCACCTGCGAGCCGGCGACGTCGCGCGCCGCGTAGAGGACCGTCAGCAGCAGGCAGGACAGTTCGGGGGTCGACGTCGAGACCATCGTCCTTTCAATGGTTCACTTGAAGTAAAAGAAGTAAAAAAGCCGAAAAGCGGTACGAACGGGAACACACGTCGGCATTAGTGACACTAGTGACAGATGTGTGACAGATGACAGGATTGACAGGCGCATGGGACACGACGAACGATGCAGACGATTGGACAAACGCAGTTTTCGATTTATGAGAATGAGACGCGCTCTTCGAAACTGAATCCGTCGAAAAATAACGCGCCGTATATCTACAATTCGTACGTTAACCATTTCTTTCGATACGTGATAAAGACATAGAATTCGACATTATGTGTTTTGTGTGTTTTGCGATGATCTCAGAACACTTACTTTCCATAATACAAAACACCAAACGGAGTAACGACTTTCCCGTAATTTGAACCGGACTAGGATTTGTCTTGTCTTCTGTTAACGTCTCTTTTTGCTGCCAGGGCTAATTGGACGGACTAGGATTTGTGATACGCACACTCTAAGTCGGTAGAGCACGGAGTATGTCAACTGGGGTGAGAGCATATATGTAATACTCCTATATTGCTAACAGAGAGAGAGGTTCGGGCGAAAACATCCATCTCATGTGACTGGGTATGTAACGCGCAGACGTCTATTATGGCCAATGAAATCAGTGGATTCGCATTACGTGTATATTTACGTCACGTCTAGCGGCATGTGTTTGTTTACGTATTTTGGGATTTTACGTTTAGTATTTTAAAACAAGTAAGTTTTTTGACTAACAGTTCTTATAACAAGTAGCAACGCTAGCCAAGACTGATAACTATTATTTGAACCATTTTTCGATTCGATGAGAAAATAATATCCTTTTTTACGTTACGTTCTGTTGTACATTAACCACGCGTAAATTTTATATTTATGATTATATTCTAAACTCCAATTGTGAAAAACTGACAAATAGTATAGAGTTGTCGAAGAAATAATAAGGGTCAAGAAATTATCATTTACTTGGAATTGGTGAACGCTTTACGAGAATACAGATTTTGTAATACGGGGCCATTGTTCTCCGTCGCGCTTGCGCTTCATCTACCAAGTCATTGACTTCTGTCTCACTTGTTTTCGCCCGACTCACTATGGGACGAGATAGGGCGCTAGCGATATAGGAGTATTACATATATGGGTGAGAGCCTTTAGGGTTAGGGGGTACTTTTATAGAAAGGTAGAGTGTGGACAACTATGTAACAAGCACTGATTGGTTCATTTGAAATGTTGGTCCATAATGGCGGCACCAATAAACAAGCGAATTGAAATAGCGCGAATTTGAATTTCATTTTGTATGTCCTGTGCAATAGTATTGTCGCGAGGCGGCCCCAATTAGCGAAAATAGGTCGCCGTCTAAGCTTATTCAGCACCGCGGCGACCTTAAACGGAAGGACGACACGACTCTCGGACAGGTACGACACCACGATTCGTAAACATCCCGCTTGTATTTATACAGCGGGATCATAACGATCAGGGAACCAGTCTGTCACCAGGTATCACGTCTCGCTGCCCGTCTGAGAACCCGTCCTTCTCGGCATGCCGCTCCTTGGGGAGCCTCGCACCTACTGCCCTTCGTCCTTCTCAAGTAAGCAACCACCTCCATTTAACCCCTTCTCACTTTTCTACATTTGATCTCTTGCTCTAATTCCATTTTACGATGTTCTCTCCCCTACATTTAATGTTTGAATAAATATTGTTACGTGTTACCATGTTTTCTCTTTAGCTCCACCTAGCTACACCCCCAACCCGAGCACTCCCTTTGGACCCAAGGTCCTCAGGCGTGCAATAGTACATGGGCGGCGCATGAAATTGTTTATTTGCAAGGCGATGATTTTTAAGAAATAAAATGCTTAGCCTTGTTTATGAGAGAACAATTATTCGATTAGTGGTGTCCATTTGCAATAACCATCTTATCGTTATATGCATAACAAAAACAAACAAAACGAACAAACAAACAAAAACTTAACCTCTACGAAAAATGAACTACACAGTGAATTATAATAATGAGACTGGCTTATAGTTCTTGGAGTTGATTCAGGTTAGTACTATAAAACATTAGCATATCGAAAATTTAACAAAGGAGTATTATTTGTTGATAAGACAAATTTATGGGGTTTGTGATATGATGAAACCCTCCAATAAAACATTGGGAAATGTTACAATGAAAAGGGAAATAAAATAAAAACAGATATTTTATTAACACCTTTTATTGTATTGCATACATTGCCATAGACTTACTGCTACGTGTATGTCTTACATTTAAAGTTTGTATGTTGTGATTGTAAATCCTTAACCTAAACCGAATAAACCTAAAAGCGATTCTTTTTTAATATCATGATAAGTCTCTAGATTACATGGTATGTTTCTCATTTTTTCTAAGTGGTTTCTAAATTTTTTCTCTAAATGGTTTAAACTTAGAACCTACAACTGGGGATTATTTTCTTTCAGTAAGTGTATTTACATCTAGCATTTCAATCTATAATGATGTCGAACTTATACACTGTATGGCCTGAATACAACACAACACCTATGATAATCACTTCAATACTTACTTATTTTGGGAACGCTCTTAAATATGTCCCCAACAATAATTCTTTGCTACAGGAAACACTTTAGAAACACTACAAACCACTACAAACACAATGAAGGAAATTAACCAAAATGAACAAAAATACGCACGCACACTTATGGACTTTCCACTTCTTTCATACATGAAACTTGATATAAATCCACAGATCTATAAATCTTAGAACATATTTCAATAATTGCCGTTGTATAATGCCGGCCGCCGTTATGGACCCAAATCCGTTAGTTGGCCACACTCTACCCTTCAAGGCACTCTAGGGGGTACAACTAAAGTCACTAGATATCTAGTGACTTTAGGTACAACCGTACAGCCGTTCTCGAGGACCGTGGTTCGGAGTCCAAGTTAAACTGCAGGTTTCGTCCAGTTTAGCCTTGCAGCAAAAAGGAGACGTTAACTATCGGGTGTTTTTTTTTAACTTTCACTTCATAGTAGGCTGTGGATGATGTTTGTGAATGCGTCTAACGAAAAAATGTCGTTATCAAAAGTCAAATCGTTCCAAGCACTTCGAAAACTATTGTTCCGTGGGAGAGTTAAGAGTTGTCAAGTTTGTTTTCACAGAGGTTCTCGCATTGAGATTTTTATATTCTTTAGTCTCACTCATATACGCCTAATTAATAGAGCCAAGCTGTCTTTTTCAAGACACTAGTAACTGTTTGGAGCAGTTTCAATTTTTATTAAAAAAGTGAGGTTATGTTAACCCACTTCTATTGACTTTTTTAGTAAGGCGCATTCACAAACACTATCCACAGTCTATTATGAGGAGAAATTTAAAAAAAAAACACCCTATACAATTCACACACTCACACACATGGTTTGAACCGTCGCTCGTCGGTGGCAAATGCAATATGTTTTAGCACAGTTTAGATATATCATATATATTATATAAAATGTGTTTCAATGTGATTGTCATCTAGTTGGCGTTGGAATTTCTGTGCATGTAATTCCCATCAGTGTTGCCACAAGCTTTGCTTTTATCGGGGTAGGTTAGCGCAGGATAGCGGGGTAGAACTGGGTCATTGCGGGGTAACTTGTTAGGGCTATTAGTAATAGATGGCGATAATGTCGGAATTTGTTGGACTGTAGGCAACTTTTTGAACAATGATTTTTTTTAGCAGTCTTTCATTGATTTTCCTCATTAATCTCACTATCATAGAGATAAGGAATTGTTCGATCTTTGAGAGAAACGCAAAAAAATGTCCTCACCCTTTTTAATAAATCAAAAACGTAAACTCTTCGTCTCGTCGGTGCGCGACATTCTCGATTCCTCGATTCTCTCCTCCTAACCTCTCTTTTCATGGGACAAAAGCAGAACAGATCAACACGGAACTTGACGTAAGATTGGCGCGAAATACAAATTCGACCTTGTATTCCTACACTATCACCAACAATTTTCAACAATTTTCTTTGTTCTTATCACAAACCTTTAACGAAAAAAGAATTGATAAACTGAAAGCTGCCTTCAAATTGTAAAGAATTAAATTACGACAATTACATACGTACGTACCTATCCATCATCAGAACGTAACGTAAACAAACGTAATTAGACTGAAGCCGGATTCTCACAGTGCGAAATGCGAAAGCGAATTCACTATTCACTAAAGTAATTTATCATTTAAATCACTTTATGCTCGACTGGTCTCATAAACACTCAACTCAACGAAATTTTTCACAAACCATAAAACAAATAAGCTGACAAAATAAGAACTCCTGTTTTACTCCTGTTCCGTTACGCGCGCCATCTAAAATGTAAATATCGCACTGCACTGCCAACTGCAGTCACGCAACCGCAAAGCTGGATGCAGAAAACTACAACTTCTAATATGAGATAATTAGAATGAAGGCGGTAGTTAAATTCAATTTTTGCTTTTATATACTCTTGAAACTATTATCAATTATCACATAGCTGGTCTTGAGACTTAAGAACGGGGTAGATTTAGTTGAGGGGAGCGATGGTGTTAGAAAGTTTTCAAAAGGGGTAGATCTACCCCGAACGGGGTAGCTGTGGCAACGCTGATTCCCATCACTCAAAGTTCGCTATTATTTGTAGGGAAGAAAAAGTCATGTTGGCAAGACTTTGGGGGTTTTCTCTTCCCTTTTATTGAGTCCACCATCTCTCGATCGATACCGAATCGACACTAATCTTTAGTTGTTTTCTTCTCGTAGTAACACTTTATTATGGAGGCTAACCGCTTGTTTCCTAGCGTCGCTAGTCTACTGGTTGACGGCGGTCTACATCATAAGGTACAGCCTGAAGTTGCTGTTGATGTACAAGGGTTGGATGTACGAGTCGAGGGCGAAGGGTAATAAGATGTCACTCAAAACGAAGATGTGGCTGGTCCTCGTCAAGGTATTCAGTGGATGGAATACGCCCAAGTTGTACAGCTTTCAAGGATCGTTGCCTAGGTTGCCGCTGCCCCCACTGCACAGCATCATGGAAAGGGTGATGAGTCTTTAGTCGTTAATGGATGTGTTAAACCCACTTTTCGCCATATATTTTACAGATCTGTTTTCTTGTAACAGTTTGTAACAATGATTGTAACAGTTGCCATGGAATTGTTCTTATGACATTTTTAAATGGGTTGCAGCCACTTATGAAACTGTGACATTTGAAATGTAAGTTGGAACGTTTTTAAAGAACTTTTGAGAACATAAAGGAGTTTCTAAGGAACTTGTGATATTGTAAAAGCAGTTGTAATTGTCCTTGGGAAAATCATAAAGAATCTGAGGTTCTTTAAAGCAAGTGTGGCAACTTACAGGCTCCTTGTGACAGTTGTAATGATCTTAGGACATTTTTAAAGGAGTTGCAATCACTTTAATGAAAATGTGACGGTTAAAACATTAACGTTTTTAAGGGACTTTCTTGACAACCAAACAAATTTATATTTTCCAATGTTTTATAGTGCATATTGCCTTCATATATTTTGACCCTTGTTTTCAGTGCATGTTTCCCAAGCTCTGCTTATTAATTTCTCTGTATTCAATGGGAAGGTTTGATGTGACTAGGTTATGTATTGTGTAGAAATCCAACAACTTGTAACATCATTCTGCATATTCATACCTTCCACAAGTACTTCACCTCTAAATATGCCTATTGGGATTTGAGCTTTCAGATTTATTAATTAAAACACACAAAATACGTTTTACTATAATCGTGTTTATTACTTGTTTATTCGTTTGGTATTATGGAAGACGCGCGCGTATCTCAAACGAGTAATTCATATGAGAGCAGAAATCTTACTACTTGAAAACGAAACAGTTTTACCAAAGTATTACGTCACACTTTTCGTGTTATTTGAAACCTCTACGTTTTCTTAGAAGGAATATCATTTCTGCCAATTCATTAGATTTATATTTTGTACTGAAGGTTTTCTGTGAATATCCAATACGCCCCCTCAAAATAAAATCTAATGACTTTATACTATGTTCTAGAGAACTACATAGTTATATATATTGCATACTCTATCTACTTACATATGTACCTATTTAATAATAATTATTGTTGATACAATATTCCCTTTTTACGATTTTACGTTCTAAGCATTATACATTTCTATAGCGACTACGTCTTCCATTTCTTTTCTCTTTCTTTCTGGGAGTATTACAATTTAGGTCCAACATTTGTTGCGAGGATTTGGGAAACCCAGAAAAAACCAAATCAGACCTATTGATCATTATTTGATATTTCAAATCGAACTAAACCCATGTTTTAATCTAGATTCTCCAAATTTAGATGATGCCAATGGTTTCGTCTAGCTGTCTGCCAGCTGCCAGTTGTTCACCTGTGAAATATATTCAAGTTTTAGTATTTCATTCATAACTTGTTCTCTTGTGAAATGATATTTAATATCTATGGTTTTGACCTTTTGTGATTTGTGGGATTATTTGCAATACTAATACCACCGTTATTATCCTCATAAATTTTTAATCGGTTTACTAATAGTCACTTTTAGGCTATTTAATAATGACTTTATCTATAGTGCTTCTCTAACCGCTTCAAAAAGCGCCATGTACTCAGCTTCTGTGGATGAAGCTGCTACAGAATTTTGCCGTTTTGTATTCCTACAAATTGTACATTTTTCAAACATTTGAAATAGATAACCTGTTGCGCTTTTTCTATCTATGGTATTACCTCCCCAATCAGAGTCGACATAACCACTTAGCAATTCATTGTAGTTTTCTCGAACAAATATCAATTTCATGTCTATGGTTCCTTTAATACACCTAAGAACTCTTTTTAGACATTGCCATAGTTCTTTATTATACTTATTTGTATATCTACTCAGAATATTAATTTAAGCACTTAACAGGTCGTGTACATAATATTGCATACATCAAACATTTCTTCAGAATTTAAAGTTAGGTAATGTAATTTATTTGGTAAAGGTGTACTAACAGCATTATAGTTGTTCATGTTGAATTTGTTCAATACTATTTTTAAATAAGCACTTAGGTCTAATGACTTTAACTCATCTTTTATGGCTTTTTCCCTAATCAACTCTAAATTTACTTTTAGCTACATCTTGAAAACACTTTGGAATTTCATTTTCCAATGTTTGATTAGCTATTAAGTAATTTTTAAATTCAAAATCATCTTCGCAATCGTAAGATTTTATTGGTTTGGCTTTTATCTCTTACTCCTTCTGTCCTGCGCATTATTATTTAACTTTCTTAATTTTCACGGAGTTATCAGAAATCAGAACTATTTGAGTTCGTACTTATTTGTTCAGGGACATCCTATATAGGAGATGTTTGACCTTTAATGCAATTTTCAGGGACATCCTTTTTTTTTATATAAGGGTTTGATTGCATATTTCATTATCCGTTTTACTTGGAGTGATTCTATCTCCAGCACCACTATCAGCATTACCACCTGCTGATAAATTATCTGTGCCTATCGATACATTTTAGCCACCAATTTTTATTTGATCATCAATTTCATGTCTTGATGTTTTGCATGTAATTTCGTCAACAATTACATCACGTGCAACTATGAACTTTTGCGAATTTGAATTAAAAATCTTATATCCATTTGGCACTTAACCCCCAAGAATTCCCTTAGATGATTTATTTTATTCCCACTTCGATTAACTCTTATACATACCTATAAAAAGTTTTTAATATTTCTCATTGTTACAGCATTTGCTGTTGCAATGACAAGGTCATCTACATAAAGAACCACATAGATATTCATTAAGATATTTCCCTTATCCAAAATATAAATACAGCGGTCAACAGCAGAATTTTGAAAACCTTTTTCTTTTAAAGTTTTATCAAATAATTCAAACCAACATTTTTGCCGCTTGTTTCAATCCATATAAACTTTTATGTAATTTACAGACTTCATTACTTTTACTTTGCACTCCTTTAGGAACGTTCATGTAAATCTCTTCAGTCAGTATACCATTTAAAAAGGTTGTTTTCACGTCCATACGATGAAATTATTCTGAAACTTGATATTCTTGCTACTAGTGCAAACGTTTCATTTTAGTATTCTACCAAATATTCCTGACTGAAACCACGTGCAACGAGTCTTGCTTTATACTTTAATGAATTTCCAAATTCATTCTATTTCAGTGAAAACACCCATTTATTATTAACTATATTTTATTCGATGGTCTCGGTACCAATGACCATGTTTTGTTTACGTTAAGAGATTCAATTTCATCTTTTATTTCTTGTTCCCAATGAATTTTATCATCTCGGTTTTGAATTTCTTCATATGAAGTAGGAACTTCATTTATAACCGATTGAACACATAAAAGATAATCATCTAAAATATTATTATCATCTTCTTTATAAGAAATTATTGGATGATTTTTAATTCTTTCACTCCTTCTACACTTCTCAATATTTTGGACTTGTGGAAATGAAATATTCGGAGATGAAGTTCTCGCGTGTATATCAGTCTCTAATTTCCTCTTGACAGTTTCACCTACTGACTTTATTTTATCATTATCAGCTTCAACAACTAATTTCTTTCTATCAGTTGCTCCTACTGATTTATTTACTG
Organism: Cryptocephalus moraei; assembly: GCA_946251905.1. NCBI lineage: Eukaryota > Metazoa > Arthropoda > Insecta > Coleoptera > Chrysomelidae > Cryptocephalus > Cryptocephalus moraei. Next base: position 10,885,580 of record OX276465.1, on the reverse strand, counting down.
ATTTACCGGGTATACTCCCTATATCAGTTTCCTTTTCTTCCTTTTTAAGTTTACTACCTAATTTCGGAATTTTATTTCTGCTTACTTCTGACAGATTATCTGATTCAGTTATATCAGATTTATGAGAATTTTGTTTTGGCCTTCATACCAAAACAATTAATCTCATCCACGAGAACTTCTCGCACTGTCGCAAACATTTCAGTCTCCACATCCCACACATTGTAACTATTCGGTTCATACCCTACAAGAATACCTTTGGAAGATTTTGAGTCAAACTTTTGTTTGATTTTCTTGTTTTATTGTGTATGTACACTGTTGAACCAAAAACCTTTAAATATTTTAATATTGGCTTTTTAATATGCCAAATTTCATATGGTGTTTTATTCTCCTTTATGGCTTTAGTAGGACTTCTATTAATTAAATAAGTAACAGTTAACACTGCTTCACCCCAAAAAGCTTTGTCTAAGTTTGAATCGTGCAACATTGCACGGCCTTTTTCAGTAATTGTCCTATTCATTCTTTCTGAGACACCATTTTGTTGTGGAGTACGTGTAACGGTCAAATGATAACTGATACCTTTCTGCACGCAAAAATCTTTCATCTCTCTCGACAAATATTCCCTTCCATTGTCACAATATAAATTTACTAATTTTAAATTGAAATGGGCTTCAGATTTCATCACGTAATCTTAAAACGCAGTAAAAACATCTGATTTGTAAGTAATTAAATATGTTACTGTATAATAAGTGTAGTCGTCAACAAATATTAAAAAAAAATTTTTTATTGTCAATAGTTGTTGGAGTGATTGGGCCACAACAAACATCGGAATGTACAATAAACAAAGGTCTTTTAATATAATTTTTATGTTTGAAACGTGCGAATGGCAATCGAACTTGTTTACCATTTATTCATGCTTCACATAATTCCTCTGTTGGTGTAATTTGATCTATTTGGCCTAGATCTTCAATCATTTTATGAATTTTTAATTGTTTAAATTTAGATTTTCCGATGTGACCTAGACGTTTATGCCAAAGATTATAATCTTTTGTTAAAGCACTTAATGCATTGTTAATTCTACGTATATTTACCATTCGTTTGATAATTTGAAAACCAATGCACATCAAGTTATTTAAAGGCTTACCTGTCATTACAGTCTTACCACCCTTATTAACTTTTTACGCCTTCCTTATCAAAAATAATCGTCATTCCAGCTTGTTGCATCCTTCGAACAGACAGCAAGTTGTACGGGACTTCTCGGCAGTAGAGTACATCCTCAAGAACTCCTTGATGTCTCCCACTGTTGACATGAACTATCCCTTTCTTTGTGGCTGTGATGAACGATTCCTTCTTCGCTACTGAAATCTTCAGTGGATACTGCAATTCAATATAGCTGCTCAATAGATCTTCAAATACGATGAAGTGTTGGGTCTATGTTGTTTCACTCTGTAGTTTCAGAGTTAGTAGTTTCTTCCTGATGGCTAACTGCGTGGAAGTGTCGGTGCGACAGCTTCATCGTCCATTTCACCAATCACCGGTTATTCTTCATCAATTGCTTGTTAACGTTAAGTTCGGTTAATAACGCGCGAATCACTACTTTTGAAAGTTCACTAACGTATTTTGAATTACACGTAATCTGGGCCCATAACCTATTGGGATTTGAGCTTTCAGATTTATTAATTAAAACACACAAAATACGTTTTACTATAATCGTGTTTATTACTTGTTTATTCGTTTGGTATTATGGAAGACGCGCGCGTATCTCAAACGAGTAATTCATATGAGAGCAGAAATCTTACTACTTGAAAACGAAACAGTTTTACCAAAGTATTACGTCACACTTTTCGTGTTATTTGAAACCTCTACGTTTTCTTAGAAGGAATATCATTTCTGCCAATTCATTAGATTTATATTTTGTACTGAAGGTTTTCTGTGAATATCCAATAATGCCTATTGTTAAACTCATAACTTTCCAAAAGTTCTCTTTTTCCGGCCATTTATATTAATGCTACAGTGTGTTTCAAAATGATTGTGATCTAGTTGGCGTTAGAATTTCTATGTACCTATGTAATTTTTGATGTGCCGCGCTCTATTGATTTGAACCTATCTAATTCTGACAAGTGACACTTCGAGCATTCATTGTGAAACTAGCAATCAGTACTGCTGGTAATTATCGGCCCTTTTCAGGGCCAAAACAAATACTACAAATAGACAAATACTCAGAATTCGTTTTCAGTGACAGAGAAAAACCAGAAGTTGAAAGAGGTTAAGTACGTTATTTTGAGGTTATGTACAGTTAGTAGTAACTCCTATTTTCGCAAGGCGGTTTTTTTTTATTTTACATGGGAATTCCACAGCCGACTAGATGACAATCATTTTGAAACAGATTGTATGTTATATCCTTTTATACAACAGTACCGACTCATACCGATTCACCAGAAATCTCAAACAGATTGCAATCCACCAAACTTGCTTTGATTGTTAAAGTAAAAAGTACGACTTTCGTGTACGTTGATTGGTTCACAATTATCTTAAGTAGATAACAACGAATGGTTGCGTTGCGTTGAACTTCATAGCTTTAAACGTGTTTTTTACTGTTTCATTAAAGACGTACAATATTGGAGCATAACTATTGCGTCGATTAAAGCAGCCTCGATTATCAAATAAAAGTATCGTTTCTATCAAAATGTATAAAAAAACGTATTTTTAATTGCCTTTCATTTGGTATACAACTGTACAGTTATTCACTTCATTGTTAAGTCTAATTTGATTCCAACTGTTTCTCCTTCCTGAGGAAAGTCTCTTCTGCGTTTTCTAGTTTCTGCTCCATTCGCTCGTACCAGTAACACATGCAATCGTGTCCCATGCAGAATCCACCCCAAGCTCCCAACCTGACGCAGGCGTCCCTACAGCCGTTGTGATTGCAGCCATGGTTTAGTTCTGTAATAAAAGACATACTTACAATAATGTAAAATTATTATTAAAAGTTTGAGCCAGCGAAATAGAAGGACTAAAATGGTTACTTAAAAAAGTGGCAGGAGATTTCCATTAGTCGCAGGGGTGGAAATTAAATTTAAGTAATTTTTGAAAATTAGAAAATGTTTGCAAAATTCGTGTAAAAGATCTGCCTACCAGAAAAGTATACAAACTACAGAGGTCATATCTGCAAACTTATCCGCCATTTTGTATTTAAGTTGTGGACGTTGACTAAATTTCGAATTTAAAATTGCAGAAAGTTCTATAATGACGAACCTTAGAAAATCCAAAAATAAATAGAGTCAGAACGCGAAAATTATGATTTTCCATGATTTTTCTTCTGCAATTTTGTTTTCCACATTTTCAGTTTTCAGGCAATTTTCAAAATTTTCTTACAGGTTTATCTTTCATTTTCACTCCTTCAACTAATGGATATCTGTTATTTTTGAAATAACCATTTCATTACTATTATTAAGTACTTTCTTCACCTTCAACTCTATCACTTCTAAAATTGCAGCCAAAATGAAAAGTGAAAAATGGAACCTTTTACTTGACGCTAGCACAAAGTCAAATTGACTCAATAAATTCTATTAATAAATTGGAATAATTGAAACTAGGGTTCATTAGTTAATCAATTAATTACTTAAACCTAGACATACATGTATGTCTAATTACTGATTATGGTAACTAACCTACACACAATCTACAATGCATTGTGATATTGAGTACTTTTTTGGACGTTGTCAAACTTGTCAATGGTAATATATCCGCATTCGACAATACTAAAATCATGAAAATGAACAACTAATCCTAGGTTTATTCACATGCCGAATGCTAGTCATTCACAAAAACCAACCACTTCAGATTACTGCCGCTACTTTTTAGCCCATATTAATCCTATCCTATCAATCCCATATTATGATTGATATTAATAATGTTCGAATCATAATCTTTGGTTTGAATTAACTCGTCGATTACCTACATGTTGAATTAAGTATTTAATTACTCCCTTCGTCTCGAGTCAAAGATAACAGTTGAAAATAGGCAAATTATGTCAAACAATGGGAATGGATTAGCTTCATTGATAACTCGCCGTGTTGATCTCGTCAATTAAAGCCACAGAGATAAATAACACAGCAGAGATTTTTGCTGATTAGATTATGAATGCGGAAAATGGTAAGCGTGACGATGACGTGACGATCACATGATTGTTACAGATAACAGTCGATTGGCATGATAACAGTAATGTCAGTTTAATTCGTTTCGAACGTCTACATTCTTAAAGAACGGAAATTACAGTAATAAATTACACAAGATACTACTCCAGTCAGACTGTACAATTTTATAGAAGGAACTCTGTTGGGTTGTTGTTCTGTAAATGTCTAACACTTCAAAATAGGATTAGTGTAATATTGTGGACTGTTTTTACGTCACAGCAATCGATCAAGCAATCAACTAGTTGTCCTATTAGATTTGATAATTTAGATCATGCAGTACTACTTCAACTGATTACAATGATTACAAGTGTTTTTCAATTCCGGGGGGTCTTGTAGAGAAAAACTGTATTTGAAATCACATTTTTAGAGATAAACAAATTAATCTTTTTTGCACTGCAATTGTCATTGAAACAACAATCTATACATAATCAATATTGTCGAAAAGAGTTTTTTCCAATTTTTTCTGTTTAGTCTGCAGTAAAATTAGTTTTGATTTAATTTTGCACGTTGATAATCCATGGTGGGGACCTACTTGACCTTAAGTAATGTTCAAGTGTTGATTCCCATAGCAATAGTGGGTACTATCTTATACACTGTCGCTAAGAGGAGATGTAGGTACTTATGTGGAATAGGAAATTTACTAGTACCTACTGTTTATACTATTTTTTCAATATGATTTCAAGCTCAAAAGTCAGGAGGTGTTTGAAGAAATACCTTAAGTAATGTTCAAGTGTTGGTTCCCATAGCAATAGTGGGTACTATCTTATTTATAGGTACTTTGTCGCTAAGCGGAGATGTAGGTAGTGTTTATAAATGTGGAATAGGAAATTCATGTAGTACTTACTGTTTACAATATTTTTTTCAATATGATTTCAGACTCAAAAGTGAGGAGGTGTTTGAAGTGGGTACTCGGCGTAATTTATGGAAACGGTGAAAAAAGTATCGATTATGGAGGATATGGATAATTCCAATCTATAAATTTTCGATAAACAAGGTGTTTCCCACCTATTTCTGACTATCATAAATTATTTCACCTGTGAGTACACAACTATTCGCGGAAACTAATGTTTGTTTGAATTAGTCTTAATTTAATAACTCACTGTTGTCAACTTGTGGATTAGCAGGGGATTATATTTCGATTCGCGAGAAATGCAGCAATGTATCAACCGTATAACTGACGAAATAAACAAATTCACATTACTTTAAACTCTCAAGAGTCTCAAGTGTCAAGGTATGAATGTATTGTAACGTTTATTTTATAATTTATTTACATTAATTGAACACTAATTTATTTAACACACTTAACTACTTGTTCACTAGACTAGACACTACATAATTTATTTGTACTGCTCCGCATTCGGATCGTATGTCGCGTTCACTTCTGCTTCTCTACTTCTAACTAACTCCCTCGATCACAAACCCCCTTATATATACACTCCCAACCCCGATAAAGAACGTTCTAGTATATTCTAGAACGCCTACGCAGGAAATGTTCATGCAGCTGTTTTGTACGCGTCGTAGTTATTCTTTTGAAGGAGTAAACATGTGTCGCTTTGTTTTACTTCTCGCATTACAGTATTATACAGATCAGACTAAGTGTTACAGACCAAACTAAAGACAAAAATCTGAAAACCCGGAATTTACCTTTTCGAGGGTGTGAAAAATAGGGGTGAAATTTATTTTTGGCGGTTGTGTCAAATGTGGGGGCGCAAACAGTAAGACAGGAGTAGAAATAAGAGGGATATACTTGAAAATTTACATTAAATGTACAAAATTTGCTCCTGTAGATCTCTGTACGTTATTTACAAATTTTTCATCCAATCAACTCCTTCACTAAAAGAGTGGAAACTCACTAAACTTCCCACGGACACTTCAATGAACAATTCTGTTGGGTTTTACAACAATTTGATTTTTAATATAAAAATTATGAATTTTTGAAACTAGAAATTTTGGTAAATTACAATAGGCTCGTTCAGTTGTGTCAGTCCTTTAAATGAAGCGTCACGACTTCAAAACTTTTTAAACTGCTGAATCTTACTAAATGCACTTTAATAAACAACCACTAGTTAATATAGTGTAATAATTTAAATTTGATTATATTTGTATTTTTAAAATCCAAATTGCAACTCCATCCAGTTTCTGTAACGTTGTTAAGTAAACATTTGTGACTTAAACTTCTCTTCACCAAAAGGAGTTGAAACTCACTAACTTTCCCAAAGACAGTGTAATCAACAACTTTAGTGAGTTTTACTGTAGTACCTATCAGTTTAACTCCTACTTCAAAGCTCCTTCATCAATAGAGTTAAAATTAAACTATATAGCAGTAAATTTTATCATGATTTTCGTTTAAATATATTTTGGTGAATTTTTAAAATCAATACGATATGCAACCTAGTCGACTCAATGTCAGGTTGATAAATGAACACCCCCAACTTTAAAACTCCTTTATAAAAAGAGTTGATTCCCACTAAACTCCTTAATAACATTTCGGTGAACAATTTGAGTGAGTTTTACCACAATCTGAATTGAAACAATTTTTTTATGAATTTTTAAAATCATTTTATACTGCCACTTCATCCAACCAATATGTCAGGTTGCTAAATGGGTACCGGCAACATCAAAACAACTTCACTAAAGCAGTTGGAACTCACTAAACTTCCTAATGGCGCTCCAATAAACAATTTTAATGAGTTTTACCCAAATCTGAGTTACAATATATAATTTATGGATTTTTGAAGCTAGAAATCATGACAAATTTCACATACACTCGGTTAAATGCGTAAACTTTATGCATAGAGCGCTCCAACTTCTCATTAAACTAAACTCACTATACGTCTTTTAAATATGTGTGTGAAGTTAGCGACGAATCTCGAGCAACGAAATTGGTACGAGGGTCAATTCCGCCAACGGTTGTTTCATTTATCACAAACTTATGATAGATTATCCGTAAATATTGGATAACCTCGAAAGCCTAACTTTCTACCCTTTTGTTGTTAGAGCAAAATATAGAGAATACAATGATCTATGCAATGACTAGTAAGAATTTCCAAAAAATGTCAATAACTGAGCTATTTCTCGATTTCCGAGTCTCGTTCAAGTGTAATCGACTTACAAAACGCTCTAACTCCGGAAGTATAACTTTCTACACTTTTGTTCTTGTAAAGAATGTTAGAGAACATATAACATGTAACGGCTGTAGCAAGAATTTCCAAAAAATGTCAATAACTGAGCTATTTCGAGATTTCCGAGTCTCGTTTAAGTGTAATCGACTTACAAAACGCTCTAACTCCGGAAGTATTACTTTCTACACTTTTGTTCTTATAACAAATGATAGAGAACATGATGTCACATGCAACGGCCATAGAAAGAATTTCCAAAAAATGTCAATAACTGAGCTATTTCGAGATTTCCGAGTCTTGTCTAAGTGTAATCGACTCACTTAAAACGCTCTAACTCCGGAATTATAACTTGTTACACCTTTGTTCTTATAAAGAATGATAGAGAACATATAACATGTAACGGCTGTAGCAAGAGTTTCCAAAAAATGTCAATAACTGAGTTATTTCGAGATTTCCGAGTCTCGTTCAAGTGTGATCGACTCACTTAAAACGCTCTAACTCCGGAAGTATCGGGTGTTTTTTTAAATTTCACCTCATAGTAGGCCGTGGATAGTGTTTGTGAATGCGCCTTACTAAAAATGTCAAAATTGACATAACCTCACTTTTTTAATAAAAATTGAAACTGCTCCAATCAGTTACTAGTGTCTTGAAAAAGACAGCTTGGCTCTATTAATTAGGTGTAGATGAGTGAGCTGTCTTTTTCAAGACACTAGTAACTGATTGGAGCAGTTTCAATTTTTATGAAAAAAGTGAGGTTATGTCAATTTTGACATTTTTTAGTAAGGCGCATTCACAGACACTATCCACAGCCTACTATGAGGTGAAATTTAAAAAAACACCCGATATAACTTTCTACACTTTTTTTTTGTAAAGAATGTTAGAGAACATATAACATGTAACGGCTGTAGCAAGAATTTCCAAAAAATGCAATAACTGAGCTATTTCTCGATTTCCGAGTCTCGTTCAAGTGTAATCGACTCACTTAAAACGCTCTAACTCCGGAAGTATAACTTTCTACACTTTTGTTCTTATAACAAATGATAGAGAACATGATGTCACATGCAACGGCCATAGCAAGAATTTCCAAAAAATGTCAATAACTGAGCTATTTCTCGATTTCCGAGTCTCGTTCAAGTGTAATCGACTTACAAAACGCTCTAACTCCGGAAGTATAACTTTCTACACTTTTGTTCTTATAACAAATGATAGAGAACATGATGTCACATGCAACGGCCATAGCAAGAATTTCCAAAAAATGTCAATACCTGAGCTATTTCGATATTTCCGAGTCTCGTTCAAGTGTAATCGACTCACTTAAAACGCTCTAACTCCGGAAGTATAAATTTCTGCACTTTTGTTCTTATAACAAATGATAGAGAACATGATGTCACATGCAACGGCCATAGCAAGAATCTCCAAAAAATGTCAATAGCTGAGCTATTTCGAGATTTCCGAGTCTCGTTCAAGTGTAATCGACTCACTTAAAACGCTCTAACTCCGGAATTATAACTTTCTACACTTTTGTTCTTGTAAAGAATGATAGATAACATAATGACACATGTAACGTCTGTAGCAAGAGTTTCCAAAAAATGTCAATAACCGAGCTATTTTGAGATTTCCGAGTCTCGTTCAAGTGTAATCGACTTACTTAAAACGCTCTAACTCCTTAAGTTATTGACATTTTTTGGAAATTCTTGCTGCAATTGTTGCATGTGTCATGTTTTCTTATATTCTCATATATCTCATTCGTTATAAGAACAAAAGTGTAGAAAGTTATACTTCCGGAGTTAGAGCGTTTTAAGTGAGTCGATTACACTTGAACGAGACTCGGAAATCTCGAAATAGCTAAGTTATTGACATTTTTTGGAAATTCTTATTAGTCATTGCATAGATCATTGTATCTTCTATATTTTGCTGTAAGAACAAAAGTGTAGAAAGTTAGGCTTTCGAGGTTATCCAATATTTACGGATCATCCGATCATAGTTTGTGATTAATGAAACAACCGTTGGCGGAAATGACCCTCGTACAAAATTCGTCGCTCGAGATTCGTCGTTAACTTCACACACATCTTTTAAATACTCCAGCAAACTACCATTGGTGAATTTTAGAATAATTTGAGTTTGGTAAATTTTCTTATGAATTTTTTAAATCATTGCCCACAAATAACTCCACAACTCCTTTACTAAAAGAGTCGAAACTCACTAAAATCCTCAATTAGCAACCAGCAATTGATGAGTAGGTATAATTAGCTGAACTACTTACCTATTTGTACAAAATTCAAATTTTAAACGTCATTTGAGTAGTAAAATTGGCACGTATTTCATGATAAAACTGTATTCAGTTGCCTTGCGTAACTGATGTTTACGCCAATATTTAATTCTTCACAAGTGATGAACATTAGAAAAAAATAAATTGTCATACATCATTTCATTAATAAGCTTAATACATTATTAAGAGACGCTGTGAAAAGTTGTTCGAACATTAATTTAATTCTGATTTATTTATGGACTATTTGTTCATATTGGTTTGTTGCACTTGTAATATAGAAATGTGTATTATTTATTTCATATACAAATTGTGTTGATCTAATTTAACCAATCAGACGACGTTTTTGTGTAATGATGTTTTTAATGTGAAAATCAACATTAATGAAAATAAAATAAAGTACACCTAATAAAAAGATAATCGTCGCTAATCTCACATTAAATGCAATAAATACAACTTGATCGCTTAATGTGACGGGAATTTGCGTGTTTCCCATTCATGTACTTAGGATGACTATATAAAATACGAAATTGATGACAATTCGAAAAATTATTGTAATTATTCTAAAATTCATAAAAGGTTGCAAATTGAGGTCCGATAGGAATTTAAGAAATTTGAACTTCTATAATCGCAGCATTCCCAAATAGAATTTCCTGAAATAACTTTCAGAACATTCAAAAAATGTCTGTCTTAACCCCAAATTTGTTCAAACTTCATAGTCGATTTAAGAACATTTTGGTAATCCCCTTGAAAAAAAAATTGAAATATTTCGACGAGATGAGGTTTAAATTGTTTCAAAAATTTCTTCACAGAAAACCAAATTTGATTAAAAACCTCCAAAATGTTTACTCAGAGTTATCTCGAAAGAATTTTACTTCGTCTAGTTTTCAAAATAGGAAATTTGTTGTTTAGTCTTGAATGTACTCACCGGTATTCTCCCCAGAAGTAGGTGGCGGCCCTCTGGGGGGTAAGACCAGGGCGATCGAAATACCTACAGTTAGTAAGAAGAGTAGCGAAGTTTGCATTCTCGAAAACCTGAAAATATGCTTGCGTTTACACGAGGCGTCGCTTCACAAATGAAAAACCAGCAAACTGCCCAGAAGAATTATTCAAATGTGTTTATCGATGGCTATATATCCGAAAAGATAACTTATCTCTAGTAGTTGTCCATCAAAGACGATTATCGTTTATTGGTTCGTCACAGTTTGCCCCGCCTTGCGCTTATTGTTTTTATTGCGGAAACAGTTTGCGAGAAGAATGAATTATTCGAGGATTAACGATCGGAATTTAAGGTTGACAGTTTTACGATGCTGTTTAGCGAATTGAGGAAACGTGCGAAATTAAGACGTAAAAACAGATTGCGTCACACGTGCAGTATTACTAAAAACAATTAGTAAATAGTGGATAACCCTCCTCTTCGTTTTTGGTTAATGTTACAATGCTTCCACTTTTGCAATGCATCTGATCCTCTTATTTTATCGAGATGAACGACACCAAAACTACCATCATCCCTTCTAAAATTGATCTTTTCAGAAAATGTCAGTAAAATTTTATAAAGGCTTCTTAGCTCAAGTCTTCTGAGTTGAAGGCAGACGGACATCTTAGTATAACATTATTAGTTCCTTTCTGACCCTTTGCCAAAGAACAAACATCACAAAGAGGATTTCTCTAACCATTTACTAACTAACTCTACATGTGTATTATTTATTTTTACCTAGATTCCATCAATTTTTCAATTTTAAGAGGAGATTTATGTTACTTACAAGCGCAATGTTACATTTTTCTGGCAAAAAATACATTTCTATTATGATAGTTTGCTAGTATTCTATACTCTGTTCAAAACAAATCCCGATGCACGTCATTTTGATGACGTCAGAATCATCCAATACTACCAACTTAATATAGTCACAGGACATCGCAATTTATGTGTCCCGTGTATATTTTAGGTTGACAATATATAATGGTTTGGTTATGTGCATAGAGATAAAAGAGAGAGGAGGTAACAAATGTGATTCAAACAAATAGACCGAAGCCCAGACCAAAGTGGCTTCTGCATATGGCAAGAAGTCTTTCTCTCCAGTGGCGTAGCATTACATTAACTAAAATTATGAAATAATAATTTGTATGAAGCAGTTTTATTTTCCATAAAATGTCACAAGATGCTAACATATGAAACAATATGAAGGTTGCTCAATACGAATTAAATAAAGAATGTTTTTTTTAATTTTCTTGATTAATTTAACGCATATTTATACTAATAGTTCATAATAAAATTACCTACATCAGTTTTTAAAACCTTACGCTGTTGTTCATTCTTTGGAAAACGGAAACAACAAAAAATTTCCGATTTTCCAAAAAAGAAATGTGCTCGAGGTATACCAGGGAGACAAAGAACGAACAGGAAACCAGGAAAGAGAGGAAGAGCTGATTCAGTTATGTAGCGGGTATATTATATTAAAAATATGTATGTATTTATTATTAATTGTTAAACTTTGGTTCCCAATGGTAGACTGTAGCTCGCCCCATAGATCCGCCACTGCACAATTCAGCAATAACAATCACAAGCACGCGTTCGAAAAGTGGCTTCTCAATATGGCCGGTTCCGTCTACAAAATTTGTTACCCCCTCTCCCTAGTTGTTACCTCCTCTCTCTTTTATCTCTATGGTTATGTGTATTCTCAACCTAAAATATACACGGAACACATAAATTGCGATGTCCTGGGACTATATTAAGTTGGCAGTATTGGATGTTTGGTGACGTCATCAAAATGACGTGCATCGGGATTTGTTTTGAACAGAGTATAGTAAGAGCATTCATTTGTTTACAATAATTTAAGTATCGAAGGAAGGTGCAAAGTGGCAACTTTAAGGCAAAGTTGTGTAAATAGTTGTATCAAAATTTTATTTGAAAATATGTAAAGTATCGGCGTTGGTCAAGCGGCTGCTTGAATCAAGAATTTAAAGTATTCTTGCTAAACAATTTTCAAATTAATAAAAGAACGCTTCTGTATGATATTTGTTCGAATGTCATGAACTTAGGTTTAAAACGTTACAAGAATCTGTTTATATATAGCTGCATCTTAAAAATTCATACAAAAGCTATTAAAACTTCAATTTTGATGAAACTTCATGAAGTTACATAATACAGACTTATAAAAATGCTAAGAAAGTTCATGGCGTCTTTTTGAATTTTGTTTCAATATTATGAACTTTGATTTGAAATGTTATAAACATATGCTTATAATAACGATAAAGTACAATAATCACAAAAAATTTATTGAAACTTCAATTTTGGTGAGACTTCTCAAGGTTACTTTAATACCGATTTACGAAAGTGCTGGGAAAGTTTAAGGTTTCTGTCTGAATTAGTTTCGGTAACATAAATTTGAGTTTGAAGAGTTACAAAAGACTGTTATATGACGAGAAAGTACAAAAATTCCCAAAAAAAAAAATCATTGAAACTCAAATTGAGGTCGTACTTCTAGAAATATTTCAGAAGAGTTTCATTAAAGCACATGCTGACGAAGTTTGAGATTTCCATCAGAATTAGATTCGATAATATAACATTTAGTAGATGTTACATTACAAGAATCTGTTTGTATACCGCTGCACTTTAAAAACTCACAGAAAATTCATTACAAATTACAACTACAATTTTGGTGAAACTTCTCAAAGTTATTTAGTATAGATTGATTATAGGATTGGCAAAATTCAAGGCTTCTGTCTCAATTAGTTTCAGTAATACAAATTTTGGTTTGCAATCTTACAAAAACTGTCTATACAACGAATTTGTAAAATTCACAAAAATTTCATCGAAACTTAAATTTTGATTTATCAAAGTAATGAAAGAGTTGAAGGCTTCTTTCTGAATTCGTTTTAATGATGTGAACTTTGGGATGAAATTAATAGGAATAAAGGGACTATTAAAAAATAATTTCAACTGCTTTCTTCTCCAAGTTAATAAACTCTCCATAAAGCTAATCACGTTACATTTACATCATACATTTAAAGTTAAATACTTTAATACCTTAAAAGCGGTAAAAACGTACACGTTCCAAAGTCAGTATAAGGTAGGTATTTATGTAAAAGTGGTTTATAAAAAACGCAAATAGAGAGAATTCGTCATGAATTCATGTAACAATGTAAAAAAACGCTGAGAATGTGGCATTATCTTTGAAATAAGTTATTTTTTAAATAAATGGGTTTATTAATTATAATTATAATTAATCATTTAAAATTTGTATATCAATCAACTGTGGTTTTTTTAACTTTCTCTGTCTTGTTGGTTGCCTATCCACATGAAGCAATCCAATTTGGTCTGATTTTCAACACAGAACAGAGCAAAATTATCTACTTTTATAAGATATATTTATAATGATTACCCGAAGTTAATATCAACCGCAATTAAAATGTTATGGCGGTAATTAAAATGTCATTCACATTCATCGAAACGACTAAACCTATTGTTTCATAGACCTTGGCGAGGCGGTTGAACGTTGAACCACGCCACGGGAGATGAGAGAAAGAGAGGACGATACACGCGTTCTTTTCTCCCGCACTCGATCGTCCATGGGAGGAAAAGAGATGGGAAACATCGATCGGGTGCGGGGAGATGCGAGATTTACGCCGAAACGGTTCATGCGCAGTAGCGGACGAGGAACACTCGGCATTGATTGGTGGAAATCCGAAAAGTTCAGGTTCGCGCCACAGTATTCGCCAATGAGAATGCGATCGGTTTTTACCGCTACTGCGCACGCACGTGCAATCGTGTAAATCGCGGCAAACGACCAAAGCCGCCGCTCCGCTCTGTTAAAGAGACATTTAACTTAACTGTGTTGTTTGTTGTTTGTGGCTTTTGTCTTAAAGTTTGTTACAGTTTCGTGCCGGTCAAATACACCTCGATCGTCGATTCCATGATAATCCACCCGTAAATCGGTTCGGGCGCATGTTTCACCCTCGAAGGGCGTAAAATCGATATTGTCTCCATTCATACATGATACCTTTCCGGCCCTCACGAAGGGTCTCTTAAGATGAGCGAGGCGAACAACGAGAAGAGCGACGACAAGAAGGACATCGAAGTGGAGGAAAGGGAGAAGATGCTGAACGCGGAGAACAGGGCTCAGGACGAGAAGCCGAAGGAAGGCGAGGACGAGAACGAGGAGCAGAAGAAGGCGAAGGAGCTCAAGGAGGGGATGGAGGTGAAGCCGAAGAAGATACCCATTGGGGGCATACAGATGCCGGGGTTCTTCACCAGGAGCAAGTCCAAGGAGCGGTGTAAGGTACGGATTGAAAGTTCGGATAAAGGACTTAATTCGTTAGCTCCGGAGTGTTCATTCATAGTGTCTTCTTGTACTTGTGTTTTGCCAGGATTAATAGGCACATTGCCTGTTCTGACTTCACCATCTTTTTCTCAGTCTGAAGGCTTGTAACTGAAGGTTTTTTTGGGAATTCTTTCCATAGACATATGTTTGATATGTCCTGCCTATCTTCTTTTGTAGTTTTTTTATTAACTCTGTTATTGGTTGTACATTTAACTCGTGTCTCATTTCTTGGTTTCCGATATGGTCTAAGCGTATCAGCATGTCACAGATTTAAGAAATTTCATTTCTGTCGATTCCATTCTTCTGAAATCCGTCTTCCTTGGTACCCACACTTCTGATCCATACAATAAAGTGGGAATTGCCATTACTTTGCATTCATAGTATAAAACTGATTTTATGGTTACTCCTAGTCCATGAATTGCTCAGCTTTAAAGGTTTAAAAAATTTCGATGTAAAAAGAGCGTTGCACTTTGCAGAAGATTCATAATAAAGACTTGTTTCTTCGTCTTCTTCCTTGTTGCTATTTAGCCGTTTTATTTCGAATATTCCATTATACACGCATATTATTTAATCAGAAACATGAATAAAATGGTAGGCAAGGATTAAATAATCTGTCTGTTTTGAACAGTGCGACATTATGTCGCTCCTTTAACGGTGTCTTTATTTGGATTCTATTGTATGTGTATTCTCTGTAATTGGGTGTGAACCTGTCGGGAGTGAAGATTGTTAGTACTATTATCTGTTGAAGTAAGTATGCTCTCAGTGCAAGGTCTCCCACTACAGGTTCCATTTTGCTGTTCCACAGTTAGTACGGATTTTATGATTCCTCTTTTCGATATTTTACTTATTTAGTTTTGAGTGTAATCGTCATTATGATGTTCTCGTCTTCTTTTGCTGTTTGTGCGAAATAATTTCCAGTGATATTTCTCCTGAAAGTAGTTTGATCACAAAAGACAGTTTGGTAATGCTTAATCTCACAACACGAGAGTGGGATTCGCTTGATCGACTGCAATGAACGCTTGCAGTAGCAGCCCCTTTAGGTCAAAAATATCTATAACAAAGGCAAGCAACTAGTGTTTAGTTATAAACAACAGTGATAAGCTTCAACTTAATTTAATTCCAACCACATTTATCCCTATTAAGGACGAAAACGACCAAAATGAAGTGGAGGGCACTGAGTTGATCGAGAAATGTGCAGACAACGCCCCTGGAAACACCCCACAACAGACGAAGATCAAGCTACCGAACCCCTTCAGGCGATCCAAACTAGAGGAAGACAGTAAGTAACAAAATCGACTCTCGAAAACGCCACATCCCAACCCTTTCTGTTTCTGTCTAGGTGCCAAAGCTGGCGAGATTAAAGAGAAGAAGAAACTCTTGGACACCATCAAATTACCTTTGGTCTCGGTATTCCCGAGGAAGAAGAAGGACGATAATCTGGAGCAGCAGACGGCCCAGGCCGGTCTGGCCTCTATGGAAACTTTGGACGATAAGAGTACCGAAGAGAAGGGAGCGGAGGACTTCAAGAACGTCGCATTGGACGATAGTAAGGGCGATGCGGAACAGCAGGAGCAGAGCAAAGCCGTCGCCTGGATTGAAAAGCTTCGAGTATACAAAGTCGCTATATGTAAGACGTTTTAAGTTTTTTTTCAAATATGATTCGGTTCACAACAATAATAAGCAACTGAACCAAATAAAATCTTTAATAATTTCAAGTCATTTCGCCTGCCTAAGTTATGCACTGTGTTTATTACTTTCTCTAAAGTTTGAATGTGGTTACTTAGATTTCTTATACCGAATAGTGTACGTAATTCGAGTTAGAATAATTGTTGTATGTGTACCTACAGAACCTGAACGTAATTTAATTTGTAACCTTTTTGCAGGTGCCTTTTTGATATTCCTGTTGATAGTAATTATTATACTGATAATTGCTTTACCTGGGAAAAAGTATCCTAAGTCACCACCGATAAGAGATGGAAGATATATTGAGACTTTTACTAGTTGTGGAAAAGTTGAAGGGTATGTATAAATTAGTTGTTTGCCCTATAGTGTCCTATGAAAGATGTTATTAGTTTGCTTAGGTTATTATTGCAATAAAACTTGTCAAAAGACTTGTGGAGATAGTAACAATGGTTTCATTAATTAGCAGATCTTAAAGATTTTGTAGCTACAATCACAAACTTTTTGGTGTTTTATTCATCTTAAATTTCATTTACTTTTTTGTACTTTAAACAAATTCACATGTTTAGTTAATGTTACCAACATGATTCCCAGTACTTGTCGGAACAAACTTTAAGGTGACTGCTTAAGAAAGTTTAAGTAAATAGTTTAATTAGGGTAAAATTAATAAATTGATTGACTTACCTGTAAGGAGGATCAATTTTAATTTTCCGAGCTTTTCTTCCGAAGACAATTACACAATGTAGTATCGCCAATTACTACCCGCGCTGGTACGTTCAAAGTGACAACGTGACAACTCCGCAAAATCTGCGGTGTGTGTTTCTCCCGGCAGGAGCTTCACTTCGGGATTTGTACCAATTTGTACTTATCAGATCGCGTTGGGTATAAGGGCAGGGTGGGTTGTAATTGTCTTCGGAAGAAAAGCTCGGAAAATTAAAATTGATCCTCCTTACAGGTAAGTCAATCAATTTATTAATTTTCCTTCGCTTTTCTTCCTCGACAATTACACAATGTAGATGTTTACAGTAACTTGAGCGATCTGGCATATGGAGGGTTAATTTGACTGTATTTTGCCATAAATAAGCTCTATCGATAATTTCCAGTACATGTTTATTACATTATACATATAATAACAAACCAAACTCGTATTCTTAATATTAACTTATGCTATATTTAATATGGTCTCTGCAAATGTCTTTGGATCCTGGATGACAGGACGGTTATAGAACTTAAGGAACACATTTGACTCCTGTGTCCACCCGGCCGTGTTTTTAATAGTATCAATATTAACTCCTAGCCTAAGTGCTGCTGAAGTTGCAGCATGTCGAGTACTTTGTCCAGAGAAAATACTTATGTCAATACCACTAGCAATTAGGATATCTTTTAACCATCTGCTGATTGTTTGGGCTGTGGCTGGATGATGGGGTTTCTTGTGGGTTAATATGAGACTTTGACTGGGACCTCTGATTGGTTCTGTTGTTTTAATATAATGGATGATTAATGCTGCAATGCACAATTCAGGGCATTTTTCAAAATAAGGGAAGGTTAACATTGGTTGTAATCTGTTTTTCCCCAAGGTTTTTATGTTATCTGATATTCTGACTTGGATTCTATCTTTGAGGACAATGATGTTTTCCAATTTAATTTTTGAAAGTGTTTGGACTCTATGTCCGGTGGTTAATGCCAAGAGCATAACAAGTTTCTTTGACAGTAATGAAAATGATAAAGTGTCCGACGGATAAAGATTCTTTAGGTAGTTTAACACCGTCTGGGGGTCCCAAGTTGACTGGTATTTAGGTTGAGGGGGTTTAATGTTGTAGATGCCTTTTAAAAACCTTTTTACAATGTCTTCCTGTTCTGGTGGTAGTGGGATTATGAAATTTAGTGCTGATCTGTACATATTAAGTGATGAGTATGATAAATTATTCTCTTTTTGTTTCTGTAAAAAGGTCATAAAATGCTGTAAATGAAATTCGAAGGGGTTGTTGTGGTTTTCCCCACAATAAGCCCACCATTTCCGGTAACATGCTTCATACTGTTTTAAGGTACCTTCACTAATGGATGCTATCATGATAGGAATTGCTTTCTCTGGAACATTCCTTATAAGCATCGATCTCCGGATAACTTCGCGGCAACCAATGAAAGGCTCTGGTGGAGTGGGTGTGGAGTCCTAAAAGGGGATAAAAGTAAATCTTTTTTGGGTTTGAGCATCATTGGTTTACAAACTAAAAGTCTATTGAGAAGAGGGTACCATGGTTGGGATGGCCAGTTTGGAACAACAAGGATCCCTTGGGCTTTGTCATGTATGATCTTTTGTATAACCTTTGAGATTAGGCAAAAAGGTGGAAATGCAAAAAAGAAAGAGTCCCATTTTATTGTAAAGGCGTCTATATGACTTGAATCAGGGTCCGGTCCCCAAGAAACATACTTCTTGCATTTGGCATTTAACTGTGAGGCAAACAAGTCTATGGTAGGTTTACCAAACTTGTTGCAAATTTTATGAAATACTTCAGTGTTTAATTCGTATTCTGTCTCGATTGAAAGTGATCTGGACTCTATATCTGCATACAGGTTCTCTTTGGACGGGATATAGGATGCGAACACATGGATGTTCCGTTCTTCGCACCAGTCCCATATAGCCCTTGTGATGTTATTTAATTTTGGGTACTGGATGCTGCCCTTTTTATTAATGCAAGCTATCGCTGTTTTATTATCAATCCTTAGTAGAATATCACAATTTTTTAGGCCTTTTGCCAGGGATTTCAATGCATAAAAAGCTGCTGTTAATTCGAGGAAATTAATGTGACATTTGCTATGGTCTTCTGACCAAAATCCCCGAGCAGAAATTCCTTTGCAATAGGCTCCCCACCCTGAAGTAGACGCATCTGTAAATATTTCTAAGCGGAACTCCTGACATCTGTTAATGTTCTGACTTGAGCCTTTAATATTTTGAATCCACCAATCGACATCCTTTTTCAGGTGTGTTGGAATTTTAATTTTTTGGTTATAATCGTTATATCGCTTAATAGCTAAAAATTTTTCCCTTTCGAGGTCTTTGATGTGCACCCATCCATAGTTAACTGCTGGGCAAGCTGCTACCAATTTACCAATCAATTTTGCCAGAAATAAAATCGTGCAATGAGATTCATTTCGAAATTTAATTAACATATTGTAAATGTGCTCTTTTTTCTCCATTGGTAAATAGAATGTCATGTTTTGGGAATTGTATGTAAACCCTAAAAAGGTCAGTTCCTGGACAGGCTTTAAGGTGCTTTTCTTCAGATTAATCAAGAATCCGTGTTTTTGTAACATTTCTAGGGTATTGTTAACTGCCGACTGACATTGTTGTTTTGAAGTATCAATTATAAGGATATCATCAAGGTATATGACAAATAAGATATTTAGTTTTCGCAGTTCTGCAATAAGTGGTTTTAACAGCTTTGTAAACAGATATGGGGCTATGTTTAGGCCAAATGGTAGACAGGTGAATTGGTATCGCTTGTCGTTGAATGCAAATCTAAGATATTTCCTCTGAAGGGGATGAATTGCTATCATATAGTAAGCATCTTTCATGTCAATATTCGCCAAAAAGGAATGAGGAGTTATTAGTTTTAATACACTTCTGTAATCCTCAATTTTGAAATGCGGAGCTTCTATGAATGTGTTTAGATCCTTTAGGTTTAATATAAACCTATTTTTTCCATTTGGTTTTTTAATTAAAAAATATGGCGACAAAAATTCGCCTGGTTCATACTGACATTCAGAAATTGCACCAATTTTAATTAGGTTGTAGATTTCCTGCTCATAACAGACTTTCTCAGCTATGGGAATGACAACCTTTCTTGGAAAAGTCTGAAAAGGCTTTGATTTAAAGGGTATAACAACTCCTTTGACCCACTGTAAGATTCTCTCCTCATTGGTTATCTTTTCCCAACTGTTGAGGAAGTTTGTTAGACGGCCTGCATGCACACTGTGAATCACCTGGTCATTTAGAATCTTCGGTTCGGGTACTGCTTGGATTGTAGTCGTTTCTCTCCTCTCTCCCCTCTCTCTCTGGTCGGCTGTTTCTTCCGAACGTGTTGAACAGGACGCTTCCAGTTTAAAGAACGGTTAGGATAACTGGAAACCTGTGGACGGCCCTCTGGGGCAGGCCCATAGTAAGAAGTTTGTGGTTTTGTGGCCTTGACAGGCGGTTTGACTTTTAACTCCAGACTTGTTTTCCTAGCTGTCTCGCTGGCTTTCACTTCGGTGACAAAATTTTTTCCCAGCAGATAGTTGTCTGTCTTGCATGTCTCTAGTAATTTTCGAGAGGAGTAATTTAAGAAAGGTACAATATTATACTTCCTATGAGTGGAGACAGCTTGGTGAACATTAGCTATAAGCTGACCTACATCTGCTAAAGTGGTAAGTGTCTCCCTGTGGTTTTCTGGGTTCTTTAGAAACAAGTTCATTTGGCAGCCGAGAGCAGCCAGGGCATGTCCAGTTTGATCTTGTATGATGCTCATGAACTTATCATGCCTCAATGCTTTCTGATCGAGACATGAGCTTATTTCTGGTCCTAATAGTGGGGTCGAAAGCAAAGGGCAGTTCTCAAATAAAGGATACTTATTTAGAATTTATTCCCTAATTTCTTTCTGAACTCCATCCTGAAGGTAAATGTTCCATCGTGCTGCAAGCTCCTCATGCAATGGTTCTGTGACAGTTTTCACCGGTTTGGGTTTCGCTCCTAAAAATTCGAAGGGGGCCGTTTCTTCGGTCTCCTTTTCGTTAGCTTCTTCTGCTACCTCTGGAGTTTCGGGTCTGTCCTCGACCGCAGCCACTACCTCCCTTGGCCTCTCGTTTTCTTTTCGTGATAACGCTGGAATGAAATAAAAGTGAGGGCCTTTCTTTATGATGAGAGTTGTATATATTTGCCACCTCTAATCAGTATAACGACTGATTCTTATATATTTTCCAGATAACGCTGGAATAATGGGGCAGTGAGTATATCTCACAGTAGGTGTTGGATATAGGATAGTATAACGACTATCATCCACATTTAGACAGTATAACGACTGACTTTGGGTGTGTCCCTACGCCATTTTGTAATAGTAACAAAGGACTTGTAGGTCTATATTCTAAATCTCTAACTTGCGGCGTTTAAGCAGTATAACGACTACTACGCCCGTCTTTCCCAGTTCTTACCTTCGTCAGAGTCTGTATAACAGCCTCCTTTGTCTAAGGAGTCTTCGCTAGAAGATGAGGTTATCTCTCTGCGGAGACGATTTAGTCGCCTTAGTAGGGCTTCGTACTTCCTTCTTTTCTTCCTTTTTCCGCCTGCGTGCTCTTCCACTGCTTCTCTTCGTCTTTTCGGCATCTTTACTTTGTTTATATTTGTCACACTCGTTAAATTGTACGGCGTGACCTTATCTCCGCGGGTACAAATGTCGAAGTGAAGCTCCTGCCGGGAGAAACACACACCGCAGATTTTGCGGAGTTGTCACGTTGTCACTTTGAACGTACCAGCGCGGGTAGTAATTGGCGATACTACATTGTGTAATTGTCGAGGAAGAAAAGCGAAGGAAAATTCCAGTTCTGCCACTTCTCTTATTTTTCGCAATTTTTCTCGAATTATAGCAGTTTAGGGGTGTTTCTACCGGAAATAATCAACACACCTAAGGGATTGACACCCTTAGATTGACACCATTGACACCCTACTCTCCAGTAACAGGTCTCGTGAGACCTACGTCATTAATACCGCGTTGCCATATATATCACACAAAATTTCATATTGGAACATATATTCAATGACAAAACGCCACAAAAACATAAGTGTTGCGGAATAACAAGTTAATACATTTAGGTATTGCAATAGTAGATTTAATTTTTGTTTCTAATTTTCAATGATAAATGTTGCAACAATTTCTTATTTCAAGAAACTATTTTACCCGCCACTGGAATCAGTTTCCTCTTTCCCCTTAGTACCGCAAAGGTCCATCTTGTTTCGCTCAAGGTCATGTGACATAGGTCTCACGAGATGTGTTACGGAACTGTAGATAGAGGTATTGTTTAAGATTGGCATTGCGAAAAAACGCTGTTTCGCGCGATATTAGTGGTACACATCAAGTGGCAAGAAGGATGGATACCTGTAACCGTGAGGAATCAACATGTGAACAGGTGATCGGAGAAGGGTGCCGTTTGCGAAGAGGAGCGCAGGGTTGCCACGTGTACCCGCTGAATTTCCTGGACGTGCGAAGGCGTACAAAGAAGTGGTGATGGCGTGGAACGAATTTTGCGACGTTATCAGCGGTATATCAGTGAAATTGAACTGCCTGATGCGAAAAATAGTAATGTTCTCCGTTTTGAGCTATGGTGATCGGTGTTCTATTGTAGCCTTCTGCTACCAAAATGGTATCGCACCTACCATTTGTGGAGAGAGCATTGCGGATGAATGTACATTGTGCGGAAGATGAAGTGAGGAAGATAATAGAGTTGTTCAAGTACTGGGACGCGCTTGGAGTTTTGGGCCGGGAGAGGCGAAGTAGATACAACGCGTACGATATCGTAATCGGTAGGATATGCGATTTGAATGGAACTATAGTAACAAGAGATATAGGGAGACCGAGCCGAGGTCGTGTTTAAATAGAACGGCATCGTCGCAAACGGGATGGATGAGTATCTTAAGAAGTGTGGCGCAAGCGCACGAACGATATCCGTGTAGTAACCGTGACGTGTCTGACGAAAAGATATGCGCGTAGTTATCGCGACATGTGTGACGAAACCCGACGCTTCACCGGCAACGATGTACGAACTTGAAGACACATGCAAGCGTTCGAAATAGCGGCAGGAGACGGGAGCGTACGAAAAATTCTCGTATTAGGTGACTGACATTGACAATTTTTTTTTCGGAAAATCATGCCGGAGGTACGCGGAATGTATTGAGGGGTAGGCGAGAAGCGGACTGTGAGAGTTTGGTAAGGTTCTGTAACTCACGCACAGAAGTGGCAGATCTGAATAATGACCTTTAATTAAGTTTAATAAACATACTTCCATTTCCAGGATTATGGAAGACAGTGCTTTCGCGTTCCGTGGCATCCCTTACGCCCGTCCGCCCTTGGGAAACCTCCGTTTCAAACCGGCCCAGCCGCTTAACAACGTGGCGTACTGTTGGAACGACACGTTCCTGGCCCACAACGCCACGGACGTCTGCCTCCAGATCCTCAGCAACGGTACGATGATCGGCACGGAGAATTGCCTCACTCTGGACGTGGTCACTCCGTACGTCCGCTACGAGAACCCGTTGCCGGTGATAGTCCTGATCGGTTCGGAGAGCTTCATAGGAGGTTCGCCGGGGAAGATGAGGCCGTCGGCGAGGTACGCGAGATCGAAGGACGTGGTGTTCGTGAGGCCGAATTTCAGGCTGGGAGCATTGGGCTTCATGGCGCTGGACGTGCTGTCCAAGTCCGATTATCCGTACAGCTCGGGCAATTACGCGCTCTCCGATATCCTTGCGGTACTGCATTGGGTCCAGTTGAACATCGACCATTTTGGAGGCAATAAGCATTCCGTTACACTGTGGGGCCATCGGGCCGGAGCCACCCTCGTGATGGCGCTGTCGACGATACACAACGCGACGAATTACTTCACGCGCGCCTGGGCGTCTTCCGGCGGGGCAGTTTACCCCAATAAGACGCTGGCGGAGGCCGAAATCGAAAATAGGAGTTTCCTGGAGGCCGTAGGGTGCGAGACAGCGGAATGCCTGAGGAGCATCGAAGCCGAGAAACTGGTAACAGCCGTCGAAGACACTTGGAGGAAACCTCAGCCGGACTTGCCGGCAAGGGACGAGAACCCGAGAAAGAGACATCAGTGGCTGGTAAGCGAGATCTATATAAATTCGAAAGTCGAGGATGCGCATAGAGTGCGATTTCATATTTACTTGATTTATTTAATTATTTATCCTATGGCGACACATGGGTTAGTTCAAAAAACAAAGTAAATACAGGAAATGTATTTATAAAAATGGCGATGTGTAACATCGTAAGACTTTCTCATATGGCCGGACAAAATATTCATGGCAACATTGTCACCGTTTTATAAAATAAATTTAGTATTGGATATTAACATTTTCTGTCATTAGTAAATATTTCTTTTGGTTGTTTTTTTAGACGACAAAAGTTTTTGAAAAATGTTTTTGAATACAACTAACTTTATCGAAACGATAAATAAATTTACTTATGTAATATAACCAACAAATTTCAATGTCCGTACTTCGAAATAAGAATCCAATCATCGACTTGGATTAATTAATAAGAACAACTTTACTTGATGGAGATGTATTGTTAAACTGAACAATTACTAACTTAACAAACAAATGTTTAAATAAAAGGTATAGTCATTAAACAGCTAATTTAAGTTTTGAGATTTGGTATAAATCACCAAAATTGTTTTTACGAAAATTGTAAAACAAAATAAAAATTCTTAGGAGTATATTGTCCTTTAAGAGTTTTAGAAAAAAATGCGTTGAATAAAAATTCTATACATTTAATATGTTAATTCAAATATATCAAGTTTAGTGGAAACATTCAGACTTTTTGAAAAAAATTTTTTAGAAATTGGAAATGTTCAAGAGTATAGTGCCCTTCAGGGACTTTATACAAAAAAATAGTCCAAATGCAAGTTGTAGCCATTGGTTGGGTCAGTTAAAATCTAAAATTTGGTAAGAATTGGTTAAGCCGTTTTGGAGAAAATTGAGTAAAAATATAGAACTCATCAGATGTCCTCAATTTTTTGAGTAAGTGAGGTCAAAATGAAAATATGTAATTCATGGTGTAAATCACTTTTAAAGATTATTGTCGTCACATTTTTCTCTTCAACAAGAGTTTCACCAAATTGCCTACAGTTTCAAATATGAAGAATTAAAACAATAATAGCGTTAAGTATTTTTTTATTCAATTTTGCCATATAAACTGACGTTTATTGACGTCAAATCGAACCTATAAAGTCTTTGTTTATATAGGCAGCGGATTAAAATGTTTTAATACGCTGCCTATTCAATTTTGCCGTATAAAGTGACGTTTTACATGTTTAAAATTGTTTTCGTCGTTGTCAAGGTTGCGGCACTGAAGTTGTCATCTGTCAAATTTTCTCTTCAAAATTGGACTTACTCCGCTAAATGTCAGTTTACATTGAATAAATCATAATATTGTAATGCGAGAAGTAAACAAAGCGACACATGTTTACTCCTTCAAAAGAATAGCTACGACGCGTACAAGACAGCTGCATTTCCCGGAATGTTGTTTACGAAAAGCAATTAATTGGTAACCTTATGAACATTTGCTGCGTAGGCTTCTAGAATGTACTAGAACGTTCTCGATCTGGGTTGGGGGTGTATATATAAGGGGGCTTGTGATCGAGGGAGTTAGTTAGAACTAGAGAAGCAGAAGTGAACGCGACATACGATCCGAAAGCGGAGCAGTACAAATAAATTATGTAGTGTCTAGTCTAGTGTACAAGTAGTTTAGTGTGTTAAATAAATTAGTGTTCAATTAATCTAAATAAATTATAAAATAAACGCTACAATATGTATCGATATATTATTCTTATGTATCGACTGTCATCTGTTCATAATAATTCTTCTAGAAATATTGTCAATATAGGTGTCAATATACTTTTTGGTCATTGCAAGTTTTTTGACCGTCTCTCATTGAACTTTGCTACAGGTTATGGGCCCAGTTTGGAGTAATGACCATAACCTTGGCACGTGAAGCACTTCATCTTCGCTTCATGTCCATCATGGTAGACCTTGGTCTACCGATATCTTTCTGGGCAGAGGCTGTAAATACAGCGAACTACATCCGAAACTGATGTCCAACCAGTAAGCTGAATGGAAGGACCCCGTTGGAAGTCTGGCATGGACAAAAACCGGATGTTAGCTACTTCCAACCCTTCGGCTGTGAAGTTCGCGTTTTAAACCTCGACCCAAAGAAGAGTAAACTGGACCAACGCTCGAAGACGGGAGTTTTCGTCGGGTACAGTGAAGAGTTGAAAGGTTTCAGAATTTGGATTCCAAGTGAGGGGAAGGTCTGCATATCGAGAGATGTGAAGTTCCTCAATAACATGGCAAGCAAACCAAGCGGTGACCAAGGTCAATTTTGGGTAGAAGAATCAGACTCGACGGGCAAGGACGAGTCAAGAGATAAACAAGTCGTCAAAGTACCGTTGGTTCGAGAGGTAGTTCGAGAACGAGAGACTGAACAGATAGCTGAGAACATTCCGACCATCCAGATGAATCAAGAAGAAGAGATGATCTTCGACGAGGAAGATTTTCTGGATGCTATTGACTTGGAAAATCTCGCTGAACTACTACCCGAGGTGGACGCTGCAGTTCTCGAGCCAGCTGAAGGTGGTATCGAGGATCGACCCAGACCGATCACGAAGCGTGGTCCAGGCAGACCAAAAATTCTGCGTACTGGACGACCAGGTAGACCTCGGAAGCAACATCACATGGTGACTCGAGAAGACATGACTGACCTCGCTTACCTGACCGAGGTGAACTTGGATGAAGCCACATCTAGTGACGAATCTTCCGAATGGATGAAAGCTATGGCCGACGAAGTTTTTTCAATTCTCAAGAATGAAACCTGGGACCTGGTAGATCGTCCTCAAGATAGAAGCACCGTCGGGAGCCGTTTTTTCCTTCGGAACAAATACGGTACTGATGGAGTTCTGGAAAAACGGAAGGCAAGGATCGTCGCCAGAGGATTCTCTCAGAGGCCAGGCGTAGATTTCCACGAAACTTTTGCTCCTGTGGCAAGGCTGAGCACCGTTCGACTGGCGCTGGCTGTAGCTGCCAAGTACAGGATGTCCATTAAACAATACGACATCACGACTGCCTACCTGAACGGACAGCTTGAGGAGGAGGTTTATATGGAAACTCCAGACTTATTTAAAAAGGTTCTTCGCTATGTCCTCCAGGAAGGAGTACCAACAAAGTACGGCCCAGCCGTAGAAGCAGATGCCAAAGCTATGCTGCAACAGATAGAAACTGGTGACAAGGTGTGCAGGATGAAGAAGGCACTGTATGGCCTCAAGCAAGCTGGTCGCGCATGGCACACTCGACTGGATAAGACCCTTCGCGTCATGGATGCTCGTCCTACAAAAGGTGATCCGTGCCTATACATCATGGGAAGTGACGCAAACTTTACTATGATCATCGTTTACGTGGATGACATCCTCGTCATGTCACGTAATCCAAACATGCAAGTTTTTTGGCCGTCTCTCATTGAACTTTGCTACAGTTTATATATGGCAAAATTGAATAAAACGTTGTAATACACTCGCGGATACAATGAATAAAAGCTCAGTTTAAAAATGTTTGAATATTACGTTCCAGTATGATGTATTTAAAAACCAAAACAGAGTTCCAAAAATATGTTTTTCGAACTCAAGGGACCTCAAAACGTCTAGAAATTCCAATATCTCAAATTCCGAAAATCAGTATGATTACAATACTACTTTCTCTTATTATATGGGTAGGTACCCCATATGAGAAAGTAAAAATGTGGTACTTCTATTTTTTTTTTAAATTTGTTCCAGCACACAGTATTACTAATCTCCAATTTGTCAGTAATAAAAACCGACAGGATAATATGAGGAACTAAAAATAATATGCAAAATTTAACAAGCAAGATTACTTGGTTTACAACAATCAATTTGTAAGTAGGTATGGCCTCCATTGTACTTATGATTTCTTAAAACTCGTAAGGTTGCTGAAATAACACGTGCAGCAAATCTGATAATTCAATTTTACCTGTAAGGTCGTTTAAGATGTAAATTTAACTAAATTGCATCAAAATTCTGTTACTTCCATTTAAACATTGTTCATAATTAATGACTAGAATAACACATTGATGATTTATGATCGAAATTGCGCATTTAAAAGATGTATTAGATTATCTTATTTATGTAAAAATTTAAAAAATCCCATTATTATGCATTATATTAATATTTTTAAAGATCCAATAATGAAAATAGGATTAGTGTGCATTTATAAGGCTTATTTTGTTTCAAGCGGTTATGAAGACTTCCCAAGTACAAAACTTCTTATAAACGTTTTAGATTATGAACAAGTGACGTATTGAAAATTGATTGGAGAGGTCGTTATTAAAGGTATTATAGATAAATCACACAAGTGTTAGAAGTGTCAAAAGTTAGATTACTAACAATAAGATATAAAATGAAACCAACAAGTATGTTCACCCCCTAACAATGAAACTATTAACAAAATAGAGACCCTTAGGTCGGCATCCTAAGAAAAATATCAATATAGATCCCAGAGACAACAATCTTCGAGTTAGCCATATCATCAAAATAATTAATATTGTAATAATTAAATAGTGTAGTAAATAAAAAGTCATGTTCAATAGTGAAATATGTAACTAATATGAAAATCCAAATTTATGTTTCAGACTGGCAGTAAAACTGAAGGGCTATTGCATTTAATGATGAAAGCCTTAATGACGATTATAAAACCCTAAAAATCTTCTTGTACCCGTTCGATATATTTTTTAATGTTAACTATCGAATTATGCAATGAAAACTGCGACATTTCGGATTTAATGTTGTGTCGTACTTAAGTAATCAAATGCAAGAAGTAGAAATTTTTAACGTAAATAATATTCTATATAGAACTGCATACAAGTTTCATTAACCAATTAACGTAATATCAAAAATGCATTTAGACGGGTTTGCCATGCTTCACACAGTGTATGTTGACATACAATATTAGTTCTTATAAATAATGTGTCACCCTCTAATGATAACTTACAAATTTTCTATTAAACATGAAACATACAGCAGTGATGTGGTGCTGAAAGAAGCCAATATTCGAACATACGACACAACTATTCATTCTCAAACTACTTTAATAACTCTTAATTCACTATTAGTTCCTAATTAATAACATTGCTTTAGGTGATCGACGGTAAAATCCTGAGGGAGAGCCCGGAATCCGTGTGGACCGAGGAGTGGCCGAAGAAAGCAGTAATTCCCGTACCGTTGGTGATCGGCTCGAC
The DNA here is from genome assembly GCA_946251905.1 of Cryptocephalus moraei. Taxonomy (NCBI): domain Eukaryota; kingdom Metazoa; phylum Arthropoda; class Insecta; order Coleoptera; family Chrysomelidae; genus Cryptocephalus; species Cryptocephalus moraei. Next base: position 10,855,952 of record OX276465.1, on the reverse strand, counting down.
GGCACAATCGGCACACTCCGAAAAGCTGTCCCTGAAGTACAAGGAGTGGACGAAGGACCTGGTGAGACAACACATCGAACAGTCCTTCCTCACCGAGAAGAACCTCGCCAAGGAAGCAATACAGATGTACCCTCTGACCTACAAAGATCTGATCACGATGATTTCCGATATAAGGATAGTCTGCCCGCTGTGGGATCTATCGATACAGATGCGTAAGGTCCCGTTCTACGTTGTCACCCACAGCAGGTTCGACAAGAGTCTCGCCGACATCGATTCCGACGTGGAGGCGATCCTGGGCAGGTACGAGCCGATCACGCCGGAGGAGAGACGCTACGTGTCCGCTATGCAGGGGATGTTCTATCACTTCGTGTGGCACGGTAAGGTCGAGCAGAACCTGTACGGCCATACCGTTCTGGTGGTAGGCCAAGACGTCCTCGCCAATGCTACTTACTCCCATTGCGATTTCTGGAAGGAGAAGGATATCCTCTCTTATGCGCTCTTAGATTAATTTGTTTGTTTAAGATTGTTTGAAGATTTGCGTGATTTTTTACTTCTACTTTTTCAGAAACGTTTGTAAGGAAATTGACTGATTTGAGAGCTTTATTCAAAAAGACTTCTTTTAGGTGATTGTTTTGAATATGAGGAAAAACGAAAATTGCTCATTACTATAAGGTTTATTATTTAAAATTTTACTCATTAGGTCTTAGGTGTTGAATCAAAAAATATGTTTATTGTTTATAGACTTGTCTTGCCAAAAACGATAAATTTTAATTTACTTGATTATGATTAAGAAAATGAATATTTTATATAGATGTATTTGTAGGTTGTAATTTTATGTATGTGTAAAAGCAATATGCTTGGTGTTGTATCGAATTAATTATTGAGGTAGTTTCTTGAAACGAAAACGTTGCTTTTCATAATAATTTGGAATTGGCAACGTATGTACTTAATCGTCATATATTGGAATGATATTTATTGATATGATTATTGTGATTAAAATTGTAAACTGTGTATGTATTTTTCTCTGAGATTCTATCAAGAAATTACCTCAATAACTTGTCTGTGTGAATTACTGTAAAATATATAAGACTGTGTTTTTTCCAATTTGATGGAACATAGCAGCTCGGTCTAAAATGTGGAATCAAAGCAGACTGATGTAGCCCTATAATCGATAGAAAAATATACTCGAGATGATATTATTTTAAAGTATATGATAGATATTTATTTCTATGATTTAGATCATAATGTATTGTGTTGTAGATTGGATCCTATAAGATTGCCATTTTTATATCCAACTTTACAAGTGTAATTTTTTACAAGTCACATTTACCACCCTAAGCCAAAAAGTAATTGTCTGATATATCTTTTGCTACCCTTTGTATTGTAGTATTAATCATTGCTGTATATCACTAACCCTATGTGGCCGAAAAAGTGTTAATTATTGACCAGGTAATAAATATAATTAAATATATCATTGATACGTCCTATGATAATAATGCGAAGAGTCCAGGGAGATCACCCCGACCCTTCAGAGTGATAAAGTTGTGAGAGAAACGAAACTCGGTCACATGGAGTTAATTAACCCCAATATAATCAAGCGTCTATCTCAATTTTTTCAAATAAATATTAATTTATAAGATTATGTTTTTAGTTATTCATGTCAAACGTAGTGAGAGCTCCAAAACAACAGAGATTTTATTCTCCATAAGAAATCGATACAAAGCGGTCTGGAATGTTGCTACTTCTTTAACAAATCTTGTATAGTAGTCCGGTAACGTTTCACCATCGGTTCGTATATGTCGTTGACGTCGGCGTAAGGTTCACAGGCCAACGTCGGCTCTGGAAGTACCGACGTGATTTCGGAATAGTTTTGCTTGTTCTTTAGCAAGCCGTGCTTTGCCTGATAGGCTGCGCCTAGCACCGCCGAATCAGCTGCCTCCTGGAAAAATAATAAGTTGGTTAAATTGGGTTTCTTCAGATTTTGGAAGTTTTGTTATGTCCCAGCAATTCGAAGGGTTCGAAAAGATTTTTGGGACGTCTAAAAGAACCCAGATGAATTTACATTGTTAGCAAAGGAACCTTGTAAGCCAAAATGGATGCCTCTAGAAGGGTTGGAAGTTTGGTTATATCCCAAGAGCATTTCGAAGAGCTTTAAAGGTCCTTTGGGACATCTAGAAGAACCCAAATGGAATTACGATGCTGTGGTTTTAGCAATGGAATCTAGTTGATCCAGATTGATTCCTCTAAAAAAGTTGGAAGTTTGGTTATATCCCAAGAGCACTTCGAAGAGTTTTATTTATTTATCCTCCCACATAACACAAGAAAGTAGTTATAATGTAATGTACGAGTGCCTACTAACTAAATCAAAAAGGAAAATTTACACAACAGATTCACACTAAGATCATACAGACACATTAAAACAATGTGAGGTATCAGACTGACCAGCTACATATGCAAATTGCTTAAAAATAATTGCCTAAACTTTTACTGCTCTTATATTAGTGTTGAAGAAATCTATATCACAGTTTTCTACTAAAAGATTACATTCATTCAGCATGTTTTGAATTGGTGAGCAACTCGAGGTACTTGTGGAAAACAGTCTCAAGTCTCTTATCCTTGAAGCTACCTTAGGTACCCTAAAGTTAATCCTATTGATTAAGCATAACTCACAGTATTTGGTATTGTTTACGATACAGAATACAAATATAACACATTGTATGCTTCTTCTAATGCTTAAAGTATCAAAATTAAAATCAACTAACATTGATTTATATGAAACCATATATGGATATACATTGTACTTCTTGACATGGAGATATCTTAAAAACCTTTTTTGATCTTTTTCAATAGCGTTGGAATGAGTTTCTGCTTGAGGTGACCATATCACAGCCGCATATTCTAAGTGTGGTCTTACAAGAGAGTTATACAATTTTATCAGTGTTTATCCCAAAGAACCGACTATTTCTAATGACAAATCCAAGTGCCCTAAATGCTCGATTCATAATAGTCTCGTAATGCTTATTGAATCTTAAATCTGTTTGAAGGATGACACCCAAGTCCTTATACACTCCCTTTTTCTTGGCAGTATACAGTTGTTGATGGTATATTTATGGTCAATAAAGTTCTTTTTACGTGTAAATGTAATGACCTGGCATTTATTTATATTGATTGACATTCCACTAATTAAAAACCAATGAGTTACCTGATCCAAGTCATTCTGTAACTGTTGAGTCTTCAGAGCTCAGTACTTTTTTTAAAATTTTGAAATCATCTCTCAATAGACTCAGATGATCTCACGCTTGCTGGGAGGCTGTTAATGAAAGTTAAAAATAACAGGGGACCAAGTACACTTCCCTGTGGCACCCCTGATAAAGCAATGAAGCTGTCTGAGAGACAGTTCCCAACTTCAACTCTTTGATTTCTTGAGTATAGGTATGACTTTATAAACTTACAAGCACCCTCTGAAAAGCCAAACATAGCTAGTCTATCAATAAGAATGCCATGATCAACCGTATCAAATGCCTTCGCACAATCTGTTAAGATGACTATTGTCATGTATAGCTTCTGCAGCTGTATCTGTTAATACACATAGGTTTGTCACAGTAGATCTGCTGATTAGAAAGCCATGCTGTTGTATTGCAAATTGTTTTTGGTATGTTTGAATTATATCATTATATAAAATAATTTCGAATCTCTTTGCAATAGAGTTTAGCACAGATATAGGTCTGTAGAATTCAAGTGAGTTTAAATCTCCTGATCCTTTATAAACCGGTGTTATGATAGCCTCTTTCAAACTATGTGGAAAAATATTGTTTTCAATTATTGCTAAATTAAAAATAAAAGCTAAGGGTGCAGAAAGATTTTCGACACACCCTTTATAAATGTAAGCTGGAATGCTGTCACTTCCAGTAGCTTTTTTGGCTTTCAATTTTTTAATACCCTCTTTAACATTATTTTCTGTAATACTTGAAAAAGAAAAAGAGCCTTGAAAATCAGATATTAGTGTTGGACTAGCCCGACCAAATACAGAAGAGAAATAATCTGCAAAGGCATTTAAAGATTCTTTGGGACGTCTAGAGGAACCAAAATGGATTTACGAGTTCTAGAATCTACCTTTAATGATAGGAAACCGTTAATGAAACGTGTAAAATATAACCAGGTTACTTAGTATACTTAAAGTTAATTTGGGGAGGTTTGAAAGTTGTATAGAAATTTAGAAAGTACAGATAAATAACTGTATTTTAGAACTTTTCAGAGAGTTGTCTAAGTATTATTCGGGACATACAGAATTGAGTAGGTACCTAATATTCTAATTATCCTACCTGGACGTACACAGGGGAATTGAAGACGTCCGCTAACACCTGCAAAATCGCCTTATTTTTGGAAGCTCCCCCGGTCGCAATAATTTTGGTGCCTTGTCCTAAAACCAAACGTTCAAGCAACCCTCTCGAGACGAATCTCTCGTCTCTCACCTATTTTCAGTCCGAAATCTTCCGCGTAAGATCTGATACGGACGAACTGTCCCTCGATCACGGCCCTCACCTCCACCTCCAGGCTGGTGAACTTGGACACCTGACCGGTCTTGCTGTACCGGAAGTCGCCCTGGAGGAACGGGAGGATCTCCTGGATGTCGTAGTAGAGCCCGAAGTTGCCGAAGTTTCCCCTCGGCGTGCTGTTCAGCAGCTGATTGAAGATGTCCCACGAGCCCTCGGCGCAGCTATCGCGGATCCTCTCGCGGGTCAGTGATCCGTTTTTGAAGCTGACGATTGGGGAAATCGGGTTTTGGAGAGAGAGCGGAATTGCGTTTACTCACCACAGCAACGCCATGTATGCGTTCTCGTCGATAGGATTGCACAGCACGTGACCGTCCAGCACCAGTTTCGGTTCCGGCAACCACAGGAAGGCCGTATCGCTCGTGCCCAGACTCACTGCGATGCTACCCTCGTCCAACCTCATACCTAAAGCAAACATTACTATATATGCGAACAATCATTACGAAGCCCAATATGTATGAACCACCATTACGAAGCCCCACGTACGAGATGTTCACTGTTCACATTATACCGACCTACTAGGGACGCCGGGTTGTCTCCGGTGCACGCTATCACCCTGCAGCAAGGGTTGAAGTTGTACCTGTCGACGAAGTAGTTCGAGATTGGTCCGACGTCTGTGTTGGAGGGCACCGGATCGCCGAGCTTCTCCCTCAGGTTCGGCCCGCAGACGTCGAGCAACGTTTCGTTCCAACGTTTCGTCCTCAGGTCCATCAGGTTCATCCCGGAGCCGTCGGAGATATCTATGGGGGCGACGCTGCCCAGGAACAATGAGCAGAGGAAGCTGCTGACCAAGGAGATCCTCTGAAAACCGGTCGGAACGAGTTAGATTTTTGAATACCCGAAATACTATTTACACGGTCAATTTATGATGAATAATTACTTATGTGTGTGGAATGAACATATAAGACAGAACCAGTCATATTCTCCAACTATATCGTAGGTACTTTTAGTTGAAGTGTACTTATAGGTTGTGAGTTCAGAAGGAAAGGTTGGGCTTAATTACCTCAGTGTTTTTGTATGCGTCTGGTTTGGTTTCTGCGATCTTGGCTATTTGGGATCCGGTGAACCTCTCGTAGGCCCTGGAACCTGTGATTTCGGCTAGTTTCTGAAATAAAGTTTTGAGCGGCATAAATGAAAATGCTTCAACTTAAGGGGAAGCCCCCGTTATGATAAGTTAGATGCCTCTTCCGGAATATTAATATATTATAATTAATAATATACATATAAATATATTAATATTTCCTATGTTACCAATCTTAGAGCCAAAAAATGTCTCTTCGCGATATCTCCAAAGTATCAAAATTTAAGTTGTGCATAACGAACGACATTAAGTCCGCAAGGCATGTGTATTTCTTTAGATTAAATCCTTTACAAGCAAATCTTATGGAATTTCAAGCTTACTTCTGGACCGCCGACGGCTTCCTCTAGCTTCTTGCACCACTTGGTGGTGCTGGCATCCATCCAGATCGGACTGTTCAATATAGAGAAGCTGTTGGAGAGCTGGATGTGGAGGAAATCGGAAGGGTCCAAATTGTTGAGTGTTACCTCAGCACCTTTTTGCCAATAGACGGAACCGTGTTGCTGAAAATTATAGAACCAACGTCAGTAAGATTTTGATATGTAGAACATGGAATTTTAATAATATTTCTTGGGTAGCAGATGTCACAAATAATTGGCGGTAGAGGTTTATGCAGGTAAAGGATACCAAGAAATTTGATTTTCGGGAAAACGCTAATTTTATGTTTTAACCGCTTACATGTTTCAACTTTCCATCATCATCATTAACGCTTATCTCAAAACGTCTCCCGACGATTATTTACGTTCCTGCGGTTTAACCCATTATAGTACAGTCTCTTAAAGTTTCCCGCTTTGAATTCTTTTAACCTTAATCGATTGACGTGAAATTTTGTGAGAAATTCGAGAATAGCTCAAGGAACAAAGGTGACGTAGTGCCGATGTGCGCTTTATGAGAGATAAGATGGAAATAGTAATATGTAATATGGGATAGCCATAAAATAACACGGTAGATACTTGCGCTTCTTAATAAATGTTCTGTCGTCTTGCCAACACGTTTAAACGTGTTAGCAACACTTTGGGTTTTCTCCTTGGATAAGATTCCTCTTACCTGAGCGGTCCCGGAGACGGCGGCTATCTTGGAGAAATCCACGCCAGCCACGGTTAATCTGTCCATGAGCATGTCTAGGGCTTTCACCCACATGACGACGGGGGCGTGTACATTTCTGGTGTTCGTTTTGTCCACGATTGCTCCACTCTGCGTCCGGTACTCGGGGAGGTCGCTGTCGAAGATGACTTTAGCCTCGTGGACGACCTGCAGGTGATCGTCGACCACGGCGGCCTTCAGCTGGAAGAAGCGATTTTTTGCAATATGGAAATTTGAAATATTGTTAATGACAATTTTTGGAAAAGGTGCAAATTTCTAATAATTTTTACAGAAATTTCAATTACACATATCTCTGCAACTACTCGTCCTATCGTCGCGAAACAAAGTTTATGGTAATCAGTGACGTCAAATGTATAACGATATGTAATAAAATAGAAGATATTGTTATTGAAAATTGTTGGTAAAGGTCCAAATTTCTAATAATTTTTACAGAAATTTCAATTACACATATCTCTGCAACTACTCGTCCTATCGTCGCGAAACAAAGTTTCTCGTAATCAGTGACGTCGCATCTATAACGACATGTAATAAAATAGAAGGTATTGTTAATGGAAATTTTTGGAAAAGGTCCAATTTTCCTTTGAACTTTATAGAAATTTAAATTACACTTATTTCCGCAACTACTCGTCCTATCGTCGCGAAACAAGGTTCGTCGCAATCAGTGACGTCGAACCTATAACGATATAAGGTAGCGGAGGGTATAAAATAATATGAAATACACCGGCTAATATGGAATACCATATAATTGGCTAAACTTATGCTGCCAGCAACAAGCAGGTAGCAAAAATATGCTCATCGTAAGTGTAGATTTATACCCAAACACGCGCGTAACTCTATAATCGTTCGTTAAATAGTTATTCGTCAACACCTGTTTTCCAGTCATGCAGATTTTCTGTTGAGTTCCGTGAAAATTCATTTTATTATCATTTAGTTGGTGATTTTTTATTCATATTTTCATCAGAGAGCAGGTAAGTACTGTAGATTAATATAAGATGTAGTTACTGCGGGTCTATACTCGTCTAGAAATCTTTAAAAAATCCTAACCTCAACACAACTGAATGCGGCTAATATGGAATACTATTCCATATTACCCGCAAAAGTTTGCCCCATAAAAGTGCCATCTAAAAATTAATTTATCTTGTTTCAGAAGTCCTAGTCGAGCACCAGGGTATCAATAATGCCTAAAACTACGATCGTGGATAAAAAACGCAAAAACTGGAATGAAGAAAATATGAGGAAAGCAGTGATAGCAGTCAGGTCCAAACAAGTGGGTTATTTGAAGGCTTGTAAAGCATACAATGTTCCTCGAGCTACACTTTTCAGGCTGTGCAAAAAGAACATGGAGCCTGAAGTTGTGTGCCGTACCAAATTAGGTCGTGAGCCCGTTTCACCAGATTTTTTTGAAAAAGAATTAGTGAAGCACTGTCTAGAGATGGAGAAATCGTTCTTTGGCTTGACGCGTCGCAATGTTTGTAATGTTGTTTTTCAATTAGCAAGAAAAAACAATATTCCTCATCCATTTTCATTCCTAAGAAAATCAGGTGGCAAAGATTGGCTTCATCACTTCAGAATGAGGCATAAAAATGTTTTAAGCCTGAGAAGACCTACTGGAACTGCATACGCTCGCGTCTTTGGATTTATTAAAGGAAATGTAGACAAATTTTTCGACCTGTTAGAGACCCTAATGGAAACACATCATTATTCGGCAAGCCAAGTTTATAACGTAGATGAAACTGGTTTAACCATTGGTCAATCAAGAGATCCACAAGTTTTTTCTCTAAAGGACAAAAGGCAGGTTGGGGCAATGACGTCAGCCGAACGAGGTTCACTTATAACCTCAGTCCTTTGCATTAGCGCAAGTGGCAATTTTGTACCCCCCCCCTTCTGATTTTTCCCAGAAAAAATGCGAATGAACTTCTAAAGAAGGGTGCCCCGCCAGGAACCATTTTTTCCTTTCATCCGTCAAGGTGGATTCAGATGGAAATCTTCACACAATGGTTCAAACATTTTCTAAAACATACTAAACCGAGTGAAGAAAATCCCATTCTACTGATTCTAGATGGTCACCATACTCACACTAAAAACTTAGACGTTATTTGGCTGCCAGAGAAAATCATGTGACTTTACTTTGCCTACAGCCACATACAACTCATAAGATGCAGCCATTGGATAAAACTGTTATGGGAGCATTAAAGACATATTACAGTGAGGAAGTAAGGCTATTTTTAAGAACAAATAATCGGCCCGTCAATCATTTTGATCTAAGTGAACTTTTTGGTAACGCGTATCTGAAAATTCAAAGTGGTGAAAGATCTGTAAAGGGATTTCGTCAAACTGGATTGTATCCAGTTAACCGGAACGTATTCACCGAAGACTTTATTCAAGAGGCACAAAGAAATGAGGTCTAAGTAAATTCAGAAGACGATGTACTCCGGGAAAAACCTCAAGCAGGAAACACGGCTCAAAATGTCACCATAGTTTTACCACGGTATATAATTCCCAAGCCAACTTTGAGGAAGAAAGAGGGCACGAGAGGTCGGAAAGCAGGTCAAGCCAAAGTTTTGACATCGACCCCAAACAAAGAAGAGTTGGAACAATCAATAGAAATAGCGTCAGTTAAAGAAAGGGACAAAATTAAAAGAAAAATAGAAATAACTAACAAAAACAAAGAGCATAAAAAATCTAAACTTGCAGATGCAGAGGTAGCTGGACCAAGTGGCGTACCAAAAAAGAAATTTCAAAAAAGGCAATAAAGAAATCAAAAGAAGGTAAATATTCATCAGACGATTCCAACAGTTCTGCATCTTTACATGACTCATCAATCTCATCATCCAATGACGATGAAGAATTTCCTGTCTATGATCGTTCATCTGAAGAGGCTGAGTGTTTGTTTTGTTCGGGACCATATTCGGCTGACACAAGGGGAGAAATCTGGATTCAGTGCGCAAGATGTGAACTTTGGGCTCATGAGTTATGCGCCGACACGCCAAAGGATGTCTACATTGGTGATTTTTGTCGCTAAAATTTCTCTATAAGCATATATTTTGTAGTTCATGTAGTGTTTCATATTACCCCACAGTGGTATTCCATATTACCCGACCATTTTTTTGGAATGTCAGAATGTACTTATTTTATGTAACCTTATTTTTCTTTTAAATTCATAAAGTTTTTGAAATTTCAGACTTTTATTTGCATAGTTGGATAGTTATCACAATATTTAATGGCTTTTCTAATGCACTGTACTGCACCTATAAGAATTTATCACTATAATATAAAACAGTATTCCATATTACCCTCCGCTACTTATAACAAACTATAAAAGTCTGCGTCGGACCAGACGGTGGAAGTGAAACTTCTTTGGCCATATGCACGCACACACACGCGCGCGCGCGCACGCGCTCACCGACAGACAGGATATATAAATGAAATTTACGACGTCACTAACACGAACACGGCTCGCTACTTTGCCCATGCCGCCCATGGTCTGGTCGATCATAGTTGTCGAGATGCTGATGCCAGTCTGTCCAGTCGTAGATCGCCCCCAAGTTGTTCAATCTTGGAGAGCCATCGCGGTGCCCACACTGCTCTCCGTGCGCCGTGGGCTTTCATCTCTTCCGGTGTCTCCATGTTCTCATCTGAAGTGAGGTGAGGCACGACGCGTCCTCACTTTTCTCTATGTCCATGTCACGTAAATAAACAATACAGCTCACCGTTTTTTCGCCGCTCGAAGTTATTGTTATTGTTTCTCGCCGTTTGAGGTTAGGTTAGGTGTCAGCTGTCCGAAAGTTCTAGACGCTCTCCGGTGTTGCCACGTTAACCTCTTTGGTAGCATATGTAAACGATTTGGCGATCGGCTCGGTTCGCGGGCGCGATGGAAGAGGTACACTTTACGCGCATTCTGGCAACAGGGCTTTGTCCTCGGATTACTTATCACGCGTGACGCGGTTTTTCGACCAACACCCCATCCCAATGTATACAACGTGCGCAAAGAAGTTTCACTTCAAAAAGGAGATATTGTTGATGAAAATTTTTGGAAAAAGTCCAAATTTCCTTTAATTTTTACAGAAATTTCAATTATACATATCTGTGCAACTACTCGTCCTATCATCGCGAAACAAAGTTTGTCGTAATCAGTGACGTCAAACGTATAACGATATGTAATAAAATAGAGGATATTATTATTGAAAATTGTTGGAAAAGGTCCCAAATTTTCCATGATTATTACAGAAATTAAAGGAAATTTGGACATTTTGACGTCAAACCTACCACGATATGTAATAAAAAAGAAGGTATTGTTAATGAAAATTTTTAGAAAAGGTTAAATTTTCCCTTAATTTTTATAGAAATTTCAATTACACTTATTTCCGCAACTACTCGGCCTATCGTCGCGAAACAAAGTTTGTCGTAATCAATGACGTCAATCCTATCTATACTAAATATTATAAAGAGGAAAGATTTGATTGTTTTTTGTTTGTATTGAATAGGCTCCGAAACTACTGGACCGATTTAAAAAATTCTTTTACCATTAGAAGCCGACATTATTCCTGATGAACATAGGCTACTTTTTACCGCAGGAAAATGCTTCATTCCTACGGGAAAACGGGTAATAGGTTGAAGATGACGGAAAAATGAAGCCGGCTGGGAGTTTTGATCGAAAACGCTGCCTAAATCCTTCGAGATAGAACAAAACAATATATGGTGGAATTGTTCCTCTTCTATAGATCTACAAAAAAGTCTGCGATGGCATATGTCTATCTTTTAAGGATAGCCTACTATACCCATTTTAAAGTTTAAAATAATGGTCACATAATATGGTTGCGATCATCCACGCACGCGCCGTTGTCGTGTCTCTCTTGACGCTCGCGCTCCCACCACCTTTATGCCCAAACTTTACGTTTTGATATCCCCGATGCTCACTAAGAATGGATTTGGCATAATTTTGAGTTTAACGGGTAGAATTATTCAAAAATATTGTTCGAAATGACATTTGTAACTATGGTTACGGGCGTGGAGCGATGTATCAATGTATGCGAGTTGACATGACAATTGCGTTGTCATTATAGATTGTCATTATCAAATTATATTTTTATTTGTCATGTTATTTCTAAATTTAAAAAGAAAGAAATTAAATTATTTGACACGAAATTAAATTATCTGATTCAGAATAGAGAATAATTTGAAATGAAAGAAAAAAGCCTGGATAGCATTTAAATACATGAGCGAGTGAAGCCGCTACGGGTTAGTCTGTTATTTCTAAAGTCAAAACGAAAATAAATCTGATACGGAGTACGGACTAGAGAAAGTATCGAAAAGATAGACTGCATATAATTCAAATACATGAGCGAGCGAAGCCGCTACGGGTTAGCTGCTATAATTGATAAAAAGGGGTATCGGCGTGATAATATAACCGTTAAATGTAAAATGTAAGTAAATCCGAACAGGTTCATGGCCGAGACAAGTGAAAAAACGTAACTTCCGAGGGTGCGTCCAATTTCTCATACTACCATGGTAGGATATGAGTTATATCGCACCGGTGTGTGCAATTGTATACGTATCAATTCTAATAACACTATAACAGTGCCGGAAAGCCCACATTGCGAGGCGGAAGTAGGAAAAAGAATTATACTGTTCAATGTTTCAGTACTATCAAAGGCGAAGTGAACTAAATTTCTTTCGACTAGAGATCAGAAAGAAATAAGACAGACTACGTATCATTCAAATGAGAGAGCAAGCGAAGCTGCGACTGGTCACGGCTTGTATGTAATAAAATAGAAAGTATTGTTAGTGAAAATTTTTGGAAAAGGTCCAAATTTCTTGTAATTTTTACAGAAATTTCAATTACACATATCTCTGCAACTACTCGTCCTATCGTCGATGAATATAGTTTGTAATCTATAAGGATAGGCGCTACAATGGAAAATTATTTTAATGGAAATTTTGGGAAAAAGATGCAACTACTCTTCCTATCGTAGCGACACTAGTCCGTTTTTATCCGCTACCTGTGATCTATATTTTCAAGTGAATTTATTGTATTTAGTGAAGCTTAATAAAGCTACTCATCCTATTATTCTGTTATTTTTCGTAGATCTCCCCAGAGTCGGGCACACCGAAGTGGAATTAAAACAATCGATCCGACTTATTAGAATCACCTCTCACGCGTGATTCATCGTAGGAAGTAGGACGGTGAAGTTCGTATCGTAGCTCGTAGAGCTCACTTTCGTTGCGCCTTGCTCGCAGGCAACGTAGGTCGCGCTACGTACGCTTGCGTCGAATTAATTTACCACAATAAAATCGTACAAATGTACAGTTAAGACCTGAGGGAACATTGTATTAAGAAATTCGACTCACTTGCTGCGTGCTGAGGTCCAGCCCGAGGTAGGTATTCCCTTCCATGGCTAAGTGCTAGTCCAGATTTGGTGGTGACGCATTGGCGAGGAAGAAAGAGGAACAACTGCTGCTGTTCTAACGCTCGAAACGCTCCGTCGCGTTCCGAGATATTGGACTTGGCGAGGTCAAGGCACCGGCGATATAACGGAGCGATTATTTGAGGTAGTACTGCCACGGTTACTTACTGATCCAAACTGGTACGTTAGGGACGTATATTTGCGCTCCATGGCGACCAGAGATAATGGTTGATTGATTAGGCTGTCTTTAAGTTTTGAGCACGACGCTGTTGCGAGCAAATCCACGGCGATAACAGCGAATTGCTGCAGTAAACGCTTAAGTACGGTGATAAAGAGTGGATATAGCTGTTCCTCCGAGGGGAAGTCTTAATGGCTGACGGTTAACCGGTTCATGCCCTCAGGGCAAACTGGGTTGTGCAACACAGTGTGACCACATTGCAAAGGTCCATGCCAAATTTAAGGATTTTTTTTTTTTTAGTGAATGAGGACACACTATCAGTAACATTGGAAAAAGTACTACTACCTTTAAGAAAGCAGTACCTAGTAAAAAAAATTTAAAATTGTTGTTAACAATTAATATTGATTTTTCCAATATTGCAATAAGCTACTCTTATGAATTTATTAACAATATTGAACTTTGACTATCCAATTCTACGTCGATATACAAATTTCACTCTAAAAATGTCTGTAAATAACCGGAAAAACCATTTAAAGTAGATGCATTTTCCACTTCGACTATACTGGGTGTCCCATTTTAATGTACCACCCCTGATATCTCCTTAGATATGAAATTTAGCGAAAAATGGGTCGGACAAAAGTTCTAGGACTCGAAAGGGGCCATCCAAAAATGACCTTGTTGTTGTCCTTGAAATGCATTATCAAGGTCAACTTTAGAAACATATATTTTTTGTCATATTCGGATTCTCCGATAAAAAATACGTATCTTTTATATGAAACAATTTTTTTTTCGTAAATGCTTTGATTTCTCGCTAGAAGACACTTTTCAGCTTTGACCTTTATGTGACCTTGGCTTGACCATGTCGAGATCAGGGTCAAGTCTGGTGAAGGTCGGGTCAAGGCCTAGTCACAGTCAGGCCAAGTCCAATCTACAGGTCAATTTCAAGTCTCAATTAGACTCTGAGTGGTTGGACTGTGAAGGAAGTTGCCTTGACTGGTTGAATCGAGGTCAAAGCTGAAAAGTGTAAATTGTTACGAAAAAAAAAGTTTTATAAAAAAGATACGTATTTTTTATTGGAGAATCCGAATATAACATAAGAAATATGTTTTCATTAAAAAAAAAGTTGACCCTGATTTGACCTTGAAAATGCATTTAAAGGTCAACTACAAGGTTATTTTTGGATGGCCCCCTTCGAGTCCTAGAACTTGAACCATTTTTCGCTAAATTGCATATCTAAGGAGATATCAGGGGTGGTACATTAAAATGGGACACCTTGTATATTATTATGTACTAAAGTATATCGACATGCCTTAGTACATAGAAACCATATCCTCAACATCTCAGAGTAAATGCAAATGCATAGAATCTATTTAACACATTGATATTAGTGGAAAAATAAAACTAATAAGCATCATCAGTATTAAAAGGTAATACCAGGTATTAAACATGTTTATGCAATATTCAACCACTGAACCATACCTATTATACTGAACAGGTAGGTTATCCTTTAACAATAGTACTAATTGAACGATTAATAAAATCAATGTATTATTACAATTAAATAACTAGGTAATCGATGTGATAAAGTAACGCCTTTTTGTCGCTTACCTATGCAAGGCAACAGAAGACAATTATTGCTGGAATTTGGCGCTTTTCGCGACAAAGTACGGTTTTAGGGTTTTTTAGGGTTTACTCCCTTAAGCCATAGGTAGATTTATACTCAGACTTATGTGTAACCATGTGTTAAATTCTGTAGTTGATCGAATAAACCGTGCAAATGGATCATACAATAGTAATTTCATTACATTTACCTAATTCCTTTTGGAGCGGGGTGGTTTGGACCGCAGTATATTATCATTAATGGCTTACTTACTGAAGCTTCAAAAAAATATAAAACTCCCTATCAACTTTGACGTGTTTAATAAAAACTATCAATGTAAAGATCAGATATTCGTTGTGTTAAAGGCTAAAATTACTGCTGGATTATTTAAAGGTATGACATGACGCCAAAGAGTTATTTAGCGATTTGTTACCTCATTGTATGTTCTGGGAGGTGAAATCAGCGCTAACATTACCACCATCTTTAGAAATTAAAGATGGTGTCTCAGATACGATTACATTCAGTGTTGGATGAATTCAAAATTTCTTCACTTACGAAATGATATCAAGACACTTTCTTGAAATTGATATGGGTGGAAATTTTGACTAAGGGAATGGACGCAATGGCCAGCTACAATTTCGAGTGAATATGTTGGCATTTTCAATGTAGCTCATTTTTATTAAAAGTGATTTACATAAAAACAATGCGCGATCATAATATTTTCAAAACTGAGCATCATGTGGTGACGTACAAAATTTGAAATAAACACTCACTCACGTCTTCTCTGCCAAAAAAGAAACCTGCGTTTCGTTACAAAACTCCAACGACGTTTCTCGCATTCCGTTAACGTATATTTCCACAATATTCCAACGATGCTACGAATCTTAACACGATGAAAATGTTTGACGTTGAAGTTGTCAGCACTTCGACATGAAATTAATATCTTCCAAAAATAGTTTTAAACGCGTAGCGTCGAATGAGAGTTCACTAACTATAGGTTTCACATACTTGTTGTGTACTAATATCGACGCCTAGGAACGTCCAAGCTCTCATAATCGTAGAAGAAAGCAGGTTATGTGTGTAGGATACTGTAATGGACGATCTTCTTATTTTTCGAATGACAGGAGAGGTTTTGTGTATTATTAACAAAGGGCGCAAAATTGAAATGCACGAAAATTTCAAAAATATGCGCAAAATCTGATAAAAATTGCACTTGTTTAAAATTTAAAATAAACTTTTCTTTGATTAACTGTTAACTGTTTAGGAGATATTTTGAATCTAGGGAAACTTTTTTGTGAACAAGTTTTATTCATTAGTATTTACATAGAGAGCATTTATAATTGTTGACTCTACGATCAACATAAAAGAGAGCTAAGTAGGGTTGTAGGGATTTAATAGGGAATTTAGGGAAGATAATCTTCAATTAGGGATTAATAACCATTAAATAGAACTAGAGCAACTTGTTATTAAAAACATCTTAGGTCAAAATTCTACTTGCAAATTAAGTAATCAAATATTAATTAGAACAACTTAGTCAGGAAAATAATCTAGTGTGCTTGCTGATAAAGTAATCAATTATTAAGTAATTAATAACTATTAAAGAGGGTATTAAAACAACAGAGTCGCTTAGGTGGACGAAAGAGCGCGGATTAAAGTGATAATTTCAAAATCTTACAACAACAATCAGTCGCGCAAGCATAACACCAGTTCTCGTAATATGATAACAAACGCGCTCCGTAAGGTCAAGCACACAGCTAGGTCAGGGAAATTACAATCTAGGACGCCGAAAGATAACAAAACTTAATTTGCCATTTAACCAATGTAATTTGAAGATGTATAAAAGCTTGTGAAATTTTGGTAATAAACCAGTATACCCTAGTATGCTCAAAACGACAGTGTGTTGTGATCTTTCTTCACGCCACTTCTTCACCCGACAACCCAAAACCTAACAAACTTCAACCCGGAGAGTACGTCACGCCCTCTCTCCAAACTACTAGAACCTCAAACCCCGGATCTGCACGATACGCCCTCAGATCCAACCCGGAGAAGTACGTCACGCCCTCTCTCCAAACTACAAGAACTTCAAGAACTTCAAGAGATCACGTCACGCCCTGATCTCCGCCTACAAGAACTTCAAGAACTTCAAAGAGATCACGTCACGCCCTGATCTCCGCCTACAAGAACGTCTTCAGCCTTACAACCTGGAGACAAGATTTATCTCCGCAGCCACCCATGAGCCAAAGAGAGATCTATACAGTCCACTCTCTATAAAGATCATTGCACACTTCGTTCAATAATTGTTTTCAAAATTTTTGTTAATTTCACCATTAAAGTTGTCCATAAACATTGATGCAACATTTTGAACAATTGAAATTTTTGAAAAAAATTGAAATAAAAACAATTTGAAAAAACTGATTTTCCAATATTTCCATGTATTTTGCCTACTTTAATTAGTCGATTTGGGGGCCATTAATTAGTTTAATTGTGTTCAAAGGTGTTTTAATCGTTCGGCGTCTTTGTAAAATTCGACTGTTATTGAAATGATGTTTTTTGATAATTTTTGCTGACTTACAATCGATATTCTTGGTTAGTTCAAAGGATTTTCGTATTAAGTACGTTAAATGATAATTTTTGCCAAACAAAATAATAATATGTTATAATCAGAAACTAGTGCCGGGTTTATACAACACTAGCCGTGACCCGGCCACGCTTCGCTGTGGCTCAGTTTGATATAAAATAAATGAACAATTAAATAAAAATAGGTAATCTAGCGAATATAGATTTACCGAGAAAACACATAATTTATTTCAATACCATGCATTGCATTGCTGTGATTATGTTGTAGAATGTTATGAAAAGGGAAAAAATATTGCTTTGCAATTATTTTTTATAACCGATGTAAGTACTCGGCTTCGCCGGGGACGACCCTGTCTCATTCCTTTTTCCACACTCCATGGAAATGGTTTCAATCAGCGTGCGTTATTCGTCTTGATCGAGCAATACGTACTTGGGCTATTTCCAATCTTGCTTCCCTTTGCTCGTCCGTTTCAGACGAACGCACTCGAGCAATTTGTACTCCTTCGATTTCCAATCTTGCTCCTCTTTGCTCGTCTGTTTCAGATAAGGGGGCTTGGGCATTTCTAATCTATCTCCCTTTTGCTCCTGTGTTTCAGATAAACGGGCTTGAGCATTTCTTAATCTTAGGGTTTCTAGTCTATTTTCCCTTTAGTCGTCTTTTTCAAATAAGCGGGCTTGAGCATTTCTTAAACTAAGGGTTTCTTAGGAGCAAATTCAGAAACGCCACTCACACTCATTTCTACCTACACTCAATTGTATCTCAAAATGAGGATGAGTGCGCCTTCTCCTCAATTTTGGAACTCAGAAACGTGTAAATCAAGTTACTCAAATACATCTCAATTTAAGAATGATTTGAGGGAAGGATGTTTTGCAATATCGCAAATCGTCGTGTTCGCTGCTGACTGTGTTAGTTCAACTTGGTGTTCTGTGCATATATCATGTGTTTTGTGGCAGCAACTGTCAGGCGCATGTCAGGCGTCACCTAATTTGGAATCACGTTTTGCAAAATCGTTTACGTTGAAACAATGAGCAGAGAGCATTCCAAAAAAGTATGTGTGCAAGGAAAAAAGTTCCAATTAAAAGAGTCTCCACCTCTATGCCTGCTATATACCACTGGAAAAATAATATGTCGAATAGTGTCTCCACCAAATCTATACCTCTGTAAGATCTCCAAGTTGATTAAGTGCTGAAGGGGATTGTTGTAATCTCTGATATAATTTCTGAAACAATTAATTGCCTTATTATACAAATCATACTTTTCCCTCGGTACGCATTTACATCTTAGGGTGCTACCTACAATTTTATCATAGGTAGGAACTGGTAAATATCTTTCATCCTCAATATATTGTATGAACTCTACAAATTCGTTGAACTCATTAGCCATGATATCCATATTGCTAACACCATCTAAATCTAACATAAACAGAAATGCACAAAAAACTGTCACTAACGACGCTAATGACCATCTGCACGAAAGTCAAAACTCGTAAAAGTATGGTGTGGAATTATTTTAAGTGGTGAATTTCAACCACTCAAATCTCACTCAATTTAAGGGACATTTCAATTGAGGAAAGTCTATGAATTCCAAATTGAGTGTAGTGAAGATTTTACTTAAAAATTGAGTGTAGGTGTAGGGTGAGTGGCGTTTCTGAATTTGGCCCTTAGTCTATCTTCCCTTTGCCCGTCATTTTCCGAAGCTCGTAGTCTTTTATTTTTTTGCTTTACATATGGATCTGCCAATCGCTTTTCTTTTGGAGGCATAATTCACAGCGAAAGTATAAAATAAATGCGCTTGTTTTCTGTTGTCCAATGTCCAAAGTTCACAAATAACACCACTAACACTCACACACGTTCAGAAATATTTCTACTTTTAACAGAATGATTTTGAGCAATTCGATGCTCAAAGCGCTGACAAACTGTTCGACATTTAAAAGATACCTTTTCGCCGCGAGATGGCGCCATCTGTCTGTCAGTCACTCGTCTGTCAAATAAAGGTGACATATTGCCTGTCATATATATATTTTTAAGCCGTTTCGGCCCCCTGGCTCCTTTTTCGACGCGGAACCATTTCAGGAACCTTCAAGGACATGCGCCCTACAACTCACCAAAATTTCGTCGCAATCGGACGAATGGTATAGGAGCCTATGCGGAACATACACACAAACATCCATTTTTATATATATAGATTTGTGTAGTCGTAATCATAATCATAGTCACAATCACAAAAGTTAAACGTTGTGTATCTTATGTACCATTTTATACAACATGTCACAATCGCAGTCGTAAATATAAGCGTAACCATTGGCCTTGAGAGTTGGTAATTTTCATCTTTTAAGACTGTGGTTATGACGAAAACTGAACTGCGCAGGCGTCATCTTCTTTCTGTATCACGCAGGTCTTAGCTTATAGTTATTTACGACTTACGTACGTGTTCCAGGTCCAGGGTTTTGTCTGTCAGTTGTCAGTTCTGTGTTTGTTTATGTTTATTCAAGTATTGTGAATTTTGGCCGTTTTTTAAGTTTTGTTCTTTCTATTTTGAATTTCTTTTTGTGGAGTTTAGTGTAAGATGTAAGATGAGTGACGTATGACGTTATTGACAAATGACAAGCAAACTGAGTATTGATTTTATTCTCATGACTGTGATTGTGATGTTGTATAACTACCTTTTGAATATTTTAGGTTTGTTCCTGCAGTAGATCCATGATAGGTACGAAACTAGTTTCTGACTTTTTACTGCGCATGCTCTGCCGTGAACTGGTTCCTAACTGATTAGCAACCGGAACACTGTTGGAACGTTTCCTCGAAATAATTTTCGTTTTTTGGCCTTTTCCTGCTTTGCAATTCTTCATCATCAGATGAATCGGACCACTCTGCCCACTCATCGTTGGAACTTGATGTCGACGATATATCGGTCATGGTGATAAAAAACTCGGTCAAGACGAAAGATTACTAAACTTGATGCTTTTTTACTTTTGTGTCGATTTTCATTCGCAGCCCACAAATATCAACAACTTTGGAGGTTAAGTACAACGTACAATACCTAAATTGGCATAAATGCGCAAACTCTGCGCAGCTATCACGAAAGTCAGAGAAAAATCCACAAACTTTTCAAACTGTCACAAATCAGTTAGCAACCGAGTACATTTCTTGCTGGAACGTAGGACTTTTGGTCAGAAATGTCAGAATCAGGGTCAGAATCCACAAACTGGTCACTGCTGGAACGCGATATTTGTTACACGCATGCGTCTGATCATTTCTGATGAGTTACAAACTCTGCTGGAACGAACCTTTTAAAATTATGATTGTGATTAGAATGTGAATGACATTCAAATTTCTGGAATTTACATTTCTTCCCTTTTCCGTAAAATTCGGTTATTGTAACAGCATAACAGTCGCATCGGAATCAATTTTAATCCAAATTTTCACTTAATTTCCGAATCCAAAATTTACACAGGTAATTTCTGTGAATAAAAAAATTTAATGTTTTGGGTGAAAATGTTGTCCCCGCCACTGTTTCTCTGGCATAATTTCGCCCGGTCGTATATTCAATTGTATTTTCGTTATTCTCTTTATTTATGTCGAGGATTTTGATTAGTGGGAGATAAAGGGGATTTATCGGGATTATTTTGGCGAAAACACAGATAATAAGTGGAATAACGGTCGTTTTATTGGCCACTCGACGTGCCGACTTACAAAGTTATAAACAAAAATCTGTTCTGGTGTTTTCGTGGATAAGCGCACTCACTATCTTCACGTAATATTATTATTTTTTTACATTGCATTGAGATAGTGTTGAATGATATGCAACAGACAGTACTAATTGTGCGAGTTTTACGTGTTGCATAACGTACACAGTTGTTGAAAGTGCTCAAACAAACTGATTGGTTTCGAAATTTGAACAGAGGTCATAATCAAAAGAATTACAGGTCTACACTTGTACAGTTTTATGTCTGAATAAGGATTGACTTATCCTCCAAAGTGCAGAGGTAGGGAACATTGTTTAAAATGCAATTTGCAAAATGCAAATGCAACCAACTTGTTTTGCTTCTAACTTTTTTAGTATTGAATTTAGAAGAAAGTTAAAGAGAGAAAAAAGTTGCAGAATCGCATTTTACACAATATGGCATAGGTTAGAAATTCAAAAATTTATTAGCGGTTTTGAAAAATAGTAAAAAACAAAAAAAAAATCGGCCCAAAGAGTGGTTTTTTTAATTTATTATTTTAGGCACTTTAAAATGTAGTTAGGATTTCCATATCACAGGTACAAAATCTTGAAGATATAATAAAAGAATCCTGTAAATTTCGTTTCGATCGGTTTATTAGATTTTGCACAATAATTTTGCAATCCAGAAAAATCCAAAAATATTGAACCTTTTTTAAAATTGTTTCAATTTTTTTTCCACTACTCGATTTTAGCAAAATTGGCTGAGCATATGTAGGAGAGAACAAGCTTTCATGTGCTTTTTTCAGAATTAAAAAATATTTATTAGAACGGTCACAGTCATTGTTTAAAGTTGGTGTAGTTTTTTTTGCTTATAAACAAATAGATTATCTCGGCGAATTTTTTGTTAAATGAAATTCTGTAAACATAGCCGAAGTACTCGGAAAGACGCTTCTTTTTATACATAACAAGTTGGTATTTTGTTCATTAATTTCTGAAATAGAACTCCTCAAAATTGATTAGTGTTTAATAAAATGGTTATTAATGGTTAATAAAATTACTATTTTTTCTCATGTCTTAAGAAATAATTGTTTCTCATAGTAACCAGTATAATATTATGGTTGAAATTTACATTAAAAAGATTGAAATTTACATTAAAAAAACTTTCTGGCTTTGAATTTTGACAAATTTATAAATTTGACACCAACTTAAGCAATGACTGTGACCGTTCTAATAAACATTTTTTAATTCTGAAAAAGCACATGAAAGCTTGTACCTTCTTATATATGCTGAGCCAGTTTTGTTAAAATCGAATAGTGGAAAAAAAATTTAACAATTTTGAAAATTTTTAATATTTTTCGATTTTTCTGGATTGCAAAATTATTGTGTAAAATCTAATAAACCGATCGAAACGAAATTTACAGGATTCTTTTATTATAACTTCAAGATTTTTTACCTGTTATATGGAAGTCCTAATTTCATTTTAAAGTGCCTAAAATAATAAATTAAAAAACCACGTTTTTGGGTCTATTTTTTTTTGGTTTATTGCTATTTTGCAAAACCGCTAATAAATTTTTGAATTTCTAACCTATGCCATTCTATGTAAAAAGCGATTCTGCAACTTTTTCCTCCGTTCAACTTTCTTCTAAATTCAATACTTAAAAAGTTAGAAGCAAAACAAGTCGGAAAAACGCGGTTTTTAATTTTTTTTAAATTGTTGCATTTTAAACAATGTTCCCGACCTCTGCGCTTTGGAGGATAAGTCAATCCTTATTCTAGGCATTATTCCAGAGGTATTCATGTAAAAACATTGCGGATACCTCTTATGTCAATCTAAAGCAAATTTCTGACAGATGGGTCTTGGACTATACTTATTGTATGCATTACTATTGTCATGATGATTTTGATAATCTATGTCCTTCTATACTTCATTTGTCTCTTATTTCGCACCTTTGTTACCTAGCATGCAAAGGGCTTCATTGCCCGTTGATCTACATAAATAAATAAATTATTTTCTTAATTTTTTTCCTTTTTGCCCCTTATTATAGATACGCCTATGGATAGCTATTTTGTACGCTGTCAAAATTCGGCAACGGCGGCCATATTTCCTTCTCCCTTTACACCGCGCCTATTGTCTATGTTGGCATTTAAACAAACATCAGTTTCTAATGGAAACACCGGGTCTAGTTATATTAATGGTCTGTGGCTTGTGTTTATTTCACGGCCATACTTTCCGTAGTCGAATCATTAAGTATGAATTCTAGGTAATCTTACAAATTAGGGCGAAGGTGTTCTAAGAAAAAGGACTTGAATGCGGGGGATAACAGGTCTCTTATTGGTCTTAAGTCTGGTCTATAAGTCAATCCTTATTCTAGGCATTATTCTCGAGGTATTCATGTAAAAACATTGCGGTTACCTCTTCATCAAACAGCTATATAGTCGTCCACTGCTGGACATAAGCCTCCCGTAAATGTTTCACCCCTAGTGGGTGTTCTGCCTCTGCTGCGAAGTGCATGGTCTCACTAGGTCTCCATTCAGTTATTTTCCTTGTCCATCTACCATCGTTCATTCTAGCCACGTGGCCTGCCGAGTTCCATTTAAGATTCGATACTTTCTCAATGGCATTTGTCACTCCAGTTCTCCTTCTCACCTCCTCATTAGGAACTCTATCTTTCAGAGAGAGATCCAACATAGCTCTTTCCATGCTTCTGTGTCACTCTTATTTTGTTTGCCGTTTGCTTTGTTAGTGTCGTTGTTTCGGCTCCATATGTTAATACTGGCAGAACACACTGATTATATACCCTTCTCTTTTGACATATGGGAATATTGGATCTTAAGATGTAGCTCAGTTTTCCAAAGGCTGCCCAGGTGAGACCAATTCTTCTGCCAATTGCACAGGTTTGATTGTCTCTCCCCAATCGTATTTCGTGACCCAGGTAATTATAGGACCACACTTGCTCAATATTCGAGTCGTTTACTTTTAGATTTTCAGTGTTGGCTAGATTTGTCATGAACTTGGTCTTGCTGATGTTGATATTCAGTCCAACTTTTTTGGATGCTAGTTCCAGTTCCTTTAGCATCTCTTTTGCTTCATCAAATTTGTCTGCAATTAATACTAGGTCATCGGCGAAGCGAAGATGGCTCAGCTTCTCGCCGTTGATGTTAATACCAAAGTTGTCGATCCTAGTACGCTTAAACATGTACTCCAGAAGGTTAGTGAATAATTTGGGAGAAATGACATCACCTTGCCGCACACCTCGCTCCATTTTTAAGTCGGGAGTATCTTCATGGAGTCTAATAACAGCTTTCGCTTTCTTGTAAATATGCTCGATAAGTTTGGTGTAACGATGGTCGATTCTACAGTCCGCGAGGGCCTGGAGCATACTTCGATCATCCACTGTATCAAAAGCTTTTTCGTAGTCCACGAAAACGAGCACCAAAGGCTTATTGTACTCTATGCATTTTTCAATAAGAATTTTCACTGTGTGGAGATGATCATTGGTGCCTAACTCTTACGGAATCCTCCCTGTTCGTTTGATTGATAGAGATCAAATTTCGTCGTTAGCCTTTTGGTAATGATTCTCATGAAGAGTTTATAAATCTGCGAAAATAAGCTGATTGGCCTGTAGTTTTGAATTTGGGCTATATCACCCCTCTTATGCAACAATACTATGATGGCCTTGTCCCATTGTTGAGGCGTTGTAGTATTTCTTAGGCAAGCATTGTATAGTTTGCACAGTATCTTTAATAGTGCTGCTCCTCCCATTTTGATGTTTTCAATGCTAACTCCGTCGTCTCCGGCCGATTTGTTTTTCTTCATGTTCTTCAAGCTGTTGTTGATTTCATCGAGTGTGATATCTGGGATATCTTCTGACCCCTGGTTTTGTATTTGAGGAATGTTTGTGTTGCCCTCCGGTACTGTCGTTTTCTTGTAGAGATCCACATAGAAAACTCTTACGATTTTCAGAATTTCCTGCTTATTAGTCGTGGTTAGTCCAGTCTTACTATCTGTAACCTTGCATATCTGTTTTTTGCCTTCGGACAACTTTTTCCTCAGTACTTTCATTCCCTTGTTCTCCTCTATTACATTGGTTATTTCTTCAGTGTTATGTAGCCTTACATCCTTACGGATTGCAAATTTCTGACAGATGGTTCTTGTACTATACTCCTAATCCTACTACTACTAATCCGAGCTTGCTTACTGTTTAATCCCTATACTGTGGTCTTTGTTTAACACAAAGTTCCCTTTGAATTGCACCTAGTAAGTTTAAAGCACATCCGGGGGAAAACGTGTAAAAACATTGTTACAGCCGCGTTTCAGGAAAAAACATTTCATCCCTAATCCCTTAAATATATCTAAGTCTGTATGCTCGTGTAATGGTAATGGCACTGGGAAGAAACATTCTCATGGAAAATGGTAGACATAACCTTATAGCTGATGTAAGAGAAGAGAAGAGCCAATAAGATACCTGTTATCCCCCGCATTCAAGTCCTTTTTCTTAGAACACCTTCGCCCTAATTTGTAAGGTTACCTAGAATTCATACTTGATGATTCGATTAATGGTCTGCCACTACGTTATATACCCTTGCAGCGCCTTTATGAGTCTCTCTTCCTTACCGTTCAATCCTCACACTGGAAACACAAGTCGTGAAGTGTCAGTTCCGCCAAATTCGAAGCGTCGAGAATGTACCCGAAGTGATAGAAGTACAGTAGAACCTCGATAATCCGAACGCCGTTTTCTTAAATTCTTTTATCTTTCTGTACAGTATAATTTTTTTGTGTGTACTATACTTTCTGTGTGTATATGTATAAGATTGTATACTATGTAAAATATTACGAAATTCATGTGCAATACATTACATAAAATATAGTTACCTACATACACCTTACTGTAGTACAGTAGTATTTCATAAAATTACAGTGCGATCGAATAAAAAAATAGTCAAAGCAGGCCATGAGCTAAAATACGCATGTCTTTTCCTAAAATTATACTTCTTCTTCTTCAGGTTATTAATTACAAATGTCAAGTTGACGTACATTGACACGAGACGATGTTGTCGAAGGAAATTAAAAGTTTTCTTTTAGAATCCTATTTTAGAAATGGAGTGAAGCTGGAAAACGTGAATGGCAATATTCGTATGTTGCCTGTTACGAAGAATTCCAGGAACATTTTCCCGCCGAAGCTGTCAATCACTCGTATGACGATGTCAAAAATTAACTTCAAGTTTGACTTTGTCAGTGTCACTTAGTATTTTCCGTTGTCTGTATTTTTAAATTTAAGAACTAAGTAAAGACATGCGGCTTTTCTTTCATGGCCTGCTTTGACTATTTTTTTATTCGATCGCGCTGTATTTAGCTTTAACAATACAATGTGCTTCTTATTTTATGGGAAATAGTATGTCAGTGTTCATTTTTTGCATGCCACTAAGCCTGGAAAGCACTTTGTTTGGTAATCCGAACGATTTGATAGTCCGAACCACCCCCGGTCCCAATTAGTTCGGATTATCGAGGTTCTACTGTACCTCGAATTCGGGAGTCTTCTCCAGAAACGGTCAGAATATTCGGGAAGCGGTATGCTTGACATAAAAAGGAGACCGGTAATCATAAACGTCGAACCATTGTGAGAACCTGTGTGAAATATAAATCAGGTAATGAGTGTTAGTAGTGAAAATAAATTAGTTAAGACATTTCGCGTAGCGTTAGTCATTTTAAACGTTACAGTATTTTCGGTTACCCGACTTTTTTCCCACTTCCCGAAATATAGAGAATATCTCGTCCCCGATATAATTAATTTATTATTTTCGGCGTCCGACGGAGCGCGGAAAATCTGCGACCCCCTTCGTCCTGTTGTTTGCCTCCCCTGGATTTATCTATTTGTTGTTTCGAAAACAAGAGGGAGGGAGGGACGTCAACAAGATCGCCCGGATAGATGACATCGGAGCCAGTAAATACTTTTAAAAACACGAAAATAAGAAGTCCGCCGTCGCGGTGCTCTCGTCGGCCGACGTCGTCGTGAGGCTTCTTGTGGCGTCCGACGCGTGGCGCCGGCGTCGGCGGCGTCGTCTCTTCGTACGCGACGCCCGATGACTTTTTGTCCAATTAATAAAAATGCACCGGAGCCGCCGCCGCCGCCACCGCCGCCACAGACAGACAGACGTATGGGGTGGAATTAGAGGAGCGGGTGGCGGCTGTTTACGTTAAACACACACACACATGCCATAAATATGTATATATAGGGCGGGGTTAATCGGGAAAAGAAATAAGAAAGAACGATTCCGACGACCTATATACTTAACGTTCGATGAATCACGACTCGCAAGGGCACACGCACAAAGTGACGCTTAATTAGTTTCCAACTAATTTCGAAAGTTTTTATTCTCGAAATTATCGAGATTATTAATATAAGTATGTAAAAAATTAATAAAATAATAATAAAATTATCGTATTGTAACGTTTATTTTCTAATTTATTTACACTAATACTAATACTAGACACTCCTTAATTTATTTACACTAACTAATTTATATAACACACTTAACTAATTAATTTATATCACACTCTTAATCGTTAATTTATTTCACTGGTCGGTCTTTCGCGTATTTACTATATCGCGCTCACGTCTAATAATAATCTCCGACCACAAGCCCGTTTATATACACATCTCAAATGTAATCGGGAACCTTCTGGGGTATTCGTGTAATTACTCGAAATATCTTTTATTATGTAGAAAGGTCCAGAAGGTCATAAATTACTTTCCTTAAATAATAATCCGGGAGTATTCATGGAGCTGTCTTTTTTTATAGAATTCAATTAAGCGTCGCGGCAATTCCTTTTGTGGTAGCCGCTCAGGTCCGATACGAGTAAACACGTCTCGCGCTGTTCACTTTTCGCATTACAGTATTATCCTCTCAAAACGTTTAACATGAACATCGAAAATGAAATTGAAACGTATCTCGGTAGTTTAGTGGTAAGAACACCCGACGCGAAATTGGGAGACCCGGGTTCAAATCCCGGCTGAGCTACAAATTCCATTTTCACAAATTCTCTTACATTTGTTTCATATAAACTTTTAGGAACGTTTTTATACAGTAATATTTTAAAGTGCTATTTTTCATCGATTTTTCCTTGTTTTTGTCACTTTTAAAGTGTTGGTTGCCGTTCTCTATTATTTTTAACGCTATAAAATCCGGGCTTTGCACATAACCATTTCTACTTTTATCTTAACTACACAAGGATTCTAAGACTCACAGCGTAACAGATTTCATGCTGACGGCAAGTTGAAGAATTACCCCATCTAAAGACGTTATTTTTCTCAAGAGTACCTATAAAAATTGTTACTTCCAAAATTTATCAAAATCGTCTGTGTCCGACAAGACGAAACTTTACCTCGAATACTCTCCTATCTTAGAGATCTCCTTTCGGCCGAGACAAAAGACAAAACCTCGGTTAACAAGACGTCCGTCACGATGACGAAACGTCGTTTCCGCGTTCGGATTTCCCTTCCTGGTTTTGTCGGCGTTGAAACAGGAGTCGCGATGTCGCACCAGTTCCGGGGAAGTTTATGTCTTGTAACGACCGGAGGAGGAGACCGCATATTCTCGGAGCTCCGGAGCCAAAAGCCAAAAGAGCTCCGGTCATCAGCCGTATTTGGCAGGAAGCGATGCCGGCATCCATCATTCCTCTCCACCGAGGAGAGGCGCCGGCCATATTTATTATTTATTTAGGTGGCCCGATTGGCGACGTAAACATCCTAACACCAGACGCCGCAGATAAATCCGGGAAATTGAAAATGGGGCTCGTGTAAGTATGTACAGGCGAAAGGGGGAATTTCGAACCGTTTCTTTGTCGTCTACGAGGTTATTATTATTAGGTACTTTTTTCGTTGGTTGTTTGTAACAAAGCGTACTGAATGACGACAGTACTGAAGGGCGAACTGTAAGTAAAGAGTTAGACTTTAATAACTTAAGGTGAGTTTAGACGGTGCGAGCTAGCGGGTCAGTTGGGAAGGCCAGTAACTGTATGCCAGCTACTGTTATTATTAAAACAGATACCGCTGAGTTACTAGGGAGTTATTGGAAGTTTCAAAATACTGACAGCAGTAATAACAACAGCCGTATATTAATAGTGCAGGGTCGTTTACGAGGCCGAAAAAAAAGTTATTGGAAATGCTTTTTGATTTAGTGCTATTCACTCTCCTTATTTCTAACCTCACTTTTAAACGTCGAATTGTCTTGTCAGTTGGCGGATGACCAGGTTGTTGTTATTTGTTTGAGTTTGAGGTGAAGACAGACAAAAATGAAAGAAGCAGGTTGTCGTACGTAAACCTCAGTCTAACTTTTTTGTCACTTATTGTTTTTTTAAAACACAAAACACAAAACACAACTACTCTACTCGTTAAAAAAATCCAGAAATTAAAAACAAAAAAGCAAAGACGTAAACAAACCATAGAGAATGCAAATATGCAAAACGGTTAGTTATAAAAACGACAGATCAGCTGACAAATGTCAAAAGTGTCAAAATACGGTCAAATTCTAGTAAATAGTGCACTCTTTATTTGTTCAGTAATAAAGTCTAGCACTATCACAATTACTGGTAGCAGTATTTAGTGGGCCACTGCGCATGCGTATATGTCAAAATAGTGCTGTCAGTATTACTGCTACACTTTATTACACTTCCAATAACTCCCTATTGTCTCTGCAAAGATTGGCAGCTACTGAATGCGAGTTAGGGCGAGTTTACACAATGCGAGTTGCTGGGCTAGCCAGCAGACAGTAGCTGTACTTTGCGAGTGAGGGACGAAATAGGCAAGCTGGTCACCTATTTACACGAAGTAAGAAGCTCTACTGTGTTTCTGGACAGTGAGCTTGCAGGTCTTGAAAGAGAGTGCAATATGTCGAAAGTACGAAAAATTGCGATCCGCAAGGCAATAGTACAATCTTTTTCCGTAACTTTGTGCGATGAGTTGGTTAAAGAAATTGAAAATGATCTGACAAGAAAAAGAAACAGACGGATTTGGGTCAGAAATTGGTTGCAAAAGAAATCATCAGGAGCTACAAACATGATTATGAGAGAGCTATATTATCAAGACCCTCGTGAATATCAAGCTGTTATGTCAACTTCAGTCTCGTGGGGTAAGACAAGTGGCCAGTAAAATCAAAAAATACTGAAGTAACTCGCATTCAGTAGCTGCCCATCCTTGCAGAGGCAGTAACTCGGAGGATCTGTTTTAATAGTAACAGTAGCTGGCATACAGTTACTGGCCTTCTCAACTGACCCGCTAGCTCGCTCCGTTTAAACTCACCTTTACTTCAATATTTCAATATTCTTTGAATTTACTGGCCACTTGCCTTCCCCCACGAGACTGAAGTCAGTAGTTCGCATCCTATTCGCCTAATTTGAACGCATAGAACGTACCTGGCAATTAAATTTAAAAGAATTTCAAACTGTGAAGGTGTCAATCGCATAACAGCTTGATATTGACGAGGGTCCTGATAATATAGCTCTCTGATAATCATTTATGTAGCTCCAGATGATTTCTTTTGCAACTTATTTCTCACCCAAATCTATCTGTTTCTTTTTCTTGTCAGATCATTCTCAATTTCTTTAACCAACTCATCGCACAAAATTATGGAAAAAGATTGTATTGCCTTGCGGATCGCAATTTTTTGTACTTGCGACATATTGCACTCTCTTTCAAGACCTGCAAGCTCACTGTCCAGAAACACAGTAGAGCTACTTACTTCGTGTAAACAGGTGAGCAGCTTGCCTATTTCGTCCCCCACTCGCAAAGTACAGTAGACCAGTTTATAGAGCTTTTTTTGGTAATCAAAATTCAACAGCAAACTGACTAAACAGCTTTGTTTGAAATGGATCAGAGATGATAAAAACACAAAATACATCCAAATTTTAGCTTTTGCTTTTTTTTTAAACAATAAAAACTATTAAAAATAGGTCGTTTTTTCGTTTTTTCACCATAACGTGAAAATTATTGATGGAAACGCAATACGTTGCACAGAAGAACTGTAGAGGATTAAAAAACCTACAAAATGTGGGCTTCCAGAAGGTGATTAGTGCATTTTTTACCGAGAAAAGCTGGAAAATCCGTTAAAATGAACCTTTTTTCAAAAATTTATAACTTTGGCCGTTTTGAAGCTGAAGTGCTAGTTTTTGGTATAATACTCTATTGTAACGTGCACTTTAAGCACGCAAAAGTTGGATGCTGTCGGCTGAGTAGTTTTTGTACAATTGCAGTTTTAACAATTAACAGCGATATTTTACCAACTTTGGCGTATTAACTGAGATTGGCCGATTTTAATTTAGTAAACGGATTTTGAAAGAGGAGATCAATATCTACAACTTGGCTATCTTCGATTTTCATACATGTTTGGAGAAAAGTGTGAAAAACGTCCCCGAACATTGCGTTAAACGTGCACTTTTGCATTTCGAGGTCTGTGGTGGGGGCTTCAAACGGCAGAAGAGAGGAATACAGTGTGGTGCGTGCTGGTGAAGTAGGGGCTCGCTCGCTACACTCCACGCGTACCTACTTCTTCTGTTATTGCTTATCTACTGCAAATTGATCTTTTAATAATTTATTGACATGTATATTTTTATTTTTATTGTTTAGTGTATGGATTGGTATATATACACTAGGGAGCGGAACACACATAAAATCACAGTTAATTACATGTTTACGTTAAACGATTACACACGTGTTATTTCTTTCTAGTTAATTATTGTTTAAGATTAAACATAAAAATATAAATTAAGAACCGTCACTAAACAGTCATACTTAATTATAGTGCAATTAAAACTGTCTTACGAAATATAATTTCTTGTCTTTGGATAAAAACGGGAAGTTACAAAATATAAGGATGATATCTGCCATTCATATTATTTTACTATTATTTTTACTTTTTTACCATATTATATGTTACTCATATATCACATTTAAAGGAAAAAATAATTTACACCTCGAGAGCGAATGACGAAAAAAAAAACCCATTACCAAAATGTATGCTGTTAAAAATAGAAATTGACCTGTCCGAGGATTTTCCTGAAATAATTTTATTTAGCGAGATAATGAATTTGTTCCAGACTTTTTAGGATCACTGTATACCGATACACATATTTACCTTTTATTATTGGAATCGTCGTTAGTAGTTGTAGGATCCATAATTATATGATTAGTGAATAACTTTGCTTTGCAATAATACAACTGCACTCAAAATTATCAATAACAAATCAAGAAGAAAGTATGTAAAACGTATTCTGTTGTTTACATGTCTGGAGTCTGGAGCGCGAGCGAGCGCTTGGCGCCTGTTCAGTCTGTTCACCAGCACGCACCTGTATCTCTCTCCCCCACCACAGACCTCGAAATGCAAAAGGGCACGTTTAGCGCAATATTCGGGGACATTTTTCGTACTTTTCTCCAAATATATATGAAAATCGAAGATAGCCATGTTGTAGATATTAATCTCCTCTTTCAAAATCCGTTTACTAAATTAAAATCGGTCAATCTCAGTTAATACGCCAAAGTTGGTAAAATATCGCTGTTAATTGTTAAAACTGCAATTGTGCAAAAACTACTCAGCCGACAGCATCCAACTTTTGCATGCTTAAAGTGCACGTTATAATAGAGCATTATACCAAAAACTAGCACTTCAGCTTCAAAACGGCCCAAGTTATAAATTTTTTGAAAAAGGTTCATTTTAACGGATTTTCCAGCTTTTCTCGGTAAAAAATGCACTAATCACCTTCTAGAAGCCCACATTTTGTAGGTTTTGTAATTCTCTACAGTTCTTCTGTGCAACGTATTGCGTTTCCATCAATAATTTTCACGTTATGATGAAAAAACGAAAAAATGGCCTATTTTTAATAGTTTTTATTGTTTAAATAAAAAGCAAAAGCTAAAATTTCGATGTATTTTGTGTTTTTATCATCTTTGATCCATTTCAAACAAAGCTGTTTAGTCAGTTTGCTGTTGAATTTTGATTACCAAAACAGCTTATTTTTCTCTCTATAAACTGGGCTACAGCTACTGTCTACTGGCTAGCCCAGCAACTCGCACTGTGTAAACTCGCCCTTAAGGTGAGATTAGATGGTGCGAGCTAGCGGGTCAGTTGGGAAGGCCAGTAACTGTATGCCAGCTACTGTTATTACTAAAACAGATACCGCCGAGTTACTGTCTCTGCAAAGATGGGCAGCTACTGAATGCGAGTTACTTCCATATTCTTTGAATTTACTGGCCACTCGCCTTCCCCCACGAGACTGAAGTCAGTAGTTCGCATCCTATTCGCCTAATTTGAACGCATAGAACGTACCTGGCAATTAAATTTAAAAGAATTTCAAACTGTGAAGGTGTCAATCGCATAACAGCTTGATATTGACGAGGGTCCTGATAATATAGCTCTCTCATAATAATGTTTGTAGCTACTTATGTCTTTTGCAACCTATTTTTGACCCAAATCCATCTGTTTCTTTTTCTTGTCAGATCATTTTCAATTTCTTTAACCAACTCATCGCACAAAATTATGGAAAAAGATTGTATTGCCTTTCGGATCGCAATTTTTCGTACTTTCGACATATTGCACTCTCTTTCAAGACCTGCAAGCTCACTGCCCAGAAACACAGTAGAGCTACTTACTTCGTGTAAATAGGTGAGTAGCTTGCCTATTTCGTTCCCCACTCGCAAAGTACAGCTACTGTCTACTGGCTAGCCCAGCAACTCGCACTGTGTAAACTCGCCCTTAGGGTGCAAAAGAAACATTTCAATGAACTTATGGTGAGTCTAGACGGTGCGAGCTAGCGGGTCAGTTGGGAAGGCCAGTAACTGTATGCCAGCTACTGTTATTTTTAAAACAGATCCGCCGAGTTACTGTCTCTGCAAGGATGGGCAGCTACTGAAGGCGAGTTACTTCAATATTTTTTGCATTTACTGGCCACTTGCCTTCCCCCACGAGACTGAAGTCAGTAGTTCGCATCCTATTCGCCTAATTTGAAAGCATAGTACTGTACCTGGCAATTAAATTTAAAAGAAATACGAACTGTGAAGGTTTCAATCGCATAACAGCTTGATATTGACGAGGGTCCTGATAATATAGCTTTCTTATAATAATGTTTGTAGCTCCTTATTCCTTTTGCAACCTATTTCTGACTCAAATCCATCTGTTTCTTTTTCTTGTCAGATCATTTCAATTTCTTTAACCAACGCATCGCACAAAGTTATGAAAAAAGATTGTATTGCCTCGCGGATCGCAATTTTTCGTACTTTCGACATATTGCACTCTTTTTCAACACCTGCAATCTCACTGTCCAGAAACACAGTAAAGTTGAGTAGAGCTACTTACTTCGTGTAAATATGTGAGTAGCTTGTCTATTTCGTCCCTCACTCGCAAAGCACAGCTACTGTCTACTGGCTAGCCCAGAAACTCGCACGGTGTAAACGCGCCCTTAAGGTGAGTTTAGACGGTGCAAGCTAGCGGGTCAGTTGGGAAGGCCAGTAACTCTATGCCAGCTACTGTTATTATTAAAACAGATACCGCCGAGTTACTGTCTCTGCAAAGATGGGCAGCTACTGAATGCGAGTTACTTCCATATTCTTTGAATTTACTGGCCACCTGCCTTCCCCCACGACACTGAAGTCAGTAGTTCGCATCATATTCGCCTAATTTCAACGCATAGCACCTGGCGATTAAATTTAAAAGAATTTCGAACTGTGAAGGTGTCAATGGCATAACAGCTTGATATTCACGAGGGTCCTGATAATATAACTCTCTCATAATCATGTTTGTACCTACTGATGATTTCTTTTGCAACCAATTTCTGACC
Organism: Cryptocephalus moraei; assembly: GCA_946251905.1. Taxonomy (NCBI): domain Eukaryota; kingdom Metazoa; phylum Arthropoda; class Insecta; order Coleoptera; family Chrysomelidae; genus Cryptocephalus; species Cryptocephalus moraei. The sequence goes on along the minus strand of OX276465.1, from coordinate 10,820,969 downwards.
CAAATCCGTCTGTTTCTTTTTCTTGTCAGATCATTTTCAATTTCTTTAACCAACTCATCGCACAAAATTATGGAGAAAGATTGTATTGCCTTGTGGATCGCAATTTTTCGTACTTTCGACATATTGCACTCTCTTTCAAGACCTGCAAGCTCACTGCCCAGAAACACAGTATAGTTACTTACTTCGTGTAAACAGGTGAGCAGCTTGCCTATTTCGTTCCCCACTAGCAAAGTACAGCTACTGTCTACTGGATAGTCCAACAACTCGCACTGTGTAAACTCGCCCTTAAGTTAAGGTGAGTTTAGACGGTGCGAGCTAGCGGGTCAGTTGGGAAAGCCAGTAACTGTACGCCAGCTACTGTTATTATTAAAACAGATACCGCCGAGTTACTGTCTCTGCAAGGATGGGCAGCTACTGATGCGAGTTACTTCAATATTCTTTGAATTTACTGGTCACTTGCTTTCTCCCACGAGACTGAAGTCAGTAGTTCGCATCCTATTCGCCTAATTTGAACGCATAGCCGCATAGTACAGTACCTGGCAATTAAATTTAAAAGAAATACGAACTGTGAAGGTTTCAATCGCATAACAGCTTGATATTGACGAGGGTCCTGATAATATAGCTCTCTCATAATCATGTTTGTAGCTCCTTATGTCTTTTGCAACTTATTTCTGACCCAAATCCATCTGTTTCTTTTTCTTGTCAGATCATTTTCAATTTCTATAACCAACTCATCGCACCAAATTATAGAAAAAGATTGTACTATTGCCTTGCGGATCGAAATTTTTCGTACTTTTAACATATTGCACTCTCTTTCAAGACCTGCAAGCTCATTGTCCAAAAACACAGTAGAGCTACTTACTTCGTATAAACAGGTGAGCAACTTGCCTATTTCGTTCCCCACTCGCAAAGTACAGCTACTGTCTACTGGCTAGCGCAGCAACTCGCACTTAGGGTGCAAAAGGAACATTTCAATGAACTTAGGCTGTCCAGAAGGATTTTTTTCCCGTGTAGCCCCTTTCAAAAATTGAAACAACAGTTAGGCGGCAGCTGGAGAACGTGGAAGTTAGGCTGTCATTTTTGGAATACTTAATATTTCGCCATATATATAGTTGCTTCCGAAAAAAAATTCTCTGGATGTCATTATGAAAAAAATCAGACGCCGACAACATGTTACTTTAACGACCGAAGGTTGTCCAGCTTCTCAAAGTTGGCCATAGTAATATCGACCAGAAGAAAACACAAAGTCTTCGCCAACTACTTTATTCAAATCGAGCGACCGGTTTCGACTTAATCGAAGTCATCATCAGGCTCGAACTACATCATAACAGAAGGTAAGTACCTTACACGATGCAATACATTATGTCATATTGTAAATAAAATAAATAAATTATAAATTGTCTAATTATATTAACGTGGCCAATCGCCCCTATGATTATTCTAATAAGAATTATCAGACAAAAAACATTTATTTATCTCATTTTTATACTTTCTTCAATTGTTGGAAGAATTACTGGATTTAGTGTATATACTTATAACACGCGTTTGGATATTAGTCCAGTTATTAAAGGGAAAAATCGGTTCTTACCTCCGAATTTTTTGACTATGAACCGATTTACAAGAAATTTTTGGAATTAGGCTTATCTTACCCTTAACTTCATAAGTGGCATTGACCCGATCTCCGCTTTTACCCTGGGGGTGGTTGTCACCCCTTCTCGGCGGTTTAAATTTCTTGGCCAAAATGATCTCGGGAATCGATAGAGGACACAATTCTAAGCAAAAAGTGTTCTATAAATTCTTTTTAAAAACTCAATACTTTTTGAGTAATTCGTGATTGAAAACTTGCCATTTTCATTAAAAAATTACACTTTTTCGGACGGTTTTTTGCGAATAACTTAAAAACTATGCGTCTAACGAAAAAAAGTGTAAGAAACATAATTGTAGCTTATAAAAAACGAAGAGATGCGTTTTTTTAGAAATCTTCTAGTTGCAATAAAAAGCGAGATATGGTAGGTGAAAGAAGACGTTTATTCTACAAACTACAAAAAAAATGTTTAGTTTTTGGCCCACAACTCCTTCAATTTTAAAGCTGTCACAATAATAAAAAAAAAACATTATAAAGGTAATTTGATGAGCTACAACATAAAGCAGTTCTTTGGAGGCCCAGCACCCTTAATTTTTTAAAGGTAAAGGGTTAAAGGGCTCGTACTCACCCCACGAAATCTATTTCAATCGCTAGTATTTTCTTTATATTTCATTGTACACAAATTTAAAAACCCAAAAATTTCGTTGAAAGGAAAGCTACAATTTATCCCATTACATAATTTTACGTATCTATCGTCTTTCCTAAGGTTATTTCGAAAAAAAGTAGAAATATTAAAACGAAACGTTAAAATTAAAATTAACATTTTTCAAAAAGTACCTATGCATTTTAAACCAGTCAAACTTTTTGAGCATATAAATAACACTAAAATGTTACAACTAAATTGTAGAGGGAAAACGATGCATTTCTATTTTAGTGGTAGTGGGGTTCATTTTACTGCTCATTTTTTCTTAAAAAAATTGAGTAGTCGATTTATTTGCTACGTATCTCGCTTAGTTTGAATGTAATCGACATTTTTAGTAGCGCTCATTTTAAAGGCAACTTTAAGCACTGTTTTCAGCATTATACCCGTAAATCAATAATTTTTCTGTTATTTAAAGTTGAATGCACCGATCCGAGCATATACGAAAAAAAGGCCTCCCTTCACCTACTGTCACTTTTGAAGTTAAGGGTTAGACAAGCCTAATTCCAAAATTTCATGTAAATCGGTTCGTAGTCAAAGAATTCGGAGGTGTATCGTTTCTACAGAGTCGCAGGATGGGATAAACGTAAGAGCGAGAGAAAGACCATATATTTCTCGTTGGCTAAACAGAGAAAGAACTTTTGCGATGTTGCTAGCTCGCGAAACATCACATTCATCCGCTCCGCATACATCCGAAAGTGTAAAGCGATACGCGACCGCGATACGCGTTGCCTGGACTGCCTGCTCGGCCGGCAACGTTGCAAAACATCCTTCTCTGTCTTACTAACGAACTACTGTTAGTTTCTCGTTTGCTCTTGTTGATTTCCCACCATGCGTTTCGATAGAAAAGCTCCGTATATGATAACTCACAGCGTAACAGATTTCATGCTGACGCCAACTTATAAAAGTTATTACTTCAATAATAAGTAAAAATGATGCCGGACTGAATCGCATTAATTAATTCTAAATGCATATCACACTTCTTTGATTGATGAGAAATTTGGAATTATTGAACGACAATTTTCATAAACAAATTGAAATCTTCAATTTAGTGTTTGAATAATTTTGGGCGTACCGTTCTCGGATTTAATAAAAATGATGTTCGGATTGAATGGCATTAATTAATTAATTAATTAATTATCATTCGACATACATATCATATATAGGAACGCCGGCCGGTCGGGGCCGGCCGGCGTCGAAGGAGACCGCCGAGTGGCGTCGCCGTGGGTGGCGTCGTCGTCGTCGTCGGCGGCGGCGTCGACGGCGTCGGCGGCGTCCAACCCCTTCTTGGAACAAACAAACGGAGGGGGCGAGAAAGAGGGCATCATCGTCGAGAAGAGGGTTGCATCGGCGCCGGGGACGGCGCGACGGAGGTCCGTTCGAGGTGCCACGCTTCTGGCTCCAATAAAGGAGTCCAGCAGGACTCTCTCTCTCTCTCTCTCTCTCTCTTCCCGAAAACAACAACAACAACAACAACAACAACAGCACGTCCGAAGGATATCATCCATAGGGAAATATATTTACGCGCCCGTATGTGTGTATATACAAAGACGCGACCGACGGAGAGGAAGAGAGCGATTTTATTGCTTTTTTTACGTGTTCGCTCCAGTTTTAGGGGGATCGGATGATTTGATTTACGATTCGGGAATTAGAAGGCGGGAGAGTTCCAGGAACCTACGCCAATTGAGCCTATAGAAACTGTTCACCCACACGGACAATTCTTATTATTCGACAAAAGGAAACACTGAACATCATGAAACCTCTACGAATATAAGCATCGAAGTATTCATACTGTAATGCGAGAAGTAAACAAAGCGACACATGTTTACTCGCTCCGAGTGAAGTGGTTACTTCAAAAGAATTACTACGACGCGTAAAAGACAGCTGCATGAATTCTGCCGGATTGTTGTTTACGAACAGTAATTTGTGACCTTCTGAACATTTCCTGCGTAGGCGTTGTTAAAGGAACAATCGTACCTTCTAGAACGTACGAGAAGATTCTTTATCATGGTTGGGGTGTATATATAAGGGGGCTTGTGATCGAGGGAGTTAGTGAGAAGTAGAGAAGCAGACGTGAACGCGACATATGATCCTAAAGAGGAGCAGTACAAATAAATTAAGTAGTGTCTAGTCTAGTGTACAAGTAGTTAAGTGTGTTAAATAAATTAGTGTACAATTAATGAAAATAAATTAGAAAATAAATGTTACAATACTTAGTGACGGTTTTCATAACACCCAATACCACAAGAACAAAGATAGACCATAGTTTATAGAGCTTTTTTGGTAATCAAAATTCAAATCAATCAAACTGACTAAACAGCTTTGTTTGAAATGGATCAGAGATGATAAAAACACAAAATACATCCAAATTTTAGCTTTTGCTTTTTTTAAACAATAAAAACTATTAAAAATAGGCCATTTTTTCGTTTTTTCAACATAACGTGAAAATTATTGATGGAAACGCAATACGTTGCACAGAAGAACTGTAGAGGATTACAAAACCTACAAAATGTGGGCTTCTAGAAGGTGATTGGTGCATTTTTTACCGAGAAAAGCTGGAAAATCCGTCAAAATTCACCTTTTTCCAAAAATTTATAACTTGGGCCGTTTTGAAGCTGAAGTGCTAGTTTTTGGTATAATGCTCGGTTATAACGTGCACTTTAAGCATGCAAAAGTTGGATGCTGTCAGATGAGTAGTTTTTGCACAATTGCAGTTTTAACAATTAACAGCGATATTTTACCAACTTCGGCGTATTAACTGAGATTGACCGATTTTAATTTAGTAAACGGATTTTGAAAGAGGACATCAATATCTACAACTTGGCTATCTTCGATTTTCATATATGTTTGGAGAAAAGTGTGAAAAACGTCCCCGAACATTGCGCTAAACGTGCACTTTTGCATTTCGAGGTGTGTGGTGGGGGCTTCAAGCAGCAGAAGAGAGGAATACAGTGTGGTGCGTGATGGTGAAGTAGGGGCTCGCTGGCTACACTCCACGCGTACCTGCTTCTTCTTTTATTGCTTATCTACTGCAAATTGATCTTTTAATAATTTATTGATATGTATATTTTTATTTTTATTGTTTAGTGTATGGATTGGTATATATATATGTTATTCGCAATAGCCGAAATCGGCCACTGCCCGAAATTTTTACCCACAACGCGTTGTGGGTAAATTATGCTACCCATGACGCGAAATAACGTTCCACGCGCCTTTGTTTTGCATTGTGGAGCATTTCGTTTGCACACGTCGCTTTCTGGCCATTGTGGTTTACTAAGAACGCGTTTCAAATAAAACTGTGAATAAGAATAAAAATGAAATATTTATTTAAACGCATATAACATAAATTACATGTTACTATATCTTGAATAGAACACAAAGAAAATTTAAAAAGCAACACAATTAAAACTAGAAATAGAGGAACGAGCTTAAAAACAAACATCACTTATTTTTACAAGAAGAGATCTTATGACATTTTGAATTACATTTTATATTTAATTTGATGCATCTACATGCCTTCGTTTGACGTCCATTCAGGCAATTACGTTGCCATTTAGGCTGCCAAAAGGAGCTTGAAAAACAAGCTATGTAAAATGCTTACCCAATTGCATTGCAAATTCCCATCTGTTAACATATGTGACAACATTTTGATAAACATACCAGAGGTAGATCGTGGACGTCTAACACCTCGAAATGTATTAGCAATCATTATGGAAAAAACTGATCAAGGTGTGTATATTCTCGGCACTAAAAATGGAAAATTGAAACGGTTATACACCCGAAATGACTTTCAATTATCGCCTTCGGTATTTTTATCATTATCTGAGATACCGTCAGGTCATTCTGTAAACGTGCGTGAAGAAGCCAACTTGTCTTCTGGGTCTAAGCAAGGATTTGTACAGTGTAATTGCCTGAATGGACGTCAAATTAAATATAAAATGTAATTCAAAATGTCATTTTTATTTTAAACGCGTTCTTAGTAAACCACAATGGCCAGAAAGCGACGTGTGCAAACGAAATGTTCCATAATGCAAAACAAAGGCGCGTGGAACGTTATTTCGCGTCATGGGTAGCAATTTACCCACAACGCGTTGTGGGTAATACGTTCTACCCACTGTTCGGAAAAAACGTTTCCATTCGCGTCGTGGGTAAACTACTATACCCACAACGCGTTGTGGGTAAAAATTTCGGGCAGTGGCCGATTTCGGCTATTGCGAATAACATATACACTAGGGAGCGGAACACACAAAATCACAGTTAATTACATATGTTTACGATAAACGATTACACACGTGTTATTTCTTTCTAGTTAATTATTGTTTAAGATTCAACTTAAAAATATAAATTAAGAACCGTCACTAAAACTGTCTTACGAAATATAATTTCTTGTCTATGGATAAAAACGGGAAATTACAAAATATAAGGATGATATCTGCGATTCATATTATTTTACTATTATTTTTACTTTTTTACCATAGTAAAAAATAGATTAGTGAATAACTTTGCTTTGCACTAATACAACTGCACTCAAAATTATTAATAACAAATCAAGAAGAAAGTAACGTGTAAAATGTATTAACCGTTGTTTACATGTCTGGAGGAGTCTGGAGCGTAGCGAGCAGCGAGCGAGCGCTTGGCGCCTGTTCAGTCTGTTCACCACCACGCACCTGTATCTCTCTCCCCCACCACAGACCTCGAAATGCAAAAGTGCACATTTATCGCAATATTCGGGAACGTTTTTCGCACTTTTCTCCAAACATATACGAAAATCGAAGATAGCCAAGTTGTAGATATTGATCTCCTCTTTCAGAATCCGTTTACTATATTAAAATCGGTCAATCTCAGTTAATACGTCGAAGTTGGTAAAATATCGCTGTTAATTGTTTAAACTGCAATTGTGCAAAAACTACTCATCCGACAGCATCCAACTTTTGCATGCTAAAAGTGCACGTTATAATCGAGCATTATACCAAAAACTCGCACTTCAGCTTCAAAACGGCCCAAGTTATAAATTTTTGGAAAAAGGTGAATTTTGACGGATTTTCCAGCTTTTCTCGGTAAAAAATGCACCAATCACCTTCTAGAAGCCCACATTTTGTAGGTTTTGTAATCCTCTACAGTTCTTCTGTGCAACGTATTGCGTTTCCGTCAATAATTTTCACGTTATGGTGAAAAAAAGAAAAAATGGCCTATTTTCAAAATTCAAGATTTGATCACCAATATTTGAATCGACAAATTTGCAAGATAGACGTCAAAAATCCAACGCATCGTTATAAATAGGAGATATAAAAATATTACCACCATAAAATATTATAAATAAATACAGAGTTCCGATATTATACTAATATATTATATTAATGACAAGTTAACAACAAATCAGGTAAAAATGGAAGCGTTTCTGAGTTGATAACATTCGCGGTCGTAATGCCTACTTTTTATTAAAACAATTATAACGGTTTTAAGCAAACTTATCATTACATAATATACGATTATAACTCATTTATTAATTTCCGTTTATTTCTTTGAGAACGCCTATGGTTACCGGCGAAATAATCGTTTTATTACTCCACGGGTTCTTTTGACAAACTATAACATAGTGTAACGCGAAATGTAAACAGCAGAGCGCAACGTATTTACTCTTATCGGACCTCGGCGGTCACTTCAAAGCGCTCCGTTAAGTGGGCAATAAAAACCGTCCCCAACGTCCCGGCAACATCTTATTAAGAAAAGAATGATTTATTACGGTCTGGGCGTTTCTGGATAAACATTATTTCGGAAAAGAATGACCTGGAATCATCACGAATACAATTGAGATATGTACATAAGGCGGTCGGAGAGATTAGAGATTAGACGTGCAGCCGCGAGTGAATAAACAACGCGAAAAACGGACAAGCGAATGGCACAAATAAATTAAAAGTGAAGTGTGTTATATAAATTAATTAGTTCAGTGATAGTCAAAATAAATTAAGTAGTGTGTAGTGTATAATTAGGACAGTGTACATAAATTAGAATACACATTACAATAAGTTGCAGGCCGAGGTACTGGCGCAGTGCAGTGCGGTGTCTAATATCTATTCATTTGTAGGTATCAGTGCTTTTATACTCTTTTTCCCAACAAGATAGATAGTCCAAGACCCATATGTCAGAAACTTGCTTAAGACGTAAGAGGTAACCGCAATGTTTTTACATGAATACTAGGGAATAATGCCTAGAATAAGGATTGACTGATCCTCCAAAGCGCAGAGGTCTAGAACATTGTTTAAAATGCAACAATTTAAAAAAAAATGAAAAAACGCGTTTTTTCTCGACTTGTTTTGCTTCTAACTTTTTAAGTATTGAATTTAGAAGAAAGTTGAAGAGAGAAAAAAGTTGCAGAATCCCTTTTTACATAATATGGCATAGATTAGAAATTCAAAAATTTATTAGCGGTTCTGCAAAATAGCAATAAACAAAAAAGGCCCTAAAAAGTAGTTTTTTAATTTATTATTTTAGGCACTTTAAAATAGAGTTAGAACATCCATATCACACATAGGAAATTTTGAAGTTATAATAAGAGAATCCTGTAAATTTCGTTTCGATCGGTTTATTAGATTTTGCACAATAATTTTGCAATCCAGAAAAATCAAAAAATATTGGAAATTTTCAAAAGTGTTTAATTTTTTTTCCACCATTCGATTTTAACAAAACTGGCTGAGCATATATAAGAGGGAACAAGCTTTCATGTGCTTTTTTCAGAATAAAAAAATCTTTATTAGAACGGTCACAGTCATTGTTTAAATTTGGTGTCGTTTTTTTTGCTTATAAACAAATAGATTATTTCGGCGAATTTTTTGTTAAATGAAATTCTGAAAGCATAGCCGTAAAGTACTCGGAAAGACGCTTCTTTTTATGTATAATAAGTTGCTATTTTGTTCATTAACTTCTGAGATATAACTCGTCAAAGTTGATTAGTGTTTAATAAAATGGTTAATAACGGTTAATAAAATTACTTTTTTTTCTCATATCTTATGAAATAATTGTATCTCACAGTAACCAGTATAATATTTTTGTTGAAATTTATATTAAAACGATTGAAATTTACATTAAAAAAATTTCTCACTTTGAATTTTGACAAAGAACTTTAAACAATAACTGTGACCGTTCTAATTGCTATTTATTAATTCTGAGAATTACCAAATGAAAGCTTGTTCCCTCTTATCTATGCTCAGCCAGTTTTGTTAAAATCGAATGGCTGGAAAAAAATTTAAACAATTTTGAAAATTTTCAATATTTTTGATTTTTCTGGATTGCAAAATTATTGTGCAAAATCTAATAAACCCATCGATACGAAATATACAGAATTCCTTTATAATAACTTCAAGATTTTCTATCTGTGATATGGAAGTCCTAACTACATTTTAAAGTGCCTAAAATAATAAATTAAAAAACCACTTATCTGGGTCGTTTTTTTTTTGTTTATTGCTATTTTGCAAAACCGCTAATAAATTTTTGAATATCTAACCTATGCCATATTATGTAAAAAACGATTCTACAACTTTTTTCTCTGTTCAACTTTCTTCTAAATTCAATGCTTAAAAAGTTAGAAGCAAAACAAAAGAGGAAAACGCATTTTTCCTTTTTTTTTAAATTGACGCATTTTAAACAATGTTCCCGACCTTTGCGCTTTGGAGGATAAGTCAATAGTTGTTCTAAGCATTATTGCCGAGGAATTCATGTAAAAAATTTTTTTGCAGTTATCGCAAGCAGTATACCTGTATTTTTACCTGTTTTTGTATAATTTTGAAGGGGCCACCCTGTTTAGTGGTGTCAGAACAAAAAGTCGGAAGACAAAGAAGAAGAAGAAGGTAAGAGATAAGCAGAATTCGGCGAGCGGATATTGAGATATCAGTGGCGTTTCGCGTTTTCCCTCTACATGTATTTTTCCAGGAAGACTTGTTACAAATTGCCTGCGTACCCCTATTACTCTTAATAATTCTCGTTACTATTAACCCTACTCCTAAATAACCTTATTTCAAGAAAAAATACCGTAATTATTGGTACTCCGTTATCCTAAATAATATTGTTACCTGCACGCCTATGACCTTGACGGTCATCTTATTAATATGCGTCTATCTTGTTGGGAAAAAGAGTATAGCAACTGGCGTAGGGTATTTAAAGAATTTGATATAGTGTGTGTTTGTGTAAAGTACCTAAAACGAATTCTAAAACAAGAGGTCGATATATCTGTTCGACAAAAGACTGCAATTGAATCTTTACGCCAATGCCGTGAGATGTTCGACAAAATCAAAGTTTTCAAAGGATATATATATATATATATATATTGTAACGTTTATTTCTAATTTATTTACACTGTTCCTAATTATACACTACACACTACTTAATTTATCTTAAACTATTACTTAACTAATTAATTTATATAACACACTTAACTTTTTAAATTATTTGTACAATTCGCTTGTCTGTTTTTCGTAGTTTACTCTTTCGCGGCTTCACGTCTAATCTCCTCTGTCTGACCGCAAGCCCGCTTATATACATATCTCAATTGTATTCTCGACGATTCCTGAAATAACTCGATCCTCCTTTTCCCTAATAATGTTTATGTAGAAACGTCCAGAAGGTAACAAATCATTCTTCCTTAATAAGATGTTACCGGGACGTTGGGGACGTTTTTTTTATTGCTCAATCAAGCGTAGCGGCGTTCCTTTGAGGTAAGCCGCCGTCCGATAAGAGTAAACACATTTCGCGCTGCTGTTTACATGTCGCGTTACAATATGTTAGCAATATAATAAAACGTCTACATTAAATGAAATTTCTTACATATCCGAATTTGCAACTTTAAGTTGATCTAATTTCATTACATCAGCATATAAAATATTACTATTTAAGAGTACTGATATTGATGTCGACGAGAAGTATAAGTTTAGGATACTATTCCTAATTTTCATCATGAATTTTTAACGTAAATCAACATATTTTTGAGACCGTCGTAGACTGGGAAGGTAGGTATGTACTAATTATTAATTAATTTATGTGGAAAATCCCCTTCATTTTAACAAGTCGCTCCTAATTTTTTTTTTTAATATTAAAAAACCATTCTACATACTGCTTCCCAACAACATCTAAATTTTCCTCACTTTAACAACTCATAACCATGCCTATCTGTCACCCAACAGGTTTTTAAGATTACCTGTTTTAACCAAATACATTTAATCCAAAATTATATGTGCTTGAATTGCACAGCTCTATTTTCTTCGAGACATCTTGTAAAAGAATCGATGCAATAAATACTGACAAAAGAGCGTAAAAAGGGTGATTTCAGCGTCCCCCTAAAGGGTATTGAAATATGACATGGATCACATTTTCGGATAGTCCAATAAACTATACTATTAGTTCCTGTTTTTAGAGCCAGAGGCATTAATCTTAACCGAGGGTTGCCAGTGACTCAAGCAATAATAGTGGCTTTTAAATGATATGGCTGTGATGTGTGTACAATGAAAGAGACAACATGACGTTAATTTTAGGGATAATGGACCTACGAGTATGTATTATTTCGAAATACTACCACTTTTCGAAATATTACCTGCCGATCTAATATCCTGAAAACCCATTTCTTAACCAAGCAGTGCTGAAACGAGATATCTGAGAAGAAAACTCGATATATATGGTCGTAGTCCTAATTATGTATACAGCTTTAAAATTATAGGTAAATTGGTGAAAGCAGTGCGAAGCTTCTTACTATTTTTTTCTTCATTGGGAAATTGCGTTTTTACAATAAATAATATGAAACTCGAATTAATCACAAGAAAACAAGTGGGAATTCACACACTTCTTCACTTCTCAACGCAATTCAACACTTTCACGACTTTCCCACGAGAACGGCAACGTCGCCTCTACGACCGATCTTAGAGCTTTACTTCTGTAAGGTCGATGGCGGCAACGTCGTGCTCGGGGTCAACATGGAGCTGATAACCGGCTGTCGAATCACCGTGGCGTACAATAAAAATACCCAAAAAAAGCAGAATTATGTATGAATTGTGTATTGTCGTACAAAATATATCTTAATAAAAGTACTAGATACGTGAAACTTAGAAAGTGAGATTATCTGTAGTTAATGGCAAATCTACCACCACGTATAAAAATCGAGTAATTAATTGTACTTTTACCTAATCACCTCTTTTATTGATTAATCTGACGTCTGACGAAACGTATCGACCAGCAGTCCGGCGTTAAATCGAAAGCAAAAATTAAAAACACGGAATTGCAACATCACCACACCTTAATGGACGACTTGCATTCAATCGAGTGAGTGACAATTGAAAGTATGGATTCGAGAATCATCGGTCAATTCAATACCACCATATTTTAGCGTTAATAGACATTTCAATCTAGAGATCGATTGAATTTGTAAAATCTGAGGCGGGAGCGGCTTCGACGTGTAACAAACAGTAAGAATGTATGTATGTAAGAATGATGGAGAAAGGAGGGAATAAATTTAGCTGTAAATTGCATTATAGGCCAATCAATTAGGGATTTCGCCATGACATCGAATCCTCGAGAAGGAGACCATCCTTACCATCTTACCAGGCTTACCATCCTCTAGGGAATTAAAAGACCTTTAAAATGATTGTAAACCGACCTCGATATCTTCATTGGTTACTGAGAAAAATGGTATAGAAAGGCAAAATCGACAAATTTTTTGTTTAACACTTGTTATTGCGAAATTGAACCTGCGGCTTTGTTATTTTGTAAAAAGTCGGGGAATATAGTGCTTGATATGTGGTAAAAATTTTAGATCGATTCATCAAATAGTTTAGTGCAAAATTCCATTTGTTTATATTTTGGCAATTTTTTTGCAATAACCGTCTCCGCACAAATAAGAAAAAATCGCGATTCTAAAATCATGGTGCCCTAGAGAAACAATTTCTCTATCGATATCAATTGTTGAATATGATAAAAGCAATTTTAAGATTGTTTAAAAAATTAAAAAAGAAAAACAATTTTCTGTATTTTGGCACCTTAAGTCGAAGCAATATCTCTGGAAATTGTTGACGAATTTTGATGTTTCTTCTTTTAATTTGGGGTACCGTTCTGAGCACATTACAAAGATGTGATTTGTTTATTAATTTATTCATTAATTTAGCACCTAATTTGTTGAAACTATTTTGTGGAAAAAATTTTTTTGCGAAAAATCCATTTCTTTGGTGCGGTTTTCATTGTTAAACATGGAAAAGGATTGAATAACACGTACATTATAATATTGTTAACATATTTTGTTATATTGTTAAGTATATCAAATTGTATGAACATAGTGCATTTTTTATATTTTTTTCAAAAAATAAATTTAAAATTTATTTTTTTAATGACAATAATTTATATATTATAGTTAAACAAGAAATTTCAAAAAAAATCAAAAAACTTGTTTTTGCTAACTTTGGACCCCTCCCATTTGTTAATGCGCACTTTTTGAGTGTTTAAAACTATATAGGCATGATCGACTAATCAGAGCCTACAACATTTGACCACTCCCGTCCGGTACTGAATTAATGTCGTGAAAAATCTACACAGACCGGGCTATTCCGAATTACTATCAAAATGTAATTTTCTCTCTTTACCTTTACTGCACATTTCGCCTACCATAACGACGTAATAATAACATGTGCGGTCTCAGCGAGCCTTTTGTTTCGTCATTAACGTCATCGAAAACCTACAACCGTCCGCAGGGATACAACCAAAAACGACAAAATAATACAAAAAAAGAATAACAACCGAGAAGAAGAATAAATTGAAGTCTACAGTAATTTCGTTTAGGCCTGTCGACATTCCGAGCGGGATTCTTGCCTCGGAGAGAACACTCTTCCGCCATTGGTCAGTGGAATGATGACTGTATATTTTTCAACTGATGAGAATGTATATATAGAGAAATTAGTAAAACTTGCGGTGCACCAAAATTTATGACGTCATCACATCGCCATGTTGCCACAGCAAATTTTTTTACTTGACATGACTGTTGGTTTGGCTAGTAAATTTATAACTGAAAAGTATACATTTTCTTCGTCTTTCATGAATCTAACTCTGAGATTATTGTGAATTTCTTAAATAATTAAAAATATATAGGTATTAGTATACAACAATAATTAGAAATGAAATAGAATTATAATGTGTTAGGATGAGTTAGTACATGGAATTTACTCATTTAGTCAGTGTGATTTTATTAGTATTATTATACATTTACATTATACATATTACATTACACACTATAATGCTATTATACAATTATTTACAAACAAAATAGATATTAACATATTAATTATATTAGAAATTATGAAATTCTTAATTGTAAACACATTTATATACACTAATTACAATTCAAATACGATCATGTGTTCTAGGATGAGTAAGATATATGGAATTTACTCACTTAGTGTCATTTTATAAGCTTTTCTAATTTGCCATTATGCATTCTTGTTAATTGAATTACATATCTGCAAGTGCTTTGACTTTATGCATTACTTTGTTATAAAAGCTCACTGTCCAGCAAAGACCACAGGAAGGTGTGAGTATCCTTTGCCAGGAAAGGAGTGGAACAGGACGTGTACACTTTCATATAAAGAGAAACCCAGTAGAGAATGGACTTGGCACAGCACAGAAAATACAAGATTGAAATTGAATTGTTGACCAAAATGACCTACAATGTAATATTAGATAATACAAATATAGATGAGAGAGAATAGAGGGCAATACAGAACAAATTAACATGTGGGAAACAAACAATAAAGTAAGTAAAGTATCTGTTGCCAGAATATATGTGGCCATCAATTGAAACAAAGAAACCCAAATTAAGCCTACAATTAAAAAGAATAAATAGAGAAATTTCAAATATAACTGAAATTTTGAGCAATTAGAGGAAACAACTACTTCGAGGGCAAATACCCCTACCGACATTGAATTACACCCCTAACTTCTCTCACCTGAACTCAGTTTAACATCTCAGTGATTTTTTATAAAGAATATATTTTTCGGGATTAAAGGTGCATTTTTCTTTATAATAAATAGAGAAGTATGGAGGTCGGGACTGACATTGTTGTGAAAACCATAAGTATAGAGCCAAAAATATTAAGGAATACAGTAGCAAATAGAAGAAAACAAATAACATTAATAGATGACAAATCCAAAACAGAAAAGAAATATTTACACCTATGAAAATGAAATGGAAACACTGCTCTGAAGATAAGCTACAAACTACAAGTATGATATAATAACTGATCTGCAACATTTGGATCAAGAAAGTGTACACTAAATTGGCAGGTGTAGTTGGATCGAGGAGCGTAGAGACATTGTAGGGAGGTGCATGTCCAACGGCCTAGAATCTGGAATTCAAGCAGAATATTGTAGTTATGAAAGTCGTGGAAAGAAACACACCCCGGTCAACCCGTCGGAAGTACTGTCTCTTATCAACTCTCTATTGGCAGCTTTACATGTGTCCATCGAGCCTTCATTTTATGTTCACCTAAAAAAAAGTTTTACTATATAAATATTCATGCACTACAGTTACAATATAATAATATTCTAATAATACATTATGTGCACATACCTAGAGTAAGATGTATTTACTTTAGTCAGAATCTGATATAGGTAAAGGTGCGATACCGGACATATCAGGCTCGATTTTAGATTCACAGTCACTACAGATGACATGTTCGTGTAGATGTTAAATATTTCCTAAAAATCACTATCACTCTCTGAGTCACTGTTCAAGTCAATCACTAAATTGTTAACTTCCATTCTATTAATCATTCGTTCACGATTCCACCATTTCTCAATTACTTGTTCTGTATGCTTGATGCAGTTCATCCAGACCACAGGTGTAATGGTAGACAATGCTTCTTTCCACATGTCCAAACAGTTATCGTTTGCATTTCCATCTCGACCTACTCGATTATCCTTACTCCATTTGAAACAAATATCTCGTAAAAGGATACGAAGTGATGATTTACATCCCTCAAAGAGCTTCATATTCTCAAGTTTTTGATGAATACTTTGAAGAGTAACAGTTTACTCTGAAATAATTACATTAAATTATTACTCATTGTAGTATATTGTATATGGTGAATACAATCAAGGATACAATCTAAAAAAACTTTCTTACTTCTTTCATACAGTTCGTAAATTTGATTGCGAATAGAACCAATATCAAGGTAATCTTGATTCGTGACTCCCTTCACATGTGGACGGCTTTTCTTCGGCGACTTTAACACCACATCACTCTTCACTTTTTGCGAGTTTCTACTCACAGCACACACACTGATCTTCAGTGCAGCTGAAACACGCTAAAAATATTTCCAATAAGGGCCATAGAAACTTAATAACCAATAGTATCAATACTTTACCTCTCTAATGCAGTTTAACGGGAGTAGGGGGCCCCCATGGTTTCATTCCAGTTCTAAGTAACTGATTAGACACGAGACCAGCTGCTGACACCGACTATTCAATGGTTTAGGCATTATATTGCAATTCCTTACACTCTAAAATACCCAAAACACGGATTTAATTTACAATTTACCGAAGCGAGCAAATATTTCGAAGTATAACCTCAAAATCATAACAAAACTTTCGTGTTAATACGCAAAATCGTCTGACAACAGCGCACACGGCTACCAACTTATATTTTATCGGCTAACACCCGACAGTGTGCTATCTCTTTTTAACTGGGATAACAGTGCGCTCTGTTTAAAGCAAATTTTTATCTTACACCAACGGCAATTGGCAATAAATGTGACGTCATTGATGACGGCACTGCAAGTTTCACTAATTTCTCTATAGTCATCTCGTAGATTTCTGATGTTTCTGTACTCAATGTTAGAAGCTGGGGGAGGAAATGACCATTCCTCACTAGTGGCGCTACACTTTTTCCAATGCTATTAAGAGACTGATTATTTAACACTTGTGTTATTTTTATTAATATTTTGAATTTACAAAGCATATAAACACAAATATCAGTTCTGAGAAAAGTTCTGTACGTAAAATTAATGAATTGCCGTTGTCGTTTTTTTGAAAATTTGCGCCATTTGGCCGATACGTTATTTAAAACTATCTAAACTCAAATTTCCAATTTGTAGAACATGAGTAGAATTAAGAAACGTACCAAAAGGAAGCAAAAATGAGGTAGGTACTAAAAAATATGGACTCTATTCATTACGAAACAAAATCAATTTTTTATAAATGTATCTTATCACATTTTGTTACATACGATGACTCGCAGCGTAACAGGTTTCATGCTGACGACAAGTTGAAGATTTACCCATCTAAGAATGTTTACTATTATTTAAAGAAGTCTTCACTTCAAAAAGAACTTAGAATGCGCGGTTAGAGGTCGGACCACATGAAAATGGGATTATGAATCATCCTTCGAGCATGTAGTAAGTGTTGTTCGCTCTCATCAGTAGCGGTACAACTTTTCAGAAATTAAATCATGCTAAATAAAAGTAAATAGAATATAAAATTGAATATAGTTGAGGTTGACATTTATTTTTTCTGTTTAGATTAATTGTACCTGGGTTTATTTAATGATACAGCAATAATATAACAAGTTTTATTATATTTTGTAATAGTTTATAATATTGTGTCTATTATAATATTGGATAACTTGTATACCACAATATAAACCACGTGTACATTATTGCCTAAAAATTGGGTAAATAATACAGAAAAGGCATTCAGCAGTTAAAAATACATTCTAGTTAACAAAAAACCCCATGTCATGCCAGGCTGAAAAGTAGATTTATGGGTAGGATATATAACACACGATGTGTCATTACCAGAAACCAGGTTGAAGTGTGCATACAGAATGTGAAGAAACGCGCACGGGAGGAGCTGCTTCCAATTCCCCAAATCTACATGGAAGAAATCACCTCAGTCAAGGATGCTGGACTTGACTTCGTCGTCAATGTTCCTGAATTGTCTTCAGTGAAGGATAGATTCTATAGAGAGAGGCACCGAGCTCTAGAAATAGATGTTCTTCCCAGAAGACGAGCAGACATCACTCTGACGGAAGGAATGAAAAAATATTTATTGGCTGACGACGAAGTTGAAGGCAGAATATTCATTTTTGCGGCTAATGGAGCAAGAATTTTGAGAGAAGCCACTGAAATTTTCATTGGTGGCACATTCAAGAGTTGCTGTCCTTTATTTGACCAGCTGTACACAATTCACGTTGACTTGGGAAGTACTCAGGAGGCAACTCGAGTCATTCCTGTGATCTACGCCCTACTCCCGAATCGCAGAGAAGCCACATACAAGAGGTTTTCAACGTCATTTTAAAGTGGACAACTTCAGCTCCCATAAAGTCCACATCGACTACGAACGAGCAGAAATTAACGCAGTAAATTCTGTGTTTCCAAAAGCTGAAATCTATGGATGCAATCTCCATTATAATCAGGCGCTATGGAGGAAGATTCAGAAATTGCAATTGGTCAGAGGATTGAAGGAGAGCAAAAAAATTCGTGATCATCTCCTTAGACGTGCTGCATTAGCACACTTACCAGCAAATCAGATATCCAACGCTTAGCTATAAATAATGGAGATTTCACCCAACAATCCTAAAGTGGTCCAATTCAACGACTATTTCGTGGAGCAGTGGCTGGACAATGACTGGATCTGGTTATGCAACGGCGAACGACATAGGACGAAGAACGCTGTGGAAGGATGGCATAACAGGTTGAACAGGCGCGTTGGGAAGAGTCATCCAAACATATTTGAACTGATGAAAGTTCTATCAGAAAAGATCAAATTCTACTAAATAATGCAGCAGCGTTGTGCCGACTCCAAAACGTACCAATAAATACATAGATTTGGTCGACCGAATCAAGGTAATATTGAAAGATCTACAAGTTAGTGGTAATGCGACGTGAAATCAGTTGTCCACTGTAAACAAAATATTGAGAAGGTTTCAATAGAATATGTAAATAGAATCGTTAAGTCTAATTATTAATTTAATAGCAGTACCTTATAGTTAATGTTTATACCCGAAATTTTCTACACAGTCTAAGAAGGTGATAACTTCCAACGTTTTCTGAAAACGTCTCAATTGTCGTAAAAAGCATCCATTTAAAGGAAATAATGAATGATTATTCTATACGAATATAGTTCAAGAATCCTCTCGGACAAACACAGAATAGGTGAGTACATTTTTAAATACGTTGAAATATCGGTTTTACTGAAAAGATAAAACTTATATTTTGTAATCTGAGCGCGCTCCGTCCCTGTTCGAGCGGTCGTTCTGCCTTCGTGTTGAAACGTGTCTCTGCGCCGTTCCCATTTTCATGTGGTCCTACCTCTAGTTATCTTCGCAATATATTATTTTGTGGTATCTTAATTTCGAATTGCAATTATTTTCCCGGACAGACGAACTGGTGTGGTTAAATGGAAGCTTATAAAAGGGTATGAGTTGAGATATGAAATTTATTTGTAAGTTGTTATGAAATCTTTGTTCGCAGTCCCTGTTCGACCGGTCGTTCTGCCTTCGTGTTGATTGGCCGGTGGCGAATTTACCAAAACGTATCTCTGCACCCTCTCTAGGGGAATCAACACCTTGGCGTTGGTGAGAGGGCCCAGTAACCTTATACCCCGGGGAGCGATGCCGGCGGTAGCGTAGCTACTGGCAGGGTCACCCATGCCGGTAAGGTCTCGAAGAGGTGAAAGTGAAGCTAAGAAGATTCCCACGCAAGCGTCTGAGCCAGAATGGGCGGCTGCAAACAGCGTCTGTTCTCCATGTTAGGAGCGGCTGGTATAAAACATTCGCCAACCCGTCTGGCCAGCGTGGCGAATTATGGCCAAAACCCCCTAATACCATGGCGACTTTTCTAACAAATGGAAGTGAACCCCAGGTGGGTAGACCACTCGCTGGCAACTCCCACACCCCTATAAGGGTCTGCCTCAAGGATTCTGGGGGAGGCAAAAGGTCGCTATCACAACCTACCACCAAAACAGATTCAGCAAAGGGAACCAGCATTAAAAGATTAAACATTGTTACATACAACGTGAGAACACTTCGATCTGAAGAAAATATGGCTGAACTAGAAATCGAGACGCAAAAGATCAAATGGGATGTTATCGGACTCAGCGAAGTCAGGAGGCGAGGTGAAAATTTAATAACATTAAAATCCGGCCACTTATTTTATTACGCCGGAAAAGATGACAAATCGGAGGGAGGTATCGGCTTTCTCGTCAATAAGCGCCTTAAAAATCAAATTCTAGTGGTTAAGAAAATTTCAACCAGAGTAGCCTACCTAGTAATAAAACTAAACACAAAATATAGTATCAAAGTTATACAGGTTTACGCCCCGACGTCATCCCACACAGAAGAAGAAGTGGACATTTTCTATGAAGATGTGACATCAGCCCTCAATGACATAAAAACACATTCCACCATAATCTGCGGTGATTTTAATGCAAAAATGGGTCTGAAAACAGACAAATCCGAGACATGCCTGGGGAATTTTGGGACAGAAGGAAGAAATGCTCGAGGAGAAACTATGCTGGGCTTCCTACTACAACACAACTTATACCAAATGAACAGCTTCTTTCAGAAAAAGCCACACAGAAGGTGGACATGGGAAAGCCCAGATGGTAAAACCCGAAATGAGATCGATTTCATAATCACAGATAAGTTACAAAGTGTGGAAGACGTGACAGTACTAAACAACTGCAGGACAGGAAGCGACCACAGAATGGTGCGATGTAAAGTCCGTATGGAACTCGATAGAGAACGATACAAATTGATAATTAAAACATCCAAACGGATGCGGACAGCACCAAGAGATATTCACGGATTTGAGACCCATATTACCAATTCACTACAGAACAATGTTCTCTCGGATACAAACATCAACAGCTTGAACCGTGAAATAACCGAGGCTTTAAGAAAGGCCCAAGAAATATTTTGCCCCAGAAACAAAAAAGAAGAGAAAATTAGCCAAACCACAAAAAATCTGATCTTCGAGCGGAACAAAATGAGAGAAAATAGAAACACCACCTGTACAGAAATGAGAGAAAAAAACAAGGAAGTCTCTAAAGAAATCAGACGGGACATCAGAAACTACCACAGTAGGAAAACTCAAGAAACAATAGACATGAACAGAAGTATGAAAGTACTACGCAACAATCTTACCGAAGGCAAATCTGAAATAATCAAACTGAGAAATAAACATGGTATCATCACCTCAAATCGAGATGAAATCTTGAGCATTGTGGAGGAGTTCTATTACGAATTATATCGGAGCCGCATCGAAGAACCCCTAAACCCCAGCGTACTTACACAAGAGCGAGGAGTCGTAAATCAAGGATCAGAGGAGATACCAGATATCATCATCGAGGAAATTAAAGGAGCATTGTCAAAAATGAAAAACAATAAAGCTCCCGGAGAGGACGAGGTGGTTGCAGAGGCAATAAAAGCTGGAGGCCCTCTTTTATTAGAGAAGATACGAACGCTCTTCAACCTATGTCTGCATTCAGGCACTATCCCGGAGCAGTGGCAGGAAGCGACCACCATACTACTCCATAAAAAGGGAGACAAAACAAGCCTGGAAAATTACCGGCCAATAACTCTCCTCAGCCATCTATACAAACTGTTTACCAGAATCATAACATCAAGGCTGGATAATAAACTCGAGCTTTACCAGCCAAGAGAACAAGCGGGTTTTCGATCCGGTTTTGGGACTAATGATCACTTGCAGAGTATTAAGACTCTCATCGAGAAAACCATTGAATACAATAGACCTCTAGTCCTCCTGTTTATAGACTTCCACAAGGCTTTTGACACGATCGAGTTGAAAGCTATACTAGACGCCTTGAAAGAATGTCGTGTTGACTATAGATACTCAAAACTCATCTATAATATATACAAAAACGCTACTATGTCAGTTAGACTGCATAAAGCCAGCAACCGCATTGAAATCGGAAGAGGTGTGAGGCAAGGGGACACTATGTCTCCTAAAATATTTATCACTGTTTTAGAACATGCCTTCAAAAAGCTTAACTGGGATAAAAGGGGAATAAACATAGATGGTCAGAAATTTAGCCACCTCCGCTTCGCGGATGACATTGTCTTAACAACGGATGACTTGGGAGAGGCAAAACAAATGCTCCACGAATTAGAAGATTCATGCTCCGGGGTTGGTCTAAAAATGAACTTTTCTAAAACGAAGATCATGACAAATCTTGTCATGAGCGAAGGTATAAACATCGACAACACCGAAATTCAATTGGTTGAAAAATATACATACCTGGGCCACGAAATTAGAATATGTAGAGACAATCAGACATGCGAGTTGAACAGAAGGATCAACCTCGGATGGGCGGCCTATGGAAAGTTAAGACACGTCTTTAAGAGCGAACTCCCCATCTGTCAAAAAAGAAAAGTGTTCGACCAGTGCGTTCTGCCAGTGCTCATATATGGCGCGGAAACACTCACCTTAACGGTGACATCAGCGAGAAAACTCAAAGTAGCACAACGCAAAATGGAAAGGTCAATGCTTGGATTGAGTTTGAGGGACCACGTCACAAACCAGGACCTGCGGCGAAAAACCGGTGTGAAAGATATCGTCGAACGAATAACCACATTAAAATGGAATTGGGCAGGACACGTAGCCAGAATGAGTGACGATAGGTGGACAAAGAGGTTGCTGGAATGGAGGCCACGCACAGATAAGCGAAATAGAGGAAGACCACCTACACGTTGGACTGATGACCTAAAAAGAGTTGCAAACAACTGGATCCACGCAGGTCAAGATAGACGCGGATGGCAAGCCATGAGGGAGGCCTATGTCCAGCAGTGGACGATAAGGGCTGGTTGATGATCTCTGCGCCGTTCCCATTTTCATGTGGTCCTACCTCGAGTTATCTTCGCAATATATTATTTTATAGTATCTTAATTTCGGATTGCAATTATTTTCCCGGACAGACTAACTGGTATGGTTAAATGGAAGCTTATAAAAGGGTATGAGTTGAGATATAAAATTTGTTTGTAAGTTGTTATGAAATCTTTGTTCGGGGACAATGGTGGATGCATATCCAATTACGTACCGACGACTAGGTGAGTAGTCTTATATGAAGTTTATCGTTGTTTTTCGTTTCGAGGATTAAAAAATAAACGAAGAGAGGGGGATGGTGGAGGACGACGCCGTCGTCTTTGTCGTCTCGAAAATGTGCAGTTTCGGAGGGCGTCAGTCTGGTGGGGGCCGCCGCCGCCGCCGTCGCCGCCGCCGCCCCTCTCATTTCCGATAAATCCAATCTAAATGTATTAATATATGGCGTGTTGTCGCAATCATCTGCGATTGTATAAGTATTTGGTAATCGGGGTGCGGGAGCGTCCGTCAGCCAGGCGCTACGGGAGGCGCCTTCGCCAGCGTCTGCCGGAGCGACGCTTCGTCGACGACGACGACGTCGTCGGCCGCGACGCCGACGCCCTCCCCTCGACCACCAAACCCCACCGCCCCCCAAACATCGTCCCCTCGCCCTCTTCGGGGAGGAAAAACCCTGTTTGTCAGTTTGTTTGCGGACTCGTCATTAATTTTTCACTCTACATAACATTCGGACCGCCGAGAGAGAGCGAGAGAGAGAGAGAGAAAGAGAGAGAGAGAGAGAGAGAGAGAGAGAGAGAGAGAGAGAGAGAGTCCTTATCGCTTTTGTTTATCGACGCCGACCTGCGAGGAGGCGGAAACCGGCGACTACGACTCCGCGGGAGACATCATCATCATCATCGTCTTCTTCCGGAAGCTGATATGAACCACCTAACCTAGTTTTCAAAACTCAAATAAAAATTCCTATCAGCTCCGGGAGGTAAAGCGAAGCACTACAAGATAGGAGATAATAGAGAGATATTGCAATAGTGTATTAATACCGACAAACAGTATTTACATATAAATTTAAGCAACAATGAATGTTTCGTAGATTGTACATTGTGATCTTGTAATAAAAATACATTTTGATAAGTTTAATAACAAATTTATTACCATTTATAAATTAGTGCAAAAATAAGCGCTTTTTGCCATTATCTCAGGCATTTGTTAACCGATTTGAGTTTATGAAACGCCAAATTAAGGGTTTTTTAACGGGCGACAACTTTTGTCCAAAGTATTTTTCTAAAAATATAAAAGAAACGTTGTATGAACAAAAGCATAGCTTTCTTATGGCGGGCTTCGCTCGAAGCGCTGAATCGGCGAGAGGTGTTAACGCCGAAAAACCGTATGACCCGGACGGCCAATTATCGCGCCGCGCTAGCTGTTTATTGACAACGTGTTACAATTGTTTTTGTATTGTCTGTTGCCTTCTCCGTCCTGACGCTAGCTATCAATCGTTTCACAAAATGCTTTAACTGTACAATAACAAAACTTATATCAACAGAATCAGTGTCTAAAGAAGAACCTACCTGAGTGTGGCAATTAATTTATTTCGTCTATCAACCGAGATATTTCATTATAAAATTTGTTCTTAAATGTAAACAGACAGTAGACATCTTGGATTGAGAACTACACGGAACAAGAAAATCCTTCACGGAAACGTTTCTGGGCCTACGACTACGGTCCGGAAGGTTAGGTTTGTTTGGTTTGGCTTGGATAAAAGTATAAACGAAAATAAATAGTACATTATTTTATACTAGTTTAATAAGACGGAGTATTGTCTCACGAGAGTTTTAATAGAACGAATGTGACAATCCGTCTTATTAAACGTGTGTAATATACTATTTTATCTACTTTACTTTATTAATTCATTAAATTTTGGCTGTTCGAGCTTTCGTATTACACTAGGGAATTGTGCGTGGGTTGGTTACACTGACGTCACTGACATTGACGTTTCGTATTTGAATTTGAAAATCTAGTAGCCCTAGGGCAAAAGTTTGGTGGCAACTCGTGTTACAATTGTTTGTATTGTCGGTTGCCTGCTCTAGGGATGGCGATTGTGGGCTGAATCTGAGAGTGGCTAGAGCGGCGCGAGAGCGCCGCGCTAGCTACCAATCGTTTCTGTACATGACGTATATAAAGCTATGCTTCCCCTCCCGGTCATTCCCAGAGTGCCTCATTTCGTTTTTTTTCCACTTTTGGCCAAATACCCCCAAATACCTTTTAGAACCTAAAAATACCTGTATAAGATTACCCCATGTAATCGATGAATTTGGCATAGATTGACTGCAGTATTTGTTCTTTTCGACCGCCGGCGCATCGGTCCCCGCCGGACACTCTTTAGATTTATTTCAATCTTACCTTCGACCGCATCTATCTTTCCTGCCGCTCGTCCCCGGTAGACGAAAATGCGTGTTCTGCTCCTTCGAGAATCGAGAAATATGTATCGGTGTTAGAAGAGAGATACGCGTTAAAATCAAAGACGTGTACCTTGTCTACCGTGGCAGAGACGCCGACTAATTTTAGCGGATGTGTTTTATTTTCCCTGGCGAGAGGGGCGATCGAAATTGGGAGATATGGGGAATGTTCTCTGTCTTTGGTCTCGAGTGGTTTCGTGGGTAATGCGGTGACTTTTAACTATTTCGACACCTTTCTCACATATGACTCCATATGAGAGGTTTAACTGATGGAAACGGCATCGAAAGAACAGCTAATTTTGCGTCTTAGATATAAATAAACGATGTTTATAAGAGGAAAATTGAGTTTTCGGCTTGTAACATTTTCCGCTTTCATTCCAGGTGAAAATGTCAAAAAAGGAAGTTGTAGGCATCGGAAAAGTCTTTAGTTTGAGTTTGAGTCTTTAGTTTGAGTCTTTAGTTTGAGTCTTTAGATTAGTTTGAGAATCTAACAAAATTGGTCGATTATTTATCGAGATACTAAAAAAACCATTCATTTGTGCAATTATTTAAAATTAATTCCTGAACAAACTAACTGAAATGATATTTAGTGCATTTTCCAAGAGTCCCTATATGATCTTCCAATGTATGCAACATTTCAGCACGATCGATTGAATAATTTATGAAATATACGTTTATTTTTAATTTAATTACACTGTCCTAATTTTACACTACACACTACTTAATTTATCTTAGACTATTACTGAACTAATTTATATAACACACTTAACTATTTCGTAACTAATCAATTTATATCACTCTTAAATGTAATTTATTTCACTGGTCCGTCTTTCGCCTTATTTATTCACTCGCGGCTTCACGTCTAATCTCCTCTCCGACCGCAAGCCCGCTTATATACACCTCAATTTGTATTCGCGATAGTTCCTGAAATAACTAGAACGTTCTTTTTTTATGTAGAAAGGTCCAGAAGGTCATAAATCATTTTTCCTTAATAAAATGTTGCCGGCACTCAATTAAGCGTAGCGGCGTTCTTTTGAGGTAAGCCGCCGAGGTCCGATAAGAGTAAACACATTTCGCGCTGCTGTTTACATTTCGCGTTACAATATAATAAAGTTATAAATTAATATATTGATATGTAAATTCAAACAATTATACTAATTGACCTTACAATAATGTTTACTTTTTTTTACTTTTGTTAAATCGGCTTTTAAAGTGAAATACCTGGAAGAAATGTCTAATAAGGAATTTTTGTAATATATCGACAGCGATATTTGATTAAATTGATAATTGTAATAAGTCGAGGACATTTGTAAAGGAATTATGGTCAATTTTAAAGTCTTTTATGATAATTGCAGTACTCTGATATTTGAAAGGATGTCGTAGATGTTGCAAAGCATATGTTGTACTAAAATAACATGAAGTTTGAAATGTAACTCATGAAGTTTTATATAGGAATAAAATTAAGGAGTTCCTAAGAAAACTGTAATATTTGGCCGACGATATATTTAAAATAATAATAAATGCCACATAGCATAACATGAGCATAACGAAGTCACATAACTTCGTGACGCCATACGCCAGTAAACATTTTCACTATCTTCTATCTATATTCACTACTATCTATATATTCTTTTTTTTTAATGTAACTCGTACGTTTGGTACTTTTTTGGTAATTTTTATATCAGTCCCATCACTCAATAGGTACATAGATAGAAAATATAACTGTCTTTGTTTCAGATAATGATTCCTTCTTTATTTATTTTTATTAAGACTTGTAATGTGCAACACCAGCTAAGGAATACGTATGTTTTATGGAGATATATGGACAATGTTATAAGCCCTATTAGTAGTACTAAGCTGTGGAAGTGCTATAGGCAGTTCACACGATATGGTTTATTTATTTCGAGGTTTAGGTGCAAAAAAATAATTTTTTGCTTATTAACCTAGGCAAAAAAAGTTCCTTATAAAACGTGTAAGTATTTGTAGTATCTATAAAATAAACCATGACATGGCAAAAAAACTGTTTTCTTCAATGCTCAATATTTATTGCATAACAGGTTTTGAGGATTTAAGAGGTCTTGAAAACGGATCATATATGGTCTTCAATACGCATTCAATATTTCAGCATGATTCAATCATTACTTTATGAGGTATTGCAATTGTTTATCCCTGAGAGTATATTTCTCAGATCAAATTATTCAGCATTCAGCCAAATTACAGAGATGTGAAGTATTTGTAGAAAAGTGGCTTTAATGTTCGCTCATAAACAAATTGAATAACCGCTGCAATAGAAAATTCACAAAAATGTGAGCTGCCTATAGTAATTCTATAGAATAGAAGGTTCTATAGGTTATAGGGTTGATAACATTTTCTATACGTTGAAGTGGTACACTACGACCATTTTTCCCTATAAGATGCCTATACACTAAGTGGACCTCCGCTCGAGCATGCCTCCAGCTGACTCCCCCCTCCTCCTACTACTGTAACTTATCTTCGCAATCACTAATCGATGCTAAATTGTGCCCAATAAGAATGCCCTTAATTTTTCGCCCTTTTTACCCTAAATTAGCAGAACTATAGCTATACTAAGAACTCTAGGACCATGTCAGAACGCTACAAAAAAGTATTATTTATGTACATACTTTGTACCCAAACTTCACGGACGTGTCAAAATGCTGTTAATCTTCTTTTCACGTTTGTTTACTTTTAAGCTAATTTGGGTATTAGGGTTTCTTTCCTGTGCGTTTAATACAATTAATTACGAGATTACTAACCCAATTTTGTCCTTTACAATGATGATGCATTTACATTTCATATCATTATTCTCCTATTTGAACTAAGTAATTCCATTTGTTAAGTACTGATATTGTTAGAAGTAAGTACCTATATTAGAAAATTAGTAATAACCCAGACAGCACATAACGTCTTAAATACATCCATTTTACGCCTTTTTTATGCCTGGACGTCTTAAGACATAAAAAGTACATCTATAAGACGTCCATATCCGGATTTCTCTAAGACGTCCAAAAAAAGTCTAATTTACGTCGATTTCAAGCCTGACCTTTTTATGCCTGAAGTGGACGTCTTTAGGACGTCCATTTCTGGATGTCTCTAAGATGTCCAGAGCGGAATGTCTCAATGGCATCTAATTTTCGTCTATTTTATGCCTGCCCTTTTTTATGCCTGAAGTGGGCCTCTTTAGGACGTCCAGTTTTGGATGTTTGTAAGATGTTAAAAGGCGGACACCTTAAGGACTTCTGATTTAAGTTAATTTTATGCCTGCTCTCTTTTATGCTAGAAATGGACGTCCTTATATGACGTCCAATTCCGGATGTCTCTAAGATGTTGAAAAGCTGATGTCGTAATGACGTCCAATTTATGTCGTTTTGATGCCTGACCTTCATTATGCCTGAAGTGGACCTCTTTAGGACGTCCATTTTTGGATGTCTATAAGATGTTCAAAATCTGACGTCTTAATGACGTCCAATCTATGTCGGTTTTCATGCCTGATCTTCTTTATGCCTGCCATATTAGAGCCGTCTTAAAGGCGTAGTTTTGTATAAAAAAAGTCTCAAAGCAGACGTCTTTTGGACGTCATTACGGATTTGCGGACATATTTTTAATGCCTAGAAGACATCTTTGAAACGTACCGTTTTGTGACAAATAACATGAAATGGACATAAAGTGAACATTTTAAAGACGTCACTAAGAAATTAGAGGATATCTTTACGACGTCTTACTGACGTGAAGAAGGCGTACTTATGACGTCTTAAAGACGAAAGATGGACGTCGTAAAGTTGTCTTTTTAATGCTTTGAAGGCATCTTTGAATCGTACCGTTTTGTAACAAATAGCATTAAATGAACATAAAATGGACACTTTAATGACGTTCTTCGGACGTCACAGGACATCTTTGAGATGTCGCAAATGCCTAATGGTGATGTCTATCAGACATCTTAA
Organism: Cryptocephalus moraei; assembly: GCA_946251905.1. Taxonomy (NCBI): domain Eukaryota; kingdom Metazoa; phylum Arthropoda; class Insecta; order Coleoptera; family Chrysomelidae; genus Cryptocephalus; species Cryptocephalus moraei. The sequence goes on along the minus strand of OX276465.1, from coordinate 10,791,414 downwards.
AGACGTCTTTGTGCTGTCTGGAAATATTATAATAATAATCATGAACGGATTCCATGTAATAAAATGCTGCGTTATTACGATTTACAGTTAATATGTGAGTTATGTCATTCATTAAACGCAATATATTGGGCGTCTCTTATCTGACGCCCAAAACGGCGCAGTTCAAAGAGAGAAAGCCGCTCCGCTTAATTGGGCCATAAAAACCTTCCAGAACGTTCCGAAAACGTTTTATGAAAGGAAGAATGATATACTCTTTTCGAGAACAAACATTATTAGGAAAAAAAGAATATACCAGAAGGTTCCCGAATACATTATTGAAGACATATAAACACGGGCTTGCAATCGGAGAGATTAGATTAGATGAGAGTGAAAACAGTGCGATAAACGGACAAGTGAAAAAGTAAAAATAAATTAGCAGTTAGGAGTGTGATATAAATTAATTAGGTAGGAAATAGTCTAGATAAATTAAGTAGTGTTAAGACCGTGTGTAAATAAATTAGAATAAATGTTACAATATAATACTGTAATTCAGAACGAGGACACTGAAGAAGGAACTGAGGTTCCTGCACCTGCTACAGTTCCAGGATCCCTAAGCATATATTTCTCGCCATTCGTTAACTTTGTGTTTTGTCTATTATTTACCCTTCATTCACTTTGTCTTTGCCGTCCTTAGGGCCATGACAATACCTTCTGCCGCGGTTGATGCAGTTGGCGCCGCCGCGTTAAATTGGACACAACAGAAAAATGTAATATTTGTCTAAATTACCCGTTCGGGACGAGAAGTGGTCGTTCTAATTTCCTGCGAGCGACGACGACGTTTATTATTTTTCGTAAAAGGTGGCGTCAGTCGCGTTACCGCACGAAAATTACGTCGAAATGACACAACAATATAATAATTCCGCCGATTAGCGGCGGCTGGTCCCGGAGAGGAGACACTCTCGTCTCTTTTTCTCGTCTTGCTTGGTCCGCTCTCAATCATCGGCGCCACCACATCCCGACATGTTATTTCTCTTTTATTGTAATTTCGTGCGTTGCGGTCGACGCGGCGGTTTCGATTTTCTTCTAATTGAGGTGGTTAGATGGTTCTTTTGTTTCCGATAGGTACCTTCGTTTTGTAACTTCATTTACGAGTAGATATTTGTTTTACAATAACATTTCCGTCATTTATAGTCTGTCAAAATAACCCGTGGAGTAATAAAACGATCATTTCGCCGGTAACCAGAGGCGTTCTTAAAGAAATGAACGAAAATTAATAAATGAGTTATAATTGTATATGTAATGATAAGTTTGACAGACTATAGATACTGTTTAGGGCCGTTTCGTTAAGGCCGGTCCAGACGTTAAGGCCGGTCCAGACGTTACGTTTTGCACAACCTTTTCGTTTGCGCAGTCTTAGGACGAAATACGGTCTTTGAAGTACCCGGCGTTCAAAGTAGTCGTGGAAATGGCTTCTAAAAAGCCAGCCATTTTTCCATATTTATTATCCCAGACAGGGGCGGATTTAGAATTTCGTCTAGGGGGGGGCGCGCTCAAATTACAGGTATATAAAATAAATCATGTATTTCACTAATTTTTTAAGAAAACAACATTAAAATATAAATAGTAATAAATAATATAATAAAATAAAATATGTAAATAAATAAATAATTAAAATAATAGGTAATAAAATATTAATGTACTTAAACGCAATGCTTATTTCTCGCTTGTTCTATAACAAAATAAAGGACCATAGTGAAAACAACCAATAGAAGAACACAAACAAATAACGTTAAAGAAACATAAGAAAAAAACAAGATTTATGTCACAGTGATTGAACTTAAAAGTTTTGTTAAAGCTCTAGGGAGGGGCGCGCGCCCCCCGCGCCCCCCCTCTAAATCCGCCACTGATCCCAGACAACACATAACGTCTTAAAGACATCCATTTTACGCCTTTTTTATGCCTGGACGCCTTAAGACATAAAAAGTACATCTATAAGACGTCCATATCCGGATGTCTCTAAGACGGCCAAGGCCGGACGTCCTAAAAAAGTCTAATTTACGTCGATTTTAAGCCTGACCTTTTTATGCCTGAAGTGGACGTCTTTAGGACGTCCATTTCTGGATGTCTCTAAGATGTCCAGAGCGGAATGTCTCAATGACATCTAATTTTCGCCTATTTTATGCCTGCTCTTTTTTATGCCTGAAGTGGGCCTCTTTAGGACGTCCAGTTTTGGATGTTTGTAAGATGTTAAAAGGCGGACACCTTAAGGATTTCTGATTTACGTTAATTTTATGCCTGCTCTCTTTTATGCTAGAAATGGACGTCCTTATATGACGTCCAATTCCGGATGTCTGTAAGATGTTCAAAATCTGATATCGTAATGACGTCCAATTTATGTCGTTTTGATGCCTGACCTTCTTTACGCCTGAAGTGGACCTCTTTAGGACGTCCATTTTTGGATGTCTATAAGATGTTCAAAATCTGACGTCTTAATGACGTCCAATCTATGTCGTTTTCCTGCCTGACCTTCTTTATGCCTGCCATATTAGAGCCGTCTTAAAGGCGTAGTTTTGTATAAAAAAAGTCTCAAAACAGACGTCTTTTGGACGTCATTGCGGATTTGCGGACATATTTTTAATGCCTAGAAGGCATCTTTGAGACGTACCGTTTTGTGACAAATAACATGAAATGGACATAAAATGAACATTTTAAAGACGTCACTAAGAAATTAGAGGATATCTTTACGACGTCTTACTGACGTGAAGAAGGCGTCCTTATGACGTCTTAAAGACGAAAAATGGACGTCGTAAAGTTGTCTTTTTAATGCCTTAAAGGCAACTTTGAGACGTACCGTTTTGTGACAAATAACGTGAAATATAAATAAAATGAACATTTTAGAGACGTTCCTAAGAACTTAGGGGGCATCTTTAAGACGTCTTACAGACTTGAGGAAAGCGTCCTTATGACGTCTTGAAGACGAAAAATGGACATCGTAAAGTTGTCTTTTTAATGACTTGGAAGCATCTTTGAAATGTACCGTTTTGTAACAAATAACATGAAATGGACATAAAATGGACATTTTAATGACTTTCTTCGGACGTCACAGGACATCTTTGAGATGTCGCAAATGCCTAATGGTGATGTCTATCAGACGTCTTTGTGCTGTCTGGGAAGGTTGCCACCCTATCATTGTGTATTGAACTCCATAATTTGAACTCAATTAACGTCTTAACGCACAAGCTTATATAACATAACTAATTTTCGTATTTTTTTTTTTTAGAAAATCTATATAACTTTTTCAGTCATTTAAGAATAATCTTGAGACTTGTTTCGACTCTCCTAATTAAAAATAGGCTGAGAAGTTCAAGTTTTTTCGGTTCAAATTCAGGCCCTTTGGACACTTTGGACATTATTGTGTATTTCGTGCTTGATCAATCGTATTATTAATTTTTTTCGGACCTGATCACTGGTCGCCAATGGAAGAAAAAATAGATCCAAGTACTATCTGCGCCTTGTAACAATTTCAGAAATTTCGAACAAACGAACACAAACGTTCTCTCTCCTTCAGTTTACGTGGTCTCTTCTCTCCTTTTTCCGGAGAGTATATCATTATCATCCTCGATAACAAAAGTGTATCTGCGCTTATTAGCAGAAACGGCACGAATTTACATGAATTTCGAAGATCTCCGTCGATGACGATCATTATAACATCGACAACAATCGAAATCGAAGGGTCCCGAGGGGGGCAGAAGGACGAGAACGAGAAACTATCTGAAACCTGTCATTTGTACGGCGCGGTGCGTGCGTATGCACAGACAAATCACACATAATGACACGTCTTCGGAGGTAGACCGCTCGTATTTCGAACCGCGAGGAATGGAAAAAAGGTAACAATGAAGAGGAGACGTCTAATAACGATGGGGCTAATGAGAGTTTCGAAAATTACAAGCGGGCGATGTGGCTGGTTTAATATTTCGAGAAAAATGCTGTTTTTGTTATTAACTTAGTTATTTCGTCGACGTGGTAGGTTTCGGAACGGGATCTCGTGAAAAATTGTCAAAATATACGGTCAGACATTCAGAAACCTTAGAAAATACCACTGGGAGATTATTCCCAGACAGCACAATAACGTCTTTAAGACGTCTGATAGACATCACCATTAGGCATTTGCGACATCTCAAAGATGTCCTGTGACGTCCGAAGAACGTCATTAAAGTGTCCATTTTATGTTCATTTAATGTTATTTGTTACAAAACGATACGATTCAAAGATGCCTTCAAGGCATTAAAAAGACAACTTTACGACGTCCATCTTTCGTCTTCAAGACGTCATAAGGACGCATTCCTCAAGTCTGTAAGACGTCTTAAAGATGCCCCCTAATTTCTTAGGAACGTCTTTAAAATGTTCATTTTATGTATATTTCACGTTATTGGTCACAAAACGGTACATCTCAAAGATGCCTTTAAGGCATTAAAAAGACAACTTTACGACGTTCATTTTTCGTCTTTAAGACGTCATAAGGACGCCTTCTTCACGTCAGTAAGACATCGTAAAGATATCCTCTAATTTCTTAGTGACGTCTTTAAAATGTTCATTAAATGTCCATTTCATGTTATTTGTCACAAAACGGTACGTCTCAAAGATGCCTTCTAGGCATCAAAAATATGTCCGCAAATCCGTAATGATGTCCAAAAGACGTCTGTTTTGAGACTTTTTTTTATACAAAACTACGCCATTAAGACGGCTCTAATATGGCAGGCATAAAAAAGGTCAGGAATGAAAACGACATAGATTGAACGTCATTAAGACGTCAGATTTTGAACATCTTATAGACATCCAAAAATGGACGTCCTAAAGAGGTCCACTTCAGACATAAGGAAGGTCAGGCATCAAAACGACATAAATTGGACGTCATTACGACATCAGCTTTTGAACATCTTAGAGACATCCGGAATTGGACGTCATATAAGGACGTCCATTTCTAGCATAAAAGAGGGCAGGCATAAAATTAACGTAAATCAGAAGTCCTTAAGGGTGTTCATTACTTTAAAAAATGAATTCAATTCCAACCGCAACATGTGTTATCGTGCAAAAGAATTGACGTATAATAATAATTAGCGCATTTTAGTACCAAAAACATGAAAATTTTAAACAAAAAACTCTAAAAAATAAAGAAAAAAGGTTCATTTTGTTTACCAACTGTACGAATACGGTTAAAAGGATTGCCATGATAATTTGCACAGACATAGGGTAACCCTTATCGAAGATGATCTCGATCTCATTTTTTTGATTGTTACCTTAAATTTACGGGAAAAAAATATTTTATAATCTTAGAACTGCAGACTTTTCCGTAAGCTATTAGATCATTTTGTGCGTTTTTAATGAAAGATCGGGGATCGGAGTGACCTGTAAAATGCTGAAAGGAGCAAACATTTTAAACCACAAAAAAATTCTTCGAAAATTAACAAAGTAAACTTTGAAAAAGTGTTACGAGTTCCGCCTCTCTTTTGAGACACCGCCTCCGAGCACTCGCACCAATAATTTGGTAAGGATGCGTTAAGCTAGTAACCCTGTTGCCAGTGTTTTCGTCGGCGATCAGACCTTTGTGAATTGTGCCAGTGGGAATAAATATCATCTACTTTTGCACCCAGACGAGTCCGCGTCGAGTTTGGCGAGCAGATTTTACTAGGATTTTGCTTTTTCTTGTGTTATCTGTGCATTTGCAATGGGAAATAAATCAAAACGTTATCCTTCCAGAATGAAGCGAAAAACATCTAAAGTGATGAAAAAGTTATCCTTAAGAAGGTAAGTTACTTTTACGTTTTACGTGTACGTTTACGTTTCACGTTTAACGTTACTTACTGTTTTTATTTTGGGCATATTCACATATAGTCCGGGGAAATAAGACATAGAATACCCAGGTATCTGACGATGTGTTTTACGTTATATTGATCTCTAAAAAGAAATCCCACCACTTTCCTGCGTGAGATTTGGTGTAGCTTTTATTTATTAACACTTAATTGCAAAAAATACAAATTTTCCCTATTTTTACCTATCATTGAAAAAATTTACATCCGATCATAAATGTTAAAATAATCATAGTTTCAACCTTGAACAAGCTTTAACATGGCGTTTTATAAAAGTTGATAAAGTAATTTTTTGCTTATAAATTTGCTAAATAAGGAAAAAATGAACATTGGTAATAAGTCTTATAAAAGTCAACCTTGAACTACCTCAAATACATATAAATGTAGGTCTTAAGGTACTTTATGAACCCTCAAAATTTCAGATCGATCCGTCGAATAGTTCAAATTTTTGGGATTTCTTTTTATAGATCTGAAGACCCGGATTTTATGCAACGACAAATAGAGGAAATATTCGCATATGTATGCATTGAAATTACTTAAAATATGCACAATCATATGCAACATATGCAAAAAAAATGTGAAATATGACCATAATTTAATAATTAATTGATATTGAACTACGATGAAAACAAATTAGTATGTATTAAGTTATTGGGTGTAAATTATTGGAAGAAAATTTCTTCGAAAGCCCATTGGGATACATTTAAAATATGTGTTTTTTAACACAAAGGAGTTGTATTTCATAAAATGTGTCTTTTTTATAAATGTTTTTATTCATAAAAAATGTCATTCTTTTAAGAAAAACATTGAAGTCATAAATATTCACATATTGTCTCAACATTGTGATTAAAACAATTGAATTGAATTGGAATAGAGGTTGCTTTTAAAGATTTCTGTTCAAAGAGAATACAAGTTCCGTAAATGATTTTTATCCGGATGTAAAATTAAATTTTATTTTTGCTTGACGATGTATTTACCTATATACATGAGGGCGCGACACTAGCCTTCCAAGCGCGGGGGAATAACCACTAATCCAAACAAAGGGATAGTGTATTTACAGGTTTGACGATTATATTTCGTAGAAAATCTGACAATGTACAAAATTCCCGATCATTACAGAGATATTCTACACGGTAACCGGAAAAAAAGTCCCCGAAAAAAAAAAGTACCGGAAAGAGTCCCCGGAAAAAAGTCCCTGGGAAAAAAAGTCCCCGGAAAAAAAGTCCCTAGGAAAAAAAGTCCCCGGAAGAAAAGTCCCCGGAAAAAGTACTGAAAAAAGAATGTCCCAGAAAAACGTCACACTAAAAAAGTTCCCCGAAAAGTAAAAGTTCCACATAAAATGCATTAAATTTTAAGTACCCATGTATCTACAAGTATATATTACGTAAATTATAAAATTGTAATTTTAACAAAAGTATTTGACAGTCATATTTTCTTCGAAATAGACCTACCTAAACCTAGACTGTTTTAACTTATATTTGTAATAAAATATTTGCCTTGGTTTTGAATCTTATTTGGAGCTTTTACTTTCCGGGGAACGTTTTTCCGTGTGACTTTTTTCTGGGATATTCTTTCTTTGGTACTTTTTTCCGGGGACTTTTTTCCGGGGACTTTTTTTCCTATGGACTTTTTTCCGGGGACTTTTTTCCTAGGGACTTTTTTTCCGGGGACTTTTTTTCCTAGATTCGTTATACACAGGTCATAGGCTCAGTCGTAAATGCCCTTCTTAACGAGGGGATCATTCGTCCGTAATTGAAAAGCAGTTAGAAGCCGTGTTTTCATGTCTATTTTATCGCCACAGGTTTCAGTAATTTTCGAAATATTAAGAGGCTATAAAACATAGTTAAATGCGAAAATTAAAAAAAAATATTGAAAAATTACAGAAATATGGAGAAATATGGAGAAATATGCGTATTGGCAATAAACATGCCGATGAGACCCGAAATATGCAAAATATGCAATTTTGCATATTTTGCATAAAATCCGGGCCTTAAGATTAATACAACGGAAATCACTCGTCAGATACCTGGATGATTCTCTGTCCTGCTAAATTTTTAATTCCTTGTACTAATATTCACAGGTCATGATTAACATGTTGAAATTATATTATAATATTTCGTTACATTGTCATGATTCAAATATAATGAATATTGATGATTGAAATATAAATTTGGTAAGCACGTAAGTAATTGAACAATATATAAATAAGGGGGTATTTGTTATAGATTTCAAAAGGCACCGAGTAACAATGGCGAATTAATTCATGATAGGGGAATTCCGTCATCTAGTAGGTAATAAATTATATTATACCATATATATTATTACTTTCAACCTGATTAATCTATCGTCACCTTTTAATAGCACTATATTAGAAACTGACGAGCCAACCAATTATCGTTTGGAGAATGAGTTGCCACAGTAAGCTGTTATACATAGGTATCAAAAATTGAACTAAAAACAAAATTCTCTTATAGACAACCTCTTGAGGCTGAGGCTGTTAGTCGAATGGAAATTGAAGTCGACAAGGACTTTCAAACCATCTCTAAACGACTGACTGGTAGGAGAATAGTTAATCTTGGATACATTTTGCAACAATACGAAACTATCGTAATGCATCCCAAAAAATGTACGATGGGTCGAATGGATTTTATCAAAGAGACCAAATTCGGGTTGCTAACAAAACTTCACTTCCAGTGTGATAATTGCAATGAAAAGTGCGTGATATCATCAGAACCTGTAGGGAGCGAAGTGAAAACAGTGAACAGGGCAGCTGTTTGGGGTTCGCTTTCTATTGGAATTGGTCACAGTCAGTGCGAAGAACTACTTGGAGTTATGGACGTACCTTTTATGACATCGAAAACTTTTAATAAAGAGACTTCAAACGTAAAAAAGGTAGTTATCTATCAAACTTACGTTTATTTATATTTATGGCATATTTTCATATTGCTATACATTAATTCATATTTTAAAGGCAAATGGGTTAATATTAATAATTATTCGTTAGGTCTGGGAGGAGTATTTATTTGATGAAATGAAAGCTGCTGGTGAAGAGGAATACCGCATTGCCAAAGAAAAAGGTAACGTTACTGTCGATGGCATTCCCTACATTAAAGTAATAGCCGATGGAGGATGGTCGAAACGAACTTACGGACATGGTTACAATGCGGCATCTGGCGTCGTAAGTATAACAGTAATTTTCGGGTATACAATTTATTGGGAATAAGTAAAAAGTTACGAGTAATATGTTTTATGAAGTTAGAAAAACTGTATACGTAAACTGTACTGCTTCAGATATGCGGTACCTAATTATATTCATATATGTTTAGAGTTTTGAAACAACTTATTTATTTTCCAGGCAATAATCATTGGGGCTGAAACGAAAAAGCCACTATATGTTGGCGTAAGAAATAAAGTTTGTTCGGCTTGTCTTTTTTACAAAAATAGGGAAACTATCTCAAAACCGCATGAATGTGCATTAAATTTTTCCGGTCCGTCAACAGCCATGGAGCAGGATCTTATAGTAGACGGATTCTGCAACAGTCTAGAGCAGCATGGTCTCATTTACAAATATTTAATTGGTATATATAGATATTCAATTCGATTGTTTGCTGAATAAACATATGAAATTAATAATTTTTTATGTAGGTGATGGTGATTCCAGCGTGTTTGCAAGAATAGTGGAACGAGTTCCGTATGGTCGACAGGTTTTAAAAATTGAATGTGCTAATCATATTACCCGATGCGTTAGTACAAAAATTCATAAGCTGAGTGGTAATACGTCAATTGCATTACCAATGAGGAAGTTGCTCACTACCAAACAAAATGGCATTTCAAGAATAGAAAGACTAGTAAAAGGAGTGCGAACAGCCATAAAAAGAAATGTCAATAATCCCAAAGCCCTTCGAGAGGAGGTATCAAACATTCCATATCATATATTTGGTTCGCATGATAAATGGTAATCTTTTCATTTAGTACTTCTGACTAAAAATGATTCATTCACTATGGCCACAAGAATAAGGAAGAAGCAGTAAGGAAACTCAGCGTTTTCTCTGTGGTATTCATTTCCCCGCTTTGAATGACCCTGATCGACACCCTGGGATACAAGGCAGGATTGGGCGTCGTTCGGTTGACCGGCGATTCCAGCAATTGGTTGTCAGCCTGCCGAGCGATTGCCGAACGGATCAGTACCCCAACTAGTATCCCATAAGAGCATGCGTATTCCCTTCTTCTCTTTCCTTATTCTGTGCTGTGGCTAAGTCAGTATCTACTATAACTAAGTTATACATTTTTCTTTCCAGCGGTTCATTTTGCAACAAAAAAGACGAACAAAGTGTAATTCCCTTACTTACAAACGGTTTCCTCTTTGAAATTAAAAAAATATTGGAACCAATAATAGCCAAAGCCGATCGCATAGCTTTTAATGAAACCACAAATGAAGCTGAAAGGTATTAATTATTTTATTGATGAGTGTTTGTCTTATGCTAATAAAATTTTTGATTAATAGATATATGGCGCTAGTTGCAAAACTTACTGGAGGTAAGCGGGTAAATTTTACCAAAAGAATTTCATATACCGCAAGAAGTTATGGAGCAGCTATATCTCATATTAATGGGCCTGGTTGGCATTTGAATGTTCTTCATAAAAAAAATAGAAGTATTGGGGAAACTACTCGGCGAATATGCCTAAGAAGGAACCGATTGAATGAAAAAAGAATAAAATATCCACGTAGAAGGAAGTATGTAGGAAAAGAAAATAGTGGTCCAGATATACATTATGGTCCTGAATGTGCTGAAGAGGATATTTCAGAAGAAGAATTTAACTGTAAATCCAAAATTTTCATGGAAGAATTATACAGCCGAGTAGCAACAAAAGAAAAATTAAAAGAGGTGGAAGAAAGAACCAGAGGACAACACAATAATGAAAAATGGAGAGAGTTAAGAAAAGATTACCTTACTGCTTCTAACTTTGGACGCATAATAAAACGCAGAAATATACCATGTCACAATTTGGTTAAAAATCTTTTATATGGAAGGGCCGAAATTAATACCCCATCTATCATTTACGGCAGGACCCATGAGGCAGTTGCTAAACAAAAATATGAAACACTAACAAATCAAAGTGTAACTGAATGTGGAATGTTTATTAGTAAGGACTATCCTTTTTTGGCAGCTTCTCCCGACGGGTTACTAAGTGACCAAGGGATTTTGGAAATAAAATGCCTCTATTCTATAGGCGACAATTCATTTCTGAATTCAAAATTAAAAAATTCTTGTTTCGAAATACGGGAAAATGATATACATCTGAAAAAAAAACATAACTATTATTATCAGGTGCAGGGGCAGTTGAACATTTGTGAAAAAGACTATTGTGATTTCGTTTTATATTCAAATAAAGATTTTCATATAGAACGAATTTATAAGGATGAAAAGTTTTGGAAAAACAACATGTTACCAAAACTCTCGTCATTTTATCACAAATGTTTATTGCCTGAAATTATCGATGGCCGACTTCCGCGTGGGATGCGGATTAGAAATTAAAGACATATATCGCTGTAGGTAACATAAACAGCCATACAAAGTTAAATTTGAAAATGTATTTTTTACTTTCTAATATGAGGTATACTAATCATATTTAGGCTAAGAATTGAACTCGGATCGATTTTTTGATTTTGAGATATTAAGCATTTATAAACGAGTTGAAATCCCCTGAATAAAATTTTTTAAACTTGAAATATTTATTGTATTGTCCAAAAGTTAAAATAACATTTAATAACATTTATTTTGTGGCTTAATCTTTTCAGAAAGCTACATTGTCGATCTTGTGTTTTGTACAACTGTTTCGAAATTAGCCCAACGATTTCTTTTAACTTTGTGTATTTATATCGAATACGTGTAATATATATTTAGTTTTAGTACTTAGTTTTTTGATTACATCTCTAAACAGTAGGTACCTTATGCCTGTCGTTCACGATTTTCGTGCCCACATAGAATTTCTTTTGCATTAATTCTCGTGTAATTTTTCTTTTTCTTTTTGATCCAAACCCCTCAATCGTTTCTTAAAAATGCACATATCTCATATCTCCTTGCAAAGAGCGTTTTTCATGTTTGTATTCTTGTAACAGTTTAATATTTTGTCTAATATCGAAATGGGCGTCTTTTCTTCACCCATATCAATTAACATTTTTGCGTCAATCCTTTCCATTTCAAAAAGAAATACTACCTACTACGCAAAACTGTAAACATTTCTTTGTATGTTATATGCAGTACGTGAGTCTTGCAAGAGTGAGTGAGAGTGAGAGTGGGAGAGAGAGACAGAGAAAAGAGAGAGAGAGAGAGAGAGAGAGAGAGAAGCACAGGAGCGTATGTGGCAACCCTGAGAGAGGAATACGTCCACCTAAATTTTCAAAGTGAGCTATGTGGGAGGAGTTATGATAATAAACTGTTTATTTCACTGGTGGCGCATCCTAGCGATAAAATTTTGGCATGACAAAGTACCTAACACTCTTAAGGTGTCCGCCTTTAAACATCTTACAAACATCCAAAACTGGACGTCCTAAAGAGGCCCACTTCAGGCATAGCAAAGGGCAGGCATAAAATAGACGAAAATTAGATGTCATTGAGACATTCCGCTCTGGTCATCTTAGAGACATCCAGAAATGGACGTCCTAAAGACGTCCACTTCAGGCATCAAAAGGTCAGGCTAAAAATCGACGTAAATTAGACTTTATTAGGACGTCCGGCCTTGGAGGTCTTAGAGACATTCGGATATGGACGTCTTATAGATGTACTTTTTATGTCTTAAGACGTCCAGGCATAAAAAAGGCGTAAAATGGATGTCTTTAAGACGTTATCTGCTGTCTGGGTAAGCTTGCGCACATTAAATATATTTTAGTTATTTTCTGTCCATTCTTACTTGAGACAACTACCATAAAAACCGTTATAATCACTTCTAAATACCTGCATTCGAAAAACACTCTTTGAATACTCTCGGTACATCACCTTTTGTTTTGTGTTCCAAGTGACATTCTAAAGACTACAAATTATGGAAATTTATTCAAATCAGTTTCTGTACAAAAACGAGAATAAGAACAGTCACGTGCTGCTTAACATTTCTTAAAATTATTCATTTAATGTAAAATAAACGCAAAACAGTACCTAATAAAGTCAAATTTCGTCACACTCGAAGAAATCGACATATAATCGTAAAACATACACTTTTTGAGGTTATGTTCATCCTTCGAATAGAACGTGTTTTATGTTCCAACAGAACTTCTGAATTGATTTTTGAACAAATACTTTGTGCACATGCGCATTAAAAAATTCACCACCAGATTTGGGACAGACGTTATTATTCCACAAAAATGTTTCTTAAAGAAATACTCTATTATTATTTATTAGGTTAATACAGTTAATGTATTTCAACCCTACGAGAAAGCTAGTAATGTTCATTTGTTAAATATATATCTTGTCTTATTAAGTACCTATCTTATTGTTATTTTTGTATTATCTTATCTCCTCAAATTTTTATTTCATTATTCATTTCCTATCACTTTACTATGACTTTTAAGTTTTGCAATGAAGTAATAAACTGTGCCATCAATAAAACATCACTTATGTCCATATGGAGTGCCATATGAGATCGATTCCGGTGTTCCCTTGTAACAAGAAAATTTGAATTTTTTCTTAAGCACTTTTAAGACAAATTTAAGCCATTTTTGTATTGATAAGTTTAGTTGACGATAACTGGACTTGAGCCTCTCCTAGAGAACTGTCATATGGAGAACCATATTTTGCACCATCAAATTTGGAAAATAGAGTGCCTAGTGGAATTCTTGTACAAGTGCCGAAGCTGTTTGATTAGTAAAACTGAAAAGGTCCGAGAGTTCAATCGACAAGATCCAAAAATCATATTAAACAATTCGTAGCAACTGTAATACAAGAATTTAGTTTTTGTAGTAACTAATTTACGGTTAATTGAGAAGGTATGAAAATGAAATGGTAATCGATTATATTGTTATTCTATCAACACCAAAGTTTTAAAAATGGAATAGTTATATTCTCATAAATTAAGCCAAAACTGTTTAATTAGTACAATTAAAATGAAAGCTACTTTACCTAGATATAAAATCATTATTAAACCCTCCATAGACACTGCGATACAAGAGTGTAGTGCTTGTACGAGTTAATGTAACGTCGCGTACGAATCATAAATTTCGATCGTCTTAGATCGTTATAACTGACCAGCACACTTCACGCGCCAACTTAATATTGCGTGAACAGTTGGAAAATGATAACACGTAATTGTAACTTCGGATTTACTAAACTATTTGAACGCAACAACTTAAAATACAACGGAATAGGTGAAGATAGATAATAATTCTCTCGCAGTTAGACGAAGAGTGTTTCTTAAAATTAAATTACTCAAAATTAGAGACGAGAAACGCGATCTCCGCTTATTGGCCGGTTGCATTGCAGCCCTCTTTACTCGTCGCTTATTGGTTGAAAATCACCCCGGTAATGAGTAGAGGGCGTGCTGACCATTGCTGAAGATCCTCGCTTTCATCTCATATACAGATGGTAAACACATGTTTTAGAAATCGCGTACCCTATTTCGTCGAAATGTAATACTCGATTACTTTCCCGGGAGGATCTTTGTTACCCTTACGGCTCATTGTGGACTTGACTTGTGTTTATAGCAAATAAATCTCGAAGAAGTATTGGGTACTCGAGGTGACAGCAATATGGACCTCTGTAAATCATCATCGGTTCAACAATAACTTAAAAATGTCACTTATCTGAGACGGAACAGTTAATAAACAGTTAATTTGGTGGTATTAATCAAAATGGAGTTATATCACATTATATCTTCATTCTGATCTACAAACACACAAATTTCGAAAATGGAATTCTGATAAAAAAGCCAAAATTGTTTAACCAGTGATATTAAACGTTCCTTGGTCACCGTAATAATACAATGTAGTCTTATTATCAATTATTTAACCTACTAGCTCTGTATTATACACTTTCCTTCTCTCTCTTTTAAGAACGATACGGTTCTCGTTGATTTTCATATGATACAGAGGCATGTTTTATAAGGAAAATACTATTTGATTAACCGCGGTATTTTTTAATAGATTGAAATTAGAGTTATTAAAATTTCTAAGAATTCAGTTTCCGTGGTGTAGTGGTTATCACATCCGCCTAACACGCGGAAGGTCCCCGGTTCGATCCCGGGCGGAAACACTTACGTTTTTGCACTTTTTAGTAATCCAATTATAATAATCCTTCATTAGTTACCATGTACTAATACTAATAACAGTAATAACTGAATGAAGTCATTTTTCTGCTATTACACATCTGTATTGGAATATGGCTCTATATGATCAGAACTACGATTCAGCTTTGTTTTTTGTTTGTATTAGTGTCCTTCAACTGGAAGACAATTACTTGCTCCTAGGTAAACTAATGACAGCTGACATCTACTCTTCGGAATGTTAAATTTCAGTACGTAAATGCGGTTCCGTAATTATTTCACCTTTGGAATTGTTATCAACAATACAAGGACTTTTCAATGAGCATCAGAATTACGTGGATATTTCAAGTATAGGAAAAGTACAATAACTTTACATTTAGGTGGCAAGGTTAAACCATATATAAACCAACTGTAACGAGTGGTAAGTACACAGTCGTCACGTGAAGATTCAAATTCGCACGAGTATTTCATGTTGGCAACGACGAGCAGTGTTGTCTTTCCGTTGTAGAATCGAACAGCAGATTGTGTCTGCTGTACGTTGAGGGCTATTTACATTCGAATTAATTATCATTTTTAAGCTACGGACAACAGTGTCTGTCTGTTCATTGATGACGTGGCAACGAAAACTCTTTTACTTGACATGTACCAATTTTGGTTGATCTAGGAGGAGGTTGGACGGGATATTTTCGAGGAACGTGTCTGTTATTGCATTATCAAACAATACAATGTATGACGATACAGTAGTAATACTAATAAAATACATAATAGATAACACAGTAATAATAATAAAAGTAGTAATACGGTTATTTACATCATTTTATGTTGGCAATGACGAGCAGTGTCGTCTTTTCGTCGCAGGATCGGTAGAATTGCTTACATTATCGTTGGTTGATTTTAAGTTGATACAGTGTGCGTTAAATGTAATCGAAATAGTAAATGTGACTACGGGCAACGGTGCCTGATCTCTTCATTAATGACGTCACAACGAAAATTCTACAACGTGATCAAGAATGACTTTGAGTTGGCAATACTGAATTTCATTTTTAAATGGTACAACTGGTAATTTGAATTTGCTATTTCAAATTCAAATTTCTGGTATTCTTTCAAATTTATTTATTGAAAATGGTTTTCACGATACAACACGATATTTTCATTGGAATGGGTACTCTCGAAGCGGGATTTATAACTCAATTACTGGTTGGCAGTACTCTCTTGAAGCGACATACCAGTAATTTCGGGAGTTGTTTCCGGAGACTTTGGTCACTTTTGCTGTTTTTCTGCAACATTGCATGCGAGTAGTTGAACGTTATTTAAACACAGGGAGCGTAAGCAAACAAAAATCAACTGGTAGACTTTCTACTCTAAACGAGGAAGTTGTCGAGGATATCAGAACTCGAATGCAAAGAAGTCCTCCCAAATCCTTAAGAAAGCTCTCCCTTCAAACAGGTTTGGTCCTTATGCCTTCTATTCAACCAATTTTCATTCTTACCCATAAGACTTCCACTTTTCTATGTTGTTCTAATTCTCGGTTTTACAGGTTTATCACATGGAAGTTGCTCCACTTTGCTTAAAAAAAATTAAAGTACCACCCTTACAAAATTTCCATCGTCCAGTCATTAACCCCTACTGATCACCCCCAGAGAGTTTTATTTTGCAATTGGTTCAATGACATATTAAATAATAATGATATCCTTGACAATACCTTCTTTTCCGACGAAGCCTGGTTTCATCTCAACGGCCATGTGAATAAACAAAATTACAGAATTTGGTCAGGTGAAAATCCTTATGCTATCAGAGAGACACATTTGCACCCGGTTGAAGTTGGTGTTTGGTTGGCATTCTCAAGGACGCGGGTGTATGGGCCGATATTTTTTAATTTTACCGTCAATTCGGAGAGATATATCCAACACCTTTTGAGGCCTTTTATAAACCAAATAACAGACGAAGAGCGTCAAATTGGATATTTCCAACAAGACTGCAAGGGCACATACGATTCGTGCTACTATGGGATATTTAAGAGAGAATTTTGGCGACAGAGTAATTAGTCAGAGTAATTGGGAGGCTGGGGTCGTCCTAATCCCGAAGGAGGGAAAGGATCCCAACCTCCCGGGATCATATAGACCGATCTGCCTACGAGCTGGGGGGCTTTTCTCCTGCCCAACACGACTTCCAGAGGGGGAAGTCTACCATGACCGCCCTGAAGCAACTCTCTGCGACGAATGCCTCCCCGTACAAGTGGGCGATCATGGCGACATTGGACATTAGAAATGCATTTAACACGGCATCGTGGCCACTTATCGTTGAGGCCATGAGTGGGCGGGGGATCGCCCCCTATCTGATCAGTGCTGTAGAAAGGTATCTGGAGAATAGAACCATAAAAGATACGCGGAACGTGAGCCATCGTACCGACACCGGGGTTCCGCAGGGGTCCGTCCCTACGGGGTCCCGCCCTATGGAAGGTGCTATTTGACGGGGTTCTCAGGATCGGACTCCCTGTGAGTACCGAGGTAATAGCGTATGCCGACGACCTCGTTATAATCTCCAAAGCAAATGATAAGGCGGTGGCGTGTAGAGAGCTTGACGCTGTGTATAGGAGGGTGGTGTATTGGCTAGAGGCACACAGGCTGAGTATCGCGGGAGAAAAGACCCAGGTGCTGGTGGTGAAAGGTCCGAGAACGGGCAGACGATTTGAAGTTCGGCTGGGAGGCGTGCCCTTTGCCACCACCCCCTCCTTGAAATATCTAGGGGTCGTACGCACGGAGGGATGGAGGTTCCATGACCATATAATGGCAACCATTGAATCGGCGGAGAGGAGAAATGGAGCGTTATCCAAATTGATGCCGTGTGTGGGAGGACCTTCGGGGCGCAAGAGGGAGGTAATGGCACAAGTCGTATACTCCATACTACTGTACGGCGCACCTATATGGTGCGAGACGTTGAATTATAAGAAGTACAAGACCAAGCTCGAGAGCATGCAGCGACGCACCCTGCTCCGGGTGGTCTGTGCATACCGGACTACATCTACGGCCGCGCTCCAGGTAATTGCCGGCACCCCTCCCATCGACCTCCTGGCTAAGGAGCGGAGGTTTTTATTTAACATCGGGGGCGGTAAGCTCCCTGGTAACCGTAGAATGGCCAGGAGGAGAACGATATCCCAATGGCAGAGGAGATGGGAGGGCGAAACCACGACTGCGGCGTGGACCAGAAGGATAATCCCTGATCTGGGCGAGTGGGTGAACTGTGGGCACCGCACCCACAACCATTGGTTTACACAGTTCCTCTCGGGGCATGGGTCGTTCAAATCCTATACCAAAAGAATAGGAAAAACCGCGTCGGATAATTGCGAGTGTGGAGTACGAGATACCCCGGAGCATGCTGTCCTTCACTGCCCGTTATGGCGACACCATACGACAAGGCTCAGGGGGCAGCTGGGAATAGAGTGGTCGCCCGAAGGAATAATTAGGGGAATGATTAGGTCCAAGAGTATATGGGATGAGGGTTTTCAAGCCATTACCTCCCTCATGAGATCGAAGTTTTAACAGGAGATCACCCCTAGAAGGGAGTTAGTGGTCGTCCTCAGGAGGTAGGGAAAATAAAGAAGAATTCTCGTTTCTCCCTCAAGGTGAGGCGAATTGGTCATGGGTGAGTAAAAAAAATCATGAGCTACTCTCGCTTTGCTTTCCTTCTGATTTTTTCTTTATTTACTTGAGAAGGGACTAGGTATATAGCTTACGCTTCTTACTTTTATTCTTACCTGTGTTTTTTTTTCTTCCCTTCCGGTTATCCTTTTGACCCGGCGGGGAGAGCTGGTGTCTTAGGTGTTTTGTGTTTATTTTATTTTTTTTGTGATGGTAGTATCTATGTGCTATTTGCTCTCCTGTCTTGGAGTAACTTCCCCCTGGAGGTGGAAGGGCTGCTCTATTGGCGTACCCTTCCCCAATGCCGTTTCTCTCAGGAATATGTGTACAGGTGCCCGAACCCCTAATCCGGCTAGCCGGGATGGGGGACGTAGGGCGTGACCAGGAGGAACTTTTGACTAACATCTCTAGCCGTGCCCTGCACACCTAACTAACCCGTATGGCGAGGGTCCAATTTCTTGGAATATCCCAGGCGGGTAGTCGGCATTTCATAGTAATTAAGTAGATAGGTAGTTCTGACTGGGGCAGTCCATCGTCCGAGCCGAGGGGGGCCCGCAGGGCTATTTCTGTCTCCCCCCGGTGAATTTACCCGGGGCGGTGTTTATTGCCCGCCTCCGAGGTAGTGCGTTAAAGTCGGAAAAAGAAAAAAAAGAGCAATTAGTCAGGGCATTTGGCCAAGCAGGTCACCAGATCTCACTCCATTAGATTTTTCGTTATTTGGGCTCTTGAAGGACAATGTCTTTAGGAACATATTGCATACTGAAGAAGAGCTGCAAGAGGCAATAGTTCAGGAAGTGGCAAACATTACCCCCAATATGCTGGTGAATACCTTCGAGAGCCTAAAAAGGAGAGTTAATTTATGTCTGGACCAAAATGGGGGGCATTTTTGAGCATTACCTTTAGCTGTTTAATTAAATTATTGTTCTGTATTTCGAGTTTCATTTTTTAAGCGTTAATTTTTATTCACATAACCTACAATCTTACAAACCTTAGGCAAAAAAATCCTCCAGGTAGGATTGCCAACACTCAAACAGTCATTCTTGATCACCCAGCATGGGCGCCGCTACATAAGGGCAAGGGGGGGCGCTTGCCCCCCCCTGGATATTACCGTTTTCTTGGTTTTACGGAACTAAAAGCAATGGATGTTAAAAGTTCAGAAGGGATCATTCCTTGCACAACCATCGTTCTTTACCCATCAAACCAATCAGGTTCTTTAGCAAGACCTTTTCTACGAATAGTCATATGCTATCCCAAAGTAATGAGGTGAGTTCATAGTATTCATCCCCTAAATAATTATCTCCTACTATAGCCCAGGCTACATACTGAAAAATTATAGTTTTCACGGCATAATGTTCTACAGATATCTGAAAGTTTTAAATGGTAAGGGGGACCTATAGAAAGATCACTGTATGACCATATACAGCTAGAATGTCCCTGCTTTTTTATAAACAATGGGTTAAGGTGTGAAAATCGATTGTTTCCTCACAGAATTTTCTGGTTGCATTTTAGAGAAAAGTGGTCAACAGAAAAGTTGTAGAGAATAAAAAGACGGTTAATTTGGGTTTTTATAAATTAAAATCGATAAATAAACAAATGAGTTATTAGCAAAAAACCATCAATTTTTCATTACTTTATAAATGTTAATAACTTTTGCAATAATAGTAATAAGTGAAAGGTAATACACGAATTATGAAGCCTTTAGGGGTCTTTATTAGTGTGCGAAATTTTAGCCAGATCGGGTTATTAGTTTATGAGATATCTTAATTGTTTATCCCAGAGACTCAATGTTTAAACAATTGAGCTTGCCCAGGCTGCAATTTGACAGATATTTTATAAGGTGGAATAGTTTTCTTGAATGCCGAACTATAAGTTAAGTTTGAAAACCATCTCATTTTTAATGAAATTGTTGTTAAAAAAATCATTTTAAAAAGGGGCTAATTTTTTGCTTATAAACAAATTGAATAACTTTTTTGTCTATTGTTACACACGTTTTTAATAAATTGCATTGAAAAGGTGGTAAAAAAAACCTTTCATTTAAAAAAAGGTTCTACTGTCAATAGAAGCCGAGATAGCAACATTTAAAAAAAAATCATATCTTCATTATTTATAAATATTAAGAGCCGAAATTTTCACCAGTTTTACATAAAGATCTAAATGTTAATATAGGATTTATGGGTTTAATGTATATGCGCCTTGAAAAAAGTTATAGCCCTTTAAAATTAAGGTTTTTCGCTCAAGTCTACGATGTCGTATTGGAGGGGATAGCAAATCGTTTTGAAACCAAAACTTCAAATTGGACGCGCTAATTTTTTTTTCGATATCTCGGCTTCTAGGCAGCGTAGAACCTTAGTCTTTTTATTCTGGGGTAACTCGACGAAATATTAACATCTAACCTATTTTCATCGCCGTGGAAAATTGGAAAATCCCAGAAAATTCAATAGGTACAATTATAAGAATTTTCTTACAATTGAAAAGCTACTATTTTAAAACAAACTCCTTGATGTTTATATTTTTTATACAATTAATATATATTTGCAAGTTAATTGTTATACATGTTAAAATATTTACTGATGATAAATAAAGACAATTATGTGTTTTTAACAATTTTTTTGTCCTAAATTGCCCAGCTCTTTGTATTAACTCTTATTATAATAATGATGAAAAACAATGTCTTAATCTGGGCACAATTGTTATCGAAGAAGATTCAAACGGTGAAGAACTTGAAGATGACATCTTGCAAGAAATGGTCCTTGAAGATGAATTAGAAGAGCCGGCAGAGAAAAAATCGAGGAATAGTGAAGTTCTTGATTGATGATATTCTTACATTTCCTGATTTTACTTTTAATGAAACTTAATTCAATAATAATAATTATAATAATAAATAGGATTTTACTAAAACAGACTATTTTCATCATTTTATAAATATCTGAAGTAAATATTTGTAATATTCATAACAATGAAATTGTAAAATATACCAATTTTATACAAAATTTCCAATTTTCCATGGCGATGAAAATAGGTTAGATGTTAATATTTCGTCGAGTTACCCAAAAAAAATAAATTAAGGTTCTACGTTGCCTAGAAGCCGAGATATCGACAAAAAATTTAGCGCGTCCAATTTGAAGTTTTCGTTTCAAAATGATCTGCTCGACATCGACATCGTAGACTTGAGCGAAAAACCTTAACTTTAAAGGGATATAACTTTTTTCAAGGTGCATAGATATTGAACCTATAAATCCTATATTAACATTTAGATCTTTATGTAAAACTGGTGAAAATTTTGGCTCTTAATATCTATAAGTAAATAATGAAGATATGGTATTTTTTTAATGTTGCTATCTCGACTTCTATTGATAGTAGAACCTTTTTTTTAAATGAAAGGTTTTTTTACCACCTTTTCAATGCAATTTATTAAAAACGTGTGTAACAGTAGATAAAAAAGTTATTCAATTTGTTTATAAGCAAAAAATTAGCCCCTTTTTAAAATGTTTTTTTAACAACAATTTCATTAAAAATGAGCTAGTTTTCAAACTCAACTTATAGTTCGGCATTCAAGGAAACTATTCCACCTTATTAAATACCTGTAGGATTGCAGCCTGGGCAAGCTCAATTGTTTAAACATTGAGTCTCTGGGATAAACAAATAAGATATCTCGTAAAGTAATAACCCGATCTGCCTTAACATTATATTAACATTTATAAAATAATGAAAAATTGATGTTTTTTTTTGCTAATAACTCAATTGTTTATTTATCGATTTTAATTTATAAAAAACCAAATTAACCGTCTTTTTATTCTCTACAACTTTCCTGTTGACCACTTTTCTCTAAAATGCAACCGGAAAATTGTATTAGGAAAAACTCGATTTTCACACCTTAACCCATTGTTTATAAAAAAACAGGGACATTCTAGCTGTATATGGTCATGCAGTGATCTTTCTATAGGTCCCCCTACCATTTAAAACTTTCACATATCTGTAGAACATTAAATCAACTTTTTTATTGTAGCCTGGCCTATTAGTAAGTAATGGTGACTGGTGAGAAATATCTTCATTTTAATTTAAGGCAACTTTTTATTAAAAGAAAAATCATGCCCCCCCCTGACTTATTACTTAGCGGCGCCCATGTCACCCAGTATTACTTGACGTGTATGAATTTTGCTAAATTTAGGAGGAAGTTGAAGAAGATATTTTCGAGGAACGTGTCTGCAGGTATTGCATTATTAAACGCTACAATGAGTGATAACATTAGTGACGCGGTTACTGCATCATCGTGATAACATGAAGAATGCATATTTTCCGTTTTATTGGGGCACATCACGTGCATATTTTTACACGCTACGACACTAATTCCCTTCCTATTCCGTTCACATTTTATCATTTCATGTGAGGTCGCCTTCGATGCGATCTTCATCATCTCGGATTGATGTCGTCTTTTGTTGTTGATCGTCTCGCTCTCTCGGCACGCCGAAAGAGAGAGAAGGAGAAAGAAAGAGAGATCCGTATGGCGCCTAACTTTTTTTCCTACTGTCTTCGCGCGGTAATTAGGGACGCCGTCATATCTGTCGTGTTGCTTTGTCTCAGATTTTCGGTCGTCTCTGAGTTTTTCGTAGGCTTGGACACTGTGCATTAAAAATATGCAAGCAGGATGCTGCACCAAAATAATTGCAAAGTATGCAGTAATTCGCCTACACGGAGAAAAATTATAATACCGCTAGTCAAAGTAGGGCCATGGTTTAAAAAGGATAACTCCGACAATAAGACAGTAATAAAAAATTCCCAAGAACGTCGATTTTAATCGTCCTTTGACGTATCATTGAAATGTGTATTACTCACCCCTCTGTCACCCTTTAGAATTATCAAATAGAACGACTTACCTTGTGATACTCCATTTGATATATAATTTCATAACGAATTCAGCTATGTAATTTTCATGTCTGATTTATGGTTTTTAAGGCCCCAAAGTTTCATAGTACAATCTAGTGTAAAAAGCTATAAAATGTCGTGCACTTACAAAGTATGAAATTTCAGAATGTAAAAAGAATTTTTTCGTTACCCTAAAGTGTATATAAAAACCCCATGGCATGCCACGCTGCAAGGTAGATTTATGAGTAGGATATAGAGTAGTATAACAGACACGATATGTGTCAAAAAATGTATTATACGAGGTGTTAAAAAAATACAAACCTCAAAATTTCTAACTTTTTGCATATAACTTTTTTTATGTACATTTCTCAAAGATATGTTTTATGCAAAAGTCGTTCGCCTCTATAAGGGCAACAAAAAACCTAAGTAACATTTTTCTCTCAGACGCGAAATAAAAATATTTTGATATTTTTTTTCTGTACATTTCTCGAAAAAATATTTTATACAAAAGTCGTTCGCCTCTTTAAGATCGACAAAAAACCTAAGCAACATTTTTCTCTCAGACGCGAAATAAAAATATTATTTTTTTTTGAAAAAAATAACTTTTTTTCTGTACATTTCTCGAAAAAATATTTTATACAAAAGTCGTTCGCCTCTATAAGATCAACAAAAAACCTAAGTAACATTTTTCTCTCAGACGCAAAATTAAAGTTCTTTGATTTTTTTTGAAAATAACAAGCCGCCATTTTGAAACCGCCGGAGTAAGAGGCATATAAATTATAAGAGACGTTTAAAGTGATATATCCACCTGTAGCATTACAGGAGGTTGTCAAATATCTACGTTTAGAAATCCCCATATATTTGTTAAATACAGTAACATACCAAATTCATCCTAAGTGTATCTACTACAGTTTTACTGTAACCAATACATTTTTCAGTTTTTCTCCGGTACAACGATCCAAGAATTTTATCAAAAACACGTCCACATGGACCACAAGTACGAAACAAAACTTGTGTCCAAATTTCAACAAACTAGATCTAACCTATAAACCTGAATCAGTAATAAACTATAATAAACTCATCAGCTCTATAATTGTTTCCGTAGCCAATCTAATATATTGTAATGCGAAAAGTAAACAACAGCGCGAGACGTGTTTACTCGTATCGGACCTGGGTGGCTTACCTCAAAAGAATTGCCGCGACGCTTAATTGAATTCTATAAAAACATCTTATTAAAGAAGAAACCTCCCGGATTATTATTTAAGGAAAGGTGATTTATGAACTTCTGGACATTTTCTACGTAAACATTATTATCGAGATAGATCGAGTGCTTTGTCGAAATATCGAGCAAATACTAGTAAATTCGGGAATACATTATGGGAGATTATTAGTAGACGGAAGCCGCGAGAGTAAATAGTAAACAAGTGAAATAGCGAAAGCGTATAAATAAATTAATAATTAAGAGTGATATAAATTAACGTTAGGAAATAGTTAAGTGTGTTATAAATTAATTAGTTTAGTAATAGTGTAAATAAATTAAGTAGTGTCTAGTGTTCAATTAGTATTAGTGTAAATAAATTAGAAAATAAACGTTACAATATACAAATCCAAATCGCTCGTATATGAACAATTCACCTCTCTCACAACATGAAAGTGAGATCATTTGGCCCGCTGGAATGGACACCTGGTCGACGCACCGACTCTCTTTTTGACTATGCAGGCAACATTCATTACGATAGTTATAGCTTTATCTTTATTATCCTTATCGTAAAATTTTAATTAACGTAATCGAAGGGTCCTATGCTGTTTAACTAGAAAATTATTACAACGTTAGAATCACCAACTTCAAAAATGTTCTTTTAATTGTGTAATTGAATCTACCTTACTACTGTAATTAATTAATTACTTTCGCTCTTTATAATTCCCCAGGTACTTTTATTGTAATTAAAAATGGGAAATGTTAGCACTGCCATAACGACATAAATGTTATAAAAAATAGCGTTATAAATTTAATTTTAACAGTGTGATTACGATTACCATTTATAAGTTCAATATGTATTATATTTAATTTTATAGGAAATAAGACACAAACTTAAATTTTTGTAATTGTCGCATTAATGTTGTAACTTGCGTCCATAAATTGTCATCTTGTAAAACACGACTTTGTTTGGTTTGTCATTTGGAAGGTCTCGCAATGTTCGAAGGGTCTCTCCCAAGTAGGCCGGCATTGGTAAAAAGTGTTAAAAATATAGATTTTATAAAATATTATTTTATTACAGGTTTGTATAAATTTCAAACGTTATAATTGGGTATATTATGAAATTTGTAACGTTTTCGTATCAGGAAATTATGTTTTTTTTTCATCTAAGGTAATATAATTTGTACGTTATTTTATACATTTCTCATTTTGATTAATTAATCATAATCTGAGAACTTTACTAACAAACGTTAATAATACGAAGCTTCAAATGTATGATCATCGTCTAAACACACGATTAGCACAGCGATAAGGACTAAATCGCCCAATTAATACAAATGGCGAATTATACAATACATTTTTCAATTCGGTGTATGGCGAATACTTCGGTGGTGGGTTATGAGAATAACTCGTGTGTCAGTTTCGAATGTGACTTACATAATGACCACATTACTCAACAGTACTCATTACTCATTACTCATTAGTACATTACTCAACATAAAACTTGGAATAATCGATGGGTTTCGAAGATACTTCAATAACGATAATACGTTACTTGAGACTCGTTGGTGTTTTCTCCAGAAACTCTGCAGTGTGTTATGGGTATTACTCACATTTTTGTTATTTTCCTTTCCGTCCTTGACGGGACGCTAATGGTCACCTCCTCAAGCGCCGGGAAGTATGTCTACATGGTCTAGACCGCCGCCGGCATTAGGTTCTGATGGTATTCAAGTGAGCAGGACCGGACCCGCCATATTTAACGTTAAATCAAAATTAATTTTTCATATATTCGTTAAGTATTACGTTGAATTAGACTATTATAGAAAATGCAATTTACAGTGCCAACTCTAATTAAGATTATTATTTATTATTAAGTAATACAAGACTATAAGTACAGTATATTATGAGATTATTAAGTACTAATTACATAAACTCCATTTACTCGCTGAATTCACAACCAGAAACGGTGATATGAAACTTTCAATTATAAAACTATAAAATTTATAAACAAAAAATTTAAATTTATAAAATTATAATATCAAAATTATAAAAAAGTTAAAGTTAATTTCACCTATTTATGTAGAAAACGAGTTGAATATCAACGAATTAAATAAGATTGTCCTAGGTAACTAAATAAGTAACTTCAAAATTTGGTGAAAAAATTGCAAATAAGTTGCAATACTATTTTAAGTAGTATCAAATCACCTATCTGGTCGTACAAGAACATAATTACCAAATAAGTAGAACAGGGCCATTAATACTACATAGCTTATATCACCTAATAATAAATAGCAAATTGGTGAAAAATGTTCGTCATTTTTATGGCTACACCTCTTAATATAGTCCAGTCATCTTAGGCCACATTAGTTGAATATCTCGGAAAATCGACATACCCAGTATATTAACACGTAAAAACTTCTATTTTGGCATCCTAAAACTTTCCTCAAAATTCACATATAATTGGATGGCCGCAAGTTTTAAAGTAGTGGGTCAAAAGTCACAAAAATCGATTTTTCCTACATTTTTTGCAAATATCTCGTTTTCTATGGGTTTTACGCTATTTATATTTATTATCGATATTGTAGAGAATCAAATTCTATACAAATTTTGTATTCAACATTTCTTCATATCTTGAACTGTTTTCGAGATAGAGGGCGGAGAGCGCTGGTCAGAGAATCATGTGAAGTCAACTGGTACTACTGGTAGTCCCGATCAAAAACTCGTAATATTAAGGTTATAATTTAAACAAGATTTAGTTAATTATTTTTTACTTCAAATGCAATTAGTGTAACTGAGAATATAATTAAAATGTAATTAAAGTATGTCCCTTAATAACTTTTCAATTACAGAAAGAGATTTTAAGTGTTATTGAATTGATAAATTTTATAATTATTAGACATAAATATTGAATTTAATGTAAAAGTTAATAATAAATGCTAATTAAATATTAACCAATAATTCATAACCTTAATATACGAGTTCTTGATCGGGACTACCAGTTGACCTCACATGATTCTCTGACCAGCGCTCTCCGCCCTCTATCTCGAAAACACTTCGAGATATGAAAAATGTTAAATACAAAAGTTGTAGAGAATTTTATTCTCTACAATATCAATAATAAATACAAATAGCGTAAAACCCATAGAAAACGAGATATTTGCAAAATATGTAGAAAGAATCGATTTTTGTGACTTTTGACCCCCGACTTTAAAACTTGCGGCCATCCAATTATTATATAAATTTTGGGGAAAGTTTAAGGATGCCAAAATACAAGTTTCTACGTTTTAATATACTGGGTATGTCGATTTTCCTAGGTGAACTGGACTAATAGCTGTCATAAGTTAAAGAAACTGTTTCACCAATTAAGTGGCCAATTTACACCAAACATGATTTTTTCATCTAATTGGCGTATTCGAATTCTCTACTAAATACAATTGGAAAGCAACTGGAAAAAATAATTACAAAATCAAATACCAAAAAAATAAAAAAAAAAATTAAAACCAAAATAATAAAAAAAAAATCGTAATTTATGTGGCGAGGGACGAAATGTTCTAACCCGAAAATACAACAATAAACGTCGCTCTGCACCTGTCGCCTTGACGACCTGAACTCCTCGCGCTATATTAATTATATTTTATGGCGTTTTTGAGAGATGTTACACATTTTAAGTTCTGACTTTTATCGATTGGCAGGTTGGTGTGAATATCATTATTAAAAATAAGCGGTAAAACATGTTTTCGTACGTCGCGGAACGGTTTCGTTTAGCTAACAAATTATTAGCATATGTTCACGACTTTAACGATCATCAAGAGAAGGAGACAGGATCAGTTGTTTGAGGATCAATTAAAAGTTTTATGGGCCAGTTTAATGGCTCGATCCAATTAAAGAATGGGGAAACGTTCGAAAACTTGCATTTCGTTATGAGGATAATGTCAACTGACGTTCTCTCGTTTATGTGTTCGTTCGTCGTCGGTTAAGTCTATTTATGCTTCATTATTTAACACTTTACCGGCTTTTGTTGTATGTTTGTTTCTTAAGATAGCTTCTGGTCTAAGATTCACAATTCTATGGATTTAAATAAATTTCAGAAGGAGGAAAGTTACATTTCTTTGAATTCTTGTACGTAGGACTTTCCACCTTTAAGTGTAAAGCTGTGTGGTCTCGGTCTCTTGCCATGTCTGTTAGTCCTTAGACCAAATTTTCCTCCGTCACTTTCGTTGTGCACTCTAGAACTTTTCTGGTTAGTGGTTTACTTTCTCCTTTCTAGGAAAAAAGTCTATACTATAGACTTTACTACTTATGAATATAACTAGTCATATAAGACCAAACCATCTTAACTGGTCCTCTTGTAACTTCTCACTGATATGCAGATACATAGGATATATGATCTTTTTATATAACTTTCATTTTTAATTACTTTCACGTAGGTGCAAATTGATGGGTATTTAAATCTTGTCAGATTGTTGTTACACAAGTTTAATTGTGTCAATTTTTTATATAAAGCGTCACAACTTTACAACTCCTTTATAAGAAATGTTGAAATTCACTAAATATCTTTAAGACACCTATATATACAAACATTTACAATAATTCAAGTTTGAATGTTTTTTTATGAATTTTTAGAACTCTTGCAATTTTCAAATCCTATCACTATCAGGTTGTTACATGGTTAAATGGAGAGTAATAACTTGAAAACTTCTTCACTTAAACGGTTGGAATTCACTAAACTTCCCAAACGATTCTTCAATAAACAAGTCTAGTGAGTTTTATCAAAATTTGCACATTAATACAAAAATAATGAATTTTTGAAATTGGATATCGTTGGAAATTGCAAGTACAACCGTTCAATTGTGTCAATTTTTTACATGAAGCATCACAACTTCAAAACTACTTTATAACAACTCCTGAACTTACTAAACGTCTTCAAAACCCTTTAATAAACAGCTGTTATTAATTTCGCAAAAATTTGAGTTTGATTACTTTTTAAGTAATTTTTGAAATCCTATTTGTTCAATGGACACCGATAACTTCAAAACTCCTCGGCTAAAGAGTTGAAACTCACTAGACTCCCCCATGACACTACAATAAACAATTCTAGTGAGTTTTATAACAATATGAATGTCAATAAAAAAATTAGAAATTTTTGAATCGTGACAAATTGCAATTCGTTCAATTTTGTGATATTTTTAGATAAAGCACCACAACTTTACAACTCCTTTATAAGAAATGTTGAAATCCACTAAACATCTTTAAGACACTTGTATAAACAAACATTTACAATAATTTAAGTTTGAATGTTATTTTATGAATTTTTAGAACTCTTGCAATTTGCAACTTTATCCTATCATTATCAGGTCGTTACATGGTTAAATGGAGAGTAATAACTTGAAAACTTTTTCACTAAAACGGTTGAAATTCACTAAACTTCCCAAACGATTCTTCAATGAACAAGTCTAGTGAGTTTTACCAAAATTTGCACATTAATACAAAAATTATGAATTTTTGAAATTGGATGTTCGTTGGAAATTGCAACTATAACCGTTCAATTGTGTCAATTTTTTACATGAAGCATCACGACTTCAAAACTACTTTATAAGAACTCCTGAACTTACTAAAGGTCGTCAAAACCCTTTAATAAACAGCTATTATAAATTTCGCAAAAATTTGAGTTTGATTACTTTTCCGAAATTTTTGAAATCCTAGTTGTTCAATGGACACCGATAACTTCAAAACTCCTCGGATAAAGAGTTGAAACTCACTAGGCTTCCCCATGACACTATAATAAACAATTCTAGTGAGTTTTATCACAATGTGAATATCAATAAAAAAATTAGGAATTTTTGAATCGTGGCTAATTGCAACTCGTTCAATTTTGTAATATTTTTAGATAAAGCACCACAACTTTACAACTCCTTTATAAGAAATGTTGAAATTCACTAAATATCTTTAAGACACTTCTATAAACAAACATTTACAATAATTTAAGTTTGAATGTTTTTTTTATGAATTATTAGAACTTGCAATTTGCAAATTTATCCTATCACTATCAGGTTGTTACATGGTTAAATGGAGAGTATTAACTTGAAAACTTCTTCACTAAAACGGTTCAAATGCACCAAACCTCCCAAACGATTCTTCAATAAAGAAGTTTAGTGAGATTTATCGAAATTTGCACATTAATACAAAAATTATGAATTTTTGAAATTGGATATTCGTTGGAAATTGCAACTACAACCGTTCAATTGTGTTAATTTTTACATGAAGCATCACAACGTCAAAACAACTCCTAAACGTACTAAACGTCTTCAAAACTCTGTAATAAACAGCTATTATAAATTTCGTAAAATTTTGAGTTTTATTACTTTTTTAGAAATTTTTAAAATCCTAGTTATTCAATGGACACCGATAACTTCAAAACTCCTTGGCTAAAGAGTTGAAACTCACTAGACTTCCCCATGACACTACAATAAACAATTCTAGTGAGTTTTATCACAATCTGAGTATCACTAAAAAAATTAGGAATTTTTGAATAGTGACAAATGGCAACTCGTTCAATTTTGTTTAATTTAGATAAAGCACCACAACTCTAACACTCCTTTATAACAATTGCTGAAACTCAGTAAACGTCTTTAATACACTTTAATAAACAATCATCAGTATAGAGTTTTACAATAAAATCTAAAACTATAACCGAAACTGTAAATTTGGAAAAAAACAACAACGTTACACTTGACATCCTAAAAATAACTTTTAAAATTGTTTAATCTCACATCTAAGTGTACTCAGAGCACTTAAAACATGATTATCGAACAAAATACTTCCAAACAGATAACATCGATGAAAAAATAACATATATTGCTATTTTCACAATGTCGTTGGTGATTTGAGGCCCAACAATTCTGTATTAATATGTACGTACAGGAGAAGTAAAATTACCGTCGATGCACGTCAAAAATGAAGAAACACACACTGTTGCCCTATGTGTTCATATAATAATGATACCGAGTGTAAATAACCTTAAACCTACTTCTCACTATCCAGTAACGAATTCACAGGTGATTCACAAATATGTTTTTTAAAAGAACTGTTGGTAAACTTACCAGGTTTTCAGATTGTATGTGACGCATACTATAATGTCAGGACGCTAACACAACACTGCTCATTGTAGCCAACGTAAAGCAGTTCTATACCTACTACCTAGGGGCGGCGGTGGTCGTGTGGTTTAGGCGCTGGCTTTGAGTCAGGCGATCACTGTCGTCGTGGGTTCGAATCCCACGTAATCCATGGATGTTGTGATTGTTGCGGGAAGTGTGTAAAATGTATCCGAAATCCCGTTCCTATTCACGCCGGTAACCAGGCCGGATAGGATCGGGGATATCCTGTAGGAGGGCGGGACTAGGATACACACACCCTGAGTCGGTAGAGGACGGAGTGGATCAACTGGGGTGAGAGCCTTAAGGGGTACAACCGTGCTCGAGGACCGTGGTTCGGAGCCCACGTTAAACTGTAGGTCCCGTCCAAATTGGCCACAGCAGCGAAAAAGAGACGTTAACTTAATAAGACAAGACAAGACTACCTACTACCCGCTACAGTTGGAATATATATGACGTCACCTGGTCACGTGCATTGAAAGTTATGTTACTTCTTCGGTACATATATACGCGAGATTAATACATAGGAAGACGTTAGAAGCGGTAATAACGGAAATTAATTAACATTAATTTCTCTTTTAAAAGTATTAAATCGTAGCATTTCTATTAATACCCGAGCGATACCTTCCTAACGTGGAAATTGAAATTATAACTTGCAGGCAATCAAGGCAATCAGAGGAAGAAGAAAACTTCCCGTCGCTACATAACTTACGCTATCATTTACACTTAATTTCGTATCGGAGATCCACGTCTCCAAAGATAATTATTTACCATCTTAAACTGATTAGATCGAGACTCTAATTGGAAGATTAGAAAGTTTTTCCACGGTTTTCATGAAATATTCATTTAGTTTGCCCAATCGTTTCCCATACATAGATTTAATATTCGGAAGTGACCGCATAAACATTTGAAATAAAACGTCGCCACATAACTATAAATATACAAATTACCCTCGTAATTAGAGATAAATCACGGTCATTATATCGGTAAAAACAAAGAGTTAAACGTATTTTAAAAATAGTCTGTTAATAGGTAGTTTGGTTATGTTAAGTTAGTTGAGGTTTTTCCCTTCTGGTGTACAATTCAGAATACTTTTTAGTACACCTTTTCGATATAAACATAAGTAGTATAGCCCTTCTTGGACTATTCTATCCAGGATCGTATTTATTGCATTCATAAATAGACCAGTCAAACTGGACTTTATTTTTATTGTTTTAGCGATAAAAAAAGTTTCTTACATATTGTACCAATTATTTGTATTTTTAAACTGAAACTTAACTTTTTTTGTATGACGTCACTAAACGCCCGCTTGAGGGAAATCATTAAAGTACCATTAGAACCACTGGGATATTGGTATAAAAGTCATAACGGAACTTGGATTTCTGAGGACGGAACTGAAAAATAGTGTAGAAACAGTTGCCATGGGTTACTGTCATGCCCTCTCCCAAATATCCCTACGTCATTTTTCATTTTCAATTTTCAAGGAGTTTATCTTATCAAGAGACTCAAGTTCTCAAATTTTGTTTTATTGTAACGCGAAATATTAACATCGACACGCAGGGCATCTCTTATCTGATCAAAGCGGCGCAGTTCAAAGAAAGAACGCCGCTACGCTTAATTGGGCAATAAAAACCTTCCCGAACGTGTCGGAAACATCTTAAGAAGGAATGATCTATTACGTTTCGAGCCTTTCTAGAATAAACATTATTAGGGATAGGGAAAAGAATGCACCGGAATTTTCTCGAATACAAGTTTTACTTTTATTTAGTTTTACTTTTTTGTATCATCTCGAAGCTATAGAAACCTAAAATCGATTCCTGCAGTGATACCAGCGGGACACTGATTGACCGCGATATGTTAATTAAGTTAAAATTAAAGTTTCATTGTTAAAAATTATAAAAGTTGGGACTTTATTAATAACATTTAAATAAGGCTTAAAACGAACTCCTGCCACTTTTCCCGTAGACCTACACACTCCTGCCATAATTTCATTTATGTAAAAAAATATTATCAATTGACACAAATTATAAAAGTTGATTTTTTTTTAGCATTTCATTACTAATTACGATAACTAAAAGGAGACGTTAACTACTCTTACACACACACATAGTTTCAGGCTAGATTTTGATGATCCCACGTGTTTGTGTTTGGCTTGCATTTTTCCTGTTACCTTTGTGTCTTTCTGTACGTTTTCTCTGCGCTTCATTATAAAAATAGTTTCTTTTTCAAGAATAATCATCGATTTCTGTCCCCAATTCAAACTTCCCGCCCCAGTTGTGGGCTGCTCGACCAACGATTTTAACATCACTTTACCTCGTACATATTTGAACGGTCCCGCTAAAGGTTTGCGCATGTCAACTGTCACTGAAGGTTCATCTCATTTGGAACTACCTCTAGTACTAGTCCAGGGAAGTTAGGAAATAAATCCGAAATTTTTAGGGACAGCAGATATCGAGATGCCCCGAGCGCCCCAGGGTAATTCTAGTGCCAGAATTGAATTCGGCATCCCCGAAAACCCACTAGTAACGATTTTCGAGCGATTTTTCAGAGTTTGCAGTCGTTCTTATAATGTTGCAAATAATTATCCAATTGCAAAATGCATTTATTACACCAGAATGCATTTTTCGAAAAATGGCATAACCAGACGATATAGACTTTTTCCTGGGAGCTTTCTGAACACAATGCAGAAAACCGCATCTCGATATCTACTGTCCCTAAAAATTTATTTATTTCGGTCGATTTTGATCTAAGTGCCGTTGTCCCGCTAAAGAGGTGGCAGTAGTTAATTTTGGTGATCAATGATATTAATATTACAAGATAAAAGATAAATCAAGTTTTATAAAATGGGACAATCTAAAGTGTCGCCAGCTCCCGGACTATTTAGATACCCGAACAGATGACTATAAAACAAAACAAATTATAAGCAAAAGCTTATACTTGGAACGTTCTTACCCAAGTTCATCTTGAGTTTAGAACTGTAAATACGACGCTAGAATATGCAAGTACAACCTAATATTCATATTTTCCCGCCAACTTCGAATTTCCCGCTAGGGTCAGTGGTGGGGGTGCAAGAAAATATGGCGACAAATATCATCTGTGTCGCCTTGAAATAACGCGGTACTTGCGCTTCTTAATAATAGTATATTATTATACTAGTTTAATAAGACGGAGTATTGTCAGTTTTAAAGCACGACGAGCGAAGCGAGGAGTGCTTTAATAGAACGAGTGTGACAATACGTCTTATTAAACGTATGTAATATGCTATTTTATCTACTTTGCTTTATTAATTCATTAAATTGGGGCGGCGGTGGTCGTGTGGTTTAAGGCGCTGGCTTTGAATCAGGCGCTCACTGTCGTCGTGGGTTCGAATCCCACGTAATCCATGGATGTTGTGTGTGTTGCGGGAAGTGTGTAAAATGTATCCAAAATCCCGTTCCTATTCACGCCGGTAACCAGGCCGGATAGGATCGGATATCCTGTAGGAGGGCGGGACTAGGATACACACACCCTGAGTGGGTAGAGCACGGAGTGGATCAACTGGGGTGAGAGCCTTAAGGGGGTACAACCGTGCTCGAGGACCGTGGTTCGGAGCCCACGTTAAACTGTAGGTCCCGTCCAAATTGGCCCTGGCAGCGTAAAAGAGACGTTAACTTAATAAGACAAGACAAGACAAGACAATTCATTAAATTTTGGCTGTTCAAGTTCTGGTATTACACTAGGGAATTTTGCTCGGGTTGGTCACACTGACGTCACTGACATGGACGTTTCGTATTTGAATTTGAAAATCTAGTAGCCCTAGGACAAAGTCAATAACTACGCTGTTACTTACGTGCGAGAAATGGAAGACAAAATGGTAGAATTGATCTGTATAGCATATTTTCAGGAGAAAAGCAAGACAAAATAAGTCTTCCACCCTCTGGACATCGTACTATAGCATGCTGAGAGCATGTCTAAATGCTTATAAGAACGCAGATGTATCGAAGTTTTCACGATTGCATGCTTTGCTCAAACGGCAGTCTCATGGATATCAGCCTTAAAAATCAAAAATTTTGGATATTGCTGAAATAAATCAGTTTTTAAGTCAAGGCGACGATCTTCATTATTTGGCAATTAAAGTAAGTTTTTTTTTTTTTAAAATCATGTTTCATTTGTTACCTGCTTGTATTGTTTTCGTTCAGGTTATACTCATAATGGGATATACTTATTACTTACGGGCTTCATTTTATTAAGAAATATGTCAGCCTTCGACCAATCGGTATAGCTTCAAAACGCTTTTTTCTCACATACCGAAACGGCCGATGCATCACTAGCCCTATAGGGATTAATAAGATTAGCCAAGTGCCACGCATAATTGCTACGTTTCTGAATCTTGCGAATCCGGATCAGTACACGGGGCACTGCTTCCGTATGTCCAGTGCATCAAACTTGGCCAATAATGGAGCAGATTTAATTGTATACTATAAAAAACCATGGGATCTGGAAGTCTTGAGCAATAGCAGAGAGGTACATTGACACTTCGTTAAAAAGGAGAAGAGATGTGGCGGATATGCTGAGATCATCGACATCCACTTCTACTTCCGTCAATGCACAACCAATGTCCGAGCCAGAACCCCCTAAAATTGGAACTATTCTTCTTCTTAGTCCGCCGTCTCCCTACGGAAGTTGGCGATCCAACTAGCTATAATGGTGCGTGAAACCGCACCCCTCAATATTTCTATGGAGGTCCGTCCGAACCATCGACGCAGATCTTTAAGCCAAGAGTTCTGCCTTCTTCCCACAGATCTTTTGCCCTCGATTTTTTCTTCAATGACAAGTGGGGGGATGAAGTAACGTTCTTCTCTCATGACGTGGCCTATGTACTTGAGCTTTCTTTCTTTGATAACTGCCATAAGCTCTTTATTTTTGCCAATTCGTTTGAGTACCTCTTCATTGGTTATTCTGTCTACCCAGGATATACGTAAGATACGACGGTACACGTACATCTCAAATGCATTGATGCGGCTTTCCATTGTGCTGTTGAAGGTCCAGCTCTCGCAGCCATAGAGAAGGACTGGAAAGATGTAACACCGCAGTAGGCGTATGCGAAGCTGCAGATTCAGGTCTCGACTGGTAAAAAGATTCTTCATAGAAGTAAATGCTCGCCTGGCCTGTTCGATTCTTGACAGGATTTCTTTCTTGGGGTCGCTGGCCTCGTTGACAATGGCGCCGAGATATTTCACATTTTCCCTCTCGTTATTAATTCGAAGTATTGCTTGAATTGGTGTCTTGGAGAACACGACCACTTTTGTCTTAGTAACGTTCATGTGAAGACCGTACTGTTTGCTATACTCGACTATGAGGTCCATCATGTGCTGTAGGTTTGGGAGACTGTCGGCGAGGACGACTGTGTCGTCGGCGAAGCGTATGTTGTTAATAAGGGTACCGTTGATCTCAATTCCCACATTCACCTCCTCTAGTGCCTCTAGGAACACCGCTTCGGAGTAGATATTAAAGAGGAGGGGGGACAGGACACATCCCTATCTGACGCCTCTCCGAATTTCTATTTCGTCAGATGTTCACCCCTCTAATCTCACTTCTGCCGTTTGGTTCCAATATAACTGAGTGATGATGCGCCAATCTCCAGCATCTACACCGGTGGTCTTGAGGATGTCGGCAAGCTTCTGGTGTGAGACACAGTCGAAGGCTTTACGGTAATCAATGAAGCAGGCATAGACGTCAACATTCATGTCCTTGCATCGCTGTGCGGGGACGTTCAGAGAAAAATCGTGATGTATTCATCAGAGTACTTTCTCATATATAGGGTGTTTCAATATGCGTTTGCCAAATCCAAACGGGCAATAGATACGGTTAATTTAAGCAAAAAAAAGTTTATTTTATACTACTTCAATGGTAGAATATATATTCTAAATTGAAAATAAATTCTTGTAGCAAATTTTGAGAAAAATTCAAAAACCGAAAAACTACAAGTATAAAGTGCTCTTCACAGATGATTTAGCCAAACACGTTACAAACCGTTTTATACATATTTAATTGCACAATAAATTTTCAAAGTTTAAAAAGAATTCTTGGAACGAATTCCGAGAATAATACAAAAAACCCAAAATCGACAAGTATAAAGTATCCTTCACATAAGATTTAGCCAAAAACGCTAGAAAACTTTTTTATACGTATTCAATAGTAGAATAAATACTCAAGGTTTAAAAAAAATTCGTATAGTGGATTACGAAAAAAATTGAAAAAACCGAAAATTGACAAGTATAAAGTGCCCTTCACAGAAGATTTAGCCAAAATCATTAAGAAACTTTTTTATAGGTATTTAATCGTACAATAAATATTCAAAGTTTAAAAAAAATTCTTGGAGCGAATTTCGAGAAAAATTCAAAAAACCGAAAAATGACAAGAGTAAACAATCCTTTTATCCTGGCCGATTTTAATGAAAAGCTTATTCTGACGTCCTGGTATGGTACAAAGTGTAAATACAAAGTTTTGACCGTTTGTGGTTTTTGGTTTTTGAGAAAATCCTACCACATACACACATACACACATACATACAGACGGTTTTCCAAAAACATGTTTTTTGGACTCAGGGGACCTCAAAACGTTCAGAAATGCTAATAACTCAATTTCGAAAAATCGACCCGATTACAATACTCTCTCATATATGAGTACCTCATATGAGAAAGTAAAAAGAGCCTCACGCGTACCAACTCCGCTCTTAAATCCGAACTGCGTATCACCAAGCTGCCTCTCACATTTGGAATATATTCGGGTGTGAATAATGCGAAGAAACACTGAGAACATTTGGAGGCTTTTGCTGTTTTGGGTAGAGTAATAAAAGTCGACTTCAACCAATCTACTGGTACATTCCTAGCTTTGTATATGGAGTTAAAAAGAGCTGTGAGTAACTTCAGGCCCTTATAATTATCAAATTATTATTATCATTACAAGCCGTACCCGGCATGCTTTGCAATGCCACGTAAAGTTTAAAAAAAGAAAGGTAAAAAAATTATAGATCACCCGGTGAACTTCGTATCACCTACATATATTTTTGAATAATATTGTCAAAACGTAATACAATTTTTTTATCTGCATTAAATTAAATGCAACACAGATATACACATAATCAATTTAAGGCTTTCTGATGTACTATATTTTTTGTCTTTTTTGCGGTGCGTAAATATATAAAGATGATGATTGTACGACTCGCGAACACGCGACGCATGCGCGAAACAGGGAAACTCCAAGTTGCTTCCGCAAACTGCCTTGTAACTGCAATTGTACATTATCTTTTTAAATTTTTAATAATTAATTTATCAAAAACTATCTCGAAAGTAGGCATGAAATTTTCTTGTAAAATATGCGTTCCCACCCCAGAAACTAATGAGCGTAATGGATCTTATGGTGGGAACACCATAAGATCCATTGTGGCAATTTTACTACCACCAGCACAACATAATCCAATAGATTCACCGCTGTATTTTAACGTTTTACAATATTGACAAATGATTGTCATTTCTCCAATCGTTACGGATTGGTCGGCACAATAATCTATTTCCGGGTCGTAGTGGAATGCTACTCGCTCCAAGTTTACAGGAACACTGCGTCTCCGGAATCGCTCTATTTCATTTTGTCTTGAAGTGCGCTCCATTTTTTGGATATTTGTTGCTCGTAGTACATGTATGACCATCTTGGTGTTGATTCTGCCATGTCTTCTTCAGCTTGTCTAAGTAGTTTTTTTTTATTTGTTATTTTTACCTTTAGTTTGATTCGTCGGTAATCCTGTTCGGTCTGTTGTTTAGGTTTCTTCACTTCCGGTTTTGGGTCTTGTATTTGTACCTCGTAGACTTGTTTCTTGGGTGTTTTATATTCCTCGTGTGACTTCAGGTACAGTCGAATTGTCTTGTAGTTTTCCTGCATCCTTTTGAAATAGTGTAATTTTATAAAATTGTGCTGATCGTCAAACCCAAGTTCATGGAACGCCTCGTTGTTCTCTTGGGCTTTCCCCCATAGTGCTTCTAGGTGATCAATCCTTTTTTGTAGGTATTCCTTGGTTTTTCTTGCACTTCCGTCTTTGTTGAAATTATTATGTAGTTATATGATTTCTTGGGCTATTTTTTCTTGTTCTTGAATTAATTCATCTGCTTGTTTTATCTTGTCGTAGTTGAAGTTATTCACTTTGTAACTCAGTTCTCTGGAAAAAGTGGCTGTGACTTACTCAGGACTTTGCTTGTCTTCTTGACTTCCCGCCGTTGTGTTGGCGTCGAAGTTCTTGAAGTTTTGGAGTTGTAATCACTGGCGGTTTTTCTTCTGGCTGCAGTAGGGGAGACTGGGTACGGTTGTAACAATTTTCCTTGAAATGTCCACAGCACAGCTATTACAGCTATAAGCAGCGATTAAAGCAATTTTGATGAAAGAAAAATCATTTATCTTTAAAATAATGTCGAAACCAATAGCTCAAGTATAACAGTTTGGCAGGAATATGTAATTTTAATGAGTGTGTGCGATTGTTACAACCGTCCCCATAGGAGGGGCGGTTGTAACACCAATGGGGGACGGTTGTAACACTCAAAAATAATACATAAATCAGGCATTTAAAACGATTTTTATTACTGAAAAATACTGAAATATACTTAGAACATATTAAAAATATTTAAGGCATGTTTAAGTAGAAAATTGTTAAAATTGAACTAAAACAAGTCAACAGAAATAATATTCGTTCTTTGGAGTGTATCACTCGAGTAGTTTCATAATTAGACTGCTTGTAGACGGAAGAGGTTCTGGTTGCTGACGCGAAACAGCATCGCGAGGAGAGGTGCCTGGTTCTAGGTTGGATGTAGGCTTTTGACTCTTGGTTAACTTCTGGAAGTGTTGGTCTAAGCGACGTTTTTGTTGTTTGGAGCTCGGCGATTTCAAGTGGTGTAGGAATTTGACTATCAATAAATGTTTCGTTTGCATATCCCATGCTAACATTTTGTACAAGTTCATGGTCATCTTCATTCGCGGCATCCCTCTTTCGCTTATATCTCATGAGAGAGACATAATTAACGCCGTACTGTACAGCAGCTAGTCTTAATGAAGTCCCTAATTTGACATTATCGTAGGCGTACTTACACGGCAGCATGTCACTTTCACCTCTCGTAGTCTTTCGTTTACGTTTTCTAAGCATCTGCAATAAAAAATATGATAAAATTACTGTTACAACCGTCCCCATGCAAAATCGTTACAACCGTCCCCACCCGCCCCCCCCATTTTGGTAATACGGCTGTCATAGTAATGAGATAACACAACCTATACAAAAACGAATTAGCGTATTATAATCTTTAAAATACGACGATTGCGTAAATATATTTTGAAATACAATAATAATATTAATACTTAAGCTATATCATAAATAAACTCGCCAAAAATACTTACTTTTGGTTGACAATAGACAATAGGCCTCCTTGTAAACGCACTTATTGCAAGACAGACGAAACAACACTGGAGTCATGGCGGGACTTGCTGCCTGCGTACAGCACTTTTGTACCTCGCACCTACCGTGTATAGTTTCGATAATATTCGAGTTGTTACAACCGTACCCCGTTACAACCGTACCCAGTCTCCCCTACTCGATGCGTCCGTTTTTTCGAACTTGTAGAATTTGTAGGCTGGGTGTCCCGTCGATCTAAATGCTGCTGTGTAAGATGTGCCCTAACTCGTTCCATCCTAAGCCTTTCTACTTCATAATTATTCACTTTTGAACCCAATTCTCTCATACCAATACGAACGTTAATATTATCTGCCTCTCGATGGTCGTCAGTCGTCAGTGCGATTTGCACGTGAGGTAGCTCGTAGCACATTTGAATTACTCCGACGACCTAAATCAGATCGTTTTCTCCCTGGCATTTTAAAATGAGTAAAGTTTTCGCGCACTGACAAACTGATGACAGATTGTAATAATTTTTCATTTGACAACCAACTGACAGTATGATTGGTTGCCTTGGCGATTTGTCCCCAAAATTACAAAACGTACCTTTTTTAGTATGTCCCTTAGTTATTATTTATGTTTCTCGCCACAAAAACCTTCCCTGAACTTCCACAAATATTTCAAGATCAAAATTAGCAAAATCCGTCCAGCCGTTCTCGAGTTGAAGCCTAGACAAACGAACAGCATTTCATTTTTATATATATAGAGATTATTGGAACTATAAACAATATCAATTCAATCACAAATGAGACCAGTTCTGTACGAAATATTCAGGGAAATACTAATTTTAATCACCCAAAATGTCTCTGGCATTAGCATAAATGCCCAAGCCACAGTAATGTCATAGTTAAAGTTTTCACTAATTGTAAATTAGCTACTGATTAGTCACACCGTCTTACTTGTAATGCATATTGTACTAGAATAATATAAAATTATACTAAATAATACATTTTTCATGTAAATTTTAAAGGTTATGTTTACTATAATTTAACCCTGATGGCTGCACACGTCTCTGTGAGAGGTTGACATACCAACTTAACAAAACTAAATAGTTACCAAAAGTAGTGTAATAATATGAATATTATTACACTACTTCTGATGCAATAATGAGATCATTAGTAACGCAAAGTAGATAAATATGTACATGTTTTTTGTATGCCCCTCGGTCTACTCCGCCATTGGCGCGCTTCGTCCAGCGCACGTCCTCTCTCGCGTTCATCATAAATACGTCGGGTATATACGCGCGTATCGTGGGAAGGCACCTTATTGAAGTGTGCGTGTGTGCTGCGTGTGTGTGTGGTGTGGTGTGTGTGTTTGTGTGTATATAACGGGGCCTTCCAAGTCCGTCTCTGGCGCCCGTGTGGCGCCATGCCCCCACCAGCAGCGCCGGCCGCGAGAGAGAGAAAGAGAGATAGACGAAGCTAGAAAACGAGAGAGAGAGGGAACGAGAGGGGGGCGCAGGCGACTAGCTCCTTCGGTCCCGACGGCCGACTCGCCGCTCGCCGGGAGTCGTCAGTCCGTCAGGAGGAAGCGTACACGTTGCGCGAGCGTTTCCCGCAAACGAAAGAGAGCCGAACCTCCCCCCGGAGAAAAGTGGGTCCGATGGTCGTCGCCGTCGAGACCGCCGTCGCACCGGGCGACCGTCGCCGCCGTCGTCGAGGAGGAGGAGGCCGCCGGCCGCAGAGGAGCCCCGCGTGCTAGTGCCGAGTGCGTGCGTGTGTACCGTGTGCGTACCTACCCGCTACCGACCGGTCGGATTGTTTTATATGTTGTTTCCCTTTACGACGCGAGGAATAATAAATAAATAATTACGATATATTGTGAGGAGGAGGAGGAGGCGATTGACCCACCCGTTCCGTCGTCCCGTTTACTCACTTATCCCCGGTGTATCGTGGTCGTCGTCGCGCTAGTGTCGTCCCCCCGCCGGATCCGCAGGAGGTGTCGCACCGTCTCTCCCTCGGTGTCGTCGTCGTCGTCGTCGTCGGGAGTGCGCGCCCCCCAAATGCCCGACGTGGTGCTCGTCCCCCTTGATGTTCATGTTCCGCAGCAGGAAGAGGAACCTAATTAGGCGCCTGCTGAAGGCGAGGAGGAGACGACGTTGCGGCTGTGATGAAAGCGGGCGTACGTCTGAAGAGGACCAACACGATCACCACACTCACAATCACCACCATCACCAACACCTCTTGGAGTCGATGCTGAGGTCGTTGCAGGAGAACCAGCTCGAGATCCTCCTGAGGGCCGTCGAGACCGACGGCCGGGACCCGAGCAACTGCGTCCTGATGCCGGAGGAGGAGGAGCAGCACGTGCTGCTCTGCAGGATGTGGCGGTGGCCGGACCTCGGCGACGGCGACGAGCTGAGGAGGCTGCCGATGTGCCCCTGCGATCCGGTGTACGTCTGCTGTAACCCGTATCACTTCAGTCGGCTGTATCATCCCGGTAAGTCGGCGAACATAACCTCACTTTAACGCGAAAATTATGTCAATCCTATCCCTCCAGTTGTATCAGGTCGCGACGTAGCCCCACTTTACGTAAACCGACGCGTACTTCATAACTCTCACTTTCCATTTCTATTGTTGAAATAATATTAATTCTGCTCCTTAAGTTGTATCGAACCGTTAACTTCGCAACATAACCTCACATTATTGAAAATATGTCAGGCGTTTTTTGGCGATGATCAGGTTTTGGTCACATTCGGCCTACTCTGTTCAGTGTGGTTTTTCGGTCTAATATCCTCATAAAATGTATTTCTGTATTTTGTAAAGTATGTCTTTTCAAGTGTATCGGCTGCTCAAGCACAAAGTGTTCGAACAATTACGTTGAGCACTTACTCGACAAATAACATTTAGAAACGGTATCCGCGCAAGTCGCAAGGTACCTACAAGCTACAATGTTTTAACTCCTGACAATTTGTCTACATGAACATAAATCTCACAAACAAACTCAATTATTTGGATTGCTCATTTAATTACCCATATATTTATAATGTAATATAATTCCATAATTATAGTTTCTTTTGAAGTATAGTGCACTACCTTAAATTACAAAACATCTAATACACAGTGGATGAATTGTCCAATTTCGCAACATAACCTCACTTTACGGTTACCCATGCCGACTCGCATTATTGAATAGTATAATATTATACTAGTTTACTAGTTTAATAAGACGGAGTATTGCCACACGAGTGCTTTAATAGAACGAGTGTGACAATACG
Organism: Cryptocephalus moraei; assembly: GCA_946251905.1. Lineage (NCBI taxonomy): Eukaryota > Metazoa > Arthropoda > Insecta > Coleoptera > Chrysomelidae > Cryptocephalus > Cryptocephalus moraei. The sequence continues at coordinate 10,746,786 of OX276465.1, read as the reverse complement.
TCTTATTAAACGAGTGTAACATACTATTTTCTCTACTTTAATTTATTAATTCATTAAATGTTGGCTGCTCAAGTTTTCGTATTACACTAGGGAATTTTGCGTGGGTTGGTTACACTGACGTCACTGACATTTTGACGTTTCGTATTTGAATTTGAAAATCTAGTAGCCCTCGGACAAATTCAATAACTATAGTTACTTACGTGCGCGAAATGGAAGATAAAAATGTAGAATTGACCTGTACACCCCGACAAATACGCAAAGCTGTTCAAGAAATTTATTGAAATACTCATAATCTAACCTTGACGTCTACGCACGTCTACGTGACAGGCTGATGTACCAATTTAACAAAACTAAAGTTTACCAAAAGTAGTGAGATCATTAGTAACGCAAAGTACTAGTAGATAAATTATACTAACTGTATCCCTTCAGTTGTATTGAACCAGTGGATTCGCAGCATAACCTCACTTTACCTTTACTTTACCTTTACTTTACCTACGCCGACTTCATAACAATAGCTTCATGTTATTGTAACAATTTTACCTAATTGAATCTCTTGGATTTGCATTAAAACAACTCATAATAGGAGTAGTGTGCCCAATAAAACTGACTACATAGGTACTCATAAAATTTGCAAAAGATACATTCTATTAATTATTGTGTGATAATATCACATCAAATGCAGATGTGATTATAAAATAAATTTAAAATTCATGTTATCGAGAAAATTTAACTTTATATTTACTTAAAAACCTTCAATTTACTTTTTTATTGAATATGTAAGTTCGAACATAACCTCAATAAAATTTATTCAAGTCGACGCCGGCTTGCAACATTCGGCAACATAATTGCAATTATATCAAGCCGGTAAATTCCCAACATAACCTCACTTCTCTCTAGCAGGTACCGACTTCGGAATTATCGATATGCAGTGGCAAAACGATGTTAGTCTCGCTTTTAAAGTAGTATGTATGTACTTCTATTTATATACCTAGTCGAATTTGTACAGATAACTTTGCAGCAAATGTATGATTTACATGCAAAACTGTTTTTTTTAATCTAATTTTAACACGAGTTAAAGCAGGAAAAGCTGGTTTTACCACTACAGTTTTCCTTGATTTGAACTAGGTAACTGAGTTTTTAAGAAATAAAGTTGGTAGTACTGGGTTCGTTGCCTGAATATAATGATTATAACGTGTGCGACGTTGCAATTGAAATTTTGAGGTTATAACTGTGCACTTTATGTTTAAAATTCGACTTTTGCAAATTTGATTTTGTATATTTAAACATAAAAGACAGGTTATGATAACCCAGATAATCATCAACATAAACCTTCCATTAACATGCATACAATTGCACACATGAGACACATTTTGACAATTGCACATAAAAAAAATTATCTTTATTTTTCAAAAACTGTTTTTATTTGAACGTAGTGCACTAAAAGTCCATTTTCAGAACAATTGCTATTTTTGAAAATACTTTTTTTGTTTAAACTGGTTAAAAACGACGTTAAAGGCTTGATCTCGTGTGTCAGTCTCGATAAATCTCAAAAATGTAAGTCTCGTCTCGACCTAAGCCCGGTCTCGGTCTCGTAAAATCTCGAAATTAATGAAGGCCTTCTTTCTCATATTCATTAATGAATTACATATTTGAGATCCATTTCATTGATCATGATATTTAATTTTTTGAGAATATTGAAAATTATTAATTTTTAATTATTAATGAATAGTAATATTAATTAAAAAAGTAATATATGTTTATTAAGAAATGTAACGCGTGTCTGAATTATAATTTTATGCTATTATTAGGAACCAAATATGGAGCAATGAGTGTGAGTGGGGATATGCATATGGTGGAATATGTAATTAATTGAAAATGACAATAAGAAAAGCTTTATAAAGACAAAAAGAAACATCTTCAATCTTCCAGGATTATTATACGCACAGAACAGATGATCTGTGCAAAGAACACTTAATTGAACTAGTACTGCCAACCGACGAAACGATATTTTGCGATGTTGCCAAACATCCTTTTCACAAGTTATTCTAAAATTGAGTTGTATTTGAATAACTTGACTTACACGTTTCTGAATTCTAATTTCATAATAATATTGATAACCAAATGACCATAGAAATTATATTTATGAAAAACAGGTCCAAAATCACATATCAATTTTATCATTGATATAGGTTCGTTAGGATATCATGACTTGTTTATTGTTTTAATTACTTTAGTTAAAAGGAAAACTAAAGAATTAATACGAACCGTATTAATAGAATCATCGATCTTAAAATTCGGGACGAGACCAAAGTCGTATCTCTTCTCGTATCGAGATTTCCAATCTCGTCTCGATATTCGAGACAAGACGAGACCGAGACAGGTCTCGATCAGCGAAGCCGTGTATACATCTGATAAACCTTGAAACTTACCGTACCGCAAAAAGCGGTTCTCCTTAGGTTCGCTTCACATTATTATTTTTTTCCTTGCGATCCATTCTCGTCGTTTACCGTTTGCCGACTTCCATTCGATTTCGATAATACAAGCGACTCGCCTTTTTCGAACCGGAAATGTTTAAGACCGCTCGACTGCTGCTTTCATCGTCACTGCCTCTCTCTATCTCTCTTTCCTCTCTATATCGGAATTACCGAAAGTTGGGAAATGTTTCCTGACATTTGCGGTACATTTAAGTCGGTTTGGCACCCCTGGAACTTCTTTTTCGGTGAATTTTGTCGTGTGTTGCTCGGGGTCCAGTTTTTGGACTTCAAGTGGTTTAGGACCATAACTAGTTAACAGCGCTAAGTGATCATCTGACGATTGTCGGGATTGTGAAATGAAAAGAATTTTATATGAAATTGTTGATTAATTAATGTTAAATTAATAATTAATCTTTTAATTTATCGCGATTCGTAACAAGAACGCCATAAACAGCTTGATAAGGTAAATTAATAAACACTGTACCTATATCTGTTGAAAGATTATTCTTAACACCTCAACAAAGGTTGAGGTTGGGTTCATTCAACCAATATTGCAATTTCGTTATCTTTAGAATTACCGAAAGTTTGGAAATTTTTCCTGACGTGCGGTACGTTTAAGTCGGTTTGGCAACCGTGGAACTTCATTTTCGGTGAATTTCGACGTGTGTTGCTCGGGGTCCAGTTTTTGGACTTCAAGTGGTTTAGGACCATCCCTAGTTAACAGCGCTAAGTGATCATCTGACGATTGTCGGGATTGTGAAATGAAAAGAATTTTATATGAAATTGTTGATTAATTAATGTTAAATTAATAATTAATCTTTTAATTTATCGCGATTCGTAACAAGAACGCTATAAACAGCTTGATAAGGTAAATTAATAAACACTGTACCTATATCTGTTGAAAGAGTATTCTTAACACCTCAACAAAGGTTGAGGTTGGGTTCATTCAACCAATATTGCAATTTCGTTACCTTCAGAATTACCGAAAGTTTGGAAATTTTTCCTGACGTGCGATACATTGAAGTCGGTTTGGCAACCGTGGAACTTCTTTTTCGGTGAATTTCGTCGTGTGTTGCACGTGGTCCAGTTTTTGGACTTCAAGTGGTTTAGGACCATCCCTAGTTAACAGCGCTAAGTGATCAACTGACGATTGTCGGGATTATGAAATGAAAAGAATTTTATATGAAGTTGTTAATTAATAAATGTTAAATTAATAATTAATCTTTTAATTTATTGCGATTCGTAACAGGGACGCCATAAACAGCTTGATAAGGTAAATTAATAAACACTGTACCTACATCTGTTGAAAGAGTATTCTTAACACCTCAACAAAGGTGGAGGTTGGGTTCATTCAACCAATATTGCAATTTCGTTACCTTTAGAATTACCGAAAGTTGGGAAATTTTTCCTGACGTGCGGTACGTTTAAGTCGGTTTGGCACCCCTGGATCTTCTTTTTCGGTGAATTTCGTCGTGTGTTGCACGTGGTCCAGTTTTTCGACTTCAAGTGGTTTAGGACCATACCTAGTTAACAGCGCTAAGTGAGTCGGGATTGTGAAATGAACAGAATTTTATATGTAATTGTTAATTAATTAATATTAAAATAATAATTAATCTTTTATTTTATCGCGATTCGTAACAGGGATGCTATAAACAGCTTGATAAGGTAAATTAATAAACACTGTACCTATATATCTGTTGAAAGAGTATTCTTAACACCTCAACAAAGGTTGAGGTTGGGTTCATTCAACCAATATTGCAATTTCGTTATCTTTAGAATTACCGAAAGTTTGGAAATTTTTCCTGACGTGCGGTACGTTTAAGTCGGTTTGGCAACCGTGGAACTTCATTTTCGGTGAATTTCGACGTGTGTTGCTCGGGGTCCAGTTTTTGGACTTCAAGTGGTTTAGGAGGACCATTCCTAGTTAACAGCTCTAAGTGATCAACTGACGCTTGTCGGGATTGTGAAATGAAAAGAATTTTATATGATATTGTTAATTAATTAATATTAAATTAATAATTAATCTTTTAATTTATTGCGATTCGTAACAGGGACGCCATAAACAGCTTGATAAGGTAAATTAATAAACACTGTACCTATATCTGTTGAAAGATTATTCTTAACACCTCAACAAAGGTTGAGGTTGGGTTCATTCAACCAATATTGCAATTTCGTTACCTTTAGAATTACCGAAAGTTGGGAAATTTTTCCTGACGTGCGGTACGTTTAAGTCGGTTTGGCACCCCTGGAACTTCTTTTTCGGTGAATTTCGTCGTGTGATGCTCGGGGTCCAGTTTTTGGACTTCAAGTGGTTTAGGACCATAACTAGTTAACAGCGCTAAGTGATCATCTGATGTGAAATGAAAAGAATTTTATATGAAATTGTTGATTAATTAATGTTAAATTAATAATTAATCTTTTAATTTATCGCGATTCGTAACAAGAACGCTATAAACAGCTTGATAAGGTAAATTAATAAACACTGTACCTATATCTGTTGAAAGAGTATTCTTAACACCTCAACAAAGGTTGAGGTTGGGTTCATTCAACCAATATTGCAATTTCGTTACCTTTTGAATTACCTAAAGTTTTGAAATTTTTCCTGACGTGCGATGCATTTAAGTCGGTTTGGCAACCGTGGAACTTCTTTTTCGGTGAATTTCGTCGTGTGTTACTCGGGGTCCAGTTTTTGGACTTCAAGTGGTTTAGGACCATTCCTAGTTAACAGCGCTATGTGAGTCGGGATTGTGAAATGAACAGAATTTTATATGAAATTTTTAATTAGTTAATATTAAATTAATAATTAATCTTTTAATTTATTGCGATTCGTAAAAGGGACGCTATAAACAGCTTGATTAGGTAAATTAATAAACACTGTACCTGTATCTGTTGAAAGAGTATTCTCAACACCTCAACAAAGGTTGAGGTTGGGTTCATTCAACCATTAGTATTGCAATTTCGTTACCTTTAGAATTACCGAAAGTTTGGAAATTTTTCCTGACGTGCGGTACGTTTAAGTCGGTTTGGCACCCCTGGAAATTCTTTTTCGGTTAATTTCGTCGTGTATTGCTCGGGGTCCAGTTTTTGGGCTTCAAGTGGTTTAGGACCATACCTAGTTAACAGCGCTAAGTGATCAACTGACGCTTTGTCGGGATTGTGAAATGAAAAGAATTTTATATGAAATTGTTAATTAATTAATATTAAATTAATATTTAATCTTTTAATTTATCGCGATTCGCAACAGGGATGCTATAAACAGCTTGATAAGGCAAATTAATGATTACTATATCTTTTGAAAAAATGTACTTATGACGCCAGTGACGATAATTACCTTCAGTCACCTCAACATAGGTTGAGGTTGGAAGTGTGGTTCATTCAACCAATATTGTTATTTCGTTATTTGTAATGAAATTTAATAGTAGTTTCTATTATTCGTTTAGTTTCTTGATCTTGTCGCATCTGTGTTAAGGTTTTGAAAGGTGTTTAGTTGATTTTCAAGAAAGTCAACATTGTCTATAATAAGGTGTTGTAACCCCCATTTAAGGAAACCCTTTATTATACGGTTATCCATCCATTTGCTGTTTGGCAGTCTTATACAAATTAAATTTCAAAATTGAATGTGATGGTTGGTATATTTGTTTTGTTTGCTTGCAATCTTACCTATATCCCTTTTTTAGGTAAATTACCGTTTTACATTAATCAAGACTTTTTTGTTGAAATTTACACATTTTACATTTTTGAACTGGGTTGTTCAAACTTAGTTGCAGAGCTTAAAGCCATCCCACTAACTCGCCAGTTGAGTTTTATACGGAAATTCGAAAATCAAAGTTTGAAGTGTCTGAAGTTGGCGCCCGAATTTTTGAAAAAAATCCAATCTTTAGAGTTGTGAGGCGGGAATGAAAATGTCAATAGTTCTGCAAAATTTCCCAAAAAAAATGCAACAAACATATTTTAAGGCCAGCGCCGTGATTTGCACTTAGAGGAGTTCTGGTCGTTGATTCCGGCTCATGAACAAGAGGTCTGGAGTTCTTTCTGGTTTTCAAAAAAAAAAATTGCAAAATTTCTAAAAAATGAAAATTTTGGAAATCACAAAAAAATCCTGCCAGAGTTCTCGGTAGCTCTCGATGAGTTCTACAACTTTTTCCTTTTCCATTTTTTGGTTCGACTCGAAACGAAAAAGGTATTCGCAAAAATAATATTTTCGATTTTTGAGAAAATATTGCGAATAATGCTAGAGGAGTTCTGATTAGAGTTCTAGGTAGCGCCCGAAGAGTTCTACAACTTTTTCCTCTTCCATTTTTCGATCAGACTCGAAACGAAAAAGTTATTCGCGAAAATAATATTTTCGAGTTTTGAGAAAATATTTTTGAAAAAATGCTAGAGGAGTTCTGATTAGAGTTCTAGGTAGCGCCTAAAGAGTTCTACAACTTTTTCCTCTTTCATTTTTCGATCAGACTCGAAACGAAAAAGTTATTCACAAAAATCGCATTTTCGATTTTTGAGAAAATATTGCGAATAATGCTAGAGGAGTTCTGATTGGAGTTCTAGGTAGCGCCCAAAGAGTTCTACAACTTTTTCCTCTTTCATTTTTCGATCAGACTCGAAACGAGAAAGTTATTCTCGAAAATCATATTTTCGATTTTTGTGAAAATATTTTTGAAAAAATGCTAGAGGAGTTCTGATTAGAGTTCTAGGTAGCGCCTAAAGAGTTCTACAACTTTTTCCTTTTTCATTTTTCGATCAGACTCGAAACGAGAAAGTTATTCTCGAAAATCATATTTTCGATTTTTGTGAAAATATTTTTGAAAAAAATGCTAGAGGAGTTCTGATTAGAGTTCTAGGTAGCGCCTAAAGAGTTCTACAACTTTTTCCTTTTTCATTTTTCGATCAGACTCGAAACGAAAAAGTTATTCGCGAAAATAATATTTTCGAGTTTTGAGAAAATATTTTTGAAAAAATGCTAGAGGAGTTCTGATTAGAGTTCTTGGTAGCGCCCGAAGAGTTCTACAACTTTTTCTCCTTTCATTTGTCGATCAGACTCGAAACGAAAAAGTTATTCGCGAAAATCATATTTTCGACTTAAATGTTTGTTTTTTTTTTGGGAAATTTTGCAGAACTATTGAAATTTTCATGGAAGAACTCCAGAACTATTCCTTCCTGCCTCAGAACTCTAAAGACTGGATTTTTTTTTTAAAAAATTCGGGCGCCAACTTCAGACGAGTTTTGAGATAATTGTGTTGTAACGTCGCGTTGATGTTATTTAACGAACTTTGATTCTTCTAATGATTTTTGGGATATGGTGAAAAACAGATTTTTTTGCAGATTCAATTTTGGATTTTCAAAGTATGTAATTTTTATGTCGGATGTAGATATTACGATGTTAAGTATTGGAACCTTAATTGAATGAATTCAAATTGGTTCAACAGTACAACTAGAGTAAAGTTGCCTCACAATTCAAACATGAGACGAATTTTTGAAAGAAATTAAATTTTAAATTTTTATATTTTCCAAAAAATAATTAAAATTTGTTTCCCCAGAAACCACGTGTTAAGTCCAATTTTTTGAACGACACAACGACTCTGCTTGGATTTAGCAGTTTTCTCCATAATTCCGCAACAATTAATTATTAAGACATTTATATTGTTAATATATTATTTTTTATGGTTTTCCCCATCGCAAATGGCGCACATGTTTTATAGTTTACAGTCGCAGAGACGTTTGATTTATTTTATTGTTATTAATAATTCAATTTTAACGTTACTGTTAACTGTTTACTGTTTACTGTTGACATTGTGTTCGTAACGATGTAAGGTTAAGGACCCCGTTAATTTTTAATTTCTCTTTTGAATCTGGAAAGTTTAAACCGATGTAAATATAATATTGATTTGACAATTTTCTGATACATTGCAAATATCTCACGTCAAATTACAATTTGGACAGTTGAACAACCTGAAGGAATGTGATGAATGGAGCTATTAAAGATATTAAACTTTATTATGCACATTGCATATTTGAATCAATATTCATAGTTTGAAAAAAATTTTGTCTGTCAAAATAACCCATGGAGTAATAAGATCTCATTATAAATGCAAAACCGATACAAGGTGGCATCCTCTAAATTTTAGGAGTTTTATAATGTCTTACCTTACTGAATCGTTTCGTATTTTGAGTGACTCACCCGAAACACGTGCGAATATTGTACGTCGGGCCATTGTAAAGATACAGGGAATAACCACTCTCTGGCGTACGGACGGGGAAATAAGTAAATACGCAATAGTCGGTAACTGGAAAAATTGTGTGCGTATGTCCCTGGCGAAATAATCGTTTTATTACTCCATGGGTTATTTTGACAGACTATAACGAACTTCAAGACAATTAGGTACAAAAAATAAATCTGGAAACGACTTTCAGAGAATTATCCGAAACTGTTATTATTGTACATATTCGACAGTTAAATAATGTTATTAATATTCGATATTCAAAGTTTAAAAGTCCTTTTCCACTGCTCATTTTCAATTTATTTCTGGCAATTTTAAAGTTTCCTATTAACTGAACATTAATGGATATTCATTGTTCTGCGACAAGTAAACAGGGGACGATTAAAATAACAATTACCGACTAAATTATCTCGTACATTGTCGAAATCAATAAACTCAGAGTACAAAGGCGCGAATTCTACGATAACTCCAACAGTAAGATCAAAAGAAAAAAATATTTCATTTTATCGTCCGTCTTCTTAGCTATTATGATAAAAGTCGAGACATTAATGGATTAATGTTGAATATTTACAAAGCCGTCTATTTATGGTTTATTCAATACCTATCAAATAAATAAGGTGTTTGATAGTCCGCGACAAACCGAAATAAAATGTAAATACGCCGTTTTATGGGGGAATAAATCATTTGGAGAGGTGTTTCCACGGTGTAGTGTGTATGAGAGACCCACGACGACAGAAAAGAAGTAAACCTTGAGTGCGACTTTTAAAACGGCTACGAAGTTGCATAATAATGATTACCGCTCGATGTTTACTAAATTTTTCAAGCATTTCCTACCGCCGCTTAACATTCTTCGACGTCTACGGGGAACCTTCGAATAGTTATCGCGAAATTAAAAAGACGGAATTTATTAATGTCGATCGATTCACGATAAACTTATTATTCGAGAGACGATGACGAACAGGCTTGGCCATCGTTGCGCACTCCTTATCAGAGATGCGAGATGCGCAGTAGCCGTAAGTCCGCTACTGCGCACGACAACCGTAACTCTAGCATATCGCCATCTCGCGGCAAAGACGGAACTTTAGAAGAGTCGAGCTATTTGACGTATCCCAGGTATTGTCTTATATCTTTTTTATTTGTCGACCGGTTTAAGCGAGACAAACGCTGAATTGCGACTTGGACTTAACTCGATACGATGGAAACCAATTCCGAATTAGGTACTCTGTTTTGGAGGTTAACTGGAACGAAGAAACGAAAAAGTTGTTGACGGTGTTATTGCATGATGCTTAAATTCAATTTGGATGGAGTTTAACGGTGGGATACGCGACTCACTTCGATTGGGCCCGATCCTCGTAACAAATTTTGACGCATTTTTCGCAAGGTCGTCGATTATCACTCGTTAAAGATAGTAACAATCTACGAACTTAATCATATCCGAGGCGAGTTTCAAAATTACCTATCTCTGACAATACAGATAAATAATCGATAGACACAAGTATATCGATCTCATTCGCTAATCCTTACGTTAATCAAGACACAAATCGGTAATGTCCGATTTCGATCGCTGTCAACGTTACACGAAATTAAATCGGGTAATGTCGCACTTACCGTTTAGCCCATCTAATCGGTTTAAAATCACCGTCAACCGTCAGAATTCACCTTTCATCGCATTAATAAAACACGATTGTCCCGTCAGAAGTGATATTTAGGGAAATCAAGTTTTAAGTACCACTCAGCCGACGCGACGCCGTGAAAATTGTGATTTAAATTTATTTGAAACGCGAGTAACGTCACCCTCTAACAATGACACTGTTAACAAAATAGGAACACTTGTTCCTATTGTAAATAAAATCTTTTTAAAACTTTGAATAACTGTTTTGCTATTGAATATCTATAATAAAGTGTAATAATGTTTTTGGCTATATCGTCTCTGAAGGGCACTTCATACTTGGCGTTTTTCGGTTTTTTTGGGATTTTTTTGAAATGCCCCTAATTTTTTTTAACATTGTGCAATTATTTTGCTATTGAATATCTGTAATAAAGTGCAGTTACATTTTTGGCTAAATCGTCTCTAAAGGGCACTTCACACTTGTCGTTTTTCGTTTTTTTGGGAATTTCTCAAAATCCGCCATAGGATTTTTTTTTAAACTTTGACTAACTGTTTTGCTATTGAATATCTGTAGTAAAGTATAATAACGTTTTTGGCTACATCGTCTCTGAAGGGCACTTCATACTTGGCGTTTTTCGTTTTTTTTGGGATTTTTTTGAAATGCCCCTAATTTTTTTTAACATTGTGCAATTATTTTGCTATTGAATATCTGTAATAAAGTGCAGTTACATTTTTGGCTAAATCGTCTCTAAAGGGCACTTCACACTTGTCGTTTTTCGTTTTTTTGGGAATTTCTCAAAATCCGCCATAGGATTTTTTTTAAACTTTGACTAACTGTTTTGCTATTGAATATCTGTAGTAAAGTATAATAACGTTTTTGGCTACATCGTCTCTAAAGGGCACTTCACGCTTGTCGTTTTTCAGTTTTTTGGGATTTTTTGAAATGCCCCTAATTTTTTTTTAACATTGTGCAATTATTTTGCTATTGAATATCTGTAATAAAGTGCAGTAATATTTTTGGCTAAATCGTCTCTAAAGGGCACTTCACACTTGTCGGTTTTCGTTTTTTTTTTTGATTTTCTCAAAATCCGCCATAGGATTTTTTTTAAACTTTGAATAACTGTTTTGCTATTGAATATCTATAATAAAGTGTAATAACGTTTTTGGCTATATCGTCTCTGAAGGGCACTTCACACTTGTCGTTTTTCGGTTTTTTTAGATTCTCTCAAAATCCGCCCTAGGAAATTCTTTTAAACTTTGAATAACTGTTTTGCTATTGAATATCTATAATAAAGTGTAATAACGTTTTTGGCTACATCGTCTCTGACGGGCACTTCATACTTGGCGTTTTTCGGTTTTTTGGGATTTTTTTGAAATGCCCCTAATTTTTTTTAACATTGTGCAATTATTTTGCTATTGAATATCTGTAATAAAGTGCAGTAACATTTTTGGCTAAATCGTCTCTAAAGGGCACTTCACACTTGTCGTTTTTCGTTTTTTTTAGATTTTCTCAAAATCCGCCCTAGAATTTTTTTTTAAACTTTGAATAACTGTTTTGCTATTGAATATCTATAATAAAGTGTAATAATGTTTTTGGCTATATCGTCTCTGAAGGGCACTTCACACTTGTCGTTTTTCGTTTTTTTTTTAGATTTTCTCAAAATCCGCACTAGAATTTTTTTTTAAACTTTGAATAACTGTTTTGCTATTGAATATCTATAATAAAGTGTAATAATGTTTTTGGCTATATCGTCTCTGAAGGGCACTTCATACTTGGCGTTTTTCGGTTTTTTGGGATTTTTTTGAAATGCCCCTAATTTTTTTTAACATTGTGCAATTATTTTGCTATTGAATATCTGTAATAAAGTGCAGTAACATTTTTGGCTAAATCGTCTCTAAAGGGCACTTCACATTTGTCGTTTTTCGTTTTTTTTTAGATTTTCTCAAAATCCGCCCTAGAATTTTTTTTTAAACTTTGAATAACTGTTTTGCTATTGAATATCTATAATAAAGTGTAATAATGTTTTTGGCTATATCGTCTCTGAAGGGCACTTCACACTTGTCGTTTTTCGTTTTTTTTTTAGATTTTCTCAAAATCCGCCCTAGAATTTTTTTTTAAACTTTGAATAACTGTTTTGCTATTGAATATCTATAATAAAGTGTAATAATGTTTTTGGCTATATCGTCTCTGAAGGGCAATTCACACTTGTCGTTTTTCGTTTTTTTTTAGATTTTCTCAAAATCCGCCCTAGAATTTTTTTTTAAACTTTGAATAACTGTTTTGCTATTGAATATCTATAATAAAGTGTAATAATGTTTTTGGCTATATCGTCTCTGAAGGGCACTTCACACTTGTCGTTTTTCGTTTTTTTTTTAGATTCTCTCAAAATCCGCCCTAGAATTTTTTTTTAAACTTTGAATATCTGTTTTGCTATTAAATATCTATAATAAAGTGTAATAACGTTTTTGGCTACATCGTCTCTAAAGGGCACTTCACGCTTGTCGTTTTTCAGTTTTTTGGGATTATTTTGAAATGCGTCCTAAATTTTTTTTAACATTGTGCAATTATTTTGCTTTGAATATCTGTAATAAAGTGCAGTAACATTTTTGGCTAAATCGTCTTTAAAGGGCACTTCACACTTGTCGTTTTTCGGTTTTTTAGATTTTCTCGAAATCCGCTTTAAAAATTTTTTTTAAACTTTGAATAACTGTTTTGCTATTGAATATCTATAATAAAGTGTAATAACGTTTTTGGCTATATCGTCTCTGAAGGGCACTTCACACTTGTCGTTTTTCGCTTTTTTTTTAGATTTTCTTATAATTCGCCCTAGAATTTTTTTTTAAACTTTGAATAACTGTTTTGCTATTGAATATCTATAATAAAGTGTAATAAGGTTTTTGGCTACATCGCCTTTAAAGGGCACTTCACGCTTGTCGTTTTTCATTTTTTTGGGATTTTTTTGAAATGCCCCTAAATTTTTTAACATTGTGCAATTATTTTGCTATTGAATATCTGTAATAAAGTGCAGTAACATTTTTGGCTAAATCGTCTCTAAAGGGCACTTCACACTTGTCGTTTTTCTGTTTTTTGGGATTTGCTCGAAATGCGCATTAGAATTTTTTTTAACTTTGATTAACTGTCTTGCTATTGAATATCTATAATAAAGTGTAATAACGTTTTTGGCTATATCGTCTCTGAAGGGCACTTCACAATTGTCGTTTTTCGGTTTTTTTAGATTTTCTCAAAATCCGCCCTAGAATTTTTTTTTATACTTTGAATAACTGTTTTGCTATTGAATATCTATAATAAAGTGTAATAACGTTTTTGTAATTTAAAATTATTTGAAACGCGAGTAACGTCACCCTCTAACAATGACACTGTTAACAAAATAGAAACCCTTGTTCCTATTGCTGTAAATAAAATATTTTAAAAAAGTCACGTTCAGTTGTGTAATACGTAACTGGCGCAGTCAGTTAGCTCAGAAGAGGATAATCCAGAACCACACCAACCCGTTACGAAACAACGAAAGTTGGGGCAACATCGCCCATATTTCCAAGTCAAATACACTCTCAAACTAGACTAACTTTAAGTAATCAAGCCAGATAGAAAACATCGAGAACTAGTGGTAACATACACCCCAAGTACCGGGACTATCATCACCTACGGAATGATCATCTTTAGCTAAAGCTATTGTGATCTCCCTTTACCCCAGACGGACATTCATAAATAATATAGCGTAGTAGGAGTGGTTCAAAACAAATTGAAATTCACTTCCCACTACCGTCGATTTTGTTTACGCGGACTGACGAGCCGTTTTAGAATGTTGTGATTAATGCTCGATACATAAGGTTGAGGAGACTTGTCACGTTAATACCGATCATGAAAGGCTTGTTTAGAGGGGATGAAATCGATACCAATTGTTTTGTATACAGAATAAGGAAGGTTACAACAATGTAAGCAAGAGAAAATCGATGTAATTGTTATACTTTAATATGCACGACGAAGTGCAGGTTACATTTTTACTTGAGGCGCTTATATATAAGATTTTTTGCGAGTTTGAGTTAAGAGCATTTCTAGACGCTTTGGGTCTAAAATACATACATGTTTTTGACAAAGTGTAGGATGTGTCATTGGCTCAAACTTTGTATTTAGACTTTGCACCACACGAGAACCTCGCAATACGCTTTTTGTTACGATCGACTGGGTTAACGGGGTAGTTTACTTTTGTTATTTTTTTGTTTTTGTCTCTGAAGGTCACTTCACACTTGGCGTTTTTCGTTTTTTTTTAGATTTTCTCAAAATCCGTCATAGGATTTTTTTTTTTAAATTTTGAATAACTGTTTTGCTATTGAATATCTATAATAAAGTGTAATAACGTTTTTGGCTACATCGTCTCTAAAGGGCACTTCACGCTTGTCGTTTTTCAGTTTTTTGGGATTTTTTTGAAATGCGTCCTATTTTTTTTAACATTGTGCAATTATTTTGCTATTGAATATCTGTAATAAAGTGCAGTAACATTTTTGGCTAAATCGTCTCTAAAGGGCACTTCACACTTGTCGTTTTTCGGTTTTTTGAGATTTTCTCGAAATCCGCCTTAAAATTTTTTTTTAAACTTTGAATAACTGTTTTGCTATTGAATATCTGTAGTAAAGTGTAATGACGTTTTTGGCTAAATCGTCTCTGAAGGGCACTTCATCCTTGTCGTTTTTCAGTTTTTTGGGATTTTTTTGAAATGCGCCGTAATTTTTTTTAACATTGTGCAATTATTTTGCTATTGAATATGTGTAATAAAGTGCAGTAACATTTTTGGCTAAATCGTCTCTAAAGGGCACTTCACACTTGTCGTTTTTCGGTTTTTTGGGATTTTTTCGAAATGCGCCAAAAGTTTTTTTCAAACTTTGTATATTTATTTTTACAAGATTTATTATTATGTAATTTTGCTGCGCTACGCCATTGGGCCAATCAATGGTAATGAATAAACCTTTAAAATACTTATCACTTTGTTACCAATTAACATAGTAATAGAATATGCTGTGGATTACTGAAGGTAATCACTTAAATTCACTGCGATATAATCCTCGGGTCCAGTTGCATCTTCTGCGCCATTTACGTCGGACTTCGGCGTCCTTCTGGGTCCATACTTAATCCGAAGATTAATACATCTCCCGAACGGCCATAGAAATGATTACCACTACGGCAATAAATCTCGATTTCCAACTCAGTACCCGAAAGTAATAAAAGCGAAAGAAGCAATACGCTTATAGGCGTTTCATCAAATCATTAAATCGAGCCCATAAATCTTCCTGTTTGCTGATCGGTAGATCTATAAATTATAAAGGACTCCGCGAATCGTCGGGCAGGTCTCTTGCGGGCGTAGACGAGTTCCTCCCGCGGTCAGTTCGAAAGTTGGTAAAGGACCGACTAGTTCCTTCGACGACCATAATTATTATATGAATTCGCTATCGCTTGTTAGGGCAAGAGGGCAAGGATCAAAGGTTTAGTAACATGAACAGGATGATGGAAACGACCAAAAACAAAACAAACAATTGATTGACTTGAAACAAAAAGAAACATATTGATATTTAAGGAATCTTCCCTAGCGATCTCTTTAATCTCTGGTTTGTAGCTACCTGCCTTAGAGTCACCAAATTTTTGACCGCCGGGAGGAACTCGTCGCCGCCCGTCTCTTCCGAGCTATTTACCTGGGGTGGCTGCCGTCGGGTCGAGGAACGGTCGAATACCTACGTGTATCTCGTCGACGAAGATTAATTCGTTCCGTTCGAAAGTCTAATTGATTCAGATGGATTCCGGGAATCAGCCCCGAATTGATAAGAGCGTCGCCGAATCTCCCACGCGTCTCCCACCCACGTCCAATTCCGCGACATGTTCTTACCACGCGGCGTCTTTAATGAGGAAGGAATTAGATCAGCACGTGTCATCTCCGCGACGGACACGAGGAGCTAGGCTCTCTCGCCGTCGGCGACTTTCAAAGGACCCGTTAGAAATTCAATAAGGTTAATAACGTTATCGTCGCGAGTTCGTGGAAGCGTCACGGCTTTCGTTTGTTTACGTTCAAATCGACACAAATCATCGCGACGGATTTGGTAATTGGGCCGATTTCTGGGAAGCTGAGGACGCGCGACGTACCGCGAAATCGAACTCGAGGGATTACGTAATACGTCAATATCCATCGTACTCTTCTAATTCGAAAGTAATTAAGACGAGTAAACATACTCCCTTCGTCTCCTCCTCCTCCTCCTCCTCCTCCTCCTCCTCCTCCCCCCTCCTCATCCTCCTCCTCCCCCTCCTCTTCACCCCCCCCCCCTATTCTAGAATACTAGTATCTTACTTCTAACTAGAAAGTAACTTACTTCTGCTAGTTGCCAGAATCTTGTTACTCTAGACTAGACTCTAGGGTATTGTAGCTAAAGGATCTGGACTCTGGGTATGTTAGGATCTAGATACGTGGTTGGAAAATGCTAGTTCCAGCAGAAAAGTACTTCTAAGCACTGGTACTATATGTCCTATCGATTGCTGAGATCTAATCAGAAACTAGGAACTATGTTTTAAGGTGTGAACGTTACTAGATTCTGAAATAAGCTCAGGGAAGGGATGTGCTAGAATATATAACTTACTCGGGTCTGGAATACGCTAGAACATAACCTGGAACGTCCATCTGGTATAGACGTGGTAGGCACTACTTTATCCCAAGGTGAAAATCTTACTCTAGAGTACAGTATTCTAGCAGAATGATCTAGGTATAGGATCTAGATACGTGGTTGGAAAATGGTAGTTCCAGCAAAAAAGTACTTATAAGGACTAGTACTATCTGTCCTTTCGAGTGCTCAGATATGATCAGAAACTAGGCACTATGTTTTAAGGTGTGAACGGTACTAAATTCTGAAATAAGCTAAGGGAAGGGATGTGCTAGAATATATAACTTACTCGGGTCTGGAATACTCTAGAACATAACTTGGAACGTCCATCTGGTATAAACGTGGTAAGCACTACTTTATCCCAAGGTTAAAGTCTTACTCTAGCTAGAGTATTCTAGCAGAAGGATCTGTGTATGTTAGGATCTAGATACGTGGTCGAAAATCCTAGTTCCAGCAGAAAAGTACCTCTAAGAACTAGTACTATCTGTCTTGTCCAGTGCTCAGATATGATCAGAAACTAGGCACTATGTTTTAAGGTGTGAACGGTACTGAATTCTGAAATAAGCTAAGAGAATGTGCTAGAATATATACCTTACTCGGGTCTGAAATACGCTAGAACATACTTGGAACGTCCATCTGGTATAGACGTGTTAAGCACTAGTTTAGTCCAAGGTTAAAATCTTACTCTAGCTAGAGTATTCTAGCAGAAAGATCTGGGTATGTCAGAATCTAGATACGTGGTTGGAAAATGCTAGTTCCAGCAGAAAAGTACTTCTAAGCACTGGTACTATATGTCCTATCGATTGCTGAGATCTAATCAGAAACTAGGAACTATGTTTTAAGGTGTGAACGTTACTAGATTCTGAAATAAGCTCAGGGAAGGGATGTGCTAGAATATATAACTTACTCGGGTCTGGAATACGCTAGAACATAACCTGGAACGTCCATCTGGTATAGACGTGCTAAGCACTACTTTATCCCAAGGTTAAAATCTTACTCTAGCTAGAGTATTCTAGCAGAAAGATCTGGGTATATTAGGATCTAGATACTTGGTTGGAAAATACGAGTTCTAGCTGAAAAGTACTTGTAAGGACTAGTACTATCTATCCTATCGAGTGCTCAGATGTGATCAGAAACTAGGCACTATGTTTTAAGGTGTGAACGGTACTAAATTTTCAAATAAGCTCAGGGAAGGGATGTGCTAGAATATATAACTTACTCGGGTCTGGGGTACGCCACAACACAACTTGGAACATCCATCTGGTATAGACGTGGTAGGCACTACTTTATCCCAAGGTGAAAATCTTACTCTAGAGTACAGTATTCTAGCAGAATGATCTAGGTATAGGATCTAGATACGTAGTTGGAAAATGGTAGTTCCAGCAGAAAAGTACTTCTAAGAACTAGTACTATCTGTCCTAATGAGTGCTCAGATGTGATCAGAAACTAGGCACTATGTTTTAAGGTGTGAACGGTACTAAATTCTGAAATAAGCTCGGGGAAGGGATGTGCTAGAATGTATAACTTACTCGAGTCTGGAATACGCTAGAATATCACTTGGAACGTCCATCTGGTATAGACGTGGTAAGTACTACTTTATTCCAAGATTAAAATCTTTCTCTAGCTGGAGTATTCTAGCAGAAGGATCTGGGTATGTTAGGATCTAGATACGTGGTTTAAATTGCTAGTTCCAGCAGAAAAGTACTTCTAAGCACTAGTACTATATGTCCTATCGAGTGCTCAGATGTGATCAGAAACTAGACACTATGTTTTAAGGTGTGAACGGTATTGAATTCTGAAATAAGCTAAGGGAAAGGATGTGCTAGAGTATATAATTTACTCGGGTCTGGAATACGCTAAAACATAGCTTGGAACGTCTATCTGGTATAGACGTGGTAAGCACTAGTTTATTCCAAGTTTAAAATCTTACTGGACAATATTTTAACAGAAGGACCTGGACTCTGGGTATGTTAGGATCTAGATGCGTGGTTGGAAAATGCTAGTTCCAGCAGAAAAGTACTTCTAAGCACTAGTACTATATGTCCTATCGATTGCTGAGATGTGATCAGAAACTAGGAACTATATTTTAAGGTGTTGACGGTACCAAATTCTGAAATAAGCTAAGGGAAGGGATGTGCTAGAATATATAACTTACTCGGGTCTGGAATACGCTAGAACATAACTTGGAACGTCCATCTGGTATAGACGTGGTACCTTTATCCCAAGGTTAAAATCTTACTCTAGCTAGAGTATTCCAGCAGAAGGATCGGGGTATGTTAGGATCTAGATACGTGGTTGGAAAATGCTAGTTCCAGCAGAAATGTACTTCTAAGCACTAGTACTATATGTTCTATCGAGTGCTCAGATGTGATCAGAAACTAAGCACTATGTTTTAAGGTGTGAACGGTACTAAATTTTGAAATAGGCTGAGAGAAGGGATGTGCTAGAATATATAACTTACTCGGTTCTGGAACAGAATATCTCCATATCTTGGAACGTCCATCTGGTATAGATGTGGTAAGCCCTAGATAGTTTATTCCAAGGTTAAAATCGTACTCTAGATCTAGAGTATTTTAGCAGAAGGATCTGGACTCTAGGTATGTTAGGATCTAGATATGTGCTTGAAAAATGCTAGTTCTATAAGAAAAGTACTTGTAATCTATAAACGATTTCAGATGTGCTCTAAACATATTTCAAAATTGCGCATTTGCTACATTTGAAAATCTAACTACATATCTATTATCATGCCACTAACTATAATATGTTAACATATAACTTCTGGGTCTCTTAGACCTAGAATATGCTAGAACATGACAGTCAAAATTCTAGTAAGTAGCTGGAATGTGCTAGAATCTAGAATTCCCTTCTTCTCAAGAGCTACCTGTCACGTTGCTGTAGTGGTCTAAAATTGATAACTGTATTTTCCGTAATATAACTGAAATGGTACAATTTGATAATTTGTTCCACTAAAATTGATTTTGTAGCTGTGCTCGTTTTCGAGAAATAGTGGCTTTTTTGAGTTGAATTCTTATTCTGCAGTAGCAACGCTGTATATCTGCGGAACCTCTGGAGATGTCGAATTCTTTGAAGTAATACAATTTTTAGCTATTTTTAGCTGTTTTAGTTTTCTCAAAAGCTACCCCACAAGTTTTGAAAGTGGTCCAAAATTGACAATTATACTTTTATGATAGAAGCGAAATGCTGGTATAATTTGTAGCTAATGTTTGATAACAAAGTAATTTCATAGCTATGCTCATTTAAAGTGGTCAAATTTGTAGGTAACTAATATGTAGCACTCACATGAGCCACTTTGTACTTTTCGAAAACCATCACTCTTTTCTCAAAAGCCATTCCCCAAGTTTCTAAAGTTGCCTAGAATTGATAATTACTCCCTTCGTGATGTAATCGAAACAGTATAATTTTAGTTAATTTTTTGATAATCTTTTCGATGAAAATTGATTTTTTGAGAATTTATAGCTATTTTATAGCTCCTATGTGAGCTATATTGTAGTTTTGAAATAACCCCCTTTTCTCAAAAATCACCCCCTAAGTAGGTATAATTATGGACCTGTCATTCAGCAACTTTTATGGTTTAAACACTATGCTTCGATCACAAATAAATTACATAAAATTATTTGTTCTCTAAACAAGTTTTATACAATTTCGAGTCATCAGACAAGAAAAGACTAAAAACCCAAAAGTTTTTGGTTAACAAAATGTGAATGATGCAGACTAAAAATTATGCTATACCTCGATTATATCATGAAAATTGTCATTGTCAATTTTATGCCACTTTTGGGTTTTGGGGGTTGCTTTTAAAAAGAGGAGGGGGGGATTTTTTTAAACAGAAGCATAAAATTATAAAAAATTGTCTATAAATTCTGACACTAGTCCACGGGCATAACTGGAATAGCTACTGCGGCTTAATACACGTCATCCTAGTGGTCATAAGGGTTAGTAGGTATACTTGTCTTAGATATTAGAAAATTCTATTTTTGTTCTATATGAAATTTTGAATTGAATATAGTATATGAAATTTTTGTTCTATTACCGGATTCAATTTAACGTAAAGCATACTTCGTCCAGTCCCAACTGGAACGGCAACAAAAACACTTAATGGCTTTTTAAGTAGTGAAGAGCGATGCCGCCTTGTCCTCCATGGGCGTATCATTACGGATAATAACTCTAACAATGAATTCACTTCCAAATCGTACAAACAAATGGCACACACATTCACACACCACTGCTTTCTCGAATATAAGTGCGGAAGAAGACATCACAAGGAAAGCACACGTGGCCGCTGTGTTGTGGTCCAGTGGACCATCCAGTATCTGTAGAGTCTCGCGTACTTCCTCATACAAGATTTCACTGATCGACTGTACACCTGCACCTTAAAAGAAGAGGAAGATACAAACGAAGTGCCGCTATCGTAAAAAAAATTGCGGTCCAAGGACCCTCTAGTTCTTTATCTGTACATATCCATACATTCACATATACGATTTCACTTGGGCAACTGAACACCTGCATTTTAAAAATACCAGTGCGTTTCTGAATAAGCAAAAAGATAAGTCTCATAGTTTTGTATAGAGACAACGGGCTCTTTTCGAATGTCCTCGGTAAATTCAGATTTTATTGAGTGTTCCAATTGCTACTGGTTGGAGTATACAGATGTATGTGTGTATGGGCAGAAGTGGAAATTTATAACGCCTTGTGTGCCATCCCAGTTTTTAATATTCCACAGCGCGAGAACGCGTAGATCGAAAGCAAATCATGTACGCCGATTTACTCGTATAATTTATGTGAAAACTATCCTTGACCGGCGAGCAAATCTATAAGCAGGCACAATGCATTTTCCGTATCAATTTCCCCCCTGTAAGGGGCCTCACGGTAGCCATATAAGTGTAATCCAAGAAGGCGATACATTTCGCGAAAACCTCACCGCTCTACCAGTCAGAGAACATCGAAATAACACGTATGCATAAGACACGGCGCGAATAATAATGCAATTTTAGATCGGCGCCCAGACTTATAAACATTTATCGTTATAGGCGCCGGATCTCGACGTTCGTTTATTTTCGTTGCGTACACGTACGGGACGAGCCCGAAGCACCAAAGATGCGGACTGTCTGTCACTGGTTAAGTTATTGGACGCGAATTTTTAATTAGCGAAGATTGCACGATAGCTCATTGAATATTTATGGCGTAACGACACGTAATATATAAAGTTACGCGACGTCGAAAAAGTGTCCGACAAACGAGCGTATAAATATGCCGGAGATCACCCCACAACGAACGGTTACACAAAAGTACCAAACCGGACAATTTGACAAGCAAAGCTACAAAAGTGCAAAAAGAAAATCAGTCACAAAAGTGTATCCACTGAAATTCTCAAAATTACAGAATTTGGTCTTGTGAAAATCCTCATGCTGTTAGAACAACAACTTTACATCCTACTTAAGTTGTTCTGAACGAAACTCTGAAGAGTTTCTGAAGAAATTCTGAACGATACATTCAGCACATTCTCCAGCCATTCGTTGCCCAATTAACCGTGGAGGAGCGCAAAAATGGCTACTTTCAACAAGATTCAGCTCGAGCACATACGACTCGTGCCACAATGCAATATTTGCGGGAAGTTTTTGACCATCGAGTCATAAGTACGGGAATCTGGCCAAGTAGGTCACCAGACCTGACACCTCTAGACTTTTGTTTCTTTGGGCACCTTTAAAACAAGGTGTCAGTAATGTTCTACATACAGGTGAAGAACTGGAAGCTGCCATTATCGAGGAAGTTGCAAATATTTCTCCTTGGATGTTAATTAATGTCTTCGAGAGCCTAAAACGGAGAGTGAATTTATATTTAGAACATAGTGGTGCTCAATTCGAGCAGTACCTTTAAATATTGAAGTTTTTTCTGGCGTGGTCTTTCAATCGTAAATAAATTCACATAACCTAAAATATTTGTGTTTATTTAACTGTCGCTGTCATGCAGAGTGCAGAGATTTCCGGTGTAGCGTTGCAAACCCTTAGGCAAAAAAATTCTCCAGGTAAGATTGCCAACTTAAACAGTATTTCTTGTTTTTATTTTTTCGACAACATTTTACTACGACCATATAATCGGTTTTTTTGGCCCCACTTTATGTATTCCTTATTTATTTGTCTTAACACCTAAAAGACATCGTCCTCATCTTCTGCAAAAATCACCTGGTCATCAGCAAATCGCAGCGAGCTTAACGTGTTGTCATTGATATTTATCCCCATATTTCCACATTTTCAATCTTTCAATGTTTCATTTAAATAGCGTACCTAGTTGCCAGACAACAACCCTGCATGAGACCCTCACTAACTTCAAATTCCGGGGATAGAGTACCTATTGCCTATTTTAACTCTCTAGTGAGGTTTATATATTATTCGTTTAATGAAACGTGGAATTCCTTACACAAAAATGACCCCTACAGTCTAAATAAGGCCGTCAGTGCCAAAGCAGCGGAGCAGGAAATCCATTTCTGCACCGAACGCCCAGTATGGTCTCCGTGGCGCCATCGCCTCGGACAAAGACTGAAAATGCCTGAAAAGAGAAAACGAGAGAAGTCGATTAAGTTAGCGAACGTCTCAAGACAAATTCATTCCGGTAATCGCCTAATAAGGAACGCTGATCGTAAGTAATGCTATCCCGCTTAATAGATATTAATCTCGATATGCTACGGCGGGTCTCACGTATGCGCGTGCACGGTCGCCGCGAATATTTCAAAATTTGTGGAATTGTTTATGGTTCGATCCGTGGAGTTAATCAATCATGGTTAATCACTAGAGCGTTTTTCTGAGATTAATATATCTGAGATAATATATCTAGTATTCCATTGTTAGCGCCGTTGTCCTAGCAACCAACCTGAAAAGAGGAACGCACGCAGGAGGTGTCAGTGAGTGTGGTTCGCTTAACAGCGTCGAGAGCGAACGTATGTAAATTAACAGTACGAATAAACGGTTTGAAGTGAAGTCGGCCATCAATCCACCCCGAAGCAACCCTTACAGATTTCAGAAGTGGGATTCTTATCCGGGTTAATAAGAAGTGAAGATTCTTAACCGAAGTTAAAACGCCGAAAGTGAGAGGTATCAAGTTAAGTGTCGAAAGTCAGGGGAAATTTCGAGAGTCACGGCTGTGTGCAAATAGGTGACTTGAACGGAAGGCTGTGTGCAAATAAGTGGCTTGGACGGACGGCTGTGTGCAAATAAGTGACTTGAACGGACGGCTGTGGAAAGACAGGTGACGGGTTTAGTGGGTGGTGACAATGAACCGAGCGGTGAAATGTAGGCAGAAAACAACGATCCAAACACCTTTAAGTTAGCGGTACTGAAGGGGTTCGCAAGAATAGCCGGGGTGAGTGTGCCTGGAACGAAGGCGGAAATAATTGCGCGGCTGGACCAAGCTGACTCGATGAGAGAATGGATGAGGACGACTAGGGAAGAAGGCTAAAGCGACGACGCATCAGAAGAGGAGGTCAATGCAGAAAACATATTGTATTGTATACTTTTTAGTTTTGTTGTAAATGATGTAGAGCCATTAGGCCGGGGCGGCCTATTGTCAGGATTGGCCGAACTGTAAGCGTATATATCTAGTATTCCATTGTTAGCGCCGTTGTCCTAGCAACCAACCTGAAAAGAGGAACGCACGCAGGAGGTGTCAGTGAGTGTGGTTCGCTTGACAGCGTCGAGAGCGAACGTATGTAAATTAACAGTACGAATAAACGGTTTGAAGTGAAGTCGGCCATCAATCCACCCCGAAGCAACCCTTACATTAAGAAAATTATAACTTCATATTTTGAAAAGTCCCAAAAATTTACAACTAAAATAAACAATTTACGATACGCAGATGAATACCGTACTGCTAGCAGAAAGTATAAATGACCTGCGAAGAATGGTCCAAAAAGTGTATGAAACAAGTATCCATTACGGCTTGAATATGAACCTTAATAAAACAAAATTCATGATCTTTACCAAAAAACCAAATCAAAATACCCAACTGATCGTAAACCATCAGATAATAGAGCGAGTCTATAAATATAAATATATAGGAACCCTGATCAACGACAAAAATTATTACTCATCAGAATTAAAAACGAGAATTGAAATAGCACGGAACACCTTTATTAAAACGAAGCAATTCTTTTGTTGCAAAGCTTTAAGTAACCATCTTAAAATACAAATGCTAAGATGCTACATATTTACAATAATGCTCTATGGAATAGAAGCTGCCACTCTAACAAAAGAAATGCTTAAAAAGATGTGGCTTTACAGAAGGGTACTCCGGATATCATACGTTGACAGAATCACCAATGAAGAAGTCTTACGGAGAGTCTCAGAAGATCTAGAACTGTCCCAAGAGGTAAAGGTCAGAAAACTCCAATATCAGGGCCACGTAATGAGAGGTACAAGATACAAGCTGCTACAACTAATTATCCAGGGTAAAATAATAGGGAAAAGAAGCATAGGAAGAAGACGGATGTCGTGGCTTCGAAATCTCAGAGAATGGTTCAACTGTACATCAAACGACCTGTTCAGAGCAGCAGTCAGCAAAATAAAATTAGTCATGATGGTCGCCAACCTTCGCAAGAAGTCGGCTCCTTAAGAAGAAGAAGAAAACAACTCGGTACAATAGTAACATAACAGAAACAACTCTTTTATACTGTTTTCCTAATGAGATAGACGCATATTAATGAGGTGATCGTCAAGGTCATAGGCGTGCAGGTAACAATATCATTTAGGATAACGGAGTACCAATAATTACGGAATTTTTCCTTGAAATAAGGTTATTTTCTTGTTGGAAAAAAGAGTATATAACAAAAGATACACGAATTGGACAACACTTCAGATTTAACAGTACTGGTAGATGGGTAAATGGGGCTAAACTGCACTTTGGAAGATCAGATGGAATATGGTTTAACAGAAGTACCAGAAACAATAGTACTATTAATAATAAGTGAACTAATTGAAATGTATCAAATTGTAGGAAAACGAGAAATTTCGAGAAAGCCTTCTGCTTATGTTACCATATGCAAAATATGAAATATTATGCAACAATGGCGATATTAAAGGAAAACTAAAAGACTAAGACGGTGGAAGTGAAACTTCTTTAGCCATATGCACACACACAGACAGACAGGATATATAAATGAAATATAAGACAATTTTTTTGCTACCGCAACGCTTGCACCGGCCCGCTCAAGTCCGCGAACAGTCTAGGCTCAGGTGATCTGCTGGAAGTTGTAGCATCAAACGCTTTCGATTGCCCTGTTCCGGGGAAGTGCTACAGACGCCATAAGCACTCGCTCGTAGCTCTGCCGGCAATCCAGCAATAATGCAGGAGACAGCAATTTGCTGGTAACGCCGACTCTCCCGTCAGCTTCGCCTGGTGCTCATTGTCTCGCTGGCCAACTTTTCCCATCTCATCGCTCGCCTGTGTGGCAAAGTGGCGACCATGGGCTCGCCACTTTGCCCATGGTCGATCGTAGTTGTCGAGACGCTGATGTCAGTGCTTCGCCGTCTCTCTGCCAACCGCGCCTGCAACAAAGTGCTCTTCTCTAAATCTGTCCAGTCGTAGATCGCCCTCAGGTTGATCAATCTTGGGGAACCATCGCTCCACACTACTCTCCGGGCTGCTGGGGTCGAACACTTCCACCATCTTCATCACCAAAGACGGTCGAAGTCGAGCACTCGCCTACTCCACTCCGGATTCCTCGCTGCGGTTCGATCCGGACGTTGCTGTCTGCCCCGACACGTCCAGAGCAACATAGGTCGCTTGTTGCCTCGCCGCGTCCACCATCTATTGCTGGAGTCCTCCTACGACAGCCTACACGATGGTCTCAACAGATGTCTCAATGTTCTCATCTCCATCTCCATGTCACGCAATTCAACAATACAGCTCACCGTTTTGTCGCCGCTCGATGTTATTGTTTCTTGCCGCTTGAGGTTAAGTTAGGTGTCAGCTGTCCGAAAGTCTCGACGCTCTCCGGTGTTGCCACGTTGACCTCTTTAGTAGCACACGGAAACGATTTGGCGATCGGCTCGGTTCGCGGGCGCGATGGAAGAGGTACACTTTACGCGCATTCTGACAACACGGCTTTGTCCTCGGATTGCATATCACGCGCGACACGGTTTTTCGACCAACACCCCATCCCAAAGTGTATAACGTGCGCAAAGAAGTTTCACTTCAAAAATACCTACAGAGATTATGTGTATTAGATTCGGAAAGTACAGAAACTGATTAGGATAGCGATAGTTTTAATATGACAACAGCCTTCACATCCTCACTTACTATTGGGCTTTGGACCTTGTAGGCTTTTCAAGACAAGCTCATTTCCCGAGAATTAAGTAAGATCCGTCACCACGACAAGCTTAAAATCCAGAACCCAAATGTAAATGAAGAGAATGTAAATAATCACTTAACGTAATTCACGAGTACCTAATTATCAATCTATTTGTTTAATAATCTTCTCGCCCAAGAGCTCATCGTCTCCAAATCTATTTTCCTCCTCGTCTCAAGTGAATTTGTGTTTACCGAATCGCCGTTCACTTTTATTAAAAGTTTTAACCTTTCGAATTATTATACACGTGAGAAGTTTTAAATTAATTGCCGTCGGGCTATACGAGCGGTCCGGTCAATGGAGCCGATGGTGTGCGTGAAGGTAATAATATTCCCTAACGGTGAACAACGCTCGATATGATAGCGCACTTTAATTTACTCGAAACGAAGTGAAACTCGCGGTAATTTGGCCCGTCGCGATTGCCGAATATAATGAAAAAGCCGCGCGTCACGGAATTTCGGTCCGGTCGGCGGTACTAATTTACTTAGCGTACGTAATTTCGTTATACAAACATACACGCACATGCGCCGCTTAAGGAATTCCGAGGAGCCGTCAATGTCGAAACGACTCAACCTACCTCCAATTAACTAAATAATGCCCTTTCGAGATATATACGCCGTCCGTAACAATATGAGGTACCTCGGGCGAATGGAGACGGAAAAACAACCTAACCAAACCATTAACCACGAGAAGTGTATCATTAAAGGAACATCAAACGATGAGCGTGGGTCCGCGTGTTCTAAGAAAACCACCGAAGGAATCCGGTGGGCCGATCTGTCCGGTGGATCGTACTACCATGGTACCCGCCACGTTGCCAGACTTATCATCCGACTTGTAGGACGGGGAAAGAGTGTCTTGCGGTATGGAAAAGTTCCAGATCATCTTTTCCTACAAGAAATTTTGCACGAGACAACAAAAAAATAGAGTAGACTATATTAATAACCAGGAAGAAAATTTTAAATTATAAAATTATATTAATTATAAATCTTACAAAAAATATAAAAACTAAGACTTTGTTGTAAAATAGTAGCATTTAAATTGTAAAACAAATCTGATAATTGCATCTATTGAATTTTCCAATGGGATGAAAATAGACAAGCTCAATTGTTTAAACATTGAGTCTCTGGGACAAATAAATAAGATATCTCGTAAACTAATAAACCGATCTGGCTGAAATTTTGCACATTTATAAAGACCCCTAAAGGCTTCATAATTCGTGTATTACATTTCACTTATCACTATTATTGCAAAAGTTATTAACATTTATAAGATATTGAAAAATTGATGGTTTTTTGCTAATAACTCAATTGTTTATTTATCGATTTTAATTTATAAAAAACTAAATTAACCGTCTTTTTATTCTCTACAACTGTCCTGTTGACCACTGTTCTCTGAAATGCAACCGGAAAATTCTATGAGGAAAAAATCGATTTTAGAAAAACAGACACGTTGCACTATGGAAGTGCCGACAGGCGGAAGCTAACTAATGCATACGAGGTCTGAAAACATACAAACGTCAAAATTTTAAAATATTTGCAAATAACTTTTTCTCTGTACATTTCTCAAAGATATGTTGTATACAAAAGTTGTTCGCCTCTATAAGGGCAACAAAAAACCTAAGTAACATTTTTCTCTCAGACGCGAAATACAAGTTTTTTTATTTTTTTGACAAAAATAATTTTATTTTTGTACGTTTCTCGACAGATTGTTTTATACAAAAGTTGTTCGCCTCTATAAGAGAAATAAAAAACCTAAGTAACATTTTTCTCTCAGACGCGAAATAAAAGTTTTTATGTTTTTATTTATTTTTTGAAAAAAATAACTTTTTTTCTGTAGGTTTCTCGAAAGAATGTTTTAAACAAGAGTTGATCGCCTCTATAAGAGCAACAAAATACCTTAGTAACATTTTTCTCTCAGACGCGAAATAAAAGTTTTTTATATTTTTATTTATTTTTTGAAAAAAAAACTTTTTTTCTGTACATTTCTCGAAAAAAAAATAAAATATTTTATACAAAAGTCGTTCGCCTCTATAAGAGCAACAAAAAACCCAAGGAACATTTTTCTCTCAGACGCGATATAAAAGTTTTTTGATTTTTTTTTTAAATAACAAGCCGCCATTTTGAAACCGGTAGACCGATTTGGCCCATTAACGAACTCGATTGAGATTTTCGGCCAACTGATTTTTGTACCAAATTTCGTTGTGATTCTTTAAAAAATGCGACCTGTAGCTTGCCGACAAATTTCGTTACTAAATCTACAATATTCATCTTTTTACATCTTTCTAACTAGTACATAATTCGTTTTTGAAAAGGTCATTAGTAAAACAACAAAACAAACCATATATTTTTTGGATTCATGTCGCCCTATACCCCATGAGTGCATAGATAAACTCTAGCACTAGCTAAACCATCTGCTATTCTACATAATACCTCTGTTAAGCACACCTTATCTGAAAATACAACTACGCACGCGTAGACGTCACAACAACAAGTGTAGGACATGGTAATATCTCTCTGACTATTGCAGTCAATAATAGTTATAATATACCGAAGCGTATGACCACAGCCATTATATTTTACGGTGGAATACACCGCAAGCTATAATTTAAACCGAAAATAAAATCTGCCACAATTTAACGACTGTACAACTTAATAAATATTCCGCGAACACGACGAAATTATTGTTCGAGCTCGTCCAGATTTCGTCCAATTTTTCTCGAATTCCATTCGATGTTCGTCATAAACCTCGATCTCTTCATCATTCGGATTAAATCTAATCTGTAAGTATGGAAACAGCGCTTCTCCCCTGAAGGATCTTCCTCTTCTCTCTCTTTATGTCAGCGTAAACTTTGATGGAATGATGGTGCAACAGTGTGTGACGTCTCTCGGAGATTAATCTTCGAGATAACATTCTCTACCAGTCGGCATATATGCTGAAAATGCGCCCGAGGAATGGGTCTAGGATGAGAAATGGAATTTCAGAGCGCATTAAAAATAGACTCCACTGTAATTATCTAGGAGGTTTATAGTTACACGTTGCAGCGTTATGGGACGCTGGGTGGTGGTTATAACCGGACGACGAGTTAATCTGTTCCGTCGGAAGATACCAGGTATAATTTGCTAACTAAAAACTAGTGATGTGTAATTTTACTAAAAATTTATAAGGGATTATTATCTATACTCTTTCCAGAGTCGATCTAAGTTATTTCAAAATGCAAATACAGTTGACCAGATCTTACAACACGAGAGTGGGATCGTTTGGTCCAGTGGTCCGCCTCAGTCGCGAAGATTGGCCATTTTATTAAGAAAACAAACCACTCTATATCCCATAGAAATTCAGTGAAATGAACTTATGTCTTTTGTTTTTAAGACATTTTTGTTTTAAGACAGTTTTTGTGCAAGACATTATAAAACTCCCAAAATTTAGAGGATGCCACCTTGTATGGGTTTTGCATTTATAATGAGATTTTATTACTCCATGGGTTATTTTGACAGACTATAGAAACAATACAAAATCAGCATTCGGTATTGTTTGGAATGGTAAAGAATTTTTACTGTTTGCTTCTGCGCCAAGTGCGATTGTAAAGAATATTTTTTTTTCCTGTTACCATTATCCAAAGCCCAAACAACACGTATTCCGTAGAAGTTCTATATGGTTTCAAGTGGTTATTAATTTCTATTTTTGGTCTGGTGTAAAGAGATATAGAAGTTCTGTATTCATTGGGATGTTACAAAAATTGGAAGGGCTAGTTGATATGAAATTGTTACGGTTTTTGAAATACTACTAAGAATCTATTAGGTACATTATGTCTATTGTAAAAAAATGTATTTATTGCAATATTAGAAAATCTGTACCTACCTCTCTTCTAGAGTCTGTGTGTCTAAGCAACAAATTCGTTTATCCACGTTTTTTAAACGCGATTTTAAAGCTCGATTCATGTATTAAATGATGATTACTTAGAACCTTTTATTAGATATAAACTTTCAATTTACTCGTGGAATCTATTAACTTCGACGGCAATTATCGTCGCTTATTTAATTAATACCGTCCCCGTGTGATCGGTTCGTAAAAGCACTATGTAACATAACGCACGTATTAACCATTTGCATACGAGACACTCGATAACGAAATAAAGTGAGAAAACGAGATTGAATTCTCATTCAATCCGATGGCGCCTGTCGCACACCTCCGCGGAATGAGAAAAGGTAACCGCCCGGTTACCGTTAACAAGACGAAAAAAGAGAGAGAGAGAGAGAAAGAGAGAAACTGTTATGGGTTTTCGGCTTTGATTTATTTCGATACGTCGCCGGACGCTTTTGATTTATCCTCTCTACAGTAACAAGTGGGAGGTGAGGAGGTGGCGGATTATTAAAAGGCGCCGTTCGATTGGGGTTGATTCGTTGAAGTCACTTGGGACAGCTAAAATAGCTACTTGAGCCTAAGTAATTTTCCGCTTCGTGGTATGTTTGTGTTTCCAAAGTCACTTGGGACAGCTGCAATAAATACTTGAGCCTATGTAACTATCCGTTTCCGCTTCGTGGTACGCTTGTTTCCAGAGTCACTTGGGACAGCTAAAATAGCTACTTAAGCCAAAGCAATTTTCCGGTTTCGCTTCGGGGTACGCTTGGTTCCAAAGTCACTTGAGACAGCTAAAATAGCTACTTGAGCCTAAATAATTTTCCGCTTTGTGGTATGTTTGTTTCCAAAATCACTTGGGACAGCTAAAATAACTACTTGAGCCTACGTAACTATTCGGTTCCGCTTCGTGGTACACTTGTTTCCAAAGTCACTTGGGAGAGCTAAAATAGCTACTTGACCCTAATCAATATTCCGCTTCATGGTATGCTTTAGTTTCCAAAATCACTTAGGACAGCTACAATAGCTACTTAAGCCTAAGTAGTTTTTCGCTTCGTGGAGTGCTTGTTTCTAAACTCACTTGGGACAGCTAGAATAGTTACTTGAGCCTACGTAACTTTTCGGTTTCGCTTTGGGGTACGCTTGGTTCCAATGTCACTTGGGACAGCTAAAATAGCTACTTAAGCCTAAGCAGTTTTCCGCTTCGT
The DNA here is from genome assembly GCA_946251905.1 of Cryptocephalus moraei. Classification (NCBI taxonomy): domain Eukaryota; kingdom Metazoa; phylum Arthropoda; class Insecta; order Coleoptera; family Chrysomelidae; genus Cryptocephalus; species Cryptocephalus moraei. The sequence goes on along the minus strand of OX276465.1, from coordinate 10,714,408 downwards.
GGAATGCTTGTTTCCAAAGTCACTTGGGACAGCTAGAATAGTTACTTGAGTCTACGTAACTTTTCGGTTTCGCTTTGGGGTACGCTTGGTTCCAATGTCACTTGGGACAGCTAAAATAGCTACTTGAGCCTAAGTAATTTTCCCCTTCGTGGTATGCTGGTTTCCAAAGTTACTTGGGACAGCTAAAATAGCTATTTGAGCCTAAGTAATATCCCGCTTCGTGGTATGCTTGTTTCCAAAGTCACTTTAGGACAGCTAAAACAGCTACTTAAGCCTAAGTAGTTTTCCGCTTCGTGGAATGCTTGTTTCCAAAGTCACTTGGGACAGCTAAAATAGCTACTTGAGCCTAAGCAATTTTCCGCTTCCACTTCGGGGTACGCTTGTTTCTAAAGTCACTTGGGATAGCTAAAATTACTACTTGAGCCTGAGTAATTTTCCGCTTCGTTATATGCTTGTGTTTCCAAAGTCACTTGGGACAGCTGAAATAAATACTTGAGCCTATGTAACTATCCGTTTCCGCTTCGTGGTACGCTTGTTTCCAGAATCACTTGGGACAGCTAAAATAGCTACTTGAGCCTAAGCAATTTTCCAGTTTCGCTTCGGGGTACGCTTGGTTCCAAAGTCACTTGGGACAGCTAAAATAGCTACTTGAGCCTAAATAATTTTCCGCTTCGTGGTATGCTTGTATCCAAAATCACTTGGGACAGCTAAAATAACTACTTGAGCCTACGTAACTATTCGGTTCCGCTTCGTGGTACGCTTGTTTCCAAAGTCACTTGGGAGAGCTAAAATAACTACTTGACCCTAAGCAATATTCCGCTTCATGGTATGCTTTAGTTTAGAAAATCACTTAGGACAGCTACAATAGCTACTTAAGCCTAAGTAGTTTTCCGCTTCGTGGAATGCTTGTGTTTCCATAGTCACTTGGGACAGCTGAAATAACTACACGAGTCTACGTAACTATCCATTTCCGCTTCGTGGTACCCTTGTTTCCAAAGTCACTTGGGACAGCTAAAATAGCTACTTGAGCCTAAGTAGTTTTCCGCTTCGTGGTATGCTTGTGTTTCCAAAGTCACTTGGGACAGCTGAAATAGCTGCTTGAGCCTACTTAACTATCCGTTTCCACTTCGGGGTACGCTTGTTTCCGAAGTTACTTGGGACAGCTAAAATAGCTACTTGAGCCTAAGTAATTTTCCGCTTCGTGGTGTACTGGTTTCCAAAGTCACTTGGGACAGTTGAAATAGCTACTTGAGCCTAAGCAAGTTTCCGCTTCATGGTATGCTTCAATTTCCAAAATCACTTGGGACAGCTGAAATAGCTGCTGAGCCTAATTTTCGGCTTCGTGGTACGCTTGTTTCCATAGTCACTTGGGACAGCTGAAATAACTACACGAGCCTACGTAACTATCCGTTTCCGCTTCGTGGTACGCTTGTTTCCAAAGTCACTTGAGACAGCTAAAATAGCTACTTAAGCCTAAGTAGTTTTCCGCTTCGTGGTATGCTTGTTTCCAAAATCACTTGGGACAGCTAAAATAGCTCCTTAAGCCGAAGTAGTTTTCCGCTTAGTGGAATGCTTGTTTCCAAAGTCACTTGGGACAGCTAGAATAGTTACTTGAGCCTGCATAACTTTGCGGTTTCGCTTCGGGATACGCTTGGTTCCAAAGGCACTTGGGACAGTTAAAATAGCTACTTAAGCCTAAGTAATTTTCCGCTTCATGGTATGCTTGTGTTTCCAAAGTCACTTGGGACAGCTAAAATAACTACTTGAGCCTAAGTAATTTTGCGTTGCCGCTTCGGGGTACGCTTATTTACAAAGTCAGTTGGGACAGCTAAAATAGCTACTTGAGACTACGATGTCGCAGTGCTTAGGGCGCTTAGGCCATTCGGCAACCAAATATTGAGACGACGTATAAACATTACTTTAACGGTTAGGTATAGTACAGTCACTGAAGGTAAAAATTAGGCTATTAGTTCAGAATTCTTAGAACCTCCATCGATTTACATCTAAATTTGAAATCAAGCTTATTTTTCCCATAATTTCAAAAACGACATGTGCTCGACTAACGCTTTTTGAATTTTGAATCTTTTAAATTATGTGATGTAACTCACGGGTAAGTTATCGTTTTTAAACATTCGGTTCTCTTCAAGGAATAATTTTGCTTTCTACTTTAATAACTTCCACATTGAACAATCTCGTTCCTTTCCGTTTATGGTGATTGTTATAGAATTACTGTGATAAAAGAGAGAAAAGGACAGAATTGGTTTTTATGTGGGAAAGTTACAAGAATTGTAAAAAGGGCGTATTGGTGGACCGGAGAAGTAAAAATGGCTATAAACAATCGAGCTCAGTAAGGGTACAAAACGTGCAAAAGAACAAATAGTAGTATACAATTTAACAGTAAAAAAACTGCTCAACAGTATAGGAACATGCTCTCCAAGAAACAAAGACGCCATTGAAGAAATAAATGCAGTTAAGAAGATGGTAAGGAAGAAATACCTAAGTCAATGACATCTTTAAGAAAAATTAATAAGACAAAATGTCTAACAGAAAACCTGCTAGAAACAAAGACGCCATTGAAGAAATAAATGCAGTTAAGAAGATGGTAAGGAAGAAATACCTAAGTCAATGACATCTTTAAGAAAAATTGATAATACAAAATGTCTACCAGAAAACCTGCTAAGGATGGTTCGTCCAAGGATATTTAAAGCAAAAATAAATAAAACTAAGAGAAGACCCAGTTTACAAGGCTGTCGAGAGGAGAGTTAAAAAAATTAGAAGTGATGAGAAGAAGAGGAAAACTCATTTTCTCTGCATTTACATTAGAATAGGGTAGAAGGTAGAAGAAAGGTTAGGATTACATAAATAGGTTACTTCTATTTAACTGACAACTTTCGGATTAACCGAAAAAGGACCGAAAGTACCGTCAATTTTTAATTTCTGACAATGTTTGTATATATTTGGGCCCAACGGCGACACGTCAAATTCTTGTCTTGTGCCAGCTAACAGCTTTTACCACACACTTTCTTACCGCTTGTACCATAATTCAAGTCTTTCTTATGGGCCATCCATGAATGAAACTTCGCGTAGGACGATTTTATTATAATTAAATGGCAATTTAAATACATTAGGCGACTACACGTTTTAAAACACCTTTTGTAAACTATCGATTTTATGTGGCACGCTGGGGCGGGGTACGTTTCACGTCTAATAAGACACCAGATATGTAGATAAATTTTAATTTAAAGGTACTACTTGTAAATAAAGGGAGATTTTGTTACAAAGTTATTTCACCAATCTTCAATCATGAAAGACAGATAAGTGATGTGTGTGTGTGATACTGGATCGAGGCACATTTCACCATTACCGCCTAATGGTAATTAATTTGAATAAAGCGTCGATCCCGGTAAAAATCTCGAGATAAGCGAAAGGCGAACCGTCGGAACGTAGAAGGAATCTCCGCTAATGGCCCAGATACGGAGTCAAGCTGGGCCCGTTCCCTCTTCTCGGACATGAGATGTGTCGTCATAAATTCTCCAAGTTACATTCCATTAAAAGAGACTTGTCGCTATCGCCGTCCTTTTTCGATCCTCTCTCCCCCTATCGACGGGACGAAAGCGAAATTGTGTAAATTTCGATACGAATTTTAGTTCCGAAGCTCCGAATCGCCTTTTTAAATAGTTTTATTTTACAAAATTTAAAAAGTACAAGACGTGTTAAAGGACAAAGTTATAAGTCACGTTGACTTTTCCCACTCTCCTTGCTGTGTTTATGATATATAATAAATATGCTGACGTTATTGGACAATTTGTCCGCCTGTTTTTATCTCCATTTCTCAAATTTGCCCTCCTGGATTCACAGCAGGAGCGACAAGTAAAGGGCTCGTTTCGGGGCCGTTATCTCGAAAACTGTCTAGTTTTCACAAAAAGTCATAAGGACCATTTTTGTAGCTAATGAACTGTTTTTCCTTTTGTATTTAAACAAAAATTCTCTAAATGCAATATTCTCGGAGATATTGGCGGAAAACGGATTTTTTGAACTTCAGGGCCATTTTCCACCATGTCGCGGTGCCCGGAAAATCAACAACTTCTGTATTTCAAAAGACACGGTAGAGAACTACAATTGCAAATTGTAATTTTACAATCTTTATGGAGTAATAATACACGTACTATTATAATTTTATTGAATTGTTGGTCGATTTCCAATGAAAAGTTTTTGAAAATTACAAACATTGTTTGTGATGACAGTTAATAAATACTTTGTTTTTACAACTTTTCAATGAAAATTACATGTGGTTTTTCAATTTTGTCAAAAAATTCTTCTTTTAAACGTATTGTATTATCACTGAATCATTACTAAATCTCCAAAAAGATGTTTTGGAAAATTGCAAATATTGTTTGCAATTCAATTTACTGTAGTTTTCTTGTAAAATTACAAATAAATCTCGAGCTCTTGTATCGCAGATGAACCCTTTGTTTAATAAATTACAAAACTGTGTTATAAAATTACTAATCCTATTTTGTATTAGTCAAAATGAATCGCAATGTAAATTCACAGTACAATATATTAAAATTACCTAACATTTTCAATAGAATTTGTTTAGTAAAATTACAATATCTATGATGTAATATTGCTAAACTAATTTCTGTGAGCGTTTACTGAACTTTTTGTAATTTTCCTAAACTGAGTTGGAATTAGTCTTGTAAGAAAATTACAAGACTGAATTTTATTATTACAATTTTGTTGTACGTAAAAACTTCCTATGTTTTTTCGTAAAATTACAATAACATTTTTTACAGTGTAGTGTTTCTTCTCTCCTCTCGATTTGTTCTGTTCGTCCGTATAGAAGCACTCTACCAATTCACTGACGGACATTGATCTTCTTCTGCTTCTTATGTCATTTGTATATTAGATTAGAGGGTTCGCGCAGCAGATATGCGCCATTTAAATCTCTTCTGCGCAGATTCGCGAGATTTGCATGGAAATTGTTTATGCGCAGTAGTGGTCGGCTTTGAATACGCTCCGATCAGTAACAGATCTCTTCTTAAACCATAAGAAAACGCCAAGTCTTCACCACCAATTTATTGCTAATAGTGCCACCGGTTTCGACTGTCTAGCAGTCATCTTCAGGCTCGAAAAACAACTTTCGTTCTCAGATCTCTTCTTTACTGCTACTGCGCATGAACCGTTTCCGTGTGAATTTCGCATATCTGGTTTTGTTTATTGTTTGCATTCCAAGAATGGAATCTCCGCCCGGTCTTTCGACTTTTCCAATGCTGTCGTTTGTGACAAATGAGAGGCGCCATCTCTCGGCAAATACGGAACGTTAGTAGAATCGAGCTATTTGACATATCCAGATATTGTCTTACATCTTTTACGTTCTCATATGAGGTACTCATATATGAGAGAGTATTGTAATCGGGTCGATTTTTCGAAATTGAATTATTAGTACTATTTCTGAACGTTTTGAGGTCTCCTGAGTCCAAAAACATGTTTTTGGAAAACCGTCTGTATGTATGTGTGTATGTATGTATGTGTGTGTATGTATGTATGTGGTAGGATTTTCTCAAAAAACTAAAAACCACAAACGGTCAAAACTATGTATTTAGACTTTGTACCATACCAGGACGTGAAAATAAGCTTTTCATTAAAATAGGCCAGGATAGAAGGGTAGTTAACTTTTAGCATTTTTCGGTTTTTTTAATTTTTCTCGAAATTTGTTCCAAGAATTTTTTTGAAATTTTGAATATTTATTGTACGATTAAATAGGTATAAAAAAGTTTTCTAACGATTTTGGCTAAATCTTCTCTGAAGGGCACTTTATACTTGTCAATTTTCGGTTTTTTCAATTTTTTTCGAAATCCACTACACGATTTTTTTTAAACTTTGAATATTTATTCTACTATTGAATATGTATAAAAAAGTTTTCTAACGTTTTTGGCTAAATCTTCTGTGAAGGATACTTTACACTTGTCGAATTTGGGTTTTAACTCTCATATGAGGCACTCGTATATGAGAGTACTATTGTATTCGGGTTGATTTTTCGAAATTGAATTATTAGCATTCCTGAACGTTTTGAGGTCTCCTGAGTCCAAAAAACAGAAAAGGTTGTTGGCGGTAATATTGCATTGCTTTAATCGGATTTGGATGGGGTTTAACGGCGGGATAAATGACAGAGCCGTCTTGAATTGCTGCGCGCGACTCGAAAAATAAAAAAGCGGACGCGCATTCCTCGCGTCGGAATAACGTCGTTTTCTCGAAAGGGCGCCCCCCTCCCCTCTCGACGACATTGACAAATAACTACCGAACCGGAGTATGTTTCGCTTTTTTTGCCCGTCTGAACGGAATCGTAACAAGAGAGATACCAACTTTGACGACGTCGGCTCGCCGCCGTGCTCACAGATGTTGCCCCCCACCCTCTTTCTCTCTCTCTCTCTCTCTCTCTCTCTCTCTTTGTGTGTTTTTTACTCTTTTATCTCTTCCCTTCTTCGCTTTTTCATTCACGTCGCTCTCTCCTGCCGGCGCCACTGTGTTGGTGGCATGGCCGTTCTCGGGATGCGCGCAACAGGTACAAACTGATCTCGGCTACGGGGGCAGACAAGAAAGTAGTCCGTGTCTGGCAGGTTCATTTTATAGGCCGGCCGATAGAGTTAAAAGGCATTCATTTTCACACTAAAATTTACGCCCGGTTCCATAATAAGTTCCTAAAGGAGACTTTAGCCAAAGTGGATTTTAGCGTAAAGTCGACGACTTTTAACACTGAACCTGATTCATAATCATTTACAGTCGTCACTTTAGTTAAAGTCGCTCGACTTTCAATATTTGAATGTTGGCAACGATCAGCTATAACATTTTACTGTTTTGTGGCTTGTGACAGTTCAAAATGAACTAATACTGGGTGATCAAGAATGACTATTTGAGTTGGCAATCCCACCTAGAGGTTTTTTTGCCTAAGGGTTTGCAACGCTACAACTAGATATGTTTATTTGACAAAAATTTGACATAACAATCAGCGATAAGGTTGCAGGTTATGTGAATAAAAATTAACGCTTAAAAAATGAAACTCGAAATACAGAACAATGATTTAATTAAACAGCTAAAGGTAATGCTCAAAATGCCCCCATTTTTGGTCCAGACATAAATTAACTCTTCTTTTTAGACTCTCGCAGATATTTACCAGCATATTGAGGGTAATGTTTGCCACTTCTGAACTATTGCCTCCCGCAGCTCTTCTTCAGTATGCAATACGTTCCTAAAGACATTGTCCTTCAAGAGCCCAAATAACGAAAAATCTAATGAAGTGAGATCTGGTGACCTGCTTGGCCAAATGCCCTGACTAATTACTCTGTCGCCAAAATTCTCTCTTAAATACCCCATAGTAGCACGAGCCGTATGTGCCCTTGCAGAGTCTTGTTGGAAATATCTAATTTGACGCTCTTCGTCTGTTAATTGGTTTATAAAATGCCTCAAAATTTGTTGGATATATCTCTCCGAGTTGACGGTAAAATTAAAAAATATCGTCCCATACACCCTCGTCCTTGAGACTGCCAACCAAACACCAACTTTTACCGGGTGCAAATGTGTCTCTCTGATAGCGTAAGGATTTTAACCTGACCAAATTCTGTCATTTTGTTTATTCACATAGCCGTTGAGATGAAACCAGGCTTCGTCGGAAAAGAAGGTATTGTCAAGGATATAATTATTACTTAATATGTCATTGAACCAATTGCAAAATAAAACTCTCTGCGGGTGATCAGGAGGGGTTAATGACTGAACGATGGAAATTTTGTTAGGGTGGTACTTTAATTTCTTTTTAAGTACAGTAGAGCAACTTCCATATGATAAACCTGTAAAACTGTGAATTAAAACATGAAAAAGTGGAAGTCTCATGGGTAAGAATGAAAATTGGTTGAATAGGAGGCATAAGGACCAAACCTGTTTGAAGGGAGAGCTTTCTTAAGGATTTGGGAGGACTTCTTTGCATTTCCGTTCTGATATTCTCGACAACTTCTTCGTTTAGAGTAGAAGGTCTACCAGTTGATTTTTGTTTGCTTACGCTCCCTGTGTTTAAATAACGTTCAAGTACACGCATGCAATGTTGCTGAAAGAAAGCAAAAGTGACCAAAGTCTCCGGAAACATTTCCTGAAATTGCTGGTATGTCGCTTCGAGAGAGTACTGGCAACCAGTAATTGGGTTATAAATCCCGCGTCGAGAGTACGCCATTCCAATGAAAATATCGTCTTGTAACGTGAAAACCATTTTAAATAAATAAATTTGAAAAGAATACCAGACATTTGAATTTGAAATAGCAAATGGCATCTCTCAATGACGCTGTCAGTGTCACCAACTCAGTGTTACTCCAGTTGTACCATTTAAAAATAAAATTCTGTATTGCCAACTCAAACAGTCATTCTTGAACACGCTGTATTATAATCAACAGTTAACACTTTTTAGGTTAGGTCGATTTGTTTACATTGAGGGGGCAGCACTATCACTTTAACTTGGCTAAAGCTACAAATTCTGAGCTTTAACTTCAAAGTGCGCAAATAGACTTTTAAGTGATTATGACACTGATTTTCTGACTAAAGCTCCTTTTAAACTTTAAAGTGGACTTTAACTGCATTATGAAACCGGGCTTTAGACGGTCAAATCCTATACAGACTTTTAAAAGACGGTTCATAAATGAAAACCATGTGTGTTAAGTTAGCGAAGAATTCTGTACGAGAGACATTTCCGCCAATGGTTGTTACTTCGCTCCGAACTATGAAAGATGATTCGAAAATATTGGATAACCTCGGAAGTACAACTTTCAACACTGTTGTTCTTATGGCAAAATATAGAGAACACAATGGTCTATGCAACGATTGTAGCAAGAATTTCCAAAAAAATGTCAATAACTGAGTTATTTCGAGCGTTAGTACACATCGCCATTATTTTTGCAAAATGCGCGAATTTATGGAAAATTAATTTTTCCCTGTTCTGCAAGCGGAATTGTAAAGTAGATATCAAAATCTTTAAAACGGATATCTTGGATTTTCACGTAGGAAGTGGGAAATTTCACACCCGTTTCTTGGTATCATTTTCACAAATTTAACAAAACGAGCATGACTTTCGCTTAGTTTTTTAATTCAAACGTTCAAAATAATTACCCAGCGACTTGTAAATTACGGCTTATCAATCGATCGCATTTACATACGTTATCTCGAATTAAACATAGAATCTCGTCTTTTTCTATTAATAAGGTTGCGGCGATAACTTAAATTCGATTCCCATTATTAATCCAGAGGCCGCGATAAGGATGAATAACAGATAGAGCAACGGGGGCAAGGTACTGATCCCCTCGCATATACGATTAAAGCTGAATTTATAAACTCCGAGGTTGAGGTTCATCAGTTGACGTTGGCAAGTTTTGAGGTATGAAGGTCGTTCAATTACCTAACACATGGCATTCGACATAACCTAAAATATTGCATGTATTGTAACGTTTATTTGTAATTTATTTACACTATACTAATTATACACTACACACTATTTAATTTAGCTTAACTATTTACTAATTAATTTATGTCACACTCTTAACTAATTTATTTCACTTGTCCGTTTTTCGCCTTATTTATTCACTCGCGGCTTCACGTCTAATCTAATCTCCGAGCGCAAACCCGCTTATATACACCTCAATTGTATTCGCGATTGTTCCAGGTCATTCCTTTCTCAAATAATGTTTACTTAGAAACGTCCAGAAAGGTCAAGGAGGTAATAAATCATTCTTTTTACAAAATACTTTTAAAAATGTATTTAAATACAAACGCAAATACTTTTTACAAAATGTATTTAGTTACTTGTATTTTTTAAACAGTATTTAAAGTTGTAAATTATTCTTAATTGCAACACTGTTAAGCATAACCCCAGGAAGCTTAGAATTCCTATTACTTTCGTCGTGAAATTGTTGAAGTTATTCAATTTTTGAAATTTCTAAATCAGTTTAAGAAAATGGAATCTAATTTCTAATGGAAACTTTCTAATGAAGTTCTAAAATTTTTGTTTTATTGCCCGAAGTTGTGAAGTTTTCAATTATTTTCAAAATATCTAAGTTATTTGTATCGAAAAGCCTCAAACACATAGGCTGACTTTTATGCACTAAACCTAAGTTTATGGTTTTAACACTGAAAAAAATCTCAAAAAGTGTTAGTAATTATTTTCTTTGCTCCATGAAATCGTAAAATTTTTGCAATTTTACGAAATTTACCAACTACTTTGTAAACAAGTGTTTAGAAATTGAAGTGATACTTCAAAACACAACATGCTCATGTAAGTTTCAAACTTCTAAAAAATAATCCCAAGGCAAAGATGTCGACACATTAGACACTTTACTTTTTAACTTGATCTAACGAAGTAGCTAATTAAAAAACTTCATTAGTTACTTTTCCAACTTCATATATGTCAGTTCACGTTATTTGTGTTGCATTAGAGTTGTCATAAGTTCTTTAGAAGCTCCTTAACTTCTTTTGAAACAACCGCTTAAGTTTAAGATAACTGCGACTTCTTCAAAAATGCCGACAAGCTACTTAGTACTTTAAAAATTGTTTTACAATGTCACAACTTTTTTAAAAACTTTATGAATTGTACACCTTCGTTAAGATAATCTCAACTCCTTTAAAAGTGTCGTAGGATCATTATAACTGTAACAATTAGCTTCAAAATATGCATGTAAGTACATAAACCAAAATGTAAATACAAATGAACAGCCGGAAATATGCCCAAAAAATGTATAAAATGCGCATTTATAGTTACTGTAACAAAATAAAATAAATGTAAGAGCATTTACGGAATAATTTAGCAAATAATGGATCTTAACATTGCCCAGAAATGTGTTTGAACTATAGTAAGGCTCGCGATAAATGAATTTTATGACGCACCGGCTTATCGCAAGAAGTTAAGGGTCTATTGGGTCTTAATGCTTTTGTTGTAGGTATTTTGCCGCCGAATTTCGAGCAGCTCTCCGAGAAAAAGGTAAATGAGGTACTGCCCATTGTTGGGTCGCGTCTGACTGCCAAAATGATGGTGCTAATAGCCTGGTAATAAATCTAAAGATTAAGTACCTCGAAGAAGAGGAGAAGGTCATAAAACTCATTTATCGCGAGCCTTCCTATACTGTATTTAAAATGTCAGAAGAAATGAATTTTAAATACACAGTAAATACAAATTAAGCTTATGTATTTAACTATGTATTTAAATACATAAAAAGTATTTAAAATACAATTCTAAATACATGTATTTAAATACTTAACAACACTGTTTATGAATCACAATAAATATTAAGAAACTCTAGTTCTCCTGTTTTCACAAGTTTTCAATGATATTTTTCCTATGATCCTTCCATTAGTTTCCTAAGGAAAGACTTCCTGGAAAATAAGGTTGGGAAAATTTCAAAATTTGGCGGGAAAAGTCAGGGAATTTCGAAAGGAAAATTTTGTGGTCATCCTGATGACGTTTATAAATGGTGCGCAACGTCATGAACCTCGACCTTAATTTGTAAATCCAGCTTAATTCTCGTACGACTCTCGTACTCACTTCAGACGAGTGGACGGGACGACCTGCCACCCGTCGAAATTGGCCCTGGCGCCTCTCCTATCTCTTCTCTCGCGGAGACCGCCTATGCGCCAGCCATACATATCTCTCTCTCTCTCTTTCTATATCTTCTTATATATCTTCCTCTCTCTCTCATCGTCTTCATCATCGTCGTCGTCGTCGCCATCATGACCGCCTCGCTCCTTTCTTCTTTAAAAATAATTAGTGGGCATGAGACAAAAACCGTGGGCAACGGAGAGGAAAGTATGCGCACTTATCTTTCCCGACGTGGGCCGTAGCGACCGTTTTTGGGGGTCCTCTCAAAAGAGGTTTCCGATTACCCTCGATACGCGTTAGATTGGGTTTTTTTTTTCGTGGAGAAATCGAAAATGGTGGGTTCCTCGTACGTTTTTTACCCGTTTTATTACGTGTAGGTACTTGATTCGAGAGAGTAGCACGCCTAAGCATTTCTGTGGTCACCACGCCTTGTAGAGGAAAACGTGGAGAAGGCAGTATGAGGTTCTTTAGTAAGAAAGTGACTATTGGAGTAAAACTCGACGTTACTTTCAAGATGCTTTTCTCTTGTAAGACACATGTAATATAGGCCGTGAGCCGAGTCCAAAAAAGTGTCTCATAGGAAACCACTTCAAATTTAAAACATAGATTGCCCTTCACGCGAATGACCAAAATGTGCAAGTCTGGCAGCTCTGAAGTGGGGCGTTTAATGGGGGTATAGTTTAAAAGTCACCCCTAATTGAGGGTGATAGGAAACCAAATAAAATTTGATGGGTTGGTTTGTTCGTGATGCACAATTCACTAAAAAAATTATGCCAGACACATAGGGTGGGTCGGTCACCCCGCCAGACATCACCAAACAGAGCAATTTTAGCGACCCCCTTTGACTGATAGGAAACCGGCTCAAACACCCTATGTGTCTGACATAATTTTTTTAGTGAACTGTGCATCACGAACAAAGCAACCCATCAAATTTTATTTGGTTTCTTATCGCACTTTGGGACCCACAATTAGGGTTAACTTTGACATTACACCCCCATTAAACGCCCCACTTCAAAGCTGCCAGATTTGCACATTTTGGTAATTCGCGTGAAGGGCAATCTATGTTTAAAATTTGAAGTGGTTTCGTATGAGACACTTTTTTGGACTCGGCTCACGGCCTAATACTGTTTGTAGATTGACGTAGCTATTGAAAATATAATACTTCCTCTACACGTTGGCACCAACCTACTAGCGGATGATATCCCAGCAAAGATGGCAACGGAATTAGTCCAGTAGAATAAGATGAAATGCTTATCGTAATTCAGAACAGGTTGGCATGTGGAAAAATATTTTGCATTAGTAACAAGCAATGGCTCTTTAAAGGGGATCCCATTTTGAAGCGTGGCGTCATTTTTTAAACAATGTTTATTTATGGAAAAATAGGTAAAAATTTAGGTTTTTTGAGCTATGTTTGAGGCAACTTTAGAAAGAGGATTTAAATTTTTACCATTTGTGAGTTGTTAGAAAACGGTTAATTTCAGCCCAGGTAGATTAAATTTGGTTAATAATTTGTTTAAATAATTGCAAAAAAGTCGCAAAATTTTGAAATATTTTTAATTTCGTGAAAAAAGCGCATAGAAGCTTGAAACTTTCAGATTTTGTGTCCTTGAATACCCTTAAACCCTGATTTTTAATGTTGTGGACTTTTACAATCGACACATCAAATAACTCCGCCGTGTAGACGGCCGGTGCGGAGTGCGATATTGCCGGTATAATTTTTTGACGGTAATCATTTGGCAGTTAGAAATAGTTTGAAATTTAGGTTCTATTTTTTAAAGTTGTTCGTACAACACAATTAATCCACACAATCATTATTAATTTTTAGCTTTATTCCACCGATTCTCTTATGCATCTTATTTAGAGATATGAGTACATTTGGCAATATCGGCATCTCTCTCTTTTTGACGGGTTGTAAAAGTCCACAACATTAAAAATCAGGGTATAACTTACCATAAACTTTTTGTGCAAAAATATTAATTTGTTTATGGAAAAAAACACTTTTTGTAAAAAACGGTGTTAAATGTAAAATTAAATTTTAACCTTTTTTCGTCGGCCTAGAGGGTTCATCCGAGGCTCTGTTTTTTCATCAAGAGTTAGATTTTCAATATTGAAATTGAAGGTATTCAATTTTCACCATTTTCACCTTCAAAATGGCGTCGGAAAATGTGTAAATTTTTTTACATGGGTTTTTTGCAATTATTTATGCAGAAAACATAATATATCTATCTGCAAAGATGATTTTTAAAAGCAGGCAATTTTCCACGTACTATTATCAAAATAAAAGGTCTCTGTAGCTCAACTGGGACCCCAGATATATTTTTTAAAAAATTCACCAATTGTTTATTTATAATTATTAAGAACTGAAATTGATAACGGAAGTAATAGGGTACTTGAGCTTTATGATACCACCATTTGCAATCGAAAGAAACAAATTTATATGAGTGAAAATTATATCTAAATCAATAAATGAATGCATTTGGAATCTTTCAAACAATTGGCACTTTACCCACCAATTACGAAAAAAATGACAGATTTCCTCGATGACTCACTTCACTCTTACTATAAATTACGAAGCGCGAGAGGTAAATTAATTTATTTTATTCGGTGTCAGAAATGTTAATACATATTTCGGACGCGCCTTCACTTATTCATTTTTATTGTAGGTGTCCGAAGTGAAAAAAACTGTGCCGGCAAGGTCACTGACGACGTTTAAGTTATTTCGGTTAATTAACTTATTGCAAACGAGCGTATATTTCATTTGCTCCGCTGTAATAAATCATAGAAATTTATTGATACAGTTCTTTTTATTACAGAAACTCCACCCCCGCCCTACAGCAGAACGAACGCAGATAGGTTGAGGCCCGAAGGTAAATATACATATATTGATTGAAAAATTAACTTTCACGGTTCTTTTAGTTTGTTATTAACTCAATGTTAAACTTTGAACAATTGAGCAAAATGCAAAATCCATACAAGGTGGCATACTGTAAATTTTGGGAGTTTTATAATGTCTTACACGCTGTCTTACGGAATCGCTATGTATTTTGAGTGACTCACCCGAAACACGTGCGAATATTGTACCTCTGACTATTGTAAACATACAGGGAATAATCACTCTCTGGCGTACGGTCGGGGAAAATGAGTAAATAGGCAATAGTCGGTAACTGGAAAAATTGTGTGTGTCCACACTCGCATCGTAATTTTGATTCTTGATGGACTCGAAACAATTCAAAATTAACTTTCTCATTAACTGAGATCGGCGCTAACTTTGGGCGTTTCGATGGTCCCGGTAAATTCTCCATACTCCAAAACGTATCTCCGTATTTTAAAAATACCAATATGAACAGACAGGACTAATGGTTTCCTGGTAAACTCTGGTCTTTATTTCGAAATTCAAACTGTCCCTGTCTAATTACACACACTTGCACGTCTAGGCAATGATGACTGATCACTGATAAACTGATTTTAAATGAAATATATGGGCCGATGTTATTTACATAAACACCCGAGATGTTAACGCAAGCATTTGCAACTGCAGTTCCCTTAACTTACCTAGAATTGCCGAGATGACAATATCCGTTGTGGTCTCTTCTTGGAATAGTTTGGAAAGCAAACTTTGAAAACATAACAAGTAAAGATCTTTATTGCGTAAAAAATATTTATTATGCCTCTTCACAGTCACTTCCTGCTCTGACAAAATTAACATTAGTGACGGAACATTAGTAGAATCAATGAGTGTGTATTAATCAATGTAGCTACAAAAAAGTTGATAGTATTTGGTTGTGAAAGTAATTGAAATTTTTATGTAATGCAAGTTTTCACACTTCACAAAATAGTAAGTACATGCAAATCTCTCCATACATAATAATATAAAAAAGTGAATTAATGATGTTGGTTTATTTGAAATAATTGAACTGAAACTGCGACTTTTTGGTTTATTGCAAAATGGTGACTACATCGGTACAAGTGTTACTCGCTACTTCATAGAATCGTTAGTTTTAAGAAAATACATGTGTCTGTGTTCTCAAAACATATAAAGATATTAAATAGTATTGAATGTAAATACGTCAACACTCTCCCTTATTTAATAACTTTGCAGACTCCCATGTCGTTACACAATTTTCGTAAACGAATTGAAAACAGTGGTTTTGTCAAAATATCCGCGAGCTGATTTTGTGTGTCAACTTTTGAAATGTCCATTTCTCCAGCTGTGACCAATTCGCGAACAAAGAAGTGTCTGATACGAATGTGTTTCGTTCTTCGATGAAACTCAGGGTTTTGTGCTAGCCGAATGGCTGCTTCATTGTCTACTTGCAGAATGGGCGTCGACTTCAACTGGCCTAGTTCAGTCAGAAGTCTCTTGATCCAGATGATCTCTTTTGCGACTTCACTGGCTGTCACGATTTCAGCTTCGGTTGTGGATATTGCAACAGAGGGTTGTCTCTGGCTCATCCACGAGATAGGCGCTCCAGAGTACAGGCACAGCACCCCTGAGGTTGAGCGGCCCGTACCAGGGTCACCACCATGATCTGCATCGCTGAAACACTCAAAAACCTCCTCTCCCAAGTTGGCTTTGTAGACCAGTCCAAGATCTGTTGTACCTCTCAAATACCGCAGCATCCTCTTCACCTTGAGCACATCTCGTTCAGTTGGTTTGTCAAGGTTCCTGGAGGCGACGCTGACAGCATACGCGATGTCTGGTCGGGTGCCAAACGGCTCATGTTGAATCTCCCCAGTACGGTTTCCGTGTAATGAGCTTGGCTCACCCTTATTGAACCATCTTTTCCTTGGTTGATTTCCAATCCTAGGTAGTACGATGCTGGCTTGGAGGTGATTTTAAACTCCCGTTTCAGATCATCTAAGAACTTCTGGAGTTCCTGCTCATCTTCGGCCGCAATCATTCCATCGTCAACGTAGAGAACAAAGAACATCTTCTTCTGTCCTTTTTGCCTCATGAAGAGACAAGGATCAGCTTCACTTCGTTGAAATCCTAGGCTGACTATGTAGTTGCTGAACTTCTCATTCCAGCATCGAGGAGCTTGCTTCAGACCATACAGGCTTTTCTTCAGGCGGCATACCTTGGCAGATCCATCACCATGTCCTTCAGGTTGTTGCGTATATATAGTTTCCTTGAGGTCACCATAGAGAAATGCCGTTGAAACGCCGATCTGTGCTAGTTTCATTTTCTCTTTTGCAGCAACACTGAGCAATGTTCTGATGGTTGATGTCCTGGCCACTGGACTGAAGGTTTGTACTCCACTCCTTTCCGCTGTGAATACCCTTTGATGACCAATCTGGCTTTGAATTTATCAATCGATCCATCGGCATTTGTTTTAAGTCGGTAGACCCATTTATTTGAAATGGCTCTTTTTCCTGGAGGCAGATCAACCAGTTCCCAAGTTTTGTTCTCTTCAAGAGCTCTCATCTCTCGACGCATAGCTTCCTTCCAATGGTCCTGTTGGTCTGATTTAATGGCTTCACTGAAGGATTCAGGTTCTTGTTGAGGGCTTGAGAGATACATCACGAAGTCTTTATACTTTGACGGAGGATTGAGAGAAGAACGTTCACGAAGTTGTCGAACGTTGGTTTCATCTGAGCTTTGAGCACCTTTTTGTTCTAGTTGAGTTTCAGCTTCGTCTTCAGTACTCAGGACCCAGAGTTCATCTTCCTCCTCTTCGCTCTGTATTTCGTCGTCATCTTGCTGTTCTTCAGGGGTCGAATCTTGTTCTGGTTGAACGGAAGGGTCTGAGCTTCCCTGAGGATGGATATCGTTCTTGTTCTGCAACACTTTCTCCTCGAAAATGACATCTCTCGATCGAATTAGTTTACCTTCCTCTTCACAGAAGATCCTGTAGCCGTCGTCGTTGTCGTATCCAATAAGAATTCCTTTGGTAGCCTTTGGATTCATCTTCTTCCTTTGTTGCTTGGGAACATGCGCATAGCAGGTAGACCCGATCACCCGAAGATGTTTCAGACCTGGTTTCCTGCCGTACCATTGCTCGTAGGGAGATGTTCCCTCAGCGTGAGAAGGTCTAGTCCTGTTAAGAATGTAGGCTGCTGTCCGGATCAACTCGGCCCAAAGTGTTTGTGGAAGTTTTCCATGAGCATGCATCATTGCTCGAGCAGACTCGACCACGGTGCGGTTCTCTCTTTCGCTGGATCCGTTTTGTTCGGGAGTGTAAGGCGTGACAAGACGTTGAACAATTCCTTCTTTCTGCAAGATTTTTCTGACATACTGGTTATCGAATTCTTTGCCATTGTCACTCAGCAGCTCCATGATGGTGTGTCCGAGAGTCTTTGCTTCTGCAACGAATTGGAGTAATTTCTTTGGAACTTCAGACTTTTCTCTGATGAAGTAAATGGTCCTGAACTTCTTAAAATCATCCTTGAAGAGGACGAAATACTTGTATCCTGACATTAAGTCGTCGAATGGGCCGCAGACGTCTGTGTGAATCCGCTCTCCCGGTTTCGTTGTTCCAGACCTCGTTCCGAAAGGCAGACGATGAGCCTTGCCATAAACGCAGCCTTCACAGAGTTCGCTGTCCACCTCAACGTGAATTCCCAGCTCTTTGTTTAGGAGGGATCTCACGTGTCGCTTGTTCTGATGCCCGAATCGTTCATGACAAAGTTGGAGAAGGTTGTCCTTTTCTGTTGCATTTACTTCCTTGAATGCACTGTTGTTCACGTTCCTTACTCTCAGCTTGTAGAGTCCACCAAACTGCTCACGAATTCCAATTAATCTTGTTTCGCCGTTGATGTTGAAATTGCACACCTCTGGAGACGAGTTGAACCTGCTGTCTTTGTTTCTGTCTTGGGCTGCAAGGACTGAGAATAGATTTCTCTGGATCCCAGGAACGCACCATACATCAGCCAACGTGAGCTTGTGCCACTTGCCGTTGACCGCTGCTTCGATGTCGATATCACCTTTTCCAATGGCTGCAACCTTCACACCGTTCGCTGTGGTCACTGAGTGTTCCGTAGAAAATGGTACAAATGTTCTGAAGATACTCCTATTCATAGAAACATGGCTCGTTGCTCCATTATCTACAAACCAATCGTCAGAGTTGCACTCAGAGTTCATCACAATCGAGGTTATAGCGACCAAAGTCATGTTGGCACCGCTTTCTGATGTTCCTGAGTTGCTGGGCTTGGGAGGTCTTCCATCGGCGATCCACTTTCTGCATTGTTTGATAGTGTGATTAGGTTTCTTGCAGTAAGGACAGATTTTCCTTTTGTTGCTCTTTTGGAGGTTGTCTTTCGAAGAGTTCTGCTGCTGAGTTTGCTGTTTGGACGAATTAAAGTAGAGTGCTTCTTTTTGAGATGAGACTTCTTTGCTTCTGAGTGCCCTCTCATACGCACACAGCTGATTGGTCAGGTTGTCGACTGTCCTTTCGGTTTTTGATATCAACATCCAGCTAGACTTGAACGAAAAATATTCTTCTGGCAGTGTACCTAGTATTTTACAGATCATAAATACATCTGGCAGATCGTACTTCATTCCGTCATCTTTGGACATTTCCTGCTTTAATTCGCTCCACAGGTTCTTTAGTTTTGAGACATGTGTTGCGATGTCATCCACATTTGCCTTTTTGCAGCTGAAGAATTGCAGGCGTAAGTTGTACACTTTATCTTCAGAGACGCAGTCAAATAGTGTATGAAGTTCTACCCACACTTCTCGGGCTGATGTGAGACGCATGATTTTTTTATAACGTCTCTTCTGACATGTTAGTGGTTAACACAATCAGTGTGTGGCTATCCGCCTTATTAAAAACATCAAGCTGAGTCTGATACGCCTCTCTTGCCTCAGAGGTTGCGTCCTCAGGAAGTGAGCCTGGCCTCTCTAACCTGCCTTCAATTACGCCTAACGCTCTGGGGATCCCTCGTAGGCAAATACTTATTTTGTATCTCCATGTGTTCCAATTTGCTTTTCCTTCTAGGAGGCCAACGTTGATTGTCCTGGTTGAATCCATTGCGTGTGCACGTGGTTCTAACCTCAAAATCGGTTCTCGGTGTTTTCGTCAAAAATATCGCTCCAACACACTGTTCTTATTTCGTCCAATTATTCACTTTAGCTCAATGCGTAACTGTACCCATAACCTGTTGGTTTATTTGAAATAATTAAACTGAAACTGCGACTTTTTGGTTTATTGCAAAATGGTGACTACATCGGTACAAGTGTTACTCGCTACTTCATAGAATCGTTAGTTTTAAGAAAATACATGTGTCTGTGTTCTCAAAACATATAAAGATATTAAATAGTATGGAATGTAAATACATCAACAAATGAATTAATGAAAATTCAAGATTTGAACACCAATATCTGAGTCGACAAATTTGCAAGATAGACGTCAAAAATTCAACACATCGTTATAAATAGGAGATATAAAAAATATTACCCAAAAATATTATAAATAAATACCGAGTTC
This sequence comes from Cryptocephalus moraei, assembly GCA_946251905.1. Taxonomy (NCBI): domain Eukaryota; kingdom Metazoa; phylum Arthropoda; class Insecta; order Coleoptera; family Chrysomelidae; genus Cryptocephalus; species Cryptocephalus moraei. Next base: position 10,694,359 of record OX276465.1, on the reverse strand, counting down.
CGATATTATAATATATTATATTAATGACAAGTTAACAACAAATCAGGTAAAAATGAAAGAGTTTCTGAGTTGATAACATTCGCGGTCGTAATGCCTACCTTTTATTAAAACAATTATAACGGTTTTAAGCAAACTTATCATTACATATACCATTATAACTCATTTATTAATTTCCGTTCATTTCTTTAAGAACGCCTCTGGTTACCGGCGAAATAACCGTTTTATTACTCCACGGGTTATTTTGACAGACTAAAAATCTGTTCTAGCCAAGGTACCTACTAGAGAATTTTCGTGCTATAAAGTTGTGCTGTAAAATTCACTTGCGCCACATTTTTTTGAACACCCTGTAGATGTTTAAAACTCGAATTCCAGCCAAAATTCGCTCTGAGTAATTTGTTATGAACGAAAATATCCAAAAAAGTTACTTTTTTGTTTTTTTTTGCTCGTATCACGAAAAGCGTTTAATGAATCGAAATTACTTTCAATGAGACATTTGTAGAGAAATAAAAAGTCTTCAAAATGGTGTTCTGTAGACGTTGGTCGTGCCATTTTTAACAGAGAAATGAGAACGTTTTCCAACGTTTGTTTACCGATTGTAGGCAACTTCCAGACGAAACAACAACAACGAATGCCACATGTGGCAGACGTCAGGTGCGGAACCGTAGCCCCCTCCTGCGTGTGGCGCCGCATCTTGTCGCCAGGCGACCCTTTCCGATAAAATACAACACGTGCCCCCATTGATGATGGTGCAACCGTAAAGAATCCCATTAGTCATACGTACCTGGCGTCTCTTTTAACCCACACACGATTTATTGCCACGGAATATTATGGGCGGGCGCCTCCGGTACGAGTTTTTGGGGAATCGACGCGACACACACACACACACACACACACACACACACACACACACATGCAATTAGAAATTATTGCGTCGGTGGTCGTATAGCGAGACGTAAAGTAAACTTCGACATTGTCATCATATCGGACAGCGGCGTTCGGTACATGGAAGCAGGAGAAGTAGTGCTTCCCCTAGAAAAATGTCAAAAATGACAAAATATCATCCTTCTTAATTGTTATTTTTCTTCTTCTTCTTCTATCCAAAATGGCTTTTTCCCTTTGGGAAGTTAGCCAGTGCAATTTTTTTCTAGAGTCGAGGTCCACTTGCGTGAGTCTGAGTCAAGGCTCATAACCTCTTCTTTCTAAAATATTAGCTACCAACCAAGTTGTGATTTCTTAGAAAGGAGGGGGGGGTTATTTGGGTCTTCTTTTGAATCTTGGTAAACTAAATATTTTTCTTAATTCCTCCAAAAAATGTTAAAGTTGCTTTAAGGAAGTCTAAGTTTAAGTTTGACAGGTTTTTTGAATCAAAAGGCAGGTTTAAACCTGCGTTAGATAAGTCTGTTTTAAATATACTTCCTTGTGTTATGTAAAGCGGACATTCCCAAAGGAGATGATCTAAAGTCTCGATATTCCCCCAGTCGCACTTAGCACACTCTCCACGATATTAAATCTACTTATATAGGTAAGTTTTGTTTTGTGCGACAATGACCTGTTCTTAATCTAATACCCATCGTTGTGTGTCGTCGATCTATAAAGGGGATAGTTTTGTACCATGGTCTTTTCGGGAAAGTTTTCTGTAATTTTCTATAAGAGGCCTCTCTATTACCGAATACTCACTAATTTCTAATTTTGCTATCTAATATCGTATGATTTGAAGATCCTTTTCTAGCTAATTGATCTGCTGTTTCATTACCTTTAATACCAACATGAGCCGGAATCCAAGATAGATAATAATTATTTTCAGTGTTAGAGTTTAGGAAGTATTTTCCAGTTGCAAAGTTTAGGGTATCTCTCTGGGTGTCTATGTTTGTATTTTTTAATCTATCTACCGATGATTTGGAGTCCGAGAAAAAAATTGAGTTTTTGATGTTGCTGTCTTTGGTAAGTTCTGTTGCCAGTTTGATTGCGATGAGTTCCGCATTGTTGATATTGGTTTCGTTGGGTAATCTTGCTGAAAATGTTTTATTTCCCGGAATAATAAGAATCCCTATTCCTACTCCCTCATTGTTTCGGCTGCGTCAGTGAAAATGAAGTTGCGTTTTTTCGAGAAATTCTATTGTAGCATTATTTTTATTTATGTTTAAGTTTATTGTATTGATTTTGTTTATTTGGGTATCTATTTGACATTCAAAACAGGGTAAGAGTTTGGTCATCTGTATTTTATCTCTATACTCACCCATTGTGACAAAGACTTCTAATAAGTAAGACTTCACGCTTGAATTGTTTCTTTCGTTGTGTTGGCTAATTATTTCTAATGACTTAATAATTGGATGATTAGTCTTTCTGTATATTTTTCCCGTTTCGGCCAATAATATGTTTATTGGGGTGGATTTCATGCATCCGGTGATAACTCGTAACGCTTTGTATTGAGTGGAGTTTATTTTATTTAGTTACATATTGTAGAGGTTTTAAACAAGATAGATCCATAGTCTAGGTGCGATTTAACAATTGCATTGTAAATCAAATGTAGGATTTGTGGGTCCGCAATTACTTTAGACTGTATTAAAAATGCTAAAAATTATTGAAAATATCAAGCCCATAACAAATGCGGCCATGACTCAAACCGAGTCACAGCAGAAAGTCTGCCCGCGAGTCGTGTGCGCGCGGCTTTTCACTACTCGAGAAAAATCCAATGGAAGCTATTCCCGCTGTAGGTTCTCCGATATACGCCGGCTTTCGTGTGTATGTCGGGGGTCATTGAACCTGCCGAATGCATCTATACCCGAGTTTCGATTCATCCCGGAGTGAATTCCTAGAAGCCATTAGTCCTCCGCGGGATGAAGAAGTGAGGGGAAAGTAGAAACAGGGGCGTGTATATTTCATGTTGTCTTCGAAATATAAATAATCGAAGTTATATCATTTAATGGAATGAAACAATGTTAGTTCGCAACTATGATATTGAAATAATCATAGCGCTATTACAGAAATCAGATGACGGGAAGAAGTATTGCCTAATGAAAAATAAAAACTAATATCACACGTGTACTGACTAGCGTGTATTTCGCCGGGCACCGACACTGTTCATCCGACACGTGTACGTATTGTAAACAACTTTCTCCATATTGCCATTCTCTGGGTTTCGACTTATGTTTTATAGAGCGGATTTTTAAATTTTGGCAAAACTCTCTCTCTCTTTACGTTAAAAATTTGCTAAAGCAACGAATCGCTCGAACTAGGGATGTGATTTTATGAGTTTCGCGTGTGCCACTCGCAACTTGTTGTGGCGATGAGTCACTCGTGAAGTAAAACGGATTTTGGTATAGTCGCGGTCGCGTGCTTTAGGCGGGCGTGGATGCAATCATTGGAGTAGCTTATTTGCAGATTTAAACGGCTATCGATGTGTACAGACAGGGTGGGAGATATTCAAACGTCATACAGAAGCCTCTTTTATGAAGTAATCCATCAAATTCAGCAACAAATAAACTGTAGATTTAACAGTTTGAATGATTGTAAATTCCTCCAATTTTGATGCATATAAAGGAAAACCTTTTCCAGAAGATGCGTTTATATCTCTTCTTCATTATTGTCAGTTCTTCGACCGAGTGCTACTGCGATCTGAACTAAAAGTTATTTACGAAACTGATGACGTTAGTACAAAAAATAACGCTAAAGAACTAATGCAATTTCTAAAAGACAATGAGCTGGAAGATGCCTACGCGGAAGATCCCCCTTTTTAAAGCGATAAATAAGGGGTTGACAATTGTTTTTACCATATTTTCTTAACGGGATATGAAAATTTGGTTATTTATGAAGAGAATAAGCCTTTGTGCACCTCGAAATGTTTATCCAAAAAGACGTAACAGCAATGAACATTATGCGTCTTGGGATAAACAAATAGCAATATCTCAGCAACAAATTAACCAATTGACTTCTATAAAACCTGTTTAGGTTTGGAATTTTAAAAGCTAGCTTTTAAAGTAGTAAAAACCTAAATCATATTATTTTTGCAATAAATAATCAATATGCAAACATTACCATTTTCAGTGGTTTTTTGGCATTTTTGCAATAAATATTTAACAAAATTAATTCGTGCTGCAGCTCAAATTGTAGGTTTTTAAATTCTCTACAGCTTATATTTGAAACTTTTCTCGCCAAAATGCATACTTTGGCTTGTAGAATCAAAAAACTTGTTTTCTAACTTTGGACCCCTCCCATTTGTTAATGCACACTTTTTGAATGTTTAAAACTATATAGGGATGATCAACTAATCAGAGCCTACAACATTTGACCACTCCCATCCGGTTATGAATTAATGTCGTCAATCTACACAGACTGGGCTAATTGTGTTGTAGTAGAGTATACTTTTTTTCTAAAAGATAGTTCATTGAAACCGTATTAATAAACGACTACTCTTCTGAAATCAGCGTTACTCTCTGAGTTGTTATTATCTACGTTTACCATTTTAGCACCCATTTAGAGCGTTCCTTAAATAAAGTGTTCCTTGGGAAATAAGGATGACTACTAAGGACGACTTTCGTTGACATGGTCAATGCATGTCAGAGTCGTCGTTTAAGGCGACCTTTGTAAAGGGAGAGTAATTGACACCGCTATACCAAGCACGACTGAAAGCCAACCACGTTAAATTAAAAAAAAAATATTGTCCATTCTAGGACACACTGTATGTATAATCAATTTTAGGACCTGAAAATTCATCCAAAAAACGCGTGCCCCGTAAAAGCCTTCCAACTGTACACGTCCCTTATAATTTACAACAAAACACTTACATAACTGTCAGACAAAGTCTAGGATAAACCTTCGGATATCGTGGTACAGTTGAGATAAGAGAGGCAGTTTAAATTTACGACGACTCCTCACGTCATTACGACGATCTCTTATTTGCCAGCGATTCCGATTACGTCGGCAAGTCGAGGAGGGATGTTGAACCTGAAGGATTCGTCTACGTTTCGTACACGTAGACCCTCTTCAGATCGATAGCGCACCCGAATCGAAATGCGAGGAGCGTACGGAGAAGCGACTTTTTGCTAATTTCGTCACGTTTCCGAAGAAAACCCGACGAGGTTTGACAAATTGCCAAAACGTAAATAAAGCATAATGTCACGATACAGTTAAAAACGCCAAAGAAATTTATGTTGAGTTCGTAGTTCAATGCGCCGAAGTCATGCTTGATGGACGAAGATTAATGGAGACGAACTGAGGTAAAGGACGGGCTGACGCCATCTCGGCACTTTATTACCCCTAGGTAGGAAGGGGTCGGGCTTGAAATGCACCAAGCCGATTATAGACCCCCCCGTGGCGTTAGGGATCGTACCTGTCTGGCGTTCGCAGGTAGTAGTCAGGTAATCCGCACTACCAAACAATATAAAATTGATTATAATTCAATGTGATATTCCAGCTAATTTTGATTAAGGAAGAAACAACGATCTTAATAAAAATATATTCGCGATAATCAAAATTCGCTGGAACATAATATTGAATTACAATCAATTTTGTATTGTTTGGTAGTACGGACTACCCTGACCACTATCTGCGAACGGCCGACAGGTACGATCCCTAACGCCACGGGGTGTCTATAATCCCGCTGGTGCATTTCGAGCACCACCGAGACAAGTTTCGGGGAGCTTTCTGATGCGTGAACGTCATGTGATACGCTCGATAGGACGTTGGAAACGCAAGGGGGCAAGGATCAAACATGTACTCACTGAGCCTAATAGGCATTGCTTGCTGTAGAATGTGTAGAAAATCTATTGTGTATTGTATAATGTATCTAGAAAATCGGTTTAAAGCGTTTAAGCCCTTAGTGTCGACTTGGCATGTCAGTTAAGGCCATTAGTTGCGACTACCTGTTTTCTGCAGTGTTGAGTTGGCGTATTAACATTTATTACCTTAAAGGTAAAGTGTCGATATGGCCTGTACTGTTAAGAACGAGGATTTCTCATTTTTCCGATTGAACGCTCGGAAAATTACGGGAAAGTTATTAACCGATCGCGGAACTTATAAATAACGCACGGGCGACGCGAGTCGATATCGGTAATTCGAACGTATCGATTTTGTAATGTTTATTTTCTCACAGTGCGCCCACAATATGGCGAATTGCGTTTCGTGTTTGCATAAATGTAACTGGAGACGGAACGACCTTGCGTATTTCTGAAGGCAGACCTGCACGATTACATCTTCGGAGCAGTCGGCAAATATTTGAAGTCTTAAAATGCAGAGAAGACAACCTTGTTAAGGTTAACGTTTTGTTTTCCTCGAGATTTTAAAAAGGCTACCAGACATACCACTCGTGGAATACAGAAGATCCAAGCATAATATGGGATACTATCAAAGCCACGATACCGACTTCGACAAATAGGCATATTGGTGGAACTATATAACACATTATAATACAGGAATCATTCACCGTGAATGGCTTAGATCTTAGATCGACCTTCATTACACTGCCAAAAAAGATTAACGCAAAAGAATGCAGCGACCATCGAACCATCAGTCTCATGAGTCGCGCTCTCAAAATATTCCTAAAGATAATACATCAGAGAATTTTTAGGAAATTAGAACAGGATATTAGCGAAACCCAATTTGGCTTTAGAAATGCAATGGGGACAAGAGAAGCCTTGTTTGCCTTTAATTTAATAAAAAGACCAAATTCATGACCATTACAAAATCAGTTTAGCAACATGAAAACCTTATGGATCAAAGGAAAACTAGTTGAGAAACTCAGAAAGTACAAATACTTAGGAACAATTGCCAACGAAGATAATGAGTACACTGAAGAAATTAAATCAATAATTGGACAAGCCAGAACAATATGTAACAAACTGAGAAATGTGTTATGCAGTAGAGATCTTAACCTACACCTTAGAGTCAGAATAATGAGATGCTATGTTTTCTCGGTGTTGTTATGTGGGATGGAATCCTGGACGTTGAAGAAAAATATAAGTGATCGACTGGAAGCATTTGAAATGTGGGCATATAGAAGGATCTTGAGAATAAGTTGGGTAGACATGGTAACAAACGAGGAGGTACTGGGAAGAATGAGGAATATTAAACATAATTAAAATAAGGAAGCTGCAATATCTGGGCCACGTGATGAGGGGAGAGAAATACGTATTGTTGCAGGGAAAAAGAAGCATAGGAAGAAGACGCATTTCCTGGTTAAATAATCTGAGGAAATGGTACAACTGTGTAGTTTCACTGAGTTGTTTAGAGGGGTCCAGGCCAACTGGACGGTGAAGGTGAACCCTTGGGATGATAAAAGTCGACCGGCCATCTGAGCGGTGACGAAATTAGGTAAATCTCAACGCACTCTCTTGCGACAGGCCAACTAGCCATTGTATCTACCTGTTATTGTGTCCCTACTGTTCCTATTTTAAGATGAACACTTGGACTTTCATTAAAACAGTTATAATTTGCGGTATTTGATCCTTGCTCCCTTGCGTCCAGATATTGCGTATTCAGATACCTACTGTACCATAAAATGTAATTATGTAACGAACGGATTCGAAACAAAGTGTAGTTCCCAGTCCCTGGGAAGTCCGAGAGCTGTGTCGACCTCGGCGGAGTCCAGAGGGCCGGGAGCGTCCTGGGCTGCCGGGAACGCGGGGCTTCCTTCTGGGGCTGGTAGATGGACCTGGACCTGGCAGCTAGGGATGTCCTGGAGCTGGGGCGACCTCGGCGGAGACCAGAGGGTCGGGAGCGTCCTGGGCTGCCGGGATCCTCCGGGGAAGTGGTACTTCCTTCTGGGGCTGGTGGATGGACCTGGACCTGGCGGCTAGGAAAGTCCTGGAGCTGTGTCGACCTCGGCGGAGTCCAGAGGGTCGGGAGCGTCCTGGGCTGCCGGGATCCTCCGGGGGGTGGCGCTTCCTTCTGCAGGTCGGGGTCGTCCCTCTGTCCGAGCGGGAGCCCGCTGGTTAGAGGATGCTCACGATGTCCTGTCCAAGCGGGAATCCGCTGGTTAGGCGATGATCTCGACGTCCTGTCCAAGCGGGAGTCCGCGGCTAGGGATCTCGACCTCCTGTCCGCCTGGGTAGCCAGTGGGTAGGAGCCTCGAGAGTCGAGTAGGCACAAGTCTGTGGGACGCCACCGGAGCTTGGTATGCTCTGGTGTTGCACAGCTGTTCAGAGTCCTGTCCAATTGGGAAGCCAATGGTTTAGGAGCTCTGTACGAACTGGTAACGATGCAGGGAACAAGTCTATGGGTAGCCACAAGAGCTTGTTATGAGCTGTCCAGAGTCCTGTCCTATTGGGAAGCCAATGGTTTAGGAGCTCTGTACGAATTGGTAACGATGCAGGGAACAAGTCTATGGGTAGCCACAAGAGCTTGTTATGAGCTGTCCAGAGTCCTGTCCTATTGGGAAGCCAATGGTTTAGGAGCTCTGTACGAACTGAAGATTCTGGGGCTGGGTTCCCATTTTTATAGCCAGCATCCCCGCAGAATCTCTCGCTCCATTGGTCAGTCGCCGATCTTCCCGATCGAGCGGTGGTGGCTAGTCGCGTGGTGGTAATGGTCCGCGTAGGGTAGTGGCCCTGGAGGGGGTACTGGACTGTGTGGGGGTAGTACCGCGTCGCGTGGGGGCACGTTGCGCGGATCGCGTCAAGGCGGCGCTGGCGTACCTTTCCCGAGGGTAGTTAGCTACCCTCAGGTAGCAAACCGGGTATTGATCGGTCCGGGGAGAACCTTTACTTACTCCCCTTGCCGTGAGGCGACGCAGGCCGTACCAGAGTACGGGCGTTCAGGTACCGCTCGGAGTTATTACCGAAAATTTTGATTTTTGTCAGTGGTGTTGCTACAATTATTTAATTAATCATTGCACCTCTGAAAGGCAGTAACTTCCACCGCTCAGTTGGCCTTATCTTCCCTGGCCAGTTGGCCGGTCGATACTAATTGACATCGTCCAGTTGGCTTAATTGCAAATTTTACCTAGAGGTCATAAACTGGCCAGTTGGCTCCCGCCAGTTTCGAGCTGCAGCATCAAAAGTGAGAATAGCTATGATGATAGCAAACCTTCTAAGAGGAGCCGGCACTTGAAGAAGATGAAGTTTCAAGAAAATGACCGTAATTGAGAGTAAGATATTTCCCATTGTGGGAATTGACTCTCACAGTCCTGTTCGATTATAAACTAGACTTAACGTTTACTTAGCGGGAGTAATAAATCCCGCATTACGACCGTTTTCCCCTATCCTATCCTGGTATTATCCCTTCGATAAAGGAATCCGCGAATGTTTATTAACTTGTGCGTATAATTTACAACGACCAGGAGGTCCAATTAAACGTACAAGTGTGTATTTATGCATTTGCTTGACAAAACGTCGCGAAAATAGAACCAAGAAATAAATCGCACACACGCAAGCGAAGGTATCGGATGGCGGCCGTAATAATAATTGCCAACTTAATGATGTTATGGGTTATTTTAAAAACTGTTGCAGCGTTAAAAACGACGCTCGTTGTGAGAATAATGCATGACGAAGTTCAAAAATCGCATTTATTTCATAATTTCGACGGTTAACGTAAATCGAAATTAAGTTCCGTGTTGCCTAACGCCCATGCAGCTCATTTGTTATTGAGTTATTGCCGTTTTAATTGCCTCGGTCCACTCGATCTACGTACGCACCCCGTCCTAAGTGTAATAAGCGTGAGGCTTAAAAAATATTTTTAAATTATTCAAAAGTTGTGCCTTATTTCCGATGCCAAAATGAAGTCTGGTAAAAATAGAAATGACAAGATTCTAAGTATAAGTAAATATCGCGTCTCTCTAATGAAAATCCCGAATGTTTTCGAAAAGTTAATTGAATCGAACGGGGTTTAAAAATAACCCAAAAAAAGTTGGAGATTTTCCTTTTTCTGTTTGAACACCTTCGAGTTGCTCCCTCTCGGATTTTGTCGCTACAGCTGAACACACACAACACTCAAACAATCGAAGCCATCGACGAAGACAAAGACACCGCAATTTCTATTTACCTTCCAAAATGCCCCCAATGAGTAGGATCTCACAACATTTATTTATTTCGACGTTGAACTCGGATTTGGAAATCTAAGGATGTTGCATTTTTATCAAGGTAAACAAAGTGATTATGTCTGCTGAGAGGTTCTTGAAAATACGCTCCTGTCGTCATGGCGACTCCCGCTGAGAAATATCCCATAAAGAACAAGTATTTTATTCAAATTTTTTGAATGTCACCAGGTGCCTGCCTCTTCTCCAATCGTTCGTAGCTTTTAAATTGCAATCTTTAATTGCTTATGTCTGGAATATGGACGTGTCTAACGGAGGAGTTTTCTTAATTCGGTATAAATAATTTAACGAAATTAGATGTACTTAATCTTGAAGTAAAAAAAAACTCAGATTTACAAGTACTCTCTAAGGTTTATATTAATGTTAGCAATCTTGTATGAAAGAAACCTAAAAACGGAATGACAATAGTGTTTGCAACAGCAAACTGTTTTTTGCTTCCAATTGCTGACTTTTGCATCTACATCTTGCCGTATCTTACCTATCCCATGATTCGCGTTAGATTTGCTGCTCTTTAGTTCTTCATTTGATCTTCTGGTCCCATATGGTGATTTACGTTCCTCAATCTTAAAATCATTTGACTGGTTTGCTTGGTACAATCTTAAACAACCCAAGGAAAGTAATGCTTGGCAGTATTACTGTATCGTCTTGGTGTTTTGTCTTGTTTTTCTGTTTATTTTTGAATCTTGTGAGGATTTTTCTAAACTGGTGATTGAGACTCTCTTAGGAATTTGTAGGTTGTGTTATTTTCGCCTCGTTTCCCGTCTTTTGTGGCATTATCACCTTGCCTCTTTCACACTTCCCCAAGCTTTGGGTCAATATTTCTCGCAGTGTAAATTCAGGGCCTATTTTTGGTTCAAGTGGGTCCTAGGCCCATATACCATCTGGGTGCCCCGCATAGGAATACTTAAGTCTATCTTGGGGGCCCCTAGGTTAGGGGGCCCCAGACACAGGCCTGTAAGGCCTATTGGAAAAATACGCATTGTGTAAATTTGTGGCTTGTTCTTCCGGTTTAAATCCGCAGTACTTTGCTTCTGTGCTCTATCTAATTCTGTATCTCTACAAGCTTATTTGATAACGGAAGGTGTCCCAACAAGAACGCCATGTTCAATTTGCCCAAAAGGTGCTTTCTCTTTTAGGCAGTGTCGAAATATTTTTACATTCTTATACCAGGTCGATGTTCAGATATAAAAATGAAACTTATCGTCTTCCATGACTTGCTTCGCAGCATAGAACCTTCCTCCAGGTGCTTCCAATGGTAACTGAATGCACATGATTCTCAGATAGCTTCAGGACATCCTGCCATGACTTCAGTCTTCATTTTTTGTTCTGGATTAGCTGCATGATCCTGAAGGAGCCATCGTCGATGCAGTGTCCGCGTCAACGTCCATTTCTGCTCCTGAAACAGTTTCAAGACTGAAGTAGTCTTAGCTGAATGACCATTGTCTTTAACTGCCACTCCTCGCACTGGAATAGCTTTATGACACAAAAGTAGTCCTGGTCGATGCTGACTCTGTCTCAACATGTATTCTTGGAATAGCATTGGGGCTCTGAAGAGGCCTTCGTCGATTTTGCCTTCGTTTCAACTCCCATTTTTGGTGTTCAAAGATAACTGAAAGCACGTGACTCTCAAATAGCTTCAGGACGTCCTGCGCGCCATGTCTTCAGTCTTTATTTTTGGTCCTGGATTAGTTGCAGAATCCTGAAGTAGCCTTCGTCGATGCAGTGTTCGCGTCAACGTCCATTTCGGCTCCTGAAACAGCTTCAATACTGAAGTAGTCTTAGCTGATTAACCATTCACTTTATCTGCCACTTCTCGCACTGGGGTAGCTTTATGACACCAAAGTAGTCCTGGTCGATGCTCTGGCTATCTCTCAACATTTATTTCTGGAATTGGAATACCATTGGGGCTCTGAAGAGGCCTTCGTCGATTTTGCCTTTGTTTCAACTCCGATTCTTGGTGTCCAAAGGTAACTGAAAGAACGTGTCCATTCAAGACTTCAGGGCGTCGCGCCATGACTTCAGTCTTTATTTTTGGTCCTGGATTAGCTGAAGGATCCTGAAGTAGCCTTCGTCGATGCAGTGTTTGCGTCAAGGTCCACTTCGGCTCCTGAAACAGTCTCAAAGCTGAAGTAGTCTTAACTGATTGACCATTCCCTTTAACTGCCACTTATGGCACTGGATGAGCTTTATAACACCAAAGTAGTCCTGGTCGATGCTGACTATGTCTCAACATCTATTCTTGGAATTGGAATACCTTTGGGACTCTGAAGAGGCCTTCGTCGCTTTTACCTTCGTTTCAACTCCCATTTTTGGTGTTCAAAGATAACTGAAAGCACGTGACTCTCAAATAGCTTCAGGACGTCCTGCCATGTCTTCAGTCTTTATTTTTGGTCCTGGATTAGTTGCAGAATCCTGAAGTAGCCTTCGTCGATGCAGTGTTCGCGTCAACTTCCATTTCGGCTCCTGAAACAGCTTCAATACTGAAGTAGTCCTAGCTGATTAACCATTCACTTTATCTGCCACTTCTCGCACTGGGGTAGTTTTATGACACCAAAGTAGTCCTGGTCGATGTTCTGGCTATCTCTCAACATTTATTTCTGGAATTGGAATACCATTGGGGCTCTGAAGAGGCCTTCGTCGATTTTGACTACGTTTCAACTCCCATATTCTTGGTATCCAAAGGTAACTGAAAGCACATGACTCTCAAATATCTGCAGGACGTCCTGCCATGACTTCCGTCTTTATTTTTGGTCCTGGATTAGCTGCAGGATCCTGAAGTAGCCTTAGTCGATGCAGTGTTCGCGTCAACGTTCATTTCAGCTCCTGAAAGAGTTTCAAGACTGAGTAGTCTTAACTGATTGGCCATTCCCTTTAACTGCCAATCCTGGCACTGGATGAGCTTTATAACACCAAAGTAATCCTGGTCGATGTTGACTACGCCTCAACATTTATTGCTGAAATTGGAATAACATTGGGGCTCTTAAGAGACCTTCGTCGATTTTGCCTTCGTTTCAACTCCCATTCTTGGTGTCAAAAGTTAACTAAAAGCACGTGTCCATTCCTGACTCTCAAATAGCTTCAGGACGTCCTGCCATGATTTCAGTTTTTATTTTTGGTCCTGGATTAGTTGCAGGATCCTGAAGTAGCCTTCGTCGATGCAATGTTCGCGTTAACGTCCATTTCGGTTTCTGAAACAGCTTCAAGACTGAATTCATAACTGATTGACCATTCCCTTTAACTGCCACTCCTGGCACTGGAGTAGCTTTATAATACCAAAGTAGTCCTGGTCGATGCTGACTATGTCTCAACATTTATTCCTGGAATTGAATACCTTTGGGGCTCTGAAGAGGCCTTTGTCGATTTTGCCTTCGTTTCAACTCCCATTCTTGGTGTCCAAAGGTAACTGAAAGAACGTGTCCATTCAAGACTCAAATAGCTTCAAGGCGTCCCGCCATGACTTCAGTCTTTATTTTTGGTCCTGGATTAGCTGAAGGATCCTGAAGTAGCCTTCGTCGATGCAGTGTTTGCGTCAAGGTCCATTTCGGCTCCTGAAACAGTTTCAAAGCTGAAGTAGTCTTAACTGATTGACCATTCCCTTTAACTGCCACTTTTGGCACTGGATGAGCTTTATAACACCAAAGTAGTCCTGGTCAATGCTGACTATGTCTCAACATCTATTCTTGGAATTGGAATACCTTTGGGACTCTGAAGAGGCCTTCGTCGCTTTTACCTTCGTTTCAACTCCCATTCTTTGTGTCCAAAGGAAACTGAAAGCACGTGACTCTCAAATAGCTTCAGGACGTCCTGCCATTATTTCAGTCTTTATTTGTTGTCCTGCGTTAGTTGCAGGATCCTGAAGTAGCCTTCGTCGATGCAGTGTTCGCGTCAACGTCCATTTCGGCTCCTGAAACAGCTTCAATACTGAAGTAGTCGTAGCTGATTGACCATTCCCTTTAACTGCCACTCCTCGCACTGGAGTAGCTTTATGACACCAAAGTAGTCCTGGTCGATGCTGACTATGTCTCAACATTTATTCCTGGAATTGGAATACCATTGGGGCTCTGACGAGACCTTTGTCGATTTTGCCTTCGTTACAACTACCATTCTTGGTGTCCAAAGGTAACTGAAACCACGTGACTCTCAAAAGGCTTCAGGACGTCCTGCCATGACTTCACTCTTTATTTTCGGTCCTGGATTAGCTGCAGCATCCTGAAGTAGCCTTCGTCAAAGCAGTGTTCGCGTCAACGTCCATTTCGGCTTCTGAAACAGCTTCAAGACTGAAGTAGTCTTAACTGATTGACCATTACCTTTAACTGCCTTCATACTGCCAATCCTGGCATTGGATGAGCTTTATAACACCAAAGTAGTCCTGGTCGATGCTGACTATGTCTCAACATGTATTCTTGGTATTGGAAATCCTTTGGGACGCTGAAGAGGCCTTCGTCGATTTTGCCTTCGTTTCAACTTCCACTCTTGGTGTCCAAAGGAAACTGAAAGCACGTGTCCATTTCTGACTCTCGAAAAAATTATTTTTCGATCTTTTTAACATTTTTTTATTATTTATTTTGTTGACAACAATCATAATTTGGACTTTAAAAGATGTGTTTTCGGTATGAAATTTAATTCTGTACAAAAAATCTATAAAATATTTCCTAAAAATGCATAGGTTTTGAGTTACAGCCAAAAAACCGAAAAGTGGACAAACTTACCCCGATCTCAAAAACACAAGGCTCTATTTGTGTAGCACTCTTCGATTTTATCATTTTTAGAGGTCAAGACCATATGAAAGAATAAAATTCTTTGGACGCCTTAAAATACCAGTTTGTAGCATACTGGAAGGCTCGAATAAAACTTGACGAAATCCACGATCTGCAATTACAGGATACGCTTTGTTTCGTCTCAGATAAGTGACATTTTTAATTTATTGTTGAACCGATGTTGATTTACAGAGGTCGATATTGCTTTCATCCTCGAGTACCCGATACTTCCTCAAGATTTATTTCCTATAAATCACAAGTCAAGTGAACAATTTAACCGTAAGGGTAATAAGACCCTCCGGGAAAGTCATCGAGTATTTTTACAGGAAGTTTTTGACTACATTTCGAAGAAGTAGGGTACGTCGCGATTTCTAAAAAAATATGCGTACCATCTGTATAAGGGAAAGTACGATCTTCAGCGATGGTCAGCACGCCCTTTACTCTTTACCGGGGTGATTTTCAACCAATAAGCGACGAGTAAAGGGGACTGAAATCAATCTGACCAATAAGCGGAGATCGCGTTTCCCGTCGTCCTTTTGAGAAATTTAATTTTAAGAAATACTCTCCGTGTAACTGCCAGAGTCAGTTTCTCTCTTCACACCTATTCCGTTGTACAGTTTGTATTTAAGTTTGTTGCATTTAAACAGTTTATCAAATCCAAAGTTACAATTATGTGTTATCATTTCCCAACTGTTCACGCAATATTAAGTTGGCGCGTGAAGTGTGCGGTCAGTTATAAGTTATAACGATCTAAGACAATCGAAATCTCTGATACGTACGCGACGTTACACGCTTTATCGTACGTTTCGTCCACGAAACTGCGCTTCGTAATCGATTTCCCCTTTTCTCCTCCTTTTCATCCTCGGCCCTTTTACGAGCGTCCCCAATCGCTCTCGTCGCAGTTAAACCAAACAACGACGACAATAGACAGGACATAAACCCTCGAAATATGTCTTTTTTATGGGCGCGAGCTTGTTGCTTCCCGCTCCTGTGCGAGTCCTCCCTCCGACTTGTTGCTTCTCATTTCGGCCAATTAAAACTTGTGGGTCCCTAATTTATCCCTTTTCTACGTTGTCCCGTTGTGCGGGTTTTCCGGCGAGGCGCGCGAATCACTAGAAATGTTGCCTTGAAAGTTAGCAGTTGATTTGTGACCCGGCCATTTGTCTCAATGAGAAGATTTATTGATACTTAGCAGACTCGCAGATGTATGTGCGCTGTTATGAGTGGAGTGCAGTAAATTCCGAAAATATCACCAAGAGCACTATATTTAGACGGAAAAGAAGTGACGTTCTGCTGATGCCACCACGTGATGTAAGTGGCCTGGATTATCTTCGGATTTTGCCAAAGTACTTCAACAGGTAAATTTCTCACCTCCAAAACTTCTTGGAGAGGTAAATATCTATTTTTTTTAGTTTCTTGATACATGGTAGATTTGTTTATAAAACCGCAAATTCTATATTTCAAAATATGAATAGCTAAGGTGTCAAGTAATTTAGTGCCAAGTCGTAGGAATTGAAATGAAACATGTTCTAAATAATTTAATAAATACATTTGTCGCTATTCACAATGTACCTGCAGGAAGCGACGAAACGAATTATAAATTATTTGTTGGTTGAAAACTAAAATTACTGATACACTGCCAACATTACATGACAATCTGGCCGATATGTACGTAGTAAACGCTGTATTAAAAATGTTATTAATTATGTACAGAGCGCGTTTCTTGTGCTCAGTGAGCCTTTTCCTATCAACACTGTGTTGACTCAGATCAGATAAATGGCAATTTATGCCATTCAAACGGTGTTCACAAAATTTTGCAGTTTGAGCTACTTAACCGTTACTTTAGAGAATTTCCATGTTTTTGGGGTGAATAGTGAATAAAAGTGTGGTATTAATCCAATCAACGTAGTCATTTTTTGACGTTTTACGACATGAACCGGATGGGAGTGGTCAAACGTTGTAGGCTCTGATTAGTTGATCATGCCTATATAGTTTTAAACATTCAGAAAGTGTGCATTAACAAATGGGAGGGGTCCAAAGTTAGCAAAAACAAGTTTTTTGATTCTACAAGCCAAAGTATGCATTTTGGCTAGAAAAGTTTCAAATATAAGTTGTAGAGAATTGAAAAACCTACAATTTGTGCTGCAGCACGATTAATTTTGTTAAATATTTATTGAAAAAATGCCAAAAAACCACTGATAATGGTCATTTTTTGCATATTGATTATTTATTGCAAAAATAATATGATTTAGGTTTTTGCTACTTTAAAAGCAGCTTTTAAAATTCCAAACCTAAACAGCTTTTATAAAAGTCAATTGGTTAATTTGTTGCTGAGATATTGCTATTTGTTTATCCCAAGATGCATAATGTTACGGTACCTTAAGGTAATTATACCTTAACGATTAAGGTATAATATTGGAACGTCAAAAAAATGTCAAATTCAATGTTTGCATGAGCTCTCACAGGGTTCAACCCAGAAATATTTAATTTTTTCACGAAAAAAAAAAAAACAATTTTTCGCGTGTTTCATTACTTAAAACCAAAATACACACCGATAATTTGTTTTGACCTTAAAGTATATGTAAAAAGGAAGATTTTGGCAGCTTCCACATATTTTTAAAAAAATTAACTTTTTAGATATCGCACTTTGGAAAAAAAAACGGTTTTTTCAAATTTCTCGCTCGGGGGCGTATCCAATCCTACTTCTGAGGCCGGGAATGGGTTCCTGGGAAAATTTTACATCGATTCACTATTTTCAGAATTTTTTTAAAAGCAAATTATCGCATCAGCAGCCTAAAAACGAAAATTTGTTATGGCCCGCAAAGGAAAAAACACAAAATTGGTCACAAATCCAAAATGGCGCAAAATTAGGGGCTGAAAATGTATTAGGGTCGGACGTATTTTTATATCCTAAAGACGACTAGATACTTCCGATAGCGATTTAAAAACCACCCCATTAACTCCCTGATCAGTTGACAAAATTCTCCCATATTTAATTTTAGCTGTATGTTGGGAATAATAAACTCGCCTATCTAGACAGTGACATGATAGCCTGATGGGATGGTCTTTCAGCCCTGGGCATCCGAGGTAACCCATAACCCAAAATGTTAAAGATTCAGTTTTCAAAATTTAGCGAGACTTACCTCTCCTCTTAAATGTATCAAAGGGATAGAAACTTGCATCAATTGAAACGTTCCAATTTCTTTCCATTTTCTAATTTAAAAAGAAGGTAAGTCCCATACAATATGGAAACTTTATAGAGCTCTTATGGATGCTTTAAGGTAGGACAGCGCGGTCGTCGCGCCGAATAAGAGACCTTGCGGGACACCTGTTAACTAATATCTTTGCATAACACGCCGGTACCAACACACACACACACATCACATGCGATGAATGAAACGAGAAAACGAAAGAGTTCGTAACCTTCCAATCCGGCCCACCGGCGATTGTATTGTTAATGCGATCGCCCGGAGAAGGTGTGGCCGCACTGCTCGAAAATTTTATAATACACATTTTCGTACGTCGACGATCCGAAATGTCATTCATTTTTCTTCTCTCGGTCTTCCGTAAAAGAGAGAGAGAAAATGAGAGAGACGAGGCCGAATTCCGCGGGTGCGTGCGTGACCCACGAAGAGCGCCAGTTGGAACACAAAAAGAGAGAAAAAGGCCTTCTATTTCTCTCTCTTTCTCAGGTGTGTGACCCACAATGCACCTGCAGCTCTCTACTCTCATCTCTTATTCTCTGCGTGGTTAACGGTAATCCCGTCCACGCGCACATGGGAAAAGATCGGATCGGCTTTGCGATTACGAAACGTAGGAACGTCAGAGTTAAAGTACTATTGCAGGGCCGACCAGTTTGCAACGTTAAATCTTATCGACGTTACAAAACGTTAGACGTTCTTATTAACGGGGCCCGACTAGCTCAACTCGTCGGTGAGTGGTCGTGGATGAATTACCATTCGACCAGATACTCGATGGTAAATGGCGCCAACAACTACAAAGCCCGGCCCTGACCGATATCTCGAACCCCCTCTAGTTGTCGAGGGGAGTCGATCAATGTCTCGCAGCTATCAAACGTCTCACTTACCTTTACGAAGGCTTACTCGAATCCGAGAGAGAGGTTGAGGTTAGATTCGTTAAATAAAACTTGAGCAACTCTATTGAATGAATTTAATAGCCAGTACTTGCTTGTAAAGAGAAATTCGATACCCAACTCTCGGATATACAACCAACCTATATGTTACAATCTATCCTCCCTAACCTGACTTCTTAACTAAGATTCCGATCTGTATGGGTGCGACGCTGCCAGTGGCTCACGATCGAAGATCGGTTGGCTCGAACAGGGATGACGGGAATATCAGCGGAGCCTCCTGCCTCTCACGGTCAAACGGCTATCTGATGACACCGCTGATGACGGAACGGGGACTGGCCTCTCGGATGACCGGCTCGAACGGCTGCTCGGGCCTCTCGGATGACCGGCTGCCCTGGGCCCCCCTGTGTCGGGACCGCGGAGTCTTTGGGCCGGGAAAGCGACGCTGCGGAGATCTATTCACGACGGAACGGAGACTTCACTTCGCTGTCGTCCGTCAGTCCACGAAACACCGCTTTCTGTGATCGATCGTCACGCGCACGCACTGAATACAACGAGGCTTAACTCGGAGACCTGGAGACTGGCTGATGCTCACTCGAACTAACGATAATTACTCTTCGTAACACTCGGGATAACACTCGGATTAATAACAATGATCGCAATAATACTACTACTCTTACTAACACTCGGAATCGGAAATCACCCAAAAGAGAGATAATAACAATAATCGCAATAATACTAATTCTCCTACTAATACTCGGAATCGGAAATCGGAATAGATCGTTACAGCAGTAGTTCGTTAGCATGACAGAGAGGGAGTTCTGCAACGTTGCCGGCCGAGCAGGCAGTCCAAGTCAACGCGTATCGCTTTACACTTCGGACGTGTGCGGTACAGTGTGCGGCAGGGATGACTATAATGTTTCGCGAGCTAGCAACATCGCAAAAGGTCGTTCTCTGTCTAGCTAACGAGAAATATATGGCCTCTCCTTCGCTCTCATGCTCATCCCATCCTGCGACTCTTTAGAAACGGTCTGTATATAAAATGTTAGTCCTAACCCACCCCTAATAACTTTGTAAAAAAATAATAATAAAAATAAAAAATGTATTGCTAACATTTGTAAATTGGATTCAAAATTCATTTTTTGAAGTATGAAGTAGCTAAGAATCCAAGAATTAGAATTATTAATTGAACCAATCAAAAGTCGAAGTATGGGAAAAGTCATGTTGTATTCATGTCGTGCAGTGGTGTAATTTATAGTCCAGGAAGAATTTTTGTCATATATTTGACACACATAAATACTGGTGCGTGTATCGTGGACACCCTATAGATATGTTATGTACAGGATGTCTCGATATTTGTGTCCAGCGCTGTATTGGGTCGTTTCAATCAAACGCAGACCGGAGGGATTTTTCTACCGAAATGTATAGATTTGCATATACGTCACATTTTCTAATTAAATTCAGTCAGGAGAGCATTAATTAATCTTTATTTAAATGTGATGTGATAACATTTCGGTTCGGCGAATTTAGACGTAAAACGCGAGGACTCGCCTTTATATGACTCACCCGAGTAATTTTTTTTTAATATCAAATATTCCCTCGATATCTATTTTTAAGTAACGTCCATAAAAATTCTGCAGCGGCGGCGGCGTCTCGCCGAAAAAAAAAACAAAAACCCGAATGATTGCCTTTTGCTTTTGGCCTTTACGCGACATTTCAAAGCCACGGATATATCCTCTGTCTCTTCCTCTCCGCTCTCTCTCTCTCTCTTTCTCTCTTCCTCTCCCGATAACAGCTAATGTATTTGGTAAATGACTTCCAAATATCAATGTTAAAAATAAATTTACGACCCGACATAAAAACAATAATAAAAACCCAGAAGAGAGAAAGATTTACGCGCGTCTGAAACGGACTCTTCTAAATATACACGCGCGCCGCCATCGTCGGCATAAAACGATTTTTTATGAGAGGAATTATCATAGGACTTCACGCTTTGATTGGAAAGAGAAAGAGAACAACGGAGATAATCTTGCAGGTTATATGATTGAAACGGGCAATGGGACGAATTTAAGTGAAATCATTGAGTGGATGGCAGAAATTGACAGCATCTCGTAGCTGATTCCATGAATCTGTTTCTAATGTTTGTCGTGGATTGAACGGGATTCAGCCGTTTGATTGATCCAAGTCGGAAAATGCGCGATATTAATTCGGGAAAGTCGGAAAATTCAAGTAGATATTTCTATAACAGCTAAACAGGATGAAAAACCTAAGCGGCGTGATTTAACGAGAACGGGTGTAAGCAAATAGTCCTAATAATAAGAAAGCCGGAGGTAGTATTACTGTCTACAAATGAGTTTTAATGGGGGGCGATCGGAAAATGCGGGATCAGAAGTTGTTAGGGTGGGAAAATTCGTGGTTCCATCACGTGCAATCACTCACTATTGATCGAAGTAATGAGAGAAGGTCGGAAAATGCGCGATATTAATTCGGGAAAGTCGGAAAATTCAAGTAACTGTAATAGCTAAACAGGATGAAAACCTAAGCGGCGTGATTTAACGAGAACGGGTGCAAGCAAATAGTCCTAATAATAAGAAAGCCGGAGGTAGTATTACTGTCTACAAATGAGTTTTAATGGGGGTCGGTCGGAAAATGCGGGATCCAAAATTGCTAAGGTCGGAAAATTCGTGGTTTCATCACGTGCAATCACTCACTATTGATCGAAGTAATGAGAGAAGGTCGGAAAATGCGCGATATTAATTCGGGAAAGTCAGAAAATTTAAGTAACTATAATAGCTAAACAGGATGAAAACCTAAGCGGCGTGATTTAACGAGAACGGGTGCAAGCAAATAATCCTAATAATAAGAAAGCCGGAGGTAGTATTACTGTCTACAAGTGAGTTTTAATGGGGGTCGGTCGGAAAATGCGGGATCCAAAATTGCTAAGGTCGGAAAATTCGTGGTTTCATCACGTGCAATCACTCACTATTGATCGAAGTAATGAGAGAAGGTCGAAAAATGCGCGATATTAATTCGGGAAAGTCAGAAAATTTAAGTAACTATAATAGCTAAACAGGATGAAAACCTAAGCGGCGTGATTTAACGAGAACGGGTGCAAGCAAATAGTTCTAATAATAAGAAAGCCGGAGGTAGTATTACTGTCTACAAATGAGATTTAATAGGGGGCGATCGGAAAATGCGGGATCTAAAATTGTTAAGGTCGGAAAATTCCTGGTTTCATCACGTGCAATCACTCACTATTGATCCAAGTAATGAGAGAGGGTCGGAAAATGCGCGATATTAATTCGGGAAAGTCGGAAAATTCAAGAAGTAAACTATAATAGCTAAACAGGATGAAAAACCTAAGCGGCGTGATTTAACGAGAACGGGTGCAAGCAAATATTCCTAATAATAAGAAATCCAGAGGTAGTATTACTGTCTAGAAATGAACTTTATTGGGGGGCGGTCGGAAAATGTGGGATGTAAAGTTGATTAGGTCGGAAAATTCGTGGTTTCATCACGTGCAATCACTCACTATTCATCCAAATAATGAGAGAAGGTCGGAAAATGCGCGATATGAATTCGGGAAAGTCGGAAAATTCAAGTAGGTATATCTATAATAGCTAAACAGGATGAAAAACCTAAGCGGCGTGATTTAACGAGAACGGATGCAAGCAAATAGTCCTAATAATAAGAAAGCCGGAGGTAGTATTACTGTCTACAAGTGAGTTTTAATGGAGGTCGGTCGGAAAATGCGGGATCAGAAGTTGTTAAGGTGGGAAAATTCGTGGTTTCATCACGTGCAATCACTCACTATTGAACCAAGTAATGAGAGAAGGTCGGAAAATGCGCGATATTAATTCGGGAAAGTCGGAAAATTCAAGTAACTGTAATAGCTAAACAGGATGAAAAACCTAAGCGGCGTGATTTAACGAGAAACGGTGCAAGCAAATTGTCCTAATAATAAGAAAGACGGAGGTAGTATTACTGTCTACAAATGAGCGTTAATGGGAGCGATCGGAAAATGCGGGACCTAAAGTTGTTAAGGTCGGAAAATTCGTGGTTTCATCACGTGCAATCACTCACTATTCATCCAAGTAATGAGAGAGGGTCGGAAAATGCGCGATATGAATTCGGGAAAGTCGGAAAATTCAAGTAGGTATAACTATAATAGCTAAACAGGATGAAAAACCTAAGCGGCGTGATTTAAGGAGAACGGATGCAAGCAAATAGTCCTAATAATAAGAAAGACGGAGGTAGTATTACTATCTACAAATGAGTTTTAATGGGGGGCGGTCGGAACATGCGGGACCTAAAGTTGTAGAGGTCGGAAAATTCGTGGTTTCATCACGTGCAATCACTCACTATTGAACCAAGTAATGAGAAGGTCGGAAAATGCGCGATATTAATTCGGGAAAGTCGGAAAATTCAAGTAACTATAATAGCTAAACAGGATGAAAAACCTAAGCGGCGTAATTTAACGAGAACGGGTGCAAGCAAATAATCCTAATAATAAAAAAGCCGGAGGTAGTATTACTATCTACAAATGAGTTTTAATGGGGGGCGGTCGGAACATGCGGGACCTAAAGTTGTTAAGGTCGGAAAATTCGTGGTTTCATCACGTGCAATCACTTACTATTGAACCAAGTAATGAGAGAAGGTCGGAAAATGCGCGATATTAATTCGGGAAAGTCGGAAAATTCAAGTAACTATAATAGCTAAACAGGATGAAAAACCTAAGCGGCGTGAATTAACGAGAACGGGTGCAAGCAAATAGTCCTAATAATAAGAAAGCCGGAGGTAGTATTACTGTCTACAAATGAGCGTTAATGGGGGCGATCGGAAAATGCGGGACCTAAAGTTGTTAAGGTCGGAAAATTCGTGGTTTCATCACGTGCAATCACTCACTATTGAACCAAGTAATGAGAAGGTCGGAAAATGCGCGATATTAATTCGGGAAAGTCGGAAACTTCAAGTAGGTATATCTATAATAGCTAAACAGGATGAAAAACCTAAGCGGCGTGATTTAAGAAGGTCGGATGCAAGCAAATAGTCCTAATAATAAGAAAGACGGAGGTAGTATTACTGTCTACAAATGAGCGTTAATGGGGGCGGTCGGAAAATGCGGGACCTAAAGTTGTTAAGGTCGGAAAATTTGTGGTTTCATCACGTGCAATCACTCACTATTGAACCAAGTAATGAGAAGGTCGGAAAATGCGCGATATTAATTCGGGAAAGTCGGAAAATTCAAGTAACTATAATAGCTAAACAGGATGAAAAACCTAAGCGGCGTGATTTAACGAGAACGGGTGCAAGCAAATGATCCTAATAATAAGAAAGCCGGAGGTAGTATTACTGTCTACAAATGAGCTTTAATGAGGGCGGTCGGAAAATGCGGGATCTAAAGTTGTTACGGTCGGAAAATTCGTGGTTTCATCACGTGCAATCACTCACTATTGATCCAAGTAATGAGAGAAGGTCGGAAAATGCGCGATATCAATTCGGGAAAGTCGGAAACTTCAAGTAGGTATATCTATAATAGCTAAACAGGATGAAAAACCTAAGCGGCGTGATTTAAGGAGAACGGATGCAAGCAAATAGTCTTAATAATAAGAAAGTCGGAGGTAGTATTACTGTCTACAAATGAGCGTTAATGGGGGCGATCGGAAAATGCGGGACCTAAAGTTGTTAAGGTCGGAAAATTCGTGGTTTCATCACGTGCAATCACTCACTATTGAACCAAGTAATGAGAGAAGGTCGGAAAATGCGCGATATTAATTCGGGAAAGTCGGAAAATTCAAGTAACTATAATAGCTAAACAGGATGAAAACCTAAGCGACGTGATTTAACGAGAACGGATGCAAGCAAATAGTCCTAATAATAAGAAAGCCGGAGGTAGTATTACTGTCTACAAATGAGTTTTAATGGGGGGGTGATCGGAAAATGCTCTAATGTAGTTAAGGTCGGAAAATTCGTGGTTTCATCACATTCAATCACTCCCTATTGATTCAAGTAATGAGAGAAGGTCGGAAAATGCGAGACCTTAATTCGCGAAAGTCGGAAAATTCGTGGTTCTATCAGTGATCCGCGGAATCGTTCAATAACAGTCCAATTATACCGGGCGGTCGGAAATTGGGCGATCTTAATTCGCTATGGTCGGAAAATTTGCGATTTCATCACGTGTAATCGGTCAATATTGATCCAGGTGATCAGAGAGTCGGAAAATGCGAAAGTCGGAAAATTCGCCGTTGTATGTTTTGGTTGGAGCAGATCCCGTACGTTAGGCAAGTACAGAATTGTTGACAACTAATTACGGTTTAAACTACAATCGATTCACCTCCTCTGTATCTTTCCAAATAGTCACCACCGTCTATTTCACGGCCCAAGTAATCTATCCATATACGATTTTAAACTATGTAATTCCGAACTAAAACCAAATCCTTCTATTTCCCTTTTTTTTATCGTCCTCCTCCTGAAACCTAATTGGTTTTATTGGATCAGCCTAATGTCCCGTCCTCGTTCGCTCGTTTATTTCGGTCGGTTTAAGCCCTGTTATCGTTCAATTTCATCTCTCCGTTATTTCGGATCAGATAACGAGCGCCGTATAATCGTAAAAAGTTTCATGTTTTCTTGCTCGTGGATTTCGTGAATAACATCGCGAGAGAAAAAAATACACAATTAGGTAATCTGGGAGACGGTGACAATTCGAGTAGTGAGTAACCGCGTTATCGATCCTCGATATCTTAATCCCGATCGTATCTGGTGGAAGCGGTCGATATCCAAATAAATTTTTGAAGGAGTTATAAAGGTTTTCCCGTCGATATTGGGCGCATGGAAAAAGCCCGTGTTAAGTGGGGCAAACTAAATACTACTTAAATGTAAATTAAGCGTTGGATGTTAGGTTAGAAAACAAGTCGAGAACATGATTATGTTCTCACACCTGCGGCTTGAAATTCAGTTATTGTAGACATTATGTATTTTCTGATAAATAGATAATTTATTTTTTTAGCTTCAGGACGTGTCAGAATGCGCTTATCGTTAATGATCCGTTGTCGGCTTTTCCTCGAAACTCTTTTATTTTCCGGCCATTCTATTGTTCTTAAAACGCAGCCGTTGTACACGGTGAATTTGTAATTAACACTTACACAGATGTATATATGCATGAAAAATTTTAATACGATTGTAGCAACTATTGTCGTTAATACATTTCGTTATAAAGTAGCCACAAATTGGAACGTCTATCACTAAAAATTTATTCTACTAGGTGAATTCTATCTCAGGGGGTGGTGGGTGTAGGGGTGAAATATGAACAATCTAAAGTTTTTGTTAGAGTAAGTCTTATTTACAAAATTGTTAAGCAAGTCATTGAATAATGGGTCACACAAGAAATTTCCCCACTACCTTCAGCGGGTCTTATTAAGGGTGGTAAGTAATTAATTGGACAAAGTTAAAAACACGCCTCGTTATAGATTCTACTTGAGCAATTGGATATTGGCAATTATTGTAGGAAAAAATCCCCTATTACCTTAGGGGGGGGGGTGTAAAAAGGGGTGAAATATAAACAATATTTTTTTATGAAAGCTTAAATAACTAATTAAAAAAAACTATTTTACAGCCCTTTGCAATTTCCGAAAGTAAATATGTCACAGCAAAGTAACCATACCAGTTTTAGAGATTTACTCGATCAAACCAAACTACAAAATATTGTGATATGTTTCATATTTTTGAAATGATATATAATAAAATAACACAATTACAGCATTACTCATATCGTTAATTCTTGTTACAGATCGAGCTCCGAGCGAAGTGCCACTGCTCTATCGGGATTCCTATCCTGAATCGCTTACTACAAACGGAGGTATGTCGATATTTTCTTTCTCTCGTTTTTAAAAATGCCCGTAACTTGGTGTTTTAATGAAATCTCTCGAGCATGCCTTGGGAATTCGAAACCTGTATACGGAGCGCTAAGGAAGGTATTGTGTCGTCGGACGTTAGTTGTTAGTAATACGGCGACCGAGGTATGTTTATAAAGATAGAGGTGAACCGAACGTTACAAAGAGCAGGAAATTCTAAAGTGCTTTTGCGTATCTACGATAAAACGTCAATTAGTAGGTGAAATATTCCAAAATTGAGTTTACAGGTCTATTGAGATCTTTCTGACTAACTTTGAAAGCGACTAAAATTCCAAAACACTTTTCTCCTCGTAATACTTTCGTAAAACGTCACTTTGTCAGATTGAGTTTGGTATAACTTCCTTAATTTAATTAATGAAACGGGAAACTGCAAAACTGTTCGTGTCATCACGCTTAAGCATTAATTTGACAGGAATTTCTTAAGTTGAGTAGACTCAATACTTTCCGAAACGTCACAAAAATGGCGTCGTCAGAGGCAAATAAACCTTTAAAACTCATTCTTACTTAAATGTCTTTGTACGTTTTGGAGCTTGGACATACACTTTAATAATGTTTTTTGTGAAATTTTGCCCTCACCTCTCCCGCTACCCTACTCCACTGTTTATACCCATCTTCAGCCAAACTTACCAAAGAAAGTTACAGTTGGCGTGGGATTGTGAATTAGCTTTTCTGATTTTCGTGAAAATTTAGCATGTTATGTTACCCTCGACTTCGAAAGTGACGTGCCCGACTTGCGTTTTATATTTATCAGGGGTGGAAAGTACCCCTTATTGAAAAATACATTTTGAGCATTTTATGGATGAAATTCGTATGTAATTAGGGAGAATAAATATCCTTGTATGTTCTCGGGCAAGATTGATGATGTAATTCAACTTTTCAACCCTTAGAAACCACCCCTTATGCAAAAATATTTTCAATAATTTAAAATATTTTAATCCTGCATTTATTTATGTTAAATAAAAATTCGTTCACTGATCATGATATAATGTAATATTTTAATAACTAATAATTTAATAAAATTCTAGTTAATTAGAGTTAATCTTACCCTCGACTTCAAAAGTGACGTTCCCGACTTGCGTTTTATATTTTACAGGGGTGAAAACATTGAAAAATACATTTTGAGCATGTTATCCAAAGTAGCACACAACATTGGCAAAACATTGGGAACATATTGGTCCAATATAGAATGTTATTCCAATATTGTACCAGTATTGACCCAATATTGGCAAACTAGATGTAGCCAATATCGAACCAAAAATATATTGCCAATATTTACTACATATTTATTTATTAGATGTAGCCAATATTGCAATCCAGATTATTGGACCAACATCGATTTAATACATTTAGCCAATGTTGAACTTAAGAATAATTACCAATATCTATCCAATATTGTTACCCCAAGTTCCAGTCAATATTGAACTTACGATAAATTACCAATATTGTTATTCAAGTTCCAGTAAATATTGAAAGCTGTCTGATATTCATTGTCATGCGCATGTCAACATGTCATAAATATATTATTCTAATGGTACATTTCAATATGGACTGATTATTGTTTTTAAATTATGGGCCAATAAGGATTGGGAACATTTTGCAATATTCTCTCAAGGTTGTGCATCAATATTGGGCAAATATTATATATTAATATTCATTCGATGTTGCATTTTAATATTGGCAGAATATTGCACATACTGGGCCAATAAAACTTTGACCATTTTGCAATATTGCATCAAGCATGTACAAAAATATTGGCCCGAAGTTGCTTTTCAATATTGGCAGAATATTGTACATCGAAATTGGATCAATATTGCTAGACAATTTTGTAACAATATTAAAACACAATATTTAACCAATATTGTTTCACAACTTTGGGGCAATATTGTCAAATGTTCACATTTATTATTGGCCCAATATTTAATCTCTATAATGTTTCCTAAATCTTCTTGCGCGACTTATTTTCAATATAACACACTATAGTACCATAAATAACTATTTATGTCCTCGGATAAGATTTGTAATGAAATTCAACTTTTCGGCTCCTAGAAACCATCCCTTATGCCAAATAAATAAATAGATGATTTTTGTTGAAAAGCTGTTGAGCTTGAAACATTTTCATGGTGCATTTATGTTAAATAAAAATTCCTTTACTACTTACGATAAAATTTATTATTCATTTCAACTTCTCTACTTCAAACTCTGCAGTGCCCCCTTGTGCCAAAATAAATAAAGTTATAACAGACTTATATAATAAATTGTATATCAATTACGGCAAATTTATTATTGTAACGCGAAATGTGTACTCTTATCGGACCTCGGCGGCTCACCTCAAAAGAACGCCGCTACGCTAATTGAGCAATAAAAACCGTCTCGAGCCTGCCGCCAACATCTTATTAAAGAAGGAATGATTTATTACCCCCTAGACCTTTCTGGACGTTTCTAAGTAAACATTATTTGGGGAAGGAATGACCTGGAACTATCGCGAATACAATTGAGGTGTATATAAGCGGGTTTGCGGTCTGAGATTGGATTAGACGTGAAGCCGCGAGTGAAAAACAATCCGAAAAACGGACAAGCGAGAGCGTATAAATAAGTTAACATTAAGAGTGATATAAATTAATTAGTTAGGAAGTAGTTGAGATAAATTAAGTAGTGTGTAATGTAGTGTATAATTAGGACAGTGTAAATAAATTAGAAATAAACGTTACATTATTATAAATTATACATTTGTTGTGAAATTTTATGTGTAAAGGGATCCAGCAGCGTCCGACAGGAATTTAATAATACTTGCCGCCGATTACCCGAGAATGCAGTAAACACTTGGTCGTTTCCCCCTTGTAATCAGCTCTAAATTTAAAGCGACGCTTAATCACGAACTTTCAATAAAAAAAATGTCTAATAATAGAAACACCGTTCGAATCCGATCGGGTCCGCGGCGCGAGCATGACATCATAATCCCACTCTCTTCTTGTTTCTCGTCGACTCCTTCTCTCTTCCACTCGACGGCAGGTTCCTTATCTCGTAGTCGTTAGCGGGCCTCTTTCGTCTAGTCAAGGTGACCAACACCGAGAGGTGTCCCGTCGTGGCCCCTCGGACCCTGGGGCCCCGGCCTTTGCTCGTTGTAGGGCGTGGTGTGTCGTCGCTTTACGAGAACGACAGATCTTTCCCCAACTCTTCGGGAAATTGCGATGTTTCCCTTGAAAATCGTAATGTTGATTTCTCGCGTGAGAACGAACGGTTCGGTTATTACCGGAATTATTGTTCATAAAATTTTGACCGACACTCGTAACGTTCATTTATGACTTCATCGCGAACTGCCTGTTTTACGACATGGAATATGGTGCATTTTCTAATTTTGAAATTGTCGGTGGTAATAGTGATGTTTTTATTGTTTTTCGACCGAGAAATCGGCAGTAAAAATATGGTGCTCATGTTAACGGAATAGTAACTATCTAATAATGTTTTCACCTTGCTAGTTTCGCCAATTTACCAACATATTAATGTGATTTACTGTTAATATCCACGTCTTATATTTAATTCGATCTAAATGGAATTGGAATGTGAGATGCGTTACCATTATTATACGT
The DNA here is from genome assembly GCA_946251905.1 of Cryptocephalus moraei. Classification (NCBI taxonomy): domain Eukaryota; kingdom Metazoa; phylum Arthropoda; class Insecta; order Coleoptera; family Chrysomelidae; genus Cryptocephalus; species Cryptocephalus moraei. Next base: position 10,663,988 of record OX276465.1, on the reverse strand, counting down.
CATTTTTCTAACGCTAATGAAGGTTTGTTCCGTTTACAATTGTCACAATTGTACCAAAGGAATTACTCCCCTAACTGCCTCCACCATCGTCAACGTTCTAATTGTCATTTTGATTCCATTAAAGTAAGAGTAAATTGCATAGAAAGCCATTATCGATAGTGTTGCATACGAGACGAGACTTTGAAAAATCTCGTCTTGTCTCGCAAAAAAAGTGGAAAGTCTCGTCTCGCAATAAAAGTCTCGTCTCGTCTCATGTCTCGCGCGAGAGTCTCGCAAAAATCTCGCAATTTTTTTATGTTCCCTATCTGAATAAAATACACTAATAAAATCAGTTCAAATTTTTATTTTAATGAACCAAAACATAGTAATCTAACGAGAAAATATAAAAAAATCGAAAATCGACCATAGATACATGAAATACAAAAATTAATAAAACCACTTCTAATTTCACAAAATACCGAGAAAAAAGAACAAAATCTATTATGGTATGTTAGATTATACTCCCTAATATCTCACTTATTAATAATACGATTCGTTTCTCAACCTTCGGTGGTAATAATAATTATTGTATGTTGGGAAATGGGAAAATGAATCCAGCTCTCACTGTCTATCCATGAATTCTTCTGGCTCTGGATTACTAAGATTAATAACATATTTAATAATATTTGCGAGATTTGAGACGAGACTTTTTGAGAGTCTCGGCTTGTCTCGCAAAGAAAATTTAAAGTCTCGTCTCGAAAGCGAGACGAGACGAGACTCTCGCAAACGAGAATATCGTGGGCATCACTAATTATCGACTTATCAGATTATTGTAATAATTGATCGATGGTGAAGTCCCGGAACAGACAGGTAACAAAAATATTTGGAAAGAAAATGTGATTATCAAAACTTCAATAAACATATTCGGCAAAATCGGCTTTTCAGCGCTTTCAAGTGACACTTGGTGGTTGACAAGTCTCGATCTCGTCTCGTCTCGAAATGAAAGTCCAGACGAGATTGAATATTAAAATTTCGATACGAGATGAGATTTGATTTTGGTCTCGTCTCGAATGTTATATCTGCGTTCTCCTGTTTGTAAAATCCTCAAAGCATGGAATGGCGATAAAAATTACATGTACAAATTTAACAGTAATGCATTAACACAGTAATTCGTTAGTAGCGCACTTTCCCGAATTTTTAACAAGTTTTGTTACGATCCGATAATTCGGCAGGTAATGGCATGTCAAATTCCCATTGCGAAATGATTGCTAGAAGAAAATAAAACTCGCTACGTGATCAATACATGACTGTCCCATATATTGCCGAAAGATATCTCTGTTTTGAAATGCTCATAAAACCGATTAATGACATGAGTATTTCAAATTTTGCCATGTCTGATTAAGGCTCATATATAAAGATTTACCAAAATCTGTTCTAAACAGGTTCTTGAGTTCAAGAACAGTGTTCTTGAGGAAATTTGATCACGGACCATCGAGTAGGGATAATTCTGAAAATAGATTCTTCAGATTTCTAATAGGATAAGTTTTTAGATTTTGTACGATTTGTATCATTGTCGATTTAATGGAATTTTGGAATACAATATTGTTCCGTCTCAGATAGGTGACATTTTTAAGTTATTGTTGAACCGATGATGATTTACAGAGGTCCATATTGCTGTCACCTCGAGTACCCAATACTTCTTCGAGATTTATTTGCTATAAACACAAGTCAAGTCCACAATGAGCCGTAAGGGTAACAAATACCCTCCCGGGAAAGTAGTCGGGTATTACATTTCGAGGAAGTTGGGTACGCGATTTCTAAAACATGTGTTTACCATCTGTATATGAGATGAAAGAGAGGATCTTCAGCAATGGTCAGCACGCCCTCTACTCATTACCGGGGTGATTTTCAACCAATAAGCGACGAGTAAAGAGGGCTGCAATGCAACCGGCCAATAAGCGGAGATCGCGTTTCTCGTCTATAATTTTGAGGAATTTAATTTTAAGAAACACTCTTCGTCTAACTGCGAAAGAAATATTATCTATCTCCGTTGTATTTTAAGTTTGTTGCATTTAAATAGTTTAGTAAATCCGAAGTTACAATTACGTGTTATCATTTCCCAACTGTTCACGCAATATTAAGTTGGCGCGTGAAGTGTACTGGGCAGTTATAACGATCTAAGACAATCGAAATTTCTGATTCGTACGCGACGTTACAATAATTGGAGTGGGGATTTGTTTTCAAGTTTTTACGCATTTCGAAATGGCTGGAATCGATTCATTTACAAAATTTTGTAAAATGTTAAGAGTACAATTTTATTACTGTTCATAATTTCATGTTATATTTTTCAAATTCATGGCGCCATCCAAGAACAATTGGGATGAAACTGAAAATTGAGGCAATCAAATTGTCGTAATGATGAGCAGACGGTGCGATAAGATGCCGCGTGATGAACTATCATGAGTATTGTAACGTTTATTTCTAATTTATTTACACTGTCCTAATTTTACACTACACACTACTTAATTTATCTAAACTATTTCCTAATTAATTAATTTATATCGCACTCTTAACTATTAATTTATTTATACGCTCTCGCTTGTCCGTTTTTCGGCTTGTTTATTCACTCGCGGCTTCACGTCTAATCTAATCTCCGACCGCAAGCCCGCTTATATACACCTCAATTGTATTCGCGATGGTTCCTGAAATAACTCGAACCTTCTTTTTTATGTAGAAACGTCCAGAAGGTAATAAATCATTCTTCCTTAATAAGATGTTGCCGGGACTCAAGCGTAGCGGCGTTCCTTTGAGAAAAACCGCCGTCCGATAAGAGTAAACACATTTCGCGCTGCTGTTTACATTTCGCGTTACAGTATATGGACTATAAAAGTAGACTTATCGTTTTAACATGACCGAAAGACATGTAGGTTCTGACGCTTTTTCCATGATCCGTGTAAAGTCCGTCCAATTCAACTTAATAAGGAAATATAACGCGTTACTATTCGAGACCATGGCATTCCGACGGACCGAGCGAATTTCACTCTCGTGTTGTAAGAGTAATTTTTGTACCAATTGTCTTAACGACTTTGGTAGGTACTTGAAAAATTTGAAAAACCGAAATTTTTTTCGTTACGTAAATTGAGTAGTAGTTATTGCCAAGATTGCATAACAGAAGGTGTTTCGAGAGCTTGCGCTTTTTGCTTCCAGGCTAAAAGTTTAAGTTTTAGTTTTCAAAAACGGATAATTCTTGGGGTTCTTGGCCCGGATCCAAAATTTTAACCGTTTCGTCGGTTTTGTGACAAGTGCGACGATCTGTGATCTAAAAATGGCGGTGGTAAGCGACAGGAGGAAAATGAAATAATTTTTCCGTAAGGAAATGCGAATTTCTTAACTTCGAAAATTTAAAACCTTAACAAAACATTCATTTTCTTCATGAGTGTCTTAATATCCAAAATGGCAGTGACAGGAGGAAAATGAAAAAAAATTTCTGTAAGGAAATGCGAATTTCCTAACTTCGAAAATTTAAAACCTTAACAAAACATTCATTTTCTTCATGAGTGTCTGAATATCCAAAATGGCGATGACAGGAGGAAAATGAAAAAAATTTTCCGTAAGGAAATGCGAATTTCCTAACTTCGAAAATTGAAAATATTGCGAAACACCCATTTTCTTCGTGATTGTCTTTATATCCACAATGGCTTATTTAAACAGTAAATATAGGAACAATGTACACACTACGTTTTGAACACTTTCTATCGATACGGGCAGTCGAACGGGAGATTCATCATTTTCCAAAGATTTTCTTTGCAAATTATTAGGTTTCAGTTTTACGTTTACATCGCTGCCGGTCTTTGTTCCCTAAAAACCTAATAAAGATAGTGAAAGTTCGTATTTTTTCCAAAAAAATTCCCAAGTTGCGTCTGTAATTAAACCCCGACGAGACCGCCGGCGCCAACGGTGACATTTTTCGAAATTTTCCCTCGGCGCCTAAAATCGTCGTGTCACGATCAGGAAATTCTGACGGGCGCCGGCGCCCGCGTGACCTTTAATATTTAATTTTAAAATAAACGAACAATAGCGATGGCCGCCGCTAAAACGTGCTCGTCTAGACGTACTAAAACTAACCGAGCGCTATGTATAATAATAACAATAATCGTCTATTGTTAAGGTAAACACGAGTTCGTCGGTTACAAGTCGTATTGGAAATTGGGAAAGAAAAGGAGCTTTTACGAGCTTTTGACGCGACAATTCGCTCCTCTCTATTTTCTGTAAAGTCGCCGTCGAGGCAATTATCGAGAAAATTATATTTAATGACTCGTAAGTATTGGTACTCTTAAATTGTTTGAGTTCAGAAGCGTTTTCAGTGGTAATAGTGCCATTTTTGAAATGTCGAGGAGCTTCTTGGCGGTGTCCGGAAGTTAAATTGGAGAAATATTTCTTATTCGAACTATTTTTTTTTTATCTCATACCCATATAATAAGAGAAAGTATTGTAATCGTGCTGATTAGTGGTGGACACGAGACGAGACGAGAAACGATATGGTCTCGTCTCGTCTCGAAAAATTCCCAAAAATTATGTCTCGTCTCGATCTACTACAGGTCTCGTCTCGTGTCTCGAAAAGTCTCGAAATAAATAGACGTATGTAGATGGTACTTTTATAAATGTATACTTTTTTAAAAACATTTACTGATTTTCTTGAAGTAGGTACCTATATAGGTGTTGTAAAGTTGAATGTACAGTAGTATTTTGTTGATGTTATGTTTTGATAAAGAATATTTCATTTTTAGAAAATAGTGAATTCAAGAAATTAGATTATAGAGAACAGGTACAAAATCGAAAATAAATATCATTAATAAATAGACTTGTTAGGATACGAACTATAAAACAAAGTTATTAAACAAACTTATAGAATAAACTATATATTATCTTTATAAGGACAAATAAGAAATTAATATCGTTTGTATATTATATATTATAATGTGACATTGGTATTATTTGATAGAATTATTAAATTTTAAGAGTAAAATTACTTACCATAATTTTAGAAAAATGTGCTGGTAAAGGTATAGCTACCTTTTTAACACTTAAAAAAATCGAGACTTCGAGACGAGACGAAATTATGTCTCGTCTCGTCTCGTCTCGTCTCGAACCAGTACTGGTCTCGTTTCGAAATTCGAGACGAGACGAGAATGAGACATGTCTCGTCTCGTGTCCACCACTAGTGCTGATTTTCCAATTTGAGATATTGGCATTTCTAGACGTTTTGAGGTCCCATGAATTCGAACATTTTTTTGTAAACGACTGTAGGTATGTATGTATGTATGTATGTATGTATGTATGTGTGGTGTGTGTGTATGGATGTTTACTTTACTATTCAATTCTTATTGTTTGCCGTTATAGTCATCTTGACTGGATCTTCTGCGAAGGGCCGTCTACGTTTATGAATTTTCAGTTTTTCTCAGTTTTCTCCAAAACTGCTTTACCGATTCTTACTAATTTTTAGACTTGAACTGATCTGACTAATCGCTACATCTTTTATTTGAAACATTTTCTTCTAAAATCTCCTTAAAGGGCACTTATGAATATTTTCAATTTTTCCGTCTACGTTTATGAATTTTCAGTTTTTCTCAGTTTTCTCCAAAACGGCTTTACCGATTCTTACTAAATTTTAGACTTGAACTGACCTGACTAATAGCTACAACTTTTATTCGAAACATTTTTTTCTAAAACCTCCCGAAATAGCACTTTACTCTTGAACATTTTGTCAATTTCTCATTTTTTTTTAAAAATGCTGAGTATTTTCACTAAAATTTATATTTCAATTAACCTATTAAATGTGTACAATTTTTATTCTAAATAGTTTTTTCATAAAACTGTCCTAAAGGCCACTTCACTCTTAAGAATTTTTAAGTTAGCTGTTTAATGCCTATACCTTTTACTTGAAACATTTTTATCTAAAATTGCCCTAAAGGGCATTAAGTGCATCGGTTTGAAGAGTAACTGTTCAGTCTAACTGATACATCTCCATCAAGTAAGTTGTTTTTATTTATTTCAAGTCGATTATTGGATCCTTATTTCGAAGTATGGAAATTGAAATTTGCTGTTGTTATATTACATTAGTAACTTTATTTATCGTTTCCATAAAGTTAGTTGTATTCAAAAACATTTTTCAGAAACTTTTTTGTCATCTATCAAATAACCAAAAGAAATATTTACTAATCAGAGAAAATGTTAATATACATTACTATTTATTTAACAAACGGTGATAATGTTGCCATGAATATTTTGTCCGACCATATGAGAAAGTCTTAGGATGTTACACATCGCTAGTTTTTTAAAAACTTAATGCAAGGAATGTCCCATCCAATTCAATTTACATTTAAAAATTTACCTTTTAAGGGAGTATCTGTTTAATTTTTGTTCATTTCTTGCTCTTTTGTAGTATAAATTGGTTTCATTTGTAATGGAATGTTTTGACTTTATATTTAAAGTTGTCTATTCCTACAAAAATACAGTTTTTAATATAACGTCACTCTATGGAACGTCGATCTTTGAATCGTTACCCGTTATAGTCCAGTCATCTTAGGCCAAATTAGGTGAATATCTCGGAAAATCGACATACCCAGTATATTAACACGTAAAAACTTCTAATTTGGCATCCTAAAACTTTTCTCAAAATTCACATATAATTGGATGGCCGCAAGATTTAAAGTCGGGGGTCAAAAGTCACAAAAATCGATTTTTTCTACATTTTTTGCAAGTAACTCGTTTTCTATGGGTTTTACGCTATTTGTATTCATTATCGATATTGTAGAGAATTAAATTCTCTACAACTTTTGTATTTAACATTTCTTCATACCTCGAACTGTTTTCGAGATATAGGGCGGAGAGCGCTGGTCAGAGAATCATGGTGAGGTCAACTGGTAGTCCCGACTAAAAACTCGTAATATTAAGGTTATAAATTATTGCTAAATATATAATTATCAGTTATTATTAACTTTTACATTAAATTCAATCTTTCTTTCTAATAATTCTAAAATTTATCAATTCAATAACACTCAATCTCTTTCTGTAATTGAAAAATTATTAAGGGACATACTTTAATTACATTTTAATTAAATTCTCATTTACACTAATTGCATTTGAAGTAAAAAATAAATGTACATCCTGCTTAAAATCCGTAAACTCTTAAATATTAAATCTATCAAATGACACTTTTAATAAAAATATTAATTAAAAATTTATTTCTTTTCTTCTTTATTTATTTAGAAAGTCATTACATTGGTATAAATTAGATTAGAATTAAAATATAATTTAATTATTTTCCTCAAAACAATTTTTTAATTACATGGCCAGGGAAGTGTTATTAAATAAATTGACACTTAACTAAAATTAGATAAGTAACCAACCAAAATAAATTTAATGAAAAAGGTAAAAAAAAATGATATTTATATATTTAGCAATAATTTATAATCTTAATATTACGAGTTTTTGATCGGGACTACCAGTAGTACCAGTTGACTTCACATGATTCTCTGACCAGCGCTCTCCGCCCTCTATCTCGAAAACAGTTCGAAGTATGAAGAAATGTTAAATAGAATAGTTGTAGAGAGTTTAATTCTCTACAATATCGATAATGAGTACAAATAGCGTAAAACCCATAGAAAACGAGATATTTTCAAAAAATGTAGAAAATATCGTTTTTTTGTGACTTTTGACCCCTGACTTTAAAACTTGCGACCATCCAATTATATGTGAATTTTGAGGAAAGTTTTAGGATGCCAAATGTTAATATACTGGGTATGTCGATTTTCCTAAGTGAACCCCCTATAATGACTGGACTATTACCCGTTACCCGTTAATCGAGCCTTATCGAATTGAAGGCAGAGGACGCCGGGCGCCAGTTTTACGAAAAACACCTGCCCACATATACACGGACAGGTGATGTCATTGTACCAAGAGCCTTCCATGCATTTACAACGTTCAAAAGCACGTAACCTGATTACTGATCACTGATCACACATTTGGTTGGTGTGCGAATCGAATTAGAACTTATTACATTAATTAATTAGAAAATGGAATTTCTGATGGGATGCATCCAACGTCGATGTGTCATCTTCACTTTTAATTCGCCTCTTAAATAATAAATAAATAAATAATAAATCTTTTATAATAATATCTAGGTGACGTCACAAGCCGTCTTAAAACATATTTGTACAGAATTTTTTATTAATATATTTAATAATGTAACCTGTAAAAGCTCAATGGTCAAGCTGCATGCTTTTCCACTGGATGTGAATATAATACAGGTTTACGCCCCCACAGCGGAAAGTGATGAAGAACTGGCGGAGGAATTCTACTATCAGTTGGAACTTCTCATGAAACAGAACAAAAGTAGTGAAATAACTGTAGTAATGGGAGACTTCAATGCTAAGGTGGGTCAAGGAAAATACTCTAATATAGTTGGTAACTTTGGTCTGGGTACGCGCAACGAGAGAGGTGACAGACTGGTTCAATTCTGTGAAGAGCACAAACTGGTTATCGGCAATACTTTATTCAAACTTCCCCCTCGTCGACTGTATACATGGAAGTCCCCGGCTGACGCATCAGGCAAGATAATTAGAAACCAAATAGATTATATCACTGTTCCAGAGAGATTCCGCAATGCAGTCAAGTCAGTAAAAACTTATCCAGGTGCTGACATAAACTCCGACCATAATCCGGTTGTATGTAGAATGGAGATCAAACTGAAAAGAGTTGACAGAAAACCCTCAGGTAAAACAGTTGATATAAGTAAACTACAAAAACCTGAAGTCAAACAGAAGATGCAAGAATCAATCAGCAAGCTTTTTACTGGAATTGACGCTCAAACCAAAGACTACTTAGAAAAGTGGAACAAACTTAAGGAAGCTATTCAAACATCAAGCTCCGAGCTTTTAACCAGAGAAAAAGCAAAGAGAAAAGAATGGATGACCGACGAAATATTAGAATTGATGGAAGAAAGGAGGACTTATAAAGGCAAATGTCAACAGAAATACCTTGAGACGCACAAACTCATCAAGAAGAAGATAAGGGAGGCGAAGGAAACATATCTGTCGGAAAAGTGCAGTGAAATTGAAGAATACGAGAGGAAGTACGATTATCACAATATGCATAAGAAGATCCAAGATCTTACATCGAAGAAAAAATTTAATCGCCGAACAACGAGCCTCCTGAATAAAAATGGAATTTTAAAAACAGAAGTAGAAGACCTACTTGATATTTGGAAACAATACATCGAAGAGCTGTTTAATGATGAGCGATCCGACAATCATGATCCAGGTGAAGTTACAGCTGGACTACCAATCTTGAAGAGCGAAGTTGAGAGGGCCATTATGTCCATGAAAAATAATAAAACCCCAGGTCCAGATAGTATCCACGTTGAGATCCTTAAAATTATGTGCGAGACGATCCCAAGCTTCCTCGATCTGCTAACAAGCCTATTCAACGAAATCTACGACACTGGCGCAATACCTGAAGACTGGATGCACTCCACATTTATTGCTATACCAAAGAAACCAAATGCGAAAACCTGCGACCAACATCGACTGATAAGCTTAATCAACCACTTAACTAAGATCTTTACAAAAGTGATACAGAACAGAATCTACGCAAAGTGTGACTCTGAGATTGATTGTTCGCAATTCGGTTTTCGTAATGCACTCGGCACCAGAGACGCCATATTCGCCTTGCAAGTTTTAATTCAACGCTGCAGAGACACAAATAAAGATGTCTACATCTGCTTCATTGACTTTGCAAAGGCTTTCGATAGCGTCAAACACGAATTTCTCATATCCATACTAAAAAAGGTAGGACTTGACAGTAAAGACATAAGAATGATAGCCAACCTCTACTGGGGACAAACTGCGTGTGTGAAAGTAGGTAACTCCTCTACTGAAAAGGTCCAAATAAAGAAAGGTGTACGCCAGGGTTGCATATTATCTCCCCTCCTGTTCAATCGGTATTCAGAGGAAATCTTCAGGGAAGCATTACATGATGCTAAAGTGGGCATAAAACTAAATGGTGAGCTAATAAACAATATTCGATATGCCGACGATACCGTAATACTTGCCAGCAGTGTCGATGAACTTCAATATCTACTGAGAAGGATTCAGACCATCAGCGAACAGTACGGTTTGAAGCTTAATGTTTCAAAAACCAAATGGATGGTTATCAATAAACGACAACAACATGCAGAACAGCTGATACTTAACACCGAACTAGTGGAGCAGGTTGAGAAATATTACTATCTTGGATCAGTAGTGAACTCTAAATGGGACCAATCTATAGAAATAAGAGCAAGAATTGAAAAAGCTCGTACAGCGTTCAACAACATGAAGCCTTTATTTACCTGCAAAGATATATCTTTGAAGACCAAAATCAAATTAGCTAAGTGCTACATATTTTCAATCCTATTATATGGGGTAGAGGCATGGACGATGACAGACCGAATGATGAAGAAATTGGAGGCCTTCGAAATGTGGGTTTACCGCCGCATTTTAAGAATATCCTGGACCGACCACATCACCAACGAGGAGGTTCTGCGAAGAGTCGGTAAACAGAAAGAGATCTTGTTCACTGTTAAAAAACGTAAAATGGAATACCTTGGGCACATAATGCGTCATGAGAAGTATCGTATCCTGCAGCTCATCTTACAGGGCAAAACAGACAGCAAAAGAGGACCGGGAAGACGAAGACACTCGTGGTTGCATAACTTGCGCAAATGGTACGGACTTACCTCGGTGGAACTGGTTCGGAGTGCAGTGAATAAAGTTAAAGTGGCCATGTTAATCGCCAACGTCCGCAACGGATAGGGCACCACAAGAAGAAGAAGAAGAACCTGTAAAAGTAGGCAACGGCAATTATCTCTACTTATAAGGAGAGGGTTTGAGGCCTAAGCTTAGAAATACATAAAGACTACCTACAGGTCCTACAGATTTTTACCATTGTGGTTCAATTAGATATGGGTAAGTACGGAAAATCCCATCTTTATCACGAAAATATTAAAAAGGCAAGAGGGCAAGGAAAATGGTATATTAAAGGGCAAGAGGGCTAAATGGGGAGGTCCGACTTCGGCCACCATTCCCCACAGAGAAGAAAATCACAGCCGACTTCGGCCACGCGATTTTACTAGTAGGATTAGTGAGGATTATGGCTCGTTAGGTTGGTGCAATAAAATAAAATTGGGTGGATTTCAGTCACTATTCAGTTTAGTGTTAAGTTAGTAAAAGTAAAATTGGAAAATAGAGAAATTATTAAATAGCGACGGCGAGTTCCTTCCGCGGTCAATTCGAAAGTAGGTAAAACCTCTCAGAGGACCAACGAGTTCCTCCCCTACGACCAAAATTATTATATGAATTCGCTATCGCTTGTTAAAGGGCAAGGATAAACAATTGAGGTTTAGCAAAACGAATAGGACGAATATTTTTTCTTGAATGTATGTTGCAAATGTAGATATTGTAAAAAGAAACATTTGCTCTCTACACAAAGCCAAGTTATTAACTAGCGGATAATTGGTTAATACTAAAAATTTTCCAATGAATTATTCAAAATCATTGCAATTTCATTGGTTTATTGATGCGCTTACAATTTGACAGCAGGGCGCATTTCGGTTCCACCGACCCATTGAAACCCTGGGCTAAGCCCTAAGCAATTCAGGTAGAACGGTGGCCGAAGTCGGCCTACTTATCAACGTACGCTTACGCTGAAAAAGGTTCGTGGCCGAAATCGGCTGATCCGGGCTAATATTATGCCTAATGTGACTAATAGAATAATCCTGACGGTGGGGATAAAACAATTTTTATATTTTTTGCAGTTTTATAAAATATTGTTTTAACCCCTTGTAGGGGCCCGTGGGAGATGAGTTGTAAATAATATTGTAAAAAGGGTAAATAGTTCTCTTCCCACGGGCTGCACTTTCCTTTTTTTACAAATGTGACCATCTCGAGAGTCGATTCTAGGAACGCCCCGAAACTTAGTACCATTCAAAAAAAAGAAACATATGTTTTCCTCAAAGAACGGTTTCGGAGCTTTCTACAAAATCGAGCTGTCGGGATGGTCTCTAAAACTTTCACCCCATAAAATCGCCGCACCGAGGTACCTACCTGCCATGTACGCGTCTACCGAGGGATAGAATCTTCGGGCGGTAGTTTTTAAGGTCAGTTACCCTCGAACCTTCCTCGGCGAACAGCTTGTATAAAATTGTAAATTACTTTTTCATTTATATCAATAGAAGAGTCAAACTCATCCGGAGGTCATCCTGCGGAGGTCGCTTTTGAAGTTGGTGGTGAGATGAGCTTAATCGCAAATCATTAGAAAATTCGATCTAATTCCAAAGAAACCGTCCAGAACATATCCAGAAAGTCAAAAGGAAACACTGTTACATCGGTCATCACAAGATAAGTGCGCAATAATGAGACATTTAAACGTATAAAAGTACCTACAACGATTTTATTATTACAGTTCGTTAACCACCACCACAACGTTCTTATTATTGTTTCACTTGGCGCCTATGAAAACAAATTATACGTAATTGCATTTTTTTAATGCTCCAAGAGAGCCTCGTTACGCATAAACAATTAACATCGCCTCCGTCGCCGTCATCCTGTGTAGATAAAGCCGCGGTTTCGGCTTTAATTTAAATATTTCGAGCACAAATAAAAATCGGTTCGGCGCCGCCGTGTCCGTTTACCTGATAATGTTTACTGAACTTGTTTATTGCTGCATTACCGACTATTATTAGTTACAGTGCGTAACGCTTAATTATCTTAATGCGGCACAGAAGCCCGGCTCTCGGTGTGTGTGTGTCGTTAACGAGCCGAGGAAAATAATGTCCGACACTGGCGACTCTCTTCTGTTCTCGTTTAATCGCACGTCGGTAATAAGTGTTTACTTTGCAAGGTACGCCGTAACAGATTCACGTCGGTATTTGTGTGAAATCTCATTATTCCATTCGGCCTACATCGGTACCGATCGACTTCATTCTCACGGCACGTATTATATACCCACTACATTGGGTACTTGCATACGTCGGATGCAAACTGCACCGAAACCCATTACCGACTTATAGGATTACGATAAGAAAGGGATGGTGCACCGACGATAAAGTCCTGAAATAGGTAGCAAAGGAATCCCATCGGATACATGTATATTACCACCTTATATAAATGTAGTAACAACTAGGGCAAACCAACATTTTAATAAAAAAAATATGTTCAGAAAAATCGGCTTTTTGAGCGCTTTAAAACGATACCTCATTCGATAGAGTTCTAAATAAATCAGGTTTAATATTCACTGTAAATCGCATCTAAAATGTACTATATTAATTAAGTTAGTAGATGAAATTTGCAAAATATACACCCATCGAAATCGTCTTTATGAGCTCTTTAATTTAATACCTCACTCGATATAGTAGAAGTAAATACTGGATGTTATATGAACTTTCGTTATAAAATAGATTTTATTCATTAAATACCTAAATACTGATTTTAAAAAAGGGAGACATATCGTTTAATTAAATTTATTTACAGATACAATAATTAGTATCCACTGCATACTATTATAGTAACATAAGACAATAAATTATTATCATAAAATATTTTGTATAAAAAAATAATTTACTTTTTCTTTAAATATTTTTTTAAATATAAGTAGATTATATAAAGACATAAAATTCCTTCCCGCTTGTACCCAGACTTGGGACTGGCAGAATTCGTTTTTGAAAAAATGTTTGTAATAATTTACATTATCCCAATTTTGGTGCGGTCTTTAGTGATACACTTGCGTCAAATATACTTGTTTTTGGTCCAAAATTTGGTATTGTCATGTTATTTTATTACTTGTTTACAAAGAATCTTAAAAAAAATTGTCTATTGTAATATCCCTTACATCCAAAGGCGGCATTTCTCGTGACACATCTGATGTGTCACGAGTGTCATCAGTGATTTTTCTGAAAATATTTTTGTTATTAGAATAGTTGTTACTACATTTATATAAGATGTTAATATACATTTATCCGATGGGATTCCTTTGCTACCTGTTTCAGGATTTTATCGTCGGTGCACCATCCCTTTCTTATTGTAATCCTATAAGCCGGTAATGGGTTTCGGTGCAGTTTGCTATCGTCCCTTGCATAGGTATACTCTTCCAAAAATTATTTGTCATTTATGACCCTAAACATTTATGACAGGGTGTACAATTAACAGGTAGTAAACTACCGATTTGCGGTTTCTTCGGAATACCGCCGGAGATAATTACCAAAGAACTCCCAATGGTCCTTACTTAATAAATTTAATGAGCAATTCTTTAATAAATAGTAAATTTAATTATTTATTTAAAATTATAAAAGTTATTATCAATAGTTAACGCTAACACGAAATCTAAATTCCTAAAAATCACTGGAGTACTACCCTGTCACCTCTCACTCTCACTCAAGTGTTTCGGGACACCCCGAGGCGTTAATACTCGACCCCCCGTCGTGTGGCTTAAGTCATAAATTGCAAATAATTTTTGGAGTAGTGTAATACTAAACCCCTAATCGTTAAAGTGTTCTTTGAACGCTACACGTCGATTGGGCCTTCAGTTCAGGCATGCATAACTTGCCTGTAGTGTTCACTAACCTCTGATGTCACATCAAGGTTCAAAATTAGTAGACTGTGCTAGACAACCGATTAAAGAAATTCGTATTTAAGGTTACATTGATGAATTTTTCTACTCACTTGGCGCACTTTTCATAAAAATCAGCAAGCCCTAATGTTACAATCACTTTACACAAAAGAAAATGGCGTCTAATTGAGGTTATGTTACACGTCAACTCGGAAACTGGTATGTTCCGACTTGCCAATATTTGTGAAAATATGTTGAAAATATAGCCTGATTAAAGAAAAAGTAAAGAATTTTCAAAGAATGTAATTTATTGCATGTAGAGCCACAACTTTCAAATTCCCATCACTCGACCATAGCCCCAAACTGATCTTGTTAGTGGCTCCCTCCTTAACACCTTTGACCTTCTTTAATAATTAATTCTAAGTAAAGTAATGAATATAATCTCGTGTATATAAACATAACGTCTTATTTTTAGAGATCATGAAAACGGCTAATGATGCCACACACATACACATCACTCGAGCATAAGATTCGCGCGATACCAACATGTACAGATGTATGTATGTATGTATGTAAATATTAAATGTTTATTAAAGGTTTTGAAATGTTTTCATTAAAATTCCTGTTCAAGCAACGAAATTTTTAAGTAATTGGACAT
This sequence comes from Cryptocephalus moraei, assembly GCA_946251905.1. Lineage (NCBI taxonomy): Eukaryota > Metazoa > Arthropoda > Insecta > Coleoptera > Chrysomelidae > Cryptocephalus > Cryptocephalus moraei. The sequence continues at coordinate 10,648,708 of OX276465.1, read as the reverse complement.
AAATTAAACGTTCAGGTAATTTATATTGCTAATTACTATTTATTAGCGGTTTCTCGTTGAGTGATTGATACGTCCCGAAGATAGGGACTTAAATTTATGTTTATGGTAGCCGGACACATTAAATTTTCATTTAACGAGACTCTACAGTAATTATTCCTATTAATTATTAATAAGCAGAAAAGAAACTGGGATCGATACAATTCAAGTGTGCAGTTGGATTATCTATTGGTGGAAATGCAAATGCGAAAATAAATCGTGAATAAATTTCAATTAATATACATTTGACCATTTTTAACTGCGTTACTTTTAATAAGACTTAAACGATAATTACCATGGCAGCGTTGGCTAGGTTCCTCGTGTCAAAATTAATTTATAACTTAGTATTAATAATTATCATATTCATTGAAATCAAGCACGTTTAATACTAACTAAATCTGACACCAAAGGAGAGTTAATGAATAAGTTAAAAATTAAGTTAATGAATAAGGACACCAATAAAACGTTAATTGTTAATAACACAACTGAGTTATTATGTGGCAGATGTTTGGAAATTTCATTGTTAATTTGAGATGAATGAATGTTATCATTACCGGCAAATATTTTTGTTTAACGTTTAAACAAACTCTATAGAATCTAGTTCTGACTCGATCACACAACTTTAAATTCGGTTCTGATATTCCCATCAATAATAATTATATTGTAACGAAACTAACTACACTACACGAATTGCCTCAATTTATTTTAACCACTTACACTAACACGTATCGACTAATAGTTAATATTTAATTTATATTATCTCACAAGTATCTAATTTATATTAACCACATTACACAGTTACAGTTACAGTTTTAAGTAATTTAGAGTAATTTTTTTATAAATGTTGGTAAAGCACAATAATCATAAATTTAATCCCAATATTAAACGACTAAAGCAAATTATTTTATCAAACTATACAGGGTGTTAGGGGTTTGACTGCCTTTATTTTAACAGGCGATAGTATTCACCAAAATAAACAAAAAAACCTTATATAACAGGGGTCGTAAATCCAACCGTTTTCTTGAAAAAAATTAGCAAACTTCTAATTTAAGGTGTAAACATTCACTTATATTAAAGAATCTAAAATAATTTCGTACATGAAATGACCATAAGATGTATTGTTTTAATGTATTTATGTTTAATTTTTAACAAAACAATTTTTTCTTTAAAGAATAAAAAAATATTTCCAATCAATACAACTCGATAAAGTGGCTATGATGTGGTGTGCCAACTCCGCGAATTTATCGCACGCGTCGCGAAGCATTATATGTATACGTGTATACGTATCTTTTCTTGTCGGTGTTGCCAAGTTGTGGTGAAATGCCTTGATAAAATAACTCGAGTTTTCTCGAAAACGGTTGGTTTTAGGACCTCCGTTATATAAGGTCTTTTTGTTTGTTTTGATGAATACTATCACCTATTAAAATAAAAGCAGTCAAACCCCTAACACCCTGTATAAAAATTCTAATATCTAATATAAAGACATTCAAACTGCGTCCACAATTTATGTTACATATCGAGTGAGTTATTTAATTAAAACTCAATTTCGAAGATTTCATACATTTTGTAGATTTGATCTATGATTTTAATCAAAGTAAAATAATACTAATATGAAATTAGCCCCATATACAAATGCACAGGAATGAAAACACAATTTTGTGTAATTATTTATTATAAATTATATTTATCGTTATCAATTGATTAGGAGGATGCTAACCAATAATTACTGTCGAGAAAATATTCTCTTCCACTTCCGAGGGTGGTGGAAATAGGGGTGAATTGTGAACAATCTAGATTTAAGATTATAAGGTTGAAATAAATTAACTTAAATTTAAACTTTGTTTAAGCCAACAGTTTTTCGTGTCGTAATTTAGGAATTTTTAAAAGGAAAATTTGTATCACAAATTTTAATAAAAAATTTGGAGAAATCAATATAGTAGATTATTGTACTAGTTTAATAGAACGAGTGTGACAATACGTCTTGTTAAACGGGTGTAATGGTGTAATGTACTATTTTATCTACTTTGCTTTATTAATTCATTAAATTTTGGCTGTTGAAGTTTTCGTATTAGGTACACTAGGGAATTTGGCGTAGGTTGATTACACTGACATACTGACGTCACTGACATTGACGTTTCGTATTTGAATTTGAAAATCTAGTAGCCCTAGGATAAATTCAATAACTACTTACATTTTGTACTAGAATAATGTAAAATAATACCAAATAATACATTTTTCATTAGAATTTTGAAGGTTATGTTTATTGAAATACTAAATAATTTAGCCTTGACGTCTACGCACGTCTACGTGACAGGCTGATGTACCAATTTAACAAAACTAAAAGTTACCAAAAGTAGTGTAATAATATGAATATTATTACACTACTTTGGATGTAATGGGCCGCCCGAAGTAATAAATATTTCGACATATTGACACACTGACGTCACTGACATTGACCTTTCGTATTTAAATTTGAAAATCTAGTAGCCCTAAGATAAATTCAATAACTACTTACATTTTGTACTAGAATAATGTAAAATAATACCAAATAATTCATTTTTCATGAAAAATTTGAAGGTTATGTTTATTGAAATACTAAATAATTTAGCCTTGACGTCTACGCACGTCTACGTGCCAGGCTGATGTACCAATTTAACAAAACTAAAAGTTACCAAAAGTAGTGTAATAATATGAATATTATTACACTATTTTCGATCTAATGGGCCGCCCTATGTAATGAATATTTCACCCCTTTAACACCCCCCTGACTTCCGTGTAGAAGTTTTTTTATTAAAATTTAAACCTGTTCTGTGAGGTATCATTGAAAAGCGCTCAAAAAGCCAAATTTGGTGAATTGTAAATCTCATAATATAAACACGAAGTTCTGTTAGCATTCCATTCTGCGGTACGTTCTAAGGACTAACTTAACATAAAATTTACACTTTATTGCAAGATCCCAATTTGGGAGAATTGTCTTAAAATCCGCGTTTAAGTAAGTAGACCAGGGTCGATAATTTTGAAAACGGTAAAAAGTGAAAAAAATTATAGTAGGATGAAACCCATCGGAAAAGGTAGAGAATACAACAAAAATGAAAGGAAAAATAAATTACGGGCGATCTGAGGTCGGGAAGGGGGCTGGGGTGAGTATTTAAGGGTAAAAAACGGTTTAGCTCGATTTCCGGCAAAACTGCAAGCCCTATGAAAAAAAGTTAAATGGCAGAGTTGTAGGTAATAGAAAGGTCTACAACTTTTGTATCAACACTTTTTTCACATAACCTCGAAATTGTTGTGAAAAATTCAAATAACCAAGTTTTTGGTTTTTTATTTTTAGCTTTTGCAATTTTTTTTATTTTTTCACGAAATTTGGTGAAAACTTCCCTTTTTATGTCTTAAATATACAGTAATTTTTTTGTTTTTAAATATTCAGTATTTCACCTTATTTTGACTTTATATCGAAAAAGCACTCTATTTTCAATCGAAAATTCTCACGTCAAAATATCTGCTTTTTTAAAAAAGTCTGTGTGTTTTTTGTTCGTTGAAATCTCTACTTTCTGATGGTAAAAAAAATTATACATTACTATGGAAAATGTTCTCAGAAAATGCAAATAATGAAAAAAACTCGAATCCAAAATTTTTTTTTAATCATTATGTATAACTTTGAGCTATTTATTAAAATTTACACTTTAATTACTCTAAAAACGTGAGATGTCATGTTACATTGATAAACAAAAAAATTACAAATCCATGAAACATCAAGATTGCAAAAAACATGCGAAAATAGTTGTTCTAAATATTAAAAATAGGATTTCAAGGGGATTTCATCTAAAAAATGTCACGTCTAAAAAATCTAAAAAAGGTGCGTCCGGCGGTTCAAAAAAAGGAAGGCATAATATTTGTTTTTTGACTGATTTTCCTTGCCCTCTTGCCCTTAATGTTATCGTGAAAAAAATGGGATTTCCCGTAATTTTCTTACTCCCTTACCTAACTATTTTTATCCTGGACTCGGAATGTTAATCCTGGGCTCAATTGTCATTTGGCCTTGGGGTATACCGGGGCTCAATCGTAGGGTGGGATTAGCGTTACCGTTGGAATTTTCCATATATGGATTTTTCTGACCGCGGGGCTCAGTTGTCGTATGACCGGCTGTTTTGACCGCGGGACGCACCTCGGCTGCAGCTACCTTTTGAAAGGCTAAAATTTTCCGGTCACTCAGGTATATAAGTAATCTTAAAATAGCAATTAATAGGTATATACGCATATAATTTAAAGAAGATTCTAAAACTTTCTCAAAATATTGTAGATGGTTAATTGGTTGTTAATTATAGTAGTATATTTCGATTAGCAATTTTTTTGTTTATCAATGTAACATGACCTCTCGTTTTTCAAGTAATTAAAGTGTAAATTTTAATAAATAGTTCAAAGTTATACATAATGATTAAAGAAAATTTTTGGATTCGAGTTTTTGTCATTATTTGCATTTTCTGAGAACATTTTCCATAGTAATGTATAATTTTTTTTTACCATCAGAAAGTAGAGATTTCAACGAACAAAAAACACACAGACTTTTTTAAAAAAGCAGATATTTTGACGTGAGAATTTTCGATTGAAAATTAGAGTGCTTTTTCGATATAAAGTCAAAATAAGGTGAAATACTGAATATTTAAAATCAAAAAAATTACTGTATATTTGGGACATAAAAAGGGAAGTTTTCACCAAATTTCGTGAAAAAATAAAAAAAATTGCAAAAGCTAAAAATAAAAAACCAAAAACTTGGTTATTTGAATTTTTCACAACAATTTCGAGGTAATGTGAAAAAAGTGTTGATACAAAAGTTGTAGATCTTTCTATTACCTACAACTCTGCCATTTAACTTTTTTTCATAGGGCTTGCAGTTTTGCCGGAAATCGAGCTAAACCGTTTTTTACCCTTAAATACTCACCCCAGCCCCCTTCCCGACCTCAGATCGCCCGTAATTTATTTTTCCTTTCATTTTTGTTATATTCTCTACCTTTTCCAATGGGTTTCATCCTACTATAATTTTTTTTGGTCTTAAAAATTATCGACCCTGGTCTAAAGGTGCAAGGCAAGTTGAACTAATTTTGTTGCGTAACGCTATCAGTTGTTATCAATTCGAAAGTTAGAAGGTATTAGTGGTGTTATGATGCTCCAAGGAATTTTAATAAACTTATGCAACCATGCGACTCTAATTGACCGGTTGACTATTACAGAATCTCGAATTTCCATCAATTCGTAGGCTTTTTAAGCAGAGATCATCGAATAGAAAAGACTACTACTTATCGCCTCGGAGCCGATTAACGTTACGATCAGCCATCGTCGGCTCGATCATTTTAACGTGTTTTCGTTGACTGATCGTCGCCTGTGACGTACGTCCCCGATAACGAGCGCCGGTAATCTAGTTAATGTAGATAAGCGAGATAAGGCGCGACCGAAAAGACTAATAATAATAATATGAGAGAAAAAAAAAGGAAACCGATGCTAGCGCCTAGGCGCCAGCCGCGGCTTATCGTGCATGAGGAAGGCCGTCCGAAGGACACGAAACGTCGCCCGCAAAAAGCGATATAATATCGATACCGAGAAAATCCTCGTCGCCGGTTAATTGTTAACATTAGTACGACGGTAAACACACGAAAAGAGACGCTCGGCTGATATAAATAACGTAATTATTTAATAATATAATAAATATGCATAATATATTACTTATAAAGGCGCCCGCGTTTTCATAATTCGGCCTTGGTACGATTATTTGATGAAAACCGTGCACTTTTTCTGAAAATTGAATGGCATGAACGATCAGTTCTACCAAAGTTTGGTTCTACCTACCCTCGCGATAAATGAATTTTATGACCTTCTCCTCTTCTTGGAGGTACTTGATCTTTAGATTTATTACCAGACTATTAGCACCATCCTTCTGATCGTCCGCACGCGACCCTACAACGGGCAGTACTGAGTATTTTTGCCAGGTAAGCTTAAAGAGCGCCCATTACGAGCGGTTCGCAGATCGCAAATGTGTCCTTATTAACAACGTAACAAAGGGATGGTCGGTCGGAGAGAATATTTTCTTGGAAAACGAGTAATTATCTGGAGTACTTTTAATTTACTGCAATGATATTTAAAAAATCTTTGTGTTATCTTTTGGCCACGGTAAGCTGGTATAAGGTAAATTGAAAGGACTGTTAGGTCGAAAATCCTTGCCGTGCTATTAAAGGGTTGGGTTATTTGGAATATATTTTCAGTATACATGTTAACAGCCAAACATTCACATATCGAAAATGTTTCGTCCGTGGGTGTCTGATAACAGTGAGAATTTAAACAGTAGTTACAGTAGTGAACTAGATGCGGCAAATGATAGCAAATTTGAAATTTCGGACACTAGTGCTAGCGAAGTTGAAGCATGCCCACGTGAGAGAAAATATTTATCATATTGGTCACTACTAAAAGATAAAATAAGACATAATAATCAAAACCCGAATGTCAATAACGATATCATAAACGTAATTGAAGAACAGTGTAAAATAATAACGGCAGACGAATGGTCTGCATGTATAAGTCATACACTTTCCAAAGAGAATGAATATAGAACGATTTGGACACACGTTCCAAAACTCATTATTCCTATCGGGAATGAAGACAGATCTACGTCTGACGAATAATAATTTAAATTAATCAAACGCAATGGTAAAATGGTATCATCCAATCACAACCATATTTTCTATATGTTTTTGATCTGTTAAACATTTTTCGCAACATTCGTAGAATACTATTTACATATAATTACTGTTCATAAAACAAAATATACCTTATTTCAATTCTATTTTATAATTTATTTCAATACGCCCCTTCGTTTACCTTTTTCTCGGAGAGCTGCTCGAAATTCGTCGGCAAAATACCTACAATAAAAGCATTAAGACACAATAGACCCTTAACTTCTTGCGATAAGCCGATGCGTCATAAAATTCATTTATCGCGAGGGTAGATATAGTACTAATAGCTTGTAAATTAACGAGCAGACAAAGAACCGATTGAAGAATAATTTAACAAGCCGAACTTGTGTAATCGACGATCGGGAATATCCGATTATCCGGATAATCGAACCACTTGTCGATTATTTCTCGGGTATCCGGAGCATTTCAAGTGTTCTAAGAAGGTAAAAATGCGGTTACTACAATTCGGGGAATCGCTCCAGTCGCGTCCAGCGCGGAAATCGAAAATAAAAGAGGCGACAGGAGCGTCGCGGCGGCGAGAACTTAGCGCCGCAGGCGCCACACTTGTTTTCGTGTGCAAGACGACAATGAGATTCTCTGCCTCTCTTTCCGTTTGGGAATTTGGTTTATTTTTAAACGCGCACATAGACACACACACACACTAACACATATAGTATATGTACCCGACGCCCTGCGTCGCGGCGGCATTTTACGATGAATGTCTATTTCGGCGCCGAGGCGCGTACATGCGTCTCTTTGAAGGGGAGCACGCCGACAGGGCGTTTACGGGATTTACATATTAGCCCAGTCTGTGTAGATTTTTCACGACATTAATTCATAACCGGATGGGAGTTGTCAAATGTTGTAGGCTCTGATTAGTTGATCATGCCTATATAGTTTTAAACATTCAAAAAGTGTGCATTTACCATATTTTTTTAACGGGATATGAAAATTTGGTTATTTATGAAGAGAATAAGCTTTTGTGCACCGTGAAATGTTTATCCAAAGAGACGTAACAGCAATGAACATTATGCGTCTTGGGATAAACAAATAGCAATATCTCAACAACAAATTAACCATTTGACTTTGATAAAAGCTGTTTAGGTTTGAAATTTTAAAAGCTAGCTTCTAAAGTAGTAAAAACCTAAATCATATTATTTTTGCAATAAATAATCAATATGCAAAAAATGACCATTTTCAGTGGGTTTTTGGCATTTTTGCAATAAATATTTAACAAAATTAACCGTGCTGCACCTCAAATTGTAGGTTTTTAAATTCTCTACAACTTATATTTGAAACTTTTCCCGCCAAAATGCATACTTTGGCTTGTAGAATCAAAATACTTGTTTTTGCTAACTTTGGGCCCCTCCTATTTGGTAATGCACACTTTTTGAATGTTTAAAACTATACGGAGCATTTCTATCGAAACGCATGGTGGAAAATCAACAAGAGCAAACGAGAAACTTATAGTAGTTCGTTAGTATGACAGAGAACGATGTTTTGCAACGTTGCCGGCCGTAGTCCAAGTCCAAGCATCTAACGCGTATCGCTTTACGCTTTCGGTCTCGGGTCGTCTCGTGCGAGGCGGATGACTGAGATGTTTCGTGAGCTAGCAACTTCGCAAAAGTTGTTTCTCTGTTCAGCCAACGAGAAATATATGGCCTTTCTCTCGCTCTCACGTTTAATCCATCCTGCGACTCTGTAGAAACGATCTGTATAGGCATGATCAACTAATCAGAGCCTACAACATTTGACCACTCCCATCCGGTTACGAATTAATGTCGTAAAACGTCAAAAAATGACTACGTTGACTGGATTATATATGGACTTCAAGCAGAAATCCATAACTCAAAGATGGGACTTTGAAAACGGAGCATTTGTGCCCCTCAATACACGTTTGAAATTTCACCGAAAGCATATTTTTAAGGTTAAATTCATCGGAATTCCGCCAAATTACAGACATGTGAAGGTCATATCTGGATCCTTAGAAGCTTCTTTATGAACTTCTGTATATTAAAAAAATAATTGTTTTAGGATTAAATTTTAAAAAAATGCAACATTACCTTCGCTCATGAACAAATTGAACACCTTCTACAAAAGAAAATTTATTTTAGGTACTTCTGATTTCATATACCTAATGCATGTTTATTTTTTTTTAATATGCAATTGAAACTGAGAAAAATTTAAAAAAATCAATTTCTGCTTTATTCATAACATCAATTAATTAACGATTCATAACCTGAAATTCTGAAACTGAAAACTCTGAAACTTCGATTTCCGTGACTAGGATAACTCAAGGAATGTAATTTTAGAAATGTGGTAATTTCTGTGTAATATGTACAAGGTATTTGAACTCTCTTGCCACACATTCTTTAATACATTTTTAGGCAACAAAAAATAGTGTAACGTTTATTCTAATTTATTTACACACTTTCTTAACACTACTTAATTTATCTAGACTATTATGTACTTAACTAATTAATTTATATCACACTCTTAACCGCTAATTTATTTATACAATTTCACTCGTCCGTTTATCGCACTGTTTTCACTCACGCGGCAGCTTCTCGTCTAATCTGCCTCTTCGTCCGCAGCGTTCGCTTTTATAGCCCTCCATAATGTATTCCGGAGCCTTCTTGATAGTGCTCGACCCGAAAGTAATAAACCATTTAAATGAATATTCGCCATTATTCTGAAACTGTTTTTATGACCCAATTAGCGGAGCGGCCTCCCTTTGAGGTGAGCCGCCTCGTCCGATAAGGAGTACGCTTACGCTGGTTGTTTACATTTCGCGTTACAATAGGTATTACTCACAAAACCACTCCAATATATTAAGTTACCTACATGTAATCGTAAATGTGCATACCTGAAAAAATGCAATTAGTAGTATGAAAGGATTTGTATTGTTGTTACATACTTCTTATTGCATGTTCAATCTAGACAATAACGCCCTTCCGCCATTTATAAAGAACTTACTTACTGCAGCTGTTTAATTATTGAATGAACTTAATTTTAATAATTCATTTATTCTTAATTAATTATTTATTATGATATGAATTTAATTAATTCAGCTAAATTATTAAATTCACCTTCCTATCGCCAAAGGATTGTAGTTTTATGCAAAAATACTCGAAAGTAGTAATCTTAATGATTACGGCAATAATGTTAATAAAATGAAGGTACGTGAGTAGACAGGAGTCGCGGCAGCCTGCGCGCGCATCCCAAAGACGAATTGGAGTCGTTCTACTCATACCAACATAAATAGTAATTTGTTACCTTTCGATTTGTCCTATCGCCTTGTAGTTTTTTTTAAATTTTGTAACTAAGGTAGAGTCTGAATTGCAATTCCCAAAAAAATATCACCCTGTAGATGAAAACCTGATAAATTTTGAAACACCCTGTATATTAAGAAATGGGATACGTTGGAGGATTTTTGTATCAAATGTGTTTGTTATATCGTAAAACATAGATAGGTACGTGACTTCTTGTTAAACCCAGATGTAATGTTATTTATTTATTTATTAAATAATAAATTTATTAAATATCAATTATTACTATTATAAATTTATTATTATTTACTGTTATTATAGTTGATATTTATTAAAATTTAGAATTTTTTCTGTAAAACTGAAAATTGAATCCTGAAATTTGAATAACTGAGTCATTAATTATTATTGGAGCAATTATTGGATATGAAATATCAAAATTATCTTTAAATTATAAATTGGGGGGTTTTAAAATTTAATAATTATTCGATTTTTTGGATCAATATGAAATATACCTCATATTTCTACAAAAATATAACTTTTATTAGTTCTGACTTCTGGAGGTAAATTAATTAATTTCTAAGGCATATAATATATACATACATAAAACATTATTACAAGTAACCCATCAGAACAATTTAGTAATTACTGTGTGTGAAAAATTCAGCCAGCACACAACACGAGAGTGAGAACGCCTCGTCCGCTGTAATTAACCGAACGGAGCGAATATTTCGACGCTTCCATCAATTTTCACGGTGCGTTATATCCACTAAATAAACTATTCATGTGTAGAAGTACTAATCGTGCTAATACTTTTAATTACGATAAAAACATCTGTGACATTTAGAACGAATCAAGTTCAAGGCTTCATCGCTTTCGCGATGAACACGTTTCGGGATTCGTATCTACAAGGTTCAGTCTCGAACTGGGATTGGTCGCGGCGAGCTCTAAAACCATTTTTAGATTACGTAACGTACGAAGGTGTTACTCAATCGGACGTTATGTTTTTGGGCTTATCGGTTTGAGAATTTGTTTTATTTACCAAAACTTTGTTTAATAATATGACCTTTTGCGTTAATCTTTGGAAATAAACAAAGTGAATTTTAGATAAACCGATTATCTTATATTAATATGCATGTGTGTGTAGGTTGCAAGTTTTTAGAAATAATCGTTTTCTTAACTTGGTGTCTTAAAATATTATAATTCACAATCTTCTAGAATGTTTCACAGAATTGCATTTATTGTTCTTCTGAAAGCAACAATCACCAGACAATTTGTTGTCAATGTCACATTCGCTAAGAGGTGAAAATTGAATGCTGCTGCTAAAATATTAATTTTCCATGAAAATAAAATATAACCAATCTATATGAATTTAAAGGAAACTAAGCAATTTGCTGTCAGTTAATTAATTTGTTTAGTTTATATCAAATTAAATACCTAATGTAATATATAATTACTGTCTAATCGACTCTGGTGGATGGGCACGACTTTATAATGCTGAAAGATGCGCATGGGCGGCGCAAAGAGGCAATTTGGAAATAATCCAAAAATAAGTTTTTCTGGTACCTAATTAAAAATTAAATCTAAGAGTTAAATAGGGCTACTGAACACTACTTTTTCACGCTGAAGGTACTTTTGGTTTCAACACGTTGACACGTTGTACATAAATAAAGTACGTTCCATAACTTTACGTCCCTCCTAAATCTACTGCTGCTCGTTGCAAGGTTGATAGAAAGTGAGAGGCAACACGAGTCTTGGTTTTATATAAATTAGTGAAACGTACTTAGAGTATATAATTTTAAAAGCAACATAGTAGGTTGTGTAGAATTTTAGAACTCTACTTTAATTCCTCATTTAATTACTAATTATTGTAAATTACATCCACATTGCGAATTCCGCAAGTTCCTGCGTTAATTCGCCTCGGGGAGAACTGGTCGAATCGGAATTACGTCGACGTTATGAATTAATTATGGATTAATTGATTTTCCGATACGTTTTGCTACTATGCATCTATGTGAAGTTGTTAAGAGTCTAAACCAAAGTCAATGTGAGCTGGAGACGGCCGTTACTTTAACCAGTTTTATTTCCTTCTCGCTAATCTTAACACCTTTGAATTCTAAGTGGTATAGTTCACTCTGAGCACTAATTTATATCACATGCCTAGGTTATCTCCAAGCTAGCTGAAAGGTTTCAAAGTTTGTATGGTACTTTTAACCATTTCCTTAGGGTTCATTGGAACTTGCAGGTTTAATAAACTTGCTTTGGAAACTATCTTCGATTGCCTGGATTATCTCCAAATGATCAAATAGATTCTAAAAGCTGCTTATGTCTCTTCAAACATTTCCAAAGTTTCTGAAACGTCTTCAGGCTTCCTATCTAGTTCCAGGTTGCAATTTCAATTGTTCCAAAGTTTTTTATGATCTTTTAAACGTTCCCAAATCTTCTGTAACTTTCTTAGGGTTCCTGGGAAATTTTCCAGATAATTGACTTTTCCTAGAAGATATCTACTGCCTGCCTAGATTACCTCCAAGGAACTTGAAATGTTTCAGAAGTTTGTTATGGCACTTTTAACCCTTTCAAACTTTTTAGAATTTTCTTAGAGTTCATAAGAACTTGCGGGTTTGAGGAACTTTCTTTGGAAACTGTCTTCGATTGCCTGCGTTATCTCCAAATGATTACATAAATTCCAAAAGCTGCTTATGTCTCTTCAAACATTTCCAAACTTTCTGAAATGTCTTCAGGCTTCCTATGTAGTTTCAGGTTGCAGTTGCAAATGTTCCAAAGTTTTTTATGATCTTTTAAACGTTCCCAAATCGTCTGTAACTTTCTTAGGTTTTATGTTTTTTTTCCCAGATAATTGACTTTTCCCTGGAAGATATCTACTGCCTGCCTAGATTGCCTCCAAGGAACCTGAAATGTTTCATCAGTTTGTTATGGCACTTTGAACCCTTTTAAACTTTTTAAAGCTTTCTTAGAGTTCATAGGAACTTGCAGGTTTAATGAACTTTCTTTGGAAGCTGTCTTCGTTTGCCTGGGTTATCTCCAAATGATCAGATAGATTCTAAAAGCTGCTTATGTCTCTTCAAACATTTCCAAACTTTCTGAAACGTCTTCAGGCTTCCTATGTAGCTTCAGGTTGCAATTTTAAATGTTCTAAAGTTTTTTTTGACCTCTTAAACGTTCCCAAATCTTCTGTAACTTTCTTAGGTTTCATGTTTTTTTCCCAGATAATTGACTTTTCCCTGGAAGATATCTACTGCCTGCCTAGATTACCTCCAAGCAACCTGAAATGTTTCATACGTTTGTTATGGCACTTTTAACCCTTTCAAACTTTATAAAGCTTTCTTAGAGTTCTTAGGAACTTTCAGGGTTAATGAACTTTTTTTGAAAACTGTCTTCTATTGCCTGGATTACCTCCAGACGACCAGATAGAGTCTGAAAACTGCTTATGTCTCTTTAAACATTTGCAAACTTTCTGAAACGTCTTCGGGCTGCCTATGTAGCTTCAGGTTGCAATTTCAAATGTTCCAAAGTTTTATATGATCTTCTAAACGTTCCCAAATCTTCTGTAACTTTCTTAGGTTTCCTGGAACATTTTCCAGATAATTGACTTTTTTCTGGAAGATATCTACTGCCTGCCTAGGTTGCCTCCAAGGAACCTGAAATGTTTCGTAAGTTTGTTATGGCACTTTTAACCCTTTCAAACTTTTTAGAACTTTCTTAGAGTTCATAGGAACTTGCAGGTTTAATGAACTTTCTTTGGAAACTGTCTTCGATTGCCTGGATTATCTCCAAACGATCAGATGGATTCTAAAAGCTGCTTATGTCTCTTTAAACGTTTCCAAACTTTCTGAAACGTCTTCAGGCTGCCTATGTAGCTTCAGGTTGCAATTTCAAATGTTCCAAAGTTTTATATGATCTTCTAAACGTTCCCAAATCTTCTGTAACTTTCTTAGGTTTCCTGGAAAATTTTACAGATAATTGAGTTTTCCCTGGAAGATATCTACTGCCTGCCTAGATTACCTCCAAGCAACCTGAAATGTTTCATAAGTTTGTTATGACACTTTTAACCATTTCAAACTTTTTGAAGCTTTCTTCGAGTTCATAAGAACTTGCAGGTTTAATGAACTTTCTTTAGAAACTGTCTTCGATTGCCTGGGTTATCTCCAAATGATCAGATAGATTCTAAAAGCTGCTTATGTCTCTTCAAACATTTCCAAACTTTCTGAAACGTCTTCAGGCTTCCTATGTAGCTTCAGGTTGCAATTTCAAATGCTTCAAAGTTTTCTTTTATCCCTTAAACGTTCCCAAATCTTCTGTAACTTTCTTAGGTTTCCTGGAAAATTTTCCAGATAATTGACTTTTCCCTGGAAGATATCTACTGCCTGCCTAGATTACCTCAAAGGAATTTGAAATGTTTCATAAGTTTGTTATGGCACTTTTAACCATTTCAAACTTTTTGAAGCTTTCTTAGAGTTCATAAGAACTTGCAGGTTTACTGAACTTTCTTTGGAACCTGTCTTCTATTGCCTGGATTATCTCCAAACGACCAGATAGAGTCTAAACACTGCTTATGTCTCTTTAAACATTCCCAAACTTTCTGAAACGTCTTCAGGCTTCCTATGTAGTTTCAGGTTGCAGTTTCAAATGTTCCAAAGTTTTTTATGATCTTTTAAACGTTCCCAAATCTTCTGTAACTTTCTTAGGTTTCATGTTTTTTTCCCAGATAATTGACTTTTCCCTGAAAGATATCTACTGCCTGCCTAGATTACCTCCAAGCAACCTGAAATGTTTCAAAAGTTTGTTATGGCTCTTTTAACCCTTTAAAACTTTTTAAAGCTTTCTTAGAGTTCATAGGAATTTGCAGGTTTAATGAACTTTCTTTGAAAACTGTCTTAGATTGCCTGGATTATTTCCAAACGATCAGATGGATTCTAAAAGCTGCTTATGTCTCTTCAAACATTTCAAAACTTTCTGAAACGTCTTCAGGCTTCCTATGTAGTTTCAGGTTGCAGTTGCAAATGTTCCAAAGTTTTTTATGATCTTTTAAACCTCCCCAAATCTTCCGTAACTTTCTTAGGTTTCCTGGAAAATTTTCCAGATAATTGATTTTTCCCTGGAAGATATCTACTGCCTGCCTAGATTACCTCATAGAAATCTGAAATGTTTCATAAGTTTATGGCAGTTTTAACCCTTTCAAACTTTTTAAAACTTTCTTAGAGTTCATAGGAACTTACAGGTTTAATGAACTTGCTTTGGAAACTGTCTTAGATTGCCTGGGTTATCTCCAAAGGATCAGATAGATTCTAAAAGCTGTTTGTGTCTCTTTAAACATTTCCAAACTTTCTGAAACGTCTTCCGGCTTCCTATGTAGCTTCAGGTTGCAATTTCAAATGTTCCAAAGTTTTATATGATCTTCTAAACGTTCCCAAATCTTCTGTAACTTTCTTAGGTTTCCTGGAAAATTTTACAGATAATTAACTTTTCCCTGGAAGATATCTACTGCCTGCCTAGATTGCCTCCAAGGAACCTGAAATGTTTCATAAGTTTGTTATGGCACTTTTAACCCTTTCAAACTATTTAAAACTTTCTTAGAGTTCATGGGAACTTACAGGTTTAATGAACTTGCTTTGGAAACTGTCTTCGATTGCCTGGATTATCTCCAAACGATCAGATGGATTCTAAAAGCTGCTTATGTCTCTTTAAACATTTCCAATCTTTCTGAAACGTCTTCAGGCTTCCTATGTAGCTTCAGGTTGCAATTTTAAATGTTGTAAAGTTTTTTTTGATCCCTTAAACGTTCCCAAATCTTCTGTAACTTTCTTAGGTTTCATGTTTTTTCCCCAGATAATTGACTTTTCCCTGGAAGATATCTACTGCCTGCCTAGATTACCTCCAAGCAACCTGAAATGTTTCATAAGTTTGTTATGGCACTTTTAACCCTTTCAAACTTTTTAAAACTTTCTTAGAGGTCATAAGAACTTGCAGGTTTGATGAACTTTTTTTGAAAACTGTCTTCTATTGCCTGGATTATCTCCAGACGGCCAGATAGAGTCTAAAAGCTGCTTATGTCTCTTCAAACATTTCCAAACTTTCTGAAACGTCTTCAGGCTTCCTATGTAGTTTCAGGTTGCAGTTTCAAATGCCCCAAAGTTTTTTATGATCTTTTAAACGTTTCCAAATCTTCTGTAACTTTCTTAGGTTTCCTGGAAAATTATCCAGATAATTGACTTTTCCCTGGAAGATATCTACTGCCTTCCTAGATTACCTCAAAGGAATCTGAAATGTTTCTTAATTTTGTTATGGCACTTTTAACCCTTTCAAACTTTTTAAAACTTTAGTTCATAAGAACTTGCAGGTTTAATGAACTTTCTTTGAAAACTGTCTTTGGCTGCCTGTGTTATCTCCAAATGATTACATACATGGATTCTAAAAGCTGCTTATGTCTCTTTATACATTTCCCATCTTTCTGACACTTTTTCAAGCTTCTTGTGTACTTTCAGGTTGCAATTTCAAATGTGCCAAAGTTTCTATGGTTTTTTAAACTTATAATTAATATAATTAAATATTCAGCGAGCACTTAAGGGGACACATTTTGGTTTCTATTGAATTTTTCATTAATTAAAAATGTATTAATTTTTTTGTTTTTCGTTTGTTTCAGGTAAGTCACATAATCAGGAAGCTGAAATGGTGGTGAGTGATTGAATATTCTTTGAATAGATTACTGTTTAGAGTCATTTGAAAACGAATTTCACAATATAACTTCCCTGAAATGTCATATCCATTCCTGAAACCTCCTGAAGTTATACTGCGTAAAATCGTGTTTTCAAGGTTTTATATTGAAATATCTCGTAAAGTGAATAAATTGTACAACGTAACTACTCTGAAATCCAACATTTAGTAAGTAATTGCTGTAGAGAAATTTTGATTATCCTACGAAAAATCATGTTTTTGAGCATTTGAATCGAAAAATTTCGTTAAGTAGGTAAATTGCTGGAGACAAACTTTGCAACGTAATTACCCTGGAACTATACTGCGAAAAGTCGTGTTCTCTGTAAGATGTACTTGTTGATGCATATAATTTGCATCGTGTACCTAACTAGTTTAATAAAATTAAGCCCAAAATCAATCTTCTACATAAATTTATTCGACATTTACTGGAAATGGTTTCTAATTGAATGTAGAATACCAATTTAATCGATTACACCAATTCAGTGCTACCAATAATTAGTTATTACCAATAAAAGTTCCATTCCGACGGTTATTTATCTCGGTTAATTTTTAGCGTAACGAAAAAACACCCAGATATAAAAGAAAGGTCCTGATTTTTCTGTTAGGATTTTGTAATGTTGCAATTTTATATTTCAGTGTGCCCATCCATTTCTGTTCTAATGATCAGGGGAATATTTCTTAGTGTTTTACAACTCGTAATCAAGTTCTGAGGAGAAAAAGGAAAAACTGATCTGACTATTTCTAGCTTTTGCTCATTGGGAATGTAGTGATTTTTAATATGGGTCGTTAAGATCTAAAACATCCATGTTTAATTTGTCATGTCTCCAACTTCCAAACAACAACAACGGCGTTGCATGGACTATTATTTCATTACCGAAGTGATCGTGTTATCATCAACAGACTTATTATTGTTAACATCTCGTTTGTTATAAAACAACAGGCCGTTGAAGTTTCAATTTGATCTCGCGTCCCCGTTTTTCTATCACGTTGCGCTTATGCTCCGCTTTTGAGTTATCTGCCGACCAACGGCCCCGAAGTTCCTTTTAAAAAAAACCTACCTTATCAACGAGATAGCCTGACGAGAGATCAGAGGAGCTAGCCGCCTCGGAAAGTCGGGACTTAATTAAAAACACCGAATGGCAACAAAAGCGTTAATCTGTGGCAGCCGCCTATTATCTGCACAATTACACTTTGGTCACTTGAGAGCACAGGACCGTAATAAACGTGATTTGATCCCTTCTCGAAAAGAGTGCATCATGCGGTCTATTCTGCCAAGGCGAGAGCCGATTGCGTCACATCGTAAAATTATGCGAATTTGCAAAACCATTAGTACATACATGTGTTGGTAATAATCGTGCGGTAAAGAGCGAAAACGTAAAGTAATTAGTGTAATTACACTCCGAGAAGTAGGTTATGTTTGTCTAAGGTGTATCATTTGTTCGCTGGAAAAAATAGTTATCAATTACCAAGAAGCTTTGTGAACGCGCCGACAGTCGAAGAGGGGACGGTTTCTATTATCGTAGATCAAACATGTCGAACTTGGAAACCGATCAATTCGCCCTGTCACCTCGAATCGACAAATAAATAAATGAAGTGAATGACTGAACAATTGCTTTTTGTAGTCAAAGTAGAATCGAACAGTGAACGTAAACTATTAATAAAGTTAATTTTGCAAAATGTGTACAAACACTATCACAGTATCGGTTTTTCTCACCCTTTCCTCCATATTTAGTACCCTCGTCGTTATCCATGTCAGGAGATTAATAGGCCAGGCTACAAAAAAAAAGTTGATTTAATGTTCTACAGATATCTGAAAGTTTTAAATGGTAGAGGGGACCTATAGAAAGATCACTGTATGACCATATACAGCTAGAATCTCTTAATATTTATAAATAATGAAGATATGATTTTTTAAAAAATTGTTGTTATCTCGGCTTCTATTGACAGTAGAGCCTTTTTTTAATGAAAGATTTTTTCACCACCTTTTCAATGCAATTTATTAAAAACGTGTGTAACAATAGACAAAAAATTTATTCAATTTGTTTATAAGCAAAAAATTAGCCCCTTTTTAAAATGATTTTTTTAACAACAATTTCATTAAAAATGGGTTGGTTTTCAAACTTAACCTATAGTTCGCCATGCAAGGAAACTGTTCCACCTTATCTGTAGGATTGCAGCCTGGGCGAACTCAATTGTTTAAACATTGAGTCTCTGGGATAAACAAATAAGATATCTCGTAAACTAATAACCCGATCTGGCTGAAATTTTGCACACTTATAAAGACCCCTAAAGGCTTCATAATTCGTGTATTACATTTCACTTATCACTATTATTGCAAAAGTTATTAACAGTTATAAAATAATGAAAAATTGATGTTTTTTTTTGCTAATAACTCAATTGTTTATTTATCGATTTTAATTTATAAAAAACCAAATTAACCGTCTTTTTATTCTGTACAACTTTCCTCTTGACCACTTTTCTTTAAAATACAACCGGAAAATTCTATGAGGAAAAAATCAAGTTTCACACCTTAACCCATTGTTTATAAAAAAAAAACAGGGATATTCTAGCTGTATCTTTCAGTGTATTTAGTGTATTTATACAGTGATCTTTCTATAGCCCCCTACCATTTAAAACTTTCAGATATGTGTAAAACATTATGCCGTGAAACGTTAATTTTTCAGTATGTAGCCTGGGCTATTACACAATTCAATGTGTATGTGTGTGCCACAGTCGCGAGTTTATTAAGTGATGGCGTTTAATCGAAATCCTTTCGTGCAATTCTGTGGTTAAACGGGAAACCATAACTTTCCTCTTTAACGACGTAAATCGTTATTTTTTGCGCTCATTCCCGCGACATTAATCTCTTCCTCCAACGTTTTATCCATTAAAGTTATAATTGGTAGGCGCACACCGAGTTGGGAATTTAACCTTCTGCGAGGATTTTCGATCTTCTGGGCAGCCGTAGTAACTTTGGGTACTTCTTTCAGTGGAACAGTGTTGAATGTATTGTGGTTGGTTTCTTCCCAAATTGAGGAGCAATACCAACGCTGCTCATCGAGGCTCATTCCAAATACTACTGAGCATAATCTTCCTCTTCTTGCTGTTGCAAGGGACATCCCCTGTTTGCCAAGCTTCAGTCAGTGGACGAATAAGACCAGCCTTGTGCCCATTTCATGGGTGGTCTTTTTCCTATTGGTCGTCCGTTCAGGCAAATTCTGCATAATGAAACCAGGAACTTTCAAAGTTCTTCTGAAGGAACGACTTCTAATGCTTCAGTTTGTTTCTTCAATCTTTGGTATTAATTTCACGCAGTACTACTTTCAGCGGGGCATTGCTGTTGTTCAACTTACCTTCCCAAATAAGAATTTTGTTCTTAGTACTCCGCAACCTTTGCGCTCGAATTGTTACTTATTGCTTCAAAATAAAGAGCGTTAGTGGTTGACGTGATGCTTAAATTGCTCCTCGAAGTTCATTCCAAGCAGTACTACTGAGCATAATAGAACAATAACTTCAAGAGCTCTAACCTAGATAGTTTTTATGGAACGATTCCTAATGTTTGTATTGTTTTTTTCGAAAATCAAGCATTACTAGTTTTTGACCCAATATAATTAAGATTGCTCATCGTAACTTATTACGAGTACTACTTCCAGCAGGATAGTGTTGCTACTAAACGTACATCTCCCACTTTACGAACTTTTATTCTTAGTTTGCTGCTTAAGTTTTTTGGTGGTACTACCTTAAAAAATTGAGGATCCCTAGTGTTACCAAAATTTCTCAATGAGGCTCATCCCCAGCAGTACCACTGCCCCCAGAGTAAGAGTTAGATTCAATATGCGCATCCTGACTAATTTCAAGCAGTAGGTACTACTTTCAAAGAAAATACAAATTTTCTTCTAAGTACCCATCCATTTTTGTTGTTCGAGCTTTTACTGTTTGCGGATCTTTTGTTTTTTTGATGTAGTACTAAACGCTCGTCATGACTCATCCCAAGTAGTGCTATTAAACTTACCTTCCGAAATAGGAATTTTCTTCTTAGTTTTATGCTCGAGTTTCTGCTGATTCTAATCGCGGGTCGTTTCTTCGTTGCAATATCAGAATAATTGCTCATGGAGACTCATCCCCAGCAGTACTGCTGCACATAGCAAAAGAGATGCATAGAAAAGTTTTTCTAAGGAAATAATGACGTCTGACGCACAAGTTTCTGTTGGTTGCTTTAAAAAAATTAGCATCGTTAATGTTTAACTAACTAGCAGTACTAGTCTCTATGGAGAAAGAACTTGCTCTAATTTTAAAATTTTTCTCAGGAAAGATGCCTTCTAATGCTCGAGCTTTTGTTAATTTCTTCAGAAACTTAGTTCGTTACAATTAGAACAATTTAAAATCGTATTGAAACTGGCATTTTCTGTGAAGTTTACAAAAATGAATTCTGTGTCATCCTCTAGTGTAGAATTTCGCAGGTTTTTTCGAAATTGCCCAGTTTGCATTATAAATGTTCCTGAAATTTCAGTTAAAGTAGGTTTTGCCGGTTCAAAATTGCCAAAGGCTTGAGATCCTGAGAATCCTGCCAATTTCGACAAGTTTACTTTTAGTTCCATATTCTGAACTAAGATGGTGAAAACAAGTTTTCAGGTATGCAGGGTGTTACAAAATAAGTGTCGGGATTCAGCGGTTTATACGGAACATGTGCAATTTTAAGCACGAACTTGCCCGTTAGACCGACGTTTATAAATGAACGAAGACAATCTAGAATTGTATTGAACCTCATATCTTCTGTGAAGTTTACAAAAAGGAATTTTGTGTCGTCCTATAGAATTTCGCAGGTTTTTTTCGAAATTGCCCAGTTTGCATTAAATGATTCTGAAATTTCGATCAAAGCAGATTTTCCCGGTTCAAAAGTGGCTTCCCCCACTCCGTGGACTCCGAGCAAGAAAGTAACAACGCGCAATTACTCTTTGTTTATAATGCTCTCCGTTAAACAATATTAGGTTTTTTTAAATGCTGAAAGTGCCATTGGAAACATCAACTCTTCTTCTAAAAATCATGTTATTTTCAGCCTTTAATATTAATTATTGTAGCGACGGTGAATTTTTTTAAAAAAAGGGCTATCTTGGCTCACAACGGTTGTGGGGCTTTTCTTCTTCTTTTTAAATGTGTATTTTTGAATCAGCATTTCGAGTAAATCATTGCCATAAAGTTTGAGCAAAATCCAACCAAGTTATTGTAAATGTTTATAAGCTAAAAAACCTATACTTTTTGTTAAGCCTTTTTTTATAAATAAACATTAAAAAATTTATTGTTTTTTTACATAGAATGTTAATATAACTCTTTACGAAGAGGATGAGCCCAAGTTTGTTAAGATCTATTTAGAAAAATCGATTGGACAGGACTTTGAAATTGTTGATTTTTTTCAAGAAACGGGATAAACAATTAGAATTTTGCAAAAACTACTAGACCGATCGAGCCCATCTTTTGCATACTTATAAAGTACATTACAACTCACAAATTATAAACATTTCACTTAATTCAAACAACTAATTAAAAAGTTATCAACAATATTTAAAAATAGCCATTTTGTCCCCATTTTTTGCAATAACTTTTTTATTTATAGAGCAGTTTTAATTTAGAGAGTCTCATTTTAAAGATAATTGTTTTCTCTAAAAGTTCACTATTGACCGCAAACCTCTAAATATAAGCTATTTGGAGTTATAAATAAAAGAGTGATTTTGGCACTTTAATTGTTTATTTGATAATGGTTCCACTAAAAAATTGATGAACCTCTAGATAGTCTAGATGATAGGCTTCTTGTAACAACTCAAACTACCTTTTCCAACTGTCAAAACCGTCTACCCAGTTTTTTACAAAAATACCTCTTTTCTTTCTAATTTGATTCGCCTATTATAAATGTTCCTGAAATTTCAGTTAAAGTAGGTTTTCCCGGTTCAAAATTCGCAAAGACTTGAAAATCTTGCAAATTTCGACTAAGGTTCCATTTAGTCCATATTCCGAACTTGGATGGTAAAAACGAGTTTGCAAGTATACAGGGTGTTACAAAAAAAGTGTCGGGATAGACGGTTTCAGCGGTTAGGGAACGACATGCGCAATTTGCCCCTGAAACCTGAAACTGACGTTTAATCGTGAACGGACGAAGGCAATTTAGGGAAATATCTCGAAAAGTTCGTTTTCGGTTGACAGGTAAAATTTCAAAAAGGTCGTATGACAACTGAGCCCCAACGCGGGGTTTAATACTTCTGGTGATTACTTAATGACGGTCCCGACGACATGAGGACACTCATGAAAATCGGAGGTGTCGAGTTAGGCATAATATTTGTATCTTGATTGATTTTCCTTGCCCTCTTGCCCTTTAATATTCTCGTTTCGCCGGTTTCTAGATTTGCGCACTTATTAATAGCGCAAGTCAGTACAGGAGAACGAACAAGCCGGATAAGATCCGCGATGGATTAATAGATACTCTTCGGCCTGAAATAGACGCCGCCGCGGGTGTACCTATTCCGCACAATGTCATCGAGTAATTGTTGCACTTTAAAATTAGCCGCCGCAGACGGTGAAACAAAAAAGTTGTTTTTCAGCGCACAAATCGAGCGTAACCTCGATACGTTGTATATGTATGTATGTGTATTGTGTGTATGTCGGGTACACAACACTTTTTTGAGTATGTGACGTAACCCCGCGATCGGTCGTAATCTTGGCGCCAGCACTGAACTCGTAATATCTATTTTTATACGGGCGGCTAAACGACGCGAAAGAGACATAGATACGGTGCGAGAGGGAGCCAGAACGAGACGGGAAAAGAGCGAGAGTGAGTCAGTAGGTACGACGGAACTATCACA
Source organism: Cryptocephalus moraei (assembly GCA_946251905.1). Classification (NCBI taxonomy): domain Eukaryota; kingdom Metazoa; phylum Arthropoda; class Insecta; order Coleoptera; family Chrysomelidae; genus Cryptocephalus; species Cryptocephalus moraei. The sequence continues at coordinate 10,625,101 of OX276465.1, read as the reverse complement.
TACACACTCTCTTTCTGATGCATTCTGGTACACTTATGCCCGTTTGCACCAATTCTACTTAAATCAGTACATAGCAAAGTGATACTCAATGTTTAAACCCAGCTTAAAATTGTGTGACTTGCACCAGTTGCATTTATAAAATACTTAGCTATGGTAAGGTGGAAGGTTGGTAGCACTTGGAATTATCATGTTTCGTGATTTAATTGTCAAGTGACAACTAGTCAGGTCGTGGTTTTGTGGTTATGTTTGTTAGTTATTGTTGTTAGTGTTAGTTACTGCAACCTCAAAAATGAGCGAGAATAAAAGAATGAGAAGTGCCAATTACACTATACAAGAAAAGGAACTATTCCTGAATCTGGTCAACTAATGCCAACTAAACATTCAAGAAATATTTATTTTACATATTGTATAAGATTCTTACAAATCACAAGGATATTCTATATGTTCATCAATTTCTTCCAACAACAAAAGTGTGGTTGCTTTCGAGATTCGAAACCTTTTATAATAGGTAACATCATCAAATGAATAAAAATATTCTTCTCTGATGTAGATTTTACGTGGTATTTCAAATTCTATTAAATTATTTGCACTTAATTCAAAACTAGCTTCATCATCTTCAAATATTTGCAACATTTCTTTGCTTCTCAAAATAAACGGCACAAAACCGTCAAAACCTCTATACACAACAATGTTAAGTCAGAGTTAAACCGAGAATATTCTTGGCTTAGTTAAACCTCATACTAAGGTGAGCTTAGTGGTGAAATGTCACCATGTGCAAACCATTTTTTGAATTAAAGTGTTACTTAGGGTTAAGTGTAACTGGTGCAAACGGGCATTAGTTAAACCTCATACTAAGGTGAGCTTAATGGTGAAATGTCACCATGTGCAAACCATTTTTTGAATTAAAGTGTTACTTAGGGTTAAGTGTAACTGGTGCAAACGGGCATTAGTTAAACCTCATACTAAGGTGAGCTTAATGGTGAAATGTCACCATGTGCAAACCATTTTTTGAATTAAAGTGTTACTTAGGGTTAAGTGTAACTGGTGCAAACGGGCATTAGTTAAACCTCATACTAAGGTGAGCTTAGTGGTGAAATGGCACCATGTGCAAACCATTTTTTGAATTAAAGTGTTACTTAGGGTTAAGTGTAACTGGTGCAAACGGGCATTAGTTTAAACCTCATACTAAGGTGAGCTTAACGGTGAAATGGCACCATATGCAAACCATTTGTTGAATTAAAGTGTTACTTAGGGTTAAGTGTAACTGGTGCAAACGGGCATTAGTTAAACCTCATACTAAGGTGAGCTTAGTGGTGAAATGTCACCATGTGCAAACCATTTTTTGAATAAAAGTGTTACTTAGGGTTAAGTGTAACTGGTGCAAACGGGCATTAACGCACAACCTAAGCTTCGCCCAGCACTTGAAACACCGAGTACCGAAAGTGACGTCAAGAAAAAAAACATGAATTTTGGTGTATGGCAAACTCAGAAGGTATAAGGGTGTTATTAACGCAAAGGTCAGTCATTCGTAACGATCTCCCAGTAGTTTTGACCATCAATTCACTGGGAACTTAAAAATCATTGTGACGAACGTTCCATACAAAGAACTAATTGGTACGTCGCGATAGGGATCACCCACCAACAAAGCCCAATTTTTCGAGATATCAACATGCTGCATCCCCAGTAATGTGATTATGGTCCGAAAACAACCTTATCTTAGGGACTGAACGGTTTCTCGCAAATGTGCCATCTAGTTTTCCTTAATTGTAAGCTAGATTTGATATTTACAGGAATAATTATCTTCATTTTTGGCTCTACCAATTTTGCTACCTTCTTTAATTCCATCGTAAACCACTCTATGCGACCTGTTTCACGACAGCTTGCATAATATGATATGGAATTGTCGTAGGTACATTTTAAATAGTAATCGGCAGAATAAACAGTATGTTTTTGGTACTTTCTAGTAGCTGCTGCTGCTGCAACAAAAGTGTCATCAAGCCCCTCCAAAAACCTTTCGAAATCTGCTTAAATTATGAAAGGCGCAGTTTGTTTAAAAATAAAATTTCTAAATTCGACTTTCCGAGAAAACAAACGCATCACAATGCGACGACTATCGCATGATTAGTCTAATGCCACATATCCTTAAAATCTTTCTGAGAATAATTCACACTCGAATTTACAAGAAGTGCGAAGAACAAATAAGCGACACTCAATTTGGGTTTCAGAACGGATTGGGCACTCGAGAAGCCCTCTTCTCCTTAAATGTTTTAGCACAGAGGTGCAGAGATATGAACATAGTTGTATACGCTTGCTTTATTGACTATAGAAAGGCATTCGACCGTGTCAAGCATCAAAAGATTATAGAAATATTATCCGCAACCGGGATTGACAAAAGAGATATTACATTGATAGCGAATCTCTACTGGAACCAGATTGCCGAAGTAAAAATAGACGGTAGAACATCTGACACTGTGTCAATCCGAAGAGGCGTAAGACAGGGCTGTATATTGTTACCACTCCTATTCAACATCTATTCGGAGGCAATTTTCAAAGAAGCTCTAGCGGAAGACATGGGAGGTATCCAAATAAATGGAGTTTGTATCACCAATATAAGATACGCAGATGACACCGTAGTCCTTGCCGATAACATATCAGACCTACGAAATATGATGAATAGAATAACTGAATATAGTGAGCATCATGGATTGGACATGAATATATCTAAGACCAAACTGTTAGTCTTCTCCAAGAGACCCACTGCTGAAGCAACTTTGATTAACGGCAGTAAGATCGAACAAGTCTCGTGTTTTAAATACCTGGGTACCATAGTCAACGTATGGTGCGATCCGAAACGAGAGATCCGTTCCAGAATCGAACAAGCCAGGAAAACATTCATAAACATGAAAAGATTTTTTACTAGTCCTGATCAGAGTTTGGAGCTCAGGGTTCGCATGATTAGATGCTATGTCTTCAGTGTGTTGCTGTACGGATGTGAATGCTGGACCCTGGACCCTGCAACTGAAAAGAAAATTGAGGCGTTTGAAATGTACTTATACCGCCGCATGCTCCGCATCTCATGGGTCCAACGAATTACGAATGTGGAAGTGCTTAATCGGATGAAGAAGCCGAAAGAACTAATGGCCCTCATTAAAGAAAGAAAAACTACATACATAGGCCATATTATGAGAGGCAACAAGTATGAACTGCTGAGAATAATAATTGAAGGAAAGATCCAAGGGAAAAGATCTATCGGTAGACGTCAGAACTCCTGGTTGAAAGACCTCAGAAGATGGTATGGGTGCACTTCCATTGAAATCTTTCGAGCTGCTGTTTCCAGAACAGCTATGTGGATCGCCAACCTTCGAAAGGAGAGGGCGTCATAAGAAGAAGAAGAAATTCGACTTAGTCATATGGGGGAAATGATATTTTATATTCATTGGTAGTAGTACAAAGTTTCACATGAGCATCAAACTTTTCTTGTTTCTGAAAATAGTTCAAGCATCTCTCACAAATGAATTTATTACTTTTGTTCTTATTTAGCTGTGCCGTAACTAATCTACACAAGTGTTTAATATAGCAGTAATGATATTTAATTTCTGCATCTTCTCCTTCATTATCAACTTCAACATCCCCCTCATCGAATTTTGGATAATATATATTTTGAATTAACAACAAATTTACATGTCTCTCCACGCTCTAATAGAGCATTTACATGCTCTATTCCTGCTCTATCGCTTTCAGTAGTGCCGCCTGGGACACGTTTCGATGAGTAATTTTGGTATACCTACTGCACCAAACACTTAACGATCCTCGGTTTATGAAGAAACTAGCAAAAATTTAAACGGCAAAAGTTGAAAGAAGTAATGCTTGAAATTAGTCCCGAGGTCATAGTAGGGATGCTAACTGTGGATTTACTCGAGCGCCGCGGAGACCTCTTAGAATTGGTAGATTAGATTATAGGAAGAGTAAATGGCCCTATAGTGTTTTCACTTTTAGCGGTGGGGGAAGTATCTACAGATTTTCAAAATTGTAAAAACAAACAATGACATGGAAATACTGAAGCGCGTCAGATTATAATATTTTTCATGCCCTACCATGTCTCTGATATGAAATATATAATAATCTGACGATTTGTGTGGTGGGGGTGGCTATCCGGAAGGGATGAAAATCGGGAAAAAAAATTAGGCAAGCGCGTCAGATTTTTATAGGAGGTGTTCAGTGAACCCTAATGATGTTCCAATTTCTTAATCTGATGATTTGGAAGTGACGAAAGCTCGCAGCGAATTTTTGAAAATGTAAAAAAAATCGCCATCTTGAAATACTCGAGCGCGTCAGATTAGCATACTGAAGCTTCGTCATGATATCCCAGCCACGCTGACCAAAAATCTGACGATTCTTTTGAGGGGTATCGTTAATCTGACGATTTAAAAATAATTTTTTTGAAATAAAAGTACTTGAATAAAAGTATGACATTGACAATTTGTTAACCAATCAGAAGCTATTCCGACAAAACAGCATAACCTTGCTTTTCCCTTCTCTCAGGCTTTCACGAACACGCCTCTTATGCTATGCTTGCTCTTCTAATTGGTTTACAAACTGTCATTGCCATACGCTCTGACAGATGGCATCAAATTTGAATTAGAGTGAAGTGTCACCTCCGAACTAATTAAAAAAATGTGTAGCAACAGTTGCCATGGTAACCTAATCCATAAGGCGTAATAGAAAAAATGTATTTTAAAAGGTAAGAAAACAATAAAGAAAATGGGGGCCCCGAGAATTGCATAGGGGCCCTGCGATGGGTTTAATCTGACTCTGGGTGCGAGACAGACAGAGATAGAAGAAAAGCGAAAGGGACATAGAGGCTTGGAGTGGGAAATACATGTTTTACCATAACTGCACGCTCTTAATTAACGATTTTGATTACTTTCGGCTTGCGGAAATCGTCAGATTATATTTTTTCTGTTATTCTGGTATAATTACCTGTAGAATAAAAAAGAAAACGACCGCGCTCGAGTAAATCCACACATCGTTTTTTTTGCAACTTTGTTACCCTCCCACTCCCTTAGGTTACGCTCACATCATCAGATTAGCAAAATGGACTCATATTAAGGGCTCATACTGGTTGGAGGTACTTATCAATACATAGGTATCCTCCCTTATATTAATCTGACGCGCTCGAGTAAATCCAAAAATCCTCTCTTGGGCTCCCCTTCTATCATGTTACATCCAACAATTTTTGGTTGCGGATAAGCGTTTCATCGCTATTATTATTCGCTTTCCTATGGTTTCGACTACTGATTCATTTTCTTAATGACGTGGAAGGTAGCTCCAAACCAACTCGCCGCCGGTGGCGCAGCTGACGTCCACGAAACTTCAATATGCCATCAAAATCGGCGGGAACGAAGTGTCTAACCGAAATCTGCCGCGAGCTCCCGGACTATATCCATCATAGTCCGGTATATTCATGTTCACAGGGAGAAGGTAAAAACGTTGTCCCACGGTCTTTGTGATCTCAAAGGGAAAATACTCTGATTGCGAATAAGCGTTTTATTATAATTATTCGATTCCCTATCGTCTGCGGCTAGTCTCGATAAATCATCCGGAATGGAGTCTTGAATTTTTGTTTTGAATCTATTTTTGAAACGGCGCCACATAAACCAAGGTAAATAACGATCGAAACGTTTATATGTGCATATTTTCACTTATTTTGCATACGGAATATGCTAATTCGATAAATACTTATTCTAGACGTACATATATAATTGTATAACATTAAAATACATCAGTGTAATATAAAAAAGGACGTGGACGAGGGGAGGGGGAAGAAACGAGGTTTTTTTTTAATATCCTTAAATTATACTATCATCAGTCGGGTCGGGGGGGCCTTGATATTTCATAAGAGAAAGGTTTTGTGTTTGCAGACGTACGAGGAGATCGTTATGTTCATTTACGGGATAAAAGGTGTACCAAATACATCGAATCAAGATCACAAAGTACGTCTCGATCGAAATCGGAATATATACTTAATATCTACTATCTGAAATGCGCGATGCTAAAAATACCGAGCCGTATACATCCAAAAGTACTACGTGCTACCGGTCATGTATGTAGTACTAGGCTAGGAGACATACTCGCGCTTTTTCCGAAACAATTGGAATAGAGATTACAAGACTATTTAATCGAAGCCACTTTTAAAACATTTTTCTACGTAAGTACGAAACTCGAGTCATCGAATCCACGCCTATCTCGCCTGATCGGTACCACACACATTGAGTTTCCGATCGATGTTTTCCTATTGTATTTTTTATCTATACGATCACTACTGGTTAATAATTTTCACATGATGATAGATTATTACGTATATACACTGTGTACATGCGTGTAGGTGTGGGTATGTATGTATTAATCACACCTATCGACAGCATCATCATCATCGATGTACATAGTATAGTCTAGTCGAGAAGTGTGCGAAAAATAGTTTTAGAAGGCTTCGAAAAATATGAGCGGTAAATCTGAGACAGTCGTTATGAGTACTTTTTTTCTGCCAATAAAATTGCAATTGTTATTACCAAAAAAGGGGCAAAAAAAGCTATTTCGATTTTTTTATGATAACTGAAAAACCATAAGGGATAGCGGAAATCGAAAAAATATGAAATTTCCGATAAAAAAGTCTCGACTCCCGGTTTTCTATCTCTAATATTTGTAATTTTAGTTTGTACGTCAGTACGTCATATAGAGAATAATTTTTTAAGGTATTACATATTAGTTTAAAAATTAAAAAAAAAATGGTGTGTTCGATACACGTGAAAGAACAAAGTCCTATTGGGAAAAAATATAACTCATTTTTTAAAAAGCTAGTCTATTGTTATTGAACTAAATTTTTTTCGTACTTCCGTCTTCATTGAAAGCAGGCTAAATGTTTAAATAAATTCCCTATAAATTTTTTGCTTCTTGGAGAGTCCTTTCTATGATTGTACTCAATAAGATGGCCTCATAAAATTATTTAAAATTTCTTTGTTTTGTTTACAAGAAATTTTTAAAATTAACAAAAAACGATAAATCCATAAATCGTTATTAAACATTTTTCTTAGCTTAGCTTAGCTCAGCTATTTGTTTAAGAATTGTTTATAAACAAACGGCCTAGTAGGTATAATATTTTTGAAAAAAAATTTTTACCATTCTATTGCTTAGGGTCAACTAATGATTTTTAAAATAAAAACTATTTCTTAAAAAAATTGATATTGTCTATAATCGTTCTTTTACTATTCGCATTATTTAAGGAATAGTTTTGTTATTAAAAATCATTATTAATGGCTCTTAATAGATAGGGGGCCGTCCATAAATGACGTGACGCTAAATTTGCCTTTTTTGAACCCCCTCCCCCCACCGTGATGTGCCGTAATACCCCCCCTAAGAATCACGTGATAATTTTTGACCCCCCCCCCCCCAAATTGAATATAAGTTATACCAATTTTATTCTGTTTGATAAAAGAAATTTATATAATTTGTTCTATCTTACGGGGGAGAAAAATTAATTATATTTATAAATAATACGCAATAAAGAATACTTAGGGGAATTTTTTTAATTGATAATTTCATTGTGTATTAAATTAATAATTTGTTGTAAGCAACTTTTGAGTGTCACAATATTTTTTTCCTAATACATTCCATGTACTAAAAATTACAAAAACGACCATATGCAACAAAGTGACGAAAAAAAATGTTTTTGTATTTAAACATTTTTGAATTTTTGTTAAATTTTTTTCGATAGTATCGTGTCGTTATAGATAATTCGTCGATTTGATCGACAAAGCCTCATATTTATCTATTTTGAGTCTTTACAATGTTACTTGCGACACAAAACAAAATGCCTATACATGTATAATTTGTCAGTTCGATTTGGAAATTTACTTTCCTGTCAAATTAACGTCATTAACAATATTAGAGGAGAAAATTTTTGATAGTATTTGTTGTTTAGTGATGCACAGTTGGACATCATTTATCCTCATTCCATTTCCCCCCTTTATTTATATTTTCTGTTTTATCGATTCGAGTTTCGTTCCATAACGTCGAAGTTCGTTGTAACGACGCCTCACCGAAAATAGATTTATATAAAATTTTCTCCAGCATGCAAATTGCACGAACAACACACACATACGGTTAATAAAAATATTCTACGGTCGTAAAGACGGGTTCTATGGCGCCGCTGTTTTGACTGTTCCCGATAGCAAGTAATGACCGAACATCTAAATTTATCACCTAGCGGCGACGTCTTTTCCAAGTCCATTATTATAAACATTCATTTCGGCTCGTTTGAATGCGACCTATCTCATCTTCCCGCTGGTGGGAGAGATACGTTTTGTTTATACGTGTACACTTTTTAAACAATACTTTCATAAATCTTCGATGATCGTAGCGTTTCGCGTTAATTAACTTTTGGGTACTTGAGGACACGTATATTTCGCGATAAATCTAAGTACATAACTTCGTTTAGTTTAACTCCATTAAGTAAAAAATTCATGGATTTGTTAACGATTCCTATATTTAAATAAAAAGTTATATTGCCGACTGCCTGACACGTGAACTCATCCGCTCGCTACGCTAAACCGAATATGAATGCCGTCCCACTGCTCCGCGGTCTCTCTCGTGGTTCCCTGAGAAGCTGACATCGGCCCTTTTCCGCCGAGGGCCTCTCTTCCCGACGTATAAAGGGTGATGGTTGTATACATGATGGTGACTGATGATAACAGAGTAGACTTGAAAGTATGGAAGAGTTGAGGATGAAAATTTTGCCGAAACTATTGGCCCACAATTTGAACCAAGAAATATCTTTCACAGTGATGATGAGGATTGCTGGAGAAATGCAACCCAAATTGTCCTCGCTCGAAACTGTCACTATCGTAGGGAATAGTGAAATTACACCCTCAGTACCGAAAAATTGACAACCCTGGGTGGGACATGAACCCACAACCTCTGGCTTAATGCGCCAGTGTTCTAATCTTTGAACCCAGGTTTGTCAATTTTTCGAGGCTGAGGGTGTATAATTTCGAGAAATGTCTTATCAATCTACCACGCTTTAAAGCAACGGTAGTTAAATTCCTTACGTTAAATTTGTTTCCTATTCTTCTAATTTAGCCTGAAATTGCGAGTATTAACAGTAATATGGAGGACCTAAATCAAGTGGTTAATTTTTAATAGTGTTTAATCTTTCATTACGTCTTCGGGAAATGGGGCATGGTGTATTCAATGTTTATCGTGTAAGTAAATTGAAGCATCCAATGTGTAAAGCAAATTTGCCATAGAAGTAACGTGTTAGGTTCTAGCTTCTGCTAAGGATAGCATCTTGTCATCCTAAAATGTTATACCAGGAGAATATAGACTAATTAGTAGCTACAATGTGCTAGAATCTAAAATTCAGTAATACAATCTAGAATAGAGCTCTTGAAAACCTGGTATAGTTTAAGGTGTTCACTAGAATATTCTAGTGAAGTTAATTTTCAATTTTCGTTGTTTAGTGTTAATCGAGATAAACCATTTATCTGTCGTAAATTACAATACTAATCAAACATCGCGTGATATCATAGTCCATGCAATCAAATTTCTATCTTTTGCCTATATCTCCAGTTTGCATTACTTTTCCTTTACCCACCTGTTGCCTTCAGTAGTCCTCTCTTTATTTCAATAATTTATGGTTAAGTATTAAAACGTTTTGATAGACTAAACTTATATAAACTGAGATTATATACCTACGAATCTATCGAGTGACGTGTCGTCGCAAAGAGCATAAAAAGGCGATTCTAAAAATTATTCAAAATATTTACTGAAAATGTCATGCCTTTCTTGAAGTTCTTCGCCCCAATTCAATCAGTCAATTTCACATCTCAACAATTCCTTTTAAAATTAGATCGATATCAGGCTCGTTTTAATATTATCTGGTTCCAGTAATGTTACTTACTCCATGAATAAAAATTCGAGAATTACCATCACACAAACCTTCCCAACACATAGGTGTTCATCCCAGCGGACCTGGGAATTCCACTCTCGTGTTGTGGGGTAGCGATTTCTCATCATAGCGCTGATTATAAAGTTAGTTTGCCATATTCAAATATGTAAGAAAAGTGACAATTGCACTTCAAAAAATGAATCAATTCCGAGTTAACGGAAATTCCAGTTACCGTGGTTTACACGGTCATTTACCTAGGCGATGTTGTTAATTGTTAAGGTAAGAGAGAACGTATCGTGAATCATTTTACGATGGGGCTTTGAAAGTCGTGATTCGACGAGTAGTTTATGATACTGTCACACGCCTGAGGACCTAGGGTCCAAAGGGAGTGCTCTGGTTGGGGGTGTAGCTAGGTGGAAGCTAAAGAGAAAGCATGGTAACACATACAATATTTATTTGAGCATAAAAAAATAGGGGAGACAACATCATACAAAATTAAGGCAAATGAGCAAATGATAAGAAATGAGAAAAAAGGTCAAAAGGGAGGTGGTTGCTTACTTCAGAGTGACGAAGGGCAGCAGGTGCGAGGCTCCTCCAATTAGCGGCATGCCGAAAAGGACGGGCTCTCAGACGGGCAGCGTGACGTGATACAGGGTGACAGACCGACTCCCTGATTGTTATGATCGAGCTGTATAAATACAAGCGGGATGTTTACGAACGTGATATCGTACCTGTCCGAGAGTCGTATCGTCCTTCGGTTTAAGGTCGCCTCGGTGCTGAATAAGCTTAGACGGCGACCTATTTTCGCTAATTGGGGCCGCATCGCGACAATACTCATAAAGAAAATGGAATCCCAACGTTAGAAATTATTACAATCATTGTGTTCGGTCAATTATCATCCCTGACATCTTTCCCGAGCGATGTGACAGGATAGTAAAGCTGACACCAACTTCTCTAATCTAATTTGACTGGACTATACGAGTTATTACAATTGTCACGCCTGTGGAGCGGTGTTTTGTGTAACGGAGATTGTGGCCGTCAAAAGCATAATGGATTCTTACGTTAGGAGTGAGAAGGATGTACTTTTATACCTTCGTATAGGGATATTTTGAAGGTTAGGAAAATGTATTTTGTAAATACGAATCTACAAATTTTACAAATTGTGTTATTTTAAAGTGTGGTTAATGCATGGTTAACATATGCTTATCTCTCTTGGGCTAGCTTGAATTATTAATATGCGTAAATAATAGGCAATTATATATCAAAAGTATTGTAATTGGATCGTATAAAGTTGAATAGCGTTTTTGGCTGGATCTCCTCTAAAGGGCACTTCACACTTGTCGTTTTTCAGAATATGTTCATGTGATGAAATTTATACTCGATGAAGTCAACGGCCTTCGAGAAATTTCGAGATTTTTATGAAAAAGTTAAAGTGACTCTTCGACTTCCGGAATGAAATTCATAGGGAAGATGTAATGGAGTATTGACGGCATTTCCTTAGAAACAAACTTCCACTCCAACAATGACCCATAACCCTGGGAAAAATCTACATTCATACTTGAGTATTTTCTCGTTGGACCCACAATATCCCAAAAAAATTAAACTTGCAGCCCTTGCAGGCCAAAATGTTACAGGGAAAAGGTTAATCTGGCCTGGGACAATAATTCCCCTTTCGGACGCGGACTCGCGAACAAATAGTAACGATAATAACGAATGAAGGCCACCGAAAAGGTTCTTATGTATTAAAAGCGGAATGACCCAGTTCGCGGTCGCGAGACTTGAATTTTCATAGTCGACGATGGCGGGCGGCTCGGCTCGCAGGCGCCACCGACGAGGTAAAATTATGTGAAATTATCGCCACTCGATTCGAGTGAGAGAGAGTGAGAGAGAGAGAGTGAGTGAAAACTATGCATAGCACATAGACGCGGTTATGGCACGTACGGACGAGCGGTGGCGATTTCGCGACACTTTTGCCGTTTGTAAAGACTTTTGTAACAATCAGGAAAAAGGCGAGGCAGGAATGGCAGGATCTGGATTGAATTCTATCCCGTTTAAGGAAATTTTCGTGAAAAGCGCCATTCAGAGAAGATTAACCCAAGAGAGTTATTAAACTTTATTATGGATATTCGGTAGTAGAATAAGTTAGCGAAATTTGAAACAAAAATTTTGAGCGGATTTCGAAAAAAATTTAAAAAAAAACGAAAAATAACAAGTATGAAGTGCTCTTCAGACCCGGTTTAGTTAAAGAAGTTATTAAACTTTATTATACGTATTTGATAGTACAATAAAGGTACAAAGTTTAAAGAAAATTGTTCTAGCGGATTTCGAGAAAAATCCAAAAAAGTGAACAGATCTGAATATATTTTTAACTCATTAAAGAACATTTCCGAAAAACGACGTGAAAAGCGCCATTTAGAAAAGATTTACTCAAGAGAGTTGTTACACTTTATTATGGATATTCGGTAGTAGAATAAGTTAGTGAAATTTAAAACAAAAATTTCAAGCGGATTTCGAAAAAAATTAAAAAAACCGAAAAACGGCAAGTATATAGTGCTCTTCAGACCGGGTTTGGTTAAAGACGTTATTTAACTTTATTATACATATTTGATAGTACAATAAAGGTACAAAGTTTAAAAAGAATTGTTCCAGCGGATTTCGAGGAAAATCCAAAAAACAACAGATCTGAATTTTTAACTCATTAAAGAACATTTCCGAAAACGGTCGTGAAAAGCGCCATTCAGAGAAGATTTACCCAAGGGAGTTATTAAACTTTATTATGGATATTCGGTAGTAGAATAAGTATGCGAAGTTTAAAACCAAAGTTTCAAGCAGATTTCGTGAAAATTTCATAAAACCGAAAAACGACAAGTATAAAGTGCCCTTCACACAGAGTTTAGTTAAAGACGTTATTTAACTTTATTATACATATTTCATAGTACAATAAAGATACAAAGTTTAAAGAGAATTTTTTTATCCCTTTAAAGGACATTTCCGAAAAACGACGTGAAAAGCACCATTCGTGGAAGATTTACCCAAGAGACTTATTAAACTTTATTATAGGTATTCGGTAGCAGAATAAGTGTGCGAAGTTTAAAACAAAAATTTCAAGAGGATTTCGAGAAAATTTTAAAAACCCTAAAAACGACAATTATAAAGTGCCCTTCAGACCGGGTTTAGTTAATGACGTTATTTAACTTTATTATACATATTTGATAGTAGAATAAAGATACAAAGTTTAAAGAGAATTGTTCAAGGGGATTTCGAGAAAAATCCAAAAAACAACAGATCTGAATTAATTTTTAACTCGTTAAGGAAATTTTCGAAAAACGACGTGAAAAGCACCATTCAGAGAACATTTACTCAAGAGAGTTGTTAAACTTTATTATGGATATTCGGTAGTAGAATAAGTATGGGAAGTTTAAAACAAAAATTTGAAGCGGATTATGAGAGAATTATAAAAAACCGAAAAGCGACAAGTATAAAGTGCCCTTCAGATCGGGTTTAGTTAAAGAAGTTATTAATCTTTAATATACATATTTGATAGTACAATAAAGATGCAAAGTTTAAAGAGAATTGTTCAAGCGGATTTCGAGAAAAATCCAAAAAAGTGAACAGATCTGAATTAATTTTTAACTCATTAAAGACCATTTCCGAAAGACGACTTGAAAAGCGCCATGCAGAGAAGATTTACTCAAGAGAGTTGTTAAACTTTATTATGGATATTCGGTAGTAGAATAAGTTAACGAAATTAAAAACAAAAATTTAGAGCGGATTTCGAAAAAATTTTAAAAAAATCGAAAAACGACAAGTATAAAGTGTGTACACCTTCAGAGCAGGTGTAACCAAAAAAGTTATTAAACTTTATTATACGTATTTGATAGTACAATAAAGGTACAAAGTTTAAAGAAAATTGTTCTAGCGGATTTCGAGAAAAATCCAAAAAAGTGAACAGATCTGAATTAATTTTTAACTCATTAAAAACCATTTCCGAAAGACGACTTGAAAAGCGCCATGCAGAGAAGATTTACTCAACAGAGTTGTTACACTTTATTATGGATATTCGATAGTAGAATAAGTATGCAAAGTTTGAAACAAAAATTTAAAGCGGATTAGGAGAAAATTATAAAAAACTGAAAAACGACAAGTATAAAGTGCCCTCCAGACCGGGTTTAGTTAAAGATGTTATTTAACTTTATTACACATATTTGATAGTACAATAAAGATACAAAGTTTAAAGAGAATTGTTCTAGCGGATTTCGAGAAAAATCCAAAAAAGTGAACAGATCTGAAGTAATTTTTAACTCATTAAACAACATTTCCGAAAAACGTCGCGAAAAAAGCCATTCAGAGTAGATTTACCCAACAGAGTTATTAAACTTAATTATGGATATTTGGTAGTAGAATAAGTTTGCGAAATTTAAAACAAAAATTTCAAGCCGTTTTCAAAGAAACTTTTAAAAAACCGAAAAACGACAAGTATAAAGTGCCCTTCAGACCGGGTTTAGTTAAAGAAGTTATTAAACTTTATTATACATATTTTATAGTATAATAAAGATACAAAATTTAAAGAGAATTGTTCAAGCGGATTTCGAGAAAAATCCAAAAAACAACAGATCTGAATTAATTTTTAACTCATTAAACAACATTTCCGAAAAACGACGTGAAAAGCGCCATTCAGAGAAGATTTAGCTAAAAATGTCATTAATGTTTTTTTATAGATATTCTGTAGTAAAATAGATATCCAAAATTTAAAGCAAAAATTTCGAGCGGATTTCGAGAAAATTTCCAAATTTTAAAATTTTTAAATTTCAGTTGCAGTCGAAAGTGTGACGTTTACTTGTCGAAATATGGACGTTTCAAAAATGAGCAAGGGGTTTTCTTTTTCTCCCTTTTTCTAGAACAAATGCATATATTATCTAATTTCAGCATGGAAGTCTCAAGTAAGGTGGGAAGTTTCAAAAGACGGTAGACCTACCTACACTTTTTGGAACTTCTTTTTCAAACACTTTTGTATATTTTTCACTGTTAGTTTTTTTGGTATTTTGAAAATCCAAAGTTCCCTAAGTCATACTGCAAATCTGTGGTGCGCTCCTATGTATTAAATGAGGTTTCTTTGAAAAATTCTCAAAATTTAGAAAACATGCAGGTTTAACCACACGCCATTTGTGTCAATTCAATTCGACATATGTGTCAATTCGTCATTGTTATACCCTTGCTACGTGTATATCTACTTTTTTAGATGACTTAACGTACTTACGGATTTTTGTTTCTAACCATGCGAATATTAAACGAGGTATGTGTTAATTACGATTGGAGCGTTTTCAAAAAATGCCATTACCGGATAAAACCGGCGGCGTCGGTGTTAAGGAATCCGTCTCGTACATTCAATCTCGTTTACAGCACTAATAAAATACCTTTACTTTGTAATCGACATAACGTAAGTGGGAAAATTCGGTCCTAATTTTAGTGACGTTGAACGGTTGCCAGCAAAAGTCGTGAAAATTAATTCCGGGCCGACCGAGAATTAACACCGAGTGGCATTCCTCACCAAAGTCCGTGGGGAATCGTTCAGATTTCCGATTTTGTGTCGGTATGTAATGTATTTATATTCGTATTTTAAACGTCGACGTTTGAAAATATTGTTTCGATGACAGTTTACATGCTTATTGGCGCTCGATGCCGAGTAGTGCCGAAATACATATCAAATTTGTACGGTGAACAGGGGGAAGTTTAGAAGAAAAATCCCAACTTAGGGTCTTGAAATGATGTCATAACTGATTCTAATAGTAATTATACAATTTTAAATTTTGAGTACTAACTAACTAGTATAACTAACCTACTTTTCAGTTATAAGGTAATTTCGTTAATAAATTAACTGCCACGAGACAGTTATGGTTCTGTAAAAGGCCTGATTTAACTGAAGCTTAACTGAATGTCCCTTAAAGCAAGTTTTCACTGAAAGGGCTTACTGCTTATATGTACGTATACATAGTCGTAAATGATTAAAGTTTTACAATACCGCATTATTATTGCAAGGTATCCTTATATATTCCATTAAAATTTAAAAGATTATCAAAGTATATTTTACAAGTGTGTCGTCCTAATTTTCCCCTCGATAAAGAGTATCTTAAGTGATAAACGTCTTATAAATCGATGTGCAGGCCTCACATCCCAGAAAACATTGTAACGTTACGCCTTGCCTGACCCATGCGTAGAAGCGAGAGCGAGAACATGTGACAGAGATCGACCTTCGTTTGGCTTGCGACGCATTGTACGCACACGTATGTTAGCGTTTCGCTTCTGACGCATCTAACTCCCTTCTGCATGGCGCTTGGGTCCGCGTGAAAGAGAGACAACGGCAGCACACAGCCTAACGTGCCGAACTGCATATTTCCAGTCATTACAATCACAATTGCGGCAATAAGGTAATTGATTCTCGCATTCTTAGATTTTGATTAGCTATATAATCTCATATATTTGTTTTTTCATCATTAAAACAAAGTAGGATCGGTCAGCGAGTGCTGTAATAATAGGTTATGTTACGATTTCGACTAAAAAATTATTATGAATTCCGAGAAGGATCTGTTCAATTGTTATATCATGCAACTTTGACAACCTTTACATTTCAATTTAGTTTCAAAACTTCCCGCCATTAAACTCGCGACGGATATAGAACTTTTTAATTAGTAGAGAAGCACGCTCGTCGTAAACCGTTTCAATCAACTTTTCGTCAAATAGTCGTCGGCCGTTCCACAATTTTTCCACGATGATTAATGGACGTGGCTCTCGCATCTAATCTCGCTAGCCTCGGAGAGTCGCGCAACCTGCAATTAAGTCGTATCGAAGACGGGGATCGAGAGCATGATGCACTTTCGATGGGCGGCGTTGCCGGGTCCGGTCGGATTTCCCCAGATCTAGGGATCTTTTCAGAAAACTACCAACAGAAAAATCGATAGGCAGAAGGCATTGGGAGTGGACTGAATTTATGTCTTTCATGCAAAGTTTACAACTGAGATCCAGATGGAACTGCTAAATGAACAAGTGGATTGCGATTTGCGATCTTTATATTTTTGTGTATACCTTAGCAAGATTCAGGTAATTTTAATAATTAAGTGGATCAAATTCTATGTCTTTTAGTGACTCCAGTATTCAACAACATTAATTACGAAATGTGCCTTGATATATTCCTAATCAGCTAGGTACCTCTTCAAGTCGAAACCCGTCACAATTCTTGTTAACACATGTTTTAGTTTTACCGTATCTCAGAAGAGGCGCTATTAGCGTTGCCTTCGCTCTGTGTATGAAATGTATGATTTTGGGTTGGTTTCACTAAAAGTATTATTTTTGAAAAAGATATTATAAAGATAAGGCTTTATTCGTGCCCATAGTTCGTGGTAGCGAACTAAACATTATGTTATTCGTCATAATATAGTAGTTTAAAAAACATGGATTCTCCTATTAAAAATATTAAGAAATATTCGACTTTAACTTAAAAAAAAATACATTTGGGGAAAGTCCGAGCACTTTTTTGTCTAAAACTCGGGGAAATCACATTTTTTACACCCGGCAACGCTGTCCGCAAGAGATTCGCATGGCGGTCCGCGTGTGTGGTCCCTACTTATCCCTTCCGAAGTGTCTAACGGCTCAGTCGATGTCGATATCCCTTCGATTAGAGCGCGAATTATTTCGTATGGCGGTGCACGTAGTGTTTGTTTATTTGTCTTATTTTAGAAGCGGCGAGACGGTGCCAAACGCCGATGAATAGTTGAAAAATTCAGAGCGCTGCGTTTGATCTCTGCCAGATCGCTACGTTATCAACGAATCCGGAGCTATTAAAATGCGTCAAAAGAGCCGTCTCGCACACTTGGATTGACATCGGCTTTAAACGAAAATATCATTGAAGTTAGAAAAATTGATCGATTCGGTATAAACGAGCCACATTTGATGATTCATAACGTTACAAGAGTTGTTGCCTCAAGATGTAATACAGCGAATGTCGCTTTAATTAAATAAAGACAATAATTTTCATAAAGAAAAGTCTTTTAAATGGTATGGCTTGTCTTACCACAGAGAAAATACCAAATTAGAATGTTATTTGAAATAATAAAGAATATCCTATTGAATTTGGAATATTCAATATATTCTATAAGAATATTCAAAAAAGAAGTATTCAAGAACACCCAATATTCAATACGAGTGATATTTGGAATAAGAAAGAGACTCTTATTGAATTGTGGAATATTCAATATTCCATATTCGACAATATCCACAAAAGAAATATTCATATTCAATAAGAATATTATTTAAAATAAGAAAGAGTCTCCTATTGAATTTTGGAATTTCAATTTTACAAATCTAAGGAATCTAAATTAACAAGAAGCCCACTAACGATTTAGGTATTAAATTCCAAACCACTCAAATCAAAAATACTAAATTAGAGTACTATTTACAATAAAGAAAATATTAGAGTTTCAGTCTAAGGTAATAGTCCGGGCGCTGGCGACACTTTATATTGTTCCATTAATTGACTGAATACGGTATATAGCAAGAATGTGAGCTAATATTTTTTATTTTGACTTTAATTTTGAATACCTACTTATTCTACTGTCGAATGTGTGTAATAAAGTTTAATAACATTTTTGGCGCTAACTCTTTTCTTAAAGACCCTTTACAATAATTCTCATTTTTCGGCTTTAATATTGTTTCTTAAACATTGAATATTAATTCTACTATCGAATATAAATAATCGATAAATTGTTTCTGAAAGGCACTACTGTTGTCGTTTTTCAGTTTCTCGAAATTTTCTCGGCCGAAAAATTGTTTTCAAATTTTGAATATTTATTCTTCTGTCGAATGTGTATAATAAACTTTAATAACATTTGTGGCTACATCCTCTCTAAAAGGTACTTTATGATGATTTATAATGAAAACCTAGTCAAAGTAACCAATGTTAAATATTTAGGTATAATGATAGACCAATACTTACGATGGGATGTTGAGATAGTTAGTAAAGTTAATAGGCTAAGGTATACCATCTATGTACTTGCTAAGTTAAAAAAAAATTATCGCCAAATAATGTAATGACAGTAATGTGGCATATATTATAGTTTAGCAAGATATGGCATAATATCATGGTGATCAGCCAATAAAGCACATATAAATATGTTACTGTCTATACATAATAGTTATTTATTATACAAGCGGATAAAATGAACGTTTAACGCTTATTTAACGTTTAACGTTAATATCGCAAGTTAAACGTTCATTGTATCCGTTAGTGTATTACAACGTTTTATTCAATTTTGCCATATATAAACTGACGTTTAGCGGAGTAAGTCCAATTTTGAAGAGAAAATTTGACAAGATGACAACCTCAGATGACAAATAACAATGTATCTGATCTACCACTACACCAATTAGAAAGCAATATATTTTCAGATCTGTCATGTACCGCCATGAATCGTTGAAACAAAAATATATAGAAAAATAAAAAAAAAACGAGAAATAATATTGGTTTACCTAAAATATTCAAAGAAATTGATAGAAAATCTCATGTTTATACAGCTACTTATTATTATACAGTAAATTAAATAACAACCTTAAATTATTGCATTCCAAAAAATTTAAACCTGTATTAAAAAGCTATATATTCTCCAAGTATTTTGGAAGAAGAATTATTTACTGAATAACTTAATAAAATATGACTAAAACAAAAGTAAAGAAAATAATATGAACAATGAATAGGTGAAAAAATGATTCGCATTGAGTGACACACTTTAAATTTAGATTTAGTTTTAAGATTGTAGATACTAATTAGGTTTTTTGTAAGCCAGTCTGTGTATAGCTGCTTGGCAGCTCTGCAGAGGGCTTCTGTAAAACTACAGCCTTGTGTTTTACTGGAAATAAATTCAAATTCAAATATTTGTCATTTTTAAGTTTTTGATAAAAAATAATGCTTTTGGACGCCTAACAGGGACTTTATATTATTTCATATTTAGGATTATATACATGACTTACTTTTCTTTCCGGCACTAAAATGACATCTATTCTACCCTAAAATGGCCGAAAACAGTGCTTTAATGAGGCTTATTAAAGCATTGTTTTTGGTAATTTTTTTTGTTGGGTTGGTAACAAGATACTCGCTAATGCTGTCTGATGTCTGTCAAAACAAAATTAAAAATAAACATGGCCGACGCGTCGATGGGATAGGGATGCAAGTATGCAAGTGCTGACTATAAGCTATTCGTTTCTGTATTTTGAAAGGTGTATCATAAAATAAAAACCCCACGGTTCCTCGTTTTCGTACAGTAAGACCCTCAGCGGGGGTATGTAAAATTTATATGAATCTTAGTTATTGTAAACTTTTTCATATGCGTCTCTAGACTTATCAGGTAGCAAATTCTTTACTGCATTTGAAGCCACTTCTTGTAGTTCCGTTGGAGTGAAAGAAACACCCTCTTGTACTTGGTGCGATTCGGATTCTTGAGACATGATTTCGATTTTATTTAAATCCATTACATTAAATTTGAAAATGGTGTGAAAATTGACAGATGTCTAGGAAACAGCAGTAATACCAACTTAAATGCCACGATAAAAAAAATTCCCCGGATAAGAAATGTTAAATTATTTAAACATAAATAAAAATGAAATGGAAGCAGGAACATTAAAAATGTTGTAAAGTACTCGTTGCAGAAGACATTCCAAGCCCTTGTCCGTTCTAAAACTCGCCGCAAGTGGCTCGTTTTAGAATCTCGGAGTCAGACTTGGAATATGACGTGTTCTGCAACTTGTACTTTAAACTACTATTCTGATTTTACACGTTCCTAAAACAATAGAGTGGCTGGCTGAGCGACTTTTTACATTTTCAGAAATATGTGTTATTTTTGAGAGGTGTCAAATTTGTATTGTAAGCAAGAGGCGATATATAATTAGTTTTCTACTTGTATTATTCCACCCTCGATGTTTCTTTAAAATGAAGATTACACTTTTGTAACTAACTAAAGTAAGTTAGTATGTCTTCGTCCAATAGAAGGGCAGTTTGGAATGATCATCGCATAAACGACGAATCTAATATGAGTAAATGGCGAAGGATCAATCAGCCGGGTCAAAGTCCTTCCGACACGTTCCGGACATGGCACCATTCCCAAAATCACAGTAATCCCAATAGTTCGTAAGTCGAAGCAGCAAACACAAAAACCAGATCCGAAGCGAATAATTTTCCATTTCTACACTAAGAAACATTCCTAAGTACTATATATGTATAAGGGCCGTCCCATTTTTCCCAGGTGTGTGTGTGTGTATTATGTGAGTGTGAATAAACGATGATCGATCAACATGCACCAAGAGGCGCCGGATGGACGGCCGGCGTCGCCGGTGGAAAGCTACGTCACGACGCGACGAGCGTCGCCGTCGACTTCGGCGCTTCCTCTCCGTCGAGAACACCTGTCGAACGAATCAATCACGAAAAAGGGGGAAACGAATTAAAGGAATTTATCTACTTTGCGTTACTAATGATCTCATTATTACACCCAAAGTAGTGTAATAATATTCATATTATTACACTATAAACTTTTGGTAACTTTTAGTTTTGTTAGATTGGTACGTCAGCCTGTTATGGAGACGTGCGTAGACGTCAAGGTTAAATTATTAGTATTTCAATAAATTTCTTGAGTGATTTTCGGTGCCAAACTGACTTTAAATATACATAAATAAGATCATTTTTTATATCAAATTATTCGGACATAAGTTATTTATTACATAAAAAATATTTTTTTCAGGTAAAAATATGAAACAATACGCATTTTAAAGAAAAAGTAAAAAATAGAGAAAAAATGGCTGAATTCAAACGTTTATATCTCAGTCAATATTAAACATATAAAGTCTTACAAGCCACCGTTTTAAAGAGAATTTCATAAGCTTCCTTTTCTGTGAAGCAATGCCTATACCTAAATTCACTCAGAAAAAGTTAGTGAAAAATTCAAAAAAACACTTGAAATTTTTCCATTTTTTAACTTTGTTTTTTGAATTTATTTAATTAAAAAAATTTTTTGTTATTTCAAAAAATATCATTTTCATAGGAAATTTAATTCTCTACAAGAAATCTTACGGCACATATCTTCGAAAAATGCATAGTTTTTGCGCTATAGCCGAAAAAGCGAAAAGTGGACAAACTTACCCCGTTCTCAAAACCGCATGGCTAAATTTAGTAGCTCTTATCTTGCACGCGTTAGTTTCTTATTAAATGACATAGTCAATACCCTATTGACCCGGACGGCCAATTATCGTGCCGCGCTAGCTGTTTATTGACGTGTTACAATTGTTTTTGTATTGTCGGTTGCCTTCTCCGTGGTGACGCTACTGTACAATAACAAAAATTATATCAACAGAATCAGCGATTAAAGAAGAACCTACCTGAGCGTGGC
Organism: Cryptocephalus moraei; assembly: GCA_946251905.1. Taxonomy (NCBI): domain Eukaryota; kingdom Metazoa; phylum Arthropoda; class Insecta; order Coleoptera; family Chrysomelidae; genus Cryptocephalus; species Cryptocephalus moraei. The sequence continues at coordinate 10,602,736 of OX276465.1, read as the reverse complement.
AATTACTTTATTTCGTCTATCAACCGAGATATTTCATTATGAAATTTGCTCTTAAACGTAAACAGACAGTAGACATCTTGGATTGAGATCTACACGGAACGAGAAAATCCTTCACGGACACGTTTCTGGGCCTACGACTACCTACGGTCGGGAAGGTTAGGTGTGTTTGGTTTGGCTTGGATAAAAGTATAAAGAAGAATAAATAGTACATTATATTATACTAGTTTAATAAGACGGAGTATTGTCACACGAGAGTTTTAAAGCACGACGAGCGAAGCGAGGAGTGCTCTAATAGAACGAGCGTGATAATACGTCTTATTAAACGGGTGTAATATACTATTTTATCTACTTTGCTTTAATTCATTACATTTTGGCTGTTCAAGTTTTCATATTACACTAGGGAATTTTGCGTGGGTTGGTTACACTGACGTATTTGAATTTTAAAATCTAGTAGCCCTGGGACAAATTCAATAACGATTTACTTACGTGCGCGAAATTGAAGACAAAAATGTAGAATTGACCTGTACACCCCCAGAAATACGCAAAGCTGCTCAAGAAATTTATTGAAATACTAATAATTTAACCTTGACGTCTATGTGACAGGCTGATGTACCAATTTAACAAAACTAAAAGTGACCAAAAGTAGTGTAATAATATGAATATTATTACTCTACTTTCGATGTAATAATGAGATGATTAGTAACGCAAAGTAGATAAAGGCTATTATTCCCCCTTTTGATTGTTTGATGTTCCGCGCCATAACCTCAAAATTTGTTAACTACGTGACGTAGATGGATTACAAATTCTGGATCAGAGGGAACTGTGATTCCATCGAATTGCACATGCAGTCAGAAGGCATCGACCTCGTCATAGGCACACACACACTCTCTCGGCATTTTTCAGATGTAGCCGCCGCGCGCACATATGTATTACGAAACGCTAAGAACCGTCAAGTAACTGTTTATTTGGTACACCGGCATAAATTAATACACGAGAAATGGACAAAGGAGCGAGATGATGCCCCGAGACGACGTTTCGATTCCGAATCGTTAGTTTCCCACAGTTGCTAATTGATCTCGTAGAAAAATGGCTAATTGGCAGATGCCTGGCGATACCGAAAGTTAATGTAGCGAAGTGTAAGTGCCTCGTAGCAGGTGCAATAAAGAATTTGATGTGCGCAGGACCGGACTCGGCTCGACCGTGAACGAAAGTGTAACTTACCCTATATGTATATGGCATTAAGGGACGTTCTGGGGACCATCCAGGCGTGTTAATAGCCCAGTCAAATACAATTTTAATATATGTAAATCGTAACGCATTCCGATTCAAATTGGGGTCTTCTTAAAATCTAAGTTTAGATGAAAACGAAATAATGTTACTACCTAAGAAGTAATGATGATGTCACTGTTGAAACACTGATTCAAATATGAAAATTGCAAAAATGAATTTTTAGCTACATTAGAAGACATTAAAACAAAAATTTAAACTTTTTTCGTTTATAGGTTTTCAAAAAAGGTCCATAAAAATGTACCTATTTATAATTTCAAAAAACCCTTGAATTTTGAATTTGTGGTAACTTAAAATAACAAACATAAATAATCTCGAAACGCATGAAAAGATGCCTTTATCTTCCTTAAGAAGCCCTAAAAATTTATAAGATATGATATAATTAATAATTATTAATAGTTAATAATAGTAATAATAATTAATAATAGAATTATAAAGGCTATAAGATATGAATGAGAAATTCATGAGAACATACTGGAATTGCTAGAATAGCAATATTTCGACTCAATTTTTGGGAACAATTTTAGTCTAGCAGTACCTAAATTTTGAGTTACAAGATTTAATCCAAAAGAAGTGGGAGAATGTTAATCTGGGAGCAATGGCTAATCTTATGAAAAAGATAAGGGGAGGGGAAATACTGGAAATGCTAGAGGTGGCCATATTTAGAATCACTAATTGGATAACAAGAGGAGTAATAGAGATCTTAAAAAGGGTCTCATGAAAAAGGTAAGGGTGGGAAAATACTAGCTTACATTAGAGCTAAAGGCGACAACATTTAGAATTAATATTTATATTCAAAAATTTCCATAGATTCAGCCTTCAATAGTTTAATTTTGAGCTACAACATTAATCTAAATGAAGCAGGATGGAATGGCCAATCTTACGAAAAATAGGAGTAAGGAAATACTAGGGATTTGGACTCAATATTTGGATTCACATATTTCCATAAATTTCAGCTCAACCTAGAAGTACCTAAATTTTGAGTTGAGGGACTTGATTCTAAACAAATGCGAGAATATTTATTTGAAACCAGTGACCAATCATATACAATAAGGGTGAGAAATTACTGGCGTACATGCTAGGGATGGTAATATTTAGACTCAATATTTGTGTCCAAGTCTAAGTCCAGTAAGTCTTGAGTCGCAAAATGTGATCCAACAGGGGCGAGAGACTATTCATTTGGAAGCTAGGGTCAGTCCTAATTATTGGCTTAAAGTACTGAGTAAAGTATAGAGTTCCTTTGGGCCGAGCGGATACTGCCTTTTGATATCCGGATACTCGCCCGCCATATACGGCGCAAGATTAATTTCTAAATCAAAACGAGACTCGGCTCGATGGGAATGCGCTCTCGACGTCTCGAGATAGCGTAATGCGTGTATGCCTCGTAAAAAGGAGACGGTTTTTCGAAAGTACGCTATTAGGCTATTGACTATGTAGATTATTTATTGCATAAAAATAGATTTTTTCATGTAAAATGACCGACTAGACTAATACGTTTTGGTAGAAAAAGTAAAACAGAAATAGGCTATTATATCTCAGTCAATTTTTAATGTATAAACATTTATAAACCTCCAGTTTACGGGGAATTGCATAAGCTTTCCTTTTTGTGAAGCAATGCCTATACCTAAGTATGCTCAGAAAATAGTTGTAGTCAAAAATTTATAAAAGAAATTTTCGACCCTTTTTTGGATTTATTTTGTTGAAAACAGAAACAGACACGTTGCACTTTATAGAGAGTTAAAAATTATTGTGAGTTTATGAATAATTTATGTAAATTAATGACGCCAACGTATTACTTGAAGTATATTTTAGTATTATTATTTCAATATATAAATTCAATTTGTAATGTTATAGACAGTCCAATAATTTACAATATAAAATAAGAAATCGAATAAGAAAATATATTTGAAATTGAAAATACAAAAAAAATGTGTAGAAACAGTTGCCATGGTTACCTAATTCTGACCTCACACTTTCCTCGCGTATTTTATCACGGCAAAATGCTCTATTGCTTGGCTTATTCAACAACCAAGCGGCGCCGTGAACGATGCATACTCACTTCAGCGCTTCCAACATTTTCTACAAGTCCCATAGCTTCTCTACGATCGTTTATACTACTCCTGAACTATACATGTGTGAAAAGTACATGTTTAAGGCACTTGTTTGAATTACAGAACTCGCAAAGCTATACTAAAGATGCATAGTTTTTGAGTTATAGCCAAAAAACCGAAAAGTGGACAAACTCACCCCATATCTCAAGAACGCAAGGCTCTATATTTGGTAGCACTCTTTGATTTTATCATTTTTGCGATGCGTGAATCCTCATCCGATATCTTCGATCCGTTTCAGATTCGTACCTGACTCACCAAGGCTGGTGCAGGTTGGCGTACTGGGAGATGGCGGTCAGGGTGGGCTCGCTGTACCCCGTCGAGGCGCCCGCCGTCAACGTCTTCTGGGACGTGCCGCATCCGAACGGCCTTAGCATAAAAACCTTAGCTCAACACAGGTATAGGCCGCCGGACTCCGTCACGAAGAATAGGTGTAAAATAGGCTTAGGTAAGGAAATTCGAAATCGTCACTTTCTCGACGGGTCATGTGAGACGAAGGTGCCATGAAAAAGACCGCGTATACCTTATATACTTATACAGACCGTTTCTAAAGAGTCGCAGGATGGGATAAACATAAGAGCGAAAGAAAGGCCATATATTTCTCGTTGGCTAAACAGAGAACGACCTTTTGCGATGTTGCTAGCTCGCGAAACATCACATTCATCCGCTCCGCACACTGTACCGCATACATTCGAAAGTGTAAAGCGATACGCGACCGCGATACGCGTTGACTTGGACTGCCTGCTCGGCCGGCAACGTTGTAAAACATCCTTCTCTGTCATACTAACGAACTACTGTTAGTTTATCGTTTGCTCTTGTTGATTTCCCACCATGCGTTTCGATAGAAAAGCTCCGTTATAACACGCGTTTGGATGTACGATGACCCATAGCGTAACGGATTTCATGCTGACGGTTGACCACATCTCACAGCGTTTATTTTTCTCTATAAAAATTTTCACTTTCGAAACAAATTAGGTCTAGAGTTACTACTACATTTTACTGGGATAACTACTGTGGTAATTCTAGAGCTAATTTATTTGATACGTTTGTTCCAAATTTTCATTAAATGAAAATGTACGGAAGGAAAAACTTACCCCTACTAGAGGTCAGTTACTTCGAGAAGAAACACAGTCATCAAATTCGCGCAGGTATACGTCACACTATACAGCTATCTCTCATTACCAGCATCAGTGGCGTATGTTTGAATTAAAGGTTAGGGATCTAATAAATTCAAATAAATATACCTACTTGGGGCTATACCATATAGTCCAGTAAATCAAGGCCGATAAACTCTCCCAAACCTGGAATAAATTCTGGGTCCCTGGGTCTTTCTCAACTGGGTCTTTCGATATACAGAAAGTTGTTGATTCTCTGGGTCCCGCAACATGGTAGAAAATGGTCCTAAAGTTCCAAAAATCGGTTTTCAGACAATATATCAGAGAATATGGCATTTAGAGAATTTTTGTTTAAATACAAATGGAAGATCAGTTCATTAGCTACAAAAATGGTCCTTATGACTTTTTCCGAAAGCTCGACAGTTTTCGAGATAACGGCCCCGAAACAACCGATAACAGCCTAAAATGATCCTCAAGTTCCAACAATCGGTTTTCGGCCAATATCTCCGAGAATATGGCATTTAGAGAATTTTTGTTTAAATACAAATGGAAGATCAGTTCATTAGCTACAAAAATGGTCCTTATGACTTTTTCCGAAAACACAACAGTTTTCGAGATAACGGCCCCGAAACAACCGATAACAGACGAAAATGGTCCTCAAGTTCAAAAAATCGGTTTTCAGCCAATATCTCCGAGAATATGGCATTCAGAGAATTTTTGTTTAAATACAAATGGAAGATCAGTTCATTGGCTACAAAAATGGTCCTTATGACTTTTTCCGAAAGCTCGACAGTTTTCGAGATAACGGCCCCGAAACAACCGATAACAGACGAAAATGGTCCTCAAGTTCAAAAAATCGGTTTTCAGCCAATATCTCCGAGAATATGGCATTCAGAGAATTTTTGTTTAAATACAAATGGAAGATCAGTTCATTGGCTACAAAAATGGTCCTTATGACTTTTTCCGAAAACTCGACAGTTTTCGAGATAACGGCCCCGAAACAACTGATAACAGCCGAAAATGATCCTCAAGTTCCAAAAATCGGTTTTCAGCCAATATCTCCGAGAAGATGCCATTTAGAGAATTTTTGTTTAGATACTAAAGGAAGATCAGTTCATTAGCTACAATAATGGTCCTTATGACTTTTTCTGAAACCTCGACAGTTTTCGAGATAACGGCCCCGAAACAACCGATAACAGCCCTTTACTTGTTGCTCCTGCTCTGAATCCGGGAGAGCAAATTCGAGAAATGGAGACAATAGTGGTACTCACAATCTTTCATTTAGCATGTTATAGCGTGCTAGTTGTGCTAGTCGTGCTAGTCGTAGAGTTTCAGCAATAGCATGCTAAATATTACAATAGAAATAAGTTGGTCAATTTAGCACACCTGGTTGTGTGCTAAATACAGTGTTACTATGCTAAATGGCGGCCATATTGTTTTATTTATCATTTCCAAAGAGGTTTTATGGTAGATTATGCTTATATATAGGCATGATAAAATAAATAAACCAAAGGAAAGAAACAAGATTTCAGTTATTTACAGAAAACTGTTTCAAAATCATACCGCGAGTAGCGCCACCGCACTTATTTAGCAAGATTACGATAGTACTTACTTTGGGTCACTCATAATTCTAATTTTAGCATGCTACCGATTTAGCATGCTCGATAACATTGTGAGTACCCCTAATGCATGTTCTTCTTTAAATCAAGGTTTAAACACTACACACACTAACCTAACACCACCAAATAAAACGAAAAATGACTCCAAAATAATTACGCTACGCCACTTTCACAAACCGAATTAATAAACGAGCATGAAGGCCAAGTGGTGACGTTACGGTTGCTAGACAACCCTGGTAAACAAACTAAAATTCGTTTCTGCGCACCTATGACGGTGTTTCTTCTCTAAGTAACCGACCTCTACCATCTGAAGATTACTGATTATGTTTGACGGTTCGTATTTTGTTGTTCGCAGGCGTGACCCTATCCCGCGAAGAGGACTGCGTCTGGGTGTACAACCGTTCCGAGCACCCGATCTTCGTGAGCTCCGTGACGCTCGAGGACCCCGCCTCGCCGTCTCCCACGCGCGTACCTGCTGAGCACTGCCTATGCGTGTTCGACGCGGACGAGGCGTCGCTGCGCCTGCGCCGAGGTGGCGGCGCATGCGCGCCGCGTCGTCACCTCGGCCCCCGCGACCCCAACTCGATAACGATCAGCTTCGTGAAGGGCTGGGGCCAGAACTATTCCAGGCCGGAGATCACCTCTTGTCCCTGCTGGCTCGAGGTGCTCCTCGCGCCCTGCAGGTGATCGTCGTCGTCGTCGCCGTCGTTATTATTGTTGTTGTTGTTGCGAACGTGTACAAAGAGATATGGACTTGTTATTTTAATTATGTGATTTAATGCGAATGCGCGCGCGCCGTTTTTTAACGTTTTGAGCAAGGCTGATGGTTTCCACCCCCGGGGGGCGGACGGACGAATGGCGGACTTCTCGGTGAGGGGTACAACAAATAAACAGACAAACAAACCTTTCAGTCATCAGTGTTTTACATAGTATCGAGTGTCTCTTTAATTTTCACCTCACAGTAGGCTGTGGATAGTGTTTGTCGATGTACCTTACCAATAGTTATTTAAGTCACAAGGAACGTAAAGACGTTTTACCATTCGAGGCAAGTGTGTACGAAGCCTCGGCTTGTCACTTGCCGAGGATGTTAACAGTCGATACATTCCGTGTGGCTTATTAGATTTTTCACGCTGCCGTTGAAAATTTCCTCAAAATTCCACAAAAAATTAAATGTATGCTTTAGTTTGGACCTGACATAAGTTAACTGACATATGTCAGTCTGACATATGCGTAACTAGGGATAAATCAACTTGATTAAAGCTGGATTCTCACGATGCGAAGTGCAAAAGCGAATTGACAAACTCTAAACGGAAATATTTGTAAAAAATCGGCTCATTCACACAGAACCGCTAAATATAGGAACCTTTGTATTAAAATGTTGGTACTTATTTAGTGAAATTCGTCTCACAGCTTGCCGTCAAGCAATTAATATCAATTTAGAAGTTTGGTGAATTGTATTCCATTTTGGGGAGAGTTCCATATAGTTTCGTTATTTTCGTCATCTGTCGTTCAATGAATTCTAGTTCCACCTTTTAAGTGTGAACCCCAAAACGTTACACAACAATAGCCACGTGCAAATAGCAACAAGTTTTATAGGTTATAAATCTAAATTACCGAACACCAAAATTTTTAGCAAAACCGCACAAAATTTGATCTCTTTCCCGCCCCCTAAAATTTTAAATTTTGCGAAATCGTAAAATTTTGACACTTTGTGTCCTTCAAAATATATGCACCAATCAGGACATAGACGCCAATAGTTTAGTGAATTCGCTTTCGCATTTCGCACCGTGAGAATCCGGCTTTACTCTTTTGATTTTCCTAGGAACGTAAATGACAGTATTTACATCCCGTCGTCAAGGAAAAATAATACACGAATGTTATTTGCAATTTTCATGCTACGTATCTATGCATATAAGAGCGGTTTACGATAGCGGCAGCGTGAAAAAAATTTTATTATCAAAATTCAAATCGTTCCAAGCACTTCGAAGACTATTGTTCCATGAGAGAGTTAAGAGTTGTCGAGTTTGTTTTCACCGAGGTTCTCGCATTTAGATTTTTATATTCTTTAGTCCCACTCATCTAACGCCTAATTAATAGAGCTAAGCAGTCTTTTTCAAGACACTAGTAACTGATTGAAGCAGTTTCAATTCTTATTAAGAAAGTGAGGTTATGACAACATAATTCAATATTGAAATTTTTTAGTAAGGTGCATTCACAATACACTATCCACAGCCTACTATAAAGTGAAATTTAAAAAAAGATTCTTTATAAATATTGCAATACTACTATTAGTACAAGGTACCTGTGGCATATACCAAATTTAATAACCTCAGCTCGAATGGAGTAAATGCGTTCACAATACCTGAAATCCTTCTTTTAACTTCACTGCAATTAAAACCCAATACCAAATCCCTACTACTATTAGTACAAGGTCTCTTCTTCTTCTTCTTCTTCTTCTTCTTCTTCTTTTTCTTCTTCTTCTTCTTCTGCTTCTTCTTCACAAACCGTAATTCCTCCAATGCTGGAGGTAACTTTCTTCAAGTTTTTCCCAGATATCTCTATCTTGCGCTTTTTGTGTCCAATTTCTTCCCGCTGTGGTTTTAATATTATTGTCAGCCCATCTCGTCATTGGCCTACCCAATTTTCGTTTGTTTTCCCAGGGCCTCCATTTCAATACTCTAGATGTCCATCTACTGCTATCCATCCTGGCCACGTGTCCTACCCATTGCCACTTCAATCTGGCTATTCTCTCGGTTATACATGTTATTCTGGTTCTTCCTCTGATCTCTTCGTTCCTTATATGATCTCTCAAACTGACACCCAGCATTTGTCTCTCCATAGCTCGTTGCGTGTTTACTCCTTTTTTTACTTCTATTTGTAGTACAAGATACCGTGGCATATACCAAATTTAATAACCTTAGCTCAAATGGAGTGAATGCGTTCACAATACCTGAAATTCTTTTTTTAACCTCACATCAATTATTAAAACCCAATACCCAATCCCTAGTCCTGTTTCTCTTTTTTGGGTATATTTTCTTTTTGCACAAATTTTATCAACGACTTATTTGTTATAGAGGTATAACAATTTAAACAATTCAATTGTTAATAACTTTTGTTTTGCACGGACTTAACGGAAAATCGACCCGAATATTCATGTTCGGCGGCTAAGAGAATTTTACAAAACGACCTTTAACATACGGACTAAATACGTACCTGTGTTCAGTATATTTAAGTTAGTGTGCACAAAATATGAACAATAATTCACATTACATTGCAATCATAATAATTGGTTACGATTTCTTCAAATATGTATCACATTTAAGTACGACAAAGATAAATGCCACACGTTGAAATCTAACTTGACTGTTGTTTCAAATACATGTTACAAAATCTTTTCAAAATAACAACTTTTCCATTTAAACAATTAAATACTTATAAATAGACATAGCAATTATGCTTGTTATTAATTATGAATAATTACTCTTTTTATGTGTATTTAAAATAGATCTAAAATGGAATCGTATGAATCACTGAATCCTTATGAATTATAGCATTATCATATTGCAATAAGGTCCAAAGACAATAATAAACTTTCTGAAACACCAATCATTAGAATGTTCCCCTTTAGACTTGCTTAAACTAAGAGAATCAACAAAATCAGACAATTTTTAATAAAAACCCACTCTAGACCTTCAAGGAGTCCACTTACAAATTTGTTAAATGGAACATAGTAAACTAAAACAGTCTTAATTCTTTGTAAGAAACATAGAATAAAACTAGGGACATTAGTTTCATCGAAACATATGAATTGTACCCATAATGACTAAGTCTAAGTACATAGTATAATCACATTAGGGCAAAAACACATCTTCTTTTGTTGATCAGCTTATTTAGTTTAGCTATTTATTGCATGCCTTCTGCAAGCAGCTTCTGTCGAGATTTTAACCTTCTTCCCTTTACCTCTATAAGTTGCCCATCTTTTCTTCGAATCCAATATCTTTAATTCTTTGTATTCCGTTTTTCCTATTGCCTTTGGGTTTCTTATTGTGAGTCCACTTTTTCTCAGCCTCAGAAAGTCTTTGTAATGTGAAGATTTTCTTCTTGGATTATTCTTTATTGCAGCATAGTTAGTTTAGGTAAAGGTTTAATAAGCTATTGAAGGTTTAAAGAAGTGGAGCAGTTTTAACATGTGTGATGTTTCATAGGATTTATTGCTGGCGCAGTGAGATGCTCATTTGGGAGCATCTTGAACCCACAAGACCTTTTATGACTTTTTAGTAAATGCTCCTCTACCAATCAGTTTAGATGTAGAAGACTGTCCAATGCTGCAAATCTTGTCTTGCTGAGAGATCATTTTTCTGTGCCTATTAATTATTGAACTATGGGTTAGTTTCTTTGTGATTTTACCACTTTCTAAATGGTTTCTGAACAACATTTCTGATCTTCAACACTGTCTTCTGAGCACCTATCGGGGGGTTTCAGTCGAACTAGCTAGTAAGACTTGTATGTTTCAAACGGAGTTGAATATTGCGGCCGTTACTGGTTAACGGAGGCGGTAAGGTCCAACAGCCTTACGATATGGTTTTGTGAAATTATCCATTAGTTACAATACATATAATATGTTACCAAAAGTTTAAACGATTTGATGTGTTTTATGCCACAGGTACCTTATGTTTCCATTTTGTATGAAGACGGAAATGGAATCAAACGGATATGTGAATAGTAACACAATTCTTATTAGAGAGGTATTGCAAACGTACACCTAATACTGAAAAACAGTATTTAAGTTGACCTTAATAAAGTAGTGCTTAGCATTTTTCTTCGCTTAAAAACAGAGATATTACAGATCACGAAGCCACATAGCGATGACAAGATAACATAATCACATAACCTAGAAACCTAGTCAGCTGCTAAGATGCGAATTACTATAGTAAATCCACCGAGAAGAAAACTTCCATGAAACACAAACGTCGAAATTCAAAGCGCGCGACCAGCTAGCGAATAAGTACAGGGTCGCATTAAGAATGATCGCCTTGACTATAATTTATGTTTTACTAAGGATGTTCATTTCTTTCTTTTCTGTATACATTTAAAATAATGGTTTTCTCCCGGCAGCTTAAGTATGTTCCAGGTCTCTTTTTGGGAAGGTGTCTTTCCATAATTGCAATAGATCACAGAAATGTGTTTATACAAATTTATATAAAAACCTGAATAACAATAGCGATACGTTAAAATAAACCTTCAACTAAAAGTCCACTATCACCGTCAACGACTTTCCTGAACGCTTGTAAACAGACAACCATAGATCAGACAACTAAATTGTTAATTTTACTGAACCGACTCTGTACATCAACAATTCCCGCCAAAAGTTTTAGGACTTTTCTACCAATAGCAAACGACGTGTATTAGGTGTTGTCTAACTTTACTACCTTTTCTCGTTTCGTGGATGTTTTCTTCTCCGTTTTCTTTACTATAGTACTTAGTACTTTCACAGCCTTTTTAAAGTAGCGCAAAGTCACCGGAAGTACATATTGGTACATTAAGAACGCTCTAATCACGACAATCAATCAATCGTTAATAGGCCATGGAGGAAGTTCTGTAAGCAGTTATTTTTGAGGTGGAAATGTTGAGGACGTAGAATATGGTGACTCGTTCTTTCTTCGACCACATTTCTAATAGAATTTACTTTTTTTAAATCTATTTTACTACACAACACACAACCACCAGCACACAGCACCCGATCTGCATGGTTACATCTCTTGCCGAAAGTATAATGTTACTCCATCTGATGGTGACATAAGGGTAAAAATAATGCTTTACCATAATTGTACATAAATAACGTAATTAAAGTATTCCTTATCGTAAAATGCAACTACGCCCGTCGACTTTATTACTGTTAAGACATTATATACTGTTGCCATATCTCTCTATTACCTGTCAATTTTAGTCTAATTAAACACTTGATGACTGCTAATACCGCACTGTACAGCGACAGAAGTGCCTTACGTGAATCGAGCACTTCGCACGAGAGGGCCATCGGAAGTGCCTATTCGCCCGGAGGTCCGCGGTTTTTTCGATTTTAACGATGACTGATCATTTCGCTTCCGTTTTAAGTGTCCCTTCGCCCGTTCGTCTCCCGGAGGACTTTTCAAACTTTGCGTGTCGTTATTGAGCGAATTTGTGCTGTAACGTTGTTTCCGTCCGAATTTTCTAATTTTGTACGACAAAGCGGCTCGTTCCGGCGACTTTTGTCCAGGGAGAAGGTCCATTACGTCAATTCCATACTATCTGATCGATTCCGTACTAGCGTAACATAAATCTTTTCTAAGTGTTAGATGATTTTAAATTTTTCTCGGTACGGATCTGTCCTCCTGGGACGCACGAGTCTGAATCAAAAGTCGCCGGAGTAAGTTTCTCTCAGGTTTTCTCATTACTTTGATAAGAAAAACGTGAATAGTGGAAACAAAGGTACATATGTGCAGTTTTACAATCCAAAGATAAAGGAAAGGAACGGAAATTTATTTCTCACTTACGTCCAACTACGTTCGTACATTTGGCAAGTGAGAAGTAAAGTCCGAAATGTCGTGTTTTCGTTTCGATAAAGTAAAGTAGACGTACTGAAATTGAATACCTTAGGAATTAAAAATGAAATTAACAAATGAATACATAAATGCCTTATTTACATCTTAGCAAAAGATGTATTTTTGAAGGTTAGACTTTTTAAAAAGAAAACAATTGTATTTTGGTGCTTTAGGACGCTTAAGAGCGTCCACGTAGTCAGGGACCATAACAGTAAATTTCGTTTAAGTTTTACGTACAAAAAAGAGCGTTTTGTGGAATTGTTTCATTACTACGCAGACAACGCGCGAATACAACAAAGCTAGTCGAGGCGGAGTTGCGAGATTTACACGCAAGTCGTGCATGCGCAGTAGTTATAGAGAATTGGCCCGACCCAAGTTACTTGTCCGCTTCTACGCATGCACCGCTTCCGTTTAAATCTGAGTCTAGGACGACGAAATGTTTAAATTGTAGCACAGGATCGAACCAATTTTATTGAATGGCAGTTCACCTACGACCTCCCAAAGATAACATAAAGACCACAATGGAGAATTGTACGAATTTAGGTTTGTTGTATTCGGCGTTCTTCTGTAATGTCTGATCTTGTACTCGATGAAAAAGAAAATTGTACTTATGTTGATTGCATTTTTGCAATTGGTAATAATGTAAAACTGTTTTGAGTTTTTTTTTTAATTAGAAATTGAATATGTTACTAGTCATTTAGTCAACTATCGCTATAGGTCCAGCCATTGTAAATTATAGAGTGCCTTTATTAACAGCAAATATATTGTAATTGTATAAAAAGGAAATTATTGTATAATTGTAGAAGTCCATAATTATCTAATTTCGTTTCTATTTATTAATCCAATTAAATTATACATTTTTTGTATTTCCAAAATAAATTTAATATAAAATTTTCGACTTACGTTATTTAACTTTCTTTTTTTTGTATATTTTTGTGCATTATTTTTTTTAGATTTGTATATTGATACCGAATAATTCCTATTTTTTTTTTTGTTATAAAATAAATACCTGGTGTATTATAATTGGAATACTCGTTCATTTTTGTTCGTCTCGCATATATTTAATGACAATCCGAAGTCAAGTGAAGAATGAAAAACTTAAGTGTAAATACTGTACATATAAAGTCTTACTACAGCACGGAAAAGGACAAAAATTCATTATTATTTATGAATAAAGAAATATTAATTTATATAAAAAAATGTTTTATTTCACAAGTGGGTTAAACGGTATTTAGTATAAATGAAGGTAGAGTATCATCAATATTTAATATAGTTAGTTAATATGGATTGTTACCCTAGCTAGCCTCACCTTGGGAACCCTCCTCCTTTATCCGGACTTGGGGCCGGCAGTGCCATCCGATGAGCTACTCAAATTCACCCATCAGATAACTCGGGCGGAGTTAAATTCTTTAATACAATAGCAATTATCTGTGTCGTAATTACTGCATTAGGATGTTAACATTATAACAATTAAAACTTCTAATTACTAGCGTTTACATAAATATGCTACTGTTACGCATTTTCGAAATTTTAGTGAATTGCTGGTAAAATGGAGAGAGCCTAAAACGAAGTGCTTTATTAGCCTAATTCGTCCATTGCTCTTTGAAGATTCTCGTGACGAGGTTGTGTTTCAACTGTCTAAAAGAGTGCTGCATTTATTGGGCTCTATTGCTTTCAATTTTAGCACATTAATACTAGCTGTATCAATAATCGGTGTGCAAATGGGAAGCAACTAGAGGGTAAACCAATCCGAATTCCGAGATAAATTTCGCGAACACAGGGCATACGTAAAAAGCTGAAAGAACTTCCTAAAATTGAAGGAAAGGTTTTATTTCAAACACGCAAGTTCTCGCGTAGTTGGTTGCATAAATTAAACGAGTCTGTAGAATTAGTTTATGTGAAATAAAATTGATCTGGCAACAGAACTGTCAAAGTATACGTTCCGCACCATTCTTTAATTTACGTTCTGTGCTTGTTTCAGTTCATGGTGCTAAAGTGGAATTATACCAATTTCTTTAATTATATGTACTTATTCGTTTCAGATTCAAGTACAATATGAAAATTTGATATCTTTCGAGTTTTATGAATCGTATTTCCCTTGAAAATATTGCAAGGAAGCCATACTATGCGCTTAAACAAAGGAAAGGTTGTTTTGTACCCTCCTCATTTATCTTTGTACTTCTGGAACAAGTTTATGAGAAGTTGGAATATTCCGAGCAATTTTACTTTTGGTGAATTCACTTAGTTTCTGGCGAACCCGCCTGGCGATTTATAACGGCAATTTAACCTTCACAGCGCTCTCTCTCGGAACAAATTATAGGAAAATCACAGGAGAGACGGTTAATTTCGCTAAAACTGTATACCGCGTTTTGAAATAATAGGAGTAATGACATTTGGCGATCGATCCCTTTTTTGAAGAAACTGTAGAGCGTTTTGTGTGGAACAAACGCATAAATTCATGTGCCGCACATACAGATCGTGAACCTATCGCACAAGCCATCCGGCGTTGTCAAATGCCAACCTGTCGTTTTCTTGAATGATAAAGTGGTTCGAAACATTTGAAAATCAACTTTTGAAATGCATTTTCCAGTCGGTTAACTAAGCTTTATACTTTAATAAAACTAAAGAAAAACGATAATGGTTCATCGTGTGGTTTTGAGCGAGCCACGAAAAGAGTATTGTTGGTGATGGCGGCAACCAGAAATACACCATGGAAGTATATTGCTGAAGATTGCTTACAACGGCAACAATGCACCAATCTTTTGGCCAAGGTTCGTTCCATGAACGTAGTTGCTGTATTTCCCAGAATCAAACATATTTTTTGTAGTAAACACGATTGACTTATTTCCAAAGACTTATTGGCGTGGATACCTTGACAAAACATGAATATGTATTATTCTTATTGAGATTTGTATTTGTATCTTCTTATTTGTAAAAATGTTTTAGTAATTTTTAAAAAAATTCCTTTAGTCACGACTCTACTTTTACGCACGCCTATGGAATCCATATAAGTACCCACGAAACATCAAAATCGGACTGTCTGTCACTCCTATTATTTCCAAACGTGGTATAGGTTGTTTGAACAAACTTTATCACAATATGTACTGCTGGTAGCTCATATTTACAACAAAATTAGGAATAAATGTAGAATTAAAACTATCTTATGGACAAATTGCATGGAATCCATATAAGTACCCACGAAACATCAAAATCGGACTGTCTGTCACTCCTATTATTTATTTCCAAACGTGGTATAGGTTGTTTGAACAAACTTTATCACAATATGTAACTGGCAGCTCTTATTTACAACAAAATTAGGAATAAATGTAGAATTAAAACTATCTTATGGACAAATTGCGTGCTTTTTCGATTTATTTGAAAAGATTTGGAAGCTCCGTCCCCTCGCGTGACGTCAACACTTAGGTAGTCTATTTCGGTAGGTAGATGGCGGATGCTGAGAAGAGCCCAGAACATGAACTTTCTACCATGGTTCGCGTTGATGTTCTACGTTCTACGCCTTTTAGGTTAGAAAAGATACCATAACCTGTAAAACTGTAGTTAAGTGCTCTCGTTAACTCTTGCAGTGAGTACGGGCTACGGGGAGAAGAAGCGATGATATAAGATGAGCGTCATGAGGATCAACCGCCTCGTGCGTCCGGGACGACTGATCCCCCCTAGGCGCTACAGCACAGCCGTCCAGGACGGGGAGTACACCGCGACGCCCCAGTATCCCCCCATCTTGGACCTCTCGTACGAGAAGCGACGCGAGAGGAAGGCCGAGGCCGTCCACGAGGCGATCAGGGCGGTGCCGACGGTCGAGGAGAAGCAGATCAAGCTCAACATGCCGCGGTTCTACGGCTTCAGGGTGTACGCGCTGACCGAGGACTACGCCCCGTATAACAGCCTCGGCCTCGCCCAGTACGTCACCAGGACGCATCTGATCGTCGGCAAGGCTCTGCCGGATTATTACAATAACGTCGATGTGGACGAGTTGGCCAGAGACGTGAAATCGGACGTGGAGGAGGCCATCTTGATAGAACACGGGGGATACCGGAGGAAAGGTGGAATGGATGGACTATCTAAACGAGAACGGGACGACTTGATTGGTTCGGCGCTGTGCAAGCAGATCACGAGGATAGTGATGAGCAAGCTTGCCGCAAGGAGAGAGGATGTCAAAAATATACAGGTAAGCCTCTGAGGATGGTGAAGTCCATAAACATTCACATGAAGGAAAGTACCCTACCTATTGATAGGGTTAATTTTTTGTTTTCACTAATCGGTGTTGAGCCACATTTTCTGTTACCAAGTTTAGCAAACGTAAGGAGTTAATTATAACACGGGATCTAAATAGTAGAGTAGGGAACAGTGAATAAGAAGTAGGAAAATTTGGAGAAGGTGTAACGGACGATAATGGCAGAAGACTCATAACTTTCTATAGAGAGAGAGTATGAATGTATCTTAGCTAATACTATATTCACCAATGAGAAACCTGAAATCCATCATTGATCTCTTAATAATGAGGAAAAAAAAGAAAACACAAATAAAAGATGCAAGGGTATACAGGCAACCAGAATGTGCTAGCAACCATCTCATGCTAGTTAGTCACTTTGTATTCTGGGGAGCCAGAAAAAATAAAAACGTGACAGAGGAAACAGCAGAAACCCTTGTAACGAAAGAAACCATATTGAAAACTGATCTACTCAAACAATACAGTATCAAAGTCCTGTAGGTATCAAAACAGGATTGAAAACAAACTAGATTTACACTATGATGGTGAAATGTACTGTACATTTGATTCTAAACTGCATTGTTGCTAAAATTGCAAACAAAATGTATCCCTATGAATTTCCTATGTACTAAAATTTCTCATTAAAACAGTTGGCAACTTGGAACCAATCAATCTAAAACCTTTCAATGTCCCGATAATTCTTGTAGGTGACATCCTAGTTTGTTATGACTATTAGTGACCACTATTTTCCGTCACTGCTCCACCATAACGACACTTTTTTCAATTTCAGGTGGACCACGATCCGAGGATCGAGTCGACTTGGGCGGTAGGAGGCATGAACCCCAGCAAGATGATGCGTGGGATGAAAGCCGGCGCGGAATGGAGCAAACCGTTGGCCGACGAACCGGTAGACAGGACCATGGTGTATACCGGTTCGCCGGTGTTGACCGTGAGAGCTGAACAACCTTTACCGCCGATCATATCGACTGGCGACAGCGAGAACCCTGCGTTAGAGGTGCCCTTCTTCCAGTACGATCCCCGGGTCGTCGTGGCGAAGGTGCAGCACAGGCGGCTAACGAATATACCTGGTAAATAAATGAAACGTGATTTTAGTTACTTCTGAATGAGAATTATATATAGTACTATAGAACTGAGCAATAGTATAGGTCAGTATGATTATGAGCCATGGCTTTTGAATTTAAGGTACAGCCATACCATTATTCACATTAGCTGTCTTCACATAGTCGACTTCTCTACCCTTTCATGATCAATAAAGGTGATTATCATTTCTTCAAAAACCCTGTCCAAAGATCTCTCGTATGAATATATGTGACCAATTCATCCAAATTATTAAGAAGCGAATAATATTCTAGACATCTTTGTGGCCAGATGTTATCTACTTATTGATTAGGAACATTGTTTAACAGGACCACACCATTAACTGTCTTCATACGCCGAACTTTTCTATGCTTTCCTGGTCAACTGTCAAAAGGTTTCTCTTATTAATATACCAATACATCCACATTATCATTAAGAAGCCTATAATGTTCTGAATGTCTTTTTGGACAGAGTTTATCTACTAATTGATTTGATGATGATATCATAATGTAGTACCAACCAAAGCAAATCTTTGTTAAAACTATCTCTGCTTGCATCGTTTGGGGAGTTCTTTTTAACATGATTTTAAACTTAAAATTCGCTGAAAAATATTTGGAGGCGTATGATAGAAGCTCCTATTAAGTTTAGAAATATTTACAATTGTTAAATTTAATTGTTCATCTCAATTTATTTCTCATGATAATGACTTGCTATTGGTATATAACTTAAGTGTTTGCTTCTTCTGTACAAAATTGTGACAAGTAAATTTTTAGCAATAAGCAAGATGGTTCAAATGTGACTTCTTCGTATAGGAACTTCCTGCCCTTGGTTTCTTTTCTGTTGAAGTGTTACTGTCTTATTTTAGTTCTATCTGTAGTTTTATGAGATGATTGTCTAGTCACTAGTGTAAGAGCTTACATGTGATAGTTTCCGAAACGCAACCAACGATACAGTGCTTATAACTTTTCTCTGTATATCTAATTGCCTACTATTCAGCAATAATAATATATGTCGCCATTATGCGATTCGAAGTGAGGATATCAGGTGGCGGCAGATACGATCGACCAACGCTTGCTTCTCAGTAAACTAGAAGTATACAACGCGGAGAAATGGAAGTCACTCTGGTGTCCCTTCAAAGCGAATAAATCTTTCGCCTTTTACTAAAGATTTCCGTGGAGGGGCACAACTCAAATGAGTCTTTGGTAATTTTTGGGAGGGCCCTTCCGCCTAGGGCCCTATAAACTAATTCAAACACAAAAATGCATTTTATCGTACTTTTCGAATTAATTATTTGATTGTTATTTCGAAAAATTTTAGCAATAATAGATTCCCGCCAAAAGTTTTACGAATTTTCCACGACGTGTATTAGGTGTTGTCTAACTTTACAACCTTTTCTCGTTTCGTGGGTGTTTTCTTCTCAGTGAATTTGCTATAGACGTCTAAGTAGCCCAATCTGATGCGATCCTATCAATTAAGCTTGCCTATGAAGCTAGACTAAATATATTTTCATTCCTATGGCAAATGGCGAGGAAGTAAAAAAGTTTTTTTGGAAGATCTAAGGCCCTTTGTAGCCTTTATACTCTGATATATTTAGAGTGGAAGCAGTACATGAACCATTTTCCTTTTGTTACGAAAAATCAAACAAAACTGTCGATTCAATTGCTTATAGCTCCACATTTCGATTTTCAAGAAGTCAGTGCTAGCAAATATTGACATCGACAACTTATTCATATCGGATTCACGAACGAGAAGTCAAAAAACCCTTACTCCTGCCCTGATAACACGGTGAAATACCGCACTATTTACTGCGCAAACTCAGAAGTAGGTTAATTTGCCCTATGGAGTGCCAAATTGTTCAGAAGTGGTTGGCGTTCTAGAGTTTATTATATTTCTGTGGTCTTAGCTGTCCAAGCCAATTTTAATATTTTTCTTTTAGTGAAGTTAAGAAAGTAACAGTAATGTAATAAACTTATTAGTATAAAGCTAAGATCACAATTTAACAGTAAATACAATAATTCATGTAAAATTTTTCTATGAAATTTTACTGACTAAGTGAGTAAAAAATATTCCGCGCGCCTATGGAGGCGGCTCGTTTACGTTCTTCTTTCTCGTCGGCAGCTAGTTGTTACACTGGCCTCGTAAAGACTATACACTTACACAGCGCGGTCAAGGTAACCCCGTTCTTCGTTTTCAGGCTTCTGGCCGGGCGACCCTCACCAGTTCGGCCTGCTCTCCTTCCACAAACGTGGTTACCTCCACCAGCGCGAGAAGTACCAGGACGCGGAAGAGAACAGGGAAGCCCTACACCGCCAGGCGATCCTCTCCTCTTTCAGTTGGCTCCACGCGCAGGCGAACCACCAGGGCTTCACAACCTACAACGACCTCACCTATCCGCTCGTCAACCAGGCCGTCATCACCGACGGCCGCTCCTGGTCGTTCTACGTGTACCAGCTGAACACGATGCTGTTGCACTCGAGGCACGCGACCGACAACCCGAAGAGGAACGTCTGCTGGGCCTCGGAGGAGGCGAGGCTGTTCGACGAGGTCGTCGACGGTCGCGTCGTCAATTTCAACGAAGACGTGCTGAGGTCGCTGCTGAGGTTCTATGCGAACAAGCCCGAGGCGCGCCTCGGGCTCGACCTGAGGCCGTATTTGAGCGACGAGGCGAAAGTCGCGGCGGACTACGGGGACGACGATAAGAGGCAGTGGCTGGAGAGGGAGTACAAATTCCTGACGTCGAACCGGCCGAGGCACAAGCTCTTCCCGGAGATATACAACTGGGAGTGGATTTACAAGATCAACAACAAGACGAGGTTCATGGAGAAGCGTCGGACGCTGCAGGATAAGTTGATCAAGCCGCAGGCGAGGACGCTGGACGACAGGGACCCGTTCTATATACCCAGGAAACTGAGGCCCGATCTGCCGAGGTGGAAGGGAAGGTACCACAAAGAGTACTTCCCATAATTGTAGTGCATAAATCGATATCAGTCTTGTTACTCCAGACGACAGAGCTCAAAAAGAAAAGTGGAAAATGTATGTGTTAACAATATACCAGTTAAACTTGACTTAATACCTTCACGGAGATAAGATAAGAAGCAGTGCATCAATTTATTTAGTGTGTCGTTTTAAAAAGGAATATGAGGTATCTAATCTATAACAAATGAGGTGAAGATAAGACTAATGTTCTTTTAATATATTCAACACCGAATGCCACTTTTCACAATTGTATAAACAAAAGCACTTTTATTTATCCTTTTATTCAACGCCAACTTTCATTTTATCCTTACCATCAAATAAATACCAGAGCAAAATTTCACATCACAGTAAAAATTAAAAAAAAAAGCAATAATACTTATCTACACTTAAAACGCCATCTTAGAGCTTCGATTTGAGCTTGACCGCCCTCTCTCTCAGAACTCGCCTCAGGATTTTACCCGTAGGGTTCCTCGGGATCTCGTCTACGAAGATGACGCCGCCCCTCAGCCTCTTCTGGTGCGAGACGGTATCTACGGAATTAAAAACCGATTCGAACGATCCGACGCAATCATCCTACCGTCGGTTACCTGCAACGAACTTTTCCACCTCTGCCTCCGTAATGTTTTTACCGGGTTTCTTGACGACGTAAGCCAAGGGCAGCTCTCCTGCGTCCTCGTCCGGTAATCCGATGACGGCGGCGTCTTGGATGCTCGGATGGGTCAAAAGTAAAGCTTCAAGTTCCGCTGGTGCGACCTAAAATGGTATACTTGATCGAGTTATAATGAGATCGATAGGAAAAATTGAAAGCAAGGAAAAGAAATGAAACTGCTTTATTACCTTCCTACTAATTCGAAGTAACTTTACGACACATAATTCCTGACTGGAGTAAGAAAGGATAAGAGGGCATTTTACTTTATTTTTACTATTTTGCCATAACTATGACTTTATTGAAGGTAATTTAAAATTTCGCCTTGCCTGGAATGCCTTGTACTTGATAAGTTCCTTGAGTCTGTCCACGATGAAAAAGTACCCGTCAGAGTCGTAATAAGCCACATCTCCTGTATGCAACCATCCGTCTTTATCTATGGTGCTCTGGGTAGATTTCGGGTCTCCCACATAACCTTTCATTATTAAAGGGCCCTTGAAGCAAATCTCCCCTTCTTCGTAGGGGCCAAGGGGGACTCCATCGTCGTTCACCACCTAAGAGAAAAATAGTTTTTTTCAAATTTGTGAAGGGTGAAGGGGGACCGACATTACCTTTGCTAACATGCCAGGAACTAATTTGCCACAAGAGCCGATTTTACTTTGGCCGTATGGGGAGATGAGGACGCCTAGGGTGGTTTCGGTCATACCGTAGCCCTGGGAAACGTGACCAACTTTGAACCTGAAAATAAGTTAGGTTAGTTAAAAATCCAATATGGGAGATTCCATATCAACTGATCAGGGAGTGAATGGGGTGGTTTTTAAATCGCTACCGTAAATATCTAGTCGTCTTTAGGATATAAAAATACGTCCGATCCTACATTTTCAGCTCCCAATTTTGCGTCATTTTGGATTTGTGACCTATTTTGTGTTTTGTTCATTTTTTTTGCGGGCCATGATAAATTTTCGTTTTTAGACTGCCGATGCGAGAATTTGAGTTTAAAAAAATTCTGAAAATAGTGGATCGATGTAAAATCTTCCCAGGAATCCATTTCCGGCGTCAGAATTAGGATTGGATGCTCCCCCGAGCGAGAAGTTCGAAAAAACATTTTTTTTTAAAGTGCGATATCTAAAATGTTTATTTTTTTTTTAAATAATTGGAAGCTGCCAAAATCTTCCTTTTTACATATAATTTAAGGTCAAAACAAATATCGGGTGTGTATTTTGGTTTTACGTAATAAAACACGCAAAAAACTGATTTTTTGTGGAAAAATTAAATATTTCTGTCTCTAACCCTGTGAAAACTCATTCAAACATTCAATTTTACATTTTTTGATGTTCCAGTATTATACCTTAATAGTAAAGAAACATTTTCGGTTCATTCCAAAGCCTATAATCGTGTCTTAACTTTTTTTGCAATTTTTGAAATCAACAAATTGTTCTAACTCACCAATTGGTATATTCAATTATTTCACCGGAGGGAGGAGCTCTAGAAAATATACAAATTGATGGGAAAACACGTAAAAATACATTGTAAAAACCAAGACATTTAAACTTTATTCATCCAATCTAACTGGTACAGAGAATTTCAGGAATCAAGATCTTCAATGCTAAATTTGTTGAAATGTGTTTGAATTTTGTGTGCCTGAGCCTGATTCGAAAACCAATGCCCAATTCTCGTTTTTACATTTGACGATTTGCTTATTGTGAACACAAAACTGATGGAAACTTCTAGTGCCTGGAATAGGTTTTGCTTCCTTTTTGTCACTGTTTTCACGACAAAATTTAAGAAGCTCGTGCACTGTCATGGTTTGGTTTTCATAGGGTCATTTCAAACTCGCAATAGCAGCTTGACGCTTGATCAAGCCCTTGATAAAGGTTTAAAAATTTGATCTCTTTCACTGGAACGTCGAAACTTAAATTTTGTTGTTAAATTTTGTAAACTGTAAATTTTGTCATGAAAACAGACAAAACAGTGACAAAAAGGAAGCAAAAACCATTCCAGGCACTAAAATTTTCCATCAATTTTGTGTTCACAATAAGCAAATCGTCAAACGTAATAACACCAGTATGGATGAGAACTGGGCATTGGTTTTCGATTTAAAAGGTAAAGTTGTGAAACTTTGGGGGGAGAATTTGGATGTTGCTTTTCTATTCAATAAGAACTGGCATTTGGGTCGCATAATTCACAGCAACGAAGATGATCTTGTTGCAGAGACGTTAGTATTTAGCTATAATTCTGTCTCAAAAGTTTACTTCTTTCCTGACTCACTTATTTGGCCAACTGCATCTTTTCCCCATGTTATTTGTGAGGTTAAGCTCACTGAAAAAAAAGAAATCACCGAAAACGTTCACTTTGAACAAAGCTCAGGCACACAAAATTCAAACACATTTCAACAAATTTAGCATTGAAGAGCTTGATTCATGAAATTCTCTGTACCAGTTAGATTGGATGAATAAAGTATAAATTTCTGGGTTTTTACAATGTATTTTTCTCATCAATTTGTATATTTTCTAGAGCTCTTCCCTTGGGTGAAAAAATTGAATATGGCAACTAGTGAGTTAGAGCACCTTGTTGGTTCCAAAATTGCAAAAAAACGAGGATCAAGATTATAGGCTTTGGAATGAAGGTATAACACTGGAACGTCAAAAAAAGGCAAATTGAATGTTTGCATGAGTTTTCACAGGGTTAGACACAGAAATATTTCATTTTTTCACAAAAAAAATCAACTTTTTGAGTGTTTTATTACTTAAAACCAAAATACACACCGATAATTTGTTTTGACCTTAAAGTATATGTAAAAAGGAAGATTTTGGCAACTTCCAAATATTTAAAAAAAAAATAAACTTTTTAGATACTATCACACTTTGAAAAAAAAAGTTTTTTCGAATTTCTCGCTGGGGGGAGCATCCAATCCTAATTCTGACGCCGGAAATGGATTCCTGGGAAGATTTTACATCGACCCACTATTTTCAGAATTTTTTTAAACTCAAATTCTCGCATCGGCAGTCGAAAATTTGTCATGGCTCGCAAAAAAATGAACAAAACCAAAATAGGTCACCAATCCAAAATGGTGCAAAATTAGGGGCTGAAAATGTAGGATCTGACGTATTTTTATATCCTAAAGACGACTAGATACTTCCGGTAGCGATTTAAAAACAACCCCATTCTCTCCCTGATCAGTTGACATGGAATCTCCCATATAATAACTACCATTCCAGTAAGAAAGAGTAGCTGTTGTCGTTCCCTCATGAGAAATAAAAGAAAGGCACATACTGGTATTTTATACTTAAGTGCGTTAAGTATACACATTTTTATCTAAAAATTTAAAAAGTCTGCAACAACAAATTGGAATTAACGCAGAAAATTACCAAAATTCATATGACGGAATACAAGTGAAAGATGGAGAGAGTTCACATATTGAAATTTCTCTCTATTTCGAAACCATCATCATCCATTCCCTGTTTATGTCTCATAAACAAAAGATTGAAATCGGGCAACCTTTAACTATTGTAACTGCTTTTAATTAAACCATGGGAATAAAAGCATTAATGGGAACAATTTACTAAAATTATCAGGTTATTTAGTTCCATCCTGTTTCATTCCCTCTTTAGTTAATCTAATTAAAGATCGACTATGCAGGGGTTTAATACTTTTTAGCAGTGTTGTTAAAAATACTTTTAAAAATGTATTTAAATACAAAGGCAAATACTTTTTACAAAATGTATTTACTTGTATTTTAAATACTTCTCTGGACAATATATTTAAATACAAATAACAAGTATTTCGTTTTTGTATTTAAACAGCTTTAAAGTTGTAAATTATTCTTGATTGCAGCAATGTTAAGCATAACCACAGGAAGCTTAGAATTCCTATTGTTTTCTTCGTGAAATTGTTGAAATTATACAGTTATTGAAATTTCTAAATCAGTTTAAGAAAATGGAATCTAATTTCTAATGGAAACTTTCTAATGAAGTTCTAAAATCTTTGTTTTATTGCCCGAAGTTGTGAAGTTTTCTATTATTTTCAAAATATCTAAGTTATTTGTATCGAAAAGCCTCAAATACATCGGCTGACTTTTATACACTAAACCTAAGTTTATGGTTTTAACACTTAAAACAATCTCAAAAAGTGTTAGGAATTATTTTCTTTGCTTCATGAAATAGTAAAATTTTTGCAATTTCCCGAAATTTACCAACTACTTTGTAAACAAGTCTTTAGAAATTGAAGTGATACTTCAAAACACAACAGGCTAATGTAAGTTTCAAACTTCTAAAAAATAATCCCAAGACAAAAATGTCGACACATTAAGACACTTTACTTTTTAACTTGATCTAACGAAGTAGCTAATTAAAAAACTTCATTAGTTACTTTTCCAACTTCATATATGGCAGTTCAAGTTATTTGTGTTGCATTAGAGTTGTCATGAGTTCTTTAGCAAGCTCCTTAACTTCTTTTGAAACAACCGCTTAAGTTTAAGATAACTGCGACTTCTTCAAAAATGCCGACAAGCTACTTAGTACCTTAAAAATTGTTTTACAATGTCACAACTTTTTTAAAAACTTTATGAATTGTACACCGTCGTTAAGATAATCGCAACTCCTTTAAAAGTGTCATAGGATCATTATAACTGTAACAATTAGCTTCAAAATAAGCATGTAAGTACATAAACCAAAATGTAAATACAAATGAACAGCCGGAAATATGCTCAAAAAATGTATAAAAATGCGCATTTATAGTTACTGTAACAAAATAAAATAAATGTAAGAGCATTTAAGGAATAATTTAGTAAATAATGGATCTTAACATCGCCCAAAAATGTATTTGAACTACTGTATTTAAAATGTCAGAAGAAATGTATTTGAAATACACAGTAAATACAAATTAAGCTTATGTACTTAACTATGTATTTAAATACATAAAAAGTATTTAAAATACATTTCTAAATACATGTATTTAAATACTTAACAACACTGCTTTTTAGTACATAGATAAATAGAGTTAATCTAACCGGATCATCTCGGGAGATATGTTCTAGTTCAATACTTCATTTGATGTAACAAGATATTAACCATATCAAAACTCTTGTTCATATAAATTTATATTGTATCGCCAAATTTGAACGAACGCATTCTACATAATCCGCCCTTTTGAGCGAAACAATTAGCTTTTTTGCGGTTTATACGAACCTATGTTTAAGCTCATGTTCCATATCTTTCCCCATCGGGGCTGCTCCGCTACGCATCTCCTTAATGAAAGATAAATCATATTCCTTCACCATTGGGTGTTTTAATAAGAACAAAAACACTGGAGGCGGGACTATCAACCTGGCAACCTTTAAAGGAAAATCATTAGCAAAACAAGTTTAATATTAACCAAAATCAACGCAATCGTTGATTTACTTTAAGTGAATAATTACCCTGTATTTTACTACGGCTTGCAAGAAAATTTTAGGTTTGAATCTCGATAACACAACCATCAGTTTGCCTCGCATGATGTTCAAGAACATCAACATGAAACCGAAGGAGTGGAAGAAAGGGATCAGACCCATCATCGCATCGCTGGGGTCCTCGTTGTCAACCATATTGCCCATGCTTGTCCTTAAATTTTCAGGATTAATTTAAGAGCGTATATTTTAAAATTAACTCCTAATGATTAATGTTTCTCAGACGCTTACCTGGATATGTCTATATAAGTCGTCATACTGTCATGAGTACACATCACGCCTTTGGGAAGTCCCGTTGTGCCGGACGAACACAATATAGTTGCTACGGCATCTTTGGGATCTAAAGGTTCGGTGGTATAATCCTCATCGATTTCATCCGTTTGTTCTCCTGGAAAATTAATTGTTATAATTCATCAGGAGATTTGAATTTAAACTTTTAAAATGAATCTGGATTCTCGAGTGTTAGTTAACGCATTTGTTGAGCTTCTTTAGAACTAATCTATCGTCCTTACTTCTACAGGTATTAAGTGCTATATAACTGTGACTCTTGTTCATACATTGAGCTTCAATAGAAACAAGTTAATGCCTTAACTTCTAGAATTAACATAACTTTTCAAATATTTAAATCATCAAGAAAGCACTTTACAATCCTATAACAAGACTGAAATGAGACTTTTTAGCTCCAATTTCAACTCTGAACTCTTAAGTGCTACTTCTAGAGGTACTTATATACTTCTACAGGTCCTTATATACTTCTACAGGTATTAAGTGCTACAACTGTGACTCTTTTGTTCTTACAGTGAGCTTCAACAGAAGCACATTGTATAACAATGAGTGCTCTTAAGTGCTACTGAACTATGACACTTTTGCTTATTATAAAGAAATCACTCTGTACTTGGATAACTATTAGTTACTACTGTTATTAGTTACCTCTGACTAGATCTTGGAACATCACTAATTTGGGATGGTTGTATACTTCGTTCCCGAACAATACCAATTTATGGATGTACGGATGATCCGGCAGGATAGATACCATTTTGTCGACGGTACGTTTCGAGCAGAAAATAATCTTTGGCTTGGACAGGCTGAGCACATGCTTGAGTTCATCTGAAAACTCAAAAATTGTCAAAAAATTAATGCAAGACGTTAAAAATGTAATTTCTTTGGATTTCTTGTCTATAGCGTTTTTTGAAAATTCCGTTTGTTCACTATTGTCAACAAATGGAGGTTAAATCTTCCACGTGTGTTTCTTATGAATGTAACACTATTATACTTTAAGATCTCAGATAATAAATCAATTGAGATTCAAATTCGAGGTAAAGCAATAAATTACAATCAGTCAAGTGATCAGTGAGGTGACCTCACGACAATAGATAATTTCTAATAGGAATTTCACAATTAAAAACTATGCCTACTCTTTCATTAATTCGAACTAAAAATAATAAATATCATTACATATTTATAACAATTAATTATAAACAATTACTAAAATATATCCCTTACGTGGCGTGTAATCTGGGTTGAGGGGAGCAAAGGTGCCTCCAGCGAAGAGAGTCGAGACGGGGACCGAACAAAATTCTAACCTATTTTCGCTATTTATCGAAATGGTGTCTCCTACGCCTATACCTTGACTTTTCAGCCATTTTGCTAACCTAATGCTACGCTTCAAAAGTAAACTAGCCGGTAACTTCTCGTCCGTCTCACCATCTACCTGGAAAAAAATTCATTTATTACGTATCAAATATAATAAGAAACTAAATTTGTATCATTATGACAAATTAATTGTAAAGATGGGATCCTATATAAAACGATCAAAAAGAGTGGGAATAAGGATCAATCAAATGAGTGAGCGAGCGAAGCCGCGACGGGTCACCGCTGGTTTAACATAAAACTGTATTAAACAATGAAACAATTATTGTCTAGGTATGTATGTACACAAACCCTCAGGCACCTTTAAAAATGTAAATAGTACTCATTAAAACCAATGAAAGTCAAACAAGAGTCAACAAATAACTGTTTATAAATTATTTATGAAGTTTATTACGTGTTAATTAGGGTTTAAAGGAAAACTTGAAAGACTTACTAATGCGTAGCTGATCAAGTTACTAATTTAATTAATCAAAAGTGAACTTTGCACTGTGAATTGATCAATTCGAGTATACTAAAATATTTTTAAAACAGGTTTTTACACCTTAACCCACAGTACATATCTGCCAATGTGAGATAACTGAAATTTATGAGCCATAAAAAATGTGGAAATATTGTTTTCAATTTTTATTTTGGGAAATAATTAATTTTCTCACTCATTAAACAAGGTAAGCAATCTTAGTTGGGTCCCAACAGAAATGACTGCTTTTCATGTTTCCTATTGAACACAGGCTGAACACACTAATAATTAATTAATAGTTTGCATTGGGATTGCATTAACTACTCTGTAAACAAAGGTATACCCAAAAGAAGTCAAGTTACCCTTTTGAGCACTAATTAATAATCAAGTTTCTCTTCTCTTTGTCCTAACTACTCTTGATTGCTCTATCAATAAAGGTAAGTTGAATGGCATCGCAACTACATTCAAGTAACAACGAACACAACTCACTGTTAATACTTAATTTTTTCTTTGTTTTACGGAAAAGGCTAAACAACCGTTTTTAAAAACTGAAATTGTACTAGTGGAAAAAGTCTTACTTGTAGAATATTATCCTCGTAGGTTTTCAATATCAACAGTAACAATTCGCCGAGGGATCCGTCGATGAGTCTCTCGAGTGGCGGTCCCACCACGATATTCTTCATATCCGCTTCACTCATTTTGTAACGAACAACCAAATTACTTGTAATACTGTCGCTTCTGGCAGATCAGCAGTGGTTGCAGGTTTTTCAGCACTAGGGGAATGGTTAACAGAGATTAGATTACATGTAATTTTAAGGATACTTAAACTTGGGACTTTGGAACTTCAAATCGCAATCATTCGATTTTCAAGTGCTGAAAATATTGAAACGTAAAACTTGGAATAAAATCTATTGTATTTATTTATTTATTTGATCAACGCTACACAACCGATGTACCGTATTGAACTAACCTAACCACAAAATCGAATGTTTACATATACGACAGAAATGTTACGTAATGTGTGATGTGTGAGACTTTGTACCAATCGTACGATCGCTAATCAAAGACCGCCAAAATACAAACAAGAACTCTTCCAATCGGAATAAATTTGATTTAAGTTTACGTATGTAATTAAATAAATTCATTAACCGCCAGTGCCTTAATTTAGGCGTTCGAATCAAAATTGATACGTTCTAAACAGTCTGTAAGATGTTTTTAGATGTCGCTTATTGCAAATCAAAAGGTGTCTCATAAGGAAGATTATGTACAAGGCCTCTTTTGTAAGACTATATATACTTATTACATATCTTCGAAATGTTGAAGATATATGTCTTGCCGAGGAGGCTTTTAAACATATTATTTTTAATGTCTTCAAAAATATACCTACGTTGAAGCTATGACAAATCGCTACTGAATTATTCATTACTTTGAGAAAATTTTATATCTAAATTTGTTGCTTTTGTATTATGCTTTATTCAAATTATATAAAACACCTCAGGCGCCCGCCAAAAGACGCTTCAGATGTCTTACGGTCCTTATTATAACAGTACCCGAAATGTGTTTTAATTCAATAAATATATAATGTTTACTACTACTACACAAAGTATATAAATTCAAAACAAGTATATTAACCTTAGACTTATTTCAATCTTTCAATCTAGAATGGTTTGCTTGAATCATTGTTACTGTGTTGATGTTGCAAGATAGTGAAGAAGGAATCTGATACCCTCAGATTCCTTCTTCACTAGAATGGTTTACCTTTCTTTACCACTTACTACCAGTTACATGCAGGTACGTATTACCTGATCTTAGAGTTATTAAATAACGCTTTTTCATGGACAGTAAGATAAACTCCTGGACAAAATTAACGCACCACCACATATATTTTGTGTTATTCCAAAATAATGCTGATTTTCAGTTGTTTAGCAATCTTACAAGTAGGCTCTGGATATATTTTGACAGTTCAAGTAAATGTTGTCAACATGAATTTTGATTTAAAAGTGTAATAGCAAAGAAAAGCATTTTCGATGAAAGTTGATTTAAAATCTGATCAGAAATTGTTGCTTATTAAGACTAATTGTTTTGAGCCACCAAGGTTTTTTGTTATTGGATGGTGTAAGTGCGAGTGTTCTCCAGTTTAATAATGAATCGCAGAGCAAATTTGTCAGTGGAAGAAACAGTAAGAGCATCAACTTTGCTGAATGAGGGATATATTCGATGCGTCATGTTGCTAATGTGATAGGAAGAAACCATTCCAGCATAAGTCGCATGGTTAGACGATTTAACGAGACAGGTTCTCATTTACGAAGGCCGGGACAAGGGCGAAAACGCTGTACTAATCCAATAGATGAACGTTTTCTTAGACAATCCGTTCTAAGAAACAGGACAACGACTAGTACCATCCTACAAAATGACCTCGTAGCTGCTCGCAATCTTCTTGTGTCTTCCAGAACGATTAGAAGGCGCTTAATTGAAGCTGGATTAGACAGCAGAAAACCGGCCAAGAAACACTCCTCACCAGAGAGCACAAAATTCAAAGGTTGCGTTTTGCAAGACAATATCAAGATTGAACTCGTAATGATGGGAAGAGGGTTTTATTCTCAGATGAAACGAGAATCAGCCTTAAATCTTCCGATGGACGTGAGCGTGTCTGGAGAAGGCCAGGAGAGAGATTTGCAAGTTGCAATATCTCTCCAAGAGTTCAGTTTGGTGGTGGCTCAGCTGTAATGTTTTGGGGAGGCATCTGTTTCGATGGCCCCACAGAATTGGTCCCCATACGTGGTAGGTCAATGAATGCGAATATTATCTGGAACATATTGTTGTTGACCATGTAATGCCATTTGCTCCTATTGTGGGACCGAATTTCTTGTTTATGCAGGACAATGCTTGTCCTCATGTGGCTGGGCAGGTTATTCGCTACTTAAATGCTATAGCTATTCCGTTCATGGAATGGCCAGCGAAGAGTCCCGACATGAACCCAATAAAGCATCTATGGGACGATATTAAAAAAAGGATTCGACGTTGTACACCTCCACCTGCTAACCGCAATCAACTGGTAGATGCAGCTGCAGCAATGCAGGAATGGGAAGATATTCCTCAAGAAGTCGTTCAAAATTTGATCTCCAGTATGCCAAGACGCATGGAAGCAGTAATTAGGAGTAGAGGAGGTCATACACGATATTAGAACAGCTCTAAGTCTGAAAATTCTATCGTTTTCGTTTGTTTTCTGTTTGCAAGTTTGCATTGTTTCCAAGAAAAAAATTTCTTTAATAAAAAGTTATTAGAGATAACGCCCTGATGATTTGCTAATTTCATTTACTAGCTACTAGACAAGACAGTACCTAACTATAAGCTTTTATAAAAATGTTATTGCAATATTAATTGCGGTATTGTAATTATACAAGTTTAATTGTGTGGTGCGTTAATTTTGTCCAAGAGTTTATATATGGTGATGAAAACCGCTTATTAAATTTTCGATTTAAATTAATACGAGTATCATTAAGTATAGTTTAAAAAAATAAGATCACTAGAAACATTACGTCCCAGAGATACATCCCATTTCGCGATTTTACCATTATTACACTTTGTTCTCAAAGAAATGTGGCATATTTAGAAAGCTTATGTGATAAGCTTCACGTTGAATCTTTATACTCCGCAAAAGGATTTATTTTTCATTACTTTTTTTTGTCATAAACTTTTCGTCATCTGATTTCACGTCGATATTTTCAGTATTCTGGTTATTAAGACGCCGTTCTAGTTCCGTTTGAATTACACTGATGTTTCTTTTCTGAAAATCGGATTTCGAGTACCAGGATAGCAGAAGGGCTAGGAGGTATGTAGGTATATCGGTTCCTGTGTATATTGTTCCCTAAATCGACGTTCCGTGCCATATAACCTATGTCAGGTGTCAGGTCCTAACCTCTACAGCCTCATGTCAATCATGTGTCAATAGAATCAAAACTTTCTTATCACTTATCTTCGAAAACTATCGGGGAAATTTAAGAAATGAAATAAAACTGTAAATATGACGGGGAAAAAGTGGAATTGAGCAGAAAAATTCGTTTTCTTGGAGTTTAGAACCCGCGACCTCCAAAATAAAAGGACGTGACGTAACTGACTAGGCTAGAGGTCAGAGCGTCATGTTTACGAAATTGTTAGCTCCGTCAATTTAGAGTGAGAAACAAGTCGTCTTATTTATTTGCCTCTGGCTCCCACCGGGCACATCGCACTTTATTGCGATCCGTAGTCTATACGTATTATGTCTATGGTCATAACCGGTATCATAACCTAACCTAGGGTGACCTGTGGCCCGGTCACATTAGCCCTGACAATAGAAAGAAACGTTAACAGAAAAACTAGAACCGATGTAATCAAGAGATCTAATATAACCGAATGTCTAGAAGGACTAGTACAAACGATCGTATAGAAGCTATGGGACTGTTGGAAAAAATGGAAGCGCTGAAATGAGTATACATCGTCCACGGCACCGTTTGGTTGTTGGAATGTTATTCAGCGCGATCTGTCTTCACCATTTCGCTTGCCCATAAAATGTTATCGACGTCTCATCTTTCAGGTTCCGATTATGGCGTCTCACAGGAACATGTGCTAGAGATGTATGTCTTGTGGCAAGGATTTCTCGATATACATCGAAAGGTGTAAGATCCACGCGTACGTAATAGACTGAGAAACAGTAGGGCAGGAACGTCGAAGAAAAACCGTCGATTGCTATTGAATATCACCCTTCGGTTAAAGAAGAGAATTTAAAAGAGGAAGAATCAGATTCCAACCGTGCTACAGTGTCAGGAGTTGGTTTTGAACGCCACGTTCTACCAGGCTGTTCGGATTTTTCAGATCACCCTAAGAAGTTTACCAGCAATGAGGAGGTACTGGCATTCCGAAAGGTCAAAGAAGAACCTTCGGTCGACATTGAAGACCACATTATCAAGGAAAAAATTAGTACAGAAGAATTGACAGATTCCTACAATCATACAGTGTATGATGGGAAATAAAAACGTGATTAGCTTTTAGGAACCGTCTTAACGCACAAAATGTTACTGGGCTCTATTACAAAGTAGATCTTATTTATGGACGCTTGATAGATTTAAAATACTTAATAACGAGTGGCTGTCTTATAAGACTGTAAGATTTTTTCACGAAACACTATCAAAATTTTCAAATTTTAAACCCAGAGACACATTTTCGGTTTTAAATCTTCTTCAAAATCTACAACCACGAACTCGCCCTACTCTAGTTCTTTCTGATGAACATCATTTGCAAGTAATTCACTCTACTGCTCATTGGATATGTATTTATTTTGATACTAAGCATATTATGTTTATAATTCGATACACGGTAATAATTTAAATAGAGAAGAAAAATTAATGATAAGAGAAAGATAAAAGAAATTATTTCCTTATTTTCGAGAGCTTCCTCTTGTTTTTCCCAAAGTGCAACAGCAACCTAATATGATTGATTGCGCAATATTTGCTGTAGCATTCGCAACTTCTATTTTTTTTTTCATGACGATCCAGTAAAAATACGTTATGACGAACAAAATAACAGAATGAGAAAACATTTAGTTGTTATGTTAGAGAAGCACACGTTGACTCAAAATTCTAATTATTGAAAATAATGTAAATAACATTACAATCAATCAAGTAACCTATTTACGCAAATTAACGAATATCGACTGCGTTTCTTGTTACCCAAACTCAGTTGTTCAAAGTACATTTCAATGTTTATCTGTTACCCCACCTCACGACTCTGATTTTCACGACGCCTTTCTTGCGTCAAGGAGTGTTTCGTGCTTTTTTTGCGAAGCTGTCATTGGCGCAAACTGCTGTCAACTTCTGGTGCGAACGATCGTAGAATAGCATCCAGGAGTCCCGTGGAGGAGCACTAAATGGGGGCACTTGGGGAGGAGTTCTGCCCCGACATGGTTCCCGTAGCCGAGCGCGTCGGCAAAAGTGAGGTTATGTACAGCATTGTCTGGCGGAACCCGCTTAGGATATCTACTTATATCTCACAGTAGCTTAATAAAGGAACGCTGCAAAGTTCCGTCCGAACTTCTTATTCTGTGAATTTGTATCACAAATTAATTTAAGGTTCATTTACGGCCCCTTTCTGTCGTTTGTAGGCACCAATGCGGTCATAGCCAAGTATAAAAAAAAATATTTCTATGAAGGAAATGAAATCTGATATTTATGTGTCTTTTTTTCAAAAGATTATTATGTGGCTAGTATGACTTTGATACTGAGATTTAGCGTTAATTATCGTCTATGAAAGAAATGAAATCAACTCAACATTGGCAAGTATACATTTTAATACTATGAGCAATACTAGCCCGGTCCGTCGGTTTTAAATTTTTAAGCGGTGCTTTAAAATTTTACAAGGGACTGTGTATTACCATAGACATAGACTGTATCAGTTATTGATCTTTTTTCTTTGAACATATGATCAAACAAAGTTTTAAATGTATACTGTACCATTATTATAAATTTCTGAAGTAGACTGCACAGTTATAGTACTACAGGTTTAAATTAAGTCGAGTGTATATGCATCTATACACCCGAAGCACACATACTTCATCTATTACATATATATGGAAATGAACAGCATAACTAGTCCCAAAGAGCATAAGATTTAGCTCATGCTTCTGAGGCATAGACCCATCTCTATTATCGCCAGAGTGACGGATCTTCTGTCTCTTATGAGTCTACAGAAGACATACTTTCTTGAGTTCCTTAAACTGGAGCAAACATTTAATAATAGTCTATCGATCGACAGATTTATGCATAGAATAGTTATTTCTGTATTAAGGGCATAATCAGAAGCTTGTGGCACGAGAGAATGTTTAAAGTCCGACGCTTGCGGAGGGCTTTTATTTTCTCGACATTACAATTACATGCAACGTTTTATTTTATTTTGCTTCATAAAAAATCAAATAAATATTCGAAATTTCCTGGAGATTATCCCGTCGCGATGTGTGATACGAATTTCAGTGTTTTGCCCTAGTCCGCTATTTTGCTGTTGCTAGGGTTATTACTGTGTTGATAATTGTTCATCAAAATGACGTTGATAAAAAGACGACAAAATGGATATTGAAGAAGTCGAAAACGTTTATTCAGAGGAAATGAAACAAGAATTTGAGCTGCGCAAAGAAAATTGATCCCAGATAAGTCAAGGGACTTCTATATGAAGGAATATGACAAATTTTTTTGACAGTTCCGTGCCATAAAAGTCTCTTGACACTTCCGTACCATAAAGGCCAATTTATGCCCCTATTTGAGGGCGTATAAATGCGATTATAGGGCCCAAAATAAAATAATTATTTCTTCGCAACGTTAAAGTCTCACCGAGCTATACAGTGATCTACTTAAATTAAAAATATGATGAACCATTAATTTACTTGGCATTAATTGGAAACATTTAAAATTAGTTAATTATAGCTATTATTTAATTTTTGCGCTTAATAATTTAAAACCGACGGACCGGGCTAGTATTGCTCATAGTATTAAAATGTATACTTGCCAATGTTGAGTTGATTTCATTTCTTTCATAGACGATAATTAACGCTAAATCTCAGTATCAAAGTCATACTAGCCACATAATAATCTTTTGAAAAAAAGACACATAATATTTTTGAACTCGAAAGTATCATTCCAATGTGATCGTGTCGCCGACAAGATCGAAGCGCAAATCGCTGTCATTTCGTTCACAGCTGTCAAATGTAATCAAACCCCTTTAAATTTATAAGTGAATCTCCTTCCTCGAAAATGTCGCTGATAAGTAATTTCTTCATTAAGACTGTGCTCCCCAGTTGGTCGTCGATAACGGAAAACCTCCGTTCCGAAAGGAACACCTTCAGGAAGTTCGTAAGGTATTACTTCCGCAAGATCTGCGAATTCCTCACAATTCTGAAACGAGCGGTACAATTACCCGAAATGATACCACGGGCGGAAATTGAAGAGAACGATTATGAGATCATAACTATGGATTCCATTCGGGAACTTTGAAATTTACTGGAGAGGGTAAGGGTGAGGGTTTTGGAGGTGGCGGACTGTGTTAATTAAGTGCTCGTCTATTTGTTTTAGATGCGTTTTGTCAGAACCGTGACTTTGCTATCCGGAATAAATCTTTGCAGTTAATTAGTTTGTTATTTATAAATAGTTATAAGTTAGGTTCATTTGTGGGTAAAAACGATAACACACAAATTATATTGTAACGTTACATGAATGGCAATAAGTATACTCTAATTTAATCTAATTACAATATCAGTTTAAATTAATCGCAACAAATAATTTCAAAAAACACAGATTAAACGTAGAATGTACGCAACAATTAAGATATGATTATTAATTGATAATTGCAATGTTATCTGTATGGAAGTAAGTAGGAACTGGCGTAATCAAATTTACAATACGAGTTTCAATCCCACTACAAATAATTTTAAAATTATATTACGTACAGTAAAAAGCAACAATGAGTTAGGTACATCAAATTTACATATACACCGTTAAGAGTTTGTGTGGTTAAAGCAATGCTTTTGCTTCCACATTACAGTGATAAGAACATTGTACCGCTGCATGTCTTGTCTTGTCTTATTAAGTTAACGTCTCTTTTTCGCTGCTGTGGCCAATTTGGACGGGACCTACAGTTTAACGTGGGCTCCGAACCGCTGCATGTAAACCGATATAATTAATATGAATTCGAATTAACCGCTTTAAATAAATTTGAAGGCAACCACCAATACGTAACATACATAGAACTCGTTATGTGTCCGTGACGACGACTGTGACCTGTGACTGTGACTAACATAACCTAGAAAATTTGTTTGTGTTGATTGCAGTTTTCAATTCAATACGTTTATTAATTAATAAATCTGTAACTATATAAGTTTTAAATACTTAATTGGATTGAGCAAAAATGGCAGGCGTGGATATTGTTGTCGAGGAGAAAAAAGACGACGCTATAGACCGGCAAAAGGTGAGCGAGCATGTTTTTTCTAGTAACTATTATCTCGAAAAGAAACTATTAGATAATTACTAATGCTGAAAGCAAGCAATTACATGCATGTTACCAAAGGAAGAACGTTTGATTCTAATACCTACAACATAACTGCCCAATATCTTTAAATGTATCACCCAAGTTAATTGAAGAGTACTACAAGCAAAAACACTCTCATAACTATTAGCTAGTACGTTTTTAGAGAAGGCATAGGTGCGGACTATACTTTGTTAGACATAAACACAGTTTTGATGTTCATTGATAGCCATACACATAGGGAACTCCCTTTTGGCTTTCCATTACTGTACCATTTTCCACTTGCAGATCTGCCCGTTCCTCCTCCGCGTCTTCGTCTCTTCGACGGGCCTGCACCACAAGCCCTCCGAGTACACCAAGGGCAACACGCCCCAGAACGAGCTCCAGATCTACACGTGGAAGGACGCGACGCTGCACGAGCTGACGCAGCTGGTGAAAGAGGTGAACCCGGAGGCGAGGCGCAAGGGCACCAAGTTCAGTTTCGCGTTCGTCTTCCCGGACGCCCGGCAGCCCGTCTACCGGCTGAGGGAGGTCGGCACGACGATGACGGGCGTCAAGGGACCCGACGATCTCAAGACGCTGTCGCAGCTGAGGCTGACGATCGGCGACTACATGGACATCGCGATCACGCCGCCGGAGACGTGGCACACCGGACGGAAACCTTATTCGAATAATTACCCTAACCATCGTGGGAGGCAGTATTGATGCTTGTAGTATAAGTAATTCGGGTGTTTTGTATATCGAAGTTTTGGACAGAGACATGTTTGAAGTAATAAAAGGCCAGAAGGTGTGTTTGCGTGTTTTAATGTCGTGACAAAAATTTCCCCAATACTTCACGGTAGTGATGTGAGTAACTGGTACAAAACAATAGTTACTAACTAGGTATTAGGTATTGAAAGTAATGAGGCTAAAAAGTACTTGTTCCTTTGTATACCTAACTAACCACACTACTCTGCCGATGTCTCTGAAAGTCTTTCGATTGTGTTTGAAATAAAAGCGCCTATACCAACTTTACATAAATTAAAGCACATGATATTACCACTCCTGCACCACTCAACATTGCGGAAATATTAAATAAAATATTGCAAAAGGAAAAAGTTTAGTAATTGGATGTACGTATATTGGTTGCAATTTATATAGCACTAGCCGTGACCCGGCCACGCTTCGCTGTGGCTCAGTTTGATATGAAATAAATGAGTGATTAAATAAAAGTAGGTAATCTAGCGAATATAGATTAACCGAGAAAACACATAAACACAATCTTGCATTTGTTCAATGGCAGTTCTGAACAATCGAAGTAATTCGTTATGTTGCTCGAATAAAGTTTGTAATGCAACGTCAATTTCTTGTTTAGTGTGCGTATTGAACCGATAACGTTGTTCTATTTGTTCATCAGTGTTTCCCATGAAACATATTTGAAAAAAATTGTGGTGAATGTAATTCTGGCAATTTAACTTTTCCACCTGCGCAGCACATTCCTGGTATTTCATTGTGGAATTTTACGGCATTGCAATACACGCCTAATTTATCCATTTTTCCAATAACAACACTTGAATGTAGACTATAATTGTAATTAGAATCGTAACGGAATGCAGCAAGATTTAAATCAGCGTGCGTTATTCGTCTTGATCGAGCAATGCGTACTTGGGCGATTTCCAATCTGACTTCCCTTTGCTCGTCTGTTTCAGACGAACGGGCTCGAGCAATACGTACTCGTTCCATTTTGCAATCTTGCTTCCCTTTGCTCGTCTGTTTCAGATAAGCGGGCTTGAGCGTTTTTTAATCTGAAGGTTTCTAGTCTACCTTCCCTTTGCCCGTCATTTTCTGAAGCTCGTAAAGCCTTTTATTTTTTTGCTTTACATATGGATCTGCCAATCGATTTGCTTTTTGGATGCATAATTCACAGCGTAAGTATAAAATAAATGCGCGCGTGCCTGTTTTCTATTGTCCAATGTCCAAAGTTCACAAATAACACCACTAACACTCACACACGTTCAAACATATTTCTACTTTGAACAGAATGATTTTGAATTTTGAGCAATTCGTTCCTCAAAGCGCTGTCAAACTGATCGACATTTAAAAGATACCTTTTCGCCGCGAGACGGCGCCACCTGTCAGTCAGTCACTCGTCTGTCAAATAAAGATGACATATTGCCTGTCATGCATATATTTTTAAGCCGTTTCGGCCCCCTGGCTCCTTTTTCGACGCGGAACCATTTCAGGAACCTTCACGGCCATGCGCCCTACAACTCACCAAAATTTCGTTGCAATCGGACGAATGGTATAGGAGCCCATGCGGAACATACACACAAACATCCATTTTTATATATATAGATTATACATTTATACATCACAATATTGCCAATGGTACATAAATATTGCAGGAATATTTGTGCAATATTAAATACTGTTTCAATGTTGCAGTTCAATTTTACAATGTGTGATTTAGGTATTCATGTTACATATTGTTGGTAGGTACTTTTGAAATCGGAAGAACAAATTAAATGTTGATGGAGAAAAGTTGTCTAATGATGGTATCTTGAAAAATAGGATCAAAAATGCTGTCATTTAATTTTAATATCCTCAAGGAAATTCGAGAAGTTTTCAAAAGATTTAGAAAAATATTTGAGAAATGTTATTGAATGAATAAATACATATTTTTTGGAAAAGAGGTATTTTTGACCATTTTTTTAAACTTTAAATATTTAGTCTACTATTGAATATGTATAAAAAAGTTTTCTAACGTTTTTGGTTAAATCTTCTGTGAAGGATACTTTATACTTGTCGATTTTGGGTTTTTTGTATCATTCTCGGAATTCGTTACAAGAATTCTTTTTAAACTTTGAAAATTTATTGTGTAATTAAATATGTATAAAAAGGTTTGTAACGTGTTCGGCTAAATCATCTGTGAAGAGCACTTTATACTTGTGATTTTTCGGTTTTTGAATTTTTCTCAAAATTTGCTACAAGAATTTATTTTAAATTTAGAATATATATTCTACCATTGAATTAGTATAAAATAAACTTTTTTTTTTGCTTAAATTAACCGTATCCTATTTCCCGTTTGGATTTGGCAAACGCATATTGAAACACCCTATATATTTTACTTTCTCATATAGGAGTATTGTAATCGGGTCGATTTTTCGAAATTGAGTTATTAGCATTTCTGAACGTTTTGAGGTCCCCCGAGTCCAAAAAACATGTTTTTGAAAAACCGTCTGTATGTAGGATTTTCTCTTATAAACCACAAACGGTCAAAACTTTGTATTTAGACTTTGTACCATACCAGGACGTGAAAATAAGCTTTTCATTAAAATCGGCCAGGATAGAAGGGTAGTTTACTTTTGTCATTTTTTGGTTTTTTGAATTTTTCTCGAAATTCGCTGCAAGAATTTTTTTGAAACTTTGAATATTTATTATACGATTAAATAGGTATAAAAAAGTTTTCTAACGATTTTGGCTAAATCTTCTGTGACGGGCACTTTATACTTGTCAATTTTCGGTTTTTACTTTCTCATATGAGGTACTCATATATGAGAGAGTATTGTAATCGGGTCGATTTTTCGAAATTGAGTTATTAGCATTTCTGAACGTTTTGAGTTCCCCTGAGTCCAAAAAACATGTTTTTGGAAAACAGTCTGTATGTATGTGTGTATGTGTGTCTGTGGTAGGATTTTCTCAAAAACCAAAAACCACAAACGGTCAAAACTTTGTATTTGGACTTTGTACCATACCAGGACGTGAGAATAAGCTTTTCATTAAAATCGGCCAGGATAAAAGGGTTGTTTACTCTTGTCATTTTTAGGTTTTTTGAACTTTTGTCGAAATTCGCTCCAAGAATTTTTTCAAACTTTGAATATTTATTGTGCGATTAAATACCTATAAAAAAGTTTTCAAACGATTTTGGCTAAAGCTTCTGTGAAGGGCACTTTATACTTGTCCATTTTCGGTTTTTTCAATTTTTTTCGTAATCCACTTCACGAATTTTTTTTTAAACTTTGAATACTTATTCTACTATTGAATATGTATAAAAAAGTTTTCTAGCGTTTTTGGCTAAATCTTCTGTGAAGGATACTTTATACTTGTCGAATTTGGATTTTAACTTTCTCATATGAGATACTCATGAGAGAGTATTGTAATCG
This sequence comes from Cryptocephalus moraei, assembly GCA_946251905.1. Classification (NCBI taxonomy): domain Eukaryota; kingdom Metazoa; phylum Arthropoda; class Insecta; order Coleoptera; family Chrysomelidae; genus Cryptocephalus; species Cryptocephalus moraei. The sequence continues at coordinate 10,560,344 of OX276465.1, read as the reverse complement.
CCAATCGGGTCGATTTTTCGAAATTGAATTATTAGCATTTCTGAACGTTTTGAGGTCCCCTGAGTCCAAAAAACATGTTTTTGGAAAACCGTCTGTATGTATGTGTGTCTGTGGTAGGATTTTCTCAAAAACCAAAAGCCACAAACGGCCAAAACTTTGTATTTAGACTTTGTACCATACCAGAACGTGAGAATAAGCTTTTCATAAAAATCGGCCGGTATAAAAGGGTTGTTTACTCTTGTCATTTTTCGGTTTTTTGAATTTTCTCGAAATTGGCTCCAAAGAATTTTTTTTAAACTTTGAATATTTATTGTACGATTAAATACTTATAAAAAAGTTTCCAAACGATTTTGGCTAAATCTTCTGTGAAGGACACTTTATACTTGTCAATTTTCGGTTTTTACTTTCTTATATGAGGTACTCTTATATGAGAGTATTGTAATGGGGTCGATTTTTCGAAATTGAGTTATTAGCATTTCTGAACGTTTTGAGGTCCCCTGAGTCCAAAAAACATGTTTTTGGAAAATCGTCTGTATGTATGTGTGTATGTGTGTCTGTGGTAGGATTTTCTCAAAAACCAAAAACCAAAAACGGCCAAAACTTTGTATTTAGACTTTGTACCATACCAGGACGTGAAAATAAGCTTTTCATTAAAATCAACCAGGATAAAAGGATAGTTTACTATTGTCATTTTTCGATTTTTTGAATTTTTCTCGAAATTCGCTCCAAGAATTTTTTTCAAACTTCGAATATTTATTGTACGATTCAATAGGTATAAAAAAAGTTTTCTAACGATTTTGGCTAAATCTTCTGTGAAGGGCACTTTATACTTGGCAATTTTCGGTTTTTTCAATTTTTCTCGAAATCCACTTCACCAATTTTTTTTAAACTTTGAATATTTATTCTGCTATTGAATATGTATAAAAAAAATTCTAACGTTTTTGGCTAAATCTTCTGTGAAGGATACTTTATACTTGTCGAATTTGGGTTTTAACTTTCTCATATGAGGTACCTACTCATATATGAGAGTATTGTAATCGGGTCGATTTTTAGAAATTGAATTATTAGTATTTCTGAACGTTTTGAGGTCTCCTGAGCCCAAAAAACATGTTTTTGGAAAACCGTCTGTATGTATGTGTGTGTGTGTATGTATGTATGTCTGTGGTAGGATTTTCTCAAAAACAAAAAACCACAAACGATCAAAACTTTGTATTAAGACTTTGTACCATACCAGGACGTGAAAATAAGCTTTTCATTAAAATCGGCCAGGATAGAAGGGTAGTTTACTCTTGTCATTTTTCGTTTTTTTTTTAAATTTTTCTCGAAATTCACTCCAAAATTTTTTTTAAACTTTGAATATCTATTGTACTATTGAATATGTATAAACAGTTTTCTAGCGTTTTTGGTTAAATGTTCTGTGAAGGGCACTTTATACTTGTAAATTTTCGGTTTTTTCAATTTTTTTCGAAATCCACTACACGAATTTTTTTAAAACTTTGAATATTTATTCTACTATTGAATATGTATAAAAAAGTTTTCTAACGTTTTTGGCGAAATCTTCTGTGAAGGATACTTTATACTTGTCGATTTTTGGTTTTTTGTATTATTCTCGGAATTCGTTCCAAGAATTCTTTTTAAACTTTGAAAATTTATTGTGCAATTAAATATGTATAAAAAGGTTTGTAACGTTTTCGGCTAAATCTTCTGTGAAGAGCACTTTATACTTGTGGTTTTTCGGTTTTTGAATTTTTCTCAAAATTTGCTACAAGAATTTTTTTTAAATTTAGAATATATATTCTACCATTGAATTAGTATAATATAAACTTTTCTATCGTTTTTTGCAAAATCTTCAGGAAAGGCACTTTGTATCATTCTTCAATTTTTGAAATTCTTCCCGAAATTTGCTCCGAGAATTTTTATAAAATTTTGAGTACCTATTAGATATAATATATAAAAAAGTTTTGTAACGTTTTTGGCTAAATCTACTATGAGAAGTACTTTATACTTTAGAGGTACTTGTCGTTTTTCGGTTTGTTGCTTAAATTAACCCCTATATATGAGAAAGTACTCTGATGAACACATCACGATTTTTTTATTTTTTAGTCTCAATTTTTAGAAGCGCTTATCTAAATGCGTAATACCCTGAAAAAAGATAAAATTAAATTTCTCATCATATCGAAGTAGGGCGTTCATGATCATTTATCATTTTTAACAACTGCTCTTGATAAAAATGATATAACAAAAAAAAAAACAAAAGTTCTACATTGCACTGCAAAACGTAATTCTAAATAACTTTTGTTAATAAACATTTTACGTATCGTTGAATCCAAATTAAGGTACTTTATTCCTAGGTAGGTACGAAAACACCCTGTATACGAGCCATTTCCCAATAAGTTTTTCATTGTAATCAACGGAGATAAAGGGATAGTTTACACTTGTCATTTTTCGGGAATTTTCTCAAAATTAGCTCAAAAAATTTTTTTTTAACTTTTAATTTACTCCACTATCAAATACGCATAATAAAGTTTAATAACATTTTTGGCTAAATCTTTTCTAAAGGGTACTTTAAAGGGTCGTCATGTTACGGTTTTTGGAAATTTTCTCAAAATCCTCATCAATATTTCTTTTTAAACTTTTTAAGTATTTATTCTACCATGAAATGTGTATACATAATAAAGTTTGATAACATTTTTGGCAGTAACAGTGATGGACAATTACCATTTTTTAAACAATATGCTGGTGTAAATATTTTATCAGAGGAAATTCGTTCATTATAAACCGAAAAAGTTATTGTTACTGGTTTCGTAATCTGTGAACTACCGCTGGGAATAACCATACTACTCCCCCAACTCGTGATTCCTTCGTTCATCTTTTTATATTATTTATGAATCACACAACCCACAAATCGAAAGTAAATCACCCAACTATCTGGAAAACTTGATAAAGCGACCAAGGGACTTTTTTAAAATGCGAATCGACGCCTATAAATATCGCACTGAATACATGTCATTATGCCATATTAAACAAGGCAATTGGGGAGTTACTTGTATTGTATATAGGTACTTTCAAAGATGAAATACTACTCTGCAGCATTACTGCTTGTCTTCAGCATTTTGATTATTGCCGTCAATTGTGCTTCCATCGTGATTATACAAACTGAAGGTGAGAGTTTATTATTATCTAAAATGTTTCTAATTTTAAATATCTAAATGTAAAATAATTTTGTTTATAGGTTCTTGCGATGTGTCTAGTTGCAGCAGGGCGTGCCAATCTGCAGGATATTTCGGTGGAATATGCATCGGAAGTTTCTGCAAATGCTACGATTTAACCCTGCATTGAAGATTTATTATTAGATTGAGTGTCCTTACTTTCTCCTAAATGTAATTTTCCATGTGTAACCTAGAAAGATATTTTTAATAAAAACAATGCTATAAAATCTGTTTTAATCACCTGTTGCATTATCACGTATTGTCATAGTTTAAAAATCAAGGCTTCTTGGTTAGTAATATTAGATAAACACCACAAAAACATATTTAAATGATTCATTGGTTGTTTATCCTTTCTAAGAATTTATGGATTTACTGACATCTCTAGTTAACATCTACTAAGTACTTTATTACTTAATGAATTAATGCCTTCGAATCTTTCACTCCATTATTAATGCACTAATTAAATATTTTCCAAAAGAAGGATTATAACTAATGCTACGTAAACACACGAGGGGGTCTTAAAGCAGTATAAATTATACATTAGATACACAAAGAGATGGTCCTAACACGTCATGGGAAATTAACTTACGAAATTGCAACTAGTATTTAAAGAGGCAAATCGAAGTAACCCTCCACAGTTAAGAACGATACGTAAAACGAGACGAACTTAGTAGTCAAAATTAATCAAAATGAAGTACGCAGCGGTTATTCTGGTCCTAGCACTCATCGTGGCCGTTCAGTGTAAGCCTCAGGAGGAAAAGTGGACTAATGGTAAGGAAATGTTACTATGTATTTTACTATTGAGCTCAAATTTGAAACTTTATGAAGTAAGGTTTTTGTCAGCCATTTCATTGCGTTTAATGAACCAAAATTGTAATTCTTGTGATCAAATTTTCTATATAAAAGCACTTCAGCCGTAACTAACCAAAATTGATCCTGTAATCAGCACGTGCCTTGGAAATTTAGAAATATTAATAATTCATCCTACGAGAAAAATAAGTGATAATTTTGGAAGACTGAAACTATGTTAGGGTGTTAGGGGTTTGACTGCCTTTATTTTAATGGGTAATAGTATTCATCAAAACAAACAAAAAAAACCTTATATAACGGGGGTCCTAAAACCAACCGTTTTCAAGAAAAGTCGAGTTATTGTATCAAGGCGTTTCACCACAACTTGGCAAGAAACGATACGTATACACGTAAACAGCTGTGCAGAATCAATGTTTCGCGACGCGTGCGATAAATTCGCGGTGTTGCCACACCGCATCATAGCCACTTTGTCGAGTTGTATTGATTGAATTTTTTTTTAATTCTAGTAGAAACTGTTTTGTTAAAAATTAAACATAACTACTTGTGGTCATTTCATGTGCAAAATTATGTGAGATTCTTCAATAAAACTAAATTTTTACGCTTTAAAATTAGGAGTTTACTAATTTTTTTCTCGAAAACGGTTTGTTTTAGGACCCATGTTATATAAGGTTTTTTGTTTATTTTGGTGAATACTATCGCCTGTTAAAACTCTAACACCCTGTATATGAGAAAACATTTTAAACATTGTACGTTATTTTTTTAATTTCCAGAACAAATTTCCGAACATTTGAACAACGTCGTCGTGGGCGCTACTTGCATCAACTACAATTGTAGGACAAGTTGTGTGGCAGAAGGGTACAAAACCGGATTCTGTTCCCTTGGTGCTTGTACATGCAAAGGATTATTAAGTACTAGTTAGGATTGAAACATTGATCATTATTTGTAATTGAACTGCAGTTTATTAAATGGGGTATTAAAGTATTTCAGTTGTTTTTATTGGCGATGGGTAATAAGCATCAGCAGGTAAAAAGTTGGTGACAAAATTACTACCGAGTGGGCCATTAAGTAATTACGTTATGTTGTCTACTAGCAAATATCGTTTATTAATTTCTATACAAAAATCGCGGTTTTGGCTTACAAACTTATTGCTAGTGAAACAATGTTGATGTTCCACTTGGACGAATTGTAGAGCATTCAAATGTGAACAAAGTGAATTTTGAATCGACCCAATCGGATATAGAACAACGGAGAAAAACTCAAAAATTACAAACATTATAACTTCGACCTTCTGTAAGTCTAAGGACTGGGCCTTTAGGAAGGACTAAAAATTTATATGTAGTTTAGGTGTACGAAAAACAGGCGCTATTGGTCCATTAGTTTTCGCGTGATGACAATTTCAGTTTTTCTCGTCCAATGTCTTGCCTGTATGCGTCACGGATGACAAAATTTATATTTTTCAAACACAGTATAGTACTAAAATTGTATATTCTTAGTTCGCGCTAGTGTTGCGAAATACATATATGAAAAATGCTTGTGAACGTGGCCAAGTGGGAGCCGGAGCTGAAGGGAACCATATGTGTACGTGTGAGTATACAGACCGTTAAAAGAGTCGCAGGATGGGATAAACATAAGAGCGAAAGAAAGGCCATATATTTCTCGCTGGCTAAACAGAGAACGACCTTTTGCGATGTTGCTAGCTCGCGAACCATCACATTCATCCGCTCCGCACACTGTACCGCACACATCCGAGAGTGTAAAGCGATACGCGACCGCGATACTCGTTGACTTGGACTGTCTGCTCGGCAGGCAACGTTGCAAAACATCCTTCTCTGTCATACTAACGAACTACTGTTAGTTTCTCGTTTGCTCTTGTTGATTTCCCACCATGCGTTTCGATAGAAAAGCTCCGTATGTATATATGCAACTTGCGAGTCTTTTTATTTCAAAAAAATCTAATTATTTTCAAAACTGTTAGGGTTTAGTGAATTGAGACTAAGTGCATCCTTTGACCTACCTTGATGTAAGTTTGATCGCGAAATTCTAAAGTTTAATTTTAGTGCCAAAAAAGGAAGGTAAATAAACTCCTGGACAAAATTAACGCACCACACAATTAAATTTGTATAATTACAATACCGAAATTAATATTGCAACAACATTTTTATAAAAGCTTATAGTTAGATACTGTCTAGTAGCTAGTAAATGAAATTAGCAAATCAGGGCGTTATCTCTAGTATTTTTTTATTAAAGATTTTTTTTCTTGGAAACAATGCAAACTTGTAAACAGAAAACAAACAAAACAATAGAATTTTCAGACTTAGAGCTGTTCTAATATCACGTATGTCCTCCTCTACTCCTAATTACTGCTTCCATGCGTCTTGGCATACTGGAGATCAAATTTTGAACGACTTCTTGAGGAATATTTTCCCATTCCTGCATCTACCAGTTGATTGCGGTTGGCAGGTGGAGGTGTACCACGTCGAATCCTTTTTTTAATATCGTCCCATAGATGCTCTATTGGGTTCATGTCGGGACTCTTCGCTGGTCATTCCATGAACGGAATAGCTATAGCATTTAAGTAACGAACAACCTGCCCAGCCACATGAGGACGAGCATTGTCCTGAATAAACAAGAAATTCGGTCCCACAATAGGAACAAATGGCATTACATGGTCAACAACAATATGTTCCAGATAATAATCCGCATTCATTGACCTACCACGTATGGGGACCAATTCTGTGCGGCCATCGAAACAGATGCCTCCCCAAAACATTACAGAGCCACCACCAAACGGAACTCTTGGAGAGATATTGCAACTTGCAAATCTCTCTCCCGGCCTTCTCCAGACACGCTCACGTCCATCGGAAGATTTAAGGCTGATTCTCGTTTCATCTGAGAATAAAACCCTCTTCCAATCATTACGAGTCCAATCTTGATGTTGTCTCGCAAAACGCAACCTTTGAATTTTGTGCTCTCTGTTGAGCAGGAGTTTCTTCGTCAGTTTTCTGCTGTCTAATTCAGCTTTATTTAAGCGCCTTCTAATTGTTCGGGAAGATACAAGAAGATTGCGAGCAGCTACGAGTTCATTTTGTAGGATGGTACTAGTCGTTGTCCTGTTTGTTAGAGCGTATTGTATAAGAAAACGTTCATCTATTGGATTAGTAAACCGTTTTCGCCCTTGTCCCGGCCTTCGTAATGAGAACCTGTCTCGTTAAAATCGTCTAACCATGCGACTTATGCTGGAATGGTTTCTTCCTATCACATTAGCAACATGACGCATCGAATATCCCTCATTCAGCAATGTTGATGCTCTTACTGCTTCTTCCAGTGACAAATTTGTTCTGCGATTCATTATTAAACTGGAGAACACTTGCACTTACACTATCAATAACAAAAAACCTTGGTGGCTCAAAACAATTAGTCTTAATAAGCAACAATTTCTGATCAGATTTTAAATCAATTTTCATCAAAAATGCTTTTCTTTGCTATTACACTTTTAAATCAAAAACCATGTTGACAGCATTTACTTGAACTGTCGAAGTATATCCAGAGCCTATTTGTAAGATTGCTGAACAACTGAAAATCATCATTATTTTGGAATAACACAAAATGTATGTGATGGTGCGTTAATTTTGTCCAGGCGTTTATGTTCAAATTTGGCCCAAAATTGGATTTTCACAACGTGAGTTGCGTGCGAAAGGTGATGAGTTACCCATGTCAGTAGTTGAATAACATCACATTTACTTTCACAGATACGAGACATACTGAAGTTTGTTTTTGATTTCCAAAAAATTGCCTTATCTCAGAATAAGTTGTTAAGATTAGTGAAGTGGAATTTGATTACTGAACTAAATCGCATCATTCCCGTTTCTCGCAAAGTTCATATCTCAAAACCTACAAAACAGATTATTTAAAACCCAAAATTGTTTACTCCGGTTTTTCGCTTCTGCCATGGAGCCCTACGATGAAACTAATTTTAAATCGAGTTGTATAGCAAAAAATACATGGATAGACATATCAGATGTATTAATACGATGAATTTACCAACAAGTAATATTTAATAAGAGAACTTTATGCAGAGTAATTGTCAAAAGCCATCATTCTCTATTTACATAATAACACATATATCAACCAGTCGTCTACAAATACATATTTTTCAACACAAATTCAGTTATAATTGATTTGCTTGAATGGGCCCTTAAGGTCAATTATAAACAAAGTCGACAGTAGAAAACATGATAGTATAACAGTACTCGTGGAACAGTGTTTCTTGACTTTTCACTTTATTTAGGTTAATGAGAATTCTATGTTTATTGGAGTAGACTTCAAACAAAAACGTTCGCTTTATTCAACTTATTAAGGAACAGTAAATAAAATAAATCCTGTTACTTGCGTCCCAAAAATAGCAAGAAAAACAAACCCTTATCTGGTATGGTATGCTTACTCCACTTGTACAGTTTGCTTTACTTCCATTGTAGTAAAAACACTCACTTTTGTTATTTAAGTTGTTTATTCCAAGAAGAGATTAGCGGATATGATTTCCGGCTGCGATGTATTTCCCAATTTAGGCTGTTGTTATTGCACATTTTGAGGACAAGATAGTAAAATCAGACCCGAAGATAGACATAATTAAACATATATATATATACACAAACTCGCAAGATATCGTAAGGTATAAATAAGGCGCGAAAACCCACTTGGGCATGCATTGTTCCAGTATACTTGTAAATTTCAACCACACATCGACATGAAGATCGCTGTGCTTTTGTTGGTCTGTTTGATCATTGCAGTGGTATATGCAGGTAAGGGTAAGACGAATATAATTCTTAATCTTGTCAACTTTTGATAACTATTGACGAGAATTTGAGTTAGATATGTCCATTCATTAAGATTATTTTCGATTGAATTACAGTATTGCTAACATAATTTTTACCGAGACGACTTTTCTCACTTTTTAGATTCTGGATGCAACGTCGTTCCTTGTTCCAGTTACTGCATTGGAATAGGTCACTTTGGGGGGTATTGTATTGGCACCAATAAAGAAACCTGCCACTGTTACGATGTGGGACATGGAACAACTAAAGCATGAAATAGAAATGTTCACTTTTAAGAAGGTATCTTAAGTTCGCCACGCTGTTCAATACAATGGGAAAAGGAGATAAATGATTTCAATGTATTTATTTTAATGTATGAAAAATAATTTTTAAGGATCATGTAGAAAGTTTAAGTTTTGATAAATATATTTTATAACTGATATGTACTTGTTTATTTCACAAGAGCCGTAAAAACAAGATGTGATATTACAAAAGTTGAAGTGTGAATGGCCAAAATCCTTACCTTACCCATACCTTACCTTAAATACTCCGAAAATAATACACTAAGTTGATTTCAAAATTACAACTTTAACATGGATACCCTTTGTTTATATACAGTACGCGCAATATTTTCCATAATATAGGCGATATGGTGAGTGCGAGAAAGAACACTCAGACGTTGAGAGCGAGAAAGAGACAACACACCAGATATCGCGTCTCGCTTATACCTTCTCTGTCACATCCTCTCTGTCGTACTCGTACTCCCCACTTTTCTATTTTGGACGATCGTACGTCGCATGGCGCCCGTCGCCGCAGGGCCGCAGGCCGTAGGGCAATCTTACTTCTTACTTCATTACCGTGCCTTTATTGAAACTTGAAAGAGCTTTTCAAACTTACAAAATAATGCCGTATACGGTAGGCGAGAAGGTATTATTTGTGAAGTGGTACTTTCAGGGTAATTCACTGCAACAAATTGTAGATTTGTTCAGTGCGAATTTCTCTGACAGACCAGTTCCTTCTGTGTTTGTAGTGCAATGTGCCGTTAAAAATTTTGAAACGAAAGGATGCGTTACTCCTGGAAACCATAAAAAACCCAAAAAACGGGTTAAGGAAGCCAGAGATGTTATGATTTGTGCGGCAGTGGAGGAGAAGCCTACGGTTTCTTCTCGAAAAGTGGCCCAACAATGTAATGTTTCCCAAGGGACCGTATTATCCGTATTGAAGGAAAACGGCTACCATCCCTATAGGGCCCAAAAGGTTAACGAGCTTTTTGCCGACGATGCCATACGACGGATGGAATTTTGTGAAACAGTAATGGAAAAAATTAACATCGATGACGATTATGTCAGAAACATTTTGTTTACTGATGAATCGACTTTTCCATTACATGGAAAGCATAATCCATCCGTTGTACGTTATTGGGCTCGGAACAATCCACGTCTAACCTACAACGCTAGGACCTAATACCCTCGGAAACTAAACGTTTGGTGTGGTATAATTGGAGACAATGTTGTTGGGCCTTTTTTCCTCGATGGAAATTTGAATGGCCAGAGGTATCTTACTCTGCTGCAGGATCGTATCGTCCCTGCTCTTCGTGTACTTCCCATAGACTTTAATGGTATTTGGTTTCAACAGGATGGATGTCCGGCTCATAACTCGGCCGTAGTGAGACGATTCCTGGAGGAAACTTTCCCCGACCGAGTTATAGGACGCAATGGCGCCATTGCCTGGCCAGCTAGATCCCCTGATTTGTCGCCAAATGATTATTTTCTATGGAGGTACATGAAGTCTCAGATTTATGGGTTTCAGGAGGGTAGGGCTAATAATTTGGAGGAATTGAGGGTGAAAATTCTGGATTCTGTCCTAACGATTACGCCTCAAATGCTATCCAACGTAAGGCAAAACTTTTACGACAGATTGACTTACTGTTCTGCTCAAAGGGGCAATATTTTTGAGCACCTGCTATAGTTTTTCAAATAATATTTTTTAATTATGTACCTATTACCTAGAAAATTGTTTATTTTGTAATGTTTTTGAGAATTTTCTTTATTAATTTCGATAGGTACTTAAAAAAGGAGAAAGTATTTTTAGATGTAATTTCTATTTCAATGAGAGGCGTACTAACGTACGTAACGATGTGCGTGAAGCATGTACACCCTACCTTCGCTTAAGAGTTACTAAACATCAAATCAAGATCAAGCGAATAATCTGCTAACATGCGAGACGGGCTCGTCGCGAAATCATGGAGGGGAGAATCTGTCGTTTCCTTCTAACTCGTTTATTTCCCAATGTCTGAGTTGTTCTTTCTCGCACTCACCATATCGCCTATATTATGGAAAATATTGCGCGCACTGTATAACGATCAATTCGCAAGGTAAACCTATTGAAAAACAAAGAGGGAAAACTATATTTCATAAGAACCACCATTGGATGCCTTACTTAAGACTCAAAGACCATTTAAAAACGACAAAAGTAATTTTTATCTCTATGTATATAAAAATGAATTGCTGTTCGATTGTCTCGCAAAAACTCGAGAATGGCTGGACCGATTTTGCTAATTTTGATCTTGAAATATTTGTGGAAGTTCAGGGAAGGTTTAAGCGGTGAGAAACATAAATAATAAGTAACGGAAATACTAAGAAAGGTACGTTTTGCAATTTTGGGGACAAATCGCCACGGCAATCAATCACACAAATGAAAGTATAGTGTCAGTTGGTTGTCAAATAAATAAATGTCAAGACGATTATTAAAATCCATCATCAGTTTGTCAGTGAGCTAGAGCTTTATTGATTTTAAAATGCCAAGGTGAAGACAACCTGACTTAAGTCGTCGAAGTCAATCAAATGTGCGACGATCTACCACACGTGCAAATCGCACGACCAGCTAGAGACAGATAATGAAAACATTCGTATTGGTATGACAGAATTGCGTTCAACAGTGAATAATTATGAAGTAGATAGCTTGAATGGGCCCTTAAGGTCAATTATAAACCAAGTTGACAGTAGAAAACATAATAGTATAACAATATACTGGTGGAACAGTGTTTCTTGACTTTTCAGTTTGTTTAGCTTAATGAGAATTCTATGTTTATTGAAGTAGACTTCAAACAAAAACGTTCGTTTTATTTATCATATTAAGGAACAATAAATAAAATAAAGCCTTTTACTTGCGTCTCAAAAATAGCAAGAAAAACAAACCCTTATCTGATATGGTACACTTACTCCTCTTGTACAGTTTGCTTTACTTCCATTGTAGTGAAAATACACACTTTTGTTATTTAAGTTGTTTATTCCAAGAAGAGGTTAGTGGATATGATTTCCAGCTGCGATGTAGTTCGTAGTTCCCAATTTACGCTGTTGTTATTGCACATTTTGAGGACCAAGATAGTAAAATCACACTCGAAGATACACATGTCATGATTAAAAATACATATACAAACTCGCAAGATATCGCAAGGTAGGCACAAATAAAGCGCGAAAACCCACTTGGGCATACCGCATTGTTCTAGTATACTTGTAACTTTCAACCACACATCAACATGAAGATCGCTGTGCTTTTGTTGGTCTGTTTGATTATTGCAGTGGTATATGCAGGTAAGACGAAAATAAACTCCTGGACAGAATTAACGCACCACACAATTAAACTTGTATAATTACAATACAGAAATTAATATTGCAATAACATTTTTATAAAAGCTTATAGTTAGTTGCAAAGTTGCAAACAGAAAACAAATGAAAACAATAGAATTTTCAGACTTAGAGCTGTTCTAATATCAAGTATGTCCTCCTCTACTCCTAATTACTGCTTCCATGCGTCTTGGCATACTGGAAATCAAATTTTGAACGTCTTCTTGACGACTATTTTCCCATTCCTGCATTGCTGCACCTACCAGTTGATTGCGGTTGGCAGGTGGAGGTGTACGACGTTGAATCCTTTTTTTAATATCGTCCCATAGATGCTCTATTGGGTTCATGTCGGGGCTCTTGGCTGGCCATTCCATGAACGGAATAGCTATAGCATTTAAGTAGCGAATAACCTGCCCAGCCACATGAAGACGAGCATTGTCCTGCATAAACAAGAAATTCGGTACCACAATAGGAGCAAATGGCATTACATGGTCAACAACAATATGTTCCAGATAATAATCTGCATTCATTGACCTACCACATATGGGGACCAATTCTGTGCGGCCATCGAAACAGATGCCTCCCCAAAACATTACAGAGCCACCACCAAACGGAACTCTTAGAGAGATATTGCAACTTGCAAATCCCTCTCCTGGCCTTCTCCAGACACGCTCACGTCCATCGGAAGATTTAAGGCTGATTCTCGTTTCATCTGAGCATAAAACCCTCTTCTAATCATTACGAGTCCAATCTTGATGTTGTCTCGCAAAACGCAACCTTTGAATTTTGTGCTCTCTGTTGAGCAGGAGTTTCTTGGTCGGTTTTCTGCTGTCTAATCCAGATTCATTTAAGCGCCTTCTAATCGTTCGGGAAGATACAAGAAGATTGCGAGCAGCTACGAGTTCATTTTGTAGGATGGTACTAGTCGTTGTCCTGTTTCTTAGAGCGTATTGTATAAGAAAACGTTCATCTATTGGATTAGTAAACTGTTTTCGTCCTTGTTAAATCGTCTAACCATGCGACTTATGCTGGAATGGTTTCTTCCTATCACATTAGCAACATGACGCATCGAATATCCCTCATTCAGCAAAGTTGATGCTCTTATTGCTTCTTCCACTGACAAATTGTTCTGCGATTCATTATTAAATTTACTTGAACTGTCGAAGAATATCCAGAGCCCTCTTGTAAGATTGCTAAACAACTGAAAATCATCATTACTTTGGAATAACACAAAATATATGTGGTGGTGCGTTAATTTTGTCCAGGGGATTAATTCTTCACCTCGTCAACTTTTCAATAACTAATATGATAACTATTAACGAGAATTTAAGTTAGATATGTCCATTCACTAAGACTATATTTCCAATTGAATTGCAGTATTGCTAAAATAATTTTTACCGAGACGACTTTTCCCACCTTTTTAGATCCTGGATGCAACGTCGTTTCTTGTTCCAATTACTGCGTTGGAATAGGCCATTTTTCTGGGTATTGTATTGGCACCAATTTAGAAACCTGCCACTGTTACGATGTGGGACATGGAACAACTAAAGCATGAAATAGAAAATGTTCACAAGGTATCTTAAGTTCGCTACGCTGTTCGATACAATGGGAAAGGGAGATAAATTATTTTAATGTATAAAAAATAATTTTTAAGGATCATGTAGAAAATTTAAGTTTTGATAAATATACTTTATAATTGATATGTACTTGTTTATATTATAAGAGCCGTAAAAACAAGATGATGTGATATTACAAAAGTTGAAGTGTGAATGGCCAAAATCTTTACCTTACCTTAAGTAACCATACCTTTGATTTCAAAATTATAACTTTAACAGGGGTACTACCCTTTGTTTATAGAAACGATCAATTTGAAAGGTAAACCTATTGAAAAACAAAAAGAGAAAACCATATTTCATAAGAACCACCACTGGATGCCTCACTCAAAGACCATTTAAAAAGGGCAAAAGTAATTTTTATTAACAATCTAACGGCAATTCGGTATTTAAAATTATCTCATTTTCTTTTAAATGTAGAACCTCTTAATCTAAATTATGCTACCTTAAATTTTTTTTATAAAAAGAGCCATTTCAGCTAATTAACCTATTTTTAACTCACAAAGGATTTACCACGAATTAGCAATTGAGAATAATACATTACGTACCGCATGTGGCCTAGGTAGCAATGTTTGACAGCAGCTGCACCTCCTCGTCAAAGCTGTATAGCTATTCCAGCTATTTGTTACTCTTGTTTAGATATCGACGACCTCTGACTCTAGCAAGTAGCCCTTTTCTTCTATTCCATACGGGGCACTTGCGAGGGCCAGTTACTGCTGAGCTCATGCGGTACGGTGCCTCTTCAACTTCGGCGGACATATTTTTCGCTCTACTACGAGGCCTGAAGATGGAAGAATTGTTATTCAACTTGAAAGGTAAGTGTAATGAAGCTTTATTATATAAAATGGAATGAAATGATCGAAGTTTCGTGAACATGAGCACAATTAAGTACCTTGTGGAATTCGTAACGCCTTTGTCAAAGTCATCATGTAGATTTCCACTATCAACTGTCCTTTCAAATTCATTAACTGAATCGCGTTCATTCTGTAACCGAATAGATCTTCTAGTAGCACCTAAAATAGAATTCAATAGAGGTATTTCGAAAACAATTCTAAACATTATTAGAAGTAGAAGAATAATTACCTTTGTTGTGTAACATGCTATGTTTGATTGCAGCCAATTTAAGCGTTGTCTTAAAAGTACATTTATGGCACTTGTAATAGTAGTCTGTCTTGATAATCGACCTTAAAACAAACACATCAACAAACATTGGATATCGAATGAATGTCACTGAATTACTCTTGAAACGTTTTCACCTCCGCAAAAGTCTTGTCACAAATGTCGGAAACGTTCGTCTGGTCCTCCAGATCTGGATAATCCATTGTGATTTCATCATCTACAGGTTCAGATTTGCATTCAATGGGTTCAATCATATCTAAAACAGCAGAAATTGTTACTATGCTATGCTAGAATAATAAATAACAGACTGAAAATCATTGTAGAAGGATTACTAGAGGAAAAACATATGGGTTTTAGAACAATAGATAGAATATTTATGATACAACAAATTATAGAAAAACACAGAGAATACAACTTGAAATCTACAAAATTTTGGAAGAAAAAGCATCGGCAGATTAAGGAAAATACGGGTATTCTAACAGGCAAAGTGCCTAAAACCTGAAGTGAAGAAGAATATCTATTGTATCATAATTAAATTCGCATTACCATTAGTAAGATCTGGGTACGCATAATCATCATAATCACCGCTGGTAGGCAAGTTACTTGACGTAAGTTGACTGTAGTTCCTTTGATGTAAAGCTGTTTGCTGTAACTCAGAATTCTGGTGTTGCGAAGAGGAACTTGAACGTTTCCTTCCTCTGAATATGTTGCCGAATTGTACAATCTGGCTTTTTATCAGGTCGCATTCGTCTGTCGAAATCAATGTACCTTTTAAGAGCAAAGTTACAAAAGTGAGCATCTCTAACTCGGTGATCGGGTCATCTTTGTTCAAGTCGTTCCACACGTTCAGCGATTTCTTCCAAAATCTAAAAAAATTGCGTTAAAATGATCCGACAATGAAATATATTATAGTGTCTATTACTCTGGGATAACATTTGATTCGTTTTCTGTGGTTAATAAATAAAGGAACAACAATTCCAATATTTTATTTTTAGAGAAATGACTGATGTCCACTTGGTTTGCAGTCTCGGTAGTGTTTTTCGAAAGTTGTCGGAAGTTTTGTAGTAATAGTTTTCTATCGGACTCATGAACGTTACGCTTTTGAAGTTCTTGATCGAAGCGCAAGATTTCTCCGTGAAGCTCAAAATATATCTTCTTAAATGTAAATAATATCTGTAGGTCTTGCCAGCAAGAACTGCACATTACTGGATCAGTTGTCAAGTCTAATAGCTGAAAAATAGAACAGTACTGTATATTACAAATGTTTGGGGTTGTTATGTTTTACCTACAGTTACATATACGAAAAATTTAAGTTTGAATAAGTTGTACTTGGGAATTTTACTAATGTAAGAAAGCTGTAGAGATGTAAGCAGAGAAAACACTAGGAGACCATCTACTCAGTTTTTGTAATTACCTACATCCTGTTACATTACATTCTCCATGTATTTCCACACCTCTCACATTCCTACATGAATAAACCAATTAAGTCGAGTACATTTCTTACTTTGGGGTCAATGTCACAATATGACAGAATCTCAAAGTACCATTCGTAATGTAACAAGTTAGTCTCGCTCTCATACAAGAACACCTCTGGCGTCGGCACGGAAGACAGACATATCCTACATATGCAGACGTCGTCGAGTTCCTCGTTGTACATTTCAGGTTGAAGCATCCTAATGTTGAGCTTCAGATTCTCACTAACTTTCAGTTTGTGGCATATCCTGAAATTCGTCTCGAAGAATTTCGACAAGAACCTGTGCAACTCTCTGGCGGTTATGAGGCAGACACGGCAGACAAACTGGCGGTCTTCTGTCTGTAATTTCTGCAAGGGCAAAGGGACAATTTGGATTGAGATTAAATATATAAACGAAATGTGGTTAATGGACGGAACCCCTTACCGTTTGTGGGATCATTTTGTGGAGCTTCTGGACTATGTCTGAGATATCGGACTGTGAAAACTCCTGAACGTCACTACTTTTGTTCAAGCACAGGCAGCACAGGTTGGTGGTTGTGTACATTTTGTAACCAATGGGTAAAATCGCCGTAGAAATAGTATTATCTTTGTGGTGTTGATGTTTAAGGTCTACAATGGGCACTCAATGAGATTAAATTTTCATTTAACTTCTCTCCTTATTTTATCTAAACGCTGTTATCTCACATAAGTGTTGACTTAAAAATAAACTCTCCAACGGCAATAAACGTGGAATTCCTTATATTAATATTCTTCGATTTTGTTATTAATTATACTTCTAACCTCACTTACTTCACTTATGAATTCGCTTATTAATAATTATCAGACAGAATACAGATTCTCAGACGATTTGTATGAAATATACAGACGGTGATAGAGTAGAAATCTATTTATTACCTTACAGATTTTGTAAATTGACAACGGCGGCGCTACTTTGGTACTTTGGAAAGAGATGTCTCTAGGTAGTCTGTAAAGTCCCTAAAATAAGTATACCAGCAGAACAAAGTGAAGGCGACTTTCAGGTTTGCGTTCACATTTCTGATATAATACGAAAAAGGTTGTTTCAGGCAATATTAGTGCAGTCCATGACTTATTCATAAAATTGTACTGTAAATAGTAATTTACAAAAATTAGTTTTAACATCTCCTCGTGTTTTGTGTTCTTTTCGTGGTTAAAAAATCTCGAAATCTATAATACTTACATAATAATAATAATACTATAATATAATAATAATTATATTACTGGTCTCAAATGATAATTTGAATTTTGTAAGTACCCATCGTGTTGGTCTCAAAATATTACATGCTGGTTTAGCAAAAGTTGTATACATGTATATCAGGGAAAAAGAAAATATGACTGCAGTCGTTTATTGCACATTGGTTTAAAAAATTTTTATTTCCTTATACACACATTTTGTCGATTATGTAGTTACATCAAAATGAAAAAATTGTAGTTAAACTTCTTTGAGAATTCATTATCAACATTTGTTCTGTACCTAATTGGAAACTTGAATGTGAAATATTTTGAACATCTACATAATCTTTAATATGCTACAATCTAGAAGAGTACGAATTTTAGAAGTGACAACACAAATCTGAAATATTCCAAATTTCTATGAAATCTTTTAGACTCCTGATTCTGGAATACTTACATTAAATACTTCATAAAGAAACATTGTGTAATTTTTATAATAGATAGGGTAGATGTGGAATGTTTCAAATATAATATCTGTCAAATTCTGGAGTTTAGAAGATGTACGTAGAACACACCAATATCAACAAAACCTTGTAGAACTGACTGAGCGAATCTGGAATATATCAAAATAACCATGAAATTTTTCCTATTCTTAAATTTCGGACATTTGCATAAAACTTTTGGAAACAAGGACTTTGTAGATTCTGTAATAAAAATTTTAATAATGACATATTTATTCTATAAGATTTATAAATTGTAGGAGTGGCAATATGAATCTGAGATAATTAACATTCAAATTTAGACTCTTGGTTCTGGAAAAATTACATTATACACTTTAAAAAGATGACTGAGTAGTTTCTATAATGGAAAGGGTATATCTAGAATGTTTCAAATCTCAATGACATCTTTTATGGTCTTGAATATAGGCTATGTACGTAGAACACTCCAATATAAAAAAAACATGGTACCTGACTCTATAATTTAATTGGTAAACTTAGGATACATGAAATAACCATGAAATCTTCCATCTTCTTAAATTTTGAAAATTTACATTATTAAACATTTCAAAAGAAAGACTTGATAGATTTTATAATATAGAACTTGTATGTGAAATATAT
This sequence comes from Cryptocephalus moraei, assembly GCA_946251905.1. Lineage (NCBI taxonomy): Eukaryota > Metazoa > Arthropoda > Insecta > Coleoptera > Chrysomelidae > Cryptocephalus > Cryptocephalus moraei. The sequence goes on along the minus strand of OX276465.1, from coordinate 10,541,373 downwards.
TACCTAAATATATATATGGAATCTTTCACATTTTTCAATTCAGAAGATTTATGAGTTTGTAACGAAGCCGATTTTAGAGAGTCGAGGGTAGACCACCCACCATACAGTTAATCGCGAAATCAAACCTATCTCAAATAGATGGCGGCCGATAAGGCACTGTTCAATCTACCATCGCTTAAACACCCAGACTAAATTTAGATAAGCCAACCGCCCCATCCAGTGTTCTCTGCCCGAGTTAATCCAAGGTGAGAACCAAGATTTGTTTATAGCAAGTCGATCCGTCTATCTGTCTATTGTAAACGTCACCGCCGTTAGTTATAAGCCGCCGAATTATTTGTTATTTGTGAGTGTACGTAAATTGTGCATTGTCCCCGACCGATAGTCTTAAGCCGTCCAAGCTATTCGTAGTTATTCGTCTATTGTGAAAGCGTCCCCGACCGCTAGCTAGTAGGCTATACGTTATCTGTGATTTTTCGTTGTGAGCGTACCGACCGGTAGATATAAGCTATCTGTGGATGAACGTTTACCACATGTTAAACCGGCGGTTGTGAAAACGTCCGTTTTTCCAACCGCCCGGAATTAATTTTTCCGTCGTCGCGTTGAGGAAAAGTTAATTCTCGCCTACCGTATTCTCTCTCTCTCTCTCTTTCTCTCACGCTCTCGCTCTCTCGATATGTAAAAGCCGCACTACCGAATATTAGCCACTGCACGTTTTCCTATCGTCTCCGTATTTAGCTATTTCTCTTTCATTGTGAAATTGTTAGGATAATTTTCCATTTTCGCATTTTCAGTATTAAGAGTATTTCCACTTTCCGTTTCCGCATTTTCGATTTGTTAAAATAATTTCTTCTCTTCTCACTGTTATTTAGAATACATTTTATTTCTCTCCAACTGTGATAATAATACTATTTTCGCATTTGTGTGTTTCCTTTCCGAAATACATAAATAATTGTAAATAAGTTTTTGCCCGATCTCCGTTCAGCGAACTAGCGCCAGCAGGTGTTAGTCGTACGAATTGTGTTTCACTGCAGATTGGAAATAAAATAATTTAGGATTTTCTATTTTTGAGCGTGTGTTTCATTTCTACAGACAACCCTGGTAATCTCCTGAGTTCGTAAATTACCCAGGCATATTCCCGAGGGAGAAAACTCTTAAAAATCTGGCGCCCGAGCAAAACCGTAAAACCGACTCTTAAAACCCGTTTCCGAATTCCCGAAATCCCTCCCAGCGCCAAATCTCCCTAGTAACCGCACTAAGCGCGTTACAAGTTCTACAAGTGACAACAAGAATCAGGAATATTTAAAAAGTGCATTAAACCATTTCAACCCTTTGGATAGTACTGGAAAAGTTATATTAAACGTTCCAAAAAGGAGACATTATGTAGTTTCTGTAAATAGAGAGTGTACATCTGGAATATTTCAAATATCAATGGAATATATTATATCAATGTATCTAGAAGATATACGCATAGATCATTCTAATGTCCAAATGGCTGAATGCAACTAACCTAACAAAAGGCCACACAGAACTCTATTTCAAAATATTCGTGGCATATCGTTCTCTTAAATCTTGTGTTCTATTGCCATACATATTTGACCCTCAATTCTTATCTTTTCTACACTAGTTTCACCACCTTGCTGGATCTATTAAAATCTGTTTAAATCTATTTGCAAACATGTTCGAACTTAACAAATGGAAGGGGGTGGCCCAAGCGACGATTTCTACAATAAATTCCGAGTTTGTTGGGTGGGTAACTCCTTGTTAACGAACACCACTTAATAAAGGGCTCTTTTACGTATCTGTCGGTCAATGAGAGGATCTATAGTAAATCCATCGAGAAGAAAACTTCCATGAAACACAAACGTCGAAATTCAAAGCGCGCGACCAGCTAGCGAATAAGTACAATCTTTTCTGTATACATTTAAAATAATGGTTTTCTCCCCGCAGCCAGGTCTCTTTTTGGGAGGCGAGTAGGGAAGGTGTCTTTCCATAATTGCAATAGATCACAGAAATATGTTTATACAAATTTATATCAAAAACCTGAATAACAATAGCGATACGTTAAAATAAACCATTAACTAAAAGTCCACTATCACCGTCAACGACTTTCCTGAACGCTTGTAAACAACCATAGATCAGACAACTAAACTTGTTAATTTTACTGAACCGACTCTGTACGTCAACAATTCCCTCCAAAAGTTTTATGACTTTTCCACCAATAGCAAACGACGTGTATTAGGTGTTGTCTAACTTAACTACCTTTTCTCGTTTCGTGGATGTTTTCTTCTCTGTAATGGACTACCTAAGCGTGACGTCACAAATGGGCGGAGCTAAGAAACCTTTCCAAACAAACCAAGAAAGCGTAAAATTTTCTCATTAGATTTTATTTTCAAGTTTGTTATTAGTTTTGGCATGAATAAGAGTGGCCAGGTCAATATTTGGTGAAAACTTAGGACGGTTCAACGTTTTAACAAAGTATTTTTAATAAAAGGTAAGTCTAATTATTATTTTTCGCCCATTTTACTTTTTTGAGGTTATGATTTTGTATGCAAGTGTGATTTATTTTGTGTACTTTTTAGTTAAATAAAACCATTTGAAGTCAGAATTTTGATTGAAAATGGCATCCAAACATGTTTTGATGATCTGCGACATTGTTGAGTTTTTTGAAGACAAGAATAAAATGATAAAAATGGGTGAAAATGCATTGGAATCCAATCATTTAAAAAGCATGCAGTTTGATGCTAAATTTGTGATTATTAGAGGGAAAATACATGCCAGCATGAAGGATAAAGTATATAGAGTACAGGTAGGTATTCTGCTTCCCATAGATTTTATAGATATTTATCTCATTAAATGTTCCTACTGCAGTTTACGCTAAATAAATCAAGAGAGATTACTTCGGCTACTTGTACCTACCCGAGGGGTACAAAATGCCATTATATTGTTGCGCTGGCTCTTTTTGGGCATTATAATATGATAACTGCAAACTAAGGAGTGCTTTGAAGGTTCTCGATCTTGCCTCTGAATGTAAAAAATTTACAAACTTCTTAGTCACTGTAGTGCTTACAGTCAGGCACAAAACACATAACCATGACTATAGATATTGACCACGAGCCTAAAAACGGCCTTTAAACACAGCAGCATCACTAAACGTAACAAAATTGATAAGTTTTGATGAAAATAAAACGATAACATAACCTATAATATATAATATGGGCGAAAACTACATTATACTACTTACCTATCTAAAAATAGTTGGTGATAACATGCGTTTGAACAAACTTTATCACAATATATAGCTGTCAACTCTTATTTACAACAAAATTAGGAATAAATGTAGAGTTAAAACTCTCTTACGGACAAATTGTGTGCTTTCTGGATTTGTTTGGAAAGGTTTGGAAGCTGGCGAAGAAGGCGGATCTATGGGGAGAACTACAGGGGCTATAATAAATACATACATATTTTTAATATAATATACCCGCTACATAACTGAATCAGTTCTTCCTCTCCTTCCTGGTTTCCAATTCGTTCTTTGTGTACCTGGTATACCTGGAGCACATTTCATTTTTTGTAATTTTTCTCCTATTAACTGTTTAATCCCAATATCGTAAAATTAACAGGTACAACTTATTAATTAATTAACAATTTAGTTAATTAACAAAATTAACAACTCAGCAATTCTATGAAACTTTACAAGATTTCGTCCCTAAATATCGTTAAAGTAGGGACGCTCAGGTAGTTTCTGGAATTTCCATTAATTACAAGTTGTCTTACTATAAAACCTTATTATTATTATATTATCATTATAAAATCTTATTATAACAATAATTTCCCACAAAGCCAGGAAAACTGGAGTTTCTTTTCATCGGTAGGTATACAATAAATCTTTGAGGTTGATATTGTTAGTATTAAAATATTTCCTGGCGATTTATACCATTTTTCAATTAATAGCTTATTTTTAGTTGGCATTCTAGTGAGTTGCGTGGTTGTAATTTTTGGTTTATTTTAGTTTTCCAAAGAATGAACAACAGCGTAAGGTTGTGAAAACTGATGTAGGTAATTTTGTTATGACCTATATTATTATAAATATGCATTAAATTAATCAAGAAAATAAAAAAAAATTCTTTAGTTAACTCGTATTGAGTAACCTTCGTATTGTTTTATTTGTTACTATTTTGTGACATTTTATGGAAAATAAACTGCTTCATACAAACTGGAATTATTATTTCATTACTTTAGTTAATGTACAGAGTGATCAAGAAATACTGTTTAAGTTGGCTATCCTACCTGGAGGATTTTTTTGTCTAAAGGTTTGCAACGATACACCGGAAATCTTTGCACTCTGCATGACAGCGACAGCTAAATAAACACAAATATATTAGGTTATGTGAATTTATTTACGATTGAAAGAACACACCAGAAAAAACTTCAATATTGAAAGGTACTGCTCGAATTGACCACTATTACGTTCTAAACATAAATTCACTCTCCGTTTTAGGCTCTCGAAGACATTAATTAATTAATGTCCCGCAAATATTGCATTGTGGCACGAGCAGTATGTGCTCGAGCCGAATATTGTTGAAAGTAGCCATTTTTGCGCTCCTCTACGGTTAATTGGGCAACGAATGGCTGGAGAATGTACTGAATGTATCGTTCAGAATTAACTGTGAAGTTAAAAAACACAGGACCAATTACTCTCTGCCGCGATACAGCCAGCCAAACACCAACTTTCATCATCATCATCATCATTCAGCCCATATTCGTCCACTGCTGGACATAGGCCTCCCTTGATTGCCTCCACATCGTCCTATTTTGTGCCTCTTGTATCCAGTTTGTGTGGATACGTTTAATATCATCGAACCATCTAGTTGGTGGTCGTCCCTTGCTTCTGTATGCATCCTGTCTAGGCCTCCACTCTATGATCCTCTTGGTCCATCTGTTGTCCTGCATTCTCGCAATGTGTCCCGCCCAATTCCACTTTAGGATTGCTATTCTTTCTACTGCATCAATCACTCTGGTTCTTCTACGTAGCTCAGCGTTTGTGATGTGATCTCTGAGGGTCAATCCCAGCATTGACCTTTCCATTGCATGTTGTGCCACTTTGATTTTCTGTACAGCCTTTTTTGTTAATGTTAAGGTCTCAGCACCATAAGTTAGGACAGGCAGGACACATTGGTTGAAGACCTTTCTCTTCAGACAAATTGGTAAGTCTGACTTTAATATGTGTCTTAAGTTCCCAAATGCGGCCCAAGTTAATCCTATTCGCCTAAGCAATTCGCAGGTTTGATTATCTCTGTTTATACGGATTTCGTGGCCAAGATACTTGTATGAGGTAGTTTCTTCCACTTGGATGCCATCTATGTATACTCCTTCGCCGAGTACAAGGTTGGTCATTAATTGGGTTTTTGTCACATTAATTTTTAGTCCGACCTTATGGGAAGCAGAGTTTATCTGATGTAGCATGTTCATAGCATGGTCGAGGCGATCTGATATTAGAACTATGTCATCTGCAAATCTCAAATGTGTCAGGCTTTCACCGTTTATGTTTACTCCTAGATTTTCTAACTTCAGCGATTTAAACATATACTCAAGCAGGTTCGTAAACAGTTTCGGCGAAATAGTGTCCCCCTGCCGGACTCCTCTATTTATTTTGAATTCATTTGTTGTTTCCTGCAGTTTTACGTTAGCTGTAGCATTTTTATATATAGACTCTATTATTAGGGTATATCGATGGTCTATTCTACAGTCAGAGAGTGACTTTAACATCTGATACTGGTTTATAGTGTCAAAGGCTTTTTCGTAATCCACGAATATCAGGACAAGTGGTCTGTTGTATTCAATGGACTTTTCTATAAGATTCTTCAGGACTTGGAGATGATCATTCGTGCCATAGCCTGGTCGAAACCCAGCCTGCTCTCTTGGCTGATAGAAGTCTAGTTTTGCTTTTAATCTATTTGCGATGATTCGAGTGAATAGCTTGTACACGTGAGAGAGCAGACTGATAGGACGGTAATTTGAAAGATTGGTTATGTCACCTTTCTTATGTATTAAGGTAATGGTTGCATTGTTCCATTGTTGTGGTGTTTTGCCTTGTATAAGACACTCATTAAACAGAACTTTGAGACTCTGCAATAGCTTTTCGCCACCCAGTTTAAGGGCTTCAATGACCACTCCATCTTCTCCGGGGGATTTGTTGTTTTTCATTTCAAAAATCGACTTTTGTATCTCATGAAGTGTGATTTCTGGGATTTCCTCTGAGCCCTGATTCAGGATCTTGGGAATCGGATCGCGGATAATTTCCGTTTCATCTGTGGCGTATAGCTCTTTATAGAATTCCTCTACTATTTTCAGAATTTCTTTTTTATCAGTTGTAATTCGGCCTTCTTTATTTCGTAGTTTACAAATTTCTTTCTTTCCTTTGGAGAGTCTCTGCCTAAGCACTTTCAAGCTTTTATTTTCTTCGATTGTTTTGGTAACCATTTCATTGTTGAATGTTCTGATATCTTTACGAATAGCTTTAGTTATATCCTTGTTAAGTTGCTTCAGTTTTAGGAAGTTTATGTCGTATTTATTCTGCAATTCTCTTCTCTCCTTCATCAAATTTTTGGTTCTATCACTTACTATTCTATTTTTTTGGTTAGTCCTAACACAATTCGCTTGTTCTGCTTGTTTTATAGCATCTACTATGCCCTCGTTCAGCTCGTCAATATCCACATGTAACGCAACACCAACTTTAGTAGGATGTAAAGTTTTTGTTCTAACAGCATGTGAATTTTCACGAGATCAACTTTTGTAATTTTGAGAATTAACATAGCCATTGAGATGAAACCAGGCTTCATCGGAAAAAAAGGTTTTATCCAGGATGTCATCATTGTTCATTTCCTGATCGAACCAGTTACAGAACAGGACGCGTTGTGAACGGTAGGAGGATTTAAGGATTGGACCATCGAAAATTTGTACGGGTGGTATTTCAATTTGCTCTTCAACACAGTGGAACACCTTTCATATGATAAACCTGTAAAGTCACGAAACGGAATACGGAAAATTAGGAATAAGTGGAAATTGTTGAACGTTTGATAAGGATCAAACCTGTTTGGAGGGAAAGCTTCCTAACCGATTTGCGAGGACTTTGTTGCAGTCGGGCCCTGACGTCTTGCACCACATTTTCAGTGAGTACGGAGGGTCTATCTGGTGGCTTTCCTTTCTTCGCATTGCCTGTATTCAAATATCGTTGAACTACGCGCATGCAGTGTTGTTTAACAACGTCGATGGTGAACACAAGTTAAGGAAACATGTCTTCAAATTGGTGCAAAGTGGATTCCAAGGAGTATTGCCATCCAGAAATGGGGTCATGAACTGCACTCCGAAAATAAGCCATGTCAATAAAAATATCCTGTTCTAATGTAAATAGTACCATTTTTATATTTTTATAATAAAAATTTGAATCGCCGCTCAAGTGTCAATGCTGTCACTGTTAAACGTCGAAGTAGCTGTCAAGCAACCGGAATTGGTTCCAGTTCTACCATTTTAAAGTAAAATTTAGGATTGCCAACTTAAACAGTATTTCTTGATCACGTTGTATGTATACTGGTTGAAATTCAAATCGTTCGTTATGAATTATCCAATGACGCAATACAAACGAACATTAATCACCGAGCCTGATGAACTGCGCTCCGAGCGTCAAAAATTAAACAGTCGCGTCCCGGAAACTTTAACGAAGGGAGGAAGAACGTTAAAATATACTTTTATCGCCGCCGAGATCGGTTAATTTTCCCCGCTCGGCCCGTCGCCGTTTCAATCGCCGCAGTTTGTGAACTTCCCTCGAAAAATTCAACAGCTCAAAACTTCCCCTCCGTGTGTGCCCTTCGTCCCTTTATAAAGCGCTCCCCGCGCGATGACAGACAATTTAACAACGCGCACAGATAAGGTGGCGACGAAGAAAAAGGAGAGGGCGCAATCCCCTTGATTACCTCTCCTCCCTCACAACGGCCGAAACGGCTGTATTTCACATACCTAGACCGCGGAAAAGCCGACCCGCCCCTTATAAGTTCCATCGTTACGGCAATATATTAAAAAGTTTCAAAGAAATGATGAAGTATTTAATTTCAGAAACGTATATTTTTATCGTCGCAATAAATTCGATGTTCTTTTATGGGAGTCGCAGTAAAAAAGGGCTTTGCGAGCGCGCGAACTTTCTTTTTTATTATTTCCCGAGACTATCATCCTGTTAATTGCGCGTTAGAGCGGCTAAATAAGTTTAATTAGATTTTTGTGTTGCGCGCCCGCTCCAACTTTGCGTTGGGAAACTGAAAAGAACACAATTTTCTGAATATGCTTAACTAAAAACTACTGTTTTATAGCCTAAAGGAAGCTGCTCGTTTTTCGCCTGAAACTTTGAATATCTACCATCTTATATTCATGAATTCGAATTACCATGAACCTCTTATACTACTAATACCACTATCCTTCATCCTACGATGAAATAAATGGGCTCTATATATTCAACGGGCAGTTCCCGTTAATGATCAAAATAACATAATTATTATAACAAAACTAACATATTACAAGTAGAAATAAACTTTACATTCTAGTACACTCTAGATTATAAGTAGTGTCTAAGTCCTTCTGCTGGAGAAGTGTAGAATTACAAGGATTTAACGCCAGAGAAGGGATATTAGGTATTTTCTAATGTAAGTGGAATTGTTCGATTTCAGTTAATTGCTATTACATTAAAAATACTTTAATTTCTTTCCAGTCTAATTTGGATTTGGTTACTAACTACATTTAGTTTCTCTAATATATCTAATAATCTAAAATATGTTTCTCTTGTTTTGGTCTATGGTTTAACTTCATCAACAGTTAGCTGAAGATGAAGATCATATTATCGAAACTGGTATCTGCCTTTTTATGAAACCGAAAGGTGGAAGACTTTGTGTCTTTTTCTCATTGAATATAAGATTCAACTGAGATGAATAATTTTTGAAAAAATAATGGAAACGCATTGAATTAACCAAAATAGGGAATATTCAATTAAAGTGTTTACATGGAAGAGATATATCTATAAGAAATACCCATCTAACATAAACATTTTTCAAATTTTTCGAGATGTGTGATAACTTTCCAAAATTTTCTGGATAATGAATAGTGTTAGCTCTATTGTAACAATCAGTGAACTATTTCTGATGACATATTCTCTATTCTTAACAATTTCCTAAGTTCATAAAGAAGAAGTGTGCTATCTTATTCGATAATAAATAATGTTACAATTCCATTAATTTCCACAATTGGTGGAAACTACAAATTTGGGCCTTTCATAATTAGCATATTTTAGACACACATTAATTATAAATTCTAGCTCACTCTAGAAACTTCTTCTTTCACAGCCTCATCTCGTCCACTGCTGGACATAGGCCTCTCTTAACCTTTTCCAATTTGTACGGTTTTGGGCATCCTGAATCCATTTTGTGGAGATCCTTTTTATGTCGTCTGTCCATCTGGTTGGCGGTCTGCCTCTGCTTCTGAATGCTTCGTCTCTAGGACGCCACTCCAATATCCTTTTTGTCCATCTGTTGTCTGACATCCTTGCGACATGGCCTGCCCAGTTCCATTTTAAGCGTGTTACTCTATCCACAGCATCTGCGACTTTACTTCTTCTTCGTATCTCCTCATTTGAAATCCGATCTCTCAGGCTTATTCCCAGCATAGACCTTTCTATGGCTCGTTGGGTCACTTTTATTCTGTTGGCAGTCCTTTGGGTAAGTGTTAGTGTCTCGGAGCCATATGTCAGTACCGGAAGGACACACTGATCATAAACTTTGCGTTTAAGACTTACTGGAATATCAGACTTGAAAACGTGTTTTAATTTTCCGAAGGCAGCCTAGGTTAATCTTATTCGTCTGCTCAGTTCACAGGTCTGGTTGTCTCTTCCGATTCGTATTTCGAGCCCTAGATATTTATAGGAGGTTACAAATTGGATTTCTCTTCCCCCTAGTTTTAGGTTGTAGCTGGGGACTAAGTTTGTCATAAATTCTGTTTTAGCGGTGTTGATCTTTAATCCAACTTGTTGGGAGACGGTTGTGATCTCTGAGAGCATTTCGGATGCCTCATGTAGGTGGTCTGTGATCAGTACAACATTGTCAGCGAAACGCAGGTGGTTTAGCCTTTCCCCGTCCACACGTATGCCTCTATTTCCCATGTCGAGCTTTTTAAACATATACTCTAATAACGTTTCTAGAAACTTACTATTATCAAAATCTTTCTCCTAAACGACTCTAGAATAACTAGATTCTTACCATCGGATATGAAAATATTTTAACTCTATCCAAATTTGATAGATGTTCGAAGTTAGATAATACTATCCTGTCATTTTTAACATATTCCATCTCCAAGTGTATTCTGGGTTTTACCTCACTTTACTAACTAACTAGATTATAGATATGTTCTCTAGGATACAGAACAATTCACATCTTAAAATATACTTTACTTTTAATGAGAGCTGCATTTTGTTTCATCGCTTAGTTATAGTACTGTCCCATCAAAGCTAACATATTACAAGTGGAAATAAACTTTACATTTTAGTACACTCTAGATTATAAGTCCTTCTGCTGGAGAAGCCTAGAATTAGAAGAAGTTAACGCCAGAAAAGGGATATTAGGTATTTCCTAATATAAGTGGGATTGTTTATTTTTAAAAATACGTGAATTTTTTTCCAGTCTAATTAATAGTGTCTCCTATCATTCGAGCATATAATTTCCAAATTAGAGTAGGCCATTCACCTCTAACAATCTACATATGTACCTATCGACCTTAATTACAAGTTAGTCCTCTCGCATGTCGATTAATTGAAAGGAATAGTATATATTATCAAAACACATTTTATTGGCCCATAACATTTTCCCATAACTCTATTAAATATTTTTCTGTACAACAAAGCAATGATTCAACATATCCAACGGGCAGTTCCCGTTAATGATCACAAAATAACATGTACCTAGACTGAAATTTGTTCGATCGCGGTGTCAGTCCGTTTCCAGAATTAAATTATCACTGCTTGATAAACTTTCAGTTACAATTTGGATTCGTATCGAGACATGACCGCAAAACCATAACCGATTGGGCGAGGACAGAAATGTGACAAATGACAAATGAGCAATTGCATTAATAAGCGAGCAACGAAAATAATCTAATAAAGAGCATAATTTGAAACAATTAATCAGTGCGTAGGCCGCCGGAAGGTCAAAGGACGGCGTTTATAAATTGTGGGAAATGCCTCTCCTGCGATTTTTGTAATGGCAATTCTGATTTTTGTGATAGTTGTTTTTGCTGTTATTCTGTACATATTCAGGTCATAACGTGACATAACCAGTATTAACCTGACCTGATCAAATTAAGAAATTTGCATTTAATTCAATCAAAGTCGCCCTACTTTGGTAGATATGCCATTAGAGTGCAGTATAAGACATAAACCTTTGAGAATCACATCAAGAATTTCAAAATCAAGTACATTTATCTAGGTAGCGACGTCATTTCTGTCCACCCAATGATGTCATCGTGTGTTCACAAACTTGATTTGTGATTTATCATTGATTAGTTATTAAATGCTACTTTGGACAAGTTGTTTTGGGCCAGGAAAATTTCGACAAACTTATTACTGAAACTTGATACAATTAAATCTGTTTCATATTCTCTTACTAATATTATGCCTCATAAAACTGACAAGTTAAATATCTCTATCACACGCTTTTTCTAAATCTACAAAGGTCATACGTGTCTCAATGTTCTTTTGAATATTTTGAAGGGATGACGCTAATTCCTCTGTAGTTGTTAGTTGAGATCTTGTTTGCTCTCTTATACATGGAGGACGAGTAAGCCAAGCTTTTCGTCACATTTTCTGCTCAAATAGTTAATAATTGCATAAGATTGGATCCTGAAGCTCTTAAGAGAGCTGAAATTCTTCCAATCATCAAAGCTGGTGAAATAACGCAATTTACTAACTACCGTCCTATATCACCTATATCGAATGTAGCTGAAATATTGGAGAGACCGGTACATGATCGTTTGTATAAATTTTTCACTAAATGCAGAATTCCGCATTAGAAATCAATATGGATTTATGCAAAATATTGAAGTTACTGATGCTCAATGTGATATGGGTAGCTAAACTTGTCTATGAAAGTATTGATCAAAATGTAGTTATTATAACTGTATTACTGTATACATAGATCGCTGAATAACGCGTTTAATAGAGTCTATTAAAATTTGTTAATAGGAATAATATTATATATTATTCACTATTATTGTATATTATATATTATATACTATATATACATATAATATATATGTGGTATGCGGGTATGCTTCATTTTCAGTAGCACCCTATTCCAAAAATGAAACTATTGGCTTATGATAACTAAAATATGAAATAAATACTTTTGAATAAATTTTATCTTGATATCTATCTTGAATGCCTTCTACCGTGAAAAAATATATTTCTAATATTTTTTGAAACAATATTTAATCCTTCTATTCTGATAACCCAAGATGAAGCAACATACCTATATTAATTACAAAGTATGTCTTTTGTCATAGTCATAAACTATCTCATCAAAATTACCTCCTTGGGATTTGTGAATTGTCATTGAACATGCACATACATACTAGGTAATGAAGAATGTTTTTTTTTCATTTATTGTTTTATTGTTATTGTCACACGCCTGAGGACCTAGGGTCCAAAGGGAGTGCTCGGGTTGGGGTGTAGCTCGGTGGAGACTAAGAAGAAGGCATGGTGATACAGACAATATTTATTCAAACATTAAATATACGGGAGAGAACATCGTAAAATAAAATTAAGGCAAGTGATCAAACGTAGAAAAGTGAGAAGAGGTTAATTGGAGGTGGTTGCTTACTTTAGAAGGACGAAGGGCAGCAGGTGCGAGGCTCCTCCAATTAGCGGCATGCCGAAAAGGACGGGCTCTCAGACGGGCAGCGAGACGTGATACTTGGTGACAGACTGACCCCCTGATCGTTATGATCCCGCTGTATAAATATGTGCGGGATGTTTATAAACGTGATGTCGTACCTGTCCGAGAGTCGTATCGTCCTTCGGTTTAAGGTCGCCTCGGTGCTGAATAAGCTTAGACGGCGACCTATTTTCGCTAATTGGGGCCGCATCGCGACATTATTGAGTGGTGTGGTTGATATTCTTGTAAATATTTGAACTGCTTTTGAATTTATTTTATGATCTCATATGTCCTTTCCATTTATTTCGTAATTTTCTGCCAACTCTTTTAGGAAATAGCATCCAAATTATTGTAATTTTTAAATCATTATTTTTATCGACTTGACACAATTTTCCACCAGTACCGTTAGCTAAGCCATCTGAAACATCACTATTTGTAGTTATACTATAATGTTTGCCAACAACAAATATTGTTTAATATGGCAATCCTTCAGTTTCTGTTGTAGGCATTTCATGTACTTTTTGTCTAACAAAAGCTTGTTGTTCAGCATTTTTGCAGCCGATGTATATATCTGTAGCTCCTGATACCATTTTATTGTCTGCACTGCTCAAAATACGATTGTTATATCCTTGAATTTCCGTGGTAGTTAAGAAAAGTCTTACAGCATTTGTAGACTTGCACTCAGCTTCTTCTTTTGTTAAAAATCTGAATTGTATCAAATGCAATTCTTATTCATTTACCTTTTGACCATCTCCAACCTTTGTTAAAGCATTTGCGAACATAACATTCTTTGTCTCATTATCTCTGTTAACTCAAAAAATCCACGCCATGGAGTAAGTCCAGTAAGTCTTGTATTAATTCGTTGATATATAGGAGTTCCCATAACCGGAGGCAATTGTAAATCTCCAATTAATATAATGTCCAATCCACCAAAATTTGTTGTAAAATGTCCAGTAATTTGTTATGTCATGCTTACTTCATCCATAATACTGTTGTTGTTGATGTTGTTTACTGAAAAGTAAACAACAGCGCGAGACGTGTTTACTCGTATCGGACCTGGGCGGCTTACCTCAAAAGAATTGCCGCGACGCTTAATTGAATTCTATAAAAACATCTTATTAAAGAAGAAACCTCCCGGATTATTATTTAAGAAAAGGTGATTTATGACCTTCTGGACATTTTCTAGGTAAACATTATATTATCGAGATAGATCGAGTGCTTTGTCGAATTATCGAGCAAATACTAGTAAAGTCGGGAATACATTATGGGGGGGCTATAAAAGTAACGCTGCGGACGAAGGAGATTATTATTAGACGGAAGCCGCGAGGGTAAACAAGCGAAATAGCCAAAGCGAGAGCGTATAAATAAATTAGTAATTAAGAGTGATATAAATTAATGTTAGGAAATAGTTAAGTGTGTTATATAAATTAATTAGTTTAGTATAAGTGTAAATAAATATAAAGTGTAGTGTCTAGTGTACAATTAGTATTAGTGTAAATCAATTAGAAAAGAAACGTTACAATAAGAACTTACAAATTTCAATAACGCTCTATAGTGGTAGGCAACTTCAAGACTCAATGGAAGTAGTTTTGACATTGATATTGGTTTTCTATAAGAAGTTACCTCTCAGGGAGAAAATAATGGGTTCGAAATGACAACCAAAGTAGACCATCATGTGATTTCGAAAAGTGTTCTCCAAGGCTCTCTTTTAGGGCAACTCTTGATCTCGTGTGTCTGATTGTCACGGCCTATTGTCATTTCATGCCCCAGATATTTATATGAATATGTTTGTTCTATATTTGCCCCTTTCCCTGAGTCACACTTCCACTAATAACTAGATTGGTCATTAGTTTTGTTTTTGAATTAGTAGTCCAATTTGATATGACGCCTGTTTAAGTGTTTCTAACATATTTTGTGCTTCGTCTACTTTTTCTGTGATCACTATTATCATCGAAAGCAACTGAAAGGGTCGAAAAAACATGTATTACGATGTCACGAAACTCCCAACAGCCCGTGGCGTATACGCTTGTAACTCTACACGCACAAAATCTCAGATTTTTCGAAAGTTGTGCCCGGAACGGACGCCAATGTCGACGTTTGTTCATCGCCGCGACTGGCGTTAACATTGACATGAACTATTAACTTCACTTTCGAAACTTTCCCGAACTTCCCTCCCGCCTCGCACGGTTCGATCGACTCATTAAATCCGATTCTAACGTTTCACGTGGATGCCGAACGTCCCGCAAATTAATCTCCGGGAAAAATATCGAGTTTCGCCGGGCGTCGCGCCGCCGATGACGTCATTAAAAAAAAGCCAAGCGGGAGGAGGACCCAGCGATTCGTTCCTCTCCCGCTGAAGATCGCTTTACCCGCAAATACATAAATACCCTCCACGCTAATGACTAATGTTACACGGAGGAGTCGTATTCACCTTATGGGGTCGTTAGGAAGTTTGCGGATCCGAACGCGACTTGCTCCCTTCGGTCTGAAGAAACGTGATACGAGACGTTTTTAGACGTTTCGTGTTTTGGCGGTTTTAGCTGGCGTCTTTCTCCCTTTCCGATACAGACACTCCTCGCTCTCGCCCTTTCATCCCTTCTCGTTCGCTTCGCAGCAGTTCTACCTGGAGGAGTTCTCGTTCCGCTTGAGAATTACACTCGATATAAAATTAACAGCACTGCCGCTGCTCTTTCTTCTTGGCAAGACACGGGGAAGATTGCCTCTGGACTTGCGATGTACCAGGCGTTAATGGATAACCGTTCCAATTAATGCGATCAGTAATACAGGAGGGGCACGGGTCATCTCGTAAGAATTTATCCCGGTCCGCATTTGACCTTCGCCGAGTTCGGTCAACTCGTAAGAATATGGTTCTCAGATCGGTCAACTCGTAAGAGTTGACCTGAAAAATCCCAAAAGGGGGATTATCGTATTCCTTGCGAGAGGGCAAGGAAAACCCTGCGGAACCCGACCGTTATTAACAGCAAGCAAGTCTTTGCCGCGTTGACCTTTAATAAAATCCACAACTATCTCGGTGCTCGTCACCGTTTAGTTGGAACAGAACAAACCACTCCCTTGTATGATATTCTTAGTTTCAACAAATATCCGAACTACTTCGTTGCACCCATCATCCCCTCGATTATTTCTGAAAATCCTCTTACAAGTTGACTTATCCAAAACTACCTGTTACGGTATGATTTTCCACTCGCTTGGTAGCGAGATTTTTGCAAAGCATTTGGAGTCGGATTCGAACGGTCTTGGTAAACAATTTTTTAGGATGTCTCGACTTTGCGACGCCACTTACAATTTCGAAGAGGCTCGCAATGTTTGCTTTGGATAATAGCTTCCTGGAATTCCGAAAAGCCGTTGGTTCTATCACGCGCTTCGAGAGTGATGTGTTTTGCGAGGAGAGGGAAATTGTAACGCCCCGTTGAGAGGTTCCTGGCCTATGATAGGCGGAAAAATCAGTAGGAAGGGGTTTTTGAGATAGTGGGAGAGTTAGGGCCCGCGACAGAGGAAGAGCGGACTGGGTTTCTGGCCTCGGGGGAAGCAAGCTGCTTCCCCCGAAGCGTTATTATAGGTTTAGTGAATGTTAGCTTATCATTTGAGTGGAATTAGTAAATTGGCTTGTGTATTGGTCACGTCAGTTAACGAGTAGGAGTTATGTTGACAAACTTTTACTACACGAACCCTACTAATTTGATGGGTAAACTGTAGACCTAAAATCAGTGCGAAATCAGTGCGTGATTAAATGTGCCTTTCGGAGTGCGTAAGTAACAAGCCAGCCGCCATGCGCGACGGCGTACAGGGCGATCTGCCTTGCGTCCAGTCTCCAGTCTGCCCGATCGAGCGCCTACTTAGAGGGCGATCCGCCTTGAGTCCAGCCAGCCAGGTAGAACGCCTCCTTATAAGGCGATCCGCCCCGTATCCGTACTACTTCCAGCCGCCAGCGGCAATTACCGAGCCTTCTTTAGTGTTGTGATCCACGCTAAGTGAAAGGTATTTCCCCCCTTAAAGGCCTTTAAGATAAAACGTTAAATCGATCGATTCCCCCCTTTTATTAGTAACAAATATTATGCATTATGTGTTCCTGCAATCATTTTTTTGAACTTTGTATTTCAGTAGTTTGCGTATATGTGAAGAGTTAGTATTATAAATATTTTGATTAGTTATTTGGACATTTGTTAGTATTTGTTTTGGGTTATCTGACTGACTCAATTAAATGGCTATAATCTGATTTTGACATTTCGTTTCGACCACACCTGAGTCATTATTAGTTCGAGCTAGCCGGACGAGGAACTTCTAAGCAATTAATACGTAAGTACAAAATTGCATGCGTTTCATACCCTTTAAAAGTTTACCTGCCGGTTCGCTTACGAGATGACTGATCTGAGGGTGGGGCATTAAAATTTTTTACGAGTTGACCGCCGCTGTACAGGGGCCATACTAGCCATCTTCGCAACTGCGAGTCATAATTAAAGGAAAGAGAGCGAAAATGTTGCGAAAAACGTGCCTTACATGTCTCCACATAGAAAACAAGAAATCAACCAACAACTACAGAGCAATTAGCGTAATCCCTTCAATCGCAAGACTTTTTACCGCAATAATAAAAGATAAAATAGAACAACATATGGACGATTTGAGCGAAAAACAATCGGGATTCCGGAAAAGCAGATCATGTTTGGACAATATATTTATCATGAGACAAATCATAGAAAAGAACGACGCTAAGAACTTTGACACACATATGACATTTGTAAATTTAGTAAAGGAGTATGATAGTGTGCCCAGGAAACAATTATGGCAAGCTATTTGAAGAATGAATATCGGAGAAAAACGGATTATTATAACCAGAGCCCGGATTTTATGGCAATTGCCATTTTTTGCCATAAGTGCCTTTTTGGCTATTTTTTATGTTATTGCCATTTTCACGAAATTCTTAAATTTTTCCTTGAAAATAAGGTACCTTATTTGATTTTTTTTACACGAATTTTATCTGTCACTTCTCAAATCTTAAATAGTCTTAATTATAGTCTAATAGAATAATAGTCTTTATCTAACACATGACAGTTATGCCTGTCATTATTATTAATGTCATTTTAGATAAGTAAACTATCAAATAACTCACATTTATATTTAAAGTAGTATTCTATTTATTTATTTATTTATTTATTTATTTATTTATTTATTTATTTATTAAATAAACAGTCTACTTTAACCAAAATGTAAAAAAGTCAATATCAAGTCATTCTGACATTTATAGGGTACTGAGACGTAAGTATTAGCTTTGATTTGGTCACAAGGCTTATTAATTATTATCTCATAAAAAACGATTTCTTCCACTTGTTGGATAAAACATTGTATGCCACTCGCGTGTTATGTTTCCTAAGTCACTTGAGAATTTATATGATTTATTTTCAACATAACACACTAATACCATAAATAACTATTATTAAAACACACTTATGTTTTTTACCAGACATAATAAAGAAGTTACAATCTGAAGGAAAAACTCTTTGCGCCAAAATGGATTTTATAAAATCTGTTCAAAAAGAATTGAATAAAATACCGGGGGAAAGGGGGAAATATTGAATTTAAAATTTACAGATATTTTAACTGAAAATATTTATTTTAGTTTAATTCAAAAATATGATACGACCTTACTTGGCGACGAAGTAGATTTATATGCAGACCTAAACATTGTTAGTATGTTTAAGTATGCCCCTGTAACAACGGTGGATATAGAACGGTCATTTTCAAGACACAAACATATTCACAATGACCGTAGACAGAGTTTAACTGGAATTGACTTAGAAGTGTACATTGTTGTAAATTTTGATAATCAATAGGTAATGTATGTTGTGTACGTTGTAAATAAATAATTGTAAATATGTAATGTGAGGTTATTTTATGCTGGAAACAACTATTAGGAACGTTTTTATTAATCATTTTTAATCGATTTTTGCTTGTTTTTGCCACTTTTACACTGTTGATTGCCATTTTCTAACATTTTCGACGTCATGAAATCCGGTCTTTGATTATAACGAAAAGACTATATAGGGATATAAAAGCACAAATAAAAATAGGCAATGAAGTAATAAACGCAATGAACATAACAGATAACAGATAACAGATAGCATAAAGATGTGGAGTATTACACACACTTTTTAATATATATATCATATCAAGATCATGTCAAGAAACACTTTTTCCTAAAGTTATAGCAGCAGGACGAGTTGGTATCTTAGATTTACATCAAGTCAATAATTATCATTATCTCGAAAATAAAGTGATGAATAAAATATATAGATCATCCTCATCAATTGTGCTAACAGTTCTCTAATTCCTGTTAAATTGAGTGTTCGTCGCATGATTTTATACGTTTACAAATATATTTGTAAATTGCATTTGTAATACTTGCAAATTGTATTTAAATGAGCTGCTAGCAGAAAAAAATAGAAATTAATTTTTTATAAAAAACAATGGAAACGGGTAGAACGACCCAAGAAGGGAAGTTATTGCACTTCACCCTAACCAATCTACTCTTTCATTAGATATTATTTTGACAATCAGTAAACCAAAACAACAATAAACCCATTTCCAAAGTTCACTACCACAATTCCTAATAAATGCAATAATTTATTGTATAGTTTTATAAAACTAGTCGTTAATTACTTAAAATCACCTAATTCAATAATACATTTTTGGAGGCTAGAGTAGGAGCAGGAGTACACCACGGCAGGGTATCGCCTAGCAATTGATACTCGATTATTCCCCTCGAATATCTATTTAACCCGTTCTTTACACGTATATCTACGTACATTTACAAAGTTTGAAGAATTAAATAAACGGAAGCGTAAAGGCAAGAAATTTTTTTCGTTGTTTAAAGTTGAAAAATCCACGTTTTACCCCTGGTTTAATTAGGTACCTGGTCCAGATTCTACACTATGTACGTGACGACATTCAAAATCTTATTTGTAATGATAAGTGAGATGTGTATTGGTCAAACTGATGAAAATCCACTTAGTCTCCCCGTGAGCTATTTCCTTGTAATAGGTATCTACCTAATGTAATTTGTTATATTACCCGAATCTATTAAGTTAATTTCCTCCGACAACCCCAGATTGCTGTGACACTTAATTTAATAGTATTCAGGGCCTTTTGCAAGCTAAGTAAGTACTAGAAAATATCGTTCTTAAACATCGACTTCCATTTATTAGTTGCATATAGTTTTATTCAAGAAACTATAACTTAGAGATATTTAACTTGTCAGTTTTATGAGGCATAATATTAATAAGAGATTATGAAACAGATTTAATTGTATTAAGTTTCAGTAATTAGTTTGTCGAAATTTTTCGGGCCCAAAACAAATTTCCCATACTAGCATTCAACAACTAATCAATGATAAATTACAAATCAAGTTTCTAAATAACACATAATGACATCATTGTGTGGACAGAAATTACGTCACTACCTAGATAAATGTCCTAGATTTTGAAATTCTTGATGTGATTCTCAAAGATTTATGTCTTATACTGCACTCTAATGACATATCGAAGACATCGAAAGGACAATAGCCTCACTCAAGCGGAACTGGGCTGGGCATATTGCTAGAAACAACAACAACTGGAGCAGCAGAGTGACTAGATGGAGACCTTGGGGCGAGAGGAGAAGCGTTGGCAGACCTCAACAGCGTTGGTACGATGATATAAAGCGCACAGCAGGTTTAAATTGGTATCAGTTTGCACAAAACAGGGAAACCTGGAGAACAATGAGAGAGGCCTATATCCAACGGATAGAAAACGGCTAGAAGGAAGGAAGGAATGACATATCTATCAAAATAGAGCGACTTTGATTGAATTGAATGCAAATTTCTTAATTTGATTTGGTCAGGTTAAGACTGGTTATGTCACGTATTACCTGAATATGTACAGAATAACAGCAAAAACAGTTATCGCCAACATCAGAATTGCCATTACAAAAAATGCAGAAGAGGCATTTCCCACAAATTATGAACTCCATCCTTTGACCTTCCGGCGGCCTACGCTCTGATTAATTGTTTTAAATTATGCTCTTTATTAGATTATTTTCGCAGCTCGTTTATTAATGCAATTGCTCATTTGTCATTTGTCACATTTCTGTCCTCGCCCAATCGGTTATGGTTTTGCGGTCATGTCTCGATACGGATCCAAATTGTAACTGAAAGTTTATCAAGCAGTGATAATTTAATTCTGGAAACGGACCGACACTGCTATCGAACAAATTTCAGTCTAGGTACATGGTATTTTTTGATCATTAACGGGAACCGCCCGTTGGATATGTTGAATCATTGCTTTGTTGTACAGAAAAATATTTAATAGAGTTATGGGAAAATGTTATGGGCCAATAAAATGTGTTTTGATAATATATACTATTCCTTTCAATTAATCGACATGCGAGAGGACTAACTTGTAATTAAGGTCGATAGGTACATATGTAGATCTAAGTTAGAGGTGAATGGCCTACTCTAATTTGGAAGTTATATGATCGAATGATAGAAGACACTATTAATTAGACTGGAAAGAAATTCACGTATTTTTAAAATTAAACAATTCCACTTACATTAGGAAACACCTAATATCCCTTTTCTGGCGTTAACTGCTTCTAATTCTAGACTTCTCCAGCAGAAGGACTTATAATCTAGAGTGTACTAGAATGTAAAGTTTATTTCTACTTGTAATATGTTAGCTTTGATGGGGCAGTACTATAACTAAGCGATGAAACAAAATGCAGCTCTCCTTAAAAGTAAAGTATATTTTAAGATGTGAATTTATCTGTATCCTAGAGAACATATCTATAATCTAGTTAGTTAGTAAAGTGAGGTAAAACCCAGAATACACTTGGAGATGGAATATGTTAAAATTGACAGGATAGTATTATCTAACTTCGAACATCTATCAGATTTGGATAGAGTTAAATATTTTCATATCCGATGGTAAGAATCTCGTTATTCTAGAGTCGTTTAGGAGAAAGATTTTGACAATAGTAAGTTTCTAGAGTGAGCTAGAATTTAGAATTAATATGTGTCTAAAAGATGCTAATTATGAAAGGCCCAAATTTGTAGTTTCCACCAATTGTGAAAATTAATGGACTTGTAACATTGGTTATTGTCCAATAAGATAACACACTTCTTGATTATGAACTTGAGAAATTATTAAGAATAGAGAATATGTCATCAGAAATAGTTGGCTGATTGTTACAATAGAGCTAACATTATTCATTATCCAGAAAATTTTGGAAAGTTGTCGCATATTTCGAAAAATTTGAAAATTGTTTGTTAGTGGGGTATTTCTTATAGATATATCTCTTCCATGTAAGCACTTTAATTGAATATTCCATATTTTGTTTAATTCAAAGCGTTTCCCATTATTTTTTCAAAAGTTATTCATCTCAGTTGAATCTTATATTCAGTAAGAAAAAGACACAAAGTCTTCCACCTTTCGTTTTCACAAAAAGGCAGATACCAGTTTCGATTTATCAGATTATCATCTTCTTCTAACTGTTAAAGAAGTTAAACCATAGACCAAAACAAAAGAAACGTATAAACTAAATGTAGTTAGTAACCAAAGCGTCAAATATATAAAAATAAACGTTCCAAACAATTCGTAACAAAGTGAATGTCTTAAAAATGTCCATCACATTTGAAATGGACTGGGTGATCAAGAATGACTGTTTGAGTTGGCATTCCTACCAGGAGGATTTTTTTTCCTAAGGGTTTGCAACGCTACAACCGGATATGTTTATTTGACGAAAATTTGACATAACAATCATCGATAAGATTCTAGGTTATGTGAATAAAAATTAACGCTTAAAAAATGAAACTCGAAATACAGAACAATATTTTAATTAAACAGCTAAAAGTAATGCTCAAAATGCCCCCCATTTTGGTCCAGACATAAATTAACTCTTCTTTTTAGGCTTTCGAAGATATTCACCAGCATATTGTGGGTAATGTTTGCCACTTCCTGAACTATTGCCTCTTGCAGCTCTTCTTCAGTATGCAATATGTTCCTAAAGACATTGTCCTTCAATAGCCCAAATAACGAAAAATCTAATGGAGTGAGATCTGGTGACCTGCTTGGCCAAATGCCCTGACTAATTACTCTGTCACCAAAATTCTCTTTTAAATATCCTATAGTAGCACGAGCCGTATAGGCCCTTTCAGTCTTATTGGAAATATCCAATTTGACGCTCTTCGTCTCTTAATTGGCTTATAAAAGGCCACAAAAGGTGTTCGATATATCTCTCTGAATTGACGGTAAAATTATAAAATATTGGCACATACACCCACGGCCTTGAGACTGCCAACCAAACACCAACTTTAACCGGGTGCAAATGTGTCTCTCTGATAGCTTAAGGATTCTCACCTGACCAAATTCTGTAATTTTGTTTATTCACATAGCCGTTGAGATAAGACCAGGCTTCGTCGGAAAAAAAGGTATAGTCAAGGAGATCATTATTATTTAATATGTCATTGAACCAAATGCAGAATAAACTCTCTGCGGGTGATCAGGAGGGGTTAATGACTGGACGATGGAAATTTTGTAAGGGTGGCACTTTAATTTCATTTTAAGCACAGTGGAGCAACTTACATATATGATAAACCAGTAAAACCGCGAATAAAAACAACATGGAAAAGTGGAAGTCTTATGGGTATGAATGAAAATTGGTTGAATAGGAGGCATAAGGACCAAACCTGTTTGAAGGGAGAGCTTTCTTAAGGATTTGCGAAGACTTGTTTGCATTCCAATTCTGATATCCTCGACAACTTCCTCGTTCAGAGTAGAAGGTCTACCAGTTGATTCTTGTTTGCTTACGCTCCCTGTGCTTAAATAACGTTCAACTACTCTCATGCAATGTTGCTGAATGACAGCAAAAGTAACCAAAGTCTCCGGAAACATTTCCTGAAATTGCTGGTATGTCGCTTCGAGAGAGTACTGCCAACCAGTAATTGGGTTATAAATTCCGCTTCGAAAGTACGCCATTCCAATGAAAATATTATGTTGTAACGTGAAAACCATTTTAAAAAATAAATTTGAAAAGAATATCAGAAATTTGAATTTGAAGTAGCAAATGGCGTCTGTCAATGACGCTGTCAGTGTCACCAACCGGATGTTACTCCAGTTGTACCATTTAAAAATGAAATTCAGTATTGCCAACTCAAACAGTCATTCTTGATCACGTTGTATTACAATCGTTAAAATAATCGATAAGGAAAGTGAACGAGAGTGATCCCGAACTACATAGTTGAAATGAGGTTGATAAACAATTAAATGTCAAAGCATGAAACAGGACACTATTTGAAACAGAGAAAGAATTACGAAGAATTGTTATTCGAAATTTTTGTCATTTAAATAGATACTTTATTCTTTGAAAGCTTCTAAAATTTTCAAAATTTATATATACTTAAATCTATTACTCTTCGCAGGAATGTGCAAAATTTTAAAATTGAAAGTAACTATCAAAATTATGTTTTTTTTGTAATGTGCTTCACGAAAACAAATTTTGTTTACCATTAAATATCATCTCTTCTTCACAATTAACAATTAACTTTAACATTATATTGTAGCGAAGATTGACTTACCTACACATAGCTTACGGCAGCTGTTCGCCTGGAGAGCATTAGGGTCGTGAGTCGGAATCAGAAATTCTTATCGTAACGGTACTAAACAAGAAATATTGGGCGCCACCTAGTGAAACCACTAGGAACGGTAGTCTTGCGCACTGGACTAGTCAATAAAACAACAATAGTGCCTGTGTGTTCAATTTAATAGAACATCGGTTCGGAGTAACGGAGCAATATTACATGGACAATGAATTACACTTATTATGGTCAAAAACACGGCGGTACTCTTAATTTAACAAATAGTGAATTACGATTAAGCATGAATGACATTAAATAAACACAACGGCACTCCTAACTCTGAAATTAAGAAACATAAAACAAAAACAAAAGAATACAACCTGGTTATGGTACTTAGAAGTATCCTGGGTTCGAAGGGAACGGCAGTCCTTAGTGGGGACGATAGCCCTCGGTATGGATGGTAGTCCTTTCGATAGGGGCGATAACGGGAACGGTAATGACCAGTGAGAGCAGCGGCTCTCAACGAGACGATAGCCCGTAGTGGGAACGGTAGGGTTCGGTGAGACGATAGCTCTCAACGAGACGATAGCTCTCAACGAGACGATAGCTCTCAGTGGGAACGATAGGGTTCGGTGAGAACGATGGCTCTCAACGAGACGATAGCTCTTAACAGGAACGGTAGCCCTCAACGAAACGATAGCGGGAACGGTAATATCCAGGGAGAACAGTAGATCTCAACGGGACGGTAGAGTTCGATGAGAACAGTGGGCCTCGGCAGGAACGTATCTGCGATGAGTAGACTTCCACTTAAGAAGTAGCTCCCCGGGAGGAAAAACCCTAGACGAAAGAGATCGTCTGATATAAGAAAAAGGAACCATTAATTAAGGAATCTTACCTCGACGAATGAGGGTTATGTATCGCACGTGAATACGGCGAATACGGTAACGTCGAAAATGAACGTCGGTACCTGTAGATAACGCCTTTGCGAAACGAACTGTGCGCTTTAATCTACACAAGGTACTTAAACGGAGCAGATGAACGTAAGTGTAGTTTCGAACCGCACGTGGATTCGGAACGTCCAAATTGGTAGGCGGCCGGCGGAAAAAGAGAAAGTCAACGGAGACGGAGCGCCTGTCACCCTTAGTTTACGAGACGTACCAACCTAAACTGGACACGGAACGCGAAAGACGGTAGTCGCGTTCGATTGGAAAATGAACACGCTACACCACCTCTCTCCTCAAAAAAAAAAAAAGGGAAATACAAGGTATTTTCTCTTTTTTTCTCCTGTAAAAGGGATCGGAGTTGCAGAAGAAAAGACTAACCAGGAAACATATCCTGAGATACTTAAAATTAGTAATGGATGAAGTCTAGTACTACACTAGGCTTGCCTGGAAAAATAGGAAGTCCTACAGAACGGCAGACTTAAAACTAATGGACCTAAACGAGATGGTAAAGAAAGTGAGACGATATCGATAGATACCAAAACGACATCATAGAGAAAAGACAATATCGGTAAGAGACGAGACGTTAACGAGGCTCAAGTAAAACTTTGTTAAGTGGCTTACAAGTGGCCAGTGTCCTAGCTCTTGACGAACCAGGAGGTTTCCTCAGCCTCAGAAAAACATGTCGATAAACTCTAGTACAATCACTGAGTGCTACATCAGTAAAATATTGTACTATGTACTAAGGTACGGTATACACGGCAGATATCACACTGGTGTGATAGGTAACGATAAGGTATGGCATTGCACCATGCAATAAGATACGATATGCAAGGCAGATACACCACTACACTGGTGTAGTTGGTAACGATAAGACAAGGCAAAATATCGGTAACGGTAAAGTAAAGTATCGATAACGGTAAAGTAAGATGCTGATGACGATAGGATGAGATAGTTAATAGCACGGAAAGACTAAACCTAGTCACGCAAGTAGGTATTGGATTAGCTACTAGGGCTCCTATGAACTACACAATGCGGAGAGCATGTTTTGGGGGAAATGAACTGAAAGGGAAATTACGAAAAAGGGAGGCCTGCAAAGGGTCCACAACAGGCTACACTACAAAGAGTTGATCAGGCTCATTGGAAGGTAGTGTTTACTATTTGAGCACTTTACTGGACGGGAAGACAACACAATGAAAGAAAATGGACAGAATTCATAGGGATAGTAATGCTAGTCGAGAGTGGAAGGGTCCTGGCCCTCGTGAAAGGGTTTTAAGTCTTTTACATGCCAATTGCCAGCATTAGAACCATCGGTATTTTTCAAATTGTACACAAGTTGCGATAATTTCTTGTGAACGGTACAGAGAACGTACTTAGGTGCCAGTTTGGCTGCAAAACGATTGGCAGCACTGGAAAGTACTTTGTTTCGGCGCCAAACTTTGTCGCCTACAGAAAAGGAAATGGGCCTCCTACGAAGATTATATGCCTTCGCGTTGCGTCGGTAGGCCATGTGCAAACTCTGCTGCACATCGGAAAAGACGGTTTGGAGACCTTTAAGCTCGGAAGCATATGAGTCTCTGTCACCCGGTAATATAGTGATGTCATCGGTAGGAGGTACGGTACCATAGTACTTGCCAGATAAAGGTACGTGACGGCCAAAGTTAAGAAAGGCTGGCGAGAATTTGGTAACTTCATGTTTAGCGGTATTAATTGCCTGTTGAATTTTAGGGAGTTCCTTGTCCCAGTTTTGATGTTCGTCGACATAACATCGAATTGCGGTGGTAATTGTCCGGTTACTACGCTCAACAAAGTTACACTGAGGCGAATAAACGGCATTAAACCAAATTTTTTGAACTTGGTACTCATCACATAAGGTTCTAAGGACTTTACCACTGAGATTCTGTGCATTGTCACAGATAATGAACTGAGGAACACCGTAAACCAAAAATACATGACGTTCGAGAAAGTCAGCAATATGATGCGCCTTGGCATCGCGCAAGGGGTGAATTAGGGTATATTTTGAAAACCAGTCACCTACTACTAACAACCAAGAGAAACCTTTCTTTGACCTCGGGAGGGGTCCTATAAGATCAAGAGCGATAACTTGCCAAGGAAATTGTGCTTTCTTTTCCTTGCCCATTAAACCAAACGGAAGGGTGTTAGACATCTTTTGTGAACAGCATACTTCGCAAGCTCGAACAAACTTCAGAACGTCCTGTCTCATTTTGGGCCAGTAGTAACGTTCTTGAAGACGAGATAACGTTTTGTAAAAACCAAAATGACCAGCGGTAGGCGGGTCGTGTACAGAGTGAAGTATTTCAGACCGCTGAGGCCTAGGTACTAAGAGTTTCCATTCAATATCGTTAGTCTGAAACGGGGTGGTAGACGGAACAAACTTAAATATTTTATCATCGACAACCTTCCATTGCTGAAATTCTGCCGGTGACCTAAGAATATTGTCACGCAACTTAGAGTAGTAAGGATCGATCTTTCCAACATCTACTTCGATAAACTCAACCTCGGGAACGACTTGAGTGACTCTGCTCAAGGCATCAGGAACTACATTTTGAGCGCCTTTCCGGTGTACTAGGTCAAAGGTATGTTGACGGAGCCTCACTGACCATCGTGCTAATTTTCCAGTAGGGCTTTTCAAATTGTTCAACCACAAGAGAGAGTAGTGGTCAGTAATGACGGTGAATTTAACACCTTCGATGTACGGACGAAACTTTTCTATTGAGAAAATAACGGCAAGACATTCACGTTCCGTAACAGAGTAATTACGTTCTGCCTTGGAAAGGGATCTACTCGCGTAGGCGATAACTCTTTCATGGCCATCTAAAACTTGAGTTAAAACACCACCTAATCCGGTGTCGGAAGCATCACACTGAATTGTAAATGGCTGCGTGAAATCAGGTTGCGAAAGAATGGGGGGCGAGACCAGAGCTTCTTTAATTTTTCGGAATGACTCTTCGGCTTGTGCCGACCAAGAGATTGGCTGTTTTTTACCACGGCCTTTAAGTAGGTCATTTAATGGAGAAACGAGAGAGGAAAAGTCCTTGATAAAACGTCTGTACCAGGAACACAGACCAATAAAGCGTTTAATCTCAGTGGTGGTCTTTGGTCGAGGAAAGTTCACCATTGCGGAAATTTTGTCTGGGTCTGCACGTAAAGTACCATCACCGACTATAAAACCGAGGAACTTGAGTGAAGTCTTTAGAAATTCACACTTTTTCAGGTTAACGGTAAGATTGGCATCCTTCAACTTTTTCTGAACTTCTGCCAGGAGTTCGACGTGTTCATCCAGAGTCGAAGAACAGACAATGATATCGTCAAGGTAACAAAAAATATTCGGTTCATACTTGGGTCCAAAAATCGAGTCTACTAGTCTCTGTTGAGTCTGTGCTGCATTACAGAGACCGAAAGGCATAGTAACAAATTGAAAATGACCTCGTCCAATGACACTGAACGCGGTTTTCTCACGAGAACTCGGATCTAATGGGATCTGCCAGAAGGATTTACGTAAATCGATGGAGGAAATGAATTTAGCATTGCGCAGCATGTTGAGAATTCTATCGACATGCGGCAAAGGGTATGAGTCATGTTTCGTTACCTCATTAAGTGGTCGTCCGTCAAAACAGAAACGGTACTCGCCAGATTTCTTCTTGACAAGTAACACTGGAGAAGACCAGGGACTAGAAGAAGGTTCGACGACACCCAGACGAAGCATATCGTCTAGCTCGTCATTGAGAATCTTCTGCATATAGGGAGATAAGAGAAATGGACGTTTCTTGAAAGGTTTAGTGTCACCAGTATCGATACTTAAGGTAATTTTATTTGTACGACCTAGGCCGTTGTCACTACTGATTTCATTAAATGACTTAATCACGGAATCTACGGTATGACTTTGTCTTGGGGATAGGTTCTCAAGAGTACAGAGAGACGGTCTATGGTCAGGATCGGAAAAGTTAGGTAAATCGGTAGTATTTGCCTGTACACTCCAGGTGCCAGATTTAAAATCTATAAAGGGGAGAGATTGATTGATAAAATCACTACCAAGTATAAAAGCGTGAGGTATAGACGGTACGATAAGTGCTGAAAGTAGAAAGTGTTTGTCGTCGACAACGATAGGCAGATCAACCATACCAGTCACTTGTCTGACTGATCTATCTGCTAGACTAACGGAAGAAAAAGGGGACACATCAAAAGAATTAATGAAAGTCTTAAGGAAAGAGATACCCTCAGCTCCTACCACTGAATTGGTACAACCAGTGTCTAATAAGACTAGGAAATCATGCCCATAAACATTAACCTTAATATAGGATCTATTATCCTGATCTCTACGGAACAAAAC
Source organism: Cryptocephalus moraei (assembly GCA_946251905.1). NCBI lineage: Eukaryota > Metazoa > Arthropoda > Insecta > Coleoptera > Chrysomelidae > Cryptocephalus > Cryptocephalus moraei. Next base: position 10,511,502 of record OX276465.1, on the reverse strand, counting down.
AGGGGCTAGGTGCGGACTGTTTCTTCGGTGGAAGAACTCCTTGACAGTAGATAACCACTGTTTCCAATTATCGGCCTCGGAATAGGGATTCGTGTATGGGCCGCTGCGGTACACGTCCCTTACAAGTTTTTTGAACACTTAGGACAGGTACGGATCGTTACATCGGGCTGTCCACACCTATAACAGAAAAGTTTCTTGCTCTTAGTACAAGAACTGTATGTATGGTTGGATTGACCGCAATTCCAACAAGATAGGGTTTTCTTAACCTCACGAGAGGTCGAAGGGGTAGATACGGAAGGAGGTTCGAGCCGAGAGTTGTTATGACTTGGTTTCGGTAATGTTCGGGGTTTGGGTTGTGGCTTACCTTTATCGGGAATTTTGGAAGTATGTTTGTTACGATCTAAGGCGCAAGAACATACATGAGCGACAGGAGAGGTTCTAGTTTGAAGTTTGAAAGTTTCTTCCAACTTTCTGCAAAGAGGTACCAATTGATCGACAGAGTTAATGTCCAGTAATGCTAGCTGTGACACATATTCCGGTAAGAGGTTCGAACGGATATGTTTAACCTTCGTTACTTCTGCGGGAGGTCTGCTAAGACGGGAGAACAAATTCTCTAGTTGAGCAATAAAGATCACAACTGGTTCAGACTTCTTTTGTTTACAACCTTTAATCTGATTCCACAAATCGTCATCGATATCGGGAGGGAGAAAGTCAGCTTTGAGTCGGACAACTAATTCTTGCCAATTATTTACAGAAGCCTTAATGCTTCTAAACCAAATGAAAGCATCACCCACAAGCAGTTCGGCTGCACTTTTGAATAAGTCCTCAGATGAGACATTACGGGCCTTTGATAGCTCATCAACCCTCTCAAGGAAATCGAAGATTAACTTTGGGTCCCCATTAAATTTAACTCCCCACTCAGAAATGTTGAGTGGTTGGCTCACGTTGACGATAGGTGTAGGAATGTTAATTGTTGGAGATGGTTGACAGAAAGAAGTATTAACTTCAGGAGTAGACAATTCAGAAGTCGCTCGTTCGTGGAGATCGGCTTCTAAGAGAAGGCAGGTCGTTAGACTTTCTTTTTGGAAAGTGGTAGCCTCAGTGAGAGCCACTTGGTCTTCATTACCAGGGAGGATCATACGTTTTACTCGGCCAGTCAAATGCGATAAACGGGAAAGGAGACGTTTGTAAAGAGAGTCATTTGAATTACCCTCAAACTCCTTCACTAAAGTCTCTATAGCAGCGATAGACAAGGTAATCTGTTCTCGATCTTGTTCATAGGGAATGGAGTATTTGGACGTAACGGTACTGTGGCTGCCTTGAGAACGTTCTTTCTCAAGCAGTCGTTTTAAGATTTTACGCTTGTCATCCATATTGCGTTGGGATTCGCAACCACGGATGCGGAGTTCATATTCCAATTCATCGGAAAGAAGGTGAGATACTACAAACTGAACGGGCTCCATAACTAACAGGAAATTAATCAAGCGGAAGAGAATAGGTCCTTAGGTAGATATAACCAGGTAGTTACAATAGTTATAAATTTGCTATACGGTAAATGTCTGGGAGTGTCGCTTCACAGTAAATAAGGAATTAACAATACGTAAAATTTCAATTAAGATAAGTAAAGTTGTTGCTTTACTGACAAGTCCGTCACACAGTGTGAAAATAAAAGTTAGGAACAAACTTCTGATTCAGAGCTCCACGTTTAGGGCGTCAGATTAATTTTTTATGTGTAGCGAAGATTGACTTACCTACACATAGCTTACGGCAGCTGTTCGCCTGGAGAGCATTAGGGTCGTGAGTCGGAATCAGAAATTCTTATCGTAACGGTACTAAACAAGAAATATTGGGCGCCACCTAGTGAAACCACTAGGAACGGTAGTCTTGCGCACTGGACTAGTCAATAAAACAACAATAGTGCCTGTGTGTTCAATTTAATAGAACATCGGTTCGGAGTAACGGAGCAATATTACATGGACAATGAATTACACTTATTATGGTCAAAAACACGGCGGTACTCTTAATTTAACAAATAGTGAATTACGATTAAGCATGAATGACATTAAATAAACACAACGGCACTCCTAACTCTGAAATTAAGAAACATAAAACAAAAACAAAAGAATACAACCTGGTTATGGTACTTAGAAGTATCCTGGGTTCGAAGGGAACGGCAGTCCTTAGTGGGGACGATAGCCCTCGGTATGGATGGTAGTCCTTTCGATAGGGGCGATAACGGGAACGGTAATGACCAGTGAGAGCAGCGGCTCTCAACGAGACGATAGCCCGTAGTGGGAACGGTAGGGTTCGGTGAGACGATAGCTCTCAACGAGACGATAGCTCTCAGTGGGAACGATAGGGTTCGGTGAGAACGATGGCTCTCAACGAGACGATAGCTCTTAACAGGAACGGTAGCCCTCAACGAAACGATAGCGGGAACGGTAATATCCAGGGAGAACAGTAGATCTCAACGGGACGGTAGAGTTCGATGAGAACAGTGGGCCTCGGCAGGAACGTATCTGCGATGAGTAGACTTCCACTTAAGAAGTAGCTCCCCGGGAGGAAAAACCCTAGACGAAAGAGATCGTCTGATATAAGAAAAAGGAACCATTAATTAAGGAATCTTACCTCGACGAATGAGGGTTATGTATCGCACGTGAATACGGCGAATACGGTAACGTCGAAAATGAACGTCGGTACCTGTAGATAACGCCTTTGCGAAACGAACTGTGCGCTTTAATCTACACAAGGTACTTAAACGGAGCAGATGAACGTAAGTGTAGTTTCGAACCGCACGTGGATTCGGAACGTCCAAATTGGTAGGCGGCCGGCGGAAAAAGAGAAAGTCAACGGAGACGGAGCGCCTGTCACCCTTAGTTTACGAGACGTACCAACCTAAACTGGACACGGAACGCGAAAGACGGTAGTCGCGTTCGATTGGAAAATGAACACGCTACAATATAAAGAAAATAAAGACACATAAAGACATTAACAAAATTTCAGTAATATGTATTAATATCCAATAATCTTTTTGTGACGTTTAAAATTCTGATATGGATTATGAATATTGACAAGACCTTTGAAAAGAACATTTAAACGTAATGAAAGCATATAACAAGGGGAATTAATGTACGAAACTCCTGGTCTGATTGGTATACAGTCTGATTGCTGGGTTATGATTGTTTTGTTTTCGTCTGTGCCTTTAGCTTACTAAATCTTTAGTCTGAAGATGATCTGGTGATCGAAATTTGTTGGTTTATTTTTCTGTGACAAAGAAAATAAAATACATTAATGTATTTCCCATCAAGTCTGTTCATAACAATATTTTTCAGGATCTAAGACTTGAAAACTACATTCTCGTTGTCTGAAAACTTTAACTATTTGTATTTAGCAATATAATTTCAGTATCATATTATGAATTATCAAAGGATAGTTTCAATCCAACCGTTATGCAAAATATTTCCTGCCATTTTGCGAAATACGAAATGTCAGTAAAATATTGCTGTTCAAATATTTCATGTTCCATAGACAATTTTCATTACCGCTTTGCCACCACGTAGGCAGTTAACCCATCCGAATAAATTACAATATCAGTTATAAAGCCTATATTTGCATGCGGACATGCAAAAATATGAGACATTAAAGCGAAAAATATAATTTCAAAACGCCCCTTTACGCTTGGGTCCTAAGTGTAAAAAAATATAAACTGGGAATTGGGGCCATAAATATGATGGAAAAATACAAAATATACATGAAAGAAATATAAGAAAAAAATAATTTCGAACATCAACAAATTATGAAAGTACAAAAGAAAGAATGATCACAGCAAGAATAAAGGTCAAAAGAGGAAACGTAACATAAGACATGGGATATGGGAAATTGACCCTTCACTTTCATTTGAACTTTCTTCTATCGTTACTTAAGTCGAAGATCCTATATTTTGGTATTTTCGAAACGCAACAAATATTTTGGATTTAAAATATCTGTCTGTGAATATCCATGGCAGCCTTATAGACCAGTTTATAGAGCTTTTTTTGGTAATTAAAATTCAACAGCAAACTGACTAAACAGCTTTGTTTGAAATTGATCAGAGATGATAAAAACACAAAATACATCCAAATTTTAGCTTTTGCTTTTTTTTTAAAACAATAAAAACTATTAAAAATAGGCCATTTTTTCGTTTTTTCACCATAACGTGAAAATTATTGAGGGAAACGCAATACGTTGCACAGAAGAACTGTAGAGGATTACAAAGCCTACAAAATGTGGGCTTCTAGAAGGTGATTGGTGCATTTTTTACCGAGAAAAGCTGGAAAATCCGTCAAAATGAACCTTTCTCCAAAAATTTATAACTTGGGCCGTTTTGAAGCTGATGTGCTAGTTTTTGGTATAATGCTCGGTTATAACGTGCACTTTAAGCATGCAAAAGTTGGATGCTGTCAGATGAGTAGTTTTTGCACAATTGCAGTTTTAACAATTAACAGCGATATTTTACCAACTTTGGCGTATTAACTGAGATTGACCGATCTTAATTTAGTAAACGGATTTTGAAAGAGGAGATCAATATCTACAACTTGGCTATCTTCGATTTTCATACATGTGTGGAGAAAAGTGTGAAAAACGTCCCCGAACATTGCGCTAAACGTGCACTTTTGCATTTCGAGGTCCGTGGTGGGGGCTTCAAACAGCAGAAGAGAGGAATACAGTGTGGTGCGTGCTGGTGAAGTAGGGGCTCGCTCGCTACACTCCACGCGTACCTACTGCTTCTGTTATTGCTTATCTACTGCAAAGTGATCTTTTAATAATTTATTGACATGTATATTTTTATTTTTATTGTTTAGTGTATGGATTGGTATATATATATACACTAGGGAGCGGAACACACATAAAATCACAGTTAATTACATGTTTACGATAAACGATTACACACGTGTTATTTCTTTCTAGTTAGTTATTGTTTAAAATTAAACATAAAAATATGAATTAAGAACCGTCACTAGACAGTCATACTTAATTAGAGTGCAATTAAAACTGTCTTACGAAATATAATTTCTTGTCTATGGGTAAAAACGGGAAGTTACAAAATATAAGGATGATATCTGCCATTCATATTATTTTACTATTATTTTTACTTTTTTACCATATTATATATTACTCATGTATTACATTTAAAGGAAAAAATAATTTACACCTCGAGAGCGAATAACGAAAAAAAAATACCCATTACCAAAATATATGCTATTAAAAATAGAAATTGACCTGTCCGAGGATTTTCCTGAAATAATATTATTTAGCGAGATAATGAATTTGTTCCAGACTTTTTAGGATCACTGTATACCGATACACATATTTACCTTTCATTGAATCGTCGTTGGTAGTTGTAGGATCCATAATTATATGATTAGTGAATAACTTTGTTTTGCAATAATACAACTGCACTCAAAATTATCAATAACAAATCAAGAAGAAAGTAAGGTGTAACCGTTGTTTACATGTCTGGAGTCTGGAGCGTAGCGAGTAGCGAGCGAGCTTTTGGCGCCTGTTCAGTCTGTTCACCACCACGCACCTGTATCTCTCTCCCCCACCACAGACCTCGAAATGCAAAAGTGCACGTTTAGCGCAATATTCGGGGACGTTTTACACACTTTTCTCCAAACATATATGAAAATCGAAGATAGCCATGTTGTAGATATTGATCTCCTCTTTCAAAATCCGTTTACTAAATTAAAATCGGTCAATCTCAGTTAATATGCCAAAGTTGGTAAAATATCGCTGTTAGTTGTTAAAACTGCAATTGTGCAAAAACTGCTCATCCGACAGCATCCAACTTTTGCATGCTTAAAGTGCACGTTATAATCGAGCATTATACCAAAAACTAGCACTTCAGCTTCAAAACGGCTCAAGTTATAAATTTTTGGAAAAAGGTTCATTTTAACGGATTTTCCAGCTTTTCTCGGTAAAAAATGCACCAATCACCTTCTAGAAGCCCACATTTTGTAGGTGTTGTATTCCTCTACAGTTCTTCTGTGCAACGTATTGCGTTTTCCTCAATAATTTTCACGTTATGGTGAAAAAACGAAAAAATGGCATATTTTTAATAGTTTTTATTGTTTAAAAAAGCAAAAGCTAAAATTTGGATGTATTTTGTGTTTTTATAATCTCTGATCAATTTCAAACAAATCTGTTTAGTCAGTTTGCTGTTGAATTTTGATTACCAAAACAGCTTATTTTTCTCTCTATAAACTGGGCTATTATGAGACCAAGTTTAGACTTTCCCTCGTTGAAATTGTAACATAAATCAAATATTTAAGGTTTTCTCCAGTGCTTCTCTCTTTTCAAACTTGGTTAGTTGTCGAGATATGGACAATGGAACGATTTGAAAAATTATGCCAGGAATTGTAAAGATACTCCAGTCACCAACGGTAAAATATAGTATTACTGTAGATTTTGAGAAACAAGGTCGATATCTTTGAAAATTGGGATTTAGGTAGTATTTATAACGTTCTTCAAAGTTGAACTCGTGCCGAAGTGTGCTTTTCCCTAGGGGAGGAAACCACCCCTTCTAAGGGGCAAGAAATTTTTTAATCAAAATAAACCTGAAAATCGATGGACTGACCAATTCTAAGTAACTTTTGTTCTATAAAGTTCTTTTGTAAAGTTGATATTTTTCGAGCTATTCACGATAAAAATAAATGTAATGTATCATAGCCCATTTCAAATTATGAAATAGCGAAAAAAAAATTCCTTGCTTTCCAAGCTAGAAACTTTTAAAAAATGCGTTTTGTAGGGAATTCCAAGCGCTTTAATAATAAATTAGTTAAAAGTTTATACAATGCGTAGTTTTGAAAAGGGTTGCGTTCAAAGGGCTTGGATGAGGTATAAGTAGCACGGGAATGCAAAATTCGAAACGCCATATCTCCTTCATTTTCATGATACAAAGATAATTAAAAAAGTCAGAATTATCAGTGAGATAAACTCTGGAATTAACATTTGAAACAGTTTTTTATATCTGGAATTGTTTTTGATTTATTTAAGAAAAATGCATTTTTTCCAAAATTACGAAAATGCAATTTTCATTTTAAACAAATATTTTTTCTAAAATAAGCATTCTAAACCGGTTAAACCACATAGATCTTATCAATAATACCTAAGTATAGTTAAAGACAAGTGGGTTACATTTAATTTTTATCGGGGTGGTAATGACGAGGGTGTAATTTTTAAATTTAAAAAAAAACCAGAGAGGTGTTACTTTATTTTTGTTATAAATCAGTCAATTCTCATGCATAAGACTTATGTCAGTGCTCATTTTAAAGGGTATTTTATGTACTTTAGAAAAGGTCGATATAGTTATCCCCAAAAATTTTACCATTTTTAAGTTATTTAAGGTTGAATATTTTCAATTTCGCAATTCTCGAAAAATAACCATGTTTCAACGAGCAATAACTTAGTCCTTATTGGGTTAATGGCGATCATTCAATAACGCATCTCTTTGTTTTTTTATTAGCTACATTTTTGTTCTGATTGTTTTTTCCGATAAAATGAAAGATTTTCAAGTTATTGGTGAAAAACGGTCAAAAACATTCGTTTTTCAATGAAAAATGTGTAGATTCAATCGTGAATAACTCGAAAAATATCAACTTTACAAAAAACTTTATAGAGCAAAAGTTACTTATTACTGGTCAGTTTATCGATTTCCCGGCTTATTTTGATTAATAAATTTCTTCCCCCTTAGAAGGGGTGGTTTTCACCCCTAGGGCAAAAGCACACTTCGGCACAAGTTCAACTTTGAAGAACGTTATAAATACTACCTAAATCCCAATTTTCAAAGATATCGACATTTTTATCGACTGGACTAAGAGTGTTGGGAGAAATTTTGAATTTAAATGCGTGACGCTGCGACACTTAGAGCCGGTTGTAGATGTTGTAGTTCAACGTCAGTTCAATTGAACCAGCGTTCAACTTTGAACCGAGTTCAATAAAAGTTTTGTTGTAGAACAGCAGTTCAACAGTGGTTCTGTAGAACGATGTTCAAGTTGTGTTGGTCAACCTGATTCCATAAAATGTAATCTGTTAGACGATTTTAAGGTTCACGGATCGATAAAAATTGTGAATAGTGGACGTTTCGGTGGGAAACATTTGGTGTTATAACCTATAAAATTCTGAAGACTGAACATGATCGAAGGATGAACGTTACTTTTCAGTGTATTAAAGTTTATATTTTCCCTGTTTTTGTTGTTCCAAAGCTATTTAATAAATTGATATACACATAATTTATTTTGGTTTGCTACTTACTTTATTTTGGTATTCCAGCAGAATTTCCATTATATTATTTAAATGTTGTCGGGAGCACGTGGTAATTAATTTAAAATAAAGGTGTTGGTAACTTTGGTGTAGGTGATGGAGGCATGCAAAGGCTTAAAAAAAAGATCAACCAATTTTAGCTCTCGCGAAGAGGCTATTTTGGTGTATAACTATGGTCAAACCATATTTCGAAATGAGTGGGCCTGTTTCGCAACGTTTGCGGTCTTCTAGGATGCAAGACACCAATCACAACCTCCATCTCAACCTCCATCTCATCTTCTCTTAATTCTTCTAATAACGCGTTTATTTCGGTAAATTATCAGCAAATCATTACCTAACCCAACTTCCAGATTGACATTATATCTAACTGTCAACTGTCAAATTTCTTGAACCTTACTTGAACCGTCGTTAAACGCTGGTCATCGTTCCCTCAAATTGAACTTGGGTTCAACCTAGGTTAAACAGTGAGTGACTCATCTACAACACAAATTTATAATTGAACTTGGTTCAAAATTGAACCTGCGTTGAACTGCGCATCTACAACCGGCCCTTAGTCCCGTAGCAACGGATAGTTAAGCATTTTGATCGATTTTTAAAAGAATTTTTGAAACCAGTAAATTTGTATTTTTCTCTGGAGTGACATCGATAAAGGGTAGGCCGTGATCGCTACCAACTTTATTACCTACACGAAGGCAGCAGTAAAATCGGGCAGTAAATTTTACAAAAAAATATGGTTAATAACATCGATATAAAACTGTTTGTTGTCCCTTTCGCTCTGCCTCGCTTCATAAAAAAATTGGGTTATCCGCGAGGGAGAAATAAAACATATTTTCCCCGATTCTCCCCGATACTTTAGGTACACATATCGATTAAGTTTCCTTTAATATAAACGCAATAAGGAAGTCCGCATAAGAATCCTCATCCAACTTAAAACACAATCACCCATACACCGATGCGACTTGGAACTGAAACATACGTATTATATCGGATATCATAAACTCGATAAAAATGTTGTCGGTCCTGGCGAGCAGTCGGCCAGAAAGTTAACCGTCGACCCTAAGCGGGACTTCCCCGGCGACGGATCACCTGATAACCTGGAAATGTATTCCGAAACGTGTTATGAGATTCGAAGGACCAAAGGGGTGGGATAAAGGGGAAACCCGAGTAAATCATTTAGATGGTTTTGCCCTTTATGCACTATATACGTCGCAATAAAAATATCAACTTTGGTATTCGCCCACGTCCGCTTTTCGAGTATGAAAATACTTTTTAGTCGGCAGAGGGAACACTTACAACCTCTGAATATTGCATAGAAGCCTTTAATTTATTACGTAGACTCGCGATAAACAACGCCTCTACGTAGTGCAATTATGACACAAAAGAAGAAATGTGCCTGTCACTTCAGCTCTAGTCTCGTCAAAAAACAATTTTTCACCAAATTCTACCTTGCTATCTACATACGTATAGTAAATCCATCGAGAAGAAAACTTCCATGAAACACAAACGTCGAAATTCAAAGCGCGCGACCAGCTAGCGAATAAGTACAGGTTCGCATTAAGAATGATCGCCTTGACTATAATTTATCTTTTACTAAGGATGTTTATTTCTTTCTTTTCTCTATACATTTAAAATAATGGTTTTCTCCCCGCAGCTTAAGTATGTTCCAGGTCTCTTTTTGGGAGGCGAGCAGGGAAGGCGTCTTTCCATAATTGCCATAGATCACCGAAATATGTTTATACAAATTTATATCAAAAACTTGAATAACAATAGCGATACGTTAAAATAAACCATCAACTAAAAGTCCACTATCACCGTCAACGACTTACCTTAACGCTTGTAATCAGACAACCATAGATCAGACAACTAAACTTGTTAATTTTACTGAACCGACTCTGTACATCAACAATTCCCGCCAAAAGTTTTATGACTTTTCCACCAATAGCAAACAACGTGTATTAGGTGTTGTCCAACTTTACTACCTTTTCTCGTTTCGTGGATGTTTTCTTCTCAGTGGATTTACTATAGTGCGTTCCAAGTTCCACTCAGTTGAGTGAACTGGCAAGCAAACCAAAAAGACAGTTGGTGTTTTCCGTTTCCAGAAGCCGAAATTAGGGTGTCATAGACTAGCTAAAAGGTTTTCCTTTATATGCATCAAAATTGCATAGCTCGAGGAATATAAAATCATTTAAACTGTTAAATCTATAGTTTACTTGTTGCTGAATTTGATCAACTATTACATCGATAGCCGTTTAAACCTGGAAATAAGCTACTCCAATAATAGCTTCTACGCCTGCTTAAAGCAGATGACCGCAACTCGATGCTTTATACATTCAGAAGATTCAAACAGCTCTCGACATAATAGACTATTGACTATGTCATTTAATAAAGAACTAACGTGTGCAAAGGTATTTTATTTTTTCATAAGGTCAATTGACCTCTAAGGAAATAAAATCCAAAAGTGCTACTAAATTTAGCCCTGCGTTTTTGAGAACGGGGTAGGTTTGTCCACTTTTCGCTTTTTCGGCTATAGCGCAAAAACTATGCATTTTTCGAAAATGTGTGGCGTAAGATTTCTTGTAGAGAATTAAATTTCTTATGAAAATTATATTTCTTGAAGTTCAAAAAAATTTTATTTAAGCTAATAAATTCAAAAAACAAAGTTATAAAAATGGAAAATTTTCCAAAAATTTTTTTTTTCAGTTTTTGGCTATAACTTTTTTCTGAGTGAATTTAGATATAGGCATTGCTTCATAAAAAAGAAAGCTTATGCAATTTTCTTTAAAATGGTGGCTTGTAAGACTTTATATGTTGAATATTGACTGAGATATTTCCTTAGAGGTCAATTGACCGTATGAAAAAATAAAATACCTACTTGCACGCGTTACTTCCTTTTACCCCTGTTATTTTCGACATAGTGAATAGCCTATTATGCGAAAGCCGGCGTATAATAGAGAACCTAGCAGTGGGAATAGCTTCTATTGGATTTTTCTAGAGTAGTGAAAAGCCGCGCGCACACGACTCGCAGGCAGACTTTCTGCTGAGACTCGGTTTGAGTCAAGGCTGCATTAGTTGTGGGCTTGATATTTAAAATAATTTTTAGCATTTCTAATACAATCTAAAGCAAGATTCCTATTTCGAAAGTAGCATTTAAAAAAGTTGATGTTTTGTCATTTTTGACATTTTTCTAGGGGAAGCACTGCTTCCCTTGCTTCCATGGATCGCACACCGCTGGTATGAGTAGGTACTAAAAAACTGAAGAATAAATATTATATTTATTTTACTAGGTTCTTGTTATATTCAATTACCTCTTTGTGTAGGGTTTAAAACGAAGATACCTAAAGTTAAAAACAATAAGAGGACAATATTAACAGAATTAAGAGTAATTTTCTTTGATGAGGCCCCACTAAAATGCGTCAGAAGAGAGAAGTAATTAATGAGAAAGAGAGAAATTAGGTTAAAATCTCGCAAGGTTTCCATAGCCACCCAAGAGGTACTTGCACAGCTCGTTACCTTTTTTGTTTTAAGTGGTCGGTTCGCCTCTAACGACATCAACCTGGGAAGTCCCACTTGAAATCGATGGAAGCCCTATTAATCCACTTTTCTCTTGTGGCTTTATTTTTAATGGGGCCCCATAATTTCTTTTACATTCATTACGTAAAACACAAGAAAGTGCGAATGGAAACGATACAATTAGGTGTGCACTTGTAAAAGTACCTGAAGAGGAAAAGATACATAACAAATACGATAAAAAATAGTACCTACCTTAAGAAATACCTGAAAGTAAAAAGAAGAGTATAACTGAAAAAAAAACAATGTTAAGTACCTTAAATTATCTAAAACAGAAAAAAGGGATAAAGGATAACAAAACAATTAAAAATGAGCTAAAAGTGTCTAAAAAAAGTTGCCTGAAAATGCAAAACAAAATAAATAAACCTTGAGACATACCTGAAAGTAAAAAGAGCAATATATCTGCAACAAAACAACGTTAAGTACCTTAAATTATCTAAAACACAAAGAAATGCGAAGGGTAACAAAACAATTCAAAAATTATTAAAAGTGCATGAAAAGAAAAAGATGTTCTTAAATGGGCATAACAAATACAGTGAAAAAAATACCATAAGAAATACCTGAATGCCAAAATACCAGTATACCAGAAAAAAGAAAGAATGTTAAATACCTGAAATTACCTGAAACAGACGACAGAGGGAAACAAAACAATTAAAAAATGGTTCCTGAGAAAAATACCTGAAAATACAAAACAAATACACCTTAAGACATACCTGAAAGTAAAAAAAGGAACTGTTAAAAAAATTGTATAAAATACGTTACTCACCTAAAAAAGATTTAGGTACCTATAAAAAAAGAAAGTATTATTGTTACTGAAAATTTAAAAAAAAATATTTATGTATAACAATCGTACTTACTAGAAAACAAAAAAATATAGAACTCGCTCACAAAGCACTAAAAGCAACACGATGCACCAAAACTTTTCCGATTTTTTCATTGGAAACCATGTCCGGCAATAGCCAGACTAGCTTCGAAACGTCAAACGATGATTTAACAGTAAAGGAGCGTCGCTAAGCAAAAGTGCACCTACCTGAAAATAAAGAAGAAGGTCTATCAGAGTCAAAATTAAAAGAAAATTTGGATTCATTATACCTTAAGACCCTTAAAACTCTCTTCCATCTCGGTTGTGTGCGAAGGCGCTCTCCGATGATCATTTTCTGTAAAGGGGATAAACCGAATTAAAGAATGAACATTGAAACGACTCATTTTTGTAAAATAGACAAGTTTAAAATTACAAAATAACAAAATTTCTGTTACAAAGTGACAAAGATTATATAAAATCAGATAAACACATTTCTTCTTATTGGCAATTGAATTTTAAATATCTCATTATTTCCAATTTTTCTAAGTAAACTTTGCCTTACTATGTGAAACTGAAACAAATTTAACAATCTGTGAATGTAACAGACACCACAAACCCAGATTAACTACACAATCTTATAAACAGTACAATAGAAAGGCATCATTATTTGGTTACTTGTGTTAAATCTATAAGATTCACTAATAATGATAGAAATTAATAAGACATCAATGTAACTTGTAAATATTTCTTTGGCGGGATACTTACCACTTACCCGAGGAATCCCAAGGCCCGAATCTCATCTCTCCTCTCATGTGTGGATCCTGGACGCACGTCTTCTTTTACATCGCCATCCAAAAGACATCAACACTCTAGGACTCCTTTAAGTGATCAATAATTAATCCCAACAGAACTGAATTTCCAGTGTAAATTTGAATGCCACACAGAATCAAAGTAATTTGGAAAATATGTGTGTGCCTCCCCAATTTATCTTTCCAAAATTATATCTAGGAGCCTTTAGGAAGTCCGAGAGCGTAGACGTCAGTGATGGGAGGCGTTTCATTCACAAAATTCACATTCACAATCACAATCACAAAACACTGGATTTTTTAACAATTCTTCACATCCGCATCGTTCCGCATCCGAACTGTAACTGGGCCCTGCAGAGAATTACACAATTAATCATCTCGACACCTAATAGTGCTTATCTTAACGACGATTTTATTTTAACGAGCCTTTGTTCACACTTATCATTCTAGAAAGTTTCTTAACACGTAATATATATTAGATTATTGCTTCTAATATGAAACATATATACAACACTTATACAACAGATATTTCTTGCTTGTGAATTGATAACGAAAGTTTTCTAATCGTTGAATATTCCTAACAGTGAATTAGAGCTACAGAAAAATTGAAAAAGAAAACACGAAATAATAATATTAGTTTAACTAAAACATGTAAAGACAGCTACTTATTATTATAATAAATTAAATAATGACCTTAAATTATTGCAAACTAAAAGAATGTACATCCTTATTAGCGGCGTGCGGTGAAATTTCAAGTAAGGGAAGCAACTTTTAAAAAATTACCGATTCTTCGATCACTTTTTGCAAATCCGTCAATGACGTCATCATAAAAACGTGGATGCTCTTACGGGCTTTGGAGAAGTTTATTTTCAATGGACAAAAGTGATACTTGCGAAATGCCTAATGTGAAATATCTCTCTCCTGACTTTTTGAATTTCTCACGAAATTTTTTTTACGTTTAAGCGTTCAAAAATTGCGTTCTACTGATGAACTTTTGGCAGGTATTGTCGATACTAATTCACACAATTTCGACACTTCCGTGTAGGCACCTTCCAGCTCCTCGTCCTTTAGAAATTGCACTAGTTCTTGAGCGTTATTTATTGGGCTAATGTCATCAGTTTCGTAAATAACTTTTAGTTCTGATCGTAGTAGTACTCGCCATAATGAAGAAGTAGAGATTGAAACGCATCTCCTGCAAAACGTTTTCCTTTATATGCATCAAAATTGCAGAGCTCTAGGAATTTAAAATCATTTAAACTGTTGAATCATACCATTAAAAACATACTGCAGCGTTTATTTCTAATTTATTTACACTGTCCTAACTATACACTACTCACTACTTAATTTATCTTAATTATTTCCTAACTAATTAATTTTTATATATATATATATATATATATATATATATATATATATATACAGGCGGGGATCCTACAGCCTTTGCCGTTTCCCGCATTTTGATCTCCAAACCTCTCTATTCCTCCAGTCGTCCTCGTTTATTGCTCTATCTTCCATAATTTGTGGAAATGGTCCCAAATGTAGGAGACGAAAAGGAAGACCACGTAAAACTTGGAATTCTGGTGTAACACAAATTATTTAATTTATATAACACACTTAAATTTTTAATTTATTTGTACAATTCGCTTGTCCGATTTTCGCACTGTTTATTCACTCGCGGCTTCACGTCTAATCTAATCTCTCCGACAGCAAGCCCGTCAATATATAGTCATTCATTATGTCTCGGGATCCTCCTTGAAAGAACTCGATCCATCTTTTCCCTAATAATGTTTATCTAGAAACGCCCAGAAGGTAATAAATCATTCTTCCTTTAAGGCCCAATTAACGGAGCGCTTTGAAGTGACCGCCGAGGTCCGATAAGAGTAAACACGTTGCGCGCTGCTCTTTACATTTCGCGTTACAATACCGTAAAACATACCTTCACAATAAGTGTCATGTTCTATGCCAATGCATAAAAACCTTCCATGAATAGTTTTGGTGCTTGAAAACATATAATATACTAGTTTTCATCAAATCTACTGTTAGTACATTGTCATAAACATAGTAATAAATTAAACTAATGTCTCTTTCTGATATTATAGATTGTCCCAAAGAAGAGAGCGAGCGACAGTCCTCGAATGTTTTGACAAAGTTACAATGAGTCATACTCTTAAATTTAATATCTCAAAATATCGAATTGAAACAAAAAATTTACAAAAGTCAAAAATGTGAACAAGTATAGAAATATTTAAACGAATTATTCAATAATTGCAAAAGCAATAAGCAATAAGGAACTAAACAAGGTTGTCTATATCTATGTATAGCTATATTTTAACAACAGATTTAAGTTAAGAACATTATGGGGCGATGCAATGATAATTTTGATACGGATCACTTTTTTGAAAAGTGAAAAATACAGTACTATTTCTTGTCGTCCAACAAAATGTTTATTCAAAGTTTGACGGTTTTCGAATTTTTTGTTGTAATTCATCAACAATTAAACATGTTATTTAGATCTAGGACAGATTTCCATAGACAAAAAAGACCTTTTGCTTTATGTAGCATAGCAAATTACTTATTTTTGTTGTGCTCTTATCAGCTCAATGACATCAAGGTATTTTAAACTTTAACTTAAAATTTGGATCAGTTAAGTTAGTTAAAGTCAAGCAAAGCAAACATAGGAAAAGTCACTTATTTACTTTTATAAAGCAATAGTTGACTCAAAAATCCATCCCTATCACAACACTGAGGTGAGTTGCATAGCTCAGTTACGACGTTCAGAATCCAATATTATATAACAGATTGACTCAAAAATTCAGTTATGAACTGTACCTTAACTCACTTCAATGTGAATCGCCCTAATTCAGTCGAACAATTTAGTCATCCCTGTGGTAACAAAGTGCTACCTCTCACGAGAGTGGGATTCTCTGGGTTCGCTGAAATGAGATCTAAGTAAACACGCATATTTTATGGCGTTTTAAATTGAGTCTTGAGGGATCGGACCAATGTGCTTTCAATTTCCACTACATCCCAGGCAGCGGTGTTTTATTCGAAAAAGTTATTCGGAATTATGTTGCACCCTCCTAATTCGTTCCAGTTGGATAAGTCCGTCAGGAGTGAAAATGGTAGGCGATTATTGCGTCCAAAGGAAAATAGAGTGACACGACTGTAAGGCAATAAAACGGCTTTCGAACCGAAAGCGCAAAGAAAGAGCAGTCGATAATCCTAACAGGGGAGATTTCCATTTTCGCGCAAGGCGTTATTTTAATTTCCAGTAGAAGCGTCACGTCCGGCATTAATCCGATTGGTCGCGCTCTTCATCAATTTTACGGCATTTCACCATCGACTCGCCAGTCGGACGTTCAATTTTATATACGATAAATTAAAAAGTTACGATATAAAAATGAAATACGCCTGTGCAATAGCACATTGTCACGAACTTTTTCAACGTTTCTGGGGTGGAGGGAGTTTCACTTAACGGCACCCACAGCGATAGTAAATCGCCGATGGAGAGATACTTCACTTAAATGTACTATATTGGCAGTACATACTTAAGACGTATTATTGTTGAGGAATTGAAGGTGTTATTTCAATAAGATGCGAATTTGTAGATTTACCATTAACAGCTAGTTGTGTAAGCTTAATGCCGTTTAAGCTACAGTAAGTAAAGTACAGTAAGTTATTGTTAGTAACGCAGTTTACAGTTTACTTACTGAAAAAAACCTAAAAGTCTGCGTCGGACCAGACGGTGGAAGTGAAACTTCTTTGGCCATACACACACACACACACACACACACACACACACACACACACACACACACACACACACACACACACACACACACACACACACACACACACACACACACACACACACACACACACACACACACACACACACACACACACACACACACACACACACACACACACACACACACACACACACACACACACACACACACACACACACACACACACACACACACACACACACACACACACACACACACACACACACACACACACACACACACACACACACACACACACACACACACACACACACACACACACACACACACACACACACACACACACACACACACACACACACACACACACACACACACACACACACACACACACACACACACACACACACACACACACACACACACACACACACACACACACACACACACACACACACACACACACACACACACACACACACACACACACACACACACACACACACACACACACACACACACACACACACACACACACACACACACACACACACACACACACACACACACACACACACACACACACACACACACACACACACACACACACACACACACACACACACACACACACACACACACACACACACACACACACACACACACACACACACACACACACACACACACACACACACACACACACACACACACACACACACACACACACACACACACACACACACACACACACACACACACACACACACACACACACACACACACACACACACACACACACACACACACACACACACACACACACACACACACACACACACACACACACACACACACACACACACACACACACACACACACACACACACACACACACACACACACACACACACACACACACACACACACACACACACACACACACACACACACACACACACACACACACACACACACACACACACACACACACACACACACACACACACACACACACACACACACACACACACACACACACACACACACACACACACACACACACACACACACACACACACACACACACACACACACACACACACACACACACACACACACACACACACACACACACACACACACACACACACACACACACACACACACACACACACACACACACACACACACACACACACACACACACACACACACACACACACACACACACACACACGCACACGCACACGCACACACACACACACACACACACACACACACACACGCACTCCGACAGACAGGATATATAAATGAAACATAAAAGACATTTTTTTTGCTGCCGCAACGCTTGCACCGGTCCGCTCGAGTCTGCCGACAGTCTCGGCTCAGGTGATCTCCCTCCTGCTGGTAGTTGTAACATCAAACGCTTTCGATGGCCCTGCTCCAGGGAAGTGCTACAGACGCCATAAGTACTCGCTCGTAGCTCTGCCAGCAATCCAGCAATAATGCAGGAGACAGCATTTCGCTGGTAACGCCGACTCTCCCGACAGATTCGCCAGGTAGTAGGTGCTCATTGTCTCGCTGGCCAACTTTTCCCATCTCATCATCTCCGTCATCATCCCGTGGAAATCTCGCTGCCTAGGGAACGCCGCCCCTAACATGGCTCGCCACTTTGCCCATGGTCGATCATAGTTGTCAAGACGCTGATGCCAGAGCTTCGCCGTCCCTGCCAACCGCGCCTGCAACAGAGTGCTCTTCTATAAATTTGTCCAGTCGTAGATCGCCCGCAAGTTGATCAATCTTGGAGAGCCATCGCGGTGTCCACACTGCTCGCCGGGCTGCTGGGGTCGAACACTTCCACCATCTTCATCGCCAAAGACGGTCGAAGTCGAGCACTCGCCTGCTCCACTCCGGATTCCTCGCTGCGGATCGATCCGGACGTCGCTGTCTGCCCCGACACGTTCAGAGCAACAATGGTCGCTTGTTGCCTCGCCGCTTCCACCATATATTGCTGGAGTTCTCCTACGACCGCCTTCACGATGGTCTTCACAGATGTTGTCTCTATGATCTCTGACGTGAGGCACGACGCCTCCTCACTTTTCTCCATGTCCATGTAACGCAATTCAACAATACAGTTCAACGTTTTGTCGCCGCTCGATGTTATTGTTTCTCGCCGTTTGAGGTTAGGTTAGGTGTTAGGTGTCAGCTGTCCGAAAGTCTCGACGCTCTCCGGTGTTGCCACGTTGACCTTGCTGGTAGCACACGATAACGATTTGGCGATCGACTCAGTTCGCGGGCGCGATTGAAGAGATACGCTTTACGCGCATTCTGGCAACACGGCTTTGTCCTCGGATTTCTCATCAGGCGTGACGCGGTTTATCGACCAACACCCCATCCCAATGTATACAACGTGCACAAAGAAGTTTCACTTCAAAAATGTCTGGCGTATGATTAGGATTAATGTAATAACTTCTTACCTGAATGTCTGATCTGATTTAAGTTCTATCAGACAAAATTGATTCAGTTTTCTGAAACTGTACCCAGTTACTGACATGAAACGAATGAGTAAACCAAGCAAAACCATTATTAACAACGTTATTTAATCTATATAGCAGTGGAGTACGTTATAAAGAAGATAAACAAAGGGCATATTGTCACGCTTATGGCCCAATCAACTCCATAAGTGTGCTCGGATTGGGGGAAGCAGCTCAGAAGATTGGGTGGAACAAACCAGTTAAACAAGCCAACGACATTTATCTGGCATAGCAAGAAAGTGGTTTACAGGGGGAGCGACAAGTAATGTAGCACTACTAGCTTCAATTAGCAGGGGAAAGAGTTATTGAACATATTACAAAGAAACAGAGTGACATAATAACAAAGCAGCAGAGAAACGTAAGGCAAACAAATTCAAAAAGTAATATATAAAAGCTGAATTAATCAGTAGCATAGGTTAAGTTAGTCAGGGGTGGGAATTCCATCTCGAATGTTTATTAAGTGTCGGTTGTTTTCTGTAAATTTGCTGTTTCCTATTGTGCCAATTTGCCCTTGGCCTAATTACACGGTCCAAAGATTGCCCTAAGTAAGTGACAATATTGAAACAAAGTGAAATAAAGTTTGTGAGGGCTCAATTGGGCGCATTTAACAGAAAACCAATGCGGACTTTCAAAAGGTAAGACATCCATAAAGATATCCATAAGACAGACTGTCCTATCAGACCTGTGGAGGCCTCTTATAATTCTCTGCTACTTGAAATTCCTCCAATTTTTAATAGTAGTATATTAAGATCATGGATGGGTTTTTCTAACTAACATTGCACTGAATCCCATTAGGCCCAGAAGCGTGACACCATTATATCGATATTTATATTTGGTGTTCACCTACATTACCTCCCGGTTGAAATTAGCTATGTTCTTTCTAGCATTGTTAAAAGGAAAAGTACTAATTCTTGAGTCGTGTTTGTTATTTAAACTTGTATCGAGGTTTATATAACTATTTTATTTACGTTTTCGACTGTGGCTTAATGGTGACCATTTCTCATTTCTTTATCCCAAAACAAATGGGAGAGTCTGCAAGGAAGCATTCACATTGGAATCCAGAAGAAAGAGATAGGGAAGACCATACGGAGGCGATAGGAAAACGTGCAGTGTCTAATATTCGGTAATGCGGTCTTTTACACTAAGAGAAAGCGAGAGAGCGAGCGGAAGATCGTGGTGAATTAATTTTTCCCTAACACGACGGGGGACAAATTAACTCATAGCGGTTCGGAGAGACGGACATTTTCACGGTATTACAGATCACTTACATATATCGGTCGGTAACGGACAATTACGTAACAGATAACAGAACAGATAACAGAGAGTTCGGGCGGTTTAATCTAACGGCGGAACGATCACAGTTACATATAATTCGGTCGGTGGTACTTTCACAATCGGACGGCGTCGGTCGGTCTAAATCTTTTTTTTTTCCCCCGACTTTAGGCCAATGAGGCCACGCACTACCTCGGAAGCGGGCAATAAATACCGCCCCGGGTATATTCACCTGGGGGAAGCAGAGGAAACCCTGCAGGCTCCCCCGAGGCTCGGACGATGTTATGGTCCTTAGGTCAAGGAGCTGCAGTGTACCGGCGACCTGCCGGGATTATCCTATTGTAGGACGAGGTCCCCGACAGGTGCCTCAAAGATAGCAGGGTAGGAGAGAGCGCCTCCGGTGGATTTGGAGGGTCTCGAATTCAGGTTAGAGCTGATGTGGGTCGCCCTACGTCCCCCCTCCCGGGAAAACCCGGATTAGGGGTTCAGGCGGCCCAGAAGACGACTCTGAAGCGGCTAGATTGAGCATAGAACTATCTACGGGGACTAAATGCTATTGCGGGAGTTAGTGGCGGTTAGATTGCACATCAAGAATGTTTGGCAGATTAAGCACAGCAAGGCTATTGAGTTACCATAAGTATCCGCTGGGGTAGCGACGTAGATTAGTGGGGGATGGAAACCAGAAAAAAAAACAGAACTGCTATGCGTACTATACAGAAGAGGACAGCAAGTTAAGTGAAACCAAGGGCAGGTGTCCTTCCTACTTAGCGGCAGAGCGGGTTGGTTGGACACAGCCAGGCGGCCTTACACCAGGAGAAGTAGCACAATGGGAGGGGGGGGAAGGGAGGTTCTGAGAAGGCGGGAGAGAGAGTACGTACCCCTCCTGTTGGACGAGCATCAAGCAGCCAGTCGGATACGGGCACGCCGGTTACAGTCTTTCCAGGAGCACCCTAAGGCTCTTGGGGCGCAATTCTCTTGCAAACTTTTCAGCCATGAGGGAAGTGATGGCTTTAAATCCGACCTGCCACACTTCCTAGGTACTAGGAAGTGTGAACGTACTAGGTAGTACGTTCACAATCGGACGGTTACGTAACAAATTACGAATAATTCGGTCGGTTTAAATCTAACGGTCGGCAACGTTCACAATTACATATATCGGTCGGTAGAACGGAAACGGATATCAGACGCAACGGAAAAATACGGATAACGTACGGCTTGTCTCAGACAAGTATTGGTTCTGACCTTGGAGTAACTCAGGTACAGGACGATTTGAGGGGGAGGTTTACCTATCCAAGTTACGTCTGAATATATAAGCGATGGTAGATTGAACGTTGCCTTATCGGCCGCCATCTATCTGAAATAGGTTTGATTTCGCGATTAACTGTACGGTGGGTGGTCTGCCCTCGACTCTCAAAAAACGGCTTCGTTACAATCTTGAGCAATATACCATTTATTTGAATAATTTTTTACTGCCTTTCAATGGACCAATCAAGCAATTCCTGTGTTCATTTGTAAGTCAAAAATTATTGGGGGTGGTAATTCATGGACCAACTCCCTCATCGTCCACAAATCCTTCCAGTGCGGACGTGAAACAAACCGCGAAACGACACGCACCTTCACCGAACAATATCGTAAAAGCAAAATGTCCCATATCGAAACACACCCTTAAACAAGATAAAATTTTATTGGTCTTATCGACGAGTCATATATGTCCCATCGGGGACGCACAAAAGCTCGCCCTTTCTTCCCTTCCCGACAACACATTCCTCTACCAGTTGTTTTTAATTTTATGTACTCTTTTACCGGACTCGAAAAGGGCTTAATAAAAGGCCGATTGTCGGGTGATTTTTGAGACCATCCCGTCGGTTTTATGCTAAGACGAGAGAGGAGTTTGATTATGGCGTAAAATACTCCGAGGCGAAGTGATAAAGTTTGAAATTTAACTTCGAAACTTACATAACATGAGTTAAGGGTGACTGAATAATTGGAAAATAATAAGTGAGGAGTGGAAAATATGTGAAATGAAGCTTGCAAATTTTGTGCAATTTACATGCATTTTACATATTTTCTGTTAGGTATTTATCATTACTATTTTAGTATTTACTAAGCTATTCCAGTACAAATCCTACTTATATGCATATTGTCACGATTAGGGCCTGACGGCTCCTTGGGTGTGCAAGGTTTTGGGTTGTGACTCAGAAATTGTGCAGTACAAACAGATAAAGCATACATTTACATACATTACAGATACAGCATACATTAAGACATATGCTCGGCCTATCAAAAAATTAGATACAAAGTCTTAACATTAATAACCTTAACTAGGGACGAGGAAGGGAAAGTAATTGGACACGTGAGTGAATAAGACACGAATGAAAATTATTGACAAATGAACATTAAGACACCAAAAGAGATATAAACTAAACAAGTTCAAAAATAAGAGACAAAAGTTAAATTACCAAGTGTGAGATGTGTCACTACAGGGCAATAGAGCTGTTTTGCGCACATCTAGAGTCAGGGACAGTATCACGTCAGGAGAAACCCATTAATGCGCATCGAATAACTCATCGAAATGACTAATAATGAAACTTGCAGTCATTAGTCATTTAAATATATGTAATCCAATCAGTGCCACGATTTGAATTGTTCCATTTTAATTTGTGTTTTATACTTGATCCTAATAATAATTAAACTGTTTTTTTTTCAAATTTAGTTATTAGGTTTATGCCACTGTTACGATGCCCGACTTAACTTTTATTAAAAAAAAATTAAAAAGTCATTGAAACGGCGCGGTCTTTGAGATAACAGAGGGATATACTATTCTAACTTTGACACGATATTGTAACCAAACGGCTTGCCGAAAACAAGTAAACACGTCTGGGACTGCCCGGGTTCCACGAATACGTCCCAGAAGCGTCGCGAATAACCTCGTAAGGCCGAGACGCTTCGATGCGGTAGGATTCCCCGAAAACCCGAGGAGAAATTTGTGGAACTATCTCGAAACTTCCAGAAGGTTCTTCCCTGCCGTATATAAGGAATGCCGGACCCAAGGCCGGACAGTGGAAGAATCGGAATGTAAATATTCGGGCGACGAACGCGAGACCGGCGCGCTAAATAAATAAACATCTGTGTGTGAATATAAATTAAGTGTTAGATAAATAAGTATGGTTTAAGAATTAAATTAATTAGGACACATCGCGTAGTGTTTAGTCTTAGTAAATAGTAAAAACGTTACAATATAAAAAAATAATTAGACGTGTCTCATATTGGTTACATCCATTTTTAGAACATTTTAAAATAATACTTCACGTTCTCAAATCCTACACAAACGTTATCAAAAATGGAAGAAATAGTCATTACGGACACCGTCCATATTAATAAAACAATTTAGTTAGAAGTAAATTGAATAATTGAAATTGGAACTTTTCGAATATAAGGTCGTATACATAAACTGATCTGTCCAATATGAAATTTACCATTCTTTATTAGGTATATTGTTTGTATTATATTATTGTTGTATTATAAAAAATTGAACAACTTTTTAACCTCTTAAACTTTGAACAAACTAAGTGTTTTTAAGAAGTTTATATTAATAACGAAAATACAGTTATTTGCCCGTTAATGACGGCTTCATATTGATAACGTATGTCTGCTTTCACTTCTACTCACTATTCATGCACGTTTCACGCATTAAAATTAATATCCTTAAGTGGGAAATATACAAATAAACCTTCACATCCTTTCCACATCATTAAGTCTTTTCCAGCGAGGGCTTAAAACTTTTTTACTTCTGTTAATAGTCACGCGAGACGGAAATTAATCGCACCTCCTCATTAACGCCCTTAGAACAAACGATTTCCATTTACTTTCGTGCGTCCCAGAGCGGAGCACTATCGCCTACTTGCACCCTCATTATCTTATCACTCGGAGAAAATACGAGGACGGGAGACTTTACCTAAGGGTCTGTTTGACTCGATGTCTCGGTACTTTTCACGCGATTCCTTCGTCCCTTTTTCCATCGTATGCTTATAGTAGGAATAATCCATCACAGGCACGCATACGTAGTAAAGTCCATTTGTTGAATTCTGGTCACTCTGGATTTGTCCTTTACGTCTGCTTTTAAGGTACACGTCTCCGTTTGTTAGGTTAACGTGACAAATTGGGTTTATTAACGTAATAATAAATTAGAATCAGTGAGAAAAATAAACGGTTTTAGATGGGGTAAAACCTTCAACTTTGCGTCAGGATGACATATGTTACGTTGCGAGTCATCGTATATCTAGATGCGTGTTATAAGTATATTAAATATACCTTATATGCATGTACTGCTATTGTGATTAAAACTGTTGTAATTAATTGAAATAGGTTTTGAAAATGGTGTTCCGGCCTCCAATCGACCGTATCGTTATTTCCTCAGGACACCCAGCCGGGATTTCATTCTGTGCCTCAATTAATTTTATTATTTTTATTATATCACCAACAAGTAGTTATCTTATACTGAGACCTTATAAAGGTTACTAAAATAAAATATCAAGTTCAATGAGTATTAACTGAACCTCTCGACTTAAACGTGGCGCAGTCAATAAAATTGAAAACTAATTTCCCCGAGAATATGTGATTTTCTTATTTACAATTATTGTTATTATCAACTGTAGTATTGGATTAATTTTGAAAATAGTGCTCGTTGCAAAAATATCACGTTTAATGAGTTGCAGTGAGCCTTTCGACTTAAACATGGCGCAGTCAGTAGGATCCGAACCTAAGTTCCCAGAGAATATTTCATTTCCTAATTAACTATTATTGCGATTATCAATTATTTGTGTTAAAATGCTCTCAGCCAGACATATATAAATGTCGTGAGAAGTATATTGTGGGTGTAGTAGCCAAATAAAGTAGGATTAAAAGTTAAATGTGTATAGGGTTAATAAGGGACTTCTCCAAGGATGCTCGCTATCACCAACTCAATTTAAGATATATCTAGAAGAGTGATTAAAAATATGGAGAAGGATACGCAACCAATTGGGCATTCCAATGAACACACGCCGGTTTCGAAGTTAACGCTAAAATCAACTTGATCCCAAATTTTCATAGAAATCGATGGAGGTTCAAAGAATCCTGAGGTATTTTCACCTTCAGTGACTGTACTACGTGTACAGTCTCGGAGGCTCTCGCATCCAAGGAATGGACTTTAGTCACGGTCACGTCACGTTCGTCACAGGAATTCTCCCCTTTCGAATCGCGGGAATTATTCCCGGACGAGCGGGTCCGAAAGAGGGCGATTTGTGAGCCTTCCTGAAGGCACGGGGTCGGTCCGTCCTCTCGAGAAATCGCGTTCACGGGAATAAAACGGGACGCTTACGCGACGTCGATGGGACCCGTTTTTCCGACGAGGGGTGAGGGAAAGTCTGGTATTGGAAAATCGATGCCGTGGAAGGATTTAAGGTTTTGTGGTAGCGTTCTTAATGGTTTTGGCTTACTGACATCAAGCGTGTCAATTTGAAAATAGTATACATAATATATTTGTAATGACGTCAATCAGTTTATCACCGCTTAGGGATAACGTAACAACCATAGTAATTGACCAGAAAGTGAATATGCACTGAATGTGAGTTGAAACTGAATGCTTTGGAGACGACGGGTTACGTGGCTATATGAATATGCCAGTGAAATATTGTGCCACTGTATATGTGAGTACAGTACATACGTACATACATTTTAATCAAGCATAGTTGTAATGGCACCAAGTTCTTGCACACATGTGCGATAGATGTACTGAATGCCTGGTCGTATTCAAATCTGTCGATGCAGATGGCGTTTCCTGAAAATATTGTGAAAAGCAGTAACTGTTTTAAGTTTAATTCAATACTTACTAAAAAGCACCTGTCATATTTTGAATCTAACATTTAAGGTGCTAACAGCAATTTCCGTTAATAATTAATTTATTGTCATATTGTCACGTTCACGGGGCAGTATTTGGACCACGTAATTAAGACGTAGCATAGTTGCTAATGACACCAAGTCCTTGCATAAACATATTATGTGCGATAGATATACTGAATGCCCGGCCGTATTCAAATATGTCTTAATATGCAGATGGCGTTTCCTGAAAATATTGTGGTAAGCAGTAACTGTTTTAAATTTAATTCAATACCTACTAAAAAGCACCTGTCAACTTTTGAATCGAACATTTAAGTTGTTAACAGTAATTTCGGTTTATATTTAATTTACTGTCATATTGTCACGTTCACGGGACAGTATGTGGACCACGTAATTAAGACGTAGCATATTTGCTAATGACACCAAGTCCTTTCATAAATATGTTATGTGCGATAGATATACTGAATGCCCGGCCGTATTCAAATCTGTCTTAAAATGCAGATAGCGTTTCCTGAAAATATTGTGGTAAGCAGTAACTGTTTTAAATTTAATTCAATACTTACTAAAAATCACCTGTTAACTTTTGTAAAGAACATTTAATTTGCTAACAGCAATTTCCGTTAATTATTAATTTATTGTCAAATTGTCACGTTCACGGGGCAGTATTTGGACCACGTAATTAAGAGTCAGCATATTTGCTAATGACACCAAGTCCTTCCATAAATATATTATGTGCGATAGATATACTGAATGCCCGGCCGTATTCAAATCTGTCTTAAAATGCAGATAGCGTTTCCTGAAAATATTGTGGTAAGCAGTAACTGTTTTAAATTTAATTCAATACTTACTAAAAATCACCTGTTAACTTTTGTAAAGAACATTTAATTTGCTAACAGCAATTTCCGTTAATTATTAATTTATTGTCAAATTGTCACGTTCACGGGGCAGTATTTGGACCACGTAATTAAGAGTCAGCATATTTGCTAATGACACCAAGTCCTTCCATAAATATATTATGTGCGATAGATATACTGAATGCCCGGCCGTATTCAAATCTGTCTTAAGATGCCGATGGCTTTCTCTGAAAATATTGTGGTAAGCAGTAACTGTTTTAAATTTATTCAATACCTACTAAAAAGCACCTGTTAACTTTTGTAAAGAACATTTAATTTGCTAACAGCAATTTCCGTTAATAATTGATTTATTGTCATATTGTCACGTTCACGGGACAGTATTTGGACCACGTAATTAAGAGTCAGCATATTTGCTAATGACACCAAGTCCTTCCATAAATATATTATGTGCGATAGATATACTGAATGCCCGGCCGTATTCAAATCTGTCTTAAGATGCAGATGGCTTTTTCTGAAAATATTGTGGTAAGCAGTAACTCTTTTAAATTTATTCAATACCTACTAAAAAGCACCTGTTAACTTTTGTAAAGAACATTTAATTTGCTAACAGCAATTTCCGTTAATAATTGATTTATTGTCATATTGTCACGTTCACGGGACAGTATTTGGACCACGTAATTAAGACATAGCATATTTCCTAACGACACCAAGTCCTCTCATAAACATATTATGTGCGATAGATATGTTACGCCCAAACATCGAAAACGCTCACTGAGCGAAAAAAACGACCGCAACGCGTTGCGGACGGTGCCGAACGACCACATACCGAAATGACTTAATTTTTCGCGTTGTGTCCGTTCTTGTTGACCACAACGTGTCGTGGATGATGTTCAAACGGCCATGACGCGTTCTGGATGATTTAAAAAGCTCACAAACCGACCATGCTCTTAATATATTAAGTAAATTTACAAAAATAACCGCAAATTTGAAAATCTTTATTGTATGCTTATGTCTACATGGAACTTTATTAAAAATAATAGGGACTAACTGAATCGTAGGTAGATAGAGCTATTCACTTGTATTTGCAGGCACTATTATTGTGGCATTTAGAATTGCACAACACCTCATTGGCCCTGCAGTTGCAGTTTTTTGTATTAAAATAACGCTTACAATGGCACATGACAAATCCTTGTTTTGATCCAGACGAAATGGCTGAAGCTGTTCTCAAATTTAATGAACAACTTGGAACATCCGATGCGTTTATAAAATTTGAATCAGCGAAGTTGAATTCATTACGACTATAAAGTCTCTCCAGCACGCCCTCTTTAGTTC
Organism: Cryptocephalus moraei; assembly: GCA_946251905.1. Classification (NCBI taxonomy): domain Eukaryota; kingdom Metazoa; phylum Arthropoda; class Insecta; order Coleoptera; family Chrysomelidae; genus Cryptocephalus; species Cryptocephalus moraei. The sequence continues at coordinate 10,482,402 of OX276465.1, read as the reverse complement.
CCAACTTATATAAGCTGGAATCACTAACGCTTAGAACTACAGCTAGAACACTCCTAGGGGCAAGCCGCCCTCTGTCGACGTCTGGAACTTTGACTACGACATTTTGACCGATCTCAGCAGGAGGTAGTTTTTCACGGGACAGCGCCAGCATTTTTTCAGCTTGCTTCTCCATTCCGGCTCTAGCAGTTTCGCGTTGCTCTTTGATTGCATCACTTCGGCAGCAAAGGTTGCATACGACTTCTCCTTCAATTTGAATCCCACACTTCATGTGTACTTTTAAGCTGCATGCTTTACATGGTTGGGTAACTCCAAAATTTTCGCAAATGGAACATGCTGCCACAGTGGATACTGCATTGATTACATTTCCTTCCCCTTCCTGGTCTTTTTCGAGTGTCATCCCTTCCAAAATTTTCTCCAAATCTTCTTCCGTTTCCAGAGATTCATACGTTTCCCTTTCAAGAGAGTAATCTGCCAGCCCGATTCTTTGCATGTCACCAAACATGGCCTCGTAAGGACTTTTTCTGATCCCTTCGTGCAAGGCACGATTTTTTTTGCTCTGAATAAACCGTAATCCCTCTGACCATTGTTTGGTATCATTGCCAAGCATCCATGCTACCAACATATCTCTAACGTCCTGATTAGATCGTTCTACCGATCCTTGGCTCTGTGAGTGACGGGGCTTACCATGCACAAGTTTAAGGCCTGGCCACAGATTCTTTAACTCTTCGATTATCTTATTAGAAAATTCTCTTCCGTTGTCGCTTTGCACAATAAAGCGAGCACCGAACATGCAAAAAATATCTACTACATTATATGCGACTTCTTCAGCTGTTTTCGTTTTGAGTGATTTCAAGATTGTAAATTTTGTCAGATGGTCTTGGTAGTTCAATGTGAAACGATAGTCTCGGTCGGGTTCGGACTGCATATCGATCAAATCTACTTGACATCTCGAATTCATGTGATTTGATAGGATTGGTGCAACAACTAACCCCTTCTTCTTGATCTTCTTCTTTCCCTGACATTGCTCGCAGAGAGATAAATAGATCTGTATGGCTACTCTCGTAATATTGCAGTATTTTTTGTTGACTTCAGCCTTCATAACTGAAAACAAACAAAAAACTGTTTAAGTGGGTAGTAGAGTGCGCGCAGCGAAAGAATGGGCCACCTCGTCAACAAACATCGGGTAACATGTAAATATTATGAAAAATTTTCAAAATAGTAGAAAAAAACGTATAGTAAATAATTACACCAATATTATATTCAAATAGCGTCTGAGTAACATACCTCTTGTTCGTTTGTGTCCAGTTGCCATATGAGCAGCTTCAATCAATAATGCCAAAAATATCCTCCGTTTTACAGTAATATCGGAAATTTCCATCCTGTGTTCCTTTGGGCTTTTCAATTAACTTTTCATATTCCCCAATTGTTATGACATCATACCTCTTTAGTCTTCTATATTGTTTGGACGACAAGGGCATTTTGCAATCTTTCAAGCGGTTCGCTTCTTTCACTTCTCTGACGATCTCTTCATACCGTTCGTTCGTAAAATAATCACTCCGATCATTGCTGTTATCAACGATATTTTTGTTTTTCATCAAACACCTCCCTCGTATTATCGTTTTTAGCTATAATAGTAGTGACTTCGCTGAACATCATAGACATAACTTCACTCGAAGGCAGTCGTAAACAGACTGACAAGCCTAGACAAGAAAAATCGGTTTGTGAGCTTTCTAAATCATCCAGAACGCGTCATGACAGTTTGAGCATCATCCACGACGCGTTGTGGTCAACAAGAACGGACACAACGCGAAAAATTAAGTCATTTCGGTATGTGGTCGTTCGGCACCGTTCGCAACGCGTTGCGGTCGTTTTTTTCGCTCAGTGAGCGTTTTCGATGTTTGGGCGTAACAGATATACTGAATGCCCGGCCGTATTCAAATATGTCTTAATATGCAGATGGCGTTTCCTGAAAATACTGTGGTAAGCAGTAACTGTTTTAAATTTGAATCAATACCCACTAAAAAGCACCTGTCAACTTTTGAATCTAACATCTAAGTTGTTAACAGCAATTTCCGTTATTAATTAATTTATTGTCATATTGTCACGTTCACGGAGCTGTATTTGGACCACGTAATTAAGACGTAGCATAGTTGCTAATGGCACCAAGTCCTCTCATAAACATATTATGTGCGATAGATATACTGAATGCCCGGCCGTATTCAAATATGTCTTAAGATGCAGATAGCGTTTCCTGAAAATATTGTGGTGAGCATTAACTGTTTTAAATTGAATTTAATACCTACTAATAAGCAACTGTCAACTTTTGAATCGAACATTTAAATTGTTAACAGCAATTTCCGTTAATCATTGATTTATTGTCATATTGTCATGTTCATGGGACAGTATTTGGACCACGTAATTAAGACATAGCATAGTTGCTAATGACACCAAATTCTTGCATAAACATATTATGTGCGACAGATATACTGAATGCCCGGCCGTATTCAAATCTGTCTTAAGATGCAGATGGCGTTTCCTGAAAATATTGTGGTAAGCAGTAACTGTTTTAAATTTAATTCAATTCCTACTAAAAAGCACCGGTCAACATTTGTAAAGAACATTTAAGTTGCTAACAGCAATTTCTGTTAATAATTAATATACTGTCATATTGTCACATTCACTGGGCAGTATTTGGACAACGTAATTAAGACTGAGGCAAATCGTTGATTTCTCTGCTTCAAATATCAAAAAGTGGTTCATAGACCTGTTCAAATACCATTTCAAGTTACAAAAAACCTGTTGAACCTGTTCAAAAGTGGTTCACAAACCTATTTACATACCAGTTCAAAGTGGTTCACAAATCTGTTACACCTGTTGAAATACCTGTACAACAAGTTTATGAGCAGGTTGTGAATCATTTTTGGAACAGGATTAAAAGGTTTGAACAGGTTTGAGGAGGGTGAATGAATGAATAAACTGGGGTTTTGGGGGGAAGGGGGAAGTGGGTGGGGTTTAAAAAAGTGGTGGAGTTGCCTCATGTGTCGCCATTAATACTTATATTTTACTTTTTAAATTTTAGTTGACATTCTGTCCCTCATACCATTATTATGTTGTGTCTTCACGATGTGTTCAATTCTCTCTCTCTCTCTCTCTCTCTCTCTCTCTCTCTCTCTCTCTCTCTCTCTCTCTCGCTCCCTTGTAATTCTAGGTAGGCCAAATTGATGTCTTTGATTTGTTTTGATTTACGCCTGTTTTTGAGTTAGTATCCCCAAAGCGAGCACATTTAAGGACCTAATTTTGCGATAGGCGTGACAATATTAATAACAGTAATAAACACTACCCCAATTCAACTTTTAAACTGTTGCTAATATTGTTTATCGTTTTTGATTGGAACACCATAAATTTTAATTTTTGGGTGCACATATAAAATTAAATTCGTGCTTAAATTCTTTGGAATTACTTAAATTGCTACAAGAAATCAAATATTGCGTTATATTAAGGGACTACAGTCTCGAGAACGAAATTGCTATACATCGCTGGATGTTAACTTCATTCTAGATTCCAAAAATAAAGTCTAAAAATAATTCCAAAAGAAACAAGAAACCTTTATGAGGCCGGTCCAGTCGATTCCCTAAAATGGACCTTCGGGATAGGAATTCCTTAACTGCGATCGGATTTTTTGCCCCCGCACGTTTCGTGAAAGTGTAGCGAATTCTCGTGAATTTTCCAAAATCAAAAGCAACGTGGGTCGAAATATTAGACGTCCCAAATCGGGAAGAAAGAAGGCCGTAATAGGCGAGTGATGGGAACGGAGGCAAATCGAACACGTCCCACGGGCTCTAACGCACTCATAACTTTCGATAGAAGTTGTCCCGAGGAAATTCTCGTAAGCGTAATAAGCAGGCCGGAATGTATCTCCTATTCTCCGATCTCCCTCGATAAATATGAATGAGGGGGAATTCCTCGGATATCATCGCCCGAATCAAAACTATTTTTTCTCGTCGGTCGCCACTTTTCGCTCTCAATTTACACGTCGACGCCTTTCAACCGAGAAAGAACTTAATTTCTGTAGGCATTGTGTTGGAAAATCGTTACGTCCCGACAAATTGCAAATTATAAATATAAAAAGGGGCGTCGTAACGGTCCCGGCTGCGAGAAAGCTCAATGTCAGAAATTAATTACAACCTGAAATTCAATCACACCTCTCTCTCTCGCAAAAAGCACTCCAAACAAAAAGTAAATGATTAATTGCTCCGATCACTTCGAGAAACAATACACATCATTCCCTTTGTAGCGGAAAGAAAAGGAGAAAAGGGCTTCTTATCCTTTTTTCCACCTTTCAACGCCTTCGACATTGAGAAAGTCCTTGGCATTCGTGCACCTGAAGCCTAAATAAATTTTAAACGTTCCGTTTAATTGAAATTTCCTGACGCCCGGGCGGAAAATTTTTCGAATCGAGAACATTTCCCCGTCAAAATTTTTACGGCTTCCGATGTTCCATTGTGGATTAAGGTCAGCGTAAACGACCTAACGTTGCGAGCGTTCGCCGGCACTTTGGCCATTACATTTGTTTCTCGGTAGGTATCGACCTTAATCCGATCATAAACGATAACGCACCGGATGCATCAAAAGGAAATTTCGGAAAGAAAAATTACCATGGTTTGTACTAAACTCCAATGAGAGCTCCAAGGAGCAAGCAGTCGGTTCTCGACCCCGACCTTGACCGTGAGCTTGCTCCTGTTACAGATGTGTCATTTCCTAACTACTAATGCGCAATCCACGTACTATAAGATCTATAACAGGAACACGGTTCTAATTTGAATTTTTATTCATGTACCTACTTCTACAGAGTTATCCATACAACGACTTGATCCGGATTCAGGATATCTATTTATGACACTTGTATCATACAAGATTTTTTCTCATTCACAAATAATTAAGATGTTTCGAAAAATATCTAAAATACGTCAGCTTCTGAATCATTCAAAGTTACAATCCAACTATCTTAGAAATCACTGTAACCTATAACGAAGCGCCCTCTCTACCTGAAACACTCCGTACAGTAGTTCCATTCCAATATAGGAAACTGTAACAATCGTCTCAACTGGCGGAAGTTTCTTCCGAAAAACAACGCAATTGTTTTCTTCTTCGCTTGTTTTCATTCTACCAGTTTTCCCGTGTCAAGTGGGGTTCAAAAGAAGCGTGGCCCCGACGGTAAGGGAACCCTGGTTCCGTAACCAATTCTGGCTACGTATCTGGTGCAGTCTTCGCTTTCGCGAGTATTTCCGAAAGTGTCTCTGCAGCGCCGACCGTCCCTCTTTCGCGAGTGTTCCGAAAGTGTCTCCGTCGTGTCCGACCGCCCGTTCCAACATCAAGTGTGAGTACTCAAAATCCATTAGTGGAGAGTTGTCTCTCTTGATTCTTGGCTTAGATCATTCGGTCCCTCTCAAACCGTTTGTGAGTATCCGGTCGTAGTAAATCGCTTCCGACGAGTCGTTCTCGGAGAGGATTTATTACTGAGACAAATTTTCTATAACTTTTCCACTCGGGGAATCTTTGCACGTTAGATTCCCGCTTTCACCGTTTGAGCACGTCCTTTAGGTCCCAATACCACCCTGGCCTGCTTGTTCCGCTCTCGCTTCAGCTATATTTTTCTTCCACTTGCATCTAATCGCTTCAACCGACTCTGCACGCTTAATATCCTATCCGAAAAATAATTCTAAAGTACAAATGAAGATAGGAAATAATAAGGATTTCATGTGATTTTTTGCAATTTATTGCATATTTGGCAAGCAGTTTCTGAATACATATGTGCATACAATTTCTTATTTTTAATACAATATAAGCATCAGTTAAGGCGTATTAAGTTATATAGTTACCAAAAAGAGAGTACTTGTTTTTACTTGTTGTAAGAGACTGAAAACGTGGATCGTGTTTTGTTTTATTAATTGTTATATTTTAATATAAGGAGTATTATTTCAAAACACCCCATGTTACATATGGCGAATGCGCCCACTACTCCCTACAAAACCTTTACATGTATATGAGGAATCGATCGCCACACCCTCGAACCCGTAACGTCGTTCCAGTTAAAGTTAAGTCCGATTAAAAACGTCGCCGATACGACTTTTAAACATTTCCAGATTTTTAAATCGGGTAACGTTCCCCCGCATCCCGACGACGACGACCGGGGATAAAAATGCCCGACACGTTCTTACCTTTCCTTCCGCCAGGGGTTGTGGAAAAGGGGAGAAGCGCCAGAACTTTTTGAACATTTACATAGCTCGAGGGTCCGCCCGCGTCGCCGCCAAAGCTCGAATGCAGCGCCAGCTAATTCGAAGGAAAAGTTTTTGCCTTTGTGTAGTATGTGTGTGTGTCTAGCGTCTAATTAGTTAGCCAACTTTCCTTCCGTTAAGTTAACCGGGAGGGGTGCGTCCCCCGGAAAAATTAAGACCTTCGAACAACAATGTTAACCATGCATACCGTCTGTAAACTTCAAAATAAGACCGAAAATCAGGACCTTCCTTCCATGTGGTGATGCTTATTGAAGTTAAGGTAAACATGACACCGTCGGAATTTAGTTAAATGTGAAATTTGCACATGATCGTGAAACGCAAAATTTTTACTGCTTACGTATTATTTTCTTACGAATCCTTGGGCCGGCTAGCATCAGAATAAAAGACTAAGGTGTGGTTGAAAAGAAATATCAAAAATCTGATTATAGCTGTTTTTAATTGAGTATGTCAGTTAAATAAAACAATAACCCAAAGATGTCGAAATACAAATTCCAAAAATACTTATTACCGTAATTTACACACATACCAAAATACTAAACTACCGATGAGTACGCGAGGGAATAGCAGGAATACTTAAACATTACTACAAACAAACGCATTAATCTTATTAATTCAGACATAATTAATTGACCCAACTAGAGTGTTCTGTTTACCAACTTCTGAATTAATAAGGATGTTTCAAATTAATGGAGTACCAACACCTATTTTACTAAAAATTGTTTATCGTTTATGGGGAGAACGATCGATTGAAACGTCTCGAATTAAAGGACTTTAAGTGGGGAATATACCTGTCACTTCGCGCTAATCACCACACACATGATTGGAAGCGGAGAGGTCCTTCGAATTTCCACGTCACCGGAGGGCTCGGTGAAAGTCGCCGGATGGCGGAGGTCGTCCGGGGAACGAGGTGGATTGCCCTGTAAGTAGGCGCTCGCCGTAGTTGGCTGGACAAAAGGCGGATTGGCCTTCACGTTGCAAACCGCGACACTCTTTGTGGGCGATTTGAGCAGTTTCTCACTCTGACAGGCACTCGAAATCAACGCACTGATTTAGCACTGATTCTATTTTAACACGTTACCCCTCAAATTGTTGGGGTTCGTCAGTTTGTCAACAGAACTGATCAACGCGGATTTCGATGTCTAAGCTGACCAGACAAATACACAAACAAACTCACCAATACCAACCAAAATAGGAAGCAACATTAATTTAACTCAAAATGGGGCGGCCGAACCCTCGAGGGTTCAGCCGTCCTGCCTCGCTCGTGGCCCGAAGCTAACCTTCTTCTCCATTCTCACTTTTACTCTAACTGATCCCCACTTACCTCTCAATATAAAACCCTGACCTATGACCGAGTTTACAATGTCCCTTTTTTCTCATTTTCAGCCTATCATTGCCCGGTCAAATCTCAATGGGGCGTTAACAATCTCCCCTCTTCACTAGAACCATCACGCCAGGAGCACGTGATGCTGAAACTCCGATTTCCAATTCCAAAAAATAAGGACCGTAAGATTGGAAGGGGCGCCACGGTGTCGCGTCTTCTCGGCAAAAAAGTTTACACATCTTAAGTCAATAAACTAAAGCTTCGCTTTGAATTCAGTTGCTATGCGAAGTCCAGGTCGCTTTTAAAACCAAATCAAATTAACGGAGAGAGGGACGTCGCTCGTTAACCAGGGATATTTGAAAATCGTAACGTAACAATCGTTAATAAATTAAGTGAGAGTTATGACTTTGAAATTGCGAGCAACTCTCAGGATTTCTTCTTAGGTAAAGTTTTAATGATGACAACATTTTTTTGTTGTTGATATTTCTGTATCACATTGAAGAACTGAAGCGAAAACTGTTATACCCGCGTTTGAGAAAAATAAACGTTTTTAAATGGGGTCAAATATTTAACTCGTCGTCAGCATGAAATCTGTTACGCTGCAAGTAATCGTATATCCAAACGCGAGTTATAAAGTTATATACGCAATTCACCTATACACATATGACATGAGGAATATAAGCGTGCAGGGTGTTCGTTTTCGGCCTGCCAATTCTTTCCAACAGGAAAGAGAGAGGTATATATTAAATATAGAAGGAAAAGAGGAACGGAAGAGCGTGTTACATGAGATAAGACAGTCGAACACGTGGAGTACAGAATTAAATTTAAATATGCCCAACGATAGAAATGTCGGTACAAAAAGATATGGGACAAAAATTGATACCGTATTTACACGTTACTTAGAAAAGTTTCCTTTAAATGTATCTAGGGGCAAAGCATCCCTCTTTGAGCATTTTTACTTACAGTTGAATCTGTTTTGTTAAATATTAAGTAGTAATACCAGAGTAATAGAGAATGGGTAGATTGCCGATTTGGGATTCAATGTCCACTGCTGTGGTTTCATTTATTCTCGGCAGAAAATAATATGTTTTGCGTGGTTATCCCACTGGGTGCATCAGGACGTGGTAATTTTTTTAAAGTTTAGAAATTCCTGGGATTTCAGTGAAGTTCGGGACATATACTCGAGGTTTGATCGTTCGTGAATGTTCGCTTCGTTAAAAATCGTGTGGGGGCGACTACAAGCTCCGCCACGTTACCTGCATTAATCTGCTTAGAGTGCGTGGGGTCGGGTTACGCGCTACTACAAACTCCGCCACATGGCCACGTTACCTGCTTTTAAGTAGGTACTTTTAAAGAGACTACAAGCTGGACCACCGAATATTTTTACTATTTAGCTGTGTTATCTTCATAAAATTATAAATTAGTGCTTACCGAGCAGATGAAATAACTGAGAATGAAAAGCATAACACAATTTTTATTAAACTGAATTAAAAATAAGTAGAAATATCATACGTACATAATTTGCATATGGCTATGTATATCATGCAGTAAAATTTACTGAATAGTTATACGAAATAAATTTAATAAAATCAAGTTTATTTATATTATTATGCATAATGATAATGTTGATTTATTAAGTTTTGGATATGTTTAACTTTTTGTTCAATTTCTCTGCTATATTTTTTTGAGAGCTACTATATGCTGTACGGATTTTAAAATATACTTCTGACTGAAAATTTAGTAATTGTTGACGCTAACGTCAACATTATTTTAGGTTAAGAAATTGTAATTTATGGTGAACTAATTTTGGGAACTTTTCAACACGTTTTGTTTTACAAACGTGTTACAAAATAATATCTCATTTAACCAATGTAAAACAAGATGTATAAAAGCCCTGAAATTTGGGACAATAAATCAGTATACTTGTATGATCAAAAACGACGTGTGTTGTTGGTCTTGATTTACGTCACCCCAACCTACAAGCTCTCACGTTACGCCCTGAGAGTTCTACGAGATCTTCAAAATACGATACCTTCAACCTTCGAGAACTTCAACCCCGGATCTGCACGATACGCCCTCAGATCCAAACCCGGAGAAGTACGTCACGCCCTCTCTCCACACGACTAGAACTTCAACTCCAGACCTGCAAGTTACGCCCTCAGGTCTCCAACTACTACTACAATCTTCAGCCTTACAACCTGGAGACAAGATTCATCTCAGCAGCCACCCACGAGCTACGAGAGAGATCTATACAGTCCACTCTCTACAGAGGCCACTTTACACTTCGTTCATGGTCCTTCGAGCCCTTCGAGTCCAGCGACCCAAGAAGAGTCCTGAGTAAGTCAAAAGCAACTTCACTAGGACAACGAGACTACAAGTTAGAACAGACGGACCATTTCACACGTCGTTCAGTAATACGTCTACAAATTTAAAAATATCTGGATGAGATTTGTAAAATCATTCATTAAATTTCGAATGAAAAGATTCACATGTATTTGTAGTGTATATAGGTGAAGACGAATTTTCGCAATGTGAGCTTTAGAACATTTATAAACTTCGAATAATAATATTTTTCCTCTTTTGCTATACATTGGAATCGGAGAAGCCATCTTTTACTGGACCGAATAGATGCGAGATTAAAATAAAAGTAAGGCTAAATTTCAACTGACCCTTATGATGATTCCTTAATCACTTAATCCCTTCCTAAAATGTATGTGGCCGAGTTTGTAGTTAGGGATTAACGGGAGCAGGTAGCTGGTGGCGGAGCTGACTTCGTGCGTTGTGTGGTTACCTTTCTAAAGAGTTTAATCAATGACTCACAAAATTCTCTACGTAATTAAAAATTCCATTCCCACGGTGTTCCATTAAGACCCTTGCATTTGGTTTCATACTGCATTTGTATTGTCGCGATGCGGCCCCAATTAGCGGAAATAGGTCGCCGTCTAAGCTTATTCAGCACCGAGGCGACCTTAAACCGAAGGACGATACGACTCTCGGACAGGTACGACATGACGTTCGTAAACATATCCCGCTTGTATTTATACAGCTCGATCACAACGATCAAGGAGTCAGTCTGTCACCTAGAATCACGTCACGCTGCCCGTCTGAGAGCCCGTCCCTTTCGGCATGCCGCTAATTGGAGGAGCCTCACACCTGCTGCCCTTCGTCACTCTAAAGTAAGCAACCACCTCCCTTTTGACCTTTTTTCTCATTTCTTATCATTGGCTCATTTACCTTAATTTTGTATGATGTTCTCTCCCCTAATTTTTTGATGCTCAAATAAATATTGTATGCGTTACCATGCTTTCTTTTTAGCTTCTACCTCTACACCCCCAACCAGAGCACTCCCTTTGGACCCTAGGTCCTCAGGCGTGTGACAGTATTACTTTTCACAATGAACGTAAACATAATTCTATCCCGTACGACCTGTTAACCTATCGAACTGAACATCCATTCCCACGAATGAAAATCGGTTTACATAAAACCGCCAGTCGCCAAAAGTAATTCTATACGCAAATACTAACCCCGAGGAATAATTTTACGCATAAATAAGGAAGAAAGGTCGGAGGGATAAGAAAGAGAAGTAATAACTCCGAAGGAATGAAATTAAACGCGATAATTTAAACGAAATTAAAAAGTGGATCCACGGATAGGTAATCGAGTTTTCATTTCACGGTTATCTTATTGCGAACAGCTGAAAAGATAAAAGTTGGGTTCCGTTCCGTTCCCTCCGCCTCGCCCACACTCCTTCCTCGACGTCCCTTTATAAACGATATCGCGAAACAAGGCTCGAATGAAAATTACGTGTTCTCCGGCCGAAGGTGAGCCACTTTTCTTCCGAAAATGTTCTCCCGGTCAAACTTTGCGAGTAGTAGTTTCGAGGAATGTAACGATATTAAAAGCAAGTCCGCGATTCAATTAGCTGGAGCAACTCGAATAACTCGATTAAAAGTTGTTCGACTACAAAAAAAGAAAGCAAACTAATCTTCATTTTCGGAGGAGCCAATAGAAACAATTATCCAGGAGGATAATTCACCTGACGGAGTTACACCTACATCTGACTTATTCAGCTGAAGAGAACCTGAAAGACTGAAACGTGTCTTGGAAGCGTCATGTTTCCAAAGCAAATTCTCAAATTAGTGAAGGTAAGACACGCATGTTGTTGAAATGTCTGTGTCTAAAGCTGTCAAGCACTGCTCGCAGGTTTGGTAGACTACAATTTAACTCACGCGACCATACAGAATTTCCAGCAAGAAGCGATACCCTTAAAATCAACAGAACATTGTGCGTACTTCCACCTTTCATCCTTTCCGGAATAACCGTTTTCATAATTTATTCAAATAACGTAAATTCGACTCTAAAGGTGAATTATTCTACAATATCGCTTTTGAACTATTTCGTTTGATGTTTGATGTCGGGAGAGAAAGCTACGAGTTTGGACCTTTTAAAGCTGTTTGAGCCAGTTAAATACGAGGAAGAGAACGTAATTTCGACTCTTAAAATTCTGCTTTGAGATAACACGTTTCTAACTAAAAAGGATCGCCTGGGAAGATATATTTCGAGGCGGTACAGTACGGGGCGAAATTGAAATTTACACACATTGAGAACACGTCGCTAGTTTAATTTCACACTTAATGATTCAACATTGGCTGCATTTTAATATTTAGTGCTGCCCATTTTCAAAAAAAGCATGAGCTGATCATTTAAAGTAAAATGACATACTGTCACGTACATGGGCAGTAACTGGGTTTCGTAATTAATTCACAGGCAATACGTGCATTCTGTTACAATAATCAGCTAAAGTAATTTCCTAGTTCCAAACGACCATTTAAATAGAGTTGTTAAACTGACCGTGAATTGAATGCGTAATAACACGGGTAGCCGCGAAACGTCATAAGTAAGTGTATTAACACGATAATGGATCGCCGATGGATACGACGATTAGATAGACCATTGGGATTTAATATTCTGTTGGAACCTTCTTGAATAAACCCCAAAAAATGAAACAGCGATCGTTGCTACGGATTTAATGCCGACGTTTCTTCCGAGATTACGGACATAATCATGGCTCTACAGAGAATGTGGTAAGTATCTCTTATATAACCAATGTTAACAGACATGGCATTACATAGATTTGACTACTGTATATTACCAATATGAGATTTATTGGAGGGTCATTATTAAAAACAGAAACCCCCCAAAGCGTGTTGGACCAGTGACAAAATACAACTAAGGTCAATGGGGTACCCTCAACGTGTAAGAATATGTATTCCACATTTTTTATTATAATTTTAATTTTTTTGTTCTTAAATTTTGAAATTAACTATGTCGGTTTTAGGTGATATCTAATGGTAAACATATTTACTGACGAAAGGATGAAATATGAAAACTGTAAATTTAGTGACGCAATGGGAGAGAGTTTAAAAAACGGTAACAACGTATCAAGTGGTCTGGTTATTAAATAATTTGTAATATGCCTGAGCCAAGTTCTGAAAATCTTGTTGCCTATTTACATTATTAGTGGATGTTTCGATGTGGAAGGCCTCTTTGAATAGTCTTTCGAACCAATTTGATTCCTGCTCTAATATCATAACATTTTTAAAGTCAAAATTATGATTGTTCGTTAAGGCATGTTCCACTAAACCCGAATATGTCGGATTATTCCTAGTGATCTTTAGTAGATGTTGTTGTAACCTCTTTTTTATATATTGTTGTGTTTCTCCAATGTAAACCTTAGGGGGGTTACAATCGACACATGTGACTTGATATACTACACAGCTCTGGTTTTCCTTAGGTGTTGGATCCTTAATTTTGGAGAAAATGAGATTATAAAAAGCTGAAAAAGAATACTAAGCTGGATGTAATTTTAAGGCATTTAGGCTTTTTAGAGTCCCTCCCTAGGAGTCACAGGACCTCACAGTTGGTGGGAGGGTGTAAACCCGGTGGCTTGGCAAATGCCGGCTACCGGGGCTAAGAAGTGACTCAAAACGGGTCGGCCGGGCTCTTTAGCTATTTAAGCAGCCGGTCTACTAATAAAAACAGATTCTTTCAGAAAATAATGAAACTTCAAAACCAGGAACGTGGAGAAGCATACTCCGCTTCGAGCGGGCAAAGGACACCCATGATGAAGAAACAATACTTTGAACGCCGGAAAACACGGACAAACCTGGATCGAGATCGCTTCCAAGGGGTCACGGAACGTTCCCGGAAAAAATGGACAAGGAATTGTCTGTAAGGGTCCCCCACTGGGGACACTACTAATAACAACACTTGTTGCCACATCATTCACGATAGCGATCACGAAGGCTAGCGGTGCCCGGGCCGAGGAAGCGGAACTCAGGAACGGAGTATCATGGCACTCATGGCACAGAGACGGGCTCCGATTCCTCGGCCGGGACACGGCACGGCCGTAGCCCCACTCACTACTAATATTTCAGATCTACAGTCTCTCCACAGAGAGTCTTTTGACTTTAAACTTGCAGAGGGGACAGTCACCCGTCGGTGCTCCCCGATTCTCTTGCAGCTCTACTAGAGGGGGGGCGAGGGAAAACTAATCCGTAACACAAACCGTAGAACGACCGGGCGGAAATCACGTAGAGAGCCTACGAACGCTACCGAGAGGAAGTGTCAACGATGAAAAGAAAGGAATTCTCCGCAGAAGTACAGACTAACGAGGTATAGGACGACGGGAAAGCCGCTCAGAACAAAAAAGGGACAAGTTGTAAGAAAGTATCTGAGCACTCAGCTAAACGATCTCGGTCAGACGAGAATCGAGGCCATAAGCGAAAGGAAAAGAGAATCTAGATAGCCCGACCACCAGAAGAAGGAGACGAGTCCCGACGAACCAACCCCACCCCTACTAACACGTGTTATATGTTGTATCGTGTAAGTGACGCCACCGCAGCCGAGCACCTCGAGTAGAGCTCCTCTATACGGGGTAGCCAGAGGGCACGGTGTCATACTACATGTAAATGTTGTGGTGACGCCACCGAAGCCGGGCACACGAGGGGCTCTCCTAGTTAGGAGGTAGCTAGTGAGCCCGGTGTCACACAATGTAATAACACTCGAAGGGACCCGTTTCCTCCAGGATCGAGCACTAGAAAGGAAGAGTAGTAATAATAGTAGAGTCACGAATATAACCGGTGCTACTACGAGTGGTCCTTCGACCCGCACCGATTAACCTGTGCTACGACGAAGTTCCTTCAGGCGGGCACGAGCCAACAGTGCTACTACGAGTGGCCATGCGGCCCGTACTGCCTAACCCGTGCTACGACGAAGCTCCTTCAGGCACGCACGACGTAACAGTGCTACTACGAGTGGTCCTTCGACCCGCACTGCCTAACCTGTGCTACGACGAAGCTCCTTCAGGCGGGCACGACTCAACAGTGCTACTACGAGTGGCCATGCGGCCCGCACTGCCTAACCTGTGCTACGACGAAGCCTTTTCAGGCACGCACGAAGCAACAGTGCTACCACGAGTGGTCTCTCGACCCGCACTGCCTAACCTGTGCTACGACGAAGCTCCTCAGGCGGGCACGAACACAGTGCTACTACGAGTGGCCATGCGGCCCGCACTGCCTAACCTGTGCTGCTACGAGCGATCTAACGATCGGCACGACCTAACCGTAAGATCATTCATACTGATCGAGCAAAAACCTAACCACAGTAAATATCGGTCACTTGGACCGCAGCAAACGAAGAACCTAACCACAGTAAATGTCGGTCACTAGGATCTCAGCAAGCAAGCAACAGTAAATGTCGGTCACTAGGACCGCAGCAAGCAGTAAATATCGGTCATTAGGACCGCAGAAAGACGTAAATATCGGTCACTCGGACCGCAGTACAGAAAGAAAACCTAACCTAACAAGCCAAACATCAGAAAGAGATTGTGGGTACCCACGGGTATCCACCATCTCAGACAGCCTAACACGAACGAGTGAACAGCGGTTCACGCTCACCTTACTATCCCATCC
The DNA here is from genome assembly GCA_946251905.1 of Cryptocephalus moraei. Classification (NCBI taxonomy): domain Eukaryota; kingdom Metazoa; phylum Arthropoda; class Insecta; order Coleoptera; family Chrysomelidae; genus Cryptocephalus; species Cryptocephalus moraei. Next base: position 10,466,812 of record OX276465.1, on the reverse strand, counting down.
TTCCGCACGCTCTAAGCAGTTTTTTATTATCAACCCTCAATCCTTCTATACTGGCTTAAATGAGCGTGTACCCAAGAACAATATCGGGCGTTACTGGCACTCACAGGCCAATAATCCAAGAGGTTTCAACGCTATATGTGAGGTGACGGTTTCTCCTAGTGCACACCAATCCGGGGGATGGTTTTTAACGGGTAGGCGACCGATCCTAGGGGGTGGAATTGGAATGATTGAGTGCTCATCGCTCGGTCATAGTTTCTGCCCTGTCTAAGCCTTGAACGAACCCCGGTCACTCACTTAGGGTGTCCGGGTTGCGTTCGGCGTAGCTAGGATTTACTGACAACTCCAACGGACACTGAGGACTTGCAATCCGAAGTTCCGGCGCGAATGTGCGTGGTAGACCAGTAACTAAGGCGGCTCGAATCCCGTACGAAGTCTTTTGAAGATTTTCCTCCCTCTCAAAAAAAAAAAAAGGCTTTTTAGAGTGGAATTTTCAATATTGCTATGCTATGGGGTTCTTGTCTTGTCTTGTCTTATTAAGTTAACGTCTCTTTTTCGCTGCTGTGGCCAATTTGGACGGGACCTACAGTTTAACGTGGGCTCCAAACCACGGTCCTCGAACACGGTTGTACCCCTTAAGGCTCTCACCCCAGTTGATCCACTCCGTGCTCTACCGACTCAGGGTGTGTGTATCCTAGTCCCGCCCTCCTAAAGGATATCCGATCCTATCCGGCCTGGTTACCGGCGTGAATAGGAACGAGATTTTGGATACATTTTACACACTTCCCGCAACAATCACAACATCCATGGATTACGTGGGATTCGAACCCACGACGACAGTGATCGCCTGACTCAAAGCCAGCGCCTATATGGGAGTCTTATAATTTTTTTTTATCATGTGATGTTTGTGTTGCGTTATGTGGGGCAATTAGGTTATCGATACTATTAAGATTCCTTGTTAACTGATCGATTCTTCTATGTATGTGGTGTAAAATAAAATAAGTGGGGTACATGTTCCTAACCAAGGTTTCTATAATGAATTTGATGTTTTCTGCTCTAAACGATTCGTGGGAAAGAAGATAAGCCCTGTCAACCAAGTTAAAAATGGCGGCTCGCTTGTACCTCCTTGGTGAAAAAGACAAGAAATTAATGTATCTACAAGAAGATGTAGTCCTCCTGTACCAATTAGTGATACAACGTCCGTTGCTGAAAGAGATGCAGAAGTCTAAAAAAGGTAAGTTCTTATTATTAGGAAGCTCACAAGTAAACTGAATCTTCGGATGAAACCTGTTGAATGCATCAAGTATATCTTGAACCTTATCTTTCGGTACAAGGAGTAGAGTATCGTCCACATATCTAAAGTATAATGGTAATGACGGGGTTATACTGTTAAGAACTTTTTCTTCTAGAGCTATCAAAGCTAAATTTGCAATGAGGGGGGACAAGGGACCACCCATTGGACAACCATAAACCTGTTTGTAAATCTTGCCCCTAAAGGAGAAAACCGAGGAATCAAAAATGAAATTGATGATGTCTACCAATAGATCGAGGGTGATGGTGGTCGTAAGTTCCCCGAATTTAGAAGAGATGTAATCTAACGCAACATTGATGGGAGTGTTGGTATACAGAGATACTACATCTAAAGATATGAAGGTGTGGCCCTTGTAAGGTATGAAGTTAAATTTGTTAATTGCGTTGACTAGATCGAAAGAGTTTTTCAGATTGCGAGGATTTTCTCCTAGGGGACTCAGAATGTTGTAGATAAACCTCGAGAGGTTGTATGTGGGTGATCCGCAATTGGATACCACAGGGCGGATTGGAAAACTTGTTTTGTGAACTTTAATTAGGCCATAAATCTTAGAGACAGTACCATTATGACATCTGACATCTGGGATTTAATATGCTTTCCTACCCTCAACTACACCCAAAAGCGCACTCTTAAAAGTTCCTTGGGCGTGACAACATCCTAATTGAGTATTATTTTGTTGTGGTTTAATACAGCCACACCAGCCTGTCACATTGAGAACAAGTCGCTATTTTATTTCCATTCGCAATAACTCACCATTGGCTGCACTTTTACTGCTGTCGATTTCCCAAAACGCATAAGTTGATATCTTGTTGTAGTGAAGTAAAATGACATACTGTCACGTACATGGACACTAACTGGGTTTCGTAATTAAGTCATAGGCAATACGTGCATTCCGGTACAATAATCAGCTTAAGTAATTTTCTAGTTTTACACGACCAATTAAATAGAATTCATATACTGACTGTGAATTGAATGCGTAATAACATGGGTAGCCGCGAAAAGTCATAAGCAAGTGTATTAACACGTCAATGTTTTGCCGATAGATACGACGATTAGAAAGACCATTGGGATTTAGTATGCTTTCCTAACCTCAACTACCCCCAAAAGCGCACTCTTAAAAATCCCATGGGTGTGACAACATCCTAACTGAGTATTACCTTGCTGTGGTCTAATACAACCACACCAGCCAGCCACATTGAGAATAAGTCGCTATTTTACTTCTACTCACAATAACTCACCATTGGCTGCACTTTATCACTTACTGCTGTCCATTTCCCAAAAACGCATAAGTTGGTATCTAAAGTAAAATGACATACTGTCACGTACATGGACAGTAACTGGATTTCGTAATTAAGTCACAGGCAATACGTGCATTCTGGTGAAATAATCAGTTAAAGTAATTTCCTAGTTTTAAACGACCATTTAAATACAGTTCATAAACTGACCGTGAATTGAATGCGTAATAACATGGGCAGCCGCGAAAAGTCAAGCAATTGTATTAATCGGCGACGTATCGCTAACAAATACGAGGATTAGATAGACTATTGGGATTTAATATGTTTTTCTACTTTTACCTACCACCGAAAGCACACCCTTACCATTAGGCGTGACAATATCCTTGACTGAGTTGCAGTCAAGAAAATCAGTCCGATATAGTCAGAACTACAGCAATGTTGCTGTAGTTTAGTACAACCACATCGGCCAGCCACAATCTAACTTACAACCTTTTTGTAAAGTTTATATTAGTGCTATTTTGTGAAACTGTACTCTTAAGATGTATTTATGCTAGTTGTCAATGCAAAAAATATTGTCAGTAAATTATTTTTATTCCAATTGATAATATTGATATGCATACATATTACATTAATTGAATTAATATAAAATTAAGTCATTTGTGAAAATTACATGAAAACGTCATGACATGTGGTCTAGTGAAAGTAATTTAGTCTCCAAATTGCTTTTGTAATAACTTTAAACATCTGATGAACTCCTAATGCAAGATCTATTAAGTTCATAATTTAATTTTCTTTGGCTTTGAAGACCGTATAATGTAAAATTTGCGTAGACTTTAGTCTCCAAATTGTTTTTAAAACAATTCAAAATATTTTGGGACATTTTGGGGAGCATCGGAAGTCGGTTTAGTATTGCTGACTAGGCGTTGGTAACTGTTATTTGTATTATTGTCAAACTTATTTATTTTCTACAAACGGTTAGCAAAAACATTTTGTTCGCGCTGTACGTACACTTTACTGCCGCCTAACGAAAACCCAAAAAGCTATCACCTCCCTCGGAGGATAGGTAAAACTGCCAAGTACGTTCCATTTCCACCTTTGAAGTTGCCCGTTCGGAGGAACAAATTCCCCATTCAAATTGAGATGCGTGGTTTCTCGCAATAAAACATAATATAAAACTAAAAATTCTATGTTCCGAACGGGAGAAAGCCCATAAAACGTACCCGCGCTGAATAAAATTTCTTTTCGCTTCTGTCTGGAGCTTTGCAACACAATATAGAAATGAAAGGGACGATCGGAAAAAAGCCAGAGGTCAGATTGGATCCGGCGATGGAGTATTATGAAATCTCTTCGATAGGAACTATACGAGGTCAAAGGGGTTTGAATGTGAGTGTGTGTGTGCGAGAAAGTCTCGAGAGTGAGGGGACGAGCTGTAAAGAGATAGTGCGCTGAATAGAAGTCCGAGGAGCTTGTCTTGTCTATATTTAGGATGTATGGGGCGGGAAGGAAAAGGCGGGGATTTTCTCTGGAAATACCTCGACGACACTACGTCCTAACGGCGCACACAATCGATGATAACCTCCGAGGGAGAATTATTAATTTTTGATCGATATTACTCGAAAACCCTCATTTCACTTGAAACGCCAGAAAACGAAGTTTGGTGAAAAATAAAGATAGGAATGGTCACTTACTTAACGAATGTAAAGTGTAATTAGTTTGCCCTTAATTTAGTGATGAACTTGATTTTAAAAATTACACTTCTGTAGCATCCATTAAGGGTTCGAATTGTAATCCTTCAAGTATCAAATATGAGTTAAATTGGAATAGTGTACATCATAATTGCGATATAAATGAAAGTAAAGTGCGTACGAAGACCCAACAAATCAAAAGAAATCAACATTTACGCTAGCAATTCAACTTGAATTCTCTATAAAAATGGACACGGAGCAGCCGATTTCGGCCACGAACCTTTTTCAGCGTAAGCGGAGGGTTATGGAACGTGGATAAGTACGCCGACTTCGGCCACCGTTCTACCTGAATTGCTTAGCCTTAGCCTAAAATTTTTAGTATTAACCAATTATCCGCTAGTTAATAACTCGGCATTGTGTAGAAAACAAATGTTTCTTTTTTCAATATCTACATTTGCAACATACATTCAAGAAAAATTAAAGTTATCGATAATAAACTTGTAGACCTATACTTACCTATAAATATAACAATATATAAACTATATATAGTATATACACCAGGGATTAAACAGATGGCTAGAGAAGATTCTTTAAATATCAATATGGTTGTTTTTGTTTCAATTCAATCAATTGATTGTTCTGTTTTTGGTCAGTATCCATCATGTGATCGGTCCTGTTCATTTTACAAAACCTCAATTGTTCATCCTTGCCCTTTAACAAGCGATAGCGAATTCATATAATAATTATAGTCGCCGGGGAGGAACTCGCCGGTCCTTTGAGAGGTTTTACCTACTTTCGAACTGACCGCGGAAGGAACTCGCCGCCGCTATTTAATAATTTCCCTGTTTTTCAATTTTACTTTTACTAAATTAACAATAAACTCAAAAATTGGTGACCGAAATCGACCAAATTTTATTTTATTGCACCTACCTGTCCTAACGAGCCATAATCCTACTGATAAAATCGCGTGGCCGAAGTCGGCTGTGATTTTCTTCTCTGTGGGGAATGGTGGCCGAAGTCGGATGTCCCCATTGGACATTATAGTCTGTTAAACTAAAAATATGTTATTAAAGTGTTATTAAGCCACTAGAAACCTAAAATAATACCATTATCATACTATCACATAATATTACGATTAACATTACTTCATAAATCTGTGACTAATGCAGCATTCAATTTTGTGATTCATATTGATCCAAATTATTGTTAGTAATTCTCGTTAAAAATATAATGAGGAGTAATACGGTTGACATGTGGCATGAATACTAGTGAAACACTACAAAGCACAGCAATGGGTCATAACGAACAAACATATCTCAATGAAAAGTTCATTCTAGAACTCAAGAATGAGTTCAATCCACATCTTACGAAAAGTTTTAAAAGTATTAACAGCAGTGTGTTAAATGTGGAAGACTTTTGACTACCAGAGCTATTGAGCATAACTCAAACATTCAGAAATCTCACAAATGTAATGAACAGAACATAATAATGACACTGACGTCTTTGGAATAAAGCAAGAAGTTCTGAACGGCACAGAATCATTCAGAGGACTTGATTTATAAGGAACAAATCATGATTGCAACAATTAAGTCCTACAAATAGACAACCAGAGCTTTTCAAAGTCATTCAGAGGACTTAATATATAATACAAAAAACATAATAATGACATAGCAGTGTTAAAAGTAGACGACTAGAGTTTCTAAGCATCACACAAGCATTCAGGAGCCTTATAAATATAAGAAACAAATTATAACTGACAAGATTTAGAGGACTGAATGAACATGTTATAATAGTCAAAATGAAGCTACAATTTCCTAATACAACAAGACAATAAGTTATTGACGCAATGTTACTTGAATTTTGGTATGCCCAAATGTTTGAAAAATGAGGAGAGGGATAGAATACAGGAAAATTAGATTTCCTGATATTATCCTAAGGATGTATTTCGTGTTAATATATGTCCTTTAATTTCATTTTATGTAGGTTTAGCATCAATACATTTTGTTGTGTAATAGAGATAATAATTATTAATTATTTAGTTAATTGGTAATTTGACTGTAGATTGGCTCTAGTAGCCCGAAATTTGTTTCATTATAATATACAGACCATATGGAAAAGAATGTGTGACTGTGTGATTTTATCTTAACTTATGAATAAGTTAAACTTAGACTTTTAACAATTGGGTATTTTCACATTTTTGGAAAACTGGCTAAATGAGAGATTATATGCCTATAAATCTTAGGTTAATATTAAAAAAAATTAAATCAAACACATTCAAGCAAAAAAGTCATTTGAAATTGAAACGCTAGGAATTAGCGTTAAAACTAGCTTTCTGAAGGTTATAGCCCTGTGACGTCACATCGCGTGTAAACATTGTTTTAACCTAATTCATTCCTATTGTAATTTCTTTAACCTAGGGTAATCTGTGCTTTTATTTACGTGGCTACAAACAAAAGCTTGCATAAAAGCAGTTTAGGACAGTCTTTTCAAGTTTTTGTAGGACTACAAGGTAAATAAATGGCTATGTACGGATCTCACAACAAGTGCTGTTTTGTATCCTTGTACAAGCACATCTGTAAGTACACCAAATAAAATATTTGTTCGTGTACCTCGAGATTATGGGCGTAAGAAACTGTGGTTTTCAGCAGGAAGACGTGATATTTATGCCCAAATCCAAAAGTGAATTTTTCTGTTGTGAAGACCATTTTAAAGTAAGTTAAAAGTAAGGTTATGTTATGTTATCTTATACAAAAGTAATAATTTTTTTTATTTAGTTGGAAGAAAACATGGAAAATTATGTACGTTTTAAACTGATGGGTGGAAAAATAATAATGAAACGGGACGTAGTTCCACATATTTTTGAGTGCCAACCAGCTCGGAAAAGAACTGGGACTAACGTTCTCCCACGTTCTTTGCCTATGAAGAGAGAACGTTTAGTAGCAGAAGTTACTATCAATAACTGTGTTAATTTTTATTGTTAGCAACAATAATTATAATCTTAAACGCCAACCAGCATGATATAGATTTGGCTTTGTTCTGAACTGTTCTTATAATTTATTTATAACAATGGTCACATTGTCTTTTACTGAATGCATATTTTGCACATATATACTTACATTGCTGCTTTTACACCTCTGATTTCAGCTGAATTAAAACATTCCTCTTTTTTTATGTAATCTATTACCATAAACATATCCACAAATGGTAAATTGTTCGTGGAAGCTTTGACAAATCCTACGGCGGCCATAACTAACTAAATAACTAATCAAAAACACTATTTTACGACGCGAATAATACAAATTACTAGATTTGGTCGCAATTTAACTCCTACAGTCCAGCGGAAACAACACGAAAGTCCAAAATACTCGAAAACACAGATTACCTAGATTAGGATTCGAAAAATCTATTTGTAGACTGCAGAACGGACCCGTGTTTACACGCGAAGTGACGTCACGACCAATGAGCGGCCGTCTCGCTGGTCCTTTAATTTATCACACATTTACTGCTCTTTATACCCTGAAATACTTGGTACTGGGTCTATTACATGCTTTTTTAAGATTATAAAATTTGTCTGAGGGTTCGTCCCTATGAATTTAGATACATTTCGTTTAATTTAAAATATATGGCAAATACCCAATTGTTAATTCTTTGCACTAAAAGCAGCTGATTGTTATAGAATGTTTACTGTTTACTTATATTTAGAAAAGAAGTATGTTTAAGATTTGAGTGTACAGCCTTTCTTTAATTATGTTTAATAGAGCGAGATTTAATGAATTCTTTAATAAATGACCCTTTCAAACAAACTCTGTACTGCATTAGGATTGAAACATTTAAAGTTGGTTTTTCCAACGCTTATTTTTATGAAATGTGCCCTTGTTGCTTTAAAGTTTTTATCTACTTTGCGTTAGTAATGATCTCATTAGTACATCAAAAGTAGTGTAATAATATTATTACACTACTTTTGGTAACTTTTAGTTTTGTTAAATTGGAACATCAGCCTGTCACGTAGACGTGCGTAGAGGTCAAGGTTCAATTATTAGTATTTCAATAAACATAACCTTTAAAATTTTGCAGTACTGGTCAATTCTACATTTTTGTCTTCCATTTCACGCACGTAAGTAAGTAGTTATTGAATTTATCCTAGGGCTACTAGACATTCAAATTCAAATACGAAACGACAATGTTAGTGACGTCAGTGTAAACAACCCACACAAAATTCCCAAGTGTAATATGAAAACTTGAATAGCCAAGATTTAATGAATTAATAAGGCAAAGTAGATGAAATACTATATTACACCCGTTTAATAATATAGTATTATTTCACGATTAACTGAGAACGTTTCTATAGAAACAAGCTAGGTTGGTTTTTCACATTTCATTTTTTCACAAGTTTCACATTTAATTTCTGAAATCCAATAGAGCTTTCCTTAATTCAAATCTTCATTTATTTCAGTTACAGAAAATTTAAAAGAAAAGAAACCTTAAGGCTCCTGAAAATAACGAAACTGCATAAAGAGATGTCCAACACATGACAGTTATGACTATTATTATGAATGTCATTTTAGACAAGTAAACTATCAAATAACACACTAGTGTGTTATGATCCATAACTCACTAGTGAGTTATGGATTATAAGTCACGTTCATATTTAAAGTATTTATATTTAAAGGTTGCCCGTGCAACCAAACGGGCAACAACCTACTTTAAGCAAAATGTAAATGAGTCACTGTCAAGTCATTCTGACATTTATAGGGTACTGAAACGCAAGTAGCTTTGATTTGATCACAAAGTCTATTAATTTTAATCTCATAAAAAACGGATTTCTTCCACTTGTTGGATAAAACATTGCATGCCACTCACGTATTATGTTTCCTAAGTCACTTGAGAATTGATACCACTCGGCCTGACGGCCTTGTGGTATAAATATTCTCGCGTGACTTATTTTCAACATAACACACTAATACCATAAATAAATATTATTAGTCAAGTGACTTAGGAAACATAGTTCACTAGTGAGTTATGGACTATAACACACTAGTGTGTTATTTAATAGTTCACTTGTCTAAAATGACATTCATAATGACAGTCATAACTGTCAAATGTTGGATAAGTAATATTGTATTGTTGTTGTTTTGTTATGACTAACAATTAGTTTGGTAAAACGGCGTCTTCATAATATCAATATTTGTCTTATAATATATCCAATAGAGCTTTATTTAATCAAAACTTCAGATATTTGAGTTACAGAAAAATTGGGATAATAGGAAAAATAGGAACGTTCGACTTACCTGTGACGCTCAAGTAGTGGAAGGTGTTTAACTCCAACGCTCCTGAAAATAACGAAATTGCATAATTAGAAACTTTGTTGTGTCATGACTAACAATTAGTTTGGTAACGTAGTCTCTTTATAAACTAAAAAATTTGAAATACTTCTGAAATATACTTCATGTCGATGTTTTTTAGTGGTTTTAGTTTGTTCATTAATTAAGTAGATTTAAATCTTACAACACCCCTCGAAGTAGTTACATACGGGGTACTAAATAAACAAGAAGGAAGCGTATATACAACTACACTTCAAATTTGGAAGGCACTAACATATAAATCTCCCCGTTCCATGCAATTTCCCTCCAACATAATCACATTTATAAGTATTTATCGCGTATCTTAAGTTTGTAAAGAATTTTGCAAGATATAAAACCTCCCGTTCTTTCCACGAGAAACTTCCCCCGAAAACCAATAGAAACTCCTCTGCTCCGGCTTGATTTAGGGCCACCGTGCCGGGAATTACATACACTATTAAGCTAGCGCCATCATCCTTACCTGAGATACCTAATCTAAGTTTTCGGGTGTAATAAACCCGTGCTACGAGTACGTCCATATTTTAATATTAGGGATGAGGTAATGCCCTAATAAATTGCATCCCTAACTGGCGAAGAAGTGACGCGTGATGAGATTGGAAAACCTTACCTTCTATCTTATTACGGGTTCAATTAAATTTTAAGATTTAATGAAGTCCCCGGGCCGTGGGGGACGACGTGACCTTCGTGAGAGATTCCGGGAAACTGAACGTGGGATTTATTTTAGGGGAGGGTTTTTTCGGGGTTGAAGGAAAGTTTTCCGTCTCAGCTTTCTACTGAAATCGGTAATAATTCGGTAATTATTCAGGGACGAGAGTCTTAACCACGATGCCGTCGTTAGAATTAAAAAGATTGAAATTTTTGAGGGTAAAATAAAAGATTACAGGAGAATTGAGTCGAAAAGGGCACTGCCTAAATCCATTAACTTTAGTTTTACTTCAGGTTTTTAATATAATTACATTCTTAGTCAAGGCATTAATAGGCATTCAATCTAATGTTATATCTAGAGACAGGTCAGTCAGGCAAATTTTTGGTGTCCGCCCCTTTTTACCTGAAATTCGAGTTTTTTGGTGGTTTTTGCCTATTTTCATAGTTTTGTTTTATTTTGTCATTCCTTAAGATTCTAAGTACAGAGTGATCAAGAAATACTGTTAAAGTTGGCAAGCCTACCTGGAGGTTTGATTTGCCTAAGGGTTTGCAACGCTACACCGGAAATCTCTGCACCCTGCATGGCAGCGACAGCTAAATAAACACAAATATTTTAGGTTATGTGAATTTATTTACGATTAAAAGACCACACCAGACAAAACTTCAATATCTAAAGGTACTGCTAGAATTGAGCACCATTATGTTGTAAACATAAATTCCCTCTCCGTTTTAGGCTCTCGAAGACATTATATGACATGCGAGGAGAAATATTTGCAACTTCCTCGATAATGGCAGCTTCCAGTTCTTCACGTGTATGTAGAACATTACTGAACACCTTGTTTCGAAGGTGCCAAAAGAAACAAAATTCTAGAGGTGTCAGGTCTGGTGACCTACTTGGCCAGATTCCCGTACTTATGACTCGATGGCCAAAAACTTTCCCCAAATATTGCATTGTGGCACGAGCCGAATCTTGTTGAAAGTAGCCATTTTCGCGCTCCTCTACGGTTAATTGGGCAACGAATGGCTGGAGAATGTGCTGAATGTATCGTTCAGAATTAACTATGAAGTTAAAAAACGCAGGACCAATTACTCTCTGCCGCGATACAGCCAGCCAAACACCAACTTTAGTAGGATGTAAAGTTGTTGTTCTAACAGCACGTAGATTTTCACCAGACCAAATTCTGTCTTTGAGAATTAACATAGCCATTGAGATGGAACCAGGCTTCATCGGAAAAAAGGTTTTATCCAGGATGTCATCATTGTTCATTTCCTGATTGAACCAGTTACAGAAGAGGACGCGTTGTGGACGGTCAGGAGGATTTAGGGATTGGACAATCGAAAATTTGTATGGGTGGTATTTCAATTTGCTCTTCAACACAGTGGAACAACTTCCATATGATAAACCTGTAGAGTCACGAAACGGAATACGGGAAATTAGGAATAAGTGGAAATTGGTGAACTTTTGATAAGGATCAAACCTGTTTGGAGGAAAAGCTTCCTAAGTGATTTGCGAGGACTTAGTTGCAGTCGGGCCCTGACGTCTTGCACCACATTTTCAGTGAGTACGGAGGGTCTACCAGGTGGCTTTCATTTCTTCACATCGCCTGTATTCAAATATCGTTGAACTACGCGCATGCAGAGTTGTTTAAAAACGTCGATAGTGAACACAACTTCAGGAAACATTTCTTCAAATTGGTGCAAAGTGGATTTCAAGGAGTATTGCCATCCAGAAATGGGGTCATCAACTGCACCCCGAAAATAAGCCATGCCAATAAAAATATCCTGTTCTAGTGTAAATAGTACCATTTTTATAATAAAAATTCCAATCGCCGCTCATTGCTGTCACTGTTAAACGTCGAAGTAGCTGTCAAGCAACCGGAAGTGGTTCCAGTTCTACCATGTTAAAGTAAAATTTAGGCTTGCCAACTTAAACAGTATTTCTTGATCACCTTGTACATAAGAACTAGGCTCTCTCAGAAAATGTAGTTAACTACAATTATTATGAGAAGTATGTCAAATGTACAAGTCATTGTCGTAAAACAATTAACATTAAAGTCGGGATTGAAGCCGTCTCAATAGAGTGGGTAAGCGAAGGGTAGGGCTCCACCAATTAAGGAATTCATTACGTTAATAAACTTATAATAATCTAATATAAACAAAAAAAAATATAGTTTTGTTTCGAAAATACAAAACTTTAATTAGGTCTCACGGCATCGTAACGAATTGTTCTTAATTGTCAGTTCGTGTTGTTCCCGTTAGCCTAATCACTGTCGTTAACGAGGAGATTGCTCCACGTTAGCTGTGTGGTAATGAGGTAACTTCCGTAAGAATAGAAACTAAATAAATAAACGAGCGAATCGCTCTATTTTAACGCCGTTTAAAATCGAGTCGGAACGGTAATAAGTTTCCCTTGAATTTTCCGCTTAACGTTTCCGCAAAATCGTTGCACGATATTCAGTTTTCGGTCTAATTAAAAACGATAAATTCGTATTTAGGTAAATTTACCGGAATGCTCAGTACGTTAGGTTTACAGCTACGATACCCAGCGACGCAAAAGTATGATTATATAATATAAAAAATTGTTTATAATTTCAGACGAACGAATTGAGGTACAGGGGTGGGCCAAGGGTGAATTGAATGGGAAGAAGGATGGGAAAATGTTGAAGCCGCATGCTAATGACTTAATTCTTGATTTTTGAAAGAATATATTTTTCGATAAGGCATAATTCAAGAAAATTAATAGGTCAATTTTATCATCATTTTATTTATTTAAATCAATCAATCATTTTAGACCTTAAGATATTGAATTTGTTCTGATGTTTGAGGTTAAATTAACAAATTCAACGAAACATCACCCTCACACTTTTTGATAAATTTCTCAAGGTTGCATAAGGATTTAGGAGAAATCGTCGGCCTCGAACTGCACCGCTTTGACTTTAGCCCCCCCGCTGCGTTAAGTAGGGTCGCTACCTAACCACGGTCGGTGAAAAATCCAAAGGAATCAAGGAAGTGGCTATGCGTACGCCGTACGCCGTACGGTCGCGTAAATTTTTGGAAATGAAATAGATACTCGTGATAAGAACTGTTACCAAACTGCTTTGCAATGACAAAAAGTATTACTTATTATTTGGTTACGAATAAATACTCTTCTTCTTGTGACTAAATTACATGGTATTTATACGTATAGGTCGTAGGTAATAATTAGAGCTGGAAAAATATGCTCTGAATACCCGTTTAAATATGCATCCAATTTGCATTCCGAAATTGAAAGATATGCAATATGTAGTAAGTTTAGTATTAAACCTATTTCGTATTAAATAAAGATAGTTTCTTTTGATTTATATAAGTTGCATTTTAGAAAGTAAGACAGTTAATTTTTTTTTATTTGACAAGGTTGTTTTTAGCCGCCAGAAGTGTTTATTTTTAATATTATATAAGCACGTTTGTATATTATACGTAGTAAGTAGTATTAACTTTTGTTATTTTTTTTTAATATGACAAGGACTACTAGTCCGCCAGTGGTATTGTTTTATCGAGATGTCCCAAGTATAATATTCGCCCGATATTTCAATATCTTTGGCGGCAATATGTCCAACCGCATTTTTCGTCACCGATGAGCGTACATTTATCCACCGCTTCGCCTGGTTTCCGAGAGCGGTTCGTAAGTAATTATCCCTACTTAACGCAGCGGGGTGGCTAAAGTCGATTCGGTGCAGTTCGGGCCCGTCCGGAGAAATAACCCAATCATCCAATACAATCATTTATTAGGTTAATGGGTTATTTTACAAAAAATAAGTTCTGTACCTTTGTTTGCATATTTCTTTAATTACAAATAATAATACAATTTAATAATTTGATGGGTTATTCGCTTAGTTTATTTTTTTTAATTCCAATGTAATTGATACTTTTAATAATTTTGTTAATTCCAATAATCCAATAACCCAATGTTACAATGATCAGATGAAGAGTTATAATTTGCAAGGAATTTAAAAAAGTCATAACCTAACCTTTCTTGCAAAATTCAATAACGGCTGTTTATTGAGGCTTTCAGCACTTTCCATAAGAGATTTTTGAAGTTATGGTGCTTTACACACAAAATGGCGGAAATCAGCGAATGTGCTTGCATTTAGCTACTATTTATAGTATGAGAGATTTAAAAATTTTGTATTGAAACTTAGATTTTGATAAATTTCACTAGATCTGTTTCTTGGAGTTCTCTTGAGGAGCTTAGTGAGTTTATATTGTCTTAGTGAAGGAGTTTTAAAGTTTCCGGTGTCAATTTACCAACCTGACATTTGCAACGATTGCAATGGTAAAAATATTGTAACGTTTATTTTCTAATTTATTTGCACTAATACTAATTGTACACTAGACTAGACACTACTTAATTTATTTACACTATTACTAAACTAATTTATATAACACACTTAACTAATTAATTTATATCACACTCTTAATCGTTAATTTATTTCACAAAATCGCTCTCGCTTTCGCTATTTCGCTTGTTTACTCTCGCGGCTTCCGTCTACTAATAATCTCTCGTTCGCCGCGTCCACTTTTATAGCCCCCCATAATGTTTTCCCGAATTTACTAGTATTTGCTCCATAGTTCCGGAAGTAACTCGAACGTTCTTTTAATAATGTTTACGTAGAAAATGTCCAGAAGGTCATAAATCACTTTCCTTAAATAATAATCCGGGAGTATTCATGGAGCTGTCTTTTTTTATAGAATTCAATTAAGCGTCGCGGCAATTCCTTTGAGGTAGCCGCCCAGGTCCGATACGAGTAAACACGTCCCGCGCTGTTTGCTTTTCGCATTGCAATATGATCCAATACGCATTTTAAAGAAAAAGTAAAAAATGGAGAGAAAATGGCTGAATTCAAACGTTTATATCTCAGTCAATATTAAACATATAAAGTATTACAAGCCACCGATTTAAAGAAAATTTCATAATCTTTATTTTCTATGAAGCATTGCCTGTACCTAAATTCACTCAGAAAAAAGTTATAGTCAAAAATTAAAAATAAAAAAACATTTTTTGAAATTTTTCCAGTTTTGTAACTTGGTTTTTTGAATTTATTTCATTAAAAAAAGTATTTTTTGATTTCAAAAAATATCATTTTCATAGGAAATTTAATTCTCTACAAAAAATTTTACGGCACATATTTTCGAATAAAGCATAGTTTTTGCGCTATAGCCCAAAAATCGAAAAGTGGACATACTTACCCCGTTCTCAATAACGCAATTGAACGTATGGAAAAATAAATAATCTTGCCCGCGTTAGTTCCTTATTAAATGACATAGTCAGTAGCCTATTGGTCCATAGGCCCTAATTTACTTGTTATAGGTAAATGTGCTTGTTTAACTTGATTACCCTTATTGGTCGTCCTTCGGGGAATTCATTTACATATAAAAATCTGCAGGTAAGGACATAAATGATATACAGGTACAGCAACCAACGTTTGATTTGTTTTCTGATTAATACATAATTTACGAAATTTGCTCGTAGTATGGAGGATTGCAGTTTAAAAAATCTCGTTATATAGAGGCAAAAATCCATTATAAATCATACAGCTAAAGCTAAATCCCATCAAACAACTCGTAATACGGAAGTATTTGTAACATAGATGTTCGACTGTATCTAGTATGTTATAGCAGAAAGGTAAGTACGACTTTAACAACTGTTTGGTTATAGCGTTATCCGGAAACAGGTGCTCCGAATGTCGTTATAATCGATATTAACCCGATTATAACAGGATAACCGGTGTACAAAGTACTGTCGCGATGCGGCCCCAATTAGAGAAAATAGGTCGCCGTCTAAGCTTATTCAGCACCGAGGCGACCTTAAACCGAAGGACGATACGACTCTCGGATAGGTACGACATCACGTTCGTAAACATCCCGATTGTATTTATACAGCTCGATCATAACGATCAGGAAGTTAGTCAGTCACCAAGTATCACGTTACGCTGCCCGTCTGAGAGCCCGTAATTTCGGCATGCCACTAATTGGAGGAGCCTCGCACCTGCTGCCCTTCGTCATCCGACAGTAAGCAACCCCCTCCCTTTGACCTTTTTCTTAGTTCTTGCCATCTGCTCATTTGTCTTAATTTTGTGTTATGATGTTCTCTCCCCTATATTTAATGCTCCAATAAATATTGTCTGTTTCACCATGTCTTCTTTTTACCGAGCTACCACCCCCAACCAGAGCACTCCCTTTGGGCCCCAGGCCCTCAGGCGTGTGACAGTACGTATGACTTTAACAATTGTTAGGTTACAGCATTATCCAAAACAGGCGTTCCGAATGCTCTGATATTATCCAGATAATAACCGGATAACCGATATACGAAGTAAGTAAGACTTTAGCAATTGTTTGGTTGTAGCGTACTCTGAAATTAGGTGCTCCAGACGTCGTTATAACCGAAAATAACCGGATTATAACCGGATAACCGATGTACAAAATAGGTATGACTTTAACAATTGTTCGGTTATAGCGTTATCCGAAAACAGTGGCTCAGAATGTCATCATAACCGGTATTAACCGGATTATAACCGGATAACCGGCGTACAAAATAGGTATGACTTTAACAATTGTTCGGTTATAACGTTATCCGAAAACAGGTGCTCCGAACGTCGTCATAACCGATATTAACCGGATTATAACCGGATAACCGGCGTACAAAGCATCCCGTCGTCGCATCCGACTCGTCGCCGTTATCACCGGATCCCGCAGTAATTAGATCACGCGTTCCTCCTTCGAATTAAAGAACAAACGTCGAAAGGGAAAACGAAATAATTCACGATCCGCCGGAGCCAAACAATACCGAAGTCCGGACGCGGATCCGGGGGCGCGCTCTTTTGATTTAACGTCGATAAATCAACCGTTTTGCCACTTGCAGGGCAAACATCGGAACGAGGCGCGACGATTCAAATTTACCACTCGGCCGACGACGTCTGATGCGGGGATGAACTGTGACTCAGTTAATCGATGCGGAGTTGATAATGGAAATACTGAACAATATTTCGGCGGCGGCGGCGGCGGCGGCGTCGGCTCGAAACTTATGCGCATTTCCATAATTAGCGGCGATGCAAATTCGATCGGGACCGAATACACGATTTCGCCGTTTAATGACCGATTGATTCATGGTAAACCCTTACGATTAACCGGGCGCTCTATAAAATATGTACGAGCCGCTGCATAATCAATTCAGTTAGTACATGTTTAGAAAGTTGAGTAATCCTGACCTGGAAAACCGTGAAAAAAATATATAACCGCTTTAGCGCAATAACATGAAAGCATTATAAAACTGGAAATGAATATTTATAGATCCCCGCCCTAATTCTAGGATTATACGCTATGAATGACAATGTCTCAAACAAAGAGACAGAAAGTTTTATTGGCGTAGAGGGAGGACTTGTAGACAGGATACCAGAAAACAAGGAGTTAATTATAATCTTTCTTTCTTTCTTAGTCAGCCCTCTGTTGTCCACTGCTGGACATAGGCCTCCCTCATGCTTCTCCATGTTGATCTGTCCTGTGCTATCTGGAACCACCTCCTTCCCGCATATTGCTTGATGTCATCGAGCCATCTTCTCTGTGGTCTTCCTATGCTGCGCTTTGTCAGTCTTGGTCCCCAGTGTACGAGCTTGTATGTCCACCTCGACTGATCTTGTCGTGCGACATGGCCCACCCACTGCCACCTCAGGTCTGCAATACGGGCTATAATATCTACGACCTTAGTTCTTCGTCGGGTTTCTTCGTTTCTTATTTTATCCCTAAGACTGATGTTAATCATTGCTCTTTCCATGGCTCGTTGCATTACCCTCAATTGATTAGCGGTCTTTTTTGTCATCGCCATTGTTTCCAGGCCATAAGTAGCCACTGGCAATATGCACGTGTCGAAAACTCTTCTTTTTAGGTTTTTTTAGGTTTTAATTATAATAGGGGACCTGAATAGTAGAGTAGGGAACAGTGAAGAAGAAGTGATAGGAAAATTTGGAGAAAGTGTAACGAACTGTACTGGGAGAAGGCACATAAATTTCTGTAGAGAGCATGTTTCTACATAAAAATATTCACAAATACTCATGGACAGACCTACCAAGAAACCTAAGATCCATCATAGATCTCTTACTAATGAGGAAATAAGGAAAACACAAATATAAGATGCAAATATATAGATACTACCAGAATTCCATGTAAATATCGCCTACAAGTGACTTAAAGACTTGAGACAACAAAAAACCTGGCAACGTCAGACATTCGCTTTTATGCAAAAATAGTCCAAAGGCGACTTATCCAAAAACGTTCTGGTATTGAAATAGGAAATGGGCCCAAATTACTATACACTAGAGAAACAGACACGTTGCACTATGGGAGTGTCGACAGTTGAAAGCTAATTTTCTTTTGCATAACTTAATAGAAGGTTAAAAATTATTGTGGGGTTATGAATAATTTATGTAAATGAATGACCCGCCAACGTTTTACTTGAATCATATATTAGCATTATTATTTCAGCCTATATATTTAATTTATAATGTTATATAGTTGTAATACAGTTTAATAATTTACAATATAATAAGAAAATATACCTAAAATTGAACATACAAAAAAAAACGACAACACACGTTGCTATCAAAACATTCGCCATTGCATTTTTATTCCAAATCATAATGCCAACCTAAATACAGTGCTAAGCATAATGCCAACATAAAACTATAGCCAGTGCTGACCTCTGTGGCAAGAACGTTGCAATATATACGGAGCTTTTCTATTAAAACGCCTGTCCCGAAATCAACAAGAGCAAAAGAGAAACTAATAGTAGTTCGTTAGTATGGCAAAGAACGAAGTCTTGCAACGTTGCCGGCCGCAGAAGTCCAGGCATCTAACGCGTATCGCTTTACGCTTTCGGTCTCGGGTGCGGAGCGGATGACTGTGATGTTTCGCGAGATAGCAACATCGCAGAAGTTCTTTCTCTGTTTAGCCAACGAGAAATATATGGGCTTTCTTTCGCTCTTATGTTTCTACTATCCTGCGAATCTGTAGAAACGATCTGTATATAGGTATGTTATGTATACATCGGTCATCTGACGGTCGGAAATTTTGCGTATTTCTAAAAATATAATTAAGTTTATTTATCATGAATATCATGATATACTATAATTAATATAAGTAAATTAAGTTATAAAACGTTCAAGATTCAAATTTAGCTTGAACTCAAATTGTAGACGCCGCAATCCCGGTTTAACGCACCTGAATAGTAAGGTCACGTTATCGTTTTACGACTATAGCGACCCCACTCTACTACACAACGCAGATATGCAATTCTTATTATGTATGTGTTGGTGACTGTATACCGGTCGCAATAAATATACGAAAAATGAAACGTAGAAAAGAGTAGGAAGTCAACCAACAATAAAGTACTCCAGAAAAAAAAAGATTTTATGTCTTTAATTAAACTTTTATCATGAATTGTTTTGGATCTTTAAAGATAAAATTTCCAAAAATGCATTTCAGTACTCTTGCTTTTATTTTACATCCGTTTAGGATAGGATAGGAACTATATCTAAAGTTAGAAAATGGGCAAATACTGTTTCTCCGAATTTTGACCTGAAAATTGGTATACTAACACAAAATACCATAATAGAAACAACCATTTGCAATAATTTCTTTTAGAGTAACCAATATTAGGCAATGTTGGCAGTAGTAAAAGAATAATGTCATATTGGAAGAGTATCAGTTGTCATGTGACAAAGTAGGTCTCAAAATTTTTAGTCTCTAAACAAGCAGATTTGATTGCAGCAGCTTTTGGTAGATTTATCTAGTATTGCATTCGTTAACGAAGTCGAAAAAATAGGAATTAAAATGCAGTTTTCAGTTTTTTGGAATCTAGAGATTATACTTCGGCAGGTCGCATTTTTCAAAGAATCACAACGAAATTTGGTACAAAAATCAGTTGGCCGAAAATCTCGTTAGAGTTCGTTACTGGGCCAAATTGGTCCAGCGGTTCCAAAATGGCGGCTTGTTATTTAAAAAAAATAAAAAACTTTAATTTCGCGTCTGAGAGAAAAATGCTACTTAGGTTTTTTGTTGATCTTATAAACGCGAACGACTTTTGTATAAAATATTTTTAAGAGAAATGTATAGAAAAAGTTATTTTTTTTCAAAAAAAGAAATCTAAAATTTTTTATTTCGCGTCTGAGAGAAAAATGTTGCTTAGGTTTCTTGTTGCCCTTATAGAGGCGAACAACTTTTATATAAAACATATCTTTGAGAAATGTACAGAAAAATGTTATTTGCAAATATTTAAAAATTTTGACGTTTGTATTATTTTCACACCTCGCATATATTTTTTTGACACATCGTGTCTTATATTACTCTATATATATATATATATATATATATATATATATATATATATATAACAATCAGTTTACAACGTTCTACGTCTTCCGATACCCAATCGCCACTGGTCTCGATCCTTCCAAAGATCTTCTCCTAATCCTCTCTCTCTCATCTCTTTGTCAATTCCGCTCTGCCAGCTCTTTCTGGGTCTGCCTGGTTTTCTTCTTCCTCCTGGTCTCCAGAGTGAAATTTGTTTAGGTAGCCTTGTTTCTGGCATTCTCTGTACGTGGCCAAACCATATTAATTGTTTGTCTTTAATGTCGCCTATTATAGAGTGTTTCACGTCCATGATCTCTCTAATTCTGTGGTTTGTTATTCTCTCCATCCTTGATCTGCCTGCCGATCTTCTCCAAAAGTCCATTTCTGTTGCCGTTATCATTTTTGATGTTCTTTCTTTCATTGGCCAAACTTCTGAACTGTATGTTATTATACTTCTTACAATGGTGGTGTATATTCGTTTCTTGTTCTCTCTTGATATCATTTTATCCCAGAGTATACCGTTTAACATAGTAATGGCCTTTCGTCCCTGTATGTTTCGTTCTCGAATGGCATCGTCTAGTGATATTACTCTATATCCTATCCATAAATCTACCTTTCAGCCTGGCATGCCATGTTTTTTTTTTATAAACCACTTAATACAAAAAATCTAATTTTGTCCAATTTCCCAACTACAAATTTCCTTGATTCCCTCTCAAAATTCGGATTACAAGGACGAAATGGAAACGTTAAACTTCTTGCTGTAATATCTGATATGAAATTAATTCGACATCTACTCTATGTCCAGATTATAGCCATAAGAGCATCATGGAAATGTTAAAAATTCCGGATAGAATTCCTTGCTCTGGCCAACCAGTAGAAAATCCGGACAAAAATTGAACTTGGAATGGGAGAAAACGATATGTGGTACCATTGGCATAGTTGGATATAGTTGGAGAAGGTGACAGGTAGGAATTTCATCAATCTTATGTTTCAGAAAGGTTACTGAAAAATTCTAGTTTTCAGGAATGTTCGAATACGTAAAATCTCCAACATACCAATCTGGACTTTATGTAACCGGAAATTCTTTCCAAAAATGGTCCCTTTCAGGGCCACGGATCTTAACCAATCTTCTATCTTGGATATGAATAGTTATTTAAGTCGCAAGGAATGTAAAGATGTTTTACCATTCGAGTCGATACATTTCGTATGGCTTATTAGATTTTTCACGCTGCCCTTAAAAATTTCCTCAAAATTCCACAAAAAATGAAATGTATGCTTTAGTTTGAACCTGACGTAAGTCGACTGACATATGTCAGATTTACATATGCGCAACTAGGGATTAATCAACTTGATTAACTCTTTTGATTTTCCCAGGAACGTAAATGACAGTATTTACATTCCGTCGTCAAGGAAAAATAATACACGAATGTTATTTGCCATTTTCATGCTACGTATCTATGTATATAAGAGCAATTTACGATAGCGACAGCGTGAAAAATATTTTTTTGGAAACAATGTAAACTTGAGTTTAGAACGGACATTATTTTTATTCGACCGAAGTTTAGTAATATAAGTTTAATTTCAGAGAAGTAATTTTCATTCCACAAGTTTACATCACTTCAAAAGCTACTACTCACATGGCAAACGGTATATTAATTCGTTTGCTCTTCTTGCTTTTATTGCAGTATCTAGTTACTCGTATTCCTCATTTGCTGACTCGTCTATTTTATGTATATGGATGAATAAAAATATATGAAGGTATTGGAGATATATATCTGCTGATATATAAGTGGGGAATTGTACATGAAATTTCTCCGTCTATTAGAACCCAACAATATGCAATAATATTGTACGGAACGTACTTGAAATCTCATATTTCTAGACATCTATAGATATCTAGAATGTTTTCCACTTAGTGAAATTGTTCCAACAATGTCCTTTATGTCCTGATCTGAATTTAGTTTAATTAAAATTTCATTTTCCAACAATCCTTACGGATCATTCAAAAGAAATCTCAAATATTTTTCCACCATTCCTCGAGTAAATGTTCGAGGTCGTTACTAGTCCTTTACTCCCCCTTTTTAATTCGTAATTACATCGAATGAAAATAACGTACAGTGGACGAGAATGGAAAGAGTCATTATGAGAGCGAATTGGACTCGGATCTTATTTTCTCGAAATAAAAGGGTCAAACGTGATTGTGCTCCCGATCTAACGACTTTAAAAAAAGGAAAAAGCACCTCAAATTTATACTTTAATATAAATCGCCTGAAAGGGAGTCCTCTAACATAAGGTCATTTCGAGCCGGATGTAAGGTATGTACTACACAATTTTTGCGTGTCGAGCGCAGCTATAAACAACCTTATCCTGAAGGAATCGTTAAAGAGACTTATCATGGGGGAGAGGGAGATCTCCCTTTTCCTCCCTCTCCGAACAATAATTGGTGAGCTGCGGATTCGTTAGTCAGAACTATTACGGCTCCTCCATCTTACAGCGATCAACCTCGTCCTTACAACCGTTTTAATAGGCAAACTATTCAAATGGACGTGTAGAGCAGCGCTAGCTTCTGACGGATGTTTTGGCGCGAAAGGACTAATTTGACTTGGTGGGAGGGGAACCTCTTAGAGTGAGATAAGGAGCGTCATTCCCGGGGACGTCTAAGGAATGTCTTAGCTTATGACGGCGCGGGACGGAGTAATGGAAAAGATTTAATACGTTTCAAACACTTTTCGCCTTAAAGTTGAGACATGTTGGTGATGGTGTTAGAAATACGATACGAAGGGTTTTGTTTGTTAGAATTCACAACAAAATCAAACGATGTAGATAAGGGAACGACCGCTGAGGTAATTCTTTTTTGGTTCGCCCTGATCGAGGAGAAATTACGTTTTTATCACATGCAGTAACTGTGCCGTTATTTCTCTAAAGTGAGGAACAAATAAACAACTTCATAATTAATTAGCAGAAGACATAAACTATGCGTGTGTTGATAAACAATCTTCACATATGTGTATCTTATTGAAATATCGCACTAGCATCCTACATAGTAAGTACTACATAACAGATTGAGTAATTAAATGGAGGCCTTAGCGACTTCGCCAAATATACGAAAAATCCACATCTACTTTATTAAAGTGGCGGACTTCATTGTATTACAACTATGTATATGATACATTCTACATTATTACTTAATGTTATAAAATTTGGTTGTCTGTAAAGTCGGTTTACGGACGATAATTTTTATGTGATAACGCCATGAGAAAACATTGATGACAAATTGAATACGTTGTAATGAAGCCCATTTTCGAGAGTTGAGGATAGACCACCCACCATACAGTTAATCGCGAAATCAAATCTATCTCGGATAGATGACGGCCGATAAGACAATGCTCAAAACCGACCGAGTTATTCGTTATTTATTACGTAACCGTCCGATTGTGAACGTACTACCGACCGATAAATGTAATTGTGAACGTTACCGACCGTTAGATCTAGACCGACCGACACCGTCCGATTGTGAATGTACCACCGACCGAATTATATGTAACTGTGATCGTTCCGCCGTTATATGTTATGTAATTGTCCGTTACCGTCCGATATATGTGAGTGATCTGTAGTACCGTGAAAAAGTCCGTCTCTCCGAACCGCTATGAGTTAATTTTTCCCTCGTCGTGTTAAGGAAAAATTAATTCACCACGATCTTCCGCTCGCTGTCTCGCTCTCTCCAAATGTAAAAGACCGTATTACCGAATATTAGACACTGCACGTTTTCCTATCGTCTCCGTATCTAGCTATTTCTCTTTCATTGTGAAATCGTTAAGATAATTTTCCGTTTTCCCATGTTCAATACTTAAAACCCTTAAATATCTGGCGCCCGAGCAAAACCGTAAAACCTACCCTAAAACCGTTAACCGAACTCCCGAAATCCGTCCCAGCGCCAAATCACTCCAGTAACCGCATTAAGTGCGTTACAACGTTTATGAAATAAATAAAATTATCACTAAATTATCATTAGTAGGTTTTTTCGCATTGCGGTTGGCCGGTCCAACTGGTCACTTTAGACACATTGTTATGACATGTGTGAAATTGAACATTAATCTTGAACCTGACACAACCTTACATTGCTGCGCAGGATAATTGTTTTCATTGAATACTAAATGAAAGCAGTCGACATTTTACACGATCATTTATATCATTCATCATAATGTTTTAGTCGAAATCGTGACATATTACCGTGACATATTACATATTATCGTGACTATTATTACTGCACTCATTGACCGATGCAAGAACAAATATATGAAATTATAAAGCTAATCTAACTCTTAGAATGCAAGAATTGAATACCTTATTGCCGCAATTGTTATTGTAATAGTAATAAGTAATAAGCAATGTTATGCACAGTAAATATTCAGATAACTTTATAAATAATAGTGTGCTGACGACGGAGTGGAAACAGTGCAATCACCAATCAGAACGCGCGTAGCGCGTACCCCTTCGTCCCCCTCCATCGCGCTCGCGAACCGAGCCGATCGCCAAATCGAGCTTTCACTCGGACGCTGTCGTGTAAAAGAGATAGATGCGTCGCAAGGCAACCGCCAAGGTCGATCTCTGTCTATTGTTGTCGCTCTCACTCTAGCTCGCACGCATATCGGTTCCTGTGTCTAATAATGTTTCTTAAATCGACGTTCCGTGTCATAAAACCGATGTGTCCTGTTAAATTAGCCCAGGCAGCAAAAGAAGAGAGGTTAACAGAAAAACAAACTAGAACCGATGTAAACTAGAGATCTTATAACAGGATGTTTAGAAGAGGGACTAGTATAAACGATTGTAGAGAAGCTATGGGACTAGTGGAAGATAATTGAAGAGCTGAAGTGAGTATGCATCGTCCACGGCGCCGCTTGGTTGTTGAATAAGCCAAGCATTAGAGCATTTTGTCGTGAAAAAATACGCGAGGTAAGTTTGACGCCAGAATTTGAAAACTATGGCAACTGTTCCTACACAAAATTTTTGGATATTTTTAATTTTAAATACATTTTCTTGTTCGATTTCGTATTTGATTTTGTAAATTATTAAACTGTATTATAACTGTATATAACACTACAAATTGAATTTATAGACTGAAATACTAACCCTAAGATATACTTCAAGTAAAACGTTGGCGAGTCATTCACTTACCTAAATTATTCATAAACTCACAGTTATTTTTAACGTTCTACAAAATTACGCAAACAAAGCTAGCTTTCGATTGTTGGCACTACCAGGGTGCAACATGTCTGTTTTTTTAAGAGTCTTTCAATTAAATGTTAAATTAAAGTTAAAAACAGGTTTTTTAAAGGGATGATTTAACCCTAAAATGGATTTTTTGTGGACGTTTTCAAAACATCATACTGTCCTTTTGTGAAAGTATTTAAAAGTCTCAAATGTGTTGATTAGACATTTTGAAAAGGGTCGTTTTTCTGGAGAAACAATTTTCTGGATATAATTTTGTAATATGGATAATCCAATTGGTAGTAGTACAGTTACAAAATGTGTCAAAAAGAAACTAACTGTACAGAAACTTGTAGGTACTAAAGTCCCTACGTACAAAACCATTATTTCAACGATTTGTGTAAAAGTATAATTTTTTTCCAGATTTAACGGTCGATTTTTTAAAAAAAAATCCAATCTCTCCTCCTCCTTTTATCATCCGGTAACTTGAGGACATCGTTATCCCCCATTCCCTCCGTCTCCCGTTTTACCGTTTCAGGAAAGCGTACGGAGGAGCCGTAAAGAAATAGGTACTGAACTTTTATCTATTCAGCTGTTTGCAATAAAATCTAATTTCACTTAAATAATCCCTTCCAATTCTAGTCTTCGTCAGATAAGTAACTGAAGAAGTGCCGA
The DNA here is from genome assembly GCA_946251905.1 of Cryptocephalus moraei. NCBI lineage: Eukaryota > Metazoa > Arthropoda > Insecta > Coleoptera > Chrysomelidae > Cryptocephalus > Cryptocephalus moraei. Next base: position 10,440,318 of record OX276465.1, on the reverse strand, counting down.
TTTAAAACTATCGAGGGGGCGGGGAACGACTGAAAGGTTTGTTTTAATTATTTCGAAGGATATAAATTATCCGGCTCTCTCGCTCTCTCGCTCTTTCACTGACACACACTCTCTCTCTCTCCCTATCTATACTTATGGCATAAAGAGGGAACGTACTAGATATTTTTCCGCTTTAATGCAGATAATGTCGGGTTCTGTAGCGGAACGTGGCAAATTCTGATTCGGAAATGCGAATTTATGAATATTGTCGCATAAATTCTTAGAGTTACCGAGAAGAACGAGATAGCAGCTCTAGAAACGTCGCAATCGCAGAAGGGACGCAGAAGCTGACTGAGAGATTTGACGCGAATTTACAAATGAAATCAATATTTTTCAACCAGATTTGCATTGAATTTCGACCGAGACAACACAAACGCCCACATCACGAAGGGTCGCTCACGATAACCGTCTGCCCTAATGATCCCTCCGATATTTATTATAAGAATTTCTATGACCCGTTTCCGTTTCCAGACGTCGCGAAAGATTCCTTTTAAACTTTCCTTTCGGCGTCCGCGGTGTCGCAATAATACGTCGCCTGAATCCAAATGCGGTCTAAACGTCTTCTCGAAGGGAGGAATTACAATATGCTGTCCAATTTACATTACTTGATATAACTCTTTGTCTTTTGTCGCCGTGAGATATGGAAAAGGAAAACGCGGCCCGTTTTGCTCGGCTGGATGTGTCGGTGCTTCGATGCGGAATGTGGGAATTTCATCGAAAAAAAAAAAAAAAAAAAAGAGTGAGAGAGAACTTAGAAATGTTAGAAATAATGTTGGAGTTTGATTTTTTCCACAATGGACGGAATATAAATATAGAAGTTTTTGAAGCGAAGCTTCTACACTGACGTAATATTATGTTTTCTGTAGAGTAAAATACTGGAGCGAGCGTCACGAAAATGTGTAACGCTGTAGTTTTATTTATATACAGGGTCATTCAAAATTGAGTGCAAAGATTTTAAGGACGTATTTACCAGCCAAAAATAAGATATTTTTTTTCATATAATCGTATGTCCTAACTTGCTTTGCTCTCCAGATACAGGGTGTCAATTTTTTTTAGAACAATTGGGTTTTTATCAATTATTCAAAAACCTTTCAGTTTGGTAGGCTTATTTGACGTTATAATGACCTTCCTTTGGTGGGAATAAAATAAATTTATTAATTCCAGTGGCGTCTCAGGGCGCTACCTACTTGATACCTATAGGTAAAATTATGGTACGCCACCGCTTGTAACCGAGCTTATGTGCGGTTTACAAGTGAGATTTGGCGCTGGGACGGAGTTCAGGAGTTCGGATAATCGGTTTTAGGAGTTGGTTTTTCGGTTTTGCTCGGGCGCCAGATTTTTAAGGGTTTTCTCCCTCGGGAATATGCCTGGGTAATTTTACGAACTCAGGAGATTACCAGGGTTGTCTGTAGAAATGAAACACACGTTCAAAAACAGAAAATCCCAAAATTAGTTTATTCCCAATCGGCCGTGAAAACAATTCATACAAATAACACCTGCGAGGTCGTCGAACGGAGATCGGCAAAAACTTATTTACAATTATTTATGTATCTCGAAAGGAAACACACAAATGCGAAAATATTAAAGTATCACAGTTGGAGAGAAATAAAATTTTATTCTAAATGAAATCGGAAAGATCGAAAACTATGTCAATAAGCGAAAATGCGGAAACGGAAAATTACAATACCTTTGCAAACAATAAAATTAAGACCGGGAACATGAAAAACCCTCTAAATATTGAAAACGGGAGAACGGAAAATTATCTTAACAATTTCACAATGAAAGAGAAATAGCTAAATACGGAGACGATAAGAAAACGTGCAGAGTTTAAGATTCGGTAGTGCGGCTTTTCATATCGAGAGAGCGAGAGTGTGAGAGAGAGAGCAAGTGGAGGACAGCGGAAAATTAATTTTTCCCTACAACGAAGGAAAAACTAATTCGTAGCGGTTCGGAGAGAGACGGTTGGTAATGGTTCGACGTACGAGCTAACATATACAAACGAACTAGCAAAACATTTACTATTAGCGGTCGGTAAGGGACAATTACATAACAAATAACGAATAGTTCGGTCGGTCGGAAATATAACGGCGGTGACGTTTACAATTACATTTATCGGTCGGTAATACGCTCACAATTACATTTATCGGTCGGTGGTACGTTCACAATCGGACGGTTACGTAACGAATAACGACTACTTCGGTCGGTATAGATTTATCGGTCGGTGACGCTCACAATTACATATAAGACAATTACAAATATCGGTCGGTCGGACGGAGACAGACAACAACGAATAAATACGAATAACGGAAACAAGTAGTGGTTCTCGCCTTGGATTAACTCAGGCAGAGGACAATGAAGGGGGACAAGTGGCTCATATTCATTTAGTCTTGATAATTAAATGATGGTAGATTGAACAGTGCCTTATCGGCCGCCATCTATCCGAGATAGGTTTAATTCGCGATCAATCGTATAGTGGGTGGTCTACTCTCAACTCTCTAAAAATCGGCTTCGTTACACGCTTTTATGACAATTTTTTTTTAGATTAAGCGGTCAATAATTTAACTTTCTTGCCTCTTGAGATTTACTCATATCTACCTTTGTTTCCAAGAAAAATATTAAAATCTGGGCCTGGTCCCATTAAAACATGTAAGTAAGCTGTGTAAGCAATAAGGCTGTGACCCTTATTAGCAGTAATTTGTTTTTCTTCGTAACCATGACATATTTGTCATTATTTACGTTTTGGTGTTTACAGTTGGTTTAGTTTTTTTGTGTGGTTATTTTTCATTTTTCTTTTCTTTTAACAATGGGAAATGAACCATTTTCATTCGAGCACCTTGCAGACATTCATTTTGTTTATGGTCTGGCTGATGGAAACGCGCTTGAAGCTCGTAGGATGTACTCGTTAAGATTTCCTCGTCGTCGGCTGCCCAACTGTAGAAATTTCAGCAACTCTCATCAGCATCTCTGGAAATTTGGAAGATTCCAAACTACCAGAATGAATGCTGGTAGGCTGCGTGAAGACCGAAACGTTATGACGGAAAAGGAAATTCCGCAAGTTATTGAGGAGAATCCTGCGTTAAGCACGAGGCAAATTGCACGGGATTTAAACCTTAGTCAATCGACAGTTTGGAAGGTTTTACATCAAAATAATCTTTATCCATACCATATCCAGCGCGTGCAGGGTTTGCTCCCACGAGATTTTTCCCAGCGGCTACAATTCGCAAGATGGATACTAAATAATTGTGCCAGGGTTCCGAACTTTTTATCTCGCATCCTATTTTCCGACGAAGCCCAATTTACCCGCACTGGGGTCGTTAATTATCATAACATTCATGTTTGGGAAATTGAAAATCCCCACGAAATTCGACAGTCGAACCACCCAGAGGAGTTCAGTTTACATGTTTGGGTAGGGATTGTTGAAGACTTTTTAATTGGTCCATTTATTTTTCCCTGAAATTTAAATGGTGATACATACCTGGACTTTTTACAAAATCATTTACCCGGTTTATTGGAGGATGTGCCATTGAATATTCGCCAAAACCTTTATTTTATGCACGATGGAGCCCCTCCCCATTTTCGAATAACTGTCCGCCAATATTTAGACCTTGAATTCCCCAGACGCCGGATCGGCCGAGCAGGTCCAATAGCTTGGCCACCGCGTTCCCCAGACTGTATCCCGTTGGATTTCTTTTTATGGGGCCATGTTAAAAGCCTGGTTTATGATGCAGGACCGGTTCCTTCCATTGAAATCCTACAACAAAGGATATTTCATGCCTTGGAGGTAGTCAGAAACACAGAAACACTCCTGGAATTTTCGAGCGCGTTCGGCAGAATGGAGGGTTGTATCGCCGCAGGAGGCAGCCATTTCCAGCATTTGTTATGAAAATCTGCTGTTTTATGTTTATGTTACTTAGGCTAAGTTAAATTTTAAAAAGAAATGAAACCAATTAAATTAGTCCCAATAATCGATTCGAATTTATTATTTGTTTTAATGGGGCCAGTCCCAGATTTTAATTTTTTTCTTGTAAAAAAAGCTAGATACGAGTAAAGCTCAAGAGGCAGGAAAGTTACATTATTGACCGCGTAATATAAAAAATAATTAAATTGTCAAAAAAGCGGTGGCGTACCATAATTTTACCTACAAGTATCAAGTTGGTAGCCCCCTGAAACGCCACTGGAATTAATAAATTTATTTCATTCCACCAAAGGAAGGTCATTATGACGTCAAATAAGCCTACCAAACTGAAAGGTTTTTGAATGATTAATAAAAACCCAATTTTTTTAAAAAAAATTTAACACCCTGTATCTAGAAAACGAAGCAAGTTAGGACATACGCTTCTATAAAAAAATCTTAATTTTGGCTGGTAAATACGCCCCTAAAATCTTTGCACTCAATTTTGAATCACCCTGTATATACTTAGGCAAGGCCATAAGAGCGGGCAGGATCAGGAAGCCGAAATAACAAACAGAACTCGATTAGGATGGGCGGCGTTCGGAAGACTATATAAGTTCGTACATGTTTTAAAAAACCAAACGATAACTCTTCATTTAAGAACCAAAGTATTTGACTGCTGCATATTGCCAGTTTTAACATATGGAGCGCAGACTTGGACCTTCACCAAAGCAAATTTGGACAGAATCCGTAAAACTCAGAGGGCTATGGAAAGACATATATTGAGAATCTCGCTCAGAGACAGAAAACGTAATGACTGGATAAGAACGAAAGCCAACACTATTGACGCTATAGAGAGAGCAGCATCACTAAATTGGAAATGGGCAGGCCATAACGAACGTATAAGAGACAATCGTTTAAATTCAGAAATGGAAAATGGCGCCCTAATGAAGGGAAAAGATCCAGAGGCAGGCCACAAATGAGATGGAAAGATGATATATTCAGACATGCAGGCCTGATGTGGCAAAGAACAGCCCAGAATAGGGAGATTTGGAAAAAAATAGGGGAGGCCAATATCCACTTATGGAAGGATAAAAATTTGGCTAAAAGAAAAAGAATAGATATATATGCTCTGTATATAGCTATAATATAATACATACCATTCCGAGAATGGAGGGGAGAGAATACAAGTTCTCCCACTCTCTCTCTTTCTCTTGTTTTCTGGCAACACCACGGTGATTCGACAGCCGGTTATGACCTCCACGTTGAACCCAAGCTTACGATAGTTGTATACTACCGGTGATCACATACGGCTTGGAAACCATGGCTACAACAAGAGAAATAGCAGAACAACTAAGAGTTATACAACGAGCCATGGAACGCGTCATATAACAGATGCTAGATGATTCTGCTAGTTCTCTTGTACTCCGAGAACTTGTTCTTCGTCTCTACGACACTTAAGTCTTCGCCTACAAGGAATCCACCATCTTCTTCCTGGAAATTTAGATTGCAGAACCATGATTATATCTACGATCGTAGACGAAACGTCGGTATAGCTGTTGGATTAAACATCATCCACATTACTTGATTGTTTTATTTGGGGAAGTTGAGAACCTTCGTCATCTAGCATCGCTCTTGTACCCCGAGAACTTGTCCTTCGTCTCTACGGAATAACAGATGTTATGGAACGAGTAGCGGGCTGAATCGGTCATGTAGCGAGACAGGATTCGAAGAGGTGCACAAACAGAATTACATTTTTGGAGACCCAGAGAGACACGGAGAAATATGAGACGTCCCCAGGTAAGTGGGCTCGAAGGTAGTGGATGAGAATAGCCAAAGATCGAAAGGCATGGCAGAAAACGGAAGAGGCCTATATCCGACACTGGACTGTCCGATATCCGTACTGAAGAAGAAGAAGAAGACGTTAGAAAAACAAACACGGAGACTTCAATCGATTCCTATTGTCTTGTAGCTTTCACCACTATTGTACATTTAAACGTCGATTTAAAAATGCCCTCAATTTTTCATTTGATCCACATCTTCCTTGGGGTCGAGTATCGAAAACGAAAACAAAGTTGGTTGTCTTTCAATATCACTTCCAAGCGTCGATTTCCTTTCGATCCCAAAATGAGCCTTTCGCCGGCAAACGCAGCTCAGAAAGTCGAACAGGAAATCGGATTACCGAACGTGAATACGTCCCCATCCTCAACTTTTCCCTCCCCCTTAACGTTATAAAAATGACATTAGCAAACGGCTCGATATCCGAGCCGCCTCCTGAAATATGCAAAGACTTTAATACCCAAATGATATTTCTTAATAAATTCCCTTCGGGAGAGATGAGATGACGATAAAGTCGCGGGATACCTCCCGGATATAATCGCTCCCGTGTAGAGATTTAAGAAATCGTCATGACGAGGAAATCTCTCTTCCCGGATATGTTTGTTTACTCGTCACCTCAACTAACCGTATATAATGGATACACGCCGTAATTGAGGGGATATCGAATCTGTGACTGGCATACTACCGGTGTGTTTGCTGTGGTATACACACGCACGCGGTATTTCTAAACTTCGTGTTTAGATAAGTTTAGTAAATACTAACGGAATGTGTCTGCTGCAACGAACTTAAGGCGGAACGAGGAAACTTTGTTCATTGGGCGTCCACGTTTTCCGGACTGAAATATTGTTTAATTCAAACAACTGGAACGCAGCCTAACTGGTCGAAGAGAATTATTTTTCATAATTACGATTATTAGGATGAAATTTTAATGTTAACATGAAAGTTATATGAGACATATTTTGCGGAAGATTCAAGGATGTAGGACTATCTTAGTGACAATACTTTAAAATTTAGTGTTTCATTATTATTTAAAAAAATAAATTAATTTGGTTTAGCATGTCTCAAATAAACACTTTGCTACTTTCTTCTAATGATGAAAGAACAAATATATGAGATTATATAGCTAATCAAAATCTTAGAATGCAAGAATCAATTACCTTATTGCCGCAATTGTAATTGTAATAAGCGGTGGTATTGACACTGGAAATATCCAGTTTACTTTATGAATAGCCGACAATACGTTAACGTCAAGCTGTGTGCTGCCGCTGTCTCTCTTTCACGCGGACCCAAGCGCCAGGCAGAATGGAACGGAGATAGATGCGTCAGAAGCGAAACGATAACGTACGTGTGCGTACAATGCGTCGCAAGCCAAACGAAGGTCGCTTGTTATCGCTCTCGCTTCCACGCATGGGTGAGGCCGGGCGTAACGTTACAAAGTTTTCTGGGATGTGTAGCCCGCACATAGTTTATAAGACGTATATCACGTCAAAAAGGATATTTCTATTGACAACAGTTTTGAAGCTACTTTTCATAAGTTTTCATGAGGACGATTTGAATTACATTCAAGGGTGTGTTCTTCAACGACATATCTTTTCTACTGTTCAAACGATGTCCTGTTGCGACTAAGTCTAATTTTCGCCTATTTTAGTCTAACTCAATTTGGTTAGTGTAGGAATTGTCGATTTCGCCCTCACTAGGAGAAATCGAGGATGACCCCTTTCATAAACCGATTCACAATGAACGGGACTGAATACAAATCGTAGTGATAGCGCAATTCGAAAACCTCCAGAAATAATTTTGATAACCCGGGACCACCGAGAACGACGATTTCTCCCCATGGCGAGGAATTAGAGAGGGGCAGATCCGCATGCAGATCCCTCGTCCCCTTCCACTGATTTGATTTTCGATTTATCACGGGTCCCCGGCAATATTTTTCAATACAGTTTCGGCTTAGAACTGTTATTGCGGCTATTAGCTTCTTTTTCCTCTCTCCGTCGATTGTTTTTTTATGCTATATTCCTGCATTATTCCCCGCTTTGTTTTCGGGATGAGATGGGCGATGGGGGGCTTTATTTGTCGCATTATCGCCAGATTACTTTCAGTGTTTGCGATATCGCTTCGGGGGCCAGTGTGAGGCTAGATTGAGAAATACTGTTGGAGTAGGGGTGTGGATCTCTTGATATGCTGATTCGATCAACAGGCCTGACGGGGAACTTGTGAACGACTCGTGAATTGAAATGTCACATCGATCTTGGATTAGCCGTTTCCAGCCATGAATTCCCGTAGTTTCAAAATTATTAGTACTTTACTTATATTTTCTATCAACCGTTCCGGTTCAGACAAATACTAAGGTTTTTGTATTTTAGATTATTTGATGTTTACTAATAAATCAGATTTTGTAAGTAAAGTACTGTTATCTCTCTGTTTAATTCAGCGGCGCATAAACTCTGCAAAATACAGAAAAAACGCCCTCAGGTCCACACCGGAGAGCACGACACGCCCTCTCTCCAAACGACTAGAACTTCAACCCCGGATATGCATGATACGCCCTCAGATCCAAACCCGGAGAAGTACGTCACGCCCTCTCTCCACACAACTAGAACTTCAACTTCAAGAACTTCAAGAGATCACGTCACGCCCTGATCTCTAACTACTACTGCAGTCTCCAGCCTTACAACCTGGAGACAAGATTCATCTCCGCAGCCGCCCACGAGCTACGAGAGAGATCTATACAGTTCACTTACAACAGAGACCACTTCACACTTCGTTCAGCTAGTGAATATCAAACCATGAGCGACATTTTTTCTTAAAGTTGACTGGAGAGCAATGTCACTATGGTTGGTACGCTATCGGCTCAAAAACTCAAAATACCCTAAAATACTTCACTTTGGAGCCCAGACGACTTCGCTTGACGCACATTTTTTATCCGAAAAGCGACCCACACCCAAATTGTTGCTTTTGTTGATGTTTTTGGAGGTCCACAACGGTTGAAGACAACGCTGAAGCAACCTTCCACGAGAATTGTGCTGGAAATTTGAATTTTCGACACATTTCTTGAAATTTGGGGCCAGGCCTTAGGTCTGGCGAACTTCTGTTTAGGCTCAAAAGGTTTGTGTCGGATCCAGCTACGCTCTTGATTTTTTTTGACCAGGAACGCTGCATATGTTTTTTTTGGCGGCCTGACGACGCCCAGTCCCGTCAACAGTGAACCATGTAGGATAAACTTTTTTTAGCAGTTTCCAAAAGTTTAAAGCATTGCAAACAACTTTTGTTTGAAACTTTTTTTATAAAAATGGGTATTTTTACAAGTTATGGATGGTTGAAAATTTTTGGTTTTGGAGCCGGATCTGTAAATTTCAATTTTCACGTGTACATAACTTGAGTTCTATTCCACTTGTGGCCTTGTGGCCCTAAAAATTTAGGGGGAGTCTCGGGGACCCAAAAGGACCATTTTCCTTTTTTTGGGCCACATCTAAAAAAAATCCAAATTCGGCGTGGAACGTACCATATACATACATAAGAAGAAATATTTCAGAGAAAAACATATCCATAGCTCGTCATAAGAAGTAGTGACTATTATCAGTCAGTCCCGCGACTGCCACATTTTTTTCACTTTGATTGACACGTGTTTATCGTTTGTGGAAGAGTCTGCTACTCCTTCCTTTTCTAATGATAACCAGTTTTAAATCTGACTATCAAATATATACCTAGTATCCAATATATACGCTCAACAAGACTCTTCTGTATATATTACGCCATAACTTCTCCCCTTAAAGTTTGTAACACTTTTCTCCAACGTCTTGTATAGTAGTGAATTGCGTCGTTTCTGGGACACACGGCACATACTACAGTTGATTAAGGCTCAAAATTCCCAGTCTATCCCGTTCCTCTTTTTGTTAATGCATTTACGGTCGCCGAGGATTCCCCCTTCTCCCGAGCACTTACCGCGACCGTATCCATCCCTTACCTGTTCATAACGTGAGAGAGAAAAACGGCTTCGAAAATTAAGCTTATCCATGCCCCGTATTATCGGGGCCGTTCCGGCGAAGTTATGAAACAACGTCTCGACCGAAAAGAGGGTGGGTGGAAGGGGGGGCGGGGGAGGGGGTGGCGGCACGTCCTCCCCGGATATTTCGGAAACGGGGAAACGGGAAAACGGGAAGCGGGAAGGGGGGGGCGGGTGGCCATCAACGGGGCCTTCATTGGCTTTAATGGCGCATAGTTCGGCCATCGCGAAGTCGAGTTAGGAGATCGTAGCCGCCCTGCGAAGAACTATTATTGCTTACTCCTTAGCTCTAATGGCGCGGTTCGAACACTTTCGGGGGGATTTTTATGCCGGGAGTTCCGAAACGATATTCGAACCGGAATTCGTACGGATTAATGGCTCACTTCGGCAACGGTAGCGTATACCTCTATATATATAAAGCGCGCTCGTCGATTGTTTTGACTTTGGGGGCGAAGTTGAAGTAAAGTCGATTCGCGACCTCTTTTCCTCGCCGTGGACGATGGCTTTTCGAATTCCGAATTCCGACGGGGCTTCCAACACAATGTAATCGAGAAGTCGGGAACTTCGACGCTGTGAAGTCAAAGTGCACTAATACGAGAAATAAAACTCAACAAGTTTAATGAGTGTCAAATGCTGCCGAATGACCGAAAGGCGCCATTTTAGTCGGGCCGACACATTTCCGTATGATCATCGAGAGGTACTCCTGTTACCTCAACTACTCTATCTCTTCAACCTATACATTTTCGTCTAATGAGATGCACCGTCTACCCGTAGTTGTCAGGTGGAGACAAGTTTCGGGAAGCTGACGTCAACGTCATGTGATACGCTCGAAAGTACGTTGGAAACGCAAGGGGGCAAGGATCAAACACTAATTCACTGATCCTAATAGGCATCAACAGAATTTGCTGTAGAGTGTGAAATATCATGAGCCCCCGTTGCAGGTAGTCGAAGGTAATCAGACGTATACCTCGAAAAGTTCACCCCCAATAGGGATTAGATGAAAATGTATACCATCAACTGGTCAAATATCCCTAATCAGAGGAAAATGTCATCATCGATTTTAGTCATCATTAAACTCGTTGCCAAAACTTTTTTTTCATGAATTTTACCGGGTGATTTTTAATGATTGTGATTATTTTTGTTGGGTTAGCAATATTTTTACAGTTTGTTTACGGTACGAAGTTGTTGCACTTGATTTTTAAATTCAAATGTGACATCGAAGTTCGAAATAAATAAAATTATCTTTATCACGACTTATTTATTGAAAAAAGTTTTACAACTGAACATGACACCTTCATTGTAATGGCGTATTTTCGAAGCGCATTCCAACATGAAAATGGCCACTGGATATATTCCCAGCAATTGACTTACGATCAGTTTCTCGAAACATACCCAGAGGAACAAACAGATTTCGTGTTTTTGCACAACATTGTGGTAGGATAGTTGAACGATTTTTAAGCACTGGCAGCGTTAAAAAGGGTAAATCTACTGGACGTCCAACTTTTGCCACGCCGGATGTTGTGCAAAATGTAGATGAAATTATACAACAAAGTGCCTCCATACGCCGTGTATCCCAACAAACAGGTTTCCATCAACGATTACCTTATTCTACACTTTATACATGTTGACGCTAGTGTCAACATCATTTAAGGGAATTTTAGGTGAAGGTGAAGAAATCATAATTTATTGTAAATGAATTTAAGGAACTTTTTACGTAATTTAATCGTTGAAATTAACACGCGTTGTTTTACAAACGGAAAACAACTCATGATTAAGAGCAAGAATAGTTATGTAAAATATTATTGGATTGTTTTAACGTTCGTACACGAATCAATAACACTAGCGATCGTTTCACGTTACAAAGAGGAAAACAACTGCGACCGAACGTGAGCCGGTCAAGTTCAAATCCTAATACTCAGCTGACTAAGCATAACACGACGTCTAGGTAACGTGACAACGAGCGCGTCTCGAGAAGGTCAGGTCGAGAAGGTAACAAAACAAATAATATCTCATTTAGCTAATGTAAAATAAGATGTATAAAAGCTCTGAAATTTGGGACAATAAATCAGTATATTTTGTATGCTCAAAACGACGTGTGTTGTTGGTCTTGATTTAAAGTCACACATCCTGTTAGTTTGGCGAATAAATGCGCGACCAAATAAACCATCAAGATTAATCGGGAATCGTTAGTAAGTCATTAATTATTGCTCAGTTTGGCTGACATGCTGACCGTTGAGAAAATAAAGTAACTACTAAGCTTCTAAGAATTGCTTAGTTCTTCTCTGGTTAAGGTATTTAATTCAATAATTTATAGTTCTCGAGTAAATGTGGGAAGTTAATGCTAAAAGATGTGATGGTTATCTCGTACCGCATCGAGTAGTGACAAAAGAAAATATTTTGATAATAAAGGTATGAATAGGAAATTATGAAAAATTAGAAATACCGAAGTATAAGATTAACTAACTTGTGGAAATAATTGAAATGACGACACAAACGAAAATCGTCAAAGCGAATTAAGCTCGTTTTGCTTACATTTCGTAAAACGATCAGTAGGTACATCAACATCAGCTTTCAGTTATGACATCTAACTCTTTTGATGATACGGTTGTGGAATGCCGAGCGATAACATCAATTCATAATCTCCTCCCTCCTAATTTGCCGAAATTCCCGTTATTAACTAAACAAATTTCGTCGGGGGTTGTAAACCCTTCCGACGCTGTCGGCGTAGGGAAGGTGGATGTTAGTGGGGGCAAGCTGCAAAATAGCTTTAAAACGACGTACGCCGTTAGATTTTAAGACAGTCGCCGGGGTAGTTAGTTGTTAGCTAAGGGATGAGAAAACTGAATTTCGCGATGATAATGGGGCCGGAGGATCCGCAGGGGACGCTCCGGGACACGACGTTCAATTACAAAATTCCTAAGGAGCTATTAAAAAACATGGAAACACCACCGACGTGACGGTTTTTGAATAAATTTTCGATGGGAAAGGTTAGGCGCGGCAATTTTTAGGGGGTATAAAAATTTATTAGATCTTTATACGATTAACATGGCGTGAAGGACACGAATCCGGAAAACAAATACCGCGGGAGGAATGTCAGGATTACGGAATTTGTACTAGTAACGTCACCATCTAATAATGAGGCTATTAACAAAATAGAGACGCTCAGGTCAGCAACGCAAGAAGAATATAAATATAGATTCAGGGGACAACGGGATAAATCAATCTTCGCAAAATAATTAATATTGTAATAATTATTCCGGAGTGCCGCGCATGAATCTTACAAGAAATAACGCAAGAGAATGAAAAGTCATTAGGAATATCTCATAAGCCAATTTTAGTCATCACAGATATAAAGACAAAAGTAGGTACATGAACTTATTAATTTAAAAACATAGAAACACCGTTTTAGTAAGTGCAATAAAAAAGCAACATTCTGTATCACTAACTTACTTCACTAGAGAAAGAATTATCACTAAACCTCAAAACATGTTGGGAACGCTAAAGACTTGTAACGAAGCCGATTTTCGAGAGTTGAGGGTAGACTACCCACCATACAGTTAGTCGCGAAATCAAACCTATCTCGGATAGATGGCGGCCGATAAGGCACTGTTCAATCTACCATCGCTTAAACATCCAGACTAAATTTAGATAAGCCAACCGCCTCCTCCAGCGTTCTGTACCCGAGTTAATCCAAGGTGAGAACCAAGACTTATTTATAGCACGTCTGTCGATACGTCTGTCTGTCTATTGTAAACGTCACCGCCGTTAGATATAAGCCGCCGAATTATTTGTTATTTGTGAGTGTACGTAAATTGTGCATTGTTACCGACCGATAGTCTTAAGCCGACCGAACTATTTGTAGTCATTCGTCTATTGTGAAAGCGTCCCCGACCGTCAAATTTAAGACCGCCCGCATATTGTCTTATATGTTGTGAGCGTCACCGCCGTTATATTTTAGACCGACCGAACTATTTGGTATCTGTTATGTAACTGTCCATTACCGACCGCTAATAGTAAATGTTTTGTTTTTGTTATTCCGTCCGTATATGTCAGCTCGTACGTCGAATCGTTAACACCCGTCTCTCTCAGAATCGCTACGAATTAATTTTTCCCGTCGTTGTAGGGAAAAATTAATTTTCCGTTGTCCTCCGCTTGCTCTCTCTCCCGATCTCGCTCTCTCGTAATGTAAAAGCCGTATTACCGAATATTAGGCACTGCACGTTTTCCTATCGTCTCCGTATCTAGCTATTTCTTTTTCATTGTGGAATTGTTAGGATAATTTTCCGTTTTCCCCATTTTCAATACTTGGAGGGTTTTTCGTCTTTCAGATTTTAACTGTTTGCAAAAGTATTGTAATTTTCCGTTTCCGCATTTTATTTCCGGCAATTTTATTAAAATTACCATCAGCAATATGTATTTTTATATTTTCATTATTAAATGTATATTCTAAAAATGATATAATCGGTTTATGGTAACTAACTAAAATGAGAAATCAATACATTTGAATGAAACCTATCTAAGTATCTTGTAAATATGACATCTATTGTGGTCCCATATCTTGTTGTACCGACATTTCTATCATTAGACATATTTAAAATTAATTCTGTACTCCACGTGTTCGACTATCTTATCTCATGCAATACGCTCTTCTGTTCCTCTTGTTCTATCTGTATATACGGACCTATTCTATTGAAATGCTGGGTCCGAAATAAACAAGAGCGAAAGAGAAACTAATAGTAGTTCGTTAGTATGACAGAGAAGGAAGTTTTGCAACGTTGCCGGCCGGCCGGTCCGTAACCCATTCCAAATATTCCCGTCGGAGGCTATACAGTGAATGATCCGGTAGAGTGTCGCGATAACTGTGATGTTTCGCGAGCTAGCAACGTCGCAAAAGTTCTTTCTCTGTTTAGCCAACTAGAAATATATGGCCTTTCTTTCGCTCTTATGTTTATACCATACTGCGACTCCCTAAAAACGGTCTATATATTTTTGGATATACTATGACTCATAGCTCAACAGATTTCATGCTGACGCCAAGTTGAAGATTTTACCCCGTCTAAAAACTTTTATTTTTCTTAACCGCAGGTATAAAGGTTTTCACTTCAAAAGTTGCAAATTATATTTACTACACCAAGTAGGTGTAGGAAATATAAATTCAATCTGTTCAAGCATAAAATCGAGTTAATGGAGTCTTGTATTCTTTTTTGAAGGTAATACCGTGGGAGATAAAATAAACACTCTAAGTATACTTCCATTCCTATAGAATTATTATATAAAATGTTTGAAAACGACGAATCTAAAATTAGAATTCCTCCCAAAGACTTCCCACGAGAAAATTTAAAGGATCCGTGTAAAAACATTCGCAGGCGGATAACCCAATGATTGTCAATTATCTCGAATTTCCTCCGTCGATTAGTACATCTTCGCGTATCTAATTAAGACGCCGTACACTCTACGAGATTTTACCTGAACGACTAATTAGCTATTTCGGTGTCTGACTTGTTTGACGCGAGGGCTTTCCGGGGGTAGCGAAATGGATTGCAAAGAGGTTCCTCCCTCGCTTGTTTTCCCCTTAGGACGAGAAAATGTTCCCTAATTAAACCATCTTATTACAATAAAAATTACAGTCAGTAGGGCAAACTAGCCTCGTTATCGGGAAGCTTGGAAAATAACAGAGTTTAGGGGCGACGGTAATGAGCCGCCCTAATTAAATAAATAGAGACGGTCTGCGGTCCGTCGGTTACTCTTTGGTGACTGTATCGGCGTTTCACTTGCGTCTTTAATTTAAAATAATTGAAAGGGGAAGATCTAACGAGGCGGGTTTGAAAAGTCGCGTCGGCACAAACTGGGGTTAATTATGAAAAGTTTTACTTGGAGAATACTTACAAATTACTGACGTTTATGAATGTTGAATTGTATGACAGTAAATGACTCGATAAGAAAAAGTAAGTAAAGAAGTAATCATTTAAAATGTAAATTGCATTTATACAATGCAAAATAATTAATTACAAAATAACCTCGTTATACCAGTTGCACCCTTACGGAACGGAATTAACTATTGGTATAGCCTTTGAAATCGCTTCGTTACAGAAATTGTTGCATAGATACAGTACCTGTACATTAGGTTATTGATTCCAGCTAAAATTCTGTAATAACCGGTCCTTTTTGGCAAATCAATGAAATACTAAAATATCAATTTAACCTCAACTGAGAATAAGGACCGATATTATTTCGGATAAGATCGACCTAATTAATAAAGTTGAATTTAGAACTGATGTTTCAGGAGAGCGTAGGCGCAGGGCTTCTCAAATGCCTGCTTTACTCGCTTAGAAATTAAACAACTGCTTAAAAAATATCTCTATTAAAAACAAAACAAAAAAATTGTTTGACCCAATACGGCCGTTTAGTACTAACTAAAAATTGAACCAAAAAGAAATCAAAATTCGACAAAAAATAATAAACCTATTGCCTTAAAAAAACTTTGATAACCAGGAAACTAAAACCCAAACAAATAACTCAAATCTTACAATTCACCCTTACTTATCTTAGGACTCCTGTATATAGAAACTTTAACGCGGTACGATACCCGGGCGTGACTCTTAAAGAATTTACTAATCGGTATTATAGCGACTTAAGATGTACCAAAACCAACCCCAGAAATTAAGGGTAGTTCAACCCTTCCAAATCAGAACCGACTCACCAGATGGCCACGGTGTGAACTCTGCTGACAACTTGGCTTTACGACTCCCTCGTATTATTTCAACACTTTACTTGGCCCCGCGAATATAAAGAAAAATTCTAACTCCAAAGATTACTCAAAACCTTCTCAAAAAAATGAACATCGAGAAAACACTCCCGACCCGAAAAACTACCGCTCGGAGTCCCGGACTCCAACCGACTCTGTTCTCCACAAATTTTTTCTCCAGTGGAAGCCTCCCTTTCCCTCTTCACAACCCTAAGTTACTGACAAAATTGTTCCTCCTCTTTTCTAATTGGTCTTTTCCTACCCACTTGACCTACAGCTATCCCTTAAGCTTCATAAGTCCCGCCTTTTTCTAATTAATTAATTATCAAACTCCCGATTTTTCGCGTCTCCGCGTCTTAACCAATACACGCCCCTTCAACTAACTCAGCAGAGTTCAAGTTCGTAGCCCCGGGTTCGACGACAAAGTAGTTCTTCCTCCGTCAGCGCGATTTACTTAGTTGTCTTCTACTTTTATTAAAATGTCACGTCCGGTGTCTAATTTCATACCCGACTCTCAGGCAACGACGAAACCGACTCATATTTTACCATACTCCGCTAAGTAATTTTCATATACAGGGTCCTCTTTCTAAATGTTACACGATAATGAAATCAATTAGTAAGTCCCAATTAACATCCTTAAGTTTAATCATTAAGTTTCTAACTATGCCGCTAGGAGGCGTAATTTCAATAGTAATGTAAAGAAATACCATAGAAATATGCCAATTGGTATGTCCGAGATTCAGTTGGATGACTCCACATAGTTGTACTAGTAGTACATGCGCAGAACGTCTTTACAAGTTGTACCGTTTCAAGATCATACGTGACTAGGACAGGTAATTGGAGATAATCCAGTAAACTTCGCAACACCGCCGCAGAAGCAACAAAAGTGTAGGATAATTTGTTTATCCAATTCTTGCTCCATTTTCTACAATTCTTCTTATTAATACTAAAGTAAGCGAAGGTGGGAGTAGCCAAAATCATATGTTGTTTATAGGAGGAAAAGCTATACCTACAACAAGCATACAGCGCGTTACGGCTGTCGGCTTATAGGGTTGTTGATTCCTGTTTGCTGTCATGTTGTTTAATTAGTTAGAAAATCGCTTGCCATTTGTGTTCGGTTTTCTGTGGTACCTCATTGTTTTTGTGAACATTGTGGAACATGTCCAACATTGTCTTTCATTGTATATTATTAGTTTCGTATTTATATTAAAGAAAATGATGTGCATTCATGTTTTTTTGAGAAAATAGAGAAAACATTCCAGGAGTGTTGTCGCTGCAACTTACTTAAAGGTCAAGTAGGGAGTTAGGGACTTAGGAACTAAAGGCAAGGCTAAGATTTTTTGGGACATTTTTCTCAATTATAGGGAATTAAAGGAATAATTTGGTATTCGATATTTAGATATTTATTATTTTGGGATTAGAGTCAAGAACAAGGCTAGGTTGTTTTGTAAAGATTAGTAGAATAACACGATTTAGGAAAACGCAATGTCACAAGACAAGAATAGGGCCGTGTAATATTTCAGAAATCACACGAAACGATAAGGTTGCCAGCTAGGTCGTTCGGCAAAAACATAACAATTGTATCATTGATGTAAGATGTATAAAAACGATCCTGAAATTAATAATAAATCAGTATACCTAGTATGCTCAAAACGACAGTGTGTTGTGGTCTTGATTCTTCAACCCAACCTACAAGCTCTTACGTTACGCCCTGAGCGTCTACGAGATCTTCAAGCTACGACAACTTCTAACTCCAAGATCTTCAACCCCGGAGAGCACGTTACGCTCTCTCTCTCTCTCTCCAGACTTCAAGAACTTCAACCCGGACCTGCACGTTGCGCCCTCAGGCCCACATCGGAGAGCACGTTACGTCCTCTCTCCAGACTTCGAGAACTTCAACCCCAGATCTGCACGTTACGCCCTCAGATCACATCGGAGAGCACGTTACGCCCTCTCTCCAACCTTCGAGAACTTCAAGAAATCACGTCACGCCCTGATCTCCAAACCACGAAACCGTCTTCAGCCTTACAACCTGGAGACAAGATTCATCTCCGCAGCCACTCACGAGCTACGAGAGAGATCCGATACAGTCCACTCTTTACAGGTCTACAGAGATCACTTCACACTTTGTTCATGGTCCTTCGAGCCGGGGTGCATTACGGCTGTGGGCTTATTGGGTTGTTGATTCCTGTTTGCTTTCATGTTTTTTAATTCGTTAGAATATCGCTTGCCATTTGTGCTCGGTTTTCTGTGGTACCTCATTGTTTTTGTGAACATTGTGGAATATGTCCAACATTGTCTTTCATTGCACATTATTGGTTTCGTATTTATATTAAAGAAAATGATGTGCATGCATGTTTTTTTTGAGAAAATAGAGGAAACATTCCAGGAGTAACCTATTTTATGTGAAGTTTAAGTAAAACGCTATAACTGAATTGAATACCAGTTACACCTCGTAATTATTTAAAATGACTATAATCATTATTATGATTAGTATTTAAAATTTATTGCTTATTAGGAAAGACACCTTCAATTACTACGATGATAGCACTCTCAATTATCTTGTAACAAATTTTGTTTTAAAAATTGATGAATTTTGTAACAGTAAGTGTATTATTTTTTTCAGGCTCACTTTAAGAAGATTCCTCTTGGAGTAGAGCTCTTTTGAGAACATTTGAGAGACGAAAATGTTTTCTTTGATTTGCACTTCAGACAGGAAGATAAGTTTATGTTTAACAATAAACTCAAATTGAGACATGTTGCTATTCAATCTTTGAATTTGTGAAAAGCATTTGTTCCGAGCGTTTAAAGATTTCTAAATCGATAAGCTAGATTATTATGAAGGTGCATGGTGGTTTAGTGTTTAAAGTGCAAACATTAAGGACCATTTACTCTTCCTATAATCTAATCCACCAATTTTAATAGGTCTCGGCGACGCTCGAGTAAATCCACATTTAGCATCATGGGCTCCCCTGCTATTATATCAACCGGATTTGGTAAACTTTGGAAAACTTAATTTTTCCAATTTTCCTTCCGTATTGTACATGAAATGACAACTATCATGTCACAATCCGAAAGTAGAATCAATTCAATTTTCTTATATTACCTAAGAGATATCTTCATTGGTTACTCCTAATGAAACGCCCTGTAGGTGAACCTTTGTTTTCATTCTTCAAGGAGTCGTTGCAACAATGATTTCCATACGTTTCTTCGATAAATGATCCGTCCAATTGTCTGCAACTGCATCAACTTAAAGCATCAGGTGCTCGAAATGTTTTTGAAACGATCTACACTTTTTAACCACACTGTACGTGTACCTCCAGTGAAACCCTCCCCCCTTAAAAAAAAGTAACACGTCCCAGGCTTCGGAAAGTTTTAAATTGAAAAGTTCCCGTCGCGTCGTCCGATAAAAATACATTCGCTGTAAACGACTTTTATCTCTATCTTCCTTACGCCTGCTCCCTGCGGAGATCGCCCGCTATTTTTTCACCGGGACTCTCTCTCTCGCCATTCATCAATATTCATTTCTGAGACTGCCCTCATTATCAATTCGCTTCCGGGCCGGCGTTGATTGAAAATTTATGAGGTCGATTCGACGTTTGTGAGGCACAAATTTGTTTTTCGCATCCCCCGACTCCGTCGGCTATCTGGGACGAAAGCAGAAAGAGGAGAGAGACTTTGCGTTCGTTGGGAGACGTCGGAGCTCTAGCCGAAAAGGGAATCCTTGACGAGGGACGAGTAGATTTAGTTTGCTTACTGGCCAAATGCATCGATTTCCTGATGTGAACAGAAGAATGCTTCGATCTGACTCTTCTTCTGCTGGTGATAGCAGTGGCCATTCTATCGCTCCACGCCTGCCAATCCAGTGACTTGGGATATCTGGTCCTAAGCCAGTTTTGAACATGCACGGGAAACTGTTGTGGTGCGTCATCTCGCTGAAAGATCTTCCTTACTTAAAGTATCAGATCGCTATGAATATCAGGCTGACTTTCAACTTGTGATGTAACTAAATGACCAATGACTCTGATTAATGACATTATTAATGCTACTGACAAATATATTTCATATTAGCAGTTACATGCGAGTTTATAATATACCCTCCTATCCTCTCTTGAAAAGGAAACTTTTACTTCCTTCTCGCATGACATTAGTACAAAAAAAAAACTTGACTGTCGAAAGCTAGCTATGTTTTGCGTAACTTTATAGAATACTTCAATGTCTCTTATTTTTCATAGTTGATAGTTAAGAAATTTCGTTTACGTAGATTACCACCTACTTGAAACTTTTTCCATGTTAATCTCCCATAAGAAAAATATTTAAAAACCAGTTGCCATGGTTACCAAATTTTGAAGCCACACTCTCCTCGTCAGTATTTCTTAAAAACGCGCTCCAAGTTAAGCAATATTGTTCTAAAACTTGCAAAAAAATCTAAAATCCAATAAAATGTAGAATTTTAACTTTTAAACACACAAAGATGTCGATATAAACGTATCGCACAATAATATCCTAATTATTAATACATTGAGAAAGTAGTTTAGTGGATAAAGTGGACATTAGATTAATTGACACGCCCCTCAAGTGGATCTGCCCAAATTTAATGTATTCAACTGACAGACCCAATCGGAAGGACCCGGAGTGTTGTAAAATTAATCCCTTTTGGTTGAATAAGTATTATTGGATGTTCGTCTTTAACAAGTGTCATAAATAGTGATAATGCAGTTGTAAACAAAATTCCTCCATTTACCTCCAAAGCTAAAGATATGGAGCTGTTTCACAGTTACACATAGTATGTAGATGAATCGGCATGTATGAGTACATATTTTTGAGTGAAGAATATTACTTAAAGACAATAAAAAAATTATAGAAATATTATGTCTGTAATATCATATACCTATTAGTCTAGTCGAGAAGTGTGTTTCCTGCGAAAAATCGTTAGAAGGCTCAGAAAAATATGAACGATAGCTCATTCGACGCGGAATGCAAATCTGAGAAAGTCGTTTTGAGGACTTTTTCTGCCAAGAAAAATTTCAATTGTTATTAACAAAAAACGAAAAAAAAATATAGCTATTTCAATTTTTTTGTGACAACTCAAAAACCATAAGAGATAGTGGAAATCGCAAAAAGTTCCTTAAAGAAGAGGAAATTTCCGATAAAAATGCACGTTACGCCCTCAGGTCCACCCCGGAGGGCACGTCACGCCCTCTCTCCAAACTACTAAAAACTTCATCCCCGGAGAGCACGTCACGCCCTCTCTCCATACAACTAGAATTTCAAGAGCTTCAAGAGATCAAGTTACGCCCTGATCTCCGCCTACAAGAACGTCTTCAGCCTTACAACCTGGAGACAAGATTCATCTCCGCAGCCACCCACGAGTTACGAGAGATATCTATATACAGTCCACTCTCTACAGAGATCACTTCACATTTCGTTCAGGGGACAAGATACACCCCTGTCGAACAACTTATTGTATGGTTGCTGGTTCGGTGGTTATATTATTATATTTTACTACAGCTGTTTGATCCCAATACAAATTTTGGATGATTGCAATATCGTTTTTATCTAGTCCCCTTGACTCCAATATTTTTAAGAATTTTACAGGATCTACGCGGTCGAACGCCTTCTCATAATTTATAAAACATGTATATATCTTCTTTTGCTGATCTCTACACTTCTGAAATAACACGTTCAAGCCAAACAATGCTTCACGGGTTCCCATTCCCTCACGAAATCCGAACTGTGACTGGCTGATATCCTGGACGCATTTTTTAAATAATTTTTCTCCTTATCCATATCTAATTCAATTTGGTTACCGGAATTAGTGCAAGTATCAAGTAATGCCGTCACAATGTTTACAAATTGGATTGCACTCAATTCCTGACCATATGCACGAACAACGATTGGTGCAGATTTTCGCACAACAGGACATCTAGGAACATGGTAAATTAATAACAAAATAATAATTATATTGAAACCTGAAGTTGGCAAATGTTTTCATTAATACTTTATCTACAAGATTTGGTGGTACAGGAGCCTGTTCTGTCATAAAGGAATTTCCTTGTTACAAAACTTTTACATAAAGCAGTCCATCACCTTCATCGTTAGTATAATATTTTACAAAAGCTCTTTGACGAAGCGCTAGTTTACTCGATTTGAAGGCATCATCCGCCGTCATTTCTTGTAGAATATCACACAAAACTAAGAACAGCACGAAGAATCACAACGAAATCATTCGTTCGATGTCGCCGGGAAGAAATCCACGTACAGCAGGAGTTTTGCGTTCGGTTATTAGGGCCATTTTTCTCTATCGAGGAACCGCCAAAAACAAGTTATTTCTTTCGGAAAGCCAACAAATAAGCGTGCAGACTCCACAACTGGGATTTGAACGCCGTAGAGGGTAAGGGGGGAGAGAAGGGAGCGAGTTAATCATGGCTGTACGGTTCCGCCCGAACGGAGGCGGCGTCCTCCCGCGGGATTCCTCTTTCTTTCGACTTTCAACGTGGAAATATAAGAAAAAGGCCATTCGCGAGGAGCCAACTTCGGCAACGGGGACCCTCTCGAGGAGTGTGCGACGCTCCTCTCCGTTTCCTCGTCCCTGCCGTTCTATTTCCTTCAGCCCTCTTCTCGTGTTTCGGGAGATTTTTTTATGCACCGCGAGTTAAGCAGATAAGGAGTTTATCGATTTGTTTCGGTCGGATTCCGGCCGGGGCGAGCGTTCGGATTAGTTTGGATTTCCTTTTTTTTCCGGACGCACATCCGGGGATTACGAATTACTACGGGGATTAGGCGATTTTTTAGACGATTTGCTGCACACGGGATAACGGCGCGGAACGCACGGAATTCATATCGGCGACTGGAGCCGAGAATAATTCATTACTGGAGCTATTCCTTCACTTCATTCGTGCACAGTTATAATCTTCCCAACTTATCACTTGAGACTTATCAAATACAGAGATGACAATAAATGCTAACTACATACCAGTTTTTAATGTAACATGCATGGTGTTTCAACAGCAAACGTAACAACGAACACACACACTTAGACCGTGAGATAGCGACCGTTTTTTGATAACGTTTAATGCCCGTCTGCCCATCCTAGGAGTGACGTATTTCATCACTGAAAGGTGATTAAAGCAATAAAATTTACCCCCCACGTGCTACCAAGTCCAGAGTGAAACATTTAAATTGTAGAAATAAAAAGAGAAAACAAATTATAAATGCCCGTCTGCTGTTGTCAGTTTATGATTCTCTACAAAAAAAAAATCCATCGGTATCAAATCGGCAGACGGTTTTGAGAGTTTAGCTCCCGCAAGACCTTACTATGAAAATGTTGAAAAAAAGTCCAGAAAAAAATTATTAATGCCCGTCTGCCGAATTAAAGATACACTTAAGAACTCCAAAAAAACCTAAAAAATCGATCGGCAGACATGTAGGGCATTTACATAATAATTATTACAAATTTGTTATTGCAATATTTTCATAACACAAAAAAAAACATAGATGCACGCACAAAAATTGAATGGCATTTAGTTTACACCGTAAAATATACATTTATTAAATGGCAGACGATTCCATGTGTTTGGAAAAAGAAGGCATAGTTAATAATAATGTAAAATTTTTTAATAACAAAAAACGATCGATGCCCGTCTGCCGTTGTAATATTATAATAAATATGGTATTTTGAGACAATGACTTTTGTCGGCAGACGATTCCGCGTGTGGGGAAAAATAGCCTTATTTATAATAATGTTAAATATTTCTAAGAACAACAAAAACAATCAATGCCCGTCTGCCATTGTAATATTATAATAAATATCCTATTATGAAATAATTACATCTGTCGGCAGACGATTCCACGTGTTAGGAAAAAAATAGCCTTGTTAATCATAATGTTAAATTTTCCGAATAACAACAAAACCGATCAATGCCTGTCTGCCGTTGTAATATTATAAGAAATATGCTATTCTAACATGATTACCTCTGTAGGCAGACAATTTAAAGTGTTGAAAAAAATACAATATAATAATAATAGGAATTTCAGTACTACCAAACGAGGTAACATTTGTAACATCTCCCCGCCCCTTCCCTACTCGGCACTCGCTCTGAGCGATGCGAAAAAGACCTCGGCCGTCTGCGTTTCACAGCGGCGTTTGTTTAGTGCGTTTAGCGTTTAGTTAGTAGGTTTAGTCGACTTAGTTGATATATGGACTAATGAACTGCTGATCTTGTTTATAATAACGAGAAATCCTTAGCGAATTGCAAGAAGGCATTGCAATTGAAACTACAATTGAAAAATAAAGACAAGTTTGAAGATACATTGCTGTCAAGATTATTCCTGTCATCAAAAACCATACCTTTTCCAGAACACAGTAAATTTTGACAACCTACGCATTTAATTGTCTTTTTAAATGATTTTTGCACTATGTATCCTCCAATATATACTAGGACTTGTATCTTATTTTCAGTTACATTAACTTCCTCGGTATCTAAATCTCTGAAAAGAAATGTATCAACCGACTTTATTACAAAAGTATCTTCTTCCGTGCATGAAGCCAAAAAATTCTTAACATGAAATTGTCCAAATTTTGAGGATTTTAGCTTTAAAATACATAATAGTTTTAGTTTATGCTCAGATTCGCGTTATCATTTATGTTCCATTTTTTTCCTAACACGTTCAATCCTATGCCGACAGACCTAATCACTTTAAAATAGCCTATTTATTTAATATGACATATGACAATGGCAGGCGGGCACTAATTGTTTTTCTTATCAAACAAATTTAATATTATTATTAACAATGTCTTTTTTTTGTTTTCTAACACGCGGAATCGTTTGCCGACACAAATAATTATCTCATAATAGATTATAATATTTCATTGGCAGACAGGCATTAATGTTTTTTTTTCTTTTTAGAAAAATATAGTATTGTTATTAACAATGTCCTTTTTCCTTACTAACACGTGGAATCGTCTGCCGACACAAGTAATTATCTCATAATTGGACATTTATTATAACGTTACAATGGCAGATGGGCATTGATCGTTTTTGTTGTTAATAGAAAAATGTAACATTTTTATTAACTAGGCTATTTTTTTCCTAACACGTGGAATTGTCTGCCGACAAACGTCATTGTCTCAAAATAACACATTTATTATAAAAACTACAATGGCAGACGGGCATTAATTGTTAAACATACCCTAATTTTTTTATCAAAACAATTTCGTCTGCCGCAAACCGCTATTATACAAAACCGTCTGCCAATTACGTTTCCTCATTTGATTATATTTTCATTATTACATATCAACTTGGCAGACGGGCATCTATGTTTTTTTGTGTTATAAAAATATTGCAATAACAAATTTGTAATAATTATTATGTAAATGCCCTACATGTCTGCCGATCGATTTTTTAGGTTTTTTTGGAGTTCTTAAGTGTATCTTTAATTCGGCAGACGGGCATTAATAATTTTTTTCTGGACTTATTTTCAACATTTTCATAGTAAGGTCTTGCGGGAGCTAAACTCTCAAAACCGTCTGCCGATTTGATACTGATGGATTTTTTTTGTAGAGAATCATAAACTGACAACAGCAGACGGGCATTTATAATTTTTTTTCTATTTTTATTTCTACAATTTAAATGTTTCACTCTGGACTTGGTAACACGTGGGGGGTAAATTTTATTGCTTTAATCACATTTCAGTGATGAAATACGTCATTCCTAGGATCGGCAGACGGGCATTAAACGTTATCAAAAAACGGTCGCTATCTCACGGTCTAACTAGAGATCGGACCACATGAAAATGGGAATATGAATCATCCTTCGCGCATGTAGTAAGTGCTCTTCGCTCTCATCAGTAGCGGTACAACTTTTCGGAAATTACATCATGCAAATAAAAGTAAATAAAATATAAAATTGAATATCGTTGAGGTTGACGTTTATTTTTTCTGTTTCAATTAATTGTAGGCTTTTTTAATGATACAGCAATAATATAATAAGTTTTATTATATTTTGTAATAGTTTATAATATTGTGTCTATTATATGGGATATTTGTATACATACCTACCACAATACCATCCACGTACATTATTGCTTAACATTTGGGTAAATAATACAGAAAAAGCATTCAGCAGTTAAAAACACATTCTATAAACTCTATAGTGCATCTATAGAAGTCAAAAAATTTGTTTAAAGAAAGTTTGAATATGTAGTTGCTTCCATTACAACCCTCTCACTTACTGAAGCAATCAATAGGCGAAGGTAAATTATTGCAGAACTCGGCGGAGAAAAACGAGGGCCTCATTTGAAAATTACCTGAACCCAAGTTTTTTTAAAAGTCTTTTTAAAGATGTTTTGCTGCCTTCAAATAGACGATCCTCTCTAATGGATACCGACAAACGGTCTAACGTTGGATGAACTTTGTTGATTTTATAATAATTATAAATGTGTGGGGTTTGGTTTTTTATTGTGTGGTGTTACAAAGGTCCCTCCGCTCTTTTCAACTTCAGCACCTTCCTGTCGAATTTTCGTTACGGTAATCTTAGATATACCAAGACCTGCAAAAACATGTTCCGATACTTTGGTCAACGGAATGGATGTACCATTTTTGGCATCATTTTCTATAAACCTAATTAACTGAAACACGAGTTCTCGGCTTCGAGCTTGCAGTACCATAAATAAACTGAACAAGTATTCAAGTTCAATGTAAGATTAACAAACTATTCCGTTATTCATTATTTCTTAAAATAATGGTATAACGATGTGTTGAAGACAAATACTACTATTGCCAAGTAGCCTAAGTCTAAGTGAGACGTGAAATCAGTTGTCCACTGTAAACGTAGTATTGAAAAGGTTTGAATGGAATACGTAAATAGAATCGTTAAGTCTAATTATTAATTTAATAGCAGTACCTAATAGTTAATGTTATTACCCGAAATTTTCTACACAGTCTGAGAAGGTTTTAATTTCCAACGTTTTCTGAAAAAGTCTAAATTTGTGAAAAACACAAGAAGGCTTTCGGGATACTACTGAGAATATGTGCATTTTGTTCATGCAATCTAGCGCGTGCCGTCCCTGTTCAACCGGTCGTTCTGGCTTCGTGTTCATTGGTCGGTGCCGTATTACGCGGCGGAATTTACCAAAACGTGTCTCTGCGCCGTTCCCATTTTTATGTGGCCCGACCTGGTATCAAACCAGCTCAATTTAAGCTATGCCGACTCAACGAGTGACATATATTGTAATCAGCGGCGTGTGGTCCATGGATGCAAGGGAAGCAGTGCTTCCCCTAGAAAAATGACAAAACATCATCTTCTTAAATGTAATTTTTGAAATAGAAAACAATTACTTTAGATTGTATAAAAAATGCTAAAATTATTTTAAATATCAAACCCATAAAGCAAAAGAGATTACTATTTTGCTTAATTGATACTACGCCCGAGATTACGACACGCCCTGTCTCCATTCCACACCCTTACAACCTGTAGATAAGACTCAGCACTTTAGCCACTCAACGAAGCTACGAGAACTTCAATATTCTACTTACAATCCAACTGTACAAGCTTCGTTTAGCTATCCTACTTATACATGGTGTCCCATTTTAAAGTACCACCCCTGATATCTCTTTAGATATGCAATTTAGCGAAAAATGGTTCAGACAAGAGTTCTAGAACTCGAAGGGGACCATCCAAAAAGGACCTTGTCGTTGACCATGAAATGCATATTAAGGTCTTATCAAGGTAAACTTTTGTTTCTTTAAATGGAAATACATATTTTTTGTCATACTCGGATTCTACAATAAAAAATACGTATCTTTTGTATGAACCACTTTTTTCGTAAATGGCTTGATTTCTCGCTAGAAGACACTTTTCATCTTTGATCTATATTTGACCTTTATGTGACCTTGACTTGACCATGTCAAGATCAGGGTCAAGTCTGGTGAAGTTCGGGTGAAGGCCTAGTCACAATCAGGCCAAGTCCTATCTACAGGTCAATTTCAAGTCTCAATCAGATCAACACGTGTCAAAGTCACGATCAAGTGATAGTAGGACCACGAAAATGGCTGACTACACGCCAGTAGAGATTGTCAATATGATCAAGATTCTTGGAGAATCCTGAAATTAACCTGTAGATAGGACTTGGCCTGGCTGTGACTAGGCCTTCACCCGACCTTCACCAGACTTGACCCTGATCTTGACATGGTCAAGCCAAGGTCACATAAAGGTTAAATAAAGGTCAAATATGAAAATTGTTTTCTAGCGAGGAATCAAAGCATTATCGAAAAAAGTGTTTCATACAAAATATACGTATTTTTTATTGGAGTATCCAAATATGACAAAAAAAGTGGACCTTGATTTGACCTTGAAAATGAATTTCAAGGTCAACGACAAGGTCATTTTGGATGACCCCCTTCGAGTCGTAGAACTTTTGTCTGAACCATCTTTCGCTAAATTGCATATCTAAAGAATAATCAGGGGTGGTACATTAAAATGGGACACCCAGTATATATATCTGCGATTTATATTCAATTTAGAATCGTTTCTCGCATTCCAATCGCCAGCGCTTTCTATCTCTCCAGTCTTCTTCTTGTAGATTTCTTTGGGTCATTGCGCCTATGACACCATCTCTCCATGTTTTTCTGGGGAGTCCTCTTTTCCTCCGATCTGAAGAAATCTATGTCTTCATTTTCTTTGGCCATCTATCATCCGACATTTGACATTCGTGGCCATACGATCTCAAACGTTTTGCTTCAGCAGTATCAACGATAGTGGTGCCTATCTTCATTTTTTGCTTTATCTCACCGTTCCTTGTTGTATCTAGCAATGTCAGTCTACAACACTGTCTCCAGTAATCCATTTCCACTGTCATCAACTTCAATTGCAAATGCTCTGTCATTTCCAACACTTCGGCCCCATAGGTTGTAATACTCTCTACTATGGTCTTATAGAGTCTGATCTTGGTATCTGGTCTAATCTGTGAACTCCACAAGATTCCATTTAGTTGTTTTGTTGTCTGTTTCCCCTGTCTGATACGATGCTTAATTTCTTACTTATAATACAACTAATTTCTAGCGAATGTGAAACATGTGCCTTAATTATTCTCGTGGGAGGAAGTTAACAGCTGTATCAAAAGTTCTCATTCTGTGATATCGGCTTCCCGATGTGCGATTCTCGGAATCACAACCACTAAGAATCACGTTTCCTAATAACAACGCCGGAAATAACGTCGTACCGATCTTTATGACTCATTGACTAAGGTGATTTCTTCTCGCGTTGATAGCGTAACTACTGATAAGTAAAGCTAGGATAGTTAGGCAAAATAAAGTCTTGAAAAAGGCGGGAAAAAGGCAAAACAAGGTTTAAAAAAGCATTAACAAAATGTTTATTGAAAAAATTATCATGCATGCCTATATACACAATAATAACAATAATCAATAATAATTTGTTTATATTAGTACGCCCATTATTCTTCAAAAATTAGTGTTATTATTCTTATTCAAGTTATTGAAGTTGTTATTAATATTATGCTGCCAACTAGTCACCAATAATTTCTCTGTGTTGTCCGAAGTCAAACAAGTTCTCCTGTTACTTATAATTTGTTTATAACTGGAAAAGGACCTCTCTTGGGCACATGATGTTATAGGAGCGAATTTTAGAGAAATGATTTGTTGTGGTAACAGTGGAAGAATTGTTTTTCCAAAACAGCTTTCAGTTTTTCCGTAATTTTTATTCCTGCTGGTCCTGGGCCCACGATGTTAGAACCACTGCTTTTTGCACAATTTCGAGGGATTCCGTAAGAGTAAGTCGCGCTGTTTCTTGGAAAATTACTAGTGAAATTGAAATTTTTAGAACTTCCTAAAATTTCAATTAAACATACCATAAAAGGCGCAAAAAGACAAAAAAGAGGAAATTCCCCAAAAAAGCAAAATCATAAAAAAGACGTCAAAAAGGTAAAATCAGGCAATGTGCCTAACTATCCTAGCTCTACTGATAAGTTTGTCTAATTTAAATCAGGGTTAGCAGTAAATTAATTGCTGTTAGACAATTATATACACTTTCAATATCTCTCTATTAATATTCATCCTCATGTTATGTACGACAAAAACGTTCGTCTTTTGCGTCGCCTAGGTACCCAATAATTCATCCTCTCTCAAGACATTGCCTTTTTGGTTAGACTCGAATATGTGTGAACCTTACTGTTGTATTTAAATGGAATTATACCGAAGAAAACATTTCGAGCAAGAAAAGTAAAGCAAAGCTTCAAAGACGTTTCGCCTTAATTAAGAGTACTCCTCCTCGCGACATCACATGAGACATTAAAGTGTAGACCCCGAAATACCTCGCTATATTATCCATCAACGCCATTTAAATTAATCCCCTGCTAAATGGAAAAAAGACAGGAGAGAGACGGAGGCAGAGAGTGAGAACGAGACAGGCGGACTAAGGAGAAAGAGGAAAATCCTCGCCGGGCGCATTTTCCCGGCTGATTTATAATACTTAACTTCGACTGGGCTATTAATTAGCAAACAGTTTGAAGTACAAGCTCAGGTAATGGTGATAAAATCCGCATGGAAAGGATTTAAGCGATAGCATCTGAAAGCAAGCAGTTTCCATTAACGTTTCCATCGCCCAGGAATTGTGGTTCGCGTGTGAGAGATGAAACAAGTTGATCACCAGACACTCACTCCATACACACACACACACACACACACACTCGCTCGCTCGCTATTCGCATTACATGCAAAGAAAGAATACGTAGGGGAGGTGACGAAGGGGCATTACCGTCGGCTTAATCGGAAGTTGGGAATCTTTTAGGACGAGAAGTCGAAGGGACTTAGGATCCTCTCGTGAGATAAGAAGAGAGGAGTCGAGTGAGACTCTTCCTATGCAGTTTTCGCTCGTATTTGTACAATTCAGTTGGACGATGAAGGCGTTTCGAACAGACCAGTGAATCGTGTAAAAGTGAAAGTAGTGGTGAGTAAATACACTGAACCTTACGAAGTAGTACAGTTTCAACGAAAGTTCAATGGTGCTAAAAGAAGTTAAAGAAGCTACCAAAGAATTAGTGGGAAAATAGTATATTACTAGTTGAATAAGACGAAGTATTGTCATACGAGAGTTTTAAAGCACGACGAGTGAAGCGAGGATTTTTTATGTATTAGGCGGCTAGAAATTATTAAAAACTGCAATTCAACGTCAATTTCCATTAAATGTAAAAAAACTTGAAAATATGCTTATCTTCTAGTACTTGCCAACTACTTGCGATTTTCCAGGGCGTTCTCTCCTGTTAGTTCGCCATTTTCTCCCTTGCATGTCGTGGGACAATTTAAGTTGAAGTTGGATTAAGAAGACTACCAACAGGCACCTCCCGATACCCTTTACCGTAGTAAAATCAAAAGGCCGAAAAATGTAACGAACGGCGCAGACGACTCGATACGGCTTCGCCCCCGAATTCCTCAGGGTAGACGTCACTCAGAAAACGTTCAAGTGCGCAATTCACTCGCCAGAATTATAATTTCAAGGCATTGGGGGAGCCCAGAAACGACATGGCACTATGCTAACTCACAAAACTCGCGCCACAACTCATAAAACTCACACACTCACATGAGCGGAGAGACCAATACGGCCGTGGTCGTTCGAACTATACGTTAAACTGACGGTGATTAATTTTCGGAGCGAGAGATAAATCTCTTAACGTAATTGTGCTGATAAGCGGCGAGGATTCAAATGCGATTCAAACGATTCTTTTTGCTACCGAAATGCACGAAATAGTACGGGTGTTAATATAGCCAAAAAATAAAATGTAAGGAATGTAAATACTGTCATTTACATTCCTAGCAAAATCAAAAGAGTAAATCCAGTTGATTTATTATCTTGCCGAGGATGTTAGGTATTTTGTTTAAATTTGTCGCATCGGGTAGCCCTAGTTACGCATATGTCAGTCAACATATGTCAGAGTGACGTACGTCCAAACTAAAGCAAACATTTCATTTTTTGAGGAATTATGAGGAAATTTTCAATGGCAGCGTGAAAAATGTAATAAGTAACACGGAATGTATCAACTGTTAACATCCTCGGCAAGTGACAAACCTCGGCTTCGGCTCGGCTCGTACACACTTGCCTCGAATGTAAACACGTCTTTACGTTCTTTGTGACTTAATAGTATATTGTTATACTAGTTTAATAGGACTGAGTATTGTCACACAAGAGTTTTAAAGTACGACGAGCAAAGCATGGAGTGCTTTAATAGACCGAGTGTGACAATACGTCTTATTAAACGTGTGTAATATACTACTTTATCTACTTTGCTTTATTAATTCGTTAAATTTTGGTTGTTCAAGTTTTACACTAGGGATTTTTGCGTGGGTTGGTTACACTGACGTCGCTGACATTGACGTTTCGTATTTGAATTTGAAAATCTAGTAGCCCTAGGACAAATCCAATAACTACTTACCTACGTGCGCGAAATGGAAGGCAAAAATGTGGAATTGACTTGTACACTCCCAGAAATACGCAGAGATGCTCAAGAAGTTTATTGAAATACTAATAATTTAACCTTGAATCCTACGCACGTCTACATGACAGACTGATGTACCAGTTTAACAAAACTAAAAGTTACCAAAAGTACTATAATAATACGAATATTATTACACTACTTTTGATGTAATAATGAGATCCTTAGTAACGCAAAGTAGATAAATATCTGTAATGGACTAAAAACGAATATATGAATTAATAAGAATAAGAATAGAAATTAAAATTCTAACTACATATATTAAAAATTTAAAATATTCCAATATCCCCAATGATCAGAAACTAGAAATGCTCAGATCACTGCTACGTTATTCTTCTCATAATTGGCTTAGGAAATGTAAAACACTAACAAATTTTCCCCAGTTCACAATTAAAGAAATGGATGAAGCAATAAGAAATATGAAATTTTAACATGCCCAGATCCAGAAAAAAATCTTGCAGATGCCGTAGTAAAAGCATATATTCCTAGTACACTAGGATTATATTCGTAGTATACAATCTTAGTATGTATTCCAAGATAAACATATTCCTATATATATAAGATTTATTCAATGATTTTACTATTAAAACAATCCTTTCCAAGAGTTTGAAAACTCGCCAGAGTACACCTTTTATGGAAAGGCAAAGATATAGAAGAGCCATCTGCCTATAGGTCGATATGTTTACTAAGTTCAATTCTTTAGGTAAACTGTATGAAAGAATTATCAAGGAACGCGTTGATGAATATTTAGAAGAAACAAAGGGGTTGCCAGATTTACAGTTTGGTTTTAGACACAGGGAAATCTATAGTACCTGCTTTGCAGTTTATTGTCGACTATGAGTCCACATCTGATTTCGAATGGTATTCTGTGATAACTCCAGGCATAAAATATGTATTTAATACTACTTAGTGAAAGTTCATTATTTCAGCAATGAAGAAAGGAGGTAGAAGGAAGGAAAAACTTCTATGTCTTGCCAACACTTTAATAGAAGTTTATAGACCCAATAGAACATTCAACTTTTATAAACTTCAACTCCATAGAAGTTTTTCCTTCCTTCTGCTCATCATGCCCAACTGTGTGAGCACTTGGACAACCTCCTTTTGTTGAAGTCTGCTAGTCGGGAAAACATTGCCCTTTTCTACAAGAAACGACTGTTAGCAAAAAAGAAGAGCATGGTATTTAACTGGTTCCTGAATGAATGTGTACGACATAAAAAAGGCATAGAAATTTTTCCTTCCATCTGCTCATCATGGCCAACTGTGAGAACTTGGACAACCCCCTTTTGTTGAAGACTGCTAGTCAGGCAAACATTGTTATTTTCTCTAAGAAACGACTGTTAGCAAGAAAGAAGACCATGGTACTTAACTGATTTTTGATTGAATGTCTAAAACATAAAAAAAGACATGGAAGTTTTTCCTTTCTTCTGCTCATCATGGTCAACTGTGAAAACTTGGACAACCTCATATTTTTGAAGTCTTCTAGTCAGGCAAACATTGTCCTTTTCTACAAGAAACGATTGTTAGCAGGAAAGAAGACCATGGTACTTAACTGGTTCCTGAATGAATGTCTACGACATAAAAAAAAGACATGGAAGTTTTTCCTTCCTTCTGCTCATCATGACCAACTGTGAGAACTTGGACAACCTCCTTTTGTTGAAGTCTGCTAATCGGGAAATCATTGTCCTTTTCTACAAGAAACGACTGTTAGCAAGCAAGAAGACCATGGTAATTAACTGGTTTCTGATTGAATGTCTACAACATAAAAAAGAAAGACATGGAAGTTTTTCCTTTCTTCTGCTCATCATGGTCAACTGTGAGAACTTGGACAACCTCCTTTTGTTGAAGTCTGCTAGTCGGGAAAACATTGTCCTTTTCTACAAGAAACGACTGTTAGCAAGCAAGAAGACCATGGTACTAACTGGTTCCTGAATGATTGTCTACGACATAATAAAAAGACAGAAGTTTTTCCTTCCTTCTGCTCATCAGGGCCAACTGTCAGAACTTGGACATCCTCCTTTTGTAGAAGTCTGCTAGTCGGGAAAACATTGTCCTTTTCTACGAGAAACGACTGTTATCAAGAACGAAGACCATGGTACTAACTGGTTTCTGAATGAATGTCTACGACATAATAAAAAGACAGAAGTTTTTCTTTCTACCTGCTCATCATGACCAACTGTGAGAACTTGGACAACCTCCTTTTGTAGAAGTATGCTAGTCGGGAAAACATTGTCCTTTTCTACAAGAAACGACTGTTAGCAAGAAAGAAGACCATGGTACTTACTTAACTGGTTCCTGAATGAATGTCTACGACAAAAAAAAGACATGGAAGTTTTTCCTTCCTTCTACTCATCATGGCCAACTGTGAGAACTTGGACAACCTCCTTTTGTTGAAGTCTGCTAATCGGGAAATCATTGTCCTTTTCTACAAGAAACGACTGTTAGCAAGCAAGAAGACCATGGTAATTAACTGGTTTCTGATTGAATGTCTACAACATAAAAAAGAAAGACATGGAAGTTTTTCCTTTCTTCTGCTCATCATGGTCAACTGTGAGAACTTGGACAACCTCCTTTTGTTGAAGTCTGCTAGTCGGGAAAACATTGTCCTTTTCTACAAGAAACGACTGTTAGCAAGCAAGAGGACCATGGTACTAACTGGTTCCTGAATGAATGTCTACGACATAATAAAAAGACAGAAGTTTTTCCTTCCTTCTGCTCATCAGGGCCAACTGTCAGAACTTGGACATCCTCCTTTTGTAGAAGTCTGCTAGTCGGGAAAACATTGTCCTTTTCTACGAGAAACGACTGTTAGCAAGCAAGAAGACCATGGTACTAACTGGTTCCTGAATGAATGTCTACGACATAATAAAAAGACAGAAGTTTTTCCTTCCTTCTGCTCATCAGGGCGAACTGTCAGAACTTGGACATCCTCCTTTTGTAGAAGTCTGCTAGTCGGGAAAACATTGTCCTTTTCTACGAGAAACGACTGTTATCAAGAACGAAGACCATGGTACTAACTGGTTTCTGAATGAATGTCTACGACATAATAAAAAGACAGAAGTTTTTCCTTCTACCTGCTCATCATGACCAACTGTGAGAACTTGGACAACCTCCTTTTGTAGAAGTCTGCTAGTCGGGAAAACATTGTCCTTTTCTACAAGAAACGACTGTTAGCAAGAAAGAAGACCATGGTACTTAACTGGTTCCTGAATGAATGTCAACGACATAAAAAAAGACATGGAAGATTTTCTTCCTTCTGCTCATCATGCCCAACTGTGAGAACTTGGACAACTTTATTTTTTTGAAGTCTGCTAGTCGGGAAAACATTGTCCTTTTCTACAAGAAACGATTGTTAGCAAGAAAAAATACCATGGTACTTAACTGGTCCCTGAATGAATGTCTACGACATAAAAAAAGACATGGAAAATTTTCTTTCTTTCTGCTCATCATGCCCAACTGTGAGCACTTGGACAACCTCCTTTTGTTGAAGTCTGCTAAGTCAGGGAATCATTGTCCTTTTCTACAAGAAACGACTGTTAGCAAGAAAGAAGACCATGGTACTTAACTGGTTCCTCAATGAATGTCTACGACATAAAAAAAGACATAGAAGTTTTTCGTTCCTTCTGCTCACCATGGGCAACTGTGAGAACTTAGACAACCTCCTTTTGTTGAAGTCTGCTAGTCAGGCAAACATTGTCCTTTTCTACAAGAAACGACTATTAGCAAGAAAGAAGACCATGGTACTTAACTAGTTCCTGAATGAATGTCTACGACATAAAGAAAGACAGAAGTTTTTCCTTTCTTCTTCTCATCATGACCAACTGTGAGAACTTGGACAACCTCCTATTTTTGAAGTCTTCTAGTCAGGTAAACATTGTTATTTTCTATAAGAAACGACTGTTAGCAAGAAAGAAGACCATGGTACTTACTTAACTGTTCCTGAATGAATGTCTACGACAAAAAAAAGACATGGAAGTTTTTCCTTCCTTCTACTCATCATGGCCAACTGTGAGAACTTGGACAACCTCCTTTTGTTGAAGTCTGCTAGTCGTGAAAACATTGTCCTTTTCTACAAGAAACGACTGTTAGCAAGCAAGAAGACCATGGTAATTAACTGGTTTCTGATTGAATGTCTACAACATAAAAAAGAAAGACATGGAAGTTTTTCCTTTCTTCTGCTCATCATGGTCAACTGTGAGAACTTGGACAACCTCCTTTTGTTGAAGTCTGCTAGTCGGGAAAACATTGTCCTTTTCTACAAGAAACGACTGTTAGCAAGCAAGAAGACCATGGTACTAACTGGTTCCTGAATGAATGTCTACGACATAATAAAAAGACAGAAGTTTTTCCTTCCTTCTGCTCATCAGGGCCAACTGTCAGAACTTGGACATCCTCCTTTTGTAGAAGTCTGCTAGTCGGGAAAACATTGTCCTTTTCTACGAGAAACGACTGTTATCAAGAACGAAGACCATGGTACTAACTGGTTTCTGAATGAATGTACGAACATAATAAAAAGACAGAAGTTTTTCCTTCTACCTGCTCATCATGACCAACTGTGAGAACTTGGACAACCTCCTTTTGTAGAAGTCTGCTAGTCGGGAAAACATTGTCCTTTTCTACAAGAAACGACTGTTAGCAAGAAAGAAGACCATGGTACTTAACTGGTTCCTGAATGAATGTCAACGACATAAAAAAAGACATGGAAGATATTCTTCCTTCTGCTCATCATGCCCAACTGTGAGAACTTGGACAACTTTCTTTTTTTGAAGTCTGCTAGTCGGGAAAACATTGTCCTTTTCTACAAGAAACGACTGTTAGCATGAAAAAATACCATGGTACTTAACTGGTCCCTGAATTAATGTCTACGACATAAAAAAAGACATGGAAAATTTTCTTTCTTTCTGCTCATCATGCCCAACTGTGAGCACTTGGACAACCTCCTTTTGTTGAAGTCTGCTAAGTCAGGAAATCATTGTCCTTTTCTACAAGAAACGACTGTTAGCAAGAAAGAAGACCATGGTACTTAACTGGTTCCTCAATGAATGTCTACGACATAAAAAAAGACATAGAAGTTTTTCGTTCCTTCTGCTCACCATGGGCAACTGTGAGAACTTAGACAACCTCCTTTTGTTGAAGTCTGCTAGTCAGGCAAACATTGTCCTTTTCTACAAGAAACGACTATTAGCAAGAAAGAAGACCATGGTACTTAACTAGTTCCTGAATGAATGTCTACGACATAAAGAAACACAGAAGTTTTTCCTTTCTTCTTCTCATCATGACCAACTGTGAGAACTTGGACAACCTCCTATTTTTGAAGTCTTCTAGTCAGGTAAACATTGTTATTTTCTATAAGAAACGACTGTTAGCAAGAAAGAAGACCATGGTACTTACTTAACTGGTTCCTGAATGAATGTCTACGACAAAAAAAAAGACATGGAAGTTTTTCCTTCCTTCTACTCATCATGGCCAACTGTGAGAACTTGGACAACCTCCTTTTGTTGAAGTCTGCTAATCGGGAAATCATTGTCCTTTTCTACAAGAAACGACTGTTAGCAAGCAAGAAGACCATGGTAATTAACTGGTTTCTGATTGAATGTCTACAACATAAAAAAGAAAGACATGGAAGTTTTTCCTTCCTTCTGCTCATCAGGGCCAACTGTCAGAACTTGGACATCCTCCTTTTGTAGAAGTCTGCTAGTCGGGAAAACATTGTCCTTTTCTACGAGAAACGACTGTTAGCAAGCAAGAAGACCATGGTACTAACTGGTTCCTGAATGAATGTCTACGACATAATAAAAAGACAGAAGTTTTTCCTTCCTTCTGCTCATCAGGGCCAACTGTCAGAACTTGGACATCCTCCTTTTGTAGAAGTCTGCTAGTCGGGAAAACATTGTCCTTTTCTACGAGAAACGACTGTTATCAAGAACGAAGACCATGGTACTAACTGGTTTCTGAATGAATGTCTACGACATAATAAAAAGACAGAAGTTTTTCCTTCTACCTGCTCATCATGACCAACTGTGAGAACTTGGACAACCTCCTTTTGTAGAAGTCTGCTAGTCGGGAAAACATTGTCCTTTTCTACAAGAAACGACTGTTAGCAAGAAAGAAGACCATGGTACTTAACTGGTTCCTGAATGAATGTCAACGACATAAAAAAAGACATGGAAGATTTTCTTCCTTCTGCTCATCATGCCCAACTGTGAGAACTTGGACAACTTTATTTTTTTGAAGTCTGCTAGTCGGGAAAATATTGTCCTTTTCTACAAGAAACGACTGTTAGCAAGAAAAAATACCATGGTACTTAACTGGTCCCTGAATGAATGTCTACGACATAAAAAAAGACATGGAAAATTTTCTTTCTTTCTGCTCATCATGCCCAACTGTGAGCACTTGGACAACCTCCTTTTGTTGAAGTCTGCTAAGTCAGGAAATCATTGTCCTTTTCTACAAGAAACGACTGTTAGCAAGAAAGAAGACCATGGTACTTAACTGGTTCCTCAATGAATGTCTACGACATAAAAAAAGACATAGAAGTTTTTCGTTCCTTCTGCTCACCATGGGCAACTGTGAGAACTTAGACAACCTCCTTTTGTTGAAGTCTGCTAGTCAGGCAAACATTGTCCTTTTCTACAAGAAACGACTATTAGCAAGAAAGAAGACCATGGTACTTAACTAGTTCCTGAATGAATGTCTACGACATAAAGAGAGACAGAAGTTTTTCCTTTCTTCTTCTCATCATGACCAACTGTGAGAACTTGGACAACCACCTATTTTTGAAGTCTTCTAGTCAGGTAAACATTGTTATTTTCTATAAGAAACGACTGTTAGCAAAAAAGAAGACCATGGTACTTACTTAACTGGTTCCTGAATGAATGTCTACGACAAAAAAAAGACATGGAAGTTTTTCCTTCCTTCTACTCATCATGGCCAACTGTGAGAACTTGGACAACCTCCTTTTGTAGAAGTCTGCTAGTCGGGAAAACATTGTCCTTTTCTACAAGAAACGACTGTTAGCAAGCAAGAAGACCATGGTACTTAACTGGTTCCTGAATGAATGTCTACGACATAAAAAAGGCATAGAAGTTTTGCGTTCCTTTTGCTCATCATGGCCAACTGTGAGAACTTGGACAACCTCCTTTTGTTGAAGTCTGCTAGTCGGGCAAACATTGTCCTTTTCTACAAGAAACGACTGTAAGCAAGAAAGAAGACCATGGTACTTAAATGGTTCCTGAATGAATGTGTACGACATAAAAAAAACATAGAAGTTTTGCCTTCCTTCTGCTCAACATGCCCAACTGTGAGCACTTGGACAACCTCCTTTTGTTGAAGTCTGCTAGTCGGGAAAACATTGTCCTTTTCTACAAGAAACGACTGTTAGCAAGAAAGAAGACCATGGTACTTAACTGGATCCTCAATGAATGTCTACGACATAAAAAAGACATAGAAGTTTTTCCTTCCTTCTGCTCATCAAGGCTAACTGTGAGAACTTGGACAACCTCCTTTTGTTGAAGTCTGCTACTTAGGCAAACATTGTCCTTTTCTACAAGAAACGACTGTTAGTAAGAATGAAGACCATGGTACTTAACTGGTTCCTGAATGAGTGTCTACAACATAATAAAAAGAGATAGAAGTTTTTCTTTTCTTCTGCTCATCGTGGCCAACTGTGAGAACTTGGACAACCTCCTTTTGTTGAAGTCTGCTAGTCGTGAAATCATTGTCCTTTTCTACAAGAAACAACTGTTAGCAAGAAAGAAGACCATGGTAATTAACTGGTTCCTGAATGAATTTCTACGACATAAAAAAAGACATAGAACTTTTTTCTTCCTTCTGTTCATCATGCCCAACTGTAAGAACTTGGACAACTTTCTTTTTTTGAAGTTTGCTAGTCGGGAAAATATTGTCCTTTTCTACAAGAAACGACTGTTAGCAAGAAAAAATATCATGGTACTTAACTGGTCCCTGAATGAATGTTTACGACGTAAAAAAAGACATAGAAGTTTATCCTTCCTTCTGCTCATCATGGCCAACTGTGACAACTTGGACAACCTCCTTCTGTTGAAGTCTGCTAGTCGGGAAAACATTGTCCTTTTCTACAAGAAACGACTGTTAACAAGAAGAAAGAGCATGGTACTTAACTGGTCCCTGAATGAATGTCTACGACATGAAAAAAGACAGAAGTTTTTCCTTCCTTCTGCTCATCATGCCCAACTGTGAGAACTTGGACAACCTACTTTTGTTGAAGTCTGCTAGTCAGGCAAACGTCCTTTTCTACAAGAAACGACTATTAGCAAGAAAGAAGACCATGGTACTTAACTAGTTCCTGAATGAATGTCTACGACATAAAAAAAGACAGAAGTTTTTCCTTCCTTCTGCTCATCATGACCAACTGTGAGACCTTGGACAACCTCCTTTTGTAGAAGTCTGCTAGTCGGGAAAACATTGTCCTTTTCTACAAGAAACGACTGTTAACAAGCAAGAAGACCATTGTACTTAACTGGTTTCTGATTGAATGTCTACAACATAAAAAAGAAAGACATGGAAGTTTTTCCTTTCTTCTGCTCATCATGGTAAACTGTGAGAACTTGGACAACCTCCTTTTGTTGAAGTCTGCTAGTCGGGAAAACATTGTCCTTTTCTACAAGAAACGACTGTTAGCATGCAAGAAGACCATGGTACTTAACTGGTTCCTGATTGAATGTCTACAACATAAAAAAGAAAGACATGGAAGTTTTTCCTTTCTTCTGCTCATCATGGTCAACTGTGAGAACTTGGACAACCTCCTTTTGAAGAAAAGGGGTATTACTAATTATTTAATAAGTATTATAGAGGATTACTTTTCACACAGATTTGTAACTGATTTAGGTAAAGAATTGGTAGAAGCATATATAAGGGTACCTCAGGATTGTGTTTTGGAACCAGTCACAAAATATTCTTTATGATGAAAAAAAAAATGAAGAATGATGATTCTGCGTTTAAAAGTACTTGAACATGTTAAGTTAATGATGATTTGGCTATATTAGTCAAAGAAAATCCTTCCTTGCAGTTAAAACTGAATGTAAATGATACTCACAAAAAAATATAGTATACTACTTTTAAGTAATTAAAATCATCTGAATTTTACGATTGATCTTATGTCGAAGATATACTCTTCTTCTAAGCTGTTATCTTCGAGATATCGGGTGTTTTTTTAAATTTCACCTCATAGTAGGCTGTGGATAGTGTTTGTGAATGCGCCTTACTAAAAATGTCAAAATTGTCATAACCTCACTTTTTTAATAAGAATTGAAACTGCTCCAATCGGTTACTAAGTGTCTTGAAAAAGATAGTTTGGCTCTATTAATTAGGCGTAGATGAGTGAGCTGTCTTTTTCAAGACACTATTATAACCGATTGGAGCAATTTCAATTTTTATGAAAAAAGTGAGGTTATGTCAATTTTGACATTTTTTAGTAAGGCGCATTCTCAAACACTATCCACAGCCTACTATGAGGTGAAATTTAAAAAACACCCGATATTATTTTGTACATAGATGGGTCTACATATATTATTCGTCTTTGGTCACAACATATCTTTCTAAACCCTATAATTTTCCCATAAAATATAACACATTCCAAAAAGGCAATTTCTCAGTATATGTATTTATTTAAAAAACACAGTGACCCAGTAACAATTGCATGACCAGCGAGATGAGAAGCTATTCGTATTAACTTCCCTAAGGCATTCCAACGATCGAAATCGAGCCGCTTAATTTCTCAATTCCAAAACACTCCCTTGCCTACTCTAGCATCGGTTTTAAAGTGTACCGACGATGAGCCCCGTATGCGAGAGAGGAAAAGTCCGCTCGATATGTTGTCGTTGTTATTGGAGCAAATTGAGCGGAAAGATATAACGAGAGGTTTGTCGGGAAAGGAAAACAGATCATGCGCACAACATTAATAGAAAAAAATAAATCCTCCACGTTTAACGAGGTACCTGGCGATGTTACCTACGTAAATACTAGCAATTTGATTTCGTCTGAGGGTTGGAACGTTTACAAGTAGAGATTTCGTTGGTTTGTATAGGTTTTTTACCATTTACGGTATATATGTATTTTAAACAGAAGTATTTTAAATATCAGGATACATTAGAGCCAGTGTTCTCATAGCAATTTAAGTTTCTACAATGGTAAGAAAATTTTAATTTTTCTTAAAGATTTCAAGGAAATTCAAATTGTCCTCCGACAAAAAAAAAACAACAACGTAATATTAAGGAAAATATATTTTTTTTAAATTATATGTCAAAAATTAAGGATAAAGCAAAAACGATATTTTGTAATTGATAATGCCAAAATGTGTTCTTAAGTAAAACTGTATACTAAATATTATTACCAAATAGCTTTAACTAAATATATATCCAAGGTTTACATGTATTTAGATGCTGTATGAAGTACGAAATTTGGAATTTTTGCGTTGTTCCATTTATTTGTAATATATCTTTGGTCCCTTTATACCAATATGTGTAAATATGGGCATCGAGATTTCCAGCCCATCCTTTATTGCCTTTATATATAATATATATAATTATATATATATAATATATATATATATATATATATATAATATATATATGCTCGCGAGGGGGCAAGGATAATACACGTTGTCACTGAGTCTAACAGACGGGTGATAATAATAAATAATTAAAAAAAGGTTACGTTAAGTTTCTAAGACGTAAATCGATCGAATTTACACGAAAACTAAGCGAATTCCACTCACAGGGACGTTCAAATTTTCCTCCTCTGCCGCCGCTTAATATACTCACCCTGTGTATATGTGTGTTTGTGTGTGTGAGTCTGGGGCAATTTCACGCATCGTGCAG
Source organism: Cryptocephalus moraei (assembly GCA_946251905.1). Lineage (NCBI taxonomy): Eukaryota > Metazoa > Arthropoda > Insecta > Coleoptera > Chrysomelidae > Cryptocephalus > Cryptocephalus moraei. Next base: position 10,396,441 of record OX276465.1, on the reverse strand, counting down.
CCGCAGCATTCGGTAATAGTGTGTCCCATTGATTCGTTTATCTTAACTGGGGGCCATCATTTAGGGCCGCCGGAGCGAAAGGCGCCCGGTCAATAGCTAATTTATGTAAGAGGAGACCGATGGAAATGTTTTCCGGGAGCTCCCCCGGGCGCGAGGGAGGAGGGGGAAGAGGGCGAGGGGAAAAAAGGGAGGTCGAAAAAGAAACAGAAAAAGCCACTAAATGAGTCGTGAAATTTCTCCAGGGGATGAATAGTAAATTAGGTGCAAACGGTCGGGATTAGGTAAGGGTAATTATGGAGTGGTTGAGGATCGTGTAATCGGTGTCGCGCCATTTTGAGTAGGCGCATTGTAATCCGAGGGGAAGGATTTATTGAATATTCCCAATTTGAAACTTTACGATAGAGATGGTATTGACGATTTCGAATACAAATCATACAGCGACAACTTCTTTTTTTAACTTCACCAACTAGATTCATAAGTGGAAATCGAACTAGGTTCTAAACACGCAAAATAAATGAGAACATATTTTAGTCCACGAGATATTGCGGTCTCGTTGAATCTGATTAAGGATCTGAGTATAAGTTAGATCTACTTAAGAACGAATGTAACGAACTTAAAAACTTCTTTTTTTAACTTCACCAACTAGATTTATAAATACAAATCGAACTCTTTCCTAAACACACCCAAAATAAATGAGAACATATTTTAGTCCACGAGATATTGCAATCTCGTTAAATCTGATTAAGTATCTAAGTATAAGTTAGATCTACATAAGAAGGAGTTCGTAGAGTTTCTCTACAAGCTTCGTTTAGCACACAAGGTATCTAACGTAGAGGAAGATACGGTAGATTTAATGAATGAGAATCTTAAAATGGTTTTACATTAAGTGGTTTATGAATCAGTAGAGAAGAGCGTAAAGATCACCCAATACAACGACCTCTGGTAGAACGAGGAAGTCGAAAGGCTGATATAAAGAAGAAAAGCGGAGACTAGTCCAATTGTGGCTATGTACTAACGACCGTGAATATCGAAATCCGTGGTGCTCGAAATGCACCAGCCGGACTATAGACCACCGTGGCGTTAGCGATCGTACCTGTCGACTGTTCGCAAGTAGTCCTCACTACCAAACAATATAAAATTGATTATATTTCAATATTATGTTCCAGCGAATTTTGATTTACGCGAATATATTTTTATTAAGATTGTTGTTACTTCCTCTATAAATCGTTACCAAACTCAAAATATTTCCAACAAAATCAAATTGTTTTATTTGTTACATATTTAAAAAACAAAACCAGGCACCAATAATCGTACCAAGGCAAGTAACTATCGGTTAAATCAAACCTTTTATATAGTTGACCATAATATTTTGCTAGTATTTAATACAATCATAAATGCCGGCCAATCACAAACTTGTTTCAAGGATCAAACCACAGTATAGATATATCATAGAGAGAGATATATCATAGACTGTTATCAAACCAGAGCACATTCCTGGAACTTTACACTACTTATGTAGTAAACAACATTAAGGAGGTATAACAAGTTCCCTTTTCATCAAGATAAAAATTACAGGTCAAGATTTCTCTTTCTCAAATATGTAACAATTTCGTCTTTATATCAGTGAGTAGATACGCATTTATAATTTCGTATATGTTGAGAAATATACTCCTAATATAATAATTATTTTCACCGAATATGGACCACAAACCATAAAACAATTTGATTTTGTTGGAAATATTTTGAGTTTGGCATCGATTTATAGAGGAAGAAACAACGATCTTAATAAAAATATATTCGCGTTAATCAAAATTCGTTGGAACATACTATTGAATTATAATCAATTTTATATTGTTTCGAAGTGCAGGGTACTTGAGAAGGGTCGACCGGCCCGATCCCTAACGACACGGAGAGACTATAATCGGCCTGGTGCATTTCAAGCCCGACCATCCAAAACAGTATGCTGGATCAAACAATGAAATAAGAAAAGCGGTTAAGAAGTCCAAAAGCGATGCTTGACGAAAAATATGTACTGAGATTTAAAATCACATACAGGGAATAAATCACATGACTTCACCACGAATCAGGTGTGTATCGACAATATAAAAATTGTTAAATGGTTAACAAATTGCGTCAGTTTTAAAGTACATACTATCAATCAGTATTAAAATGGAATTGGGCAGGACACGTGGCCAGAATGAGTGACGATAGGTTAACAAAGAGGTTGCTGGAATGGAGGCCACGCACAGACAAGCGAAATAGAGGAAGACCACCTACACGTTGGACTGATGACCTGAAAAGGTCATCAGTCCATGAACGGCCAGAGCCTTTGTAGGGAGGACGGCAGCAGCCATATTGACAGCAAAACAGATCAGGGTCATATGGGTGACGTGCAGAGTGACGGCCAGGAAGGCGGTAACACGGTGCTACAAATGCCTGGAATACTGGCACAGGCGCGCGGAATGGAAGGGGAAGACCGCTCCGCGGTGTGCCTAAATTGTGGAAATGAAGGCCACATGGCGGCCAAATGTAATAACCCCCCAGGCTGCACAACTTGCAGGGTGGCGGATTACAGAGCGGACAGATGCCCGCGGCACCGCCTAAGGGACAGAGATGGGCGCCTCAGCGTAGACCTTGATTATTGACGTCCGCAAGCGAAGTTTGCAAAAGATTCGTTTGTTCGGAACGACCCCAACCCAAACTATTCGAGCGCAACGATCACGCAGATTACGCCGTCCTACCGAAACCTAACTGAGGACTGACCCAGCGATATATACAAACATAACATGAAGATCATTCAGATTAACATTGGTAGGTCAAAAGTAGCACATCACCTGGTCATTGCTGACGCGATGAAGGAGGGGGCAAACTTACTAATTGTCTACAATATGCCTATACCTAAATTCACCCAGAAAAAAGTTATAATCAAAAATTCAAAAAAAACTTTGTTTTGAAATTGTTCAATTTTTTAAACTTTCTTTTGAATTTATTTCATAAAAAAATATCTAAAAAAATATTGTTTTAATAGAAAATTTAATTCTCTACAAGAAATCTTACGGCACATATCTTCGCAAAATGCATAGTTTTTGCGCTATAGCCGAAAAATCGAAAAGTGGACAAACCTACCCCGTTCTGAAAAACGCATGTCTAAATTTAGTAGCACTTTTGGATTTTATTCCTTTAGAGGTCAACTGACCATATGAAAAAATAAAATAGCCTACACGCGTTAGTTCCTTTTACCACAGTTATTTTCGACATAGTCAATAGCCTATAAGTATAAAAAACTTTTTACAGTAAATATAAAAATGTGTGTATTTCTTTCTAGAGGTTTTTATTCCGGGGTTATACTTTCCTGGGGGTTTTTGATCCGGGGGTTTCCTTCCCTGGGGTTTTATCTCAGGTTTTTTTTTCCTAGATTCGGTTTACCTTGTGACTTTTTCTAGGACATTCTTTCTTTGGTACCTACTTTTTTCCGTAGACTTTTTTCCGGATTTTTTTTCTTTGGTAATTTTTTCTTGGGACTTTTTTTTCTAGGGACTTTTTTTCTGGGGATTTTTTTTACAGGGACTTTTTCCTAAATTCGTTGTCTTTATTATACTTAAGTATGTATAAACCGTAATTATGACGGTATCTACAGTGGGTACAATAATTTTCAGTCCTGAAATCCTGTCCTTTTTTCAACGTTCATTCCATGGCTTTTAACAATCCCCTTAACCTTCTCGTTTTATTTAAGTAGCTGCTGTTAAAGTCGAGAAAACGACGACTGCGACAGCGACGATGCGTTGTAAATCTTACAGAAAATATTGTAGAACCGTAATTGTCCCCACGAACCCCCTTCGGCATGTACGCTATCCGCCTCACCTGAAGAGAGATAACTTCCCGCAACCCGGAGACTATTCCTCGGGCCTCGGCCTCGCCGTCCGCGGAATCATCGTCACATTTTATTACCATATAATATTCAAAGTTCGCCCGCTCAGCCGCCGGAATATTACAATTTTAAATTTCGTCAAATCCGCCTCCTTCGACTTCGTTTAACTTTTTTTATAGTTTTCGGGGCTCTCGAATAAAATACCAAAGGTCTCGCACATGCGCGGGACTGTACGAGTATACGGTAAATCCTCCGAACGAACTGGATCAACGTTTCGTACTTCCCGAGTTCTGCCGAGAGGGAAGAAATTGCCCAGAGACGAAAAGTTCGCGGAAGGCGTTTTGTTGGGAATTTGTTGAAACGATCCCGGCGACGAATCTGTAAAATTCGCGAGTACACAATTTAGGCTGATAGTCGAGCTCGTATTTATATCAAATGGCATGAATCGGAGATTGTCTTGAGACAATTCGAGTTTTCAATAACCTAAGAAACTTTTATAATTCTCCTTAGTCTTGTTATTGGTACGCCTATGAACGAAGTATGAAGGTGGTCTTTGTTTAAGTGGACTGTACAGATCTCTCTCGTAGCTCGTGGGTGGCTGCGGAGATGAATCTCGTCTCCTGGTTGTACGGCTGGAGACTGTTGTAGTAGTTGGAGATCACGGCTTGTCGTAAATCTCCGGAGTGGACCTGAAGGCGTCTCTTGCAGGTCCTGAGTTGAAGTTCTCGAAGTTCTGGACAGAGGGCGTGACCTACTTCTCCGGGGTTGGATCTGAGGGCGTATCGTGCAGATCCGGGTTTGAAGATCTCGAAGTTAGAAGTTCTCGTAGCTTGAAGATCTCGTAGAACTCTCAGGGCATAACGTGAGAGTAGTCTTGTAGGGTGAGGTTAGGTCTCCCGACTGCAGTCTCACAGTCGGTTTTAAGATGAAGGGTGACTTTAAATCGAGACCAACAACACACGTCGTTTTGACACACGTTAAATGAGATATTATTTGTTTTGTTACCTGGCATTAGACTGACCTTCTCGAGAAGCGCTTGTTATCACGTTACCTAGACGTCGTGTTATGCTTAGTCAGCTGAGTATGGGGATTTGAACTTGACCGGCTCATGTTCTTTTATTCCTGTGTTAAAATCCAACTAATTTGGCTGAAACGTGTCCACATTGTAAATTCCCCAATTTCAAAAATTTATATGTAGCAGTACAATTCCAGAATGGAAAGCACAATAAAACACCTGGCAGGGGATTAATAGGGAAAGGTATTAAAAGTGGGTACCAGGCAACGCTCGTTCCAAGACATTCTAGACAGGAAAACAACTATTGTATAGTATGTTTCACGCTCGTTGATTCAGAACATTCAGATTTAAAACTGAATATCCCATTCTTATATCCTATTTACATAAGGGTGGCTATTGCTTACATTCTGTAGCCCGTGTTCTTAACATTATAAGTTTCACCAGTCCTTTACAGGTAAAAGGTTTAAGTATTAGGAGTTTTTAATGAATATTACTGAATTTTCTTTGGAAATTTGTTTGTAACTCAGGTAAAGACCATCTCTTTAAAAGACCAACCAGTTGTGCCTTTATTTCATTTTGTGCTTATATTCGAACAAGATGTGTTTTAAAATTAGTGACAGTGACGAATCTTGTTTTCCAATTTTTGATGTCTAATTAGAAACAAAAAAACAGACACGTTGCACTCTGGGAGTGCCGACAGCCGAACGCTAGCTTTGTTTTGAGTAACTTTATAGAAGGTTAAAAATTATTGTGAGGTTATGAATAATTTATATAAATGAAAGACTTGCCAAAGGTTTTACTTGAAGTAAATCTTAGTACTATTATTTCAGTCTATAAATTCAATTTGTAATGTTTTATACTGTAACGAAGCCGATTTTTCAGAGTCGAGGGTAGACCACCCACCGTACATGTGACCGTGAAAACTAACCTATCTCAGATATATGGCGGCCGATAAGACAACGTTCAATCTACCATCGCTTATATATACAGACGTAACTTGGGTAGGTAAACCTCCCCCCTTAAATCGTCCTGTACCTGAGTTAATCCAAGGTCAGAACCAATACTTGTCTGTGACAAGCCGTTCGTTATCCGTATTTTTCCGTTGCGTCTGATATGCGTTTCCGTTCTACCGACCGATACATGTAATTGTGAACGTTACCGACCGTTAGTTATAAACCGACCGAATTATTCGTTATTTGTTACGTAACCGTTCGATTGTGAACGTACTACCCACTGATAAATGTAATTGGGAACGTTACCGACCGTTAGATCTAGACCGACCGACACCGTCCGATTGTGAACGTACCACCGACCGAATTATATGTAATTGTGATTGTTCCGCCGTTATATTTTACGTAATTGTTCGTTACCGACCGATATATGTGAGTGATCTGTAGTACCGTGAAAATGTCCGTCTCTCCGAACCGCTATGAGTTAATTTTTCCCTCGTGTTGCTAAGGAAAAATTAATAACAAAGAAAAAGGTAATTGATTTAATGAATTTTGTATTTAAAAACATTACTGCTGACAACTGGAAAATTGCAATTAACCATGTGTGTAAAATTGAAATGCAATATATACAAATACATAATCATGTGAATAAAATTGTTCCAAATTTAGGTGAAAGTATGTGAAACCCCTAGTTACACCTAATACACCCCTGTATTATGGACATTTTCTAATATCCCGGCAAACTGCAATAACAATACATTGAGCGTTGCCCCCTCTATAAGGGACGCCCTCTAATATGGACGTGGACACTAAAATTTGGAGAAAAATTCATACTGCACCCCTCTATTAAGGACAGTCATAGGTAGTCAAGGAAACTTTACAATGAGTCATCCTTGAGAACCGGCCCTTATTAGCGCGTTAACGAGCCTCAAATCTCGGGATTGTAGAACAGTTAACTGATAGGTAGCAAAAATATTGTAATGGTTATACCGTATCCTGTTTGGAAATTCAATTCGAAAATTGCATTGCAAATCAAAAGAAAAACCAGACAAAAATAAGAGATATTTTAAAATAATAATTTTTATGAGTATGTATATATCCCATGTAAATGTGTTTTTCGTGTATATCAATAAATAGTATACCTAATACGTACAAGCAATAGGTGTATTAATCGTTCAACCAAATATATTTCTCCTCCAATATGGACACGCTTCTATTATGGACATATTTTGTTATCCCGTCAGTAGTGTTAGTAGTGATAATGATAGTATACTCTTTTTCCCAGCAAGATAGATGCATATTAATGTGTTGACCGTCAAGGTCATAGGTCATAGGCGTGCAGGTAACAATATCATTTAGGATAACGGAGTACCAATAATTACGATATTTTTCATTGAAATAAGGTTATTTGGGAGTAAGGTTAATAGTAACGATAAGATAATTATTACGAGAAATAGGGGTACGCGGGCAATTTGTAATAAGTGACCCCGCCTTCCTGGAAAAATACATGTACAGGGGATTTAGTTGAAAACGAGATACGCCACCCACATCTCAATAGTCGCTCGCTGGATTTCTGATTATCTCTTACCTCTTTCTTTTTCTTCGCCTTCGGACCTTTTGTTCTGACACCACTAAACAGGGTCGGGTCTTCCCAGATGCGGTCAGCGCCATGTGCCGTCAATAGTTTCGAAATCCCAGGACAGGCCAATTTATCGGGGTACTCGGTACCGGCTAAACGTCCCAGATCTGTTGTCTACCTACTTGTGAATAATATTAAGGACAAAAGATCGCCAAGAATCGAACAATGAAAACATAATAATATATTAGGAGCCATAGGCCGTGATTGTTTGCAAGTCCCTGCAATTAGTGCAGTGTAACTGTGCAACAGTACGTGTTTCATCCTTGCCCTCTCGCGTTTCCAACGTACTTTCGAGCATATCACATACCATGCACTCATACATCAGGTAGAAATATTTTTGGTGTGACCGCATCTGGCACGATTTTTCACCGTGACCGCATGTGCCACATGCTCGTGGCACGGAGCCAACAGGGTGGCCCCTTCAAAATTATATAAAAACAGGTAAAAATGCAGGTATACTGCTTATAGAAACTGCGAAATTTTTGCCAGTGTAACAACCAAGCTTATACGGGTATCGATCAATAACAACATAAACGGCATGCTCGATACATGATACGTTATTTAGCGGACTCGTCTTGTAGAATCCTACCATTCCAGTTCCACGCCGAGCAAGTCACACGCCTAAATATTGTCAATAGTTTACTTTTCTCGGTTGTGCTGTAGTGGATTCATAAACGTTTTGGACGACTGGATTCTTCCTAGAACATCTCGAACACGTGTCTTCAGTCTTTTACCACTGTTGGCACGGTTTACATCACCGAGACAGGTTATAGAGGTATTTTGTTTATTTTTAAGTTAATTTCATAATCATATAATTTGCCGTTCGTTTTCATATTTATAATAATAATTAATTGTAATCGGAATGGCGTTTTGGAGACCGTGGGCGACAGAAACAGTTCGAGTTGATGTGGAAAACGTGACTACTCAACCCTCTTGCTCTTCCTCGTCTCCTTCTTGGGAGTTAGCAAATAAGGATCTACATCCTCAATCACAAACAGTAATTTTAAATATATTTAAGCGCCTCCAAAAAAGACACCCCGAACAATCGGTTCGCTGCTTAATTTTAGAAATTTCAGACTTGACATTAATTCCATATTCTTTAATTTATAAAATAATTCAGCGAGGAATTGTGGATCATCATCAAAATAGAATAGGTAAACAAAAGAAGTTCAAAGCATCAGATGACGCTGCTAAAGACGTTATACGAAGAACCGTTTACGATTTTTATGCTAGAGACAAGGTGCCCACTTTACTATAAATTTTTCAAAATTTACAGTCTTTTGAGGAATATAAATATAAATCTTTAGACACTTTAATGTCAATTCTGTTAAGTTGCGGATTTAAACACAAAAAATTTGATTTTCGAATGGTCATCATAGAGTCACCTCGTATTGTTGCTTTGCGTCAGGATTATTTGAGACAAATTAGGTCATTTTGGGGAATCAGGGAGCAACATTGTATATTTAGGCGAAACTTGGCTTGACACCCATGAAGTAATTCAACGTGGTTGGGTTGATGACAGCAACAACTTTAAATTAAATACACCCAGTTCTAGGGGAAATCGGGTGGTAATTTTACATGCAGGAAACGAAAACGGTTTTGTGCCTAATGCTTTGCTTCTTTCCGCCAAGAATATCGATAAGAGTTTCGCCGATTATCATCAGGATATGGATGCCGAATTGTTTGAAAAGTGGTTTAAAGTCGACTTCTGCCCAATATTCCTAATAATACAGTAATAGTTCTTGATAACGCTTCATATCATTCTCGTCAAATTAATAAAATTCCTAATAGTAGTTCCAGGAAATCACTTATCATCGAATTTCTTTACAGCAAAAATATTCCTATAGCTTCAAACATCCGTACAAAAAACAGCTTCTTGAAATTTTTAAATCGGGTACTTTCAAAAAGGAGTATGCTGTTGATAAGCTTGCTGAGGATAAAGGTCATTGTGTTCTTCGACTACCTCCCTACTACTGTGTTTTTAATCCCATAGAATTAATTTGGGCTAACGTCAAGGATCGCTTGCGGAAAACAAACCACAGACCTACTTTCACTAGCAGTGTTTTTGAGAACATTGAAACCGTCTTTAGGGATGATTCTTACAAACAAATTTGGTAAAATTGCGTTTTTCGGATGTAATTAAAAAAGAGGAAGAATATCACGTTTTACCACCTATTAACCCCATTGTCATTCGTCCCGGGTCCGAATCTTCTTCTGAAGATTACGATTAATTATTTAATGTTTAAACTCAATTATATTAAAATAATTCATGTAAAATTTTTCTATGAAATTGTACTGACTAAGTGAGTAAAAAATATTCCGCGCGCCTATGGAGGCGGCTCGTTTGTGCTCTTCTTTCTCGTCGGCAGCCCGTTGTTACACTGGCCTCGTAAAGACTATACATGAAAAATCCCTCCGTTGACGACCATCCCATGTGTCTATCTTGTTGGGAAAAAGTGTATAGGCTAGCGAATCCCTAGAGCTTGAAAAGCATAGTACGTATATTCAAAGATATTCGAGTCTACTGCGTATTGTCGTGAGTGAACCTGAATTGCGTATATGACAATTATGGTATATTTTCTCCCCCGACTGTTCGCAGTAATTAGATTAATATTAGGGCTCGTCTTTCCGAAGGGACGCGGAAGGCTCGGCTTTTTCCTCGAGTCCCGACACTAATCGCCGGTATAACTGCCGAGGAAAAAGCATCGGACACGTTGATTGAGCGATATTTAAATCGGGATCCCATGGAACGCGGGCACGAAAGGGAAGGAGGAGGGGACGTGCCAAATTTTGGGCGTTTTGTAAACCGTCGGGCGATTTAAGGCGAGCAAAACGAATTCGTTCTTCTCCTCCTCCTCCTCCTCCTTCTTCTTCTTCTCCTGCCGTTCCTGTTCGTCGTCGTCGTCGGCGGCGACGGGTAATCCAGCAATAAATTCGGGCCGGCCGCCGTAAATTTAAAAACCACCACTTACAAGCGGATCCGCGCAAAAAAGCCCTTATAATTCCGAAACGAACATCGCGAACAATTTCTCATTGGACGCGAATGGCGAAAACTTATACGGCCCGGAAAAAATTCGCCGGGCGAGTTAATATTCCGGTCACAAGTGCAAGTTGAAAGCTTTCTTTATGTGTTTGAATGTCAAGTCTGGGAGGAGGCTTATTGGTCTTTTGAAACGGCCCAGGTCTCGGGACGGGAACAACAGTTTTCGAGTACCAATTAGTTTAGGATTTCCATAAATATATTAAGGAAGTCGGGGGCTACTCGTGGGGGAAGGACCGTATAGGCTGTCGATTCGATGAAATGCGAATAGGGAAATCACTTGCTTCATGACTGCTTTCGTTTTTCGATCGAGTCCTTTTAGAATTGAGGAATTTTACAAAAATTGCACGAGATATTCTGTAAGACTGATTTTATTTATCTCCTACTTTCTATCTCTTTGTCTTCCATTCCTTCTGCTTTTCGAATTTTTATTTAAATTTCGCCTGGGGAAAACAACACGGTAACACATATAAATTGTAACACGTGGTTCGACTTATATGAGCCAAGCTCAAAATTCCGTTCTTAAAGTGGAATTTTATCTAAACACAACTCAAGTGTTTGGCCCGTCCCGAAGAACGGGAAAAAGGAAGATTATGAGTACGTTACAGTTTTAAAAAGGCGTGTTAGTCTTATATCATCGTTTATGAGAGATTGTTTTGTGCTGTGACAATTATTTACTGTGCCAAAGACTTTAATATTGAGCAGAGTAATTGGAAGAAGCCACTAATTGGCGAGTTTATCACTGAGCCATTCATTCTTCTACTGTTGATTAACTAACTAACTCTTTAATTAATTAACCCTCGATATTTAGAAATGAGCAATATTCGTAGTTGTCTCTATTTGGTATTCCAAACATTAGTCAGTCACTGTTAGTACTGTGCTGCCTTTTATCTCAAGGTAGGGTACTTCGCGCGTTTCTCACTTAATACTCGTTGCACGTTCTTGAGGTAATTGCCACTAGTAGGTGACGGGTACCTTGCTCGTCCCTCCCCTGGTACCACTGCACGATCAGTACTAGTGTATTGCGTTTTCCTAGGACCTCGGGTGGTACTTCGCGAGATTATCCCTTAGTACCATTGCACACTCGACCCTAGATGTTTATGATATTGTTGTTTCCTAGTAGCTGGGGCGGGTACTTCGCGCGTTTCTCCCTTAGTACCCCCTGCACGCCCAGTACTAGTGTGTTTGAGGTCTGGTGGGTATTTTGCGCGTTACTCACTCTCTCATCACTCTAATAAGCTCTAATCACTCTCGAGCTCAGTGTCAGTCTCAGACTTGGTTTCAGACTCAACCTCACCCTCGACATCTGACTCAAATAAATACATAGTATTTATAGTATATTATATACTACATAATTTATCAGAAGTGAGATTATTATTACATTACCATACACTAGCAATTCATTAAAAGTGGGATTAATACTACAATTTAATCAGAATTGGGGTTATTAACATTTTTATATTTTTTATGTTCTTCAATTCCAGTTACAGAAATTGTAAATACGACGAGCACGTACGCTTTTAAAACGTGTTCAATTTCATCAAATTTCAATAAACAAACAAGTATAGTGTCACCGTTAAATTTCGCATTTTGATTATTATTCAGTTTATACAAATTTGTAATTCATGAACAGTTTCTACTTTTATAAATAATGTAGAGTGCTTTAAATGAAAATCAAATAATATCTCGAAGACAGCTGGAGAAGTGCAAGGGAAGTATTGATACAAAAACACTTACCAAAATAAAAGGAACAAAACGTTACAACAGCCGCAAATGACGCAATCGGAAAAAAGGAAAAAATATAGGAGAAAAAAGGCATGAAACATAAGAAAAGTACTTAAACACTCTGTCAGAGTTGTCTCTGCTCTGCTTAGCGTTATTAAGGCGTGTAGTAGGGCACCTTTTTTCATCCCTTAGTTGTCTTCCTCTGTTGTCCATGCACAAGACTTTTAACAGTTTTTTCCCTTGTTTGTTATTTGTTAGGAGACGGGAGAACTAAAAATAAAAAATGCACTCAAATTACATTTCCAATGAAATGCTTGAAGTTCATACTTACTTAATAATTGGGCTTAATTTTTGACCTTTGAACATGAAATATTGAAAAAGACATATATCAATCGAAAGTATTTCAAAAACGTGATTCAGAGACACCAGTCTTATAGTGCGGAGACGATCCGTTTAAAAGTTATGGCACTTTCAAAATGCCATTTTCCATAAGAGATTATGTCACAGGTTTGTGGTCTTCTTTATATATTTTTCATTATTATTCACGCTCAAACTCTTTGCAAAATATGTTAAATGCGAATTTCTTTCGATATGATCAAAACGGGATAACATTTACCACAAAACACCCAGTGTTGTTAAGTAATTAATTACAATTACTTGAAAAAGTAATTGAATTACTCTCATTGTAATTGAAGCAATAATTAATTACTTGCTTTTCAATTGTAATTGACTAGTAATTCAATTACTCGTTTCGGTACAATTACAATTACATTTTCAGTTACTTCTTACAATTTCAGTCTACAAAAGTGCTTTTAATATTTTTAGTAGGTAATATGTAAGTAGCTTAAAGTTGCTTATTGTAGGTTCTGACTACCTGGTTTCTTTAGCGCAACTCTATCCCTGTCCCAACCAGTGATTAGCATTAACGATTATTTTTATTTATCCTATTAGGGTAGTGTTTCTAGGAAACGGCTCATTTCGGATGATTGTTGGGGATTGGAAACGACTGAATTAGTGTTTTTGCAAGAATATTTTATTGTTGTGAAACCAATTGGCTCCAGCTATTGATACTTTCAGGGAGAAAGCCAGTTAGTTGTATCTAGGTTATGTTTTGCCAACTATTTTTCAGTTAATTCATAACGAACAAATATTTTGTAATTTGAAATATTGTGCTGAGCTCCGGAATTCAATTATATTAAACGTTAAAAATCGATTTTCACATATTCCAGATTTCAGTCAGTCTTCCAGCAGACCATACACTTTGGCAACTTGTTCGTTACCACAGTTTAAACTGAACTAGATTAATTCTGATACAGATAAAGAAAACTATGTTACAATTAGAGAACTCTTCATGAGTGAAGTTTAATTGCCTTCAAATGATAAACAAATTCTTTCTACCTTATCCTATTTCAAAAGCAAATGTAATTGTAATTGTAATTGTAATTGCAATTACAATAGCATATTTTCTAATTGTAATTGTAATTAATTACAATTTACTCAAAGTAATTAATTACTTACTGTGAAGTAATTTTAACAACACTGGGAACACCCGATATATAGAATGTACAATTGACATTTCTCATGGAACGTCAAGGTTTTTATTGTGGATACGCGACCGTCAAGTTGATCTTTTCGCTGCTGGCTCGGAGCATCCGAACTGGGGCTCATAATATTTCACATTCTACAGCAAATTCTGATGATGCCTATTAGGCTCAGTGAGTATATGATTGATCCTTGCCCCCTTGCGTTAACAACGTACATTTTAACATCTCTAGATTCCTTCTATTCCAAGTACCATCCGTCATGTCGGCCGTTTAGCTACTCCCAAAACTGCTCTCGGCGTGGCTGTCAACGGTATTTCAAAATGGCGAAGGCGCAAAACGTCTCAGATTCTAAACATTTTTTTAAATATTTCTATGTATTACTTCGACTCGAAGTTAATGTTATCGTTTAGTTCAAGCATCAAACTACATTTTGGTTTTGAACCGAGTAAGAATAACTCACGAAAACATTGAGAAAGTCCCCTTCGAAAATGGGCAACTTCGGCGTTTTTTTCCAATATTTTATTTTTTTAACGGGTTAAAGTAATACCACATAACTGTCAGAATTGTTTTTTTGAAAAATTTGTTCGAAAATAAATTTTTGTTCTATCTAATTCATGTTCCGAGACCACTTAAGCTAGCTAACCTATCTGTTATCTGTTAAGATGTGCTTGCGTTCTTTCACTTAGCGGAATTAATAGATTCCTAGTTTCTTGTATGAAATTCAGTGTTTGTCTGCTTACCTTTCACCCTCACTCACTGTAAGTAATATTGTTATACGTATTTAATAACACTGTACTTACCTCAGCCGACTGATGAGGGCATTAAACTTTGCCGCAAGCTATCGATGAAGTGACAAGAGGTTTACTACCCCTGGCCCTCCAGCTACCCTCCCGCAAACACTGGGAAATATTACTCGACTAGCTGTTGTAACGAAGTGCCCCCTACCGGGAAGACTCCGCATAGCAATTTTGTTCAAATATAGGAAACAGTAATAATCCTCTCAACGAGTGGGAAACTCCTCAGAAACCTGCGGTAGTTACTCTCATTTCCGTTTATGGGCGCTGTCTCATGAACTTCTTACAATCCACCAAACTTTACCTATCAAGGTGGGTTAAATATAGGCCGTTTCTGGCCTCAAGATCATTCGATTCCGTATTGAGCTCCGTGCCCGCTTAGTGATTAACATCTGAGAGAAATCCGAGTGAATAGTGAGAGTGAACCGACCGTACCGCCGTCAACTGTAAGTACATTTCTTAGTTCTGGGGTTAGGCCGTATATTTCATCCAGTATCATCTTGTTTCTAGCTGGTCGTAGTAAAACTCTCTAGGGTGATCCACTCGGAGTGTTTCTTACTACCTAGAGCATTTTTGTATAGATTTCCCTAGGGTGATCCACTCGGGGTACTTTTGTTACTTAGACCGACTTCGTACCAATCATCCCTAGGGTGGTCCACTCGGAGTTGATTAGTATAAAGTCGATACACAAGTTCGTAGTAATCTGCCCATCTGCCCGAGGCCCAAAAACCCATAAATTAAGAGCCGCGTATGAGAATTCCGCTCGAACCGCTTGATTACGCCCTATATGGTTTAATACCGCCCTTCCTGCTTGTCCCGCTCTCGCTTTAGTTTTATCCATTTCGTCCGCCTGCTTCTAACCGCTTAAACCGAATTTGCACGTTTGTTTACCTAAAATTAGCTGGCATGCGATCTTCCGTAATGTAAATAGGTCAAAATAGAAACGTTCTTTCCCAGATGTAGCTTCTCAGTTACTATTTCCGATCATTTATTTAAACATTTTCCGTAAATGTAGATAATAAATGAATCGTTTTTGCCCAAACACCTGGGCCGAACGTTCAGTTCCAAAGCGTAGCGCAATGTTGCCGGTTCCCGCCGATATTCCGTGAAATCCGAAAGTACAGTATTGCCAATAATTCCCAAAAGTCTGGGAATCGGAAAATTATTGCACTATGTTGCCGAACCGCCCGTTATTACTGTATATAGTGTATAACATGGTTGTCATTTTGCCGTATTACCCCCAAAACCGTTATATTGTACATAATTGCCGAATTCCTCCCAATACGTTAAACCTTTCGCGTGTACATAGTTACCGTTGATTGCTCATCTGTAAATATGATTAATTTGTAATATAGACCATCCGTATTTGTCCCGAATTGTGTGTTTTATTTTCACGTACCCCCTGGCATTCTCCCGAGTATAAACTCACCCGTGGCTATAGGGAGTAAACCCTTAAAAATCTGGCACCCGAGAAAACCGAGTTTAAAACCGTTTACCCGAATTCCAGAACTCCGTCTAAGCGCCAATTCAACAAGTGACGTAACCTGTACAACAGCCTCCCGAGGAAAAGTACGTCACACTGTGATAGTATTTTATAAATATATCCAATATTTATATGCCAAATATAATTTATTATGATGATGACGTATTATGTAAAGGAATATTATGAAGTTTTTGCTTCCTCTTCCAGTTTATAGTTAAAAGCTGAACATATTTGATTTATCATTAACAGTTTTATTAGAAGGTTAGTTCGATTTTTTAGTATTATTATTGGTTCCATAACAAATTAATAACGTTCATTGGAGATAAAATGCTTGAAAAATTCTTGTTATTTTTTGTTAAATTATGTTGGTTTCTAAGAAATTTTTTGATGCGCGATGTTATCCCGAGTGTTGAGCAAAGCAGTGCAAAGTAGTTTAATCAAATTTTACCTATTCAATAAGTTCTATACACCTGTAATTAATCGTTTCCCACATATGTATGGTATCCCCCCATGTCGCTTCGCATTCGAAACCTATCTCGAGCAAAATATCATTACAATGAAGAACTTTCGCATTCCCCGGGGCTAATTACTCGGCGTCAATAATTTGAATACCAAACAAGGGGGGCGCCGTAGTATAACAGAATTAAATACGGAAAGAGAAACTTTTTATCTAAGCCGGATCGGCAGCAAAATTAAAATTAGATTAGGCATCTCAAAAATACCTCGTCGAGGCAACGTAGTGGAGATAACCTGTTCTTAATGGTGCAGCGAGTAAATCTAAAGGTCAGATAACGCCGTGAAGGCCACTAATGACGCTCCAGCGAGTTTTATCTTGAGTTTTTGCCCTTTCTCCAGAAAGGGGCACCCCCCGATTCCCGCCCCCGGGAACGTTGCGAGCCTCGAGACCATAAGAAAAAGATTAAATGCCCGCGTTCCCGAGAAAGGGAAAATTATTTCACACCCGAGGAAAGTTCCACGGGAGGATTTAAAAGAGAAACAGAACCAAATCCAGAAAGTGGAAACGGTAGGATTCGTTCACCGTACTCACTAATATGCCAATGGGGCCTGTATTCAGAAATACTGATAGATAATAGTTAGTGTCACTTTAGCGTGCGCTCTACCTGAGCTACGTGTTCTATCTGCTATAAGCGCCTGTTAAAAATGTGGTGTGTTACGTTACGAATTTTCTCTCAGTTAAGTTGGTTCGGTTTTACAAGCGGTTTGAATTTTCGCATCGCAAACGAACTTCGAAGCGAAGCCCGAGATTATTTACTTAAGATGTGTAGACCATTTTTTTGCAAGAAAGACTCGCCTTCGTGTCGCCACTTACAACCTCGTGGAGGTTCTTTCGCAATGTGTACTTAAGGATAATATATTCTAAGAAACCGCAAGGACCGTTAATATTACGTGTAAAGGGAATGAAACGTATTGTAAAGAGAGGGATATTGTTAACGCCACGTTGAGATTTTACTGGTCAATGATAGGTTGGAAATGAGAAGTAAGGGAAATTGGAAACTCAGTAATAGGTCAGGATTTAATATGGAGAGAGAAGTGGGGGTCAGTTAGAGTTAAAGAGAAAAAGTGAAGGGACTCAGCTTCGGGCCTCGGGAGAGGCAACACATCCGAACCCTCGCGGGTTCGGTTGTGCTGTTTTGAGTTTAACTAATGTTAGTTTTAAATTTGGTTGGTTTTGGTGAATTAGTTTGTGTATTTGTCTGGTCAGCTTAGACATCGAAATCCGAATTTAACAGTTCCGTTGACAAACTTTTACTTAACGAACCCTAATAATTTGATGGGTACCGTGTTAGAGTAGAATCAGTGTCAAATCAGTGAGTTGATTTCGAGTGATCAGAGTGAGAAACTGCTCAAATCGCCCACGAAGAGTGTCGCGGTTTACGACGGGAAGGGCGATCCGCCTTTCGTCCAGCCAGTCTCTGCGAGCGCCTGCATACAGGGCGATCCACCTCGATGCACCCGGACGACTTCCGCCATCCGGCGACTTTCACCGAGCCGTTCGGTGACGTGGAGATTCTAAAGACCTCTTCGCCTACAATCATGTGTGTGGTGATTCGCGCTAAGTGACAGGTATTTTCCCCACTTAAAGGTCTTTAAGTCGAAACGTTTTTATCGATCCATCTCCCCGTTAATTAAAAACAAACTTTAGTAAATTATGTGTTTCTGCTGTTACTTGCGAACTCTTCAGTATTTTAGTATTTTGGGTATATGTGTAGATTACAGCATTATGAATTTTTGGATTATGTATTTGGAAATTTTTGAGTTATTGTTGTGGTTATCTGACTTACTCAATTAAACAGCTATAATCAGATCTTGATATTTCTTTTCGACCACACCTGAGTCATTTATTAGTTCGTGCTAGCCGGCAAAGGAACTTCTAAGAATTAAATAAGTAATTACCAAAACTCATGCGTTTCACGTGGTCGAAATAAATTTTATTTTCTGCTACATTACCAAGTTCACCTCAAGTGTTAAGAGGACGTTCCTCTCTAGAATACAGCTATCAACAAAGCATAGTGTGTTATTCTTATAAAAATGAAACTAAACGAATAATCTAATTACCTAGACCATTTTTTTGCAATTTATCACAAAGTTTTAAATGAAAATATGAAAATCGCCAAATAACACAACTTATCACTTTATCTACAACTAACTCGGCTTGTCCTTCTTTCTTCACATCTTAGAATCACATCTTGTACTCCAAATTCAAATTTCGACACAAGTTTTACGTGTCTCCGTCTTGTTGTTCAGACGTGATGCCAGTCTAGCGGTCTGGGTGGTAAGATTATTGGTTTACTTTTTATAAGAATAACACACATATGATTTGCTGGCAGCTGTATTCTGGAGAGGAGCGTCCTCTTAAGACTTGAGGTTAACTACTTATCCCTTTATAGTTAAGCACCTTTTATAGCACCCTAAAGTAGTTAAGGAATCAGGTAGACCAAGTCGACAAGTAGAGCTCACTAGAAAGTGGCACACGATAGTTCCTTCATGAACACGCTCAATTATCTAAACTGAACACCTAGGTAGCTTCCATGTGGAAGCGACATGACGATCGGTTTCTTTGAAGTTAGGATGACAGATTGACCATCGGCCACTTTGTTGGTGTGTCGTACAGTGTTGCCAGTAGTCTGACAAGAAATCGTTACAGTTTCTCAATTTCTAAACATTTGTGCAATGTTAGTGTAAAGTTAGCTCTAAATGGACTCAATAGTCTCGGAAAATAACACTAATTAACAACATTAACAATGACCGATCATAGAACGTGAGATCTGTGAGTCAGATACACCAATAGGTATAGTTTGTTTTGTTCCGGCAGGAAAGTCAATTGTCGCTTCTCAAAGTATTATTCTGTGACCTAGTCTTAGTACTCTCACAGATTGTATGACAACTACACCTAAAATGTTAGTGGTATGAGGTAAATATGATATACATATTAAAGACATTTTTTACAGGCAGAGTTTTGCTGAAGATAAACACTAAGGCGGTGGCAAAGATTGCTGGTCTTAAATGCTTAAACTGTTCAATAAAAAAAATATATCAACAGAAGCAGCGTGTAACGAAGAACACACCTGAGTGTGGGAATTACTTTATTTCGTCTATTAACCGAGATATTTCATTATGAAATTTGCCCTTAAACGTAAACAGACAGTAGACATCTTGTATTGAGATCTACACGGAACGAGAAAATCCTACATGGAACGAGAAAATCCTTCACAGAAATGTTTCTGGGCCTACGACTGCGGTCGGGAAGGTTAGGTTTGTTTGGATTGGCTTGGATAAAGGTATAAACAAGAAAAAAGAGTATATTATTATACTAGTTCAATAAGACGGAGTATTGTCACACGAGAGGTTTAAAGCACGACGAGCGAAGCGAGGATAAGAAGAATAAGAAGATAAGAGATAAACAGAAATCCTACCCCTAAATAACCTCATTTCAACGAAAAATACCGTAAATATTGGTACTCCGTTATCCTAAATGATATTGTTACCTGCACGCCTATGACCTTGACGGTCAGCTCATTAATATGCGTCTATCTTGTTGGGAAATAGAGTATAGTATATTCTCTTCCTTCTCACGTCCTGCTTCAAAATATATTATTTAAGTTTCGTACAGCGTAGCTAGCAGTGGCGGTAAGTAGTTGCGATATTTCTAAAGAGAAAATTAACACATATGAAACTCAATTTTTTCTCTTCGCAAACCCGAATGTCGCAAGTCCTCATAAAACCTGCGCAGGAATCGGCCTAACAATTTTTGACGGTGTCTCGACCAAGCGATCCGCATGAGCGATCGCGGGATTGATATTATAAAGTGGCGTTGATTCGGGTGTGAACGAGAGCTCTGCCGGAATAATATACACACATTCGCGAGATTAACGCACGGTGCGAGGCGACCGACCGGATTCAGACTTATTGCGGCGGTAATGGGCGCATATCGGGAAATAAGCGGGGGGAGTTTTGATCGCTGAAGACTTAAACGTCGAAAGGGAACGAACGGAGGGGTGATCGGCAACGAGGGGACGTCCAAAGGGAACAATGGAACGGTTGGCAGTTCGATAACGGAGGAGAATTTTAGAACTGTGATAGAAAGAGACGGAGGCGAACGATTGCCTTCAGTCGAAATCTTGATATTCATTTTGTGCAGGCTACTAGATCTTAGCAAAAATATGTCATCATCAATAACGTTTCCAACGTGGTAATATCGTACGACCGAAGGTTGTCCAGCGTCTCGAAGTTGGGCATGGCAATATAGACAAAAGGGAAACACCAATTCTTCGCCAACTAATTTATTCCAATTGAGCGACCGGTTTCGACTCTATCAAAGTCATCATCAGGCTCGCCAACAAGAAGTTTTAGGGCTCACGTTGCTCGACATATGCGACGTCACAAATACGAAACAATTACGTCGACACACACACAGTTAAAAATTAAAATTAAAATCAACACATATCGAACAACGATATTAAATAAATTAAGCATGGATGAAGCCCTAAAGGAGCTAGCTACCTCATTCTTCAGAGGTTGAAAGGTGACTGAGTTGAAAGGAGTCACCTTTCAACCTCTGAAGAAGGAGGTAGCTAGCTCCTTTAGGAGCGAAGACTTGGTGTTTCTCTTTTGTCTATATGGTAATATCGTAAATTACATCACAAACTGAAGGAACACTATACAGGAGAAAGTACCATTTTGCCTTTGAAAACTGCCTTTACCTCATCCAGCTTCATGCTTCCACTATCTCTCTCTCTCTCTCTCTCTCTCTCTCTGTGTATTTCTCAACTTAGGATGGGTCTTCGCTGACTCAACAATTCGCCTCTGCTGGACTCTGTCCATGATTATCTCCTCTGCTTCCGTGATATATAGCGTTCTAAAATCTGAAGCTATGTCGTCTCTCCACCGTATTCGTGATCTTCATACTAATCTCCTACCGGTGGCAGCCTGCTCCCATACTAATTTAGCAATTCTCGCATTTTCCTTTCTTTTGAACTTGCCAATCCGGCAATTTGAACAGGTTCGCAAACCACTTTTGAACAGGTAAAGAATGTACCAAAACCATTAGTTATAGTTCTAAAGAATTCTCCAATAGCTTCACAACAGTTTCGGAATAAAAATGTGAACTACCCAGACCAGGACATCCACCCAGGACATCCATTGGACTTACATTGGACGTCCCTCACTGGACGTGGCTCACATTCATTGGACGTCCACGCAAAGACGGTTGGATGTACAATGTACGTTCATTGGAGAGCCAAAGTAAAACACTGTGGACGTTCCATGGACGTCCTTTTGGACATCCAATGGACGTCCCTCGGGACATCCAATGGACGTCCATTGGAAGTACAATTGATATCCAAAAGATATACATTGGATATCCAGGAGGACGTCAATTTATATCCAAAAGACGTACATTGGACGTACAATTGATATCCAAATGACATCCAGTGGATGTCTAGGTGGATGTACATTGGACGTTCAATTGTTATCTAAAAAACATCAATTTTGCATACAATAGAAATGCAAACGACGTCCGCATTGGACCTTCAATGGAAGTCAATCGGATGTTTGCAGGGTGTTCATTGGCCATTAATAAAAGTAGACCATAAGATTATTAACTGCGAAACAATTTCAGAAAAATATATTTGTAACTAAGAATTTAAAAAAAGTTAACACAAAAACAATAAATATATAAGTAACAACACACATAATATAAAAGTAAAAAAGGTATAAGATTAAAATTATTAATTATGGCTGGTTTCTCTGAGCCCTGTCCTTGGCTCGTCGTAGACACTTAATGATGTAGGCTACCACGTATTTTTTGGTCACATTCCTTTTGACTCTCCCAGCGTCTGAAAAAAAGGATTATTCTTGATTAATGACTCAAATAATCTTAATTGCATATGGTTTGGTTTCTATGCCCCACATTATAAATTACTTAACCCCCCCCCCCCGCCATATTACTATACACTATATAATAATGTCACACGCCTGAGGGCCTAGGGCCCAAAGGGAGTGCTCTGGTTGGGGGTGGCAGCCCATTTTTTATGGGACGGGGGGTAATGTCGCGATGCAGCCCCAATTAGCGGAAATAGGTCGCCGTCCAAGCTAATTCAGCACCGAGGCGACCTTAAACCGAAGGACGACACGTGACGTACCTGTCACGCTGCCCGTCTGAACGTCCGTCCTTCGACATGCCGCTAATTGGAGGAGCCTCACGCCTGCTGCCCTTCGTCACACCCAAGTAAGCAACCACCTCCCTCTTCTCTCTTCAGGTATTTGCTCATTCTTCGTCTCTGATGTTCTCACCCCTGTTAGACTAGTGCCCAAATAAACATTTTGTCCATGTCGTCATTGTCTTTTACCATCTCTACCTAAGCTACATCCCAACCAGAGCACCCCCTTTGGGCCCTAGGCTTGTGACAATAATATATATATATATATATATATATATATATATAAAAGTAAAAGTATAATTAAATAATTTGATAAAATATAATTAAAGTACCACTTACTTCTATACTTCACCACCAAGTCGCAGTCACAAACACTAAATAAACATTTCCAACTTTGTACTGCAAAGAACTTCGTTAAGATATAATCATTCCCTTAGACGTTAAACTTTACAGTGAATTCTGAGCAAAAACTCATGAATTTTGTTTGTTTTGCATATATAATGAGTTTCGTCCGGTGTACCTATTGTCAATAGTGGATACCTGAATCGATATCTTTCGTTTAGAAAGGTTTTTCTACCTGATGAGAACCAGAATTTTTGTTTGAAAGAAATTCCCCATTCTCAACGTTTTATTAAAAATTATTGGAATTTAATGTGAATGTTAGTCAAAAGTATATTTTAAATGAAACCATTTAATTAAATACACCGAGTAAATGAAACTGGACTCAAGTCCAGGTAAACTCAAGTGACTAATCCAAGTGGTCTTTTAAGGACGTCCAATTGATACTACAGCATGGATGTACATTGGACGTCAATTTCATAGTCTTTTAAGCACATCCAATTGATACTACAGCATGGATGTACATTGGACGTCCATTTCATAGTCTTTTGAGGACGTCTAACTATGCTGAAACAGGGATGTACATTGGACATCCATTTCATGGTCTTTTAAGGACGTCCAATTGATGCTGCAACATGGATGTACATTGGACGTCCATTTCATAGTCTTTTAAGGACGTGCAATTGATGCTGCAACATGGATGTACATTGGACGTCCATTTCATGGTCTTTTAAGGACGTCCAACTAATGCTAAAACATGGATGTCCATTGGACGTACATTTCATAGCCCGTCACGAACTTCCAACTCTTGGTGAAAAAGGGACATACATTGGACGTCCTCTGCAGGTCCATGGACGTTTGTACGTTTAATGGACCGGTAGTGGACGTCCATTGGATGTGGGTCAGAACGATCATAGCATTACTACTGTTACCAAGGTTACTTAAGTGACGTTCCTTCTTTGTATTTCGGTTTTCATCGCATTAGGTGTAACCACGCCATTTTTTGCTGCTCTACCGTCATTTCTCTTGTTCTGCGCATCTCGTAGGCTTTCAGGTCTTCAGACCCATAAACGCCTAAAGGGACCTTATCTCCACGTCTTGTTGTAACGTGATACATTTCCAGTTACCCATTCGCTTTATTTCATACCGCTCGACTCAAATCTACAATGACAATTCGCGATTCCGGCCTCTCACGACCAGACTGCGCACCTGTCCCTAGGATTCATCCTCGCGCCCTCCGCGCATCCGAAGTCGTCCGCGAAGCTGTCGACGTCCTGCAGGGGACCGTCGACGCGGAACTGCCCCGGCGAGTGGACGCGCTCGTCGAGGTGCCTCGCGAGCGACTCCCTCGAGTGCCTCGAGCAGTGCCGCAGCGCAGAGGCTATCCAGAAGAGTTGGCGCGACGAGTACTTGAGGTCGGGGAGGACGGCGTCGGCGCCGCGACGCTCAACGCGGCCGACGTAGGCGTCGTAGGCGAGCCTCGCGCCCGCCACGTCTGCGAAGTCCTCGTCGAGCGTCCTGTTCGCGTCGAGCTGGAAGGAGGAGAGAGTTTCAGGGAGGACACTCCCGGATGATGGTAAGTAAAGGGATCGTTGCAGGACCTGTTAGTCGAGCTCCAACCAAGACCGAATTACCAATGCGAAAACAAGAAGAAGAACAAACACAAGAATATGTACATTAAAATGGAACTGGGCGGAACACATCGGAAGACTGACAGACAATAGATGGACGCGGAGGGTGATAAAATGGAGGTCATGGGAGAGAGAGAAAGACTGCAAACAAGATGGTCAGATGGTAGAAGGAGATTGGCTGGACATGTCTGGATGAGAAAGGACATGCAGAAGTAAAGGGGTGCGTTCACGACGAAGGGTTGATTAAGTTGTCGAAGAAGAAGAAGAAGAAGAAGAAGAAGATGAATAAGAAGAAGAATAAGAAGAAGAAGATGGCGACCTAAGGCTTAATGATAGTGAGTTCTGTTACTAGTCCAGGCAACGAAGATAAAAAAACACCAAATAGCGGAAATAATTCATGTAGAAGTCAAAATTGGAACAATTGTAGGGGAAGGTGTCCTTAACAACATACTAAAAGTACTGAGGGGTGGGGATGAAGCTAAGGGTGGGGGGGTGTTCCCAAAAGTAATTTTTTTTTCAATTTTTCGTTAATAACTCAAAAACCACTGCTTCTATCAAAAAAAATTAATATGTACTAAATTAATCTATACAAAATTCTCTACAATAAAGGTTCTCTACACTTTTTTGATAGAATCAAAGCTTAAGGAAATATGAAGGGGGTAAATATAAAATTAGGTATTGATTGTTCAGCCTCACTGCAGAAGCTAGACGAAGGGGGGATAGGCACTTTTGGCTTAAGCCATGGATTCAATGTCTTCCAAGATAATCTCAGCAGCTTTTTGTACAATCCTCTCACGTTCTCTTTTTTTATCTTTACACCTTGAAGTGTGTACCATGAGTCGCTCAAGATTTTATCAATAAAACTACGAAAGGAACCGACAGTTTGTCTGGTGCCAATAGTACTCCTCAGTACTTTTAGTGTGTTGTTAAGGACACCATCCCCTACAACTGTACGAATTTTGGCTTCTACATGAATTATTTCCGCTATTTTTCCTTCGTTGCCTGGATTATACTTCTATAGAATTACCACGTTGGCTCACCGAGGGAGCGCCCCGCAGCGAAAGCCAAACCCAGGTCCAGTTTAAATGTAGAAGGTGGTCCCATTGTTTCGCACTCGATATTATTAAACAACCCAAAGTCTTACCTAACGTGTTGGCAACACTCTGGATATTTTCTTCATTGCCAAACGTGTTGGCAAGACTCGGGTTTCTTCCTCCTTACAAGTCGACCTCTCCCCATTCCTGCTGTCGGAACAACCGCCCTTACTCACGTGTTTGTCCAGCTCGCTGACGACGAACCGCCCGTATTGCCTCCTCAGGCAGCGCAGCCTATCGTCGTAGGTGAGCAGGCTCGCCGGCGACCACCAGCCCCTCAGGTCGCCGCGGCCTGCGTGCTCGGCCCTTATGAATATGTGGGAGATCTCGTGGGCTATGGCCGAGCCGAGGGCGCCGTAGTTCATGTAGCCGGGCCGCCCCGGCCGGAAATAGATGCCGGAGAATATCCCGACAGGGAAGACTGTAATGAAAAATCGGATGATTCCTCTGTTACATCGACCAAGAATGGATTTACGGAAGGTATTTTTCGACACGTCGCGGGGTTTAAATAGTGCATTCGCCATTATTGGCCATATTGTCAGGTGTAAAGGCAGTAAATGGGCCACATAGGGGCAACAGTGAATTCTTTCACATTAAGCAACTAAAGGGTTTTTCGTATATTTAAACGTTTTCTTCTAAGTGTTAGAAAGATAGCTTTCTTTATGTGAGGTTCTTCTACTGCTAAAACACACGGGTGAATACGAAAAATTGCCGACCGTCAGATGACCGATGTATATATAATATATTTTTCACGCTGCCACTATCGTAAATAACTCTTATATGCATAGATACGTAGCATGAAAATGGCACATAAAGGCGGAAACAGACTATTGTCACCTCACGTGACCTCACGTGCTGTCACGTTAATTCACGTCACTTTGAGGTAACCCCAGTCTGGTTCTAATACATTTAAATACCAGGTGAAATAATACTCCACACTTTTTACCAGTGACGTGAGTTAACGTGACAGCACGTGAGTTCACGTGAGGTGGCAATAGTCTGTTTCCGCCTTTACATTTGTGTATTATTTTTCCTTGACGACGGAATGTAAATACTGTCATTTACATCCCTAGGAAAATCAAGAGGGTAAATCATGTTGATTTATTATTTTGCCTAGGATGTTAACAGTCTTTTGTTTAAATTTTTTGCATCGTGTAACCCTAGTTTCGCATATGTCAGTCTGACGTATGTCAGTCAACTTATGTAAGTGTGAAGTACATCCAAACTAAAGCAAACATTTCATTTTTTGAGAAATTATGAGGAAATTTCCAACGGCAGCGTAAAAAATGTAATAAGTAACACGGACTGTATCGACTGTTAACATCCTCGGCAAGTGACAAGGCTCGTACACACTTGCCTCGTATGTAAACACGCCTTTACTTTCCTTGTGACTTAAATAACTATTTCGCAAATTGGTATGAAAATTTGAATTTCATGGTATTTTTATGGTAAATGGTTTCTTATTTTTTTTTAGAAAATGAACTTCATTTATTCCTAGGCAGAAGTCAAAATTTCTTGAAAATAAAGAAAATGTAAAAACGGCTTTTTGAGCTTTCTCTTGGGGTAAGAAACTTTTGAATTTCGGGATGAAACTCAATTGTAACTCAAATTTCAATTGGGTAACTTCAAAGGATTCGAAATAATACAATTTTTTGAAAATGAAAAATCTACTTTGCTCATTTCGCTCTACTTCGATTCTAATTTCGAAAATCACATTTAGGGTAGTTTTTGGAAATATGTCACAAAGGGTTAATTTTCGTAAATTAATCCAAGGGTAAATTTCCTTTTAAACCATACATTTTATTGAACGTCAATTTTGTTAAAATGTTTCAGTGTTGGGACGGGGAAATTCCAACCCCTTTCATTTTCCACTCAAATTTTGAGTCACTTAAAAAAAAAAAAATGGCGATGTGTAACATCGTAAGACTTTCTCATATGGCTGGACAAAATATTTACATTTCCTCTTATTAGTAAATATTTCTTTTGGTTGTTTAGATTTAGATGACAAAGATTTCTGAAAAATATTTTTGTATACAACTAACTTCAACGAAATGATAAATAAAATTACTCATGTACTATAACAACAACAAGCTTCAATGTCCATACGTCGAAATAAGAAGCCAATCAGGAGTGTATCAGTTAGACTGAACAATTACTCTACAAACCGGTGCACTTAAGAAAATGCCAAATGTATCAAGTCAAAAGGTATAGGCATTAAACAACTAACTCAAGTTATGAGATTTGTTATAATTCACCAAAACCACTTTAATGAGAAATGTAAAAAAATAAAAATTGTTAAGAATAAAATGCCCTTTAAGACAGTTTTAAGAAAACATATTTTAGGTAAAAATTGCATTTATTTAATATGTTGATTCAAATGTAAACTAAAGTAAAATACGAAGTTTAAAAACAGTTGGACCAGGTTTTGAGATAATAAAAAAAAAATGAAAAAAACTTAAAAATTACGAGTAAAATGCCCTTTGCCCTTAACCGATTTTGAGACATTTATGTGGTCTCGAGTTTTTAGGGGACCCAGCCTACATATAAAATTTCAACTTTCCACTATTTATAGTTTCTGAGAAAACGTTGGCTACATACACACACACACAGACATTTTTCCAAAAACATGTTTTTCAAACTCAAGGGACCTCAAAACGTCCAGAAATGCCAATATCTCAAAATCGAAAATCAGTACGATTACAATACTTTCTCTTACTATATGGTTCCCACAAATGAGAAAGTAAAAATGGCACTGTTAAAAAAATTTAAGTAACGTGTGCAATACAATACAATTTTTCGTCGAACTTTAAATTTTACCTTATTATGTACAAATATGTACATGTAGCTCATTTTGATCCAAAGAAGAAAACGTTTTTAATAAAAAAAATGTTTGTAGTAAATTGGAAGCAACAGTGACAGCTTCTAACTGTAAAAAACGAAAATTTAGAATATTCTGTAAAACTTATGCACGTTGACATCTAAAAATAGACTTATTAAAAGTCTCTAAGTGTGTCCATTTCTTTTAAAGGAACCAATTTACTTTTTATTAGCTTTTCGTTAAAATTAATAAACAGGTCCCTTTATTGTTTAAACATGTTACTTGCATAACTTTCCCTTCACGAACTAATTTTAGAAATTTATTAAAAATTATTTTAGATTTTTTGGATTTTAAGGTTTACATTTAGGTTATTTATTTTTAGGTATTAGGCGTTTAGAAATTATTTAAACTGTAATTCAACGTCAATTTCCATTAAATGTGGAAAAACTTGAAAATATGCTTATCCACTAGTCTTGCCAACTACTCGCGATTTTCCAAGGCGTTCTCTCAGTTCGCCCTTTTCGCCCTTTTGCCTGTCGTGGGACAATTTAAGTGGAAGTTGGATTAAGAAGACTACCAACACGCACCTCCCGGTACCCTTTACCCGATATCTCAGGGTAGGCGTTATGTCACTCAGAAAACGTTCAAGTGCGCAATTCACTCGCCAGAATTATAATTTCAAGGCATTGGGAGAGCCCAGGAACGACACGTCACTATGCTAACTCACAAAACTCGCACCACAACTCACAAACTCACACATTCGCATGAGCGGAGAGACCGATACATCTGTTCTCGTTCGAAAGATACGTTAAACTGACGGTGATTAAGGTTCGGAGCGAGAGATAAATCTCTTAACGCAATTGTGCTGATAAGCGGCCATGATTCAAATGCGATACGATTCATTTGCTACCGAAATGCACGAAATAGTACGGTTGTTAAGATAGCCAAAAAATAAAATGTAAGGAATGTAAATACTGTCATTTACATTTCTAGGAAAATCAAAAGAGTAAATCCAGTTGATTTATTATCTTGCCGAGGATGTTAGGTTTTTTGTTTAAATTTGTCGCATCGGGTAACACAAGTTACGCATATGTCAGTCAACTTATGTCAGAGTGACGTAGGTCCAAACTAAAGCAAACATTTCATTTTTTGAGGAATTATGTGGAAATTTTCAATGGCAGCGTGAAAAATGTAATAAGTAACACGGAATGCATCGACTGTTAACATCCTCGGCAAGTGACAAGCCGAGGCTTACTTGCCTCGAATGTAAACACGTCTTTACATTCCTTGTGACTTAATAGTCATTTAAGCCACAAGGAATGTAAAGACGTTTTACCATTAGAGGCAAGTGTGTACGAGCCGAGGCGAAGCCGAGGCTTGTCACTTGCCGAGGATGTTAACAGTCGATACATTCCGTGTGGCTTATTAGATTTTTCATGCTGCCATTGAAAATTTCCTCATAATGCCTCAAAAAATGAAATGTTTGTTTTAATGTGGACGTACGTCAATCTGACATAAGTTGACTGACATACGTCAGACTTACATAACATATGCGTAACTAGGGATACATCAACTTGATTTACTCTTTTGATTTTCCTAGGAATGTAAATGACAGTATTTACATTCCGTCGTCAAGGAAAAATAATACACGAATGTTATGTGCCATTTTCAGGCTACCTATCTATGCATATAAGAGCTATTTACGATAGCGGCAGCGTGAAAAAGTATATTATTATACTAGTTTAATAAGACTGAGTATTGTCACACGAGAGTTTTAATGCACGACGAGTGAAGCGAGGAGTGCTTTAATAGAAAATTTCCGAGTGTCGCTATATAAAATATATATGTAGCTATAACTAATATACGTATTAAACAGTTTGTAAAAATCTTTTCATTAATTTTATTGTGGTTTATTGAATAATAAATTTTGATATTGTAGTTTATTTAATAATAATTGTTTATCAAGGTATATTTCATGTATGGTGTTTCTACACCAGAACCTTCATCTAGTCAGAACATTTTAATAACTGTACTTCAAGTAAAACGTTGGCGAGTCATTCATTTACATAAATTATTCATAAACTCACAATAATTTTTAACCTTCTATAAAGTTATGCAAAACAAAGCTAGCTTTCGACCGTCGGCACTCCAAGAGTGCAACGTGTCTGTTTTTCAGTTAATACACGTATATTTATTCAAACATAACATTTGAGTTCCGTTAATTTCATACTAACTTTGCCAATAAGGTAATGCTTTAGTTGTCACGTTAAGACTTCGCGAGCAAAGTAGCCATAAAGTTAGACAGTTTTTAATAAATCCAGACCGTTTATTAGTTCACTTGGTGAGCTAAATAAATATGATGAACTAGCGTCGTACTACAAAATATGATAGGAGTTAGAAGGGGTGAATGGGGGTGCAGTACAATTCGTCAGCCGTCCCAGTAAGCCATAAAATTAAACCCGACAATTCGTCTGCGAAAAATTAATATAACCCTTAGAGATAATACAATTCGTCAGCCGATATAAATTACTGTAGTTTTGGAAATAAATCAGAGTAACTTCTTAGATATACGTCGAAGTACGTGTTTGATCCTTGCCCCCTCGCGTTTCCAACGTACTTTCGAGCATATCACACGACGTTCACGTATCAGAAAGCTTCCTGATGGTTTTTAAGCAGGAGCCCGCTCCTAAGAACATCCTTTAATCCCTCCCTTTGGCGGATTTTTCCATGACGAATCAACCTATCTTTCTTGACGAATTGGGTTATGGTTGGGAGGACAAATACTCCTGACAAATTGTACCATCTTATTTAGAAGGTCCATAAACTGACGAATTGGCGCCAGCTCGTTAGAAATTGAGTCTAAACTAAGTCATATAAAAATATTTCCATAGTGTTATCGGGTAAATGATAATATTTACGAGACATTAATGTACCTGCATTGGTTTTCGTCGAAATTTCCACAAATACGTTCAAAATCGACACACCAGTCATGCATGATCCAACAACAACTGTCTTATATGTTGTACATCATCGAGAAAAACGCACTTACTCAACGCATTCCTCCTCGGCGAATACTCGACTACCGTCCCCGAGACGAACGTCCAGTTCTTCCACCACTCCTCCTCGAACTTCATCCCGATGCGGCCGAACTCAACATTCATGTTAACGTAATCGATATTCAATGACGATTGCAGGTAAGACCCTTCGTACACGCCCGCCTGGAACACTTCAACGCGTAAGTACTCCGGTCAGTAAACATCTGAACTGGATCTGATTACTTGTTCGTATATTTTGTTATCGTTCAGGATACTCAGCAGCATCTCGTAATACGGGATCTCGACGATACTCGAGGCGAGTTTGCTCAGGATGATCTTCTTCGACTCGTAATCCAGCCACGTCTGCCTCTGGATGATTCTCTTGAATTCCTCTCGTATTTCGTTGATCATTTCGATGATTTTGTCTCTGTTACCGTCTTCTATGAACTTTTGGATGTACGCTGCTGAGAGAACACTGCCCATCCTGAAATCAAGTATAAAAAGAAAGGAATCACAAAGTTTATTAGGGACAGCACTTACCTCATCAAGATTATCATATAATCAAGATTATTTGTTACCTTTGTTCGACTGATTTTACACAAGTCTTCCACCTGGGAGTCTTCGAGCTCACGCCGTTGATGTTGTCGATGAACTCGTTGGCTCTGTTCAAGACATTATACGGAGCGAAATTCAGTAAGAACTGCAGAGTATGCCATACTATGAAATTTGCTTGTCTCCTGAAACGAATAAGATAATTTGTCTTCCAAAGACAGACGACAAGTACCTCTTAGACGTCTTATTAATGAAATACTCTATTTTCTTCAAGCTATCGGGATGCTCTACTATAACCTCGTGGAGCTGCAAGTTCACAGGATAAATCAGCTTGTACAGCAGACCGTACCAATTGATGCTGGAATGTTGACGTTGAAGTTCCGACAGGTTCATGCGGTCGTTGAGTTTGGTCGAGTTGTCTTTCGACCGTTCCTTGTAAATCTGCACCGAGCAAGAATAACGATGTGAACAATGGCAATGCACATTCCGATGCCGAAAAATTAACAAACTACAAATTACAAACTCTGACTTTACGCGTCAGCTAGTAGGCGACTCGAGACGAGACGAGAAGTAACGGTGGTCTTGGTCTCGAAAAATCCCACAAAGTTATGTCTCGCCTTGTGTTGTCTCGAAACAGATATTTTTCGAAAATACGTGGGACGCTCACGCATTAGTCGTATCCGCTAGTTTCGTTTTAGCTCTAGCTTTAAATTTGGGAATAATAAACCTTTATGAAATTACAATAATACGAAGTGATTACCGTGAATTGCGCACTTATACCGGTAAAATAGCTAGAATTTTACCATTTATAATCCTTACTGGTTTAACGCGTAAGCCCCTTGAGAGGTTGATGGTCCCCCATAGGGCGCTCCCCCAGGTGGCGGGTAGGGGAATGCCTCCTAGATACGGGTGGTACCGAGGAAATCAAATACTCGGGGCGGACCAAAACCATCACTGTGGCGTCTGACTCAGAATGAGCGGCTACAAACAGCGTCTGACCCAGAATGGGCGGTTGATAACCTTACTCGCCAACACGCTCGGCAAGCGTGGCGTTATACATGCCGGAAACCCATTTCAAGTGAATTCATGCTGTAATGTCGAATTTGAAAAAAACTACCCCAGGTGAGTAGTGCTAAACGCGCGGAATCTCACACTGATTTCTCGATTTATCGGAGTAAACCACACGAATCAAAAAGTATCACAAAGATCTACTTGGCTACATAAAACATCAGAACAATGAGGGATCCAGAACAGCTCATCAAGCTAGAAGAAGAACTTGAACGTATAAAATGGGATATTCTCGGTCTCTGCGAGACTCGACTACCAGATGAGGAAACCACTGTCCTAAAATCAGGCCACTTACTTTATCAGAACAATATCACTAGACAAAAAGGTCAAGGAGGAGTGGCGTTTCTCATCAATAGAAAGCTGAAACATCTGATAACCGAGGTGAAATCAATCTCTGACAGAGCCATTTACGTAGTACTCAAACTCAACGGGCGGTACAGTGTACAGTTCATTTACGAATATGCACCAACAAGTAAAGCAGAGGATGAGGAAATGGAGACTTCACTTGAGGACCTATCCAAAGCGATTGACGCATGCAAAACCCACTACACGGTCATAAGTGGTGACTTCAACTGCAAGATCGGGCAAAAAAGCACAACTGACTTACATAAAGAGGTTAGAAAAGACATCCGAGCATATAACAACAAAATCATCGAGGACACTATTGAGAGTAACGCAAATATGAGGTGTTTAAGATCGAAATTATCCCCAGGCAGTCGCAAGATCACGAAAATGAATAATCAACATAGTAACGTAGTGTCAGACAACAAGAGTATTGCTGATCACATCCAAAAATTTTATACCACCCTTCATACTTCCATTAGACCTGCTTCAGCAACGCAAGGTGTGACTGTGTGCAATGTGGGATCTGATGATATTCCAGAGATATCTCGACAAGAAATAAGGGCTGCTCTGAAGATGATGAAAAACCGAAAAGGCCCGGGTGAGGACAGAATCACTACTGAAATGCTTAAGTTAGGGGGTGAATTGATCGAGAGGCCTCTACAGATTCTTCTGAATAAATGTCTTCAGGAGGGCCATATCCCAGATGGACGGCAGAATGCAGAAGTAATTCTGCTTTTCAAAAAAGGGGACAGTGGCAATATTGAGAATTATCGACCAATCAGCCTTCTGTCTCACATGTACAAGTTACTCACCAAGATTATCACCAACAGGCTAAGCAACAAATTCAATGAGTACCACCCGGTGGAGCAAGCGGGGTTTCGCAGAGGGTTTAGCACCAGTGACCATCTACAAACTATGAGAACACTAATAGCAAAATCAGCCGAGTACAATGTACCACTGTATATGGCATTCATAGATTTCCATAAGGCGTTTGATTCTATTGAAACGGGGGCATTTACACAGGCAATGGACGATGCAAGAATAGATTCTCGCTACACCAACTTACTGAAATATATATATGAAAATGCCTCACTACATGTAAGAATCAACGAGGATACAAAGACAGAAAAAATCAAAGTTAATAGGGGAGTCCGACAGGGAGACACCATATCTCCAAAACTGTTCACACTAGCTCTAGAGAATGTCTTTAGGTCATTGCAGTGGGAAACCAAAGGCATAAATATAAATGGATCGTACTTGAGTCACCTACGTTTCGCCGACGACATCGTCATTATAAGTAGCGGCATACAGGAGCTGAGGGAGATGTTAAATCAACTAAATGATGCTACTGAAAGGATCGGATTGAAAATGAACATTTCGAAGACCAAAACCTTAAATAACAACACCACAGAACAAATATATATAGACGGTGCAAAACTCGAAAATGTGGAGGAATATATATACTTGGGACAAGCAATGAGAATAGGAAAAGAAAATCAAACAGCAGAGATTAAGAGAAGGATAAGACTAACTTGGATAGCCTTCGGAAAGCTGAAATTTATATTTAGAAACAGTGAGATTCCTATAAACCTAAAAAGAAGAGTTTTCGACACGTGCATATTGCCAGTAGCTACTTACGGCCTGGAAACAGTGGCGATGACAAAAAAGACCGCTAATCAATTGAGGGTAATGCAACGAGCCATGGAAAGAACAATGCTTAACATCAGTCTTAGGGATAAAATAAGAAACGAAGAAATCCGACGAAGAACTAAGGTCGTAAATATTATAGCCCGTATTGCAGACCTTAGGTGGCAGTGGGTGGGTCGTGTCGCACGACAAGAACAGTCGAGTGGACATACAAGCTCGTAAACTGGAGACCAAGACTGACAAAGCGCAGCATAGGAAGACCACAGCAAAGATGGCTCGATGATATCAAGCAACATGCGGGAAGGAGGTGGTTCCAGATAGCACAGGGCAGATCAGCATGGAGAAGCATAAGGGAGACTGACTAAGAAGAAGAAGAAGAAGAAGAAGAAGACTGGTTTAATGGCCAGATGGGTAAGCTTGCCGGACGTCGCTTTATTTTCCTTTTATCTTCACTTGCACCATTCATGATTGTGGGGATTTCACTAACAGAAGATCTCAGATATATAGTCCAAGACTTCGAGACTTTTCAAGACGAGACCAAAATTACGTCTCGTTTCTGATCGAAATTTCAACCATTTTATCTGACCACCACTGACGCCATCGGTCTATTATTTAAGATAACTAATTTATATTGATAGG
Source organism: Cryptocephalus moraei (assembly GCA_946251905.1). Lineage (NCBI taxonomy): Eukaryota > Metazoa > Arthropoda > Insecta > Coleoptera > Chrysomelidae > Cryptocephalus > Cryptocephalus moraei. The sequence goes on along the minus strand of OX276465.1, from coordinate 10,360,535 downwards.
GCCAGTTTCCCCTAATTTTTCACTCATCCTTTGGAGATAATTGTTTGAAAGTTCAAAATTCTGCTACCTACTTTTGCCATTTCGAGGAACATCTCCAAGACTTCTTTCGAGTCTTTTCTCGCTGTGAACACGTTGGCACCAAAGATAACGGCGATATCTGTCAGAAAATCTAAGTACATTTTTCTTGCTTCCGGCGTCAGTTCTGATGGTGTGTAAGGTATGTTATTAATCTACAAATCACAAAGAAATTACTCATTCATAATAAATGGTACTGAAGTGGGTTACATAAAAAGACTCGGTGATATCAATTTATGTTATGATTTGTACTGAGAGAAACATGATAAAAAATGATAGATACAGTGTAATGTAATAATAGAGCTTAATGGTAGTGTAAGATTAATAGTTATGATTTAAGTTTTCATTCCCATTGCCTAGTTATATTTGTATGTGGTATGGCGTAAATAATTTATCGATAAGGTTGAAAGTGTACCCATTATTGTCAGCAAGTTGTTTAACTACACTCAGTCACTTTCTCAAAAGAGCCTTTGTTCAAAGTCACGTATAGAAAAATGTCTATGGAATTCATTTTAGCTACCAAAGACGGTTTAGCGTCTTGATTCTTGAGTACCTTTGAATGGGAAACCACAATCATCGATATAACAATGATGATTTTTGAACTGTACCTTGTACGATTCAAAACGTTGTTTCGTAATTCATGTACGAATATTTCAACAAAAAGAGAGAAGTATCGAATAGGAAGAAATATTTGATTAAAAACGAAACGAGAAATTCTGTTAGACATATATACCTACCCTCGCGATAAATGAATTTTATGACTTTCTCCTCTTCTTCGAGGTACTTGATCTTTAGATTTATTACCAGACTGTTAGCACCATCCTTGTGACCGTCCGCACGCGACCCTACAATGGGCAGTACTGAGTATTTTTGCCAGGTGAGCTTAAAGAGCGCCCATTACGAGCGGTTCGCAGATCGCAAGTGTGTCCTTATTAACGACGTAACAAAGGGATGGTCGGTCGGAGAGAATATTTTCTTGGAAAACGAGCAATTATCTGGAGTACTTGTCATTTACTGCAATGATATTTAAAAAATCTTTGTGTTATCTTTTGGCCACGGTAAGCTGGTATAAGATAAATTGAAGGGACTGTCAGGTCGAAAATCCTTGCCGTGTTATTAAAGGGATGGGTTATTTGGATTATAGTCTCAGTGTTCATGTTAACAGCCAAACATTCACATATCGAAAATGTTTTGTCCGTGGGTGTCTGATAACAGTGAGAATTTAAACAGTAGTTACAGTAGTGAACTAGATGCGGCAAATGATAGCGAATTTGAAATTTCGGACACTAGTGCTAGTGAAGTTGAAGCATGCCTACGTGAGAGAAAACATTTATCATATTGGTCACTACTAAAAGATAAAATAAGACATAATAATCAAAACCCGAATGTCAATAACGATATCATAAACGTAATTGAAGAACAGTGTAAAATAATAACGGCAGACGAATGGTCTGCATGTATAAGTCATACACTTTCCAAAGAGAATGAATATATGACAATTTGGGCACACGTTCCAAAACTCATTATTCCTATCGGGAATGAAGACAGCCCTACGTCTGCCGAATAATAATTAAAATTAATCAAACGCAATGGTAAAATGGTATCATCCAATCACAACCATATTTTCTATATGTTTTTGATCTGTTAAACATTTTTCGCAACATTCGTAGAATACTATTTATATATAATTAGTGTTCATAAAACAAAATATACCTTATTTCAAATCTATTTTATATATTTTTTTCAATACGCCCCTTCATTTACCTTTTTTTCGGAGAGCTGCTCGAAATTTTGGCGGCAAAATACCTACAATAAAAGCATTAAGACACAATAGACCCTTAACTTCTTGCGACAAGCCGGTGCGTCATAAACTTCATTTATCGCGAGGGTAGGTATAAATCAGTAAGTTAGGAAATGAGTGTCAAAAATTAATCCTGATACAATCCTTCATAGGAATACTTGGAAACAAATTGACCACATCAATGGAAAATAGGAATCAACAGTAGCTCAATTAGTCTGGATTTGTCTTATAAACAATTTTGGGATCCAGCAATTTTAAAAATTTTCTCAAAAATAATGGTTATCTCATTTTACATCACACAAAACAAGCAGTTATCACATCTACTGTGTTTTGAGGTGATGTTAAGGCATTTCGCCTAACTTTCTCAATTTGCCTCCAAAATAACTTTTCGAGCTGGCCAAAAAATTTGTATCTTAAGAAATGGCGAAGGGGTGTACCACTGGTCGGGTGCGACTAGCACCAAGCCGATTAGAGAGGTAAAGGGATTAAACGATAAGAAGATATCGACCGGCCATCGGATGCTTTAACTGTTTGTATAAAACTTTTAAAGAATTAGTTTATTGTAGTAATGTACAAATATTTAATTGTCATAATTAAATATTTGTACATTATTACACTATTAAGAAGAATTACAACTAATTCTTTAAAAGTTTCGTACAACTAGGTAAACGAATTGGGGGTCGGTCAGTCCCTTCCTGTCGTTTAATCCCTATATCTATCTATCTAGTCGGCTTGGTGCTATTCGACCACCCCCGTACTACTATTGCTAGTGCGGTGAGAAAACCAAATTACCTTCAAACCGTTTAGCTCTTGTTGAATTCGAACGAGAGTACCTTTTTGTGAGCAAATCGATTAAGGAGCTCACTTAAGTACCAATAATATTAACTATCCAACTTGGTGAACTTGGTCGACAACGTATAAACGTGCGTATTCCAAACACTAAAGGTTCGTACATACATTTACATCAGATAACATTAAAAGTAAACGTGAGGTTTATAAATGGTGAATAAAATCCCTCACGTCAACTTTGAAGGGCAATAAGTCAAAATTTAAGGGCAATAATGAAAAAAAATTGGATAAGATGTTGGAGTTATTTTGAGGTCTCTTGTACCGTGGAAAGCTTGTACTAACAATATAGTTACTAATTACCTTCAGTACGTAGCTAGCGTTAATCCCCTTATCTCTCTCCACCGACAGCTGAAAGAAAATATTAAAATTGATCCCCATTTCCCTCAACCTCTTCACGGTCCTCGTCCACTGGAACGCCTTCTCGTCCCAATCCTCCCCGTCCAGCGTGGGCCAACCGCCCATCTCGATGAAGATCTCCTTGATTTTAATCAGTCCCGCCATTTCTATTGCTGTTTCGTTCATGCACGCCCTGTACAACTTCTTGGCGGAATTGAAGGACTTAGCCGCCTCCGGCCGGACCGGTTGCTCCAGCAGCTCCCTCAGCTGCGATTTGACTCCTTCCTCGGTCACGTCCTGGACGGAACGGGAACCGCCCTTGTTGTCCAGTTGGGCGTTTTTGATGAACGTGCCGCAGGCGAAGAGGTAGAAATCGTCGCAGGGATCGCGCGAGCGGTCGATGTAGGTGAGGATTTCCTTCTGGAGGAGTTTGCATGCGGCGGACGAGCAGAACTCTGGACCGACTAAAACATATTGGGAGCTCCACGTTTTAATGTTCGCGAGGTGGATAGGGATACATTCACCACAAGGGTGTCATTTTCCAATAAATAATATTAATGGTTCAATGGGTAGATGGAGCAGGCAGAACGACTACTTATTTTAAGAACGTTATTTTCGTCTTAGACAGACGAGCTCAATCACCAAAAATTATTTCACCACTTCCACATGACCATTAGCGATCTTCACCAAAAATTTACCCGAGAAAGAGACGAATACCATCGCGACGGCGATCACCAGCACCGAGCAGGTCAGGACGGTCGCGACGAGGCACAACTTCTGCCATTGGCTCTTCGAGTGCCACCAATTGGTGCCGCTCTCCAAAATTTTGGAAGTGTCCGGGGCGATTCGGCTACAACAGAGAACAGAGAAAAATGCGAACGAAACAAAAGGGCACACAAAACGAAATGGGAGGCCCGTACCCGTTTTTCATTATGACGAGTTCATTCTGCGCTCACAAAAGCTTTGATTAATGCGACTGGCGAAATGCAATTACGATCTGGAGAACGCGACCGCCGCCATGACGATGCGAACGTGTGTAATGTTAATTTACTCGACTAAGACACGTACGTTACATACGTACGTAGATTTGTATATTTGTACGTAGCGGAGAAACTGTGTGGGTGTCTCCTCCTGGGCTTGCAATTAGTTAATTACTCATTATGGAATTTAAATGTGATGACTAGAGACGTACCGTGGGAGCCCCCGGCGGTCTTATTTAGGTCATCTCAGGTTAATTCAATCGACGGCTCTGAATGGGATGAAGATGTAAGTAATTATCAGGGACGGAATAGCAGACACAATTTCAAAAAGAGATTGTAAGATTATCAAACTTAGTAATTTAATTAACAAAACTTAAACGATGCAGGACAACATAAATAAATATTAATTAATATGTTAAATAAATATAACAATTGTTTTTATCACTAAAATGCAGGATAACATTTAATTGGTGTACCTACATTTAATATTTCACACTTTGGGAGATAATTAAAGGGGACACCTTAATATTCTAGGGAATATCAACATGAAAACCTGAGGACTCGAAAAAGAAAATGGAGAATATAATGAAAAAGACGGCAGTTAATATCAATTTATACACCAAAGTGAGCGGAAAGCTGGAGCAAATAAAAAGAGCCCAATATTAATGAAATTATTAAAATAGGATATTAAGGTAACAATAACGAGTAAGTTACTAAATATAATCATTGTTTCAAACAATAAATAGTTTTATTGTTTATGAAATAATAGGAGGGGATTTCCATAGGTAAAAACTTCTCAAAAAGAGAAGAAAACTGAAAAAACAGACACTTTGCACTCTGGGAGTGCCGACAGTCGAAAGCAAACTTTGTCTTGAGTCACTTTATATAAGGTTAAAATTTATTGTGGGTTTATGGATAATTTATGTAAATGAATGACTCGCCAACGTTTTACTTCAAGTATATCTAAGTATTATTATTTCAGTACATAAATTCAATTTGTAATGTTATATACAGTTATAATACAGCTTAATAATTTACAATACAAAATAAAAAATATATTTAAATTTGAAAACACAAAAAAATTGTGTAGAAACATTTGTCATGGTTACCAAATTTTGACGTCACACTTTCCTCGCGTATTTTGTCACGACAAAATGCTTTATGCTTGGCTTATTAAACAACCAAGCGGCGCCGTGGACGATGCATACTTACTTCAGCGCTTCTATTATTTTCCATAGCTTCTAAGTCCCGTAGCTTCTCTACGATCGTTTATACTAGTTCTTCTTCTAGACATCCGGATATAAGATCTCTTGTTTACATGGGTTCTAGTTTGTTTTTCTGTTAACCTCTCTTTTTGCTGCCTGGGCTAATTTAACCGGACATATCGGTTTTATGAGACGGAACGTCGATTTAAGAAACATTATTAGGCACAGGAATCGATACACCTCCACACATCCTGGCCCTTCTCCTATCCTGGTACGCAAAATCCGATTTTCGGAACAGAAATATCAGTGTAATTGAAAAGAAACTAAACAGTGTCTTAATAACCAGAATATTGAAAATATCGGCGTGAAATCAGATGACGAAAAGTTTATGACAAAAAGATGAAAAATGAATCCTTTTACAGAATATAAAGATTCATTTTGAAGCTTATTGCGTAAGCTTTCTAAATATGACACATTTCTTTAAAAATAAAAAGTAATAATTGTAAAATTGCGAAATAAAAAAAATCACCAACTCCGAAAACAAGATTTTAAAGTATAATTAGTACCCAGACAGCACATAATGTCCAATGGACATCCGATTTATGTCCATTTTACGTCCATATGTCCATGGACATTATATGTACTTAAAATGGACGTCCAGGGGACGTCCACTTTTGGATATTCAACGGACGTCCGAGAATGTTGTCCATTGGATGTACGGCAATGGATATACTTTGGATGTTTGTGTAATGGACATCCGTTGGACATCGAATCGGTCTGTCGATGGAACCATTATTACCATACTATATAAAATATATATTAAATGTATATATATATATGCATATATTTGGGTGTTGTCAAATTATATATCGAAACATTTTGCACCAATAATCGTTGTTTAGTTTTGTACTTGTACATTGTGTGTATTCCGTAAACCATTGTTGGCTTTAGGCCCATATAAATATTGGTTATATTTTGCTATTTATTGATTTCACTGTTTAAGCACTAATTATTCAACTAAATAATTTTAGTTAAATACTCCAAAAGTATGTAGATCACAAATAACTTTTCTCTACCGTTCTACTTAGCATAATAGATATTAATAACTATATAATATACAGTAATTATTATATTTTCGGGTATAACATAAAATATATGTAATAAATATTTGTAAGAGTGATTTGGTGATTCAGCGACGTGACAAAATCGTTTACAAGTAAGTTAATTCTTCATCTTTCTTTTCTTCATGTTAGGTATTAATATATATTCATCTCGCTTCCACTTTCACATAATGGGGACATCAGCAAGTAGGAAGGGCTTTCCAATATGTGGTAAAGGGATCAGAGACCGATGGTCTCTGTGTGCCTTTACGATGGGTTACTTTGACCCGAGCGGGGGTGATTATTTTCATTTAGTGCGACGAACTCAACAGAAGTGGGTAAGCAGAATCTCTTTAATCTTTCTGATTGTTTAATATTTGTATTTTTGTGGAGAATTTGTTATACAGTTCTCCTATTTGTTCCCATATCTCTGCCATTTCCTCTATCGTTTGTTAAGTTTTTTTGTTTAAAAAATGCCTAAATAAATATGGTCAGATAGTCACATAGAAAAGCCTGATACTTCATTTCTTTCCGAAGGAAATTCTCAATATTTTAACGAATGCGAAGAACCGTTTTTACAGTGTGTTTATGAAAACGATAGCGAATTAGGTGATTCATCGTTACCATCATCAAACAGTGACCTAGGTAAAAGTAATAATGATACAGATTTAAAATTTTTGTTGCATGACTATGCTTAAGACATAATATTATCCATTCGGCTTTGTCTGATTTATTAAAAATTCTTAAAAATATTAATACCTAGTTACCGACAGATGAAATTTTATAATAATATTTTTTATATTGTTACAGGAAGCTGCGCATCAGATATAACATTACAGGAAGTCAAAACAGGGACTAAAAATGGCTGAGAATATCTGCAGAACGATACTCAAAAAAAAATCAAATTCCTAGAAGTTTTTTCGTACCTTATTTATTTTGTGTTTTTTGTTTGGATATTATTTTCTTCATGTTTTTTACATTTTTTGTTCATTTGTTCATATATAATGTTTCCTTCATGTTTTTCATATTTTTTTCATAATGTTGGTTTATTTTATTTATACCCCTATGTATTACTCACATTATTATTAATTGATTTCATTTTTTTGTATTTATATGTTTTCGTATTTCTTATATTTTAGTTTGTAGATGTTCTTAGGTTTTTTTTTCATATTTTTAAGTTGTTTATTTTATCATATTTTCTCATATTTTTTGTAATTTGTAATACTCAATAATAATGTAAATAAATGCCCGGCGCCTCCACCATATGTCACACGCCTGAGAGCCTAGGGCCCAAAGGGAGTGCTCGGGTTGGGGAGGTAGCTCGGTAGAAACTAAAAAGAAGGCGTGGTAACACAGACAATATTTATTTGAGCATCAAATATAGGGGAGAGGACATCATACAACAAAATTAAGGCAAATGAGCAAATGGCAAGAGAAGTGGGGAAAAGGTCTAAGGGAGGTGGTTGCTTACTGTTGGATGACGAAGGGCAGCAGGCGTGAGACTCCTTCAATTAGCGGTATGCCGAAAGGACGGGCTCTCAGACGGGCAGCGTGACGTGATACTTGGTGACTGACTGAACCCCCGATCGATCTGATCGATCCGTATAAATAATTCTCCTTTGTTGACGAACGTGCCCGCCCGAAGGTTGTCGGAGCCGTTCCGTGCTGACTTGCATTAACATGGATACGACCCAACCTGGTTTCGCCTAATTGGGGTCACTTCGTGACAATATTCAAAGTATTATTTTTGTCTTACCTATCTACATTCACAATTAGGCTGTGGCGACCACCACGCGACCGCTAACCACCACGCAACCACCATCAAAACTACCGTTCTGTGTATGACATGTATAAGAATGACAAAAATCACTGTTCCATAGATTAGACAACCGATGACCAAGAAGGACGCTTCGCTCGTCCTCGCGAGAATAAAGTAATTAGTAACGAAAAGTGGAAGCCCATTGTTTACCAATACCCATCCTTCCACAAGTCCATTTAACATTTACTTTTGGACGTCATATGAACCAATTTTGGACTTAAATTGGACATCCAGTAAAGATCCATATTCCATCCGTTTCAAGTCCATTACACGTCCATTTTATGTTCACGGTTGGACACCCATTGGACTATATTCGGATGTCATTTGGATCTAAAATGGAGGTCCGGTGTACATCCATATTTGGTTCATCATCAAGAACCTCTTATAAAGATAGCTAGCTGTCTAAAAAATAAAGCAAACCTGTTACAAAAATTTGTAAATGCAGAAGATGGTAACGGATATATATTACGTGGAACTCTACAGATGAAACCATACAAATTTCAGGTCCAACATATTTTCTGTGTTTGTAATAATAAGCTGGACAGGGTATTCAAAATATAACGAAAACCTCTGTACGTGATCTCTCCTATCTACGTATCTCTCTATGTAATATTGCTTTTTTTATGATCATCTGGACACATATAGAACACATTTTCTACGACTGAATACGCATGTTACATAAATATAATTTACAAGTACAGTTACACGCATATACGACACTGGAACGTGAGTGAATAGTCAATTGACGATATATATTTAGTTAGAAGTGAAGTACTTTTCGTTACCTTTTTTTGTTCGGGATTTCTGATAAACAAATAATAAATAGCTTAATAATTAATTTATTAAAGCTAATATAAATTATAATAAGCTAAATTAAGCTTGCATTATTATTTTTCTCGACTGTTATTATTAATCAATACCTTCATTAAAAAACAATGTCAAAATTGGTAAATTGTTAATTCACCCACCAAAGTGAGTAATTGGAGACAAATGGCCATAGCATGTATTACTTATTCGTACTTAATTTGTGCAATTGTTCCATTTGATAGAATTTTACTGATTTTCAGATATGATTTGAGTAATATATCAATTTCATTGTCACTTTGGAGTACCTACCACTCTACCAAAATTATTTTAATTTTTGCTCCAACCGTTATCAGTACAAGTATTTTCAACACTTCACTCAAAGATTGAATTCTAAGCATCATCACGATTAAACCTTATCGCGTGTTATGTGCCACAAGCTACTTTAAGTATTTACTTACAACACAAATATTTGATTGGTCTATACAAGTCCGAGAAACATGTGGCGAACGTTGATTTTTTTAGCACTTGGAAGTCTCCTCGTAAGTCAAATTTCAATATCATCGTATTCCACGGTACCCAACGAAACATTTCAGGTAAATTGTGAAGACGTAATAGTAACCTTACCGAATGGACAAATCAAAGGCAGCTCTCAAACGACCTACAGGAACAAGATTCCATTTTATGGGTTCATAGGCATACCATTCGCTGCTCCCCCAGTTGGTAACCTGAGATTTATGGTAAGTATCATTTTTGGCCAAAACGAGTTAAAGGAGTTCATAGGAGATATTTTAGCCGCCCCAACCTGTAGCTAATTGGGATGGGGTACTAGAAACAACATCTCTGGACAAGATATGCTACCAAGTGCAGAAGGAAGATGTACGGGAGACGGAGGATTGCTTGTATTTGAGCGTGTACACTCCGGTGGTAAGAATTTTACCTGGGTAAAATCAAAGACAATTATAGAAATAGAGGTAATGTATTGTGGACGTTAAATTAAGACTAAGTTGGGAAAAGTTCTTTAAATCTACCTATAGTGGTACAATCAATTGGGCATACGTATGGTTAGTTACATCAGCTATCTACATTTAAGATTACCTGAGGTCAAAATTATTTAAAACTGCAATATGCATAACTAACAAATTTCCATTAGTCAACTTCGTCAACTACATTCAATGATGCTTATTTAGCAACCGGGCACCGACCAGAGGCTTCCAGTCATCATAAACATATACGGGGGCGCGTTCATTCACGGCTCACTTTTCAACGATTACCTTCGAGCTCAGAACGTACTAGAGCAAGGAATCCTCGTCGTGACGCCTAATTACCGCGTGGGACCCTTCGGTAAGCCTCTTGGTGGACATTTACACGAACACTCGTTTACTAATCGACGCAGGTTTCTTGGGGAGCGGCGATGACGTAATCGCCGGTAACATGGGACTAAAGGATCAGCAAATGGCGCTCAGGTGGATCCAGGAGAACATACATCTGTTCGGGGGTGATCCCACTCAGGTAACTCTGATGGGACAGAGTGCCGGCGGAGCTTCCGTCACTTATCATTTGCTTAGTCCGGGATCAGCAGGTGAGTGAAATGTTGGAAATGGAATAACCGCCATCACAAATGGGTAAAATTTACAGTAAACGCAATTTCTTAGATCTGATGACATGTAAATTTGATCAGCAACTGAGCAGTAAATTTATTTTTTGGGATAGCAGATAGCAAGTGACATCTTCTTCTTTTTCCTCTGCCTACCAATAAATTGCTGGTAATCAATTGCAGGAGTTGATATATACAGTTGCGCATTATGTGACCCAAGTATGCAGTCTTCCTCTTCTTTAAAATGGTGTAGAGTTCGCGTTCCTTGTTAATACGTCTGAGAATGTCTTCGTTCCTTATTCTGGCTGTCCATGGAATCTTAAGAATTCTACGGTATCTCCACGTTTCAAATGCTTCCAATTTGTTTATAGCCTTTACTTTTAGAGTCCAGCCTTCCACGCCATACAGTAGTAATATGGACCAAACGTAGCATCCCACAAATCTCAATCGGAGACCAAGATCGAAGTCGTCACAAGTGAACACTCTTTGGAGTTTCAGGAATGCGCCTCGAGCGTGTTCGATTCTGCTTTCAATTTTTTGTCTAATGACCATTATTGATGAAGCCATGTTCCTAAATATCTACTACTTAAATCTTTCTACTCGTTCTAAAAGTTTTCCATTATGCGTTAAGATGACATCTCTAAATGCATCCGTCTTCTTTGTGACAACCATGAATCCCATCCTTGACTATAATCTCCCACTACATTAATCAGCTGTTGTAGATCATGCATGTTGTCCGCTATCAGCAATGTGTCGTCGGCGTAGCGTATGTTATTTATCAATACTCCATTAACTTTTATTCCAATTTCCTACGAATCTGGATTTGATTTGTTAAACCGTTAGCCACTCTGACTTGTGCTGATTGGTGCCAGTATAGGTTTTCAATGCACCGAATGTCTTTTTGGTCCAGATCAAGTCTTCTGAGAAGCTGCATAAGTGTATGGCGTTGGTCTCTATCAAACGCCTTTTCATAGTCTATAAAGCATAAACATACGTTTTTTTGTTGGTAAGTGCCTACTCCGTTTGAATTGTTTGTTAACATCCCTTCGTTCTTTTACGTTTTAGGTTTATTCAGAGCAGCCATGGCGCAAAGCGCCTCTGCGCTGTGCGGTTGGGCTTACCAGCAATCCCCTGCCACCATCGCGTATGGCATAGCTTCGAAAATAGATCCGACGTTCACCACTTCCAGATCCACACAGGAACTCTTGCAGTTCCTGCAAAGCGTAGACGCCTCGGCCATCGACGCCACGGGAGACAGTTACCACGTAAGTCTCTTATTGAAGGGTATGGAGTAAAGTTTACATTACCTCTCTTTCAGGCCTTCGCTCCGGTGATCGAAACACAGCACGACGGCGCCGTTATCACCCAGGGGATGTACGAAATTTTGGAAAGCGGACAGTTCAATCAAGTACCGTTAATCATTGGGTTCAATTCAGAGGAGGAGATAGCCCATGCAGCCGGTGAGATTTCATATTCATGATACATACTTCCAATCGTCCACTGTTGGGCATAAACGTCCTCACTCTTTAAAGATTCTCCATTTGTTTCTATCTTACGCTGTTGCGACCAAATTCGACTAAATTCTCTTGATGTCATTTGACCAGCGAGTCGTAGGTCTGCCTCGGCTAGATTTGTAACTCATTGACCTCCATTCGTTGTCCATCTTCCATCTGGTAGTGGTGAAACATATTTCAACCATCTTCATTTGAGCTTCGGAATGCGTTGATAACATCGTCTACCAGTGTCTTCTTAAGTATATCCTCAGCGTTAGACTAAACATTGAACGTTATGCTGATGGGCAATTAAGGAGTACTTTAAATTACCTTGAGAAGCCCAGCTCAGGGATATTCTTCTTTGTAACTCACATACCTGGCTATTTCTACTAACTTTCATCTAGTCTCCCAGGTATATACACATGTATGTGACTTCAGTGCCTTATTATCCGTTCTAAATTTTATCAATGGGTACTAGGTTAGTCATTGTTTTTATTTTGGTTCCATTAATTTCCGGTCCCACTTTCCCTGTTGCTACAATGAGCTTAGAATATCTTTAACTCCTTTTAGGTGAAATATGTTACCAACACAATGCCATCCGAAACCTCTAATCTACATTGTAGCGTTGTGGATAATGTTATGACGAAATAATGTGTTGAAACGTATTATCACGGCCTCGGGCTATTAGAGGCCCTGACCGGTGTTTGTTTTGAGGGTGGTAGCTTTGATAATAAAGTAGAATAAACAAAATGACACTTAATGGTGTCTATTAAAAGTGACTCACATAAGATGGTGAGTAATAGTACTGACAACGTAAATTAGGGGATAGACAGATTGAACAAATCATAAATGGAATCGAAGAGATTGACACCAACCGGAGGTACACAAGAAACAACAAAATTGAAAATTGTATATATAGGGTGACTTAAATGATGACATGCTTACATGTACTGGGTGTCTACTGACATCTTCTACAGGGACAGCATGACACACCGGCTAATTAATCACTCATGAATGACTAACCAATTCCTATCCACAAATGTTTATTTCCGACTTTATTTATTCTGCGATAAACGAACGTGTATGGGTAAGAAATTCCTTCATGTCTTTGAATTTGGACAATTCACGTTATGCCACTGGTTTTATTTCTTGGTCTACATTCCTGCTAGATTTAAGTGGTAATCCTAAACCAGATCAGCGCTGGTGAACATGTCCATGTGTCTAATATGAAATAGCCGGCGCCTCCACCATATGTCACGGTGCTCAGGGCTTAAGGCCCCAGATGGGTGCTTGGTTGGGGGTTGGTAGTCCAGGCAAACTTACTTAGGGGAGAGAGGGGGAGTGGAGAGATCTTATGTATATGGCAAAAAAACGAAAAAGACAAAATAAACAGGACAAGAAGGCGAAAAAGGATAAATATGGCAAATATTTACGAATTTGTGTGTTATTTTGGGGCCGTGTTGATCGATTTGAATAAACATACGTGCCTAACTGGGAAAGTAATATACGGAATTGGTTTTTAGAAATTCACGTTTTGCGTCTGGTTTAAGTCCTTGTCCTAGATCCCTGCAATATTGTGCGTGACAATATAGCAACGACACAATTGCAAAATGGCGTTATCTAAATGACACGTTCAACATTATTCAATATAGCACGTTCTACGGCAGAGTTTTACACCAGAAGAAAAATAGAATACACAACCAACTTTATCTTTAACAGATCCGACTTCGGTGATCAAACTGGCGCAACTCAACGACAACGACGTGAAACGCATCGTTCCAGGTAGCATGCATATCACGGACAACGACGTGGCTGAAACGGTCGGCACGGCAATCCGATCAATTTACACTCAAGGCGCCTTGCACGAAAACACCACAGCAATAATCAAAGTAAGATGCGACAAGTAGGTAACAGCGATCCAAAAACTACAAATCTGGACTTTTCAGTGGCTCAGCGACACCCAGTACATCAAAGGCGTGATCAAGTTCGCCGACATATACTCTCGGTTCGCCAACGTGTACTTGTATCAGTTTTCCTATCACGGTAAAATGGGTTACGGTTACAGCCTGGACGGTAAGTATCGCCACGTTGTAGTTACGAGGATTATAACGGGCTGTTTGAAATAGGTTGGTACGGAATAGCTCACGCGGAAGACTTGAAGTACTTTTGGACTTATTACGCCGACCTAAGTCCATATCCCCAAGCCGATGTCGATACCATGGACCGTTACGTCACTCTGGCTTGTAACTTCGCTAAATCCCTGTGAGAGGAGTTACCGGATTCGACGTTCAACGAGATTGATCACTTGTGATTTTTTCAGGAATCCCACTCCTGATGCCGGCTCGGCGCTTTTGCAAAACATCGTATGGAGCGAACATAACGAAGAGAACCATTACTATTTGGATATCGACACCAATCTGGAGATCAAGCAGAACCCAAGGGAGTTTTCGTACCAGAAATGGGTCGAGCTCTACAATACGTACGGTGTGCCGCCCTTCATTTATTACTGAGAGTTATGAGAGTGATAACGAAGTTAATAAAGCTGATGATTAATCAACATTTAAATTAGTTTAATTAATCCCGTGGTACCACTTCTAAGTACAGGTCGAAGATGTTCCCCGTTGTTTTAGTTTGTAACGATGTCGATTTTTGAGAGTCGAGGGTAGACCACCCACCGTACAGTTAATCGCGAAATCAAACCTATGTCAGATAGATAGACTCATATCCGATTCCGTTCTACCGACCGATACATGTAATTGTGAACGTTACCGACCATTAGTTTTAAACCGAACGAATTATTCGATATTTGTTACGTAACTGTCCGCTTGTGAACGTGTCGATAAATGTAATTGTGAACGTTACCGACCGTTAGATTTAGACCGACCGAACTCTCTGTTATCTGTTACGTAATTGTAACTCAACCGCGTTACAAGTTAGTGTTTTTCAGGTTAATCACAATGAGAACACATTAGAAGAAGACTTCGATTTTGAAATTGTTAAAAACCATGATTGAAACAATTGTTTCTAGCAAAAGTTGCAACAAGTTGTCTTACTTTCAAAATTTACTCTAAAAGTTGGTCTTCCATCACGAACCTGAAAGTCTATAACTATTCCAAACTGATTATTACAAATTTTTGCGGGAATATTATCTTTACAGCCTTGTTCGTAAATATTAATTAATAATATCAACGGTATTTCAACGAGGATAGTTCATTTCATCATTCGTTCATTTCATGATATGTTAAACCATTTACAATGCTTGTGAATAATGCAAGTACCAAGCGCAAAATTTAAAATTTTCCACTACCTACGTGATAGAGAGATTGGGGAAAGATTAGTGCCGGTACCGGTATTTGTGTATTTGAAATCCATTATTAGCTTTGCGACTGTTTTCGATCATAAGATCAGGCTACAGAAAATAAGATAAAATCAGAAATTGAACCCCAAATTTTTCAAGTGACCTAATCAAAATATAACGCATTAATTATATTGACAACAAACAATTTTTTCCTTGCATACCTTAAATATTAATATCAATTATTATCGATAACTTAACGGAAAGCTACTGATACACCTTAGAAACCCATTCTCCTCGTATCATTATAATTTCAAATTAAGAACATAACTATATAGCGTGCCCCTAGATTTATTTGGCAACCACGGAGCATTTATTAAAATCCTTTTCCGCCTTGTTACGATCCGACTCGGTCTTCATCCATTTTTAAAATGGAGGATACGTCATAAAACTAGTAACCTCACTCTCGTAAACTCTAGCGAAGGCACTAAAACACCCGATAAGAAATTCACGTTGAAAATGGAAGCAGTAACAGTCAAGACTTTCAAATTAGGAATTTTGGCTGCACCGGAGAAGTGTTAGTAACTGGATCATTAAGTTTATTAGAATTTAATACACAAATGTATACCTCGAAGACACAAATAAACCATATTTTTGATATCTTATCTCGGATATGTTATAAATTTTATTCTTCATATAGGGTATGTTGCTGAAAGGTAGTACACATCATCAGGTCCTAAGATAAAAGAATGAATGTCTTCGAAAAAAGTTTGTGATAAATAATGAAATTGGTATTCGTTTTGTACTCTCTGAATTTTGATATAATTTGCATACTTTTGACACTTTATAAGACTTATTATTCGATCTTGAATGATAATATGTTTAACTGCAGCAACACTCCCTGTTGCGATAAGTATTTTTACAGTTTGCAACTACTATTATAAAAATGGATTTATTTCATTTATCAAATGCTTCACTTATCAAAAATGCAAGTTAAGTACTTCATATGTGCAGTCCTTAACATACCTTATCCATACTGCTAAGATGCGTGATTCAAGATCCCTGGTATACATACCTGGAATAAATAAGAAACATCATTAATAACTGACAAATAACTTAATAATAACTGATACAGTTGATGATGTAAATGATATTTTAGGAAATGTGTAGCGAAATGCCTTGTACTACTGCTTTCCCACTTTTAAACACCATCAAGCTTAAATATCTACATCATATTGCACGTTTTCCTATCAGACCGCTTTTTAGACAAGTGATAAGTTACAACAACTATTACTCGATTAGTGTAACGCGATTTGCCAGCGTGTGTTTAGAGCAAGAGATAGAGAGTGTGTGTGTGTGTGTGTGTGTGAGAGAGAGAGAGATAGATAGAGATAGGGATAAAGATAGGGATAGAGATATAGATAGAGATAGAGATAGAGATAGAGAGAGATCGCTTGTGTTGGGTCAATTCGACCGGTAGAGAATAATTAGTAATCACTTTCTTAGCTAATTTCAATTCTATTGATATGAAACTACATAGTTACCGAAATTTAAATTGACATAATGTCGCGTTAAATAACGAGTCGATCCTTATGGAAATAGAACTTTCATTAATTATTTAATTCAATTCGATAAATGTAGGTATAGAATTATTTAAATATATCTAATGGTAATTCATGTTGGTAATTCATGTTTCATCGGAATCGTCCTATGGTTTGAAAAGCAATTTTTACTAATTCCCTTTGAACCATTTTAATCAATCTAATTTCGAATTTCACATTGAATACGTAGCGAATGCGTTGATGAATTCGAAGAGGTAATGGGAATAATAATTAAATGTGTAATTTTCATTCAGAATTTTAAATAAACAACACTAATATCCAAATAGCGTTTCATATTAATTTCGTGACATTTTTTACATCATGAACAGTTTATGATATTACAACGTTATCAAAAATTTTATATCATTAAAATTAATTAGGTATGATGACAAACTAATTGGAGCATCTACTGTATTTTAGATTTCAAAAATCATACATGTACGCAAATATATTAAAAATGTTTGAACGTACATTTTTAAAAATAGAAATTAATTTGGTATCAATATGTTGTTAATTATTGGGAAACCAATAATAATAATAAACTTTGGTACTATATGTGAAACCTAATGAGATCAGTTTAAATAACTGAATCACTTTATGATATTAACAGTAAGGAACGACGAAACAGATGGAACTTAGGGAGCAGACTCTTTTGTTGTAATTGTTTGTAAATTATCCCCTCGACGAACATTCATTACGCTTTAATTACGAGATTCAGTGATAAAAGTTACTGCGATTAACGTTATCATTTAATTAATATAATTACTTAATAATTCGATTGGGGAATTAAAGTAGGTACATTATTCCACTACATCTTGAAGTTGATAATAAAAGCGAACATGCAGGTGACACGTGTTTGGATCCGAGTAAACATAACTAGACATTCGAAATGGCGTTGGAATATAACATGTTTTAATTATAACATTTTGTTTTGATAAATGTTTTATACCATTTATCAAAATAGTTATTTAACTAGCCGTTCGGAGATTTATTACAAGTGCGATTTAAATGTTGTTACGTTACTTACTCGGCCTTATTTTAGGTGTACTGTGTTGACTTCACGATCAACATAAAAGAGAGTTAAGTAGAATTGTAGGGATTTAATAGGGATTTAGGGAACATAATCATCTTGTAGGGATTAATAACCATTTAGTAGGGAACTAGAACAAGCTGTTATTAAAACATCTTAGGTGAAATTTCCACTTGCAAATTAAGTAATCAAAATTAATTAGAACAACTAAGTCAGTGAAATAATTTAGTGTGCGTACTGATAAAATAATCAATTATTAAGTAATTAATAACTATTAAAGAGGGTATTAAAACAACTGAGTAGCTTAGGTAGACGAAAAAGCGCGGATCAAAGTGATAATTTTAAAATCTTACAACAATAATTAATCACGTAAGCATAACACCAGTTCTCGTAGTATGATAATAAACGCGCTCGGTAAGGTCAAGCACACAGCTAGGTCAGGAAAATTACAATCTAGGACGCCGAAAGATAACAAAACTTAATTTTACATTTAACCAATATAATTTGAAGATGTATAAAAGCTTGTGAATTTTTGGTAATAAACCAGTATACCCTAGTATGCTCAAAACGACAGTGTGTTCTGGTCTTGATTATTCAACCTAACCTACAAGCCCTCACGTTACACCCTGAGAGTCTACGAGATCTTCAAGATACTACAACTTCGAACTTCAACCCGGACCTGCACGTTACGCCCTCAGGTTCACACCGGTGAGCACGATACGCCCTCTCTCCACACAACGGAGCTTCAAGAACTTCGAGAGATCACGTCACGCCCTGATCTCCAACTACTACGACTACAGTCTCCAGCCTTACAACCTGGAGACAAGATTCATCTCGGCAGCCACCCACGAGCTACGAGACGATATCTATACAGTACACTCTGTACAGAGATCACTTTACACTTTCGTTCATACTGTGAAGATTTTATTGTCGCGTTACCAAAGGATGAAATCAAGAGAACACTTCCAAACGAAGTAAAGGAACTCTACATCTTCATGCGCAACCATATGTCGGAAACCTCGGATTCATGGTGAATGAAGTCCTAAGAAGGTATAATGTAATCTGGGAACTTAACCTTAGAGCCACCACAAACTGCACCGTCCTGGAAAGGGCCCATAGACGTGACAATCTATAAATTAATTGTTCATAAGTGCAAGTCGAGAAAAATTGAGAAACGGTAAATTGTCTGACCGCTGGTTAGCCAACATTCGATGCAAGATATCTTGTAAACATTGAAAATTTCGTTTACTTATGTAGATGTTTAATATGGAAGTGTTACTGGAAGCAGTACAAGTAACGCAAGTTTTCAGAAGCAATAGTTGATTTGCTTCAGAAGTTTAGGAAAGTAAGATGTTACAGCAGTCCCATGGCGCCTCCACCATATGTCATCCTGAGGTATCTCAAGACTGAATTGAAGAATAATTCAAATTAAGCGTCGAACGATTGAAAAGCGTAATTACAACTACATGGTTAAGGTTTAGTTACTGTAAGGTAAGAGGGAGTTGTCACGTCTCGAAGCAAACCTAGCGTTACAGCGCCGTTATTTAAACTCCTTGTCTCGATGACTACGTATTTGGTTTGAACGAAGTATTTGGTTTGAACGAAGTGTTAAGTGGCCTCTGTAGAGAATGGACTGTATAGATATCTCTCGTAGCTCGTGGGTGGTAGCGGAGATGAATCATGTCTCCAGGTTGCAAGGCTGGAGATTGTAGTAGTAGTTGAAGACCTGAGGGCGTAACGTGCAGGTCTGCAGTTGAAGTTCTAGTCGTATGGAGAGAGGGCGTGACGTGCTCTCCGATGTGACCTGAGGGCGTGACGTGCAGGTCTGAGTTTGAAGTTCTAGTCGTGTGGAGAGAGGGCGTGACGTACTTCTCCGGGTTTGGATCTGAGGGCGTGTCGTGCAGATCCGGGTTTGAAGTTCTCGAAGGTTGAAG
This sequence comes from Cryptocephalus moraei, assembly GCA_946251905.1. NCBI lineage: Eukaryota > Metazoa > Arthropoda > Insecta > Coleoptera > Chrysomelidae > Cryptocephalus > Cryptocephalus moraei. The sequence goes on along the minus strand of OX276465.1, from coordinate 10,340,616 downwards.
TAGTCGTATCTTGAAGATCTCGTAGAACTTTCAGGGCGTAACGTGAGACTTTGTAGTTTGGGGTGACGTAAATCAAGACCAACAACACACGTCGCTTTTGAGCATACTTGGTATACTAATTTATTGTCCTAAACTCTATCGCTTTTATACATTATATTTTACATTCGCTAAATGAGATATTCCTGTTTTGTTACTTTGCACCTAGACTGACCTTCTCGAGGAGCGATCGTTATCACGTTACCTAAACGCTGTGTTTTACTTAGTCAGCTGAGTATTGAGATTTGAACTTGACCGGCTCACGTTGTGTTGTAGTTAATAACGTGAAATGATCGCTCGTGTTATTAATTCGTGTACGAACGTAAAAACAATTCAATAATATTGTCCACAATTATCCTCGCTCTTAATTATGTATTAATTTCAATGATTAAATTATGTAAAAAGTTCCCTAAATTTGGTTGCAATAAATTATGATTTCTTCACCTTTTTTTTTTTTTTTTTTTGAGAGGGAGGAAAATCTTCAAAAGACTTCGTACGGGATTCGAGCCGCCTTAGTTACTGGTCTACCACGCACATTCGCGCCGGAACTTCGGATTGCAAGTCCTCAGTGTCCGTTGGAGTTGTCAGTAAATCCTAGCTACGCCGAACGCAACCCGGGCACCCTAAGTGAGTGACCGGGGTTCGTTCCAGGCTTAGACAGGGGGAAAGTATGACCAAGCGATGAGCACTCAATCATCTCAGTTCCCCCCCTAGGATCGGTCGCCTACCCGTTAAAAACCATCCCCCGGATTGGTGTGCACTAGACGAAACCGTCACCTCACATATAGCGTTGAAACCTCTTGGATTATTGGCCTGTGAGTGCCAGTAACGCCCGATATTGTTCTTGGGTACACGCTCATTAAAGCCAGTATAGAAGGATTGAGGGTTGATATTATAAATAAAAACTGCTTAGAGCGTGCGGAAGGATGGGATAGTAAGGTGAGCGTGAACCGCTGTTCACTCGTTCGTGTTAGGCTGCCGGAGATGGTGGATACCCGTGGGTACCCACAATCTCTTTCTGATGTTTGGCTTGTTAGGTTAGGTTTTCTTTCTGTACTGCGGTCCGAGTGACCGATATTTACGTCTTTCTGCGGTCCTAATGACCGATATTTACTGCTTGCTGCGGTCCTAGTGACCGACATTTACTGTTGCTTGTTTGCTGCGATCCTAGTGACCGACATTTACTGTGGTTAGGTTCTTCGTTTGCTGCGGTCCAAGTGACCGATATTTACTGTGGTTAGGTTCTTGCTCGATCAGTATGAATGATCTTACGGTTAGGTCGTGCCGATCGTTAGATCGCTCGTAGCAGCACAGGTTAGGCAGTGCGGGCCGCATGGCCACTCGTAGTAGCACTGTGTTCGTGCCCGCCTGAGGAGCTTCGTCGTAGCACAGGTTAGTCAGTGCGGGTCGAGAGACCACTCGTGGTAGCACTGTTGCTTCGTGCGTGCCTGAAGGAGCTTCGTCGTAGCACGGGTTAGGCAGTGCTGGCCGCATGGCCACTCGTAGTAGCACTGTTGGCTCGTGCCCGCCTGAAGGAACTTCGTCGTAGCACAGGTTAATCGGTGCGGGTCGAAGGACCACTCGTGGTAGCACCGGTTATATTCGTGACTCTACTATTATTACTACTCTTCCTTTCTAGTGCTCGATCCTGGAGGAAACGGGTCCCTTCGAGTGTTATTACATTGTGTGACACCGGGCTCACTAGCTACCTCCTAACTAGGAGAGCCCCTCGTGTGCCCGGCTTCGGTGGCGTCACCACGACATTTACATGTAGTATGACACCGTGCCCTCTGGCTACCCCGTATAGAGGAGTTCTACTCGAGGTGCTCGGCTGCGGTGGCGTCACTTACACGATACAACATATAACACGTGTTAGTAGGGGTGGGGTTGGTTCGTCGGGACTCGTCTCCTTCTTTTGGTGGTCGGGCTATCTAGCTTCTCTTTTCCTTTCGCTTATGGCCTCGATTCTCGTCTGACCGAGATCGTTTAGCTGAGTGCTCAGATACCTTCTTACAACTTGTCCCTTTTTTGTTCTGAGCGGCTTTCCCGTCGTCCTATACCTCGTTAGTCTGTACTTCTGCGGAGAATTCCTTTCTTTTCATCGTTGACACTTCCTCTCGGTAGCGTTCGTAGGCTCTCTACGTGGTTTCCGCCCGGTCGTTCTACGGTTTGTGTTACGGATTAGTTTTCCCTCGCCCCCCCTCTAGTAGAGCTGCAAGAGAATCGGGGAGCACCGACGGGTGACTGTCCCCTCTGCAAGTTTAAAGTCAAAAGACTCTCTGTGGAGAGACTGTAGATCTGAAATATTAGTAGTGAGTGGGCTACGGCCGTGCCGTGTCCCGGCCGAGGAATCGGGGCCCGTCTCTGTGCCATGAGTTGGCCTCCGTTCCTGAGTTCCGCTTCCTCGGCCCGGGCACCGCTAGCCTTCGTGATCGCTATCGTGAATGATGTGGCAACAAGTGTTGTAATTAGTGGTGTCCCCTTGGGGACTCACTCACTCACTCACACCAGACTCGACGGAAGGTCTTCCCCTTGTCTTGGTCGGCTGGCTGGGCGGTCTCGTTCCCGTAGCTCGTCGTATTGCTACTTCGTAGTAGTAGTAGGCTTCCCTTGTCGCCTCGAATCGACTTATTCCTTTCGTCATTCCGTCGTTCCTCGCCGCGACCGTCCCGTGCGCTTTCAGCATCCGGCGGTACGAGTGCGCGCCGATCTCGGACGTGTGTGTAGTAGTGCCGGCTCCTATTGTTTAGTGTATGGATTGGTATATATACACTAGGGAGCGGAACACACATAAAATCACAGTTAATCACATGTTTATGATAAACGATTACACACTTGTTATTTCTTTCTAGTTATTTATTGTTTCAGATTAAACTTAAAAATATAAATTAAGAACCGTCACTAGACAGTCATACTTAATTTAGTGCAATTAAAACTGTCTTGCGAAATATAATTTCTTGTCTATACCCATTACCAAAATATATGCTGTTAAAAATAGAAATTGACCTGCCCGAGGATTTTCCTGAAATAATTTTATTTAGCGAGATAATGAATTTGTTCCAGACTTTTTAGGATCACTGTATATCGATACAGATACACATATTTACCTTTCATTATTGGAATCGTCGTTGGTAGTTGTAGGATCCATAATTATATGATTAGTGAATAACTTTGCTTTGCAATAATACAACTGCACTCAAAATTATCAATAACAAATCAAGAAAAAAGTAACTTGTAAGACGTATTAACCGTTGTTTACATGTCTGGGGTCTGGATCGTAGCGAGTAGCGAGCGAGCGCTTGGCGCCTGTTCAGTCTGTTCACCAGCACGCAACTGTATCCTGTACTCTTGATTTCTTCACCTAAAATTCCCTTAAATAATGTTGACGCTAGCGTCAACAGGTTTCTTCGGTTATATTCACTTGCGCGACTAATTAATTATAATATTGACTCGTGGCCCTTACGGTAATCAACTTGACCTCTAGCTTTGCCCTTTGGGAATAAATGGAAGCAGCGGGGTAGGCGAGACTCAAAACACATTACTAGCTAGAAACGTAAATTAACGATGTTAAAATACCAAACGTTTAACCTTCCCTTTTTCAAATCCTACTCTAGCTCTAGTAATCACCCCTACACATACTCTCCTATTAATAATCATAACAGCGGTTCCCTCCCTCTTTCACTCTTTGGCTGACGCTCTTTGAGACTAATTGATCGCAATTCAAAGCAAACAACTCGCTAAAATCACGCAAAATCGTTTCCACTGCTTTGCATAATCCCTTTTCGATTTCAGGCGTTCTCTACGGTCATGGAATTGGAACGCGAGGGGGCGTTCATCACACAAAGCATGTACGAGAGCATTGCTACAGGGCAAATTAATAGAGTTCCACTTATTATCGGGTTTAATACTGAAGAAGAAATTTTGTACCCTCCGGGAGATTTTTAATCGAGCACTCTTAATGAGTAGTTAAAGCTAATTAAAAAATGTGATTCGAAGAGTAATTGTAAATAGGAAAAAAGCTTCAAAATTTGATTTTACTATGTTAAAATTGAAAGATGCTCACAACTAGCCCCCTCAATAATTTAAAAATTACAAATATATTTTTGAAACTTCTGATAAATAAATCGAATACTTATTGCGTTTTATTGTCTATCCCTAGTGATATTCTCAAGGGATTTCGTTTTACGAAGTTTGTCCTCTTCTCGTTCCATAAATATTTTTTATTATCCCTCAATGTGCCTTGCTTTATTGCATGTCGGGTTTTATGTCGCTTTATTTTGAAATTCGTATATTAAATATCGAATGAATTTCATCCTAAGTTAGGCTTCATAGGATTTTCGCGACATTCATATTTCTCTTTAACGATGTTCGGTATCCGAATGTGTGACTTTCAAATCAAGGTAACCATGAAAACGTCCTTATGAGGAAGATTAGTTACTAAGCCAGCTTGGGTACTATCAGTGTTGTTAAGTAATTACAATTACTTGAAAAATTAATTGAATTACTTTCATTGTAATTGAAGCAGTAATTAATTACTTGCTTTCCAATTGTAATTGACTAGTAATTCAATTACTCGTTTCGGTACATTTACAATTACATTTTCAATAACTCTTCAAAATTACATTCTACAAAAGTGCTTTTAATATTTTTAGTAGGTAATATGTAAGTAGCTTAAAGTTGCTTATTGTGGGTTCTGACTACCTGGTTTCTTTAACGCAACTCTATCCCTATCCCAACCAATGATTAGCATTAACGATTATGTTTAACTATCCTATTAGGGTTGTGTTTCTATTAAATGACTCATTTCGGATGATTCTTGGGGATGGTTGTTTACAACATTTTACCCTCTCAGAGGCCTTTTCTGATTGGGTGTTCCTTCATGCCCTTATTTATTTATTTATATAAAAGGGAATTTGTCGTCATTTCTTATTGTGAAAATTATAAACTATAATAATATAATATATACTATACTATAAAAATTATAAATTATGAAATCAATGTTTTATTTCACTCTCTACCTGATCCTATTTCAAAAGCAATTGTAATTGCACATACAATCGCATATTTTGTAATTGTAATTAATTACTTACTGTGAACTAATTTTAACAACACAGGGTACTATTGACATTTTGTATATGAAATATAAGAAAATTTCTATAAGAAAATAAATAGTATAATAATATTGTAATAAATAATTATACATATATTACTATATTAATATCTTATTAATGTAATAATATAATTTATATAAGCAAATAACCCTAAAATTCTAAAGAAAATTTCTATGGTACTTCTGCAATTCGGCTTTCGTTACATTTTTCTTACATGCATTTAGACTATTTTCGAAATTTTTATGTTATCAAATGTTATATTACTGTGAAGAGAGTTTGAAACTCTATCCACATTAATTAGAAGATTATAGTGTTGCAATTTGACAAAAAATAAACTTTTACATTGTTGCTAAAAGTGTATATATAAAAACGTGATTTTTTAAACCTGCTTAAAATGATTTGTAGGTGTTTTCCAAAGAAATATCGAGGTTACGCCCTACGATTAGAAACTCTAACAGATAATTACTATAAAAAGTTATAATTTTATTAACACAACTTTAATTTGTTGAAACCCTAAGTTGATAAACTTTAAAATTTTCACATAAAGAACTTTTGAAATTAAATCTTGTTGTTAGAAAACCTACTAGGTAATTACTTTTAAAAATTCCTAATTTTGTTAGCACAACTTTAATTTCTGAAGAAGTACAGGCAGTTGAAACTTTTCATAAATAACTTTCGAAATTAAATCCCATCATGAGAAACTCTGAAACTCCCGGTAACTATTATCAAAAATTCGTAACTTTGGTAATACAGTTTCAATTTTAATCTTATAATATGGCATGTAGGACTATTCTAAAGAATGTTAGGGAGTTTAAACTTGTTTTATAAACAAATCTTTAAATTGGGACTTGTCATCAGGAACATTATGAATATTTATGAATATAACTTTAATGTTGTCAAAACTCTATAAAATGTGCAACATTAAATTTACCAACGTTACCACAAAGTTAGACGGTCTTAATAACGGGGTCTGACTAGCTCAACTCGTCGGTGAGTGGTCGTGGATGAACTACCATACGACCAGATACTCGATGGTAAATGGGCGCCAACAACTACAAGCAAAGCCCGGCCCTGACTGATATCTCGAGCCCCCTCTAGTTGTTGAGGGGTGTCGATCAATGTCTCACAGCTATCAAACGTCTCACTTACCTTGACGAAGGCTTAAACGAATCCGAGAGAGAGGTTGAGGTTAGATTCGTTGAATAAAACTTAAGCAACTCTAATGAATCAATTTAATAGCCAGTACCCAACTCTCAGATATGCAACCAACTTATATGGTACAATCGATCTTCCCTAACCTGACTTTTAAAATAACTTCCAACCTGTACGGGTGCTTTTCGACGCCGCCAATGGTCTACAGTTGAGGATCGGTCGGCTCTATCGGGGACGACGGGAGCGTCAGCGGGGTCTTCTGCTTATGTCGGTCGAACGGCTATCTCATGCTGGGATCGGATGATGGCTCGGACCCCCTGGACTGTTGAGCCCTGTCGTGTCTGGAGACTGGAGTCTGGACTCCTGGAGGGGTGCTGATGACACCACGGAGGCTGACCTTTTCCGGAACGGAGACTGGATCGGGTGATGGCTCGAATCCCCCCGGACGGCTGATACTTGGAGGTTCGGCCTCTCGGACAACCGGTTGGAACGGCTGCTCTGGGCCCCCTTTGGTCGAACGGCGGAGTCTTCCGAAGTCCGCGCACTCACCGAACTCAACTAGACTTAAGTCGGAGACTGGGACTGGCTGATGCTCACTCGAACTAACGATAATACTCTCCGTAACACTCGGAATATCATTCGGAATAATAACAATAATCGCAATAATACTAATACTCCTACTAATACTCGGAATCGGAATTCATCCAAAAGAGAGCTTCAGGGGAACCTGTGTCCACTTTTATACTATCCGTTCCTTCTATAAAAACCAATGGAACATTCGAGAAGCTATTACTGTAAACTTAACAAAAATTCGTTACCAACATAAATAAATGTTCCTAGCTATCAACCAATCCGGATCACGTGTATCATATTTGTATGAGCGAACTAAAACTACTTGTACGAATGGTTGCATACCCTTAACTTCTAGGAACAGATAGAAAATAATCAAATTAACCCTTTCTCCTTTAGTACTGTTACTGTAGGGACTCACTATGTATTCCTAAATGTCGCCCATAGTTCCCACTAGACTTTCAGCCGAATTTTCCTAATGAATCTAACCTCTCATCCAAAAATGTGTTCACAGAGGAAGGGAGATCAACCTAAGGGCTCAACCCATAGTTATGGACTTCGTGATAATCTATCATATCCCCTGTGAAGACATCCCGGGTACATCAGTTCTCTTATCGACAATTCATTACATGTGTTATAATTGGATGTTAGAATTCCTAGATTACCTGTTCTCTACATAGTACACACAATGCTAGCTAGGATAAGTTCGTTCTTGTATCACTACCTATTCTCCCGGAGCCTTATCTGACGTTATTCGTATTTAAGCTAGTTCTCTCACATAACCTCTCATGAACCAGGAATGTGTTCACAAAGGAAGGGAGACGAAACTAATGACTTAACCCGTAATGAGGGACAACACGATACCCTATCCCTTGCGACACCAGTCCTGTCACACCGGCCTTATTCCTGGTATTTAATTGCATGTAGCCTGTTAGAGGTTATAATTTACATTTACATTCCCTACCTGACTCCTGTTGGCCTTAGGGGCAAACGAGCTATGTCAACATGTTATTCTGGCTCCCGGGGAGGTGAATTGCATAAAACGTGTGAGTATAAAGTTAAGTGAAGTTGCTAAGTTGGTTGCATATCAAAGGATCTTGAACAATTTTTAATCATCGGGCTATAGTTGTCGATTCATGCCTCTTCTCAAAAATATACCGTTTGTGGGATTTTCCATAAGAAACTAAGGGAATTTAAATTTTTTCATAAGCAAATTTCTGATTATGACACAGCATTCGGAGCTATATTGATTAATTATAATTTTGACGTCACTGTAAGAGCAGGGCAAATGGTCGCACTGATCTACACTGAAAAGAATATCCAAAATACGACGAATTGTAATGATGAAAGTAAGTAAAATTTTTGAAACGTTAAAATTTTATGATGGTTCGTTTTTGGTGATTCAGCGATGAGAACTTTATTAAATCAATCGTCAGAACTGCCTAGAAATCATACTACAAGTCAACGTTGGTCTGGCTCCATACCAAACGCAGAAGAATAATTTTCTGGATATTGGTGATAATTTAGTTAAAGAGAGATGGGTTAATCAATTCGACACGTATGGTGTTCCAACTCGCATTAAATACTGTGATTAAAGCAATAAATATACTTTTAAAACATGTTGTTATTGATTTTCACTCAAGTGTTTTCGATATGTATCAAGTGCTTGAACTTAATTTGCTTATTTTACAAAAATAACTTATCGCCAATGAAATGTTCAGTTATGATAAATCCCTCAAATATATACAGTTCGCGAGTGAATTCTCAAGTAGAAATATGTTGTGGATCGTAGTTCTGTCTGCGCTAATCGGCTTGGGGGTAAATGCAAAATTTCATATTGAATCAAATTAACCTGAAACTACTAACTAAAATGCAATAAATCTAACTTTAACTATTATTTAGGTTTGCGATGACCCAATCGTCACCTTACCCAAAGGACAGGTGAAGGGTCTCGCGGTGACCTCCCTCAGGAACAAGGTACCGTTCTACGCATACATGGGGATACCTTTCGCCGCGCCACCTGTCGGAAGCCTTAGGTTCATGGTGAGATATTTGTATTTATGTCGGTGGATTTTTCGAAAATTTGTGTCTTTGGTACTCGCAGCCTCCACAAGCACCTTCAAACTGGGATGGGGTACTCGATGCCACTGCCAACTCGAGGTCGTGTTACCAGATAACTACTCATACGATACACGGACAAACCGAGGACTGTTTGTACCTCAATGTTTATACACCAGCTGTAAGTATTACTCACCTAAAGGAAGAGTCCAAAAAGGATATCTTTGAGTACCTAAAGTATTGATTTGGTATTGGTTATTTGAGGTAAATAAATAGGTTATGTTGTATTGAGTTATTGAGTTCTAAGCGTACTCAATATGTAAGATTCTAAATATGTTATAACGACATTGACAGCATTGCAAACAAATAACGTAAGGCGTATGGAAACTTTATTACAAGTTTACTGATCCGTAAGATGTACTTGCACGACAAGAAATTTCCCGACAAGGTGTATTCGCCTTATGAGTAGTCACCATATGAGTCTTAACGCTCCTCAACAATCTATCAAGAGGAGAGTTCTTCCCATAGAAATATAATAAGCTCTAGAACGTCATTAGTAACGATTCAGTTAGCGAATAAACACCAACTACTTGTACATGCGAGCACGTGTTTTCTTGCTACATAGTTGCCACAAAGCTTTTTTTGGTTGGTGTTTTTCAAATTAAGTAAGGAATAGATCACATGCGACTATGGCAGTTAATCGGAGAGAATCCAGTAAATTTGGCAACATCGCCTCAGAAGCGCACATGGAGTATGCTGCACGTAATAAAAAAGAGTTTTTGATCTTCTTTTTTTAAATTTTTGGATCCTGTCAGAGGTGGGTTAATTAACTTTATGGGGTGCCAAATTATTCAGAAGTGATTGGCATCTTAGACATTATATTATGTGCTTCTTCTTCTATTCCTTTAAATTCTTCCTTGACCATTCGGCTTCAAGTAAAGTGATTCTGGTGAGCAAAAATACATTTCTCGTCGTTTTTAATACATTCTTGTTAATTTAGTTATGCTCATATCTGAGTTTAGAAATAACTCACATAGCACTCATGATAATATAAGCTACTCTAAGAGAGAAGGGTGTCCAGGTGTTCGATGTTGACCATTTGGATAAAAAATGGAGTCTTAACCAACTGAATTACTAAATGTTTAATACGTTATTTCTAAATATTTTTTCATGTCATACCATTACCAAATTTATTGTATTTCCAGGGTCCAACTGAAACAGACGCATCACTACCGGTACTCGTCACAATTTACGGCGGTAGTTTCACGCATGGTTCAGCCGGCGGTGACATCTACGGTCCACAGTCTTTCATAGAGCAAGGCATCATAGTAGTGACCTTCAATTACCGTGTAGGACCATTCGGTAAGTCACCGTGCGATCACTAAACCTGACTTGTCAAACTTCCCGGTTGACGCTGTAAAATCGTTTGTGTTAGGCTTTCTATCGACGTATGACGACGTGGTCGTCGGGAACATGGGCCTGAAGGACCAACGTCTTGCTCTACAATGGGTCCAAGAGAACATTCATATATTCGGAGGTGATCCGACTAAGGTAACCGTCCACGGCCAGAGCGCTGGAGCAGCTTCGGTCACTTATCAAATCTTAAGTCCGTCGTCTGCAGGTAATTTCTCCACATTACACATGTTAGGGAGGTGAAGGAAGCAACCAAATACTCAGCATACGTTTCTGGTTGATCGAACCACAACTCATTTCGTGAGGTAATAGATACATTTTAGATAACTGGGTAGATTCACTTTATTAAGTATCGGTTTACAACGTGGCAAAAAAAGTAATGACGATAGGGTCTATTCATCCCCAAGAATTAAAATGTGGAAACTATATTTTGTAGCAAATTTTATATGATAGAAATAGTCACTGTTGAGTAGATCCTAATTGAACTAAAACTCAATCGTACTCTATAAGCGAGTTGTTTTACCTGTGTTTATTGATACGCAAACACAATAATAACTGAAATGTATAAGAACTAACCTAGCAGTTGCTTTCCTATCAATTCAAGTAAATTTGATATGGATCAAAATTGCCTTATATATTTGGTTCATATTCGACATTGGTTAACAGTTAGTGACATTATATATAGCGTGGCTAGATGCCCCAAAATACATATTAAGCCTCGACTGAAGATGTAACCATAACGTTATGAAACTGGTTGTGGTTGACTCAAATCACACTGAAACTGCGAGTGAATGATCACTAACATCAATTGGCACATTTCACTCGGGATTTTGTTCTCAGGTCTATTCAGAGCAGGGATTTCTAACAGCGGATCCGCCCTGTGTCCCTGGGCGTTGGACAGAAAGGCCAGGACCACGGCTTACGGCGTGGCCAGTTTGATCGATCCCAACATTAACATGGACAATTATTCGTCGCAACAGTTACTCGAGTTTCTGCAGAGCGTCGATGCCGATACCATACACGACACACAAAGTAGATTCTTGGTAAGGGAAGTTCATTTCTTAACATGCTTTTATGTTCACGTTTCGAGCGAGAAGTGTAGTAGTGTACGTTGCGAAGTGGTAGTTAAAATATTAAACATAACCTTGTAATGAAGCCCATTTTCGAGAGTTGAGGGTAGACCACCCACCATACAGTTTATCGCGAAATCAAACCTATCTCGGATAGATGGCGGCCGATAAGGCAATGCTCAATCTACCCTTGCTTACATATTCAGACTAAACTTGGGTAAGTCAACCGCCCCCATCCGGTGTCCTGTACCTGAGTTAATCCAAGGTCTGAACCAATACTTGTATGTGACAAGCCGTACGTTATCCGTATTTTTCCGTTTCGTCTGATATCCGTTTCCGTTCTACCGACCGATACATGTAATTGTGAACGTTACCGACCGTTAGTTTCAACCCGACCGAATTATTCGTTATTTGTTATGCAACCGTCCGATTGTGAACGTTACCGACCGTTAGATCTAGACCGACCGACACCGAGGGAGAAAACCCTTAAAAATCTGGCGCCCGAGCAAAACCGTTAATCCGATATCCGAATTACCGAATTCCGTCCCAGAGCCAAATCATTCCAGTAACCGCACCAAGTGCGTATCAACCTTAAATTCATGAAATTAAAATTGGACCCTTTTGTCAATTGATGTTATTCCATTGTGGCTCAATCACAATGATCGTTTCTAAGGAATTCCCTACTCTAATACTCTTCCTTTAGGCATTTGCACCGGTCATCGAGGTAGAAAACGAAGGCGCCATGATCACAGAACCGATGTACCAGTCATTGCTGAACGGAAAAATCAACAAAGTACCCTTGCTCATCGGATTCAACTCCGAAGAAGAATTGTCGAAGGCGGGAGGTTCAAAAATGTCCGATTGTGATTGAAATGAAGGTTACTAAACCTTGTCGTTTTCAGACTTGGTCTCTTGGAAGACAAAGATGACAAGTTTGGATAACAACGTCTCATTGTGTGTCAACGGAGACTTGAATTTGTGGAATTCGCCTCCTGCCATAGCGATTGCGGATTTAGCAAAGAGCATTGGCTCTACCATACGTAAGATATACACTGACGGATTGCTAGCGGATAATCTCGGTGCGGGAATACAAGTGAGTCGAAACGCTTTACCAATGGTTTCGATGTAAATTACAAAGTGTCTTAATTTCTAGATGATGAGCGATGACATGTTCACCAGGGGCAACCTCAGGTATGGGCAAGTTCAAGCGAACTTCACACCTGTCTACGTGTATGAGTTTTCTTACCATGGCGACATGGGTGGAAACAGCGTGTCTTATCCAGGTAAGAAACCAGCCAGATAAAGTTATCTATCATAAATGCTCAGTAAATCAATGGATACAGCTACAGTGATAATTCATATTGCAGGGATTGGTCAAGTTCAACACGGGGAAGATGGTAAATACCTATGGGGCAAAAACGTGGACATGAGTACATATAATGAAGCTGATGTGACTACTTTCGACCGCTATGTCGGCCTCCATGCGAATTTCGTGAAATACCTGTAAGTCGTGTAACTTCAACTCGTTTGATCGAGGTAATGGGGTAATCATCTCTTTTCAGAAATCCCACACCTGAAAAATCCGAGTTGTTCCAGAACTTAATATGGCCCACCGTCACTACTGACACTTACCATTATCTGAACATCGACAAGGATCTGACCGTCGCCACCGATCCACGTGGAAGCGCCTACAAGAAATGGGTACTTATCTATGATAAGTACCAACAAGCTCCTCTTGAAACATTTTGAATGTACTATCGACAATAAAGTTTAAAATGTAATCGAAATTTGTGTTAATGAAAGTTTAATGTAATTAAGGCATGACGTAAAAGGGAAGTCTCTGTCTCCGGTAATGGGGACACTGGGATTTACAATAGATTTAACAAATCGGCGAATTGGCGAGTAACCAATTCTGGTAAAAATATTTAGTTACTCTCTCTTTATAGTCGTTCTCTCATTACTGATAATCGTGATCCCTGACAACTTGTGACGTTATTTCTCGCCATTGACTTCGATCCCGAGCTATATTTACAGAACCGCAGAACGAACTATCGGTGGCCTTTTGGATCTGATCAGTCCATATGGTTGGTTAGCGCCCTCTAGACCTTCGCCCTTCTGTGTTTCCCGAAACTATCAGCCTCTCCAGGTTGTTTTCATCTCTTCGCACGATGTGTCCAAATAATCTCAATATGTTCGCCAGGCAGGTAGAGGAGAGTCCATTGTGGATGTTCGGTTCTCTAAGGATTGACTCATTCGTCCTGTACGCTGTCCACGGAATTCGGAGCATGCGTCTCTAGCACCACATCTCGAAGGTATCAATTCTTTTTTATCTGCTGCTTTAATTGTCCACGTTTCAGCTCCATATCGGAAAATGGGAAAGATAAAAGATTGAACTATTAGTGTTTTTCGTAATAGATCAGTCTTTCCAAATCTTGAGGAGGCGACTCATTGCACTTTTAGCTAGTCCTCTTCTCCTTCGCATATCAGTTTCACTTAAATCCGTGTTACTAATATATCAGCCCAGGTACAAGATGTGGTCAACGATTTGAAATCTTTTTAGAGCATCTGTCAGTTGCAGAGTGTTGGAACGATCGACTATCACAATTTTAGTTTTCTCCGCGTTTATCATAAGGCCACAGTTGTTGCTCTCTGTCTCCACTCGGTTTAGGAGATCCAGCATTTCCTCTTCTGACGCAGCTATTAATGTTGTATCGTGTGCATACCTCAGATTTGTAATATTTTTACCAGCAATTGAGATTTCTCCATGCCATTCAACCAATGCCTTTCTCATTATATATTCTCCATAGATGTTAAAGAGATCTGGAGAGAGGATGCATCCCTGACGAACTCCCCTGCAGGTCTTGAATGGGAGCGAGTGCTGGTTCTCTAATCTCACCATGGCCATGCTGTTGTCGTAAAGCTTTCTTATGAGTACAATTAGATGTTCAGGCACTCCCATCTCTCGAAGAACTCTCCACAGCATTTTCCAGTTAACACAGTCAAAGGCCTTTTTGTTGTCCAAAAACAGATGACCATTGGGATATTGAATTCTCTGCATTTCTCTATGAGTTGTCGTAGGTTAAGCACCTGTTCTCTGGTGCCTTTGCCCTTCACGAACCCTGCCTGTTCCTGGGGAATCTGTAGATCCAGATAAGTCTCCAAACGTCGTTCTATAATACGAAGTAGAATCTTACTCGGATGTGATATCAAAGAAATGGTACAGTAGTTGCTATACTTTGTGCTTGCACCGTTTTTATGAAGTGGAATGAATATAGAGGTTGAACATTCTTTGGGCCAGAGACCATGCTTCCATATTATATTACATAGATCGATTAAGATTTTAATGCCCTGTTGATCCAAATTCTGTAATAGTTCTCCCTTATATCGTCACAGCCTGGTGATTTTCCTCTTTTCAGATGTGCTATTGCTTCCTCCACCTCTGCGTGCATGATGTCAGGTTCATGCGTTATTTCATTTATATTTATAATTCTATCGTCTCCATCTAGGGTCTGCTGTTCTTTGAAAAGTTCTGTGCAATATTTCTGCCAAACGTTTAATATTGCTTCGATGTCCTCAACAACAGTGCCATGTTCAGTTTGAATTGCATAATTGCGTGGTTTGAATTCTCTTGCGACGAGTTTGGCCTTTTGAAACAAATCGTTGGTTTCATTACGATGCGAGTGTGATTCTCTTGACATATGTTGGATATATACTTTTCTTTGTCTTTACGACATCACTTCTAAATATCTTTAGATAGGGCTCTATAGATCGTTTCATTGAGAGGGCCTATTTTTAGTTGTTTTCTCTGTTCTATAACTTGCCATGTCTCGTCACTGATCCATGGTTTGCGATCATTCACATTTCCTGGTCGACAACATTGGCTAGCAGTTTTCAGGAGACCTTCCTTAAGACTCATCCACGATTCTTCGGCGTCATCGTTGCATTTTATATTTTCTAACACTGGTTTAATACTCTCCCTGAAAGTATCTAGTTGTCCTGTTGTTAACCTCTTCTGTCTGGTCGAGGGTCTACGAATATTCTTAAATCTAAGTCTGAAATCCATTATCAGCAGTTGATGGTCACTACCACAGTCCGCACCTGGAAAAGTTTTAGCATTACCCACAGAAGTTTTCCATCTTGTGGTGATTAAGATAAAATCTATTTGATTCCTATATCTGTCACCAGGCGACTTCCACGTGTAAAGTCTGCGTGGATGATGCTTGAAATACGTGTTCATTATGTACAGTCTCCTTTGCAGGCAAAAATCCATCAGCTTTTCTCCCCTTTCATTCCTCTCACCGAGTCCAAATCCTCCGACGACCTGTCCCAATTTAGTTACTAACAGTATTCAAAAAGTGACGGATGTATAGTTGAGTACAAAAGGAAAGAAAAATGCACTTTGCAACGTCATATGTAGTAGCATTAGCATTGACACATAGAGGATTAAAATTATCTAAAACACTACAACTTATGAAAACTGTCAGCTAAGGATATATACTGATTTATAGCACAATACAATAACAACAATAAGCAAAGATCGAAATCCAGTACAGGGAAAGCTATATCGACTGCCTTCTATGCAACAGAAAAACAGGAGGTATCTATACATTTTATCAAGAACTAACCATTGATATTGCTATAACCACTTAAATATTAATAATTAACGAAATTTTAGTTAGTCAGTTAATAAGGAACCTTTTAGTTGATGAATTAATTTAGAAAACCTGTTTTATCGTAACTTGACTTTAGACAGATTTAATTAGTTTATTCGGTTATTTACGGGGAACGTGGAATATGCATAAGCAGATCAGTTTTTGCTAATCGTTATAATGTATCTTATACTAACCTATGAGGTTAACGGTTAGTCAAGGAAATTACAACTAAACACAATATTAACTGTTGTGTATAAATAAAAATAACGCGCGACTTGAAACGTGAGATATGAACGTGCGGGCAAGGTCAGTTAATATAGATAGGTAGCTAATAAGAAGTGACTGTAGGTACAATTATATGACTCGAAGGGCTTTTTTAGTAATACTGAAGATACCACAAATGAGTTAAGTATGGGACTGAGTTGCAACAGTCTTAAATTTGTAATTTTGTTATGGATATATTGAACAATGGTTGGTGGGAGAAATGTTGCAAGACATTTAATATAACTTATCGAGACACAATAAACATGCTGCGAAAGACACTTTGATGTCAGCGATATCTGTTACTGATGAATACATTGGTTGACTGATTATTCACCTAATATCAGAAAATTCCGGAAATATTTAATGGATGGGCTCATTTTGAATCTCCTTCGTTTGCAAAGTGAAGCGTAGCATAACAAAGTGTTCACGAAGGACGTAGATGGCGTCTAAAGTGATTACTCGTACTTAAGATGAAGTAATGCGCTTTGTTCGCATAAATTTCGTCGGGATTTTCGATGACTTCAGACCAAAACCATCGACAACACCGTAGATAACCATTAAGTGAGTAAATATGATCACGCCGATAGAATCAGTTAGCGGACGTTTAAACAAATATAAAAAAAGACGATCGTGCCTTATCTCTCCCCGGCCTCCCGGTCCCCGAATATAAATCCGGGAGAGGCATAATATTGACGTAGGCGCGGATTTAAGATATCTCATTTGCCGGTACGTCGCTAAGTTATTTTTTAATTGGCCCTTTGCGGACCTCCAGGTATTATTATTGGAGCGGGACATGAGGGCTCTCTGTTTACACAGTCCATGTACGAGTTAGTTGAAGTACGAGGGATCGGCTGTCAAAGATCCTCTGTCGATAAGGGCTGTGCCGTGATTGGGAAACCGTGACGCGTGAAATATAACATAGTTAAATGTGCACTTTGTATCAAAACAGTTGTATTTCAAAGGTATTGGAAGTACTTGCGAAAAATGAATACCTTGTTTTTTAGGGCATAACTTTTTCAGTCATTTGGAGAAATTTTTTACATATTGTCACGCTTAAGGCCTGACGGACTGCTGAGTGTTCACCGTTTGGGGGTGCAGCTCAGGCAATGGGGTAGAAAGAAACCAGTTATTTATTTAGCCTACCAACAAATGGGTTATTTGGGGATTATTTCACTCAAATATTACAACCCATAATTTGTTATAGAAATTTTGTTTGCTGTTGTTTGAAATTTGTAGAAAATGTGAAAGATCCCATTAGCCTAATAAATTATTTAATTTCCAAGGTTTTTGCTTCGTTAAATTTGTTAATTTCACCTTGAATGCATTGACAAGGACAATATCAGCTACTCTAAAAATATACAGGTTGTCATTTGGAAAAATTTAAAAACAAACACTCCCTCTACGAATTGGGTCTAAATAAAATTGCGCAAATGTAGAACTCATTTACGAAATCAGTTTTTATCAATCTAATATTATATCATATAAAATTTTATACTTATCTTACAAGTAGGTATTCATAATGACGTTATATTATCAAACTATAGAGGTGTGTGTATATAACCGTTTCATAACGAATAAAACAAAATACAAATATTCCAACAACTAGAAATGTTCGCAGCACTCTTACTACTTTGCTTTAGTGCCAGTGGGGTAAGTAAAATCTTTTTCGAAAAATTAGTCAACCATTGTCTGCCCCTTTAGTCAACTATAGAAGATCCAGTCGTAACAATAAAAAACGGACAAATCAAAGGCCTCGTTAGTACGACCCCAAGAAAGAACGTAACGTTTTATGCCTTCTTGGGCGTACCGTTTGCTGCCCCTCCAGTCGGTGATTTGAGATTTCAAGTACGTAGTACCTTCAACCATGTCATGGTATTCTCACTGTTTTCCACTTCAGCCCCCACAACCAGTGGAAGACTGGGAGGGAACCTTCGATGCGACTTCCAACGACAAAATGTGTTACCAGGCCGATAAGGATGATCCGAACGAGACCGAGGACTGCTTGTATTTAAACGTTTACACTCCAGCGGTAAGTACAAGTTTTAAAAAACTTGCTTGTCGTGTTGAAATTCAGTTTTAAATCGAGCAGTGTCTAAATTAGTTCCACGTTTAAGGTACCTGGATCGGACGCCAAGCTACCAGTCATAGTCTTCATTTATGGGGGAACATTCGTCCATGGTCACGCTTCGTACGGTTACAGCAAACCTCAGTTCGTGCTAGAGCAAGGGGTTATCGTCGTAACCATCAACTATCGTGTCGGACCGTTCGGTACAAAATCAATTTGCATATTGTCACACGCCTGAGGGCCTAGGGCCCAAAGGGAGTGCTCTGGTTGGGGGTGTAGCTCGGTAGAGACTAAAAAGAAGACATGGCAACACGGACAATATTTATTCAGACA
The DNA here is from genome assembly GCA_946251905.1 of Cryptocephalus moraei. Taxonomy (NCBI): domain Eukaryota; kingdom Metazoa; phylum Arthropoda; class Insecta; order Coleoptera; family Chrysomelidae; genus Cryptocephalus; species Cryptocephalus moraei. Next base: position 10,321,892 of record OX276465.1, on the reverse strand, counting down.
TCAAATACTATAGGGGAGAGAACATTGTCAAAGGGCAAAAAATAATGATTAGAGGGTGACGAGAGAATGTAGAAGTGGAAGAAGTGGTTGCTTACTGGTGTGTGACGAAGGGCAGCAGGCGCGAGGCTCCTCCAATCAGCGACATGTCGAAGGGCGGACTCTCAGACGGGCAGTGTGACGGGGTACTCTATGACTGATCTCTCGATCGATCTGATCGATCCGCTTAAATATTTACTGTTTGTTGACAAACATGCCCGGTGCCAGTCCGCGAGTCACGTAATCTTCCTTCGGTTTTAGGTCACCTCCGTGCTGATTTAGCTTGGGTGGTGACCCAGTTGCGCTAATTGGGGCCGTATCGCGACAATATAAATATGGCGAGTTATCTATGGCCTTTGCCGTTTCTCGTATCTCAACTTCCAAAAATTTTCCGTCTTTCCAATCTATTTCTTTGCCTCCTCTGGCTGCCATAGCTTCGTCCAAGTCGGTATTCCAGCTTCTCGGTGGTCTTCCTTATTCTTCTCGTTGTGCTGGAACCCATTTCCAGACTTCTTTAGGCCTTCTGTTGTCGCCCATACGTTGAAGGTGCTAATATCACATTAGGTGTTTGTTTTCAATTGTATCAATGATGCCATTTTAGACTTTGGAGATCTCAAGTTTTGAGATTATGGCTCTCCTTCGTCAAAAATACATCTCAAGGGCTAACAATGTTTGCCAATCTCTTATTTTGAATTTCCATGTTTCAGATCTGTACTTACAAATATTCTGAACATGAATTGTTTTACTCCATAGTAGCGAATTCAATAGGCGGATTGCTCTTCTTCCGTATTCTGTCTTATTTGAAATAGTTACTACTTCGCCCTTTTGAGGAAAGGGTTATACCTAAATATTTAAGTGATAAGTAGTGTTTACTTGAGTAGCTGCCTACCTTCAAGTCAGTATTATCTTCTTCTCCAGTCGTATTATTTTTTATCTGTGTTGATGACAAGACTCCGCATTTCATACTCCTCCTTTAACTTTGGAAGCATGTAGCTGATGCCATCTCTATCAGTGGGTAGTAAGACTTGGTCATCTGCAAATATCAATGTATACTATTACATTTCCTTTTTCAACATTTTAACGCTTCATTCAAGTATATCTTAATGAGTAAGGGAGCTAGTGTACAGCCCTGTCTCAAACCTTTGGTGACATTAAAATCTTGGAAAGTTGGTTATTGAGTCTAACTACACTTTTACATGCCGAATATAGATTTTTCAGCGCTTGAATACAGACTTTCCCGGGAGAATTTTTGCAAAATTTTCTATTATCTTTCTTGCGTACAGGCGTATTCACAGCTCTTCTCCGCTCTGCTGATGTTATATCTCGATTGAAACATTTGATTGAGATTGAGACATTGGGCTTTTGGGGTAGCTTCCAATAACCCGATACTTATGTTTACAAGGCTTTTTCCATTTTTTATTTACCTCATGGCACTTCTAATTCCATTTGGTCTTATCTCTCCACCGAAATCAATATAAACCAGTAATTGGTTAAACAGGAAGCTATCTGGTTTACACTGATTTACATTGTAAACTAGATAATTTCGCCCTTAACCAATTCCAACCCTTCAAGGATTCTTATCCACCGGGGACGATTTTATACCGGGCAACATGGGACTGAAGGACCAACGCTCCTCTTTCCATTGGGTACAGGAAAACATAGAAGCTTTCGGTGGAGATGCTACGAAGGTTACGATCATGGGCCAGAGCGCAGGTGGCGCTTCGGTTACCTATCACTTGCTCTCTCCTGAATCAGAAGGTACCAATACAAATACTCTCATTACAAGTACTACACACCGTAACCCAATAACTTTTAGGATTGTTCAGGGCAGCCATTTCTAATAGCGCCTCCGCGCTATGTACTTGGGCCTATCAAAGACACCCCGTGGAAACTGCGTACGGAATAGCCAAGGAGATCGATTCAGGATTTTCCATTGACAGCACCACAGAAGAACTGGTGAATTTTTTAATGAGCGCTGATGCTAAATCTATCGATAACACCGGAGACAACTACAGCGTTAGTAAATATTTACTTACTAGATTATTAGGATCTTTGATGATGACTGGGAAAAATTACCTCCTTCATCGAATTAAGACTAGCTGTTGTTAAGGGTTTAAAACTAAATATATGAAATTATGATGAAGTTAAAAAATGGAATGTTTTGCGTCAAAATGACATTTAGGCGCCAATATATATAAATCCTGTTTTTATTTATGACTGACTCTTTCAGGTATTCGCACCGGTCATTGAAGTTGAACACGAGGGCGCCATCTTCACTCAGTCAATGTACGAATTGCTTGAACAAGGAACGCTTTACAAGGTGCCACTCTTAATCGGAATCAACTCCGAGGAGGAAGTTAGGAGGGCGGAAAGTAAGTGCGACCCAACATTCAGCTTCGCAAATGATTGTAACGCGCTTGGTGCGGTTATTAGAGTGATTTGGCGCTGGTACGGATTTCGGGAGTTCGGTTAAGTGTTTTAGGGTCGGTTTTGCGATGTTGCTCGGGCGCCAGATTTTTAAGGGTTTTCTCCCTCTGGATTATGCCTGGGTAGTTTACGAACTCAGGAGATTACCAGGGTTGTCCGTAGAAATGAAACACACACTCAAAATGGAAAATCCATAAACTATTTTATTTCTAAATGATTAGTGACAACAATGTATCGCCAAACCCCTGCTGGCGTTTCGGAGATCGGAGACCGTAGAATTCCAAAAAAAATATGTTTATTTACAAATTTTATACATTTCGGAAAGAAAATACAATTAGGAAAGTACGAAAAATAAAAATTACTTTATTGAAAATCGGAAAGATCGAAAATTGTTCGGCGAAGCGAAAATTGCGGAAACGGAAAATTACAATACTTTTGCAAACAATTAAGATCTGAAATACGAAAAACCCCCCAAGTATTGAAAATGGGAAAACGGAAAATTAACCTAACGATTTCACAATGAAAGAGAAATAGCTAGATACGGAGACGATAGGAAAACGTGCAGCGTCTAATATTCGGTAATACGGCCTTTTACATTACGAGAGAGCGAGACAGCGAGCGGAAGATCGTGGTGAAATAATTTTTCCCTAACACGACGAGGGAAAATTTAACTCATATCGGTTCGGAGAGACGGACATTTTCACGGTACTACAGATCACTCACATAGATCGGTCGGTAACGGAAAATAACATATAACGGCGGAACGATCACAGTTACCCAGTCACAGTTATAATTTGGTCGGTGGTACGTTCACAATCGGACGGTGTCGGTCGGTCTAGATCTAACGGTCGGTAACGTTCACAATTACATTTATCGGTCGGTAGTACGTTCACAATCAGACGGTTACGTAACAAATAACGAATAATTCGGTCGGTTTAAAACTAACGGTCGGTAACGTTCACAATTACATGTATTTGTCGGTAGAACGGAAACGGATATTAGACGCAACGGAAAGATACGGATAACGTACGGCTTGTCAGATACAAGTATTAGTTCTGACCTTGGATTATCTCAGGTACAGGACGATTTGAGGGGGGAGGTTTACCTACCCAAGTTACGTCTGAATATATAGGTTTGAGAGGTTATAGAGATAGGTTTGATTTCGCGATTAACTGTACGGTGGATGGTCTACCATCGACTCTCAAAAATCGGCTTCGTTATATAATACTTTAGGATTTGCCGATTAAGAGTCATTCGATGAATCTAACAAAAATCTTGCTATTGAAATTGGAGTGGGTCCTCTTGATTTTTTTGTAAGAGGAATTTTAGACCAAAGTACTCAAGTAAAATCTTGTTTTGTTGTTAGATATTACCGCTTGGGCCATAAGCAACTCTGGCTTCGATCGTGACCCAACCAGGCTGGTTGACGAAGATATGTACATAACGGATCCAAGCTTAGTTCAAGCGGCTATTGAGGAAATCAAGGCTATCTATACCAACGGAACGTTTGCAGACAACTTAGCTGCTGGGATAAAGGTAGCACTGTAATCAACCTGGTGAAATAACTTCAACGTTTCATTCCAGTGGTACAGCGACAACAGATTTACCAGGGCGACAATAAAGTTCGCAGAGTTATACTCACAAGCATCCAACGTTTTCTTCTACCAGTTTTCGTATCATGGCGAAATCGGAGCCAATACAATTAATTTCGAAAGTAAGTACGTGTACAATTTCGTGTTAAGTATACATTACGGAACTTTTAGTGCTCGGAGATGTGGGTAAAGTCGCCCATGCGGAAGACCAAAGATACTTCTGGGCTTATTACGACTCATTCGACGATTTTCCCGAAAAAGACATCACCACTTTGGATCGATACGTTGCGTTGTTGACAAATTTCGCTAAAACTTTGTAAGTTCAAATGTACCTAAAGTATCATTCACATAAGCAGTAGTGCAGGTACAGTGCAGGGGGAGTGTATTTGGAACAGTAGCAGCGGTAACGTATCAAGTCGTCCTGTTCACATTGGACGTAGTGTGAAAGGCTGCTTCGCGGTTTACGTCGTTTTCTTTCCTTTTCGTCCATTGCTCGTTTCAACAGAATAGCAGCAGCACCCAACAACAGTAGACAAACACGTCGTTGTTGCAAATTGTATTCTTCATTTGGATAGTCCATCTTGAAAACTTGAACTTACTGAAAGAATTAACGCGAACCAAAGTGTAGTTTTAGTTGAGGTTAAACAATTTGTAAACAAAACAACACACGCCAACGCGGCCGACTTCAGTTCTCGTCTCTGATTGGTGCTTGTATGCGGGTGTAGTGCAGAAGCTAAAAGCTTGCTAGGTTCTACACTACCGCTACCACTACCTTCCCACAAGGTAGTCGATGTGAACGCTGTCGTTAACATACACATGCTTAACTTTTACAATACCACCGCACTACACCTACAACTGCACTACTGCTTATGTGAATGATACTTAATACCCGTACCGGACACTCAGGATGGAATTTCAGGAATCCGGTACCGGAAGCTGACGAATTGTTAGGTAATGTGACTTGGCCGGTGGTGACCAAGGATCATTTTTACTATTTGGATATCGATGCCGATTTGACCGTCCGAGAAAATCCAAGGGAGTTCTCTTACGAGAAATGGGTGAAGATTTTCGAGAAATATGCCACGAAACCGTATATATCATTTTAAACAGGACGTTAAATTTAAATAGATGTTAATATAAATGACGACTGAATTGAAGTGTATTTAAAAAAATAATATTAAACGCTTGAAATAAACTGCGTATTAAATTTTACTATATCAAACATTCTATTACATCTAATTTTAGTTAACACTAATTTTGAATGTCGGAAAGTACATTTTACAGCTCATTTTGATTTTATGTGTTACTAATGGAAAAGAAGCGATGCCAAGGAGTTGTCGCTATTAAAGTTTGAGTAGTGATAGTTAAACATGGCAAACTTCCGAACTACCGCTTAAGAAGCTCAAGGAAAGCTAATCGAACCAATGCAAAGTGAACTTAAAGTTTAGGCTTTTAAAAGTTCTTAAAGCAGTAGAGTACATGTACTGACAAATTTAATCTCTAATTAAGTCTTCAAGATTTAATTACTTTATCTGGCTCTCCTCAAACAATCAAATAACAAACGAAGTAGAATTGCACTTACGTTTATCACAAGATATATAACTTGCAGTGTTTGTATCTAATCTGGTACCTGCAGTACTTTATATTGGAGCATTTCTCCAACACCGACGTTTGCACAAGTGTGACCGGAAAGACAAATCTCCAGCAAACAGCGTCAGGTTTGGAGAGCAAACAGCTTCGCCCGAAAGAATGTAGATGAAATTAAACAGATAAGCAGCGATACTTTTTACGGTGTTTGCCTCCTGTCGTTTTAATCTTCTCGACGGAGTCGATCCCTATCGGGAGCCGAGCTCCCTAAACCGACCCTTGTTCGGCTAATTCGTACATTGATTGTGTAAACACGGCACCCTCGTGGTCCGCTCCAATAACAGGAGCGATGTGACCTGCGAAGGTTCATTTAAATAATAATGAAACAAGATATGTGTAAATGAGATGTCCGGAATCTGCGCCAGTGTCAATATTATGGCACTTTGCGGGAAATAACAATACAATGATTTATAGGTAGGGTAAGGGGATGATTTTCCTACCAAATTTGCAAGGGAGTGTTTTTGCTTTCATAGTTAATTACTCAGTATCTGATCTGGCTTGGGTTAGATGTGCTTCATAATTACTTCCAGTAGTTTTGATTGATACTGTACACCCCAGAAATACGCAAAGCTGCTCAAGAAATTTATTGAAATACTAATAAGTTAACCTTGACGTCTACGCACGTCTACATGACAGGCTGACGTACCAATCTAACAAAACTTAAAGTTACCAAATGTAGTGTAATAATATTAATATCATATATTATTAGATGTGCCTCATAATTACTTCCAGTAGTTTTGATTGATACTGTACACCCCAGAAATACGCAAAGCTGCTCAAGAAATTTATTGAAATACTAATAAGTTAACCTTGACGTCTACGCACGTCTACGTGACAGGCTGACGTACCAATCTAACAAAACTAAAAGTTACCAAATGTAGTGTAATAATATGAATATTATTACACTACTTTCGGTGTAATAATGAGATCATTAGTAACGCAAAGTAGATAATAGTATATTAAAGTATGAGTGGATATTGAGCTCTTTCAAACACGCGCGAGTTTTCGAGCACGACGGCGTAGCCGGAGTGCTCGAAATAGAGCAAGTGCTTGAAAGAGCAGTAATCCACGAATACTTTTACGCGATTTTTTTTATTGGTACCATTTTTTATACCAAAACCAAATGCATACCCAATATGATTAATTTGAATGACACTCGGGACGCTTCGTGACGGTCCGTCGCACGTCGTGCCACCAATCGGCTTGCCCCGCTCCGGCAAAAAACGCTCTGTTATTGGTTGATATGGCCGTTGTTGATACGTTTCCATGGCGACTTTAAAACACGCGAGTGCGAAAAAGCCCGATTTACGCACGCCAAAGCATGTTTTAAATAGGCAAAATAGCGTACCAATAAAAAAAATGTTTCATTTTAATTTTTCCAAATTTGGATTTTCTAATCCAAATTTAAAAAAAACCTAAGAACATTTAAAAAAAATATTTCGTAGGCACTTCCATCCAAGAAATTTGAATTTTATTAATCAAAAAGATAATATTACTGAGCATGTTTTATCCAAGAGAGAAAGTTAATGCGAATCCGAACATTTTACAGTACTTAACGCAATGTCAACTGAAAACATAAGGAAAATTAGAAAGTTCCACATGGGATACTAAAGATGAAAAGAATAAATACTAAGACAATTAGGGTTGCAGTCAATTGGTCTCAAAAGAAAACGCTATTCGATAATGGCCGAGCTTTCGGAACGCATTGGTTCCATCATCAGGACATCTGTGAATTTATTATAAAAGAGAAGATTAAGTAGTTACACAACCAGACTTACTATCATAACCTGTACTAAAGCTATTTCCTCAACAGGATAATAGGGACAATTCCAACACCACGTTGCTGATAACCGCGAAAAATAAGTGAAGGTTAAAAGTTTGACATTGACTTAACAAGAAAAAACACAGAACATGACCAATTAATATAAGCCACTACTATGAGACATGGAAAGTTTTAAACAGTTTCGAAGACATGTATTATTCAAAATAAGATAAGAGATGTCATTCGTTAGAGCAATCGGTATATCTACACCCGCCACAGCATAGACACAGGGGAAACAGCCCTTAGTTGTCATTGATACTCCAATCCAAACTTCTCTACCACAGAGTTTAGACAGGAACAACATGACTACTCCTTGTTGTCCTCATGAAATAGGATAAACATATGAATGTGAAACATTAACATAAAACGAAAGAACTTCCCCACACGCCACTATGGAGAGATAAGGATTTACACCTTATATGTGTATCTAACCCCACATACAGACCATTATCTCACAGTGTCTGCATAAGGGTGAAATACACAATTCTTTATCCCGACAACCTTAACGGAAAAATGTTTTTTATGACACGATGACTCACTACACAAAACAAAAAGTTCGTTGACAATTAAGTGACATCATCAGTTCTGTTGTTATTGCTCAACAGTTGTATACTATGTCCGGGCCCAATTGGAACACCAACAAAAACACTTAATGGCTTTTTAAGCAGTGAAGAGCGATGCCACCTTGTCCTCCATGGGCGTATCATTACGGATAATAACTCTAACAATGAATTCACTTCCAAATCGCACAAACAAATGGCACACACATTCACACACCACTGCTTTCTCGAGTATAAGTGCCGAAGAAGACATCACAAGGAAAGCACACGTTGCCGCTGTGTTATGGTCCAGTGGACCATGCAGTATCTGTAGAGTCTCGCGTACTTCCTCGTACACGATTTCACTGATCGACTGTACACTTGCACCTTAGAAGAAGAAGAAGATACAAACGAAGTGCCGCTGTCGTAAAAAAAATTTGCGGTCCGATGGATCCTCTAGTTCCTTATCTGTACATATCCATACATTCACATATATGATTTCACTTGGGCAACTGAACACCTGCATTTTAAAAATACCAGTGCGTTTCTGAATAAGCAAAACGATAAGTCCCATGGTTTTGTATAGAGACAACGAGCTCTTTTCGAATGTCCTCGGTAAATTAAGATTTTATTGAGTGTTTCAATTGCTACTGGTCAGAGTATAATATATAGTTATAAATTAGACTCAAATTTTGAATATCCGTGTTCTAATTAAGGCAATTTGTTGTATTGTAAATATGAACCATTTCAAAGAAACTGCGTTTAAAGAAATTCCGTTCAGTTTTTAAAACAGCGGCTTCATTAAAGATCATTTGATGATCCAACGTGATAACGTGGTGTGCTAAGGCACAAGACTTTACACCCCGCCTACAATCACTTTTGTGAGAGGTAATTCTAGCTTTCAGAAATCTAGAAGTCTGACCAATATAGATTTTATCACAACCCGAACAGGGTATGCTATACACAACATTCGATGTTTCATTAAATATTGGAGTTTTAAGTTTAGTGTAAAGTCGAGAAATTGTTAGTAAGTTTCTTTTTGCAAATTTAAGGACATAGGATTTAAGATATTAATTAGTTTAGATGTAAGTTCATTTATATGTGGAAGTGACACAAATCTTTTTATCAACTCTGATGGCATGCCATCGTCTACCTGCAGTTGATTATTCAAAACCTGTTCATTACCTGACAGACCAACAGGAGAAGCAAACCTAACATTACTCACATCAGTAGGTAAGTTAAAGTCTTGTGACGTATTGAAAAGTATTTTGTTAATGATGTTTAAGGGGTAACTATTCTCTCTTAGGATAATGAATAGACGACGTAAACCTTCCATTCTGTGAGAGGGATGTGAAAGACTCACCACTCTTTTCTTTAAAGCCTTGGTGAGATTGATCTTCATCGACATTGGATGGTAGGACAAAAAATGTAAATACCTATTGCTTCTTCTATATATATACAGATATATATATATATATATATATATATATATATATATATAAAACTATAGATTTGTGGGGATGCAGCCTAGGGCGTGGCTGCATCCCCAAAAATCTATGGTTTTTTGTTCAACTAGTCAGCCAAGACTACCCTTGTATATGTATATTGTATATATATATATATATATATATATATATATATATATATACTAGCCGTGACCCGGCCACGCTTCGCTGTGGCTCAGTTTGATATAAAATAAATGACCAATTAAATAAAAATAGGTAATCTAGCGAATATAGATTTACCGAGAAAACACATAATTTATTTCAATACCATGCATTGCATTGCTGTGAATATGTTGTAGAATGTTATGAAAAGGGAAAAAATATTGCTTTGCAATTATTTTTTATAACCGATGTAGGTACTCGGCTTCGGCGGGGACGACCCTGTCTCATTCCTTTTTCCACACTCCATGAAAATGGTTTCAATCAGCGTGCGTTATTCGTCTTGATCGAGCAATACGTACTTGGGCTATTTCCAATCTTGCTTCCCTTTGCTCGTCCGTTTCAGACGAACGGGCTCGAGCAATTCGTACTCCTTCGATTTCCAATCTTGCTCCTCTTTGCTCGTCTGTTTCAGATAAGGGGGCTTGGGCATTTCTAATCTATCTTCCTTTTGCTCCTCTGTTTCAGATAAACGGGCTTGAGCATTTCTTAATTTTAGGGTTTCTAGTCTATTTTCCCTTTAGTCGTCTTTTTCAAATAAGCGGGCTTGAGCATTTCTTAAACTAAGGGTTTCTTAGGAGCAAATTCAGAAACGCCACTCACACTCATTTCTAGCTACACTCAATTGTAACTCAAAATGAGGGTGAGTGCGCCTTCTCCTTAATTTTGGAATTCAGAAACGTGTAAATCAAGTTACTCAAATACATCTTAATTTAAGAATGATTTGAGGGAAGGATGTTTGGCAATATCGCAAGTCGTCTGTTCGCTGCTGACTGTGTTAGTTCAATTTGGTGTTCTGTGCATATATCATGTGTTTTGTGGCAGCAACTGTCAGGCGCATGTCAGGCGTCACCTAATTTGGAATCACGTTTTGCAAAAGAGTTTACGTTGAAACAATGAGCAAAGAGCATTCCAAAAAAGTATGTGTGCAAGGAAAAATGTTCCAATTAAAAGAGTCTCCACCTCTATGCCTGCTATATACCACTGGAAAAATAATATGTCGAATAGTGTCTCCACCAAACCTATACCTCTGTAAGATCTCCAAGTTGGTTAAGTGCTGAACGGGATTGTTGTAATCTCTGATATAATTTCTGAAACAATTAATTGCCTTATTAAACAAATCATATTTTTCCCTCGGTACGCATTTACATCTTAGGGTGCTACCTACAATTTTATCATAGGTAGGAACTGGTAAATATCTTTTATCCTCAATATATTGTATGAACTCTACAAATTCGTTGAACTCATTAGCCATGATATCCATATTGCTAACACCATCTAACATAAACAGAAATGCACAAAAAACTGTCACTAACGACGCTAATGACCATCTGCACGAAAGTCAAAACTCGTAAAAGTATGGTGTGGAATTATTTTAAGTGGTGAATTTCAACCACTTAAATCTCACTCAATCTAATACTCAATATAAGGGACATTTCAATTGAGGAAAGTCTATGAATTCCAAATTGAGTGTAGTGAAGATTTTACTTAAAAATTTAGTGTAGGTGTAGGGTGAGTGGCGTTTCTGAATTTAGCCCTTAGTCTATCTTCCCTTTGCCCGAAGCTCGTAGTCTTTTATTTTTTTGCTTTACATATGGATCTGCCAATCGCTTTTCTTTTGGAGGCATAATTCAGAGCGAAAGTATAAAATAAATGCGCTTGTTTTCTGTTGTCCAATGTCCAAAGTTCACAAATAACACCACTAATACTCACACACGTTCAGAAATATTTCTACTTTTAACAGAATGATTTTGAGCAATTCGATGCTCAAAGCGCTGACAAACTGTTCGACATTTAAAAGATACCTTTTCGCCGCGAGATGGCGCCATCTGTCAGTCACTCGTCTGTCAAATAAAGGTGACATATTGCCTGTCATGTATATATTTTTAAGCCGTTTCGGCCCCCTGGCTCCTTTTTCGACGCGGAACCATTTCAGGAACCTTCAAGGACATGCGCCCTACAACTCACCAAAATTTCGTCGCAATAGGACGAATGGTATAGGAGCCTATGCGGAACATACACACAAACATCCATTTTTATATACATAGATAATATAATAATAACTTAAAAATAAATAATATATATAAATAAATAAAAATAATATCATATAAATAATACTGCATATAGTAAATAAAGAGTAAAAGTAATACGAAAGACGAAAATGTTGAAATGGTCAGAATGGTCAGCCAGATGTTGAGATGAAAGGATTAAATTCTTGTTCAAAGTTGCCTTAAAAATTTTACGGTAATCTTTTAATTCTCCTGTATCTCCATAGTTACCAGAAATTTGAGGTTAAACGTGTAACATCCCCAATACGTGGGACGATTCGCGAATTTCAGTTAATTCTAGATTCAATTTATTTACAATAATAAATTCCTAACCTTTGACAGCCTCCGCACTCGCGAAAAAAGGCATTTATCATCAGGCGAGAGCTGAAGCTAAGCGCGGTACGTCATCGCTCGCCCTTCCATCCCCCATCGAATTCCGTCTCTAATTCGGAAAGCGGAAAAGTTATCTCCACGACTAATCCCACAACCGGACTGAATAACAGAGAAGCAATAATTTCCTAGTGCGAAGGAAATATTTTCGTCCCCGAGGATTGAAGGATTTCATTGTTTATTGGCATTCCGGATCCGCTCCATGAATTTTCATCCAACTCCCAATACAATTTCGTGTGGAGGTCGAATTTCGGTCCGGCACCGGCGGGCCACCGCTTTTTCTGCGTAAGGATTCTCGGATCTTCTCGATCATTGAGCCCGAGCCCCGCACCGTGGACCTACTTTCTTCTCGGGACTTTCGCTTTTCAATTATTAACTCGCGTTATACGGGACGCGTCGGAAATAATCAAGAGCCCCTTAACTGTACGTACAGGATTTTTCCTCTTCCTGCCGAGGTGTACCCAATCCAGAATCCTATAAGATATGATGAGCTGTGACATTAACACACCCATTGTATTTTAGTTACAACTAATTTGTAACGAAGCCGATTTTTAAGAGTCGGGGGTAGACCACACACCGTATAGTTAATCACGAAATCAAACCTATCTCAGATAGATGGCGGCCGATAAGGCACTGTTCAATCTACCATCGCTCAAATTTCAAGACTAACTTTAGGTAGGTAAACCCCCCCTCAAATTGTTCTGTACCCGAGTCAATCCAAGGTGAGAACCAAGACTTGTTTATAGCAAGTCGATACGTCTGTCTGTCTATTGTAAACGTCACCGCCGTTAGATATAAGCCGCCGAATTATTTCATATTTGTGAGTGTACGTAAATTGTGCATTGTCCCCGACCGATAGTTTTAAGCCGACCGAACTATTCGTAGTTATTCGTCTATTGTGAAAGCGTCCCAGACCGCTAGCTATTTAGCTATACGTTATCTGTGATTTTTCGTTGTGAGCGTACCGACCGCTAGATATTAGCTATCTGTGGATGAACGTCTGCTACCTGTTAAACCGGCGGTTGTGAAAACGTCCGTTTTTCCAACCGCCCGGAATTAATTTTTCCGTCGTCGCGTTGAGGAAAAGTTAATTCGCGACTACCGTATTCTCTATCTCTCTCTCTCTCTCTCTCTCTCGCTCTCTCTCATAACGTAAGTGGCCGTATTACCGCACCTTAGACACTGCACGTTTTCCTATCGTCTCCGTATCTACCTATTTCGCTTTCATTGTGAAATTGTTAGGATAATTTTCCGTTTTCCATTTCAGTAATTAGAGGGGTTTTTCATATCTCAGGTCCTACATATTTGCAAGAGTACCTTTTTACTTTCCTTTTCCGCATTTTAGATTTGTTAAATGATTTCTTCTCTTCCCACTGTTATTTAGAATACATTTTTTTTCTCTCCAACTGTGATAATAATAATATTTTCGTATTTGTGTGTTTCCTTTCCGAGATACATAAATAATTGTAAATAAGTTTTTGCCCGATCTCCGTTCGACGACCTAGCGCCAACATGTGTTAGTCTAATTATAGTCTAAAAGATAAGTGTAATTTAGGGATTTTCTACTTGCAGTGTGTGTTTCATTTCTACGGACAACCCTGGTATTCTCCTGAGTTCATAAACTACCCAGGCATATTCCCGAGAGAGAAAACCCTTAAAAATCTGGCGCCCGAGCAAAACCGTAAAACCGACTCTAAAACCCTTGCCGAACTCCCGAAATCCCTCCCAGCGCCAAATCACCCTAGTAACCGCAGCAAGCGCGTTACAAGTTACAATGAAATTTTATCGTACTTCACATGGAGAGTCACGTAAATGTTATTAATATTCAGATCACATTGTCTCTTGGAAACCTTGGGAACGGCGATTGCCGCTCCACTGATCACGCGCAACTATGTTTGGTCCACTTATCCTTTACATATCTAAAGTACGTTCTCGACGTGCCACTCGTTGAATTGCGATACCAGTTACCAAAATATTTAAATACAAAACCAACATTGTATACAACATAAGTATCAAAGCGTCGAATTAACAATGATGCTAAGGAGCGCTGCGTTGTTTACTCTACTTTGGGCCTTTGCGGTAAGATTATAAACCACAACAAAAAAAATATTCAAACGTAATTTAAACAGATTTGTGATGATGGACCAATCGTAACTCTACCAAACGGACAAATTCAAGGAACCACCGCCACCACTTCCCGACTAGGTTTGACCTACCACGCTTTCTTAGGTATACCATACGCTGCGCCTCCAGTAGGAAACCTCAGGTTCCAGGTAACGGACCCTCCAGTAAAACTTGAAGAGTTGTGCAGATATAATTTTAGGCACCGCAACCGGTGGAGAACTGGGAGGGAATCCTCGAGACGAAATCTAACAATAAAGTGTGTTACCAAACCGCTTTGATCCATGCCCACGACACAGAAGACTGTTTGTATCTAAGCGTATACACTCCAGCGGTAAGACAGTTTAAACTAATTAAGTTGGCGGGTGTAATATGGAAACTTTAGGAGCCTGGAAGTGACGCCAAACTTCCCGTCCTGCTTAACATTCACGGAGGAACTTTCATAAGAGGCACTGGGTTCACCTCTACCGACGCAGCACAGTACGTCATCGAGCAGGACGTCATAGTCGTTTCCATCAACTACCGCTTAGGACTTTTCGGTAAGTCTGGCAACAATTGAACTGTATTGTATAAACGGTCGTCACGTAGGATTTCTGTCTACCATGGACGAGGTGATACCAGGCAATTACGGCATAAAAGACCAGCAGTACGCTCTGAAATGGGTGCAACAGAACATCGATCTTTTCGGCGGAGATCCGCAGAAGGTAACCGTGATGGGTCAAAGCGCTGGATCCGCGTCTGTTACATACCAACTACTGGGCGCAGGCGCAGAAGGTATAACCGAATATTGTATTTCTATTCGATGCGACTTTGAGAATTCAAGGACTTTTCAGAGGTGCCATAGCGCAGAGCGGTTCTGCATTAAACAATTGGGCTTATCAACGACAAGCAGTGCAAACCGCTTACGGCGTCGCAAATCTGTTAGACCCGACGTTCGATTCCAGCAAGTCGAGTAAGGAACTGCTGGACTTATTGTTGTCTGTAGACTCGACAACTTTACACAACGCTACCTTTACGTATAAAGTAAAAAAGAGGAATTTAACGTAAACCGCAAAGACGAGTTTCTATCGTTTTTAGACCTACTCTCCGGTAGTCGAGGTGGAACACGAAAGCGCGATGATAACCAAAAATATGTACGAGGCTGTACGAAACGGTAACGTCACCAAGGTGCCAGTCGTGATGGGAATTTGCTCGGAAGAAGCCCTAAACGTCGCTTCGAGTATAACACCGAAATCGTCCTCTTTTCGAAAATTTCATGAGTTTGTTTCAGGCGTTGTAAAATCGGCCAAAACCTACGATAACAACCCTGCCTCTCTGGTGGACTCTGACATGGGCATTACCGATTCTGAAGTACTAACAGAAGTGGGAAACCAAATAAAAGACATATACACCGACGGGAAGTTTCAAGAGGACGTCGGAAAGGCAATTCAGGTAAAATGGTTATTACTTCGTAGAGTGGAACTTGTCGAACTTTCTTCAAAGGAGCTTCAACGGAATCTCATCTCAATGGAGATGAAACTCCAAGTCCCATAATATGAAATAGTCGAAAAATGAGTCCCTAGGCATGCCAGGCTGAAAGGTAGATTTATGGGTAGGATATAGAGCAATATAACAGACACGATGTGTCAAAAAAATGTATACGAGGTGTTAAAAAAAGTACAAACGTCAAAATTTCTAACTTTTTTATGTACATTTTTCAAAGATATGTTTTATGCAAAAGTCGTTCGCCTCTATAAGATCGACAAAAAACCTAAGTAACATTTTTATCTCAGACGCGATTTTTATTTGAAAAAAATAACTTTTTTTCTGTACATTTCTCAAAAAAATATTTTATACAAAAGTCGTTCGCTTCTATAAGATCAAAAAAAACTTAAGTAACATTTTTGTCTCAGACGCGAAATTAAAGTTTTTTTTTTTTGAAAATAACAAGCCGCCATTTTGAAACCGCTGGACCTATTTGGCCCATTAACGAACTCGACCGAGATTTTCGGCAAACTGATTTTTGTACCAAATTTCGTTATGATTCTTTAAAAATTGCGACCTGTAGCTTATATTAGATTTTTCTAATAAAACTACAAGGATTTTTTATAGACACGTTGACAATGTTGTTAGTTTCAAGTACTTTTAGTGTCAAATATTTCAATATAAATAAGCCCGTGTCTGATATTTTCAAATTTTTTGAAAACTATATAGATGGTCGTCCTGTTGGTGGCCATATTTCTTTTTTAATTTAAATTCATCGTGTAACAACAAAAAAGTATAATATGTCGTAACAAAATAGGATAAGATGGAATTGAAGAAAGTTAATTTTGTTTAGTAATAAATAGAAATTTCCTAGATTCTTAATTTAGCTTCCTGTTAACCCTTATTACTGATACGCCTATGTACAACTGTTTTGTTGGCTCTCAAAGTTCATCAACGGCGGCCATATTTGATATATCCCTTACAACGTGCTCATTTCCTATGTTTGCATGTAAACAAATAATATTTATTGTTAGTTTTAGTGTTTAAGTATTAGTTTATTAGTGAAACTTGTTATCACTTACAAAATGTAACATACTTCATTTCTCGTCCAGCTGTCCTCACACTGATTTTTCTCGTTAGTATTTCGGAGACAACCGTTACATGAAAGCGCCAATCAGGTTTGCGGAGTTCCTATCCAAGCACACCGACGTGTATTTTTATCAGTTTTCGTACAGTGGAGCAATGGGCAACAACCACGTCCTCTACGATGGTAAAGATATATCTGAGATATATGCAATTTCTCAGTATACAAGTTGTACTTTACGATTTCAGGAATCGGTAAAGTGGCTCACGCCGAGGACCTGAACTACTTCTGGACAGGCAGCAACCACAACTTGGAAGGGAAAGACGAAAGCGACGTTCTTACCCTCGATCGGTACATAGCGCTGTTGACGAATTTCGCGAAATATCAGTAATGATCGGAAACTTTCAGTTTTGCAGTTAATGATCTTTCATGTTATTTCAGGGATCCTACGCCCGAAGATTCGTCCGAGCTCTTGCAGAATGTCGTGTGGCCCAAAATAACATCTGAGAATTTTTATTACTTGGACATCGACAGTGACTTAACTGTCCAGGAAAATCCAAGGGAGTTCTCGTACAGCAGATGGGTCGATATATACGAAGAGTACGCTACTAAGCCGATCATATCATTCTGAATATATTTGAAAAAGTTATAATAACTCATAAGCTATATTTCATACTTAATTTGAAAATATGACCGTTGTAATGAAATATTTTAAGACAATTAGAATTTTGGTATGTAGTAATCCGGAATAAACACTTAAGTTGAAATTACTAATTTTGTAGTTTCCTTGGTTTAAACATAAATTCATATAAGAATTTTGCAAATTAAAATTAAAACTTCGTGGATAGCTTTTAGCCTCAGATTCAAGACATACAGAAACATATCTTGAATTCCGTTCATTCCAGAGGTAAAATATCCCAACACAATCCCAGGGATTTCTCTTACGGAAACTGGGTTGATATGTATCAAGAATATGTTTCCAAACTTATTGTGTCAAGTGAGCAACATTTTAAGATTAATTTAAAGTTTACAAACTGCTATGAAAGTCTTTATGAATTTATATGCCTCGTTAATAATTTGATGACAGACATAGTTGGAAACTTAGGGAATAATCCTCCTCTGATGTTGGATGCAAGGAATTTCTCATTACAAACACGCCCAAACGTGTAGCAGAACGGTGACTCACCCATTTAATCTTACAATGTAGGTATGAATAAGACAATTTAATATTCGAATTTTAGTTACCAGTAAACTAGTAATTTGATTTTTATTGAAAAAGTATGTAAACTCCCATCTAAATTCACAACATGGTAGTAAGTGAGACGTTCCTAAGGTTAGCCGTAATTAAACCAAAACTATGTCAATAATACCGCAAATATTACACCACGTTATAAAATTCAATTAATATATTGTTCCGGAGGAAAATTCAAGGAAAATCAATTTAGTTCTAACAAATGCGAACGTTGCGCCGTCCCTTTCAATTGTGAAAGTAGTTTTATTTAATACCAGAAAGTAGAGAAAGAGGGAATCTCCGCTAAGCCATCAACAAGCGGAATTTTATATTCGCCGTTCATTTAGGCGAGTTTAATTTGTAAACTGTTTTAGCTCAACTTTGTGCTTATAAAATAAGTTAATTACTAGTCGAAAAAGTTAAAAAAAAACTCAGCATATGCATTAGCGAGAAGAGTATCTTCAAGCCAAAAGACACATTTTTAGAACAGTTTTAGATATACCTCCGTTTTCGTTGTTGTTGAGACGTTTACCCAAAGCAAAATTATGAATATACAGTGCAGCAGTATGTATATAAAGTTGGCGGACCACCCTCCTCAGGCCGGCAAAACAAAATAGTGGAGATTTTGTGTCTTTTTTGTAGCGAGAAAACGAATTTTGTTGCTTTTGAATAGCCGGAGCTACAAAAGGTGGGTTAACTTAATATTAAGTTAGCGGCCACCGCTATAACTCATACACGGAATGTAATAGGATGCTCTGGTTTGCGCAGGAATTTGTGTCTTTAGAAGTACTTTAAAGTCACTGGGCCAAAAAAAAATTGGCCACATTTGGCCAATTTTGGCCAAAAATGACAAGATGTTCCGTCATCACTCGCGGTTCAATATAATGATATAGTAGCGATCTTAAATTTGGCATTAAAAAGCTTCTGTTAAGTGGGCCGAAAAAGCGGGCAACATTTCCAGAAATGGCCAAAAATTCGAAAATTACATATTTCAGCCAAAACATGGGAAATCCTGTATATACGCCGACAGGAAGAACATGTGGTACACAGAGAGCTCAGAACAGCTAGCAGGGGGTCAATAAGAAAAACCCAGAAATGGCCAAAAATTCTAAAATGACTTATTTCGGCCAAAATGTGCTAAATCCTGTATATACCTGAATTGTTCGGAAATGTGGGCCATGGAAATTCGAGCAACAATGTGGAGGATTTAGGAGACTCTATCAGACACTAAAAGTCACTTTGCAAAGCGGGCCTGTGGTGCTACAAATTCTAAAAGGACTTTTTCGGCCAAAACGTGATAACTCTTGTATATACTTCGACAGTTCGAAAACGTGGGCCCCGGAATTTTCAGACACACTGTCGAAGGATCCAATGGATCCTTCTAGAAACTGTAATCCCCCCGAGACTGCGGGCCTGTGGAGCTACAAATTCTAAAATGACCTATTTCGGCCAAAACGTGATAACTTCTGTATATACTTCGACAGTTCTAAAATGTGGGCACCGGAATTTTTACACACACTGTCGAAGGATCCAATGGATCCTTCTAGCCAGTGGAATTTACCAGAAACTGCGGGCCTGTGGAGCTACAAATTCTAAAATGACTTATTTCAGCCAAAACGTGCTAAATCCTGTATATACTTCGACAGTTCGAAAATGTGGGTCCCGAAATTTCCAGGCACACTGCGAACGATCCAGTGGATCCTTCTAGCCCCTTGAATTCACCTGAGACTGCGGGCCTGTGGAGCTACAAATTCTAAAATGACTTATTGGCCAAAACGTGATAAATCCTGTATATACTACTTCGACAGTTCTAAAAAGTCTCAGGTGAATTTCAGTGGCTATAAGGATCCATTGGGTCCTTAAACAGTGTATCTGAAAATTCCGGGGCCCACGTTTGCGAAGTGTCGAAGTATACACAGGATTTATTACGTTTTGGCCGAAATAAGTCATTTTAGAATTTGTAGCTCCACAGGCCCGCAGTTTCAGGTGAATTCCAGTGGCTAGAAGGATCCATTGGAACCTTCGACAGTGTGTCTGAAAATTCCGGGGCACACGTTTTCGAACTGTCGAAGTATATACAGGAGTTATCACGTTTTGGCCGAAATAAGTCACATTAGAATTTGTAGCTCCACAGGCCCGCAGTTTGAGGTGAATTCCAGTGGCTAGAAGGATCCATTGGAACCTTCGAAAGTGTGTCCGAAAATTCCGAGGCCCAAGTTTTAGAACTGTCGAAGTATATACAGGAGTTATCACGTTTTGGCAGAAATAAGTCACTTTAGAATTTGTAGCTCCACAGGCCCGCAGTTTCAGGTGAATTCCAGTGGCTAGAAGGATCCATTGGAACCTTCGAAAGTGTGTCCGAAAATTCCGGGACCCACGTTTTCGAACTGTCGAAGTATATACAGGAGTTATCACGTTTTGGCCGAAATAAGTCATTTTAGAATTTGTAGCTCCACAGGCCCGCAGTTTCAGGTGAATTTCAGTGGCTAGAAGGATCCATTGGATCCTTCGACAGTGTGTCTGAAAATTCCGGGGCCCACGTTTTCGAACTGTCGAAGTATATACAAGAGTTATCACGTTTTGTCCGAAATAAGTCACATTAGAATTTGTAGCTCCACAGGCCCGCAGTTTCAGGTGAATTCCAGTGGCTAGAAGGATCCATTGAAACCTTCGACAGTGTGTCTGAAAATTCCGGGGCTCAAGTTTTAGAACTGTCGAAGTATATACAGGAGTTATCACGTTTTGGCCGAAATAAGTCACTTTAGAATTTGTAGCTCCACAGGCCCGCAATTTCAGGTGAATTCCAGTGGCTGGAAGGATCCAATGGATCTTTCGACAGTGTGTCTGAAAATTCCGGGGCCCACGTTTTCGAACTGTCGAAGTATATACAGGAGTTATCACGTTTTGGCCGAAATAAGTCACTTTAGAATTTGTAGCTCCACAGGCCCGCAGTTTCAGGTGAATTCCAGTGGCTAGAAGGATCCATTGGAACCTTCGACAGTGTGTCTGAAAATTCCGGGGCCCAAGTTTTAGAACTGTCGAAGTATATACAGGAGTTATCACGTTTTGGCAGAAATAAGTCACTTTAGAATTTGTAGCTCCACAGGCCCACAGTTTCAGGTGAATTCCAGTAGCTAGAAGGATCTGTTGGTTCTTTCGACAGTGTGTCTGAAAATTCCGGGACCCACGTTTTCGAACTGTCGAAGTATATACAGGAGTTATCACGTTTTGGCCGAAATAAGTCACTTTAGAATTTGTAGCTCCACAGGCCCGCAGTTTCAGGTGAATTCCAGTGGCTAGAAGGATCCATTGGAACCTTCGACAGTGTATCTGAAAATTCCGGGGCCCACGTTTTCGAACTGTCGAAGTATATACAGGATTTATCACGTTTTGGCCGAAATGAGTCATTTTAGAATTTGTAGCTCCACAGGCCCACAGTTTCAGGTGAATTCCAGTAGCTAGAAGGATCTGTTGGTTCTTTCGACAGTGTGTCTGAAAATTCCGGGACCCACGTTTTCGAACTGTCGAAGTATATACAGGAGTTATCACGTTTTGTCCGAAATAAGTCACATTAGAATTTGTAGCTCCACAGGCCCGCAGTTTCAGGTGAATTCCAGTGGCTAGAAGGATCCATTGAAACCTTCGACAGTGTGTCTGAAAATTCCGGGGCTCAAGTTTTAGAACTGTCGAAGTATATACAGGAGTTATCACGTTTTGGCCGAAATAAGTCACTTTAGAATTTGTAGCTCCACAGGCCCGCAATTTCAGGTGAATTCCAGTGGCTGGAAGGATCCAATGGATCTTTCGACAGTGTGTCTGAAAATTCCGGGGCCCACGTTTTCGAACTGTCGAAGTATATACAGGAGTTATCACGTTTTGGCCGAAATAAGTCACTTTAGAATTTGTAGCTCCACAGGCCCGCAGTTTCAGGTGAATTCCAGTGGCTAGAAGGATCCATTGGAACCTTCGACAGTGTGTCTGAAAATTCCGGGGCCCAAGTTTTAGAACTGTCGAAGTATATACAGGAGTTATCACGTTTTGGCAGAAATAAGTCACTTTAGAATTTGTAGCTCCACAGGCCCACAGTTTCAGGTGAATTCCAGTAGCTAGAAGGATCTGTTGGTTCTTTCGACAGTGTGTCTGAAAATTCCGGGACCCACGTTTTCGAACTGTCGAAGTATATACAGGAGTTATCACGTTTTGGCCGAAATAAGTCACTTTAGAATTTGTAGCTCCACAGGCCCGCAGTTTCAGGTGAATTCCAGTGGCTAGAAGGATCCATTGGAACCTTCGACAGTGTATCTGAAAATTCCGGGGCCCACGTTTTCGAACTGTCGAAGTATATACAGGATTTATCACGTTTTGGCCGAAATGAGTCATTTTAGAATTTGTAGCTCCACAGGCCCGCAGTCTCAGGTGATTTCCAGTGGCTAGAAGGATCCATTGGATCCTTCGACAGTGTGTCTGAAAATTCCGGGGCCCACGTTTTCGAACTGTCGAAGTATATACAGGAGGTATCACGTTTTATCCGAAATAAGTCCTTTTAGAATTTGTAGCTCCACAGGCCTGTTGTGCAAAGTGACTTTTAGTGTCTGACAGAGTCTCCTAAATCCTCCACATTGTTCCTGGAATTCCCATGGCCCGCATTTCCGAACAATTCAGGTATATACAGGATGTAGCACGTTTTGGCCGAAATAAGTCATTTTAGAATTTTTGGCCATTTCTGCTTTTTTTTTATTGACCCCCTGCTAGATTTTCTGAGCTCTCTGTGTACCACATGTTCGACCTGTCGACGTATATACAGGATTTGCCATGTTTTTGCTGAAATATGTAATTTTCGAATTTTTGGCCATTTCTGGCAATTTTTGCCCGCTTTTTCGGCACACTTAACAGAAGCTTTTCAATTCCAAATTTAAGATCGCTACTATATCATGAAATTGAACCGCGAGTGATGATTGAACATCTTCTCATTTTTAGTCAAAATTGGTCAAATGTGGCCAAATTTTTTTTTTGGCCCAGTGACTTTCAAGTACTTCTAAAGGCACAAATTCCTGCGCAAACCAGAGCATCCTATTACATTGTGTGTATGAGTTATAGCGGTGGCCGCTAACTTAATATTATATTAGCCCACCTTTTGTAGCTCCAGCTATTCAAAAGCTACAAAATTCGTTTTCTCGCTACGAAAAAGCTACAAAAAGGTCACAAAATCTCCACTATTTTGTTTTGCCGGCCTGAGGAGGGTGGTCCGCCATTTTTATATACATTACAGCAGTAATTTATGAACATTAATTAAGGAAAACTGAAAAAGAGGATTATAGATTCTAATGTATTCTCTACCAGTCTCAATTAAGTATATGGTATTGAAGGATTTCAAACGAAGTGAATACATTCACGAATTTTCATATCTACATATCAGTCTGGTCTTTGATACTAACTATAATTGAATCCAATGTACTGTTAACGGTAAAATAAATGCAAACATCATGTATCTTTGGACTAAGAATATAAAATGTCTAAACAGACGATAAGAGCATAAAGAGCCTATAAACTATCTCTCTCTAATATAATACTCTAACGTTTATTTCTAATTTATTTACACTGTCTTAATTATTCACTACACACTACTTAATTTATCTTAGACTTTTACTGAACTAATTTATATAACACACTAAACTATTTCCTAACTAATTAATTTATATCACTCTTAAATGTAATTTATTTCACTGGTCCGTCTTTCGCCTTATTTATTCACTCGCGGCATCACGTCTAATCTAATCTCTCCGACCGCAAGCCCGCTTATATACACCTCAATTGTATTCGCGATAGTTCCAGGTAATTCCTTTCTCAAATATAATGTTTACTTAGAAATGTCCAGAAAGGTCATAAATTATTCTTCCTTAATAAGATGTTGCCGGGACTCAATTAAGCGCAGCGGCGTCCGATAAGAGTAAACACGTCTCGCGCTGCTGTTTACATTTCGCATTACAATACGTTAAAATATAGAGCCATATCAACAATGAGTCGCCACTTTAAGAAGGAATTAGGGGATGTATCCCATAGAGCCATATTGTCTATGAAAAATTTCGTTATTAATCGATCTGTAAAATACCCCATGGAAAGAACCGTACTTCCTCAACTTAAGATTAATCAGATTATCTGTTTGTAGGTCAGAAAATTGTATCAATATTTTCACTAAGTCGAGATAAATTACACAGTTGCAGTCAACAACCATTGAATAATTAGGTTATCACTATTCTAATTTCATTGTCAACTATTCCGCGAAGTCAGGTTAAACGACAAACAACTGGAGAGGTTGATAAAGCCACAGGAGTGTTTTTTAAGGAAAAAACGCCACCTATAAAAGGTGCAGTAAATCGATGTAATAATTTAATTCACTTCCAATAAGTCACTTGCTTTAAGAGTTAACAAGTTACTTGTACATTACATCGAAAATGAAGTACTTAACAGCATTACTGCTCGTCTTCACTATTTTCATCGTTGCAGTAAATTGTGCTTCCGTGGTTGCTGAACGTGACGGTAAGAATTGATACGTTACATGTAATTTTACTGTATTGTGATTAGGCCTTCACGATACCGAGACGATACCGAGTGGTATCGTCTCGGTCTCGTTGAAACTAAATTTCTCCACTCTCGTCTCGGTATCGCCGAGACGAGACAAAGGATTACTATCGTCTCGGTCTCGGTCTCGTCTCGATCTCGAATTACTCTCGACCATATGTGTTTTTGTTAGGAAGATTGGATCTCACCGACGTAATATTTTAATTAACAATTTATAATAAGTGGTGAAACGTTTAATTATATATTTAGTTTATAATTATAAATAACATTTTAATGAACACTCTTTCCTAAATAAATTGCCAAAGAGCTTTGGAGAGCTGTAGGTTTTTCCTTAATTTATTGCTAATTACTAGTTTTCTCGAAGTCATTTTTAAATATAACCTGATAACCGATTTAACACCACCATGGCGGTTGTTATACACAGCTTAAAGCGTATTCATCTTTATATTGTCCTCATTAGACATTTCTTAATAGGATTCCTTATTATTTTCATAGAATCCACACAAAATGTTTTCGGTAACGGGTAAAACCAACTGAGGGTTTAAAGCAGGTAGTTTTGACCTGCCTACCTGAGGCATTATGAATTAAACGTATACCACCCGCATATAATAATATGTATAAATTTGGATAATATATGGGAAAATAATACATTATAACGAGACCGAGAGTTATCAAAATTTAGTATCGTCTCGGCGAGACTCTTGGTCAATTGTGACTCGATATCGGTCTCGGAAATTTTTACCATTCTCGTCTCGGTCTCGTGCGATAGCGATACCGAGACCGAGAGTTTGCTTCGATATCGTGAAGGCCTAATTGTCATTCAGACCATATTTATATTTTAAATCAGTCCAAATATTAAACAGTGTTGTTTATAGATTCTTGCGATGTGTCGAGTTGCAGCAGGACTTGTCAAACTATTGGACATTTCGGTGGACTTTGTCTTGGAAGTTTCTGCAAATGCTACGATTTGATGGACTAAGATGTTGTATTACTTTAAAAATTGAAAAATGTATTAAAATCTGTTACAGATATTTGAAAATTAATGTTCAATAAAAAAACTGCCATATAATATGCTTGAATCTCTTCTTACATTACCGTGGTAATTAGATTAGTTAGAATTTTTAACGGGATTTTCCTTAATTAAATTTCGTTGTATAACCTGGAAACTCTGCCAAGAAAACCTAGAACACGATTTCAAACAGAATTAAGAAAATGTCAATTTTGAAAAAATAGAAATTAACCCTTTTTGAAAATCACTGAATTTTCTTTAACGAGTCTCATTGAAACAACTTGGAAATAAATAAGAGAAAACCCTTGGAAACGATTTCAATAATGACAAAACGTCAGTCCTGAAAAAACTGAATAGTTACATATTTTTGAAAAAGTTTTCTTGATTCAAAATTTTAATAGAATTTTCTTTATGTTGTATTTTCACATTTGGATCACAAGAAAATATCGATATTGTTCACATTGAAATTTAACAATTTTTGAAAATTTTGCTTGAAAGTTGTAAGAGAGTTTTTATTAGTGACTTGTGTTGTTTTAATTTGGAGACATCTCTTACAAAAATCTTGGAAACGAACTCAAACGGAAGAAAATTAAAATATCTAAGAAACTTGATGGTAGTCTCCTTTAAATATTGTGTATTGTCGCGACCCGCGTTAAGCGCAAGGTCGAACACTGAGGGGTAGCTAGGGGTAGAGTAACGTGAAAGAATGTAGGCCTAAGTAAAAAGGATATATTGAACAAAATTGAATGAAACAATTTAAACAAAAATGAGTACATTGAAAGCGAACCAGCGGCCAACACGACACCAGTTGAAAACGACACACAAAACAAAAAAAGGATAAAAAAGTAATCAAAACATGGGACAACGTAGCAAAACTTAAAAAACACAAAAAAAACTAATGATGAGAAGGGAGTAGGGACTAATAATAATAATAATAATAATAATACAAAAAGCGGACATAAATAAAAACAGCACATGGAAATAACGACTTACCCTAAGAGGTTCATCTTGGGCGTGGCTCAGGGGACGTGTCTCGGAGACCGACCAAGGGCGCGATTTGCAAAACTAATGCACTGAACTGAACTGAACAAAATGAACCTGGTTTTGTCGGTCTCCAGCCAATTTATAATTTTTTTCCTGATGACCAATCAGCTTTTTGTCGTTATTAACCTAACGTGGAAAGTACGTCGATTCCCGGACTCTTTGGCGGATGCTCGATATCGAATTCGAGACGTTGCATCCGCGCGCGATAGCTCGCGGAAATCGCGGGTCGAATTAGTGAAGAGTATTTTCCGGGAATTGCTGAATCTATAAGTTACTGCAAAGTAGCTAAATTAGTCGCTTTGCAGAATAAAGAAAAGGAAAAAAGAAAACACGCGAGTTGACATGATGTAAGAATAAAAAGTTAAATTATCAGCGGAATTTGGATTAATTAGTTGATTGATAGGTAAGCTGATTGATCATTTCTTGACAGTATTAATAAAATTCGTACGGGGCATTTCTTTACAATCACTGTCGGTGCTTTAACATTGAAACTCCCATCTCAAATCTCTTGAAAACAATTTGATACACAAGAAAATATCAGTAACATAAAAATTGGAAGTTATCAAAAATTACTTGAAATTGCAAGGGAGTTTTCATTTGCGACTTGTTTGAAAATATTTCTTACAAAAATTTTGAAAATGAATTCCATCATAAGAAAATTAAAATAGATAATAACTGAATGTTACTTTCTATTTAAAATTTTGTCTTGTTAACATTTGTGAGAGAATTTTCCTCACGGACTTTTGGCGCTTTGGCTCTACAAAAATTTCGAAAACAACTTGAGAAAATGTCAGTACTAAAAAAATTGGTATTTAACCGATTTTTGAGAATTTTACTTGTAAGTTACAAGGGAAAACTTATTTGTGACTTGAGAGCAGCTTTAATTTGGAAATATTATTGCAAACAATTTGAAAACAATTAAAGCAGAAAACAAAATATTGAAAAAAACTGGATGTTAGCATTTTTCGAATTGAGTTTTGTTTAAATTAGTGAGAGATTTTCTTCTGGTTTAACGATTTAACATGGAAACTACAAATACAAACTCCTATTACAAAATTTTTGAAAACGAATTCAACCAAGAAAATTGTAATATTGGAAAAACGAGGTTAGTCTCTTTTCCAATTTTTCTTTGTTAAAATCCACAACCGAATTTTCTTCACGGACTTCTTACGGAGTTTTTACTTGGAAATCCTTAGTGCAGAATTTTGAATAAGAAAGAAAAATTAATAATGAATAATGTGCTTACTCATTTGAAAGTTAAAGTTAAAAATTTAGTTAGTAGAGTTAAGATTGCAAAAATGTAGTTGTAGTGAAATCTAGATAATCATTTACATTGTAATACAAACAGTGCATTTTGCCCAGAGCTCTTTTGTTAAAATTGGATGCACTTATTTCTAGATATTATATCACTGCGACAAGAAGGTTTCTGTGTAGGTATTCCAGGACAGGCCTCATTGATAGTTTGGAAAGTGGTAAAACAAAGGAAACAAACAAATCGAAATACATCAACTTTCCCCCTCCCTCGTAACGTGTTAACATTAATCCATTAATTTTTTACCGATATCCCTCCCTACCTGCGCCCCTTGAAAAACAATCCATTACGGTTATTGGCCGACGGTTATGAATATTCATCCGTCTGGTGGGGAAGGGGGCACTTTACCGTTTCCAGGGAGGGGGTAAAAAAGCGTTTCAGATTAAAGCGGTCCGAATGGCAAGCTTGGGATTTGTCACCATCAAAAAGGCCTTCGTATCCGGCGCAACATCTACATAATATCCTCGTAAATTCCGACAGTGATTCGCCGGTTTAGTGTCGCAATTACCGTTACAATTGAACGCGTTTTTGGAAGTCGGATTCCGTAATAATGATGAATGGCGCCGGGAGAGACGATCGGATTTGAAAAAATAAAAATTTGAGCAAAAAATGCGGACCGACCGACGATGTTATCGGGGATAAGGGGGATTGTTTGGGGACTGGGAGCGCTATCTTTTGTTTATGGCCGATTGGAAGGTGGATACGGTGCCGGCCGCCGCAAAAAAATGATACAGAAGGAAGCGAACTGGGTAAGAGATGGGGACATCTGTTCGCTTGACCGATTTATGTGGAGAGGTGTATAGAAACGACGTATTGGCAGTGCTTTAAATTCCAGTCAACTGTTGCGTCCCATCCGGGTTGGAAACATTTCAGGTGACTCCAAAGCGCGTAAGTAAAACTTTGGCTTGCTCCTTCTTCATAAATAATGGCCTACTTTGTGCGCTGCGACAACAAAACAAGACTAATAAGCCAGCGGCGTGTGGTCCATTGAAGCAAGGGAAGCACTACTTCCCCTAGAAAAATGTCGAAAACGACAAAACATAACCTTCTTAAATGCAACTCTTGACATAGTGAAACGCATGAAATATCGTACTTACTTATTTAATTCTTAGAAGTTCCTTTGCCGGCTAGCACGAACTAATAAATGACTCAGGTGTGGTCGAAACGAAATATCAAGATCCGATTATAGCTGTTTAATTGAGTAAGTCAGATAACCAAAACAATAACTCAAAAATGTCCAAATACATTTCCAAAAATTCATAATGCTGTAATCTACACATATACCCAAAATACTAAAATACTTATAGAGTTCGCAAAGTAATAGCAGAAACACATAATTTACTAAAGTTTGTTTTTAATTAATGGGGAGATGGATCTATAGAAACATTTCGACTTAAAGGCCTTTAAGTGGGGAAAATACCTGTCACTTAGCGCTAATCACTACACACATGATTATAGGCGGAGAGGTCCTTAGAATTGTCAGGTCACCGGACGACTCGGTGAAAGTCGCCGGATGGCGGAAGTCGTCCGGGTGAATCGAGGTGGATCGCCCTGTAAGTAGGCGGTCGCAGAGGCTGGCTGGACGACCTGGCGGATTGTCCTTACCGTCGTAAACCGTGACACTCCTCGTGGGCGATTTGAGCAGTTTCTCACTCTGATAGGCACTCGAAATTAACGCACTGATTTGGCACTGGTTCGTTCAGTAAAAGTTTGTCAACGGAACTGTTAAATGCGGATTTCGATGTCTAAGCTGACCAGACAAATACCCAAACTAGTTCGCCAAAACCGAATTATGAGCGGAAATGACGTCTTTACCAATTACTGAATTTTGAGAATCATACTCTAAACATTATCTACCAATCATCGTCATTTAAAATCCCCACGAGGTAACTAGTCGTCTCCCTCTCTACAAGACTTTTCATTCCCTTAGCACGTGATCAACCGTTTTCCAATTCTCAGAATACTAATTATCCTAAGTTAAATATTGCGAAAGAACCACAATGAGATTGTAAGTGGCGACACAAAGGCGCGTCTTCCTGGTAAAAAATGGTGTACACATCTTAAGTAAATAATCTCGGGCTTTGCTTCGAACTTCGGTTGCGAGGGGAAAATTCAAACCGCTGGTAAAACCGAGCCAAATTTACTGAGAGGAAATCGTAACGTAACACTAGGAGACAATTACTTTCGATTGTATTAAAAATTCTAGAAATTATTCTAAATATCAAGCCCATAACATTGACGGCCTTGACTCAAACCGAGTCACAGCAGAAAATCTGTCCACGAGTCGTGTGCGCGCGGTTTTTCACTACTCTAGGAAAATCCAATGGAAGCTATTCCCGCTGCAGGTTCTCCGATATACGCCGGCCTTCGTGTGTATGTCGAGAGGTCGTTGAACCTGCTGAGTGCATCGAGTCGCGGTCACGTGCTTGGAAGCTATCATTGGAGTAGCTTATTTGCAGGTTTAAAGGGCTGTCGGTCTCTACAGAGGGGGTGGTAAATGTTCAAACATCATACAGACGCCTCTTTTATGAAATAATCGATCAATTTTAGCAACAAGTATACTGTAGATTTAACAGTTTAAATGATTTTTAAATTCCTCGAGTTTTGCAACTTTGATGCGTATAAAGGACAACATTTTCCAGAAGATTCGTTTAAATCTCTTCTTCTTCATTATGGCCAGTTCGTCGATAGAGTGCTACTGCGATCCGAACTATAAGTTATTTACGAAACTGATGACATTAGCGCAAAAAGTAATGCTAAAGACTTAATGCAAAATTCTAAAAGAAGTGTCGAAACTCTGTGACTTAGTATACCTGCCACAAGTTCATCATTAAAACGCAATTATTCAATGCTTAAACGCATAAAAAATTTTGTGAGAAATTCAAGTCAGGATTTTCGCAAATATCGCTTTTGTCCACTGAAAATAAACTTCTCCAAAGCCTGTGGGAGCATCCACGTTTTCATGATGACATCATTGATGAATTTGCAAAAAGTGATCGAAGAATCGAATTACATTACAAATTGTGTAAATTTTTAAAAATTGCTTCCCTTATTTGAAATTTCTTCACACGCCGCTGTAATAAATCCAGCACGTTATATCGACAATGTAGGTGCAAATTCAAAAATTATCATGATCATCTTCGTTTTGGCAGTCTTTATTTTTCCGTCCTTTCGATGTGTTCTTCCCATTTCTGTCTATACTCCTGTATTCTGTCGTTGAAAGAAAATATTTTTGACGTGATATACGTCTTATAAATCGGTGAGTCCCAGAAAACATTGTAACGTTACGCCAGACCCATGCGTGCGAGCGAGAGTGAGAGCGAGAACAAGGGACAGATACCTGCCTTGCGACGCATCTATCTCTCTTCCACTACAACGTCCGAGTGAAAGAGAGATAGGCACCACACAACCAATGTAAGCCATGCGGGAATGAGATGACGCATCTATCTCCCTTCCACTCCGTCGGCAGCACACAGCTGGACGTTAGCGGTTAGCGGTCGGCTTTAAATATGCTCCTGTAACATTCTGTGAAGTTGAAAGTTCATTTGCAAGATACAAAGACATTATATCAAAGAAAGTCAAAGTTTGGCGCCTGAAAACATTGAGAAATATTTAATTACCGCTTGCGAAGCAAATATTAATGATGTGTAGAGTTTAGTTGAGAAATCTCTGTATATAACTTTATATATAAAGTTGCCTTTTCTATAAGTTCATATACCTTTTTCTCGAGTTTTATTTGCCTTTTTGAGAATATTCTCATGCCTTCTTTACGATTTTCTGTTGTCTTAACATCCGCCCTCTAGATATAACATTTTCGAAATTTTTCATTTGCTTGGCGCTTTCACCACTTTTGTAGCTTTTTTAACGGTTACCTATACTCCATTCGCTCTTTATTTTGATCTTGATTACCTTTAAATTTTGTCGATAGGGAGACCATAAAATATCCAGATTTGTCATGTAAAAATCACTTAATTAAATTGAAAATTAAAACTCTATGAAGTCAAGCTTAATAGACGTTACATTCGCCGTTTTATATGATACAACAGTTTCGAATTTTTCATTTACTTGGCGCTTTCGCCATTTTTAAACTTTTTCCCGGTTGCCTATACTCCACAGAGTTATGAGAGTAGCAGAGATGATTATTTACATTTTTCGTGTAGCCAACATTGAATAGTTAAAGATGGCTGAAATTGGGGATAAACAATAATGTAGCCAGTGTTACACAGACTTTTTTTATGGAAAATGCGATCTATGTCCACAGTGTAAGGAGGAGACATACGTGTTTCTTACATACAGTGCTATTCCATCGATACGAACATGTTAATTGTGGAAATAAATTAGGTATATTTTGTTGTATAAAACTTTCCCAAAATACATGTAGACGAATACAGATCATTAGATATTATATTCGAAAATAAAACCGGCAACCGTGGTTTCTACCGCACAAACCTGTGTTGGGGCTCATGGTCAATTTTACTACGAAATATTTACTGTATGCATTCGGTGTCTTTTGGCGTTTTTAGGTGCTTCTTTAGGTTTGTTCGTGTAGTTTGCTACCGATACTATTTGTTTACTTCTCGCATTTATAAAAAGAGTTAATAGAAATGGTTACAATCTGTGAAGTTTGCAGAAAACAGGATTATAAGAATCCTAACCTATCTTAGTGGAAGTTGGTGGTGTGTTGTGTTTATACCCATTCCTATTCCCACTCCTACCTCACGTCTTTCCCCACTATATGTTTACATCACCGTGTTGCACTATATCAATGCTGGCGACAAGAAAATGCGTATTTATGAATGGTTTGTCAGCTCTGTGTATCTCATAACTCTGTGCTATACTCCATTCGCTCTTTATTTTGATCTTGATTATCTTTAACTTTTGCCGATAGGGAGAGCATCAAATAACCAGATTTGTCACGTAACAATCACTTAATTGTTTCTATCATTCCTCTCTTTGGCGTTATTGACATTGTGGAGAAGTATGGTACATTAGATGAAAAGAAGGATTTCACTGAACGGTCCACTCCGAGGGCTC
The DNA here is from genome assembly GCA_946251905.1 of Cryptocephalus moraei. Classification (NCBI taxonomy): domain Eukaryota; kingdom Metazoa; phylum Arthropoda; class Insecta; order Coleoptera; family Chrysomelidae; genus Cryptocephalus; species Cryptocephalus moraei. Next base: position 10,288,849 of record OX276465.1, on the reverse strand, counting down.
GCATATCATAACTCGGCGTCTTCAAATCGGTCGTATAATTTATTTAGTGGACAAAGGGAGAGAAATATTATACGGAGCGAAGATAAAGACGTCGGATAAAAACCACGAAAACAACAGTTAATGCCACACACGAGCGAGATAGGCATTCGGTTCGAATCGTGGGCGGTTAAGGTCGGGTCGTTTTTCTCTCTCTTTCGGTGTCCCTCAACTCCACCGCCCCTCCCGCCCGTCCCCTTTCCCATAATGATCAACGATACATCAGCGTAACGACCTCTTGTGTAATCCAATAAAGATAACACGGGCCGATATCGATATCAAATTCTCTTTAGTTAACAAGACATGCATTATGTCGGGAATCCCCGAGGCTCCACGCTCCCCGGGCGGCGGGAGGAGGGGGAGGAGGCGGTGGAGGAGGAGGCGGGAGGAGCACTTTCGGCGCACTATTTAACCCCGGACAGGTGTATTCGCTCCTGACAGATTGTTCGGCATTAACATTGTCTTCTAATTAGTTCTCTTCTCTGATTTAATTAGAAGCAATTATCCGCAGCGGCACACAGATGCGGATGAAAATTTACAGATTCAGAACTCGATTGGCAGCTGATCCTCGGGAATCCTCGTTTCCATATAATCCAAGGGGTTACGGAATATTACATACAGAGGAATGTCACTGTGGGAGCACTTTTGAAAATTCATAAGATTAATAATAATTTTTGACTCCATCGGAACGTTTAATGCCATGTTGGAATGCCACCACTTAAAACTAGGGTTTCACGATACCGAGAGAAAATCTCGACCTCGTCTCCGTCTCGTAGCGAGACCGAGACCGAGATAAGAGTGTTTAAAAAAACGAAATGAGGCACTCTGGGAATGACCGAGAGGGGAAGCATAACTTTATAGGGTGTTAGGGGTTTGACTGCCTTTATTTAAATATGTGATAGTATTCATCAAAACAAACAAAAAAACCTTATATAACAGGTGTTCTAAAACCAACCGATTTCGAGAAAAAAATTAGCAAACTTCTAATATTAGGGTGTGAAATTTCAGTTTTATTAAAGAATGTCACATAATTTTGTACATGAAATGACTATAAGATGTATTCTTTTAATGTATTTATGTTTAATTTGTAACAAAACAATATTTTCTTTAAAGAATAATTTGTTTTCCAATCAATAGAACTCGATAAAATGGATACGATGTGGTGTGGCAACACCGCGAAGGTATCGCACGCGTCGCGAAATGAGAGCCAGACAGTAACACTAGTGACAGTGACAGTGTGCATCTTTGAATTCGAAAGATACGTGTGATCGTTACGTTATCTTTTCGGTGCGTGAAAATTTTTCGGTTCTTAAAATGTTCAGTATACGTGAATATCACGATATGCTATTAATTTACAGGGAGGCGCGTTGTAGTTCTACAAGTGCACGTCGTATCCATCAGGAACGCTTTCCTCAACGGCGACTGCCTAACCGTAGAAAATTTGTTGAAGTGAGGGAACAACGGTGGACATTTTGAACACATGCTGTAATAACCAGGTAAATATTGAATATTACAACATATCAATAACAGCATGATCCTTTTCTAATGCTGTTAGTGGCCCTGAATTACTGATCGCTATTGATTTACCATTTATACATGCAAGTGTAATAATTACATAATTGAATCAATTGGAATCACTTACAATTATTTCGATTACTAATACGTACAGCGTAAAGACGGCATTTAGGAAGAGTTCGCAAAAACGTTAACCTCGCACGATCAGCTGTGTACACGTCATGTTTACCGAGAGCCAACACCAAAAACGTCATGTTTACGTTTCCTTTCTTGTCGGTGTTGCCAAGTTGTGGTGAAATACCTTGACAAATAACTCGACTTTTCTCGAAAACCGTTGGTTTTAGGACCTCCGTTATATAAGGTTTTTTGTTTATTTTGATGAATACTATCACCTATTAAAAAAAGGCAGTCAAATCCCTAACACCCTGTATATATACACCTCATGTACAGGAACTATTGGTAGCTAGCTCACCGCTTCAGCTCACAATCGCCACCCTTAGAGCAGGCAGCCGACAATACAAACAATTGTAACATGAGTTGCCACCAAACAGTTAGTTGCGCGACTCCGAAATAAATCACTTTTATTTACATGTAATAATTATTTACTTACATTATTAATTATATTACATTAATAATTATTATTATTACACACATAATATGTGTGTAATAATATTCACACATTTTATTACACTACTTTTGGTAACTTTTAGTTTTGTTAAATTGGTACATCAGCCTGTCATAAATGCATCCACCCTCGTTTAACAACCTTATTTGTGGCTAACAATAGGCAGGTATATAGGTGGATAATAGATGGCAATACAGAAGAAGGGTTTGTCCAAAATTTAAATTATTATTATTAACATTATTATAACTACCTACTTACTTATCGGACGAAGACTTATTAAATGAAGACACTAAAATGGCTAAAGATATTTTAGCAATTACTGCTACAATAGTACCTACTGAAAGGCTTTTTTCAAAGGCAGGTCAAATTTTAACAAAACACAGACAGGATAAGATGATGCAATTAAATGTCTTTTTTTGTATCAAATCTTGGGTCAATAGTGATTTGGCAATGGAAATTTGTGAAATTGATATCGAAAATATTAGATAAATAATTATGAGAATGTTAATTGTGGGAAAAATAGTAAGCTATTTTTGAAAACTTCGCTTTATTCAAAGTTGGAACTGAATTTCCTTTAACCAATTTCAATGTAACAACTTGGAAATAAATATGAGAAAATATCTGGAAACAATTTCATTCAAAACGTTAATTCTGAATAAAATGGAAAGATAGATATAGAAAAACTGGAAAAGTTTAGAGATATTTTAAGGTCCTAAAAGATATTTAAGGGGTACTAGCTGACGAATCCGTGAAGACATACAGCTTATTTTGCTTAGTTCTTTTATCAAACAATGGCAAAATTGAAAACAAAAATGTTTTTGTTGATGCAACGTTTCCTTTACATTTTTAAGAAATCTATTTTTGCACTAATTTATAAATGTTAATAAACTTGTTATTAACGTAACAACATTTAGTATAAGTTATTAAAAAAGTTTTTATGGTGTGCTAATTTTCAGACAGATTAATCAAACAGTTTAAAATTATTCTAATTGTTTATCCCAGAAGGCAATTGTTTAAACATTGTCTTTGACTAAAAAAGGCACTTTCTCACGAATACCTTAACCTTAAAGGGCTATAGCTTTTTACAGGTTGCGTGAATACCAAACCTATGAATGGAGTCATAAAACTAAGATATTGGTTTATAATATGTTAAAATTTCAGCTCTAAATATTCATAAACAATGGAGATATGATTTTTTTAATATGCTTTCTTGGTTCCTATTGGTCGTAGAAAGTTTCTTTTTTTGGGAATGTGTGTTTCGACTCCAGCTATCCAATGCACCCACTCACAAGTTTGTATCATGAATAATAATAAAGTTATTCTAAATGTTTATTAGCTACAAAGTAACACCTTTTCCAAACGACATTTTTAATAACAAATTTTCAAAATATATTAAGGTTTCCTGGGATATCTTACAGCTGAAGCCAAAAAAAATATATTTCAACTTTAAAAATTTACCTAGATTCTATATTTAGGCAAGGACAATCGTTTAAATAATTGCCTTCTGGGATAAACAATTAGAATACCTTATAAACTATTCGATCAATCTGGCTGAAATTTAGCACACCTTAAAAACTCATCAAATACCTCAGTTTCAAAAAGTTTTATTAAATGTTGTTATGGCAATAACAAATTTATTAACATTCTTATATTAGTGCAAAAATAAGTGTTTCTTGCCATTATCTCAGTCATTTATTAACCAATTTGGAACTGTGAAACGTCAAATTAAAGGCTTTTTAACGGTGTACAACTTTTATCCAAAGTATTTTTCTTAAAAATGTAACGGAAACGTTTTACGAACAAACACCGATTTTTTTTTTCTCGCAAAAAATGTAGAAAGTCTCGTCTCGAGTCTCGTCTCGCAATAAAAGTCTTGTCTCGTCTCATGTCTCGCTATTCTCCTCACGTCCTCAATTATATCTAAATGCTTATCAAATTTGCTTTTTCGACAAGAACTGAAATAAACCAGATAAACCAATAAAGAAATGATTGTCGAATGATTGTGATATGTTTCAATATCATTCGCGATATTTAGAATAATTAATTACTATTTGCCATTTATCTGCGATACTTCGAGACTTTTGCGAGACTCTCGTGCGAGATTCGAGACGAGACTAGTTGAAAGTCTCGTCTTGTCACGCAAGGAAGATTTAAAGTATCGTCTCGAGTCTCGTCTCGAAAACGAGACGAGACGAGACAAGACTCTCACAAACGAGAATATCGTGGGCATCACTACAGTGCCCTTTCGCCAAGACGCCTACCAGTTCTGCCCTAGAAAAATAATAAAGACAAATTGTGCAAAAGAACTTGAAATTGAAATTGGAAATTGAAACCAACAATCAGAAGACAAGATATCTTTTTTTTTTAATTCTGACCTATTACCCTAAATGAAGTTTGGATATGTCAGTCAGGGAGAGCTCAAAGGCAGTATCTAAAATTTTTCTTAGATAAAATTTGCACTTCTTAATTTCACATTAATTTCCACAATTATTCACTATTCGCTAATATAAAATAAGAAAATAGATCATGAAAGTGAAACGTCCCAGAATCACTAAAAATGCGGTGTTGTTCGTATTTAATCTTAATAAAAACGTTAAAACAACACATAACACATTTTTATCAGTTCTGTTGTTATTTCCATTCTCACAATTTAAAAATTTCATAAGTGCTTGGAAATTTAAGGCCAATTAAAATTTGCATTTGAATTGAACGGATTTAAGATTGAAATTAACAATCAGAAAATACGATGAAAATTTAATTTGATACAATTTGGACTTATTAGGTATGCTAGAACGAGTTTCCGAATAACAAGAAATGGGATTTAGAAGCTGTATCATGAAAATTGCCGTAAATGAAATTTACACCTTCGAGTAAACTCTGATACAACGTTTTGAATTATTTCTACCCGTAATCCTCTCATTTATATCCCTCCCATCAGCTGTAATTATACAGATTGTAATCTTTATTTTTAAAAATATATTAACATTTCAAAACCGTATTATACAACGTTTCAATCGTCCATTATGCAAACAATAACATTAAAATCCAATCAGTTATGAAATACGTACACATGTACGTGCTCGTCAATGTTTTGCTTGTGAGGTTTATTTCAACATATTCCGAGCGTATAAAAATGGCTTTGCAAAAACAGGTGTCATGTATTCCATTACTTCCAATATTCCAATATTTTGTATAATAATATGGACCAAGCTCCATATATGGTAATGATTGAGTCCACCGAAGAAATAAGTAACAATAACCACTTCAAAGGAGCTAAAGAAAGTCAGAAAGTCGATACGCGAGAAGCGGATATGACTTGTTTGAAAAATTTGCAATCACATGTGGACGAGGGTTTGATAACCGCGAAGCGTATGTTAATTATTGCAAAAGTTGTAATTGTAGGTCGGTAACTCGCTTGGATTACAATGACCTTGGTTGGTTAATTAGGTCGCGACAATATGTTGGGGTGATCGAGTACATAATTTACAGCGTTGGGGACGAAGGTAGCTATAAGGGGGTGAAAGTGAGGATTTTTCTGTTACGCTCGTGATCGAGATAGAGCTTGAACATTTGTCAATCATAAGATCATGTGTTTGATCTTGGGAGTGGATGTAAGGAACAGGTCCGTGAAATAACTGCACTTTCGATTAGATAACAAAACTAAACGATTATTTATTCACCAGCAAAATTGATTTGAGGTGGGGGTTAGCGTGTGTGGTCGAGACGATCCGACGAGAGACTGAAACACCTGCAGCCCGGCGCGATAGAGGCGCTCGGCCTAACAGCAAAAAGTGTATGTGTGTGAGTGAGCGATATAGTAACTGTACAGTGTGTGAGATTACATAGATGTATTAACACTAAAATGAACATAACATATAACTAACATTACCGCCCACCTCATTTTAAACATTTTAAAATGATATAATTGCAAAAAAAAAACATTAGCAAGGTTAGGATCAAGCTGAAATGCAAAATTTAAATTTTTTATGTGAATTATGTGACTTGATCTCAACCTTATAACATTTATCAAAACTTTAGCTTTATTAATGAATCAAGCATTACGAAATATATTTGAATCTAAATAATATCATGGCGTAGAATTCAGTCTTCTTTGCTTTAATCTTCCAACGTCGCGCTGTCGAGAAGTTTCACCAATTTGGTGATTGGACGTCGAAGCTTCGTAGTAGCGGTTTGGACATCTACCACTCGCACCAGATCGTCATCACCGGGGAAGGTCTTGGTAATTCGACCTAGTGGCCATCGAGTAGGAGCAGTCGTCTCGCTTCTAATCAAGACTAAGTCGCCGACGTGAAAATCGGGCTGACGATCGTTCCATTTACAGCGGCGCTGAAGTTGAAGAAGGTAATCATATGCCCAGTGCTTCCAAAATAGTTGGACGAACTGAATCATGCGGAGCATGTAAGGACCTGCGTAGTCGACTCCGGAGTTGGAAGAAGGTCGAGCAGGTTGAACACGACTGGCTGGAAGATCGCCCATCATCTGATATGAACTTGACGCTTGGTACCGCTTGCACGTGACACAATTTCGGACATATGTCTTTATTCGGAGCTTGGCTTTGATAACCCAGAATTGACGTCGGATGTGTGCCAAACACAACTGAGTCCCTCCGTGTATCGTAGTCTTGTGTGCGTTCGCGATTACCAGATCCGTGAACCGGGAGTTCGTAAGAAGGATGATCGGGTACTTCTTCTCGTCGTAAGAGAGAAGGGCGTGTTTTAGTCGACCGCCCACCCTGATGACTCCATCGTTAGCGACAGCGTTAAGCGTTTTTAGGTAATAAGTCTTACCTAGCTCCCCTCCCTGTTGAAGAATGCTCAACTCGTCGGGCATGTGAGAGAGCTGCGTCAGTCTGCCCCACAGTGCAGCAGATGAGCGAAGTTCGAGCTGTGTGGGCTTCGAGTCAGCAGAAAGTGGTCGGTTGGCAAGAAATGGAGACACTTTATTGAGAAGCTCTGCTCTTCCGATCAAATTTCTTATGAACTTGAGGATGTACGTGGTTACACGTAGCATGCGACCTAAATCTGAGTACTGGTTGATGAGATCCCAGGCCGGCGGTTTGGTTGCCGTTGAGCTAACTTGAAGTGAGATCACCGGCGGTTGCTCTGGCTCTTTGACTGGAGTTTTCACTCGAGATTTATCGGACGCAATGTCGTGTGTTTGGGACCATGTCAACGAGCTCTCAGACAATCTCTTGGGACCGTGCCACCAAAGTTCATTGTTTTTGAAGTTCCAAGCATCTGACCCAACAGGAACTTGATTAGCCTGAGTGGCAGGATCGGCCGAACGGCCTGGAGTTTGAGCCTGAAGCTCAGTGAGGTAGTCCTTGAACTGCCCATTAATAGTCAAATAGGCTTCTTCTGTTACATCGTAAATATTCTCCCTGAAGTATGGATGCGTGGGGTCAATGTCCTCGCTATCGAGGAGCTCCTCATGATTTTCGTCAAATTTGACCCAAAGCTCACGCAACATCTCCATCCTCGACACACAAGCTCCAGCTGTCATCTTGGCTTGACCGAGCTTTCTAAAGTTGGCAAAAGCACGGCTAATGCGCCCTTGCAGCACAATCTGTTTGTCAGGTGTAGCCATTGTGTCAACACGAGACAGGGGATTTGTGTAAGAAGAGGAAAAATAAAAAAAAGAAAAAATAGAAAAAAACGAAAAAGAAAATTCAATATTCCACCCTCAGGTGGCTTCGTGTATAGCTTACACCAAGCCAAAAATAAATGAAAGATGATTGAAAATAAGTGACAAACCAAATCAATCAAATCCAATCAATTATCTACAAATGTTATGGCGGGAAGAGATTTTCCACTAAACCAGGCAATGTAATGCGTGCATGAGAAAAAAGAAGAAAAGCTGCAAGTGTAAACCAAATTTACACTACCAAGTATTTGAGATGCATGAAAAGATGCAAAAAGAAATAATAATTCGTTATTGTAAACGACCAAAGGAAAAAGAAATGTTAATTTGTACTAATTCTAGATAAGCTCCATGAAAATAACGAAACCAAATGTAAAGCGAATACTTGACACTTTGACAGGCACCAATCTCAAAACTTGATGCGAGTCCCAGTATTCGAATGAGAAAAAAAATCAAAAATCAACACACAAGTTCAAATGATGTAAGTCTGTGATTTTAGATCCTTCACACGAGTCAAATGCACAACCCACTGTTGTGTATGACAAGAAAAGCTATTGAAAAACAATCTTGATGCTATGCGATACTCTCTCCAATGTGAAACTCAATTTTCTAATGATTCTGCAAAAATAGTATCGACCAAACTCAAAAGCACTGTTTGTTATGAGTTATGATAAAGCCAATCTTTACCAAAACTCTGTTTTAAATCTCTGTTGGATGAAAGAATCTAGTATTGATATAGTTGTAAAGATTGATATAGTACCATTTGAGCACAAGTTGTGTAAATTTGAACGAGATTCTCCGGTCAGTTTACCCACTATCCATCCGCACATAAATTGCAAACGCGAAAATCTGTCTCGCTTTGGCACGGAAACCATTTATTACCGACTTCCGGTTTTGAAAATATTTAAAAAGATGTAGAAGAACTGTGTAGGTGACTGACGTCGTCGGATGGTGTGAGATGGATACTTGCAAAGTAGGGTGTTTAGAAAGCCCGGATAGGTTTAAAGTCTAGAAAGAGGGAGATGTCAGATTCGGCGATTGGTGATACGTCACTTCCAGTCACGGAGGAAAGGGATTCTGATTCTGGATTCAGATTCTGGAAGGGAGGCGACTCAGAGTAGGGGTCGGTCCGAGTCTCTGAAAGCGTGCAGACGAGATTCTTTTTACAAACTTTTGGTTGGAGAACCCCAAAATTTGAGGGGCCCATGTTCTAAAATAGTCCATTGTAAATCTGTGTGGTGAATTCGTGTGTCGCTGTGTGTGCTGATGGGTTTCACGATCAGCAATCGCACGTATCGACGTACCTAACGAACGTGCTGTGAGCTACGGAGACGAAGAGCCGCGACAAACTCCGGCACCGTGTTCGCTAACAGGAGGTCAAACCCTGTCATTTAGTTATTGATAATCTCAACAATTTAGTTAGGCAAATCTGTCACTTCCATGTCTTTGCATTATTTTTAGGATTTGTTGAGTAGAATTTAAGTATTTGTCTCGCAATCGATTTACGTACCAGATTTGTTAGATCAACGTTGGTTTTTGTATAAGATCGATATTTTGGTGCTTTTTGCTTATTGGACGTACCTAATTAAACCGCTCTAATCGATAATTGAGTTTAAAATAGTAAAATAACGAACGTTACAGATGGGCGCCGTTTGAATTCCGCGAGCGGGGACTTCGCGCAATGCACATTTCCCCAACCTGATAATCATCGATTTTTGCAATGAAATTGTGAAATTTTTATCACTTCGGCAAGTATTTACCGAGAGGAACGCGCTCGTAAACGAAGCGCTAACCTGCGAGGGAAGCGGGAAATAAATCGATTTCGGTCGTTAAACCAATTAAAAAAAGCTTCCGGTCTTCCATTTATCGCACATTCCTTGTTCTACTCTCAGCATTCTTCCTCCTCCATTCCGGCCGTATATACACACATACACGGGCGGCACTAACGACTCGTTCAATTGAAAGGCGTGCAGTCCTCCAATACGTATACATCGCCGGGTCGCCATTCTTATTTTCATGTTCCGATATTGGCGCCTTTTGATAATGGAAGGTCGACTAATTTGTCGAGTCCTTTCAAAGCTGTTAGTGCGAGTGCCGGATCTATTCTTCGTCCCGATATTGGGTCTCTTTTGTTAATAATCGATAATTCTGTTACCTTTGAGGGGGCGCGAGCGAGGACAAAATGAAAAATGGTCTTTTTCGCAGCACTGGAATTAGCTCGGCGGAAAAAAATACTGATTAGAATAAGTATCTAATTATTCTATAAAAAAGTGTAGCCCAGTTATCAATTTAGTTGAGATATTACTAGGAATTTACGTCATATAGGCCATTTCATCAATTGTATTTGGCAGAAAATTAGAAAAAATTTCTGTAATATTTTTTTGGGTGCACGGAATTCATTTCTATGTTTTGCGTTAGTTCTAATATTCAAAACTACTGAATATATTTAAAAAAATGAAAAATTGTTTAAACAAATTACTGGCACATTTCAAGTTTCCCCCTCTACCGACTCCGAGCCGTCTTCATTCTAGCTGCATATTTGAAGCTTCACCAAAGTCGATGTTGAAGGTCAATACTTTCCAAATTTTTTTAACAAATAGTATAACTCTTTATCTTTAAAATGGCGTTAGTTAGGTGTCTTAATTTTTATAAAGAAAATTGGCAACTCTTGCCCTAAATTGACTTAAGACAAGTACTAAATTTTTTTCTGGGAAACAAAAATGTAAAAAGAATACACATTTTTCAACATTATTTGTTAACAATTACACAATAGCACAAAATTCTTGGTCGATAACCTATAGGTTTTACTCCCGTAAACCCATTTTACATGAATAACTGCTTGGTTACCTGGATGAGTACAAGTCATGGAAAAATCTGATTTGTCTGAGCTATATCTAAATAATTTATAATACTGTTATAATATCTAATGTTACTGTTGTAACACAAACATGTTACATTGTTGTAACATCTTGTTGTACTCATTTTTTATCGTTTGGCATGGTTAAATTAATCTTTTAAAACGTCAATTAATGGTTTTGACGATTCTTTAGAACAATTATTAATGAAGTCTCCACTCAAGATCATGGGCATGTGGTGAGTTTCTTTCGTAAGGTATTAAGTCGCCGACGACCTATTAGGTGAAGTTCCACGTCGAAATTACATCCTAGTTATGTCATATATGTCATGAAGGTTTTTAACTGAGTGCTTTCTTGAGAATAATATCTATAGGCATATGTTCGATATGTTCTGCCCATTTTCGTTTGTAGTACTTTGTTAATTTTGTTATTGTTATTGGTCACTTGGTCACAATGTAACGTGCTATATTATACTGTAACGAGAAATGTAAACACTTGTTTACTCTTATCGGACATCGGCGGCTACTTCAAAGCGCTCCGTTAAGTGAGCAATAAAAAAACGGTCCCCAACGTTCCCGCAACATCTTATTAAGGAAAGAATGATTTATTACCTTCGGGGCGTTTCTAAAAATAAACATTATTAGGGAAAAGAAGGTTCGAGTTCTTTCAGGAATCATCGCGAATACAATTGAGATATGTATATAAGCGAGTTAGCGGTCGGACATTAGATTAGACGTGAAGCCGCGAGTGAATAAACAAGGCGAAAAACGGACAAGCGAATTGTACAGATAAATTAAAGTTAAGTGTGTTATTTAAATTAATTAGTTCAGTAATAGTCTAAATAAATTAAGTAGTGTGTAGAATGTATAATTAAGAACAGTGTAAATAAATTAAAATAAACGTTACAATACCAAATAGGTAAAAAAAAAACTCTTTGGTGTAAGTTGACCACTTAATTATTGAAACAGCAATATTTGACTTATGTCGCTTATTAAGTGATTCACGTGATACCTACTGAATTTACTTAATACGTAATATAGCGAAAATGTGACGTAGAAGGTGAAACTTGGTGCCATATTTCACCAATTCGCTACCAGCGAGCAGAATACAACCGATTATGTGATAAAATTTATGTAATATCTAATTTCACCTATTCGGTAATTATGTCCTTGTGTGACCTGTTACGTTATCTGATTGTACTTAACATAATATTGTAACTTATTGGGAACTTTTTTGAACAAATTTTCAAGTCACCTAGTTAGTTAACTTGAACAACCTCACCTAATTCATTGAAACAAAATTTCGGTTCTACATGAATCAGTAAAATTAACTTCGACTTTGGTGAACCACATTTAAATGGTATCTGGGATCAGGTGATTATAAATTTAATCTCCATTAAAATAGGTCTACATCTTATTTTAAATCAGTTATTTTTTACACCTTTTTGATAATTTCATTTTTCAGTTTTTCCACTTATTTTACCTTTCTTATTTTTGGCTTATTCCACAAGTTAATAAAGTAGTCTAGGAAAATTTGAGATGACTGAAGTTTTAAAAGTAATATGTCCAAAAAGAGGAAAAACAAAATTATTAGATATATCATGTATCGATATCGTTATGGTTATGTATCGACTGTCACCTGTTTTAAATAAGTTTAATTCTAGAGATATTGTCAATACAGTTGTCAATATACTTCTTGATCATTTTGCAAGTTTTGTGGCCGTCTTTTACTCGACTTTGCTACAGGTTATGGGCCCAGCGCCAGAAAAGATATAGATATAGCGGCTTGCGGTGAAAATCCAAGTTGAAAAAGTGTGTATCAGTTGGACGCGTTAATTCAAGATGAATTCGGTCACTGGACGTTTCGAGCAGTTGACGAAGGACAACTATGAGACCTGGAAAATCCACATGAGAGCGGTATTGATCAAGAACGATGCTTGGGGGTAAGCTGACGGATCATGCATTCGACCTGAACCAGCGACGGCCGGCGCCGATGCAGCGGAAGTTGCACTAGCGACCCAAAATTTGAAGAATTGGACCGACGGAGATCTGAAGGCCCAGTCCGACATAATTCTGGCGATCAGCTCTTCCGTAATTAAGCAGGTCAGAGGATGCGGAACAGCGCGTGAGATATGGACGAAGCTGGAAGGTATTTATCAGTCTAAGGGTCCGATTCGAAAAGTTGCGCTCCTGAATCAACTGATCTCGCACAAAATAAAGGAGGATGATGATGCTCGAGACAGCACTCAAAAATTTTTGGACATCGTCGATAGACTCGGTGAGTTGGATATCGAGGTTAACGACGATTTGTTGACAGTTGTCATGCTACGTGCTCTTCCTGACAGCTACGAAAATTTTCGATGTGCAATCGCGTCCCGAGATGATCTTCCTAAACCTGAGGTGCTACGAGTGAAGATTCAGGAGTTTGAAGCACGCAAAGACGGCAAGAAGCAGGAAAGTCAGAGCGCAATGATAGTTCAGAAGAAGCCTTTTAAGAAACAGAGAATAAAGAAAACAAGCGAGAATTCTGCTGAGAAGAATAACCATGATGGACATGAAGCGAAGATGAAGTGCTTCACGTGCCAAGGTTATGGTCATTACTCCAAGCAGTGCCCAACACCAAAGAAGGTCAAGAAACAATCATCGCACTTCGCAAACGACGTGAGTCTATATGCTGAGGCGAAGATCATTGGAAACGACGCTTATCGTGTTGGTGAATACAGCGGTTCGAATTCGTGGTGCGTGGACAGTGGATGTACGTCACACATGTCGTGCGAGAAAGAAGCATTCACCGAAGTGGACGCTACTCAGCGAGGAGGTTTGAACCTGGCTAGCAGTGGTGCACGCACAAGTGTACAGGGTCGTGGTGTCGCTACAGTAAAATGCGATATCAAAGGACGTGAGACTTTTATACATTTCACGAACACCTTGTACGTTCCAGATCTTCGCTCGAATCTTATTTCTGTTGGAAGGATCACGGATAAAGGTTACACCGTTGTCTTCAGTAAAGAGAAAGCTGAGGCTGTTGACGCAGATGGAAACGTGGTGATGGCGGCTGAGCGTGGTGCCAATGGACTCTACTACTTGAAGTGCGCTAACGTCGATGAGTGCAAGATCGTCGACATGGTCGAATCTCCCAAGAAACCACCTGAAGAGAACTCGTTGGAATACTGGCACATTCGTCTGGGGCATCTGAACGAGCAGTATCTACGCGACGTTGCGAAGTCGGGTGCTATCAACGGTGTCAAGATCAAGAATCCACAATCCAAACTCAACTGTAGTGTATGTCTTGAGGGGAAGATGACTCGAAAGCCATTTCCATCGACGCCAACCAGAGAAGCCAGCCCTGGAGATATCATCCATTCAGACGTCTGCGGCAAGATGCGGGTAACTTCGAAGAACGGTAGGAGCAAGTACTTCGTAACCTTCATTGATGACTGTTCCGGTTGGTGCGAAGTCAGGTTCCTGGCGCACAAGAACGAGGTCTTCAAAGAATTCCAGAAGATAAGGAGTTCACTAGAGACTCAGCACGGAAGGAAGGTGAAGTTCCTTCAATCCGACAACGGCACAGAATACGTGAATCAGAAGTTTGACGATTTCCTGAGCAAGCACGGTATAAAGCGGCGTTTAACCGTGCCGTACACGCCTCAACAAAATGGAACGGCAGAACGTCGAAATCGTACACTGATGGAATCTGCAAGATGTTTGCTAATTCAGTCTGGTCTACCGATATCTTTCTGGGCAGAGGCTGTAAACACAGCGAACTACATCCGAAACCGATGTCCAACCAGTAAGCTGAATGGAAGGACCCCGTTCGAAGTCTGGCATGGACAAAAACCGGATGTTAGCTACTTCCAACCCTTCGGCTGTGAAGTTCGCGTTTTAAACCTCGACCCAAAGAAGAGTAAACTGGACCAACGCTCGAAGACGGGAGTTTTCGTAGGGTACAGTGAAGAGTCGAAAGGTTTCAGAATTTGGATTCCAAGTGAGGGGAAGGTCTGCATATCAAGAGATGTGAAGTTCCTCAACAACATGGCAAGCAAAGCAAGCGGTGACCAAGGTCAATTTTGGGTAGAAGAATCGGAATCGACGGGCAAGGACGAGTCAAGAGATAAACAAGTCGTCGAAGTACCGTTGGTTCGAGAGGTAATTCGAGAACGAGAGATTGAACAGACAGCTGAGAACATTCCGACCATCCAGATGAATCAAGAAGAGGAGATGATCTCCGACGAGGAAGATTTCCTGGATGATGTTGACTTGGAAAACCTCGGTGAACTACTACCCGAGGTGGACGCTGCAGTTCTCGAGCCAGCTGAAGGTGGTATCGAGGATCGACCCGGACCGATCACGAAGCGTGGTGCAGGGAGACCAAAAATTCTGCGTACTGGACGACCAGGTAGACCTCGTAAGCAACATCACATGGTGACTCGAGAAGACATGGCTGGCCTCGCTTACCTGACCGAGGTGAATTTGGATGAAGCCATATCTAGTGACGAATCTTCCGAATGGATGAAAGCTATGGCCGACGAAGTTTGTTCAATTCTCAAGAATGAAACATGGGACCTGGTAGATCGTCCTCAAGATAGAAGCACCGTCGGGAGCCGTTTTTTCCTTCGGAACAAATACGGTACTGATGGAGTTCTGGAAAAACGGAAGGCAAGGATCGTCGCCAGAGGATTCTCTCAGAGGCCAGGCGTAGATTTCCACGAAACTTTTGCTCCTGTGGCAAGGCTGAGCACCGTTCGACTGGCGCTGGCTGTAGCTGCCAAGTACAGGATGTCCATTAAACAATACGACATCACGACTGCCTACCTGAACGGACAGCTCGAGGAGGAGGTGTATATGGAAACTCCGGACTTATTTAAAAAGGTTCTTCGCTATGTCATTCAGGAAGGAGTGCCAACAAAGTACGGCCCAGCGGTAGAAGCAGATGCCAAAGCTATGCTGCAGCAGATAGAAACCGGTGACAAGGTGTGCAGGATGAAGAAGGCACTGTATGGCCTCAAGCAAGCTGGTCGCGCATGGCACACTCGACTGGATAAGACCCTTCGCGTCATGGGTGCTCGTCCTACAAAAGGTGATCCGTGCTTATACATCATGGGAAGTGACGCAAACTTTACTATGATCATCGTTTACGTGGATGACATCCTCGTCATGTCACGTAATCCAAACAAAGCAATTTCTTTTGGAACGCAACTGACAAAACATTTTGACGTCAAGAATATCGGTGAATTGAAGAGATGCCTCGGGATGGACTTCAAAGTCAGCGACGACGGTATCAAGATTTGCCAACGTACGTACGTGAATGAGCTGCTGGATCGTTTCAATATGAAAGATTGCAGAACTGTCTCAACCCCCCTCGACGTTGGGACAAAACTGATGAAGATCGAACCTTGGAACTCGAAAGATGGACCAAAACCACCGTACCGCGAGCTGGTAGGTTGTCTACTCTATCTGGCTGTAGCTACTCGTCCCGATGTGGCTCACGCTGCCAGCGTATTGGGGCAATTCAACGACTGTTTGGGTAAGGTTCATTGGAGTGCAGCGAAAAGGGTTCTACGCTACTTGAAGGGCACCGCAGATGTGGGAATCACTTTCAAGAGCAAGGAGGGAGATCTCGAAGGATTTGTGGATGCAGATTGGGCTGGATCCATTGACGATCGAAGATCTTTTACTGGGTACGCTTTCAAGATGGGCAGCGGGTGCATCTCGTGGGACTCAAGAAAGCAAAGGACCGTAGCCCTATCATCCACTGAGGCCGAGTACATGGCCCTCGGTGAGGCTACAAAGGAAGCCTTGTACATTCGACGTCTACTACGTGAACTCGGCGTCTTCGTGGGTTCTGTGAAGCTGTGGAACGATAACGTCGGAGCCGAGAAACTCGCCTCAAATCCAGTCTTCCACGCGCGAACCAAGCATATCGCTGTTCGCCATCACTTTATTCGAGAGGTCGTCGGTTGCGGAGCAGTTAAGCTGGGACACGTAGCGTCCAAAGAAATGCCGGCCGATGTCCTCACCAAGGCGCTCACAAGATTGAACCATGAACATTGTGTCTCTCTTTTGGGCCTGCAGAAGGTGGCAGTTTAATTCCCTAAGATAACTCATCGAGGGGAAGTATTAGATATATCATGTATCGATATCGTTATGGTTATGTATCGACTGTCACCTGTTTTAAATAATTTTAATTCTAGAGATATTGTCAATACAGTTGTCAATATACTTCTTGATCATTTTGCAAGTTTTGTGGCCGTCTTTTACTCGACTTTGCTACAAAAATTTTTCCCAAAATGGCATGAAATGCAAAGTTCTAAATATAGAGCAAAAAATGCAAAGTGCATTTTTAAAAACTAAATTTCAATTTGCAACGTTAAGCTTACCAACGTTACCAAAAAGTTAGACGGTCTTAATAACGAGGCCCGACTAGCTCAACTCGTCGGTGAGTGGTCGTGGATGAACTACCATACGACCAGATACTCGATGGTAAAGGGGCGCCAACAACTACAAACAAAGCCCGGCCCTGACTGATATCTCGAGCCCCCTCTAGTTGTTGAGGGGTGTCGATCAATGTCTCACTGGTATCAAACGTCTCACTTACCTTGACGAAGGCTTAAACGAATCCGAGAAAGAGGTTGAGGTTAGATTCGTTGAATAAAACTTAAGCAACTTTAATGAATGAATTTAATAGCCAGTACCCAACTCTCAGATATGAATCCAACTTATATGGTCCAATCGATTTTCCCTAACCTGACTTTTAAAATAACTTCCAACCTGTACGGGTGCTTGGCGACGCCGCCAATGGTCTACAATTGAGGATCGGTCGGCTCTATCGGGGACGACGGGAGCGTCAGCGGAGCCTTCTGCCTATCTCGGTCGAACGGCTATCTCCTGCAGGGATCGGATGATGGCTCAGACCCCCTGCACTGTTGAGCCCTGTCGTGTCTGGAGGCTGGAGTCTGGACTCCTGGAGGGGTGCTGATGACACCGTAGACGACACCACGGAAGCTGACCTTTTCCGGAACGGAGACTGGATCGGGTGATGGCTCGAATCCCCCCGGACGGCCTGCTCTCAGTTCTCTCTCTCCGTTACCTGCTCTGGGCCCCCTTTGGTCAAACGGCGGAGTCTTCGGGTCGGGAAGATGACGCCGCGGAGATCTCTTGACAACGGAACGGGCGGAACGGAGAAACTTCACTTAGCTGTCGCCCGTCAGCCCACGAAACACTGTTTCCGTGATCGATCGTAATGGGTTCCGAAGTCCGCGCACTCACTGAACTCAACTAGACTTAACTCGGAGACTGGGATTGGCTGATGCTCACTCGAACTAACGATAATACTCTCCATAACACTCGGAATAACACTCGGAATAATAACAATAATCGCAATAATACTAATACTCCTACTAATACTCGGAATCGAAAATCATCCAAAAGAGACCTTCAAGGGAACCTGTGTCCACTTTTATATTATCTGTTCCTTCTATAAAAACCAATCGAACATTCGAGAAGGTATTACTGTGAACTTAACGAATATTCGTTACCAACACAAATAAATGTTCCTAGCTATTAACCAATCCGGCTCACGTGTGAGAAAGAGAGACATCTTTGTATGAGCGAACTAAAACTACTTGTGTGAATGGTTGCATAACCTTGAGTTCTAGGAATAGATAGAAATTAATCAAATTATCCCTATTTCCTTTGGTACTGTTACTGTAGGGACTCACTATGTATTCCTAAAAGTCGCCCATACTTCCCACTAGACTTTGAGCCTAATTTTCCTAATGACTCTAACCCCTCATCCAAAAATGTGTTCATCGACAATTCATTACATGTGTTATAATTGGAGGTTAGAATTCCTAGATTACCTGTTGTCTACATAGTCCACACAATTCTAGCTAAGATAAGTTCGTTTTTGTATCACTGTCTATTCTCCCGGAGCCTTATCTGACGTTATTCGTGTTTAAGCTAGTTCGCTCACATAACCTCTCATGAACCAGAAATGTGTTCACAAAGGAAGGGAGACGAAACTAATGACTTAACCCTTAATGAGGGACAACATGATACCCTAACCCCTGGCGACACCAGTCCTGTTACACCGGCCCTATTCCTGGTATTTAATTACATGTGGCCTGTTCGAGATTATAATTTATATTTACATTTACTACCTGACTCCTGTTGGCCTTAGGGGCAAACGAGCTATGTCAACATGTTATTCTAGCGCCCAGGGAGGTGAATTGCATAAAATGTGTGAGTATAAAGTTAAGTGGAGTTGCTAAGTAAAAGGGCTAAGTTGGTTGCATATCAAAGGATCTTGATTAATTTTTATTCATCGGGCAACAGTTGTCGATTCATGCCTCTTCTCAAAAAAATAACGTTACAAATGCTTAAAATCGTCTCGATTTCGTATCCACCACTAATCTCCATTATACTTCATAAAGTGAACCATATGTCATAATAATCAATACGAGAAAACACCACAGTTACCGGTTTCACTTATGCCACAGTGTAAATATAATACATTTTAATAAGTCCACAATCCACCTTTTCATTAAACACCCTGTTCTGTCATACTTTCCGTTTATAACAGTACCTACCCAGCACACATTTAAATAAACGCGACACTCCACTCGAGAGTTTCGTTTGTCCTACACTCCGACGAAATAAAAACCTTCCCGATACCTCCACCTTCGGGCGTTTTGCATTGCAAAGTAGAAATCGGAAACTCGAAAATGAATAGTCGCATGTACAAGTGTGCAAGTTTACTTAACCGTTAATCGACTTAGTTTTGAGACCGGTAACGGGAAAATTTGCATGATAATCGACTATTGGTTTGGTGAAAAGTTCCAGGGTGCTAACGATTCGAATTAACAGAAATCAGGTTAGGTGGAGTTTAATGTGAAACAAATATTGAAGGTTAGACGTTAATTTGTTTAAACTGTTTAATACATCCCAGTTTCTGAGTTATTGAACACAATGCGAACACCTTTTAGTACCCACTTGGCCCCTAGGCGTGACAATATTATTTGACATTACAAAGCTCACAATGCAATCAGGAAATCTAATATCCGGTGACATATCTACGGAGGAAATCAAAGTGTGTGGAATTGGACTCCAGAATAAATTATATATCGAGTGTTTCTTTAAATTTCACCTCATAGTAGGCTGTGGATGGTGTTTGTGAATGCACCTTACTAAAAAATGTTATTATCAAAAGTCAAATTGTTCCAAGCACTTCGAAGACTATTGTTATTTGGGAGAGTTAAGAGTTGTCAAGTTTGTTTTTACAGAGGTTCTCGCATTTAGATTATTATATTTTTTAGTCTCACTTATCTAACGCCTAATTAATAGAGCTAAGCTGTCTATTTCAAGACACTAGTAAAAAAGTGAGGTTATGACAACCTACTTAAATATTGACATTTTTTAGGAAGGTGCATTCACAAACAACTATCTACAGCCTACTATGAGGCGAAATTTAAAAAAAAACACCCGTTACTTTTAATTGAAAAATAATGTTCAGAACAGAGCTAGAGTACTAAAAGTCTTTTTTCAAAAAGTAATTTTTTCAATACTAACCCCAATAGATACCACCATTAGGTAAAATAACTACTTAACACAGAACCTAACGAAGAATTGACACCAGTCGCTATCGACAAGAACTTTTATTAGCACCTTAACATTTTTTTGAATTCCTGCTCACTTACTCATAACGCAATTTTGGAATCAATATCCCAGATTGTGTAGTGCGGGTCGACTTGGAGCGACCTGAGTCTCTGCGCCTTCCATTTTGAAAGTAGCTTTGTCAACTTCGCAGACTACCTGTCTAGACCCGCAAAACTTTGTTGCTACTTGTTTAATGTTCTTAAGGCAAGTTGTTACGTTGTGGCCGCAACGTTAATCCACTTTAGCCACGCGCGGCAAAGCGGAAATTAACTATAACTTTGGTTCAATAATTATTATTTGTGAAACGCAAATGGATCCTAAGGTAAAAGTGCGAAAATTGGTATTAAGTTAGTGTATCATCTGAAGTAACATTTGGATTAAATACAATAGTACAGTCACCGAATGCTTTCCCCTCGCAAATGTTCATAGATTTGTGTGAGATTTGGTGAGTAGTTAGAGTATTAAAAGTGACATAGTGCCGACTTTCGTTTTTATCCTGGTGGTGGATGTCACCACATCTCGAATTAGGTGTTCAAGGTAAACGCGCACTAAGATTTTTCCTATATTATTAAACTCAACAACGGTGACATGAAAATATTGTAACGTTTATTTTATAATTTATTTACATTAATTGAACACTAATTTATTTAACACACTTAACTACTTGTACACTAGGCTAGACACTATTTAATTTATTTGTACTGCTCCGCATTCGGATCGTATATGTCGCGTTCACGTCTGCTTCTCTACTTCTAACTAACTCCCTCGATCACAAGCCCCCTTATATATACACCCCCACCCCTGATAAAGAACGTTCTAGTACATTCTAGAAGCTACGATTGTTCCGTCAACAACGCCTACGCAGGAAATCTTCAGAAGGTCACAAATTACTTTTCGTAAACAACATTCCGGGAAAATTCATGCAGCTGTCTTTCACGTCGTAGTAATTCTGAAGAAGTAACCGCTTCGCTCGGAGCGAGTAAACATGTGTCGCTTTGTTTACTTCTCGCATTACACTGCCCCCGCCTTAGAGACGTTTCGTCTCGGAACGTATCCCTGGTAGGCCCATGCAGGAACCTGCAGTTAGCCCCCCGCTTACAGCGAGACGTGGCGTCAAAATAACAGGGGACCGTCTTCCCGAGTCGACATGGTGCAGGCCCAAAACAGCAGACTAAAACTTCCACTCCGGTATTCTTCAACACTACTTCCAGCATATTCCGGACAACCCTCCAGTCCAGCTGATCTCGTCCAGCACCTAACTTGGGGACAGCTAGCTTCCTGATGTCGAGCTCCAGCAGTCGGTCTCGTAGCCTATGCAAGGTTCGCCATACATCGTGATAACATGGTTTAAGGGACCCGATCTCCTTCGTAACCAGATAAAAGGTGTGTCTTACGTTGTCACGTAGTTCCAGAACCTTGCCAATTTCCGGGAGTTGCGCTCTGAGTTGTTCCAAGCGCCCGTAATTCTTCTTGAAAACCGTGGCCATACCTCGTGACATTACCAGGTCGGCGGACACACAATGGGCCAACGAGTATTCTTCAGGTACGCTGAACAGATCCTGTTGTTTTTCACAGGTTACACCATACCGTGCTTTTCCGGTACCCCAGTAGGCGCTCATAAATTCTTCGAACGAAAGTTCGTTCTCCTGCGCCAACGTGTTTCTTACTCGGGGAACCTCCGCCTCATCATGCGACCCCTCATAGGGTGCCAACCGATTGAAGTGCACCACTCTCGGCTTGCCATTTGGTAGTTTGCTTACCCGGTAGACCACGTCATTGATTCGTTTCTTCACAACATAGGGACCTTCCCAATTGGTCTGTAACTTAGGGGACAAACCACGTTTCTTCTGTGGGTTGTACAGCCAAACTCGATCTCCCATTTGGTAGCCACCCTCTTTAGCGTTGATGTCGTAACGCTCTTTGATGCGATCACTGCCGATATTTAGTTGGTACCGGACTTGATCGTGAATCTCGTTCATCATTTGCCGCATTCGGGAGACGCAATCTTCCCCCGAAACGTCCTCGTCCGGTCTAGCGCCAAAGATTAGATCACAGGGCAGTTTAAGTTCTCGCCCGAACAGGACTTTGGCTGGAGTTTGACCTGTCGACTCATGAACGGCCGAGCGGTAGGCCATCAGGAAGAACGGCACGTGTTCGTCCCAGTCTCGTTGATGTGACGAGACCATTTTCGCCAGATAGCGGTTGAGGGTGCGATTCATTCGTTCTACCATGCCGTCAGACTGAGGGCGAAGGGCCGTGGCTCTTGTTTTTCGTACCCCAAACTTCTCACATATCCTCCGGAATAGGCCACTCTCAAAGTTTCTTCCTTGATCCGAGTGTAATTCCATGGGTACTCAAAACCGGCAGATCAACTCCTTCACGAGCAGATCGGCCACTGTCTCTGCCTTCTGATTAGGGAGAGCGTACGCTTCTACCCACTTCGTAAAATAGTCCATTACGACCAGGATGTATTTATTCCCCTTTTCGGTCTCAGGGAAGGGTCCTGCTAAATCAATAGCGATTCTTTCGAAGGGGCTTCCGACGTTATATTGTTTCATGGGAGCTTTCGGTCGTCTTTGTGGCCCATTACTTGCAAAGCATGTAGTACATTTCTTGCACCAGTCCTTCACGTCGTCTGAACAATTGATCCGGTAGAAGCGCTCCCGTACCTTCTGCAGCGTTTTCTTGATCCCTAAATGTCCACCAGACGATTCGTCGTGAAGGTGCCGCAAGACCTCCGGGATTTTTCTGGAGGGAATTAACAACTGCCGTCTTTCCTCCGTCCCGTCTTGGCTCTCCAGTACGCGTTTTAGTAGTCCATCCTCAACCACTAACGAGTCCCACTGTGCCCAATAGCTCTTGAGTTTTGGCGAGCCAGGTGATACCTTATTGCCACTCAGGACGCTCTCCTCCCTCTTTCCAAACCAAGATTTCTTTGAGAACCGGGATTTCTTCGGGCTACCTGCTAGCGGTAGACACACTTGTCTTTTAGCTGAAGGTCTCAAGTGTTCCGGGATATCATTAACACATCTGGCAATTTTTTTTAAGGGTCAAAATTCCAACTAGTGCCCTGGTTTATGACATGTCCGTTACACTTTTACAAGTAATAAATATATCTCATGTATCCGAAGTATTAACAATCTAAAAAACTACTGTTACGACTTAGCAACATCTTTTCCAAAAAATTGTCCAAACCAAAATTGAAACTAGTAAAAAACAAAGAGAATGTCTTTTATGAACATTTTAAGTCGAATCCAAAGCGACGAAGGAGGTTGAAAGTTTGTAAAACTCTGTTATGCCCACGTCGCACATCCACGTTAACGACTAGCGACCCAGTTCAATAATAGTAAACACGTTGTTAAATACTATTTATAATCATTTTACAGTAGATATGTCCAAAGGTACAACTTTAAGTCTGACGGCCAAAAATGTCATATCAGTCTGACAGTCTTAGAGAGAGTGAGTGCAGAGGATTGGGCTTGAGAGAACAGACCATTCTTAACATTGGTAGGGGTGGCGCGAGAGGGATACAAGACGCTAAATCACGCCCTGCGCGTAAGGAGAATTCTCGTAATGGTCTTGTTAAATAACAAGACCATTACGTATCGATTGACAAATGGAAGGTAAGGACTGACAAGAAACCATTATAGCATCTCAATGTGTACTACAAGAACGTATCATCTTTTGGACTCGTTTATTTCTTCCATTGATGACTGATATAATTTGAATAGTACTTTTAGTCCGAATTGATAAGCGAAAAGGAGAAATCTAATCAATCCGAGCGCATCTAACTGCCTGCAGCAACGCTTGAATTTAAAAGACGCCCATAGAAATCTCTCTTTACGCTGGAACCAGTCCGAAACTAAAATTGTATTAAACCTCTCCGCTCCGTTCGAAAAATATCTCCCTTTTAATTTTTCGTCCCGTCTCTAAGTTAAACCTCTTACATCGCGAGGCACAACTCGGCATCGGCACGGCCAAAGAATAAATTAAACGGAGTAGTAAGGATTTTAGGGAGTTCCACTATCGGATCTCGTTCATCGCCGCCTTATTTCAATTCAAACGGCGGCGAAACAAGTCGAGCGCATCGCCGATGTAATTAAAGTATGCCCGAGAAATGATTAGAAAGGGGCATATTTTACTCTTTGCGCTCTACGCGAAAATAACTCTAATGGAATTTGTGTTCTTGTTGTTTGAACTCGAATTCGTTTCGAGAACGGGTTGCCGGCGTTTACTCTCCAAGAGAGAAAGGCAAATACAAATACTGAAAGGTAGCCCTCTTGAACGCTTTTGTAGTAATTTTTTCAGTGACTGAACTAATTGAGTCGCTTTTAGTTTGCAATAAACTGACACGAGGAAGGTTTTCTTTCACTTTAAATAAGACCTTAGTAACAGCTAGTAAAAATCATTATTTTTGTTGTTACCGAAGTTTCGTCTATGTTCTTAGAAATAATCAAGATTTGTTTCTAAGCAAAATGTCCATTTCTTTGAATATTGGGATTTAGGTAGTATTTATAACGTTCCTCAAAGTTTAACTTGTGCCGAAGTGTGCTTTTTCCCTAGGGGTGGAAACCACCCCTTCTAAGGGGTAAGAAATTTTTTAATCAAAACAAGCCGGGAAATCGATAGAATGACCAATTCTAAGCAACTTTTGTTCTATAAAGTTTTTTTGGAAAGTTGATATTTTTCGAGATATTCACGACTGAAACTACACATTTTTCATTGAGAAAACGAATGTTTTTTAACTGTTTTTCACCAACACCTTGAAAGTCTCTCATTTTAACGAAAAAAATAATCAATACAAAAATGTAGCTAATAAAAAAACAAAGAGATAAGTTTTTGAATGACCTCCATAAACTCAATAAGGACTGAGTTATTGCTCGTTGAAACATGGTTATTTTTCGAGAACCGCGAAATTGAAAATATTCAACCTTCAATAACTTGAAAATTTCTTGAACTGTTCTAAAGGACATAAAATATCCTTTAAAATGAGCACTGACATAAGTCTTATGCATAATAATTGACTGATTTATAACAAAAATAAAAAACAGCATACAGACGGCTCTTTATGAAGTAACGCATCAAGTTCAGCAACGAATAAACTATACACTTAACAGTTTCAATGGTTTTAAATTCCTCGAGCTCTGCAATTTCGATGCATATAATGCAAAAACCTTTGCAGAAGATGCGTTTAAATCTCTTGTTACTCATTATGGCCAGTTCACTATTGCGATCTGAACTACAAGTTATTTAAGAATCTGATGACATTAGCGCAAAGAATTGTTACGTTACGATTATCAAACAATCCAGGTTAATAGGCGATGTTACGTACTCTGCTCAACTTGGTTTGGTTTTAAAGGCGGCCTGAATTTCGCATAGCAACCGAACTCGATGTGGAGCGCTCGTCTATTTACTCAAGAGGATGTGTAGACCATTTTTTGTTGAAAGTTTGCGCCAACGTGTCGCCACTGTTCTATTTTAAAAACTACGTAAGCTAGGCGATTGAGATTTTGAACAAATGAAGGAGTGATGTGTGTGATCAGGTCTTGTGAATTTGAGAACAAATCTCCAATCAGTTTGGTTTTGAGCTATCTATGTAATAATGGCAACGGGAGATTCTGTCTCACAATTTCACGGCCGGTAATTGTTCTACGAATTGGCAAAATCAGTCGGTGATCACGCACTACTGACGTGATGGGTCTCGTGAAGAGAGGGAGATTGTTAACGCCCAGTTGAGATTTGGACTGATCCATAGGGTTGTAAATGGCCATAACTCGCCACGCTGGCCTTGCGGGTTGGCGAGTGGATTAGGATATTGAGAGGTATAGGAATTGGTTTGGACATGAAGTGGAAGTGGGACAATGGTTTCCCCTGTATGGTCTTAGGAGTTAAACCAAGGCTCGCGTATGGCAGGTAGCTTCCCTGAAGTAGATCTGTCGCTTACTGGGATCATAAGTGAGTATCTACCCGCTACCCACCATGTCACCTAAACTTTTTATTACCGTCCTCGAATACGCGTTCAAACAGCTAGAATGGGAACAAAGAGGCATAAACATCGACGGTAAGAGATTAAACAACTTGCGTTTTGCGAACGACATCGTGCTAATCGCCGACAATATACAAGAAGCCCAAGAAATGCTGACAGAACTAGCAAATGCCACCACAAAAGTAGGACTACAAATAAACACACAAAAGATGAAGAAATGACCAATCTAGTTTTCGGAGAAACTCTCACATTGGGAAGTCACAACATCGACGAAGTAAGAGAATATAGATATCTAGGCCATGACATAAAAATACATAGAGACAACCAAACGCAGGATTTATAAAGACGAGTGGGGCTTGGATGGGCAGCTTATGGTAAACTGAGCAGAGTATTCAAGAGTGATATCCCGGTCTGTTTAAAGCGTAAAGTGTTTAATCAGTGTGTGCTCCCTGTCATGACATACGGAGCAGAGACACTCACGCTAACAAGAGCGAGTGCAGAAAAACGTAGAATAGCTCAACGAAAAATGGAACGTTCTATGCTGGGAATAAAACTATCAGATCGCGTCAGGAACATAGATATCCGCAAAGGAACGAAAGTGGAAGACATAATAACAAGAATTGCGAAACTAAAGTGGTAGTATGCAGGACATGTAGCTAGACGCAATGATGATAGGTGGACGAAGAGATTATTAGAGTGGCGACCGAGAAATGACAAACGAAGTGTAGGAAAACCTCCCACAAGGTGGCGAGATGACATAAAAAAAATCGAAAGTCAGTGGATAAGTGTGGCTCAAGATCGTAAGCAATGGAAATGTAAAGGGGAGGCTTATGTCCAGCAGAGGACTACGATAGCTGGGTAAAGAAGAGAAGAAGAAGTTGAGATTTGACCGGGCTATGATAGGCTAGAAATTAGAAGAAAGGGAAATTGGAAACTCAGTAATAGGTTAGGGACGTCATTTCCGGTTATAAGTGGGGGTCAGTTGGAGTGAAAGTCAGAAGGAAAAGAGGAATTAGCTTCGGGCCGTGAAAGGGGTAGGATGTCCGAAACCTCGAGGGTTCGGCCACCCAGTTTTGAGTTGAATTCAAGTTAGTTTTTTTGTTTGGTATTAGTTAGTTTGGCTTGAGTATTGATGTGCTCAGTTTAGAAATCAATCTCAGTGTGGATCGGTTCTGTAGACAAACTTTTGACTAGTGAGCCTCATAATTTGAGGGGCCACTATTAAGAGTCATAGTGTAATCGGTACGTCAGAGTTTAGTGCGGTGCAAACCAATAGCGAAAACGAGAGTGAACAGGCGTGAATAAGACGCTATTGTGCTTCTGACCTTCTGTGCGTTACGCCCCCCACGTCCTGAAAAAAAGTTCCTGGTTCCTGCTCGAGACACACTAGCTACGCCGGCCGCATGTAGCGGATAAGCCGTAGAGAACCGCTACCGTCACGCGAGTAGCCCCAAACAGGCTTCCGCCTGTTGATCCCTTGACCTCTCAGCTTCCTTATTGACTCAGTGACGGTGTGATTATCAAGGTAGATTCTTTTTATTAATGTGAAGTGATCTCTATAGAGAGTGGACTGTATGGAATCTCTCTCCTAGTTTGTGAGTGGCTGCGGAGATGAACCTTGTCTCCAGGTTGTAAGGCTGAAGACGGTCTCGTCGGTTGGAGATCAGGGCGTGACGTGATCTCTTGAAGTTCTCGTAGAATGGAGAGAGAGGGCGTACCGTGCTCTCCGATGTGACCTGAGGGCGTAACGTGCAGGTCCGAAGTTGAAGTTCTTGAAGTCTGGAGGGAGGGCGTGACGTACTTCTCCGCGGTTGATCTGAGGGCGTATCGTGCAGATCTGGGGTTGAAGACCTTAAAGTTAGAAGTTCTCGTGTCTTTCGTAGTGCTCTCAGGGCGTAATGTGAGAGCTTGTAGGTTAGGGTGAAGTTGGGCAAGACCGCAACACACTGTCGTTTTGAGCATACTAGGTATACTAATTTATTGTCCCAAATTTCAGAGCTTTTATACATCTTATTTTACATTAGCTAAATGAGATATTATTTAATTACAGGAAAGGAAACTCGTATTGTCGTGTATGAAAGTATAATAGTTTTCGTAGAGCGCTTTCGCCTTACGGCATCATCAGTACAACAAATACTGTATCGGCTCTACCTGAAATGTAAGTGAGAATAAAAATTAAAATTCGTTGTTAAATATAACAATATGGAGGTCGATTCCACTTACATGTCAGGAAGGCGATACACAGACGACTGGACTACACAAACAAGCTTGTTCAAACGGCATTTTTATAGACAAGAAGTGACATGACGGGGTAATCCCTGTAGTTAATACAAATTACAAATCAAAACGTAAAAATTATTAAAACACAAGCAGCGTAAGGCCGAATAAGACTTGCTCAAATCAAGATGGAACGGGAGCGAATGAACTGAGGACAAAAACAATGACAGACTTGTATGTCAGGATAAAACAATAAAAACATAGAATATTGAATTCAAAGTGTTAAGCGGAAGCTAAGGAACGTTTTATTATTAAAAGATGGCGGGGTGATTCAAAATTATGTCTAGTGATGTAAGTAGGTTATGAAACATGTTTTGTAAATGAAATTTTTGAATATTTTTTTGTGAGATATTATTTGTTTTGTCACCTTGCACCAGACTGACCTTCTCGAGAAGCGCTCGTTATCACGTTACCTAGACGTTGTATTATGATTAGTCAGCTGAGTATGGAGATTTGAACTTGACCGGATCACGTTCGATCGTAATTGTTTTCCTCTAGTAACGTGAACGATCGCTAGGAATTCAGACAATCTGTTTTAGACATTTTATTTAAAGTTTTAAGGTTTGAAGTAATTATCTTAAATTACTGACGTAGTGAATATTAGAATATTTGTAATAATGTAAATAGGTATTTCGGAATCATATTGTGGTTTTATGAAATACTCATTTAAATCTGCTATAATCAGAACTTTGATTTTTCTCTCAACCACTCCCTGCTTGAATTAGTTGTGCTAGCCGGACCAGGAGTAAGAAATCATGAAGTAAGTAAAAATCATGCGTTTCAGAATAAAGCTAAAGAACTAATGCAAATTTTAAAATACAAGGAGCTGGAAAATGCCTACACGGAAGTGTAGAAATTGTGTGAATTAGTATACTTGCCACAAGTTTATCAAGTTTTCAACGATTAAACTTCAAAGAGTCAGGATAGACTTTAGCGAATATGGCTTTTGTCCATTGAAAATAAACTTCTCCAAAGCCTGTCTGAGTATCCACGTTTTTATGATGACGTTATTGACGAATTTGCAAAAAGTTATCGAAGAATCTAATTACATTACAAATAGGGTAAGTACAGCCAACCTGACGTTCCGAGTTGGTAGTAAATCATTAAATTCTACAAACAGAATTAAGTACGCCGTATCGGAATAATACATGTTGCTCAATCGCTCACAGATATATGGGTCACGTTACGATTCAGTTTTCAATCAAATTCGTATTGAAATGTACATAAGTTAGGTATATGGAGTATACACTGCCGTACGTATGTATTTACTGTAAAAATAAAAGAGAAAACATCGTTGTTGGTCTGTGGCTAATGACATGATTAATCCTGCTTAGATCTGGCTAATATTTTGTTGTAATCTTCGGTTTAATTAGACAAATAGGTGGATCTGATCCATATTCTCGTACTTAATGTAGTAAAGGAGTTACTCCAAATTAAGGAATTTATTAGCTTCCGGTATGATACGACGTAAGAAAAAATGTTACGTCTATAAAATATAAAAATGAGAAAGCTCGAGTGTTCAAAGGGTGGTTTCATTTTTCTTTTCTATGATTCTAAGTACTAAATTTATTAGGCCTATAGTATCATATACATTACTTTGATTGTAATTGATGCATTGGTATCAAAAGAGTCATGAATGTAATAGGAGGGAAATTTTTGGAACTTTAGCGCCTGGAGCGTATTTTGAAGTCGAGTAACTATTTAGTGAACAACCAAATGGCCTCTGATATCGTGGGGTGAATACGAAGGCAGCTATTGTTCATCCGTCGCGATTTAATGAACCTAAAATAAAATCCCGGTGCGAGCATGATGGGAAGGACTCGCTGGGTTGTATTGAATCCGAGCGATAGATCACTTTAAAAAGTAAAATTTTAGAGTCTCGCCGGAAATGGAAACAATATGGATCCCGAGGCAAACGTAGCGGAAGCGATGTCCAATTGGAAAAAGAAAATTCAATAACGGCCTCGTGCAGTCGGTTTGTCGTCGAGTAAAATGGACTTAACGTCCAATATCGGCTCGCGAAACAAAACGGGGAAATCTTTCCGGTGGGGGAGGTGTATGGATTTGCGTTTAGTCCCGTCAAAATTGGTTTTCGTCGAAAACATGTTCGGTATCGTACCGGAATTTATATGAACAGATCGGAATTAATTAAACGATTTTTGTGTCGCGATACAAATTAATTTGTAACGTCCGGATCGGGGCCGGTCATGCAGAAAAACAAATAGAGATTAAAAGCAATTAGGGCGGCGCTTTGTTTCAAATTTTCACTATTCTCGTTACATCGCAACGTTTTCGTTATGGAATCGATCGCCGGTGTGGGAGATTCCCACATTTATTTAAATTTTGCGAATTGAAATGTACACAACGCGATGAAAAAATCCTTTATAGCGCGCCCTTATGGGAAATAAAAATTTATTCGATACCCTGCCGATGAATTACCTCAAAAATCATTGTGAACTCTGGTTGCTCTACCACTTGAACGAAGTGTGAAGTGTCATCTGTTGGAAGTGGACTGTATATAATCTCGTTCGTAGTTCGTGGGTGGCTGCGGAGATGAATCTTGTCTCCAGGTTGTAAGGCTGGAGACTGTTGTAGTAGTTGGAGATCACGGCTTGTTGTAAATCTCCGGAGTGGACCTGAAGGCGTCTCTTGCAGGTCCTGAGTTGTAGTTCTCGAAGTTCTGGAGAGAGGGCGTGACGTACTTCTCCGGGGTTGATCTGAGGACGTAACGTGCAGATCTGGGGTTGACGATCTCGAAGTTAGAAGTTCTCGTAGCTTAAAGATCTCGTAGACTCTCAGGGCGTAACGTGAGAGCTTGTAGGTTGGGTTGAAGAATCAAGACCAACAACACACGTCGTTTTGAGCATACTAGGTATACTGATTTGTTTTTCAAAATTTCAGAGCTTTTATACATCTAATTTTACATTGGCTTAATGAGATATTATTTGTTTTGTTACCTTGCACCAGACTGACCTTCTCGAGGAGCGCTCGTTATCACGTTACCTAGACGTCGTGTTATGTTTAGTCAGCTGAGTATTGGGATTTGAACTTGACTGACTCACGGTCGGGTAACGTGAAACGTTCGCTAGTGTTAACTAGTTAACGGAACGTTAAAACAATCCAATAATATTTTACACAACTACCCTCGCTCTTAATCATGACTTGTTTTCCGTTTGTAAAACAACGCGTGTTAATTTCAATGATTAAATTACGTAAAATTTCCCTGAATTCGTTTACAATAAATCATGATTTCTTCACCTACAATTCCCTTAAATAATGTTGACGCTAGCGTCAACACCCCTTTCTCGATAAGTTCGGAAATGGAATGGAGCGCAAAGTGGAAACTAAAATATGAAGCAACCAACAACTTAAATAACTTAACAATTCCAAAGTTACAAATCGACTACACAGTTTAGATCATTAATTTATAATCATCGTTTAGTTTTGACGCTTTAAATTTCACCTGCGGCAGTGTGGAATTAATTATTAATAACAAAATGCAAACTGTTTAAATATTGATCCACATCGTGTATATGATATGGTGGATAAGTTTTGAAGAGATATTCCTAGCAATTTAGTAAAAAATTCTTTCAGATCGCTCCCTATTGAAATTTAGAACTCGATAAATTAATCCATTTTTATTAGTTCTACACTAAAATGTTAAGGTTACAGTAGAAACGTTTTAATTTTTGAATAAAAATGGACTTGACATCAACTCCCTTTGTATAACATAACGGACACTGTTTATTTAAAATATTCAGGCATTTGCGTGTTTAGTAGATACATTGTCACGCCTAAGGTCCGAAAAAGCCCTGATGGTGTGCTATTGGGATTGTAGTTGAAAAGTGTGGAGAAAAAAAAAACGAGTAAAATTTGTAACCAAGAAAACTAAAACCATAAATTAACTAGCAAGGGAAGCTTGACCAGTTAAACGATTGAACGTTGTTGGGGGAGACATTAAGAATTACCCATAAGGCAATGGTTTTTATGGGCAACAGTCGACAAGAAATGACAAGAAACTTGAGATTACTTAAAGATCCGAAAAGTCAAAGAGGGAATTTGTCACGACTATATGCCTTTCGGCAGCTTCGTAGATTGAAACATGGTAAATACAGTCTGGTTAGTACCAAGACGTCGATCACGAATTTCGGGACTCTGAATGTTAACGTTCTTCGCATTTTACTTTACTTCAAATTTCTCATGTTCCTGCACAGGCCCCCTGGGGACATATGTAAGCCATTTTCACCATTCAATAATTTTGTCCTTGTCATTTAACCATCGTTTACCGTATCCTCCAAATTTCTCTTTGCCGCTCCTTACCATGGGCGTGCGATCTCTCTCTCACCCCTGAGTGAACCACTACCCGCCCCTCATCATCATCATCATCATCAATCGGCTATTCTCGTCCACTGCTGGACATAAGCCTCCCGCAGTAATTTCCATCCCCTTCTGTCCCGAGCTGCGTTCATCTAGTTGGAATAGATACGCTTTATATCATCCGACCAACTGGTTGGTGGTCGTCCTCTGCTGCGGAATGCATCGACTCGCGGTCTCCACTCTGTCACCTTTTTCGTCCATCTGTCGTCACTAACCCTAGCCAGGTATCCGGCCCAGTTCCATTTAAGGGTAGTAATCTTCTCGATGGCGTCGATTACTTTACTTCTTACCCTTAGATTTGTATTGGAAACCCTGTCTCTCAGAGACAGACCTAGCATTGCTCTTTCCATAGCTCTCTGTGCAACTCCGATTCTATTAACTGTCCGTCTTGTCAGGGATAAAGTCTCGACGCCGTATGTCAGCACAGGCAAGACACATTGGTTAAAGACTTTTCTTTTAAGACAGATGGGGATATCTGATTTTAGGACATGGCTTAACTTTCCGAAGGCTGCCCAAGTTAGTCCAATTCTTCTTGACAATTCACAAGTTTGGTTGTCTCTACCTAAGCGAATCTCATGGCCCAAATACTTATATGAGGGGATTTGTTCTATTTTTGAGTTGTTGAGAGTTAAATAAGTACTTGCAACCAGATTAGTCATGAACATAGTTTTGTTGGTGCACTCAGACCCACCTTCTCGGAGGCTTGTTCAAGCTCCTGTAACATCATTTGTACTTCTCCCAGACAATCTGTAATCAATACTATGTCTGTAGGACTGTAGAATTGATCATCGCTACACAGACATCATTAAACATGCATACAAAAACGCAACTGCTTGCATTAGGCTGCACGAGGACACTTCAAGCGTCAAGATAGGACGAGGTGTGCGACAGGGAGATGTTATTTCTCCCAAGTTGTTTACAAACCTGCTTGCATTTATGTTTAAAAGTGCTAACATGGAGAACTTCGGTTTCAATATTAACGGCGAAAAACTGAACCATCTAAGATTCGCTGACCCGCCCCTGGTTGCTAATAAATGTTGTTAATTTGTCTACTCTATTCACCTCATCTGACTTACTACCACCCAACCAGAGCACTCCTCGGGGCCTTAAGGCTTTAGGACCGACAATATTTAATATTGTAATGTTTTGTAAATCCAAAAAAGATTATTTAGGAAAAAAATTGAATTATTATAGTCGCACAACGCCTCCCGCAATTCATGGGCCGTTAGGTCGAGTAAATATTTTTAGCTAATCTAACATATTAATCCATTACACCGACTGAGCTACAACTTTCAAATGCGTGTCTCTATGTGCCTTAGGCGTGACAATACCTACCAAAAAGAAACATAGGAGTAATGGGCCAGGACAGGGATAGGTGGAGACATCAGTAATAAGTAAGGATTTGTAATCGATAGGTTATATTAGAATTTTCGTTCTTACTAAAACCAGTTAAAATGCTACGAAGAATATTCGTTACTTATTTAAAACCAAATATTCCGGCCAGCTGCAAAACTAATTAGTGGGTCGTGGTCAAAAGAAAGCAAAAATAATTTTAAAGCGGTTTAATTATGGCGAGTCCGAAATAAGAAATGTCAATACACAAGAATTCCTTAGCTACTCTATAAACTTGAAATCTAAAATTCACGATAAACAATTAAACAAACATATAATGAGACAAATACTAAAACAAACAACAAATACGGAAAAATAGTTCGATCGTTTGATTGGCACTTTTAAAAGATAAGAGATCTCTTTATAAATACCTTTAAAGTTCACAACACTAATGAAATCCCCTCCCCCGGCACCTACTACGCTGCGGAGGGCCGATCCGATAAGATCAGCCACCAGAGTGCAAAGAATTGAACCGGCGAAGATGATCCACCAGGTTAAGGGTTAAACCGACGAAGTTGAGCCACCAGGCAATGGGGGCTTGAACCGACGAAAATGAGCCACCAGGCTAAGGGTTAAACTGAAGAAGGTGAGCCACCAGGCTTAGGGATGCTCTGACGAAGAGCTGGCCACCAGGCTAAGGGGGGTTGAACCGACGGCTCACTCACAAACATTTAACACTCCAATAAAATTATATAAAATTATTGGCTAATTAGGTCTCCTCAAATTACGGAGACCTCAGCGAAAATTTGTTAAGGCGAACCTCGATCCCTCACGGTTTTCGCTCGAATCCCCTGTCGGAATCCTTCGCGAACTTATACCAACTTATTTATAAATACAAACGTTAGGTCCCTAACCCGCATCTCGCCTAGGGCGAAGCCCTCGGCCTGACCGACCCTCTCTTCTCTCCCTTTTTCAAATTAACCCCAAAAATGCCTCTAATCCAAATCCCACTCTTACTTTCAGGGCAAATCAAAAATCAGTTTTGCTCTCTCCGTAAGACAAATTCCCTTCTTGCAAAATGCTTCGCTCGGCGGAATTTTTGAATTTCCGGCTTCTTTCCGTGAATGTTGACGCTAACGTCAACATTATTTTGGGAAATCATTAGTTTAAAAAATTGTAATTTATTGCGAATTAACTCAGGGAGCCTCTTACATCATTTAATCAAAACACGCTTTGTTTTACGAAACGAAGCATAACACTGATCCAAGGTAATGAGGTCAACAGTGTACTACTAAGGTACGGATTGTGGATGTCAGCATAATACTCACTGGCAACGTGACATTGGCAAATAACATTCAACAAAATTTAACAACGATATCAAATAATTTAGTTAAGGCAAGTCAAGACCCCTCGCACACCTGGTGCACCGTAACCTGAGCCAGAACGTCGTCTCCCAGGGTTTTCCAGGCACGATCGCTTTTGAAACGATTTTGGCTTCGCCTTCTTCGATTGTGTGAGGAAAGCCCTCGATGACGACGTTCAGGCCCAGGTTACGGTGCACTAGGTGTTCAGAAGATCGTTATCGACGTGAAATGTGGATTAAGCGCCCCAAAAAACGCCCCTACGATGATTTTTTAGTTGTGTTTGGCGATCCTGTTAAGAGAATTCTCGGGGATGACGTCCACGTCTAGGTTTGGGCGCACCAGGTGTCTAGGGGGGTTCTCCGATATCACATTTGAATTCAGCTACCCAAGAAACCCCCGGGCGCTGAGTTTCTCTCCTTCCCCACTTGAATTTTGGGAGAGCCCCATGTAGAAGACGCCTTAGGGCTAGGGTCCGGTGTATAAGGTGTTTGGGGGGTCGTTGTCGACGTGGAATTCGGATTCAGCGTCCCAAAGTTCGTCTTTTTCGATTGTGCGAGGAAAACCCACGAAGATGAGGTCCACGTCCAGATTCCAGTGCACCAGTTGAACAGGGTGTTGTTTTCGACGTGAAATTTGGCTCACAATGATTTTCCTGTTATTTTTGTCAATCTTGTCGGCACCATTCTCGGGGATGACGTCCACGTACAGGTTCGGGCGCACCAGGTGTCCCGGGGATGTTCGACGATGGCATATTTGAATTCAGCGATCCAAAAAGCCCCCTGGACGCCGAATTTCTCTCCTTCCCCGTTATTTGTGGAAGAGTACCACAGTACCACGGAGGTTACGTTCTTCGGCGTTCCTGACCTCCAGGTCTTCTTGGGGTTAATTTGAACATCATAATCGTGATCAGCGATCTCGAAAACCTCCGTGTACCCGATTTTGGCCAGTTCTGACACGTATTTACAAAGTTTTGAAATCTACCAAAAGGCGTCTCAAAAAAGACATTTTTTTGAATACATTTTTGGCTACAGCAATGCAATTTCCGGTTTCTCAGAAACACAAAGTAGCCACATCTTTCACAAAATTTTTTAGGAAGAGAATGCAAAAAACCACATTCCGATCCGTCTTTATGGAAAAAATTCCGAACTTTTGGCCTTTCTAGTGCTTCATTGCCTCGACTAATTAGAACCAAAGGGTAATGTAACTCAAAATGGCTATGTATAAAAGCTAGTGAATTTTTGGCAATAAATTAGTATACTTTGTAGGCTCAAAACGACAGTGTGTTGTGGTCTTGATTTAAGTCACCCCTAATCTTAAACCGATCTGTGAGACTGCATTTCGGGAGACCTAACTTCACCCCAACCTACAAGCTCTCACGTTACGCACTGAGAGTTCTACGAGATCTTCAAGCTACGACAACCTCTAACTTCGAGATCTTCAACACCCGGATCTGCACGTTACGCACTCAGATCTAATCTGGAGAACACGTTACGCCCTCTCTCCATACTTCGTGAACTTCAACCAAGAGTTCACGTCACGCACTGATCTCCAACCCACGAGACCGTCTTCAGCCTTACAACCTGGAGACAAGATACATCTCCGCAGCCACACACGACCTACGAGAGATTCCATACATTCCACTCTACAGAGATCATTTCACACTTTCGTGCAGTAGCTGAAATTACAGGCAAACCGTAAAACGGAACACTTCCAGATTTTTACCAACGATAGTCAACAAACTAAACCCCGATCTGACAAAATTTCAAAATTCTAATTGAACAATGCTTGCCGTAATTCGCTGTTCCAAACCGCAAGTCGGCCTTAAGCCAAATCAGGACAATTCCACCAGGTAGGCTCCGGCACGTCGCCGTCTCCGACGCGCTTCCCCCAGGACCTCGATCCCGATCCGGCGCCCGGACCCGGTGGAGGAGCGCGCCCCCGGAACGCTCCGGCGGCGGCTACGGCGACCCGGGGCATGCGTACGCTCCCCCTCGGGGCCGGAGGGTGGGGGCCTCCGACCGGGCGCAGCCGTTACGATCTCCAGTCTACGACGCGCCTCCGTGCCCCGAACTTACCCTCGATATCGAACGCGGTACGTCACACGGGAGACGCGCTCGGGGAAGATCTACCCTCTGACGTGTGGTGGTGCCGGACGGACGCTCCGGGTCCTCCGAGAACGCGCCGCAAGCGGCCATGGACCGGGAGGCGGTGCCGTCGTCCAGGTGGTGGTGAAGTGTTGAGACGGGATCTAGTTTTGGTGACGGTGTTACAGTGGGATTTTTAAATGGATATGTTGTGGCTGTCTTCGATGGAATGATGCTTACCATGGTTGTCGGACAAGGTAAACAGTTTCTTAAAGAGGGTGTCGATTTATTCCCTAACCGGCGCCGCGGGTCATTCAAACTTTGCCATTATTGAAGTACAAGTTTGTGAACTACTCGACCATTCGCCGGGTTTCCATTAGACGCAGCGAGATCAACAAGAACTTCGGGAAGTCTCGATAACTCATGTTGCACTGCACATCGCGCGTGCAGTTCAGAATCATCGGGAAGAGTTTAGAGATTGCGAATATATATAATATATATATATAATATATATATATATATATATATATATATATATATATATATATATAATATTATAATGTGTATTAAGTGTGTATAAAGTGTATTAAGTCTACTTGATTCCCGGCAGTTCTTCTTTCGTTATACTGTGGGGATTTCCAAGTATACAGTCGTCTATTAGGGAGGTCATAAAAAGTATTTGCAACTGTCATGTTGTTCTCTTGACAGAACTGTAACAGTCTATCACCTCTATCGTTTCTTGTTCCAAGTCGCGAATTCCTCACATATCTGTCGCATCTCTCTTTCTCAATTTTTGAATCCCCTTAAATAGTCGTTACATCTCTTGCCTTTATTGATTGCATCACTTTGTTCATGTCTTCGCAGAGGGATTCAACTACTTCGTAAGGCTTGTGTGGAGTTAGGGCGACGCTGTCCGAAATAGGCACGAAATTAACAACATGCGGGACGACATTCTTTGATATAATTGCTGCAACTCCGTTTCAGTGACGTTTGCTTTGTCAGGTTTAACGAAGATAACTACGATGTAGTCTAAACAGATTCCACTTTTTAATAATATAGTAGAATATAGCAAGCTTACTACTTGCTGCACAATAATGTGTACCTGTCGGGACAACCTTCTCGTTATATTCGGCGAATTCGCCATGTTGTATTATTTTAAATTTCACAGGTGTGAAGTTAGCAGACACTGTCAGCAGACAAAATTAAAAAAGTAAACACTATTATAGGAAAAAATTTTTAAGGGCCGTATTCATGTGTAGCGGAGAAAACTACCCCTATTCCAAAATCATATTAATAAATTTTTCAACTTGGTCATTTCAATCTCTAGGTGATATTTACAGTGATGATAGCAATTAGCTTTACAGAACAATTGCTAAACACCCTAGACACTTACCGACAGTCGAAGTGGGTGAAACTACCTCTATTCCAAAATTACAATGGAACTCGTCGATTGAATAATAAATAAATTATATTTATCCCAGCATTAAATAATAATAAATAGGTAATATAGTATTCAATAAAACCCACTGTGATCTTACACTTATTTCTCTATTTTAATTGAAAATATGATAAATATAACGTATTTGGCATGTTTCATATTACTAACTAATTGATAAATAACATGTTGTTAAATACCAATATATATATATATATATATATATATATATATATATATATATATAATATTATAATGTGTATTAAGTGTGTATAAAGTGTATTAAGTCTATTTGATTCCTAGCAGTTCTTGTTTTGTTATACTGTGGGGATTTCCAAGTATACATCACGGGGTTGGTGGTTCAACCCATCATTTTATGGTCCAGGAATGTTTGAAGCTTTCCCATTCTTTGTAGTGAGAGAATTGTCTCTTTTGACCTGAATTTGATATATTATCAAAGAAACTGAAACTCACCGTCTCCCACCAACTTTATGTTTTGAAAGTCATTATTAAAGTTTCGATCATGCCATCAGCATCAGGTTAAAAATTAATTAATTAATTAATTTCTAGTTCTATTTATTTTCATTTAGGCTGATGAAAGTCTTATAATCTTGGTAGAAAACTCATAGATTAAATTCTATTGACGTTGAGGCTCACCATTGAGATGGATGAAAACAATATCAAACTTGATATACGAGTATTATGTTAATCTAGTTAACTAATTCGAAGTAAGAAACTTATCCAGAAAGAAACAAGATTCTGGTTGATGTAAATTATTATGAATACAATATACATTTCAGAAGTAAAAGAATGCAAAGGAAACTACCAGAATATTGTATCTGAAATCAAATAAGAAAGCAGTTCACAAGATTATAAGAGTGAGTCTTAGCACTGACATTATTAACTAATTGGTGAAATACAATATTTATTAGTGATATTATCTAACATTTTTAGCAAGAAGAATTATTTTAATCACTATATGAAACCGAGAACGCTCCGTCAGACTTCGTAAAGGCAATTTAATGAAAGTGAATGGATTTTGGCTGTGTAGGTTGATTTTGTTTTTGGTTCTTTTGCGATAAAATTAAAAGGACTTACTAAACTACAGTAGAAAAGTAGTTGATATACCTCGATAATTTATACGATAATTATCAGATAATTAGTAGAATTATTAAATAATAATAAAGGGAATTAACATTTTTGCCTTTAATATCCTGTTAACTAATTACATTTTAATCTTTCTCTTTGCTAATAAACTGCACCTCACCAACCCCCACTTAATCCACCCGAGAACTGATTACCACCGGCGGTCTCCCCAAATCCCTTACCCCTTAACTATCTTTTGAATTCCGCGCGGAAATTGCAATAAGACTCGGAAGAGACGGGAGCGACACTATAGAGACGTGTTGAAACTTGACACAAACCTCAAGTTAATTTGACAGAAATTTCGCGTAATTCAGTTTGTCCTTCATTAAAATTCCTGCGTGTTCTCTATATTCCGTTCTCATTTCATTCGTCAACCTGTAATAAAATTAACTTAGGGTCGAATAATTACCCCCCACCGCCCTCATCCTTTAACGGTAATTACGAGGGAGGTTGCGGTTAGGTGGGGGATGGGATTTTTAAGATCCCGGGAAACTGTAAAAGTTAATCAGGGAAATCTGTTAATTCCTTGGATTAGGTCTTGTGATAGTTGTGATTGGTCCGTTGCAATCCCGTAATTTACATGGGATTTAACAAGATGTTCCAAGAATGTTCCAAGACGAGTTTCAATGTAATTTTGAACTAGAGGTAGTTTTAACCAATTTGACTGGCGCTAAGTGTAGGGGGTAAACAGTAACTGTTATGATAAACTAGTTGCTCTCTACCTTGTAAATATCACCTTGAGACTCGATGCTAAGTTGAATCTATATTTGTTGATATAATTTTGAAATAGGAGTTGTTTCACCCACTTCGACTGTCGGTAAGTGTATAGAGTGTTTAGCAATTGTTCTGTAAAGACAATTGCTATAATCACTGTAAATATCACATAGAGATTCAAATGACCAAGTTGAAAATTTTTATTTTTGGTACGACTTTGGAATAGGGGTAATTTTCTCCGCTACGCATGAATACAGCCCTTAAAAAATTCCTATGGCAGTTTTTAGTTTTCTTATTTTGCCTGCTGACAGTGGCTGCTAACTTCACACCTGTGAAATTTAAAATAACACAAAATGGCGAATTCACAGAATATAACGAGAAGGTTGTCCCCACAGGTATACATGATTTTCCAGCAAGTAGTAAGCTGGTAATAATCTAATCTATGTTATTAAAAGTGGAATCTGCTTAGACTACATCGTAGTTATATTCGTTAAAACTGACATGGCAAACGTCACTGAAACGGAGTTGCAGCAATTGTATTAAAGAATGTCATCTCGCATGTTGTTAATTTCGTGCCAATTTCGGACAGCGTCGCCGTAACTGCACACAAGCCTTACGAAGTAGTTGAATCCCTCTGCGAGGACATAAACAAAGTGATGCAATCAATGAAGGCAAGAGATGTAACGACTATTTTAGGGGATTCAAAAATTGAAAAAGGGAAATGCTACAGATATGTGGGGAATTTGGGACTTGGAACAAGAAACGAGAGAGGTGATAGACTGTTACAGTTCTGTCAAGAGAACAACATGACAGTTGCAAATACTTTTTATGAACTTATGAACTCCCCAACAGAAGACTGCATACTTTTAAATCCCCACAATATAACAAAAGAAGAACTGCTAGGAATCAAATACACTTATATAGTTATTAGTACACTTTATACACACTTAATACACATTATAATATTATATATATTGGAATTTAACAACATGTTCTTCATCAATTGGTTAGTAATATGAAACATGCCAAATACGTTACATTTATCTTATTTTCAATTAAGATAGAGGAGTGAGTGTAAGTTCATAGTGGGTTTTATTGAATACTATATTAACTATTTTTATTGTTTAATGCTGGGTTAATTATAATTTCTTCATTATTCAATCGACGAGTTCCATTGCAATTTTAGAATAGAGGTAGCTTTAGCCAATTTGACTGGCGCTAAGTGTGTCGGGGTAACCAGTAACTATTTTGATAAACTAGTTGCTCTCTACCTTGTAAATATCATCTTGAGACTCGATACCAAGTTAACAACCCATACTAGTTGATATAATTTTGAAATAGGGGTAGTTTCACCCACTTCGACTGTCGGTAAGTGTCTAGGGTGTTTAGCAGTTGTTCTGTAAAGACAATTGCTATCATCACTGTAAATATTACCTAGAGATTTAAATGACCAAGTTGAAAATTTATATTTATTAATATTACTTTGGAATAGGGGAAATTTCTCCGCTACACATGAATACAGCCCTCAAAAAAATTCCAATGGCAGTTTTTAGTTTTCTAATTTTGTCTGCTGACAGTGTCTGCTAACTTCAACCTGTGAAATTTAAAATAACACAATATGGCGAATTC
The DNA here is from genome assembly GCA_946251905.1 of Cryptocephalus moraei. NCBI lineage: Eukaryota > Metazoa > Arthropoda > Insecta > Coleoptera > Chrysomelidae > Cryptocephalus > Cryptocephalus moraei. Next base: position 10,246,160 of record OX276465.1, on the reverse strand, counting down.
ACCGAATATAACGAGTAGGTTGTCCCCACAGGTACACATGATTTTCCAGCAAGTAGTAAGCTGGTAACAATCTAATCAAAAAAATTAAAAGTGGAATCTGTTTAGACAACATTGTAGTCATCTTCGTTAAAACTGACAAAGCGATTTTTAAAAAAATCCAAAAAAGCTAATTTCTGAACCACCCTTAAAAGGTGTGTTTTTACCATTGTCACTCTAACCGAAGATGGCAACATTGTAGTTGAAACCGGTCGTACTTTTAATTAAAATAGTTGGTGGGAGTTTAATGAGAGCTTCATTTGGTACGCTAAGTAGAGTTAAATAGAAAGTTTGTTAGGATCTTGTAGAAACATTATATTTATCAAACCGTTTTCGATACCTTGACTTGAATATACCTGACGTGTTTACATACACAGAATCGCAATAAACCTTACTTCGCAATAAATTATATATATTATGTGGCGATTTGAAAGAGAGTTACATGCGTCCGAGCTTTCTCGTTCAGTTATCCGCCCTTCTCGCAAGGCTCCCTTTTATCGTGAAAAAAATATATATATACACGTTTATTTTCCTCGCGGACGAAAACATACTTTCCACCTAACGGATTATCAAATATGTCTGATAAAAGGGAAACGCCCTCGAGCAGCAACAATGTTCCGTTTCTCGAGTATTTTCTCCGGATCAAAAGGGTGCGTATTTATACCTCGGAAGCCCCGAGCGCACCGTTTGTTTTGATTTCGAATTCTCGAAGAGACGAGGAGGGAAAAAAAGAGAAAGAAGAGGGAGGAATAAAATCAATGGTTTCCTTCCTCCCTGCATGTGTTACGAGATTCCCAGGTGCTCGAAAAATAAGGTTTACCAAATCCTATCTTTATTGGCGGGCTCTTCAATAGGTTGTTATTACGTGGAGAATATGGCAAATCTGTGTATCGAGTTATTTTCGACTCTGACACAAACAACCGCAGAGGAGCGTCAGTGAGAAAAATCCGATTGAAGGTATTAGCATCTCAGATATGTAAGAGCAAGAAACCAGTCCCTTTACTTCCCATTCATTTAACATGTCAGGATATCCTAATTAATTCCACTTCATTGTCTTCAAACTTCAGGCCCTCGCGGTACGAGCCGACGTCCTTAATTCCCCTTTCTTCATTTGTTCCCTGATTTTCCTTTCTCATAATTGCCGAAATCCCTCTAATGAGCCAATTAGAATAAACGCCACCCCATCGAGACGTATATGATATGGTCTAAAGTATATCCAGAAATTAATTTCAGTCGGTGTAATGGAATCTAAACTAATTCCTATTCTGTAAGCTATAGGGATAATTATTTTGCTTAGCTGAATAAATCTTGCCATTCGAGTAAGCGGAACAGCTATGAATTACATCCTCACGGGCGTGTAAGAATGGCTCGAGACAGATTCGAGGGGTTTGTATTGCGATAAAAGTGTTTGTTGAAAATTACGGACTGGATATTACGCAAATACAAGACATTAGCATTTAGATTTACACGTTGCGTGCACACATTAACGTATAACAGAGTTGGAAGTAATTGTATCAAAGGACAAATTTGTGAACAAGATAACACATATGATTAGTAGAAATCGGACTTGTAATATGACTCCAGTGTTGTGGGCCATCACTTCATATTATGAAAAAAAGGTTGGTAAATTCAATTTAAATTACTTTTGGTGAAATCATTGGATTAATATACGTATATCGATAGAACGACTCAGTGGTGATACTTGTAACAAGTTTTGCAATAACGTGTGAATAAAGAGAACCATTTAAAATTAAAGGATTCAAAGCCATAAATTCGAAAAAGTAGTGTCAAACCAATCTAACTCAAGTTGGAGCCCAGAAAAGAGTTAGAAAAGTATACATAAAGTAGTTCAAAAATTAGGCGAGGGAATAGAAAGAGAGTTAAATCACAAAAATAACTTGTTTATTAAAGACAACTTACTCTTGAACCGATTTAATAGGCAAAGTTCCGCGTGACCGTTGTGAACTTGACCCGTGTCGCTCACTGTTCCCATTCGTTTATCGCGATGTATTTAGTATCACATTGGGTTATAATGTAATTCTGGAGGACGATGAATTCAAATATAGATTCCTATTGCTTTATTTTTTAGTATTTGGGTCTGATGCCATTAGCAGAATTTCACATGGATTTGTGCTAAGCATTTATTGCGGCTGTCTTAAATGGAACAAATATTCCGTAATATGCAAATTGTGCATATGCATTTCGCATCAAATTTATGAACAAAATAGGTAAGACTTATTTCCTATATTTCTTATCAAGTGAAGCTATTATCTAAAAGACTGAAAGACGAAGAAAAGTCAACATATTGGCACAGAGTATCTAGAAAAATCTAATCATAGATTTCTCTACAACCACACAGATCAATCCCTCGTCAAATCAACAAAAGCAAATTTCTCCTCAAAGAAGCCCGTTTGTCGGTATTCATTCACGAATTTACCATTTTGTTTTTAAACATTTAATACCGAATTTCGTACCTCTCCCGTTTAGGATTTTCACTTTGCGCCGGATTTTTTTTCAAAGGAGTCCCTTTGTTTCTATCGACGTTTCGGATCATTTTATCTTCTGTTCACTCCTCTCAATAATCCCAAATAAAAATTCCAGAAAATAATTGTGCTCTCCATGAAAGCGAGTGGGGACGCTCGACAGAAAAAAGAGAGGGATTAAATACAACATATACAGTCCGGACGGTGATATTTTTTTCCATGGACTATGAAGTAAAGCTGTGGGTGTATGGGTGTGCTTTAGACGTATTCGCGGAAAGTAGAGATTTTGCCGTTTAATAACGATAAAAGCAACTTTTATTAGTAATATTTTGAAATTCAGGTTTGTTTAGGTTATAAGTATAGGCGTATTAAAGGGATTGCTTAGATCAAAAATATATATAACTTAGTGGCGGACACGAGACGAGACGAGACGAAAAACGACATGGTCTCGTCTCGAAAAATTCCCAAAAATTATGTCTCGTCTTGTCTCGTCACGATCTGGTACAGGTCTCGTCTCGTGTCTCGAAAACTCTCGAAATAAATTGTCTTATGTAGATGGTACTTTTATAAATGTATACTTTTTTGATAACATTTACTGATTTCCTTGAGGTACCTATACAGGTGTGGTAAAGTTGAATGTACAGTAGTATTTTATTGATGTTATGTTTTGATAAAGAATATTTTATTTTTAGAAAATATTTAATTAAATAAATTAAATTAAAGAGAACAGGTACGAAATCGAAAATAAATATCATTAATAAATAGACTTGTTAGGATACGAACTATAAAACAAAGTTATTAAATAAACTCATAAAATAAACTATATATCTTTATAAGGACAAATAAAAAAATAATATCATCTGTATTTAATTATATGTGAAATTGGTATTATTTGATAGAATTATCAAAATTTTATAAGTAAAATTATCTACCATGATTTTAGAAAAATGTGCTGGTAATGGTATACCTACCTATTTGCCTCATATTATCCCTCTCAGAAAAGAAATGATATTGTGATTAATTAAAACATACGTTTTCGACATAAAATTAGAGGGCACTAATTAGGTCCTTATTATGAAGCTGAATAACCTATGTTTAGAACTATTTGGGACGGTAATAGTCAGATCAGCTATAGTTTTATTTTATTCAATTCGGGATATATCTCAACAATACCAACAACATTGCACTGGGAACTTGTTAACTGGAAATTGCATTTATACCTACCAAGATGTTCATCTATCAGAAAAGTTGTTAGATTTGGGAAACTACGCTACTAATGAATGAATGAACATTACTGTTAAATATGTCCATTACCTCAGATCAACGTTTCACACCACTGTATGTCTGTCTGTTGTATAATAAACCCTTCCAAAATTCTAAGAAAACGACGGGCTAATTATAAATTTTGCTCCCTTACTGGACAATGGCACGGTTTAATCCTGACCCTTTATTAGGTATCCTTTTACCTGCGCTTTCGTCCTCATTGCTATGGAGTTTGGTGGCCTTTAATTTTACAAACGAAAGAAAATTCCTAAATTGCAATTTCTTAAAAAAAATATCGAGACTTCGATACTTTTCGAGACGAGACGAGATTATGTCTCGTCTCGTCTCGAACCAGTACTGGTCTCGTCTCGTGTCCACTACTAATATAACTGTTATAAAGAAGAGAACTGCACAAGTGCTACCACTGGCGGCCTCAGTAAATAACTGTCTTTTTTACTATCGACCTCAGATGAAGTTATTATCGTTAAAGTGCTGTTGTTTGTATGTATTTGTTATAAGTTTATAACATCATATGTCTGTACAAATCATAAACAGCAGAAAGGTGAAAGCAAGTCATGTTTTAGAATGCTAGTCCTAAACTGTAAGTAGGGGAAGTGATAATTTTAAAAGTAAAATGTATTCTGTCTACTTTTATAAAACATAAATTGTTCTGATCAAGACAATCAATATAAAATATTTCAGTTTTTAGCGCCATCTGATTACTTTTATAAAACATAAATTGTCCTGATCAAGACAATCAATATAAAGTGTTATGATTTTTAGCGCTATTTTCTGACAATCATGTTAACTGCGCATTTTAATTGGAAGTGACTCGATTGAGCGAATTCTTATCTATATGACTGACGCGATAAATTATGATTAATACGACTAGCTTAGATCATAGAGAAAAAGAAAATATATCATATAGTCGATAGATTACGACACAGTTCTACCAATTATACGTGATTTAACTGAGCCTATATCATAGAATTCTAGTTATTTATATAGCTTCAAGTTCTTTGATTGAAGGTGTTAAGATGTCTAATCTAATTTCATATTGACTATCATGTTCTATTATTACAATCCACATTTATTTCACGTATGTATTTTCTAAGTAAGGGGTCGTATTGTCCTAAATATTCTCTGTACGATTTTTCTGCGAAATCCTATAAATCTTGGTGTAGTAAGATAATCCTTCTTTTCTTCGACACATGGCAGCTTTAAGGTTTTCTAAAATCGATTGTCTTACTTCGCTAAGATCATTGTCATTATCATAATCATCATATTCTAAAATTTGAGGTGTCGATAAGTGTAGAGCCAATTTTCATGGAATTTCTGGAGATTCGCCTTCATGGTTATCACCTCCTATAAGTCGAGTGATCTGACTAGATTTCGGTTCAATACTCGGCTCAAGTTTATCATCACTACTAATATTATTATCAGTTTTCCCTTCCTCGCCTTTGACGTTAGAATGTTAAAAACTATTTTCGATAGTTTTTAAATGTTGTCTTATGGGATTGAACATATTCTAATGTTCGTGTTCCTCATGTTTAAATTGGTCCAATTTTCTTTTGACGATCCTGCTTTTTGACGTGATATACGTCTTATAAATCGGTGTCCCAGAAAGCATTGTAACGTTACGTCAGATCCATGCGTGCGAGCGAGAGCGAGAGCGAGAACAATTGACAGAAATCGACCTGAGCTTTTACCTTGCGACACAACAGTGTCCGAGTGAAATAGAGACTGGCACTACACAACCAATGTGAGCCATGCGGGAGTGAGATGACGCATCTATCTCCCTTCCACTCCGTCGGCGGCGACGGCGGCAGCACACAGCTGGACGTTAGCGGTATTGCCATAAAGTTATCTGAATATTTACTGTGCATACCATTACTTATTGCTATTAAAATAACAATTGCCCCAATGAGGTATTTAATTCTTACAATCTAAGAGTTTGATTAGCTATGTAATCTCATATATTTGTTCTTGCATCGGTCAACGAGTGCAGTAATAATAGGTTATGTAAGGTTCAAAATATTAATGTTCAACTTTACACATGCCATAACAATGTCTAAAATGACCAGTTGGACCTCTATATAATTTAAAACATCAATGATAATTTAGTGATGATAATTCTAATGACTTTTTTGGCATAAGCCTCCGTTTTAACCTCCACTCGTTGGATATCATTTCAGATTAAATTGCAGGATATGGTAGACGACAGAATTTCCCAAATAAGCCAGAAATGTTTCATTAACACGTGCGAGTATTTGGTTATGACAGACCGGGCTGTAGCTACCTAAATATCATTATAATCGTTGCAGTGTGGATAAAGCCTTCGCAGATGCTAAAATTAAATCTGGAATTCAGATCAATAGAGCGACAGGTTCAATTTCGTAGAGAGGCACGTACGACCACTTTGGGCTTACTTGAGGATTCTGGCCGGGCCGTCCTGAATAAAGCAAGCACACGCACACACACTCCGAGGAAATTAAAACTCCCTCTGCTGGACTTTTCAGTCATTAACTGAAGTTGTGTTCCTAAAACTGGAACTTATTTCTCCCTCTCTCTTCTCTCTCTCTCTCTCTCTCTCTTTTCATATATATTAAATCGTAATTCGAAGTAAGTTAAATCGCGAGGTTCCACCCCGAGCCTTAATTACGAATTATTATGTTTATCGGGCCATTTATCCCCCTCGAAACAGAAAGGCACCGACAAACACGACAATTAAAATTCGACTCTTTGCGATGGGATCTCTCGTCGGAAAAGATTTTCCAAGGTTCCTGTCGTCGTCATCGCTCGTTGCCTTTACCTCGCCCCCACTTCTGGATTGAAGAAATTCCACGTTGGAGATCAAAGAAGGAGCTGCGAGCGACTTCCCTTTAATGTTTACACTTTGTTGCTCTATAATAATGGTACCTAATAAAGAATAAGGAACGAGAGGAGAGAGGATACCGCACCGGTTCGATGCCGAACATTCGGGTCTCTGGAGAGACGCGAATTAATGAAAGTGGGGCGTGTGTGCGGCTGTTACGGATTTCCGAATTGATTTTACTGCCTTAATAATTACATCCACGTATCATATTTATAGATCACACGGTTTAAACCAGGGACGTAATACCTAACGTCAAAATGGTCTTGTTTGAGTGCATGATCTGTTTAATTAATAAATACCGGCGTCTAGTTACCAAGAGACTCACTGTCTCGTTGCGTTATGTAAATGGTAAAAGCTCTTGCCTTAAAATTCCCAGGAAAATTCAACCACGTGGATATTAATCGCCAGTTTACACTCATCCCAATATTTTCGATAAATTACTAAAGTTGACTCGGAATTACGTTGTTTACCGATTTGTTTTTTTTTTTAATTCTAACAAGCTCTCCCATCAAAACGTTTAGAGAATACAAAAAGGTATATTGGGTGAAATTTTTCCATCAAAACACTCTCCTCTTGCGGTACGTTTTGCACTTTTCACGCACGAGGGTCTCCAATTGAAAAATATTAAAATCTTTATTGATTTTATCAACTTTTTTTTATCTTTTTAGCATTGCGCTATAATGTTTCCCCTTACATTGAAGGACTAGTTTACAAGTGTTAGAAGTTTGCAGATTAGACGGACCGTTAATGAAACAGAAAGCACAAGATCTGGCGAAAGGCACAAAAAAAAAAGATTTTCCGGCTACAGATTTTTCCTGCTTACAGGTTTTCGAGACGAAAAAAATTAACAAAATGTGATCTATTGCAAACCACATGGAGAACAGGTAAAAAATTGTTTCTCGCAAGGGTGTATTCCATACTTCCTTGAATATTTCTGCCTAAAATTCCCGACTTTAATCATAACAAAAAGTGGAAGCGGCACCGGCAGCAATTGTGCCTCCGTCGTCCGTTATTAAAACCTTTCGAAAGACGCGTCGCCGAAAGTTCCATTTTCTCGAAAATTTATCGCGCCCCGGCCCAAATGAACAAAAGTTTCCGTCGTCATCTGAATGAACCCGTTAAAGTTGTGCATAAGTTGCATTATCGCAGGAGTGCAATCTGCCGGTCTCGGCGAGACGGGCACAATGGAAACTCCTCCAGGGCGAAATTTGAAAAAACACACTCACACACCCACAACGAAGGCAGGGCGGCGGCGGCGGCGACGCCCAGATAACTTTCCAATCTTAAACCGTTATACAGCAACTTACGAGTATTATCGGGATAAACGAGGGCGGTTCACATTTCATTTTTGCCAGACTTGACACCTACTTTATCGAAATCTCCCCCCCTCCTCTCTCTCTCACCGCCGCTGCTTCTAACTTACGAAGTTAAATAAGCTTGATATCGATTCCGCGAGCGTGTGTGTGTGTCTATGTAGGCCAATGGGATCGGGTGAGGCGCTTGTTCGGTACTGTCATGCACACGATATGTGCTTAATTTGAATTCCCCGTGGAAATTCAGACGGTTCCGAATTAAATTCCTTGTAAAGCACGAATTTTTAGATCCCCGTACAGTCTCACGCGCCTCAACCGATCGCCTCCTTTTAGCCGAAATTTAATATAACGTCGACCTGGTAATTTTCAAATTACCCCAGCGAGCAGAGGGAGCTTAATACATGAAAAAAAAAATAGCATAGGAAACGTGGAGTTCCCAGGTTAATTCAATTGGAGAGCCGATAGTACAGAAAATCCTTACATAATTTTTGGTACAGCACGACTTCTGAACTATGGGTAGTAATAAGTAGGGCGTTACGTCAACGTGGATATCGAATTTTCGGATTTATTACTACGCCGGTGCCTACGAAGAGTACGATTCCCAAGAAGAATAAATTTCGGAAGAGAGTCGGCGAAAAAGATTATTTATTGACTTTGCGTTACTAATGATCTCATTATTGCATCAAAAGTAGTGTAATAATGTTCATATTATTACACTACTTTTGGTAACTTTTTAATTTTGTTAAGTTGGTACGTCAACCTCTCACAGAGACGTGTGCAGCCGTCAAGGTTAAATTATTAGTAAACATAACCTAACGTACCTAAAGTATTTTTTTCGCTACAAATCTTTTAGGTGTTATCTCTTCGCGGATATGTAGAGAAAAATTATTTTTTTCGCCGACTCTTTTCGAAGAGGTATTTTTTCGCCGAAGATTTTTTGGGAGTTATACTCTTTGCGGGGATGCAGAGAAAATAGTATATTACACACGTTTAATAAGACGTATTGTCACACACGTTCTATTATAGCACTCCTCGCTTCGCATGTCGTGCTTTAAAACTCTCGTGTGAAAATACTCCGTCTTATTAAACTAGTATAATATTATACTATTTTCTCTATTTTTTATTTGCAAAAAAGGAGATTCAAATAACAAAAAAAGGCAACTTAAATAACTAAAAAATTTTTAATACGTTTCTCTTACAAATTACTCTCATTTTTGAAAGAAAAGGGTATATATGTAATAGTAACATGCATAATATCGAATGAGAAAAAAAGCATACTCTCGTTAAAAATTTTGTTATACATTTAATTGTTTAAAATTAATTTACTGAAATTTATTTAATTTCCTTATATATACAAATTGCATAATACTATAAAATTTAATTCAAATATATGAAACTTTCTTTCTTTCCCAGGATATAATTAGATAGTTTTCAGTATTTCCAGACAAGAGGTTTTGTCTTTCATCTAATAAAATAACTTTGTATCGCGAAAAAGGTCGTTCTACGTTACAGGATGTTACTGGAGAAAATTTTAAAGCCGAAGTTTCTTTGATTGGTCCATCTAGGAGCACTTTACCGGTGGCATCGTATATATTTTCTGATCTTTCGAAACCACACGCTCACAATGATTTCAAATCATCAAATAGTCACAAGTGAAACACTCCACAAAACTTTTACCTACTGTCTTTACCATTAACTCTAAGAAACACAGTAATTTTTATAGTTTATGCAGTCACCCACCTCAATACTCCCTGGAATTTCCCAGTTCAAAACAGTAAGTAATTCTCGGTGATAGTTATAGGATCAGCCGGATGTTCATATTATGAAACCGTTTGTTGACAGGATTAAGATAGTTAATGATTAAGAGATTTCTAACTACGAAATATTGCAGAAAAAGAGACACGCGATTTAAAAAAAGGCCTATGGTTTTTGGAAAAGGCACAAATTTAAAAAATACATTAAAAAGGCAAAAAAGGCAGGCAAAAGGCATTTGCCTAAGTATCCGCTCTTTAGTAATTATTAGAAGGCGGATGTTCAGGTAAAAGAAAATCGCAAAAAGGCTTTACAGCATTAACAAAAAGGCAAATAAAACTTTAGAAAAATGCAGGTGAAACTTTAAAAAAGGGCAACTTTATTTACAAAGTTATATACGGAAATTTGTAAATAAAATTCTACACATCATTAATATTTGCTTCCCAGGCAGTAATTAAATATTTCTCAATATTTTCAGGCGACAAACTTTGTCTTTTATTTGATAAAATATCTTTGTGTCTTGAAAATGACCTTTGAACTCCACATATTTTAAAGCTGCAGTCTGGGTAATGTTAAGTTCCAATCTTCCTACTATCCCTTCATGAATTTTCGCTGCTTCCATAATTTTTTCCAATCCAGGATTGTTACTCATTATTACTTTTAATATGGTACTAACTTTTTCACCAGTACCACCAGTAACGTTTTCTGTGAAGACCTTATTATAAATTTTGGAACTTTAGTTCCTTTTGCCAGGGATTGGGGAGCGAGGGTGGTCGCGCCGCAAAAAATCTGACCGTTAAATGGAATGCGTTACCGGAAAGCGTTACCGGAGCGAACGCTGCCGAGCCGCTCGCTATCTCTACAGTGACTGTACTATGCACCACTCGGGGGGGGGAGAGGGAGTGGGAGAGAGAGAGGGAGAGAGAAAGAGGGAGAAAGAGAGAGAGAGAGAGAGAGAGGGAGGGAGAGGGAGAGGGCGAGGGAGAGAGAGAGAGAGGGGGGGGAGGGAGATAGAGAGAGGGCGAGGGAGAGAGAGAGAGAGGGGGGGGAGGGAGATAGAGAGAGAGAGAGAGAGGGAGAGAGAGAGGGGGGGGAGGGAGAGAGAGAGGGAGGGAGAGGGAGGGAGTGGGAGTGAGGGAGAGGGAGGGGGAGGGGGAGGGGAGAGGGGGAGAGAGAGGGGGGGAGGGAGAGGGAGGGAGAGAGAGAGAGGAAGGGGGAGGGGGAGAGAGAGAGAGGGAGAGAGAGAGAGAGAGAGAGACCACGCGCTTGACGCACCGAGCTGTGTCGCTGTTTCACGTTAAACATTATGAAGTTTTATTAAGAAATAATTAAAAAAATTGGTTAATAATTAAAAGGAACTAAAGTTGTTTAAGCGTGTCCCGCGACACGTTTCAGGTTTTTTTTATTGACTCTACTAAATTAAGACCACAGCTTTCCAACTTTTCTAGAGTTGTCTGGAATTATTTTGTTTCAAATTTCAGGCAAAAACTTCCTTAGTACAGGGTTATTTAGTTTTTTCAAAGGTATTGATGCTGCAACAAAGGCTGCGCACAGCTTCTGGGAAAAATCACTAAGTACCAGAATTGGTATAATTTTCGTTTAGCACCATTTTTAGTAGTCGTTGTTTCCGGCGGTGAGCGGCGGAGACGAGTTATCACCCAACCCTTATAATACCCTCAGGTAAGGAATAGAATGGGTCGAGTTGTCACCAGAGTTTTCCCACAGGTATATTTCAAGCCTTCTTTGGGATAACGGGGGTACTTTTCGCAATTCCTTAAATATGAATATGATTGAACTACTCCAATGAGACGTAATATTACACCAAACGTTTTGTTTTTGGTCAGTTTCCATCATCCAGGTGATCGGTTCTGTTCGTTTTACTATAATGTCAGTCTAAGTGGTGAAAAGTGAAAAAGGAAAAGACATGTTGATTATTGACGGTTTTAAATTCAGTTTCCGAAAAGTTCTCTCTGGAGGTAGTGCAAAACGGTGGATTTATGCGTTTAGTCCGAGAAGCATTACCGAATTCAACACTGAAGGGATGTAGGTTTCACCTAGGCCAATCGTGGTAAGTAATGCAAAGTCCCAAATCAAAACAATAAATTAATTTTTACTATTTAAATTGCAGGTGGAGATAAATTCAAGAAGTTGGTCTTTCCTCAATATATAAAAATGATAAAAATTCTGAGTTCACAAAATATTTAATATACATCTTTGGACTGCATCTTTTCTACAGTGCACACCCCAATATTCATAAATTCATTGACGTACTATTAAACTATGTTCAAACTGATTTATACATTAAACAAAGAAGTGTTGGTAATCCTAAAATGATATATATATGATAAATTCTCAATATTAAATAAACAGTTTGTAGATAAACATATAGAAATGTTCACAAATTGTCAACTAAATAGATTTCAGTTTGTGAAAATATTGTCACAGTATTTCAAAATTGTTAAATAAATATAAATGTTTTCTTAATGTTACTCTGCCAATAAATTACTGCAATTTTTTATGTGTGAAGATACCTGCTAATAAATTTAGATAATCAATCTATCATGTGTACAACTTTTTTTGATATACCTACACATATTCAGTTACTTATAATAAAATTAACATTGGGTGACAACTCGACCCTGGTCTGGGTGACAACTCGACACCGGCCTGGGTGACAATTCGACCTATCATTTGTCAGTAATCACCTTATGGGTGACAACTCGTCCCCGGCCGTTGTTTCGTATTACTTCTAATACTTTTAAAAGGTAGTGCACTTGACAGATGAGGCGTTACATGATATTTTTTTGTTGCATGAATCTGAAATAATAAATGTTGTAAAATGAAATAATATTATCCAATTAATTATTTATTGTTTGAATGTTAACAGAAAACAAAAAAATCCAACAATTTAACATGAATAAAATAACGACAAGGATAGTAAAAGAATCTCGTTTCTTTTTCGTAACTGTAGAATTTGTGTCTTTGGAAACTACAACTTACCGACTTTGAACACATTTTGCAAAAGATGCAATTTCGATCAGCTGTTAAATTTTTGTCCAATTTGGCCCATTTTTCTATATTTCTAACTTGAATTTGGGCAATTTTCGCAAAATATCATATAAATATCACCGACACTAAACACAATGATGTGAAGAAAACAAATAAATAAAATTTGGGGAAGACTGCAATGTATCTGAGTTCTTGTATCAACCCTCCACCCCCCCCCCCCCCCAATTACTAAACTCTAACTAGAAGGGTATTTCTGCAGTTTTGTTATTTTAATACATTTTAAGGGTATTTCAAGAGATAATCTTATTCTTATCCTTTTCGATTCGAATAAGCGGGCGGCCGTCGGCTCGTTAGTAGTCATTAGCAACTCATTTATATGGAAGTAAACATTTCTTTGACTGGAAACTACAGGTATAATCCGTTTAGTGTTGAAACGTTTGTAAAAATGCAAATATAACAAAGACAGGGATAAGATGTTCATTTTACGAAGGAAAAGCAAACAAAAACAAAATTTTTACCAAAAAGGCAAAATATTAAGAAAACACCCTAAAAAGGCAAAAATTAAGGAAATAGCGGAAAAAGGCAAAAAAGGCAGGCATTCAGGCATTTGCCTGAACACCCGCCCTCTACTTATAAATAACAAATTCCTATTCTCAGCTAAAGATATCGATTGTTCAAAGGTTGCGAGAATCTCTCGTGTCAGACAGTGTTATGATTTTCGTTAAAACGAAAGTTAAGTGGCAGGGGATATTCTAGTTGTGATCGGTTCGTTTAAAACAGTTGGGACATAATTGATCTCAAACAGAATTTTACACAAATATTACGTTTTCCTTGTCATGTATTAAATGTTAAGTCAATGACAATTGGACGTCTATTAAGTAAGATCTACCACTTTATAAGTCCGCGTCCGTTATAGGACCATATTTATTGTTAATTTCACCCATCAACCCTTAGCACACTACTTACCTTCCGAAGTTTTCCAGCAACGTTTTCTAATTATCGCTAATTAAAAATTTAAAGATCAAATTTAACACCTTCAAGAAATTTCATCCCAGAGGTTTCAAAGTTTTGGGGTTAGACTGTAATTCTGGACGGAGTTAATTAAAAATTAAATTGTCTAAAAACGTTTGTTATACATAGGATTAAATGGTATCAAATTTGAGATGCAAGCGACAATCAAGTAATTTATGTATTATGTGGAGTACAATTGGCTATTTTTACGACACCGAATTATTGTGAAAAGTGCAATAATCTCTAGGCCAAATACTAAAACACCTAGTTCACTGGATCATAGCAAGAAATTTATTTTACCAATCTACATTTCAAACATTATAAAGAATGTCAGTGCACATTAGAAATTGTGCTAAACTAATATAGTGACAGTAATAGCTCATGGCGATTTTATTCTACTCATAAATAAATACGGTTTAAGTAATTTTTATTGCATTTTCCGCAAATTTTATAGTTACTAACCAAAAAGCAATTTTCCACCCCTTCATAAAGTCTGGAATTCTCGGAAAATGCCACCGTTGCGAAGTCATCGAGATGGAACGTATTTTTCCACGTTACATGGTAAATATGTTAAGCAATAAAATCGTATATTGGTTACAAGTTCAGTAATTAAGTAGCGGTAAATATCTTATTGTTATTGAGTGAAACATTATGTTCTTTTGTATTTTTTTTTAAATTCGTGGGGTGAGAATTGTGCTTGAGGTTGAAGGGGTGCATTAGTCTGTATGGCCTGCAGTAAATTAGCTTTAACACTAAATATAACTAGGAATACAACCTAAACAGATCCCTTTGTTTCCAAATGGACTCCTGTCATTATATGAACCGATGACACATTTATTGCCTAATACGGCGCAACATGATGAAATTAATGTTATGTAAAATAGATCAATTATATAAGTCCTCAACAATTTCTATTACAAAATTCTCAAAATTCGAAACTGCTTCCAAGTATTTTCATAAAATATATTTTCTGTAGTAACTCGAAAACTACTCGTCCGATCAAAACTGGTAACGGTACAAACCAAACAATGAAATTTCATGAAAGACTGATTAACTTATTACAGATAACCTAAAAATGAAATAAAGCGCTTCATCGGCTGCAATTTATTCCTGAATTAACCTTCTAGTTAAAGCTTTACTTAAACAACCAATAAATGCCATAGACAAAATATCCATCCATGCATTGCATGTAGTTCAATTTAGGGTTAACACCGCCGTCCTAAGGTAATTTAAAGTAATTTTACATTGCATTAGCGCCCATTTATTTTTAATGCGCTCTACATCCATTATTAGACGAGATAAAAGGATTTTTGTCCGTACCAGAACGTAAATAATTTAAAACGATAGGTAGGTACGTTACCAGTAATCGTAGCTTTTAACGGGAGGGAAGATAAAATAATAAAAGATTCCGCGTGGAATCATTTTAATCTTCTTTCCAGCGAAAATGATACCGAAGACCATTCGCACTAGTTGAATGTACGTATTGTGTAAAACATAACTGCAGAGGTAGTGTAGATAGATAAATGTTTTTTTCAAATTTGGGTTAGTACAATTTCTGAAGGTTTTAAGGTCTCTCAAGTTAAAAAATGTGTTTTTGAAAAAATATCTCGGTGTGTATGTATGTGTGTGTATCTGCAGTACGTTTCTCTTAGAAACTATAACTCAAAACCGGTTCAAACTTTACACGCTAATTTATTTGTACACTTACACTTAACCCTTATCTACTAATACTTAATCTAATTTAAATCTGTCGGCCAGACTACCGGCAACTGTTTACGACTACCGGCCACTGACTTTGTATCGCTCTCCGTCTGCTATTTATTTAGCCGCATCGGAATTTCAGAAAGATCGAGACGTTTCCGGTCCTTTCGCGAACCTTCTTTATAGTACTCGAATATTCTACTGCTTTCCAAGAAATCCACTTGTTCCCCGAATCTATCTCTTTAGGAATCATCTTTGAAGAGACTCATTCAGACGTGCTTATCTTTATGGCAGGCTATTTCGTTATAGTATAGCTGTCATTTATCGGTTTTTGAAACTTACCACCAAATTAGATAATTAGGAAGCAATAAAAACCAATTAAGGTAGGTACCATAGTCCGTGGTGTATTTTGAGGAAATTATAAAAATCCAAAAACGACAAATGTAAAGTTGTCTTTCAGAGTAGATTCATACAAAAGGTAGTGAAGTTTGTTATACATATTAGATAGTAGAATCAACAATGAAAGCTAAAAAGCTAAAAAAAGTTTCAACGAATTTCGAAAAAAATTCAGAAGGTTTAAGACAGAACAGCACTTTGAACCACTTGAGGTACAGAAACTTGTATCTAAAATCAAGTATTTCGGACTCAAACGCAAATAACTCAAATCCGCAAAAATCAGCCTATGAGTGTCTCTTGTGAGAAAATAGAAAACTATACCAATGTTTGATTTTTAAAACGTATGGAAATTTTATTACTCATAGCTTCCTTAGGTACAATTTCAAGACTTCAACATTTCAAACACCTGCAGAAGTTTACAAGTTGTGGTTTAAGGTTTATATATATCGACTTAGATTTACAATTCTGCTTAAAATCATATCAATTCATCCCACTGTTCCACGTTACGTGTGAAAACAGACCCATTCCAACAAACAAATATCTGTCACAAGCTTGAATACGCATAATTTGTCCACAGTACTCGCACCAATTGTCAAACGGGGAAATAATTAAACCGGTTACGATTGTTTCCGGGTGTTGTTCTACATATGCAATATTATACCGCAATCATCAGTTATGCAAATTAAAATATAAATAAATGTTACCATTCGATTAGCGGCCGTAATGATGCGTTTAATGCGAGTCCGGTCCCACCCCCAAAAAGTCGATTTGATGAACGAGCGTAATTACCAGAAAAAATGATCAATGGACAAAAATAAACAATAGCATTATCGCCATTATGTAATCGAAACGAGACCGATTAAAATTTATAATCCAAAAATGTTAATATTGTTTATTAAACGCAGTTAATCACGACGTTCTTGGTGTTATTGACTTTTAATTACCTAAATTGAAAATTTATCGTCGCCCCTTATTAATCGGGAGGATCGCGACGCGTCGCTGCAGCTGAATTTTGATTAACTCGGCCAATGATCGGCGATCGAACGCTATTATCCGCATTTATTATTTATTAGGGAGGAAGGTTCCCCCACTCCGTCCCTCTCGGAGCTTTTTATTGGTTGTACCGCGAATTTCATTTAGGTAACGCTGTTTTTAATTCGCTTTAATGTCTCAATATGTGTTATTTCATTACGTTAATAATTTTGTGTAAATGCAATCCATCCAGTGAAATTTTAAACCTAATGGAAAAAAGAAGAACATTCAAAGAGAAGGAAAAAGAGTACAAGAAGATCCAGTCACAGATTAGGAAAAAGATTAGGGAAGCAAAAGAAAAAGAAGCAGCAGAGAAATGCGCTGAAATAGAAATACTACAAGCCAGACACGACAGCTTCAACCTACACAAAAAAATAAAAGAGGCAACTGGAACCTTGAGAAAGCGACAAGGTATGAAGATCGTAGACAAAAATGGAAAAATTATCATTGACAAAGATGACCTGAAAAACGTTTGGAAGTCATATATAAAAAAGCTTTTTGAAGATCAAAGACCGGAAACCACGTACTCATTATCGGAAGAAGCTACAGGCCCACCCATACTAATCCACGAGGTTGAAATAGCAATAAAGCAAATGAAAACAAAAAAAAAACAGCGCGACCAGAAAACATAGAGGCGGAATTTCTAAAGCTGCTCGATGATGAAGGAATAGCCTGGATTACCGACATCTTCAACAGAATCTATAATTCTGGAAATTTCCCAGAAAAATGGCTGCAATCAGAATTCATAGCAATACCAAAAAAATCTGGAGCAAAAAAGTGCGAGGAATATCGTACCATAAGCCTGATCAGTCATATGCTGAAATGATTTCTTAAGATCATTCACAAAAGAATTTACAACAAATGCGAAGAACACATATCCCAAAATCAATTTGGTTTTATCAATGGCGTCGGAACCAGAGAGGCACTCTTTGGAGTTCAAGTCCTAATCCAGAGATGCAGAGACGTCAACTGCGACGTATACGCATGTCTTATCGACTATGAAAAGGCATTTGATCGCGTTCAACACCATAAAATCATATCCTGGAAGAGACTGGCCTAGACGATAAAGATATCCGAATAATTTCAAATCTCTATTGGAATCAGACAGCATGCGTCAGACTTGATGGAGATCGAACAGACCAGGTGAAAATACTACGGGGGGTCAGACAGGGATGTGTCCTTTCGCCGCTATTATTCAATTTGTATTCCGAAAGAATTTTCAACGAAGCACTTAACGGCGTAGAAGAGGGTATCCTTCTAAACGGAGTCAGACTGAATAATATTCGGTACGCCGACGATACCATGGTGATAGCAGATAGCTTGGAAGCATTGCAAAGATTAATGAACCATATCACGCAGTATAGTCAACAACATGGTCTTAATATTAACGTAAAGAAAACAATACAAATGATCATCAGCAAAAGAGATATAAATGGAGCTCACCTATATATCAACGGAACTCGAATTGAACGTGTTCAACAATATTGCTACCTTGGAACCATCATAAACGAACAATGGGACAGTGCACAAGAGGTAAAATGTCGTATAGGAAAGGCTAGGACAGTTTTTAACAAAATGAGTGCCATCTTCAAAAGTCACAACATATCCCTAGAAACGAAAATAAGGCACTTAAGATGCTATGTTTTTTCTGTTTTATTGTATGGAGTAGAATCCTGGACACTCACAGAAGCCACCACTAAAAAAGTGAAAGCATTTGAGATGTGGCTGTATAGGAGAATGCTCCGAATACCATGGACAGCTCACGTTACAAATATAGAAGTGTTAAAGAGAATGAAAATAGATCTATAAATCATGTACATCATTAAAAAAAGAAAACTAGAATACCTAGGGCATGTTATGAGGAATAAGGATCGATACTCCCTACTGCAAACCATAATACAGGGAAAGATACTGGGTAGGAGAGGACCCGGAAGAAGAAGAATCTCATGGTTGAGGAATTTACGGACTTGGTTTGGGAAAACCTCAGCAGAACTGTTTCGAGTGTGTACAAACAAAGTTATAATTGCCAATATGATTGCCAACATCCGAAACGGATAGGTACCCTAAGAAGAAGAAGCAACCCATCCAATTAATTAATCAAATTCATTTCGACAAAATTATTAATAAAGTTATAATTCGGTGCATAGCCTTTTGTCTATTTCATGAAATGTATATTGACAAACATTAAATCAAAAGGAGATGAACGAATTTTGACAGAGATTCAAAACATTTATGCATGAAAAAAGTTTAGATATCGTCGGCATCACATAAAGTCTATGATGTTAATTAGCTCAATTAAATTCATAGTTCGCGAACAGTTTTTAGTTATTCAATTAAAAATACAAGTTTAGTTATTTCTTCAGATTGTATTATTGAAGTGTTGTAATGAAGTTCTCTGAATATAAAATTATTTTTGTTGATTCGAATGTCTGTGGATCAGAAACGAGCTACTGTTGATAATCTACTTATACAGGGTGTTAGGGGTTTGACTGCCTTTATTTTAATAGGTGATAGTATTCATCGAAACAATCAAAAAACCTTATATAACGGGGGTCCTAAAACCTACCATTTTTGAGAAAAGACGAGTTATATTATCAAGGCATTTCACCACAACTTGGCAACACCGACAAGAAATGATCCGTATACATGTAAACAACTGTACGGGGTCAATTTTTCGCAACACGTGCGATAAGTTCGCGGTGTTGCCACACCACGTTATAGCAATTTTATAGAGTTTTATTCATTGGATTTTTTTACTCTTTAAAGAAAAAGCTGTTTTGTTAAAAATTAAACATAAATACATTAAAAGAATACATCTTATGGTCATTTCATGTACAAAATTATGTGAGATTCTTTAATAAAACTGAATTTTTACATCTCAAAATTAGAAGTTTTCTAATTTTTTTTTCGAAAACAGTTATTTTTAGGACCCTTGTTATATAGGGTTTTTTGGTTTATTTTGGTGAATACTATCGCCAGTTAAAATAAAGGCAGTCAAACCCCTAACACCCTGTATGATGAAGGAATTTTTTCTTCGTAAGAATGATTTTACATGACTTACTTTATTTATCATTATCACAGCATAGAAATGAGGATAAAAAAATGTTGTAGTGTAAAAGTTAGCTTCAAAATGTTCAAACTGGGCAAATTTGCATCAAGTAATTTAATTAACGTATTTTGGAAACTGAAAAATTACTACTTTTTATCTAGGTAAGACCAAAATGTCTAAATAATGCTTAATTGTGCGTTACAAAATAAATTATTTTTAAATTTACCAGTTATTGTGCTCCCTGATATATGAAATGAATATTTAAAAATGTACGTGACATATTTTTTACAACATTTCAAATGATTGTAAAAGGAGCATTTTGCTCAAATGCGTGGGGGTAAACTCATTCCAACCTTTTTTTTAAAAATAAGTTTTTTGTATTTGAAATAAAGCCAAATAATTTAGTGGATTGCAATTTAGGGAAAAATGTAGTATATTTGGTAAAAAAATCAATCAAAACTCAGAAATTACCGTTTTACATTCTCATATCCATACAATAAGAGACATTGTAATCGTGTTGATTTTAGGAATTTGGGATATTGGTATTTCTGGAGGTTTTGAGGTCTCCAGAGTTCGAAAAATATGTTTTTGGGAAAAAAATTGAGTGTGTACCTATGTATGTGTATGTATGTTTTGTATTTAGACTGAATCTCTTGAAAACTCGCGACCACATAAATTTCATTATAATCAATGGAGGGCAAATGGTATTTTATTCTTGATATTTAGGTTTTTGGGATTATCTCAAAAACTGGACCAACGTTTCTTCTTTAAACTTGGAACGTTTTGAATTCATATTGTTTGCCGTTATCGCTATCTTAACTGATCTTCTGCGAAGGGAACTTTAGTTTGGTAAGATTTCAATTTTTCTCAATTTTCTCAAAAACGACTACACCGATTCTTGCCAAATTGTATATTTGAACTGACATAACTAACAGCTACAACTATTACTTGAAACAGTTTTTTATAAAACTTCCCTAAAGGGTACTTTACTCCTGGATATTTCCAATTTTCACTAAAGTCTGTATTTGAATTAACTTGCCAAATGTATGCAATTCTTATTCGAAACAAGCCATACCTGTCATGCGTTGCGATGCCACGTAAAGTATAAAAAAAGAAAGACAAGTAAAATATTTATGTACAACATACGTACTTACCAAAAAACAAAAAAAAATATAAAACGCACGCAAAGCACAAAAAGCACAACGATCCACGAAATCTTTTTCGATTTTTCCAATGAAAACCATGTCCGGCAATGGCCAGACTAGTTTCGAAACGTCAAACGATGATTTAGCAGTTAAATCGCGTCCGTAAGGAACTGTGCACCTACCTGAAAATAAAGAAGAAACTTTATTAGAGTTGAAATTAAATGAAAGTTGTGGATTCATTATACCTTAGGTATGGAAAATGGAAAATCTCTTCCATCTCGGTTGTGTGCGAAGGCGCTCTCCGATGATCATTTTCTGTAAAGGAGATAAACCGAATTAAAGGATGAACATTAAAACGACTCATTTTTATCAAATAGACAAATTTAAAATTACAAAACATCAAAATTTTCGTTATAAAGTGACAAAGATTATTTAAACACTTAACAAATACATTTTGTCTTTTTTGCACTTTAATTTGAAATATCTCATAGTTTCCAATTGTTCTAAGTAAATTTTACCTTACCATTACCATGTGAAATTGAAACAAATTTAACAATCTCTAAAGGTAAAAGACACCACAAACTCAGATTAACCACACAATCTTATAAACGATACAATAGAAAGGCACAATTATTTGATTACTTGTGTTAAATTTATAAGATTCACTAATAATCACAGAAATTATCAAGACTTCACTATAACTAGTAAATATTTCTTCGGCGGGATACTTACCACTTACCCAAGGATTCCCAAGGCCCGAATCTCATCTCTCCTCTCATGTGTGGATCCTGGAGGCACGTCTTCTTTTTCCTCGCCATCCAAAAGACATCAGTACTCTAGGACTCCTTAATTTGATCAAATATTAACCCTAACAATCTATGCGTTGAACTGACGTTCGAGTGTAAATTTGAATGCCGCACAGAATCAATGTAATTTGGAAAAGATTTATGTACTTCGAAAATTATATCTATGAGCCTTTAGGAACTCCAAAAGCGTAGACGTCAGTGGTGGGAGGCGTTTCATTCACAAAATGCACTTTCACAACCACAACCACAAGGCATTCGATTTTTGAATAACTTTTCGCACCCGCATCGTTCCGCATCGTTCCGCATCCGAACAGCAACTGGGCCCTGCAAAGAATTACACAATTAATCATCTCGACACCTAATAATGCTTATCTTAACGACGATATTTTAACGAGCCTTTTTGCGCACTTATTGTTCTCGATAGTTCCTTATTTCGTAATATTAGATTTTTGCTTCTAATATGTAACAATTATACAACAGATATTTTTTGCTTGTGAGTTATTCTCGAAAGTTTTCTAATCGTTGAATATCCCTAACAGCGAATTTTATTAAATTAGAGCTACAGAAAAATTGAAAAAATAAATTTCATTGTCTGTAAAGTTGGTTGACGGACGATAATTTTTACGTGATGACGTCATAGGAAAACATTACTGAAAAATGGAATACGATTATGAATTGAATAGAATTATTATCACAAAATTATCATTTGAAGGTTTTTTCGCACTGCGGTTGGCCGGTCCAACTGGTCATTTTGGACACATTGTTATGACATGTGTGAAATTGCACATTAATCTTGAACCTTATATGAATTACTGCTGGGTCATTGTTTTCATTGAATACTAAATGAAAGCAGTCGACTTTTTACACATATCATTCATCATATTGTTTTTGTCGAAATCGTAACATAACCTATTATAACTGCACCCATTGACCGATGCAAGAACAAATATGTAAGATTATATAGCTAATCGAACCCTTAGAATGCAAGAATTGAATACCTTATTGCCGCAATTGTTATTGTAATAGTAATAAGCAATGTTATGCACAGTAAATATTTAGATAGCTTTATCAATAATAGTGTGCTGACTGCTGCCACAGTCGTCGCTGACGGCGGAGTGGAAACAGTGCAATCGGAACGCGCGTAGCGCGTACCCCTTCGTCCCCTTCCATCGAGCTCGCGAACCGAGCCGATCGCCAAATCGAGCTTTCACTCGGATACTGTCGTGTAAAAGAGATAGATGCGTCGCAAGGCAATCGCCAGGGTCGATCTCCGTCTATTGTTGTCGCTCTCTCTCTGACTCGCACGCATGGGTCTGGCGTAACGTTACAATGTTTTGTCAACCGGTAGGTAGCCGGCACATCGATTTATGAGACGCATATCACGTCAAAAATCATAGATGACGCGGTGAACTTCATATCACCTACATATATTTTTGAAAAATATGGTCAAAATTTATAACAAAATTTTATCTTCGAAAAATCAAATGCAACACAGTTATACATATAAACAATTGAAGGCTTTGTGATGTACTATATGTTTTGTCTTTTTTGCGGTGCGTAAATATATAGAGATGATGGTTTAACGATTCACGAAAACATGATATATAATTGCCCATGCGCGACACAAGGAAACTCCAAGTTGATTCCGCAAACTGTTCTAGTATCTGAAATTGTGTATTGTCTTTTCAAATTTTTGATAAATAATTTATCAAAGAATACCTTGAAAGTGGGCAGGAAATCTCCCTCTACAATATGCGTTGCACCAAACGACGTCATTTGAAACAATAATATTACATGTTTAGATGTTGTCCAAGAAATGATTAGTCATTTCCCACCCCCAGAAGATAACGAAATTAATGGATCTGGTGGTGGAAACATTTGTGGCAATTTTACTTTACCACCAGCACAACATTATCCAGTAGATTAACCGTTGTATTTTAACACTTTTCAATATTGACAAATGATTGTCATTTCTCCAATCGTTACGGATTGTTCGGCACAATAATCTATTTCCGGGTCGTAGTGGAATATGCTACTCGTTCCAGGTTTACAGAAACACTGCGTCTGCGGACTCGCTCTATTTCATTGTGTCGTGCTCGCTGCTGTTGTGTTTGATGTGCCCGAAGTCGTTCCATTCTAGTTCATAATTACTCACTGTTGAACGCAATTCTGCCATGTCATACCAATACGAATGTTGTCAGTATCTCTCTCTTTTTCGCTGGTGGTCAGTGCGATTTGCACTTGAGGTAGCTCGTCGCACATTTGATTGACTTCGACGACTTAAGTCAGGTCATCTTCTCCTTGACATTATAAAATCAATAAAGTTCTTGCACACTGACAAACTGATGATGGATTTTAATTATTGTCTTGACATTTATTCATTTGACAATCAACTGACACTATACTTTTAGTTGTTTGATTTGTTGCCTTGGCGATTTGTCCCCAAAATTACAAAACGTACCTTTTTTAGTATTTCCGTTACTTTATGTTTCTCACCGCTTAAACCTTCCCTGAAGTTCAACAAATATTTCAAGATCAAAATTAGCAAAATCTGTCCAGCCATTCTCGAGTTCAAGCGAGACAAACGAACAGCAATCCATTTTTATGTTTATATATATAGAGTTGATAATTTTTTCTAAAATTGACAAGACAACGAACGTAAATTACAGTATACTCACCTGTTTAGTATTAAGTAAAGAAACATTAATAGAGAACATTGTAGCATTTGGGGAAATATGGCTGATTAAGATAAATTCGTCGAATTTCTAACGGAGAATGGGGTTTTAAGATGAGTTAGTTCTCTTAACATGTTATTAAGTTTAGGAGGCAATTTATATACCAGTGAATTATGAAAAGAGACCACTGACCTAACGCGTAACCTTCCTAGTGGATTCTGGGTAATCCATATGACAATGGTATGGAAGTAATATTACAAAAATCAGAAAATGATTTAACTCCGATTACCTTGAAAATATCTTTAAAGTTCTTGTCGCACAATTTCAGTTTATATAGGAAGCCATTTAGCGAATTAGAGCTCAACAAATCAAAAGAATCGCTGTTTAAAGAAAATTTGTTATTTGTTGAATGTAAGAATTTAGGGAATTACCACCAATTTAATATCAGGAGAAAGTTCTACCAATATATTTCAAATTACATTGGTGAACAATAGTGTAAGGTTACTTGCTTAATAAGTCTTAAAAGAAGTTACTGAGACAGAGCACTAAACCTGGTAAGCACTAATGATTAATTGACAGCCATTGCTTAAAATGCAATACAGCTCTTCTCATACGACATTTATTATCTCCATTATTAAAAGCACACAATTTTGGATACTTTACATTAGTCCATTTCTTCCACGAGAAGTCCTGATGGCTTGCCTCCCGAAATATTACAGGTTACCCGGGAAACACACGATATACAAAAAATACACTTTCTCCTCGGATTCCCGACGAGTGCACTCTGGTACGGCCTCTTAATGCCCGCCCTTCGGGAATCCATGATTAGAAGATGATCCGAGCCGGGCTTGTATAATGCCACACTTGACTTTAACATTCACGGAGGACCGGGATCTCCGCAAAAAACTTGTAGGGCATTTCTTCGCTCGATCCCGCGGGACCGGATGAAATAAAAATGGTAATTGTGTACGGTTTAAAGCGACAAGCGATCCCCGAAGTGGGGACGTTCTGTTCAAATTGAATAAATTCGATCTCTCTTTGCTCCCTTAAAAATATTAGAAGTGTGTTGGTGTGAGGACAATAGACGTTTACAGCTGAGCTATTGATTTTACATAATGAGTTGTAGAGAAAGAGAATTAAGTTTTTCGGAGTAAACGTGAAGGATTAATCACGAAATCATATGTAATTATTCAAAACATATTTCAATTTTGTACGTAGAGGAGAAAGATTTGCTATAACTACATATATATAGTGCAGGGAAGTTAGGAAATAAATCCGAAATTTTTAGGGACAGCAGATATCGAGATGCGGTTTTCTGCATTGTGTTCAGAAAGCACCCAGGAAAAAAATCTACCGTTTACATCTAATTTCAAATACTCTAGCAAATGTGAGGTGAGTTAAGGCAGTCACTAAAACTGAAATCCAGTTACATACATAAATGAAATTGTTTCTAAAATTACAATTTACATCACTTCCAAATTAACATTATCCCTCCTCTTGCCCCGCCCTCACTTCGAGCGACCCTCCGTCGTCCGGGGACGGCCATCTGGGGTAAGATTTAATAAATTATCGGACCGACAACCGCTACATAAAATTAATTACTACAAACAACAGGGCGACCACCTGAATCGGAATAAAACGGACCGGCGTGACGGCATCGATTGAAATTAAAACGGAAGCCGAGGCGGAACGGGCGACATGATTTCCCCGAAGTTGTTTATCCAGCCTTAGGAAAGGTATTTGCACAGTTAGGGAACGCGACCAGAGAGAAAAGGAAGAAATAATCGAGTGGGATGATTAAACGTCGCGAAAGGGAAATTCCCGGGACCGCAGGGGATAATGGGAGACGGAAAAGAAGTTATGACGAACGTGACGGCGAAGTAGAGTGGATTAGATGACGTGCAAGTGGGGAAGTTATAAGGGAACATCTACTTACTTAGTATTGGCTTACATACATGAACATAAGTATAAAAAAATGTTACCTTACACACAAAGGATTAAAGTGGAATAATATTCAGAAACACATCATTCAAAACGATTAGACTTTGAAAAGAAATACACTTCTGAGGGTTGTTTAAGTGTCAAGGAATCTCGAGGAAACTGATAATATTAACAAAAATGAACATAACAGTTGACAAATCGACAATGATGAAACATAGCTCATTAACACCTTAAAGCCCCCTGACACGCGACTTATTTAACATCCTTATTGAACGAAGTGTGAAGTGGTCCGTCTTGTCGAACTTGTAGTATTTGTAGTTTCGGTGTCCTGGCGAAGTTGCTTTGGACTTACTCAGGACTCTTCTTGGGTCGCTGGACTCATCCGGCTCGAAGGACCATGAACGAAGTGTGAAGTGGCCTCTGTAGAGAGTGGACTGTATAGATCTCTCTCGTAGCTCGTGGGCGACTGCGGAGATGAATCTTGTCTCCAGGTTGTAAGGCTGGAGACTGTAGTAGTAGTTGGAGATCGGGGCTTGACGTGATATCTTGAAGTTCTAGTTGTGTGGAGAGAGGGCGTGACGTACTTCTCCGGGTTTGGATCTGAGGGCGTATCGTGCAGATCCGGGGTTGAAGTTCTAGTCGTGTGGAGAGGGGGCGTATTGTGCAGGTCCGGGTTGGAGTTCTTGGAGTAAGAAGTTGTAGTATCTTGAAGATCTCGTAGAACTCTCAGGGCGTAACGTGAGAACTTGTAGGTTAGGGTGACGTAAATCAAGACCAACAACACACGTCGTTTTGAGCATACATCGTATACTAATTTATTGTCCCAAATTTCAGAGCTTTTATACATCTTATTTTACATTGGCTAAATGAGATATTATTTGTTTTGTTACTTTGCACCAAACTGACCTTCTTAAGAAGCGCACGTTATCATGTTACCTAGACGTCGTGTTATGCTTAGTCAGCTAAGTATTGGGATTTGAACTTGACCGGCTCACACGTTCGGTCGCAATTGTTTCCTGTTCACTGTTCGCAATTCGTGTGCGAAAGATAAAACAATCAAATAATGTTTTGCACACCTATCCTCGCTCTTAATTATGAATGATTTTTCTGTTTCGTAAAACAACGCGTATTAATTTCAATGATTAAATTACGTGAAAATTTCCCTAAATTGGGTTACAATAAATCACGATTTCTCCACCTAAAATTCCCTTAAATAATGTTGACGCTAGCGTCAACACTTATTCAGTACTAAAAATTATAATTTTGTTTTAAGTAAAGGAAGTTTGGTACAGTTTTAGGCTTTTTACAACGTTTCTATTTTCGGCATTTCTGGAATTATTTCTTCTCTTCTCTTGAAGACTCGTGAAATAATACCGGAAGAATTAAAACTCACATTTTTATGAAGCTATTTATGAAATTATTAATATAATCGAGATTTTTTAATATCACCCTTTCTTTACCTCGTAATATAGCTAAATCATTCTTAGACTATTTACGAAATTACGCCCTCCAGTCAAATTTTATATATGTAGAAGAAAATTGGGAGAATTAAAACTGATATTTATGATGCAAATATTTATAAAAGTGTGGATCTGTAGAGTTCAGTAATTATGAAAACTATGAATAATATATTACTAATTAAATTTGAATGTTATTTAATCCTAGAATATATATAAAATATTCAGGAAGTATGAAGCCAGTTTTGTGCGGAAATTCAAGTACCTAACTTTGGATGTGATGAACTTAGTTATTGCCAACAATTCATACTTTTACATGTCAGAAATAACTAGATTTATATTTTTACCCTATGAATTTGAAAAAATCGTAAATATACAACTGTTGACTCTACGATCAACATAAAAGAGAGCTAAGTAGGGTTGTAGGGATTTAATAAGGGATTTAGGGAACATAATCATCAATTAGGGATTAATAACCATTTAGTAGGGAACTAGAACAAGTTGTTATTAAAACATCTTAGGTGAAATTTCCACTTGCAAATTAAGTAACCAAATTAATTAGAACAACTAAGTCAGTGAAATAATTTAGTGTGCTTGTTGATAAAGTAATCAATTATTAAGTAATTAATAACTATTAAAGAGGGTATTAAAAGAACTGAGTCGCTTAGGTGGACGAAACAGCGCGGATCAAAGTGATAATTTCAAAATCTTACAACAATAATTAAGCGCGTAAGCATAACATCAGTTCTCGTAATATGATAATAAACGCGCTCGGTGATGTCAAACAAGTGATGTCAGGGAAATTACAATCTAGGACGCCGAAAGATAACAAAACTTAATTTGCCATTTAACCAATGTAATTTGAAGATGTATAAAAGCTTGTGAATTTTTGGTAATAAACCAGTATACTTGTATGCTCCAAACGACGTGTGTTGTTGGTCTTGATTTAAAAGTCGCCCTTAATCTTAAAACCGACTGTGAGACTGCAGTCGGGAGACCTAAACTCACCCTACACGACTACTCTCACGTTACGCCCTGAGAGTTCTACGAGATCGTCAAGCTAAGAGAACATCTAACTTCGAGATCTTCAACCCCGGATCTGCACGTTACGCCCTCAGATCCACCCGGAGAAGTACGTCACGCCCTCTCTCCACAAAACTAGAACTTCAACTCCAAGAACTTCAAGAGATCACGTCACGCCCTGATCTCCAACCTACAAGAACGTCTTCAGCCTTACAACCTGGAGACAAGATTTATCTCCGCAGCCATTCACGAGCCAAAGAGAGATCTATACAGTCCACTCTCTATAGAGACCACTTCACACTTCGTTCACAACTAATATTATTTCATGACGAGATTTAGCAAATACTGTATTTAAAAATAATAGTGAATAACATCGTTTCAAATTATTTTATTTTCCTGGAATTAATACATTTTATTTAGGTAATAACTAATAATATCACAAGAAGAGTACTTATTTATTAATTTGTAATTATTTCAGTTTACCAATCCGCCCCGTACAAAAAATGATTATTATGGGACTAATGCACATCGTCCCATATTTTTTAAATTGTTATGTTTACCGTTTTAACTTGAAAAGTTTAAATTTTAAGTAACGAAATGTTCTTAAAGAATTTAGGATCCACTAAAATTTGAATTTCTTGTTGCTTTAGGAATAATTACATGGTTGCACCTAAACTCAAAGTATTAGCACAAATTCTGGAAAAATACCAACAGACTAAATAACCATGATTTCTTCTAATTATGAAATTAAGATCACAATAAATGCTCACGACAAAAAATATTAATTTTAAGAACAAAGTGGAACATTACATTTTCCCCTTGAGTTAAAATCGCCAATAAAACATTAATAGGCATTAGGTTAATTAGAATTAATGTTTTTTAAGAGATTTAAGGAACATATAAGTGCAGTATGCACAGTTTAGTAATTATGAATAATCGATAATTTTGTAAATTACTTAATTACTGCTTTCCTATTTTTCAAGTGTTACATTAACGAAAATAGAATAGATATTAAATCTGAAAATTGAGAAATTTCGAAACTGTACAAATTAGCAGATATGATTAAACCGTGTTTTTCAATACTGTTACAATCATTTTATTTTAATTTTGTAAAACTGAGTTCAAATATTTCAAGATGAGTGAAATATACTTTTTAATATTGAAATATTTATGCCAATAGATATGCAGAATCTTCCAATTATTGACACCTAAACGTTGTCTCCCACATAAGTAAATGAAGTAATTTTTAGCATTTTTTTTTTTAGTAATAAGAATAGTACCGTTTCATAAGGAAATTAGTTATAATTTTAGCGTAATTGGTGTAATTTTAGTTTCACAAATCCAAAAAATCTTGTATATCACTAATTCCGTTAATATCAAGAAATCAGGTACCTACGCCTACATTCTGAAATACGTATAGATTTCCTCATGTATTTCAAATGTCTGAAAAATGTCGATAACAAGAGTACCTAAATGGTAATAATGTAGATCATTCGGTATTTCAATATTTTTTCAAACTTTAACTCTCTCGGTTAACTCTGGAATAGTGATACCCACGATATTCTCGTTTGTCTCGTCTCGTCTCGTCTCGTTTTCGAGACGAGACTCGAGACGGTACTTTAAATTTTCCTTGCGAGACAAGACGAGATTTTCAAAAATCTCGCACGAGAGTCTCGCAAAAGTCTCGAAGTATCGCAAATAAAAATGGCAAATATTAATTAATTATTATAATTATCGCGAATGCTATTGAAACATGTTTTTTAAAGCCGCATAATAGCGAGTGTTTATAATAAATGTTACGCAATGTGTACCTTTTTAAGCTTTCCGAGATATTGTCACGTGTACGACTATTATACTAGAGTTGAAGACTTATTGACAATATTTTTATGTTGGATAAAATAGTTTTTTTTTTCTTTAACGAGAAAAATTTTTGACATTTTATCCCTGTTGACAGGAATTTTTTGTTAATCTTTTTGATTATTAGTTTTCAATATCTCTACGACAATTTTTTTATATTCGAGAAATTTGCGAGATTTTGCAAGAATCTCGCGCGAGACATGAGACGAGACGAGACTTTTATTGCGAGACGAGACTCGAGACGAGAGTTTCTAATTTTTTTGCGAGACAAGACGAGATTTTTCTCGTCTTGTCTCGTTTCGTGGGCAACACTGCTCTGGAAAATATTTACAGAAAGTGAATTTTCACAAAATGATTTAAGGAATCTGGATATGAAAGATTTAATTTTTTGACAAAAAATTATAGTAATAATAGTTATTACATGGTTATATAATATTGCTTTTCGTGCAATTGTAGACAAAAAACAGACATGAAGCCTTCAGGGGTAGTAAAACTAATTGATGGATTATTTAGCAGCTTAAATATTAATGGATTTATCAAATTTTTGTTTCCAAAATTGTTGGGTAACATATTCTGTAGTTGTAAACGAAGTTCTGAACGAGGCAATAATACAGAGAGCGGAGGTAAACGCACAAAATTACTAGCATTATTATGGCGTTTTCGCCATTTCCTCGGAGTCGTTAGAATCGGCCGTGTTGGTGTTGGGTTTTGCGGAAAAATACAAACTTTCAACTGAATTTTAATAATTTCATAAATTTGTATTAAATCCGTACTGCGGAATGCGAACAATGCGAATATCCGCCGCATAAAACGGGCGAAACTTTTCGGGCGTGTAACGAACGTGGATTCTAATCAAAACATGATTATCCGTCGGGAGCAAACAAAGAGGCGGAGCGCTATCGAATCGCGATTATTAAAACCGCCAAATCTCAAAAATTACAAGCAGTTCCGGGGGTGAGGGCGGGGAACGACCCTTTTCACCATGGCCCCGAAAATTCCCACATCCCCCATAAAAATTATTCCG
Organism: Cryptocephalus moraei; assembly: GCA_946251905.1. NCBI lineage: Eukaryota > Metazoa > Arthropoda > Insecta > Coleoptera > Chrysomelidae > Cryptocephalus > Cryptocephalus moraei. The sequence goes on along the minus strand of OX276465.1, from coordinate 10,214,312 downwards.
GAATATTGTGGATATTCATCATGCCGCCGACGCAAGGAATGTATATCTTATAATCCGGAGTTCGCGGGGCTTCGAGTTTTCAAAACATCACTCACTATCATTAATCTTTCCCGGGCCCGGAGGATGGATCTGTTTAAATTTAATATGCAGATGTATTCATTCAGTTTTTGTGCAGCGGTGTTTTGCCTTCCGCTGCGCGTGAAACCATTAAGTGCTGGAACATTACGCTAATTTATCCCAAAAACTACTCTACGGCCCCCTTCTAACTTTTTATGGGGCCTTCCAAGGCGGCGGCGGCAGCCATCTCGAGATATTAACGTTACGATTCCCCTTCCGAACTTTTCCGAACTTTCCGTTCCGACACACTTTGTAATAATTTTACTAAAACTGTCCCACGCTCGGTTTTCCCGATTAAAACCAAACTGGATGCGACATGCACGCATCATCTGGAAAATTATGCGTATACAGGAGGAACAAGAGTTTCTCAGCAGAAATTTATTAGTACTTTAAAAAATGTTTTTAACGGGGAAATCTCGTATAAAAATTCATTTCTACTCGTAGGGTATGCCGCTTTAGTAACTGCATTTTATTCATGAAGAAATCATATGGAACAATTAAGCGGAATTGCAATTTATCTCTCAGAGAGTCATAGAATTTGGCATGCATAAATAAAGGCACCTCTATGTTAGGAAGACAGAATTTATGGTACTAACTGAGAATAATAGTTATTTATGGTACTAGTGTGTGATGTTGTAAATAAGTCACGCGAGAAGATATATAAATTCTCAAGTGACTTAGGAAACATAACACGCGAGTGGCATACAATGTTTCATCCAACAAGTGGAAGAAATCGTTTTTTATGAGATATTAATTAACAAGCTTTGTGATCAAATCAAAACTATTTGCATCTCAGTACCCTATAAATGTCAGAATGACTTGACCGTGCCTTTTTTACATTTTGGTCTTTAAATATGAACGTGAGTGAATTCACAAGTGAGTTATGGATTATAACACACTAGTGTGTTATTTGATATTTTACTTGTCTAAAAGGACATTAATAATGACAGTCATAACTGTCGTGTGTTGGATAAATAAATAAATACAAAAGAAATATCCAATTTGACGCCCCCACGTAACCCAAATTTGTATCTCACTAGAACAAAGTTATAATTATAAATTATAAAATAATTATAATAAATAAATAAAGGTTAATACATTATAATAACCCCCAATTGATTCATAAATACATAATTAAACTAATTTAATATTTTTTCAATAGTACTGTGACGAAGTTTAAACAAAATACCACCAGTTGTCTCTCTAAACTACGAACTGCAAACTACCCATCCTTATTTATCCGAGAGCTCTAAATACGAGAGGAAAATATTGAAATATTATCAAAAGTGCTCCGACCGTCTTCCACCAAGCCGCAGGTGGTCCGACTAGCACACGTGTTCCGATACCGCCGTTGCCGCTCCGATCCCGCCGTACGCCGCGTTGCCGTTCCGGGCCGACCGACCGGGGAACCAGGAGCCCACCGTTTAGGTAAAGTGTCTGTTAGGGAATTCCGACCGCCCCTTCCCTACCGTCCCGTTGGGTCAGGCAATTGGATTGACTCTTCCCAGGGTGATACTCGGGAAGATCAATTTAAGCCGTTTGGGTAGGTGCTCCCCAGGGTGATACTCGGGGTGGCCTCCCTGAATACGACCCCACCCGCTTCCCTGCCGTTCCCGTTGGATTAGGCCAACGAACTGACTCTTCCTAGGGTAATACTCGGGAGGATCAATTCGGGCTGTTTGGGTAGGTGCTCCCCAGGGTGATACTCGGGGTGGCCTCCTTGAACACAATCCAACAAATTCCCGGTTGTCTCGACTACCCGCAGGGCCCCGTTCGCCCTACTATCGAATCGGCGCCTGGAGTACCGATTATGCCTGGTTTCCCTGACGTAATTCGCGACCGCTGCTTTTCTAATTTCTAAATTAATATTTCGAATTAAACTCCGCCGCATTGCCCCGCTCTCACCGCTCCGTAACACTTGCTTAAACGTTGCACGTAACTAGCTCTTCTATTGCGAATAGGCATGTCATCTACTAGATTAGCTAGACCGCTATGCACTACCCCCCCCCTTTTATAACCGCACCGTGCATTGTTGCCTGACCGCTTCGTAAGACCGAAACCAACCACGTATTTCCGATGTACATAGTTGCCGGATTTATCCGCTTTTCCTAGAATTAGGGAAGATTGTACATAGATGCCGCTTTTCTGTAGAAACCGTTAAATATTTAGTTATTACACCGTTGCCGATGCTTCCATTTCTGTAACATGTTGTCTATATTTACTTTGATGCCGTTTTCTATAATAAATTAGTTTTATTTGTTTTCCGAATTGTGTGTTTTGTTTTCACGGACTTCCTGGCATTCTCCTGAGTATAAACTAACCCGTGGCTTTAGGGAGTAAACCCTTAAAAAATCTGGCGCCCGAGAAAAACCGAAAAACCGACTTTAAAGTTCCGTAACTCCGGAAAAAGCGCCAATTCAACAAGTGACGTAACCTTCTCGCCCAGAGTCGTCGTGCCGCCGACGAATCTGCTGTCTCTCGAGCCGAACCTCGTCACAGTACCAAATCTAGCTTATAACAGAAATTTTAAAATTGTGCTATAATATAAATGTATTACTATTGCTATGGGTGTATTTACTTCAAAATTTATGCCCCTAACTGCTAGTGGTTGTTGTTCAATTTACCTTAAGTTACAAAGATTTTGGATTGCAAAATATATAAATTTTTGAGTTATGCATCGAAGAGCTATTTAAAATTATTAAGGAAGTTTACCACGTTGTCCCCATATTATACAATAAGTGTATTTTCTTCAAAACAGCTCTCTTTAGTAATGTAGAATCATGAGTTAATAAGAATTACTTTTCATTCCTTGATTTTGGAACTAATAAAACATACATCTAAGTAGTAATGACAGTTATATGAAGATGATTTAAATACACTCACCTTGAAAGACAATCGCGCCTGACCTTCCATGATGGCTGCTATTGCCCCCACTATGACAGGTACCTGAAAAACAACAATAGGAACATTGAGTAATGTTAAGAAATGAAGAAGGTAATTAATTGGTCCTTATGAAATTTGAGAACACTAACCATTAGAATAATAGTGATTTTGTCCTCCTACTCCAGAGTTTTGCATTTTTAAAACTACCATGATTCATCTGACTGAAAGATATTAACAATTATATTATCGTTTAATCATAAAGTGATTGAAATACATTTGAATTTAAATTGTAAAACAAAAATACTAACAATTAGAAGAAAACTGAAGCCTCTGAAAATCTTACCTGAAAGATTAACAATACAATCACAAAAATTAACCTTACAAATATCTACTAACTCTCATATACATCTGCCCTTATCTGAAGTTCTATGCCATTGTCGTCGATAATACTCACCTGAAAACGTAATAACACATATAAAGACAACATTGCATCGTAATATCACAGACGTCAAATAAGAGCATCGAAAGAACTAGTTATTAACTCGAAAAATCACGAAGTATAACACAACTAAATGAATCGAATAATTATGAACACCTCCTTCAAAATGCAGTACATTACTCTTGACGCGAATGAACGAGAAACCGAATTGCCAAGTTCACTTGTCTTCTTTTGAACAATTCTGGAGGTTTTAAACAAATTTTCTATAAAACACCTTAATTGAAATTGAAATTAACTTAAATTGGTAATTGAAACTGACTCGTTTCCAAGGAGTTAAATGTACAGATGGAATACTCTTATCGCCTAATATTTTTAAGGTACGAGAGTGTTCTTAACGGCATAAAATGAATTCGCCAATATACCGAGTATAAAATAACGGGATGTTTGGTAGCAGTGGCGGGTGTCCGACTATTTTCACTCATTATAACTACTCTCTCATTAACTAGGAGGACTTACTACGAACCCTGTAGTTAGACCGAATTTACTCGATTTCCCTTTTGTTTTCATTGTTCTTCCATTGTTTCTTAATTATCCTTTAGTGCATTTCGGCAGCATGCCTCCTGATCCCGGCAATTTCTTTTGTTTCTCGACTACTGTTACTTCTCTAGGATGCTCCCTCGTTCCAAAATCGAAAAAAAAAAACGAATACTCCGGATTAGTTCGCAAACACAGTGCACATCCCTTCGTTGAGACGCGGGATTTCCGACGTAGGTTTTCCTCGGATAAATTTTGATACCTGTAGACTTTTCCCCGACGCGTAAATCATACGCCGTCATCGAGAGTTACGAATTTCCCGTGGAACGTCGACGAGTTTGTCATCCGGCAGCCGATGCGAATTTTCATTATGAAAATGGAAACAACGCTCGCCGAATTACCCGCGTAAAGGATGACGGGATAAACGCCCGCAGTCCTGACGAATACATCCACTATATATCGCTAATCTTCGATATTTTTCACGCTCGACGAGAGGGACGATCGAATTTAGCGCTGGCGGTCATTAAGGCAAAAGTGGGGGGGTGATTTCGAGATGGATCGTAAGGTAATTTGTATGTGACGTCGGTGACGGCGTGGTGAAGATTTAAGATGACAACACACGGAGTAGGGATTGTGGGTGCTTTATGGGAACGTCGACTCTCTCTCTCTCTCTCACGGCTTTCTTTGGAAGACGAAAGCAAAAATTTCTTAATCATAATTGCTCGAGTGTCATCACCTTCTAATGGTTTAAAAGTAGGCCTTCATGATACCTAGACGATACCGAGACCTGCCGGTGGTATCGTCTCAGTCTCGTTGAAACTAAATTTTTCCACTCTCGTCTCGGTATCGCCGAGACGGGACAGGATTATCATCGTCTCGGTCTCGGTCACGTCTCGGTCTCGAATTACTCTCGCCATAAGATAATGTCCATCTGTGTTTTTGTTAAGAAGATTGGATCTCACCGGCGTAATATTTTAGTTAACAATGTATACCTGGTGAATTATTTAATTATATAGAATATATCTTTTAAAACCACTTTTTAGAGTTACATGACTAATTAGTGTATAAATTTGGATGACACATATATGGAAATATAATAAATTATAACGAGACCGAGAGTTTTCATAATTTAGTACCGTCTCGGCGAGACTTTCGGTCAACTGTGTCTCGATATCGGTCTCGGAAATTTTACCACTCTCGTCTCGATATCGGTCTCGGTCTCGTTCGATACCGATACTGAGATCGAGAGTTTGTCTCGATATCGTGAAGGCCTATTTAAAAGGTAGTCTGCTGATGATGATATGGCGACAAAGAAACTGTATTCACGACTAATAATTCTCCACCTTTTGAAAAATATAAACTCTTCTTGAGTCATTAAATCCCTGAAATATTGCAGATCACGCCGAACTACTATTCATCCCCTTTGAAGCGGAATTAAAAGCACATAGAACTATGTCGGTCGACGTCAACATTAACAATATTGTAATGGCAAGACTCTCAACAACATAAACACAAGTGTAGAATTATATACCCTTCGAGAGCGACGAGAATGTTCGGGAAGCGGCATTATTAAATATATAAATTAAGTAAATTAAGTATATTAAATTAAGCATATAAATTAAGTATTCAGTATTAGTATCGTTAACGAAAATAAATTATTCAAGACACTTCGCGTAGTATTACTTATTTCGAACCCGTAAAACGTTACAATATTTTATGACTAAATTATTTACGATATCCCGGCCACTTCAAGAAATATTTTTTTCGACACATTAGAAAGAAATATTCTTGATTTTCGACGAATCGTTCATAATTTAAAATCGACATTATTTTGATATTTTGCTTCGCTGAAGAGGACTTAGATGAAACGTCAAAAAATATTTACCCACTTCAATCTCCGGAGGGTGGAATCTAAAAAAAATCTCAAAAAAAATTAAAAGCAAACACAAATCTGTGCGATCTTTTTATTACATTAAAAACATGGAAGAAATGTTAAAATATTTTTCACCTCTCTTTTAATATGAAAGTTGAGACATTTAAATGTATTATTCTGAGGGAGCGACGAAGTAATATTTTATAGCTAAGAGCACTTCAATATTTAATCACGTTACAAAAAAGAATGTGACGAACAAAATCCATTAATACTATGAATTTGTAATCTGACAAAGCTTTATAACTGAAAGGTAATCAAGGTAATCATGAAAAAATGCTGGTGACTATATTTTAGCTGTAGAGTACGTAAAAGTAGTACTTGTCTTCTGGTGTAAAAATGGTGTTTAAAATAAACATATAAACAAAATGTATTAGCTAACCATTTCTGAAATTCAGGAAAAATAAACCCCTAAAATCATTGAAGATTAGACCAGTTCAGTGAGTAGGTGCGTAGCTAGAAAGTAATGCTATTTTGTATGTGAACGAATCCACATGAACTCAATAAGCAAGATTTTCAGGATTTTCAAGCTATCATTTTTATTGATATCTTGGAAAGCCTGGCCTACATCAAATTTTAAGAAACCTGCGTCATCTCGTTTCTTCAAAAACATTTTTTTTTATTATTATTATATATTTTTTTTTTATTTTAGCCAAAATAATTTTAACGAAACGTTTTTTGGATATTGTAACGCTTCTACTGTTCGACATACACTCCACTTAACTAATTTGTTTAACACTGATAACTAACACTCATTACCAAATTTATATTTCACAGCTGTTTATTTATCTTCCACGAACGGCCGCTCAGGTCAATTATTCGTCGAGTTCGATGTTTTATGACTACTCAGTAAGTCAGTTCGATATTAACTCTAAGAATTCACATCGATTCGTAGAAAGGACTCTTTCAGACTTGTGTTCATTTTGTGGTGAGACTTTTCGAAATTAAAATTTCTTGAAAACTTTTTGACATTATAAGCGCAAAACTTAAATATGTCATTTTTTCATGAAACCTATTTTCGGTTTTTGCTAATTTTGGATCACTTTTCCAAGTTTGATAAGCCATTTTTGTCTGTTAAGTATGTCATCTTTTACCATTCTTTTAAGATTATATATAAAGTACATAATCCTGAAAAATGTTTCGTTTCGTTTAAAAAATTTAATTAGAAAATTACAATATATTATGTAAAAACGGCGAAAAACTAGTGCTTTTTCTCCTAATTAATTAATAGTTATCAATTTTGTGTAAATAATGGATAATTAAAAAACTAGTAAATTTTTAGTAAGTAACCTTTTTGTTTCAGCTAAGGAAAAAGAGAAAATTTGTATTCCGTAACTAATACAAAAAGTAACTAATTTTTCAGGACAGGAATACAAATTTTTAAGATGACTAAACTTTGTTCTAAAAGTAGTTCTTTAGTAGTTGAAGAAACTACTGCAAAATTGGAACATTCACAATTTACCAATCCAGAAAAAGGTGTCTTTTTCGATAAACCGACAAGTATCAGTAACAATAATACTTAGAGAAGATCGTTTGGAATAGAACACACGACAAACACTGCATAAATAGTTAAATAAATTAACTGATGAATGTTAGAGTGTTGATTATATTTATTTATGGTACTATTGTGTTATGTTGAAATTAAGTCATGCGATAATATTTATACATTATTATTATTATTATTATTATTATAATTCTCCAGTGACTTAGGAAACATAACTCGCGAGTGGCATACAATGTTTTATCCAACTAGTGGAAGAAATCGTTTTTATGAGATAATAATTACTAAGCTTTGTGACTAAATCAAAGCTACATGCGTCTCATTACCTGATAAATGTCAGAATGACTTGACAGTGACTTTTGTTTTCATTTTGGTTAAAGTAGGTTGTTTGTTCGGTTGCCACGGGCAACCTTTAAAATAAACACATTAACGTGAACTTTAATGAACGTGACTATAATCCATAACTCACTAGTGAGTTATGGATTATAACAAACTAGTGTGTTCTTGGATAGTTTACTAGTCTAAAATAACATTATAAATGTGTAACGGTCTAAAATTCCGTTACAACGGGAGCTCCTAAATGCACGTTAATGACGAACTTAGTGTCGGTTTGTTTGCTTGCGCGAGAGTCGAATGCGCCTCATTGACTTTTGCGTTCCTTGTTGTCGAGAGTTTCGTTATTGGAAGTTTGCGACCTGTTTGGGTGGCGGTACTGTGACGTGTATCTGGAGGGGGAAGGTGCTCGTTTTGTTCCGCGCCGCCGGAAGCGCTTGTCTCGTTTCCCTTTTCCTTCTTTTTGATCGGATCGTGTGGCTGTTGGTGAGCGGAGAATCACGCGTTTCTTTTCATCTTCGAAATTGTCGTCTGGCTAAACCTTTTGAGGGAATTGTACGAAGTGAGAAGTTGGAGTAGCAGTCTCGTCCTCGTGTGGTGGATTTTTGGAGTTGCGTAGGAGGAGAGACGTCGCCTTTTTGAGGGATTTGTCCACGTGGTTCTGCCGCCATTTTGCTGCGATCTTCTTGGAGTTGTGAGAAAAACCCTCTGACCAAAAGTAATTATCTCTTTTAAGACTTTCCGTTACCTAATCGGTCGCCCTATTTGAATTAGGTTTTTTTTCCGTCTACCTTCTAGTTATAGAGCTCAGCTGTCTGAGAGAACCTGTTGAGCTGTTACACGTGTTGGATTCTTTTCGGGGATCCCGTGTCCCATTTCGTTGAAGCCTGGAGGTGTAGTTGCACGGAATGTCCGTCGTTATCGAGCCCTTAGGCGCAGTCCCGGTGTTCGACGACTCTGCCGCCACCGAACCTGTCCACTGTGTCCTCCCCTCGCTAAGGAAGCAGGAGATTTTCAGATAAGCTTAGAACTAGTTCAACATATCTGGAACGAGGAACGTTTCCTTATTATCGGTTTACTAAATAACATATATACGAGGAGCGTTCCCTTAATATTGGTTTACTAAATAACATAGTATACGCGAGGAACGTCCTGTCATTACCGAACGTCCTGCGAATATCCTTAGTTAAGTGCGCTTACGCGAGGGTTTTATTGTAGTAAGGGGAATTTGTGTAACCCTTGATCAAGGGCCCGGATATCTAGTGCGCATCCGCCCCGTTTCTTGAGTAATTGTTATTTCATTTTATTTTTATTATTCTGTTACCGCTCTTGTAAGCTTGTTGTTTTAAAAGACTTTGTTTTAAATCGACTGTTTTATCAACTCAAACCTGCCATTTGAATTTTAATGAAATTGTGTGCATAAACGTTAACGTTGTTTGATTTTTTTTAGTCGAGTCGTTCAAGAGCCGTTCTGGTAGAGCATCCAAAGCTGGGTCCACAACATCTGGAACCTTCTGGCTAGGTCGTAGCCAGTGGCGCCCTAGCATTTAACTTAACCCCCCCTAGCCTCCGGCACGGGGCCGGCCGAGCAGAAACCCCTTTTGCGACGTTTGCGTCCGACCAGCTTTGGGGGCTCTGAGCGACGAGTTCGTTGTTATTAGTACCACCTCCTCCTTTAGTTTGAATAATACGTCGCAAATGACAGTCATAACTGTCATGTAGATATTGGTTAAAATTAGTTAATAAGTACATTGTACATAGAGATGTAGAAAGGGTGTTTTTATGTTGCACATGAATTAATAAAGTTAGAAAAGAATGATTGAATTTTAAAACTTGTGGCAAATTTCTTACAGAATGGAAGTTTCATGACGCACTCTATATCGGTATTAAACCGTCGTTTCTTTCGAAAAACGTCTCACTTTCGCGGAACGTCGAATGCAGATTTACTCCCCCTTCCCCCATCACGACTTTTTCACGTTCGTTCGAAAATCCAGTCGCTTTAATTATTAACGAAAATCTTGATATTCGTAGCTATTATGTTCCGTAATAGGAGCGCGGCACTTATAAGATTAGCATCGATCAAAGTAGCCTTTAATAAACACCATTATAACATTCCCCTTATCGACCAATTTTAGATCGTTTATCAACTGATTTATACAAAGGGTCGCCGAAAATTACATAAAAAGTGAACAATTTTAAGATTTATCAAGAGCGCAGCTATAAAGTTCGCCGTAACTTTCTGGTGTTTATTCACGAAAACACACCTAAATCTCCTCATTAGTAACACTTCTAAGGGCCCGTTTTGTGCGGTAAACCTAATTTTGTGGCATCCACGCAAAACTTGTGTAATAGAAGATTTCCCTTATAAGACATGTTGGTAATGGGGACGTACTCCAAATCCGCTACGGTGAATAAGTAAGGTGAAGTTTAAGTATTCATTACTGGGAAAGGCAACTTGACAACCAAAGGAAAGTGTTTACGCAAAATGTACCTATTTTGCATAAAAACTGCATACAACGCATAACGTACAGAAAGATGTACTTACTCAATTTACTTTGATTTGTTAAGTGCACATTTCTTTCCTTTATAAGTAAGTCTCTTCCAAGTAGGACTCGGTATCGCACGAGACCGAGACCGATACCGAGACGAGAGTGGTAACAATTTCCGTGATCGATATCGAGACACAATTGACCGAGGGTCTCGCTGAGATGATAGTAAATTTTGAAAACCCTCTCTCGTTATAATTTACTATTTTCCCATATATCATACAAATTTATACATATTATTTATATGAACTTAAATGTAGTAGCAATTATATAAGGTTTTAATATACTTTAATCCATTTGGATTCCTTTGCTACCTGTTTATGGTTGGTGCACCATCCCTTTCTTATCGTAATCCGATAAGCCGGTAATGGGTTTCGGTGCGGTTTACACCCGAGCGTCTCGGTATCGAAAAATTTAGTTTCAACGAGACAGAGACGATACTACCGGCAGGTCTCGGTATCGTTTCAGTATCGTGAAGGCCTACTTCCAAGTAGAATTATAAGGATTTAAAACTAGTCAAAAGAGTGTCTCATAAGTTCTAAATACCGAAGGGCAATAACGATACATACAAAATTATACTGAAGAAGTAATGAAACAGAATTAGAGAATGTAAAAAATACATTTCCAATACTTCCTTCAAACGAAAGACATTTCCCCTAATAATTAAACCCCTGCGTTTATAAGGAAAAAGCGGCGAAAACATCCAGTATCTCCATACACATATCACATGCCCTTAAAGGGTGGATCCGGTATATTCTACCGTGTTTTTTTCTTACGGCCGCATTCGCAGCGAGAATCAATTCTGACAGCACTAGATTTTTACTGTTATTCCAAAACTTTGTTGTGAATTTCAATGAGACGTAGAAACTTCTTCCTTTATAGTATTCTTTTCGGGTTATTGAACAATTAGGAGCGTTCCGAAGGCCCCCGCCGTCGCAAAGACATTTAATAAACGAGAAGAGGGATAGAGTGAAGGATAGAGAGAGAGAGAGAGGAGGGCAAGCGAGTAAGCAAGTTTTCGGTGTATTAGCAAAATTATAGTATAGAGAAAGATAAATAAAGTTCTCGAAAGACCGAATTAGCTCTCCGTCGTATCTAATTAAAACTTGTTACTCTGGTTTATACAATTACCTTAATTAAAAGGTATACTGAGGCAATTTGAATTTTCTTAGATGTTTCGCCAATTTAGCGAACTGAAATTTGAAGGAAACGCCGGGATAATGACATAATGCGGCGTTATTTGAACACACTGAAATAACTAAATATGTGTTTGCTTTGTCTCAACTCGCAGCGTGGGATCCCCGGGTCCGTGGAATTTCCCCTAAATTCGAAACTGCCAACTTCGGCGGAAGCTCAGTAAACACTAATTTACTTACTCATTAAAATCGGTTTATATAAGAGATTGGCAAGTTTTGGGAATTTTATTAGGTTTGCTTACCTGAAACCCGGCCCATTCGATCAACAATGAATAATTACGCCCTAGAACTTAACGGCTGTACGGGCACTTTTTCATTTAAGTCCAATTTGGTACTTCGACGACAGACTATTAACTCGTATTCCAATCCAATTTACCAGTTTATTGTATTTTGGATGAGATAACGTCTAGGGCGTTTATACAAATTAATATCTCCAGCGAAACGTAAACTATTGAGTTAATCGTTCGTCCAGAAATTGCTTTTCGGTTAACGTGTAACTGAGGCGTAGTCAAAGTTTTAAGCAACATGTTAACTTTTGAAAGTTATTTAAATACTGTGTAAGATTTTATTTTTGTTGTAAATTTTTTCTATAGATTACATAATAGTTATTAAAAAATTTGGAAATATAACAATGCCTATCTTACTTAAGAGTTTGTTCCAAATATTTAGCAAAACTGGATATATTGATCAAATAGGAAAGTCAATTTGCTGTGATGATCCATTATGACGACTCTTTTTTAGGACCACACAAAGATATTGACATTATTATTGAGACAAAATGTGTGAAGTACTCTAGGACAATAAAAATCTTCTATTTTAAATTATAATTTATAAGTAGTATATATCAATTTCCTATCTCTTTCGTAAATTCAAGTACAGATTGTATGAACGAAGTGTGAAGTAGCCTCTGTAGAGAATGGACTGTATGTAGATATCTTTCGTAGCTCGTGAGCGGCTGCGGAGATGAATTTTGTCTCCAGGTTGTAAGGCTGGAGACTGTCGTAGTAGTTGGAGATCAGGGCGTGACGTGATCTCTTGAAGTTCTAGTTGTGTGGAGAGAGGGCGTATCGTGCTCTCCGGTGTGGACCTGAGGGCGTATCGTGCAGGTCCGGGGTTGAAGTTCTCGAAGTCTGGAGAGAGGGCGTATCGTGCTCTCCGGTGTGGACCTGAGGGCGTAACGTGCAGGTCCGGGCTAAAGTTCTTGGAGTTAGAGCTTGTAGGCTAGGGTGAAGTAATTCAAGACCAATAACACACGTCGTTTTGAGCATACAAAGGTATACTGGTTTATTGTTATACTCGTTATCACGTTCCATAAACGTTTTTGTTATGCTGACTCTGTTAATTACTGTGATCCAAACTTGACTTGTTGACGTTCGGTCTGCGTTTTTATTTTTTGTGGTAAACTAAAACGTGCTTTTAGTTTAATTAGATATCCCCAAAAACATTGTTACCTAAGCTGCGTCAGTGATTATTATCTGTTTGTAAAACAAAACGTGTTGAAATTTCCCAAAATTAGTTCACCATAAATTACAATTTCTTAACTTAAAATAATGTTGACGTTAGCGTCAACATTGTAACTTCTTTGCCAATATATGACTCTAGATGTCGATCTATAAGGACAATAGGTTGCAACGTGCCACTGTTTCTTATTGGTAAAATTAATTTCATAACTACAATCTGTCCTAGGAAATAATAATATGAAACCAACCCTCTAACTGACATTTTACCCAACTATCACATAACTATAAAACTAGCTTAAGAATTGCATATGAATATTAAGCTAAGTTTTCATGGATGTATCTGGAAATTGAAACGAGCCATTTATTTTCCCGTTAAGAGCTTTTCTATTCGTAAAGACTTTTCGTTTTATTCCTTTTATTAAGAGGAAACCAAATAAGGTTTATGCAAGTGTCTATTATGTTATCTTGGAATCAAAGTTGGATATCAATTTTATAAGAAATGGAGACTCGTTTTCCCTGTGGAAATGACAGTACCATGGGCGTTATTTTGGTAATACAATTAATTTTATTGTAGTATTAATATTTTTTCACGATCTAAATTTGAATAGTTGACTAACATTTTGAATTCTGCTGGCAAAAATCAGTTTAAAATCAGTTGAAATCAGTGGAAGCATTATATAAATGAAATAGTTTTGATACCTTTTTCACTGCTTTCAGTTCAATTTTATGTATATATGTACTATATTATATATAATATATGTAATAGGTATGCATAACATATAAATTGACATTAACATATTGTAACGCGAAATGTAAACAGCAACGCGAAACGTGTTTACTATTATCGGAAGGCGGCTTACCTGAAAGGAACGCCGCTACGCTTAATTGAGCAATAAAAATCGTCCCGAACGTCCCGGCAACATCTTAGTAAAGGAAGAATGATTTATTACGTTCTGGGCGTTTCTAGAAAAGCATAATTAGGGAAAATAACTATCGAGCAAATACTAGTTGTTGACTCTACAACCAACATAAAAGAGAGCTAGGTAAGGTTGTAGGGATTTAATAGGGACTTAGGGAACATATTCCTCAATTTAGGAATTAATAAACATTAAATAGGGAACTAGAGCAACTAGTTATTAAAACATCTTCTGTGAAATTTCCACTTGCAAATTAAGTAATCAAAATAAATTAGAACAAACTTAGGCAGGGAAATAATTTAGTGTGCGTGCTGATAAAGTAATCAATTATTAAGTAATTAATAACTATTAAATTGGGACTTAAAACAACTGAGTCGCTTAGGTGGACGAAAAAGCGCAGATCAAAGTGATAATTTCAAAATCTTACAACAATAATTAATCGCGTAAGCGTCGTAATATGATAATAAGCGCGCTCGGTAAGGTCAAGCACACAGCTAGGTCAGGAGAAATAAAATCTAGGCGCCAAAAGATAACTAAACTTAATTTGCCATCTAACCAATGTAATTTGAAGATGTATAAAATTCTGTGAGATTTTGGTAATAAACTAGTATACCTAGTATGCTTAAAAACGACGTGTGTTGTTGGTCTTGATTTATGTCACCCCAACCTACAAGCTCTCACGTTACGCCCTGAGAGTATACGAGATCTTCAAGCCAAGAGAACGTCTATCTTCGAGATCTTCAAACCCGGATCTGCACGATACGCCCTCAGTTCCAACCCCGGAGAAGTACGTCACGCCTTCTCTCCAGACTTCAAGAACTTCAACTTGGGACCTGCACGTCACGCCCTCAGGTCACATCGGAGAGCACGGTACGCACTCTCTCCATATTACTAGAACTTCACCTTCAACAACTTCAAGAGATCACGTCAAGCCGTGATCTCCAATCTGCGAGACCGTCTTCAGCCTTACAATCTGGACACAAGATTCATCTTCGCAGCCACCCATGAGCTACGAGAGATCCTATACAGTCCACTCTCTATAGAGGCCACTTCACATTTCATTAGTTCACTAGTAGGTTCTCGAATACATTGTGGAGGGTTACAAAACTGAACGCTGCGGATGAAGGAGATTAGATTAGACGTGAAGCCGCGAAAGAGTAAACAATGCGATAAACGGACAAGTGAATGGTACAAATAAATTAAAAGTTAAGTGTGTTATGTAAATTAATTAGTCAGGAAATAGTTACGATAAATTAAGTAGTGTGTAGTGTATAACTAGGACAATGTAAATAAATTAGTAATAAACGTTACAATATGTATTATGTATATATGTATATATGTATATTATGTATATATATCACTATATAATAATATATAACACTATATAATCACTAAAACTTTAAGAATTGAAGTCGAGTTAAAGTCGAGTTGTTAAGAGGGAATAACAAAAACAAAAAAGTTGAAAGTACAAAATAGAGATACATTCAACTTGTTTCCTACTCTTCAATTTTTGCCTTTCAATCGCTTCCCATAAAAACTTAAAAATTCTTTAAATTTAAAGCTTTCTATAAATTCTTTAAATTTTTAAAAATGATAAAAAACCCAAGAAAATCCAAACGCCCATTCATCGCCTCTGTTGACGCTAGGTCAACATTATTTAAGGGAATTTTAGGTGAAGAAATCATAATTTATTGTAACCGAATTTAGGGAACTTTTCACATAATTTAATCATTGAAATTAATACGCGTTGTTTTACAAAACAGAAAAATCATTCATAATTAAGAGCGAGGATAAGTGTGAACAATATTATTGGATTGTTTTAACGTTCGCACACGGATCAATAATACCAGCGACCGTTTCACGTTATTAAATTCAACAGAACGTGAGCGGTCAAGTTCGAGTCAGCTGACTAAGCATAACACAACATCTCGGTAACGTGATAACGGAAGGTCAGCTGGGTGCAAGGTAACGAAACAATAAAATCGCATTTAACCTATGTAAAATTAATCTGTATAAAAACCCTGAATTTTGGTACAATAAATTCAGTATACCCTAGTATGCTCAAAACGACAGTGTGTTGTGATCTTTCTTCACGCCACTTAACCCAACAACCCAAAACCTAACAAACTTCAACCCGGAGAGTACGTCACGCCATCTCTCCAAACTACTAGAACCTCAAACCCCGGATCAGCACGATACGCCCTCAGATCCAAACCCGGAGAAGTACCTCACGCCCTATCTCCAAACTACAAGAACTTCAAGAGATCACGCCACGCCCTGATCTCCGCCTACAAGAACTTCAAGAACTTCAAAGAGATCACGTCACGCCCTGATCTTCAATCTACAACACCGTCTTCAGCCTTACAACCTGGAGACAAGATGTATCTCCGCAGCCACCCACGAGTTACGAGAGATATCTATATACAGTCCACTCTCTAAAGAGATCATTGCACACTTCGTTCAGCCTCTATGTTACACTTCCTAACGAATTAGAAAAATCAAAAAAGCTCATACTAAGGAAACTAGTAAAATAATTCTAAGTATTTTATTTCAAATATAATTTTACAATGATTTTAAATTCTATAATAGGTTTGAAATAAATATTAGTGCAGCAATAATGATTATTTCAGAAAAACACAGCTGGGTAAGATGGGTAATTTAACCATTCCACCCATTGCACCGTTGCCCGTGTTTTTGATATAAGGACAACACTCATAATATTTTTATGTTACATTTATTTGAAACATACGTTGTAACATTCAATATCCCAAAATAGACCTAATTATTATATCGTGATGACATTAAATCATCCACGGTTTCATACGGTCCTTCGTAGCTATCATACCAAAATCGACGTAGGTATTTTAAATCAAAGTTATCCAAAATTGAATTATTCCGGGTGACTGGTCGTGAAATTGAAACGTTGTACATTGCTGTGGATTTGCTAACGCTGCAAACGACAAAGTCGAATTAACATCAAAGAGGAAGAAATTACTGGCAATAAACAATTTGGTTTCGGGAGACCTGTCTAGGGCGCAGATAGGGATCGTAATTTTTCGCAAGGATCCTGTCATGGGAACGCCAGAAATAAGAGTTCTTTTTTTATGGAGTTACACCTAATTGCCAGACATAAAGTTCGAAACAAAGAGATTTTTCTTATTTTCGCAAAGAGTTGTTTTTATGAAGGGCAAAGAAATCGACGTTCGGAAAACAATGTTGTGTTCAAAGAGGCGGCGAGCAAAAAGCCAACGAATCCATTCGATTGAAACTATACATGTTCAAATTCATACAATACGAAAAACGATTTTCGCTTTTACAAAAACTCTTTATGTACCCAGCGAAAGAACAAAGGTAAATTTTTCCAAGAAATTCTCGCATTTGAATGAAAATGGCAATACGTAACATAAGCTAAACCAAACAAAACACACCAACGAATAACTTTATTACATGAGATTTTGAAGAAACCTACATATATATTGGTTTTTAGTAAAAATCGATAGGAAATAACATTTTTAAAAAGGAAAGTGTTAATGACGATTTCATGTGATTTAACTACCGCTGCACATTAATTAATTACCCTTGTTTTGTTAAACATTTAACAAGTCCAACATTTTTTAATTGAACACTAAACAAGTCCCATGCTAATTGATATGGAATAACATTTTCCGATAACCTTCAAAAAAGTTTAAAAATTTACTAGTAGTCGTTCTCTTATCATGCACTATCAAGACAATTTTCCTTATTGAAAAGAATAACAAAAGAAATAATCTTGAACGAAGTGTGAAGTGGTCTCTGTAGAGAGTGGACTATATAGATCTCTCTCTCGTAGCTCGTGGGTGGCTGCGGAGATGAATCTTGTCTCCAGGTTGTAAGGCTGGAGACCGTAGTGGTAGTTGGAGATCAGGGCGTGACGTGATCTCTTGAAGTTCTTGAAATTCTAGTTGTGTGGAGAGAGGGCGTATCGTGCTCTACGGTGTGGACCTGAGGGCGTAACGTGCAGGTTTGGGTTGAAGTACTTGAGGTTTAGAAGTTGTAGTATCTTGAAGATCTCGTAGAACTCTCAGGGCGTAATGTGAGAGCTTGTAGGTTAAGGTGAAGTAATTCAAGACCACAACACACTGTCGTTATGAGCATATTAGGGTATACTGATTTATTGTCCCAAATTTCAGAGCTTTTATACATCTTGTTTTACATTGGTTAAATGAGATATTATTTGTCTTGTTACCTTGCACTAGAGTGACCTTCTCGAGAATCGTTTGTTATCAAGTTACCTAGACGTCGTGTTATGCTTAGTCAGCTGAGTATGGAGAATTGAACTTGACCGGTTCACGTTTAATCGTAATTGTTTTCCTCTAGTAACGTGAAATGGTCGCTAGTGTTATTGATTCGTGTGCGAACGTTAAAACAATCCGATAACATTTTACATAACTATCTTCGCTCTTAATTATGACTTATTTTTCTGTTTTGTAAAACAACGCGTATTAATTTCAATGTTAAATTATGTAGAAAGTTCCCTAAATTCGGTTACAATAAATTACGATTTCTTTACCTAAAATTCCCTTAAATAATATTGACGTAAGCGTCAACAACCCTAAAGTATAATAATAAATTATCTTTCTTATAAATATTCAACAATACTTTCTTATAAACCAAAAACTATTTATATATTCCCATAAGTTTATATTGCTTAAGCTCAATAGGTAATTACCATTTGTTTTCACTACATCCCCTCGTTTACGACTTACTGCGGTGTAAAAAACAAAGGTGTCGGAAGAAACTGTCAGATATAAAACAAATTTCGGAAAATGCTGGAAATGCTAATTCCTGAAAATATGTAGTTTATTGCCACTTCGGGTATTTTTCGGAAATCGGAAATATTTTCATAGAAGACTTGAAACGTTCTACTTTTCTTAAAATTTACTTAAAAATTCTCAAATTTTTGTGTTCTAAAAGACGTTTTTTAATGTCTTGTCACTAAAACAACACAAATTACATTAAAACGGCAAAGTTGAATTTAAAAAAAAAATTCGCTCCTATATCAGTGGGGATCAATTGTAGGACCCAATTAGCATGTCTCTTTTGACTTATTTTAGTGTATACAACACATTCTTAAAGTTCATCGAAATCCCAGAACAACAGATACAAAATAATTATTTATATCATATGTATTAGATATATCAAATATCTATATATCTGATACATTATCATATATTAGTATATTATTTATTTAACCGGCAAATGAAATCTATACTTGTCTTTTATATTTCTCTCCTCAGATATTCTCGATTCAAAAATTCACATTATGCTCGATAAAAGAGTTTTCCCATTTATGATGATTTGTAAATGTTAATCTGTCTTTTACCTTAATATCATTAGTACCGTTCATGATAAAGTTATCTACTGTCTGACCCTTAAATTTTTTTATTGCAATTCATTCGATGACAATTAATTGGAAAAATTTGTAACATTGACAAACGAGTAATGTTAGCCATAAACAATATAACTGTTGAAAAGATAGAAACAGTTTTAGTTTTAGTTTTAAGCTAATTGGTTTAATCCTTCTCCTACTACTACTACTAGTCACATTGCGTAAATTTTGAAATCTCTTACAATCAATAAACACATGCTCAAACCTACTGCAAACCATCTTGATTTATAAAATACAGCAAAATGAATTCGCTTATTAGTATTTCAAAGTTTATAGTTACATTTTTCCACCGATTTGCATAGAATGGCATATTTATTTGCTTCAAACTGCTCAATATTCTCCTTAAAACGCTAAGTTACCCGAGCAGGTAGGAATACTACGTTCTCCTCAAGTTCTATCAAGATGGTCTCCCCAAATTTTCCTTGGACCACTCGAGTGGATAAAATCGAATGTGGTCGATGTGACTCTAGGGACGTTAATTTTACGTTAGGTTTTACTTGGATATTGGCAACATCATTCAGACTCTGAAGATAGAATAGAACAGTTATGTCAGTACCATGAGAAAACTACTATTAATATATATCACGGAGACAGCGCATAAGCAGTGACTAATTAATAGTGAGTAATAAATTTTTTTTAAATTTTCCTAAATTATTGGCGGCCCACTGGTCCTGAATCGAAATAATTGGTTTTAAGAAATATTATTAGAAAGCTATTAGAAAGCTAGCTTTCTTTATGTATTGTTGTTCTACTGCTTCACGTTCACAATTACATTTATCGGTCCGTAGTACGTTCACAATCGGACGGTTACGTAACAAATAACGAAAAATTCGGTCGGTTTAAAACTAACGGTCGGTAACGTTCACAATTACATTTATCGGTCGGTAAAACGGGAACGGATATCATACGCAACGGAAAAATACGGATAACGTACGGTTTGTCACCGACAAGTATTGGTTCTGACCTTGGAGAAACTCAGGTACAGGACGATTTGAGGGGGGAGGTTTACCTACCCAAGTTAAGTCTGAATATATAAGCGATGGTAGATTGAATGTTGCCTTATCGGCCGCCATCTATCTGAGATAGGATTGATTTCGCAACTAATTGTACGGTGGGTGGTCTACCCTCGACTCGCAAAAATTGGCTTCGTTACAGTATATATAAAATATAATGCACTTAATTGTTTACTCTCAAGATTCATTATGTTTATAAGAATTAACTATTTGAAGTGGTTTTGTTTTAGAATTGTGTATTTTTTTGTCCAGGTCTATGGATGATAGTGAAGCTGTAATTGTTTCTTTATCTTCATGGCACTGGTAAAAATATATCAACTCCTTGAAATAATCCGAAGTACGACACTAAATGTCGTAAAATCGACATTTAGATACCGAGGACCGGGAAAACGACAACAATCCTGGTAAAGTAATATCCGCAATTGAACAGAGAGGCTCTTACCATGGTGATGACCAACGTCAGAGAAACCGGACAAGGCAATTAAAACAAGAAGAAGACCAATTACTATATTGTAAATGACACGATTCACTCAAATATTCCCAAACGTTCAAGCCCCGACTAGACTCTCTCTGTTTCTCGACCGAGAAACTTATAAATAAAGTTACGAACGGTAATTTGTTAAAGTGTGCCCCCCCCGTGGCCGCCGAGACTTATTGAAATTCCTCAAATAATATACTGGAGACAATATATAAGGAATAGGATTTTCCGATCACGGGATATTAATCTCGAGACTGCTGACCATAAACTGCGGAAAATTACCGAAAACCCCCCCTAACCTCATCTATTATTAATAACAGAAGGTCTTCGGTCTAGCGCCGGAACAGATTCTTGAGTGTTGTCACACTGCGTTTCGCAGTTGGTGGAGAAATATCCCGCCGCCCTTCGGCAATAAATTTTCAGGGGATCGATCGCCGAGGGGAGAGGTGGGGAGGGGACAGAGGGGCAGCGGCGGTGGTGGGGGAAGTGGGGTGGTAGGGGACATCCCGAAGAGGAAGACTTCCAGAAAATTGGAATTGGGTCGACTTACTTGATAAACATCGGTCACAGGACATTCCGGTATTTATCTAGCTGCGAATCGAGATTTGCGGTCCTGATATGTGCGTAAATACGAAATGGCAGGCGTATGATATCTCGGACGGATTGCCGGGAAGACGGAACGACCGTCATTACTCAGCGATGTACCCAAATTTGTTTTCCGCCATCTATACACATACGGGCGCTCTCCCACGCAAACAGTTGTTCGGCAGGCATAAAAGTAGATTGATCCGGCGGCAAAATGAAAATCCATTGACCTACACAGCGCCCGGCTGACCTGGTTGCCCGAGCCATCTCGTTCGCATTAAGCCAGTTTTCCCGGTCGGTAAACATCGCTCCGGAATTTTTGACTTAATCACTCTCTCACACACACACGACCTCCGGAACACTCTTAAGTTGTTTACGTTGCCCCGGATCGCGTACGGCGGCGGTTACCAAATTTTAACAGTCGCACACGGTAACCGAGTTTACACATCGTATCAGTGGAATTTGAGACTTTTCCCTCTAACCCCCTCGAGCTTTAAATCCGTTATCTACGGTAACGCCTAACATTGTTACACAAATCTTCGGGTCGTGCCACTATTTCGACGCCCCCGGGGGAACCGTGCGGTTTTGCGAAAACGAGAGTTGTAGTTATCGGGCATTAGGTCGACGGGGACGAGACCAGGGAAAAATTAAAAGGGGAATTACTTTTCCTTTTGCTCAGCAGAGGAAAATACATCATTTGCGGTATCATTTGGTATCATAAACTCACCACATTACTGAACTTAGACATGTCACAGATTCATTGATGGGCGATATCGAGATCGATAGGCTGAGGTTCGCTTTATGGGACACTGAATTTTGACGTTTTTGTGATTTTTAGTGTTGGCTACCAGACGAGGCGAGACTGAAAAATTTCGTCTTGTCTCTCAAAAAGAGTGGAAAGTCTCGTCTCGAGTCTCGTCTCGCAAAAAAGTCTCGTCTCGTCTCATGTTTCGACCGAGAGTCTCGCAAAATCTCGCGATTTCGTGTATTCGTTGCATTTTGTCGTTGTATTACGTCCGGTTCCTCCTTGCTTTTCAATTATATCGAAATGCTAATTAAACTTGCTTTTTCGACAAGATCTGAAATGAACCAATTATTATAGGTCGATTATAACGTGAGAAGTCGGGTGAGAAATAAGTATATGGTCTCCAAAAGTCGGTGAATATAAAATAAATTGACGTAGAGATATTAAAAACTAACAAAAAATTCTGTTAACGGGGATAAAATGTCAAACATTTTTCTCGTTACAGAAAAAAACTATTTTATCCAACATAAAAATGTAGTGAATATTAGTATTCCTTAGGTAAGTCTTCAACTATAGAAAGTCGCGTGTATGCGCCAAGTTCCCACAATTCAATTAAAAACTAACTTAATTTACAATTATTTACCTGCTGAAACTACTGCTTGGACTAGTAACAGATTTATTAATTGTTGAAGTTTCACTAGCAGTATCCGCTTATTACTCCTGTTTTTGAGGTTCAAAATTATCATCAGTGCTTCCACTAGTTAATACTAATGAGTGTTCTGAATCTAACTGTTTATTCATGAATTCTTCTGGCTATGGATTACTAAGATTAATAACATTTCGCTTCCGTTTTCGTGAACTCATATTTAATAATTTAAAAAAAATAAGTTCCTTCCCATGGAAAAGTAAACTAATACTGAATCAGGAAGCGACACGATGGCCCATATTATTTCGCAACACCAACATAATATATAATATATTTAAAACCTATATACCTAATATAGCCAAAACAACAATAAAACCATAAAATAATGCCGAAAGCAGGGACAAAGGTAGATGCGACGTCGTTTCTTTCGTCAAAATGTCGATGCCGATGCTTCTAAATACTTTTTTATATTTTGTTGAAGTAATAAAATTTATGATCTTATTTTTGAAAATGATTGTCGTAACGTATTGCGATGACCAAAATTTATATGCCGACTTACAATTTTAAAATAACTATTAAAAATTTCACGTAATCACCAAATTTCTTTCGTTTGTCCTAGACAATAATAATTCCCGTATAATAGTAGTACACGTGGCAATATCTCGGAAAGTTTAAAAAGGTAAACATTGCGTAACAATTATTGTAAACACAGGCTGCTCGTTATTATGCGACTTTAAAAAATATTTTTCAATAATATTCGCGATAATTGGAACAATTAATATTTGCAATTTTTATCTGCCATACTTCGAGACTTTTGCGAGGCTTTCGTGCGAGATTTGAGGCGAGACTTTTTGAAAGTCTCGTTGTGTCTCGCAACGAAACTTTAAAGTATCGTCTCGAGTTTCGTCTCGAAAGCGAGACGAGACGAGACGAGAATTTCGCAAACGAAAATATCGTGAGCATCACTTGTGATTTTACTAGAAAGTACTTTGTCGAAACACATGGAAAACAATGAGAAACTTCTTTTTTCAAATAACCTTTCACTTCATAACTAAATTAACAAAATACGTTCCATATTTTGTAATTATTATTCGTGGATGTCGCGGATTTTCCTATGTCATTTGTAATCGGTCGGTAAAGGTGTTTAGTCACACGGGGAACTCGGAAAATTCGCGACATTAATGCGCGAAAGACGGAAAACTCAAGGATTGGTCTGCCGTCTACGGATATAATAGATAATGGTCCCATTAGTACGGTAACTTTCGTATGTCGTAGATGCTGGAAAATTCGAGGTTTAATTAGCGACTCAGGGAAATACCCAAGAGTTGTATTCTGGCGGTACTAATAATTTCTAAAAATGTATGATAAATAATTAATCAACATTATTTGAGCTATTCAGAACGAAGCAATTGGCCAAGGTGTGGTGTAGATATAATTAGATCTACATTGTGTTAAGGTTATTTCCATGCATTTCACAAGATTTGTTCAAATTTAGCTACAAAATGAGATATTAGGCATATTGGAAATATTTTTAGATTTCTGAAGGTAAGTTGTAACAAATGCAAAAGTGAAGGGTGCGACAAAAATTATTAATCTCACATACCGTCAATTTTCAGCAAGGGAATCTAATACCTATGATTCTACTAGGAAGTACTTTGTTGAAAGACTGGGGAAATAATGGGAAATTACTTTTTTCAAATAAAATTTCAGTTTTTAACTAAATTAACAAAAACCGTTCCACATGACGTTATTTTTATTCGTGAATGTCGCGAATTTCCCTGTATCGCTTGTCAGTAATGGTTATTCACACGGGGAACTCGGAAAATTCGCGATATTAATTCGCGAAGGTCGGAAAACTCATGGATTGGTCTGCCGTCTCCGGATATAATAGACAATGGTCCTACTATTACGGTAACTTTCGTATGTCGTAGATGCTGGAAAATTCGCGATTTAATTAGCGACTCAGTAAAATACCCAACAGTTGTATCCTGGCAGTACTAACAATTTCTAAAATTTTATGAAAAATAATTACTTAATCAACATTATTTGTGCTATTTAGAACGAAGGAGTTGGCGAAGGTGGACTAGATATTATTACATCTACAGTGTGTTAAAGTTATTTCCATGCATTTTCAAAAGATTTGTTCAAATTTAGCCACAAAATGAGTTATTAGGCAGATTGAAAATATTATTAGATTTCTGAAGGTAACTTCTAACAAATTGAAAAATGAAGGGAGCGACAAGAAATTATTAATCTCAGATACCTTCAGTTTTCAGCCAGGGAATCTAATACCTATGATTCTACTAGAAAGTGCTTTGTTGAAAGACTTGGAAAACAATGGGAAACTTCTTTTTTCAAATAAACTTTCAGTTTTTAACTAAATTAACAAAATATGTTCCAAATTTTGTAATTTTAATTCGTGGATGTCGCGGATTTCCCTATATCGCTTGGAATCAGTCGGTAAAGGTGTTAGTCACAAGGGGAACTCGGAAAATTCGCGATATTAATTCGGGAAGGTCGGAAAACTCAAGGATTGGTCTGCCGTCTCCGGATATAATAGACAATGGTCCTATTAGTACGGTAACTTTCGTATGTCGTAGGTGCTGGAAAATTCGCGGTTTAATTAGCGACTCAGGGAAATACCCAAGAGTTGTATTCTGGCGGTACTAATAATTTCTATAATTTTATGAAAAATGTTTAATCAGCATTATTTGTGCTATTCAGAACGAAGCAGTTGGCGAAAGTGAACTAGATATTATTACATCTACAGTGTGTTAAAATTCTTTCCAAGCATTTTCACAAGATATGTTCAAATTTAGCTACAAAATAAGTTATTAGGCAGATTGAAAATATTATTAGATTTCTGAAGGTAAGTTCTAATAAAAGGCAAAAGTGAAGGGTGCGACAAGAAATTATTGATCACGGATACCGTCAATTTTCAGCCAAGGAATCTAATACCTATGATTCTATTAGAAAGTACTTTGTTGAAAGACTTGAAAAATAATGGGAAACTTCTTTTTTCAAATAAACTCTCAGTTTTTAACTAATTTAACAAAATACGTTCCAAATTTTGTAATTCTTATTCGCGCATTTCGCCGATTTTCCTATACCACTTGTAATCGATCAGTAAAGGTGTTTTGTCACACGGGGAACTCGGAAAATTCGCGATATTAATTCGCGAAGGTCGGAAAATTCAAGGATTGGTCTGCCGTCTCCGGATATAATAGACAATGGTCCTACTAGTACGGTAACTTTCGTATGTCGTAGATGCTAGAAACTTCGTGGTTTAATTAGCGACTCAGGGAAATACCCAAGAGTTGTATTCTGGCGGTACTAATAGTTTCTAAAATTTTATGAAAAATAATTAATCAACATTATTTGTGCTATTTAGAACGAAGCAGTTGACGAAGGTGGACTAGATATTATTAAATCTACAGTGTGTTAAAGTTATTTCCATGCATTTACACAAGATTTGTTCAAATTTAGCTACAAAAAGAGTTATTAGCCAGATTGAAAATATTATTAGATTTCTGAAGGTAAGTTCTAACAAATGCAAAAGTGAAGGGTGCGACAAGAAATTATTAATCGCAGATACCGTCAATTTTCAGTCAGGGAATCTAATACTTATGACGCTACTAGAAAGTACTTTGTTGAGAGACTTGGAATACAATGGGAAACTTCTTTTTTTAAATAAACTTTCAGTTTTTAACTAAATTAATAAAATACGTTCCACATTTTGTAATTTTTATTCGTGGATGTCGCGAATTTCCCTATACCACTTGTAATCGATCAGTAAAGGTGTTTAGTCACACGGGGAACTCGGAAAATTCGCGATATTAATTCCCGATATAATAGACAATGGTCCTACTAGTACGGTAACTTTCGTATGTCGTAGATGCTAGAAACTTCGCGGTTTAATTAGCGACTCAGGGAAATACCCAAGAGTTGTATTCTGGCGGTACTAATAATTTCTAAAAATGTATGATAAATAATTAATCAACATTATTTGTGCTATTCACAACGAAGAAGTTGGCGAAGGTGGACTAGATATTATTACATATACAGTGTGTTAAAGTTATTTCCATGCATTTTCACAAGATTTGTTCAAATTTAGCTACAAAATAAGTTATTAGGCAGATTGAAAATATCATTAGATTTCGGAAGGTAAGTTCTATCAAATGCAAAAGTGAAGGGTGCGACAAGAAATTATTAAACTCAGATACCTTCAATTTTCAGGCAGGGAATCTAATACCTATGATTCTACTAGAAATTACTTTGTTGAAAGACTTGGAAAATAATGGGAAACTTCTTTTTTCACATAAACTTTCAGTTTTTAACTAAATTAACAAAATATGTTCCACATTTTGTAATTTTTATTCGTGGATGTCGCGGATTTTCCTATATCACTTGTAATCGGTCGGTAAAGGTGTTAGTCACACGGGGAACTCGGAAAATTCGCGATATTAATTCGGGAAGGTCGGAAAACTCAAGGATTGGTCTGCCGTCTCTGGAAATAATAGACAACGGCCCTACTAGTACGGTAACGTTCATATGTGTTAGATACTGGAAAATTCGCGGTTTAATTAGCGACTCACTTAAATACCCATGAGTTCTACTATGGCGGTAATAATAATTTCCAAAATTTTATGAAAAATAATTAATCAACATTATTTGTGCTATACATAACGAAGCAATTGGCGAAGGTAGAGTAGCTATTATAACATCTACGGTGTGTTAAGGTTATTTCCATGCATTTTCACAAGATTTGTTCAAATTTAGCCACAAAATGAGCTATTAGGCAGATTGAAAATAATATTAGATTTCTGAAGGTAAGTTCTAACAAATGGCAAAAGTGAAGGGTGTGACAAGACATTATTGATCTCAGATACCGTCAACTTTCAGCAAGGGAATCAAATACTTATTATTCTGCTAGAAAGTATTTTGTTGAAAGACTTGTAAAATAATGGGAAACTTCTTTTTTCAAATACTTTCAGTTTTTAACAAAATTAACAAAATATGTTCCACATTTTGTAATTTTTATTCCTGGATGTCGCGGATTTCCCTGTGTCACTTGTCGGTAAAGGTGTTATTCACACGGGGAACTCGGAAAATTCGTGATATTAATTCGCGAAGGTCGGAGAACTCAAGGATCGGTCTGCCGTCTCTGGAAATAATAGGCAACGGCCCTACTAGTACGGTAACGTTCGTATGTAGTAGATACTGGAAAATTCGCGGTTTGATGAGCGACTCAGCGAAGCACCCAATAGTTGTATTCTGGCATTACTAATAATTTAAATTTTTTTATGAAAAATTGTTAATCAACATTATTTGTGCTATTCAGAACGAAGCAGTTGGCGAAAGTGGACTAGATATTATTACATCTACAGTGTGTTAAAATTATTTCCAAGCATTTTCACAAGATTTGTTCAAATTTAGCTACAAAATAAGTTATTAGGCAGATTGAAAATATTATTAGATTTTTGAAGGTAAGTTCTAACAAATACAAAAGTGAAGGGTGCGAGAAGAAATTATTAATATCTCAGATACCGTTAATTTTCAGCCAGGGAATCTAATACCTATAATTCTACTAGAAAGTACTTTGTTGAAAGATTTGGAAAATAATGGGAAACTTATTTTTTCACATAAACTTTCAGTTTTTAACAAAATTAACAAAATATGTTCCACATTATGTAATTTTTATTCGTGGATGTCGCGGATTTCCTTATATCACTTGGAATCGGTCGGTAAAGGTGTTAGTAACACGGGAACTCGGAAAATTCGCGATATTAATTCGCGAAGGTCGGAAAACTCAAGGATTGGTCTGCCGTCTCTAAGAATAATAGGCAACGGCTCTACTACTACGGTAAGATTTGTATGTGTTAGAAACTGGAAAATTCTCGATTTAATTAGCGACTCACTTAAATACCCAAGAGTTCTACTATGGCGGTAGTAATAATTTCCAAAATTTTATGAAAAATAATTAATCAACATTATTCGTGCTATTCATAACGAAGCAATTGGCGAAGGTGGGGTAGACAACTAAGGTGTGTTAAGGTTATTTCCATGTATTTTCACAAGATTTGTTCAAATTTATCTACCAAATGAGTTATTAGGCAGATTGAATTCATTATTAGATTTCGGAAGGTAAATTCTAACAAAAGGCAAAAGTGAAGGGTGCGACCAAGAAATTGTTAATCTCAGATACTGTAAATTTTGTTGAATTCGAATAAGTGTACCTATTCGTTAGAAAGTTGTGTAAGAAATTCTTTTTCTATCAAAAAATGAAGGTGTATGTACAATATCCATCCACATCAAATGCCATTAAAATAGAATTCGAAATTTAGTAACTATAAACAAAAAGCGATTTTAAAATTAATTTAGCATGGTTAGAAAACCCTTCTTAAAATCAAAATTTAAAAATTACACAAATACAAAGAACACCCCGTAGACGACTTCATATTTTTTGCAATTACGAGAAATAAAAGAATGAATTTAGGGTTAATAATAAATTTTAACCCCTCCGTTTACTTTTCTATTGTTAAAAAAGCTGTAAACGAAATTTCCCTCGGAGAATCTAACAGATTTAAAATTTTTACTGTTCTTTTTTAATACGGTTTCTTTTGGTTTCAATTTGCCATTGAGTTGCGTGCCAGATGAGGAATGATAGCGATTTCGGTGAAGGTAAGCTACTGTTTCGTTATCTCTCGAAACTATTGACTTATATTATTTGTGATTAAGTATTATATAAGTGGGCGGATTTTCTCATTTATCAAGTATTACGTAATCTACGCATTTGGTTTTAAAGATGTCTTTTACAGTATATTTACCACTAATTTTGATGAAATCTTGGAGTATCGGGATATTAGTCCCAATGTTAAAATAATTATAAGACTAGTTAGATTACTAAAAATTCTAACATTTAAAAAAATAATTTATGTTAAGACAACCTTTCAACCAAGACAACCAAACAGATTTCTGTTTCCATTTATTACCGAAGGCAGCTACAAAACTTTCCGGCGATTCCTATTTGGTTATCTCAGCTTGAACGTCTTCGACTGTTAATATTTTATAGAAATCTGTGGAGCCCATAAAATAAGATACAACTTCCCCCCTTTCGCGAAGTAAGACATTTTTATCAAAACTTAAGTTGTTGTATATTAAGTTACCTGAAAAGCGGCAGTAATTCTCGATCGGTCGCCGTTCCCACTTCCACATCATTTATTTCCGGCGGAGGCGCGATATATATACGACTCTCGGAAGCCGAAAGTGTACTTTACTCCACTAGTTTTACAGTACGTTCGATATTTTCTCCGTTTTATCGAGTTTTTGTCCTCTTTATCACTCGCCAGACGTAATTTATGTAAAGCGCCGAGCTATTCGTTGAGCTCGCGCAATTTGGAAATTTAATAAATGGGGATAATGTTTGTCTCCCCCGAAATACCCTTGTTTTCGGTGGAGCGGATCCGATTTTCGGAAGCGGGGAAATAAGAAGACCCCAAGCGGAGGGGTACTGTTATGGAATCGGTTTTAACGGCACGATAAAACTGTGTAAGTACTCGGAGCGGACATGTGTCCTGCGATATACATTTCGAAATTTAGTGGGATATTTTATTTCGTGCTCACGAGATTTTGTTGTACTTTCTCGTAATGTGCAAATAGTCGCTGTTTATCACCGGCGAAAGAGATCGTGCGCTTTTGTTTACCAGTGGCGTCATTTTATATGACAATAAAGGCCAGAGAGTAAAGACAGTTTACTCATTTGACATCTGTTACGTTTAATTTTGGAATATTTGCCATAAATGCTTATAAAACACAGATCATTAATATAACTACACCCTGTCTTCTCATAAGAAAATACTATTTATTTGTACGCGGTGCAAAGGGGGAAGAAAATATGGCCGCCATTGACGAATTAGGACAAGCAACAAAACAGGTGTCTACAAGTGTATTAATAATAAGGGTAATAAGGAAGCAAAATTGCAAAAAGCATCTTGTCCTATTTTTGGCGACATATTCGACGGTTTTATTATTATCATTATTATTAGATGGATTAAAGAAGGAAATTTATATTAAAGAAGAAAATGTAGAACCTGGTTGGTTCTCGTGTATCACGATTGTTATTTAATTTCTCTCATATAACAGAAAAAAGGTAAAATTATTATGAAACAACTAAATTCTTAATCAAATTTTCCCTGACGACAAAACTAGAAATTATGTGGATTGCTAAGCGACCCCATTTTGGTTGATACTAGTTAGGTACCTTATTGTTTCTTATGTTGCTTATTTCTGCATGTTTCTTATTTGAAAATGAATTAACATATTATAGGAGTATAGTGTTTTAGTAGAAATTTCTTCAAAAAATTTGTGGCCTCTTGACTTAAAAATATTTATTTTGGGGATCATTAAAAGCATTCAAAACTGTCGTCTAAAGGAATGAAATGCTTAAAATACGTAGGTAGTTAAATTATTTGTAAGATCTTAAATCAATCAGTTAGGTAAATGAATTATGCTTTGTACAATAAGTGGTTTACTTAAAAATACATTATGTGTTATTTATAGATACTTAAGATTTGATTTTAAGAGCTCTGTTAATACATTATTTTAAATTAACTATTCTTAGTACCATTTTGAAAAACCCGAAAACTACGATTACTGACAGCCAAGATAGCCGCTTTTAAAAAACTCATATCTACGTTGTTTGACATTTAGAGTTAAAACTTCCAAAGATTTGAAAGGAGGAACGTTATTCTCAGTACCCTCAAAGACCACTAGCCCCAAGAGGACCTAAAATTGGAGAGCGCCGCAAAAACTTAAAAATCTCGGTTAAAATCTAACGTAAGATTCGTTCACCAGGAGTAACTCGACAATGTATTAACAACTGGCGCATTTTTATTACCCCGGAAAATCGGGAAATGCCTGGAAAATCGATATGTTCCAATAGGATTTTTTCAGAAATGTGTTACTTATGCATGGATTTTCATAATTACTTGATTCCACTTTTAAGGTTTAATGTTGTATGAATTAATAATACAGCTGACTTTGGTTAAAATGGTTATTTTCTCTTCCGACTTTTTCATCTGTTTTTTCAATCATTGACAATATCTAGTACAAATATCAATGTGAATGGATTAATTATGAAACAGCAACGGATTTTCATGTGAACGTAGAAGGTTAAATGTTGTATGAATTAATAATGCAGATTAAATGATTACTTTTCCTCCAAGTTTTTGAATTTGTTTCCTTACAATGACTAACAATATCAAGTATTATTATTGTTATTATTATTATTAATATTATGAATGTATTAATTCTGAAATAATTGTAGCAATCATAATTGTAATAATCGTAATTTTTAAGTTTTCCTAACATTTATTATTAAACAAGATATAAATCGTTATAGAAATAAATTGATGAGAGTGGAAAAAAATTAGGTATATTTTGTAGCTTATTTGACTGAATAACTCTCGAGTTTGGTCTCAGATCTCAAATATTGACGTATAGGTGTTCATCGGGGTCAGATGGAGTGCCACGTACTACTAGACATGGAATTGGAGGTACCTGGCGATCACTAGAAGCGGCTGACTAATAGGAAGACGCGTATTTGACACGTATTTGTAGCTTATTTGACTGAATAACTCTCGAGTTTGGTCTCAGATCCCATATATTAACGTATAGGTGATCATCGGGGTTGAGATAGAGTGCCACGTACTATTAGACATGGAATTGGAGGTCCCTGGCGATCACTAGAATCGTCTGACTAATAGGAAGACGCGTATTTGACACGTATTTCTAGCTTATTTGACTGAATAACTCTCGAGTTTGTCTCGGATCTCAAATATTGACGTATAGGTGTTCATCGGGGTCAGATGGAGTACCACGTACGATTTGACATGGAATTGGAGGTCCGTGGCGATCACTAGAAGCGTCTGACTAATAGGAAGACGCGTATTTGTCACGTATTTGTAGCTTATTTGACTGAATAACTCTCGCGTTTGGTCTCAGATCTCAAATATTGACGAATAGGTGTTCATCGGGGTCAGATGGAGTGCCGCGTAATATTAGACATGGAATTGGAGGTACCTGGCGATTACTAGAAACGTCTGACTAATGCGAAGACGCGTATTTGACACCTATTTGTAGCTTATTTGACTGAATAACCATGTTTGGTCTCAGATCTCAAATATTGACGTATAGGTGTTCATCGGGGTCAGATGGAGTACCAAGTACTATTAGACATGGAATTGGAGGTCCCTGGCGATCACTAGAAGCGGCTGACTAATAGGAAGACGCGTATTTGACACGTATTTGCAGCTTATGTGACTGAATGACCCTCGAGTTTGGTATCAGATCTCAAATATTGACGAATAGGTATTCATCGGGGTCAGATGGAGTGCCACGTAACATTAGACATGGAATTGGAGGTCCCTGTCGATCACTAGAAGCTTCTGACTAATAGGAAGACGCGTATTTGACACGTATTTGTAGCTTATTTGACTGAATAGCTCTCGAGTTTGGTCTCAGATATCAAATATTGACGTAAAGTTGTTCATCGGGGTCAGATGAGTGCCACGTACTATTAGACATGGAATTAGAGGTCTCTGGCGATCACTAGAAGCGTCTGAATAATAGGAAGACGCGTATTTGACAGGTATTTGTAGTCTATGTGACTGAATAACTGTCGAGTTTGGTCTCAGATCTCAAATAGTGATGTACAGGTATTCATCTGGGTCAGATGGAGTGCCACGTACTATTAGACGTGGAATTGGAGGTCCCTGGCGATCACTAGAAACGGCTGACTAATTCAAAGACGCGTATTTGACACGTATATACTATATATATATATATATATATATATATATATATATATATATATATAATCGAGTATTAGTCTTGACTGACTAAGTTGAAAAAGAACACTAAGTTTAAACACGTTGGGGATGCAGTCAAACAAAGGGCTGAAATGATACGCTTCTTTGCTAAATTGCCAAGCTTTCGGAATTCTTTATTCCATCATCAGGGCATCTGTAAATTACATATCCTATTATAAGTAACATGTAATAACTTGAATTACTAATGACTTACTCGCTTGAAAACTGTGTGAAAAGCTGTTACATATCAAGGAACTCGATTTATGGAGCACGACCGGCGCCACGAGGTCTGAACGCTTTGAAGGTTACAGAAAGAAAGAGAGAAGGAAATGGGAAATGGCTGATCAACAAGTGCCTTCATAAATCACAGAACATTAAAATGAGTATTTGACATTAAGTATATTGTTTTATGTGAACTAAATTTCATTTAAAATTTGCAACACACTAATCATGTTAATTTATGCAACCATTTCGACGCACATCACCCGCCACAGTGGTGTGAAAAGATATCTACAACACAAACTTTTCAGTAATTTGGAATTACTCAGTGATCACCCTGCCACGGTGCTCACTGAGCCATTCTGCCTTACTCCGTCTACCAAATGGTTGTCAGATAGTTTTAAAATGTAATTGTAGATGATACTTAAGTTTTGGATATCTGTGTGTTTATTTAGGCAATTGGGATTGTTATGAATATGAACCATTTCCAAGAAAGTTCTCTTAAAAAAGCCTTTTTCTCTTCTTAGTACCTTTGTTTCACTATAATCCATGCCGTGTGTACTATTTAAAACATGTTCTGCAAGTGCACAAGATTTCATGTTTCTTCTGCATCCCCAACGTGTTTAAACTTAGTGTTCTTTTTCAACTTAGTCAGTCAAGACTAATACTCGATTGTACTATCTAGAGAAATGGGGTTCTTCAACAACATCAAGCGTAGTCATGGACTTGCCGCCTGTATGCTGTTAAAAATGTGGGCAACGTTAACCATCAAGCTGGCAAATGCAAGGAATAGATCGACTTTCCTGACCGAATGCAGACGAAGAAACATCATCCCGTCACACATCACAAATGGCCTCGGAAATATCACCAACTTACTACACCACAACGAAGGAAGGACAGGACAGCGTGTCACATCGTTCAACAACAGGTTGAGAAGGAACATTTTAAATTTAGAAATTAAGGTGGTTTTTGCCGACATTTGTCGTATGGAAAAATGCTTGGATGACACTATTTCAAAAGTTAAATCGCAGATCCCGTTCAATATATTTCATGAATTCGATAAACGTCAAAAAATTAAATATCAAAACGTCTTTAAAACCATCAGACGTAACCTAAATAATAAGATCAAGTACCTATCACAAAGCTCGTTTACAGAAATTAAAACACAAGATAGATGGTTCAAAAATTTAACAAATTTAGATATCCCTCCGAACGTTACTAAGTTTCTATCGTTAGGACCAAAATTCTCTATCCCACCACAGGCTAGGCACTTAGACATCCCGATGTTACTAGCGGACCTTGAACTCGCTTTGTACAAGCAAGCTGACAACATAAAGAATTTGTTCAGATCACGTTTCACTAATGTAATTACAAATTATTTGCATAGAAACATAAATGATAAACATTTCCTAATTAATATCTTCAATGAAACAAAAGCGTTTCTAAAAAACAATCCACAGATCATAGTTTGTAAAAGTGATAAAGGAAATGTTACAGTCATTATGGAGAAAAGTGAATACGAAAGAAAAAGTCTAAATTTGTTAAATGATACCAAATATTATGAGAAATTAAGGACCAACCCCGTCGCATACCTTCAAAAGAAAGCGAATGAACTAGTGTCATCAATGCATTCATCCGGCTACATTGATGAAAGTACATCGAAAGACCTAAAATTTTATACTGCGATCGCACCAAGATTTTATGCTTTACCTAAAATACATAAAGCCGAACTAGCTATGAGGCCAATAATTTCATCCATTGATTCACCGAATAGTAAACTAGCGAAATATCTCACTTCCATCTTAACTAATTCTTACAATTTTAACAATGACTACTGTTTAAAGGACTCTTTCCATTTCAGTCAATTCATCAATGATATATCGATCCCAGAAAATTATATTGTAGTGAGTTTTGATGTAGTATCCTTATTTACTAATCTACCACTGGATTCGATCATTACCAGCATTACACGACATTGGAATACAATTTCGTCACATTGCAGTATGAACTTGGATACCTTTCTAAGAGTATTACGATTCATTTTTAATTCAAATGTGTGCATTTTCCAAGACACATTATTTAAACAGATTTTTGGCACGCCAATGGGTTTGACAATCTCTCCTATATTGGTTAACTTTGTTCTTGACGATTTAGTGGATGACGTTCTCCATTCCATTAATTACACCATTCCTTTTGTGAAGAGGTTCGTAGACGATTTAATTCTATCAGTGCCCTACAATAAAGTAGAGGAAACCCTGGCGGTTTTCAACGCTCAAGATCCAAATTTACAGTTTACGTGTGAAGAAGAGAGGGATCGTTCCCTACCATTCCTTGACATGCTAGTGATCAGAGATGAGAATAATGTACTACGTACAATGTGGTACCGAAAACCCTATGTGAGCAACCGTTACCTACATTTTCAATCATACCACCCTTTATCAATGAAGATTAACCTCATTAAAACAATGAAAAACAGGATTACTCGTCTCTCGCACCCCTCACATAAGGAAACAGGTCTAAATAAACTAAAAAACATCCTTGTAGAGAATGGATACCCAATACGGTTAGTAAACAGGTTATTAGTAAATTCATTGGATAACATGGATACTCACAATGAAGTATCCCGTTTAGAAAATACACATATAGGTACAGATGATCTCGCGAACCCAATTGATGTCCCAAGATTTAGTACATTACCATACATTAGTGAACTAACTTCAAAACTCATAAACATTTTATCCCCGTTAGAATTAAAAATTGCAAAGAGAAATGTGCTAACAGCGCACAAACTCTATTCAAAACTGAAAACTCCGTTAAAGGAGTCGGAAATATCCGGAGTTGTGTACAGTATTCCTTGTTCGGAATGTAATAAAGTTTACATTGGACAAACTTCGCGGTTCCTAAAAGGTAGGCTTACATCACATAAAAGTGATTGCAGAAGAAACATGAAATCTTGTGCACTTGCAGAACATGTTTTAAATAGTACACACGGCATGGATTATAGTGAAACAAAGGTACTAAGAAGAGAAAAAGGCTTTTTTAAGAGAACTTTCTTGGAAATGGTTCATATTCATAACAATCCCAATTGCCTAAATAAACACACAGATATCCAAAACTTAAGTATCATCTACAATTACATTTTAAAACTATCTGACAACCATTTGGTAGACGGAGTAAGGCAGAATGGCTCAGTGAGCACCGTGGCAGGGTGATCACTGAGTAATTCCAAATTACTGAAAAGTTTGTGTTGTAGATATCTTTTCACACCACTGTGGCGGGTGATGTGCGTCGAAATGGTTGCATAAATTAACATGATTAGTGTGTTGCAAATTTTAAATGAAATTTAGTTCACATAAAACAATATACTTAATGTCAAATACTCATTTTAATGTTCTGTGATTTATGAAGGCACTTGTTGATCAGCCATTTCCCATTTCCTTCTCTCTTTCTTTCTGTAACCTTCAAAGCGTTCAGACCTCGTGGCGCCGGTCGTGCTCCATAAATCGAGTTCCTTGATATGTAACAGCTTTTCACACAGTTTTCAAGCGAGTAAGTCATTAGTAATTCAAGTTATTACATGTTACTTATAATAGGATATGTAATTTACAGATGCCCTGATGATGGAATAAAGAATTCCGAAAGCTTGGCAATTTAGCAAAGAAGCGTATCATTTCAGCCCTTTGTTTGACTGCATCCCCAACGTGTTTAAATATATATATATATATATATATATATATATATAGTAGTGAAATTCGTGCCGGAACAATTATACATGAGAAAATTCGCGACTTACCCGTCTAATTCCGTTAAGAAACGGTAACCACCGACATGTGTTTCTGCTTATTAGCTTCTTCAGGGTGGTGCAACCAAGTTTTGAATGACAACGATGTTTGACACTTGAAAAAAAAATTATACGGATTGTTGCCCTCGAACGGAGAGTCTTTCCTATGCAGGCGCAAAAGAGCTTTTCTGCCTACTGTTTGCGTTCTTTTTTGAGTTGTATAATTTTTTTCCAAGTGTCAAACATCGTTGTCATTCAAAACTTGGTTATGGCACCCTGAAGAAGCTAACAAGCAGAAACACGTGTCGGTGGTTACCGTTTCTTAACGGAATTAGACGGCTAAGTCGCGAATTTTCTCATATATATATAACCGAAGCAATCCGATTCATGCGTCGATTAAGTGGCATACTGTGTAATAAACTAATTCCGTAAAACTCGTTAAAGTATTATCATTTTCGATAACGGCAATAAAAACCGCCCTGGAACCTCCCCGTCCAATTACAGCCGTAAAAGTTGTTGCGGAAAACTTTTCCGAGCTCAAAGCATCACTCAATTAGAAATCTTTATCATACGTCGATAATTCCGGTGCGTAGGTGTTGACGGATCCCTCTTAATTTATCTCTATCTACAAAATCCTCCATCAATTAGGCGTTTTTTCGCGTCGAAAGCCAGAAGAATCCGTGACGCGAGGAGCCGCGACAGACGGAGATGATTGATGACGAGTGCACGGCTTTTAATATGACAACGTTCTTTCGCGAGAAAAGAAGAGTAGCATGAGAAAAACCGGCTCTCCCTCCGCGCCGCACTCCCCAAAATTTTTATCTGTCCAAACTTCAGTTTCAATAACCCTTAGCCGGGCAACTCGTAATTTCTTGGCGGGCTGCATGATCATTTTTCACGGGGACGCAAACTTTCGGCTCGTGAAAATTAATGAAGCGTTATTTTTTCCTCCTCCTCCTCCTCGGAGGGAGTTTTTAATTGCCAACCGAGCCGTCGCAGCAATTCTAGGGGATACTCCCGTCGAAGAGATCTTGCACCCGTTCTGAACGTCGAAGGGCACTAAAACCGTTTATATCCCTAATGGACTATTGCCAAATTGATGGAGAATACTGCGCTGTAATCGAAAGAGTTGCCCCGATAAACGACATAGTTGCTTAATTTTGTACAGTCCGGACACGGTAAATAGAATAATTAACTTGACGTTAATAACTCAGACGTTCCATTGAAACAATTGAATCTCCGGTAATGACGAATTGAATACCATTGAAGTATGAGATATAAGAGAAAGAAGACAAAATTTAATATCCTGCATATCTTGAAAATGCAGGTATCAGAGTGTAATAATAAATAATGCAGGGGATTATGTTTTGCCTATAGACATTAAAGCTCTGGCAATTAGGCCTTCACGATACCAAGACGATACCGAGACCTGCCGGTGGTATCGTCTGGATCTCGTTGAAAATAAATTTTTCCACACTCGTCTCGGTATCGCCGAGACGAGACAAATGGCTACTATCGTCTCGGCCTCGGTCTCGTCTCGGTCTCGAATTACTCTCGTCATAAGATAATGTCCATTTCTGTTTTTGTTAAGAAGATTGGATCTCACTGGCGTAATATTTTTATTAACAATTTATGAGTGGTGAATTATCTAATTATATAGAATATATTTTTTAAAAGCTCTTTTTACAGATACATGGCTAATTAAAAATATTTACGTATGAAATTTGGCAAAAAAATTTAATTGAAAAATGAAAACTTGTTTGGGGATAGAATTATTGTGAAACGTATTTTAGGAACATTTGCTCAGTTTCCAGAAATTCTAATTTTCAGCCAACTTTAAATGTGTCGTTTTTATATGAATTTGTGTTCCATTCTTTGGGAATTGAATTTAGATGGGAATTTAATAAAAATTCTGGATTCTCTCTCTTTTCAGCATTGAGAGTTTCAATTTAAGATTTACTCTTCATCCTTTTAGGATTGAATTTTGAAATGGTTGTATTAATAATACTGAAATCCTTTTTTACCTTAAGAAATTTAGATCTTGAGCTAATATGAACTGTTAGAAGTTAAATCTTTTCTACTTCATCGTTAGAGGATTGAATTTTGAAATCATTTTAGTAATAATGCTTGATTATTCTTTTCTTCAATTTTTAGATTTTAGTGGTTAATAGTTAGCAGTTTATACGTTTAAATTTTAACCGAAATTAATTCCGACCCTTCCTATATTTTGATTTCTGTTTCATACTGCGAGTAACTGACATTTTTCTATGAAAATTTGCCTGAAATTTTTCAGGAAAATATTCCATTTTCCTGAAAATTGCTACATGTTGTAAAAAAATTGGAACTCTTTGGAAATCGAGAAAAGGGTTTCTACACCGTCTAAAACTGCATTAAGTCCACTGGATTATCAGTAAGTTCCTCAGTTCTTCTTGAATGTTTCAAGTTTTCAAAATTCCTATTAAATTTTCTTGGGTTTCTCAGGCTACCAAGAAATCGTGCAGAACTACGAGAAATCGATCATTTCTAGTAAAAATGAGTTTTAAAGCGAAACCGTAGATCCTATGATACTGTCTATAAGTTTCTAAGACTAAGACTAAGTCACTAAGACTTTTGGCTGGTTAAACGTATTCGTTGACTTATTTAAATGTTTGAATTTAACTCTATAACTCAATCTCAAAACTTATAAAAGTTTGCAGATATTAGCTGTATGGAATTTTTTAGCAGGCACTGTATTCCGACAAACTTGTGAAATCGTTATGAAATCCGAGTGCTACTTAAAGTTATTGGCCTATATTTGCTGGGTTACTTTGTGGAACATTTTATAGTAATATTAATATAACTGAGTGAAAGAAACATGAACGGCTCCATGTTGCATTGAGGATAAAAATGTGTTATTGTGTTAATTTATAATAAAATCGGAGGTCAAGAGAGAGATAAAAATTTAACCGATACAACGTTCCCAATAAAACCCACCGGACGTTATACGTTAACGTTAGGGGATAAAATTAGTAACAACGTAATAGATCTCCCTTCGACCAATGAAATTTATATTACGTATTCGACGGCGAATGGGATTTCTGGACCCGTCCACCGCAGTAAGTGAAGTTCGACGTTTTCCTCTCGCTTCACCCCTAACGTAGCGCTTGACGCGAGATGAGAATAATAAAAGAATCACGCAACATTGTTTTCACCCTGAATATTAAATTCTGGATTGTACATTATACATCGGCTGGATGTGACGTAGACATGAAGCGGTTAAATGGGTTTACATGAACGGTATTTGATGAGAGGTGAATTCAAGTAGGATGGGAAAACGAAAGAATTGCAGGTGATCAAAATTTTAACTTAAGTTTTGGTCAATGTTTACCATTATGATTTCGAAATTTTAAGTAGTGTCAATAGAAAAAAAATCCAAGTTTTATTGCGTTGATACCAAATACATACCATCTCTGAAACCAAATGGGATGTGGAGAATATGCAAGAGTGAGAGAGAAGCCCGAATGCATGTTATCCCATGTCGGCTTATTACTGTTGATCTAACCTCTTGGGGCGTTCACTTACCTGAAAACAACGAAAACAAGTGTTAACGTAATAGTTTATACAATTTTATAATATTTACAACAATTTATAACGAAATATAATAATATAACGTAATGTAAAAATGTTTAAATAATTTCATTTATGACTTTTCCAATACACAGTTGTAAAATATTATGAACTACAAAATTATAAGACTACAATTTCAGTTGTCAACTGATGAGATAATTTTTCGATATCTAATGATATTGTTATGGATATCAGAAAATTATATATTACAACTGTACGGTTAGTAACTGACGTGTTTAAACTTACGTAACAATTATACTAATCACTGTTTAACACAAACAGATATATTGAATCATATTACATTGAATCAGGAATGACTAAATAAATAACAAATTCTTAAAGTGTGTGAAGTATAGCGAAATTCATTTAGATATCAATTTTGATTGTTAAATGAGTGAATAATGGCGGAGGAAAATTTGAATGGGTAATCAAACATATCATTTAATTTAAAAATGTTTTGCCAAAAACTCATCTCTGTCCCCTACCAAGAATTAGCTTAAAAATCGAAGAAGTTATTATCCAAAACCAGTGCTGGATAAATTTTCGATTTTATAAAAAGTTAAGTTACAAGTTAATCGATAACTAAACCAACTTAAGTTAAGTTAAAAAGTTACCTTTTAATAATCGCGAAGTTAAAAGTTGAGTTAAATTAACTTTTATAAAGTTAACAAGTCACAAAGTTATTTAAAAAAACAGTTTACAATTACCACAAAAATAACCTTTTAACCTCATTGAACCTAATTTTATTGTATTTATTAGTGTTTAGTCTTACCACCTGTTTTGACACTTTGCTTTGACTGACCTTTTTAAAAGAGGAAAGTCAGTTTTTTTTTGTGCTTGAATCGCAATTTCGTTGTCTGGCTTAAGAGTATCATTTTGACAATATTGTTTGACATACATTTTCAGCTGCGTAATCAGTCTACATTTTTAAATATATTTAACTTTTTAAAAAAGTTAAAAAAGCTTAAAAGTTACCACATAAAAGTAACTAGTTAAGTTACTAGTTAGGGAATTTTAAAAGCAACTTAAGTTAAGTTAAAGGTTAGTAACTTTTTAACTTAATAACAACTAACTTTTTAACTAGTTAGTCCCAACCTTGCCAAAAACTAATCATTTTTTATTCTATTTTGTAAAATAAAAAGTCTATTTCATCTACCATATCTCGCTTTTTATTGCAACTAGAAAATTTCTAAAAAAACAGATCTCGTTTTTTGTGAGCTACAATTACGTTTCTCGCCCATTTTTTCGTTAGACGCATAGTTTTTAAGTTATTCCCAAATACCGTCCGAAAAAGTGTTATTTGTCAATGAAAATGGCAAGTTTTCAATCGCGAATAAATCAAAAACTATTGAGTAAATACTTTTGACTATCGAGAAAAAAAATTCCACCCTCGAAAAGGGGTGGCAACCACCCCCAGCGTAAAATCGGCGGTCGGATCAATGTCTCGTTTGAAGTTAAGGGTTAGATAAGCCTAATTACAAAATTTAATGTAAATTGATTCATAGTCAAAGAATTCGGACTTCAATAACTGGACTATATAGACAATTTTGCAGTACGAGAGGAGGTAGACGGAAGTAGTTTCTTAGAAATTCTGTGGTTCTGAACTGCCAAATGTTGCTTTAAAGTGTGGCATTTACGTTTTGTCCAATTTTTAACGTTTGGATGTTAGGTAAATAATTAAAGTTAGTCGTTGTTGAAAAATCGTTGATTTGTTTCTAAAAGTAGGAAAGATAAAACGTTGAAACGTTAGGTGTCCTATTATCATCAATATCTCCATTGTTGTTCTTGAGTTTTCGAAATTTACTCAAAATTGGATTAAAGTTTGAATATTTCGTCGATTATCAAAACTGT
The DNA here is from genome assembly GCA_946251905.1 of Cryptocephalus moraei. Taxonomy (NCBI): domain Eukaryota; kingdom Metazoa; phylum Arthropoda; class Insecta; order Coleoptera; family Chrysomelidae; genus Cryptocephalus; species Cryptocephalus moraei. The sequence goes on along the minus strand of OX276465.1, from coordinate 10,171,236 downwards.
AAGTGTATTACATTTTTCGCCAAATTTTCATGAAGGAGAATTTTGACTTGTCGTTGTTCAGTTTTTAAATTGTCTAGCAATCCGCTCCAGGAACTGTTTTTAATCGTTTAAGGTTGTGCGATACAATATAACGCCGTATGCTTTACAATGCAAACTGATTTCAATGATAACTGAAAATTGAATCACAAGAATTGAATTTTATTTTACCAATCAATTAAGGAAATATAAATGTATGTTTGTAAGAGATTATTTTTGTTTCAAACTTATTACATTTCTGGAAATATCGTTATGAACATAAAAAAAATACGAAAAAAAAAATCTAAAACCTATTCAATCGTACAATAGTAAAGTTTGACATCTTAATAACGTGGAGAATGAAGTATTGTACGATGCCTATTAAAATATTATGAGCTTGTAAAAGTACCTTGGTAGTTATTGTTGAAATTAGAATAACTGACACGCCTCTCGAACGGGCGCTACCTCGACAGACCCACTGACATCGATTGATCCAATCATGACCATATGGTCATAAATTTTATTGCGGTGAGGGTTCGCTCGGCCTGAGGGCGAGACTTGGACAATTTATCTCTTCTTTTTGCATATTCACTCAGACAGCCCGGGAAACCGGGAAAAAGTAACTCCGAGCGTCTGTGACCAGTCCTAGCGCCCGCTATGACCTCCACTTCGTGTTGATGCTGGCATAAATCGAGATGCCCTCTCCGGAATCGTATGCAAATGTCGGAATATGGTTAATGGATCGAAAGGACTCGTTCCACCAAAGGGCATACTTTCCTCGATCATCGTCTATCACCAGTGTCTATCACCGTATTGCCAGACGACCCATTAACCGTATTCCGACATTTGCATAGGATTCCGGAGAGGGCATCTCGATTTATGCCAGCATCAACAAGAAGTGGAGGTCATAACAAATACTATAACTGGTCACAGACGCGCGGAGTTACTTTTTCCCGGTTTCCCGGGCTGTCTGAGTATGTCCCTAAGGGCGAAATCAGACTGAACAACCAGACCCATCGTCCACGGCCGACCAAAATTTCAAACCCTATGAAATGATATACAGACTCAGACTGCTCGATCGTTCATCAGTGAGACCGATCGACCGCCATCGTCCGTGTTCGAATTTCGGACAGGTTCGAAATTTGGTCGGTCGGTCGACAGTCATGGAATACTAAATAAAAAATGTCCATTGTTATATAGTGTTTTGTGCAGTTTTGAGAAAACCAACCTTACTTTTTCGGCGAGTATTGATATGTAATTTATATCCTTCATTGTCTGAGATTTGTATTGGATGCAAATAAAAATGATACTATTTGTTTCACTCCCTTCAGAACGAATTTAATATGACATTTTGACATTGATCTTTTTGACATTTTTTGGTGAGTCGATCGATCGCGATCAGGCAATGTGACGTTAAACAAATTGCTGGATGAATCCAAACATTCGATATTGGTCGGTCGGTCGCACTGAATCGGGCAGTCTGATTCCTACCTAAAAGGGCATATGAACATAGATTATCGACACTTTTGGTGTCATGGGCCCACGGTCTATTAATACTCTCCTTCTACAGAAAATATATGATAAAATATTATAAAATTTAGCGTTATACACGACGCCGTGCTGCAGATGTAAACTGATATTAAATGTTCACCACCAAAGTCGTAAATAACCTATTTGCCTAATAGATTAACATATGATAAGGGTAACTTTAACACTAATACTTATTTGTTACCTGCGCTAATCCGATCCACAAGTAATTACTTCGTAGTCAAAGCGGCCCCGGAGAGTTAATCGGTTTACCCTGCGAGTGTCCCGCTAATTATCGAAGACTAATATCGTCGAACTTCGACGCGCATAAAACTCCATTAAATCATAGAGGGTCGTTCTGTCGCAATTAGCGTCCGAGCGCGAAATAACCCGAAATTAAAAACGTCAAAAACGATATAATCAGCACGACGACGATTCCCGCCCACCTCGAGGATCAACTCCACCTGACGCGAATTACATTCTCGGCGAACGCGGGGACACAAAACAACTTTTCTTCATTACTTATGCATTCCGAAAAAGCCGCGATCCCATCTCGCATCCGAGATCTAATATGCGGGGATCCCGAAAAGTTTCTATAACTGGCATCGGGTCCCCGATGATTACGCTCCTCGTCTACGTCGAGGTTATTAATACTACAATTACGAGGGGAGATCACTCCGGCGGGGATGGATTGTTGATATAGGCCATTTTCACTTAATCTTCGTAATAAGAAAGGTAGGCACGGGCCGCCCTGACAGCGTCTTGACCTCATAATTCGGGTCGAACTCGGATGAGGTCGAGATCGGGGAATAACCCCACGTGAGGGAAGCGAAACTACTTAATATTAACAGGGCAAATAATTAATTAAACATTTGGTTCAACCACAGTATGAGGATTGGACAGTAAGGAAGATCGTATTAAAAATTCTGTAAGGCGCAGCATAAAACCCTACAGAGGAGACTAGTAAAGGCACGATAATGCAGACCATTAGTCGAATCATAAAGTACGAATTCCAGATCCTCTTCTTGGAGCAGCCGATTTCGGCCACGAAACTTTTTCAGCGTAAGCGGAGGATTATGGTACGTTGACAAGTACGCCGACTTCGGCCACCGTTCTACCTGAACTGCTTAGGGCTTAGCCTAGGGTTTAAATGGGTCGGTGGAACCGAAACGCGCCCTGCTGTCAAATTGTAAGCGAATCAATAAACCAATGAAATTTCAACTATTGTGAGAAAAATGGCTCATTGGAAAATTTTTAGTATTAACCAATTATCCGCTATTTAATAACTAGGCTTTGTGTAGAGAGCAAATGTTTCGTTTTACAATATCTACATTTGCAACATACATTCAAGAAAAATTATTTGTCCTATTCGTTTTGCTAAACCTAAATTGTTTATCCTTGCCCTTTATCCTTTAAAAAGCTATTGCGAATTCATATAATAACTATGGTCGTCGGGGAGGAACTCGTCGGTCTTCTGAGAGGTATTACCTACTTTCTAATTTGACCGCGGAAGGAACTCGCTGCCGCTATTTAATAATTTCTCTATTTTCCAATTTTACTTTTACTAACTTAACACTATTCTGAAAGAAATTAGTGACTGAAATCTGTTCAATTTTATTTTATTGCACCTACCTGGCCTAACGAGCCATAATCCTTACTAATCCTACTGAAAAAATCGCGTGGCAGAAGTCGGCTGCGATTTTCTTCTCTGTGGGGAATGGTGGCCGAAATCGGATGTCCCCCTTCTTCTGTACTTCAAGTATTAAACTTGCGGCCTGTCCCGTCTTTATGTTTGCCATCAGCTTCTGGACCTACCTACGCCTGTAGTGTACCACTTGTTTAACTATCCCATCATCATTTACTTTTTCAATATGTTCAATTCGGCACTATTTCTTCATTTCTTATTTGGTCTCTTGTTGTTGAACCTTTCGCTCTTCTTAAAAATATAATTTCAGCGGACTGTCTGCGTTGTCGGTCTTGTTTCAGTAGTGCGGAGGTTTTACTTCCGTATGTCAGTACTGGTGCTGCCATCACTACTTATAAACTTTATTTTTGTTTCTTTATCTGTCTTGTTTGGTAGTGTTTCTTGTATGATTCCACACATCACTTGGTATCTATGTAGTTTGTTTATCTGTTTTTCATGTTCGTAACTTACGTCACATCCTACAAAATTAAAATTTGATACCTGATCTATAGACACTTCGTTTAGTATAATCTTGAAGAGTAGAGGGGGGTTTCCTAAAAAAGCCATAACTTTATTTTTTCCTGATATTTTTAGATTATAATTCTTACATATTTGATGTAAGCGGTAAATTGCCTACTGTAGGTGGTTTTCTATTTCTTTGCAATTAATAATAACTTGTAATATTTTGTAAAATTATTTGGTCATTCTCAAACAGTTCATACAGTTATTAGTAGGTATTAGCCTTATTCCAGGGATAGTTTCTTGCTTCCATTGTCGAATGGCACAGTCGATATATATTGTAACGTCTATTGTCTAACTTATTTACACTCTCCTAATTATTCACTATACACTACTTAATTTATCTTAGACTTTCGCCTTATCTATTCACTCGCGGATTCACGTCTAATCTCATCTCCGACCGCAAACCCGCTTATATACACCTTAATTTTATTCGCGATAGTTCCTGGTCATTCCTTTCCCAAATAATGTTTACTTAGAAACGTCCAGAAAGGTCTAGGAGGTAATAATCATTCCTTCTTTAATAAGATGTTGGCGGCAGGCTCGAGACGGTTTTTATTGCTCAATTAGCGTAGCGGCGTTCTTTTGAGGTCTTTTGAGGTCCGATAAGAGTAAACACATTTCGCGCAGCTGTTTACATTTCGCTTTACAATATGTTAAACAAGGTTGGTGAGAACGACTGCACCCTTGTCTAACGCCTCTGTTGATTGTTATTGGCTCAGTTCTGTCTTTTCCAGTGTCTATTATTATTTCTGTATGGTAATATAAACTGATTATCCCTTCTATTAGGTGTCTGGGATAAACTCGTCAATTAATAATTTTCCATCCACTTCGCTCTATCCTCGTTCTCTCATTACTGAGAATCGTGATCACTGACAACTTGTGACGTTATTTCACTCCATTGACTTCGGTTCCGAGCTATGTTTACAGAAACGCAGAACGAACTACCGGTGGCCTTTTGGATCTGATCAGTCCATCTGGTTGGTGAGCGCCCTCTAGACCTTCGCCCTCCTGTGTTTCCCGAAACTATCAGCCTCTCCAGGTTGTTTTCATCTCTTCGCACGATGTGTCCAAAAAATCTCAATATGTTCGCCAGGCAGGTAGAAGAGAGTCTATTGCGGATGTTTAGTTCTCTAAGGATTGACTCGTTCGTCCTGTGCGCCGTCCACGGAATTCGAAGCATGCGTCTCCAGCACCACATCTCGAAGGCATCAATTCTTTTTCTGTCTGCTGCTTTAATTGTCCACGTTTCAGCTCCATATCGGAAGATGGAAAAGATCAACGATTGAACTAGTTTCATTTTAGTGTTATTCGTAATAGATCTGTCTTTCCAAATCTTGGATAGTCGACTCATTGCACTTTTAGCCAGTCCTATTCTCCTTCGGATATCACTTTCACTTGAACCCGTGTTACTAATATATGAGCCCAGGTACAAGATGTGGTCAACGATTTGAAATCTTTTTAGAGCATCTGTCAATTGCAGAGTGTTGGAACGATCGACTATCATAATTTTAGTTTTCTCCGCGTTTATCATAAGGCCACAGTTGTTGCTCTCTGTCTCCACTCGGTTTAGGAGATCCAACATTTCCTCTTCTGACGCAGCTATTAATGTTGTATCGTCTGCATATCTCAGATTTGTAATCCTTTTACCCGCAATTGAGATTCCTCCATGCCATTCATCCAATGCCTTTCTCATAATATATCCTCCATAGATGTTAAAGAGATCTGGAGAGAGGATGCATCCCTGACGAACTCCCCTGCAGGTCTTGAATGGGAGCGAGTGCTGGTTCTCTACCCTCACCTTGGCCATGCTGCTGTCGTAAAGGTTTCTTATGAGTACAATTAGATGTTCAGGCACTCCCATCTCTCGAAGAACTCTCCACAGCATTTTACAGTTAACACAAAGGCCTTTTGGTAGTCCAAAAACAGATGACCATTGGGATATTGTATTCTCTGCATTTCTCTATGAGTTGTCGTAGATTAAGCACCTGTTCTCTGGTGCCTTTGCCCTTCACGAACCCTGCCTGTTCCTGGGGAATCTGTCGATCCAGATAAGTCTCCAAACATCGCTTTATAATACGAAGTAAAATCTTACTCGGATGTGATATCAAAGAAATAGTACGGTAGTTGCTACACTTTGTGGTTGCACCCTTTTTATGAAGTGGAATGAATATAGAGGCTGACCATTCTTTGGGCCAGAGACCATGCTTCCATATTATATTACATAGATCGGTTAAGATTTTAATGCCCTGTTGACCCAAATTCTGTAATAGTTCTCCCCTTATATCGTCACAGCCTGGTGATTTACCTCTTTTCAAATGTGCTATTGCTTCCTCCACCTCTGCGTGCATGATGTCAGGTTCCTGCGTTATTTCATTTATATTGATAATTCTATCGTCTCCATCTAGGGTCTGCTGTTCTTTGAAAAGTTCCGTGCAATATTTCTGCCAAACATTTAATATTTCTTCGATGTCCCCAACGACAGTGCCATGTTCAGTTTGAATAGCATAATTGCGTGGTTTAAATTCTCTTGCGAGAAGTTTGACCTTCTGAAACAAATCGTTGGTTTCATTTCGATACGAGTGTGATTCTATCTCTTGACATATGTTGGATATGTACTTTTCTTTGTCTTTACGACATCTCTTCTGAATATCTTTAGATAGAGCGCTATAGATCGTTTCATCGAGAGGGCCTATTTTTAGTTGTTTCCTCTGTTCTATAACTTGCCATGTCTCGTCACTGATCCATGGTTTGCGATCATTCACATTTCCTGGTCGGCAACATTGGCTAGCAGTTTTCAAGAGACCTTCCCTAAGACTTATCCACGATTCTTCGGCGTCATCGTTGCATTTTATATTTGCTAACACTGGTTTAATACTCTGCCTGAAAGTATCTAATTGTCCTGTTGTTAACCTCTTCTGTCTGGTCGAGGGTCTACGAATATTCTTAAATCTAAGTCTGAAATCCATTATCAGCAGTTGATGATCACTACCACAGTCCGCACCTGGAAAAGTTTTAGCATTACTCACAGAAGTTTTCCATCTTGTGTTGATTAAGATAAAATCTATTTGATTCCTATATCTGTCACCAGGCGACTTCCACGTGTAAAGTCTGCGTGGATGATGTTTGAAATACGTGTTCATTATGGAGAGTCTCCTTTGCAAGCAGAAATCCATCAGCTTTTCTCCCCTTTCATTCCTCTCACCCAGTCCAAATCCTCCGATGACCTGTCTCATGTGGTGGTCCATGTTCGTGGCACCTATTTTGGAGTTAAAATCTCCCAATACGATTGTAATATCTTTGTTGGGAATATTGTCAAGCTCAGTATCTAGAGCCTTGTAAAAATCGTCTAATATGTTCTCTTCTGCCGTGGAGGTTGGGGCGTAGACCTGAATTATGTGTAGAATGCATGTTTGACTTTGGAAACGGAGGTGAATAATCCTGTCATTAACTGCATCATAACCACAGACACAATTCTGCAATTTCTTGGGTACTATTATCGCGACACCGTTAATGCTTTCCTCTGCATGGCCTGAGAAATAAATATTATTGCCTGAAATACTCTGGAAGTGACCCTTTCCTTTCCAGTGAGATTCACTGATTTCGAGGATATCAATGTTATGGGCTGCCATCTCCTTTTCGATTATTTGGAGCTTCCCTGGTTGTTGTATTAGTCCCCTTACATTCCAAATAGCTATTCTCTTGGGTTTTCGGAGAGTCAGATTTTGACTCTGTGTGTTCACTTTCAAATCAGTTCCTCCCGGAGATCCGAATGAGGAACTATTTAGACTCCGGACTTGTTTTGAGTTGAAAGTTGCCATGATTCTCTTGGGAATGAAACAGTTTTATATCCGAAGGTGGTTTCCCCTTGCCTTCCTTCGATCTGTTACAGGGATTTAGTCCTGTTTGATGATGGTTATGGTTATACCGCCAATGTTCGGTCGCCAGAGCCTCGTTCGTTATCTAGCAGGGTGCACCGGGTGACCAAAGATCACCACTCTACCAGGTGAGGTTGACATTTGGGTAGTTTCGATGTTCTGATGTTTAGCACTACCCCTTATACCCCTAATTTTCCATAGAGTGGTCCTATTTACACGATCGAAGGCATTTCCGTAGTTAATAAAAGCAATTGCGGTTTTTAGATTATATTCCCTTCGTTTCTCTATTAATTGTAGTACTATGGTGATTCTAGATAATCTTACAAATAAGGACGAATGTGGTCTAAGGAAAAGGGCTTGAATGCAGGAAATGACAGACAAAAGTAAAATGAAACAGGTCTCTTATTGGTTTAAATTGGTAGTCACTTACGTGGGACGACACTTGTGAAGTTATAAATTAACCTAAATTTACAAGCTTAATAGCTTGGAACTTTGCTGCTAATTTGTGACATTTTCCAAAATGATTAAATTTTGTATATAAATGTAGTTACAAAATCGATAAAATCTATGTATATATATATATATATATATATATATATATATATATATTTAGCCAAGTACACATAGTGTATTAATTTATAATATCGAAAGATACATAAGTAGAGGAGCAAAGCGGGTATCAGACCACTTGTCGTCGTAGAAGGCCCCCAGGTGGTCCGAGCGACCCCAAAGTGGAGGTGTGGGTTGTTGATGACGTACCGGTCTTGTAGACGTCCCCCAGGTCTCAGTAAGTGTCCGCGTACCCCCCCGGGGGCCTATGCAAGTTTCGGACCACTCCTCGTCGTAGAAGGCCCCCAGGTGGTCCGAGCGACCCCAAAGTGGAGGTGTGGGTTGTTGATGACGTACCGGTCTTGTAGACGTCCCCCAGGTCTCAGTAAGTGTCCGCGTACCCCCCCGGGGGGCCTATGCGGGTTTCGGACCAAACCTCGTCGTAGAAGGCCCCCAGGTGATTCGAGCGACTCCAAAGTGGAGGTGTGGGTTGTTGATGACGTACCGGTCTTGTAGACGTCCCCCAGGTCTCAGTAAGTGTCCGCGTACCCCCCTCCGGGGGGCCTATGCGAGTTTCGGACCACTCCTCGTCGTAGAAGGCCCCCAGGTGATCCGAGCGACTCCAAAGTGGAGGTGTGGGTTGTGAAAAAAATAAGATCTACGCAAAAGTGCTTTGCTGTCAACGGTTGACGTTCTTTATGAATTGTATAATTCTTTTTTCCAAGTGTCTATCAGACCAACAAGTTCAGACAAGTTTGAAGTTCCCCCTGCACTCCACGTCCTCACTACACGGGTCATCGGTCCGCTCGGACGGAGAGATGGACGAGGTTAAAAGTAGACAGATATAAGTATATGTGAGTTTTTAAATCCAAAAGAAGTTGTACAAATTCGCTGAGAATTTTAATTTAATAATATAATATGTTCTCCTTTATTTAAATTGAAAAAAAGTTTAAATTTACACACATCAAATATCAATGGGTTATTTATACTTTCATTTAGCATCTGACAATGATTACAGGAATCGAACGAACACCTTACGCAAAATGCATATCGCACGGACCGTTTATTATGAAACAGCGATTGTGTATATAAAAATAAGGAAATTAGAATATATTTGCATAAACAAGGAATATCGAGCAAAGACGAAAAGCTCGAGCTATAAATAAATAGGTCTCGCGCAATAATGAATTAGAAAAAAATTCTTACTCCCACATACTATTGTAGATAAACGAATACACATATTTTCCTATAGTTATCAAGATACAGCTTCATGAGGGAGGCAATAAAATAAAATAGAATATTAGAAGATTAGAACTTTATTGATTCTTAAGACCAATACACATGTATAAAACAAGTTAGTACATATTATAACAAATACAATACTAAAATATTCAAGAAAATAATTAGTACAAAACACATTTATGTTTACAACTCAAAGCATTATAAATTATACGATGTACATGTATTAATCGAAGTTAAATATAACATCCTGTGACGTTCAAAAATGCATACAATTTTAAGAGTTATTCATTATATATCTATAAGCTTACAATTTTAATTTTATATATCCAAAGGCGATGGAAGTATGGTCTTCCAAAAAATTTCTTTTTGTCGAATGAGGTCTGTATTGTTTCGTGCATGACTGTGTAATAACTTCATGTTCTTTTGTTCTTCGAATTTGCGATGATTGGATATATATTGGTTCTCTTTTTTCCAATACCATCTCTTTAATTGAATCGAAATTTATGTACTTGGAAACTTGATAGTTTAGAGATATCCCCTTAACTTTACATACTACTTTATCAACCTGTTCAATCATTTGCGATGATTGGATGTAATTGGTTCTCTTTTTTCCAATACCATCTCTTTAATTGAATCGAAATTTATGTACTTGGAAACTTGATAGTTTAGAGATATCCCCTTAACTTTACATACTACTTTATCAACCTGTTCATTTGTTGAAAATAATTTGTAGGCGTAATTTTTTGGACCTCCGCTTACAAACTCGGAAATATATGAACCAGGACCATCATTTTCTAATTCATCTGTCATTTCACATAGAAATGAACCAGACGGGACGTCCCATTCTCCAGGTCGAGAAACATAAATAACAGAGTCTGTATCGTAATATAAAACCCGATCACCTAGTTTTTCCAAGTAGCTGTACAATTTAAGGTGTGCATAAGCGGTAACATATGCGTCAATTACTACATTGACGGTGGAAAGTTCAGAATATGCCTCACAGTGTTCTTCATAATTTACAATGAGTGTAGTTTCATTAATTGGTACAATTGTATTAACTATTAAAGTTGGATTAGTCATAATATTAAAGAATTCTCCAGGATCATTGACAATTTTTGTTTTCGATTGATTTTCCCGTTGCCCAAATTTTCCCCAGAATGAATTCAACATTAATTTCGCTAATGAACGCTGCCCCGGATTATCGAGAATCTTGTCAGACTCTAAAAGAATGCCCTCCCGCTGTAAAAATATTTCGATATATAAGTCTTTATCATCTTGATTTTTGCAGTGTTCAGGCCAATCTGAAGACTCCTGCTTCACTTTAACGAATTTGTTCATCATCTCTGTAAATAGTTCGTCTTGCATTGATTCATACTTCCAAATTTCGTAAATTTACAAAATTATATAGCCTTTTTCGATAGCCTTTTTTACTTCTTCCGTTACCCACGTTCCTATTAATGCCCTTTCTTCTTCAAGATGCCTACATTCTTCAGTGCCGAATTGCCCACATGTTCTACTGAGAACAAACATTAACTTGTCATTCATTTTCACTGGTAACACAGGATGAAGTAGGGTTTGAGGGGGCAAAATTTTACATTTAATTATCCCATTGATTTCACTAAGATTTACAGGGCACTCTTCGCCTACAAGTACTTTCGGATGAGCTATAGGGAACTTTCCGTATTTACACACCCAGGGATAGAGTGAACATACATCCATGTATTTAATTTTTTCATTATCACGAATCTTGTAATATTCAACGACGTTTCCTGTCCTTCCTCCATAAAACGAATCTCTTGGATTAAGTGGCGATAAAGAGACCAGCGGGTGCTTTTCTGTATATTCTTTTATTTCGTTTGTACAATTTCGTCTAAAATCACATTCCCATTTCTCAAAAATTTCGTACCCCCCCAACGACTTTAGGAATAAGGTTTTGACTGTCGTTGACTCATATCTAGTATTCATAGATGAATTATCAGGCAAGGTTTTATCTCTTTGGTAACGGAAGCAGCGAGGACACCCATGAAAATAACAACCGTAGAATTCGAATATTTCCCTGGTCTCGGGGTTGTATCCATCAACTTTTATACCGTTTATTGAAGCTTCCTGCTGTTTCGCTGCGTGTATAATGTTACAGCCACCGTATTTTTTCTTCCCAAACCAACCACTGAATAGCAACTTTGCTCTGATTGTCCTTCCATCTATATCCATTTTTTGGTATAACCCCAATAGTATTCTCTTTTAGAAAATTTCGCTGAAAAACTTTGTTACATGCAGAAACGATGGTGGTGGCTTCTGTGTATGGACACACATTACCCTCTTTCAACAATATTTTTCGAAATTTAAGACACGCCTGGCTCAAGATTTCTACATCAGAAATACAGTATTCTACAAGTTCTTTCTGAAAATCAAAAATATCTTCCTTCTTCCCAGTGTACATTTCAAAAATTTTTCCCGTTCCACGCTGTTAAAATTGTCAGGATCGTAATATCGGATTTCAGGCATCGCACCAACATAACAATAATTTTCCTCTCTATTGAAAAGATGTGGAAAATACCCCTTCTTCATCCCTGTTAACCCAAAGGCGTTCGGTAGCTTAGATAATGCCATAGGTAAATAATTTAATGAATCCAAGAATTTAACATTTCCAATAATTTTCATTGTAATTAACCTCGTTCCTCTCGTAATTGGTACTTCAGGAGTAATGTCAGTTTCGGTTAAAATGTGATTTAAAATAAACTGATGATCAAAATTTCCTCCATTATGGGCTAATTTTATAATTTCTTTGAATCTTTTTCTTAGCGTTACTACATGATGAAGAAATGGCGAGACGACGTCGTGACACTTTATAATCTGCAATCTTACACCACACTTCCCACAAATGTCCTCCTCGGAATAAATACAACTATCGCAAAATTGTTTGAACACGTAAAGATTTGGTTCTTGCAGTGTGTAATGTTCAGTTTGCTTCTCCTGTCTGGTCTTCAAATCGTAAAATATATAAAGCACATCGTTACACTGAGGGTTTTTTTGTGTCAGGTTGAATGTAGCATAAATGCCCCGATGGTTGATGTCTCCGGCAAATTCTGCAATATATTTCTCCACAGATATGATCGCGATTAGTAGGTATTGTTTTAAAACAACCCGGACAGCGATAAATTTTTTCACAGATATTATACCTTTTATGATTTTCGTAACAATCTGAACCACGAAAATAACGTTTACACTCGTCAAAGTGCACCTGCCGTTCTTCTTTACTACATAAAAGGGTTTTCTGGCATGCAAGACATGTTTTTTTACATTTATGTTTATTTTTGTGGTCGAATGGTTGATGACAAGTCTCGCAGTAATATACACAGCTGAATGCTGTGGTAAGGGAAGTTATTACATTGTAATGCCCAGTCATGATATAAAATATTCAACGAAGGATTTTCGCTACATTCACCCTCAAAAATAACAGTACGACCCTTATCTCCGTATTGGTATACCGCAATTTTATATTTAAAGAGAAAAATTCTGGAATGCCTGAAGCTCTGGCAAACCTGCACCAACGTCAGGAATCTCTATATTAGCCTCTTTCATCAGTTTTAACGCTAACTGCTCTTGTAGTCTTCCCGTGTTTTTCCTAATTTTATTGTAGAGGGGGTCCTTGTCACTTTAAGCTTTAGCGACTACTAAAGCCCGAGGCAAACACAACTTGTCTTTATTGTTAATGGTAACAATACCTCGTCGACCGCGACACTCTTCTTCAAATGTGTTGTATTTATAATCACGTCCATTTCCCGCTGGCAATTTTAACGATGTCACTCTCAAACAGAACGTTTCGATATTAAGACCTTTAGAATTCGACTGGTAAATAGAAGATATTGTATCCCATACGTTCTCAAAAGTAACTTCTCCCAAAGGTTTGAAACGCAACCACCCCTCCCCTCGGGAAAAATCTTTCGAGCAAACACTAAACCCTACAAGATCGGTGGGGTTTAAGTTCTCCTTTCCTTTTACCACTATTTCCTCCACGGCATCATGCGCCCACTTCACTGGGTTCACGTTCTCAGGAATCTGACGAATTTTGAACTCCAAGGAGCGGCCCTGTACTCCATATTGACGAATTGTCTTTAGAGAATCCTTAATAATTACACACTTTTCCATTGTCGATGACTAAGCAGAACTAACTTACGTGACAAGTGTCTACAAAAGAATGACAAAATATCAAAAAAAAAGGGTCGTTTTTATTACATAGTGGTCAGACCAAAATTAAACACTTTTGAAAATTTAAACAAAAGGACCCCTTTAACTTGAAATTTGTTGGTGTTTGTCATAAGAAACCAGGGTTTTTTGCTCGTTTAACGTATCATAAAGCATACTATATCAATTAAACACTATTTCGTATGTTTCTGTCTTTCTATATGATAGAGGACACTTTTTTACAAATATAAGTTTTTAATAATTACTGAAAAGCTTGAGACAAGGCGCTATGTTTAGACTGATTCCAGTTATAGTTACTTAAATTCGAAATCTCGTGAAAGTTTCAAGAAAACCTAAGTAGTATTAGTTATGTAACACTCGAAACCCGCAGTGCATGTACCTGTATTTGTCCTCTGAAGATCAAAGCATACTTCACCTGGGACGAACTCCTCTTTACGCTCAGCCGTCACTTTTTGGGGTAAGAAAGGTCGATTGCTCAGTTCTACTAGAATATACTGCCCTTAGTTAGTGGTGGTATGTGTGAGATCCAAGAAAACTAACCTCCAACGACTGGACATGCACTGAACGCTAGCAACAAAGAAGATTCTTTATTATTATTATTACATTACTTTGCAAGTGAATGATCAAAATTATAAGAAGGTAACATTTATTATGTCACAATAAAACCGATAATTAAACACTTGAAAATTTAAACAAAAGACCCTCAAGTCTTAAAATTTGTGCGTGTTTGCCATAAGATACAAGGGTTTTTTACAATTTCACGCAGCCTCGTTACATATTAAGCACATTATTTCGTTCATATGTATATTCCATTATGACTTGAAACGCTGTAAATATATAAATATTTCATAATTATAGACACGCTCGAGACAAGGTACTATTTTTAGACTAATTCCGGCTATAGTTACTTAAATGCAAAATTTCTGGAACATTTCATGAACACCAAAGTGTTTGTCACGTAAGACTCAAACCCCGCTGTTTATTATACCTGGACTTGTTTCACTCTTCGGGATAGAAAGGTTGACTTCTCAGCTCCACGAGATTAGACCGCTTGTAGTTAGTAGTTTTAGGTGGGGAGATCCAAGAAAACTGATCTCGAAGGACTGGACCCACATTAAGCGCCAGCAACAACGAAGATGATAACCTAACTTTACAAGAATCTGCAAGAGAATGGCAAAATTATAAAAAGGTAGCTTTTATTAGGTGATGGTCAGGTCGAATATTAAACCACTTATCACAATGGTGGTCTTATTCACATTGGGCCCTACGATTTCTCAACTTTGTACGTGTTTTACATAAGAACCCATGTATTTTTGTCAACTTGAGGGGTATGAGTTCACTGGATTGTTATTTCAAGGGAGTTTACCGTCAACATGGCCTCACGGATCCCACAACCTACCTATACATTTTGTAAACCTGCGGGCATGAATTCTAAGAAAATGGTATTCAGGGTGTTATATAGGGATTTACAGAATTCGCATATCTGTTTTACTTAAGAACTAGTGTGTTCTCGAAAACTCGAGAAAGTATGAACTCTGCGAATTAACATCTCAACACCTTTATCCATGCTTTTGATAAATATATTTTTTAATCTTTTTTGTTCCATCGCCTAATATGTATAATAAATGTTAATATTTTTGGTTAAATCTTCTAAGAGTACTTAACATTTATCGCTTTTCGGATTTAAGATTTTCTCGAAATCTCCTTCAAATGTTTTTCCTAAATTCCGAATATCTATTCTACTGTAGAATACGTATAATAAAATTTAATGAAACTTTTTAGGTAAATCCCCTATACACCAGCCGTTTTTTATTTTTTAAAGTTTTTCGGAACGCTGCTTCGCGATTTCAAACTCTGAATATCTATTCTACTATATAACGTGTATAATAAGGTTTAATAATATTCTTTTACCACATCATATCACAGTCATCTGTCAGACTGCCCTAACTTACGATAAACCGAACTGACTGCCGTGTAGTCAAAAACGGAATTTCACAACCAAGGTACAAACGACAACAGACGTTTACACCCCCATCGAAATCTTTTTCGGGGTCTAATTATGTGTACATAAATGAGGCACTAACTTGTGCATACACGTCGATACATACAGGGTTTATTATCAATAATTATACTATGAACGATTTCAGCGATTACAGAGCTATTTTCAAGAAAGAATATGTCACAAACCGAAATATAATAACTAATAACGCAACAAATCCCATATTACACACACACACACACACTATGACTTGTTCAACGTACGATGTTATGACAGTAATTATTTTTAATACATACCTTATGCTTGTATCGAAGGTGTACAAATTTAAATAAAATTTGCGCTTCTTGTTTCCAAACTGCGGAATTTGAAGATCGCTCAGCTAAACATACGTGCGCACCCTAAACCGGTGTGCTCGAGATCCTTCCCGCGGTCAGAAAAAAGCTTGAGATCCTTCCCGGGTCAGAAAAGGGTACACTCGATTTCCTTCCCGCGGTCAATTTTTGGGCAGGTAAAGAGTAGTGGACAGGTAAAATATATTGCGTAAATTGGTATTTATTGAGATTTAACATTTTACGTACATATGTATGTAATCAAAAATATACATTTTAATTATACATAAACATGTAATTCAAAAAATTTCCACCTTTTCCGTTCACACTTTTTCCAGGCTTATGACTGGTAGAAAAGACTAATTCGTTCTTAACTGGCGTGTTTAAAAAAGTTTTGGGGGCCTTAGCTTGGCCCAGTGTCAAATCGAAAATTGAAAGCATGCTAGAGCTTTTGTCAATTAAACTAAATGAAATATAACTAAAACAACTTAAAATAATATATACATTCGAAATTGGCTAATATATTCAGCCTCTGTCAAGTTAATTAAAGAAATACAGAAAACTAAGTCAGTGGAAGAAATTTATTAGAAACGATATTAACAAAATCTAATCGAGTTATGTGTTTATGCTGAAAAATAAGCATTTGTTCCCGAAGATATTCCTCCTTTTCTAAAATTTTTTTACATTTTTGTTTTTCACTCCGCATTTTGATATAAGTTTCAACTTAAACGTCGAACAAATCGTTAATAAACAAAAAGATATTTGGATGGGACTTATAAAATTTTGAAAACTGAACCACATTTCATGAAATAAAATGAGACAAAATCTGTTTATTCCAAGAAAAAAGGGCCGGTTGGGTTGAGGGTCAAGATAATCCGCTTAATCCTTCACGGGAAGGATCTCGAGTGTTACCTGAGCTCAAAATTTGGGACGGGAAGGACCTCGAGTGCACCCCCCCTAAACCGGTAAGGTTGATACTAATGCAATCCGCGCGGGTCACTCTCTTTAGTTAGTCTTTTAAAAACAGGTGCATGTACTACATAAATACTTGAAGTTGAAAAGATATAGTATTTTCTAAGGAGAGAATAAAGTTTAACACCCACACACACACAAGAGGTATATGAGACATATCGTATGTAGGTTACACACGTCGCTTTTACCTCTCTGAAAGAAAAGATTTTACTTTCTCAGCATGGTTTTCGCAATATGAACGTTATCTTGAATTCGGCACCAAGTTGTCAAAGCTGACAAATAGAACAGTATCATATCAGCAGACACAGAGTAGACAGATTGAAAAAGTATGTGATGACTCATCTTAAAAACGGTTATGGGTAGGTTGACACTTCTACGCCTATATGTCTCAATATGTATAGATGTCTGAAAGAGAGAAAATAGTGAAATATAAATAAGGTTAAGTAAAGGGTGTTGGGTTAGAATGGTCAAAGGCACAAAGGGCTCCAAAAAAATGTGTTAGGTTGGGTTCACTCAACGCGAGCGGTGAGTGAACCCAACCTAACACATTTTTTTGGAGCCCTTTGTGCCTTTGACCATTCTAACCCAACACCCTTTACTTAACCTTATTTATATTTCACTATTTTCTCTCTTTCAGACATCTATACATATTGAGACATATAGGCGTAGAAGTGTCAACCTACCCATAACCGTTTTTAAGATGAGTCATCACATACTTTTTCAATCTGTCTACTCTGTGTCTGCTGATATGATACTGTTCTATTTGTCAGCTTTGACAACTTGGTGCCGAATTCAAGATAACGTTCATATTGCGAAAACCATGCTGAGAAAGTAAAATCTTTTCTTTCAGAGAGGTAAAAGCGACGTGTGTAACCTACATACGATATGTCTCATATACCTCTTGTGTGTGTGTGGGTGTTAAACTTTATTCTCTCCTTAGAAAATACTATATCTTTTCAACTTCAAGTATTTATGTAGTACATGCACCTGTTTTTAAAAGACTAACTAAAGAGAGTGACCCGCGCGGATTGCATTAGTATCAACCTTACCGGTTTAGGGGGGGTGCACTCGAGGTCCTTCCCGTCCCAAATTTTGAGCTCAGGTAACACTCGAGATCCTTCCCGTGAAGGATTAAGCGGATTATCTTGACCCTCAACCCAACCGGCCCTTTTTTCTTGGAATAAACAGATTTTGTCTCATTTTATTTCATGAAATGTGGTTCAGTTTTCAAAATTTTATAAGTCCCATCCAAATATCTTTTTGTTTATTAACGATTTGTTCGACGTTTAAGTTGAAACTTATATCAAAATGCGGAGTGAAAAACAAAAATGTAAAAAAATTTTAGAAAAGGAGGAATATCTTCGGGAACAAATGCTTATTTTTCAGCATAAACACATAACTCGATTAGATTTTGTTAATATCGTTTCTAATAAATTTCTTCCACTGACTTAGTTTTCTGTATTTCTTTAATTAACTTGACAGAGGCTGAATATATTAGCCAATTTCGAATGTATATATTATTTTAAGTTGTTTTAGTTATATTTCATTTAGTTTAATTGACAAAAGCTCTAGCATGCTTTCAATTTTCGATTTGACACTGGGCCAAGCTAAGGCCCCCAAAACTTTTTTAAACACGCCAGTTAAGAACGAATTAGTCTTTTCTACCAGTCATAAGCCTGGAAAAAGTGTGAACGGAAAAGGTGGAAATTTTTTGAATTACATGTTTATGTATAATTAAAATGTATATTTTTGATTACATACATATGTACGTAAAATGTTAAATCTCAATAAATACCAATTTACGCAATATATTTTACCTGTCCACTACTCTTTACCTGCCCAAAAATTGACCGCGGGAAGGAAATCGAGTGTACCCTTTTCTGACCCGGGAAGGATCTCAAGCTTTTTTCTGACCGCGGGAAGGATCTCGAGCACACCGGTTTAGGGTGCGCACGTATGTTTAGCTGAGCGATCTTCAAATTCCGCAGTTTGGAAACAAGAAGCGCAAATTTTATTTAAATTTGTACACCTTCGATACAAGCATAAGGTATGTATTAAAAATAATTACTGTCATAACATCGTACGTTGAACAAGTCATAGTGTGTGTGTGTGTGTGTAATATGGGATTTGTTGCGTTATTAGTTATTATATTTCGGTTTGTGACATATTCTTTCTTGAAAATAGCTCTGTAATCGCTGAAATCGTTCATAGTATAATTATTGATAATAAACCCTGTATGTATCGACGTGTATGCACAAGTTAGTGCCTCATTTATGTACACATAATTAGACCCCGAAAAAGATTTCGATGGGGGTGTAAACGTCTGTTGTCGTTTGTACCTTGGTTGTGAAATTCCGTTTTTGACTACACGGCAGTCAGTTCGGTTTATCGTAAGTTAGGGCAGTCTGACAGATGACTGTGATATGATGTGGTAAAAGAATATTATTAAACCTTATTATACACGTTATATAGTAGAATAGATATTCAGAGTTTGAAATCGCGAAGCAGCGTTCCGAAAAACTTTAAAAAATAAAAAACGGCTGGTGTATAGGGGATTTACCTAAAAAGTTTCATTAAATTTTATTATACGTATTCTACAGTAGAATAGATATTCGGAATTTAGGAAAAACATTTGAAGGAGATTTCGAGAAAATCTTAAATCCGAAAAGCGATAAATGTTAAGTACTCTTAGAAGATTTAACCAAAAATATTAACATTTATTATACATATTAGGCGATGGAACAAAAAAGATTAAAAAATATATTTATCAAAAGCATGGATAAAGGTGTTGAGATGTTAATTCGCAGAGTTCATACTTTCTCGAGTTTTCGAGAACACACTAGTTCTTAAGTAAAACAGATATGCGAATTCTGTAAATCCCTATATAACACCCTGAATACCATTTTCTTAGAATTCATGCCCGCAGGTTTACAAAATGTATAGGTAGGTTGTGGGATCCGTGAGGCCATGTTGACGGTAAACTCCCTTGAAATAACAATCCAGTGAACTCATACCCCTCAAGTTGACAAAAATACATGGGTTCTTATGTAAAACACGTACAAAGTTGAGAAATCGTAGGGCCCAATGTGAATAAGACCACCATTGTGATAAGTGGTTTAATATTCGACCTGACCATCACCTAATAAAAGCTACCTTTTTATAATTTTGCCATTCTCTTGCAGATTCTTGTAAAGTTAGGTTATCATCTTCGTTGTTGCTGGCGCTTAATGTGGGTCCAGTCCTTCGAGATCAGTTTTCTTGGATCTCCCCACCTAAAACTACTAACTACAAGCGGTCTAATCTCGTGGAGCTGAGAAGTCAACCTTTCTATCCCGAAGAGTGAAACAAGTCCAGGTATAATAAACAGCGGGGTTTGAGTCTTACGTGACAAACACTTTGGTGTTCATGAAATGTTCCAGAAATTTTGCATTTAAGTAACTATAGCCGGAATTAGTCTAAAAATAGTACCTTGTCTCGAGCGTGTCTATAATTATGAAATATTTATATATTTACAGCGTTTCAAGTCATAATGGAATATACATATGAACGAAATAATGTGCTTAATATGTAACGAGGCTGCGTGAAATTGTAAAAAACCCTTGTATCTTATGGCAAACACGCACAAATTTTAAGACTTGAGGGTCTTTTGTTTAAATTTTCAAGTGTTTAATTATCGGTTTTATTGTGACATAATAAATGTTACCTTCTTATAATTTTGATCATTCACTTGCAAAGTAATGTAATAATAATAATAAAGAATCTTCTTTGTTGCTAGCGTTCAGTGCATGTCCAGTCGTTGGAGGTTAGTTTTCTTGGATCTCACACATACCACCACTAACTAAGGGCAGTATATTCTAGTAGAACTGAGCAATCGACCTTTCTTACCCCAAAAAGTGACGGCTGAGCGTAAAGAGGAGTTCGTCCCAGGTGAAGTATGCTTTGATCTTCAGAGGACAAATACAGGTACATGCACTGCGGGTTTCGAGTGTTACATAACTAATACTACTTAGGTTTTCTTGAAACTTTCACGAGATTTCGAATTTAAGTAACTATAACTGGAATCAGTCTAAACATAGCGCCTTGTCTCAAGCTTTTCAGTAATTATTAAAAACTTATATTTGTAAAAAAGTGTCCTCTATCATATAGAAAGACAGAAACATACGAAATAGTGTTTAATTGATATAGTATGCTTTATGATACGTTAAACGAGCAAAAAACCCTGGTTTCTTATGACAAACACCAACAAATTTCAAGTTAAAGGGGTCCTTTTGTTTAAATTTTCAAAAGTGTTTAATTTTGGTCTGACCACTATGTAATAAAAACGACCCTTTTTTTTTGATATTTTGTCATTCTTTTGTAGACACTTGTCACGTAAGTTAGTTCTGCTTAGTCATCGACAATGGAAAAGTGTGTAATTATTAAGGATTCTCTAAAGACAATTCGTCAATATGGAGTACAGGGCCGCTCCTTGGAGTTCAAAATTCGTCAGATTCCTGAGAACGTGAACCCAGTGAAGTGGGCGCATGATGCCGTGGAGGAAATAGTGGTAAAAGGAAAGGAGAACTTAAACCCCACCGATCTTGTAGGGTTTAGTGTTTGCTCGAAAGATTTTTCCCGAGGGGAGGGGTGGTTGCGTTTCAAACCTTTGGGAGAAGTTACTTTTGAGAACGTATGGGATACAATATCTTCTATTTACCAGTCGAATTCTAAAGGTCTTAATATCGAAACGTTCTGTTTGAGAGTGACATCGTTAAAATTGCCAGCGGGAAATGGACGTGATTATAAATACAACACATTTGAAGAAGAGTGTCGCGGTCGACGAGGTATTGTTACCATTAACAATAAAGACAAGTTGTGTTTGCCTCGGGCTTTAGTAGTCGCTAAAGCTTAAAGTGACAAGGACCCCCTCTACAATAAAATTAGGAAAAACACGGGAAGACTACAAGAGCAGTTAGCGTTAAAACTGATGAAAGAGGCTAATATAGAGATTCCTGACGTTGGTGCAGGTTTGCCAGAGCTTCAGGCATTCCAGAATTTTTCTCTTTAAATATAAAATTGCGGTATACCAATACGGAGATAAGGGTCGTACTGTTATTTTTGAGGGTGAATGTAGCGAAAATCCTTCGTTGAATATTTTATATCATGACTGGGCATTACAATGTAATAACTTCCCTTACCACAGCATTCAGCTGTGTATATTACTGCGAGACTTGTCATCAACCATTCGACCACAAAAATAAACATAAATGTAAAAAAACATGTCTTGCATGCCAGAAAACCCTTTTATGTAGTAAAGAAGAACGGCAGGTGCACTTTGACGAGTGTAAACGTTATTTTCGTGGTTCAGATTGTTACGAAAATCATAAAAGGTATAATATCTGTGAAAAAATTTATCGCTGTCCGGGTTGTTTTAAAACAATACCTACTAATCGCGATCATATCTGTGGAGAAATATATTGCAGAATTTGCCGGAGACATCAACCATCGGGGCATTTATGCTACATTCAACCTGACACAAAAAAACCCTCAGTGTAACGATGTGCTTTATATATTTTACGATTTGAAGACCAGACAGGAGAAGCAAACTGAACATTACACACTGCAAGAACCAAATCTTTACGTGTTCAAACAATTTTGCGATAGTTGTATTTATTCCGAGGAGGACATTTGTGGGAAGTGTGGTGTAAGATTGCAGATTATAAAGTGTCACGACGTCGTCTCGCCATTTCTTCATCATGTAGTAACGCTAAGAAAAAGATTCAAAGAAATTATAAAATTAGCCCATAATGGAGGAAATTTTGATCATCAGTTTATTTTAAATCACATTTTAACCGAAACTGACATTACTCCTGAAGTACCAATTACGAGAGGAACGAGGTTAATTACAATGAAAATTATTGGAAATGTTAAATTCTTGGATTCATTAAATTATTTACCTATGGCATTATCTAAGCTACCGAACGCCTTTGGGTTAACAGGGATGAAGAAGGGGTATTTTCCACATCTTTTCAATAGAGAGGAAAATTATTGTTATGTTGGTGCGATGCCTGAAATCCGATATTACGATCCTGACAATTTTAACAGCGTGGAACGGGAAAAATTTTTGAAATGTACACTGGGAAGAAGGAAGATATTTTTGATTTTCAGAAAGAACTTGTAGAATACTGTATTTCTGATGTAGAAATCTTGAGCCAGGCGTGTCTTAAATTTCGAAAAATATTGTTGAAAGAGGGTAATGTGTGTCCATACACAGAAGCCACCACCATCGTTTCTGCATGTAACAAAGTTTTTCAGCGAAATTTTCTAAAAGAGTATGGGGGTTCTTACATATGATTAAGATCGGTAAGAGGTGAATAGGTATATATATATATATATATATATATATGTACACCTTTTATTAGATACATATTGATATAAAATTTAGTATTTTCGTCCACGTTCACGACTGAGAGCAGACCAGTTTCAACCGAAAAGCCTTCTTATTACTTACTGTTTTATTATTTACAATCAAAATAATATTTTCTTTGCGTTTCACTTTGTTATATATTGTTATTCTTTTGTTAAGTATTTTTGTTAAAGCAGTTCTTTCCCATTTTTCAATGTAATTAATGTTAATAGTTATTTATGGTACTAGTGTGTTATGGTGAAAATAAGTCACGCGAGAAGATTTATACCACGAGGCCGCAAGGCACAATGGTATAAATTCTCAAGTGACTTAGGAAACATAACACGCGAGTGGCATACAATGTTTTATCCAACAAGTGGAAAAAACCCTTTTTTATGAGATAATCATTAATAAGCTTTGTGATCAAATCAAAGCTACTTGCGTCTCACTACCCTATAAATGTCAGAATGACTTGACAGTGACTTTTTTACATTTTGGTTAAAGTAGGTTGTTTGTTTGGTTGTCACGGGCAATAAATAAATAGAATACTGCTTTAAATATGAACGTGAGTTATGGATTATAACTCACTAATGTGTTATTTGATAGTTTACTTGTCTAAAATGACATTACAATAAGAGTCATAACTGTCATGTGTTGGATAATCGTTTTTAACGTAACGAACAACGATAATAGTCTAATTTTATTAAAAAAAAAATTCAAATGAAGCTTGACACCTAATTAAAAAAATAATAAAAATGGCTCTAACAGTTTCTGACCGCCCCTTGGTACTTTCGGGAAACACGGCCCACGTTAATTACCCTTATGGGTAGGGTTTCCAATTATCCAACGCTCATAACTATCCGAATACCGAATAGATAAATACCAAAATTATCCGGATATCCGGATATCCGGATATTTCCTTGGACATATTTGCTGGATTTGATTGTGGTCTCTAATTCGATTTAGTTTCTGTCAGGTATTTAGGTAGAAAATGATATTTGGATATTGCACAATCATTATAAATAATAGGAAATGTATAAAAATTAATAATAATCAAAAATATAAAAGTGATATCTTTATAAATTAATAGGTACTTGAATCTACAGACACACTGGAAAATTAGGTATTGTAGGAATATAATTGTGTATAAAAATTTCTTGCTACTAAAAATAAAAAGAACATATTTACCTAGATAGACTTACATCTACAGACACACAGGATTTAATATATTTATTCCATCAGGGGTAGCGCATATTTTAAGAATATAATTGCGTATATAAAAATTCCTTATAACTAAAAATACTAATAATGACATCTTTAAAAATACTTATATCTACAATACAGAAAAAATGACAGAAACGTATACACAAAGAAAAAAATATATTTATTTCATTTGGGAAAAAGCATACTTCAGGAATATAATTGTGTTAAGAGTTTCCGCGTTAAGACGAGTTCTAATTTTTGTTTTGGTTAGCCCCGCAATTGAATTCTAGTTTTAAGGTTATTAAATAACTGAAAATCTTTTTTTAACAACGTATTAACGTCAACTTCGTTCTGCTTCTAAATATGACTAATTGAACATATGGCTTCCTCCAGTTGATACTGCAGGGAATGTTCTTAGTAGAACTTTTACGACTTTCACTTTCTACAACGTCTTTTGAAAGTTATCAACTTGATTGTGGTCGACTATTGGAGGATAAATTCGTTTAAAAATTTTAGCAACAATTTACTTTACTATCGCCGGACCATTGCAGGTACGGGAATTAAGTCGGTTTTATAGTAAAACACATTTTTAAAATACTGTAAATATCCGAATAAAACTATCCGGATAATCGGATAGGTAAAATTGGTTCCATTATCCGGATTATCGGATATCCGAGTATCCGGATTGGAAACCCTACTTATGGGTAAACGTTTACTCTTCGGGTCATCAAAATGTGTGGATGAAGATGAAAGACATTTACAGAAACCTTCACTACTGTATAATTCTTAAACTGTGATTCAAGGAATATTCCTTTTTTAAACGAAATTCTAACGGATTAAAAGTGACTGCGAACATCTAGATATGTCGAGTGGTAATCATCGCTGAGCACTTCAGCTAACAGCGCTTAATGAGATGTACTACTTAAGCGTCTCTGTGATATAGTGCACGTCGCTTTTAGTTCTGTGAGAGCCTCTGTGGTAAGATACGAAATAGTAAATCATAACGATTCAAGATCCCCCAGGTGCTTTAAATGGCTTCGCTTTTTTTAACCACATTTCCATGAGTACATTAAATCGAAATTGAGGTAACTTAATATCTACAGACCTGTGAAGAAGAATATGATGATTAGGGCTAGGATTTTATGCAATATGCATGTTTGTGTGGCTTAGGAATTATACGAACCTAATTAATATAGAACATATGCCGCAAAGAAAAACCTGCATATTTTGTATATTTTTGTGTATTTACATTGTTATGCATATTTTCCCTCTTCCGTTGATACGCATGCAATTTTAGTACTTACGTATTTATTCTTAGATGTTCCTTGGCCGACTAGCTCGAACTAATGAATTACTCAGGTGTGGTCGAAAGGAAATATCAAAGTCAAATTACAGCTGTTTAATTGAATATGTCAAAAAACCAAAACAATAACTAATCAATTTTAAAATATTAATTCCAACATATCTTATTCCAAAAATCTCAGATTGAGTAATTTACATATTGACTCCAAATTCTAATATACTTAAAAGTTCGCAAGAAGTATAACTATAAAGTTACTAAAGTTTGTTACTAATTAATGGGGGGAAATCGATAGATCTAAGTTCACTACTTAAAGGCCTTTAAGGGGGAAAATACCTGTCACTCAACGTGAATCACAACACTCGAAGAAGACTCGGTCACCTGCGGCTGGAATCCGTCCGGATACGTGGCGGATCGCCCTGTATGTGGGCGCTCTCGGCGGCTGGCTGGACGCAAGGCAGATCGCCCTGTAAGTTTGGAGTTCTTGGCGGCTGGCTGGACGCAAGGCAGATCGCCCTGTACGCAGCCGCGCATGGCGGCTGGCTTAGCAATTACTCACTCCGAAAGGCACTTTTAATCACGCACTGATTTTGCACTGATTTTACTTCTACAGTTTACCCATCAAATTAGTAGGGTTCGTGTGGTAAAAGTTTGTCAACGGAGCGGTATGCTAATTTTACTAATTTGCCGAGACCAATACAACCACCAATACACTATTATTCTCTAATACCAATCAGAATTTAAACTCACATGAATTAAACTCAAAATAGCGCGATGGGGGAGCAACTTGCTTCCCCCTAGGCCAGAAACCAAGTCCTCTCTTCATCTCTCGCGGGCCGGAACTCTCCCACTTATTTCCCAAAATCCAATCTCAAAAACCCATTTCTACTGATTTTTCCGCCTATCATTGACCAGGAACCTCTCAACGGGGCGTTACAATTTCCCTCTCCATGCAAAACACATCACTCTCGAAGCGCGTGATAGTACCAACGGCTTTTTGGGATTCCAGGAAACTTAATTATCTAAAACAAACATTACGAGCCTCTTCGAAATTGTAAGTGGCGTCGCAAAGTCGAGACATCCTAAAAAAATGTTTACCAAGACCGTTCGAGTCCGACTCCAAATGCTTTGCAAAAATCTCGCTACCAGGCGAGTAAAAATCATACCGTAACACCGTACACGAACGTGCATATTTTGTCGTTTCACAATAAAATTGGTTAGTCTTGGCATTGTGCCATACCTAAGTAAGTTTGTTGGAATAGTAGTAATAATTTACCAACTCGGACCCTAATAAACATTACTAATAAATAACGAGGGACAAAATACACCTCATAACGCACCTCATAACATCTTTAACAGAAGCGTAACGTCTAGATGTCAAAAACCGGAATTTAATGATGATTAATTATAGGTGCATGCCAAATTTTATCGAAACTTCATCTATTTTGCATATAACTATGAATGCCGTCGATTGAAATCATAAAATTGTCACGTTGCCATTCAAGGAAAAAATATTATTTCGGATTTTCTTTCCGAAATAACCGCCATCTTTAATGCGAAGGGCTATTTTTCGCGTAATAAGGCTAAGGTGTCTAAGTAATATTTACTAAAATAATACAAGTACATAAGAGTGGGTTACTTAAACGTAACATATATTTCACGAAAATGTATTCCACATCTACCAAAATTAAACAGGCCCACGGTATAAAACCCTTCGAATCTCCACGCCTCGGAGTTATTATAAGAGTCCCGGCTTATAACAAAACGATCAATCGCCATTACCCGTCGGAAGGGAAAAAGTCATCCTTTTTGTCTCGACCCACAACCGATATTTCATTAGATCCGTTCATGACAAATGGTTTTAATCCTGCCTTTAACATCTAATATAAAATATTTCCAGTGGTGGAAATCGCCCCATTCCATTTCTCCTTTCGACTCGACTTTCGAACACATCTTGAGGTTCCCTAACGATGCCTCCGGGTCATTAGTCTTTATAACAAATTGTTGAGAATATTAAATTGCTATTCATTAATTTTTTTTCTCATTCGATTTTACTCGGCGACGTTTCGCGGTCTCGATAGTTGGCGCGAGACGGGTTTTATTAAATTTAAACGTCGGTAATTAAAAAGTTGGTTAGTTTGACGCTAATCGACGGATTTAATTCGCTTAATGGATATTAAGGGTGTTCAATAACTGCGCTGTGCAATGGAAACTTTCTTGAGTTATATTAATATTGTCGTAAAACACAGTACCGTTACACTTTTGTCAATTTTTTTAAGTAGGTATACTAGGCCGGTTTGAACCCCACATAACCTCAATTTTGCATGGTGTGTGCGCCCCCAAATGAACACAAGTGAATTCGCCAAAAAATAAATATGAGATTTTATGGCGGATTTTCAGGAGTACTTAAAGGTGCGAATTCACCTAAGTCACGAAGGGTAAGCGTAGAGCGGCCCTAAAAACTGTTCCCCTGGTCAATCCAGTCACATTTTCACAGAGTATTGAAAGGTATATGAAATTGAAGGTATGGCTCAAAGGGATCAAATAAATTCTGCATCACAAAGCATTAGGTATCGCAAATGATATTAAACCCTCTTAATCGCATTTTCGGACAACTAATGCTGTTGTATAAAATGAGATTTGAAATATGTCACTTGTAATAATAAGATTGACTAATTGACAGGGTCCTTCGCATTACTTGTACGCAACAGTTGCCTAAAAGACCTAATGTCGTGTCTAAGAATTGTAGACTTTACTAGAAAAATTATACAAAAACTTTAAACACCCCCTAATCAACCAATTTTTTCAACGTAACTCACCCTTGCCTTCAGTACAAACTTCGATAAGTCAATTTGGGCAACTCTGAAGAATTGTCTAATTCATTTTTCTTAGCCCAAGCTTAAACAAATTCGTTCGTCGTAAGGAGGGGCACATAATAAAACGGCGAATGGCCCAACTGGTAGACTTATTGCTCTTTCTCCACCTTATTCACGGGCCTTATCGATTCCCATTTACCAGCTCGAACATATATTTCCTTGTATAACGATTCGCATCGAGAACACTCGAGCGAGATTGTTCACGAAACGGATATGGGAGAAGGATTATCGCCGGCGATCCTTAGCGTAGTTTTCTTTTAAAAATCACTTTTGAATTTGTATCGATTGATGAGAAACCTTTTTAATGGGCGATAGGTCAAAGCTACAACCATTCAAAGTTCTATCTAGTTGAATCACGATTATATGTACAAAGCAAATAATTTACTTGGCGAGTAGTTTTGCATAATTTTCCTGTTGATTATGTCGTTTAAGGTGAACTGAAGAAAATTAGATCTCAGCAGTTTTCTGCATATTTTCCAAAGAGTTGCATACTTTGCATTCTTGCTCGTATGTTTTCTTTGCTAATTTGTAACGTATCGATAACTTCATAGATAACCAGCGCGACGTTCAAACTGAATAATAATGTAAAGTATATAAATTCCAAAGTGTACAGAGTTAGAATAAAGAATTAAATCATCATACATCAGGAAAGCTAAGATTTATATGCGGAATAGTTGAAAGAAACATATACATATATAAACAACTGTATTTACCGAAATAGGAAAATTATGTGAATTAATAGGCGCAGAAGTGAAAAAATATATAGACTGTAACGCGCTTGCTGCGGTGACATGTGAGATTTGGCGCTGGGACGGAGTTCGGGAGTTCGGTTAACGGTTTTAGGGTCAATTTTACGGTTTTGCTCGGGCGCCACATTTTTAAGGGTTTTCTCCCTCGGGATTATGCCTGGGTAGTTTACGAACTCAGGAGATTACCAGGGTTGACCGTAGAAATGAAACACACACTCAAAATGGAAAATCCCTAAATTATTTTATTTCTAAATGAAAGTGACAGCACTGTATCACCAAACACCTGCTGGCGTTTTGGAGATCTGAGAGTTGCAAAAAAATTATGTTTATTTACAAATATTTATACATTTCGGAAAGAAAATACAATTAGGAAAGTACGAAAAATAAAAATTACTTTACTTAGAGAAATTCGGAAATATCGAAAATTGTTCGGCAAAGCGAAAAATACGGAAACAATTACGATCTGAAATACGGAAAAGAAACCTCTTAATACTGAAAATGCGAAAACGGAAAATTATCCTAACAATTTCACAATGACAGAAATAGTTAGATGCGGAGACGATAGGGAAACGTGCAGTGTCTAATATTCGGTAATACGGTCATTTACATTAGTATAGAGCGATACAGCGAGCGGAAGATCGTGGTGAATTAATTTTTCCTTAACACGACGAGCGAAAAATTAACTCATAGCGGTTCGGAGAGACGGACATTTACACGGTACCACAGATAACTCACATATATCGGTCGGTAACGGACAATTAGGTAACATGTAACGGCGGAACGATCACAGTGACATATAATTCGGTCGGTGGTACGTTCGCAATCGGACGGTGTCGGTCGGTCTAGATCTAACGGTCGGTAACGTTCACGATTACATTTATCGGTCGGTAGTACGTTCACAATCGGACGGTTACGTAACAAATAAAGAATAATTCGGTCGGTTTAAAACTAACGGTCGGTAACGTCCACAATTACATGTATCGTTCGATAGAACGGAAACGGATATCAGACGCAACGGAAAAATACGGATAACGTACGGCTTGTCACAGACAAGTATTGGTTCTGACCTTGGATTAACTTAGGTACAGGACGATTTGAAGGGGGAGGTTTACCTACCCAAGTTAAGTCTGAATATATAAGCGATGGTAGGTTGAACGTTGACTTATCGGCCGCCATCTATCTGAGATAAGTTTGATTTCGCGATTGTACGGTGGGTGGTCTACCCTCGACTCTCAAAAATCGGCTTCGTTACAAGACAAAAAGCAAACCTTCCCACTATACTGTTTAATAAGTTTATTGTAGGTGATTACAGTTAATGTGCCATTAAATAACTGTCATTACAAGAAATATTTCAGGTACCCTAAAATTATATACTCCGTTATGAACTGTAAAATCCATTTTAATTTAAAAACTCCATATAATGATTTCAATTATTATTGCGTTTTTACAAATAGTCCAATTAAAATGAACGTGTGCTATCACTCAGCGTACGTATAGATAAATACGCTCTACTTGAATGTATGCATATAATTGGAGTACGCTTCAATACGAACAAAATTTCAGGGTATATTCTATAAATAATATAATGTTTAATCAAACGAAATGCTAGGTAAAACCAGAAGTGCATAAAATTGAAAATTTATAGTCGTAAATTAAAGATGAGAATTGGAAAAATTATATTTATTGTTATTATTTTGACTATAAAATAATTGTTTTCAGAAATTTAATGTTCGTAAATTAAATGTTTCACTTAAAAACCGACGAGCAACTTTAACAGGTATAGAAGTAAATTTAAAACATACCGCTTGTCCTAAAAGTTTACAGAGAACACCATCTCCATCTACAGACATCTCCAAGTACGTACGAATTCATAACAGAATTGTGGAAGATGTTGTTATGTTTGTAATTAGTTTAGCCTGCACTGTGGAAGTCCGCACTTTCTAAAATATTACAGAAATCGTCCAAACAGACCAACGTTATAGAACCAAAAGACAAAACGTGCTTGTTAGAATCCCCTTTCGATATTGCTAGAAATTCCAGTAATTTCATGAACGCATTTGAAATGCAGATTTAGCACAACAGCAATTAGCACTGATTGTAGTGACTATATTGCCAAACCTCGTAATGTGTACGGTACTAACCTATATATTCTAGGAATGTCGCATAAATAGGCTTCCAAAGGATTAAGAGAGAAATGGCGGGTAAGTGTTATAGTCAATTTAAAATAACGGTAAAAGGTCGGGAAACGCCGGACTTGACGAGACCACTTGTCCCTTATGTATTTTGAGGCGCTGATTACGAAAATGGGGATTGGAACTTGCAACAATGGTTGTAACACCCCTCAAGTTGAAAAAAAAAAACATCCCTAAGTAGGGGTGATTTTCGACTGTACTGCGGAATTCCCTTACGAAACATCCTGCGGACATTTGACCTTGCTTATTCAGTTCCTTTTTGAATTTTTTCAAAAACCCACCCTATGGGAGGGGTGTTTCTTGCATGTGGGGATGTAACACCCCTTTTCGCGTGATGTGACACTGATTTTGAATATCAGCGACCGAAAGAAACTGAATAGGCAAGGTCAAATGTCCGCGGATGGTTCGTAAGGGAATTCCACAGTATAGTCGAAAAGCACCCCTATGTAGCGGCGTTTTTTTCAATTTTAGGGGTGTTCCACCCATTGCTGCAAGTTCCAACCCCCATTTTCGTAATCAGCGTCCCAAAATACATAAGGGACAAGTGGTTTCGTCAAGTCCAGCGTTTCCCGACCTTTTATCGTTATTTTAAATGGACTATTACCTCCAGACTCGTTTTGAACGTTTGATATAGTTTCGTAAATGTTTAAAACAGGCATGAAATGTGCGTCACTGAAATGTGGCCAATGTGCCGAGAATTGCTCAAATCCACAAAATATTATTAGAGGCAACTTTTCCAATAATTTTTTTAAAATTATCAATACAAACCTCGATTTTGGCACTAGTAAACAAAATGTCATATTTGACGTTACCGGATATAACAAATTGTATCTATGTATTAATAATCGAAAGTGAACTTAGGACAAGCTTATCGAAACTGTCGCTCCCCAGTTAAGTCTTATAGTCTATTATTGGCAAAGTTGTGATTAGATCTCTTGGTCTGTCGTCTAGTTCATGGACCTCTTCACCTCCTTGGGCCTTTGGAAGACATTCTTTAATTTTCCTCGTCTTCATGCATTACCTGTGTCCTAAGAATTTTCGATTTTCGATTTGGAACTTGGAAATTGTGGAAAACTCAACGTTTTCCACAATTTTAAATCATTTGGCCTGCCTTTATAAAAACGATCATCAGTGATTATGTGATGATCACGTTTTCTACATGATAACCTTATTGACTAAGTTACTAAGTTACGGTTAGGTACTTTGGTTTGACGTCCAGCTTATGAAGGTTCTCACTTTCTTGTGCCCTTGGAAGATATTCTCTAGATTTTCCGGTGGTGCTCGAAATGCACCAGCGGGATTATAGACACCCCGTGGCGTTAGGGATCGTACCTGTCGACCGTTCGCAGGTAGTGGACAGGTAGTCCGCACCACGAAACAATATAAAATTGATTATAATTCAATATTATATTCCAGCGAACTTTGATTAACGCGAATATATTTTTATTATGATCGTTGTTTCTTCCTCTATAAATCGATACCAAACTCAAAATATTTCCAATAAAATCAAATTGTTTTGTGGTTTTAAATGTGTATCTACTCACTAATATAAAGACGAAATTGTTACATATTTGAGAAACAGAACCAGGCACCAATAACCGCACCAAGGCACGTAACTATCCATTAAAACAAACCTTTTATATAGTTGACCATGATATTTTGCTAATATTTAACACAACCATAAAGGCCGACCAATCACAAACTTGTTTCAAGGATCAAACCACAGTTCAGATATATCATAGAGAGAGATATATCATAGACTGTGATCAAACCAGAGCACATTCCTGGAACTTTACACTACTTATGTGGTAAACAATATTAAGGAGGTATAACAAGTTCCCTTTTCATCAAGATGAATATTTCAGGTCAAGATTTCTCTTTCTCAAATATGTAGCAATTTCGTCTTTATTTCAGTGAGTAGATACACATTTATAATTTCGTATACGTTGAGAAATATACTCCTAATATGATAATTATTTTCACGGAATATAGATCACAAACCATAAAACAATTTGATTTTCTTGGAAATATTTTGAGTTTGGTATCGACTTATAGAGGAAGAAACAACGATCTTAATAAAAATATATTCGCGTTAATCAAATTCCGCTGGAACATAATATTGAATTATAATCTATTTTATATTGTTTCGTAGTGCGGACTACCTGTCCACTACCAGCGAACGGCCGAAAGGTACGATCCCTAACGCCACGGGGGTCTATATTCGGCTTGGTGCATTTCAAGCCCCAACCAGATTTTCCTCGTGTTCAGGCATTACCCGTGTCGTAATAATTTTCCATTTGAAACTTGGGTTTCTCAACGTTTTCCACAATTTTAAGCATTATTCCTACCAAATAAGTACAGTTTGAACCATCATATTTTGAAAAATTATTTCAACTTTTGGACTGACAGATCTAGGAAAAGTAACTGCCAGAGACGACATCACAATTTAAGCTAGACAAAGGAAAGGTAATAAAATATATAAATATATAATATAATAATAATAATATAATATATATATATATATATATATGGTACGTTCCACGCCGAATTTAGATTTTTTTTTTAGATTTGGCCCAAAATCAACTAAAACGGTCCTTTTGGGTCCCTGAAACTCTCCCCAAATTTTTAGGGCCCTAAGTGGAATTGAACTCAAGTTATGGACAATTGAAAGTTGAAAATTTCAGGTTCGGCTCCAAAACCAAAAATTTTCAACCATCCATAACTTGTAAAAATACCCATTTTTATGAAAAAAGTTTTAAACAAAAGTTGTTTGCAATGCTTTAAACTTTCGGAAACTGCTAAAAAAAAGTTCATCCGACATGGCTTACTATTGACGAGTCTTGGCGCCATTAGTCGTCAGGCCGCCAAAAAAAAACATTATCAGATTTCCTGACCAAAAAAATCAGGAGCGTAGCTGGATTCGATATAAAACTTTTCAGCCCAAACAAAAGTTAGCCAGACCTAAGGGCTTAGAGAAAAAAAAAAATGGTTTTCAGGTTCAGCTTGAAAACCAAAAATTTTCAACCATCCATAATTTGTAAAAATACCCATTTTTATGAAAAAAGTTTTAAAAAAAAGTTGTTTGCAATGCTTTAAACTTTTGGAAACTGCTAAAAAAAAGTTCATCCAGCACGGTTCACTGTTGACGGGTCTGGGCGCCATTATTATTCGTCAGGCCGCCAAAAAAAAAACATTATCAGCTTTCCTGACCAAAAAAATCAGGAACGTAGGTGGATCCGATACAAAACGTTTGAGCCCACACAGAAGTTCGCCAGACCTAAGGGCTGGTCCCAAATTTGAAAATTTGTGTTGAAAATTCAAATTTCCAGAACAATTCTTGTGGAAGGTTGCTTCAGCGTTGTCGTCAACCGTTGTGGACATTCAAAAACATCAACAAGAGCAACAATTTGGGTGAGAGTCGCTTCTTGGATAAAAAATGTGCGTCAAGCGAAGTCATCTGGGATCAAAATTCAAGTATTTTGAGGAATTTTGAGTTTTTGAGCCGCCGGGGACTTGGAAAGTGCTCTATTTATGTGAAAATAGCATGCCAACCTTAGTGATGTTGATCCCCAGTCAACTTCTAGAAAAAATGTCGCTCATGGTTTGAGATTAACTGGCAAACAGTGGATTTCTGGGGGCTCAATGGAATTTTTTTGATATCAAGGGATTTTTGCCGGATTTCACCATTTTTTTTTCTCAGAGCTCTTTGGTCTGGCTAACTTCTGTTTGGGCTCAAAAGTTTTGTATCGAATCCAGCTACGCTCCTGATTTTTTTGGTCAGGAAAGCTGATAATGTTTTTTTTTGGCGGCCTGACAACTAATGGCGCCAAGACTCGTCAATAGTGAACCATGTCGGATGAACTCTTTTTTAGCAGTTTCCAATAGTTTAAAGCATTGCAAACAACTTTTGTTTAAAACTTTTTTCATAAAAATGGGTATTTTTACAAATTATGGATGGTTGAAAATTTTTGGTTTTGAAGCTGAACCTGAAAACCATTTTTTTTTCTCGAAGCTTTTAGGTCTGGCTAACTTTTGTTTGGGCTGAAAAGTTTTGTATCGAATCCAGCTACGCTCCTGATTTTTTTGGTCAGGAAAGTTGATAATGTTTTTTTTTGGCGGCCTGACGACTAATGGCGCCAAGACTCGTCAATAGTGAACCATGTCGGATGAACTTTTTTTTAGCAGTTTCCGAAAGTTTAAAGCATTGCAAACAACTTTTGTTTGAAACTTTTTTCACAAAAATGGATATTTTTACAAATTATGGATGGTTGAAAATTTTTTGTTTTGGAGCCGAACCTGAAAATTTCAATTTTCAATTATCCATAACTTGAGTTCTATTCTACTTGTGGCCCTAAAAATTTAGGGGGAGTTTCGGGGGCCCAAATGGAACGTTTAAGTTGATTTTGGGCCAAATCTAAAAAAAAAAATCTAAATTCGGCGTGGAACGTACCATATATATATATATACATATATATATATATATATAATAAAATAAATAGGTCGGTGGTCACTGTTCCTACGTGGTTGGACCGAGTTTGATTTATTTTAATTTATGAATCAGAATTTACTTTGGTCTCGTTACCACGTTTTATCCGCAGGCGACCAAAAGTTGTGAGTCCGGACGTGCACGTATTTTGCATCGATCTTCTGTACGTTTATGAAAAGTATTGTTTTTCTGACGCTAATTTTACGCTCTTTTCGACAATTGACGTTATATGTGTATATGCATATACATGCAATCGATAGCGCTAGAGCACCGAACTAAAAATATTTGGTGTGCCGAAGCGTTAAATCCGACTGCTTTCGAGTTTCGCATGCGGACATGTTGTTTGTATAAATTTTTGCGTTACAAAAAAAAAATGTTAATTTCTTTTTGTGTACTAATCGAGTATGAAAAACCGACGCCGATATTCCGGCGCGATGATTTCGTCCCGGTGGGCGGTTTTAATGTTTCACGGATTTGCATGTCCATCGGAAAACAAACTCCGGATTTTGGGAATTTAAATTTTAATGCGACCCATGACAATTGCTTTTGAATACGAAATTTCGCTATTAGTTTAAATGAATCGACGTCCAAATGATGGATCTGTTCAGTTCTTGGTTCAAAATGTTTTCAGGGACTTGTCAAAATGAAACAAATGGTAGCAATATTTATATTTAAGTCACAAGGAATGTAAAGACGTGTTTACATTCGAGGCAAGCGTGTACGAGCCGAGGCGAAGCCGAGGCTTGTCACTTGCCGAGGATGTTAACAGTCGATACATTCCGTGTTAATTATTACATTTTTCACGCTGCCGTTGAAAATTTCCTCATAATTCCACAAAAAATGAAATGTTTCCTTTAGTTTGGACGTATGTCACTCTGACATAAGTTGATTGACATACGTCAGATTGACACAGGTAAGATAATAAATCAATTTGATTTATTCTTTTGATTTTCCTAGGAATGTAAATGACAGTATTTACATTCCGTCGTCAAGGAAAAATAATACACCAATGTTATGTGCCATTTTCATGCTACGTATCTATGCATGTAAGAGCTATTTACGATAGCGGCAGCGTTAAAAAGTCATTTAAACGCTTAGGTTACATTATATTTGTAACTAACAATAGACAACCAATTGATTACACATCATAACTTATTTTCACTAGAACCTCTATAAACTAATTTAATATGAATTAAAGGTAAATTTCGCAGACGAATGTACTGTGCAAATAGAATTTCTTGATACATCTGCCAATTCGTATATGAGAGAAAGGGAGCGATGAGTCAAATCAATTAGACAGCGTATTTCATCGTAGGGCGGCATGCAATACACAGTACACATACAATTTAATCTCATTTAATTTAAACTGGTTGTCTAAACAAGGGATTAAATTCATTAGTAAGGGATTAATTAGCTAATGTATTTGTCGAATATATAATCACAAACAGAAAGTTCAAGGTGAACATTTCGAACTTTCAGCATCTAAACTTTTTCAATAACCCGCATAATTGCATCAAAACTGAATGTGCAATAAACAATCAACGATAATTGGGAAAGTTATTGTTGAAATTATTTAGAACCCTTATAGTCCAGGACCCATCTGTTTTGACAGGGATGAAAGAGGTAACCGCTATGATTTTACATGAATACCTCGGGAGTAATACCTAGAATAAGGATTTACTCATCCTCCAAAGCGCAGAGGTCGGGAACATTGTTCAACATGTAACAATTTAAAAAAAATTAAAGAAATGCGTTTTTCCGATTTGTTTTGCTTCTAACTTTTTAAGTATTGTATTTAGAAGAAATTTGAAGAGAGAAGAAAGCTGAAGAATCGCTTATTACATAATATGGCATAGGTTATAAATTCAAAAATTTATTAGCGGTTTTGCAAAATAGTAATAAACAATAAAAATCGGCCCAGAAAAGTGGTTTCTTAATTTATTATTTTAGGCACTTTAAAATAGAGCTAGCACTTCCATATTACAGGTATAAAATCTTGAAACTATAGTAAAAGAATCCTGTAAATTTGGTTCCGATCGGTTTATTAGATTTTGCACAATAATTTTGCAATCCAGAAAAATCGAAAAATATTGAAAATTTTCAAAATTGTTTAAATTTTTTTCCACCATTCGATTTTAACAAAACTGGCTATGCATATATTACAGGGAACAAGCTTTCATGTGCTTTTTTCAGAATTAAAAAGTATTTATTAGAACGGTCACAGTCATTGTTTACATTTCATGTCGTTTTTTTGCTTATAAACAAATATCTCGGCGAATTTTTTGTTAAATGAAATTCTGAAAACATAGCCGGAAAGTACTCGGAAAGACGCTTCTTTTTAAATATAATGAGTTGCTATTTTGCGCATTAGTCTCTGAGATATAACTCCTCAAATTTGATTAGTGTTTAATAAAATGGTTAATAATGGTTAATAAAATTACAATTTTTTTCATATCATAAAAAATAACTGTTTCTCACAGTAACAAGTATAATATTTTTGTTGAAATTTACATTAGCATGATTAAAATTTACATTAAAAAAATTTCTCGCTTCGAATTTTGACAAATTTATAAATTTACACCAAATTAAAACAATGGCTGTGACCGTTCTAATAAATATTTTTTAATTCTGAAAAAGGCACATAAAAGCTTGTTCCCTGTTATATATGCTCAGCCAGTTTTGTTAAAATCGAATAGTGGAAAAAAATTTAAACAATTTTGAAAATTTTTAATATTTTTCGATTTTTCTGGATTGCAAAATTTTTGTGCAAAATCTAATAAACCGATCGAAACGAAATTTCTTCTTCTTAGTGCGCCTTCTCCTTCCGGAGGTTGGCGATCCAAATGGCAATTGTAGTTTTGGAAACTGCAGCACGGAATATTTCTGTAGATGAGCGGTCAAACCATCTCCTCAGGCCTTCAGCCATGAATTCCGGTGTCTTCCTACTGATCTTTTACCCTGTATTTTGCCTTCTATTATGAGTCGAAGTAGCTCATATTTTTTACCCCTCAGCACATGACCCAAGTATTGAATTTTTCTTTCTTTGATGGTGTTTAGCAGCTCTTTTTGTTTTTTCATACGTTGGAGTACTTCGTCGTTAGTGATCCTTTGAATCCATGAAATTCGTAGCATCCTTCTGTATATGTACATTTCAAAAGCCTCTATCCTTTTTTCTGTTTGTGTGTCCATTGTCCAGCTTTCACACCCGTAGAGTAAGACAGGGAAAACGTAACATCTAATCATTCGAATTCTGAGCTCTAGACTAAGGTCTGATCTTGTAAAAAATGTTTTCATGCTCATGAGTGTTTTCCTCGCTTGTTCAATCCTTGAATATATTTCCCTTTTCGGGTTACACTGGCTGTTGATATTAGCTCCTAAATATTTTATCGAGGTTACCTGTTCTATTGTTTGTCCCTTGACATGTATATGTACGTTTATTGGCGTTTTCGAAAAGACCAAGAGTTTGGTTTTGGCGACATTGAGATATAAGCCGAACATTTCACTATGACGAACTACGGCATTTATTATACTTTGTAGTTCTTGTGCGTTGTTTGGTATTAGAACGGTATCGTCAGCGTACCTTATGTTATTTATCGTAGTTCCGTTGATCTTGATTCCACCCTGGGCCTCATCTAATGCTTCTCTGAATATGGCCTCCGAATACAAATTAAACAGG
Organism: Cryptocephalus moraei; assembly: GCA_946251905.1. Lineage (NCBI taxonomy): Eukaryota > Metazoa > Arthropoda > Insecta > Coleoptera > Chrysomelidae > Cryptocephalus > Cryptocephalus moraei. Next base: position 10,131,449 of record OX276465.1, on the reverse strand, counting down.
AGCGGAGACAAGACGCAACCCTGACGTACTCCCCGTCTAATCCACATATCTTCCGATGTTGTTTGTTCTATTTCAACTGTTGCCGTTTGGTGCCAATAGAGTTCTGAGATGACGTGTAGGTCCTGTTCGTCGACCCCGGTTGTTCTTAGGATCTCTATCATCTTTTGATGGTTAACGCAATCGAACGCTTTTCTGTAGTCTAGAAACATGCATATACATCTACATTCATGTCTCTGCATCGTTGTGTCAGTACATTTAGGGAGAAAAAAGCTTCACGCGTTCCTAGTCCGTTTCGGAATCCGAACTGAGTGTTATCCATCTGGTATTCGCACTTCTTGTATATTCGTGTGTGTTGATGATTCTTAGAAAAATTTTAAGGACATGAGACATCAGGCTTATTATCCTATAATCATCGCATTTTGATGAATTCTGTTTTTTTTTTGGCAATGTTACGAATGTTGACTTTAGCCAGTCTGATGGTATTTTACCGGAGTTATATATTTTGTTGAATAATGATGTTATCAAGTCTAGGCTTTTGCTTTCATTTTCTGCGATTAATTTGAATATCTCTAAGTTGATTTTGTCGGGACCAGTAGCTTTTCCATTTTTCTGTGTTTTTATTGCATGAATCACTTCTCTAGTTATTTCTGGGCCTTTTTCATTTATTTGATTAACTGTGGGCGGTGGAACACAAGGTATGTCATCATCGAAAAGTGTTTGGATGTATTCTTTCCATCTCGTAAGTTTGTCTTCTATTCCCAGGATTATCTTGTTATTGTTGTCTCTTAAGATTGTTTCTTGTCGTTTTCTGTGTCTGCCTGTCATTTCTTTTACTTTCTTGTGAACATTGAAGGTGTCATATCTTTCTTGAAGTTGTTCGATTTCTTGACATTTTGTTGACATCCAATTTTCTTTAGCTTCTCTGCACTTTTTCCTAATGATTTTATTGAGATGCTTGTATTCTGTTGGGTTTGTTTTGTATTTTCGTCTTTCATTCATGAGGTCCATGATTTCATGTGTTATCCATTCTTGTTTTCTGTTGTTTTTCGTGTATCCAATGTCTTTTTCTTGGATCTTTGTTATTTTAGTTTTTAAAGCATTCCATGTTCCTTCGACATCCTCACTCTGTATCGATTGTGTTATCGTTTCTAGTTCTTTCTCGATCTTGAGACTTATTTCTTTCTTTCTTATGGGGTTTTTCAGTTGGGTGATATCCACTTTTCTTGCTACTCGTTTTCTAACGACTTTCGGGAATCTTTTGAGTTTAAAGTCCATTACTACTGGATTATGGTCACTATAAATGTCTGCTCCAGGGTAGGTTTTCACGGAGTTCATATACTTTTTAAATTTCTGGCTGAGTAGTATGAAGTCAATTTGGTTTCTGACAATTCTTCCCTCTCCGTCTGAAGGCGATTTCCAAGTGTATAGCCTTCTGGGATGCTGTTTAAAGAAGGTGTTCGCTATTAATAAGTGGTTCTCTACACAGAATTGCGCGAGTCTATCTCCCCTGTTGTTTCTTGTGCCGAGGCCGTATGCTCCTATGATGTCTCCTTCTGCACCGCAGCCGATTTTGCGTTGAAGTCTCCTATGATCATCGTTATCTCTCCTTTCTTTGTCAGTCGCATTATTTCATCTAGTTTGTTATAAAATTCTTCGACTTCCTGATCTGACTTGTCTTTTGTTGGAGCATAAATCTGAATTATATTTAGGTCTCTATGCGTTGTTCTTATTTTAAGTAACGCTATTCTATCGCTCAGGGGGGCAAAGTCTATGACCGACCGTGCTATTCTGTCCGACACAAGTATGGCTGTTCCATATTGATGTTGTGAATCGGTTCCTCCGGAATAGTAAATGTTTCCTTCTTTTGTTTTTTGAGTTCACTTAACCCAAGTATGTCGATTTTCAATCTAATCCGCTCTGCTTCAGTGTTTGCTAATTTTCCGGGCATGTATAAGCTGCGTACGTTCCAAGTGGCAATCCATATTGTCTTGCCATATATCTGTGTTCTCTCTCTGCTTTCTTGGTTCTCAATGGTAGGCGACGGGGGTATTCTTCGCTCCCTCTCCCCATTTAAGGGGTGCCCCGGACTGAGGGCCATTTTCACATTTTCGTCTGCCATTAAGATTTTTTGGAAGATTATTGTACAGTAAGGGTTCCGTTCCTTTTCTGTATCGCAGTGGGAAAACCGTTTTTAACTGCTTCAGTTACGCCTTTCCGTGATCGGTACTATACCGTTTCGAACTCATTCTTGCGCTATAGCCCAATTTTGATGAAACTGCTGCCTTTCACCAGTGCAGCCGCCCATTCTAGGTCAGACGCTGCTCGATTGCTAGTTTTGGTCCGCCCCGGGTATTTCATTTCCCCGGTACCACCTATATCTAGGAGGCATTCCCCTATCCGCCACCTGGGGAGGCGCCCGATGGGGGACTAGCAACCCCACACGGAGTTGTAAACGAAATTTACAGGATTCATTTATTACAACTTCAGGATTTTCTACCTGTGATATGGGGGTCGTAACTAGGTTTCAAAGTGCCTAAAATAATAAATTGAAAAACCACTTTTTTGGGGCGTTTTTTTGTTTATTGTTATTTTGCAAAACCGCTAATGAATTTTTGAACTTCTAACCTATGCCATATTATGTAAAAAGCAATTCTGCAACTTTTTTCTCTTTTCAACTTTCTTCTAAATTCAATAGTTAAAAAGTTAAAAGCAAACCAATTCTAGGAAAAACGCGTTTTTCCATTTTTTCTTAAATTGTTGCATATTAAACAATGTTCTCGACCTCTGCCCTTTGGAGGAAAAGTCACTCCTTATTCTAGGCATTAATCTCGAGGTATTCATTTAAAAACATTGCGGTTACCTCTTGCATCCCCGTCAAAACAGATGGGTCCTGGTCTATTATTGTTTTATAAAAAAAGCAAAAATTGAGAGTACTCTAAGAGTTTCATCTAAATTTAATATTCAGAAAACTATCAACACTTTATGACATACTTGTCATGTGTTTTATAATTAACTGATATCGTTTTGGTCAAACATATTTTTATAACTTAGAAAGATGTTCAGGTATCAATTTTATCGATATTGATTATGCAAAATAATATCTGTTTAGTGAGACTTGATGTACTTCACTAATGACGTTCTGGTCAAACATCATGTCATACCTCAAAAAACTTCAGGTCCACATTATTTGAAACCATTTATGTTTTACTGAAAAATAAAACTTATGTCTATTATTAAACACTATTAGGTATTAAATCTATCTATCTTATCGAAGAATATAGCTGCGCATGCTTAGACGTCAGAATAATGTCAATGTTACTAGAGCAGGACATTCTTTATATGTGTAATATTGATTGAAATTCATGGTGTTCATCTAATAAGATATGAACTAACTTAGATGTAAATATTGTGTGTATCGAGTGAAGTGTCGTTGTAAAAGGCATAAAAGAAGAGTTCTGATACGTTTTTTTGGAATTATGTGCTCCCTATTGATTTAATTATATGTAATAAATAACCAATTTAATATTTTAATATTGTCACACGCCTGAGGACCTAGGGTCCAAAGGGGGTAATTTTTTCAACAATTTTTTTTTTTAAAATGGGGGCCATATTTTATGGGACGGTGGGTAATGTCGCGATGCGGCCCCAATTAGCGAAAATAGGTCACCGTCTAAGCTTATTCAGCACCGAGGCGACCTTAAACCGAAGGACGATACGACTCTCGGACAGGTACGACATCACGTTCGTAAACATCCCGCTTGTATTTATACAGCTCGATCATAACGATCAGGGAGTCAGTCAGTCACCTAGTATCACGTCACGCTACCCGTCTGAGAGCCCGTCCTTTCGGCATGCCGCTAATTGGAGGAGCCTCGCGCCTGCTGCCCATCGTCATCCAACAGTAAGCAACCACCTCCTTTTGACCTTTTTCTCACTTCTTGCCATCTGCTCATATGCCTTAATTTTGTGTTATGATGTTCTCTCCCCTATATTTAATGCTCCAATAAATATTGTCTGTGTTACCATGCCTTCTTTTGAGTCTCCACCGAGCTACCACCCCCAACCAGAGCACTCCCTTTGGGCCCCAGGCCCTCAGGCGTGTGACAATGCACGTAATTTTTTGCTTATATTAGACTAATTTACTATGGTATACTGTAATTTTGTGATAATAAAATATTGGTGTTGCGTGTTGATATAAACTACTGGACAAAATTAACGCACCACACAATTAAACTTGTATAATTACAATACCGAAATTAATATTGCAATAACATTTTTATAAAAGCTTATAGTTAGGTACTGTCTAGTAGATAGTAAATGAAATTAGCAAATCAGGGCGTTAACTCTAATAATTTTTTATTAAAGAAATTTTTTTCTTGGAAACAATGCAAACTTGCAAACAGAAAACAAACGAAAACAATATAATTTTCAGACTTAGAGCTGTTTTAATATTGTGTATGTATCCTCTACTCCTAATTATTGTTTCCATGCGTCTTGGCATACTGGAGATCAAATTTTGAACGACTTCTTGAGGAATATTTTCCCATTCCTGCATTGCTGCATCTGCACTGTTGATTGCGGTTGGCAGGTGGAGGTGTACGACGTCGAATCATTTTTTTAATATCGTCCCATAGATGCTCTATTGGGTTCATGTCGGGATTCTTGGCTGGCCATTCCATGAACGGAATAGCTATAGCATTTAAGTAGCAAATAATCTGCCCAGCCACATGAGGACGAGCATTGTTCTGCATAAACAAGAAATTCGGTCTCACAATAGCAGCAAATGGCATTAAATGGTCATCAACAATATGTTCCAGATAATAATTCGCATTCATTAACCTACCACGTATGGGGACCAATTCTGTGGGGCCATCGAAACAGATGCCTCTCCAAAACATTACAGAGCCACCACCAAACGGAACTCTTGGAGAGATATTGCAACTTGCAAATCTCTCTCCTGGCCTTCTCCAGATACGCTCACGTCCATCAGAAGATTTAAGGCTGATTCTCGTTTCATATGAGAATAAAACCCACTTCCAATCATTACGAGTCCAATCTTTATGTTGTCTTGCAAATCGCTACCTTTGAATTTTGTGCTCTCAGGTGAGCAGCAGTTTCTTGGCTGGTTTTCTGCTGTCTAATCCAGCTTCATTTAAGCGCCTTCTAATCGTTTGGGAAGATACAAGAAGATTGCGAGCAGCTACGAGTTCATTTTGTAGGATGGTACTAGTCGTTGTCCTGTTTCTTAGAGCGGATTGTCTAGGAAAACGTTCATCTATTGGATTAGTACACCTTTTTCGCTCTTGTCCCGGCCTTCGTAAATGAGAACCTGTCTCGTTAAATCGCCTAACCATGCGACCTAAGCTGGAATGGTTTCTTCCTATCACATTAGCAACATGACGCATCGAGTATCCCTCATTCAGCAAAGTTGATGCTCTTACTGCTTCTTCCATTGACAAATTTGTTCTGCGATTCATTTTTAAACTGAAGAACACTCGCACTTACACTATCAATAACAAAAACCTTGGTGGCTCAAAACAATTAGTCTTAATAAGCAACAATTTCTCATCAAATTTTAAATCAATTTTCATCAAAAATGCTTTTCTTTGCTATTACACTTTTAAATCAAAACCCATGTTGACAGTGTTTACTTGATCTGTCGAAGTATATCCAGAGCCTACTTGTAAGATTACTAAACAACTGAAAATCATCATTATTTTAGAATAACACAAAATATATATGGTGGTGCGTTAATTTTGTCCAGGAGTTTATTAATGTCAATTTTATAGTATTTAAAAAACACGATCATTTTAACTAGGCCGTTTAACACGTGTTTTTACTATTCAGTCGGTTCGAAAGTATTGGTATACTACACAAATAAAACTAAATACACATGAGTCGGACGTCCGCCACTGCTACTTAGTCTATATTGTTTCTGGATATCCCGAACTTTTGGCGGCAGCGCACTTTTTTTTCCTAGTCACGCCATTTCATACTCTATCCACTTAATCGTGAATTCAAATAAACCTAAGGCATATTCTCAATACTAAGTGATAAAAATCAGGAATCGGTAAAATTAGTTGTACACTCAAATAAGAAACTCTATAAATTACATAACCAATAAAATTGTTGAAAATTGTCTTAGATCAATTCAGGAAAAAACTAGTTAACAACCACTGTATGTCACAATTAGAAAGTTGTGGGTAGTTGGAAAACAAAGAAGATGAACTACTGTAAGCAAATGTCTAGCATAACATTTTTAACGTTGTACAAGGGGATTAATTTTATGTAAGTCACAACCCAATTGCGATGTAAATAACAAGTTTCCTATAAGTAATATCTCTTATGGTTCAAACAACTCACACCAACTAAAATTGCTACAAATTAACTAACCCTAGCTTTTCCACTATGCAAATACAACGAATTATCATTACGAGATTTTATCCCCAGAGATAACTAGTTATTCATATTAACTTCTCCTGGAAGAAAATGTCAGGTGGGTGTTAAACTTATCACTCTTATCAGCAAAGACCAAATGAATTCCCGCCAATCAGGACTGAAATAGAAAATTGGATCCGATCCCTTCACCGTTAGTCAGCAATCAAAACGAGCACTCCCAAAAAATAAAAGAGTAGGTTTGACATGAAACATCGGGATTAACTTCTACCTCGTTTACCTGTCCTCAATACCAATATGCAGGAAGTGAAGCAATCGCCGTATATTTAAAAGGATATGACGCCGTTACCGACGTTGATTCAATTCCGATGGTGTGTTCGCAGACGGCTCTTGCGAAAATTCCAATAGACTTCAGATGCGCAAATAAGAAGGATGATAAAATGGAAAATAAATTGTTACGCTGTACGAAGCAGTTTAAATCTTGGCAATCTGTTCGTATGCAGTACACTGTAGAGGCGAAACAATGAGATGCATCAAGATCGGATAGGTATTGGGAAGCAGTAGGAAAATGTTATTTATTACCGAGTTCGTAACTAATGTAAAGGAGCATGTGTAGATCATTTTAGCAGGCCGAACTGTCCTGAACTCCCTTATGGTGGTATAAGCTTCAAAAATACAACTTCAAGTGATGGAATCAAAACGCCTATACAAGGAGATCTAAATTAGGTTTATTGCTCCAAAATCTTATTCTAATAGCGTATGACATCAAATTCAACAGTCTGTGAAATTGTAATTTATTGATCGTGTTTAGTTCAGTCAAAGTTAAAGCAGGAGTTAAGTTCAACGAATATACCAAAAAACTTGTTATGCCAGATTTTGACCTTCAAGGTAAATGTTTTAATGAGGATCCTTTCAGCCTTAAATTGGAAAGTAGAGAAGATTGCTTCCAGACAGTCTACGCGCATTAACGGTATTTGAGCTCTGTATATAAGTCTCTCATTCTGGAAAAAATTCTGGAAAATTCTGGAAAATTAATTCTCTGCTGAATAGTCTCTTTTGGTTAACTAAGCGTACCTCTTGCTATATTTGTATAAATACGTGAACCGACAAAAATAACGAAAAGCCGATCGGCATTCGTGGCAAGGATAAGAAACTAAACGATCTCTAAAGTTTCATATTTTGGAAAATTTTCTGGAAAATTCTGGAAAATTCTGGAAAATTCATTCTCTGCTGAATAGCATCATTTGGTTAACTAAGCGTACCCCTTATATTTGTATAAACACGTGAAACGACAAAAATAACGAAAAGCCGATCGGTATTCCTGGCACCGATGAGAAATTAACCGATCATCCCAGCTATTTTGCATACGTTAACCTGAATCTGCACGTAATTCCAAATTACAATTTCCATTAGGCGGCTGATACATTAATTAATTGATTCACGGAATACGGTTAATGATTTTAACTTTCGCCGTTTCGAATTTATCGTATATTTTGTCACTAGCACCGCAAATTAACCGACAACCTTGTTTCGTTTCAGATGAATCATAAACAAATTGCCAAGATGACAGCGAGGAACAGGAAAAACGTCAGGCTGATTTTCATCTTTTACTGCTTCTCCGCAGTTTACGGTAAGTGGACGTTTTTTTCAAATATTTTGCTGTGACATTGTTATCTATATATAATTATAAATTTTAAGTCATTTTTATATGTAGTTAATGACTTGTGTTATATTAGATCATTATCAACAGCTTCATAAATTTAATAATAATTGCATACATGTTCTACATCCATTTTTAATACTAGACACTAATATTGGACACCAAATAAATGGTGGATTATTAGTTAGTTATTATACAAGCGGATAAAATGAAAGTTTAACGAGCGATATAGCCGTAAGCGCGTTAATATGGCGAGTTAAACGTGCATTGTATCCGCGAGTGTATTACAACGTTTTATTGAATTTTGCCATACTGACGTTTAGCGGAGTAAGTCCAATTTTGAACAGAAAATTTGACAAGATGACAACTTCAGTGCCGCAAACTTGACAACGACGAAAACAATTTTAAACATATAAAACGTCACTTTATGCGGCAAAATCGAATAGGTAGCGTATTAAAACATTTTAATCCGCTGCCTAAATAAACAAAATAAACAATGACTTTATATGTTCGATTTGACATCAGTAAACGTCAGTTTATATGGCAAAATTATTTTAATTACTTATTTGTGTATCGAATATAATATCACAAAATAATAAAACCTCATGTATATACTTTCCATTTCGAAAATTACTCGAATTCCAATACTGAAAATTAACGTTTTTTAAACAGTGAAAAGCTTTACTGTACTCTATATTGCAACGGTCCCAACTTTAGTAATTATAGACATTAATAATTAAAAGTGAAAATCGTAAAACTTCTCCACCAGAGAAACTTCCGCCGTCTGAGTGATGCCAGTAAAGCAATTTACTTGCAAACTCTCCATTAATACATCTTTCTCCATAAGTTTGAACCATTTGGGAAGACTATATCGTCTACAGGAAACGTTAGAAATAGAAGGTTTCAGATATTGTGATATCTGAATTTTGAAAAGATACTGTACTGAGAAGATCCGTACTGTTATCAAGAGGAAGATCTCGTAAAGCTTTTAGAGATTGTCAATTATTCTAGATTTAGCCTCATAATATCTTATAGACTTTCTAGAAATTTTGAACTGTTTTAGAATTGTAGATTATGTAAAAGGCTTGTAATGAAATATAGATTCTTGATTCAGCAATAAAAGGTCTTATGAGTAATTGTACAGATAAAACTTATAAATTACCCAAGAAAACCCCTTAACAATAAGCAATATAGAATATTCTAGTTTTCATTTCAAAACGTATTGTACAATCTGCCAGATTTGTATACCGTCTCAAAAACCTAGATTGTTCCGAAAAAGATCGTCCTTCTAAAGAAAATAGAAAATTCAAGATATAAGTTCGAAACTAAATATACGTATCTTTACCACGTTTTGTATTATTAGATTGTCCAGAGGAAGGTCGTGCAAATATTCTAAGAAATCTAAACGACTGTTAGATGTACTCTATAATGCTAAAAAACAGTCTCATAATTCCATTACAGACATTAGAAAATTGTAGATGAACCTCCAGTACATCATATACAGCCTTTTGAAAGTGAAATCCATTTATAATTCTAGATTATCCATCAATAAAATCTCCTCACCTTTCTTACATTCCGAACGAAATTTAAAACTCCACATTTAGTTCCTAAGGTCATACATTCGTAATGGATCTTTGCGCAATGTCTTGTTTATTAATTACCTTGGAAATGGAACCTTAACGCACATAATGTTGGATTCCAGATTTAAATTCGAAACGTCTTATGCATTCTTCTAGAGCTTTAATTCATTTTTGGAGCATGAATTATCAAGAAAGAGATCTTATAACACTCCTGACAAAATATAAGTTTTTGGTCATAAGTTCAAAATGATTTATAGGCAACTTTGTATTGTAAACGATATGTAAACGTATAGAAGAAAATTAAGCTTTCCCATAACCTAATAGAAGATTGTACATACAGACCGTTTCTAAAGGGTCGCAGGATGGGATAAGCATGAGAGCGAAGGAAAGGCCATATATTTCTCGTTAGCTAAACAGAGAACGACCTGTTGCGATGTTGCTAGCTCGTGAAACATTACAGTCATCCGCTCCGCACACTGTACCGCACACATCCGAAAATGTAAAGCGATACGCGACCGCGATACGCGTTGACTTGGACTGCCTGCTCGGCCGGCAACGTTGCAAAACTTCCCTCTCTGTCATGCTAACGAACTACTGCTGGTTTCTCTTTTGGGGCACATAAAGGATTCAGAAAAGTCCAGATATAATTTCAAAATTTTTTCTTTCGAGTTTTGAATTTTGATCAATTGTACAAGCCTAAATTAATCAGAACTGACATTATACCCTTTATATAAAAAGAAGATCCTAACTAAAAGTTCACAAAGACGTATATGTTGCTTTGAGACTTTTGTTATTTATTTATTTATTTATTTATTCAATTAAAGTCTTACAAAACACCTAACGAAAGATAATTAAATCATAGGACTAAAGTTAGAAAGTACTTAAAGCTAGATACTACATGTACTTAGAAAAGAAAGTCACACAAGTCACAAGGACAATTTCAAATATTACAATCTAAAACACTACAGTTACACAGTCTATATTTTTTTTCAAAATAAAATAGAGTTAAGTAAGATTAAACAAACAAGATGTATTGAAATTTCATTATTTTAAATTAAATTTTAATTTTAAAAATTTAATAAAATAAAGTGGCGAACCTTCACAACATGTTACATCAAGTTATTAATTTCTTCAATTGTCTAAGGGTAATAATGAAGAAGTCGACATTTTTAATTGTAAACACGTTATTGCAATGTTCTAGCATTTGATTCAGGGGACAATCTGAAGATTTCCTAATACTAAATAATTTATAATTTTGACACCTGTGATTTACTTTAGGTACTTGAAATTATTTTATGTCATTAATTATTGAATAATTACTGTACTTGACATTATTTAATAAATAATAAATGAAAATCACAGAGTATTGCACTCAACTATCAAAGGGTTAATTTATATGTATCTAACATACTTTGATAAGAAATTAGGTAAGAGTAGGCGCTATCATCATAGATTTTCCGGGTTACTCTAATTATACTTATTTAATATTTTTGTGATATTACTGAATTTTATTTATATCGAATTTAACACTTTCATGAATAGCTCTAGTAATATGCCTTAATTCAATTAATTCCTAAAAGTGACACATATAAGCAAATTATCAAATCAATACTAATCAAGCTGTAACCTTGTGAATAACTATAAATGACCATTAAATTTCATCTCACTATATTTACAGTGTGCCAAATGAGTTTTCAACCTGAAAACTGTTATACACGCGCTTGAGGAAAATAAAAGTTTCTACATCGGGAAAATCTTCAACTTGCCGTCAGCATGAAACCTGTTACGCTGTGAGTCAACGTGTATCCAAACGCGTGTTTAAGTACATACAATATACATATATATCTACATGTGCGGGGTATAAGCGTGCAAGGTACACTCTTGAACATACCTATATAATACGGTTTAATAACATTGTGAAACACATCTTCTAAAAAGGAAAATTTACAAATGTAATTTTTCGGTTTTGGAAGTTTGCTTCAAATCCGCTAAGTACATTTGAATAAACTTTCAATATTTATACTCCTAACTAAAATGTGCAATAATTTTTTTTAATTAATTAGCTCCGAGAGGAAACGAAATCTCAAGAATGATTTTTAAATTTTAAATATTTATTTTACTATTCAAATATTTAATAAAATGTAACAACCCTCTAGCCAAATCTTCTCTGAAGAGAATATTACTCTCGTCTCTTTAGTTTTTTTTATATTGTACTAGAAATCTGCTCCAAGATTTTTTTTAACATTAAATAACAATTCTAAGATCGAACATTTATAACAAAATATACGAAAGTAGCCGGTTAGATACATTGCCAATTTGGTTTCTAGTTTGTGATCGGAATAAGAGGGAGATTTAAAACTCCCTAGTTCGCATTTTCCGAAGTAGAATTTAAGCTCGCCGAGGGCGGTGATGTTGCGATTTTTGGAGATTCATGATAGAGTTTGCGGTTTTTGAAGACGGCCCATTCCGATTCCGGTCTCCCCCGGCAACGTACAATCTCCCCGGAACTTATACCGCGGCAACACCCATCGTTCCTGGAGGAGACAGGTTTCTGCCGTTCCCGGGAAAAAGAGTTAATGGGTTTATCGAGTTCGGAAATGTTTTTCGGTTATTTCGAACAAGACACTGACATGTGGCATTCCGCATTCGGATGTCTTGACTTCTCCCGGAAAATAGTCAACAACACATGGCGAGGAAGTTTTAAAAGCAAAGTTCTATCCCGCTAACCGATCCCGGAGTTTATTTTTATGACAGCGCGGAAAGCGTTTCGCCGAAGCGACATGGTAGAGAATGTATAGAAGTGGAGTGTAGGACAGAGAAGGGTGTCCCGATACAATGCACGCAGTGCGCCGTGCTCTTCCTTCGCAAAGAAAATGAGGAGTTCAAAGGGATTATTTAGCTAGGCGGCGGTAAATCTTGGTATAATTTTTAATCTGTCGGTTCTGGAGAGGAAGATTTACAGCGCTGCATATTAAAATCTCAAGCTCTGCCTTTAATAAATTACTGCCCGACCAGCTTGGTGAAATAATCATTTTTCTTTCGAGTTTTCAATTTTAAGGATTTCCTCCTAATTAAATCGGGTGGCTTCGTTTGGAACCATCGGTCCAATTTTTGGTAAATAAATTATAATTCCGAATAAAGATAATAAATTCCGAGTAACGTTACAAATTACTGGGGAGCAGTTTTAAATCTTGCTTATGAGTTAATTGCATTCTCGTTCCCACTTCCGTTCTCGAAGGGGTTCTGTTGTTGAACACGCTTCATTAGAATGAAACTCGGAAGTGAAATGAAAATAAATTATTTCGGTATATAAATAGATATCATATATGGAGAACGGAGGGCCGGCCGCTTACATTTTTCATCCCCAATCTGACATTTATTGCATATTACCAACCTATACATTTATTGCTCTGGGAAAAATATCCGCACTTCCAATAAGACCGTGATATTTGAATATCTAACACCTTATAGCCAAGTCGATACCGTTATGTGCATGACGGATGGGTTATTACCCTTCACTGTTCTCCGCACTATTCCGTTTCCACGATATTCTAAAGAGAATTACTACCATTATGAGGGAAAATATTTCCCTTCAAACAACAATGTTATTGATTTGGTATATACAGGGTAAACACACTCAATTATGAGACCGTAACTGAACGTCAATATTGAATGGGGTTAATTGACGATTGAATAAGTTCACACGCCAGTTTTCGCCTTACGTTTTTGATATAAATGTTGATAAATTGAAGTTGAATTATTTTTTTTTTGATAACCCCGATATAATTTGAATGGAGACATTTTATATAAGAAAGTACAGAAAATATTTTCGTTTTTGACAATGACATTTTGATTGTGTTGAACTAACATATTGATGCATAATAGTCCATTCATCTTAGGCCAAATTAGGTGAATATCTCGAAAAATCGACATACCCCGTATATTAACACGTAAAAACTTATATTTTGGCATCCTAAATCTTTCCTCAAGATTCACATATAATCGGATGGGCGCAAGTTTTAAAGTCGGGGGTCTAAAGTCACAAAAATGTATTTTTTGCATTTTTTGCAAATATCTCGTTTTCTATGGGTTTTGCGGTATTTGTATTTATTATCAATATTGTAGAAAATCAAATTCTCTACAACTTTTGCATGTAACATTTCTTCATACCTCAAATTGTTTTCGAGATAGAGGGCGGAGAGCGCTAGTCAGAGAATCATGTGAGGTCAACTGGTAGTCCCGATCAAAAACTCGTAATATTAATGTTATAAATTATTGCTAAATATATAATTATCGTTTATTATTAACTTTTACATTAAGTTCAATCTATCTTGCTAATAATTCTAAAATTTATCAATTCAATAACACTCATAATCTCTTTCTGTAATTGAAAAATTATTAAGGGATATACTTTAATGACAGTTTAATTATATTCTCATCTACACTAATTGCATTTGAAGTAAAAAATAATTAAGTACATCTTGTTTAAAATCCGTAAACTCTTAAATATTAAATCTGTCAAATGACACTTTTAATAAAAACATTAGTTAAAAATTTATTTCTTTTCTTCTTTATTTATTTAGAAAGTCATTACATTTGTATAAATTAGATTAGGACTAAAATATAATTTGAGTATTTTTCTCAACAATTTTTTAATTACATGACCCGGTAAGTTTTATTAAATAAATTGATACTTAATTAAAAATAGATCAGTAAAAAAAAATGAATTTAATGTAAAATTTAATAATAAATGCTTGCGACGTATTATTCAAACTAAAGGAGGAGGTGGTACTAATAACAACGATCTCGTCGGTCAGGGCCCCCAAAGCTGGTCGGACGCAAACGTCGCAAAAGGGGTTTCTGCTCGGCCGGCCCCGTGCCGGAGGCTAGGGGGGGGTTAAGTTAAATGCTAGGGCGCCACTGGCTACGACCTAGCCAGAAGGTTCCAGATGTTGTGGACCCAGCTTTGGATGCTCTACCAGAACGGCTCGTGAACGACTCGACTAAAAAAAAACAAACAACGTTTAACGTTTATGCACACAATTTAATTAAAATTCAACTGGCAGGTTTGACTTGATGAAACAGTCGATTTAAAACAAAGTCTTTCAAACAACAAGCTTACAAGAGCTGTAACAGAATAATAAAAAAAATTAAATAACAAATACTCAAGAAAACGGGGCGGATCCGCACTAGATATCCGGGCCCTTGATCAAGGGTTACACAAATTCTCCTTACTACAATTAAACCCTCGCGTAAGCGCACTTAACTAAGGATATTCGCCGGACGTTCGGTAACGACAGGACGTTCCTCGCGTATACTATGTTATTTAGTAAACCAAAATTAAGGGAACGCTCCTCGTATATATGTTATTTAGTAAACCGATAATAAGGGAACGTTCCTCGTTCCAGGTATGTTGAACTAGTTTTAAGCTTATCTGAAAATCTCCTGCTTCCTTAGCGAGGGGAGGACACAGTGGGCAGGTTCGGTGGCGGCAGAGTCGTCGAACACCGGGACTGCGCCTAAGGGCTCGATAACGACGGACAATCCGTGCAACTCCACTCCAGGCTCCAACGGAACGGGACACGGGATCCCCGAAAGGACTCCATCGCGTGTAACAGCTCAACAGGCTCTCTCAGACAGCTGAGCTCTATAACTAGAAGGTAGACGAAAAAAAACCCCTAATCCAAATAGGGCGACCGATTAGGTGACGGAGAGTCTTAAAAGAGATAAATACCTCTGGTCAGAGGGTTTTTCTCACAACTCCAAGAAGGACGCAGCAAAATGGCGGCAGAATCACACGCGGACAAATCCCTCAAAAGGCGACGTCCCTCCTCCTAAGCAACTCCAAAACTCCGCCACACGAGGACGAGACTGCAACTCCAACTTCTCACTTCGTACAATTCCCTCAAAAGGTTTAGCCAGACGACAATTACGAAGATGAAAAGAAACGCGTGATTCTCCACTTAACACAAGCCACACGCTAGGCGAAAAGAGAAAAGAACCTTTTCCCGAGCGGAAACGGCCGACCGCCGGACCCACGTCACACGCTGCAAGGCCGCCACACCAACAGGTCGCCAACTTTCAATACGAAAACTCTCGACAACAAGGAACGCAAAAGTCAATGAGGCGCGTTCGATTCTCGCGCAAGCAAACAAACCGAAACTCAGTTTGTCATTAACGTGCATTTCGGAGCTCCCGTTGTAACGGAATTTTAGACCGTTACATGCTAACTAAATATTTAGCAATAATTTATAACCCTCACCACCCTCCGCCCTCTACCTCGAAAACAGTTCGAGGTATGAAGAAATGTTAAATACAAAAGTTGTAAAGAATTTGACTCTCTATAATATCGGTAATAAATGCAAATAGCGTAAAACCTATAGAAAACGAGATATTTGCAAAAAATGCAGAAAAAGAAACGATTTTTTTTTAATTTTGACCCCCGACCTTAAAACTTGCGACCATCCAATTACATGTGAAATTTGAGGAAAGTTTTAGGATGCCAAAATAGAAGTTTTTACGTGTTAATATACAGGGTACGTCGATTTTCCTAAGTGAACCCCCTATAATGACTGGACTATAATACTTTTACCAAATTCGAAAATTGTTTTATTTATGTTGCTTCAATTATAAAATCTTCTTCAGACAAAAAGTCAAGATCAATATTCACTTAAAACACAGGTATTTAACACGTTTACATGAGTAGTTAATCTGCGTATAAAAAGTATAATAAGTAACAATTTTATGAAATCAAAAAAGTTGGCGCATTGCTCATCCTACTACTTTCTAATATTGAAATTAGATAATCAGAAATATATATATAAATTTAGAGGATGTGATTTCTGAAATTTCTATTTTTGAAGAAAAATAAATTCTTCACTTTTCCCGTTTAGTTTAAACATTTTTCGAGCAATTTGAATTTGGAAAAATTCACGTGAAGGCTAATCAAATTTTCCACATTTTAAGAACATACGTAAGATGATTTAAGTGAATCTGACTGCCATTTGAAAAATATTTGAATTTTGACATTCAAAATAACGTCAAGAATTAAATTTTGACAAAACGTCACACGTCTCAAAAACTATTTTCGGAAAAAAGGATAATCAAAAATCTCATGAGATTTCAAGTATAGTAAAATTCCAAACTTTTAAAAAAATGGTCGTCTTTCGGCCTTGGAAGTTCTCTTAAAATTCCCTATAACATTTTAAATTAAACTGAATATTTTTAACTATACTCCGTATATTCTTAAAAAGTTTTTGAAATTTTCTTGAAATCAACCTTAAGACTTAGGTACTTTTAAATTTTAAATATTTATTTTACTATTCAAACGTTTAATAACATGCAACAACCCCTGTATCCAAACCTTCTCTGAAGAGCATCTTACACTTGTCGTTTTTCATTTTTCTCCTCTTGTACTAGAAATCTTCTCCAAGATTTTTTAAACATGAAATATTTGCTCTAATATCAAATATTTATAATAAAATGTAAGAAAGTAGGATACATAGCCAATTTGGTTTGTAGTTTTCCTGCTTATTAATTTTATGTTCAAAATACATGATGATGTGTTATTTAAGATAGAACCTTGGAACATTTGCTACAATGAATATGGAAAATTTAATTGTGACTATTTATTGTCAAAATTTATCAATATATAACTTAAGAAGATAAAGTTAAATAAAGAATAAAATCACATACGAATACGGATAAAATTACCTTTCAACAAAAATTTCAAACCAAAATTCAATGCCAAATATATTGTGAAATATGAAATCTCAAATGCTCATTTTGTACTTATTCTTATCTTCCACTTCTTGTTGCCAAATCGAATCCGAAGAATAAGTCACCATTGAACATCACAGAAATTTAGGACTAAATTTTCGTCAGATGCAGACTGCACCGAAACCCATTACCGACTTATAGGATTACGATAAGAAAGGGATGGTGCACGGACGATAAATTCCTGAAACATGTAGCAAAGGAACCCCATCGGATACATGTATATTATCACCTTATATAAATGTAGTAACAACTAGAGCAAACCAAGATTTTAATAAAAATAAATTATGTTTAGAGAAATCGGCTTTTTGAGCGCTTTAAAACGATACTTCATTCGATTGAGATCAGAGTTAATTTTATACTAAATAAATCAAGTTTCATATTTACTGTAAATCGCATCTAAAATGTACTATATTAATTAAGTTAGTAGATGAAATTTGCAAAATATACACCCTACGAAATCGTCTTTATGCGCTCTTTAATTTAATACCTCACTCGATATAGTAGAAGTAAATTCTGGATGTTGTATGAACTTTCGTTATAAAATAGATTTTATTTATTAAACACCTAAATACTGATTTTAAAAAAAGGGAGACATATCCTTTAATTAAATTTATTTACAGATACAATAATTAGTATCCACTGCATACTATTATAGTAACATAAGACAATAATCATTATCAATTATCATAAAATATGTTGTTTCAAAAAATAATTTACTTTTTTTTAAATATATTTTTTTAAATATAATTAGATTATATAAAGACACAAAACTCCTTCCCGCTTGTACCCAAACTTATGACTGGCAGAAATCGTTTTTGAAAAAAATGTTTGTAATAATTTTCATTATCCCAATTTTGGTGCGGTTACATTTTTTGTCTTTAGTGATACACTTGCGTCAAGTATACTGTTTTTTTGTCCAAAACTTGGTACTGTCATGTTATTTTATTATTTATTTACAGAGAATCTTAAAAGAGATTTGTCTATTGTAATATCCCTTACATCCAAAGGCGGCATTTCTGGTAGCACGTCAGTACATTAAAAATATTTACAGTCGATATTGATGTGAAACGTCATTTTGCTTTGCTACCTGTTTCAGGACTTAATCGTCGGTGCACCGTCCCTTTCTTATCGTAATCCAATAAGCCGGTAATGGGTTTCGGTGCAGTTTGCTATCGCCCCTAAATTTTACCTCAGCTTGCAAAGTCATTTATTCGTTATAATAACCCTGTATAACGTAGTTCAATAAGAGTTGTAGAACTACTAAAAGTAAAATACAACACAATGACACTAGGGTAAAGCAAAAGTATATCTATATATGTAATGTTTTGTAGTGTTTTTTTCTTGTGTCGACATTTTCAGGGTGTATTCTTGATATTGTAGGAATTTTACTAAGGGAATACTCCCTAAGGAAATTCCGCTGTTAAAGTAGACGAAATGTGATTTGACGTTCAATTCAATACATTTTGATATTGAGGGATAACGAAAAAATTCTTGTAAAAAATATTACTTAATCGACCATCCATAAATTTATTGTGCGATTTTTTTCAAATTCTGTCTCAAAGAGAGTGAGAAGGGTTGAAATGTGAATTCACGTTGGTTGTAGTGTAACAACTTTTTTTGTTTAACACATTCACTAATGTACCCCTTACAAATCAGTTGCCACGTTTCTGGAAATTTTATTTTTAAGGGATGAAAGGGGGCGAAATCTGTTGTGACGTTCGATTCAACGTGTAAGGCGAAGTGATATCGGAAACGTTTTGCCGTAAAATATTACAAAATCTATTTATTAAGAACCCATGTTTGCGTGTTTCGACACATACCCTCCAAACCGATAAAAATATTGAGAGAGCTTTTCATACCTTTCCGATATATTTAAAATATCGA
Source organism: Cryptocephalus moraei (assembly GCA_946251905.1). Classification (NCBI taxonomy): domain Eukaryota; kingdom Metazoa; phylum Arthropoda; class Insecta; order Coleoptera; family Chrysomelidae; genus Cryptocephalus; species Cryptocephalus moraei. The sequence goes on along the minus strand of OX276465.1, from coordinate 10,112,150 downwards.
ATGTATTCGTGCTTTCATATAACGTTTATACTAGTGGATTGCTTTAAATTAATTCTATTTTCAAAAATACGCTCTTGAGGGGTTTGAAGGGGGTGGAAAGTTGATTTGATTTTTTTTTCCAAAATCTCTCCTCTTAATAACTTTAGATATCGACTGGATAATTGCGCTTAACAAAGATTTACGCCCAAATTACCTTTAACACTCTTCACGTCCCCAGTAGAATGTCGATTCTCGGCGAGGCGTACAAGTGCATGGAGCAACCCGCTAAGGGAAGAACTTAGCATTAATAATAAGTTCTCTCGACTTACGAGTTTCAAGGGGTTTAGTTGCACACACATGTTAAGAAAGTAAACTCACACAATGTTGTTTCTAAGACTTCTCCGAACTCGTTCGCCATTAATTGGTTGTAGGGATTTGTTCCGCTCCCTGCCTCCTTGAATGCCGAAGACCCGGCACGTATATACCTATAGGGCGAAATTTTAACTGTGAACTTTACATTGGCAAGCCACGGGTCTGTTGTTTTGTGGGGGAGGCTCGATTCGTTTCTGAGTCGCTGGAAGAAGTAGATTTCGACAAGAATAATAAATCATTTAAATTTAGAATATATGCGATGTAGCTACTTGAAAGCACTAGAGAGCACCTAAGATTAGATAGATGAGATTGGATCATGTAAGGTTAAGTTTGCTTTCAATGTACCTACAACAAGCATCACAATTTTCATATCCAAGTTGAGACGGTGTTGAGGAATAAATTCAGAATTATATCAGAGGGACTAAACCAAAACCATCCAAAATTTGAGCATATGTCGAGAAGTGTCGTTTCCACGACATTCAAAGCGACGAGAATATACCCGAGAAGCATAAAGAGTCCCTCTGAACGAAAGTGTAAAGTGATCTCTACAGAGAGTGGACTGTATGGAATCTCTCTCGTAGCTCCTGGAGCTGCGGAGATGATTTTTTTCCCCAGGTTGTAAGGCTGAAGACGGTCTCGTGGGTTGGAGATCAGGGCGTGACGTGATCTCTTGAAGTTCTTGAAAGTTCTAGTAGAGTGGAGAGAGGGCGTAACGTGCTCTCCGAGGGGACCTGAGGGCGTAACGTGCAGGTCCGAAATTTAAGTTCTAGTAGAGTGGAGAGAGGGCGTAACGTGCTCTCCGGGGTTGAAGATCTTGAAGTTAGAAGTTGTCGTAGCTTGAAGATCTCGTAGACTCTCAGGGCGTAACGTGAGAGCTTGTAGGTTGGGTTGAAGAATCAAGACCACAACACACTGTCGTTTTGAGCATACTAGGTATACTAACTTATTGCCAAAAATTCAAGAGATTTTATACGCAGTCATTTTGAGTTACATTACCCTTTGGTTCCAATTATTTGATAACGTTGTTAAATTTTGTTGAATGCTATTTGCCAATGTCCGGGAATTGATCCACTGACCTTACCGATGCGGATTTTCGACCACGTTACCAGTGAGTATTATGCTGACATCCACAATCCGTACCTTAGTAGTACACGGTTGACCTCATTACCTTGGATTAGTGATATGCTTCGTTTCGTAAAACAAAGCGTGTTTTAATTAAATGATGTAAGAGTTCGCAATAAATTACAATTACTTAACCCTAAAAATTTCCTAAAATAATGTTGACGTTAGCGCCAACACCCTCGAATTCGGGAGTCTCGCCCGAAACGACCAGAATGTTCGAGAAGCGTTATGCTAAACATAAAAGGAAAGCGACAGCTGACAGCAGCCAGTCGTAAAACGGCGATAGGCATCGAAGCGACGAACCATCGACCTAAGTGGCAGGCGCGACAAATAACCGTGTGAAATATAAATTAGATAATAAATGTGTGTTAGTAAAAATAAATTAGTTAAGGTATTTCGCGTAGTGCTAGTAATTTTAAACAGTTAAAACGTTACTTTATGTATTGAAACTCAACAACTCGTTGTTTCATATTAAAGCAGTCTGTATCGAGATATCCATATGTAATTCTTCTTAGTTGAAACGTTGTTATGACGAGCCTGATAGTCGTATTGAGTAGATTGGTCTCTTTATAATATCCATATTAGAGTGCTTCATAATTATTTTGAGTAGATTCAAACAGTAAAGACTGTCCGAGCTAGCGTGCTAGTAAAGTAATTTCCAAAAGTAAGACAACTCCCGAATCGAGGAAGGCCGCCACGTTATTAACCTTACCAAAGTGAACCTAAGAACACACGACCATTATTTCTCTCCTTCTGACATCTCGTTTCTTTCAGGAGCTCAATTTTAGTGCGCACCGAGTTCAACGATTACGGGGTAGGATATCGCATCGCAGCGTTGCGGAAATACCAAGACAAAGGTTAAAATCCGGCGAGTCTTGTTTCGGGAAATCAAATTTTCCGAGGAAGGAACGATGGAAAGTATAATGGAGGAGCGCAACGAGAAGAAAAAGACTCCGCGAGTTTCCATCAACTTCGTCTCTCCCTCTTCCTACATTCAAAAGAATAAAAATCCTGTACGTGAATAATTGAGCGAAGGGACGATGTGGATATGATGATAAATTAATTACAAGGGAGATGTATTAAGAAGGTTGTTTGCCGTTAGGGGAATTGTCTCGATGTGTTGCTATATATCACAATGTCGGTTGAGTTCGTGAAAAGCGTTTCAGTTTAATTACGTACAAAATTTATACTTGCACGCATACCTACCCGCAACGTTACGTACCCAGTGACCAGCGATTTTATACAACAAAAATATCCTCAGTTTGGGTGCATTGTTTATTAATTGACGGTATGAAGTCGTCGCGGTAAATAAATTAAGCGTGCCGAAACGTAATTTTAATTACTACGGTTTGGCCGAGACCGGCGCACGGGAATAATTTAATTTATTTACGGTTTGTGCAACATCGACCGGCCGCCCAACACTTCCATTTAGCTTAAAACAAACCGTCGCCTCCATGATAAAACGTTGCTTGGTCTTGTGCTCATGTACGTCAACAAACCCGACGATTATTCCTGAATTTGTGCATTTCCCCCAACCGCTACTCGCATTTCATTCTAAAGAGTGCTTTGTGGAGTATTTGTAAATCTAACGACATCGCCGTGCATAGGAAACAAGTGGGACTTGAAGTTGTACCATTTATCACTAACTTACTTAAGTTGCAAGTGAAATATACCATACTCCTTAAACTGTCTGTGTTGCAATACGCCTTACGCCTCATTTTAAATAAGACGATTTAGTACATATTTAAGGTTTCAAGGCATGTTGCGTTATAGGACGCCAATAGAGATTGTTCCCGGCTATACTCGTAAATTTGTGTCGCTTGCTTCATGGTCTCACATTGTCACGCTTAGGAGCCTATTAGCATAGCAATTATAGCGACCCAGAATACATATGCATTGTCTTGACTATTGAAACAAATCGATCATTCCCTTACGTTATATTGAAGCTTTGATTATTAGTCTGGACGTTGAACACGGTTTCTCTGCAATTATTTAACGTTATTCTTCTTCTTCGACTGCCTATCCACTATGGTTGGATGTTGGCGACCATACTTCCATATATTTCTCTGTCGGCTGCTGTGTGCACCAACTCTCCTATCGTTCTTAACCCCGTCGAATCTCTTATATTTCTTAACCATGGCATTTGCTTTCTGCCCATCCCTCGCTTCCCCTCTATTTTTCCTTCGACAATAAGTTGCAGCAGTTGATATTTTGAGTTTCGCATTATATGTCCAAAATACGATGTTTTCTTCTTTTTGACATTAAGCATTAACTCACGGTCTCTGCCGATTCTTCTTAGAATTTCATCGTTGGTTACTCTGTCTGTCCATGGCACCCTTAGCATTCTACGCTACATCCACATTTCAAACGCTTCTATTTTGTTGACGGAAGATGACTTCAATGTCCAGGTCTCTGCACCGTACAGCAACACCGACCATACATAACATTTGGCATAACGTAATCGTAGCTTTAATTTAATGTCACGCCTAGTTAGCACTGTTTTAAATTTAAAAAAGTTATTTCGAGCTGCTTCAATTCTGCATTTAATCTCTTTGTCACTATTCCAATCTTCATGCAACCAGCTTCCTAGATATTTATATTGTGCTACACGTTCTAAAGTTTGGCCGCCTGCTATTAATCTTGCATTGTTGTATGTGGGAGTTTACGTCTGATTACTATCATGAATTTTGTTTTATTGCTATTTATTTTAAGCCCATAACTTGTACCAATACTGTTCAGCTCATCGATCATTTGTTGCAGATCTTCAATATTATCTGCAATTAAGATAAAGTCATCTGCATATCTAATGTTGTTTATATATATCCCATTTACCTTAATTCCAACATTTCTATCTTCCATGATTTCATTAAAGATGGTTTCCGAATAAAGATTAAATAGTAGAGGTGATAATGTGCAACCTTGTCTTACGTCTCCACATATGACAATATCTTCAGTTATAAAGTCATTTGTTTTTATGTGAGCCGATTGATGCCAGTACAGATTCTGTATACAACGGATGTCTTTGTCGTCTAAGTCTGCGTTTTTTAATATATCAATTAGTTTATCTTGCCTTACTTTGTCAAAGGCCTTTTCAAAGTCCACAAAACATATGAAGACATCTTTCTGTACATCTCTGCAGTTTTGTATGAGTACACGCACACTGATAAGTGCTTCCCTGGTTCCCATCCCACTTCTAAATCCAAATTGAGTATTTGCAATATTGGCCTCACATTTGCGGTAAATTCGGTTGTGTAGGATTCTAAGGAATATTTTAAGGGCATGACTCATTAGCCTACTTAAACGGTAGTCTCCGCATTATTTTGCTTTGTTTTCTTTGGAAGTGGAATAAACGTAGACCTAAGCCAGTCTGCCGGATAACGACCCTCATTATAAATTTTGTTAAACATTACTTCTAGAAGAGAAAGATTGTCTTCATCAATAAGTTTTATAATCTCTGCTGACAAGTCATCAGGGCCAACTGCCTTATTGTTTCTGGCTTATTTTAAGGCATGACGAATTTCATCCTTTATTGACGTTATTTAACAAACTAAAACTATCCGATGAAGTTGTTGCTATTGAAATGAATATCACTAACTTACATAAATTGCAAGTGGAATATACAGTACATGCCCCTTAAACAGATTTTTGTGTGTGTGAACAATACGCCTTAAGCCTCACTGGAAATAAGATGATACATTACATATTTAAGGTTTCAAGGCATGTTGTGTTATAGGACGCCTATAGAAATCGTTCTCAGTTATACTCGTAAATTTGTGCAGCGTTCTATAAGAAGGTTTTATGGTCTCATATTGTCACGCTTAGGGGTCTATTAGATTAGTTGGACTGATTGCAACCCATAATATACACGCGTTGTCTTGACTACTGAAAGGAGTCGATCAGTCCCTTATATTATACTGAAGCTTTAATTATTAATCAGGATGTGACAAACTGTTCCTCTGTAAATATTTAGCGTTATTTAACAAACTAGAATTATTATAAGCAGTTGTTGATATTGAAATGTATATCACACAGTTACTTAAGTCTCAAATGAAATATGCTATACCTCTTAAACTCAACTGTTTGCCTTATTTAGAATAAGACGTGCCATTACATATTTGAAGGTATCATGACATGTTGCGTTGTAGGACGCCAATAGAAATTGTTCCCGTCTATAATCGTATATTTGTGCCACTTTCTATACGACGTTTCATGGTATCATATTGTCACGCTCAGGGGTCTATTCGATCGGTTAATTGCAACACACAATATGTATGCGTTGTCTTGACTATTGAAAGAAGTCGATCATTCTCTGACGTAATATTGAAGCTTTAATTATTAATCTGGAAGTGGCAAACTGTTTGTCTGCAATTAATACGTTATTTAAAGAACTTAAACCATCAAGGGCGTTTGTTGCTATTGAAGTGAACAGGTTATTTCTTTCCGCGATATTGAATCTTTTACTGTAAGATATGTACAATATATTGTATGTTACTTATGACCATAAAATATCAGAGAGAGAGCTTGACTATCGAAGAGACCCGGTCATTTCTTTAGTTTGTAATGAAACTTGAATAAGTAGTAATAAGTGTAATGACTAAATACACATCAGGCACTTCACCCTCTTTTACCTGTATACACGGTATTTTATAATCATACGTTTCAAGATTACATCTCGTGATTCCTTGTGTAGAAACGACAAAATAAAACATTCGACAGTATCAGAAATGCATTGTGTTGAACTCAAAAAATATAACCTTTGTGTCAACATTTTCTATTAAGTATTTTACATTGTATGACAAAGTCCTGGACAAAATTAACGCACCACAAAATTAAACTTGTATAATTACAAGTACAATGTAATATTGCAATAACATTTTTATAAAAGCTTATAGTTGGGTACTGTCTAGTAGCTAGTAATTGAAATTAGCAAATCAGGGCGTTATTTCTAAGAATTTCTTATTAAAGAATTTTTTTGTTGGAAACAATGCAAACTTGCAAACAGAAAACAAACGAAAATAACAGAATTTTTAGACTTAGAGCTGTTCTAATATCGTGTATGTCCTCCTCTACTCCTAATTACTGCATCCATGCGTCTTGGCATACTGGAGATCAAATTTTGAACGACTTATTGAGGAATATTTTCCCATTCCTGCACTGCTGCATCTACCAGTTGATTGCGGTTGGCAGGTGGAGGTATACGACGTCGAATCCTTTTTTTAATATCCTCCCATAGATGCTCTATTGGGTTCATGTCGGGACTCTTGGCTGGCCATTCCATGAACGGAATAGCTATAGCATTTAAGTAGCGAATACCTGCCCAGCCACATAAGGACGGGCATTGTCCTGCATAAACAAGAAATTCGGTCCCACAATAGGAGCAAATAGCATTACATGGTCAACAACAATATGTTCCAGATAATAATCCGCATTCATTGACCTACCACGTATGGGGACCAATTCTGTGCGGCCATCGAAACAGATGCCTCCCCAAAATATTACAGAGCCACCACCGAACGGAACTCTTGGAGAGATATTGCAACTTGCAAATCTCTCTCCTGGCCTTCTCCAGATACGCTCACGTCCATCAGAAGATTTAAAGATGATTCTCGTTTCATCTGAGAATAAAACCCTCTTATAATCATTACGAGTCCAATCTTGATGTCTAGCAAAACGCAACCTTTGAATTTTGTGCTCTCTGGTGAGCAGCAGTTTCTTGGCCGGTTTTCTGCTGTCTAATCCAGCTTCATTTAAGCAACTACTAATCGTTCGGGAAGACACAAGAAGATTGCGAGCAGCTACGAGTTCATTTTGTAGGATGGTACTAGTCGTTGTCCTGTTTCTTAGAGCGTATTGTCTAAGAAAACGTTCATCTATTGGAGTAGCACACCGTTTTCGCCCTTGTCCCGGCCTTTGTAAATGAGAACCTGTCTCGTTAAATCGCCTAACCAAGCGATTATGCTGGAATGGTATCTTCCTATCACATTAGCAACATGACGCATCGAATATCCCTCATTCAGTAAAGTTGATGCTCTTACTGCTTCTTCCACTGACAAATTTGTTCTGCGATTCATTATTAAACTGGAGGACACTCACACTTACACCATCAATAACAAAAAACCTTGATGGCTCAAAACAATTAGTCTTAATAAGCAACAGTTTCTGATCAGATTTTAAGAAAATTTTCATCGATAATGCTTTTCTTTGCTATTACACTTTTAAATCAAAATCCATGTTGCCAACATTTACTTGAGCTGTCGAGGTATATACAGAGCCCGCTTATAAGATTGCTTAACAACTGAAAATCATCATTCATCATCATCATAATCCAGCCTTTTTCAGGTCCACTGTTGGACATAGGCCTCCCCTAGTTCTCTCCATTAGTCTCTGCTCCTGGCTGATTGTAACCAGTTTGTGACAACTCTCTTTATATTGTCCGTCCAGCGGGTTGGTGGTCTGCCTCTGCTGCGCGTGTCTAGTCTGGGTCTCCATTCTAAGAGTTTGCGAGTCCATCTAGAATCTTGTAGTCGAGCGATATCACCCGCCCAGTTCCAGTTTAGTTTGGCTATACGAACTATTACGTCGGTAACTCCCGTGCTTCTACTAACATCTTCGTTGCTCACTCTATCTCTAAGGTTTATCCCGAGCATTGATCTTTCCATACGTCTCTGTGTTACCTGCAGCTTTGAGGCTGATTTTTTAGTAAGGGTTGATGTTTCCATCCAGTATGTCATCACCGGAAGTACGCATTTATCAAAGACTTTTCGCGTCATGCTTATTGGGATGTTGCTCTTAAATAGATCTCTTAAAGCACCATATGCTGCCCATGCCAGCGTTATTCTCCTCCTCGTCTCGCAGGTTTGATTGTCTCTATCTATTCTGATCTCGTGCACTAGATATACGTATTTTTCTACAAGTTTCACACATTGGTCTGATATATAGAGTTCCTCACTTGGGACGAGATTGGTCATATATCTTGTTTTTTTTTTAAATTTATTTTAAGACCGATTTTTGAGCATGTTTCATCCAGGTCTCTTAACATCTCCTTTATTTCTCCAAGCTCATCAGCGATCAGAACTATATCGTCTGCCAAACTAAGATGATTCAGATTTTCTCCATCTATGGTGATGCCTTTATTGTCCCATTTTAGTCTTTTGAATGCATACTCTAGTGCTGTTATAAACAACTTGGGTGATAAGGTGTCTCCCTGCCTAACGCCGCGTTCAATGTTCATGGGTTTGCTGGTTTCATGTAGCTGTATAGTTGTCGTTGCGTTTTTATAGATGTTATATATGAGTTTGGTATATCGACTATCAATGCGGCATTCGTTCAAAGCTTCGATGGTGTTTTCTAGTTCTATGCTATCGAAAGCCTTGTGAAAATCAACGAAAGCCAATACAAGGGGTGTATTATATTCCACAGTCTTTTCTATAAACAGTTTGATCGTTTGTAGGTGATCATTGGTTCCGAAACAAGAGCGAAATCCGGCTTGTTCCCTTGTTTGATAAAAATCAAGTTTTTTCTCCAGTCTTGTCGTTATAATACGCGTGAAGAGTTTATACAAGTGGTTTAATAAACTGATAGGCCTATAGTTTTCGAGATCTGCTTTGTAGCCCTTTTTGTGAATAAGAATCATTATTGCGTTGTTCCAGTTCATGGGTATTGATTCTCCGTGTAGGCATAGATTGAAGAGTCTTTGTATCTGTCTTTTTAGTATTTGTCCCCCATTTTTTATAGCTTCTATCACTATGCCGTCTTAACCAGTTGATCTATGCATCTTCATTTTGGCTATTGCTTGATTGATCTCCTCTTCAGTTATATCCGGGATTTCTTCTGATCCTTGGTTTAATATTTTCTTTTTGATAGCTTTCCCTTGTTTTGTTTTTTCTTTTCTGCTTCTATATAGTTCTTTGTAAAAGTCTTCTACTATGCGCAGCAATTCTTCTCTATTTGATGATATTTCTCCCTTGTTGTTTTTTAACTTATTTATTTCTTGCTTTCCGTTGTTTAATGTTCTTCTAAGTACCCTCATACTTCTGTTGTTTTCAATGGTTTTTTCGATCTTTTCCATTTTGAATTTTCTTATGTCTTGTCGGATTGATTTTGAGATGTTCTTATTTATTTCTCTCAAGTCATAATTTGTAGTGTTTTTGTTTCCCCTCATTTTTCTACATTGAAAATGAGAAAAATCATCATTATTTTGGAATAACACAAAATATATGTGGTGGTGCGTTAATTTTGTCCAGGAGTTTATTTGCGAGTAAATACACATCTGACACTTCACCCCATTTGACCTTTATACAGGGAGTATTAAAATTCTGATTGTTAATATGAACGTGAAATCCAATAACTTAGAATTGCGAAGAAAAAATTGTGGTGACAACTTCTGAAGACAGTTCATCTCTTGCAGCGAAATGAGCCTGGAAGTCCTCATAGGTGAGTTCACAGGCACCAAAAATAAAAACCGCACGTCACAATTTACAAACTCCTTACTTGCAAATTTCTTATGGATACGTAACTAAACCGACGTCAAATCCGCAAGTTCGCACAAGATACCGGTAGTAAATCCTGACGAGCCCCCCCCTTATGAACAAGTCTCGATGTTTAACGTCCCCCCCGGTCGATTTAGTAATCGAGAGGACCGTTCGCGCCCTAACCTGCCTTATCTCCATCGCGTTGGAAACTAGTTCGCAGGTAATCTTCGACAAAGTAAATCGAATCGTCTCGCTCGCTCCCGACGTTCCCTACACGTCGGGAGATGGTACAGATAGTCGGGACTTAATTGTCACGTCGCGGTACGCACGATACGACAAACCAACTTGAACGTACGTGGACCGTGTGCCGAAGAGACTGTCTGACTGTGCCGAGACCGATCAGTCGATCTTAAAATGGGATTAAGGGTTGAAAATGTGATATCGTTTGTGGTAACTGTGTATATAACGACATTTGCAAAGTAATGTCCAAATTTGGAATTTTACTTAAACTTCAGTCTTCCCATTTAATTTGCTCACCAAAATTTCAACTGTACCAGAATCAATGGTAATTATGATATTTTTAAGAATATTCGATCCTAATACGAATTTTGAATAAAATCTCGAAACTAATCCACGTAGCAAGACTAACAATAGTAAGTCCAAAAACACTACAATAACTCACCGGAATGATTTGGAGACCCTTGGAATCATAGGTTGTGCTCGGCACTTGTAAACCTTCCTGTTGCGTTTAGACACTTGAAAATAAGGAGCAATTTCAAGAATCTTGTTGAATCGCACAAGAATCCTCTCAGGCAACGCTTAACTTTCCACAATACTGTTACATTGAACTTCCTGGATCATTGAAAAACCTTTCTTGGTGCGGAGTTTGAGAAAATTTTATAACCCGAAAAATGACCACTTCATCCAGGTCTATATTAATAAAAAAGAGTGGAAACAGTGCAATCAGAACGTTCGTAGCGCGTTTCCCTTCCTCCCTTTCCATCGCGCTCTCGAACCGAGCCGATCGCCAAATCGAGCTTTCACTCGGACGCTGTCAAGAGGTGGATGCGTCGTAAGGCAACCGCCAAGGTCGATCTCTGTCTATTGTTGTCGCTCTCACTCTAGCGCGCACGCATGGTTCTGGCGTAACATTACAATGTTTTGAGAACCGGCAGGTAGTCGGCACATCTATTTATAAGACGTATATCATGTCAAAAATCTCCTAAAATTTCGAGTCAAACATAAATTGGCAAGAGAAGCCTATTGGGACACCGATTGATATTCAGGAAACAGAAGAAGTCGAATAAAATTCATTAGAATTCATGTTATTTAAATACTTTTCTAAAAGAATGAACGGTACTCAAGTTAAGTTCCTCAGTTAGTAATAATGAGTTCCTTTTTTGGGATCAACTACTATTCTGCTTTTCAAAAATTGTTCTTGCTCCGGCTTAGTGCCATTTTTAGTATACAATTTCGCCGGTGTCGCATTTATTAATATTTCATCTCGAAATTATTTCTCGGCATTAAACTGATTAAAACTTTGAAGCGCGTGTACATACATATACGTATATTCTGCGGTAATTCAGTTCTATGGGGAATAGATTTTCCGAATTATATTTGATGTTTTTTCCCTCGTACGTTACGGTGCGTTCATCATGGGGCTTAATTGAATTCGAAAAGTTTCGCGCTGTATCATAATAAAAATGAGAACGTTATCATTAAAATATGTTGAAATGCCGACGGGGGCTGGGACTGTTAGCGATGGAGGGTTTATTTATTTGTGATTTCTATGCGTTTTGGCTGTTACAGAGTGTAACAGCTAGTAGGTATTGGTAATGAGAGATATGAGAAATGAATCTTCAGACCAATGTAACAGACGGATCTGTTTTAGGTAGTCATTGTCATGGAAATATACATTTTGAAAACTGTTTTGGATAAGGCTTAATTTTTATAAAAACAATGTGAATTTGGATATACATAATATTTATATCTGTTTATATCTAAACACCAAAATCATTATCGACACTGGCAAAGGAATAACCCAAGAAATTACGACAAATCAAGGTGTAAGTCAGGGATGTATTCTATCTCCTACTTTATTTAATATATATGTAGATGACCTTGTAAGAGAATGGAAGAAAACCGCACCTACTGGGATAAAGATTAGGCCCAATGATTTTGTAAATACAATGGTATTTGCTGATGATCAAGTTATAATACAAAACACAAAAGATAAATTACAACTGGGCTATACACAAACTAGTTTGTTACCTGCGGATTATAATCTCAAGATATCTATTGAAAAAACAAAGACTATGGCGTTCCTGGGAAAAGATCCGATTAGAACAAAAATTGTAATTGATGACCACACGTTAGAGCAGGTATCAAATTTTAGGTATCTAGGATGTGATATCACATACGAAGAAGATAAAGATATCTCAAACAAAATAAATAATTATCAAAGAATTTGTGGAACCATCAGAACACTAAAAGGAAAGACACAAGAGAAACGCAAATCAAATTTTACAAAGTTATGGCAATCCCCACGTTATTATATGGATCAGAAACTTGGGCGCCAAGAAAGAAAAACTACAGGCAATTGAAAACAACGGAAATGAGATTTTTGAGGTCAGTAAAGGGTTTTACACGTTTAGACCACATAAGAAATGAGGACATCACAAAAGAACTAAAGGTACAGCCAATCACAGAACAAACAACAAACTACAAGAACAGATGAAAAGGACACGTGATGCGGATGTCTCCAGAAAGAATACCACAAAAATTATTAATTACAATCCCATAGGGCGTAGAAGTATCGGCAGACCGAGAAAAAGATGGTGAAGTCGGAACAGGCAACATGTCTAATCCTGGAACGACAGAAGAAGAAGAAGAAGAAGAAGAACAATTGCCTGCATACCCAGAATCTCTCCACTGTTCCCTAAATCACATCAATCAGGTTACATACCAGTTGTATATATCTCGCGAAAGATGGTCCCATCTACCTCTGTGCGTGACAATTTTGCTCTCTAACAATTGTTATAACAATCTCTTACCGAATAGTTCCCGTAGTCAGTTCAAGCATGTGATGGTTATTGTTTGGACTATGATATGTAGCAACATCAATGAACTTTAACTGACTTTATTGCAAATAAATAGAAAATATAATAGTACATTCAGATAACTAAAATTTTAATGTTTCAAAATTTTTTATACAGAATTCATATTGGTCGGATACATCGTACGAACCATAAAATATTTTGAAAATCCTTCCAATGAAGTAAACTACTTTTCTTGTAGCATATTTCACTACACTACACTCACTTCTTTAATATAACCTACAATGGTCACGCAGCGACAAAATTAGTCGTCAGTGCGATGAAAAGCCACTGATATAATATTGGATCAGTGCCGCCCATTAATCCGCTTGTATTTCGGCGAAATGACGAGGATTTACATCCAAAATTTAGATCTCCATCGGATTAAACCCATTGACAGACGAACCCAAATCCTCGAAACTCCCACGTCATTTTAATAGTTTTCTCGTCGACCTCAGAAAACGAAGCGGGATTATCCCGTCGACGGTGCACCAGTTTTATAGTCGATGGTTTTTACGATCCCATCGGGGCGAGCGGTCCTCTTATAAAGTTGCAGTTTATACCGAATTAAACCACCTTCGCCGTATGGAATAGAAATAATTGTATTAATGGGGACCGGGGAGGTCTCGACGAGAGGCGAAAGTTTCCGGGATCAGTTAGGGAAACATGTGACTTTATCAGTTTATTTGCCCTTTGGAGATATTCCTAACATAATCACCAAAGTAAATATCGCAGGAAACAGAATGAGAGAGAGAGTGATATAGAGAGGTAGAAGGGGAGGGTGCATGAGCAGCACACCGCGCCAGGTACGAAAATGAAAGCAGAAGGAGGGTAGATCCTTATCTCACGAACAGATTTAATAGGTTTGTTTAAGATCTCTACTGGCGCTATCCAGCACGTATGTAAACTGGATTAAGTTTTGCGGGGAAATTTATTGGATTTAGTTGTGGATGTTGCGAGAAATTCCCTAACGCAGCAGTCAGTGCGTGGGGGAGGAGTAGTTCGAATTTACGGAAAGACCGAACGCGACATAAAGGGAATTGAAACGTCGATTAACTACCAAAGTAGACAATGCGTTCAATGAGTTACGTTCAATTTGATCACGCGATGCATTAGTATTGTAAACAGTACAGACATAAAATATACCGTGACTCAAATTTTCATAGTTCAGACGCACTTACAACAATGTGAATACCTACCAATTATCCCACTATATTGTGGATAGTCTCAAATACTAGCCATTACAATAAATGTAAGAGATGTGGGTTCTCGTGTACATTAGCAACTATTTTATAACAAACCAAGGAACCTCACTTGAACTGTATAACCACCCAAAATATGATCGTTACGTTGGACATTTAAATGTAAAAACGGTTTCCACTTGAGGAAAAGTATAGCGATACAACCGACTGTCCCACGACATTGAGGTCAGTCTCAAACATTAGCATTTCATTGAATTTAGGTGATACAGGGTCGGGCACACGCTAGAACCCTCTTCGTAACAAACCAAGGAATCTGACCTGAACTATACAACCACCCAAAAATATGACCGTTACATAGGACACATAACGGCTAAGACGATTTAGACTTGAGGAAAGGTACTGTGATATAACCAACTATCCTACGACATTGAGATCAGTCAAACACATTAGCATTAGGTACGTTGAATTTTGGTGATATTGGGTCCGGCGCACGTTAGCACCCTTTTCGTAACAAACCAAGGATTATGATCTGAACTATACAACCACCCAACATATGAGCATTACATAGGACACATAAAGGTTAAGATGATTTAGACTTGAGGAAAGGTACAGTTATAAAAGCAACTATGCTACGACATTGAGGTCAGTCTCAAACATTAGAATTCCATTAAATTTAGGTGATACAGGGTCCGGCACACATTAGTTTCCTTTTCGTAACAAACCAAGGATTCTGATCTGAACTATACAACCACCCAAAAATATGACCGCTACATAGAACACATAAAGGCTAAGACGATTTAGACTTGAGGAAAGGTACAATGATAAAACCAACGATATTGAGGTCAGTCTCAAACATGAGCATTCCATTGAATTTAGGTGATATAGGCTGACGCAAACGTTAGCACCCAAAACCAACAATTCTGACCTGAACTATATAACCACCACGTTATTACCGCTAAATTGGTCATTTAAAGGACATTTAAGACAAATTCGACTTAAGGAAAGGTACAGTGATAAAACTAACCGTACTTCCGTTAAGATAAGTGAAAACGTGACACAAGAACAACTCAATCAGAGGATATTTTACTATGAAGATCATTCATTTGTGCAAAAATTGAAAATTTGAGTTTTACCGTCATATTATATCATAAACACGCGGTGATGTGGTTTATGACACTTTTTATCGAGTTAATCGAATTAAATCTCGACCCGGAAAATATGTCCGCAGTCAATCCGTCCCGTCGTGGCGGGGGAGATTCCTCCCGGCACACTTTCTGCCCCATTTCCCGTTCGTCTCCCCATAAAAATCTTTATTGTATCGTTACATATAGCGATGTTCATTCCGTAAAATACATACCGACGCACACTCCCACAAAAGCCGGTGAGCCTGGCTCCGTGCAGTCCCGTAATGGTTTCATGAAAGGAAGATTGAACGGGTTCGACCCCGGTAGTCCCTTATATATGCAAAATGCGCTGGATATATCCTTTTTTCTCTCTCTCTGTCTATTTCGCAGAGATATGAACATCGCCCGAATGCTCTCGGGGCGTTATTCGCGGATGTGCTAAATCGTACGCGCTTATGAAGTGATCCTGTACGTCCTGTGCGGAATCTGAGATCTGAATTTACGAGCTGAACAGTAATTAAGCGGCTTCTTTGAGGAAATCCACAGTGGCTCAAACAGCTATATTCATGAATCCGAAGTGACGCAACAATGTAATAACTACCCAAAATTTTTATCCTCCTTTGGTTCCTTTATAAACATGTGAATGTTGTAATTTCCAATTTATATTGGCATACGTTAATTAACACTGTATTCACTTTTTGGAAGGGCTTGGTTTGTTTAACCTCTCATGTCTGTGCCAGTGCATATTTGTGGCAGACTAGGTGCCTAAACGTGACAATATATACAATTTCTAAAACTGACATCTTCTATGTGCCACCAAACTGGACTTGGAAAAATTGAAGATTAGGATATCCCACAATGAGTTCTTCGTATTCTATAAAAAATACCCTTAAAACGTGTGCGGCAATATAAAAGATTGTTTAAAGGCTTGTACAGAATTATCCACACTTAATATCAATGCTATAGGAAAATCGTATTTAATGATTATTAGAGTAATTAATGTTCTATATCCTTGCTTTTAACATTTTTAGTCCTCTAAGTCTAAATCGGAGTGAAAGTTAATGGGGAACGAGATTGAAAAGAATGAAATTTCTCAATTTGCTTTCAGCGTCAAATATTAGCTTTTACTATTACAACTTCGAAGGCACTCCCTATGGTAATATTATAAATGTTAATAACAACTTTACAATGGTAAGGTTTATAAAACAACTGGCAGAATATTGTCACACGCCTGAGGACCTAGGGTCCAAAGGGAGTGCTCTGGTAGGGGGTGTAGCTAGGTAGAAGTTAAAAAGAAAGCATGGTAACACATAACAATATTTATTTGGACAATAAATATAGGGGAGAAAACATCGTACAAAATAAAGGCAAATGAGCAGATGATAAGAAATGAGAAAAAAGGTCAAAAGGGAGGTGGTTGCTTACTTCAGGGTGACGAAGGGCAGCAGGTGCGAGGCTCCTCCAATTAGCGGCATGCCGAAAGGGACGGGCTCTCAGACGGGCAGCGTGACGTGATTCTAGGTGACAGACTGACTTCCTGATCGTTATGATCGAGCTGTATAAATACAAGTGGGATTTTTACGAACGTGATGTCGTACCTGTCCGAGAGTCGTATCGTCCTTCGGTTTAAGGTCGCCTCGGTGCTGAATAAGCTTAGACGGCGACCTATTTTCGCTAATTGGGGCCGCATCGCTACAATATCTTATGGTGTAGTTATTGACAATACTACTTCTTTATAAAATACATAAATAGTATCTTATTCATCTAAGGTCCTTACAAGTGAAACATTTTGGACTATTGAATAGACAAAAAGGCATATTCAATTATCGAATACTTCAGGTGTGTCGCATAGTGAAAAATAGGTTTGGAGCTATGGCTGGAAGATTTGAAATTATTCTTTTTGCCATAAATTTCAAATTTGAAAAAGTTCAAAATTGGTGATGAGTGCCTGTGTTCTATGTAACCTCTTGAGAAAACCAACAAGCGAAAATTGTTGCATAGTTGAGTTATGAAGAGGTTATTCTCCAACCTGTACCCAAAATTGTTCTGGCAACTGGAACCTTAAAACCCTCCTAGAAAATTTAACTTTCACTGAAGTAGGATTAAATATTGTAACGCGAAATGTAAACAGCAGCGCGCAACGTGTTTACGCTTATCGGACCTCGGCGATTATTTCAAAGCGCTCCGTTAAATGGGCAATAAAACCCGTCCCCAACGTTTCGATAACATCTTGTTAAGGAAAGAATGATTTATTACGTTCTGGGCGTTTCAAGATAAACATTATTTGGGGAAGGAATGACCCGGATTCATCGCGAATACAATGGAGATATGTTTATAAACGGGCTTGCGGTCGGAGAGAGGAGATTAGACGTGAAGCCGCGAAAGAGTAAACAGTGACAAAAACCGATAAGCGAACGGTACAAATAAATTAGAAGTTAAGTGTGTTATATAAATTAATTAGTTCAGTAATAGTCTAAATAATTAAGTAGTGTGTAGTGTATAAATGAAACCTGTGTAAATAAATTAGAAATAAACGTTACAATATTTTTTTCAATTCACGTGCTCACTAGACTTACTTTACACGATGTTTAAAGGCCACGTACCTCTCGTCCTGGGTAATTCTAGCCTCGCGCTCGCAGAAGCAAATCTACTACAGTTAACGACTTTAACAGCGGAGAAAACGAACAAAAACTACATTATCTCCACATGTAATTTTAATGAGTAACCCCTTTCCGGAACGGCCGCACATACTTGTAAAAACAAAGCACAACAGGGATCACCTCAGACGGGAAGAATATTAGTGCTTTTGTGGGAATAAAAGATTGAAACGGGGACGGAATTCGTTTCCAGTGTACGCTTCCCACTTTGTTTTCCTCGCAGCACAAAGGCTCCTACCTCACGATGCATAATCCACTTCCGCGTATGTTCGCTTATTGTGTTAGGTTAGGTGTGTGTGTGAGTACATTTATTATGTTGACGCTACGCAGGCGCGTACGTGCGTGAGCCGGCTATGGTGAGAGATGCAGTAAAGGTGATTTCAATTTTAACCTAACTGCGCAGGTAAAACAGATTTGCTATAGTCTGTCAAAATAACCCGTGGAGTAATAAAACGATTATTTCGCCGGTAACCAGAGGCGTTCTTAAAGAAATGAAAGGAAATTAATAAATGAGTTATAATTGTATATGTAATGATTGTAATGTAAGTTTGCTTAAAACCGTTATAATTATTTTAATGAAAGGCAGGCATAACGACCACAAATGTTATTAACTTAGAAACGCTTCCATTTTTACCTGATTTGTTGTTAACTTGTCATTAATATAATATATTATAATATCGAACTCGGTATTTATTTATAATATTTTATGGTAATATTTTTTATACCTCCTATTTATATCGATGTGTTGGATTTTGACGTCTATCTTGCAAATTTGTCGATTCAGATATTGCCAAAGATCATGGTTTTACGACTGGCGAACACGCGACGTATAACTGCCTATGCGCAAAACAGGGAAATCCCAAGTTGATTCCGCAAATTGTCCTTGTACCTGCAATTAATTTTATATTATCCCTTATCCCTATATTAAATTTTTAATAAATAATTTATCAAAAACTACCTTGAAAGTAGGCATGAAATTTTCCTAAATGTTTAGAGTTATTTCCCACCCCAGAAACTAATGACCGTAATGGATCTGGTGGTAGGAACAATAAAATTGTGTTAATTTTACTTTACCAGCAGCACAACATAATCCAATAGATTCAGCGCTGTATTTTGACGCCTTACAATATTGACAAATGATTGTCATTTCTCCAATCGTTACAGATTTGTCGGCACAATAATCTATTTCCTGGTCGTAGTGTATTGCTACTCGTTCTAGGCTTACAGGAACACTGCGTCTGCGGAATCGCTCTATTTCATTGTGTCGTGCTCGCTGCTGTTGTATTTGATGTGCCCGAAGTCGTTCCATTCTAAGGCTATCTACTTTATAATTACTCACTGTTGAACACAATTCTGTCATAACAATACGAATGTTGTCATTATCTCTCTCTCGCTGGTGGTCAGTGCGATTTGCACGTGAGGTATCTCGTCGCACATTTGATTGACTTCGACCACCTAAGTCAGGTCGTCTTCTACTTGGCAATTTAAAATCAATAAAGGTCTCGCGCACTGACAAACTAATAATAGATTTTAATAATCGTCTTGATATATATTTATTTGATAACCAACTGACACTATACCTTCATTTGTTTGATTATAAAGGTCAATTACAAAAAGTACCTTTTTTAGTATTTTCGTCACTTATTATTTATGTTTCTCGCCGCTTAAACCTTCCCTGAACTTCTACAAATATTTCGAGATCAAAATTAGCGAAATCAGTGCAGCAATTTTCGAGTTTAAGCGAGACAAACGAACAGCAATTCATTTTTATATATAAAATATAGATAAATAAATTTAAGATAGAATGTCTTTATAAACTTGTTAAATGCGTTTAATCCGGGGCTTAATCCTAACACTTTCTGATCTACCATCCATACACTACATACGAATTTCATATAAAGTCGTCTTCAATCATTAAAAATAATTTTCTTCACAAACATATCTCAGATTCACCTTAAGAATCCTTTGCTGCCCACCGTCTTCATTTCACATTACCTCGTCGACTTTCTCCGTTAATATTTTATCAGCGAATGATCACCATATTCGGCTTAAGGAGTATCAAACGGCAACCTTTCAGACTGATTATACGAAGATTAAACTTAAAATATTAAAAGGTAATTCCGACGAAAAAACTTTTCCTTCTCCTTACAATAATCAAATTGCTGTTTGCCGAGAAAAAGTCGACGTCTCTCCTAATGAATTCGACGGGCTCAAATAAATTATACGCGAGAGGAGGGGACGGGGAGGGGAGCTGTTTCGACTTTAATTAGATGTGGGAACCGTTAAGGGCACGGTCGCGTTTTTGATCAAACTCCCGTAATTAAGACGGGAGAAAAACGATCGGGAACGCCGCCGCGGCCATTCCGCCCGGAACGCACACATACTTAATCCGTCGGATCATTAAACCTTCTCTCTTCGCTCCCGAAAAACGGTTAACATTATTTATATTTTCTTTCTCTTCGCCGGCGGCCTTTTCCCTTATACGTGTGCATTTGATAAACGTTTGTTCGGCGGAGCTTGAAACTACTAGAATAGCCGGTCGAGTGGAAGACCATTACGTCGAACGGTAAAAGGGAAGGGAACTTTCCCCCGACACGACGAACGTACCGAGGAGGAGAAATTCCTCCATTTCCACTTCGCCCTCCCGATTCTCCCCTCAATTATCGAGAAATGCCGAGAGTGACACATACCGCGTTTCCGAATTAATAGCAATTACCGCTAAAAGTTCGACGTAGGACTCGCGAAATAAGTTCCACGTCGGGAGGAGGGCGGGCGAGCAATCTGGAACGTGTTAAGTTCGATATTTAAGCTATTTGTTTATCCGCGGGAGGCTTAATGTCAAGCTGGGCCACGAATGAGCCGAGCACCCCCGCGGGTAACACACGGAGAACTAGTCGCACGCCTCGGGTCGAAATCCCGGTGCATACCAGTTGCGCACCGCGGACAAGAAATCTCTAAAATCCAGGCTGGTAGGGACAGCTTAAGGATTAAGAAAATTAAGGACTCATATACTCAACGATGATTATCCTAAACCACTTCAAGAAATACTTAAGGAATAAACAGGAAACATTACTACTGTTACGTTACGATTTTTCAAATATCTCGGGCTATACCCTTATCCCAACGACTAAATTCCGCGTAATACGGCCAACTTCAATTACTCTAGTCCATTTGGTTAGGCCGAAAGAGTGGTGTAAATGTGTGTACCAAGCGAGTCGATCGGTCTGTTTGTTTAGTATGACGTGGATGCGATTTTATGTGGATGCTTGAGACACCACGTCGCCTATGCTCTAATTAAGAAACTAAATAAGATAGGCGATTGAGATTTTGCACGAATGAAGGAATGATGTGCGTGAATAGGTCTGGTGAATTTGAGCATAATCGTCCAATCGGTTTGGTTGTTATCTATCTGTGTAATAATTGTAAACGGGAGATTCTGTCTCATAATTTACTTTTCGATAATTGTTCTGAGAATCGGGCAAAACGGTTATGATCACACATAACGAACGTGTTAGGTCTCGTAAAGAGAGGGAGATTATTAACGCCCAGTAGAGATTTGAGCGGGCGATGATAGGCTGAAAATTAAAAGAAAGGGAAATTGGAAACTCAGTCATAGGTCAGGATTTATTTTTCGGTGATATGTGGGAGTCAGTTGGAGTGAAAGTCAGAAGGAATAAGGAACTTAGCTTCGGGCCTCGAAAGGGGTAAGGCGGCCGAACCCTCGAGGGTTCGGCTGCCCAACTTTGAGTGTAATTCTAGTTGTTTTTTTTTCGGATTGGTATTAGTTAGTTGGGCAAGAGTATTTATGTGCTCAATTAAGAAATCAAACTCAGCGAGGATCGGTTCTTTAGACAAACAAATGCCATATTCTCGGAGATATTGGCGGGAAACGGATTTTTGGAAATTGAGGGCCATTTTCCTCCATGTCTCGGTACCCGGAGAATCGGCAACTTTCTGTATTTCGAAAAACCCAGTTGAGACTTATAATTGCTCTTAGTTTCATCCTGTTGCAGAATTTAACCCACGTGTTTGCCTTCATTTACTGGACTATGAAGCAAGCTTAATTCAGAAAAATATTTGAGTTAGGTTTATCCACAGCACACTGGGATGTTGATTTAGATATAGGGTAATTGTTAAAAAATCTGTTTGTATTACCCTTTATTCGGAACCAGAGTAAGTGACATTTTTTATTCTTTATTACGAATAATAATGTGAATTGATTAATAAATAATATGATAATGTAAAAAAATAAAAAATAAACATTTGGGTAAATGAAATGTTTACAAAAGGTTTAGTGACTTGGGCAGCGAGATTAAAATCCCGCTGGATGTTTCAAAATAACCGAGACAAACAGTTTTTTTGTTAATTACCAGAAAAGTTCTAGGGTTGTTTCCACTTTATTACATTTTCAGTACATGCAAAGGGTTGTTTGTATTCTGGAATATTATTTTTCTAAAGGAATAAACCCTGAAAGTTCTACTATTATACATATGAAATTTTATGGCTTCCTCTCTGTTTTGTGTGGTTATCCCACAATAGTGAGACCCATCGAACTATTTTGTCTGACCAAATTTCTCTTTAACTGTCTAGCTAGACAATAAATAAATTGCCTAACCTGACAGCGATCAGTTGTTATTATAATTTAATGTAACGAAAATTTAGCACGTTGATCTTTTCCAACTAATAAAAAACGCATACTGTACGCTTCACGTTACGTAAATCTAGTGGAATAATATAATATGTATGTGTTTTGAAATAATTCTGACATTCTCGTTCAGATAGGAAATCTGCAAGCCTCGCTCCGCTTTGCCGTAAAGTAACAATATTAGCGGTTTCCGAGAGGAAATCATGAAATCAAACCGATTCTACACTTGGAGAAGAACAAATTGAGGCCGATCCGTCAGTGGAAATACGTTCTCGATGTTCATAATTCATTCATGGAATACTTTATGTCACTTGAAAGCCGAGCTGAGTGAGTGAATCGGGTGCCGCTTTGGTAGAAGTGGAAGTTCTCGTAATGGATTTTTCTCCAAACATTATTGTGTACTTTGAGTGCGTTACAGTTACGTCTCGCTTCAGTTCGATGTAATTAATTTGTAAATGTGAAAATGTATATGGCAATAGAAAAACCGTAGATAGAAATTAGAAATGACCCTTTAATTTTTCAGAAATGATTAATTATTTTGAATTAGAAAATGTTGTTTTGACTTTCAACAAGAGTGCGATGTTCAACAAGTTCCCAGTAAGCTATTGTTCCATAGTGCTTAATTTTAATAAAAATGCAATGATCCCCACACTCTGTTAAGTAAGGGAGAAGAATAAGTTAATTATATTTCTATCATTCCCCAAAAAATATTATCGCGATCCACGACATTATCTACACGTAAAAAAGTCAATCTTTGCCATTGACATTTTATTCAAACTTGAATTTATCGTTTTGCAGAACTAAAGCTCATCACAAGATTTTTCAAAAAGCACATCCTAATTGGAACTTCTACTACTATATTTTCTTCAGAAGTTAAGGTAACTAAAGTAAGTCGTTCTCAATACGTACAGAGGTTTGTTTTTAATTTATTTTTAATGTTCTAGGATTCACATGATATTTTAATTTGTGAAAATTCCATTTTTTCTAAAAAAATATTATTTTTTTATTGGTACGCTATTTTGCCTATTTAAAACATGTTTTGGCGTGCGTAAATCGGGCTTTTTCGCACGCGCGTGTTTTAAAGTCGCCATGGAAACGTATCAACAACGGCCATATCAACCAATAACATAGTGTTTTTTTGCCGTAGCCGGACAAGCCGATTGGTGGCACGACGTGCGACGGGCCGTCACGAAGCGTCCCGAGTGTCATTCAAATTAATCATATTGAGTATGCAATTGGTTTTGGTATAAAAAATGGTACCAATAAAAAAATCGCGTAAAGTATTCGTGGATAACTGCTCTTTCAAGCACTTGCTCTATTTCGAGCACTCCGGCTACGCCGTCGTGCTCGAAAACTCGCGCGTGTTTGAAAGAACTCAATATCCACTCATACTTTAATATACTATTTTTATCTACTTTGCGTTACTAATGATCTCATGATTACATCGAAAGTAGTGTAATAATATTCATATTATTACACTATTATTGGTAAGTTTTAGTTTTGTTAAGTTGGTACGTCAGCCTATCACGGAGACGTATGTAGACGCTAAGGTTAAATTATTAGTATTTCAATAAACATAACCTTTAAAATTTCATAAATCTACATTTTTGTCTTCCATTTCGCTCACTTAAGTAAGTATTTATTGAATTTGTCCTAGGGCTACTAGTTTTTCAAATTCAAATACGAAACGTTAATGTCAGTGACGCCAGTGTAACCAACCCACGCAAAATTCCCTAGTGTAATACGAAAACTTGAACAGCCAAAATTCAATGAATTAATAAAGCAAAGTAGATAAACTAGTATATTACACACGTTTAATAAGACGTATTGTCACACTCGATCTATTAAAGCACTCCTCGCTTCGCTCGTCGTGCTTTAAAACTTTCGTGTGACAATACTCCGTCTTATTAAACTAGTATAAAATATACTATTCTACCTTGTGTATCAGGCCCCAATAAAACACCTTTATAAATATATGAATCTCGAATCTAAGAGAGCCCGAATTTAAATACAAAATAAATAAAATTAGAATAAATAAAATGAACTTAAATACTAAATTTTATTAAAAAATTTTGGAAAAATAAATTTATATAATTTCTGATAATGAATTTAGCTATATTGTAAGTAGTGATAAATAACAAGATAAATTTCAGTATTTTTGTTTAAATGTTGTAGTTTTCCTGTTGTGTTTTATCGAAATTTTATGAACAAATTTCAATTTTAGTAGTTTCTAGAGAAGCTCATATCAACCTTTTCCAGGAAGTAAAGCATAATTCAAACGGAGCTACTTGTGCTATACATCCAGAAAACAGATAACTTCGGCATTTCCATGAAAAAGTATTTGCCTTCCCCAAAAGGCGCTTTTTTAAATCTGCCAAAAACTTTATAGAAACAAAACAAATTTTAAAGTTTGTCAATGATACCCAGAAAACGAAACCGATTTCTTCCTCAGAATTACTTTTGCAATCTATTTCAGAAAGCAAGCCAAGTTCAAACTTTTTTAATTTTTCTCCAGAAAACAAGGTATTTTCAGCTATTTCCTGAAACAAAATTTCACCCTCCCCTAAAATGCACAGATTTCTTAAATCCTCCTCTAAATGTTGTAAATTACATAATTATACATTAATAGTACATAATTACATAATACACATTAATATACAGTATAAATACATATACATATAATAATATACTACATAATATACATAATTATACAAAGTGATCAAGAATGACTGTTTGAGTTGGCAATAATGAATTCCATTTTTAAATGGTACAACTGGTAATTTGAATTTGCTTTTTCAAATTCAAATTTCTGGTATTCTTTTCAAATTTATTTATTTCAAATGGTTTTCACGTTACAACACGAAATTTTCATTGGAATGGCTCACTTTTGAAGCGGGATTTATAACCCAATTACTGGTTGGCAGTACTCTCTCGAAGCGACATACCAGCAATTTCAGGAGTTGTTTCCGGAGACTTTGGTCACTTTTGCTGTCTTTCTGCAACATTGCATGCGAGTAGTTGAACGTTATTTAAACACAGGGAGCGTAAGCAAACAAAAACCTACTGGTAGACCTTCTAACGAGGAAGTTGTCGAGGATATCAGAACTCGAACGCAAAGAAGTCCTCCCAAATCCTTAAAAAAGCTCTCCCTTCAAA
Source organism: Cryptocephalus moraei (assembly GCA_946251905.1). NCBI lineage: Eukaryota > Metazoa > Arthropoda > Insecta > Coleoptera > Chrysomelidae > Cryptocephalus > Cryptocephalus moraei. The sequence continues at coordinate 10,086,327 of OX276465.1, read as the reverse complement.
CAGGTTTGGTCCTTATGCCTCCTATTCAACCAATTTTCATTCTTACCCATAAGACTTCCACTTTTCCATGTTGTTCTAATTCACGGTTTTACAGGTTTATCATATGGAAGTTGCTCCACTGTGCTTAAAAAGAAATTAAAGTACCACCCTTACAAAATTTCCATCGTCCAGTCATTAACCCCTCCTGATCACCCGCAGATAGTTTTATTTTGCAATTGGTTCAATGACATATTAAATAATAATGATATCCTTGACAATACCTTCTTTTCCGACGAAGCCTGGTTTCATCTCAACGGCTATGTGAATAAACAAAATTACACAATTTGATCAGGTGAAAATCCTTACGCTATCAGAGAGACATTTGCACCCGGTTAAAGTTGGTGTTTGGTTGGCAGTCTCAAGGACGCAGGTGTATGGGCCGATATTTTTTAATTTTACCGTCAATTCGGAGGGATATATCCAACACCTTTTGAGGCCTTTTATAAACCAATTAACAGACGAAGAGCGTCAAATTGGATATTTCCAACAAGACTCTGCAAGGGCACATACGGCTCGTGCTACTATGGGATATTTAAGAGAGAATTTTGGCGACAGGGTAATTAGTCAGGGCATTTGGCCAAGCAGGTCACCAGATCTCACTCCATTAGATTTCTCGTTATTTGGGCTTTTGAAGGACAATGTCTTTAGGAACATATTACATACTGAAGAAGAGCTGCAAGAGGCATTAGTTCAGGAAGTGGCAAACATTACCCCTATTATGCTGGTGAATATCTTCGAGAGCCTAAAAAGGAGAGTTAATTTATGTCTGGACCTAAATGGGGGGCATCTTGAGCATTACCTTTAGCTGTTTAATTAAATCATTGTTTTATATTTCGAGTTTCATTTTTTAAGCGTTTATTTTTTATTCACATAACCTACAATCTTATCGCTGATTGTTATGTCAAATTTTTGTCAAATAAACATATCCGTTTGTAGTGTTGTCAAAAGGACAAGTAAGAAATTCTCTAAAAAGTGTTGCCAACTCAAACAGTCATTTTTGATCACCCAGTGTATTATGTAATACTTTAATGTATTAGATTGTTTTCCAGAAAACGAAGCTAATTTTCCTCTTTCTACAGAAACAAAGTTCACTGTAAATTTTTTTTTAACTTCTGAAAAACCATAATGGGTACATTATATCGACCGCTTCTGATGATTACAACACGCCATCTCTAACCAGAAATTTTGTGATTAAATCCAACATAAAAGCCAACACACATATGTCAGTCAATGTAAAGGTTTTGAAGTTAACACGTAGATCTATTCGCTGATTGACAATTTTCTGGCAGTTTCTTTCTTCATATAATACCCTCACGTACATCACGGAAATATTTCTACCAGGTAATTAAGCCAGTGGCAAAAAGTCAATTTCTCTAATTTAACCGCTAAAAGGGATGTCTTACCCTCACACGTTTCTTACTAAAGTCGACAAAATCCAAAAATCTAAGAAAATGACAGTTGTCGTGAAAATGAAAACTAAGTCTACGGTACTAACGCACTCTCTTATCTACTAATCTGCTGGTGTAATCTACTGATAAACTGACGCTAACGTTATCGATAATACTAGTGGCAATTTGACAACGTACTGATGTTAATCGAATTTGTAATATCCACAAGAGACCCATTTCAAAATGGTGTTGGTATTCATTATACGATTGCATCATATGGCCATTACTTTCGGGTCTGGAACGACTGAAAAAACCTCGGCGCCGCTGTGAAAAAGTTTATATTCAAAAAACGGCAAATTCAATTGATGCCGCAAATTGACTTCTGGCCCAAACAAAGAACCTCATTCCATATTTTTTCAGATTAATTTCGTTTGTCGGCAGTCGACCGTGGAATATGAATATTCATATTTTACACAACAATCGTAATAACAGAATTGTTGATTCAGCTTTTTTCTCTCTCTCTCACTCTCCCTCCCGCCCGAAGAGAGTTACGCTGTAATTTGTTAGACTTTTTCGCGACCAAATCCGACCTCAAGAGGGAGGACTAATTTGAATTACACAATTAGGGCAGTCGCTCGCTGTGAACCGCTCGAACAAACTAACTAATTTACAAATATATGAACACTTTTACACGTTATCCATAATACGACGGCCATTTGAATTTTCAATTACGGGGATATTCCGGGGATTTTCATTCGTAAATCTAGTTTATACCGTGGGCAGAACACCCATCCGCCATTAAAGTAAATTACAATTACATACCCGCTTATCCCCTCTTAGAAACAACCACGACTTAACACGGAAATGACAAACAATTAGATTATATGGAACGTCTACGAAATAAATCAATAGAATATTAACTAAAATAGTGTATAAGGTGACTCTACTCCCGTCCCGCCACTTAAGCCAGTGGCATATCTTCATGCATAATGCAATGAATAAATAACGTTAATGAGAAAATCCACCAGGCGTAATGCCCCTTGGGAACTTTCGAACAAAATTTTTCGAGGGAAAATATCAAAACCGAGCAGAATGAATAATAAGCCCACTCCTGAAACTTTCATTGCCGCCGTCCATTTATTATCGGTCGGCTTTTAATAATTAACTTTTCCTACGTCGCTTAATAATTGGTCGCTAATGTGATGTAGATGCGATTAACTGTTTATTAATGGGGATTACAAAACCGTTAATAAATTATACGGATGCGTTAGGTATGTGTTGTTTCAGCAGCTGTGTTGACGGAAACGACCTTATGGCATGGTAAATTACTTAACTTAGCACTTTAATGATCCAGAAAATTATCCAGGCCGACATCGTTTTTGAGACGTTAAGTCCATTATACAGGCAAACTGCCTAGAAGTGAATTTTGTGGTCGATTTTAGATGTGAGTAACTCTAAGAGAAAATTGATAAAAGTATTGGGCAATAATGGTATCTAAATATAACCTAACACTCTGGATTTGAATAGGTATTGCAAGGTGAAAACATGGTAATTTAATTTAATACTGAATATACTTTTGCTCTACCAGCATGTAGCTAGAGGTAAAAATGATATATGAAATGACGGAGCGGCACCACATCACCACCAACTATTCGAAAATTTCATGGATATTCTTTACTTAATAGAAGTGGCGGACGTCTGATTATTTTATATTTTAATATTGGATATTTAATATATGGAATATAACATTTCACATTAGTATAATACACACGGAGCTTTTCTATCGAAACGCATGGTGGGAAATCAACAAGAGCAAACGAGAAACTAGCAGTAGTTCGTTAGTATGAGAGAGAAGGATGTTTTGCAACGTTGCCGGCCGAGCAGGCAGTCCAAGTCAACGCGTATCGCGGTCGCGTATCGCTTTACAATTTCGGATATGTGCGGAGTGGATGAATGTGATATTTCGCGAGCTAGCAACATCGCAAAAGTTCATTCTCTGTTTAGCCAACGAAAAATATATGGCCTTTCTCTCTCTCTTACGTTTATCCCATCCTGCGACTCTGTAGAAACGACCTGTATGAAAAGAAAGTAGGTACATAGGCAATGTAAACATTACATTTACTATTTTATTTTCCACTGAACGAAATCACATTGCTAATAATATTTTTCTATTAATTGTGGGTACTATTAAATCATATTTATTCCACACGAAGACTAGATTGTTACGCTGATTATCCTCTCGTTAATTAGATAGTAGTCATCATTTCATTTATTATCTTAACTGCTCAAATAAACTATATTCGATATCCCACTACCTCAATTTAATATTGTAATAAAAATTATAAATATCGTCATTATCAAAATAAACATCAGCGCTAGGTATCAATCGCAAGACTTTCTAGTTCAATATTTTTGTTATTTAGTTTAGTTTGTGGACATCCTGAGAAAACAAGTTTCTGTCCCAAAATGTCGTCCAAAATATAAAATATAAGCAGTCAGCTCGAGAAATCCCAGAGGAGTAATCATCATCGTCATCGTCCATTAGAGAGTGAAAGACTTTGTTATGTGATGACAAAGCTTTGTTATTAAAGATTTATAAGAAAAATACGACAAATAAGGGAAAAATGAGACATCTTGATGAAATCAAGGAAATTATTACACTATATCCTTCAGGGTGACATATGGTGGAGGCGCCATTGTACGTATCACACTGTACGAATTCACAGATATGTGCACAATTTGTTCGTTATAAAAACGTGAAATGTAGAACAACATCCAATTTGAACTTTAATACTTGTACCACTACTTTAGCAAATTTTGACGAGATGCCATTACAACGTTAAAAACCTATAAAGAAAATCTCAAATATTTTCTAACTGTAAAAGAATTGGAAGAACGGATTCTGGAAAATACAACTGATGCAAACCAATAAAACACAGTTAATACGTAACAGTACAAAGTTAAAAATAACTAATAATCATTCAAGTAAAATCAAAACAACGTTGATATAATAAGATGAGGTTGAAGTTCTCGGGGTGTGGAGCTGGAGCTATACCAAGTTCTCAAGTTCTCCCCAAAGTTGAAATGAAACGCAGTTCTGTGCGTTTCAACTTCAAGCTTCCTGTGCAAAAATATTAATTTGTTTATGAAAAAAAAAACACTTTTTGTAAAAAAAGGTGTTAAATGTAAAATTCAATTTGAACCTTTTTTTCGTCGGCCTAGAAGGTTCATCCGGGGCTCTGTTTCTTCATCAAGAGTTAGATTTTCAATACTGAAACCGAAAGTATTCAATTTTCATCATATTTACCTTCAAAACGGCGTCGGAAAATGTGTAAATTTTTACATTGGTCTTTCGCAATTATTTATGCAAAAAAATAATATATGTATATGCAAAGTTAATTTTTGGATAGCTGGCATATTTCCACGTATTTTCAAAAAAAAACCTTCTCTGCAGCTCATCTAGGACTTAACATAATTTTTTTTCTTCTAAAATAGGCCAATTGTTTATTTATAATTATTAAGAGCTAAAATTGAAAATGGAAATAACAGGATACTTGAACTGTCCTTCATGATGTTCTGAGACACAGGACATCTATTTTCTGAGGCAGAGTCTTGCGGATGAAAATAAATATTTTACTGACTGTAAGTTCGGCACGCAAGTATTGAGTCGTCACTAGCGCGCGCAACGTGGAAAATTGATCGAGCGAGTTCAAATTCACATTGCGATAAAAATTCGGCATATCTCAGCTAATTATGAACCGATTTGGACGTTTCTTTTTTTAATCTAATCTGGGGTAGCTCGCGAAATTATTAACAATTATGACATTCACTGTGTCATCAGCATATTGAAAGAATTTGTAATAAACAATTATTTTTGCAAAAATTCACTTTTCTTAAATATTTGAAAAGTTATGAACTGCACGCAAAAAAATTCTTAATGAAAATTGTTCATTTTTGAAAAATGCATATATTTTTACTAAATAATTATTTTAATAGAGTCAAGGTATTACTTGTTTCACAATATGCAATATTAAAATGTTAAATATTAGAATATATAACGAAATATGTACATTGAACGAAAGTGTGCAATGATCTCTAGAGAATGGACTGTATGTAGATATCTCTTTGGCTCGTGGGTGGCTGCGGAGATAAATCTTGTCTCCAGGTTGTAAGGCTGAAGACGTTCTTGTAGATGGAGATCAGGGCGTGTCGTGATCTCCTTGAAGTTCTTGAAGTTCTTGGAGTCGGAGATCAGGGCTTGACGTGATCTCTTGAAGTTCTCGAAGTTCTTGTAGTCTGGAGAGAGGACGTTACGTACTCTCCGGGTTGAAGTTTTGTTAGGTTTTAGGTAGTCAGGTTAAGTGGCGTAAAGAAAGATCACAACACATTGTCGTTTTGAGCATACTAGGGTATACTGGTTTATTACCAAAAATTCACAAGCTTTTATACATCTTCAAATTACATAGGTTAAATGGCAAATTAAGTTTTGTTATCTTTCGGCGTCCTAGATTGTAATTTACCTGACCTGGCTGTGTGTTTGACCTTACGGAGCGCGTTTGTTATCATATTACGAGACTGGTGTTATGCTTGCGTGACTGATTATTGTTGTAAGATTTTGAAATTATCACTTTGATCCGCGCTAAAGCGACTCAATTGTTTTAATACCCTCTTTAATAGTTATTAATTACTTAATAATTGATTACTGTATCAGCAAGCACATTAGATTATTTTCCTGACTTAGTTGTACTAATTAATGTTTGATTACTTAATTTGCAAGTGGAAATTTTACCTAAGATGTTTTAATAACAACTTGTTCTAGTTCCCTATTTAATGGTTATTAATCCGTAATTGAAGAGTTTGTTCCCTAAATTCCCTATTAAATCCCTACAACCCTACTTAGCTCTCTTTTATGTTGATCGTAGAGTCAACATACATATTTTATAATTATTATTTATTCAATTATAGTAATAAAAGCTTTTCATGTCTATTACCATTTAATAATTTTTCAAATATTTAAGAAAAATGAATTTTTGAAAAAATAATTGTTTATAACAAATGCTTGTGTCGCAATTCGAATTTGAACTCGCTCGATCAACTCTCCACGTTGCGCGCGCTAGGACGACTCATACTTGCGTGCTGAACTTACAGACAGTAAAATATTTATTTTCAGTCATATAAATTTGTTTCTTTCGATTGCAAATGGTGGTATCATAAAGTTCAAGTATCCTATTACTTCCTATTTCAATTTCAGTTCTTAATAATTATAAATAAACAATTGGTGAATTTAAAAAAAATATCTGGGGTCCCAGTTGAGCTACAGAGGCGTTTTTTTAGGATACGTGGAAAATGGCCAGCTCTTAAAAATTATCTTTGCAGATAAATATATTATGTTTTCTGCATAAATAATAGCAAAAAAACCGACGTAAAAAAAATTACACATTTTCCGACGCCATTTTGAAGGTGAAAATGGTGAAAATTTAATACCTTCAATTTCAATATTGAAAATCTAACTCTTGATGAAGAAACTGAGTCGCGGATGAACCCTCTAGGCTGACGAAAAAAGGTTCAAATTGAATTTTACATTTAACACCTTTTTTTACAAAAAGTGTTTTTTTCATAAACAAATTAGTATTTTTGCAAAAAAAAATATTACGGTAAGTGAAGGATACTAAGAGACACAAAATCTGACAGTTTCAAGGTTCTACGTGCTTTTTTCACGAAATTAAAAATATTTCAAATTTTGCAAAATTTTGATACTTTTTTGTACTTAATTATTTAAACAAATTATTAACCACATTTAATCTACCTGGTCTGAAAGTAACCGTTTTTCAACAACTCATAAATGGTAAAAATTTAAACGCTCTATCTAAAATTGCCTTAAAGATAGCTCAAAAAACTTCAATTTTAACCTATTTTTACATAAATTAACATTGTTTAAAAAATGACGCCACGCTTCAAAATGGGATCCCCTTCAAAGAGCCATTGCTTGTGACCAATACAAAACATTTTTCCACATGCTAACCTTTTCTGAATTACGATAAATTTTAAGCCTTTTTCATCTAATTCTACTGGGCTAAATGGGATAATGATTGAGACCATTCTATAAGCAATTCAAGTGTAACAAAAAGTTACACAACAATGCACATTTTAGCTCTATTTTCATATCAGTCATTTATGACTAGACCTAACAAAGGCATTAGCAAAATAAACATGTATAACAGTACAAGAGCAAAGTTCATTTGGTATTTGTTATTGGAAACGCAGAGGAGATTAAAGTCAGTTCCGAACATTGCGAGCTGTTTGTTATCATTCGAAGTAATTGAAAAGTTTCGTTTGAAATTTAATCAAAAATTAACGTTTCGCGAAAACACGATACATTTTCGTTTTAACGTTTCCAGACGTTTTTGAAACTTTAACGTCCTTTCAATTAATTCAGCAGCAATCTCTAAAGGGGATGCACCTTTGGAAATCGGCGTAACTTTCGTTCGCGTTCAAAAAGTTACGCGTTCAAGGATGCTGCTTAATGTTCTAACAGATGGTTATGATGTTCCTTTAAAGACTGCCTTTCGCAAGAAAAATATCATTAAAGTTTATCGCGGTAGTTAAAAGTTTTGCCTTAGCTCTTTTGTTTCTCTCGTCGTAAATTTTAATTTTTCACCGAACCGGCGGGCGTTTTATCGCCCCCGGGCCGAAGATTCTCCCGCCGGGAATCAGATTTGCGCGATTTTTTTTATTATTCCTTAACGTACTCCCACAGAAAAAAAATTAACTTTAATCGGATATCAACGGAGATCGTAATAAAGCTTATTTCTTTCTTGTTTTTGTTTTGGGAGGAGATTCTCTCATCTTTCACGGGACACGGACGTTCCGGCGGCGTAGAGAACGTATCGCGTTTCGTACACGACTCTGATAAAATTTCAGGTAATTTCGTATCGTATTGCAAAGATTTAATTTCCGGCGATAACAAAGAAGATTTCTGGAATAAATGCCGGGAGTAAAAACGCGAAGCCGGACGAATCTCGAGGGTGCAATAGAAGTAATTTACTCGTTAGGAAACGTAAAAACTCGATAAACATTCATGGCTCTAAGTACCCACGTTCGTTACGTTGAATAAGTATAAATATTAAGTTTGGTCATAAAGAAGAATTATCTCTATTTAGTTGAAGGTAAACTCTAACGAGCAGCAATTGGAACACTCAATAAAATCTGAATTTATCGAGGACATTCGAAAAGAGCGCGTTGTCTCTATACAAAACCATGGGACTTATCTCTTTGCTTATTCAGAAACGCCCTGGTATTTTTAAAATGCAGGTGATCAGTTGCCCAAATGAAATCATATATGTGCATGTATGGATATGTACAGATAAAGAACTAGAGGGTCCATTGGACCGCAAAATTTTTTTTACGACAGCGGCACTTCGTTTGAATCTTCTTCTTCTTCTAAGGTGCAGGTGTACAGTCGATGAGTGAAATCGTGTATACTATGTCCAGCCACAATTGGAACACCAAAAAAACACTTAATAGCTTTTCAAGTAGTGAAGAGCGATGCCGCCTTGTCCTCCATGGGCGTATCATTACGGATAATAACTCTAACAATGAATTCACTTCCAAATCACACAAACAAATGGCACACACATTCACACACCACTGCTTTCTCGAGTATAAGTGCGGAAGAAGAAATCACAAGGAAAGACACGTGGCCGCTGTGTTATGGTCCAGTGGACCATCCAGTACCTGTAGAGTCTCGCGTACTTCCTCGTACACGATTTCACTGATCGACTGTTCACCTGCACCTTAGAAGAAGAAGAAGATACAAACGAAGTGCCGCTGTCGTAAAAAAAATTGCTGTCCAATGGACCCTCTAGTTCTTTATCTGTTATATCCATACATGCACATATATGATTTCATTTGGGCAACTGATCACCTGCATTTTAAAAATACCAGTGCGTTTCTGAATAAGCAAAAAGATAAGTCCCATGGTTTTGTATAGAGACAACGGGCTCGTTTCGAATGTCCTCGGTAAATTCAGATTTTATAGAGTGTTCCAATTGCTACTTGTTAGAGTATAGCATCCTAAGACTTTGTTATATGGCAGGACAAAATATTCATCAAAACACTATTACCGTTTTAGAAAATAAATTTAGTATTGAATATTAACATTTTCTCTTATTAGTAAATATTTCTTTTGGTCGTTTGTTAGATAACATAGATTTCGAAAAAAATGTTTTTGAATACAACTAACTTTATCGAAACAATAATTAAATTTACTTAACTAAAAAGGAGGACTTCATCATCATCAGTAACAATCAGGAGAGGTGAGAATGGCAAAACAAGGGAAAAGTCGAAATCAATGCAACATTTATTATGTTTGGCATTTAAGAAACTAAAAGATAAAATATACATACTAATACAGCGAACGATGTTATTTTCTCCTTATTTGAAAACCAATAAGAAGGCAGCATTAAACTCATCTGTCGACTTAATACCATATTTCTCGAATTAAACACTCTATTAATTACATCAAAATATCAGCCGGGTCTAGCCAGAATTAATCAAGCTATTAACATTAGAATGAAAATAATTACCACAACCAAAAAAATCTATCTACTATTTCTTAGGCGTAGAGGTCATAATGTTATGTTATGTTCCTAATATAAAAAAAATTACTAATGATTTTAATTCATTCCATTTGAAGTCGAAAAATGATCCCTATCACAAGGAAGTATGAAATGATGGAAACAGGAGAGACGAAGGAGAATCGGAAAACGTATATCATTAGCGATAACAAAGAAAAACTTTTATATGTAATGATGAGTTCATTAATACAAGAATTGTTGACAATGCTCACATTAAGCGTATTAAAGCACGCAAGAAGAATCAACTATAGACCTGACTCAGACAATCCAAGAAATATTGATAAATGATTACTTTCAGAAAAATATCGATTGCCTCATTTGTTTAAAAATGGCCAAAGGAATATTGATTGCGATCAAATTTAGGCAATTTAAGAATAATATACTCATGATTAAAGGCCGGATTTTCAGACTATAAATTTGAAATTTAGGCAAAATAAATCGCAAAACAGGCATTTTCAGCCCAAAAAAAAAATTATACAGAAAAGGTAGCAGTCAAAATTTTAATTTTTTAAATTCTTTTAATAAATGTAATCAATGTGAAATAATATATTTTTCAAAGTTTTCTTGGATAAAATATTGTAACGTTATTTTTTTGAGAAGAGGCATGAATCGACAACTGTAGCCCGATGATTAAAAATTATTCAAGGTCCATTGATAAGTAACCAACTTAGCTCTTTACTTAGCAACTCCACTTAACTTTATACTCATACATTTTATGCAATTCACCTCCCCCGGGAGCCAGAATAACATGTTGATATAGCTCGTTTGCCCCTAAGGCCAACATAAGTGGGGTAGTGAATGTAAATGTAAATTATAACCTCTAACATGCATTTAAATAGTATCAGGAATTGGGTCGTTGTAACTGGACTGGTGTCGCAACGGATAGGGTATCATGTTGTCCCTCATTAATTGTTAAGTCATTAGTTTCGTCCCCTTCCCTTGTGAACACATTTCTGGTTCATGAGAGGTTATGTGAGCGAACTAGCTTAAACACGAATAACGTCAGATAAGGCTCCGGGAGAATAGGTAGTGATACAAGAACGAACTTATCTTAGATGGGATTGTGTGGACTATGTAGAGAACAGGTAATCAAGGAATTCTAACCTCCAATTATAACACATGTAATGAATTGTCGATAATAGAACTGATGTAACCGGGATGCCTTCACAGGGGATATGATATATTATCACGCATTCCATAACTAAGGGTTGAGCCCTTAGGTTGATCTCCCTTCCTCTGTGAACACATTTTTGGACGAGAGGTTAGATTCATTAGGAAAATTCGGCTCGAAGTCTAGTGGGAAGTATGGGCGACTTTTAGGAATACATAGTGAGTCCCTACAGTAACAGTACCAAAGGAAATAGGGATAATTTGATTCATTTCTATCTATTCCTAGAAGTTAAGAGCCATGGCTATTCATTAGAGTTGCTTAAGTTTTAGTCAACGAATCTAACCTCAACCTCTCTCTCGGATTCGATTGAGCCTTTGTCAAGGTAAGTCAGACGTTTGATAGCTGTGAGACATTGATCGACACCCATCAACAACTAGAGGGAGCTCGAAATATCAATCAGGGCCGGGTTTTGTTTGTAGTTGTTGGCGCCCCTTCACCATCGAGTATCTGGTCGTATGGTAATTCATCCACGACCACTCACCGACGAGTTGAGCTAGTCGGGCCCCAGTATTAAGACCGTCTAACTTTTTGGTAACGTTGGTAAATTTAACGTTGCAATTTGTCCTTCGAGCACTTAAAATACCTAAGTACTTTTATACTTCGAAAAGGACCTTTGGACATCACAGGATGTTATAGCAGCATAATTAAAACAGGAAATTTCTTTATGGGACTAAGATATGATGCTCTCATAGTTCCTGCGATAATGTTTTCAATTTTATTTATAATTTCCCATCCAGGACTTTTTTCTAAAGCATTATTTACTTTTGACCGATTAATATTCTTTTAGGTCCAGGAAATCTCCATTCGACTTTTGTCACTATTTCTTTGTGTTAATGACATATCTGACTTTTCCAGGGATTTAATTAAATCAGACAAAAATATTTTCGGCTCTAATTAAGGGTGGTATACCAGGTATAAACTACCCTAAATTTCTTGGAAAAATGTCACGATCCTGTCGCTAGTCCTTTATTATGAAAGTATTAATTTTAATAATTTTTGCGTATTATATTAAAAAAAAGAAAAATATGTAAATAAATATGTAATGATATCTCGAAATATATGTAAATATTTGTTAAAAATACGAAATAAATTAAAAAATTAAAGCGAGATTTTCAAAAAGCAAACAAGCAATATTCATCATAAATATACTTTTGCATTATTACAAAAATGTATGCCTTATACCCTACTTAACATCATAAAAAGAATTAACCACTAAGTATTTTTCAAAATTTTCTACAGTAAAATTTAGACGTTTATTGGTAAACATGTGGTTGTACAAAGTCTCAACATCTACTGAGGTTATCGGGGTATATTTTAATTTCGGCAACAAAATATCACTGAAACTAGTCTCTACATCAAAATTCCCTTAAAAATATTTGAAATATTTGGAATAATTTTGAACCGTTCATTATTTTTCAAAACATGATTCAATTTGTATTTTACCAATTTTCCCGTATAATTTTTCGCATTCTTTTTGAAAATTTTCTATTATTTCAACAGAATCAACTAGCTGTTGTGACTTTTGTGGTAATGATAAAATTGCCTCTAGAATGAAACTATAATTTGCCTTGATAAATGGGAGATGCGTATGTATCTCTTTATTTTCCAAAATAACTTTTGATGTTGTTATAAAAACGAAATACCAAGAAAGAAATAATAAGGGACACCTAAGACCCTACTTAACGCACAGTTACACTGAGCTTAACAGTAGGTAAGGTATTGGTTTTACAACGAGAATAATAAAATAACAATAACAATAAGAACGATTATTTTAGATAAAAAAGATGAAATCATGTAAACATATCTAACTGTAATTTTATGTAACTTTGATGAAAATATGTAAAAAAATCGTGATGTGTTCATCAGAGTACTTTCTCATATATAGGGTGTTTCAATAGGCATTTGCCAGATCCAAACCGGAAATAGATACGGTTAATTTAAGCAACAAACCGAAAAACGACAAGTACCTATAAGTACTCCTCACAGTAGATTTAGCCGAAAACGTTACAAAACTTTTTTTTTAAGTAATATCTAATGTAGAATAGGTACTCAAAATTTTATAAAAATTCTTGGAGCAAATTTCGGGAAAAATTAAAAAAATTGAAGAATGATACAAAGTGCCTTTCACAGAAGATTTGGCAAAAATCGATAGAAAAGTTTATTTTATACTAATTCAATGGTAGAATGTATATTCTAAATTTAAAATAAATTCTCGTAGCAAATTTTGAGAAAAATTCAAAAACCGAAAAACCACAACTAACAAGTGTTCTTCACAGAAGATTTAGCCGAAAACGTTACAAACCATTTTATACATATTTAATTGCACAATAAATTCTCAATGTTTAAAAATAATTCTTATAACGAATTCCGAGAATAATACAAAAAAAAAACAAAAATCGACAAGTATAAAGTATCCTTCACAGAAGATTTAACCAAAAACGTTAGAAAACTTTTTTATACATATTCAATAGTAGAATAAATATCCAAAGTTTAAAAAAATTCGTGTAGTGGATTTCGAAAAAAATCGAAAAAAAAAGAAAATTGACAAGTATAAAGTGCACTTTACAGAAGATTTAGCCAAAATCGTTAGAAAACTTTTTTATACTTATTTAATCGTATAATAAATATTCAAAGTTTCAAAAAAAATTTTGGAACGAATTTCGAGAAAAATTCAAAAAACCGAAAAATGACAAGGGTAAACTACCCATTTATCATAGCCGATTTTAATGAAAAGCTTATTTTCGCGTCCTGGTATGATACAGAGTCTAAATACAAAGTTTTGACCGATTGTCGTTTTTGGTTTTTGAGAAAATCCGACCAAAGACATACATACACACATACACATACATACAGACGGTTTTCCAAAAACATGTTTTTTGGATTCAGGGGACCTCAACACGTTTAGAAATGTTAATAACTCAATTTCGAAAAGTCGACCGGATTACAATATACTCTCATATATGAGAAAGTAATATCTGAATGACATATAATCCGCTATTGGTTCCTAACTGTTAGCAATAGAATCCATATTTAAAAATTCTAATTAAAAAGTGTAGAAATGGTTAATTTCGTGAAATTCAATTTGTAACAACTCGAAGATTATCGATCGCCGGGAGTTAGTACCAACGCGCCCCGCTACTACGCTCTCCCATCTCGCTGGCGCTGGTAGGCACGACAAGCGAGGCTCACCCCTACTTCCCATCGATCGCCAAAGTAAGGGTAGCGCGCGCTGAAACCACCCCACTCACGCACGCTCTCCCACCCCAAGAGATGCGACTATCACCCTTCGCAACGGCACCCCGTGGCGACCGAGGATAGACATCAGCGAGCGCGAGCTCCAAAACGCAGATCCGACTCGAACTCACTGGTACAACAGTTAGCATCCTAAGGTGGATCTTCTGGTACCCTTGAGTAACCGACTCAGAGAGGCTATCTGTTTTGGTTCCCCGGGAGTCTTAGGCCGACGGTTCGAGGAATTTCTGTCTGCAACCTAAGGTGGGTCGGCAAGCTTCCTCAACGCGTCCGGGGCCCTAGGCTCGTCCGTCGAAGACCAAGTTGTGCTCTCCGTCCGCGATCGACGCATTAACTTCCTTTGTAAATAGTGTATGTACAGACAATATAAACTCTAACCAACCCTTGTCTCTCATTTGGGCCTTCGACACCGACCCCCGGCTCTCCACAGAGCAAACCGCTACAAATTTAATTTAATTAACTACTTTGTTATATCTAATCGAAAAAGGTATTTAGTTAGACTTAGTTTGGTAATTGGAAATAGAGCGAAACTAGTTTCAAAACAATCAAGATTCTCCCTTTTCTCATTCATACGCGAAATCGACGTTTGATGTATTGCACGTCGTCACGAATTTAATTCGACATCAATTCATTTTAATAGTAAAATTTCGACGGAAATATTCAACTTCACCGGGAACGTAATAGTTTTTCGCCGGAGCGCTACTTTTTCGTGCAGCGTATGGCAATTTTCTACAATTCCTTCGACGGTATTTTTTTATTTTTACGGCGCCAAAACTCCAATAGAACGGAATAAACTAGCTACATTGCCGCGAAACACGTAGCGTCCATAAATCACAACGATTTTTTCCCCCTTTATCAGCCGTATTCGATCCGGTACGTATCGGCCGTGGGGGCGACTCAATTAGCCCCAGTGAATTAAAATGCAACACTTAGAACTTTATACGGTTGCACGTTCCGCTAAGAAAAGCCCCGTGTCGTTTAATTATGCAACACTCGAAAACGTTGGCCGCTGAATATGTTATCTTTTATTGCGACATAATTCTCGAGGTAGATAAGTTTAAAGAGGCTATTTATAAGATATATCCACAAACTTCACTTAAGATATTAAAATTTCCGTAAGTAATGTTCCCGTAAATAGAGGATTGCGACGCGATTTATAGGAACGGCACCTCGTTCCGTAATCAGTGTAGAGTGGAAAATCGAGGAAAGTTACAGCTCGAAATACGAGCATGTGTAATTGATGCAGACGTTGGCAAATGATCCCTGGCAACAACCGAGGGAAACTCAAAAAGATTTCAGTGTTTTCTATACAAACTAATTTTTACATTAGGTAAGAAGTATTTTCACATTGGTCAAGATTTTACATCTATCAAAATTCAGTGCATTCAACGTTAAATGAACATGTCACTCATTATTTCCTTCAAATAAAAACGTATTTTCTTAAAAGAAAATTGTAATTTTTTCATCATCCCTCATGATTTACCATCAACACTATTAAAACTACTTGACAATCTTTTGGTAATTTTATGCTTTCTGGAAGTGTATCCAGTTAAATATATAGTTCTAATTGGTGTTTACGTCTCATGAATATAAACATCGTTGTACTTAGTAAATTGAAACTATGTTTAAGAAAATTGTTTCCTATTATTGTGAATCTGTCGAACTACGAATGCGTTAAAGCAAACGTTAAAACAAATTAGGGGTTGTCAGTAATTATTTCCATTTCCAATCTGTAGCATTTTCATGAAATGGATTTTGATTCCGGTAGTTTCGCTTATTTCGATTTTACTGAGATAACTGCATTCAAACGTAATAAATTTCATATGCAAGGCGAATGTATTTAAACGCCCAATTGTTATGGTCCTACCTTCCCACTAAATAAGACAGCAATGTATCTGCAGTATATACCCTGTAAATGTACCTACCTAATAACTGGAAATAACTTACCGCATGGTACATTTTTAACGTGGAAACATCTTTTAGCAGTAAATTCGAGAGTTGCGGGACAACGTGTCCGTGGCACATCGTTTGGCCCCTTCCATTCTCCCACTCTAAAACATTTAGGCCAAATCAGAAATGTTCCTGATACTCCCCAAAATACACTATAACTACACAAATAACAACTAATTGTTGGAATAAATAAACAACTTTGATTTCATACCTTACATTGACCACGCATTCATATCATTAGATGTGGTATCCTTGTATACTAACACTCCCATTGAAGTTCATCAACCAGCCCTTATCGTCCACTGCTGGACATAGGCCTCCCTCATGGCTTGCCATCCGCGTCTATCTTGATCTGCGTGGATCCATTTGTTTGCAACTCTTTTCAGGTCATCAGTCCAACGTGTAGGTGGTCTTCCTCTATTTCGCTTGTCTGTGCGTGGCCTCCATTCCAGCAACCTCTTCGTCCACCTATCGTCACTCATTCTGGCCACGTGTCCTGCCCAATTCCATTTTAATGTGGTTATTCGTTCGACGATATCTTTCACACCGGTTTTTCGCCGCAGGTCCTCGTTTGTGACGTGGTCTCTCAAACTCAATCCAAGCATTGACCTTTCCATTTTGCGTTGTGCTACTTTGAGTTTTCTTGCTGATGTCATCGTTAAGGTGAGTGTTTCCGCGCCATATGTGAGCACTGGCAGAACGCACTGGTCGAACACTTTTCTTTTTTGACAGATAGCGAGTTCGCTCTTAAAGACGTGTTTTAACTTTCCAAGGCCGCCCATCCGAGGTTGATCCTTCTGTGCAACTCGCATGTCTGATTGTCTCTAGATATTCTAATTTCGTGGCCCAGGTAACTATATTTTTCTACCAATTCAATTTCGGTGTTGTCGATGTTTATACCTTCGCTCATGACAAGGTATGTCATGATCTTCGTTTTAGAAAAGTTCATTTTTAGACCAACCCCGGAGCATGCATCTTCTAATTCGTGGAGCATTTGTTTTGCCTCTCCCAATTCATCCGTTGTTAAGACAATGTCGTCCGCGAAGCGGAGGTGGCTAAATTTCTGACCATCTATGTTTATTGCCCTTTTATCCCAGTTAAGCTTTTTGAAGGCATATGACAGTGATAAATATTTTAGGAGACATAGTGTCTCCTTGCCTCACATCTTCCGATTTCAATGCGGTTGCTGGCTTCATGCGGTCTAACTGACATAGTAGTGTTTTTGAACATATAGTTAGTTGCAACCCATTGAAGTTTCATTCAACGACGAATTGACTACCATTATCACTCTAGACCTATTGTTTGACATCATCAATTTCATCTTCGCTTTCTCCGTTTTCTTCTTCAGAGAAAAAACGTAAAAACAGATGTTTGGTTCTCCCATGGGAGGTCCTCTGTCTCCGATTATTGCCAATCTAGTTTTGGTGGCACTCGAAGAAAAGGTTCTTAAGAGTATAAACCCTGATATACCACTATATTTCAGGTACGTGGATGATACTCTGCTCCTATTACCCAATAATAACATTCATGAAATAATTAAAAAAATTCAACAGTTTTTCATCAGAAGATTCAGTTCACATGTGAGCTTCCTAACAATAACAACCTACCATTTCTGGACGTCTGCATCTCTTTCAGTAACGGATGTTGCATCACAAATTGGTACAGGAAGACTACATCTTCTGGAAGATATCTAAACTTCCTTTCTTTCCAACCAACGAAGTACAAGAGAGCTGCCATTATTAACTTGGTCGACAGGGAAATTCTACTCTCCCACGAATCTTTCAGAGCACAAAACATTATATTCATAATTAAATTTTTTAAACAATCGATATAAAGTTATCAAATGTCAAACATGTCAAGATTTATAACTTAATGACATGTAAGTGATACTTTTTTAGTTATATAAGAGATACTTAACATATATTTTTTAGAGCCATGAATATGTTCAGAATCTTGAACGCAACGTCGGCAGTGTGAAATATTCCAACAATTAGTTGTTATTATTTTGGGGATTATCAAGAACATTTCTGATTTTATCTCGGCATTCTCCCATTATTTAGGCCAAATGTTTCAAAGTGATTTAACAAGTGAGCTCTGTGGTCAATTCACAGATGCACACAAAATATAAAGTTATCTCACTTAAACTTGACGGTATTGATTGTGGGCTAATTTACGTTGTACCTCACTCCATTAATTTTATATTAAGTTAGTTTAGTTTAGGTAGCTTAAGATTAGTTTTAGATAGTTTATGTTCGTACTAACGACATGAAGCTTAATTACATTAGAAAAAGTTAGATTAGAGAAAATAACCTCATTCCCTTAACGATTGTAAAATCTCTAACTGACTTTATAGGTACTTATACAGTCGCTACAAATTGCACTAATATGCACTGTGAAATTAAGAATAATTTGGCTTGTTGATAAACTTGACGATATCGACACGTCTCGATATCTAATTCCTAATTACTAATAATTAACGGAGTCTATGTGGTTAACTCTATTACCGTAATATCACCAAAAACGTGTAAAAATTATATGTCATGTCCTTGTGTGTTTATAGTAAGTTTTATTGAAATATGTAGATAGTTTTAAGTCATTACACGAACCACTTCCTGAGGTATTAACAGAAGTTTGACCAAAATGAAATAACACACGTTCCACAAGTGGTCAAAAACTTCCTGAAACTCCAATTTAGATGAAACATCACAATTTCCACGGTATATGTCTTAATAAGAGACATAAAAAGTTTTCGAGTGATTTAGTGATCAGATCTCTGAGTTATTGTCTTATGCTTGACCTGAAAACCACAGTAATGTAATTCACATATTTCAACAGACGCAGAAATTTTTTAAAAAATCCAATTTGGATCAAATTTTGTAACATATTTGTAACATTATAAGTTTTAAGTAATTGTGTTAAATCAGAGTCCTGAGTTGTGATCATATGTTTGACCAAAATGAATCAATGGAATATAGCAAGTTTCATAAGTTATCACTAACTTTATGTAACTCCAATTCAGATGAAACACTCTGATATTCTTTGCCAATGTCATGTTGGAAGATGCAGAAAATTAGATGTAATTATGAGATTAGCTTTCTGAGTGATGATCTTATATTTGACGTCCTGAAGTTTCTATTTAAACGAAATAACATAATATTGTCATATTAAAAATTTGGATTTTGATCTTAATATGATAAATATTGGATTAATGTAATTTGATAACATATATTGTCGCGACCTAATTAAGCAACCGAGGTCATTGTAATCCAAGCGAGTTACCGACCTGCAATTACAATTTTTGCAATAATTAACATCCGCTCCGCGGTTATCAAACTCTAGTCCATCTGTAATTGCAAATTTTTCAAACAAGTCATATCCGATTCTCGAGTATCGAACTCAGCGACAGCTAATTTTTAATAAAAGAATATTGAAAATATCCTTTTAATTTCTCATACTACCATTAACTGAAATGTACTTTGGAGAAGACTTCAAATTTGGATGTTTGACTTGAATTTGTGTTTGTGAATTTGTGTGCATACCTGGGTTTTCACTTTTCATAATAAACTATCACAACATCAAAACTAATAAATGTACTTCGAGATCAATATATTTAGGATTTTTCTTAAGTAGTCCTGGTTTAATATGTAACGCTTGTGGCATGTGCTATTATTGTCTACAAGAACTATCGTTTACATTGATTAAATCCTAATTATTGCCAGTTTGAAGTAACTTGATGAAAAAGATTTTTTGGAGTAATTGTGAAAACTTAAAACCAAGTAATTCTAAGGGCAATTTAATGTTTCAGACAAATTAAGCCCTAAAGAGAAGCACTCACCTTAGGCACCGTCGTCGTCATGTCGAATGCTGCTCGTTAAAAGGACGAAGCTATCAAAGAAAGCCTTACCTGAAAGAAAAAGAAACCACATGTTACGTATTTATTCACTGATATTACCTTTTTGACTTAACGAAAAGTTTAATGAATACAACTCAAAAGGCTATTTCATTACTTCAACATCAGTCCTCTTATTCAGCATCCTCTTTCATTATTTTAATGTTCCTAATTATTGCGTTCGTTTTGGCAGTTTGACTGTTGTAGTAACCGTCTTGTTATTAACATTTTTCGGCTCTCAGAAAGAAAATAAATTTTTATCTCGGAAATTCCCCTCTCGTTAAACTTTTATCGGCTCCCGAGGAATATATATATACAGAAAGAGTATGGAATTATCAATTTTCGGCCAAGATATTGGAAATTTATGAAGCTATAAAAAAAAGAGAGAGAAACATCTCCCACTTATAAATCATAAATTAAGTAAAGAACGGGATTAAAAAAGATTAAAGTTTAATATTTTTGTATATCCTCGCTCCCTTTCATTGTGTGTTTCTGCCTCTGCCCGCTGAATAAAACATATGCGTAGTAGGTGTGTTCTTAATACATTTTATTTCCTGCGGGTGAGTGTGTGTTTTTCTCTCGGTGGAAAATGAAAATTTATGGGGGCCGAAACAAAACGGCGCTGCACAAGTTTTATTTTTAACGAGCGTGATAAACAACACGGCTTTCTTTCCCGAACAACTTCTTTATGAAAAACTCCCTCTCTTCAGCAACGTTAAATTTCAAGCGAGGATATTCACAGCTAAGAGCGTCATAAGTAGTCCGTTAGAGATTCTAAGTATGGGGGAAATTAAAGAATATCTATTTAAAAATACAAATAGTTTCATACAATTTTTCGTCCCATAGCAAATTAGCATACACTTGCACGTATTACGTATTAAAATCTTCTCTTTGAAACACTCCTTACAGTTATGAGTCTTAAAACGTTGCATGTTTCTCAAAACGGCAAGAACGCATATCGATCATTTCTTTATGGCGGACAAAGCGTGGAATGACCCTTTTACCATGTAAACGTCGCACATTTAAAAAAGGTTCTAAGACGAGAAGCGACGGTAGTAGGGCGTTTGAGTGCCCTCTCATACACGTGCTTTATGATCGTTGTGCAAATCTACAAATGGGTCGTCTCGACGTACGTTCCACGTTAAAATCGCGAATACATGCGCAACCTGTCCAAATGAGCCAAAGGATATTTGGTCAAAATATCCAAATGAAATTTAGAAATCCAAAAATCCAAAATAGAAATATTATAATTAGAATTCCAAATGAATGATAATTGCACAGATTACACTCATTAAATTATATATATCAATATCTTAAAAGAAGATATTGAAAATTTCTTGGCTAAGTCATGATCTGAGGATGCACACCCTAACAAGAGAGTACTTTGGATTAAAACAGAAGAAAACTGATACAAAGGATCTGAAAGCAATAACATACTAAGATATCACATCCTTGAACGAAACAGTAAAGCAGACGCACAACTACCATTATAAATATTTGAAATGCACTCATACACTTCTTTCTAAAACTGTTAAAAAGATAATTTTAAATCCAGATACCATGCTAGGCTTTACGGCAAAGGAAATACCATATTTAGAAGCCAGAGATGAAGATATCAAGAACTAAACCAAATACTGACAATACGTCAGTTACACGCTCTGTGAACATTGAAATAAGCAACACACTGGCAAAAGAACAAAAAGTGTGCATAAAACAAACAAGGTAGTGTACAGATTAACCAATTGAGGATGTGGTGGTAACAAAACGAATATAAAACAAAAATCTTATCCACAGACTATAGGATCATATGAATTCGTCCGCCTCTGCTATCAACAAAAAGCTCTGCTGCCCTGTAGTGACACTGCCACATCAGCTACTCATACCACTTTTTAGTTTTGTTCAGTATTATCTTTTACTTTCTAATTTAACTATTTGTTTCCTTTGGTTATCGATTACTTATTAATTTACACTTTTCCTCATGCCTTAGAAGATTCAATTATTTCCCGCCTTTAGCTAAGGTTTGCATTTGTTACAGCCCATATACTTCATTGACCAGTGAGATGACGGCTTGAGTAAATGTTTTGGATTTGTTTAACATTTCTCTCTATACCCTTTCCTTTAATTTGAGCTTCAAGACCCAAACGCCCTAAGTGCCATCAGGCCCTAGGCGTGACAATATAAGAAAATGGAGTTTGGACCCGATAAATGCAAACCACGGGCGATTTCATAAGAAGCACAACTAGTTAGAAGAGAAGAAGCTCAGAATTGTTTGAACGTATGAATGCACCAGAAAAAGAACACTGAAAAGAAGGAAAATAACACAAGAGGTTCAAAGTGATACCAAAAATAAGTTTTAAATTATACATACATATGCCGTTCCAATATTATATAAATTGAGACACAAATAGTATGCAGAGTAAATACTCAGATATCTTTATAAATAGTACTCGGCAATACCGTTAACGTCCAGCTGTGTGCTGCCGCCGTCGCCGCCGACGGAGTGGAAGGGAGATAGATGCGTCATCTCACTCCCGCATGGCTCACATTGGTTGTGTGGTGCCGGTCCCTCTTTCACTCGGACGCTGTAGTGGAAGAGAGATAGATGCGTCGTAAGGCAAACGCTAAGGTCTATCTCTGTCACTTGTTCTCGCTCTCGCTTGCACGCATGGCTCTGGCGTAACGTTACAATATAAGACGTATATCACGTCAACAATGCATGGTTATTTGTCGTCATTCAGGATCAAGTCATCAAAACCGCTAAGATGTTATAGAAAGAGAGTCACAAGTAAAAAGTAAGTAGAGTCCCGCGTGCAATTGGTACAGGAACATCAATAATCTGTGAAGGGAGGATAACTATTACCTTCCACAGTACTGTAACGAAGAAGTTGACAACAGGAAGCATTGACTATAATTATGTTACGTTTTCGTACAAGTCAAGGTAAGCAAGGAACTATACACACAAGTGGGTTTCAAAAATTAGACAGTGGAAGAGAATAGAGTAATAATAGCTACGATCACGTCTTGCAGAATATCAGTAGCGTATCCGATAGGAACTTGACCGTAACTACGACTACTTCCCATGTGTTTACCGCAATGTATTATAGCCCGTTCGATATCTGATGAGTTAGAATTCCAAGAACCTACTAAGCCAATAAACCCCTTCTTATCGGAACTACTGTAACAATATACCGCGACAGAGGCGTGCCTTAAAAATTTCGACATTATTGTCAATGTCGAATGCACGCAAAAGCTAATATGGTAAGTGCTACGACCAAGTGCGCCGTCAATGACTTTCTAACGCTGCTCATACTCCGTCGATTGTGGGATACCGACAAAGGTAGCTACGCGTTTTCTTGGAATTTTACCTCATCACATTTTGAACAAGCAGAAACTGCTAGATTCTGTCGATTTATTTTTCAGATGAAAACTTGTTAGCAAATATACGTGGCTCCATAATACTTACAGATACTTGATTTTAAAGAGAGGATAATCACATCTAACGCGTTTTCAGCATATCCAGATTTCGAAGTGTTGTAAAATGTCTTCTACAATCAATACTTGTGCATATTCCCTTAGACGAGGTAGTGCAAATCAATTTTATACTTTTAGATTGGTGAAGATTGGAGGCGATAACCTCATATCGAGTTTTAAAAGCCAAATTGGCCACGTCGGTTATTTCAAACGTTTCGACTCGAACTTATACGTATGAAAGGCCGAAGCAACACCGATTGCCTTTTACGACGCGATCGATAAGGTCGTTAGTGCCGACGATTGAGCTTTTATTACACATGTCCGAAAGGCAAATATGGAACATCGTCGAAAAAAAAAGGCCGAAACATTTAATTCGGTTTTATGGAGGGAGAAATAATTATTAGCTGCAATAATAATTAAAGCGGTTTTATACGGCCGGACGACGTCTGACCTCGTTGGCAGTTTATGGACTAGTTTTATGTGGTTATAGTTCTTTATCCGCTGAAATACCGAAAGTGCTCGGTTATGGAGTTTAATGACGGTGACATAAAGAGACTCCAGCGAAAATTCCGAAAATGATTCGGTCCCATTTCGAGCACGCATATCCCTTCTTTGATCCGCGTTCGAGTATTTTGATTGATGACAGTGGAATAATGGCGGGTTTGAGGGCCCGTGATCTCAGTCGGCGACGTGATATTTCTCGAATTATTATCCATCAAATGGATGAGGTCGGCCACAATACATCACATTCGGCGAACGGAGGTGAAACTGTTACCGGCAGAATAATAATGACCGAAGAGGCTACATACGCCCAGCGCGCATTTCTCGCCCGCCGAGCAAATAGGAATAAAAATTTACAGGAGCGAAGGGAAATTTTGATCCCTTCACCATTGTGTTAATGTTCAAAGTCAAATTAAAATCCGGGATTAAGAGTGACCTTAAACCACGTTACAAAAAATTAATTAAACTAATTTTATCAGTACGTGTACAACGTGCACGTCGACTACGAGTACCGGCGGTAATTAAATTTAATCATCATTTCAAGAGCGAGTCGAAATTAATTTAATTAAAACTGGACATAACAATCTTCCTCCCTCGATAAGTGGGGAGGCCAGTAAATCGATTGCATTTAAAAGGTGTCCAAATAAATAAACCGTTGGATGCAAACTGCACCGAAACCCATTACCGGCATATAGGATTACGATAAGAAAGGGATGGTACACCGACAATTAAGTCCTGAAACAGGTAGCAAAGGAATCCCATCGGATAAATGCATATGGACACCTTATATATATGTAGAAACAACTACACCAAACCAACATTTTAATAATAAAAAATATGTTCAGAAAAATCGGCTCTTTGAGCGCTTTAAAGGAAGTATTAAATTGAAGAGCTCATAAAGACGATTTCAAAGGGTACACATTTTGCAAATTTCATCTACTAACTTAATTAATACTGTACATTTTAGATGCGATTTACAGTAAATATTAAGCCTGATTTATTTAGTATAAAATTAACTCTGAACTGTATCGAATGAGTTATCATTTTATAGCGCTCAAAAAGACAATTTTTCTAAACATATTTTTTATTATTAAAATGTTGGTTTGCTCTAGTTGTTACTACATTTATATAAGGTGTTAATATATATTTATCCCATGGGATTCCTTTGCTACCTGTTTAGGGACTTAATCGTCGGTGCACCGTCCCTTTCTTATCGTAATCCAATAAGTCGGTAATGGGATTGGGTGCAGTTTGCTATCGTCCAAATGAACAGCCCAGTGGAAATAAATTTATGGATCCAGAATGCATGAAGTAACGCCATCTCCATCGTTTCTAATTTAAGCAAAATATTACTGATTCCCCATTGTTCCAACTAAATATCACAACATGATGTAAATTATGTGGAGGGTGGAGGGTATTGTGAAATTGTTTACAGGTTTTATGTTCGAAATCGAGTCATTAACAGTCCTAAGCGCAAAGTACAATAATATCATAAAAATTGAAGTATGTTGATTAATAAAAGAATTGTAATCTATACAGAAATGATAATCAAGAAATAATATCCAACTGTCGACAAAAGATGTGGAAATCACGAATTTGAAACGTGTCTGTTTGAAATATGAAATATTCAACAGAAACGGAATAATTCAAATGAAGTATTAAAAAGAAATATAACTGTGGTTAGTCTGTAGAAGTCACAATTTGAGAAATATTTATAAATCACATTTGTGAGTAACTTAGCTTGCGAAATTTGTCTGGAGCATTATTAGCGCTATTAAATGCTAAATTTGACTAGTTAACATTATTCGAAAACCATCTCTCTTCTAAGCTAAATGACATAAATATACAAATTCTTTGAGTGCGGTATGTATGAAGTCATTTTACAAAATAATAGCATAGAAATGATAATCATTTCGTGGCGGACATTAGAGGTAAGCTCTCAAATCATAAATGCACCCTTATAATTGTAAATTTCAAAGGAGAATTAATATAAGAGTCCAATATTCAACTCAACGGACATATAGGGACCATTTTCCAGCGATTTTGATTGATTAACTATCGAAATTACGATATGACCAAGCGTCAGCGATTATGTGGTTATTAACATACGTGCGTTTTACTTAATAATTAAACGTCACGTCCCCCTTAGTTTTCCATATACAGGGTCCACTTTCTAAATGTTACAAAAACCAATAATGAACTAATAAAATCCGTCAGGCATCTATTATAGGTGTCCTACCAGAATACCTATTATTCTTGAAAAGTTCAGAATCTCGTATTAAAATCACCTATTATTAAATTATTTTAACAACATCGTGAATTAAACTCGATAGCTGATCGGCAGTTAGTGATTTTTCTAAAAAAAATTTAAATTTAACAATGTCACATTGGACTTGACATGTAAAATCTGATATTACATCTAACCTAATATTAAGGTGAGTTTATAAACTCAACTAAATTGAAATTAAGAATTGATAATTAACAATTAACAACTATAGACTTAAAGGGGGCGTTTATAAACATGATGGCATGGTTCTCCAAGCACCT
The DNA here is from genome assembly GCA_946251905.1 of Cryptocephalus moraei. Classification (NCBI taxonomy): domain Eukaryota; kingdom Metazoa; phylum Arthropoda; class Insecta; order Coleoptera; family Chrysomelidae; genus Cryptocephalus; species Cryptocephalus moraei. The sequence goes on along the minus strand of OX276465.1, from coordinate 10,059,483 downwards.
TCTTTTATCTTGCCATTGGCATCCAGAATATCGACAAATCCAGTTGGGCAATACCTCCTCTCTTCAATAGGCAAATCTTCCTCTCCTTTTTGTAATAAATTATGGAGAACAATTGTGGCAAATATAATTTTCTCACAAGTTTCTGTTCTTGCAATTATAGGATTCCGTAAGCGTCTCTAGCGCTGCGCCAATATGCCAAATTTTCAATGGTTCTACGAGCTCTGGACAATCTATAATTGAAAATATTGTCACACGCCTGAGGACCTAGGGTCCAAAGGGAGTGCTCTGGTTGGGGGTGTAGCTAGGTAGAAGCTAAGAAGAAAGCATGGTAACACATAACAATATTTATTTAGACACTAAATATAGGGGAGAGAACATCGTACAAAATTAAGGCAAATGAGCAAATGATAAGAAATGAGAAAAAAGGTCAAAAGGGAGGTGGTTGCTTACTTTAGAGTGACGAAGGGCAACAGGTGCGAGGCTCCTCCAATTAGCGGCATGCCGAAAAGGACGGGCTCTCAGACGGGCAGCGTGACGTGATACTAGGTGACAGACTGACTCCCGATCGTTATGATCCCGCTGTATAAATACAAGCGGGATGTTTACGAACGTGATGTCGTACCTATCCGAGAGTCGTATCGTCCTTCGGTTTAAGGTCGCCTCGGTGCTGAATAAGCTTAGACGGCGACCTATTTTCGCTAATTGGGGCCACATCGCGACAATATTCTTGTTCTCCACTAAGTACTTTCCAGGATAGGGTCTCATAATATTTTCGTGGAGTGGAAATATCTGATCTGCTACAAGGAAGTTAGGCAAACACAGATGTGTTCCTGCCAGCTTTTTTTGGGGAGGAATTGGTAATTCTTTCTGTAGCAGCAACTGGCCAAGTATTGCTTCCCTGAATACTGAGGCATCATTGTTTGAACCTGGTACACCGACATCCACTCATTGAAATTTATAATAGCTATCACAAATAGCCATTAAGGTGATGCTGCGATATTTAGAAAATACGTAAAATCGATTATACTAGTAACCAAATCCTACCTGAAAGACTTCTTATATGAAAAGTAGTCACTCCCAGAGTACTTCGGCGACTGAATGTTCACCAACTTGCCATCAATAGCCCCAATACAGTTTGGCATATTCCACCTGAAGAAGAACCCATCACTAGCTTCGTGAAAAGTATTTTCAGTTGGAGAAGGAAACACTATGGGAGAAAGTACTTGCCATTATACGTCACAAGTTTCAGCGACTATTAACGAAGCCGTGGTTTTTCTTATGAAATTATTAAAAGCTATCTCTTGAAAAGAGCATTCTTCGGCTAGGTAGCTGTAATATAAAGAGTGTTTATTCTCCTACGTTTCATTTTATTTATTGCCATACTGTCATCGCTGATCTTTAACCAGGGGAAATGGAATCTATTCTTGTAGTTCTCTGGATAAATGGTTCAATGAGAGACAATACATAATTGAACATTTCAGGGCTCATCCTGGTGTACTTCAAAAACTGTTCCCTATCATTCAGTTCAGCATACTTAAACGATATTTTTATATACACTGGTTTTTCTTCGATTTTTGTTCATCGGCCGTATCTTAAATCTCCGATTTCTTCGCTTCTTGATGATTCCAGTTGCAAACAAAGTTGTAGTCACCAATAAAAGAACACCCATTATTTCGACAAATTCTTCACTATCCATATTGATAGCAATTGATAGTTTAGAGGTTAGCGCTTAAAAGCGAAAATTGTGTGCTTTGTGCACATGCGCGAAAAACATAATTATTAATTCTTAGTTGAAGAGATGAAAGATAACCATCTTCTTAAATCTTAATTATTAATTTAATATGACATACGAAAGTTTATAAACTGCAGATGAGATTTTCCTGTATTTATCTTTCTTAATTCTTAGTTGATAATTTAATTCTTACTTTAATTGAGTTTATAAACTCACCTTAAGTAAGTTAGCTTCGAAATTATGAAACGATCAAAACCACCTTCTACATGTGGGCTATACCAAAAAACACTTCGACGTGAGACACATCATGCAATACGGGCTGAAGGAAAAGGGGAAGCAGATTTAAAAATTGTATGTTGTAAATAGGAAACTCCAATTATTTGTAGATATGGCTCTTAGTATTATTAATTAATGTTGAACTAAGATAAAATATCAAATAATGAGAATCAGTTGAGATGGTCTGGGCGTTTATGTCGAATGAAGAATGAATGGAGGTATATCTAAAGAGCGTTTGGGATGAAAGCAATGAAAGCAATAATGCAGCAAATGACACTTTTTAATGGGAAAATGTCAATTGGCCAAAGAAAAATCGAGCAAACACGGCAAATGAATGACTCCAGACCGTCGTTCATTTAACGATAACTAACGGACTAACGAGGAGACCGTACAATTTCAGATAGACCTTATAATGTAAATATAGTCTCTGCACAAAAGCCAGTAAATCTCATAAAAAATATTTCCCGATTAACCGTGAGTCGGTAGTATTTCACCGCCGGTAAAAGAACAGTGACACCTCAATAAGGCTAAAGTTCGACCTAATGAAGCTTTATTGTATTTATTTTATCAGAGCGAGCTAGGCGGCGAGGAGAAATGGGCTCCCATCTTCGATAAAGTCCCGAATCCGGGGCCATTGTATCTCGTAAGACTCGACCGATGTAGTGATTTTCCGGGCCATCTATCTCGCGCGACCCATTTAAACTCCCTTAGCCTATACACCCTTTTTACCATACGGTTTCTATTTTTCTTAATTTCCCACACCGCCCCTAAATTATTTGGGAGAGCTTTAGCGCCTCGCGATCCGAAAAATAAAACGTTTAGCGATCCTCTTTTCCGTCTTCCGCGCTCGCCGAATTTATTTGTTTTCCAGATTCAATTAGACAGATGTCCGTGATGAAAACGTTACCAGTAATTAGATTTTAAACGGCACCGAATGGCTAAGGGGGATCGCTCACGATGGAATCTTATTATTTCGTCGATGGGAGGGGGAGGGGGTGAATTTATCGCCCGAAGTAAATAGGATTAGATCGTCGCTTAAAATTATCAACTGAAAATTTACAAGAAATTATTATAACCGTTAATCATAAAATTTGTTATGAAGACTGTATTAACAACGCAATAAAGCAATTCAAACCAACTAAGTGAATTATATAAAGATACCTAATGCAATATACGAATATACGTTTCATACAATTTCACGTGTTTCATACACTTTAAATTTAATGAACAGTAAGTCATCGACGACTAGGATTAGGTACGTATTTGAGGCTTAATATTAAACCAAGGAAAGATTCGATATACAGGGTGTTTTCAAAGTTGATGCTGTCCTTTTAATCCCATTGCGAACATTGAAATACAAGCAACTTTCCCAAATATATTTTTTTCCGAAATATCAAAAAATAAGAAGGTGTAAATAAGGAATAAATAAGGACTCGTTCTCGGAGAGGATTTATTACTGAGACAAATTTTGTATAGATTTCCACTCGAGAAATCTATACGAAGTAAAACCCCTTTCGGTACATTAGATTCCCGCTTGCACCGCTTGACTACGCCCTTTAGGTCAATACCGCCCTTGCTTGCTTGTTCCGCTCTCGTACTATTTGTTCCTTCTTTCTGCTTGCTTATCACCGCTTCAACCGACTCGGCACGGTTATATGTCTATTTTAGTTAGCTAGTTTGCAATCATCCGCCCTGTAAATATATATTTTGCTATCATAGACGCTCTCCTTTCCGAATGTAGATTGATTGTCCATATTTTAGTTTCAGTTTTAAATCTTATATTTTCTGTTCTTGTTGTAAACAATAAACAAACCGTTTTTGCCAAACACCTGTATTCCAACGTTCCGTCGAGAGCGGGATGCAATGTTGCCGGTTCCCGCCGATATTCCATAAAATCCGAACGAACAATGTTATCTAGAGTTTCCAAAAAAATAAGAAGGTATAAATAAGGAATAAATAAGGACTCCTTCTCGGAGAGGATTTATTACTGGGACAAATTTGGTATAGATTTTCCACTCGAGAAATCTATGCGAAGTAAAACCCCTTTCGGTACATTAAATTCCCACTTGCACCGCTTCAGTACGCCCTTTAGGGTCAATACCGCCCTTGCTTGCTTGTTCAGCTCTCGTACTAATTGTTTCTTCTTTCTGCTTGCTTATAACCGCTTCAACCGACTCTGCACGTTCATATATCTATTTTAGTTAGCTAGTTTGCAAGCATCCGCACTGTAAATATATATTTTGCTATCATAGACGCTCTCCTTTCCGAATGTAGATTGATTGTCCATATTTTAGTTTGAGTTATAAATCGCATATTTTCTGTTGTTGTTGTAAACAATAAACAAACCGCTTTTGCCCAAACACCCGTGCTCCAACGTTTCGTCGAGGGCGGGATGCAATGTTGCCGGTTCCCGTCGATATTCCATAAAATCCGGACGTACAATGTTATCTAGAGTCTCCAAAAATAAGAAGGTATAAAATTTTGTATAGATTTTCCACTCGAGAAATCTATGCGAAGTAAAATCTATTTCGGTACATTAGATTCCCGCTTGAGTACGCCCTTTAGGGCCAATACCGCCCTTGCTTGCTTGTTCCGCTCTCGTACTATTTGTTTCTTCTTTCTGCTTGCTTATAACCGCTTCAACCGACTCTGCACGTTCATATGTCTATTTCAGTTAGCTAGTTTGCAATCATCCGCCCTGTAAATATATATTTTGCTATCATAGACGCTCTTCTTTCCCAATGTAGATTAATAATTATCCATATTTTAGTTTGATTATTAAATCGTATATTTTCCGTTGTTGTTGTAAACAATAAACAAACCGTTTTTGCCCAAACACCTGTGTTCCAACGTTCCGTCGAGAGCGAGATGCAATGTTGTCCGAAAATCCGAACGTGTAATGTTGTCTAGAGTTTCCAAAAGTCTGGTAACCGACAAACCCTTGAATTCCGCTGCCGGACTGCCTCTGTATCTCTGTAAATAATGTAATTTATGCTCCGCTGTGCTTATGTCACTTTTTAATTAGTAGGTATTCATTGGGATTCATTTGTTTATAAAATCATATTCGTAATATAGACGATTAGTATTTTTCTCTGTACTGTGTGTTTTATTTTCACGGACGCCCTGGCATTATCCTGAGTATAAACTCACCCGTGGATTTAGGGAGTAAGCCCTTATAAATCTGGCGCCCGGGTTAAACCGACTTCAAAACCGTTTACCCGAATTCCCGAACTCCGCACCAAGCGCCAATTCAAACAAGTGCGTTACATATATGTAACGTAATGTAGTGTAATGCAGTCCTGGACCTGAGAACACCTAAAAACCTTAAAACTGTTGCATACGAGATTTTACTCTGTTTAGAAATTCCAAAGAATAACAAAGTTGGACAAGAGAGCTAATCAGAGATAATGTTTCATTAAATAGGAATATACATTTCATGTAAAGACCCATACGCTTATTTAAGATGAAATGGTGCGCACGGTTATTTAAATATTTAGTATGGTTTTAGTGGTAGTAGTAGTAATAGTAGTAATATTAATACATTATTGGAATGAAAACTTCTATACTCTCGCTTGAGAAACATAAAAGTTTTTAGGTGGGGCAAAGTCTTCCAATTGGCGTCAGCATGAAATATGTTACGCTGCGAATCCTCCTATATCCAAACGCTTGTGTTAGATTTCGTATAATCTATGTAGCAGTTCTATGTATAATGTAGTGTTCTTATAAGTATATTTCATAGAATTTAGACATTTTTCGAAGGGTTCATATCAAAAGGTGTACCAAACCCCTCTGTACTCCATTCCATCATGTATTACCGACATTGAGTTGTATCTCGTAGCCACCGAAATTCTGATGAAAACGCACATCTAGCAGCACCGAATCCAATTTATGCATGTGCCCGGCACTACAGCTCTAATGTGAGTAATCGATACGTTAATTAACTCGTGAGAATTTTGATAGTTTCAAGCGAACTCGTTCCGAATTAGCCGGATTTCGGACCTTTATCCGCGCATAGCCAGGCCCGATTATTAAACACTGATAATTGTATTATTATTAGTTTTAATGATGCTAAGCAAGCAGGGGAAATTGCAACTGCGGCCGTGTACACGAATAACGAGCTCTGTTTATTAATACCGCCGTAGAAGCAATTTCAACTTATCCGCACTGCGCGGTAAAACTGGAATAATCGGTTTGGTTTAAAGGTTAGATCCCTTCGGTGAAACTCAGAGCATGTAGAGATTAAAAAGCAAGAATAGTCCGCAAGCCCGTCGGATTGCATCAAAATTGAAAAGGTGCGTGCATTTGACAGGGTGTCCAGGTCGTATGAAATTCTAAAATTTGAAATTCAACTTCGTAGTCATTCAATTTTGATATATGAATACTGTCTGAAAAGCCGTAGCCCCAAACTCACTGAAATATCTTTACACATTTGTTCGAATCATAACAAAATTAAAGTGGATTTTTTTCACTTACTAATACCTTTAAGTTTGCTGTAAATGATTTTTTAACACTATTAAAAATGCTTTCGGAATCCATGTTGTAACGCGCTTGGTGCGGTTACTAGGGAGATTTGGCGCTGGTACGAAATTCGGGATTTCGGTAAAGGGTTTTAAGAGTTGGTTTTACGGTTTTGCTCGGGCGCCAGATTTTTAAGGGTTTTCTCCCTCGGGATTATGCCTGGGTAGTTTACGAACTCAGGAGATTACCAGGGTTGTCCGAAGAAATGAAACACACACTCAAAATGGAAAATCCCTAAACTATTGTATTTCTAAATGAAAGTGACAATACTGTATCGATAAACACCTTCTGGCGTTTCGGAGATCGGAGACCGGAGAACTGCAAAAAATTATGTTTATTTACAAATAATTATAAATTTCGGAAAGAAAATACAATTAGGAACGTACGAAAAATAAAAATTACTTTACGTAGGGAAAATCGGAAATATCGAAAATTGTTCGGCGAAGCGAAAAATGCGGAAACGGAAAATTACAACACTTTTGCAAACAAATAAGAGTTGAGATACGAAAAACCCTCTAAGTATTGAAAATGGGAAAACGCGGAATTATCCTGGTGTCGGTCGGTCTAGGTATAACGGTCGGTAACATTCACAATTACATTTATCGGTCGGTAGTACTTTCAAAATCGGACGGTTACGTAACAAGTAACGAATAATTCGGTCGGTTTAAACTTAACGGTCGGTAACGTTCACAATTACATGTATCGGTCGGTAGAACGGAAACGGATATCAGACGCAACGGAAAAATACGGATAACGTACGGCTTGTCACAGACAAGTATTGGTTCTGACCTTGGATTAACTCAGGTACAGGACGATTTGAGGGGGGAGGTTGCCTTATATAAATTTAGTCTGGATGTTTAAGCGACGGTAGATTGAAGAGTGCCTTATCGGCCGCCATATGTGATAGGTTTGATTTCGTGGTTAATTGCACGGTATGTGGTCTACCCTGAACTCTCAAAATTCGGCTTCGTTACGTCGTAACAATCTTAGTTCACAAATAATCTAAAGTGGAATTAACTAATGGAAAAACTTTGTATTTCTGTACTACACAATTAAATATAAAAGAAATATAAAAACATCTTGGCAATATCAGTTAGTCAGATTTATTATGGTGAAACATAAAATTCGAATAATATTGTCACGACCAAGGTGCGCTAGGGGGTAAAAAATGGGCGGCGGGCGAACTTTCGACGGCAAATATTGAGGCTACCTGCTTTTCGAAGAAATTTCGACGGTCGGCTTAATGCAGGTAGGTAGAAAGTGTATCGGTAGGAACGGTTCAAATTCAAGCCCTTGTAATATTTTCGTGATAAAGATGGAATTTCCCATAATTTGCGTATTCACTTGCCCTTAGCCATTTTCCCTGCCCTTTAATATCTTCGTGATAAAGATATGAATTCCCGTAGATTTTCCTTGCCCCCTTGTCCTGTAGTAACAAATAAATTGTTTTGATGTAGGTATATGTCCCCTGATTTTCAATCCTAATTCAACCATCAATACGCGGGCTTGTTACATTTCTTTACCGTCGAAAATACCTGTACAATAAAACCACCTTTTCGGTCATGCCGTCGAAAATTCTAATCAACCCATCGTAAAACACCTGATCCCGTCGAAAGTTCTTCCGACCAAAAAGAGAATCTTGTTAGAAGATAGCGCGTCGATGATTCCTATGACAAACATGTACCTATACGCACAATAGGGTTTCAAAAATATGAAGGAAAAGGCATTAATTACGGGAGAATAGCATGAACCTAACAGAAGAATCTATTTTGTTAAAAATAGCTTACTTTTAGTCCCACAGAAAATTAGAAGTCTTTACGTCTCGAAGAGCTTGACAGCAGCTTGACAGGTATGGACTTGACCAGTGTCTCTGACTGTCTCCATCTGTTTATCGCGTTAAATTTGAAACTATTTGACATGTTAATATGATTTCCTTAGGATCCGTTCGAGATTTAATTTTGGAATACGTTTAAAATTACAAGTCAAACCACTTTTACAAGTTTTTAAGGAAGAAATCTAAAGAATTTGGATAACTCTAAGGGATACTTTCCTCTCAACATACCAATCTGTTGAACAAGCAGAATTCAGAAAGGAACATGGAACCTGCGACTACCTATTTCTCTTTCTCTTGTAAATACATATTTTAACAAAAGTCGTTAGACTTTATTGCTCGACCCTTAACAACGCTACAATTTTCCACATTGTCCTTGAGACGCTAAAGCCCTTATATAATTATCAGCTTGTGCACATTGCACTTCGTAGCGACAAAAGATGAGCGTGTGTTCTGAACTTTATCATGTTGCCTGGCGTATGCAAAGCCAAAGAGAGATCCGGGCTTTGATTCCTCTCGTACACAAAGGCGGCCAGATATCGAACCTTACTAAGAAGTCTCGTTTCACACACACACAAGCGGCCCTTTAATGAAAAGTAACAAGCCGCGACCCGGTCCGGGTATAGAGAGAGAGAATTATGCGAATTAGTTCATAAACCCAATACCGAAATGTCTGAAATCGGAAAACATTTGATACTTAACACTTGGATCGTGACGGTTTCGTAGGGGCGAGTTTTGAGTCTATTCGGTAATGTTGTAAAAATGGAGGATTTTAAATGCATCAGCCATAAATCTTTATCAAACGGCGACGGAAACGCTCGAAAACGCTCTACTTTATTTCCTACATACCCGGCCTTAAAATATACTTTAAAACTGTAAAATATCCCAGGAAATTTATTACCCGCGATGATTTACGGACACTATTGTAAAAATGTTTCAAGTAATCCAATTCTGCCATAACAACCGCTTTAAACAACGATTACTATGCGTGTAATAATTTAATAAAATCCTCAGACGTGCGGTAATTGCACTGCGCTGTAAAATTAACAAAACACACTTTAGCTAATAGCAGAGGATGTATATTTCAAATAACTAAATATTTGCTTCATATAACAATCCTTTTTGCGTGTTAATACTACTTGAACGAAGTGTCAAGTGGTCTCTATAGAGAGTGGACTGTATAGATCTCTCGTAGCTCGTGGGTGGCTGCGGAGATGAATCTTGTCTCCAGGTTGTAAGGCTGAAGACGGTCTCGTAGATTGGAGATCAGGGCGTGACGTGATCTGTTCTTGGAGTTGAAGTTCTAGTCGTATGGAGAGAGGGCTTGACGTGCTCTCCGATGTGACCTGAGGGCCTAAAGTGCAGGTCTGAGGTTGAAGTTCTAGTCGTGTGGAGAGTGGGCTTGACGTGCTCTCCGATGTGACCTGAGGGCGGTGACGTGCAGGTCTGAGGTTGAAGTTCTAGTCGTGTGGGGAGAGTGCGTGACGAACTTCTCCGGGGTTGGATCTGAGGGCGTATCGTGCAGATCCGGGTTTGAAGATCTCGAAGTTAGACGTTCTCTTAGCTTCAAGATCTCGTAGACTCTCAAGGCGTAACGTGAGAGCTTGTAGGTTGGGGTGACGTAAATCAAGACCAACAACACACGCCGTTTTTGAGCATACTAGGTCTACTAATTTATTGTCCCAAATTTCAGAGCTTTTATACACCTTGTTTTATATTGGTTGAGGGAGATATTATTTGTTTTGTTACCTTGCACTAGACTGACCTTCTCGAGAAGCGCTCGCTATCACGTTTCCTAGACGTTGTATTATGATTAGTCAGCTGAGTATGGGGATTTGAAATTGACCGGCTCAGGTTCATTCGTAATTGTTTTCCTCTAGTAACGTGAAACCATCGCTAGTGTTATTGATTCGTATGCGAACGTTAAACCAATTTAATAATATTTTACACAACTATCTTCGATCTTAATCATGATTTGTTTTGCATTTTTGTAAAAGAACGCGTGTTAATTTCAATGATTAAATTATGTAAAAAGTTCCCTAAATTCGGTTACAATAAATCACGATTTCTTTACCTAAAATTCCCATAAATAATGTTGACGCTAGCGTCAACAAGGGAGATTATTCATTATTATTGTTTAAATGATGGTTTTTCCTTCTGTCTTTTTCACTTTTCTCGGTGTATACCTCGAAATATATTAATTGTAAATATGTTGTTTTATTATCCTCTCAATATACTATTTTAATCCAGTATAGTACAAAGTTGTAATAATTAAAAAACTTAAAATTAAAGTTTCGCAATTATCTGATTGATTAGTGGATTGTTGCTACTCAGGCTAAAAACCGAAGGGTTACTACATTGAAACTTTATTAGACCCTTACAAGAAATTCCCTAAATTCTATTGCAGAGATTTCAGAAATGTTTCATGATTTCCAGAATTTGGTGTTTCTTGAAAGTTCAATTACTTTGTTAAGCGGGGGGCATACCACAAACTTTGTGTATCAACAAGTTTAATTTTCATCAACGTTTCAAGGAAACTTCCATTAATTAATCGACGTATAGGGCTTTACCAAAAATTGAAGTTTTTATATTTCAGTGGTTTTGGGTACTTTTCAACACGTTTTGTTTTACAAACAGATAATAATCACTGACGCAGCTTAGGTAACCAGGTTTTTGGGATATCTAATTCAACTAAAAGCACGTCTTATTTTATTACGAAGAATAACAACGCCGACCGAACGTCAACAAGTCAAGTTCAAAATCACAATAATTAACCAAGTCAGCATAAAAAAGGCGTTTACGCAACGTGATAAGAAGCGCGCTCCAATTAAGGTCAGTTTCTGCAACGCCAGGTCATTGTAAGAAAACAAATAATATCTCATTTAACCAATGTAAAACGAGATGTATAAAAGCTCTGAAATTTGGGACAATAAACCAGCCCTAGTATGCTCAAAACGACAGTGTGTTGTGATCGTTCTTCACGCCACTTAACCCGACTACCCAAAACCTAACGAACTTCAATCCGGAGAGTACGTTACGCCCACTCTCCAAACTACAAGAACTTCCAGAACTTCAAGGAGATGTCACGCCCTGATCTCCGATTACAAGAACTTCAAAGATATCACGTCACGCCCTGATCTTCAATCTACAAGAACGTCTTCAGCCTTACAACCTGGAGACAAGATTTATCTCCGCAGCCACCCACGACTTACGAGAGACATCTCCATACAGTCCACTCTCTCTAGAGATCATTGCACACTTTCGTTCATAATAAATGTTATGAAATAAAAAAAAAGTGTATAGTAGTCGATACTGTACAACAGTGTGAAGCTTATTATAACTCTTTTTCTCCACGAGGAAATCACGTTTTTACAGTAAATATTACGGAACTCAAATTAACCACAATCTTCACTTCCCAGCACAATTCGACACTTTTCCCATGAGAATGGCAACGTCGCCTTTTTACGACCTTACAGATTTATGTTTTTTACATCGATGGCGTTAACGTCGTGCTCGGGGTTAACGTGGAGCTGATAAATGACTGTCTAATCACCGTGGCGTACCCAGAAAACGTTGGAGAGAGAGAGAGATAGAGAGAGGGAGTCCATCCTTGGAATCAAATGTGTTATATTATAGTCGATACATACAGAGCGTGTATACAATACTATGTATAGCTACAGAGTTACACATTTTCGTGACGCTCGCTCACATTTTACTCTACAAAAAACATAACGCCAGTGTAGAAGCTCTGCTTAAAAAATGAGTTTGTCATTTAAGGAAAATTCGTTAGTTTGTCAAGCAGACTCCCATTAACACTGGAAGTTCTATAATGATTTAAGCATTTTTCGGGAGAGTTAATTCAAAAAAGCTAAATAATTGACAGGACATATCAGTGAACCTTTGAGTAAAAGAAATGAAACTTAAAAAAAATCTATTATAAATTAATTATCAACTTATTGCTTTAATGATCATATTTATCTAATCCCAGTGCTACTCATTTTCAACTTACTCTAAAGCCGAAAAATGTCTTAAAGTAACACCTTCAACGGCCGACGAATTTCAAAACGTCCTCCTCAATTTCATCTTCGGATTATTATCCTACCAAAGTCATTTACAAGTAATTTCTGTAAAAAGAAACCTTCCATCAAAGTTTCACGTCGTCTTGGGCTTACTTAAACGCATCGATTTCATTTGATATTTTACATGAAAGTATAAGTTCGAGCCTATCACACAAAATGTCCCGAAATTGGATTCAGTAAACTTTCTACTGAAGAGAATTGATGATATTCGTTTTTGCCGAAGTATTCACTTTCGCCCGAGAATATAATTTCGCTCCATCCGAAATAAATATTAATTAAACACCACATGAAACAAACTAATTTATAACAGAGAATGATGTTTTTCCGACATCAAACGGGGGCTTAATGAGCAATTTCTGAGATAAGTGAACCGACCGAGTTTTGAAAGGAACTTTTGGGTCAATGGCAAAGTGGCAAATGGAGAAAATTAAAGACATTCTGACGGAGTTCATAAAATAAATATTAAACGCGGCCGTTCGAAGGTTGTCGCTTTATTAGAGGGTCAGTCATTTTGAGGTCCTGATAGTTGTAATGCCGAGATGGATTATGAAGTGGGAATCCACTCCATTATACAATCCACGAATAGCTTCGTGATGAGCACACGCCCCGAGATCTCGTCGTCCCTTCGGAGGGACGGGGGCCCTAAGGATCCCCTCGAGGAAAAACAAAATTAAGCTATTCAACCGGAATGCTACACGAAACGATCAGGCCCTTTAGGTATTAATCCTTACCGATAAATTCGAGAAAGGGAATCCGGAGACGGAGATCGAACACGTGTGCGACGGATCAATAGAACAAAAGTGAATTATTTTTGTAGTCGCAAAATGAAGATATTATTGTGTTCAACCAAAATTGAGTATATAAATGAAGTGGGTATGTGTTGGCATAGTTTGGAAAACTGTTGGCAGCTCTTCGACGCTACCTACTATTAAATAAGTAATACGTAGTAATACACTATTAATGTACATTATGATTTTCATTATATTCTACACGCCATGTAACATAACATCTAAAATAGAATACGTAACAAATGTAAGAGATATTGAAAAAGGTTTTTGTAGCTCAGCCGGGATTTGAACCCGCGTCACCCAATTTCGCGTCGGGTATTCCGACCACTAAACTACCGTGCTACTTAGAAATCCCGGCTGAGCTACAAAAACCTTTTTCAATATCTCTTACATTTGTTACGTATACCTTGCCCTATGATTTAATTCGAGAACCTTCATCTAAAATAGAATACTTTTCTAAGGGTTGCGCATTCCGAGTACGCCACTGCTAAAGATTATACGAAACTTAAGGAAATAGGTGACAGTACGTCAACATAACCACAAAACAGTCAAAATTCAGCGGTGGTAAATCGAACGTAGCTACGACTTAAGCCACAGTTCAACGCAAATATTTAAAACGTAGCGGAATCGTCTGCCGTTGTGCTTCCTTTTATTGTATGGTAAATTGCAAGTATAAGAACTTCAATAATAATTGTATTTTTATTTACCAAAACTGAATTATCATAAATGAAGGAGGCACGTGTTGGCCTGTTTTATAAAACTACTAGCAGCTCTTCAGGAGTACCTATTACTGTGATATTATATTATGAATGTATCGCAATGCAATATTTCAAGACTAATTACCCTCATTTCATCTTCGTCTACTCACATATTTAAATCTAAAAAAAATAGTATTAAAATACTAAAACTAAACTTATCTTTTTCAGTCCTCCTAGTACTACTACAATTTATTTCCACTATTATGTTAAAAATATTACAATTATTTCATATATGAGAGGTGAAAATCGTTGGTATGATGTATCTAAAACATCTGAGGCGAATAATAAAAAATTTTTTAATAAGAGCAAGATAATTGTGGAGAAACATTTCAAATTGTGACGTGGTTTACCTCGAGCTGCAGGAGAGTCGTCGGCGGCACGACGACTCTGGGCTAGAAGATTACGTCACTTTGTTGAATTGGCGCTATTTCGGAGTTTCGGAGCTTTGAAGTCGGTTTTACGGTTTGGCTCGGGCGCCAGATTTTTTAAGGGTTTACTCCCTAAAGCCTCGGGTTAGTTTATACTCAGGAGAATGACAGGAAGTCCGTGAAAATAAAACACAATTCGGAAAACAAATAAAACTAATTTATTAGAGACACGGCATCAAAGTAAGGACAATCATGTTAGCAAGAATCGGCAACGGTGCAAAACTAAATATTTAACGGTTTTTATAGCAAAGCGGCATCTATGTACAAATTTCCCTAACTCTACGAAAAATGGAATGATTTGGCAACTATGTACATCGGAAAAACGTTGTGGTCTCGGTTTTACGAAGCGGTCGGGCAACAGTGCATGGTGCGGTTATTACTGTGGGGGGGGGGGGGTGGGTGGTAGTGCATAGTGGTCTAGTCAGTGTCTATTCTATTGGCAATAGGAAAGCTAGTTAAAAGCAACGGTCGGGCAAGCGTTATTAGACGGTGAGAGCGGAGCAAGCATTATGGGGAAAATTCTAGATAGCGGGAATAAACTATGTTCAGTGGCCTAATAATTGACGGGCATGCGCAGTATTTCAAGCAAAGGTCGGGTTGCGTTCAGGGAGGCCACCCCGAGTTTCACCCAGGGGATACACCTGCCCAAACAGCCCGAATTGACCTTCCCGAGTCTCACCCAAGGAAGAGTCAATTCGTCGGCCTAACCCAACGGGACCGGTAGAGACGGTGGGGGGGGGGCTCGGTTGCGTCGTATTCGGAGAGGTCTATCCCGAGTCTCACCCAGGGATGTACCTGCCCAAACAGCCCAAATTAACCTTCCCGAGTCTCACCCAGGGAAGAGCTAATTTGACGGCCTGACCTAACGGGGACGGTGGGGGGGGGGACCGGTCGGATTTCCCTAACTACGATACCTTGGACGGTCGGTTTCCCTGGTTTTCGGGTCGGTTGGTCCGGAGCGGCAACGTTGCACTGGGTCGAGTCGGAGCACCTGCACTAACACCTGCGTCTCGGTAATCGGTCGGCGGACTTGTGATAATTTTCGATATTTTCCTCTCGTATTTAGAGCTCTCGGAGAAATAAGGATGGGTAGTTTGCGGCTCGTAGATTAGAGAGACAACTGGTGGTCTTTTGTTTAAACTTGGTCTCGGACTTTGCAGGTGTTACGGCGGAGAGACAATTGTTATTTATTTGAATATACGGAATTTCCGCAAATGGTAACAGAGGGAGACAATGGTTCTAGCCACGGAAAAATAGGCTTCGTTACACAATTATGGTAGATTGTTGTTCATATGCGAATATACTAAACAGCCTTATATTTTTATAGTTTTGTGAATAAATATGGCGCATATAACATGTTGTCAAATATCTCATACAACAAGAGATATTGAGGTTGATCATAGAAGGAAAGATCGGTCCGAAGACGACAAAACTCATGGGTTAAAGGTCGAACAAGATGGTTGAATTTCCTATTTCTTATATCTTCAGCGCAGCAGTTTCCAAGACAACATTGGCAATTTGAATCGCCAACACGTTCGATTTAATGAACGCCATTTACTGTATTTGAAGTTTCAAGTTTGTTTTAGCCAAGCTTGAAAAATATGTTTCGGAGCTCGACGAGTTCTTATTAAAGTCATCGCTGAAGCAAGTCAGGTTACATTTTGAACTCAGCTTACCTACTTTTCCACAGATTTTAAGTTCATCTTAGCTTAACTCGCAAAATATGTTTTATACTAAGATAAATGTGATTGCCTTAGTCGCTGGTCAAATAAATGCACACTAGATTTGAAAGGCAAATGTAATTTTTACTTAGTTCGTGTACTAATCTCTCTATATATATATAAATGAATTGCTGTTAGTTTGTCTCGCTTAAACTAGAGAATGGCTGGACCGATTTTGCTAATTTTGATTTAGAAATATTTGTGGAAGTTCAGGGGAGGTTTAAGCGGCGAGAAGCGTAAATAATAAGTAACGGAAATACTAAAAAAGGTACGTTTTGTAATTTGACATTTGTAATTAAACAAATGAAAGTCTAGTGTCATTTGGTTGTCAAATATCAAGACGATTATTAAAATCTGTAATCAGTTTGTCAGTGCCCGAGAACTTGATTGATTTTAAAATGGCAAGAAGAAGACGATCTGACTTAAGTCGTCGAAGTCATTCAAATGTGCGACGAGCTACCTCACGTGCAAATCGCACTGACGACCAGCGACAGACAGATAATAACATTCGTATTGGTATGACAGAATTGCGTTCAACAGTGAATAATTATGAAGTACAAGGTGGGCCAAAAGAAGCCATCCGATGTTGTTTGGCTCTCATTTTTTTTTCTAAATGAAAAACTTCAATTCTCTTTTTTGATCGTGTTTATTTGTACCTTTAGAATTTTATTGGTCAAGTCGAGAAGATGATATCGGCTAAATGGGCGCCGCCACAATTGATTGCTGTTAGGGCTCGTTTTATGGCATTTTTCATCACTTCGGCGAGAACTTCGGGCGACAGATTCTCGCACTCGTGTCGAATGTTGTCCTTGAGGTCTTCCAGGGTCTCAGGCCTGTTCACGTAAACACGGGACTTCAAAAACCCCACAAAAAAAAGTCTGGAACGGCTAAATCGGGCCACCTCGTTGGCCAGTGCAAATCGCCAAAACGAGTGATGAGGCGACCCGGGAACGCCGCCTCCAGAATATCGGTTGTGGCTCGCGTAATGTGTGCCGTTGCTCCGTCCTGTTGGAACCACATGTCCTTCAGTCCCAATTCGTTCAATTGCGGCAGAAAAAACTCAGTTAACATGACCTTATAGAGCGCACCGTCCACTGTTGTCGTTCGACAACACCAGCGTGAACAGCGCACCATCAAGTCACTTTGAGCGGGTGTGCTCATCGTGCATCACTCGTGGATTTTCGTTGCCCCAGAAGCGATAGTTTTGCTTGTTCACGTACCCGCTGAGGTGGAAATGAGCCTCATCGCTCATTATGTTTTTGGTCGAACTATCGTCCACTTCGTCCTCCTCAAGATTGAGGATGCTTTGGGCGTAGGTTACACGCGTTTGGCTTGTTCACTTGTATTCTACATCTTTCTAGTTCACAAATTTCAAAACAGATTTGACATTGGCCGCCACATGCAAAAATTAGAGCAACTTCCAATAGGGTGATTTCTTTTGGCCCACCTAGTAGGTAGGCTTAGAATGGAACGACTTCGGGCACATCAAATACAACAGCAGCGAGCACGACACCATGACATAAACAATTTGAAACAGATGGGTTTTGCCTCCTTCCACCATATTGGAATTCTGAGAGCTAAACTAAGCGGAGAAATGGTTGTGTGTAGACGGCCGACATAACGGGTGATACGAGGTGATCGACGAATATGACTAAAGAAATTATCGAAAATTAGCGAACAACCTCGTTAGGTGTTTGGTGAAAATAATGTTTGGTTTTTAGTACACTGCTACGATTTTCACGATATTATCGAAAAAGAGGTTTAAAACATTTTTAATTATATGAAGCGAAAACCAACCAAACCTTGATCTTCCTGACGAACTCGTCTGAACAGAAACGTTTTTGAAAAAAGAGTTGTTGTGGCAGTGATCTGTTTTCATAATTTTCTCATGATTTGTTTCTTAAAAATGGTGTGGTGTGTGTCAAACTTAAAAAACCTTTCAGACACGTTATATTTTCTGCATATTACACAGATTTGTGTGTCATTGTCTGAGCATATATATCCATGTAAGTCATACGCTAAATATATAAATAAATAAATAAGTCCAGGCTTATTGTACTAATGTATAACTATGAGGAAATTAGAAACCCTTCTTAACGATTCTACAATCATTACTAGAAAAAAAAATTGCCTTATGCGATGTTAAATCTTGGGAAAAAAGGCACCACTCCAATGCAGTACAATTATTTAATCTACTTTCGAACAACTTGAAAATACTGTCACGACCTGAGCTAAGCACAGGGTCGAACACTGAGGGGTAGCTCGTGTAGAGCAACACGAAAAAAGTAAGCCTAAGTAAAAAGGGTATATTAAACATAATTTAGTACATTAAATGAGCGACCAGCGGCCAACACGACACCAGTTGAAAATAATACAAAGAAATAAGACGAATACGAGGGGCGGTGACAAAAGTCTCAACAAACAATTGAAAAGACGGTAAGTACACATGTAGAGGGCACAAGTAAAAATCGTAAACAAAACATGGGACAACGTAATAAAACTTAAGAAACACAAGAAAAACTAATGATGAAAGGGGACTAATAATAATAAAAAGGGACCTGGATAAAAACAGTACATGAAAATAAGGACTTACCCTAAGAAGTTCATCTTGGACTTGGCTTAGAGGACGTGTCTCGGAGACCGACCAAGGGCGCGACTCTCAAAACAAATGAACCCGGTTTTGTCGGTCCCCAGTCAATTCACAATTCATTCCTGATGACCAGTCAGCTTTTGTCGTTATTAACATAACTTGGAAAGTTCGTCGATTCCCGGACTCTTTGGCGGATGCTCGATCTCGAATTCGAGACGTTGCATCCGCACGCGTTAGCTCGCGGGAATCGCGGGTCGAATTAGCGAAGAGTATTAATCCTGGAATTGCTGAATCTATGTTACTGCAAAGTAGCTAAATTAATTACTTTGCAGAATAAAGAAAAGAAAAAAGAAAACACGCGAGTTGAGATAATGTAAGAATAAAAAGTTTAATTATCAGCCGAATTTGGATTAATTAATTGATTGATAGATAAGCTGATTGATCATTTCTTGACAATACTATCAAAAAACACATAACTAATAAAAAACACAATAAAGAATTGGCTATCTAAAGGTACTTTATGAGAAAAAAAAAATGCTGATACTTAAAAGCAAATAACAAATATAAATAATGTGACAATATAGTTGTAAGTTTAGTTGTTAAGTATCAAAGTCCGTGCACAAGTATATTTTAATTCCTCCTGCGGACGTCAGTATAGGTAGAATTATATACTATTAATGCATATTTTTACGTTTGTAATGTATATTTTGTAATATTTTGTTAATACACATACATATTTTGTATTGATATGTTACGTACTTGGAAATAAATAAAATAAATTTATGGATCCAGCTGAATTTACAAACATGATTCTATGACTATGCAACAAATAGCGTTTCACAAATAACAATCGGATAGATAATTTGGCTAGCATCGATATTTGCCGTCATTAAATATTTTGGACCTCATTTGGTGTATCCAGCCCAACGAGCTTCAAGAATAGCTCCCGGGGGCTTTATACAAAATCACGAATCCGAGGCCGTTATTCAAATACATCATTTTTTTTTCGACAAAACAGAGAAAGGATCACATTTTCGGTGCCGTCCCGACGAAACCGAATATCCGCACTTCAAATGAAGCACTTTGAAATTATTTTCAGTGGAAAACCCGAAGATAATGAACAAAATACGACTCGGCGCTTTTTTACTTCTACCGGCCAAATTTAATAACTGTACTGCGTCGATGCTTTCAGCATGAAATGGAAATAAATTCCTTCGGAACGACATAGTTTTTCGCGGGGAAAAATCGCGGCGGAAATAAAACATTTCCACGGAAAATCCTCCGATGTAATACAGTTAATATGACGTATACGTATTTCATGTTTGATGTATACACCGGCGGGATTTTAATTCCTGAACGTCCGTCAGGAAGTCTCCTTCTCATTTCAGTTATAATTGTCATCGGACACTGTTGGCTAACCGAAAACAGCGACAGATAAAATATTTGGTGGAAGTAAAAGTATTTTTTCCATTTGGTCTCCACCCCTCTCCGCTCCCCTCTTTATCTATTTGTTCTGGTAATATTTGAGCTGAGGCGATCCGAGATCGTTGAGCTTTCCCCCCACAAACCATTAACCGTTGCGTTTCAATATTAATAAACTTTGGAACGTACTCGTACTTCCCTACTTTGCAGTCGCAATATCTCGTTTTGTGATAACAGACAGCGAAAGAAAATTCATTAAAGTTGAAGTTCCCGAGTGCATTTCTTTAAAGTTTCGCCTTTATTATTCCGGTCACGATCCGGTATGGATTTATTGCTCTTCTATCGAAAGGCAAATATTTTATAAGAAAATTTGTATTTGAATTCCGTGCCACGGGCCACACATTCATCACTGGAAAGGTGAAGTTCTGAAGGGAAACGTTCGTCTATTGTCGACGTTCGGCCGATGCGTGCCATCAAAATGTCATTAATAGGATTTGACGGCGGAGGAAATGTTGTAACGAGAATTTTCATTGTTTCAGTCATACATTTAAGAAGTTATTTGTTTATCGTGGGATAAAGTATTCGTTCACTTGCAATCTGGGTTGTGACACAAATTAGACAATAATTAACTGGTGAGTAAAAGATCATTAGTGACCTTTAGTTAACTAATTATAATCTGTCAAAATAACCCGTGGAGTAATAAAACGATTATTTCGCCGGTAACCAGAGGCGTTCTTAAAGAAATGAACGGAAATTAATAATTGAGTTAAAATCGTATATATGTAATAATAGGTGTTGACGCTAACGTCAACATTATTTTGGGTTAAGAAATTGTAACTTATGGTGAAATAATTTTGGGAACATTTCAACACGTTTTGTTTCACAAACAGATAATAATCACTGACGCAGCTTAGGTAACAAGGTTTTTGGGATATCTAATTCAACTAAAAAGCACGTCTTATTTTATTACGAAGAATAACAACGCCGACCGAACGTCAACAAGTCAAGTTCAAATCATAATAATTAACCGAGTCAGCATAACAAAGGCGTTTACGGAACGTGATAAGAAGCTCGCTCCAGTTAAGGTCAGTTTCTGCAACGCTAGGTCATTGTAAGAAAACAAATAATATCCCATTTAACCAATGTAAAATAAGATGTATAAATGCTCTGAAATTTGGGACAATAAATCAGTATACGATGTACGCTCAAATCGATAGTGTGTTGTGATCTTGCTTCACGCCACCCAAACCGACAACCCCTAACCTCAAGAACCTCAACCCCGGAGAGCACGTTACGCCCTCTCTCCAAAACTACTAGAAATTCAACCCGGACCTGCACGTTACGCCCTCAGGTCCACACCGGAGAGCACGATACGCCCTCTCTCCACTCAACTAGAACTTCAAGAACTGATCTCTGATCTCCAACTACAACTACAGTCTCCAGCCTTACGACCTGGAGACAAGATTCATCTCGGCAGCCACCCACGAGCTACGAGAAGACATCTATACAGTCCACTCACTATAGAGATCATTTCACACTTCGTCCAATAGGTTTGCTTAAAACCGTTATAATTGTTTTAATAAAAGTTAGGCATTACGACCGCGAATGTTATCAACTCAGAAACGCTTCCATTTTTACCTGATTTGTTGTTTTCCCCGACCGTACGCCAGAGAGTGTTTATTCCCTGTATGTTTACAATAGGCCGACATACAATATTCGCACGTGTTTCGGGTGAGTCACTCAAAATATAAAGCGATTCCGTAAGGTAGCGTGTAAGACATTATAAAACTCCCAAAATTTAGAGGATTCCACCTTGTATGGGTTTTGCGTTTATAATGAGATTTTATTACTCCATGGATTATTTTGACAGACTATAACCTATTAGTAACCTATTAGTCACTAGTGAGTTAAGCTAAATTAATCAATCTCCAAGTTATTTAGTCAGTCGCTACATCAAATTGAACTCTGATCTACTACTTGATTTTTATCTTCTCTTCATTTCAGTGACAGCTAGCAAGCCTACTCGGCTACTCATTGCGGTAATATGTTTCTTGAATTTAGCAATTGATAAAAGACAGTCAGTTAGTAAGTCTAAGTTTAAGTATTCAATTTTAAGCTAACATGGTTATGGCCGATGGTCGCTACTGTACTAAGGGCTAGCCAACTTGATCTATTAGTTATTGCACTAAGTCAATTATGTAGTTTGACTGTCATGGATTGAGGCATTTGTTTAGTTTCAATTTAGCCTGGTCAGCAAAAGGTGTCAGTTAGTAATCAAAGCTAAATTATTAAATCTCCAGGTTGGTTACTTAGTCACCCTAATTATTACTGTACATAGCATCCCGATCTTCTCTACTTTGTACGTTACTAAGTAGAATTAGCATCATCGTGTATTATTTAGTCATTATGATGAGTCAACCAGACAGTTATATAGCTAAATTAGTATTATTAGTATTACTATTATAGTATTAGTATAATTCATATGTAAATTAGTCAATAGTTAACTGGTCAGTAAAAGCTAGTCGGTTAGTAATTAACGATAAATTATTTAATCTCCAGGTTGCTTAGTTAGTTAATAATTAACTCACATAATCTCCAGAGTTAATAATTCACAGTCAATTTTAATATTCTTTTGTTTATACTTTAAGTAGAATTATCAGCCTCGTGTGTTAGTCATTGATATGAGTCAATCAAATAGTTCTTTAAATTACTTGGTCAGTTGTAATAAGCTTGTGATATAAATTTGTCTAGACTTAGCTGGGTAGACAAAGACAAGAAATTAGTCACTAAAGTTAAAGTATTTAATTTTGAGGTTTCTTAGTTTGCCCCTGTATTTATTAGTTCAACATTGAACTCTGATATCCGCTCCTAATAAACTAAGTACTATTTACAGCCTTGTGTGTTACTCATTGCGATGAGTCAATCAGATAGTTCGTCATGGTTTTGATCAGTTGTTATATAGCTTGTGAGGTATATTGGCCAATACTTCACTGGTAAGTAAAAGGTAGTCAGTTAGTCATTAATGCCAAATTATTCAATCTCCAGGTTTGTTAGTTAGTCACTGTAGTTACTAGTTCACAATTCACATTAAATCCCAATACTTTTTGTTTATACTTTACTAAGTAATATTAACAGCCTCGTGTATTATAAAATGTTATTGCTATGCATTGCTGTGCTATGCTATACTATAAAGTCAATCAAACAGTTCGTCAAGTTACTTCGTCAGTTGTAATAAGCTTTTATAAATGAGTTAATCTTTAACTAGGTAGCAATAAGTAATCAGTTAGCTATTAATGTCAAATTACTGAATTTCCATTTTTCATTACATTACATTTCATGTTAGCCTCGTGTGTTATAAGTGCTATTGCTATGCATTGCTGTGCTATGTTATGCCATAAAGTCAATCAAACAGTTCGTCAAGTTACTTCATCAGTTGTAATGAGCTTTTGTAAATTAGTTAATTAACTAGGTAGCAATAAGAATCAGTGAGCTATTAATATTAAATTATTGAATTTCCATTTTTCATTACATTACATTCAATTCGGATATTCTCTAGTTTATACTTAACTAATTATTAATTATCATTAACAGCCTTGTGTGCTAATTATTGTGAAGACTTAATGAGATAGTTTGTAAGTTCAGAAGTAGTTAATATTTAACTGGTCATTAAAAGGTAGTCTAATTAAAAGTTAACCTAAGTAACTATGGAATTATCAATTAATAACAAACTTTTTTCTTCAATTCTAGAGCTGTTAGTAATGATTTTTAAATACAAAATTATTTCTTAACTAATTATTTAAATAATACAAACATTAGAAAAGCGATGGTAAACAATAATAATATTTTTTTTAAGAAAAATTTATTTTAAAAATCACACTTAACCCTAAACAACAGAATGGTAAAAAACTTTTTTTCAAAAGTGTTCAACTAAGCCGTTTGTTTATAAACAATTTTTAATCAAATGGCTGTAAAAAATGTTATCCACATTTATTTAATCCTTATGTTCAATATAAAAATCCCATGGCATGCCAGGCTGACAGGTAGATTTATCGGTGATTCCCATCTCGGCACAAGAAGCAGGTAAACGATAAAATTATACCCAAACTCGGCATACATCTAGGCAGGTACTCGATTCTAGAGTGCCCATCTCGGCATAGGGTTATGCCCATAGGATGATCCTTGCCCCCTTGCGTTTCCAACGTACTTTCGAGCGCATCACATGACGTTCACTCGCATACGGTGTGTTTCTCAAATATGAATTTTGCCTAACAGTCAAGTACCATTATTTTCTATAATACCGTAATATCAAGAAGGTACCTCTCTAGACTTATGCCGAGATATTGAGAGATTGTAGTGTGTACCTGCTCTATCCGTTGTGCCGAGATGGGTTATTAGAAATGGACCGATAACGTGTCGCAAAATTGACCGCAATAAAATGTGCCGAGATGGGATACACCCACGAGACCCAGATTTATGGGTAGGATATAGAGTAATATAACAGACACGATGTGTCAAAAAATGTATACGAGGTGTGAAAAAAATACAAACGTCAAAATTTATAAAAATTTCCAAATCACTTTTTTCTGTACATTTCTCAAAGATACGTTTTAAAGAAAAGTTGTTCGCCTCTATAAGGGCAACAGAAAACCCCAGTAACAGTTTTCTCTCAGACGCGAAATAAAAATTTTTTGATTTTTTTTTAAAAAATAACTTTTATTCTGTACATTTCTCGAAAAAATATTTTATACAAAAGTCGTTCGCCTGCATAAGATCAACAAAAATCCTAAGTAACATTTTTTTTCAGACGCGAAATTAAAGTTTTTTATAATCTTTTTTGGGATTTCTTCTCTCTTTATGGTTTTTGAGTTATCATCAAATAATCGAAATAGCTATTTTTGTTTTTTGTTAACGCCAATTGCAATTTTTATTGGCAGAAAAAATCCTCAAAACGACTTTCTTAGATTTGCATTCCGCGTCGAATGAGCTATCGCTAATATTTTTCAAAGAGTTCTAACTATTTTTCGCAGGAAACACGCTTCTCGACTTAACTATAGGATGGGAGCTTCAACAAAACTCATGACCACTCTTGACCAAAGTACTTTTTGATATCACGATAGTAAAATGAAATATACATGTTGTCAAAAGGTACATTAATACTTATAATTTTTTTTCCAACACATGACAGTTATGACTGTCATTATTAATGTCATGTTAGACAAGTAAATAATAAATAACTCACGTTCATATTTAAAGTATTTCCAAATAAACAACATACTTTAACCAAAAGTGTAAAAAAACTCACTGACATGTCATTCTGACATTTATAGGGTACTGAGACGCAAGTAGCTTTGATTTGACCACAAAGCTTATTAATTATCTCATAAAAACTATTTCTTCAACTTGTGGGTTAATTCAATTATCTGTGGTTTTCCTCCAATACAACTCCAAATTCATGAAAGAACCCAAAATTTTCTCGGTCATAATAAAAATATAATAAAACGTAATAAAATAAATTCTTGGCAAACCATCTGGACAAATAATACAACTAAAGCACAATGGACAAAAAGATTAATACCCAAAATTGAACCTTGGCTTAACTCTAAATTTAGAAAAACAAGTTATTTTTTTACACAATTTTTAACAGGACACGGATCTTTTGCTACATTTACCCACAAAATCCAAAAATCTACTACGAATCTCCGTATATATTGCGGGGAAATAGATGACGCCGAGCATACGGTTTTTAATTGTTGGAAGTGGACAGGAGAGATTTTGGAATTAAATATATATTTAAAAATCTCAATCACCGTTGATAATATAATTAATCTCATGTTACTTTCAAATAAAAATTATAACGCTATATATTATTGTATTTGCGATATCATGTCCCAAAAGGAAAGTGAGGAACGTTCAAGGCAAAATGCGAATAATTAAAAAAAAAAGAAAAAAAAATCTATTACATTATGTATAACATTGTAAATAGTAGGTATTATCTTTTATCCATAATAGTAATATTGTGTATAGAAGAACATATCTATTATACTACCATTAATTATAATTGTTCTTATATAAAACACATTTTTTTCCATACACATTCCTTTTCCTAAAAAATGTAACAAATACTACTCCATTTTTCAAACCAAATCCTGACGTGTCCTTTTTGCAATTTGAAATATTTTAATACTAAATTTTAAATACTTAATACTATGTGTCTTTGAAGATTATGTTCTCTGCGAGAACTAGCCAAAGACACATAGTAATGTCGGAAGACAGGGTTTTTTAGTGGGTAACCGAACGGACCCCCACAGTGTCTGATGCGGTGGATACTATCATTTCTGATTGATTATTTAATCTCAATAAATGGCAATATCCATCTCATCAGTCCTCCATAAACGAGTTTTCCCTGTTAAAAAAAAAAAAAAAAAAAACTTGTGGGATAAAACATTGTATGCCACTCGCGTGTAATGTTTCCTAAGTCACTTGAGAATTTATACCACTCGGCCTGACTGCCTCGTGTTATACAATCTTCTTGCGTGCCTTATTTTCAACATAATACACTAGTACCATAAATAAGTATATCTAATATTAGTTCATAAAATGTCTGTAGGGAGTACGCAGACCATCGTTGTTCCGATGTCGAAACAAGTCAACTTCAGCCCCAATAATGAACATATCATTACGGGAAACGATAAATCGTGACGGCGGTAGTGCAATCGTTTTTTGTTTTTGTTTTTGATTAGCGCGCTTCGAATAACTTTCGATCGGACACGCTTTTATGCCCGCAATAAATAAAACTCTTTCGGAACGATCCGTTATTTTTGTATTTTGTCCAACGACGTGCCGTGTAAATGGACCAAATTGATTCGCTCGCATGGCCATTTTTCCGTCGCTGATCTAAATTACAATCGCCCGCTAATTTTTACACACCAAAACAAATCTAATTGCCGGATCGACTTTATTTACAACTGGATTAATTAGATGGTTGATTGCGATTACTAATTGAGACAAATTATAGTTTCGACGGGGCGTACGTGTCATGTTTGCCCTACTTTGATATATGCGGTTTTTAATTAGAGTTTCGCGCTTTCCCGCGCAATTAAACGTGTCCGGGGGTGATGTAAGAGGGACGCCCGTTTTATCCCGTATCGTAAATCGGGAGTTTAATTAAATTTGTATCTCTTTCGTTTGTTTCTCAGGGTTTAGTATCAGATTTCCATCGAGTGATAAATGTATGGGAGAGGCGACATCGCGATCTAAGTATTTTCCAATAACTCCTGCCCCGAATGGAAATCGTCTCGATTCCAGAAAACACAAATAAGGAGCAATCAGACGTCAATTAGGGCAAATTTAATCAAATTGCAAATCAGCCGACCAATAAAAATACTTTCGACCCTCGAACCTGGAGCTATCGTGATATGCAATCTGAATGAAAATTAGGCCAGACGTACAATGGGGAGAAAGAGGGGAATAGAAAAATTTGTCGGGAGTGGAGATTCCTTCGTTAAATTTTAATTTCTTTGGTTCCACGGATGCTCGGGCCTCGGATCGCTCGAAAGGATACTCTTTGGCATCTGCACCCTGTTTTTATCGACGTTTGAATACGTTATGGGGCTGGGATTCGGGAAGTTACGTCGTATCGCTGCTGGTGAATCACATTCCTTTGGGCTGCGGATCCTGTGGCATCCACCACGGATTTCTCGAGAGAGAGGAAATGCGATAAATGGCCGTCTGACGAAGCCCATATATTTTTACAAAGCGGAGAGTTATTGATCACCAGGTTTCCAACGTGACATTAGTTTGTCTCAGAGCTGATTTGATTTACGTAGAATTAAAACAGAAATAAAGCATACCTAACTTAACGCAGATTTCCTTTAACGACCGAATGATGTTTAGCTTCTCTAAGTTGGCCATGGCAATTTAAACCAAAGGAAAACACCAAGTCGTAACCAACTGCTTTATTTAAAGATGAGCGACCGATTTCGGCTTCATGGAAGCCATCCTCAGGCTCGCAATCAAGTTGTTTTTAGGGCTCCTGTTGCTCGAAATGTGCGGCGTCACATATACAAAATCAATACGTCGACATACACAGTTAAAATTAAATAAAAAGTAACACACATCGAACAAGAAAGAAACTACCTTAGTAGGTTAGTAGGTAGTAACTACCTGGTAATTACTTCCCAACCTCTCTAGAATGAGGAAGCTCACTCCTTTAGGGCTGTATCCATGTCCTGAAAAACTTTGTGTAGTTAACATTCTTGTTCGATGTGTGTTATTTTTATTTATTTTTAACTGTGTATGTCGACGTATTGGTTTTGTATGTGTGACGCCGCACATTTCGAGCAACAGGAGCCCTAAATACAACTTGTTAGCGAGCCTGAGGATGGCTTCCATGAAGCCGAAACCGGTCGCTCATCTTTAAATAAAGCAGTTAGTTAAGACTTGGTGTTTTCCTTTGGTTTAAATTCAGATTTACTTTAAAATAATTCCATATTTTTCCAGGTGTAATTGGAAACAACATTGACAACGACAGTAAGAATTTCCTAATCGTAAATCCATTATTTGGTTTAATGGTGATTAGTTATTTCAACCTTGTTCGAAACCATTTCATATCTTATTAACTTTCCGATATTGCGTAGTAAACAAATGTAATCATTTATTCAATATTATATTTATCTGGCTATGAATAACTTCTTTGCCATAAACTTAAATTTAAAACAACGAAGACAATTTTTGCAGACAAATTATAAGTATATAATAATTTATTTATTTGTTTATTTATTTAGACTCTTATAAAGCACCATAGGTAATTACAGAATGAGAGTGGAATACATTACTGTATGCTTGCTTAAAACTAACATAATCAGTGGTTGAACGTAATACATAAAACTTACAAACAAGATAATATAAACATATATAAATAATATAGACAATAATAAGACTAGTCACGATATCTGTAACTACAACCCAAAGGTCACATCACCAATAAGATGCTTTATTTGAATGGGACTTATTTTAAAGATATCTATTTTGTGCCTTAGATTGGCAAGATTGCATTTAATTAACATTTTATTGAGGGGCGAGAGGCTTAGTGGATAGTTATGAAGTAATACTGGATTATTATGTTTTAAATTAATTTTAGGAACAACAAACTTAATTCTATTTACAAGAAGACAGTCTTTGTACTTTAAATTATTCAGTACATTGTACACAAAAAGCCTCCTACTAATCAATTTTTCGATATTAACAGCCTGTACCATACTAGCATAGGATGGATGGTATGGATAAATATTATTTAAATACAGATGTCTTAAGAATCTCTTCTGTACTTTTTCGAGCATATCACAGACTATTTCAGATTTGGTGTTCAAATCACAGATACATATTTCAAATGCGGTCTACTAACTAAAGCAATATAAAGTTTAATTACACATTCAATACTAAAATCCTTTGTAGTTCTAATAACAAATCCTAAAACCTTCTAAGCCTTATTAACTATTTGTTGACAGTGTACATTAAATCTCAAACTGCTATGAAAATGAACTCTAAGGTCCCTACAAGAACCTACTCTATTCAACACAGAGTTATCAATATGATACTGATTGCTAATAAAATTCACTTTACATGTGTATGTGATTTAGTGACACTTATAGATATTAAGATGCATTTTGTTATTTGTAGACCACCTACAAACTTAAGCTACATCGCCTTGTAGCAATTGGCAGTCTTTCCTACATAATGAAAAGTTTATGTATAAAAGCGCAGAATTAATAAAAAAAATCCGTTAATCATACCAAGCATATTCACAACGTATCACGTATCACAAAAAAATATTTACAATTTTAGTTTGATTCCCTAGTCGAACCCTTTCACCATGTACAACTAGTGAGGCTGCTAGTTGAAAGATCGACAACTACTTCTACTAAAATAAGCATTACGTACTGATTTCATTATAGCAAGTTAACGTTTTGTAAAACTCGGTAGATCCCCCTCCAGAGCATTTTATTATCGACGCTAATTTATTAGATATTAGATATAAGCATGAACAATTTTAGACATGGAAACATTATTTCGAGTTAAATTTGACGAAAACCTAAGATGACACTTAGAAGAAGGTAATTTGCAAAATTTACAAAATGACCACCAAAAATTCCTGTTAAATGTTAATGACCTAAGGCCTAAGATGTTATGGAAATTATTTGTTGAGTTATAAGTAAAGCTCGGATTTATGGGGAAAATGCAACTTTCTCATCTTTTGCCTATTTGACTAAGTTTCTGCCTATTTTGCATATTTAAGTGAAATTGTGCATTTTGTGCCTCTTTTGTAAATTTCTATGGAGTAGTAGAAATGGGATCTCTCGGAATCTTCTTACGATCAAGTGTATTACTCGACAAACCTTCAGAAAGGTATTAATATTGTACTCTATAAAAGAACACCTATTAGGTAAGTAGGTTTCCCTGTTATTACCATTTTGGGCGTCAAAAGTAATCAATAGGCGATTCCAAGAGCGTTTTACATAGACGAAATATTATTGTAAAACAGCAGCACATTACTATACTACTGAGTGGGACAATTCAAGTCGTATTAGTTGTCCAACTAATTTCAACTTTTAAAAAGTAAGACCAATTATTGGTACATATTTAAATTGCAAATAGTCGTCCCGTTTATGTATATATTTCGCAATATTGCTCATTGTATTTTTACTTAAAATGAGAAAATTCAGACACAAAGCACTAGCGAACAAAAAACAATTATTTCTCTGCTTATCATATTCCCTTCTGACCTGGACGTTCCTTCGCTTTATGAAATACGTTCGAAACACCAAACGAAGCTTATTACTTGCATGCATTCATCTATGCAATTTGATACCCATCTGTATTTTAATAGTCCGCATATTTCACGGAATGGAAGTTAATATCGGGAATATTCGTGATGACGTAAATGCACCTTTGTACCCTCAAAATACGTGAGTGGAGAAATTTGAAAGTTCATACAATATTCATGCTTGGTGTTCAAAAATGGTATTTTGAAGTAATATTCATTGCTTCTGATTGTAAAGTTGTATAAAATTAATATGTATGTATATAGTATACAGTGTAATTATTTATAATTAATTGAATAATTAGATCTGGTTAGATTTGGCATCACAAAATAGTTCGTGTTTTTCAGAAATGGGATTGTCAATTAACTCATGGTGGAATTTATATGCTCAAGAGTACTTTTTATAAAAATATAATTTTCTCCTTACAATGACACATTTTGGAACGCGTTGTACGAGTAGTCCAGCGTTAATGCCATATTTAAATTTTTTGAAATAATTGTAATATAGATGAGATATGTGGGAGAGTATATTTAAATTGCGTACTTATTCTACAGAAATAGAATCTTAACTTAATAAAGGTGTGATAATAGAATTGATAAAAAGTACGTGTATTTGTAATAAATTCCTCTATGAAGGTAATTTCGCTGCTGATGACAGCAGATTGTGTCATACCTGCAATTTTACAAAATTATTCGAGAACAACCGAATCTCGTTGCGTAACCAACGTTACGTATAAATGTCATTCGCACCTTCAGAACGGTTCGTTATGTTTTGTGTATCTGTCGCAATTTTAAACGCCTATTCACGATACGAAGCTTATCGATTTCATTTTAATTTCACCGTAATACATACACACATTTAGCGGAAAGTTTAATACGTTAAGCATAAAATTGTCCTTTCATTCGTTCCCGAACCAAATTTTTAATCGTCTCGCGAAATTCCATACATTTTCACCAGCGTTTGGCACCTTTTCCATCTACTCAAAGTGGCGGTCTAATTATTCTCTAAGGTTTCCCTGGATTCGAAATGAAATCCTACGCTCCTCCAAATTAATCATCTTGGAGGTTTTCCCTCCCGAAATTCGCAGTATTCTTTTCTTCCACGTAAGCGCCTCCTCCCAAATTCGAGTAACACGTCTCCTCCCAATAATATAATTTTTATTACTGCCTCTTCCGGTGTAATGGAAGTCACAATTTATTGGATCGTTACCTTGAATTACGGTCCTAGGATTACTTTTAACGTGTGTCTTCTGAGAAAGATGGAAGAATCTAGATCAATTGATCACAGATGCACTTTAAGCTTTATTCTACGAAACACTGATATCGATTGTAACGGTCTCATTATATGACGTTAAGCTTTTAGTCTTATGTTGAATGATTATATATATGTTTTTGATAAATCTGATGGTTTTGTGATGAGGATTGAAATATGGCCAACGTGTCACACGCAATTATCTAAATCGTGTTTCTAGTTGTTCCACTATATTGTTTTAAGTAAAATGTGCTTTATTGGGCTTATTAGCGTAATTAGCATTATTCGTAAAATCAAGTTTTCCCGATGTGCGATCGCCTCTTGAAAGGATTAGGTACGGCGATTTGAATCTCACTACCAAAATATTCCTATGGAGAAAATTTTAAACACTTGTGAACTCAGCCTTAGACTCTTGGTATAATACGGTTAATTCAGTACTACTCTCAAAATTTCCGGTTTTGATCGTCACTACAGGTTAGTGGGGCTGGTCTCCGAACATACCGAATAAATCAACGTCGATCAATACTTCTCAATTGTTTTGAAGTTTTTAATTTATTATTGTTTTTTTTTCTTTGTTATTTCATTGCCGTGGTCGTTTCCGAGAAGGTCCATCTGTCATCCGAGGTTCTCTACGAGGATTCTTAGCATTTTATATTTTTTGCATGTAATGAGGAGCTAGCCCTTTGCCATAACCCCCAACCTGGAGGACCAGGAATTTGTCTTCAGGATTGTCTTCCCCTAGACTTTGATGATCCAACATCCGTCCTACAAGGTATAGCTTCGCCGTACCCTGGCAGCGGCCCTGACAGGGTGCTATTATCCGGGCCAGATAAACCCTGGTTTTTTACGAGGTTGTCACTCCCCCCTTCACCCTTTTTCAACCTGGCTTAGGACAGGCTTTGGCGGGGCAGCACCAAGACACCAGAGGACAAAAATCCTTCATTGCCTACATAATAATCAAACAAAATACTAAAGGACAGTTACTAGACATTAGAGTGCATAGAGGGACGGAATGTGGCACGGATCGCTATATCCTGGCTTCAAAAATCTATATTCCGTTTAACACATTAAATAGCGTACAAAATTCGGGCTGCTCAACTCACAATAAAATAACTGAGACTAACTAAAACATCAAAGGCCTGTATGAATCCAGTATTAGAAGATTATACCAAAATAGCTTGGATCAAATGATAAACACCTAAGAAGCCAAACCAAGGACCTATATGCGCATGTTATAGATGCCTTAAAAACGGCAGCTATCGAAGCTCTACGCACTATTAATACCCCTCCACGTAACAAAAATAACATTACTTGGAATGAAGAGCTAGAACATCAAAGGAGTACACAACAAGAAGTATACCATAGATATCTGAATACAAAAGACCCACATGATAAAACGAGAGCAATCAAGATTTAAAAACATGATAAAGAAAAATAAAAATGACACATGGGAAGGGAAATGTAAAGAGGTCCACAGTTATTTGGGAGGCACAAGATCATCAGAAGCGTGGAAACTCATACAAACTTTAAAGACGAACACCATAAACAGAGTGAACTTCCTGCCTATACAGATGAGCGAATGGCGTCAGCACTACGCCCAGCAGCTCAAAGAAGACAGGTCACAATACTTGGCAGCCTCTCCAAAAATGTACCAAGTTCAAGGCCCACCCCTCGAAATGAACGAAGAAAGGATATGGAGAGTAGTTAGATCAATAAAGAATAACAAAGCTAGTGGACCAGAAGGCATACCTGCGGAACTAATTAAATATGGGACGCAAAAACTCATTAAACATGTAATGAAGCATATTTTCCCGTGGCTAGAACCCTTGTCTCCCTCTGTTACCGATTTCGGAAAACCCGCAAATTCAAATTAATAATCATCTTCTCTCCGTCGTGACACCTGCAAATTTCCAAGGCCGAGTTTAAATGAAAGGCCGACAGTTGTCTCCGTAATTGCAAGCAGCAAACTACCCCTCCCTGTTTATACGAGAGCTCTAAATCTGAACAAGTGCATCTGGTAGTCACCGCTCTTGTGAGTAATCCCAGAGTGTCTCAACAGTGCTAACCTTCCGTCGTTCGCGAATAGTCTAAAAGTTTCTCCGCCGAACCTAGTGCCCGTTCAGTCGTTTTCTTTTTTGCGATACGAAAGAATCTCCGCCGCCCGGCCGCCCGTTCTTCACGAATTACCGGAATTACACGAGAGGATTCTCCGCAGTGTCGTGTGTCCGTCTCTCGCGAAGTGAAGTCCCCGGTACGAGTGTCGAGTGTCTAGTGTCTCCGCCGACGATTCCATCTACCAGTGTGAGTACTCAAAATCCGCTTCTATTGTCTCTTTTTGGCTTAGGCTTTTCTTTCCCTCGCATAAAGTAGTTCGTAGTAAAACGTTCTCGGTGAAGTATTCCCAGGACGTCTTTATTACGATAATTACCCGCTATTCCGCAAGGCCTAATTCTAACTACGAGCCGCACGCTAGTTTTCCGCTTCCGCCCTAGAGCCCGCCCTATAGGGCCTGCACTTCACCCTCGCTTGTTTGCTCCGCTCTCACCTTCGCTTACTCTCCATCCGCTTGCATCTAACCACTTCTACCGACTCTGCACGCTTAATTATCTATTATCTCTTAGTAACTACATTTTTCCGATTTGTAAATAGATTATTAGTATTGTGAATAGAAACGTTTGATTCTCGTATTCCCTCAGTACGTATTTCCTTTCTGTTTGTAAAGTAGTTATTCATATTTCACTTCATTTATTCGATTTTGTATTTTCCGAAATACCAAATAATAAATAAACCGTTTTTATCGTACTACCTGTTCTCCGCACACTCCCGTCTGACAGTGGAGCGCAACGTTGCCGGTTTCTCTGCGAAATCCGACTTTCCGGATTTCGCACAGTTGCCAAAACTTCCGAACGTTTAGTAACCGGCAAATCATTGTCTCCGCTGCAGAAACGGCC
Organism: Cryptocephalus moraei; assembly: GCA_946251905.1. Lineage (NCBI taxonomy): Eukaryota > Metazoa > Arthropoda > Insecta > Coleoptera > Chrysomelidae > Cryptocephalus > Cryptocephalus moraei. Next base: position 10,024,318 of record OX276465.1, on the reverse strand, counting down.
CTAACTACTGTATATATTGTAATAACGACCTTCCGCTTATTACTAAAGCTCCGATAACCTGATTCTTGCTGACTTTAAATCCTTTTTCTGTAAACGACTTAATAGAAGCAATATAGATCAACCGTATTTTCCCCGCACTGTGTGTTTTATTTTCACGGACCCCCTGGCATTCTCCTGAGTTTATACTCACCCGTGGCTATAGGGAGTTAACCCTTAAAAATCTGGCGCCCGAGGTAAACCGCCTTTAAACCGTTGGCCGAATTCCCGAACTCCGCAATCCTGCGCCAATTCAAATAAGTGACGTAACTTCCCGCCAGAGTCGTTGTGCCGCCAGCGACTCTGCCCTACCGACCAAAGTACGTTACAAACACATACAAGAACTATTTTCTAGGTATGTAAATGGGGAAAATATACCTTTAGTGTGGAGAGGGGCTTGGATCACCCCTATCCACACAAAAGAGCGTAGAGATGACTGCTCCAACTATAGGTGTATATCTGTTACCAGCACTATGAGCCGTCTGTACGGGAAAGATCTCCAAAGTCTCCTAGAAGAAGAATACGGACATCAAGAAATCGAAGAACAGGCAGGTTTTCGAGCAGGTCGCTCTTGCATTGATCATATTTTTAGCCTTACCCAACTTAACGAAAAGAAAGTCGCAAGAAATAGAGAGGTACATCTTCTATTTGTTGACCTTACAAAAGCCTATGATACTGTCCCAGTGCAAAAACTGTGGCAAGTAATGGAAAGATCTCGAATAAATAATAACCTAATAACATCGATAAGGCAACTTTACCACCAATCAACCTCCAAGGTTAAGCTGAAGTGTGAATTATCGGACAGATTTCCAGTTACCAAAGGTCTGAGACAGGCCTGCTGCTTGTCCCCCACCTTATTTAAGATATACCTCAATGTAGTCCTAAAAAAATGGAGAAGAGCATGCAGCTGAATGGGTATACCCATAAATGAAAGTACAACCATATATACTTTACATTTCGCCGATGATCAAGTGGTCGTCGTCGCACAAGATAAAGAGGATTTGGAATTCGTGACAAGAAGACTGTTTAAAGAATATGAGGAATGGAGACTCTCGGTCAATCGATCAAAAACAAAATACCTGTGCATTGGAAACGACAGAGATGATCTACACCCAGAAGAAGACGAAACAGTAGGGGCGTGTACGGAATACCTGTACCAAGGAACAAAGATTGACAGTGGGGGCCGTACAGAGAAAGAGATAGAAGAGAGAATTATAAATGGGAAGAGAGTGATAGGATGCCTAAACTCCATCCCATGGTCAAAGTGCATCTCCCGCGAACGAAAACACCTCCTATACAACTCCATATTTAAAAGTATAGTTCTCTATGGCTGTGAAACTTGGCAACTTACAGCAAATTTAGAGCGACGGCTGCTTTCCCTAGAGATGGACTTCTGGCGTAGAGCAGCAGGAAAATCAAGAATTGAAAGGGTAACGAACGAAAGAATTAGAGAAATTATGAACGCCCAAACAAATAAAATAGAAGAAATCCAAAGAAGACAGTTGGTGTGGTAAGGACACGTTGAACGGATGGATGACACACGAATCCCCAAGCAAATCCTCAAATGGACACCAACAGAAAGAAGAAAAAAGGAAAGACCTAAGGCGACATGGATGGGAGGAATAGAAAAGGCCATGTCGGGGCGTAACCTTCAACCAGGAGATTGGGACGACAGAAGAGAATGGAAGCGAGGAACCGGAAGGCGCAGGACGCTATAGGACCGGACATATATATAATTTATTATTGTCGCGGTCATATCGTACTTCCTTATATTTAATTCAGATGCAATTAATAAAATTGTTTAAAACATTTTAGACTTAAGAAGTCTTACGGCTTTAGAAGGCTTTATTAGAAGGTACGGGGTATTATGCACATAAAAACACAAATATGCATACAAACTAAATGCGAATTTTACTAAATTATCCACGTTTCAAAAAAATGCAAGTATGATTTTCGCCTATTTTTCGCTCTCTAATAATGAGTTTTTTATTGTATGTATATATTGTGTGAATTAAATGGGTTCAATGTCAGAAGATGTCTAAACCTGTTTAGCCATACATCTATTGTTGAATGTAGCAATAGTATCATCAGCAGTTGGAAATACTCGTGAATTTTTACAAAAACGATGATTATTGGTAATGTTCCTCCAATTAAAGGGTACATTTATAAATTCTCCGTTTTATCTAACACGTCAATTTCGCATTCGTTTGCATAACCTCGTAGCCCTCTTGTTTGATTAATCGATACCTCTAAATCACTTTTAATTAGTTGGAAGGTATCGAGTTAATACTAGCGGGAGGGGGGGGGTGTATTTTATTCAATCCGCCAAAGTTGCGGGAGGCCTTCGTCACGTCAAACTTTCATTTTTCATCCTCTGTATGGAAACCCTTTCCCTGCACCGATTCCATATTTCCCTTCTCCGCGGAATGCCGTTTTCGGTGTTCCGTGACCCACTTTTTAGAGTTGCACGGAGATAAATGGGCGGCATTAGGAAAAAATAGGGCGTTATTAATATTGAGGGGATGTCTGGAGGAATTTGAGTAGTTTTCGTTCTTTTTTTTCCCCTCTCGGCTGTTCTCCGAGCTTTCCCGGGGTAATACAAATGAATTTTCATTATGCGGAATTGTTCGAAACTCCCTCGCTGCTCCTTCCGATTCTTTATTGAATTTTTTAAGAGTTTCGACTGATTCCGTTGTTACTTTACTGGCGGAGTTAAAAGAATTTCATCTTCTGATTTATGACGGTGTAAATAATTGTGAAGGGAACTGCTGACTGCCACGTCACAAAAATCTTATTATCCATAAAAGATCACATCGCATGTTTCATGCATCGAAATAGACAGATTTACCTCAACTTACATCTTACGTTGGTTTTTTGGGTGTATACTTGTTAGATATCTAAAACTTTCCTTTTGTGGAGGGACAAAAATCGGGAAAATGCGATCAACATCAATTTACAAGCGTAGCAATTTCATTTTGAAACGCCTTCAAAGGCAAAACAAACCAAAACAATACATCAAACAAATTTTAGCATAACATCCATTAAACTTTGTAAATATACCGCTCATTTATAAAATTCTTTTGATGAATAACGGCCCACGTAATTTAAATATTCCAGTAACATTTTCTTGAGTATATTTATGTTGTGACATAATTTAGTCATGAATGCTAATTTATTGCAGGACCTCGGACCCAATATTTTGAATGAATTGAATAACATGCAGCATCTTGAAATGTGAACGTCGGACCCATTCTTATGGAAAATGTAAACCAATGTGTACGAACGGTGGTGTGTCAGGATGTGGAATAAAGTGAAACTATATATACCTACTGGGGAATCACGAGAAAATCTTACAAATAATGCTTAAGTTTTAATATGTGCACAAAGTCTAGCCGTCTGGCCAGCGTGAGATATTAAGGCTAATTACCTTATATTAATGTCGAATTTCACAACAAAAGTACCACAGATGGATAGAGCTCAGGGCACAGAATCCCATCCCGATAGAGATACGAGCAGCCACATGGATTCTGGGAGATACAATGAGAGATACTAACAGAGACGAGCCAGAATATAAGACAATGAATAAGATTTTAAGAAAAGAAATAACTAATTTGAGAAATCATAAAAAGAGACAAATCCTAGAAACCATAGAAAGTAATAAAAATATGAAAGTACTAAAATCAAGCCGAACGAGAGACAAAGAAAAAGTAACGAAAATATAAAATTAATATGCAACGCTAATTACAGATAAAAGAGAGATAACAGACGAAATACAACAATTCAACGAAAAACTTTACACAGCGACGATATCCAACCCCAAAAGTCCTTCCAAATACATCATAAACGTAGGAACTACTAGAAATAACACTACATGAGATGGAATACCTATTGTAACGCGAAATGTAAACAGCAGCGCGAAATGTATTCACTCTTATCGGACGGCGGCTACCTCAAAGGATCGCCGCTACGCTTAATGGAGCAATAGAAAAACCGTCCCCAACGTCCCGGCAACACCGTATTAAGGAAGAATGATTTATTACCATCTGGACTTTTCTAGGTAAAGATTATTAGGGAAAAGTAGGATCGAGTTATTTCAGGAATCATCGCGAATACAATTGAGATATGTATATAGGTGGGCTTGCGGTCAGAGAGGTCAGATTAGACGTGAAGCCGCGACAGAGTAAACAGTGCGAAAAACGTACAAGCGAATGGCACAAATAAATTAAAGAGTTAAGTGTGTTATATAAATTATTTAGTTTAGTAACAGTGTAAATAAATTAAGTAGTGTGTAGTGCATAATTAAGAACAGTGTAAATAAATTAGAAATAAACGTTACACTATGTATTACAACTGATGAAAAATGGAAAGAGTCTAGTAGAAGACCAAATAACATCGGAGATGTTATAACAGGAGCTGTAAAGGTTATATTGAAAAAGGGCCTGATGAAGGGAAAAATACCTGAATCTTGGAATAATGCGGAGATGGTTCTCATATACAAAAAAGGAGACAACACAAATTTGGAAGAAGATACAAAGTCTGTCTCTCATTTTATGTAATTCAATTACTGAAAATCAATAATAAAAAAAATTAATTAAATATTGATCCATAACCGATTGTGAATCCTAACTAATACACAGGGCCCACAAAATATTCTTTTTTCGATTCCACTGTCCAAACCATATGGACTATATGTTGCTGGGGTCGCTGAGTCCGAATCCGGGATCCATTTGGTAAGGTTTTTTTTAGAAGGTCTTTTAGGGGTGTTTGAAATCCAAAAATCCTAAATAGAGAAGAGTACGTTCCAACCATACGTTATATAGGTTTTCGGGGTTGCTAAGTCTAAATCTGGAGTGTACTTAGCCCCATCACGTAAGGTTTTTTAGAGGTCATTTTAAGGTCATTTTAGGGAGGGGGTTTGTAGTCCAAAAATTCCAAATGGCGAAGAGAACGTTCCAACCATACGTTATAAACATTTACTGGGTCGCCGAGTCCGAATCCGGGGTCTGTTTGGTTCCATCCCGTAAGATTATTTTTTGAGGTCATTTTAAGGGTGTTTGTAATCAAAAATCCTAAATGGTGAAGAGCACGTTCCAACCCTACGTTATATAGGTTTTCGGGGTTGCTAAGTCTAAATCTGGAGTGTGCTTAGCTCCACCACGTAAGGTTTTTTAGAGGTCATTTTAAGGTCATTTTAGGGAGGGGGTTTGCAGTCCAAAAATTCTAAATGGCGAAGAGCACGTTCCAACCATAGGTTATAAACATTTACGGGGTCGCTGAGTCCGAATCCAGGGTCTGTTTGGCTTCATCCCGTAAGAATTTTTTTGAGGTCATTTTATGAGTGTTTGTAACCAACAATCCTAAATGGCGAAGAATACGTTCCAACCATACGCTATTGGGTTTTCGGGGTTGCTAAGTCTAAATCTGGAGTGTACTTAGCTCCATCACGTAAGGTTTATTAGAGGTCATTTAAGGTCATTTTAGGGAGGGGGTTTGTAGTCCAAAAATTCTAAATGGCGAAGAGAACGTTCCAACCATACGTTATAAACATTTACGGGGTCGCTGAGTCCGAATCCGGGGTCTGTTTGGCTCCATCCCGTCAGATTTTTTTTTGAGGTCATTTTAGGGGTGTTTGTAATCAAAAATCCTAAATAGCGAAGAATACGTTCCAACCATACGGTGTTAGTTTTCGGGGTTGCTAAGTCTGAATTTGGAGTCTGCTTAGCTCCATCACGTAAGGTTTTATAGAGGACATTTTAAGGTCATTTTAGGGAGGGGGCTTGTAGTTCAAAACTGCTAAATGGCGAAGAACACGTTCCAACCATACGTTATATATATTTTCGGGGTCGCTGAGTCCGAATCCGGGGTCTGTTTAGCTTCATCCCGTAAGAATTTTTTTGAGGTCATTTTAGGAGTGTTTGTAACAAACAATCCTAAATGGCGAAGAATACGTTCCAACCATACGCTATTGGGTTTTCGGGGTTGCTAAGTCTAAATCTGGAGTGTACTTAGCTCCATCACGTAAGGTTTATTAGAGGTCATTTAAGGTCATTTTAGGGAGGGGGTTTGTAGTCCAAAAATTCTAAATGGCGAAGAGAACGTTCCAACCATACTTTATAAACATTTACGGGGTCGCTGAGTCCGAATCCGGGGTCTGTTTGGCTTCATCCCGTAAGATTTTTTTGAGGTCATTTTAGGGGTGTTTGTAATCAAAAATCCTAAATGGTGAAGAGTACGTTCCAGCCATACGTTATATAGGTTTTCGGGGTTGTTAAGTCTAAATCTGGAGTGTACTTAGCTCCGTCACGTAAGGTTTTTAAGAGGTCATTTAAGGTCATTTTAGGGAGGGGGTTTGTAGTCCAAAAATTCTAAATGGCGAAGAGAACTTTCCAACCATACTTTATAAACATTTACGGGGTCGCTGAATCCGAATCCGTGGTCTGTTTGGCTTCATCCCGTAAGATTTTTTTGAGGTCATTTTAGGTGTGTTTGTAATTAAAAATCCTAAATGGCGAAGAATACGTTCCAACCATACGGTGTTAGGTTTTCGGGGTTGCTGAGTCTGAATATGGAGTCTGCTTAGCTCCATCACGTAAGGTTTTATAGAGGACATTTTAAGGTCATTTTAGGGAGGGGGCTTGTAGTTCAAAACTGCTAAATGGCGAAGAACACGTTCCAACATACGTTATATATATTTTCGGGGTCGCTGAGTCCGAATCCGGGGTCTGTTTAGCTTCATCCCGTAAGAATTTTTTTGAGGTCATTTTAGGAGTGTTTGTAACAAACAATCCTAAATGGCGAAGAATACGTTCCAACCATACGCTATTGGGTTTTCGGGGTTGCTAAGTCTAAATCTGGAGTGTACTTAGCTCCATCACGTAAGGTTTATTAGAGGTCATTTAAGGTCATTTTAGGGAGGGGGTTTGTAGTCCAAAAATTCTAAATGGCGAAGAGAACGTTCCAACCATACTTTATAAACATTTACGGGGTCGCTGAGTCCGAATCCGGGGTCTGTTTGGCTTCATCCCGTAAGATTTTTTTGAGGTCATTTTAGGGGTGTTTGTAATCAAAAATCCTAAATGGTGAAGAGTACGTTCCAGCCATACGTTATATAGGTTTTCGGGGTTGTTAAGTCTAAATCTGGAGTGTACTTAGCTCCATCACGTAAGGTTTTTTAGAAGTCATTTTAAGGTCATTTTAGGGAGAGGGTTAGTAGTCCAAAAATTCTAAATGGCGAAGAGAACGTTCCAACCATACGTTGTAAACATTTACGGGGTCACTGAGTCCGAATCCGGGGTCTGTTTGGCTCCATCCCGTCAGTTTTTTTTAAGTCATTTTAGGAGTGTTTGTAATCAAAAATCCTAAATGGTGAAGAGTACGTTCCAGCCATACGTTATATAGGTTTTCGGGGTTGTTAAGTCTAAATCTGGAGTGTACTTAGCTCCATCACGTAAGGTTTTTTAGAGGTCATTTTAAGGTCATTTTAGGGAGGGGGTTTGTAGTCCAAAAATTCTAAATGGCGAAGAGAACGTTCCAACCATACGTTATATAGGTTTTCGGGGTTGCTAAGTCTAAATCTGGAGTGTACTTAGTTCCATCACGTAAGGTTATTTAGAGGTCATTTTAAGGTCATTTTAGGGTGGGGGTTTGTAGTCCAAAAATTCTAAATGGCGAAGAGCACGTTCCAACCATACGTTATAAACATTTACGGGGTCGCTGAGTCCGAATCCGGGGTCTGTTTAGCTTCATCCCGTAAGAATTTTTTTGAGGTCATTTTAGGAGTGTTTGTAACCAACAATCCTAAATGGCGAAGAATACGTTCCAACCATACGCTATTGGGTTTTCGGGGTTGCTAAGTCTAAATCTGGAGTGTACTTAGCCCCATCACGTAAGGTTTTTTAGAGGTCATTTTAAGGTTATTTTAGGGAGGGGGTTTGTAGTCCAAAAATTCTAAATGGCGAAGAGAACGTTCCAACCATACGTTATAAACATTTACGGGGTCGCTGAGTCCGAATCCGGGGTCTGTTTGGCTCCATCCCGTCAGAATTTTTTTTGAGGTCATTTTAGGAGTGTTTGTAATAAAAAATCCTAAATGGTGAAGAGTACGTTCCAGCCATACGTTATATAGGTTTTCGGGGTTGCTAAGTCTAAATCTGGAGTGTGCTTAGCTCCATCACGTAAGGTTTTTTAGAGGCAATTTTAAGGTCAATTTAGGGAGGGGGTTTGTAGTCCAAAAATTCTAAATGGCGAAGAGAACGTTCCAACCATACGTTATAAACATTTACGGGGTCGCTGAGTCCGAATCCGGGGTTTGTTTGGCTCCATCCCGTCAGAATTTTTTTTGAGGTCATTTTAGGAGTGTTTGTAATAAAAAATCCTAAATGGTGAAGAGTACGTTCCAGCCATACGTTATATAGGTTTTCGGGGTTGTTAAGTCTAAATCTGGAGTGTACTTAGCTCCATCACGTAAGGTTTTTTAGAAGTCATTTTAAGGTCATTTTAGGGAGAGGGTTAGTAGTCCAAAAATTCTAAATGGCGAAGAGAACGTTCCAACCATACGTTGTAAACATTTACGGGGTCGCTGAGTCCGAATCCGGGGTCTGTTTGGCTCCATCCCCTCAGTTTTTTTTTAGGTCATTTTAGGAGTGTTTGTAATCAAAAGTCCTAAATGGCGAAGAATACGTTCCAACCATACGGTGTTAGGTTTTCGGGGTTGCTAAGTCTGAATCTGGAGTCTGCTTAGCTCCATCACGTACAGTTATTTAGAGGTTATTTCAAGGTCATTTTAAGGGGGTTTGTAGTCCAAAAATTCTAAATGGCGAAGAGTACGTACCTCTTTTTCCACAAGTTAGTGTTTATTAAATTATTCACATTCATTATATATTCAGTTATATATTTTTTAGAATTATTTACTTAATTCTTTTAAATAAATTTGAGCTAAAAAAGTTTATATAAAAATGTTATGTTTAAATAAACGGGAAGGTTATGGACAAAAAACACTACTTTGAAGAAAAAGATAAACTCATGTCTAATTTAAATTTATTTATGCATTAAATGCATTTTGCATTAAAATCACTTAAAATCACCTTTAAATGATCTTCAGCCTTAGGGTACAGTACAGCAAACTATAGGTTTGATTTCAGCAATCCCAAAAACCTATATAACGTATGGTTGGAACGTGCTCTTCGCCATTTAGGATTTTTGAACTACAAACCCCCCTAAAATGATATTAAAATGACCTCCATAATAAACCTTATGTGATGGAGATAAGTTGACCCCAGATGCAGACTCAGCGACCTCGAAAACCTATATAACGTATGTTTGGAACGTGCTCTTCGCCATTTAGGATTTTTGGATTACAAACACCCCTAAAATGACCTCTAAAAAAACCTTACCGGAGGGAGCCAAATTGACCCCGGATTCGGACTCAGCGACCCCAACAATATAAAGTCTATATGGTTTGGTCAGTGGAATCTAAAAAAAAAAAAAAATTGTGGGCCTGTGTTATTATGAATTAACAAAAATGTAGCCTTTCGTTTACTTAATTCACTCAGTTATGTATAGTTAGTTAAATCGGTTAATTTTTGGGGTAATAAACATGTTTTAAGATTTTATGAAAACTTTTAAAGGAAACAAGACGTGAAGGGTGGAGCCTTCCCACCTTCAACTTTTTCGGTTTAAGCCATTTGTCGCGAAGTTTCCGCCCACAATTTCGCTTTGTAATCGTCGGTAATAAATTGTTAACAATTTCTTTTACATAATTCATGACGAAACCCATTAGGTCTCTTATTATTACCTATTTTCATAGATTGCGGATCTGTTTTACGAATCGTACGACAACTTTTTTTTAGCAACATAATCAGGACCCGGCGCACTTCCTCCGTTTCACCCTTAACCACCATTAATACGAATATCTCACGGAACGATCTAACGCCGGTTTGATGTTGTTATTTTTCTCTAAGGAGAATTATTCATTTATTCTGTTTGAGTTACCGTTGTACCAAATGAGTTTTTTACTAGATAACTTCGTCGTGTGTGTGCAATCGACAGATTTGTCGGGGCGGAAGCAAAACGTGATTGTAATTGGAAGCATCGATCCGTATGGTGAACCGTGTTGAAATCCTGAAAAACTTCCCGGGCCACTTGAAACGTCGAATGAAAAATTTATTAAAGGGTCCGTTCTCGGAACAGAACATCCGCCATCGCTGTGAATATTCATGTGTATAAATTTGCGATTTTGATTGAAATAATATTAAACGAATTCATATCGACTCTTGGCCTGTAAGATTTCAATAAAAAATTTACAATATCGCGGTAATATCACGCCGTGTTTAATCAGATTTATAATTAAAAAGCCGTCCCGGAGAGACCCCCCACCCGTATCCCAGAATGCTCAGCGCAGACAGGCCATGAAATAGAATCGTTAAAAATTTTAATTGAAACCTCTTTTATGAGTCCCTTTGGTAAAAATGAAGGTGCCGTCTCTGTCTCACTCGTCGGGCGTGAAAAAGAATGAATTTAGCAAAGTGTAATGGAATGAATTTTTTAGCTTTCATTTAGAAGTTTTAGACGAAATTTAATAACAACGCGAATGATATCGAGGATACCGCTCGAATTCCAACGATTTTTAATTAAAAAATTCGAATCTGAAACGTTGTGCCCGTCCCAGATCACACTCGGCGAGAAAAAGGGCCCTTCACGCCATCAATTAACTAAATGAAATATAACTGGCATCTTTGATATCTTCTACATAAAAGTCGAACGGCGTTACATAAAAATTTGTGTCTACAAAATTGTCGAAAAAATTTTAATTAAAAAAATTGGATATATTCTCAAAAAGCGAAATAACAATAAGAGAAATTGCAATTAAATTATGAAAGAAATTTAGAAAAATCTAGCAAAAAAAAATTAAAAGATATTGTCACACGCCTGAGGACATAGGGTCCAAAGGGAGTTCTCGGGTTGGGGGTGTAGTCAGGTAGAAACTGAGAAAGAAGTCATGGCAACACGGACAATATTTATTTGAACATTAAATGCTATAGAGGAGAGAACATTGACACAGGGCAAAAATGATAATTAGAGGATGAAAGAGAATATAAAAGTGGAAGAGGTGTGTAACGGTCTAAAATTCCCTTACAACGGGAGCTCCCAAATGCACGTTAATGACGAACTGAGTTTCGGTTTGTTTGCTTGCGCGAGAATCGAACGCGCCTCATTGACTTTTGCGTTCCTTGTTGTCGAGAGTTTCGTTATCGAAAGTTGGCGACCTGTTTGGGTGGCGGTACTGTGACGTGTATCTGGAGGGGGAAGGTGCTCGTTTTGTTCCGCGCCGCCGGAAGCACTTGTCTCGTTTTCTCTTTTCCTTCTTTTTGATCGGATGGTTGGTTGGTCAGCGGAGAATCACGCATTTCTTTTCATCTTCGTAATTGTCGTCTGGCTAAACCTTTTGAGGGAATTGTACGAAGTGAGAAGTTGGAGTAGCAGTCTCGTCCTCGTGTCGTGGATTTTTGGAGTTGCGTAGGAGGAGAGACGTCGCCTTTTGAGGGATTTGTCCACGTGGTTCTGCCGCCATTTTGCTGCGATCTTCTTGGAGTTGTGAGAAAAACCCTCTGACCAGAGTTATAGAGCTCAGCTGTCTGAGAGAACCAGTTGAGCTGTTACACGTGTTGGAGTCTTTTCGGGGATCCTGTGTCCCGTTTCGTTGAAGCCTGGAGGTGGAGTTGCACGGATTGTCCGTCGTTATCGAGCCCTTAGGCGCAGTCCCGGTGTTCGACGACTCTGCCGCCACCGAACCTGTCCACTGTGTTCTCCCCTCGCTAAGGAAGCAGGCGATTTTCAGATAAGCTTAGAACTAGTTCAACATACCTGGAACGAGGAACGTTCCCTTATTATCGGTTTACTAAATAGCATATATACGAGGAGCGTTCCCATAATTTTGGTTTACTAAATAACATAGTATACGCGAGGAACGTCCTGTCGTTACCGAACGTCCGGCGAATATCCTTAGTTAAGTGCGCTTACGCGAGGGTTTAATTTTGGTAAGGGGAATTTGTGTAACCCTTGATCAATGGCCCGGATATCTAGTGCGGATCCGCCCCGTTTTCTTGAGGATTTGTTATTTCATTTTTTTTATTATTCTGTTACAGCTCTTGTAAGCTTGTTGTTTGAAAGACTTTGTTTTAAATCGACTGTTTCATCAACTCAAACCTGCCATTTGAATTTTAATTAAATTGTGTGCATAAACGTTAAACGTTGTTTGTTTTTTTTTAGTCGAGTCGTTCGCGAGCCGTTCTGGTAGAGCATCCAAAGCTGGGTCCACAACATCTGGAACCTTCTGGCTAGGTCTTAGCCAGTGGCGCCCTAGCATTTAACTTAACCCCCCCCTAGCCTCCGGCACGGAGCCGGCCGAGCAGAAACCCCTTTTGCGACGTTTGCCTCCGACCAGCTTTGGGGGCTCTGACCGACGAGCTCGTTGTTATTAGTACCACCTCCTCCCTTTAGGTTAAATAATACGTCGCAGGTGGTTGCTTACTGTGGTATAACGAAGGGCAGTAGGCACGAGGCTCCTCCAATCAGCGACATGTCGAAGGGCGGACGCTCAGACGGGCAGCGTGACAGGGTGCTAGCAGACTGATTCCCTGATCGATCTAATCGATCCGTATAAATACGTTTCGTTTGTTTGACGAACGTGCCTGCCGCTTACCCGCGCGTCACGTATCGTCCTTCGGTTTAAGGTCGCCTCGGTGCTGAATTAGCTTAGACGGCGACCTATTTTCACTAATTGGGTCCGCATCGCGACAATATTTAGAAGTTGCGGTTATATTAACACCACTGGTGAAAATAATGTTTCCAGTCAGCTTCTTAATTTCACAAGAAATTGCTCCATTTAATAGCTTTCCTCGTCCCTATCTCACCCCATAAAATGTACAGATGAGGAAAAATTGAGTTGGACTACAATTCACTAATAAAATAGACTTATAAAGGCCAAAATTTAAGTCAAATCGACATGGGGTTGATAATTGGGAATATACAAAATAACCGGGATAATTATAGAATCCAGTCGCTCAGATAATTGGCGACAGGCCCTTAGATATTTAGGAACAATATGGTCAAAGGGAACAAAAAATAGAAAAATCGAATATTGTGAAATGTACTAGATAATTTTTGTCGAATGAACCTTCATAAGGGAATTTATAGCACAGTATATGAACGAAGGACTCTCTAGAATTTTCTAGAAGGTTCTATAAAGCTCTAGAGAGCTAGATGGCCATCAGAAGATGAAATTTTGTGTAACATTATACGAAATTGAGCTAGCTCAAGGTAAGAACAACAAAATAAAACTCTGCTCAATCTCCTGCAAATTTTTAAAAACCACCACATATATATATAGAATATTGTAGAAGGATGTGGAACCTCAACAGAACTCGATTGAATTTTTGTGAAAACTGTAGAAACATATAAAACTTTGTGGAATGACCGATATTACAGCTAGTCCAGGACCCATATGTTTTGACGGGGATGTATAAGAGGTAACCGCGATGTTTTTACATGAATACCTCGGAAATAGTTCCTAGAATAAGGATTGACTTATCCTGCAAAGCGCAGAGGTCAGGAACATTGTATAAAATGCAACAATTAAAAAAAATTAAAAAAACGTGTTTTTCCGTCTTCTTTAGCTTCTAACTTTCTAAGTATTGAATTTAGAAGAAAGTTGAAGAGAGAAAAAAGTTGCACAATCACTTTTTACATAAAATAGGTTAGGTTAGAAATTCATTTTTTTAGCGGTTTTGCAAAATTGTAATAAACAAAAAAAATCGCCCCAAAAGTGGTTTTATTAATTAATTATTTTAGGCACTTTAAAATGTAGTTACGACTTCCATATCACAGGTGGAAAATCCTGAAGTTATAATAAAAGAATCGTGTAAATTTCGTTTCGACCGGTTGATTAGATTTTGCACAAGAATTTTGCAATCCAGAAAAATCGAAAAATACTGAAAATTTTCAAAATTGGTAAATTTTTTCCACTTTTCGATTTGAACAAAACTGGCTGAGAATTTATAAGAGGGAACAAGCTTTCACGCGCTTTTTTCAGAAATAAAAAAATATTTATCAGAACGGCCACAGCCATTGTTAAAAATTGGTGTCAAATTTATAAATTTGTCAAAATTCCAAGCGAGAATTTCTTTTAATGTAAATTTCAACCTTTTTAATGTAAATTTCAACAAAAATTTTATACTGGTTACTGTGAGATACAATTATTTCTTATGATATGGGAAAAAATAGTAATTTAATTAAGCAATATTAACCATTTTATTAAACACTAATCAACTTTGAGGAGTTATATCTCAGAAACTAATGAACAAAATTGCAACTTGTTATATATAAAAAGAAGCGTCTTTCCTGTTTCCTTGTTTCCTCTTATATATGTTCAATCAGTTTTGTTGAAATCGAGTATTGGAAAATTATTTTAAACAATTTTAAAAATTTTCAATATTTTTCGATTTTTCTGAATTGCAAAATTATTGTGCAAAATCTAATAAACCGATCGCAACGAAATTTACAGGATTTTCTTATTACAATTTCAAGATTTTCTACCTGTAATATGGAAGTCCTAACTCAATTTTAAAAGGCCTAAAATAATAAATTAAGAAACCACTTTTTTTGGGCGTTTCTTTTTGTTTATTGCTATTTCGCAAAACCGCTAATTAATTTTTGAGTATCTAACCTATGTCATATTATGTAGAAAAGAATTCTGCAACTTTTTCTTCTCTCCAACTTTCTTCTAAATTGAATAAATAAAAAGTTAGAAGCAAAACAAATTGGAAAAAATGAGTTAATTATATTGTGCGTTTCAGTAGAACAACGAATCGCACTATAACATCTTAAAAGTTGTGAAAATTAATATAACTGGATATCGCCTTGTCTTTCAGCAAATTTGTATATAGAGTTCCATAGAGAAAGAAGAGTAATAATGTAACGTGTATTATTTATAAATGAATCAATGTAAGAAAATTCCATTTAATAAAAGACACAAAACACAGTAGATAATATTATAATGTTACCATAGGTTGAAACATCTTAAAATAGCCTATCCTATATTATTACTACGAGTATAACCGACCAACTCACTTCCGACTACCTTAAACGTTGCATGAGCAAAACTAAAATTCTACACGGTTTACACATATTAGATCCTTAACTGCGGCCTGCAATTACATAATGAAAATGTTTCTTTTCCGCAACAGACGATATGAAATCCGGAGCTCGCGTGCACTTTGACTTAAATAGCTATAATGAAATTCCACAAAGTTCCATTAGAGAAATAGCTCGAATTCAACTTTAATGCCGGCGAGGGATTCAAGGTGTCTTATTTGCGAGGCAATACCGGAATGTTGCCTAGCACAAGACCGTGGAGTACAAACGTAAAAGAAGGACTCGGAAATGCATTAGTTTCGTAAGGAGATCGTCTGGTTAAGGGAATAAAGTCGTCCGCTTCTCATGTCGAGTGAAACTAATTAAAGATTCTAGAGTAGAGATAACAGGAGTGTAGGGGGTGATACACCAAGCATTTTATACTAGTAGGGAGCGTTCTAAAGGTCTCTACATTTTAGCCATTAGAAATCATGAAGTAGCTACGAAATGAATTAAAGTGATTGTGATTTCTTACTAAATCGAGCTGTAAGTATTTGGCAAGCAAGTAATGTTGAAGTAATTATTGATTTTCTACACCATTTTTCTCGACAACAAATGAAGATATCGAGGTCGGTTTAGAGTCATTTTAAAGGTTTTTTAATTCTCTAGAGGGTGGTAAGGCCATTTTACCCAAAAGTAACTTAGTTTTTAATTGAGACCAAAAATAGTCAAAAATGGTCATTTTTTTAAGTTTAATTGTTAAAAACAATGCTTAATGTTCTAAGTCTCGTGGGGTCTTCCTATACGTTATATCTCAATCATATCATATCTCCAAACCTTACTCATTGATATATGGTGGAGGCGTCATTGAGAGCGCTATACGTTAGTGCTATTGGGAGTGAGTCTGCAAGGAAACGTGTATTATATATGGTGCCAAAAGTTGCACATGATTTGAGTTTTAGAATACGCTGGAAGATGGCATTAACTGGATTTCATGAAACTAATACTGTAGTTAATACAACAATGTCGTACATAATATGCACTATCTCTCCGTTTTAATGCGATAGAGCACCGGAACTCGCTAGCTTCACCCGCCGCCATCCCTCCAGCCCTCCGGCCTCAACTTACAACTTCATTATGAGTTGCTTAACCAGGTCCTATGCGACGAACTTATTATTTATTAACCGACCTCAGGACGCATTAGATTCCTCCATCGGAGCCCGTCTCTAACGTCGGCCCGCCCCCTCCCGAAAATTTAATTAAAGGGCCATCCGTCAAGCGGGATGGCGAGGCACCGAAACCACCCGCGGCCCGCGCTCAAATTTAAAGGGTTGATTTTTTCGGTAATTTACTGGCGAAGTTTCGCCTCTCTCTCTCACGGCGCGAGGGAAAAAAGACGGGAAAGTTCTCGATAAAGATGAATTATTGTATTGCTCTGGTCGCTAAATAGATGTTGGGGAAGTTTAACGGAGAACTCCTCGGGAAGTCGCCGACCTTGAGCCGCTTTAATGACGTTTATTAATACTCTCTCCGGGTAACGGACGGAATGCAGAAATGGAAAAGAATCCGTCCATAACGGCGGAGAGGGAGAAATATGGCGGTGCGGGCTCATTCCGTGATATAACGAAATACTTACTTGGAAGGAGATTGTTCAGGCTACGTGCTTTAAATACAAACCTATGATACTTTACGTCTCCCGTTAAACTGTCTTTTCAAATAATTTCTACTATTTCTCCGTCGGAAATAAGAGAAACCTTTTAACTGATACACTGTTAGTTCATTTGCAGCAAATCATCTAAACCCTTCTAGACATGGATAGGAAGATTGATTGGTTACTAGTAACTTGGTATCGATATTACTTATTTAAGACAAAAGAGGATTTAAGACAAGGGATTTCTAACTTTCTACTTAATTTCTACAATTTCTCCGTCAGAAATAAGAGAAACCTTTTAACTGATACACTGTTAGTTAATTTGCTGCAAATCATCTAAACCCTTCTAGACATGGATAGGAAGATTGCTTGGTTACTGGTAACTTGGTATCGATATTACTTAATTAAGACAAAAGAGGATTTAAGACAAGGGATTTCTAACTTTCTACTTAATTTCTACAATTTCTCCGTCAGAAATCAGAGAAACCTTTTGACTGATACACTGTTAGCTAATTTGCTGCAAATCATCTAAACCCTTCTAGACATGGATAGGAAGATTGCTTGGTTACTAGTAACTTGGTATAGATATTACTTATTACAAACCAAGTTCAAATCACAATAATTAACCGAGTCAGCATCACCCGTGCAAAAATTATCTTTGCCAACCAACTCGGGAGTTACTGCAAGTTCAGCACTACTGAAACTAAGAAGAAAGGACTGGGAATCATCCATGACAGAGTACTTTATCTCATCACTTCGGCAGTCAAGGTCGAAGGAGTACTACAATCAGCTGCAACTATGGAATCAAGATAGATCAAAGCCTGTTGGTCCTGAGCACACAACAGACACAACAGGGCAACACCAACAGGACACAGACGAAACTTCCAACCACTATCCTATCCCACTACAAAAAGGTTCCCGCAGGATCAAAGAGACGATGGCTGCGCCCCTTCACGTTCAGCAAAGAAGAAACTCGACAGCATGCTACCGTGCAGAGTCCGAAGAAGACATCATCAGCTGCCCATGCAAACACAGTGGGACACGGCCACACAGGATGAAAGGCGAGGATCGAACCAAACCACTACACCCACAACGACGACCCCATCGAGCTTCGAGAAGGTCCTGCGCAGAAGATTTAAGGCTATCGCCGATGAAGGGACACACAACATGGGTCGCCGAGAGGTGGCAGGATGTTGACGCTAACGTCAACATTAATTTAGGTTAAGAAATTGTAATTTATGGTGAACTAATTTTGGGAACTTTTCAACACGTTTTGTTTTACAAACAGAGAATAATCACTGACGCAGCTTAGGTAACGAGGTTTTTGGGATTCTAATTCAACTAAAAAGCACGTCTTATTTTATTACGAAGAATAACAACGCCGACCGAACGTCAACAAGTCAAGTTCAGAATCACAATAATTAACGCTCAAATCAAGGTCAGTTTTTGCAACGCCAGGTCATTATAAGAAAACAAATAAAATCCCATTTAACCTCTTTAAAATTAATCTGTATTAAAGCCTTGAAATTTGGTACAATAAACCAGTATACCCTAGTATGCTCAAAACGACAATTTGTTGTGATCTTTCTTCACGCCACTTAACCCGACAACCCAAAACCTAACAAACTTCAACCCGGAGAGTACGTCACGTCCTCTCTCCAACTACAAGAACTTCAAGAACTTCAAGAGATCACGTCACGCCCTGATCTCCGACTACGAGACCGTCTTCAGCCTTACAACCTGGAGACAAGATTCATCTTCGCAACAATTCACGAGCCAAAGAGAGATCTATACAGTCCATTCTCCACAGAGATCATTTCACACTGTCGTTCACAAGGGATTTCTAACTTTCTACTTAATTTCTACCATTTCTCCGTCAGAATTAAGAGAAATATTTTAACTGATACACTGTTAGATAATTTGCTGCAAATCATCTAAACCCTTCTAGACATGGATAGGAAGATTGATTGGTTACTAGTAACTTGGTATCGATATTACTTATTTCAGACAAAAGAGGATTTAAGACAACGGAAGGTATTCACTTTTGATTCTCACATGGGACAGCAGTAAAAACAGTTAGCCACTAGAGTAGCCATTAATATTTACATCCCTGAGGAAAACATGACTTTTGTAATGAATGGAATGGAGCTTTAAACTTTGTTTAAGAAATGTAAACTTCATATTTCAATAGTAGTTTTCTCAATACATTTTTAATGACGTGGAAACCACATCTACCGAAATATGAGTTTTGTAATGACACTATATAAAGTTTCCAAAACATTTTTAATAGTTTCACAAAAGTAGAAGATTTCATCAGACATGGAAATTGGTATATTTTTATATCCTTTTTTAGAGCGTCACAGTTACGTTAAAAACAACATAGCATTTCAAAAGATTTTGGTGATTTTTTTCAAAGTCACTTGTGACAATTTTAGCTTCTCGACATCTTTAAAGAAGCTTTAATGCTTCTAGTACACTACAATTGACTACCAAAGTAACGTCTATTTTGAAAGTGAATTCGTAAGAATTAGGCTATTGACTATGCCATTTAATAAGGAACTCACGCGTGCAAGATATTTTGTTTTTTCATATGGTCAGTTGACCTCTAAAGAAATAAAATCCAAAACTGCTACTAAATTTAGCAATGCGTTTTTGAGAACGGGTTAAGTTTGTCCACTTTTCGCTATTTCGGCCATAGCGCAAAAACCATACATTTTTCGAAGTTATGTGCCGTAATATTTCTTGTAGAGAATTAAATTTCCTATGAAAATAATATTTTTTAATGAAATAAATTCAAAAAATAGAGTTAAAAAAATGCAAAATTTCAATTTTTTTTGAATTTTTGACTATAACTTCTTTCTGGGTGAATTTAGGTATAGGCATTGCTCCATAGAAAAGAAAGCTTATGACATTGTCTTTAAAATGGTGGCATGAAAGACTTCATATGTTTAATATTGACTGAGATATATACGTTTGAATTCAACAATTTTTTCTCTATTATTTACTTTTTCTTTAAAATGCGTATGGTTTCATATTTCTACCTAAAAAAATAATTTTTATGAAAAAAATGACTTACGTACGATTAATTGAGTGTTAAAAATTATCTTATTTATTTATATTTAAAGTCAGTTTGTCACCGAAAATCACTATACTGTTTTCCATCACCAAAATTATATTTTCCATATATCTCCGCTTATTGGCCGGTTGCATTTCACTCATCTTTACTCGTCGCTTATTGGTTGAAAATCACCCCGGGACAGAGTAGAGGGCGTGCTGACCATTGCTGAAGATCCTCGCTTTCATCTCATATACAGATGGTAAACACATGTTTTAGAAATCGCGTACCCTACTTCTTCGAAATGTAATACTCGATTACTTTCCCGGGAGGGTCTTTGTTACCCTTACGGCTCATTGTGGACTTGACTTGTGTTTATAGCAAATAAATCTCGAAGAAGTATTGGGTACTCGAGGTGACAGCAATATGGACCTCTGTAAATCATCATCGGTTCAACAATAAATTAAAAATGTCACTTATCTGAGACGGAACAAGGACCTAACACTATTTGTAAAATAAATTTTATTACATACTTTCCAAAGAATTGACCAAATATTGTACGTGTCTTTTTATAACAGAAAAATTAGTTAATAGAAAATGTACTTTCTATTAACTATTGTAATATATAACAAATAATAGTTAGAAAAATAGAATTTGTCTATTTCATTTATACGAAAGCATTTAGTGCATTATTAGTGAAGATTGTCTCTGAGTAGCTTGTTTAAATTAAACTAAACAAAGATAAACTGTCTGATACAAACCAATTCAAAATAGAGTTGGTATAATAATATTATCAATCACGCTTACATACTACAAATTGTTAACTGAAATATTGTGAAAATACACATTAACATAATATTCAGTACTATCAAATAATGATGGATCACATAATTTGTCAGAAGTTGATGTTCCAAATGTGAATAATATGAAATTACATTAGGAAATTAAACTAGTTTGGATTTATGCTTGCGATTGCCTTTGGCACCGCATGAAATTCACTATAAAACATTCGGATATTCCAGAAAATAACAAGTACTATTAATATTTTATATATAATAAATTAGAGTTTATTTGTAATTAATTAAATAAATTTACCAAATGTCGACATGAGAGAGATGCCGCATACCTGAATTGACAGATATATGCGATATGAAATGTGATGATAAGAATATAATGGCGTATACGCCAAATGTTAATAATATTACCAAACATTATTGGAATTGGATTATTATCCAATCGCATAATTGCTGATAGAACGTGTCATTATTTCTCGATTTCAACTAAGATTAATTTAATTTTTGTTTGATAATTCAACCAAGAAATAGAGAAGCATGCAAAAAATAAATAGCACCTAGCTCAAGGATAAAAAATGTATATACGTAAATTTGGTGAAGGTAGTTAAGAATTCGCCAGTTTATTACTCCATGTGTTCGTGAATATATTAATTTTATGTGAACTAACTTTCCATAAAATATCACTAAGAACCCTTTACAAGTGCAATAAGGCATCACAGAAATAGCTCAAAATAAGTTATTATGTTCATAAATCTCATAGACAAGTTTAATTTGTAACGTTATTTGGATTTATTTAATTAAAAAAGTTTAACTTTTAAATTAAATTAAAAAAAAAATATTATTAAAATTATTATAATTATTTATTAAAAAATTAAAAACTTCAACGTCAACAGATATGACTTGATCTCATGTGCTTGCCATGAAAACCTATTGAGTTTAAAAATCATAAATTAAACCTAACACACCGAACATCGTACAGGGTTAAACATTGGAAACGTCTGTTATAATTTTAATTCCCGTCACTTCTCTCCGCAGAATAATCTATTGTGTATCGCCTCAATTGAGGAGAGGAACTGCAGCTGATCTAACCGCGCGACTTCATCCCTCTGGTTAGGGTGGCTACCCGCTATAAATTATTACAGGAAATGGGGATACCGCAATACGATATCTCGGAACAATTAACAGAATTAAACGAATGTGCGGAGGTGAAAATACAAAGATCTTAGTTACATGTACACCACATTTTTACTTTAACATTACGTAATTCTGACTGTGGCAATACGAGAAATGCGATTCAATACGGAACAGAGATGTTTATCGTTGTGTACGTAATTTTGTTTACGTAACAAGCCGTGATCCAACGTGATTTATGGCGTTCATTTTGCGTTGTACGACTGAAATATTACTCTTTTCTCCGTTTGAAGACCCTTACTAGTTTCATTTTCGACGTAACCTTTTCAATAGACTCCCACATCATATAATGGCTAGGGGAAAATTTTATTCTGCGATAACATATATTTCAACTGATGGTATTTTCGTACCGCGTAAGAGATACATGGCCTGGAGGATCCTTCACGATCTTCACTTTCGTATAAAGGTTGCGCTGTATTCACTTGGTAAATATATTTGGAGTTCGTAATAACATTTTTCAACATGCTTTGTTCGAAAGAAAAAACATCTAATTTTAAATTAAAATTACGTTGAATTAATACCCGTAATGGAACAATTATTAATGCTACAATAAATCTACCTAGGTTAAAACAAGAGTATTAAAGTGGTATATTTTAACAAAGTTGTTATGTATTGTTGTGTGGACTGTATATGACTCGCCCTACTTCTAATGAAATTATTGCTGATTGATTTATTGAACTACCGTGACACACATTACATTATGCAGAGCACAATAGTATAGCATCAATACAGGTAATCTAGCTGAGGAACATACTGTATATCGCTTTTTTACAATTGAGGAAGATGAATGTGTCGAAAGGAAGGAAAAATTTGTTTTTCTTGATGTTGACCATCCCTTCTACATTTAAGAATGGGCGTCTACTACAACTTACCCATTTAATAGGAGTAGGTACTTTTTTTAAAAAAAAATGATTTGATTGAAATCGAGGAAACTCACGTTTCTCCAATTGATCGAGACTACAGTAATGAATAGTAATGAAATTATTAGTTCATTAAAAGATAACAAATTACTAAATCAAAGGAAGTTCATGAATTTGACTTCAGTTAACATTTGTGAAACCTGAGTTTTGGTTAATGTTTTATAACTGAATCTTGTTCAGGTTGGAAGCATTCGCCAATAGCTCGACAACTATTTCTACTAACCAAATAACATGAAAATTTATAAAGTAGACTTAAGTAAACAGTTTTGATTAATTTCAGCAAAATAAGAGTTTTGGTAATTTTTTTTACGATTTTAACACGCTAATAGGAAGTCCTCAAGGTACCCCAGTTAATCTAAAAAGTCGACTTGTAACGAAGTGCCCTTGTTTCGATTATTGTTCTGCACATATTCACGCCGCTACAATATAAATTCAATAATAATAAAAAAAAAAAAACGAAAACACAATATTTTTCCAGACCCAGAAAAATGACGCAACATATGGAAACGATAGAAATGCACATTTGTCAGATAAAACAATGAACTAAAAATATATTTAAAAAGTAATACAATGTATACATGGAAGTATACTAGAATTGTCGAAATACTAATTTCAGTTATTTAAGAGGGCCATTATTACCTGATGTTATTTAATATATTTCCTGCTAACGTACTCAAAAATGATTAAACCAAAATTGGTAAGAGGTCCAAATTGAAGGTTTTTTGTGTATCTCACCTTTATTTTAAATTTAACAAAATGAATAATAAATGTCTTTTGTTTATAGAGAAACTAACAGTATATTGTTGAAGAAATCTCCAAATAGCCAGTCGGATATTGTGTGGTCTATAATGTTGTAAAATTGTAATAATAATAATAATTGTAATTGAAATAATTAATAATCATGTTGTCTATAACGTTATTAAACTTTAAAATGTGAATTGGTTCTAAGAACAGTCCTTTACACCATGCAGTTTTTTGTTTTAAAATTGTGGCAGTTTCAAAATCAAAAGAATTTTAATACCGAACTGCAAAGTGTAATTGATGTTGATTAGACCATTTCATTAATACGCCAATCAATTAGGGATTTCGCCATGACATCGAATCCTCGAGCAGGAGACCCGGGTTTTTAGTAAATATAGGGCAACAGAAACAAAACGTATAGGAAGACCCCAAGAGGGGTCTTCCCCTTAATTAAACGTCAAAAAATGCACTTTTTGACTATTTTTATTATCAATTAAAAACTAAGTTACTTTTGGGTTAAATGGCCTAACCATCCTCTAGGGAATTAAAAGACCTTTGATATTACTCTAAACCGACCTCGATACCTTCATTTGTTGCTGAGAAAAATGGAATAGAATGTCAAAATCGACAAATTACTTGTTTAACAATTGTTATTGCGAAATTGAACCTGCGACTTTGTTGTTTTGTAAGAAATCGGAGATTATAGTGCTTAATATGTGGTTAAAATTTCAGACCGATTCATCAAATAGTTTATTGCAAAATTCAATTTGTTTATATTTTTGCAATTTTTTTGCAATAACCATCTACGCACAATTAAAAAAATGTGTTTCTAAGATAATGGTGTCCTAGAGAAATATTTTGTCTATCGATTCCAATTGTTGAATATAATTAGAAGCAATTTTAAGATTGTTTAAAAAATTAAAGATGAAAAACTTTTTTTTTATTTTGGCACCTTATGTCATAAGTAATATCTCTGGAAATTGTTGACGAATTTTGACGTTTCTTCTTTTAGTTTAGGCTACCGTTCTAAGCACATTACGAAAAAGCAATTTGTTTATTAATTTATTTATTAATTTAACACCTAATTTGTTGAAATATTGTTTTGGAAAAAAAATTTTCGCGAAAAATCAATTTTTTGGTGCGGTTTTCATTGTTAAACATGGAAAAGGATTGAATACCTAAAACGTACATTGTAATGTTATTAACATTTTCTTTATTGTTATATGAAATGGTATGAACATAGTATGTTTTTTATAATATTTTTATCAAAAAATAAATTTAAGATTAATTTTTTAATGACAATAATTCATGTATTATAGTTAAACAAGTAATTTCCATATTTAACAAAGGAAAACCGCACCAAAAAAATGGATTTTTCGCGAATTTTTTTATCCAAAAATGTTTTTCAACAAATTAGGTGGTACATTAATGAATAAATTAATAAACAAATCGCATCTTCGTAATGTGCTCAGAACGGTACCCCAAACTAAAATAAGAAACATCAAAATTCGTCAACAATTTGCAGAGATATTACTTATGACATAAGGTGCCAAAATAAAAAAAAAATTGTTTCTTCTTTAATTTTTTAAACAATCTTAAAATTGCTTCTAATTATATTCAACAATTGATATCGATAGAGAAAAAATTTCACTAGAACACCATTATCTTAGAAACCCGATTTTTTTTAGTTGTACGTAGATGGTTATTGCAAACAAATTGCAAAAATATAAACAAATTGAATTTTGCAATAAACTATTTGATGAATTGATCCGAAATTTTAATCACATATTAAGCACTACAATCTCCGACTTTTTACAAAATAACAAAGACACAGGTTCAATTTCGCAATAACAATTGTTAAACAAAGAATTTGTCGATTTTGACTTTCTATACCATTTTTCTCAGCAACAAATAAAGATATCGAGGTCGGTTTAGAACCACTTTAAAGGTCTTTTAATTCCCTAGAGGATGCTTAACTTATTTTACCCAAAAGTAACTTATTTTTTATTTGAGAAGAAAAAGAGTAAAAAAGTGTATTTTTTGGCATTTAATTGTTAATAACAATACCTAATGTTCATAGTCTCGTGGGGTCTTACTATACGTTTTGTTTCTGTTGGCCTATATTACCTAAAAATCCGGGTCTCCTGCTCGAGGATTCGATGTCAAAAACAGCGTATTTTTTGCTTATTTGCTTGGCCTATAAGTATTTTGGCAGTTTTACAGGTTACAAATATTCTGGTTGATACGCTTCAACGGTAATAATATCCTATAATGTGTACCAATTTTATAAAATGTTAGACACTATTTCTAGATATTGCTCAATCATTTTTCCTAGCACCTTTGATTATTATTAACTCTGAATGCACATCACCAAAATTACTAAGTGAATCTAGCTACGACGGCATTTTCTCAACCCCGAAGGAAATGAACCTTCCCTCCGTTTAACGGAAACGTCCGTACGGGGTTCCGCCGCATTATCATCCCCTGCGATACAGATCTAGCCGGCTCGCGACGAACACGTTAAACCCCACGTTACGTCCTCGGATACGATTGTTATTCCAAACAAATTAATGGCCTTGTTTGCGAGAACAATAATTGAGATATCGCCATGCATGACGAGCATTATGTTTACGTAAACCGACGATAATCTGTGTGCCCGAAGGACGCAACTAAACCGGCCTAGCGTCGGATGCGCTATGGTAAAAATAGGAGGGCTGAAGGAGACAAATCGTCTGTCGCGCGATATTTACTTTCACGAGCAAAACGTCCGGAAAGGTGTACTCGCACCCGCTGTGTGTTTATTCTCATGATTCAATACCTAAGCGAGAGGAAGTGTTGGACGAACAACATACTTAAATCATTCCCTTGGGACGTTTGTGAAAAATAGCCATCGGCAATAGGAACGCACCGATTTACTCATGTTCAGGTTGTGAACAAGTTCATCAGGCTATTCACTGGCTGGGATCAATAATTCAGAATAACTCTAGTGAACTAAAGAAAAACGTAAAGCATTTTCGTAAAGCATTTCAACGTAAAGCAGTTGATCGGGGAAAGTCGGGAAGAACACTTCGACCGTTACCGCATCGCTCCTGAAGATGTCCGCCGCAGTAGGGGACGAAACGTCGAGACGAAACAATTTGTCTTTTGGACCACGGCCTAATAGCCCGGGAAATGTACATAGAAAAATCGACTCCGGCCGTGAAAGCCTACATTCTGTAAAGCATTTTCATTGCAAAATAAAACAGCGAAATTTGTTGGACGAGGTATTTTACATTACGTACATGTT
Source organism: Cryptocephalus moraei (assembly GCA_946251905.1). NCBI lineage: Eukaryota > Metazoa > Arthropoda > Insecta > Coleoptera > Chrysomelidae > Cryptocephalus > Cryptocephalus moraei. The sequence continues at coordinate 9,997,515 of OX276465.1, read as the reverse complement.
TAGGCACAACCATTACCCATCATCAGTCTAGTACCTGATTAAACGAGTAATTGGTGAGAAAGTGGCAAATTGAATTTACCTACCAGCTTGACTGCTTCAAAATGCTGAATCAATTTTAGTTAACACAACATAACAATTTACGTACAGGGTGTTAGGGGTTTGACTGCCTTTTTTTAATAGGTGATAGTATTCAACAAATCAAACAAAAAAAACTTATATAACAGGTGTCCTAAAACCAACCGTTTTCGAGAAAAAAATTAACAAACTTCTAATATTAAGGTGTGAAAATTCAGTTTTATTAAAGAATTTCACATAATTTTGTACATGAAATGACTATAAGATGTATTCTTTTAATGTATTTATGTTTAATTTGTTACATTCTTTTCTTTAAAGAATAAAATGTTTTTTCAATCAATAGAACTCGATAAAATGGCTACGATGTGGTGTGGCAACACCGCGAAGGTATCGCACGCGTCGCGAAATGAGAGCCAGACAGTGACACTAGTGACAGTACAGTGTGCATCTTTGAATTCGAAAGATACGTATCATCGTTACGGTTTCTTTTCGGTTCGTGTAAATTTTTCGGTTCTTAAAATGTTCAGTATACGTGAATATCACGATATGCTATTAATTTACGGGGAGGCGCGTTGTAGTTATACAACGTCGTATCTATCACGAACGATTTCCTCAACGGCGACTGCCTAACCGTAGAACATTTGTGAAGTCAGAGGACAACGGTGGACATTTTGAACACATGCTGTAATAACCAGGTAAATATTGAAAATAACAACATATCAATAACAGCATGATCCTTTTCTAATGCTGTTAGTGGCCCTGAATTACTGATCGCTATTGATTTACCATTTATACATGCAAGTGTAATAATTACATAATTGAATCAATTGGAATCACTTACAATTATTTCGTTTACTATTACGTAGAGCGTAAAGACGGCATTTAGGAAGAGTTCGCAAAAACGTTAACCTCGCACGATCAGCTGTGTACACGTCATGTTTACCGAGAGCCAACACCAAAAAAGTAATGTTTACGTTTCCTTTCTTGTCGGTGTTGCCAAGTTGTGGTGAAATACCTTGACAAAATAACTCGACTTTTCTCGAAAAAGGTTGGTTTTAGGACCTCCGTTATATAAGTTTTTTTTTGTTTGTTTTGATGAATACTATCGCCTATTAAAAAAAGGCAGTCAAACCACTAACACCCATACCTCGTCAAAAACATTATAAAATATTGCATAGGAAAAGTAAAACAAGTTTCCATTCACGTGACAACGTGCTGTCACACCTATACTAACTGTCACAGGTGGTAGGTATAGAAACTGGCGCGGTTATTTTATGTTGGCAAAATTGCGCAATGTTGTCTTCTCGTCCTAGGTTAGGTCACATTTGCGGATCAGCTGATGTTATTTACTGTTTCGTCGATTTTAACTCTAGACTTACGTTAAACCTGAACATATTTGTAGAGCCGGTGAATTGATTATGGAATACGTATGCACTTATTCCCCTGTAAGGAGCAAAGTTAGGGTTATTTATTTGCGATCTCATTATTATTTGGAAATTTTGGGCAACAGTGTCTGCCTCTTCATTGATGGCATGCATTCATGCATAGTTTACTGGACTTTTATGTCAAAATATCCGGGTCCGGATAACCCCAGTAGTATAACGAATATACAAGTCAAGGAATGTAAATGATGTTCTGCTTTTATGTGACTTACATATCTTATTTAGCACGTTGGCATAGACTTCATACCATTTTTGTTCAATAGGTGTTTTTAAACAAAATTAAAATTTTTTGCCAATTGTAATCTTAATACTCCAGTCAATTTCACATATTATATGTCGTTGTTGCTTGAATAGATAAGTTTAAGTGGACATTTCCTTGGCGGACAGCACTGGAGAAATGCAAATATGATAGTAAAGAAGTAATATTATTTACTCCTTCTTCACTTCAAGTATTAGGCAATTGCCTGTTACGGTACCCATCTTATTCTTGGACTGCCTAGAATTCTTCTTCCTTTGTATTTGTAAGTGTAGGTTTTACAGGTAGACTGTTATTATCCATTTTGTCGATATGTTCCTTGTTGTTTTGTTCAAATCGAATAAATTTAGTTCATTTCAGATATGTTCGTTCCTTATTCTATTTATTATGGAACCCACTTGAACCCTCCTTAAGAATTTCTTTCTTGTGTTTGTATTCGTTTTATTATCGTTGCCGTTATTATTATGTTATTATCGATATAAAAAAGTGAACTATGTATCTCAGATTCGCTCAATAATTCAGGCGTGATTAGCTATAGTCTGTCAAAATAACCCATGGAGTAATAAAACTCATTATAAATGCAAAACCAATACAAGGTGGAATACTCTAAATTTTGGGAGTTTTATAATGTCTTACACGTTGACTTACGGAATCGCTTTGTATTTTGAGTGACTCACCCGAAACACGTGCGAATATTGTATCTCTGACTATTGTAAACATACAGGGAATAATCACTCTCTGGCGTACGGTCGGGGAAAATGAGTAAATACGCAATAGTCGGTAACTGAAAAAATTGAATGTGTCCTCACTCGCATCGGAATTTTGATTCTTGATGGAATGGAAACAATTTAAAATTATAACTTTCTCATTAACTGAGAACGGCGCTAATTGTGGGCGTTTCGATGGTCCCGGCAAATTCCCCATACTCCAAAACGTATCTCCGTAGTTTAAAAATACCACTATGAACACACAGGACTAATGCCTTCCTGGTAAACTCAGGTCGTTATTTTGAAATTCAAACTGTCTTTGTCTAATTACACACACTTCCACGTCTAGGCAATGATGGCTGATTACTGATAAACTGATTTTAAATGACATAAATGGGCCGATGTTATTTACATATACACCCGAGATGTTAACGCAAGCATTTGCAGCTGCAGTTCCCTTAACTTACCTAGAATTACCGAGATAACAATATCCGTTATGGTCTCTTCTTGGAATAGTTTGGAAAGCAAACTTTAAAAACATAACAAGTAAAGATCTTTATTGCATAAAAAATATTTATTATGCCTCTTCACAGTCACTTCCTGCTCTGACAAAATTAATATTAGTGACGTAAGTGATGGAACATTAGTAGAATCAATGAGTGTGTATTAACCAATGTAGCTACAAAAAAGTTGGAAGTATTTGGATGTGAAAGTAATTGATATTTTTATGTAATGCAAATTTTCACATTTCACAAAATAGTAGTTACATGCAAATCTCTCCATACATAATAATATAAAAAAATGAATTATTGAATTAATGAAAATTCAAGATTTGATCAATATCTGAATCGACAAATTTGCAAGATAGACGTCAAAAACCCAACACATCGGTATAAATAGGAGATATAAAAAATATTACCATAAAATATTATAGATAAATACCGAGTTCCGATATTATAATATATTATATTAATGACAAGTTAACAACAAATCAGGTAAAAATAGAAGCGTTTCTGAGTTGATAATATTCTCGGTCGTAATGCCTACCTTTTATTAAAACAATTATAACGGTTTTATGCAAACTTATCATTAGATATACTGAACGAAGTGTGAAGTGATCTCTATGGAGAGTGGACTGAATAGATCTCTCGTAGCTCGTGGGTGGCTGAGGAGATGAATCTTGTCTCCAGGTTGTAATGCTGAGGACGGTCTAGTAGATTGGAGATCAGGGCGTGACGTGATCTCCGGAAGTTCTTGGAGTTGAAGTTCTAGTTGAATGGAGAGAGGACGTGACGTGCTCTCCGATGTGACCTGAGGGCGTGACGTGCAGGTCTAGAGATTAAAGTTCTAGTCGTGTGTAGAGAGGGCGTGACGAACTTCTCAGGGGGTTTGATCTGAGGGCGTATCGTGCATATCCGAGTTTGAAGTTTTCGTAGTTTGCGGTTGTCGTATCTTGAAGATCTCGTAGACTCTCAGGACGTAACGTGAGAGCTTGTAGGTTGGGTTGAAGAATCAAGACCAACAACACACGTCGTTTTGAGCATACTAGGTATACTAATATATTGTCCAAAATTTCAGAGTTTTTATAAATCTTGTTTAACATTGGCTAAATGAGATATTATTTGTTTTGTTACCTTACACTAGAGTGACCTTCTCGAGAAGCGCTCGCTATCACGTTACCTAGACGTCGTGTTATGCTTAGTCAGCTGAGTATTGGGATTTGAACTTGATCGGTTCACGTTCGGTCGTAATTGTTTCCTCTTGTATCGTGGAACGATCGCTGATGTTATTGATTCGTGTGCGAACGTTAAAAACAATCCGATAATATTTTACATAACTATCCTCGCTCTTAATTATGACGTGTAAAATCCTTATACACAAAAATGGATAACAGGACTATCACAACTATTAAACAAATAATATCCCAAATATTAAACAAAAACTGCCCCAGATATTAAAATCCCTATTAAATGTTGTAGAATGTCGAGAAACCCTATTCTTGCTTTTTGATCGTTAAATCTCTAAATCCCTACTTGACCTTTGCTAATGTTTTAGCGTCAACATATACGATTATAACTCATTTATTACATTCCGTTCATTTCTTTAAGAACGCCTCTGCTTACCGGCGAAATAATCGTTTTATTACTCCACGGGTTATTTTGACAGACTATAGAAGCTTTGAACTTTAACCAACTATATGCCGTCGCAATCAAATGTAACTTCCTATGGAGGAGAAAAATGTAAAGCACGAGAGTGATGAGGTAACGTTATTGTTACCGCTTTGTTAGGTCGGTCGAGTGTCAACAAATTACGTCGTAGTTTGCAGGAGAAAAAATTCCGAAAATCCGACCTTTTTTCTTATGGCGAATCTCGCAAAAGAGGAGAGCATCCTTCCAAATTATAGAATTTATTTCTAATTTATTTGAAGGGAAAAAAGGGTCGAAACGCAAGGGCGGAAGGCAGGACAAAAAACAACAAAAGTAAAATATGTCGGCCGTGCGTTCCTCCGATGCGGAATAATTTCATTCGGATTGATTTAGGGCCAGCGAGGCAACATGCTACAGCTCCACAGGTTCGTCAGGAGTCGCAAAGGGAGACGTAGTCCTCCTCCTATTAAAAATAGACCGCCGGAAAGGGTCCGCGGGGGGATGGCGCGCCGAACTTCGTACCCGGAGCGAACTCATTAATTTCAACGTTTCGGTCGCCCGGGCCCTCCACTTTCATTAATTCTCCCAGTTAATTATACCAGGTGAAAGAACCCAACAAATCTTACTTGGTGATAAACCTCCATGTTTGCCGGCGACACAAGAGGGAAGATAATCTCGCCGTCGCTACGACTATAACTACCGTATCTCTAACGGCGTTCCGCAAGGCCGTATTTTACCTACTTCATAAATTATATATAATGAACTCGTGCCGTAGACAGTAGCTTCGATTATGAAACATTAATTACGGTTCTTCGTCAACGCTAATTCCCGGCCTTCTCCTCTCCCGAGCCGAATTCGACGAGGAGCCCCGCCAGGATTTCCTGCCGCAGGCTCCTGGAAACACATCCTGAAAATAGTTTCATTGTCCCGACGACGACGAGTGACGTCGAAAATCGTCTCATTGTTCATGGCGCTGGCACAGAAAAGATCTTGTTCTTTTGTGTTTGTGGCACTTGTTCGCTCTCAGTGCAGCTTATTGGGTTAGGTGCACGTACTGCGGCTTATTGCATTAACGGTAGTCCTGAATTCCTTGTGTTTTCGTAAAATGTGGTTCTCCTTCCCCTTGTATATTGGGTGATTTAAAGGTATTCGATATTACAACGCAGGTCACAGTCGCATGACAGCAACGTTTCTTTTACGTAAAATGTATTAATTTCAATACATTTTTTGTTATTTAATAAATAGTTTATCACAGGTTTAACGTTACTATAAAACAGATTTTTTATTCCATGTAATATTTAACACATTGAAATAAATACACCGCGAGCCAGCAACACACTTTCATGACCAATTTCCTCCCGGACGATAACTTGTAAAATCCTGCGGTTCGGTGGGTGCGTTAAGCAGAGGTAGCCTCACAAACACTTAAAAAATATTTTTTTTACTCATTTTCTCCCTATTGAAACCTTCTCAGATTATAACTAACCCAACATCTTGAAGAAAAAAACAAGTCAGCTGACTATACAGTGGTGGATAAAACGTCAGCTGACGTATTACTAATTATCAAATACAAGCCGTACCCGGCATGCCTTGCAATGCCACGTAGAGTTTAAAAAAAGAAAGATAAATAAAAATTATAGATGACCATGTGAACTTCGTATCAGCTACATATATTTTTGAAAAATATGGTCAAAACGTATTACGAAATTTTTATATTATACATTAAATTAAGTGCAACACAGTTATACACATAATCAATTGAAGGCTTTCTGATGTAATATATTTTTTGCCTATTTTGCGGTGCGTAAATATATAAAGATATTTTACGACTCGCGAACACGCGACGTATAATTGCCCATGCGCGAAACAGGGAAACTTAAAGTTGATTCCGCAAACTGTCATTGTAACTGCAATTGTATATTATCATTTAAAATTTTTAATAACTGATTTATCAAAAACTATCTCGGAAGTAGGAATGAAATTTTCCTGTAAAATATGCGTTGCACCAAACGACGTCATTTGAAAGCAATTATTATATTTTTGGATGTTGGCCAAGAAATGTTTAGAGTCATTTCTCACCCCAGAAACTAATGAGTTTAATGGGAACAATTGTGGCAATTTTAATTTACCACCAGCACAACATCATCCAGTAGATTCACCGCTGTATTTTAACGCTTTAGAATATTGACAAATGTCTGTAATTTCTCCAATCGTTACGAATTGGTTGGCACAATAATCTATTTCCGGGTCGTAGTGGAATGCTACTCGTTCTAAGTCTACAGGAACACTGCGTCTGCGGAATCGCTCCATTTCATTGTGTCTTGAAGTGCGCTCCATATTTTGGATATTGGTTGCTCATAGTACGTGTATGACCATCTTGCTGTTGATTCTACCATGTCTTCTTCAGCTTGTCTAAGTAGGTTTTTTTTGTTTGCTATTTTTACCTTTAGTTTGATTCGTCGGCAATCCTGTTCGGTCTGTTGTTTGGGTTTCTTCACTTCCGGTTTTGTGTCTTGTATTTGTACCTCATAGACTTGTTTCTTGGGGGTTTTATATTCCTCGTGTGACGTCAGGTACATCCGAATTGTCTTGTAGTTTTCCTCCATCCCTTTGAAATAGTGTGATTTTAGATAATTGTGCTGATCGTCAAACCCAAGTTCATGGAGCGCCTTGTGTTCTCTTGGGCTTTCCCCCATAGTGCTTCTAGGTGATCAATCCTTCTTTGTATGTATTCCTTGGTTCTTCTTGCACTTCCGTCTTTCTTGAAATTAGTATGTAGTTATATGATTTCTTGGGCTATTTTTTCTTGTTCTTGAATCAATTCATCTGCTTGATTTATCTTGTCGTAGTTGAAGTTGTTAACTTTGTAACTTAGTTCTCTGTAAAAAGTGGCTGTGACTTACTCAGGAATTTGCTTGTCTTCTTGACTTAACGCCGTTGTGTTGGCGTCGAATTTCTTAAAGTTTTGGAGTTGTAAACACTGGCGGCTTTTCCTCCGGCTGCAGTGACTGGATGTGTGCGTCGTTTCGAATTTGTAGAATTTGTAGACTCGGTGTCCTGGTGAAGTTGCTTTGACTTACTCAGGACTCTTCTTGGTTTCTTGACTTTCCGCTTTTGTGTTGGCTTCGAAGTTCTTGAAGTTTTTAAAGTTGAAATCACTGGCGGTTTTTCTTCTGGCTGCAGTGACTCGATGCGTTCGTTTTATCGAACTTGTAGAATTCGTAGACTCGGTGTCCCGTCGATATAAATGCTGCTGTGTATGATGTGCCCTAACTCGTTCCATGCTAAGCCTTTGTACTTCATAATTATTCACTTTTGAACCCAATTCTCTCATACCAATACGAACGTTATTATTATCTGCCTCTTGCTGGTCGTCAGTGCGATTTACACGTGAGATAGCTCGTAGCACATTTGAATTACTCCGACGACCTAAATCAGATCGTTTTCTCCCTGACATTTTAAAATGAATAAAGTTTTCGCGCACTGACAAACTGATGACAGAATTTGACAACCAACTGACAGTATGATTGGTCGCCTTGGCGATTTGTCCCCAAAATTACAAAACGTACCTTTTTCAGTATTTTCGTTATTTATTATTTATGTTTCTTGCCGAAAGACCTTCCCTGATCTTCCACAAATATTTCAAGATCAAAATTAGCAAAATCCGTCCAGCCGTTCTCGAGTTCAAGCCCAGACAAACGAACAGCATTTCATTTTTATATATATAAAGATTCATGTTAACAATATTAAAGTGCCTTTTAGGAAAATTTTGGAAAAAAATATTTCAAATGAAAGTTGTAGCCTTTAGTTAGTCCAGTTCAAATCTAAAATTGAGTAAGAATCGGTGAAGCGGTTTTTGGGAAAATTGAGGAAAACTGAAAATTCGCAAGAGTAAAGGGCCCTTTCTCAGAAGATCAGTCGAGATAGCGATAATGGCGTTCAATAGGAAAACAGAGTAAAGTAAACGTTCAAAGTTTAAACAGAAATATTATACCAGTTTTTGAGATAATCCCAAAAAAACCTAAAAATGAAAAGAGTAAAATGTCCTTTGCCCTTAACTGATTCTATTAAAATTTATGTGGTCGTTAGTATTCAGGAGACTCGACCAAAACACTGAATTTTAACTTTCCACTATTTATAGTTTCTGAAAAAAAAACGGTATGCATTTTCAGTTTTTCTCAATTTTCTCAAAAATTCACAATGTTTTCAGAAACTGTAAATAGTAAAAAGTTTAATTCTGTATTTAGTAAATTTTTATAGAATCAATGAAGGGCAAAGGGCACTGTACTCTTGTTATTTTTGCGTTTTTTTGGGATTATCTCAAATACTGGTCCAATATTTCTTTTCATACTTTGAGCGTTTACTTCACCATTCAATTCTTATTGAATGCCGTTATCATTATCTCGACTGATCTTCTGAGAAGGGCACTTTACTCTGATGAATTTTCCGTTTTTCTCAATTTTCCCCAAAAGGGCTCTTACTTAATTTTAGATTTCAACTGAACCAACTAAAGGTTACAACTTTTATTTGAAACATTTTATTCCAAAACATCCCCAAAAGGCACTTTAATACTGTTGCCATGAATATTTAGTTATATTATACATCAGGTGACATATTATCCACCATTGTATAGTCAGCTGACTTGTTTTTTAAGATATTGGTTTAACTACTATAATCTGAAATAATAATACCAAGATGTACTTTAAGTAAAACGTTGGCGAGTCATTCATTTACATAAGTTATTCATTAACTCACAATAATTTGTAACCTTCTATAAAGTTACGCAAAACAAAGCTAGCTTTCGACTGTCTGCACTCCCAGAGCTCAACGTGTCTGTTTTTTCCATTAACGTACTAGAATTAACGATCCACAATAACTCTCACAGATTATTTAATTTCTAAAAAATTCTAGGAATGTCACATAAATAATCTCCCGTGAGATTAAGCGGGATATGGTAGGATATCTGCTATGTATTCCCTTTGAACAATTCCTAATAATTTATAAATTTACACAACACATAGAGAATTCATAATATGCCGAAAATACTATTAAATATGAAAAATATGGAAAATGCATTTCCTCTATAAATGAGAGCTTAATTAATGACTTTAAGTTACGTCCAACAATCAGTACAGTTTCAAATATATTTAACAAAAGGAGAAGAAATCTTTGCCGATGCAATTTGTAGTAGGAGTTTATGTAGAAACCACTTAGTTATAATTTTTAGTATCTTTAGTTCAATACCCTTCAAATTGAAAAGCCCCTACATTTAAAACGAACTGTAGGCCTGCTTCAACTTTTAGCTTGTTAGTTTGGATCTGCAGTGAATATAGAACGACATGAATTCGAAATATATAACATTTGTGGCACTCGTCATATACATTACTATCGCTCGTCGTCGAAATATCTCTGATGTAAACAACGCATCCGTTGTCGATATAAATAATAGGACGAAAAGCAAACAAAATTCGAGATCGACAATCGATTACAGGGCACGTAGGTAGAAATATGTAATCATAGAAATTAGCGGTAGTCGTTTAAACAACAGGCCATTTCGTAAATAACTGAATTCTTATTTTTATTATACCATCGAATGTGTGTAAGAAACTTTAACAACATTTTTGGCAAAATAGTTTCTGAAGGGAACTCTATTTGTATCTATTTAATATTGAACATTTATAACATTGAATGAAAAAATTAGAATTAGGTTGAGATGGTGTACAATTGTACTAATAGATTAGAATTATTTGAAAAGTGGAATTAGTTGAATAAGTAAAGTGATTAAGGAAATGCTCAGAAGAATGGGAAAGAAAGACAGTATGTGTATAGCCGTCCAAATTTTATTTGCAATTTATGATTTAAGCCTGAGGACGAGGGGTCGACTATTAACGCCACAGGGTGCCCCGAAACCCTTGAGTGAGAATTGGGTTGAGAGAGAGATGACAGGGTAGTCCTCCAGCGATCCTTAAGAACTTAGATTTCGTGATAGCGTTAACTATTGATAATAATTTTTTGAACATTGAATCTTTCTAATTCGAACTTTGGGTAAAATTTTACTACCTTAATTTAATTCTTAATTTTTCCCTTTTTCAATATGTTTCGTGAAAGTACATATCATTACTTATTAAAAAAAATTAGAATTTCGAGTTTACGACTAGATGAAGTAGGAACTTTTTACAATAACCTGCTATGATAGCTGACATTGTCTAAAACTGTAACACTCGAATAATAAAAGCATTTGATATTTAACAATATAATTATTAAATAAATAACTTAATATAATAATAATACTTTAAAACCATTTGGGGTTTTTAAACACTACGAATTACTCATTAAATTTATTAAGTACGTATCATTGGGAGTACCTAGGTAATTATCTCCTGCAGTATTCCATTAAAGGGTGTATCCCATCTCGGCACCTCTTATTGCGGTCAATTTTACGACACTTTGTCGGTCCATTTCTAATATACCCATCTCGGCACAACGGATGATGGCCAGATGGTCGAGCTGGTACACAGTACAATAATAACCCAACTCGGCATAAATCTAGGGAGGTACCTTCTTGATAATACGGTATTGTCGAAAATATTGGTAATTCCCTGTTGCGCAAAATTCATAATATTGTCGCGATGCGGCCCCAATTAGCGAAAATAGGTCGCCTTCTAAGCTTATTCATCACCGAGGCGACCTTAAACCGAAGGACGATACGACTCTCGGACAGGTACGACATCACGTTCGTAAACATCCCGCTTGTATTTATACAGCTCGATCATAACGATCGGGGAGTGAATCTGTCACCCTGTATCACGTCACACTGCCCGTCTGAGAGCCCGTCCTTTTCGGCATGCCGCTAATTGGAGGAGCCTCGCACCTGTTGCCCTTCGTCACTCTAAAGTAAGCAACCACCTCCCTTTTGACCTTTTTTCTCATTTCTTATTTGCTCATTTGCTATAATTTTGTACGATGTTCTCTCCCCTATATTTAGTGTCCAAATAAATATTGTTATGTGTTACCATGCTTTCTTTTTAGCTTCTACCTAGCTACACCCCCAACCCGAGCACTCCCTTTGAACCCTAGGTCCTCAGGCGTGTGACAATATATGGGGAACCTAGTATACGCAGCACACCGTATACGAGCGAACGTCATGTGATACTTTCGAAAGTACGTTGGAAACGCAAGGGGGCAAGGATCAAACATGAAAGGGTGAGGGGTCAAGGATCAATCATGTACTCACTATTCCTAATAGGTACCATCACAATTCTCTGTCGAATGTGTAGAAAATCTACCTGAGGGTGATCGGGTTATACACAAATAATTTCTGTTCCGAGCTGGGCTCTGTAAAACAGAGTACCTGGTAAGATATGGGCCGAGATGGGCATCATCCTATGCCGAGATGGGCACTGTAGAATGGAGTACCTGCCTAGATGTATGCCCAGTTGGGGTATAATTTTATCGTTTACCTACCGAGATGGGAATCACCAATTGCAATGACGACAAGCAACAAAAGAGACAGTTCTTAAAGAAGAAATAAAGAAAAACAATTACTCCTTCAACAACAACTGAAATGCTTTTGTTCTTTTGCGATTTCATATGACATGATATGTCATATCATGACATATCATATGATATGTCATTCATATGTCGACATGATTTAAAAGTCGCTCACAAAAATTGTTAAATAAACGTTGAAATATTGCTCGTTGTGTGTTCGAAGTCGAGTACCTCGTAAAATCCGCCAAATTCTTCGAATAACAAAAATCCACTGAATAAAAATTCGACGGAAAGTGGAGATACGTTCCAAGGTAGTAGGTACATCCATATATATGAAATGAGATTGTCGATGAATGTTGGATGAAAGCGAATTCGAAGATTTCCCGAACTATCTACCCCTAATGCCCTTGTCTGTACGCACAGAAAGCGAAAATAGCGTTCCCCCGACGGCGCCTCCTCGCAAATTTTACACGCTCTCGACGTGTGAAATTGAGTTTTGTCTTTCCGAAAGTGTTTTTGATCTTTCCCGGGGTTGCGCGTCGCCCGCGGCGCGGTCCCCGATATGTAAGACGTTATATTCGTTCTAAAACACCGAAAACGAGACGAGTGGAGAAACGGTGAGGGAGCGAGGGGGAAAAGCGAAAAGAAATCGGCCCCACTTTCGGTGATCTTGTTTCCGCCACCGCAAACCGCCGTTTCCTCAATCTGAATTTTTATTATGCCGCATTTCCCTCTACTTCTTGTCTTCCTCTCCTCCTATTCCTCTTGCTAGTCGTTCTAATCATGCGGCTGTTTTATGGTAATGATATTGTTTTTCGGGACAGTCCCACAACACCAAAAATTTATCGCTAAGTGTTGGATTGGTTTTGTTCGAGAGGAATGAAATATTTAGGGCGGTTCTTATTGTTTTTAAGGAGAGAGGGGATTTATCTTAACGGAGTCGCTCCGGGTCCGCGTGACGATTCCGATTCCGATTTTCAAACTCTAAAGGGAGGCGGCACCGGAAACTTTCGCGGAAGTAACGCGATTAAGTGACATATAAATAAGGGGAGCGACAGCACGAAGTTCAGGACGATATTAAAAAACTTCACATGAAATATGCCATCGCTTTTCGAAATTTCAAAATAACTCGCATATTTTGACTGTTTCATTGCCGAAATATTTTAATAAAAGCTAATAAAAATAAGGGGTGTATAATACCTTAATAGTCCGGACAATTGCCTGTAGTGAAACTACTCTTGTAGGTCCCTGCCAAGAAAACTGGTTCAGATCATTGATATCCACTGGAGGTAGAGCGTTGAGGTGATGTAACGAGAAAAATTTATATACAATCACTTTAATAATTATAAGGTGCCCGACGTCCTTTTGCTTAACCATGGTTAAAAAATTTGGAAATGACTCTCCTTTCTCTATCAACCAACTTTAAAGGTCATCTTATCTTTATTCTTTAGGTGGTAATGCCCATTATAACTTAAAAAGGTGTAACACCCTGCAGGTGGTTAAAGGATTTTGCTTGGATATTTTTGGTAGATCTGATTAACCTTTTAACACCCTGTAGGAGGTTGTGGGATTTCAATTTCATTTTATCGACTAATTTGGTTATATTGTAACATTTATAAAAATGGCCCTGTATATGAAAATTACTTAGCAAAGTATGGTAAAATATGAGTCGTTAGAATTATTTATTAACAAACATTCTTATCGCTGCCAGAGAGACGGGTATGAAATTTAACACCGGACGTGACAGTTTAATTAAAAAGTAATGCAACTAGAAGAATAGTGCTTACAGCGGACGAACGACTTTGTGGCCCGTACCCGGGGTTACCGACGGTGAACTCTGCTGATTCAGTAAAAGGGGCGTGGATTGACTGAGTCGCGGAGACGCGAAAAATCGGGACTTGATAATTAGATAATCAGGAAAAGGCGGGACTTATGGAGTTTAAGGGAGGATCATAGGTCGTGTGGGGACAATATGACCAATTAGAGAATTGGAAGAAGAATTTCGTAAGCAACTTAGCGTTGTGGAAATGGTAAGCGAGGCTTCCACGAGAGAAGAAAATGTGGAAGAAAGGAGTCCTTGGGAGCACGGGGCTCCGAACGGTGAGCCCGTTCGAGCCGGGAGTGTTTTTTCGTGTTAATTTTTGGTAGATTTATATCTAGTATTGCATTCGTTAACGAAGTAGAAAAAATAGGAATAAAAATGCGGTTTTCAGTTTTTTGGTATCTAGAGATCATACCTAATCATTTCCCAAAAATTTATATATATATATGTATATATATATATATATATATATGTATATATATATATATATGTATATATATATATATATCGGATATAACGAAATTTGTCGGCAGGCTACAGGTCGCATTTTTTAAAGAATCACAACGAAATTTGGTACAAAAATCAGTTGGCCGAAAATCTCGGTCGAGTTCGTTAATGGGCCAAATCGGTCTAGCGGTTTCAAAATGGCGGCTTGTTATTTTAAAAAAAAAATCAAAAAACTTTTATTTCGCGTCTGAGAGAAATATGTTACTTGAGTTTTTTGTTACACTTATAGAGGCGAACGACTTTTGTATAAAACATTTTTTCGAGAAATGTACAGAAAAAAAGTTATTTTTTTCAAAAATAAATAAAAATAAGAAAAACCTTTATTTCGCGTCTGAGAGAAAAATGTTACTAAGTTGTTTTGTTGTTCTTATAGAGGCGAACAACTTTTATATAAAACAATCTGTAGAGAAACGTACAAAAATAAAGTTATTTTTGTTAAGAAAATTAAAAAATAAAAAAAACTTTAATTTCGCGTCTCAGAGAAAAATGTTACTTAGCTTTTTTGTTGCGCTAATAGAGACGAACAACTTTTGTATAAAACATATCTTTGAGAAATGTACAGAGAAAAAGTTATTTGCAAATATTTTAAAATTTTCTCGTTTGTATTTTTTCACACCTCGTATGCATTTTTTTTGACACATCGTGTGTTATGTTACTGTATATCTTACCCATAAATCTACCTTTCAGCCTGGCATGCCATGGGGTTTTTTGAGAAGGTTCTGTATTGTGAGACTTAGAGTTTTGCTTTATATTCGCGGGGCGAAGTAAAGTTTTGAAGTAATACGAGGGAGTCGTAATTTGAGAGAGTTAAATTAGAGGGAAATAATTTTGAGTTTGAGTTCAGAGTTCAAGGGAGAACAGTGCTTGAATTATACGTTTTCCTAAAAAATTGAGTTCATGGGAAATTAGAGTCATTCGCGAGGGAGTAGATTATTTGCAGAGTTTTGATTAGAGTTTTGGAGTAGAGTTTTGGATAAGGGTTTGCTAAGAGTATTGCTGAGAGCGCCTTACGCCAGAACCTTTTGATAGTAGAGTCGTTAGAGTGAGTAGATTCATCCCTTCTGTTTTCCGTGCGAGGGAAACGCGTTTTCGACACCCCCTGCTGAGCGCCGACATCGAGGGTTTCCTCACCGTGGCCAATTGGTGAGTCTGTTCTGAATTACAAGGGTTGAACCACCCTTGATTTTATTTTAAATGCGTTGAGTTTTGGTAAGTCGTCCGTCGCTATAATCTCGATACACCGATTAATAAATTCGTAAAAAGTCACGTCCTGGTAACATACTGTGTAAAAGTTCCATATACAGGGGCATTAAGATAGGTAAAGGTGAACCGTTCCAATTATGTGACTTATAAGATTGAGTTATTTTTCTGTGGATTTTAGCTTCCTGATTGTTGTTTTTGGGGGTAGTTTTCTCATTTGATTTTGTTATCGTATTTTGGAGGATAATTTACGTATTTTTATACGATTGTCCTCTTGTGGGAATAATTTTATTTTACTTCATTGTCTTGTTTCGGGGATAAATTTCTTGTTTTATTTTTATAGTCTTATTTCTTTCGGGAGATTTTGTGGTTCCAATTATTTTATCCTATTTGACCGTGTTCAAACAATTTTTTTTTGTTTTTTGTTCAATAGAGATATGTATTTTTCTACTCCGTGTTTAATTTCACTCTAGTAAAGCAGGCATTCGAGAAGCCCTGCGCTTACGCTCTCTGGGATAATCAGGTTTAAAATTAATTCCATTAAATTAGGTCAACCTCACCCAAAGTAATTATACCGGTCCAAAAAAAAATCTCAGTTAAATTTAAAGTGACATTTTTCATATTTCGTTAATTAGTCAAAAAGAAGGACCTGTCCATTACAAGGGGGTAATCTGGTTCTCAATACCTTTTTTCCATTTTTTTTGTACAAAAATTTATTTTCACGTTTTGTCTTTTTTACATATGAAAATATGATATTTATTATTTTAACAAGGTTTTTTTTTATTTTTCGGCCCCGATATGAGCGTAACACAGCGGTCTCAAAAGGACCCATTTTTGTTCTGGTTGACATGATTTCTCCATTCAGAAACATCTGAAACGAAACATTTTAAAAGATTATTAAAATATAAGTAAGCGGCTATCGCCTGAACTAGTATAAATCATTTTGACTGAAAAGACACAAAATGGCGGACTTTGAAAATTTTCGACACGTTTTTTGCACTTTTTTTATATTAATTTTTTAAAGAAAGGTGTAAATATTAATTGATCTTTATAATCCTAGTTCGAGCGAAAACTACACGTGTTTGGAGTAACTCCTCAAAATTTGAGCGAAATCGGTATGGTGGTTTTTGTTAAATCGTGTCAACCAGGTCGAAAAACGTTGTTTCGAGAAAAACGCGTTTAAAGTTTTTTTCGAAAATTACAGAAAATCTTAAAAAAAGGATATTGCGTTGGTCACCGATGACTGCTTCATATAGTATGCCTTCCTGTTCTTCAAAAATATCATTTTACTTACAGACTGATTATTGTTCACTTGAAAATCAGGGTTTTCTTGTGAAATTTTTCTTACAGATGCACTTGTTCTGCTTGTGTCACAATTACTGGTATGTCGATTTCCACGAAAATGTCTTATTTTAAAAGATATGGTCTTGGAATATCACTTGTATTGCTGGTTTTATCCATGCTGCCTAAATTTTCTTTTCTGAAAAAATAATTTTGAATGGTTGTTATAGACAATAAATACAAACTTTCTAGTGGAAGGCCAACCCACAATTGTTCCAAAATAAAACAATACTATTTGTAAAAACCGAAAAAGGAGAAAATTTGCAAAAACTTTAGAATAAGCCCAGCTAAACTGAACACCTGCAAAAAAGCCACATGCGCGCGCTCACACTCTAAAGCTCATATACAAATTTCTCGAGCTCTATTAGCAAAATAAACTACAGTACACTATTTTTAAATTTGTATTGTATATTAAAATGAAATTTGTGAAAAATCGATTTTATCATACTTGAGAACGAGACTACCCCCTTAAAGAATATATATTTCGTATTATTATTTCTAAACAACCAACATCCCACTTCTGTTTAGAATGCTTTGAACCGTCTTCTCAAGAGACAGCAAGTAATTAGACAAAAAAATATTTTTGTTTATTGCAAATACACATTTATAATTTTGGGAAATTTTAAAACATATTTGAAAATTAACCTTCACCATTAGTGCTATGCTTGAATTGACACAATTTACTTATTTATCTCTCTTGCAATATTTACTTCTTTTATACTATTTCAGATTAACTCTTGTAACTCATTATTAATATTACAATGTATGAATACTTTTGAGAATCCTATAAACACTCTTGAGATTGATACTAGTCAGGATGTCACAGACCTTTCAGGTTATAACTCTGGTGTCAGCTCAGCATCTCTAAACCAAGAAGTACACTGTTAGATGGACTGAAAATGTGATGAAATGTGTTTTGTGGGCTTAAAAGAACACTCTGGGGATATGAAAAGATACATTCGCAGATGCAACGAAGGAGGAACTATGAAATTGAAGTATGTCACAACATTTTGATGCGGTATTAGGAAGCAATGCCTAATAGTCAATAGTCTAATAGTAAAGTAGTCGATTGTCTAAATAAGAAGTTAGTTTGAAGTAGAGTGGTGATGAAGAAGTAACTATGATAGATACACTGCCTGAAACACATCCCACTATACCCGAGTTTCGATTCATTCCGGAGTAAATTCCTAGAAGCCCATATACCTCCGAGGGATGAAGAAGTGAGGGGAAAGTAGAAACAGGGGCGTGTATGTTTCATTTTGTCTTCGAAGTATATATAATCGAAGTTCTGTCATTTCATGAAATGAAACAATGTTATCAAGATTTCAATTTTTGCAATTATAACATTGAAATAATTATAGCGCTATTACAGAAATCAGATATCTGGAATTTCACACGTGTACTAACTAGCGCGTATTTCGACGGTCGCCGACACGTGTACGATTTGTAAACACCTTTTTCTATATTGCTATTCTACGGGTTTCGACCACGTTTCAATTGATGTTTTATAGAGCGAATTTTTAAATTTTGGCAACTCCGCTTCTCTCTTTCTCTCTCTTTACGTTGAAGATTTGCTAAAGCGGCGATTCCCTCGAACTAGGGATGTGATTTTATGAGTTTTGCTTGTGCCACTCGCAACTTATTGTGGGGATGAGTCACTCGTGAAGCAAAAGGGACTCGACTATAGTTAAACTTCCCGTAGTGAATCTATTGGTAAAAAGAACCTCTGGGAAGGGAAATCTCTTTTTTTATTAGGAAGGTTTGTGCGAAAAAATAAAAATTAAGAGAAAGAGCTGGAAAAGGAATGTAATGCAGAAAAATAGAAGGTAATGATTTTCTCTTATTAGGCTTAAATTCAATCAAAACATTAGAAATTCACCAATAAAATAATGAAAACTTATCGTATTCATCTGGTGCTAATTAATCAAATAGATGGAAGAATTCGCTTAATAGTCGTATAATTATTACAGTAGAAAATTTTTGGACAATTTCTAGTAATAGTAGTTAAAAAAAAATTATCTTTAAAACGTGTGTTCACGTTATTCCGTTCAATAAATTTTAAAATCAAAATCACTGCAATATCAATTCAATAATTTTCAATTATTGTTTGATTCATCCACGGCAATGATACTGTATGATAAATAAATTATTGATAAATATTTCAATAACAGTGTTGTGTACGATATAATTGGATTTTTTTTATTTATTGGGACTTAATTAAAATGAAATCAATACAGGATGTGAGAAATGTTGAAAACATCAATTCCTGTTTTGACCTATATAAAGGTATATATAGCAAGTTCAATATTAAAGTTTTTATATACTAGTTTTTAGCTTAACCTATCTGTCATAAGTGTCATATGTTAAAGCGTGCCTGCGTTCTTCCCCTAAACTGAATTAAGGGATTCCTAGGTTCTTGTTTGGAATTCAATGTTTGTCAGCTTACCTTTCACCCTCACTCACCGTAAGTAACACAATAAAATTAGTATCGTTAAATTTGATATAATTACTAACACTGTACTTACCTCAGCCGACTGATGAAGGCATTACACTTTGCCGAAAGCTCTCGATGAAGTGACAAGAAGAAAATAGTAAATTTAGTATAAGGTTTAAAAAATCGTATAATACAGATCTGTCATCCAATACTCAGGGATAAAATCTTCAAAATTCTTTTTACACTGTTACGTGATAATTCATATCCTGTGAATTTGCCGAAAAGATTATTGTTTCCTTCTCCTAATGTTAGTAAATGTAGCAGGTAGAGGACAATACTAACCCTATAAATTTTAATGTTCCAGACACAACAAAAAAAATCTATCGGTCACTTCCTTTTATCGATAGACTAACACTTAAATTAAATAAAATTCTACAACAAGATGAAAACATCGTCGTAGCTAACAGATCAGTTAGGAGAGTCAGTGATCTGTTCAGCAAGCTCAAAGATAGCACAGATAAATTAAATAAGACAAACTTGGTATATAAAATTTCCTGTAATAATTGTGAAACAGGATATATAGGCATGACCTCTAGGAACTTAAAAAGCAGGATTATTTCTCACCACAGTGACGTTAACAATAAAAAGAACACTTGTGCTTAGCTAACTATTGCCTATCTTAAGGTCATAAACCTGATTTTGAGATATTAGTCGGTGAAAACAACCCATTTAAACGTTCTTTTTTAGAAATAATGTACATTTCAGTAGACAATAACTTGGTGAATAAAAGAACCCGATATTCTTAACTTGAGCAGCATTTATTCAAATATTATTCATTTAGACAAAGAATATCAAGATAATCATCAGAGGAGGAGATCGAGTTAATTTAAAATCAAAGTTAATGTTATTGTTTTGGCAGCCCAAAGGTGATTGTGTTATAAGCAACCCTAATTTTTTATGGTTTTTTCAGTTTAGAGTGAACCTCATATCTATATACCTAGTTAATGTTCAGAACAACCTAAACAGAGGGGAAGATTATACCGACAGTTTCTAAAGAGTCGCAGGATGGGATAAACATAAGAGCGAAAGAGAAAAAATATATTTCTCGTTGGATAAACAGAGAACGACCTTTTGCGATGTTGCTAGCTCGCGAAACATCACATTCATCCTCTCCGCACACTGTACCGCACACATCAGAAAATGTAAAGCGATACGCGACCGCGATACGCGTTGACTTGGACTGCCTGCTCGGCCGGCAACGTTGCAAAACATCCTTCTCTGTCATACTATCGAACTACTGTTAGTTTCTCGTTTGCTTTTGTTGATTTTTCACCATGCGTTTCGATAGAAAAGCTCCGTATATAACAGCATAACGAATAACATTACTGGACCTTTTAGTTTTATTTCCAATAGTGAGAGTATTGATTTTTGAGACAAGTGGTTTGATCCTAGTAATCGTTTATATCGACCTAACATTTCGTAATGTCCTGTATTAAATGTTTGTCTATATACTGACAGATTGACATTGGACAAATGATTTTTGTATTTTTTGTTATTTGGCAATTTATGTTAAGATTTGGATCGTCTTTTTTTGAACTGGATTCAATATTTTCTGTTACCACTTCCTGTGAATTGGGTAATGAGTTTTCCTAACCTCGTTATTCTAAGTAATTTACATCACTTACTTTATAATATTTTTTATAAATATGTTTGCACCCTTACAGCCAGTGACTGAAGAAGGGTGGAAGTACAGTCGAAAGCTCTCACTTGAGAATAGAAAGAGTGTTTTATTAACCTAACACAAGGCTGCTTCTCTGTAACTTTGTTAAAATAGTTAATGTTCAGAACAACCTAAACAGAGGGGAAGATTATACCGACAGTTTCTAAAGAGTCGCAGGATGGGATAAACATAAGAGCGAAAGAAAGACCATATATTTCTCGTTGGATAAACAGAGAACGACCTTTTGCGATGTTGCTAGCTCGCGAAACATCACATTCATCCTCTCCGCACACTGTACCGCACACATCAGAAAGTGTAAAGCGATACGCGACCGCGATACGCGTTGACTTGGACTGCCTACTCGGCCGGCAACGTTGCAAAACATCCTTCTCTGTCATACTATCGAACTACTGTTAGTTTCTCGTTTGCTTTTGTTGATTTTTCACCATGCGTTTCGATAGAAAAGCTCCGTATATAACAGCATAACGAATAACATTACTGGACCTTTTAGTCTTATTTCCAATAGTGAGAGTATTGATTTTTGAGACAAGTGGTTTGATCCTAGTAATCGTTTATATCGACCTAACATTTCGTAATGTCCTGTATTAAATGTTTGTCTATATACTGACAGATTGACATTGGACAAATGATTTTTGTATTTTTTGTTATTTGGCAATTTATGTTAAGATTTGGATCGTCTTTTTTTGAACTGGATTCCAATATTTTCTGTTACCACTTCCTGTGAATTGGGTAATGAGTTTTCCTAACCTCGTTTTTCTAAGTAATTTACATCACTTACTTTATAATATTTTTTATAAATATGTTTGCACCCTTACAGCCAGTGATTGAAGAAGGGTGGAAATACAGTCGAAAGCTCTCACTTGAGAATAGAAAGAGTGTTTTATTAACCTAACACAAGGCTGCTTCTCTGTAACTTTGTTAAAATAGTTAATGTTCAGAACAACCTAAACAGAGGGGAAGATTATACCGACAGTTTCTAAAGAGTCGCAGGATGGGATAAACATAAGAGCGAAAGAAAGACCATATATTTCTCGTTGGATAAACAGAGAACGACCTTTTGCGATGTTGCTAGCTCGCGAAACATCACATTCATCCTCTCCGCACACTGTACCGCACACATCAGAAAGTGTAAAGCGATACGCGACCGCGATACGCGTTGACTTGGACTGCCTACTCGGCCGGCAACGTTGCAAAACATCCTTCTCTGTCATACTATCGAACTACTGTTAGTTTCTCGTTTGCTTTTGTTGATTTTTCACCATGCGTTTCGATAGAAATGCTCCGTATATAACAGCATAACGAATAACATTACTGGACCTTTTAGTCTTATTTCCAATAGTGAGAGTATTGATTTTTGAGACAAGTGGTTTGATCCTAGTAATCGTTTATATCGACCTAACATTTCGTAATGTCCTGTATTAAATGTTTGTCTATATACTGACAGATTGACATTGGACAAATGATTTTTGTATTTTTTGTTATTTGGCAATTTATGTTAAGATTTGGATCGTCTTTTTTTGAACTGGATTCCAATATTTTCTGTTACCACTTCCTGTGAATTGGGTAATGAGTTTTCCTAACCTCGTTTTTCTAAGTAATTTACATCACTTACTTTATAATATTTTTTATAAATATGTTTGCACCCTTACAGCCAGTGATTGAAGAAGGGTGGAAATACAGTCGAAAGCTCTCACTTGAGAATAGAAAGAGTGTTTTATTAACCTAACACAAGGCTGCTTCTCTGTAACTTTGTTAAAAAGTGTCCGAACTACATCGTAAGATATGTAACCTTAGGCAATACTCCATTTGTTATAATAACGTTACAAAAAATATTTACGGAGTATATTTAAATGAAGCGTACGATAAAAGAATAAATTTTAATTTCAAATATTGTTTCGAAGAGTTAAGGATGGTGTTCCTCAAGGGAACGAACCTCTGGAAAATAGCGAAAACAAACCCCGAAGCGTGCACCCCACCCGGCGGCCGCGAGAGAGAGATACAGATAATTAATCATCCGTTCTGATAGCGGGCTTAAAAAACATTTAAATCATCCGTCCCGGTCGCACTTTCTAATCTCGTAAAAAAATACACACACACCACCATTTTGTCGACTCCATCGCCGTTCAACGGTAATTAATTTATGGTAATATTTCTTGCCAAATTGAAGAATAAAAATGTCACGGATCGCCTTTGTTCGCCGTTTCGGACGTGATTCTGGTCGGTTTATCGTCGGGGTTTATTGGACGAAATTTCGTTTGTTCATCATAAAAGAGCGAGGGAGAGAGAGAGGTTGCGACACGAGTTCCGCGCGATAAGGCCGCCCTGCGGTCAGGGCCTTTTCACCGAATACGTACCTGACTCTTTCCTCGCCCCCGGATCGCATCGGTCCTGCCAGGACACGTTCTCGACATTTATTTGGATAAAAATGCTCTCTCCCTGCCCGGCCCGACCCCTCATTGACTCCCGGAGAATTTCTCCTCTTTCTTCCCTGAAATTGCCCGGGATAGAAATCACCGATACCGCAGGAGGTCCCCGCGCATGAAATCTTAAAACGGACGCTTTGGATTAATGGTCGGGTCGGCGCTTATTTCCTGATTAATGCGCTTTACACTCTCCTTTTTCCTTATCTGACGCGTTCACGCCCGCTCTTGTTTATACACATTTTACGTTTCCTGAAATTCTTGATGCGGTAAAACCGGAAGTAGCGTGGAAATGACGTGGACGACCTTTGGGTATTCAGCGAACATCGGCGGAGAAGAAAAAAAAATTTTCACTCTGGCGAGTGTCAACAGAAATGAAAACTCTTGATATATTAAGAAATATAAATAAATATTTTGAAAAACCTAATACCCTATTGACAGTACTATCAGCATTATCTATTTCCATATTTTCATTATTACCATCATATTTTTGAAAACTTTTTTATATAGTCTCCGAAAATTATGATCATGGTGTCATTAGATTCGTAATGTCATGTAGAAAGTTTAAGGAATGGTCCCAAAAGGCGCTCAAACAAATTGCACAAGTTATAAACAATTAAGTAAAAAAAAGTCCGGCTTTTGTTTTTTTTTAATATCTCGAAAAATATTAAAGATTTTCGAAATATTAAAAGAGATCTGAAAAGATCAGAAAATTTGCTGAAAAAAAGTTCCAACTCCCGAAACTGTACCTCCAATATTTATAATTTTTACAGAGCCCTGAAAATAGAGCCAAAAACGGCTAGTCTGCCTTCAGCGCGCGTTGCCTGTCTCTGACACAATAACAAAACAATTTATTTTAACATATGAAATATGAATATCAAGGAATAAAAAATTCATGTACTATAGGGCTACATCAGTTAACAATAATCCGCGGTTAAAAAATTTTTATCCCAATTTCTCCTTGAATTATGTATTTGTTATTTAACAAATTTTTCTACACTGAATGTTAACATAATAATCCCGATAATTATTGAACTAAAACCCTAGGATTTTTTTCACTTACTGAAGTTATTCTTAATAGTCTTACAAATAGATCACCGTTGCAAAAATGGTAAAGTTTTGATTTTCCACTTTTTATTAACAATTGAAAATTAAACAATACGAGAAAATCAACAAAAAATTATTGTTTTTTATATATCTTGAATGTTCCGAGCTATATAAATATATTTTTTTATGTATTACCACAATTGTTTAAAAAATTGTTATAAACAAATACATTGTTTATGAGCAAATCAAAAATATTTTTTTGTAATGTATTCATTGACGAAAGTCATGATTTTTAAAGAAAACACGATTTCTTAAAAAAAATGTATTTGTTGCTAAAAAATGTGTTTGTTAATTAACAATCGTATTTGCGGCTAAATATTAAAATTAAGGAACCATTTTTTCCCTATAAACCATTACTTCTATTGTTGTTAGAGTTTCTTAAAAAAATGGTCTTCTCTTTACTTTTCATTTGCTTATTTAATAAGCAATTTGTTACTAACAAATTAATTGTTTTCGTTTATTTTTTAAATAGTACTTAATTCTGTAATAAATATAGCCAGGTGTTGTTTTTTATGAAAAACCGTTATTTTCTATTCTTTATACAATTTTTAATAGATATTGTAACGCGAGTAGTAAACAGCAGTGCGAGACGTGTTTACCTTTGTCGGACCTAGTCGGCGTCTCAAAGGGACGCTTAATTGAGCCTGCAGCCTTACATCTTATTAAATAAAGAATCGTTCTCGACCTTTCTAGATAATAAAAGATATTTCGAGTAATTACACGAATACGCGAGAAGGTTTCGGACTACAATTGAGATGTATATATAAGCAGGCTTGTGGTCGGATTATTATTATTAGACGGAAGCCGCAAGAGTAAATAGCGAAATAGCGAGAGCGTTTGAAGTGAAATAAATTAACGATTAAGAAGTGAGATTTAAATTAATTAGTTAAGTTAGTTTAGTAATAGTGTGAATAAATTAAGTAGTGTTTAGTATTAGTATTAGTGTAAATAAATTAGTAAAATAAACGTTACAATATTATTATGCCTTGAAACTTGTCCTTTTTATTCGGTTTTTGCAATACTTTACGATAACTTTTAAACTATTGCAGATATAACAATAATGCTTTATGTCTTTTTTGATCATTATTAATTAGTTAACAATTTACGCCTTTCCCTGTGGTTTTAGCTTTATTATTTATTTAATTGTAGACTGCAAAGTTTACATTAAAATATCCGCTCAGAATAATTGGCATTTCATTAAATTTATTTAATTTGTCTCCAAGTATGTATTCGGAAACCAGCTTCACTATAAATCATTTAATTTTGTAGCATAAAGTTTATAATATTATTTAATGAGTTTCTTGGAGAAATATAATGAGGCACCATCAGTACTGTTGGTCCATGTTGGGCTCCAATGGGCAATGCATATTTCTCCGATTTCACACACATTTATTCCATACGATTGCCTATCTATCTCTTATAGGTATGTCCAAGTGAGAAGTAATAATATGAGTTTTATCTTGTACGTTATACCTGCATCTGAGACTTTTCATCTTTTAGAGCTTACAATACAATTGAAATCTGGAATATAAGCTAATAATTCACCAAATGTGTTTCTGTCAAAATTGATGTTTAATTTTTTTACGAAAGTGTCATTTATAGTGAATGTTATCCCAACTATATAGGTGCCACTACTTTAAAATCCCTTAATATGACAGATTCTAATAAATTCATAATTTATCTGTCATCTCTGGCAAAAAAATATTATAAAGGGTGGACTCTTAGATGTCTTAAAAAGCAAAGTGAACAGTAATGATTTCTATTCAGGAGACATAATACTTGGAGACAAAGGGTTTAATGTTAGGTCGTCATTTGAAAAAATCATACGTACATGAAGAAATCAAGCATGTTTAAGCTTGGTGCTAGAAATGTTCAAGAAATTCAAAATGGGAAAACAGTGTGAGCCGTGATTAAAAATTGGAATTAGCATAGAAAGATCGGAGCCATTAAATCCACGGATTTGGTAATCTAATGATATTCCTATGATTTCCAATATTGCATATTCACATATTCTTTCTATATTTCGATTAATAATGCTTCATTATGCAACTCTCTTCATACAGTGTTTAATATTCCCGGCAATTCCACCGCACTAAGACTTTCGTAAAATCGATTTCTGTTTCCGACACATGATGTAATGGGTGTTTTAATTGCTTGCAAATGATTACTTTTCATAGCGAGGTTCGTCAGAATTAGTTTCCATTTTTAACACCCTCTGGGTAATTTTGGTAAATTATTTTTCCGTAAAATATGAACATGTTTAAGCATAAACATTACTCCATACTCTTCTGAGTAGAAGTTGTAACATATAGTTATGAGTTATAGGAGTTTTAAACATAGCTTCTAAAGTTTTGGTTGATTTTACCCAAATTATGGTTAGGTTTAGTAAGGTTTTATAGTCAAGATCTATCTACATTGAAATCGTCCGATTTTGTTATCGGTATCTGTTCATATTCTGTCCAGATTTACTAGCCACAAACTGTTTATAATACAATGACAGGATTTTGTAAGATATCTCAGCTAATTATTGCCAGTAAAGCGGGTCGTTAATTAGCCGTTCGTAAAAAGCAGATTCTTCAAGAAATATCAGTCATTTTCTGTACATATTTACATAGAATATAGAAATCTACATATATTCCATAGCTACCATAATAACCGAAGAATTGGATACAATGGTAATTCGATTAAGTATGCATCCCTAATAGGAGATAAATTGAGTAAAGCTACAGACTCTAATTATCTACAATTTGAAATCTACTTGACAGTTTTAAAGCTGAAAGAATTAAAGATTAATTATTACCTAGAGAGTGTAATTATATACATTTTTAAATTACGAAAAATGTTCAGATTACATTTCCTCAATACAAATAATAAAACATTTTCTACGAACTTACATTGCCACTATTTCAAGATTTCCGACTAGATAATTATTTGTTAAAATATGCAATTTCTCATTTATTGTCTCTAAATTTAACTGTGGCTTTAATTTATATAACGCAATTACCTACAACTTTCCTTAGAAAACCCCCATTAATAAATTCAGCAATAAAACATGTGAATGGTAAAAGTGGGTAAAAGTGTTATCAATTACCTATATTAAACATATCAAATATAATTAACCGGATTTCGATCTTGAAATATTGTTTACCACTTACATCGGTTATTGTCAAAAGAAGCTCCGTCGATCATAAATGTATCGATAGAGGTAGAAGCTCACAATGATTTATTTAAATAATTTATTAGCACGTAAGTGTTTTGGTTTGTATGTAATTTAATAAATATAATTATCAATTATTAGTTTGACGAAAAGTATTTTTATACTTAGAAAATATATGCATACTTATGAGCACAGTTATCTAAATTTGATAGGCACATTTGCATTTCGTCATTAATAACAATTCAGTGAATAAAATGAGACTCACCTTTAACACGTGGCAGCTTCTGGATCTTCCTCCAATGTATCACCTTCACTGTCCACCATTTTCTGCCCTGAAAAAAGAATTAATTATCTATAAGCATTACATAATAGAAAAAAAAACTATAACTGTGGTATTAGGAAGCAATACCTCCAGTCAGTTGTTTGTATAAAATACAGAACATAGTTTAAAATAAAATGGTAGTTATTCAGAAGGAACTGTGATAGATACATATCCTGAAACACATCCAACTAGTTAATTTTTCCGTACTGATTGTATTGGTAGATAAAACCATTAGTAGAAGAAATAGTTTTTTTAAGGAGGTGTACGTGAAGAATTGGAGCTGGAAGAGCTGGAAAAGAAAGGTAGGTAATGCAAACGAAGGGAAAATAATGATTTTTCTGTATAAGCAAAAGATATTTCAAAAAAGTTTGCAGAAAAAATGCTATTTACAAAGGTTACCACTACTTCATTTTTTCAACTATATCGTACAATCAAAGAATCCCTAATGCTTAATTTTTCAACTGTTAGGATAAAATTGTTACATTGCTATTAGGTTCCTTCTTGAAACATATTTCTTCTACCACTCTTTAACAATTTACAATTTCCCCAATGAGTACTATTGGAGTATAAATAGAGAATTCCTATATTTAAGTCTGTTTTGTTATTATGAATTTAGCCCAATTTCTTAATGAGTCATTACTAATAATATATTGTAGTATTTTCTTCCTAGGATTCGTATGTTTTAGTTCAGTTCCATTAGAATAAAACTAAGTAACTATTGTAATTGATATATACTCTGGAGTAATTGAGATCAGTATAAGTCTATTACAAAAATCTAAGAAAACTGATTAAAAATTCTGTTTTAAATGTTACTACAAATACAGAAACGCCCCTAAACTATTTACTATAAGAATAACGTTGCACGTATTTTTATGTAAATACCCAAAATACGTATTTCTTAATTCAGAGGCGACTGTTGTAGTGTTATGTGGAACCTTATCACTGTCACAAACATAACGATCAAATTTCACAAACAATTTTTATTATTTTATATTATATTATTTAATATTAATTTAATATTTTTATTATTTAATAATAATAATATTGTCTTGTCTTGGCTTATTAAGTTAACGTCTCTTTTTCGCTGCTGTGGCCAATTTGGACGGGACCTACAGTTTAACGTGGGCTCCGAACCACGGTCCTCGAGCACGGTTGTACCCCTTAAGGCTCTCACCCCAGTTGATCCACTCCGTGCTCTACCGACTCAGGGTGTGTGTATCCTAGTCCCGCCCTCCTACAGGATATCCGATCCTATCCGGCCTGGTTACCGGCGTGAATAGGAAAGGGATTTTGGATACATTTTACACACTTCCCGCAACAAACACAACATCCATGGATTACGTGGGATTCGAACCCACGACGACAGTGATCGCCTGACTCAAAGCCAGCGCCTAATAATAATATTAATTAATATTATTATTAATTTAATATTAATTTATTATATTATTATAGTATTATATAATATTATTCTAATATTATTTAATTTACTTAATTGGTTTAATCAATCACACTGTATTACGAAATGTGCCACTTAGTATTGTACCCATAACATTAATTTAATAATTATTTTGGGTAAATGTCATATGACAATGGCTGCTTTATGCACTTAAATTTAATCAAAATATTATTATAAATCCGTCAGTACAATTTCTGCACAGAAATAAGAATTAATTATCTAGAAGCATAACATAATAGAAAGAAAAACATGAAATTGTGTTTCGAAGGGAGAATTGTTAGTTATTAATGATTAAACTTTGTTTAAAAACGTTTGATTTTATAATTTTGCTTAAAAGATTATTTTTTGGAAAAACATCTTGCTAATATGCCAACTAATCTATAGTATCTATCGTTTTAAAGGCAGTTCATAGATCAAAACCCACCTGTTAGCTTCAGCGAAATCCGTGTTGGTATTTTTTTAAACAAAATAAGTTGCAAAAGAATGTATTTTTTTAGTTTTTTTTGCCAATATTGCTAAAAGTAATGGAGGGACCGTTATATAGCTCATAGCGATTTTTTAGTTAATTAATAAATCTTCCAAATGGTGCCCGATCCGACTATTTTTTACTGAGAAAATCCCGGAAAAGCTCCAAAAATTAACCCTTTTGTTAAAAATTCATAATGTCGACAAATTTCAAGCTGGAAAAATTATCTTAGGGGAAATGGTAGATAATAAAGTGTACTTTAAGATTGGAAAAGATGGTTTATGTACGATCTGTTTTTGCAAAATCACGTTAAAATCAATTTTTGCACTTTTTGTAAAATGCCCGAATTTATGGGTAATTCATTTTCTCCAAGTCTCCAAGCGGCATTTTAAAGTAGAAACCAAATCTTTTAAAACATATTATGTCTTGAATTTTAAGATAAGATGTGGTAAATGTAGAAAAAAGGCACTGAAAGTTTGAAAAGGCTCGTTTGGAGCAATTTTCAGGGCCTTTTTTTACATTTCCCACTTCCCATGTGAAAATCCAAGTTTTAAATCCAAGTTTCAAACATATTGGTTTCTAGTTTAAATTGCTGCTTGCAGAATTGGAAAAAAATAATTTCCCACAAATCATGCATTTCCCACAAAAAAGTGTGAAAATTGTTTATAAGGCGATTGTGCAAAAACTACGGATTGGGCAGAACCATCTTCTGCACACGTCAAGCATATATTATTGTCTATAATCTCCCGTAAGATACTTTGTACAGCTTCAGATTTGTGGAAATTATGAATTTTTTAGGAAACGTCAGTTTTTACAGCTTTTCCATGATTTTCCCAGTAAAAAATAGTCCGATCGGGTTGTACAATAAACAATTTTCCGGGTTTTTTAAATCTATACAAAAATCCTACGGGTTGAATAAGGATCCCTTCATTACTTTTAGCAATCTTCTCAAAAACAAAAAGAAATCCATTTTTTACAAATTAATTTGTTTATGAAAATGCCAACATAGATTTCACTGGAGCAAACAATAAAATTTTTGGAATGATTTTTGACTAGGTTTCGACCATTTAAATTTTTTTTTGAAAATGCATTCTTTTTTACCTCTATTGGTTGGCCTTTAATACGACAATGTAAAATCCCATGTTGCCCACTCGCCAAAAAATCCAGAACATAAAATAAAAATCAAGAAAGGTACTTATCAATTTCAATTCTAGCAAGTAAAGTTGTGACATATTCTATATATACCGTTAGGAAAATTACTGAAGAATATCATCAGTAATATCATACTGTTATATCAATTTATAGTTAATATAATTTTATCAAGCTATATCAATAACATCATAACTGAACATCATTATCTGTGATAAAATCTTAGGGTGATCAAACATACCACGAACACGGTTACAGAATTGTTATTTCCAGTTGACCATTTCTCCCGTCGTCTGGACGCTGACGAGATAACCGACGAGATTGAATTGACTAACTGGACATAACCGTTTCGTAACAAATCAATCATAACTAAATAATCTAACTTACCTAACTAACCCGAAGACGAAGTCCCGAAACCTCGTCCGTCTCGCACTCGATTAAATTGTTAAGAAAATTTACTACAAACACTCTGCAGTGATAGAAAACCGACCCGCACCGCTACGCGTTATCACCGCAATTGAAACGTTATCAGCCCAAGTAGAATACTTCTCGGCCCGGGCGAGTTAACCTGCTCGAGCTGGTTACGGTGGAGAAAAAAACACCCGACTTGTGTGGACTAGACGAGTGAGCGACAAAAAATTGTTTGTCAGTATTCGCCCATGAGCGTCGGGTAGGCGAAAAAGTTATATTTTTGTAATTGTGAACTTTGATGGTAAATTTCACTAAAGGTATTTAATTCAGGGTTATGAAGGAATTCATTAGCAAATTTGGATATGATCTACATAAATTACTCCTTTTTAATCACTTACAACCACGACTAAATAATGTACTAATAAACTAAAATACAGTTAATACAACAGTACTTGCTTATAATGTGTGTAAAAGAATGAAGTACATACAACAGACAGGCCAACCAAAAGACTAAGTAAGAATACATTTTCGTACTAAAATTTAACCGGTCTAAACCTACAATATCTTGTAGAAAACAGTTCATAGATGAAAACCCACCTTTTTGCCCCAGCGAAATAGGTGCTGGGATTTTTATAAACAAATTATAGTGCAAAAAATGCATTTTTTTTAAGTTTTTAGGAATATTGCGAAAAGTAATGAAGGGATCGTTATACGACCACAGGGACTTTTGTAGGAAATCATAAAATCTAGAAAATTGTTTGCTGTTCAACACGATAGGACCATTTTTCACTGAGAAAATACGGAAAAACCCCCAAAATTATATCTTTCTTGAAAAATTCGTAATTTCGGCAAATGTGAAGCTGGAAAAACTGTCTTCGGTGTAGTGATAGAAAATAATGTGTAATTTATGTGTTCGGAAGATGGTTTTCGACCGATGTGCAGTTTTTGCGCAATCGCGTTATAAACAATTTTCGTCCCTTTTCTTGCAAAATGGACGATTTTATGGGAAACCAATTTTTCATAATTCTGCAAGCGGCGTTTTAAATCAGAAACTAGTGTCTTTAAAATTTATATCTTGCATTTTCACGTAAGAAGTGGAAAATGGACTGAAAAATGCCCTGAGAGTTGCTCCGAACGCTCGAAATCGCATAAAAGGCTGGCTTTTTCCCCAACCACAGCTGCCTGAGACTGTCTATACTATATTTATTTCCAAGATAGACACGACATTAACAATGGTATTCGCATGATAACCACGTGGTCAGTCGCCTATTGGCCGGTCGACCGTAAAAATTCAAAACGCCAAACACCTGCAGTCGACGTATCGTTTTACAGGGTTGAAATTAGTTTTATGGTGATCATCGTGTTCGTCGCTTCCTTGGTTATTAGTTATTACTTTCGTTCTTGTTCTATATACGTATAGTTAATTGTTGTTAATTATTTTTTGTGATTTTTTGCTACTGTTGTGCATGAACTGTGTATTTTTAAATTGGCTGGATAATGTCTAGCACAGAAACAGGACAGAGGTTATAAAGTGCGGTCCTGTTCAAACCCTACGCTTTGGCTAATCACGCGCATATGTTTGTTTTCTTCGTATGTATCTTGAAAATAAATAGACTGTAGAAGAGATTTCGGGCGTTCGGAGGAACAATCAGGGCTTTTTTCATACATTCCCCACTTCTTACGTGTAAATCCAAGATATACGCTTTAAAGATACTGGTTTCTAATTTAAAATGCCGCTTGCTGAATTAAGGAAAATTAATTTGCCATAAAATAGCACATTTTGCAAGAAAAGGTGCGAAAATTGTTTATAACGCATTTTATAACCCTTTCGAAATTTCTTTGGAATCACTCAACCTTTGAAATAATAACAGTAAATAATTGAAAAACGCTTTATTCACATTAAATTAACTTATTGAAAATCTCAAACACCACTCCAGTAGAAAAATTAAATTTAAAAATATTCCAAATTTCGATAATTAATCTTACCGCTGCACTGAGTAAAACGATTAGTAGTTTGGACCGAGAGAAAAGTTCTTATCTTATCGAAGGAAGTTTTTTAACTCGGTACTCGGTGGAAAAATGATTTTGGGAATATGTAGCTGTAATTATATAACACCTCTGCTTATTGAAAAAGAGTTACTAAGGAAACGTGCAAAATAAATGGGAACATTTTTAAATTTAAATAAAGAACGAGAAGTGAAATGATTTTAAAAGGAAATGCTTAATAGCAGGTGAAAAAGAGTTTGAAATAGTTATGCAACAGTTATTGCCTGAATAGTGAATAGTCTAGTTGATATAAGATAAAGTCTCTCTCTCTCTCTCTCTCTCTCTCTCTCTCTCTCTTTCTCTCTCTGAGAAAAAAAGACCTTGTAGTTGGCCTTGAAATGCCTTTTCAAGGTCAAATCAGGGTCAACTTGTTTTTTTTTTAAATAGAAACACATACTTTTTATGTCGTATTCGGATTCTCCAATAAAAAATACGTATCTTTTGTATAAAATATTTTTTCCCTAACAATTTACACTTTTCAGGTTTGACCTCGATTCAACCATCAATTCGTCCAGTCCAAACTTCCTTCACAGTCCAACCACTCTCAAAGTATAATTGAGACTTGAAATTGACCTGTAGATTGGACTTGGCCTGAATGTGACTAGGCCTTGACCTGACCTTCACCAGACTTGACCCTGATCTGGATATTGTCAAGGCATGGTCACGTAAAGGTCAAAGCTGAAAAGTGTCTTCCAGCGAGAAATCAAAGCATTTAGGAAAAAAATATGTTTCATACAAAAGATACGTATTTTTTCATCGGAGAATCCGAATATGACATAAAAAGTATACGTTTCCATTAAAAAAAAAACTGGAGTTGACCTTGATTTGACTTTGGAAATGCATTTCAAGGTCAACGGCAAGGTCAGTTTTAGATGGCCCCCTTCGAGTCCTAGAACTTTTGTTTGACCCATTTTTCGCTAAATTGCATATCTAAAGAGATATCAGGGATGGTATATTATAATGGGACACCCAGTATAGTGTTATTAACGATTTACAGATATAAAGATCCCAAAGAAACGTAAAATTTCGTGTAAAAATCACACTTAACTAATATAATAATAATCATATAACTCTTGAGTTTCAATGTCCTGTTATAAAACAGGACCAACTTTTAACTCTTAAGATAAAACTTCTTTGTCCTCTATCGCTGTTATAAGAATAAGGATGTAGGAAGTTATACTTCCGGAGTTATCTAATGTTTACGAAACACGTTTCATTGTTTGGGCTGAAGTAACAAAGATTGGCGGAAATGACTCGCGTACATATGGAGATTCGTCACTAACTTCGCAAACATGTTATTTTGGGCGGCGTAGGTTAGTTGCGCGCATCAGTCAAAATTATACCTTTTTGGTAGATATATTTAGTATCGCATTCGTTAACGAAGTCGAAAAAGGAGGAATTAAAATGCGGTTTAGACATCATACTTAATCATTTCTCTCATAAGGCGGCTTGTTATTTTAAAAAAAAAAAATCAAAAATCTTTAATTTCGCGTCTGAGAGAAAAATGTTACTTAGGTTTTTTGTTGATCTTATAGAGGCGAACGACTTTTGTATAAAATATTTTTTTCGAGAAATGTACAGAAAAAAAGATATTTTTCTAAAAAAATCAAAAAATTTTTATTTCGCGTCTGAGAGAAAAATGTTACTGAGGTTTTTTGTTGCCCTTATAGAGGCGAACAACTTTTGTATAAAATATATCTTTGAGAAATGTACAGAAAAAAGTTTTATTTGCAAATATTTAAAAAAATTTGACGTTTGTATTTTTTTCACACCTCGTATTCATTTTTTTGACACATCGTGTCTGTTATATTACTCTATATCCTACCCATAAATCTACCTTTCAGCCTGGCATGCCATGGGGTTTTTTAATAAGGACGCCGACCTGTGGTATCCGTGGGACCCGGCATCCCTTATTAAAAAAGGTAAACTTTTGGCCGATGCGCGCAACTAACCTACGCCGGGCGTGGGTAAATTGGGCACTATTTAAATCTCTCACAAGTTTTTACGACCGACCGGGGTTAATCTGTTTCCAAATTGGGCACCGACCCTTATAACAGGTAAGTACAAAATATTATTAAAGAGGGCAAGAGGGCAAGGATCAACAGAGTGCCCCGTGGGGCATGAGTGGTCCAACTGAACATTTCGACGGTACAAATTCGACAGTACCAAATTAAAGAAATAAGTAGGTTTTAATTTAAGTAAGTACTAATTTACCGAATTTGCCCTCATTACAACTCGTAATGCACAGTAGGCGGCTGATGCCCAATTTGCTTGTATCATTTTACGCTAATCCGGGATTCGGTGCCGAATTTACCTAAAACCATTTCGGTTCAGGTAGTTGGTGCCCAATTTGGACCCGCCGGCCACGGGCACTAACGGTCAAGGGATTATCGACATTCCCGGAACGCGTAATTATTGCAAACGGGTGCTTGTGCTAACAACATACCTTGCCCTTTACCATTAAATTCCACTATGCCCTTTACAAATACTTGAATTTCAGCTTGCCCTTTACAAATTTCCTTTATTATTAAATTTCACCTTGCCCTTTACAAATAGTTGAATTTCAGGACGGATGAAATTTGGGCCGCGACCAGGTGGGACGACGGTTTTATTGTTGGACGACGAAAAGGTGGATTTATTGTATATTTTGGGCAATAAAGGAATTGAACCCTGGCGCATTGGTGGTTGAAGTAGGAAAGGGTAGGTGCAAGGGAAATTGGTAAGGGTAAGGAAAATTTACTGGAAATCCCATCTAAAAGGGCAAGGAAAATCCTTGCTGACCGTTCCTACCGATGCACTTCCTAACAGGTAGGTACCTGTCTTAAGCCGCGGCCCAAATTTCTTGTAACCTAATTTTTTTTCTCGGTTTAAAACGTCTTTCGTCGTTATCCGATGCCTAAGTTCAACTCGTTTCGGTTGTTCCATTGGTCTTCTCTCAGATCCCGAGCACTCATGGCTTTGTTTATACCTTCTCTCCACGTTCTTTTAGGTCTTCCTCGTTTTTTACGATTTGGTGGTATCCACTTCATGGCTATTTTGGGCTATCTCGTTTCTTCCATCCGCTGGACATGTCCGTACCATATTAGCTGCTTTCTCTCTATATCAGCCATTAGTGAATCATCTATTCCCATCCGTTTTCTTACCTCCTCATTTCGTATTCTATCTCTTCTTGATACACCCAGTGCTTTTCTAAAAACGTCCATTTCAGTCGCCTCAAGTTTTCTTCGATTTTGTTCTGTTATTCTCCACGTGTCTGCTCCATAGGTTAAACTGCTTTTAATGAGAGTTTCATATATAGTATATTTTCGTTTCTTTACAATGTTGCTGCTCCACAGTATACCATTCAGACACCCAATTGTTCTTCTGTCCCCAGTTACTATACTCTTCTTGAAGTTTCCGGGCCATATATTCTAAGTCATCTTTATCGTTTGCTATGATGACTTGATCGTCAGCGAACTGTAGCGTATATAAGTACGTTTCTCCGTTGTCAATACCCATTCCATTGCATTTCCTTTTCCACTTGTGTAAGACTCTTGCTACATAAATCTTGAATAGTGTTCTTGTAACCTCATTTGACCCTTTAATTAAAGCAGGTACCCTCATTATTTGCGGCCCAAAGTTCGCCCGCCGGAATTTCACCTTGTCCCTTACAAATGTCCTTTACACTTCCATAATCTACTTAATTATGTATTTATCTCGTTGCGTCCAATTCGAATCTTAATTTTGGTGTTCTTACTCGTATTTAGGTAGAAAATGACCGCTGCGCGCAACTCATCCCTGCTCATTTTGGGATCATCGCCCAAACTACTAATAATGGACAAGTTTGGTTTGTTTTTGAATTAATTACCGTTAATATACAACCAATCATAAAACGACTCATATTTAATTAATCACGGAGTTATTGAAGTCATCCGATCATTTAGGTTCCCGCCTAATAATGCCGCACTACCAACGTCAAAGCGTATGTTTTTCGCTTTAACAACCGTATTATGCTTTTGAAATGCAGATGGGAATGCGGCGGTCCCCATACTAAATTCGGATTAGTTTTCGCGGTGCCCGTCCTAGACAGATTCCGCGGGAATTATATTCCGGAGCTCTCGGGCGCCGGTCGGTCGTAATGTAATAATATTTCCCTTAATTGTTTTAATAGAAATATCGTCGTGTTCGGGAGTTTCGCGTAGCGCGAACGTGCCTTTACGATTTAATGTACCGGACACGTAATATTTTTCGACTAATATCCGCCCACCCTTTAATTCCTGCGGGCGAACTTTCCACGGCAAATATTGAGGGTACCTGCTTTAATCGAAGGGTCAAATAATCTTACAAGAAATTTCGACGGTCGGCTTAAGACAGGCAGGTAGGAAGTGTATCGGTAGGAACGGTTCAAGCCCTTTTAATATTTTCGTAATAAAGATAGGATTTCCCGTAGATTTTCCTTGCCCTCGTGTCCTGTCTCTCTTTATCGTCGTTCTCTCATTACTGAGAATCGTGATCACTGACAAATTGTAACGTTATTTCACTCCATTGACTTCGGTCCCGAGCTATGTTTACAGAAACGCAGAACGAACTACCGGTGGCCTTTTGGACCTGATCAGTCCATCTGGTTGGTGAGCGCCCTCTAGACCTTCGCCCTTCTGTGTTTCCCGAAACTATCAGCGTCTCCAGGTTGTTTTCATCTCTTCGCACGATGTGTCCAAAAAATCTCAATATGTTCGCCAGGCAGGTAGAAGAGAGTCTATTGCGGATGTTCAGTTCTCTAAGGATTGACTCGTTCGTCCTGTGCGCGTCCACGGAATTCGAAGTATGCGTCTCCAGCACCACATCTCGAAGGCATCAGTTCTTTTTCTGTCTGCTGCTTTAAATGTCGAGGTTTCAGCTCAATATCGGAAGATGGAAAAGATCAACGATTGAACTAGTTTCATTTTAGTGTCATTCGTAATAGATCTGTCTTTCCAAATCTTGGATAGTCGACTCATTGCACTTTTAGCTAGTCCTATTCTCCTTCGGATATCACTTTCACTTGAACCCGTGTTACTAATATATGAGCCCAAGTACAAGATGTGGTCAACGATTTGAAATCTTTTTAGAGCATCTGTCAATTGCAGAGGGTTGGAACGATCGACTATCATAATTTTAGTTTTCTCCGCGTTTATCATAAGGCTACAGTTGTTGCTATCTATCTCCACTCGGTTTAGCAGATCCAACATTTCCTCTTCTGACGCAGCTATTAACGTTGTGTCGTCTGCATATCTCAGATTTGTAATCCTTTTACCCGCAATTGAGATTCCTCCATGCCATTCATCCAATGCCTTTCTCATAATATATTCTCCATAGATGTTAAAGAGATCTGGAGAGAGGATGCATCCCTGACGAACTCCCCTGTAGGTCTTGAATGGGAGCGAGTGCTGGTTCTCTATTCTCACCTTGGCCATGCTGCTGTCGTAAAGGTTTCTTATGAGTACAATTAGATGTTCAAACGCTCCCATCTCTCGAAGAACTCTCCACAGCATTTTCCAGTTAACACAGTCAAAGGCCTTTTGGTAGTACAAAAAGCAGATGACCATTGGGATATTGAATTCTCTGCATTTCTCTATAAGTTGTCGTAGATTAAGCAATTGTTCTCTGGTGCCTTTGCCCTTCACGAACCCTGCCTGTTCCTGGGGAATCTGTCGATCCAGATAAGTCTCCAAACGTCGCGTTATAATACCAAGTAGAATCTTACTCGGATGTGATATCAAAGGAATAGTACGGTAGTTGCTACACTTTGTGGTTGCACCCTTTTTATGAAGTGGAATGAATATAGAGGCTGACCAGTCTTTGAGCCAGAGACCATGCTTCCATATTATATTACATAGATCGGTTAAGATTTTAATGCCCTGTTGATCCAAATTCTGTAATAATTCTCCCCTTATATCGTCACTGCCTGGTGATTTACCTCTTTTCAAATGTGCTATTGCTTCCTCCACCTCTGCGTGCATGATGTCAGGTTCCTGCGTAATTTCATTTATATTGATAATTCTATCGTCTCCATCTATGGTCTGCTGTTCCTTGAAAAGTTCTGTGCAATATTTCTGCCAAACTTTTAATATTGCTTCGATGTCCCCAACGACAGTGGCATGTTCAGTTTGAATTGCATAATTGCGTGTTTGGAATTCTCCTGCGAGGAGTTTGACCTTTTGAAACAAATCGTTGGTTTCATTTCGATGCGAGTGTGATTCTATCTCTTGACTTATGTTGGATATGCACTTTTCTTCGTCTTTACATATCTTCTGAATATCTTTAGATAGGGCGCTATAGATCGTTTCATCGAGAGAGCCTATTTTTAGTTGTTTCCTCTGTTCTATAACTTGCCATGTCTCGTCACTCATCCATGGTTTGCGATCATTCACATTTCCTGGTCGGCAACATTGGCTAGCAGTTTTCAGGAGACCATCCCTAAGACTTATCCACGATTCATCGACGTCATCGTTGCATTTTATATTTTCTAACACTGGTTTAATACTCTTCCTGAAAGTATCTAATTGTCCTGTTGTTAACCTCTTCTGTCTGGTCGAGGGTCTACGAATATTCTTAGATCTAAGTCTTAAATCCATTATCAGCAGTTGATGGTCACTACCACAGTCCGCACCTGGAAAAGTTTTAGCATTACTCACAGAAGTTTTCCATCTTGTGTTGATTAAGATAAAATCTATTTGATTCCTATATCTGTCACCAGGCGACTTCCACGTGTAAAGTCTGCATGGATGATGTTTGAAATACGTTTTCATTATGGAGAGTCTCCTTTGCAAGCAGAAATCCATCAGCTTTTCTCGCCTTTCATTCCTCTCACGTAATCCAAATCCTCCGACGACCTGTCTCATGTGGTGGTCCATGTTCGTGGCACCTATTTTGGAGTTAAAATCTCCCAATACGATTGTAATATCTTTGTTGGGAATATTGTCAAGCTCAGTATCTAGAGCCTCGTAAAAATGTTCTAGTATGTTCTCTTCTGCCATGGAGGTTGGGACGTAGACCTGAATTATGTGTAGAATGCATGTTTGACTTTGGAAACGGAGGTGAATAATCCTGTCATTAACTGCATCATAACCACAGACAAAATTCTGCAATTTCTTGGGTAATATTATCGCGACACCGTTAATGCTTTCCTCTGCATGGCCTGAGAAATAAATATTATCGCCTGAAATACTCTGGAAGTGACCCTTTCCTTTCCAGTGAGATTCACTGATTCCTATTTTCTTGGGTTTTCGGAGAGTCAGATTCTGACTGTGTGTTCACTTTCAAATCAGTTCCTCCCGGAGATCCGAATGAGGAACTATTTAGACTCCGGACTTGTTTTGAGTTGAAAGTTACCATGATTCTCTTGGGAATGAAACATTTTTATATCCGAAGGTGGTTTCCCCTTGCCTTCCTTCGATCTGTTACAGGGATTTAGTCGTGTTTGATGATGGTTATGGTTATACCGCCAATGTTCGGTCGCCAGGGCCTCGTTCGTTATCTAGCAGGGTGCACCGGGTGACCAAAGATCACCACTCTAGCAGGTGAGGTTGACATTTGGGTAGTTTCGATGATCCTTCGTAAAACACCCGGTCCCGTCGAAAGTTCTTCCGCCCTTCAATTCAACGGCGGCCGTTAAAAATGCGCCGTATTAACCAGAC
Organism: Cryptocephalus moraei; assembly: GCA_946251905.1. NCBI lineage: Eukaryota > Metazoa > Arthropoda > Insecta > Coleoptera > Chrysomelidae > Cryptocephalus > Cryptocephalus moraei. Next base: position 9,956,163 of record OX276465.1, on the reverse strand, counting down.
CGTTGCAGACGTGATATGATACTGTGTAACCATGTACGATACCTACTTCCTTACATGCATATGGGTCCGTTGAGCTAACGTGCATATAAAGCGTTATGCACGAACCTGCGTTTGGCGCCGTAACACGGAACACATTAGGGGAGAATATTAGTAAGTTTATTCGACGGCTTGCTGCATTTCCGACGTTTATGGGATGATTCTCTCGAGTTTAAAGCGAATGAGATCACTTCACGCGCGGTTTTCAATTACGGAATCGAAGGGATCTTCTGTAAGACCGATTTTATTTATCTGTTAATTTCTACCTCTTTTTCCATTCTTTCTGCTTTCCAAGTTGTGATTTTGGGTCTTATCAGTCTGTAGTTTCCCAGGTTATCAGGATCTCCCTTTTGTATAACAGAATAGTAATGGCATTTGTCCAATCAGATGATCAACTATTATACTGTCTATTTTTGTATTTGTTTTAATTATTTGATCCAACAACTTCACCAAGTATTAAGTAAGAGACTTTTTATTATGTATAAGTTGACAGAGAGAATGAGTTGCTCAAAGTCGTTTTTTGATTTCTTTGTTCCAGAAGTGCCGTCGTCTCGATCTCATTCGGTCTCAGACTTAGGCTAGTATTCAGAAACGTTCCTTAAGATTTTTCTTAACTTAAATGGTTCCTTGTCCGAATTTGTATTCAGAAACCTTCCGTAGCAGAAAGAAATCTTAACTTAAAATAATGCCTAAGTATTTCTTAAGTAACATGATTCTCTTACTTAATTCCAGTCTCAGTAAAGTTTTGTCTTACATTTAAAAATTATTTAAGAAATATTCAAGAAGCTCGATAGCTACTTTACATATTTCTTAGCAGAAACATTAAGGTTACGCTCATAAAATTATATTTGTTTTAAAGATGTTTGAAAATGAAAACGACGCTTTCGATGTTGAATTCAGCAATACTATTATGAGAATAATGATTTCGATGAATTTCTCATAAGAATTCACTGCCCAGTACGTGCCCGAAGGTATATTAGGGAAACGCCGTTCTATGAATTGGACGAGTTAGAGTTTAAAACGCTATCGACTTTAGAAACAGTATGTGGTTAATGTCATTCTCCCTTTAACAACAGAAATCCAAGAAGTACAAGATCAACGAGGAATGCCCCTTACTTCTTTAGAACAACTTTCGTCACAACAGAGTCACGTCACGATTGATGTTGAATTCCACTGTCACCTCCTCCCATTTCCTTTTTCTCACTGCTACAGTTACCACATCCGAACGTTTGCATTCAACAATGGTGCAATTCCTTGCTTTGCAACACCTTCTCATTGAGGGTAAGATTCGTAAAAATGTAAAAACAAATTAGCAATTAACCAAATATCCCAAATATAAACAATGAGAAATAGAGGTTGTAGGTTAAGTTTTTGACAGTATTTGACATGAATCGAAAAAATAGCGACTTAAAAATTTCTCAGACAAGATTTTTCTAAGTGACATTTCTGAATACACATCGCTCCTTACCGTTAAGAACAATCTTAACTTAGCCAAGGAAAATATAAGAAATATTTAAGTGCCGTTTCTGAATACCACCCTTAGTGTTAGTTCACCTCACCCTCGCCATTTTTACCGCTTACCATTACTACTGATTTACTCCATACCCTTTTTTTCTCTCTCAAAAATTTCATTGTATTAATTAAATTACTTGCTTTTATTTATATTTATCTTATTACTATCATTATAAGTTGCAGAGATAATTTTAGCATTTGACTCTATTCCTTGCCCCTCTCCTCCAGTACAATAATAGTACTATACTTCGATTATTTTTCGCGTGTTCGTTGTATAATTTGTGGCCAAATTCGATACATATGCCGGGCGTATTGCAACTTGCCGTTCCGTGCGGATAACGTGATTAGGCGAGTATTATTGACGTTGCTTCGATGATGGATCGCGTGCGTTCTATCCGGTTGCCTCGTGAACCGAAATTTCGGTAAACATTTGGATTGGTTTCCGGATTTATCGGGTCTTCGATGTTCGAGCGCCGAGAGCGCGAACATGTCTAATATTTGCAGGATGTAGTCCTTATATCTCATGGTAGATAGAAATAGCGAATAAATTTTAATAGATATGTTAGCGCTTGTAGACTAACAGACATGGAAGAACTGAATGAAATAGGGGCAGAATTGAAGAATTATTTTTTAAAGTTGGTTTAGGTGATGTGAAGTTAGTCTGTGACATGCGGTGGTCTGCATGGTACAGGGTGTACCGTGTAGAACAGAAAAGAGCAATCCTATACTCTTTTCAAAACAAATCCCGATGCAGGTCATTTTGATGACGTCACCAATCATCCAATACTACCAACTTAATATAGTCCCAGGACATCGCAATTTATGTGTTCCGTGTATATTTTAGGTTGGGAATACCAAACCATATACTGGGTGATCAAGAATGACTGTTTGAGTTGGCAATCCTACCTGGAGGATTTTTTTGCCTAAGGGTTTGCAACGCTACAACCAGATATGTTTATTTGACTAAAATTTGACATAACAATCAGCGATAAGATTGAAGGTTATGTGAATAAAAATGAACGACTAAAATATGAAACTCGAAGTACAGAACAATGATTTAATTAAACAGCTAAAGGTAATGCTCCAAATGCCCCCCATTTTGGCCCAGACATAAATTAAATCTTCTTTTTAGGCTCTCGAAGATATTCACCGGCATATTGGGGGTAATGTTTGCCACTTCCTGAACTATTGCCTCTTGCATCTCTTCTTCAGTATGCAATATATTCCTAAAGGTATTTTCCTTCAAGAGCCCAAATAACGAAAACTCTAATGGAGTGAGATCTTGTGACCTGCTTGGCCCAATGCCCTGACTAATTACTCTGTCGCCAAAATTCTCTCTTAAATATCCCATAGTAGCACGAGCCGTAGGTGCCCTTGCAGAGTCTTTTTGGAAATATCCAATTTGACGCTCTTCGTCTGTTATTTGGTTTATAAAAGGCCTCAAAATGTGTTAGATACATTTCTCCGAATTGATGGTAACATTAAAAAATATCGGCCCATACACCCGCGTCCTTGAGACTGCCAACCAAACACCAACTTTAACCGGGTGCAAATGTGTCTCTCTGATAGCACAAGGATTTTCCCCTGACCAAATTCTGTAATTTTGTTAATTCACATAGCCGTTGAGATGAAACCAGGCTTCGTCGGAAAAGAAGGTATTGTCAAGGATATCATTATTATTTAATATGTCATTGAACCAATTGCAAAATAAAACTCTCTGCGGGTGATCGGGAGGGGTTAATGACTGGACGATGGAAATTTTGTAAGGGTGGTACTTTAATTTCTTTTTAAGCACAGTGGAGCAACTTCCATATGATAAACCTGTAAAACCGCGAATTAGAACAACATGGAAAAGTGGAAGTCTTATGGGTAAGAATGAAAATTGGTTGAATAGGAGGCATAAGGACCAAACTTGTTTGAAGGGAGAGCTTTCTTAAGGACTATCGTGGACTTGTTTGCATTCGAGTTCTGATATCCTCGACAACTTCCTCGTTTAGAATAGAAGGTCTACCAGTTGATTTTTGTTTGCTTACGCTTCCTGTGTTTAAATAACGTTCAACTACTCGCATGAAATGTTGCAGAAAGACAGCAAAAGTGACCAACGTCTCGGGAAACAACTCCTGAAATTGCTGGTATGTCGCTTCGAGAGAGCACTGCCAACCAGTAATTGGGTTATAAATCCCGCTTCGAAAGTATGCCATTCCAATGAAAATTTCGTGTTGTATCGTGAAACCATTTTAAATAAATAAATTTGAAAAGAATACCAGAAATTTGAATTTGAAATGGCAAATTCAAATTACCAGTTGTACCATTCTAAAAATGAAATTCAGTATTGCCAACTCAAATAGTCATTCTTGATCACGTTGTATATTGTCAACCTAAAATATATAGGGAACACATAAATTGCGATGTCCTGTGACTATATTAAATTGGTAGTATTGGATGATTCTGACGTAATCAAAATGACGTGCATCGGGATTTGTTTTGAAAAGAGTATATCTACTTCTACTGTAACTTTTTGTACGTTACTGTAAATCATATTTGGACGTTTAGATTTTACTCTGTAAATTTATTAATTTATAAGGGCCACTTTGATAATCGACTTTAAATAAATAGGAAGCTTTAAAGCTTGTTAGAGCATTTCATAATTCCCGTTATTACTTTAAAGTGATACTAACTTTAAAGTCTCATGTTGGGTGACTTTAAGCCACTTTAAAAGGAAGATCACGTGATATCTGTCGTTTTCCTAACCTCTTTGACAGACAGAAGTGTTTTCAAAAAGATATTCTGAATTCTGATCGCATATTCATAAAGACCGTTTCGTTCGTAATGGACATATCGGATTCAGCATTCGCGAGTTCTAGCAGCTCTGACGAAGAAATCATTGTAAGACGGCAAAAACGTTACAAAAAAAGAAATGATAATTTGATGGTATTTCTTAAAATAAAAGTCAATTGATCAAATATAGTTTAACTTTAAACTAAATACTGAGAACATTGAAAATCGTTTCTTCATCGACAGTGTTTCCAATGTCCTCTTAGTTGAAAAATATGTAGATTCCTAATCACTGCTAATTAATATATAAACAAAATAATGTGTACTTACCCGTTGAAACATCCAACTCTGAAGAGGGTAAAAATGGAGATCAAACAGTCCTTTTTCTAGAGGGAACGACAACTTCTTCTGATAAAATGATTATATTTTCATTGAAATCATCGTTTTCTTCAACGGGTTCATCAATAGCATCATCATCAAATTTATTGGGCAAACCATTCACTGTCTTCTTGTTCATAACATCAAGCACTTTATCTTAGAGTGGATTACTTGGGATGGTGTTTGGACCGCCTCCAGTTCCATACAAACTTCTATTCATATTTCCTGCATACTTACGCGCTGCTGTTTTTATGTTATCGTATTTCGATTTAAGTTGCATTACTGTTCTTTTATTGTGTATGCTACTAAAATGGATCATAATGTTGTTCCAACAATTATCTTACAGGAATCTTAATTTTATTAGTAATTTTAAAATTTATTCTTATACGCACCTTCTGGCTTTGCAAAACAACATCAGAATTTATTTTTAATGATGTTTTTTTTTGATGATTTTAATTTATTTTGAATGATGTTTTTATATTTGGCAATTATTTTTACAAGGGTAAACTCTTCCTCCTTCGTAAAATTCGTTCCCCTTGGTAATTGATCACAATGAACCGGCAAAATTGAATTATTTTTAATGAACGCAATTTGTTTGTTGAGGTTATGTTATGAAACACTGAACGCAAATATTTCTCAAAACTTCAAAAATAGTCTAACCAACACATCTCTAACATTTTAGTATCTAACTTTACCTAAAGTAGCTTTATGAAATACATGAATTTAAAGTTAATTTTAAAGCCTTAAAGTCACTTTAACAAAAGTGCCTTTAAAGTCAGTATTATGAAAGTGGGCCTAAGTGATATAAAATATTTTTGTGGGAAGCGAAACTGGCGGATCTTGGTGTAAAGTTTTATTTCTAATAAAATTTAATACCATTTATATAATGCAAAATACACTACAAAACACAATGTAGTTTCTATGCAACTTTTTGTCCGCAAATAGCATCTCTTTGTGCTCTTCCATCTTAAAGATGTAATTCAGTATTTTATCTTATGAGAAACAATTCTATGATACATACCGATTCCGTGTAGGTATATTATTTATATCATCCCCTTCGAGATAAACTGAAAATGGAACAAATTTACCTACTAACGTTTAATCTCTTACGTAAAGCGAGAAAATAATCGAATCCTTACTGAATCCCTACACCACGCTACAGTAAACTTTCCATCAACTTCATCCCCCTTTTCGCAAAAACTACTCGCGCCATATTTAAAAACCCATTATCTTCCTATCTATTTTCTGCTGAGCACGAAGTCGTACGCTTTTGTTTCAATTGCGAAAGAGAGAAATATTCGCAGAGGGCGGAAAGGACTTCGATGACAGTATCGCTGCACTTTTATAAATCCGGCCTGATAGTCGGCGAGAGGCGTTCGCTGAAAAGTTCTGCATCGATCAGCGGGCCGGGGGGGTTGAGCGAGACAAATTTGCATAAGTTCCTAGCGTGGGACGTAACGTCATAGCCGAGACTCCGTCGGTTTTGTTTTTTAGACGTGCCGATGGAGGAGCAAAAACCACTGAAATCTGTTGCTCTCGGGATAAGACGACGGAATCGACGAGAATTCCGGGGGTTCTCCGCGGCCTTTTTGGTTGCATACGTGGTAATTCGCTGATGGGGTAGTAATATCAAATATTAAATCAGATCGGTTTCTTATCGCCGGAGCTTTTGTAGCTCCATTTGCAACCGTTTGGTATGTAACTTTGTCTACAAAACGACCACGAACACGACTATCTGGATACACGTGTTATTACCGAGATTTTGCAGCCCATTTGGGGGTAATTTTCGAACAGCAAAGTTAACGACGTATTTATTGCGATCACTGTGTTTTGTTGCTTCTACTGATTAAATTTGGTGTTCCCGTTGAAAGCTAGGACTTCGCGAATTTCTCACGTATCATCTCATACACATATTAATCACCACGAAAAAAGTAGCAGTAAATACACTAAATTCCGAAGAGGTTATCGTGAAATCAATCCTCACGCACTTAAAAGGAAGCTAACGAGTGAACATTATTTGGGAATGTGGGTTATGTGGTAATTTGGGCGAACTGAAATGAGTGCAATAATCGATATGAGTTACACAAAATTAAAAAATTTAATGTAATTACAAATCACGACTTCAACGCATGTTCTGCAGTTAGAGAAATGAATTCGGTAAAACTCGTAAATATCAGAGAATTCACCATACTGCAGCTAGTTATACACAAAGCCAACTAAATGAGATATGAGTTTTGAAATGTAATATGTTTTAGAAAAACTAATGGGAACCAAATTTTCCATCCTGCTCTAGATTTAATACATTACAACTATCTCTATATACATAAAAATGAATTGCTGTTCGTTTGTCTCGCTAAAACTCGAGAATGGCAGAACAGATTTTGCCAATTTTGATCTCGAAATATTTGTGGAAGTTCAGGGAAGGTTTGAGCGGTGACAAACAAATAATAAGTAACGGAAATACTAAAAATGGTACGTATTGTAATTTTGGGTTCAAATCGCCAAGACAACCAATCAAACAAATGAAAGTATAATGTCAGTTGCTTGTCAAATAAATAAATGTCAAGCGACTATTAAAATCCCTCATCAGATGGTCAGAACGCGAGAGCTTTATTTATTTTAAAATGCCAAGAAGAAGACGACCTGACTTAGGTCGTCGAAGTTAATCAAATGTGCGACCAGCTAACTCACGTGCAAATCGCACGGACGACCAGCGAGGGACAGATAATAATAACGATAACATTCGCATTGGTATGACAGAATTGCGTTCAACAGTGAATAATTATGGAGTATATAGGCTTAGAATCAAACGAGTTCGGGCACATCAAACACAACAGCAGCGAGCACGACACAATGAAATAAAGCGATTCCTATAAAGCGAGGCTGAAATTTCTATTTTTACATATTTTATATCATACAACGCTTTATTTATTCACTTTATTCACGCTTTACAAGCGTTCCCGAATTGCTCCAGAAATAGCTGAATTTTCTAGTACAGACGTGTGCAAAGTAGGTGTGAAGCTTATTTGTTCCAGTTTAATTCCCTGATATTTCTTAACTAGATAGAACCATTAAATTTAGCATGATTATAGCTTAAACCCTAGTGTAACAGGAAAAGTTTAAATAACCTAAGTGCTACTTATCGAGAGGGAAAGTGACGAGGAATAGGCAGTAAATAACTAGAATCAGGAATCTTGTTACGGATATAAATTAGGTCTCCCAATGTTGAACCTAAGATCGAGATTTGTCTCTATTTTCGAGACTAGATGAGAATAAATGTTGAAATTTCAATATGAAACGAGATCTAATTTTGGTTTGGAAATATAGATATATCAAAATATGAAATACATAAGATCAGACTCTTAAGGATTTCTGGAGACCGAGACTAGACATCTTATTTCTCGTCTCGTCTTGAGTAGGTCACCAGCATCACAGATGGTTCGGAAAAATCCCCAATTTCATCCTCTGAGGAGGGGGCAAGACACTGATTCCATTATTGATAAATTTTGGTAATAGGATGAGTTTCTGAGCAGATGAGTAGATGAAACAACTCAACTACACTCCCGAGACGACAGAACAGTCAAAACAGTGGATTGTTAAGGGCGAACGGGCTTCAAAGAAGTGAACGAAAGTGTGCAGTGATCTCTGTAGAGTGGACTGTATAGAATCTCTTCTCGTAGCTCGTGGGTTGGTGCGGAGATGAATCTTGTCTCCAGGTTGCAAGTCTGGAGACTTTTGTAGGGCGTGACGTGACCTCTTGAAGTTCTTGGATTTGAAGTTCTAGTAGAATGGAGAGAGGGCGTGACGTACTTCTCCGGGATTGATCTGAGGGCGTAACGTGCAGATCTGGGGTTGAGATCTCGAAGTTATGAGTTGTTATATCTTGAAGATCTCGTAAAACTCTCAAGGCGTAACGTGAGAGCTTGTAGGGTGGGGTGACTTTGAATCAAGACCAAAACACACTGTCGTTTGAGCATACTAGGTATACTGATTTATGTTCCAAATTTCAGAGCTTTTATACATCTTATTTTACATCCGCTAAATGAGATATTATTTTTGCTTTGTTACCTAGCACCAAACTGACCTTCTCGAGAAGCGCTCGTTATCACGTTACCTAGACGTCGTGTTATGCTTAGTCAGCGGAGTATTGGGATTTAAACTTGACCAGCTCACGTTCGGTCGCAGTTGTTTTCCTCCTTGTAACGTGAAACGATCGTTAGTGTTATTGATTCCTGTAAGAACGTTAAAACAATCCAATAATATTTTACATAACTAGCCTCGCTCTTAATCATGACTTGTTTTCCGTTTGTAGAACAACGGGTGTTAATTTTAATGATTAAATTACGTAAAAAGTCCCCTAAATTCGTTTACAATAAATTATGATTTCTTCGCCTAAAATTCCCTTAAATAATGTTGACGCTTAGCGGCAACAGAAGGCAAAAGCGATGAAATCAACTGGAAAGTTTATCGATACTGTATTTTGGGATGCACGAGGTATTATCTTCATTGACTATTTGTAAAAGGGACAGACGATCTTTAGACAGTATTATGCGTCAATGTTAGGTCAGCTAAATGAGGAAATAAAAGAAAATCTTCTTCATTTGAAACAAAAACGGTTCTTTTTCTCCAGGATAATCCAAAATTGAAGTTTGAGTTGATAGACCATCCTTTAAAAAAATGGCTCAGCGGACAATGGTTTGCGTCAAATGAGGAGGTCAGCGTTCACACAATTACCTGTTTTGAGGAATTATCTCAATATACTTTTCTGAAGGCTCAAAAATGTTGAAGGGACGTGTATCAAATTGTATCGAACTAGAAGAAGGTTATGTTGAAAAAAAAATGTTTTTATCTTTTTCTAAAGACGTATTGACCCGCCCTTGTAAGTTAATAATACTAAAATCGAATGTATTGTGGCGGAGCAAATTTTTAACAATTACCATAAAAGACGTCAGAGGGGCGGAAAAGCAGTCCGATGGAAAGAAATCGACTATAAAATTGGAAATAAGAAATGCGTATAATTGTCACCCTCGTTCGGCATAAACAGTATTAAAAAGTTTAAAGCCCCTCGGGCGCCAAGGGCCGTACATTTCGATCGATCCAAATCGAGTTTATCGACAGGGCCGCGACCCAATTCCCGCCGCCCTTGTAAAAATACTCCGTGCGATTAAACAGGTGTCGAAGTTTACGCCGGGCGCCGTTAAATCGCCATTACCGCGGCGTCGTCTAATTATTCTCGGCGGGATGATCCGAGCTCCCGGACTGGATCTGTCACAATCGTTTTGATAAGGGCTCGCACATACACCCTAACGGGGCCCACGGTCTGTCCCGGAAACAGCTTTACATATTAGAGGGAGCCCTGTGTGTTTCTGCTCTTATCAGTAGTGCGGATAGTCCGGAAGTGGCCCTTTCGCATACATCCCATCATTATTTTATAGTTCTGGGACTAGCGGAACGGCCCGGAATAATGGCGCCCGAGGGGGATTGAATAATAAGTGTGAACGATGATTCCCAGCCGGATTATTACTTCGTCTTCGGAGTTTTAAAGTTGTAACTGGGATTCGAATGTGTGGATCGTATTCTACGCTTAGATCCTCTTGATATTATACTACGTGTTTCAAACTGATTGTCATCTAATTGGCGTTGGAATTTCTGTACATGTGATTTTTGATGTGCCGCGCTCTATTGATTTCAACCTATCTAATTTTGACAACAAGTGTCCTGTGATCTGTGCGATCTGTGCAAGTGTCAATCACGACTGTCAGCGATAAGTACATCTAATATTTATTGATTGTTATTATAAAGCAATTGAAATTTATACTGTTCAAGATAACACCTTTATTATTAGTGGTGGACACGAGACGAGACGAGACGAGAAACGACATGGTCTTGTCTCGTCTCGAAAAATTCCCAAAAATTATGTCTTTTCTCGTCTCGATTTGGTACTGGTCTCGTCTCGTCTCGTCTCGTGTCTCGAAAAGTCTCGAAATAAATTGACGTATATATATGGTACTTTTATAAATGTATACTTTTTTTGATAACATTTACTGATTTTCTTGAAGTACCTATACAGGTGTGGTAAAGTTGAATGTACAGTTGTATTTTATTGATGTTATGTTTTGATAAAGAATATCATTTTTAGATAATACTGAATTAAAGAAATTAGAATATAGAGAACAGGTACAAAATCGAAAATAAATGTCATTAATAAATAGACTTGTTAGGATACGAACTATAAAACAAAGTTATTAAACAAATTTATAAAATAAACTAGGTATATATCTTTATAAGGACAAATAAGAAATTAATATTATCTGTATATTTTACATTATATGTGAAATTGGTATTATTTGATAGAATTCTCAAATTTTAAAAGTAAAATTACCTACCATAATTTTAGAAAAATGTGTTGGTAATGGTATACCTACCTATTTACCTCATATTATCGCTCTCAGAAAAGAAAAGATATTGTGTGATTAATCAAGCACACGTTTTCGACATTAAATTAGAGGGCACTAATTATGTCCTTATTATGAAGCTGAATAACCTATGTTTAGAACTCTTTGGAACGGCAATAGTCAGATCAGCTATAGTTTTATTTTATTCAATCCGGGATATGTCTCAACAATACCAACAACATCGCACTGGGAACTTGTAAACTGGAAATTTCATATATACCTACCAAGATGTCCATCTACCAGAAAAGTTGTTAAATTTGGAAAACTACGCTACTAATGAATGAATGAATGAATGAACATTACTGATATGTCCATTACCTCAGATAAACGTTTCACACCACTGTCGGTCTGTCTGTTGTATAATAAACACTTCCAAATTTTTAAGAATACGACGGGCTAATTATAAATTTTGCTCCATTACTGGACAATGGTACGGTTTAATCCTGACTCTTTATTAGGTATCCTTTTACCTGCGCTTTCGTCCTCATTGCTATGGCGTTTGGTGGCCTTTCATTTTACAAACGAAAGAAAATTCTTAAATTGCAATTTCATAAAGAAAGCGAGACTTCGAAACTTTTCGAGACGAGACGAAATTAAGTCTCGTCTCGTCTCGAACCAGTACTGGTCTCGTCTCGTGTCCACCACTATTTATTATGGAAGCCTATTTCCGAAGTGCACGCTTAGTAAACGGAGAATGGCAATGTTCCATTTATGAATGTAAAGCGCAGTTCCGATTGGAGCTTCCTACTAAAACTGTTGAAGACTCCGCCTTGCTACACCATCTCCGCCGAATTGTGGAAAGATTTCAGACAACGGGAAGCGTACTGAAAGGGAAATCTACAGAAAGACCGCAGACTAACGAAAATGTTGTCGAACATGTGGAAGAGATTGTTGAAGAAAATCCACATTCGTCATTACGTTGTTTATCGGCTCGAACAGACGTGTCCTTCAGCACTGTTGAAGAATTCTGAATAAACGTCTCCATAGTGCAACAAATTTTACCGATAGACTACAACAGTCGGATGCAATACTGCAACTTTTTTTCAGGAAAACCTCAACAACGATGATGTTCTTGATCTAAGTTTCTTCACAGATGAAGCCTGGTTCCATTTGAGCGGTTATGTCAATAAACAAAGTTACCGTACATGGTCTGTTGTTAATCCACACAATTTCATTGAGGTACCCTTACATCCACTGAAAGTAGGGATATGGTTGGTCATATTACGTCGTAGAATAATAGGGCCAATATTCTTCCACCATACCATCAACGGTCAATGTTACAGAGAACAATTATTGACGCCATTTGTAGAAGAGTTGCATCTTGATGCATTTCAAAGTGGTTTCTTCCAACAGGACAGAGCCTCATCTCACACCACTCAAGAAAATTTGAGGTTTCTTGAAGAGTTCTTCCTTGGTCGAGTTGTGAGCAGAGGAATTTGGCCTGCCAGATCACCGGATCTCAGTCCGCTGGAATTTTCCATTTTTGGCTTCCTTAAAAACGAGGTCTAGAAAGAAGGGATTAATAATCTGGATGATCTGGTGGACCGCATTACCTTAATATGCAATGAAATAACGGGAGATACATTGCAGCACATTTTTAATAATATGAAACGTCTTGTGGTTTTATGCATGCAGCAAAACGGTGGCCACTTTGAACATTTATTGTTACATTGGCAATCAATACTGCTGGTAATTAACGGCTCTTTCGGGGCCAAAACCAATACTACAAATAGACTAATACTCAGAATTCGTTTTATATTGACAGAGAAAAACCACAAGTTAAAAGAAATTATGTAGGTTATTTTGAGAAATGTTGTAGAAACTCCTATTTTTGCAAGGCGGGTTTTTGAAGTGAAACTTCTTTGCGCACGTTGTATACATTGGAATGTGGTGTTGGTCGAAAAACCGCGTCACGCGTGATAAGTAATCCGAGGACAAAGCCGTGTTGCCAGAACGCGCGTAAAGTGTACCTCCTCCATCGCGCCCGCGAACCGAGCCGATCGCCAAATCGTTTACATGTGCTTCCAAAGAGGTCAACGTGGCAACACCGGAGGGCGTTGAGACATTCGGACAGCTGACACCTAACCTAACCTCAAACGGCGAGAAACAATAACTTCGAGCGGCGACAAAACGGTGAGCTGTATTGTTTAATAACGTGATATGGACATAGAGAAAAGTGAGGTCGCGTCGTGCTTCACCTCACCTCAGATGAGAACATGAAGACACCGGAAGAGATGAAAGCCCACGGCGCACGGAGACTGGTTCCGCGGCGAATGGGTGGTAATTCTCGAACACATGACGAACGGGCTCGAGGCGGCATACGCGCGAATCCGTGGAGACCATCGTGAAGGCGGTCGTGGGAGGACTCCAGCAATGGATAGTGGAGGCGGCGAGGCAACACGTGGAGCAGGCGAGTGCTCGAATTCGACCGTCTTTGGCGATGAAGATGGTGTAAGTTATCGACCCAAGCAGTTCGGAGAGCAGTGTGGGCACCGCGATGGCTCTCCAAGATTGATCAACTCGGGGTCGGTCTACAACTGCACAGATTTAGGGAAGAAAACTTTGTTGGAGGCGCGGTTAGCAGGGACGGCGAAGCTCTGGCATCAGTATCTCAACAACTATGATCGACCATGGGCAAAGTGGCGAGCCATGTTAGTGACGTTGTTCCATAGGCAGCGAGATTTCCACCGGATGATGACGGAGATGATGAGATGGGAAAAGTTGGCCAGCGAGACAATGAGCACCTATTACCAGGCGAAGCTGGCGGGAGAGTCGGCGTTACTAGCGAAATGCTGTATTCTGCAAACTCCTATTTTCACAAGACGGTTTTTTTACATGGGAATTCCACAGCCGACTAGATGACCATCATTTTGAAACACGTTGTACTTTCTGTCTAGGTGGCGAATGATTGCTTCTTCTTCTTCGGACTTTCCCCATTACGAGTTCGCCGTTCTAGCCATCCACAGTACTTCCATTCTCTGGTCGCTATCTATCATCGCATGTCCAATGTATGTTTCCCATCTTAGTGCCGGTCTTCCTCTTCGTCTTCTCCTTGGGGGTTCCCAAACTAGTATTCGTTTTGGCCCTCTATATAGTGGCATTCTTTGGACGTGAACGTACCATTGCAGTGCTCTGTTTTCTAATTTTCTTGTTATTGGGCATTCCACCCCGATTCGTTGCCATATTCTCTCAGTTTTTATTTTGTCGTTCCTTGCCACTTGTAGGCATCTTGTCCATATAGTCCAGTACGACAGTTCTTATTTTGTCTCTTATTGACTTTGTCACTGGTCAAACTTCTCCTCCGTTTTTTTGTCATTTTTAGTGAGAGTGTTGTCCCTTGGCAATCCATGCAATGTTTTTGTATCTTGTTTTCCTTGTGCTATTTTTGTTTCTTTATCTCTTAAACACGTACTATCTAGGTATATTGTCGATCCAACATATTTAACAGTTTGGCAGCTCTTAATTGTATCTTCCTCCTTAATTGTAAGTTTAAATCTGCAACCTGCTCTCTAATACATATGTATTATGTTTATGACATATTACTTAAGTCTCCATAATTCGTATCATTTTCATAACTTCCTCATCATAATTTCCATGTCCTGGTTTGACCAAAATAATATCATCGAAATGTTTTTTTTTAAATGAGCAAAATCTTATAAACTTTCACAGGAATTTTCCAAAATTCAAATTGTTCTATTTTAAGGTAAATAGGAAAACCCGAAAAATTCATTTCATCAAAATTAGTTATAATCTCTCAAACGCTATCCTAAATTTTTGTCATAATTTCCATTTCGCCATTGTCTTGAACGACTTAAAATTAATGTCACTCAAGACCAAGTAAGCTATCGTAACCTGTTTTTTGACACGTACTTCAGTTTTTAAATGGATTTTTCCAAAATTAAATTGCTCCATCATTTTTTAACATAAACGGGAAATATAGAAAAAGGATATTTTTTCAAAATTGGATATATCAAAAAGACCACCATTAATTTTCGCTAGTTTTTGATGTGATATTCAATGCCAAATTAAAAATATAGTTTTGCACAAGGGAAATATGCCATTGTGTATTGTTGTATCAATATAAATTAAAGTAATGTGATCTATGCACCATTTAATAATGGGAATAATTAAGATTATAAGTCATTTTGAGGTAACTTAGTACAGATTAATTTTACATTAGGGAATTAATTTAAAAAATATGAAATAAAATAAATAATTTGTTAAATAAATAGCAGTACATATTGAAGTAATGTAACATGTATTGTCGCGATACGGCCCCAGTTAGCGCAACTGGGTCACCATCCAAGCTAAATCAGCACGGAGGTGACCTAAAAACGAAGGACGTTACGTGACTCGCGGCTGGCAGCGGGGCACGTTTATCAACAAAACAACAAGTATTTATACGGATCGATCAGAACGATCCAGAGATGAGAGATCAGTGATCTAGCACCCCGCCACGCTGCCCGTTTGAGAGTCCGCCCTTCGACATGTCGCTGATTGGAGGAGCCTCGCGTCTACAGCCCTTCGGTACTCCACAGTAAGCAACCACTTCCTCCACTTTTATAGTCTCCTTTTCACCCTTTAAATATTATTTTTGCACTCCTGTCAAATGTCTTCTCCCCTATCATATTTAACGTTTAAATAAATATTGTCCATGTTGCCATGTCTTCTTAGTCTCTACCGAGCTACACCCCCAACCAGAGGGCCTAGGGCCCAAAGGGTGTGTGACAGAATTATTTAGTTTAATAACGTTTTTAATATTATTTTATTGAAAATTTGTTGTACTTAACTAAAAAATAGTTAGCAGATACAGATTTTCAAATTTTTTGGGTTCATTTTCCTGTTCCATCTAGAATTCCAGGTATAAACAAAATGAATAAACCGTACAATTCACCAACATAAGCAGGTCCTAAATATTTCGGAAAATTTAAGAACCAATCTTGAATGTCTCCTAATATTGGTCCTACATTAATTTGTTTAAAGGAACATCGCGCTGTATAATGGGATGTAACAATACACAACTGCAATCAATATTGCAACATATTAATACACATGTACTAAATTTACAAAAGCAAACTGTTGCCTTGTGATACGTCGTTTTTAAAAGGTCTTTTCGCTTTCTGTTCAGAAATTATAATATTGTTATCTATTATAAAAATTAATGATAAAAACTCATGTGTATGTGTCTTAATTCATTTCAGCAAACTAAAAAAAAATAAAAAATTATTTCATTGTAATGAATACTAAAAATGAGCATATTTGCAGCATCCTAATCATGAATTAAATGTATTCTAATGTTTTCTAAGTTGAATTCTTAATTATGAATCATTTTCTATTCTTTCTTTCTTCGGGATTTTAAAACTTACTGTCGTGATTTAAATATACACTAACGGAGACTAATTATACATTTAAACATTTGAAAATTTCATCAACGCCCCATCTTCAAAATTACAATTTGGTAATTAACTCACGTTGAGATTATTTGTGTACATATATCCCCAACTTTAACTAGTCTTGTACTAATTCAATTACGAACGTGAATCTACTTCGCAGGAAAACACTGCACGCATACAATACCTGCCTATTAGTTAACGCTAATACGCTCCAATAAAATTAAAACTTGCCATAGCGAAATTAGTTCCATAATTAACTAACATGTTAAATAGTTAACAAGTGACTTAGTTGGATTACAGAGCGTGCTGTTATTTTTCACACAAAGGAATGAGTAGGTAGTCACAGTCAGGACTGGTGGAATCAGTACAATAGTAATTGAAATTAAAGCGATGTTGTAAAGAGTGAGTAAGATTTCGTTTTTGCTGTCGTCAATTTTTGTACTCGTATCATTTTATGTTTCCCAAGAATTCGGTAAGAAGTGATTTTACAAATTTGAACAGCGTTAATTACTTGAATTCGTCGAACTTAAAATTTTAAGTGTGAACACTTCTGTCGAGCTTAAACCGGATCGGCGTCGTTATTTATCCGAAAAGCTTTTATCGATTCGGAGTCCCCCTTTGTCGGTTTCACCCTTTAAATCACCTTTGCATTCGCGGATAATTTTCGTGACTGTAAATTTAAAAATAATCCGGGACACAAGAGAAAATTGCTGAACGAATACATATTTATCAGCGGAAAAGGAACCACCCGGCTCGTCGGGCGGAAATATACCGAGAGAGAAAAAAGGGAGAGGAGGGAATCGCTTACTCGACTTTTTAAAAATAATAAGTGGGAAGGGGACGAGGCGAGCTTATTTGTCGTAAATAAATAAGGGAAAAATGCAACGCTCCTCCGATCCGGCTTAGCGAGAAACCCTTTCGGTTTCGGTAAAACTGTTGTCGAGTCTCGCTAGAGAATTAATTAAGATTTCGTTTTGTGGTAAAAAAGGGACATTTCAATTAAGTTCGAGTTAGCGGTGAGTAACGGCCGCGTCCGTAATATTACGATTATTCATCTTTGACGGGGTACGCAGACCACAACTCGTCTAATTTGGAATTATACATCTGAAGAAAGCGTTAGATCTATATGACGTTATCTCCTTACTAGTTGAGAGAAAAGTACTAACAAGATTGATCAAACTCATAGAGGAGGTGTATGTAAATAGATTCTGTGAAGTCGTTAAATGCAATTCTGGCATAAGACAAGGCGACTCGCTAAGTCAAGCTCTGTTTAACGTTATGATGAACAAAATAATAAACAGAACATGGAAAAGAAAGGAATATGGTTGCTGGAGTATGGAATCTTTTAAAACTCTAAATGACATTATTTCTTCGGTAATATTCCAGTTCTGCTACTTCTCCTATTTTTCGCAACTTTTCTCGAATTATAGCAGAAAATCACTATTTAGAGGTGTTTCTACCGGAAATAATCAACACACCTCATGGATAGTGGAGTAAAAAAAAGGGTGTTGGGTGGAGTAATGGACCGCCCTGTATATCCGTAGAACGGTGTGCGGTACGAGTCGAAGTGTGAATTGTGACTGATAAAGTGGATGCGACGTTGCCAAGCGTTGCTCCAAGTATGATTAGCTGGGAATCGGGCTCCGTAGGTGGGGGGAGGTGTATTTCGAAAATGAATGACGTAACGGAGGATGACGAACGCACGGAGAAATGACAGAGAAAGGAAAATTACACGAGTAAGCCCAGAAGGAGAAATGCATTCAAGGGGGCAAAGAAAATCCTTGCACTTACGAAATCTAGTAGGCGGGTGGAAATAGTTCCCTCGGTAGCTTCCAGAACTGATCCAGGCGTAGAGTGTCACTTGGGTATTGCGCGGAAGTTGGTGACAAAGCACGATGGCGTCATAGGAAGCCTAACAACGCGTTCATGTTTATGGCGATGTCGTTGAAATAATTGCGGATGTCGACCCGACTTCAACTGCACGAGGGAATGTTCCGACTCAATCCGGAGGCTTCGAATTCGTATTCACTGCTTTGACGCAATTTGGAAGGCGTTGGTTCCGACATTTAGAACGTACAGTAAGCGCGTGTCCCGAAGCGGAGAGAACAAGTGCCGCACACAAGTGGTGCGCTTAAGGCACTACGCCCAAAGCGAGCAGGGTGGCATTGTTTATGTTATAGGACCAATGAGGCACGCCCACTAGGCCGTAGTCCATTGACACCCTAGATAGAAGTATTGTTCAAGATTGGCATTGCGATAAAACGCTGTTTCGCGCGATATTAGCGGTACACATCAAGTGGCAAGAAGGATGGTTACCTGTAACCGTGAGGAATCAAGAGGTCAACAGGTGATGTGAGAAGGGTGCCGTTTGCGAGGAGCGCAGGGTTACCACGTGTATCCGCTGAATTTCCTGGACGTGCAAGGCGAACAAAGAAGTGGTGATGACGTGGAACGAATTTTGCGACGTTATCAGCGGTATATCAGTGAAATTGAACTGCCTGATGCGACAGGTAGTAATGTTCTCCGTTTTGAGCTACGGTGATCGGTGCTATATTGCAGCCTTCTACTACCAAAATGGTATCGCACCTAATATTGTGGAGAGAGCATCGCGGATGAATGAACATTGTGCGGAAGCTGAAGTGAGGACGATAATAGAGTTGTTGAAGTACTGGGACGCGCTTGGATTCGTGGGCCGGGAGAGGCGAAGTAGATACAACGCGTACGATATCGTAATCGGTAGGATATGCGATTTGAATGGAACTATAGTAACAAGAGATATAGGGAGACGGAGCCGACGTCGTGTTTGAATAGAACGGCATCGTCGCAAACGGGATGGATGAGTATTTTGAGAAGCGTGGCGCAAGCGCACGAACGATATCCGTGTAGTAACTTTGACGTGTCTGAAGAAAAGATATGCGCGTAGTTATCGCGACGTGTGTGACGAAACCCGACGCTTCACCGGCAACGATGTACGAACTTAAAGACACATGCAAGCGTTCGAAATGGCGGCAGTAGACGGGAGCGTAAAATTCTTGTATTAGGTAACTGACATTGACAAATTTCTTTTCGGAGGTACGCGGAATGTATTGAGGGGTAGGCGAGAAGCGGACTGTGAGAGTTTGGCAAGGTTCTGTAACTCACGCACGGAAGTGGCAATCTGAACAATAATCATTTTTTCTAAGATTAAAGACATGACAGATATCAATAAAACTAGTTGCGTAGTGTACCAAATTTCTTGCTTAGACTGCAGTAATAATACACCTTATATCGAAGAAACTAAACAGTACGTTAAAAACAGGATGTATCAACATCAATTACATATTAACAACCATAACAATGATCATTCTGGTTTGGTGGACCATTCCCTGATTTTAAATCATTCCTTCGATTTTGATAATGCGGTAATCCTAGAAAGAGAACCTAACTTTCATAAAAGGTTAGTTTTGGAAGCTATAAACATTATGATGACACCCATTAACGTCAACAGACAACATGACTTCCATAACATTGCTAAACAGTACAAATGCTTAACTGATCAATGAGGGTTTACAATTTCGACATGTTAACAACTATGGACTTTACCACATCTACCATTTCTTCGTGGACCTCGCAGTTATTGTTAATAATAACAAGGTGTTTCCATTAACACATCACAGACACCTAAAATATTGGAGTTTTAAATTAAGGTGGGAAAGTTAACAAACAAAAAGAAATGGATTTTGGTCACCCAGTTGGGGCAGTTTTGTACTTCATTTGGTGCTTACTATCACTCATGTACGAGCTTCTATTCTTGTATAATTGTAATAATGGCCACTTTTCGATCTCTGGTCCCACATATGTGAGCAAAAGTCAGTTGTTGTCCATCTCTTCACCTGTCCATCGCACCTTAGTTAAGGTTTTTAATGTTGAAGACCTGTAAAATGTAAGTCTTTTGAATTTGTTATATCAAATACTTACTGAATCAATTGTAGCGCCATGATTATGTCCAGAATCTTGGACGAAACTTCGGCACTAATAAAAATTACATTGTGAAACGACTGTTTCATTTGGGGGATCCAAAATGAAATTGGGAAAATGGGATGGGTTAAAGAGATAGACTCATGTCCTCATATACAACTGATGGGACAACCTATTCGTTATGATTATGTTTTGTACTTTTCTTGCTAGATGTAATGTTCGATTTTGTAATTTTTTCGATTAATTTACCCAATTTGAAGAAGCGTCATCAGGATATATTTATAAAATTATATATCAAATTGGGAAATTGTACAAAACAATAAAGTACAACAAAAATTCCCAGCTCAAGTGAATCATATATCCCAGCAAATTCTAGCGAACTCTACAAAGGCTACTTCATAATTCCAACATAAGAGCAAAACAATATAACATGGCTGTGGCAAGTGAAAAAACCAAATGTATAGTTATATCCAAACAACCGATGAGATGCAAATTAAAAATCGAAAGAAAGGTAATACAAGTAATGAATTTTAATATCTATGTGTATCTAGCGTTCGTATTACATACAAAAAAGTACGATCTCAAGCCACAAATGGAGCACAAGTATTGATTTTTACAGGACATAACATGGAAAAATAAATATATGAAAACTCATTAAAATCTATAAAGCCATATCCTTCGATGTGTAAGCGTTGCTGAAAATACCCGCCCCAGAGAGCTGACTATACGACGTGTGATCCCCACAGTTTGTTATAATTTTTAACAAAACAAAAAAATCTATATAAAACCCCTCTACACTTATCTTCCCGTGCACTCGCAAGCCACGCCGCATTAAATCACAATAAAACCCCGGATCGGATACCTTCCCCCCGTGCACACACTCCCACTCAAAAATGAAAAACAAGAATAATTCCCACTAAAACAACGATAATCGCGCTCGCCGTGGGGGGGATCGGCCCTAAATTTCAATCTGACTGTAACCCTTGTCTGTAACGTTTAACTTGAAATATAGGACGGTTAAGTCCCATCAAGTGTTTGCCTATTTACCGAAGGCATTTCATTGTGGACCGGTAAATCAGCTTAGCTTTTGCTCCGGCATTTGTGTTCGGATGCGTCACACGAGGGTCATTCGCAATATTTTAGCCGAAACGTCGGAAAATTGCTCGTGCATAATTTCCCGAACGGGAATTAGAAGTTTTATCGATGCAATCGGAACAGGATTTGTTTTCGTAGGTTTGAGATTGTACTGCCGTTTAATTTCCTGTTGTTGGTATGTCGTCCGGTGATTTAAATGGAAAATATTTACCATTCTAGAAAATTGATGCTTGAAGTATCGCAGATGAAATGAAAAATAGCTTAACTCCGATTGGATTTGATTTATGCCTTATGATTCGTTAAGGATATGATAGTTTTGGCCATGGCGATAGTAGAAGGTGGTTTTCAAAAAAATATAAATGATCCCTATTCCAGTGCGATATTATTTCATTGCACGTCACACGCTTCTACAGATTTAAGGGACACTACAGAAGATATCAAAAATAAAATATTTCTCAGAAAAAGTATATTGACAAAATTATTTCAGCCCATTCCCCTTCCTTGTGGATCGCATTGGAACGATAAATAAAAATCTACCACCTACTATCTATCTATACCACCCATATATACCTACTATACTCTAACCAGTAGCAATTGGAACACTCAATAAAGTCTGAATTTACCGAGGACATTCGAAAAGAGCCCGTTATCTCTATACAAAACCATGGGACTTATCTTTTTGCTTATTCAGAAACGCCTTGGTATTTTTAAAATGCAGGTGTTCAGTTGCCCAAGTGAAATCATATATGTGAATATATGGATATGTGCAGATAAAGAACTAGAGGGTCCATTGGACCGCAACATTTTTTTTACGGCAGCGGCACTTCGTTTGTATCTTCTTCTCCTTGTAAGGTGCAGGTGTAGAGTCGATCAGTGAAATCGTGTACGAGGAAGTACGCGAGACTCCACGGATACTGGATGGTCCACTGGACCATAACACAGCGGCCACGTGTGCTTTCCTTGTGATGTCTTCTTCGGCACTTATACTTGAGAAAGCAGTGATGTGTGAATGTGTGTGCCATTTGTTTGTGCGATTTGGAAGTGAATTCATTGTTAGAGTTATTATCCGTTATGATACGCCCATGGACAACCGGGCGGCATGGCTTTTCACCACTTAAAAAGCCATTAAGTGTTTTTTTTGCCGTTCCAACTCGGACTGGACAAAGTATACCTATCTCTAATAATTAACGGAAAATTAAACATTATGTTGTGATACAATTTTTCAGTGGCTTTCTGAAATTCCAGTATACTTCGTCAATTAATATATGTATCATGCAAAATTAAGTTCAAATAAGCTTTGAATACCTGATACAAATATATGTGTGTGTGTGTAACAGCTTTCATAACCCTCCACCCTCCTCCCTATTCCATCTCTCCCGGTGAGTAATATCAATTTCACAACGAACACAGTCGATAAATTTATCAAAACGATCGAACTCACCTTGTGATCAAGAAAACGCTCAATGAGCAATAGCCGTCATTAACCATTGCCCATTTGTCATCCTCCATTTCCCTCCGTGAATAATGCTCATTGCGCACATATCTAAAAAGTAAGCGATTATTAACCCGAACAATCGAAATTGCCATTTGTTGGTGGTAATACACTTTATAATTGAACTAATTCAACGTTATTACAGTGAAAAGATTAATATAAAAACAAATTTAAAAACTGTTTAATCAAAAAACAAAGTACATTTTCAAACCTGACACCCTTTTCAAATTTTTTATTTATTTATCGTTTACTTGTAAGATATGCAATCTCACCTCCCTCTAGATTTTTTACGTAAGCACCGCCCTCGAGGACTTAAACCGATTTAGCGTCGCCTTATAAAATTTCCTTGTTTCTATTTCCGAAAGCACTTACTCTCCCCTCTCCCCTATCAATTTCCCGGCAAGAATCTTTTTAAAACATTTACATTCTTATCGATTATTCGTCGAAAATGAGGTAACTCAATTTCCGGATTAGCAATCAACGGTCGCGTTCCCGCTTTTCCCTCCTTTCAATAACGTTGAAGAGTTCCAGGATTAAGAAGAGGTGTAAGGAAAGAAAATTTTATAGATGTGTAGTATTAACTTTCATAATTGATGTATTAAATGTGTGATACTCAAGTTTGTAGGTATATTAGTTTTGATATTGTAACGTTTATTTCTAATTTATTTACACTGTTCTAATTATACATTACACATTACTTAATTTATTTACACTATTACTATACTAATTAATTTATATAACACACTTAACATTTTAATTTATTTGTACCATTCGCTTGTCCGTTTTTAGCACTGTTTACTATGTCGCGGCTTCACGTCTAATCTCATCTCTCCGACCGCAAGCCCGCTTATATACATATCTCAATTGTATTCGTGATGGTTCCTGAAAGAACTCGATCCTTCTTTTCCATAATAATGTTTATATAGAAACGTCCAGAAGGTAATAAATCATTCTTCCCTAATAAGATGTTGCCGGAACGTTGGGGATGGTTTTTATTGCTCAAATAAGTGTAGCGGCGTTCCTTAAAGGTAAGCCGCCGTCCGATAAGCGTAAACATATTTCGCGCTGCTGTTTACATTTCGCGTTACAATATTTTAAATAATACTAGGACTGTTTCAATAGTATGAACTATAAAAGCTGTGAAGTGTAATTTTTCATTTCTTTCCTTTAGGTATAAATGCACCCTTGTTAAAATCTACAAATTCACTAAATAAAACCCCAAACTTAGTGTTATCCAGGCTTCCTTAACGTTCGTGATCGGTAAGGTGTATTGGTTTTGATACTTTGAATAATACAATGATCGTGTCAATAGTTTGAATGTTTGAATCATAAAAGCTCTAAAACAGCAATTGTTCATTCCCTTCCGTTATAAGTACAGCGTTGTTAAAATCTACAAATTCACAAAATAATACCCCAAACTTAGTATCACCCACACCTCTTTAACGTTCGTGATTTAAATATGAAGTCTTCTAGGTATTTAATATTCATAACATGGTCGCAATCTTGGCCTAATTACCTAATTATTAAATAAAGCAGTCTAGTAAAGTTAATTATCTTGAACTTTCATATTGCGAACAATGATGTAATTAGACGATCGTGGAACGAATTAATCAAATAAACGGAAGTCGCAGAATCAGACAATTGAATCATCTTCAATACAACGCAGCGAATCAATAGATGATAAGTCATGGGTCAAGTTCACCATCATCACCATGGCCGAAATAAGCTATCTCCCACCAATTTCTTAATTAGTTATATCTCTCGTTTCCACAATTCTCTTTTGAGGGCCATTTGTTTCACATCTTTTTAATATCTACTTAGTGTAGCGTGTTCTTAGGGAATCCTAGTAGCCCTTATGCGTGACAACACATCCAGAATGATTCTGGAATACTTTCTTGAACACAGTGTTGTTAAAAATACTTTTAAAAATGTATTTAAATACAAACGCAAATACTTTCTACAAAATGTAATTACTTGTATTTTAAATACTTCTCTGGACAATGTATTTAAATACAAATAACAAGTATTTCGTTTTTGTATTTAAACAGTATTTAAAGTTTTAAATTATTCTTAATTGCAGCAATGTTAAGCATAATCCCAGGAAGCTTAGAATTCCTATTACTCTCTTCGTGAAATTGTTTAAATTATTCAATTTTTGAAATTTCTAAATCAGTTTTAGAAAATGGAAGCTAATTTCTAATGGAAACTTTATAATGAAATTCTAAAGTCTTTGTTTTATTGCACGAAGTTGTGAAGTTTTCAATTATTTTCAAAATATCTAAGTTACTTGTATCGAAAAGCCTCAAATACATAGGCTGACTTTTATACACTAAACCTAAGTTTATGGTTTTAACACTTACATCAATCTCAAAAAGTGTTAGGAATTATTTTCTATGCGTCATGAAATCGTAAAATTTTTGCAATTTTCCGAAATTTACCAACTACTTTGTAAACAAGTGTTTAGAAATTGAAGTGATACTTCAAAACACAACAGGCTAGTGTAAGTTTCAAACTTCTAAAAAATAATCCCAAGGCAAAGATGTCGACACATTAGACACTTTACTTTTTAACTCGATCTAACGAAGTAGCTAATTAAAAAACTTCATTAGTTACTTTTCCAACTTCATACATAGCAGTTCAAGTTATTTCTGTTGCAATAAAGTTGTCATAAGTTCTTTAGAAGCTCCTTAACTTCTTTTGAAACAACAGCTAAAGTTTAAGATAACTGCGACTTCTTTAAAAATGTCGACAAGCTACTTAGTACCTTAAAAATTGTTTTACAATGTCACAACATTTTTAAAATCTCTATGAATTGTACACCTTCGTTAAGATAATCGCAACTCCTTTAAAAGTGTCGTAGGATCATTATAACTGTAACAATTAGCTTCAAAATAAGCATGAAAGTACATAAACCAAACTGTATGTACAAATGAACAGCCGGAAGTATGCTAAAAAAATTTATAAAAATGCGCATTTGTAGTTACTGTAACAAAATAAAATAAATGTAAGAGCATTTAAGGAATAATTTAGCGAATAATGGATCTTAATATTGACCAAAAATGTATTTGAACCACTGTATTCAAAATGTCAGAAGAAATATATTTTAAATATACGGTAAATACAAATTAAGCTTATGTATTTAAATACATAAAAAGTATTTAAAATACATTTCTAGATATATGTGTTTAAATACTTAACAACACTGCTTGCACATTCTCTACATCTGGAAACGATTTGGCTACTACAATTATCTATCTTAATCCATCTAATGTATATATCTATCTTATCTATATTAATTATCAAAGCCTATCAAATATCATTTGTGTGTATGCATGTTTTTATGTAGTATTTGATATTAATCAGATAAGGATATAACAGTGATGGGTATCGAAACAAACACACCCATTTGTTTAAAATTACAACAATTGAAATGGAAGTACCAAGATTTCTTCAAAATGTAAAACTGCCAACACTTGCTATAGAAATCATCTTTCGCCCTGGCAGATATTTTTTCTGTTTCAACGGACATACTACTTTTGATGTCTCTCGAAGTCTTAATGCACATTCTCGCAACGTTAATTGAAAGGCGAATAGCGACGCGGCAGTAAAATGAGCGACACGTGCGCTCATATTTGAGATTCGAGATCGATCGCCGGGAAAGAATGGAAAGTGATAAATCACGCATACATATATTGCGAGCGGTGGAAGGGGGGCGGCCATTATCCGGATATACCTACGTACGTTCCGTGGAAGCAGGAATTGTTTTACTTTATAGGCGAATCAAATTAGAAAGAAAAGAGGTGTTTTTGTAAAAAAAAAATGTGTAGACGGGTTTGACAGTTGGAAAATGTAGTTTGAGTTGTTACAAGAAGCCTCTCATCTACAGATTCATAAATTTTTTAGTGGAACCATTATTAAATAAACAATTAAAGTGCCAAAATCACTCTTTTATTTATAACTCCAAATGGCTCAGATTTAGACGTATGCGGTCAACATTGAACTTTTAGAGAAAACAATTATCTTTGAAATGAGACTTTCTAAATTAAAATTTCGCTATAAATAAAAAAGTTATTGCAAAAAAGGAGGCAAGATGGCTATTTTTAAATATTGTTAATAACTTTTAAATTAGTTGTTTGAATTAAGTGAAATGTTTATAATTTATGAGCTGTAATGTACTTTATAAGTATGCAAAAGATGGGCTCGATCGGTGTAGTAGTTTTTGCAAAATTCTAATTGTTTATCCCGTTTCTTGAAAAACTCAACAGTTTCTAAGTCCTATCCAGTCGATTTTTCTAAATGGATCTTAACAAACTTGGGCTCATACTCATCGCAAAAACTTATATTAACGTTTTATGTAAAAAAACAATAAGTTTGTTAATGTTTATTTATAAAAAAAGGCCTAACACAAAGTAGAGGTTTTTAAGCTTATAAACATTTACAATAACCTAGTTGGTATTTGTTCAAACTTTATGGCAATGATTTATTCGATAAGCTGATTCAAAAATACCCATTTGAAAAGAAAAAAAAGTCCCACACCCTTTGTGAGCCATGATAGCTCTTTTTTTTAAAAAAATTCACCGTCGCTACAATAATTAATATCAAAGGCTGAAAATAACAAGGTTTTTAGAAGAAGAGTTGATGTTTCCAATGTCACTTTCAGCGTTTAAAAAAACCGAACATTGTTTCACGGAGAGCATTATAAACAAAGGGTAATCGCGCGTTGATTACTTTCCTGCTCGGAGTCCACGGAGTGGGGGTAGCCGACTGGGCGCTTGGCACAGCTCTTCGGAAAAATGAGCGCTCGGCTTCAAATTGAACCGCTCGAAAAAAAAAAAAGACTTTATCTCGGGTTATACTTGACCAAAATTGTTCATTCATTTTTTAAACTTGGATACAATGAAGAAATAATAACAATTAGCATACTTTCTGTGTAACCTACTTGATGTGTCATAAAAGCTCAGAAGTGTATAGATTATACAATGTGTTTCAATATGATTGTCATCTAGTCGGCTATGGATTCCCATGTAAAATAAAGAAACCACCTTGCGAAAGTAGGAGATTCTACTAGCTATACATAACCTCAAAATAACCTACTTAATATGTTTACACTTCTGGTTTCTCTCTGTCAAAAGAAAACAAAATCTGAGTGTTTGTCTATTTGTAGTATTTGTTTCATCAGTCCCATCAGCTTACTCTCTCACTTATACAAGCTTTTTACAAGAATAATAACCAACAGACTAGAAAAGAAGCTTGATTTTTATCAATCAGTGGAACAGGCAGGATTTCGCGCAGGATTTGGAACTACAGATCATCTATTGGCCTTAAAAACCCTCATTGAAAGATCAGTGGAGTATAATAGACCGTTGGTTCTGATCTTCGTGGACTTCCTGAAAGCATTTGACACTGTAGAACCAGATGCAATTCTCAAAGCTCTTAGTCAATGCCGCATTGACTATAGGTATACTAGACTAATACACAATATATATAAAAATGCAACAGCATGCGTGAGGCTACACAAAAACACAATTAAATTTCCATTCGAAAGAGGAGTTAGGCAAGGGGACACTATGTCACCTAAACTTTTTATTACCGTCTTCGATTACGCGTTCAAACAGCTAGAATGAGAACAAAGAGGCATAAACATCGACGGTAAGGGATTAAACAACTTGCGTTTTGCCGACGACATCGTGCTAATCGCCGACGATATACAAGAAGCCCAAGAAATGCTGACAGAACTAGCAAATGCCACCACAAAAGTAGGACTACAAATAAACACACAAAAGACGAAGATAATGACCAATCTAGTTTTCGGAGAAACTCTCACAATGGGAAGTCACAACATCGACGAAGTAAGAGAATATAGATATCTAGGCCATGACATAAAAATACATAGAGACAACCAAACGCAGGAGTTACAAAGACGAGTGGGGCTTGGATGGGCAGCTTATGGTAAACTGAGCGGAGTATTCAAGAGTGATATCCCGGTCTGTTTAAAGCGTAAAGTGTATAATCAGTGTGTGCTCCCTGTCATGACATACGGAGGAGAGACACTCACGCTAACAAGAGCGAGTGCAGAAAAACTTAGGATAGCTCAACGAAAAATGGAACGTTCTATGCTGGGAATAAAGCTATCAGATCGCGTCAGGAACATGGATATCCGCAAAAGAACGAAAGTGGAAGACATAATAACAAGAATTGCGAAACTAAAGTGGCAGTATGCAGGACATGTAGCTAGACGTAATGATGATAGGTGGACGAAGAGATTATTAGAGTGGCGACCGAGAAATGACAAACAAAGTGTAGGAAGACCTCCCACAAGATGGCGAGATGACATAAAAAGAATCGAAAGTCAGTGGATGAGTGTGGCTCAAGATCGTAAGCAATGGAAATGTAAAGGGGAGGCTTATGTCCAGCAGTGGACTGCGATAGCTGGGTAAAGAAGAAGAAGAAGAAGAGGTATTTGTTTGGGCCCTGAAAAGGGCCGTTAATTACCAGCAGTACTGATTGCCAGTTTCACAATAAATGTTCGAAGTGTCACTTGTTGTCAGAATTAGATAGGTACAAATCAATAGAGCGTGGCACATCAAAAATTATATGCACAGAAATTCCAACGCCAACTTGATGACAATCATTTTGAAACACATTGTATAGTATTAACAATGCATAAATAATATTTATTTATAGGTGTAATTATTAAGCAATAATTAATAAAAATATATATAAATTGACGTACTATAATTAGATTATTTAAAAACATTTAAAGTAATCATAACTTTTGGCGTCTTTAGATAAATCAATTTTGCACAGAAAGGTATGTTCATTGTTATTATTTCTTCATTGTATCCCAGTTTAAAAGAAGAATGAGCAATTTTGGTCAAGTACAACCCGAGATAAATTCTTTTTTTCGGGCGGTGCGATTTGAAGCCGCGCGCTCACTTTTCAGGAGAGCTGTGCCAAGCGCCCAGTCGGCTTCCCCCACTCCGTTGACTCCGAGCAGGAAAGTAATCAACGCGCAATTACTCTTTGTTTATAATGGTCTCCGTTAAACAATGTCCGGTTTATTCAAACGCTGAAAGTGCCATTGGCAACATAAACTCTTCTTCTGAAAACCTTGTTATTTTCAGCCTTTAATATTAATTATTATAGCTACTGTGATTTTTTTTAAAAAAAAAGCTATCATGGCTCACAAAGGGTGTGGGGCATTTTTTTTTCTATTTAAATGTGTATTTTTGAATCAGCTTTTCGAATAAATCATTGCCATAAAGTTTGAACAAAAACCAACTAAGTTATAGAAAATGTTGATAAGCTTAAAAACCTATACTTTTTGCTAAGCCTTTTTTATAAATAAACATCAAAAAATTTATTGTTCTTTTAAATAGAACGTTAATATAAGTCTTTACGAAGAGGATGAGCCCAAGTTTGTTAAAATCCAATTAGAAAAATCGACTGGACAGGACTTAGAAATTGTTGAGATTTTCAAGAAACGGGATAAACAATTAGAATTTTGCAAAAACTACTCAACCGATCGAGCCCATCTTTTGCATACTTATAAAGTACATTACAACTCACAAATTGTAAACATTTCACTTAATTCTAACAACTAATCAAAAAGTTATTAACAATATTTAAAAATAGAAATTTTGCCACCTTTTTTGCAATAACTTTTTTATTTATAGTGCAACTTTAATTTCGATAGTCTCATTTTAAAGATAATTATTTTCTCTAATAGTTCACTGTTGACCGCAAACTTCTAAATCTAAGCCATTTGGAGTTATAAATAAAAGAGTGATTTTGGCACTTTAATTGTTTATTTGATAATGGTTCCACTAAAAAATTGATGAATCTCTAGATGAGAGGTTTCTTGTAGCAACTCATACTACCTTTTCCAACTGTCAAACCCGTCTACACAGTTTTTTACAAAAAAAAAACTAATTTGATTCCTCTATTATACTAATATTTCGAAGAGAACAAGGTAATTCGATATTTTTGAGCTCGAAGTACCACCATAGGGCTTCCAGCGACGGCGAACGTTTTACCGTTACTTGTTGCTAATCGACGGGATTGTTTTTCCCGGAATTAATTAATTCCTTCCCTTCGATCCCATCGTAATTAACAGCGGCAGTTCTGTCGGCCGATACGTACTTAAAACGAAAAAAGGGACACAACTCCGCTCATTCTAATTTAAATCTGTACCATTGAAGGTAATTTGTTCAATGCGCCTTGCCGGGATCTTTTCAGGGTAATGTTTCCAACGACGCGCCAATTTAGAACGACTTTCGAGGGAAATAGGGCGAAGGCGAACTAAAAGTCAGACGCGCGGAATACGTTTCTTTTATTAATGTAAATATATGAGGGAATTCAACGAACTGTCCTTTTAATTAAACGAGCAATCATTGGCCTTTAATCAGAGGTTGTTGAATATTGATCTCCAATATTGAACGTCAAATAGAAATTTAAATAATAACAGACTCGTGAGTCGAAGAGGGAATATTGTACAAAATGAACACCAACTTATGCAGTAAAGTAAAAAACATGAATTTTTCATTCAGCGGACGTTTGAACGTCTATAAATACTGATCACTCGACTCGACCTTGCTATAGGTGCGCCTCAAGTAAAAATTGAAAACATACACTTAGAAAAATGTTACACTTCATACATCTGAACAAAACGCAAGTAGTGTACGCCTCTTTCAGTAAAGTATATTCGAAGTGACCGCAAAGGTCCGACGTGAGAACCGTTGAATTTGCGATCCCGATCTGTGTAACGGCGTCTAGCGTAATCCGGCTTATTTGCGGTCTCGATCTGCCCAGGAAATCCTGGACAACGTTTAACCGAATCCAGACAAATCATGGCAGATGTCAACACTGGAAACGCAAATGGGGATGTGCCGAAAACCCTAATTGCGCTTACTGCATCCACTCACAAACATCGCGACATACGACGATTTAGTCTATTAAGAACGTTCCCGAGTAATCTCGCCAAGAACGGTATGTCTGAATTCGTAAGTGAATTGTTGTAATAACTTTACAAGTCCGTAGGTTTGTGGTTTAAAACGAAACCGGCAGATTAAGGCATAAAACACACTGTCTTAATAAATATGGAGTTTCATTGCTTCAAGCAGTGCATTATATACGGACCTTAAGTTATAGTAGATAGTAGTATAATTTATTAGTTATATAAAAAGTAATTAATGTAATAAACGTAAGACGAACGAATTCAGATATGCGTAAAAAAACTATTTTTGCGTCATAAACGTCTTATAAGTCGATGTGTGGGCTACACATCCCAGAAAACATTGTAACGTTACGCCTGGCCTGACCCATGCGTGGAAGCGAGAGCGAGAACAAGTGACACAGATCGACGCATTGTACGCATACGTATGTTAGCGTTTCGCGTCTGAAGCATCTATCTCACTTCCAATCTGCCTGTCGCTTGGCTCCGCGTGAAAGAGAGACAGCGGCAGCGCACAGCATGACGTTAACGTATTGCTGGCTATTCATAAAGTGAACTGAATATTTCCAGTCAATACCATATATATATATATATAGGCGGGGGTCCTACAGCCTTTGCCGCATCCCGCATTTCGATCGCCACTTTTTTTTATTTTTCCAATCGTCATCATTTATTGCCCGATCAGCCATTGTTTGCCTAATTCCTTGTATCCAGGATGTGCTTGGTCTTCCTCTTCTCCTTTTACTTTGAGGAACATAATTTAAAATTCTTTTTGGCCAGCGTTCGTCGGTCATTCTCATAACATGTCCGTACCATATCAATTGTCTGGACTCTATTCGATCTGAACTCGTGTACACTCTTCTTGTTCGACGTCTGATGTCTTCGTTTGGGATACGATCCAGCCTTGAGACTCTGCATGCTCGTCTTAGGTAGTCCATTTCTACAGTCTCTATATCCTTTTTGTCTTTAGCCGAAAGCTGCCAACATTCCGACCCGTAATTTAAGATAGGCTCCACTATTGCTTGGTAGATCATCATTTTTGTACTTAACTTTATCTGATTTGACCATAATAGGGAGTTTAATATCCGGATGCTGTTGCGACCTTGCTGTGTCCTATGGTGTATGTCTTTCCTGGATGTTCCTTCTTTCGAAAATATGCTGCCTAGATATTTGAATTCATCACATTTTTTAATGTTTTGGTTGATTTCTAGTTCGGGATCACTTTCCACATTCCCAACAACCAGATATTCTGTTTTCTTCAAGCTTATACTTAATCCCCATTTTCTGTAGGCATCTAATAATTTTCTAAACATGAAATCCATGTCCTCCTCATCACCAGCTACTACAACCTGGTCGTCAGCGAAGAAAAGGGTAGTAAGGTAGTCGTTGTTTATGTCTATTCCCATGCCCGACACTTGTCTTCTCCATTGTGTCAATGCTTCTTGTATGTAGATTCGAAATAGCGTGGGTGATAGACAGCACCCTTGTTTAAGGCCTTTGGTTACAGGAAAGGTTTCTGAAATTGAATTTCCACATTTTACGGCACTCTTGGCATTACGATATAAATTCCAAATGGACCGGATATACACCCCATTAAGGCCAATCTTCGTCATGATTTCAAATAGTTTTTGTATAGGGACCGTATCATAGGCCTTCTCCAAGTCGACAAATAGTAGGTGGGTATCTAGGTTCCTATCCTTTCGTTTTTCAAGCAGCTGTTGTAGGACAAAGATATTGTCCGTACATGATCTCCCGGCTCGAAAACCACTTTGTTCTTCTATGTCACTGAATTCAGTTTCAATCCTATTTTTAAGAATCTTGCCGTACAACCTCCCCACTGCACTAGTTACACTGATTCCCCGATAATTCTGACACATTTTCTTATCTCCTTTCTTGAAAATCGAGCTTATATAGGCTACATTCCAGTCATCTGGAATTGTCTGTCCTTCCACCATACATTTATTAAAAATTTTTGTCATAATTTCAAGGAGTATATCGGGGCCATATTTAACCAACTCAATAGGGATGTTTCCAGGTCCTGCTGCTTTCCCATTTTTTGTCTTTTTCAGTGTCTCTTTTACTTCTTCAACCGTTATCTCATGTACTTGTGTATTATATGTTGTATCAACTGCTATATTATGTGCAATAAATTCTGCTCTGTTCTCCGTCAATAACTGTTTGTAATATTCTGTCCACTCATTGTTACTGATCAGTTGTAAATTATTAGTTTGTCTTCCGTCCTTTCTTAAATTTTTAATAGTTCTCCAGGCTTGAGCAACTCTTGTTCCCCCCATACATCTATCTAGCTCGTCACACTTTTTCTCCCACATTTCGTTCTTACTCCGTATTACCATTGTCTTTACCTTCCTATTTAACTGCACATATCTGTGTCGATCCCCGTTGTCATGTGTATTCAGCCAGTGTTTGTAGGCTCTCTTTTTGTTTTCCACTAACTCTCCTAGCTCTTCTGACCACCATTCTGAATTTTGATTTTTTGTATTTTCCACCCGTCCTAGAGCCTCACTCGCTGCTTCATGTATACAGCGCTTCGTATGTTGGTAAATATCTTCCGGACTAAGGTTTTCTGTTTGTATAAGTTGTAATTTGTTGGCCAGTCTCAGTTTGTATAGAAATTTAACAGAGTCTTGTCTTAAGCTGTCTAGATTATATTTGATCGCGTTTGGGAGTTCAGAAATATTACTTTGTTCTGGTGTTCTTCCCTTTGGTTTCGTCTTTCTATAGTTTACTATCACTTTCGCTACGAGCAAATAATGATCTGAACCACACTCTGGTCCGCGAAAGGCTCTTACATCAGTAGTACGTAATTTAGAGTTTTGACGTTGAATCATGTAGTCTATAATCGATCGGAGTCCCCTAGTTGGTTGAACCCATGTATATTTGTGGACATCTCTATGCTTAAAAAAGCCATTCATTATTTTCAAGGACATAGTCTTGCATAGATTTATTAAACGCATCCCGTTATCATTTACAGTGGTTTCGCCATATTCTCCTAGCACGCTGTTGTTTCCTTCTTTCCCTACTCTACCATTTAAGTCTCCCAAAAGATATATCTCCTTGTCATCCTTAACGTTAGATAAGACGGTAAACAGTCGATCGTAAAACTCATCTTTTACATGGTAGTCAGCGTCTTCACTGGGAGCATATACCCCAATAATGACGATATTCTGTCCGTTTTTGCTTATTTCTAAAGCTGTAATTTGCTCGTCTACTTCTTCCCAAGACTTTATGTTGTGTCTTAACTTTTTGTGCACCGCTATAGATACACCTCGTTTGGCCCTTGAACTTTTACTTACACCACTATAAAAATGAATGTAGTCTCCTACCGTTTCGTTGCCTTTCCCTTTCTTTTTAGTTTCTGTAAGTACACATACATCGATTTCCATTTGTTTAAGTTCTTTAAATACTTCATTTTGCTTATTTCTAATTCCCTGCACATTCCATGTGGCTAATCTCATAGTCCGTTTTCTAAGCTTTGGTCTTAATCCTTTAAATCCGTCCTTATTCCGAGGCGATATATCGAAATTTTTAGCATATAGATATTTTTTACAGATGACGAGTTGCTAGCACGTCGATCCAACCTGTTGGTCCGCGGATGGTATTTTATTTCCCATCTACCCGCCGGATATACCGGTTAGGGCATTCCCCTATCCGCCACCTGGGGACGCGCCCTCTAGGGGTTACAGGATCCCCCGAGGGCCATTACTTATTACCATTACTTATTAAAATCACAGTTGCGTCAATAAGGTAATTGATTCTTGCATTCTAAGATTGTGATTAGCTATATAATCTCGTATATATTTGTTCTTTCGTCATTAAAACAAAGTAGCATCGGTCAGCAAGTGCGGTAATAATAGGTTAGGTTACGATTTCGACTAAAAAATTATTATGAATGATATAAATGATCGTATGAAAAGACGACTGCTTTCATTTATTATTCAATGACAAAAATTATTCTACGTAGCAATTCATGTTAGGTTCAACATTAATGTTTAACTTCACACATGTCATATCAATGTGTATAAAATGACAAGTTGGACCGGTCAACCACAGTGCGAAAAAATCTTCTAAAATATAGAACTGGTTAACGCGGGCTTTTTAAGAATAGCAAATAAATCAATGTTAATTTAGTGATAAAAATTCAATGTAATTCATAAACGTATGCAATTTTTCATCAATGTTTTCTTATGACGATATCACGTAAACTTATCGTCCGTAAACCGACTTTACAGACAACCATTTTTTTTAAATAAAACTACCAAAACACATTTCTGGAAAAAGAGAGTTGAATCCATTTTTTAAAGTAGATATCGATGCTAACATCAACATTATCTAACTAACCTATATTCAATTTAGGTTAGTCACCCACCTAAGAAATTTTAATTGTTCTGATCTTAGTTGCTTATTCAATTACGAAACTTTTAACAAATAAAGTTGAAGTTCTTGAAGTTGAAGTTCTCGTTGTGTGGAGAGAGGGCGTGACGTACTTCTCCGGTTTTGGATCTGAGGGCGTATCGTGCAGATCCGGCTTGAAGTTCTTGTCGTTTGGAGAGAGGGCGTATCGTGCTCTCTGGTGTGGACCTGAGGGCGTAAAGTGCAGGTCCGGGTTGAAGTTCTTGGAGTTAAGGGTTGTAGTATCGTGAAGATCTCGTAGAACTCTCAGGGCGTAATGTGAGAGCTTGTAGGTTAGGGTGAAGTAATTCAAGACCAACAACACACGTCGTTTTGAGCATACATGGTATACTGGTTTATTACCAAAAATTCACAGGCTTTTATACATCTTCAAATTACATTGGTTAAATGGCAAATTAAGTTTTGTTATCTTTCGGCGCCCTAGATTGTAATTTCCCTGACCTAGCTGTGTGCTTGACCTTACCGAGCGCGTTTATTATTATTATACGAGAACTGGTGTTATGTTTACGTGATTAATTATTGTTGTAAGATTTTGAAATTATCACTTTTGATCCGCGCCTTTTTGTCCACCTAAGCTATTCAGTTGTTTTAATACCCTCTTTAATAATTATTAATTACTTAATAATTGATTATTTTATCAGCACGCACACTAAATTATTTCACTGACTTAGTTGTTCTAATTTATTTTTTTTACTTAATTTCCAAGTGGAAATTTCACCTGAGTAGTTTCAATAACAACTTGTTCTAGTTCCCTACTAAATGGTTATTAATCCCTAATTGATGGATATGTTCCCTAAATTCTTTATTAAACCCCTACAAGATGATTATGTTCCCTAAATCCCTATTAAATCCCTACAATTCTACTTAACTCTCTTTTATGTTGATCGTATAGTCAACAGGGGTAGTTTTCACCCCTAAAAAATAAAAAAGCCCGGTCCGGCACAGGGTATATTTTGAAGTAGAGGTAAGTAGAGCTTACATCCAAATTCCGATTCGGCTGTTTTTAGCCTTAGCTATCGCTTTGCTAACTAAAACTATTTAGGGATTCCTCGTTGCGAATATTTGAGTTTGTTGTATTAAACGAGATCGTAAACAACTCGTCGTCCGGAAGAAGCCGCCGTTTCTGACCGCCTGGAGCGGAAGCGCGACATTTTTTTCTAGATTTGCACAGTCCCATTTTCCGGAGTTTCCGGCCTCGGGACGTGCCCGCGATCGATAAACGTAAAAATTATAAAACGGACAACTCAACCCTCAAGGACCTCCATCACCTTACAACCCAGAAATCGGATACCTCGCGGCTGTTTAAACGGTAAACATACGTCCCACTTTCGATTTCCGATTATCTCTATACGTGAAACAACGATAGAGTATTGGTCGTTATTCAACTCCGAGTTTTGGTAATGAACTTTACCTGGTCGGAATGACACGGTAAGTGGACAATTTCCCGACAAACATAAAATAATCAAATCTTCCCACTTCCTCTTCCCACTTTGAGTCTGGAAAACCACTCATATCCCACCGACGATGTCAATAATTGCGACAATGGAAGAAAACTCATAGTTTCAGACACATCCTCGTCATCTGAGCGATTCAGGCATTAATTACACGAGGAGAGGCCCCATAAAGACACATCTGACAATGACAACCACTATTTTCATTG
Organism: Cryptocephalus moraei; assembly: GCA_946251905.1. Lineage (NCBI taxonomy): Eukaryota > Metazoa > Arthropoda > Insecta > Coleoptera > Chrysomelidae > Cryptocephalus > Cryptocephalus moraei. Next base: position 9,918,026 of record OX276465.1, on the reverse strand, counting down.
TTCGACATCGGAGTAGCGTGAACGGCCGCGCCGTCGATGCCACAAAAGAAAAATATCTGGCGAAAGGGTTGGGAAAGGCTATTACTCTTATTCCCTCCTCTTTTTTTTCTTACTGAGTAATTGTCCTGGGAGGGTGGCTTTAAAAAGGAAAATTTCCAACGATGTCTGCCGGGGAGATACATTTATCGAGGGGCGATTAACGACTGTCTTTTCGCTTAACATTTGGTTAAGGGGATTGGGGCGTTTTCAGCTACAGTGTAGACCGGGAAAATCAAAAAGTAATTCTAACGCAACGCTTCAGATTATCTCTTAAAGGCAACTTGCCAGGAATAAGACGCGCTCGGCCAAAAAGCCGTTGAATTCTTTACAAAAGAGTACGCATTGGAAGAAGTTTCCAATATAGCATTTATAAACCGAAAATGTTGATGTCCTTGTGAACTTTGCCAATTTTTTTTCCTTTACATCATTCTTCTTATACTTACTATATGCTAATTATACAGGACGACCCATAATCAGTATGACAAACTGTGAGGCTTGGTAAAATTACAATGGAAAACGTTGACAAACAGGATTTCAACAGAATTAAAGTAATGCAAAACTATCAATTTTTGAAAGTACTTTAACAAATCGTTTAACCAGGTTATAATTTTGAATTTTTTATGAAAACGTGACTTCCCCAACATCGTTAGGAATCTCTCATAAACAATTACAATATCAATAAGTTTAATCCAAGTAGTCCCTAAACGCTTAGAGCAACAATAGTATCGAGCTTTTTTAAAATCTTATTCTTCTTCTTCAAGTGCCATCTCCTCTTAGAAGGTTGGTTATCAATGTTATCATCATAGCTATTCCCACTTTTGATGCTGCAGCTCTAAACAACTCAGTGGAATTACAGTTGTACCATTTTCTCAGATTATTTAACCAGGAAATGCGTCTTCTTCCTATGCTTCTCTTTCCCTGTAATATTCTGCAACAATACGTATTTCTCTCCCCTCTTCACGTGGCCCAGATATTGCAGCTTCCTTATTTTAATTATGTTTAATATTTCCTTTTCCTTCCTCATTCTTCCCAGTACCTCCTCGTGTTTTACCAAGTCAACCCAACTTATTCTCAAGATCCTTCTATATATACCCACATTTCAAACGCTTCCAGTCGATCACATATATTTTTCTTCAACGTCCCAGGATTCCATCCCATATATATAACAACACCGAGAAATCATAGCATCTCCATATTTCGACTCTAAGGTGTAGGTTAATATCTCTACTGCATAACACATTTCTCATTTTGTTAAATGTGGTTCTGGCTTGTCCAATTGTTGTTTTAATTTCTTCAATGTACTAATTATCTTCATTGCAGTTGTTCCTAAGTATTGGTACTTTCTGATTTTCTCTACTAGTTCTCCTTTGATCCGTAGGTTTTCCTGTTGCTGAACTGATCTTGTAGTAGTCATGAATTTGGTCTTTTTGATATTTTAAGTAAGTCTGCTCTCCTCACTACTCGTCACTATTTGATCAACCAAGCTCTGTAAATCTTCTATTGTTTCGGTAATAAGTATGGTGTCGTCTGCATACCGGATATTGTTAATGGGTATTCTAATAACCTTTAATCTCGTTGTTGTTTCCTCCGGTGCTCTCTGAATGATTTCTTCCGAGGAAAGATTAAATAATAGCGGCGATAGTACACATCTTTGCTTTACACCGCGTTGTATTTGTACTTCTACTGAGAATTCATTATCCACTCTGACATCAGCCGTCTGATTGTAGTAGAAATGCTTTATTATTCTAACATCTTTCATGTCTACATTTTTACTTTTAAGCAATTGAATAAGGTGGTTATGGCACACTTTATCAAATGCTTTGTTGTAGTCAAGAAAACAGACATACACCGGTCGATTGACGTCCATGCATCTTTGAGCCAACACATTAAAGGCAAACAAGGCTTTTCTTGTTCCCATTGCATTTCTAAGGCCAAACTGGGTTTCTCTAATATCCTGTTCTAATTTCCTAAAAATTTTTTGATGTATTATCTTTAGGAATATTTTGAGAGCGTGACTCAATAGACTGATCGTTCGAGGGTCGCTGCATTCCTTTGCGTTAACCTTTTTTGACAGTGTAATGAAGGTTGATCTAAGCCATTCCCGGGAAATGATTCCTGTATTATATATTGTGTTGTATAGTTTCACCATTATGCCTATTTGATCCTCTGTTAATAGTTTAATTATTTCTGCTGGAATTTCATCGTGTCCTGGAGCTTTATTAGATTTTGGCCATTTTACTGCGTGCATTACCTCTTACTTTTAGGCCAACCAATAGAGCTAAAAAAGAATACATTTTTGCACTAAATTTTAACCGGTCACAACCTATAATATCGTGTAGAGGATAGTTCATAGATGAAAACCCACCTTTGTGCCCCAACGAAATCGGTGTTGGGATTTTTATAAACAAATTATAGTGCAAAAAATACATTTTTTTAGTTCTTTTCGAATATTGCGAAAAGTAAAGAAGGGATCGTTATACGACCAGCAGGACTTTTGTAGCGAATCATAAAACCTAGAAAATGGTGTGCTGTATAACACGAACGGACCATTTTTTCCTGAGAAAATCCGGAAAAACTCCCAAAAATTTATCTTTTTTGAAAAATTCGTAATTTTGACAAATTTGAGGCTGGAAAAACTATCTTCGGGGTAGTGTTAGCTAATAATGTTTTATTTATGTGTGCGGAAGATGGTTTCCGACCGATGCGCAGCTTTTGCACAATCGCGTTATAAACAATTTTCGCACCTTTTTTTGCAAAATGTACGATTTTATGGGAAATTATTATTTTTTAATTATGCAAGCGGCTCTTTAAATCAGAAACCAGTATCTTTAAAACGTATATCTTGGATTTTCACGTCAGAAGTGGGAAATGTATGAAAAAAGGCCCTAAATGTTCATCAGAACGCCCGAAATCGCTTCTAGCGTCTCAGGCAGCTGTGCTGGGGGAAATGCCAGCCTTTTATGCGATTTCGAGCGTTCGGAGCAGCTTTTAGGCCTTTCTTCAGTACATTTCCCACGTCTTAGGTGAAAATCCAAGATATACGTTTTAAAGATATAGGTTTCTGATTTAAAATGCTGCCTACAGAATTAAGAAAAATTAATTTTCCATTAAATCGTACATTTTGCAAGAAAAGGTGCGAAAATTGTTTATAACGCGATTGTGCAAAAACTGCTCATCTGTCGAAAACCATCTTACGCAATCATAAATAACACATTATTACCTATCATTACCCCGAAGATAGTTTTTCCAGCCTCAAATTTGTAGAAATTACGAATTTTTAAAAAAAGATAAACTTTGGGGGGTTTTCCGGATTTTCTCAGGAAAAAATGGTCCGATCGTATTGTACAGCAAACCATTTTCTAGGTTTTATGATTTCCTATAAAAGTCCTGTGGGTCGTATAACGATCCCTTCTTTACTTTTCGCAATATTAGTAAAAAACAAAAAGAAAGCATTTTTTTGCACTATAATTTGCTTATAAAAATCCCAACACCGATTTCGCTGGGGCAAAAAGGTGAGATTTCATCTATGAACTATCCTCTACATGATAGTATAGGTTGTGACCGGTTAAATTATAGTGCGAAGAAAAATCTCTATTGATTGGCCTATTTGTTATTGTTGGGCCTTACTCTCTTTCTGTGTCCTCTTCCACTATTTCTTGTTGCCTATCGTCGTCGAATACTTCTTGGACATACTCATTCCATCTTGCTAGTTTCCATTCAGTGTCTGGGATTATTTTGCCATCTCTGTCCAGCAAGATATTAGTTTGGTTTGGTCGTTTTGTACCGGCTAACTCCTTAATTTTTTTATGAAGATTGAGATCGTCGTGTTTTGCTAGTAGACCTTCCATTTCTGTACACTCTTCTCTATGTCATCTCTCTCTGGCTTCACGTATTCTTTTTCTTATCCCTTTCTGTTTATTTTTTTTTCAAATCGTATTTCCATAATTAACGTTTATAAAATTTGAACTTCTCCATTAACACTAGGTATATTATCCAATCTCTCATAGTGTAACGTTATTTTTTTGAGAGGCGGCCTGAATCGACAACCTTAGCCAGTTAATTGGAAATTATTTAAGATCCCTGGATATGCAACCAACTTAACCCTTTACTTAGTAACTCTACTTAACTTTATATTCACACATTTTACGTAATTCACGTCCCCGGGAGCCAAACTGACCTGTTGACATAGCTCGTTTGCCCCTAAGGCCAACAGGAGTCAGGTAATAAAGGTAAATGTAAATCATAACCTCTAACAGGCCACATGTAATTCAATACCGGGGAATAGGGCCGATGTAACAGGACTAGTGTCGCCAGGGGATAGGGTGTATTGTTGCCCCATTAAGGGCTAAGTTATTAGTTTCGTATCCCTTCCCTTGTGAACACATTTCTGGTTCGTGAGAGGTTATGCGCGGTAACTAGTTTAACGTCAGATAAGGCTCCGGGAGAATAGGTAGTTATACAAGAACGAAGTTATCTTAACTAGGATTGTGTGGACTAAGTAGGGAACAGGTAATCTAGGAATTTTAACCTCCAATTATAAAACGTAATAAGTTGCCAATAATAGAACTAATGTACCCGGAATGTCTTCACAGGGGATATTATAGATTATTGCGTAGTACATAATGAAGGGTTGAGCCCTCAAGTGATCTCCCATCCTCTGTGAACACATTTTTGGATGAGAGGTTAGATTCAATAGGAAGATTCGGCTTAAAATGTAGTACAAAGTATTGGCGACTTTTAGGAATACATGGTGAGACCCTATAGTAACAGTACCAAAGGAAATAGGGATAATTTGATTAATTTCTATCTATTCCTAGAAGTCAAGGGTAGGCAACCAGTTATACGAGTAGTTTTATTTCGCTCATGCAGATATGTCTTTCCTTCTCTCACTTAATTCGGATTGGTTGACAGTTAGGAACATTTATTTGTATTGGTAATGAATTTTGTTAAGTTTATGGCCATACCTTCTAGAAGGTTCTTTTTTTTTGTAGAGAAGGAACCAGTAGTATAAAAGCGGACAGCTCCCCTGTTTTCGCTCTCTTATTCTTAGTCTCTGTTACCGGTTGCTCTTATTCTCTTAGTCTTTTACGCTCTTACTCTCCGTTAGTTCTTACTCTTGCTCTTTGTTAACGTTAGTTATTTTAGTGATTTACTCTCTGTCAATCTCAGTGATTCTTGCCCTCCGATATCGAGTGGTTCCTGATTCCGGGCGTGAGTGCGAGCGACAGAAAGTGGGACTCTCGCGAACATTGTGATCCCGCGGTGTTCCGTCGGTTCGTTTCGCGCGCTGACAGGCGACAGCGAGAGAAAGGGGGTTCCGGTTTCCTGTTCCGACGGTAACCCGTCCCGCAGCGACGCACATCCGAACCGAGCCATCCGAGGGACTTCGCATCTGTCGACAGGGGGGGGCCCAGAGCCGTCCACGCCGTAGTCCCGCTACGACGCCAGAGTCGCCCTCGCAGTAGGACCAGCCCCAGCGACCAGGGACCTACGTAAGCAGCCCAGGGGTCAGCCCCAGCGACCAGGGACCTACGTAAGCAGCCCAGGGGTCGGCCACGACGCCAGAGCCGTCCACGCAGTTGGACCAGCCTCCAGTCCAGGGGTCCAGAGACGACGCCGGAGCTGCCCACGCCGATAGCCGTACCAGTCCAACCACCCCAGTCCAGGGGGCCTACGCCGGCAGTCTAGGCAGTCCCTCGAGGGTCAACAGCAGCGTCGCCCCGTACCGGTCAGGTTAGGGTTATTAGGGCACAATATTTTAGTGGTTGCATATCCGAGAGTGGGGTACTATATCAAACTATAGTTTATTAAATTCATTTATGAGAGTTGTTCAAGTTTTATTTTTCGGATCTAACCTCAACCTCTCTCTTGGATGCGAATAAGCCTTCGTAAAGGTAAGTGAGACATCTGATAGCTGTGAGACGGTATCGTCTCCTCTTAACAACTAAAGGGGAGATCGAAGTATCAGTCAGGGCCGGGCTTTGTAGTTGTTGGCGCCCTTCTTTCATCGCATTATTTGGTCAACTTGTAGTTCACCCACGACCACTCACCGACGAGTTGAGTTAGTCGGGCCCTGTGAGTAAGATCATCGAACGTCTTGTAACGTTAATAGAAGTTAACGTTGCAATAGGCTTAACAGTTATGAAAAAAATTTAAGAGAATTTCATAACGTCAATGATACAATAGAACAAACAAAATGTACTAATCATTAACAGTAATAAAAAAGACAAATTCAAATTCTATAATAATGATATAGTAATTACAATAATGTCAGCATGTAATTTAAACTAAATGAAGCTGATATCATTGTGGTTAAAAGCGCAAAGTTTGAAATCTTAATACGACAATAACAAAAATTTGTTTGGAAAGTTTGGATAAATCAGTCGACTTGATTCGGAGTTTTCTTTTTCGAAAATAAAAACTAAAAGAAGTATCACTGTATCTCGAAGTTGCAATAGTAGCAACAGAAGCAAAGTAATGTTCTTATATTTCTTATATTATGTAATTAGTAGTATATTAAAGTAGGTGGGTAGGTTTATTCTGTCTTGTATACTTTTGCCACATGTGCATCAGGCTTATACCTTCGATCTCCGGAGTATATCACTGAAATAAAATCTCCCAACTTGGTTCTTCTTCCAGGGTATTCCCATGAAATATTTAACCGAGCGCACACGTTATATATCTCACGTTAATAAAGTAATTCGTCCCGTGTTCAATATAAGTAGAATCTCTCGTTGAATTACCGATCCTTAATAATTAACAAGGATCGGGACTAGATAACGAACCTATCATTTATCTTCTAGGAGGCTTTATCCTCATTCTTATCCATCTCCTTCTCCCTATGACCTTCGTCGTATTCGGGCATCGAAAGAAATTTAATTCTTCGCCCTCTCGCCGGAAAAGGGGACGACGGTAGGGAAAGGGAGAGAGAGAGGAACGTCGAAAACCCGGATAGTGTTGGGTGACCTTCCGGTTGAAAAGAGCTTTCATTGTTCTTCGCACAAAGCCCCAGGAGCTTATCCGACACGCAAGCGACTCACTCGTAATCGCGCCCAAATCTCTCTTATATAATGCCCTTTAATTCCCTTCATCGTTATTTATAACTTTCGAAGTAAATGCTTCTCAATGCCTATAAATTCGCCGAATAGTAAGGTAATTAACAAAGTCTGGCTAATAACGTCGAGTGAATCAATTAAATCCCGGAACGGGACGCGGGAGAGGGTGAGGAGGGTTCCGGGGCCCGATATTGAGACCTCGAGCGTAACAACTCGTTATGCGAAAAGAGACAACAAAAGTAATTAGAATCGAGCTTATCTTATCGCTTGGATATCGACCATTGTTAGGAATAATTAACTTTGTAAATTAACGCAATAACGTCGTTTCTTTTTCTGTTGCAGGTAAGGACCACAAATCGACCCACCACACAAATTTATTTGAACTGTAAGTGATCTAAAAAGTAGAATGTTTTGATTACCATGATCAACACCAAATCAAATTTACCAATACATTTTATCGAATTCAAAGCTTTTTCAAAAAACCGTGATTCAGATTTATGGAAACGAAAACAATTTTATTCAACTTGTATAAATAATTCTATACCGATAAAAAATTTCTCTAATAAAAAGAGTAATTTGTAAAAAGTAAAAAGTGTATAAGCGATACGCGACCGCGATACGCGTCGACTTAGACTGCCTGCTCGGCCGGCAACGTTGCAAAACTTCCCTCTCTATCATGCTAACGAACTACTGCTAGTTCCTCTTTTGCTCTTGGTGATTTCCCACCATGCGTTTCGATAGAAAAGCTCCGTGTGTAATTGTGAACGTTACCGACCGTTAGTTCTAGACCGACCGCCACTTGATTGATTGTGAGCGTACCGCCGACCGAATTATATGTTCCGCCGTTGTATGTTATGTTTGTCCGTTACTGACCGATATATGTAAGGTATCTGTAGTACCGTCAAAATATCTGTATCTCCGAACCGCTCTGAATTAATTTCTCCCTCGTCCTGTTAGGGAAAAATTAATTCACCACAGTCTTCCGCTCGCTCTCTTGCTCTCGCTCTCTCGTAATGTAAAAAGCCGTTTTACAGAATATTAGACACTGCACGTTTTCCTATCGTCTCCGTATCTAGCTATTTCTCGTTCATTGTGAAATTGTTGCGATCATTTTCCGTTCTCCATTTTCAGTATTAATAGTTCTTTTCTCCGTATTTCAGATCTTAATTGTTTGCAAAAGTATTGTAATTTTCCGTTTCCGTATTTTTTCGCTTCGCCGAACAATTTTCGATCTTTCCGATTTTCTCTATGTAAAGTAATTTTTATTTTTCCTCCTTTCCTAATTGTATTTTCTTCCGAGATGTTTAAATGTTTATAAATAAACATAATTTTTTGCAATTCTCCGGTCTCCGATCTCCGAAACGCCAGCAGGTGTTTGGCGATACAGTGTTGCCACTTTCATTTAGAAATAAGATAATTTAGGGATTTTGTGTTTCGAGTGTGTGTGTTTCATTTCTACGGACAACCCTGGTAATCTCCTGAGTTCGTAAACTACCCAGGCATAATCCCGACGGAGAAAACCCTTAAAAATCTGGCGCCCGAGCAAAACCGTAAAACCGACCCTAAAACCGATAACCGAACTCCCGAACTCCGTCCCAGCGCCAAATCTCTCCAGTAACCGCAAAAAGCGCGTTAGAAAGATACAAACTAGAATCAAGCGGAATTTTTGTTTTTGTACTATCGCCATTTAAAAATATATAAAAGTTTAATATTAAAATAATCGAGCAAATTACCCTTTCCAAATTAAATACATATTTTACTTTATGACACAAATATTTTCGAATTACTGTAACGGTCGCTTTACGAAGTAAGTAGGTCAATTTTATATTACTACTGTGTTATTTAACATTTAAAAACAAATTTACAGCTGCATTTGCCTCGGCGACAGCTTATCTCTTGTACCCGCAGGACTGTCGCAAGACGGTGAATCTAATTATGTTTTCTGTGATAACTTGAATGAATTCATATATTCACGTCGTTTAGCTTTGAGCGGTTACCTTTAATCGACGTTATCAATTAATAGGATTTGCCGATAATTATGATATCAACGCGCAAATGCACTATTTCTTGGGTCTTAAACTGTTTTTTTCCTGTGCAAATGGGTATTTTGGTCTAAAAACCATTGCGATAATTCATTGTTTGGGGTTATTAAATATAACAATTAGTTTAAAATCAACGTTAAACGTGATTTTAGAATTTGTTTTGTGCACATAACCATAGTTCTTAAAGCCAATATTTCGATTTTTCAGCCTGTAACTGAAAGAGAAATTTGAGTGTTTTAGTGCGTACAAATTATAAAAAATTATTTTTGTTTTAGAAAGCCCACTATTATTAGTATTGTTATTAACTGCTATTGATAATTATTAAACAGCAGCATAATTGTTATTTGTCTTATTCTATAGAATAATCGTGGAGAGAATTTTAAAGTTCTACTCAATGACAGGTGTATTATAAATCTATTAGCCAAATTACAGTCTAATTGAAGTAGCACAAAAGACATACATTTTGATATATAACTTATTTCAATGATTCACACACACATATATGGGCCGTTTCTAACTTACGACTCGTTAGTTACCTGACTTTAGTATCTAAGTAAACTAAATAACTTAGCTTTTATGCTCGATATTGTTATGAACAATAATGAATATTAATAAACTGTAAATATTATCCAATCTAATTTACATTTATCAGACTAGATGTAAATTATCTCGCGAATGTCTGGCCATTACTCAAACAGATAAATATAATTTTGGAAATGCCACCTTCGTGAGTAATAACCATCATTACTGGCTCGCAAAATAATATCTCATTTTTATGTACTTGGCGTAATGTGAATGATGTATTGTCGTCGGTATCTGCGTGACTGTTAAATGAGAACCGGCATGAGACGTGAATATGTAACCAAAGTGAAACTGACCGAAGACGATACGGGTGTTTTTCGTAAGACATAAATTAAATTTTTAAAGTATAAATAATGAGACGTTTTAAGAAGAATCATGTCTCCCGGCTGCAGAGTTTATCCGGAAGCATCTTAATGTGACCGGCGTCCCCGATTCCCATAAGAAAACCCCGGCTGGCGAATTATCTCGGTGGAAAACAGCCGGAATAAATCATAAGCAAAGGCTTAGAAGCGTTCACATTTCGACAGATATCTCATATTTTCCCTAGTTTTCAGCCGTTTGTTACCCAGATAAAAATATAAATATGACTTGTCTCAGAAACGGAGAATGACTCAGTAAACTTATAAATCTCGGGATTTTCCAAAATAAATCTCTGAATTGCGTTACGCAGCCGGGGTCCTTTCAAATCTTTCATGTTTAATTCAGATGGAATATTTTCTTTATGAGGGCGAGTTAGGCACATCCAAATCGTGACTTGAACGTAGATCTATCGATTATTGCCGGCGATGGGCGCCTCTATATGCTGCCAACTTAAATGTTTCCCCTTTTCGTATTGTAATGAGCGCACACAAATCTCTTTGTAACTTTAAAATATCGACCCGCCACACCTATGACAATGCATTGAACAGATCCGCTCCTTCAAATGTTACACAAATTGATATTCTGTATTATTTTTAAAGGACTTGTAGGTAATAATCAATTACGTCAACTGAAAAAAATTTAATCAAGTATAGGTACTAAATGAAAGGACATTATGCAAACAATTGCAAATATTTAGATTTTTGAAGATTAAATTCAAAAACTGTGATCAAATGTAAGAAAATGTTGCTTTCATAGTAAACCAAAGGAAAACACCAAGTCTTAACCAACTGCCTTATTCAAAGATGAGCGACTGGATTCGGCTTCGTGGAAGCCATCGTCAGGCTCGCTTTACATGAATGAGGAACATTAGAAAACAGAAGGTAAGTAGCTTACAAAGCAAGGTACTTACCTTCTGGTACTTTGTAAGGTATTTACCTTCTGTTTTCTAATGCTTCTCATTCATGTAGTGCGAGCATGAGGATGGTTTCCATGAACTGCTTTATTCAAAGATGAACGACAGGTTTCGGCTTCATAGAAGCCATCCTCAGGCTCGCACTACATGAATGAGCTTTAGAAAACAGAAGGTAAGTATCTTACATTTCAAGGTACTTATCTTCTGGTGCTTTGTAAGGTACTTACCTTCTGTTTTCTAATGCTCTTTATTCATGTAGTGCGAGCCTGAGGATGGTTTCCATGAACTGCTTTATTCAAAGATGAGCGACCGGTATCGGCTTCATAGAAGCCATTCTCAGGCTCGCACTGCACGAATGAGGAGCATTAGAAAACAGAAGGTAAGTACCTTACAAAGCAAGGTACTTACCTTCTGGTGCTTTGTAAGGTACTTACCTTATGTTTTCTAATGCTCCTCATTCATGTAGTGCGAGCCTGAGGATGGTTTCCATGAACTGCTTTATTCAAAGATGAGCGACCGGTTTCGGCTTCATGGAAGCCGTCCTCAGGCTCGCACTACATGAATGAGGAGCATTAGAAAACAGAAGGTAAGTACCTTACAAAGCAAGGTACTTACCTTCTGGTGCTTTGTAAGGTACTTACCTTATGTTTTCTAATGCTCCTCATTCATGTAGTGCGAGCCTGAGGATGGTTTCCATGAACTGCTTTATTCAAAGATGAGCGACCGGTTTCGGCTTCATGGAAGCCGTCCTCAGGCTCGCACTACATGAATGAGGAGCATTAGAAAACAGAAGGTAAGTACCTTAGAAAGCAAGGTACTTACCTTCTGGTGCTTTGTAAGGTACTTACCTTATGTTTTCTAATGCTCCTCATTCATGTAGTGCGAGCCTGAGGATGGTTTAAATGAACTGCTTTATTCAAAGATGAGCGACCGGTTTCGGCTTCATGGAAGCCATCCTCATTCTCGCACTACATGAATGAGGAGCATTAGAAAACATAAGGTAAGTACCTTACAAAGCACCAGAAGGTAAGTACCTTGCTTTCTAAGGTACTTACCTTCTGTTTTCTAATGCTCCTCATTCATGTAGTGCGAGCCTGAGGACGGCTTCTATGAAGCCGAAACCGGTCGCTCATCTTTGAATTAAGCAGTTCATGGAAACCATCCTCAGGCTCGCACTACATGATTGAGGAGCATTAGAAAACAGAAGGTAAGTACTTTACAATGCAAGGTACTTACCTTCTGGTGCTTTGTAAGGTACTTACCTTCTGTTTTCTAATGCTCCTCAATCATGTAGTGCGAGCCTGAGGATGGTTTCCATGAACTGCTTAATTCAAAGATGAGCGACCGGTTTCGGCTTCATAGAAGCCGTCCTCAGGCTCGCACTACATGAATGAGGAGCATTAGAAAACAGAAGGTAAGTACCTTAGAAAGCAAGGTACTTACCTTCTGGTGCTTTGTAAGGTACTTACCTTATGTTTTCTAATGCTCCTCATTCATGTAGTGCGAGCCTGAGGATGGTTTAAATGAACTGCTTTATTCAAAGATGAGCGACCGGTTTCGGCTTCATGGAAGCCATCCTCATTCTCGCACTACATGAATGAGGAGCATTAGAAAACAGAAGGTAAATATTTTACAATGCAAGACACTTACCTTCTGGTGCTTTGTAAGGTACTTACCTTCTGTTTTCTAATGCTCCTCATTCATGTAGTGCGAGCCTGAGGATGGCTTCCACGAAGCCAAAACCGGTCGCTCACCTTTGAATAAAGCAGTTCATGGAAACCATCATCAAGCTCGCACTACATGAATGAAGAGCATTAGAAAACAGAAGGTAAGTACCTTACAACAATAAAGAATATTTCTTAAAATTTATGCATATTTTGTCATTTTTTCTTGCATATTGTAACCAGCCGTAGTGAGGGTATTGTGGGTGGCCTAGCCACCAAGTGCGAAGTGCGCGAGAGGAACGAAAAAGAGGGCGCAAGGTGAGCGGAGAGAGGACGCGCGAGAGAGTCGTGGAGTCGGGGGTCGAGCGAGGACGGCGACGAGGTTAGGATATCTTCCATCGAGGGTAGCTGCCGTAGCTGGCAAGGATGAGCCCGAGAGGACCTCCCCGGTAATCCAGAAGGAAAAAGGCAGAGGACGAGTTTGAGACGAGTGTTGCTGGGACCAGGCGGTTCGAGTCGTTGGAGAAGGTAGCGTCCCGAGGCGGCCATCTTCTCAAGGAGGCGAGGACACGTTTACGAAATTTATGTATTCAATTTATTATGTTTTCTAATGCTTCTGATTCATGTAGTGCAAGCCTGAGGATGGTTTCCATGAACTGCTTTATTCAAAGATGAGCGATCGGTTTCGGCTTCATGGAAGCCATCCTCATTCTCGCACTACATGAATGAGGAGCATTAGAAAACAGAAGGTAAGTACCTTACAAAGCAAGGTACTTACCTTCTGGTGCTTTGTAAGGTACTTACCTTATGTTTTCTAATGCTTCTCATTCATGTAGTGCGAGCCTGAGGATGGTTTCCACGAACTGCTTTATTCAAATATGAGCGACCGGTTTCGGCTTCATGGAAGCCATCCTCAGGCTCGCACTACATGAATGAGGAGCATTAGAAAACAGAAGGTAAGTACTTTACAATGCAAGTTACTTACCTTCTGGTGCTTTGTAATGTATTTACCTTCTGTTTTCTAATGCTCTTCATTCATGTAGTGCGAGCCTGAGGATGGTTTCCATGCACTGCTTTATTCAAAGATGAGCGACCGGTTTCGGCTTCACGGAAGCAATCCTCAGGCTCGCTCTACATAAATGAGGAGCATTAGAAAACAGAAGGTAAGTACCTTACAATGCAAGGTACTTACCTTCTGGTGCTTTGTAATGTACTTACCTTTTGTTTTCTAATGGTTCTCATTCATGTAGTGCGAGCCTGAGGATGGTTTCCACGAACTACTTTATTCAAATATGAGCGACCGGTTTCGGCTTCATGGAAACCATCCTCAGGCTCGCTCTACATAAATGAGGAGCATTAGAAAACAGAAGGTAAATACCTTACAATGCAAGGTACTTACCTTCTGGTGCTTTGTAATGTACTTACCTTCTGTTTTCTAATGCTTCTCATTCATATAGTGCGAGCCTGAGGATGGTTTCCATGAACTGCTTTATTCAAAGATGAGCGACCGGTTTCGGCTTCACGGAAGCAATCCTCAGGCTCGCACTACATGAATGAGGAGCATTAGAAAACAGAAGGTAAGTACCTTACAATGCAAGGTACTTACCTTCTGGTGCTTTGTAATGTACTTACCTTCTGTTGTTTAATGCTTCTCATTCATATAGTGCGAGCCTGAGGATGGTTTCCATGAACTGCTTCATTTAAACATGAGCGACCGGTTTCAGCTTCATGGAAGCCATCCTCAGGCTCGCACTACATGAGTAAGGAGCATTAATAAACAGAAGGTAAGTACCTTACAATGCAAGGTACTTACCTTCTGGTGCTTTGTAATGTACTTACCTTCTGTTTTCTAATACTCCTCATTTTATGTAGTGCGAGCCTGAGGATGGTTTTCATGAACTGTTTTATTCAAAGATGAGCGACCGGTTTCGGCTTCATGGAAGCCATCCGCAGGCTCGCACTACATGAATGAGGAGCATTAGAAAACAGAAAGTAAGTACCTTACAATGCAAGGTACTTACCATCTGGTGCTTTATAAGGTACTTACCATCTGTTTTCTAATGCTCTTCATTCATGTAGTGCGAGCCTGAGGATGGTTTCCATGAACTGCTTTATTCAAAGATGAGCGACCGGTTTCGGCTTCGTGGAAGCCATCCTCAGGCTCGCTTTACATGAATGAGGAGCATTAGAAAACAGAAGGTAAGTACCTTACAATGCAAGGTACTTACCTTCTGGTGCTTTGTAAGGTACTTACCTTCTGTTTTATAATGCTTCTCATTCATGTAGTGCGAGCCTGAGGATGGATTCCATGAACTGCTTTATCCAAAGATGAACGACCGGTTTCGGCTTCATGGAAGCCATCCTCATTCTCGCACTACATGAATGAGGTGCATTAGAAAACAGAAGTTAAGTACCTTACAAAGCAAGGTACTTACCTTCTGGTGCTTTGTGAGGTACTTACCTTGTGTATTCTAATGCTCTTCATTCATGTAGTGCGAGCCAGGGAATGGTTTCCATGAACTGCTTTATTCAAAGATGAGCGACCGGTTTCGGCTTCGTGGAAGCCATCCTCAGGCTCGCATTACTGAATGAGGAGCATTAGAAAACAGATGGTAAGTACCTTACAAAGCAAGGTACTTACCTTCTGGTGCTTTGTAAGGTACTTACCTTATGTTTTCTAATGCTCCTTATTCATGTAGGGCGAGCCTGAGGATGGTTTCCATGAACTGCTTTATTCAAAGATGAGCGACCGGTTTCGGCTTCGTAGAAGCCATCCTCAGGCTCGCTCTACATTAATGAGGAGCATTAGAAAACAGAAGGTAAGTAACTTTCAATGCAAGGTACTTACCTTCCGGTGCTATGTATGGTACTTACCTTCTGTTTTCTAATGCTTCTCATTCATGTAGTGCGAGCATGAGGATGGTTTCCTTGAACTGCTTTATTCAAAGATGAGCGACCGGTTTCGGTTTCGTGGAAGCCATCCTCAGGCTCGCACTACATGACTGAGGAGCATTAGAAAACAGAAGGTAAGTACCTTACAAAGCAAGGTACTTACCTTCTGATGCTTTGTAAGGTACTTACCTTCTGTTTTCTAATACTCCTCATTTATGTAGTGCGAGCCTGAGGATGGTTTCCATGAACTGCTTTATTTAAACATGAGCGACCGGTTTCAGCTTCATGGAAGCCATCCTCGTTCTCGCACTACATGAATGAGGAGCATTAGAAAACAGAAGGTAAGTACCTTACAAAGCAAGGTACTTACCTTCTGGTGCTTTGTAAGGTACTTACCTTATGTTTTCTAATGCTCCTCATTCATGTAGTGCGAGCCTGAGGATGGTTTCCATGAACTGCTTTATTCAAAGATGAGCGACCCGTTTCGGATTCATGGAAGCCATCCTCAGGCTCGCACTACATGACTGAGAAGCATTAGAAAACAGAAAGTAAGTACCTTACAATGCAAGGTACTTACCTTCTGGTGCTTTGTAAGGTACCTACCTTCTGTTTTCTAACACTCCTCATTTATGTAGTGCGAGCCTGAGGATGGTTTCCATGAACTGCTTTATTTAAACAAGAGCGACCGGTTTCAGCTTCATGGAAGCCATCCTCGTTCTCGCACTACATGAATGAGGAGCATTAGAAAACAGAAGGTAAGTACCTTACAAAGCAAGGTACTTACCTTCTGGTGCTTTGTAAGGTACTTACCTTATGTTTTCTAATGCTCCTCATTCATGTAGTGCGAGCCTGAGGATGGTTTCCATGAACTGCTTTATTCAAAGATGAGCGACCCGTTTCGGCTTCATGGAAGCCATCCTCAGGCTCGCACTACATAACTGAGAATCATTAGAAAACAGAAAGTAAGTACCTTACAATGCAAGGTACTTACCTTTTGGTGCTTTGTAAGGTACCTACCTTCTGTTTTCTAACACTCCTCATTTATGTAGTGCGAGCCTGAGGATGGTTTCCATGAACTGCTTTATTCAAAGATGTGCGACCGGTTTCGGCTTCGTGGAAGCCATCCTAATTCTCGCATATGAATGAGGAGCATTAGAAAACAGAAGGTAAATACCTTACAATGCAAGGTACTTACCTTCTGGTGCTTTGTAATGTACTTACCTTCTGTTTTCTAATGCTTCTCATTTATGTAGTGCGAGCATGAGGATGGTTTCCTTGAACTGCTTTATTCAAAGATGAGCGACCGGTTTCGGCTTCGTGGAAGCCATCCTCAGGTTCGCACTACATGACTGAGGAGCATTAGAAAACAGAAGGTAAGTACCTTACAATGCAAGGTACTTACCTTCTGGTGCTTTGTAATGTACTTACCTTCTGTTTTCTAATGCTTCTCATTCATATAGTGCGAGCCTGAGGATGGTTTTCATGAACTGCTTTATTCAAAGATGAGCGACCGGTTTCGGCTTCATGGAAGCCATCCTCAGGCTCGCACTATATGAATGAGGAGCATTAGAAAACAGAAAGTAAGTACCTTACAATGCAAGGTACTTACCATCTGGTGCTTTATAAGGTACTTACCATCTGTTTTCTAATGCTCTTCATTCATGTAGTGCGAGCCTGAGGATGGTTTCCATGAACTGCTTTATTCAAAGATGAGCGACCGGTTTCGGCTTCGTGGAAGCCATCCTCAGGCTCGCTCTACATGAATGAGGAGCATTAGAAAACAGAAGGTAAGTACCTTACAATGCAAGGTACTTACCTTCTGGTGCTTTGTAATGTACTTACCTTCTGTTTTCTAATGCTCTTCATTCATGTAGTGCGAGCCTGAGGATGGTTTCCATGAACTGCTTTATTCAAAGATGAGCGACCGGTTTCGGCTTCGTGGAAGCCATCCTCAGGCTCGCTCTACATGAATGAGGAGCATTAGAAAACAGAAGGTAAGTACCTTACAATGCAAGGTACTTACCTTCTGGTGCTTTGTAATGTACTTACCTTCTGTTTTCTAATGCTTCTCATTCATATAGTGCGAGCCTGAGGATGGTTTCCAAGAACTGCTTTATTCAAAGATGAGCGACCGGTTTCGGCTTCGTGGAAGCCTTCCTCAGGCTCGCACTACATAAATGAGGAGCATTAGAAAACAGAAGGTAAGTACCTTACAAAGCAAGTTACTTACCTTCTAGTGCTTTGTAAGGTACTTACCTTCTGTTTTCTAATGCTCTTCATTCATGTAGTGCGAGCCTGGGGATGGTTTCCATGAAGCCGAAACCGGTCGCTCATCTTTGAATAGAGCAGTTGGTTAAGACTTGGTGTTTTCCTTTGGTTTACATTGCCATGGCCAACTTTGAGAAGCTGGACAACCTTCGGTCGCTTCCATAGTAGTTCCCATCTAAAAGGTCCATAGATTCTATTATTATTAGCCCAATCCTTCCATTAGACAAGTAAGAGTACGAAAAATTAATTACTTCTAAATTTTGCTTTATATGACGATATTCCCCAATTTCATTTGCTAGCAAAAATACATCAGAAGACAATCAGAAACACCAACATCAATTTTTCCAGTTATAATCATCATGTAACTTGTTCCTCTCACAGTGTATAATAGTTATTTACGGTACTAGTGTGTTATGTTGAAAATAAGTCACGCGAGAAGATTTATATTTCTGCAAGAATAAATTATCAAATGACTTAGGAAACATAACACGCGAGTGGCATACAATGTGTTATCCAACAAGTGGAAGAAATCGTTTTTTATGAGATAATAATTAATTAGCTTTGTGGTCAAATCAAAGCTACTTGCGTCTCAGTTCCCTATAAATGTCAGAATGACTTGACAGTGACTTTTTTACATTTTGGTTAAAGTAGGTTGTTTGTTTGGTTGCCACGGACAACCTTTAAACATAAATACTTGAAGTATGAACGTGACTTATAATCCATAACTCACTAGTGAGTTATTTCATAGTTTTCTTGCCTAAAATGACATTAATAATAGCTATAACTATCATGTGTTGGATAGCGTTAATAAAAGATACCACAAATCTTTTCCGGTACAATAAAGACATTTCAATAGCTGTCGGGAGTAGACTGGAAAAGAATTTATAATATTGTAACGAAACGGCTCGCCGCGACATAAACACGCCGGGAGCTACACAAGTTCGCCGAATTGCGATCCCGGGAAGGACGGGTCGAAGCCGACGGCTCGAAGAGCCGAGAAGGTTCGATGCGATAACGGGTTCCTCGAAAATGGAATATTCTAGCAATTATCGCAAAAGTTCGAGAAGGCATATACCTGGTATATAACGAATGCCGGACCCAAGGCGAGGGGAGTTGAAGAACCGGTTTGTAAACATTCGAGCGAGAGACCGCGCGCGTTAAATAAATAAACGTCTCTGTGTGAAATAAATTATAAGTGTTAAAGTGCTAGAAATAAATTAATCAGTACAAATCGCGTGGTGTCTAGTTTTAGTAAATATTAAAAACGTTACAATATACTACTTCCAGAAAACAGCAGTTACGGATTTCAGTCTGAAGTGAGTGACGTTTTAATAGGAAAAATGATTGATTCCAAAGATAAATTACGGAAACAATTACGAATATAAAAATTTAACTATTGCTCCCACTTGATATGGTTGAGAGTTTATATATGAACTGGACCTCTAGAAATCATGCAACTTCAAAAGTTGATCCGGTGTATTATAAATTTGATTTCAATTCACATTGTTTTGGATCTACGTCATCCTACGTTGAAACCTCCTATACGAGTACTTCCTTTGGAGACAAATTCAATCAGTTATCCGACTCCTCCTTTGGAATAGCTGAAAGGTCATAAAGTCTCGTGCGACGGCACCGAATGCAAATGTATCAAAAACAAATTAATTAACTTCAAAGTTCTATCGCGGACCGGTTCGGTTCGTGTTTGCGTTCCAATTAGTGTACTTTTGGTTTACTTCTCAAACGTTAAATGCTGATCACTTCACTGACTTTCCACAAGACGAGTCTCCAAAGTTACTTGAAAATATTTCTTTGTTGGAATTTGTCGAAAATCGCTGTTACTGCAAGAAACTGTCGGAAATTGAAGTTATGGAGGGAGATGATTTTATTTCTCATCCAAATGTATTCAACGTTCTGTAACAGTAATTTGAAGAAAAGTGTGTTGATTAAGGGTAATGTGTTTTCAACTGTTTCAAAGTTTTATCGATTATCGACACAGTTTAGGTAAATGTAGTACAATGGGGATATCAATTGGGGAAGATAAACTGGTTCACCTACATTTTGCTGACGGCCAGGCAATTATAGCCGAAGACAGGTTGGATATAGACTACATGCTGAGGAAGTTACAAGAAGCATACGAAGAGTGGGGTTTAACAATAATTCCAACAAAAACTGAATATATGGTATACAGGGAGAAAACTTGAACTTAGGACCAGTGGTGATTTGAAATACTAATGCCCGTTTGCACAAGTTACACTTAACCTTAAGTGACACTTTAATTCAAAAAATGGTTTGCACATGGTGACATATCACCACTAAGCTCACCTTAGTATGAGGTTTAACTAAGCCGAGAATATTCTCGATTTAACTCTGACTTAACCTAGTTGTGTATAGAGGTTTTGACGGTTTTGTGCTGTTTATTTTGAGAAGTAAAGAGATGTTGCAGATATTTGAAGATGATGAAACTATTTTTGAATTAAATGCAGTTAATTTAATAGAAATTGAAATACCACGTACAATCTACATCAGAGAAGAATATTTTTATTTATTTGATGATGTAACCTATTATAAAAGGTTTCAAATCTCGAAAGCAATCACACTTTTGTTGTTGGAAGAAATTCATGAACACTTAGAATACCTATCCTTGTGATTTGTATTTTATACAATATGTAAAATAAATATTTCTAAATTGTTTAGTTGGCATTAGTTGACCAGATTCAGGAGGAGTTCCGTTTCTTGAATAGTGTAATTGGCACTTATTCTTTTATTCTCGCTCATTTTAGAATTTTAGAGGTTGAAGTAACTAACACTAACAAACATAACCACAAAACCACGACCTGACTAGATGTCACTTGACAATTTAATCACGAAACATGATAATTCCAAGTGCTACCAACCTTCCACCGTACCTTAGCTAAGTATTTTTTAAGTGCAACTGGTGCAAGTCATACAATTTTAAGCTGGGTTTAAATATTAAGTATCACTTTGCTATGTACTGATTTAAGTAGAATTGGTGCAAACAGGCATTAATGGTATCGATATTTAGGGGTTACATTGTAATGAAAGGAGGATGCAGTGATGAAACCTTAAATAGAATGGCGCAAATAAGGGTGGCAACAAGACAATGAAATGGAATTTTATGGAGTGAATAAATAACAAAGAATACTAAAATACACACATATAAGTCTATAGTGGAAAGCATAGCAATCTATGGTTCTGAACTATGGGAACTGAAAAAGGCAGATAATTCAAAAATACTAGCAGCGGAAATGAACTGTTGGAAAAAGTGCCGTAGCCTAACAAGACAAGATAACACATGAAACCTCGAAGTAAGAACGAGAATGGGTATTGATCTGGACATTCTAGATACAATCGAGGTAAAACGCTTAAAATTGTATCTACGAACATTTAAGACGTATGCCAGGCGAAAAATGCTCAAAGAAGATATGTAATTGGACTCCACCACAAAGACGATATACGAGTAGAGGAAGACCTCGAAGATCATGGAGAGAGGAGGTCCACCAAGCCGTGGAAAGCAGAAAGTAGGATGCAGGAAACGGCGTCAGCTGTACTTAGTACAACTCGCTTTATATGTATTGACTGAATGTGTAATTAAAGCCCAATTGTAAGACTGATTTTATTTATCTATTACTTTATACTTATTTTACTTCCATTCTCCCTGCTTCTCTTATTTTCATTTATATTTCGCCTGAAGAAACAACCCTCTAAAAATATATAAATTGTAACACGTGGTTCGCCTTATATGAGCTAAGCTCGACGTTCCGCTCTTCGAGTGGAATTTTATCTAAACGACTCAAGTGCTTTGCCCATCCCGAAGAACTGAAAAGGGAATATTATGAGTACCTACGTTACAGTTTTAAAAAGGCGTGTCAGTCGCATATCTTCGTTCATGAGAAGTGGTGTTGTTTGGTGATACATATTTATTTAACTGTGCAAAAGACATTAGTATTGAGCAGAGTAATTGGAAGAAGCCACTATTTGGTGAGTTTATCACTGAGCCATTCATTCTTAGACTGTTGATTAACTGACTAACTCTTTATTTAATTAACCAACGATATTTAGAGCCGAGTAATAACCGTATTTGTATCTATTTGGTACTCCAAACATTATTTACTGTTAGTACAGTGTAGCCCCTTTATCTCAAGGTACCTTGCGCGCTACCTCCCCTAATACCCATTGCACAAGCCGGACGAAAATAGAGAGAAAGACGACAAACTATGATACTGTCGGATTTTATATTTGTTCTGATTACTTGATTCTACAATTTCACCAAGTATAAAGTAATAGAGTTTATTATTGTCTATAAATTAACAGAGAGAATGAAGTGCTCAAAGTCGTTTTATTTCTTTGTTCCAGAAGTGCAGTCGTCTCGAAACTAAGGCCCCTCGCCATCTGGCCCACACAGACATTTTTTTTATTAAACAAGTCAAGTGCCTATACTTCATTTACCTTATTATTACTATTATTATTACTACTATTACATATCAATATAATCATTTATATATATTTTATGCTCTACAAATCAATTTAAAGTGGGATCATATAATACAATTTAATCAGAATTGGGATTATTACTATTATGATAATTTTTATGCTCTACAAATTAATTAAACGGGGGAGTATGTACTACACAATAATATTTTTTTATAAAATATTATTTTATTTATTTATAATTTATAATAATAGTCGTTCAACTAATCTACGCAAGCAATGGGATGTAAAAGTGTTCTAATATTTTACTTACAATTATCGTTAAATTTTGAAAAACGTTTCCTTTCAGCTACAGCTCCCTAATTGGATTCTAATTAATCCGCCCCCTTCACGTCGAAAACTCTTCAAGCCAAAGCCGAGAGCGCTTAATTTTTTTCCAAAGCACTCTTAAATAAACAACGAACGTGAGAACAAACAAACTCGACAACCTCCGCGGATCGAATCTCAATTGATTCCGGCCTAAGGCTCATCCCGCTTTATCTATATGCGACATTTGTTGATTCGAACGCAATCTTTAAGCAAACTTGTTTAATGAGGCCGTTATGTCGAATGAATTTCGGCTCTGGAGAGAATCGGGCAGGGATCCGAACAACAAACACGAACGTAAGTCACGACGAATAATTTTTGATGCTTTCCCGCGGGACGGGGCGTGGGTAAAGTAAAATTTGTGATTTCTACCGGTGATTTAAAGGGAGAGAGAGGGAATTTGAAATTGGGTTGTCAACTCCGTAAACATACCCGTTTTTGAGCTAAGGGAAGGGACAGGAGGGTATAACGTAATATATTTAGCATCCAAATTTTGCAATTTTAGACTAATCGTTTCGAAACTAATTTTATTCACATCCGAACCACTCAGATATATTAGATATGTAAGAATCAATCTACTACGATTCTCACTCTCCTGAGGGAGCGTCGCTAATTACCCACTTCATCAACACCGGAAATAACTACATTCCGAAATTAACGACCCATTAAGTTCTGCAAATGGTTTGCGCATGGATAGCTTAATTACTACTGTTGGTTCAAAATGGCGCTAATTGAACCAAATTGTGGTGAAAACATAAATTCATTTGACCCAATATTAATAAAGTTAATAATAAATTATTACGAGGCGGTAATACCATCCAGGCGTGCACAAGAAATGCGCTTTCGCCAAGCCAAATGGTCTATTAAATTTTTAATTTCTACTGGAGGAAAGCAAAGAAGATTCATATTAAATTTAACGAATTGATGAGTAATATATGACCGCCACAAAATAAAGTAGAAATGGAAAATAACGCAATTCTCTACAAGTTCCAATATGGTTTCACATAACATGAGGAAACACTTCTTGCTGCGTATGATTTCATAAATTATATATCAAAATCACTAGATTCAAAAAGTGAAAATAACACATGGGCGAAATGAAAAACCTAAAAATCTAAAATATTGTAAAAATATGAATTTATTTGATTTATATTAAGGAAATTATTAACAAATTTATACAGGATGCCAATACCACTTTGCCCTCAATCTGGTAGGCACCAGAGATACCCTGTCTCCGAGCCAAATACTATATCTAATTTGTAACTTTAACAGGAGGAATAATAACATCTGTACTGTTTGGTATTTACACATTATTTATGTAACTTCTACATTTAGAAGAAGAGACAGACGCATGGGAAATGCAGAACATCAAATTTATACATCCACGGGCAGAATATAAATAATCGATTTTTAAAGTAGAAACGTAAATAGAACATCACAACAAATCCATGAAGTCCAATTACAGTTTAAAGGAAACTTCGCACCTGGGGATAATGGAATATCACTTAGTGGCATAGTTAGGTCTAGAACTTATAAATTAAATCCTAAGTACTGTATACTACAATAGAACAGATCTAGGGAGAATACGAACAGGGGTATTCCACCATGGAAATTTCAAGTACATATCAGAGTTTAGATGTTCCATCTATAGCTGCAGACCAAATTCAGTAGTAATAAAATTGTTCTTAATATCTACAAATCGTAGCAGAAATGACAATAAAAATAATGGGTGTCGTGGTTATCAGAAAGTAATGCATATATATTGAATCGCTTATACTCCGCGTATGTATATAGCTATATTGTATATTATACTTATAACACCCGTTTGGACAAACGATGATTCAAAGCGTAACAGATTTCATGCTGACGCAAAGCTGAAGATTTTTACCCCATCCATTTTTTTTCAAACGCACTTATAAAAGTATTCAATTTAATATGGGAGGATGCACTCAATATGCGATATAGATATATACTATACGATTTCTAAACGTATGCGTTGCAGATTGATTTGGAGAGAAGTTTCATATTTCTTACACAAAGTTCCGCAGAAACTTATAAGTACTTAAACCAAAAGAAAACACCAAGTCTTCACCACCAATTTACTATTTTACCAATTTTATAAGTACTTGGTCGGAAGAAAGGAAACAGACATTTTTTTACCCCTAACCAGACAATGCAAAATCACTTCGAGAATATGTTGTAGATACACCATTATAAGTACAACGTGTTTCAAAATGATAGTCATCTAGTTGGTGTTGGAATTTCTGTGCATGTAATTTTTAATGTGCCGCGCTCTATTGAATTGAACCTATCTAATTCTGATAACAAGTGTCCTGTGATCTGTGCAAGTGTTAATCACGGCTGTCAGCGATCAGTAGATCCAATATTTATTAATTGTTATTATTAAGCTATTGAAATGTATACTGTTCAAGAAAACACCTTTATTGAATCCTATTTCCTAAGTGGACGCTTAGCCAACGGAGAATGTCAATATTCCATTAAAGAATGCAAAGCGGAGTTCCGATTGGACTTTCCCATTAAAATTGTTGAAGACTAACGAAAATGTTGTCGAACATGTCGAAGAGATTGTTGAAGAAAATGCACATTCGTCATTACGTCGTTCATCGGCTCGAACAGAAGTGTCCTTCAGCACTGTTAGGAGGATTCTGAAAAAATGTTTGCACATGCATCCTTATAAAGTCTCCATAGTGCAACAAATCTTACCGAGAGATTGCAACAGTCGGATGCAATATTGCAACTTTTTTCAGGAAAACCTCAACAACGATGATGTTCTTGATCTAAGTTTTTTCATAGATGAAGCCTGTTTTCATTTGAGCGGTTGTGTCAGTAAACCAAATTACCGGACATGGTCGGTTGTTAATCCACACAATATCATTGTGGTTCCCTTACATCCACTGAAAATAGGGATATGGTTGGCCATATTGCGTCGTAGAATAATAGGGCCAATATTCTTCCACCATACCATCAACGGTCAAGGTTACAGAGAACAATTATTATTGACGCCATTTGTAGAAGAGTTGCATCCTGATGAATTTCAAGGTGGTTTCTTCCAACAGCATGGAGCCACAGCTCACACCATTCAAGAAAATTTAAGGTTTCTTGAAAACATCTTCCCTGGTCGAGTTGTGAGCACAGGGATTTGGCCTGCCAGATCACCGGATCTCACTCCGCTGGACTTTTCCATTTTTGGCTTCCATAAAAACGAGGTCTATAAAGAACGGATAAATAATCTGGATGAACTGATGGACCGCATTACCTTAATATACAATGAAATAACGGGAGATACATTGCAACACATTTTTAATAATATGAAACGTCGTGTGTTTATATACATGCTGCAAAACGGTGGCCACTTCGAACATTTTTTGTGAAACTGACAATCAGTACTGCTGGTAATTATCGGCCAGGGCCAAAACAAATACTACAAATAGACAAATACTCAGAATTCGGTTTCTTTCGACAGAGAAAAACCAGACGTTAAAAGAGGTTAAGTAGTTTATTTTGAGGTTATGTATAGCTAGTGGAAACTCCTATTTCGCAAGGCGGGTTTTTGAAGTGAAACTTCTTTGCGCACGTTGTATACATTGGAATGTGGTGTTGGTCGAAAAACCGCGTCACGCGTGATAAGTAATCCGAGGACAAAGCCGTGTTGCCAGAATGCGCGTAAAGTGTACCTCCTCCATCGCGCCTGCGAACCGACCCGATCGCCAAATCGTTTACATGTGCTACCAAAGAGGTCAACGTGGCAACACCGGAGAGCGTCGAGACATTCGGACAGCTGACACCTAACCTAACCTCAAACGACGAGAAACAATAACTTCGAGCGGCGAAAAAATGGTGAGCAGTATTGTTTAATAACGTGACAAGGACATAGAGAAAAGTGACGACGCGAACATGGAGACACCGGAAGTGATGACAGCCACGGCGCACGGAGACTGGTTCCGCGGCGAATGGGTGGTAATTCTCGAACACAAGACGAACGGGCTCGAGGCGGCGTACGCGCGAATCTGGGGAGACCATCGTGAAGGCGGTCGTGGGAGGACTACAGCAATAGATAGTGGAAGCGGCGAGGCAACAAGCGACCATTGTTGCTCTGAATGTGTCGGGGCAGAGTGCAACGGTCAGATCGAGCAGCAGCGAGGAATCCGGAGTGGAGCAGGCGAGTGCTCGACTTCGACCGTCTTTGGCGATGAATATGGTGGAAGTTATCGATCCCAGCAGCTCAGAGAGCAGTCACCGCGATGGCTCTCCAAGATTGATCAACTTGGGGGCGATATACGACTGCACAGATTTAGAGAAGAGAACTTTGTTGGAGGCGCGGTTAGCAGGGACGGCGAAGCTCTGGCATCAGCATCTCGACAACTATGATCGACCATGGGCAAAGTGGCGAGCCATGTTAGTGACGTCGTTCCTTAGGCAGCGAGATTTCTACGGGATGATGACGGAGATGATGAGATGAGAAAAGTTGGCCAGCGAGACAATGAGCACCTACTACCAGACGAAGCAGGCGGGAGAGTCGGCGTTACTAGCGAAATGCTGTCTCCTGCATTATTGCTGGATTGCCGGCAGAGCTACGAGCGAGTGCTTATGGCGTCTGTAGCACTTCCCCGGAGCAGGGCAATCGAAAGCGTATGATGTTACAACTGCCAGCAGGTGGGAGATCACCTGAGGCGAGATTGTCGGCAGACTCGAGCGGACCGGTGCAAGGTTGCGGCAGCAAAAAAAATTATCTTTTATATTTCATTTATATATCCTGTCTGTCGGTGAGCGCCCGCGCGCGCGCGTGTGTGTGTGCATATGGCCAAAGAAGTTTCATTTCCACCGTCTGGTCCGACGCAGATTTTTATAGTTTTTTATTTTACATGGGAATTCTACAGCCGACTCGATGACAATCATTTTGAAACCCGTTGTACTTATCAGCACTAGTAGTTAAGTACCTAGTCGGATTTCGCATCGTTGAATATTCCGTGTCGTCGCGTCGCCATCGAACAAAAAAGGGCCCCCTGTATCCGAAGTGTTAATGGCGACATTAAATCGCCGTATATACGCCTAATAAAGCTCTCTCCCTCGCATTAAGCAGAAAGACTGCCCGGAACGAGGCCGCCTACCCTCACTTCGAGGATTTAAGCTCGGGAGAGACGGGAAGTTCCTTGCAACGGAAAGTTCTCTCCTAATTAAAAAATGAAATTAGAGGAACGTCGAGTCGGGATTAGCCGCGAGGACTAAGCTCATTAGCGCTGCGAGCCCGCTTTTTGATTCGGCGAGGCTGCATTGTCTCGGGCGGTTTATCCCGAGAGAACGTCGAGGGATCCGGAGTTATGGCTCCGTGAACGATCCGGATCAAGACGATCGGAGAGAGGCTCCCTTCGAGGAGATGCGGGAGCACTTATGACGTCGCCTCTCGCGACTACTTGTTGGAGTGTTACTTGCTTTTAATTAAACTTTTCGCAGGCCGAAGAGACAGACTGACGTCGACGTGACTAGCGACGAGGTAAGACGTCGGCTCCAGGATTATTAGCTAGACGAACGTATCGCATTTAGGAGATAATTTTGGCGACAGAGTAATAAAGTCAGGGCATTTGGCCAAGCAGGTCACCAGATCTCACTCCATTAGAGTTTCCGTTATTTGGACTCTTGAAGGACAATGTCTTTAGGAACATATTGCATACTAAAGAAGAGCTGCAAGAGGCAATAGTTCAGGAAGTGGCAAACATTACCCCCAATATGATGGTGAATATCTTTGAGAGCCTAAAATGAAGAGTTAATTTATGTTTGGACCAAAATGGGGGGAATTTTGAGCATTACCTCTAGCTGTTTAATTAAATTATTGTTCTGTATTTCGAGTTTCATTTCTCAAGCCTTAATTTTTATTCACATAACCTTCAATCCTATCGCTGATTGTTATGTCAAATTTTTGTCAAATAAACATATCTGGTTGTAGCGTTGCAAACCCTTAGGCAAAAAATCTTCCAGGTAGGATTGCCAACTCAAACAGTCATTCTTGATCACCCAGTATTTAGTAGAAATCGTGAAATAAAATGAAAGAAATATTCTCCAGGACTATAAAATTTTTTGGATGTGGCTAACCTTACACTCGTCCTGGCTAGGAAGTTACATAGGTACACATCAATCATAGTCGAGGAAAAGGATATATTTTTTAATGTTTTCATGTTTGTTATTGATGCTCTTATCTCACTTGTATCGTAAATATCTATTATCTACGCCCGTGGGATAAATGGTACTTTTCCCACTCATTTTGCGGGTAATAGGAATAACATCTGAAATTATTCAAAACTCGCAGCACAACTGTAGTTATGTCTAGTTATATCTACAGTAATATCTAAATCATTACCGAGGAACAAGATAAGTAATTATCGCTTCCTTAAATTAAATGAGTTATCGCAACAATGATGGGCCAGTTTCCACTAGTTATATATACATTTGACTTGCCTAAGGCAGTGGAACATAATCAGATACATGTTCCTAAGGATAATATGCAATTATGAAAACACAATAGAAACTTAATTAATCATGATTTGCTTTGTCTAATTATACCTATTGAATGCCATCCAAATTTTGATGACAATCATAACAAAGGATAGAATGATGAATATTTCATTTTTCAGGTTACGTGGAAAGTGTTTTAGTACGAAATAGAAGTGCAAAGGTACATTAAATTCATGTAATCGTCTTTATTCTCTTCGTATCCGCCGCATGATCGGGATCTTTATTTATGACTCTCCATAAAAGCTAGTTTAAAACCCACTTTAAAATCTTCACGATGATTTACACTTCATGTTATCTCAAATTAACTGCGGTGCAATGTTATCTTCACAATTTCTTATTCCTACTGTCTTCCTATGTAAGAACTAGAATTTTTTTAAATATGTTAGAACTTACGCGTCAAAAGTTATATTTTCTTTAGAATACTCTCAACTCCCTTAAAAAGACGTAGGTTCAACTCAAATGTAAAATTAAACTAGCTCTCAATTTTCTTTTAAAGCATCAGAATTGCGTATATCAAACGCACTGTTTGAAATACGCAATGTTTCCTTACAATTTAAATTTTTTTTAGGAATTCCTCGATTTCTATAATGGTGCCAAGACTTTTTAAAAAAAAATCTCAAGTTACAGTTTAAGGAAACTTTGCAATATTTTTTAAATAATCCTAGCAAATTAGAACTGTTATAATTTTGTTAGAAGCTTCTCAACTTTATGCCGCTCCTAAACTACTTTAACAACAACGTGACTTACATGAATTTTGTTGAGTTATATAACAACCATTTTAAACTTCATGAAACTTCTTGAAATATTTTTTAGAAGCCTCTTAGAAACTTTACGATGTCTTGACAGTATTAAGAGGCAGACTTTCGGACCATCAGACTCTTCACTTAAAAAGTACATTATCATTAAAACAAATACATTTGCTCTTAAACTACCCCATGTTCTTTAATATATATAAGAAGTTCTGAAGCTTCTTTAGGTGTGCCAGAATTCATTAAAAACATCTCAAAATGAACATCTTAAGCATACAATTTCAATTATTTTAGAACGGTCTAAAAACCATTATAATTAGTATGAAAAAAACTTCAAACTCTCCACGAGTTAATTCTCAAAGGTCACGCTGTTGCAACGGGAACCACGCTTCAAAATAAACCCGGCGGGGGGCTGGCAGTTAGTTCCGAGATTCGAGGTGTCTTTCTCGAAGCGAAAGCTTCTGATTGCTGCAGGAATTGTTTGTAGACTTATTAACAATTTGTGAACATGTTTGTCTATTATATGTTTAGGAAAGTGTATGTTATGTTACTACTTAAAATATATAAGCAGAAAATTACAGAAAAATTGAAGGATGGGAAATTATATGAACCAACGACCTGCAATCAACCAAGCTGCCTATTCACTCAATGGATGTTGGCGATAACATGTTGGAAATAATCCCTGTCTCTGGCTGCGCTGACAAGCTCGTCTATCGTTTTTAATCCGGTCCAGTGTCTAATATTCCTAGTCCATAACATCTGTTTCCTTCCAATTCCTCTTCTGCCTTCTATTTTCCCTTCCAAAATTGTTTGCAGCAACTGGTACCTGTCGTGTTTAAAAATGTGACCAAGGTAAGCCGTTTTTCTTCGTTTAATAGTTGTTGACAATTTACGGTTCTTATGGACTCTTCTCAATATTTCTTCATTGGTTACCCTATCTATTCAAGGTACTTTAAATATGCGTCGGTACATTCCATACAGAAGTATTGACCAGGCATAGCATTTTGCATATCGGATTCGTAGGGTTATATTCAGGTCTCGATTTCTAAGAATTTTCTCATATTTCATGAGCGCTATACGTACCATCTCAATTCTGCATTTAATGTCTTTCTCCGAGTTCCAATCTGTGTGTAGCCAACTTCCCAGATATTTATATTGTGCTACTCTTTCTACATTTTGATTATCAATCTTAATTGCGGCGTGAACGAAGTGTGAAGTGGTCTCTATAGAGAATGGACTGTATAGACCTCTCGTAGCTCGTAGGTGGCTGCGGAGATGAATCTTGTCTCCAGGTTGTAAGGCTGAAGACGGTCTCGTAGATTGGAGATCAGGGCGTGACGTGATCTCGTG
The DNA here is from genome assembly GCA_946251905.1 of Cryptocephalus moraei. Taxonomy (NCBI): domain Eukaryota; kingdom Metazoa; phylum Arthropoda; class Insecta; order Coleoptera; family Chrysomelidae; genus Cryptocephalus; species Cryptocephalus moraei. The sequence continues at coordinate 9,886,769 of OX276465.1, read as the reverse complement.
AAGTTCTTGGAGTTGATGTTCTAGTTGTATGGAGAGAGGGCTTGACGTGTTCTCCGATGTGACCTGAGGGCGTGACGTGCAGGTCTGAGGTTGAATTTCTAGTCGTGTGGAGAGAGGGCGTGACGTACTTCTCCGGGGTTGGATCTGAGGGCGTATCGTGCAGATCCGGGTTTGAAGTTCTCGAAGTCTGAAGTTGTCGTATCTTGAAGATCTCGTAGAACTTCCAGGGCGTAACGTGAGAGCTTGTAGGTTGGGGTGACGTAAATCAAGACCAACAACACACGTCGTTTTTGAGCATACTAGGTATACTGATTTATTGTCCCAAATTTCAAAGATTTTGTTCACCTTATTTTACACTAGCTAAATGAGATATTGTTTGTTTTTGTTACCTTGCACCAGACTGACCTTCTCGAGAAGTGCTCGCTATCACGTTTCCTAGACGTTGTATTATGATTAGGCAGCTGAGTGAACTTGACCGCCTCACGTTCGACTGTAATTGTTTTCCTCTAGTAACGTGAAAGGATCGCTAGTGTTATTGATTCGTGTGCAAACGTTAAAACAATCTAATAATGTTTTGCACAAATATACTCGCTCTTAATTATGAATTGCTTTTCTGTTTTGTAAAACAACGTGTATTAATTTCAATGATTAAATTATGTAAAAAGTTCCCTAAATTCGGTTACAATAAATCACGATTTCTTCACCTAAAACTCCCTTAAATAATGTTGACGCTAGCGTCAACACGACGTTTGCATACAATTGTTTTATCCCGCTGATTATCATAAATTTAGTCTTGTTAGCGTTTATGTTTATCCCGTATGGTTGCTGTTTTCACACGAACGGGTACACATTTGTTGGAGTTCTTTAATATCATTAGCAATAAGGACAGTGTCATCTGCATATCGGATATTTGAGATTGGTACTCCGTTCACTTTTACTCCCATTTCGTGATCTTCAAAAGTTTCAATGAATATAGCCTCGGAGTACAGATTAAACAGTAGCGAAGTCAAGATGCATCGCTGTCTAATGCCTCTACGATTTTCGATACTTTCAGTAGTGATATTTTGCGCTGTACTATTTGCTGACTTGCACCAGTATAAGTTCTCAAGTCGCAGTGTTACTTCTCTGGATTTTTTTCATCTAAATCGAAGTAACCCGACGACCTGACCAGTTTTTTACCATTCTATCCTCCTCATAATAAAGCGTCGACACGACGCGTCCTTTATATTGCGACAAAAAGCCCATTCGACAAAAGCGCCATCAGAAGGGCCCCCGGAGTCCATCTAAGTCAGATTCGATGTCCATCGGAATCCTCTTCATTTAACAAACAACAACAACAACAAGAACACGGCCATTTGCTTCAACAACATGGGTCGGCAAAAACCGTCCCCTCCCGACTCTCCCCCGGGGGACGGGACGACCGCGACGCAATTAATTTGGTCTTAGGTCCATTCACGGCTATCCGCAAAAGGTCTTAGTCCGGTGCCCGGGGTCGCCGGCTCCGGGCGACCCTCCCCCTATTCTGATTTAATGAAAAAAGTACCGGAGGGAGGAGGACGCGTTGCCTCGGTAGTTTGAAGAAGGTTAAATGAATTGCAACCGGGATACCCTTACGGTACACTAAAGTGGGGAGTTTTAGTTGGGCAATCTCCGTGAATTACATTACACGGGGTGCGGGCAGTTTGGGCGCTCGATATCTCCATCGACACCGGATAGAGGGAAAGCTTAATTCCACATAACCCAACGCCGAACGAATTACTTTGCATTTTCTGCTAATTCGTGTCAAAAATTTGTTTCGTGGGCTTTTCTTAGGAAAATCACTCTGGCAATTAACACACCATATTTATAGCAAGAAAATCTCTTCACATTTTTCAACTCGAACGTTAAGGGCGATACAAATCGACTCGAGAACCAAACAACATCAATTCAATGGAAAGACACTTTCATTCACATCTTACAAAATCAACTCTTAATTAATTCTAAAGCAAAAAACTGGATGTGTTCATCAGAGTACTTTCTCATATATAGGGTGTTTAAATATGCGTTTGCCAAATCCAAACGGGAAACGGGATTCGGTTAATTTAAGCAAAAAAAAACAACGAAAATTGACAAGTATAAAGTGCCCTTCACAAGACATTTAGCCAAAAACGCTAGAATACTTTTTTATACCTATTTCATCGTGCAATATATATGCAAAGTTTCAAGGAAATTGTTGTAGCGAATTTCGAGAAAAATTCAAAAAACCGAAAAATGACAAGAGTAAACTACCCTTCTGTCCTGGGTAATTTTAATGAAAAGCTTATTTTCACGTCCTGGTATGACCTCAAAACGTTCAAAAATACTAATAATTCAATTTCGAAAAATCGACCCGATTACAATACTCTCTCATATATGAGTACCTCATATGAGAAAGTTAAAACCTAAATTCGACAAGTATAAAGTATCCTTCACAGAAGATTTAGCCAAAAATATTAGAAATTTTTTTATACATATTCAATAGTAGAATAAATATTCGAAGTTTAAAAAAAATTGGTAGAGTGGATTTCGAAAAAAATTGAAAAAACCGAAAATTAACAAGTATAAAGTGCTGTAATCTACACTTTGATTATAAAAATTTTTTTTTTTATTTTGAGGTCGGGGATCTTAGATGCAGATGCCAGTGTCTAATAATTTTGGTTTATTACCTATTCCAAAATAATACAAATGATAATGCAACTCACTACCGTGGGGGTATCGCCCTCGCCCGCCACACACACCGTACTCGCGCACAATTTCGTAAACGTGTCCTTGCCTCCTTGAGAAGATGGCCGCCTCGGGACGCTACCTTCTCGAACGACTCGAACCGCCTGGTCCCAGCAACACTCGTCTCAAACTCGTCCTCTGCCTTTTTCCTTCTGGATTACCGGGGAGGTCCTCTCGGGCTCCTCCTTGCCAGCTACGGCAGCTACCCTCGATGGAAGATATCAAAACCTCTTCGCCGTCCTCTCGTCGTCGGCCCAACTCGACCCTCGACTCCAGACCCCATCGCGCGTCTCCCCTCCGCTCACCTTGCGCCCTCTTTTCACGTTCCTCTCGCGCACTTCGCACTTGGTGGCTAGGCCACCCACAATACCCTCACTACGGCTGGTTACAGTGCCCTTCACAGAAGATTTAGCCAAAAGCATTAGGAAACTTTTTTGTACCTATATAATCGTGCAGTAAATATTCAGTTTCAAAAAAAAAAAATTGTAGCCGAGAAAAATTAAAAAAAAACGATAAATGACAAGAGTGAACTACCCCTTTATCCTGGCCGATTTTAATGAAAAGCTTATTTCACGTCCCGGTGTGGTACAAAGTCCAAATACAAAGTTTTGTCCGTTTGTAGTTTTTGGATTTTGAGAAAATCCTACCACAGACATACACACATACATACACACAAACACACCTACATACAGACGGTTTTCCAAAAACATGTTTTTTGGAGTAAGGGGACCTCAAAACGTCCAGAAATGCTAATAACTCAATTTCTAAAAATCGACTCGATTACATATGAGAAAGTAAAAATGAAAAGTCCTCATACCAACCTCATACATAACAACAATATCAGTACCAACCTCTATTATACGTAAATCATCTAGTTACTGTAAGGTTGCTTCGGGGTGGATTGATGGCCGACTTCACTTCAAACCGTTTATTCGTACTGTTAATTTACAATCTTCGCTCTCGACGCTGTCAAGCGAACCACACCGACTGACACATCGTGCGTGCGTTCCTCTTTCTCAGGGTGGTTGCTAGGACAACGGCGCTAACAATGGAGCACTAGATATCTATACCCTTACAGTTCGGCCAATCCTGACAATAGGCCGCCCCGGCCTAACGGCTCTACATCATTTACAACAAAATTTAAAAAGTATACAATCCAAGTACATTCAATCAAATCTCGCTCCTTCCGCAGCAAAATGTTTCCTGCATTGACTTCCTCTTCTGATCCGTCGTCGCTGGTCACCTTCTTCCCTCGTCGTCCTCATCCATTTTCTCGTCGGGTCAGCTTGGTTCAGCCGCGCAATTATTTCCGCCTTCGTTCCGGACACGCTCACCCCGGCTATTCTTGCGAAGCCCTTCAGTACCGCTAACTTAAATGTGTTTGGATCGTTCTGTTCTGCCTCCATTTCTCCGCTCGGTTCGCTGTCACCACACACGAAACCCGTCACTTGTCTTTCCACAGCCGTCCGTTCAAGCCACTTATTTGCACACAGCAGTCCGTTCAAGCCACTTATTTGCACACAGCCGTGACTCTCGACGTTTCCCGTGACTTTCGACATTTAACTTGAGACCTCTCACTTTCGGCGTTTTAACTTCGGTTAAGAATCTTCACTTCTTATTAAACCGGATAAGAATCCCACTTCTGAAATCTGTAAGGTTGCTTCGGGGTGGACTGATTGCCGACTTCACTTCAAACCGTTTATTCGTACTGTAATTTACAAACGTTCGCTCTCGACGCTGTCAAGCGAACCACACTCACACTGACACCTCGTGCGTGCGTTCCTCTTTCTCAGGGTGGTTGCTAGGACAACGGCGCTAACAATGGAGCACTAGATATCTATACCCTTACATTACCTAAAGTGGCAACATACGTCATGATGAAATAGGAAGAAGAAAAAGGCTTGACCACGACTAGGTAAAATTTCATGGAATCGGTGACCGGTTTAGGCTAATTCGCTATCATCAGACTTAATTAATTAAACACATGTACAATACAAAAACGAGATACCAAGTAGTATACAAACCTCAAAAGAAATAATTACACAAATCAGACAGACAAATATATAGCAGGACTCCTCCCTTAGTTTACAGGTTAGGATAGTAGAAATACCTCAATTGAATGACTAACCTCTTAAAATAAGTGTTAATGCCAAACACAATGTAAAAATCGAAAGAGTGTGAACTACTAACGTAGAGAGTTATTAACTCTTTAATGAAAAGTAACATTTTCACGTCCACGAAGAGGAAGAACTGAGTATAAAATGCAAGTCATCATCTGATATCGATCATGGATCAAAGAGTTAAAAAGTTAGAAACAAATGACATAAAACACGAAACAAGGTCGAGGATGAAAAGAAAGAGAGAAGAGATATAGGCAACATCATCCTCATCTTAGAGACTAGGAACCTATAGAGTTTCCTTTCAAATGATTACCCATAAAAAACATTAGGGTGCTCGCAAAAAGGTTTTTTGATCATTTAAAAAACCTGTTCTATGAGATTGAATTAAAATTTCCAAGGTTTCTAACAAATTTAAGTACTTAAACCTGCTTTCAATATGAAGTGGAGTGAAATCTGATTCTATAACTAAATTGTGTTTTTCTGTTAAGATACGTGTAGACAAGGAAGAAGGAGTGTGGAAATATCGGTATCATTATATCTAGTGACCCACTTCTCATGTCCTTTAAGCCTAGTATAAAATTTCCTTCTAGTTTGACCAATATAAAAAGATTCACAAGAGTTGGAACTAATCTTATACATTCCAGATTTTTCTAGAGGAGCAATTTTATCTTTCGTCTTGCACAGAAATAATCCTAGATTAAAATAAGTTCTAAAGGAGATATAAATGTCATATCGATTGAAAATCGTTGCTAACTTTGACGAAAAGGTTCCAAAAAAGTTCAACTCCTGAAACTTAAAGGAGAAGGCTTCGCCATTGAAAGATTGAGCGATAGACGGAATTTATAAAAATATTTGTTATGGAAGTTAACAACTAACTTTGGGGGTAGCCAGTCCGAATTGCCAAATGTCTGTCTCTAATATCAAATTCCCAATATATTTGTAATAACGAAACAACGCCGAATTTCAAATTTTTTCTCACCGAAGACTAACCTTAGAATCATTTTCTTCATCAGGTGTTTGAATGAAATGAAGCTTCTAACGTCAATTAACTTCTCTAACAAAATTGACTATTGACTTGCAAAAAAACATCTGTTGCTTTAATCTCTGCGGATATTAAACATGGATTAAGCGGGCACGGGTCATCTCGTAAGAATTTATCCCGGTCCGCATTTGACCTTCGCCGAGATCGGTCAGCTCGTAAGGATATGGTTCTCAGATCGGTCAACTCGTAAGAGTTGACGTGAAAACTCCCAAAAGGGGGATTATCATATTCCTTGCGAAGGGGCAAGGAAAACCCTACGGAACTCGACCGTTATTAACAACAAGCAAGTCTTTCCCGCGTTGACTTTTAATAAAATCCATAACTATCTCGGTGCTCGTCACCGTTCAGTTGGAACGTAACAAACCACCCCCTTATATCATATTCTTAGTTTCAACAAATATTCGAACTACTTCGTTGCAATCATCATCCCCTCGATTATTTCTGAGAATCCCCTTACGACTTGACTCATCCAAAACGACCCTTTAAAAATTTACCTGTCGGTTCGCTTACGAGATGACCGATCTTAGGGTGGGCCATTAAAATTCATTACGAGCTGACCGCCACCGGATTAAGCATTATCAGCAAATCTAGTAAAATTTTAGCTACAGCTTAGGAAAATTAGCTAACTTAAAGTTCCCAATAGTGCTGTTGCGCTATATTAGTATGTGTATACGTGATATTAAAATTTGTATTTTGTACCATTTGCTTTGAATTTTATCACAAATAGGAAAACATATTTAGATAGCGTGTTTTGATAATCATAAATAATATTTCCAGCAAATTTTTATTTAATAATTAATTAATAATAAATAAATAATTAATAATTAAAGGAACACTATTATTTTATATTTTGATATTCAGTTGGGTAAAGAGATATTTTGGCGTCAAAAGAGATTCACTAAAAATGCACTTAAGCAATAAAGTTAAAAAACTTAATGCAATAAACTAGAAATGCAGTTGATACAGCGTATACTACTTCCTTTATTGGCATTAAGCTTACTATTATTATTATTAGAGAGAAAGATGGAAGTACACACTTTTAAGCTTATTAAAGAATTAACCTTTTGTGGCATGTAAGTTATCCTTTAGTTGATTGATATAAGATCAATTTCAATACATTACACGTATCACGTCTTATAAATTAAGTTTAAAACTTTATTGAAAATACCTGTTATAGTGCTTGTAAACCAATTAATCGAAAAACCAATTATTAAAATCATATGGCGAGTGCAAAATGCGAAACGCACTCCATATGGACAATTTAGTACGTTTTGATTGCATACACTACACTCTTTATACATCAATAATTACAACTTCACGGCATATTAATTATACGGAAATTTACCATTACTTTGATCAAAGCAAGCGTAACAAATTCAAATATTTTCCTGATGGAACGTGCAACCATGTGACATCAGAATAATAAAAATATACAATGACATTCGTTCTAAGAGCAATGCTCCAATATGCTTTTTAAAGTTAGTAAAAAATAATTTTGGTATTTTTGTCTGTGTTAATAATATGACTAATAAGCATACTGATAGGAGCAAATTAATTTCTTGAAACGCATCTTAGCAAAATGATGTAAAATTTAATGGAAACTATGTAATCTATAATCAGAATATTGACTAGCAAAGGCAAAGTAGTAAAAGCCCTTCAGATTCGATACTAAATTGAACTTAATACAGATTGCATCTATTAATTCTAAAATTAGTTATGAAAGTTATCAAGAAATCTAAGAATTAATGTAATTTAATTTTAACTTTAGTGGTACTTGTTCCTACAACTCTCACCGAATGGATCAGTCCAGATCATCAAGTGCGTTGAGTTCATCAAGTCATTCTCCATCACCTCAGTCGATCAGCTCTTCGGTCATCCGTTCAATGTTTGTGCCATGAAATGTGAACTTCCTTCCCCTATCTTTTTCCACGGCACCTCATCGATTGTCAACGTCAGGAAAATCGTGGCGAAATAATGTCAATTACTATAAGCTATTTACAGGTGATTACATTTAGAAAAATCGCTATATATACATATCCCTATATATACATACAGGATGGTAGGGGTTTGACTGCCTTTATTTTAACAGGTGATAGTATTCACCAAAATAAACAAAAAAAACCTATATAACAGGGGTCCTATAAACAACCGTTTTCGAGAAAAAAATTAGCAAACTTCTAATTTTAAGGTGTAAAAAGTCAGTTTTATTTAAAGAATCGCACATAATTTTTTACACGAAATAACCACGAGATGTATTCTTTTAATGTATTTTTGTTTAATTATTAACAAAACAATTTTTTCTATAAAGAATAAAAAAATCCAATCAATACCACTCGATAACCTGGCTATGATGTGGTGTGGCAACACCGCGAATTTATCGCACGCAAAAACTTTAACCCCGCTCAGATGTTTACTACAAGTTTACGTTTCCTTTCTTGTCGGTGTTGCCAAGTTGTGGTGAAATGCTTTGATACAATAACTCAACTTTTCTCGAAAACGGTTGGTTTTAGGACCCCCGTTATATAAGGGTTTTTTGTTTGTTTTGGTGAATACTTAAACCTATTAAAATAAAGGCAGTCAAACACCTAACACCCTTTATATATTATATAAAAATGTATATAGAGGGATTCACGAGTGCCTTAAAAATATAACTTATTTTACTTAACTTAGAGTTTGCGCTCCTAATGTAATTTTACATGTTATGTTGTTACTGTTATCATTTCAATGATTTATGTATATATAATTAATAACTTAATTCAATCAGTATAGAGGCAGTTTAGATATTTCAATTGTTATGGTTGTTATGAATTGATGATAAGAAGCTTAACAATTTGATTACAGAATGGTTGTAGCGATTTAAATTTAAAATATTTAAAACCCTAATCAAATTGCTAGCTCATTTTTCAAATTATGTAATTATCAATAAAACGCAATAAGTCTAATTTGATTTCGAAATTCATTCCAAATTCTGAAATTAATGCGACCAAATAGATATCTTTTCTAAATTTTGTCCTAGAGTTTACATTTCTTCAATTTTCTTAAATTATTTAATGGTATATTAATAATGTAAGAACATACTTGAGGTGGTTATTTGAAAAATGTGGTCATGTTGCTTAAAAGACTTTTCGTTTTCACAAATTAGCATTTCAAATAATAATATCAACCTGCCCTCGAGAGTCTCTCAAAATCATGTCAAGATGTAAATATGAATTTTATATTCAAATTTTTGGGACATCAATATTTCTGTAATAATCAAGATTCAGAATGAAAAGAAAAATTTATTCAAATATAATTTCCAAATAAATTATTTTTCAAAAAAGCGAATATTATTAAAATTAATGGAAAAAGTGTCCAAGAAAGAGACCGAAGTACCTAAAATGTTTGACAAATTATGGTAATCCCTCTGACACCAAAAGAGCTAAACTTGTTTTTTCGTAGAGTTAGTCGTTTTCGTAACAATGGCAAAATTTAAAATATGTATCGCTAGTAATGATAAAATTGATAAAATGAAACTCACCCCAATTACAACTGCTACCCTTCCGTTAAGATATGCGCACGTTTTTCTCTGAAAAAAATGAAAAACATATTAATAACTTTGACGCGTAACTTGATTGAAGAACACAAGATTATCGTCTTACTAAATGCAAATTATTATATATAAAATAATTAGTAATACTATTGTCGCGATGCGGCCCCAATTAGCAAAAATAGGTCGCCGTCTAAGCTTATTCAGCACCGAGGCGACCTTAAACCGAAGGACGATATGACTCTCGGACAGGTACGACATCACGTTCGTAAACATCCCGCTTGTATTTATACAGCTCGATCATAACGATCGGGAAGTCAGTCTGTCACCTAGAATCACGTCACGCTGCCCGTCTGAGAGCCCGTCCTTTTCGGCATGCCGCTAATTGGAGGAGCCTCGCACCTGCTGCCCTCCGTCACTCTAAAGTGAGCAGCCACCTCCCTTTTGACCTTTTGTCTCATTTCTTATCATTTGCTCATTTCCTTAATTTTGTATGATTTTCTCTCCCCTATTTTTTGATGCTCAAATAAATATTGAATGTGTTACCATGCTTTCTTTTTAGCTTCCACGTAGCTACACTCCCAACCAGAGCACTCCCTTTGGACCCTAGGTCCTCAGGCGTGTGACACTGTCATAACATATAATAATAATAAATAATCGATGTTTTTCGGCAATAATAACATATTTTGATCTAATTCGTTTTCTTGGAGTAGAGCTTAAATCTGTAAGACACCAGATGAGATAAAAAAGAATCTTAAAAGAAGCAATAAATTAAGTTTCAACTTACTTTAGCACTTTAGGATCAACTATGAGACTCCGGGCATCCCGGCGGTTACCCGAAATAAAGCCCACCAACTGTATCAATTGAAACGGGTATTCCGTCAATAACTAATTGTAGAAAAAAGCAGAACAATATCGTAGATAGTTATTGATAGAACGTCATGAGAGAAAACGAAAAATTTTAGACCTTTTAACCAAGATTCAATCTGAGAATTTTCTAAAGTTCATAATCTAAACTATTTCGTTTCAAAAACCGTGCGCATCGCGAAATATTTAAGACCATAAATCTGCCAAAGTAAAGGTCGCCATATATAAAATTTCCTTCAAGGAAACGACACACACCGAAAATAGGATAGGCTAATGTGGTTTTAACACGCACTGGGACTTCTCGTTTAAACTTATGGATTCCTCATCACCCATCACTTCATCACTTGGACTACATACGGTATGTAGTCTTTACAAATTTACTGGAGACGTAGTAAAATCTAGAGATAAAAGAGAGAGGAGGTAACAAATGTGGATCAAAGCACAGACCAAGGTGGCTTCTGCATATGGCCGACTTGTTGTAAGAAATCTTTCTCTCCAGTGGCGTAGCATATAAAATACATTAACTAAAGTTATGAAGTAATAATTCAAGTTTGTATGAAGCAGTTAAATTTTCCATAAAATGTCAAAAAATGATAATATGTAAAATAATACGAAGGTTGCTCAATACGAATTAACTAAAGAATTTTTTTTTAATTTTCTTGATTAATTTAATGCATATTTATAATAATAGTTTATAACAAAATTACATACATCAGCTTTTACAACCTTACGCTGTTGTTCATTCTTTGGAAAACTGAAATAATCAAAAAATTACAACCACGTCACTCACTCATGCCAAATAAATATGAGCTATTAATTGAAAACTGGTATAAATCGCCTGGAATTATTTTAATACTACCAATATCAACCTCAAAGATTTATTATATACCTACCGATGAAAAGAAACTCTACTTTATCTCGCCTTGTGGGAAATTATAATTTTATAATAATATGCTGAGTATTGCTCAGCATATTTATTTATATATTGCTGAGTATTTATACCGGTTAATTTTATGATATTGTGATTAATCAGTTAATAGAAGAAAAATTAACAAAACAGAAATGTGCTCCAGGTATACCAGGGAGAAAAAGAACCAATAGGAAGCCAGGAAGGAGAGGAAGAGCCGATTCAGTTATGTAGTGGGTATATTACATTAAAAATATGTACGTATTTATTATTATTTTTGAGCTGTGGTTCCCAATGGTAGCCTGTAGCTCCCCCCATAGATCCGCCACTACACAATTCAGCAATAACAATCGCAAACACGTGTTCGAAAAGTGGCTTCTCAATATGGCCGGTTCCGTCTACAAAATTCATTACCCCCTCTCCCTAATTATTACCACCTGTCTCTTTTATCTCTATGAGTAAAATGGCCTTGTAAAATGTACTTTTTGATATAATACCACAGCAGAGTATTTAACTATACTTCGTACGTGCTGCTTTCAGTCGCAAATACAGGCATAAGCAATTGGAATCGCTACCTGCGTCGAGTTTTACAGAGCGAGAGAGAGAGAGAGAGAGAGAGAGAGAGAGAGAGACCTGCATGTGCGGCTTTACATAGTAAAATGGATATTACCTTTGTTCACTTTCTCAATTAAAAATGGAACGAAATTGTACAAGAATAAAGTGTTTCAACAATTTATTCAAATTTCAAACAAATTTCAACAATAACTACCAAGATACTTTTACAAGCTCATAATATTTTAATAGGCATCTTACAACACTTCATTCTCCACGTTATTAAGATGTCAAATTTTACCATAGTACGATTGAATAAGTTTTAGAAATTTTTTTTCGTTTTTTTATGTTCAAAACGATATTTCCAGAAATGTACTAAGTTTCAAACTAAAGTAATCTCTTAAAAACATACATTTATATTTTCTTAATCGATTGGTACAATAAATATTCAATTCTTATAATTCAATCTTGAGTTATCATTGAAATCAGTTTGCATTGTAAAGCATACGGCGTTATATTGTATCGCACAACCTTAATGTAAAAATTAGGGGTGATGATGGGAAAGTTCCTTGAACACTTACAATAACTGTAATTGTTGTACAAAAAGATGAAATATATTTGAAAAATTACCAGAAAAGGGATAATAAAATGATGTGTCAAAACAGGTAAAACTAAATACATTTGGTCAAAAAAGGTATAATGGTAAAATTCTAAGTTAGTTTCAGTTAGTTAGTTAGTTTTCATTTTCCGCCTTTTCAATATCTAGTCATTTTATATGTTGCGCTATTTCAATACCTAGAATAATTTTATCAATACTTAGCGTAATATTATATTTGTTGCCTTTTAATACTTACTATAACACTATACAGCCGTTGGAAATATATAAATTTGTAAATACTCGTAAACAAACAGTTTCTCTTACTTCACTGTTATCTGCTTCACATTGAGTTGTAAATATTGTTTTGTTAGTACATTGTTGCCGCTACTGGTCCGAAAACAATTAATCTGAGTTATTTCCGACACCTGTCATTTATTTTTACGGACAGCCCAGAGTAAATAAACTACCAAGAAATATAACAGAGGGAGAAAACCCTTCAAATCTGGCGCCCGAGTAAACCGACCGCCGTTGCGACAAATTCTCTCCTTTTCTTAGTATTATCATAGACAAAAGGGCGTCTCAACTTAAGGGAAAAGAAAGAATGCCTCGCGTCGGTAGATAGAGCTGCATTGTTCATTTAGTTAAAGCGACCGAGTAGATTAAGATAATTCGATGGATGCAACACCTTAGCTTCCATCGAGATAAGGCGTTCGTAAGAAAGCGGTCGCTTATTGCCCCCGAATCACCCCTCCTCGAGTAAACACTTAAAAATCGCGGAGATCGTGCGGAAGAGACGAGATAAGGGTTAGATTTCCGTGGCCGCTTTCATCCGGAGCCCCACATTCATTGGCGGGCGCGGCCAGATAATAGATTGTCAACGACATTCCCAAGTAGAGATTAATGTTCTGCGTGTTTATGCTCTGGCGATAGCATCCTGCGCCAATGATTGACAGCCAGTCGGGTGGAATGAGACTTACCCCTCGAGCGTCATTCATCAGTCCTAACAGACAATTTTCAGGTGACTAGGGCCCCCCGGAACGCCCCCGGGCACCCCCCAACCCCTATACACGACGAATCGATGACGAAAATGCTGCTTGACTGGATATGTTCGGTATTACGACGGTTTATCCTCGAAGGGGAGATACATCTGATCATTTCACGCTCCGCTGCCGTCTCATTTCGACTAATGGACATTTACCGAAGGGGTTTTCCACGTACCGGGAAACTTTTCCTCACCGCCAGCTATTTATCGTTAAATTAATTCACGTCATAATTTACGCCCAGAGCGGAAAGGAGAAAGATCCAGAATATGAGTCTCGTTAAAATCGGGAAATTTAAAGAGAGGGGGGGGGGCGAAAAATTTACAATGGAATCGAGGACCTTCGTTTCACATTTACGTTAGAAAAGTTTCTCTCTCTGTCTCTTCCCCTCTCTCTCTCTCTCTCTCTCTCTCTCTCTCTCTCTCTCTCTCTCTCTTTCTCTCTCTCTCTCTCTCTCTCTCTCTCTCTCTCTCTCTCTCTTTGTCTCTTTGTCTCAACAACAACTATACAACTAAGATATTGTTACGGTCCTAAAAACCATGGGCTCAGAGAGCGGTGTTCTGGTTGAGGGTGGTAGCTCAGAAACAAGGGAAATACTTATAACTTTCATGTGGTTCATTACTGGGCTTGGGGGGAGAGAGAGAGAGAGAGAGAGAGAGAGAGAGAGAGAGAGAGAGAGAGACAATGGCAAGTGGCGGCAAAGACGAACTGAGAGCGAACAAACGAAAGAAAACAAAAAAAGTAAAAAATACTAAATGGTGAACAAATGTAGTGTAAACACTGGAAATAATCTCACTAACGATATATCTATGGATAGAACGAAAAATAAGACATGGGTGTATTCTGTCACCGACATTATTCAATATACATTCAGACCAAATATTTAAAAAAGCACTACGAGATCAACCATACGGGATTAAAATAAATGGAGAAATGCTGTTGACGCAAGCGTCAAAATTATTTAAGGGAATTTTAGGTGAATAAATCGTGATTTATTGTAACCGAATTTAGGGAACTTTTTACGTAATCTAATCATTGAAATTAACACGCGTTGTTTTACAAAACAGAAAACAAGTCTTAATTAAGAGCGAGGATAGTTGTGTAAAATATTATTGGATTATTTTAACGTTCGTACACCAATCAAGAACACTAGCGATCGTTTCACATTACAAAGAGAGATATAACTACGACCGAACGTGAGCAGGTCAAGCTCAAATCCCAATACTCAGCTGACTAAGGATAACACGACGTCTAGGTAACGTGATGGCGAGCGCTTCTCGAGAAGGTCAGTCAAGTGCAAGGTAACAACACAAATAATATCTCATTTAGCCAATGTTACATAGGATGTATAAAAACTTTGAAATTTGGGACAATAAATCAGTATACTTTGTATGCTCAAAAACGACGTTTGTTGTTGGTCTTGATTTAACGTCACTCTTCATCTTAAAACCGACTGTGAGACTGCAGTCGGGAGACCTATCCTCACCCTACACGACTACTCTCACGTTACGCCCTGAGAGTTCTACGAGATCTTCACGCTAAGAGAACGTCTAAATTCGAGATCTTCAACCCCGGGTCTGCACGTTACGCCCTCAGATCCGACCCGGAGAAGTACGTCGCGCCGTCTCTCCCGAACTTCGAGAACTTCAAACTCAAGACGCCTTCAGGTCCACTCCGGAGATCTACGACAAGCCGTGATCTCCAACTACTACAACAGTCTCCAGCCTTACAACCTGGAGACAAGATTCATCCCCGCAGCCACCCACGAGCTACGAGAGAGATTACATACAGTCCACTTCCAACAGAGGCCACTTCACAGTAGTTTTATCAGACAGCGTCGAAGGTCTTCAGATCATGCTGCATCGTATCCATGAGGTGGGGGAAGAAATGGGTATCAAACTTAACGTCTATAAAACGAAATTTTTAATCTGCAGTCGTAACCCACACCCGGGTGCTAGACTTCAATTAAGCAGTATCCCAATTGAAAGAGTTCACAAATTGTTGTACTTGTGGACCATTATAACGGACCAACTAGACCCAGACATAGAAATTAAACGCAGAATATCAATGAAGATAACAACTTTTACAAGAATGAAAACATTTCTATGTAATGACCAGCTTAACTTAGAATTAAGACAAAAGAATGGCTAAGTATTATGTTTGGTCGGTTTTGTTGTATGGAGTGGAGGCATGGAACCCTGAAACTCTCAAGCAATGAATCGCGTAGAGGCACTAGAAATGTGGATACATAGACGAATGCTTAGAATACCATGGACATAACCACTTCTACGTTGGGCATAACCAACGAAGAAGTGCTAAGGAGAATCAATGAAGATTGGAAATTACTAAGTACTGTCAAACATAGGAAAATGTCTTGTCTTGGTCATGTGTTAAGAGGAAGTCGTTATAGGATCCTGAAACTGATTATGAGTGGAAAAATTGAAGGCCGAAAAGGTGTCGGAAGAAAACAAGTTTCTTGGCTTAAAAATATTAGAGATTAGACCTGTATACGAAATGCAGGACAACTCCTACACATGGCTGAAGACGGTGAAGCCTTCGCTATGGTGATTGCCAACGTCAGATGACTGGGCACATGAAGAAGACGCATAACAAATGTATGCTGACACAAGTCCACAGGGAGCCTAGAGGGGTAGCCGGTGCAGGAATCGCAGCATCACAGAGGGCATCACTCCCCAAGCAAAATATCTGACGGGCACGTAGTTCAATTGGGCAGAATGACGGGATACTTGACTGTCTAATCGAATCAGATCGCCCTTGGTTTAATTGAACATACGTGCCTCGCCAGGAGATTTTTTTACGAGGTTGTGTTGTGTTATTTCTCGTTTTTGGCTGGGATGCTTGTTCTCGTTCTGGACTCCTGCGAGGTTGATCGTTACAATACAAAAACTGATAACTCCATAAACAACAGCATAGTGAATATTTCAGTCTTTTTATAATGTGATTTTCACAAAATTGAAAAATTAATATGTATTTGTTTGAAAATTTGTTCCCAGATTTATGTGTTGTTCAACTTTAAACTGAGCAGCCAATACGCTAGATAAAGGTAATTGTTTCGAAGCAGTACTCATATTCTCTTTGATGTCGTGCAAGCTAAATAATAATAATGATAATAATAATATGTTTATAAAGGAGGATTTACTTAAAACAAATTACTTTGACATTTGATAAAGGTTGGGTCGCCGATATATTACGCCTTAGTAATATATTTGGTCCGCAACGTCAGTTCATCCCTCGGCCCTTCTTTTGATGGATCGCCGGAGCCTCAACTGTGACCCTGTTTTCCCAATAAAAATCCCGTCGCGGAATTTTATTACGCAAAACTGATCGTCTTTTTTGGGACGATCGCCGGCGACGATATTTTAATTCGAGCTATGCGAAACGGGCTTAGAGGAGTTGCGGTAATGAAATTCACATCGATATTTTTGCATGGGAAGAGCATTATTCCCCCTGAAGATGGCGAGCGTAATTTTATTTATTGTATTTTCCGTCGCAACTTATTCAGATTTATACGAGCGTCGTGGCCTCTAAGTAACGGTCCCATCCCTCGGTCTCGCCTGAAATATGAATGAATTTATAACTGAAGAGAGTTCAGAAGGGCCGCGTTCTTATCAACCGTTCTCGGTATTACTCAACATACTCCCCATTTACGTCACATGTCTTCTCTCTCTCTCTTTCATTTTTTTTATTTTTTTTTTTTGTATCTCAGCACATTTATGCCGAGGTATATATGAGTGTCTGGCTTCCGTCAACCTAGGATCGTATTTTTTACTGATTTAGCCTATAGCCGAGCGAAAGGGAGCAAGGGAAAGCGAGAGAGAGAGAGATAGAGAGAAAGAGCGAGAGATAGCGAAGGGTCTAATCCAATAAATTTTGGTGACGGTAAATGTAAGCAATTTGCTCTGCGCTGCGGGATTTGCAAAGGGAGACGAATGTTTTTTTCTTTTCGTTTTACAGTCTTTACAGTCGTTTATTCGCAGTGCGACGCTCAATTTCTTATCAATAAATGAGAGAAGAGAAAGAAATCTGAAAAGAAAATAGCAACGATCCCCGTCATTTTCTCTGCGAAATCGGACGCTGTATTATCGAGAAGAGCAATTTATGATGTGCTGAAAAAATGTACCTACATTCGTCTTTTGGAGTGATTATATTGTCGTATCATGGATTGTATTAGAGATGCCCACGTTATTCTCGTTTGCGAGAGTCTCGTCTTCGAGACGAGACTCGAGACGATACTTTAAAGTTTCCCTGCGAGACAAGACGGGACTTTCAAAAAGTCTCGTCTCGAATCTCGCACGAGAGTCTCGCAAAAGTCTCGCAGATAAAAATGGCAAATAGTAATTAATTATTCTAATAATCGCGAATGTTATTGAAACATATTTTTAAAGCCGCATAATAGCGAGCAGCATGTGTGTATAGTAACTGTTATGCATTGTTTACCTTTTCGAGCTTTCCGAGATTTTGCCACGTGTACTACTATTATACTATGCCCTGTCAAAAAAACCGGTGGAGTAATAAAACGATTATTTCGACGGGGACCAGAGGCGTCCTTAAAGAACAAAATGATCTATGTAAGTTTGCTTAAATCCGCTATAATTGTTTTAATAAAAGGTGGGCATTTTTACCTGATTTGTTATATAATATATTATAATATCTGAACTCGGTATTTGGAGATACAGTTGTTTGTTTTTTACATTATTTTTTGTTTACCCTGTGTTTAGGTTGTTATGTATTTAATAAAAAAGAAGCGAATGATTTTCAAATTGAAGTACATCGTATTTATTTTGCTCTTCAGATTTAGGCAGTGATTTTACCAAATTTAGGAACCGGAGACAGCCAAAGCTCATCTACATTTAGAATATACAGTCCACTCTATCGAAGAAGACAGAAACTTCACCATAAAATTTGGTCCTTCGAGCCAGGATGTCCTGATGCCTCCTCGGAGATAGTACTGGGAATCGTCCATTTTGAAACCGTTCCTGTGGAGCAGCCGGGAGTACGCTACGTGAGCTGATTGCTGTATGGGATGGAGATTGGAGATGATAATTGATGATAGTTGATCAATTGATGTGAGTCATTTCCTTCCTCAGTTGACCGTTTCCTATGAGAACTGCCTGTTGTAGATTTATGAGCCACGCGTTCATGATTTGATTAGTCGTGTAACCGTACATGACAAGTTTTTGATTTGTATGATATAGATACTTATCAGTTGTGTCTTAAAAGATGGATTTAGTTACTTTAAGGCGAAAGAGAGGTGGTATTAAGCATAAGCTTACCTCTTTCTCAGATTTTATTGATCCGATTTATGAACAGTTTAGTCTGGATGTATCCTCGTTAACTGAAAGAATTATTATAGAAGTTCGTAGTAGATTTGAAAAGTTTGTTGTTATTGACAATGACTTTGAAGATTTGCAGAATCAGATTGAATCCTTGTGCGAGGAGGATCACCTAGCCAGCCAATATGAAGAGAGGGATTTATTCTATGATAAGTACCATCAAACGGTAGCCAAGGCTACTGAAATCTTGGAGAAGTTGGAGAAACCTCCTGATTCACAAAGCTCATTACACTTAAGTGAAAATCAGACCTTATCACAAAGTCAGGAAACTAATTTTTCTCAAGTTAGATTACCAATTATAGATTTACCAAAGTTTGACGGTACTTATGATGGATGGTTGAGTTTTAAAGATGTTTTTGAATCTCTTATTCATTTGAATGAATCGATCAATGATATACAAAAGTTTCATTATTTGCGAGCAAGTTTAAAGGATTCAGCCTTGCGGATAATACAATCTCTGGATTTTACAAGGGATAATTACAAAATTGCATGGGATTTGTTATGCAAAAGATTTGATAATAACAGATTACTGATTAACAGTCACCTTAAGGGTATTTTCAATTTACCAGTTGTCCAAGGGGACTCAGCAAATGTGCTACGTGATCTTGTTGATTCTTTATTCAAACACCTGCGGGCGTTGAATAACCTAGGTTTACAAACTAATACTTGGGATCCGTTGATTATCTACTTGATGACTACGAAGCTAGATAAATTAACGGTCTGTGAATGGGAAAAGGTAAAGGGTGCAACAGAGGTTCCTCAGTTAGATGACCTTGTCGAGTTTTTGAGTAAAAGAGCAGATTTGCTATATTCATTAGCCTTGAATGCTAAAGGTGATTATGATAAATGCTACAATGAGAAGAATAAGGCTAACTTCTCAAAATATGTTAAACCAAAAAATGTTAAAAGTTTCTTGAGTAATACCAATCAAGGTAATAGTAAGATGAAATGTAATTTTTGTAACAAAGATGATCACAAGATTTATCAGTGCCCACAATTTAATAGTTTAGAAGTTTCAGAAAGATTATCGAATGTGAAACGGTTAGATTTATGTTTGAATTGTTTATGCAAGGGGCATATGGTTGCTGAGTGCAAATCAGGACCATGTTTTAAGTGCAAGAAAAAGCACAGCAGATTGTTACACTTGCCTGAGGAGAGTATTGCCTTGACAAGTCTTACACCGTCACATGTATTATTGTCAACTGTGAAATTGTATGTTTATGATTCAAGTGGTAGATTGCGCACATGTTATGCCATATTGGATTCTGGGTCACAATCCAACTTTATTTCTAGAGATTTAGTTTCGATGCTCCAATTGAAGGAAACTGATGTGGATATTGCAATTTCAGGGATTACTTCATCGATTTCTCACCTCAGAACTAAGTGCCACGTACAGATTCAATCTATTGTGAATGATTTTAATATTCAGATTCCATGTCTAGTTTTACCAAAGATTTCCAATCACTTACCTAATACTGTTTTAGATGTTTCAATGTTAAAAATACCAAATGATGTTAAGTTGGCTGATCCTAATTTCAATAAACCCAAGAGAATTGATTTACTGATAGGGGCATCACTGTTCTGGGAAAGTCTGAGGCCCCAGCGAATCACTCTGGGTCGGAATTTACCTATTCTTCAGGAAACAGTTTTTGGATACACTATTTCTGGATGTTTAGATCCTAGGAAGTCAATTAACAGATCTGTGAGTTTATTTGTATCGAATGTTGATTTGAATGAATCGTTACAAAAGTTTTAGATGATTGAAGAGATAAATAAGAAGTCATCAATTACCTCAGAAGAATTAAAATGTGAAGAGTTTTTCCAGAACACCTTTTCACGAACCACACATGGTAGGTTTGTGGTAAGACTACCGTTCAAGGATGATGTTGCGAAACTTGGTAGTTCAAAGGATTTTGCTGTCATAAGATTACTATCATTAGAAAAACGATTTGATAAAAATTCCAAGTTGAAGGTAGATTATGATAACTTCATTAAGGAATATATAGATTTGGGTCACATGACTTTAGTCAAGAACCTCCAAAGGGATGAAATTTCACATTTTTTGCCACATCATGTTGTGTTTAAAGAAGATAGTCTCACTACTAAGGTTAGAGTGGTATTCAATGGGTCAGCACCAACTTCTACAGGCTACTCGATTAATGATTTACAATTCGCAGGTCCTCAGATTTTAAATAGCCTGTTTAACACTTTGATTAGGTTTAGACAGTATCAATATGTAGTCACATCTGATATAACTAAAATGTATAGACAAGTGCTAATCCATGAAGATGACAGAAAGTGGCAGAGGATTGTGTGGAGATTTAGGAAGACAGATGATATTCAGGTGTATAATTTGAACACTGTCACATATGGTACCACGAGTGCGCCATATTTAGCAATGAGATGTTTGCAACAACTTGCGTTTGATTGTAGAAATGAATACCCAACCGCATCTAAAATGATTTTAGAAAACTTTTATGTTGATGATTTAATTGTAGGTTTTGAGAGTGAACACGACGCTGGTAAAGTGTGTTCAGAGATCGTCACGATTTTACGTTCGGGTTGTTTCGAATTAAGAAAGTGGAGATCAAATAGTTTAAAATTTCTTAATAATTTTAAAGGTTATTCTACGAGTTCTGATGTCTTAAACATTTGTGACAAGGAGACGAGATGTTTGGGGATCCAATGGTGTTCAAGTTCAGATACATTGTCGTTTCAGTTTAAGGATCTTATTCCTGTTGCTTGTTGTACTAAACGACAGGTGTTGTCTTCTATTGCGAAATTGTATGATCCACTTGGATTGATTTCACCTTGCACTGTACTAGGGAAACGACTAATACAGTTACTATGGAGTCTTCAACTCGATTGGGATGTAGAAATACCAAACGATTTAAAACAAAAATGGATAATTTTTCAACAAGATTTGGGAAATCTTATGTTATTAAAAATTCCTAGATTAACTCTGATTAACCATAGGGGAAGGAATTTAGCAAAGGCTATTGTAAGACAATGTGTCACATGTTTTAAATTGCATCCTAAATCACCAAATGTTTTAATGGGAGACTTACCCTTTGATAGAGTA
This sequence comes from Cryptocephalus moraei, assembly GCA_946251905.1. Taxonomy (NCBI): domain Eukaryota; kingdom Metazoa; phylum Arthropoda; class Insecta; order Coleoptera; family Chrysomelidae; genus Cryptocephalus; species Cryptocephalus moraei. Next base: position 9,864,939 of record OX276465.1, on the reverse strand, counting down.
AACGTCTTATCACCTTTTGCTTTCACTGGCCTTTATTATGCTGGTCCGTTTCGTTTAAAGGACAGAAAGTCCAGAGGTTGCAGGATACGCAAAGCTTATGTGTGTTTATTCATTGGTCTAAGTACCAAAGCAGTTCATTTTTAGCTTATATCAGACTTGAGTTCTGAGACTTTTATTGCTGGTTTTAGAAGATTTCCGCACCAAGAGGGTTTCCTTCTGATGTATATTCGCATAATGGAACGAACTTTGTAGGTGCAAGCCAAATTTTGTCCGAGATGAGCTTGTTTTTAAGCCAAAACGAGGATAAAATCCAAGATTATGCTATTCAATCTAAATTAAAATGGCATTTTATTTCTCCTTATTCACCACATTTTGGAGGACTGTGGAAGGCTAATGTTAAATCTTTTAAGAGACACTTGTATAAGGTTATAAACGATACTATTCTGACATTTTTAGAGTTTTATACTGTGTTTGATTTTGAACTGTTTATAATTTAAAGTATTATATTGGATTGTATAATGTTTTAACCTATATTGATGTTTAATATTTAATCTTTGTTTTGATTTGAGATGTTTGAAATGTAATATTTGATCTGGTCGTTTTGAAGACTTGTAGTCTGTCAAGGCGGGCGGTATGGAGATACAGTTGTTTGTTTTTTACATTATTTTTTGTTTACCCTGTGTTTAGGTTGTTATGTATTTAATAAAAAAGAAGCGAATGATTTTCAAATTGAAGTACATCGTATTTATTTTGCTCTTCAGATTTAGGCAGTGATTTTACCAAATTTAGGAACCGGAGACAGCCAAAGCTCATCTACATTTAGAATATACAGTCCACTCTATCGAAGAAGACAGAAACTTCACCAGTATTAATTCATAATATTTTACGGTAAAGTTTTGTATCTCCTATTTATAATAATTTGTTGGATTTTTGACGTCTAACTTTTTAACGTCTAACTAAAAATTGAATTATGGTAGAAGTCTTAAGAATACAAATATTCAAATTTTTATGTTGGATAAAATAGTTTTTTTTTTGTTACAGGAAATAAGTTTAATATTTTATCCCTGTTGACAGAGTTTGTTATTAAGCTTTACGATTACTAGTTTTTCATATGGATCTCTACGACAATTTATTTTATATTCACCGACCTTTAGAGATTATCTACCTATTTCTCACCCGACTTATCATGTTATAATCGACCTATTATAATAATTGGTTTATTTCGGTTCTTGTCGAAAAAGCAAATTTGAAAAGCATTTCGATATAATTGATGATCAAGGAAGAACCGGACGTAATAAAACGGCAAAATGCAAGATATGCACGAAATAGCGAGATTTTGCGAGAAATTTGCGAGCCTTTTGTGAGACTCTCGCGCGAGACATGAGACGAGACGAGACTTTTATTGCGAGACGAGACTTTCAACTTTTTTTGGGAGACAAGACGAGACTTTTCAAAGTCTCGTCTCGTCTCGTCTCGTGGGCAACACCAGATTGTATGAATTCCTATTTCCTATTACATTTTCACCAGTTTTCGAGTTAATATTTCGGAAAACTAATCAGTATAAATAAATGTAGATCTGCATTGGATGCATGAATTTCATAATAAGGTGAGTTTAGATTTTTTATGCATTTATGAAATCCTTACAATTTCCAACTTTACTCGATCCCTACCTGATAGTTAAATAGACACCGCATACTCAAAACTCAAAACGCATACACAAAACATGATGAAACCCACTAGACTACCACAAGATATTCCAATCGACCACTATAGTGAGTTTTATCATAATCTGTGAATCAATAGGAAAGTTATGAATTGTTGGGAATAAAAATCATACCAAATTTTAACTTCACCCGTTTAACTGTGTCAATTCTTAACACAAAGCGTCACAACTTCCAAACTAATTTATGAAATGTGCTGAAACACAAAAATAAAATACAGAATTCATGAAATACTTATATTAATAGTCTACGGTAGTATTGAAAACATTATACAAGCAAAGTTTTGTTCGGTAAACGGAGGTCGAGTAACTTATAAATGATGTGTTTACAACAGATGAGAATTAAATAATAAAAACCCTTTCCGTACAATTTCTTTAAGAGCAAATTGTATAATCTGATTTTGATGTACGAGATAGGAAATTCAAGAATTTGATTTATACTCCAGTCATCAACGGTAAAATACCGTATTACTGTCTAATTTTGGGAAACAAGGTCGATTTCTTTGAAAATTGGGATTTAGGTAGTATCTAGAACGTTGCCGAAGTGTGCTTTTTCCCTAGGGGTGGAAACCACCCCTTTTAAGGGGTAAGAAATTTTTTAAAAATAAGCCAGGAAATCGATAGACTTACCAATCCTAAGTAATTTTTGTTCTATAAAGTTTTTTTGTAAAGTTGATATTTTTCGAGTTATTCACGATTGAAAATACACATTTTTCAACAGTTTTTCACCGATACCTTGAAAAACTCTCATTTTATCGGAAAAATGATAAGAACAAAAATGTAGCTAATGAAAATACAAAGAAATGCGTTTTTGAATTATCTCTATCAATCTAATAAGGGTTGCGTTATTGCTCGTACTCCATTCTTCAATGGTAAAATAACGTATTATTGTGTGTTATTTTGGGAAACAACTTCGATTTTCATGAAAATTTAAGCTCTACTTACCCTCTTCTTCAAAGTTCGGCATGTGCCGAAGTGTGCTTTTTCCCTAGGGGTGGAAACCACCCCTTCAAAAGGGTAAGAAAGTTTGTATTCAAAATAAACCCGGATGTCTATAGACTGACCAATTCTAAGTAACTTTTGTTCTGTAAAGTTTTTTGGAGAGATGATATTTTTCGAGTTATTCACGATAAAATTAAATGTAATGTTAATGTATCATAGACCATTTCAAATTATGAAATAGCGAAAAAAAAATCTCTTGCTTTCTTAGCTAGAAACTTTTTAAAAAATGCCTTTTGTAGAGAATTCCAAGCGCTTTAGCATCAAATTAGTTAAAAAAATTTACAATTTGTAGTTTTAAAATGGGTTGCTTTCAAAGGGCTTGGATGAGCTATAATTAGTACGCGAATGCAAACTTCGAAACGCCATATCTCCTTCATTTGTATCATACAAAGATAGATAAAAAAATCACAATTATCAATGAGATAAACCCTGCAATTAACATTTAAAACAGTTTTTTATATCTGAAATAGTTTTTGTTAAGAGAAATGCATTTTTTTCTAGAATTACGAAAATGCAATTTTGATTTTAAACAATTATTTTCTCTAAAATAAGCATTCTAAACCGGTTAAACCACATAGATCTTATCAATAATACCGAAATAAAGTTAATGACAAGTGGGTTACTTTTAGTTTTTGTCAGGGTGGTAATGACGAGGGTGCAATTTTTAAATAAAAAAAAAAACAAGAAAGGTGTAATTTTATTTTTGTTATAAATCAGTCAATTCTAATGCATAAGACTTATGTCAGTACTCATTTTAAAGAGTATTTTATTTACTTTAGAAAAGGCCGATTGAGTTATCCCCAAAAATTTTACCATTTTCCAGTTATTGTAAGTTGAATATTTTCAATTTCGAGGTTCTAGAAAAATAACCATGTTTCAATGAGCAATAACCCAGTCCTTATTGGGTTTATAGAGGTCAGTCAAGAACATATCTCTTTGCTTTTTTAATAGCTAAATTTTTTTTCTAATTATTTTTTCCGATAAAATGAAAGATTTTCAAGTTATCGGTGAAAAACTGTGAAAAAACATTCGTTTTTCAATGAAAAATTTGTAGTTTCAATCGTGAATAACTCGAAAAATATCAACTTTACAAAAAAACTTTATAGAACAAAAGTTACTTAGAATTGGTCATTCTATCGATTTCCCGACTTGTTTTTATTATTAAATTTCTTTCCTCTTAGAAGGGGTGGTTTCACCCCTAGGGAAAAAGCACACTTCGTCACAAAATACCACCTAAATCCCAGTTTTCAAAGAAATCAACCTTGTTTCACAAAATTCCACCCGAAAATGGCCGATGACTGGACTATTAGAAACTAGAAGTACATATTTAGTACGTTGGAGACAAATGTAATACTCTTTCAAAGATTTCAAGATCGAAGCGATTAATGTACAGCTGCAGCATGTACAGGAGCAACGCGTTGCAGCATTGTAAGTATCACACGTGAAATGTACCTAATCAAGTTCATTACTCAAGCTGAAATTTTATAACCAGAACCCTGATTTTATGGCAATTGCCATTTTTTGCCATAAGTGCCATTTTGACTGTTTTTTGATGTTATTGCCATTTTTTGCCATTTCCACAAAATTCTTCAATTTTTCATTGAATACCTAGTTTGATTTTTGTTGCACGATTTGTACCTGTCACTTCTCAAATCTTAAATAGTCTTAGTTATAGTCTAATAGAATAATAGTCTTTATTAAAGCACACTTAAGTTTCTTACCAGACGTAATAAAGAAGTTACAATCAGAAGGACAAACTTTTTGCGCCAAAATAGATTTTGTAAAATCTGTTCAAAAAGAATTGAATAAAGTACCGGGGGAAAAGGGGGAATATTAAATTTAAAATTTGCAGATATTTTAAGTAAAAATATTGGTTTAAGTTTGATTCAAAAATATGACGCGGCCTTACGTGGCGACGAAATAGATTTAGATGCTGACCCAAACATTGTTAGTATATTTAAGTATGCCCTTGTAACAACGGTGGATATAGAACGGTCATTTTCAAGACACCAACATATATTATTCTCAATGACCGTAGACAGAGTTTAACTGCAATTAACATAGAAATGTACATTGTTGTAAGTATCCGAAGAAAACACTAAGTCTTCGCCAACGAATTTATTTGATAAGGATTAAGCGACCGGGTTCGACTGATTAACAGTCATCATCATGCTTCATCTAGATATGAGGATGCATTAGTTGACTGAAGGTAAGTATTTTACATAGCAATACTCACAACAAAAGTTTCTAGGGCTCCGGGTGTGCGACATGTGGAACGTCAAAAAGTAAAACAACGTGGACAACTACAGTTAAAATTTACACATATCGAAACACGAACTAAAATTTTATGACGGATTGACCCTACTATGTTAACATCCTCTTTGTGCAAAGGTTGAAAGACCACTGTCTTTCCCATCTCGAAAAGGACCGAAATTGACTTTCTAGAAGAATCTCGAACGTGATGGAATGAAAAAAGTTCCCCAAATGTGGGGGCATGCGCAATTTCAAAATTGGCGGGTATAGGTAGAACACAATACAACTCAACACAGAAACAATGTTATACACGGGGCGGTAATCACCTAGCGTGTTGTCAACATAACCTTAAAATGTGTTTACGATTGCGTGTTTATTTAAGTATGTTAAGTCATTGACGCACTTCACACCACTACATTTCAATGCCTTAAATATCTCTATCATTTCTAAAACATTCAGCCTCACTCGCTTATTGCAGAAATGTAAGAACTGCACGTCTTCTTTAAAATCGCAGGTATGGTTTTCGCTTAACAGATGGTTAGCAAACTGAGACTGGGAAGTTATGTTATCTCGGTCTTTATAATTGAAATATTCTCTAGCGTGTTCCCTTATTTTTTTTTTTTTTTTTTTCGAAGGCACGTCTAGTCTGGCCAATGTATACGGCGTCGCAGTCCCTACAATTTAGTTTATACACTCCTGACTCTTACCAAACATTCGGCTTATCTTTGGAGTTAACCAAGAACCTTCTGGCGTTATTAGTGGTCTTGTAAGAGACTGTGACGCCGTGTTCAGACAGGATTTTCCATAACTTTAAGGAGATACCTCCGAAATAGGATAGAGATCTGTAAGTTATATATGTATCTGTTGAATAATCTAGATGAAAGTTATTTAATTTTAGTCTATGTTTAACGAAATGTTTAAAATAAATCTTGTGAATGAATGAAAGAGAAAAGCCGATTTTCCACCACAAAGTGATTTTGACTTTTGACAACAGTGTCAGTGAAGTGATTTCCTGAGATTGTGCTCTACATTCCACTGCTGAGGATTGCTGGATTGCTGCGCGAAATCTACCCTAAGCTCCATTCCTGAGGCCTTGCTGCATTTAAGGATTTGGAGCTGCCTTCTCGAAGATTTTCCTGCGAAGATCAATTTGTGTCATCTTGATTATTGATGTCTACAAGTGCTGCGCGTATACATAGTGTAGCGTAGTGTTTATACATCGAACACAAGGGTAAAAAACCCTTAAGAAAGGAATCAAAACTTTCTGTGACAGTGTCGGTGCTTAATAGCTTTGACACAGGCCCCCTGTACGGATTTTTAGCAATTCAACTTACTGTTTCGTTAAAAGGAAGAAAACGTAAGTCTTTGAACATTTCAATTTAAAATGGCGACATCAAAGACTCGAAGCGCTCCTGATATAGCCACAAACTTTGATTTGGATGACGACGTTGAAGAAATTAAGCCAGATAATAACCAAAAAATTCAGAACCTACTTAAAGAATCAAAGAATATTATCAACAAATTAAACGAAATTATCGCAGTATCTACAACTGTAAAACTTGAAGTTAAATCAAACATCAAGAATTTACAAAAATTATTTTCTGAAAATGAAGAAGTTATAGAAAATTTTCTAAATTTTAATTCGACAAGTACTACTAATAACTGCACGCAAACAGAAAATTTCCACGATACTTTAAAATATATTATTAAGGATCCAGACAAAGAGATTACAACTGTCTTCAATAATAATAATAATAACTTCCACTTGTTTTCTAACATTGCTAGATTAAACTGGGATAATAAATTCTTTAATAACAGCATAACTACTCTAAATTCTAAAAAACCCCTAAATATGTCATACGTTACTATTATTGATAAAGATCATCCAAATTTATGTTACAACAATAAATATGAATACCTGCAAGAGACTTTTAACTTCGACATAAATAAATGTGAGGTTGACAGTTTGAAAAAATACACCAATAAATTTGAAGTAAATTCTGATGCTGGTATAATTAATTCTTTCACGAAAACTAATTATATCTGTATTATATCAAAAGAAACCCGTAAAGAAATTATTTTCAATCTTTTGGAGGAGTTATCGTCTTCTTTTCAGGCGGTGGGCGATGAGGATAAAAGCACAAAATTCATTGAAGTAAACTTTTTACAATCTATATACAGTCACAACATTATTAGAAAACTTTTTGAATATCTATTTAGAAAAACAAATACCAAAATTTACTTCCCTTCTATACTTCAGGAACCGTCTTCAAATGTCTTAAAAATAATAATGAAACAATTATAATAAAGAATAATAAAATAAATTCCTTTGCAGACGTTGTTAGAGATTTAAAGAAAGACATTGATGATCCTTCTACTTTCGGAATTAAAATTAAATATATTAAGAAAAATAAAGATGACGACCTTATTATTAATTTAAATGGGAAATCTGAAGATAGATCTATTTTCAAAAACAAAATATCAGAAAATTTAAAACATAACGAAATTAAATCTTTGAGTAGTTATAAAATTATTTATCTACTTGATCTGGATGTCACTTGGACTATAGATTTAGTTAAAGAAGAATTAAATAAATTTGTAAGTGCAGATAGTTATATTGAAATACATCTAAATAAAAATGACAAGGGTCGTCAATCGGCAAAGATTAAAATGGAGGTTAACGCCGCTAATTCCTTACTCAATGAAAGGAAAATTAAATTTGGGTGGAATTTGGTAAGAATTAAAGAAAAATTTGTACCTATCAGGTGTTTTAACTGTTTGCTTTTCGGACATATTACCCCAAATTGCAAAAATAAGAAAATTGAAATTATGTGCACCAATTGTGGTGAACAAGATGACCATATTTCAAAGAATTGTTCAAACAAAAGCAAATGTATAAGTTGTAAAGTAGAAGGACACAGATATGACAATATGACTTGTCCAAAATACCGCGAATTAAAACATAATCTAGAAAATAAATTAACTTAACAATATTTTTTTTTTGTATGAAAATTTTACAGGTAAACGTCGGTAGAAGAAGAAGGGCTCATGACCTAATTAAATTTGAGTGTTATAAAAATAAATATGATATAGTTTTCTTTTCCGAACCGAACCAAAAAATTTCAAAAAAAGAAAAATTATTAACAGATCTGAATGAGGATGTTGCTATCAAAATCATAAGCAAGAATTTACAAGTGTGGGATGTTCTGAGATATGAATCATTTCTAACGATTAAATTCAAAACTTTTAGTGCCATTTTGTGTTATTTTTCTCCAAAAATTAAATTGCCTGATTTCAAAATTAAAATTGACCAAATTTTTAGTATTATTTCTAACAATAGAAATAACGATTATATTCTTTTAGGCGATTTCAATTCGAAATCCTCTTTATGGGGCTCAACTATAAACGATAAGCGGGGTATATACTTGGGAAAATGTATATCACAATTAGATATGGTAATCTTTAATCGAGGAAACATACCAACCTTCGAAATAAATAATAAAAAATCATTTATAGACCTAACTGTAGGTACTCCCCAGATTTCAAAATCTGTTGTGAATTGGCAAGTATATAGAACAGATTATTTGTCAGATCATAATCCCATCTCTTTCGATATTGTTGACAAAAATTATGAAAATATTAGTGAATTTATAAATCATACATTTAATATTAAAGGTTTTCTTGATGACCACTAAAATTTATAGTAACAATAACGATAAGGATAACATTAATTTATATAACAATTTAAAAACATGCACCAAACAAAATATTTCTATAACCTACAATTCGTATCATAAACAACCCTTTTGGTGGAACTCTGAAATAGATCAGCTGCGAAGAAAATCTGGACGATTGAAAAGACATCTATCAAATTTAAAGCGTAAAAACTTAGATATTCAACATATTTCAATGAGATATAAGGAAAGTATTAGAGACCTTAAAAATTGTATCTCTAGAAACAAGAGAAAACATTGGAAAAATTTATGCGATGAACTTGACGACAATATTTGGGGAGATGCCTACAAAATAATCACGAAATATACAAAAAATTTCAAATTATTTAGTCTACCAAAGTCACAAAAATTTAATATTGCTAGAGAACTTTTTCCCATTAATCCTCAATTATGGATTAGAAATGGCACGTACCTTGGAGACATTCCCCTTATAACCAAAGACGAAATCGACAATATTATACATAAATTTAAAAGCAAAAAAGCTCCAGGTCCAGACCAAATTCTTCTGGCTTATAAAAATTTTCCGAAATTGTTTATTGACTATGGCAACGAAATTTTAATCAATCAAAAATTCCCTTTAGATTGGAAAAAATCAAACCTACATTTAATTTGGAAAGGCAAATTGAATGTTACTGGCTCTTCGGCTTATCGACCGATCTGTCTACTAAGTTCGGTCAATAAATTCTATGAAAAAATAATAAATGAAAGATTAAATCGTTTTCTGGAAGACAACAACTGTATTTCAAAATTTCAGTATGGTTTTAGAAAAAATAGATCCACAGTTTCTGCTATTTTTGATGTTAAAAACTATATAAAAAATTGTAAAAAAACCTTTTGTGCTATGGTCGCACTAGATGTGAAAAATGCATTTAATTCGGCCTCATGGAAACATATTATCAAAAATATGAAAAAGAAACATATTCCAAATTATTTAGTAAATATAATTGAAAACTATTTTTCAGAACGTTACATTTTAGGTCTAAGCAAAAATAATTTTGAAATTTTCACAGGTGTACCGCAAGGTTCAGTTTTAGGCCCGACACTTTGGAATATTTTGTTTGATGAAATTTTAAATCTGAACTTTGGTAATGATGTACAATTATTTGCTTTTGCTGATGATTTAGCAGTAATTTTTAAAAGCAATATGCCATGTTCATTGATGGATCTCGTAAATGAAACAATATCCAAAATTTCAATTGTTATGCAACGAATTGAATTAAACTTGGCGCCTGAGAAAACTGAATCAATAATTTTTAAAGGACCAAAAAGTTTAAGAAAAACCATTAAATTCAAAATTGGTAATAAAGTAATAATTCCCTCTCGGCAAATTAAATATCTAGGTGTTATTCTTGATGACAAATTAAAATTTCACAAACACCTTTTATATTCTTGTTCTAGAGGTGAAAACAAAATAACCGAACTTAGTAGACTTATGCCAAACATTGATGGCCCTTCTGACAGAAAACGTATCCTTTATGGTCACACTATATTTTCTATTATCCTTTACGCCTCACCCGTCTGGGAAGAGGTGATTAAGATTTCTAAATATTTAAAATTGTTGAACTCAACTATTAGAAAATGTTTAATTAGAGTTTCTAGTAGTTATAGAACTGCTTCTCTTGAGGCACTTGAAGTAATATGCGGATCTCCTCCTATTCACTTAAAAATATTGGAACGTAAACAAAATTTTTACAATATCGATAAAAAAATCACTAAATTAAATGTGATCAACTCATGGCAACACATCTGGAATAACAATACAACCAAAGCTCAATGGACCAAAAAGTTAATTCCTTATATAAAGCCGTGGTTCTACTGCAAATTTCGGAAAACAAATTACTTTTTTTCTCAATTCCTTACTGGACATGGTTGTTTTGGCAAGTTTACTTACAAAATTAAAAAAAGTGAAACAGATAAATGTATTTATTGTGGAGACTATGATGATCCCGAGCACACCATTTTTGTTTGTTGGATGTGGACGTGTGACATACTAGAATTAAATATAAAATTAAATATACAAATATCAAAGGATAATATAATCAACACAATGCTAGAAAACAAGAGAAATTTTGATATTATATTTAAATGTATAAGTAATATTATGAAAGAAAGAGCGTGACGAACGTATAATTCAAGGTTTGGATCCTTAAATTAAAAATTAAAAAAAAAAAAAACTCTCCTCTTCTTAAACATGATGTTACTTTTTGAAAAAATTATGCACAATTTTATAACCACATTTCTGGTATTAAATAATTAATACTGTTTGTCTTCGAAGATCATGGTTTCCTAGTTAGACTTAGCCGAAGACACACAGTAACATCGGAAGACAGGGTTTTTTAGTGGGTAACCGAACGGACCCCCACAGTATCAGTTGCGGTGTATAGTACCATTTACGATTGACTTTCTCGTCTCGATAATGGCTATTCATCTCAACTTTTCTCCATAAACGATTTTTCCCTGTATTAAAAAAAAAAAAAAAAAAAAAAAAAGGTAGAACAGAAACACCTCGGCCAAAAAAGGTGACAAACAACTACCCATAGCCAAACCTGATTCCTGTGAATAAAAATCATCACCGAATCTGAAGAAATTCTGTTCCAAGACAACCCCCAGAAGTCTGCACAGGTCTAGAGTTATAAACGTGGGAGTGTTAACATTGAACAATAGGTCCCTCACCTGTTGGATGCATTCTTCCGGTGGTATGCTCGGGAATAGATTGGTGACATCAAACGAGACTAATAGTGAGTTCTTCGGAATTTTAACATTTTTGATTTTAGTTATTAAAGAACTTCAATTTAGGATGGAGTGTGTATTATGGAAACCAGTGATGAATCTGAGCGTGTCATTAAGCCAGGCCGAAAGGCGGTAACAAGAAGAGTTAATATACGATACAAAAGGTCTGATGGGAACGTTCGTTTTATGCACCTTCTACATTGTTTTAAATTTTAATAAACAATAGGTTAGGATGTATGTCATCGTGTACGTCGTAAATAAATAAATGTAAATATGTAATGTGAGGTTATTTTATGCTGGAAACAACTTTCAGGAACGTTTTATATAGTAATATTTTAAAGTGCAATAATTCATCGATTTTTGCTTGTTTTTGCCACTTTTAAATTGTTGATTGCCATTTTCTAACATTTTTAACGCCATAGAATCCGGACTTGTTTTATAAATAATGTAGTTATTCACAGTAGAAGAGAGGAAGCAACTATCAATAAAAGCGGTCTAGTAAGGAAAACGTGCAATTTTTCGAGGTTTAACTTGGAAAGGCTGTTCCTAAAAGTCGGAGAGCGGAGAGAAGCAAATAATTAAAGTGTCAAAGTAAAGATATTTTACGGCTTTTTTAGAATGCAAGGGGAATGGTTAGTAGATTGGATTTGGATACTGAGTGTAAAGTAAAGTGTCTGCTTTGTGTCTGTACTGCTATCACAAATAACGGATCTACTCTTGTGGTATTAGCAGGGGCACGAAGGAATTACTAGAAAGGCAATAAGTAGCGATAGAAATTGTTTTGGTGGGGAGCTTGAATTGCACCTACTTTACTACGGTAACAACATCAAAAGTAACAAAATTTATTAAGCATTCATGCAGGTGAAGAAAACAACTTTCCCTTCTTCCTCAACTTCAGTTCAGTTAAACACGTTGTACTCAAAAATAACCTCCTCTTATTCCTCAAGGACGACACACCATAATGAGTGTCTGGCGTACATTCGCACGTATTCCGTTCGTCCCGGATCGCATATACGGCCCACAATGCCATCTAAAATGTGTTAGGAAAGTTAGGAAGTTTCGGGAGTTCCCCTAGTCTTTGTTTACGGTTATATGATTTTAATCTATGTGGCGTTGTTTTGCAGTCGCTGTGATTGAAATAGCTGAGGTCTCGCGTGGAGCTGACACCGTCACAGAGGAGGGGAATTATGCGGCAGCGGCGAATAAGAGAATGTGTATGTATGTGTGTAAGGGAGGGTGGATGTGTCGAGACGAGGGATGGTGGGTTTTGATAAGATAGGCGTCTCGTATTTAACCGAAAGGAACGTGGAGAGTTGCAGGTTGTGCGGTAATTTTAATGAGAAATCCTAGGGATTTTTGGTGGTCCATGTGGAAATTTGCAACCCACTTGAAAAATAATAGTGATAATGCTTCCTTTATAAAGCGTAGCTTAAGAAGCAACTCACTAATGATCGCACAAGTTACTACATCCTCTTTAATATTTCAGTCGAAGACTCATTGCGCAATTTGAATCCTTCGAATTGAATAATACATATCTCGAAATATGGGAATAGCATTATCTCCCATATTCCACTGATAACAGTTGTGATAATTCCGGAATATCGAAACAAACGATCGAGATTCAAAAATCCGACCCGCCGAGAACAATAGCGCAACTCTACACCGCAAATCCAGTGTCTGCCATTGCAGCTGCGTAAACGTAGAATTAATGAGAGATCAGCACACACACACACATACGAACTATCAAATATTTCGCGTCAGCGATGATAAATATTATCTAGTTCAAGTGGGGCGTGTAATGATGCATCCGAAGTAACCGCATCATTAAATCCGAGTGCTACATCGAAAGTTACACAATACGGGGTTTTTACTCGAATGAGCACATTGTTTGGTTACACTTCGTTACACTTTTTTGCGCAGATTTGTGTGTCATTTTTAAATAAGCATACCATACTGTGTTAACAGACACGGCAAACCTTATTTCGAAGGCAATTAAATTTTACAAATTATTTATGTTTGAAATGTTAAATACTACTGCATAAAACTGAAACACAAATTATGGGAATTAATAGGGTTGCTAGTACTGATGAAACAAAGGAACATGTACTCTTTCCAGAGTAAATCTATGCTCTACAAAAACTGATAGCCTGCAGCATAGCTGATCAATCTCGTCGCTTTCTTAGGTGAGAAATTGCTTTCTCACAACACCAGACTACGATCATTTGATCCGTTGCACCAATAACTTACTTGTCTTTAAGTAATCTCTAAGTAATTATAATTATTTATCTTCTTCGCATTTGTAGTTCTCTTTAGGTTTAGTTGCCGTTATTAGTTTTAAACTAGAGTTGTTATTTTCAAAACAACAGAGGTCTCGATAAGGGAAGAATTTTTTCATTATTATTTTATTTTATAAATGACCAAAGCAAGGTGGTGAGTTGTCCATTAAATAGTCCAGTGGAAAATATAATAATAAGGTATATTGTGACTGGAACCAATCAAATTAATATTTTTATATTTAGAATGTGTTTATGTATTTCATGATGCAACTCAACGTATTGTAACGTTTATTTCTAATTTATTTACACTGTCCTAATTTTACACTACACACTACTTAATTCATCTTAACTACTTCATTGCTAATTAATTTATATCACACTCTTAATCGTTAATTTATTTCACTTCAATCGCTCTCGCTTGTCCGTTTTTCGGCTTGTTCATTCCCCCGCAGCTTCACGTCTAATCTTCTCTCCGACCACAAGCCCGCTTATATACACCACAATTGTATTCGCGATGGTTCCTGAAATAACTCGAACCTTCTTTTTTATGTAGAAACGTCCAGAAGGTAATAAATCATTCTTCCTTAATAAGATGTTGACGGGACTCAATTAAGCGTAGCGGCGTTCTTCTGAGGAAAGCCGCCGTCCGATAAGAGTAAACACAATTCGCGCTGCTGTTTACATTTCGCGCTACAGTATCGTTTTCACCAAGAATGAATATCAAGGATGATTGTAAGTAATGTGCAAATTTGATAATATTGTTAATTAAATTAACCGACTTAATGAATGGGTATTCTAATAGAATAAGCATTGACGACTCAATGGAGCCACATTTAAAAAGTAGATTACTCCTTCTTTCAATGCTGAACATAAGCATGCCGAGACGCAATGCCATTCAAGGCGATAATCCTATTTCTACTACGATTTAATTTTGCATAAAACCTTGGTTTTAATGTGAACCAGTTCCATATTTCACCAAAAAAGTTATTGGATCATCATTACATCAGATTACCAGATACAATGATTCAAGGCATCAGAAAAATATGTTCCTCTTCCAAAACAATAATTATTCCATCATGGTTGACTAGAGTGTATAGTTTCCTTCAATTTAAAAAAAAATGAATAATTATTATGCAAATACTGGATTGGTCAATATTTTATTGGAGATTTAATTATAAATAATAGACACAAAATTATCAATTTCTCAGATTGAGAATATTAAAAATTATGCTTTATTTCAAATTGAATGAAATTGTTATTTAAGTGGGATTATGTATATAAAAAAAAATTATAAGAACGGTCACGTATGGAAATAGGGCAGTATGTAACACTTCGGCATATTTAGCAAAAATGCAGATGTTCAAATTTTGCCATATTTCAAGTGTTGGTTAAGATGTGCGGGGAAACTTTACAGTTCAAAACGTGGTGAACATATAAAACATTACACAAAAAGGTAAGCAGTCTTAAACTTCAATTTTGGGGTGATTGTTGTACATACACTAAATTATCCAGAATGAAATTTTCATCATTTTGTGTTTATAACTGATATTTTTAGAGCAACTTAAAATAAATAGAGGCATTTCTTAATATTACGGCGTTCTTATTGCACACTTCGTAATAACACCACTGACATTTCGGGGGATGTCAGCTCCGCCACCAGCTACCTGCTCCCGTTAATCCCTAACTACAAACTCCGCCACGTACATTTTATGACGGGATTAAGTAATTAACATCGTTGGATGTCATTTTGAAATTTCTGTTTGACTTGTCTTGCCCTAAATATGCCTTGCCCTGAAATAATTTTACTACACAATTACAAATGTATTTCTCTTTTTTTTTTTACTGGTGAAGCATTGAATATCTAATATTTTCCCGTCAGTTTGAGCTAGTGGTCACTTTAAAGGTAAATACTTTAAGCAGTATCGTTGCCGCGTGGCGTAGTTTGTAGTCGCGCGTAATCCGACCCAATACCCTCTAAGCCCATAAACGCAGGTAACGTGGCGGAGCTTGTAGTCGTCCTGACATTTTGTAGTAATTTATATACCGAACAAATCAATACACCTAAATTACATCTTCTCGTACGAAGACATCACCGAAAGTTGAGTTATCTGCCACTGCATCGACTTTCTCCAATAAAATTTGGAAATCACCTTAACATCGTTTCTTTTTTGTTGCAGGTAAGCACCCTAAATCGACCCACCTCAAAAATTCGTCCCAACCGTAAGTAACCTATAAACGACCACAATTTAATGGTGATATCACTGTGCACTGCGTCTCCGCCAAATGTTCGAAGTTTCATTCAAGTAAGTTGACTTAGTAGCAGTGGCGGACGTCTTATTATTTTGTTTCTATTTGTGAATATCACACCATATACCAAAACTATCGGACAATTATCGTCCTTTTTGCAGAAATATTTGTTGTGTTGAGCAGTGCGTTTATTTGAGGAGATTATTATTGTATTTGATCGTGGGATGTGACAGTTTTAGCTACTTTAGAAACTGCATGTATTTAGGGCAGGTATGATAGAATGAATATCAGTTTTGAAACATTTGTCTCAAAGGTAAGATTTACAGTTTTGTAATTAAATAGGATATGAGCCTTTTATAAAAGTCCCTTTCATATATAATATGTTTCTTATTTTTGTTACTATTTCAAGTATATGGCTGTAACTTGTTAGAGATACACGGTGTTGGTGTAATAGGGTATATGTCACACTGTAAGTGAATATATCCAAGTTTAAAAGAAAGATTCGCGTTGTATTACAACGGTCAAATAATTTTGAAACTAGTGTAATGAAAATACTGTAGGAATTGTTATACCTGGGCCGAGCAAAAACAATTTTTCAGTAACTAATTTTTGGGTGTGATATATGGAATGTTGCACCTCTTTTAATATGGTGGATATTCCCTATAGTCTAGTCAAGATGTGTGTTTGCTGCGAAAAATAGTTAGAAGGCTCGAAAAAATATAAGCGACAGCTCATTCGACGCGGAATGCAAAACTGAGAAACGGATTTTAAGGATTTTTTCTGCTAAGAAAAATTGCAATTGTTATTAACAAAAAACGAAAAATAAAAACGCTCTTTCGATTTTTCGATGACAACTCAAAAACCATAAGAGATAGAGGAATTCGCAAAAAGTGTCCTTAAAGAAGAGAAAATTTTCCATAAAAAAGTTCCTACTCACGGGATTTCTATCTCTTATATTTATATTTTTAATTTATTGCTGAAAGTAAGGCTCCATGCGACCGTCACGGCATACTCTCGCCGCCTCTGAAGCGACTACGTAATAAAAAATAATTTTTTAAGGTACTAAGTATTAGTTTAAAAATTTATAACAAACTTTAATGTGCTCTATACACTGGAAGGAATAAAGTCCCGTTGAAAAAAATTTTAAATGCATTTTTCAAAAAGCTAGCCTATTGTAATGAACTAGTTATTTTCGTACTTCCGTCTTCATTGAAAGCATGCTAAATGTTTAAATAAATTCTCCATAAATATTTTGCTTCTTAGAGTCCTTTCTATGAGTGTATTCAATAAGGTGACGTCATAAAATTATTTAAAACTTCTTTATTTTTTAGTTTACAATGAATTTTTAAAATCAACAAAAAACGTAAAATCCAGAAATTGTTGTTAAATTTTTGTTACTCATATATTATGTTATGGCTGTTTTTATATTCAAACTAAGGATTAAATAATTGTGGAAAAAAAATTGCAGCTATTTGTTTAAGAATTGTTTATAAATAAACGTCTTAGTTTAATATTTTTAACAATTCTTTTTTTACCATTCTATCGCTTAGGATTAATTATGATTTTGAAAATAAAAAAAATTTCAAAAAATTTTGGTATAGTTTATAATCGTTTGTTAATGTTTTCATTATTTAAATAATTAGTTAAGGAATAATTTTGTGTTCAAAAATCATTATAAAAATCTGTGAATAGAATAGAAGAAAAAATAATGTTTCATGGGTAATTTCATTGTTTAGTAAGTTAACAATTTGTTATATTACGTTTTTGAGTGTCACAATACTTTTTTTTATTACTACTAAAAATTACAAAAACAACGATATGCAACATTGACGTAACAAATTTTTTTTGTATAAAAACTTTTTTGTTTAAATTTTTTTTTCTTCACTTTGTTGCGTATGGTTGTTCTTGTAATTTTTAGTTGTAATAGAAAAAAATATTGTGACACTCAAAAACGTTTTATAACAAATTGTTACCTTAATAAACAATGAAATTATTAATAAAAAAACATTTTTTCCTTCTATTCTATTCAGAGATTTTTATAATGATTTTTGAACAAAAAATTATACCTTAACTAATTATTTACATAATGAAATCATTAAAAAACCATAATAAACTATAACAAAGTTATTTAAGAAAATTTATTTTATTTTCAAAATCACAACTAATCATAAACAATAGAATGGTGAAAAAAGAACTTTCAAAAATATTAAACTAAGCCGTTAATTTATAAACAAGTCTTAAACAAATTGCTGTAAATTTTTTTTTGCAAAATTATGTAATCCTTAGTTTGAATATAGAAACAGCCGTAACATAATATATAAGAAAAAAAAATTTAAAACAATTCCTGGATTTTGTGTTTTTGTTGATTTTAAAAATTTCTTGTAAACTAAATAAAGAAAATTTAAATAATTTTATGACGTCACCTTATTGAGTACACTCATAGAAAGCACTCCAAGAAGCAAAATATTTATGGAGAATTTATTTAAACAATTAGCCTGCTTTCAATGAAGACGGAAGTACGAAAATAACTAGTTCATTAACAATAGGCTAGCTTTTTGAAAAATGCATTTAAATTTTTTTTTCCAACGGGACTTTATTGCTTCAGGTGTATAGAGTACACTAAAGTTTGTTATAAATTATTAAACTAATACTTAGTACCTTAAAAAATTATTTTCTATTACGTAGTCGCTTCAGAGGCGGCGAGAGCATGCCGTAACGGTCACGTGGAGCTTTACTTTCAGCAACAAATTAAAAATATAAATCCGGCAGTAGGGACTTTTTTATGGGAAATTTCCTCTTCTTTTAGAATCTTTTTTGCGAATTCCTCTATCTCTTATGGTTTTTGAGTTGTCATCAAAAAATCGAAAGAGCGTTTTTATTTTTCGTTTTCTTGTTAATAACAATTGCAATTTTTCTTAGCAGAAAAAATCCTCAAAACCCATTTCTCAGTTTTGCATTCCGCGTCTAATGAGCTATCGCTTATATTTTTCCGAGCCTTCTAACTATTTTTCGCAGCAAACACACATCTTGACTAGACGACTAGAAGAATGGCCGATAGATTCAAAGTAATTTGCAAAAATTTCTAAAAGTTTTCAAAGTAGCATTGTTTTGTAGTATTTCACCAAAATCATTTCATTTAATCATCATTTAATATAGGTAATGACGTTCTTATTCCCATTAAATTAAACATTTAATATCATAGTTGAGCACTGAATGAAATCGTATCATTAGTATTTTTTTTTTACTGAATCACGTCTATTCTAAATGAGAACACAATTGTCACAGAGACTTTTTCTTCAATCAAATTTCTCCTCGAATAAAGTACGACGAGAAATTGTTAGACTGAGTAGTTATGCACCACGTTGGCGAATTTTCCCAAATGGATCCGTCAATATTTAATTTTTCTTCACGTTAAACGTTATTACAATAATCGAGGCAATTGAAATATCGCAGATTGCCTAGGTGGCGTCGATACACGCTAGTATCGAATGAGTCGACGTGGCCCAAATGTACTTTTAACGAGTAATTAATGCAAATTTAATGATTACAACTTGATAACGTGTAGTAGGTACTCGGATTGCGAATGGACGCGTCGAATTTCCCGCGGAGGCATTCATTTTGCATGTTGCGAGTTAATTCCCTTTCTCATTTGTACGGGAGGCATGCGTGGAATTTGTCCCTCGGAACGGAGTTTTTCGGGGCAAGTCTTAATTCCCCTCGATTCGTATCTTGCCGATAAATTTGGCCAGGCTCGTTCGACGAACAAAGTTTTATTGTCTTTGATAAGTAGTTTACATCTCGTGGATTAGACTTGCTCAAGTTCCGCCGAATTCGGAACTAAATATAAACGTCAGGTGTTCGATAACCGTCCCGCTTTGTTTTCGGAGCGTCCCCGAAATAATAGAGTTTCTCTCTTTTTTTTTTGTTAGGGGCACTTTCTCTCCGACGTGACTTATCGTCGAGTACAGCGAAATCTCTTATTTCGGCGCCGGGGCGCCGCGCGGGAAAGTGAAAGTTCATCTAATTTAGATTCAATATCCGTCGACTAGAAAAATTGACCCTCTTGAGGGGATACATCAATGTCAGTCACTCTCGCTTTTTCACGAGCCGGAGAACCGGCTACCTGACGTTCCGGGGAGATTCGCCAATCTTCGAGATAAGAGACAAGGGATGGATTCGCTCAGGAGATGACCAAGGATATGTGGGAGATATACGGGACTCACGAAAATACCTAAGTTTGGCAAAAATTGCCGAAGACGTAGCACATGAATTGATGCACATTGCCCTTACCGGTGTTATTCGACTGCCTTCCGTAGTCAGGTCTGTCCTAACTGCCGTCCGAAATTTTTAAATAGTTAAAGGGATTCTAATCCTATGCTCAACTGCCGTCCGGCTAGATTGTACCTGGTATTTTATTTCAATTTATTTCAATATCACAATGAAAACGCCGGCACAAAAAATATAATACTTACAATGACTTACATATATTTTTTTTATATTTATTAATATCACCCGCCTGTTAGGCTCAGTGACAACGTGTATTATCCTTGCCCCCTCGCGAGCATATATATACAGGGTGTAAGGGGTTTGACTGCCTTTATTTTAACAGGCGATAGTATTCACCAAAATAAACAAAAAAACCTTATATAACAGAGGTCCTAAAACAAACCGTTTTCGAGAAAAAAATTAGCAAACTTCTAATTTTAAGGTGTAAAAATTCAGTTTTATTAAAGAATCTTACATAATTTTGTACAAGAAATGACCATTCTTTTAATATATTTATGTTAGTTTTTAACAAAACAATTTTTTCTTTAAAGAATAAAAAAATTCTAATCAATACAACTCGATGAAATGGCTATGACTTGGTGTGGTAACACCGCGAATTTATCGCACACGTCGCGACACATTGACCCGACACAGCTGTTTACATGTATACGTATCATTTCTTGTCGGTGTTGCCAAGTTGTGGTGAAATGCCTTGATGAAATAACTCGACTTTTCTCGTAAACGGTAGGTTTTAGGGCCCCCGTTATATAAGGTTTTTTCTTTGTTTTGATGAACGCTATCACCCATTAAAATAAAGGCAGTCAAACCCCTAACACCTTGTATATATACAAATGTTGTAAATAACGGGTTCTATTGAGTCTTAAAGAGAAATGAGGACTCTTTTTTCTTTTCTGAGAGCTTTCGGTATATTTCTAACCTTCATCAGTCATTCTACAAGACACAAAAATTATAATTAACATTATCTATCGTTCTCTGCTCTCACTTAAATATTAATACTCACAGTAATTGAGATTTAAAAAGAAGAAAATTATACATCGCTAATCAAAGGATCTTCAGGAACATCTACAAACTTATCTTAAGTAATGCATGGCAAGTACTGGAATGAAAGAGTACAATTGACAGTTGGCATTTGCCAAATCGTCTCATACACTATGTAAAAAAATATATATTAGTTGGTCATAATACACGTGTATGTAATGATACTGTAAATTAAATTTGAGAATATTTAAAAACTGTGACAGAAGGGAGAACCTTACTCAAAAGACGAGACCATTGGAGATACATCTAAAATAGCCTTTCGATCTCTTAGTTGCTTGTCAATAAATAAAATATTTGAATAAGTGATGTTTAAATTGGTTATATCAGTTTCTTTTATTGAGTAAATTATCGTTGTTATGAATGTGAGTCATTTCGAGGAAAGATCTCTTGAATAAGTTTCTCTCTGTGTCAAGTATGCTAAGTTCTTTAAAATTGGGTGTATGTCCAGTTGTTTTTACATGTTGTGATAATGCACAAGCATCTATTCTAACTTTAATGTCGCTTTTATGTGACGTTATTCTAGATCTTAAGTTTCTGGACGTCATCCCAACGTATGAGTTTTCACAAAGAGAGCAGCCAATTTTGTACACCACCCTTATTTTATCCAAGGTGACAGTTTGGTCTTTTAATTGAGAGTGAAGTGATTCTACTGTTTTCCTTGTTTTGTTTGCCAAAATTTTATACTCATTTTTGAGTATTTTTTGCTATCTTGGGTGTGATATCACTTATGTAGGGGGAAACCCCTATATCTGTGCAACTGATTTGGTGTCGACTCTTCATTGGCTGATGTCAAATTTCTTATTATTGGGTGTGATTCATTAATAATTGATCTGTCAACCCGGTCATCTCTGCTAGGGAACTTATACCTGTTTATCAATTTATGAGGATATGAATTATCTTGCAGTAGCTGGCCAAGAACATGTATAATATATATATATATATATATATATATATATATATATATATATATATATTAAGACGATTAATTTAGTGGGATGTAACAGCCAATATAGGGCGGGTTAAGAAAAGATAATACTCTTTTAACTTCGGAAGCTTTCGGAATGATTTTATTCCTTCATCAGCCGCAAACTACAATAATGGAAAAATAATCAAGTTGGTATATTTTAAAATTAATGAGCATTTACTTACAGTCGGTGAGGTTTATAAATTGAAATTGATTGCATCGATACAAAGAGAATATACTACTAAAATGTGTTACTTCTAAGATGGCACATGTGGAAATGAAAGAATTAAACTTACTAAATGAACTTGACCTTCAATTGGAACGGAACGTACACTAAACAATGTTGACATAGGACCATGGAATGACCTACATTTTAATCACGGTTGGCAACTGTACTATTGGTGTGATGGTTATTATTTTTATTTTGAAATTTTCGCGCCCAAAACAGGATGTTCGAATACATAGCGTTTAGGTTTTTAATGTCTGACCTCTTATTCATAGTATTCTCCGTATTTAGAATGAAAGTCATTTCTAGGAACGTTCTTTTAAAAAGGTTCAGTTCACTTGACAATATAGTTACTTCGTTAAAGTTGGGATGATGGCCAGTTTCATGGACATGTTGTGATAAGGCACATGCATCTTTCCTTCGGTTAATATCGCTTTTATGCGATGTGATGCGAGCTCTTAGAGGACGAGATGTCATGCCTACATATGCCTTTTCACAATTGACACATTCAATTTTATAAATTACGTTAGTTTTGTCTAAAATAGGAGTTTTATCTTTCATCGATGTGAATAGATTATTAACCCTTTTCAATGATGTAGGAGCAATGGTGATATTATCCACTTGTCTTAGTATTCTACTAATCTTTGGTGTTAAATCAGTGATATATGGGAAAGAACTATACTTCAAATTGTTGGGTGGGAGATCATTCTGAGAGCGTGTTTCTCCTCATTTCTCCTCATCACAATAACATTACACGCTCTCAGAATGATCTCCCACCCAACAATTTGAAGTATAGTTCTTTCCCATATATCACTGATTTAACACCAAAGATTAGTAGAATACTAAGACAAGTGGATAATATCACCATTGCTCCTACATCATTGAAAAGGGTTAATAATCTATTCACATCGATGAAAGATAAAACTCCTATTTTAGACAAAACTAACGTAATTTATAAAATTGAATGTGTCAATTGTGAAAAGGCATATGTAGGCATGACATCTCGTCCTCTAAGAGCTCGCATCACATCGCATAAAAGCGATATTAACCGAAGGAAAGATGCATGTGCCTTATCACAACATGTCCATGAAACTGGCCATCATCCCAACTTTAACGAAGTAACTATATTATCAAGTGAACTGAACCTTTTTAAAAGAACGTTCCTAGAAATGACTTTCATTCTAAATACGGAGAATACTATGAATAAGAGGTCAGACATTAAAAACCTAAACGCTATGTATTCGAACATCCTGTTTTGGGCGCGAAAATTTCAAAATAAAAATAATAACCATCACACCAATAGTACAGTTGCCAACCGTGATTAAAATGTAGGTCATTCCATGGTCCTATGTCAACATTGTTTAGTGTACGTTCCGTTCCAATTGAAGGTCAAGTTCATTTAGTAAGGTTAATTCTTTCATTTCCACATGTGCCATCTTAGAAGTAACACATTTTAGTAGTATATTCTCTTTGTATCGATGCAATCAATTTCAATTTATAAACCTCACCGACTGTAAGTAAATGCTCATTAATTTTAAAATATACCAACTTGATTATTTTTCCATTATTGTAGTTTGCGGCTGATGAAGGAATAAAATCATTCCGAAAGCTTCCGAAGTTAAAAGAGTATTATCTTTTCTTAACCCGCCCTATATTGGCTGTTACATCCCACTAAATTAATCGTCTTAATATTGAACTTAGTCAGCCACGACTAATACTGGTTATATATATATATATATATATATATATATATATATATATATAAAGGAAAATTATCGACTTACCCGTTCTATTCCGTTAAGAAACGGTAACCACCGACACGTGTTTCTGCTCATTAGCTTCGTCAGGGTGGTATAACCAAGCTCTGAATGATAACGATGTTTGACACTTGGAAAAAAATTATACAACTCAAAAATAACGTCAACAGTTGACAGCAAAGCACTTTTGCGTCTGTAAAGGAAAGATCCTCCCTTCGAGGACAACGATTAATTGATACCATTTAAATCTAGTGTGTAAAGTTGAGTTATTATGAGATCATGTTAACGAACTAACGCACCATTCTTTCGAAATTTACTAATCACGAACAATGTATTATTATCGAATTTTACAACACATGATTCGTAACCGTATAAGGTTCCATTTTCATCCATTACACATAACATCCAATACTATTTATCCAGTATGACGACCCTTAAGCGAAATAACTCAATTCGTCCATTTTCACGTGCGATCGAGCCAGTTTTAGAAGCGCCCTCGTAGTTTAAACGTCACAACACGGGTCGCTTCACGTTGGTGTAGGGACATGAATCGATAATGAAGGGGCCTCACCCCTAATTTATATTTATAAGACAATTCGCCTAAGGGACCAATCATAACTTAGTAATTTAAGAAAATCGTCGAGCCCACTAAACTTCTCCCCATTGCTCGTAAAAGATTTTATCGCCTTATAACCACACGCACACATACGTATACACATACAAATTTATATATATATATATATATATATATATATATATATATATATATATTCACATACGTACCGTCGTAACATGAAATTTTCAATTTATTGAGCTGACTCGATGTAATTTATGGTTCGCGCCATGATATTGGTTTTATATTGGATCCATGTTGATGAGCGTTAGGGTACGGCGACGACAACGACGACGTCGGCGTCTCTCACGGCGAGAATTTATGGGAGGGCCCTGCGATATCAAAGGGCTCTCCTCATCGTCCGCACGGGCCTTGGCCCGTGCCACGTTAAATAAAATAACTTTAGGGTCAAACGTGTTTCGGGACTTTTCGTCGGCCCGCCCTTCTTAATCCGCCCTTCGCCGAAACTACCCCTCGCGCTCGGTAGAGACGGACAAGACGGACTCGCCCTAACGGAGAACGTAATAATAATTGTAGTCGGCGTCCGCGAATAGTTTGTATAGTTTGACGTCGCGTCGGAAGAGTAATTCGGGAATTTTCCGCTAACGGCTGTGTTGGTGGGGTTTTGTACGACCTCGGTGGGTCTGACCTGCTAATGATCAATTACTCTCATTTATCCTCCAAGATTGTTCGTTTTATGTGAAGTGTAACGAAGCCGATTTTCGAGAGTTGAGGGTATACCACCCAACATACAGTTCATCGCGAAATCAAACCTATCTCGGATAGATGGCGGCCGATAAGGCACTGTTCAATCCTACCATCGCTTAAGCATCCAGACTAAATTTAGATAAGCCAACCGCGCCCTCCAGCTGTCCTGTACCTGAGTTAATCCAAGGTCAGAACCAATACAAGCCGTATTTTCTATACATCGTATGTCTATGACAAGCCGTACGTTATCCGTATTTTTCCGTTGCGTCTGATATCCGTTTCAGCTCTTCCGACCGATATATGTAATTATGAACGTTACCGATCGTTAGTTTTAACCGACCGAATTATTCGTTATTTGTTACATAACCGTCCGATTGTGAACGTACTACCGACCGATACATGTAATTGTGAACGTTACCGACCGTTAGATCTAGACCGACCGCCACCGTCCGATTGTGAACGTACCGCCGACCGAACTATATGTTCCGCCGTTATATGTTATGTAATTGTCCGTTACCGACCGATATGTGTGAGGGATATGTAGTACCGTCAAAATATCCGTATCACCGAACCGCTCTGAATTAATTTCTCCCTCGTCATGTTAGGGAAAAATTAATTCACCACAATCTTCCGCTCGCTCTCGCTTTCTCGTATTGTAAAAGGCCGTTTAACCGAATAATAGACACTGCAGCACGTATTCCTATCGTCTCCGTATCGAGCTATTTCTTTTTCATTGTAAAATTGTTAGGATAATTTTCCGCTTTCCCATTTTCAGTATTAAGAGGGGTTTTCCGTATTTCATATCTTAATTGTTTGCAACCGTATTGTAATTTTCCGCTTCCGCATTTTTCGCTTCATCGCATAATTTTCAACCTTTCCGATTTCATTTAGAATAAAATTTTATTTCTCTCCAACTGTGATAATTTTACATTCTCGCATTTGTGTGTTTCCTTTTCGAAATACATAAATAATGGTAAATAAGTTTTTTTGTACTTCTCCGATCTCCGTCCGACGACCTAGTGCCAGCAGGTGTTTGTCGTATGAATTGTTTTTCACTGCGGTTTGGGAATAAAATAATTTAGGATTTTCTATTTTGAGTGTGTTTCATTTCTACGGGCAACCCTGGTTCCTGAGTTCGTAAACTACCCAGGCATATTAACGAGGGAGAAAACCCTTAAAAACCTGGCGCCCCAGCAAAACCGACTCTTAAAACCCTTTTCCGAACTCCCGAATTCCGTCCCAGCACCAGATCACCCTAGTAACCGCAGCAAACGCGTTACAAAAGTAATGCATATTTCTTTGAATTAAGGCAGTTTCTTGCTTTTTGCTTTCTCTCTCTCTCTCTCTCTCTCTCTCTTCTTTTCCTCGGCCATCTGTTGTCCACTCCTGGTTTTATGCATCTCCACGCTTCTCTGTCTTCTCCTTCTTCTATATCACCTCCTTCCTGCATGTTCCTTTATATAATCGATTCCATCTCTTCTGTCTTTGACAGTCTTGGTCCCCATTGTATCAATCTCGATGTCAATAGATTTTGGTCTTGCGCAGCCACATGTCTCACCAATTGCCATTCGAGCTCCGCTACGTTCCACCATACCTACAACTTGGTTTCGTCATTTCTGACTGTATCTCTTAAACTTATACCGAGCAACGCACGTTCCATAGTTCTCTGCATTACTCTCAGGCACACTTTTCTTTGTCATCGACATAGTTTCTAGGCCCTAGGTTGCCACTGGTACGATACACATGTAGAAAACCATTCATTTGGGATTCATTGGTATCTCCCGACTTCTAAAGATGTGGTTAATT
This sequence comes from Cryptocephalus moraei, assembly GCA_946251905.1. Lineage (NCBI taxonomy): Eukaryota > Metazoa > Arthropoda > Insecta > Coleoptera > Chrysomelidae > Cryptocephalus > Cryptocephalus moraei. The sequence continues at coordinate 9,837,578 of OX276465.1, read as the reverse complement.
CTATATATAACAACGAGTTTATTACGGCTGTCGCCGTTTCTCGCATCCTAGCTTCCAACGCTTGCGGTCTTTCCAGTCATGTGGTTGTAGACCTCTATCTTCCGTTGCACAGTTTACTACTTCTCTCCACGATTTTCTTGGTTTACCCCTTCTCCTGCGGTTGGTGGGGACCCACTGTAGCATTCGCTATGGCCATCGTTGATCATTCATCCTTTCGCCATGGCCGTACCATTTCAGCCTTTTGCATTCTATGGCTTCCAGGATGTCGATGACTATGCCCATACGCTCTCTGATGTCAGCATTCCTTATTCTGTCCTTTCTGGTTAATTGGCAACATCTACGCCAGCAGTTCATTCCATTGCTTTTATTTTGGAGGCGTCTTCTTTATTTATTATCCAAAGCGCTGAGCCATATGTAGCAATACTTTCTATGATACTTTTGAATATTCTAATTTTTGTGTTCCGAGTGATGTGGTTATTCCAGAATATGCTACTTAGTTGACGTATTGCTGAATTACCTTGTCCGATTCTAATTGCTATTTCCTTTGTGTTCCGACCATCATTTGTAATGCTTACACCGAGATATTTATCACTGTCACTATTTTCGATTTGTGTTTCTCTTAGTTCTAAATTTCTTCCTTCACCTCCCACCACTACATACTCTGTTTTTGATGGGTTGATTGATAAACCCCATTTGGTCTATTCTTCGTCTATTTTCCATAGCATGTAGTGTGTATCATCCAGATCTTCTGCGAGTATTACTTAGTCATCCGCAAAATGTAAGCTGTACAATTTATGATCCCCAATTGGAATGCCCATAGGTTCACATTTTTTCCAGGTTTCTAAAACCCCCTCCAAATAAATCTTAAAGAGTGTAGGTGCAATGCTGCAGCCTTGGCTAAGTCCTTTGGTCACCTTTATCCCCTCTGTCACTCTTTGTCCAACCTTTATTGAACTAGTCATATCTTCGTATAACTCCCTCACGGCATTAATGTAAATCGGTGGGATTCTCTTATCTTCTAGCACTAGCCACAACTTGGCTAATGGGACACTATCATACGCTTTTTTAAGGTCAATAAATACCAAATGTGTCTCCATATTATGTTCCAAACGCTTTTCTATTGTTTGTTTTAGACAGAACACATTGTCTATACAAGAACGACCAGTACGAAAGCCACTTTGATCTTCAGCATCTTCCCAACAATCTTCAATTCGGATTTTAATTATCTTTCCGTACGACCTACCATTTGAGTTTGTTATCTAAGCCCTCGGTAATTCGTACAATCTTTTCTATCGCCTTTGTTCTTGTATAAATTGCTGACATATGCAGTTTTCCATTCTAGATATAATCCATTATATTCATTATATCCAAGATATAAGCCAATAGCTGAAATAGTTTCCAAGTAATTCTTCCACAGACTATTCAAGCCAGTTTCATTATACGCCTTATTTCAGCTTCTAGAATTCAGAGATTTCAGAACTAGAATTGACTCCTGCAAGTAAAATTTCCCAAAATACATTTATGAAAACGCAACATTTCTTATTTTAGAATATCCTAATTACCGAGCATGGCGTGTCATCACCAAATATTCGAAAATTTCATGTGTAACTTTATTCCTGTGGCGGATGTTCCTAAGTATCTAAGCACGGTTTTCATTGGGTCATTTGTATTGCTGCGGTGTATGTAGAAATAAGAAGAAATTAATCAGAAGTCCGTCACTGCAACTAAGCGAGAAATAATAATGAATAAGAAAATGCATGCTTCCCATAGTTGTCTCCTGGGCCCACATCCTACGCTTTTACTAAAGCTACAAATGTCATATGAGTCTCAATGTTCTTAGCTTTGTCCTTTTCTATGACTTGTCCCATGATAACCATATATTGCCTAAACATGATATGCTTTCCCGAAATCCCGATTTTTCTTCACTCAAATCGTCCATATGTTGACCTATTCTATCTTTTATTATTGTGGTTAAAAGTCTTGCTATTGACAGGATGACGCTAATTCCTCTTAAGTTGTTAGTTGATTTCTCTAAAAATCTAGAAATAAATAAATGTTTTTCTTGGCATTCGTTGTTGTTCTTGAAGTACCTTGAAGGTGTCGTAAAATTGTGTGTACAGAAATTAGCCCCATCGATTTCATAATTTGATGCAAGATATTTCGTTTTCTTGAATATATATTGTGATTGCAAAAATTGTTTTTATATTAATTATTATAATTACACGAAAAATAGGAAGCTAATGTAAGCTGAATATTACATACAAAATTGTAATTATTTCATAGAACTATCGAATGTTAAAATTGTAATTACCTAACATAATTTTAAAAATATGTTGTGATGGTAATAGTAGTAATTTAACCTTGACTTGTAAGCACGTCTACGTGACAGGCTGATGTACCAACTTAACAATACTAAAAGTTACCAAAAGTAATGTAACAATATTAATATTATTATTAGTAACGCAAAGTAGATAAAATAGATTTTTCACGCTGCCGCTATGGTAAATCGCTCTTAAGGCCGAAACAGACTATTGTCACCTCACGTGAACTCACGTGCTGTCACGGTAACTCACGTCACGATTAAAAAGTGCGGAGTATTGTTTCACGTGGTATTTAAATGTATTAGAACCAGGCTGAGGTTACCTCAAAGTGACGTGAGTTAACGTGACAGCACGTGAGCTCACGTGAGGTGACAATAGTCTGTTTCTGCCATTAAATGCATAGGTACGTATCATGAAAATGACAAAAAATAATATTCGTGTATTATTTTTCCTTGACGACGGAGTGTAAATACTGCCATTTACATTCCTAGGAATATCAAAAGAGTAAATCAAGTTGATTTATCCCTAGTTACGCACTGACATATATAAGTCTGTCAACTTGCGCCAGAGTGACGTACGTCCAAACTAAATCAAACATTTCATTTTTGAGGAATTATGAAAAATATTTCAACGGCAGCGTGAAAAATCTAATAAGCCACACGGAATGTATCGACTGTTAACATTCTCGGCAAGTGACAAGCCTCGGCTCGTACACACTTGCCTTGAATGGTAAAACGTCTTTACATTCCTTGTGACTTAAATAGCTACTATATTCATTATATGGACTTTTTGAAATGTCCTAATCTCTTATAGTGTTTAAATTTTCGTCAGATAAGCTGTAGTCTGTTTTCACTATTTCACGAAATTTTGGTATCACTGAAAATTTGAAATCACCGTCGTGAAGACCCTGCTCCAATTATTCCTCCAATTTACTGTAAACCAGTCCTGTAATCTACGATATTGGGAGGATTTTTGCATCACTTCAAATAATAAAAATTTCCAGCAAGTACGACCACCGTGCAACAAGCTCTGGCATATCTACCACTTCGCGGACGAAAGACATTTAATTTAAAACTACTTCGAGAACATCCCCTTGAACTCCATAATTCTCCCTCGGAAACTCGATTTTTTTTATTGAACGTCTCCTCCAAATCTCCAATTTTTCCGTTGATTTTAAAAACATCTTGAGATACATCGCCCACAATCTATTAACCCCGAAACTGAGAGAGGATTCAATTAAAAATAATGCCGGTAACCAACGAACAATATAATAAGGAGCCGGGTAGAGGGGGACTTATCTTGAATTTCCTAACGGAGATCAGTTTATCATCCCGAGATATTATCAATGGTGTGCTCTTCGAGCTTTCCCGAATTGGAAAACTTTTAGCTGCTTATTAATTGATAACGAAGAGGCGAATTATGCCCTATAGAAAATTTTTGTTCGGGAATTTTAATTGAAAAGGTATGAAAGGGGAGTCTGTGTATTGTTTTTTGGGTAAGGGGGTTTAAAATTTAATCAGGGCGTTCGAGAGGGAGGAGAAAACCTAACCAAAACAAGAATTTTTATATAAGAAGGCACGTATGTACGAAGAGCTGAAAGTTATCGATGTAAGTACATAACTGGTTTTGAGAGGATTTGCAGGGGTAATGTGACATTATGGGAGGCCATTATTAACATCCAAACAATTTGTAGTTTTCTACTATTTGTGTAATCAGAACTTCCGATGCATGGAATAGGTGTCGTCCTATTTTGGTAATTGCATTGTTCTGATTCATTTTGTGCCTTTATTGCCATTCTATGGGTCTCGACCAATGTTCTAAAGAGCGGATTTCTAAATTTTGGCAACTCCGCTTCTCTCTGTCTCTCTCTTGACGTTGAAAATTTGATAAAGCGGCGATCCGCTCGAACTAGGGATGTGATTTTATGAGTTTTGCGTGTGCCACTCGCAACTTGTTGTGGCGATGAGTCACTCGTGAAGTAATGAGGATTTTGGTATAGTATATAGCGTCGTTTTAATACGATTTATAAGAGGTTCACTTAGACCGCCACTGGACGTTACGTCTTTCTGCTCGCCTAAATTGCGACTTTACAGTTCCCTTTTCCCCTTCAATAAAACAGGGATGGCAGGACGAATCGTGATTTTATACGGGTGACCCGAGTGTTCCGTTCATTTCATTGTATTAAATAAATATCGAAGACATTTATTACAGACAATATAGGGACGGATCGTCTTCGTCCCCGTCCCCCCGGCCCTTTCACCCCCTTCGGTCCTCGTTAAGTGGAATTTTATAGCTGCACGCATCAATCTCTGTCCGCGTCCAACTTTCCAATTGGATTTGACTACATTACTCTTCGTATTCTTCTTGGACGAGGATGTGTTACTGGGAAAAAACTCATTTGAATGTGGAATTCATTCTGCAACCAGGCAGGCAAGCAACCACACAAACATAAAAAGGCGAAAGTGGAACGTTTCTGCTTTAATATAACGTCGAAAAGATTGCTCTCTTTTTCCCAGAGATGTGTTAGTCATGAAATTGAAATGGTGCATGGAAATTTCCATTTTATTTGTTAATGTATTCATATATTTCGACGTAGAGGAGTGGATGTAATCGGGAGACTATGGGGGATTTTTTCTCGAAATATTAATAACTGCATCCTGGCTGTGAAATGTTATATTTTTCGAAGCGACGGAGCGTGAATTGACCGCCAAGCTTGTCTTATTTTATTATTTCAACGCATAATACCGGTGTAATTGAGTGTGGAAAATTTTAGAACAAATTGAGTCCTTTTGTCTCTATTGTTGAAGCTTACGACAAATAATTTGTATAAATGTCTTTATAACAAATTAAAAAATTAAATAACGGACATAATTCCCATTTCCTTTTTCATTCTTTACGGAATACCATATATAAACCGGTGTAATTCTCACTTGCAGATCAATAAAGTCGACTTGACAGTTCGTTTAACAATGTTGAAGTGTATCGTTTTGATTTTTGCGATATTTGCAGCTACGAAGGTAAATTTATTATTCGTTTATTTTCTACGTTTTGTTCGCAAACCCAATATTGATCTTTACGTTTTCGGGGGAGATATAAAATATTTATCGCGGTCGGACGTTAAACATTATGTTAATAAATCATTTATCCATTAAATCCGATCACAATTTAGTGCCGCCTAACGTACATAGAGTGCGTAATCCGGTATTTCAGTATTTCAGTATTGTATAAGAGAAAATTGAATATTTTATCTGAATTACATGATCTACCATGTTCATTCATATTTCCTTTGTAAAATGTGGTTAATGTTACAGTCATTTAAAATTTAGACTACAAACGCAACATCAGTGTATTGACAAGGGCGTTAAGACAATGATGTGTTATTTGCTTGATGCTTGTTGAATTTATACAATTTACATCAAAACACCGCATTTTCCGCAATGAATTACTGAAACTCAATTTTCAATATCCGTCACAAATTCATGAGAACTTCATCAACTATTCGATTAAAAGATATTAACAAGAGGGAATTCTGTATCCATGTTTAAAAGGGACAGCTAAAAACTGCTCATACATATTACAACGTTATTATTTATTACTCACACCACATACCTAACACCTCAACTGATAAAAGCACAATTGTATTAAAATTTCAAGCATATCTTTTTGAAATTAAGGCATAAACCATAAGCAAGAGTGTAGCAATGAAATGAAACAAACTATTCTGCAGATTTAGAAATTTTTTTAAGGAAACGAAATTTTATGCATCAATTTCCTTCATTTACTTAAAATTTGTAAAAAAATATTTAATGCTTTTTTCCGAATTCCATTTTTGTGAAAGGGCTACCGTTAAAAGTTAGTGTAAACGAACGTTATATGGATGCTGTTCTAATTTTAGTACTGTTTTAATTTTTAATACTAAAATTATCTATTATAGAAAATATAAATACATCGAAAAATTTTACAGGTACATAGTACCTGGTTAAATTTAATTGCTATTTTTTAAAGATATTTTATTAATGCTGAATATAAATTGGAAGAAAATTATCTAAAGTTGATATATACGTAATGCATGTTATTATTATTATTTTTTTAAATATTAAAATTAATAGCTCTATGGAGCTACAAAGTGTCGAAGAGATTAATATTGAGTTTCGTAATTCGGAAATAATTTCAAAAAATATGAAATGTTCAATAGAAAACGTCCACTTAAAGAAAATTAGGCCGAAAATGTTGCGAAATTCTATTACTAATATTGGGCAGTAAAAAAACCAGTATAAATTCCAATTTCGGTAGCGACGAAAAGGGCATGATGTCCACATGCCAGATGTCAAGTAGTTTAGGAAAGGTTTAATTTTCGAAAATGAAATTTTGAAAATGTGGAAAATTCCGGAAAATTACACAAATTCCGGAAAACAAATTAAATATTTATGCGTCGTTTTCTTAAAATGGGCAAAATAATAAATTGAAATTTCGGTAGCGACGAAAAGGGCATGGCGTCCACATGTCAGATGTCAAGTAGTAGTTTGGGAAAGGTTTAGTTTTCGAAAACGAAATTTTGAAAATGTGGAAAATTCGGGAAATTCCACACATTCCGGAAAACAAATTAAATATTTATGCGTCTCTTTCTTAAAATGGCTGAAAATTATAGATTCAAATTTCGGTAGCGACGAAAAGGGCATGGTGTCCACATGCCAGATGTCAAGTAGTTTAGGAAAGGTTTAATTTTCGAAAATGAAATTTTGAAAATGTGGAAAATTCCGGAAAATTACACAAATTCCGGAAAACAAATTAAATATTTATGCGTCGTTTTCTTAAAATGGGCAAAATAATAAATTGAAATTTCGGTAGCGACGAAAAGGGCATGGCGTCCACATGTCAGATGTCAAGTAGTAGTTTGGGAAAGGTTTAGTTTTCGAAAACGAAATTTTGAAAATTTGGAAAATTCCGGAAAATTCCACACATTCCGGAAAACAAATTAAATATTTATGCGTCTCTTTCTTAAAATGGCTGAAAATTATAGATTCAAATTTCGGTAGCGACGAAAAGGGCATGGTGTCCACATGCCAGATGTCAAGTAGTTTGGGATAGGTTTAGTTTTCGAAAAAGAAATTTTGAAAATTTGGAAAATTCCGGAAAATTCCACACATTCCGGAAAACAAATTAAATATTTATGCGTCTCTTTCTTAAAATGGCTGAAAATTATAAATTCAAATTTCGGTAACGACGAAGAGGGTATGGTGTCGACATTTCCGATGTCAAGTAGTTTGGGAAAGGTTTAGTTTTCGAAAAAAGAAATTTTGAAAATTCCACAAATTCCGGAAAATTCCACGAATTCCGGAAAACAAATGAAATATTTATGGGTCTTTTTCTTAAAATGGCTGAAAATTATGAATTAAAAGTTCAGTATCGACAAACAGGGGATGGTGTCCACATGCCAGATGTCAAGTAGTTTGGGATAGGTTTAGTTTTCGAAAAAGAAATTTTGAATTGTGGAAAATTCCGGAAAATTCCACAAATTCCGGAAAACAAATTAAATATTTATGCGTCTTTTTCTTAAAATGGCTGAAAATTATATATTCAAATTTCGGTAGCGACGAAAAGGGCATGGTGTCCACATGCCAGATGTCAAGTAGTTTGGGAAAGGTTTAGTTTTCGAAAAAAGAAGTTTTGAAAATGTTGAAAATTCCGGAAAATTCCACAAATTCCGGAAAACAAATTAAATATTTATGAGTGTTCTTCTTAAAATGGCTGAAAATTATAAATTCAAATTTCGGTAGCGACGAAAAGGGCATGGTGTCCACAAGTCAGATGTCAAGTAGTTTGGGAAAGTTTTGGTTTTCGAAAAAGAAATTTGGAAATGTAGAAAATTCCGGAAAATTTCACAAATTGCGGAAAACAAGTTAAATATTTATGCGTATTTTTTCTTAAAATGGCTGAAAATTATAAATTCTAATTTCAGTAACGACGAAGAGGGTATGGTGTCGACATGCCAGATGTCAAGTAGTTTGGGATAGGTTTAGTTTTCGAAAAAGAAATTTTGAAATGTGGAAAATTCCGGAAAATTCCACAAATTCCGGAAAACAAATTAAATATTTATGCGTCTTTTTCTTAGAATGGCTAAAAATTATTAATTAAAATTTCGATAGCGACCAAAAGGGCATGGTGTCCACATGCCAGATGTCAAGTAGTTCGGGAAAGGTTTAGATTTTGAAAAAGAAATTTTGAATATGTGGAAAATTCCGGAAAATTCCACAAATTCCGGAAAACTAGTTAAATATTTATGCGTCTTTTTCTTAAAATTTCTGAAAATTATGAATTCTAATTTCAGTAGCGACGAAGAGGGTATGGTGTCGACATGCGTGATGTCAAGTAGTTTGGGAAAGGTTTAGTTTTCGAAAAAAGAAGTTTTGAAAATGTTGAAAATTCCGGAAAATTCCACAAATTCCGGAAAACAAATTAAATATTTATGAGTGTTCTTCTTAAAATGGCTGAAAATTATAAATTCAAATTTCGGTAGCGACGAAAAGGGCATGGTGTCCACAAGTCAGATGTCAAGTAGTTTGGGAAAGTTTTGGTTTTCGAAAAAGAAATTTGGAAATGTAGAAAATTCCGGAAAATTTCACAAATTGCGGAAAACAAGTTAAATATTTATGCGTATTTTTTCTTAAAATGGCTGAAAATTATAAATTCTAATTTCAGTAACGACGAAGAGGGTATGGTGTCGACATGCCAGATGTCAAGTAGTTTGGGATAGGTTTAGTTTTCGAAAAAGAAATTTTGAAATGTGGAAAATTCCGGAAAATTCCACAAATTCCGGAAAACAAATTAAATATTTATGCGTCTTTTTCTTAGAATGGCTAAAAATTATTAATTAAAATTTCGATAGCGACCAAAAGGGCATGGTGTCCACATGCCAGATGTCAAGTAGTTCGGGAAAGGTTTAGATTTTGAAAAAGAAATTTTGAATATGTGGAAAATTCCGGAAAATTCCACAAATTCCGGAAAACTAGTTAAATATTTATGCGTCTTTTTCTTAAAATTTCTGAAAATTACGAATTCTAATTTCAGTAGCGACGAAGAGGGTATGGTGTCGACATGCGTGATGTCAAGTAGTTTGGGAAAGGTTTAGTTTTCGAAAAAAGAAGTTTTGAAAATGTTGAAAATTCCGGAAAATTCCACAAATTCCGGAAAACAAATTAAATATTTATGAGTGTTCTTCTTAAAATGGCTGAAAATTATAAATTCAAATTTCGGTAGCGACGAAAAGGGCATGGTGTCCACATGCCAGATGTGAAGTAGTTTGGGATAGGTTTAGTTTTCGTAAAAGAAATTTTGAAATGGTGGATAATTCCGGAAAATTCCACAAATTCCGGAATATTCCGGAAAACAAATTAAATATTTATACGTCTTTTTCTTAAAATGGCTGAAAATTATAAATTCCAATTTCGGTACCGACTAAAAGAGTGTGGTGTCCACAAGCCAGATGTGAAGTAATTTAAGAAAGGTTTAGTTTTCGAAAAAGAAATTTTGAAAATGTGGAAAAGCCCGGAGAATTTCACCATCTCATATTTGACTAAGTCTTAGTTTATACGATATACATTGACGCTCTGAAGAGAAAAGTGTAATGGACATTTTTCGTAAAATATTTAGTTCTGAAAGTATGAAAACTGGAAAATTCTAAATGAGCTAACCTCCTCCGATTTGACGATTTTCGATTTCCCTCGATAGACAAGGACATTCTGAAGGGGAAAGTACAATTTCTCAGAAGTACAGAATAGCTGGCATCTGGAGGGAAAGACCCCACCAAACTATATTCACGAGAATTTCCAGAAATTTAGATTTTTTTGGAAATTTCAAAAGATCGCGAAGGCCATATAGAAAACCAAACAATAGTAATGAAATGTAAAAATTATTTGTGCATAGACAGTAGTTACGTTATCAAACACTACGATACACTTCCAAAATGTGATGTGAGAATACAATACACCCAACTCAATCAAAATCCCTTATAATACGTACTTTAATATAGGAATGCCTCTTGTCTGCGAGCCTACATTTCGTATTATAAACCAATTTTAGTTGATATATACTATCTAATAGAAATCTCACTGTCTTCGGGAATCAATGTTCCAAATAAACCCCTTAGAGAAATTGAAGATTTTTAATCTATCTGCAAAACCGTCTTATTTATACACTTTAACTGATATATTTTATAGGGCTTGTTCTCAGATGACCCGCGGCTAACTGAGATCAGGAAGGCATGCCAAGAGGAAAACGGAATACCCGACGCTTTATTGGATGCAGAAAAAGACGCCTCCATGGTGAATGACCCAAAATGGGGAAAGTTTGCTTTCTGCGTCAACAAGAAATTGGAAGTGCAGGACGACACAGGGAAACTGAACGTCGACACGTTAGTCAAATTAATAGCAATGAAATTGAACGGAGACGAGGCCACTGCGAGGAAAATTGCGACTACTTGCTTAACGTCGGAGGAGGACCCCGAAAAACATGCCGCGAAAGTAAACTACTGCGTGATTCACGCAATTGAACATTAACAATTGTAATTTGACTGTGCGATACGTTTCCATTTGCGGTAATAAAATGTACAACGGGTAAATTAAAGTGTAATCATTTATAAAACGATAAGGCCACGTCTCCCACTCGTCGAAAATAATAAATTCCGATCAGAGCTCGAGGTACGGCCAATGGCAATTTCGCCCTTAGTGGAAATTAAGTGCGAACCGAGTTTATCGTTCCTTTAACAATTGCAAATCAAACTGTTCTACTCCTCGAATTCGAGCTTAATCTAATTACGCCGTTAAGCCGCACCGGAGCTGGATAAATTCAGTGGAATTTCCCCGAAACTACTTCCATAAACCTAATGGCTATGCACCGACCGCACGATTTATGGGAGGATTGCGCGCCACGAGGTGCAACCCGAGGAAAACCCCATTTTCGCCCACGGAAAAATCCACGTCCCACTTTAACGTATAAATCAGGTAACTCGCAGAGGAATGATTATATGGTGTTATCGAGTTCAGAGGAGATTTTCGGAATTTCTTAACAAAAACGTTATTATTATGGAAGTAGTAATGACATATGGTTTTATATTTGGGGACACTGTGTCCAACATTGAGGAAATGGTCTGGTACGTTTTCCATAAATTGGGTACTTTTAATTAATTGTAAATTTGCATATTGTTACCTCTAAAACCTGGAAAAACGAATTTTCCTCTAGTTTTCGGTTAATATCGCACGGACTACATAATTGTATTAATCCTGCATGACATACATTTTGAATCAAATCTCTCAATACTGCCCCTAACAAAGTATCAACTATTTTGGTGAAAAAATGCTATAAATATATTATTAAGTAGATTAAAACTCTTACCAAAACCATCCCCTTAATTAGGGTGTACTGTATTAATACAACGTGATCAAGAATGACTGTTTGAGTTGGCAATGCTAAATTTCATTTTTAAATGGTACAATTGGTAATTTGAATTAGCTATTTCAAATTCAAATTTCTGGTAATCTTTTAAAATTTATTTATTTAAAATGGTTTTCACGTTACAACACGAAATTTTCATTGGAATGGCGTACTTTCGAAGCGGGATTTATAACCCAATTACTGGTTGGCAGTACTCTCTCGAAGCGATATACCAGCAATTTCAGGAGTTGTTTCCGGAGACTTTGGTCACTTTTGCTGTCTTTCAGCAACATTGCATGCGAGTAGTTGAACGTTATTTGGACACAGGGAGCGTAAGCAAACACAAATCAACTGGTAGACCTTCTACTCTAAACGAGGAAGTTGTCGAGGATATCAGAACTCGAACGCAAAGAAATCCTCCAAAATCCTTAAGAAAGCTCTTCCTTCAAACAAGATTGGTCGTTACGCCTCCTATTCAACCAATTTTCATTCTTACCCATAAGACTTCCACTTTTCCATGTTGTTATAATTCACGGTTTTACAGGTTTATCATATGGAAGTTGCTTCACTGTGCTTAGAAAGAAATTAAAGTACCAGCCTTACAAAACTTCCGTCGTCCAGTCATTAACCCCTCCTGATCACCCGCAGAGAGTTTTATTTTGCAATTGGTTCAATGACATATTAAATAATAATGATATCCTTGACAATACCTTCTTTTCCGACGAAGCCTTGTTTCATCTCAACGGCTATGTGAATAAACAAAATTACAGAATTTGGTCAGGTGAAAATCCTTATGCTATCAGAGAGATACATTTGCACCCGGTTAAAGTTGGTGTTTGGTTGGCAATCTCAAGGACGCGGGTGTATGGGCCGATATTTTTAAATTTTACCGTCAATTCGGAGAGATATATCCAACACCTTTTGAGACCTTTTATAAACAAATTAACAGACGAAGAGCGTCAAAGTGGATATTTCCAACAAGACTCTGCAAGGGCACATACGGCTCGGCTCGTGCTACTATGGGATATTTAAGAGAGAATTTTGGCGACAGAGTAATTAGTTAGGGCACTGGTGAAGCAGGTCACCAGATCTCACTTCATTAGATTTTTCGTTATTTGGGCTCTTGAAGGACAATGTCTTTAGGAACATATTGCATAGTGAGGAAGAGCTGCGATAGGCAATAGTTCAGGAAGTGGCAAACATTACCCCCAATATGCTGCTGAATATCTCCAAGAGCATAAAAAGAAGAGTTAATTTATGTCTGGACCAAAATGTGGGGCATCTTGAGCATTACCTTTAGCTGTTTAATTAAATCATTGTTCTGTATTTCGAGATTCATTTTTTAAGCGTTAATTTTTATTCACATAACCTACAATCTTATCGCTGAATGTTATATATTTTTTTTAAATAAACGTAACTGGTTGTAGCGTTGCAAACCCTTAGGCAAAAAAATCCTCCAGGTAGGATTTCCAACTCAAACAGTCATTCTTGATCACCCAGTACATATAATTACACTACCTAAATCTATTTAATTCAACACGATACACATTTAGAATTAAATATCTCAATCCTGCCCATGACAAAGCGTCAACTATTTTGATGAAGAAGGGCTATAAATTTATTATTAACTGAATTAAAACCCTTACCAAAATCATCCCCTTAATTAGGGTGTACTGCATTCATACATATAATTACATTACCTAAATCTATTTAACTCAGCACTATACACACTTAGAATCAAATCTCTCAATCCTGCCCATAACAAAGCGTCAACTATTAAGTGGATTAAAACTCTTAATAAAATCATCCCCTTAATTAGGGTGTATTTTTTTAATACTTACATAAGTACATTACATTAATCTATTTAATCCAACACGACACACATAGAATCAACTCCATCAATCCTGCTCATAACAAAGTGTCAATAATTTTGGCGAAGAAAGGCTATAAATCTATTATTAACTGAATTAGAACTCTTACCAAAATTATCCCCTTAATTAGGGTTAACTTTGTTAATACACATAATTACATTACATTAATCTATTTAATCCAGCATGACACACATATAGGACCAACTCCCTTAATCCTGCCCATAATAAAGTGTCAACTCTTTTGGTGCAAAAGGATATATATCTATTATTAACTGAGTTAAAACTCTTACCAAAATCATCCCCTTAATTACGGTGTACTTTACTAATACTTATAATTACATTACTTAAGTGGATTTATTTCAGCATGACACATATTTAGAATCTAATCTCTCAATCGTGCCTATAAAATGGTGTCAACTATTTTGGTGACAAAATGTTATAAAGCTATTATTAACTCTTACCAAAATCATCCACTTAATTAGGGGGTGTACTTCAGTTATACATAAAATTGCATTACATACATGTATTTAATCCAGCATGACACATATATAGAATCAAATCTCTCAAACTGGTCTCTAACAAAGTGCTAACTATGTTGGTGAAAAATGGGTATCAATCTCTTATTAACAGAACTAGAACTCTTACCGAGTTCATCCCCTAAATTAGGGTCGACTTTATTGATATATATAATTACATTACAGTAATCTATTTAATCCAGCATGACACATATTTAGAATCAAATGTCTCAATCCTGCCCATAAAAAAGTGTCAATTATTTTGGTGAAAAAAGGTTATAAATCTATTATTAACTAGATTAATAGAATCAAATCTCTCAATCTTGCACCAAAGAAATCATCCCCTCAAATAAGTTGTATTATATTAATATATAATGATATAAATTGATTTGTTTATCCTATATATATGTTCTCCAATGTATACCTACATGTACTCGATTAGAGAATTCATTTTAGGCGAGACATTACTTTCTTAATTATGCGGTCACTAATATCCCCACATTACATCCCAATTGAGATTGGGTTATCATAGCCCAACATCAAGGATAGTCTCAAACAATAGCTTTCGCTTAACACTAGGTTGAGTTACTATATGAAGTATTTAAAAAATAATCCATTACAAGAGTTGGGACAGTGCGCGAAGTGCTCGTCGGAACAAACCCTATGAGACAGAACGAGGAGGAGGATTAAAAACTAGAAAATAACGAGTTGGTGGAGTAGTGACAAATCCGTGAGAGGACGAATACGATGGGAGAAAGTCGGGGCGAACTTAAGTGCCGTATTGGGAGCGAAGGGCTCGAAGGGCTTTACTCCGACAAAGAAAAATAAAATGTCCTCGCCCAAATCTGCATTAATAACAATATATATGTATGGACGGGATTAGCTATTCAGGATGTTGACCCAATCAACGAGCGATAAAATTAATTACCCGGCAAAACCTTCCCATTGTCCGACTTGGTATTCATGGCGACAGTACGAGACCCGTAAAATTTTGTTCTTTCCATAGGTCGGTATCTTTAACGCAACGGCACGCAAAAAGCTTATCAAGCACCTAACTAAAACTCCTCTTATCAGTAGATAACGAAGGTTCGAGTCTTTCCACTCTTCCAATTCCTTTTAACCCACATGGAGCCGGGCACAAATACACCCTCATTAGGTCTCGGCCGTATCCCCTCTCAACAATGGGGGATGTGCGGTTTCTTTCCGAATAGTGCCGTAATGACCTAATAAGAAGCGTTAGGTAAAGCACCTTAATTTCGCCGCCGGAATTGCTGCGATTTCATGCCTTTCCGCTCGCCGTTCGTCGACGTTCTATTGCTGGATTTTACAACGTATCACGATACGGAGGTGTCCAATTTCACACCCAATCGCATACGAATAATGTATTCATCGGTTGAATTGGCTTTTTGTCGCGACTATTCGACGTCTAATCCGTCTTTGCGGGGCGGGAATTTTTAAAACGCCGTCCGCAGCATGTGAGGAAAATTCAAGTTACATTGTGGCTTCAACCGTAATAACTGTGGTATTCAGAAGTACAAGTCTTAACAAGCATGTGTCATAATTCTAAAGTATCAGCTAAAGAAATGCTTAAAATAGCCATGTCTTAATATCTAAGTACACAAAATTGTCGATACGAAGGACTCTAATACTTATGGTAAGTAAAGTTGCGTATTGCAATTAAAACCAATAAGTTTTAGATTTAGTGCTTTAGTACCCCTTCAAATTGATGACATAACCCAGACAGCACATAACGTCTTAAAGGCATCCATTTTACGCCTTTTTTATGCCTGGACGCCTTAAAACATAAAAAGTACATCTATAAGACGTCCATATCCGAACGTCTTTAAGACGCCCAAGGCCGGACGGCCTAAAGACGTCTAATTTATGTCGATTTTAAGCCTGGCCTATTTATGCCTGAAGTGGACGTCTTTAGGACGTCCAGTTTTGGATGTCTGTAAGATGTTAAAAGGCGGACGTCTTAAGGACTTCTGATTTCCGTCAATTTTTTGCCTGCTCTCTTTTATGCCAGAAATGGACGTCATGTCTCTAAGAAGTTCAAAAGTTGACGTCGTAATGATGTCCAATTTATGTCGTTTTGATGCCTGACCTTCTTTATGCGTGAAGTGGACCACATTAGGTCGTCCAGTTTTGGATGTCCCGAAGATGTTAAAAGGCGGACGCCTTAAGGACGTCTAATTTACGTCAATTTTATGCCTGAACTGTTTTATGCCTGAAGTGGACTTTTTTAGGACGTCCAGTTCTGGATGTCTCTAAAATGTTCGAAAGCGGACGTCTTAATTACGTCTAATTTACGTAAATTTTATGCCTGATCCTTTATATGCCTAAAGTGGACCTCTTTAGGACGTCCTTTTATGGATGTCTATAAGATACTAAAAGTCGAACGTCATAATGACGTCTAGAGAAAAAAATTTAAATTTATAATAATTTTAGGTCTTATTTTTATGAATTTCCTGTTTTTTCGTTTTTATGTTTTTCTGTCTATTTTAATTTTGGGTGTATAGTTTTAGGTGCAACTATTTTTATTTTTTACTATTTTTACTTAGTCTTGGTATTATTTAATCAATTTTTATTTTTCTGTTAAGGCCCGGTTGTATAAACTTAGTTTAATCTACAGACTGAAGTTTAAACTAAAAATGTGTGTAAATAATCTTCCATTTCAACTCCTACTAATAGTTTAAACCGAACTTTTATAATATAGCCTAAGTGTGATTTGTTTTGTTTAATTTTAATTTCAATAAATAGTTGTATTTCTTTAAAAACTGATTTTTTTTAAATTTTTGCCAGAAATTTATCTTTTTCACCTTTATACCATAAAAAGACGCACCTCGGACGTTTTTAAGACAGATTGGACGTCTTAAAGGTGTAATACAGGTCTTAAAGACGTATTAGAGAAGTCGTCTTAAGGCGTATTTCAGACGTCTTAAAGGCGTAGTTTTGTATAAAAAAGTCTTAAAACAGACGTCTTTTGGACGTCATTACGGATTTGCGGAACTCTTTTCGATGTACATCGGCCATTTTTAAGATATCTTAAAGACGTCTGACGTGTTAGAGACGTCTTAAAGACGTACCGTTTGGGAACAGTTACCGCTAAGGGAATAAAATCCCTTAAAAAGACGTGTTCTGGACGTCATTGCGGATTTTGGGACGTCTGTTATATGTACATCGGACGTTTTTAAGACGTCCTTAAAACGTAAATCGGACGTCTTAAAGACGTAAATTTAGATTTATTAGAGACGTCTTAAAGGCGTGCGGTTTTGTAACAAAAGCCCTAAAAAAGATGTCTTTGGGACGCCATTACGGATTTGGAGTCGTGTTTTAGATGTACATCGGAAGATTTTAAGATATCCTCAAGACGTAATTCCTGACGTCTTTAAGACTTTAATTGGACGCCTTAGAGACGGCTTAAAGGCAAACCGTTTTGTAACAAAAACTCCCAAAAAGACATCTTTAGGATGTCTTTTTAGACATTACGGATAAGACGTACCGAACGTCCGCAGATGGACGTCTGAAATATGACTTTTAGATGTCTTTGTGCTGTTTGGGAAGTGATATTGACATTGACGGGAGCGATGATTTGTCTTTTGAGGGAAAGGATCTATTGAGTCGTTTATCGCTATTTTGAGATTATATTCGTATGAATTTCTCCCATAGGATTTAATACATTTTAAGTTTCAATAGAATATTTAATGAAAGTTTTTTCTTTCGCGCACGTTAAAACGATATTTAAGAAATTTCATTTTAGTTACTTAACAGACATCTATTATAGTGTTAATTATTGTCGCGATACGGCCCCTATTAGCGCAACTGGGCTAAACCCAACCCAACCCAAGCTAAATCAGCACGGAGGTGACCTAAAACCGAAGGACGATACTTGACCCGCGGACAGGCAGCGGTCACGTTTGTCAACAAACAGTAAGTATTTATACGGATCGATCGAGAGATCAGTCTTCGAGCACCCCGTCACGCTGCCTGTCTGAGAATCCGCCCTTCGACATGTCGCTGATTGGAGGAGCCTCGCGCCTACTGCCCTTCGTTACACCACAGTAAGCAACCACTTCTTCCACTTTTATATTCTCTTTTCACCCTCTAAGCATTATTTTGTGCCCTTTGTCAATGTTCTCTTCCCTATAATATTTAATGTTTGAATAAATATTGTCCGTGTTGCCATGTCTTCTTTTTAGTCTCTACCTAGCTACACCCCCAACCAGAGCACTCCCTTTGGGCTCTAGGCCCTCAGGCGTGTAACATAATAATCACTTTTTGGGATGTTTTGTAAAGGTGTCATCGACAAGTCTCAATTCGCATATTTCTATAAGTAATTAGCTTATCGTAATATTTATTGGAATCTTATCAAATTTCCATTATATCATATTTGATGTGTTAATACACGTTTGTTTTCTATTATTCGTTTTAATATAAATTAAATTTCTCATTAAAATTTATCTCAATTCAAACGTCTAAAGTCCTAAAGTCATATAAAAAATAACACAGAAACTCACTCAGCCTCTAACAGATCTTGAATTGCAGTTTTGAGTGTTTAACCACTCTCACCAGTGATGGTGGCGATGAAAATCGTAAAACGTTTATTTGTGTGATAAACCCGACATAACGCGGGAACCGCCCTATGTCACGTCATCCTGGGATTATGTAGGATATTGGAGAAAATTGACGAATTAGATCAATTCGTGTAAGTCACGTCAACTCTGTCATTGGTCCTCCAATTGTGTGTTTATCCCGATGTCAAAATTAATTCTGTAGTAAAAGGGCATTTATAATTTTTAATCCTTGCTTTCGTTTGGACCATTTTGATTTGATATGTATGTAATATGGTTACTTTGATCCCGATCTGCATAGATAAATGTTCCAGAATAAAACCAATATTTTCAAGAAACCAATGTCATAATCAAATCCCATTTACGTTCCATCAAAGAGATCCAACAGTAATTTGTCGAAATCTGAATATTTTGTATAAAGATTTGAAATTCAACTTCACTAGATCCTCTGCTAACCAACAAACAGTAATTGAAATTTGATAAGAGCTGAAATTCCTCTTACATTTTCACATGAAATTTTTTGAATACGTAACAATGTTAAAGCTATATGTGTTAATTTTGGTATTTGTCATTCAAAATCTCCTCGGAAGAAGACGTAGTGGTATGTAAAGTTCGCAAAGAAAATTGATAGTTATGTAAATATTTCACTTTTGGATACAGTTGCGAATTTCTGATCTTCAAACTCATTTCAATTAATAAAATTTGGTTGTCTGTAAAGTCGGTTTACGGACGATAATTTTACGTGATAACGTCATATGAAAACATTGATGAAAAATGGCATACGTTTATGAATTGCATTGAATTATTATCACTAAATTATCATTGATGTTTTATATTATAGAAGATTTTTTCGCACTGCGGTTGGCCGGTCCAACTGGTCATTTTAGACACATTAATGATCCAAGAACAAATATATGAGATTAAATAACTAACCGAACTCTTAGAATGCAAGAATTAATTTCCTTATTGCCGCAATTGCTATTGTAATAGTAATAAGCAATGGTGTGCACAGTAAATATTCAGAAAACATTATCTAACGTGCCTTTCACTCGGACGCTGTAGTGTAAGAGAGCTAGATATGTCGCAAGGCAACCGCTAAAGTCGATGTCTGTCTATTGTTCTCGCTCTCACTCTAGCTCGCACGCATGGGTCTGGCGTAACGTTAAAATGTTTTCTGGAAGGTGCAGGTAGGCACATCGATTTATAAGACATTTATCACGTCAAAAACTGATACTAAACAAAAAATTTATTAACAATGTCAATACCGCTTTGAAATCCGTTGAGGACAAATTTTTGTATTATTATTTTATTTAAAAATTATTTTTTTTTAAATCCAAGTTGAACATATCTGATGTAAACATACTCCTAATGAAGATATTAAACCCAGAGAGTACTCGAACTCAACAACATTGCTAACATTTCTACAAGAGGCATTTGTAGTCTCATTAAAAAATCGGGTAAATTTCCAGTTCTGCCACTTCTCCTATTTTTCGAAATTTTTCTCGAATTATAGCAGAAAATCACTATTTAGAGGTGTTCCTACCGGAAATAATCAACGCACCTAAGGGATAGTGGAGTAAAAAAAGGGTGTTGGGTGGGGTAATGGGCCGCCCTGTATGTCCGTAGAACGGTGTGCGGTACGAGTCGAAGTGTGAATTGTGACTGATAAAGTGGATGCGACGTTGCCAAGCGTCGCTCCAATCATGATCAGCTGGAAATCGGGCTCAGTAGGTGGAGGGGGGTATTTCGAAAATGAATGACGTAACGGAGGATGACGAACGCACGGAGAAATGAACGAGAAAGGAAAATTACACGAGTAAGCCCAGAAGGTGAAATGCATTCAAGGGGGCAAGGAAAATCCTTGTAATTACGAAATCTAGTAGGCGGGTGGAAATAGTTCCCCTGGTAGCTTCCAGAACTGATCCAGGCGTAGAGTGTCACTTGGGTATTGCGCGGAAAATGGTGACAAAGCACCATGGCGGCATAGGAAGCCTAACAACGCGTTCATGTTTATAGCGATGTCGTTGGAATAATTGCGGACGTCGACCCGACTTAAACTGCACGAGGGGATGTTCCGACGCAATCCGGAGACTTCGAATTCGTATTCGCTGCTTTGACGCGACTTGGAAGGCGTTGGTTCCGACATTTCGAACGTAAAGTAAGCGCGCGTCCCGAAGCGAAGAGAACAAGTACCACACACAAGTGGTGCGTTTAAGAGACGACGCCCGAAGCGAGCAGGGTGGCATTGTTTATGTTATCGGACCAATGAGGAACGCCCGCTAGGGCGTAGTCTATTGATACCCTAGATAGAAGTATTGTTTAAGATTGGCATTGCGATAAAACGCTGTTTCGCGCGATATTAGCGGTACACATCAAGTGGCAAGAAGGATGGTTACCTGTAACCGTAACGAATCAACAGGTGAACAGGTGATGTGAGAAGGGTGCCGTTTGCGAAGAGGAGCGCAGGGTTGCCACGTGTACCCGCTGAATTTCCTGGACTAGCGATGGCGAACAAGGAAGTGATGATGGCGTGGAACGAATTTTGCGACGTTATCAGCGGTATATCAGTGAAATTGAACTGCCAGATGCGACAGATAGTAATGTTCTCCGTTTTGAGCTACGGTAATCGGTGCTATATTACAGCCTTCTGCTACCAAAATGGTATCGCACCTAATATTGTGAAGAGAGCATCGCGGATGAATGTACATTGTGCGGAAGCTGAAGTGAGGAAGATAATAAAGTTGTTCAAGTACTGGGACGCGCTTGGGTCGGGAGAGCCAAAGTAGATACAACGCGGACGTTATCGTAATCGGTAAGATATGCGATTTGAATGGAACTATAGTAACAAGAGATATAGAGAGACGGAGCCGAGGTCGAGTTTGAATAGAACGGCATCGTCGCAAACGGAATGGATGGTTATTTTGAGAAGTGTGGCGCAAGCGCACGAACGATATCCGTGTAACCGTGACGTGTCTGACTAAAAGATATGCGCGTAGTTATCGCGACGTGTGTGACGAAACCCGACGCTTCACCAGCAACGATGTACAAACTTAAGACACATGCAAGCGTTCAAAATGGCGGCAGGAGACGGGAGCATACGAAAAATTCTCGTATTGGGTAACTGACATTGACAATTTTTTTTCGGAAAATCATGCCGGAGGTACGCGGAATGTATTAAGGGGTAGGCGAGAAGCGGACTGTGAGAGTTTGGCAAGGTTCTGTAACTCACGCACGGAAGTGACAGATCTGAACAATGACCAAAAATCGGAAATATTATTGACTATATTAAATCTGGATTCAAATACTAACGTTCTCTTTAATCAGACTGTAGTAATCGTCCTGAGCTCTGTTATACCCATATTAATATTTTTTTTGTATAAAATTCACTATTTTGTTCTGCTACTTAATTAAAAATTATTTTTTAATATTCAGGAACGTTCTTGATAATCCCCAATTATAAAAACAACAAATTCTTGAGACATATCAAACTGCCGACGTTTCTTTTATCATTACGAACATAGTCATGGCTATGACATGTTATCAAATTTTGAATTTTGAAAAAAAATCTATCTTGATAACATGTCATAGCCATGACTATGTTCATAATGATGAACGAAACGTTGACAGTTTGATATATCTCAAATATTGTTGTTTTTATAATTGGGGATTATCAAGAAAGTTCGTGACTATGCATCTCAGCTCCCCGAGAACATTCTCCCATTTTTTAATATTGTTACTACACAGGTTGTATTATTCACTTACTAGTAATTACTACTAACATACGGGCATTTTATTTCTATTTTGTCCCTCTCAATGCACTCTCGATTTACGACTTTTCTGTTGTGGTATGAGATTACACAAAACCAGTAATTCGTTTATCCACAAACGCCGTAATACAATCGACCAGTTATTTCGGGAACGTACGTACGGCAATTCGTAAGCAATTAACTCCATGATATGAAAACTCGGTGCGGTGATATAAATGAGATAATATTTGCTCAGGAGAATGGGTAAACGGCGCTTCCAGACGTTCCCAACGCAAATTGTGGGTTTTACACTTACCGAGGCGAACGAACTGACCTAATTAGAAACGTGTACGCGAGGATTAATTTGTAAGCAGCCTTTTTTGTCCCACGGTAGTTCAGTCGACTCTATTAACTGATATTATAAGCGTATATAAGTTAGAGAAGGATTTGATTAAGTGCTTTGGAGCGAGTTTACTCGAAAATACGTAATAATTTATCGTAAAGTTATTAGCTACGTATTAATCGTCGGCGTTATGATAATAAAAACTCGTTTACGACTTTATTTGTAAACGCTGTACAAAATTCCTTTTAATTTATGGACGTAATTAACTTTATAAATGCGAGATTGGGAGTGGCCGTTACCCAGGACGTGTTCAAAGTCCAAAGTGTTACGAAAACAAAAGTTGTATATTACGGTAACAATGACTGTTATCTTTTCGGGGGCGCCCTCGAACATCACGAAATTCCGCTCTCTATCTCCCCAATGGGGAGCGAGGGAGAGGAAAAAACCCAACAATCGAATGCCAATCGCGCCTCCCCTATTCATTACGTTCGCTCCCGCAGAAAACGAGGTTCGATTTCCCGCCGCCACGCTCCTCAAAATTCTCGATTCCGTTCACATCCATAATAATTTCCAGCGTCAGAAAGGACCCCATTGACATTCCGGCGAAGTTAGTAGCAATCACAAGGCAATTTGGCGCGCACACATCTAAATAATGTCGCCGATGCGGCCATCCCTTATTAAACGCTCCGATTTCTGGAGCCCTGTGATCCGCCGAATCTAATTTACGTTAGTTTTGCGGCTTCTAGACGACCGTTGCAAGACAAACTGCAATTACCGACGAACTTGTACCGGCTGATCGGGGCGAATTAAGTTTATTGCAATTTACACTTAGAGGGGGTTCGATTAGCCCCTAATAATGGCCTCTTTGAGTCGGGGAATGGACTTGCGGTCTTTCATTCGTTGTTCAGATTAAATTGTAGCGTAAATTGATGATTTTCAAACTGTATCCGCTGAAACTGCATTAACCCCTGGATTAAAAGCTATTAGATTAATTCTAAAATTATCTGATGAAAACAAATTTTTCAAATATAAGTCAGTTTATCTACCATTCCTGTATAAGACACTAAAAGTACAATTCGACAGCATTTTGAGTCTGTGTCATTTGCCCCTTTACTAAAGGCAAAACTATGCGCCATTTTTCACAAATTGACCATATTCAACAGACATTTTCGTAAAACGCTCATCTTTTTATACAATACATGGCAGTAAAGGAGCTGGTCTACTGTGATAAATGTGATTTAATGCAACCAGTTATTTTGGATGAGTTAAATTTTATTGATAGTTAATCAGCCTATTGCAATATCACAATGATGGGATGTAGGAGTTCATAAAGAGATAAGTAAGAAATTCCCAGGCAGAGGAGTATTTGTTAAAACTTTAACTAAATTAGAGGACTTATAATTAAATTACTATAGCAAAGCTTCATTCCAATTGTACATAATACGACAAACTTCATAGTAAATTTCATATTAAATAGATAAAATTAATTAGAACCTTCAAATAGTATGTGACATCTTGTATCATCTAGATCAGGTTTTAGGCGTCTCTTCCTGGTTGTAGCTTTTTTTATTAATAATTTCATATTAAGAAGAGCCCCTCTGGTACTTAGGCCGTCTTTGAAACCAATTTGAGTTTCTCCTGATTGTTCTTCACATTTTTTATAAATGCCATTATGCATTAATCGTAGTAGTGTTTCTGATACTTGTCATTAAACTGATTAACCAAGCTATGGTCTTCACACGACTTAGAATTAGGTATTTTCGGTATAGGCCGAAAAGAGGATTTCAACCAGTCAGTTGGTATAATAATCCTCCTTTTTGGATCATTAATTTAATATCTCACTCTAGGTTGCCAAAGCGGTTACGTTTATTTAAATGTGGTAATTTACGATAGATTATAATGAAATCTGACTGAATCCAATTACTATCTACTAAACCTATATCGTTCTATTTACAAAGCGGTGGTCGTAATTAAATCATAAATTATGGTCGAAAAATTGGTAATAATTTATGGAGGTCGGAAAGTTCTTGGTAATACTTGTAATTGGTAGGTCAGAGTCTTAGTAGTACGGGTAGGCCGGAAAATTCGTGATCTTAATTCGGGAAAGTAGGAAAATGCGGCCTCATCGAAGATCTCCGATATTCATTGGTGACGATCCGACGCACAAGGCAAAGTCGAAAAATTGATAACAATTTTCAGAAGGCGAAGGGTACTCAATACTGGTAATTGGTAAGAAAGTGTTCCAGTAGTACGGATAGGTCGGGAAATTCGCGATTTTAAACCGTGAAAGTAGGAAAATGCCACTTTATCGGAAAATTCCTTTATTGATTGAATATGGTTAGACGCACACGGTGCGGCAGGAAAATGCGCGATCTTATACGGCGAAGGTCGGGAAATTTGAGGGTTATCGGTGGGTCGCGAAATTGTTGCTACAAATAGGTAATGCGTGTGACACGTCATCGCGGTTTAAATGGCCGTGGAAATTCGCTTTGTTACGGGCGTCTTTAGCAAAAGCGTAGTGTCATTTTAAAAACTACTGGATAAAGATATGCGAATTAAAGAGAAAAGCTCTAAACTTAGAGCGGAAATCATCGTTTTCTCTACTTGCTCTTATTCAATTCGCTCTAATCTTTATGTGCCCGCGACACAATCCACTCCAATGGGCATACATCGAATGAATACGTAAACACACCAAAAGTACAATTCGACAGCATTTCGAGTCTGTGTCATTTGCGCCAATACTAAAGGCAAAACTATACGCCATTTTTCACAAGTTGGCCATGATGAACAGATATTTTCGTAGAATGCACATCTGGCAGTAAAGAGCTTGTCTACTGTAATAAATGTGATTTTACTAAGAAATAATTGTAATGTGGGGCGTAATGAGCATTTATTGCAACCACTATTTATTTTGGATAAGTTCCATTTTACTGAAAGATTATCAGCTTATTGCAAGATGACAATGAGGGGGACGATGCAGATCATAAAGAGATAAGTAAGAAATTCCCAGACAGGGAAGTAGTTCTTAACACTTTAGAGAACTTATAAATAAATTACTATAGCAACCTTCCGTTCCAATTGTACCTCATACGACAAAGTTCAGAGTAAATTTCATATCAAGTACCTTCAAATAGTAAGTAACAACTTGTATCGACTATATTATGTTTTTATAATGTCTTCTGATAATCTATAAAACAGATGTAGACGTCTTTTGTAGCATTTTTTTTATTAACAATTTCGTATTAAGAAGAGCCTCTCTGGTACTTAGGCAGTCGTGGAAACCAATTCCAAAACCAATTCTCCTGTTTTTGTTTCACATTTTTTACAAATCTCATACACAAATCTCTGATACACAAATAATTAAACTGATTAACCGAGCTATGGTCTTCACAAGACTTAGATTTAGGTGTTTTCGGTATAGGCAGGAAAGTGGATTTCAACCAGTCAGTTGGCATAATAATCCTCCTTTTTGGTTCATTAATTTAATATCTCACTCTAGGTTGCCAAAGGGGTTACGTTTATTTAAATGTGGTAATATACGATCGATTATAATGAAATCTGACTTTATCCAATTACTATCTACTATACCTATATCTTTCTACTGCAATGTTTTACAAACCGTTAGTCGTAATTAAATCATAAATTATGGTCGGAAAATTGGTATTAATTTATGGAGGTCGGAGTGTACTCAGAGCTCTTGGTACCTAATACTTGTAATTGGTAGGTAAGGGTCTTAGTGCTACGGGTAGGCCGGAAAATTCGTGATCTTAACTCGGGAAAGTAGGAAAATGCGGCCTCATCAGAGATCTCCGATATTCATTGATGACGATCCGACGCACACGGCACAGTCGGAAAATTGATAATAATTTTCAGAAGTCGTAGTGTATGGAATACTTGTAATTGGTAAGTAAAGGTTCCAGTAGTATGGATTGGTCGGAAAATTCGCGATTTTAATCAGTGAAAGTCGGAAAATGCCACTTTATCGGAGAATTCCGTTGTTCATTGATTATGGTCAGACGCACACGGTGTGGCAGGAAAATGCGCGATCTTATACGGCGAAGGTCGGAAAATTCGTGGTTTAACGGTGAGTCTAGAAATTAGTTGCTACGAACAGGTAATGCGTGTGAAACGTCCTCGCTGTTTAAAAGGCAGTGGAAATTAGCTTTATTGTGGGCGTCTTTAGCAAAACCGTACTGTCATTTTGAGATATAGTACTAAGATGTGCGAATTAAAGAGAAAACCTCGAATCTAAGAGTGGAAATCATTGTTTTCTCCATTTGCTCTTATTGAATTCGCTCTAATCTTTATGTGCCCGCGGCACAATCCACTCCGATGGTCGTACATCGAATGAATACGTAAACGCTTAATAAAAGTCACCTCTGTCGACACGTGCAGATGACTGGAAATCAGAGGCCGTAACGTCGAGGAGTTCAAAAAGAGCCCCGTCGATTAGAATCCTTTCTTTCGGGGACAAAAAGGTCCTGCGGTCCCGAGACTCCCCGCGCCCCCTCGACGATATCAATCGACCCTGCTCAAACACACGTTTCGCGGTCCCGAATAATGAATAACGACGTCCCGAAATTCCCGGGCAGCGCGCGTCAACGGCGAACGTCGAACCTCTCGCCGACACGTTTTCGAGTGGGGACTTTCCGTCCGCGACACGCTCTCCACGTCCCAATGTCAACGTCAACGTTGGGTGGTGAGTTTTAAAATTCGACTCGTCAGCAGTAGTCATTACTTGCGTGAAACTTGTCTAAATGTGGACGTGTCCGCAAAAATAACTATCCTCCCTTAAAACTGATGAAACGCCCTTGTTCGAATATATTAAAATTCATTCTATACTATGTACTACAACAATTGTTTTTTAAAATAATGGACCATCCGATCATCCATGTTAGGTTTGAGTAAGAAGAAGAGGAATAAACTTATACAGTAAAACCTCTAATAACGGACACCTCCCAATAGCAGACTCCTCTACTCTACATAACGGATAGTTTTATATTTCCCGAATTTCTTAATAGGGATTTATACATATTAGCACCTCCCAATAGCGAACCGTCCAAATAAAGGACACGGCCAGTTCAGAACCACAATTTCCTATATAATTAGGTATTTTCACGTTTTTTGAAAACTGACTAAATGAGAGATTATATGCCTATAAATCTTAGGTTAATATTAAAAAAAAATAGAAATTAAAAGCATATTCAAACGCTAGAAATTGGCGCCAAAACGCCGTCTGACGTCACACCGTATATAAACAGTGTAGTGAAAACATTATTTTACGACGCGAATTACACAAATTACTAGATTTTGTCTCAATTTAACGGCGGAAACAACAATAAACTCCAAAATACTCGAAAAAATCTAATTGTGGACTGCAGAACGGACCCGTGTTTATACGCGGAGTGACGTCACGATGAGCTGTCATTTCGCTGGTCCTCTAACTTCTCGCACATTTACTGCTTTTTATACTTGAAATACTTGGTGTTGTGCATATTAAATGATTTTTAATTATTATAAAATTTATCTGAGGGTTCGTCCCTATGAATTTAGATATATTTCGTTAAATTTAAAATGTATGGCAAATACCTAATTGTTAATAAAAATACGTCTTAACAACGAACAATAACTTTTGAAATCAAATGTGTAAGAAATATACCTCTTAAATAGGAATTAAAATTTTATTCATCATCTCCTTTAATCCGTTTTACTAAGCAGTTTAAATAACGGACACCTTTCATAATTGCATCTATAAATTCCTTAAGTCTCTTAAATTGGTGTTTAAATTTGCAATCCTCCTGTTCAGCAATTTCAGATATATTTCAGAATAATGAAGTAGACTTATGCGGATTCCGTGGTTTCTGGTAAACAAACTATTATTGACAAATTTTTCAATGAGAAATATATTGCAATTTGAAAATGTAATATTTTGAATTACATTTGTGCACATATCAATATTTTTAATCCTTTCCTCCCAATAGCGGACACCCCCTTATAACGGACAACATTGTGGTTCCCATGACTGTCGGCTATATAGATGTTTTAATGTATTAATAAAGTCGATTCGCTGCATAGTGAAACAGCATAACGAACAGTTAAGGAGTTCAAGATAATCCAAGAATATTTTATGATTTTTGAAGTAAAACTTTGAAACGCATTGGGGTTTCTGTACTTCCGTATTAATTACTTAGAAGTTCCTCGGCCGGCTAGCTCGAACTACTAAATGACTTAGGTGTGGCCGAAAAGAAATGTCAAAATCCAATTATAGCTGTTTAATTTAATAAGTCAAAGAACCATAGCAATACCCAATAAATGTCCAAATACCTAATCAAAATTTTCATAATATTAAATCTACACATATTCTCAAACTATTAAAATATTGAGAAGTTCAAAAAGTAATTGCAGAAACACATAATTCTTAAAGTTTGTTACTAATTAAAGGGGGAATCGATCGATTTAACGTTTCAACTTAAAGGCCTTTAAGGGGGAAATACCTGTCACTTTGCGCTAATCACCACACACACACACACACAGGAGGTCTCGGTGATCGTCGCCGACTGGCTGAAGTCGTCCGGGTACAGTGCGGATCGCCCTGTAAGTAGGCGTTCGTTGATGCAGGCTGGACTCAAGGCGGATCGTCCTGTTCCGTTGATGCACGTCGATTTCACGTGTTGGCGAGTTTAGCGGTTACGCACTCCGAAAGACACTCGTAATCAACGCACTGATTAAACCTGATTTTACTTTTACACTTCACCCATCAAATTAGTAGGGTTCCGAATTTCAGTCCTCTCGCTTACTCTCGATGTCCAGCACTCACTCCCTTTCCCCCCGTTCGACGTTGTCGAACTTTCACTTTTCGCTGACATTTCATTTGACAGACCACCAATCCCCAATTTCCTAACTCACAGTCTCTCTTATTCTCACCAATCCTTGACCAGTCCAAAAATGTAATAGGCGGGTACGATCTCCCCACTTTACCAAACATATCACCCTCGGAGCACGTGAAAATATTAACGGTATTCGGCTTCCAAGAAAGTTAATTATCCAAAACAAATATTGCGAGCCTCTTCGAAATTGTAAGTGGCGACGTAAAGGCAAGACATCCTAAAAAATTGTTTACCAAACCCGACTCCAAACGCTTCGCCCAAATCTCGTTACCAGTCGAGAGAAAATCATAACGTAACAACTTTAATTGTTAGCTTACCTCGAGAGAAATATAGGAGAGAAGTGAATGAGAAAAAACCGACAGAAAAATGTGACTAACCGACACCGCTTAGTAACACCGCAGAGAGAACGAACCTTCTCCCTATCTTTTATTTATTCGCAATGTATTGTATACAAATATTTGTCTTCAGAATATGAATAGATAACAATATTAGAATAGTTTACATAACAGAACAACTAAGAGTAATTTTTTGTTGTGGTTAAGTCAAGTTTCGAATTTCCTTCTTCTATTTGCTCCCCTTCGAGAAAGATAATATAACAAGCTTCTCTTTCGTCGGTAACTCCACGAGTTCAACGTTTGGTTTTTAGAGGTAAAGGAAAAGTGCTTGAAAATTACGCCAAATACACGTTTCCGTCATTTTCCGAACATTTTCAAAACTTCTGGATTTCACTTAAAATTAGTAATTAATGAAATATCACAATTCTGTAACATATTTCGGGAATATAACATTTCAACGTAAAATGTACGTGTTTAACTTATTGCAATATTAAATTTTTCTACCACTTTTCCCACTATACACTCATTAAACTCGGAGTTTTTCACGGATGAATCGCCCTTTACGCGATGACATATTAACGCTTGCAACAAACGATTCATCGAATCGCTAAAAACATTCTCCACCGTTTAATTAAATCGTTTGTGTATTCTCGATTCCAGAATGCCATGATAGGTTTTTCGCAATAAACTTAACGAGTTCCAGAGAAATGCATACATTCCGCCCTTTGAAGTTCAAAAACGAAAAATTGTTCACGTCGCTTCCAGGTTGTATTTATCTAAAATATTATTTGGATCCAGGACGACCACAGTACACAACTACATCACGTTCGCGGCAAGCAGTGGCGAGATCAGGTCAAGAGTGTTTGTGTACAAATGAGGAGAAAAAGTTGAGAACGAGGGAAATACACGTTTCGACAAGTATTCGCTTTAATTGTTACGTAATCCTCGGGGCGCTCTTTTTTCCCTTCTCGTCCTCGAGACTTCTTCCTTGTCATAAGAACGCACGCAATCGGCGGATGAAATATTAACTAGATTTAACCGGCTCGTCCTTCGCCTTTCTCTCCCTTCGTTTCCCTCTCCCGTGAGTGAGAGAATTAGCTAATGATTTCTGGTCACGTTCCTTGAAAATTTGTGAAGTTAGATAGCGACTTTTACAGTTTGTTAAAGATTGCGAAGAGGGGCCGAGAAGTCACGGTATTAACGTACGGATTACACACGTACCTGCTACATGTTAGGGGTCGAACGCATATATTAACGTTAAGGGTCCAATTTTCGTACAGATAATTTTAAAAGTGCGGAGGCGTTGATTTGAGAATGTTAACGTTTTGAGACGTGCTGGTTGAACCAATAGGAAAACCTAGGATGATCATAGGGAAAAGCGCTTAACTAGGTACGTTCTTAACATACTGTAGAATGTCACCGTGATATGTGCTCTAATACTTATAAGAATTAGTTGGAAATCATTTCATTTGCAAGTAAAATAAAAAAACATGTGTAATGAAATCATTAAGACAGAACACTCATTTAACCTCTTGCAATAAGCTAGTAGTATACATTATAATTTTAATATCCATATTTAACTTTATTTTAGACAGACTTCAGAGACGTGTTTGTCATAATCCTTGGCTAACTATTCTCAATTCGCATAAGAGACACAATCAAATTCCTATGTAAGATTTTTTGAGATTTAGCCTAAGACATTTAGTTGAAATAAATATGCATTTTCATTACGAATTCATGAGAGTATACTCTAACTTTAATAACTACATATTGTGACGTTTATTTTTAATTTATTTACACTGTCCTAGTTATTCACTACACACTACTTAATTTATCTTAGACTATTACTGAACTGATGTATATAACACACTTAACTATTTCCTAACTAACTTATTTATATCACTCTAAATGTTAATTTATCTCACTAGTCCGTCTTTCGCCTTATTTATTCACTTGCGGCTTCACGTCTAATCCCTCTCCGACCGCAAGCCCGCTTATATACATCTCAGTTGTGTTCGCGATAGTTCCTGAAATAACTCGAACCTTCTTTTTTATGTAGAAACGTCCAGAAGGTCATAAATCACCTTTCCTTAATAAGATGTTGCCGGGACTCTATTAAGCGTAGCGGCGATTCTTTGAGGTAAGCCGCCGAGGTTCGATAAGAGTATCTCGCGCTGCTGTTTGCTTTTCGCGTTACAATATGAATATATCAAATTCGTTTATCGAGAAGAACTCAGTAGATGTCATAATTGGAATATTGTGAACATGGGCATTGCAACCATTTGCAACGATCTAAAACATTGAATTGCCCTTTATATCCATCGTCATCCCCTATGGGAAGATGGCTGTACAAGTCGAGGGTATTAGCGTCTCAGACGAGTTAGTTTAGATTGCAATTGTTCTGCCGATACATATTACTTTACTATTGAAGCATTACGTTCTGTAATGGAATAACGTGGAGGCAGGCAGATAAACGGTATAAAATCAATAATCGACAAACTACTAAAAATTTTATATTTAAGAGGTAGTATATAATTAACCTTCGGGCCAGCTGCTTAAAGCGAATATATTGTTTCTGTGCGTAAAGAACTGAGATAGATGAAAATAAGAACTGTAAGGAAAGAAACGAAATTCCTCGTTACAACCTAAAAAATTTAAAACAAGACAGAATTAAATATTTGTGTTGTCACGCCTAGGGGAATGAAGTGTCCATGAGTGTTCTATAAGGGGTAGCTCAAGTTTTTTTTATTGTTACAATCTGCCCGTGGGCAATAGGTATGTGATCTATCGTCCAATTTAACACGTAGGTTCATGCCCATTGGCATTCACCTGTTTAAGGTAAATATTTACATGATTAAATATAATTTTTTAATCTATACACATTTCAGATTTATACACTTTATCGGAATCTAGAAGAATCAAGTGGTTTGTGTCGTTTAGGTCTTCTTTGGTCTCTCTCTTCACTCAAAAGTTGTTCTGCCTGATGATTTGGATGTATGGCGAGCTTGTTTTTATATTTAGCCCCATAGCTGGCTATCTCTTTCTTGACTGATTGCATCTGTAGATCGTCGGATATTACTTTATTTGGTACAAACCAGGGAGCATCGGTATTCATTCGCAGTATTTTTGCTAGCCATCTTTCTAGGATTTCAATGTTTGAGTTTGCTGTGGACCCCCAGAGCTGTATCTCGTAGGTCCAGACAGGTTCCAAATTGCTTTATATACTCGCAATTTGTTTTCTAGAGACAGCTGTGAGTTTCGACCAATAAGCCATTACATTTTTTGGACTTTATGTCCCAGTTGCTTTCTCTTAGTCCAGACGTGTGTCTTCCGAGTAAGCCTGCGATCCAAGTGCATGCCTAGGTATTTTACAGATTCGGCCTGCGGTATTTGCTTCCAGTTTAGCGTCAGAGCCGGGCATGTTTTCCGTCGTAGCGTAAATGTAACATGAGTAGATTTTTGTTCATTAACCTTAATACGCCACTTTTTAAGCCATTCTTGAATCCCATTGAGGTTCTTGAGTATATGAGCGGCAATCACTGGATCTTTATGTGAGGCCAGAATTGCCGAATCATCAGCAAAACTTGATGTCTGGGTTTCGTTTTTTGTTGGCAAGTCGCACGTGTATAACAAGTAGAGTAGTGGCCCCAAGACGCTTCCTCGTGGAACCCCTGATCTTATCTGGTAAAGGCGTACTTGTTGGCCATGACGTCTTACCAGAAAATATCACTGAGATATGCTTTCAGGATCTGGAACAAATTAGAGGGAAGGAACTTCCTAATTTTTTAGAGTAGCCCTTTGTGCCAGACTTTGTCAAACGCTTGTGAGACATCTAGGAAAACAGTCGAACAGTAACTCTTACTTTGCAAATCAATATTTATTGTCCTGACTATTCTATGAACTTGTTTGATAGTGGTGTGTCGTTCACGAAACCCAAATTGATGGTTAGGTAATATGTTTTTCAATGCTGGGTGTATTCTTGTAGCAAGGAGCTTCTCCATTACTTTGGATAGTACTGGCAATAAAGTTATAGGCCGATATGAGGTGGAATAGATGAGTCCTTTCCTGGCTTTTGTAGAAGTATAATTTGAGAGACCTTCCAGAGCGATGGGAAGTAGCCAATTCTTATAGTTGCGTTGTAGATGATGGTCAAAAGTCTTATTACCTCTTCTGGCAATTCTTTTATGATTTTTCTGGTGATTAAATCATAGCCTGGGGCTTTTTTTGTTTTTAGTCCTGTGCGAATTATGCCTTTAACCTCTCTTACCGAAAAGGACTTAAGAGCTACCTCCACT
Source organism: Cryptocephalus moraei (assembly GCA_946251905.1). Classification (NCBI taxonomy): domain Eukaryota; kingdom Metazoa; phylum Arthropoda; class Insecta; order Coleoptera; family Chrysomelidae; genus Cryptocephalus; species Cryptocephalus moraei. Next base: position 9,803,262 of record OX276465.1, on the reverse strand, counting down.
TGTAATGGTTCTTGTAGATACAATTCAATGTCATTTTCCTCTTCAGCCGATGACTCACTGGGAAATGGTTCGAAAACCTTGCATAGGTGTTCTGCAAAAACTTCGCACTTTTCTTTATCGCTTCTTGCCCATTGCCCATTCTCAAATTTTATAGGTGGGACATTTTGTACGGGTTATTTTAAAGATTTTGTTGCTTTCCATAGGGAGTAATCAGTATTTTCTGTGGGTGATAGGTTGGTCAGGTATTCTGCTATTTCATTATTTCTTTCGTCTTGAATTTGTTCTTTCCATTCCTTAACTAGTTTATTTAGTTTGCTCTTATCTTCAGGGGAACGAGTAATTTGCCATTTTTTCCTGATTTTACGTTTTTGTTGAATTTTCCGCATTACCTCTGCCGACCACCTACCCTGAGTATCGTTTTGAGAGTCTGGTGGAGTGGCCGCCCAAGCTGCTTGTTGTATCGTTACGTTCAATGAGTCGATTGCTAGCTCCAGGTCTTCTGGAGTTTTAAGCAAAATATTACAATTTATTTTGTCCTTTACAAGACTGCGAAACAGTGTCCAGTTGATTCTTCTGTTATGCAGTATTTGATTGTTTTTATCCTTTTGGCAGAGATTTGAGGTTATTGTAGCAATAAGGGGCGAGTGGTCTGAGGAGAGATCAAGACTTGATTCAATTTTCATATTTTTTTCAGGTATTCCCTTAACAATGCAGAAATCAATTACATCCCGCGTTTTTCTCATGTCTGTTGGCCAATATATCGGTTCTCCAGCTGATAATGGTATCAGATTATTCTCTACCATTGATTCGTACAATTGCCTACCCTTAGGTGTGGGAATATGCGATCTAGAACTCCACCAAGGATGTTTGGCTTTGAAATCACCACCTACTATAAATCTGTGGCCTAGTGTGCTAAGGAAGTCTGTGTATTTTCCTTTATTTATGTTGTGTTTTGGTGGGCAGTAGTATATGGCAGCGAACGTAATTGGGCCAAAATGATCTTTCACTGTGATGCTTGTTGCTTGTAGGAAATCTGTGGAGTACTTGTTGCTTTCAAAATGTTTAACAGTATTTTTGACTATCACAGCTGTACCACCGTGTGCCTTCCCACTAGGGTGTTGGGTATGGTATAGACTGTATTTCGGAATTTTGCAGAAGTGTTTTTGCGTGTAATGTGCTTCAGATATAAGCATGACATCGATATTATGGTTTAATAGAAATAATTTGAGCTCTTGGCTTCTTTGTGCCAGACCATTTGTGTTCCATACACCAATCGTGAGTGAGGAGCCGGTTAGTTTAATTTTGACAACATAGCAGTGATGAGTTTTACCTTTGTATCCATTCTTTCAATTAGCTTACCCATCATTTCTTCTAGCTTGTTGATTTTCCCGTGATCCTCGCCGCCGTTTTCATCTTGCGGCGCATTATTTTGCGGATTTTTGTTCGCCATTTCAGAGTAATGCACGCCTGGCCTTGTTACAATATTTTTTATTTTTGTGTTTTGGAGCAAGTTATTTGATTCCTTCGACTTCTGTTTCCTCAGTGCCGGGAATAATTTTTGGACTAGTTGTTTCCTCACTAGACAACCTTTATAGCTTGCTGGGTTGGCACTTTTATCGTATATTTTTCCTTTGCAATTTCGTCCAATAGGCTTTTGAGGGGAACTATGTTTTCCACGGCAGTAATATAAATTGGCGGTGATTTGATAACTTTGGGGAGAATGGGTTCGTTTTAGCTCAAGTTAGAGAGAATATTGTCACACGCCTGAGGGCCTGGGGCCCAAAGGGAGTGCTCTGGTTGGGGGTGGTAGCTCGGTGGAGTCTAAAAAGAAGACATGGTGAAACAGACAATATTTATTGGAGCATTAAATATAGGGGAGAGAACATTGTAAAACAAAATTAAGGCGAGTGATCAACAGTAGAAAATGAGAAAAGGTTAAAGGGAGGTGGTTGCTTACTGTTGGATGACGATGGGCAGCAGACGCAAGGCTCCTCCAATTAGCGGCATGCCGAAAGGACGGGCTCTCAGACGGGAAGCGTGACGTGATACTTGGTGACTGACTGACTCCCTGATCGTTATGATCGAGCTGTATAAATACAAGCGGGATGTTTACGAACGTGATGTCGTACCTGTCCGAGAGTCGTATCGTCCTTCGGTTTATGGTCGCCTCGGTGCTGAATAAGCTTAGACGTCGACCTATTTTCGCTAATTGGGGCCGCATCGCGACAATATTTAGAAAATGTTTTTATGTGGTGCTCAAAAAAGTTATTAAACATAGAGGTTACCAATAACAGTCAATAAACCACTTATTTAAAATAAAATGAGGAGATGATTTGGGATCTCATAAACTGGGATATCACAAACTTGATAAGAATTTCTATCCAGTGGCTTGCTTGAAGTAACATCAATTATTACCGCAAAAACCTTAGGTTAACCCCGTTTTCTTTTCTATTGCTCGGAATTCTTGTTGAGTTACATTCACAGGTATTCTCCATTGTTCCAGCGTATGTGTATTTCCTTAATTTTCCTAGCGCTGCTTTTTAAATTACGTAAATATTTAAGCCTAGCAGAAATTGCAGCGCCTACTGAAAAGTGACACGATAATGCTATCTACAGAGTCGTTGGGGGAAAGTGTGGCGTCAATAAGAAATACAATTTTCTGTGGCAACCGGTGCCGCGTGATATTTTCTGGTAAATAGACTGGAACGCTTAAGTGAAAATATAAAACAAACAAAGGGAACAAAAACAGAGAGAGGCGCAGAAAACAAAAAAAAAACAACAAGCAAAGAAAGCAATGTTACCAGCAAAACCAATTACAGGCACAAAGCGAGCCAATTAAGGTGAGGCTCATCGTTAGTATTTTAAAGAAAATCTTTTTAAAAGCGAAATAGTTAAATATTCGTTTGCTTGAAAGAATTAAGTTAACGAGGGTATTTATAAAGCCTTATCGCGACGACGGACGACGAGTTTTCAGCTGAATTTACTAAGGGCGACGCGCTAAGGGAGCAATCAAAAAACCGTTATCATCTCCCGACGAGAAAGCCCTCCCTCCCATCCTTCCCGTCTGATTAAACACTCTTTAATGTGGTTTTGTTTGATGCTAAATACGCGACAATTAAACCTCGTAGAGATTTCGATTACGCCCCCTCTTTTAACGTTTTACGAGTACCTCTAACATTATTTGTCCATAAAGCGTTACCGCAAAAGTTGCGCGTCAAGTTCGATCTCGTTAAAAACTTTATATTAAACTTTCAGGGCGGGAGCGTCCTACTTACTGCAAAACGTCGCGTCACCAGCCGAAATTTACCTACTTATGTATAAATTTCAGAAATACTCCTGTTTCCCATTAAATTGATTAAATTTTCAAAGTTGGCCGGGTCCTGGGAAAAGTTCTCGAAATAGTTGTGCTCTCCACAATACGAAGAAGATCTACGTCTAATGGAGAAATTTCGTTTCTAAATTAAATGAGGATTAAAAGTGATTCCGCCCGGAATTTTGTTTGTCTCTGAATAGACGGAAGTCCCCGCAGACATGCCTTAAGGAGCACCGTTAATTTAATAGTTCTTCGACAATGGATCGTTTATCACCACATATAGCTAACGTTGGGGGAAAGTCGGGTTAACTTAAAATGCGATTCGCAGGAGAGAAAAATTTATGAGACGGTTAGATGTTAATATTTGGGATACGAGGTAAGTTTCTTTTCTTATCAATTTATTACATGGGACCATTCTAATTGTCATACTGATGTAATGACCGAGGTTGCAGGTCATTTTGAAGGGTGGTTATATTAGTGGACTGAAACATTTCGAGGTTCGATTGCAACGGGTTTTATTTTATTAATGAATATTCGAATACAAGATCGTTGACGCCGTTTATTGCTTAGTTTACGAATTATGAAATTAACAATAGTAATGATATTTTATACGACGGATGTGGATGGACATTTTGCCGATTTACGCTAAACGTAATTTTATACAATATTGAATGACTTTTCCACTGCACCTTGGTAAACGTACCGGACGTATCGTTGAAATTTGATATTAATTATTAATGATGATTAAAGTTCATTAACTTTTATTATTCCACTACACTGAATCAAAATTATTCTTATAGGAGTAGAATTAAAATAAAATTAAGACGTATTGGAAAAATCCACCCTTATCACCTAGTATCATCAGGTGCATGGTGGAATTGAGCAAAGAGAATTGATTAATTTTGATAAAATTCTAAATGGTTAAATGTATAAAGGATAGCACACCTTCTCCTTCATAAAGAATGACATTGACATTGTCTATTAAGTTAGAAATTACAAATTCCCTTCCATCTCAATAACTTTTCTATTTGAGTATAGGGTCGCGCTCAACGGCGCCTCCACCATATGTCATATATATGCTATAATTATAATATGCTATGCTATAATTAAATCAGCTGTTGACTTAAAAAAAATATATTGAGCGAAATCGGCATTTCGAGTACCTACTTTAAGATACACGTCATATGGCAATGTTCAGTCAATTGTGTCCTAAATATACAGAGAGAATGAAAATGTTCGGGGTATATGGCTCACCGTGAGTGCGAGAGAGAATATGGGAATTAAAACGTAGTAGAAAGAGAGACGGTTTTCTTCTTTCTCCCACTCTCCTCCCTCCCACCTCCAGTACACACAACACACCATCGCCAGCCACCTCCACACGACATCGTGATCGTCACGTCTCACTCAGACAGAGTCTTGTCTCTGTCATTTGTCCATACGCTGCTTCTTCGTTGTCCGCTCGTGCGCTCGCATAATCTAGGAAGCAGTGCGAAAATTCAATTCATTCCCAATATGTATCAATTTATTAATTGTTGTTAACTTAAAAAAGATAATATTATAAACGAAATGATCAATTTAAAAAAATTGACGTGATCTTCTTAAATTCTTCAATTACTTGAATAATTTTTATTGCTTTCAATTGACACGGTGGTCTTAGAAAAATTATTTAATTTACAATCGCGTAACTTGTTGAAAAATTGAGTTAGATCGATTTTTACTACGGGACCATATTCTTTCCTGTGTTTACACCATAATTTATTAGAACTTTTTAATTGATATTAGATAATTATAAAGCATTATTTTAGCCCAGAAAACGGTAATTGCATGTTTGGTCTGTGTAACTTATGTCCAAAAGATGCTGGTTTGTCCTCATGTCTTCATAAAAGGAAATTATCGGTGTTGTAATATTATACCTTAATCACTTGATTTTTCGTCATTCAACGTCATTTGCCTTCATAGTTCCTGGGTATTAGGGTCCAAAGTTCATATAAACCAAACATCAAAGTATCGAGCAAATCAAAATATTTCTTGAATTTTTGCACGAATCTCCCAATATTGGACCTCCAGATGGTCTGGTATTTAATGAAAATGATCTGACTTCATCGCTGAGGATTGAACTTGAGATCCATATGAATATTTGACGCTGAATGCACCATTTTAGACTGATTCGTCCATTTTTTGCGATTTTTCGCATGTTTGGGCACTTTAAACCAAAATACACACGGAAAAGGTATAAGTCCCTCAAAGTACACTAAAAACCAAACATTTTGCGCTCCTTCAAAAAAATCCAAAAATTTCCACACCCGAGATAGAGCAAGTTTAAAAAAAATTGGTGTTTTGGGATTTCTCGTAAATGGAAAAATTTTAGGGCGATTCTGGGGCGGGAATGGATTCCTTGGAAAATTTTACATCGATTATAGGTACTCTGAAATTCTTCCAGGGTGCGATGTGTTTCCGGTAACGTTTTGGAGAAAATTTGTCATCGAAAACTGAAAACGCGAAAAGAACGAAAATTGGCCGTAAAAAACGCTAGTAGTAATATTTTTGTCTGAAAATTTGGCATAATACTTGTAGTCGAACCTACAATAGAATGAAATAGTTTTGGTTAGGAAAAAAATTTATGACGCACCAACCTCACGACATTTGACATGAAATTGCCCATGATACACCTAGTTGTTTTTATATTATTTGAAATAAAAATTAAATTATTGCGGGTAAAATTTTTTAACGCTACCTGTTTATAAGTTGAAAAATAATTTTGTCTTTAAAAATCATTACAAATGGCTCTTAATAAAATTAAAAGATGTTTTTTTTCATTAAAAATTTCATTGTTTATTTAGTTAACCATTTGTTATAAACAAGATTTGAGTGTCCCAATAATTTTTTTTCTAATTAGTACTACTAAAAATTACAAAAACAACCATATTCAACAAAGATGAGAAATATTTTTTCTGTAATTTTAATTGTATTTTCAAAATAACACGATATTAAAAGTGATGCGACTACTAGACTTGTTAAGCAATAAACGCTCGTAACTTTTAAACTATTAAAGATACAACAATGGACATTCAGGATGATTTTTTAGAGCATTAGTTGATCTTTAACATGAAATGTACAACAAGTTTGTATCTAGAATGGTTCTTTGTTTACACCCATTTGTTTATAAAAATGTCTTAAAAATTATTGCTAAAGACTAAATTAAAAATTTATGTAATGGCTCACTTATAAGCGTATCAAATGTGAATAAAAGTAGTATCGTAACTTCAATAGTTTAAAAAATTTAAGCAATTATTTAAACAATTATCCAGCTTTCAATGTAGATGGAGGTGCGAAATAAAATAGGTATACTTAACAATAGGCTAGCTTTTTGAAAAATGCATTTAAATTTTTTTTCTCAACGGGACTTTTTTTCTGCAAGTGTTGAAATGACACCATAATTTTTTTTCAAATTTTTAAATCAATATTTATTGGTTTAACAAAATTTTTTTAGGTGCGGCACTCAACTTTAAAGCCTGCGTGATCCCGAAACGGCCGCGCGTAGCCCTATTTCAACACCAAATTACCATTATAATAGAGCTAGAGATCCGGAAGCTAAGAGTTTATTATAGAAAATTTCCTCCTCTTTAAGGATCTTTTTTGCAATTCCCGCTATCTTGTATAGTTTTTGAGTTATCATCCAAAAATAAAATGACTTTTATTTTTTCGTTTTCTGTTATTGCATTCAATAATTGCATTTTTTGTTTGCAGGCAAACAACAAAAAAACATTGGTCAGAATTGCAATCCGCGTCGAATGAGCCATCGCTCATATTTTTCCTACCCTTCTAACTATTTTTCTCAGCAAACTGACTTCTTGACTAGATAGACTAACTGATTTGGTGTCGATCCTGTATTCCTTCGTCCAGGTTTGAAAGTTAGAAATAGTGATAATTCTTGTTATGACTCTAAAAATATGAGCAAGACCTCATTCCATTTGTAATGACGATAAACAATTGCAAAATATTAACAAAATAAGTAGAGTAAAAAAAAGAAAAAGGTTTAGTTTTTTGAAAATTACTCGAAAAGTACTAATAATGAATAAAGTAAATAAAAATATTCTTAAAGAGAAGAACATTTCTCACAATAAATTTTGACTCTGGACATCGTGCGTTAGCAACGGTAATAAGTAATAAGTTTAGTAACAATTCCATTTTTTTTTCAAAGTTTGAAAAGCAAAGTATTAACTAGATTCGAGAGGCACTAAAAAAAACCATATTCCATGGAATTGTTGATCATAATTTACAAGCGTTTTTTCTTGTAAATTAAAGAAAAAATTGTAAAAGTTATAAAGGACAATCAGGACATTCATAAATCATAAAAGATCATAAAGAACAAAGAAAAAAGGACATTCAGTTTTCCGTGAATAACTCAGAAACTACAAGAGCTAATCGAAATCTGAAAAGAGATTCTAAAAGAGGAGAAAATTTCCAACAAAATTGTCCCACCTCCCGTAACTTTCCTCATTGCTAATTATTTTAAATTAACGCTGAAAATAGGCTTCCGCTGGCATAAAATAATGCTTTATAATTATCTAATATCAATTAAAAAGTTCTAATAAATTATGGAGTGTTCTCAACACAGGAAAGAATATGGTCCCGTAGTAAAAATCGATCTAACTCAATTTTTCAACAAGTTACGCGATTGTAAATTAAATATTTTTTCTAAGACCACCGTGTCAATTGAAAGCAATAAAAATTATTCAAGTAATTGAAGAATTTAAGAAGATCACGTCAATTTTTTTAAATTGATCATTTCGTTTATAATATTATCTTTTTTAAGTTAACAACAATTAATAAATTGATACATATTGGGAATGAATTGAATTTTCGCACTGCTTCCTAGATTATGCGAGCGCACGAGCGGACAACGAAGAAGCAGCGTATGGACAAATGACAGAGACAAGACTCTGTGTGAGTGAGACGTGACGATCACGATGTCGTGTGGAGGTGGCTGGCGATGGTGTGTTGTGTGTACTGTATGTGTGGGAGGGGGGAGAGTGGGAGAAAGAAGAAAACCGTCTCTCTTTCTACTACGTTTTAATTCCCATATTCTCTCTCGCACTCACGGTGAGCCATATACCCCGAACATTTTCATTCTCTCTGTATAAGCTTTACTGTTTGTTTTAAATCGTACCTAAAGTACATTATCTACCAAAGTAGTTGATCAAACCTGCAAAATATATTATAACCTTCGAAATTGTCTTTTTAGCTCTTGATTTCAATACCTTAGTCGATGTAGTAGAAACAAATTATGGATATAGTTCGAAAATGTTATAAAATTGTTAAAAAGTAGATTTTCTACAAAAAGTGTGTAACATTTTTTGATGAAATTTGTTTACTAAAAATAATTAGTATTTACAGATCCATGTCAGAAAACCATGTATAAGTTTTAGATACAAATCAGAGACATCTGACAGAGTAGGTAATAAGTATTTAATAAACTCTCTCACATGAGTGCCTCATTGTGAAAAATTAAAATCTATTTGTCATAAAAATATTAACTCATAAAAAATAGTAAATTCTATAGTTTAACGTGCCATTGGTGTACTTACACAATTAAAGTTACAATTCTGCTGTTTGTTCTTATTTTTTAAAATCCCAATTTATGATTAGTCTATTAAAAACATTGTAATAAGCTGATGGATGACCGAATTAAAGTAGTTGTCAAAGCTAAAGCTCAAAACCAACTTCACAACAATGATCTATGATCAAAAACCTGTGGATTTAATGTATATATCCATTATTCAATTTCTAGAGTTGAGTCGTTCCTGATCTGCATTTCAACGTTTAATAACTTTAATATTTGGTTAAGTCTCGGCTATTATAGCTTTTATTAGCGTGTATAGCTATGTAGCGTAATAGCTTACATATAAATTGTTAGTCACGCTTTCAACCCTAACTCGCCATTGGCGTGAGATCTTTCCGTTTTTAAATCAGGTTCACATCCCTATCCTTCTACTTCGACCTCCGGGAAACTCCAGTAACCTTCCCCTACTTACAGCAAAACACATCCTCTTGAAGCGAAGTGCATTCAAGTATTTACATAGCATGGAGAGGTCGCATATCCTAGTTCTATTTCGATGAACGTAAATCTAAGTGTGCTTCTTCTTGTCGTAGACGTCCCGGGATACATGCGATTAAACGCGAGATTTCCGAAACTAACGATGGGTTAACTTATGTATCTGTCGAAATTCTCGACTGATCGAATTACTCCAATTAGTAAGCGATTTGTTAACGGCGCGGAACCGAGACAACTCGGATGAGTTTTAAATAGCTTTACGAATAATTTATAGTTTAATATGCAAGAGAACTTCGGAGCGATTATGGTAAACGAGGAGAAACAAAGAGGATGAAAGCCGTGACGTAAGGTAAAATAGACACGTATTGTACATATAAATTTAATCAACCATTTCTGAATAGGTGTAGTTTTGCAAGACCATACCAAGTAGCCTACTGAGCTGGGAAATTCTGGAGAAGCAGCCAAGCTGAGCAATGCTATAATAGACGAGTCATCAACTTTGATTACATATTTTGTGATACAACTAGTTGGACTCCTGATGATTTTTAGCATGCGTTGCAAGCTGATAAAAGTGACAAATTGAGATTTAATACTAGCAGTTTTCGGTGAAAATGAGCTCTGAGCTGAGCAATGTTTGACGAGCTTTATTTATGAAAAATCCCCTGAGGTGATCAGTTGTGGGCATGCTACCACTGCCGACTTCTGAGTAGTAGCTGCTGTGCTGAGCTAGATTAGATTAGATAAGCTGTATTTGACGAAAGGCATGTTAGAGAGGCATGTTATCTGCATTGCATTTTGAGAAGATACCTTCGTGCTGAGCAATGCTAGACAAGCTATAACTGTAGCACCAAAATGGATTTAATGAGTAACGTTGGGCATACTGTGGGAGAGGGCTGAGCATACTACCACCGCAGAATTTTGAGTATTAGCTGCGTGCTGAGCAATGTAAGCTAAGTTGTATTTGAGGAAAAGCTAGACATGTTACCACCATTATTGCATTTTCAGACGTAGCCTCTGTGCTGAGCAATGCTATACAAACTATAACTATAGCACCAAACTGGATTTTATGAATAATGTTGGGCATAATGTGGGATAGGGCTGGGCATGCTACTACCGCTGAATTTTAAGTATTAGCTGCGTGCTGAGCAATGTTAGCTTAGTTGTATTTGAGGAAAAGCTTGACATGTTACCACCATTGCATTTTGAGACGTAGCCTCTGTGCTGAGCAATGCTATACAAGTTATACTGTAGCACCAAAATAGTTTTGATAAATAATGTTGGGCATAACGTGACAGAGGGCTAGGCGTGGTACTACAGATGAATTCTGAGTAGTAGCTTGTGATGAGCAATATCAGATAAGCTGTATTTGACGAAAAGATAGACATGCTATCTGCATTGCATTTTGAGATGTTGCCTCCGTGCTGAGCATTGCTAGAAAAGCTATATCTGTAGAACCATAATGGTTTTGATGAGTAACGTTGGGCATAATGTGGAACAGGGCATGCTACTACCTCTCAATTGTTAGTAGTATCTGCTGTGCTGAGCAATGCTATATAAGCTGTATTTGAGGAAAAGCTGGACATGTTACCACCAATGCATTTTGAGAAGTAGCCTCCGTGCTGAGCAACGCTAGACAAACTACAACTGTAGCAACAAACTGGTTTTGATGAATAATGTTGGGCATAATGTGGGAGAGGGCTGTGCATGCGACTATTGCTAAATTTTGAGTAGTAGCTGCTATGCTGAGTAATGTTAGATAAGCTGTATTTGAGTAAAAGGTAGACATGTTACCACCATTACATTTGGAGACCTAGCTTCTGTGCTGAGCAGTGCTAGACAAACTATAACTATAGCACTAAACTGGTTTTGATGAATAATGTTGGGCATAATGTGCGAGAGGGCTGGGCATGCTACTACCGCTGAATTTTGAGTAGTAGCTGCTATGCTGAGTAATGCTAGATAAGCTGTATTTAAGTAAAAGCTAGACATATTACCACCATTGCATTTTGATACCTAGCCTCTGTGCTGAGCAGTGCTAGACAAACTATATCTATAGCACCAAACTGGTTTTGATGAATAATGTAGGGTATAGTGTGGGAGAGGGCTGGGCATGCTACTACCGCTGAATTTTGAGTAGTAGCTGCGTGCTGAGCAATGTTAGCTAAGTTGTATTTGAGGAAAACCTAGACATGTTACCACCATTGCATTTTGAGACGTAGCCTCGATGCTGAGCAATGCTACAGAAGCAACAACTGTGGCACCAAAATGGGTTTTATTCTGAGTAATTGCTGCTGTGATGAGCAATATTAGATATGCTGTATGTGACGAAAAGATGGACATGTTATCTGCATTGTATTTTGAGACCTAACCTCTGTGCTGAGCAAACCTAGACAAACTATAACTGTAGCACCAAACTGGTTTTGATGAATAATGTTGGGCATAATGTGGGAGAGGGCTGGGCATGCTACCAAAGCTGAGTTCTGAGTAGTAACTGCTATGCTGACCAAAGTTAGCTAAGCTGTATTTGAGTAAAACCTAGACATGTTACCAACACTGCATTTTGAGAAGTAGCCTCTGTGCTGAGCAGTGCTAGACAAACTATAACTAAAGCACCAAACTGGTTTCGATGAATAATGTTGGGTATATTGTGGGAGAGGGCTGGGCATGCTACTACCGCAGAATTTTGAGTAGTAGCTGCTATGCTGAGCAATGTTAGATAAGTTGTATTTGAGGAAAAGCTGGACATGTTACCACCATTGCATTTTGAGACGGAGCCTCAGTGGTGAGCAATGCTAGACAAGCTATAACTGTAGTTCCAAACTGGTTTTCATGAATATTGTTGGGCATAATGTAAAAGAGGGCTAGGCGTGCTACTACAGCTGAATTCTGAGCAGTAGCTGCTGTGCTGAGCAATGCTAGCTAAGCTGTATTTGATGAAAAGGAAGACACGTCATCAGATTTGGATTTTGAGACGTAGCCTGTGTGCTGAACAATGCTACACAAGCTACAACTGTGGCACCAAAATGGTTTTCATGAAAATTGTTTTGCAAAATGTGGGAGAGGGCTAGGCGTGCTACTACAGCTGAATTCTGGGTAGTAGCTGCTGTGATGAGCAATATTAGATAAGTTTAGATAAGATTAGATAAGTTTTGATGGTAACGTTGGGCATACTGTTGGTGAGGGTTGGGCATGCTACCAACGCTGAATTCTGAGTAGTAGCTGCTATGCTGAGCAAAGTTAGCTAAGCTGAATCTGAGGAAATTTAGACATGTTACCACAATTGCATTTTGAGACCTAGCCTCTGTGCTGAGCAGCGCTAGACAAACTATAACTATAGCACCAGACTGGTTTTGATGAATAATGTTGGGCATAATGTGGGAGAGGGCTGGGCATGCTACTACCGCTGAATTTTGAGTAGTAGCTGCGTGCTGAGCAATGTTAGCTAAGCTGTATTTGAGTAAAAGCTAGACATATTACCATCATTACATTTTGAGACGTAGCCTCCGTGCTGAGCAATGCTATACAAGCTATACTGTAGCACCAAAATAGTTTTGATAAATAATGTTGGTCAGAGTGTGGCAGAGGGCTAGGCGTGCTACTACAGCTGAATTCTAAGTAGTAGCTTGTGATGAGCAATATCAGATAAGCTGTATTTGACGAAAAGAGAGACATGTTATCTGCAGTGCATTTTGAAAAGTTGCCTTCGTGCTAAGCAATGCTAGACAAGTTCTAACTGTAGCACCAAAATGGTTTTGATGAGTAACGATGGGCATGCTGTGGGAGACGACTGGCCATGCTACCACCGCTGAATTCTGAGTAGTAGCTACTATGCTGAGCAAAGTTAGCTAAGCTGTATTTGAGGAAAAGTTAGACATGTTACCACAATTGCATTTTGACACCTAGCCTCTGTGCTGAGCAGCGCTAGACAAACTATAACTATAGCACCAAACTGGTTTTGATGAATAATGTTGGGCATAGTGTGAGAGAGGGCTGGGCATGCTACTACCGCTCAATTCTTAGTAGTAGCTGCTGTGCTGAGCAATGCTGATTTTGATGAATAATACTTTCTTCAAGTTAAGGATCGGAATTTTTAAGACTACCCTCGTATGTATATATGAAACCAAATATTATTTACAATTATAAACAACTCACAACTTATTAACTTCTTCCTGGTACTTCGCTTGATGGACTCATCCGGTCGCAGACCACTACTGCCTGTATAATATTTCACATTTCGTTATATGTATAACCATCCCTGAAATATTTTCTAATTAATAATTTAAGACGTTTCGTCTTTCCCTCCGGCCGCCCCACATTTTCCTGATGAAATGTTTCAGTTGAATGTGGATTTCGGCCTTTCGGTCGGATTCACACCGAAGAACGAATACAGCATTAAATAAGTTGACCAAGAGGGGGAAGTACCAATTAATCGTATTAGTTCCGTCGGGGAATGTCATTAGGGACGGATTTTATTAGGGACTGATTTTATTAGCCTTTGCTTCTTTTCGAACTTGAATTACATATTTCGCTTTTTGGGCCTTTTCCTTTTTTTATGCCGCTTCGATCCGTCCCTTTTGAGATTGAAAAGTTCTTGCGGGATACGCGACTTTAATGCTAATTGATGTAAAGTGAAATATCGGACGAGTGCGAACAGTCTCTTGTACAAGCTGATGTCAATAAAAATGTTTCCAAGATTGTGGCGGAAAATTTCGCAACATTGTGAATTACCCATAAATAATTATTGTGTGATGGGAATCGGAAAGTGTCGAGATGTTCTGTGGAATTTCTGGGTATATCAATACAACCTATCGCGTGAAAAAGATATTTTCCTTAAAAATGTCCCCATAAAAAGCTACCAAAAAATTTAACCATGAAATTTCCACTAAATCCTGTAAGTTTTTGGTTTAACACTATTTTCGGTAAATTGCAAAATTAAGAGAGGAGACGAGAAGGAAATTTCTATAATAAAAATCTCCGAAGACTTATAAATATACAAACGGTTTTTACATAAAAAGAAACTAATGAGGAAAGAGTTGGAAATTTGTATGCGTTAAGCTTAGATTGTAATTAGTCTAATTTATTTGCGAAACGGAAATTTTTCACCAACTTCCTTGTTTACAATATGGGAGAAAGTAGGTAGCCGACGGAAGCGGCCCAGTGGAAAAACGTGCAGTAGATATGAATTATCTAAGCCTGACGGTGTTTTAAAAGCATAACTGTTAGTTGAAAGTTGAAGCAGATCATCACATACGTTCATTATTTAAATCGTTAGTCTTCTTCTTCTTCACTTCTCGTATTAGGAACCCAGACAGCACAAAGACATCTTTAAGACGTCTGATAGACATCATCATTAGGCATTTGCGATATCTCAAAGATGTCCTGTGACGTCCGAAGAACGTCATTAAAGTGTCTATTTTATGTTCATTTAATGTTATTTGTTACAAAACGGTACGGTTCAAAGATGCCTTCAAGGCATTAAAAAGACAACTTTACGACGTCCATCTTTCGTCTTCAAGACGTCATAAGGACGCATTCCTCAAGTCTGTAAGACGTCTTAAAGATGCCCCTTAATTTCTTAGGAACGTCTTCAAAATGTTTATTTTATTTATATTTCACGTTATTTGTCACAAAACGGTACGTCTCAAAGATGCTTTTAGGGCATTAAAAAGACAACTTCACGACGTTCATTTTTCGTCTTTAAGACGTCATAAGGACGCCTTCTTTATGTCAATAAGGCGTCGTAAAGATATCCTATAATTTCTTAGTGAGGTCTTTAAAATGTTCATTTTATGTTTATTTCATGTTATTTGTCACAAAACGGTACGTAGCAAAGATGCCTTCTAGGCATTAAAAATATGTCCGTAAATCCGTAATGACGTCCAAAAGACGTCTGTTTTAAGACTTTTTTCATACAAAACTACACCTTTAAGACGGCTCTAATAAGGCAGGCATAAAGAAGGTCAGGCATGAAAACGACATAGATTGGACGTCATTAAGACGTCAGATTTTGAACATCTTATAGACATCCAAAATTGGACGTCCTAAAGAGGTCCACTTCAGGCATAAAGAAGGTCAGGCATCAAAACGGCATAAATTGGACGTCATTACGACATCAGCTTTTGAACATCTTAGAGAGATCCGGAATTGGACGTCATAAGGACGTCCATTTCTAGCACAAAAGAGAGCAGGCATAAAATTGACGTAAATCAGAAGTCCTTAAGGTGTCCGCCTTTTAACACCTTACAAACATCCAAAACTGGACGTCTTAAAGAGGCCCACTTCAGGCATACAAAAGGTCAGGCATAAAATAGAAGAAAATTAGATATCATTGAGACATTCCGCTCTGGACATCTTAGAGACATCCAGAAATGGACGTCCTAAAGAGGACCACTTCAGGCATAAAAAAGGTGAGGCATCAAAACGGCATAAATTGGACGTCATTACGACATCAGCTTTTGAACATCTTAGAGACATCCGGAATTGGACGTCATAAGGACGTCCATTTCTAGCATAAAAGAGAGCAGACATAAAATTGACGTAAATCAGAAGTCCTTAAAGGTGTCCGCCTTTTAACACCTTACAAACATCCAAAACTGGACGTCCTAAAGAGGCCCACTTCAGGCATACAAAAGGTCAGGCATAAAATAGACGAAAATTACATGTCATTGAGACATTCCGCTCTGGACATCTTAGAGACATCCAGAAATGGACGTCCTAAAGAGGTCCACTTCAGGCATAAAAAAGGTGAGGCATCAAAACGACATAAATTGGAGGTCATTACGACATCAGCTTTTTAACATCTTAGAGAGATCCGGAATTGGACGTCATAAGGACGTCCATTTCTAGCATAAAAGAGAGCATGCATAAAATTGACGTAAATCAGAAGTCCTTAAGGTGTCCGCCTTTTAACATCTTACAAACATCCAAAACTGGACGTCCTAAAGAGGCCCACTTCAGGCATAAAAAAGGGCAGGCATAAAATAGACGAAAATTAGATGCCATCGAGACATTCCGCTCTGTACATCTTAGAGCCATCCAGAAATGGACGTCCTAAAGATGTCCACTTCAGGCATAAACAAGGTCAGGCATCAAAACGACATAAATTGGACGTCATTACGACATCAGCTTTTGAACATCTTAGAGACATCCGGAATTGGACGTCATAAGGACGTCCATTTCTAGCATAAAAGAGAGCAGGCATAAAATTGACGTAAATGAGAAATCCTTAAGGTGTCCGCCTTTTAACACCTTACAAACATCCAAAACTGGACGTCCTAAAGAGGCCCACTTCAGGCATACAAAAGGTCAGGCATAAAATAGACGAAAATTACATGTCATTGAGACATTCCGCTCTGGAAATCTTAGAGACATCCAGAAATGGACGTCCTAAAGAGGTCCACTTCAGGCATAAAGGAGGTCGGGCATCAAAACGACATAAATTGGACGTCATTACGACATCAGCTTTTGAACATCTTAGAGACATCCGGAATTGGACGTCATAAGGACGTCCATTTCTAGCATAAAAGATAGCAGGCATAAAATTGACGTAAATCAGAAGTCCTTAAGGTGTCTGTCTTTTAACATCTTACAAACATCCAAAACTGGATTTCCTAAAGAGGCCCACTTCAGGCATAAATAAGATAAGGCATAAAATAGACGAAAATTACATGTCATTGAGACATTTCGCTCTGGACATCTTAGAGACATCCAGAAATGGACGTCCTAAAGACGTCCACTTCAGGTATAAAAAGGTCAGGCTTGAAATCGACGTAAACTAGACTTTTTTTGGACGTCTTAGAGAAATCCGGATATGGACGTCTTATAGATGTACTTTTTATGTCTTAAGGCGTCCAGGTATAAAAAGGCGTAAAATGGATGTCTTTAAGACGTTATTTGCTGTCTGGGAAGTAACAGGGTATATGGCCTGTTACGGTAGCTATATTTTTTTTGGACGACCTATACTTCTCTTGTCTGCACAACTATATCTGAAAGCCTTTAACAGTAGTCTGTTTTCGTCCATTATTTGTAAGTGTGCATTCCAGTTTAATACTTAGTATCTTATTAAATTTTTAATTAAACTATTAAATAAATAAATATATTTATATATTTGTTGAAATCATTTAATTGTATTAATGTGATAGTATGACTAAAAAATTTGGAAACTAAGACTGATAAATGAGAAATTACCTGACGTGTTAATTTTGTCGTTTATTATTTGACTTCCCTGACGCGAATTATGGCCTTACGGATACAAAACCCTACTGATAATTAAATTAGGATTCTGCCTGTACTTTAGGTATTAAATAAATAGAAGAAAGGTAAAAGGCGGTGTAAAATAAGCCCACGTGTTCATAAAATGTACCCGCTACTTGAATTTAGTGAATGCGAAATTGTAAGAGCTCCCGCCTCGAAAAACAATTTCCATGAATGCATCAAATGGATGGATTCCCTATCTAATCCCATTTCCGCCTCAACCTTTTACATTATTTAGGCACATCTCACTAAAACAAATACACCTTCCATTATGATAAACGCGAATTCTAATACCAACTAAATAATTAAAAACAAAACTATCCCCGACCGTAGTACAATTCGTCGAGTTTGTTTTATCCCTCAGAAATTATTTAAGGGGATTTGTAGTGGATTTACCTCGATTCTCATAAGGCTCGGTTAATTCGTATCAAATCCCTGCACCGTTTTTAATAACGACTTCGGCGATGTAGGTTTCGAGTTTGTGTGTGTGTGGGTGTGTGTGTGTGTGTGCGGATCCTTCGACTTCAACCCTTCTGCGGGTAATTAAAAAGTTTCGTTCCGGTAGGGGGGAAATAAAGAGGATTAGCGTTGTTCACAATTCAGAGTATGTTTGTTTTAACGCATTAAAATATTCACGTCGTAGGTGTGGGACCAGAGCGCCACAAAGGCCCTAAGATATTAGGGCGTGCGTGTCGAATAAAGTACGGAAGTTTCGCTATTGCGATCATGATGTAATAATTTACTCCGGTAGGCTGGAGTCTGTCCCTTCGTCAGCTTCAGCTTCGTCTAATTCATACTAACGCGCCATTCATCGTTAGTCAAGTCTTAAAAGAATATTCGTTGTTTTATCGCGGAAAGTAATTTTGAATATAACAAACTACTTTTAATTAGTTGATAGCAAAATAAATGACTATCTTTACAAACAGGTGGTATTATCAAGTGATTTAGCTAATCATCGTAGGGATGACTAAATTCTACAACTATAGACTACAAACATTTTGTGTGATAAAATGACTGCTTTGGTCTAATTCCAACGCATCAGGTATATGTTGATTTCAAAAATCATTTTAAACTAGCACCCACTAAGTGTGAGAAGTAACTGAAATCCTTGATTGATACCTACATACAGTTCATCATAAATACTCATCCATTCATCCTCTGACCAATCTCCTCATAACTTACTACATACATAACGCAGCAAGATTCCCTCAAACTATTTACTTGTTTCGAGACTTTTCATCGTCACGAAATGGGAGATCGAAGCATCGGTTTAGAGCTGTCCCCTCGACACGGTCCGAACCCAAGAAAGGTCAGATCTTCCACTTGTTTGTCATCTTTGGTAGAGACACATTTGACAAAGCTCCGGAACAAGGGTCGGGAAAGTCGTAAAGTTGCTGCTTTGATGTCTTACCCGATTTGTGTACAAAAATGCTCGACAAATTAAAGCCCCCGGGTCCCTGTTCCGAGGACTGGACGAAACGTGAAAATAAAATTTTCCGGGGGAAAATGTTGATCGAGGGAAACGTTGAAACGTGATTTAGTATCAAATACGGTGATGTTACATTAAGGGAATTTAAAGGAGGAAATTAAGATTTAATTATTAGATTCTGGCTTGCATAATGGTAACGTTTCCTAACTAAAACACCCATAGGAAGCACTAGGAAGTGTGAAATAACTAAGACGAAGTACAAAATTTACCTTCCAACGACAAAAATAGTGAGAGCATTCTAATTTACTAAGATACCATTTTGCACAGAAATTACGTGGTAATTACCTATGGAAATTCATTATCTGGGTTTTGAATATACAATGGCATTCAATTATTATTTCTGAAGATATACTAACTGTTGGAATTCCAACAATATCTTTTCCCATCTTTTTCATTATTTATTATCTTAACAGCCCCTCGTATTTCAATCTCCCGTCAATCTCTTCCGACTAGCAAAGTTATTTTTACACGCGGTATAAATCACTTGAAAATCATAAACAAGACACCCAATGGAACAAAAGCGCTTCAAATATTTCCGATTCCCTATTTACTTTCACATCCCTTTATACTAATAACAGTAGTAACTTTAGTCACGGTATCCATTCGTCCGATGTCATGGTCCCTCGCTTCATATCTTCCGAGAAGAATTGTCTCATTGTCGCGTAAAACGCGCACATGTTAGTTATTTTCCAGTCTTCCCGGAAGAGCCACATCACCGGAACGAACAATTTCTCCCTCATTGTTCTTTTACTGTCCAAATTTCACAGCCACTACCCTTACCCGCGGATGGTATACTTTCTCTTTTACCATCAACACATCTGGTGTACTAAGCGTTTACTTACTTAACCAATCGGTACTCAGTACGCAATCTCGAGTCCTCCAATCGAGAAACGAGATGAAGGGTCGATGGGCGGAGCAATCAGATTTACCCCGAGGGACGAGAGAAACTTTTGAACACTCGCGCTTAACTCATTTCTAAACTCGCAGCCCCTCACGAAGAAACATCTCGACACTCGCGCTGTTTTCATAAAACTCACAACACCTCACTCACACCGCCTCAATTGTTTCTCAATTCACTCTCAAGGATTCGTATTGTATATAAAATTAATGTAGTGTACTGGTCAGTGGAACTACCTTCCAAATATTAGTCAATATAAGTAGTAAATTTAAAATCACCCGCGTTTCACTCATCATCCAACCTGGGTCCAGCGGAAACACACCATTCAATTGCATTGGCAAGCTGCAACAGCTCTACAAAGAAACAACGTCTTGCCTGGTCCTTCGAGCGAAACTTACATGACGTAAGTTTCTAAAGAGTTGCAAACCGCAACACTAACATAACAAATACATTGGAAAGAGATTAACATTTCAAAGCTGTTTCTCTAGGTGTGAATTCTCTCTTTACATTTTTTGTCAAATGTCGGTCTGGTATTTTAAATTTTGACGGTTATAAAAAATTTAAATTAAGTAGACAGTTTATTGGACAATAAGTGCAAATTTCTTGAACAAATACAGAACTTACTTAAATTTTCTATCGGAAATTATAAGAAATTCAATCTAAATAAGAAATGCAAAACGCGAAAACAAATGTTTAAAGACCGTAGCGAAGAGAATTCTTTATTCGAATTTCAAAAAAATGTAATTCGTTATGTTCTAAAGTTATGAAAAGTATGTGTTCCAATTTGTGCCGAAAAGACAGATATACTTAACAATTATCTCAAACCAGTAAAAATTCTAGTCAATTAAAATTTTTAATTTTTCAATGGAATATTGTCGACACGAGAAGTTGGTGAAATATTTATACTTGAAGAAAACTAGAAATAGATTTACAAATTTTCACTCCCGAAAAGGATTCCCCAATATTAGAGGATCACTAAGACTATTGAATTTATGTAAAACAACCTTTTTGACATTTTTACACTTTTTATACACTACTTAATTTATCTTAACTAATTCCTAACTAATTAATTTATATCACCCTTAAATGTAATTTATTTCACTGGTCCCGTTTTCGCCTTGTTTATTCACTCGCGGCTTCACGTCTAATCTAATCTCTCCGACCGCAAGCCCGCTTATATACATATCTCAATTGTATTCGCGATGAGTCCTGAAAGAACTCGAACCTTCTTTTCCCTAATAATGTTTATATAGAACCGACCAGAGGGTAATAAATCATTCTTCCTTAATAAAATGTTGCTGGGACTCAACTAAGCGTAGCGGCGTTCTTTGAGGTAAGCCGCCGTCCGATAAGAGTAAACACATTTCGCACTGTTGTTTACATTTCGCATTACAATACGTTTTTAATAAGGACACAGACATATGACCACAGCAGAACTGGAAAGATATTGCTCCACTTACAAAAGAGAATACAATTTTTGAAATAACATAAGCCATATGCCATAAGCCAAACAAAACAATAACATAAATGATCTTGATGATCCCCAAAATGATGACAACTAATTGTTGGAATATTTCACAGTGCCGACATTTCTTCGTTCATGATTCTGAACATATTCATGGCTATAAAAAATATATGTTAAGTATCTCTTATATAACTAAAAAATTATCACTTACATGTCATTAAGATAGAAAATTTGACATGTTTGACATTTTATAACTGTGTATCGATTGTTTAAAAAAAATATTAGAATGCCATTATAAATAATAATAGAAACCTTTAAAATCGTGAGTGCTAATCTAGTGTCAAAAAAATGAAAAGATGAAGGATAAAATCTGTATATTTGTGTTGAAAATGTGATAGTTTTCATATGTTGAAATTATTTGAATAATTTGTAATATGCTTGAGCAAAGTTTTGAAAATCTTGTTGCCTATTTACAGTATTATCTGATGTTTTAATATGTACCGCCTCTTTGAATAATCTTTCAAACCAAATTGATTCACGCTCTAATATCGAAACATTTTCAAAATCGAAATTGTGATTGTTCTCTATAGCGTGTTCCACTAAACCGGAATGTGATGAATTATTTTTAGTGATATTCAATTGATGTTGTTGTAGTTTCTTTTTTATACATTGTTGTGCTTCTCCAATATACACCTTAGGAGGGTTACAATCAGAACATGTGACCTGATGTATTACGCAACTCTGGTTTTTTATAGGTGTTGGGTTCTTAATTTTGGAGAAAATGAGATTATTAAAAGAATACAATTAATACCAAGCTGGATATATGTTTAGAGCATTCAGGGTTTTGAAAGTGAAATTTTCTATGTTGTTGTGGTACGTGAGTCTTATAAAAAGTTTATCTTTTGTTATTTGTGTTTTGTTATGTGGAGAAGTTAGGATATTGATATTATTATTATTAAGACTGTTTGTTAATTCATCTATTCTTTTATGTATGTTGTGTGATATAAACTGTATGTGATACATGTTCTTAACCGAAGTTTCTATTATGAATTTAATGTTTCGTGCTCTGAAAGATTCGTGGGAGATTAGAAATGCCCTGTCGACTAAGTTAATAATGGCAGCTCTCTTGTACCACGTGGGTTGGAAAGAAAGGAAGTTTAGATATCTTCCAGAAGATGTAGTCTTCCTGTACCAATTTGTGATGCAACATCCGTTAATAAAAGAGATGCAGACGTCCAGAAAAAGTAGGTTGTTATTGTTAGGAAGCTCACATGTGAACTGAATCTTCGGATGAAAACTGTTGAATTCTGTAATTATTTCATGAATGTTATTATTGGGTACCAGGAGCAGAGTATCATCCACGTATCTGAAATATAGTGGTAATTCTGGGTTTATACTCTTAAGAACCTTTTCTTCGGGTGCCAACAAAACTAGATTGGCAATAATCGGAGACAGAGGACCTCCCATGGGACAACCAAAAATCTGTTTATACGTTTTTCCTCTGAAGGAGGAAACGGAGGAATCTAAGATGAAATTGATGATGTCAAACAATAGGTCTAGAGTGATAGTGGTAGTCATTTAGTCGAACCTTGAAGAGATATAATCTAATGCAACTTCAATGGGATTGTTAGTATATAAGGATACCACATCTAATGATATGAATGTGTGGTCCATGTAAGGTATGAAATCAAAGTTGTTTATTGCGTTGACTAGATCGAACGAATTTTTAAGGTTGCGAGGATTATCTTCTAGTGGACTCAGATTGTTATAAATGAACCTAGATAGGTTGTATGTTGGTGATCCACAATTGGATACAACAGGGCAAACTGGATAACCTGCTTTATGAAATTCTATCAAGACATAAATCTTAGAGATTGTACCATTATGACATATGATGTTCCTTGTATGTTTTTAGGTCAATGTGATCGTTGTCTAAAAGATTTTTGGCTATGACGTTATTTTTCCTTTGAATGCTGGGTATAGGATCTCTGTAAAGTTCTACATATGTATTAGCATCTTGAAGTAGGGATGTAATTTTGGTGTTGTATTTTCTTTTATCAAGAACATTTCTGATTTTATAATATACGATTTATAAATTTATAAAAAAAATACCCACATTTCACACCAAACTGTTATCATTTATTAAATGAAACATCTCATAAGGACGGAACAACTCTTTTCCTTGAATTTAGATCCTTTAGAATTAATCAAGCTTTATTATTACGTGACTTATGTTTTTGCAAGGATAAAAAATTCAATAGTTTAAATACTACTCGCATTGAAATTTTTACCACACATTGCCCAATGCAATAGGTTACTTTTTTTGCAAAATCAACGACACAAAGTTCCTTTTGCAGAAATTATTAATAATTTAAGTTAAGCTCATTTTTAAACTCTTAAACTTTTATTAAGCAAGAGGAGCACCAAAAACTTTTACCACAGATCATTCTGAAGCTTATTTTAAGGCCCTACAGGATGAATATTTCAGTTTTTTGATCGGGTATAACAATTATATTTACAGACAGAAATACGTTACGATTGTACATTTTTTACCTTTAAATAAGACTGAATAAAAAAATACAAAACGTTAATATCAAAATGAAATTGAAATTACCACATTTTTAAGGAAATATTGATTAAAAACCACATCATTTAACCAATACCCACACTGTAACATAGAGAGAACTTTTTCTTGTTATGAAACGTTCTATAAGGTTTAATGTGAGGAAGTATGTAAGGAATATTACAAGGTTTTAAAAGGTTATTACTCGCAAAATATGCGAAAGCGAATCTAAGCGAATAATAGTTCATCAACGATAAAGCACGTTTTGTTCAAACTTCGCTAGCATTTAGGAAAATGTTGGAAAATGTGGTAAAAGAGGATGTACACTACACCGGAACCTGAGTTCCGAATAAAACTACGGTTTGGTACCCGTAATGAAATTCTCGCCGCAGCCGTTATTCTATAGGATTAAAACCTCAAAGCGTTTTAATCCACGATTGACCCGACATCATCTCAAAAGCGGATTTGTTGATATTCGGCCATAAACTGCATCACACAACCTTTCTGTGTCGGAATATGTCAAAGGCATCTCTAATATCGCATTAGTCGATTAGCATTTGCCCTACACTCGCTCTTTGACATTCAATGATCCATCGGCTTCCTTATTGTTCCGGATAATCAAATTCCATTAAGTCCGAAGCCTTTGAGCGACCCGGAATTGCACCGGGATAAAGTAAAATTTGAACAGCATGTACCGACCGAGGAGTAAATACACGAAGGGGAAGAAATGTAATTGCTTTCGATTGCCTCCCATCCAATCCATCTTCGTCTAAAAATTAGCGCAACTCGATTAGAGCCAGATCTCCTCTCGCCGAATCAGTTACGAAAATCTAGAAGATCCAATATGAGGAGAAAAAGTGTTCGGAGAGGTGGAACTCTCTTGGATAATTACAGCAGACGCTTCGGCCATTTGGCTTTGGATATTATCGATCCAGGTAATAATTAGATATAAGAGGAATCTTTCTTTTTCCGTGCCTATCCTCGCCAGGCTCTTATGAGCGATATCGTTGAAAACCAATTAGGGCATTACGTTCCTCCACTTCGAATATTTTCCATTATGCCCTCAGATATTCCTTTTTCGCAGGCAATTTTAGGGTTTTTATTTTGAATGGCTCGTAATGATGGCTCGAATTTAAATTTACAAATGGACAGCGAAAGGTCTGGGCTATTCAAAGCTGGGAACTTCGGCGACTTCCCATCGAATTGGAACACTTTTTGTTGTTATGCGAAGTTTGCTGCTGGATATCAGAAATATCAAAATTGTTATTTTGGATTTGATTCCAATGAAGTATTTAATTTTGAAAGTGAAGCTGTACAAAAAATGCTAAGAGTAACAAGAAAATATTTGTGACCATCATTTTGAAAGTTTCGTAGATCCATTATTCGATTTTAGTTGTTTTCACGAGAATTTAATCAATTTGTCACATAAAAGGTATGAAGGTATAAATACAACAAGCCGTTCCAAAAGACTTGTACTAACTTTAGTTTTAAGAATATTGCGTTCAAATATATTGGTACGATAGATCTCAAAACCATTGATGAATAAGTCATTGCATATAGTACCATTACGCTCTTGTAATTATAATCAAATATTTTTTCTGCGACAACACAATACATTTCGAAAATTGCTGTGTTGTTGTTAACAGCAACTTAACCTCCATATAAGCCAGGCTACAAAAAAAAGTTGGTATAATGTTCTACAGATCTCTGAGAGTTTTAAATGGTAGGGGGGACCTATAGAAAGATCACTTTATGACTATATACCGCTAGAATATCCCTGTTTTTTTATAAACAATGGATTAAGATGTGAATATCGATTTTTTCCTCATAGAATTTTCCGGTTGCATTTTAGAGAAATGTGGTTAACGGGAAAGTTGTAGAAAATAAAAAGACGGTTAATTTGGTTTTTATAAATTAAAATCGATAAATAAACAATTGAGTTATTAGCAAGAAACCATCAATTTTTCATTATTTTATAAATGTTAATAACTTTTGCAATAATAGTGGTTGTGAAATGTAATACACGAATTATGAAGCCTTTAGGGGTCTTTAGAAGTGTGCAAAATTTCAGCCAGATCGGGTTATTAGTTTACAGATATCTTATTTGTTTATCCCAGAGACTCAATATTTCATCAATTGAGGTTGCCCAGGCTGCAATCCTACAGATATTTAATATGGTTGAATAGTTTCCCTGGATGCCGAATTATAAGTTAAGTTTGAAAACCAACTCATTTTTAATGAAATTATTGTTGAAAAAAATCATTTTAAACAGGGGCTAATTTTTTTGCTTATAAACAAATTGAATAACTTGTTTGTTTATTGTTAGACACGTTTTTAATAAAATGCATTGAAAAGGTGGTAAAAAAAACCTTTTTTATTCATTTTTTTAAAAAGGTTCTACTGTCAATAGAAGCCGAGATAGCAACATTTAAAAAGAAACATATCTTTATTATTTATAAATATTAAGAGCCGAAATTTTCACCAATTTTACACAAAGACCTAAAATGTTAATATAGGATTTACAGGTTTAATACCTATGCACATTGAAAAAAGTTATAGTCCTTTAAAATTAAGGTTTTTCGCTGAAATCTGCGATGTCGCAGTGGAGGGGATAGCAGATCGTTTTGAAACCAAATCTTCAAATTGGACTCACAAAATAATGAAGATACGTTTTTTTTTAAATGTTGCTATCTCGGCTTCTATTGACCGTAGAACCTTTTTTGTAAATAATGAAAGGTATTTTACGTCCTTTTCAATGCAATTTATTAAAAACGTGTGTAACAATAGACAAAAAAGTTATTCAATTTGTTTATAAGCAAAAAATTAGCCCCCTTTTAAAATGATTTTTTTAACAACAATTTCATTAAAAATGAGTTGGTTTTCAAACTAAACTGATAGTTCGGCATTCAGGGAAACTATTCCACCATATTAAATATCTGTTGGATTGCAGCCTGGGCAAGCTCCATTGTTTAAACATTGAGTCTCTGGGATAAATAAATAAGATATTTCGTAAACTAATAACCCGATCTTGCTGAAATTTTGCACACTTATAAAGACCACTAAAGGCTTCATAATCCGTGTATTACATTTCACTTATCACTATTATTGCAAAAGTTATTAACATTTATAAAATAATGAAAAATTGACGGTTTCTTGCTAATAACTCAATTGTTTATTTATCGATTTCAATTTATAAAATACCAAATCAACCGCCTTATTATTCTCTACAACTTTACTTTGGACCACTTTTCTCTAAAATGCAACCGGAAAATTCTATGCGGAGAAAATCGATTTTCACACCTTAACCCATTGTTTATAAAAAAAAACATGGCATGCCAGGCTGAAAGGTAGATTTATGGGTACGATATACAGTAATATAACACACGATGTGTCAAAAAAATGAATACGAGGTGTGAAAAAATACAAACGTCAAAATTTTAAAATATTTGCAAATAACTTTTTCTCTGTACATTTCTCAAATATATGTTTTATACAAAAGTCGTTCGCCTCTATAAGGGCATCAAAAAACCTACGTAACATTTTTCTCTTAGACGCGAAATTAAAGTTTTTTTTAATTTTTTTATTTTTTTTTTGACAAAAATAACTATTTTTGTACGTTTCTCGACAGATTGTTTTATACAAAAGTCGTTCGCCTCTATAAGAGCAACAAAAAACCCAAGTAACATTTTTCTCTCAGACGCGAAATAAAAGTTTTTTGATTTTTTTTTAAAATAACAAGCCGCTAGACCGATTTGGCCCGTTAACGAACTCGACCGAGATTTTCGGCCAACTAATTTTTGTACCAAATTTCGTTGTGATTCTTTAAAAATGCGACCTGTAGCCTGCCGACAAATTTCGTTATATATTAAATTATTAATTATTAATTAAATTATTAAATTAATCGTTAAAATTATATATATATATATATAAATTTTTGGGAAATGATTAAGTATGATCTCCAGATACCAAAAAACTGAAAACCGGATTTTAACTCCTATTTTTTCGACTTCGTTAACGAATGCAATACTTGATATAAATCTACCAAAAACAGGGACATTCTAGCTGTATATGGTCATACAGTGATCTTTCTATAGGTCCCCCCTACCATTTAAAACTTTCAGATATCAGTAGAACATAATGCCGTGAAAACTATAATTTTTCAGTATGTAGCCTGGGCTAATAGGTTTAAATTATCTTTTGTAATTACATTTTTTATCATTAATCTTGTGAACATTCTATACACAATAATTAATGTTTTTATTGAATGCAATTTGCTGTATTAAACTAATATTTTGTGATAATAAGTTTTACTAGTGAGAAAAGAATGCAATCATACAAAATAGTTTTGGGAGTAAAACGTCGTTTCCAGATGAAAGGAAGTCTCAAAGAACAGTTTCTTATAACTGTATGATTTTAAGTTCTTAAGTTGTGTAATACTTTAAAAGGTTTGCGAATTTTTTTCAACTAAAATTCATTATAGAACAGTTGAAGCAAAATATATCTATCAAGGAATGGAAAAGATATATTCTGATCGTTAGTAAAACCGACAAGAGGAAATAATGGAATATTCCAGTTAAGGTGAATTTTCTTGACCAATATTAAGTCCTAGTAAGTTTGAGGTGGTAAGTTTTATAGAATTATAGCCAATCATATTACAGAAGACAACGAATGTGACGTTAGTGAAATAATAAAAGACAAACAAAATTTAACCGAACAGGTAGATGAAGATAGTGAAGAAGAACTTCAAAATCCCCCATCAAAAATAAATTATAGACAAGCACTTGAATTTTCTGATTTATTAAAAACATTTTCTTTAGAAAAAATGGCGATGTGTAACATCGTAAGACTTTCTCATATGGCCGAACAATATATTCATGACAACATTATCACCGTTTTATAAAATAAATATAGTATTGAATATTAACATTTTCTCTTATTAGTAAATATTTCTCTTGGTTGTTTGTTAGATGGAAAAGGATTCTGAAATAAAAATTATATACATTAATATGTTAATTCAAGTATAAAGTTTAATGAAAACATTAAAAGCATTATTAAAAAAAATTGAAAATGTGAAAATATTCATAAGTGCCCTTTATGGAGGTTTTGGAGAAAAAGGTTTCAAATAAAAGTTGTAGCTATTAGTTAGCTCACTTCAAGTGTAAAATTTGGTGAGAATCGGTAGCGCCGTTTTGGAGAAAATTGAGAAAAACTGAAAATCAACAAAAGTAAAAGGCCCTTCGCAGAAGATCAGTCAAGATAATGATAACGGCAGTCGATAAGGATTGAATAGTTAAGTAAACGTACGAAGTTAAAAAAAACGTTGGACCAGTTTTTGAGATAATCCAAAAAAAACTAAAAATTACTTAGTAAAATGCCCTTTGCCCTTAACTGATGCTGATAAAATTTATGTGGTCTCGAGATTTCACGAGAACAAGCCTATATACAAAATTTCAACTTTCCTCTGTTTATAGTTTCTGAGAAAACGTTGGCCACATACACACATACACACATACACACATACATACATGCATACACACAGATATTTTCCAGAAACATGTTTTTCGAACTCAGGGGACCTCAAAACGTCCAAAGATGTCAATATCTCAAATTCGAAAATCATCACGATTACAATACTTTCTCTTATTATATGGGTATCCCATATGAGAAACTAGAAAATGATGGAGAAGGTTTGAATTTGATATCGAATTTCCAAATACATTTAGAGAAAAAAATTGTTGATACTAATTATAAGCAAACGAAAATTACTGATTATATTTATGATTGAATTTTGAGGTAAAATAGGAATTATTTTCCGGACACCTCCCTAATACGGACAAAATATTTGATCCCTCGAATGTCCGCATCAGAGAGGTTTCACTGTACTTGTATTAACATCCGACCACTACACATAGTGTATAGGAATATACCTATTATTATTTAGATCTATAAATTACTACTTTTTTAAAAAATACCTAATAACTATGTTAAATCAAATAAAAAAATCAATTATAATTGATTAAAATTTTTCAAAAAACGCGGTCTAATCCCCCCCTCCAAATTAGGTTGACTGAAAAGTCTTAATTAGCCTTTTTCTAAAAAAATCGTCATATAAAATTTATATTTATAAGAGCGACTTCTGTGAAATTTCAGTATAGACAAATTGTTATAGTCTTTAAGACTACTTCTACAGCTTCATGTGCGTAAAATTTACTTGATTCTATAAAAAGTCTTAAACAATTTTATAGGAAAAAGTTGTAAAACTACTGCATTAGGTGGTTTTGTAAATTAATGTGGAAAAACAGCATTCTACCATTCACAGCAGCCTAGTATATTTAATTCAGGAAAACCTCAGTTAACATTAATTTTCCTCAACCGTAGAGAAGTCTTCAAAAACTCCTTCAGTTTTGTTTGATCTGAGAATTTCTTACATTGTGTCATTTCAACACAATTAACTTGTTTCAAAATATATGTACTTTTATTGAGTGATGCTCTACAAAACTTGAAAATTGTAATTTGTATGTACAGACGTAATTTCCAAATTAGTTGTAAATTAATCTGGAACAATATGATCCTATCATTCTCAGCAGCCCAGTAGAACAAATTGAAGAAAACTTCAGTTGAGTTTAATTTTTTCGACAAGATGAAAGTTCTTCAAGTACACTTTCACTTTTGTCTCATCTCGGTATTTCTCATATCGTGTCATTTCAGCACCATTAACTTGCTAGAAAATATTGTAACGTTTATTTATAATTTATTTACACTATCCTAATTATACACTACACACTACTTAATTTACCTTAACTAATTCCTAACTAATTAATTTATATCACTTTTAATTGTAATTTATTTCACTGGTCCGTCTTTCGCCTTATTTATTCACTCGCGACTTCACGTCTAATCCTTTATATAAGCCCCCTTATATACATCTCAATTGTATTCGCGATAGTTCCAGGTCATTCCTTTCTCAAATAATGTTTACTGAGAAACGTCCAGAATGGTCATAAATCATTCTTTCCTTAATAAGATGTTGGCGGCAGGCTCGAGACGGTTTTTATTGCTCAATTAGCGTAGCGGCGTTCTTTTGAGGTAAGCCGCCGTCCGATAAGAGTAAACACGTCTCGCGTTGCTGTTTACATTTCGCGTTACAATATATTTACTTTTATTGAGTGATGCTGTACGAAACTTGCAATACGAAATACGTAGATAAGAACCTAATTGCATACACAATTAAAGTGTAATTATCACAGCTAACGATTCAATTCTGTGAACAAACATTATCTTGCTGTGCGGTCGTCCGGTTTCGCTTCCCGCTCATCAATCAGAAGTATTAAAATTACCATACATGAGGCCCTCAATTTCCCTCTTTGTTTGTCCGGCGCGCGAAGTTACAAATGTAAATTCCGAAGGGTGTGCCCATTAGTAGTAAAATCCACCTCGACCTTTGACATTAATGAAAGTTGTATTTCTATATATCTGCCTGTGCGTATGTGAACACGTTTGTATAGATTATGAAATATGAATACGTTATGAGTAACAGCTGAGGCAGGCCTGAATGAGGGCCTGATGAATTTTAGATCTCCGGCCCGGAGAGTTCGGTAATGAAGTTCGCCTCTCGTGGGAGGAGGACGGGTGTGGAGTTCTCTCTCGATAACAGCTGATGGAGTTCACTCGACAATACGGCTGATCGCCAAGATGTCATACGCCTATTTACATATCGAGATTCTCCCACTCCCCTTCCGTCCCCTCGGAAGTCCCTTTCCGCCCGCTTTACCAACTCCAGAGACAAAATGAAGTTTTTACAAGTTTCGAACCCGGCAGGCTTTCCGAGGTGGTGTCAGCAAATAAACGCGAGCTCCCAACTTTTTCCCCTCTTTCTCGCTCCACAACCGGTGGGATAGCGAAAACCTCCGTATACACGCGACGCCAAATATATTTATCATTCTTGTCGATACCAATTTAAGTTTGTACCTATAAGCGGGATTTCTTCGTGTTTTAAATTTTCACTTGTTAAGCCCGACGATAAGTTTTTCCTCCCACTCGCTCGGGAAAGTTTAGTGCGCCCGAGTCTGGCATGGAGTAATGAGTTTTCAATTTTTGAATAGATTACAATTCCCGGAGGACAGACAACGAACCAGAGACCAAAAATCGAACAAACGCTAATATTGTTAGTTATAGGTTCTTATTAATAATCCCGTGGTACTTATTTTGTATTATCTCTAAACCAGAACCTAAATATATGATACCGCGTCCTTGAGACTGCCAACCAAACACCAACTTTAACCGGGTGCAAATGTATCTCTCTGATAGCATAATGATTTTAACCTGACCAAATTCTGTAATTTTGTTTATTCACATAGCCGTTGAGAGGAAACCAGGCTTCGTCGGAAAAGAAGGTATTGTCAAGGATATCATTATTATTTAATATGTCATTGAACCAATTGCAAAATAAAACTCTCTGCGGGTGATCAGGAGGGGTTAATGACTGGACGATGGAAATTTTGTAAGGCTGGTACTTTAATTTCTTTTAAGCACATACAGTCATACTTGATCACGTTGTATATGATAAATTATTCACAGTGAAAACTTCCCCCATTTTAATTTTTCACTTCTTGTACCGCTCGTTGCCTTCAAGGGTTAATATAATTCTCTCGTGCCACGTCGAAATTATTATAACAGGGATATGCGCAATACGAATAGGAATTCCGTCAAGTTCACAATTTTAGGAATCTCTTGAACGTGTTGTATTTTAAAGGGGTATTAAAGTCGAATCGCTCTCGGGGATATACATAATACAAATTCCCCAGTACGAGGGAAGGTTACGTATGAAGAGTTTAAAAGCAAAATATTGACTAGAACTGTTTAGGAAAATATGAATTTCGAAGATAACGGCTTGAGACATTCACAAGCTCCCGGCCCAAGGGAAGTAACAACGTTAAATGGAAGCAGTGGAAAAGTGGAAAAGAAAATATAATATTTGAACGAGACTTAAATGAATCGAAACATCTATTTTTCAATTCTATGGGATGTATAAACATTGCCATTAAACATTATGTGTGGCCCGAGAGTACCACTTAAAATTAGAACTTAAGGAATAGTTTCTATGATACCCTCGACATATTGCCATTAAGCAAACATTGCAAATTTTCTTTAAATCATCTTCAACGTTACTAATTTACTACAATTTTCATAAGTTAGCCCTACTTTAAAAAACAACGAAACCTTAACACACGTTAAAAGCACTTAATACAAACTAACTAGTAAAATTTATACTTGTATAATATTTCAAAGGGTTCCATGGACCAGTTGCCCCAAACATAGTTGTAGAATCTTAAATTTGAAGCAAATAATCTGAAAATTCCGGTACGGTCTAAGGTTTCAATGCTACATAAATTTCTAACAAGTGGCCTAGCCAATTAGGAATTAAATATTTGGATTAGAATGTGATATTTGAAAAACTGGCATTATTACCTTTCATTTAAAATTAAAAAAAAATTGTACTTAATCAATTTGAGGCAAAGTTAGCCATTTTTTTAAATTCACAGCTAACATGTTTATAAAAATTAAGACTCTTAATTAACGCCATTTTAAAGAAAAAAAGTGAAACTATTTGTTAAAAAATTTTGGAATGTATTAAACTTCAACATCGACTTTGGTGAAGCTTCAAATATGCAGCTGGACTGAAGACGCCTCGGAGTCAGTAGAGGGGGAAACTTGAAATCTGCGAGCTCAAAAAATGAAAAGGTAGCTTGAAATCGAAGCAGCAAGTAATTAATAATTATCTCTGGCAATTATTAGCCGATTTTGATGATTCTTTTTTTAAATTTAGGGTACCTCTTCGACTACATTACAAATATGCCACCTATTACTTAATTACCTGTTAAATAAACACAGCACTTTGTTTAAACTTTGTTCCAATTTTGACTTTAAATATATTTTCAGTTTTTTTTAATGTTATTCCTAACGGAAAACATAGAAATCACTTACGTGTACCCAACAAAAAAACAAAATCGCTATATAAATAAAGTGGTTTGTTTAAACATTTACCCAAATTGTTTTTATGGGGTTTTTCCTTTCTTTTCTTAAATAATTTTTCTTTAAGAATTATTGTATTGCATGTAATAAACAAGTACTAATATTATTTAATAATAATGTTTAAACAAATTACTTAGCAATTTAGCAATATAGCAATTTTATTCTTTTTTTGAGTACACAAGTCATTTGTATGTTTTCCGTTAGTAATAACATTCAAAAATACTGAAAATATTTAGATTCAAAATTGAAACAACGTTTAAACAAATTACTTTGTTTATTTAAAAGGTAATTAATTACCTTACACATTGCACATCTGTAATGTAATCGAAGAGGTACCACAAATTAAAAAAAAAAGAATTATAAACCATAGCCGGAAAGTACTCGGAAAGACACTTCTTTTTATATATATAATAAGTTGCTATTTTGTTCATGATTTTTCTGAGATGTAGGTAACTGCTCAATGTTGATTAGTGTTTAATAAAATGGTTAATAATGGATATGGTATAATAATGGTAATGATAATACCATTTTTTCTCATATCTTATGAAATAATTGTTTCTCACAGTAACCAGTATAATGATTCTGTTGAAATTTACATTAAAAAATTGAAATTTACGTTAAAAAAATTTCCCGCTTTGAATTTTGAAAAATTTACAAATTTGACACCAAATTTAAACAATGACTGACCGTTCTAATAAATATTTTTTAATTCTGGAAAAAAAAAACATATGAAAGCTTGTTCCCTCTTATATATGCTCAGCCAGTTTTGTTAAAATCGAATAGTAGAAAAACATTCAAACAATTTTGAAAATTTTCAATATTTTTCGATTTTTGTGGATTACAAAATTATTGTGCAAAATCTAATAAACCGATCGAAACGAAATTCGCAAGATTCTTTAACTATAACTTCAAGATTTTCTACCTGTGATATGGAAGTCCTAACTCTATTTTAAAGTGCCTAAAATAATAAATTAAAAAACCACTTTTCTGAGCCGATTTCCTTTGGTTTAAGGCTATTTTGCAAAACCGCTAATAAATTTTAAAATTTCTTACCTATGCCTTATTGTGTAAAGAGCGATTCTGCAACTTTTTTCTCTGTTTAAATTTCTTCTAAATTCAATACTTAAAGAGTTAGAAACAAAACAAGTCGGGAATATCGTGTTTTGTCATTAATTGGTGCATTTTAAACAATGTTCCCGATCTCTGCGCTTTGGAGGATAAGTCAATCCTTGTTCTAGGCATTATTCCCGAGGTATTCATGTAAAAACATTGCGGTCACCTCTTACAACCCCGTCAAAACAAATGGTTCCTGGACTATATGTCTTTCTATACAATAAACGACGAGAAATTTATTAATTTAAAAAATTACATCTGAATTTTTGGTACCCAGTTTGCCTCCGCCCTAAGATTTTTTTGTTGATAAAGACCACTTTAATTTAATAATTGAGGCATTCCTTTAAAATTAAAACATTTCCTCACAATTCTGAGAAATATAAATTGTCCAAGAGAATTAGACCCAAAACCTATCGGATGTGGCTGTGTCTTTACGTAACTTAGATATTCTCAGAATTGGTCGAAAATGATGTATATAATCATATTATAAGTATGCGCTAGCTCAAAAAGTTGTGCTATTTGAAAGAAAAATCGAGAAGTGCAAAAATGCACGAAAATACCGCATTTTGTATCACTATATTCAATATAACTCTGTATATATGCAGTTTAGACAAAAAATGGTCTGTTGTGAATTTGTTCCCTATGAAGTTTCTTACAAGAAAGAATCAGTTTAAAGTTTGAATTTGTTGTATTGCCTCTGCTAGATAGCAATAAAACGGAAAAAAGTGATGAAAATCGAGGTAATTTTGAGGCGTTCAATAAACAGGTAAGAAATTGCACATTTAGGTTATAAATAGAGATTAAAGTACTTTAAAGTATTGCAAAATGAAGTCCGAAAACCCGATACAAATCTGCTTGTTTGACGATGACGATTTTTTTTTGCTCGAAATATTTAACAAATATACAGTGCAAAAACTAACAAGCAGATTTGGATCGGGTTTTCGGACTTCATTTTGCAATACTTTAAAGTACTTTAATCTCTATTTATAACCTAAATGTGCAATTTCTTACCTGTTTATTGAACGCCTCAAAATTACCTCGATTTTCATCACTTTTTTCCGTTTTATCGCCATCTAGCAGCGACAATATAACAAATTCGAACTTTAAACTAATTCTCTCTTGTAGGAAATTTCATAACGAACAAGTTCACAAGAGACCATTTTTTGTCTAAACTGCATACATACAGAGTTATATTTAATATAGTGATACAAAATGCGGTATTTTCGTGCATTTTTGCACTTCTCGATTTTTCTTGCAAATAGCACAACTTTTTAAGCTAGCGCATACTTATAATATGACTATATACATCATTTTAGACCAATTCTGAGAATATCTAAGTTACGTAAAGACACAGCCATGTCAAACAGTAGTGCTCGTGGACTAAAAAGCGACGATCCCTCGGTCCATTAATTACTACGGAAATTCGAGTGTCGACGAAGAGAGTATTGCAGGTGTCCTTTTAAACACTATTAAAAATTGTCGTGAAAATATACCTTCAAAATTCCACGATTCCATGTTACAAATTCGGAAACATCTTCGCGACACTTCGTGATAGATAAGGCCCGCTCGGGCGATCAGCTGACCAATAGCGGGGACGTCATATTTACACGCCAGACAGCTTGTCTACGTTACCGTCGGCCTTCAGTGTTTCTGGTATTTTGACGCGACGAATCGAAGAATTCAATCGCTCCGAAAAAGATTGTGATTGTGACGATTAGAGTCGGTTTTGAAACGGGAGTGAGTGAGTGAGGACGTTGGAATGTGCGGACATTTCGAGGTAATGTACGTTTTGGTGGTTTGTGTGTACCTATGGAAGAAATGGAAGTAGGAGAACAGGTGCTCAAGCGACGTGAGTATTAAATTCGATTTGATATGAACAGAATTAACGTGCAGGAGACGACTAGGGTTCGTTAATGTCTCTCTCCATACTAACTATTTTATGAAAATCTTACCAAGTGTTCAAAACACAACATGGCCGTTCCAAAATGACATGGGGGGGGTAGTTGGAATGTACTTGAAATCCACATGTATTCGATTGATTACGAACTCTAAACGACATAAGAATGCACCCAATCAAGTAATTAAGGCAATTATTACCAAATACTTCATGCACCTACATATTCAAAACACAATCTGTTAGGGTTACTGACCTGTCGCCGACGCCACTTCCATCCCCTGTGCAATCTCACTCACACACTCACTGTACATTTGTACTTACGTTTCAATTTTATGTACAAATAATGTAAGTAAAAAAAGGCGCGTTCGTTTCTGACATTTTTCACTCGCGAGAAACGGGAAATTCCGCCGAAAATCGAAGGAAAATCGATAAGCGACGCGTATCCCGACGCCACCCCGGAAGGAAAGGGTGCAATTTCGGCAGGAAATGCGAGAGGTGTCGCGGGGGTGGCGACGTCTGATTGGTCGGCCGTCGCGAAGAGTACCAACATGACAAAATATCAAAATAAATTTTGCAACAAATGGACATTATTAAACAATTGGAAAGGGGACACTTAAACCAAGATTAAGACGATCCAAAATATTGAACAGGTTAGCTTATCCTTTTATTCGAAAGGTACCTGTTTATCGCATGGTATCTTTTGCTATGACTGTCACTGTGAGTTTACGTATTGTTGTTTTGGTTACTCTACGGCCGCAAGAATAAAATGTTGTTTATTGATGAGGAAAATTTAGTAAGGTGATATAGATTAATACAAACATTTATTTATTGATGTGTAAAAATCCGTGTAAAATATATTCCCTTTTTTGAAGTCATAATATTCCCGGAAATAGCAATACATCTTGTTGAAATAATATTGCGTATGAAACATAACACTGTCATAATATTATAATATAGTCACTATTATACTATATGACGTATAGATTTTAAATTTCATCCAAACCTAATAGTCTAGTCAAGATGTGTGTTTGCTGCGAAAAATAGTTAGAAGGCTCGGAAAACGACAAATAAAAATGCTCTTTCGATTTTTTGATGACAACTCAAAAACCATAAGAGATAGAGGAATTCGCAAAAAAGATCCCTAAAGACGAGGAAATTTCCGATAAAAAAGTCCGTACTCGCGGATTTCTATCTCTTATATTTATATTTTTAATTTGTTGCTGAAAGTAAGGCTACACGCGACCGTTACGACATGCGCTCGCCGCCTCTGATGCGACTACGTCATAGAAAATAATTTTTTAAGGTACTAAATATTAGTTTAAAAATGCAATACAAACTTTAGTGTATTCTATACACTTGGAAGATTAAAGTCCAGTTGGAAAAAAATTTAAATGCATTTTTCAAAAAGCTAGCCTATTGTTAATGAACTAGTTATTTTCGTACTTCCGTCTTCATTGAAAGCAGGCTAAATGTGGAAAGAAATTCTCCATAAATATTTTGCTTATTGGAGTGCTTTCTATGAGTGTACTCCATAAGTTGAAGTCATAGAATTATTTAAAATTTCTTTATTTAGTTTACAACTAATTTTTAAAATTAACAAAAAACGATAAAATCCAGAAATTGTTGATAACATTTTTTA
Source organism: Cryptocephalus moraei (assembly GCA_946251905.1). Taxonomy (NCBI): domain Eukaryota; kingdom Metazoa; phylum Arthropoda; class Insecta; order Coleoptera; family Chrysomelidae; genus Cryptocephalus; species Cryptocephalus moraei. The sequence continues at coordinate 9,764,545 of OX276465.1, read as the reverse complement.
CTCTCTTATATATTATGTTATGGCTGTTTTTATATTCGAACTAAGGATTGCATAATTGTGGAAAAAAATTTACAGCTGTTTGTTTAAGAATTGTTTATAAATAAGCGGCTTAGTTTAATATTTTTGAAAATAATTTTTTTACCATTCTGTTGTTTATGATTAATTATGATTTCTAAAATAAACAAATTTTCTTAAAAAATTTGTTGTAGTTAATGTTTTTTATGTTTTCATTATTTAAATAATTAGTTAAAGAAAAATTTTGTGTTCAAAAATCATTAGAAAAATCTCTTAATAGAATAGGAGAAAATTTTTTTTTCAGAGATAATTTCATTGTTTATTAAGTTAACAATTTATTATAAAAAGTTTTTGAGGGTCAATATTTTTTTTTCTATTACTATTAAAAATTACAAAAACAAGGATATGCAACAAAGTGACGTAACAAAAATTTTTGTTTTAAATATTTTTTTCCTCACTTTGTTGCAAATGGTTGTTTTTGTAATTTTCAGTTGTAATAGAAAAAATATTGTGATACTCATAAATGTTTTATAACAAATTATTAACTTAATGAAAAAAATATTTTTTTCTCCTATTCTATTAAGAGCTGTTTATAATGATTTTTGAACAAAAAATTATTCCTTAACTAATTATTTAAATAATGAAAAACATTGAAAAAACGATTATAAACTATAACATTTTTTTTTTATTTTAAATATAATTAATTCTAAACAATAGAATGGTAAAAAAAGAATTTTCAAAAATATGATTAAACTAAGCCGTTTATTTATAAGCAATTCTTAAACAAATAGCTGTAAATTTTTTTTTCAGGATTATGTAATCCTTAGTTTGAATATAAAAACAGCCATAACATAATATATCAGAAAAAAAAATTTAACAACAATTTCTGGAATTTGCGTTTTTTGTTGATTTTAAAAATTCGTTGTAAATAAAGAAATTTTAAATAATTTTATGACGTCATCTTATTGAGTACACTCATTGAAAAGACTCCAAGAAGCAAAATATTTATGGAGAATTTATTTAAACATTTACCCTGCTTTAAATGAAGACGGAAGTATGAATATAACTAGTTTATTAACAATAGGCTAGCTTTATGAAAAATCCATCTAAAAATTTTTTTACAACGGGACTTTATTCCTTCAAGTGTATAGAATACACCAAAGGTTTGCTCTTAATTTTTTAACTAATACTTAGTACATTAAAAAATTATTTTCTATGACGTAGTCGCTTCAGAGGCGGCGAGCGCATGCCGTAACGGTGACGTGGAGCCTTACGTTCAGCAACAAATTAAAAATATAAATATAAGAGATAGAAATCCGCGAGTGGGGACTTTTTTATCGAAAATTTCCTCCTGTTTAAGAATCTTTTTTGCGAATTCCTCCATCTCTTATAGTTTTTGAGTTGTCATCAAAAAATCGAAAGAGTGTTTTTATTTTTCGCTTTTTATTAATAACAATTGCAATTTTTCTTAGCAGAAAAAATCCTCATAACCCATTTCTCAGTTTTGCATTCCGCGTCAAATGAGCTATCGGTTATATTTTTCCGGGCATTCTAACTATATTTCGCATCAAACACATATCTTGACTAGACTATAAGTTTTGTCACGATTTTGCCATGTCTAGTATGATCACAAATATGTTACTAACAAAAATAAGCTTAATATTGTTTTGACTTCTACGTTAAATTAGAATAATTAATTAGGAGTTACGTTTCAATTACGAGATTTGTTTTTTAATGTCGTGTTTTTATCGATCGATATTCTATTCTTATTGCCATCATTATTTTTTTACATATGCTTTTATAAACACTTTACAATAATGAACAAATGATTACAACTATCACATTCATATTTAATTTAGTCTTTAACGTGAATTACTTTATTTAATATTAACCTTTTATCAGTCAAAAATATTTGAAACACTTGAAGAAATTTACTTGAAAGAAATTTTCTTGAAGAAATTCTGAAGAAATTTTTTGAAGAAATTCTTGAAGAAATTCTTGAAGATGAATTCTTGAAGAATTCATTCTTGATGAATTCTTGAAGAAGTTCTTGAAGAAATTTACTCACATGGCGTTAGGAAGGAAATATTATGTATACTTCTTTTACTCATTTTGAGTACTTTCTAGGGAATACTCGTTATTTTCATTGCTTACATTGTTCTTGCAAATCTCCTGTGGCAATTTACTGCAAATCCAGATTAGAACATACACTTTTGAAATTTTTTCTACCAAATTACTGCTCGCTATTATGCTGCTTTAAAAATGTGTTTCAATAACATTCGCGATAATTAGAATAATTAACTACTATTTGCCATTTTTGTCTGCAATACTTCGAGAATTTTGCGAGACTCTCGTGCGAGATTCGAGACGAGACTTTTTGGAAGTCTTGTCTTGTCTCGCAAGGAAAATTTAAAGTATCGTCTCGAGTCTTGTCTCGAAAACGAGACGAGACGAGACTCTCGCAAACGAGAATGTCGTGGGCATCACTAGTTATTACCGCATTGATTATTGGAAAATTGTATTGTACCTTGATTATAATAAGTTTCTCATCATTTCTTGATTTCCAGAAGGAATTGATATAAAAAAAATCTCACTGTCGGTAGAAGTTTTCAATAATTAATTGACCGTAATCAATACTACGTTATAGCGAAGATTCACACAATCAGGCGTAACGTTACGACTATTTTTCGATCTGATTGTTGAAAGTAAATTTGTAAAGTTATCTTGAGTGAATGTCCTTGTAACAAGAAATTAATAACTATAATTAATTGTCAAATCCCCAAATAATAAGTGTAATTCATTCTCAGATTACCTTATTATTAGATTACAGATAAGATATATGTTTTTGAGTGGTTTTTTAAAAATAACTCGAAAACAGAAAATTTTAACAAAAGATTCATGAGGATAAAAACAAACTCTTTAAAATAACGAATCGAATGACGGTTTGAACATCTCGTACTAAAATTTAAACGTTTGAAATGCTCACGTTTGAAAAAAACAATTTATTATTCAATTTCTTTTTGAAATTTTATAAAAATTTTACGTTTCTTCCAAATTGCTCAAAAACTAAAAGAGATGAAAAATCTGCACGGATAATAGAAATTAGTATTTTTTTGCTGAAAGTTCTTCATTCTTTATTTATTTTTCCATGATGATAGCTAATTGAGCTACTGACATTTGAAGTTTGCATATAATCGTGAGAAGTACCTTTTTGAAGCCCTTTAAATCGCATACTTTAAAAATGAAGGACTTCAAAAAATTCCAAAATGGACAAATCTGATAATCCTCTAAATTCCTTACAAACCAAGCTTTTGACCAATGAAACTTCTTTAAAATTAATGAAATTACCGTTAAAAAACTAAATATGTTTTAATCCATTTTTTCACCGTTTTTGCTCAAAATTTAAAGTACCGCTTCGAATGACCTGAAATTTGAAATATACTTAGGAAAAATGTCGAAGAAAAAAAAATATTGTGAGGAAATGATCAATCAGCTTATCTATCAATCAATTAATTAATCCAAATTCCGCTGATAATTTAACTTTTTATTCTTACATCATGTCGACTCGCGTGTTTTCTTTTTTTCTTTTCCTTATTATGCAAAGCAACTAATTTAGCTACCTTGCAGTAACTTATAGATTCAGCAATTCCCGGATAATACCCTTCGCTAATTCGACCCGCGATTCCCGCGAGCGGATGCAACGTCTCGAATTCCGAAATTCGAATTCGAAAGAGTCCGGGAATCGATGAACTTTCCATGTTGTGTTAATAACGACAAAAGCTGATTGGTCATCAGGAAAAAATTAAAAATTGGCTGGGGACCGACAAAACGAGGTTCAGTTTAGATAGTTTCGAAAATCGGGCCCTTGGTCGGTCTCCGAGACACGTCCCCCGAGCCACGGCCAAGATGAACCTCTTAGGGTAAGTCGTTATTTTTCATATACGGTTTTTATTTAGGCCCCCTTTTTTATTATTATTAGCCCCTGTTAATCAGTTGTTTTTTCGTGTTTTTTAAGTTGTACTACGTTTTCTCATATTTCGATTACTTTTGATTCCCTTTTCTTTGTGTTATTTTCAACTGGTGTCGTGTTGGGCGCTGGTCGCGCCCTTTAATGAATTTGATTTTTGTTCAATATACCCTTTTACTTAGGCCTACTTTTCTTTCATGTTACTCTACCCCTAGCTACCCCTCAGTATACGACCCTGTGCTTAGGACAGGTCGCTACAATATATTTTGCCGATGTGTGCTTTTACCCTGGGGGTGAGTGGCACCCCTTCTCGGGGTGGAAATATTTAACCTCAAAATAACACCGGAAATCGATAGTGTTCAGTTTCAATCAAAAAATGTTGTATAAACTTTTCTCGGCAAATTAATATGTTCCGAATTATTCACGATAAAATAAATGCAGATAATGTATCATAAGTAGACCATTTCAAATTTTGAAATAGCGAGAAAAAAATTTGTTAACAAAATTTCATTCTAAGGGTGGGTTTATGAAGGTTGATACTATTAATTAGTTAAGACATTAAACTGTGAATATTAAATGGATTTTAATTCACTATAAAACGCATCATTCGCTAATTTAAAGGTGCAATTTTTTTGGAAATTTTCATCTAAAAAGGGTAGTTTTTAAGGGTTGAAAAATAGTTTAAAATCTCTATTTCACGTACTTAAACATTAGTAAGATTAAAATAACGCTTAAATTTGCGGTTTTCAATTTATGGTAAAAAGGGGTAGCTTTCACCCCTTAACAAGACATAGCGCACATTTTAGTCATATAACTTTTGAAGAGTAAGACAAGCTCAGTCAGAAATGTACGAAGGCGTAGAAGGGCCATGCAATTTTTTTAATAACTTCGACTTTAAACACGAAATTTCGTCTTTAAACTCGAAATTCCGGCTTTGAACACGAAATTCCGGCTTTGTACACGAAATTTCGACTTTGAACACGAAATTTTGACTTTAAACTCGAACGTTTGACTTTAAACACGAAATTTTTCTTTCTAAAAGAATGGAAATGGGTTCCGAATTCTCCACTGGCACCACGGTCTCTCTTCCGCTAGTAAACGTTGGTATCTGAAATTATTTATACATGGGTTGCTTGTGGTTACTTGTCTAAATGGATTCATTACAGTAACAAGTCAATTAAACATGTTAGATAGGAATGAAACTGTAACTAAACAACCGTACTTTACTTTCATTTAAAGAATGCGATTGTGGTAGATAACGATTTGTAGAGGCTCCAGCTATATTTGTATTTTCATGTAAAAGAGGAGTACCAACATTTTTGTAGGATGGGGCCAGATAAAATCGTAACATGTTGATCTATGAAATCTCATACATTAGCCGAACAGTGACGTATTCTTTAAAAGGGTGACTTTTAACGTCAAGAAGCTCACAGTTAAATTCTATCAATGGCCCTTTGACAGAAACGTCATTAGGGAGGGAAAATTAACACTTTGCTTCTTTCCAACAATTCTAAACATTTCGTATCTTTAGGTACACATATGCGTCTTGTTCCACCTCCATATTTGATACGAACTTGTTTATAGTTCCTATCAGACTGTTGGGAACACATCCAGCCGATTTCAACAGCTCCTGTTCTTTTGCCGCTCGATGGTCCTTGTTGAATTGACCTCGGTGTCCTTTGCAGTTTCCCTTCTTTACTTGTCTAAGGTTTATTTCGTGTTCAAAGTCGAAATTTCACGTTCAAAGTCGAAATTTCGAGTTTAAAGACGAAATTTCGTGTTCAAAGTAGAAATTTCGAGTTTAAAGACGGAATTTCGTGTTCAAAGTCGAAATTTCGAGTTTGAAGTCGAAATTTCGTGTTTAAAGTCGAAATTATTAAATAAAAATTGCATGGCCCTTCTACGCCTTCGTAGAAATGTTCTTGATATGTCCCCAAATAAAATAAAACATCTAGTTGTTGCGAAATCCTTATTACAATGCCGACGTTTCGTTCATAATTATGAACATATTCATGGCTCTACAAATACATATATGTTAAGTATCTGTTATATAACTAAAAAGAGGTAAAACTTACATGTTTTTAGAAATGAAAAATTTGAAGTTTGTCATTTGACCACTGTAGGTATATCGTTTGTTTAAAAAATTTAAAATTTATTAGAATGCCATAATTAATAATAGAAACCCTCTAAATTGTGAGTGCTGAACTAGTGTCAAAAATGAAAAGATCAAGGATAAAATCTCTAATATTGTGTTGAAAATATGATACTTTTCATTGTAATATGCTTGAGCAAAGTTCTGAAAATCTTGTTGCCTATTTACATTATTCTCCGATGTTTTAATATGTATTTTTAAAACGTCGGCATTGTTATAAAGATTTCGCAACAATTAGTTGTTTTAATCTATTTGTTGATATTCCTGACTGTTACATCTCAGCTCCCCGAGAACACTCCCATTTTTAAGACAAGCTCACTTCCAAAAATTCATCAAAATCGGTGCAGTACTTTAAAATTATGAGGTTTTACAATACTATTTTACCGTGAAAAAATGGACTACATGTGACAATTAAACGCTGATGAAGGTGGATTCCCACTTCGTATTCCGAGATCCGAGAAAAGAGGGTATTGATTGTATTCCTTGGATGGAACTCGCTGCCATTCACTACTTTCTTTCGACGGCAGAATACATTTTGCTCAGGAGAATCTACTCTGAACGTATCAGAGCAACTTACTCGTTCAACCTTTCCGCGTCGGCGGAGGAGGTCAGGCTGGGCGCCGTTCTACGTCGCGAATGCGACCAAGTAAAGTTTAATATTCGACCGGCGGCGTCAGATCGTAACCGTCCGGAAATCTATTAAAATAATCGAAAACGCCAGGTCCCAATTACTACGGACGTTTGCATTCGTGTGCAGGTGGAACGGGAACGTGGAGACTCATAACGGAGGGTCCGGTCGCAATTAATGAAGCGTCGATGATTAAAATGGGATTCGCGGGGTGGAAGGCCCCTCCGCATCGTACGCGCGGAAGTCGCCTCCTCTCGTCCCCGAATTGGACACCTACGACCGCAAAGTCGATGATCGATCTTGGACGGTCCGCGGCGGGTGTGTCGATGGGGTCGTTTCCTGCGAAAAATGAGAACGAAACACGGAGGAAATTAAGCCATCAGTCCTGACGGGAAGCGCGTTAATCAAATTATAATTTAATGGCTCGAATCGTTCAGTTGCGAACGTAATTTCGGTCCTATCGGAGTTGATTGCAGTCGTGTAATTCTTAAGGTCGTTGGGTACCTCGTGTGGATATACGAATGTGAAAAGGTGGATCTGTGTTTTGATTTACACATTTTATTACTTGGGCACTTGATCACACAGGTACTGTTGGGTAATAAGGCCCCCTTAACGAAAAATATTTAAATCTGGAAAAACAAAACACAACTAATTTATTTCCTTTGGTACATAAATACTTTGGTATGTATAACTTTAAGCCACTTTAAAAAAATCTCAGTCGTCATGCTTCTTTGGGAGCCCTCTCCACAGTTGATCCATACGGAAGTCCGTCCAGATATGTGGGCTTGCAACGCTGGCCTTTAAACAAGATCATGGGAGGTATCGGCTGTCCTAAAGCATTGGCACATGTAACAATAGTTGCGTTATCAGCGTGTTCTTGTGCACACAGGTGAACTCTTTTTGCTCCTCTTTGTGCCAACACAGTTTGCTGGTGGTGAAGCGTTAGCCTGCAACCTTTTTCATCCATATTGTAAATTTTTTGTGGTTGGTGGAGTAGGCTAGTTCTCTCCAAAATATTTTCCAGTTTTGTGAAATAATTATCAACGGTGAATCGACTCAGCTTCTGCGCTCTTGCAGGGTTCATTTGTTGTGCCCTTCGTTGTGATATGTCCGGATGACGCTTAAGAAGTGCCCTATACGCCTATACCGTTCATTTCCAGCTATTTGCTTAGTTTGATTAAAATTGTGACGCAGTATTTTTATCTCACAATAGCGATATACTGAACGTCGTAATATTTTAGACGTTAGAGGAAAGCCTCTTTCCGCAAAGCGCACAATGTTCGTCACCAAATCTTTTTTTCCGTTGGTGATAAAATGCTCTTCCTCACAAGCGCTCTTTGTATCGATCCAGTTTTAAGGTGATTTCCTAACGTTCTTCGAGGAATTCCTGAATGGTGCTCAACTGCCTTCTGAGAATAACCAGCTCTTAGCATTTGTAATGCCTCTTCCATCATATCTCCGGTCCAATTTGCTCGCATCCCGTGACAGTTTTTCCCATATCTATAAAATAATTAAAACATTGATGGCCTTACTACCGGTTGCGAAATTTCAATGTAAAATATCTGAAGCCAGGAAATAGGGCCCGGGCCTTATTACCGGGAATCCATATCAATACTTCTTCCAGGTTAGAACTAAACACGTGTTGAATTAAACAGATAATCACTATATGATTTGGCAGTCATTATATAGATGCACTCATCGTCCCGTACGAAACTAGCATTCGGTCACCATAACAAAAAATACAGCCCTTTACTTACCAGATTTTTTAATACTAGAGACCAGGACCAGCACTTCACTACAAATTGGCGCGAATAGCACTCAACCGTTAAACCCGATGCCGTTGGTTTCTTTGCTATTTGGCAAAGATGGCGTCCAAAATCATCTGGAATGAGCGGTTTTTTCAAATTAGCTCCTGGGCCTTATTACCGGTGGGGCCTTATTACTCGACGGTACCTCATATGTTAAAACCGGCGCACACGATCTCCCGTAAGGGTTCAAACCGAACACAGTTATACCTGAATTTGTTATACTCCCCAACACGAGCCCCCGTAAGGGTTCATACTGGACAAATTTATACCTAGGTTTGTTATAATATGATGTTACACCTTACACGTCACTAAATGTCATTAAATTTATTGGCTACAAATTTTACGAAGTTATACCTTGTACCTAATATTTCCTTTCTTACATTGGACAATTTTATCAGTTATTCATTTGAATTGAATTTTATAACTTTGGGGTCAATAGGACAATCTTCTATGAAGTCGTAAACAAAACTGCCTCCTACTACTTCATGTGTCAGAAAAGTTAAACTAAATAAATTGTGTAACCATCTTCCTACACTTGAATTTACATAACCCACCACGCACTTTTTACGGTAGTTCATGTATGATTTTAGAACTACGTGAACATCCTTACGGGAGTTAATGTGAGGTTAATGTGAGTTAATGTTACCTTCAATATTAACCGTGACGGGACTTTGTGTGCGGCCGTTAGAAGAAAAATTATGCATAAATACAACGGATCCTACTACAGCTATTGCCGCCTCTCTGTCCACAATCATGTTACTTAATCCAGATTATCCACTTTATAAGTCAGCATTTACTATAGGCCCATATTTTTACGCAAACAACGACCTTATTGCTCCACCCCTTAGCGAGAGAAAGGGGATAATCTGACTTAAGACTTAAGCCACATCACCCACTCCTGTACCTCCTGAACCGCAGGAGATATATACATATACCACACGGCGTATTTCATTGCTAAAATATTGCTAACGATAGAGATTACTAGCGTATTCCCAGCGCCACCCCGTTCAACACTTAACATTAAATTCACCCCCGAAATATTAGAAATCAGAATGATCACAAATAGTATTAAAAAGCCTAGGCTGTATTTAACGGAAATCAATTTTTTTACGATTTTTCTTATATTTCCGGGGTGAGTTTAATGTTCAGGGATGAAGGGCGTGGCACTGGGATTGATCTGCTAGTCCCTATCGTCAGCAATAAATTAGTGATAAAATATGCCGAGTGGTTTATATATGTATCTCCTGCCGTTTTGACAGTTTTTGTGATTTGCGTAATAAACTAGCAATAAAACATGAGCCTATAGTAAATGCTGACTTATGAATTGGATGACCTGGCTTAATAGACATCCCAGTTTCTATCTTGACCTATCAAAATCCTCGTTCCCTTCCAATCCTCTTTCTAACATTGCTTCATTGATGTCGTCTTTCCAGCTTCGGCTTGGACGTCCCTTCTTCCTCCGCTCTGGTGGTAGTCATTCTAATATTTTTTTGGGCCATCTGGTTTCATTCATCCGCTTTACATTTCTAAACCAAGTTAACTGTCATTTTTCTATTACTCCATATATGTGTTGAAATTTTATTCTAATTTCTGACACTGACTCATTAATTTGCGTTCTACTTACGTTTGGTTACCTCGATTTGCCACATAATTGACTTCACTAGTTTTAGACTCTACTATCTTGATTTATCACACTTTTGCTAGATTTATATCTAGTATTGCATTCGTTAACAAAGTCGAAAAAAGAGGAATTAAAATGCGGTTTTCAGTTTTTTGGTATCTAGAGATCATACTTAATCATTTCTCAAAAGTTGACATATATATATATATATATATATATATATATATATATATATATATATATCGGATATAACGAAATTTGTCGCGAAGCTACAGGTCGCATAGTTTAAAGAATCACAACGAAATTTGGTACAAAAATCAGTTAGCCGAAAATCTCGTTCAAGTTCGTTAACGGGCCAAGTGATGTTCTCAGGGCAGCTCAAACACAGAAGGAAGGTTGTCTCAAAAAAGCCCTTTTTATAAAAGATTTATTATGTCGACGTTTCGCCTACAATTTGAGGCATCATCAGGACAACACAGTATGTACGTTGTGATCTTATTAAAACGGATAATTACACTAAAATCTTCATCTTTGAGAATGTATCACAGTGATTATTAATTGATCTTTTCACATGAAGATCAATTAATAATCACTGTGATACATTCTCAAAGATGAAGATTTTAGTGTAATTATCCGTTTTAATAAGATCACAACGTACATACTGTGTTGTCCTGATGATGCCTCAAATTGTAGGCGAAACGTCGACATAATAAATCATTTATAAAAAGGGCTTTTTTGAGACAACCTTCCTTCTTCGTTAACGGGCCAAATCGGTCTAGCGATTTCAAAATGGCGGCTTGTTATTTAAAAAAAAAATCTAAAAACTTTTATTTCGCGTTTGAGAGAAAAATGTTCCTGGAGTTTTTTGTTGCTCTTATAGAGTTGAACGACTCTTGCATAAAACATTTTTTCGAGAAATGTACAGGAAAAGAGTTAGATGCAAAAAGTTAGAAATTTTGACGCTTGTATTTTTTTAACACCTAGTATATCCAATCGATACAAAAGTTGGAACAAAAATCAGTTGGCCGAATATCTCGGTCTGTTTCGTTAATGGGCCAAATCGGTCTAGCGGTTTCAAAATGGCGGCTTGATATTTTCAAAAAAAAATCAAAAAACTTTTATTTCGCGTCTGAGAGAAAAATGTTACTTAAGTTTTTTATTTCTCTTATAGAGACAAACAACTTTTGTATAAAACATTCTTTCGAGAAACGTACAGAAAAAAAGTTATTTTTTTCAAAAAATAAATAAAAATAAGAAAAACTTTTATTTAACTTTTATTTCGCGTCTGAGAGAAAAATGTTACTTAGGTTTTTTGTTGCGCTTATAGAGGCGAACAACTTTTGTATAAAACATATCTTTGAGAAATGTACAAAAAAAAAGTTATTTGCAAATATTTTAAAATTTTGACGTTTATATTTTTTCACACCTCGTATGCATTTTTGACACCTGGTGTGTTATATTACAATTTATCCTACCCATAAATCTACCTTTAAGCCTGGCATGCCATGGGGTTTTCTGTTGAATTCACTTCATTTTTCCAATGACGACAACACTGCTTTCAGACTCTACTATTTTTCCGGTTAAATCTGACTATAAACTCAATGTATTCTTGTAATAACCGACACTTAAAATTTTATCCTAATTTCTGACAGTAACGTATTAATTTGTCTTCTACTTGCATGTTGACTACCTCTAGCTTCTATTGACTTCACTGGTTTTATAATCAATTGTTTTGGTATATTACATTTTTCTTATTAACTTGACTTCCCTGTTCATATGACTTGACATCACATGTTTCAGACTCTACTGTGTCCTGGACCAAGTTGAATTGAAACTATTTAACTCGCCATCTTCTTGTAAACAACCGAAGTGTTGAAATTATCTTCTAATTTCTGGCACAAACACATCAATTTGCTTTCTACTTGTGTTTTGACTACCTCGATTTTCAATACACTTGACTAGTTTTAGACTCTACTATCTTGATTTATTACACTTTTTCTACTGAACTCACTTCCTTTTTCCATTGACTTGACATCACTGCTTTCAGACTCTGCCCTTTTTCCTGCTAAAGCTGACTTTAAATTATTTGACTCAACGTATTCTTGTAAATATCCGACATTTAAAATTTTCTTCTAATTTCTAACACTAACGTATTAATTTGTCTACTTGAAATTCTTGTCTGAAATTCTAGTTTCTGACAATAACGCATTAACTTGTCTTATATTTGCATGTTGACTACCTCGAGCTTCTATTGACTCTACTAGTTTTACATTCAATTGTTTCGACTCATTACACTTTTCCTGTTATTTCCACGTTCGTTTTTCGGGATGGTCGAGATTTCCTCCATCTGCCCCATCGGACATCAGCGAAACGTTCCGGGAGAGAGCGGCTCGATGAGACCCATTTTATGCCGGCTTAACCGTGATTTAATTTAACCGAACACATCCTACGTCACGGAATTTCTTCTCAATAATGTTGCGACCTGAGGAAGGCCATTTATATTCATTAGTGTAGTGCTAACTTCTGCTTTGGCTTCGCCCGCAGAGACTTTGTCCGTAATACGTTGCTCTCGCATTTATCAACACGTATGCAGGAAAGAAAAGAAAAAGGTCTAAATGACCGCAATCATCATTTATCACGTGTGCTCGCTGCCTTCCATGTGGATATCTCTTAAACTTTCTTTTTATTTTTTCTGATACGTTGCCGGGGAGGGCAATCTCGTGACTGACGACCCGGATTAACCATGGCAAGTCACATGGCAAATTCGACAAATCATTTATGCCGAAATCTAGATATCTCCCTTTGCACGCCGCACGGATTCTATTTACTGCCATATCGCTTTTCCGGCTCGACACTCCCGAAAGTTTGCCGAAAAAAGTTTTTATATCCAAGTCGTTAAAGATATGTATTTGCTGTTGTCAGTAAACAGATATTGTGCGAACTTCGTGTTTCGCGTTAAATCTTTAAATATCTTTCCTACTTGATAACTTGTCCTCATTGCTTTTTGAAAAACCGTGGCCATGTTGTTTGGCTGTAGGTTCACGAAAGTTTAAAGGCGATTACCAGGCCAAGCTGCCTGTTTCAATAATTCTGCATATCATAGTCAAGAGATGTGTTTATCAGTCCAGTTATTTGCTTGTTTCAATTCAGTTCATATGGAAATGGCTGTATGCGGTGGGGTTTAATATTTAAACTGTTAAAGTACAACGTGATCAAGAATGAATGTTTGAGTTGCCAATGCTGAATTTCATTTTTAAATGGTACAACTGGTAATTTGAATTTGCTAGTTAAAATTCAAATTTCTCGTATTATTTTCAAATTTATTTATTTAAAATGGTTAGAATGGCGTACTTTCGAAGCGGGATTTATAACCCAATTACTTGTTGGCAGTACTCTCTCGAAGCTACATACCACCAATTTCAGGAGTTGTTTCCGGAGACTTTGGTCACTTTTGCTGTCTTTCTGCAACATTGCATGCGAGTAGTTGAACGTTATTTAAACACAGGGAGCGTAAGCAAACAAAAATCAACTGGTAGACCTTCTACTCTAAACGAGGACGTTGTCGAGGATATCAGAACTCGAACGCAAAGAAGTCCTCCCAAATCCTTAAGAAAGCTCTCCCTTCAAACAGGTTTGGTCCTTATGCCTCCTATTCAACCAATTTTCATTCTTACCCATAAGACTTCCACTTTTCCATGTTGTTCTAATTCACGGTTTTACAGGATTATCATATGGAAGTTGCTCCACTGTGCTTAAAAAGAAATTAAAGTACCACCCTTACAAAATTTCCATCGTCCAGTCATTAACCCCTCCTGATCATCCGCAGAGAGTTTTATTTTGCAATTGGTTCAATGACATATTAAATAATAATGATATCCTTGACAATACCTTCTTTTCCGACGAAGCCTGGTTTCATCTCAACGGCTATGTGAATAAACAAAATTACAGAATTTGGTCAGATTAAAATCCTTATGCTGTCAGAGAGATACATTTGCATCCGGTTAAAGTTGGTGTTTGGTTGGCAGTCTCAAGGACGCGGGTGTATGTGCCGATATTTTTTAATTTTACCGTCAATTTGGAGATATATATCCAACACCTTTTGAGGCCTTTTATAAACCAATTAACAGACGAAGAGCGTCAAATTGGATATTTCCAACAAGACTCTGCAAGGGCTGGTGCTACTATGGGATATTTAAGAGAGAATTTGGGCGACAGAGTAATTAATCAGGGCATTTGGCCAAGCAGGTCAAGATCTCACTCCATTAGATTTTTCGCTATTTGGGCTCTTGAAGGACAATGTCTTTAGGAACATATTGCATACTCAAGAAGAGCTGCGAGAGGCAATAGTTTAGGAAGTGGCAAACATTACCTCCAATATGCTGGTGAATATCTTCGAGAGCCTAAAAAGAAGAGTTAATTTTGTCTGGACCAAAATGGGGGGCATTTTGAGCATTACCTTTAGCTGTTTAATTAAATCATTGTTCTGTATTTCGAGTTTCATTTTTTAATCGATTATTTTTATTCGCATAACCTACAATCTAATCGCTGATTGTTATGTCAAATTTTTGTCAAATATACATATCTGGTTGTAGCGTTGCAAACCCTTAGGCAAAAAAAATCCTCCAGGTAGGATTGCCAACTCAAACAGTCAGTCTTGATCACCCAGTATTTAAACTGTATTTCGGTGTATTTACATATCAACCAAATGTCTTCAGTAATTATTGTTTTTGTTGCGAAGGGACACTTGAAGAAAAATTGCGATTGTCAGTGCTTTACTTAGCATTCTGTAAACTTGGAAGATGTGTACAACCCATTCAACTTTCTGCTTAAGATCAACTGTTTGTATCATTTTTCATTACCCATACGAGTATTGAACAATTTATTCCAACTACGAAACTCGCGTTAAAGATTTCTCGGTCTGAAGCTGCCCGATAAAACCAACACGGAAACGTTAACATGTACAAAATTCTCTGTTTCTCTCCCCCGTTTCCGCGGCCATTGTTTAAGCTCTCACATTAAATTGATAATAAAGCTAAATCATCTCTCGCAGTCGTTATCATGCCGGAATTTATTTGCGTAGGCGAACTTCATTAAAGCTTATAAGCATGAAATAACAAGGTATTTAAGGAAACAGAAAATTGGCCGAGGGGGCGCGAACTTAGTCGTAAGGACGACTTCACTGTCGGTACCACAAACTGGAAACCGAACAATTATTTTTTACGGCCGGCGAACTCGATCCCATTTCTGGCGGATACGCTGGGAGAAAAGTCCTCCATTAGTGTGGCACGGAGGCGAACGAGGAAGAGAAGGGTTTCCGTCGAAGAGGTACTTCGTAAGCCTGCCCATAAATAAGTAATCGAGTCCTGAACATGTGGTCCTGCATAATTAAGGGATATGGTCGCTGGCAGGAGAACTTAGTACATAGTTATCGGGCACGTTTCATTTCAGGAAAGCGAGTATGGCGCAAGTGGAGTATTCTCTATTTCCTTGCGACTGATAGCACACAAGCTCATTATAAATTCAAAACAGTGTCCAAAACACTATTCGGTGATTCAAAAAATTAATGAGACTCGTAAGCATTTTTCGATGGGTCCTCCCTGTATTGTAAAACTCAGGTAGCGAGAACATTGGGACCGAAGGACGATCACAAAACGGACACGAAAAAATTGCAGACACAGTGTCGTGGGATTAGATGTAAATGAGAATTTCTTCTAGTGCTACAAAAATAACATTTCATTTTGATATAAATAACAAAATTGAAATTTACAATATTTATTATTATTTAGATTAAACAAAATTTCCTTCCCAATTTCTCAGGCTTAGAACTGACAATTTAGTAAACTGGCGTGGTTAAAACTTTGCCTAATGGCAATCTGTCAGATAAAATATGTACAATATATATACAATTTATATAAATTAAATCCTTGATTAAAGCAATTAGTCGCTATAATACAACAAAATACTTACATATAAATAATAATAGGTACAAATAAATATATGTCACAGTTCAGTTTTACATAACTACATCATGTCGTCTTCATCGTCATCATCCGAACCTGATGTTTCGTTGTTTGGTGTAATGATAATTGGTTCAAATACGCGTTCCTCAACTATATAATCTAAGTTCCATAACTTTTCTTCCTACTTTAGTACGTGCTGTATACATTGTTTCCAATATTCTGGAGTGACTTTCGATAAAGCTTCATGTAGAAGTCTTTTGACATCACCTAATTTAAATGTAGTGCTGTTTCTCGCTACTTCACCCTTTACTTGTGCCCATGTTAATTCTATAGGGTTAAGTTGACAATGTTATGGGGGTAAACGAAGTACAATTATCCCGCGATCTCCCGCGAATCTGACCATCTGGAAGAAATATTCCTCAAATACGTCTGCAGTCATTTCCTCATGATAATCTTTGGTGGTTCGTGAAGTAAATTCTAATAAACAACCATTTACAAAACAAGTTTCAGACCCAAATATTGATACGAGAAAATGAGCAGTTTGAAAAAGTTGTATAATAACCTTTACTCACTTCCGACCACGAGGCTCGGATGGATAGAACAACAACAACGAAGAAGAGTATGTCAAACAGTCGTATTCGTGAAACACAAATCATAAACATCAAACATAAAACATAAAATAAATCTAAATATCTACTTGAGTCATGCACGAATAAAATTATATTAAAATGTAAGATATTGATGTGTTCACAAAAAACCAAAACGAGAAAACAGAAAAAAACTAAAACAATTCTTAAAAAAAGGGGGAAAAACTCTAATTAACAAACAAATCTTTATCGCAAAAACATGTCCAAAATTCGTTGGGAGAAGGAGCATCCCCTACAACAATCAAATTACTTATGTTTTAAAATATTGGAAACAAACGAGATAATCGGTGAAGCGAACAAATTTTTTTGGTCGTTTAAGAAATCTTGATCTTCTGAATGAATTAATATCTCTAACGTTTCTAATGCATTTAAATGTTTGTTTCGATCCTCAAAATGTAATGGGGTAAACGCACTATCTAGAATTAGCATATGTTTTTTGCTATCCAAACTGCGTTCAGCTGGTCGTGCTTCAATGGTCCTCGCTTACCAATATGCAATGTACAAGAGGAAACATACTGTAATGCGAGAAGTAAACAACGCGACACCAACTACGACGCGTATAGACAGCTGCACGAATTTTCCCGGAATGTTGTTTACGAAAAGCAATTAATTTGTGACCTTCTGAACATTTGCTGCGTAGGCGTTCTAGAAGGCACGAGAAGGATCTCGATTATGGTTGGGGGTGTATATATAAGGGGGCTTGTGATCGAGGGAGTTAGTTAGAAGTAGAGAAGCAGACGTGAACGCGACATACGATCCGAAAGCGGAGCAGTACAAATAAATTATGTAGTGTCTAGTCTAGTGTACAAGTAGTTTAGTGTGTTAAATAAATTAGTGTTCAATTAATGTAAATAAATTATAAAATAAACGCTACAATACCTTAGTGAAGATTTGGTTCCTACAAGAATGCCTAAGAAGAGACGTTACTCCAAGATCGGTCTCTCTAAAGTCAAACCTGAATTCTGCAACGTCCAGAAAAGCGTTATTTGTAGCTAATAAGGTGTGGTTAAGGTTAGAAGTAAGAGATCTTTATAAAAACTTAAATTTCATCAACATAAAATTAAAATTTATATTTTTTCCATTAAGTTTCAGACCCAATGTGTGTTATTATTAGTCTACGACCTTTTCCAATAGGTGGGTTCAAGCCAGTGGAATAACCTTCCAGAAAAGCCTGTCGTGAATTATTGATGTTCTTATCAACCCAACATTTCGAAACAGTGTGCCCTTCGTTTAACCACGTTTCATCTTCATAATAAATTGTTTTTCCTTGTGTTCGGAACCTTTTAATTGTTCTTAGGTAGGTATTCTCTTCTCCAACAAACAATATTATCTTTGTCAAGTAGTAAAGCTCCTCTGTTACATTTTTCCCACGAAAAGCCTATTTCCTTAAGACACTTCCACTATTTTTTTCGCCCAAACACCGGTAGTTCGTCGTCATCTCTAATAGATTTCCAGACCTTATCAGTAGTAGGTATTTCTTTATTTATATAAAAAGAATGTACTTTACGACGTATGGCTGTTTTAACGAAATCATCAATTTCTATTGGTTTCTTTCCAATAGATTTTTTGGGTTGAACAATTCCTCCAACTTTCCTTTCTTTTAAAAGTCGATAAATTGTTACTTCCCCAACTCCTGTCATATTTGAATAACAACCAACGATTTCCCGAACAGTAATGTTTGGAGTTTTGTGAACTAACGCATCATGCACATTCAATATAATGTTTTTTTCCCGTTGAGAATAAGGACTTTTTCTTACCAGTTTCAGTGGACTATAAATTGACGTGGTTGCCATTGTGGAATGTGAATTACACAACACAACTAACGTTAAAAACGATTTCACAATTTATATCAAACACCTGACTGTAAGCACGGATTGCCAATACATATCAAAATCTAACTGAGTCAATAAAGAAATTTTTCATATTTATACCTGTATGTCTCGGTTTCGTACCTCCCTTAAAGTAATCAACTTGGCTTAACTAAAGTGTTGTTTGGATCACGTATAAACATTTCCTCTTAGAAATGATTTGTTATATTAGGTACTTATATGCAGGTACCTCGGCGTTAATCACTTATGCCTTTTTACTCTTAATCCTACCAACTAGTAGGTAGCAATAATACACATGGAAAATTTTCATTCATGTTACATATTTTGCTTATAAACTATTAGTATTCATGTATTTGAACGTTTAATACAATTTTGCACTTTTGCATTCGTGAGAAATGCTGCGTCTATGGTTTAAGGGAGATAATGATGGGGACATCCGACTTCGGCCACCACTCCCCACAGAGTACAGATAGATATACATTGAGAGTTCGTGCTATCACTCGCAAGGAAATAGACTATAATGTCACTATGCTGCTTCATGATATGGATCCGAAAATGTGGTATAATTTTCTAAAGAAATGTTAAATAAACAAAAATATGAAAATGACCGCACGGGAGAGCAAAGGCTATTTTGGATCGTTTCCATTAAATTCGGAATTATAAGGATGCAATTTTATTAACGTGGAAAACGTAGGAAAGCTGCTCGCCGATTTTGTAACGGTTATCTTGAAATATGGCACATGGCACGGCACACACGTCTTGGAACTTCACCAAAAGTATCAACGTGACTCGTACATCTCAAAAAACCGTCTATATCCCACAAGAGCAAGATATAAGTCAGGATGTAAGTTAAAAAGCATATCTTATCGTTCGGACAAATTTAATCTTTAGTTCTAGAATCGTTAGTTTTTGCTAATTATGACTTACCACTTCCATTTGGAACATATTGAATGATTCAAAAATCTTACCTGCGCTTGATGTTTTGAATGCAAGTGGTCTTCGTAACATAGTCACTATAATTTTGACCTACTTATTGTAATCAGGTCAAGTAATTATTAAAACATAATTACTAGAATAGGTATTTGTAGCTCAGCCGGGATTTGAACCCTTTTTCGAAATATCTCTTATATTTGTTACATATACCTGTCCTATGATTTCATTTCGAGAACTTCCATCTATTCATACAATATTTGCATAATGAGAACACGTAAGAGATCACATTATTAACGTGAGAGGAGGTGTGGTGTGTTGCGTACAACCAATTCGTCCTCCGCATCATCCTCTCAATAGCGTTTAACATGAACATCTAAAATGAAATTGGTACGTGGTTCGGTAGTTCAATTGGCCAGAATACCCGACGCGAAATTGGAAGACCCGGGTTCAAATCCCGGCTGAGCTACAAACACCTTTTTCAAAATATCTCTTACATTTGTTACATATACCTGTCCTATGATTTCATTTCGAGAACTTCCATCTATTCATACAATATTTGCATAATGAGAACACGTAAGAGATCACATTATTAACGTGAGAGGAGGTGTGGTGTGTTGCGTACAACCAATTCGTCCTCCGCATCATCCTCTCAATAGCGTTTAACATGAACATCTAAAATGAAATTGGTACGTGGTTCGGTAGTTCAATTGGCCAGAATACCCGACGCGAAATTGGAAGACCCGGGTTCAAATCCCGGCTGAGCTACAAACACCTTTTTCAAAATATCTCTTACATTTGTTACATATACCTGTCCTATGATTTCATTTCGAGAACTTCCATCTATTCATACAATATTTGCATAATGAGAACACGTAAGAGATCACATTATTAACGTGA
This sequence comes from Cryptocephalus moraei, assembly GCA_946251905.1. Taxonomy (NCBI): domain Eukaryota; kingdom Metazoa; phylum Arthropoda; class Insecta; order Coleoptera; family Chrysomelidae; genus Cryptocephalus; species Cryptocephalus moraei. Next base: position 9,744,088 of record OX276465.1, on the reverse strand, counting down.
GAGGAGGTGTGGTGTGTTGCGTACAACCAATTCGTCCTCCGCATCATCCTCTCAATAGCGTTTAACATGAACATCTAAAATGAAATTGGTACGTGGTTCGGTAGTTCAATTGGCCAGAATACCCGACGCGAAATTGGAAGACCCGGGTTCAAATCCCGGCTGAGCTACAAACACCTTTTTCAAAATATCTCTTACATTTGTTACATATACCTGTCCTATGATTTCATTTCGAGAACTTCCATCTATTTATAATTACTAGAAGTTCAACCTGGATGACCGTAGCAAGAGATAGAGAACAATGGAAGGATTTAGAAGAGGTATATATCGAAAAATGGATTTAGATGCTAATGAAGAAGAAGAAGAAGAATTCCGGTATAACTGGGATGAAATTTTTCACATTTTAACTAAGATTAGGACAGTGTTGGGTAACTTTTCGATTTTACAAAAAGTTAAGTTACAAGTTAATCGATAACCAACTTAACTTATTATTAACTGAAGTTAACTTAAAAAGTTACTTTTTAATAATCGCGAAGTTAAAAGTTAAGTTAAATTAACTTTTATAAAGTTAAAAGGTTACTTAAAAAAAGAGTACAATTACTAAAAAAATAACCTTTTAACCTCATTGAACCTAATTTTATTGGATTTATTACTGTTTATTGTATCTATTTTACTAAAAATAATAACAGACAAGAGATGATATAAAGGACAAGTGAATTTAAATTTTATGTTGTCTTAATTAAACATAGCAAGAAAGGAATCATCAATTATTTATTATGTATATTAATTACATTTTATAATAAACAACATTTTATCTATTTACAAACACTTATCAAATTTTAATAGGGCCGTTTCAAAATTTTTGTCAGTGATTTTTACCCTTATGTCGTCAAAGACTAAATCACCTGCACTGAACAATCTTTCCACGTGTGCAGATGACCGGATCGAAGTTTTGAATCTAATAAATGCTTTTTTAATCGGAAAGGGAAATTCATTCAGATTAGTTTAATTAACTTAATTTGAACTGGTCGAAATATAATTGTCTACTATCTTATTTGCAATGTTTTGCAAATCATTGCTTTAACTGGCCTTTTTAAAACAGAAAAGTCAGTTTTTTTTCTTTTTTGTGCTTAAAACACAATTTGGTTCTCAGGTTTACAGTATCATTTTAACAATATTCTTTGGCATACATTTTCAGCCGCGTACTCAGTTTAGGTTTTTAAATAAATATAACTTTTAAAAAAAGTTTAAAAGTTACCATATAAAAGTAACTAGTTAAGTTACTAGTTAAGGAATTCTAAAATTAACTTCAGTTAAAAGTTACTAACTTTTTAACTTTTTAACTTAAGTTCTAACTATTTAACTAATTAGTCCCAACCTTGGATTAGGGCAAAGGGAGCTATTGTTTGAGAATATCCTCAATATTATATGTGATAGTAGTAGTATTGCTGTTTCCCCTAAAATCGTATCTTGTTTTATCAAAATTTGTTACGCGAACTTATATTGTCCTGAGTGGAGCTTGGAAAAATTATGTGTAATATTAGTTGGAGAGCTAGCTATATAAAACAGTATCGATAAGGTACACGACATTTGAGTTCATAACTGATTGTAAAAACATCAACCCAACACCAAATGGCTATTCTGCCGGTTTGGATAGGCCGGATATGTAATTGGCGGCCAGTTTTCCACATCGGAAAGAAATGCCTGAAAAACCGATAAGGTACACTGGCGAAATTTTTATCAGGCATTGTTTAGACCTTGACTAAGAGCGATGTAACAATGGCAGAAAGTTAGTAGGTCGGAAAACCCTCGGCAGCAGTGATTCAAAGTCGTGGAAAATTACCACGAGAAAACCGATAAGGTACACGTGAAAAGCTTTTTCCGTACATTCTTTGGGCATCAAGGAGGAGCGGTGCGATAGTGGCAGAAAATGAGCAGGTCGGAAAACCCTCTGCAGAAGGAAATGAGAGTGATGAAAAACGCCATGTAGGAAGTACATGGAACGCCCACATGGAACTACATGGCATTTTTCATGACTTTCAGTTCCTTCTGCCGAGGGTTTTTCGACCTACTTACTTTCTACCATTGTTACACCGCTCTTAGTCAAGGTCTAAACAATGCCTGAAAAATATTTCACGCGTGTACCTTATTGGTTTTTCAGGCATGTTTTTCCGATGTGCCACCATTTACATATCCGGCCTATGCAAACCGGCAGAATAGCCATTTAGTGTTGGGTTGATGTTTTTACAGTCAGTTATGAATTCAAATGTCGTGTACTTTATCGATACTGTTTTATGTAGCTAGCACTTGGACTATATCGGTATAGTAAGTACCTATAATTTTTTTCTTTGTGAACCTAATTCTGGTAGAGAACTTAACCAATAACCTCCTAAATCACTAAGTAAATAGGTAATGCCCGAGCTGGCATGAGTGTAGATATTAGTAAGAGTGTGAATTTCTTATGATTTGTTTGATATGCTGAAACTGACGAAATACATGTCGCGATATTATATTGATCGATCGCGTACGATTGATTGGCATCCGTGGATAAAAGTTAATTTCCAATTGAGTTCCGAAGCCGAAGTTGTGCCATACGGCGGGGCTGGGACGACGACGACATTTTACGGCCAATTATTTTCGTCGTAAATAACTTCGGCGAGCCTGATCGTGAAATATAGCAAGAGACGTGCTTTTGTTAAATAACAATTTACATGCTATCGAGGAAGAAACTTCGATATTGGAAGTGGTGAGGAAGTGAAACTCTATATCATTCGATGAACGTTTATGAGACGACGAAATGGGATTCATTGTGGGTAGAAGATCGCGGTTAATTTATTATCAGGAGAGAGAGAGGGGAAGGACGGGAGCATTTTCCGGCTTCATATTTCATTTTCGTCGCGGGCGGAATTGGGTCGTTCGCCCTTTTAATTTTTTCGGTCGCACGCACTCCCCGAGGAATTATTTCCTTCGTCTAATCAACGCCCTGTATGCCGAAGCGTCGTCGCTCCTGCAGCATTTCTGGTCGCTGAGTTGCATTGTTATTCGAGTAAAGTCTTTTCATGCGCGCTCCGCTCCCGACCCAGTTATCCTCGTATTTTCCCCGACTCTGGTGCATAAAATTTCATTTAGTCGTTATCTACCAAGATATATGGAGTTTGTGTGTCATCAGGGAAGCAGAAACTATAAACTCATTGTTTCGAAATGAATAGCCTTATTTATAACGTTATGATTCGACAAACTTTCCTAGCCGTAAACAAACTCTAACTACGTAAGGAGACGTTAGGACGTTTTATATTATCCATACAGTCGACCAATTAGCTCAAGGAAATACAATTTTTCCATGACTTTCACTCGTCCAGGTAACCAAGCGGTTATTTATGTGAAATTGGTTTACGGGAGTAAGACCTATACGTTATCGACCAAAAGTTTTCTGCTATTGTTTAACTATCAAAAATTGAAGGTGGAAAAAGTTGAGCTTCGTTGCATATTATTGGTATTGTTATTATTTTACACTAATACTGCTTGGTTACCTGGATGAACCAGTGTCCCCAACAGGATACTTTCTTCCCTTATCTTCCTAGTCTAAATAGGCTATTATGGTAATCATTAAACTCTGGGCTATTATGTAAACCTACCCATATGTTTCCTATTGTTCGATGTTAATTATTTCTCTCTATAACTCCAGTATGAATTGTAATTACAGATATTAATGTTCGATCTGGACGTAACTGCTGTATTATTCCACACTAATATCCATAATTACTTGTGGAGTAGCAACGAACGTAATTAGAGCTCGCGGATAGTGTAAAAAATCAGCGTATTGCTATTAGTGCATGTTTCGGTGCTGCTCATATCGCAAAGATTTTAAACTTCAACGCAAAATGCAATACAATTCGGACACTAGTTGTCTCAATAGAGTTGGTTATCAAATATGAATACAAACAACGTGCCCGGTACGTACATAGCAAACAGTGAGCAGTGCGCAGACGTCAAAATAATCCTAGTGCTCTAAACTAGCATATTATTATGCTAGTTTAATAAGACAGAGTATTGTCGCACGAGAGTTTTAAAGTACGACGAGCGAAGCGAGGAGTGCTTTGATAAAACGGATAATTTAACCTTGACGTCTACGTGACAGGCTAACGTACCAATTTAACAAAACCAAAAGTTACCAAAAATAGTGTAATAATATGAATATTATTACACTACTTTCGTTATAATAATGAGAACATTAGTAACGCAAAGTAGATAAAAGTTGTTATTAACGACCTTTGAATTGACATTATTTTAAATTGGTATTTTGTTTATAATTCCTAAACCGCATATTTCGATTTAATGGCATTTGGTGTGGATATATAACTTACGCTTAACTTTATTAATATACTGGTACTAAGCACATTCGAAATCTTCATTGAAAGTCGGAAAAGTACTATTCACGATGGTAGAACATTCGAGATTTTACCACTATTGACACTTATGATACGCCGATTGATACAATAAGTTCATACTTACACTCCAATTTACCAACGAAAAGGTACTCTTGTCGTAATTCGATATACCCTATTATTAACCTTAAACACTGTGGATATGATAAGATCTTCCCAATTACATTTGTGGGAAACTGAAACTGGAAGCAATGTGTGTCATAGCAACAGTTAAAAAATCGATTATTTGAATTTCTCACTTTTGCAACCGTTTGGCGTTAGAAGATATATGTTTAGAACTACAAATTATGTCTTTGCAAAAATCCCTTTCCAAGAACAGCAATAAAAATATAAGTACTAGAATTACAAAAAATCCGTCTCTATTGAAGTTTATTACAATAATTTTAGAAAGATGCGTTTCAACCAAAAATTGAAATGCCACAATACTATGGCAAAAATTTAATATATAAACAAAAGTAACGTAATTGCAGCGCTTAAACTTAAAACACGAACAGACACTTTCGCTTAACACACTTAGTTATAATTAAAACAAATTGATTAGTATATCTAATGATATTTAATTGCTAATCAAATGTTATTCGTAACTATTGTCATTAAGTAAGTAGGTCAAAATTCTAGTACTAAAGTAGCTGCAAATAACTGCTTCTTCCTTCCATATTTTTTCGGTTTTTAAATTTGTTAATTACTTAATGAAACTCATTCAGACAAAAATGGTTTATTAATAGTATTTTTCATTAAGGCTTATATATTTTCACTGATGCATTAATCCAATAATTAAAATAAAAATAAAAATTATTCTCAGAAAACAAAATGAAATTCACCTTGTAGTAGTTATTCCTTTAACAACTGGAAATAAAAGGATAATAAGTACATGAAGAATTAGAATAGTAATGGTAGTTAGAAAGATTGAACTGGCAATGGAACCTTTATGGATGTTTTAAGGTAAAACCAACATTAACACTAAAATAATTCTGATTACACTAGGTACCACTGATTATACCAGATACTAAATTTTTTATGGAAAGTTAAATGGAATTTCATCCGATCTAAGTTTTAACTAAGTATCTACGTCATCAGTTGATGGAAATATAAAGTAATATTCATAACACGTCAAAAAGAGTAACAACTAAGAATTAAGAAAGATAAATACAGGAAAATCTCATCTGCAGTTTATAAACTTTCGTATGTCAATTAAAGTAATAACTAAGAATTAGGAAGATGGTTATTTTTCATCCCTTCAGCTAAGAATTAACAATTATGTTTTTCGCGCATGTGCACAAAGCACACAATTTTCGGTTTTAAGCGTTAACCTCTAAACTATCAATTGCTATCAATATGGATAGTGAATAAGTTGTCAAAATGATGGGTGTTCTATTATTGCTGACTACAACTCTTGTTTGCAAGTGGAATCATCAAGAAGCGAAGAAATCGGAGATTTAAGATACGACCGATGAACAAAAATCGAAGAAAAACCAGTGTATATAAAAATATCGTTAAGTATGCTGAACTGAATCATAGGGAACAGTTTTTTAAGTACACCAAGATGAGCCCTGAAATGTTCAATTATGTGTTGTCTCTCATTGAACCATTTATCCAGAGAAGTACAAGAATAGATTCCATTTCCCCTGGTCAAAGATCAGCGATGACTTTACAGTATGGCAATAAATAAAATGAAAAGTAGGAGTATAACCACTCTTTATATTACAGCTACCTAGCCGAAGGATGCTTTTTTCAAGAGATAGCTTTTAATAATTTCATAAGAAAAACCACGGCTTCGTTAATAATCGCTGAAACTTGTGAGGTATTATGGCAAGTACTTTCTCCCATAGTGTTGCCTTCGCCAACTGAAAATACTTTTCGCGAAGCTAGTGATGGGTTCTTCTTCAGATGGAATATGCCAAACTGTATTGGGGCTATTGATGGCAAGTTGGTGAACATTCAGTCGCCGAAGTACTCTGGGAGTGACTACTTTTCATACAAGAAGTCTTTCAGGTAGTATTTGGTTACTAGTATAATCGATTTTACATATTTTCTAAATATCGCAGCATCACCTTAATGGCTATTTTTGATAGCTAATATAAATTTCAATGGGTGTATGTCGGTGTACCAGGTTCAAACAATGATGCCTCAGTATTCAGGGAATCAATACTTGGCCAGTTGTTGCTACAGAAAGAATTACCAATTCCTCCCCAAAAAAAGCTGCCAGGAACACATCTGTGTTTGCCTAACTTCCTTGTAGCAGATCAGATATTTCCACTCCACGAAAATATCATGAGATCCTATCTTGGAAAGTACTTAGGGGAGAACAAGAATATTTTCAATTATAGATTGTCCAGAGCTCGTAAAACCATTGAAAATACGTTTGGCATATTGGCGCAGCGTTGGAGACGCTTACGGAATCCTATCATTGCAAAAACAGAAACTTGTGAGAAAATTATATTGGCCACAATTGTTCTCCATAATTTATTACAAAAAGGAGAGGGAGGTTTGCCTATTGAAGAGAGGAAGTATTGCCCAACTGGATTTGTCGATACTCTGGATGCCAATGGCAAGTTAACAGAAGGTGCTTGGAGAAACATGCCTGGAAATCTCCAATCTAACACTTCCTTCACCTGGAACGTCTATTGCGAAACACTATACAATGAAATTATTAATTTAAAGTTAATCATGTGTATAAACGTCCCCTATAGTTGTTAATTGTTAATTGTCAATTCTTAATTCTAATTTAGTTGAGTTTATAAACTCACCTTTACTCCAAATAATTAATTTATTAATTAAAGTTATATCTACCGTTTCCATAGATACTACCTTCAATTTTTCTCGAAAAAAACTCACTTTCCAATTCGAGTAATCATTTCGGCTAAAGCCGCATATCTTCTAATAACTAGATGAGATAAAGTTGAAGATGAAGGAACTTCGCAAGTAAGTTATGTATAAAATTTGTACTTCGGCGCGCCGAACAGAATTTAAAAACTTTTAATGAGCCGTCGCCATAAAATTATTCTCATTGACGGCCCTTTTTAACATTCGTGTAAGTTAGTTGCGAAAGTTCAATTATTGCATTGATATTTTAATAGAGACGGTCGGGAATTCGCAGATGATAATTGAGGTTTTTAGTTTTGTGGATGACGAATTGTTCAAAGGTCCAGCGAAGGACCTTGGGATTACAAACGATACCCCCTTGTTGGATATAGAAAATAAAGGTGTAAGATAAGTGAAAAGCGGAGCAGCCGATTTCGGCCACGAAACATTTTCAGCGTAAGCGGAGGATTCTGGTACGCCGACTTCGGCCACCGTTCTACCTGCATTGCTTAGGGCTTAGCCTAGGGTTTCTATTGGTCGGTGGAACCGTAATGCGCTCTCCTGTCAAATTGTAAGCGAATCAATAAACCAATGAAATTCAATGATTTTGAGAAAAATGGTTCATTGCAAAATTTTTAATATCAACCAATTATCCGCTAGTTAATAACTATGCTTTGTGTAGAGAGCAAATGTTTTTTTCAATATCTACATTTGCAACATGCATTCAAGAAAATATAAGGTTATCGATGATAAATTTGTAGACCTATAACTATATATATACCAGGGATTAAAGAGATGGCTGGAGAAGATTCCTTAAATATTAATATGCTTGTTTTTGTTTCAATTCAATCAGTTGACTGGTTTGTTTTTGGTCAGTTTCTATCATGTTATCGGTCCTGTTCGTTTTACTAAACCTCATTTGTCTATCCTTGCCCTTTAACAAGCGATTGCGGATTCATATAATAATTATGTTCGTCGGGGAGGAACTCGTCAGTCCTCTGAGAGGTTTACCTACATTCGAGCTGACCGCGGAAGGAACTCGCCGCCGCTGTTTAATAATTTCTCTATTTTTCAACTTTATTTTTACTAACTTAGCACTAAACTGAAAGAAATTAGTTACCGAAATCGACCTAATCTTATTTTCTTGCACCTACCTGGCCTAACGAGCCATAATCCTTACTAATCCTACTGATAAAATCGCGTGGCCGAAGTCGGCTCCGATTTTCTTCTCTGTGGGGAATGGTGGCCGAAGTCGGATGTCCCCGGGAAAAGAGTAAGATGTATTCGGATAAATTTGATTATACCGTCTTATATAAAAACAAAATTTTTTTAGAATAAATGAGCCTCGCGATTTCAAATATTGTGTCAGTGAGGCCTAAAATATGTTTTTAACTACGCAAACAGTGATATTTAATGTGAGAGCGAAAGTGGCGGTATTTGTACATGTTGTATATTTCCCACGATATTTTTTTCGATGTTGGGAATACAGTAAGGAATTTAATTGTGTCTGGAGGCTTCTAAACTGAGGGATGAGGTAAAGATAAACAATCCAACTTTTCAGATATTTTGGCAATTAATCAAAACTACTATTGGTAAATGTTATTTCTGACGGTAAGGTAATAATATTTATAGGCATCGTTGCATCTTTTTCATTTTATCGTGAATTTAAACGCAAAGGTGCCAGAAGCTATAAACTGAAGAAAAAGGATATAAAGCGTGTATTTGAGGATTTTTGGTGATGGGAAATGTTATTTCTAACAGCAAAATATTCATATTAAAATTTATGTCATATGTTTATAACGTTTAAACACCCAAATTACTTGGGCTTTCGTGTTAAATCAAATGACAATTCTAGATATTACATTTACCCCAAATCGAAAACTTTATTACGAGTATTAACACTAATTGCTCTAAAAAAGAAAGCTTGTGGAAGCACTGAGGATACAGATTATACCATAATCAATGAACTAAGAGAAGCGCTATTTAAAACCTTTACGTATGTTAACGGCAAGTGTTAGTTAAAGGCTAATTATTCGATACTGAAGACGTTTATATCAACAACATATTGAATTTCTTTGTTTCGTATGGAGTATAATAGTAGGTGTACTAACGGGGTTTTGACACAAATTAAACTTAGAACGAAATTCCATTTGTTTCAACTGGGGTTTGGTAAATTTTAAATCGCATTTCTAAAAATAGATTGAACTTGACCCCTTGACCATTGCGGGACAACACAGTGACGAGTATTCAGTTGTGCCACAATGACGTCACCTCAGTTTCCAAGAAGCATTCAATAAATTTCAAGCAGTGATCGACGATCCAGCGACTTTTACTACAAATGTTGAGATCAATTATGGGGTCATCAGTTGTGCCACACTTGCGAATCCGCCATCTTGATTATGGCATACATTAGAACATGAGACCATCCAGGGGCTCTGTATAGATCTAGGAATCAGTTGGTTGGAGAGTTAGTGACTAGTTAGGGATCTAGTTAGTCAATACAAACATAAAATGTAAGGTAGCAGATAATCCGTAGGGATAAGTAGTCTTATTTAAACTTTTGGAGTGTCGATATGCATGAAAGGATTCTTGTGACACCTTAATACTAGAGCGATGGCTAGAAACATTGGAATACAATATTTTTCTTAATAGTAGTAATATCATAAATCAATATAGATGTCATAAATGGATACCTACATGTTTGAATGATTGGCTACATTCTGGATATCGGTATAGATAATATATAAAATGGCGAGCCTCCATACGGTCGCAGCGTTCCCGCCAAATTTTCGGAAAATTCATGTGCCTTTGGTTAGTCGCAGTGGCGGACATCTAATTATTATTTATTTATTTGCGAAAGAAATCTTATAAGCATTTTGAAAACAATTAACCATGATATATTCCGTAACTGCACACATTTTCGACACTCACTAATAATATTTATAAGGTCATAAATTCTTACCCAGGCAACCATTGATTTTACAGTTAGTAATACTAAATTTCATAATCGATGAGGCCACTCACTGACCGATGCTAGAACGCGCTCCGTGTAATTCGTTCCCCAAATTCGCCCGCTTTGGATAGTTCACCGGTTTCATCGTCGTAGGGAATGTTGTAAATTTGAGTTAATCGACCAGTTTTCGTCTCATTGTGTTACTATCAAAATGAAGTGCTATTTTCCGTAAACAAGGCTCACGGTCCCTCCCCAGTGCCCCTCGCGCCCCCTCACCCACCTCTTAAGTGAAAAGCATCGCCTTATCCGAATATAATAATCGCGGGTATAAAGAGGATATAAAACGAGCGTCACGAATGAGGGATGTAGTCATTTGTGGATTCCACTGGGCGTACAAAAGTGCGGCCGTGACCTTATCCGCTGCTTTTATTGTGTGTTTATTACGACGATGGAGATTTACGTTTGCCTAATAGCGGTTGCGAGTTTTTCCTTGTATTTCCACTCAGCGGCCCCGAAACATTACTTTGGTTTGCTTAATTCATGTCGCTATCGGAACGACGTCGAATAACTTCGAGATGAGCTAGACGACCGATAAGTTATGGTTTTTCAGAGAGAAAGGCATGGAAGGAATTAGTAGAGAGTAGATTAGTTATCATGTTGAAGCCTTTGTGTATTTATACTGCACAGGCTGGAGGAAACCTAAGGAATGAAAGGTACTGGTGACTCTTTCGCCTAAAACAAAGCTATAATATTTAACAGAAATTGAAGAATACCTATCGCAACTATATAAGGCGTAAATTTTGTGGAAATAATATGTTAGAAAAATATGGCAACCTATAGATTGAAATTGAAAAAAATAAAGAAAAAGCAATAATAATAGCATTTCGAAAGGCATTTTTCACATAGAAACTCGTTAGGGTGAGTTAGTTACTACAAAATTCTAAATATGAAATAGGATTTCTTACAACAAATACATGCCCCTGTTGCTTTAAACAAATCATCCCAAATGACCTGTTCAATATTATATTCAATTTTATTTCCATATGTTGACGCTAGCGTCAACATTATTTAAGGGAATTTTAGGTGAAGAAATCATAATTTATTGTAACCGAATTTAGGGAACTTTTTACATAATTGAATCATTGAAATTAATACGCGTTGTTTTACAAAACAGAAAAATAATTCATGATTAAGAGCGAGGATAGGTGTGCAAAACATAATTAGATTGTTTTAACTTTCGCACACGAATCAATAACACTAGCGACCGTTTCACGTTACTAGAGGAAAACAATTACGATCGAACGTGATCCGGTCAAGTTCAACTCCCCATACTCAGCTGAATAATCATAACACGGCGTCTGGGTAACGTGATAACAAGCGCTTCTCGAGAAAGTCAGTTTGGTGCAAGGTAACATAACAAATAATATCTCATTCGGCCAATGTAAAATAAGATTTATAAAAGCTCTGAAATTTGGAACAATAAATTAGTGTACGTGTGTTGTTGGTCTTGATTTACGTCACCCCAACCTACAAGCTCTCACGTTACGCCCTGAGAGTTCTACGAGATCTTCAAGATACGACAACTTCAACCTTCGAGAACGTCAAACCCGGATCTGCACGATACGCCCTCAGATCCAAACCCGGAGAAGTACGTCACGCCCTCTCTCCACACGACTAGAATTTCAACCTCAGACCTGCACGTCACGCCGTCAGGTCACATCGTAGAGCACGTCACGCCCTCTCTCCATACGACTAGAACTTCAACTCCAGACCTGCACGTTACGCCCTCAGTTCTCCAACTACTACTACAATCTCCAGCCTTACAACCTGGAGACAAGATTAATCTCCGCAGGAACCCACGAGCTACGAGGGAGATCTATACAGTCCATTCTCTATAGAGACCACTTCACACTTCTTTCACCATATTAGAAATTCACATATCCTACTTGTTGAGGTTTATCTCAGTTCATTTGATTTAATTTTTCGATAAGAGGTAATTTGATTTAATACAAGAGGATTCTTTTTGATTTCTCTGAAATATTTTCATTCGCTTCTGAAATATTATATTTTTCAAAAACTATCATTTGAAGTAAATTTTAAAGGTAGATATTTTACTGAAGAGTTAAAACATTGGAATTAATAGCAAACATGTTATTATGGAAAGAAACAAAATCATGACTTGAAGAGTAAGTAAAAACATGAAGTAATGACGTATTGACACAGAAAGTACTTTTAAGGAAAAATGGATATTTTCTGGTCGATTGTGAATGGTACCTATTTTCGGATTATTTAATCGTAAAACGTAATAAAACTTCAACAGAATCAATAAGTTTGTACAATTTATTACAACTCTCCTTTCCCGTCTATTAGTTACCCTTTACCGAAATAAGAGGGACGCTAACTATTTTTCTTTGTAATTCACTATCCTTTAATTTATTGTAAAATGTGATACAAAATAGTATAATACTTTAAGGCACTTGAATTTCCCACAGACATGAATAAGTAGAAGTCCAACAAATTTGCTATTTTTGATTTTAGGGGAAGTTTTTTTGAATTGAAATTTTACAACCCTATGAAAATTTTTGGAAAATTGGAAGTGTGCATTTCTGCCCAAAGTATAATGAAAATGTCAAAAGGTTACAGTTTAAAAATGACCAATTACTTATCCGTGGCAAAGATGAATAATAGAAAGTAGGTAAAGATATAAGTAACGACATACATACTTGTAGTGTAATTGAAGAAACTAATTTGATATTGTAACACAGCACAGCTTTATCTTCGATTACAATAAATACATGATAAAGGTATAAATTTAATGTAGGAAACCTTCCTACATATGTACCTATCTATTATATTACATATTATTAGTAATTCTATTGTTCATATTTAATGTACCTTAAATGTTAGATTCCTCTGGAGAGTTATGCGTGATATAACGGAATTCACGTCTTGTTATTTCCAATAAATGGTTTAGACTGCGACATCGATACCCAGAGCCGATAGCTTCCAATCAAAGCTTACCTTGTCGATTTTGGAATACACGTCGCTCTCTGATCCTTGCAGTAAATACAACATATTATTCTCATTTCGCTCTTATTATGACAATAGTAATTTTTATATTTAAAGTTGGATTAACAATTTTAGATTGGTACACGCCCTGTACACTAGAAACAATATAAGTTTAACCTTAAATTAGTTTAGTGGTAGAAATTCACAGAAAACACGATTTAGCTGCGTTCGGTTAGTAACCTATAGAAGGTCCAGTTCTGTGAAATTCTTGTTTTATGTCATTAGGTTAATTTAGGTTTATTTCATTGATTAATAATCTGAGACAAATTTTCATTTATCGATATTTATCCTTAATCAGAAGAACCTTCATGAAAAATATCATAACTTATATCTTTATTTTGGTGGTGCTCGAAATGCACCAGCGGGATTATAGACACCCCGTGGCGTTAGGGATCGTACCTGTCGGCCGTTCGCAGGTAGTGGCCAGGTAGTCCGCACTACCAAACAATATAAAATTAATTATAATTCAATACTGGAACATAATATTGAATTATAATCAATTTTATATTGTTTGGTGGTGCGAACTACCTGACCACTACCTGCGAACGCCCGACAGGTACGATCCCTAACGCCACGGGGGGAGCTATAATCGGCTTGGTGCATTTCAAGCCCGACCCCTTATTTTCACGTACTCACTCCGACATCCATACATATATACACCTTGATGTAATATTATAGACAAAATTACTGGATATACTATGTGAGCAGAATGCAATCTAACGATTTACCTTATTTTCAGTAGAATTTTCAAGTATATTACGTGTATAATAATTAATACTTTTCTTTGTTTAAACGTTTTTCAATAAAGCTAGCAACTATTTAATCATGATTTATAAACAATCATGTCCGCCATCATGTTATTTCCACGATAGTTTTCGAATTTGTTTTAATCGTTATCAATTTAATGCAGGGTGCTCACACACTCGGGAAAAGTCTAGGAATTCTAACTTTTGTCAGGAAAATCGGGAAAAGTCTGTGAATTTGGAAAAATTTTCTTTGAAAAAAAGTTTAATTGAGAAATTCACAAGACATAATACAGTAAAAATAATCTAAATATTTGGTACTTCGATGTAACATTGATAATTTAAAATATTATTTATGAATCACAATAAATATTAAGAAATTTTAGCTCTCCCGTTTTCACAAGTTATCAATGATATTTTTCCTATGTTCCTTCCATTGCTTTCCTAAGAAAAGACTTCCTGGAAGCATGCGTGAAAGACCGTTGGTTACAAAAATAAGGTCGGGAAGATTTTAAAATTTGGCGGGAAAAGTCAGGGAATTTCTAAAAGAAAATTTTGTGGTCACCCTGATTTAATACTACTTTTAACAGCTTAATACTTAATTATGTGGGCATCATTCGGCATATTTTATCAATGTATATTTCGATTCCGTTGTTTTAAATGTGAATAATTTATTCCTAGTTTCAACCACTAAATATAATTACATGCCTAGCATTTACTATATTTTATTAATACATAATCAGATCTAGTTACCAAGTTTTTCCGCACAACTCCGGGTTGTAATTCCGCGGCTCCCACAACTATAATAAGAGGAATAGCGTAGCGTATAAATTAGACTTATACCGATTCCGGTAATTGCAAACGTTGTTACCGCATCATAAAACGTATTAGTACAGCACCTCGGAGTACAATCCGGCGAACTCCGGATTACACCCCACACTCGACTCGGAGCATCATCTTCTTGCGATAATCCAGTTAATTTGGTGGAGGAGATGACTGATTTCGGGAATTTCGTTAACATTAGTTCAACATTAGGGAGGACAACAGAATATGACGACAGATTAGGGAGAGGCAGAGTTGGAATGCGTAAGGCGTTCGTTCGGCTTTGTTCTTAGGAAAGTGTCAATAATTTGGTATCTTTTGTGTTTCGCTGAATACGCGACCGTAATGCGTTTGTTTACATGACGATTCGTTTCGAGAGAGAGGGAATGTTTCAATTTAAATTAAATCCCGTCGCTGGATACTAATCTCGATCTAAGCTCCGCGTCCTAATCTAAATGATACCTGAAACCGCTTATAAAAGAATTATAATTGTGAAAGTTACTTTCGTTTCGCCTTTTTCGCTTCGGTATTTTTTGAACTTTTAATTATCTCGTGAAATTCTCCTACGTTTCGCATGCTTCCATTGGAGTTCATTTTTGCCAACTTATTAAAAAACGGCGGGCCGGTATCAAAGTGCTGTGAGAGAATTTTATATTCGGCTGTTGTAATGGTATAAATTGGTGTTTCGGGGCGAACCGGAAAAGTAAATTTTATTTTAAATAAACTCCTGGACAAAATTAACCCACCACCACATATATTTTGTGTTATTCCAAAATAATGATGATTTTCAGTTGTTTAGCAATCTTACAAGTAGGCTCTGGATATACTTCGACAGTTCAAGTAAATGTTGTCAGCATGGGTTTTGATTTAAAAGTGTTGTTGACGCTAACGTTAACATTATTTTAGGTTAAGAAATTGTAATTTATGGTGAACTAATTTTGGGAACTTTTCAACACGTTTTGTTTTACAAACAGATAATAATCACTGACGCAGCTTAGGTAACAAGGTTTTTGGGATATCTAATTCAACTAAAAAGCACGTCTTATTTTATTACGAAGAATAACAACGCCGACGGAACGTCAACAAGTCAATTTCAAATTACAATAATTAACAGAGTCAGCATAACAAAGGCGTTTACGGAACGTGATAAGAAGCGCGCCCCAGTTGATGTCAGTTTCTGCAACGCTAGGTCACTGTAAGAAAACAAATAATATCTCATTTAACCAATGTAAAACAAGAGGTATAAAAGCTCTGAAATTTGGGACAATAAACCGGTATACGATGTATGCTCAAAAACGACAGTGTGTTGTGATCTTGCTTCACGCCACCCAAACCGACAACCCCAAACCTCAAGAACCTCAACCCCGGAGAGCACGTTACGCCCTCTCTCCAAACCACTAGAACTTCAACCCGGACCTGCACGTTACGCCCTCAGGTCCACACCGGAGAGCACGATACGCCCTCTCTCCACACAACTACAACTTCAAGAACTTCAAGAGATCACGTCACGCCCTGATCTCCAACCTACAACTACAGTCTCCAGCCTTGCAACCTGGAGACAAGATTCATGTCCGCAGCCACCCACGAGCGACGAGAGATTCTACATACAGTCCATTCTCTAAAGAGATCATTTCTCACTTTTGTTCTGTGTAATAGCAAAGATAATCATTTTCGATGAAAATTAATTTAAACTCTGATCAGAAATTGTTGCTTATTAAGGCTAATTGTTTTGAGCCACCAAGGTTTTTTGTTATTGATAGTGTAAGTGCGAGAGTTCTCCAGATTAATAATGAATCGCAGAACAAATTCGTCAGTGGAAGAAGCAGTGAGAGCATCAACTTTGCTGAATGAGGGATATTCGATGTGTCATGTTGCTAATGTGATAGGAAGAAACCATTCCAGCATAAGTCGCACGGTTAGACGATTTAACGAGACAGGTTCTCATTTACGAAGGCCGGAACAAGGGCAAAAACGGTGTACTAATCCAATAGATGAACGTTTTCTTAGAAAATCCGCTCTAAAAAACAGGACAAAGGCTAGTACCATCCTACAAAATGAACTCGTAGCTGCTCGAAATCTTCTTGTATCATCCCGAACGATTAGAAGGCGCTTAAATGAAGCTGGATTAGAAAGCAGAAACCGGCAAAGAGACTCCTGCTCACCAGATAGCACAAAATTCAAAGGTTGCGTTTTGCGAGACATCAAGATTGGACTCGTAATGATTGGAAGAGGGTTTTATTCTCAGATGAAACGAGAATCAGCCTTAAATCTTCTGATGGACGTGAGCGTGTCTGGAGAAGGCCAGTAGAGAGATTTGCAAGTTGCCATATCTCTCCAAGAGTTCCATTTGGTGGTGGCTCTGTAATGTTTTGGAAAGGCATCTGTTTCGATGGCCGCACAGAATTGCTCCCCATACGTGGTAGGTCAATGAATGCGGATTATAATTTGGAACATATTGTTGTTGACCATGTAATGCCATTTGGTCCTATTGTGGTACCGAATTTCTTGTTTATGCAGGACAATGCTCGTCCTCATGTGGCTGGGCAGGTTATTCGCTACTTAAATGCTATATTTATTCCGTTCATGGAATGGCCAGCCAAGAGTCCCGACATGAACCCAATAGAGCATCTATGGGGCGATATTAAAAAAGAGATTCGACGTCATACACTTCCACCTGTCAACCGTAATCAACTGGTAGATGCAGCAATGCAGGAATGGGAAAATATTCCTCAAGAAGTCGTTCAAAATTTGATCTCCAGTATGCCGAGACGCATGGAAGCAGTACTTCGGAGTAGAGGAGATAATAGAACAGCTCTAAGTCTAAAAATTCTATTGGTTTCGTTTGTTTTCTGTTTGCAAGTTTGCATTGTTTCTAAGAAAAAAAATTTCTTTAATAACAAAATTATTAGAGATAACGTCCTGATTTGCTGATTTCATTTACTAGCTACTAGACAGTACCTAACTATAAGCTTTTATAAAAATGTTATTGCAATATTAATTTCGGTATTGTAATTATATACGTTAGTTGTGTGGTGCGTTAATTTTGTCCAAGAGTTTATAAACCCAGCAAATATACAATGCAATGTGCATGTATGTAAATACAAAACGTCCACCATCCCACGAGGATTTTCTTCTCAAAATTCCATACACATGTCGACGATGTATTGATTCTGTACACATGCTAAACTCGAAGAACACAAATGTAATGCAGATGTATGTATATGGAGTATTGAAATATTAGAGTGCTCCGGGTAACATCCTATTTTATTTACTAGATTATCTGAAATTCAGATTCAGCTCGGATACGAGTAGCGTTCCATGCTTCCACTGCGGGACAACCGGAAATGTGGATTTTACTAACAAATACTGAAGTGCACGATATAAAACGGAATCATATGTGTTGTACGTACGCCAAGAACGCGGGCGATCCTTCATCGCGAAACGTTGCACATAATATGAATTTTACAGGATTACTATCATTTTAAAGTGAGACTTCGGTCACGTCCTATTTTAATGCGATCCGGCAATGCGCGGAGCACCTATACAATACGATAATTGTTCGTTTCGTTTGTTTACAAGTAAAGTTATTTGAGTTTAAAATTAGCAAAGTTGTTTTAAAAGTTTTAATTGTGGACCACAAATTCAAAGGTATTGCAAAGTGTATTGCGAGTTTCGCCTCGCCTCGCCGGATCGTTTAAATTACATTTAATTTCTCTTTTGTACGACTTTCGGCACTTAATTATTCAACTTCATTACCATAGAACAAGAAAGTCACATTTGAATCGCTCAGCCATGATATAAAATTCACCTAATTCATTTATTCGAATCTGGGTCAAAAGGAGCAGCATCACCGCCACCGGCGGCGGCGGCGCGGGGGTTTTTTCCACCTTCTCCCACTTCTGTTCCCCCTCCCCCCACTCTCTCTCTCTCTGCAACTTCTAATTTGTCATCCAGACCGAACTTCTTAACTCATTTGTTACCCTCACATAAAAACGCTCACCCGAACTTCATCCATTTTTTACCTCCCCTATTAAATAATCTCCTCGAGTCACAACAAGCCCGACAAACCCCTCACGAAGTGTTTGTCTGACACGATGGCTAACGGCCTAAAGCCAAATTTGCTTTATGACTACTCCGGATAACAATAAGGGCTAGATTTTCCGGAAAATGCACGAACTCTCTTTGAAACCGCCACGAGGATTTCCTATTGTGGGCCCGTGGGCCGACCTCCGGATATTTATGTGCTGCGATAGTGCTTTGTTTAGTTACACGTGCTAAGGCTACCTTTTGCCACCGTCAACCCTTCCGTGAGGGGGTTTTTATGCGGGGGCACGTCTCCCCAAAACGACAAATTCCCCCGGCTACGACTACGAATTGTGTTTACTCGTGTTACGTAAAATTATAATTTAATTTCGGGGCCGTAATAAAACACGTTCACAATAAAATTTCTAACAATATGCGATGTTAGGAATAGAGCGCTGTTAACTGTTAATGCTCGAATTTGCTTTCGGCCATTATAGAGATTTATGGTAACTGAAATACAATAGTGCACTGCGTTTCATTGCATTCAAATTACTTTTTGGTTGTTGTTCATTTCGTAACTCGTGTTTTAAATTAACGGCTTAAGTTACTCCACTCACTGACGGTGAAAATGCAGTATTACCTCCGAAATTTTTCAGTCAACATGGATATATGCTAATTCCGGGTGAGATGGCCCTGCGGGTGAGATGACTGTGTCGTCTATTTTTCAAACCGATTCAAATTTTCCACTATTATTGGTGGTATCATTGGTAGATGTCGGTTGTGTATTGCGTACTGTCATTTTAAGTTAACTCTAAGTACATTAGGTGAGTTATTTACGATAACAGTTTTTGCTACCTTCAGAAATTTTGAGCTTGTTCTTTAACTTATGACTGATATACATTTTACGAAAAAGACAGTAGGTTTTCTATACGAAATATATTAAAATAGTATTTAGAGGTTAGGTTCATGTTTACGTGTTGATAATATATCGTATCGTTAAAAAAACAAATGGGCCATCTCACCCGGATTTTCGGGTTAGATGGCCCTGCATTTTAAGGGATAGTTGACCCATTGTAAAATTACCCGGTTAGTCATCAGATTATTACTTTCAGTCACGCCAACCGAATACAGAAGAAAACAAAATAATTCTTGAGGATCATAGACACAAGAGAGTGTTTTGAATTCTGTTGAAGCAGTGCAAAACGGAACAATGGGCTTGAATGCTGCCTCCAGATCCTTCGGTGTTCCGGCACCTACTCTGAGGAGAAGAATGAAGAACAGTGATTTGTCAAAGAAACCGTGGGGACCGGCATCCATACTAGGAGCAAAGAATGAGGAGAAACTTAAGACTCACATCAAAAAGTTGTAGAAATGCGGGTTTGCACCAACACGTGAAAATGTAAGATCAATGGCATTCCACTTAGCCGAAAGTTTGGGTATAAACACTAAATTCAACAAAAATAAAGAATTAGCCTGATATAATTGACTAATCATGTTTTTAAAACGTCATCAAGATCTCAGCGTCCGAATATCAGAAGGTGTTTCTTTGGCCCGCTGTCAAGGCATGAACAAAGTAGAAGTCGAGTCGTACTTTCAGCTTTTAGAAAAAACCTTACGTGAAAATGATCTGATGAACAAACCAGCAAATATATTTAAGATAGATGAAACAGGCCTGCAATTGAACAACAAACCTGGGGTCGTCATTGCACAAAAAGGTTCTAAAAACATTGCAGCTATAACATCATCTGAAAAAGGCGAAACCATCACCGTTATTTTTTGTTGTAACGATGAGGGTTCGTTCTTGGCGTCTGCGTGCATATTGAAGGGAAAAACCAGAAAGCAGAATTTCAAGATGGAATGCCCCCCCGGCTCAGTTGTTTATATGATCCCAAAATCTGCTTATATTAGCAGTAATTTGTTCTTATATTGGTTGAAGGAGTTGAAGGGAAGTAAACAATTCCAATAAGTTGATGTGAACCTCCTTATAGGTTATTATAACGGTCTTATTAGGTAGATTCAACTATAGCAATAGGTTAGGTCGTTTTTTTTTAGTTGAGGGAGTTGTTAGGTATTTGGGGATATTCCATCTACAAATATACAGGGTGGTCGTGATATAACCTTACAAAAAAAAGGTTAGTATGTGACGATGAGTAGAACTCATATACAAAAAAAAAAATCTAGTAAAAGTCTTTTTGTTTTCGAGATAAAAATAATTGAAAATTTGTACAAAATTTGCTGTACGCCAATGAGTTAATCAGGATAAAAAAATGTGATTTTGGTTGTCTAGTAACGATAATCGGTACCTGTACCAACTAGTAAACTGAATGACATTTGTCAAATTCAATAATTTTGAATTTGCGGTAGAAATGAAATTTACAAATCAAGAATATGCGAAAAAAAACACTGGTTTTCTTTTGTAATTTATTTAAGCCGATTTATAAACTTGACGTTGCCTTTGCCGTTTAAAGTTGAGATCGTTGTTCTTTGTTGAATATTGTGTTTATCGGCAGATTCTAACCTAAAACCACAATCATGATTATCCGTTAGTGTCTTGACCCATGAAATTTGCTATTTACTTACAAACTGCAAACACAAACGCAAGTGAAGTCCTGAAAAAGACTGGTTTTATAGACTTCTTGTACAAAAATGATTATAAGAGAAAAAATACATTGAAAACAAGAAAGGCGACGACATATAAATGACAACTGACATATGCAACCTGACAAGTAAATCACTGGCAAAAAATACGTCTATCAAATTTGAAAGCAAATTTGTCAATTTATTGTAACTAGGTAACTAACAATTAAATCTTGGTTAAATATGTATGTATTTATTTTTGTGGTCAGTGGCGTCAAATGAGTATTGATAGGGTTTAATTTTTCTTCATCATTTTGGACCTACCAAATATGGGTTTTTCTGAATTTTTAGATCCTACTAATAACCCAGAATTTTTTTGTAAGGTTATATCACGACCACCCTGTATATTATAATATGACTTTTTGAGTTAAATTTGTCCATTCAATAGCCTAAAAATGTATTTCGCAACCAAGAAGTGCTGAAACAAAAGACCTGAGGAGAAAAGCCGCATAGCTGCATAGTCATAATTATGTATACGTCTTTGGATTAATAGGTAATTTGGTAGTTTTGTTATCAATTGGGCGCATCTTTTCTCCGAATTTTCCTGTTTTGTACCCTGAGTTACGCCACAATATGCACTTAAAGAGATTTCTCCCCCCCTGGGTGTGAAAATAGATAGCCTTTTCCAATATTTAAAATCGACTCACTGTGCAATGGGTGCAAGTGTAATGCTTGCTACATACATCTGTTGGATCAAAAAAAGTAAAGAAAATGCACTTTGTATACAATGAACACCTCCAGATAGTTAAAAATATTCCTCTCTGACAATACCAGTTTTTTTACTATTCATTAATTTAGAACGTACCAAATTTGGGGTGGCGTCCAATGTCCCATTTTTCGATTTCTCTTAACGGCGCATGCGGTTATCGGGCAATTCTCGTTATTTTTTCTAATATGTGTCGAATTTCTCCAATAATCTTTCTCCCTTCTTCGGCGACATCCGGATTTATCAAACATTAAAATTTATTTCCTGATAGGCGCCGAACGAGGCCGTAACCACTTCGAAAAGTGACAGCAAATAAATGATCCATAAAAAATAATAAATAATATTTCTGATATAATACGGTATTATGCCGTCAACAAAAAGAAGAAACATGCTTTCGGTATCTCCTAGAAGCCATTAATCACATCGCTGGGAGCAATAAAATATAAATGCAGCATCTCCTGGAGGATTTTTTGATGAAACAAGTACTATGGCGATATAATAATGTAAACAATAAGAATTCAGGTAAGGAAGATTCGTTTTTTATACTCGACTCGCCAGGAAAATTACAGATAATTACTTAGATGTGGAAGAGAAGCTAAATTTTGTAATGTTGCCTTGTATACCGTTGTAAAAAGTAACGAACAAAGTTTTTTATTCTTCGTGCTCCGTAGTGTAATTCAAATGATGCCTGGCATTAATGTAAAATGACATAAAAAAAATTAATCCATTGTGTAGTTCTAGAACATACTAATTGTTCCAGCCCATCAACGTAATACAAGTAATAACTTAAATATTAAGAGAAGCTACGTTTTTAATAATGATCTATACGCAGCTGTAAAAAGTAGTAAATGTAGTTTTTGCTTTTCCAGCTCACCAGTAACGATACCTGATTAATAAACAATGAAATCCAACAATTTTAATGTATTTTTTCTAGTTTTAGGAACTACTAATTTTTTGAGCTCATCATAGTTACTATAGGTAAAAACTTGAAAAGTAAAAAAATGAAAAACGAGCCAAATTTTTTAATAAGGTCTTACATACAGTGTTAATGAAAGTAATAAATGTATTTTTATATTTTTTCAGCACACCAGTGTAATTCAAATAATACCTGACATTATCATAAAATGGAATCAAACAATTTTAGTCCACTATGTGCAGCTTTAGAAACTATTAATTTTTCGAGCTCATCAACGTAATACAAGTAATAACATGAATGTAAAAGAGAGCCAATTTTTGAAGGGAAGCTTCTATACTGTCCTTATATTATTTTTCTATAGAGCAAAATGCTGAAGCGAGCGTCACGAAAATGTGTAACGCTGTAGCTATATATAACGTTTTTTTTTTTAAATTTCACCTCATAGTAGGCTGTGGATAGTGTTTGTGAGTTCGCCTTGGACTGTGTCCAGTCACAATTGGAACACAAAAAAAACACTTAATGGCTTTTTAAGTAGTGAAGAGCGATGCCGCCTTGTCCTCCATGGGCGTATCATTATGGATAATAACTCTAACAATGAATTCACTTCCAAATCGCACAAACAAATGGCACACACATTCACACACCACTGCTTTCTCGAGTATAAGTGCGGAAGAAGACATCACAAGGAAAGCACACGTGGCCGCTGTGTTATGATCCAGTAGACCATCCAGTATCTGTAGAGACTCCCTCGTACACGATTTCACTGATCGACTGTACACCTGCACCTTAGAAGAAGAAGAAAATACAAACGAAGTGCCGCTGTCGTAAAAAAAATGTTGCGGTCCAATGGACCCTCTAGTTCTTTATCTGTACATATCCATACATTCACATATATGATTTGACTTGGGCAACTGAACACCTGCATTTTAAAAATACCAGTGCGTTTCTGAATAAGCAAAAAGATAAGTTTTTGATGGTTTAGTATAGAGACAACGGGCTCTCTTCGAATGTCCTCGGTAAATTCAGATTTTATTAAGTGTTCCAATTGCTACTGGTTAGAGTATACTAAAAAATGTTATCAAATGTCAAATCGTTCCAAGCACTTCGAAGACTATCGTTCGGTGGGAGAGTTAAGAGTTGTCAAGTTTGTTTTCACAGAGGTTCTCGCATTTAGATTTTTATGTTCTTTAGTCTCACTCGACTACGCCTAATTAATAGGACCAAGCTGTCTTTTTCAAGACACTAGTAACTGATTGAAGCAGTTTAAATTTTTATTAAAAAGATGAGGTTATGTCAACTCACTTCTATATTGTCATTTTTTATTAAGGGGCATTGACAAACACTATCCACAGCGTACTATGAGGTGAAAGTAAAAAAAAACACCCGATAGTATTGTATACATGCTCTGTATAATACATACGAATTAGAACATGGAGGGAAGAGAATATAAGTTATCCCACACTCGTTTTCTGGGTACGTCACGGTGATTCGACAGCCGAAGTCGTAGCCGAAGTAATGAATTAACTTTTTTATTTTTCCAGTTTATCAACGTGATACGAGTATATGTAAAAGAGGAGCGTATTTTTTAATAATGCCTTATATACAGCTGTACAAATGTAATAAGTGTACATTTTCATTTTTCTGGCTCACCAGTGTAACACAAATGTCACCTGACATTAATGTGCAATTGTAATGAAATGACATGAACGTAAAGGAAAATGCGACAATTTTAATAACCCTCTGCTGTTGTTAAAAATGATACTAACGCATCGCTCAGTAATATTTAATGTTCGGCAAGCCATCCGGCGGTAGATTATGTCGTAAAAGTCTGTTCACCTTCCAAGTGTTTATGAAGTTTTCGAAACTACCCTAATCATGTTAGCGTAGCAATTAACCTGAAACTTCGTCGTAATCCGTTTTCCGCGAAAGAGCTCCGCTATCAAAACTAACAGACTTATGCAAATAATCCCATTTCGGAATGAATCGTTTTTTCCCGCGCCGCGCTGGATTCTTAAGTGAAATCGACGGAATTTCCTCGAGTGTTGCTTTTGAATTTACAAAGAAAACTCCTCGTACTTTTTGTTATCGCCGATCGAGTTACCGCTTGTGCCAAAATTCACGCATAGCTTAACATGAACCGCGTCTACTGCATTTCCAGACATTGTGGAATACAAGGAAAATACTCAACAGCGCCTATTACTTACGCGCGACTTCTCTTAGACTTTCGAGTCGACGTTGCAACCGTCAAATGGGAAGAGGAATAAATAAAAATGTAACAAACACACCCGCTCGACTTTAACATCAAAGAAATATTCCCTTTTTACGTATCTAATCCGAGTAGAAAGACTGTCAGAATCAGGAGGCATCAGAAAGGAAATCACGGCGACGGCTTCGACGGAATGAGGTGGACTGCTGACGACTAATTAGGTTTCGACAAAGCCGAAGTGGATCTTCTTTGACAAATTTATTAATTATAGGGATAAATTGGCCACAAATCGACAAAGGGAACTTTAATTAACGCCATTAATCCACACTTATTCATAACTTGATTACCAGGAGTTGCCACGGCATTCAATATTATCATCAAATCTAATACGTGTAGGTATTTTTAAATACCTACATTTATGTACCTAATTCAATCTTGTTAGATTAATAACTAAAATCCACTAGGTAATAACATCCTATGTAGGTACTCGAGCAAATATAAGAAATACACAAATGTTTAAAATTAACATTAAAAATCCCTATGGCATGTCAAGCTGAAAGGTAGATTTATGGGTAGGATATATAGTAATATAACACACGATGTGGCAAAAAAATGCATACGAGGTGTGAAAAAATACAAACGTCAAAATTTTTAAATATTTGCAAATAACTTTTTCTCTGTACATTTCTCAAAGATATGTTTTATACAACGTGATCAAGAATGACTGTTTGAGTTGGCAATGCTGAATTTCATTTTTAAATGGTACAACTGGTAATTTGAATTTGCTATGTCAAATTCAAATTTCTGTTATTCTTTTCAAATTTATTTATTTAAAATGGTTTTCACATTACAACACGATATTTTCGTTGGAATGGCGTACTTTCGAAGCGGGATTTATAACCCAATTACTGGTTGGCAGTACTCTCTCGAAGCGACATATCAGCAATTTCAGGAAATGTTTCCGGAGACTTTGGTCACTTTTGCTGTCTTTCAGCAGCATTGTATGCGAGTAGTTGAACGTTATTTAAACACAGGGAGCGTAAGCAAACAAAAATCAACTGGTAGACCTTCTACTCTAAACGAGGAAGTTGTCGAGGATATCAGAACTCGAATGCAAACAAGTCCTCGCAAATCCTTAAGAAAGCTCTCACTTCAAACAGGTTTGGTCCTTATGCCTCCTATTCAACCAATTTTCATTCTTACCCATAAGACTTCCACATTTTCATGTTGTTCTAATTCACGGTTTTACAGGTTTATCATATGGAAGTTGCTCCACTGTGCTTAAAAAGAAATTAAAGTATCACCCTTACAAAATTTCCATCGTCCAGTCATTAACGCCTCCTGATCACCCGCAGAGAGTTTTATTTTTCAATTGGTTCAATGACATATTAAATAATAATGATATCCTTAACAATACCTTCTTTTCCGACGAAGCCTGGTTTCATCTCAACGGCTATGTGAATAAACAAAATTACAGAATTTGGTCAGGTGAAAATCCTTATGCTATCAGAGAGACAAATTTGCACCCGGTTAAAGTTGGAGTTTGGTTGGCAGTCTCAAGGACGCGGGTGTATGGGCCGATATTTTTTAATTTTACCGTCAATTCGGAGAGATATATCCAACACTTTTTGAGGCCTTTTATAAACCAATTAACAGATGAAGAGCATCAAATTGGATATTTCCAACAAGACTCTGCAAGGGCACATACGGCTCGTGCTACTATGGGATATTTAAGAGAGAATTTCGGCGACAGAGTAATTAGTCAGGGCATATGGCCAAGTAGGTCACCAGATCTTACCCCATTAGATTTTGCGTTATTTGGGCTCTTGAAGGACAATGTCTTTAGGAATATATTGCATACTGAAGAGGAGCTGCAGGAGGCAATAGTTCAGGAAGTGGCAAACATTACCCCCAATATGCTGGTGAATATCTTCGAGAGCCTAAAAAGAAGAGTTACTTTATGTCTGGACCAAAATGGGGGGCATTTTGAGCATTACCTTTAGCCGGTTTAATTAAATCATTGTTCTGTATTTCGAGTTTCATTTTTAAGCGTTAATACTTATTCACATAACCTACAATCTTATCGCTGATTGTTCTTCTTCTTCTTTTATTTGGCCTTCGCTGCTATGTCGATCCAGCCACTTACATAACGCTGATTGTTTTGTCAAATAAATGAAACAAACTTTCTGGCGAGGGGGTCGCGCAGGGGAGGCGGAGTTCGTGACGTAGACTGGCGACCCAGGTCTGAGTTTTATTACCTGTGTTTAATCTAACTCTGGTTTCATCTATGCATTACTCTGACAATTCGGCGTTTGGCTGGCGTTTTCGTTTGTAATTGACAACAGTTTTGAGTTCTTCAAAGTATTTTTTGCATCGCCGGTCACCGTGTGACGTAGATGACGTTGTGGTAGGTCAGGATCGCTTGAGGCAACCTATAAGTTGATACGCCTTGTCTGGTTGTAGCATTGCAAACCCTTAGGCAAAAAAATCCTCCAGGTAGAATTGCCAACTCAAACAGTCATTGTTGATCACCCTGTACAAAAGTTGTTCGCCTTTATAAGAGAAATAAAAAACCTAAGTAACATTTTTCTCTCAGACGCGAAATAGTAGTTTTTTTTTTAAATAACAAGCCGCCATTTTGAAACCGCTGGACCGATTTGGCCCATTAAGGAACTCGACCGAGACATTCCGCCAACTGATTTTTGTTCCAACTTTTATATCGATACGTTAAACTAGGTGTTAAAAAAATACAAACGTCAAAATTTCTAACTTTTTGCATCTAACTATTTTTATGTACATTTCTCAAAAATATGTTTTATATAAAAGTCGTTCGCCTCTACAAGGGTAACAAAAAACCTAAGTAACATTTTTCTCCCAGACGCGAAATAAAAGTGTTTTTTTTAAATAACTTTTTCTGTACATTTCTCGAAAAAATGTTTTATACAAAAAGTCATTCGCCTCTATAAGAGCAACAAAAAACCCAAATAACATTTTTCTCTCCGACGCGAAATAGAAGTTTTTTGATTTTTTTTTTAAATAACAAGCCGCCATTTTAAAACCGCTAGACTGATTTGGCCCATTAACGAAATCGACCGAGATTTTAGGCCAACTGATTTTTGTACCAAATTTCGTAGTGATTCTTTAAAAAATGCGACCTGTAGCTTGCCGACAAATTTCGTTATATCCGATATATTTAAATAAACTTCTGAGAAGTTTTCTTCACACTCTACATACGATAATATGCCACCTTAAACATTGTTATAAATTATTGCATCATAACGTTTCACTGTGGTAATTTCTACACTCTATGTTGAATATATTTTACCTTAAACCTATCTGGTAATTCTGTTTCCTTTACCACTTTTTATCTTAGGAGTATTACATTGTGCTTATCAGTAAATTAAATGCACTTTAGTATACTCTGCGATAATAAGGATCCTTGAGTTATTTGCGACTAGTAGAGAGTATTTAAAAATAACCTATTCTGTCATAAGTGCTCTTGTGCACTTTCAATTTGCGAATTTCTAAGAAATGACGAATGCACTTACAGCACAAGGTGCACCAAGAAATTCAAATTGTTTCCAAAACCGTTAATTCCATTCAATTTGATGTACATAAATACCTGATTAGCTGTTGTATGCTTCATCTCACTCCAAAAGGAAATAGCTTAGAATTTTCATAGATTCTACAGTAATGCCTGTAAAATTTTAGAATGTTATAGAAAGTTATACTCATTTCCACAATTTTCAAAAATATTCAATTGAGATCTAACCACTTCCACAATCTTCTAAAATAATCTACCAAATTTTGTTTGTTCGTTTCGACCTTACTGCGCTCAAATATCATCGGAATTGGGTATTTTCACATTTTTTGAAATTTGGCTAAATGAGAGACTATATGCCTATAAATCTTAGGTTAATATTAAAAATAAATAAATCAAACACATTCAAGCAAAAAGTCATTTGAAATTCAAAAGCTAGGAATTGGCGCCAAAATTAGCTTTCTGAAGGTTATAGCCCTCTGACGTCACATCTCGTGTAAACATTGTTTTAACCTATTTCAGTCCTATTGTAATTTCTTTAACCTGGGGTAATCTGTGCTTTTATTTACGTGGCTACAAACAAAAGCTTGCATAAAAGCAGTTTAGGGCAGCCTTTTCACGTTTTTGAAGGACTACAAGGTAAATAAATGGCTATGTACGGACCTCACAAGTGCTGTTTTGTACCCTGTTGTACTAGCACATCTCTAAGTACACCAAACAAAATATTTGTTCGTGTACCTCGAGATTATGGGCGTAAGAAAGTGTGGTTTTCAGCAGGAAGACGTGATATGCCCAAATCCAAAAGTGAATTTTTCTCTTGTGAAGACCATTTTAAAGTAAGTTAAAAGTAAGGTTATGTTATGTTATCTTATACAAAAGTAATAATTTTTTTTATTTAGTTGGAAGAAAACATGGAAAATTATGTACGTTTTACACTGATGGGTGGAAAAATGATAATGAAACGGGACGTAGTTCCACTTATTTTTGAGTGCCAACGAGCTCGGAAAAGAACTGGGACTAACCTTCTCCCACGTTCTTTGCCTATGAAGAGAGAACGTTTAGTAGCAGAAGCTACTATCAATAGCTGTGTTAATTTTTATTGTTAGCAACAATAATTATAATCTTAAACGCCAACCAGCATGATATAGATTTGGCTTTGTTCTGAACTGTTCTTATAATTTATTTATAACAATGGTCACATTGTCTTTTACTGAATGCATATCTTGCACATATATACTTACATTAATGCTTTTACACCTCTGATTTCGGCTGAATTAAAACATTCCTCCTTTTTTATGTAATCCATTACCATAAACAGATCCACAGATGCTAAATTGTTCGTGGAAGCTTTGACAAATCCTACGGCGGCCATAACTAATAAATAACTAATCAAAAACACTATTTTACTACGCGAATAATACAAATTACTAGATTTGGTCGCAATTTAACTCCTACAGTCCAGCGGAAACAACAAGAAAGTCCAAAATACTCGAAAACACAGATTACCTAGGTTAGGTTTCCAAAAATCTATTTGTGGACCGCAGAACGGACCCGTCTTTACACGTGAAGTGACGTCACGACCAATGAGCGGCCGTTTCGCTGGTCCTTTAGTTTATCGCACATTTACTACTTTTTATACCCTGAAATACTCGGTACTGGGTCTATTACACGAATTTTTAAGATAATAAAATTTGTCTGAGGGTTCGTCCCTATGAATTTAGATACATTTCGTTTAATTTAACATATATGGCAAATACCCAATTATTACCAATTAGGCTTGGCGATGCCGACACTTGTACATTCGATGTTATATTAATTTTCATAATGATTCTGCACATTGTATTTTTCACTCCTCAACCACCATGCCAATGCACTTTTGATATTAAATACTTAAACAGTACATGGAATATCACTATTCATATTAGTAATTTTATAAATTACGAATTCTCATTGTACATACGACACCAATTTTTTATTCCTCAAACTCAATCAAGGTTTTGAGTTTCAAACGTTCCGTATGACACAAACTTCAATAATCTGTTTTCGGTTTCTTGGCAAAAGCTGTTTTCGTACGAAACCCTAAAAATATTAATTAAAGCGTAATGATTTAAAAAGGAAAAGGACTTGAGAAAACTGTAGTAAGCGACTCGATGAGAAGTGCAGGAACGTGTATTTCGACTAACGGAGCTCATTTACAGTACTTACTCGAATTTCCCTATAGCCGAATTTTGTTGTTTTTAATAACGTACTTTCAGTGTTCCTTATTATTAAATTGCATCTTCCACAATTTCATGGACTAATAACACATGAGTTTTAGTGTTTATTACTAAACTACTCGTAAGAAGTTAAAGATATTCGCTGTGCTCCTAACAAAATAGAATAAATATAATTTAATTTTCGCCGCAAAGTATCAAGAAACAGCAATAAAACCTACAGCTTTTTATGTGTTTTCATCAGTAAAACATTTTATTGGCAATAAGTTTCTTAGTGTAAGCAGAAATTTGTACCAAGCATTGGTGTTTTCAAGGATAAAGTATAGGTAAAGTTATTAATTGATGCATATCAATGTTTCGAAGTTGTTTTTTAGTACATATTACTTCTAAACCCTCAGGAATGATTATTGTAGGTCAATCGGTTATCGAAATTGCAGGAATATGGTCCAAAATACTAAAAATTTTACATTGGGGATATTAGTGGTTTACGCAGAATAAATATTAAAACATTGTTGGAAATATTGCAAGTTATGTACATTTATTAATATCCAAATAATTGGACTTGCTTCTGATAAATATATATCGACATCATATTGAATTTTTCAATTATATCCATGCATGTTTATGAATATGATTACTTGCTTGATGCATCTCAATTAATTTATTGATATATTAATGGCTATGCTTCAATTAGTTTCCAATTTCATCGCAAAAATCACAAAACTAATCATGCCATATTTTTGATGAACATCTGTGCCAATATTTTTTCATTTCAGTCCATTTAAAATTATATTACTTTGTTAGATTATTTGTTAATACCCAAACAGCACAAAGGTGTCTTTAAGACGTGTTATAGACGTCCCATTATAGCTGTACAAGACGTCTGTAAGACGTCCGTGAACGTCTCCTAGACGCCTTGAACACGACTTTTACACGTCATTTGTTACAAAAACAGACGTCTTTACGAGGTCTTCGAGATGTCTTACAAGCTGTATATAAGACGTCTTTAGGATGTCTTTCAACCTCTATATAAGACGTCTTTGAGATATCTTGCAAGTTCTACGTATGACGTCATTAAGACGTCTTTAGGACGCATTGTTAACATAGGCCAAAATGAAAACACCTCAATTTTCAACCAGATATATTTTATTACAACACATAAGTACATATTACATAAGATAGACAACATAAGAGCAATAATTTGCTAAATATACTTTTTCGCCCTGAAGCACTTGTGTTAAACAGTTGGTTAAAGTTGGAAATTTCCTAATTAAATGTATAAAGTTATTAAAAATTTGAGAATTAACTAGCTAAAATAAATTACTATATTAATCACTTCTGCAAATAAATCTGCAAACATATAATACCGCCTTAAAGACTTCCTAATTAGACAGTCCAAAAGTTGTCTGAAAAAGGTGTCTTTATTAATGAATACCTGTCAAATTAAGACGTTTTTAATACGTCCATATGCGGACGTATAAAGAGGAATTTTACTGGTCAATAAACATCCAAACTTCAGTCAGACGTCTTAATGACGTCCAAAACAAGACATCTAAAAGACGTTCAAAACAAGTCATCTTAAAGACGTCTCCTTTAGGTCTTCAGACGTCCAGGTCACAATAAGACCTTTACAAGACGTCTTTAAGACGTCATGTGCTGTCTGGGTACATATTCGTATAGAACTAAATTTAATAGGAATAGTACACCTTTGATTTAAATATACTTATAGAAATCTTTCTCATTATTTTCCGTCAGTTGTTGCACACCCTCTTTCTTATATTAGAGGTATCGATCTACGTTGCTCTACAGTGTTCCTTCAGTCCAATCGTCATTGTCCTTTCAATTAGCACGCGAAAAGGCCACTCGTCCCTTCAAACAAACGGCTATTCGAATACCTACCCCCCGACGATTTTATGAATATTTAACAAGAAATTTGCATTGGAGACGCCATCTTTCGGTCGGTTCTAACGACGATCGGCGTCTCTCCCCTTTCGACTCTCATTATCGCACGAAAGTAGAAGTAGTCCGTGAGTTTCCATAACAAACCGACGAGACTAGCATGGCACTACCTTGCACTGACTATTCCCAATTACATTTTGCTGAGAGCGCATTTTTGCCCATTTGGAGTGGTCGGTAAAGCATAGCGACTTGTTACGTATACAGAATTAAAAGTACAATGTATGATTGTTAGGGGATATTTTTGAAATATGTGTTAATGAATAAAGTGTTCATTTAGAATGCCCCCAGGTGGAAATTTACACTATTTATTGGCGAAAAATTTGCAATTTCAATTAGTTTTACACTAAGAAGTAGCAAATTTTATTACCTAAAAAGGATAGTCTGGAAAACTTTATATAAAAAATATGGTGCTTCATTTTAATTCGTTTTATATTTTTCTGTGTTATTTTATTTCTTTATTTATATATTTTTATTTGTCTGAATGTTTTTGACTAATTTTCAGGAGTAAATACATTCAGTTACGTAAATTACACAATATTTAGTTAATTTTTAAAGAAATTAAATCATTGTTTTGTAGGATCATATTGCTTTTATACCTTTTTTAAACCAATAACTATGCAATTAAGTAAGTTTTACAAAATAGTGTTGTGTTCTTGTTGTTAATTATATAGCTTGGCATAAATTATAAATAAAATACAGTACGTCATATATAAACACGTAGTGTATTTCATTTAAAATACATCATTAGATTATTATTGATAAAAAAAATGGGGTGTGATTTTTTATCAAGACGACTTGAGACCACTTTGACTGCCTCCCCCCCCCTTTTCCACTCCACAGTATAGTGTTGGATAACTTATAACACATGTTACCGACAATTACAGGAATCTTCTAATGATATTTCCCAAAAAAAAACGTCACATTACATATCTAACACATTTTCGAGCTTTAACTACCCCAATTAGATGCAATAGTATCATTGAAATTAGGCTGTAAAATGGCGGTTCGTGATTGGCCGCCGCTGCGGCTAATTTCAATGCAACGGAGTAAATGAGAGTTGCTGTAGGGTTATGTGAGGTGACGACATTGCGATTTTGTAACTTTTTTGTTATTTGGGAGACATTTTTGATATCTTCGGTTGTACTTTACACACTTTACACTTCACTACGACGCTTCATGCACCATATGCTTTGCTTAATATACAGGGTGTTTATCGAACCGATTTATGCACAGAATTCAAAAATATCTGATTTGTCTCTAAAATTAGTTAGTCTTCTTTCTCCCTTTGTTGCGTTTCGAATTTAAAATTTAATTCAAAATATACTATTTCATTACTAGAAAGTATACACTTGTAATTCGGTATATTTTAAAGTAACTTAAACGATAATCTCAAATTTTCTGTACCTAATAGATGCGATAAAGTCGCCTTGAACGAAGACTATGTAATATCCACATCCTAAATGGGCTGCCGCATGGGACCGTAATACGTAAGCCATTTGGAAAATATGCTTCCTTGCCATATTACAGTAGTAGTATATAGCTGTAATTCTGAGACGTTGCTATTTTTCGTATCGCCTCACAATATACAGACAAATATAAAATAATTGTTAAGGAGCTCGGGGACGATATTATAGTGTTATGGAAGTTCAGGGAGCAGGTGATATACTATGTTGATTTCTCTTTGGTTGTCAAATTGCTAATACTTTGTTCTCTTTTAATGGGATTAGGAAAAATTCAAAGGAATTGTCATAACTGTAATGTGTACCATATTTCAGTCAGAATGATTTAAATATGGTGCTCTATTTAAATATAACTAATTTGTCCAAAAAATGTCCAATCCAACTTTGTGGGGATAATCTTACTGTATAACCTCAATTAAAATGGATTGCTTTTTGTTATATAGTTTTAGTTAAATAGATAGCTTTATGCTTATATCAACATTTTTAACACTTCTTTACTGAACACTTTATTTCCAATGTATTTTGACTTGAACGCTAACTTAGTGACTTGAATACTTCAAATGCGATACAGTAAATCAATGGAATCAATCGTGTGTCAAGTTCAACTGATCTATAATACTCAACTAAGTATACCACTATGCTCTCCATTTTAGATATATGCTTCATATAATGAAATGTTTGTAACACCTTTTTATTTGTTTCAGGTATGTAGTAGTATCCGCGCAATGACTGTAAGTATAATAGTTGCTTTTGAACAAGATCAATTGGTTTACTGTATTACTTGATACTTTAGTATGCTGTCCAATTTTTTTTGTTTAATTAAGTACTCATCCTCAAACCGTTTTTTGACTAGGTACCATCGGTTATAATCGTTTCGTTATTTGCTTTATGTTTCTCTTAGTGATAAGTTACTCCCTTGGGCGTGACAATATTTCATTAAAAAATTAGAGTTATACCTACCCTCGCGATAAATGAATTTTATGACGCACCGGCTTATCGCAAGAAGTTAAGGGTCTATTTTGTCTTAATGCTTTTATTGTAGGTATTTTGCTGCCGAATTTCGAGCAGTTCTCCGAGAAAAAGGTAAATGAAGGGGCGTATTGAAAAAAATATCAAATAGAATTGACATAAGGTATATTTTGTTTTATGAACAATAATTATATATAAATAGTATTCTACGAATGTTGCGAAAAATGTTTAACAGATCAAAAACATATAGAAAATATGGTTGTGATTGGATGATACCATTTTACCATTGCGTTTGATTAATTTTAATTATTATTCGTCTGACGTAGAGCTGTTTTCATTCCCAATAGGAATAATGAGTTTTGGAACTTGTGCCCAAAGTGTTTTATATTCATTCTCTTTGGAAAGTGTATGACTTATACATGCAGACCATTCGTCTGCCGTTATTATTTTACACTGTTCTTCAATTACGTTTATGATATCGTTATTGACATTCGGGTTTTGATTATTATATCTTATTTCATCTTTTAGTATTGACCAAGATGATAAATGTTTTCTCTCACGTGGGCCTGCTTCAACTTCACTAGCACGAGTGCCCGAAATTTCAAATTCGCTATTATTTGCCGCATCTAGTAGTTCACTACTGTCACTACTGTTTAAATTCTCACTGTTATCAGACACTCACGGACGAAACATTTTCGATATGTGAATGTTTGGCTGTTAACATGAATACTGAATATATGATCCAAATAACCCAACCATTTAATAGCACGGCAAGGATTTTCGACCTGACAGTCCTTTCAATTTACCTTATATACCAGCTTACCGAAGCCAAAAGATAACACAAAGATTTTTTAAATATCATTGCAGTAAATGAAAAGTACTCCAGATAATTATTCGTTTTCCATGAACATATTCTCTCCGACCGACCATGGGCTGGTATAAGCTGGTATGACCTGGCATAAATGCTCAGTACTGCCCATTGTAGGGTCGCGTGCGGACGGTCAGAAAGATGGTGCTAACAGTCTGGTAATAAATCAAAAGATCAAGTACCTCGAAGAAGAGGAGAAGGGTAGTGAGGGTAGGTATACTCAGATTTACTATTATCTCGGGAAAGTGACTAGTTTTACCATTGGCATTGGTGAAACGAAATTAACCACACATTGTACAAAGGATATTTTTATCTATATGGCAAACCTACTTAAACGTCATATATGTAGTATAAAAGCTTAAAAGCTTGCCGTTGTCATTGCGAAACCTATTGTGGTTACGTTCGAACATACTCGTAATATACAAGAATATTGGTTGACGAAATGACTTCGAGTGTACCCAGTTGTGTTCTCCCATTCTGGTTTTGCTAAAGTTTGTTTCTATGATTGTCCCCGCTTAGATATTCCAGGTAGGCAAATAGTGCCCGCTGAAGAGCTCTTCGTGCAATCGAGCGCTTGGGCAACAAAGTTCATCAAAGACGTATCGTTAATTAATTGGCCCTTACCGGCGAATATAATTCGCGACGAGTGGAGTCCTCACTTTCTTTTATTTTATTTGATAAGTTTGCGATATTAATGAGAAGACTTGAAACTAGTCGGTGTTAATTACTGATCATTTCTAATTAAAGAAGGATGGTGAATAACGAGTAAATTAATATTATTAAATTATATCAGTAGCTATATTTATAAGATTGTTAATTTTTTTCAAATTTGCGACTGTGCGTTTTAACACTCTTTTAAAAAAAGTTGACTATCGGTATTTCAGTCAGTTCGGCCTCATGTTATAGAAATATCCTTATAATTTGTAAATAAATATTTTGTTGTACAAAACATAAGTAATAGAGATATGTGATTAATTTAAGTTTTTACATAAATAATTGAAATATTTATAGTTTCAGTGTATTTTACTCCTTTAAATAATAGTTCTGAATGTCTTTAATCATCCCCGATTTAAATGTTTTTAAGACAGTCATCAAGCCACAAATTTACTGAAGATATCCGTACTAAGTAACCCATACTCGCATAATATGTGAATTCATGTTCAAATAAAAGAAGGACGAAAAAAATGAAGGATTATTTTAATAAAAACTGTTAAATAATATACTTGGGACATATCAATCATGACTACATTTTTGTTGAGTAATTAAAACACGAGTATATATGTCTTAAAAAAATTCTCCAAGTTAAATTATTCTCGAAATAATTCAAGTTACACGTGCTACTATAATTAAATCATATTTCGGTTTATTTTAACATTTAATATTTTTGACATTTATTTTTGCATTTGAAGATATATTTAGAAACTGCTTCAATGCATATTGGAAAAAATAGTGAAAGAAAGCTCTATCTTATAAAAGGTAATTGAACCATAATTATCATTTTTCATTGATTCAATTAAGGGAGAACCTTTTTGTAGAAAACAACGAAATTCATTTTTACTGATTTTTATATCGAATAATGGAATCGAAGGATGGTGGTAATTGATATCCATCAAACCACTTAAATATATATATATATATATATATATATATATATATATATATATATAATTGTTTCCCAACTATAATAGTATCGTAAATCCTCGATGGGTAATATAGAATGGTCGTTTTGCCAAATTGTAACAATGTGCGCTTCAAGTGCTGACAAATTTCAGCATTATATCATTAGATGTTGTCAATATGCGCCTAGTGACTGTAGAAATTGTAAATGATCTTGAACATTTTTATTGACTGAAATCCGTCAAATTGACGGATCCTCTCCATCAATTTTATACTGGTTGTATCTGGTATGTGTGATATTACGTATAGAGCTTCCAAACAGCTGAGACTGATCGTTGAGATGGCCATTTCATGTCTTCGTATGGCTTCTTTAGTCTCATAATAACCAGAGAAGAACTGTCACGCAGCATATTACTTATATGGGTACTTTCAGTTTATAAGGGAAACACTCTGGAAAATTTAAATAGCAACGCTTCCTTCCAGACAGTATCATGAACAAAATTTCAAAAAACTGTCATCTTTGTAGCTTGAGGCGAGAAGTAAATAAAATAGCTCGTTTAGTTTAACGCCCTGAGTGGTATTAGAAATGGTAGTTAGTGTTTAAGCTTTGGACAACTTAATATGAGAATAGATAATCCTCTTTGGTTCGAAATGAAATCATTTAGTCTTTTGGTAATAATTTGCAGTGAATTTAAAGTCAATGTTTTTAATTCATGTTGCAAATGCTGAACTGATGTAGAATTTCTTCGTCTATATACTATATACTAACTATATACAATCCTTGAATATTCGTAACTCTTGATAAAGCTACGTATATTAATTCGTAATGTTAACTTTTATCTATTCATAAACTGTTTGCTCAAACGTACCTCCTTGTGAGTTATTGTTATTGCATATGCAGAAAGAAACGGAAAATGTTTTCTTTTGGCTAATATTGTTATGGTTAGTGTTATTGACAGGCATGGATGATGAACGGGGAGAAATTGGGGTACAGCATTAGTGTTATTATATTATTTGTTCTCATATAATTTCCGTTAATCGTTACTTTTCTTCCATCTTTTTTAGGAAATAACATCTAAATCTTGTTATTTCACCATTTTCAGTTGTAAAGATATGACACAATTTGCCTTCAGAGCCATTCGCTAATACATCGGCAAAATCAATATTAATAATTAACAAAATTTCCTACGCAATGTTGTGACAGCCAATGAAAGCGTCTGGTGCTGAGGACTCCTTTTGTTTTCTGCACTGTTCAAAATTTCTGTGTTATATTTTTATACTGAATCGTTTGTGTATCGGGGCAAAATCGTGGGTATTCCTTTTTGTAAAAAGCCGAGATTCAACAAGACAAGTGCATATGTGGATAATATTTTATATATTTTAATAAATTAGTGCTTTAAATTATGCCAAAACAATGTTATACGTGTACCTATTGTGGGTGCCACAGAGTCGGGAAATCAGGGAAAAGACACGGAATTCTAAATTTAGTCAGGGAAATCGGGAAAAGTCAGGAATTGTGGAAAAATGTTCGGGAATTTTGGGACTATTGGGAAAAGAGTACATAAATTACGAAGCCTGTAAACTAATAATACTGTCAGCTAGAAATGCACGAAAAAAATTTGAAGAAGCTCTCAAACTGCAAAAGTAGAATAAGAATAAAGAAATCACCTTACTAAAAAATTTCAATATTGTTTTTTAATAAAAATTGAAATTGCTCCACTTACGGTTTAATCAGTTACTAGTGTCTTGAAAAACACAGCTTAGCTCTATCAATTAGGCGTTAGGTGAGTGAGACTAAAGAATATAAAAATCGAAATGCGGCATTCTCGGTGAAAACAAACTTGACAACTCTTAACTCTCCCATGGAACAATAGTTTTAGAAGTGCTTGGAACGTTTTGACCTGGTTTTTAATTTTAATAATGACATTTTTTAATGAGGTGCATTCACAAACACTATCCACAGTCTACTATGAGGTGAAATTTAAGAAAACACTCGATACATATAAGGAATGATATAACTTAATTACAATATGAAATTGAGAGTTTATTCCTTCAATGATCAAGAGAGAATAAATGTTGACAATCCCAAATCCATTGCATACCAACGATGCAAAAGCAACTTCTACAAAATTACAAAATGAAATCAAACTGCAATGAAATCAGGATGCCGCACATATATACATTGACTCACTTAAGGCAGAAACAGACTATCGTCACGTCACGTGAGTTCACGTGCTGTCACATTAACTCACGTCACTTTGACATAACCTCAGTCTGGTTCTAATACATTTAAATACCATGTGAATACTTTAAACCATACTTTTCATCCGTGACGTGAGTTAACGTGACAGCACGTGAGCTCACGTGACGTGACGATAGTCTGTTTCCGCCTTTATACACCGCATATGTATATAGCACAGACCATTAATATAACTAGACCCGGTGTTCCCATTAGAAACTGATGTTTGTTTACATGCCAACATAGCCGATAGGCGCGGTGTAAAGGGGGAAGGAAATATGGCCGCCGTTGACGAATTTTGACAGCGTAAAAAATAGCTATCCATAGGCGTATCAATAATAAGGGGCAAAAAGGAAACAAAATTAAGAAAATAATTTATTTATTATTTAGATCAACGGGCAATGAAGCCCTTTACAGGCTAGGTAACAAAGGTGCAAAAATAAGAGACAAATGAAGTGTAGAAGGACATAGATTATCAAAATCATCATGACAGTAATAATGCATACAATAAGTATAGTCCAAGACTCATCTGTCAGAAATTTGCTTTAGATTGACATAAGAGGTAACCGTAATGTTTTTACATGAGTACCTCGGGAATAATCTCTAGAATAAGGATTGACTTATCTTCCAGAGCGCAGAGGTCGGGAACATTGTATAAAATGCAACAATTTAAAATGAAATTAAAAAACGCGTTTTTCCCCAAAATGTTTTGATTCTAACTTTTTAAGTATTAAATTTAGAAGAAAGTTGAAGAGAGGAAAAAGTTGCAGAACCGCATTATACATAAAATGGCATAGGTTATAAATTAAAAAATTTATTAGCGATTTTGCCAAATAGTAATAAACAAAAAAAATCGGCCGAAAAAAGTGTTTTTAAATTTATTATTTTAGGCACTTTAAAATGTAGTTACGACTTTCATATCACAGGTAAAATATCTTGATGTTATAATAAAATAATCCCGTAAATTTCGTTTCGATCGGTTTATTAGATTTTGCACAATAATTTTGCAATCCAGAAAAATCGAAAAATATTGAAAATTTTCAAAATTGTTTATAATTTTTTCCACTATTCGATTTTCATAAAACTGGCTGAGCATATATAAGTGGGAACAAGCTTTCATGTAGTTTTGTCAGAATTAAAAAATATTTATTAGAACGGTCACAGTCATTGTTTAAAGTTGGTGTCGTTTTTTTGCTTATGAACAAAAAGATTATCTCGGCGAATTTTTTGTTAAATGAAATTCTGAAAACTTTGCCGGAAAGTACTCGGAAAGACGCTTCTTTTTATACATGATAAATTGTTATTTTGCTCAGTAGCTTCTGAGATATAACTCCTCAAACTTGTTTAGTGTTATGGTTAATAATGGTTAATAAAATTACTACTTTTTCTCATATCTTAAGAAATAATTGTTTCTCACAGTAAGCAGTATAATATTTTTGTTGAAATTTACATTAAGAAGATTGAAATTTAAATTAAAAAATAATGTCTCGCTCCGAATTTTGACAAATTCGTAAATTTGACATTTCTATTGAACACAGTTAGATGGTAGAAATTAATTACCTTGTAGTACTTTTAGGTTCAAAAACTTGATGCATCGGTAATGGAACAGCATCTCTCTTTAAATATCTAGCACTGCCGGTTGCACCTACTTTAGACACAAAACCATATTTGTTGAAATGTTTTCAGCAAATATAGGACGATTTTCTTATGTTATCATTTTCGCAAAGTCCCAAAACAGAAATCCAAATATTTTTTTTATTTGGATCTGCTGGAAACCTAAAATAATAACACTGATAGAACGCCACTGAGATGAT
Organism: Cryptocephalus moraei; assembly: GCA_946251905.1. Lineage (NCBI taxonomy): Eukaryota > Metazoa > Arthropoda > Insecta > Coleoptera > Chrysomelidae > Cryptocephalus > Cryptocephalus moraei. Next base: position 9,702,089 of record OX276465.1, on the reverse strand, counting down.
ACATAACCTCAATAAATTTCATTAATAAATTTCTTTATTTACCTATGAAAAGACAATCCCAATGCTTTCTCTGCATCGCTGTAAACGTTGCATATCTTGCACCTATTAACCATTGTTAAATGTTTTCTATTTTTATCAAAATACACACACAAACCGCGTACACAACGAATTCTATCACGTGAAAGACTAGGACGCGATGTTGCCACTCATAACAAAAGTCTATATTATTTTAGATTTACGTACAACTGACCAACCGCAGACGAAGTAGGCTGGATATATACGCAAATCGTAAGCGAGAATTCGTCATCTGCATTCATGCCACAGCGCAAAAAACCGCTTAGAATGTGCTAAGATCTTGGCAATACATTATTTTGTAAACAAACGGGTCTACTTATATTAATGGTCTGTGGTATATAGGCATATTGTATATATGTACTTATAAGGCGTGTTTGGATATACGATGACTCACAGCGTAACATATTTCACGCTGACGCCAAGTTGAAGATTTTACCCCTCACTTCAATGAATCACAGATGAAGCCTACACGCTGGAAGCGTATGGCACTTGAAGAAGAAGAAGAAGATGAGTGGTATTAGAAATGGTAGTAGTGGGATTTTCCGCGTGAAGTTAGCTTTAAAGCGAAAAATGAAAAGAAAGTACGAGAAAACATTTGGAATAATCTGGCGAGTGTAAGCGTCCCATTTTATGGGTCTCCCTAGTGTTGCGCTCGTGCCCGTGTATCCTTCGAAAAATGTAGGCCCAAACCCCAAGGTATTAATTCGGGGCCCATTCGTTTGTACGGCCAATAAAATGTATTTTCCCTCCGACGGGATTTGTATCATCCCGCCCTTGTACTGAATATTGAATTTGGCGTCGTCCTCGAGAGGTGGCGTCGCCTTGTCCTTTGTGTGCCGTCCTTAGCATAAGCCGGTCACGTCCCGGACCTCCAGATATCTGTACGACGACAACGGACAGTGATTGAACTGCAGGACTCACACAAACGCACACACACACCGCCTGATATTTTATTCACCAAAGAACATTCGTTCGAGATTTACTCAGATGTCGGCTCGAATCAAGCGGTTCAATTTATAGATTTTTTTAAACCGTCCGCCGGGACGTGACAGCCAGCTTCCCCCCCACCTCTCTCCCAGTTTTTGTTTCTTCTTTCGTTAGGAGCCAGCAGCGCGCCCTTATTCGATTACACCCGACGCTCTAGTCGGGAATTTATTTGGTCTGCAAGGAGAATTTATATATTTTTGACTTAGTTTATACAAGCCGGTCGAAGTTTTATCGGAAAATATGAAATCAACTCGAGTTTCGTACAATATTGGATGTGCACCAGCTGTGCCAATCTTATATATATTTCGTTTCCTTTGCTTTGATAAAGTCTTTCATCCGCCTCTGCGAAAGTTACAATGCCGCGCGGGGCTCGGAAAAATAAACACACCGTATCATACGCCCGTTTTTCAACTTCCCCTTTTCGAACTGTCAATTCGGCGTCATCACGTAATTCCGTTCGCGCTCGTCACGCGTCCGACGAAGATCCACCCGCGGAATTGCGGTTACGAGGCGGTTTTCGGATTTGGCGGAAGGCAAAATATGTGTGTATTACAATAGCGCTTTACTTTGAAAGGGACAACCTCCCTTGTCCCCATCGCCGATGACCTAGTATTAATTGCAGACAAATTCGATGAAACAAAGGAGATGCTAAAGGAACTGGAACTTGCATCCAAAGAAGTTGGGCTGAATATCAACATCAGCAAGACCAGGTTCATGGCAAATCTAGCCAACACTGAAAATCTAAAAGTAAACGACTCGAATATTGACCAAGTGTGGTCCTATAATTACATGGGTCACGAAATACGATTGGGGAGAGACAATCAAACCTGTGAAATTGGCAGAAGAATTGGTCTCACCTGGGCAGTCTTTGGAAAACTGAGTTACATCTTAAGATCCAATATTCCCATATATCAAAAGAGAAGTCTATACAACCAGTGTGTTCTGCCAGTGTTAACATATGGAACCGAACGGCAAACAAAGTAAAAGTGACACAGAGAAGCATAAAAAAGCTATGTTGGGTCTCTCTCTGAAAGATAGAGTTCCGAATGCGGAGGTGAGAAGGAGAACTTTAGTGACAGATTCCATTGAAAAAATATCGAATCTTAAATGGAACTGGGCAGGCCACGTGGCTAAGAATGAACGATGGTAGATGGACAAGAAAAATAACGGAATGGAGACCTAGAGACCATGCACTTCGCAGCAGAGGCAGACCATCCACTAGATGGTCGGATGATCTGAAGCGCATTCACACGAACTGGATGAATGCGGCACGGGATAGAGAGAGATGGAAACATTTACGGGAGGCTTATGTCCAGCAGTGGACGACTATATAGCTGTTTGATGATGATGATGATGATGATGATGATGATGATGATGAAGCTCAATTGTATGCTTGTATGTGTGGTTGGTAGTGTAGGTATCCTAGATTTTTCAGTGTCATCGGCAACCTATAGTAGTTGCCATGCAGCGGCGTGTGGTCCATTGAAGCAAGGGAAGCATTGCTTCCCCTAGAATGATATAAAAAATGACAAAACATCATCTACTTAAATATAGTTTTTGAAATAGGAAACAATTACTTTAGATTGTATTAAAAATTATTTTAAATATGAAGCCAAACGGTTAAAGCCGATAATAGAAGAAAGAAACCTCATTCCAGATCATCAGTTTGGTTTCAGAGAAAATCACTCGACCATAGATCAAATACACAGAATCACCAATGTTATAGAAAAAGGGCTCGAAGGGAAACAGTCTGCTCAGCCTTATTTCTTGATATAGGTAGAAGTCCAAAAGACTCACCCATCCAATGAAACACTTATCGATATTTAAATATGAATCAGTGTATTATATAGAACATATTTCGAGTCGCTAGGACTCATCGTCAGCTACATATGCCTGTAAGAAACAAAAAATATTTATAAAAAAATAGTAGAACTCTTGTTTAGTTATCCACGTCTTGTACATGTTAAACAACTCGCCCATCGATGTGTGTACTCAAAGAAGTCATCTGGATAAAATTAAAAAGGAAATAGTAAAGTAGTAAAAACAGATCGTCACCCACACGATGGACAGAGGTGACTGTAGATTCCACAAAGTGGAAAGAATATAAAAGTGTATGTAAAAAATTAAAAAAGAATTATACAAAACCAACAAAGATTACAGACAAACCTAAAGTTAAAAACGGCACAATTATAGACATCTGTGACGAACATAAGGAACTAAAATAATAATCACAGTGAGAGACCATGTCTGATAGCAAGTCTAATATACAAAATTCAGCAACAGGTGGTGGCATGGTGATGGGAACAAATAATACTTAAGATAAATAAACATAACCTCTGAGTACGACTTTCCTCAATTTAAACACAATAAAGCAAGTCAGCCAAAAGAACCAGAATAAGAACCGAAACCAAGAAGACATTGACAAGTACAAAGAGGACAGTTAAGGATCTGTACAGGTTAGGGACTTAAAAAAGTCTAAACAACTTAAAGGAAATTGCTCGTTAGGTATAGAATCGTTAGGATCCTTAGACACTTTTACGATCTCTATATATTCTAACAAGTTAAGTCTAATACCTTTATTTTCAAAATGAAAAGGTTCAAATTCTAGGGCCGGTTGTAGAGGGGTAGGGAAATGGTGGTTTTCAAGCACGTGACTTGCGAATGTACTAGGGATGCGAGCTAGAGGGTTATTAACATTCTTCACAATCTATTTCCAATGTTCAGCCGTTCGTGTGGCCAGCTTTCGACCCGTTTGGCCAATGTAGACACCATTACATGCCGTATAAGGACATCTAATGAGATAAACCCCAGACTTTTCGCCGATGGGAACGTAGTCTTTGGTATTAACTAAAGCATTAAGGCTAAACCTCTGAGAGTGAAAAGAGATATTAAAGTCTTTAATAGACCTCTGTAAGATGCGTTTAACTGTTTTTGAGGCAACACTAAAGTATGGTAAAGAGAAATAACTCTGAGATCTGGTCGAAAACTGGATAGCTGTCAGAGGTTCATTGAGATTCTTATCACGAAAGCTACAGAACATTCTGGTAATCAAGTGGAGCGGGAAAGAAGCGGTACTTATTTCTTGATGTTGCTCAGGCATTCGATAGAGTATAGCATCAAGGACTTATCTACAAATTAAAAAGAGTACTACCATCACAATACTCTCAATTATTGGAATCTTATATACTGAATAGATACTTTAGAATTAAGCAAGGAGAGGCTTATAGAGTTAATAGAAATCAAGGCCGGGGTACCTCAAGGTACTTTAATAGGGCCGGTACTATCTTTGATTTATACCAATGATATTTCAAACCTTGAAGAGGACATGATAAGAACTTTTGCTGACGCTGCACTATGAACTGGAGAAGACTACGAAGAAGCCGCAAGACTACTGCAGATTTCCGTTAATAAAATTCGCCACTGGACAAAGAAATGAAAAATTAAAATAAATTGCACACAATCGGTTCATGTCAACTTCACCTATAAAAACCCCATGGCATGCCAGGCTGAAAGGTAGATTTATGCGTAGGATATAGACTAATATCGGGTGTTTTTTTTTAAATTTTACCTCATAGTTGGCTGTGGATAGTGTTTGTGAATGCGCCTTACTAAAAAATGTCAAAATTGACATAACCTCGCTTTTTTATTAAATATTGAAAGTGCTCCAATCAGTTACTAGTGCCTTGAAAAAGACAGCTTGGCGACTGGCTTGGCTCTATTAATTAGGCGTAGATGAGTGAGCTGTCTTTTTCAAGACACCATCAATCGATTGGAGCAGTTTCAATTTTTATTTAAAAAGTGTGGTTATGTCAATTTTCACATTTTTTTAGTAAGACGCATTCACAAACACTATCCATAGCCTATTATGAGGTAAAATTTAAAAAAAAAACACCCGATATACCTGACACGATGTGTCAAAAAAATGTATACGAGGTGTGAAAAAATACAAACGTCAAAATTTTTAAATATTTGCAAATAAGTTTTTTTCTGTACATTTCTCAAAAATATGTTTTATACAAAAGTTGTTCGCCTTTATAAGGGCAACAAAAAACCTCAGTAACATTTTTCTCTCAGTCGCGAAATTAACTTTTTTTCTGTACATTTGTCGAAAAAATATTTTATACAAAAGTCGTTCGCCTATATAAGATCAACAAAAAACCTAAGTATCATTTTTCTCTCAGACGCGAAATTAAAGTTCTTTGATTTTTTTTTAAAATAACCAGAAAATAATGTGATCAATGTGATGTTAAAAGTTCTTACAAAAGGTTGCATTGTAACCTAACCTAAGTTTTCCACTTTCGAGTATTTTTGCCTCAAACTAATATTCCTTTATCAATATGTTATGGTTTCATTATTGTTAATAAATAGGAGTAATCGATGTTTTAAAAAATTGCTATCTTAGTTTAGATTAAAGTTAACAAACTGAGATTGGGATCTTATAATATTACGGATCCCTCTCTTAATAAGAGAAGCTTAATAAGCTAAAAACTTGCTAAATGAACATTTATTTTCAACGCTAAGTTATAAATTAATAACTCATGTAAACTCTGATAACAACATATTGTGAGTAACCACTTTTTATTCTTTTGTTGGGTAATATATACCAATGTTTTGGCGAAGTATAAGGGTATAAAAATACCAAAATTAATACCTAAAAAATTGAAATTTGGATCGCCCTATATTACGAATCCCCCTCTAACCCTCCAAGTGTCTGGATTGAAGCAGTTCCTAAACATCTCCAGAGGTAAAATCGTCCTTTATGAAAGAACGAATTAATTACATAACTTCTCCTAGAGCCATTGTTTTAGGTACATGTATTCTGCACCTCACGCCCACTACAAAAAGTACAGCTTATTTATAACCACTTGCCTAAGATCCTCATGTAGTTGATGCCGTGTTGTTAATACGACGATTCAAACCAGACGTGAAAACCCGACGTTTCGACCACATTTATCATATCTAATAGACCACCATAACATTCGCCAATCCCTCAGATAACATAGCGTTTCTGGCATCGTTAGAAATAACGAGCAGTAGATACGAGAGTACAAGGAAGTGGAATTTCCCTTATACAGCAAATTTTCCTTCAGGGAAATTGAGGGATTGTTTAATCAAACACAGAAGTTAATTATGACTCGATTTTTATTCAACTCACAAACATTTCACAAAACAATATTCTTTATTAACTAAAATCATATTAATTGTAGTACATTTTTAACTAGTGTAATATGTATATACTGTATTTCAAGTGAAATCAAAATTATCATGTTGTCATGTAATGTAAGGCATTGTCATGGCGAAGAGTAAAATTTCACAGGACAGCAAAATTTTACTAACTCTGTAAACCAAAAATTTGAATACTCTAACGTTATGACAGTTCCGAAGATGAGTACGACCCCAGAACTGCTCATATTTAGAATGCAATATTGGTGAAAAGTTGGTATAAAATCAGTTATATATTTTTGTAAAAATAATGGGAATGTCATAAACATTTTATATTTTAGAGAATATTTCGAATAGTGTGAAATTTTACAAAGTTATTAATAACAATTTATTTTGCATTTAAAATATACATATTCTGTTCTTGTTTAATGCAGTACTATGAGTTTGCGTTATTAATTCTATTCTAATATTTCATTGATTCATCGATAAATTGATCGCTCATTAATTTGTATTTCATTTGCTTTGCATTGTATTCCTTGTATTTTTTAGTAATGTTGTATATTTAAATTGTCTTTTATTTACATTAGAGTGAGGGTTATCAAATAGGTATCAATTGTTAATAGTAATAAGCAATGGTATGCACAGTATATTTTTCAGATAACTTTATAAATACCAGACGGCAATACCGGTAACGTCCAGCTGTGTGCTGCCGCCGTCGCCGCCGACGGAGTGGAAGGGAGATAGATGCGTCATCTCACTTCCGCATGGCTCACATTGGTCGTGTGGTGCCGGTCTCTCTTTCGGTCGGACGCTGTAGTCGCAATGCAAACGCTAAGGTCGATCTCTGTTACTTGTTCTCGCTCTCGCTCTCGCTTGCACACATGAGTCTGGCATAACGTTACAATGTTTTCTGGGACGTGTAATTAGCCCGCACACCGATTTATAAGACGTATATCACGTCAAAAATATTAAATTTTAGTGTGAAAATTCTCTCTTGTGTAGCTCTATTGGTTGGCACGTTAACATCTTCCAAACTCGTCGACGTCGACGGGCGCATCCGAAGGGGGTGGGAAACGTGTTAACACTTCCTTCTTTTATTTACTGGTACAAACGACTCTCGCAGAATTTCGAAAAGTAAAATAAAAGTGTACGCGATCCCCTCAACTATTTCAAACTCCATATACCGCAGAGCTATTCACGTTGCTTCCAGAAACTTTCGCAGGAGCTCACCGTATAAAATCTTCGGAGTTATTAAGCGTTTTGAACTTTCGACCGTTAACGTTTAAAGTTTAACATTTTTATATTCCATTAGATCGCTTCATGAGCAAAGGTAAAAAAGAGTGTATTAGAGATACTGCAGTCGTTGTGAAGTTTGCTCGACATGAATTATTAATAAGGCGTAGTGGATTTTTTTTGCGTTGCGAGTTATAAAAATGCGATAGTCCGACGAAGGAGAGAAGTACAAGAGAAAGTACTGGAGGCGAGAGGGCGATAACTTGGAATTGGACATTTCTGGAATAGCTATTAATTCGGCGGAGGAAATGTGTTTTGCGCATACCCAAGTGCTAATTCAATTTTATCAAAATTTCTTCGTTGAATTTTAATATTTTTATGGGGTTTACGTCTGCGTTTTTACGATTCGGAGTGGTTTAGTGGCGGCGTAAAGAAATCACATTTTACGATTTCAGCTTTAAAAACCACTTCCATCCCACGGGGAAAACATTTAAAGAGGACTGGAACGCTCACGAACTAAACTCTAACATCATTAATGTTTGGTTTTATGACGATTCGGGTTTCGAACAAACGAGTCACTTTGTGGCTGATTAGGTTTACTTTATTCGAACGCGCCGAGAACGTGGAAGTTTTAACGTTACTAACAATTTTACATCACCGGCGCAGTGGGGTGATTAAAATGGAGGTTCGGAGAACGGGGCGAGAACAAGTTTAATGAAGGTTCGGTCTAGTTTAATAAATTATGGTTTGTCTCCTGGAATATTAATTTGACACTTAGTTTACGCACAAAGGCGTTTTAAGGTTAGGATTCTTTATGGCATGGCAGCAATAAAGATCCCAATAATATACTCATAACTTCGTCGAAGTCGCTTGACAATTCTGTTTTGATTTTGAATGGTAAGAGAGCTTTCGTAAACTGTTTTCTTATTTGTAACAAAACCGTGGCTAGGCAACCAATAGTACTTTCTCGTAATGAACATAAGGAGCCTCTCACCAGGAGCGGTAGCTTCGCTTTACCGTGTCTAAGATTAGAGAAATTTCCTTAAGATGTCTAGAGATATAACACACCAAAAGGTGTTCGTCCTATACGCAGAAATACGGGTCACCTGAGAAATTGAATTTAGTTCTGATCGGCCGTGTCTTTGAATGGTAAGGACTTAAGTATCATTCACATAAGCAGTAGTGCAGTTGTAGATGTAGTGCGGGGGTATTGTAAAAAGTTAAGCCTGTGTATGTTAACGACAGCGTTCACATCGACGACCTTGTGGGAAGGTAGTGGTAGCGGTAGTGTAGATCCTAGCAAACTTTTAGCTTCTGCATTACACGTCTACACCCGCATATAAGCAAAGACAAATACGTATTTGTCTTTGATATAAGCATCAATCAGAGACGAGGACTGACATCGGCCGCGTCGGCGTGTATTGTTTAGTTTACAAATTGTTTAACCTCAACTACAACTACAGTTTTCTTTCGCGTTAATTCTTTCAGTAAGTTTAGGTTTTCAAGATGGACTATCCAAATCAAGAATACAATTTGCAGCAACGACGTGTTTGTCTATATACGAGTAGGAACGAATAGGCAACAGAACATACTGCTTCTTCAGCAGCCTTTCACACTACGTCCAATGTGAACAGGACGACTATACGTTACCGCTGCTACTGTTCCAAATACACTCCCCTTGCACTGCAACTGCACTACTGTTAATGTGAATGATACTTTATTCTACGGCGGTGTACTGAAGTACTGCAGGATTACGACATTGGCGTATCAGTCTAGGCACACGTAGTTGTAGGGCCCGTTTAGTTCCCCTATCTGATTTCGTATTGGCGTTCCGTCGTTGAGGAATCAGTACGGGAAACCAGTAAGTCATGTTACTACCAACTAAACTGATAGGGTTTGCGGCTGCCTTCGCCATATTTACTAACATGTCCTTCACCGTCCGCTTTATACCGCTCTTTCGCTTTTCTGATCAACATTACCGCTTTGCCGAAACTAAAGACTGTACGTAAAGATTGGGAGAATGTTCTCGGGGAGCTGAGATGAATAGTCAGGAACGTTCTTGATAATCCCCAAATATAAAAGCAACTAATTCTTGAGATATATCAAACTGCCGACGTTTCGTTCATCATTATGAACATAATCATAGCTATGACATGTTATCAAGATATAAATGTGACATGTTTTATGTAACATTTAATAAATAAACATGTCACATTTATATCTTGATAACATGGCATAGCCATGATTATGTACATAATGATGAACGAAACGTCGGCAGTTTGATATATCTCAAGAATTAGTTGCTTTTATATTTGGGGATTATCAAGACATTCCTGACTAAAGACTTAGACAATTGACTATGTCGAAAATAACAGGGGTAAAAGGAACTAACGCGTGCAAGATATTTTATTTTTTCATACGGTCAGTTGACCTCTAAACAAATAAAATCCAAAAGTGCTACTAAATTTAGCCATGCGTTTTTGAGAATGGGGTAAGTTTGTCCACTTTTCGCTTTTTCGGCTATAGCGCAAAAACTATGCATTTTTCGAAGATATGCGCCGTAAGATTTCTTGTAGAGAATTAAATTTCCTATGAAAATGATATTTTTGGAATAAAAAAGTAATTTTTTTAATGTAATAAATTCAAAAATGAAGTTAAATAAAAATAAAAAATTAAAAAAAAAAGTTTTTTTTTAATTTTTGACCATAACTTTTTCTGAGTGAATTTAGGTATAGGCATTGCTTCATAGAAAAGAAAGCTTATGAAATTCTCTTTAAAACGGTGGCATGTAAGACTTTACATGTTTAATTTTGACTGAGATATAAACGTTTGAATTCAGCCATTTTTTCTCTCTTTTTTACTTTTTCTTTAAAATGCGTATTGTTTCATATTTTTACCTAAAAAAAAAAAATTTTAATGCAGTAAATAACTTATGTGAATTGTTAAACCATAAGAAAACGCCAATCCTCACCACCAATTTATTAAGTTATTAAAATTATTACATAAATTGGTGGTGAAGATTTGGCGTTTTCTTACTACCATGGCCACTTTCGAGTCGCTGGACAACCTACGTTCTTGTGAATTGTTTTATATTTTTCTTATTTTTGGTACTTAGAGTAATTTGGCATTCTCCGTATTTTCAACACTTAGAATAATTTTGTAATTTCCGTATTTTAATACTTAATTTAAGTAATTTGGCATTTTTCGCGTTTTTCCACACTTAGAATATTTTATTTATATATTTTGTGATGGACCCAGTCTTCGAAATGATGATGAATTTCTCGTTTTGTTTTTATGTTCTTTATTTTTCAATTTGAAGAATCGTTCATACAGCTTGTAAAATTCAAGTTAACAGTTTTATTTACTTGTTGTTTTGGCCATTTTTTAATGTTGCTATTGTAATAATATGAACATGAATGAATAATAATGAAAATTTTATAGTAAGCTTATCGTATGTAAAGTAAGAAGAGGTAAGGGACTTTGTGGGAAGCATAGCTTTCTTATGGCGGGTTTCCCTCGATGCGCTGTATCGGTGAGAGGGGTAAACGCCGAAAAACCGTCACGAGCGCAACGGCCAATTATCGCGTCGCGCTAGCTGTTTATTGACAACGTGTTACAATTGTTTTGTATTGTCGGTTGCCGTGGTGACGCTAGCTATCAATCGTTTCACAAAATGCTTTAACTGTACTATAACAAAAAATGTATCAACAGAATCAGGGTCTAAAGAAGAACCTACCTGAGTGTGGCAGTTTATTTCGCCTATCAACCGAGATATTTCATTATAAAATTTGCTCTTAAACGTAAACAGACTGACCGAGAAAATTCTTCACGGAAACGTTTCTGGGCCTACGAATACGGTCCGGAAGGTTAGGTTTGTTTGGTTTGGCTTGGATAGAATAAATAGTACATTATATTATACTAGTTTAATAAGACGGAGTATTGTCACACGAGAGTTTTAGAGCACGACGAGCGAAGCGAGGAGTGCTTTCATAGAACTAGTGTTTTCGTCTCATTAAACGAGTGTAATATACCATTTACTTTGCTTTATTAATTCATTAAATTTTGGCTGTTCAAATTTTGGTGTTACACTAGGGAATTTTTCGTGGGTTGGTTACACTGACGTCACTGACATTGACGTTTCGTATTTGAATTTGAAAATCTAGTGGCCCCAGGACAATTTCAATAACTACTTACCTACGTGAGCGAAATGGAAGACAAGAATGTAGATTCATGAGATTTTAAAAGTTGTGTTTATTGAAATACTAATAATTTAACCGTGACGTCTAAGCACGTCTACGTGACAATCGTTTCTGTACATGACGTATATATATAATTATATTATATAAAGCTATGCTTCCCCTCCCTGTCATTCCCAGAATGCCTCATTTCGTTTTTTAAATAGAGGCAAATAACGGTTTGAAATAGAAGTTTGGAAAATAACTTGGAGGATACGATAAACTTCCTTTACATTATTATATATTTACAAATACAAATAGACCTGAAGGAATAGGAAAATTGCATTGCATAACAAATAATAAAAATACGTTTTATGAGATAATAATAATGATAATATCGTCATAATATGTTATATGGGGTGTATAAAGCCTAGTCCATTACAATTTGGAACTTACATTAATTTGATATCTTCGGAATTTTTAACACTTAGAACAATTTTGCATTTGCGGCCTTTTTAAAACTTTTACAATACTTGGAATAAATTTCGTTCTCTATTCAAAACAATAAACTAGTATTTATAAAGTCAGCCGTTCACTGTGACTTTTTGCGACTTTCTGTTCCCGTCTAAATTCTAGTGTGCAGAAAAATCTCTATTACTAAAATCTTACTACGCGCCGCAGTCGGATTTACGATCGCTCCTCCCATCAACGGCGAGATTATGATATTCGGCACGTCCCGTCGCTTAAATCCGCGTGATAAGTCGATGTGCATTTGCGGGGCCGGAACACTTCGGGCGCGATACGATCTAATCTCGCCTGATAGTGCGTGAGATTTCCCGCGGGAGTGCCTCGCCTCCTCCGGGTGGCTATCTGATTCGATAATAAGCATTATCACTTAATAGGCTTACCGTAAATTAAGCAGACGACACGACCGATGAATGCGCCATCAATTCCGGTGATTCGACCGTCCTGTTGAATGCGGGCATTCCTTTCGGAGTTCTCGCGGATACCCCGTGGAAACGTATGACTTCATTAGTTGACTTTACGATTACGCGGACGGGTATTACGAAGGCAGGTCGGGTAATAAAGTTTCGAAATTATAACACAATGTAGGACGTAGATGGAGATGGTGGATAACGTGAGTTGGGAAAGTGCAGCTTTGGTTTTTATGCGAACGTCGTGCTATTACGACCCAGCATGTAGGGATGTAAATACCCGTATGGGCCTTAGCTGCATAGTATGAAGAATTACATTCGAAATGGAGAATGTGCATCGTTTTGCCTTTAAGCTAAACGAAATCGTAGTTTTGTTCAACAAGAAGTAGTCTGAGTGCTACAGCACTAATAAAAATATTTTACCAAACATTTTAATTTACCACAAGTTTTGAAGCAATCTCGTAGCTGGTGTATGTCGTTATTCACTAGAAACTTGCATGTTTTAAAACTAATCGAATGAGGGTATAAATAGAAACTTAAGACAATAAGTATTTTGCTTGTTTTCAGTGATTTTGCAATCAATGTTGTGTCGGCATTACATGCATTTAGGGGCGTTTACAAAATGACACGAATTACACCATGTCACTTAAAAAGTGGTAGTATTTTATAAAAAAACTCTTATTCGGAATCCTCGTCTATAAATTATTTAGATATTTGTAGATTTGGTTCTAAGTTCTACCAAGCTTTTCCTCTTCAAATAATACGCTCTATATATATTGAACCTCGTATATAGTTGATTGACATAATTAAAATTAGTACTGGTTATAATAAACTTTAATACATAGTCTATAATAGGTATTAGAATTTGGAAATCAACATTCCGAATGTATTTGACCAAATTCGGATTTAAGAACTTATGGAACTTAACATAAACAAAGAATTTCATGATAATGACGTGTATTCTTCCAGATACAAATTACAAAGTTACAAAAATTTGTTCGATATTGTAACGCGAAATGTAAGCAGCACCGCGAGACGTGTTTACGCTTATCGGTCGGCGGCTTTCCTCAAAGGAACATCGCTATGCCTAATTGAGCCTGCCGCCAACATCTTATTAAAGTAGGAATAATTTATTACCTCCTAGACCTTATTACGTTCCGGACGTTTCCTAGGTAAACATTATTATCGAGATGGATCGAGTTTGTAGAATTATCGAGAACACAATTGAGAAATGTATATAAGCGGGCTTGCGGTCGGAGAGATTATTATTAGAGACGTGAAGCGCGACATAGTAAACAAGGTGAAAATCGAGAGCGTATAAATAAATTACATTTAAGAGTGATCTAAATTAATTAGTTAGGAAGTAGTTAAGTGTGTTATATAAATTAGTTCAGTAATAGTCTAAGATAAATTAAGTAGTGTGTAGTATAGTAGGTAATTAGGAGAGTGTATATAAATTAGAAAATAAACGTTACAATATATATTCGAAGAAAATCAATATTGTTGCAATGAGCGAATTGAGAGTTAGATATCTACTGAACTATAATACATCCCCTTGATCTATTCTGTGAGTTTCATGGTACAATTTAAAAGGTTAATTTTCGATCTAAGAATGACAAGGCATATCTGGGCTCTTTCAAAAAATGGTCCAAAATGGGATTTTCCTATTAGCTGTAATAAGCTGTAATAAGTACCGGGTGATTTTTAATGATTGAAGCTAATTTTGTGGGTTGGCACCCTGCGTAGTTGGTTAGCGTGGTCATTTGTCAACTTGTTTACTTTTGATTCATTTTTAGTTTAGGTTATGTACAGTTGTATAGAGATAAGAAACAGGTTAGATTATTCTACAGTAAATGCTGAAAATGTTGACCTTCTTGTTGTAAGCAACATTCAACTCTACGCGATGAATTATTACAAATATTAACTAAAATTTCAGGTACAATATTTGCCATAGCAACTTCAATTGCGTCCTGCAATTCTTGCAAATTCTCCAAATGGTTTTGAAATACAACATTTTTTAAATAAGGAAACAAGAAATAGTCCAGGGGAGTCGAGTCTCTAGATCTACTATGCCGCAAACCAGTGCTAACTAAACGGTCTTGAAAGAATTCCTCTAAGAACGAAGGTGTAACTCGTGCTGTGTGTGCAGTTGCATTGTCCTGCTGAAAATAACCTTTTGTTAACTCTCTGTCATCCAACTCATTTATAAATGGCTTCAACAAAAGCCATTGATATCTTTCAGCCTTAATCGTTCCATGAAAAGATATTGGCCCGATAATTCGTGTTCGTGACATTGCCACCCCGACACCAATTTTAAGTGGATGTAATGGGACTTGGATAATATTGTGGGGGTTATGTGCTGACCAAGTTCTGTAATTCTGTGAGTTAATAAATCCAGAGAGATGAAACCACGCCTCATCAGAAAAGAAAGTCATGGTTGTTGAGTAGGTTATTGTTATACCAGTGACAAAAGTGGATTCTTTGGAAAAAATCAGGAGGGCGGAGTAGTTGGACGACTGTAAATTTATATGGTCGTAGGTGCAAATGTTTTTTAAAGATTGCACGAGAGGATGAATAGGAAAGTCCTGAAATGTAAGAAAGGTATAAAGTGTAGAATAAGGTAATCGTTGATGGAAACCTATTTGTTGGCATACACGGCGTATGTAGGCATTTGGATTTTGTTGTATAATTGGCAATTAGTGGCAACAGTTGGACGTCCAGTACATTTACCCTTTTTAACGCTGCCAGTGCCTAAAAATCGTTCAACTATCCTACAACAATGTTGTTCAAAACACGATATTCTGTTTGTTCCTCTGAGTATGTTTCGAGAAACCGATCGTAAGTCAATTGCTGGAAATATATCCAGTGGCCATTTTCATATTGGAATGCGCTTCGAAAATACGCCATTACAATGAAGGTGTCATTGTTCTGTTGTAAAAACCATTTTTCGATAAATAAATCGTGAGAAAGATAATCTTATTTATTTTGAACTTCGATGTCACATTTGAATTTAAAAATCAAGGGCAACAACTTCGTATCGTAAACAAACTGTAAAAATATTGCCAACCTAACAAAAATAATCACAATCATTAAAAATCACCCGGTAACAATGATAAGGAAATAATTGTTCATAACAATAATAACAGAATTTCAAGAAAATCACGTTTACTCTTCAATATACTAACTACAAAAATTTGTTTTCAGTTTTTTTTAAATCGCAATATTTTGGGAACTACTGAATTAAAATGTAATTTATTATATTATTATTAACCGTAAATTGATCTTCTCTATGGATTTCATCAAGGAATTCTAAAGTTTTAATAATTTATTATCACAAAGACTAAGGGTAGATCATTTTTGCTTTTTTAATAAATGGACCAGTTTTAAATTTTAAAAGTGTGGATCGCAAACAGACGAAAGTAGTTTCCACGTCTCAGTAGTCAAATAGATTTGTGAAAATACCGTTTACTCTAAAAGATACTAATTACTAAAATGTCTATCTATTTTCTCAAAAAACTGATCTTAGCGAATTTGATGCCTAGCTGATACATTTCATTGATTTGCCCTGTGAGTTGCATCAAGAAATTCTAAATGTTTCATATCACAAAGGAAACTCTTCAGCTAAAATTCAACTTTTGCTACGCTTGCTGACAAGTTATCAATATGTTTAGCATTTAGGCATGATATCCCTATGTTCGTCCAAATCCACATTGGAAAATCTGGGAGTAAGTTGTCAATGCGAACATGTAAATCTGTAGTTTACGCTACCTAGACTCCGTTGGGCGATATGTCGATATTAAGTTTTGACTGGTTTTTTTACTGCTTTTAATGGGCATAAATGAACAAACTCATATCCTCTAGGAGTCTAGGGTCTCTAAGTGGCGATTCATCGTATAAGGAGGTAAAGGAAAATGTCTCAACCACGTGTCAATTTAGTATTGATCTGAGCTGGTCGATGTGGTTCTATTGTTCTAATTTATGTTAATTTTCGTTTATTAGGTCTGATGATGGATTGAAGCCGAAACCGGTAACCGAATGTAATTGAGACGTGGTTGAGACATTGTCCTTTACCTCCCTATGGGCATAATTAAGCTACTTTTAGTTCAACCAAGCTCCAACTGACTCATATGGAACAGAATCTTAATTTAAACTTATCTATTTCCTATGCAAGGGTTACGTGAGACGGTTTTTAACCTGCGTTGGTTAACAAATCCGTTAAAAATGTGCAATTCAAGCCGTATCGTTTGTATGTAAAATATGACTTCATCCCTACCCTCACCTCACTCTTAATTCGCCAACCAATCGAATTTCTCCTTTCTGTCCCTTTGTCTCAGTCTTCAAAAAAAATCCATCTATATATTTTCCGTTTTGACGAAAACACCATCATTACCTAATGATCCGGTAATGGACATTTCTTGTAAGCGTAAGAAAAATACAAATCGATCATTGCGGAACACAATCCGGCATTTTTGCTGATATTTTATTGGTGACAATGTTGAATTGAAGCCGTCAAAGCATTGAATTGGGTTATTCGAGCGCGAAATCGCTCTCTCAATATAAAACGTTACCGACGAATGAAAATGATTTTTCTCTGGAAATAAAAACGAGGAAAATTAATCAGCGGCGCGCCGTAAATGCGAAGACGTCGATCTATATATGTGTATGCCGCAGAGATAGATAGATCTCGCTATTTACGATTATACGAAAGTGTATCGATCGGTATAAGCTTTTATTGTTGTAATCGAATTATGACGGATCAATCACGTTGCCCGATTTCTCCGAGTGTCTGAACGAATTCAAGATCTCTTATGTACCGTTTAAATTTTTTGACGGATCCTTCTTTCGGTATTTTGATATTCCCGTTTGACCGAAGACCGTTTCAACGGTGGACACGCACTCACTAAGAGAATTTATCCCGCAAATTACATCCATATCTGACAAATATTTTAAATAAATCGAGATTCACCGGATTACGCGAGAGACTTCAATGGTCCCGGATTTTTCCCGGAAAATTAGGAGGGACGCGTAAATGTGATTTCAGGATCTATATATAAACTTTAAGATGATTATGGTTTTCATGCTGCTTGCCGTCTTTTTCCAGATTTTCGTCTGCGTCTCACTCGGTCCTTGATACGTAATTTGCTTACGGCCGCGTTTAATCCCCGTCTGGTTCCCTTCGCCTCTCTCTCCACGTTTCGCATCCAATTAATATCAGGTTTTGGATCCCTTCGGCCTTGCTGTCGGTGGCTTTACCGTTCCCTTATTTCAGATTTTTTCCAAATATATAAGTACTTTTGTAAACCACGTTTTCGAGCTTCAGACGTGAACTTTCCAAGTTTATTAATTTTGGATCATGAACCTTCCTGGCACGAATATATATCATTATCCTTCTTTGTCTACCTACTTTTATTGACTGGACGTACATAATCAATTAACCACAATCGTTACCTCTTTGGGCATTTTGCATTAGGCACCGTTCATTTAAATAAGGGAAGTTTCATCAATATTGCGAACACTGATCGGGGCACCGCTACGGCTAACTTCATATCCGAGTCTGTTGAAGTTAGTTGCAGCGACGTGAAGTTGGCGTAGGTTGTGTCCGCCGAGAAAATGTGTCGGAAAATCTAAGGAAAGCGTCGCGAGGTGGTCGTTGTGTTCCGATTTAGTGCGAAATATTGGAGTGTCCGTCGGGGGAAATGGAGGGTTACTTTGAACGCCATTGCGATCTTGCATTTAATTTGTTATTTGGAAGGAATTTTTGACGTCTTCGGCGGTACTTTACTCACTTAGTTCTTCGTGAAATTTGTACCAAACTTATCGAAGAGTGCACAGGAATTGTTGCCGACAATTACTGGAGTCTGTATTGCGGACAATGATGTATACGCTAGAGATATTGTCTAACATGATGGTGTTCTTCTTATTTTTGGTTTTGTAGTGATTATATTTTAATTTGTATTTATCAAATATTGCAGGTATATGATATTCATGGTGCTTATTTTTTACTTCCCTGGATATACTCCCAATTTACATAAAAAAATGTATTTCTTTTTATAAATCTTTTTGATTTCAGTATATGCCTTTCCTTTCCAATCATAAATTGTATCTTAGATTATAGATAGAGAATTGTAGGTCAAGAAATGTAG
Source organism: Cryptocephalus moraei (assembly GCA_946251905.1). Taxonomy (NCBI): domain Eukaryota; kingdom Metazoa; phylum Arthropoda; class Insecta; order Coleoptera; family Chrysomelidae; genus Cryptocephalus; species Cryptocephalus moraei. The sequence goes on along the minus strand of OX276465.1, from coordinate 9,683,378 downwards.
ATGTAGATCAATAATTTTAGTATCTAACACTACAGTTTCACAAATTTTGAATTAACATTTTTCACAAAACTAAAAAGTTATTATAGATTTTTTTATATCTTCAAACTGTTTATATTTTAAAGGCATATAATATCATAGGTATTTAATGCATCTAAAGGCCTCTTCTCTATTTCGGACGCTTTGTGCAAGACACTCACTCAAGTATTCTAAGTTCTGGAGCACAAATTTCAGCATAATAAAAATTTCTCAACAACGTATAATGGTTTATAGATATTCTTCTATCTTCTGAATTTTTTGATTATGTGTTTTGAAAATTGCTAGAGATTTTCCTTTGTCGGTTGCTTCGAGATAAACCCTTTGAGCAAGAATTTTAATTTTTAGAGCAAAAGTCTCACAAATCCTTAAATTTTTTCCATTTTTCTATTTTATTTTTATTATCTATATTTTGATATTCTTGTTTGATTTTTGTTGTTTGACAAAATTTGACTGGACACCCGCATATCTTCACTCTTTTGGTACCAATTTGATCCACAACTGTACAAAAATTACCAAACCAAAATCACTGGAGTAATTTGGTTACCTTACGGTTTTTCACATAGGCTTTCTCCACCATGATTTTACAGGACAATACCGGGGTATCCGCAAACTGAAATGCAAATCAAATTATATTATTTTCTGGTACAATCAGCGAGGTTATAGCCACATGATATTGTCACACCCAGGGGATGAACAGAACCTGTAATGAACAGAAAAAAGTTAGAAAATGTTAAATTTATTTTGCATTTAATACCGAACAAACATGGAGCGGTGTACTCAAATTGTAATTCAAAATTGTAGAATTAGATGAGGAAGAGGATAATAACAGCAAGAGAGTTGAACGAATAAGAACATAATAACGTTAATAGTTTAACGGGGAACGGCTACTCGAAAGAAATCAGCATGACCGTTATGAACTTGACCCGTGTCTACGACTGTCCTCAATCTGTTTACTTGATAATATTTTAAAATCTTCGATTCCACCGATAGTGCGTCCTTATATTATTTTATTACCAACTGAACACAAGTTATAAATTTATTCGGTACGAATCATATCGTGGCGTTTGCGAGTAAAAGTAGTTATAGAATTGTAATGCAGCTTGATTGTAGTGTTCGATTGATTCCAATCAATTCTAACGCTGTTAAAAATTATGTAATATGTCGGGAAATACATACTTTATTGAAATTAACCATTCGGGCGCGCCGGAACGAAGATGTAAACTAAATTTCCCGACACGTTGATCGATGCGGCCCGAGACGTGGAGCGATTTTTTCGCATCGAAACAACAGCCTTTCGATACGGGTAAATTTAAATTCACAAGCCATCCCGCACGATATAAGCTCCACTCGAAATATCCGGATCAATATGTTTTCCCAAAGCGATGTTAAATATTCACCTTGACACTGAAATATGCGAGGCCATTCTATGCCGGCGCGCGATAGATTCGACCTTATTTTCTATATCTTTCGGTACACAAAAGAGTTAAATCCTGTTCGGCATTTTAACAGACCGAAGAAAAAAATTTTTTTTTCCAGAGATAAAGCTCAGCCGCTCCGACGATAAACATATATTTTCTTATAGATTGCGGAAAGTTTTTCGCTCCTTGATAAACGAGATTTTGAGGTAAGGAATAGATAGAACCGGAGATAGAGCTGCGGTGGTGGTAATGCGGTCCGTATAAGTCGACTTAGCCGATGGAGGACTTAGAGGGAACAGGAAAACAACGCATTCTCTTATCTGAACTAATAGATTAAAATACTTGAGTGTGTGTATAAATGGATATTTTTTTTATAGTTGCACACTCTCTTACAGAGATTAGCGACAGAGACAGTCTTAATACAAAAGTTGGATAATTTCTTCCTTATTAACTTTGAGATTTGCCAAAAAAACATATGCATGTCGGAAAATTGGAAAACCGCAGATTTCCTTCTTCCGAACGGAACATCCTGTGAAAGATCTTTTTCGCAATTTTTGATATATGTATTCATCTAGGAGTCCATCCCACTATCATTAAAGCGTTTACAAATCCTTCATTTTTTTTTAAATGAAAATAATAGATATTTGTTTAATTTTCAATGATTTGAGTGCTATTTTTCAACATCAAAATTTCATTACTAATTGATTGTTATCAATATTTTTCTTCAAACCGCATTTTTCTCCCCTTTTGAACGACCCTTGGTCATCTCAGTGGCTATTTTGAAACTCACTTTGTATTTTAGTTCACAGAACTTACAAAACTATAATGAATGCAATTTTGGAACATTTTAATACGTATTTCGATGACAATCATATCAAAACAATCCTGTAACCTGAATGCGTAGATATAAAATATGTAAAAGACATTAAGTTTTACAACAGCATGCTCGAATAACCGATTATCCGAATAATCGGCCCTATTATAGCTATTCGAATTACGACATAATTGTTTAAGACCAACCGGATATTTGGTGTTTTTAAACGGTATAAATGGCTTATTAGATTATGACAATGATAGGATGGTGATGTGCCTAAACTCTCGGATCAGGTAACTAAGATATTCTAAGTAAGACACTAGGGTGATACAGTATTAAATAGACGTAGTCATACTTGGACTTATCTGTTATTTTAATTGAAAACAACAAATTGGACTTAATCGGCTCCTTGGGCACTTCAAACCGATACATCTCATGTGACAAGTTTCAGAATTTTATATTAAACAAATGGGTGTAACTGTTAGCGTTAAATTCTTAAATAAAATAAGGTCGTGCAATGCTCAAATAGAAATTTTACAATGTTCTTGCAGTAGTATTACTCGAATTTGCTATATAAATACATACCTAACAAAATACAAATTTAATTGTAGACCACAATGGAATACATCACATATTTCTAAGGAAATATCCGGATAACCGGATAATGTTGTTGTTATGTATTCGATATTCGGATAAATCGTGATATTTGGCGCTGTATAACTGGAAGCCATATCAATATGATAAGTGAATGTTATAGATGCAAACAGATTTGTTTAAGACGTCTTTACACTACGTGATTTTTCATATGATTTTTTCATGTGATTTTATCATACGAAATTGGTATGAAATATGATATCATGTGATTTTGGTAAGTTTACGTTTACACTATGTGACGTATTCATATGATTTCAAAGTAAATATTCAACATTTTGAGTTTGAGGTTATATTGTCATTCGTAATATTCGTATTGATGGTGATTAAACGGTGTATTACAAAATGACTCCAGAGGACTTTTTATTGCTCTAAATCAACATAACCAGATAACCACCATATATTATTATAACCTCAACTTAAAAGACGTACTAATGTGTCAAATCTGCCAAATGCCGATAACAAAATTTTCTGCATTATCGGCAATTACACCGAATATCATACAAAAATAGAAACGGTTCTATTTTATCAAACAACTTGTGACTAAACATGATTTGGCCTGTGACAGACCTTGTGACTTATTCTGTATGACAAATCACATAGTGTAAATACTAAAAATTTAGTTGTGATCAAATCACATGACAAAATCATATGAAAAATCACATAGTGTAAAGGCGTCTTTAGAAATGGAGGAATGTGCTCGAGAGAATGAAAAGGGCTTGTTAAAAATGTGGCGATTTTTAAGAAATTTATGAAAGTGGTCAATGAACAAAAAGTTAGTTCGGTGCAAAGTTATATTCCATGATGCAACTTTGAGTATAAAAAATTGAAAAATTATTATCGTCACTGTACCTTAGTCGCAAATTGCAATATCATTAATATCTCTTGAACACCAGGCGTAGAGCTCTAGTAGAGTTGGGAGATGTGCAATAATTTAGATTAAGTAACGTGCCATTTTTTAGTGATTAGTTTAAATAGTAACGTTGATTACAGAATTGTTGAAGCAGCGTAAACAGTACATTTTTACGTGATATACGTCTTATAAATCGATGTGCGGGCTACACATCCCAGAAAACATTGTAGCGTTACGCCAGACCCATGCGTGGAGGCGAGAGGCCGGCACCACACAACCAATGTGAGCCATGTGAGAACAAGCGATAGAGAGGTACAGTCGGCCTCAGCGAATGCTTTTGACACATCTATTTCCCTTCCACTCCGTCGGCAGCAGACAGCTGGACATTAGCGGTTATCTGAATATTTACTGTGCATACCATTGCTTATTACTGTTAAAATAACAAATGCGGCAATATGGTATTTAATTCTTGCATTCTAAGGGTTTGATTAGCTATATCATCTCATATATTTGTTCCTGGATCATTTAAAAAAGTAGCGTGTCAACGAGTGCAGTAATAATAGGTTATGTTACGATTTCGACTAAAAAATTATTATGAATGATATAAGTGATGGTGTAAAAAGTAGACTGCTTTCATTTAGTATTCAATGAAAACAATTATCCTGCGTAGCAATTCATGTAAGGTTCAAGTTAATGTTCAACTTCACACATGTCCTAACAATGTGTCTAAAATGACCAGTTGGACCGACCAACCGCAATGCGAAATAACTTTCTATAGTATAAAACATCAGTGATAATTTAGTGATAATAATTCAATGCAATTCATAAACGTATGCAATATTTTCTTATGACGTTATCACGTAAAATTATCGTCCGTAAACCGACTTTACAGATAACCAAATTTTTTTTACGTAGGAACACCGACGATCACCCATTGTTACTACCCCTGGCTCCGTTAAATTATGACGTACATTCGCATGAACGTGTAATTTTCAGGTAACGTAACCGCACGCCACGCCTGATCCGAATAAAGCTTAGTAATACGCTTTCCGCGACGAATGTTCCCGCACACAGAACGTCGTCGTTCGAGCACTTAACAACCTACAAATTATTTATGAACGCCGCGGAATACACTTAAGGGGAGTAATCGAAAATTATCGTTGTTATTTAGGTATGAAATTTTATAGCTCGTACGTCATTCACGGGCGTTCCTTTAACGACCCGCAGTACAACTTAGCAGGCGCGATTAAATTTGTCCCCTTACAATAAAAGGTTCGCCCGGGATACAGTCCCGGATTCATCGTGAACGCGTACGTTTGTTTTAGAACTTTATCGTGATTAATAAAGTTTTAAAATTACTCCGACGAATTTCCGTTCTGGAATCCTCATGCCGTGACCGTAAATATAGAAAGACATTTCCTCATTGTCGATATTTTGCTTTAATGACGACGGTATTCTTAAAAAAAATGATATATTTTCAATATGGCAGTGGATAACGGCGCAACTTCGCCTATTAAAACTCCGGGCTTATTGCCGTTTCCTCACGCAAGGGAACTTTTGATGACACCGCCAGTTCAGAAGGAGGAAGTTGTTATCTGTTGGCTATAAGGGGTCTATCAAAATGCTTTGTTTTATGTTGGCTTGAAAGTAGTTATGAAGAAACTAGTTCGCCGTTTAAACGAAGCCGTCCAATATATACACAACGTGACCAAATGTTCTAAAAATACAAGTGTTATGTAAAAATCATTACAGAATCTTTGATTATGTCAAATATGTGTCTGATCCATTTTGCCAATTTGTATTAAATTACAAGATTGTAAATTTCATTGGAAAACACACATTCAGAAAATTACGTTAAAAACCTATTACACCACAGTCACGTACTTAACTTTATTACTCACTAAATGACTGTTCTGAATATTTTAGTTCCACAGTAAGGGAGACCGAGCATTGTTTTTATGTTTTTTGTGTTGTAATTTCCATTTTTTTCTGTCAACGTTAATATAAAATAACATTTATCATAACAATAATGTCAAGAAATGATCAATCAGCTTATCTATCAATCAATTAACTAATCCAAATTCCGCTGATAATTTAACTTTTTATTCTTACATTATGTCAACTCGCGTGTTTTCTTTTTTCTTTTCTTTACTCTGCAAAGTAACTAATTTAGCTACTTTGCAGTAACTTATAGATTCAGCAATTCCAGGATAATACTCTTCGCTAATTCGACCCACGATTCCCGCGAGCGGATGCAACGTCTCGAATTCGAGATCGAGCATCCGCCAAAGAGTCCGGGAATCGACGAACTTTCCACGTTATGTTAATAACGACAAAAGCTGATTGGTAATCAGGAAAAAATTATAAATTGGCTGGGGACCGACAAAACCAGGTTCATTAGTTTTGCAAATCGCGCCCTTGGTCGGTCTCCGAGACGCGTCCCCTGAGCCACGTCCAAGATGAACCTCTTAGGGTAAGTCGTTATTTTCACGTACTGTTTTTTTTAGGTCCCCTTTTATTCATTTTTTATTATTTTTCCCTTTTTATTTATTATTATTAGTTCCTTTTAGTCATTTGTTTTTTCGTGTTTTTTAAGTTTTACTACGTTGCCCCATATTTTGATTACTTTTGATTCCTTCTTTGTGTTATTTTCAACTGGTGTCGTGTTGGCCGCTGGTCGCGCCATTAAGGTATTTGATTTTGTTCATTATACCCTTTTTACTTAGGCTTACTTTTTTCGTGTTGCTCTACCCCTAGCTACCCCTCAGTGTTCGACCCTGTGCTTAACACAGGTCGCGACAATATACAATGTTATAGCTAACTAATTTAATACATCAAATAATTTTTGTCCAATTCTGATTCACAAAAAAGCCCGAAAATGTACCAACTGACCACGTACTAGGGGAAGATTGGTACATATTATATTTTGTCGAATTTAGTTCAAAACTGTTGTTTCGTACAGTATATTTTAACGGTAGTAATACAAAGTATGGTATACTCTAACCAGTAGCAATTGGAACACTGAATAAAATTTGAATTTACCGAGGACATTCGAAAAGAGCCCGTTATCTCTATACAAAACCATGGGACTTATTTCTTTGCTTATTCAGAAACGCACTGGTAAATTTTAAAACGCAAGTGCTCGTGTTCTTGCAGTCGCCCAAGTGAAATCGTATATGTGAATGTATGGATTTGTACTGATAAAGAAATAAAGGGTCCATTGGGTGGCAAAAATTTTTTTACGACTGCGGCTCTTTGTTTGTATCTTCTTCTTCTTCTTCTTCTTCTTCTTCTTCTATGGAGCAGGTGTTTCGGTCCTTCGGCAATTATACTCGAGAAAGCAGTGGTGTGTGTATGTGTGTGCCATTTATTTATGCTATTTAAAAGTGAATAGATTGTTACGAGTTATTATCCGTAATGATACGCCCATGGACGACCGGACGGCACCACTTAAGGAGCCATTAAATGTTTTTGTTGCCGTTCCAGTTGAGACTGGACGAAGTATACAAACATCAGTGAAAAACAAAATAAATTTTTAACATTATGGACAAAAAATCTTATGTAAAAAATTATCACCATTTAGTATAAATTTTTGTTTTATATATAATGTACTTCAAGGGTATAATACATGCAATGAAACGCTTGGCACAAATTGAGGCATTTTCGCAAAACAGTCTCAATTTGGCCTTAAAATACATTTTCCAGCAATCTGAAGGAAAGCTCAGAAGGGGGATCTAAGAAATGATGCATGTGCTTATTACTGAAATCAAATATCATGAATAGATATCTATTCTTAAGAAAATTTCATCAGAGACTCATTATCATCACTTGAGTACCGTATTGTTGAAATTTTGGATTTCAGGGGTCGCGCATTATAACTTCTGGAACTTGCAACTTGAACTTGTGCTTAAGACCAAATGACAATGTTATGGGTACTTTATATATCATGTCATGAAGTTTTATTACATTAAAATATATGCAGTTCAGTAATTTAAATATGAACGCAAAACTATTTTAAAATGTTAACTTTGATGGACTGTAGGTGAAAATTAAAAGACAATATTAAAAATTTAGTATTAATTTATTTACAATTGCTGTAGGTGTATCTGTTACAATTTTCTGCGTTAACGGGATATTTTCAAATTCGGCAGTAACAACACGCCTTTAATGCAAAGTGTAAGTAATGTATCAAGTGTAGATACAATTAGAAAATGTCTTCACTTGAGACTTATGACTTATGACTCAATATACAATACTACAGACAATACAACAGACAATATTGTCGCGACCTAATTAAGAACCCGAGGTCATTGTAATTTCCGCGAGTTGTCGACCTGCAATTACAAGTCTTGCAATTATTATCATCCGCTCCGCGGTTGTCAAACTTTAGTTCACCTGTAATTGCAAATTTTCATACAAGTCATTTCCGCTTCCCGGATATCGACCTTAGCGACAGGTTCACGAGTTAATCAAGTAAACACAAGGTAAATCGTCTATTCGGCAATCTCTACGAGTTCAACAGACCGCCGAATGCGCGATTTGAAAATTATAAATTCAAAGAGCAGTATCGATCATGGTTCTTTGTCTTTTGGCTTTTTGGTCGCCAGTTAGTGAGTGGTTTGCCAAGGGTCGCACGCCCGACGTCTGTCCTCGCCTCCCCGAAAATAACCATGTAAGAGCCCCTTCTTTTATGTAACATTTCCCTTGCTTTAACTTGTCTAATTATTTTCATTTTTATTTGTTTTCGTTTTGTTTCCATTTATTCTTTTTTCGTTTATTATATTTTTTCACATCCCCTGTATTTAACCGCTGAAAATAAATTTATATTTCCCCAACTGTTTTCTGTTCTCCACCTCAAGCTACCCCCTAGCACGCTCTCAGGGTGACTTCATCCCCTGGACGCGACAATATTTTTAAATACAGTATGTCCCCGGATTGAGTTTACAAGAGGAGAAAATTTTTGATTTTTGATTTTACAAAATAAAAGGAATGCTAAAGGAATAAAAATTTTTGTCTGATTTCAAATAACCAAATCTATAATTAGAATTACGAAACTGTCCAACCTTTATTTAGAATTACAGATTTTTTTTTCAATTACAACATTATAAAAAGATCTTGGCTAGAAACAGTAATGTTTAAAACTATTATTAACGAAATTGTTTTCCATAACTTCTTATTTTCTAAACGAAACAAAAATTTTAATACAAAGAAATGTTTTTAATATAAAAAAACACTGTTGCATAGAGTTGTTTTTATACCATTTGTTAAAACAGATATGTCAGTGGAGATTACATGCCACGCAGACCTTACCTTGTCAAGGAAATTGTCGTATTCCATCTAACAACCGAGATATTTTAATATTAAAATTGCTGTAGAACGTAAAAAAAACGGGCGGCCATATTAATGACAGCCGACATGGAACAGGAAAATCGTGTACGGGAAAAGTATGGAACGTTACATTGCAGAATATTCATGCAAATTCGATGTTCTAACGTCACAGCTCACCGGAAATTTGTATGTAAAGTACAGGAGTTTCTGGGCCTACGACTGCGGTCGGGAAGGTTAGGTTTGTTTGGTTTGGCTTGCATATAATTATAAACAAGAATATATAGTATTTTATTAAACTAGATTGTTAAAATAACATTTTTTCAGAAAATATCGATTTTCCTCACCGGAAAATATCTCGCAATGATATATAAGCGCTTATTACAACATTTCCTTGCCCTCTCGCAAATTATTCATGCTTTACAGGACAAAACAAATCTCATATATTCTCTTTTCATGTCTCATAACAGCATCGGCGAAATGTGGCGAATTCGCCAAAATATGGAATATGGCATTATTATAGTGGCGTATCCACCATATCCCAGATAAATATATTTTTTTTTTTTTAAATCTGCCATTTTCCTCGACGGAAACTATCTCCTCCGCGTTTAGGGCCCTTTTACAGGCATTTCCTGAAAATTTCGAGAAAAAAAAACGGTTGTAACGAAGCCGATTGTCGAGAGTTGAGGGTAAACCACCCATCATACAGTTAATCCCGAAATCAAACCTATCTCAGATATATGGCGGCCGATAAGGCAACGTTCAATCTACCATCTCTTAAACATCAAGACTAAATTTATATAAGCCACTCGCCCCCTCCAGTGTTCTTTGCCCGAGTTAATCCAAGGTGAGAACTAAGATTTGTTTATAGCAAGTCGATCCTTCTATCTGTCTATTGTAAACGTCATCGTCGTTAGTTATAAGCCGCCGAATTATTTGTTATTTGTGAGTGTACGTAAATTGTGCATTGTCCCCGACCGATAGTCTTAAGCCGCCCGAGCTATTCGTAGTTATTCGTCTATTGTGAAAGCATCCCCGACCGCTAGCTAGTAGGCTATACGTTATTTGTGATTTTTCGTTGTGAGCGTACCGACCGCTAGATATAAGCTATCTGTGGATGAACGTTTACTACATGTTAAACCGGCGGTTCTGAAAACGTCCGTTTTTCCAACCGCCCGGAATTAATTTTTCCGTCGTCGCGTTGACGAAAAGTTAATTCCCGTCTACCGTATTCTCTCTCTTACGCTCTCGCTCTCTCGATACGTAAAAGCCGCACTACCGAATATTAGCCACTGCACGTTTTCCTATCATCTCCGTATTTAGCTAGTTCTATTTCATTGTGAAATTGTTAGGATAATTTTCCGTTTTCGCATTTTCAGTATTAAGAGGGTTTTTCATATTTCAGGTTCTAAATATTTGTAAGAGTATTTCCACTTTCCGTTTCCGCATTTTCGATTTGTTAAAATAATTTCTTCTCTTCTCACTGTTACTTAGAATACATTTTATTTCTCTCCAACTGTGATGATAATAATATTTTCGCATTCGTGTATTTCCTTTTCGAAATACATAAATAATTGTAAATAAGGTTTTGTCGATCTCCGTTCGACGACCTAGCGCCAACAGGTGTTAGTCGTACGAATTGTGTTTCACTGCCGTTTGGAAATAAAATAATTTAGGATTTTCTGTTTTTAAGCGTGTGTTTCATTTCTACAGACAACCCTGGTAATCTCCTGAGTTCGTAAATTACCCAGGCATATTCCCGAGGGATAAAACCCTTAAAAATCTGGCGCCCGAGCAAAACCGTAAAACCGACTCTTAAAACCCTTTTCCGAACTCCCGAAATCCGTCCCAGCGCCAAATCTCCACAAGTAACCGCACAAAGCGCGTTACACAGTGCACCCGTGGATGACTGCGGACCCGATTTTATGTTAATTTCAACAATTCCAAATGCCAATCTAAGCAATGCGGTCATCGGGATTTATTTCACATCAAGAACACATTTAATCCTCGGTACTCACGTAAGTGTATAAAAGTTTCGATGTGCAACGTGAGTTGATAATCCTTCGGTACATTTTTGACATTCGCTCCGTCTCCCAAGGCATCGTTCCTCCCCTTCGCGTCCGTCCTCTTTTTAGTGGATTTAACCAGCCGGCGCGCACGATTTATACGACTCAACTCGGCATTCTCTATGCATGATACCGCATAAATCAACTTAATAGTCCTCCGGCCATTATTGTCATACTAAAACGCCATTTGTATTGCGTACAACATATGTACGTAATCATAATTCTTTCGCTTCTGGCCGGGAATATTAGATTCCGCGCGTAGTAGTCGAACTCCGTCGCGGCCGCCGAAGACGAAACGCTATACGATGAAACGGACGGCTCAATCCCGTGACAGGAGCGGACGTCGAATTTGGCGAAATTAAATTTTTAGGGTCGTAAAATTTATCGGGGGGAGTGACTCGGCAGTAAGTTGCCGTGAGTGAGTTCCGCGAGGGAGTTTTAGGGTTCGATACAATGTGAGAGGTTTCACTTAGAGCGTGTCTACTATGTAGCCAACGACGAACATATCCCGAGGATGTGTGACGTTACCTTTTCAGTTATTTTCTCTTTCAGTTTTTCAAACTAAATAACAGAAAGGCCCGGTGAAGTCGAGTTGTCTCCCAAGGGGAGCAGCTATATTCTTTTGGTGTCCGAATTCACCCTCAAGTAGATTTTCTACACATTCTACAGCAAACTCTGATGCTGCCTATTAGGCTGAGTGAGGAGTATATGTTTGATCCTTGCCCCCTTACATGTTTGATCCTTGCCCCCCCCCTTAGATGTTTGATCCTTGACCCCTTGCGTTTCCAACGTACTTTCGAGCGTATTCGAGCGTGCAGTTGACAATTTTTAATTGACGCTTAAAAATTTCAGTTAAGCTTAGGTAAATATACCTTATCAATTGCAACGGTGCCGTTGGCCCTTACCCGATTTTCCTCGTTTGGCAATCTTAAATGCTTAAGAATTTAGTTATTTTAGCTTCAGAATTTTTTTAACCTGTTAACATTTAACAGTTAAGTACCGTAAGGAACAAAACTTTATATTTTAGTTTATTGGCAATATATTGAAATTTAATTAATTAATCGTATTCACGTCTCTTTTCACTGTTGCTAAAGCATCGTATCTTGAGGCCTTAAGGGCTAAAAATCCTAAAATTAAAAATTCTTTTTATTTGAATAATCAATACCTAATGTATTTAAGAGGTAAATACACTATTTAAAATACATGTGCAAAAAATGTATTTTAAATACACTTGGAATACAAACCAAATTAATGTATTTCATCATGTATTTAAATACTGTAAAAGTATTTTAAATACAATCTAAAATACATGTATTTAAATACTAAACAGCACTGAATTTCATCAATGTTTTTCAACCGTATCAGAACCTGTAGAAATGCTATATCATTAGATTCATTTAAAACGTCAAAGGAAATTCTGAAAAGTTAGTTGAAAATAGATTAAATTGCAGTGACAGAATAATTTTTTGTAATACAAAACGTAATTATATCATCAGCAGAAAACAGGTTATTTGAGGTACGACATACGTAAGACAATTTAAAATTGTGAAATGGCATAAACCCGTATTTATCCCCACCATTTATTCCCCACCAAATGTATCCAATAGAAACTATATGTACCTACCTGAATTAATTCAGATTTCAATCCCATGTTTTCTTATGTTAGTTGAAATTAGACACACTTAAACAAAAACAAAAGATTTATTAGATTTAAACATAGAAACACAAAATATATTTTCGATGTAAAAGTGGGTATGTAAGTATGAAATAAGAAAACTCTTAAAAATTTAATTACAATATTTATTTGTAATTAAAAACTATTTTATTAACATATAATTAACAATGTTCAATCATTGTTATTAGATTAGTATTAATAAAGTTCAAAATATTTTAAATTTGTCCAAACAATTTGACAAATATCGAATTTTGTACAAAGGACTAATGACCACTAGGGCAATAATGACTTCTTATAAAAAAGAGGAGTTTATGTGCATTAAATTAAAAGATGATCTAAATAATTGACTACTGAAATCTGAATACAAATAAATATTACTAATGTAATAAATAAATATTGTAATGAAAATATGTGTATTAGGTTTGTAGGTAACATTATGAAATGAACAAAATTTAAATGCAAGGAAATCACAATTAAAAAAGTATTTAACGATACAAAACAATTAGCGAAAACTGTGTTATGATATATAATTTTAATGATATTGTAAAATATGGAAGTTTACATATTCAAAGCATGGTAACAATGACAGAAATACAAGTTTCATCAATCAATCACATTCATGATGAAAAGATGGAAATATTAAATTAATTAGTGTTTCACTGTTAAATTTTAGTAAAACAAAGCGTTATCACCTTCTTCCAGATAGTTCCTCTTTGAGACAATTTTACACTCTTCCAAATCCCACCCCGCTAAATTTCGTTCTTTTGGGTTACCGACTTGCCTCATATGAAACAAAACGTTAAACTTAGATTTGGTAACGTTAAGTAATGTAATCGACCGGTCCTTTAAGAATAAGCAATAAGGTGCTAAAATATCAATTTAACTTAACTGAGACTAAGGACCGATATTACTTGGGTGGGATGATTGATTCTAAATCTGATGATTCTAGAGAGCGTGGATACAGGGCTTTTCGAATGCCTGCTTTACTCGATTAGAAATTAAACACGGAGTAAAATAAATACATCTATTGAAAGACAAAAAAAAATTAAAAGAACAAAATAAATAATCGTTCGAACTTTAAAGTGTCTCAAAACTTAAACAATAAGGATAACCTAAGAGGATCATCCTCAAAATCAGACAAAAAAATAAGAAAATTATCCCCAAAATAAGACAATGAAACAAACAGAAAATTATCCTCCAAAATAAGATATAAAATAAAACAATAAAATTATCCCCCAAAATAAGATATAAGCTAAAACAATAGAATTATCCCCTTAAGGTAACGATCAGGAAACTAAAGCCCAAAAAAATAACTCGATCCTTATAAGTCAGATAATTGGAACGGTTCACCTTTACATATCTTAATGCCCCTGGATGTGGAACTCTAACGCAGTACGGTGCCCGGACGTGACCTTTTAAGAATTTATTAATAGGTGTATCGAGATTATAGCGACGGACGACGCACCAACAACCCAACTCAATCAAAATAAAAATCAAGGGTGGTTCAGCCCTTACAAATCAGAACAGACTCACCAATAGGCCACGGTGAGAGCTCTGCTTGCTACCTGGACTTTGGCGTGGATACCCTCAACGTCGGAGCTCAGCAAGGGTGATTCGGAAACGCGTTTCGCTCGCACGGAAAACGGAACGGATGAATCTACTCACTTTATTGACTCTAGTCTCAAAAGGTTCTGGCGTGATTACTCCCGGCGAAACTCTAATCAAACTCTGATCAAAATTCTAATCAAGACTCTATTCAAACTCTGATCAAAACTCTACTCCCAAAACTCTGCAAGTGACTCTAATTTCACCTTAACTCAATCTATAGGAAACTTAAATTTCAAGCACTATTCTCCCTTGAAAACTCTGAACCCAAACTCAAAATTATTTCCCTCTGATTTAACTCCCTCAAATTACGACTCCCTCGTATTGTTTCAAAACTTTACTTCGCCCCGCGAATACAGAGCAAACTCTACTTCAAAACTCTTAAGTCTCACAATACAGAACCTTCTCAAAAATAAACACAAAAAAATAAAATCACTCCCGACTCCAAAACTCACCGTTCGGAGACCCGGTCTCCCAACGACTGTCGTTTTTACGATTCCTTTTCTAGTCGAGACCTCGCTTACTATTTCCCACAACCCTAAGTTGCTTACGAAATTATTCTTCCAGTTCTCTGATTGGTCATAATTTCCTTATTCGACAATATGATTATCCATTGAACTTTACAAGTCCCGCCTTTTCCTGAATAATTAATTATTGTAAGGCCATATTCTGAAGACCTAATTAAAAGTCAATTACATCATATATTTCAATTATTTAAATATTATCGTAATCAGTTGCTAAGCGAATAATTATTACTATTGCATTTATACCTCGATATGTTCGATCGCAGACTCAGCAGAATCGTGTAACACATTCAGTATGCTTCATCGGTCAACGTACGAATATATCACGTGACTACGAGGTATTAAATATAGGTGTATCGGCGGATTAAGAGAACTCAATCTCAATTCATTGATTCATCCAATACAATACATTCAACATGACAACACAAAAAAATAAAATCACTCCCGACTCCAAAACTCACCGTTCGGAGGCCCGGTCTCCCAACGACTGTCGTTTTTACGATTCCTTCTCTAGTCGAGACCTCGCTTACTATTTCCCACAACCCTAAGTTGCTTACGAAATTATTCTTCCAATTCTCTGATTGGTCGTAATTTCCTTATTCGACAATATGATTGTCCATTGAACTTTACAAGTCCCGCCTTTTCCTGAATAATTAATTATTGTAAGGCCATATTCTGAAGACCTAATTAAAAGTCAATTACATCATATATTTCAATTATTTAAATATTATCGTAATCAGTTGCTAAGCGAATAATTATTACTATTGCATTTATACCTCGATATGTTCGATCGCAGACTCAGCAGAATCGTGTAACACATTCAGTATGCTTCATCAGTCAACGTACGAATATATCACGTGACTACGAGGTATTAAATATAGGTGTATCGGCGGATTAAGAGAACTCAATCTCAATTCATTGATTCATCCAATACAATACATTCAACATGACTGTATCCGTTGCTATCATCTAGTAAGAAGTAATAAAGTATATTGAAGCTGATCTCCGAGTTTTCATGTTCCTCGAAAGGGAACATTACATGGCGATCCTGCCACACGGACAAACCTAAGAAGAAATTTCGGCTCGGTCCTCGACAACTCCGACAAGATCTTCACAACATGGGAAGTACCACATCCAAGGAAAAGGTTGTCATAGCTCAGGCTGGTAATTCAGGTGGACAAAGTACCTTACTCAACGCAGTGCCCCGATTCTCAACCAAGGAGGCCTTAGAACTAACCGTCATCATCATCGCAGCAATGGTGATCATATTTTACTGCTATGGCAGGTGCAAAGTGCGCCTTGGGAGGAAGATTGAACGAAAGATCACGGCGAGCCAAGAGCTCGTTTAACCCGTGCAATCATCATCCGCTCCAGCAGCCCCGTTGCATACCAACCCCCACAAGGACAACCCAGTTCCAGCTAGACCAACATGCACTTTCGTTCATGGTCCTTCGAGCCCTTCGAGTCCAGCGACCCAAGAAAGCTCCTGAGTAAAACAAAAGCAACTTTACCAGGACACCAAAATTACAAATACTACAAGTTCGACAAGACGGACCATTTTACACTTTCGTTCATGGTCCTTCGAGCCCTTCGAGTCCAGCGACCCAAGTAAGTAAGTAAGGACCCGAGTCCTGAGTAAGTCAAAAGCAAATTCACTGGGACAACGAGACTATAAATACTACACGGACTTCATCGCCAACACAAAGCGAGGAGTCAAGAAACCAAGAAAGCTCCTGAGTAAGTCAAAAGCAACCGACAAAGACAAAAGACACCGAGCAATCACGCCAGAATTGCTCCCGGCGAAACTCTAATCAAACTCTGATCAAAATTCTAATCAAGACTCTATTCAAACTCTGATCAAAACTCTACTCCCAAAACTCTGCAAGTGACTCTAATTTCACCTTAACTCAATCTATAGGAAACTTAAATTTCAAGCACTATTCTCCCTTGAAAACTCTGAACCCAAACTCAAAATTATTTCCCTCTGATTTAACTACCTCAAATTACGACTCCCTCGTATTGTTTCAAAACTTTACTTCGCCCCACGAATATAAAGAAACTCTACTTCAAAACTGTAAGTCTTACAATACAGAACCTTCTCAAAAATGAACACAAAAAAATAAAATCACTCCCGACTCCAAAACCCGGTCTCCCAACAACTATCGTTTTTACGATTCCTTCTCTAGTCGAGACCTCGCTTACTATTTCCCACAACCCTAAGTTGCTTACGAAATTATTCTTCCAGTTCTCTGATTGGTCATAATTTCCTTATTCGACAATATGATTATCCATTGAACTTTACAAGTCCCGCCTTTTCCTGAATAATTAATTATCGATTCCCAATTTTTCGCGCCTCCGTGCCTTAATCAATCCACGCCCCTTTTCCTGACTAAGCGCAGTCCACTGTCGGTAACCCCGATTACGGCTACAAAGTCGCTTGACTGCTGTAAGCACTATTTCTCCCGTTGCATTACTTTTTAATTAAAACAGTCACGTCCGGTGTCCGGTTTCTTACCCGTCTCTATGCTCGTTTACAATTAATTCTAACGACTCATATATTACCATACTTTGCTAAGTAATTTTCATATACAGGGTCTTTTTTATAAATGTTAAAATATAACCAACTTAGTCGATAAAATAAAATTGCAATCCCACAACTTTCCTACAGGATGTTAAAAGGTTAATGAAAATTACCAAAAATATCCAAGCAAAATCCCTTAACCACCTGTAGAGTGTTACAGTAAGTATGTGTCCAATCATGATTAGAAAAAAAGAAATTAAGTAATATTGAAGCATATGTATCGCAATATCATCCTCGCTTACTGTACTTGCTTTAATATATAAGAGAATTTCGATTAATTTGATAAATGTAGTTAATTTTTTAAGCATAACCAGTGCATATGCGACTCTTTGTCACTATACTAGTAAATAAAATCCAAAAATTATTTATATGGTGTATGCAATGGTGGAATTTATCAGGCAGACGAATTATATCAGATGTGCAATGTGTCTATAATAATTTAGTGAAAGCCAGAGTGTTTTAAAATTCATTAATCGAACAGTACGCTGTAAAATTGCTGTTAAAATAAAATTTAACCAAAGGATCCAGATGCATATCGATCAAACTGACTTCGGAACTGTCGGGTGATTAATGATGAAACGTTTTTTATTAATATTTTCGGGAACTGTGAATAAATCATATTTCCATTTATCCTCTGGTTATTATTTTTAGATTAGTTTCCAGGTTAACTCGAATTTAAAGGAAAACCTAATGCCGTAATTTATTACATCGAGCAAAGTCCCTCACTTTCATTAGCTCCAATTTAGATATTTTTAGACTGTACAATTATCAACCCACTTTCTGCTCCCTCTCTCTTCTGTAATTATCCTCTCATTAGGCAAACGCGTCCTCAAAATCCCTGGCGCAAATCTTCTACCAAACATGCCAATTCCCGCGAAATTACTTTCGATTCCTTCCTTCGGTATCAGACCTCATACGAGCTTCTTTTTTCCTTTAATAACGCACGCACGCAACAAATTAGATGTCAACGTTGTCGAGAAATCATTCCGTATCTTTTGAATTGCTGCGATGGAGGAGATTGTCACACGTCACGAGTTTAAAGTTATTCACGAAAACAATTTCGCCCAAAAAGGAAAAAGTATTCGAGATTTTGCGATATTAACAACGTCAGGAGGAGAAAGGCCTTAGAATGTATACATTTTTCGGTAGTTACCAATGAGTGAGATATTAAAATGGAAAAACGTCCCCTTCTGGATTCATGACCTCTGAAAAACACTCGTACCCGAGCAATTCGGCGATGGGCACCTCTTAAACGTACATTTTTAACTTTTTACCGCTGTTTCCGTGCATGTAATGAATTAAATCCTTTTTTGCAAACACTCACATTAATAACGTTCCGAACAGCCCCATTTTACGGAACGAGCTCGTTTCTAAATGGTAATATATTCAAGTTGGCGACTTATTTTATTACAGTTGTTGTTTCAGGGAGCACTTCACACCACACGTTCGGGCAAATCTAACACAAAAAGGGTTTCAGACGGCAGTATTATTAGCTAAACCGTTTTACTGCGCTCGTGCTCGAACAATTTGAGTAATACGCTAGTTGTGTTGATTCGAGATTAATCCCTTCTATAAAATTACGGTCTACGTTGAAAAACACGCGAATTAAAATGCCGTTTTCCGCAAGCCGAGTCAAACTCAAACCGCTGACCATGTCGCTAACCCGGGTGCTCCCAATTTGGAAAATTAAGTTCTGCCATATCAAAAGAATGAAGCTAAATTGAGTTTACCTAAAGGTTTGGAAAGTACTCTAAAGAATCCTGGACTTAGACTCTGTAATGGCCAAATACATTTTAATTATACTGAGCCATAGATGATTTTTTGAACGCTAAACCTACTTCACAATTATACACTAGTGGTAAACACGTATTTCGAGGCGAGATTAATTGTTCAAGTTTCGATACGAGACGAGATTTAGTTTTGGTCTCGTCTCGAAAAATCTCAAATTTTACATCTTCGCTCTCCAGTTTATAAAACCCTCACAACCATGAATGACGAAAGTAGTAAAAGGGTAATAAAAGTGATGAGAATGGTATAACTTGCAGATGTTTATTGCGCAGTAATAACTTCGTATTCCGGCAATTTTAGAAGGGTTTGTTATAGTACCGACATTTGGAAAGTAGTGTGGATCGTTTTGATTGCATTAACTGACATATTTATCAGTAATGTTTGTATAAATTTGTAGCGTATTTTCCCAGAGATTAACAAGTTTTGTTATAATCCGATAATCCGGCAGGTAGTGTCATGACGAGTTCACATTGGAAATTATTGATGGAATAAAATAAAACTAGCTAATGTGACTAATAATAATAAATAATAATAAATAATAATAATAATAAATGAACTTTCAGAAGAGATATAAATAAAACGGGGAGTAAGACAAGGATGCGTGCTCTCACCATTACTCTTCAATTTGTATTCAGAAGATATAATACAAGAAGCACTGGAAAATCAAAAAACAACGGGAGTGAAAGTTAATGGGAAGGTTATAAACAACATCAGATACGCGGATGACACAGTACTAATAGCAGAAACCCTGGAAGAACTCCAAAGGCTAATAGATCTAGTAGTACGGATCAGCGAAGAAAGGGGGCTCACACTTAACACCAAAAAGACTAAATTCATGACAATCACAAAACACCAACAACAGCGAGAAACATTATGGATCAAAGGGGAGCCAGTGGACATAGTCTACAAATACAATTACTTGGGAACAATTGTAAATGACAATAATGAGTATTCACAAGAAATAAGATCAAGAATCGGAAAGGCTAGAACAGTGTTTAATAAAATGAGAAATGCATTAACCAGAACAGATCTTAGTCTACATCTTAAAATCAGAATGCTTAAATGCTACGTATTTCCAGTACTATTATATGGAATGGAAGCCTGGACGCTTAAGAAGCGCGACACTGACCGGCTGGAAGCATTCGAGATGTGGGCATATCGAAGAATCCTCAGAATAAGCTGGGTGAGCAGAACAACGGACAAGGAGGTATTGAGAAGAATGGGAAAGGAGAAAGAAATAATCAACACAAAATCAAAATCAGAAAATTGCAATATCTGGGCCACGTGATGAAAGGGGAGAGGTATACACTGTTGCAAACTATTATACAAGGAAAAATACAGGGTAAAAGAAGTATAGGAAGAAGACGCATCTCCTGGTTGAACAACCTAAGGCAACAGTACAACAGTAGCTCTGTTGATTTGTTCAGATCCGCAACTTCAAAGATAAAAATCGCCATGATGATAGCCAACCTTCTTAAAGGAGACGGCACGTAAAGAAGAAGAAGAATGTGTCTAATACATGACCGTTCACGAAGTTTAGAACGATGTCTTACTTTTGAAATGCTCTTAAAACTTATTAATGACATGAGTACATCAAGTCTTGCAACGCCGCGCCGGGTGGAAATTTAAACACAAAATTTCATCAAAATATGTTAAGCCGTTTAACAATAACGGATAACGTTATTGAGACAGACGATTCCAATAGGTTCTAATAGGAGCCTACTTAGGTCCTCCTAATTTTGTTTCAAAAAGTAATTTTAAATTATTATAAAACAAAAAGATTATACTATTAAATAATTCCGATTTTCCATATAATATACAGTTTACATTAATTCCTTACCTGTTTTTATAATTAAAACAACTAAAAGTTGACAAGTAAAAAAGTAGTAAAATATTCGTTCATGGAATCCTAACAAAAATATGGTTGTTAATAAAATGATTTTCGATTTTGTACCTGCCCTTCATAATCTAATTTCTGTAAATCAATTTGAAAAATATTTATATTTTAATTTAACTTTGCTTAATTTTCTCTTACTTATTAATCAAATTTGATTAACTAATACACTTCATTGAATTTATTCCTTAATTACTCAATTGAACTTTCTCATTTAAAATAATCTGCTATGCTGACGACGCGGTGATAATATCGGAAGATGAGGACAATCTGCAGAAACTACTTTATAAATTCGAAAGAGTAGCAAAGGAATTAAACATGCTGATCTCTGTCCAGAAAACGAAGTCTCTGACAATATCGAGAGAACCGAGAAGGTGTAAATTAGCGATCTACAATAAAAGTGTAGAACAGGTCATGTCATTCAAATACCTAGGCGTTAATATCACAAATAACAGAAACCTTAAAGAAGAAGTCCGAACACAAACGATAGCGGCAGCTAGGGTATCAGGATACCTACGGGACGTAATATGGAGAAACAAATACATGAGTATTGAAGGCAAAACGCGAATTTACAAGACGTGCGTAATACCTCGGACCTTTAAACCTAAGTTTAAATACCTCGGATGCTACATCACAGAACAACTCGACTCGGACAAGGAAATAAGATGCAGGATTGAGATAGCCCGGGCTACATTCCGTAAGATGAGATCGCTATTTTGTAATGACAGCCTAAACCTCAAGCTGAGACAGAGGATGATTAAGTGCTACATTTGGTCTGTGCTGTTGTACGGGGCTGAAGTCTGGACACTGAAAACTGCCACAATCAACCGGCTAGAGGCATTTGAAATGTGGTTGCACAGACGAATGCTGAGAGTATCATGGATGGATATGCAAAGTAATGAAGTAGTCTTAGAAAGAGCAAATACAGTTCGTGAACTATTGACAACAGTTAAATGCCGAAAATTAGCATACCTCGGTCATGTTCTCAGAGGAAATCGATACCGGATACTACAAGTTATAATGAAGGGTAAAATAGAGGGCCGCAGAGGCGTAGGAAGAAAACAGATCTCCTGGTTAAAGAACATCCGAGAGTGGACGGGCATACACTGCGTCGAACAATTGTTTAGAGTGGCTGAAAGCAGGGATCAACTCGCCATCGTGATTGCCAACGTCAGGGGGACCTGACAGGGCACAATGAAGAAGAAGAGCGTAATACCTATTATGACCTACGCCACAGAAACACGAGCAGAAACAGCCGCTACTAAACAACTGCTAAGAACAACTGAAATGAAGACGCTAAGATCAATCACGGGCAAAACGCTTAGAGACAGAGTGAGAAGCAGCGATATAAGAACCCAATGTGACATCCTAGACATTGTAAGATGGTCCAGAATAAGAAGACGAGCATGGAGAGAACACGTCGACAGAATGGCTGATAATCGGCTACCCAAAATCGCAAAAGAGGAGAAACCAACCAACCGTAGACCTCCAGGAAGACCCCCCAAACGATGGTACGAAAGCTGGTCATCGGAGTCACAACTTAGGCTACAACTTTGAAAAAACAAGACTTTGTCTTAAAATAAGAAGAAGAAGAAGAACTTTCTCTATTTTAATATAATTTCAATTGAAGATTTCATTGTCAAAAAATTAAATACACTGCATCAAAATATGAAATCGATATGACTAGTTTCTGTACGTTCAACTTTACCACACCTTTAGGAGTACTTCAAGAAAATCATTGAATGTTGCCAAAAAATAACCCTTCAATGTATTTTGAAATTTTTTGAGTCTAATACGAGATTAGACGAGATCAGACATATCGAAACGAGACGAGACGACACTTGAATTTTAAGGACTTTTCGATACCGAGACGAGAGTATCGCATCTCTAGTCTCGTCTTGATTCCACTACTAGAATATACAGAATATATAGACCTCTTGCCTATTTACCAGTACTTTACTGGCGATTTTTTTATATGTTGTATACTCTAACCAGTAGCAATTGGAACACTCAATAAAATCTGAATTTACCTGGACATTCGAAAAGAGCCCGCCCGTTGTCTTTATACAAAACCATGGGATTTATCTTCTTGCTTATTCAGAAACGCACTGGTATTTTTAAAATGCAGATATTCAGTTGCCCAAGTCAAATCATTTATGTGAATGTATGGATATTTACAGATAAAGAACTAGAGGGTCCATTGGACCGCAAATTTTTTTTACGACAGCGGCACTTCGTTTGTATCCTCTTCTTCTGCTAAAGTGCAGCTGTACAGTCGATCAGTGAAATCGTGTATGAGGAAGTACGCGAGACTCTACAAATACTGGGTGGTCTAATGGACCATAACACAGCGGCCACGTGTGCTTTTCTTGTGATGTCTCGTTCCGCACTTATACTCGAGAAAGCAGTGGTGTGTAAATGTGTGTGCCATTTGTTTGTGCGATTTGGAAGTGAATTGATTGTTAGAGTTATTATCCGTAATGATACGCCCATGGAGGACAAGGCGGCATCGCTCTTCACTACATAAAAAGCCATTAAGTGTTTTTTTGGTGTTCCAATTGTGGCTGGACATAGTTTAATTACCCACGTTAAATTTGACTCATTTGTAAACTCTAAGTTTACAAATGTAAGTGTAATTGTAAGTGGAAGTGTAATGTAAGTGTAGTCCCATTTGGCTTGTGCCCATCTATTGTTTTTAATTATGGCTGTACTAAACATATGCATAATTTACAATTTGACACATCGTTTGTTAAGAACCATTTACTTCTCTTTGTATCTTTATTCTAACTCTAATTTTCTTTAGTAGCGTTTAACTGAAGATGAATGAAGGTACCTGGTACTGATCTCGATTCGATCACTTAGAAACTATTACTCCATCTTTGAGTTATGGAGTTCTTTTTGAAAAAAAAAAAGTATAATAGTTGCACGTATTGACGTTTCGTCCCTGAGTAGCGGCATTATCAAGACACCTACAAATAAAAAACAGAAATCAGGGACGTTACAATGCCCAATATTAATCGTAAAATTTTTTATCCAACACATGACAGTTATGACTGTCATTATTCATGTTATTTTATGGAAGTAAACTATCAAATAACTCACGATTATATTTGAAGTAGTATTCTAATTTTTTTAATTATTTATTTATTTATTGCCCGTGGCAACCAAACAAACAACCAACATTAACCAAAGTGTAAAAAAGTCATTGTCAAATCATTCTGACATTTATACGGTACGGAGACGCAAGTAGCTTTGAGTTGATCACGAAACTTATTAAATATTATCTCATAAAAACGATTTCTTCCACTTGTTGGATAAAACATCGTATGCCACTCGCGTGTTATCTTTCCTAAGTCACTTGAGAATTTATACCACTCGGCCTGACGGCCTCGTGGTATAAATCTTCTCTGTGACTTATTTTCAATATAACGCATTAGTATCATAAATAACTATAAGTTGACTTACATATCACAGTAGGATTTATTTAATATAATTTTAGCTTCATAAGGGATAATCGGTTTTCCTCTCATTTTTTTGAATAGGGAAGATTGTCACTAATAACACATAACTAAGGACACTTCCGTACCTTTTTCTGCGTGTGCAATATGAAGATTTGGATAATTGATTTGGTGATTAAAAATTTTCAAAACCATTAAGCCACTTTTACTGGTGTGATGGTAAATGATCCTAGAGAAAATTTTATTCCGGGAACAATTAGTTATTGATTGGGACGTAATTAATAATGAGATATATTTCTCTGTATGCGTATTTATTGGATTATATGGTTTGCCTTATTCACTATAACACTTCACTATACTAACAATCACATAATTCACGACCTCGTTAACAAACTCGATTTCGAGACAGATTGGATTTATCGTGACATTTTACAACTCCTCCAACTCCATGTCCTCTTTTCATTCGTATCGTTCTCAAATAAAACAATGAGTCCTCGTCGCTCCGGTCTTATGTAATCATAATGTAAAGAGACAACTTTGGATAATCTCCAAATCTGAACTCTCAGTTCGATAAAGGGAAGTGCAAATATGTGTAAGTCGAGGAAATAAGTTTAAGTTAATGTTGATGCAGTCTGCAGTTATGTATCGTTACGAGGAGCGCTTAATTTTCCAGTTCAAGAAGTCACAATAAGAGAACTTCGTCGCGAGCAGGAAAGAAAGGTGGCGTTTTGCTTCGTATTGCGATTTTTAAATTAGAGATTCCGGCAAGGGGATTTTGTTAATTAGATTTTGTTCGTTTTTGTGAAACTCGAGTATATTTTTCGATAATTTCGTAACGTTGTACCTTTCGTAAGAAATTATTAAGTCGACGGAATCCGTGTTGATATAGACTTATATACTTTAGCGGTAATAACGATTTAGGTGACAGATTAAAAAAATTATAAGCTTCTATAATTAGCTGCAGTGGAGGCGTGCCATAAAAATCCCATTATCAACACAAATGTATACTCTTACTTCATATTTTCGTATCGATTTTTCATTACACCTTCTGCACGGCTTGCCGGTGTTTAAGTTGGGTACATTAAAGTTTTATGTCTGCGGCACTTTTCAGGACCCAATGTTGATTAAAACTTCATAAAAGCGTCCCGGTTCACGGCGGAGCTAATTCAATTCTGCTAATAAATTGGACGTGAGATTAAATTTTATCTCGATTGTAGGAGTTAGAGTTGCTATTACCTAATAAAGTTTAACGTGAAACGGAATAGTAAAAGCGCAGGGGGTCAGACATTGAATTATGTCTCGCCGGGGACGTCGAAGGGAAATGTGACACGTGCTTTGATTGTCCTATAACGGGTCGGTCCGTTATGAATTTGATCGGGGCGGGATGTGTTTCGCGTAACGGTTGTTTCCATTTTAAACGGTTCTCGTAAAACTCGGGGAGCGTCGAGAGGTTCCATTCTCTCTACTACGGTCGGATTCCGGCGAGATAAATCATATCTGCTGGTAAAGAGGGCGGCCTTTCCTCGATCCAAAAGGTAATACTTCATCACGTGAAAATCCCAATGTATCAGTTACCGCAGTAGTAATATTAGAATTTACGGCGGGAATTCTCCACTAACATTCTCTTACTGAAAAATTAACGATGCTCCACTTGACCCCCCATATTTCACCGTGAAATATATGTTATAAGACAGGTGTAGGTTTTAAAAAAGGTATATTTCACGTTTTTCGTTATCAAATAAAGAATTTACGTCGACGCGGAAGCCCTTTCTTCATGAAATCCTACCTCGCCATTTTGAGGGGAAAACCCAGGAAATTTCATAACATTAATTCAGAGAGTTATACATACTAACATTCTTGAATTTATATGAGCAAACTTCATATCCCAATACGAAATAACTGTTGAAATTAGGTCAATTAACAAACTAACTAATTACCAATTTCAGCATAGCAGCTAGCTGTGCTATGCTGTTATTGCTATGATAACAATTAACATAGCAACAACTGGTAATTAACTAAATAATTAACATATTAAGCTATTAAAAGTTCACTGTTCAGTTCAGCTGAAGGTTAGGTTAGTCTTAGCGGACCAAGCAAATTTTAACGGGTATGAACCTGGTTACATCCACAAATCCTATAGACCGGGAAAATAGGTGCTTTTTTTAGTCTCAAAATTTGTGCTAAAAACGTCCTAGGAGAGACTGTTTATTACCAATGAAATATATCCGATACGATTTACCACCATAGCTTTAGATTTGGGGTTGATATATAGGGTAAATGTACAAAAAATACAAACAGAAATTATTTTAACCACCCCAACCAATTTTTACACTAAAAACGTTTATCGGAAAATATCCATTTTTACATAAAGTATCCCAGTGAAGTAGTTCCAAGTCGAATATCAGGGGATGAAATAGTCATTCGGGGGTTCATAGGTTACATATGGAAAAAAAAATTATGTATCTAAACCAATATGTTGTCTCTAAAATTTTTATCTGGAAATATTCGTCTATACTTAAGCTATCCCCCTGTAACAGTTTCAAGTCGAGAATCAGGGGATGCAATACCCAATAGGGAGTTGATAAGACACTTACTTAGAAATTTCGGACTCCTACGTATGGTAATGGTTTTAATAAGTATCTAAACTAATTTTTACATCGAAAATTTTTAACCGGAATTATTCCTTTGTACATAGACTACCCCTCTGAAGTAGTTTCAAGTCGAAAGTCAGGGGATGCGATAATTATTAGGGGGTGCATAGGACACTTAAATTAGTAATTTAGAATTCATACGTAGGTATGCAATTTTTTTAAACTATCTAAATCAATTTTTACATAGAAAATTTTTGTCTGGAAATATTCGCTTATACATAGGTTACCCTCCTGAAATAGTTTCAAGTCGAAAATTAGGGGATGTGATAACTATTCTGGTGTTCATATGACACTTACCTCGAAATTTCGTACTCTCACGAATATAAAAAATAATTTAAGTATCTAAACTATTGCATCCATTGATTTTCGACTTGAAACTGTCTCAGGGGGTAGATTGTGTATAAACTAATATTGGAGATAAAAATATTCGGTGCAAAATTTGGTTTAGATAGTTAAAAACATTAACGTACTTAAGAGTTCGAAATTTCTAAGTAAGTGTCTTTTGAACCCCTCGTTGACTATTGCATCCCCTGATTTTCGACTTGAATCGGTTTCAGGGGGATAGTTTATGCATAATCCAATATTTTTCAGATAAAAATTTTTGATGTAAAAATTGGTCCAAATACTTAAAAAATTGCATAAGCATAAGTTCGAAATTACTCAGTTAAATGTCTTATGAACCCCCTATTGACTATTGCATCCCCCGATTTTCGATATGAAACTGTTTGAGGGGTGTAGTTTATTTTTAGATGAATATTTCCGGATAAAAATTTTTGATGTAGAGATTGGTTTAGATATTTAAATAATTTTTTCCATACGTGTGAGTACGAAATTTCGAGGTAAGTCTCATATGAACCCCCGAATGACCATTGCATTCCCTGATTTTCGACTTGGAACTGTCTCAGGTGGGTAGTCTCTGTATAATGGAATATTCCCAGACATAAAAATTTGATATTAAAATTTGTTTAGATACTTAAAAAAATTACCATACGTAAGAGTTTCACATTTCTAAGTAAGTGTCTTAAGAACCCCCCGTTGACTATTGCATCCCCTGATTTTCGACTCAAAACTTTTTCAGGGGGATAGTTTATGCATAAGGCAATATTTCCAGATCAAAATTTTCCATGTAAAAATTGGCTTACATAGTTAAATATTTTTTTTTCATACGTGAGAATACGAAATTTAGAGGTAAAGTCTCCAATCAACCCCCGAATGACCGTTGCATCCCCTACATTTGGACTTCAAGCTATGTCAGAGGGGTAGTATATATATCAACGAATATTTCCGGATAAAAATTTTCGATGTAAAGATTAGTTTAGATATTTAAAACAATTACCATACGTAGGAGGTCGAAATTTCTAAGTAAGTGTCTTATCAACCCCCGAATGACTATTGCATCCCCTGATTTTCTACTTGAAACTATTTCAGGGGGATACAATATGTAAAAATGAATATTAACCGATAAAAATTTTCAGTGTAAAAATTGGTTGGGGTGGTTAAAATAATTTTTGTTTCGATTTTTTGTATATTCACCCTATGTATCAACCCCCAAACAGAAGCTAGGGTGGTAAATCGTATCGGATATATTTCATTGGTAATAAACAGTCTCTCCTAGGACGTTTTTAGCACAAATTTTGAGACTAAAAAACAGCACCTATTTTACCGGACTACAGGATTTGTGGATGTGGCCAGGTTCATACCCATGAATTTTAACGATTTTTTGTTTTTTCGTTTTTGGCGAAAGAAGACAATATTAGTATACTGAAGAACGTAATATTAACTTTAGGAAATCAGTAGTTTTTGCAAAACTATTAAAGCTGAAAAATTTTGCTACGAATACTCAGTCTTGACATTCGTTTTTCAATGTTCCAATAAATTATTTTTATAAATTTACCGATAATAACGAACTTTACTACCTTTCCATTTACACATTGATATTCCAATTTTATTCTAACAATATAGGGGAACTAAACGGAAAAAACCGCTTAATGCACATACGTTTTCCACCTTCCGCCATATTGTAATTCTTGTGACAGTTGTGCAAAACGGTGAAATGGTTATGTATAAACGACCGACATGACGGGAATACTATCGCATCGACGAATCTTAGTTCGGAGTGAAACGAAATTAACACGAAGATATCGAAAATGAGGAAAAAACTTCGTCAATAATTGTTTTGGAGTTTCGTGATAATAATCATTGAATTTTACGGACGATAGCAAACTGCACCGAAACCCATTACCGG
This sequence comes from Cryptocephalus moraei, assembly GCA_946251905.1. NCBI lineage: Eukaryota > Metazoa > Arthropoda > Insecta > Coleoptera > Chrysomelidae > Cryptocephalus > Cryptocephalus moraei. The sequence continues at coordinate 9,653,794 of OX276465.1, read as the reverse complement.
ATTATAGAATTACGATAAGAAAGGGATGGTGCACGGAAAATAAGGCCATAGCCGAGGTGCGTCCCGCGGTCAAAACAGCCGGGCACACGACAACTGAGCCCCGCAGTCAGAAAATTCGAACGGTAACGCTAATCCCACCCTACGATTGAGCCCCGGTATACCCTAAGGCCAAATGACAACTGAGCTTCGAAATGAAATGCTGAGTCCAGGGTAAAAATTGTTAGGTAAGGGAATACGAAACTTACGGGAAGTCCCATGTTTATCACGGTAATATTAAAGGGCAAGAGGGCAAGGAAAATCAATCAAGATACAAATATTATGCCTAACTCCCCGACGCCCTCCTTTTTTGAACCGCCGGACGCACCTCGGTTCCACCGGAAAAAAGCCCTAAACAGGTAGCAAAGGAATCCCATCGGATAAATGTATATTAAACCTTTAATAAATGTGGTAACAACTAGAGCAAACCAACATTTTAATAAAAAAAAAGTTCAATAAAATCGGCTTTTTGAGCGCTTTCAAGCGATACGTCATTCGATAGAGTCCAGAGTTAATTTTATAATAAATGAATTAGGTTTATTAGTTATTGTAAGTCTCATCTAAAACGTAAAACTATATTAGTTAAGTTAGTAGATGAAATTTGCAAAATATGTACACTTCATCTTGATGAGCTCTTCAATTTAATACCTAACTGGATATAGTTGCAAAAAAATTCTGAAAAACCTAAATGTGATGCGATAAAAGAAACTCCTCATCGTTTTCAACGTCTTTCGATTGACTAATGACAATTTTTTGATGATTTTTGAGTTTTTGTCCCTATAATCTGTGTAAAATTGTAAAATTGCAATTTCAAAAAGTCATATCTGTTCAACCCGTCATTTCCTAAAATAATAATTGATATTTTCTGACTAGTTGTTCCAAGTATGTTCCAGTACAGTTTTAAAGAAATAAACGATTATCCGCCCTTCACTATTAAACAAGCTAAATCAGAACATACTGTACTTAGTTCATTTTCTACCTGAATCTATTTTATTTGCTGTGTGTAATCATCATACCAACTCTTTCCTTAGTCAAATCGACGACTTGTTTAATCTACGAAGCCTAATTTATAACACTTCCGGATATTTAAGTGAATTCTCATATAAACCTACGAGTCATCGTGAAGTCATTACGTTGGGACTTCAGAAGTTGCAACAAGTGAATAAATTGTCTGGTAATTACTTAAACGTCCAAAATATAAATATCATCCGCTCCATTAGTCATACTTTCTAAACGTCTGAATCGTACTTAATTCAGATAGATATCGCTTTTCGTTTAAATACACAGAGATGTTCGATTGTTATGTGAACGTTTTGATCTAATTCGTTTGTATTTAGACACAAACCTGTCTAAGGGTTAAATCCGTGAATTTGTTCATAATCAAAAGTCTTCTATATGTCGTAACAACTACGTAACTAAACGGAATGTATCAATAGACAGATGTTCAAAAATTGTATGGCTGTTGTTTCAGAAGTTATATAAACGATTTATTTCATTTCAATATCCTGATTATGTTTCTCGATAGATTAACAGGGTACAAACTACCCATCTCTAAACTTTCGGTATTTGTTAGATTTTAAGGGAATCCATATCTGGTTTAGGAGAAAAATGAACAGTAATTTAAACGGAACATATTGCAATGTCCAAATTAATCAGAAATATTAGTGCAAATCGCACGTAGAGCCATTATGAGTATTGCATTGTTGAGATTGGGAAACTGCGATTGTCTGTCATATACAGGGTGTCCTAGGAACACCTAGTAAAATTTTATGAACAAGTGGGTGGGATATAAAAAATACCCCTACATACATACATACATACAGGGTATTACATAAAATTAGGTTAATCATATATTCCTTGGGCTACTATAATGGAACCTTATTTATGTCACACTTGATCTGAATGTCTTTTTTCAATATACAAGGTGGCACAATTCACTTTGTAAATATTAATTTTTTGATTATCTCTGGTGACTTTTAAGATATGTTTTTGGTGCAGCTTTTAGTCTTATCTAAGCACGCCTTCTATATGATTTCTATCAATAAATTAATAAGTATGAGCGAAAATGGGGGCTGTAGTACCTTTTGACCGTTCAACTTTGAGACTGTATATTAGGCTCTGAATGTAAGATACACATTTTCCTTTGCGTTAATAATTGACAATATTGTCAGCACGTAAATTAGATAACTGGAATAATACGTGTGAACGAAGTGTGAAGTGGCCTCTGTTGTAAGTGGACTGTATAGGTCTCTCTCGTAGCTCGTGGGCGGCTGCGGAGATGAATCTTGTCTGGAGACTGTAGTAGTAGTTGGAGATCAGGGCGTGACGTGATCTCTTGAAGTTCTTGAAGTTGAAGTTCTAGTTGTGTGGAGAGAGGGCGTGACGTACTTCTCCGGGTTTGGATCTGAGGGCGTATCGTGCAGATCTGGGGTTGAAGTTCTAGTCGTTTGGAGAGAGGGCGTGTCGTGCTCTCCGGTGTGTACCTGAGGGCGTAACGTGCAGGTCCGGGTTGGAGTTCTTGAAGGTTTGGAGAGAGGGCGTATCGTGCTCTCCGGGTTTGAAGATCTTGGAGTTAAAAGTTGTAATATCTTGAAAATCTCGTAGAACTCTCAGGGCGTAACGTGAGAGCTTGTATGTTGGGGTGACGTAAATCAAGACCAACAACACACGTCGTTTTTGAGCATACTATGTATACTAATTTATTGTCAACTTTCGGGATCTTTTATACACATTCAATTACATTAGATCAATGGTAGGTCTGTTTGTTTTTCTACAACGACCTAGCTTTGCAGAGCCGACCTTAACCGGAGCGCGTAATTCTCGCGTTACGACGACTCCTTGTTGTGCTTACATCAGCGATTTCGTTCCCCTATACACGTTCCGTTCAATGCTATTTTCCGTTTGTAAAACAACGCGTGTTAATTTCAATGATAAAATTACGTAAAAAATTTCCCAAATTCGTTTTACAATAAATTATATTTTCTTCACCTAAAATTCCCTTAAATAATGTTGACGCTAGCGTCAACAACGTGTTTGGTTAAAAAATCTATATTGTGATTTTGCGATGCTCCAATCTGTAGTGTATACCCATGCTGTTGGTTGGTATGAATGTCAAATTATGCGAACTGTTTCGTTTGTCAGCATATCCACATAGCGGAAATGAGTGATATGGATGTTTTTCTGATTATTTTCCTCAGGAAAAAAAATTATTTCGTTATATTTTAATCCGGACGCACATGAAACTCATCAATTTTTTACAACAGTCAAAGTAAAGTGTCATGTTTACACTTACAGTATACTCTCCCAAATTCGCTAAGTTTATTATTCAGATTGTTTTCAGTACATGATTAATGACTTTTACAGGAAAATTTCATTAAACCTCCACTGCCGGTTTTCATGCCCAATTCCATAGGAATAAAAACGACTTTATGCGGCAATCAATCTCGGATGAAAACTATATCAAAACTATTTGAAATCTCCCGATGTTCACGGCATTTTTGCGCCAAAGAACGCTTGTAAAGTTTGAGTTTTTATCGACGTAGAGAGCATGTTTACAATGTCGTAAGGAGCAAAACGAGTCTTAAACTTTATGCAACTCCAATCGTTTACACCCCGTGATAAATTATTCTACGTGAAAATAAAGTGCACCGTCATAAAATTGGATAGCGTCATAAATGCAAGTAACTGGTGAACTATCGCAATAATTGGGTCGAATGACTGGGAAGAGATTTACGTACTGGGGATTGGAGAAATTTCTTTATCACGACCTAATTCCAAAATCCACGAGCATTACATCCAGATGTAATACAAATTATCTGCTCAAATAATATTTCCATTAAATAATACATTCATCGTTACTAACATCGTCGTAACTGAACCTGGCAAAAAATCTATTCCCAGAGAGGATACAATCCATTTTTTTTAAATAACGCGCTAGATTTATTTTGGGGACAATGGATTTATTAAAAGATAACGAAGTTTGCTCGAGTTTTGTGACGCTGGCGAGAAAATCTCATAAAAGAATAAAGCGATATTGAGAATTATGACACGTCCTCACACTTTTTTCCACCTATTTCTTTCGGCTGCGCCAAACTTTGTTTGATCTAGTTTTGAATTTCCACGGATAATGGAGATAAAGGGCGTTATTGCCAAAATAATTTATGAAGTCGACACTTTCCTTTTATCGTCGATATTTCTATCACGGAGGAGGCTTTGGCCGACACCACCGAACACAATGTAAAAATGCATTGCGGTCGCTATGGGGATAGCACCCTCAAAAGAATATTTTAACGTGTAATGATATCGGGCGCTCACGTAGAATGATAGTTTTACGTCATGGGGTAAACAAATTTTCGAATTCAATTAATATGAAAGCAGTACAACCAATAAACAACCACAACCAGTACAACCATGTATCAGTACGACCATAATCATAACTATCAAAAATCGGAAGCTACTGTAGTTAGGCCCTTCGTGACAATATATTCAGAACATAATGCAGGGAAGAATAACAGGAAGACGTTCGATAGGAAGAAGATATTAATGGCTAAGATATTTCAGTGATTGGTACAACTGTGATAATAATAGTTTATTCTGAGCAACAGTTTCGTAGATAAAAATAACCCTTAAGATTGCCAACCTTCGTAACGAAGACGGCACTTGAAGAAGTAGAAGTACTACAACCATAATAAAACAAAACGCAAATTCATTTTCAAGTCATTACGGAAACCATACTTTTCAGACACTACTCATATTCTTGTATCGTAGTTTTCATCGAGATTTGACATATTACATTTGCATTTTCTACTCCTTTGTATTGCACCTCAATATTTTCGTTTTAATATTCTGCATTCAGTTGAATATTTACAGATTCCAGAGACATTCCGATTAATTATTGGAAAGGGATAATTCAGCAAACACCCCTTGATTATGCAATAATCAAATTATTTACCGACATTGCCAACAGTGAAAGCATTACGATCCACAGCTCGTGTTTCCCTCGTCCTTTGCATAATGAATCTTAAGGGAAAATAGAGTGAAAGTAAACATTACAGATTGTTTTGGTAAATTTACAAAATTTGGGTAAACAAATATGTGTTTGTTTTTGATTCGCGTCTCTAGTTGTTATAAAGTATTTTTGAGAAAGTGTTGTGGAGGTAACATTATACAATATTATCGATATTGATATCGATATCGATATTATACAATAATATTATTAAGAAATCGTTTCGCAATGTTCAAATAAAAATTTCAAGACGGCCGTCCCGGTGATGGCCAACAAAGGTGAAATTTAGCTACGCATCGGAGAGGAACCATCTTCCGCACACTTAAATAACATATTATTATTTATCATTACCTGCAAGATTTCCATGCTTAAATTTGTGGAAATTACTCATTATGTTCGTCACAAGCTGCTGACGCTAGCGTCAACATTATTTAAGGGAATTTTAGGTGAAGAAATCATAATTTATTGTAAACGAATTTAGGGGACTCTTTACGTAATTTAATCATTGAAATTAACACGCGTTGTTCTAGAAACGGAAAACAAGTCATGATTAAGAGCAAGGATATTTGTGTAAAATATTATTGGATTGTTTTAACGTTCGCACACGAATCAATAACATTAGCAATCGTTTCACGTTATAAAGAGGAAAAACAATTGCGACCGAACGTGAGCCGGTCAAGTTCAAATCCCAATACTCAGCTGACTAAGCATAACACGACGTCTAGGTAACGTGATAACGAGCTCTCCTCGAGAAGGTCAGTCTGGTGCAAGGTAACAAAACAAATAATATCTCATTTAGCCAATGTAAAATAAGATGTATAAAAGCTCTGAAATTTGGGACAATAAACCAATATACTTTGTATGCTCAAAACGACGTGTGCTGTTGGTCTTGATTTAAAGTCACCCTTCATCTTAAAACCGACTGTGAGACTGCAGTCAGGAGACCTAACCTCACCCTACACGACTACTCTCACGTTAGACTCCATTTCACATAAGAAGAACCGTGGGCTAGAGTTACACGGAACGACATATTCCGTCGGCTATGTTCGGTTTCCATAGTTTCATGTAATTCGTGTATAAGCAGTGGCGGGAGGGTGAAGGTTTAGCGTGGGCGCGTTGGCGTGTTTTTCGGCATTGTCGCTTGTCGCCCGGCGTTCGCGTATCTAACGTAACGTAACGGTCCTTTATTTTATTATTATTACAGTTTTGTACGTTGTGCATTGTGTATTTTGACTAAAGCGAAATGATTTCGATTATATTATTCTTGTTGTTTACACAACATAGGCAACTAACAATACACGAATTAATATTATCCCCTAATACGATTACTACTCGGACCGCTACTGTCCAGATGCCGATCGGGCGACTTCTTGCCGGAGATGCGGCCTGCATGGAACTCAAGGCCACCGTTCTTCTTATGTGAAATGGAGTCTACGCCCTGAGAGTTCTAAGAGATCGTCAAGCTAAGCCCATCACCTACATATATTTTTGAAAAATATGATCAAAATTTAATACAAAATTTTTATCTACATTATATTGAATGCAACAGAGTTATACACATAATCAATTTAAGGCTTTCTGATATAGGTACTATATTTTTTGTCTGTTTTGCGGTGCGTGAATATATGGAGATGATGGTTTTACGACTCGCGAACACGCGACGTATAATTGCCCATACGCGAAACAGGGAAACTCCAAGTTGATTCCGCAAAGTGTGCTTGTATCTGCAATCGTATAATATTATCTTTTTAAATTTTTAATAAAAAAATTATCAAATACTACCTCGAAAGTGGGCATGAAATTTTTCTGAACAAAATGCTTTGCACCAAACGACGTCATTTGAAAGCAATTATTATATTTTTGGATTTTGGCCAAGAAATGTTTAGAGTCATTTCCCACCCCAGAAACTAATGAGCGTAATGGATCTGGTGGTGGGAACAATTGTGGCAATTTTACTTTACCAACAACACAACATAATCCAGTAGATTCACCGCTGTACTTAACGCTTCACAATTTTTGACAAATGATTTTCATTTCTCCAAGCGTTACGGATTGGTCGGCACAATAATCTAATACCGGGTCGTAGTGGAATGCTACTCGTTCCAGGTTTACAGGAACATGCATCTGCGGAATCGCTCTATTTCATTGTGTCGCTGCTCGCTGCTGTTGTGTTTGATGTGCCCGAACTTGTTCGATTCTAGGTTTATCTACTCCATAATTATTCACCGTTGAACGCAATTCTGTCATATCAATACGAATGTTATCATTTATCATTATCTGTCTCTCGCTGGTCGTCAGTGCGATTTGCACGTGAGGTAGCTCGACGCACATTTGATCGACTTCACTACACTAATACTATACTTTCATTTGTTTGATTGGTTGCCTTGGCAATTTGTACCCAAAGTTACAAAACGTACCATTTTTAGTATTTCCGTTACTTTTATTAATCTTATTATTTATGTTCCTCACCGCTTAAACCTTCCCTGAACTTCAACAAATATTTCAAGATCAAAATTAGCGAAATCGTCCAGCCACTCTCGAGTTTTAGCGAGACAAATCAACAGCAATTCATTTTTACATACAGTGCGTTTCTTTTAACTGTGGCCATAGGGAATTACATGATAAAAATTGTACCTTGTGTTACCTCATGTTTTCGTACAATTTTGGCTCAAATTTTTATTTTAATCAATAAATCAAACATTTTTCTATGAAACGCACATTGCTAGAATTACATGGACATGTTTCATTTAATTATTTTCCCATTCAATTTAAAAATAATAAGCAAAAATAATTAAGCGACTAAATTCATGGCGGCTAAAATGTCATTACTCTTATTGACAAATAAATGAAATAAATAACAAAGTCGAGCAAAAAATTTGTTAATTACATTTTATAGAGAAAATGTCGGTTTATACTATTCAAGAACGTGTGGAAATTGTTACGGCGTACATAAAAGGCCTGTCCAGGAGAGAAATTGTGGATAACTTTGCTGCCGCACATCCTACTCAGCCTGTTCCCAGCAAAACAACAGTGCTTCAAATGTGCAATAATTTTCGCACTACGGGATATGTATATTCTGAGCACAAGAAACGTGTAAGAAATTGTTCAGTCGTTACAGAAGAGATGAAAATGAATTTTTGTTTAGCTGTAGAAGATGAAGCCTGCACCACCTTAAATTTGCTTGCGGATCAATTTAACATTTCAAAAAGTAGTTGCTTTAAGGGGTTAAAAAAGAAAAGTACCAATCGTACATCATTAAAAATGTTCACAAATTACTATCACGTGATTACTTCCCACGAATGGAATTTTGTGAATTGTGGTTGGAAAGAACTAATAATGATCAAAATATTTTAAGCAAAAAGTTATTCTCCGATGAGAGTACATTTAAGTTAGATGGTACAGTAAACAAACAAAATCGACGCATTTGAGCCCGAGGCAATCCGTACAAAATTCGAGAAGTTCATACACAATGGCCTGAGAAAGTTAATGTTTGGGCTGGAATTGTGGGAATATATTGGAACCAATTTTTATTGATGGATGTCTGAACCAGAATAAATATTTAGAGCTGCTTCAGATGGAAGTAGGTCCTCGCCTAGAAGACTTACGGACTAATTCGCATATAATTTTCCAACAAGATGGAGCTCCAGCTCATAGTGCTTTCACTATTACAGATTTCTTAAACGAAAGTTTTCCTAAGAATTGGATTGTGCGATATGGACCATTTAAATGGCCTGTCCGATGCCCAGACCTTTCCCCACTAGAATTTTGTTGTGGGGTCATTTATCGAATAAAGTGTACGACAATGTCCGAGAAAAACCTGAAAACATAGAAGAGTTAAAGGCAAGCCGCTTGTAACTCCATCATGGTACGACAGTTGCAAAACACTCGTAGACATTTTTATGATCGGTTAGGATATTGTTTAGCAACCCAGGGACGATATTTTGAACAATTTATTTATTAGTTTTATTTTTTCGATTTTCTGCTTAAAATTGGGTTTGTAAATTACGGTGGAATTGGTTAAATAAGTTAATAAAAAAAATTTAACATTTTTTTCGATGGTTTTTGAAGTTATGCAGACAGTCTAGGTCATAGAAAAAGGTAACACAAAGTACAAAATTTTTAGCATGTAAATCCCTATGGCCACAGTTAAAAGAAACGCGCTGTATATAGAGATTAAAAGTGTTGGCAAGACTTTAGTTTTATTTCACACCGGTCTTAGGATCAGTGTAGTATCTATGAAAATGTGGCAGCAGTTATATGTGATGTCCAATATATGAGGATTAGTGTAGTATCTATGAAAATGTAACTAACAGACAGCAATGAGATATGAGACATGTGTATTTGTAACGTATACGTAACGAATGTGTAACTGCGTATATTTCTGGATAGATGACTGATTTATTGGACTAAGGGCCGCCCATTAAACCGCAAAAATTGTGAAATTTCGACACTTCGACCTCCCTGAAACGTACGATTTTTGTTGTTTCAGCATCGAGGAACCTCCTGGGAACAGTGGCGGAGGCGGAGGGCGGAGCAGGGAGCGGCGGGGGTCCGGGTGCGGTGGCGGGCGCGCCCAAAACGTCACGTTTCGTGGATTCAATGAGGCCCGTCACACACCAGAGGCCGTATTTCGATGACGTCGGTCCCAGGAACGTCACAGCTGTTGTGGGACAGTCCGCTCTGCTTACGTGTCGAGTCAAACATCCGGGAGATAGGACGGTAAGTGAGGGGCAAGGGGGTGGTAGACGACCCACGTGATTGATTGTTACCACTATAACGTGTGTCGGTCTGGATTGCTCGTCAGAGTGTAACTTGGGAAGTTTGAGATATTTCCACGGTTCTCTTCGTTCATTATCGTCATTAGTCGCTCAAGGGATGAAACTGTGTAGGGAGACAAGAATTCCAAGAAGTCACTAGCTTTTAAATGGCGCAGTTTTAATATACCAGCTCTTCTCAGCTACGTCTCAGCTCTTCTGTCTTTTTATATCCAATATTGAATAAGTCGCACTAAATGACATATTTCTCGATTTCCCTTGAATCTTTATTGTCTTGTCCCAACACATGAAAAATATATACAAAAATGTTGTGATAGTACATAGCTCTTTAGCGAATATAACACATTCATTAAATTTGACAAGAATTGCAAGAAGTAAGACTTTTGCCATTATTGTGGAGCGGCATTTATTCATTTTAACTCAGTGGATGTGAATAGTTTTGTTACACGCTGCTCTAAATATGAGATAAATTTAATTGTTGTAATGCAATAATTAATTTTATTTAATAATTTATTCCAGTATTTTTAATACAAGGCTGTAGTTTTACAGATAAAAACTGCTAGCGTGCTACGCAGACGGGGTTACATTAACTTGCATATTTAAATTCTTAAAACTAAATGTTAAATCTAAAGTGTGCATTTTTCACACTCCATGTGAATCATTTTTTCGCATATCAGTTTAATTTTTATTTTATTATTATTATTTATATATATATGACATTTTTGTCCAATTTCTTTATATATTTTAGGTAAACCAATATTATTATTTCTTGGGTTTTTTTTCTAAATTTTTCGGCATATTTTTGTTTCAACGATTCACAGTAGTAGGTACATAATTGATCTTAAAATATATTGTTTCCTTATTGGTAGTGGCAGACTAGACGTATGGTATTTTAAAACTATTTCAATAATTTTATTATGAATAGATAGTAACGTATTTATGTGTGCTTTATTAGCTGGCCCCCATGCAAGTATCCTATATGTTGCTAGGCTGTAATAAATACCGTACATTACTGCCAAAATTATTATTTACTGCCATTATTTGGCGATATTTTTTTAATTTAGCAAGTACATTGATCGTACACCTTAGTCTACTTACTTTACCAGTTATCTCAGCATCCCATCTTAAATGTTGGTCTACCATTATACCTACATATTTAATACTAAACTCTCTGACTAGGTTTTCATTATTTACAACGACATTAAACGTTTCAGGAATACAATCAATATGATTTTAACATTTTAAGTTAGAATATTTATCAAGCCACATTTTTAATTCATACTTAAATTTTTGAAATTTTCTCTTTTGCTGTATCTCATGATACGTCACTGCAGAATCCAAAAATGTCATCTGCATAAGAAACGGCAGTTGTGTTTGGATTTCAAATATGTCATTAATGTAAATTAAAAACAGAAAAAGAGGTCCCTGTATGGTACTTTGTGGTACACCAATATCAACAGCACTTATGTCACTCCTAATGTAGTTTAATTTGACAATTTGCGATCTAGTTGTTTCGTCTCAGATAAGTGACATTTTTAATTTATTGTTGCACCGATGTTGATTTACAGTGATCGATATTGCTGCCATCCTCGAGTACCCGATACTTCTTCAAAATTTATTTCCTATAAATCACAGTTCAAGTAAACAATTTAACCGTAAGGGTAATAAAGGCCCTCCGGGAAAGTCATCGAGTATTTTACAGAAAGTTTTGACCACATTTCGAAGAAGTAGGGTACGTCCCGATTTCTAAAACATGTGTTTACCATCTGTATATGAGATGCGAACAACGATCTTCAGCGATGGTCAGCACGCCCTCTACTCTTTACCGGGGTGATTTTCAACCAATAAGCGACGAGTAAAGGAGACTGAAATCACTCTGACCAATAAGTGAAGATCGCGTTTCCCGTCTCTAATTTGGAAGAATTTAATTTAAAGAAAGACTCTTCCTCTAACTGCGAGAGAATTACTATCTATCTTCAACTATTCCGTTTTTTTGTAATTAAGTTTGTTGCAGTTTTTAATTAGTTCTAGTAAATCCGAACAAATACAATTCGTGTTATCATTTTCCCTACTGTTCACGCAATATTAAGTTGGCGCGTGAAGTGTACGGGTCAGCTATAACGATCAACGACACTATCGAAATTTCTGATTCGTACGCGACGTTACACTAATTGTTAATTAATCTTTTAGAATTGCGATTATTAAGTCTCTGATATTAAGCTTCTAGTTTTTTGAAAATTATTTGAAGGTTCACAGTATCAAAAGCTTTTGAAAGGTCACAAGACACCGCCACAGAGGGCCTATTTCTATCTAAACACTCGTTTATCTGTTCAGTAAGAGCAGCAATTATTATGGAATTTTAACAATTATAATTATTCACCACTTACAATACGAATTTGGTACAATTGGCTCTTATGGCAAGATAGTATTTGATGTTTTCCAGCTAATGATATCTCATTCAGGTGTCAGTAGTACAGGCAAAAGCTTCAAGAATTCTTTTCCCCAATCTCAGTAATTAAACATCGAAATCAATATTCCGTTCAAAGTTCATAACGATAAGTACGGTAAAATTATATCCCGATGGGCCGGAGCCCTCGTGACGTGGAAAATATGAAACAAAAGCATTCTTCCGTTACATCATCGAATATCAGGAGGAGAAACGTCCCGGGGACTCGAACTCTCGCTCCTCGAGAGCCTCTAACTGGTAATTGCAACACTACGGGACAAAAGGAGTCGTAAAGGAAGAAAAAGGTCCCTGGAAGTAAGCCTTTGGGCAATCACCGTGAGTTTGTGCTCAGTGATTTGTGTAAGGATAGGCTCGGCGTACTCATTCGACTTTTCGAGATTCTTTTATGCTTCGGAAATTTCTGTTTTTCTACTTCATTTAAGTCGGCACTTTCTGTCCGCCTCCTTGCTCCGGATTAATTGATGGACTTTCTCTGGTCGATAAATTCCGTGATCTGCGAGAGATGACGATGGACAACGAGTCTCGCCCCAAATAAAACGGACGTCGACAGCGAATCTACGGCCCATGAAGTGGATCAATGGCGGTCGCTGAACAACCGCAAAATGAGTTGTTGCGACTATTAACGAGGCTGTTATTCCCGTTCACTTTTTTGGAAAACGACATTTTCGTAGTTTGATGGGAATGATATTGCGATTTTTTGGTACAACATTTTCGAAGGATGCTTCCCCGTTTTGATTAAACCGCAAGCATTATTCAACCCCCTCGAAAGATTTTTTTAACATTCTCATCTCCTCCTCAACCCCTAACCCCATCACTTCGTTAACCCTCCGGAATATAAAATTTTTACGGCCAATTCTTCCCGGACCCACCTCAATTTGACTTTCGAAAAATTCTCCCCGGCGCTAACGATTCACTTTCTTTCCCTCGCTACCCAACGCCCCCTATCCCCCCGGTCTCCCTGCGAGCCCCTCGAACCACATCGCCTCCCTCGGGACGAGTTTTTTTAAATTTTCACGTCTCCGAAAGACACGAAGACACGAACAGTTTGCGTATTTTATCGGAAATAATTCTGAAAGGGTGCAGTGTTCCCGGTTAAAATCACTCTCGAGTGTAATTCGAATCACCGGTTTATAATCCCGGAAAATTGCAGGATGGCGGGACGTGTGTGCGCCTCCGCCATAAAGCGCCGTCGTGGATCTCACGTCAAGAATGTTAGAGGGTAATGCTGAGGTTTTTTTAAAGTGTAAGGCAGGAATTACGCCATACGACAGGTTGTGAAGTGTGGCCTGCGGGGTATTATCTCGGGATATTATCTATTACCTTAAAAATAAATTTTGATGTATTGTCACGCTTAGGGACGTAAGTGTACACCTTTTCGGAACGTATCAAAGGACCAATCGACAGGGATTAATTTGCCATTAAATATACTGCTGTGGATATACCTTGAAACGCACGATATCTTCGTACTTACTTATTACTTGCTTAGAAGTTCTCTGGCCGGCTATCTCGAACTAGTAATGACTCAGGTGTGATCGAAAAGAAATATCAGAATTCGATTAAAGCTGTTTAATTGAGTAAGTCAGATAACCAAAACAAGACCCAACAATGTCCAAATACATATTCCAAAAAGACTTAATTCCATAATTGACACACAAAACAAAATACCAAAATAATTAAACGTTCGCAAAGTTATAACAGAAACACATACTTACTAATGTTTGTTACTAATTGATGGGGAAATCGATCGATTTAACGTTTCAACTTAAAGGCCTTTAAAGGGGGAAAATACCTGTCACGTAGTGTTAATCACCACACACTGAATTACAGGCGGGGAGGTACTGAGACTCTCCACGTCACTGTCGGCTCGGTGAAAGTCGCTGGATGGCGGAAGTCGTCCGGGTAGATCGGTTGGATCGCCTTGTACGTAGTCGCTCGTGGCGGTTGGCTGGACTCAAGGCGGATCGCCCTGTTCTGATGCCGCACGTAGACATTTCACGTGTTGGCGAGTTTAGCGGTTACGCACTCCGAAAGACACTCATAATCAACGCACTGATTCGCACTGATTTTACTTTTATACTTTACCCATCAAATTATTAGGGTTCGTCTTAGTAAAAGTTTGTCAACATAACGGTTAAAGTCTGATTTCGCTGACCAGACCAATACACCAACCAATTCCCGAAGCTCAATCAAAATTTAAACTAACCTTAGCTAAACTCAAAACAGAACATCGGGGGAAGCAAGTTGCCTCCCCCGAGGTTCGAAGCAAAGTACACTCCTATTTCTCTCGCGGACCCTAACTCTCCCACTTATTTCCCAAAATCCAATTTCAAAAATCCCTTCCTACAGATTTTCAGCCTATCATTGACCAGGCACATCTCAACGGGGCACTACAATATCCCTCTCTTTACAAAACACATCACTGTCGGAGCACATGATAAGATTAACGGTATTCGACTTCCAAGAAAGTTAATTATCCAAAAGTAAATATTGCGAACCTCTTCGAAATTGTATGTGGCGACGCAAATTCGAGACATCCTAAAAAATTGTCTACCAAAACCGTTCGAATCCGACTCCAAACGCTTCGCACAAATCTCGTTACTAGGCGAGTGAAAATCATAACGTAACAACCTTAGCTTTATTTTCCAGTGAAGTTTAGCTGTGACTAGTCCAAATTAACAACTAAAGGGAATAGCTATGGTTTTTTAAAGCGCTCGCAGCAATAAATTATTTTTTTGGCTAATAAATATGCAATAAAGTCCTGGCTTTGTCCAAACCCAAGCTTCTGAAAATGATAGTCCATCTTAACTCATATAGCATAACAACATGTTATATAGAAATTATACAATTTCGACTTTCGATAAGCAGGAGGTAAAATAATATCGATTAATATATCGAAAAAACAGAGATAATATCAAGTTCTCAAATATTTATATATTACTTGTACACAAAAATAAAAAAGAATCATTTGTAATTGATTATCTTCTACTATGGGGATAAACCAAAGACGGTTAATATAATTAGTCCCGGTTTGTTTATAAGAAAATATTATTTCTTTTCATGTTAACATAGATGATAGGCGTTGTGCAAAGAGCAAATATGGGCGCTGTTGACGAATTGCGATAGGCAACAAAACAGTTGTCCATGTATCAATCATAAGTGTCAAAAGGGAGCAAAATTGGGAAACTAAAAAATTTTATTTCTATTCGTTACAAAACAAAATGGCGTGCTTATCTTATTACATTGTCACATTTAACTTTTTCGTCTTTTCGTGGTATATTTTAATCGTGAAATGCTAAAAGAAGAGTGGCCGTAAACAAGACCAATTCCAATTTTTTCCACGATATTAACGTTTAATAAAATCAATAACTGAATTTATCGTTAACAAATTGATATTAATTTTTAATTGAACCTCCCAAACTCAACGAAACGCATACGTACTAAACTCGCTCAATTTTCCGTGCAGAATAATTTATTATTCCTTTATGAGCGAAATCGTATTACCGTTGAAATACTTGATAATGTACTAATTGGCATTCCTGAGTAATGCACCGAGCGATCATTGGAGCCGTTCCGTACAGAGCGTATAATGACAATGCCTGCGGGAATAGGCGGTATTGTTGCAAGAAATCAAATTTAGATACTACCCATTCAGACAATCTAGAATAATTTAGCTGTTGGAATATGCACGGTAAACAGAATCGCGGAAACCCGATTATCTGTGGCTAATTGTCGGCAATTAGCGAAATTATAATGTTTGGTTCGGCTAATTGTTGTCATGAAAAAGGAGCAACGTACCGTTGAACGATCATAAATAATCAATTAAATATCAGTTGAGATGTACATGGTGAGTACTTTCAATACGAACCATAGTGAGTTAAGGTTATGAACGACGTTTTTTATATTTATCTTGAGTATGTCGGTGTAGAAATGTCACAAAATGCTGTCAAAAATACTACGTGTTTCAAAATGATTGTCATCTAATTGGCGTTGAAATTTCTGTGCATGTAATTTTTGATGTGCCGCGCTCTATTGATTTGAACCTATCTAATTCTAACAACGAATGTCCTGTGATCTGTGCGATCTGTGCAAATGTCAATCACGGCTGTCAGCGATCAGTAGGTCCAATATCTATTAATTGTTATTTTTAAGCAATTAAAACGTATACTGTTCCAGAAAACAACTTTATTATTGAAGCCTATTTCCGAAGTGGACGCTTAGTAAACGGAGAAAGGAAATATTCCATTTCTGAATGCAAAGCACAGTTCCGATTGAAGTTTCCCATTAAAATTGTTGAAGACTCCGCCTTGCTACACCATCTCCGCCGAATTGTGGAAAGATTCCAGACAACGGGAAGCGCATTTAAAAGGAAAATCTACTGGAAGGCCGCAGACTATAACTACTCATTAACTTGCTATAAATACGAAGGTAGTTGGGTGTATGAGGATTGGGATCATCAGCATCAAACAGCTATATAGTCGTCCACTGCTGGACATAAGCTCCCTTAATGTTTCCATCTCTCTCTATCCCATGCCGCGTTCATCCAGTTCGTGTGAATGCGCTTCAGATCATCTAGTGGATGATCTGCCTCTGCTGCGAAGTGCATGGTCTCTAGGTCTCCATTCAGTTATTTTTCTTGTCCATCTACCATCGTTCATTCTAGCCACGTGGCCTGCCCAGTTCCATTTAAGATTCGATATTTTTTCAATGGAATCTGTCACTCCATCCTCCTTCTCACCTCCGCATTCGGAACTCTATCTTTCAGAGTGAGACCCAACATAGCTCTTTCCATGCTTCTCTTTGTCACTCTTATTTTGTTTGCAGTTTGCTATGTTAGTGTCATTGTTTCGGCTCCCAATGTTAACAATGACAGAACACACTGATTATATACCCTTCTCTTTTGACATATGGGAATATTGGATCTCAAGATGTAGCTCAGATTTCCAAAGGCTGCCCAGGTGAGACCAATTCTTCTGCCAATTTCACAGGTTTGATTGTCTCTCCCCAATCGTATTTCGTGACCCAGGTAATTATAGGACCACACTTGCTCAATATTCAAGTCGTTTACTTATAGATTTTCAGTGTTGGCTAGATTTGTCATGAACTTGGTCTTGCTGATGTTGATATTCAGCCCAACTTCTTTGGATGCTAGTTCCATTTCCTTTAGCATCTCTTTGGCTTCATCAAATTTGTCTGCAATTGATACTAGGTCATCGGCGAAGCGAAGATGGCTCTGGTTCTCGCCGTTGATGTTAATACCAAAGTTGTCGATTCTAGTACGCTTAAACATGTACTCCAGAAGGTTAGTGAATAATTTGGGAAAGATGACATCACCTTGCCGCTCACCTCGCTTCATTTTGAAGTCGGGAGTATCTTCATGGAGTCTAATAACAGCTTTCGCTTTCTTGTAAATATTTACAAGGATTGGGATAACGACGAGGAAATCAGATGTAGAATCGATATAGCCCGGAACTACTTTCATTAACCTAAGAATATACTTACATTGATCAACAAACTAGAAGCATTTGAAATGTGAACCTACCGCAGAATGCTTAGGATTCCATGGACGGATAGAGTATCCAATGAGGAGGTTTTGGGCATCATGGTAGAAAGAGAGATGCCATACTACCTCACATAAATAGGAAAAAAATAGCTTAATTATGAGGTCTTAAAGTGCAGACTACTACTGCTTATTGTCGAGGGCAAGATAGAGAGCAGACGTGGAGTCTTGCAAAAAAATTGCAAAATTATAAACAAATTAAATTTCGCACTAAACTATTTGATGAATCGAACTAAAAAT
Organism: Cryptocephalus moraei; assembly: GCA_946251905.1. Classification (NCBI taxonomy): domain Eukaryota; kingdom Metazoa; phylum Arthropoda; class Insecta; order Coleoptera; family Chrysomelidae; genus Cryptocephalus; species Cryptocephalus moraei. Next base: position 9,635,714 of record OX276465.1, on the reverse strand, counting down.
TTTACCACATATTAAGCACTACAATCCCCGACTTTTTACATAATAACAAACCAGCAGGTTCAATTTCGCTATAACAATTGTTAAACAAAGTATCTGTCGATTTTGATTTTCTATAGCATTTTTCTCAGTAAGAAATAAAGATATCGAGGTCGGTTTGGAATCATTTTAAAGGTCTTTTAATTGCCTAGAGGATGGTGAACCCACTTTACCCAAAAGTAACTTAGTTTTTAATTGAGAACAAACATAGTCAAAAAAGTGCATTTTATGAAGTTTAGTTGTTAATAACGAACCTAGTGTTCATAGTCTCGTGGGGTCTTCCTATACGTTTTGTTTCTGCTGGCCTATATTACCTAAAAATCCGGGTATCCTCCTCGAGGATTGAATGTCAAAAAAGGGGTATTTTTTTGCTTATTTGCTTGGCCTGGTAGTGATTAGGCGGCCGAAGAAGAATAAATGGAAAGCATCCCTTTTAGAAGCACCCCGTATATCATCGAGACTACTGATCGTGAATACGAGGTGATGAAAATTGGCGTTCTTTTCGTTCGAGAGCACGAATATCGAGATGGAATCGATTCACACTCGACGGCGCCCATTTAAACTCCTCCCGGGCGAAATTCATTACAAACTCTTACCCTCATTATATATTTATCCGGCGAATTTCTCCGGTCTAATTCCCCGGCCCAGCCGAGCAAACTCCAAAACGTGCCGTGGGTCGGCCGAGAAAATTGTCTGTTCTCACTGGATCCGGGTCAATATAACTTTTGCTAGATTATCGAGATTTAGTTGCGCCCTCCTAGAGGACCTGAATCCTAATTTATCACATGCTATCTGCCTATCTGCCTCCATTATTGGGGATGCCCCGGACGGGATTGACATTCCGCGCTATCCAATTATATTAATCATTTCTTTGGGCGCTGATGCCCGAAATTTCACAAGTGATTAGTGCGAACGCCCTTAATAACGACGAGACGATGGTGTAAGGGATGGGGGGAAGGACGCAGAAAGAGATATTAACGAGGATTATATTTTGAACCCGGTGATTTTGAATAATGGGTTTCGATTCGACAGGCGGAATCGGTAAGCGGCTCGCTATCACAATTAAAACATCAGAAATTCGTATTTTTCCTGTTAGTTAATACGCGGAAAGTAACGACGGGCTTTTGTCGTCATGTCGTTGCGGCTGACAGAATGCATTACTTGCAAGCAACTTGAGAGCCGAAGTTTGTCTAAGTTGTTCGAAACAAAAAAGTTTAATGCGACTCCGTCCTTCAGTAAGTTCCTTGGATGAACTGAAAACGTTTGGAGAGATATGGCGACCTCCGTCTTTCACTAAAAATTGCATCTTTTCTCGCTTCACAGGCGATGATGAAAGATAAGAATTACTTTATTTTTAGATATGATCTTACGGAAACGCGAAAGTAAATACGTAAACTTCTCGAATTTAGTTGCTGTAAAACAAACGATCGTAAGTAATGACTATCCGAAGCACTATTGTTGAGAGTTTACCATGGCATAAACATGAAGATTTAAGCGTCGGATACTTCTTTTACGACAAATAAGAGAAGACACAAAATTTATTATATTCGTGCTCGTCTCGTAAATAGGCCTTTGCCTCCGGTCGAGCGTTACCGATTTTAAAGAGAAAAACGGCAACCTCGCAACACCGCCGCTTTTCCAATGTTCTCTCGGCAGACATCTCATTTAATGGATAGAATGGATCCTTAAATACAAATTTAATGGATCCTTGTTAATACAGGATACATGGTCTAGTTTCTGTTAACAATTCCCTATTACGAAAATAGTACGAATATAAGAAATCATTAGATTGAAATTCTTAAAGGCACTTTATTGACATGGTGGGGCTCTTACTGTGCAAAGGTCAAACTATACATCTAGACCCTTTTATTTACAAAACTATACAGTGTGTTAGGGGTTTGACTGCCTTTTTTTAATAGGTGATAGTATTCATCAAAACAAACAAAAAACCTTATATAACGGAGGTCTTAATATCAACCGTTTTCGAGAAAAGTCGAGTTATTTTGTTAAGGTATTTCAACACAACTTGGCAACACCGACAAGAAAGGAAACGTAAGCATGACGTTTTTGGTGTTGGCTCTCGGTAAACATAACGTGTACACAGCTGATCGTGCGAGGTTAAGGTTTTTGCGAACTGTTCCTAAATGCCGTCTTTACGCTGTACGTAATAGTAAAAGAAATAATTGTGATTCCAATTGAATCAATTATGTAATTATTACACTTGCATGTATAAATGGTAAATCAATAGCGATCAATAATTCAAGGCCACTAACAGCATTAGAAAAGGATCATGCTGTTATTGTTATGTTGTAATTTTTAATATTTACCTGGTTATTACAGCATGTGTTCAAAATGTCCACCGTTGTGCTCTCACTACAACAAATGTTCTACGGTTAGGAAGTCGCCGTTGAGGAAATCGTTCGTGATAGATACGACGTGCACTTGTAGAACTACAACGCGCCTCCCCGTAAATTAATAGCATATCGTGATATTCACGTATACTGAACATTTTAAGAACCGAAAAATTTACACGCACCGAAAAGAAACCGTAACGATCACACGTATCTTTCGAATTCAAAGATGCACACTGTCACTGTCACTAGTGTTACTGTCTGGCTCTCATTTCGCGACGCGTGCGATACCTTCGCGGTGTTGCCACACCACATCGTAGCCATTTTATCGGGTTCTATTGATTGGAAAAAAATCTTTAAAGAAAAGATTGTTTTGTTACAAATTAAAAATAAATACATTAAAAGAATACATCTTGTAGTCATTTCATGTACAAAATTATGTGACATTCTTTAATAAAACTGAATTTTCACACCTTCATATTAGAAGTTTGCTATTATTTTTCTCGAAAACGGTTGGTTTTAGGACACCACTTATATAAGGTTTTTTTGTTTGTTTTGATGAATACTATCACCTGTTAAAAAATGGCAGTCAACCCCCAAACATCCTGTATATTACGAAGATAACAACACATTGTAAGTTTTTTTAATATTGTTGCATAAGTTCAGTTAACGAATCCCCTTTTAAGATTTGCGTGTACATTGCATTCGGTGCTTTCTATGGTGATGGTAATATGTTTGACTGACTTCACCTTAGTAAATTATTCCAGGGAACTTTAAATATCTGCAGTGTTGCTATTTAAGCTTCAAGAATAAACATGGTCAAACATACTTACCCGAGATTTGATTCGAACTAATATGAAATCCTCTTGGAACAGACCCTTTCAAATCCCATTTCTCATACCACTTTTCCGTTGCAGTAATATTTGGAGTGATATTGTCACGCCTATGGCCTGTTTCGTGACACTTAAAATAGAACGACATGTTTACGGATAACGGTGGTGTTGCAAGGTTGCCATTTTCTCTCTTTTTCCCTAAAATTCCTGTGGTTCGACCTAACACAAAGAGATTGCCACATTTCTCTTTACTTCCACGAGGATTTATTATAATTATGATCGAATTCCACTTAGATCAGTTCGTTTTATATAACGAACGATAAATAGGATGGAGTATTGGTTGTAGCTGTAGGTATACCGTCCTTCTGACCTGGTGTTTGGAGCTTGATGTCTTGTAATCAATAGGTAGCCTAAAATATTTCGAGCAAAATCGTGACGTGTACACTTTCATAGCAAGAGGGTGAAACGCATGCAATTTTGTACTTACTTATTAATTAGAAGTTCCTCGGCCGGCTAGCTCGAACTAATTATTATGACTCAGGAGTGGTCGAAAAGAAAAGTCAAAATCAGATTATTGCCATTTAATTGAGTCAGTCAGATAACCCAAAACAAATACTACCAAATGTCCAAATACCTAATCAAAATATTCATAATACTAAATCTGCACATAAACGCAAACTACTAAAATACCGAGAAGTTCAAAAAGTAATTGCAGAAACACATAATGCACAATGTTTTTTACTAATAAAACGGGAATCGATCGGTGTAACGTTTTATCTTAAAGGCCTTTAAGGGGGAAAATACCTCTCAATTAGCGTGGATCACAGCATTCAAGAAGGCTCGGTGATGTCCCCTTGCGGCTGGAATCCGTCCGGATACGGGGCGGATCGCCCTGTATGTGGGCGCCCTCGGCGGCTGGCTGGACGCAAGGCAGATCGCCCTGTAAGTTGGCGTTCTTGGCGGCTGGCTGGACGCAATTACTCACTCCGAAAGGCACTTGTAATCAACGCACAGATTAAGCACTGATTATTCGTTTACACTTTACCCGTCAAATTCGTGGGGTTCGTGTAGTAAAAGTTTGTCAACATAACTCTTACTCGTTATTTTAACTGACACGACCAATACACAAACCAATTTACTAATTCCAATCAAATGGTAAAGTAACATTGACTAAACCCATAATAGCGCGTCAGGGGAAGCAACTTGTTTCCCCGAGGCCAGAAAGCAAGTTCGCTTTTCCTCTCTCGCGGGCCCAATCTCAAATCCCAAAATCCAATCTCAAAATCCCTTTCTACTGATTTTTCAGCCTATCATTGACCAAGAACCTCTCAACGGGGCGTTACAATTTCCCTCTCCTTGCAAAACACATCACTCTCGAAGCGCGTGTTAGTACCAACGGCTTTTTGGAATTCCATGAAACTTAATTATACAAAACAAACATTGCGAGCCTCTTCGAAATTGTAAGTGGTGTCGTAAAGTCGAGACATCCTAAAAAATTGTTTACCAATACCGTTCGAATCAGACTCCAAATGCCTTGCAAAAATCTCGCTACCAGGCAAGTAAAAATAATACCGTAACAAGGGTATATTAATATTATTGTCTTTCTGATCTAATCCGTCACATTTTCGTTTTTTCATAACTAGTATGGTCATTCCAATATTGCGGACGTACAAAGAGAAATGATATTTACACTTCTCTGGATTTAGTTATCATGGCTGAAGATAGTTGTAGAGTCGAACCTGGCCAACTCAATGCAATTAGTTATAGGTAATTGAATATTGTCCTTAGAGCACTGCAACTACCTCTGTCTATAACAAAAGCCGCTCTACTGCAGGGAGACTGGAAGAATTTACCCTCGAATTCACACATTTCCATCGATCGTTCCTTCCATGCAGTCACCTAGATACATTTGAAAAGCATCCAAACTTCACTCTCCGTCTAATATATCCTCGTTTATAGTGTAATGATTCGCTCTTCTCCATGAAAGATTTCCACTCTGGCGTCTCGTATCGGATCAGAGTAAATCGCCATCGAGTCCCGGCAGATTTCGATTTCCTTAACATCGAGCTCTCCCCCACGGATTGCATTTTAAAAAGTGCCGCGATTCCGCCGATTCCATAGGCAAATAAAGTATCAATTATGCGCTGTGTGTACCGAAAGCCGAAATTAACCTCTGCTCGGTAAATTGCTGCCAGTTCACATTACGGACACTTGTGCATGGCGAAGTTTGAGCATTTCCGCGTACGCATTATTGGGGAATCGATTGGGTATCGAGAGGCGTCTCATCTTCTACGAGGGACAACGAGAGAGATAGAGAGAGATAGAGAGAGAGAGAGAGAGAGAGAGGGAGGGAGAGAGATTGCGACGAGGCCCTCCGTGCAGGGAATTAATGAACGTGCTTCACAAACGTGTGCAACGGTCCTAATTATGATGAACTATTTAAATTTTTTTATCATGAATATATTTTGAGATTTAGCGAAATTTCATATGTTTCTCAATATAACAAAAATATTTCCTAGGCACGCGTGTAGAAGCTTCCACTTCTGTCACTTTTTTGACGTGATATACGTCTTATGTGCGGGCTACCTACACGTCCTAGAAAACATTGTAACGTTACGCCAGACCCATGCGTGCGAGCGGGAGTGAGAGTGAGAACATTAGACAGAGATCTACCAGCGTTTGCCTTGCGACGCATCTATCTCTCTTCCATTGCAGCGTCCGAGTGAAAGAGAAACCGCACCACACAACCAATGTGTGCCATGCGGGAGTGAGCTGACGCATCTCCCTTCCACTTTCCACTTCGTCGGCGGCGACGGCGACAGCACAATTACTATTACAATAACAATTGCGGCAATAAGGTATTTAATTCTTGCATTCTAAGAGTTTGATTAGCTATATAATCTCATATATTTTTTCTTGCGATCAACGAGTGCAGTAATAATAGGTTATGTTACGATTTCGACTAAAACATTATGATGAATGATATAAATGATCGTGTAAAAAGACGACTGCTTTAATTTAGTATTCAATGAAAACAATTATCCTGCGCAGAAATTCATGTAAGGTTCAAGATTAATGTTCAACTTCACACATGTCATAACAATGTGTCTAAAATGACCAGTTGGACCGGCCAACAGCAGTGCTAAAAAACATTTTAATGTCAATTTAGTGATAATAATTCTATTCAATTCATAAACGTATGCCATTTTTCATCAATGTTTCCTTATGACGTTATCACGTAAATTTATCGTCCGTAAACCGACTTTACAGACAACCAAATTTCTTTAACTTTCCTTTACTGCAGTAACTAAACTTATATTAATTAAAGTTACTTCAATGGCGTTAACGTGAGCTTCGACAGGGAACAATTCACGAAACTATTCAAATGAAAACCAGGTGCAATTCGAGACACCATTGATGTTCCTGGATTCTTACTGTTCATTCGAGCTAAATCGAAACACACGAGCTACATCGGGCGCAACTCGTGCAATCCTAATTCAAAGAGCGAGCGACAATTTTCGTCATTCCCGGAACTACTTCGACATGATCTGATTTCGGTTCTACGAGAGTGGAAATGACCTATGGGACCATTTAATAAAGGGATGGGCGCGTACTATTTCTAATCGCTATTCGAAGGGCGAGTAATAACTTTCCAGAACTATTTTTACTGTTATTTACTGTATTAAAAACAAATTTATCTAAGCTCTATAGAAACCAGTTGATGAGTATACATTTGCAATAGTCCAGTTATCAGCCATTTTCGCGTGGAATTTTGGAAAACAAGGTCGATTTCTTTGAAAATTGGGATTTAGGTAATATTTATATCGTTCTTCAAAGTTGAACTTGTGCCAAAGTGTGCCTCTATGGAGTAAGAAATTTTTTAATCAAAATAAGCCGGGAAATCGATAGATTGACCAATTCTAAGTAACTTTTGTTCTATAAAGTTTTTTTGTAAAGTTGATATTTTTCGAGTTATTCACGATTGAAACTACACATTTTTCATAGAAAAAAGAAAGTTTGTTAACAGATTTTCACCAATAACTTGAAAATCTTTCATTTTATCGGAGAAAATAATCAGAACAAAAATGTAGCTAATAATAAAACAAAGAGGTTCGTTTCTGAATGACCTCTATAAACCCTATAAGGACTGAGTTATTGCTCGTTGAAACATGGTTATTTTTCGAGAACCGCGAAACTGAAGATATTCAACCTTCAATAACTTGAAAATGGTAAAATTTTTGGGGACAACTTAACCGACCTTTTCTAAAGTACATAAAATGCCCTTTAAAATGAGTACTGACATAAGTCCTATGCATAGTAATTGACTGACTTATAACAAAAATAAAGTACCACCTTTCTTGTTTTTTTAAAAATTAAAAAATTACACCCTCATCATTACCACCCTGATAACAAATAAATGTAACCCACTTGCCTTCACCTTTATTGAGATATTGTTGCTAAGATGTATGTGGTTTAACCGGTTTTGAATGCATATTTTAGAAAAAATAATTTTTTAAAATGAAAATTGCATTTTCATAATTTTAGAAAAAAAAAATATTTTTCTTAAATAATTCAGAAACTGTTCAAATGTTAATTGCAAGGTTTGTCTCACTGATAATTTTGATTGTTTTATTTATCTTTGTATCATAAAAATGAAGGAGATATGGCATTTCGAAGTTTGCATTCGAGTACTAACTATAGCTCATCCAAGCCCTTTGAACGCAACCCTTTTCAAAATTACGCATTGTAAAAACTTTTAACTAATTTAATGTTAATGCGCTTGGAATTCTCTACAAAATTCATTTTTTTTAAGTTTCTAGCTTGGAAAGCAAGGGAATTTTTTTTCGCTATTTCATATTTGAAATGGTCTATGATACATTACATTTATTTTGTCGTGAATAACTCGAAAAATATCAACTTTCCAAAAAAAACTTTATAGAACAAAAGTTACTTAGAATTGGTCAATGTATAGATTTCCGGGTTTATTTTGATTAAAAAATTTCTTACCCCTTAGGGGTGGTTTCCACCCCTAGGGAAAAAACACACTTCCGCACAAGTTCAACTTTGAAGAACGTTCTAAATACTACCTAAATCCCAATTTTCAAAGAAATCGACCTTGTTTCCCAAAATTCCACAGTAATACGGTATTTTACCGTTGATGACTGGATTAAATGCAAATTATTCGATTTTAATTCTAAGAGCGAGTAATGGCTTTCGATATCCCCGGAACTATTTTGACTTGGTCTGATTTCGGCTCTGCGGGAAAGGAAATGAGTTACGAAACGATCTCAGGGAAGGGCACGTACAATTCAGGGCCCTATTTCATTAGAGTTCCTGGATCTTTATTGTTTGCCGCTAGTCTTTGTCTTGATATAATGCGAGATCTCCTAGCCTAAGTTGAAATTTGGGGAAATATACTATTCTGTGAATGTATTTCGTCCGAAGGGGCATTTTCAAAAAATTCCTGTGATTTTCTTGGAAACCATTAGAGTTTCTTGTAATTGTGTCCCATTCCGCTTGAAAGAATATTTGGGAAATAACTACTAGACGCTATGATATTGAACAGTGTTATGACTGATATCTTTGTCCAAATGGAAGTATAAGGAATCAGTTTATGTGAACACTTTTAAGTTTTTTTGTTAATTCTTGAGTTATTTTGTTAATATCACTTCAATTCTGTATAAATTTCACCATTCACACATTTTCATTAAAATTGTTATCATTTATTATTTACAAAAAACTGAATTGTTCTATTTTAAATTACCCATTTCTTACAAAATTATAGTCGCTTATGGATTTTTTATTTTATTAATACAGGGGTAGTAATGAACTACAACACGATCTAGGATCAAATTTACTTGACTCCGGTACTAACAGTAGAAGAATTCTTCGGAAGGGAGACGACGAAAAGTTTTTACTATTTTTAAAAATACTATTATATTTTGAAAACAGTTAGAGTCAGCTAAAATTAAGTATAAATACAATGCCACCCGAGGCTCAATTTACTCAATAATAAGTAAATTAGTGTCAAATATGGCAAAGCATTTAAATAATTGTTTGATCAAGTTGTAGCACAATTTACTCGTAAGTGAGTATGTCCACTCATTTTACATCAAATTAAGTCAAGGCTTCATATTTAAGTCAAATTTCTATCGAGGTAGAGCACATTTAGTGATATTTACTTAAATTTGAGTCGAGTCAGCACAACTTACTCAGAACTGTAAATAAGGAATTCAATGTTAACTCGTTACTACCAAAAATACACTCGATGTATTTTACTGAGATACTCAAACAAGGATTTAAAAGGTAAATAAATATTAAATACTAAATAAAGATTTTCAGTGGGCAGTGATCACAGGCTGGTCCGTGCTAAACTGGTCTTAAACATCCGAGCTGAACGAAGAAAAATGGTAACCAGGACACAGACGAAGAATTGCTTCATAGTGAAGGATCAAAAAGAATACGAACGTACCCTAAGAGCTAAATTGCAAAACTTGAAGGATAAAAACATAGAGTAGGTAAATGAATAAATAACCACGGCCTTACAAATTGCGGTAGACAACCACTATGAAAAACAAAACATAAAAACAGATAAGCTGAGTCGACACATAAAGCAGCTAATGGAACAAAGAAGACAAATGAAACATAAAAATACACAAGAATACAGAGAACTAAATAAACAAATATCGAGGGAAATCAGGAAAGATCAACGAAAATTTAACACTCAAATCATAACAAAAACAATTGAAGATAACAAAAGCCTAATAGTCATGAACAGGAAAATTGGTATGGGCAAACGTGACATACAAAGACTAATGGATCCAAATGGCACCATAACATCAAATAAGAACGAAATCTTGAGAATAGTTGAAGACTTTTACGCTAACCTATACAAAGGGCATTCGAATCCTGATGAGAGAGTGGCCATACCAAGAGTCTTAAACGTAGGATCCGAAGACATTCCCGAAATTACTTCCGATGAAATTAGGTCCGCTATAACGAAAATGAAGAACAATAAAGCTCCAGGGGAGGATAATCTCATAACAGAGGCTATTAAGGCGGCTACAGAAGAGCTAGTGCCTGCCTTAAAAATATTATTTAATAAGTGCTTGGAAGATGGAATGATTCCTACTGGATGGTCAAATGCTCAAATTATTATCTTGCATAAAAAAGGAAACCCAGCAGATCTAAAGAACTATAGACCAATTAGCTTACTCTCTCAACTATACAAATTATTTATGAAGGTCATCACGAAACGAGTAACCTCTAAACTAGACTTTTATCAGTCCAGTGAGCAGGCAGGGTTCAGAGCTGACTACGGTACCAACGACCACTTACAGGTTGTTAAAGTTTTAATAGAGAAATGCGTTGAATATATCAAACCACTTATATTAATATTTGTAGATTACGAAAAAGCTTTCTACACCATAAATCAAAACAAAATGTTGGCCGCACTTGCAGATGCACGTATAGATCACAGATACTCAAAACTAATTAACAACATCTACAAAAATGCTACGGCATGTGTAAGCTTGGGCAAGGGGATACCATCTCCCCAAAAATTAATCACAACCCTTTTGGAATTCATGTTTAAAATGATTGAATGGGACAATAAGGGAACTAACATCGATGGCGAAGAACTGAACCATTTACGCTTTGCAGATGACCTTGTGATAATCGCAGATCGAATTGACGATGCAGCTGAAATGCTCCACACACTAAACATAGCATCACAACGGGTGGGCCTAAAGATCAATCTGTCAAAAACCCAATACATGACAAATTTAGTCCCTAGTGATGGTATAAAGGTAGATAATACATACATCGAGCAAGTATATGCCTACAAATATCTAGGACACGAAATCTACCTAGGGCGAGATAACCAAACGAAAGAAATAGAAAGACGGATTGGGTTGAATTGGGCTGCTTTTGGAAAGCTGAGGGGAAATGTCTTCAACGCGGATTTGCCCATATGCTTAAAAAGAAAGCTGTATAATCAGTGTGTTCTCCCGGTTCTCACGTATGGAGCTGAGACATTGACCCTTACCAGAAAGATAATACATAAAATCCAGGTAGCACAACGGGCAATGGAGCGCTCTATGTTGGGAATATCTTGCAGCGATAAAATTCCAAATAGCAATATTAGACGGGCAACTGGAGTAGTAGATGCGGTCCGAAGAATATCTCAACTTAAGTGGAATTGGGCGGGACATGTAGCCCGAATGCAGGATAATAGATGGACGATGCGCATCTTAGAATGGCGTCCTAGATCAGAGGCCTTCAGAAATAGAGGAAGACCTCCTACTAGGTGGTCAGACGACATAAAGAGAATTGCGTCAAATTGGATGCAGGTCGCTCAGGATCGAAGACAGTGGGCAGTTATGAGGGAGTTCTATGTCCAGCAGTGGACACGTGAAGAGGTTGGTTGATGATGATGATGATGACTCAAATAAAGCTTCTTATAGTCTGTCAAAATAACCCATGGAGTAATAAAATCTCATTATAAATGCAAAACCCATACAAGGTGGCATCCTCTAAATTTTGGGAGTTTTATAACGTCTTGCCTTACGGAATCTATTTGTATTTTGAGTGACTCACCCGAAACACGTGCGAATATTGTACCTCGGGCTATTGTAAACATACAGGAAATAATTACTCTCTGGCGTACGATCGGGGAAAATGAGTAAATACGCAATAGTCTGTAACTGGAAAAATTGTGTGTGTGTGTCCACACTCGCATCGGAATTTTGATTCTTGATGGAATCGAAACAATTCAAAATTAAAACTTTCTCATTAACTGAGAATGGAGCCAATTTTGGGCGTTTCGATGGTTCCGGTAAATTCTCCATACTCCAAAACGTATCACCGTAGTTTAAAAATACCACTATAAACACACAGGACTAGTGGTTTCCTGGTAAACTCAGGTCTTTATTTTGAAATTCAAACTGTCCCTGTCTAATTTGTGACGAGGTTTACCTCGCGATGCAGCAGGTTCGTCGGCGGCACGACGACTCTGGACGAGAAGGTTACGTCACTTTGTTGAATTGGCGCTATTTTCGCAGTTTCGGAGCTTAAAGTCGGTTTTACGGTTTTGCTCGGACGCCAGATTTTTTTAAAGGTTTACTCCCTAAAGCCTCGGGTTAGTTTATACTCAGGAGAATGCCAGGAAGTCCGTGAAAATAAAACACACAATTCGGAAAACAAATAAAACTAATTTATTGTAGAAAACTGTATCAAAATAAAGACAATCATGTTAACAAGTATCGGCAACGGTGCAAAACTAGATATTTTACGGTTTTAATAGCAAAGCGGCATCTATGTACAAAAATTCCCTAGTTCTACGGAAAATGGAAAGATTTGGCAACTATGTACATCGGAAAACGTTGGGGTCTCGGTTTTATGGAGCGATCGGGCAACAGTGCACGGTGCGGTTACTACGGTGGGTTATTACGGTGGGGGGGGGGGAATAGTGCGTGGCGGTCTAGCTAATCTAGTCGGTGTCTGTTCTATTTACAATAGGAAAGCTAGTTAAGTGCAACGGTCAGGCAAGCGCTATGAAGCGGTGAGAGCGGAACAAGCAATATGGGGAAAAAGCTAACAAGCGGGGCAAAACTATATATGCGGCGGTCTAGCAATTGACGGGCATGCGCTTTAGCAGGTTTGATTCGCGTCAATTCAATCGTGGGCGCGGGAATCGTTAGGGAAACTAAGCATGCGCGGTAGTTCAATTAAAGGTCGGGTTGTGTTCAGGGAAGCTATCCCGAGTCTCACCCAGGGATACGCCTGCCCAAACAGCCCGAATTGACCTTCCCGAGTCTCACCCAGGGAAGAGTCAATTCGTCGGCCTAACCCAACGGGAACGGTAGGGGGGGGGGGCTTGATTGCGTCGTATTCGGGGAGGTCTATCCCGAGTCTCACCCAGGGATGTACCTGCCCAAACAGCCCAAATTAACCTTCCCGAGTCTCACCCAGGGAAGAGCTAATTCGACGGCCTGACCTAACGGGACGGGGGGGGGGGGGTCGGTCGGATTTCCCTAACTACAATACCTTGGACGGACGGTTTCCCTGCTTTCCGGGTCGGACGGTCTGTAGCGGCAACGTCACACTAAGTAGAAACACCTGCACTAACACCTGCACGGTAATCGGTCGGCGGACTTGTGATAATTTCCCATATTTTCCTCTCGTATTTAGAGCTCCCGAGTAAATAATTTTGGGTAGTTTGCGGCTCGTAGATTAGAGAGACAACTGGTGGTCTTTTGTTTAAACTTGATCTCGGATTTTGCAGGTGTCACGGCGGAGAGACAATTGTTATTTATTTAAATTTACGGAATTTCCGCAAATGGTAACAGAGGGAGACAAGGGTTCTAGCAGCGGAAAAATAGGCTTCGTTCCAAATTACACATACTTGCACGTCTAGGCAATAATGACTGATTACTGATTTTAAATGAAATAAATGGGCCGATGTTATTTACATAAACACCCGAGATGTTAACGCAAGCATTTGCAAATGCAGTTCCCTTAACTTACCTAGAATTGCCGAGATGACAATATCCGTCGTGGTCTCTTCTTGGAATAGTTTGGAAAGCAAACTTTGAAAACATAACAAGTAAAGATCTTTATTGCGTAAAAAATATTTATTATGCCTCTTCACAGTCACTTCCTGCTCTGACAAAATTAACATTAGTGACATTAGTGACGGAACATTAGTAGAATCAATGAGTGGGTATTAATCAATGTAGCTACAAAAAAGTTGATAGTATGTGAATGTAATTGAAATTGTTATGTAATGCAAGTTTTCACATTTCACAAAATAGTAAGTACATGCAAATCTCTCCATACATAATAATATAAAAAAAAATGAATGACTGAATTAATGAAAATTCAAGACTTTATCACCAATATCGGAATTGAAAAATTTGCAAGATAGACGTCAAAAATCCAACACATCGTTATAAATAGGAGATATGAAAAAATATTACCATAAAATATTATAAATAAATACCGAGTTCTGATATTATAATATATTATATTAATGACAAGTTAACAACAAATCAGGTAAAAATGGAAGCTTTTCTGAGTTGATAACATTCGCGGTTGTAATGCTTAAATTTTATTAAAACAATTATAACGATTTTAAGTAAACTTATCATTACATATACGATTATAACACAAGAATAACTAACAATCAGAAGACCAACAGAAAGAGAGGTCCGATATTCAGATAGGTTGTCGGTCGGACTTTGGAGGAATTTGGAGGAACGGGTGCTTACGGCGCTAATCGGCAAATATCAAAGCACATGCGTTCAGGGTCATTGAGGACCGTATTCTTGTGTTCTTGTGATTATAACTCATTTATTAATTTCCGTTCATTTCTTTAAGACCGTCTCTGGTTACCGGCGAAATAACCGTTTTATTACTCCACGGGTTATTTTGATAGACTATAACTAGTTAACAAAAATGTTTGTGATCTCGTTTCACAAAGAGTCGAGTTAATTTTCAACATTTCTTATTCTCACTTGAGTGAAACTCGTTCGCACATGCTTCTCACTCCCGTCAATTAATCGCATATTCTATCAGCTCTATCCCAAAATAACTTGATAACGCGTAGAGATAAGCTTAACTTATGCGTCGAATAAAACAATGTGTCAAATCATAATTTCAATAACAAAGTGACGATTCCGAAATTAATTAATTCTGATGTTGTCGGATACAACAATGGTTCCATTATGTCCTACCGCTGGGGCGCCAGCCGACGCCGAATTTCCATTACGGGGGAAAAGAGCATACCTTTTGTTTTTTCCGTTGAAAAAATACACAAGATAAGGGAAAGCAAATATTGAATATAAATTAAAAGAGAGGCGGCGGTTTTGTGTATTGCTACAAAACAACTCTAGGCCTCCTTTAAACATACATTCCCTTTTGTATTTTGTACTGGGAGGAACGTGTACCTAATTTAATATTTTTTCATATATATTGAATTTCGTTCAATCACCGGGGGAATCATTTTAGATTTCTAGACCAACAAGCGCAAGAGAATTAATTTTACGCAATGTTTAGAGAAAGCGAAGTTGTTTTAACCTAGATATATTTTATGAGCCCCTTCATATTTCTTGCATAAACATCAGAACACGCAACAAAAATATAATAGCCCCGTGGTACAATGTAAAGTAAAACACTAATTTTTTAAATGTAACACATTGTATCACGACCAACACGATTAAATTTCCCAATTTTCGCAAACGAGTGTACGAACACAAAAGCCCTCCGATGAAAAAAATTAATGATAAAATTCATAAATTCAATTTCGACGGCAATCAGGAAACGATGAAACTTTCATTAATACGTACGTAGGTTGGTTCGGACAGATTCCGTTAATACCGCCGCGAAATTAGTCCGCACTAATTGATTCGTCTCTATAAACAGGATACGTCATAAATTTGTAACATTCACAACGTTAAAACTACAATAGCAACAACACAAAAAAAGTACTTCCCGTCCGCTCGGTTTCGTTTGTTTACGCTCGGTGCGTTACGGGATAAATTAATTTCGGGTAAACTTTCTGATTTTGTCAGTTTCATTTAGAATGATGGCAGTATGTGGGAAAAATCGAATCCAGGAGCTCGCTGCGTGAAAGTAATGAGCAGGATATTCCGGTGAAACAATTTAAAAAAAGAGGCTTTAGGGTATCCAATTAAAAGTAGGTGAGTGATCGCTCACTCGATCAATTCGAGGAGGTACACGTACATATAATGCAATGCGTGGGGATTTTCACTCTACTTTCTACTATCGGTAATATCCAATATTTTTGGGAAGTAAATAATTTTCACTCCATTTATGTCGCTTAAAAATAATATTCTAGTGGGCGTCCTCTATACCTCTGGCAAATAGGTCTTTCGCATCAACGATTTCTTAATGAATGAATGTAACGAAGAAGACGAAATTAAAAAATTACAAAATTGCCTATTATACCATTTCCGCCACGTGGTAAATATTTGGAAAATTTGGTGCGTTTTGATAGTACGGGATAAGATAATAGGCGGATGCTTCTGGTGCCAGAATTTTAGGGTTTACTCCCTTAAGAGCGGTCGGGTAGTTTTAATAGGCCGGAGAGTCCACTAAATTCAAACACAGTAGGCGAAAAATATTAAACTTACTTATTAAGTCCAGTGCTGGTAATAATTTTCCTACTAGTACGATGCGGTGGGAAAATACCGTATCTTAATCCTAGAAGGTCGGAAAATTCGCAGATGTATAAACGGTGCTGATAATTATTGCCCTACTAGTGCGGGATGGTCGGAAAATGCACGATCTGAATCTGCGACGTTTGGAAAATTCGAAGTTTCATAGGCGGTGATGGTAATTATTGTCCTTTACTAGTGCGGAGTGTTCGGAAAATGCGCCATCATATTCCGCCAAAACCGACAAATTTGCAGATTTATAGGCAAAATATGTCCATGAAATTCAAACACACTGGACGAAAAATATTAAAATTGCTTGCTAAGTCCAGTGCTGGTAATTCTTGTCCTACTAGTGCGAAGAGGTGGGAAAATACCGTATCTTAATTCTTGAAGTTCGGAAAATTCGCAGATTTATAGGCGGTGCTGGTAATTATTGTCCTACTAGTGCGTTATGGTCGGAAAATGCACGAACTTGATCCGCGGAGATCGTAAAATTCGCGGTTTTATATGCAGTGCTGGTAATTATTGCCCTCTGCTAGTACGGAGTGGTCGGAAAATGTGCGATTATAGTCCGTCAAAATCGGAAAATTGGCAGTTTTATAAGCTGTGCCGGTAATAATTCCCTTACTAGTGCGAAGTGATGGGAACATGCACGATCTTAATCCACGATGGTTCTAATAATCGAAGTTTTATAGGCAGTGCTGGTAATTATTGCCCTCTGTTAGTACGGAGTGGTCGGAAAATGCGCGATACTAGTCCGCCAAAATAGGAAATATCGCAGTTTTATAGGCTGTGCCGGTAATAATTGCCTTGCTAGTGCGAAGTGATGGAGACATGCACGATCTTAATCCACGAAGGTTTATAGGCAGTACTGGTAATTATTACCCCAACATTGTGCGGTGGTCGGAAAATGCACAATCTTAATCAGCGAAGATCTGAAAATTCGAGGTTTTATAGGCAGTGCTGGTAATTATTGCCCTCTGCTACTACGGAGTGGTCGGAAAATGCGCGATTATACTCCGCCAAAATCGGAAAATTGGGAGTTTTATAGGCTGTGCCAGTAATAATTGCCTTACTAGTGCGAAGTGATGGGAACATGCACGATTTTAATCCACGGAGGTTCTAAAATTCAAAGTTTTATAGGCAGAACTGGTAGTTATTACCCCAAATATTGCGCGGTGGTCGGAAAATGCACGATCTTAATCCGCGAAGATCGGAAAATTCGCGGTTTTATAGGCGGTGCTGGTAATTCTTGCCATACTAGTGCGGAGTAGTGTTAAAATGTTCGATCTTAATCAGAGAAGGTCGGGAAATTGTCAGTTTTATAGGCAGTGTTGGTAATTATTGCCCTTTACTAGTGCGGAGTGGTCGGAAAATGCCCCATCTTATTCTGCGAAAATCCGAAAATTTGCAATTTTATAGGCAATGCTGGTAATTATTGCCATACTAATGCGGGATGGTCGGAAAATGCGCGATTATAATCCGCCGAAATCAGAAAATTCGTAGTTTTATAGGCCGTGCTGGTAAATATTGCCCTCCACTAGTGAGCCGTGGTGGGAAAATGCGCGATCTTAATCCGCGAAGATCGAAAAATTCGCGGTTTTATAGCCAGTGCTGGTAATTATTGCCCTCTGCTAGTACGGAGTATTCGGAAAATGCGCGATTATAATCCGCCAAAATAGGAAAATTCGCAGTTTTATAGGTGTGCCGGTAATAATTGCCTTACTAGTGCTAAGTGATGGAAACATGCACGATCTTAATCCACGAAGGTTCTACAATTCGAAGTTTTATAGGCAGCACTGGTAATTATTACCCCAACATTGCGCGGTGGTCGGAAAATGCACGATCTTAATCCGCGAAGAACGGAAAATTCGCGGTTTTATAGGTGATGCTAGTAATTCTTGCCCTACTAGTGCGGTGTAGTGTTAAAATGTTCGATCTTAATCAGAGAACGTCGGGAAATTCTCAGTTTTATAGGCAGTACTGGTAATTGTTACCCCACTATTGCGCGGTGGTCGGAAAATGCACTAACTTGATCCGCGGAGATCGTAAAATTCGCGGTTTTATATGCAGTGCTGGTAATTATTGCCCTCTGCTAGTACGGAGTGGTCGGAAAATGCGCGATTATAATCCGCCAAAATAGGGAAATTCGCAGTTTTATAGGCTATGCCGGTAATAATTATTGCCTTACTAGTGCGAAGTGATGGGAACATGCACTATCTTAATCCACGAAGGTTCTAAAATTCGAAGTTTTATAGGCAGCACTGGTATTATTACCCCAATATTGCGCGGTGATCGGAAAATGCACAATCTTAATCCGCGAAGATCAGAAAATTCTCGGTTTTATAGGCGGTGCTGGTAATTCTTGCCCTACTAGTGCGGAGTAGTTTTAAAATGTTAGACCTTAATCAGAGAAGGTCGGGAAATTCTCAGTTTTATAGGCAGTGCTGGTAATAATTGCCCTCTACTAGTGAGCCGTGGTGGGAAAACGCGCTGTCTTAATCCGCGAAGGTTTGAATGTCGCTAAAATGGAATATTAGCGTAAACCTTCAACGTTAGAAGTGTCTTGAATTAAAAGGCTTCTCAATGTTAATACCGAATAAAAATCTCTACATTGACTTGTCATATAAATTGATAATTTGTCTCTAAAAGCGTTACTGTTGCAACTTATAAAGGTATATAAATAATAGCACCTTTATTAATGTAGTACAAGTACACTAACTGAATTTTCTGGTAATATGGTAGTAAGATTTAAATATCAATATTATTATTAATGGTATTATGATGACAACGAACTAATGTATGAAAACGTAAGCGTCTATATCTCATATTAATATATAGTTTCATAAGTGTCTTTATCGCTGTCACTTGAGGGACATTGTAAACCACCCTATATTTCCTTAAATATTCCACCATTCCCCTATACTTAATTCCAGCATTTTCTTCTTCTATTTTTTTAATTTTTTTTTCGAATTCTTTTGACTCTTCTTGATATTCCCTTATGTAATTTTCAATATCAAGTAAGTAATTTATATGATAAATGATAATCATTATTAATAATACATTATTATACACATATACATTATACACCCACTACACTTTCCATTGTTTTATAGTGTGATTTTCCGACCTTACCACCTTTGAGAATATTAAACGAATCGTTGGCTAAAGATTATCCGTTATTTTTGATCTTTCTTCGGTCATTTGATTATCATATGTTTTTATTTATTTATATACTAATATATCCTAAATTTTGGTCTAACGAACTATATTCATCAACTACAAATCAAAGAACAATAATAAATGTAATACTCATACCCTAAATGAATCTTGAACAAGGTAGTCATTTTCTGTGGGATTGTCATTAAAATTAATTCAACATCTAGCGAAGTACTGATTTAAAATTAATTTCTACGAGTTTCGACTATTGCTCGAAATCAATGCTAAAACGTTACTAATTAAAAGCAATGTTATGTATTCTAAACTACTTCTGGTGCAGTTTAAAACCAAACTGTCTCCCATGCCGGAAAAGTTAGGTGGATAATTCCACCTTCCGCACGACGAATTACGAAACTTCCAAAGTGCACTACTTTTCTCGCTCAAAACGTAATATTAATATTTTATAATGCGCCCAATTCGAAGAGTGGGAAAAGCGTAGGGAAGTCAAGTTTGTCGCGACACGGTAGCAGTAATGTAACGTTTTCAGTTTATAACACCTCAACGTGACGTTTGAGTGTGTGTGTGTGTGTGTTCTTTGTACCTTTGCTTTTATTCTTACTCTCGCATGCAAATATGACACGAACATTCCTCCACGCCATACTGAATTGAACAAAATTTCCAGCGGTTCCGGGTCTTACGATGCATTGTAATGAGCCGATTTGTTCATAAGCGCGAAACGCAATTTCGAGATGCACCGTCTTTCGCTTAAAGTTAATAAATTTCGACGTTTACGCCAAAGGAATAAAGTTTTTCTTCTAAGCAACCCGTTTCGTGTTAAGAACGGGAAACTTTCGCTGGAAGTTAAATTTCATTCATTTTTTTTTTGTTGTCTCGACTCGGTAACTTCCTAAATTTCTGCTGCGCCCTCCTCGGATTACAAATTTTTCAAAAGCTGAAAAATCACACTTTTAAACTGATACAAAGGCAAATTAGTATCATAAAGAACCGAAATCGCTTAAACATCACGAACTCCGGCGTAATAAAAAGACTCCCTAACTCAGTAATTAGCATAAATTTCCCCCGCCGCCCGTCTCACCCCTTTTCGGGGATTATTTTTTGTATTTTATCAAGTGCAACGGAGCAAGCGTATTAGGCTTCGGGTATTAAATAAAAATTAGCCAGAACGATTTGCCGTATATACATACATACGTATGTATATTTACAAGGGTCGGCAATTAAATATTCATCACAAAGGAGAAACTTCGTCGTGCAAGCATTAAAATTCATGTAGCTGGTTAGTCTTTAATCCCATTAAATTTTTACGAGTCGCTGGAACTAATCATGGGGAATTTTTACTGCGCATTTTTGTCGCACGGATTCATTTATAACTTCGAAGTGAATTATAATGGAATTTAATTAGTGTTAACAGCTAACGAAATTAAAGGGGGAACTCACTTCACTGCTCCGCGAATTCTCGATTACAATATTGATACAGGCACGTAATTAGTCGGTTTATCAAGATTGTTTGAATATTCGCCAATTTACAATTCTACAATTATGAAGTGAATATCTTATTCCCTTGACTTACTTATTCAATACACCGGAATACGGACTAACAATAGCTGTTTCTAATGTATTTACCAATTAGTTATTGGAAAACTATTTTTGGAAGCATAGATTTCTTATCGCAGGCATTGCTCAAAGCGCTGGATTGGTGAGACGTGTCAACATCGAAAAACCAAACAATCCGGATGGCCAATTCTCGCGCCACGCTAGCATTTTGGTGGCAACTATTGTTACAATTGTTTGTATTGTTGGTTGCCTGCTTCAGGGGTGACGATATAGTGCCGCGCTAGTTACCATTCGTTTCTGTACGTGACATATATATCATATGTGTAATAAATAAAATAATATCATTAACAATAACATCGATATTTAAATCGTACTGCCATATTATTAGAAAACTTACATATTGTGATTAGTATTAAATATTGATCTCAGATAAGTATTCAGTTAGGGTACTTGTACTACAATAATAAAGGTGCTATTATTTATATACCTTTATAAGTTACAACAGTAACGCTTTTAGAGACAAATTATGAATTGATATGACAAATCAATGTTGAGATTTTTATTCGGTATTGACATTGAGAAGCCTTTTAATTCAAGACACTTCTAACGTTGAAGATTTACGCTAATATTTCATTTTAGCGACATTCAAACCTTCGCGGATTAAGATCGCGCATTTTCCCACCACGGTCACTAGTAGAGGGCAATAGTTACCAGCACTGCCTATAAAACTACGAATTTTCCGATTTCGGCGGATTATAATCGCGCATTTTCCGACCATCCCGCATGCGTATGGCAATAATTACCAGCATTGCCTAGAAAACTGTAAATTTTCCGGTTTTCGCGGAATAAGATGTGGCATTTTCCGACCACTCCGCAATAGTAGAGTGCAATAATTACCAGCACTGACTATAAAACTGAGAATTTCCCGACCTTCTCTGATTAAGATCGAGCATTTTAACACTACAACGCACTAGTAGGGCAAAAATTACCAGCACCGCCTATTAAACCGCGAATTTTCCGATCTTCGCGGATTAAGATCGTGCATTTTCCGACCACCGCGCAATATTGGGGTAATAATTACCAGTACTGCCTATAAAACTTCGAATTTTAGAACCTTCGTGGATTAGGATCGTGCATGTTCCCATCACTTCGCACTAGTATGGCAACTATTACCGGCACAGCCTATAAAACTGCGAATTTTCCGGTTTTGGTGGATTATAATCGCGCATTTTCCGACCACTCCGTACTAGCAGAGGGCAATAATTACTAGCACCGCCAATAAAACCGCGAATTTTCCGATCTGCGCTGATTAAGCTCGTGCATGTTCCCATCACTTCGCACTAGTAAGGCAATTATTACCAGCACAGCCTATAAAAATTTTCTAAACTTTGCAGATTCAGATCGTGCATTTTCCGACCATCCCGCATGAGTAGGACAATAACTACCGGCACCGTCTATAAATCTGCCAATTTTCCGACCTTCTAGGATTAAGATACGGTATTTTCCCACCGCTTCGTACTAGTGGGACAATGATTACCAGCACTGGACTTTCCGCCTACTGTGTTTGATTATCATGGACACCCTGGCATTCTCCCGCCTATTAAAACTACCGACCGCTCTTAAGGGAGTAAACCCTAAAATTCTGCCGCCCGAGGCATCCGCCTATTATCTTATCCCGTAATATGAAAACGCACCAAATTCTCCAAATATTTACGATGTGGCGGAAAAATTATAATGGGCAATTTTATATATATATCTTATTCCCTTGACTTATTTATTCAATACTCCGGTGAACACAAAATATGGACTACTTACAGCTGTTTCTAATGTATTTACCAATTAGTTATTAGAAAAATTTTTTGAAAGCATAGCTTTCTTATCGCGGGCATCGCTCAAAACGCTGGATTGGTGAGACGTGTCAACATCGAATAACCAAACGATTCGGACGGCCAATTATCATTTTGGTGGCAACTCTTGTTACAATTATTTATATTGTTGGTTGCCTGCTTCAGGGGTGACGATATAGTGCCGCACTAGTTATCATTCGTTTCTGTACGTGACATATATATCATTATATATATATATATATATATATATATAATATAATATAAATATAAAGCTATGCCCTCTCGGTCACTCTCGGAGTGCCTCATTTCGTTTTTTAATGAAAATCAGTGTATTAAAGACAAGAGAGAAACACCAAGTCTTCCCAACTATTATCCCAATCAAGCGACCGGTTTCGACTGTCTAGCAGTCATCATCAGGCTTGCAAACAATAAGTTTTAGGGCTCCAATTGTTCGACGTATGCGACGTCACAGTTATAAAACAGTTACTTCGACACACAGTTAAAAATTAAAATAAACATACATCGAACGAGCATATTACATAAAATAAAACATGGATGAAGCCTTACAAGAGCTAGCTACCTCATTGTTCAGAGGTTGAAAGGTGACTACGAGGTCAACATTAGAGGGTTTAGGCAGTGATTTACTGCCTAAATCTAAGTGTTTTTCTCTTGTCTATACTGCCATGCCCAACTTCGAGTCGCTGGACAACCTTCGGTCGTCAGTGTATTAAATATTTTCGCCTAGTGGTCAACAACGAGAGTTGATAGATTTTTATATTTTTTATTCCTAGTTTGGTAGAAACAAACCTGTTCTCCTTAAAGTTCGCGTTGACCCTTATTTAAAGATTTCTTTAAATTTGTAGAAAATGTGTCGGTCAAACAACTTGATGGTAATAAAGAGACTTGTCTGCTGACAAATGCGTATTGTAGGGATTCAATACTGCCGAATGTCAAAAACCCAAAAAATTGGATCTCAAAATTTCTTCCATTACCTCACTTCACTTAACTTTTCCAAGTCGGGTTAAATACATTAATTACCTGTATTTGACACAAATAAAAATTATTTATGGATAGTTGTTACGTGAGTAGAGTCGTTATCAAGGCTTATTGCAAGTCACACATGAAGTGTCTTATTACTTGGAAAGTTTCCTATGAAATTAGTTAAATTTTAATTTATTAATGGGCCCTTGATAAATCGGCCACTCAACATTCTCTAACTGAAATAATGGTAAAAGAATTATTAAACGTTGCTTAAATAAAGTTAACAGCAGCGTCAACATTTACTTAACTTCTTTAATAAATCACGTAAACTGAATACAATTTTGAATTTCGTTGCCCACGCTCTCTGCAAGTAACTAACTTGTAGTTAGTTCAATTCAAAGTGGGTAATTATTTCCAAATCGTAGATATTAGGCAGGTGAATTAGTGTTTTTGTTTTTTATATTATTAATGCTTAGACAACTGAATTTTCAGTTAATATTGTAACGCGAAATGTAAACAACATCGCGAAATGTGTTTACTCTTATCTGACCTCGGCGGCTTACCTCAAAGGAATGCCGCTACGCTTAATTGAATCCCCGGCAACATCTTATTAAGGAAGAGTAATTTATTACCTTCTGGACCTTTCTACATAAAAAAGAAGGTTCGAGTTATTTCAGGAACTATCGCGAATACTATTGAGGCGTATATAAGCGGGCTTGCGGTCGGAGGAGATTAGACGTGAAGCCGCGAGTGAATAAATAATGCGAGAAACGGGCCAGAGAAATAAATTACATTTAAGAGTGATATAAATTAATTAGTTAGGAAATAGTTAAGTGTGTTAAATAAATTAGTTGAGTAATAGTCTAAGATAAATTAAGTAGTGTGTAGGGTATAATTAGGACAGTGTAAATAAATTAGAAATAAACGTTACAATATTCACGTCCCAAGCAGTTTTACAGTTGTCATTATGCCATTTCTCCTTTCCCAGCTAACTTCTGTTTGAAATTTTGCGCTAATTAGATTCTTGTGAAGCGATTATTAAATATAATAAATTGCAATTCTACACGTCGCAGGTAGTGTAGGTCGAATATTCTGGCAATAGTGATGATATATAATCAATATTTCGTTTCTTATTTATTTATTGTATCGCTCTGGGGTCAAAGGTATTGTAAATACAGTTCAAATAAGTAACGGGCACATTTTGATGAAATATGGCCCATCATCCCATCGAACATTATTTAAAACCTCATATTAAAGAACTTAGAAATTTTTAAATCGACTTCCTCTTCGCGACGTCGGATGTGATTGCATTACACGTTATCCTTTCTGGCGCTCTTTTAAATGAGTTCCTCATTTGATTGTTTCTCGGAGCGCGACTGGTATGTAGATAGGAAATATGGGGGAGCGACGAGGAGGAGAAGGGAGTCTCTCGGACGCTAAATGAACTTAAATTGAAATAATTCGAAAGAGCAAATTTTGTTTCCCTTTGACTCGTTTCGCCTTTCTTCTCGTAGACAACAAACGGAATAATTTTAATATAAAGCGATGAATTGTGTACTGCTTTCCGGGCGAAAAAATAACGTTGGGGCATGAGGGGGAAAGGAAAAAAGCTGTCTTTATAAGTTTCACGTTCATAATTCATTAAGGTGAACAGTTTGGTATTAGAATCAACGTATACACCGTCTTCATAAAGACGCCTCGGTAAATTTAATATTGCACGACTCCCCCGTTGGTACTTTAAATAGAAAGTATTAAAGCTAAAGTAAGATATGGTAGATATAAACACGTGTAGTTTGCATTTTGCTGTCATTCGCAAATTTGAAAAGATTTAATATTGAGGTATTAAAAAGTGAATAAACCGAGCTATTGGGTCATTAACATTTTCTTGAATTTAATTGTAACTGCTCTATTGAGGGTTGACAAATTGATAAAGGCTTAAAATATCTTAGAACTTTTGGGGGTTTTGGTACATTTTTTTAATTCACTTAGTAATAGTCTACTCAACATATAACCATTTTTGAAAGCTTTTTTGTATAGTCTCCGAAAATTATGATCATGGTGTCATTCGATTCGTAATGTCATGTAGGAGGTTTATTGAAAGGTCCCAAAATGCGCTCAAAAAATTGCAAAAGTTATAAACAATTAAGTAAACAAAAAGCCTGGCTTTTGTTCTTTTTTTTTAATATCTCGAAAAATATTAAAGATTTTCGAAATATTAAAACAGATCTGAAAAGATCAGTAAATTTGCTGAAAAAAAGTTTCAACTCCCGAAACTATACCTCCAATATTTATAATTTTTACAGAGCCCAGAAAATAGAGCCAAAAACGGCTAGTCTGGTTTCCGCGCGCGTTGTCTGACTGACACAGTAACAAAAAAAAAATATTTGCGAGAGATGTAAGTCGTGTGGCGAGGACTTCTTGATATACATCGAAAGGTGTAAGATCCATGCGTCCGTAATAGACTGGGTACAGTCTGGCAGGAACGTCGAAGAAAAACCATCGATCGCTATCGAATATCACCCTTTGGTTAAAGAAGAGAATTTAAAAGAGGAAGAATCAGATTCCAACCGTGCTACAGTGTCAGGAATTGGTTTTGAACGCCACGTTCTACCAGGCTGTTCGGATTTTCCAGATCACCCTAAGAAGTTTACCAGCAATGAGGAGGTACTGGCATTCCGGAAGGTCAAAGAAGAACTTTCGGTCGACATTGAAGACCACATTATTAAGGAAAAAGTTAGTACGGAAGAATTGACAGATTTCGACAATCATAGGTTTTAGGAACCGTCTTAACACACAAAATGTTACCGGACTCTATTACAATTAGATCTTATTTATGGACACTTGATATATATAAAATACTCAATAGCGAGTGGCTGTCTGATGAGACTGTAAGATTTTTTCACGAAATACTATCAAAATTTTCAAATTTTAAACCCAGAGATACATTGTCTCTTGAACTCGCGTTAGTCCAGTTCCTTCTGATGAACATCATTTGCATGTAATTCACTCTACTGCTCATTGGATATGTATTTATTTTGATACTAAGCATATTTTTGTTACTCGATACACAGTAATAATTTAAATAGAGAAGAGTAATCAATGATTAATGCAATTTTTCATCATGGAGAAAGCCTAGAAACAGGATATTATTCAAATATGATACGACAAGGTATGCAATGGGTTCAGGTAAAACAGTTTTTACCTGATGAGTCTTAATTCTCTGTGTCAGACTTTTATGGAATTTTTCAGTCTCAGTAGTGAACGTTTACATGAGTAGAGCGATGAAAGGATTTTCTGCAGCAGCATTTTTAAATATCCTCTACCTTTGTAAGATTTTATCCAAATAGTGGGTCTTTTGAAATAAGCCGGTGCCATTATTAACTTTTCGACGAAACTAAAAAGCGTTCGCTGAAACACTGTTTTAAAACGTGTAATTTATTTCATAAGGTAACGGTAAATTGAATTTCATTATGCTCATAAAATTGCTTTGCGAGGAAGTAAAGGCCGGAGTGACTGGAAATGTTTTGAAACGTCGCTCAATATTCGGACGGTAGTGGATGTCAAAAATATTTCTCGAGCGGCTTTTAAACCAAGGCGTCATCGATTAAATTTCCAGAGTTCGCTCGCCTGTGCCGTTTATATCGAGCGTCGGCTCGTTTCTTACTTAATTTAAAAATCATTCACCTTTCCCAATTTGCCGCGTGTCCACATGGGCAAGAAGGGAGGGAATCGAGGTAGTCTCGAGATTTTCATCGAGCGTCGTCAGTTAATCCCGGAAAATGCCCTGTTTATCTTCCAAATCAATAAATTCCCGGTCCCAATAAGCGTTTCCTCGTCTAAAATTGATACATTTCATCGGCATATTTTCGGATAAGGAATTTCCCAGGGGTGTCGTTTTCCCTTTGATCGCGAACGGATATTCTCGTAGCAGTGTTGACACACATGCACAAACACACGCATGTTCGGTTCGCAGAACGTATCCCAGTCAGTCCTCCTGCCTCCACCCTATTAAATTACATGGCAATTTCCCCGCCGGATCGTATTCGATCGCTGAAACAACAACAAAACTATCGGGAAGTACCGGAACGGTCGCCCGGCACTTAAAGGCCCGTCATTTTAGTGCCGGATTTAAATCCGTCGAGCGTTCAATGCAACTGAGTGTAAAACCGATAACGAGGTTTCTCATGTATCGCTTTTATCCAAAACGCATTTACGTCACGGAGCCGAAGGGAAAAGTACACGTTAGACTCTGTTTGCACCAGGCGACATACTTTAATGCTGAGCGATTGCTGAAAGTAACTAGAGCACTGTAGAGTAACTAAAAATAAAATAAATGTGTGCGATACGTTGATATCCTCATACCGTGCAACGCTACATTCGTTGAGATCTAGGAAAGAAACTAATCTATCAGAAGGCACTAGAATACTCAGAGGCGTCACTTTTAAATAAAAGATATATAAATAGATTTTCCAAAACTACGAATTTAAATTAGATAAAATCTCTAGAAAGTTGCTTGTAAAGATTCAAAAATAATTTCGAGCAACTTATAAAAATGAAGGGTTGCCGGAAAATTACCGGAAAACAATTAATGAAAATTCCCCGATTGCAATTAATCCAAAAATGACTACAAATAAGAATTAAGTTTGTGCACTACATTGATATCCATATACTGTAGGTACAACGCTATTTTGGTTGAGATCTAGGTAACAAACTAATCTATCAAATTTCTAAATTTGTGTCACTAGAATAATCAGAGGCGCCGTTTTTAAATAAAACATATAATATATAAATAGATTTTCCAAAATTATGAATTTAATTTAGACATTACTAAATTCTCTCAAAAGTTGCTTGTAAAGGTTCAAAAATAATTTCGAGCAACAGATAAAAATGAAGGGTAGTCGGAAAATTGCCGGAAAATTATTGCCCAAATGAAAATTCACCTAATGCAATTGATCCAAAAATGCTACAAATAACAATTAGGTTCGTACAGTACATCGATATCCATATACTGTTCAACGCTATTTTCGTTGAGATCTAGGAAACAAACTAATCCATTAAATTTCTAAATTTGTTGCGTTAAGATACTCAGAAGCGTCTTTTTCAAATAAAAAATATATAAATAGATTTTCCAAAACTATGAGTTTAATTTGGACACTACTAAAATCTCTCGAAAGTGGCTTGTAAAGATTAAAAAATGATTTCGTGCAACATATAAAAATAAAGGGTTGTCGGAAAATTGCCGGAACATTATTGCCCAAATGAAAATTCCCCGAATGCAATTAATCCAAGAATGACTACTTATAAGAATTAAGTTTGTACAATACATTAATCCATATACTGTACAACGCTATTTTGGTTGAGATCTAGGAAACACACTAATCTATCAAATTTCTAAATTTGTCGCACGAGAATACTCATAGGCATCGTTTTTAAATAAAATAAATGTAAACTGAGATTTTCCAAAACTATGAATTTAATATAGAAATTGCTAAATTCGCTCGAAAGTTGCTTGTACAGATTCAAAAGTGATTTCGGACAATATATGAAAATGAAGGGTAGCCGAAAAATTGGCGGAAAACAATTGCCCAAATGAAAATTCACCGAATACACTTAATCCAAATATGACTACAAATAATAATTAAGTTTGTACAATACATTGACATCCGTATACTGTACAACGTTATTTTGGTTGAGATCTAGGAAACCAACTAATCTATAAAATTTCCAAATTTGTGGCACTAGAATACTCAGAGGCGTCGTTTTTAAATAAGACATATAAACCTAAATAGATTTTCCAAAATTATGAATTTAATTTAGACTACTAAATTCTCTCAAATGTTGCTTGTAAAGATTCAAAAATGATTTCGAGCAACATATAAAAATGAAGGGATGCCGGAAAATTGCCGGAAAACAATTGCCCAAATGAAAATTCCCCGAATGCAATTAATCCAAAAATGACTACAAATAAAAACTAAGTTTGTACAATACACTGGTACATATGATTTCGGACAATATATGAAAATGAAGGGTATCCGGAAAATTGCCGAAAAACAATTGCCCTAATGAAAATTCGCCAAATACAATTGGTCCAAAAATGGCTACTTACAAATAATAATTAAGTTCGTACAATCTATTGATATCCGTATACTGTACAACGCTATTTTGGTTTAGATCTAGGAAACCAACTAATCTATCAAATTTCCAAATTTGTGACACTAGAATACTCAGAAGCGACGTTTTCAAATAAAACATATATACCTAAATAGATTTTCCAAAATTATGAATTTAATTTAGACATTACTAAATTCCCTCAAAAGTTGCTTGTAATGGTTCAAAATTTATTTCGAGCAACATATAAAAATGAAGGGTAGTGGGAAAATTACCGGAAAAAATTGCCCAAATAAAAATTCACCTAATGCAATTGATCAAAAATGCTACAAATAATAATTATGTTCGTACAGTACAGTACAGTACATATCCATATACTGTACAACGCTGTTTTCGTTGAGATCTGGGAAACAAATGAATCCATTAAATTTCTAAGTTGTTGCATTAAGATACTCAGAAGCGTCGTTTTCAAATAAAAGAAATATAAATAGAGTTTCCAAAACTATGAGTTTAATTTGGACACTACTAAAATCTCCCGAAAGTTGCTTGTAAAGATTCAAAAATGATTTCGAGCAACATTTAAAAATGAAGAGTTGTCGGAAAATTGCCGGAAAACAATTGCCCGAATGAAAATTCACCGAATACAATTGATCCAAAAATTACTACAAACAATACCTAATTAAGTTTCTACAATATATTGATATCCATATACTGTACAACGCTATTTTCGTTAAGATCTTGCAAACAAACTAATCTAACAAATTTTTAAATTTGTGGCACGAGAATACTCATAAGCGTCGTTTTTAAATAAAAGATATATAAATAGATCTTGCAAAACTATGAATTTAATTTAGAAATTACTAAATTCTCTCAAAAGTTGCTTGTAAAGTTTCAAAAATCATTTTGAACAACATATAAAAATGAAGGTTTGCCGGAAAACATTTTCCCAAATGAAAACTCCCCGATTGCAATTAATCCAAAAATGACTACAAATAAGAATTAAGTTTGTACAATACATTGATATCCATATACTGTACAACGCTATTTAGTTTGAGACCTAGGAAACAAACTAATCTATCAAATTTCTAAATTTGTGGCACTGAGATACTCAGAAGCGTCGTTTTCAAATACAAGAAATGTAAACTGAGATCTTCCAAAACTATAATTTTAATATAGAAATTACTAAATTCGCTCGAAAGTTGCTTGTACAGATTTAAAAGTGATTTCGGACAATATACGAAAATGAAGGGTAGCCGGAAAATTGCCAGAAAATTATTGCCCAAATGAAAATTCACCGAATACATTTGATCCAAAAATGACTACAAATAATAATTAAGTTTGTACAATACATTGATATCCGTATACTGTACAACGCTATTATGTTTGAGATCTAGGAAACCAACTATTCTATCAAATTTCTAAATTTGTGGCACTAGAATACTCAGAGGCGTCGTTTTTAAATAAGACATATAAACCTTAATAGATTTTCCAAAATTATGAATTTAATTTAGACATTACTAAATTCTCTCAAATGTTGCTTGTAAAGATTCAAAAATGATTTCGAGCAACATATGAAAATGAAGGGATGCCGGAAAATTGCCGGAAAACAATTTCCCAGATGAAAATTCCCCGAATGCAATTAATCCAAAAATGACTACAAATAAGAATTAAGTTTGTACAATACATTGATATCCATATACTGTATAACGCTATTTTGGTTGAGACCTAGGAAACAAACTAATCTATCAAATTTCTAAATTTGTGGCACTGAGATACTCAGAAGCGTCGTTTTCAAATACAAGAAACGTAAACTGAAATTTTCCAAAACTATGATTTTAATATACAAATTACTAAATTCGCTCGAAAGTTGCTTGTACAGATTTAAAAGTGATTTCGGACAATATACGAAAATGAAGGGTAGCCGGAAAATTGGCGGAAAACAATTGCCCAAATGAAAATTCACCGAATACAATTAATCCAAATATGACTACAAATAATAATTAAGTTTGTACAATAAATTGACATCCATATACTGTACAACGCTATTTTGGTTGAGATCTAGGAAAACAACTAATCTATCAAATTTCCAAATTTGTGGCACTAGAATACTCAGAAGCGTCTTTTTCAAATAAAAGATATATAAATAGATTTTCAAAAACTACGAGTTTAATTTGGACACTAGTAAAATCTCTCGAAAGTTGCTTGTAAAGATTCAAAAATGATTTCGAGCAACATGTAAAAATGAAGAGTTGTCGGAAAATTGCCGGAAAATTATTGCCCAAATGAAAATTTACCGAATGCAATTGATCCAAAAATGACTACAAATAATAATTAAGTTTGTACCATACATTGATATCCGTATACTATACAACGCTGTTTTCGTTGAGATCTAGGAAACGTACTAATCTATCAAATTTCTAAATTTGTGGCACTAGAATACTCAGAGGCGTCGTTTTCAAATAAAAGATATATAAATAGATTTTCCAAAATTATGAATTTAATTTAGACATTACTAAATTCTCTCAAAAGTTGGTTGTAAAGATTCAAAAATGATTTCGAGCAACATATGAAAATGAAGGGTTGCCGGAAAATTGCCGGAAAACAATTTCCCAGATGAAAATTCCCCGAATGCAATTAATCCAAAAATGACTACAAATAAGAATTAAGTTTGTACAATACATTGATATCCATATACTGTATAACGCTATTTTGGTTGAGACCTAGGAAACAAACTAAGCTATCAAATTTCTAAATTTGTGGCACTGAGATACTCAGAAGCGTCGTTTTCAAATACAAGAAATGTAAACTGAGATTTTCCAAAACTATGCTTTTAATACAGAAATTACTAAATGCGCTCGAAAGTTGCTTGTACAGATTCAAAAGTAATTCCGGACAATATATGAAAATGAAGGGTAGTCGGAAAATTGCCGAAAATAATTGCCCAAATGAGAATTCCCCTAATGAAATTGATCCAGAAATTACAACAAATAATTATTTAGTTTGTATGATACATTGATATCCATATATTGTGTGTACAATGCTATTTTTATTGAGATCTAGGAAACAAACTAATCCATCAAGTTTCTAAATTTGTTAAATTATGATGCTGCAAAGTGCAAATGTTTATAAAAAAAATAAAATCTTTAAAATTGTATCTATGAACTCTTTAATTTAATACCTCGCTCGAATTTGGTAGAAACGAGTTGGATGTAATTAAAAAAACTTTTTTATTACAATGTACGTTTAAGGTACACAAAGTTTGTTATGATGTACTCTATGAGAGAATCTATTGAACACTTATTACCTACTCTATTAAATTAGATGGGATAAAACTGCTTGTATCTAATAATTTATAAATGTGTTAAACTATGTATACTTAGGTAACAATTTTCTATAAATACATTTTATTATAAAATGTTACATACTTTTGTTTACCAATATTCAGTTTTTCATTGAAATGAAATTACTTTATAATGAAAATACTTTTGAACTACGTACTTTAGATAGCTTATTTACATGAGATTCAATCAAATTTAGTTTAGTTGAAATAATGAGGAGTATTATGTGATCTCAAAAACAACAGTTTGCAAGGTGCGTGGTTTCATGGATCATATAAAATCACAAAATTACATAAACACACTTGACAGCACTTTGTAATAAAATATTTAATTTATCAAAAAGTTTATCACTTTATCAATCTTAAAAATGTTTAAAGCAGATATAAGCTAATTTTCTTATTTTATTAGTTTCATTAAGTCCCACAGTGGAAATCCAAATATCTTTTTGATATAAGTTATGGAAGTAAACTTTAAAAGTTACATGTTTCTGCCTGGTTGGGAACAGATTGCGAACAAGTGGGAAAAGACTATTTATCCTATTCTTCGGGTTCGACCAAAATTAATGGATTAAATTTTAATTCAAAGTACTCGCGGACATACTTTGATTGGCTACCCAGCAGAGCCGTATTTTTCTATTAATAATTATGTATAGAAAATTGAATCAAAAGAGATGGACGCAGTAATCACACAGTCATATCTTACAATATTAGTCCATTTCAAATAACGGTCAAAGGTCGGGAAACGCTGGACTTGACAAGACCACTTGTACCCTATGTATTTTGGGGAGATGATTACGAAAATGGGGGTTGGAATTTGCAGAAATGGTTGGAACATTCCTAAAATTGCAAAAAACGTCCCTAAATAGTGGTGTTTCTCGACTGTACTGCGGAATTCCCTTACAAAGCCTCCCCGGACATTTGACCTTACCTATTCAGTGTCTTTTGGTCGCTGATATTCAAAATTATAATCCCATCACGCGAAAAGTGGTGTTACACCCCCACATGCAAGAAACACCACTCCCAAAGGTTGGGTTTTTGAAAAAATTGAAACAGAAACTGAATAGGCAAGGTCAAATGTCCGCGGGAGGTTTCGTAAGGGAATTACGCAGTACAGTCGAAAAACACCCCAATTTAGGGGCGTTTTTTTTCCAATTTTAGGGGTGTTCCAACGCGCATTTTCGCAATCAGCGCCCCAAAATACATATGGGACAAGTGATCTCGTCAAGTCCAGCGTTTCCCGACCTTTTACTCTTATTTTAAACGGACTATATACCATTTTGGAATTCTCACATTTACGACGGTTTAAATTTGAAGGTTATGCCACGTGGCGTGGAACTTATTAAAGTGTAAGTCTAATCGACAGTTTTATGCCTGAGGTAACGGAACCTTCCCGTTCGATCGCCGGTTACGACTTTGGGATCGATGTAACGAAATTTTATTTCTCAATTACATTCCTCTCAATTAAACATCCAGTGAATAACCTCCGATCCGGGATGGGTACACCAAATCATTGTATCTTTCCCCTCGTCTGAAACTTTTGTTCTAATTAAATTTCCACTAACATCTGTTTTCCTCGAGGGAAGCTGATGCGCGAAATATATTACAATTATTCGTTTGGGAATGGAGAGGTGGGCGTTTTGATTGTAACGACTAGGGAAAATGTGCTAACCTGTGTGTACCTGTAATCTAAGGCTCTAAATTAATTAGGTTGACGTATTTTTAGGAAACGCGCAGCAGGTCAACTCTGGGATAAATATTTTAATAGTTAGTGCAACATGGATTTCCCTCCAGAAAGTAAAGTGCGGGGTAAATTCCTTAAAACACGTAACAGCGCTTTGTTACGGATTTGACGTTTGGAGTGGATAGATATAACGTATTTAAATAATGTTGGGAAATCACGGGATTCGCTCAGACAACCTCACATTTTGACGTCGTTAAAGTTTGATGAAAATAGAAACTTGTCAAAATTATTACGTCGGCGTGAAGATGGTCTCGTTCTCCCCTCGCTGTGGGAGACGAGAAACGAGGCATTTAACAAGATTTCACATTTAAAAACGAATCCCGACGAGTCTATAAAAGGAAAACCGTAACGCATAAATTGCACATTTCGTAGGACAATGCCATCAAGTGAGGCAACTGAGAGAACGCCTTCGCACTTCTTAATAATTCAATGTGGCACTTTCTACGGTGCGTGCCCGTTCTCTCTCCCCTCCTCTCCTCGTCCTCGCATTTGTCACATTCTCCAACATAAAGAGGCTTAAATAATTCCGCAGGATAACTTCCTTAATGCAACTGTTTTGTCTCCAGTTATCTTTTGACACGCAAGACTAATTATTCGGGGAATATATGAGAGAGCCGCCATAATATAAGGGAATCACGACGCCGAAAGAACAATTTGTGTTACTCGCTTTCCTAAAAAGGATTACGTCGCGAGAGGATGACACCTCCGAATTGTAGGGAATTTTCTAGAAAGTGGAAGGAGATGTCAGGAGAAAATTCCCGAAGGTTGGGCTAAGCTCTTAGTCTCTTTGTTTCGCCAGCGTTAGCGTCTCGTGTATATATAAATCTCTTTCCAGTTTTTCTCGAGTGGGGCTCGTTCATTAATTAACAAGAATTCTGTGGAGAAATAATTGTTAAAATGACGAAATAAGGATGTCAAATAGTACAATTATTGGGCTGTGAAATAACCTTAATAGGCCAAGCAAATTAGCAAAAAAAAACTGTTTTTGAAATCAAATCCTCGAGCATTAGACCCCAATTTTTAGGTAATATAGGCCAGCAGAAACGAAACGTATAGGAAGACCCCACGAGACTATGAAGATTAGGCATTGTTATCAACAATTAAACGGCAAAATATGAACTTTTTTGACTATTTTTGTTCTCAATTAAAAACTAAGTTACTATTTGGTAAAATGGGCTCAACATCCTCTAGTGAATTAAAAGACCTTTAAAATGATTCTGAACCGACCTTGATATCTTCATTTGTTGCTGAGAAAAATGGTATAGAAAGTCAAAATCGACAAATTTTTTGTTTAACGATTGTCGTTGCGAAATTGAACCTCCGATTCTGTTATTTTGTAAAAAGTCTGGGATTATAGTGCTTAATATGTGGTAAAAATTTCACATCGACTCATCAAATAGTTTAGTGCAAAATTCAATTTGTTTATATTTTTGCAATTTTTTTGCAATAACCATCTGCGCACAAATAAAAAAATCGCGATTCTAAGATCATGGTGCCCTATAGAGACATTTTCTCTATCGATATCAATTGTTGAATATGATAAAAAGCAATTTTAAGATTGTTTAAATATTAAAGAAGGAAAACATTTTTTTTTATTTTGGCACCTTATGTCATAAGCAATATCTCTGGAAATTGTTGACGATTTTTGATGTTTCCTTTTTAATTTGGTGGACCGTTCTGAGAACGTTACGAAGATGTGATTTGTTTATTAATTTATTCATTAATTTAGCACCTAATTTGTTAAAACAATTTTTGAAAAAAAAAAATTTCGCGAAAAATCCATTTTTTTGCTGTGGTTTTAATTGTTAATCATATAAATTACTTATTTAACTATAATACATGAATTATTGTCATTAAAAGAATAAATTTAAAATGTTTTTTTTGATAAAAATATTATAAAAGATACACTATGTTCATACCATTTGATATACAATAAAACAAAATATGTTAATAACACTATATAATGTACGTTTTATTCATTCATTTTCCATATTTAACAATGAAAACCGCACAAAAAATGGATTTTTCGCGAATATTTTTTTTCCAAAAAATTGTTTCAACAAATTAGGTGGTCAATTAATATGTAAATTAATAAACAAATCGCATCTTCGTAATGTGCTCAGAACGGTACCCCAAATTAAAAGAAGAAACATCAAAATTCGTCAACAATTTCCACAGATATTGCTCATGACATAAGATGACAAAATAAAAAAAATTGTTTTTCCTGTTCAATTTTTTAAACAATCTTAAAATTGCCTTTTTGGCATATTCAACAATTGATATCGATCGAGAAAATGTTTCTCTAGGGCACCGTGTTCTTAGAATCGCGATTTTTGTTATTTGTGGGTAAATGGTTGTTGCAAAAAAATTGCAAAAATATAAACAAATTGAATTTTGTACTAAATTATTTGATGAATCGATCTGAAATTTTTGCCACATATTAAGCAATATAATCCCCGACTTTTTACAAAATAAAATTTTCGCAGGTACAATTTCGCAACGACAATCCTTAAACAAAAAATTTGTGGATTTTCACTTTCTGTACCATTTTTCTCAACAACATATGAAGATATCGAGTTCGGTTTACAGTAATTTTAAAGGTCCTTTAGTTCCCTAGATGATAGTGAACCCACTTCACCCAAAAGTAAATTAGTTTTTAATTGAGAACAAAAAATATTCAAAAAGTGCATTGTATGACGTTTAATTGTTAATAATAATTCCTAATATTCATAGTCTCGTGGGGTCTTCCTATACGTTTCGTTTCTGCTGGCCTATATTACCTAAAAATCCGGGTCTCCTTCTCGAGGATTTGATGTCATGGAGATATCCCCAACTGCTTGACCTATAATCCAATTTGTTGCCTTAAGGGGAAATCTTTCTTTGGCTATTAGTTTTTTCATAACATTAACCTCAACAATCGCGATTTGACTTTGTAATGCCCTTACTCGATTCTTAAAAATTAAAATACTTTTCGATTTTTGGGAAATATTCAACTAGCTCGCTAGCTTTGGCAATAGACACTGTTTAATAGCTGAACTCAATATAATTTCATAACATAATTTAATTTTTGGGAATTATTGTACTTGCTCGCTAGCTTAAACCAAAGACAATTGTACTAGCTGTAATTAATTAATTACTGATTGGGGGGGGAGTTTTAGAAATAACAAATTACGTTCAATTGATTAAGAGGTCTCTTGGTGTTCTACAAAGTGCAGATGTGGATCGAAAATGACATGTCAGATAAGAATAAGGTGGATCATATTTAAATTTGGAAATGTATATACGTATCTACATTGTTACAGCAGGCCGTATAAGTATCCACAAGTACTATCTTCTTCTTCTTAGGGTACCAACTCCATTCAATGAAGATCGGCAACAATTTTGGCAAATGCTTCTCTATCTTGTGCACTCCTGAGTAGAGTATGAGAATCCAGTCCCGTCCAGTCTCTGATGTTCTTTAGCCATGAGTTTTGACTGCGCCCCGGCCCTCTATTGCCTTCTACTTTTCCTTCTATTATTAATTTCAGGAGGGCATATTTAGTATTCCTCATGAGATGTCCAAGGTAGGCGGTTTTTCTCTTTTTCAGGATGGCTAAGAGATCACGTTCTTTGTTCATCCGCCGCAAGACTTCGATATTTGTAACGCGGTCCGTCCAAGGTATTCTTAACATTCGGCGGCACACCCACTTCTCAAAAGCATCCAGTCTATTCATTGTAGTGATCTTCAGCGTCCACGCTTCGACACCATACAGGAGCACCGGGGAAAAATAACATTTGACGAAACTATATCGTATTTGGGCATTCAGACTTTTATCGCTCAGCAAACTACGCATTTTCAAGAATGTTGTTCTGGCCATCTCGATTCTTGTTCTTATTTCGAGATCTGGATTCAAGTCCTCTATAATCCAGCTACCCAAGTATTTAAATTTCCTAACTCTTGATATGGACGTCCCTTGAACTTTTACATCTACCAGCTGATTTTGGTTTCAACTTATCACCATTGTTTTTGTCTTTTGTTTATTTATTTGCAGTCCCATCTGACCACCCACTGAAACTATTCTGTTGATTAATCTTTGAAGACCCTCAGAACTATCAGCAAGTATCACTTTGTCATCGGCATACCTTAAGTTATTTAACAATCTGCCATTGACTTTTATGCCGTCTCCGGATCCATCAAGTGCCTCCTCGAATATGACCTCAGAATACATATTGAAGAGCATGGGGCTGAGCATACACCCCTGTCTGACTCCGCGCTTTATAGGTACAGCTCTTGTCTCGGTACTTTCTAGTCTTATTGAAGCTACTTGGTGTTCGTATAAATGCTGTATGATATTCAAATCCTGCGAGTCAATACCTTTGCTTCCTAGTATTTCCAGCAATTTTTTATGTTTAACACAGTCGAATGCTTTTGTATAATCTATAAAACACAATATATACACTATATATTTATTAATACTACGCAATTTCCTGTGTGTACCATGTGATGTATGTGGTAGTGGAGCGTGTGTGAGAGATTTGTAAGAAATATCTATAAGATATTATACATACGTATCCATATACATATTATATATAACGGAACGAATTGTAGCGCGGGGTTTGTGTGGTTACGGTCGTTTGCTTTTAAATTCGAAAGTGGAAAATTTTATATGGAAATATGTCCAATCACCTCCAACAGATTTATTTTTGTTCAAAAAATTTTTGGGTGATTTTATATTTCGTTTGTTTCTCTGTATCTAAAGCACCAAAAAACCTGTGTGTATGTGTGTATATAGTAAATAAAAAGTAAAAAATAAAAATAGTCCATATATAAAGTAAAGAGGTTTTCACCCTATCTTATTGAATTAATTAATTCCCTTATAATATATTACCTTTGGAAAATGTGAAAATTTTTATAAGCGATTGGTTAAAATCTTTAACTTTCCGTCAGCACGAAATATGTTACGCTGTGTCATCATACATCCAAACGCGTGTTATAAGTACGGTGATATCAAAAATGACCTTGGTCAAGAGTGGTCATGGATTTCAAAATGATTGTCGCAGCTCCCATTCCACATTTATATCAATCACTTTTTGAGCGTCAAAATTGTCAAGTCATTGTAATTACGACACTTTAGTTCTTCTTGTTAACAAAAACGTTATTAGTATTTCAGAAGTCGTAGTTCATTACTATTTTACGGCTGAAATAAGTAACACATTTGTAAGTTATTGATGATGTCAGTGTAGCTTGACAATGACAGAATTATTGTTTTATAATAGTTACAACCGTTTTACATTCCAGAGCAACCCTTGACTAAGATATATACAATCTAACTGTATACATATTGTAGAGTGCGGCCTCCAAATAAATTGTTGTATTTGAACTTTTGTTTGAATCAGCAGCAAATCAAGGCATTGATTTATACCTAATGGATTACTACTAACTACCAGTAATAACTGTTAATTATGTTGCAATGGGCGGGTTGAACTAAGTAAGAGCGTTGTTATCATATGAGCTACTAGGGTTCATCTAATGAATAACTCATAGATGTCAACTTTTTTATTAAATTACTTCAGGACAAGGGTCTGATGAATTATGGACTATTTTAATATTTTGATTTATTTTGTATCAACCGAATTTACTGGGATAATCCCAGTGAAGGACGTTGTTTTATGCGCTGACCCTAAATTTATAGCTGGAATTGATTAAGCCGGTATAAGAAACTGGAACTGATAGTGTTCTCGTGTATTCATGGAGGTAAGATTATAAAGATGTTTGTCTTGTAAAATATCATGGCGGCATTAAAAAAAAGCAATCTTTTCGGCAATTGAAAAGCTTTGGCACACCCGCAGAGAGGCGCACGAGGCTTTTCATCGCTTTCCACCTCTCTCTATCGTCGTCGTCGTCGTCGTCCCAAATGCGTTTTACAACCTTTGGGTGTTTTCCCTCTCTCGACGCTTTTATAGATATTTCGAAAGCTTCCTCTATTATTTCATCTTTTTTATATTAATATATTCATATTT
The DNA here is from genome assembly GCA_946251905.1 of Cryptocephalus moraei. Classification (NCBI taxonomy): domain Eukaryota; kingdom Metazoa; phylum Arthropoda; class Insecta; order Coleoptera; family Chrysomelidae; genus Cryptocephalus; species Cryptocephalus moraei. The sequence continues at coordinate 9,594,571 of OX276465.1, read as the reverse complement.
TTATAGCATGTTGCGAACAACCTTTTTAACTTAAGGGATAATAAAGATCGTAAAGATTTCAACTTCAGACGATCAAAGAAGTTATTTACGATATCCGACGTTTGAGAGGGAACGGTCCTGGAATTTCGAGACCGTAATCCGGCCATCATTGCGATTGCTTTTTACCAGGATTAATTCCTCGTCCAATAGACTTATTGCGGGAACGACTAATTCAGAATTAACTTCAATAAAAATAATGATATTAAGGAAAAAGTTGCCATAAAGAGCCGCCCACAAATTTATTGACACTCGATTTGAGTGGTTGTACATTTTATCAAAAACCATAATATCAAACAAAAAAACGTCATTTTCAAGAAGAAAAAAGTGATAAACTCAATATTACTCTAATATGTGGTATCATAAAACCGTTTTAATACAAATTGCTAATACCTATTATAACACATTTTCCAAATCCAAATAATACAATACTGAAACGAACTGATGAGTATATACCGCACAGTGCACTAAGTTGAGAATATGTAGAAATTATACCTACCCTCGCGATAAATGAATTTTATGACGCACCGGCTTATCGCAAGAAGTTAAGGATCTATTGTGTCCTAACGCTTTTATTGTAGGTATTTTGCCGCCGAATTTCGAGCAGCTCTCCGAGAAAAAGGTAAATGAAGGGGCGTATTGAAAAAAATTATATAATAAAATTGAAATAAGGTATATTTTGTTTTATGAACAGTAATCATATATCAATAGTATTCTACGAATGTTGCGAAAAATGTTTAACAGATCAAAAACATATAGAAAATATGGTTGTGAATGGATGATACCATTTTACCATTGCGTTTGATTAATTTTAATTATCATTCGTCTGACGTAAAGCTGTTTTCATTCCCGATAGGAATAATGAGTTTTGGAACGTGTGCCCAAAGTGTTTTATATTCATTCTCTTTGGAAAGTGTATGACTTATACATGCAGACCATTCGTCTGCCGTTATTATTTTACACTGTTCTTCAATTACTTTTATGATATCGTTATTGACATTTGGGTTTTGATTATTATGTCTTATTTTATCTTATCTTTTATCTTTTAGTATTGACCAAGATGATAAACGTTTTCTCTCACGTGGGCGTGCTTCAACTTCACTACCACTAGTGTCCGAAATTTCAAATTCGCTATCACTTGCCGCTTCTATTTCACTATTGTCACTACTGTTTAAATTCTCAGTGTTATCAGACACCCACGGACGAAACATTTTCGATATGTGAATGTTTGGCTGTTAACATGAATACTGAAAATATAATCCAAATAACCCAACCCTTTAATTGCACCCCAAGGATTTTCGACCTGACAGTCCTTTCAATTATACCAGCTTACCGTGGCCAAAAGATAACACAAAGATTTTTTAAATATCATTGCGGTAAATGAAAAGTACTCTAGATAATTACTCGTTTTCCAAGAAAATTTTCTCTCCGACCGACCATCCCTTTGTTACGTCGTTAATAAGGACACATTTGCGATCTGCCAACCGCTCGTAATGGGCGCTCTTTAAGCTTACCTGGTAAAAATACTCAGTACTGCCCATTATAGGGTGGCGTGCGGACGGTCAGAAGGATGGTGCTAATAGTCTGGTAATAAATCTAAAGATCAAGTACTTCAAAGAAGCGGTGAAGGTCATAAAATTCATTTATCGCGAGGATAGGTATACTCTTTATCTTTAAGAACCACTGAAAATTTAAAAGAAAATTGTAATTTTTCAATTTTAAAAAGTGATATGGTTAGACTTTTTACTACAGCATTATTTTCGATAATGTATGATGAAAGACGTCAGCCAGTAAATGTTTACAACTTCAACTATAACCCTGGTACTTTTTAAATAGTGATCTGTTAAAATTTCAAGCAAACGAATATCTTTTTCCTATTGTCATACAACTCCTAGGCCAAGATCAGAAGGAGAAATTGCGAGGACGAATTGGAACCCACGACGATGGAAGAGATGGAGGGGATCATCAGAACCCTACCGACGAAGAAGGCACCAGGACGGGACACCATCACAAACAAGATGATAAAGGAACTACCGCAGGAGGCAAAGAAGAGGATCCAGGAAATCTAAAACGCGGCGATGAAGAAGAGATACTACCCACAGATATGGAAGGAGGCAGACTTCATCATGTTCCCGAAGCCAGGCAAGGACAAGAAATTCCCGCAAAACTACCGCCCAATAAGTCTTTTAAGCAATTTAGGAAAACTACTGGAGAGGATACTACTGAGGAGGATCAAGGAGGAAGAGGAGAGGCTACGTATCATACCGGACGAACAATGTGGATTCAGGGAAGGACCCTCGACGGAGCACCAGGCGCTGAGGATGGTAGAGGAGACGATCAAGGACATCAACGAGAAGAGGACGACATGCATGGTACTATTCGACGTGGAGAAGGCGTTCGACAGGATCTGGCACAACGGACTTATAGCAAAGATGAACGGATTAGGATTCAAGACGGCGACGACCCAGATGATACAGGACTACCTACGAGACAGGAACTTCAGGATCAAGGACAAAGGGACGACATCGAGCAGCAGGAGGATGGAAGCAGGAGCACCACAAGGATCGGTATTGGCACCGGTCCTATTCAACATCTACACTAGCAACATACCAATTGGAAGAGAAAACAGCCACACGAGGACCTATATCTACGCGGACGACACGGCGAAGGCGGCGACATCGAGACAACCCAACAAAGCGACGGAGTACCTACAGAGAGAAGTGGAACAAATGGAAGAATGGACGAAGAAATGAAAGATCAAACTCAACGCGGAGAAGACAGAAGCAGTATACATAGGACCGAAGACGAGACGACCGACGACCAACATCATAATAGGAGAAAAGGATCTGGAATGGAAGGAAGATGTGAAATATCTAGGAATCCACATAGACCGAGGACTTACATGGAGAAGGCACATAGAGGGGACCGAGAAGAATGCGAAAGATCGACTGAACAGACTGGGACCACTAATAAGACGACGGAGCAAGTTGAGACTGGAAACCAAGAGGAAGATCTACCTGGCAGGAATAAGACTAATAATGACATACGGAGCAGCAGCGTGGGGACAAGCAGCAAGGACGCACCTGGAGAAACTGGAGAGGATACAAAACCAAGCGATGAGAAGGATGACGGACGCACCACGGTATACGAGGAATGAACAACTAAGACGGGACCTACGCATCGAAGAGCTAAAGAAGACCATCAGGAAGAGGACGAGGAAGACGATAATCAAGGCAATGGAGCACACGAACCCACTAATAAGGAAGGCAACGGACTACGACGAGGACGCAAGATCAAAGAGGAAAAGACCCAAGACGGCAATGAAGGAAGACTAACCACGAAGGACATACCAAGAAGATAATAGTACATTAGGAGGACCACCAGGACGACCAGGACAACCCAGGAAATACGATTACGCGGAGGAAGGAATAACCAAGAGGGAGAAGTAAGGAGCCAGGCGCTCAACTTTAGAAACATTCAGGTCAACATACGTGTCATACAACTCCGTAGAAAACCTCTAGTTTGTTGAACCACAATTCCTCAAAAGTTACAATTACATGGCAAGAAAAATATACGAATAATCCACTGTAACTATTTGTTGGGCAGTTGCGTTACTATTGACGCTGAAGTCGACATTATTTCAGGAATCTTTAAGTATTCTAATTAGAATTTACTCACTTGCTTATGGAGTCTTTAACTAAGAAATTAGTTTAGCAATTTCGAATTATTATAATTTAGGTAAGTGGGTCATTTAATGATTTTAATCTGTCGTTAAGGGAGGGCATTGAATTTGTAAGATTTAATAAGATCTTTGCTGTAATCGTAATAACTAATAACACACCTTAAACGAACGTGAGGATTTGATACATGGTTAGGAAAATTGTAACGACATTAAGAATTGTGTGTGCAGAAATGACACGCGACAACTAATAGGCCGTGAGCCGAGTCCAAAAAAGTGTCTCATAGGAAACCACTTCATATTTTAAACATAGATTGCCCTTCACGCGAATTACCAAAATGTGCAAGTCTGGCAGCTTTGAAGTGGGGCGTTTAATTGGGGTGTAACGTGAAAGTTACCCCTAATTGTGGTTCCTAAAGTGCGATAAGAAACCAAATAAAATTTGATGGGTTTCTTTGTTCGTTGTTGCACAGTTCACTAAAAAAATTATGCCAGACACATAGGGTGTTTGAGATAGTTTCCTATCAGTCAAAGAGGGTCGCTAAAATTGCTCTGTTTGGTGAAGTCTGGCGGGGTGACCTACCCACCCTATGTGTCTGGCATAATTTTTTTAGTGAATTGTGCATCACGAACCCATCAAATTTGATTTGGTTTCTTATCACCCTCAATTAGGGGTGACTTTTAAACTACACCCCCATTAAACGCCCCACTTCAAAGCTGCCAGACTTGCACATTTTGGTCATTCGCGTAATGGGCAATCTATGTTTTAAATTTGAAGTGGTTTCCTATGAGACACTTTTTTGGACTCGGCTCATGGCCTATAATGTAAGGTACGAACGCGCGGGTAAGGTCAGCGATGTGAGATTATTTTATAAAAACAAAATTGTGTGAAAATTTCAATCAATCCTTAATTTTTGATTATCAACATGTTTCGAGCACCTAGTGGCCATCATCAGTTAAGCCCTACCTAGCAGAAAACCCATATTTATATCAAAGAAATAATATTCGGTCATAACTTATAATTTAGTCTTACGCAAGATTTCCCTCAGAGAAATATTGTAGGTAGATGTTAATAACTGAACTAAACACATACAAACATAACGACTTAACTAGTCACTACATGAGGGAAGATAATTCAAATTACTATATAATTAGCAGTAGGTATTTCTTTCGGGAATTTAAGCTTCTAAGAATCTTCTAAAACCGTACCCAAAGTCTGAGTTGCGAATTCACCAAAAAGTGGGGTATAATGTTGGAATAAAGTTGCGCAAACACCATTTTCTTTGAAAATAGAAAAAAATTCTAAAAAAATGGCCATTTTCCATCCTACGCGTAGATCAAAATATAGGACGATATTTACTCAAAATTTCGGAAAAAACAACGTTACCCGTAATCCGTAATGTCGCCAAGTTATATTTAAAAGTGAAACGCTTCCTCTAGCAAGTAATACAGTCGACCGCTCAATTTCGCATATCCCTGCATCGGTCTGCTATTCAATTTTAATGCTGACCGTTACGGTTACGGACACCTCGGCATCTGTTCCGAATGAAACGGGGCAGATCTGACTACGTTTTTCGTGTTTTCCGTAATAAATATGTTACCGCGTAACGAGAACATGTAGTGCCGTCATCCATCAAGCGGTTTACAGGGTACCGCCGCATCGGAGAGGAGGAACCGTGTTTTTACCCTCGCAATCAATCAAGACATTTGCATCGTGGCGGAACCTGACTGCATGTCCGTTAAAGGAAACAGCCAATTTCGCGTCGACAAGATCCGTGTCGCCGTCGGCGTAATACAGCTTCCCTGTTTGATTAGACGGTTGCCGGCGAAATAATTAACACGGACTAATTATCATCGAAGGCCGGGTCATCCGGTGGAGCGTCGATAATTCGGACTGTGAGGGGAAAAGCGGATGTGTAACTCTGGACTTAAAATTTACGTCATATTTATTACATACTATATACTCGTAAGACTGAAGGGGTTGCGTTTAGAATTTTCGGAGTTTTTGCTTAGTATTGCTCTCACATAAATAAAAATCGTTTGAAAAACATATAATAAGGCCGTCTTGGCCATTGGGCCAAGGCTATATGTCTTAAAATCGTAGTATCTATCCCTCTCCGCCACGACCCTGGAGGTGAATAGGGACACCGCATAAAATATGTACATAAATTGGCCTAAAAGGACTACATCTTAAAATACCAGTGAAATATATAATTCAAGCCAAGACTGCAATTTACATCCGAAAGTCAAGTTTGTATCTTTAAGCTATAACGTTTGTTATTTACTTCATGTAATTTATTTAGCTCGTAATACCAGCTAGCAAATGAGCATCTCCTGGTCGGGTCGAAAGAAAATCAATATTTACATTATTTCGGTTTAATAAACATATCTTAATATATCAATATATTTTGAAGTCCGATGAACACGTGCTCAGCTCCCTAAGAGCTCGTGTTAGCGCGTATTGACGCACAGTCGACGATAGTCGCGTATCCAAAAACACAATCAGTTTTATTGTTGATAACGAAGCGTACCAACCAACACGCGGTTTAACGTTATCCCGAACCGAACCACGAGTTCACCAAACAGATTTACAAAGGACAATTCTATTACTTGGGTCCCTCAGATTTTGGGGTTCTCCAACAAAAAGTTTGTCAAAATTCTGATCTAAACGGTTTCAAAGTCCCTGACCGACTTCCACTGACGTAAAACTTTATTAAAATGCCCAATATACTAGATAACTGGATTCCATATTGACCGGAAGTGACGTGACCGCGAATCATTGAACTTAAATCCTCTCTCTCTCTCTTGACTCTAAACCAATCCCTACATTCTTAACACCCCACTTTTGCAATTTCTTTTCTCCCACCATAAGAGAGACTTAGTCACGCACGCCGGTCTTCTTCTTCCTCAGTTATTCCCAAAACGGAAGTAGATAATAAAAGGTCTGAATGCCAAAATGAGAGAGATTTTAGCATTTTGCATTGTATGTACGATGGGATAGTGACTAAACTAACAGGAGAATCTCGTTTAAATTCACACAACTTATGACCCAATAGTACAACACCAATCTGCCAAAATCTCAGAATCCTACCTATTATAGTTTTCGTCATAGTACAATGGCGACGCCGTGTTGCTAGCATCCACGTAAAAGTTACCACACGTACTCGTAAGTAAACTAAACATTCAACTCGGCTCGCACACAATTTCAGATTAAGTTTTGACCAAGCCAAATGGGATAGAGTTAAAAAAACGTAACGTAACAAAGCATCGCTAAGCTATGAACTTACAAAGTTGAAAATTCCCTATTCCCATTTTTACGTACTTATACATTATAATAAGCGTTTTCTATGTTTCTATGAATTTTTGTACTATAAGCACACTTGTTGTGTTATCCATCTTCTACGGCAATAAAGCTGTGCCACAATGTGGAGTTGGTTCCAAAAATGACGTTGGGTGCCTCCAAACAATATATTACAAATAAAGCAGCAGCTGATCATAATGAGCATATTCAAAAGAAATATTGTTTCGTTACCCCATCTCGAAGGAACGATCAGTACTTTATCAATAACGTGTAAATCAATTTATTAATGTATCTCAACAAATAATCATTCATCCACATATGTTAGTTATATTGTACGTATACACCATTTCTTTATGTAATTTTTCATTACAAATGCATTTTTTGGGAAATCTAACTAACCTGAAAGTTTGCCTGCAAATTAAAGTCATCGTCTGTTTTTCCAGGATTCGGCGTTCTTGCCTGTTCCAGCTTCACCATCTGGCGCTCGGTCTTCCTACACTTCTGCCTTCGGGTTTGAATTCTAAGGCTAGTTTTGGAAGTCTTTCATTTGAGATGCTTAGCACGTGATCTCCCCATTTTTCATTGTATGTGATTACTTGTTGCGTTATTGGTTTTCTTCTCAATTCGATCAATTCTTCTGTAGCCTTTTACTGATTTGGGAAGTTTCTAGTCGAGTCCTTTTTGCTTCACGAGTGACTCATCCCCACAACAAGTTGCGAGTGACACACGCAAAACTCATAAAATCACATCCCTAGTTCGAGCGATTCGCCGCTTTAGCAAATTTTCAACATAAAGAGAGAGACAGTGAGAAGCGGAGTTGCCAAAATTTAAAAATCCGCTATAGAACGTAGTAACGTTTGATACTTAACAAGCAATCTATTAGTACAATAGAACGACCTCTGGAAATAGCAACGTACTGGAAACTGTAGCCCATAGGAGGTAGAGAAAAATTGCTTCCATTCGACTCTCCTATCAATTTACATCCTACGTCCATGGTGTGATAAATTCACATGTTTAAACTTGCACGCCGCATTATCGCCACCACATTAGTCAGTCTCCAGAAGAAATATCGCCCTGCAAATTACATTGCGTTCGGTAAATCTTCGGAGCCGCGTGATGTCTTAGCCGTAACTGAAGACGATCGATATTGCACAGTAGGCTAACAATCGACCGGAGCAACAATTGATTAGAGTTTGCTGGGTAATTTCTCCGCTAAATCTTAAAATAAAAGGCACAAGCGTGTGACACGGCTTGTGAGTCTTAATAATAGTGTACCAAGAAGGGTTTTAAAGAGCTGTATACTCAGGAAACGGGATATCTTAATTACTGGAGAACTGTATCTTGTTTGGTTTTGACTGATTTTTGAGTGGAAATCATAAAGTGCATTCTCCTAAAGTGCCAAGATGCTTGAAAAGCAAAAAATAATTTGTATTAACATTACTTTGCAATTATTGTTGACTGCTTAATTTCGATAAAGTGCAAGGAGTTCAGTTTTGGGGAAATGTGGAACGTAAAGTCCCATTTAGAATTAGTTACTCAATACTTACCCACAAATTAAAGCATCGCATTAATAATACATAAATATCTTCATTTCATTCCGTAATAGATTCGACTAAACGAGATGTTCGCATGAAAACACACATATTTTCTCGATTTATAACATCAAGCGACCCGCAATATGGAACGTGGCGAACCCCTCGGAAACATTACCCAGCTCCCTTCAACGTCAGCCATAATTAATGCAGGTAAAAATGTTGTCAGTTTATAAATAACTTCCCAAGATTGGAAGCAATCTACGTTAAAATAATGGCGACGACATTTTTTTCTTGCCACTTTTCTAAAGGGAAAGTGTTTAAACTAATGGCAGTAATTCGAATAAAATATGACAACCCGCAGCGTGGAAATTTATTTGAAAGATAAAAGCAGCTAAGTGAACTCATCAACGGTGAATGCCGACATTTGCTTCCATTGTACATTTTAAAACGGACCCCCGAATAGATAGACGGGCTGGGAGAAAACAAAGTTCATTGCGGTTCCCTGGAACATTTTTTATTTAAATTTAATTTCGGGAAGGGATAAAATTAATTCTCTACTTCAGACTCGTAGCTAGATAAGTTTCTTATCTCGTAACGAAATTACGGACCCAAAGGGGGACATGAAAAGCATTTTTCGAGGTTAATTGTTTAATGAGATTGCTTTCAGGTTAGAATTAGGCTATCAGAACCGAAGCAATCTCGAAACGTGAATTGTGGTCCACAAATTATAGAACTTGATGAGGTAGTGACTCAGAAAAATGACTAATTGACTCTGCATTTGCAGTCAATGCTGAAGCTGCGCTTATTAGGGAGATTTGGCGCTGGGACGGATTTCGGGAGTTCGGTAAAGGGTTCTAAAAGTCGGTTTTACGGTTTTCCTCGGATGCCAGATTTTTAAGGGTTTTCTCCCTCGGGAATATGCCTGGGTAGTTTACGAACTTAGGAGATTAAGAGAGTACCAGGGTTGTCCGCAGAAATGAAACACACACTCAAAATGGAAAGTCCCTAAACTCTTTTATTTCTAAATGAAAGTGACAACACTGTATCGCCTAACACCCGCTGGCGTTTCGAGACCGGAGAATTACAAAAAACATTATGTTTACTTACAAATATTTATACTTTACGGAAAGAAAATACAATTAGGAACGTATGAAAAATAAAAATTACTTTATGTAGAGAAAATCGGAAAGATCGAAAATTGTTCGGCGTAGCCAAAAATGCGGAAACGGAAAATTACAATATTTTTGCAAACAATTAAGATCTGAAATACCGGAAAAAAACCTCTTAATGCCGAAAATGCGAACGCGGAAAATTATCCTAACAATTTCACAATGAAAGAGAAATGGCTAAATGCAGAGACGATAGGAAAACGTGCAGTGTCTAATATTCTGTAATACGGCCTTTTACATTAGGAGAGAGCGAGAGAGCGAGCGGAAGATCGTAGTGAATGAATTTTTCCCAGCACAACGAGGGAAAAAGTAACCCCTAGCGGTTCGGTGAGACGGACATTTTCACGGATCACTCACATATATCGGTCGGTAACGGACAATTACGTAACGCATTACAGAGAGTTCGGGCGGTTTAATCTAACGGCGGAACGATCACAGTTACATATAATTCGGTCGGTGGTACGTTCACAATCGGACGGTGTCGGTCGGTCTAAATCTAAGGGTCGGTAACGTTCACAATTACATTTATCGGTCGGTAGTACGTTCACCATCGGACGGTTACGTAACAAATGCCGAATAAGTCGGTCGGTTTAAATCTAACGGTCGGTACCTTTCACAATTACATGTATCGGTCGGTAGAACGGAAACGGATTTCAGACGCAACGGAAAAATACGGATAACGTACGGATTGTCACAGACAAGTATTGGTTCTGACCTTGGATTAACTCAGGTACAGGACGATTTGAGGGGGGAGGTTTACCTACCCAAGTTACGTCTGAATATATAAGCGATGGTAGATTGAACGTTGCCTTAGGGGCCGCCATTTATCTGAGATAGGTTTGATGTCGCGATTAACTGTACGGTGGGTGGTCTACCCTCGACCCTCAAAAATAGGCTTCATTACAAATGCATACGATTGATAAATAATTCCTAAACTAATTATTTAAGTGATAATATTCGTTAATGCTCCATTGACTATTTATGATAAGTAATCCTCCTTTAAATTTTAAACCAATTCAGTATTTTTTTTAAATTAGTGAACTTTAAATGAACTGTTGTCGTCTATTCAAAAAACAATTCAATTTGTTACCAAAAGTATCACTTTTGCATCTCAATACGTAGTTTTCTGTTCTTGTCACTTCTTAAGAATTATCAAATAACTTTCGTTCTGGTAAATAATCAACTGAAAAATTAATACAGTTCCTGGTTAATAAGGAGCTTACACCAATTTCACTACTTTGCACACAGGTGATATGGAAGTAATTAACCAGAAATATCCACGTAGGTTTACACCAAGAAAATAATATTGCAGCCAATTTTCACAAAACTTGCATTTTACCCAAAAATGTGATTCATGAATTGTTATTTTAAAGAAAATTCTAATTCAAAATGTTGATAAACACGTCTACCATAACCAGGTTACATTCGACTGATTTCCCAGAAATCCAACAAATTCTGTTTGATTTTATGGGTATTAATTTACCGTTTAACCAAAAATGTGAGATCAGCTTCCAGTAAATATGGGATTAAATTTTTATTATTTTCCCTGAAAGTGCTGTAGCACTAATAGACCGATCATCATAGTTGAGATGGCAACACGAATCCAGAAAAGTCCATAATATTGTGCTTCAACTGCAGCGCATTTAAGAATAATCTTATGTTGAAAACTACAGTGTTGATATGTGTTAATTATATCTGGAAACTTCACACACACGTTACACATTAATAGCTTAATAAAATTCAGTTAGAGCTCAGCAAAAAGCTCAGTTCTTGAACGTCACGAATCATAACAAAAACATTGTTGTTATTATGGCCATTAGTGTGTCATTAGTCATTACTGATATTAGGAAGATGCAATTGTTCTCTCTACAACAGTCACTAAAGGTAAAAGTAAGCTATTATCTCAGAATTCTTTGAACCTTCATTGATTTTAATGAAAATTTGAGGATCAAGCTTATTTTACCCTTAACTTCACTTTACCCAACAGTCACTGAAGATAAAAATAGGCTATTACCTCAGAATTCTTTGAACCTTCATTGATTTTCGTGAAAATTTGGGGATCAAGCTTATTTTACCCTTAACTTCAAAGGCGACATGTGCTCGACTTGCACTTTTTGCATTTTAGGGGTGAAATCCACCTCTTCTGCAAAAAATGCAATTTAGGCGTTCTATCGGTTCTAAATCTTATTTACTTAAGACGAATATATGTTTTTTAACATTTCAAAGCATGATTTATAATTTCCAACAATTTTTCAACCCTTAAAAACCATCCCTTAACTCGACATCGATGAAAAAATTGTTTTTTGTCTCCCTGAATTATTTAATTGCGCATTATCATTAATCTTTAATCTTAATGATTTACTGTGAAGTTTCAACCATTAAAAACCACGCTTTATCCTGAATTAAATGAAAAAAATTAATTTTTGCAGCTTTAATCGTTTCAATTTTGTATTTATAAATGAAAGTCGCTATTACTGAATATAAAAAAAATATTTATTGTGAAATTTTAACCCCTCAAAACTACCCCTTATTCTGGAATCAATAAAAAAAATAATATTACGCCGCTTTCATCTTTTATAATGCAATTATGAATTGAAATCTTATTTACTGATTACGAAAGAAAACATTTATTTATTGTGAAATTTCAACCCTTAAAACTACCCCGTCTCAAAATCCCTTTAACTAGTTATAAGTCGCACCAATTGTCACACAAATTGATGACGGTTTAGACATTTCTGAGAAGAGACCCTTCAGTGACTGTACTACTTACTCTACCATACAACAGTTCTGCAACAAATCCAATAACCAAAGAAGTATGAAATTAAGTAAACCTCTTCCGCTATTCCAGGTCTCCTGGATGCGTAAGCGCGACCTGCACATCCTCACCTCAGGCATCCACACTTACACCGGCGACGCCAGGTTTAGCGTCAGGCATCCGGAGCACAGCGACGACTGGGACCTAAGGGTCGAATACGTGCAGAAAAGGGACGCCGGAGTGTACGAATGTCAGGTGAACACCGAGCCCAAGATCAACCTGGCCGTCATGCTCAATGTCGACGGTAAGTACTTACGTATAGTCAGATGGTTGTCAGTAGATTGTCAGATGGTAATACAAGAAGAGTGACATATCGGGTGGTTTGGGTGAGGAGTACTCGCGAGTGGGCAAGGCGCAATAACAGACTGGAATTGGGGGAGAGGGTTGTGAAGATTAAAATAGAAATAGATAGAAATCATAGAAATATGTCATAGAATAGAAATCATAGAAAGTTCTTAATAAGGATACAGTAGTTCCGATCAGCTTATAGTCTCAGAGTTAACATCTCATTGTGATTTCATACTATGTATCTTCATATAACTCGTAACTAACATATGATCATCATGTTTATAGTCAGATGTTTTCGAAATGAGTCATACAACTTTATCATTTTGATAAAGGTTTGTATTTTTTCCTACAAACAATTAAAATATTTTTCGTTGTTCCTGAAGAAATCTAAAATCAAGTTTTAGAAACGCCACTGAAAGGCTGCTAAAACTCAGATTTTAAAATAAATGGAGACCGTTATCACCAACATAAGCTGAAATAGTAATTATTTAATCACAGCGTAGTTTGAGTTCGCCTAGCAATGCCCACGCATGAGAGAATAAAGAGAGAGAAAGAGAGAGAGAGGGAGAGAGAGAGAGAGAGGGGGGGGAATGAAAGAGAGAGAGTGAGAGACGTACACCATGAACGAATTAGAGCAAGATGAAAAGAAGGAGAGAGAGAGTGTGAGAGACAGAGAGAGCGTTAAGTAATCGAGAGAAACATTAAACCTGAAATCATGGGCTAGAATTGACGGGGATGAGGACTTTTAGATGTCGTACCACAAATACGTGGGACAAGAGAATGCAAAATACTCAGGTATATTTCACACTTACGCCTATACTGTTCCCATAGTCACTTGAGGCAGCTACAAAACCGTTAATTGTCAATTGTGCGTTTAAAAAAATACAACTTGTACTCATTTATATGTAAAATTTCATGACAAGGTTTAAAAATTAGTTTCTGCGTTAGCAATATTACATAAAAATGTCTTACACCCATAGTTATCGAAATTTGGTGTATGGAAGAATAGTTTTATTGTTGCAACACCTCTGGAAATACCAAATGTGTACCTTGAGACCAGGACACAAATTGTAGGAGCACAGTGGACCCATTATAATACTCGATACAAATATGCAATTTTATGGTAGTGTGTGGCCCACTGCATCACTACACGCTTATTATACAAGAGTCGCATGCACAAAGTAACGTACATGAATTCTGGCCAACACTCAATTTGGCATGTGCTCAGTACATGGACACATTTATTTCTGATAATACTTGCTAGCAACTCTCTTGATTTGGCAGTATTAAAAATCGATTGTGGTACCATGAGCCGTACCGTTTACTGACAAGTTGATGAAAGCATTGTTAGATGGAGAAATGGTACCTACTAAACACTGTAGAAGAATTTTCGGATTAAATTTGCTAGTGTCTTACCGATTCCAACAAACTCCAACAAACACTTGATCCGCTTACATCTCGCCACCTAAATTTTTTCGCCGGATTTCATATTTACGGCCTTTCAATACGCAAGAGAAGCCTCTCGCGTCCGATCTTTGATTGGACCCGAGGGTGTATCGATACTCGCGTGACATAAATACATTTTCTTGTTTGCGATCGGGACCGAACCGTTCTCGATCTTTTAATAAGTCGGCATAAAATTCCAAATATAAAATTTTTACATAAAATCTCCGACCCTCGGAGTTCTCTCTTTCCGTTATAAGAAAACCCGACGTATAAAGCTCTTTTATTGCTCCAATATTTATTCTGCGATTCGACGATAATTCGAAGTAAAATTTTACCTTTCGTACACGGAATTGATTATACATTGTGGCGGTGGCATAAAGAGAATGGGTAAGGAAGCGAACGAGAGGACGTGTTACTGTATTCGCTCTCATCGTTTCGCAGAGTGACGTGACAGGTTTCATACGCGTTTTACGTTAGAAGTTTTCCTTGCAGGAATCGGAACGTAATATTTTAGAATTTGCATTGGGGTTATATCTCGTGTCTAGTTATTATTCACGGCGTAAGTTGGCGCTGAACTAAAGAGTGAATCGTTGTTTTTCCCCCGGTCGAGACGTTTAACCCTCCTCTCTTTCCCGAAAGCAGAGAATCAAATTAGTGTTTTTGTCGTTTTGTTCCAGACTTGTCCTCCCTTGCCGCCACGCATCCAGGCCCTCCTCGTCCTAAAGGTACTATTTTCGTCCTGTGTCGTCCAAGTTCACCACGTGGGGAAGACCGGAGCTAAAAACGTACAAAACGAGCATCGCCGAGAGCCTTTGTCTTAACTCTCTCCGGTCTTCCCCGACGTTTGTCACAAACTCACTTGTCGCCCACCTCTCGACGTTCGCACGCTCAGGAATTATTGCTTTTATCTTTCTTAGTTGTTTGTTGGCATTGTTCTGGGTCAGTTTTTGGGCGGACGACTCCTCGTAAAGTTTAAGCGGAGGCAATTAAAGAGGACTAACCGAGGAATGAAGTCATACTCGCTTTAAAACTAGAGAGCCGAAGAATGATTGTTAAAGCACGAAAGTGCTCGTAAGAGTCACTGCGACACTTAAATTTTGGACGACTCGCGGTTGGTGTTGTTAGAAAAATCAGCACGTTGCTTACCATTTCATCATCATAAGTATCTCAGTAGAAAGGAACTACCCAAGAATTATTAAGCCGAAAATCAGTCATTGGGAAAATTCTGTATAGTTTACAAGTTCACATTTTAAACAATACATTTCGATCAACAGATTAATGATTATTTCATTATTGATAAATGATTAAATATACATGCCAGACATGGAACTAATGACTATAGTTAGAATTTAACATCTTCTACGTTTAAACTATTCTGTATTATTCTGATACGTATAGTAAACTATATGAAATAATTATCAAGAAACGCATTGATGAATAGTTGGAAGAAACACAAAGATTGTCAGATAACAGTTTGAAAATCTAGTCTCTGCTTTGCAGTTTGGTGTGTACTGGGTGTTCACTTCTGAATTCAATTAGTGTTCCCCTCGACATAAAAAATACATTCAATACTGCTTCATGAAAGTTCAATATTTCAGCAGTGAAGAGACGTTCCTAAATACAGAGTGATCAAAAATTACTGTTTAAGTTGGTAATCCTACCTGGAGGATTTTTTGCCTAAGGGTTTGCAACGCTACACCGGAAATCTCTGCACTCTGCATGACAGCGACAGCTAAATATACACAAATATTTTAGGTTACGTGCTTTTATTTATGATTGAAAGACCACAGCAGAAAAAACTTCAACATTTAAAGGTACTGCTCGAATTGAGCACCATTATATTCTAAACATAAATTCACTCTCCGTTTTAGGCTCTCGAAAACATTAATTAACATCCGAGAACATGGAAGATCAAACTCAACTCGGAGAAGACAGAAGCAATATACATAGGACCGAAGACGAGACGACCGACGACCAACATCATAATAGGAGAAAAGGAACTGGAATGGAAGGAAGAAGTAAAATATCTAGGAATCCACATAGACCGAGGACTTACATGGAGAAGGCACATAGAGGAGACCGAGAAGAAGGCGAAAGACCGACTGAACAGACTGGGACCACTAATAGGACGACGGAGCAAGCTGAGTCTGGAAACCAAGAGGAAGATCTACCTGGCAGGAATAAGAACAATAATGACATACGGAACAGCAGCGTGGGGACAAGCAGCAAGGACGCACCTGGAGAAACTGGAGAGGATACAAAACCAATCGATGAGAAGGAGGACGGACGCACCATGATATTTGAGGAATGAACAACTACGACGGGACCTACGCATCGAAGAGCTAAGGAAGACCATCAGGAAGATGACGAGGAAGACGATAATCAAGGCAATGGAGCACACGAACCCACTAATAAGGAAGGCAACGGACTACGATGAAGACTCAAGATCAAAAAGGAAAAGACCCAAGACGGCAATGAAGGAAGACTAACCACGAAGGACATTCCGGAAAGATGATAATACATTAGGAGGACCACCAGGAAGACCAGGACAACCCAGGAAATACCATCACGCGGAGGAAAGAAGAAGGAGAAGTAAGGAGCCAGGCGCTTAACTTTAGAAACATTCAGGTCAACATACATCCGAGAAGAAATATTTGCAACATCCTCGATAAGGGCAGTTTCCAGTCCCTCACGTTCATGTAGACATTACTGAAGACCTTGTTTTTAAGGTGCCCCAAGAAACAAGTCTAGAGGTGTCAGGTCTCGTGACCTACTTGGCCAGATTTCCGTACTTATGACTCGATGGCCAAAAACTTCCCGCAAATATTGCATTGTGCCGTATGTGCTCGAGCCGAATCTTGTTGAAGGTAGCCATTTTCGCGCTCCTCTCTACGATTAATTGGGCAACGAATCACTGGAGAATGTGCTGAAAGTATCGTTCAGAATTAACTGTGAAGTTAAAAAACACAGATAGAACCAATTACCCTCTGCCGCGATACAGCCAGCCAAACAGCAACATTAGCAGGATGTAAAGTTGTTGTTCTAACAGCATGTGGATTTTCACCAGACCAAATTCTGTAATTTTGAGAATTATCATAGCCATTGAGACTGAACCAGGCTTCATCGGAAAAAAAGGTTTTATCCAGAATGTCGTCATTGTTCATTTCCTTATTGAACCAGTTACAGAACAGGACGCGTTGTGGACGGTCAGGAGGATTTATGGATTGGACCTTCGAAAATTTGTACGGGTGGTATTTCAATTTGCTCTTCAACACAGTGGAACAACTTCCATTAGATAAACCTGTAAAGTCACGAAACGGAATACGGGAAATTAGGAATAAGTGGAAATTGGTGAAATTTTGATAAGGATCAAACCTGTTTGGAGGGAAAGTTACCCAACCGATTTTCGAGGACTTTGTTACAGTCGGGCCCTGACGTCTTGCATCACATTTTCAATGAGTACGGAGGGTCTACCAGGTGGCTTTCCTTTCTTCCTATTGCCTGTATTCAAATATCGTAGAACTACGCGCATGCAGTGTTGTTTAAAAACGTCGATAGTGAACACAACTTCAGGAAACATTTCTTCAAGTTGGTGCAAAGTGGATTCCAAGGAGTCTTGCAATCCAGAAATGAGGTCATGAACTGATCTCCGAAAATAAGCCAAGCCAATAAAAATATCCTGTTCTAATGTAAATTGTAGGTACCACTTTTACATTTTTATAATAAAAATTTGAATCGCCGCTCAAAGGTCAATGCCGTCACTGTTAAAAGTCGAGGTAGCTGTCATGCAACCGGAGTTGGTAGTTCTACCATTTTAAAGTAAAATTTAGGATTGCCAACTTAAACAGTATTTCTTGATCACGTTGTATTTAGCAAATATTATAGGGGATTACGAAATTCCCTAATAGATTTAGTTAAAAAAATGGCAGAGTTACATACCTCAAGGTTCTACTTTGGGACCAATATTATGGAATATCCTATATGAAGTATCTTTTATTGAAATGTTAATTTCAACCAAATTCATGGTTTAGTATTTCAATTATGAGTTTGTTCACTTGTGATGTATTCAAATTTATTGGACATTTTATGAATGGTGGTCCTGTTGAGGGTTACATTTATTTATTTTAAAAAAGTGAATCATTATGAAAATATATAAAGCAACAACAAAAAGTTGAATTTGTCTAAACAAAGTGGGTTAAGATGCATTAGGACAGAGCTGATTTCATTTCGTAATGAATAGAAACTAAATTTCTGAGTTTCTCGATTTTGCTTCCTTTTGACGCTATTACTTATACACCTGTGGACAACTGCTTTGTTGCTTATCACAATTCGTCAACGGCTGTCATATTCTGTTCCCCCTTACACCACGTCCATCATCTTTGTTGACATGTAGACAAATAATACTTTCATATGAGAACGCCAGTTCTAGCTGTATTAATCGTCTATGCTTACAATAATTTTTGAATATTTTCTATAATAGGCTTAAATGGATTATTTACTCATTGCAGTAAAAGTCGTCAAGTACTTTTGAAAACTTTATGTCATTGAATCAGTAATTCGATTTATCCATCAATGTCTGATTTCCGTCTTTTAATTTGCGTCGTGATAATGCCCCTAATCAGGGGCGAAACTTCGACATATGTAGCTATTGAAAGTTTTTTTAAAAAGATGTCCATGACAATGAAAAGGATAATCGATTCGAGATAAGTAAGTTCCAATCCAAATAAAGAAAGCAAATTTATTGATGATTAAATTTGTTGAAACACGTTTCGGGTAAATTTATACCAATCTTCAATGTGTAAGGCAACTTCCACATACTTATCAGTTCTTAGCAATGACGCGTAATGACGCGGTTAATGTTAAAGTTATTATCGTCGCGATAACGATGTTGGCCCGAGTAATTCCCTCAGATATTGGCACAGCTGAAAATGTTTAAGGCGCAATGTGATCTGTGCTTTCTGAGCATGCTTCCACCTAAATTTCTAATTTGTATTTCAACTCCCAAGTAGTTTCGGGGTAATCGATTCGAGATAAGTATCTTCAAGTCATATCCCCATCCAAATAAAGAAAACAAATTTATCCAACACATGACAGTCATGACTGTCGTTATTAATGTCATTTTAGACAAGTAAACTATCAAATAACACACTAGTGTGTTATAATCCATAATTCACTAGTGACTTATGGATTATATCTGATGTTCATATTTAAAGTAGTATTCTTTATATTTATTACTATTACAAGCATAATTCACATTGATATTGAAATTAAAATAAAACGCTAACGGTTTATTCCAATTTGGAGTAATTGTTAAATTCATTGGTTCATTGGAACCAGATGCTCCCATATCGGTACAGCTGCTTTAAGATGCAACCAAACAAACAACCAACCTACTTTAACCAAAATGTAAAAAAGTCAGTCAAGTCATTCTGACATTTATAGGGTACTGAGACGCAAGGAGCTTTGATTTGATCACAAAGCTTATTATTTATTATCTCATAAAAAAAACAACGATTTCTTCTACTTGTTGGATAAAACATTGTATGCCACTCGCGTGTTATGTTTCCTAAGTCACTTGAGAATTTATACCACTCGGCCCTTCTCCCGTGACTTATTGTCAACATAACACACTAGTACCATAAATAACTATTATCAATGGTGAAATTCATTGAAACAGGTTTCTGGTAAATTTATACCCATTTTCAGCAATAGTGTAAGACAACTTCCATATACTTATCAGTTCTAAGCAATGACGCGTTTTGTTATTATTATAGTGGCCGCAATAACGAAATTGGCATAAGTAATTCCCTCATATGTTGGCACAGCCGAAAACATTTGAGGCGAAATACTATCTATGCTTTCTACACTTGCTTAGAAGTAAATTGTTGTTTAGGACATCATGTCTAATTTTGCGTTTCAACTTCCGAAGGGTTTATTTATACTGGGTGTCCCGTTTTAATGTACCACCCCTGATATCTCTTTAGATATGCAATTTAGCGAAAAATGGTTAAGACAAAAGTTCTAGGGCACGAAGGGGGCCACCCAAAACTGACCTTGTTTTTGACCTTTATATGCACTTTCAAGGTCAAATCAAGATCAGCTTTAGTTTTATCAATGAAAACACATATTTTTTATGTCATATTCGTATTCTCCGATAAAAAATACGTATCTTTCGTATGAAATATATTTTTCGTAAATGCTTTTATTTCTCTCTAAAAGACACTTTTCAGCTTTGACCTTTATTTGACCTTTATGTGACCTTGGCTTGACCATGTCAAGATCTGGTTCAACCTCCGGTGAAGGTCGGGTCAAGGCCTAGTCACAGTCAGACCAAGTCCAATCTACAGGTCAATTTCAAGTCTCAATCAGACCAAAACGTGTCAAGGTCACGATCAAGTGACAGTAGGACCTCGAAAATGGCTGACTACACGCCGGTACATATTGTCAATATGATCAAGATTCGTGTAGAATGTAACGACAATTACAGCGCTGCGGCGAGATTGTATGCTGAAAGGTATCCAGATGCTCGTCATCCTACTAGGAGGACTATTAGACTTGTTAGTGTTGTGTTGTCTTGCCTTAAGTGGCTGGACGGGAGGGGACTTTGCCTTGGCTGGTTAGACTCTGAGTGGTTGGGCTGTGAAGGATGTTGCCTTGACTGGACGAATAGATGGTTGAATCAAGGTCGAAGCTGAAAAGTGTCTTCTAGCGAGAAATCAAAGCATTTACGGAAAAAATTTTTGATACAAAAGATACGTATTTTTTATTGGAAAATCCAAATATGACATAAATAGTATGTATTTCTATTTAAAAAAAAAATAAAGTTGACCTTGATTTGACCTTGAAAGTGCATTTCAAGGTCAACGAAAAGGTAAGTTTTGGTTGGCCCCCTTCGAGCGCTAGAACTTTTCTCTGAACCATTTTTTGCTAAATTGCATATCTCAAGAGACATAAGGTGGCATATTAAAATGGGACACCATGTATAGTTTTCTGTTAGCTATTCCAAACGAGGGCAATGCAATTTAACGACTTTGCGAATATTGGTTAGTGTGGAAAATCTTGCCTTTGGTCCCATTTTGTTGCATATTGATGGGAAGGCGTCGTTGTATTAAAATTTTGTTTTGTGTTAACAGTAAATTCATTCTAATTACGTCAGTTAATTGCCCAGTTGCCTCTCATGAGCATACGTCTCCAATACGAAATCTATCGGTGTGTGTGACATAATTATTACGTTACACTTATGCGGCATCTCCGAAATCGTCCCGTTCCCATCGTGCACTCTCTCTAAGAAATTGGATCCTCGTACCTTTCAGAAGACATGACCGACCCCCGCGTCCTAATATTCAAATCGCTGAATATGAAATGTGTCATCATGAATTAAACATGCCTTAAAAGCAAGTCCTCGTCGGAGGCGAGTTAAAAAAATACTACGGCCGCCGGTCGGATGGGAATATTTTCGGGGATCGGTATTTCATCGACTCGGAATCGTTCGATTAAATTTGGTTATCTGCGAGCCGACGTGTCGGTCACCGCGGAACATGTATTATTGAGAAGCGCACGTAACGTGGTATTTCAAGGCGACACAGATGACGTTTGCCGCCATGTTTTTGTTTCGCCTCCCACCACTAACCGAGGCGGGAAATTTAATATCGGCGGGAAAGTTTGAGAATTCGGCTATACTCGCATATTTAAGTGGTTTTACAAGAACGAATGTCATCTCCGTTTCTTGCAATGTTAGCATGCAATGTTAACAAAGCATTTCTACGTTAGTGATTGAATTGAAATTAAATGAAGTCAAGGTACATCAGAGACTGTTTATTGAAATGTGACTTTAATAACGAACCGTTACAGAGAACTTCAGTTACAAAGGTTTTCTGTAAGATCTGCCATCATTTAATTCTGATCTTCATTATCACTAAAATAAATTCTTTATTAGAGGTCATGAATATGTGATCAAACAAAGTTTATCCTCCTCTTTTTTTTTTTCTAATGTCGCTCATTTTGAAAACTTTTTTAGTAACTATAATAAACATATGTACATCACACGTGTAGTACATGATCCCACTTTTAATTAATTAGTAGTATAATAATATATAATAACCCATATAAATCATAATAGTGATATATAATAATAATAATACTAATGAACGTAAATGAAGTAAATAATTAATAATGGAATATAAAAATCTTAAGACGAAAAAAAAGGTGTAGGCACTTGATTTGTTAAAAATTGTCTGTTTGGGCCAGATGGCGAGAACTGAGTCTTAGGTTCGAGACGACTGCACTTCTGGAACAAAAAAATAAAAACGACTTTGAGCAACTCATTCTCTCTGTTAATTTATAGACAATAATAAATTCTATTACTTTAGACTTGGTGAAATTGTAGAATCAAATAATCAGAACAAATATCAGATCAAACATTATAATAGTTCATCGTCTTTCTCTCTATCTTCGTCTGGCTTGTGCAATGGATATTAGGAGAGTAACGCGCAAAATACTAGGAAACAACAATATCGAAAACATCTAGGGCCGAGTGTGCAATGGTACTAAGGGAGAGACGAGCGAAGTACCACCCAAGATCCTAGGAAAACGCAATACATTAGCACTGATCGTGCAATGGTACCAGGTGAGTAACGCGCAAAGTACCCGTCACCTACTAGTGGCAATTACCCCAAGAACGTGCAATGAGTACTAAGGGAGAGACGCGCGAAGTACCCTGCCTTGAGATAAAAGGCGGCAGCGTGCTAACAGTGACTGACTATAATGTTTGGAATACCAAATAGAGACAACTACGAATATTTCTCATTTCTAAATATCGACGGTTAATTAATTAAAGAGTTAGTTAGTTAATCAACAGTAGAAGAATGAATGGCTCAGTAATAAACTCACCAATTAGTGGCTTCTTCAAATTACCTCTGCTCAATACTAATGTCTTTGGCACAGTTAAATATATATCACGAAACAACACAATCTCTCATGAACGATGATATAAGACTAACACGCCTTTTTAAAATTGTAACGTACTCATAATCTTCCCTTTTTCCGTTCTTCTGGACGGGCCAACCACTTGAGTTGTGTTTAGATAATATTCTACTGTAAGAACGGAATTTCGAGCTTAGCTCATATAAGGCGAGCCGCGTGTTACAATTTATATATTTTTAGAGTGTTGTTTCTTCAGGCGAAATATAAATAAAAATTCAAAAAGCAAGAGGAATGGAAGGCAAAGAGATAGAAAGTAATAGATAAATAAAATCAGTCTTACACACTGGTGATACTCTTAACGATTACAACTAATATAATGTAATTATTGTAATATATTCTTTTAATAAAAAGGAGGCACGAAAACCCTAAAAACATTAGAAAGTATTGTCACGATTAGTGAGATAAAGTCTTTCTGAGAATGAGCTTTGGGGTTGACTCTTAAGTGAAAAACAAATAGAGGATAAAAGTGACTATCCGTTTATTCTCGTGATAACAATAAGTACAATTAAGTGCAATGTACGGAAATATACCCAAGAGTTATTTTAGGCAAGAGAATAATTAATTACATGTACATTACACATGTAATAACTGTTATGATCACAACTAGTATAGTGTAATAATTATTGTAATGTATCCTTGTAACAATAAAAAGCCACGAAAACCCTCAGAATGTCAAAAGATATTGTCACGCTCAGGGGGATGAAGTTTTTCTGAAGCTGTTTTAGGGGTAACTCTAAATGGAGAACGGAAAGGTGTTGCTAAATAAATGTATGTTTATTCTCGTGATACTAATAAGTACAATTAAGAGCAATATACTGGAATATACCTCAGAGCCATTTTAGGCATTACATAAAAAACAATAAAATGGCACAAGTCAATTGGTTGCGATAAATGGGGATTCTTAGATGATTTCCTGGGAGACGACGTTGACTGTCATGGTTCAACTGATACTCATCTTAACTTGACCGGCTATTTTTACATCATGTCTATCGCAGATTAATAGTTTTTTTTTGTATAAGACTGACCTTATTTATCAATTACTCTCTATCTCTTCTCCCTCCTTTCTACCTGCTTTTAAAATTTTTATTTATATTTCGCCTGGAGAAACAACACGGTAAAAATATATAAATTGTAACACTTCGTTCGCCTTATATGAGCTAAGCCCGAAATTCCGCTTTAAAAATAGAATTTTATCTAAACAACTCAAGAGGTTGGCACATCTCGAAAGGGATGATTGTGATTACGTTACAGTTTTAAAAAAAGCCCGTGTGTTAGTCTTATATCACCCTTCATGAGAGTTCGTGTTGTGACGTGATATTTATTTAACTGTGTCAAAGACTTTAATATTGAGTGTAGTATTAATTGGAAGAAGGCACTAATTGGTGAGTTTATCACTGAGCCATTCATTCTTCTACTGTTGATTAACTATATTTAGAACTCAGAAATAATCGTAGTTGTCTCTATTTGGTATTTCAAACATTAGTTAGTCAATGTTGGTACAGTGTCGCCTTTTATCTCAAGGCAGGGTATTTCGCGCTTCTCTCCCTTAGTAATCATTGCACGTTCTTGGGGTAATTGCCACTAGTAGGTGACGGGTACCTTACACGTTACTCCCCTGGTACCATTGCACGATCAATACTATAGTAATTCCAACGAGAAGAAAACTTCCATAACACAAACGTCGAAATTCAAAGCGCGCGACCAGCTAGCAAATAAGTGCAGGGTCGCATTAAGAATGATCGCCTTGACTATAATTTCTCTTTTACTGAGGTTTTACTAAAGATGTTCATTTCTTTATTTTCTGTATACATTTAAAATAATGGTTTTCTCCCCGCAGCTTAAGTATATTCTAGGTCTCTTTTGGGGAGGCGAGCAGGGAAGGTGTCTTTCCATAATTGCAATAGATCACAGAAATATGTTTATACAAATTTATATCAAAAACCTGAATAGCAATAGCGATACGTTAAAATAAACCATCAACTAAAAGTCCACTATCACCGTCAACGACTTACCTGAACGCTTGTAAACAGACAACCATAGATCAGACAACTAAACTTGTTAATTTTACTGAACCGACTCTGTACATCAACAATTCCCGCCAAAAGTTATATGACTTTTCCACCAATAGCAAACGACGTGTATTAGGTGTTGTCTAACTTTACTACCTTTGCTCGTTTCGTGGATGTTTTCTTCTCAGTGGATTTACTATAGTGTATTGCGTTTTCCTAGAACCTCAGGTAGGTACTTCGCTCGTTTCCCCCTTAGTACCATTGCACACTCGACCCTATAAATTTATGAGATTGTTGTTTATTAGTAGCTGGGGCGGGTACTTCTCGCGTTTCTCCGTTAGTACCCCCTGCACGTCAGTACTAGTTTGTTTGAGGTCTGGTGGGTATTTTGCGCGTTTCTCCCCTTATATCCATTGCACAAGCCAGACGAAAATAGAGAGAAAAACGATCAGTTATTATACTGTTTGATTTATACTTGTTTTATCCTACAATTTCACCATGTATGAAGTAATCTAGTTTATTATTGTCCATAAATTAACAGAGAGAGTGAGTTGCTCAAAGTCGTTTTTATTTCTTTGTTCCATAAGTGCAGTCGTCCGGACCTTAATTGGTCTCAGCTCAGTGTCAGTCTCAAACTCAACCTCACCCTCCCCATCTGGCTCAATTAAATACATTGTATTTATACATGGTGTCCCATTTTAATTTACCACCCCTGATATCTCTTTAGATATGCAAATTAGCGAAAAATGGTTCAGACAAAAGTTCTAGGGCTCTAAGGGGGCCATCCAAAACTGACCTTTTCGTTGACCTTGAAATGCACTTTCAAGGTCAAATCAAGGTCAACTTTAGTTTTTTTTAATAGAAATACATAATATTTATGTCATATTTGGATTTTCCAATACAAAATACGTATGTTTTGTGTTAAACATTTTTTTCGTAAATGCTTGGATTTCTCGCTAGAAGACACTTTTCAGCTTTGACCTCGATTCAAACGTCAATTCGTCCAGTCAAGGCAACATCCTTCACAGTCCAATCACTCAGAGTCTAACCAGCCAAGGCAAAGTCCCCTCCCGTCCAGCCACTTAAGGCAAGAGAACACAACACTAACAAGTGTAATAGTCCTCCTAGTAGTATGACGAGCATCGGTATACCTTTCAGCGTACAACCTCGCCGCAGCGCTGTAATTGTCGTTACATTCTCCAAGAATCTTGTGCATATTGACAATCTCTACTGTCGTGTAGTCAGCCATTTTCGTGGTCCTACTGTCACTTGATCGTGACCTTGACACGTTCTGATCTGATTGAGACTTGAAATTGACCTGTAGATTGGACTTGGCCTGACTGTGGCTAGGCCTTGACCCGACCTTCACCAGGTTTGAAACTGATCTTGACATGGTCAAGCCGAGGTCACATAAAGGTCAAATAAAGGTCAAAGCTGAAAAGTGTCTTCTAGCGAGAAATCAAAGCATTTACGAAAAATATGTTTCATACAAAAGATACGTATTTTTTATCGGAGAATACGAATATGACATAAAAAATATGTGTTTCGATTAAAAAAAAAAAGCTGACCTTGATTTGACCTTGAAAAATCATTTCAAGGTCAACGAAAAGATCAGTTTTGTGTTGCCCCCTTAGAGTCCTAGAACTTTTGTCTGAACCACTTTTCGCTAAATTGCATATCTAAAGAGATATCAGGGGTGGTACATTAAAATGGGACACCCAGTAGTATATTATATACTACAATTTAGTCTGGATTGGGATTATTATCTTATTATACTACAAATTTATTAGAAGTGGTAACATGTACTACATTTGTTTGACTATTGTCGATCTTCGAATTGCGATATACACTTGGCAACAGACGGACTTGTGCACCCGCGCTGTATTTAAACTTTCGTGAATTGCAAAGTTGCAATTCTGCACGTCGCGGCTAACTGGTGTTAATTATTGTGATTTAGTTCGAATGTTATTGCAAACGTGATAATATCCTACGGAAACCTTCCAGTAGTAAATTTAAAAGTAACCACTAATGCACGTCTCACTATGATACTCCTTTCATCTATCCAGCGCTCGCTTCGTTTCTCACGGCCCATTGAACACCCTCTTCCATGTCACTACTATCAAACTCTACTAACTTATCTGCGGTCCCGAGTCCTCCGAGGGTCCGGAATAGGTTGTGTCGGTGAATAGAATTATACGCTCTTTTGAAGTTCGCGTATAATTTAAACAAATAGTTCGCCCTTTATTGATCGCCGACGTTTGAACTCTTCGGGTTATTTACCGAGGCGACGTTTAGAAAAGTCGAGGATCGGACGGATAATGGAACTATCCGATTCGCGAGGACTTCGGGACTTGATATTGATATTTGTTGTCTCAGGGCTTCTTGGCTATTCGTACGGTTTTAAGTTTATTCGTTTGATGTTTAGGAGTTCGGTAGTCGAGTTTATGTGCTGTTATTGTGTTGATGTACCGGGGGCATCTGGATATTGATTACTTTTGAAGGCACTCGTCGAGATTAGATTTTACTATTTTACTGAACAAATCACTTAAGGATTTTCCTTATAAAGTTTCGACGTTTCGAGAGAATATAATACAACTAAAGGCGAGACTGAACATTCCAGGAACTAAATCCTTTAACTGTAGGTATAATGGCAAGGACTATATCAGCGGAAGCAGCCTACCTGGTTGAGGAAATTACTGAATTCCGCCTTACAATCGAGATATTTAATGATAAAAGTTGCTCTGAAACGTTGAGCCATATTAAATGACAATATGCAATATTCAATGCAAGACTGTTCATATCATTATTAATATTGAAATCGTCCAGGTATTAAAAAACACAGACACGTTGCACTCTGGGAATGCCGACAGTCAAAAGCTAGCTTCGTTTTGCGTAACTTTATAGAAGGTTAAAAATTATTGTGAGATGATGTAAATGAATGACTCGCCAACGTTTTACTTGAAGCATATCTTGGTATTATTATTTCAGTCTGTAAATTGAATTTGTAATGTTATATAGTTGTATTACAGGTTAATAATTTACAGTATAATAAGAAATCGAATAAGCTAATATATCTAAAATTGAAATTACAAAAAAAATCGACAACGCACATCGTTTTCAAAACTTTCGCCATTGCATTTTTATTCCAAAACATAATGCCAACCTAAAGGCAGTGCTAAACATAATGCCAACATAAAACTAGAGCCAGTGCTGACCTCTGTGGCAAGAACGGCACCATATATACAACGTGATCAAGAATGACTGTTTGAGTTGACAATACTGAACTTCATTTTTAAATGGTACAACTGGTAATTTGAATTTGCTATTTCAAATTCAAATTTCTGGGATTCCTTTCAAATTTATTTATTTAAAATAGTTTTCACGTTACAACACCAAATTTTCATTGGAATGGTGTACATTCGAAGCGGGATTTATAACCCAATTACTGGTTGGCAGTACTCTCTCGAAGCGACATACCAGCAATTTCAGGGGTTGTTTCGGGAGACTTTGGTCACTTTTGCTCTCTTTCTGCAACATTTCATGCGAGTAGTTAAACGTTATTTAAACACAGGGAGCGTAAGCAAACAAAAATCAACTGGTAGACCTTCTACTCTGAACGAGGAAGTTGTCGAGGATATCAGAACTCGAACGCCAAGAAGTCATTCCAAATCCTTTAAAAAGCTCCCCTTTCAAACAGGTTTGGTCCTTATGCCTCATATTCAACCAATTTTCATTCTTACCCATAAGATTTCCACTTCTCCATGTTGTTCTAATTCACGGTTTTACAGGTTTATCGTATGGAAGTTGCTCCACTGTGCTTAAAAATAAATTAATGTACCACCCTTACAAAATTTCCATCGTCCTCTCATTAACCCGTACTGATCACCCGCAGAGAGTTTTGTTTTGCAATTGGTTCAATGACATATTAAATAATAATGATATCCTTGACAATACCTTCTTTTCCGGCGAAGCCTGGTTTCATCTCAACGGCTATGTGAATAAACAAAATTACAGAATTTGGTAAGGTGAAAATCCTTACACTATCAGAGAGACACATTTGCACCCGGTTAAAGTTGGTGTTTGGTTGGCAGTGTCAAGGACGCGGGTGTATGGGCCGATGTTTTTTAATTTTACCGTAAATTCCGAGAGATACATCCAACACCTTTTGAAGCCTTTTATAAACCAATTAACAGACGAAGAGCGTCAAATTGGATATGTCCAACAAGACTCTGCAAGGGCACATACGGCTCGTGCTACAATGGGATATTTAAGAGAGAATTTTGGCGACAGAGTAATTAGTCAGGGGATTTGGCCAAGCAGGTGACCAGATCTCACTCCATTAGATTTTTCGTTATTTAGGCTCTTGAAGGACAATGTCTTTACGAACATATTGCATACTGAAGAAAAGCTGCAAGAGGCAATAGTTCAGGAAGTGGCAAACATTACCCCCAATATGCTGGTGAATATCTTCGAGAGCCTAAATAGAAGAGTTAATTACTGTCTGGACCAAAATGGGGGACATTTTGAGCATTACCTTTAGCTGTTTAATTAAATCATTGTTCTGTATTTCGAGTTTCATTTTTTAAGCGTTAATTTTTATTCACATAACCTTCAATCTTATTGCTGATTGTTATCTCAAATTTTTGTCAAATAAACATATCTGGTTGTAGCGTTGCAAACCCTTATGCAAAAAAATCCTCCAGGTAGGGTTGCCAACTCAAACAGTCATTCTTGATCACCCAGTATATTGATATAGGTATATTATGCATACATCGGTCATTGTCGGAAATTGTGCGTATTCACACGTGTGTTTTAGTAGTAGAGAACCTCACATAAAGAACGTTAGCTTTCTAATAGCTTTCTAAAAACTTGTTCCAACGTGTTCCAGACGCCCAGGCGACGATATCCGGCCCGCCCGAGGTGTACGTGAAGAAGGGCAGCACGATATCGCTAACGTGCACGGTGAACGTCCACTCGACGCCCCCGTCGTCGGTGCTTTGGTACCACGGCCATTCGGTGGTCGATTTCGACTCTCCGAGAGGAGGCATCAGCCTCGAGACCGAGAAGACGGAGGCCGGCACCACCAGCAAGCTCCTGGTGACCAAGGCGCTGCTCTCCGATACGGGCAACTACACCTGCATGCCGTCCAATGCGAGCCCAGCGTCGACGGTCGTTCACGTGCTTAACGGTGAGATATATTTTTCACCATCTAATCTCAATTCGATTTATTTACTTTTATTATTTTAAAATTTCTTCTAATTGACAATTATTCGATATTTACTGCAAGTTCCACAATACTCCTTTATTACATACCCTATTAAATTCCAATATTACTCCATAATTAGAACGGCACCTTGCTGACCTTGCTCAAACGGACTCGCTAAGTACATAACGCTAACTGTGGTAGGCGATCCGTAGTGGTACCTCTAAGCTTACTTGGGACATATTTTAAGAGGACCCAAATGTAAAATACCTAAAGAGATTCTAATGGACACAATAGCCGTCCAAATTTTATTTGCAATTTATTATTTCAACCTGAGGTCGGGAGGTCGACTGTTAACGCCACAGGATGCCCCTAAACTCTTGAGTGAGAACTAGGTTGAGAGAGAGGTAACAGGGTATTACTCCAGCGATTTTTAAATAATAATTTTTAGAACATTTAATCTTTCTAATTCGAACTTTGGGTAAAATTTTACCAACCACAATTTAATCCTTAATTTTTCCCTTTTTGAATGTGACTCGTGAAAGTACATATTATTACTTTAAAAAAAATGAATTTCGAGTTTAGGACTAGAGGAAGTAGGGACTTTTTCCAATAACCTGCTATGATAGCTGATATAGTCTAAAACTGCAACACTATGCGGGGAATTTTGGTAAAAGGGTTTGTCACAAAGAGCATGTCAATTTCTCTATAGCAAAAGCACGCAACGACAGCTCAAATGAAAGTGAAAATTCGTTACAAAACCATCAGCCTAATATACCTGTTGCAAATCTGGTGACTAGTAGTCACATTGTTTACGAGGAATACGTCTAATGACTTTCAGGTAATTGGCAACGCTTTCACCCCCACACTTTTGGCCTCTGTTCAAACCCTCATAGGTAATTATTTGAACTCGAATAATAAAAGTAGTTGATATTTAACAATTTATTTATTAAATAAATAACTTAAAATAATAATAACAGTTTAAAAAGCATTTGGGGTTTTTAAACACTAATAATTACTAATTAAATGAAAAAGGGATTAAATGGGAATTAAAAGGGGAAAGGACACCCCTACATATTATCATCCAGTAGACCTCTATATAATTATACAATACGAACAGTGGCCGGCCTACTCGCTGCATTGCTTATGGTACCTAAAGTAGCAGAAGGGTAATACATTCGTATCATTTGAGACATTTCATTTGGGATACTTGAACGAAGTGTGAAGTGGTCTCTGTAGAGAGTGGACTGTATTAAAGACAAATACGGTTTTAATAACCGTATTTTCTTTGACTGTATGTAGTTTCTCTCGTAGCTCGTGGGTGGCTGCGGAGAAGAATCTTGTCTCCAGGTTGTAAGGCTTAAAACGGTCTCGTAGTTTGGAGATCAGGGCGTGACGTGATCTCTTGAAGTTCTTGGAGTTGAAGTTTTAATTGTGTGGAGAGAGGGCGTGACGTACTTCTCCGGGGTTTGATCTGAGGGCGTATCGTGCAGATCCGGGTTTGAAGATCTCGAAATGAGACGTTTTCTTAGCTTGAAGATCTCGTAGAACTCTCAGGGCGTAACGTGAGAGCTACCAGGTTGGAGTGACTTAAATCAAGACCAACGACACACGTCGTTTGTGAGCATGGTATACTAATTTATTGTTCCAAATTTCAGAGCTTTTATACATCTGGCTTTATTACATTGGCTGAATGAGATATTATTTGTTTTGTTACCTTGCACCAAACTGACCTTCTCGAGAAGCGCACGTTATCACGTTTCCTAGACGTTGTATTATGATTAGTGAGCTGAATATTGGGATTTGAACTTTAATCTCACTGATTAAATTATGTAAAAAGTTCCCTAAATTCAGTTACAATAAATCACGGTTTCTTCCCCTAAATTTCCCTTAAATAATGTTGACGCTGGCGTCAACAATACTTCTTCCTGAATTTCAATTTTTACAAGGCTAAACGTTTATTTATCAATTAAACATGAGTTATGAAAGAGATATTTATACCTGGTCTAATCTACATCTATATCTAATGATAGCTTATTGACTTCAAAACCATTTAAAAGCTTCTGCGTTTTTTCGTGTGCTAATTAATTATAAATGTTACATCTTAATATACGTAGAATAATCTATGTGGCTTCGTCCGGAAGTTGATCCAATTTCACCCTTTCTTTTTCACCCTCTCAGAAATTCTGGTAGCTCTATATGTAACAGTGATAATTTTCCAACTTAATGCTATTTGGTAGGTATTCAAAAAATTTCACCACATTACTTGTTTTTTTTTTCACCACCGTATACCTATCGGTACACGAAATTAGAAGTAGTTAATTTTTTCCAGGTCACTCAGAGGTGTAAGCTATAGGTGAACTAAGTTTAAAGTTCCTCATTGTCCAGAAAATGGCTCGGAATAAAAAAATATCATTAAATTTCACCCCTATTTTCCACACCCCTCGGAATGGTAAATCGGAAGTTTTAATATTTTTTAAACCATCTGGGAGCCCTACCTGTAACCTTAGTACGTAACTAATTTCCAACTGTTTAGTAACGTTCGCATAAACACACCAATGTTCCACTCCACTCTAGTTGAAATTTCAGGTTTTGAATTTTTGGTTGGTTTTTCATAACATTTGGGACCTAATCTATAACCGTACTAATTTCTCTAGTTTCTAGCTGTTTAGTAAATAATGCATAGCTTTCGTCCCTATTTTTCACCTGCTTGGAACGAAAAATTTATAGCTATAGCAATTTTCTGGACCGTCTTTAAGCTAAAGCTATAAATTATGGATTTAAAGTTTCTAGCTATATCGCGCACCGTTGATTAAATTACATCGTCTTTCTATCCTCGCTGTAAAGAAACTTTCTGGTTCTCAAATAGTTCTCAAAGCAGAAATAGACACTGTCGGTAAACAAAAATAATATTAATGGATCCACTACTAGATTTGTTATCTGAAAAAATTAGGTTTTGGACAAAATATTATTCTTTATTTAAAACAGTTTAGTGATAACTTGAAAAATGTAATATGTTTAGCAAAGCCGCTTTATTGGACCTAACTCAGATGTATAAAACTTTCAAAGCGTCTCCCTTATTCCAATTTGTAACAATGTGATCGATAAGAGTAATTTGTGAGCCAAACACTATTCAGTTATTATCACACCTTGTGTTATTTACAACGTTATGCGGTAAGAAGAGAGTAATAACCGCAAAACACTAATTAGTGGAATATTTTAGATTTTCGTTTTACTACATATCTGGAAGAGTAATTTATCACTGAACAACGCTGTGTTCCTTTTACGTCTCCTGTGTGTCTGAAAGTGCATTATTGGAGAATATTGTCGTACAGGGTTTTACAAAGACGCAAGTGCTGAAGGCTTTACACAAATATATGTCGTACATAACATATCAACAGCAAAGAGATACTCGCCTAGTGCATAACTGTAAACGTTTATTACGCCACTGTATCGTTACAAATTCAGCACAATACCTACATTACATTTACGAGTTGTAACGTTAGTTTCGGGGAAATAATTGGAAAATCTACGTTACATAATTTGTCCTTGCGAGTTTTCCCAATATCAACCAACCGTTATTTCACCTGACGGTTACCATGTAATCGTCGATAGTCAATTAAGCTCGAAGCATTTCATTCGATCTGATCAAACCGAGCTCGTTCCTTTCCTTCGAGTGGGCCCCCTCAATCCTTTTAGGGAAGTTGTCGGCAACTTGTTCCGAAGTTGGGAGTGTTTTGATCGAAGCGCCATTCCGAATATAAATAACAGGCCCTTTCAGGGCGGCACAACGCACCTTCGAGAAAACTATCTAAAGTTGCAATTTGTGAGCGAGAGGAGTGGCGAGGGTAAGTTATTGGGAATTTGTATTTTCAGCTGGAAAAGTGTCGAGTGGGCGAGATATGAAACAGGATAATTGGCCAGAATAGATGCAAGGTCGGTTTTTTTATCTCACAAAACCTTTAGGGAAATCGTACTTCAATCTCATGTTTCACCAGAAAGCAAAGTAACTGTAGTCTTCTACTGAAGCAAAGTTTCAACCTTCTCCAGAACCACAGCTTCTTTCAACATGTCCCAAATTGTGTAGAATTCAAATCGAATTTCAGTTTGCCATTGTTATCTAGAATTAAATTTCATTTCAATCATTTCCAGATATAAATCTCATTTCAATCTTCTCCGGAAAGCAAAGCAAAACCCTTTTTCAAAATTATGTTTCTGCCTGTTTGTCGATGTTGGGTATTACTTCTTGTCATATCTTCTTTTTTTCAATTTGTTCCCTTGTTTTCTCCCTCAAGATCGTCGTGGACTTCCTCTGTTATTTTTACATATAATTTCTAGACACATGAGGAAATTCGTCAGTACACGAAAACCAAACATGTCATTTTATGTGTATAGTCTTCTCTTCTTCTTCTTAGTCATCCCTCTGTTGTCCACTGCTGGACATAGGCCTCCCTCATGCTTCTCCATGTTGATCTGTCCTGTGCTATCTGGAACCACCTCCTTCCCGCATATTGCTTGATGTCATCGAGCCATCTTCTCTGTGGTCTTCCTATGCTGCGCTTTGTCAGTCTTGGTCTCCAGTGTACGAGCTTGTATGTCCATCTCGACTGATCTTGTCGTGCGACATGACCCACCCACTGCCACCTCAGGTCTGCAATACGGGCTATAATATCTACGACCTTAGTTCTTCGTCGGATTTCTTCGTTTCTTATTTTATCCCTAAGACTGATGTTAGGCATTGTTCTATCTATGGCTCGTTGCATTACCCTCGATTGATTAGCGGTCTTTTTTGTCATCGCCATTTGTGTATAGTGTATAGTGTATAGTACATTGCAAAAAACAGAGTCCCAGCGCGTTTTAGCGCTCACAAACTGTCCCATGTTTCTAGGACTTCTAGAAGAAAGAAATTGGGAACAAGTTATCACGTTTTGAAATCGTAGTCTTATCCTAATCTCAACTTACATTGATTTTTAGTCATCCGCGTCTAGAAGGTTAGGTTTATTACGATATGATCACTAAGGTAAATAATGGGCGTGACATATGGTGGAGGCGCCACTGGGCGTGCCATGTTCTCACGCCGTTGGATGCCATAATGTTGTAGTTTTCCTTTTTTGCTATTTCTTTCGTTGACCCCCTTTTCGACTTTTTACTTGTTCTCTGTATCCTAAACAATTTAATTTTTACATTTTCTATATTTTTTTCGTTCGAAAGTCTTCTCTATAGGTATTACCATGCTTCGATAATAATTCTTATATTTCTCTCAAATATATGACTACTTACAACCTAACTCGTGCTTAGATTTGAATTGTGATGCTTCATCAGCTACTAGTACCATATAATCGGTGTTCATTAGTTATTTGTTTCTTAAACTCTAGTGTCTCGTCATGAATTTTTAATACGTTTCTCAGCCCATTTGATGGTTTTATCGAGTACTTGGTGAATGTTGATTTTCCCATTTTGACCCCTACTAAACTCTCTCAATACTTCTTTAGCTGCTTTTACTCGATAACTGTTGTTTCTTTTTATCAGAAAAGAGAAATTAATTTGTATAAAAGTTCAACAATTAAACAACAAAACAAATGAGTTAATAAATGACAAATTGTAAGGAAATAGTATTAGCAAGGAAGAGTAAGTATTGTAACTGTGTTGAACTTGACCCCGACTGATGGCTCCCCTCTTAACCCGTTGCATGAATCTTTTAAGTGATCAAGTTACTGACTCATCGTCGTTTGGTTACTTATTTATTTAAATTAGTTTTTGATCCTTTAATACCCTTTATATTGTCTAGCACCAATTTGAACTCCGTTTAAACGATTTTGCTTATCGCTTCCGTAATGATCTTATCCTGACCACCTCATCTCACTGACACTTAATGTGTTTGATTAAAACGACAGATTGGTCTAATTATTAAGTACTACGTTTACTTAAGCTTTCAACAACCAGATTTCAAGCTCTGGATTTCTTTGTAACCTGTTTAAGTCATGTAGGAACTGCACCATCCCCTGAAGGTATTGGACTACCATTTAGCTCCAATTCATGGAGCATATCTTAGATTTCTTTTAAGTAGTGATTAGCAGAATGAAACTGTTAAGTAACTTAGTATTTTTAGGTTAAAGTAAAGTTGTTGAAATTTGAAATTTAAATGATAGGGTCACTATTGTTACGTCCACTTCAACATTGATCACTTGTCATCAATAAATTTATAAAACGATGTCGTATTACACCTTAAACGAATACGTACGATATGAACAATATTTAACCTTCGAATGCCATCAAATGGTTAGTAAAAATTCGTTTAGATATGTTAATTAACGACGAGCACTTATCGTCATTCCGTTAATTTAACGACTGTCGAGGCGAGCCGTCTCTCAACGAGATATACGAACTCTGGGAGACTAATAAAGTTTGGTGTGTATTTGGCATCGCTTATAAACTGAAAATAAAAAAGGACCTTGCTCAGAAAAAGCGCCTATCGTTTAAATGAACAAAGGGAGCTCCTTTTTTTCTATTTCTCCTCGCAATCCAATTATAGGAAGGCGCCTTCGCAGAAATCGTTAAAAAAGTTTTTAAGCAAAGGTAGAGAGGGAGGTTGTCGGTAAGGGATCGATACTCCAGGAAATCACGCTGTGAAATCCAAAACTACTTTGGACTCCGTTTAATCAAATTTTAGTTTATTGCATAACTAGTGCGTCATGAGTCGAAAAACAAAACTTGTTGTCAGTACGTAATCTGTACTTCGTTAGCGTATTTATCATAAATGTCCCGCCAAAGCGTGTACAACTTCGGCCCTTCCTTCTCTTCCAGGGTCTCGTTGATGTTGAGATATTCGATTTTAACGGTCTTCAACTTTGGCCATGTGACGTTCTGCAGTAGAGGCTCTTTCTTCGGCGTCGGATTTCTAAAACACATTACACAAATTTACTCTAATTTAAAGGACATAAATTCAATGGGAAATCTTGAACATCGAGCTGCAACGAAAGGCGCATGTAATCTGTTCTGAACACGAAATCCAATGAAGATGACGCAGAAGAAGGTAGATGAAAAAAATGGAATTAACAAGTTCTAAGAAGAGAAGGCACGACAATAACTCATGTCCAAAGTGTTACTATTCAACAGATTATCCTTGGGGAATTAACTTTAATTTTTTCTGTTCATAATGTATCCACTCACTGATATTTTATGAAATTACTCCACATCCTCAGCATGCGGTAACTGGTCCTGACGTCTTCCTCCGGATAGCCGCTTATGTCTGTGTAACTGTTAGGGCCGAAGAGATATTTCAGCTCCTCGGTGTGACCCACCCTCTCCGCGCCTATCACATTTACAGCAAAATGAAACACACGTAACTGAAACGAACGGATCGACTGAAGCCTTACCTTCTATGTAACCGTAATTTTGATTGTTTAGCACACCTCTGTAGGCGAACTGGTAGAGGTAAACGTCCGTGTATTTGGATTGGAGTTCGGCGTGTCTCACTGTGCCGGTGGTGTATTTGGCATCGCTTATAAACTGAAATGTACGGAAATACGATAGGTAGGCTGATATATAATGTAGATGATGCATAGTGGTATATAGTTTCCAATGCCGGACACTGTTGGCTCGTTTGAAGAAACCCATATGGACAATGATGGTAAATCGGAATGAGAATCGGGATCACTAAATGATTACATAACTGCCAACTAAAAAATACACCCTCAATATAGTTATACTCATGTAAAACATGGATGTTACATAGGATTGTATCATTTTTATTATTAAGAGGAAGTATTGTAATGGTGCTGATTTTCGGAATTTGCGATATTGACATTTCTGGACGTTTTGAGGTCCCCGGAATTCGAAAAATATGTTTCTGGAAACATGTTTGTGTGTGTATGTATGTATTGCAACGAATCGGCTGGCGATAAAGATAAGCACCCGTCGGAAATTGTCGCTTCTGGGAACTTCTAAACGAAGCGAATTTGGCGAACTGATGGATTTCCTGGAAGCCGTAGAATATTCGGGAAAGGACGAGATTGTTCTGGAATTCCCATGCGGCAAAATAAATAGCAGGTCGCAGAGCGAGACGAGAACAGTCGCCGGAAGTCGTAAAAATCGGCCGATGGATGTGTTAAATAAGAGAAAATGTTAATATTGTATACTAAATGTATTTTATAAAACGGTGAAAATGTTTTCATAAATATTTTGCCCCGCTGCATGAGAAAGATTTACCATGTTACATTTTTTGGTGACAAAATGTCGAAATATGGGCAAAATGGAGAAAACAGAAAACCAGAATTTACAAAAACAACCCAGTGAAATATGACATATATTTACTACAGGAAGAAAGTGTAGAAAAACATAATAAACAGAATGGCATAGGTGGTAACAGGGAAGATTGTAAGCAAAAAGATGGGACTTACATCCAAAAATGGATTTAGGAACTCCACAAGAAGAAGGACAAGGCTGATATATCCGCTTCTATCCGATTTGGTCTCGTATCAGAAGGTGAATCTCGTCGTCTTGGGGAGTATTATTCCTTAAATATTTACTAACCTTAATGAAGTGGCCTAATTCCTTTTCAAATGTTGTTTTTGTGTAAACTGCCTTCAATTCCTCCCCTGCCTTCAGTCTGTTGTCGTCGCTTATGTTCAGGTAGTAGTTTATCATTATGCTGGCATTCGAATTGTCGAAAAGTTTCGCAGCGTCCTTAATGTCGTCTAAATCTGAAAACCGCGGTACATACACCTCGATATCAACGTAACGTGTAGTAAGTAGGTACTCACTCATCTGCATGTGTGAGGAGGAATTCAGATAACGCATCTCCTCCTCGGACGTAAATCCAATTAACAGTGGAACTAGATTGAAGTTGCCGTTTTTCAAATTTTCGTACATGGACGACACGATGAATCCAGTTGTTTCGTTGTATTCCATGGCGGGGGCCCAAATCGTGTTATCCACATTACCGACTAAATTGCGTTTATCTTCGGGGATCTGCGATTAAACCGCGAAAAAATGTTTAAGAAGTTATTGAAGGGCGTGTGTTTTTATCTAATTAAGTCTGTAGTACACAAGGGTGCTCGTAATACTCTTTCTTTCCAAAATGGCGTCAAAAACTTATACTCAACTATAACTTAAAAAGTTATATATCTGAGTAACTGAGAATATAATAATAATAATAATAATAATAATAATAATAAAAGTGTGGTTAAAATAATAATAATAATTATTATTATTATATAATAATATAATATTAATTTATTATAATATTATTATAACAACTAATATATATAGTTATTATAATAATAATAAGTGTGGTTCTGTTTGGCATTAAAATCCCATGTCGACGTTTCTTAACGCTACGGATGCGGGATATAGGTTGGATATCAGACGAAATAGTAGAATATCTCACCTACTGTACATGGACGATCTGAAGATCTAGAGTGAAACCCGGGAAAAGCTACACTCCTTGATAAGCACTGTGAAAAGCTTTAGTGATGATATCCGAATGTCTTTTGGACTAGACAAATGTGCAATCATCAATGTCAAAAAAGGAGTTGCAGATGACCACCCACAGGACATTAGTGGAATTGACCAGTTACCCGCGGACGAAACATACCGATACCGTGGTACCTCACAAAATTTGCGACTGGACCATTCACAATTGAAGCAAGAACTCAGAGAAAAATATAAAAAGAGGCTGAAGAAACTTCTCAATACTAAATTATCGGGTGGAAACTTATGCGCTGCGATAAACTTGTGGTAAACTAAAAGAATTAGACAGAACAACGAGGAGGTACTTTACCAAGTCAAGAAACCTTCACCCTAACTCATCAGTGAAGAGGCTCCATTTACCCCGAAGAGAGGGAGGCAGAGGCCTACTCAACATAAAAAACTTATGTTTAAAACAAGAAGAAAACATGAGACAACATTTTCAAACATCTGATAGTGAAATACTAAAAGTAGTAGTGAGAGAAGACAAGGGCTACACACCTCTCAATTTGTCTCAACATAACTACCAAAGCGATATTGTGTCAATGCAAGAGAATCTGAATGCTTGGCAAGAACAGCCCCTCCATGGAAAATACCCCAAATTGTTACACCTAGAGAATGTTGACAAGAATGCTTCTCTACGATGGCTCCATGAAAGACAGCTGTACCCGGAAATGGAAGGATTCTTAATGGCCATTCAAGACCGAGTAGTAAGAACAAGGAACCACGAAAAACACTGCCTGAAGCTAAATGTCATTGACAAATGTCGGAAGTGTGGGGCCTCAGGTGAAACAATTGAGCATATAATGGCGGGATGCCCCATGCTAGCAGAAAGTGCATATTTAGGGCGGCATAACCAACTCGCCAAAATAATCCATCAACAACTGGCAATCAAGCACAACCTTCTTGATGCTCCACCCCCACCGTACTATAAATATGACCTCTCTCCAGTCTTGGAAACGAACGACCATCTGTTATACTGGGACAGAGTTATAACAACTGATCGGAGTGTGGATTACAACAGACCGGATATCATACTGATAAACAAGAGAGAACAAACTGGAATCGTCCTTGATGTAGCAGTACCGTTGTCGCACAATGTAAAAAAAAACTGAGGGTGAAAAAGCAACGAAGTACGAAAACCTGGCATAATATGATCTCAAAGCTCAATGGAAACTCTGCAGTATCGCTATCAGGGGTATAATCAGTAAAAATTTCCTTGCAAATCTAGACAAGATTGGACTTCCCAATAACATTGTAAATCTAGGCCAACGCGCGGTATTGTTACAAACGTGCCATATTGTCAGAAAGTTTCTAGGCTAGTTGAGAGGAGTTGAATTACTTTCTCAGCTAGATAGATGACAAAGTTAATAACCGCACCAACTTGTATGTTGAGAAATGGGACAAAAATAATAATAATAATAATAATAGTAATAATAATAATAATAATAATAGTAATAATAATAATAATATTAACCGGCGCTATATTTTTTTTAAATTTTCGTTCACTTTACCAAATTTAGGACCGAAATTGGTATTCCATCGATTTAAATGTTTGCACGTCGTAAGTTCATTAATTTTAATGCTAAAGGGGATAAAAGCTAATTTCAAATTCACCATAGTCAATTGAAAGGATTCTTAGTGTTATCCCTGTTTATGAGAAAATTCTATTTTTTTAATATTGTAAGGTTCCTGCGGTATGGTATTTCTTGAAAACATTATGTGCCAAATGTATGAATGTATCAAGAATAAAAGTGCGCAAATGTTGAAAAAGAAAATATTTTGTATTCGACATATCTTGATTTTGCCATTTTCAGCTATGTTTCTTTCATAAATGGAATAGTCTATTTTTCCAATGGATTTTTCATATTATACTACAAAGGCAATAACTTTTTAAGGGGAAGCTATAAACTGTCTATAACTATTGAAATTTGTCTATAAGTTTATTAAGAACCACTATGTTCGGTATTTTTTACCGATGCAACCCATTCTCATAGACAAATTTAACTTTATAAAAATTTCCATTACTTGTTTTTTACTTATAGTTATAAATCATTAAATTCCTACCGTAAAATTCCAATCCAACCATTTATTGGACTAACGTGTTGAGCTGAAGCAAGGTTTTCCATAAATTCATTACTTCTAACTATTCATTTTTATTCGAGTAACCTAATGTAACCACTAATAAGGTTATTGCGTCATTTGAAAAACTAAATTTTTCAATTGGTTTCATTCGACTTAGAAGTTCCAATCAATACTGAATACAAAAATCACAATGAATAAAAGTATAGGTAAAAATACTTATTAAAACTGAGAAAATTTTTATTTTTACATTAACTCAACAGAAGAATAAATAGTTATACTGGGTAATTCTGGTTATTTCTCCTATATTTTCATGTAATTTTTTACCAAGAATCAGCATGGTTTTGTATTGTTTTGTTGTATTTAAAGTTGACCTTGAGTATCTAAGCAAGGACAATACCTGGAGGTATAAATATTTTTGATAATTGCTTTGGTTCTTACATTACCCAAAAAGTAGCTGTAATTCAAAAATTTGCACCTTCATTTTTCATAAAAGTATTAAATAATTTGTTCGATTTTTTTTCCATTTTTAGTTGTTTTTTCAGTGTTGAAATATCATTACCAAATGCTCTCAATATTTTTCCCAACACGATTATTTTCTTTTTCGTATGACCCTTAAAAATTAAATAATTGCCTAAAATACTTCAAATATCCCTTTCGGTCCACTCAACTTCAGATTTGCTAGGATTCATGAACAGCTCTATGAATACCTCAAATGAATAATTCTGTAAGTTTGAGCTACCGAAATGAGCCTTTACCTCAAGTGTAGAGTTATACTTGAAGAACTTCGGATCGGCGTCCCTCAACACTTTCAGCAGCTCAGTGTTAGAACTAACCGTCGCGTCCAGTGATTTATTAATGACCTTTCCCATCTCCATAGCGAAATAGGTCGGGTTTTTCTGAAACATTTTCGAGCAGATCGGAGATCCGCTTTCCATGATGGCCCCTATGAACAAACCTGCAATATGGTAATTTTAGA
This sequence comes from Cryptocephalus moraei, assembly GCA_946251905.1. Classification (NCBI taxonomy): domain Eukaryota; kingdom Metazoa; phylum Arthropoda; class Insecta; order Coleoptera; family Chrysomelidae; genus Cryptocephalus; species Cryptocephalus moraei. The sequence continues at coordinate 9,551,579 of OX276465.1, read as the reverse complement.
ACGCATTCAACGAAGAGCGCTTCTTCGATATACCTTGCGAGTATTTGCTTACGATGTGATAACCGACGGTTCCAGAGCCGGAGCTTTGACCGCCGATGGTCACTTTGTCGGGATCGCCTCCGAAAGACTTGATGTTCTCTTGCACCCATTTCATGGCGAACGTTTGATCTTTCAGTCCTAGGTTGCAAGGTATCGTCCCGTCGTCTGTACACAAGTAGCCTAAAAGGGAAATACCGTTAGTAGAATTTTAACGAACGGTACGTTTTACCTACCCAAGACTCCTTGTCTGAAATTTACCGACACGAAAACGATATTTTTATCTATGAAATGCTGCGGTGGCACCGACTCAAAATTGCCGTTCGATGACACGAAAAGGCCTCCGTGGATCCAGAAATATACAGGGAGTAAATCGGTCACTTTCTGTGGATCCTGAAAAAGGTTTTACGCGCAATCTACCTGATCTACTATATAATCAATCAACTAAACAACTACAATACCGATCAATTAATCAATGTTTCCATCTATATCAGAAGAAATCGCTATCTTGCAACACAAGAGTGTAACCCCGTGGTCCGCTGATATGTAGCCCTATATGTTGGTTTCTTTTCATAACGATTTCTGTGGTCGTAATTTTTTGTCTTATGGCGCCGAAACACTTACCTTGACAAAAGGCACCGTGGAGAAATGGGAAGTGGCTCAGATAAGGATGGAGAGAGCTATGCTGGGTATTAGGATCCAAGATCGTATCAGAAACATCGAAATTCGACGAAGGACAGGAGTACAGGACATAACCCGGCGAATCACAGCATTAAAGTGGAAATGTTGCGAGATTTAAGGATAACAGTTGGACCATAAGAATAACAAACTGAAGACCCAGAGCGGATAACAGAAGCAGGGGTACACCACCAACAAGATGGGGTGATGATATAAAGAGGATTGGAGGACACTGGATGAGAACAGCTCAAGAGAGAACCCAGTGGAACAGTTTAATGGATGCCTATGTCCAGCAGTGGACTCAACACCAGGCTGGATGATGATGATGATGATGAATTTTTTGTCACGAAGATTTCTAGGTTGGCACTAGCGGAGAGGATTGAGTAGGAAAAGTACGACACGCAACACTGCAAGCGAACGAAAATTAATTGTAACTCCGGCCGGTTCGGGAACATGCCTCTTCTCTGTTTATTCGAAGTCTGACAGGGAAATCACCAGAAAATACAAAGTGTGTTTCGTTACTACATTAAGAGAGGAAGTATCCCTCCATTTCTTCTGACCGGTGCTAATGAGCAATTTGAAGCTATTGAACCCCACGTTTCTTACCACTGGAGTATACACATTAAGGTACAAACAGTCTTCAGATTCCTGATCGCTGTCGTTCCCAATCTGCCAGCAAATCTTGTTAGCCTCCAACGTCTCCATAACGTCCGTCCAGTTTTCAGGCGCTACTGGTTCCTGAAATGAAAACACCCGCTTCAGGTGAATATTTATATAATAAACTCCTGGACGAAATTAACGCACCACCACATATATTTTGTGTTATTCCAAAATAATAATGATTTTCAGTTGTTTAGCAATCTTACAAGTAGGCTCTGGATATACTTCTACAGTTCAAGTAAATATTGTCAACATGGGTTTTGATTTAGAAGTGTAATAGCAAAGAAAAGCATTTTCGATGAAGATTGGTTTAAAATCTGATCAGAAATTGTTGCTTATTAAGACTAATTGTTTTAAGCCACAAAGGTTTTTTGTTATTGATAGTGTAAGTGCGAGTGTTCTCCAGTTTAATAATGAATCGCAGAACAAATTTGTCAGTGGAAGAAGCAGTAAGAGCATCGACTTTGCTGAATGAGGGATATTCGATGCGTCATGTAGCTAATGTAATAGGAAGAAACCATTCCAGCATAAGTCGCATGGTTAGACGATTTAACGATACAGGTTCTCACTTACGAAGGCCGAGACAAGGGCGAAAACCGTGTACTAATCCAATAGATGAACGTTTTCTTAGACAATCCGCTCTAAGAAACAGGACGACTAGTACCATCCTACAACATGATCTCGTAGCTGCTCGCAATCTTCTTGTAGCTGCTCGCAATCTTCTTGTATCTGCCCGAACGATTAGAAGGCGCTTAAATTAAGCTGGATTAGACAGCAGAAAACCGGCCAGGAAACTCCTGCTCACCAGATAGCACAAAACTCAAAGGTGGCGTTTTACGAGACAACATCAAGATTGGAATCGTAGTGATTGGAGGAGGGTTTTATTCTCAGATGAAACGAGAATCAGCCTTTAATCTTCTGATGGACGTGAGCGTGTCTGGAGAAGGCCAGGAGAGAGATTTGCAAGTTGCAATATCTCTCCAAGTGTTCCGTTTGGTGGTGGCTCTGTAATGTTTTGGGGAGGCATCTGTTTAGATGGCCGCACAGAATTGATCCCCATACATGGTAGGTCAATGAATGCGGATTATTATCTGGAACATATCGTTGTTGACCATGTAATGCCATTTTCTCCTATTGTGGGACCGAATTTCTTGTTTATGCAGGACAATGCTCGTCCTCATGTGGCTGGGTAGGTTATTCGCTACTTAAATGCTATACCTATTCCTTTCATGGAATGGCCAGCCAAGAGTCCCGACATGAACCCAATAGAGCATCTATGGGACGGTATTAACAGAAGGGTTCGACGTCGTACACCTCCACCAGCCAACCGTAATCAACTGGTTGATGCAGCAATGCAGGAATGGGAAAATATTCCTCAAGAAGTCGTTCAAAATTTGATCTCCAGTATGCCAAGACGCAGGGAAGCAGTAAATAGGAGTAGAGGAGGACATACACGATATTAGAACAGCTCTAATTCTGAAAATTCTATTGTTTTCTGTTTGTAAGTTTGCATTGTTTCCGAGAAAAATATTTCTTTAATAAAAAAAATTTTAGAGATAACGCCCTGATTTGCTAACTCCATTTACTAGCTTCTAAACAGTACTTAACTATAAGCTTTTATAAAAACGTTATTGCAATATTAATTTCGGTATTGTAATTATACACGTTTAATTGTGTGGTGCGTTAATTTTGTCCAGGAGTTTATTTGGATATTTCTAAAACTCGGCCATTCTTTGTTAGAAATGAAACTCAGTCTTGGCAGCAAGTTTAATAATGACATAGAATGCCGCAACCGGTTTCGACTGCTTTGCAGTCATCTTCAGGCGGACTAAATATCATCTGACAGTTCCATTGTAGATTATAATAGGAACTATAGAGAAATCGGTAAAATTGGACAGAATGCTATTGACTATGTCAAAAAATGTATTGGTATAAGGAACTAGGGCGTTCAAGAAATTTTATTGTTTCATAAGGTCAATTGATCTCTAAATGTGATAAAATCGAAGAGTGCTACCAAATGCTGTCTTGCGTTTTTGAGATCGAAGTAAGTTTGTCCAGTTTTCCATGTTTTGACTATAACTCAACAACTATACATTTTTAATAAATATTTTATAAAAGATTTTTATGAGAGAATCAAATTTCCCACCGAAACGACATCCTTTGAAGTGCAATTTTTTTTTCTTTGGACAAACTAAATCCAAAAAACTTTAAAAAATGGAAATATTTTGAAAAACAATATTTTTGACTATCACTATTTTATGGGCGTACTTACGTATAGACCTCGGTATAGACATTTCACAAAAAAGAAAGCTTATGAAATTTCCGTGAAAATCGTGGTTTATAAAAATATATACGTTAAAAATTGACTGAGATATAATATATAAGGACTTGCCCTTGTATAAATACAGTCACAAGAAGATGCAGATGTGTTCATAGTGAAGACTGCAAAAGAGAAGGCAAGATGTGAAAAAAATTTAATATTTTGGTCAATATATAGATCTGATCTTTATATTATCCATGTTATCTGAAGAACAATCAAATAATCAAGTACTGGGAATGTATCATCTAACTTACATACATAACCGCAACTGCTTAAACATTTATTGGCTGTATTCACCATTTTAGTGGTGGTGACACCACATCTGCATTTTTTAACATTAGGAAGAAATTTATGAAACTTGTTTGCAAAGATATATTATTATTACAGAAAATAATTCAAATATATTTGCAAGACGATCGAATTGAGAGGATATTGCTTATACTGCGGGAAGCATCGTTTTTGCTTTGCATGATGTCCAAACAAACAGCTGAAGCCACTGACATTGTTAAATATTTCAAAGACCATCAAAAAATGCTAAATCTTCTCTAGCTCAATTGCCACTAAACAGCATGGATTGAGGACGTACCATCAAATTCAGCAGTGGAAACAAAAATTTTTAAATCCACCTGACTGGGGTTGGCAAAATCAAATAATTTATTAATACAAATTTTTACTACTAATTCTCCTGCTCCCCAGACTTTTCTTAAGCAAATTGCTTGTGGATGTTCGAAAGGTTCCCAACGAAATTGTTGATGCAGAAAACCGGGAATAAGCAGTTCAATGTTTTACAAGGAATACATGGGCGATAATTGTGATAACATTGATACCTCGGATATGGGAGAAGAAGATATTGTTAATAGTATTGATGCAGATATCGATATTACATTTGAAACTATTGAAACTAAATTAAATGTATATTCTGATTTTGAGTTAAAATAAAATGTTTACTTTTAACATTAACGTACCCTTAGATAAATTATTCATTGCGTAACAGTAGATTTTTTCTTGGAAAATTACCAAATAAAACGTTTTGAAAGAAAAAGTAAAAAACGACTAGATTCAAACGCTTATATCTCGATCAATTTTCATTGCATAAACAGTTCTAAAGCACCATTTTCACGAAAAATGCATTAACGTTCTTTTTTGTGAAGCAACGTCTATACCCAAGTATGCTCAGAAAAAAGTTGTAGTCAAAAATATAAAAAAAATGTAACATTATTCTTTGAATTTATTTTGTTGCAAGAAAAAATAATTTAGAGTTTAAAAGATGTCACTTCGATAGAAAATTTAATTCTCTACAAAAGATCTTCTATAAGATATTTACCAAAAATGCATAGTTTTTGAGCTATTGCCAAATAACCGAAACGTCTACAAACTTACCCACTTCTCAAACACGCATTGGTAGCACTCTTCGATTTTATCATTTCTAGAACACTAAAATTCCTTGAACGCCTTAGTTCCTCATTAAATGACATAGCCAATAGCCACTGTAATGCCCTTCTATGACCTCAAGTAAAAGACACTTAATTAAGTACATTAACCTATCGTTTATTTCACAAATAGCTAAGTACGCATTATCGAACTTAGCAATACCTACGCGGACAACGACAATCGCACATCCGTTCAATACCATATTTCCAATTATGCTTTGTCAACAGGTGACTGAACGAAAGGCAGTTCACCTGTAGATATGCGATCGTCAGTTGAACGCTGAGTACTCATGTTAACAGTCGCAGTGATCGATTCAAAAAGTATCATTTAAACTACAGTATGTAAAAGACCGCAAACCGAGTTATATGAAATCAACAATAAATCATCGTTACTCCAAATTATTCTCCGAGTTTCTTTCAAGAATGTCCTCGGTAATAAGAGGACATTACATGGCGATCCTGCCAGTGGAATCATAGTGGACGTTAAGTGGAAGTATCCTGACCATTAGAAGAGATGGGCAACACCAAGTCGAGCACTCAAGACTTACACGAAAGCGGCGTAGTAAACTCCAACTTCATTGTTGAGAACCAGGAGTACAACGTCACCAAGGATGTGAAAGTCGTACTGTACGCGATCCTAGGACTCCTAACTGCCCTGTTCCTGCTAAAAATGTTCCAAATGTACCGCAGAAATGTCAAAAGGAACATACAAAGAGGATACGCGATTTCAACAATGACCATACCGCAAGCTGTCCCGGCACTCCAAGGCATCCAACGTTTCCCACTGGCACCAGCTCCAGCACCTGCACCGGCACCAGCCCCCAGGCAGTACCAGGACCCGCTCCAAGACCTTTAGGCCAGCACAACAACCCAGACATTAGCTGCACCTCAGGAACTTACAAGTCAGTGCGTCAGTGGTCAGTGTTAGTGACAGTGTAGTTCTCCGATATGACACCCGTACCCCTATCGCTAAAAGGAATGGACAATAATGTAAGTTTTGCATTTTATTCTCTCCCATGCTTAGCGAATATAATAATTGCAAATTGCGTATATACAAGCACTTTAACCATATATACTATCTTATCCCACGTAAATCTAAGCTAAAATTAAATAAAAATCATCTAGACTAAGGATTAATTACAACTTAATTATGCTAAGAACTAAGATATAAACTTGAATCTTGAATTATCGTAAAATTTATAACTACTTTGACTTTGCTGCTCACTAATTGCTATTACGAGTTAAACGATTATGCGACAATTTTACGTTTCCCACCCTTTACTCCCCTAGTGACACTCTAAAAACCACTGGACTCTACCTCTTATATTTTACTGTCAAAGAGACCATAGATGTCATCATCTTGGGATGATATTAGACGGCAGTTGACACTATTAAAAGAATCAACAGTGAGTCAATCCAAACGCGCGATAAAGAAAGAAGTACCTAAGTCTGAAACTGTACGAGCCGAAATTAGGGATACCTTAATTAATCACTTTAATGCAACTACTAAATTGCTACGGTCAACATACAGTCAATTCGATAACACACAAAGAGCAGAAGCTCGAGTCTTATTTCACGCGATTAGAGACAAAGTAGTAAAAGCTTTTGCCGCGCTACAAGCTAAGTACGTGGTACCAGTCGACTGGCTAACGGATATAGATCCGAGTTCTTCTCTAGCTGAATCTGATTCAGACGAAGAAATTCAAACTGCGAATATGCCTCTATCAAACATTGAATTCTTCAAGCTCGCCAGTCAAATTCTTCCAGCAGAATTTGATGGCTCACCAAACAAACTCCGTGCATTCATAGATGCACTAGAATTGCTGAAAACAATCTCCAATGATCATGGCCCCAATGCCATTGCGTTCGTTAAGACTCGCTTAACGGGCAAGGCGAGGGACCTTATTACAAATGAAAATACCTTAGACAATATAATTCTTAAACTGCAATCAGGAATTCAAACTGAAAGTTCTCAGTCGCTTGCAACTAAATTATCTAACTGCAAACAGAACCACAAAGACATTAATGCATACGCGGCAGAAATGGAGATATTGGCGGAAAAACGGTATAAAGGACCATTTGTAGTTACCACAGTAGAGGATCCGAATTGCGTCATCTCGAATGATGAAGGAAAAACAGCGAAGGTTCACAAAAACCGTGTGCGTCCATACGGCCCCGCAACGGACGCTCAAGAAGCTTAACCACTATAAAAAAAAAAATAAATATATATATGTAATAAAAATTAATTTAACTAATAAGCTAATAATATAATATATAAATCTACCTACCATTCCATCTCCTCTCCTTTTCTCTCTCTCCTATCCTTAACGTAAGCATTATAACCGACGAATAAGGAACGCTGACTCAAACGAATTTTTATCTACATTTATCAAACACAAAAACAATCTGATATAAGTTAAGTTTCGACATAGCATTATAGCATACATACCTAAGTAATAGTTACAACCTCCTTTGCAAATATAATTAGTACAATAACACTGCACTTTGCACTTAACACCATTAGTATTCATTGACCCAGTTGTTAAGATAACCTCTAAAAGTGCTGTACCCCAAAGCAACGCAATTATTAAAGCATGGAGAGCAAAAAGTGCAGAACGCAGAATTCATTCTCAACCCGAGACGAACGTCGTTTAACACGTACAATGTTACGAAGTCTCGCAATAAAACAACAATCTTATTTCGATTGTTGTCAATTCTTCCTTTTCTTTCTTTTTAATAATTTTAATCTACATTTCATATAATATAATAATAGATTTAATAATTTTTAACAATTTCATGATGTATATAACTCAATATTTTAACATGTGTTTATACTTAATATATCTACCATATTTTATATAAGATAATCACGCATTTTTATGGTTTATTGCAGCTCTTTACTCGAGGTCAAGTAGCTCTCGCAGACTCCGCGTCAATATCGGAGTCCGCTCATTTAGGAGGGGTGGTGTAATGCCCTTCTATGACCTCAAGTAAAAGACACTTAATTAAGTACATTAACCTATCGTTTATTTCACAAATAGCTAAGTACGCATTATCGAACTTAGCAATACCTACGCGGACAACGACAATCGCACATCCGTTCAATACCATATTTCCAATTATGCTTTGTCAACAGGTGACTGAACGAAAGGCAGTTCACCTGTAGATATGCGATCGTCAGTTGAACGCTGAGTACTCATGTTAACAGTCGCAGTGATCGATTCAAAAAGTATCATTTAAACTACAGTATGTAAAAGACCGCAAACCGAGTTATATGAAATCAACAATAAATCATCGTTACTCCAAATTATTCTCCGAGTTTCTTTCAAGAATGTCCTCGGTAATAAGAGGACATTACACCACTACCCTCGATTAATTTCCTTTACCCACCTTGAACCTCAAATCACCGACGGGAGGTTGAGCGTACGGCACCTGTTGGAAAGCGTAATACGGCCGACCGGTGAAGGTATGCATTTGTTTCCCTCGGATCGTCCCCGTTTTAATTTTCACATCCCTCGTAACGTCCGCCTGGAGGTTCGATTACTAATCAAAACAGAAAAGAGAGGGAAAATGGCGACGTTACCCCCGAAATAAGAGCGCCGCAGGCCAACAGGAACAGTCCTCGGAGCGCGAACATTTTTGACTAGCATTTCGGTTCTACGGTCGGTTTTTATATTGGGCGATGTAACTGGGAAGGAGTCCTTATCAGCATTTTTCGCGAGGTGTTTGATATTTAAATTGTGGTTACTCGACAGTAGATTGGATATTGATAAGAGGTAAGACAACGGAATTTATGGTGTATTAGTGAAATTTAAATATTGGACAGTAATTACTGTTTAAGCTCAAAATGTGTATATTACATAAAATTATCAAAACACTCGGGTATAAAATAAAACACGCAATTAAGTATTTTTATACAAACATCAAATTTAGATTATAAATAATGTTGATGCTTACGTCAACAGTAATTAAGGACACCACTAGGTTTCATTTTTCATTCCATTAGGAACTATTATCACTACTAATCATGCTTTGTTTAACAAATGAAGAATAACACTGACTGAACATGATAAGGTCAAGATCGTAAAGCAACTGTTAGCGTAACCATAATAACGTGATAATGAACGCGCTTCGGTAAGGTCAGTTATACACGTCTAGGACAATAACATCCAACAAAAATTGACGACGTTATCAGATAACATTAAATAAATAGTAATGTAGTATTGATGTCATCTAAAATGGATTTGTATTAAAAGCTCCCGAAATGATGGCAATTAATTAGTATACCTAGTATGCTCACTAAACGAAGGTGTCTAGTATGGTTTTGATCCAAGTCCCCTCTGATCTTATACGGATTTGTGAGATTGCATTTCGGGAGGCCCTTACTTCATCTTAACTACAAGCTCTCACCATACGCCCTGAGAGATTACACCGGAGATTACGTCACGCCCTGTCTCCATCTACAAGAACTAGGATCTGTACGTTACGCCCTCAGATCTACGCTTGAGATTACGTCACGTCCTGTCTCCATTCTACAAGACCATCTACAGCCTTACGACCTGTAGATAAGACTCAGCACTGCAGCTGACGACGAAGCTGCAATATTCCACATACAGTCCATCTACACACCACTGTACCCCTTCGACTAAATAATAAGGAAAAGCAACCATCTAACTAAACACGTCAGTTTAAAACACATATTAAACCTTAGTTTTATCTGTTTAGCGATTATTAAGTAACTCATCGAATATGAAGGATCAACCTAAACCCTCCATCCAATTTAGTCTTCTCAAACTTCTATCAAACAAAGTTGAATGAAATTTACTGTATCTTAGACTTGTGCATTTCCCGTAGCTGTGCTGAGCAACGTGCTGAGTCTGATCCAGAATTTGAAAAGTTGCAGAAGTTGAAAGACCGTGGATCTCTTGCATGGTGGAGACAGGAGTCTCCTGTCTTGAAGGAAACTCAGGGCGTTCCGTTAGATTTATTGATGGAAATGAATTCTTTTGTTTTCCCAATGCGCAGTCTCACCGATTAAATATCAAGGAAACAAGAATACAAGAACTTCGTAATTGAATACTTATTTGAGTTTACTACTACTGAATACTATACTGAATATTATACTGATGTATTTAAATAATTCCTGTGCTTTTATCCAAAGACTTTAAAGTCTTAAAAGTTAAATGTAAAGTTTTATCCACATTTCACGTTATCAAGTTATCGTATTATTTTTTTTTAATTTAAAGTATGATCAATTGGCATCACCATCTATATTTCTATAATATTTATAATTAAAACTGTTACATGAAAATTCACAATTTTACAAAATTTATTAACTGTACTAATAATTGAAAACGTATAATTAAAATATTTATAATGCAGGCGGATATATCAATTACTATGTAACTAAACGGTATTAATTAAAATTGAACCCAAATTCAGATAACGCAACAACTCAATTATCAAACTAGGGTTCGTCGAGTATTATTTAATGCGAGTGACTAGAAATGTTACAATAACAATAATTATATTTGACGGCTATTGAGATTGATTGATGTTTTCTCCAAACCACTGTGTGATTTCATTACAAACACATCTACATCTGTATTGGAGATCGTGTATATCACAGCCACAAGTGGGGATTAAGGAAGTTTCTTTATCATTCGAGATATGAAGACTTCGAGTGAAAGGGATATTTGTGATAATTCGTAATTTTGTACAGTTATTTTTTAAACGTTGGGAAATACCTGTTTTTTTATCTTATCTTTAATCAAGGATTGGGTAAAGTTATATATTTCAATATTGTTTCGGATTATTTTATTAATCAACTAATCCACCAGTAAAAAGTTTTGTTTGTTACCTGGTTCTTCAAGGTTTTGTTCTGAATCGTCTAAATCCTTCATCAAACACTCTTCTTTCATAAGACTCACTTGAAAATATTCCCGGAAAATCAGTCAAAATGATCGTAATTATTATGTCTATAAATATATAAAACTGTTCAAAAACTGTAAGTCACGTAACTGTTATGTTAAGTGCAGCAGGCAAAAATGTGAAAATTGCTATGTAGGAACTAGAGTGCATGACTAATAATAGAATTAAATTACTATAGTCCCATACATAAACATCACATCTTCAATTTTCCATGAATTTTTCGAGATATTGTCACACGCCTGAGGGCCTGGGGCCCAAAGGGAGTGCACTGGTTGGGGATGGTAGCTCGGTGGAGACTAAAAAGAAGACATGGTGAAACAGACAATATTTATTGGAGCATTAAATATAGGGGAGAGAACATCATAACACAAAATTAAGGCAAATGAGCAGATGGCAAGAAGTGAGAAAAAGGTGAAAGGGAGGTGGTTGCTTACTGTCGGATGACGAAGGGCAGCAGGCGCGAGGCTCCTCCAATTAGCGGCATGCCGAAAGGACGAGCTCTCAAACGGGCAGCGTGACGTGATACTAGGTGACTGACTCCCTCATCGTTATGATCCCGCTGTATAAATATGTGCGGGATGTTTATAAACGTGATGTCGTACCTGTCCGAGAGTCGTATCGTCCTTCGGTTTAAGGTCGCCTCGGTGCTGAATAAGCTTAGACATCGACCTATTTTTGCTAATTGGGGCCGCATCGCGACAATATTTAGGTTCTTTACCAATTTTCAGTTTGTTTCGGCTTTATTTTAAAGGAATATTTGAAAGTTAAGTGTATAATAAAATTTAGAAACATTTTGGATAAATCGTTCCTAAAAGGTACTTTATTCTTGTTGTTTTTTGTTTTCCGGTTTTCTCGAAATACGCCTGAATTGTTGTTCTGTGGTTTTGAATACTTATTCTGTTATTGAATTTGCGTAATAATGTTTAATAAAGTTTTTTACAAAATCGAGTCTAAGGGGCACTTTATTCTTGTCGTTTTCATGATTTTCGAAATTTCCTCAAAATTCTTCCGGAGAATTGTCCTTAAGATTTAGATATTTATTCTACTATTGAATGTGCGTAATAGCGTTTAATAAAGTTTTTGCCAGAATTGTTTCCAAAGGGCAATTTAAAGGGCTCTTGTCCTTTTTTGATTTTACGAAATTTTCTCAAAATTCGCCTGAAGAATTGTTCTTAAATTTTGCTATGGAATGTGCAGAATAATGTTTAATGACGTTTCAGACAAAATCGTTTCAAAAGGGCACATTATTCTTGTTTTTAGGTTTTTCGAAATTTTCTTCAAATTCTTTGCAAGAATTGTTCTTATATTTTAAATATTTGTTCTGCTGTGGAGTGTGAATAATAACGTTTCTGCCATAATCGTGTCTAAAGGGTACTTTATTCTTGTCGATTTTATGAATTTCGAAATATTCTCGAAATTCGTCCGAAGAACTTTTCTTGACTTTTTAATATGTATTCTGCTATTGAATGTGCATAATAATGTTAAATAACGTTTTTGACAAAATCGTTTCTAAAGGGCAATTTAAAGGGCTCTGGTCCTTTTTTGAGTTTTGAAAATTTTCTCAGAATTCGCCTGAATAAATGAATATGCATATTAATGTTTAATAACGTTTTTAACAAAATCGCTTCTAAAGAACACTTTAATCCTGCCGTTTTTGAGTTTTTAGTAATTTTCTCGAAATCCGCCCGAAGAATTGTTTTTAAATTTTGAATATTTATTCGCTATTGAATGTACATAATAATATTTGACGACAATTTTGGCAAATCGCTATTTGTCGTTTTTAGGTTTTTCGAATTTTTCTCGAAATTCGGCCGAAGAATTGTTTTTAAACTTTGAATAGTTAGTTTCAGAAAGTAGTCATATTTCCGTACGCAATAGTAAAAATGAGAATTCATTCAAATCAGTTTCTCGAAATTAATTCAATAACCATTACGTATGATTTTGTATACAAACAAATGTAAGAGAATTTATTTGAAAATCATTAAAGTAATTTCGAGAAACTGATCTGAACTAATTAAGTGGCTTAAAATGGCGTTTCTTTAAAAGGGGGCGTGGCTTAAGAGAGGGCGTGGCTTGCGGGGGACGTTGTCTAAGAGGAATACGTGGCTTTAAAAACGGGGTGTGGCTTAAAAGGGGGCGTGGCTTAAGAGGGGGGGGCGTGGTTTTTAAAATGGGACGTGGCTTAGGAGGGGGCGTGGATTAAGAAGGAGCGTGGCCTATAAGGGGCCGTGGCCTAAGAAGTGGGCGTGGCCTAAGATGGTCATTGGCTTAAGAGAGGCGTGACTTAAGGGGGCGTTACCTAATAGGGGGCGTGGCTTAAAAGGGAGCGTTGCTTTAGAGGGGCGTGACTTTAAAAGGGGGCGTGGCTTTAAAAATGGGGCGTGGCTTAAAAATGGAGCGATGCTTAAGAGGGGGTGTGGCTTTATAAGGCGGGGTGGTGACTGAAAAACGGGGCGTGGCTTAGGAGGGGGCGTGATCTAATACTCCGCATTATAGTTCCTCTCAAATCGTTTAATAGGGAAGATCTAAAATGAAATTGGTTCGTAACTCAGTAGTTTAGTTGGTAAAATACCTGACGCGAAATCATGCAGACCCGGGTTCGAATTCCGGCTGAGCTACAATCCATTTTCAAATAAATTCTCTTACATTTGTTTGTATACAAAAATGGGAATATATTCCCTGTAATGCAGGGCTATTTAAATAATTATGCATTATTAATGATGCAATAAATTACTAAAGGTAGATTACATTAGATTGGTACAGGAAGACTACATCTTCGGGTAGATATATTAATTTCTTTTCTTTCTCACCAACAAGATACAAGCGAGCCGCCCTTTTTAACTTGGTAGACCGGGCGTTTCTTATGTCCCATGAATCGTTTAAAGCAGAAAACATCAAATTCACATCCGTCCACAACAAAACATCCACTAATAATATAAATAGACAACAAGATTTTCAGAACTTTGCTTAGGCATACTATAAATTATTTAATAACCAGTCCACTTGATACATGTTACCGTTTTTTAAACTCTCTCCCTTTTCGTCCCTAAATTTACAGTTTTCATATTCTATCCTTTTGTCAGTAAATATGTCTACCATTAGATGTCACCTGTAACCGACATAGTTAATTTCAAACTTTAAGAACTAAAAAAGCAAATTCATAATATAAAATGTGGAACACATGTTCTTACACCTTCCTGGTACCTCAGTTACCTTAGTTGTATTTTGTCATTGGTCCAACACGCCGTTAATTTTGGGGGGTTTCTATTTTTAATAATGGCCCCAACAAATCTCACATTGGCGATATGCAGTGGTCAAATATATGTAATGCATACAACTCGTTTTCACCTAAAAATGTAAGTGTTAACATTGGTTATATCAGAGATACTTACCACTTTCTTTGTACAGAGAGCCATGATTATGTTCCTATTATCGGGCAAAACGTCGGCATTAAATCAGTGAGCAACGATTGTTGTTTCATTTTTATTGGGGTTTATTCAAGAACGTTCCTGCAGTTCCTTACACATCTCCCCGAGAATATCAACCCATTCTTGAAGGTAGATTACTGATTCACGTAACTGATCCAAGTCCGATTAGTGGATAGTGGGTGTGTTTTTAAACAATATTTCCTTCCCTCGACATTTTCCCTTTTTACCTTGACGTACTATGTTCCTTCACAAAGGACGGTATTCCTTAAATTGAATATCAGAATGCATCGACAACACCACGCCCTTTTGTAGAGATTTCCATGGATTTCATTCCCGATATCCGTTTGAAGTGAAATTTAAATGAGAACATATCTCGTTAACAAATCGGACGTTTGCAACTTCGAATTCTGTTCCAGGTGAACATCCAGCGGCGATGCAGACGAGCAAGGCGAGCATCTGCCCCCGCCGAGAGGCCGCCCTTTTCTCTGCCCTCCTCGTCATGCTGTCGTCGGCCTTCCAGCGGACCAGATGATCCCTCGCCTAAGCGACGAGGTCTAAGCGTCTTTAGATAAAAGGAGACCGGATAACGGGACGAGACAAAAGTAATCAGTGTACATAAAATATATAAGACAGGGACGGACTCGGTGAGGGCGCGGACGCGTTACGCCCGATCGGCTGATCTGAGGTTAGTCGCTTTTTTGGGAAATTCATCGGCGACGGGATCTCGGAGAAGATTCTAATTGATAATCGTTAATTAGCCGGCTGGGGGATATCGAGAGGGACCCTCCCTTCCGTCGTCTAGCCGGCTTAGCGACTCAACCTAATCCTCGTGTGTAATTGGATTAGTATTCAATAAAGAGATTCAGTTCCTGCGATGACGTTTCGCGAGGGTTAATCGTCCGTGAGACTAACGGATCGAATCTCCTTACACTTAAAACCCAATAAATTTTAAACCCTCGACTTTGCCGGCTCGGTCGTAAATCGATCGAATGGCGGCCGAATATCCGCTTCCGCCGAAGAGGCATGTAAAATGTGTTTAATATGGCGGGAGGACGTGAACCGATTGGTGTCGCCCTTCGATGTTCCTAGAAAATTAACTTTAACAAACATAACTGTAACCATAATTGGTTTTTGGGTTTCTCACTATGAAAACCCACTTTCATTTCCCTTTCTGAAGTCCCAACTAATACCTAAACCTTGTTACTGTTTCTCAATCAATCACTTTCTGCCTCTTCAATCAGATTACAACATAACATAAAATCAAAAGACTGAAACTCTTTTTCTGCCCTTTTAATGTTTTCACTCCCTTCGTGACTTCACGTGAAGCTATAACGAACGGTGGTGAGTGTTTGGTTGCTCCTCTATTAACCTCAGAATAGCCCGTCGGTGTTGCGGAATAAACGAACGCTTTGGTGCTAACAGGACTTGGTGTTAAGGAATGTGATGTGATAGCGGACGTCAGAACTAAGTAACGTGCAGATTGAATGAAGCATATATTAATAATAATGAAAACATAAATGAGAACGAAGGGTTTCTCCTCAATACTTGTACATAAACAACTGTTTTGTTTTTTACCATTAGGTGCACTTTAGACTTTATAGTAAATTTATGGTGAATTATTACATGTTGATTATATGTAGATAAATTGTTAAAAAAATAATCAAAATGTCACTCGTTGTGTTATACGGACAAATCTATCAATTGTGTTCAGTTACGACCCATTTTCATACGTTTGTCTAGCTATACAGAAAGAAGGTTCAGTACTGTCACAGTACAATAAGACGTGATTCACTGGCCAATGTATAAATTTCTATTTAGATTGATATTTTTCGTTTACCATCCTATTCCCGTTTCCTGCTCTGTAAAAACGTATGGCGGTGTCACTATCGACTTTGCCTCGACTCAAAATTTTACCAAAGTACAATGTATCGAACATCTCAACACTGACTTGTAATTATCAATGTAAATATTATATTTATGAAAATATAAATTAGTTCATAAGTCCGCCTTTATTTATACACTGGACTATGGGTTATGTTACTAAAGACCGAAGGTTGTCCAGCTTCTCAAAGTTGGCCATGGCAGTAAACCAAAGGAAAACACCAAGTCTTAATCAACTGCTTTATAAAGTAACTTGTAAAGCAGTTGTTTAAAACTTGGTGTTTTCCTTTGGTTTATGGGTTATGTTACTGTTGAAATATCTCTTCCTAGAGAGAATGTGAGGAACAACCTATGAAGTCTACGCGTTTAAGGCTGCTCGATACCTTGTAGGGACAACTGAATTCCGCTAGATTCTACTATCATCGAAAATTTTGTAAAATAGAGAGATTTTGTCACTGGAGTCATATTCAGGCGATATATCCAGAAAATATTTTGAGTGTAGGAGCTGTTTTTTCTCGGTCTCAAATATCGTTTTCCTTGTGACGTATTTCCCCTTGACAAATTTTCGAGAATTGCCTCAATGTAATGTAGGACAAAACAAGTTGGAGGTCTGACCTATTGCCGCGATACGGCCCCAATTAGCGCAACTTGGTCACCATCCAAGCTAAATCAGCACGGGGGTGACCTAAAACCGAAAGGCGTTACGTGACTCGAGGCTGGCAGCGGGCACGTTTGTCAACAATACAATAAGTATTTATTCGGATCGATCAGAACGATCCGGAGATCAGTTATGGAGTACCCCGTCACGCTGGCCGTCTGAGAGTTCGCCCTTCGAGTTGTCGCTGATTGGAGGATCCCTGCGCCCGCTGCCTTTCGTCACACACCAGTAAGCAACCACTTCTTCCACTTCTACATTCTCTTTTCACCCTCTAATCATTACTTTTCGCCCTTTGTCAATGTTCTCTCCCCTGTAGTATTTAATGTATGAATAAATATTGTGTGTTGTTATGTCTTCTTTTTAGTCTCTATTGAGTTGTATCCTTGAGCAGAGCAACCCCTTTGGGCCCTAGGCCCTCAGGCGTGTGACCCTATTCTATATGGTTTGTTAGCTTTAAGCCAGAAGTATTTTGCACTCTTTGACTATTTAGATATCTCTAAAATTCTATAACTTTTCGTACTTAAAAAAATTCTACAAGCAAATTAAATAACTTCCAGAATTTTCCTCGCAAATTCTGACTGAACAAATTAAGAAAATTACGAACCAAACCATTTATAAAACCGTTGTACTGGTAGGTATATATAAGTGTCATAAAACTGTTTTTAAAACGAGAGTGAGACCATCTTGTCAGCAGGAATGAATCGCTGGTCAGTTGCGACTTGAGTGTGATAAATGTGGTATTAATTTATTTGGTTCAATATGAGACTTTAAACTCCACTCAGTTTATTGGTTTGGGCAAATTTAATTTCTATCTTTTTTCTGTTTTAAACCAATCAATTGACGAAGAGAATGGTATTTAGTTGACAAAAGTAAGAACAGTTAGGTAGTAATCCATAATGTTGTTATATAATTGCACTACAACATCATGAATTAGGGCACTGAAGCGCTATTTGCGATAAATTATTACGGGGTTTGGGAAACTAAATCACATTTTCTCCAAATGTTGACACGGACAATTATTTTGATAATTCACAAATTGTAATTATATTTGAGTCGATTGAACCGTTTTTGATAAATTCCAACTAAACCGTGTAATTATGTTTCGGTATCATTCAAAATTAGTTGGATTTTTGTTTGATTATTGGGACAAGATATGGCAAATCATACAATATGTTTAGAAATACACACCTATAGAAAATACAATCTATTTAGACAATTCAGAAACATGTTAAGAAAGTCATAAATTACTGTTATGCACATACCCAAAATCAATACAAAATGAAAAAACGTCCGCCACTGCAATTAAGCCGTACACGAATTTTCGAATATTTTGCGATGAAACCTAGGAAACTCCAATTTACTACTCGATGTTTAGTGTAATAGTTGAAGTGGATGAAGCACGCTTTGATTTTTATATATTGTAATATAGTAGTTAAAATTTCATATTCTCCATTTTTACGATATGATTTTCTCCCGCATAGCTACTGAATTTGTGCGAAGCGTTTGGAGTCGAATTCGAACGGTTTTTGTAAACAATTTTTTAGGATGACTCGCCTATGCGTCGCCACTTACAATTTTAAAGAGGTTCGTTCGCAGTATTTACTTTTGGATAATGAACTTTCTTGGAATTCAAATACCGTTAGAATTATCACGTGCTCTTAACATGAAAAAAGTAGGTGAAGAGAGGGATATTGTTAACGCCTCGTGGATATTCGACGGGGCGGTGATAGGTTGAAAATTGAGAGAAAGGGAATTTTGGTGAATAAGTGGGAGAGCTAGAGTCAGGGAGAGAAAGTGAGGAGGACTTTATTTCGAGCCTCGGGGGAAGCAACTTGCTTTCCACGATGTGCTATTTTGAGTTTAGCTAATCTTAGTTAAATTTTGATTGATCTTGGTGAATTGATTGGTGTTTTGGTTGAAATCAGCGATTAACAGTTATGTTGACAAACTTTTACTGGACGAACCCTAATAATTTGATGGGTACAATGTTAGCGTAGACTCAGTGTTAAATCCGTGCTTTGATTTCGAGTGCCTTTCGGAGTGAATCACTGTTCAACTCGCCAACGAATAACGTTGCCGTTCGCAACGTGAAATGTCTACGTGTGGCACCAGAACAGGGCGATCCGCCTTGAGTCCAGTCTGCATGAGCGAACGCCTACTTACAGGGCGATCCGCACAGTATCCGGACGACTTCCGCCAGCCTGCGACGATCACCGAGCCCTCCTGTGTGTTGTGATTAACGCTATGTGACAGGTATTTCCCGCCTTAAAGGGCTTTAAGTTGAAACGTTTAATCGATCGATCCCCCATTAATTAGAAACAAACTTTAGGTAGATATGTGTTTCTGCTATTTCTTTGCAAACTTTTAAGTATTTTAGTACTTTGGTAATAAATGTAGATTACTTCTTTATGAACTTTTGGGAATATATATTTGGACAATTATTAGGTATTGTTTTGGTAATCTGATTCACTCATGTATTTGGACATTGTCGAGTTCTTACTTTGGTTATTTGACTTATTCAAGTAAACAGCTATAATTTGATTTTAACATTTCTTTTCGACCACGCCTGGGTAATTTATTAGTTCAAGCTAGCCGACCGAGGAACTTCTAAGCATTAATAAGTAAGTACAAAATTCATGCGTTTCACCATATTCAGAGAAGCTTTTTTCACACTGAACAATCTTCATGTAACTTTTAGTATTTTATTCAGATTTGATATCCTAATAATGACTCATTTTTACTTTCTAATATTTCCATATAATCCATATAATAAGAGAAAGTATTGTAATCGTGCTAAATTGCCTGAATTTAAGAAATTGGCATTTCTGGACGTTTTGAGGTCCCCTAAGTTCGAAAAACAGGTTTTTGGAAACATGTCTATGTGAGTGTGTATGTATATACGTGTGTGTGTGAGGATGTTCTCAACGTTTTCTCAGAAACTATAAATAGTGGAAAATTGAAATTTTATATTTAGGCTGTGTCCGTAAAAATTCGTGGCCACATAACTTTCATCGAAATCAGTTAAGGGCAAAGGATATTTTATGTTGTTAAGCTAGTAATGGTAAGTACTGATATAGAGTGCCAAATATTAGAGTTCGAAATTACCTATATGTCTGCGTCGACGTGATGAAAGTTTAATTTCACTTTGTTGATTTGGGGCTTCAGTTTAAACGCATAACGAACAACTGTTTGCTGTCTAAATTTATTAATCAAAAGCGTTGACACAAGTCGTCCGCTTTGTATATTTGTTAATAATGGATATTACAAATTACTCAAAATAAAAATTATTTTAAATTAGTTGGTTGAGTTATCTTTCAATTTTCTAACAGTCTGTCTCTCCCTCTCTCTCTATCTCTATCTTCGCTTCCTTCGCAAACAATTTTAATTTTGAGAGGAAAAGGCTTTCAGTATCGAAACGTTAATCGATACGATTTTGATACATTTAAATGACTAGTTCCGAACGTGTAGATTCCTTTAACGAGAGTCCGCTTATACGACACAATCGTTTCCTATTTTCGACTCTCAACTTTTAATCCCGGGCCCGACTCTCTCCCACCTAACCCCCTAATCAAGAGGCGCTATCTCTCCGTTTCTTTATTATGTGCCTTTCTCGTTAATGAGTCGGAATAAAATAGATTTCACCGAGGGAAAAATCGGGTATCCGAAATGGAGGAGAGGGGACGAGAGCGGCGATCTTATCGGTTTTAGCAGCTTTATGGAGTTGATAAGTAAATTTGACGTTTTCGACTCCTCTTTGATAATTGCCCGCTCTAAAAGCACTTTACCGATACGACCTTCTCTGATCCGGTCGCTTTTCGATCCGGAAAACCTAATGTTATCTTAATACCTGACCCAGATTTATAAAGTTTTTTTTTCTGGCCGGCCCAAATGGAAATAAAAGGGATCTCATTTAACTATTTTTCGATCGTCGGAGGGTTACAATTTGCTTTCCGCGCTCGAATCCGGAATCCTTTTAACGACGCGCCACTTAGAATTTTGGATATCCGACATATCCCTCAGATGACAATTCGAAACCTTAAAAACCACTCCTCAATAAAATCGGCTTATTCGAAATTGCATCTTTAAAAAGATATTTTGCCTGCATAAAATACGTGAATAACTGCCAATACTCGAAGATCAGACCAGACCAGAGCAGACCAGACCAGTTCTGAGCAAACCAGAGCAGAACAGAGCAGACCAGACGATAGCAAACCAGACCTGACCAGACCAGACTGGTTTGGCGAAATAAACTTGTAACGAAGCCGATTTTCGAGAGTTGAGAGTAGACCACCCACCGTACAAATTAATCCTAAAATCAAACCTATCTCAAATAGATGGCGGCCAATCAGGCAATGTGCAATCTACCATCGTTTAACTATCAAGACTAAACTTATATAAGCCACTCGCCCCTCATTGTTCTTTGCTCGAGTTAATCCAAGGTGAGAACCAAGACTTGTTTATAGCAAGTCGATCCGTCTATCTGTCTATTGTAAACGTCACCGCCGTTAGTTATAAGCCGCCGAATTATTTGTTATTTGTGAGTGTACGTAAATTGTGCATTGTCCCCGACCGATAGTCTTAAGCCGTTCGAGTTATTCGTAGTTATTCGTCTATTGTGAAAGCGTCTCCGACCGCTAGCTAGTAGGCTATACGTTTTTCGTTGTGAGCGTACCGACCGCTAGATATAAGTTATCTGTGGATGAACGTTTACTACATGTCAAACCGGCGGTTGTGAAACCATCTTTCCTCCGTTTTTCCAACCGCCCGGAATTAATTTTTCCGTCGTCGCGTTGGGGAAAAGTTGATTCCCGTCTACCGTATTCTGTCTCTCACGCTCTCGCTCTCTGGATACGTAAAAGCCGCACTACCGAATATTAGCCACTGCATGTTTTCCTATCGTCTCGGTATTTAGCTATTCCTCTTTCATTGTGAAATTGTTAGGATAATTTTCCGTTTTCGCATTTTCAGCATTAAGAGGGTTTTACATTTTTCAGATCTCAACTGTTTGCAAAGTATTTTACTTTCCGCATTTTTGCTTAGTTAAATAGTTTTGAATCTCTCCGATTTCATTTAGGATAAATTTTATTTCTCTCCTACTGTGATAATATTAATATTTTCGCATTTGTGTGTTTCCTTTCCGAAATACATAAATAATTGTAAATAAGTTTTTACCGATCTCCGTTCGACGACTTAGCGCCAACAGGTGTTAGTCGTACGAATTGTTTTTCGCTGCCGTTTGGGAATAAAATAATTTAGGATTTTCTCTTTTTGAGCGTGTGTTTCATTTCTACAGACAACCCTGGTAATCTCCTGAGTTCGTAAATTACCCAGGCATATTCCCGAGGGAGAAAACCCTTAAAAATCTGGCGCCCGAGCAAAACCGTAAAACCGACTCTTAAAACCCTTTTCCGAACTCCCGAAATCTGTCCCAGCGCCAAATCTCACAAGTAACCGCACAAAGCTCGTTACAATCTGCTCGCCAATTTGAAACGCTTGTAATTTTGTACTTACAGATTAATGCTTAGAAGTTCCTCGGCCGGCTAGCTCGAACTAATAAATTACTCAGGTGTGGTCGAAAAGAAATGTCAAAATCCAATTATAGCTGTTTAATTGAATAAGTCAGATCACCAAAATAAGAACTCATCAATGTCCAAATACATGAGTGAATCAGATTACCAAAACAATACCTAATAAACATCCAAATATATATTCCCAAAAGTTCATTAAGGAGTAATCTACATTTATTACCAAGTACTAAAATACTTAAAGGTTCGCAAAGAAATTGTAGAAACACATAACTACTTAAAGTTTGTTTCTAATTAATGGGGGAATCGATCGATTTAACGTTTCAACTTAAAGGCCTTTAAGGCGGGAAATACCTGTCACATATCGTTAATCACAACACACAGAAGGGCTCGGTGATCGTCGCAGGCTGGCGGAAGTCGTCCGGATACGGTGCGGATCGCCTTGTAAGTAGGCGTTCGCTCATGCAGACTGGACTCAAGGCGGATCACCCTGTTCTGGTACCGCACGAAGACATTTCACGTCGCTAACGCAACGTACTTCGCTGGCGAGTTAAACAGTGATTCACTCCGAAAGGCACTCGAAATCAAACCACTGATTTGACACTTAGTCTACGCAAACACTGTACCCATCAAATTAATAGGGTTCGTCCAGTAAAAGTTTGTCAACATAACTGTTAATCGCTGATTTCAACCAATACACCAATCAATTCACCAAGATCAATCAAAATTTAAACTAACCTTAGCTAAACTCAAAATAGCACATCGGGGGAAGCAAGTTGCCTCCCCCGAGGCTCGAATCCAATCCTCCTCACATTCCCTCCCTGACTCTAGCTCTCTCATTTATTCACCAAAATTCCCTTTCTCTCCCTTTCCAACCTATCACCGGCCCGTCAAATATCCACGGGGTGTTAACAATATCCCTCCCTTCACCTACTCTTTTCATGTTAAGAGCACGTGATAGTACTAACGGTATTTGAATTCCAAGAAAGATAATTATCTAAAAGTAAATATTGCGAATGAACCTCTATAAAATTGTAATTGGCGACGTAAAGGCGAGTCATCCTAAAAAAATGTTTCCAAAAAACGTTCGAAATCGACTCCAAACGCTTCGCACAAATTCAGTTGCTATGCCTGAGAAAATCATACCGTAACAAACTAGAAAAGGGTGAGATTGTGTACTGTAAACGTGGTAACTGAAGAAAGATTGGTAATTAATTCTGGATGTAACTTCCATAAGTTAATAGTGTAAATTTTGAATAGCATAAGCAATTGAAAAATATTTCTATGAGAGGTTCACTCTGATATACCAAATTAAATTTGAATTGTGCTGATGCAGTTCTCAATTAAGTCTGTTCCTGTTCATTGTCTGTCGATAACTGCCAGACCCAAATATCCAGCTGAGTTGAATTATTCTGCCCTTCCTTAGTTGGTGTGTGCTGTGAATACATTATGAGCACGTATTCAAATAACTTAATAATTTTTCATTTCCGATCAAATACGAGCATTTTATCGGAAACTCCTTTCGTCCAACATTTCCGTTGTCCATTCCGGTTCGTTCGAATTCCTCCCCGGTCCGCACGAGCAGTTCCACTTTAATAAACTAACTTCGTTACACCTCAGTCGATGAGGAAGGGAGGTAAGTTAAATGAAAGATGGCTCGCCGATGGAAAAAAGGTGTTCGTCCCCCCGCTCGCCCTACACCCCGCGGACCGTCGCCCCTTCCCAATCAGTCCTCCATTGTTTTGCATGCTGTATTGCGGAGATTGGATCTGTCACTGCGGAAACGAATCGCATTCATCGCAAGACCGCCGCGTTGTTTTGCAACAATAGCCTGGTTTGTCATCGCTTTTGGTCGAATGTCGTCGCTTTGATGTTGTGTGTATATATATATAGACACACGCCATGCCTATCTATCTTCCTTTCTCCCACTCTCTCTCTATCTATCTTTCAGTTTTGGTGCTCACATTGGTATGTTTGATGTTTTCTGATAGTGCACAGGCGACAAAGTTGTCGGTCAACTCGTCCGAATTGATTTCGGTGGTGTCATTTGTCGGTCCATCAAGTGTGCATGTATGTACATCCA
Source organism: Cryptocephalus moraei (assembly GCA_946251905.1). Lineage (NCBI taxonomy): Eukaryota > Metazoa > Arthropoda > Insecta > Coleoptera > Chrysomelidae > Cryptocephalus > Cryptocephalus moraei. The sequence continues at coordinate 9,526,949 of OX276465.1, read as the reverse complement.
ATTCAATCCACGTTACAATGGAAAAATATCCTTCAATTTTCACAAACGGAACATGTACTGCGATATGAAACAAGACAATTACAGTAGCACAAGACAATATTTAGAACAACTTTCTATTAAGTTCTGAAGTTATTATTAAGTACGAAATTTATGTTGAGATATGGTCGCGTCCAGGGGGATGAAGTCACCCTTAGAGCGTACTAGGGGTTAGCTTGAGGTGGAGAACAGAAAACAATTAGTGAAATATAAGTGTGCCGTATAGTATGCGGTCTACCTAAGAAATCATTCTGCTGATATGCAGTCTATCTTTGTTTAACGAGTAAGCATGTAAACATGTAATAATAATTGATGTATGTATTTATACCTTACTTAAAAATAAAATAAATAGATGATTAACTCAAATTATACTTTTTAATTATAACGATCATTAATATAATACGAAATCCTATTAGTCTAATTGAACGAAGTGTGAAGTGGCCTCTGTAGATAGTGGACTGTATAGATCTCTCTCGTAGCTCGTGTGTGGCTGCGGAGATTAATCTTGTCTCCAGGTTGTAAGGCTGGAGATTGTAGTAGTAGTTGGAGACCTGAGAGCGTATCGTGCAGGTCTGGAGTTGAAGTGCTAGTCGTGTGGAGAGAGGGCGTGACGTATTTCTCCGGGTTTGGATCTGAGGGCGTATCGTGCAGACCCGGGGTTGAAGTTCTTGAAGTTAGAAGTTGTCGTAGCTTGAAGATCTCGCAGAACTCTCAGGGCATAACGTGTGACGTAAATTAAGACCAACAACACACGTCGTTTTGAGCATACAAGTATACTGATTTATTGTCCCAAATTTCAGAGCTTTTATACATCTTATTTTACATTGGTTAAATGAGATATTATTTGTTTTCTTACAATGACCTAGCGTTGCAGATACTAACCTTAACTGGAGCGCTTGTCATCACGTTCCGTAAACGACTTTGTTATACTGACTCGGTTAATTATTGTGATTTGAACTTGACTTGTTGATGTTCTGTCGGCGTTGTTATTCTTCGTAATACAATAAGACGTGCTTTTTAGTTAATTTAGATATCCCAAAAACCTTGTTACCTAATCTGCGTCAGTGACTATTATCTGTTTGTTAAACAAAACGTGTTGAAAGGTTCCCAAAATTAGTTCACCATAAATTACAATTTCTTTACCTAAAATAATGTTGACGTTAGCGTCAACACTAATTACAATTAAATCTATAGAATAATGAATATTTTCATTTTAATGGTATTTAAGAAAGTTAAAAAAAAGTTAAGTTCTTTCACAAAATATATTCAAGAAGCTATATTTCACATTATACCTATCTGTGTACATCTCTAATGTCATTCAAAAAGGTTTCAAACAAATTATTATTGGGTACTGCTCTTAACACATTCCAACAGTAGTGGTTTAAATGAGACTGAAAAAGATTTAGTGGAACACCCTTCATTTCCTTCAGGATTTTAATTTTAGCATCTAGCCAAGATCTTTCTATGCTTTGGGTATGTGCCCCGTTTAACGGGTCAGCATAATTTTCTTGGTGGTTCACTGTGGAATGAAGATAGCCGAGTTGATTTAAATTTGCATATGCGGGCCATTCATCAGAATGTATAACCGATCCTAACTGAACTTCTCGTTCGATGATCGGTACCAACGTAGCTCTATCACGTCGCTCCACAAGAAAATAACGACAATCAGTTCCTTTTTTACACGCAGGGACCGTCACTTCTTGAACCATGGTTTCTATTATTCGCGATATCTGCTTCGCTGTCTTCGGATAGAGCAACGGCATCACCATTTAGCTATCGACTCCGATTATATTTTCGTCGTCCAGCAAACCTGGCTTCACCAATGGATAGGAAAATCTTCGGTACCTACCATCTGGCCTCTTCTATCGCAAGAGACTATTTCACCGCATATTTCCCTACACACGTTGTACCAGTCAACAACAGTATTAGGAGATTTTTCCAGTTAAATGCACTGCTTGATTTATCAGAATTTCCTCAACGAAGAAAAATACGAGCTACAGAATGTCGCACAAGGATATCTTACAGTTCAGTTTGTTGTTCAAATCGGTATAATGAAAAAATTCGTTGCTTTTTCGAACTGACCTAGTAGCTTGGCAACCTTTACGAGGGCAACGAAGCACTGGTCTTGCTTGTCCGCCTCTTTCTCGTCTTCTCTTCTCCTGCATGGTACTCCCACATATATGACAAGGTTCGGCTTGTTGTGGCTGATCCAAAAGTCCTCTTTCGCGTGGAAAAGAAGTTGCCGTGTCTTCAATCAAAATTACGTTTCATTGGGATGCGAAAAACTAAAAAGAGAAAAATGAAAACAAATCGAGATAGTAAATGAAAATAAACTAGTCAATGAAAAATGTTACGTAAAAAGGGGGTCTTACATTGTTACTCCGAGAAGGCCAGGACGACTGTTGGGCGAACCACTCACTGACTGAACGAACAAAAACCCCGATCGATATCGTTCTTTGCATCTATATTTCGTAAATCGCATATTCGGAGGTCTGTTGAACTCGTAAAGACTGCCTGAACGAAAGTGTGAAGTGTAGAGAATGGACTGTATAGATCTCTCTCGTAGCTCTTGGGTGGCTGCGGAGATGAATCTTGTCTCCAGGTTGTAAGGCTGAAGACGGTCTCGTGGGTTGGAGATCAGGGCGTGACGTGATCTCTTGAAGTTCTTGAAGTTGAAGTTCTAACAGAGTGGAGAGAGGGCGTAACGTGCTCTCCGAGGTTGAAGTTCTTGAAGTTTGGAGGGAGGGCGTAACGTGCAGATCTGGGATTGAAGTTCTTGGAGTTAGTAGTTGTCGTAACTTGACACCTATACTCACCTAAGCTACTCATTACTTAATAGATGATTACTTTATAAGCACGTACACTAAAATATTTCCCTGACTAAGTTTATTCTAATTAATAATTGATTAGTAAATTTGCAAGTAGAATCTCCAAGTAGATATTTTTAATAACAAGTTGCTCTAGTTCCCTATTTCATGGTTATTAATCCCTAATTGAAGAATATGTTCACTAAATTCCTTATTAAATCCCTACAACTCTATTTAACTCTCTTTTATGTTGATCGTAGAGTCAACACTGCCGAATAGGCGACTTACCTTGTACTCACCTGATCAACACGTGAACCTGTCGCTAAGTTCGATACCCGAGAAGCGGATATGACTTGCTTGAAAAATTTGCAATTGCCGATGGACTAGGGTTTGATAACCGCGGAGCGGATGTTACTTATGCCAAAAATTGTAATTGGAGGACGGTAACTCGTATAGATTACGATGACCCTGGTCGTTTAATTAGGTCGCGACAATATAATGACATTTCCAGAGATATTAATTCACCACGATACACCACTCCATTGATTAGATTGGATCATAACGACCGAACACAGAAAATAATTTCGTACGTAAAATCAATGAACGGCCGTCGTCAATTTTGTGAACATTAATATTATGAATCGGTAATTGTTACAACGATTTCTGGTCATAAACTTATGACTTCATGCATTGGACCGATAAACGAGCCAACATTAAACAGTGAACGCAAAACATTAAAATTAAATATTTCATTCATTAATCTAATGTAAAAATTCATTCAGTTAATGTTTGAGGATTATTAAACAACGTTCTTCATCATTATAACGATAAATTTTCGTCATAGATCTATGAACAGCAAACATAAAAAATTTATGAACGGTTTTCGTTGTTTCAATGAACATCAAACATTGATTTTACGAAGCCAGCCATTAACTTTTAAAAACGCATCAGATTTAATGTTGTCGGAAGTTGAAATGATGTCGGCGAACATTAATATTACGAATTTCCGTCGTAGACTTCTCTGCTTGTACCACTTTTTATGCGAATTCTTTTGAATTTCCTGCAGTCGGTCTGATAAAGTAGAAGAGGCAGTACAGCGTTCTAACTATTATACCAATTGTGCCAAATTATTGTGTGATAGATGAACAGGCTCGAGAAAGAGATAGTATTTCCCTTTAAGAATGGAAAATTGGTAAGTATTAGCATTATCGTAAAGTTGAAATGACACAGTTCTATGCAATCTCTTACTAGTAGGTAGTCTTAAAATTTTATTTTTCTTTCGAATCATTTAGGAAAATGTCTAATTTTGTATTACTTATCACACTTATTTTTTTAGGTTAGTATAAACTATGAGATTGCTTTCGGAAATTGGGAATTACTTTTAAATAATTGGAAAAAATGGTTTCCCCACACATTGACATTTGTACAGAAAGACGTACACATGAAAAATAAAACTACTAAAGGCCTTCTAAATAAAGCGTTTGAGGATGCTTGTAATGAAAGTAAGTTCTATTTTACATACTTAAAAAAAAGGAAAATGTGCTTTTCTTAAACCTTCCACATTAAAAAACATTTTCTTTAAATCCTTGTTTCAGATATTGGATATTCGTTGCTAAGTAACTGTAATATGTCTTTTTATGCTTGACACCGTGCTCGGACTTTGTTTTATGTAGAAATAGTTATAAACACAACTGTTAATGTTCTAAAACGTAAGGTGTTTATAAAATTTGAATTTTACTTTCTAACGCCATAAAACGAACATTCTTTTAAAGCGTAAATCTAGGTTTGGTTTACCATTTCTCCTTCTTTTTTTCAGATTGGCGATCCATGGATATTTGGTGCCATCGGCCAAGTTTTGTTCCAAATGGAAAAGGCATTTTATAAACATGACGTGTCGCTTGAGAGCCCAAAGGTTCATATGATTTGTGAGTTTCTGATGCAATAAAAAATTGATGTAACCAAAAAGGCTATTATTCTGCAAATCCCTTTGCGAAGAATTAGAAAGTGGTATGTATTAGTAAGATTTTCCTCCTTCTGCGTTCCAATGCTTCTGAAACGCTGCATGCAATATTTTTTCAAAAGTCACTGTAATTAATAATTGGAGGTCATAGGTCTATCAACACCAGTTATTGATTTAATGTACAGCAATCATATTCCAATGTTGATCGTTCGTAATATCAATAACCGGCGATCATAAATCCATGCTCACTGTTTATTAATTTAACGTACAGCAATCATAGGCCTAATGTATGTCGTACATAATTTAACGTCCGGCAACCTTAGATCTATGTTCACAATTCATTGGTTTAACACATAGCAAACATTACATTAATAACAGCCAACATAGATCCATGTCTACTGTACATTGACTCAATGTACAGAAATCGTAACTTAATGAACAGAGAAATTTATGTACGTCCGTTCATTGAATCAACAACACCTGCCATCGGCCCGAAATTAATGTCGACGTTCATTGATTTGATGTACTTTTTTATTAATATCACGTACCTTTTTCGTTCAGTGAAGGTTGTCCAGCTTCTCTAAGTTGGCCATGGCAATGTAAACCAAATGATAACACCAAATCTTTACCAACTGCTTTCAGTTGGTGAAGCAGGTAAAGCAGTTGGTGTAGATTTCGTGTTTTCCTTTGGTTTAGATTACATCATATCATTACCTCTCTCTATATAGATATTGTTATCTATGTGTGGTTATATAGAAGAATAATTTTGTAGGTAATTATGAAGAGATGACATGATTAATTTGCTTTAAAGAATTTTCCAAGCTTTCGAGTGAGGCTTCGCTGTGAAGGGCATAAGAATACTTGCCAATCTTGTCGCTTCTGGATATCATCTCAGGACGCTGTGTTACGTAGAATGTAACATTGTTGCCTACCCTCTAGTTAAGTTGGAAGTAACATTACTCTTTTGGTAGTTAGAAATATATCCCTCGACTCGCTCTACTTTCATCAGCCTAATTTACTCAAAGTGTGCAATCCTCGCTCCAATTCCCCGATACTCCTTCTCGCGATGACATCGATTTCTCATCTCGAAAGGCGAAGAAGAACTATTCATTAAATCACGCCGGAGCCGAGCCTTCATACGTCCCATCCATTCCGCCACGCAATATCCAGCGAAGACACTGCGGATACTCGCAATGGGACGTAATCTTAAGTATATAGGGAGAAGGTCCCGGTCGCCTAAATTTCCAATAACTTTCGGCGGGAGTCATCGACGGTTAGGGAAAAACTAGCGGATCGGAAGGGCGGCGCGCAATAGGACATAACACTAACTTTCGGAATTTGGAAGCGCCGCCGACATCGGCCGGGGCCATTTCGGTAAGTGACGGGGGCTAATCGCGAAAAGTATTGTCGGGAGGGAAATTTGAAGTATTCGAGTCCGTCGCTAAGGAAGGTTGAAGTGAGTGAAGGGGTAAAATGGCGTTGAATCTACTCTTAGTTAATGCAGACGTTGGCCTCGTTCTTTAGACCGTATCCATAGGCTCCTGTGTGTAGGTCTTCCATGTCGTTCCGTCTTGAGCAGTTTGTAACCAGTTTTTCACAATGAATGGTGAAAAAATATGCTCTCTATGTGCCCCCAGTATGTTCCCTTGGTATTTGTTTGGTGAAGTGTTTATTGTTTCGCGTTGACAGTTAGGGGAAGATAAAAAATAACGTCCCGATCCCTCCATCTTGTCAAATTTAGTTAGTAGTAGATCTTGTGGGCAAAGCGATATATCACATATATAGAAATTTTCTATGTATATGTGTGTACGTGTCGATAATTTGCGATCTGCGAACCGCTCGTAATGGGCGCTCTTTAAGCTTACCTGGCAAAAATACTAAGTCCTGCCCATTGTCGGGTCGCGTGCTGACTGCCAAAAATTATAAAAAATAAAAACTAAAGATTAAGTACCTCGAAGAAGAGGAGAAGGTCATACAATTCATTTATCGCAAGGGTAGGTTTTTTATACCTTGAAACGTCTCTGCATAAGGGTCTAAAGCTTCTTAAAGAACAAAAACCTTGTGTCATTTCGGAGTTACCCTCTTGGTATTGTACCGGACAGAACAATAAAGATAACTTCTCCTAGCATTTTGGTAAAAGCAAGTTTCATAAATACTTCGTTTAAGATTCAGTGGGATATCCTGAAGTTGCCAAGTCTGGCAAAGGCAACCAAGCTCAATCTCGCTCTTCTAGATATTTATGTGGTTTGGTTATGTTTTCCAATTTTGATGGAATGACAAAGGTAAGGATTTAAAGGTCAATACGACTTCAGCATTTTGCCAGGGCTCAGGTATTTTTCCTTCGTTAAAGCATTTGTCGAGGAGGGCGCACACGCCTTAATCTAGAGTTGTTCCTCCCACTTTTAACATTTCGGTAGTGACACGGTCTCCTCCTGGTGCTTTTTTATTTTTCATCTGCTTAAGACCTTTCCTCAGTTCAGTTAAATTTACTTCGCAACCATCGTTTTTGACTTTATCTCTTGCGATATCTGGATTATCGGTTGTTGATGAATATATATTCATAGGTTATATTCACGGCGTACTACGTTTTAGGTTCAGACGTTGGCGTAGTACGTAAAAATCTAGGAACGACATTTAACGTTACCTTTCGCCCTAATTGTCAACCTCGAAACCACCTCGTCCTTCGATAAAGGAACGTCGTACCGTTACTCATTCCGTTCGGTGGCGTTTTTGCGACCGTCCGCGGAGATGAGAGAACAAAAGTTCGTTAACTTTAAGATAGCTATCTGTATGCTAATTCAGACTTTGGGACCTGAACTTTCTTGATATTAGTATTACATTTTGTTGCGAAGGGCATGATATGTGCGCGCCCTTGTATCCGTTACGTGTGGCATTGTTTTGTTGCTCCTGGCCCGAGCTAATTTATTAGGATCGGGGTTTTACGATTAGATAGCGCTCGTTGCGGTAAAAAAGGGATAAATCAGGCGGAAAACATCTCGATCGTAAATACTTCGGGGGGGCAGGGAGTTGTACTCGATTAGGAACGGACAAGTGTATCAAGGCGGAATCGGGGAGGGAATCTTAATTTGTACAAATACAGTGGGCATTTCCGATTCGGAGGATACGAACGAAATTGTAAGCAAGAGCGCCATGTGTCATAAGATATACTATCACCGTTACCATAATATTCGACCAAATTTACTAACATCAACAACAGTTAGCCGCGACATGCAGAATTGCAACTTCGAAACAATTAATAGTTGCTTGACGAGTACCTAATTAAAGCGCGAGTGCACAAATTCATCTGTTGCTAAGTGTATATCACAATTCGAAGGTATTCTCATTCTGTTGAAACTGCGATCTACACAGTATAAATATAGCCGATGAAAACAGTATCAGTTGCCTTAGTGCCATAATACGTATTAGATAAGTTAAAACTTACTGAAATTATCGAAGTCACTAATATGTCAAGTACTTATATTTACATATATAAGAGTTGAGAAATTCTTTTGTTATAACGTTTATACACATAACAGAATTAGTTGAATAGATTGAAAAATACACCACATTGTATACATCATAGTAATGCAACACATTTGTACTATTTACTGGGGGTACCTCGGGACATCCGACTTCGGCCACCATTCCCCACAGAGAAGCAATCAGAGCCGACTTCGGCCACGCGATTTTATCAGTAGGATTACTAAGGATTATGGCTCGTTAGGTCAGGTAGGTGCAATAAAATAAAATTGGGTGGATTTCGATCACTAATTTCGTTAAGTTTAGTGTTAAGTTAGTAAAAGTAAAATTGGAAAATAGAGAAATTACTAAATAGCGACAGCGAGTTCCTTCCGCGGTCAATTTGTCTACACAAAGCCAAGTTGATAACTAGCGGATAATTCGTTAATACTAAAAATTTTCCAATGAACCATTTTTCTCAAAATCATTGCAATTTCATTGGTTTATTGATTCGCTTACAATTTGACAGCAGGGCGCATTTTTGTTCCACCGACCCATTGAAACCCCAGGCTAAGCCCTAAGCAATTCAGGTAGAACGGTGGCCGAAGTCGGCGTACTTATCAACGGACCATAATCCTCCGCTTACGCTGAAAAAGGTTCGTGGCCGAAATCGGCTGCTCCCATTTACTGTGGAGCTATCGCTAGATCTAGACAATAACCGTAACCTCAAATTGGAGCATATCTTATAAAGATAGCGTTAGAGCGCGGGTTTCACAAGGTCATCTCTTGCTAAGTGTATATCACAATTCGGTGATTGACACTAGATAAACCAGACCATCGAAACTGCAATCTACACAGTGTAAATATATCTGATCGAATCTGGATTAGTTGCTCTAGTGAAGACCGCCATACTGCTGTCTCTAATACGTATTACATGAGTTAAAATTTACAACACTATCGAATGAACTAACACAAGACATGACAAATACATATGTTCGCATGAGACTTAAAAAATGCTTTTGTTGAAACTGTTACACACATAACAGAATCGATTTAATAGAAGGTGCTTACCTTCTGTTTTCTAATGCTCCTCATTCATGTAGTGCGAGCCTGAAGATGGCTTCCGTGAAGCCGAAACCGGTCGCTCATCTTTAAATAAAGCAGTTGGTTAAGACTTGGTGTTTTCCTATGGTTTAAATTGCCATGGACAACTTTGAGAAACTGGACAACATTCGGTCGTCGATTTAATAGGTTGAAAATACAACATATTTTATACAACATAGTAATGCGACATATTGGCACTATTTACTCTTCCTATTTTAACAGGAGGAATCGTTAAATCTAGGCAATAACCTTCCTTTTTTAAATTGGCAATTATGTTATAAAAATAGAGAGTCAGAGGGCGGTTTTCACAAGTTCAACTGTTGCTAAGTGTATATCACAATTGGTTGATTAGTTATTTGTCATCCTTTGAATTTTCGAAGCAACTTTATGCACTCATACTTAGTTAACCATGCACACACAAGAACAGTTCTATTAACGACCTGACATCTAATCGAAATTGCACAGGCGTGTTGAGTTGTAGCCCAGCTCGGCGTCCGTCGATCCGACGAAGCGGCTTCCCCCGTTCGAATTAAGCTTTCGATTTTTACAAAAATGGTAAAGAAAATCCGTAACGTCCGTATAAAACGTTATCAAAAGCCGACCCGTCGTCACTCGAGGCACGAACGATTAGAGCCGGTATAGGAATCCACTTTCCAAATAACGTTTCTAATGGTCAAAGAAATTGCCTTTTTTATGGGTCCGCGCTGTCAAGTGTCCTTTAGGGATGATTTCCGTTTGATAAGTGAACCGAAATATTACGATCGTTTCAGTGATGGACGATTCAGCGGAATTGCGAAAAAGTGTTAGCAGGCATGCCCGACGTCCGCGCGGCGTTTGATTCGGATAAGTCGTGATGTAATTCCGGGGGATCCCTTTTCGAGCGTCCCGCAACGTGGCAGATGATGAGCCCTGAGCCGGACGAGTCAATCCTTCCTCTAATCGGATGAGGGTTGCGCATGCGGGACTAGTCGTGGATCGGCGCTCGTCTCATTACGCAGGACGCTTTGTGCCATCCCCACAATTGTACTCCTTTCACTCTTTTCCGCCTCGACGGTAATGGAAATTGTAGATGCATATTTCAATCACTCTTACCAAAAGGTAGATATACTCCCTTCGAACTAATGAAAAAGTGGAAGGTGGTATAGCCCTCCAAACTTTATTTGCAAAAAATGACCCTACACTTAGCGACGGGGTGTGTCAATTAACAGATAGTAAACTACCAGTTTACTGTTTCTTTATAATACGGCCGGAGATAATTACCTAAGAACTCCCAACAGTCCTTACTTAATAAATTTAATGAGTAATTCTTAGTGCTTAAAAACCCCAAATGATTTTTAAGCTATCGTTATTATTTTAATTACTTTACTTAATAATTATATTGTTAAATAGGAAATGCTTTTATTATTCGAGTTCAATTAATTACCTACGAAGGTTTAAACAGAGGCCAAAAGTGTGGGGGCCAAAAGCGTTACCTACTACCTGAAAGTCATTAGACGTATTCCTCGTAAACAATGTGATTACCAGTCCCCAGATTTGCAACAAGTTTATTAAGCTTATGGTTTTGTAACGAATTTTCACTTTTGTGCGAGCTTTCGTTGCGTATGCTATATAAAAGTTGTGACATTCTCTTTGTGACTAACTTCCCCAGCACAGTGTTAGACAATGTCAGCTGTCATTGCAGGTTATTGGAAAAATTTCCTACTTCATCTGGTTCTAAACTCTAAATTCATTTTTTTTTAATAAGTAATGATATATACTTTCACGAGTCATATTCAAAAAGGTAATACATACCCGGGCATTTAATAAGCAATATGTCATTAACGATTTGGCATACAAATTTGGCCATTCAATTCTAAGATTGCTCCCCTACCATTGTGTATTAAATCCCATATAGTTAATTTGGAGTCAATTAAAACAAAATATCTGAAGAAAAATACGAATCCCACTTTATCGTCTTCTGTAATAAACCTTATCTAAAGGGGAATTAAGGTAATTTCAGCCGATAATTGGAAAATTGCAGTAGACCACACAAAAAAAGTTGAAATCACTTTTAAAGGGATAAGGAGCGATGTCAATTCACTGATAATACCTGTTAATAACACTGTGTAACGTTATTTTTTTGAGAAGAGGCATGAATCGACAACTGTAGCCCGATGATTAGAAATTGTTCAAGATCCTTTGATATGCAACCAACTTATCTCTTTACTTAGCAACTCCACTTAACTTTATACTCACACATTTTATGCAATTCACCTCCCCGGGATCCAGAATAATACGTTGTCATAGCTCGTTTGCCCCTAAGGCCAACAGGAGTCAGGTAGTGAACGTAAATGTAACTTATAACCTCTAACAGGCCACATGTAATTAAATATCAGGAATAGGGCCGATGTAACAGGACTGGTGTCGCAAGGGATAGGGTATTATGTTGTCCCTCATTAAGGGTTAAGTCATTAGTTTCGTCTCCCTTCCTTTGTGAACACATTTCTGGTTCATGAGAGGTTATGGGAGCGAACTAGCTTAAATACGAATAACGTCAGATATGGCTCCGGGAGAATAGGTAGTGATACAAGAACGAACTTATCTTAGCTTGGATTGTGTGGACTACGTAGAGAACAGGTAATCTAGGAATTCTAACCTCCAATTATAACACATGTAATGAATTTTCGATAATAGAATTGATGTACCCGGGATGTCTTCACAAGGGATATGATAGATTATCACGTAGTCCATAACTAAGGGTTGAGCCCTTAGGTTGATCTCCCTTCCTCTGTGAACACATTTTTGGATGAGAGGTTAGATTCTTTAGGAAAATTCGGCTCAAAGTCTAGTGGGAAGTATGGGCGAACTTTAGGAATACATAGTGAGTCCCTACAGTAACAGTACCAAAGGAAATAGGGATAATTTGATTAATTTCTATCTATTCCTAGAAGTTAAGGGTATGCAACCATTCATACAAGTAGTTTTAGTTCGCTCATACAAATATGTCTCTCTTTCTCACACGTGATCCGGATCGGTTGATAGCTAGGAACATTTATTTGTGTTGGTAACGAATACTCGTTAAGTTGACAGTAATACCTTCTCGAATGTTCGATTGGTTTTTATAGAAGGAACGGATAGTATAAAAGTGGACACAGGTTCCCCTGAATTTCTCTCTTTTGGGTGATTTCCGATTCCGAGCATTAGTAGGAGTATTAGTATTATTGCGATTATTGTTATTATTCCGAGTGTTACGGAGACTATTATCGTTAGTTCGAGTGAACATCAGCCAGTCCCAGTCTACGAGTTAAGTCTAGTTGAGTTCAGTGAGTGCGCGGAATTCGGAACCCATTACGATCGATCACAGAAAGTGTATCGTGGGCTGACGGGCGACAGCTAAGTGAAGTCTCTCCGTTACGACCGTTCCGTTTTCGAGGGATCTCCGCGGCGTCATCTTCCCGACCTGAATACTCCGCCGTTCGACCAAAGGAGGCCCAGAGAAGGTCGGCAGGAGGACCGAAGTCGCAGCAGTTCCAGCCGGGTGTCCGAGATGCCGAACCTCCAAGTATCAGCCGTCCGGGGGATTCGAGCCATCACCCGATCCAGCCTCCGTTCCGGAAAAGGTCAGCCTCCATGGTGTCGCCTGCGGTGTCATCAGCACCCCTCCAGGAGTCCAGACTCCAGTCTCCAGACACGACAGGGCTCAACAGTCCAGGGGGGTCCGAGCCATCATCCGATCCCGGCAGGAGATAGCCGTTCGACCGAGATAGGCAGAAGGCTCCGCTGACGCTCCCGTCGTCCCCGATAGAACCGACCGAACCTCAATTGTATACCATTGGCGGCGTCGCCAAGCACCCGTACAGTTTGGAAGTTATTTTAAATGTCAGGTTAGGGAAAATAGATTGTACCATATAAGTTGGTTGCATATCCGAGAGTTGGGTACTGGCTATTAAATTCATTCATTAGATTTGCTTAAGTTTTATTCAACGAATCTAACCTCAACCTCTCTCTCGGATTCGTTTAAGCCTTCGTCAAGGTAAGTGAGACGTTTTATAGCTGTGAGACATTGATCGAAACCCCTCAACAACTGGAGGGGGCTCGAGATATCAGTCAGGGCCGTGCTTTGTTTGTAGTTGTTGGCGCCCCTTTACCATCGAGTATCTAGTCGTATGGTAGTTCATCCACGACACTCACAGTCGAGTCGGGCCCATTTATTAAGACCGTCTAACTTTTTGGTAAATTTAACGTTGCAACTGATTGTAGTGGTAATTGAAGTAGCGAATAATGTCACAACTTTTTGTTATTATTTTCTTTCTTTCTTTATTCCTATTCTTTATCATTCTTTACTATACATTTGACTATTCTGTTTTTCTAACGGTAATTTTGTAGTTATGTGTAGATTTTTATATGTATGTTTGTATATAGTGTAGCGTATAAAAATTTTAAATTAATTTGACGTATGCCATGTTAAGGTAAAATTATATCCACGCTAGTTTATAAGTCAGTCACAACTGGGGGAAAGTAGGAAGGAAATTTTGCTTAACGTTGTATCCCAGAGAACATCTCCAACAGAGGGTTGGTTTTTAATAATTTACTTTCTTATTGGACAACATATTGGTAACAATTAACAAACTTTAATAACATTTTTATAAATAATATATTTACAATTCATTATTTATTTATTTTATATATTTCACTATTAATTTAAACAAATTAATTATCGTTAAATATAGTTTAAAGATTCATATTTTTAAATAAATTGTGTTTGTTTTATTTAATTATTTATTTATTTACAATTTATCACCTTATTGAAATTAACGTGGGTAAAATTTTACCTAAAGTTCAAATGAGAAAGATTCAATGTTCTAAAAATTATTATCAATTGCTAACGCTAACAAGAAATCTACATTCTTAAAAATCGCTGGAGTACTACCCTGTCACCTCTCTCTCTCAACCCAAATCTAACTCAAGGGTTTCGGGGCACCCTGCACCGTTAATAGTCGACCCCCGTCCTCAGGCATAACATCATAAATTGCAAATAAAATTTGGACGGCTATACATATAAATATGTTCACAATGACAATATAAAGAACTAGTTAAACATAAAGTAAATAGTTTTCGTGTGATTTACATAGATGAATAAATAAATTTTATAGAACTATATTAATTTACCGATGATTTAGTGTGCACATATGGAGAGAATATAACTGTAAATAGTACTTAAATTTTGAAACTCTGATTTTGAAACTATGGCGATGGAATCATTAGTAATTCCTTGTACGAGAATTATTTTAACAATGATCTACCAACGCATATGTACGAATTTTACGTAGAACATAACTTTTTTACGAAGAACCTCTCCCATTCAACATCCTTGATATTTGACCTACATATTTCACATTAAAAGTGTGACAAGAAATTTCCTATACGTCGTTAGAAATCTCTGAAATTTTTAACGGGAAATTAGGTTTAGTGCATAATTTAGAAGTAGTCGATATATTGTTTTACCAAATTTAATTTAAATACGTATATTTAAAATCTTTCGTGTTAATCATCTACTTGACTAATGTGGAAGAATTCATGTTTTGTCTTTGACTACATTATATGCTCCATATGCAGCCGTTTGATCGTGACAATATTGTCAACCTGAATGTTAAATTATTTATTGTAACTTGGGGGCTTGGAACCCAGTTACCAACTAATATACATTTTTCAGAGTTCCCACACAGTCTGGAAAAGTCAGGAAATTCTAAATTTAGTTGGGGGAAATCGGGAAAATTAAGGATTTTGGAAATTAATTCGGAAATTTTGGGGGTATTGGGAAAAAGTGCGGAAAGTATGAAGCCATTAATACTGTCAGTTAGAAATGCACGGAAAAAATATGAAGAAGCTCTCAAACTGCAAAAGATGAATAAGAATAAAGAAATCGAAGTAAAGTTAGACTGGCAAACATTAAAATCCGTAATTTTGAAGACTGAAAAAAAAGTTGCGCAAGACAACTTTTACAATCAAACAGCAGAACTAAATAAGGAGATTGCAGATCTTTCCAAAATTATCTCTACTAAGTTGAAAATTTAGAGAATTGCATATTTTGTACTCACACGCAAAACTGAACCTCCAAAATGAAAAGAAACCAAACCATCAAATGAGACCTGATAAGCTAAGACAGTTTAATTAATAAATTCACAGGGCATAATACAGTAAAATAATTAAATATTTTGTACTTTGACGTAACATTGATCATTTGAAATATTATTTATGAGTCCTACATAATATTAAGAAACTTTAGTTTTCCTGTTTTCACAAGTATTTAATGATATTTTTCATATGATCCTTCCATTACTTTCTTAAAAATGCCAATAACAAAAACAATCGTGTTGGTTTACTGAGTTGCTCCACCTAATTAATGTGGAAGAAATCACATTTTGCCCATGACTACATTATATGCTGGCTTATGTACGAGCCAATATTATAAAACACCTCCAAATTACTCATTAATAATTTGGACACTTGGAAGCCAGTTAACAACCTCAATACAATTTTTTGGCGTCTACTTGTGAAGTGGGTAATATTGTGATATACATTTTTGGAAATTACGATTCGCAAAACACCACTAATGAAAGCGATGCTCGCCATTAATTAACAGCGTGCCGCAATTATAAGTATGTTTCCCTTAAATTTACGGTTCCTCTTGAAATCTCAATTTCAATTTCTTTCCGGGGCCCTCGCCTCCGCTATTTTTCTCCCCCGTCCCTTCGGCCATCAATTAGATTGGCGTTCCGCCTCGTAATAAAATGCGGTCCCAGCACGGGCCCAACTAAATAGCCGGCTGGATGTAGCGGTTTGTCTTTAATTAACAATAACAGTAAGTTACAAGACGCCACTCCTAAATTTAATTATAACTGGAGCTTAACGCTTGTATCTTCTATCTGGAGGATTACACGAGGTCGTTTAGTAAGGCTCAGGTCTATATTTGCTCACGCACTTACTAAGGACCTCGCCGTGAGTTATACCACTCGCTTAGGATTAGGTCGGGATGTGATTTAGGCCCGGAGCCGTATAGACGAGTCATTACGGCTTAATATGATTTTTCAACGGGTACAAAGGGGACTTGTCACTTGTCACGCTCGGAGCGTGTTTGGTGAAATAATGTTCCTTCGAAGAAAAGAAAATGCAAATCCGCCTGTACCTTATGAGAGAAACGAAGGATCAAAACATCCTCCGGAACGAGGAACTCCTCGAGTCGACATTAACGTGCTATAAGCGGATGCATCGTTTCGAATATCAAAGCATGCAACGGGTGCATAGTCATTCCCAAAAAGGAGAGCACGACTCGCCCGCCGGAAAGGTAATTTGGCATGTAAGAAAGATTTTTCCCTCTCGCATTTAACCTGAAATCGTGCCTTTATTAAGAGAGACTGTGCATCGCGTCGGTGTGTAAGTCGATATGTTTTACGACAATGCCAGGTTTCAGTCGGAGGTTTCGAAGTGAAACGAACTGAAATGCACGTCACAGTCGATGCAAACCGCGGCAGGCAAATACAGGAATAAAGTCAATTTTGCATTCACTTTTATTCGTAGTGCAGTACATAAACAATTTGAATATATTTGGTATATATTTGGTCAGACTGCGTCTTGTGATACGTCATGTATTACTTGTAACGCGCTTTGGTGCGGTTACTTGTATGATTTGGCGCTGGGAAGGATTTCGGGAGTTCGGAACAGGTTACTTAAGAGACGGTTTTATGGTTTTGCTCGGGCGCCAGATTTTTAAGGGTTTTCTCTCTCGAGAATATGCCTGGGTAATTTAGAGATTACCAGGGTTGTGAGATATGAAAAAAAAAACTCTTAATACTGAAAATGTGAAAACGGGAAATTATCCTAATAATTTCACAATGAAGGAGAAATAGCTAAATACGGAGACGATAGGAAAACGTGCAGTGGCTAATATTCGGTAGTGCGGCTTTTACATTAGGAGAGAGTGAGAGCGAGAGAGCGAGCGGAAGATTGTGGTGAATTAAATTTTCCCTAACACGACGAGGGAGAAATTAATTCAGAGCGGTTCGGAGAGACGGATATTTTGACGGTACTACAGATCACTCACATATATCGGTCGGTAACTGACAATTACATAACATATAACGGCGGGACATATAGTTCGGTCGGTCTAGAACTAGAGGTCGGTAATGCTCACAATTACAAATATCGGTCCATGTTCATATGTTCCCAACTCCATCTGTTATTAAATTCGCAGAATCATTTTTATTAGCGCACCTAATCACATCTTGTTCTGATTCATCGAGAGATTTAAAAGTATTTTTTGAATTTGTTCAGTGTTCAGTTGCTCCTGAATCAGCTTTTAATCTGCGATAAAATCAGATTTAGCTACCTCATGGTTAACTGTGTCAGTAGACAGAGCAGGATAACAAAAATCGGAAACTAATATCGGACGCAACGGAAAATGCGGATAACATACGGCTTGTCATAGACAAGTATTGGTTCTGACCTTGGATTAACTCAGGTACATGACAGTTGGAGGGGGCGGTTGGCTTAGCTAAATTTAGTTTGGATGTTTAAGCGATGGTAGATTGAACAGTGGCTTATCGACCGCAATCTATCCGAGATCGGTTTAATTTCGCGATGAACTGTATAGTGGGTGGTCTACCCTCGACTCTCGAAAATCGGCTTCGTTACATACTTACAAGGATTTTGAGTTATGGATTTTGATTTTTCACTATTTCCACCATTGTTAGTTAGATTGCACCATTCACATTTTTCAGATTCGGTTCATATTACACATTCAGATTGCACATTATGGCCAAATTAATGAAGTTTCTATTTTTGGCTGTTTTACTTCAAGTTTTTGGATGAAACTCGCATTGTGGATTATCAAGATGATTTTAAGCCATGTATCAAAATGTATAGCCTTGCTCTTACAGTTTTCTAAACATCGAGATTTTCTGAAGAGAGATTTGTCAACCATGTAAATATAGGAACACACAGATTTGAAGTATTTTAATAATGTATTGGAAAACGAGATCAACTTGACAGTGCCCCTTAAAACAAAGCAGCAACTAAAAGAAGAACTAAATATATTTACTAGAGCCATACAAGCAGCAGCATGGTAAAGTACACCCACCATCAAGCGACGATTGAAGGGTTTAAATTTTCCTAGAGAAATCAAGGAATTAATAGCTGAAAACCGCAAGCTGAGAAGAAAATGGCACCAATCTAGAAACCCCCATGATAAAACTCTCCTAAACAGGGCCACACGACAGTTAACCAATGAGATCAAAACCAACAAGCAAACATCAATTAATAAGTTTGTCACACAACTCACTGCAGATAGCAGTACTGAATACTCCCTATGCAAAGCTACTAAATATCTTAAGCGACCGACAGAACATGTGCCTTAAATCAGAAAATCTCATGAGAACTGGGCCCGTAACAACCTGGATAAAGCAAATACTTTTGCCGAACATCTTGAAACTAGATTTCAACCAAACGAGGGAGATAATTCATTACGACGAACAACCTATAATGACTTCCATGAGAAGATTCCATTGGTCACTCCCGAAGAAGTTGCTGATGAAATTAAAAATTTTAGTGCAAAAAAAGCCCCAGGATTTGACTTTATAACAGGCGGAATATTAATACGATTCCAAAGAAAAGCCATGGTCAAACTAACCACACTAATAAATGCTTGCATCAGGCTGAGTTATGTCCCAGACCCACGGAAGACAGCTGAAATTATTATGATTCCAAAACCTGGAAAGAATCTGAATGAAGTGACGTCGTACCGACCTATTTCATTGTTACCAGTCATGTCCAAGCTACTTGAGAAGTTAATCTTGAAACGCCTCAAGCCCAGTATAGGTCAAAAAAATCTGATATCAACTCACCAATTTGGCTTCAGGAATTACCATTCTACTATTGACCAAGTACATCAAATAACCGATATTATTGAAAAAACACTAGAAAGTAAGGGCGAATGCTCAGTCGTCCTTCTTGATGTCGCCGAAGCTTTTGACAGGGTATGGGACGAAGGTCTATTACATAAATTAAAATTATTTCTCCCTGATCATTCCTACGAACTCTTGAAATCTTATGTGATTGACATACATTTTCGTGTAATGCACGAAAATTCATACTCGCAACTGAAGTTGATCAAGGCTGGAGTTCCGCAAGGAAGTGTCTTGGGCCCAGTTTTGTATTTGCTCTATATTAATGATATCCCAACTACAGTATACAGCACAATGGCCTCTTTTGCTGACGACACTGCAATCATGGCGATAGGAGAGTCGGTACAGAGCTCAACCAAGAAACTGCAATCTGCTCTTAATAAGGTCGCCCTTTGGACTAAGTAATGGCGTATTAAATTAAATGAATCGAAGTCAACATGTACATTTTACAAATAAGAAAAGTATACAGCAACCGCTTTTTATCAATGGCATGCAACTTCTTCTTCTTCTTTTTCAGCCCGTATTCATCCACTCCTGGATGTAGGCCTCTTCCATATTTTTCCACAGCTTTCTGTTTTGAGCTTTTTGTATCCAGTTCTTTCCTGCGATTTTCTGAATATCGTCTCGCCATCTTTTCTGGGGTCTTCCAACACTTCTTTTTGCTTCTCTTGGACGCCATACTACTAATCTGTTGGTCCATCTGTCATCCTTTTGTCGTGCTATATGGCCAGCCCATCGCCATTTCAACTGTGCTGTTCTTCGCACAACATCTGCCACTCTTGTTCTTCTCCTTATTTCGTCGTTTGGTACTCGATCTCTCAAACTAATGCCGAGCATGATCCTTTCCATTGCACGCTGTGTTACCTGGAGGGTGTTTATAGATCTTCGGGTTAAGGACATTGTTTCCAAACCATATGTAAGAACCGGAAGTATACATGAATCATAGACTTTTCGTTTGAGATTTATCGGTATATCACCCGATCCGAGAACAAACCTGAGTTTACCAAAAGCTGCCCAGCAAAGTGCCTTTCTTCTAGAGATTTCGGCCGTTTGATTTTCTTTACCTAATTGTATTTTATGCCCGAGGTATGCAACTACCACATGCCAATACAGCGAAATATCTTGGTATGACCCAGGATGCCAAGCTCAGGTGAAAAGAACATATTAAGAAGAAACGTGATGAACTCAACATCAAGTTCAGAAAAATGTATTTGTTAATTGGCCGCAACTCAGAGCTGACAATATATCAACAAACTTCTCCTATACTAGCATGTGATCCGTCCAGTGTGGAACTATGGAATTCAGCTTTGGGGCTGTGCCAGTGACTCAAATATACAAGTGATCCCAAGATTCCAGAATAAAGTGCTAAGGTGTATTATGAATGCTCCTTGGTATGTGCGTAATTCTGATCTCCACCGCGATTTTGAGGTCGAATTGGTCACGGATATCATCAGTACATTTGCCACTTCTCACGAAAAGAGACATCAAAACCACGTCAACAGCAAAGCGTCCAAACTTCTGAACGTGCAGAACATTAAAAGAAGACTCAAACGAAAGAAACCGTTTGAACTGTTAAGTGACAGAATACTAAGTGATTCACTGGAAAATACCTTAGTCCCGATTGCTTCATTAAATTAAGTTAGACCTAAATTAATCTTTAGTTTGCAAACTAGTTTTAATTGTATTAGGCTGGCCCTTAATAAAAAAAATGTATATGTGGGAACGCAAATGATGGAATGTTTTTTTTCTGCATCAGGAAAGTGTCTTTAATGTATTTAATAGAAAATCATATTCATGCAAACCTTTACTTTATAGTCTGTTTTTTGTAAATGTAAAGTATGCATATTTTTGAATGAAGAACCGCAAGTGCCAAATCAATAATATGGAACTTAAAGATAAAACTCGCATTTGTGATAACATAATTGTAAACTATGGTCCGATGTTTCAACTCTCTATGTCTAATAATTTTCGAGCATTTTATCGGTATTCATCGAGTTGAACCTATCGAATGACGTGTCGTCATAAACATATAAAAATGCCATTATTGTGCATATAATTTATTTTATCCAACACATGAAAGTTATGACTGTCATTATTAATGTCATTTTAGACAAGTAAACTATCAAATAACACATTACTGTGTTATAATCCATAAGTCACTAGTGACTTATGGATTATAACTCATGTTGATATTTAAAGTAGTATTCTATTTATTTATTACTATTACAAGCAGAATTTCCGTCTCATATCGGTACAGCTGATTTACAATACAACAAAACAAACAACCTACTTCAACCAATATGTAAAAAAGTCACTGTTAAGTCATTCTGACATTTATAGGGTACTGATACGCAAGTAATTTGATCACAAAGCTTATTAATTATTATTTCATAAAAAACGATTTCTTCCACTTGTTGGACAAAACATTGTATGACACTGGCCTGTTATGTTTCCTAAGTCACTTGGCTTACCTAAGGCACTCACATTTGTTGACGATTAGAACGTTGATTTCTACTCGAGCTCTCACCATATTGGATTAGTACAACATAACTAACGTTTATTTAACCCTTAGATGTTGTATTGTAACGAAAGTCTCCTCCGCCATAATAAATGCCGAAGATTTGAGATGTATCCGACTGTCTTTCCTGGATGTTATCGCCGGTCGCTTTCAACGAACGAGGCCGCCATTTGCGTCCATTTATTCTAGCGCAAAGCCTAGAGGCGAACAAATATAACTAGTAACATCAATGAAGTACAAGAAAGAGTACTATATTAGTAACACGCGAAATACGTTATAATACGCATAGCTCGGTTTAGTATGGCAGCCTACATAACCGCAATCATCATTTCAATATATCTGTTCCTAGTGTATAATCGCATTTCTATCGATCAAGCTTTCGAGGGGATGGCATTTACCTGCCGTATCACATTAAAAAATACCGAGGTGGAAAGAATGTCCCTCCTTGTTTATTTAGGGGATGGCTCAAGTTATCATCGAAGTAAATTACATTTCGATGAAGGCAAGCATTTTTCCCTCTTCTCGCGGTCCCTAAACCACCCCGAGACACGGCATTAAGTATGTAAATTCATGTGGGATGCTAATGAAAATACGAAATATGGTCTGATGTATCTTCGGAAAATTCGATGCCCTCTCCCTCGTTCGCTGGCAGGGGCGAGGTGTAATTTCGTTCCTGTTGCCCTCTGTGTGGCGTTTTCGTAAAAATTGGGTTCTGTTGGTGCTCGTAACGGCGACGATAATTTTACGCTTGTTTCGGTATTACCCTGAGAAATTCTGTATTTACATGTTATTTTTGTTTTCGCGGCCGCCTCCGTTTCATCTTACCCCCTTTTAATTCAGAGGATTGCGATGGCGATATGGGACCATATGCAGATCCTAATTTTCGGACGTTTCAGAGAAACTTCGTTCCAGAGGATAACGTGTGTAGAAATTAATTACATTCCTACAGAAACGTAACACAAATATAGTCAAAATTAAGGCAAACGTTCTTTTCGTTACTGAAATACTCTTATAGTAATTTTTTTGGTTTTCAGACCAGAAGCTGAAAAAGAAAGCCACTGTTTAATATGTTTCGAAAATGTATTTTTTGAATCGCTTATTTCTATTAAATTATAAAACGAATATTCACAATGAACAGGTGCCATTAAATGAACTTTAAATTTAGTGATGGTAATTAATTAATTAATCAATTGTTAATTAAATTAGTAATAATTAAATAATAATTATTAATTATATTTGTTGACGCCAGCATCAATATTTTTTAACGGAATTTTAGGTGAAGAAATCGTAATTTATTGTAAACGAATTTAAGGAACTTTTTACGTAATTTAATCATTGAAATAAATAGGCATTGTAATACAAACGGAAAACAAGTCATGATTAAGAGCAAGGATAGTTGTGTAAAATATTGTTGGATTGTTTTAACGTTCTTACACGAATCAATAACACTAGCGATCGTTTCACGTTACAAGAAGAAAACAATTGCAAACGAACGTGAGCCGGTCTAGTTCAAATCCCCATACTCAGCTGACTAAGCATATCACGACGTCTAGGTAACGTGACAACGAGCGCTTCTCGAAAATGTCAGTCTGGTGCAAGGTAACAAAACAAATAATATCTCATTTTGCTAATGTAAAATAAGATGTATAAAAGCACTGACATTTGGGACAATAAATCAGTATACTTTGTATGGTAAAAACGACGTGTGTTGTTGGTCTTCATTTAAAGTCACCCTTCATCTTAAAACCGACTGTGAGACTGCAATTGGGAGACCTAACCTTACCCTACACGACAACACTCACGTTACGCCCTGAGAGTTCTACGAGATCTTCAAGCTAAGAGAACGTCTAACTTCGAGATCTTCAAACCCGGGTCTGCACGTTACGCTCTCAGATCCAACCCCGGAGAAGTACGTCACGTTCTCTCTCCAGAACTTCGAGAACTTCAACCCAGGACCTGCAAGAGACGCCTTCAGGTCCACTCCGGAGATTTACGACAAGCCGTGATCTCCAACTACTACAACAGTCTCCCAGCCTTACAACCTGGAGACAAGATTCATATCCGCAGCCACCCACGAGCTACGATAGAGATTACATACAGTCCACTCTCAATAGAGAACACTTCACATTTCGTTCATATTAATTTCATTTGATAATAAAATAATAATTATTTAGTAATTGCGATGATGGCAATAAGACCGGTGACTGCATTGCGCCGAACGTCTCGGCTCACAATAATATCATGTTTCAGTTACACCAGCTATAGGGAGGCTCGCGATAAATGAATTTTATGACGCACCGGCTTATCGCAAGAAGTTAAGGGTCTATTGTGTCTTAATGCTTTTATTGTAGGTATTTTGCCGCCGAATTTCGAGCAGCTCTTCGAGAAAAAGGTAAATGAGGTACTGCCCATTGTTGGGTCGCGTCCTAACTGCCAAAATGATGGTGCTAATAGCCTGGTAATAAATCTAAAGATTAAGTACCTCGAAGAAGAGGAGAAGGTCATAAAATTCATTTATCGCGAGCCTTCCTATACTTTTAGTTTTTATACCAGTGTAAACTTAATATTGATAACTATCTAATATTTCAGACGTTCAGAATATATTTTTGAATATCGAAACGCCATTTATTAATTTACTCGAAACTTCGTAGATATACATATTAATTTTACTATTA
Source organism: Cryptocephalus moraei (assembly GCA_946251905.1). Lineage (NCBI taxonomy): Eukaryota > Metazoa > Arthropoda > Insecta > Coleoptera > Chrysomelidae > Cryptocephalus > Cryptocephalus moraei. The sequence continues at coordinate 9,502,452 of OX276465.1, read as the reverse complement.
TATTTAATAATAAAATGCACTCCACACGTCGTAACGAGAGAATATTTAAATCGCATCTATAAACCTATAGTGTCTACAAGAAATAATTGTAGTAGGAATCAACTTTGGAAAAATATTAAGTGCGTCCCAGCTCCACAATATTTTACATATTCTTAATAGTCTTACATAATCTTGATAATTGATACCTTCATAAATAAGGGAAATACTAAAACAGGTACGTTTTGTAATTTGACATTTATAATCAAACAAATGAAAGTATATTGTCAGTTGGTTGTCAAATAAATAAATAACAAGACGGTTATTAAAATCTATCATCAGATTGTCGGTGCGCGAGAACTTTATTGTAAAATGCCAAGGTGAAGACGACCTCAAGAATCGAACGAGTTCGGGCACATCCTACACAACAACATTTAGATCGACAGGACACCGACTCTACAAATTCTACAAGTTCGAAAAAACGGACGCATCGAGTCACTGCATCCGGAAGAAAAACCGCCCGTGATTTCAACTTTAAAAACTTCAATAACTTCGACGCCAACACAAAAGCGTGAAGTCAAGAAACCAAGAAGGGTCCTGAGTAAGTCAAAGCAAATTCACCAGGACACCGAGTCTACAAATTCTACAAATTCCAAACGACGGACACATCCAGTCAATGCAGCCGGAGGAAAAGCCGCCAGTGATTACAACTCCAAAACTTCAAGAACTTCGACGCCAACACAACGGCGGGAAGTCAAGAAGAGGAGCAAAGTTCTGAGTAAGTCACAGCCACTTTTTCCACAGAACTAAGTTACAAAGTTCACAACTTCAACTACGACAAGATTAAACAAGCAGATGAATAGATGTAAGAACAAGAAGAAATAGCCCAAGAAATCATATAACTACATACCAATTGCAAGAAAGACGGAAGTGCAAGGAAAACCAAATAATACCTACCAAAAAGATTGATCACCTAGAAGCAATATGTGGGAAAGCCCAAGTGAACAACAAGGTGCTCCATGAACTTGGGTTTGGCGATCAGCACAATTACATAAAATCACACTATTTCAAAAGGATAGAGGAAAACTACAAGACAATTCGGCTGTACCTGACGTCACACGAGGAATATAAAACACCCATGAAACAAGTCTATGAGGTACAAATACAAGACCCAAAACCGGAAGTGAAGACACCCAATCAGCAGAACGAACAGGATTACCGACGAATCAAAATAAAGGTAAAAATAACAAACAAAAAAAACTAGTTAGACAAGCTGAAGAAGACATGGCAGAATCAACACCGAGATGGTCATACACGTACTACGAGCAACAAATATCCAATGCAGATGAAAATTTTGTATTACATTTGACCATATTTTTCAAAAATGTATGCAGGTGATACGAAGTTCACGGGGTCATCTATATTTTTTATTTTTTTTTGTTTTTTTTTTAACTTTACGTGGCATTGCAACGCATGCCGGGTACAGCTTGTATACTATACAAAAAAAAATATTTGACGACTTTGAAGCTCAATTTAAGACAAAAGAAAGACAGTGGTATTTACATAAGCACATGTCAATGACCTAGTTGTAATCTACAATAAACCTAGTTAAAATGTGTCATTCCATGCCACAACCTTTTAGAGACACCCTGTATACTCAGGTTTGTTCACCAACCTTGAGTTCAAGTTTGATATGTATATTTAGGGAAATTTAACTCTGTGATATAAAAACACATCGAATTCAATTAACTCGGTGACCCTCGATTACGTATTAATACAATTTCAGTAATTCCGGCCAACTTAGGACGGGGATTTGCAGTTTTCTCCCCCTTCCCCTTTCCGATTTAAATAATAATAACTAATTTATGTGAACCTCGGCGCGAATTTAATTTGAATTTCAAATGGTGTTACAAAAGTTTTTCTATTCTTGTTTCAGAAAAATTCATTTCGTTTGATGATTTTCGCTGGTGATTCAGCTGTTTCCCGGGCGGGCGGGCGGTCGCGCTGAACTTTTTCAATTGTGTCTTCGCTTTTAAAAGTAGATTGTTTTGAAAAGAGACATTTAAATTAGAGAAAAAAAGGAGGGAAAAAAATGAAAGTGTAACGAATTTTTACGAGTCCCGAGTATTATCTTCACTTGAACTCATTAAGTCGGGCGCTTAATCACTTTTGCAGCCAAGTTTCGTCGTTTGCAAGGCGTCTGAGGATTTTAATAAAACTTATAAAACTGAAGCTACGGTTCATATAGTACTCCAGGTTAACCCGCAGGGATTGATTTTAACGTTCGTTGTAAATATACGCGATTCTTATTCTGGATCTTGATCTGAAGTCTGAAATTTGAAAATGTGGAAATATTATTACAATTTCCAATCCAGAATAAAATTGAACATTTCTTATACTATATCAAACAGTCATGCTGAACAAAGCTGCTATAGTCTAGTAAGCTGTAGCAAGTATTAGTAGTGCTATTGTACTGGCATAAGATGTAAACACGATATATCGAGACGTTTGCCACTGCAACTAAGCCGCTCATATAATTTTCGATACTTTGGCGTAGTGGTGATTTCACTATTTTATTACTCCATCAGTTCGTGAATCTGGATATGAGGGCGGCTCGTTAAGTCGTTATAAAACTGTTCTAAAGCTGTTTAAAACTGTCCTGAAGCTGAAGGGTAAGCGGAGAAGTAGATGGAGGTGGCTTAAGTAACGGTATATACATAAGATGTGAAAACTTTGAACAATGATTTAAAATTCAAAATGCATGTTATGGGCAATTTCATAGGTAAGCAGTTTAAATTGAACAAACACCAGAAAGACTATCTGCCAAGGCTGAAGTTCCCATAATTTATTCGATTGAATTTCATTTACAAACCGTCATAAAATAGTAGCAAATTGATGTGCATGTTTGTGAAGTAATATCACTCCAATTACCCAATCACCCATTTAACAGTGCAGTATTGTACTTTACGAAGCGTGTAACCTGGTAAACCTTCCTTCTTCTTCTTCTTCCCCGTCCTCCTCCTCTGCCTCGAATTTATAGCAATTCATAAATCTCTACGAATAAATTACAACGAACTTTTAATGGACTTTTCTCGAATTGTGCCCCAGAAAAAGCGCAGCGTCGCAAAATAAATCACTTCAATTATGCTTAAGGTGCTGCATCCCAGGCACAAGCCGAAAGTACCGCCAATTTGAACTGGAAATTAAAGATAAACCAATGGGCTTGGAAATATACTTTAAAGTTTTAAATTAAGAAAATGAATATGCAACCACGTTATACACAAGATAACGTGTTGGCTTGGATATTCGGTAGGCACGTCAGTTCTGCCAGTATACTTAACAAGTTAGGACGTATCATTTCGTTACGTGAATTTTATTTGAACATCTCCTAAGTGGATCACTTCTTTTTTATTCTCGTCGCATAAGGATCACTTATGTCAAAAATCGCACTGGCGGAACTGATGTGTCACTCATATTAATAACGGACGATTACTAATTCCATATTAGATTCTCCCATACCTAGCATGTCAAGTCTCGAAAACACCAAATTTCTAACGTATCTCGGCTGTTTGTTTCTACTGATAGACACGGTCATATCTGTAGAAATTAGGAAATTTTCCCCAATATATCTGTCGAATATCACCAAAACGTTGTCACAGTTTGGGTAACAGTCGCAGAGGCTTGTATTAGTTTTAGAGTCGAAGAGAGATATCATCTCATCTGAAATTAACATCACAAGTGCTTGAATGTACGTAAAGTGTAAGATCAAGGGGTGCTTTACTTTCGTATTTGGATAAACAGTACATTCCGGCCATGTCGCAGATGGGCTCTCCTACTAAAATAATAAAACAAATGTTAAATCATCATATTATTTAAATATGTTCAATCCAGTATGTACCAGAATGCCATTTTTATGCTCTTCACAGCGATACCTTACTCGACAGATTCGAAACTTTTGTGAAGTAAAATTAAAGTAAAATAACTTAGGTAATTCACCTTTTGACGGTGTACCCGGTCCACAAAATTATTTATTTATATAATTTTTATCAATTGATTAGTACCTTTCGAGTGAAGTGTCCTTGTATAGGATATAATTATTCTGATTTACGATTTATTTCCTGATGAACCCTTTATTGATGTACTTATTGAAACCATCTAATTACAATATTACCATTAGCTGATTAGTATACTTCGAAGATGATTGATCTTAAAACGTTGTCTTCATTTCTACGAAGCGGTACATTTCTACACCCCACGTTGTGATTCTATGTATTGTAAACAATCAGTACAATGCAACTGCATTAAACGTATTATCTGACACTCACGTAGAACACAGTAATTACTTACCGTCCCTTCTGTAGTAATATGGAGTACATCCACATAAGTTCTGGCTCATCCTGAGCCTACACTCGTTCCTGCAGATGCCGTTACTGTATACCGGACTGGAGTACAATCCCTCAATTTCGTGGATCAGCTTGCAACCTCTTTGTTTGAAACTTAGAGCCTTCACCTCGGGACGGGTGTAGACGTTCATCGTGCTCACGTAGTAATTGTTCCTGTACATTGCCTTACCGAATAGAGGTTTGTTCTCTATGTTCACGATGTCGTAAGGAGAATGAATGTACACCTGCAGATGGAAGGATGAGAATCTGAAAAGGATTTTAAAGTGATCCTTACCTCGAAGTCATCGGGAATCTCCTGAAACACCCTGAAGTCGATGATGTCGTCAATGCTCATGTTGTATTTCAAGGGTTTAAAGTCGTACGGGTCAGATCTGTTTAAATATCTACAAAGGACGATTTCGAAATGAGATTATAACTCAACTACTGCAAAGAAAACGTTACTCAAGAGTATTGTAGATCTGCAAGTATGGGTTCATGGTAGCACAGAATCCGACTTCGGTGAGCACCGGTATAATTGGCCTTATCTCGTCCATCGGGAAGATGCTACCTACACTGTCCTCGTGGATAAAGTCCAGGTTGTGTAACAAGAAGGGAATATATTCTTCAGGCTTGAGGTACTCCTTCTTGGTACCGTCTGCGTACGGTTTTAGTAAATGGTAACTCCTGATATCGGTTGTAGCTAGTAAATGTAGGTAATACTCGAGATCGTCGTTAATCTCCACCGACCTGTTTATTTTTCTGGAAATGTGAGAAAAACACATGCAGATTCCTTAGTATGTGTACTATACAGTACGACAGTTTTACTGTTACATATCTGAAAAACATATGCTTTGTTAGGTGTAGCACATAGAGTCATATTTGTTTATGATGAAAGTAGTTGTTGACGATAGCGTCAACATTATTTAAGGGAATTTTAGGTGAAGAAGGCGTTCTTTTACAAAACAGCAAAACAAGTCATAATTAAGAGTGAGAACAGTTATGTAAAATATTATTGGATTGTTTTAACGTTCGCACACGAATCAATAACATTAGCGAGCGTCTCACGTTACAAGAGGAAACAACTGCGACCGAAGGTGTGAGCCGGTCAAGTTCAAATCTCAATTCTCAGTTGACTAAGCAAAACACGGTGTTTAGGTAACGTGATAACGATCGCTCTTCGAGAAGGTCAGTCTGGGTGCAAGGTAACAAAACAATAATATCTCATTTAACCAATGTAAAACAAGATGTATAAAAGCTCTGAAACTTGGGACAATAAATTAGTATACCAAGTATGCTCAAAACGACGTGTGTTGTTGGTCTCGATTTACGTCACCCCAACCTACACGCTCGCACGTTACGCCCTGAGAGTTCTACGAAATCTTCGAGATACGACAAATTCTAACTCCAAGGTCTTCAAACCCGGAGAGCACGTTACGACCTATCTCCAAACTTCAAGAAGTTCAACCCGGACCTGCACGTTACGCTCTCAGGTCCACTAGGAGAACACCTTACGCCCTCTCTCCGCACGACTAGAACTTCAACCTCAGACCTGCACGTCACGCCCTCAGGTCACATCGGAGAGCACGTCACGTCCTCTCTTCATTCAACTAGAACTAGAGATCACGTCACGCCTTGATCTCCAATCTACGAGACCGTCTTCAGCCTTACAACCTGGAGACAAGATTCATCTCCGCTGCCACCCACGAGCTACGAGAGCGATCTATACAGATCTACACTCTACAGAGATCACTTCACATTCCGTTTATGATTCTGCATTGTGATTGGCTGAATGGCAAAACATGTATATTATTTCTCAAGGGGTAATTAGCGTTGCAAAGAACTATTTGCGTATTTTTTTTGCTAATGTGTTCCTTCATAACCCAATTTATAGCTATGCACGTTCTTACATTAATGTTGACCTGCTTCCTAAATTTATTACCATCGCAGTCTACGAGGTCAGTTCAATTACCATAATGTTACAGACAAAATATAAAGCGCACATTAGAAACCCCAAATGAGTGATTCGGTGTGTAAAGTAAGCACAAAGTGAGCCAGCCATCTTTATTTTGTTCTTTGGATCGTTCGACACATTTATTACAATTACTATCATCCCTTTACTTTACGTTTAATGAGTACCTATTATTTTTGTTTATCGTATCTTCTTCGCATTGTTTCTAAACGTAGGAAGCTTTCCTCCAACCCTGCACTGTTCTCCACATGGCGAGTCACCTCCTAAACCCACCCCTCAAACCCCGAAATTCAGAAACCTCCCACATCTCCCTAGGCGTGACAATACATTATATATCAGCTACAATTTTTGAAAAAGGCAGTGACAAATGATTAGAATGTTCTGAGAATATAAGTAATTACCATGATGAGGTAAAGTAAAGAATGAGGCACTCAGATATCAGCTAATAACAGCAGGAGGCTTGAACATTAATTAGCATTAACTCATAATTGACGATTTGAGGGTCACATCATGACACATCCGCCATATTGGCTGAGTGCAATCAATTTATAAATAACCTTTTTACATCCGCTATAACTATAAAGAATCAATTAGTTTTGTAAAATGCCGGCTTTTCTGCAGTGGTGGTATGAGGGTTAAGAAGGATCAAGGCAGTTGTTTTCAGGATCTTGATCCCTATTTTGCCTGATCTCACATCATGTAGGATAGTTATGTTAATGGATTGTTTTCCCCTCAGAAACTATGGCCAACGTATCAAAATCACGTGACCTGGAATGATCAATGCACTCTGTGGAGTACGTTGTCGACCAGCCTGTCCTGAAACCCCCCTACGAATTATTCCAACTTACTTGAAGAATTGTTCCGCTTTCTCCAGATAAACGTTCCTCTGGCAAACAGTCACCGAGGGAAATTCAGCGAGCCACTCGATGTAATCCTTCTCCACCGCCATCACAGTCGGTCTCGTCCGATAATGAACGAAGATCTCGAGGCTTTTGCTCAGCCCGAAGTAAAAAGAGGCAGACACCATGCAAATCCACGCCAGCCTGTCGAGAAGGACGTTAGGGAACGTTCCCCGCGGGATCGCTCGATACTTACCTTTCTATTACAGTCAATTCGCTCCTTGCGATGTGGTTTAGACCGTGCACGGAGGAGACGCTGAAGTAATACTTCAAATGTCTCGAAAATTTCCTCGGGAAATCGCGCCTCAGGTGAGAAGTGAAGGTACGTTTGGCCCGGCAGTCCATGTTGCGTGGGAATGAAAGAAAATCAGACGGTATTGCATGAAATGTTGCCGATTCTATAAATTTTTAATGGAAACGAATTAATTCATGCGACACGCATCGTAATGAAATTTTAATTTGGTTTCGTTCTAATTTCCATTAAATCAGGAAACAAGGAAAAGCATGACGAGATTGTCCGTCAACAACCAGAAAGTCGTATTACGTATATATCACGTACCAAACTTTGTTGAAATTGCTTTACTTTGTTGTCTGGTAAACGTCTGCAAGTTCTATATGAGAATATATTATTGCTGCATTCGCTACACATAATGTATCATATATGCAGATCAAAACGCCGCAGGCTTGGTCCGCACAACAATGGGCACACTTCATATTGGAATATTGTCTTGTATAGTAGCCAGAATTAAGAAAACTTACTAGTTAGATGTAATTGAGTGGAATTAACTGAAAGCAATTTATCTGGCCCAAAAACTCATTTGGAACATCACACAGCTTGGTGAACTACAAAGAAATTTATCCTTCTATTAATTCTAGATTCACATTGTTTGATTAATAGTTATTTAAGTCACAAGGAATGTAAAGACGTTTTACCATTCGAGACTTGTCACTTGCAGAGTCAACTCTGACGTAAGTTGACAGACATGCGTCAGACTTACATACGTCAGTCTGACATATGCGTAACTACGGATAAATCAACTTGATTTACCCTGTTGATTTTCCTAGGAATGAAAATGACAGTATTTACATTCCGTCGTCAAGGAAAAATAATACACGAATGTAATTTGCCATTTTCATGCTACGTATCTATGCATATAAGAGCTATTTACGCTATCTGGATGATGTGTACCTTAACGGAAAGCCATTACCGCTTTGTTATTAATAGTTAGCATTTGATTAGCAACTGAGTCAGCCACTCAATGTGTTGTTTTTGAAGACTTGAACCTGTTATCATTTTCTGGGACTGATCCTCTCAATACTAGATGTAGATATTGTTACGAGCGGGAACAGGAAATGTACCAAATAATTAAACCAGGAGCTAAACGTGTAATTTCTCATTTCGATCGCCTAAAGTTATGTTATGTTTTCTCACGTCTGATTTGTGCTCTTTTGGTTTTTACTTACATTTTTATGTTATTCACTCTCTTATTCAATGTAACTCTCTCTTTCTCATTTACAGTCATTGATGCTAGGTAACATACGAACCCCCTGCCATCCATTTGTTCTTGATAGGTTAAAATATTTTAATTTTGAATTTGAATTTATTTCCAGTAAAATAGAATGCTGTAGTTTTACAGAACTAACTACAAGCCCGCTGCAGAGCTGCCAAGCAGCTGTACGCAGACTGAGTTAGAAGAAACTTAATTATCTGCAATCTTAAAACTAAATATAAATTTAAAATGTGCCTTTTTCCACATTCAATGCGATTTTTTTTATCATATTTTATTACTAAGTTATTCAGTAAATAATAGTGTAAGAAATGATCAATCAGCTTATCTATCAATCAATTAATTAATCCAAATTCCGCTGATAATTTAACTTTTATTCTTACGTCATGTCAACTCGCGTGTTTTCTTTTTTCTTTTTCTTTATTCTGCAAAGCAACTAATTTAGCTACTTTGCAGTAACTTATAGATTCAGCAATTCCCGGATAATACTTTTCGCTAATTCGACCCGCGATTCCCGCGAGCTATCGCGTGCGGATGCAACGTCTCGAATTCGAGATCGAGCATCCGCCAAAGAGTCCGGGAATCGACGAACTTTCCACGTTATGTTAATAACGACAAAAGCTGATTGGTCATCAGGAAAAAGTTATAAAAAATTGGCTGGGGACCGACAAAACCGTGTTCATTAGTTTTGAGAGTCGCGCCCTTGGTCGATCTCCGAGACATGTCCCCTGAGCCACGTCCAAGATGAAATTCTTAGGGTAAGTCCTTATTTTCATGTACTGTTTTTATCCAAGTCCCCTTTTTATTATTATTAGTCCCCTTTCATCATTAGTTTTTTGTGTTTCTTAAGTTTTATTACGTTGTCCCATGTTTTGTGTACGATTAATTGTCACCGCCCCTCGTATTCGTCTTATTATTTTTGTATTATTTTCAACTGGTGTCGTGTTGGCCGCTGGTTGCGCCTTTAATGTACTAAATTTTGTTCAATATACCCTTTTTACTTAGGCTTAGTTTTTTGTGTTGCTCTACCCCTAGCTACCCCTCAGTGTTCGACCCTGTGCTTAACACAGGTCGCGACAATAGTACTTCCGAAACACTTAGAGAATATATAGCTTTTTTTCAATACAGGTTTAAATTTTTTGGAATGCAATAATTTAAGGTCGTTATTTAATTTATTATAATAATAAGTAGCTGAATAAATATGAGATTTTCTACCAATTTCTTTGAATACTTTATGTAAACCAATATTATTATTTCTCGTTTTTTTTTCCATTTTTCTATATATCTTTGTGTCAGAGATTCATGGTGATACATAACAGATCTGAAAATATATCGCTTTCTAATTGGTAGTGGCAGACTACATGCATTGTTGTTTGTCACTATTTTAATAATTTTATCATGTATAGACAGTAACATATTTATATGCGCTTTATTGGCTGATCCCCATGCTATTATCCCATATGTTGCTTAACTATAATATATGCTATACATTTCTGTCATTAAACTATTTGGCGATATTTGTTTAAATTTAGCAAGTAAATAGATGGTACACCTTAGCCTATTAACTTTACTAATTATCTCAACATCCCATCTTAAGAATTGGTCTATCATTATACCTATATATTTAACATTGGTTACTTTGACTAGGTTTTCATTATTTACAGGAACGTTAAACGTTTCAGGTATACGGTCAATATGGTTACCAAAAGTTATAATGCAAGATTGCTTGACATTCAGGGTTAGCATGTTTTCATCAAACCACATTTTTAATTCACACATCAGTTTTTGTATTTTCTCTTTAACTTTATCACATGATGTCAGTGCAGAATCCAACTGTATCATTTGCATAAGAAATAATATTTGAGTCATCATTTTGGACCTGAAATGTGTCATTAATGTAAATTAGAAATAAGAGAGGTCCCAATATGGTACCCTGTGGAACACCAATAACAACGGGGCTAACATCAATTCTAATGTGATTTAATTTGACACTTTGAAACCTATTTGTCAAGTAATCTTGTATTATTGCAAGTGTTAAGCCTCTGATACCAAAAGCTTCCAATTTTTTAGAAAGTATTTGATGGTTCACGGTATCAAATGCCTTTGACCGCTGCAGAGGTCTTACCTATATCCAAACATTGGTACATCTGCTCAGTAAGAGCAGCAATAGCATCAGTCGCTCCCAATGTTTTTTTCTGAAACCATACTGGTTTTTGGATAATAGACCATATTTGTTTATTTATTTTGATTTTGTTTTAACTGTTTTACGTTAGATACCACCCCCAAACAGAATACACATTAAGTCCCGAAGCGTGACAATATACCATAGTAATGCAAACTATATTCCTAAAGGCCAACTGGGACATACTGGTGTCCTACAAAGGGCACACTGTGTGTCGAGAACTGTATTGAAACCTATGAAAATGTGCTCTAGCTTTTAATTTATGTTTTAATCACTTGTTGCATGCAGACTAAGTATTTCAACAAGTTACTTTGACTAGACAAGTCTATTTGAACGAAGTGTGAAGTGGTCTCTGTTGAGTGTCTCTGTGGACTGTATAGATCTCTCTCGTAGCTCGTGGGCGGCTGCGGAGATGAATCTTGTCTACAGGTTGTAAGGCTGGAGATTCTAGTAGTAGTTGGAGGTCAGGGCTTGAGGTGATCTCTTTTAGTTCTTGAAGTTGAAGTTCTAGTTGTGTGGAGAGAGGGCGTGACGTACTTCTCCGGGTTTGGATATGAGGGCGTATCGTGCAGCTCCGTGGTTGAAGTTCTAGTCGTTTGGAGAGAGGGCGTGTCGTGCTCTCCGGTGTGGACCTGAGGGCGTAACGTGCAGGTCCGGGTTGAAGTTCTTGAAGGTTTGGAGAGAGGGCGTAACGTGCTCTCCGGGTTTGAAGATCTTGGAGTTAGTAGTTGTAGTATCTTGAAGATCTCGTAGAACTCTCAGGGCGTAACGTGAGAGCTTGTAGGTTGGGGTGATGTAAATCAAGACCAACAACACACGTCGTTTTGAGCATACAAGTATACTGGTTTATTACCAAAATTTCACAAGCTTTTATACATCTTCAAATTACGTTGGTTAAATGAGATATTATTAGTTTTCTTACAATGACCTAGCGTTGCAGAAACTGACCTTAACTGGAGCGTTTGTTATCAGTGTTATCACGTTCCGTTAACTTTTTTGTTATGCTTACTCGGTTAATTTTTGTGATCCGAACTTGATTTGTTTACGTTCGGTCAGCGTTGTTGTTCTTCGTAATAAAATAAGACGTGCTTTTTAGTTGATTTAGATATCCCAAAAACCTTGTTACTTAAGCTGCGTCAGTGATTATTATCTGTTTGTAAAACAAAACGTGTTGAAAAGTTCCCAAAAATTAGTTCACCATAAATTACAATTTCTTAACCTAAAATAATGTTGACGTTAGCGTCAACACTATTTAACCTGAATATGTAGTAGTAATAATTGAATCGGCGTTTTCGTTAAATTTATTTTATCATTTACAAGTATGGAGAATTCCCATCCCATGCCTTATTAAAGTGGCTATTCGTAAAAAATTTTCATTACATCATCATATAATAATCGTTTCCATTTCATTCAATAACACCGCACTGAAAAAAATTTGTACTTCTCGCGAGTACATGTACAAAGGAAATATTTTTTTGTACTTTTATTATTTCCAGTTGGATGCATTTTTGTAATTTATGAAATCACATCAACGTTACGCTCTACGTATATGAAACGACAAATTTCAATTAAGTTTTCAAGAAATTCATACGAAGTATCACTTAAATGCTTCAATCTTTTAGAATGGTAACAGTTTGAAGCATATTTGTAACACTGTTTAAAACAAGATATGTACAAAAAGCACATTCAGTTGGTGCCGTTACGATTTCCTGCTTTTCCCACCAGCGAAATGCAGCGTGACGATTCTCAATATAATATCGAATAACTAAGATGCCGGATCGGATATTAATATTGGTCCGGCGTGCACGGCATATCTTGTTGCCTTACATACGAGCGTCGTTCAAGACGTGGTAATTGGGAAGCATTATACACTGGGGACGCTACGTAAGCTTTCGCTTAGCGAAAATCCAATAACCGTTGCACCTGCCTTGTGAACCGTCCTCGACATAAATTAGCTCATTCATTATTGGATTAATTGCGGTGACACATTTGTACTAAATTAGCTCGACAAGTACTGATATATTAACCTAATCAATATCTGGTGACACTGAGAGGGAATCGTCTTCGCACTAAAGCAGCGTGTAGTTAAATCTAATTACGCGATCTTAGGAAAAATGATGATCCTGGATCGACCCTTATAGTTCTCAGTTAAGTTTGATGAAATAAAGAGTTAACATATTTTAAGTTAGGTATATTGACAAAAGAAAAGTTTGCAGGAATGCAAGGCGTATATGAAACGTAATACTGGGCATATATCGTACTACTGATTGAATAAAAACGAAAGTGATGATCCTGTATCGATCCTGATTGGCCTCAGTTAGGTTTGATGAAATAAAGAGCAAACACATCTTAAGTCAGATATATTTACAAAATAAAAGTTTGCAGATATGCAATAAGTATATAAAACGTAATACTGACATGTATCGTACTGATCGTGGAGTAGCGTTGGATTCTACGGGGTAATCCCTTTGCATCGCCTCGGAATGTTCACCTGGAAGGGAAATAATAAAAAATAAAAGCACACAGAGGGAGAAAGTCCGCGATAACACGCCACCCGGAGGGCTGAGACCACAATTCCGACTTAAGGCCCACGTTAATTTTATTCCGGGATCCCCCCTCGCAGGGAAAAAATCCGCAAAGCAATCCAATTCGACCCCCAGAAGGAAATATCGCCCGACCCAATTCCGGAGGCATCATCCCCCCTAACTTACCTTCGGTAACAACCAACCTAACACTATCTGGCTTAGTGGAGGGCTGCATACAGGTGTATTGTCCGCTATCTCTCCACGAAACTGAGGGTAAATGGATTCTGGTGAAAATTCGTTGATCCTTATCCCTATATTCGGTATCTACGGTGATGTTATCCTTGCTGAACTGAAAATAAAGACAGAGGATCGATAAGTACCTTAAGACCGGAGCCACTTTGGGGGGTTTCTTACTCGGGATTTGTCTGAGGGCGGGATATTTACGTCGTCACTTCGGGAGGAAGGAAAATTCATTTTTTGACTGGGACCTGTTTACCGGATAAACCTCGGACGAGTTAGAGTCGATCGGAACCACGCGAAACGCCCAAAAATTTAAAAAAAAATAAAAATGTATGCCGAAATTTGTACATTCCAGTTATGTCATATTATAGAATAATTCGTCAAAATTGAAGCGCCAGAAAGTTAAGCCTTCAATCTTCAAAGATTTTCTCGTCTAAGGACTTGACATTAACACCTTTTATCTCTTTTGAGAATGGACAAGTTGATGTCACCTGTCGTAACCGAAGTGTTAAGGAACATCCTACATAACAACGGAGAAAAATTCAAAAACTCTAACGAAGCAATTTTAGCAATTAAAAAGATTCAAGGACAGACAGCGGGCAGTGGAAAAGAAATCAAAAAAGTGACATGAAAACGCACTGACAGAAGAGGTTGGTAAGGTTCAATATTTTACATTTTACGAATACATATAAAATCTCCTAGATAAACTTGGAAGGGACAGGTTTAAGGGGAGACCATGAAGTGAAAGCTAACCATTATATAGTGACGGCCTGATAATGGCCTGATCAGATCAATTGGGCAATAATAGAAAACAAAAATTATAAGAACATATTTTTTGGACAAAAGTTATATACATAGGCAATCTGCGATACCAGAGCTTGACAAAGATATTGTAACGCGAATTGTAAACACCAACGTGTTTATTCTTATCGGACCTCGGGGGTCACTTCAAAGCGCTCCGTTGAGTGGGCAATAAAACCCCAAAGTTCCGGCAACATCTTATTAAGGAAAGAATGATTTATTACCTTCTGGGCGTTTCTAGATAAACATTATTAGGGAAAAGATGGATCGAGTTCTTTCAGGAATCATCGCGAATACAATTGAGATATGTATATAAGCGGACTTGCGGTCGGAGATTAGTTTAGGCGTGAAGCCGCGACAGAGTAAACAGTGCGAAAAACGGACAAGCGAATGGTAGAGATAAATTAAAATTTAAGTGTGTTATATAAATTAATTACTTCAGTACTAGTGTACATAAATTAAGTAGTGTGTAGTGTATAATTAAGACGGTGTAAATAAATTAGGAATAAACGTTACAATATGTTATCTGCAGTTTGTCCGACCATTGATGACATGGCTTGTAAGCCTTTTTCAAATGCAATATGATTATTTTTTGTGTCAACGCCGAAAACGACAAGATTTTCTCTTCTTTTAAATGGAACGACATGCAAATTAAAGATTTGTTTGGGTTGTCGCTGTCTTTTTGAATTCGGCTATTTGCCAAATCAACATGTTGCTGACTTACAATTAAATTAAATTAAAACACAAATTTAAATAAAGTGCTTTTAAAAACAAATATTATATTATTTGGGGAAAAAATCAACCGTAATCGCGATTTGTACCCACAATAAATTTCACTTCAGGCAAAGGAAAAACTTTCAACAAAATTACTATGCAAGGAGAAGGGCGTATACGTACTTACGTACATAACATACATACATACATACGTACGTACATACATACATACGTACGTACGTTACGTAGGTACGTACGTACGTACATACATACTAACATAGGTACCTACATACATACATACATACGTACGTACGTACGTACATACAAACATACATACATACATACGTAGGTACATACGTACGTACATACATACATACATACGTACGTACGTTACGTAGGTACGTACGTACGTACATACATACAGACATACATACGTAACTACGTACGTACATACATACATACATACGTACGTACGTACGTACATACATACATACATACGTACGTACGTACGTTACGTAGGTACGTATATAGGTACATACATACATACATACATACGTACGTACGTACGTACGTACATACATACATACATACATACATACGTACGTACGTTACGTAGGTACGTACGTACATACATACATACATACTTACGTACGTTACGTAAGGAGAAAACTTTTAAAATATATAGATGTAAAAAAGCTGAAAATTGGTCTTAACTTTGAATAAATTAATGATAATTCCAGTTTAAATATTTTTATTCAATTTTGCCATATAAACTGACACTGAGCGAGTCAAATCGAACCTATAAAGTCATTGTTTATTTTGTTTATTTAGGCAGCGGATTAATAGTTATTTATTTAATTTTGCCGTACAAAGTGACGTTTTATATGTTTAAAATTGTTTTCGTCGTTGTCGAGGTTGCGGCACTGAAGTTGTCATCTTGTCAAATTTTCTCATCAAAATTGGACCTACTCCGCTAAACGTCAGTTTATATATGGCAAAATTGAATAAAACGTAATACACTCGCGGACAAAATGAACGTTTAACGTTCATTTTATCCGCTTGTATAATAAATAACTAATTTGTAATTTTACAAAAAACTAGTTGAATTAAAAGCTATATTTTTAATTTCTTAAAAACATTTTTTATTCAGATTGACTAATGATTCAGTGAAAATACAAAACGTTTAAAAGAAATTTTTTGACAAAATTACAAAGCTACATGTAATTTTCAATGAGCAGATGTAACAATAATAAAATTATTTACTAACTTTCAGTTAATTTAGTTTTTTAGTAATTTCAGTTCCTATATTATTTTTATTCTTACTAAAAATTATAGTACTCACATCACAAATAATATTGGTAATTTTCATAAACTGTTCATTGAAAATTAACCAATAGTTCAGTAAAATTACAATATGTGTATTATGAATACCACAGAAAAATTGTAAAATTACAACTTATGTATTTTAGTACGTTTCCTGACGTGTTGCAGAATTGCTTAAATTGTATTGAATTCTGCTTTGCTACACAATGATGCGTAATTTTGCTTTATATTTGATTTGAAAGCAATTGCACTTTTACAAAAAAATTGAGCGCAGGAAGTACATGAGTTTTTCCAAACACCAACGTGACAAACCAAGCTTTTCGCAAAATTTTTCAATGCAATAAATAACATTGCAGTCCCCTTACATGTAATGTAAATGTCTTGCAATGTAAATATTGAGTGTTATTTTGACATCCAAATATGTAGAGTTGAGTTTTGGATCAAAATGTCTCTTAATGTGTTTGAGACCTTAAATCCAGTGGCAGTTTGGTTTTACAATTCGAAATCATCATATTCGAACCTGCTTTGCCTTAAGTCTCCTTTTGAAATTGAAACTTGAATGAGGATCTACTTATCATCATTAATTTCCAATGTTATTAGCATATATTTTCAAAATTAAATTACAACGTGATCAAGAATGACTGTTTGAGTTGGCAATACTGAAATTCATTTTTAAATGGTACAACTGGTAATTTTAATTTGCTATTTCAAATTCAAATTTCTGGTATTTTTTTCAAACTTAATTATTTAAAGTGGTTTTCACGTCACAACACGAAATTTTCATTGGAACGGTGTACTTTCGAAGTGAGATTTATGAACCAATTACTGGTTGGCAGTACTCTCTCGAAGCGACATTCCACCAATTTCAGAAGTTGTCTCCGGAGACTTTGGTCACTTTTGCTCTCTCTCTGCAACATTGCATGCGAGTAGTTGAACGTTATTTAAACACAGGGAGCGTAAGCAAACAAAACTCAACTGGTAGACCTTCTAGCATAAACGAGGAAGTTGTCGAGGATATCAGAACTAGAACGCAAAGAAGTCCTCCCAAATCCTTAAGAAAGCTCTCCCTTCAAACAGGTATGGTCCTTATACCTCCTATTCAACCAATTTTCATTCTTACCCATAAGACTTCCACTTTTCCATGTTGTTCTAATTCACGGTTTTACAGGTTAATCATATGGAAGTTACTCCACTGTGCTTAAAAGGAAATTAAAGTACCACCCTTACAATATTTCCATCGTCCAGTCGTTAACCCCTCCTGATCACCCGCAGAGAGTTTTATTTTGCAATTGGTTCAATGACATATTAAGTAATAATGATATCCTTGACAATACCTTCTTTTCCGACGAAGCCTGGTTTCATCTCAACGGCTATGTGAATAAACAAAATTACAGAATTTGGTCAGGTGAAAATCCTTACGCTATCAGAGAGACACATTTGCACCTGGTTAAAGTTGGTGTTTGGTTGACAGTCTCAAGGACGCGGGTGTATGGGCCAATAATATTTAATTTTACCGTCAAATCGAAGAGATATATCCAACACCTTTTAAGGCCTTTTATAAACCAATTAACAGACGAAGAGCGTCAAATTGGATATTTCCAACAAAACACTGCAAGGGCACATACAGCTCGTGCTACTATTGGATACTTAAGAGAGTTTTGGCGACAGAGGAATTAGTCATGGCATTTGGCCAAGCAGGTCACCAGACCTCACTCCATTAGATTTTTCGTTATTTGGGCTCTTGAAGGACAATGTCTTTAGGAACATATTGCATACTGAAGAAGAGCTGCAAGAGGCAATAGTTCAGGAAGTGGCAAACATTACCCCGAATATGCTGGTGAATATCTTCGAGAGCCTAAAAAGGAGAGTTAATTTATGTCTGGAACAAAATGGGGGGGGGGAGCATTTTGAGCATTACCTTTAGCTGTTTAATTAAATCATTGTTCTATATTTCGAGTTTTATTTTTTAAACGTTAATTTTTATTCACATAACCTACAATCTGTGTGTGTGTGTGTGTGTGTGTGTGTGTGTGTGTGTGTGAAAGTAGTTAACGTCTCCTTTTTGCTGCAAAGCTAATCTGGACGGGACCTACAGTTTAACGTGGGCTCTGAACCACGGTCCTCGATCCCGGTTGTACCCCTTAAGGCTCTCACCCCAGTTGATCCACTCCGTGCTCTACCAAATCAGAGTGTGTGTATCCTATTCCCGCCCTCCTACAGGATATCCGATCCTATCCGGCCTGGTTACCGGCGTGAATAGGAACGGGATTTTGGATACATTTTACACACTTCCCGCAACAATCACAACATCCATGGATTACGTGGGATTCGAACCCACGACGACAGTGACCGCCTGACTCAAAGCCATCGCCTTAAACCACACGGCCACCGCCGCCCCAACCTACAATATTATGTCAATTATGTCTAATTATTATGTCAAATTTTTGTCAAATAAACATATCTGTTTGTAGCGTTGCAAACCCGTAGGCAAAAAATCCTCCAGGTAGAATTGCCAACTCAAACAGTCACTCTTGATCACCTAGTAGATAGACATTTCAGAAGATGAAAACATTGTCGACGAAGACGCCAGTTGGAAAACGCGTAAACTGACAACACTTGAAATATTTTATACTGTTAAATTCGTCCTAAAATATTTCAAACAGTTATATTGGCCTGCAATAAGACTAGAAAGAAAATGATCTAATTTCGTAAACGCACGTACCTCCCAAGACACTTCTCGGTCGTCGTGCAGCCACCTAACGGCCGGTCTGACGGCGAAGAACATCCTATGCGCAGTTTTCGACTGCGCAGTCGATGCGGAAATCTCGCAAGTAAACGTCACCGTCGAGCCTTCCTGCACGTAAACCGTACTGGGTCCCCTGATCAAAGCCTGGCTGATCCACTTCGATCCTGAATCGCTGCGGTTTCGATCGTCTGAAACAATGTTTAAATGGGATTTGATTGTATTTCCTGGCGGTTTTTTGCCACGTCCCCGATACATCATTGTCGAAGACAAGGGCGCGACACAAGGGAAAATATCAATTTTTTCCCTGCGAACGGACCCCTAATAAAAAGCTATTAGGCGAGCACGCAATGAAATGGTGTATTTTCCTTGAAAAAATTAGCCGACATCCTTCATAATACTCGGGAACGGAGTGAAACTTTTTGCAGCCCGGTTGATTAATTACGTGCGATATCCAAATCCGACAACAGAAAAGGAGGAAAAAAGGCAATTCTTATCGCGCCGTTTCCATTGTGTCTCTTTCTTCGAGATTTCTCCGTGGGATAAATGCATTTCCAGGAGAGTGGAGGAAAATAACCAAAAAAAATCCATTCTCGGGGGATTTGTTGTAATTCGAACTATCCAAACGGTAAATGCTTTCTTAACTTGCAGTTACGTGAGTAAGTAATGAAGTGTTAATAAATTCGTATGTACCACCCCTCTCCTTCTTAGTATTCTTCTTTATTTTTCGAAAATTTCTCATCTGCTAATTAGTAGGTTTCCTTGGCAATATTGCCCGCAATGACTATTAAGGCCTTCATTTCTACTGTTCTTAGAACTCTATTTTCGTCTTAATGTTACCTGCTCTTTTTTCAACGAGAAACATTACGACAGACCCGGCTAACAATTTAGGTGAGATATTATAGGCGAATCAAATTAGGTCTTTTTTGTAAAAAACTGTGTAGACGGGTTTGACAGTTGGAAAAGGTAGTTTAAGTTGTTACAAGAAGCCTCTCATCTAGAAATTCATCAATTTTTTAGTGGAACCATTATCAAATATACAATTAAAGTGCCAAAATGACTCTCTTATTTATAACTCCAAATGGCTTAGATTTAGACGTTTGCAGTCAACAGTGAACTTTTAGAGAAAACAATTATCTTTAAAATGACACTTTTTAAATTAAAATTGCTGTATAAATAAAAAAGTTATTTCAAAAAAGGGGGCAAAATGCCTATTATTAAATATTGTTAATAACCTTTTAATTAGTTGTTCGAATTAAGTGAAATATTTATAATTTGTGAGTTGTAATGTACTTTATAAGTATGCAAAAGATGGGCTCGATCGGTCTAGTAGTTTTTGCAAAATTCTAATTATTTATACCGTGTCTTAAAAAAATCAACAAATTCTAAGTGTTGTCCAGTCGATTTTTCTAAATAGATCTTAACAAACTTGGGCTCATCTTCTTCGCAAAGACTTATGTTAACGTTCTATGTAACAAAACAATAAATTTATTAATGTTTATTTATAAAAAAGACTTAACAAAAAGAATAGGTTTTTAAGCTTATAAACATTTACAATAACTTGGTTGGCTTTTATCAAACTTTATGGCAATGATTTACTCGAAAAGCTGATTCAAAATTACGCATTTAAAAAGAAAATAAAGCCCCAGAACCGTTGAGAGCCAAGATAGCCCTTTTTTAAAAAAAATCACCGTTGCTACAATAATTAACAATAAAGGCTGAAAATAACAAGGTTTTTAGAAGAAGAGTTGAAGTTTCCAATGACACTTTCAGCGTTTAACAAAACCGAACATTGTTTAACGGAGAGCATTATAAACAAAGAGTAATTGCGCGTTGTTACTTTCCTGCTCGTAGTCCACGTATATATCTACGCTCGTATATATATATATATATATATATATATATATATATATATATATATATATATATATATATACATATATATGAATAAAAAAAAAGTCCCAAGATAAGGCTGCATCCCCGTTACGATTTAGTTTATTAACTAATTCAGCCGTGACTACAAAGTTCTATACAGGATGGGGTTCTACCAAGACGTCGCAAGGCTGTATGGTATGATATCTACGAGACATCTTAAAGATTGGGCAAGAACTAACATCAAACTAGCTTCACAACGGAACAGGAAGGTCTTCCTATTGGAATGTGGAAGGTCACCGAGACACATCATGGACAAGATAAGAGGAACTACTGAGCTACTAGACTACAGAGATGGACGGACCGGGCAGAAAGTGGAGAATTTCAAGGTAAATTTGTCAAACAAAATCTTAAACTTAGAAATCCGGATTGCACATGAGAACATTCAAAAGTTAGAAGTTCAACTAAATTATTTAGAAAGAGCAATAACAGGTTATTTATCTAACTACAAGTGGTTAGAGTTTAAACGTAGACAACTAGTAATTTACAATAAAAAATTCTTTGAGGTAAAAAACATCAATTTAAGGAAAATTAACCTATTAGTGTCGCAGCATCGCTTAAAGTTAACAACCAAGACTAACTGGCTAAAGAACCTAACCGATTTGAATGTTCCTTATGAAGTAACCAAACTGTTATCTTTGGCTTACCAGTTATGAGGTCAGATTTCTCGGTAAAACACTTATTGGCTGATGTTGAGTTTGCTATCAATCACGTTAAGAATGACAGTAAAAGGAATATATACAGTTCACAAATCAGCAACTTCTTACGAACTATCTACATCACTAGAGTAGATCTTTCAATGTTTTTAACACTTGGTATATAACTACGAAAATTTTTAAAAGAACATCCAGAAGTTATTGTCACAAAGGCTGATAAAGGCAACGTCACTGTAATAATGTATAAAGAACAGTATATAAACCTTGCACAGTCATTACTTAACGACAAAAGTTACTACGTAGAGATTCAACATCTACCATCATGCAGAACACTAACAAATTCATTAACTCCCTTCAACGATCAGGTGACATTTCAGAGGAATTATGCAAGAAGTTGTTATGCCATAGTGGGGTTAATCCCAAGTTCTATGCCTTACCTAAGATCCATAAACCACAATTATCAGTAAGACCCATCATTGCATCGTCTGTGACACCTAACTTGAAATTAGTCACACATATGACAGACTTACTTACCTTAGCATATAACAAAAACAATGAATACTATATCAATGATTCCTTCGAATTCTCGGATTACATTAACAACTTTCAACTACCTGACAACTATGTTATAGTGAGTTTGGATGTAGTCTCCTTATTCACGAATGTGCCCCTTGAATTAGTCATAAAATCAATTAACAATCATTGGAATGACATTAAGGAAGTTTGTGATTTTAGCCAGGAGAAATTTATCTCTACCGTAAAACTAATTTTTGATTCAACTTATTTTATATATAATGGACAAGTATATAATCAAGTATTTGGTACTCCTATGGGAGCAAAAATATCACCAATAATATCACAAAATGTCATGGATGACTTACTCAACATTTGTTTGCCATTACTTCCCTTTGAGGTTCCTTTCTTAAAAAAAAATATGTAGATGACATTATTTGTTCAATCCCTAGTGGCACAGAGGAAGTAGTTTTAAGGATTTTCAACTCATATCATGAAAGAATTCAGTTCACTATAGAACAAGAGAGCAATTACTCCGTACCTTTCTTAGACACAAGAGTCATAAGAACTGATAATAATACTGTAACGAAACGGCTCGCCGCGATAAACACGCCGGGAGCTTCACAAGTTCGCCGAATTGGGATCCCGGGAAGGACGGGTCGAAGCCGACACTCGAAGAGCCGAGAAGGCTCGATGCGATAACAAGTTCCGCGAATTCTAGAATCATCTCCCGAAACTTCGGGAATATTCCGGCAAACGTCTAGAAGGCTTCTACCTGGTATATAAGGAATGCCGGACCCAAGGCGAGTGAATTGAAGAATCGGAACGTAAACATTCGGGTGAGAGACCGCGCGCGTTAAATAAATAAACATCTCTGTGTTCGAATATAAATTAAGAGTTAGATTGTAAGTGATTGTTGAGTTAAGTTTATAAGTGTAGTGTAAGAAATAAATTAATTAGTACAAATCGCGTAGTGTTTAGTATTAGTAAATAGTAAAAACGTTACAATACCATTATTTTGGATTGGTACCAGAAACCCACAAACTCTGGAAGGTACATTAACTACTACTCTGACCACACCACCAAAACAAAAATAAATTTAATCCTATGCCTCAAACGAAGAATCACACGTACCCTCGCATACATCTTTTAGACAAGCGAATTTAAACAAACTATATAACATCCTTTTACAGAATTCATATCCATCTACGTTAATAAGGAAGTTAATTTATTCGACTCCAGACATTGTTGAGTCAGTTAATCAGAATTTTATTAGAAGTCCAATAGGTACTCAAAACATAAATGAAACCCCAGACCAAAAATTTTATTGATCCTTGCCTTCCATTAAAGATATAACTCCTAGAATCATTAATATCCTTAAACAAGAAGAAAATTTAATTATAGCTAATAAATCCATCAAGAAAGTACAGAATTTATTTACCAGGCTGAAAGACCAAACCCCTACTTTGGATAAAACTAACTCAGTTTACAAAATACAGTGTCTAGATTGTGATAAGTCGTATATAGGCATGACGTCCAGAAATTTAAAGTTAAGGATCACTTCACATAAAGGGGACATCAGGAGAAGAAAAGATGCTTGTGCTCTTTCACAACATGCAGCTAATACTGGTCACCAACCTGACTTTATTAACGCACAAGTTTTAACCACCGAAAGTAATTTGTTTAAAAGATCTTTTCTTGAAATGTCTTATGTTTTCTGTGAAACTAACCTCTTAAACAAATATTCAGACATCAAGAATCTTAACGTAATATATTCAAATGTATTGTACCAAGATACACAACTTAAGAAAGCATCAGGGAGATACAATGGAAGGTCAAGGTCATCGTTGACTCTCACTAGCCCTTAGTGGTAGTAAGGATGGAGGGAATCAGGGACGACTTCTAACAGTTTCTATCGACTTTACAGACCAGTGTTCGGTGAGAGCGATAACTGTACATATGTAATATCACCCTTCCTGTATTTCCTTAAATCTTAATATATGTTTTTGAGTAAGTTTCACAATATTGCTTTGTCAACTTTTTAGACCAATAATTGTTAAGAGTTGAGACAGAACAGGAATTAATAATTACGCTCCATGGTT
The DNA here is from genome assembly GCA_946251905.1 of Cryptocephalus moraei. Taxonomy (NCBI): domain Eukaryota; kingdom Metazoa; phylum Arthropoda; class Insecta; order Coleoptera; family Chrysomelidae; genus Cryptocephalus; species Cryptocephalus moraei. The sequence continues at coordinate 9,477,987 of OX276465.1, read as the reverse complement.
TGGCACCCATGAGTAGCAATTCTATAAAATAAAACATCACTGAACTCATAGCATTAAAGTGAAAGTTTCTCTTTATTCCTGTATCAATTAACAATTATTTATTTCCATGGGTTCTGTCAAATAATTTTTGAAATATCTTTGTAATGTCTCTGAACAAATTTAACCTGCCTCTTCCACCCCAATATATATTTTTTTTTTTTTGATCTGATGTGTTGTATAGTTTTAACAGCAATCTCGTTTTCTGTAAGTATATATTTTTCATCTTTGTATAATAATTTTTAACAAACATACCATGTTCACAGTTACAGTTGATAAAGACAATAAACCTTGTCGAAAGCTCCTGTATTAAAGGAATAAGAGTGTTCTTTTAAAAAAAACTCCCAAGATAAAGCTGCATCCCCGTTACGATTTAGTTTATTAACTAATTCAGTCGTGACTACAAAGTTCTATATATATATATATAACATATAGTAACACAAGTTATTACACCAAATACATTAATTACTAATTTTTGGCAACAATTCAAACAAAATGGTGTCATTTTTGATATCGAACATACGTAAACAATTACTAAATTTGGTGAATTTCTCTCAGGTCATGTCAAGATACCTTTTAGCTATGTCACAATTAGTAAACACTCACCTTCACTCTTCATAGATTTAGATTAAAAATTTACTTCATGTGAAAATTAGGAATGGTACACTAAACTTATACTTCTCGTTGACATCAGTAGATGTGTTAGAGTTAGAGTGTTAGAGTACTCCTATGTAATTAAATAAGATCAAGTTACCGTCGTTAACTCGTATCTATACGCAAGAAAATTATTATCAATCCTAGTACTACAATAAATAGCAAGCGTCTCAAAAATAATTGTTACTAAGATATTTTGTTTGAATATTTTATCAATTATAATATATTGTCGCGATGCGGCCCCAATTAGCGAAAACGGGTCGCCGTCTAAGCTTATTCAGCACCGAGGCGACCTGAAACCGAAGGACGATACAACTCTCGGACAGGTACGACATCACGTTCGTAAACATCCCGCTTGTATTTATACAGCTCGATAATAAAGATCAGGGGGTCAGTATGTCACCTAGTATCACGTCACGCTGCCCGTCTGAGAGCCCGTCCTTTTCGGCATGCCGCTAATTGGAGGAGCCTCGCGCCTGCTGCCCTTTGTCATCCGACAGTAAGCAACCACCTCCTTTTGCCCTTTTTCTCACTTCTTGCCATTTGCTCATTTGCCTCAACTTTGTTTTATGATGTTCTCTCCCCTATATTTAATGCTCCAATAAATATTGTCTGTTTCACCATGTCTTCTTTTTAGTCTCCACCGAGCTACACCCCCAACCCGAGCACCCCCTTTGGACCCTAGGTCCTCAGGCGTGTGACAATATAAATAGCTGTAGTGCTTTGATATGTTGTTCAAACCGAGTGTTACTATGTCAAATTTGTGGTGTTCTTAAAATTTATAGTAAATCTTTGTTTAATTGGGAAAATATAATTATTCCGAAATTAAATTAATATGGTTTGGGAATAATATTTAATATGATGATGTAAATATAATTAATATAATTAGCAATATAAAAACCAAACGTAGTGGTGATGTCCTAGCCAAAATTCATTTAATTAAATGGATATATGTGTAAAAAACCTAATAGTTGCATTACATTGATTGATTACATATTTGATTGATGATTCAAAACCAATATATTTCCTAACATATTTAAATATCCCCTGGCAACCCATCTGGTTCTAAAAAATTGGCTAAACTTATAATGTGTAATTGTATTATGTAGTACCTAAGTATTGTAAATTGTAATATTTGTTAATATGATTGATTGTATTTGCGGTTTTTAAAAAGGGGCGGTTCTTGAGTATTAAGGAAAAACTAATATTTGCTACGTATTTCGTTTAAATTAATTTCTAATTCTTATAAATATTTTGTAGAAAATCATTATTCCATATTTGTCGAAAAGTTTTCCCATCATTATAGACATCAAAGGACCAATTCCTTTACTCACTGAACTGTACTCTTGCTTCCAATGTTTGTGGGTATAAAGTTAAGAACACAACTTTTTTATACATATTTAATACCATCTATCAATGTCAACTGCGTCGTATTTCACCGACTTTTGGAACTAAATCACGGAACCTTATTACAAAACGTGGTTATTAAATGCGAATAAGTTTTGAGGGAAGTTAATAAAGTTTAAGTCTCCTCTCGACCGACTGAAATGTCCCGCTTAATAATCGCCCATTTTACGCAAACCTCGCGATTTTTTAATAAAACCGACGTTAAGATCACTCCTATTAAATAATTAATTCGAAAAAATGGTGTACGTCCATATTTATAATTCCTGAAATTCTAATCAGAAATAAGCTGCTAATCATCAATGGTAATTAAAATTAATTTACTTGACGGATTAATCCTCAATAATAAGGTCCAATTACTTGAGATTATCTACGAGATAAAAGAGTTTTTAAACTTTTTAAGGTTTCCATTAGTTTATTAAAAATTTCGTTCGGAAACCCGAGAAAGGGCGGAAACCGGAATAACGAGATTTTCGGCGAATTTCCGTTAATTATAAAATTATATTGGAAAAATTTCCACAATGAACCCGCCCAGGCAAAGGGCAAATGTGCCGGTGAAACTATGGTTTCCGTAACTAATTAACTTATTAAACGAGTATTCCGAATTTTACAAAGGGTGGTGGGTGAAATCAATTAAATGCCGCTCTATTGTGATAATGAGCGAACTAATTTCGGTATGGTTAATTTCCAGGTATTACAAGAAAAGGTGGTGTAGGCCTCATGCCTGAAATCGATTATATACAGTGTGTTTAAGTCAAGAGCGTATCATTACTAACGAAGTTGTTATTGGGAATAACATCTAAGTTGAATGGGTAAAGTGGCGCAATTTAGAGTGAAATTAGAGGTGTTAGTAATATATCTACCACTACATATAGTTTTATCAACATAGAAAGAAGACATAATCTTCACAAATGGTTTAATTCCCGTATGACCAAAAATTGAAAATAATAAAATTGTTTCAATTATTTATATTTAAAATTTATAAGAAATTGGTATGCATGAGTTCCTCATACAATTTGCTATCAAAAAAATAGTAATTCGATAAAATGAAAGGTTTTGCAATTCATTTGAATTTTTTACCACACTACAGGGCAGTAGGGCCATTTTCCGCACTTCTCTAAGCAGAGACAGTATAACGTAAACATTTCTTCAATGAAAAATTAGTGATTAATTGGAAATTGTATGATATAGTCAAACGCTTTTAGGAAATTGGGCACGGGTCATCTCGTAAGGATTTATCCCGGTCCGCATTTGACCTTCGCCGAGATCGGTCAGCTCGTAAGGATATGGTTCTCAGATCGGTCAACTCGTAAGAGTTGACGTGAAAAATCCCAAAAGGGGGATTATCGTATTCCTTGCGAGAAGGCAAGGAAAACCATACGGAACCCGACCGTTATTAAAAACAAGCAAGTCTTTCCCGCGTTGACTTTTAATAAAATCCATAACTATCTCGGTGCTCGTCACCGTTCAGTTGCAACGTAACAAACCACCCCCTTATATCATATTCTTAGTTTCAACAAATATTCGAACTACTTCGTTGTAATCATCATCTCCTCGATTATTTCTGAGAATCCCCTTACGAGTTGACTTATCCAAAACGACCCTTTAAAAATTTACCTGCCGGTTCGCTTACGAGATGACCGATCTTAGGGTGGGCCATTAAAATTCCTTACGAGCTGACCGCCGCCGGGGGAATTAGATGTTTTAAAAGATAGAAAAGACGACAGCATTCGCTAGAATAAATTGTAACTTATAATTATTGTAACTGTAGCTAGTAACTGTCTAGTTATAATTATTCTCTGTAATGACCTTCATAAATCTAGAATAGTGTATAATAGTATATAGTTCCCATATCGTAAACTCACGTACACCATAATTAATATAACTGAACCCGCAAAACTATGACCTAGCAATGGGTTTTCCTAAAGTTTACCCCTGATACTAAATTTAAGGCACTTTTCAGTGCTTTAAGGAAACCGCCCCATTATCAGACTCGTCATTGTGAAGCAATACACGAACTTACTGCCGGGTAATAATCACTTTAGAAACGTTATTGAGTCTAAAGTAAATCCACCGAGAAGAAAACTTCCATGAAACGCAAACGTCGAAATTCAAAGCGCGCGACCAACTAGCGAATAAGTACAGGGTCGCATTAAGAATGATCGCCTTGACTATAATTTATCTTTTACTAAGGATGTTCATTTCTTTCTTTTCTGTATACATTTGAAATAATGGTTTTCTCCCCGCAGCTTAAGTATGTTCCAGGTCTCTTTTTGGGAGGCGAGCAGGAAAGGTGTCTTCCCATAATTGCAATAGATCACAGAAATATGTTTATACAAATTTATATAAAAATACCTGAATAACAATAGCGATACGTTAAAATAAACCATCAACTAAAAGTCCATTATCACCGTCAACGACTTTCCTGAACGCTTCTAAACAGACAACCATAGATCAGACAACTAAACTTGTTAATTTCACTGAACCGACTCTGTACATCAACAAATCCCGCCAAAAGTTTTATGACTTTTCCACCAATAGCAAACGACGTGTATTAGGTGTTGTCTAACTTTACTACCTTTTCTCGTTTCATGGATGTTTCCTTCGCAGTGGATTTACTGTAGAGACTTATAACTCCACGAGTAACCCTTCGAACACATTTTTACCTCTGACGGAGAGCCTGATGGCGAGGCTGAGTTTCGGCTCGGTGTTCACCTGACACTCGTACTGTCCCGAGTCGGAGGGCTCGACGCCCCTTATCCTCAGCCCCCAGAAGTCCCCGGAGCTGTCCGAGTGCACGGACTCGAAACGGGAATCGCTCGAGAACGCGTAGCGTCCCGACGTCAGGATATGCAAGTCCTTACTCCTTATCCAGGACACCTGCAACAAACAGATCGATATCGGGGAGGCGGATATATGCGACGGCGAGGCGCGAGACGGCGGCCTAGGCAGGATGGATTATTAGGAACGGATTGGATTAATGTGCGGTGGTGTAGTGTGTTTAATATAGGTATACCATGCGGAATAGTTGCTGGACTCTGTAAATGAGAACGGGCCTAACGAGTGCATTTGTGACAGACAGTCTTCCGTTGAAAACATCAAAGTACTTATATTAGCAACTTTTAAGACAAATTAATGGATATATATATATACAAGAGAAAATTCGCGACTTACCCGCCTAATTCCGTTAAGAAACGGTAACCACCGACACGTGTTTCTGCTTATTAGCTTCTTCAGGGTGGTATAATCAAGTTTTGAATGACAACGATGTTTGACACTTGGAAAAAAATATACAACTTAAAAAGAGCGCAAACAGTAGGCAGCAAAGCACTTTTGCGTCTACACAGGAAAGACCCTCCATTCGAGGGCAACAATCCGCCCGTGACGCGGCGGCCAGCTATTGCTAACTGTCACGAATCTTTTGTCGAAGGAATTTAGTAGTGAACCACTACAATATATATAAGAGATAACTTCGAAACTTCAAACAAGAAGTATCTGATCGTACGGTTGTAGTCAAATAAAGAAGGCCATAATTATGAGTAAGACTCTATTGTAAAATGTCGAGCTTTCGGGACAAATTTGTTCTCTTCTTCAGGACAAACTGAAACAAAACGTGGAAAGTTAGATCCAATTACAATTTTGTTTTAAATGTGGATGACTTACCACAAGTTAGTAATTCAAGGTAAAATCTAAATTTGCATACGCGTACAGGCGAGTGAATATGAAGACATAAACACAGGTTGTTCCTTAATGTGCGAAAACATCAGTAATTCATCATTAAGGTTGACACGAAATGTATTGTAAACAACAGCATAGAACGTACATAAATGACAATTAGAGCTTGGGACGCACAAATCAATATTAATCAATACAATGTTATTTTTGGGATCGATGTTGTGATTCGCGATCTCCCAACACTGTCGCTTAACTTAATTACATTATTTATATTTGGTTGTTATAATTAATTATTCAACTGAAATAAATCTTCATAGATATTACTTAGATTACTTATATCAGCTCTTTTGTTTACACAATTAGGTTCATGCCTGATGTACGTCATTTCTAAAAAGGTCCTTTTGTACCAGTTTCTATCAGAGCATAGTATCTGTGGTTCAGAGAGGTTAAAAACATGACCTGAGTCTATTGCATGTTCTGCCAGAGCACAACTATGTTAGTGTGTTTTAACATCACGTTTGTGTGAAACTAGTCTTCCCCACAGATTTCTGGATGTTTGGCCAATATACGTGTTAGCAGTAATTGCACTGTAATTTGTGAACTACGTTAGACTTTCCTTTAATGGTGAACGGTTGCTTTAATTAGGTGAAAAATGTTGAAACTGTCAATAAATTTCTATTAGGTATCATCAGGTTAGCAGTTTTAGTGTGAGGCCTTCAATGTAAGGTAAAGATCTGGAGGTAACATCGTTGTCAGATTGAGCTCGATGAGGTGAGAATGCAGGATGATTTATATCATCCATTGGAAACGTTTAACAACTATAATTCTCATATGACAACCCAATAACTCTGTCATTTAAAGCTTTCACTAGGTTTATCTTAAACCTATGGGGTTGATAAGACAAATAGTGTATATATCTATTGCTACAAAAAGGTATACATCGTGTTCGTACTGTACCAGTGCCGTCTCGTATGAGCAACATGTCAAAAATGGAATTTTACTATCTCTTTCTTCTTCAATGGTGAATTATATTGTAACGTTTATTTTATAATTTATTTACATTAATTGAACACTAATTTATTTAACACACTAAACTACTTGTACACTAGACTAGACACTACATAATTTATTTGTACTGCTCCGCTTTCGGATCGTATGTCGCGTTCACTTCTGCTTCTCTAGTTCTAACTAACTCCCTCGATCACAAACCCCCTTATATATACACCCCCAACCCTGATCGAGAATGTTCTAGTATATTCTAGAACACCTACGCAGGAAATGTTCATGCACCTGTTCATGCACCTGTCTTGTACGCGTCGTAGTTATTCTTTTGAAGGAGTAAACATGTGTCGCTTTGTTTACTTCTCGCATTACACTGCCCCCGCCTTAGAGACGTTTCGTCTCGGAACGTATCCCTGGTAGGCCCATGCAGGAACCTGCAGTTAGCCCCCCGCTTACAGCGAGACGTGGCGTCAAAATAACAGGGGACCGTCTTCCCGAGTCGACATGGTGCAGGCCCAAAACAGCAGACTAAAACTTCCACTCCGGTATTCTTCAACACTACTTCCAGCATATTCCGGACAACCCTCCAGTCCAGCTGATCTCGTCCAGCACCTAACTTGGGGACAGCTAGCTTCCTGATGTCGAGCTCCAGCAGTCGGTCTCGTAGCCTATGCAAGGTTCGCCATACATTGTGATAACATGGTTTAAGGGACCCGATCTCCTTCGTAACCAGATAAAAGATGTGTCTTACGTTGTCACGTAGTTCCAGAACCTTGCCAATTCCCGGGAGTTGCGCTCCGATTGGTTCCAAGCTTCCGTACTTCTTCTTGAAAACCGTGGCGATACCTCGTGACATTACCAGGTCGGCGGACACACAATGGGCCAACGAGTATTCTTCAGGTACGCTGAACAAATCCTGTTGTTTTTCACAGGTTACCCATACCGTGCTTTTCCGGTACCCCCGTAGGCGCTCATAAATTCTTCGAACGAAAGTTCGTTCTCCTGCGCCAATGTGTTTCTTACTCGGGGAACCTCCGCCTCATCGTGCGATCCCTCATAGGGTGCCAACCGATTGAAGTGCACCACTCTCGGCTTGCCATTTGGTAGTTTGCTTACCCGGTAGACCACGTCATTGATTCGTTTCTTCACAACATAGGGACCTTCCCAATTGGTCTGTAACTTAGGGGACAAACCACGTTTCTTCTGTGGGTTGTACAGCCAAACTCGATCTCCCATTTGGTAGCCACCCTCTTTAGCGTTGATGTCGTAACGCTCTTTGATGCGATCACTGGCGATATTTAGTTGGTATCGGACTTGATCGTGAATCTCGTTCATCCTTTGCCGCATCCGGGAGACGTAATCTTCCCCCAAAACATCCTCGTCCGGTCTAGCGCCAAAGATTAGATCACAGGGCAGTTTAAGTTCTCGCCCGAACAGGACTTTGGCTGGAGTTTGTCCTGTCGACTCATGAACGGCCGAGCGGTAGGCCATCAGGAAGAACGGCACGTGTTCGTCCCAGTCTCGTTGATGTGACGAAACCATTTTCGCCAGATAGCGGTTGAGGGTGCGATTCATCCGTTCTACCATTCTACCAAACTTCTCACAGATCCTCCGGAATAGGCCACTCTCAAAGTTTCTTCCTTGATCCGAGTGTAATTCCATGGGTACTCCAAACCGGCAGATCAGCTCCTTCACGAGCACATCGGCCACTGTCTCTGCCTCCTGATTAGGGAGAGCGTACGCTTCTACCCACTTCGTAAAATAGTCCATTACGACCAGGATGTATTTATTCCCCTTTTCGGTCTCAGGGAAGGGTCCTGCTATATCAATAGCGATCCTTTCGAAGGGGCTCCCGACGTTATATTGTTTCATGGGAGCTTTCGGTCGTCTTTGTGGCCCATTACTTGCGAAACATGTAATACATTTCTTGCACCAGTCCTTCACGTCGTCTGAACAATTGATCCAGTAGAAGCGCTCCCGTACCTTCTGCAGCGTTTTCTTGATCCCTAAATGTCCGCCAGACGATCCGTCGTGAAGGTGCCGCAAGACCTCCGGGATTTTACTGGAGGGAATTACCAACTGCCGTCTTTCCTCCGTCCCGTCTTGGCTCTCCAGTACGCGTTTTAGTAGTCCATCCTCAACCACTAGCGAGTCCCACTGTGCCCAATAGCTCTTGAGTTTTGGCGAGCCAGGTGATACCTTTTGCCACTCAGGACGCTCTCCTCCCTCTTTCCAAACCAGGATTTCTTTGAGAACCGGGTCTTTTCCTTGCTCTTGTCGTAACGAGGATGGTGTCCATTCCTCGGCGACCACGGTCGTTCGATAGACTTTCTCGGACTTTTCCTCAGCTCTATGACAATGAGGACACTCATCAGGGCATGGTCTTCTCGAGAGTGCGTCTGCGTTTCCATGACTCTGTCCTGGCCGATGTTCTATGACAAAGTCATACTCCTGGAGCCTCTCGATCCAGCGAGCGATCTGTCCTTCGGGATTCTTAAACTGGAGGAGCCATTTAAGAGCAGCATGATCGGTCCGGATCAAAAACCTCCTTCCACACAAATATTTATGGAAGTGCTCGATGGACTTGACGATGGCCAATAATTCACGCCGGGTGACGCAGTAATTCTTTTCTGGTTTGGAGAGTACCTTGCTGAAGTATCCAAGGACACGTTCTTGTCCCTCCTGGCGCTGCGACAGAACACTTCCAATTCCCACATTGCTCGCGTCGGTGTCCAGGATGAACTGTCCTTCTGGCAGAGGAAAACTCAGCACTGGGGCACTGGTCAACTTCCTCTTCAGCTCGTCGAAGGCAGACTGGCATTCCTCATCCCAATAGAAGTTTCGTCCTTCTTCCGTGAGCCTTGTCAACGGCTTAGCGACGTCGGAGAACATCCGGACATATCGTCGGTAGTACGTGCAGAGGCCCAGAAAACTCCTCAACTGGTGTTTATCTACCGGTATTGGCCACTCCTTCACCGTACTTGTCTTGTCCGGATCAACGGCGACGCCCTCTCTGCTCACTACGTGCCCTAAGTACGAGACCTTCCTTCTGAAGAGTTGACATTTCTTCGGGTTCAGTTTCAGCCCCGCACCTCGCAGTCTCTGGAAGACGTCCTCTAAGTTTTTCAGATGTCCTTCGAAGGTCTTGCCCATCACGATGACGTCGTCCAAATAGACTAGGCACGTTTTCCACGTCAGACCCATTAGCACGCTCTCCATCAGCCTCTCAAACGTCGCTGGGGCATTACAAAGTCCGAATGGCATGACTGTAAAATGCCACAGGCCGTTACCGAAGGTAAATGCCGTTTTTTCCTTATCGGCAGGGTTCATTTCGACTTGCCAATAGCCACTTTTTAAATCCAAGGTCGAAAATGTCGTGGATCCAGCAAGGGTATCGAGTGTGTCGTCGATACGTGGTAGCGGGTAGCTGTCCTTTTTGGTGACACTGTTCACCTGCCGGTAGTCTACACAGAATCGAGTAGTCCCATCCTTTTTCTTCACCAGTACTACCGGCGAGGCCCATGGACTGCTTGACGGCTCGATGACCCCGTCCCGCTCTAGGTCCTTGATGATTTTCTCGGCTTCCTCCCGTTTGGCCAAGGGTAGTCGTCTTGCTGTTTGTCGAATCGGTCGTGTCTCGCCCGTGTCAATTTTATGTGTCACGACCTTGGTCTTTCCCAGCTTTCCATTCTCGGTGGTAAATATGTCCTGGTACTTATTTATTAATTCATTGGCCTTTTGTTTCTGTGTGGGCGAGAGAAACGCACTGGTCTGGGAAAGAATTTGTTTCAAGTCCTGCGGAGTGTGCCTGGACCTTTCTTCCTCACTAACGCCCCTTACGATGGCCGAAGCGGCTATACATGTGCCCAGCTTCGTACCCTTCTTGATGGTGACCGGGTACTGATTGATGTTGAGTAGTCGCACAGGCACTTCACTTGAGAGAGTAACGAGCGCCTTTCCTACCAGTACCCCCCGAGCCAGTCGATTGTCATCGTTTTCTGGTTCGATCACGGCTGGAATTCCCTCTTCCACAACACCCCTCAGACAGGTAGAGGTGATCGTTTCGCTTCGTTCCGGGAGAATCACATCTTCTGCCATTATTACGTCTAACACAAAATTGTCACGATTGTGTAGCAGTAATTCTTCTTGACCGATCCTCAACACTCGGTGTCCGAAATCCATCTGGAATCCATGATTCCTCATAACGTCCATCCCCAATATGACGTCTTCCTCAATTTCGGCTATGAGAACAGGATGGTCAAACTTTACTCGTCCCACCGTCATGCTAACCGTCGCTTCACCGTGTATTACTGCCTTCTCCCCAGTGGCAGTTCTCAATTGCCACCTACTTGGCCTAATCTTCCTACGGTCCCTCACAACTTCCGAGCGTACGATCGTCTTCGTAGCTCCCGTGTCCAATAGCATGGCGTGGGATCTCCCGTCGATAGTGCCATCGACGTACGCGCTCCCCAATTGGTGGGAAAACGAGGCTATACTGGCCCGGGGGTTTCCACTGCTACGGGTCGACGTTCCCCCTTTCTTATCGACCCGCATTAGTTTTCCTGGGCCTTTGCCGGCGCCGCTGTTCTGGGCCGCTAGCAAGAATTCTTCACATGGCCCACTTCGCCACAGTTCCAACAGCGAACTACCTTCTTCTTCGCCGACAGCACCTCCATGATCTGCTGTAGGACCCTTTCGACGAGTTTTTCAGTGTCTACTTCCTCTGTAACCGCTCGAACACGGCCGTGACCACGGGAGGCTTCCATGGCTGCATCATGCTCCAGTGCGATGGCGAGCGCGTCCATTAATGTTTTCGGTCGAGCTAGTCTCAGGGCCCTCTGCAGTTCCTGGTCCCGCAGCCCGCTCACGAACGTCTGCACTGCGAGGCACTCCATCATCTGTTCCGGTGCCGTGGGATACGCCAACCTCACTAGTCTGGCTACGTCCGCTTCGAACTCCTGCAGGGTCTCGTTCGATCTCTGACGGCGATTGGACATCTGGGATTGATGGACTTGCTCCAGATGTGTTTGGCCGAACCGCATTTCCAGTCGCCTCAGCAGCTCATTGTAATTCCCGGCTTGTTCGGTGGATAGCGTCTGAAGAACTTCCAACGCCTCTCCACGCAAGGCTACCGTTAGGGAAACAGCTTTTTCGTGAGGGGACCAAGCATTAGCCTCCGCTGCTGCCTCAAACTGCTTCTTGTAGCTGGCCCACGGAATTTTTCCATCGAACGTTGGGGGCGTCACTCGATTGCTGCATATCGAGTTCTGTTGAACGACCGCCTTTATTTCTTCCTTTGTCTCGCCGCTACTGACTCGCCTTAGTCGTTCTTCCAACTGCTTCGTCTTCTGTTTAATTTCGTCTTCTTTCCCCTCGCCGCTACTGACTTGTTCTAGTCGTTCTTCCAACTGCTTGATCTTCTCTTCAATCTCCTTACGCTGAGCCTCCATCTGGTCGGTTATCTCTTCCCTCTGGGCGGCGATTTGAGCAGAAATATCTTCCCTCTGGGCGGCGATTTCTTCCCTCTGGGCGGCGATTTCTTCCCTCTGGGCAGCGATTTGAGCAGTGATGTCTTCCCTCTGGGCAGCGATTTGAGCAGTGATGTCTTCCCTCTGGGCGGCGATTTGAGCAGTGATGTCTTCCCTCTGGGCGGCGCTTTCTTCCCTCTGGGCAGCGATTTGAGCAGTGATGTCTTCCCTCTGATCGGCGATTTGAGCAGTGATGTCTTCCCTCTGGGCGGCGATTTCTTCCCTCTGGGCAGCGATTTGAGCAGTGATGTCTTCCCTCTGGTCGGCGATTTCTTCCCTCTGGGCGGCGATTTCTTCCCTCTGGGCAGCGATTTGAGCAGTGATGTCTTCCCTCTGGGCGGCGATTTGCTTCGTGATGTCATCGTCTTCGAACTCGAAAACTTCCGGGTCCTGGCCATTTTCTTTCAAAAATGCTGAGAGCCGGTCCTGGAGTTCAGTCTTCCTCCCTCCTGTTTCCAATTCCCGTTCCTCGAGTTCTTTTTTTAACTCGGCCACTTTTAGTTCGCGTAACTTCTTCATGATCCGCTCTTCTGACACCAATGTAACGTTTATTTTATAATTTATTTACATTAATTGAACACTAATTTATTTAACACACTAAACTACTTGTACACTAGACTAGACACTACATAATTTATTTGTACTGCTCCGCTTTCGGATCGTATGTCGCGTTCACTTCTGCTTCTCTAGTTCTAACTAACTCCCTCGATCACAAACCCCCTTATATATACACCCCCAACCCTGATCGAGAATGTTCTAGTATATTCTAGAACACCTACGCAGGAAATGTTCATGCACCTGTTCATGCACCTGTCTTGTACGCGTCGTAGTTATTCTTTTGAAGGAGTAAACATGTGTCGCTTTGTTTACTTCTCGCATTACAATATATATGCTTGTTGTATTGGTTGAACACATTTAAAGCCTCTTGTGATCTTCCTAAAGGAACCCTAGTATCACGTCATCAACATAACGTTAGACAAAAAGAATATTAAAGTTTATTTTATCCAAACAATCACTAACCAAATCACCTCGTACAAAATTATCTAATATGGGAAAAATGGTTGAGCCCAATGGAGTAAGTACCAAAAATTTGTTTATGAAACATCTCATTAAAACACAGATAATTTGAGTCAAAGATCAACTTGAGTATGTTTCTAAGGGAAGGTAAGGATAAGTTACAAAATTTGGAATTTTGTTAACTTTTTTAAAAGTGACTCACAAATCACTTCATAGAGTAAATTCGTGAAAAATGACATATCAAAACTTACAAGTATGTAACCATCTGGCAGAACATAATTGTTAATGAAATTACTAAATGATATAAAAAATCATTTGTGATAAGTCATCCACATTTAAAACAAAATTGTAAATTAGATCTAATTTTCCACGTTTTGTTTTAGTTTATCCTGTCCTGAAGAAGGGAACAAATTTGCCCCGAAAGCTCGACATTTATACAATGGAGTCTTACTCATACTTGTGGCCGTCTTATTTGACTACAATCCCACGATAAGTTATCTTTTCTATTGTGTTAGTCAAGACGACCCTGAAGATTATGTATATATTGCTATATTTACTAAAACACTAATATTTCACCGAGAATCTATAAGGATAGAAAACCAATCTTTAACTGATAGATAGCTAGGACTTGATACCTTGCAAGGTCATTAGATTTAATTGTCATATCGAGTATAGATTATAGGTTCATGCATTTAACTTGTGACGGTTTTTATATATCAATCAATGTAAGCGTAACAACTCGCTTAAGGAATATGATTGTCGTATTCAAATCTTTCCAATTGTAGATATCCATAACAATCCCTATAATATTGATCAGAACGAAGTCTTATCTAACTTCAATATAATTTTGAAAGCACAATGACGATACAAATTATATTGGAGGACGATTTAGATTTTACCATAATTCTGAAATCTCGTTCAGAACGTACCATCGTGTACCAGTTATTAAAGCACAATGTATATACAAGATGTTCGGTAAATGCACGGCCACCTATCGCCAATGTACACAAAATTAACTTGTATTTTTTTCTCGATATTGTCCATATAATTATTTGAACAAAATATCTAACTGGACATTTTATTTAAATAGCAATTTGTGTCGGTGTACAACGTAAATGCACCTTCATTTTTTTGTACTAAGCACATTTGCAATCCTCATCTGAAGTCAATAACAGAGCAAATCAGATGGTAAAATTCGATATTCTAACAGTATTGGCAGGTGTGATTAACAGGTGACAGTAATAAGTTCCTCATACAATTCACTACAGGAAAGGTACTCTTGTTCAAATTTGATAGAAATGACTTTAATTTCTTACGGCACTCATGCACCTTCGGCATTATTTCCAATAGTATCCATCATTTATTGCATTAGTGCAATGACCAATTTACGCAAAAAATGGTCAAAGCGTACGTAATCAGCTCCATTGATAGATGTTTAGTTAAATTTTTAAGAGACAGTACATCAAATGGAGCTTCAAAAACGACTAGGTACTTATTTATCTTCGATATTACCCTTCACATCAATTATCATTCCAAAGCCCACAAATTTATATTGTCAACAAAATATTTCTCCTCCACTTTAAATTAGGCGTACCATCATTTCTCGAGTCTTGCCCTGAGGACCTATCCCAATCAATAACGTATGACTTGCTTTTGGAGGCGTAAAAATCGATGTGGTCACATAAATAATCTCCGACAGGCCGATGACAACGGGCTTCGGCGATTTACAGTCCCTGATCGATGGCTTATAAGAGAATCGGCCTGGACGTAAATATTTCAAAAAGTGAGTAGGTGGTTATAGGCGGAATATACGAGGCCGTGTCACTTAGGACCGAATGAGTAATTCGAATATCCATGCAGATGTTGTACAGGGTAGGAAATTTGAATTTTATTTTGAAGATTCTACATGGCATCTTTGATGGTACGATGATTGACAACCTCCTTGTAGACTTGTATATTAGAATTTTGATACATCTAGACTATATTCACCAAACAGTTATTAGATACTGTAAAGATACTTAACTACAGAAAGAATAACTTAGTACTAATACTACAATTGAAAAAAGTGAAAGTTTTAAAAATTAAAATACCAAAAATGAAACTCGTTGCAGTAAAAACAAAATGTATTTTTCAAATCTGTGTACCAAAAAGAAGAGAATACAGTTGTGTAGCTAAAATTCATTTTTTACTGAGGAAACCCGGAAAAACCTACAAAAATTGGTGCCGCTCTAATATGCGGTCTACCTGCTGCATGTGGTCTACTCCCGATCTACCTATATACGCTATTAGGTGCACAAACGATCATCCGATTACCTGTATGTTTCAAGGAAATATACCTGCAAAACCAAAACCGTTGAAACACCTGCAAAAGACCGTTAAATCCCCCCAAAAACCGTTGGAACACTTGCAGAAAACCGTTGAAGCACCTGCAAAAAACCGTTAAATCCCCCCAAAAACCGTTTCAACACTTGCAAAAACCCGTTGGAACACTTGCAAAAAACCGTTAAATCCCCCCACAAAACCGTTGAAGCACCTGCAAAAACCGTTAAATCCCCCCAAAAACCGTTGAATGTCCCCAAAAACCGTCGGAACACCTCCAAAAAACCGCTAAAACACGGAACACCTGCAAAAACCATTGAAACACCTGCAATCCAAATCCTGAATCCGACTCCGCGCCTATTTATACACTACTTTAATAAATGAAAGGATAACAAGTTGAGGCCTCGAGCGTTTTCTAGTTATGCTGCTTTAACGATAATTCGATGACCTGTAGTTTGTAGAAATTATAGGGTAATAACTTGAGTATCTTGAGTACATGTGTCCTGCCAGTATCTACATATGCATCGGAAACTTGGGTCTTGACAAAAAAGAACTTAAACAAGCTCAAAACACACCAAAGAGCAATAGAGAGAAAGATAGTTGGAGTAACACTGAAAGACCGAAAAACTAACGAATGGATCAGGAGAACGTCAAAAATCAAAGACATCGAAAGGACAATAGCCTCACTCAAGTGGAGCTGGGCTGGGCATATTGCTAGAAACAACAGCAACTGGAGCACCAAAGAGACTAGATGGAGACCTTGGAGCGAGAGGAGAAGCGTTGACAGACCTCAACAGCGTTGGTACGACGATATAAAGCGCACAGCAGGTTTAAATTGGTATCAGGTTGCACAAAACAGAGAAACCTGGAGAACAATGAGAGAGGCCTATATCCAACGGATAGAAAACGGCTAGAAGGAAGGAAGGAGGAACTTGAGTATCGAGCATTTCCTAAGTATGATAAATTAACGTTAATCCGATTACATGTAAGTTGCAAATGAATATAAGACAGTTCCTTCTTTCTACAATCTCCAGTTCAATTTAACCTCTCAATCCTAAACCAATCTTATGTGATTTTTACAGAAGTGGTGTGCCAACAGAGGAGACTGCAGTCTTATTCCTAAGACAACATGGCTTGTTGGATACAGAAGCAGACGCAGAAGACTGTCCCAAGTGTGGTTCCCATATGCAGGAAAACAGGAAACGATCACGAAACGGCGAATTCAGACCAGTTTTCCGCTGCCCGAGAGAAGGTTGCCAAACTACTTGTTCAGTTAGACAGGACAATAGAGTTTTCCATTACACGGATCTGAATGGGCGAACCAACAGTAAATTGACGCTTTGCCAGATACTTGAACTCGTTTTCCTGTTCATTTTGGATCCTTCCGTTGAATCAGTCACCACACTTACTGCTGGTCGATCAATACAAACCGTGGTCGACTGGTTCAATATATGCCGTGAGGTGTGCAGCTCAGTTGTATCCCACACCACCCGTGGACAGCTATTTGGAACAATTGCAGATCCAATTCAGATTGATGAAGCTCGGTTCGCTGGCCGTCGAAAATTTGGCAGAGGAAGACTTTTCCAAGATGACCAACTTCCAGAGTTAGAAGATTAAGACGCCGACGTTCTTAACAACAGAAATCATGGGTGGCGTATTAATGGACAATAGGTGTTTGGTCTACGAAACAAATCCGAAACCCAGTATTTCGTAGTTGAACTAAGAAACGTAGACACCGTAATACCATTAATACATCGAGAAGTACA
This sequence comes from Cryptocephalus moraei, assembly GCA_946251905.1. Classification (NCBI taxonomy): domain Eukaryota; kingdom Metazoa; phylum Arthropoda; class Insecta; order Coleoptera; family Chrysomelidae; genus Cryptocephalus; species Cryptocephalus moraei. The sequence continues at coordinate 9,460,586 of OX276465.1, read as the reverse complement.
AGCAAACTCTGTCATACACTCGGACGAATGGGCATCGTACAACCAGTTGAACCAATTTAGCTTCGTCCACAGCACAGTGAACCACCAGGAAAAGTATATCGACCCGGCAACTAGCGCTCACACTCAAGGCATTGAACGCTCTTGGCTTGATGCTAAAATCAAAATTATGAAAAAAAATACGTGGTGTTCCCACTGTACATATGCAGTCACATTTGGACTACATTAGCTGGAAAATTATAAACAAAAGTGAAGATGGCCTTTTCATCAAATCCTCGAGAGACATTAAAGATGTATATCACCCGTGAATTTATATTCTGTATACGTAATAATATGCTATCATTATGTAAATACCAACTCGTACTCGTATAATCTACATTAACACTTCAATTTCATTAGTAGACCACATATTGAAACGTCATTGGGGTAGATCGCATATTAGAATAGATTTAGGACGGTAGAACGCATATTAGAGCGGCACCCAAAAATTAACCTTTGTTTAAAAATTCATAATTTCGACTAATTGGAAGCTGGAAAAACTATCACGCGGGAAATGATAGATAATGATGTTTAATTTAAGTGTGCCGAAGATGGTTTCTGTTTGCTGCGTAGTTTTTTCACAATCACGTTATAAATAAATTTTGTACTTTTTCTGCAAAATGTGCGAATTGATGGGAAGAAAATCTCCAAGGCGCATTTTAAAGTAGAAATCGAAATGTTTACAACGTATGTGACATGTGAAATGTACAAAAAAAGGTCCTGTAAATTGATTTGAACCGCGAAATATTATACGAGGCAGCCTAGTCTAATAAGAGATAGGATTTGTGCTGCATAAAACGGGCCTGCGCTGTCCAAGTGGTTAATTACTGTTGCGTTTTTCTTGTTAACTTTCATCAACTTATATCCCCTGAAACCTACAAGGTAATATCGTGCCACTTTGCGCCCGATTTTCATTCGATTTACGAAACCCAATTCGACCCGTAGAAAGTATCGCATTCAACTCACCACTTTGTTTCCCAAATTCCTGACGGTACAAGGTAAAAGTAGGGTCTGCCCCGTCGAAGCATCGATTTCCCTTATCAGGATGTCGTCGAACGTCGGCAGCTCCGTTTTCGTCCATCTCTTGGCGCCCTGCTCTCCCCAGTTCTGACCTGGAACACGCAGGATATTTTTGAGTTAACTCGGAACGAAACGTCTCTTCGAGGCGTCGCCGTGAGAAATGGCGATTACCACCGGTCGCGGATCGCCGAATCGGATCCGTCCTTCGCGCCAATTAAAACAGATAATATTGCTTTCATTTCGTGCGATGCGAGATCAAAAGCTGCTGCAATTCCAGCGATTAGCTCGTGAGTTATGACGTAATGAAGCGCCGTTATTACGGACGGCATGGAAAACGCCGGCTCCGTGTCCGTTACGCCACAATGTAAATACTTGGAACGGTGCCAGGGGTACCGAGTGTGGACGTCGGCGTCGTTTAATTCTAAAGATAAAAGTGTACGGTAAAAGACAGTGGGCTCTATTCTGTGAGCGTCACCTCATAACAATAACTGTTGAAGAAGTCTGGACTAACCCGATATCATACGTTAATACGGGAAATTTTTCTGTTTTTGATTTTCCACCTGTTGCATAAGAAACACAAAACTAATAATAACAAGCCGAGACGGCATGCGTTGCAATGCCAAGTAAAGTTAAAAAAAAAGAAAAATAAATAAAAGTTATAGATGAACCGGTGGACTTCGTATCACCTACATATATTTTTGAAAAACATGGACAAAACTTTACAAATTTTTTATCTACATTAAATTAAATGCAACACAGTTATACACATTATCAATTTAAGGCTTTCTCATGTCCTATATTTTTCGTCCTTTTTTGCGGTGCGTAAATATATAAAGATCATGGTTTATTACTCGCGAACACGCGACGTATCATTGCCCATGCGCGAAACAGGGAAACTCCAAGTTGATTCCGCACACCGTCCTTGAATCTGCAATTGCATATTATATTTTTAAATTTTTAATACACAATTTATCAAAAACTACCTTGAAAGTGGGCATGAAATTTTCCCGTACAATATGCATTGCACCAAACGAAGTCATTTGAAAGCAATTATTGTATCTTTGGATGTCGGCCAAGAAATGTTTAGAGTCATTTCCTACCCCAGAAACTAATGAGCGTAATGGATCTGGTGGTGGGAACAATTGTGGCAATTTCCACCAGCACAACATAATCCAGTAGTTTCACCACTGTATTTTAACGCTTTACAACATTGACAAATGATTGTCATTACTCCAATCGTTAGAAAGCGATAGAAAATCTAAAGAAGAACTAGTAAAGCTATTTAATACCTGCTTGACGCAAGAATGCATTCCTCATGACTGAGGGAATGCAGTGGTTGTTCTTATCTATAAGAAAGGAGATCCTTCGGACCTCGAAAACTACAGACCAATCAGTCTGCTGTGTCAGGTGTACAAATTGTGTATCAGAATAATTACAAACAGGTTAGAGCGAAAACTTGAAATATACCAACCAAGAGAACAGGCTGAATTTAGAAGTCACTACAGCACTACCGAACACCTCCATACAGTAAAACAATTGATATAGAAGGTATCAGAATACAAAATACTTATATGGATGGCTTTCGTAGACTTCAGAATGGCCTTCGACAATATAGAAACCTGGGCAATAATAAAATCTATGAGAAGTGCCAGAGTGGATCAAAGATACATCAACCTAATAGAAAATATATACAAAACTTCTACAATGACTATGAAGATTCACGCACAGACAAATAAAATAGAATCCAAAATAGGCGTCAGACAGGGAGATGTAATTTCGCCAAAATTGTTTACTCTGGTTTTGGAGGATGTCTTCAAGAAAGTTGATTGGAGGGAAATGGGAATAAACATCGATGGTGAATACCTAAGCAATTTAAGGTGTGCTGATGATGTCGTCCTGTTTGGAAGAGATAAGCAAGAACTAACTAAGATGTTGGAAGAACTACATGTAGATGCTGCCAAAATTGGACTACATATGAATAATGCAAAAACACAATTCATGACAAACGTTCCTGATGCAGACCAAACCATTACGTTTCATGGACAAACTATAAACAAAACACAATCATACATATATCTTGGATAATCAGTGACACTAAGCAAACAAAACCAAGAAATTGAGATCGATAGGAAGTCAGATTGGGATGAGCTGCCTATGGTAAATTAAAATACGCTTTCAACATGAAAATCCCAATGGCATTAAAAACAAAAATCTACAACGAATGCATTCTCCCAGTCACTACATACGGATCCGAGACCTGGGTCCTGACTAAAAGGGTTATTAACAAACTAAGAATACATCAGAGGGCCATAGAGAGAAGAATACTGGGAATATCACTGAGAGACCACAAAACAAACCAGTGGATACGAGAAAGGACAAAAGTAACCGACATCATACAGAGAATCAGTTCCTTAAAGTGGCAATGGGCAGGATATGATGCAAGACACAGAGAGAATTGGAGTGGACACATCACTAGATGGAGACCTTGGGGAGAACGGAGAAGTATTGGCAGACCACAACAGAGATGGTACGATGATCTGAAAAAATTCTCTGGGCTGCACTGGTACCAGAGAGCAGAAAATAGAAGTGTATGATCAAACATGAGAGAGGCCTATATCCAATGGATAGAAGATGGCTGAAAAAAGAAAAAAAAAGACAGTCAAAAGTACATCCATTTCTTCCCGAGTCTGGAAGGCGAGTTCCTTATCATCATCAGTGGTTGGTTTCACACATTATGTGTGAAGTACCTACATTCAAAGTAATCAGGCTAGTACCTGAGTTTTAATCACATCGCAGTATTTTATTGGTGTAATTTCTACACCCTTTCTTGAGGATGTAAAGTGTGTCGACTAACTTTGGGGTTAATTGGAGCGCAAATGACCACCTGACGAAGAGACTACATTAAAATTAACGCTCCGTTCAAGCAGATACTTTATTTTCAGTTCCAAACTCCTGGGGCACACCTTTTAGTCACATAAATAATGAGGACGAAGCAATATCAACACCAGGTTTTATTTTTTGAGTTTCCTGTAGTAAATAACGAGAGCATCCTGTACCCCAACTCGGAGCAAAAACTTAAAACAAGTGTTAATCCAAGGAATACCGTAGATCACCGCACGAATAGATGATTTAGCGGCGGCGCACACAAAAGACCGAGCTAGTTTCACACCACATAACTCAAGCGACGCCACCTATTAAATGATTGTTTTATTGAAATTTATTTAGCGACGAGGAGACACTTTCACAATTTCTCCAACGGGAGATTTATGTGAATTATCCGGGGCGAGGTAATAAAAACGGAAGAAACACTTCAACCACACGGAACGAATTTTTCGGAAAAGGAGATTAGAAACTTTTCAGGATTAAGAGTAATGGCGTTTTGTGGGTCGCGTTCCAAAATCCGCTTGATAAATAGATGACGCGTTGATCCGCCCCCGAGACTCGTCTCATTGTTTCATCTCTTTGCGCGTGCCGAGCAATACAAATCCCTCGTCATTGATCTTCACGAGAGTTGAACTTTACCTTGAAGATCTTCCCACCATACAAATCGAAGAACCATTGCTGTGTACATCTCACAGGAAACAATATTGTTGTTATTAGGGCTTTACAATACCGAGATAAGATCTTGATCTCGTCTCGATCTCGTAGCGAGACCAAGACCAAGACGAGACAACTTCTCATACACTTGCTGACATTTACTATTTTCATGTCTATTCAAATAGTATACCTTTACTAAATTACAACTTATAAAATTGACACGGTCTCCAGAGTAAAAAAACCCCATGATATGCCAGGCTGAAAGGTAGATCTATAGGTAAGATATAGAGTAATATAAGACACGACGTGTCAAAAAAATGTACACGAGGTGTGAAAAAATACAAACGTCAAAATTTTTTAAATATTTGCTAATAACTTTTTTCTGTACATTTCTCAAACATGTGTTTTATACAAAAGTTGTTTGCCTCTATAAGGGCAACAAAAAACCTCAGTAACATTTTTCTCTCAGACGCGAAAATAAAGTTTTTTTTTTAAATAACAAGCCGCCATTTTGAAACCGCTGGATATATTTGGCCCATTAACGAACTCGACCGAGATTTTAGCCCAACTGATTTTTGTACCAAATTTCGTTGTGATTGTTTAAAAATGCGACCTGTAGCTTGCCGCCAAATTTCGTTATATCCGATATATATGTACATATATATGTATATATATAAACTTTTGAGAAATGATTAAGTATGATCTCTAGATACCAAAAATCTGAAAACAGAATTATAATTCCTCTTTTTTAGACTTCCTTAACGAATGCAATACTAGATAAATTTACCAACACTACTAACGTCACCACTTACCATTGAGGATATTAAGAAGATAGGCTCCCTTAATAGGCTGACACTAATAGGAATATAAATAGTATTCCTATAGATATCGAGCCAGTCGGCAAATAGTCTTGGAGTTACCCGTATCGTGACAATAGCTAAGACTGTAGAAGTTTGATAGTGTAATAAATGTTAGAAATAAAAGTTTTAAAAAGTCACGTTTAATCGGTCTCACTCAACTCAACTCACTTAACTCACTCAATTTATTATCGACCTGTTAAAATTTATAAGAATTTTTTTTTATCTTTAACTAGAATAGATGAACTTTCCACACAAAAGATTAGTCTCTCGTGAAACACACTTCCAATGATTCAGAAGACGATTTAGTTGATTTAGTAGTAGATTTCACTGTTACTTTTTCTATATCAACACTGCAAAGAAACCTGAATCATCTTCATTACTCACAATAGTAAATTAATCGTATTCAATTTTTGAGCATCAATCTAAGCTGCTTAAAAACGTATTTCCTATAATAAGTTACTAGGTGGAATAGAAACTTATATAATTTTCGAGTTCTTGAATATTATCAATCAAAAATTATCACTTAACCAAACTGAAAAAAAAAATTTCTAATGCAAATTTGTGTAATTCTATTAGCACACTAGAACGAATCTACTTGTAATGCCAAATTCTCATGGTTTAATTAGTGTGTTATTCAAAAATAAAAACAACTCACGAATTAATCGGACGTCCGCCACTGCTACCAAATTTTATTAATATTACAAACATTTGGTGCCGGCGCTGGTTTGATGACTTTCACGCCATTTTGTACTCTATATATTAGTGAATTCAAAAATATTATCAATTTCAATATTTAACACTCTAGACCAAGGCATATTAAGGTTTTCCGCTGTTTAATGTTACATTCGATAATACCACGTGGTAAACGATAAACAATTCGTTTAATATCATTGATATTACACCGATCTAACTTTCCTTTGCTAATTTTCAATTACTATCGTGATTATTATTTGATAGTGATATCGTTCTGGACAATTATCAAGAAAATTTTTAAATGAGTGACGAAATCTATTATTCACTATCATTTTAACAAATTTCTTTGTATTGTTCATTGATTTGTTGCCTTCTTAGTTTCGTGTTATTACTGAACTCACCGATACGTTAACAGAAATACGCCTCCTAAATGAATCAAAATAAAATTTTCTCCAACAAACCCAAAATCCCACGCTACCTACTCGTAATTTATATCGATTTCATTTTAATTTTTTTTCAATTTCATTCTTTTCATTTGAGCATAACCCCAATTGCGTTGCACTAAAGCGATCCCCTCGGGACCGTAACTAGGAATCCCATTTTTGCCTTGCGATGAAATTCTCGTTAGTGAGGATCGCCAATTTTCTTAAGTGCACTATTCGGCTCGTAGGATGTATGCACGAAACTGCATTAACAGGGGCAGTTGCATTCATGGCAGTTTGGCAAATTAACTGACAAAGCGTGTTCGTAAATACGTACACATGTACATATTTACGTCGGACAGGAAACAGATTGTTATTTATTCGCGCTCGCAAATTATGCCAGAGTTAGCGACTCTCGGTTAACTGTTTTAGGGCTTTGTGCTGATATACAGTTATACAGTGCAGGTTGTTCTAGTTCTTTGTGCCAGCTACAGCGTGATCAAGAATGACTGTTTGAGTTGGCAATACTGAATTTCATTTTTAAATGGTACAACTGGAGTAACATCCGGTTGGTGACACAGACAGCGTCATTGAGAGATGCCATTTGCTATTTCAAATTCGAATTTCTGTTATTCTTTTCAAATTTATTTATGTAGAATGGTTTTCACGTTACAACACGATATTTTCATTGGAATGGCGTACTTTCGAAGTGGGATTTATAACCCAATTACTGGTTGGCAGTACTCTCTCGAAGCGACATACCAGCAATTTCAGGAAATGTTTCCGGAGACTTTGATCACTTTTGCTGTCTTTTAGCAACATTGCATGCGAGTAGTTGAAAGTTATTTAAACACATGGAGCGTAGGCAAACAAAAATCAACAGGTAGACCTTCTACTCTAAACAAGGAAGTTGTCGAGGATATCAGAACTCGAATGCAAACAAGTCCTCGCGAATCCATAAGAAGCTCTCCCTTCAAACAGGTTTGGTCCTTATGACTCCTATTCAATCAATTTTCATTCTTACCCATAAGACTTCAACTTTTCCATGTTGTTCTAATTCACGGTTTTACAGGCTAATCATATGGAAGTTGCTCCACTGTGCTTAAAAGAAAATTAAAATACCACCCATACAAAATTTCCATAGTCCAGTCATTAATCCCTCCTGATCACCCGCAGAGGGTTTTATTTTGCAATTGTTTCAATGACATATTAAATAATAATGATATCCTTGACAATACCTTCTTTTCCGACGAAGCCTGGTTTCATCTCAACGGCTATGTGAATAAACAAAATTACAGAATTTGGTCAGGTGACTATCCTTACGCTATCAGAGATACATATTTGCACCCGGTTAAAGTTGGTGTTTGGTTGGCAGTCTCAAGGACGCGGGTATATGGGCCAATATTTTTTAATTGTACCGTCAATTCGGACAGATATATGCAACACATTTTGAAGCCTTTTGAAGTCAAATTAACAGACGAAGAGCCTCAAATTTGATATTTCTAACAAGACTCTGCAAGGGCACATACGGCTCGTGCTGCTATGGGATATTTAAGAGAGAATTTTGGCGAAAGAGTGATTAGTCAGGGCATTTGGCCAAGCAGATCGCCAGATCTCACTCCATTAGATTTTTCGTTATTTGGGCTCTTGAGGGACAATGTCTTTAGGAACATATTGCATACTGAAGAAGAGCTGCAAGAGGCAATAGTTCAGGAAGTGGCAAATATTACCCCCAATATGTTGGTGAATATTTTGGAGAGCCTGAAAAGGAGTGTTAATTTATGTGTGGACCAAAATGGGGGGCATTTTGAGCATTACCATTAGCTATTTAATTAAATTATTGTTCTGTATTTCGAGTATCATTTTTTAAGCGTTCATTTTTATTCAGAGAACCTACAATCTTATCGATGATTGTTATGTCAAATTTTTGTCAAATAAATATATCCGGTTGAAGTGTTGTCAAAAGAACAAGTAAAAAATTCTCTAAAAAGTGTTGCCAACTCAAACAGTCATTCTGATCACCCAGTATTACTGAGCACACCATTTTTCGAACAAGATACTTCTCAATCTTCTGATTGAAAACCAACACTACTAATACTATTAAGCATTTCCAAAAGTTTCTAACTATGACTCCTTGCACTTTCTGACTCATATATACACCTGGTTATTTCTAATTATCATGACAAGATATTTTGTATATCTATAATATTAATTTGCTATTTCAACGATGTGTATCGTTAACTTTTGAACTAATACATACTTTTTTTCGATCTTCCAGGCAAATCAGTTTCAAAATTCCCATCTTCAAATACTATACACTCAGATTCAGATTTGATTTATTCATACGAATTCGTGAACGATTATATTCAGACTATTACAGTCTAATATACAGCACAGGCTCGTTCCATTTGCCTTTCCATCTATACTGGAAACACACTTTGTTTTTCCTTTACTGTTTATTACTGTTAAATTGGAAGAAATAAAGCCTTGCAGTTTACTGCACTTTTTGGAAGTTTGGATCGTTGGCACCGTGCTGTATATAATTAATACGGTTAGTTTCAATTCAATTTAATTTTAACTCTATACAGTTCTCAGATGTTTTTTTTTTCATTACTTCTTCAATATGTTATATTGGCTTTATAGGAAAACGAAGGGACTGACTATTAGAGTCACAAGGGCCGAGTAAACTGCTTGATATATCTATTTGAAATCTGGCTCATTTAATTTTTTTTTGAAAAACTCTCACGTTTAACTGCTTTAGACCTTTGCGAATTTGGCGTGAAGACTATCTCGAAATTCCTACGTTTCCTATAAATTTTTGCCAGGGTTTACTTTCCTTTTTGAGCCGCGGGATGTTAATGGCTTCGTTAAAAGTCTACCAGTCGGTGAAAGTTTTACCGTGAAGCCAATAAAAATCGGCTAACAACAAACTGGAAATAAGCCAAAGTCATCCATGAAATGATCTGGCTGTATTAGTGTGGTAATTGTGGCAACTTATAGCCAGTTCCGTGCCAATACGCATAAATGTCAGATTCGACAATTTCGAAACAAACACAATTATCTATGAGGATTCAATCATTTTGAGTTGATTGAATTATTATTGTAGTGTTTATCACAACAATTACAAACGAGTTCGCTAGTTTACCATCATAATTACTATTGTTACAACAACGTTTTGAGTTGAATAATTTGCCAGCTACTCGTTTTACGAGCACAAATCAAATCATATTTGTCATCATCAAAATAATATAACGATGTATATAACATTTGTAATTCATATATGTTGCTTATTAACAGTCGATATAATTCTTGAGAGGATTATCGGTTGTTATACTATACTTTTTACATCTACAAGAGGAAAAAAAATTCGCAGTTGTCGTAAGCAGTATACCTGTATTTTTACCTGTTTTTGTATAATTTTGAAGGTGTCACCCTGTTTAGTGGTGTGAGACCAAAAGGTCTGAAGACGAAGAAGAAGAAGAAGGTACGAGATAAGCAGAAATCCGGCAAGCAAATATTGAGATATCTGTGGCGTTTCGGCTTTTTGACTAAATCCCCTTTACATGTATTTTTCCAGGAAGACGGGGGCACTTATTACAAAATGCCAGCGTATCCCGTAATAATTCTAGTTACTATTAACCCTACTCTTAAATAACCTTATTTCAACGAAAAATACCGTAATTATTGGTACTCCGTTATCCTAAATGATATTGCTCCCTGCTCGCCTGTGACCTTGATGGTCAACTCATTAATATGCGTCTATCTTGTTGGAAAAAAGACTATACTCGCCTCTCTTGCTTCGTCCGATTTCTGCCCATATTTAATAAACTGGACCGCAGCTGGACAGCGTTGAATAATGGTGTAATCTACAGGGTAGCTCAGATAAAGTAAGCCCCTAGAGTGGTTAATAAAAAAGGAAACGAGTGCGGTCCCCGTTAAAAGCAGCATATGGAATGTTCATCTTTCGCTTGTATATCGCAGGGGTTTCGTTGCCAAGAAGTTTCTCTTAACTCCACCGCCATCATCATCAAATTCGTGTCTCTTTCTCTCTTTGCGTACATCTCGTTCTCTCTTTCTTTCTTTCTTTCTCTCCACGCGGAAATTTATATGAAAAAGTTAAAAGAGAACACATGGCACCGAACACCACCCTTATGCTGCACATAAAATACGGCGTATTTATGTTAATGTCGCATCTCTCCAAAAGTGTCTGCTAATACTTCCATATTAAATCTCTTTCCTCCTCCCGCGGGGCTCCTTCACAAACATCGCCGATATTAAAATTTAATTCGGGAAAAATTGGCGAGAGATAAGGCGGAAGGGATCCTCTCGCGCCGTCGGTTGTTTAATTCTTTCCCGCCCGAAAGATGGTCGTCGCGGAAATATGATGTCGTTCGAGGGGATAAAGAGTGAAACTCCGTTTGTTGCTGCTGTTGTTGTTTTTCGGCTCGAGGCAGTTATGCAAATGCGATGAATTACGTTCGTATCGTTTGAATTAATAGTAACTGAGCCGTTATGCTAATTGGAGGCGTAATTGTTAAAGACGGAGATTTTTTTCGAATCTTTACAGTTGCGAAAAGGGCAAAGGGCGAGGCGGCGGAAGTTGTGAGATCTAGTTGGCCGATATATGCGTAAAATGATAATGAGAGGGGCGACGTAAAATCCAATCAACTATGTTAGGAAATTATATATCTGGGATCTAATCCAAGGTGTAGTAAGAACGTTAAGATCCATTTCAACCACTATACTTCTCATTCTATGGTACCATCTAATGAAGCCCATTTTTGAGAGTTGAGAGTAGACCACCCACCTTACAGTTAATCGCGAAATCAAACCTATCTCGGATAGATGGCGGCCGATAAGGCAATGCTCAATCTACCCTTGCTTACATATTCAGACTAAACTTGGGTAGGTCAACTTCAATAACCGTTCGTTATTAGCATTTATCCATTGTATTTCTGTCCTACCGACCGATATATGTGATTGTCTTATATGTAATTGTGAATGTTACCGACCGTTAGATCTCGACCGACCGAACCATCTGTTATCTGTTACGTAATTGTCCCTAAACTGTGATTGTCACCGACCGTTAAATTTAAGACCGCCCGCATATTGTGTAATATGTAGTTGTGAGCGTCACCGCCGTTATATCTTAGACCGACCGAACTATTTGTTATCTGTTATGTAACTGTCCATTACCGACCGCTAATTGTAATTGTTTTGTTATTCCGTCCGTATATGTTAGCTCGAATGTCGAACCGTTAACCGTGACAATACCCGTCTGTGTCAGAACCGTTGCGAATTAATTTTTCCGGTCGTTGTAGGGAAAAATTAATTTTCCGCTATGCTCCGCTTGCTCTCTCTCTCGCTCTCGCTCTCTCGTAATGTAAAAGACCGTATTACCGAATATTAGACACTGCACGTTTTCCTATCGTCTCCGCATTTAGCTATTTCCCCTTCATTGTGAAATCGTTAGGATAATTTTATTATTATTATTATATATTATTAAACTGTTACGTGTATTCGCTAAGATCCCTTTTATTCCAACGCTACACAAGGTAAATAGATTTTTTTTTTTATTTTACTTTCACTTTTTTATTTCTATTTTTAATTTTTGTTATTTATCTTTATTCGAAAAGTACATATTTAAATTGGTGAAAAAATAAGATGACCAATTAAAATATTAATTATGTTAAGGTGATTAACGTGATTAGCCTGACCGGGATTTTAATCTTTACTTTGTCATGTAAAAAAACTATTAATTTAGAAACATATTGTCATGAAAAATATAATTTGGTTATCTTTAAAGTGGGTTAACGGGCGATAATTATACGTGATAACTTCATAAGAAGACATTGATGAAAAATTGCATACGTTTATGAATTGCATTGAATTATTATCAATAAATTATCATTATGTTTTACATTATAGAAGATTTTTTCGCATTGCGGTTGGCCGGTCTAACTTGTCATTTTAGACGCATTGTTATCACATGTGTGAACCTGAACATTAACCTTGATACTTACCTGAATTGCTACACAGGATAATTGTTTTCATTGAATACTGAATGAAAGCAGTCGACTTTTTATACGATCATTTATATCATTCATCATAATTTTTTAGTCGAAATCGTAACATAACCTATTATTACTACACACGTTGATCGATGCTACTTTGTTTTAATAATCCAAGAACAAATATACTAGATTATATAATTAATCAAACTCTTAGAATGTAAGAATTAATTACCTTATTGCCGCAATTGTTATCGTAATAGTTATAAGCAATGGTATGCACAATGAATATTCAGACTCAAATAACTTTATCTAACGTGCTATCGCCTACCCCTTCCCCTTCCATCGCGCTTGCGAACCGAGCCGATCGCCAAATCGAGCTTTCACTCGGACGACCGAAGGTTGTCCAGCTTCTCGAAGTTGGCCATGGTAATTCAACCGAAAGAAAACACCAAGTCTTAACCAACTGCTTGACGCTCACTCAACAGTCACACGGACGCTGTAGCGGAACAGTGGAAGAGAGCGAGATGCTCTCACTTTCGGTCGCACGCATGGGTCTGGCGTAACGTTACAATGTTTTCTGGAAAGTGCAGGTAACCCTCACATCGATTTATAAGACGTTTATCACGTCAAAAAAACGATAAATAATCAAACTGTCGATTTTACAAGTGCAAAGGAAATGGTGTAACGAACACTGGCAAGAAGATCAATTAACCTCAAGCTGCGCACTTGATGTGGGAAAACCTCGTTTCCAGCACTGCTCCTGATTAAAAAATTCAATATCGCGCTCATGTCGTAGGTACGTGCACGCTTCAAACGCGCCTAATTTAATATCGGGCGACGTTCAACGTTAACCGATTTAAATTATGAAAAAGGCATGATATCCTCTTTTTCCTCGTTTCCCGAGTCGTCGGTTTCGGTAGGGGGGGAGGGGTAGACTTTTCCGCTGGGACACCTTCTCTCCCCGCTCGGTCTTACACGTGCTGCTGGTTTACGTCCACGGTTTTTTTGGTCGTAATTAATTTTTATTTGTTCCGGGGGAGGGGAGGGGGGCGCGTGTGTAGATTCGGAACATGTGCACGTACAACCACAAAAAGGTCACTTCTATTCCGTAACAGTTACATTAACTTCCAGCGATACGTACGGCAACGGCGGCAGCGGTTGTCGTACGGATGGTAACTCTTACTCACTTAATTATTTAAAAATTAATTTAAAACTGCGACACGGGGCGGTAACGTATTTATGTAAACAGCGCATACATGATAGCGATATGTGAATTACTACGTTCATATACATCCTTGGCGGGAATATTTCTAGCAACAGAAAACAAAAATACATACGTACATTACGTAGACAATAACGCGAGGTGCAAGTGAAGGAAATGCTTAATAAAATTTTATTTTATATTGTTGTGGTAACAAGAAAATTTGACTAGATATACATAACCTATAATTACGCATAGTGGCGGATCTAGAATTACATCAAGGGGGGGAGGGGGGCCTAAGCCTTAACAAGCCTTAACCACAGAGTTATGAGAATAACAGAGATGATTATTTACATTTTTCGTGTACCCAACATTGAATGTTTAAAGATGGCTGAAGATGGGGATAAAAAAATAATGTTGCCAGTGTTACACAAAATATAGGTTTTTTATGGAAAATGAAATCTATGTCCACAATGTAAGGAGGAGACATACCTGCTTCTTACATACAGTGCTATTCAATCGATACAAACATGTTAATTGTGAAAATAAATTAGGTATAATTTTTTTTATAAAACTTTCCTAAAATACATGTAAACGGATACAGATCGTTAGATCGAATATATTCGAAAATAAAACCGGCAACGTGGTTTTTACCGCGCACACCGTCTTGGGGCCCAAGGTCAATTTTACTATGATTTAAGAATCGGTGTTATTTGGCGTTTTTAGGTGTTTCTTCAGGTTTGTTCGTGTAGTTTGCTACCCTGAAATATTTCTTAGGTATTTAGTATCTCCATTTCGAATAAATATATTATGACTTGTACATGAGAAGTCAAATAACTTTCGATGCACGTCATCAATGGACAGATCGACATGAGATGAACAACTGGAATATAAATAACACGTAAACTTACTTTTCAGATTGAAATAAATGCACACATATTCATTACATTTGGTAAACTCAACAGGTTTTCCGATAATATTGCTTTTTGTAATTCGGTAAAACCATCTAGGACATCCAGTACTTTCTAAAAGGCCTCTGATACTTTCATACTAGATTGTGTAGACTGATTAGATCCATTCTGATCCTTTTAGGTTGTTCTTGGCGCCGAGCTCTCGCCTTAATGTTATGAAGCTTACCCTATAATAGCTATTTTGCATGTATCTATAACTTTCTTTAAACACAATATAGCATTTCGCTATGTTTAATTTCCTTCTGGAATTGTCCCTTTGTGCAGCCACGTTCAGATATCATTCTAATTAAACACTCGTTTAAGCCTAGTTGGCCAGTATCCATCATCTAGACGTTTATTAAAGATGGCTTCAAGGAGCGTCGAAATCTAATGAGCTGTTTCCTCAAAAGTTTCTGCCTTCATATCGTCCAAACCGACAGTAGTCTTTTATTTTACGGTTGATTGATGGGAGTAATTAACCCACGATTCTTCTGATTACCGCACAGAACAACACTAACAGCTCGTTTAATTTATCATGAGTTAGTGGTAATGTTAATTGAAAAAATTAATGTGGATTAATTATTCCAATGGGAGATTGGAGTGGTGAAGTGGTGATTGAAAATTGCGTAAAATTGAAATATAATATTGGCAATCCTGTTTCTAAGGAAAAATTGCGTGGAGTAGTACGGGGTTTTATTAAGCTTTATGTTGGGAGAACCCTTCCAACGTTGTGCTGCCTATCTTTCGATGACCTCGGTCAGGGGGTGTAGGCTATTGACTATGTCATTTAATAAGGAACTAACGCGTGCAAGTTATTTTATCGTTTCAAACGGTCAATTGACCACTAAAGATATAAAATCCAAAAGTGCTACTAAATTTAGCAATGCGTTTTTGAGAACCTTCCATAAAGATAAACACACGTCGGAATGTGTCGCTTCTGGAAACTCCCTAACGAGGTAGATTCTGCGAACTGATGGATTTCCGACAAACATAAATAAACTCAGTGCATTTAAAACAAATTTAAAAGGCATTGCATATAAAACTAGTTTTTAAATTGTTACTTTAAATATGAATTAGGTATTTATTTCTACTTGTAGCTACGTAAACTGACTTTAAATATAAATAAATAAGATCATTTTTTATATTAAATTATTCGTACATAAGTGATTTATTGAATAAAAATCTTTTTTTTTTTTCAGGTAAAAATATGAAATACTACTCCTTTTAAAGAAAAAGTAAAAAATAGAGAATAAAGTGCTGAATTCAAACGTTTATATCTCAGTCAATATTAAAGATATAAAATCCCTTAAGCCACCGTTTTAAAGAGAATTTCATAACGTTTTTTTTTATAAAATAATGTAAAATTAAAATCCGAAAAAGATTTTTTTTTAATTTTCTCATTTTTCTAAATTTGTTTTTTGAATTTTTTTCATTAAAAAAAATTATTTTTTGACTTTTAGAGACAGATTAAGGGAGGAAAGAAGTATAGTGGTAGTTGTAAGAGAAGCATCTCGGGCGTCCCTCTCTCTAGTTAATCTCTCTCTAATAATTCCCTCTCTCTTAATCCCTATAAATCTCTTGCATACAATTTCAGAACTGGGCTCTCCAAAGTTCAGTGGAAATAGAAAGTGTTAAACAGTAAATAAAAGGAGAAAATAGTGGGTATGTTTCAATGGACGTTCCCAGGGCGACCCTGAAACGGTGTTTAGGAAAAGGGAAATAAAATACTATGCAGTCCAGTGCTAACATCAGACATGTAAATCCCGACACCTTAAAATTTTATTTAGCGCGTTCTTAATTAAATTTATAGAAGAATAACGAAGAATGTGCTGTCTGCGAAGAAGGTAATTCTGTGAAAGAACGGGATGAGATGAAGTAGCGGAAAAAAGCAATAAAAATCAGATCGAACGAAAGCAATGAAAAATGGAAATTGCATTATTCATAAATATTTCTGTTTTTATTTGCGAAGTATTCCCGGCAGCTCAAATTTATAGGGAATATATTTCTCGTCTTAACCCGGGTAATATTCTTCCGGTCGGGTTGCGCGGATATTTTTAAAATGCCCGTAAATGGAAAGATAATCGTTGAGAAAAAATAAAAGATGGCGACGTTGTGCGCCGAGCGTATTTTTAGTATGGGGATGTGGAGACGTGATGGCAAGATAAATGGCCCGACGCGAACAGGTGAAACAAAGTGGAAATGCCACGTTGAAATTTACGCTGGAAACTCGAGAAGTAGTCGGGACGGAGCTTTTCCATTCTTGCGAGTATCCAAGACGGCGAATGTTTAAAATGGAATTTACTAAACTCGGGTGATTAGTAGTTACCACTGAAGGTGATCGGAAAAACCATGAACTGTTATTCTGTTTTAAAACATTTGTAACTACTAATAAAATGAGAATATTTACAAAAATTAGGTCGAATGCTCGAAATTGACGATGTGTCCGTCAGACTTCTTCCTCCATTTTACAATAGGGAGAGATCTTCTGCCAATGTCTGGTATTAATGATAGATTGTAGCGGTAAATTTGTAAACAATGAAATCACATCAAAACTAACCACTACATAGTTTTCAAGTAATTGCTTATCATTTATGAATTGACTGAACGTGAAAGAATTCTGTATATAGTACTAGTATATAGTATAAAGTCGTGCGCCTTAGCTGAACACAATGAAACCGCAGTTTTGAGAACTGAACGGAATTTTTTTAAACGCACCTTTTTTGAAATGGTTTACATCTACAATACAACCAAGAGCATGAACAAGAATACCTGTATTCAAAACTTATGTTTAATTTACAACTACATCTTTAGAATTATCCAGTAATAGAAACAGAGAGAATGAGGTTACAGCATAAATGTTGAAACCAACAGACAGGACTGGGAATTGGTTTCATCACTATTTTCAGCCACTAAACGTTTCCTTTGTATTGTTGTTCCTAAAGACAAAAGAAGGAGTTTACGTTCCCCCATGGACAGATGCCGTGACAGGGTTATCTGTGCAAGGGGTAATGTAAACATATAAGGTGTATATCCTGGTCAGCACATAGTGGCGTATGTGGATGTTTTTCTTTGTCTGTAACTATGTTTCTAGTATGATTGTTAATTTTAATTGTTGACGTATTATTCGTATCTCATACTCAATTTTGGACTAGATCATTGATATTCCTTTCCAAACTCTGTGGCAGAGAGCTTTTGGAATGTTATATAGATGATTTTCAGGCAGGTCCACCTGATCTACACTGTGGCGGATGTAGATGTCCGTTTTTTAAATGGAATAAATATGTCAACATTTTCAACTACTAATTTCAAGAAATTCTGTTTTGAAGAACGGTAAAACACAGTTAATCTGTTTCTAATAATTTCTGAATGTTCCAAGATATACAATTTTTCGTGTTCGGTGGTTTCAAGGAAGGTGTCAATGTCACAGTAATTTTTACTTAACCTCTCTTATTTCATCTTTTGTAAAAGCAACACGTGGTTTTCCTAATTAAGTATATATCTTTCTTCAGATGTAATAGCTTTATATCCAGCTTATGCTAGTAAGTCTGTTTATAATAATAGCTGTGTCCATTCACTTATACAATAAAATTAACAGATGTCCTGATGATGGAACCAATACGTTCCGAAAACTTGACAATTTAACGAATAGCGTTTCCTTATGAGGCTAAACTGACTGCAACCCTAACTATATTAATTAGAACGTACGAGACGATTCTCGATCATGGTTGGGGTGTATATATAAGGGGGCTTGTGATCGAGGAAGTTAGTTAGAAGTAGAGAAGCAGACGTGAACGCGACATACGATCTGAAAGCGGAGCGGTACAAATAAATTAAGTAGTGTCTAGTCTAGTGAACAAGTAGTTAAGTGTGTTAAATAAATTAGTGTTCAATTAATGTAAATAAATTATAAAATAAACGTTACAATATATATATATATATATATATATATATATATAAATGAATTGCTCTTCGTTTGTCTCGCTTAAACTCGAGAATGGCTGGACCGATTTTGCTAATTTTGATTTTGAAATATTTATGGAAATTCAGGGAAGGTTTAAACGGCGAGAAACATAAATAATAAGTAAGGAAATATTAAAAAAGTACGTTTAGTAATTTGACATTTGTAATCAAACCAATGAAAGTATAGTGTCAATTATTTATGAAATAGATAAATATCAAGGCGAATAATAAAATCCATCATCAGTTTGTCAATGCGCGAAAACTTCTTTGATTTCAAATGCCAAGGAGAAGATGACCTGACTTAGGTCGTCGAAGTCAATCAAATGTGCGACGAGCTACCTCACGTGGAAATCACAGTGATGACCAGCGACAGACAGATAATGATAACATTCGTATTGGTATGACGGAATTGCGTTCAACAATGAATAATCATGAAGCATATAGGCTAAGAATGGAACGACTTCGGGCACATCAAATACAACAGCAGCGAGCACGACACAATGAAATAGAGCGATATCGCAGACGCGGTGTTCCTGTAAACCTAGAACGAATAGCATTGCACTACGACCAGGAAATATATTTCTGTACCGTTAAATTCGTAAGGATTAGAGAAATGACAATCATTTGTCAATATTGTAAAGCGTTAAAATGCAGCGGTAAGTCGAATGGATTATGGATTATGTTGTGCTGGTGGAAATTGCCACAATTGTTCCCACCACCAGATCCATTACGCTCAATAGTTTCTGGGGGTGGGAAATGACTAAACATTTCTTAGCCAACATCCAAAAATGTAATAGTTGCTTTCAAATGACATCGTTTGGTGCAACTCATATTGTACAGGAAAATTTCATGCCCACTTTCAAGGTAGTTTTTGATACATTATTTATTAACAATTTAAAAATATAATGCCTATAAAATTGCAGATACAAGGACAGTTTGCGGAATCAACTTGGAGTTTCCCTGTTTCGCGCATGGGCAATAAAACCACCATCTTCATATATTCACGCACCGCAAGAAAAGACAAAAAATATAGTACATCAGAAATTGTTAAATTGATTATGTGTATAACTATGTTGCATTTAATATAATGTAGACAAACATTGTTAAGTTTTGACCATATTTTTCAAAAATATATGTAGGTGATACGACGTTCACCGTGTCATCTATAATTTTAGTTATCTTTCTTTTTTCAAACTTTACGTGGCATTGCAACGCACGCCGGGTACGGCTTATTATTAATATAATTTGACTTAATAATATATGCATTAAATGCAAAATAAAATTGTGTGTTTTATGGCCGAAAAGCTCAGTTTTATAACTACCGTTCATGGTTATTTAATATACCAACAAAAATAAATATGAATATATGCATTTTCCCAGGTTTGGTGATTATGCATTTACTACATTTTGTCAAATTTGTAAAACAATGTGACCTCACACAATTAATGTAAATTTAAGGAACTTGTACTTTTAGGAAACATTTTTGGAATTTCAAAGAGCATTTGTGATATTATCCCAGGTTTGTAATAATACAAAACGGGTCGTCAAGCGACTTCAATCTGATTTCGTAACGAGTTTCTAAAATCTCAAACTAATCCAATGGTGCACAATACAAATTTCACAGAGCCGTCAAACGCCAAAAACGGCATTCTTATTCCCCATTCTTATATTCCTATGTGACTGCTTTGAGCCGAAACCTACGTTTCAGTCGCCTCTATACGTTTGATTTTCCACCGTCTAACGAGTAACCGCTCGTGCACTCCGGTGCACCGCAAAACACAAAAGCAAACACTGAAATCTCGGTGTATATCGACACGATCGCAATAGTCCCAGATAGTGTTTACCTGGTGACGGCCGCAAGGGCCGTTGCATTTGAATACAGCGCGACCGATACGCTTTTTTGTGCGCCCCGTTTGTTTGTTCTTTCGCTTTTGTTGTACGTGTTTGAACAAGTCGAGGCGGTCGGCAAACACGCTACAGGGAGGGGATAGATATTCGGATTTGATTCGGTTATTAGCGCCCATGGGTTTATATATATCGAAAAGAGTTAATGCCTTTAACTAAGAAATTATATTAAGATCTTAATCAATGTAGCTAATGCGCAAGTTTGAATACTGCAACAACGCTCGCTAATTAAGTTGTTTTAACCCTGCGTCACATACGTGGATTATTTTTACATCAGTACATAGGTGGGGTTTGACAAACCCCAATTTCTAAAAGAACCAAAAAATTTTTTGTAGTCTTCTCATATTTTTTTTTATTTCATGGCCTTATGTGATCATCTGAGGAACATTTAAACACAAAAAAATAATTAGAATTCAAAATTAACTAGAAAAAAAAAATAAAAATGGTGATTTTCCACAGACAAAAAAACACAACTTAATTGAAAAATCCTTCAAAAAAAATTAAACATCTTATTAACCAAAATATAGTCCCGAATGGAAATATAATAATAGGAGAACAAAAAAAGAGAACCTCTGCAGGTTGTACAATGAATAATTAAAAATTAGTCGCTATCTGAATTCATGCAATTTTGGCAAGCCATTACAGCGTGCTCCAGGCAAACTAATGATTTACAGGTTGAACATGAATATTTAGTCTTCCGATCTCGACTCCTTGGACATACGGAACACCTTCCCATGAGTTTTGGAATTTTTGCAGGTGGCACTGCAGGGGTTTCGTTTCCAAGTTGTTCAGTTTTTTGGCGAATACTTCTTGGTATTGTTGGATTGTTCTTTCTCTCAGAGATGTGTTTCCGGATCAGTTTAAAGCCCAACATTTTGATGAACAATATTCCGGCAAGTTTGAAATCTTGATAGGTTTCTATGTATATCACCAAAGCATTTATGGCTGCTGTATTCAAGAGAGAAAATACGATCGTTAGGGGCCATCTCATTGAATTTCTGGAAACGTTATATATGATGCAAAGAGTTCATCCACTACATCTACTCCACTTTTAGTACAGTTGTAGAAGCCTATTGTTTCGGGTAAATTCTTCTCCCCAGTTGCTTCATCAATAACTCCATCATGATGTGTGGTTAGACATCAGCAAGACGTTTTAATTTTTTTTGCACATAGGATAAAAGTGTAATATTTTTTGGAAACCAAATAGAGATGTCTTTGGTTTTCTGTTCTTGACGGACAGAAATTGTGCTGGAATACATCGTTTATTATTTCTCAGCGTGCCTACTGACGTGAGGTTATTCTCTTTCAGTAATTTGATCATTAAATAATATTAAAAGTCCAATGATGTAATTGGCGTATGAGTAATTTTAACATATAACAACGTAAAGTTATCCTTTAGATATCTCAACATAAAACGACCGTAAACACCAACATGCGGTAAGTTATTAACGTTCCCGTTATATCAAAATAAATGTGCGCACGCGCAGATGTCAATTTAACGTAAACGTAAATAGCGAACGACGTTATTTTAGAACGAACAAACTCTATTCTATTATTGAAAAAAAATGGAGTTACTAGTGCAACAGTGTTTATATGCCTAAGCAAAGTACAGTTCAGTACAGATCGTATTTTTGAATTTTCCTTTTTTAACTCGTTGTATTTACTGATGAAATAACGTCGTTAAAACAGTTGTCAAGAATTAACTTCTTTTTAAATACTACCTATTTCAAAATGATTTTCATCTAGTTGGCGTTGGAATTTCTGTGCAGGTAATTTTTGATGTGGCGCGCTCTATTGATCTGAACCTATCTAATTCTGACCACAAGTGTCCTGTGATCTGTGCGATCTGTGCAAGTGTCAATCACGGCTGTCAGCGATCAGTAGATCCAATATTTATTAATTGTAATTATTAAACAATTGAAATGTGTACTGTTCAAGAAAACACCTTTATTATTGAAGCCCGTTTCCGAAGTAGACGCTTAGTAAACGAAGAATGGCAATATTCCATTTCTGAATGCAAAGCACAGTTCCGATTGAAGTTTCCCACTAAAATTGTTGAAGACTTTTCCTTGCCACACCATCTCCGCCGAATTGTTTAAAGATTCCAGACAACGGGAAGCGTATAGAAACGGAAATCTACTGGAAGGCCGCAGACTAACGAAAATGTTGTCGATCAAGTGGAAGAGATTGTTGAAGAAACTCCATGTTCGTCATTACGTCGTTTATCGGATCGAACAGACGTGGCCTTCAGCACTGTTATAAGGATTCTAAAAAAACGTTTGCACATGAATCCTTATAAAGTCTTCATAATGCAACAAATCTGACCGAGAGATTACAACAGTCGGATGCAATATTGCAACTTTTTTCAGGAAAACCTCAACAACGATGAAGTTCTTGATCTAAGTTTCTTCACAGTAGAAGCCTGGTTCCGTTTGAGCGCTTATGTCAATAAACAAAATTACCGGACATGCTCTGTTGTTAATCCACACAATTTCATTGAGGTTCCCTTACATCCACTGAAAGTAGGGATATGGTTGGTCATATCACGTCGTAGACTAAGAGGGCCAATATTCTTCCACCATACCATCAACGGCTAACATTACAGAGAACAATTATTGACGTAATTTGTGGAAGAGTTGCTTCCTGATGAATTTCATGGTGGTTTCTTCCAACAGGATGCAGCCACAGCTCACTCCACTCAAGAAAATTTGGGGTTTCTTGAAGAGTTCTTCCCTGGTCGAGTTGTGAGCAGAGGAATTTGGCATGCCAGATCACCAGATCTCATTCCGCTCGACTTTTACATTTTTGGCTTCTTCGTAGTTAGAGCGTTTTAAGTAAGCACTGCACTTAAACGGGGCTTGGAAATCTTGAAATAGCTCAGTTAATAACATTTTTTTGAAATTCTTACCAGTCATTGCATAGAGCATTGTATTCTCTATATTTTGCTCTAAGAACAAAAGTGTAGAAAGTTAGACTTTCGAGGTTTTCCAATATTTACGGATCATCTATCATAAGTTTGTGATGAATGAAACAACCGTTGGCGGAAATTATCCTAGTACAAAATCGTCGCTCGAGATTCGTCGCTAACTTCACACACATGGTTATTTTGAGGTTATGTATAGCTAGTAGAAACTCCTATTTTTGCAAGGCGGGTGTTTTTTTTACATGGGAATTCCACGGCCGACTAGATGACAATCACTTTGAAACACGTTGTATTTTGCTCTTCATTTCTCCCAATAGTATGAAATATTTGAATCTGTATAACTTTTTATCATTTCGTCTTTTTGCATCATTCTTCTACAATTGAGCAACGCGATATTACTAGATTTGCTTCTAATTCATTAAACATTGTTCTGATGTGTATCTTACAATACTTGTTATTTACTTTCAATGTAATGTAAATGATGTACCTTCCTGTTATGGACTGGCTTTCGATGCCATCACGGCTATATTATTCTTCCCAATTTTCCTTGATAATTGTTTGAATACAAATTCCAGCGGTGTGCGGTCTATGGAAGTAAGGGAAGCAGTGATTTCCCTAGAAGAATGTCAAATGTGACAACATATTATCGTTTTAATTGTAATTTTTGAAATAGGAAACAATTTCTTTGGATTGTATGAAAAATGCTGAAAATTATTTTAAATATAATAAACTCCTGGACAAAATTAACGCACCACCATATATATTTTGTGTTGTTCCAAAATAATTATGTTTTCAGTTGTTTAGCTATCTTACAAGTAAGCTCTAGATTATGACTAATAGTTTTGAGCCATCAAGGTTTTTTGTTATTGATAATGTAAGTTAGAGTGTTCTCCAGTTTAATAATGAATCGCAGAACAAATTTGTCAGTGGAAGAAGCAGTAAGAGCATCAACTTTGCTGAATGAAGGATATTCGATGCGTCATGTTGCTAATGTGATGGGAAGAAACCATTCCAGCATAAGTGGCATGGTTAGACGATTTGGCAAGACAGGTTCTCAATTACGAAGGCCGGAACAAGGGCGAAAACGGTGTATTAATCCAAGTTTTCTTAGACAATCCGCTCTAAGAAACAGGACAACGACTAGTACCATCCTACAAAATGAACTCGTAGCTGCTCGCAATCTTCTTGTATCTTCCCGAACGATTAGAAGGCGTTAAATGAAGCTGGATTAGACAGCAGAAAACCGGCCAAGAGACTCCTGCTCACCAGAGAGCACAAAATTCAAAGGTTGCGATTTGCGAGACAACATATCAAGAATGGACTCGTAATGATTTGAAGAGGGTTTTATTCTCAAATAAAACGAGAATGATCCTTAGATCTTCTGATGGACGTGAGCGTGTCTGGAGAAGGCCAGGAGAGAGATTTGCAAGTTGCAATATCTCTCCAAGAGTTCCGTTTGGTGGTGGCTCTGTACAGTTTTAGGGAGGCATCTGTTTCGATGGCCGCACAGAATTGGTTCCCATACGTGATAGGTCAATGAATACGGAATATTATCTGGAACATATTGTTGTTGACAATGTAATGCAATTTACTCCTATTGTGGGACCGAATTTCTTGTTTATGCAGGACAATGATCGTCCTCATGTGACTGGGCAGGTTATTCGCTACTTAAATGCTATAGTTATTCCATTCATGGAATGGCCAGCCAAGAATCCCGACATGAACCCCATAGAGCATCTATGGGACGATAATATAAAAAGGATTCGACGTCGTACACCACTACCTATCAACCGCAATCAACTGGTAGATGCAGCAATGCAGGAATGGGAAAATATTCCTCAAGAAGTCGTTCAAAATTTGATCTCTAGTATGCCAAGTCGCATGGAAGCAGTAACTAGGAGTAGAGGAGGACATACACGATATTAGAACAGCTCTAAGTCTGAAAATTCTATTGTCTTCGTTTGTTTTCTGTTTGCAAGTTTGCATTGTTTCCAAGAAAAAAATTTCTTTAATAAAGATTATTAGAGATAACGCCCTGATTTGCTAATTTCATTTACTAGCTACTAGACAGTACCTAACTATAAGCTTTTATAAAAATGTTGTTGCAATATTAATTTGGGTATTGTAATTATACAAGTATAATTTTGTGGTGCGTTAATTTTGTCCAGGAGTTTATATGTGTTTTTAAAAACTGCTTCCATTCCTTGAAATCTCACCGCACGCCGGCGCCGCAAACCCTTTCGCAGTATGTGTTTCGGTTTTCCTGTAGTTAGTATATTCAAATACATATTCTCCTTCCTCGTGGATCCATTTCCTATTAAAATTAGCTTCAGATTATGCATTTTATTCCTAAACATCGATTACATCGTGATACTACGTAGTTGTTACATCCATCCATCCATTCATCCATCTGCTAGCTTGCAAAAGTCCGTCAGTAACTCGACTCGAAACAATTAGGCGGTTTATTTTGGTTTAAAAAAGGATAAGGAAACCTCGACGAATGCCAATCCACTGAAACATATATTTCTCATGATGTCAGATAAAAATATCTCGAGCACTAAATTTAACACCGGTATATAACCCATTAAAATGCCCGCCATTGTTTTAGTCATCTGTTAGCTATAGTTTACTTCCAAGCTTTATGTTTACCACGTCCCACGTGGATCCGTTACTAAACAATGCCGGAATATTTACTT
Organism: Cryptocephalus moraei; assembly: GCA_946251905.1. Lineage (NCBI taxonomy): Eukaryota > Metazoa > Arthropoda > Insecta > Coleoptera > Chrysomelidae > Cryptocephalus > Cryptocephalus moraei. The sequence continues at coordinate 9,434,369 of OX276465.1, read as the reverse complement.
TTTGTGTCGGATTATTAGGGCTCAGTTCGAAAGATTGAGTTGTCCCCAACTATTGTCTTGTTTTGCAGACTGGAAGCTCGGAATTAGAAAAATCTCAGTAATCCCGTTCGAACGGGACGTAATGTTCGCGTCGTAAAAGGTGTGTATATTTAGAAAAAACTTGAAAAGCTGTTTGTTGATTTTTTGTCCCTCTCGGTCTTTCGTTCAAATTTTTCAAATTACTTTGGGTACATGAAAGCAAAATGTGCTGCACAGATTTATCCTAAATTGATTCCTGGATTTAATTTTCCTATGATTCTACAATAGGAGAAGTCGTTTAAATGACGTTAGAACAGATGTTATAACAGCGGAAAATTCTATTACAATCGAATGGAAGTACGATAAATTCATAAAGGGACTACAAGTATAACAATGGATTCCAATGAACTAACGAAATGGAATCCCAAAATTAAATATGGCAAAAAATAAATAGAAACACTATTAAAAACGAGAACATTGGGAAAATTGCGAAAAACTAAAATATTTGAATAACCATAAAATGGAAAATTAGGTTGTTTTAAAAATATTAAATCGTACTACAAATAATTTCCTAACTAATCTAACCTTATTTGGTATATGACGCAAGTTGACAGCACAAAATTATCTGCTTAAAAGCCAATATTTCAATCAAATAAATGTAAGAAGATCAGTGCTCAGTCCGTAAATAACTATTACGGAGTCAAAAGAGTCAGCAACACGTACATACACACAGTACTAACAACTTTAGAACTCAATAGGCTACTATAGACATGTACTTCATAATATCAGAATTTGAGAACTTAGTACCTACTCTTTGTAAAAATTTAGGAAACTTTGTGCTTAGTTACTTGTACTTATTTATTCCATTTCTAATTTATAATTTTCATCGAAGTTCCAATTTTGTCTATTTTGCTCGCTATTTTGGCTCGCAGAACTGGGCAAAATTCAATAGTTCTGCTTTCCACAAATGACAATCTGCATCAAAATTTAAATTTTGACAAAGAGTTGAAACCTTGTAAGCCGTGCACAAGTACATCAATAACATTAAGTTGTTCAAAAATTTAGGAATTTCTATCAAAGCTTCCAGTCCAACAAAAGGAGGTTGTCCAAGTTCTCACAGCTAGCCATGATGAGACAGAAGGAAGGAAAATTTTTCTATGTATTGCCAACACTTTATTTAAAAAACGCAACCGGTGTCAACCTACTGTGAGGTTATCTTCAGGCGTAACACTTAAAAACTTAAAATAACTACTTCCAGGACGTAGCCAGAGAGGAAAGAACGTCGTTAACCAAATATAAACAACTAGCTTGGTCAAAGAAGTCATGAAGTAAAAAACACTCAATTGTTTCGGCGTATGCGTGGATTTCGCCAGATTTATAAAATTCTGGATCGGCTAAAATTACGTTTTTTGGAATAGAGAACCATCGTTTGTTTAATTGACGTGAGGGTAATGGACCCGTTATTGAAGATAATACTATGAGTGATAATTCGCAAGACCATTGTGACGTTCGAGACATTAACTTGGTTTTTATTCTGTATTTTGCGGTTGTTTTCATTTCACCCAGTCCTGAGAATGGTACGTCGATGTTGTCCTTATCTACCCCTAAATGTTCGGCAAATTTTTCGGTAATAAAATTTGACTGTGACCCACTATCCAATAAAACTCGACATAAATGTTCATTGTTGTGTTTATCCAATAATTTTACAAGTGCTGTACCGAGCAGTACCTCGGAGTCGAATGACGACAATAATGAACTTGTTGATTGTTGCGGAGGTAACTGATTGCCTGATGTAGGTAGAGGGATGTTCTCCCTATTTTCGTTAATTTTAGGTTCGGTATTGAAATGTAATAGGGTGTTATGCTTTTTATTGCAAATTCTACAGCCCTTGGAAAAACATTTGTTTGTTGGATGATTATTTTTTAAACAATTGAGGCAAAGTCGTGCCTTTCGTACTGCGTCTGCTCTTTCACGAGGGGAGTAAGATAAAAATGTTTGACATACATATATTGTATGATTTTGTTTACAAATTGGACAATAATGTCCATTAGTGCCTACATGTGATTGTATTCTATTAGAATGTGTGAAAGCTGATTGCTTGTCATGTGATGATTGTTTATAGGACGATGAATTTGTGCTAGAATTGTGAAATACGACTTCTTCTCCGCGAGACTGTTTGTTCAAGAAAGTTAATAATTGATCAAAGGTTGGCATTTCGTCGTTTTCCAGAGTACGTTCCCAGGATCTGCGAGTTAACTTATCTAACTTGTTACTAATAATAAAAACTAAAAAGGCGTCCCAATGGTCAGTTGGTAACTTGAGTGATTTCAGGGCATTAACATGTAATTGTGCCTTTTCAGATAAGGCCCGTAAATTTTGAGGAGAATCTCGTAGAATTTCGGGTAAGCCTAAAAGTGATTTCAAATGTGCTTGCACAATTTGACGCGGACGATTACATCGTTTTTGTAATAAGTCCCAGGCAACCACATAGTTCTCTTCGGAGGCATTAAGTGAAGTGATTACAGTGGCTACTTCCCCCCTTAGAGCATTTTTTAGATAATGAAATTTTTGAACAGACGGAAGGTCCTCATTGTCATGAACTAGTGATTTAAAGGTGTCATGAAAACTGCACCATTCTATCGGATTTCCGTCAAATGGCTGGATTTGAATATGAGGTAATAACGCATTTGATTGCCTTAGGGTTATAGAACTTGATGAAGTTGGTTGACTTGGAGCATTAATTTTGGGTTCCTTTGCACTAAATTCACGTAAATATTTGGTAATTAATTTGGCACATGAATAATATTGTTTTTCAAACAATGATCTTTTATTCTCATCGGTTACATCTATCGGTTCGATTGCAAATTGAATTTCCAAGAAAGATTTATTCAAGTCTTCTAATTTTGATTTAAAGATATGTATGTCATCAATATCTAATTCCTCTGTAGTTAGACTGGTATACATTCGGGTAAGTTGGCCCTTAATGGTACCTCGAGTTTTAATTTTTGCTTTTAGTTCGGTATCCATTATAATCGAAAACGAGTAATTTTAATTAATGAGGGAATAATTGGAAAGGTGATACTTGACTCACGAGTTATTCCTTCCCTTGTTGTCCTGTTGGTTCCGTCGGATGCTTCCCTAGAAGGCGTCCCGAATGATAACTGCTTTCTCCTCCGGTGTCCGCACGGCTGTTGTTGAGTTGGCCTGATGGTTGCTCCCTAGGGAGCAGTCACCAGTACAACTCTACAACAACCTGTGTGGACACCTACGAGAAAGCAGCCAACTTCTGGACGTCTCCTAGGGAGCAGCCACCAGTCATGCCAGGCTGAAAGGTGGATTTATGGGTAGGGTATAGAGTAATACAACGATACGATGTGTTAAAAAATGTATACGAGGTGTTAAAAAAATACAAACGTCAAAATTTCTAACTTTTTGCATATATTTTTTGTATGTACATTTCTCAAAGATATGTTTTAAACAAGAGTCGTTCGCCTCTATAAGATGAACAAAAAACCTAAGTAACATTTTTCCCTCAGACGCGAAATTAAAGTTTTTTGATTTTTTCGTTGTGTTTCATTAAAAAATGCAACCTGTAGATTGCCGACAAATTTTGTTATATCCGATATATACGATATATACGGAGCTTTTCTATCGAAACGCATGGTGGGAAACCAACAAGAGCAAAAGAGAAACCAGCAGTAGTTCGTTAGCATGACAGAGAGGGAAGTTTTGCAACGTTGCCGGCCGAGCAGGCCGCCCAAGTCAACGCGTATCGCGGTCGCGTATCTCCTTACACTTTCGGATGTGTGCGGTACAGTGTGCGGAGCGGATAAATACTAGATAAATCTACCAATTAATTGTAACAATTCCGTTGCAAATCCTCAAAATTATCCAAATGGACAGTGCGATTAGAAAACCTGGTAAGTACACAATAAAAGACCTTCGTTAAAATTTTAAGTTTTTCCTTCCTTCTCCTTCCTTCTTCGAGTCCAACTGAAAGGTTACCTAAGTATTTTGTTTTTCTACGCCAACAAAAAGTTGTATGAAAAACATGTAGAAATAAAAATTAAACAAAAATATTCCTAGTGATTTCAAATAATAAAAAATATTGCAGGTAAACTAACCTTATGTGCTTTGGACGTAGGCAGTCAGCACTGCCTAATCACTTTATTTTAATCTCGGCAAGACCGAAGGGAGGGTGGAGAAATTTAGTACCTGCGGGACCAGGGCAACTCTCGGTATCGTCTTGATCTCGTGAAATCCTATACAGATCAAATGAACCTCCGTAGGTTTCTTGAACTTGTAGTGTTTAGCTGTGATGTAAGTCTTGCGCTACAGTACTCATTGTTTGCCGAAAACTGCAGGATCAAGAATATCGATCCCGAAGTCAAAACTAATGGTGACAGGAAAATTATTCGAAAGAAAATTTTTCGAATAATTATAATTCCAATAAAGACAATTTATAAATTATTGTATGATCATGTGTTACCAATAACCTAATAAACTGTTACTTGCTTCGCCCCTACCCATCCTTACTTCGCTATTATAACATAATTCCTCGAAAAATGTGCTCCTATTTATCCATCCAATGAATAAATAAGTGATAGTGATGTTAAGTAGGTAATCAGGGGAATTTCCCTACTGCTATTGTTATCTGTTCAATATTAGGATTATCCAAATTTAATAGTTCATACTTTATATCTATTCACTTGTTTTCCTCGAATTGTTGTGTAAAAATCTGCTGTCGTTCAGTCACATAACCGACCCGTCTTTCTTTACTCATTGTAGCTGTATAACTGTACTGTGTACAAACAGTCACTGTTTCCAATATATCCCGAATATTCTTAAATTTATCAAAAAGTTTTAAAATTCTTATACCGTTGTAAAGGGACTTAAAAGACATTTCATTTGAGGTGCCTCTTGAGCCCCCATTCCATTTAAAATTTTGTAGGGGGTTGCTCTCCCCCTAGGGGGTTGAAATAACAGGTCGATAAATATTGCTAAAATGTGTCCTCCTCGAAAAAGAAATCGGCCTTGTTTTGTTTTCGGTGCACCACTCTGTATCAATAACGTTTTTTTTTTTCCAAAATTGTTTCAAATAGAAGTCATCGATGATAATTATTAGTTTTGCAACTGTCGACCTTGTTTTTTTTTCAAAAAACAGCTTCCGAAATAATGGTAAAATTTAAACAAAAATTTCAAGTTTTTCCAAAATTGTTTCGAAGGGCGAAGTGACCCTTAGGTAAAATTTGCAATTAAGTTGCACAAACCAACTGGACGGTGTCAATTAGTGCCGACCGGCCAACTGGCCAGGGAAGATAGTCCAACTGAGCGGTGGAAGTTACTGCATTTTAGACGTGCACTAATTAATTAAACAATTACATTTCATGGTACAGTAGGTATCTGAATAAGCAATATCTGAACGCAAGGGGGCAAGGATCGAATACCGCAAATTATAACTAAGTTTCAATTAATGTCCAAGTATTCCTCTTAAAATAGGAACAGTAATCCTTAAAAGGGGCACAATTAATAACAGGTAGATACACTGGCTAGTTGGCTCGTCTCAAGAGGGTGCGTTGAAATTTACCTATCTTCGTCACCGCTCAGATGGCCGGTCGACTTTTATCATCCCTAGGGTTCACCGTCCAGTTGGCCTGGACCCGTTTCGAATAAAAGGTATCACACCGAGTTAGTACTGCAACTTTTGTTCATAAAGTTTCTACGAAAAACTTAACTATTTTGAATTTTTTTTTAAAAAAATATTATATTCGTTACTATTCGAACAATTTTTTTTTTCGAATAAAGTTCCATCCGAAGAATTTTCTATTCAAATACTAATTGTATTCGAACAATTTTCTTTCGAATAATTTTCCTAGATTCAAAACTAATCAACAAATTAGCAACTAGTTGAAAGGGTTGCAGCACCTGCGAAATGAATAGTTTAAGGTGACATATATCTTCCATATATATCGCATTCAACCACCCGCCTGCTAGTAACCGTGACATATTTTAAGAAAATACACACACACGCACACAACCACACGTTCCTTTATTACATTATTTTCATATTTCAAGTCGCGTTTATTCCGTGACGAGAAAAGTCACGACGCCATCTTCATTACAAAGTCATATTTTGACGAAAATAAACGCGAGACTCGGCGGCCTTCTAGGAATCTCGGCGCGAGCGACTATTGTTCCTTTTGTCGAACTATATTTGTTCCTGAATAAATATTTATTGTGAGCCGGCGGCTTATGCCCTGCCGACGTCGAATTAATGGCCTGTGACACAATGGCGACGAATGTTTACCGAAACGCACTCCCATCGGCGTGACCCTAGAGTGTCCCCTTTTCGTTTCTGCTACGCCTTTGATTGTTGCACTAAATCATATTTCCCTCGTTACCTACTGAGAGTGGCCGGGTTAAGTGCGACTCACGTTGAACTTTTGAACCCCGACCGCCGAGCGTAGGGCGCCAGATGTTAAAATGGGTTATTACCAACTAATGCATGACATGCAGAATGACATATACAGGGTGTCCCGCAAATGGTAGGACACATAAAGGATTCTCCCGAAATGGCGGTTCCCATATTTGTATCCCTAGCTTGCATGTAATGCAAAATTCTTCGGCCAATTCAATTTAATCTTCTTTAATAGTCGCCATCGCAAGAGGGCAATTCGTCCTCCCAAAATCGAACAAACCATACAAAATTTAACTTACATTAAAATTAATAGGTATACATTCACCTATAAAGTTTCAAAATAAAACCTATAGCGAATTGCTCCAATTTTTAGAAAAATTTGTTCATTCTTATCAAAGTGGGTGAAATTACAAGAGTAAATTGGGTTAAAGCAGTTTCACATCACTTTTCAAACAGTATCAAAAAATAAATATCTAGTCCTAACATGTATTTTATGTAATTACCACTTTTGATATAATGTACCTTGTTGATGTATCTATATTATAATATGCTATGATTTAATACCGTCTAATACTACGTGTTTCAAAATGATTGTCATCTAGTTGGCTTTGGATTTTCTGTGCATGTAATTTTTGATGTGCCGCGCTCTATTGATATGAACCTATCTAATTCTGACACCAAGTGTCCTGTGATCTGTGCGATCTGTGCAAGTGTCAATCACGGCTGTCAGCGATCAGTAGATACAATATTTATCAATTGTTATTATTGTCACACGCCTGAGGGGCTAGGGCCCAAAGGGAGTGCTCTGGTTGGGGGTGTAGCTTGGTAGAGACTAAGAAGACATGGAAACATGGACAATATCTATTCAAACATTAAATATGATAAGGGAGAGAACATTTGACAGGAGTGCAAAAATAATAATTAAAGGGTGAAAAGAGAATATAAAAGTGGAAGAAGTGATCCGTATAAATACTTGTTTTGTTGACAAACGTGCCCGCTGCCAGCCGCGAGTCACGTAACGTCCTTCGGTTTTTGGTCACCTCCGTGCTGATTTAGCTTGGATGGTGACCCAGTTGCGCTAATTGGGGCCGAATCGCATTATTAAGCAATCGAAATGTATACTATTCAAGAAAACACCTTTATTATTGAAGCCTATTTCCAAAGTGGACGCTTAGTAAACGGAGAATGACAATATTCCATTTCTGAATGCAAAGCACAGTTCCGATTGAAGTTTCCCACTAAAATTGATGAAGGCTCCGCGGAAAGATTCCAGACAACGGGAAGTGTGTTGAAAGGGAAATCCACTGGAAGGCCGCAAACTAACGAAAATGTTGTCGAACATGTAGAAGAGATTGTTGAAGAAAATCCGTATTCGTCATTACGTCGTTTATCGGCTCGAACAGAATTGTCCTTCAGCACTGTTAGAAGGATTCTGAAAACAATGTTTGCACATGCATCCTTATAAAGTCTCCCTAGTGCAACAAATCTTTCCGAGAGATTACAACAGTCGTATGCAATATTGCAACTTTTTTCAGAAAAACCTCAACAACGATGATGTTCTTGATTTAAGTATCTTCACAGATGAAGCCTGGTTCATAAACAAAATTACCGGACATGGTCTGTTGTTAATCCACACAATGTCGTTGAGGTTCCCTTACATCCACTGAAATTAGGGATATGGTTGGCCATATCACGTCGTAGAATAATAGTGCCAATATTCTTCCACCATACCATCAACGGTCAACGTTACAGAGAAAAATTATTGACGCCATTTGCAGGAGAGTTGCATCTTGATGAATTTCAAGGTGATTTCTTCCAACAGGATGGAGCCACAGCTCACACCACTCAAGAAACTTTGAGGCTTCTTGAAGAGTTCTTCCCTGGTCGAGTTGTGAGCAGAGAAATTTGGCCTGCCAGATCACCGGATTTCACTCCGGTGGACTTTTCCATTTTTGGCTTCCTTAAAAACGAGGTCTACAAAAAACGGATTAATAATCTGGATGAACTGATTACCTAAATATGCAATGAAATAACGGAAAATACATTGCAGCACATTTTTAATAATATAAAACGTCGTGTGGTTTTATGCATCCAGCAAAACGGTGGCCACTTCGAACATCTATTGTGAAACTGATAACCAGTACTGCTGATAATTAACGGCCCTATTCAGGGTCAAAACAAATACTAGAAATAGACAAATACTCAGAATTCGTTTTCTTTTGACAGAGAAAAACCAGAAGTTAAAAGAGGTTAAGTAGGTTATTTTGAGGTTATTTGACTAGTAGAAACCCCCTTCTTCGCAAAGCGGTTTTTTATTATACATGGCAATTTCATAACCGACTAGATGACAATCATTATGAAACACGTTGTACAAATGTGACAAACCTGTGAGTTTTTAATTTTTCTGTTGCCTCGTATAAGTGTTCAATATGTACATCAAAATACTGTATTAGCTGTCAGGTAGTCGGCGTAGTTCTCCCTTGAGATTAGGTACACCATTGCTAACTGATCGGCGAAGTTATTTCCTTCCGTTTTACACTTGCAGGTAAATTGGCGCAATTCTTCCCAGTCCAATAAAAGACATCTCAGAAACAAAAACAAAAATAAGCGGTTATCCCTTGAACGAAGTGTGACATGATCTCTAGAGAAAGTGGACTGTATAGATCTCTCTTTGGCTCGTGAATGGCTGCGGTGATGAATCTTGTCTCCAGATTGTAAGGCTGAAGACGGTCTCGTAGTCGGAGATCAGGGCGTGACGTGATCTCTTGAAGTTCTTGAAGTTCTAGTTGTGAGGAGAGAGGGCGTATCGTGCTCTCCGGTGTGGGCCTGAGGGCGTAACGTGCAGGTCCGGGGTTGAAGTTCTCGAAGTCTGGAGAGAGGGCGTAACGTGCTCTCCGGTGTGGACCTGAGGGCGTAACGTGCATGTCCGGTGTTGAAGTTCTCGAAGTCTGGAGAGAAGGCGTAACGTGCTCTCCGGGGTTGAAGTTCTTGAGGTTAGGGGTTGTCGGTTTGGGTGGCGTGAAGGAAGATCACAACACACTGTCGTTTTAAGCATACATCGTATACTGGTTTATTGTCCCAAATTTCAGGGCTTTTATACATCTTGTTTTACATTGGTTAAATGAGATATTATTTGTTTCCTTACAATGACCTGGCGTTGCAGAAACTGACCTTAATTGGAGCGCACTTCTTATCACGTTCCGTAAACGCCTTGGTTATGCTGACTCAGTTAATTATTGTGATTTTAAACTTGACTTGTTGACGTTCGGTCGACGTTGTTATTCTTCGTAATAAAATAAGACGTGCTTTTTATTTGAATTAGATATCCCAAAAACCTTTTTACCTAAGCTGCGTCAGTGATTATTATATGTTTGTAAAACAAAACGCGTTGAAAAGTTCCCAAAATTAGTTCACCATAAATTACAATTTCTTAACTTAAAATAATGTTGACGGTAGCATCAACATCCCTTGATCCAGGAAAGGTTAAACTCCTCAATAGAAAAAGCAAGAAGAACGGAATAGCAAAATTTACAAATTGCGTCGTTTCCCGGGGTTAACTCTTTTCAACAAAGAACGTTGTGTAGCGTTACGTGTAGAGTGGTACAAATTAACTTGGACGCGTTGTGTTATGTATCTGCGTGAGCGTAAACTCATTTTAGCGTCCCTCATCTCCAACCTCTACGGCGCAGCGTGGTAGCGACTTTAAAATCTTCGCATTAAATTTTAATATTACATGAACGGAAACAACGGGAGGAAAAAAAAACAATAACCCCTTTGTCTCTTTTCCTCGCGAAAAATGAGCACCCTCCGCGCTTTAAGGCCCCTACGGCGGGATCCAAAAGCGTTTCATATGGAAATTTAATATTGCGCATTACCCTGTGTATTATTTAATAATAACAATGAACATTTTTCAAGCCGGCGTTCTTAACATAAGAGCAAGGGCGCAATTTAGAAAAAAACAAGGACCCTAATAGTAGAGGTATTAAAACAAACCTATTATTACTGTTACACTTACCAGAAGAGGACTTTTTGGAGTAGATCTTTTATATTTACACATCTTATATATTGCATATACATACAACGTGTTTCAACTAGCTATACCTATATAACCTCAAAATAACCTACTTAACCTCCTTTAACTTCTGGTTTTCCTCTGTCAAAAGAAAACTAATTCTGAGTGTTTGTCTCTTTGTAGTAGGTATTTGTTTTGGCACTGGCACTGGCCGTATATTACCAGCAGTACTGATTGTCAGTTTCACAATAAATGTTCAAAGTGGCCACCGTTTTGCTGCTTGCATAAGACCACATGACGTTTCATATTATTAAAAATGTCTGCAATGTATCTCCCGTTATTTCATTGCATATTAAGGTAATGCGGTCTATTAGTTCATCCAGATTAATAACCCGTTCTTTGTAGTCCTCGTTTTTAAGGAAGCCAAAAATGGAAAAGTCCAGCGGAGTGAGATCCGGTGATCTGGCCACATTCCTCTGCTCACAACTCGACCAGGGAAGAACTCTTAAAGAATCCTCAAATTTTCTTGAGTGGTGTGAGCTGTGGTTCTATCCAGTTAGAAGAAACCACCTTGAAATCCATCAGGATGCATGATGGCGTCAATAAATGTTCTCTGTAACGTTGACCGTTGATGGTATGGTGGAAGAATATTGGCCCTATTATTCTACGACGTGATATGGCCAACCATATCCCTACCCTCAATGATATTGTGTGGATTAATAACAGACCATGTCCGGTAATTTTGTTTATTGACATAACCGCTCAAATGGAACCAGGCTTCATCTGTGAAGAAACTTAGATCAAGAACATCATCGTTGTTGAGGTTTTCCTGAAAAAAGTTGCAATATTGCATCCGACTGTTGTGTAATCTCTCGGTAAGATTTGTTGCACTATAGATACTTTATAAGGATGCATGTGCAAACATTTTTTCAGAATCCTTCTAACCGTGCTGAAGGCACGTCTGTTCGTGCCGATAAACGACGAAATGACGAATGTGGATTTTCTTCAACAATCTCTTCCACATGTCCGACAACATTTTCGTTAGTCTGCGGCCTACCAGTAGATTTCCCTTTCAGTACGCTTCCCGTTTTCTGAAATCTTTCCACAATTCGGCGGAGATGGTGTAGCAGGTGGAGTCTTCAACAATTTTAGGGAAACTTCAACCGGAACTGTGCTTTGCATTCAGAAATGGGATATTGCCATTCTCAGTTTACTAAGCGTTCACTTCGGAAATAGGCGTCAATAATGAAGGTCTATTCTTGAATAGTATACATTTCAATTGCTCAATAATTATAATTAATAAATATTGGATCAACTGATCGCTGACAGCCGGGATTGACACTTGCACAGATCGCACAGATCACAGGACACTTGTGGTCAGAATTAGATAGGTTCAAATCAATAGAGAGCGGAACATCAATAATTACATGCACAGAAATTCCAACGCCAACTAGATGACAATCATTTTGAAACACTAGTACTATACATAACTATAACGCCTCGGAGTGAGATGGCGTAATTCATCACATTAAATATTTTGATATCTATTTATTACCACCTTCGTAGTTGATAATTACGTTTTTATTACCTGTCGACGATTGTAACTTCTCATTTTACCACTTCGTAACAAAGACATGAAATCTCTTTGAATATGAAGTCTACATTTTTAATTTTAACTCCTATCGTAATTACACCTTGTAAATTTCTATTGAGTGGTACATATAAGTTTACTATAACTTTGTGAGGAAAGCTTGGATTTACTTTTTACCTGCAAATGGGCGTCATTCAAATTTTGAACTGGTAGCTCACCGATGTTCTGGGCAAATATCAATTGAACAGTCTATAATTTTGTTTTATGTTTATAAATATATATGTTTAGACATTAAGAAAGCTATCGCGGATGTCGCATGACGTGCTACTCTCGACTTAATTACCGCAATCCCGGTCGCGTCAATTACCTTACATATATCAAGAATATGCGTGCCACGAGATAAAATATTGTCTTTGACTGTGAATCAAAATATGGGGTACATTATTGCCACATCACATAACCTCTTGGTCCAATGAAATGAATGAAATTCAAAGTCACTAAAATCCCCCAAAAAATAAAATTTAGGAAGGCACTAGAAGTCATCACAGATGACATTAAGGTGAATGGTGAATTAATTAACGTCAGGTACGCCGATGACACTGTTCTTCTAGCTGACAGCTTAGGAGGGCTACAAGAACTTACCAACAGAGCTACAGACACAAGCGAACAATACGGGCTGGATCTGAATATTAAGAACACCAAATACATCTGATCAACGAGGTGTGCTGTACTGTAAAAACAAAACTATCGAGAGAGTTATCTTGGTTGTAACATCAATAAATCGTGGGATTACTCCAAAGACATAAGGCATAGAACAGAAAAGGCCAGAACAAGTTTGCACAAATGAAGCACTTTCTCTGCTGTCGAGATCTCAACATGGCCCTCAAGAAGGGAATAATGAAATGCTAATATTTTTTCAGTATGGTGTCGAGGACTCTGTTGTCTGAAACAACAGAAAAATGGATCAAGAGTAGATTTACCGAAGAATCCTAAGAATTTTCTGCAACGAAGTCAGCAACGAAGAACTCGGTAAATTTCCAGTTCTGCCACTTCTCATATTTTTCGCAATTTTTCTCGAATTATAGCAGAAAATCATTATTTAGGGGTGTTTCTAACGGAAATATTCAACGCACCTAAAGGATAGTGGAGTAAAAAAAAGGTGATGGGTGGGGTAATGGGCCGCCCTATATGTCCGTATAACGGTGTGCGGTACGAGTCGAAGTGTGAATTCTGACTGATAAAGTGGATGCGACGTTGCCAAGCGTCGCTCAAAGTACGATTAGCTGGGAATCGGGCTCAGTAGGTGGGGGGGGGGGGGTATTTCGTAAATGAATGACGTAACGGAGGATGACGAACGCACGGAGAAGTGACCGAGAAAGGGAAATTACACGAGTAAGCCCATAAGGAGAAAAGCATTCAAGGGGGAAAGGAAAATCCTTGTACTTACGAAATCCAGTAGGCGGGTGGAACTAGTTCACCAGGTAGCGTCCAGAACTGACTCAGGAGTAGAGTGTCACTTGGGTATTGCGCGGAAGATGGTGACAAAGCACCATGGCGGCATAGGAAGCCTAACAACGCTTTCATGTTTATGGCGATGTCGTTGAAATAATTGCGGAAGTCGACCCGACTTCAACTGCACGAGGGAATGTTCCGACGCAATCCGGAGGCTTCGAATTCGTATTCGCTGCTTTGACGCGACTTGGAAGGCGTTGGTTCCGACATTTCGAACGTAAAGTAAGCGCGCGTCCCGAAGCGAAGGGAACAAGTGCCACACAAGTGGTGCGTTTTAGAGACGACGCTCGAAGCGAGCAGGGTGGCATTGTTTATGTTATCGGACCAATCAGGAACGCCCGCTAGGGCGTAGTCCATTGACACCCTAGATAGAAGTATTGTTTAAGATTGGCATTGCGAAGAATCGCTGTTTCGCGAGATATTAGCGGTACACATCAAGTGGCAAAATGAATGGTTATCTGTAACCGTGAGGAATCAACAGGTGAATAGGTGATGTGAGAAGGGTGCCGTTTTCGAAGAGGAGCGCAGGGTTGCCACGTGTACCCGCTGAATTTCCTGGACGTGCGAAGGCGAACAAAGAATTGGTGATGGCGTGGAACAAATTTTGCGACGTTATCAGCGGTATATCAGTGAAATTGGACTGCCTGATGCGACAGATAGTAATGTTCTCCGTTTTGAGCTACGGTGATCGGTGCTATATTGCAGCCTTCTGCTGCCAAAATGGTGTCGCACCTAATATTGTGGAGAGAGCATCGCGGATGAATGTACATTGTGCGGAAGCTGAAGTGAGGAAGATAATAGAGTTGTTCAAGTACTGGGACGCGCTTGGAGTCGTCGGCCGGGAGAGGCGAAGTAGATGCAACGCGTACGATCTCGTAATCGGTAGAATATGCGATTTGAATGGAACTATAGTAACAAGAGATATAGGGAGACGGAGCCGAGGTCGTGTTTGGATAGAACGGCATCGTCGCAAACGGGATGGATGAGTATTTTGAGAAGTGTGGCGCAATCGCACGAACTATATCCGTGTAGTAACTGTGACGTGTCTGACCAAACGATATGCGCGTAGTTATCGCGACGTGTGTGACAAAATCCGACGCTTCACCGGCAACGATGTTCGAACTTAAAGACACATGCAAGCCTTCGAAATTGCGGCAGGAGACGGGAGCGCACGAGAAAATCTCGTATTAGTTAACTGACATTGACAATTTTTTTTTTCGGAAAATCATGCCGGAGGTACGCGGAATGCATTGAGGGGTAGACGAGAAGCGGACTGTAAAGGCGGGAACAGACTATCGTCACGTCACGTGAGTTCACGTGCTGTCACGTTAACTCACGTCAGTTTAACGTAACCTCAGTCTGGTTCTAATACATTTAAATATCATGTGAAATATTACTCCGCACTTTTTATCCGTGACGTGAGTTAACGTGTCAGCACGTGAGCTCACGTGACGTGACGATAGTCTGTTTCCGCCTTGAGAGTTTGGTAAGGTTATGTAACTCACGCACGGAAGTGGCAGATCTGAACAATGACCAAGAACTCCTCAGAAGAATGAACTGCCAACTTGATCTCATGAGTAGCATAAAACAATGCAAACTTGAGTAGTGGGGCCATGCCATGAGAAATCCTGCCAGATATCGTCTGCTACAACTGTTCCTGCAAGGTATAGTAGAAGAGGACCAGGTAGAAGGAGAATCTCCTAGCTCGCCAACTTATGAAATTACGATAAGGGTTGACGAAGAAGAAAAAAATCCCGAAACAGGAAAATATTTTTTATGGTGCTGGATTACTTTCACATTTGCCTTGTCATTTGCCGAACGATATCCAATTAGTGGACTATTTTTAAAAAAATTCTATTAATGATGTCGTAAAAATGTGTAGGTTCCCTCGCAAAGCAAGCGCGACTTTACGACCTACTATTAGTGGGCATCGTTAAATGAAATAAGGTGGAACCGAAGCAAGGCATCTTGAAATTCTTGGGTTACTACTCAATTTAGATTCCCTTCTGTGAATGCTCGGCAGGCACAGGGAAAGATGGATTTACGTTCCTTGAACTCTTCTCCAGTTTTTGTAACCAAACTTACAAAAATGTTCACAATTCCTTAATTGTATTATACATTTTCATCACTCGAACCTCCAACGTTCAACATTTTTAAGAAGGTTTATGCACCTCGATGCCAATTCGATCCCCATCTCCTCAACAAAAACATTCCAAGATTATCCCATTAAAACCACGCGTTTCCCAAACTTCCCGAATATCAATTACGGCCGATATCCGCGTTTACGACCCAATTAATCCTTCATCTGAACAATAACCCATCGTTCCTTGCAGTCCACGGACGGTCATAAACGGTCCGTAAAACCGCACTCGTTGAACGCAAATCTTTACGAGCGATAATAATATTCCGTTGTGTGTTAAGAGAAACGAAAACAACTCTCTGTTTAACGCGCATCAACATCGAGAGGTAATCGGATCTATTCGTTAGGAAAGTCTCTTCCTCGGAAACAAACATATCAATTTGCCGAGGAGGGGATGTTAGGGTGCTACACATTTGTCGGGGGAAGGAGAGATACATTTCGAACAAAAATGTAAATAAAGCTTGAGAACCTCCATCGATTTAGTAAATAATTCGAGTTGGCTGAGAGTGCCATTAATTGCATGTTTAGTGTAACACATTTTTTACTTAAAGACAATATTCTTGATGAAATCTCATTAAAGAAAATACGTATTTTTTTATTAGAATTTTAGAGAGTAGTAAAGTAGTAAAGAAGAGTAATAAAGGGAAGTAGTGATACTAACACCGCACTGGCGCAAATTGATGCCTTTAACATCGCTGGATGTGGAGGATGGCCGCCATGCTCCAAAGTGACCACGGCTGATCTAAATAGAAAAAGTAGTCAGTTATGCCACGATGGCCTCAATATAATTAGTTTACAAGAAATTATCGACAATCGAAGGGGTCCCACAAAACAGTTCTCCAATGAACTGTCTAGAGACCCAGAGTTGTTATAGAGGAAAATCAAGTGTTGTCTGGTAAGAATGTTGAGAACAAAAGTAGAACACCTGCATATAATTTCACGGAGGTTTAAAAGAATATCCTGAACAGAATGGGAAAGATGGGAAGGAAATGAGTGATTTTATGGAATGAATCTGGAAAGTATTAAGAGAAAAGGCAGAAGAGTACTCAACAATATTCCGAATGGAATCTCAAAACTAAAACATTAATGAAAGAGAATAAAGTGCTTTTTGGTTAGAATTTTGCTGATAGAAGTAAACCAGAAGTGGTAGTGCTCTACACTAAAGCCGAAAAACAAGAAAATTATTGACGAGTTGCCCAAATAAAGTTATGAAAATTGAAACGAGAAGAAAATTTTCCACATAGAATTTTACAGACAACAGAAATGAAGGTTGTTCTCAATAGAATCCGGAAAGTGAAGGGAGGACACTCAAGAAACTAATTAAAAATTAAAATCGTATACTATTATCGAACAGGTTCTCTCATCATTAACGTGCGATGTTGACATAGCAACAACTTGCTCACTCGAAACACTCACCATCCACCTATTTGCATTAGAATAAAGTAACATCCGATCCCAGATAATATTATTACAATGCTCTCAACAGGCCTCACGGCCGTCCATCTCCATAAATTAAACGAACGAAATCGATGATCGAGTGGCACACCTATCAGATCGAACATAAAATCAATAATTATTTTCGCTCCGTCCTCCCCCGATAAAACTTTTAATGCGACCAATTACGAAATATGGAGTCCACATCGGCAATCAATAAGGTAACGTTCATTTTACGACCCTCTCGTGTTGAGTTTCAGCTATGATTTCCGAAGTTTTATGAGAGAAAAATACGGTGGAAGGACCGCGTGTAAAATCCAACTGGACGGCGTGATGGAAAGATACGAGCTTGAAAGTGGAGGGAGTGTGTTGATGTGGGATTTTCTTAGTGGAAATTTATATGTGAGGGTTTAAAACGATGGAGAAATTTCCATTTGGAAATCTGGTAACAAATTATGATGGTTTAATTAAGAAACAATAATAAGAAACAAAAACGGACTAAATTTTTACCTGTATTTAAACCGAGAGATGTAGTTCGTCTTTATCTTTCTTATGAAGAAATATATCCTCTTTCTCTCTTACTTTGTTTAAGTTACTTCTGCCTGTTTTTATGTATTTGAAACCATGACATCAGAGTCGCACTGTTTGGTATTTCCATTTAAAGAACAAAAGTCACCAGTAATTAATTAATTAAGTATTTAGAATATACAGAACCTAAATAGAAGTGAATAAATTAATACATGCTATTAAAAAATGGTATCACTTAATTCAAATGAAAAGCAAGTGTTGTATAGTGAACGAGTTTTTATTTGTGGTGGTTCTGAAATGAACTAAGCATTTAACTCGAGCAAAAACTCAAATGCAATGAAATGTGTAACTTTTCATCCCCCTTTTATATCCTTCAGTGTAGAAATTCTTAGTACCTACTGTTATGTCCCTTAATTCCTTAAATAGTTTAGGATTCTTCACATTCCGGGAAATGATTTCCTCTTCACCATTACCAATTACCTTTCTAGGAAGTATCGTCCGAGGTATAGTCCTTACGAAGCCAGTGTAACAACCAAGCTTATACGGCTGTCGATCAATGACAACATATACGGCATGCTCGATACATGATACGTTATTTAGCTAACCCGTCCTGTAGAATCCTCCTACTCCAGTTCCACGCCGAGCAAGTCACACGCCTAAATATTGTCAATAGTTTACTTTGCTCGCTTGTGCTGTAGTGGATTCATAAACGTTTTGTACGACTGTATCTTTCCTAGAACGTCTCGAACACGTGTCTTCAGTCTTTTACCAGTGTTGGCACGGTTTACATCACCGAGACAGGTTATAGAGGTATTTTGTTTGTTTTTAAGTTAATTTCATAATTATATAATTTTCCGTTCGTTTTTATATTTATAATGATAATTAATTGTAATCGGAATGGCGTTTTGGAGACCGTGGGCGACAGAAACAGTGCGAGTTGATGTGGAAAACGTGACTACTCAACCCTCTTGCTCGTCCTCGTCTCCTTCTTGGGAGTTTGCAAATAAGGATCTACATCCTCAATTACAAACAGTAATTTTAAATATGTTTAAGCGCCTCCAACAAAGACACCCCGAACAATCGGTTCGCTGCTTAATTTTAGAAATTTCAGACTTGACATTAATTCCATATTCTTCAATTTATAAAATAATTCAGCGAGGAATTGTAGATCATCATCAAAATAGATTAGGTAAACAAAAGAAGTTCAAAGCATTAGATGACGCTGCTAAAGACGTTATACGCAGAACCGTTTACGATTTTTATGCTAGAAACGAGGTGCCCATTTTACTATCAGTTTTTCAAAAATTACAGTCTTTTGAGGAATATAAATATAAATCATTAGACACTTTAAGGTCAATTCTGTTAAGTTGCGGATTTAAACACAAAAAAATAGATTCTCGAATATTCATCATGGAGTCACATCGTATTGTTGCTTTGCGTAAGGATTATTTGAGACAAATTAGGTCATTTCGGGAATCAGGGAGCAACATTGTATATTTAGACGAAACATGGTTTGACACCCATGAAGTAATTCAACGTGGTTGGGTTGATGACAGCAACAAGTGTAAATGAAATACACCCAGTTTTAGGGGAAATCGGGTGGTAATTTTTTCGGTTTTGTGCCTAATGCTTTGCTTCTTTCCGCAAAGAATATCGATAAGTGTTTTGCCGATTACCATCAGAACATGGATGCCGAATTGTTTGAAAAGTGGTTTAAAAACCGACTTCTGCACAATATTTCTAATAATACAGTTGTAGTTCTTAATAACGCTTCATATCATTCTCGTCAAATTAATAAAATTCCTAATAGTAGTTTCAGGAAATCACTTATCATCGAATTTCTTCACAGCAAAAATATTCCTATAGCTTCAAACATCCGTACAGAAAAACACCCCTTGAAATTGTTAAATCGGGTACTTTCAAAAAGGAGTATGCTGTTGATAAGCTTGCTTAGGATAAAGGTCATTGTGTTCTTCGAGTACCTCCCTACTACTGTATTTTTAATCCCATAGAATTAATTTGGGCTAACGTCAAGGATCGCTTGTGGAAAACAAATGACAGTCCTACTTTCACTAATATTGTTTTTGAGAACATTGAAACCGTCTTTAGGGATGATTCTTACAAACAAATTTGGCAAAATTGCGTTTCGCATGTAATTAAAAAAGAGGAAGAATATCACGTTTTACCACCTATTAACCCCATTGTCATTCGTCCCGGCTCCGAATCTTCTTCTGAAGATTACGATTAATTGGTTAATGTTTAAACTCAATTATTTTACAATAATTGATGTAAAATTTTCCTCTGAAATTTTACTGACCAAATGAGTAAAAAATATTCCGCGCGCCTATGGAGGCGGCTCGTTTATGTTCTTCTTTCTCGTCGGCAGCCCGTTGTTACACTGGCCTCGTAAAGACTATAACTCCTAATCATTTTCTAAATAAGTACCTAAAACGTTAATAATTTAAATACGTATGTACTCGTATAAATTAGAAAACGGTCTTGACACCAACACATATAAAATTTTCGGACAAAAAGTCAATAAGTATGTTCACACCTGTAAATCCTGATATGTGTAAGTATGTGTAAAGTATAAATTTTAATTTCCCGAAAATATCAAAATAATTGTTGTGCCCACGCACGCTTATGATACTGTTGGATATGTCCAAAATTTTTTGATTTATTACTATCTCCCTATTAGGAATACAGTATAATTATTAATTCCGATGTTATATCCATAATAAACTCCTGGACAAAATTAACGCACCACACAATTAAACTTGTATAATTACAATCCTGAAATTAATATTGCAAAAAATTTTTTATAAAAGCTTATAGTTAGGTACTGTCTAATAGCTAGTAAATTGAATTAGCAAATCAGGGCGTTATCTCTAATGATTATTTATTAAAGAAATTTTTTTCTTGGAAACAATGCAAACTTGCAAACAGAAAACAAACGAAAACAATAGAATTTTCATACTTAGAGCTCTTCTAATATCGTGTATGTCCTCCTCTACTCCTAATTACTGCTTCCATGCGCCTTGGTATATTGGAGATGAAATTTTGAACGACTTCTTGAGGAATATTTTCCCATTCCTGCATTGCTGCATCTACCAGTTGATTGCGGTTGGCAGGTGGAGGTATACGACGTCGAATCCTTTTTTTAATACTGTCCCATAGATGCTCTATTGAGTTCATGTCGGAACACTTGGCTGGCCATTCCATGAACGGAATAGCTATAGCATTTAAGTAGCGAATAACCTGCACAGCCACATGAGGACGAGCATAAACCAGAAATTTGGTCCTACAATAGGAGCAAATGGCATTACATGGTCAACAACAATATGTTCCAAGTAATAATCCGCATTCATTGACCTACCACGTATGGAGACCAATTCTGTGCGGCCATCGAAACAGATGCCGCCCCAAAACATTACAGAGCCACCACCAATGGGAACTCTTGGAGAGATATTGCAACTTGCAAATCTCTCTCCTGGTCTTCTCCAGACACGCTCACGTCCATCAGAAGATTTAAGGCTGATTCTCGTTTCATCTGAGATCAAAATCCTCTTCCAATCATTACGAGTCCAATCTTGATGTTGTCTCGCAAAACGCAAACTTTGAATATTGTGCTCTCTGGTGAGAAGGAGTTTCTTGGCCGGTTTTCTGCTGTCTAATCCAGCTTCATCTAAGCGCCATCTAATCGTTCGGGAAGATACAAGAAGATTGCGAGCAGCTACGGGTTCATTTTTTAGGATGGTACTAGTCGTTGTCCTGTTTCTTAGAGCGGATTGTCTAAGAAAACGTTCATCAATTGGATTAGTACACCGTTTTCGCCCTTGTCCCGGCCTTCGTAAATGAGAACCTGTCTCGTTAAATCGTCTAACCATGCGACTTATGCTGGAATGGTTTCTTTCTATCACATTAGCAACATGACGCATTGAATATCCCTCATTCAACAAAGTTGATGCTCTTACTGCTTCATCCACTGACAAATTTGTTCTGCGATTCATTATTAAACTGGAGAACACTCGCACTTACACTATCAATAACAAAAAACCTTGGTGGCTCAAAACAATTGGTCTTAATTAGCAAAAATTTCTGATCAGATTTTAAATCAATCTTCATCGAAAATGCTTTTCTTTGCTATTACACTTTTAATTCAAAACCCATGTTGACAACATTTACTTGAACTGTCGAAGTATACCCAGAGCCTACTTGTAAGATTGCTAAACAACTGAAAATCATCATTATTTCGGAATAACACAAAATATATTTGGTGGTGCGTTAATTTTGCCCTGGAGTTTACTTCTCAGGGATATACATGGGAATTATTAAATTCTAATAAATACACACGGAGCACTTTAATAGCGAATTTTGAATTTACGGTAGAAACGTAAATATTGCATTTTCGTAGGGCTCTAACTGTTTTATGAAAAAATATGGAAAGAAGTGAGTTTCAGATTTTCCTTCTTAATATGCTCATGATATTTTTACCGAAATGTCTTAAAATATAATGATCAGAACAGCCTTTTTATACTGAGGTTTACCTACTCATTTTAGAAATTTTCTTGAACAACAAAATTTAAAAATCAATAACTGTACAAAATAACAAATTATCTCCAGGAGTAGTCAATAATCAGAAATATACAAATGTTAATTAAAATACCAAAGTTATGTAAATATTACAAATATTACATCTGAAAGCATTTGTATGTGTCTATTGTCATGAGTAAAAGAATTCTCATAAGAATAACTTTTAGAAATCGTTTCCTGCATTTTTCTGTTCATATATTTGATTTCCTTAGTGCATTGTAATTGCAACTTGTAACACAAGTAGATTTACACCAATCAAATTAGATAATCTACATGGTTAATGTGATTTTCTTTAAAAAATATTGGAAATTACTAATTTATCATTTTGTATACATGGTAGCCACTTTGACCATGGGGGCGGCGTGCCTAATCCTACCCTTCCTATAATCGGATTAAAAACCTAACTCCGAGGGAATCCTGCCTCTCCCAGACCTCTGAAATTATTTATTAGGGCACACCATTAGTCCATAAATATAACTAAATTCGCAGCTCCTTACTAACCTACCCTTTTGTTTGAACTCCAACCTTCGACCTTTCCCTTTCACATTTTTACGACAGACTTACTCCTGCAAAGAGTGTATTGTTAACTTTTGATGGTAATTTGAAAACATTCGTAAAGATAGCATAAGTGCATTTTATCAGTAGTTACCCTAAAGTAACAGAATTCAGAGGAGAATTTGTTGTTCGTACAATGACTTTCAATAACTTTGGACTACGATTTTACAACACCCATTAAGGTGTAGTAAGAGAAATAATTAAATTAATAAATGACAATGGAATATTGTTTAATAATCGACAATTGAATGGTCTATAAATGCTATTAATAAACTTGTGGAGTACCTAAATTTAAAATTACGTGTTATGATACTAAATAACATTAACATTCTTAATTTTGCTAATATTAAAATTATAATACTGAAATTCTTATTAGGACAACATAAGTAGGAAAATAATAACACAGTATGGTTTGTTACTCGCTAAATAGTTTGTTAACTTTTGAGTTTAATTTGAAAACATGAGCCAAAATACTACCTTTTACATTCTTAGTGTTTCCAATGTCAAATTTTTTAATAAGAAACGTAATTACTGTAATAAAATTTATTGATTAATTTTTTTTGCATTTTGAGTAATTCATATAGATGCTGAATTCTATGTTCTGGTTTTATGTTTTACTTCAAACCTTAAGCCGATGGCAATCAACCGGCCCCTACGGCTTTAAAGTTAAATACTGCGATAAAGCAATATGGTTAGAGCTAAATATTTACTTTGAGAACAACTTAATAGCAAAATTTACTTACAAATACTGTAACGTCGCGTACGTATCAGAGATTTCGATTGTCTTATATCGTTATAACTGACCGTACACTTCACGCGCCAACTTAATATTGCGTGAACAGTTGGGAAACGATAACACGTAATTGTAACTTCGGATTTGTTAAACTATTTAAATGCAACAAACTTAAAATACAACGGAATAGGTAAAGATAGATAGTGATTCTCTCGCAGTTAGACGAAGAGTGTCTCTTGAAATTAAATTACTCAAAAATTAGAGACAAGAAACGCGATGGCCGGTTGCATTGCACTCCTCTTTACTCGTCGATTATTGATTGGAAATCACCCCGGTAACGAGTAAAGGGCGTTTTGACCATAGCCGAAGATGGTTGTTTCCGTTATACAGATGGTACGCACATTTTGAGAAATCGCGACGTACCCTACTTCTTCGAAATGCGGTCATAACTTGTCCGTTAAAATACTCGATTACTTTCCCGGAAGGGTCTTCGTTACCCTTACGACTCAGTGTTGACTTGTCTTATGTTTATAGCAAATAAATCTCGAAGAAGTATTGGGTACTCGAGGTGACAGCAATACCGACCACTGTAAATTAACATTGGTACAACAATAAATTAAAAAATTGCACTCATCTGTCTGCATATCGCATCAGTAGTACACTAAATACATAATATGACGAGCGGTACAACTAGAGACGAGGCAAACGTCAACATATGTTGTTTAATGTAATTATCGATATCTGGCGGCAGCAAATTGTTTTAAATTAAACTAGGGTAAACTTAATCTGACGTCTAAGATCAGAGATTCCAATACCGCAGCGATCTCCCCCCAGTCATAACTA
Source organism: Cryptocephalus moraei (assembly GCA_946251905.1). NCBI lineage: Eukaryota > Metazoa > Arthropoda > Insecta > Coleoptera > Chrysomelidae > Cryptocephalus > Cryptocephalus moraei. The sequence continues at coordinate 9,409,992 of OX276465.1, read as the reverse complement.
AACTCGCTAAAGCAGCAATTAGTAAGATCTCAAAATCCCACTATGTATATATATATTATGTACATAAATAGTCCAGGGAAATAAGTAAAAATAAATACCTGTTCGTGACTCTTGATCTAGCCGAGCAGATGACAAGGTTTTCAGGTAATATAAACCTATAGGGACAATTTATGGATTATTAAGTAGTTTAATACTTGGCTTCTCAGTCAACAACAATAAAAATAAGTTCTGTTTTGCAATAGTTGTTGTTTCATAAGTTTGTTGGTTTATTTTGTAATTGTCTAAGCAACAAATAAATTTGCCAACATTTATAAATCGCCAATTTATAACTTTTTTGATGTTTTAAAAGATAGCCACATTGAATTTTTATTAAACCCTTTCATTTTGTCAAAAAGTTTGCAAAAACGTTAATTTTTGACCATGAATTGTTATTAATAAATTCATACCACCGAATCTCACCCAGGTTTACGTAGGTTTTGTTCCTATAGGTTTCAGAGTCACGAGATATATTTAAATTTCCTGGACTAATATCATCTAAAGCACAAACCTGACATGATGGGACTGAGGACACTTGTAACGATCCAGAGTCTCAAGAGTTTCGTCAAACTGAGCTCCACGTCAGGCGCGCTCATCTCTGGAAACGGAACGCGCACCCTTCGAAACGCACCGAAAAGAATCATCCCGCCGCCACCTCCGTCAACCACTAAATTAAAACGGCTTTTACGGCGAGTTCACTCGTCTTTATGGGACCACACATGGCGGGGGGAGATGATCACGATAGTCTGCGAGGGGGTGAATCGTCACGATCATTATCTTCCGACAAATTCGCTTTTATCACGTATTAATTTCGTATTTTGGCAGTCCTTGATTAGTCGACGGGCCGAGAATCGGGAGGGAGCGTACGTGGGGACGGCCAACTCCTTCGGCCACTATCCATTAGGGGATTATATCCTTGGGTTCGGCGAGCCACGTTACGTACCGACCCACCGGCGATCGAACGTATTTCGAACGCCCTCAGTAACAATTCGACAAGTTTCGTACGTAAGACGTCGAAAACTGAACGGTGCGAGACGGCGTGAGCAACAAGTCGAGTTCCCTTCGCGATCAATCAATCAACGAGACTTCGGTTTTCGCACCACCCTTCCCGCTTCGGCGACCGGATCTCGCATAACACCCTGTATATATACGAGAATAGTAACACGCGTGCCGTCCGATCGGCTCTCGTTAGCTCTTTGACGGCCCGTACGCGATTGTTACAGCTCGGGGAAAAGAGAGATGTGGGACGCGTACCTTACAGGAACAAAAGACGAGTATCCTTGGCAGGAGTCGAGGGGGCACGTGCCCGGAGGTGGGGGAATCCGGGAGTGGTACTCGAAGGGGGCATGGTGAAAATGTGGAAATCTGGAGGGAGAGTAATTTTCGCTACAAATTATAAACTCCTGGACAAAATTAACGCACCACACAATTAAACTTGTATAATTACATACCGAAATTAATATTGCAATAACATTTTTATAAAAGCTTATAGTTAGGTACTGTCTAGTAGCTAATAAATGAAATTAGCAAATCAGGACGTTATCTCTAATAATCTTTTATTAATGATTTTTTTTTCTTGGAAACAATGCAAACTTGCAAACAGAAAACAAACGAAAACAATAGAATTTTCAGACTTAGAGCTGTTCTAATATCGTGTATCTTCTCCTCTACTCCTAATTACTGCTTCCATGCGTCTTGGCATACTGGAGATCAAATTTTGAACGACTTCTTGAGGAATATTTTCCCATTCCTGCATTGCTGCATCTACCAGATGATTGTGGTTGGCAGGTGGAGGTGTACGGCGTCGAATCCTTTTTTTAATATCGTCCCATAGCTGCTCTATTGGGTTCATGTCGGGACTCTTGGCTGGCCATTCCATGAACGAAATAGCTATAGCATTTAAGTAGCGAATAACCTGCCCAGTCACATGAGAACGAGCATTGTCCTGCATAAACAAAAAATTCGGTCCCACAATAGGAGCAAATGGCATTACATGGTCAACAACAATATGTTCCAGATAATAATCCGCATTCATTGACCTACCACGTATGGAGACCAATTCTGTGCGGCCATCTAAACAGATGCCTCCCCAAAACATTACAGAGCCACCATCAAACGGAACTCTTGGAGAGATATTGCAACTTAAAAATCTCTCTCCTGGCCTTCTCCAGACACGCTCACTTAAATCAAAAGATTTAAGGCTAATTCTCGTTTCATCTGAGAATAAAACCCTCTTCCAATCTTTAGGTCCAATCTTGATGTTGCCTCGCAAAACGCAACCTTTGAATTTTGTGCTCTCTGGTGAGTAGGAGTTCCTTGGCCGGTTTTCTGCTGTCTAATCCAGCTTCATTTAACGCCTTATAATCGTTCGGGAAGATACCTGAAGATTGCGAGCAGCTACGAGTTCATTTTGTAGGATGGTACTAGTCGTTGTCCTGTTTCTTAGATCGGATTGTCTAAGAAAACGTTTATCTATTGGATTAGTACATCGTTTTCGCCCTTGTCCCGGCCTTCGTAAATGAGAACCTGTCTCGTTAAATCGTCTAACCATGCGACTTATGCTGAAATGATTTCTTCCTATCACATTAGCAACATGACCCATCAAATATCCCTCATTCGGCAAAGTTGATGCTATTACTGCTTCTTCCACTGACAAATTTGTTCTGCGATTCATTATTAAACTGGAGAACACTCGCACTTACACTATCAATAACAAAAAACCTTGGTGGCTCAAAGCAATTAATCATAATAAGCAACAATTTCTGATCAGATTTTAAATTAATTTTCGTCAAAAATGCTTTTCTTTGCTATTACACTTTTAAATCAAAACCCATGTTGACAACATTTACTTGAACTGTCGAAGTGTATCCAGAGCCTACTTGTAAGATTGCTAAACAATTGAAAATCATCATTATTTTGGAATAACACAAAATATATGTGGCGGTGCGTTAATTTTGTCCAGGATTCCTTATTTAAGTCTATCTAAGTCGTTTATCGCATCCTAGTTTCCATCGCTTTCGACCTCGACAGTCTTTTGAATTAAGATTCCTTCCTCGCCTTGTGGATTCTACACCATCTCGCCAACTTGTCCTTGGTCTTCCCCTTCTTCTGCATTCTAGCGGATTCCAGTTTAAAATTCTCTTTTGCCATCCAGTATTGGCCATTCTACACATATGTCCATACCATATTAACTTCTTTGCTTCCATGGTATCTATATTCAACCTGTCACTTATGTGTTCATTTGTTACTTCCTCTAGTAAAGTTAGTTTACAGCACCTTCTCCGATATCCCATTTCAGCCCCACTCCCACTTGGATTACGACCGAAGGTTGTCCAGCGTCTCGAATTAAAAATGTTCTTACCTACAACCTCCAACCAATCTCTGAGTTCTCTATCTAATATATCGAATTCCAGGTTATTAAGTCTAGAAGTAATAGTGGAGAACACCGTCAAATTGATGAAATTCAGTCTGGAATAGAGGTTCCTGACTTCTTCTCTTAGCCAGAACTCCTTCGCCTTCTGGATGGATCTCCTAGCACCGTTGGAAGTGGAGTTGGTTTTTAAAGAGCCGGAGCGTGTAAAGACCTTGTTCCTTAAGCATTCATTGAGGAACCATATTTTCGTGAGGGTCTTCTTACGTAGTAACAACCTCTTCTTGCAGAAATGGTCAAAATGGGCTAGACAAGCTGACTTCAACGACCGAAGGTTGTCCAGCGTCGCGAAATTTGTGACGTCGCATACGTTGAGCAACGGGAGCCCTAAAACTTCTTGTTGTGAGTATTGTTTTGTAAGATACTTACCTTTTGTTAACTATTGCTTCTCATTGATGTAGTGCGAGCCTTATGATGACTTTGATGAAGTCGAAACCGGTCGCTCAATTGGAATAAATTAGTTGGCGAAGACTTGGTGTTTCTCTTTTGTCTATACCCCCTTGGATTATTCGGCTCCTTATCTCTTGGGTACTTTAGCCATAACTAGTGATTATTGAGCCAAGATGTTTATATGAGTTCACGCCCCTTATTACACCTTTTGGCAACTGAAATTTCCTTTGTACGTTTCCAGCTACAACATATTCAGTTTTATCAGTGTTTATGGTTAAGCCCCATTTGTCGTACCCTTCGTCTAGCTTTCTTAGCATGTAATACATATCGTTTTAATCCTCAGCGAGAATAACTTGGTCGTCAGCGAAATGGTGTGCAAAGTGTTTCTCTCCCTCTACTTCTATTCCCATATTACGGCACATACGTCTCCAGCGTCTAAGTGTGGAATGTAGATATATTTTAAGGAGAGTTGGAGCTATAGCCCATCCTTGGCGAAGTCCTTTTGTAAACGGGAAGGATTCATATACTCTGCTACCAATTTTGTTATTGGTTGACATGTTTTTATAATGTCTTTTAACTGTCTTAATATAAAATGCAAATTAAAACAGATATAAAAATACAATTTAATCAGTAAATGCCTACCGAGGAGCTAAAGTCTCATCAGAGCACAAACCATTAATAGCTCGCTTTCTAATGAAAATGAAAAAACGAAGAATCACGCCCATAACAAATCATATAGATGTCTCTCGTCTAAAGAACCAAGAAACAAGACAAATATTAAAGGACAAGATCAGTGACAACCCAAAAATTCTCAAAAATAACCAAAAAAAAGTGCCAGAAGGTACAGACAAAAAATTGGAACAAGTTAATAACACAAGCACGCAAGAAAATCCTAACCAAATCTAAAAAAAGCGAAAAGACAAGAGTGAATGACTTCAGATATCTTAAATGTAATGGAAGAACGCCGAAGGGCAAAAGACAATAACGATACATACCAAAGAGTTCAGAAGGCAATTCGGACAAAAAGAAAAGTTCTACAGAAGCAAATGTAAAGAAATAGAGATCTTGCAAGCAAAACAGGATAAACTTTAATATACTCAAAACAATAACGGAAAAATAGGCCGCCTACATTACTAGATCAAAAAGGTAAAATTATCAAATTATCACAGACATTGAAGGGAAATTAAAAACTTGGACGAATGCTGTACTCTCATTTCGTAATTTCTTCACCCCGTATACAAAGTGTCGCTTTAGCTCCCTATAATCAGTTAGCATAGGTACGTTGGAGAAAATTTCGTTTATATTCTTGGCACTGGTCGCTAGCATTATAAGGCTTTGCAATTCTAATAATCAATTTACATTGCTAACGAACGTTTGTAACCCTTCCTTGGTCCAGGCTGGGTTATAAATATTTGTAAAGCCTGTAAAAGACATTTTTGTGTTTGTCATTTGATTACCCATTGTTGTCGGCTCCCTTGAAACCCCATAGCCCGGAAAAATGTTCTACATCAGAGTCTTATTTCTGCAATAGTCTTGGTTTACCTCTCACAAATTATACCTGAACCATACGGGTCTGTAGATGTGTAAAATCTCTTAACCGAAGAATGTTAAGCTATAGACCAGCAACGAATGAATGATTCATCATATTCAACAATTTTATGAGTTCAAATTTATGACTGATATTTCCCAGACGTCGAATGTCGTGGATATACGAATTTTTTGATCGTTTTTACACGGATATGGCAGTAATGAATGACGAGTAAATACCCTCAGAATAATTTATTATGAGACCATACCAGTGACTCACATACCATTCGCTAAATTTTTTATTTAAGAATAACTTACTAATACAGGGTGTTAGGGGTTTGACTGCCTTTTTTAACAGGTGATAGTATTCATAAAAACAAACAAAAAAAACCTTATATAACGGAGGTCCTAAAACCAACCGTTTTCGAGAAAAGTCGAGTTATTTTGTCAAGGTATTTCACCACAACTTGGCAACACCGACAAGAAAGGAAACGTAAGCATGACGTTTTTGGTGCTGGCTCTCGGTAAACAAGACCTGTACACAGCTTATCGTGCGAGGTTAACGTTTTTGCGAACTCTTCCTAAATGCCGTCTTTACGCTGTACGTAATAGTAAACGAAATAGTTGTGATTCCAATTGATTCAATAATGTAATTATTACACTTGAATGTATAAATGGTAAATCAATAGCGATCAGTAATTCAGGGCCACTAACGGCATTAGAAAAGGATCATGCTGTTATTGATATGTTGTAATTTTCAATATTTACCTGGTTATTACAGCATATGTTCAAAATGTCCACCGTTGTTCTCTCACTTCAACAAATGTTCTACGGTTAGGCAGTCGCCGTTGAGGAAATCGTTGGTGATAGATAAGACGTGCACTTGTAGAACTATAACGCGCCTCCCCGTAAATTAATAGCATATCGTGATATTCACGTATGCTGAACATTTTAAGAACCGAAAAATTTACACGCACCGAAAGAAACCGTAACGATCACACGTATCTTTCGAATTCAAATATGCACACTGTCACTATCACTAGTGTCACTGTCTGGCTCTCATTTCGCGACGCGTGCGATACCTTCGCGGTATTGTCACACCACATCGTAGCCATTTTATCGAGTTCTATTGATTGGAAAAAAAATTATTCTTTAAAGAAAATATTGTTTTTTTACAAATTAAACATAAATACATTAAAAGAATACATCTTGTCTTATGTCATTTAATGTACAAAATTATGTGATATTCTTTAATAAAAATTAATTTTCACACCTTAATATTAGAAGTTTGCTAATTTTTTTCTCGAGAACGGTTGGTTTTAGGACACCTGTTATATAAGGTTTTTTTGTTTGTTTTGATGAATAATATCACCTATTAAAAAAAAGGCAGTCAAACCCCTAACACCCTGTATATCTTTATTTCAAATTCCTCTAAGCTATTGGGCGCATACACTTTCGTCCGCCCGTATAACTTTACTAAAAAATTTGAAGGAACTCTTACCTGAAAATGTACAGTTTCGTCCGCTACTTAATATCGGGAAAGGGTCGACACACTTTCGTCTGATTATCTAGAACCACTGATGAGATTACGAAACATTAAAATTGTTGGAAATGGTGAAATAATAAGGAAATAAAAAAAAGTGTCTAAACGCAAGGGGGCAAGGATCAAACATGTACTCACTGAGCCTAATAGGTATCATCAGAATTTGCTATAGAATGTGAAATTAGCATTGTAATTGCGTGGAATGGGTTTTCCAAATTAGGGTTAAGACTACCTCTACTACAATCGGACAAAAGTGTATTACAAAAATTTATTCAAAAAGGGATTACGGACGAAACTGTATTATAACCGATGGACAATTGAATTAGAGTCGATCATATTGGAGGCCACTGCATGGGAATCACTTCTCAAAACTACAACTACAAGTGTAATTAACAATACTTTTTAATTGCGCTCCTTATAATACGTAATATTTAGAATTCTAATGGTTCGATACAGTGGCGGTTATGGTGCCTTCACCCTGTACACCGTCACTACGTTTCCTAAAATCTAATTAATTTACTACGGTGGGCGGAGGCGAGACGACTTCGAAGATAAATCATCATAAAACTTGACGAATGAACAATAGCCAAATATACAAGGGATGGAGCGCTCGGACGAAAAAAATGAATAATACCCTCCAACTACTTTATGATAAATACGTGCCACGAAAACAAAACCGTGTTGTTGAGTTGCACGAACGATTTATAGTGAAATTATACCGAAGCGGTCGCTTTGCGATAAAACACACCAACCAACTAAGAACGTTTAAATTCGAGGAAAACTCTCGCGAGGGCCCTTGGCTTCGTTATAATTTAACCAGTTACTACAAATACGATATTAAGTTCATAATTACAAACGTAGAAGTGGGACTTGCTAAGTAAGTGAGTGAATTCGCACCATGCGAATTACCAGGAGAATAGGTATATAGGTATGCAGAAAGAATGAAAAGAAAAAGTACGAAAAGAGGAGCATGCCGTCTCTTTCGTTTTATTACCGCTACTTTCATTACATCAGCGCTAATAACTTCTAAGCAAGATACGCTCTTCAAGTCCTTACCCTTACGTCCTTAATGAAAATGGATGAAGACGTAGATTGTAGATTGACGGCGAATGTAGATTTTTTTATTGGAACTTGTCGGATTAATAGATGACCTTATTCATGTTTTCTCTCAATTATTTTCAGATATACACACCCCCAAGTTATTAGGAATCAATAGATGAAGTTTCGTGAAACGAAATTTAACACCATTGTGGCATATTTTTCGTGTATAGCAGGTTAAGGCTGGCCTTTTCCTTACTGAACACAAAATATTTAAAATAGACATATATCAATCGAAAGTATTTTAAAAACGTGTTTCAAAGATACCAGTCTTATAGTGCGGAGACGATCTGTTTAAAAGTTGTGGCACTTTCAAAATGCGATTTTCCATAAGAGGTTATGTCGTCAAAAATTAAAAACTCACCAAAAAATCACCTTTCGTCCATCAAATGCTGTTGAACATGATGGTCCACTTCTTTTTTTTTAATTTCTTCTGGTTTCTTTGCAAAAAAATAATTTCACTTTTTAGGTTAGTTCCCCGGTCGGCTCCCTCGCTTCGTTGCTTTCTCGAGACGAGCTGGCGGACATCAAATTCATTCCAAATCACACGTTTGTGGTTCTCTTTATATATTTTTCACTATTATTCTAGCTCAAACTCTTGGCAAAATATGTTGAATGCGAATTTTCCACGATATGACCAAAATTGTTAAATACTTGTCACGGAACACAATGTACATATGACATTTTTCATGGAAAGTCGAGGTTTTGATTCTGCCTACGAGACCGTCCGGGCGATCTTTTTCGTAAGCCATTCTCCGATTAAATTCGCATGTTTGCACCTTTATCTTCTTTCTCATACTGTTGGTATCATTTTTTTCACTACTATAATATAATGCAAGCGTCTTTTTACAAAGAATATCCGTTAATATAAACTGTTTACACCTAGGCAACCACCCATACTCCCATTACTAACTTTATAATTTGCAATTTTATGACTTATTACAAGTGTTTCATACTCTCAAATAATATCATGTGATCTTTTGTCGCTACCAGTATACCGCAATTTTCATGTAAAGGAATCATTGCATTTAGTTCCAGATATGTATTCTGGAATTGTTCCGTACTTCCACTGTTTCCGGGCTTAC